>CM051238.1:38887766-43787766 GCA_027917425.1 Gastrophryne carolinensis
CATCCCCCTCCCCCATTAGTATTGGCTGTGTGGCATCCCCCTCCCCCCTTTAAGTATTGGCATGTGTGGCATCCCCCGATCCCCCCCATTAGTATTGGCTGTGTGGCATCCCCCTCCCCATTAGTATTGGCTGTGTGGCATCCCCTCCCCCCATTAGTATTGGCTGTGTGGCATCCCCCTCCCCCCATTAGTATTGGCTGTGTGGCATCCCCCTCCCCATTAGTATTGGCTGTGTGGCATCCCCTCCCCCCATTAGTATTGGCTGTGTGGCATCCCCCTCCCCCCTTTAGTATTGGCTGTGTGGCATCCCCCTCCCCCCATTAGTATTGGCTGTGTGGCATCCCCCTCCCCCATTAGTATTGGCTGTGTGTGCATCCCCCTCCCCCCATTAGTATTGGCTGTGTGGCATCCCCCTCCCCCATTAGTATTGGCTGTGTGGCATCCCCCTCCCCCCCATTAGTATTGTCTGTGTGGCACCCCCCTCATCCCCTTAGGATTGGCTGTGTGGCTTCCCCCTCTTCCCCCAGTCGCATAAGTAAAAAGAAAAAAAAAATGT
Organism: Gastrophryne carolinensis; assembly: GCA_027917425.1. Lineage (NCBI taxonomy): Eukaryota > Metazoa > Chordata > Amphibia > Anura > Microhylidae > Gastrophryne > Gastrophryne carolinensis. The sequence continues at coordinate 38,888,323 of CM051238.1, forward strand.
AAAACTCACCTGTCCGCTGACACCGCTCGTTGAGCGGCCGGCTCCGTGAATAGGGTGGGCGTGACCGGCGCCGAGTTGGCGCAGGCCACGCCACACTATTAACAAAGACGACCAGTAAGAAGCAGCGGCGAGGGCTCTGTACCGAGTTGGTGCAGGCCACGCCCACCCGTTGCCCTGACCTGGGTGCTCGAATGTGCCCAAGCGGAAGCGGCAGCAGATGGAGGCGCGGTGGGGGCGTTGTCTCTGCCCCGCCGCTGTCATCGCTTCCGGTAAAAGACAGCGATCGCAGCGCGGGGGCCGGGACAGAGCCCCCGCCGATCCTCTGGGCTCCCGCAGTGTGACAGGCAACGCGGGAGCGCCGGAAACGGGTAGGTTTTTTTTTTCTTGGCATTCGCCCGATAACGCGTACGGACATTTTCCCCCACTTTTGGGGAAAAATAAGTGCGTCTTATAGGGCGAAAAATAGGGTACATGAATGGACATTGCTGTCTTTAGAACAATGGCTGAGTTTTGTAAGAAGGCCCATTTTGACAAAAGATCCTTTTATTTGAATTACTTATATTGTATATATATTGTAAAAAAAAAAAATCTTACATTCCAGCTCCCAGTCTCCTGCCGACTTAAACAGAGAAAGAGACAGACAGACACAAATATACATTACCTGCTTCCTCCGTCTTCATCATCGCCTTCCCAGTAGCCCCCGCCTACGTAGTCGCCGCAAGGTCAGAAGGAGCCGGTTCAGCCACCGGGTGGGACGTGGCCTGTGACTGCTAAGGCAGCGTCCAGCGATGACGAAGGAGGATGCCGGTTATGCATTTGTGTCTGTCTGTCTCTCTCTCTGTTTAAAGTGAATCTATAAGATTCCCGGGCCGATCAGATCCCTCCCGCGGGGCATCTGAAATTGGGATGCCCCACTGTGTGAAACCCCGCAGGACGCCCAGAAACCTTACCTTATCCCCGTTCCAACGGCGCATGCTCGAGCCGCGGCCGCATCTCGCGCTTCTCTCTAGCAGGGCGCGCACCCGCGCCGCCCGTTTGTGAATGGCCGGCGCGGGCGTGCTCCCTGTTAGAGGGAAGTGCGAGATGCGGCCTCCAGCGTGCTCAGAGCCGCTGTGGTTGTCCGTCGCTTGTCCGTACATACCACAGCGGTTCTATACACTCTGATTGGACAAGCGCTCGCGTAGGAGTGGGATGAGGGGAGTCTTTTAGGGCGATCTGGGGGGTTTCACGCAGCGGGCAGGCGGTAGTGGACCAAAACCCAGGATAGTGAAAATCCTGGGTGTTGGTCCACTTTAAGTTGGCGGGAGACGCTGCGTAGGGGGCGGGAATGTAAGTTTTTTGAGGTCCATAAACTATACTGACTACAATATCTGTTTTAAAATATCATCGGCTAAAAGGGGTTTCATCTTCTTATTATAAGTCATAAGGTTGGAATAATTGATGGCTTCTAACCTCCCCGCAGCTAGCAGGCCAACCATCTTGCTGCGCACCTGCCCGCGCCTTACCCCCGATCAGAAAGGGGAGTAGGCCACGTTTGGGGATGGCCAGCAATCAGCAGATGCACACAACAACAACAACAACTGCCTTTTATGGAAAATGGGAGACTTTGTCACAGTCTGCTATGGAGGATGGGGAGCTTTGTCACAGTCTGCTATTGAAGATATAGGTCTTTGTCACAGTCTGCTATGGAGGGTGGGGGGCTCTGTCACAGTCTGCTATTGAAGATAGGGGGCTCTGTCACAGTCTGCTATTGAAGATAGGGGGGCTTTGTCACAGTCTGCTATTGAAGATAGGGGGCTTTGTCACAGTCTGCTATTGAAGATAGGGGGCTTTGTCACAGTCTGCTATGGAAGATTATGGGGGGCTCTGTCACAGTCTGCTATGGAAGATGATGGGGGGCTCTGTCACAGTCTGCTATAGAAGAAGATGAGGGTTTGTCACAATCTGCTACAGAAGATGATGTGGGGGCTTTGTCACAGTCTGCTACAGAAGATGATGGGGGCTCTGTCCACAGTCTGCTATGGAAGATGATGAGGGGCTCTGTCACAGTCTGCTAAAAGAAGATGGGGGTTTGTCACAATCTGCTACAGAAGATGATGGGGGGGGGGGCTCTGTCACAGTCTGCTACAGAAGATGATGGGGGGGGGGGTTCTGTCACATTCTGCTACAGAAGATGATGGGGGGCTCTGTCACAGTCTGCTATGGAAGATGATGAGGGGCTCTGTCACAGTCTGCTAAAAGAAGATGGGGGTTTGTCACAATCTGCTACAGAAGATGATGGGGGGGGGGGGGCTCTGTCACAGTCTGCTACAGAAGATGATGGGGGCTCTGTCACAGTCTGCTACAGAAGATGATGGGGCCCTGTCACAGTCTGCTACAGAAGATGATGGGGGCTATGTCACAGTCTGCTACAGAAGATGATGGGGGCTCTGTCACAGTCTGCTACAGAAGATGATGGGGGCTCTGTCACAGTCTGCTACAGAAGATGATGGGGGGTTTTGTCATAGTCTGTTACAGAAGATGATGGGGGCTATGTCACAGGCTGCTACAGAAGATGATGGGGGCTCTGTCACAGTCTACTACAGAGGATGATGGGGGCTCTGTCACAGTCTGCTACAGAAGATGATGGGGGCTCTGTCACAGTCTGCTAAAGAAGATGATGGGGACTCTGTCACAGTCTGCTACAGAAGATGATGGGGGCTCTGTCACAGTCTACTACAGAGGATGATGGGGGCTCTGTCACAGTCTGCTACAGAAGATGATGGGGGCTCTGTCACAGTCTGCTACAGAAGATGATGGGGGCTCTGTCACAGTCTGCTACAGAAGATGATGGGGGCTCTGTCACAGTCTGCTACAGAAGATGATGGGGGCCCTGTCACAGTCTGCTACAGAAGATGATGGGGGCTCTGTCACAGTCTGCTACAGAAGATGATGGGGGCTCTGTCACAGTCTGCTACAGAAGATGATGGGGGTTTTGTCACAGTCTGTTACAGAAGATGATGGGGGCTCTGTCACAGTCTGCTACAGAAGATGATGGGGGCTCTGTCACAGTCTGCTACAGAAGATGATGTGTGGCATCCCCCTCCCCCCATTAGTATTGGCTGTGTGGCATCCCCCTCCCCCCATTAGTATTGGCTGTGTGGCATCCCCCTCCCCCCTTTAGTATTGGCTGTGTGGCATCCCCCTCCCCCCATTAGTATTGGCTGTGTGGCATCCCCCTCCCCCATTAGTATTGGCTGTGTGGCATCCCCTCCCCCCATTAGTATTGGCTGTGTGGCATCCCCCTCCCCCCATTAGTATTGGCTGTGTGGCATCCCCCTCCCCCATTAGTATTGGCTGTGTGGCATCCCCTCCCCCCATTAGTATTGGCTGTGTGGCATCCCCCTCCCCCCTTTAGTATTGGCTGTGTGGCATCCCCCTCCCCCCATTAGTATTGGCTGTGTGGCATCCCCTCCCCATTAGTATTGGCTGTGTGGCATCCCCCTCCCCCCATTAGTATTGGCTGTGTGGCATCCCCCTCCCCCATTAGTATTGGCTGTGTGGCATCCCCCTCCCCCCCATTAGTATTGTCTGTGTGGCACCCCCCTCATCCCCTTAGGATTGGCTGTGTGGCTTCCCCCTCTTCCCCCAGTCCGGCATAAGTAAAAAGAAAAAAAAAATGTAAAACTCACCTGTCCGCTGACACCCGCTCCGTTCGGCCGGCTCCGTGAATAGGGTGGGCGTGACCGGCGCCGAGTTGGCGCAGGCCACGCCCACACTATTAACAAAGACGACCAGTAAGAAGCAGCGGCGAGGGCTCTGTACCGAGTTGGTGCAGGCCACGCCCACCCGTTGCCCTGACCTGGGTGCTCGAATGTGCCCAAGCGGAAGCGGCAGCAGATGGAGGCGCGGTGGGGGCGTTGTCTCTGGCCCCGCCGCTGTCATCGCTTCCGGTAAAAGACAGCGATCGCAGCGGCGGGGCCGGGACAGAGCCCCCGCCGATCCTCTGGGCTCCCGCAGTGTGACAGGCAACGCGGGAGCGCCGGAAACGGGTAGGTTTTTTTTTTCTTGGCATTCGCCCGATAACGCGTACGGACATTTTCCCCCCACTTTTGGGGAAAAATAAGTGCGTCTTATAGGGCGAAAAATAGGGTACATGAATGGACATTGCTGTCTTTAGAACAATGGCTGAGTTTTGTAAGAAGGCCCATTTTGACAAAAGATCCTTTTATTTGAATTACTTATATTGTATATATATTGTAAAAAAAAAAAATCTTACATTCCCAGCTCCCAGTCTCCTGCCGACTTAAACAGAGAAAGAGACAGACAGACACAAATATACATTACCTGCTTCCTCCGTCTTCATCATCGCCTTCCCAGTAGCCCCCGCCTACGTAGTCGCCGCAAGGTCAGAAGGAGCCGGTTCCAGCCACCGGGTGGGACGTGGCCTGTGACTGCTAAGGCAGCGTCCAGCGATGACGAAGGAGGATGCCGGTTATGCATTTGTGTCTGTCTGTCTCTCTCTCTGTTTAAAGTGAATCTATAAGATTCCCGGGCCGATCAGATCCCTCCCCGCGGGGCATCTGAAATTGGGATGCCCCACTGTGTGAAACCCCGCAGGACGCCCAGAAACCTTACCTTATCCCCGTTCCAACGGCGCATGCTCGAGCCGCGGCCGCATCTCGCGCTTCTCTCTAGCAGGGCGCGCACCCGCGCCGCCCGTTTGTGAATGGCCGGCGCGGGCGTGCTCCCTGTTAGAGGGAAGTGCGAGATGCGGCCTCCAGCGTGCTCAGAGCCGCTGTGGTTGTCCGTCGCTTGTCCGTACATACCACAGGGTTCTATACACTCTGATTGGACAAGCGCTCGCGTAGGAGTGGGATGAGGGGAGTCTTTTAGGGCGATCTGGGGGGTTTCACGCAGCGGGCAGGCGGTAGTGGACCAAAACCCAGGATAGTGAAAATCCTGGGTGTTGGTCCACTTTAAGTTGGCGGGAGACGCTGCGTAGGGGGCGGGAATGTAAGTTTTTTGAGGTCCATAAACTATACTGACTACAATATCTGTTTTAAAATATCATCGGCTAAAAAGGGGTTTCATCTTCTTATTATAAGTCATAAGGTTGGAATAATTGATGGCTTCTAACCTCCCCGCAGCTAGCAGGCCAACCATCTTGCTGCGCACCTGCCCGCGCCTTACCCCCGATCAGAAAGGGGAGTAGGCCACGTTTGGGGATGGCCAGCAATCAGCAGATGCACACAACAACAACAACAACTGCCTTTTATGGAAAATGGGAGACTTTGTCACAGTCTGCTATGGAGGATGGGGAGCTTTGTCACAGTCTGCTATTGAAGATATAGGTCTTTGTCACAGTCTGCTATGGAGGGTGGGGGGCTCTGTCACAGTCTGCTATTGAAGATAGGGGGCTCTGTCACAGTCTGCTATTGAAGATAGGGGGCTTTGTCACAGTCTGCTATTGAAGATAGGGGGCTTTGTCACAGTCTGCTATTGAAGATAGGGGGCTTTGTCACAGTCTGCTATGGAAAATTATGGGGGGCTCTGTCACAGTCTGCTATGGAAGATGATGGGGGGCTCTGTCACAGTCTGCTATAGAAGAAGATGAGGGTTTGTCACAATCTGCTACAGAAGATGATGTGGGGGCTTTGTCACAGTCTGCTACAGAAGATGATGGGGGCTCTGTCACAGTCTGCTATGGAAGATGATGAGGGGCTCTGTCACAGTCTGCTAAAAGAAGATGGGGGTTTGTCACAATCTGCTACAGAAGATGATGGGGGGGGCTCTGTCACAGTCTGCTACAGAAGATGATGGGGGGGGGGGTTCTGTCACATTCTGCTACAGAAGATGATGGGGGGCTCTGTCACAGTCTGCTATGGAAGATGATGAGGGGCTCTGTCACAGTCTGCTAAAAGAAGATGGGGGTTTGTCACAATCTGCTACAGAAGATGATGGGGGGGGGGGGGCTCTGTCACAGTCTGCTACAGAAGATGATGGGGGCTCTGTCACAGTCTGCTACAGAAGATGATGGGGCCCTGTCACAGTCTGCTACAGAAGATGATGGGGGCTATGTCACAGTCTGCTACAGAAGATGATGGGGGCTCTGTCACAGTCTGCTACAGAAGATGATGGGGGCTCTGTCACAGTCTGCTACAGAAGATGATGGGGGGTTTTGTCATAGTCTGTTACAGAAGATGATGGGGGCTATGTCACAGTCTGCTACAGAAGATGATGGGGGCTCTGTCACAGTCTACTACAGAGGATGATGGGGGCTCTGTCACAGTCTGCTACAGAAGATGATGGGGGCTCTGTCACAGTCTGCTAAAGAAGATGATGGGGACTCTGTCACAGTCTGCTACAGAAGATGATGGGGGCTCTGTCACAGTCTACTACAGAGGATGATGGGGGCTCTGTCACAGTCTGCTACAGAAGATGATGGGGGATCTGTCACAGTCTGCTACAGAAGATGATGGGGGCTCTGTCACAGTCTGCTACAGAAGATGATGGGGGCTCTGTCACAGTCTGCTACAGAAGATGATGGGGGCTCTGTCACAGTCTGCTACAGAAGATGATGGGGGCCCTGTCACAGTCTGCTACAGAAGATGATGGGGGCTCTGTCACAGTCTGCTACAGAAGATGATGGGGGCTCTGTCACAGTCTGCTACAGAAGATGATGGGGGGTTTTGTCACAGTCTGTTACAGAAGATGATGGGGGCTCTGTCACAGTCTGCTACAGAAGATGATGGGGGCTCTGTCACAGTCTGCTACAGAAGATGATGGGGGCTATGTCACAGTCTGCTACAGAAGATGATGGGGGGGGGGTTTGTCACAGTCTGCTACAGAAGATGATGGGGGCTCTGTCACAGTCTGCTACAGAAGATGATGGTGGTTGTTCTGTCACACAGTATGCTAAAGGGATGATGGGGGTTGTTCCACCACACATTCCGCTATAGGGATGATGGGGTTATTCTTCAACACTGTCTGCTAAGGGAAGATGGGGGGCTCTGTCACAGTCTGCTACAGAAGATGATGGGGGTTGTTCTGTCACATAGTCTGCTATGAAGGGTGGTTTTGTGTGAAAGCAAAGTCTCATGGCATGAATTCCAGATTTGCTTGCGTTTAGTTTAAGACGAGCCTTTACATTATTTTCCTGTCAGAGTGCATCTTATGGCAAGTTTTTTAGATCTTTGGGGTATTTTCCGTTAGATACAGTTTTTTATTTAACAAAAATAGCCAGAATTTTTTCAGTTTTCAGACATCATTATGACATCATAAAAGGGGTGAGGCCTAGAGGGGATTTTCCTGCACCATCCCTGTAGGCCCCTCCTGTTTTGTGACATTGCAAGTGAGGCCCCAGCTCTTAGAATAAAAGGTGACCCTGGTGGCCCATCATGGAGTCCAGGCCAGGAGCTGGAATTAACATGAGGTTAACCTTTTTCCCCTACTTTCTAAATGCTGCAGAAGCATCCTTAGACACCCCATCGACATACATTTAAAGGACCCTGCACGGGAGCACGAATGGAGATGGTAAGTATAATTTAATTAAGATTAATAAAGTAATTTCTCAAAAATGTATATTTTATTTTACACTTTTACTTTGAACTGGTGAAAGGTCCCATGGAACTGGTAAGGGGTCCCAATTGCTATATGTAGGGGCCTGGGTATAAATAGGGACATGCCAGTTAACTAATAACAACCACTGTAGATATAGTAATAAGACATTCAGCCCTTTTGTGGTTTCCAACCATGGAAGTGCATAGACAGTGCACTACCCTAAATTAGACTCAAGATGGCAGTAGTGGATTTAGGTCATAGACAAGCATTGGTCCATAGACTAGAATGGAGATTGTTCTAGAAGGTGAAGGTATGAAGGGTTGTTAGTCATAACAGGATGCTGAGTGGAAACATAGTAATAACTAGAAGGGTAGTGATTGGTTAGAGGGTTTAGAGAGCAACCTATCAGATGTCAGACATGAGGCCGAACATGTGATGAAATGTTCTGGAAGGTAGCTATAGGAGATATAGCGAAGCACTAATTCTAAAGGCAGGGTTGTTGTTCTTAACCATTCTTAAATTGTAATGGAGCAGAACTAAATACAGACTATGACCGAGAGAAGGGGGAGAGATCCAGCAAGGGGGGGAAAGAGTCCTCCTTGGGGAGCCATGACTTTCTTAATTGTACCTGTGACTATGGACAGAACCCAGAGATATAACTGGACGGATGTATTGTACCTGTGCCATGTTTGCTGTGGACTAAACAAAGAGCAAATCTGCTTTCATCTCCTGGACTAGTATTCATCAGCCCACAAGCCCCACCTCATTAAAGCAGACCTTCACCCTGAAGAGTCTATTTTGTATGTTTCCCTCACCCCCTACATACAGGTTGTCCACATTAAAACTCTTCCTAGCTGCAACTATTGTGTTTTTTTAATCTTTTAATATCCAAGATGGCGGCCCATGGTGTTTCAGGCTGCCTGCAGGCAGGAAGTATCTTCTGAATATGCCGCTCTGCATTCTGGGATTGCCAACCTTTTCCTCACCTCAGCTCTACTCTGTGCAAACACAGCTAAACCCCCCCCTGAACTTGCCCCCCCCTCCTCTCCTCAGTATGTGATGCTCTGAACAGAGTTGCAGCCCAGTGGGGGAAAGAATAAAAGGCAAGTGACAAAAAACTTGAAACACATAAATTTTAGATGCTGGGGAATAATTTTTTAAGGGGTTTGGGCTTTTCATTAAATGATGCTGAAGGTCCGGATTAAGGGTGCGTCCCTGGGCACAACATTACATTCCCCTTGCTCCGCATGGACTCTCGCACTCTTCCTCTGTCTATGATAAAGCGAAAGTGTAATTAAGACGTTTATCTGTATATCTCAGCAACAAAAGCTTCTTATTAAATACAGAAAAAAGTTTAGGCCATTGCCAGGGGAAGCCCTACACACTGGGCAATGCTTGGCATCACCTGATGAATCCCTTTAATGAAAGGTAAAGAAAAACAAGTTCAACTTCAGCATCAAATCTGGTTTGATGTTCCACGGAAAACCTAGGCTGTGCTTCTGGAAGAAACATCAGGTCAGAAATCGAGATCTTTCAGGCTAGCAACATAATTAGGGATGAGCGAACCGCTTCGGACGAACCGGAATTCGCTCCGAATTTCAGGGAAAATTAGATTCGGCACGAACCTGAATTTTTTTTGGTTCGTGCCGATCGAATTTTCCCTGAAATAAAAAAAAAAATGCCGGTATGGTGGGAGCGGGCAGGCCGGCTACGCTGTCAGCGGGCCGGTGGCGGCCCGCTGACAGGCGTAGCCGGCCTGCCCGCTCCCACCATGCTGGCATTTTTTTTTTTCAGATGAGCGATTCGTGAAAGTTCGATTCGGGCGAACCCGAATTTCTTGGGGAAATTCGGCGAATCGCCCGAATCGAACTTTCAAGAAGTTCGCTCATCTCTAAACATAATCATCAGAAGGAAACATATATATTATAATCTGGCTGTTGGAGATGATCAGATAAAATACATGATGAAATCTAAGGTTTGCCACAGACAGCTTTTCCTGTGACTGATGCTTTTTTGTGACGGGTGGAACGGTGGTCAACACTACAGATAGGAAAGATTAGAGCCCTGTCAGTGGGGTAGGCCCTGATAGTGATAGGAACTTAAATAAACAGTAGTTAAATACAGAACTTAGGTGCCATTGAGTCATGGATCCACATGATGGCATTGTTGCCTAAGAAATAACAGTAGATAATATTAAATAGTCTAGCGTACCCCTTAAAGTAAGTAAATAGAGAGTGCCATTGGCAACATCACCTGCCCTGCCATTGGTTGAGCCTAGCAACATAGTTGAGCAACATTTCAGAGGTTATATAAGGGAGAACCCAATCATTCTAGAGTTTTCTTAGTTCTGAGTTCCAAGTTGAAGAGGGGAAGTGTTAATGTAGTGGAGGAGCAGAGTAAAAGTGAGGGAAGAAGCCTGTGGATTGTAACCAGAAGCTGTAAAGACTGTTTGCTGTAATTACCAATGGATATTGCCTGTACTAAATATGCTGTTTGACATGGATGGGAGCCTTCAAATAAAGACCCTGTTGTTTTCATCAAGAAGTGTCATCAATGGAGACCTGCGACGGCTGAACCAGTAAGTGCACCTCCACCCCACATAAGCCACACCAACCTGAGTCGCCCTACCCTAGGTCCAAGAACCCCCATCGCTCCTCAGAGCCTGTGCCATTGGCCAGGCACGTGTCCGCTACACAAGGATTTGTCATTATTCTTAATATATTAATAATCATCATCATAGAAACATAGAAGGTTGACGGCAGAAGGAGACCATATGGTCCATCTAGTCTGCCCTTATGTGTATACTGTATGTTCTCTTTATCTTAGGATAGATGGAGGCTTATCCCAGGGATATTTAAATTCAGTGACTGTTGATTTTTCAACTACTTCTGCTGGAAGTTTGTTCCAAGCATCTACTACTCTTTCTGTAAAATAATATTTTCTAACATTGCTCCTGATCTTCCCCCCGACTAGCTTCAGGTTGTGCCCCCTTGTTCTATCATTAAGTTTCTTCTTAAAAACACTTCCCTTCTGAACCTTATTCAATCCTTTCACATAGTTAAAGGTCTCCATCATGTCCCCCTCTCCATTCTTTCCTCCAGACTGTACAAATTAAGTTCTTTAAGTCTTTCCTGATAAGTTTTAAGTTTAAGTCCTTCCACCATTTTTGTTGCCCGCCTTTGGACCCGTTCTATTTGAATAATGTCTTTTTGTAGGTGAGGTCTCCAGAACTGCACACAGTTTTCTAACTGTGGCCTCACCAGGGCTCTATACAGCAGCATCACATCCTCCCTCTTCCTACTGGTACCCGATCCATCATCAGATTACTACAGCACCTTTATTCTGTAATCTATGACCCCATGACATCATTGTCTTTGTACCAAAGAAACCAGAGGGAATTCTTTCTGGATAGTGAAGCAGTTGAACATCTGCTGGGTGTTGACTGTTACTCCAAAAGCTTCTTGATCAAAGACGAACGGGAAATCCATGTGACTTAGGTTAGGCCCTGTGATACAATAAGCTCCTGGGATTTGGTTCATTTTCTGCATGCCAAAGGATGGATGCACCAGCATTCTTTTCCTTCCTTTGTTGGTGGAGCAGGTTCAATCTCTGTGGAGTTTAATTTTGTATGAAATCTATAAAATGCTTTTCCATTTCTGATATTTTTTTCTTTAGAGTGCATTTTAAAGAAGAAAACCTCGCACAAAAGGGCAAGCCGTGACATTTTACAATAAAACAATTACTTTGTGCAGTTAGCACCGTCCTCTGTATTTCAAAACAACCCCAGACCACACAATAAATAAATACGCGCAGTACCTGGAGTCATTTGAGGTTTATATGGCTTCTGGTGAGGGAAGTGCTGTGACCTTTATGAGATCAATCCACCATTGCTCACATATCAGTTGGGGTAAAGATGAGGTTTCCGTTAGTTAACCCTAATCAAGTCAGAACATTTCATGTAGACCTCATTAGAACATCATTTAGCTTTAGCATTGCTTTCACTTTTCTGTACATCAAGAAAATTAGGGTCAGTTAGACCCAAATTACAAGGCTGGTGGCGGCCGTGCTATGGACTTGGGGACCTGGGGTGGTCAGTTTGTGTATGGCAGGGAAAAGCAGCCAGAGAGTATTTAAAGTGGACCAACACCCAGGATTTTGACTATCCTGGGTCTTGGTCCACTTCGGTGGGGCACCCCCGACCGGGGTGCCCCGCTGTGTGAAACCCCCCCGATCACCCGAAAAACTCACCTCTCCCCGCTCCCAGCGCCGACGGACAAGCGGTTTGACAGCCGCGGACAAGCGGCTCCTCCGCCGCCGCCTCCCGCGCGTCACTCTTGACGCGCGCGCCCGCCGGTCATTCACAGACGGCCGGCGTGGGCGCGCGCACGTCTAGAGGGGCGCGAGGGAGGCGGCGGCCGGCTGCCGCCGAAGACAAGGTAAGGGGATTTGGGGTGTTTGGGGGGGCTTCACCCCGCGGGACATCCCGATCTCGGATGTCCCGCGGGGAGGGAGGTGATCAGTCCGGGGATCTTATAGATTCCCGGGCGGATCACGGGAGGGTGATGGTCCACTTTAAAGTGGACCAAAGCCCACTGAACAGGTGCCATTATCTGGGAATAGAGTGAAGCAGGAGCAATGAAAATTGTTAAAAGGTTCTCTTCATAGGGAGATCAATTCTGGGTATGCTAGTTAAAAATGTGGGCTTTGGTCCGCTTTAAGGGCAGGATGAAGAAAAGTGGATCTCTTTTTGCACTGGGCAAAAGTAAGTGTCCATTACACATTAAAGAGTACATCACATAATTAAGCCTACACTTAAAAATGAAATGGACTGTCTTTTTTTTTGCAGGAGGAGGCCAGGAGGGCTCTCTACTCCCCCCCCCCCCCCAGGACAGACTGCCCCTATGTAGGCCACCTATGACTGGCATAGCTTATACAACAGCCCAGCGAGTCAACAATGTGTCTGTATAAGGTGCTCTACTTGGCGCTAAATGTCTTAAATTAGGCATAGAGTGATGCATTGAGTGAGCTTTAGAAGTGCTAAATGGTGCAGGCAGTTCTTAAAGGGCCAGTCTAGCCAGACTGCCTGATCTTAACCCAGCCCCCCTTAACAAGCGCTAAAGCAGTGCTAATGTTCTATAAAACAGACACTTACATTGGCTGTAATCCAGTTGTGACTGTCGCTCAATCACCGCGCTGGGCACCGCCAGCTTCCCTGAGTTGCACAGTGCATCCGGATTGGAAGCTCCCCATACGCATTCAAGTCGTCCGGACAAATAACATGGCGAGTTTACGGTCCCATGCAGCCCTGGGAAGATGGCGGTGCCGACTTCTTGAAGTGAACCAAAACCCTCGCTATCCTGGGTTTTAGTCTGTCCCCCTAGGGCACCCTGATTTGGTATGCCCTGCTGCATGACCCCGCCGATTGCCTGATCTACATGCGTTGCTGGCTTTCTCATAGAGCAGACGCAACTCTCTTCCAATCAGCTTCTTTGGCCACATATATTAATGTGTAGCTGGAGAAGCATAATAGAATCCTAGCCGCATTTGCGATCAGTGCTCTGCACCCGCCGTGTCCCTAGTCATTTTTGACTGTTGGTCCGCTTTAATTACTGCTGCTGAAAGATGTAACATCTGATCTGCTATTAAAGTGAGTACCTCTTTGTTTAAGAGACAGTTTCCTGTGAAGTGTGTGCCCTGCTAATGTCCTAAAGACGGTCAGCATCCCAACCTCACATCGCTCTCACAAGCCCCTCAAAGCCCAGCATTACTGAACTCACTCCCCACACGTCTGAGTGTTAACCCCTTGGGCTCATGTGTGCTGTATCATGAAGCCAGGCCTGCCTGCATGGCCCCGGGGCCGGTGTTTGGGGCAGGCAAACCATGCAGTTACCTGGGACCCCAAGACTCTGGAGGTTAAGGTTAGCACCTGGCTGTTAGCTTACCAGCAGAGTGTTTGCCCGCCTTCTGATGCCAGCGTTATTGTATCAGCTACAATAAGATGCCTGCCCCCATGGCCACCCTTCGGCTGTATGTGCCAGTGCAAGCCATTCATATACTGATGGTGTGTGCAGACGTTAGAGGGGTGCCGGAGTTGGCCTATGTGCCATTAGAACCCCGGTCCTGTAAGATTTGGCCAATTCACAGGGGGTTTCACATGATGGGGAATCCCAGATTGTGAAGCCCAGCAGAAGACAGTCAGGGCTGTATTTGTTCCTCTTTAAAAGGACTGGGACTGGGTACATTGGGGAGAAAAGTAGGGACTGTTCACGTAGGGAAGCTGTATAGAAACTGGTGCATGGCACAAGCCCATCAAAGCCCAGCATTACTGAACTCACTCCCCACACGTCTGAGTGTTAACCCCTTGGGCTCATGTGTGCTGCACCATGATGCCAGGCCTGCCTGCATGGCCCCGGGGCCGGAGTTTAGGGCAGGCAAACCAGGCAGTTACCTGGGGCCCCAAGACTGTGGAAGTTAGGATTTGCACCAGGCTGTTAGCTTACCAGCAGAGTGTTCGCCCGCCTTCTGGTGCCAGCTTATTGTCATACCTCCCAACTTCTGAAAACTTGAAAGCGGGACAAGCCATGCCCCCGGCCACACCCCCGTCACGCCCCGGCCACACCCCCGTCACGCCCCTGCCACACCCCCGTCATGCCCCGGCCACACCCCCGTCACGCCCCGGCCACGCCCCCGTCACGCTCTCCAGCTCCAGCAATGTCGGCTGCCTTCACCCCTGCATGCGGTACGTATCCCCAAACCAGCATACCGCCCGCCCCCCCACCCCTGTGCGCCTGCCCACCCACCCCCGTGCGCCTGCCCACCCACCCCCGTGCGCCCGCCCCACTCTCTCACCCCACGCGCCAGGAAGTTATCTTCCCGCCGGCGTCATTGCGGCCCTGGGCTGTCACAGCGCAGGGGGTCCCGGGACATTTGGTAATGTTCCGGGACCGCGGGATCCTTCTAAAAAATCGGGACAATCCCGGGAAAATCGGGACAGTTGGGAGGCATGTTATTGTATCAGCTACAGTAAGATGTTCGGCCCCTTGGCCACGCTTCGGCTATATGTGCCAGTGCAAGCCATTCATATACTGCTGGTGTGCGCAGATGTTAGAGCCAGGGGTGGCCCATGTGCCATGTAAACGCCACTCCAGTAAGATTTGGCCATTTCACAGGGTGTTTCACGTGATGGGACATCCCAAATTGTGAAGCCCCGCAGCCAGGGCTTTAAAAGGAATGGGGCTGGGTGCATGGGAGAGAAAAGTAGGGGCTTTTCAAGTAGGGAAGCTTCATAGGAACTGGGCATGTGGGACAGGATGATAGGCACTGGACATAGGGCTGCATGGCACTCTCTGTTCTTTGTTGTGTCCTCCCCTTTAAGAATATTGGATATATAGCTGCTACATGGAATTGCAATGTGTCAGCACACATATATATATATATATATATATATATATATATATATATATATGGATTGCTGTGCCGCAGAGGTAAAGTTGTGCTTTAGAGAGGGAGAGAAAATAACACGACTCTAAAGCTGCACAAATCAAGCTGCGTATTATCTCCACCCGAGGATACAATAACAGAGATGTGCACAGGGAAACAATCTGATGCTGTTGTAATAAATTTGGGAGTGTATGCTAGAAGTGCTGCCATCTCTCTGAAGAGCACGCAGCAGCCCGATGATATATAACCGCTCTCCCTGTCAGCCATGTTTTACTAGCGACTTGCATCTCGTTATACATTGGCCGACTCTCAAAGCAGAGGCGAGAGCTGGCTCTCAGTGCGGGCACTTCTGGCCAGTCACTGTTATATATCAACACTGGGAAAGACAGATATATTAATAAATGCAGCAGTCGCTGCTCTGGCAATGCAATGCTGGAATGGAAGAGCAGATGACGAGTTGACGCATCCTCAAACTTCCTGTACACAGTAAAAAATAGATACACGAGAAGGATTTGTTTAGTCACATTGCCACTGTATTGCGCTGGAGATTCTGTAATGATGATGCATTGCCTGATGCGTTTCGCTGGTCTATGCCACGCTTCTTCAGAGGCAGTTTTGATAGCTACTCATATTTAATGTCCCTGTCCCAGCACACACTAAGGTTTTTGCACCATATTTCTCATGGGAAGAGAGGAAAACGAGCCATTTCATTGATTATATGTTAATCCCTTTTGTATTCTAAAGCAAAACAGCTTTCTTCATTTTATTTTTGGGTAATGGATAAGCTGAGAAGGTGTAGTGTAATGATTCATAAACACGCTCTGCTGTGCAACCACTGTGCTCGATCACGCAGAGATCTCGCTGGGGCCCCTCACCCGCCCACCACCAGAATGTATGTATTTACAATTACGGGCGGTTGAGGAGCCCGAGAAGCCCCGGTGTGCAGGTGAAGTGAAGGGGGTGGAGGTCCCCTAATACAGAGAGTGCAGCGGTACACTTCCCTGAACCCCGCCATCTGTTGATTGTCAGTCAATGTTCTTTCCAAAATGTCTACGGTCAGGGCTTCAGAAAGATGGCTGTCCCCATGAGTGAGGACACTTTTCATTGTAATCTGCTGCAAGTGTCCTCACTTATGGGGGCGGCACACTTTAGCTCAGCAGCACATCAAGCAGCTTTTCCGGGTTCTAGCTCAAACGCCGAACTCGAACACGGACTTCTTCTGTCTGAAGTCTGCGTTCAGGTTTGGGAACTCGAACTCGCAAAGTTCCGTTCTAAAGACACTTCATGTTAAAGCCCAAACATTATATAATTTTCCTGATAATACCTGAAAAAATCACAGTTAAAGATATATAGTGCAAAATGGTTAAAAATGCATGGCAACAAGGGGTGACAACATCTCTAGGTAGGCTGGCACTGAAAGGGTAAAGGGTGTGCAGATTTGTGCAATCACATTAATTTAATATTTCAAATATTTCAGTTAGCTTTTTAATTGAATTGAACAGATTATAAGGGTAATTTACAAAACAGTTTGCCGACATCCGCCGTGCACCTGCCGAGTTTATGCATTTACCAAGTGAAATTTTGAAATCTTCCGTCGGCGAAGTCCATGTTTTTTTAATTTACTTTTCTACTGCAGTTTGGTTCGGCGAATGCTGGCGAACACTTTTGCATTTGACACCTTTTAGTGGTGAACCCCATAGGAATCAGGTTTTTAAGCATCTTTCATTTTTTTTTTTTGAGCGTGGACATTATAAAGTTCCCAGTATGTGCAAAACAACTAAAAATAATGTTTTTATGTGACTTTTATATTTTCAAATAAACTGTTATTCTTAAAGAGGAACAACGGAGGCCCTGGAATCATCCAAGTTCCACTACTTGGGGAATGCCCCGCTGTGTAAACCCCCCCCCCCCCCCCCCAGAAGCCCTGCTTCACTCACCTTTTCCCAGAGCCCTCTCTGGGGGCGCATCCTGGCTCACCTCTAGCAGTGCACGCCTGGCTATGCTGAATGGCCGGCACGGGCATGTGACGGCTAGGAGGTGAGTGGGGGATGCTGCCGGCGGCGCACTCGGCTTAGCCGTCAGTGGAACTGAAGGGAGCCAAGTAAAAGTGAGCATGCTGATTGGTTGAACAGGCTGTTCAGCCAAGCAGCATGCTCGTTTTTTCGCAAGTCTGCGTTGTGGGAGCAACAGGAAGGTGAGTGACCCAGGGGCATACACACAATGTGGGCATCCTGAATTGGGATGCCCTGCTGGGAGGAACAACACTCCGAAAAGTTAAATTTAAATACCTGTGACCAGGGACGGCACTAGGTTTGTCGAGGCCCTTGGGCAAGAGAGTCTTAGTGGGCCCCAAAGCATACTGTCCAACATTTCAGGGTGGGAAAAGGGACAATTGTGAAATTAAGCCATGCATCGTCATTTATTGATGGATAGGACATAGGATGTAACAGTTACAACAATATAAACAATTTGAATAGGCAAATTAATCATTTGTGTTACACAGAGAAGGACAGAGAAGAACAACGGGGGTGTCATGTCCCATGACGTGCATTCTTGTTTATTTTTTAGTTTTGGGGGTAACAGTTTATTATAATGTCATTTGCATAGGCTGAGCAGTGTGCCTTTAATCCCCCTTGTCCCTTCCTGGCTCCCTTAGTCTTGCTCTTATGTGAGTAACTCCTCCCTTCTTCCCCTCTCCTTCTGCCATTTCTAGTTTGGCATCCATGCAGTGCACACCTGCTGCTCCCTTCTGCCTTCTACCTACAGCTTTTCATCACAAGTACTCCAGCTGCATTGAACGTACATGTCTGCTGTAAGAAGAAGAAGAAGATTTTGCTGCAAAATTCTGTAATGAAATAAAGCTTTTAAAACGTATCCACGTCATCTTCGAGCAGTTGAGTAAGCTATCAAGCCTTATGGAGTAAAGAAAACATCCATCAGACACATGGAGCTGTCTACAGGATTCCCATTACTGCCATCTGGTGGGTCAAAATAAAGGGGCACAGTCCCTCCAAATCAGGGACAGTTGGGAAGTATGTCAAAGTAGTGTGTCACGTCACCGTTCAGCTCCGCTGCCACAAATGTGTCATCTTCTGCTGCTGATCGCCCTCCAGTCCTTTTTACCTTTCCTATAGCCACCAATTCTCCTCTAGTCCTTGTTGCATTCTTTGCTGCCACCAAGCACCCTTCAGCCCTTACTGCTTGCTCCGCTGCCACTAAAGACTCCATCATTGCTGCCAGTAGTCACCTGGTACATGCCACCTTCTGAGCTCCCATCAATTGCCCTCCATTCCATGCCACCTTCTCCATTGTTGCTGATCATCCCCTGTTGCTGAGGTCAGCCATGAGCAGGCCTGCACACAACACCCGGCATTCGATGTCCACTGTAAAATAAAACCATGTCCAAGTGTAAGCCTAACTGGGCTCTTGAAGATGCCAGGGGCCCTGGCAATTGCCCAGGTTTGCCTTGTGCTGGCTCCGGCCTTGCCTATGACTTTCACAAGCAAATTGCACCACGAAAACAGCAAAATGCATTGCGAAAGTCTGTGCTCACTGGTGTTCGCTGCATTAGCAAACATAGTAAATCACTAATATGTGACATTAAAGGTAGAAAAGGTTCTGAAATTATTTTTTATTTTTTCACAACAAAACACTGTCATCTTAAACAGGGGTGTGTAAACTTCTATACCTTGTATTTGTTGACCTTTAATGCTTCTGCTGCCAGCAGCGTGTGACCTAGCACGAGAAATCGCCATTGTTCCGCAGACCAGACCGCCAGTTTTACATTTATATCCACTCTGCTTAGTGCCTTCAAAGAGAAACCTTCACGGGACAGTAAATGCAGGCATCAAACTGGTCTCCCGTGGTTTCCCTTTGAGTCAGATCCTTCACCTGTGGTTACTTCATTCTTTCCTTCTGAAAGGGCTGCCATTATCAGGCCATTTCTCCAGCTCAATATCTCTCATTATTTTAATGTGACCCACACTCGGAAACGCTGGAAACCTTTTTCCCTTCCTGCTCCGGCTCTTAATGTATCATTGATTTTACAGTCACCGAGTAGCTACGCTTTCAGCTGGATGCATATCATTAATGTTGTGGGGCTATGTGTTGAGTTTTGGGCTCAGCAACCTTTGATTAAGCTTAATAGAAGGGAAACATTTTGGTCCTTCAGTCTAACATGTTGATTGTAGATAAGTAAAATACAGGACTTATTCACTAAAGTTGCCTAAAAAAACTACACTAAAGATACTCTATTTTCTAAGGTTTCCTATCTCATGCGGGGAAGGATCTAAAGTAGGTTAGAACATATCTCACAATTGTTGCAGGCTGGTTGGTTTGAGTACATTCTTAAATTCTAAAGTCCATCTGCCTAATCCATTCTGACAACAGGTTGCACCCATTAAAGGGTTTGATACCCAGTAAAGGGTTTGGTACCCAATTAAAGGTGTGGTACCCTAAGCCATTGGTCCTAAACCCTTGCCCAAACAGGTCATGTTTTGTGGCTCTCCACATAGCTGGCTGCACTCCTGATGCACTAATAACTTCACTGCTTCTTTGTGGAGATCTACCAAACATGGCTGTTAGGGGGTCCTGCCCAATAAACACAACACAGTCTTGATTCAGTAAACATGCCTTAAAGCAGAACAAAGGCCACTTTTGTTAAAGATTCCAGGGCCAGCCACTGGCATTCCCCAAAACAGGATGTCCCGCTTTGTGAACCCCCCGGGGAAATGCAGAACTCGCCTGCTTCGTGGTGCCCTCGGTGAAGTAAACATCCAATGGCTGCATCCCCTCATCTTCGGACTGTGAGCGCACTCCCACCCCCAGCCGTTCAGATAGGCTGGGTGTGGGAGTGCACGCCCTGCTGGGAATGCTGCCACTGTGCTCCAGATTGCTGAAACCCTGCATGTAAACAGAGCTGTTTGCTGAACATTACATATGCAAGGCAAATGGCTTTGATTGAATGCAAGTTTTTCTGCGTGTTCTGGGGAGGTTTCACACAGCGAGGCATCCCAGTTTGGGATGCCCCTGGGGGATAGAGAATAACCTAGGCTAGTCAAAATCCCAGGTTTGGTTCCACTTTAAAATATCTTTTAAAATATCTTTAAAATATGCTTTTTTTTTTAAAATAGGGATTACATTAAATTCGGTGGAGGGAGAATGTAACTTTTGCACTAAAAATATAAAAAAAACTATTTTTAACAATTTGTAGTGTTTTTTTGTAATAAAAAATGTAAGTTTTTCAATAAAATAATATAGCATGTAAAAGCCTAATTTCTCACGGTTACAACGATACCACATATGTATTGGTAGACACCCTTTCCTGCCCAGGAGATTCCCCCAAACTGAAACAGCGCTTTAGGAGATTTTTAGATACAATACAACTGCTATGCGCACCTTGCAGTGTTTCAAGAAAAATAACCCTTTACATTTGAAATACCCCAACATATACTCTCTGGAAGTACACACCTTAAACTTTGTAGGTGTACTAGGCTTGTTGTCGTGGGCACAGTTTTCTAGAAGTAATCCCTCAATGAATTCTTTGGTTGCACAGGGTTCCCGAAAAAAAGCAGAATCAAAGCCACATATTCCTAAAAAAAAAAATACAAGATAACAAAATGACAAGAAAAAACTATTTATAACTGAAAAAGCCCCCTGTCAGGGGTACGGTTGCCAAACACCCCAAATTAAAGCATGCACGTAACGGTAATTTTACTTGAAAACTTCAGCTCTGCGCACCTTGCAGGTTTCCAACCAAAACAACCCTTTACATTTGGAATACCCCCCATAAACCATTTATTCACTGAAAGTACACACATTAAGCTTTCTAGGCATATCCAGCTTGTTGTAGTGGGCTCATCTTTCTGGAAGTAATCCCTTGAAGAATGTTGCACAAGGGTTTCCCTAAAAAATTTATAAAAAAGCAGAATAAAAACACATTTTGCTAAAATATCAATATGCAAACAAGAAAAAACAAGCTAAATCTGAAAGTACAAGATCCCCTGAATAGACCAATACCCAACACGCATAGCTACTTTTAACCCTTTTAACTGCCAGCCTACTTGAGATGTTGTCACCCTCTGTTGAGGGTTGTGTTTTAAAAATTTGTCTCATTTATTTTAAATAAAAAATATATTTTATTCAAGAAAACCATATTGCATGTGAAAGCCCCATTTCTTGGTAACCCCCCGTTCCTGCCCAGGAGACCCCCCAAACTGAAAAGAGCACTTTATAACATTTACAAGTAAACTATAACCACTATCCACACTATAAAGGGTTAAATAAAAAAATGGTGTCAGGTCCCCCTCCCTGGGGGAGGGTTATGCTGGGAAGGGGGGAACCCCATGCTTTTCACATTTTTTAAGGGTTAAAACCCTTGCCAGCATAACTATCCCCAGGAACAGCTAGGCAGGGCTTGTAATACAGGGCGCGGAGGCCAGCCTCGGTGACCACTGGCCCCAGATGCTACTAGCCCGTATAGCCACCGAGGCCCTGGGATCTTCTGCCCCCACTTGGGCTTTGGGGAGGCAGGTAATGGGGGACTGGAGTTAATGGCAAATCACCCGCTAGCTGCAGGCTGTTTTGGGGCCCTGTACTGGGGATAGAAAGTGACTACAATTCCCACTGAGTATAGGTGCACTTTAAAAGTTATGCTTTTAAAATAAGTGGAATAAGTTGTTGGATAGCTCTAGTAAAGGTATTAGGTGTAAAATATGCATTTAATTTCCTAATGCGGCCCTGTAGGTGCCCTTTGAAAGGTTGGTGGCAGAGAAACAGTAGGATACTTTTCCATTTAAAATCAGGCTTTTCTCTTTGGTTCCGGAATGCTGAAGTTCTGACATTCGTCATGAGACGTGGGCACAGTGTGATGGCAGCAACATTTGAAACAATTAAATCAGAGTGCGCTATTCATTAAAGCCTCTCCTCACACAGCCCCGGCTGTATTAGTCAGCAGTGCATAATGTTTTATCTTGCTTCTGCTCTCTGAGGGATGAAAACTATTTAAATTTGTTTCGTTTTTGCCATAGTTGGACAAAAGGCTTAAATTGCTTTAGTTGTTATCTCCTGATATATTGCCGCTTCAACTTCGCTTATTGTTGAACTCCAACTTTTCAGAAAGTTACAAAAGTCCTTCCAACTCTTTAAACTAAAGTCACTAAATACTTTATTTCCTCTATCTCTGTAGCATGGGGGGCATCTGTATTTACATGAACAAAGGGGGGTGGGAGCAGCTCAATCACTATTATTTATACAAAATTATTATTATTATTCAGGGCCTGGGAACTAATTTACCGCCCAGTTTAACCCTCCCACCCCCCTTTATTCATTTGAATTGCCATGAGCACAAGCAGGGAGGAATTCAGTCAATATGGATTTCTCCCTGTGAAGTGTTCTAAAGGGAGGCTGGCAGCTTCCCAGGTGAGTAGCTCTCAGATATTTGTCTGCATTGCATGTCCCAACTTTGGGGACTCAGAATTAAGAGTAGGGACCACACTAAACACAGAGTGCCTTGCCGGGGCAGTGTGGCTTCCACCTGTATCTGCAGATATATGCAACCAAATCTCTGTCTTTCCACATAGCTAGACATGTTTGTTGCTTGATATTTAGTTGATGAGAGGGTTAAACTGGGCGGTGAATTAGTTCCCAGGCCCTGAATAATAATAATAATTTTGTATAAATAATTGAGCTGTATAACTGATTGAGCTGCTCCCACTCCCCTTTATGCATCTGTATTTAGACAAACATCTCTGGGCAACCAGCATGGCATCTCAGTGTGTTTGCACTAATGTCATTTTGGACTAGGCTCTGAATAAAAACTCTAAAAGCAGTATTTAAATGTTTTACTTTCTTTTATAAGGAAAACATATTTTACCATTTTGTTTCTCCAGATATAAAATAATTATTCACAGTATGAAAAACCAAGGTACGAAGGGTTTTAAACTGTTAGAGTGAAGAGTAATTCCTCAGGGTCTTGGTATTCCCCTTAGCTTGGAATTATTCTTCTTTTGTTCCATGTTTCGCAACTAGATTTAGCAAGACAGGAACCGGATAGGTTCCGTTAAGTTCTCCTTCATTGTACCAAGCTATTAATTATAATTTCTAAAACTAAGACTTTGTTCCCTATAGTGTAACCACACAATAAGTCACCCTGTCCTGAGGTTTGACACTTTGCTTGGCCGTCTGACCTCTTTCCAGTTAAACTGCGCATGCTTCAATTTTGTGTTTAAGTTGTAACGCTTGCAGTACTGCTCGGATATTAGCCAAATATAGATGTGTATCCGGCCTTTTACTTTGATTTTATTAGATAATTGATAGACCGCTTAATGGCTTGTGATTGGTTGTTTCTACTTCTTCTTTTGTTTGTATTTGCATTTATTTGAATATCCCTATATCTACCTCAAAACGTGCCAATTAAATCTATCACGCTGCTGCTACAGAATTGTTGTCTGTGGTTCTTGTGTGGTCATCTTGATCAAGATCTAAATAGAAAGTGATTCACAGAGGGCTGTGATCCCTGAAAAAACTGTTATTGAATTGAACTAGAAAATGATACTCTATCAAAACCCACAATTATTTTTTATAACATAACCAAAGTGTCGAAAGCAGTGCAATACCATAAACTGCAAAGGATTAAATGCATTCCCTGGAACCCGACACATGTGCCCTGGGGCCTGAATGGTGGTAGTGGGGAGTGTGGTTGATTATGTGTGTTGAATGGTGAAAAGTGGGAGGCCAGGTTAAGAATGTGATGGCGGGGGCACAATAGGAGGTTGGAGTAGGAGAACCCAAGCCAAAGGAGCTGTTCATTGTCTGTGGATTAAAGCGGTCCTTCACTCTGAATAAGAGTCTATCTTATATGTTTCCCACACCCTGTACATACAGATTGACCACATTAAAAATCATCCTACCTGCATCTACTGCATGTTATGAGCCTTTAAACATCCAAGATAGCGGCTTATGGAAGCCGCTATCTTATCAGGCAGCCTGCAAACAGGAAGTGCCTCCTGACTGTGCTGCTCTGCATTCTGGGACTGCTGACCGTTACCTGACCCCAGCTCTGCTCTGTCTGAGCAAAGCACAGCTATAACCCTCCCCCCTGTACCTTATCTCACTCTCCTCTCCTCAGTAAGTGTGATGCTTCTGAGTCAAGATGGCGGCGGCCGTATCCTAAATTCCTGAACAGAGTTGCAGCCCAGTGGGGGAAAGAATAATAAGTTAGTGACTAAAAACGTGAAATATATTAATTTTAGATGCTGGGGAACCGTTTTTTAAGAGTTTGGGCTTTTCATTAAATCACGCTGAAGGTCCGGTTTAAGTGTGGTGGAGGCCCCTGGGCACAAAACCTGGTGGAGTCCAGCCAAGTAACTGATTAGTGGTTTTCTGGCACCTGCCCACTTACTGGATAGAGTCCCTTGTGCCCCCCTTGTGTGGGTGCGTGCTGCTCAGGAACTCCTGCTTTGCCATTCTGGGTGGGGGGTAGTGCAGTTGCCCGGCTGGTCCAGCAGAAAACACAGTTCCCTGCATTGAGCTGCCAGCGGCTGTGCTTGGTGTCTTATGTGCAGTGACAGCTCTGCACCCATCACTGGAGCGTTGCTGACGGCGGCTTTGCTGCTCTAGACTCTCTGTCCTCCCCTGTGGTGGCTTTGGTTGCAGCTTTGCAAAAACAAAAAAAGGCTTGCCCAGGCACGGAGGGGGGGGGGGACTCCACTGCCGCCAATAGCTTTGTTGCTGGCCCTGCGGTCCGTCTGGCCAAAGACTGAAAAGCCTCCTGGACCAGACCATAACCCAAAGGTTGGTGGAGGCTCCCTTTGCAAGGCAAGTGGTGGAGGCCCCTGGGGGTGCGCACCCCCTAATAATCTGGCCCTGTCTGTCCCAGGTACAGAGGAAGCAGAGCTGGAACATGATAGCGAATAATAAGGGGCATAGAGATAGGTCCCTGTTTTGGACCAGTTAAAATGGTTTACTGACCTATTCATCTCTATCTTCAAGTCTCAGCTAAGATCCTCCCATCATAGTTCCCAAAGCAGGGGCAGATGAAATGCAAGCAAACTTTCTTTTGCCGTTTATTATTACAATTGTTTATTCATAGGGTGCCATCATCTCAGTGGTTCAATAGAAATTACAATGCAGCCAGTTCCGGCAGACCAATACTTGTTGACCAACACTAAGAGGCTGATTCATCATTAGCGGCAGGTAGCGACAGATGAGCGTCTGTAGCAGGCATTTTCAGAGCGCCCGCTAGTAGTCGCAGTGCTCGGCCGTGGGTTGCTACGTTATAGCGACTCAGTCACTGTTCAGTAATGTTGAATACATTGTGAGGAGTCGCTATTTGACCAGTACAGCGCTGTATGGGAGCACATGTTAGTGACTGCTCATAGCGACCGACTCACACCATATTCAGAAAAAAAACAGCCTCACAAATCTCTGGCGCTGAAAAATATTTGTTTGAAGCCCAGAGCCCAGGAGGCGGTGTGTTTAAAGTCTGTTTTCAAGCATCTATCCACTAGTAACAAAGCGAAAACATATGGAATTACATTGTAACATGAACACTTTAATGCCAGACCTGTAATGCAATTTCTGAGGAAATATATAAAAAATGAAAAAATTAGGAAAAAAATACTATTTCAATGCCAGAAGAGGTCAAAGAATTATTTGTGATTTTTTTTGAAAAAAAAAAACCCTGTTTAAAAAGAAGAAAAGGATCGTCCATTGAAATGTATGGGAGAGCGACAGGTAGCGAGAGGTCATACCTGGCGCTGTGCAAGGCTGAACGCTGGCGCTGTTCGCTGAGGCTGTGAAAATGATGAATCAGACGCTACATGGCGCTATCCCAGTCGCTAAACAGATTCTGCTTGATAAATGTGTAATCGCGCGCCGTGTCCGGCGTTCACCAGTCGCTACCTGTCATTAACCAGCCACTACCTGACGCTATCCCTTCTTAAATAAGGGCCTAAGTAGCAGGGCCGGGGTCAGCACTGGTCTTACCCAGGCAGGTGCCGGGGCTCCTACACCTTGGGAGGGCCCATCTCATTCCCTGTACCCTGGGCAGCCCCTATGCAGGACACAGGGCTGTGCAGTATCAGGGATTAAGGTCTGTTAGCGAAGTGAAGGGCAGATTGATTATGTCTGTGTTTAAATTCTTTATCTTTACTTCATCTCTCCTAGGGTTTTACCTACATCCTGATTCCATTTTTTTTGTATGAATCTGGTTTATTATTTTTATTGCTGTTGTATTCCAGTAGTAGCTTGTAGTAGAAGGATAATTTTTTCGGCGTAGCATCTGATAGGAAAAATATTTTTTGGAACCTTGTTAATGAGGTTAGTGGATTTGGCTGAGAGAATGTGTTAAGTATGTTACGGGATTTAATCAATTTTAAAAGGAGATTCATATCTGTTTCTATTTTTTCCTTAGGATACAGCATATTTAGCTCAATTTCTCTGTCTTGGATCCTAATGTATTTCCTGTAGAAAGCCTGAGTTATATTGTTTTTTACTAGTGTTTCGTTCTTGTCTAGGGCGATAAAACGTTGCGGGTACGGAGATTTTTCTGAATTTGTGATTCATTTTTTAAGCGTATTGATTGTTGATAATGTAATGGGGTGAGTTAGGTGTCTAGTTACTTCATTCAGTTTTTTTAAGTTTAGGGAAAAAACATCATCAATATTAATTGGACCTAGTTCCATCCATGCCCAATTTCCTTTGTCCAGCATGTGGTTCCATTTAAAAATTCTTTGCAAGTGTGCAGAGTAGTAATATATTTGATAGTCTGGTGCCCCAAGGCCTCCTTTCTCTAGTGGGCGACTTACCGTATTTGCTGGCGTATAAGACAACTTTTTCCCCCTGTAAAACATGCCTCCAAGTGGGGGGGTCGTCTTATACACCAGGTGCACCTGGGTCACATACATATAAATGTACTTACCTTCACCAAGCTGGGCAGCACGATCGTCCTCCTCCTCTTCCTGCAGAGTGATGCTCTTGCTCAGGCAGCACTAGTCGATCAGAGCAGGGAGAGACTGAGCAGGCCAGCAGGATGAGCGCCGAGCAGATCAGCTTTAATTCTCTCGGTCACTTGTGTGGGCAGGCAGGGGGCTGGCTCCTGGCACGCGCTCCTGACATCGCCCTCGCTGCTCTCCACTTTGAAGGGGACTCTTCAGCATCTGATCTGAGGTGTGATTTATTTAAGATTTATAAAAAAAAAAAAAGTTTCTATGGGGCATCCCCCAGTGTAAAACCCCCAACTGGCCCCTTTCCCAGAGCCCACACATTACTAAACATTCTAAACAACCCAGGCATGTCCCCAGCTATAGGCAAGCAGGGATGTGGCCGCAGTGTAATGTGGTGTGTACTCTGGGAAATGGGGTCATTGGGGGAGTCTACACAGGGGGCATCCCAACTTGGGAGAGTTTACACAGGGGCATCCCAACTTGGGATGCCCTACTGGGTTTTGTTCCCTGCATCAGGGGCAGCAAAATGGAATGCCCCCCTGTATGAATCCCCCATTTGGCCTTTTTCCCAAACTCCACATTACACTGTGGCCAGATTCCTGCTCGCCTTTAGTTGGGGCCTGTGCTGGCTATTCAGAATGCGTCCCATCTAAAAGCATAGTAGGGATGCAGCTGCAGGGTAATGTGGTTTGGGCTCTGGGAAAAGGGCCAGTTGGGGGGTTTCACACAGTAGAGGTAACCCAATTTGGCATGCCCCTGGAGTAGGGAACAAACCCACTCGGGCATTCCAATTCGGGATGCCCCACTGTAAAACCCTCCCTATTGGCCCTATTCCCAGAGCCAACACCACATTACCCTGCAGCTGCATCCCAACTATGCCTTTAGCTGGGACGCATTCTGAATAGCCAGCACAGGCACGTCCCCAACTAAAGACGAGCAGGGATGCAGCTGCAGTGTAATCTGATGTGCGCTCTGGGAAAAAGGCCAGTCGGGGGTATTTCACACAGTGGGGCTACCAAATTTGGGAGGCCCCACTGGGTTTTGTTCCCTACTCCAGGGGTATCCCAAATTGTGATCCTCCACTGTGTGAAACCCCCCATCTGGCCCTTTTCCCAGAGCCCAAACCACATTATACTGCAGCTGCATCCCTACTATGCCTTTAGCTGGGACGCATTCTGAATAGCCAGTGTGGGCACATCCCAAACTAAAGGCGAGCAGGGATGCGGCTGCAGTGTAATCTGATGTTCTTTTACGTTTTATTCGGTGTGCGGAAGAGGGAGTAGTCTTATACGGCGAGTATATAACAAACTCTATATTTTGAGTGGAAATGTTGGTGGGTCGTCTTATACGCCGGCAAATACGGTAGATAGCTGTATTGGACCCTATGTCTCTTGCCTCGCCATATGAATAGTGTGGTGATTCTAGAATTTTTATTGGTAAGGCTTGGAAGAGGAAAATTATTTTTGGAAGAAATTACATTTTAACCAGGGATATCCTTCCCATTATATTTAAAGGGATTTTATTCCACTTTTTGGTATTTTCCCTAAGCCAGTTGAGTAGTGGGATATAGTTTAGTTCAAGGAGAGATCCAGGGAGATCCAAGTTTTTTCAATTTTAAGACTGACCGTCTGTTTCAATTCTTTAACCCTTTCAGTGGCAAGCACGTACATTCTATGTGCCTGACTTTCCCCCCCTGCTAGTTAAAAAAAATAAAAATATAAAATACTCACCTGACCCCTCGTTGGATTTGGCCGGGTCTCCTCTTTAATTTGGTGCCATCCGATCCCCCATGGGGGCTCGGATGGCTCCAGGAGAGCCCCTGGAATAGTGCCCCCACCCGCTGCAGCAGCTGCTAACTGTAAAAAAAAAAAATTAAAAATGACATTTACTTACCTGAGGCCACGCTGCCTCCCGACGGGTCTCCTCTTCACTGGGGGGGGGGGGGGGGGAGCCTCTTCCGTGGAGAGGAGAGGGCATAAATTGCCCTCCCCCCCACTTCCTGGAACGGGTCTGCTAGCCCCGCCCCCTGGGGGCGAGCCATGTGACATCGTTGTGATGTCACCAGCAGCCGCCTCTAAGTGCCGGCATCCGAGACAGAGAATCAGTCTGCTCGGGTGGTTGGAGGAGAGAGGTGGGGAGGAGGAGAGGGCTGAGATCGCCCCCCCTCCCCAGGCTCTCTCTTCCAAACACCTGAGCAGACTGTCATCGCAGATCGCCGGGGGGACATTGGATCGGAGGTGAGTAAAGTAAAAAAAAAATAAAAATAAAGATCATTTTTTTTTCTTATGTGTCTGTGTCTTTTTTTATTTAACATTTAACCCCTTGTGAACTGGTAAGGGGTTCATGAGACCCCTTATACCAGTTCATAAGGCTGGGGGATGGCAAGTCACCCGCTAGCCGCAGCGGGTGACTTGCCATTACCCCCGGCACACCCATTACCTGCCTCCCCAAAGCCCAGGGGGGGGCAGAAGAGCCCGGGCCCACATAGGCTATGTGGGCTTGTAGGCTGCAGGGTGGGGGGCCACAAAAGCTGGCCCCCCACCCTGTTCCTACATGCCCCCATAGCTGATCCCGGGCTGGTAATGCTGGGTAAGGGGGACCCTATTTCATTTTTTTTTTCTTTTTAAAGGTTTTTAACCCTTATAATTCCAAAAAAATGGGGTCCCCCCCCCCCGGGAGGGGGGACTCCATGTCATTTTTTTTTTAATTAACCCCTTATGTTCTGTTGCCTAGCAGCTATAAAAAGGCTTCCAGCTGCAGCAGGAGAGCAGAAGCCAGATTGATCAGCGTGGGACACAGGGATGGATGGGAGGTAAGTATTAAAAAGTTAAAAAAAAAAAAATAAAAAATAAAATATTTTTTCTGCTTGTTTCTGTGTGTTTTTTTACACTTAACCCCTTGTGAACTGGTAAGGGGTCCATGA
The DNA here is from genome assembly GCA_027917425.1 of Gastrophryne carolinensis. NCBI lineage: Eukaryota > Metazoa > Chordata > Amphibia > Anura > Microhylidae > Gastrophryne > Gastrophryne carolinensis. Next base: position 38,918,173 of record CM051238.1, read on the forward strand.
GACCCCTTATACCAGTTCACAAGGCTGGGGGCTGGCAAGTCACCTGCCGCTAGCAGGTGACTTGCCGTTAACCCCCGGCACCCCTATTACCTGCCTCCCCAAAGCCCGGGGGGGGGAGCAGAAGAGCCCGGGCCCACATAGGCTATGTGGGCTTGTAGGCTGCAGGGTGGGGGGCCACAAAAGCTGGCCCCTCCACTCTGTTCCTACAAGCCCCCATAGCTGGTCCCGGGCTGGTAATGCTGGGTAAGGGGGGCCCCATTTCAATTTTCTTTTTCCCAAAGAAATGGGGTCCCCCCCCGGGAGGGGGGGCCCTATGTCATTTTCTTTTTCAATTAACCCTTTATGTTTATAGTGTGGATAGTAGTAGTATTTTATTTGTAAATGTTATAAAGTGCTATTTTCAGTTTGGGGGGTCTCCTGGGCAAGAATGAGGGGGCTACCGATACATATGTGGTACCGTTGTAATTGGGAGAAATTGGGCTTTCACATGCAATATGGTTTTCTCTAATAAAGTAAATGTTTTATTTAAAATAAAGGAGACAATTGTCCAAAAATATTTATTTATTTATTAAATATTAATTAAATAAAAAAAAAACAGTAGAAAAATTACAAACAAGACATTTCATGTTCAAGCCTTAACTCTGCTGCAAAAAATATATCTATAAATTTCTTGGAAATTCAGGCAAAAATCACGGTTAAACATGGCGCAGAATGGGGAAAAATTACCTGTCAACAGAGTGTGACAAAACTTCAAGTAGGTTGGCAATTAAAAGGGTTATTTTTTCTTGTTTGCATATATATATTTTAGGAAAACATGGGATTACTTCCAGAAAGATGAGCCCACTACAACAAGCTGGGTACTATTAGAAAGCTTAACATGTGTACTTTCAGAGAATATATGGTTTATAGGGGATATTCCAAATGTAAAGGGTTGTTTTGGTTGAAAAATTGCAAGGTGTGCATTTTGTCTGCAGAGCTGAAATTTTCAAGTAAAATTACTGTTATGCTTATTGTCACGATCTCCTCACCTGGCCTACGTTCCCCCGCCGACTCCGGTCCTTGTCTGTTGCAGCCGGCGGCGGGCCGGCGTCGCTCCTGCCCGCCCGCCGCTCGGCTGTCACGAGCAGCCGCTCGGGCGGCTTCCGGCCCAGCTGCGTCGGGAGCGGTCGCGCCGCTCTCTGTGCGGCGCGCTCCCGGCGCGTGTCCCCGTACGTGCGCGCGCGCGCGCCTGTCAGTTTCTTATGCCCTCCGGCGGCGCTGCGCACAGCGCGCCCGCCGGAGGTAATTAGTATTGGGCCAATGAGCCCTTGTTCTTAGTGGGCATGTGCCCTAATGTCTGTCCGCCTCCCCTCTTCAAACGGGGCAATCAGCCCAGAGTTCCCCAGTTGCACCTATCAGTACACTCCCCCCTCAGCCAATCCAGTCAGTTCCCATCCTATATAGGTTTACACCCTGCAGTTAGTCATTGCCCGTTATAGCGTGCTACTGGGTGCGATTCTGATAGCTTATTTCCTTGTGATTTCTGCCGTGTTTTCGACCATCCCTGATTGCCGCCTGGACCGACCTTGCTTGCTCTTTGACCACGATTCTGCCTGCTCCTCTGTACCGCGAACTTCTGACCTCCCGTTGTGACCCTTGGCTTGCCCCGACTACTCTTCCGTCTAACCCTTCTGTACCGTGCCTCCTCGGATTGACCACCTGTGTATGACCCCTGTCCGTTTATTGCTACTCAGTCTAGTCCCTGGATTCATCTGCCTTCTCCTGCATAAGTCAGCATCCTTTGTGCTAACAAGACCTGGGGGCAACCGTGTCCGGTGAGGCGTGTCTAGCGTCCCGGCAAACGGGGGCTTGCTATAGGCGAAGAAAGCAGCGGAGATTGGGGGTTGCTGATTTATTGGAAGGTGGGTGTCTTCGGGACCTGACATTATAACGGGCCACTTTAAGAAGAATACCTTCTAGATGGAAGAACTGATTCAACAGGTTCAAGCTATGGCCACTGCCATCAACCAGCTGGCTCAACGAGTGGCCACTCAAGAGAGTCGTCAGATGCCTGCGCCAGTGGATCCTAGTCCGGCCATCGAGCCCAAGATTCCTCTCCCGGAAAAATTTTTGGGGGATCGGGCGAAGTTTTCTAACTTCAAGAATTCTTGTGAGCTCTACTTCCGCCTTCGACCCCACGCGTCTGGATCCGAAGCGCAACGTGTTGGCCTGGTCATTTCACTCCTCCAGGGCGACCCACAGACCTGGGCGTTTGGTTTAGCTCCGTCTGATGAAGCCTTGCAGTCGGTCTCTTCATTTTTTTCGGCCATGGAACTACTGTATGCTGACCCAGATCGGGCTGCGACAGCGGATTCTAAATTACGGAACCTGAGACAGGCTAAACGATCTGCTGAGGAATATTGCGCAGAATTTCGGCGATGGACTATAGATTCTAAGTGGAATGATCCGGCTTTATGTAGCCAATTTAGGATTGGACTCTCTGACAACATCAAGGACACCTTGGTGAATTATCCTTTGCCTAAAAGCCTGGACGAATATATGCAGCTGGCTATCAGGGTGGATCGACGTCTCCGAGAGAGACGCCAGGAAAGAGGCAAGGACCAACCTTGGGGATCCTCACGTCAAGAGCCAAGCTTTAAGGGGGCAGCCGTTTCCTCTCCTTCCTTGTCGCCTGAGGAACCGATGCAGCTTGGTGTTACCCATCTCTCCCAGGCGGAGAAAGTTCGGCGCAGATCCCAAGGCCTCTGCCTCTATTGTGGTAATCCGGGTCATTTTGCCAAGACCTGCCCAAACAAGGCTCCGGTGGCGGGAAACTTCAACGCCTAGATCCTGCAGAGGGACTTCTTCTAGGCGGTCAGGTATCGTTCCCTCCTGATAATCGTGTACTCCTACCCGTTACACTCTCTTGGGGCCCTTCCCGGACTATTGCCTCCGCCTTCATAGATAGTGGAGCGGCTGGCAATTCCCTGGATAGATCCCTAGCCATCACTCTTGGGATTCCGTTAATTCCATTAGAAAATCCCCTTCGGGTCCTGGCGGTTAACAATAAGCCCATTGAGGGGGGGTTGGTCTCCTACAAGACCCCTTGGGTAAATTTAGTCGTAGGATCTGCCCACTCGGAAGAAATAGAATTTCTGGTTATTGAAAGTCCCGTATCCCCTATTGTTTTAGGATTTCCCTGGTTAAAGGTCCATAACCCAGTGATAGATTGGAGGTCTGGGGATCTGGTGAAGTGGAGTCCTTCATGTCAAAGTCATTGTTTCTCCATATCCCTTAGAACCACACCTATTGTCCTTGATGGTTTACCTCCAGTCTATACAGATTGGGCAGACGTATTTTCGGAAAAATCCGCCGACATTCTTCCACCCCATAGGGCCTACGACTGTCCTATTGAGTTACTCCCAGGTAATGCCCCCTAGGGGGAAACTATATAATCTCACTAGATCTGAAGAGCAGGCTATGAAAGATTATATCACCGAAAACCTCCAGAAAGGTTTTATCCGTCCTTCCACCTCCCCTGCCGGTGCTGGGTTCTTCTTCGTCGAGAAGAAGGACGGCGGCTTACGCCCCTGTATAGACTATCGAGGGTTAAATAAGGTTACTGTAAAGAATAGGTATCCCCTACCATTAATCAATGACCTTTTTAATCAGGTCTCTGGGGCCCAGGTCTTCTCCAAGTTAGACCTTCGAGGGGCATATAACCTTATTCGCATACGGCAGGGGGATGAATGGAAAACGGCCTTCAATGTAAAAGATGGGCATTATGAATACTTAGTGATGCCATTCGGGTTATGTAATGCTCCTGCAGTGTTTCAAGATTTTGTCAATGACATATTTCGTGATTTTTTGGGTCAGTTTCTCGTGGTCTATTTGGATGACATACTGATTTTTTCCCGCTCCCTGGTGGAGCACCGTCAACATGTCAAAGCGGTGTTGCAGAGATTGCGGGAAAATCGTCTGTATGCTAAAATCTCCAAATGTGTTTTTGAAGTGTCTGAAATCCCGTTCCTAGGATTTATAATCTCCAAGCGGGGGTTGGTGATGGATCCTTCCAAGGTTTCTGCTATTTTGGAGTGGGAACAACCTAGAACCCTAAAGGCGCTTCAGAGATTTTTAGGATTTGCGAATTTTTATAGGCAATTTATAAAGGGTTTCTCGTCCATAGTGAGTCCTTTAACAGATCTCACTCGTAAGGGCGCTTTTGTTGAGGAGTGGCCTCCCTCAGCTAAAGACGCCTTTCAAGTGTTAAAAGAGACTTTCACCTCCGCTCCCATTTTGATACATCCCGACACCCGGCTTCCATTTCTATTGGAGGTTGACGCCTCGGAACTGGGAGTAGGAGCTGTTCTTTCTCAGTATGCGGGCAATCCTGAGAAACTACATCCTTGTGCATTCTTCTCTCGGAAATTTTCACCCGCTGAACGCAATTACGATGTTGGGAATAGGGAACTATTGGGTATTAAACTGGCCTTTGAAGAATGGCGTCACTGGCTAGAAGGTTCCCTACACCCTATCACTGTATATACTGATCACAAGAATCTAGAGTACTTAGAGTCCGCCAAGAGACTCAACTCCCGTCAGGCGCGCTGGGCACTCTTCTTTTCTCGATTTAATTTTATTATCACCTATAAGCCGGGGAAGAAGAATGCCAAAGCAGATGCCCTATCCCGTAATTTCGGGGATTGTAAGGACCAGAGCGGTCCTCCAGAATCGATTTTGCCTTTAGGTTGTGTTGTGGCTACTCTTCTCCCTGACTTGTCTAGCTCGTTAATGCCATTTCAGGTTGATTCTCCTCCTGGTAAACCCTCTGATTGTTTATTTGTTCCACCTCATTTGCGTCTGGCCGTTTTACAGGAACTACATGACGCCAAGTCTGCCGGTCACTTAGGCGTTCGGAAGACCTTGGCTATCGCCAAACGTCACGTCTGGTGGCCCACCATCCGACGCGATACTTCCGCCTTTGTTGAAGCATGTCCGGTATGTGCTCGGAGTAAGACCACTCATGGGTCTCCTGCGGGATTATTAGTTCCCTTAGAAATCCCCGCTGAACCATGGTCGCACATATCCATGGATTTTATTGTTGATCTTCCTCCATCACAAGGAAATTCTGTAGTTTGGGTGGTGGTGGACCGCTTCAGTAAAATGGCACACTTTATTCCATTGATAAAACTTCCGTCGGCACCGGATTTAATACAGTTATTCATTAAGCATGTTTTTCGCCTCCATGGTTTACCGCAGAATATTGTTTCAGATCGAGGAGTTCAGTTTGTATCCCGTTTTTGGAAAGCTTTCTGCAATCGTTTAGGTATTAAAGTGTCGCTCTCTACCGCCTATCACCCTCAGTCTAATGGACAGACTGAACGGGTAAATCAATGTTTAGAACAATATCTACGCTGTTTCGTCTCCGATCGCCAAGAACAATGGGCGGAATTCATCGAATTTGCGGAATTCGCCTTTAACAATGCGCCGAGTGAATCTACTAGGTTTTCGCCTTTCTTTTGTAATTACGGTAGAAATCCTAAGGCATCATCTTTTTCTGGTCCTTCCTCCAACTTGCCGGCCTTGGAGGAATGGCTACGAGAAAGGACTAAAGTGTGGTCTGAAATACAGACTAACTTAAAGAAAGCCTCTAGAACTTATAAAATCTTTGCGGACCGACATAGGTCACGTGAACCACCATTTCAGGTGGGTGATTGGGTCTGGGTCTCTACTAGAAATATTGCCCTTCGGCAACCCTCGTCTAAGCTAGGGCCTAAATTTATCGGTCCGTTTCCTATTATAGATAAACTAAGCGACGTTACCTTTAAGGTCCAGTTACCTTCATCCATGAGAATTCCGTCGTCCTTTCATGTTTCTTTGTTAAAATCTGCCAAGAATATTCAGGTGTCGTCTCCTCCTCCGATCATAGTGGAAGATGAGCCTGAATATGAAATTAATAGAATACTCGACGCTCGGGTGCTGCAAAACTCTCTACATTATTTAATTGATTGGAAGGGTTTTGGTCCTGAGGAAAGGAGTTGGGTACCGGCCAAGGATGTCCATGCCAAAACCCTTATCAATAGGTTTCATCGTGAGAATCCGGATAAGCCTGGTAAGGGTCCTGAGGCCCCTCGTGAAGGGGGGGGGTAGTGTCACGATCTCCTCACCTGGCCTACGTTCCCCCGCCGACTCCGGTCCTTGTCTGTTGCAGCCGGCGGCGGGCCGGCGTCGCTCCTGCCCGCCCGCCGCTCGGCTGTCACGAGCAGCCGCTCGGGCGGCTTCCGGCCCAGCTGCGTCGGGAGCGGTCGCGCCGCTCTCTGTGCGGCGCGCTCCCGGCGCGTGTCCCCGTACGTGCGCGCGCGCGCGCCTGTCAGTTTCTTATGCCCTCCGGCGGCGCTGCGCACAGCGCGCCTGCCGGAGGTAATTAGTATTGGGCCAATGAGCCCTTGTTCTTAGTGGGCATGTGCCCTAATGTCTGTCCGCCTCCCCTGTTCAAACGGGGCAATCAGCCCAGAGTTCTCCAGTTGCACCTATCAGTACACCCCCCCCTCAGCCAATCCAGTCGGTTCCCATCCTATATAGGTTTACACCCTGCAGTTAGTCATTGCCCGTTATAGCGTGCTACTGGGTGCGATTCTGATAGCTTATTTCCTTGTGATTTCTGCCGTGTTTTCGACCATCCCTGATTGCCGCCTGGACCGACCTTGCTTGCTCTTTGACCACGATTCTGCCTGCTCCTCTGTACCGCGAACTTCTGACCTCCCGTTGTGACTAGAGATGAGCGAACTTTTGAAAAGTTCGATTCGGCCGATTCGCCGAATTTCACAAAGAAATTCGGGTTCGGCCGAATCGAACTTTTACGAAGTTCCCCATCATAAATGCCGGCATGGTGGGAGCGGGCCGGCCGGTTCCGCTGACAGCGGAGCCGGCCGGCGGGCCGGTAAAGCCGGCCGGCCCGCTCCCACCATGCCGGCATTTAAAAAACAAAAAAAAAAAAAAAAAAAGCATTTTTGCCGGCATGGTGGGAGCGGGCGTCATCAGAGGGCGCTCTGATGACGCGCCCTCAGATGACAGCTGAGAGCGGCGCCGGCCTCCACGCTCCGGACCTGCAGGTAAGTGTTTGCTTTTTTTTGAAATGCCGGCATGGTGGGAGCGGGCCGGCCGGTTCCGCTGACAGCGGAGCCGGCCGGCCCGCTCCCACCATGCCGGCAAAAATGCTTTTTTTTTTTTTTGTTTTGTTTTTTAAATGCCGGCATGGTGGGAGCGGGCCGGCCGGCTTTACCGGCCCGCCGGCCGGCTCCCACCATGCCGGCATTTTTTTTTTTTAATTTCAGGAAAAATTCGATCGGCACGAACCACAAAATATTCGGGTTCGTGCCGAATCGAATATTTCCTGAATTTCGGAGCGAATTCCGGTTCGTCCGAACCGGTTCGCTCATCTCTAGTTGTGACCCTTGGCTTGCCCCGACTACTCTTCCGTCTAACCCTTCTGTACCGTGCCTCCTCGGATTGACCACCTGTGTATGACCCCTGTCCGTTTATTGCTACTCAGTCTAGTCCCTGGATTCATCTGCCTTCCCCTGCATAAGTCAGCATCCTTTGTGCTAACAAGACCTGGGGGCAACCGTGTCCGGTGAGGCGTGTCTAGCGTCCCAGCAAACGGGGGCTTGCTATAGGCGAAGAAAGCAGCGGAGATTGGGGGTTGCTGATTTATTGGAAGGTGGGTGTCTTCGGGACCTGACACTTATGCTTTACTTTGGGGTGTTTGGCAACTCTTCCCTTGACAGTACCTATGCATGTTGGGTATCGGTTTGTTCGGGGCATGTTGCTTTTTGAGATTTTACTTGTTTTTTCTTGTTTGCATATAGTTATTTTTAGGAAAATGTGGCTTGATTCTTCCTTTTTATTCTTTTTTAGGGAAACGTTGTGCAACCAAAGAATACATTGAGGGATTACTTCCAGAAAACTAAGCCCACATAAACAAGCTTGGTATGCCTAGAAAGCTTGAGGTGTGTACTTCCAGAGAATATATAGTTTGTGGTGGTATTTTAAATGTAAATGGTTGTTTTTCTGGAAAAACTGCAAGGTGCGCATAGCACATCGCATAGTTGTATTTTATCTGAAAATCTCCTAAAGCTCTGTTTCAGTTTGGGGGAGTCTCCTGGGCAGGAAAGGGTGTCTATCAATACATATGCGGTACCGCTGTGACTGGGAGAAGTTGGGGTTTCCCACGCAATAAAATTTTATTGACAAACTTACATTTTTTATTCCAAAAAAACCCTACAAATTGCAAAAAAATTGATTTTTTTTATTTTTTTTTGCACATAGTATTGAGAATACACTAAAAAAAGGGCAAACAAGAGATTTCATGTTGAAGCCCAGACTCTCTTGAAAAAAACAATATATCATTTTCCTGGGAAATCCCTGGAAATCCTTTCAAAAATCACAGTTGAACATGTGTAGCGCAAAATAGTGAAAGATGGTCTGGCAACAGAGGGTGACAAAAGCTGCAGGTAGGCTGGCACTTAAAGGGTTAAGGTCAGTATTATTGATTTCTCCATATTTAACTTAAAGTTTGAATACATACCGAAGAGTCTAATTATTTGTAAGCATCTTAGAAGGGATTCATTTGGATTCTCGAGTATCAATAAAATATCATCGGCATACGCTAATAGTTTGGGGCTGTGTTTTCCTTCTCCAATTCCTTTGACCAAAGGGTCATTGTTAATTTTACTTATTAGGGCCTCTAGGTGGAGGTTAAATAGGATTGGCGATAGTGAGCATCCTTGTCTGGTACCGTTTTTTAGAATGAGGTTATTTGTTAGTGAGCCATGATGTCAATTTGGGCATTTTGATTGTTGTATAAACTCATTATTTTTCCTATAAAGTTTGGGCCCAGCCCAATCCGTTTTAAAACTGCTGCCAGAAAGCCCCAGGAGACTCGATCAAAGGCCTTTTCTGCATCTAGTGCAACAACAGTTGCCTTTGTTTTATTTGCCCTTATTCTATTAATTAATGATTAATGATTTTCGCAGAAAGAGTCTGCGAAATGTTCTGATATATGCCCCTATTTGGTATAAATCCCGCCTGATCAGGGGAGATGACATACGGTAAAATGTTATCAAGCCTTTTACTGATTACCATTGCATATATTTTTAAATCAACATTAATTAATGAGATAGGTCTATAGTGTACAGTTAATTGAGTTTTTGTCCAGCTTGGGGATTAGTCTTATTGTTGCCTTATTCATACACTGACTTAAAGGTTGAGTGTTATCTGTTGAATTGAATAGGTTAACTAAATGCGGTATAAGTTCTGCAGCAAACGATTTATAGTACTCTGCTGGAAATCCGTCACTACCTGCTGATTTCCCCACTTTCAATTTTTCTATTGCTGTCATGATTTCCTTAGTCTCACATGTTTTTTTCAGGCTTTCAATAAGATTCTTGGGTATATCTGAAATGTTCATATCCACTAGGAAAGAGTCATAATTATCTATTTTGGGTTCCGGTACGGTATATATATCTTGGTAAAATTTACAGAATGTATCTTTAATTTCCTCTAGTGTACATTTCTCATGCCCTCCTTCGTCTTGTATCTTTTCTATGAAGTTTACTGCCCTTCTGTCTGAGATCATATTTGCAAGGCTTTTTTCCATTTTTATTTCGCATGTTTTTTTCCTTAATTCTTTCCTGTCTACTTTCTCTTGGGCTTAGTGTATCTTTAAGTGCTTGTCTAGTTTTACATAGCTCTTAGATTTTTTCAGACTTGTGTTGTTTATGTGATTTCTCTAACTTGTCAATGGATTCCATTAAGTTCCTCATTTTTTGCTGGGTCTCCCAAATGTCACCCTTTATTTCCCCCTTTAGCATTAAGGCTTTCTAGTCATATATATGCACAGGACCTAATCTCTCCAGGAAGGCGAATTAGCATCTGTGAGTTGAGCCAAGGGCAGATCACAGACTCCCTACTGATTCTCTTATACCTCTGGGCTGAGAAGGCCCTGCTGAGACTGAAGCTGAGGTGACCCCCTAGAGATAGTTCCCTGGCATCAAACACCAGTGCCTCAGACATCTGGCACCAACACAAATTGGACCGTAGCTGGGCCGCTGTGTGTCCCAGCACCAAGCCAGATACAAAACCAGAACGGGCACACAAAACCGCATGTAGACATACGATTATCAGAGCCATGTGACAATGGCAACCTAACAAAATGGAGAGCTCAGGTTCTGAACCATCTAAGGGTCTCCATCTTTGGGCTCATCGGATGCCTGGCATCCAGCCCAATAATTTGGTGCCATATTCAGAGCCACATGACCCCCCTGTCCAAAGTTATAACCCCCTAAAGGGTTTTAGGTTCTAAAGCAGGTTCCACATCAGGGAGATCTGCATTTTAAGGCAACTCTGACTGTTATACTTCTGTTTGTAACTCACTGTAACTTGTAACCCCCCATAGTCAAATGTTTGTTATCACTGCCTAGTGTGCTCATTGTATTTAAACCTATATTCAACTTCAACAATCTTTTTGCCTTAGCCAAGAATATGTGTGTCCGTAGGCTTTGGGCCTGCGATCAGAGGTCCCTAATCGTTAATTAGATCACGTGACCCGCTGTTCCCTGACAGCCCCAAACAGCTATGCCGCTGAAATTATTGTAATGCAGGGGCAGAACATGAACTAAGGTGTCTTGGCTGGGGGTCTAAATGGGACCGGATATGAGTGGGAGAGTCTAAGGGAGAATACGGAGGGGGCTTTAAGAAGCAGCAGTGCACTGACAGGCAGTGGTGTAACTAATGGTGACAAGGCTGTGGTGCTTATATTAAATGGGTCTTTTGCTTTAGTTGGATGCAGCTACAACTAAAGACTGAAAAAGCAAGTACTGCTTCCTTTCTCTAAATACTACCAAGTGATAAAAAAAAGGTGGAGGAGCAACATTGATGGGGCCCCTCTGACCTTCTGCCACCCCCTGCACCCTCTATAGTTTCTCCCCTGCTGACAGGTGAAATTATATCTGGCATAGGAACAAGGGGAGATGGCGTACATGCTGGGGGCTACACCTAGCCTCTTAAGCAGAGTGGCGCACCAGGAACTCTTCCAGTTCTCACTATGGCCAGTCTACCCATGCCCTATACCACCTAGCGTTCTACCCATGTTATTTTGCTGGTGCTCATACTCAATGCATCCCACAGAGGCACCTTGGCGCTTGGTGGTGCAGCTTTAGTATACTTCTGCAGATGTGTATGGCCGTGTTCTCTGTTTTTAAACCAGATTTTGAGACTTGGTTTGGTCTGCAAACTAACAGGGTTCAGTGCTGTGGCTCCTGCTAACATGCACCTCCCAGGTTAGTTATAAAGTCCGAGCGGCTGCCACCCCTTCTTTGTTTCTTTTGAATTTGTGCAGGCACATGGGGTGTGGGGTCTAGGCTCAATTAATCTATTGCATTATATGTCCCAAATGGGGCTCTCAGAGATTTGAGTTAGGACTGCACCTCACAGAGGCACCTTGGCGCTTGGTGGTGCAGCTTTAGCATACTTCTGCAGATGTGTGGACCGAGTCCTCCGTTTTTAACCAGATTTAGAGACAGATTTTAGGATGGGCTGCAAGCTGACAGGGTTGCGTGCTGTGGCTCCTTTAAGACTTTGTATCCTAATTGCCCTGCTCACGTGCACCTCCCAGGTTAGTTATAAAATGGTCTTAGTGGCTGCCACCCCTCCTTTGCTCATACTCAATGCTTAGCTTAGGTACCACTATGCCATGCTCAGCAAAGATTAAAAAAAAATGGCAGGGGCAGTGATGATGTCAGGGGGCCCATTTACAGCAATGGTGTGACTGGGCCCCATACTGCATGTACTGCATCTATACGCCTAGGCTCTGCTCCTTCCCAGCATTGTATATATTAGTTCAGCAGTCAGAATACTGTTGAAGTTCCCCTGAACTGGACTGAAGTGTGGTACTGAAACGATGCTGCGTTGGTGTTTCTGTAATAATATTAATGCGCTTTTCTGCCTCATTCCATTTCCCGACAAGTTCCTCTGCCAGCCGATGGAAACTGATTAGAGGTTTATTCTGTGTACTTCTCTCCAACACGGGGAAAGTGACTGACAGAGCGCTCAGACCTTCTCACCGACACTCTCGTCTGCGAGAGCGCATTTAAGCTGAACTCGAGGCAGACGGAAAACATCATTTTCCGGTGTCCTCTAGTGCGGCATTCTTGGAGCTGGATTTCTCGGCGGCCGGGTGCCAGCGCAGCATAAAGTGCATTATTAACTACCGCGCCTTCTCTGGCATGACGGCGAGATGGGCAAAGAAGCCCCGGGTGACAGCGAGCTTAATGAGAAGAGAGGGCTGGGAGCCGAGCTTGTTTCCATCACTCCTGCGGAAGATTAGAATCACCGTCGCTGCCGCCGACACCTTCCGCTTGGTTAAAGGGAATGCCGAGAACATCCTAGATTTTCTGTTCTGTTTCCAGGAGCTGTTATGACTTCCACAGCGTCTGCAAAAATGAACATAAAATGTTAGAGGTTATGTTTCTGCTTGGATTAGGTTAGGGTTAAACCTATAGTTAGAGCAGAATATTGCCTATTTATTAAATCAGAGGTGGAGCATCATAATACTGTCATGGCAGAAGGAAACCTTATGGTCATCTAGTCTGCCCTTATGTGTATACTGTATGTTCTCTTTATCTTAGGATAGATGTGTGCTTATCCCAGGCATGTTTAAATTCACTTACTGTTGATTTCTCAACTACAGTAAGTTTGTTCCAAGCATCTACTACTCTTTCTGTAAAATAATTTTTTCTAACATTGCTCCTGATCTTTTGGGCTGCAACTCTGTTCAGGACTCTAGGATACAGGTGTCGCCATCTTGCCTTAGAAGCATCACATATTGAGGAGAGGGGGGGGACTGTAGGGGGGGGGTTATAGATCAGGAAGAGCAGAGGTCAGGAAAAGGACAGCAATCCCAGAATGAAGAGCGGTCAGAACAAACTCCCTGCCTGCAGGCAGCCTGAGACTTCATGGGCTGCTATCTTGCCAGGCATTTGTGATTGGCTGGTGTGGGCATTCTCTCTGTTAGAGGGAAGTGGAGGATGCGGCCGCCAGAGCCGCTGATCTTGGACGCACCGTGGGACCGGGAAGAGGTGAGCTGGTCTCGGCGCCCTTCGGGGTTTCACACAACGGGGCACTCCCGATCAGGATGCCCCAGGGGAAAGGACCAAAACCCAGTCAAAATCCTGGGTTTTGGTCCATTTTAAAGGCTCAGAAAATGCAGTAGATGCAGGTAGGTCGATTTTTAATGTGGGCAATCTGTATGTACAGGGTGGGGGGAACATATAAGATAGACTCTTATTCAGGGTGAAGGTCTGCTTTAAGTTTCTTTTTAAAAACACTTCCCTACAGAACCTTATATAACCCTTTCACATATTAAAAGGTCTCAGTTATGCCCCCTCTCTCCCTTCTTTCCTCCAGATGATACAAATTTAAGTTATTTAAGTCTCTCCTGAGTTTTAATCGTTTTACCATTTTTGTTGCCCGCCTTTGGACACGTTCTATTTGAATAATGTCTTTTTGCAGGTAAGGTCTCCAGAACTGCACACAGTATTCTAGCTGTGGCCTCACCAAGGCTCTATAAAGCAGCATCACAACCTCCCTCTTCTTACTGGTGATGCCTCGAGCTATGCAGCTGATCATCCTGCTTTCTTTCTCAACTGCCTGGTTACACTGTCGCTTTATCTTGCAGCTTTCAGTATTAGTACCCCTAAATCTCTCTCATTCAAAGTCCTGGCTAACACAGTACTGCCCAAATAATACTAGCGGGGATTACTTCTACCCAGGTGCATGATCTTACATTTAGAGACATTAAAGTAGACTAAAACCTGGGATTTTACTACCCCCGGTCTTGGTCCTTCCCCCTGGGACATCCCGGTTTGGCATGCCCCACTGCGGGAACCACCCTGGATTGCACGCTTTCCTTACCTCTCCAATGAGCCCATGGGACAGTCACGACTCTCCTCCAATCAGTTTCTCCGCCTGTGCATATTAATGTGCAGCTAGAGAAACTGAATGGAATCCCAGCTGCACACACGTTTGGCACACGGCATCCCCTGCATCCCTTGACTGTGCGCAGCCACACTAGCTATTCAGTAACGGCAGGCGTAGCCACGTAGTGCCCAAGAAAGATGCCACCCCCAGTGCATATGTCGTGGGCTCATTGCATAGGTAAGCAAAGCAGGCATTCCAGGAGGTTTCACACAATGAGGCATCCTAAACTGGGATGCCCAGGATGCCCCAGGGGCAGACCAAAATTCTGGATAGTGAAATGTCGGATTCTGGTCCACTTTGAATTCCAGTTTCCACTGTTTAAATCATTTATTTAAAGATTGGGGGCAAATGACATAGTTACTTAGTTAATACAGCTGAAAACATATGATATACGATATGTCCATCAAGTTCAAACAAGGGACGGGGTTGAGGGAAATCATTTATTTATTATATACAGCTAATAGTAACCGTTATTTTTCCTTTAAAAAAAAGTGTCTAATCCTTTGCTGAAGCTGTCAGCTGTTGATGCTATAAAAATGTCTGTGAGAGGCTATTCCACAGATTTATAGTTCTTATGATAAAGAAAAAAATTTGAAATGTCTTTTCTCCAGACGAAGGAAGTGCCCCCTTTTCTTTTTAGATGATTTTTATGAGAAATAGACTTGTAATGGCCATTTATATATTTAATAATGCCCCTCCCCCCCTTTAGGTGTCTCCTAAGACTACAAGACTAATGTCATCCCGTAATCTTTCTTCATAACTAAGATCCTTCATTCCTCTTATGAGTTTGGTGGCTCTCCTCTGCACCCTTTCCATAGACAAAGTGCCCTGTAAAGAAGCAATATTACATCCCTATCCCGTTATTCCATTCCTCTTTAATGCATCCTAATATCTCGTGGCCTTGGAAGCAGCTGATTGACATTGCATACTGTTATCTAGCATGTGGTCTAAAATGGGTGTTGGTCCTCTTTAACAAAATAAAGTAAAAGAAGATTTCCCTCTAAACTATAGTAACTACAGTGTGTGTAGCTGTTTTCTGGCCCCCGTCAGTAGCCTGGCTAGGAAAAGAGGCTCGATTCAGAGACACATTCGTCCAGGCTTCCGTAGCTGTCTGTGAAAGTTTTGGTGGGTGTTTGTCATTTTTTTGCTTTTTTTCGTTCATTTTACGAATGTTCGGGAATGCCCTTTCGATGAACAGAAGCAAATCGGAACATTTCCGTTAGTTCGGATCATTTTCCAAGCAAAATCAGAAATTTTCAGTTCGTTCAGAAAACTTCCGTTGTTGGGACGGGTTTCCGTCTGATTCAGAGAGCTGATTTACGACGGATCACCACCCTATAAATCCGTTTCATTTCCGTTCCACTTACGAGACCTTTGAGGGCTCGGATTGCTATTGTTGAACATGTTTTGTGGCTATGTGGAGGAGTCTGCGCGCCTTTAGCACCAAGGCATTGCATGTATCAGCATGGCCGAGCCCATAAATTGTATAGCAATGCATACCTGAATCAATACATTTCATGTATGCATTATAGATGCATTTTAATGCTGACCTAAATTAGTCCTTAGTATGTAAACATTTATTTTCCCACACATCCATATAATTGCTATATTTTTTTTAGACTTATGTCCTTTGTGAATTATATTTGGATTGTTGAACTTGAATCTTAATTTGTTGTAGGAGTTATTGTTTTAGTTGGTTACCTTTGCTTTGTGTAATTATTTTATATTTGGTTGCAGGAACCGCAAGATGTGCCACTCGCCCTTGCTCCTGATGCCCGTTCTTTGCCTGCAGAATGCGGGCCAGGGGGACCATACAGGGGTGGGGGGGCACTGCAGTATGACCCCAACAAGGTTATACCAATATTTTAATTTACGTTTTTAACAGGGACCACACGTGCCAGAGTGGCACAACTGAGTGTCAGGGTCCTTCAGTTGGTGGGCGAGATGCAGGAGCTGCGCAACTCGTTGGGGACCACAGATGAAGAATAATGTTCAGTGGCCTGCCATTGCTATGTATTTTGTTTTTTATAGTTGTAAAAATTTGAAATTTTCAAAATTTTTTTCAATTTTCTATTTTATGATGGTATATAAAAAAAAATGTTACATTGTCATTTCATTTACAAAATACATTAACACAAAACTAATGGGCCCAGAAATATTTAAAGATGAATATTCACATGACAAAGTGATTTGGGTAAGTTTTAGGGGGCTAAAATGGAAGAAGAACCTAACCGAGAAGTGGTTTGGGTGAGCTTTAATGGTCCAAAAGGGAAGATGGAGGATAGTGCTAAGTGATTTAGCTAAACATTGTAGTAGAAGTGAGGGTGGCAAATATGTAGGCGAGCACTTTAATGAGTTACGTTTGTAGTGCGCAGGCGCAAGATCGTAAGTATTCCGTCTGGACGATTATTTTTTGTAAAATGGAAACGTAAAGGATTTGTTGGAGGTATACGATGGGAAAAGGGCAAAAACGAAAGCCTACGTTGTAACATGTGGAAATGAAACGGAAAAGTCTGGATGGAAAATGACATCCTCGTAATTCGTAATCTGCCGTACGAACAGACGGAAACTTTACACAAGGTTTTCATTGCATGCATAGAGACAGCTTAGAGAAGCTTCTTCTTCAGGCATAATACAGATGGGCAGATCTGTATTATGCCTGAAGAAGAAGCTTGAACAGCTTCGAAAGCTTGCATTTTCAATCTAAATGAGTTAGCCAATAAATGGTATTACCTTAACCTTGGATTTTCTGCTTACATCGATGGCTAACACGGTACAACAACTACATTACTACTACATTGCATGCATAGAATCGCTCGAACGCTCATACGAGAACGGAAACATTTCACAAAAAAAACAGATCGGCCCGAAAACTGAAGTTTTTTTGTGTCTCTCTGCATCGAGCCTAAGGTTAGTGAATATCTCTCTAATGCAGGACTTATGTTGTGAGGGTGTAGGCTAGGTTAGTTTGATGAAGGGATTCAAAACCTGCGAGCCACACTGCCATCAGTGGCCCACAACATCCCTAGGGAGTTGGAGAGCTGAGCTTGCCTTGTCTGTGTTGCAGAGTTTGAGTGCAGTGTCAACTTAGATAGACATTGTAGAGGAACACAAACTGTTTTTACTGGAACAACATGTGTGGAGCCATTCATGTTAACATGGTGGATTGTACCCAGGAAGGAAAAACAAATCAACAAGCAATATACAGTACAGAGAATACAGCATACACGCAGAGCAACTACACATAAGCATGCACATAAGCAATGCGCAGCAGCACCATCTAGAGTCATAACAAAAATCTGCAGTCCCTCCAGCAGTATATGTGCAGCACAGATAATAAGCTGAAGCTTCAAATCTGTGAAATAGCCTCTCACAGAAGTTTTTATAGCATCAACAGCTGACAGCTTCAACAAAGGATTAGACATTTTTTTTAAAGGAAAAAAAATAATGGTTACCATTAGCTGTATATAATAAAAAATAAAAAAATGTTTTCCCTCAACCCTGTCCCTTTTCAGCTGTATTAACTATGTAACTATGGGGGTTATTTAAGAAGGGATAGCACCAGGTAGTGCCTCGTAGGGGTACGTAGCGTCTGGTGAACGCCGGGTGCTGTACGCAATACCACATTTATAAAAGTGAATCTGGTAAGCAACTCTAACAGCGCCATGTAGCGTCCGATGTATTATTACAGGCGGCTCAGTGTATAGCGCCGACGCTCTACCTTTCACTCAATGTCACTCTCCCATCCATTTCAATGGCTGTTCATTTGCTTGTGTTTAAACAGCGTGTTTGAATTTTTTTTGCTCAAATCATTATGTGACCTCTCCTGGCTGCAGACAAACATTTTTAGAAACTTTTTATATTTTTATGCAGAATTGTCACTACAGGTCTGGCATTAAAGTAGACCAACACCCAGGGGGGATCAGCCCAGGAATCGGGATGCCCCGCTGTGTGAAACCCCGCAGGACACCCAGAAACCTTACTTTATCCCCGTTCCAACGGCGCATGCGCGAGCCGCGGCCACATCTCGCGCTTCTCTTTAGCAGGGCGCGCACCCGGAGATGCGGCCTCCAGCGTGCTCAGAGCCTGTCGCTTGTCCCTACATACCACAGCGGCTGTGAGCGCTCTGATTGGACGAGCGCTCGCGTTGGAGCGGGGTGAGGTGAGTTTTTTAGGGCGATCTGGGGGGTTTCATGCAGCGGGGCACCCCCGATCAGGGTGCCCCGCAGAAGTGGACCAAAACCCAGGATAGTGAAAATCCTGGGTGTTGGTCTACTTTAAAGTGTTAACGTCACAGTGTTCAAACAATGTCATTCCTTCTCTGAAGAGGTGGTTGACTTGACACACATGTGCTACTGGTGTGTTGTGCAAAGGCATAGCTAAGCTTTCTGGCACCCGGGGCAAAGATTCGAAATGGGGCCCACAACCTGTGCTCAGGTCCACCTTTGGTGCCTCCTTCACCTGTTGAACCCGGGACATGTGACCCCCTTCCCCCCTAGCTTACCTGTAATCACTTCCACTCTGTTTGCCTCTACCTACCCCTACTCACCGCTTAATTTAACCCTTTTGTTGCCAAGCACGTAACACCTACGTGCTGGCTTGGCTGGGCCTTAAGTGCCAAGCACGTAGGTGTTACGTGCTTGACTTTCCTCGCTTGTAGTTTAAAAAGTAAAAACAACAAATACTCACCTGACCCCTTGTTGGATCCGGCCGGGTCTCCTCTCCCCCGTGGGGGGTCGGATGGCTCCAGGAGAGCCCCCGGAATAGGCCGCCCCCCCCCCGCTTCTGCAGCAGCAGCTTCTAACTGTAAAAAAATAAAAAAATAAAAATGACATTCACTTACCTGTGTGTGCGCTGGCTCCCGCTGTCCCTCCTCTTCACCTGGGGGGCCTCCGATCCCCCCCCAGGACTTACCGATCTTCAGGAGAGAGCCTGGGAGGCTCTCTCCTCTCTTCTGCACGATGGCGGCCGCCATCATGCCTCTAAGCCCCGCCCCCTTGGGGGCGGGGCTTATGAAGTCATCCCGGCCCCGATCTCAGGCTTCAGCCTTCTCAGCTTCTCAGATGCCGGTGATCGGTGCCCTGGAAGGAGGTGGCAGGAGATCCTCTGATCTCCTGCCTTCTCCTTCTCTGGATGCCGATCACCGGCATCTGTCAGCTGAGCGGCGAGGGACAAGAGCTTGCAATCGAAGGTAAGTACAGTAAAAAAAAATTTTTTTTTTTTCTAATAAAATACTTTTTATTATTGTGTGGTGTTTTTTTTTCACATTAACCCTTTGTGAGCTGGTAAGGGGTCCATGAGACCCCTTATACCAGTTCACAAGGCTGGGGGGGTGGCAAGTCACCTGCCCTAGCGGGTGGCTTGCCATTAACCCCCGCACCCCCATTACCTGCCTCCCCAAAGGCCAGGGGGGGGCAGAAGAGCCCGGGCCCACATAGGCTATGTGGGCTCGTAGGCTGCAGGGTGGGGGGGCCACCAAAGCTGGCCCCCCCACTCTGTGCCTACAAGCCCCCATAGCTGGTCCCGGGCTGGTTACTTTGGGTAAGGGGGACCCCACGTCATTTTTTTTTTTGGATTTTGAAGGGTTTTTAACCCTTCAAAATCCAAAAAAAAATGGGGTCCCCCTCCCCGGGAAGGGGGACCCTATGTCATTTTTTTTTTTTAATTAACCATTTGTCATCCAGCAGCTATAAAAGGCTTCTGGGCAGGAAAGGGTGTCTACCTATACATATGTGGTATCGCTGTAACCGGGAGAAATTGGGGTTTCTCACGCAATAAGATTTTATTGACAAACTTACATTTTTTATTACAAAAAAACTCTACAAATTGTAAAAAAATGTTTTTTTTTTGTTTTTTTTCACACATTTCACCCAAAAAAATTGAGAATACACCTAAAAAATACAAACAAGACATTTCATGTTAAAGCCCAGACTCTGTTGAAAAAAACAATATATAATTTTCCTGGGAAATCCCTGGAAATCCCTTCAAAAATGACAGTTGAATATGTGTAGCGCAAAATGGTGAAACATCGTCTGGCAACAGGGAGTGGCAAATGCTGCAGGTAGGCTGGCAGCGAAAGGGTTAAATGGGGACACTTACCTATTCCCACTTGTCCCACCTCTACCTTCACCCTGAATAAGAGCCTATCTTATATGTTTCCCACACCCTGTACATACAGATTGCTCACATTAATAATAATCCTACCTGCATCTACTACATGTTATGAGCCTTTAAACATCCAAGATGGCGGCACATGAAGCATCAGGCAGCCTGCAAACAGGAAGTGTCTTCTGGCTGTATCACTCTGCATTCTGGGATTGCTGTCCTTTCCCTGACCCCAGCTCTGCTCTGTCTGTGCAAAGCACAGCTATAACCCCACCCCCTGTACTTTATCTCGCTCTCCTTTGCTCAGTATGTGAGTATGTATATGTATATGTCTGAGTCAAGATGGCGGCACCCGTATCCTAGAGTCCTGAATTGCAGCCCACTGGGGCAAGGAATAATAAATAAGTGAATAAAAACTTAAAATATATTAATTGTAGATGCTGGGGAATAGTTTAAGGGTTTGGACTTTTCATTAAATCACGGTGAAGGTCCAGGTTAAGTTTAAAGCTTGCCTGCAGTAAATAGTTTGCATTTTGGCAGGCTACATTTTATTCCAGCTCCTTTGAATTGAGACAAAACTACAATGCCACCTATAGACCAAAAATGGT
Organism: Gastrophryne carolinensis; assembly: GCA_027917425.1. NCBI lineage: Eukaryota > Metazoa > Chordata > Amphibia > Anura > Microhylidae > Gastrophryne > Gastrophryne carolinensis. Next base: position 38,938,902 of record CM051238.1, read on the forward strand.
TGTGACCCCTGGTTTAATGTCTCTGTGGTCCAGGGCCCACCCTGGCACAGTGTTACAAGAGAGGGTTTGGGTCTGCTTTTTTTTTTACCACTGATAAGCATACTGTATGTATTCTTTTGAAGCATTTTATAGAGGTCTGTATTCTCACCATACTGTACAGTACATTTTACCAACACTCGATGGGTTAATAAATCCAAGGTTGGTGTAAATCGGGAGGTTTCCCTGTGATTGCATTTCTTTGTATAAGGGTCTAATTCATACTAATCATCCCCACTGCCTCCGGGATCTCTGAGGAAATGTTCTCTCCCAGCACTTCCTGGAGAGCCTCATTATCGCACCGAGCGGAGGAATAACCGCGTCCTCCATGCAATGGGCCTAATTACCAAGAATTGCAGGAGCCGCTTACTAAATCAACACTTAAGAGAACCATCTGACTCCATTCTTGCAGCGACACACATGGCATCCTGTGTATGAACATCGCCTTTATTTAACAGCTATCTGGATTTGCATTTAGATCATTAAAAGGGCAGTCTAGGCAATGCAGGAGGATGCTCATCTGAAGCCTGTCCCATGTGTCTCGCATTTTCTACAAATTGCTGTAAATGCTGTAGTAGGTCTCAAAAGCTCCTTCTCCTTTATTTTACATTTTTTAACAACTCACTCCAAATTTGGTTCGCCATTTTCCTCCAATCCCGGCAAGCCATAGCTGTTGCTGTTACCAAGCTCACGCACACTGGGAGTGCTGAGGAACAGAAGCAGCCTTGTGATCCTATTTGGAGTGTGGTCATGTAAAAATGGAAATTTGAGGGCGCTGCAGGAAAAAGAGGGGTACAGAGATACATGGGTCTGGCTTCCATCGCTGCCTTATTATTGCCATTGTCTAGACTGGCCCTTTATAGGATAACAGATGCAAATACAAAAAATAGCCAGCTCACCAAACATCTCCTCTAGGCATGGATCCCAGGAAATTCTCCTCGGGGAACAGGAAAAGCAGTATTTTGTCCAGCCTATTTCTAAAAATTTAATAATCCAATTTAAAAAGCCAAAGTGTGGAAAAATATATAGCTGAATATAGCAGTGAAGTGGCCCAGACGCCACAAAAATAGCCAGGCACCCTGTAACGCGTTTCAAGCCACTTGGGCTCTTTATCATGATTGTCCAGCATTTTGCACTATATATGTTTAACTGTGATTTTTGCAGGAAATTCCAGGAAAATAACTTATTGGGCTTTAACATCAAATGTTTTGTTTTTAATATTTGGAACAAACTTTAAAGTGGACCAACACCCAGGATTTTGACTATCCTGGGTTTTGGTCCACTTCGGTGGGGCACCCCGATCAGGGGTGCCCCGCTGTGTGAAACCCCCCAGAAAGCCCCGAAAACTCACGTCACCCCGCTCCCACGTGACCGCTGCAGCCAATCCCCGCCACCGGACAAGCGAGAGGCAGCAGCGGAGAAGCAGAGCGTGTCCACCGCCGCCTCCCGCGCGTCCCTCCTACAGGGAGCGCACCCGCGCCGGCCATTCACAAACGGCCGGCGCGGGAGCGAACCCTGCTAGAGGAAGCGGCGGCGGCATGCGCCGCTGGAACGTGGAAAAGGTAGGATTGTGGGCTTCCTGGGGGGTTTCACCCCGCGGGACATCCTGATTTCGGGTGCCCCGCGGGGAGGGATCTGATCGACCCGGGAATCTTATAGGGGGAGGTCCCCCCTGGGTGTTGGTCCACTTTAATACAAGGCCAAGTTGTAAATGACTATGAATGTCTGTATCATTTTACCTTTAAATAGAGACCTTTTTAGTCTCTTTTAGCCAACTATATTGACTATATATTGGTCCACTATCTTTTTGGGATGCCCCACAGTGTAAACCTGTAAACAGATGCCAGAGTTGTGCTATAGAACTGCAATGCAGTTGCTATGCAGGCCCATCCTCTGCTGCTGCATTTCATGGTCAGAGGAAACTGGTGAGGGTGCAAAGCTTTGGTGTAACTTTTGATAGTTACAGAGCCTTCAACTCCTATCTGTGGACATGTGTTTCTGGCTTTTGACCCTTGTCAACACAAGGCCAGAAGTGATCCCTACCTTAGGGAGAGACCGATGCTGGACTGATAGAGACCCAAAAGTGAGCTATTTTGTTCAGAAGGGCAGATTTGAGATGCTTAAAGTGGACCAAAACCCACGCTAGATTCCCTCTCCCCGGGGCATCCCGATTCTGGCTGTGTAAAACCCCCCAAGGTTGTCCGGAAACCCACCTTCTTTCCCAGTCCAATGGCGTATGTGCAAGCTACCCTGGTAGTAGGGTGCTTGCCTGCGCCAGGCATTTGTGAATGGCCAGTGCAGTCATGCTCCCTGTTAGAGGGTAGCGGGGGATGCAGCCGCCAGTGCGTTCGGATGTGCTTGCCTTAGACAAGCTCTTAGATGAGGAAGGGGCAGGAGCGGATCTGAGCTCGCTGATTGGATGAGGGGCCATGTATACGCCGTAGGGCCGTGGAATAGTAATTCAGATCGGGCGACCTGGGGGGGGGGTTTCACACAAGGGGGCAAGAACCAAAACCCAGGATAGTCAAAATCCTGGGTTTTGGTCCACTTTACATTTTGACAGCTTCATTTTGGATAGTTACATTTGTCACATATCATACAATGTTGTCACTATCGAAAATTAGCCCATGAATCCAGAATAACAGGATTGCCTATGATTCTTAGCATTTAGGCATAGCCATGCAAATCATTCTTTCAAACTTAATAGATGACCAGCTTACCCGAAAGCCCCCTATTACAGACAAACTTTAGAGGCCCTGGTTAGACTCCAGGGCCATCCCACTCCCACTCCTTGGGGCATCACGACATAGGGTGCCCCTCCATGTGAAACCTGCCAGGTCACCCATTCCAATAACCTGCTCCCGGAGCCCTTGGCATGACCTGGTGCCATGGCCGCATCTCTGCACCCCTATAGCTATGCGCGTACCCATGCCAGGCTTTTCTAAATGGGCCATAAAGAGATTATTTGCATGGCTCCACCTTATGCTAAGGACCATGGGTAAATCCTGTCATGGATCTCTCTCCCTAAGGTGGCTTGCTCATCTGGAACCTAGGTATATTGGGCATCTTCAGGTATGGCCGCAAATGGTATATGGTATACCCGCAAATTTAAAAATACAGCATGACATGAAAAAAGAGTGCTATGCAGATCTTAAAAGTTGTCCATGGAATCTAAAATGAAGAATAAAGGAATAAAGAGATATTCTTCTAGACCTGTGGCCTTCTTTCTAAGAGAGAAGACTAAAGTGTACTCCTGGAGTCTTATTTTTCCCCCTTCCCCGCCTGATATAATGTCCTCATGCATATACATTAGATTTGCATGCATTGAATCCATAATTGTACAGGTGCTTAATCTGCTCACTGCACATGGTATAAATGTAACCGACTGGATAATTCGACTCGCATGAAAGAGTCTGACACCCAGGCATGTGAGATGGGGGGCTGCTGCCAGGATGGGAGAAATAACCCACCAACATCCCATAAAAGAAAGGGGTTTATAAAATTACAAAAATGAAATCCATTCTGGGTCATGGGGGTGAATTATTCCTGGGAATGATGTGGATGACTCTATGGGACCCACCTTTTCTTTCGACAAAACAGTTGAGGGATGGTCTCAAATGACCTGGAAACCATTTGGTGGTACAAAGGTAAGTAGAGGTTAGTAAGTATTCTGGGTTGAGGGGTGGGTGTTGTGAATGGCACCATGAGGCCTGTCTTTTCCTTTGACAAAACAATCATTTAAGACCTGGAAACTGAACGAAAAATGCATTTTAAAGGGTAATATAAGGGTAATCAGAGGGTATTTAGTTTGGCCAATAGCATGTCCCATTTCATGGATGTATTAAAAAAATACCATAGACCTACCCGAACTCGAATTGGAACAATTTGTGGCAAATCCAAAGGTTAAAAAAAAAAAAAGAAAATTGTAAAATAAATCTCAGTGTTGAGCTTATCTGTAACTGTCATGAAAATGTTGTTTCTTCCCTCCTCCAAACCATTACAGGCACCTGCCAAGCCAGCCTGTGCACCCATGCATTTAGGTTGAGCTGTTTCCATGACAACACATCACTCAGCTTGAACTCCCCCCCCCACCTCTCCTGCTAGTAATATGCATCCATTCATTGCACACCATCTCATCCTCTGCTTACAGTAGCTTAAAGAGGAGCCATCCTCAAATTACTCTTGGCCATATAAACTAATATATCCATTTTCAGAGTGATATTTTGTCATTTGATTCACATTGGTGTTTTTATTTTACCTTGCGCTTTTGCCACTTTTGTACAGCCACTAAAAAGCTTTCTTCCTAGTAAATATGTCAGTCCGAGGAGGCCATAAGAGCCAGGCAGGATTGGAAGGTCAATTCACTAGTCTAGCCCTGCAAAAACATGGAAACATGGGGTCAAATAAGTAGTTTTGCAAAATGTTGGGGTTTGTCTTAATGCATGCTGTGTTGAGTGGACCAGAGTAGTTTCTAGGAAAATTTAGCATAGTGTGGGAAGAAAAGATCTGCCCCATATATTGGTGCTGCTGTCCTATACCGATTATGTGCCATGCTGTGCCTTAGCCAAAACTGGGGGGATGAGGGGCCTGGTATATGGGCAGCACCACTAACATTGACCTTGACTTATCTGCAGAAAATATGATGGCTGGAAAAAAGCACCCCCTGTGACCAAACCGGTAATTAGTGTGTCTGTGTGTGTGTATATATGTATATGGACCTTGGGTGCTCTGTGTAAACCACTCATTTTTTGTCCCCCCCCCCCCCTCGCTTGGGTTTCATCTTTATCTAACCCCTCAAATGTGTTCTCTTCCAGTCACTTCCTTTCCCCTCCCACCTAGTAATAAATACGGAGTGGTTGGGGGTAATAAAACCCCAGTGTGGAAACCAAATAAACAACAGATCACAAAGTCCCAAAGTTCTTCACCTGTTTGTGTCCCCCCTCCCTGTGGAATCCCAGGACAGATGGGGGATGTCATATGGACCAACCTTCAGGTACCCAAAGATGGAGGATCCCAGATGCACCAATCAGACAGTGGGTGACTCCAATCGCTCTGCCCATAGGAGGGGTCAGAAACTGACCCCTGGTTAGAGGGAATAAGGTGAACTTCAGAATGGGGACAGGGACACTTTAATCTTACCATCAAGAGTTGCCTTTTAACATCAACACGGAGAAGACCAGAAAGAGTGTGAGGACACATACCGCAGCCCAGACAGACTCTTTAAGTATTTTCCCTTTTTTTTCTGTATTGCTATTTATCTTATTTACTGTGTTTTATACGTAATTCTGTGTTTTGTCACCTGTTTCTTTTTGTTTTTGTGGTTATCTGTTTGTTTAAATAAATTAAAAATACAGGGTCACTAATGCTCTGAATTAAGGATCTAAAAAGCTCACGCTATTTCTGAAGAGCCTATAAGGGGTTGTTTTTAGATAGTTGGTGTCCCGTCCAGGAGAAGTGGTGAATCCACGCAGCGCGTCGGCGGTTTTCACCTTGGGTGTCTGGGGGAGCTCGGATGGCCACGTTGCATTACGGTGATGTATCCAGTTCTTAGATTATCTTAGATTACATTGCATTGCTCCTTTCTGGGCCCGCCAGCCGGTGATCGTTCGCCTCGCCATTCACCTTGCCTATCATCCCCTACTCCCTCCCTTTATTCACTCCCTGCACACATTTCAGCACTCACTTCACAATTTTCACTCACTCCTCCCCACCTTGGTTTCTCCTCAGCTTTGCACATTCACACTCTTTGGCTTGGCTGACGCGCGCTGGCTTGGTATTAATGAGCATGCAGGTTATGCCCCTATGTATGTGTGGCATATAATTATTAATATGTGATTAGATCATTATTTTCTATTATTGAACATTTGGCGGGTCCGAGCCCCCACCACCCAGCTTTTTAATGTGTCTCATATATGTTTTTTAACCTGTCTGGCCCATATGTGGTTATTGTTATTTCCATTATAATACCTTAATAAAATACCTTTTATACATTCTTTACATACCTTGTATATATTGATTCATTGAGGGCGAGTGCAGAAGTTTTGGGGCGATTGTATGGGATACACCAGAGTGTCCCTTTTTGTATTTGATTTCTGAAGAGCCTGGCTAAATTACTTGCCTAGGACACTCGATCGCCCCTGTCTGGAATTGGTTGTGGGTCGATCGATCCGTTCGATCTGATTGTGTTGAGTGTGGCTTATGTAAAGGTGAACACTGTTTGTGTTCTGGTGGCAGCAGTTTATAGCCACGTGTGTTCCCATTTGAACAATTGCTGGTGACACACGTGGGATGCGATTGGTCGGTTTGATCGGATGAACGATCAAGAGGTCTGATCAGCCCGTGCAATCGTCACACCCCCACATACACAAGCTACAAAGCACCCCCACATACACTAGCATTTGCATCCAAGGTGGTTGTCCTGTTCCCCTGCCCCTGGAGTGGATATTCAATACATTATTAATGGAGGTCTGCTTAACAACAGGGGATGAATAGCTGCTCACACATCTCTTTTCACCACTTCTAGGGCATGGAGCCTGATGAAATTGACATTTAGCCCTATTGCCACCTTGGTGTGCTGCTCTAGTAGCTCTGGTACTGACAAACATTTGCAAGAGATCTTTGGAGGACAGAGCAGTCCCAAGAAGCTGGAAGGGATTAACATACTAGTTCCCAAGAAGACTTTTGCTTCTATTAGACTTTTATTGAAAGTCTATTTCAGAGAATGGTGTTGACTTCCCTGAAACAGACAACTAAGAATTTGCCTATAGCAGGGGTTTACCTCTTTGAGGCTGGGGGATCCACTCATGTGGGGCTTGTTTCCCATGGGAAAGAGGATCAACTAGTTGTCAAGTTTAATTCTTTTGGGTACTTTACTGTGTCGTTATTTGGAACCTGTCAAATAGTCTACGACTGGGGCTACAGAAAGATGGCCACTACTCCCATGAGTGAGGATACTAGAAGTGCTGCTAGCTGCTGCCAGTGTCCTCACTCATCGGAGAGGCTGCTATCTTTCTGTAGACCCGGCCGTAGCCCATTTGACAGGGAAAGAACGCCAGTTCAAGTAAGTTGCACAGCCATTTCCACACCCACCACCACATTTGTTTTTTACAGTTCCGATTCTGCCTCTGGGGGCCTCTTGACAGGCAGCCCCCCCCTCCACCCGGGTGGGTAAGGTTTGGGAGGGCAGACAGAGGATCTCTTCACACTCAGGATTAACAGCCTGATTCAGAGCCTGCCCGAGAACTGATTTCAGAAACAGGGAAATTGCAAAAAATCGTATCATTCACAGTCGCATTCTGAGAAAGGTTCCTTCATGTGTAAGCGGGCGTATTTTTTTTTTTTGCATACACATACAGTTTAGCTGTATGTGTCCTCCAGTGGCTTTCCGGTGTACACCTTTTTTTGTTGTAACCAGCTATTTTAATGTACTTCCCACTGCCCCCCCCAGTGTACCAATGGTAATCTGCGTGTCCTTCTCCTCTCCTCTGGCATCTTGGGCATTCCATGTAGTCTTCATGTCCTTGCACATACTTACCTTTGTCCCCCTGCTGGCATCTAGGGCATCCCATGTAGTCTGCATGTCCTTGCACATACTTACCTTTGTCCCCCCTGCTGGCATCTAGGGCATCCCATGTAGTCTGCATGTCCTTGCACATACTTACCTTTGTACATTAATTGCCATGTCGTCTACTTCTACCCACTGTTACTCACCTCCTACTTTGGCCACCTTCTGTTTTGGTGTTCTGTTTTACATTGCTGTTTGTTTGGTTTGCGTCTGTTTTATGCAGGTCCGTATTTGCAACTAGGCACGCATAGGCACGCATAGGCACGTGCCTAGGGCGGAGCTACAGCCAGGGGCGGGAATGGGGTGGCGGCCAGCAATACTTTAACTTAAAAAAAATATATTGTCTGCTAGAAGGCAGGCCTTGGTCGGCAAAACAGGCAAGGTGCTAAACAAGTCATTGGTGGATCAGCGGGACCCTCCTCCCCTCCCAGAGACAATCTGACCTGTCTGGTTCGCTTTTCTGTTGCTGTGCAGGGTCTCCGTCCTGCACATGAGATGAGAAGGGGAGAGCATCTGGCTCTGCCCACCTGGCCTCACTGCCCCTCCCAGCACAGTGCGGGAGAGGAGGTATGGTGCTGCAGGGGCCGCTCTCTCCCTAGAGACATGCCAAGTGCAAGGTAAGCAGTTTCCATCGGAGAGGGTGTGTGTGTGTCTGTCTGTGCCTATTTGTTTGTGTCTGTGTATGTGTGCGCGTGTCTGTGTATGTGCCTGTGTGTGTCTGTGTATCCGTGTGTCTGTGTATGTGCCTGTGTGTGTATGTGCCTGTGTGTGTGTGCCTGTGTATGTGTCTGTGTGTGTGTACCTGTGTGTGTACCTGTGTGTGTGTCTGTGCATGTGCGTGTGTCTGTGTATGTGCCTGTGTGTGTCTGTGTGTGTGTGTGTGCCTGTGTGTGTGTGTCTGTGTGTGTGTGCCTGTGTGTGTGTGTCTGTGTGTGTGTGCCTGTGTATGTGCCTGTGTGTGTGCCTGTGTGTGTGCCTGTGAGTGTGTGCCTGTGAGTGTGCCTGTGTGTGTGTGTGTGTGTATGTGCCTGTGTGTGTGTGTGTATGTGCCTGTGTGCGTGTGCCTGTGTATGTGCCCGTATGTGTGTGCCTGTGTATGTGCCTGTGTGTGTGCCTGTGTATGTGCCTGTGTGTGTGCCTGTGAGTGCGTGTCTGTGTATGTGCCTGTGTGTGTATATGTGCCTGTGTGTGTGTGTGTGCCTGTGTGTGTATGTGCCGGTGTATGGGCCTGTGTGTGTGCCTGTGTATGTGTCTGTGCCTGTGTATGTGTGTGTGTGTGTGTGTGTGCCTGTGTATGTGCCTGTGTGGGTGTGTGTGCCTGTGTGTGTGCCTGTGTGGGTGTCTGTGCCTGTGTGTCTGTGCCTGTGTGGGTGTCTGTGCACGTGTGTGTCTGTGTGTGTGTTTGTGTATGTGCCTGTGCGTGTGTGCCTATCTGTGTGTGTCTGTGTGTGCCTGTGTGTGTGCCTGTGTGGGTGTCTGTGCCTGTGTGTCTGTGCCTGTGTGGGTGTCTGTGCACGTGTGTGTCTGTGTGTGTCTGTGTATGTGCCTGTGCGTGTGTGCCTGTCTGTGTGTGTGTGTGTGTGTCGTGCCTAGGTCAGAGCAACAGCCAGAGCCGGGGACAGAGAGGTGGCCAGCAACAATTAAAAAAAAAAAAAGTCTGCCAGCAGTGAGGCTGCCGCCCTGGTTCGCGATTCAGGGAGGGCGGCGATCACGGGACAGTTATTTTCTTCTTTTAATAACATTGGTGGATCAGCCGGACCTTTGCCCTGCCTGCTTTGATGCCTTACCGCTTTGGCCCCGCCCTTCCCCACTTTCAGATGCTGCCACCTGTCTTCCTCCTATGACAAGAGAGGCGCGGGAGTCGGGGGGGGAGGGGGTCATGGCTGGCTGTTTCAGCAGGTGGACTGGATGCTGTGCGCGCGGGCCGGGCCATTGAGGCTGCCACACCAATGATGCTGCCACACCTGTGGGGCACCCTCGTGGTAAGTCTTACTAAGGGTTGGGGGGTTAATTTTCTGTGATTGGCTGGGTTAAAGTGGACCAAAACCCAGCTGGATTCCCGGGCCAATCCATTCCCTCCCCGCAGGGCATCCAAAATCGGGATGCCCTGCTGAGTGAAACCCCCCCAGGATACCCGCTACACTTACCTTAATCTCGGTCCAACGGTGCATGCGTGGGCCGCGGCCGCATTTGTGAATAGCCGGTGCGGGCGCGCTCCCTGTTAGCGGGAAGCGCCAGATGCAGCCGCCAGCGTGCTCAGAGCCACTGAGCTAAGACGTGCATAGCTCAGCGGCTCCGAGAGTGCCCTCATTGGATGAGCGTCCGCACATGCGCTGTAGGACCGCGGTGAGGTGGGTTGATCTGGGCGATCTGGGGGGTTTCACACACCGGGAAACCCCCGATCGGAGAGTGGATCAAAACCCAGGATAATCAAAATCCTGGGTTTTGGTCCACTTTAACCTTTTATGTGTTTGGGGGGATGAGGGGACCAACCACCAGGAGAGCAAGTGACCTTGGGGCATTCCTTTCTGGGATGCTCCATTGTGTGAGCCCCCAAGATCTTCATGGCTCACTGTATTCAAGGCATCCCTGTAGCTGTGTAGGAGAGTGTGCCACATACAGCAGGAAGACCAGGCCGCTGCTCTTGTTTCCCAGCTCTCGTAACTGTCCCCCTTGTGCTGATTTTCTGATTAGACGAGAGCCCATGCATGCGCTGTGGGACCAGGGAAAGGTGAGTCTTTGGGGAAAACTATGGGGCAAACTAGAATAGGGCATCCCAAATCTGGATGCTCCTGAGAAAGTACCAAGAATATTGAAAATCCTGGGTTTTGGGCCATTTTAAGGCTGGTAAGCTTGATTGGGGATGCCCCTTCTACCTCACTCCCATGCGCATGCAAAGGCTTCTAGCAGTTCAAAATATACTAGGAACCACCCACTGTGCATGCCCGCACTGGCCATTTAGCCACGGAGAGGCCACCTTTGGCTGTGCAAGCGGTATGGGATTAATGGAAAGGTAAGTTTTAGGTCTATCCTAGTCCTTTAGTCTGAAACTAATTTTTATTTGCTTTGACGTGGACCAAAACCCAACAGAGACAGCCCTGTAGTCTATGACTCCAGGGCTGCATAACTCCTAGGGCACCCTGATTCGGGTTTGCCCCGTTATGTGAAACAAACCCGAGTCTCCTGTAAAACTTACCTTCTCCCCAATCCCAAGGCCAATCCTAAGGCGCATGTGTGGGCGGCTGTAAGCTTTTTCTTTAGCCAGGCATTTGTGAGTGGTTGGCACGGCACACACCCTGTTAGAAGCTAGCAGGGATGCGCCCGCTGGCACACTAGTCTCTGCTCAGCTGCTTTTGGCTAGATTCAGGCTTTAGCCAACTCTTATCTGAAATTAACAAGCGCAGCTGAGTGCCCTGATTGGATGAGAGTCCGTGCATGCGCCGTAGGATCGGAAAAAGGTGAGTTTTACTGAACAACTTGGAGGGTTTCACACACTGGGGCATCCCAAATCTGAGATATTCAAAATCCTGGATTTTGGTCCACTTTAAAAATGTGTGGGGTTAATGGTATGTTGCAGTAAGGGTGATTGAGTATTTTGTGGGGATAATAGTTTTTGTGTGTTGGTGGTGGTTAACTATGTGTTGGAGGTTAAAACAGAGCAAAACATGGGTTTTGGAACCCCTTTACTAGGGCATCCTGATTGGGGATGCCCCTGTGTGTTCCCTCGCACCCGGTGGTTGCCTCAGGATTGCTGCTTAATTGGCTAATCACTGTGAGAGCTGGGTTGCTATTGCACTGATTGGCTGGCTAAGCTACCAGTTGTGTTTGGGGTCCTGATTAATAATTTGGGATCTGAGTGGATCTTCTTGTACTATACTTATTAATTGTGGGCTCTGTACTTGTGCCAGGAACTTAAAACTGCTGAACAGCCAGACTGCAAATGTTTTGACTCTCGACTCAACAAGGTAAAAAAAAATGAGGTTTGGCTAGTGTCCTTTGTAAAGTGGACCACAGCATTATATCTGGATATGGTTTATTCTGTGTCTCTTAGGATTTCTGTTCATTGAGTGCTTTTTTGTACAAGTTCTCATCTATGCTGGTCAGAATATATCTGTAGTAATAAGTCAAGGCAGCTGGAATTACTGGTATTTTTCTTTATGACAATTTGCTAGTCAACCCGCTTTCTCAGTTTAGAATGACTTGGGGTGTCCTTTCTGAAGTTCGCCTCAGGCAGCGGAGACCCCTGATGGGTTTTTTACACAGACAGGGGCGGGCATCAGCCAACACCCACCCCCCCCAGGCACCGATGGACCAACCACGGCAAGGCAGTGTGGTGAAGCCAGGCAATTGCAGGGGGTGTCTGCACCTCCAGTGTAGAACTGGAGACAAAATGATTTGGGAGCTGAGCACTCTGTGTGCCAACCTGCCTGCCCCCAGCACTGCCCATCAGGAGCTGTGAGAACATGTGCCTGGTGTTTGCAAATCACGGGTAATTTTTTGTGGCTGCACAGAATAGTTTTTGCCCAAAAGGGCAAGCTCATGTCATCCTGCCCTGTTTTTTTTTAGTAAGGAGACTGGAAGACATAGCACACACTGCAGTAGCCAATGCGTATGCTCTGTTGCTTCCTGTCCCCCTACTTAAAGGGGAACAACACACCCGATTTTCCCTTTTTGGGGTGTTGTTCCTCTCAGTGGGGGCATCTTGAATTGGGATGCCCGCTGTGTGTATGCTCCTAGGTCACTCAGCTTCCTTTCACTCCCACGACACAGTCACAGGGCGAGAACAAGCATACTGATTGGCTGAGCGGGTCGTTCAACCAATCAGCACATTCACTTTCACTCTGCTCCCTTCTGCTCCGTTGACGGCTAAGCCATCTGGACAGCTAAGCAGCCAAGTGGCGCTGAAGGGAGCTGAGTGCGCTGCCGGCTGCATCCCCCCGCGCACTTCCTAGGACCCCTGTGGCTGCGCCGCCCATTTAGAAAGGCCAGGTGCGGATGCGCGCATGGCTAGAGGTGTGGCAGGATACACAGCGAGGGCTCCGGGACAAGATGAGTGAAACAAGGCCTGCTGCTGATCAGTGAGGGAGCCTGCTCCCACGTAAATGTTAGCAGAGACGATGCATCCCCCAACCGCTTCCACTTGGTTGGGGGGGGGGCATAAGCTAAAAGAGCTAAAAGAACCTGAGTTAGTGTTTATGTGTTGTTTGTGTAATGCTTGGGTATTGTTCTGCTTCACTTGACACCCACCTGAGCCGGCCATCTTGGATGGCCCTATTGCCGCTTACTCACCCTCTGATGAATTTGTAGGGACAGAGAGGCACAACACACCAGCTAACTTAGCTAACATGTTATTAGACTTTACATGCAGCACAACCTCTGTTATACATCCACTTACCTAGGAAGTTCTGGCTGTAGAACCTCTGCACCCAGGGCCACTTACACCATTTGAGGTCCGACCAGTGCTATATTATTTGGGTGAAGGTGCCCCCTCGCCACTCACATGGGCCGCCACTTCCTCTGCCAATGTCCTTTTTTTTCCCAGGACTGGGCAGGAAAAACAGATAGGCACGGCCACCATCAGATTATTAGTAGAAGGCATGTGGGATGTACTGAAAAGACTGCATGAGAGATCCAGCTTAAACAGCAAGTTGCTTTTGCTGCAGAAACTTTATGAAATGAGGGTTAGCAGAGAGCAGGACATACAAAACTTCCATGCTTGAAGTGATCGCACAACTCAGATCAGTTGCTGCAGCAGCCATTTTGTTGTGCAGCTTACCTGATACATACACTGCACTTATTAATGCGCTGGAGACAAGGCCTAAGACAGATCTGACACCAGCAAAGGCCAGGCTCATAGATGAGTATCAGTGTAGAAAGAAGTTTGCACATGACTCCACAGAAACTGACACCAGAACCGCTCTTAAAGCTACAGACACAAAGATACACAGGGAGTGTTCTTTAGGTGCAACACTATATGAAAAGCAGAGCAAATGACAGCGTCCCTCCTATACTAAACAAAATGTCAAAGCCACAATCTCTGATTGATGTGAAGGGAACTGGAATGCCAAATTTAAAGTGACAGACAATCATAAACCACGAATAACGAAGATACTATTAACCTTGAAGAGGGAAGTAAAATACATGCAGAGGGATATGGGGATAGAACACTTGTATGCCCCAATGATGTGGGTTGCAGTCATCTAGAAGGATGAGTTGATCACCCGTGAAGCATCTGACAGCTGTTTTATCCAGGACTGCAAGCAGATCATAGCGAGTGCCAAGCTGGATGACCATCTGTATCACCTTAACACAGTGATGGAAAAGGTGAGACTATGCACCCATAAACACAGTGACTGTATATACACCTGGCACAGGCATTTAGATCACATACACCCAGAACAAATACAGGAACTGCAAAAGAGGAATCTGACAAAGGATCTGACAGTATCCTCTTGTCCAGTTACTGTTAAGTGTGAATGGTGCATCAAATTCAAAGCTACATGAGCAACACTTCCTAAAGTCAGTCAGATTTGAGCTTCAAGACCACTTACCTTGTTTACAGTGATGTATGTGGTCCCCTAAACCCACCTAAACCTGGAGGCAATAGGTACCTAGTGGATTCAATAGATGCCTATTCAAGGTACACTGACCTAACGCAGCACAAGAATGAAGTTCTTGACAAATTATGGGACTATGTAGTAAAGACAGGTAACAAGTTTCAGAGGAAGCCTCTCATACTTCAAAGTGACAATGGAGGTGAATTCATAGGACACAAAGTACAAGACTACTTAAAACTGAACAAAACAGAGCACCGAAAGAGAATCCCATACACACAGAGCAAAGAAAGAAAAGAACTCCAACTGAAATGATCAGATGTATGCTGACAGACTCTGGACTACAACAAAAATATTTGGGTAAGGCAGCAATGACAGCAACTTATTTACAAAACAGACTTTTTTTCTAGAACAGTGGAATAAACTTCATATGAACTGTGGCACAATGAGAAGCCAAGTGTAAAACACCCTTCCTCCTGATTCATGGTTGTCTAATTTAGAAGTGTATTTTTTAAGGCAGAAAGTTGTGCCAATGTGGACACTTGAGCCTGTAATTTTAAGCAAGAGGGGGGTGTTTACAGGCAGAGAAGCAGACGCAAATGTATCTATTTCAAGAGTGTTTTTCCTCCAGCAAAAAGCAGGCTTATTTCATTCTTAAAATACATGCTGGCAGCATCCGCCATGTTTTTTATAGCAATGAAAGTGTCAGACGCAAGTTTTTTATCTTTGCTTTTTGCCTTTTTTAGTTTTTTGGGATCAAACATTTTTTTTAAAAGTTGGCAAAGTTTACAAATCTCAAAAAGTATAATGTTAAAAATACCAAAAAAGGTGGACATTGGGCCCCAAAAATTAAGATTAAAGATTAAAATGCAGAAACCATTAGTAGTCCAATTATTAGGCACTAATACACAAAACAAACAGGGCAGGGTGGGAGGGGTAAAGAGAACATCTGGGACAAAACAACACTGGAGGTGACCTCAGGACATCCCCCAAAACAAAAACAGCACCTAAAAATAAGGAGAAATAAGCACCTATAAATAAACAACATCTAAATATTTCTCCCCTTTCTTTAACTTTTCGAGACTGCAAATTTGTCTCTCCAGCTTCTGTGTTTTTGGCGAATCTCTATTCTTTGTCTTACCTGACAGGGAATACACTCCGATTTGGAGAATAGAAATTCCCCTAAAACACAGAAGCTGGAGGAAAAATTCACAATCTCAAAAATGTAAAGAAAGTGGAGAAACATGGGAGGCCATTGAGACCAGTTAAGGGCAGACAACTGTGCATGGTCCAAGGCCATTTGCACTTCAAAACAGCAGAATTTCAGGCGAAAGGCACCAGAAGAGGAATTTTGCGCTTACCCCGAACGCATGAAATTTGGTGTGATCCACATGGCACCTGGCATGCGCACAAGGCCACGAATCATGCGCCTTGGTGCATGATTGCACTTGGTTTGGGTTTTTTTGGGGGTTTTATCTTTAATGGACTTTACATTACAAGCTAAAGTTACCAGCAATCGATGAAAGCATCCTGATAGGATATGTGGATGCCAACTGGGCCGGAGACACCAGTGACAGAAATTCTTCCAGTGGTTATTTGTTTCTTTTATCAGGAGGTGTTATCAGTTGGAATTGCAGAAGGCAGCTCTCTGTTACACTTTCATCTACTGAAGCAGAGTATGTTGCAGCAGAGCAGGCAAGCCAAGAAGTTATATGGCTCAGAAAACTGTTAACAGACTTGGGTCAACCACAGTTGGAACCAACTAGAATCGTTGCAGTCAATCAAGGAGGCCTTGCACTGGAAATAGTTAGCTTGAGAACCAAGCACATTAAGGTAAAGTTCCACTTTCTGAGGGATCGTCAAGAGCAGGGACTTTTGGAGTTACTTTACTGCCCGACTGAGGATATGACAGCAGATATCCGTACTAAGCCCCTGACTGCTGAAAGACGCTCGAGACTTCCAAAAAGATGGGTTTAAAAGACTAAGCTGTTGAGAAGGGGTGTTGGAGATACAATACTTTGCAACAGCTTCTGCTTGTCTCTGAATGTGAATTTGGGACTTTTGTCAGATTGACTGCAGTTTACAGTTATGACAAATCATGGCAGTAGATGGCATTGTTACCAATGCTTATCTGTAGTATCTCTATGCATTTTCTGCTGTGTTGTATTTTGTGTATATTCAGCTGCTCTCTCACTCTTTCCTGTCTGTGTCTGTGATTCTCTTACTGCATTCACGTTCCAGTAAGGCAGGTTCTTGTTATACCACTAATGTCTATCTGGATTTGGCTGTGCTACACCCAGCACTCACACTCAGCGACAGAGCAGGTACGTTTCCCCTGTTTCCTGGAACTAGGGGGCCTGGCGCAAGCTACGTGCACAACCGATTCAGAATGTACACCCCCTTCCAGCTTCATACTTACCTAATACAGCTGGGTCTCCTATGGAGCAGTGCTTCCCTTGCCAGGTGTACGGCTCACTCGCTAGCATGCTCACACCACATATGCGCCTCCATTGCAGATGTGCCCACCCCGCCCGCATGCATTTCCCATTGCCATGTGCATGCCACACGCCACCTACGCTGCCTGCTCCTTCACCTACAGCAGATGCGGGTGTGGGACTTTGATCATTGAGTGTCTGGTCTGGGTGGTTGATAATCGAGGCCCCGGGCTATGGCAATCGCTATGCAAATGCTATACAAATGCAAATGAAATTGCTCTAAAATTTCTCTGAAAGTCGCTATCGCATCTCAACGCAGCAGTGTGAATGGGAGCCTAAAATGGATGTCCAGTCTCTCTAATACACCCACGTTTGTATAGTTTCCTTATAAGAATGAGTGCAGTCCTGACTGTTTGCTTGGGGCACACTGTACAATGAAGATGTCTTGGGTCAATAGACCTAGAAGTGGAAGAATGAAGGCATGCCGAAGCAAGTTGCTTTTGCTGTGGAAAACATTACGAAAAGAGGCTTAGCAGAGAGCAGGACTTACAAAACCACATAAATGCCATGCTGGAAGTGATCGCACAACTCAGATCAGTTGGTGAGAATATAACAGTCACGCAGCAGCCATTTTGTGGTGCAGCTTACCTGATACATACACTGCATTGATTAATGCACTGGAGACAAGGCCTAAGACAGATCTGACAATAGCATAGATGAGTATCAGTGAAGAAAGGAGCTTGCACATGACGCCACAGAAACTGACACAGAACTGCTCTTAAAGCTACAGACAATGGCTATGGCCGGGGCTACAAAAATACATAGGAAGAAAACCAGAGTGTTTTTTAGGTGCAACAAACAGGGACACATAAAGAGAAAGAGAGACTGTACTATATAAAAAGCAGAGCAAATGAGACAGCGGCCCTCTTACACTAAACAGAAAGTCAGAGCCACAAACTTTGATTCATGTGAAGGGAACTGGAATGCCACATTTAAAGTGACCGCCAACCATACAGCATGAATAACAAAGAGAATATTAACCTTGCAGAGGGTAACATACATGCAGAGGGATATGGGGATGGAACCCTTGTATGCCCCATTGATGTGAGATGCAGTTTAGCCATACCAGTGAAGGATGTGCTTTATGTTCCTGATCTAAAAGGAGGACTCTTAACTGTGAATCATCTGACATGAAATGAAATCGCTCTAAAACACTCTGAAAATCACAACGCGTCATTGTGAATGTGAGCCTAAAATTGATGTCCAGTTTCTCTAATAAATAAATAAACCCACTTTTGCAAAGTTTCCTTATAAGGCTGAGTGCAGTCCTGGCTGTTTGCTTGGGGGCACCCTGTACAATGCAGATGTCTTGGGTCAATAGACCTGGAAGAATATAAGCATGCCGCAAACACCGCCATTAAAATCACCAGCAATTCAAAAAAATAAACTTTCACCCCCTTTTCCCTACAGCCATGTACTGAGCATCACTGAATGCTTTTTGTCTTCATTGAACATTTAATCTGTAATTTTCCAGTCAGGCAGGAAAATAAGCATTCCGCCTATTAATCTCTTAAGCTCTTCATCTAGTCTGAACTTTCACAGTTAGATGCCTCCAGTCCCATGCTGTCCACAGTTTAATTCCTCCCAGGCAACAATTTCCATAAACAGTCTCAAAGACAATGATTATGCCGTCAACGGGATATAGACGAGACTCATATATATTCTTAGCAGTACTCAGTACAATGGATTGTGTGTGCAGGGTTTGCCCCACACACAATCACAACACAGCCTATAGATGTCTATGGACAGTGCAGTTTGATTTGCTGCATGTGTGTTGGGGTGCGAATAGACACTCACAACGGCCTACTGCTGGGCTCTCCATCCTGGCACTCAACATCTAGTGAAGCAATGTCTGGTTCCTGCCTGAGTTTCTGCTGCCTCCCAGGTCTCCTGCTACCACTAACTGGAGGGCAGGAAACAATAGTGTGGTGCAGGGCTGCCATTGTACCACAAAAGAGGCACAGTGCAGTGAAAAGTTTGTGAAGTTTGGGAGCTGACTTACCTTAGTCTGCTCAAACCTCTAGTGCTGCACATGGGAAACTTCACCATACAGACCCATGTGTTGCAAATATACAAATGAAGAAGACAGCAGTTGCTCAGCCAATTAAAGTGGAGAAAAGAATGGCATTTTCACTGTCCCTTGTTTTGGTTTGTACCCCCTAGGGCATTGTTATTTGGGATGCCCTGCTGTGTGAAACCCTTTTTTGGACCCACAAATAAAATAAGTTAAAAAGCTAAATTGGAACATAGATGTTTTTGGGATTGGCAGTGGTACCCTCTGCATGCCACTCTGCTAGTGCACGGTGGTAGCACAAGCCATAGCAGCATGTAAGCTTAAAAAAACCTGTAGACATTCTGGCTCCAGCACTGTATTGGGAATTATGAAGCCGCAATGCACATTAATCATAAACCAATCAAATCACTGGAATCTGCAATTCATAACAAGTGCATATTTTATATCATTCCAGAATGTACAGGGGCCAAGTTCCTTAGAATGCTATTTGGGGGTAATATTAAACAGCAGCTTAATATTACCCTTTCTGGGGGCGGGGTTACTACAGAATCTGATGCTGGAAGAACCAGGAACTTGTCTCCCTATGGTTTCCTTGCATTACTACATCTAACTGCAATAGCTGAATTGACATATATTTTCTCTGCTAATTCTGACTGTAGCTAATCACTTGTATTTGCCCTTCTGACATGTATTACTCTACTCATTAGGGTCGATTCAAAGAAACATGTAACAGCTTGGATTTGGGTGCCGATCATCCTATTTTTCCCGTCCGCTCGTGCGTTCGTATGAACTTGCGAGTGATTCTATAAGCAAATACGTTTCTATCCTAAAATTTACGTCCGTTCGTATGGCAGTTCGGGAATCAGACCTATGTCAGTTTCCATCCTGAATTTTCCGTTTCATTTCTCAGGTTGCAACATTGGTTTTGCCCTTTTTCCTTTTTTGTCTGGACGTAAATCCTTCTGATCTTGCGCCTGCGCACTACAAACTTACCTCATTAAAGTGCATTCTAAATATTTGGTCTTATTTTTCTTTATTTCATTCATTTTGTAGTAACCAACCATTAATGAATGCATTTGCATAAGTAAATCTTACTTTGTTTAATTTTTAGTTAACTTGCATTTTTTTATTTGTGGATTTAATTTTAATATTTTGGCTTCAAATGGTACAACTTAAAATTTTGTGTGTGGTTACCCACACCCTCTACATACAGATTGCTCTCAAATATAAAAAAACACCCAGCAACTTCTGCATGTTATGAGTCTAGAAACAGCCAAGATGGCGGCTCAGGTATTATCGGGCAGCCTGCAAACAGAAAGGGCCTTGTGACTGTGTTGCTCTGCATTCTTTGATTTCTGACCTTTCCGTGCCCCCAGCTCTGCTGTGTCTGTGCAAAATACAGCAGTAACCCACATCCTGCACTTTATCCCGCTCTCCTCTCCTCAGTAAGTGTGATGCATCTGACCAAAGATGTGCTTAAATAATTAAACAAAGCAAAGGTAAACAACTACACCAATAAATGCAATCTAAAAATATTATTCTAGTTCATCAATTTAAAAATAAATACCAAAGGACATAAGTTTCTTTAAATAACGCAAATATATGGATGTATTGCAAAATAAAGGTTTACATGAAAAGGACTAATTAAGGTCCACATTAAAATGCTTTTATAAGGCATACATGAATCAGGTATGCATTGCCATACAATTTATGGCCTCGGCCATGCTGATACATGCAGTTCATTGGAGCTCAAGACGCGCAGACTCCTCCACATAGCCAAAAAACCTGTTCAAGAACAGCAATCCGACAGCTAAAAGGTGTCGGCAGTGGCTTTCTTTTAAAACGTATTTAGAGGTTTGAAAACTGTTCTCTGAATCACACCTAAACACATTCGATTATCCTAAATTTTACGCTTTCATCCTAAGTTTTAGGATTTGATCCTAAGTTTTACGTTTTCATCCTAAAATTTAGGAACGAACTTGCGATAATCGTAAGAGCATATACGCATTCGAACGTAGGCTCGTGCGAGTCGTAAATGGCCAAAAAAACTGGAAAAAATGACTAACACCCACCCAAACTTACGATTCTCGATCCGAAATCAATTAACTTTTGCTCTTTGAATCGAGGGGTGTATATACCGTAGTTTGACGCATGTGCTCTTTAAGTGATTAAATACACAACTTGGGCTGCTCTATTATCTTGTTCCACAAATCCATTTTTCTGTGTTACTCGGTTATACTACACACTACGGGGCTGGATTCTGGGCCGATTATTTTCAAATGCGTTTCACCCATATTGGAATTCTTTTGAACATTTTTGGTATGGTCTCTGGGATTTTCACCTAAACATTTGATCAGAACTGGAGTGGACAGGATTCATCTTTTCAGCTCCTTATATGCAGAGTATGGGGAGGTTCCAAGCAAAACACTTTCTAGGCAATAGAGTGATCAGTGTGCTCAGAGTTCTCAGTGCAGGAAGGAAAGCTTTTCTGCCCCTCCTCACCTTTCCTATGGTGCTGCTGCTATCCCATACTGGTATGTTCCATGATGTGCCTCTACCTCTTCTTTTAACTGACTGTAATATAGAAACATGAGGAACCTGGATTATGATCAGAACCACTAAGGATTGCACTGCACTTTTACATATCCTATTGTCATTTGCATAGTGAACAGATCAGATCGCTCCCCAAAAGCCTTGTCAGCATTGGCTGGAGGGCATTGCACTACCGATTCCACTTTATGTGATTGGAAAGGGCTAGCGCTAAAGCCCTCCATGCGTGGAACACCATTGATTGATAGGATAAGTCCAGGATAAGCCCCCGGCTTGCCAACCCCTAGAAACAGCCATGGTTCCAAGAATCGATTCTAGCTTTAGCCACTGTACAAAATGTACAAAATGCTGGCAGAACCTCTCAGCAGGTTTAGTATATACTGTTAGCTGTTCATTATTTGTAGGCTGTCAGGCTTTGCTTTTAAAGGTGGGTGGAAAGGTCCATGTATTCTCTTCACAACTTCTGCGTCCTCACAGCCAGTTTCTTTCAGCCATGTCCCCCACTTACTATTCAGAAATACTCCAGTTTATTAGCCATTTTGAGCCCCTCTAAGCATTCATGGCTCCATTTTTCAACACCAACGGCCCACACAGCCGATAGGCCTCATTATAACTATTCCTTTCCTATTCAATGCTTCCAAGCCCTACTTATGACTACTAAAATGGACCAAAACCTAGATTTTATACAAATCCAGGGTTTGGCCCATGTCCCCAGGGCATATTCATTTGGGATGACCCGTTGTGTGAAACCCCCCTCCTGGCAATCCCACAGTATAAATGCATAGCATAGAGCTCAGCATAGAGCCCAGAATAGAGCGCAGGAAGTTGCCATTATCCCTGTTCACGTCCCTTCGCGCTGCAGGATGAGGATGAGACAGGCATCAGGTGAACTCCTCACTGTCTTAGTAGGGGTGATTCAGAGCCAGTTAAATATTCCCAATCCTTTCATTGAGGGTGATTCAGAGCGAAAATTTACACCCAGTAAACAATGAAAGTCAAAGGCAGGTTTCTCTCTTAAAAAAGGAGTGAGAATTCTCACCTGGCTCTGAATCGACCCCAATATTGCCCTTGGGTTTACAGTCCCTTTAACTTGGCCTCATTGTAACAAAGGTTGTGAGTCTCCACTTTAATCCAAACCCTCACCAGTACATGTAACTGCATGCCCCTCCAGCTCTTAAAGTGGACCAATCACCCCCTTGCGGCTGGCCTGGAATTGAAAAGATTCCAGGACTGGCCGCTAGCCTGACCCCAGGACATCCTGTACCAGATGCCCCGCTCTGTAAGACCCTGGTAATCTTACTGGATCCTGGCGCTCCAGCGTCACTGACTTCACCATCGGCTGCATCTCTACAGCTGTGCACTCCACAGGGGAGACAGGGATGCGCCGCATAAAGAGCTGATTGGAAGAGCACCCATGCATGTACCATTAGAACGGGGAAAGGTGAATGAAAGTGGGTGATCTGGGGGGTTTCACACAGGGGGGCATCCTACATAAGGATGCCCCCAGTGCGGCGACCAGTTACCAGGATAGTTGACATTCTGGTGATTGGCACACTTTTAAACAAACTCACCAAGAGCAAAAAGGGGCATTAAACCGGAACTTCACTTAAAACTGACTTGCCTACCCTGGTGCTGTGGCAGAAGGGGAGGTTACAAATAAAAAAAACCCTTAACTTAGCCAGGCGCCCACGCAGTCTTCCCGTTCTCCAGAGGCCGCTGCAGGTAAAAAAGCAAAGCCTCATCCCCCTGCTCCGCTCGGCTGCCACCTAATATGATGGCGCCCAGGATCTGGAATGCGGCAATAGCGTGGGCACCTGCCTAAGGTAAGGGGTTTTTTTATTTGTAACCCCATGTCCTGTCTCAATGCCAGGGTAGGGTGGTAGGGGGCAAAATCTTTAAGGAGCCACAGCACTCAAACCAGTTAGCTTGCTGACCAACCTACAATCTGTCTCTAAACTTTGTTAAAAACAGAGGCTCGGTCCACACATCTGCAGAAGTATGCTTAAGCTGCACCACCAGCGTCAAGGTGCTCCTGTGAGGTGCAGTCCTAACTCTAATCTCTGAGAGCCCCATTTGGGACATACAATGCAATAGATAAATTGGGAGCAGGCTTACCTGAGGTTGCCCTAAACCTCAAGTGCAAGCCATGGGGTGGAAGGGTCAAAGACCTTGCAATACAGCCTAGACCCCACACCCCATGTGCTTGCACAAATTCAAAAGAAACAAAGGAGGGGTGGCAGCCGATCAGACCATTTTATAACTAACCTGGGAGGTGCACGTTAGCAGGGCAATTAGGATACAAAAGTCTTAAAGGAGCCACAGCACTCAACCCTGTTAGCTTGCTGACCAACCTACAATCTGTCTCTAAACTTGGTTAAAAACAGAGGCTCGGTCACACATATCTGCAGAAGTATGCTTAAGCTGCACCACCAGCGCCAAGGTGCCCCTGTGAGGGTCAGGGTGGTAGGGGGGGTGGGTTGTCACTTTTCAGTGAAGTTCCGCTTTAAAGGCAGAGTGACCTCTGAAAATAGCATTCATAGATGGCAGTTAGAAAATAGCCTCCATAATTCTCATTAGTGATTTTCTCGGTATCGTACAGCGATTCCCTGGCTTGGCAAGCAAGGTGCTGACTGACAGCTCTGCTGTATTCTCTCCAGTGCCAGAGCCGCAGCGTCTAATGCTTTATCAGCAGAGGGGCTGGGCGGCCTTTCAGCCTCTGAGCTCATTTGACTGTCTATTTGAAGAAAACAAGCCCACTCAGGATTTTCAATGTGAGAACAGGGATGGCGGGCGGATTCGGGGGAGGGGGGCGGTGGTTGGATGACTTGAAATTCATATTGATGCTTGCTTGGTATTTTTAAACACCCGGGCAAGCAATCAGGAGGGTTGTAATGCTTGAAAAATAGGATCATCCCCAGGGGGAAATTGCTGCCGATCATACCCACTTTTATACTTTATACCCACCGCCTATATTCACATTAAAATACACACTCATATCTATTCATTAAAAGTTCTTTAGGGGATCCAACATACAAGTTGAATTTTTAATTTAAGAGCAGTGAAATTATGGAACTCTGTGCCAGAGGAGGTAGACATGAATAATATGGTCAAAGCTAGTCATTCACCTTTGAATCATTTTTAAAGTCCAGGTCCATGCTAAAATAAAAAAGGCAATGCTCAACTTTTGAAGCAGGTTCTTCCTCCTCCAGCTCCAAACTGGGGTTTGAAATCAGGTCTGCGTTGCCTCTTACATAGGATGTGTGCCAAGGCAGTGGTGTCCTCTATGTTGTAGTGAATGTAGCGTCCTGCTTCACGCACTTTGACAGAGAGAAAAAATATATAATTACGTCCTCCCCTGAATGACCCCAGCACCGGGACTCAAAGGTGAAGCATTTCAGGCAGACCCATGCTCAGGGTTTGGATTTGAGATTATTTTTCTACTTTCAGGAGCTACAGATGAAGCAGAACAAAACTGAGGAAACAAAAGAGTGTACTCAATGTAACCCCCCGCTGCATCTCATGTCTTTGTCATTTTTTTACCTTTTATTGAATGTGTGTCCTCCTATCACTTTGCGGCCTTCAAACTAAAATGCTAGGTGCCGACTTTTTTGTCCACCCAGGAGCACAGAAGCTGGGTTATTATTTTGCGCATGTGCTCTTTGAGCTTAGGCACTGTACCTAGCAGAGGTGGTGAGCACTTCCTCCTTGTAGCATGGCTGCACCTAAAGCATTTTTGAAAAATAAAGTTGGGATCAAGGTGACATGATCCCTTAAACCGGACCTTCATCCTAAATAAGATGCTTTGCATACAGATTGCCCACATTAAAAATCATCCTACCTGCATCTATTGCATTTTCTGAGACTTTAAACATCCAAGATGGCAGCCCATGGATGTGCAGGCTGCCTGCAAATAGGAAGTGTCCTCTGACTGTGCTGCTCTGCATCCTGGGATTGCTGACCTTTCACTGACCCCAGCTCTGCTCTATTTGTGCAAAGCACAGCTATAACCCCACTCTCCTGCACTTTTGACCCCTCTGAACTCCTCAGTATGTGATGCTACTGAGCCAAGATTGGGGTGACCATATCCTAGAGTGCTGAACAGAGTTTCAGGCCAGTGAGGTAAAGTAAAGTGACTAAAAACATTAAATCTAATAATTTTAGATGCTAGGGAATCGTTTAAGGGTTTGGACTTTTCATTAAATGATGCTGAAGGTCCGCTTTAAGGGTGATATCTGACACTGAAGGAGGCCTTTGAATTCTGTACATGCCTTGGAAAGGACCACATCAGGAAATGTGTGCAAAGTTATGGGATTGGGGTTGGTAGTTCAAGGCTACCTGATTACTTACGTCTGCGTTCAGCCACAATTTTGCCTCTAGACCAAACAGCTGCAATCTAGCCGAAGTGGGAAGATTTCCTATCTTACCGAGAAACAAGGCTACCCAATTCCTAAAGTGGACTGTTGTGGTTCCATGACTGCATCTAAAGCACCTTAAAAAAAAAGTTTGGGGTCAAGGTGACTAAATTCCTCCAGGGTGATAGATGCCACTGAAGGAAGCCAGAGAAATCTGTACATGATTAAAAAAGAACCACATCTGGAAATGTGTGCAAAATTATAGGGCCGGGGATAGTGGGTCAAAGCTTCCTGATTCCTTGTGTCTGCATTCTTTTTTGCCCCTAGACTCATCTTACCGAGAAACAAGGCTTTTCCATTCCTTGAGTGGACTGTTGCTACATGGCTGTATGTAAAGCATATTTGCAAAAAAATTACGTTGGGCTTGAGGCAACATGATTCCTTCAGGGTGATAGCTGTCTCTGAAGGAAGCCCATGAAATCTGCACATGCCTTAGAAAGGGCCACACCTGGAAACATGTGAAAATGATGGGAAATAGCCTCTAGCATGCTGCACCAGAACCTGTGGCAAAATTCACTCTCTACTGTTAGGGTATTGCTGCTTCTAATGCCCTCTTCACTTTTTACTTCCTGAGCCTCTCACATTCCCTCTCCACCAAACCCACCCCTGAACCAAGCCAAGACATCCAAGCTCATGTTGTGCTCCTGCAATGCTCTAGACTCAGTATCATACCTCCACAGCACCAAAGCTCTAGTACTATTCTTATAATAGTGTCTATATCCATCCCTGACCATGATCTGTCAGCAATACATAATACATGTAGCCCACTTGTTGACTGGCTGCAAAGCACACTGGGGTGTGGTGCTGAGTGGGGGTGTTCTAAGCTAGTCATGGAAAAGCTTGGACCAGCTCATGGACAATCTTGGACCAGTACAATTTTGGGGTGATTTATGGCTGTAGGCCAACCCTAAATTATAGTGTGTGCAGATATAAAAGCAGTAACAAGCCAGGTCATGACCAGAAAAACATTGAAAACAGAGTTTATCATACAAAGGTTTCCAAAGGTCAGAAGCCAAAGGTCACACACAAACATCATTGCCTACAGACATGACTTCTTTGTGATTGTGCCTACCAATAGCACAGAGGGGGGCACAAATGGGTGAAGGCAATCATAGAGATTGCTTGATTGCAATAGTGAATGGAAGCAATTGAATGTTGTGAATATTTCACGCAAGCAATATCAAGGGACCAACTTCTCAAGTGAGTGGGAAGTGGAGGAGGTAACATTAAAAACAAATAACCCAGAGCAGGGCTATATTTTAGAAACATAACTACATTTATTGTAATCCAATGGATCTATCTCTGTTGCTTATGCAGTAATTCTTTCCGAAATTATATGCGAAACATACGGCCCTGTCAAATCAATATCCACTTGGACAGCAAAGGGCTCCCCAGGCTGCATGGTCTGCTTTGGATGTAGTTACGCCCTTGATGAAAAGCTTAAACAGGCAAAGAATAAATCAGTTCTGTAGCTCACAGCAAGCTGGCCACAATCCAAAATTGAAAGATCCATCTTCTCAGAGGTGGAACAGACCATTTTTCCCCCTCCGTTATAGAACATTCTATTTTTCCCATTAGGCACCACAGACTCCCCGAGAGGCACGGCGCACATTACTCTCATAATAGACTAAAGCGACTCGTTGGTAATTGTGTTTTCTCTCCTGGAAAAGACGGATGTGTGTTTTAATAGACCCATTTAGACAAGTTTGGCCATGGATGTAAAATGAGATAACTGTTTTTCCCCCTCCTTTTTTTCGGTGGCTGAATGCTGACATCTTTCAGGCAGATGGACACTTGAGCCCGACTCCTGGCGGTTGGGAAGGGTGGGAGGGAGCCTTGGGGGGCTGTAGTTAGGCAGTTGTGTTTGGAAAGCTGTAAAGTACTACATTAAATTGAGAGTACACTAATAATAAGGCAAGTGCATTGCGGAAAATTGCCGGTCTCTGGGCACTTCGAAATCTTTCTTCTAAATGGGTTGTCAGGGGGGAGAAGTGGCAGGGACGTGTCCTGTGTCTTAACCATGCGGTCATGAGCCTTTCGCTGATACGAAGTAACTCGCCTCTCTCGCCTTCCAGGAGCAGTATAGATGTTGTCATCATTCGGAGTATTCAAATATATATTTTTTCTTTACACCAAACAATAAAAAATAGATTTATATGGCATTTTTAAAGTTTCCAATTTTGTGTGCTTAAAATGATGTTTTCAATGTGCTAAGCTTATGTGTTCTTTTTCATTTCTATTTGTTTGCAACTCTGTGTTGTAAAAGAAAACAGATTTACATAGCGACAATGTGTTTACCTTAGCAAATCTACATCAACTGGTGCATTTGATGCACAGATTAGAGACATCCTCACTCTGGCTTGCTAATCATGATTGGCTAAGGCAGAGATGACAGGTTTATCCCCTTCTGCTGAAATTCTTCAACTTCAGGGGGATCACAATCCTGTGTTCCAGAGTTACTGGCAGCATTCTCAATTGGAAGCTTTGAGGCTGATTCATAACTAGTGCCAGCTATCGGCAGATGAGCGTCTGCACAACGGCACTTAGAGCAACCGCTGGTATACGCTGTAACCGACTATTGGGCGCTGTAACAGAGTGCCTCAGTCGCTGTAGTAACCTGGCCGGCATTGATGAATGTGATGTATGTTGCGCGCTCTAACACCAGTATGGCGTTGCAGGGAGCAAAAGGTAGCGCCAGTTCAGTGAGACCGACTCTTAGCAACTCACACCATATTCAACAAAAAAACAGCGTAGGCGCTCTGGATCTGGTTGCTATAGCATAGAGCGCCAGATGCTGTGTGATTAAAGTCTGTTTTTGAAATCATATCTACCAGTAACACATGAATGACATTGTTGTAACATTGTAACATTAATACTTTAATGCCAGACCTGTAATGACAATTCTGCATAAAAATATAAAAAATCTAAAAAGTTTTCCAACATAATTTATTCCAGGCCAGGAGAGGTCACACAATTATTTGAGAGTAAAAAAAAAAATTAGGATCAGTAAAGAGACAGGTAGCGAAAGGTATGTAAACTAGAGCGCCGTCGCTATACGCTGAGCCGCATGTAATGAGGAATCGGACGCTACATGTCGACCACCAGAATAGCCTTCATAAATGTGGGTTTGCCTACAGCGACCAGCATTCACCAGTTGCTGCCTGCCACTAATAAGCACTACCTGGCGTTAGACCTTCATGAATAAACCTCTTTATTACTCCTGGGTGATTCAGCCAAAGCTGCCGATGAGCTCACCTGTTACAGTGGAAGAATTCTGGGATTTGTAGTCAGTAGTTTTTAATCAAGGTGGAAAGCAGCTCCCATCTTAGAATCACTGACACACAGGAATATACCGTATTAGACTTGGATACGGCATGCTGATAAGTAAATCACAGGTCTGGGGGCACAATCCTAACACAAATTTTTATTGTACATTCCAGAAAAGGAAAACAATAAGGCAGAACACTAAAAAACTAACAAAATATGGATTTCCCTTAAAAGGTTAAAGTGGACCAACACCCACCGGTGATCGGCCCGGGAATCTATAAGATTCCCGGGCCGATCACCTCCCTCCCCGCGGGACATCCGAGATCGGGATGTCCCACGGGGTGAAACCACACCCAAACACCCCAAACTCCTTACCGGCCGCCGCCGCCTCCCTCGCGCCCCTCTAGACGTGCGCGCGCGTCCGCGCCGGCCGTCTGTGAATGGCCGGCGCGGGCACGCGCGCGTCAAGAGGGACGCGCTGGAGGCGGCGGCGGAGGAGCCGCTTGTCCGCGGCTTGTCCGTCGGCGCGGGGAGAGGTGAGTTCGGGGGGTTCGGGGGGGGGGTTTCACACAGCGGGGCACCCCGATTGGGGGTGCCCCACCGAAGTGGACCAAGACCCAGGATAGTCAAAATCCTGGGTGTTGGTCCACTTTAATAGGTAGTTCAGGTGTAGTTACATAGTTAGGCCACTAGGTAGAATAGGCATTGATTCCTGGGAGCCTATATAAGGGGATCCAGGAAATGTAAAATGACCTTGTGATCATGAAGAAAGGCTAAGCAGGAGAGGCAATACTGAGAGAGGAAGAGCATTGGCTTTGGCCCTTGAAGCATGGAAGCTGGGGGAGCATGGAGGCTGTGCTGAGAGTAAGGGAGCACAGGCCTTGACCCTCAAAGGGGGGGGGGTTGAAGGAGCACTTCTTACCGAAGGGAGCCTTGGAGATAAACTGGACATCCATCCAAGTCACAGTAAAAGACGACACCTCTCTTTCAGACATGGCCTGTGGAAGACTGAACGCACACCCACATGCTCCCTGCTTTCCCTTCCAAGGTTGGTGAACCCTTATACAGAGTGTCTGGGTGTTAAATGTGGTGGAGGCCCCAGATACAATATTTTTTTCCTTGTCAAGTAACTGATTGGTGGTTGTCTGGCACCTGCCCACTTG
Organism: Gastrophryne carolinensis; assembly: GCA_027917425.1. Lineage (NCBI taxonomy): Eukaryota > Metazoa > Chordata > Amphibia > Anura > Microhylidae > Gastrophryne > Gastrophryne carolinensis. Next base: position 38,968,957 of record CM051238.1, read on the forward strand.
TTGGAATGTCAGTCCAAGTCCCTTGTGCGGGTGTGTGCTGCTCGGGAACTCCTGCTTTGCCATACTGGTCCAGCAGGAAACAGTTTCCCAGCATTGAGCTGCCAGCGGCTGGGCTTGGTGGCTTACGGGAAAAGAGTGGCCGCGGATTGACAGCTCTGCACCCATCACTGTAGCGTTGCTGGTGGCGGCTTTTCTGCTCTAGACTCTCCGTCCTGCCCTGTGGTGGTTTTGGCTGCATGCTGCCGATAGCTTTGTTGCTGGCCCCACGGCCCCTCAGATCAAAGATTGAAAAGCCTCCTGGACCAGACCATAACCCAAAGGTTGGTGATGGCCCCCTTTGCATCGGAAGTGGTGGCGGCCTTGGCTTGTGCCCTCGGGGCTCTTGCCCCTGCGTCCTCCTCATAGTCCGGCCCTGGATGCAGTGAAGGAAGCATTTTAATGACTGTCCTGTGCCCAGGGGGAGAGTAGGAGGAGGTATCCATCCCACTCGATGATATCTTCTACATGCTGTGGACAACACTGAAAACAAACAAAAATTGCCAGATTAAAATGTTTAAGTATTTAAATATCTTCAATGGTGGTGCATACAATGATGACAACTTCGGGTTTAGTTCTACTTAAGTGTACAAAAACCCAGGATTTTGACTATCCTGGGTTTTGGTCCTTTCCCCCAGCGCACCCAGATTGGGTGTGCCCCGCTGTGTGAAACCCCCCAGGTCGCCCAAACAAACTCATCTCTTCCCGGTCCTAAGGCGCATGCGCGGCCGCTCGTCCAGTCGTCAAGCTCAGATATGCTCTAGCCCCTGCGTCCAGGAGCTCATCTAATGCAAGCGCATCCGAGCGCATTGGTGGCCACATCCCCCGCTACCCTCTAACAGGGAGCGTGCCCGTGCTGGACATTTACAAATGCCTGGCGCGGGCACGTACCTTGCTAGATGCGGCCATGGCTCGCGCATGCACTGTTGGACCGTTAAAGAAGGTGAGTTTATGGGTGACCTGGCGGGTTTCACACAGCGGCGCATCCTGTTTTGAGACACCCGGGGGGAGGGAATCCTATAGATTCCTGGGCCAATCTCCGGGGGTTTTGGTCCACTTTAAAAAGAAAAAAAGTTGTATCTGGAGAAAAAAATGGAAGCCTATTTTTCTGGTTGAAGTTTGCAGAAACAGATTAAAAAAAAAAGAAAAGTTGTTAATGGCACCAGTCAAATGTCACTCCTGTGCCGAGATATACCTGGTGAACAATTACTCGAAGCCTCTGTGTAATTTATATTCTAAAAAAAACAAAAACACAAAACATCAAAACAATAGCTTGCTCTTTACACGGCCCATTAGGCACATGAGATGGGAGGCGCTCACCCGCATTGCTGGTTCCCGCATTGCCATTCCTCATCAGGAATAAAATACTAGAGGTGCATAATTAATACAGTGTTTATCCAGCAATTACACCGAGATATTAACTCTATGACTGGCAGGAGAATTCATCATAAATCTACAGCCATGAAGCCGTGCATTTTTCATTTCATGATTGCATTTGTCTGCTTTCATTATTGAAGGATAAGTGCACCTCTGTGATAAATATGAAAAAGTGATGTTTTGTGGCTCCCCTGGCTGAGCTGATTAAAAGCGGACCAACATCCAAAATAATGACTGCAGGTCCGCTCACCCCACAGCCCTGCCATGCATAGTCTACCATCAAGTCGGAGACTGGTTAGATTTATTTCCTCACTTCCATTGCTTCTCATAGCCCCGCGCTGGTTTGCCACCCCATTGTTGGGCTCAGTGGCTACAGGTATGGAACTGCAAAATGGCTTTAAAGGTTAAAACTAGAGATGAGCGAATCGATTCGGACAAACCCAAATTTGTTCCGAATTTCAAGAAAAATTTGATTCTGAACGAATCCGAATTTCCCTGCGATTTGATCGATCAAAGTTTTCCTTTAAACTCCATTTATTTCAATTACAGCCATTGTAAAATGGTGGATAGACATGTCTGGACATTTCCCCTGGGGCAAGTTATCATGGGAAGGTCACATGCAGCCTATCAGCAGCCCGGTGACGTCACAGTGCTATATAAACGGCGGCCATCTTGCTTGTGCGCATTTCAGCCTTGCATTGCAGACAGAACGGAGGTTGCTGCAGACAGGGAGAGACTTACAGACAGGCAGGGAGAGTCAGGGAGACCCACAGAGACCCACACAGTGCCAGGGAGAGCCAGGGAAAGATAGGGAAAATCGGGAACGATCCAGGCAGGGACAGCAGAGAAAGTGACAGGGAAACTTTTTTTTTTATTTTCACTTCACTTCATTTGCCAGATCAGTTTTAAATTGCTTTTTTTGTGCTGTAAATATTCCTGGCCACTGTGCATCCCATCTTGGCAGTGGCATATTTAACCCTATCTGTTACACACAAGCATTTCTTATAACTCGATTAGTTTTAATTTTGTTTTGTATGCTGTAAAACCCCCAGCCCACATGGGCATACTATTTCAGCACATTTCACCCTATCTGTTATACTAAATCAGCTTCTAAAGCCTCTGTTTTATTAACATATTGCATTTTGAATTGGTTTTGTGCATCCTGTAAAAATACCAGGCCACAGGGTATCCCAAACCAGCACATTTCACCCTATCTGTTATACTAAATCAGCTTCTACAGGCTCTGTTTTATTAATATATTGCATTTTGAATTGGTTCCCAAACCAGCACATTTCACCCTATCTATTATACTAAATCAGCTTCTAAAGGCTCTGTTTTATTAATATATTGCATTTTGAATTGGTTTTGTGTGTCCTGTAAAAACACCAGGCCGCAGGGTATCCCAAACCAGCACATTTCACCCTATCTGTTATACTAAATCAGCTTCTAAAGGCTTTGTTTTATTAATATATTGCATTTGGAATTGGTTTTGTGCGTCCTGTAAAAAAAACCAGCACATTTCACCCTATCTGTTATACTAAATCAGCTTCTACAGGCTCTGTTTTATTAATATATTGCATTTTGAATTGGTTTTGTGCGTCCTGTAAAAACACCAGGCCGCAGGGTATCCCAAACCAGCACATTTCACCCTATCTGGTATACTAAATCAGCTTCTACAGGCTCTGTTTTATTAATATATTGCATTTGGAATTGGTTTTGTGCGTCCTGTAAAAACACCAGGCCGCAGGGTATCCCAAACCAGCACATTTCACCCTATCTGTTATACTAAATCAGCTTCTACAGGCTCTGTTTTATTAATATATTGCATTTTGAATTGGTTTTGTGCGTCCTGTAAAAACACCAGGCCGCAGGGTATCCCAAACCAGCACGTTTCACCCTATCTGTTATACTAAATCAGCTTCTACAGGCTCTGTTTTATTAATATATTGCATTTTGAATTGGTTTTTTGCGTCTTGTAAAAACACCAGCCCGCAGGGTATCTCATATTGCCAATTTTCATAGTATCTGATGCAGAGAAGCAGTATCTCACTTTATTTAGCTTCTGCTTTTAAAAGTAAACACATTTTTTTAAGTGCCTATTGCGCATTTCAAATACATAAAATGTCAGGCAGACAAGTGCCAGGATGTTCAAAGAGGAGTGGCAGAGGCCAAGATTCTGCAGGCAGAGGTCGCAGCAGACTAGGGGCGAGTGGCAGCAGGAGTCGCGGTGAGAGACCTGATCTGCCAGTATCTGCTAGCGGTCGTGTCTCCACCAGTAACACATCTGCCATGGTAGATTGGTTAACGCGGTCATCCACATCATCACAAGTTACATCTGACACAGTCTAGGGTCGGTAGGTTCCTCTGACACAACCCTGAGTTGGCATGGCCCTAGAGCAGTCCCTGTCCTCCCATTTCCTCTGTCCTTCGCTGTTCCCTCCCCCAGCGACGTATCCTATGCTTTGGGTTCAGCTCCACTCTTTAGTGAGGAGGACGATCAGATAGAGGACAGTCAGCAGCTACTGCCCAGCCAAGAAATGGAGGTGGCTTCCTTCACTAGGCAGACAAATAGTGATGTGGAGAGTGGCGTGGGTGTTGTTGCGAGCGTTCCAGCTCCTGCGCCAGACACTGTTGAGGAAACCAAGAACATCAGTGACGTGCAGCCACAACTCGGTGATGATGATGATGAAGCCCATCGCACTTGGGAGCCGGGTGCAGAAGGGGTTTCATCCTCATCATCAGGAGAAGAGGGGCGCAGGTTGCCCCGGAGTCAGGAGTTGAGGCAGCAAGGTGTTAGCAGCATGGTTGGCAGTCAGCATGGGGGCAGAATTGTAAAGCCTGGAGCCAGCCGGGGTCAGGGTAGAGCACCTGTTGCGCGGCAGGCTACCTTCTCGGGAGGTAGTGGAGCAGGGGTTCCTGGAGTTGGCGACAGTAGCAGTGAATCAGTGCGGCCTGTTGGTGGGAAAAGTAGCTCCTCGGCAGTCTGGCAGTTTTTCCTCAAGCATCCGCAGGAGGCCCTGTGTCAACATATGATGCGTCACCATAAAGCGGCCTGGGAAAACCGAGGCTCCGAAGAGGTGGTCCAGGCTGTTTCCTCACCAAGTGGCACGCCGCTCCCAATTTCTGCCAGCCAAGGCTCCAGCACCTCAGCTGTGCGTCATACCCATCCTCTGTCGCTCCTCCTGATGCTCCTGCTCCTCCTCCTCCAAGTCATGCATCCTGCCAGCAATCCATCAGCGAAGCCATGTCCAAGAGACAGCATTATGCGCCCACTCATCCTACGGCGCAGAAGCTGAATGTGCTCCTGTCCAAGTTGCTGGTGCTGCAGTCTCTCCCTTTTCAGGTGGTGGACTCTGCACTCTGCACCTTTCAGAGAACTGATGGCTTGTGCCGAGCCGAGGTGGAGAGTCCCAAGCCGTCATTTCTTTGCCAAGAAGGCAGTACCAGCGCTGCACACTTTTGTTGAACAGAAGGTGGGCCAGTCCTTGAGCCTGTCGGTTTTTAGCAAAGTGCATGGCAGCGCCGACGTCTGGAGCTGTAACTACGGTCAGGGACAGTACATGTCGTTTACGGCCCACTGGGTGAATGTGGTCCCTTTGCAGCAGCAGCAACTTGGACAAGTCACGCCGCTTCGGCCTCCATGCTCCCTTGCAGTTGAGCCTGTGACACCGTGCGACTCGGCCTCCTCATCCTCCGCCATCTCCTCACCCTCCACTGTAGGCTCAAGTCTCAGTGCCCCTCCAGCCTACCATGTGTGCAGGGCATAGAGGTGTCACGCTGGGCGTCACATGGTTTGTCTTGGCGAACGGAGTCACACAGGGGAGGAACTGCTTAAATTTATTCATCAAGAAATCCAAACATGGCTTACTCCAAGAAAACTGAAAATGGGAACCATGGTTACCGACAATGGGAAGAACATTTTGTCTGCGCTGCGACAAGAAAAGGCTGACCCATGCGCCCTGCATGGCTCACGACTTTAATCTGGTTGTGAAACGTTTTCTGAAGTCTTCTCCCCATCTGCAAGACATCCTAACAACTTCAAGGAAACTTTTCATGCACTTCAGCCACTCATAAACCGCAAAACACACCCTTCTTGAGCTACAGCGTCAGAACGGTAGCCCCCAACATAGTCTGATTTGCAATGTTTCCACCCGTTGGAATTCCACCCTGCATATGTTGGACAGACTATACGAACAGAGAAAAGCCATCACGGATTTCTTGATGATCCTAGCGGATAGGGGGACTCCCCTGTGTAACTTCAATGTCAACCAGTGGCAGCTCATACGTGACACCTGCCGTTTGCTCAGGCCCTTTGAGGAAGCCACTTTATTTGTGAGTCGCCAGGATTACGGGATGAGCGACGTGATTCCACTGCTTCATGTACTACAGCACATGTTGGAAACCATGGCTGGTCAGGGCACTGGAGACATGACGTCTACATCTTACGGCCACATGAACCCCGTTGGAGCTGAACTGGAGGAGGAGGAGGAAGAGGAGAAGGAGTGGCACAGTGCACAGTTTAGGCTTGGCGAAATGGCTGGTTTATCTAGTCAGCGGACAAGAGAGGAGGAGCAGGAGCAGCCAGAGGAGCTAGAGGGTTGTGAGAAAGCCGAGACAGAGGACCCAGCCACACCGTGGCAGTATGCAGTGGAGATGGAGACAGGTAGTCCCTCCGAGTCACTTGCGCAAATGGCAGGAAGCATGCTCACGTGCTTGCGTAGTGACCCCAGAATTGTTTCTATTTTTCAGCGGGATGACTTCTGGCTCTCCACCTTATTGGACCCTTGCATCCGGCACAAAATAGGGGCATTTTTTAAACCCGCCGAGAGGGAGGACAAACTGAACTTCTACAAAGACATTCTACGTAGTCAGTTGGCCGATGCCTATCTGCGCCATGGTCCATACTCTCGCAGGTCTGACTCGGGGGGGCCTCTGCGCTCACCTTCCACTGCCATGGCTGCTGGGGGGGTTGGGAGGAGCAGCAGCAGCAGCTCCATCAGCAGCAGCCTCAGTCTTCAGTCGCTAATGAGTAGCTTTCTACACCCGCATAGTGAGTCTACTCATGAGCAGCAGGAAGACCTGGAGCAGGACCTGAACCAGCAGGTCATGTCATACCTTGACATGACCATGCCAACACACCTTGAGGATCCGCTGGACTTCTGGGCAGCCAAACTTGACTTGTGGCCGCAGCTAGCTGAGTTTGCCCTGGAAAAGCTGTCCTGCCCGGCAAGTAGCATGCCATCTGAGCGGGTGTTTAGTGCGGCGGGGGCCATAGTTACGGCGAGGAGAACTTGTCTGTCAACTAAAAATGTGGAGAGACTCACCTTTGTGAAAATGAATCAGGGATGGATCAGCCAGGATTTCCACCCACCAATGGCTGATGCATGCGACTAGATTCAGCATGGTGCCACGTTTTACACTTTCCAAATGGTGCAAAACATATTTATGTCTTTAGGCCAATGTTTGGGCTCCTGCTGATGCCAACTTCAGGGTGTGCCTTTCAGCCAAATTTTGGCCTCCTGCTGCTGCTGCTGTCAACTACAGTGTGTCTTTAGGCCAATTTTTGGGTTCCTGCTGCCAACTCCAGTGTCTCTTTCAAGCTATGTTTGGGCTCCTGCTGCTGCTGCTTGCAACTCCAGGGTGTCATTCAGCCAATTTTTGGGCTCCTGCTGCCAGCTCCAGTGTCACTTTCAAGCTATGTTTGGGCTGCTGCTGCTTGCAACTCCAGGGTGTCATTCAGCCAATTTTTGGGCTCCTGCTGCAAACTCCAGTGTCTCTTTCAAGCTACGTTTGGGCTCCTGCTGCTGCTGCTTGCAACTCCAGGGTGTCATTCAGCCAATTTTTTGGGATCCTGCTGCCAACTCCAGTGTGTCTTTCAAGCTAGGTTTGGGCTGCTCCTGCTGCTGCTTGCAACTCCAGGGTGTCATTCAGCCAATTTTTGGGCTCCTGCTGCCAACTCCAGTGTCTCTTTCAAGCAATGTTTGGGCTCCTGCTGCTGCTGCTTGCAACTCCAGGGTGTCATTCAGCCAATTTTTGGGCTCCTGTTGCCAACTCCAGTGTCTCTTTCAAGCTATGTTTGGGCTGCTGCTGCTGCTTGCAACTCCAGGGTGTCATTCAGCCAATTTTTGGGCTCCTGCTGCCAACTCCAGTGTCTCTTTCAAGCTATGTTTGGGCTCCTGCTGCTGCTGCTGCTTGCAACTCCAGGGTGTCATTCAGCCAATTTTTGGGCTCCTGCTGCCAACTCCAGTGTCTCTTTCAGCCAATGTTTGGGCTCCTGCTGCTGCTGCTTGCAACTCCAGGGTGTCATTCAGCCAATTTTTGGGATCCTGTTGCCAACTCCAGTGTCTCTTTCAAGCTATGTTTGGGCTGCTGCTGCTGCTTGCAACTCCAGGGTGTCATTCAGCCAATTTTTGGGCTCCTGCTGCCAACTCCAGTGTCTCTTTCAAGCTATGTTTGGGCTCCTGCTGCTGCTGCTGCTTGCAACTCCAGGGTGTCATTCAGCCAATTTTTGGGCTCCTGCTGCCAACTCCAGTGTCTCTTTCAGCCAATGTTTGGGCTCCTGCTGCTGCTGCTTGCAACTCCAGGGTGTCATTCAGCCAATTTTTGGGCTCCTGCTGCCAACTCAAGTGTCTCTTTCAAGCTATGTTTGGGCTCCTGCTGCTGCTGCTTGTGACTCCAGGGTGTCATTCAGCCAATTTTTGGGCTCCTGCTGCCAACTCCAGTGTGTCTTTCAAGCTATATTTGGGCTCCTGCTGCTGCTGCTTGCAACTCCAGGGTGTCATTCAGCCAATTTTTGGGCTCCTGCTGCCAACTCCAGTGTGTCTTTCAAGCTATGTTTGGGCTCCTGCTGCTGCTGCTTGCGACTCCAGGGTGTCATTCAGCCAATTTTTGGGCTCCTGCTGCCAACTCCAGTGTCTCTTTCAAGCTATGTTTGGGTTCCTGCTGCTGCTGCTTGCAACTCCAGGGTGTCATTGAGCCAATTTTTGGGCTCCTGTTGCCAACTCCAGTGTGTCTTTCAAACTAGGTTTGGGCTGCTGCTGCTGCTTGCAACTCCAGGGTGTCATTCAGCCAATTTTTGGGCTCCTGCTGCCAACTCCAGTGTCTCTTTCAAGATATGTTTGGGCTGCTGCTGCTGCTGCTGCTTGCAACTCCAGGGTGTCATTCAGCCAGTTTTTGGGCTCCTGCTGCAAACTCCAGTGTCTCTTTCAAGCTATGTTTGGGCTCCTGCTGCTGCTGCTTGCAACTCCAGGGTGTCATTCAGCCAATTTTTGGGCTCCTGCTGCCAACTCAAGTGTGTCTTTCAAGCTATGTTTGGGCTCCTGCTGCTGCTGCTTGTGACTCCAGGGTGTCATTCAGCCAATTTTTGGGCTCCTGCTGCCAACTCCAGTGTCTCTTTCAAGCTATGTTTGGGCTCCTGCTGATGCTGCTTGCGACTCCAGGGTGTCATTCAGCCAATTTTTGGGCTCCTGCTGCCAACTCCAGTGTCTCTTTCAAGCTATGTTTGGGCTCCTGCTGCTGCTTGCAACTCCAGGGTGTCATTCAGCCAATTTTTGGGCTCCTGCTGCCAACTCCAGTGTGTCTTTCAAGCTATGTTTGGGCTCCTGCTGCTGCTGCTTGCGACTCCAGGGTGTCATTCAGCCAATTTTTGGGTTCCTGCTGCCAACTCCAGTGTCTTTCAATCTATGTTCGGGCTGCTGCTGCTTGCAACTCCAGGGTGTCATTCAGCCAATTTTTGGGCTCCTGCTGCCAACTCCAGTGTGTCTTTCAAACTAGGTTTGGGCTGCTGCTGCTGCAACTCCAGGGTGTCATTCAGCCAATTTTTGGGCTCCTGCTGCCAACTCCAGTGTCTCTTTCAAGCTATGTTTGGGCTCCTGCTGCTGCTGCTTGCAACTCCAGGGTGTCATTCAGCCAATTTTTGGGCTCCTGCTGCCAACTCCAGTGTGTCTTTCAAGCTAAGTTTGGGCTGCTGCTGCTTGCAACTCCAGGGTGTCATTCAGCCAATTTTTGGGCTCCTGCTGCCAACTCCAGTGTCTCTTTCAAGCTATGCTTGGGCTCCTGCTGCTGCTGCTTGCAACTCCAGAGTGTCATTCAGCCAATTTTTGGGCTCCTGCTGCCAACCCCAGCGTGTCTTTCAAGCTAGGTTTGGGCTGCTGCTGTTGCTGCTTGCAACTCCAGGCTGTCATTCAGCCAATTTTTGGACTCCTGCTGCCAACTCCAATGTGTCTTTCAAGCTAGGTTTGGGCTCCTGTTGCTGCTGCTTGCAACTCCAGGTTGTCATTCAGCCAATTTATGGGCTCCTGCTGCTCCTGCTGCCAAATCCAGGATGTCTTTCAGCCAATATTTGGGCTCCTGCTGCTGCCAGCTCCAGGGTGTGTTTTTCAGGCAATATAGGGGCCCCTCATAGTGATGCCACCTCAACTCTCTGCAATTGTGCCGCTCTGCAATTCTTATAGCGATGCCTCTGATCTGCATGTCATAATTATTTACAGTATTATTTCACTAACCCAGCACACATCCTATGCGTGTTACAGCAAGGCAGAATGATTTACAACCCTATTGAGGCTCTGGGAAGCTCAGAAATAGCCGTTTTTAATAAATTCGGACCAAAACAAATTTTGTCGGAAAATTCGGCGAATCAGCCGAATCGAATTTTTCAAAAGTTCGCTAATCTCTAGTTAAAACCTTCCCCCAAACCTCACCGATCTGCTGCCCAACCCCCCCCCCCCCCACCCCGGTTTTACCTTTGGCCACAAAATACTCTCCTCGCCGGGGGATCCATCTTCTGGGTCCCTCGGATTTTGAACTTCCAACGGAGGCGCCATCTTACATCCCATCAGGCACTGCACGTGGCGCCCTGATCTCGTGCCTGCACAGTGCCCATGAATCCCACGAGCAGCACTGGGTTTTAAAGAGCACGGCTAAAGCCATGCTGTCACTAACAGAGAGCTAAGCCGGCACTGGGGGCAGTGATTTTGCCCTGAGGCAGCCAGACATCGCCGCAGCAGGCAGTGGCAACATCCGAAAGGTAAGTAGGGGCCGATGGGGGGGAATGGCCCCCTTTTATTTCTAGTCCCATGTTCTTCTTAAGGCCTTTAATTGGAACTGGCTTCATATGCCTCCTGGCTGTGCGTCTGCATGTCATGTCATCTATGTCCTGGGTCTTGTCCTAATTTTTCTAAGGAAAACCAAGCCTGCTCCTAGCCTCTGTGCCCTGTGGGTCAGTGAGTGCTCCTTGGCCAGGTACCCAACATCTGAAACTCTGCCTGTAGATGGTTAAGCCTGGGGTACAACAGCATCACTCTGCAAGACCAATTCAGAGGCTATATTTAGTTGCACACATTGGACACAGGGATCATTTATTTTGGCTGCCAAGTCTTAGCTTCAGGTGTGCAGCTCAATGTATGGCTGGTCTATGATGTCCCCCAACATAATTGCTTAACCTCCTGAACTTGTATGGGTAACACAAAAATACCCTAAACTTTATCTTGATTCTGTGCAGGTGATGGTTCCTGTACTTTTATGAAGATCTCTCCCTTTGATTGAGGTCCACAGTGATCATTTAATGGGTGTGCATGGTCTGTAAGGGCAAACTCCACCTCACTGGCATCAGTATGTCGCTCTATTCACCATAGAATCTACTGTAGGATGTGCAAGCACTGATTCCTTGCGCTCTGTCTAGGTGGTGTGAGATGTGCATGTGGAGTTTTGGATCTGGATCCTAGAAAGATTATCAAAATGAGAAAACATACCATGGGGTCTCAGTCACATCAAGGCACCACAAAAGTGGCTCAACAGTGTATAGATACCAGGTTGATACCATTGACTTGACCATTTCTTTGTCTGTTAGCTCTTTGTCTGTCTAGAATGTTTGTACTTGTCGAAAACTGTTTTTGATTTAGGTCATAAAATTGAAATTTACACTTTAATACAGTATGAGTCATTGTCACCGGAACTATCTCCCCGCATCTTATCTCTTAGGATGTCCTCCAACTCGGTCAATCATATCACGTCAATAATATATCGCACTACACCCGCACAATGGTCTTCCTTCAACAAACACCGGAAGCATCTCTGATGTCATATTACTTCCAATCGATGCCAAGAAGCTACAAGTCAGACAAATTCCTCCTCTGTGGATCCGGCCAGGGACTAATATGCTCTGCTTATCATTTAATGATTTTTTTGAGGTTGTCGGCGAGTTGATTAATAGTTTAGTTGCTAAGATATATAAAAAGGTAAAGTCTGCAGGGGCGAGACAATGTGGATGGAGAATAACTGACCATTTTCCCATAATGTCAGAGTAAATCAGTATAAATACGTGACAGGAAAGGTAAAAGGGTAGAGTAAAAAAAAAAAAAAATGGTAAAACATGATATAAACACATAACATTAAATAAATAATACAAATATTTACAATGTAAAAATAGAATAAATTAAAAAGGCTTATATATAAAAGTTTAAAACGTAAACATGCACATTTCGAAATAAATATTATGTGCCTGTTTATGCTAAATAAAAACATTTTATAGAAACATAAAATATACAAAGTTTATATGATTATACATCATACAGCATATTGAAATGTTAATAGCTAAATATATGTAATATGTATATACTGTGTCTATGCTAATAACCTGTAAAAGCAATTTATATAAACATAAAATTATATCAATAGGACAAAACAATAAAAATACATATGTATTTTATAAGCATTTATATATCTATGCTACAGTATCTATGATAGTCTAAAAGATGTAATAACTATTTAATGTAAACTGAAAATAATACAGATGAGATAACACAATAATAATGATAGGTACAATTAAAATTAAATAATACAGATAAGCTAAAACAATAACAATATATGTGAAGTACTGTAATAGTAGTGTCACGGATTTCCCAGCAGAGAAATCCCATATTATATAATGACCAGTAATTGAGAGCTGTGAGACAGAGGCGGATATGCTGCCAACTGTGTTTAATGGTGATAAACAGAAACAAGTATATATAGCACACAACAACCAGGCTGCTGTACAGATACACAAGTGAACATAATAATATACACATGCTGAGGTAACTGTACAAGAATACAGGTGAACACTGCTACGGCTGCTGTGCAGAAATACAGGTGACCCCAGAAAAAATGCACACACTTAGGATGCTGCACATATACACAGGTGGACTCTGCAAACCTACATGCATGGGGGTCCAGTTTAAGTCCAAATTCCAGAAGCAGATCACAAGGCTGTGGGAGGGGTTCTGCGTGCAGGAAGACAATGCAATGCTGATCCTCCAGCTGCAGGAGTGGATCAGCTTATAAAGGACAGAAAGTGACACAGGTGCTGGCTAATTACCAGCACCTCTGAAGGAGAGAGCCACCTGCTATTGGAGCAGTATATGGCAGGGGAAAATACAGGAAAGGGAGCCAGCTAAAAGCATTACAGAACAGATGCATGCTCCCATGTTGCGGAGGAACTCCAGACCTGACAAGCAGTTCATGTATGAAAATGCAAATGTATAAATATATGTAATATATCTATACTAAGAAATCTAAGTCATGTAAACCTAAATAATATAAATAAGATGAAAAATCAATAAAAATAATAAGTAAAATAAAAAAGACAATAAAAAATAACATAAATTATATACACATCTAGTAACAAAAACAGACATTACTAAGCAAACACAATTTTGCTGAAACGTAACTAGGAAATAAAAGTAACCCACCCGAGCTAGAAATATTTAAAATATAAATCTATGTTAAAGCTGTAAAAAATAATATAAGCTTTCAATAAAGATAACAATATTATCATGAATTGGAAAAATAATATAAAAAAAAAATGGTATAAAATGTTGACATTATAATGACAAAAAAATGTATAAAGACATTAAGATATATGTCCTTGGCTGACTACCCACTGTGAGCACAGGAGCATAGTTGCCTAGTCCCCCTTCCTCTATTTCCCTGGTCATCTCTTGGTTGCTCATGCTGAACCATTTAGGGGCCGTGGGTCCTCTGTTTCCTTATTTCCCAGTGCCAATAACCTGTCCCAGGGAAGCAGCATCACTCTGTGGGGGTACACATGCCCAAGTGCACAGGCATGTGCATGAAAGTTCATCCTTATATAGTCTTTGGTGGCAGTGGGCTATCCCTGGATTTGGCACGCCATCCAAGCCAAGAGGGCCGGTTCCTGGAGCTGATCCTGGTTCAGGCTGATCTTCTAAAGGGTTACAAGGTGGCAAGGACCAGGAGGCCCTTCAGAGGTGTTGAGGACCAAATGATGATTGGCAGGAATTATAGAGAAGGCATCAAAGTGAAAGCAGTGAGGACTGTAGAGCAAATTGTGGCAGTGGAGAAACTAACAAGGACCAGAAGACGAAGAGGAAGATTGGTGGCACTGAAGAAGACAGTGAGAAGCAGCAGAGGAGGACCCATCAATGGCAGCAGAGCTGAAGGGTGGCATGGCGAGATGTATGTGATGTGACACACTGCAAAGGCGCACATTGCAACTCTCTTGTCCAAGAGCCCACATAAATTTGAAGCCACCCTTTCTCCAACTGGCTACTCAGCCCCCAACCAAGACTAAAAAGATTTAATTCCCTTTATACTTCTTCATAACTAAGAACTGGTGCCCAGAACTGGACCCCATATACCAGGTGAGGGTGCCCCAGTGCCTTGTAAAGAGGCAAAATAACTCACCTAACTCATGATTCCATGCCTCTCTTAATGCATGATACTATCTTGGTGGCCTTGGAAGCAGCAGCTTGACATTGCATACTGTTTTTTAGCCTGTGGTCTACCAGATCCTTCTGAACAAGTGACTCCCCCAGCTTTAGTCCCCCAAACATATGTGGCCTTCAGGTTATTAGACCCCCAAGTGCATGACTTTACATTTATCCACATTAAACTTAATTTGCCAAGTGGATGCTCAGACACTCAACATATCCAAGACAGCCTGAAGCTTGTGAACATCTTCATAGACTCTAACAAACAATAAAAGATAGAAGCACAGAGCTCATAAAAAAAGTCCTTTGACGATCTTATAAGTGAAACAACTTCCTCTTCACAGATGCATCATCACCAGGTGATCCTAGACAGATTTAGTGCACAATCCACCACCTAATGTTAAAAGGCTTACCAGATGTAGGTAAGAAAAACGCTTTTCACACCCAGTGGTACCGATACTCTTTTAAATAAATCATCCAAGTACATCCAGTTGCAGATTCCAGAAATAATTCACCGTTTCTTTCAACACATTAAGGCTGTGTAACGATTTCCCTCCTCTGCGATCTCCATCTTCATAGACTGCACTGTGCTACGTATATTTGTATCATCTGCAAAATTAGAGACAGTGCCATTAATTTCACCTTCTATATAAATTATAAACAAGTTGAATAGTGGGTCCAGCACTGAACCCTGTGATACATCGGTGGCTAAGTGAGTCAATGTGGCAACTGCTGAGGTTTCAAAAAGCAGGGCATCCCAAATTAGGAGAGGGAATGGCTCTGTAGTCTTTTAAACTCCAGGGTTGGCCGAGTTGGGCTTCGTTTAGTTTTAAATGCCTACCTCTCAGCTGAAAAACATATTTCTTTTAAAATATTTTAAAATCAACAGTAGGTGAATGTAAACGTGCCTGAAATAAGCATATATCTATGCTAAGATAAAGAGAACAGACCCACAAGTGGAGACTTGATGGACCTTGTGGTCTCCTTCTGCCATCATCATCGTCAACGTCAATGTTACCAACTTATTACTTGCTACATCACCTTCGAATCCACACTTGAAGCTCTTGCTACAAAAAATGGACCTCAATTCTAAACGCTGTCATCTGGCAAACCACCCAGATTCTACCAGCATACCAAATAACTCCTAAGGAAGCTATATTCAAGAGCGAAATGCGTATCCACTTGCACAGTTTGTAATGATTTCTTGGACTGTACCATTATTGTATTGAACAATAAACATCCCTGAAAATTGCTAATCAACTCTTTTGTAAAAGCATTCTGTATAGTGCAAATAAATAACAATTCTCAACCTGATCCTATCCATCTACTTTTAAAGGATTCATTAAAATGGACCAAAACCCACATTTTTAACTAGCATCCCCTGAATTGCTCCCCCCCCATGAGGAGTAACTTTTGCCAATTTTTAATGCTTCTACTTCACTCTAATCCCAGATAACAGCGCCTGTTTTAGCTGTAAAGCTCCGCCTCCTCCATTCATTGCCGCTGTTGTGTGTGGCAATTATGTCATTGCCACACCTGAGCAATAACTGATCGCCTGCCATCTTACAGAGAAGGACAGCAAAAAAAACAGTATTCCAGGACAATTTAAAAATCAGAAATATCTATTTCTAGTTCTACACCCTAATAGGGGACTATTGGCAGGGGCTGTGGCCAAATGTATTTCACAAGTTCGGTTGGTTTTGGTTCGCATTAAGCATGCTTCTATGTTTCTCTACACTTTACTGCTTATACAAAAATATTGTTTCCCTTAGTTTTTTTTTTTAAATTAAAATCAGCTCCTTAATTTTTCTTTAGATACATTTTTTTGTATGCTGGGGAGACTTCAGAGGGAGAGAATAATAAAGGAGGTGCACTGAAAATTCTGGAACAGGCTCTGGGTAAGGGGGCTCACCAGGAATTCTCCTAGCTCTCCATATGGCAAGTTTGCCCCTGACCCTCTATCTTTTAGATACATGCAACGTTCATTTTTTTCATTTGTGTCTTCCAATATTTTATTGCTTACACTCAGGGATCGGCTTATCATTTCTGGGGCCCCATGCAAAGTTGTGTCTGGGACCCTAATTAAAGACAAATTTTGTATAGTGAAATGCAATATTAACACACCTTGTCAGGAATGTAGCTCATGCGCTGCGGGAGCATGAGCGAACCCAGAGGGTTTCACACAGAGGGGCATCCTGGCATTGCCCATCCATGGCATAGGGAATTGTTCAGGAATTGCCCATGAGGTCATCCAATTTCTACTGTGGCATCCCAAACTAGGATGCCCCACTGTGTGAAACCCCTTCACATTGCAGCACCCACTCACCTAACCCTGTTACAATAAACCTTTAGCTAGACACATACCCAGGCAGCCATTTGTGATTGGCCGGCCCGGACGCACCCCCAGCTGAAGATTAGTGGGAATGCGAACCAGTGGCCTGCTCTGCACCATTCAGCACCTGCACCTGATTCAGCAGCACCTGGCTCAGGTAAGCGTACGGTGGCTTCCTATCTGCTGCACACTCTGCATTGTGGTAAATGGCACCTCTCACTCAATGCAGCTCACCTGCCGAGTTGCAACTGATCTGACCCTGACTCTGGGGGCCCCTTAGCAGGTGAGGGCCCCAAGCATTTGCTTGGTTTGCTTGGTGTGCTTACGCTAAATATTGCATCCGACGATCTATTTCTCTACAGGAAATTGGTTCTTAAATTTCCCAATAGACACGCTTTATGTGTGTGATATATATATATATATATATATATATATATATATATATATATATATTCCGATCACAAAGCACCATGCGCCTTATTACTGCTGTGCATGGTGCATTTTTCCACACAGAGCTTTGGGCCATAGGATAAATGCAAAGCAGGTACATTTTCTACTCTCCAGCCTACTGTTTTTAATAAGTCACGGCCACCCGTTCCTTATAGATGGTGAGTGAAAGCGGCTCCACGCCATAAAACTCTGTTATTGTCTTGCTGGCTCCCAGGTGGTCATGGGAATGTGAGCTCTGCATCCTGGATATTGGCTCATTAAGAGGGATAACCACACACAATGGAGGTAATCGCTCCTCTGCACATTTTCTGCCCCCTCCCGGGCATCATTTCAGCGCCTCCGGCGCTGGCTTCTAATATAGCTGAACCTATTTTTTCCTTTAATCCACATTTGTCCCACAAGCCTCTTTATAGTTGAAATAACACATTTTATAGGATACATTTTTCCTTTTTTTCCTCCTTTTAAATTAGAAACAGAGACCAAATTACTATTGTTAGTTAATGTATCTGGCGGGGGATTGTCAAGGCTTAGAGAAGACAGAGATAGCTATGAGAACCTGAGAAATGCTCAGGGCAACCAATAGGGCATTATACAGAGGAGTAGTTAGGCTTTCTGACACCCGGGGCAAACATTCGTAATGGCGCCCCTCATCTGTGCTCAGGACCCTCTTTGGCACCTCCTACCTGCTGCACCCAGGGCACGTTCCGCCCCCCTGCCCTTCCAGCTATGCCCCTGCATTATAGACCTCTGTCCTCTGTCAGTGGCACAGCTAATCATAAATACCCATAATACAAAGGGGATGCCCTGCTTTGTGAACCCCCTCAGAGCACCGCAGAACTTACCTTTATCCCGAGTGCATATTGCAAAGTAAACACTCGTTGGCCGCATCCCCATATGTACGCGCTCTGGCTCCCAGCCATTCAGATAGGCTGGGTGCGGAATCATGTGCACTGCTGGGGATGTGGCCACTGCATTCCTGATTGCTAAAGCCATGCATGTAAACAGAACAGTTTGCCAAGCATTACAAGTGGCTCTGATTGGACGATAGCTCGCTGAAGCGTCATTGAACCAGGAAGTTTTTTGGGGAGTTCTGAGGGGGGTTCCACAAAGCAATTCAGGAACCCCCCCAGGCAGGGGCGGACTGGACATAGGGAGACCCAGGACCTGGTGGGCTGCACTGCTTTGGGACCAGCTGCTTTTAACACCCACATTCAATCTCTGCCCCCTTTAGTCTCCCTCTCAGCCCCAATGGTACCTAGCCCCACTATACCCACAAGCCAAAGAACCCCAGCCACCAATGCTATAGCCGCATCATCATGGTGGGGGCCTCAGCAGGGATGTCTCGGGTCAGCCATGGGCTGGTATAATCCAGGGATGATTTTTGGCCCCAGTCCACCACTGCCCCCAGGGCATGGAACAAAGCCCAGGACAGTAACAATTCTTGCTTTTCCATTTTAAAGGAACTGGCCTAGCAGAAAGCGGAAAACACACATACTCACCCCTGTCCCCCACAGAAGCCAGTGTGTTGTCCCATTCACCTACAATACCTGGTACAGAGATTGGGTCCTGCAGCCAGGCGCTAGGGGGCCGAGGGTGGAATCCTAGGGAAGTCAGCGAGGGCAATTCGGTTCAGAAGCCCTGACTTCCCTTTTAATACTAAATATTAAAAGTATTATTACACCGCTTTAAACATTAGACTGTGAATAACAGCCAAGCACTCTCGAAGCTGAATGTGAAACTGAATATGATATAAGTATATTAGATTCCATCGCACAGTTTTTCCCTGTCCCCTGCATTAATGATCGC
This sequence comes from Gastrophryne carolinensis, assembly GCA_027917425.1. Lineage (NCBI taxonomy): Eukaryota > Metazoa > Chordata > Amphibia > Anura > Microhylidae > Gastrophryne > Gastrophryne carolinensis. The sequence continues at coordinate 38,987,683 of CM051238.1, forward strand.
CTCTGCAGGTAGAGGAAGCCCATATATGGACAAGGTATACCACCAGGTTCTGACTCCAAAGACTCCTGTTGGTCCTACTTACACCCCAGCTAGACCAAAACCAACTGGAAAGGACACCCTGCCAGGAAATTGCGATGGCAGGGGGGCGTTCACAGGAATCTCACAGCTAATCCATCACCAGCATGGCATTCGAAATTTCGGGGCTACAGATCACCCTAAGCATAAGCCAAATACATATACAGAACCTGGAGGTCCAGGCGCAACCAAATATACATTTTATGTCACTGTAGCAGACAGGGCTGGACTATGAGGAGGGCGCAAGAGGTGCGTGCCCTGGGGCCTCCAACACTTGACCTGCAAAGGGGGCTTCCCCAACCTTTGGGTTATGGTCTGGTCCAGAAGGCTTTTCAGTCTTTGGCCCGATGGTCCGCGGGGCCGGCAACAAAACTACTTGAGCAAAACCATAGCAGTTCAGGTTCGGCAAGTTCGGACGAAATTTGAACAAAAGTTCGGTTCAGATAACTGAACTTGACCCAAACCCCATTGAAATCAATGGGGACCCAAACTTGGTGACCTAAAAAATGGCTGTAAAATGGGGGTTGTAAGGGGTAGAGGGCTGCACATTTGGGGTAATAATAGTAATAGTGACCTGAAAAAAATGTGGCAGGGAAAGTACTTATAATAATAAAAACTACCATAACCCCATAACAGACTGTTTGGCAGAACCCCCCTCCTATAACAGGCTGTGTGGCAGAACCCCCCATAACAGGCTTTTTAGGTTCAGGGACGCTACTACTCCAGCCTGACACCCAAGGTTCTCCAGGTAAGCAGTATGGAGTATGAATTTCCAGCATCCTGTAACAACAACTACCATTCTGCACTTTACAGACTGCCTAAGTCTTTTTTAGACCCAGGAATTAGGTCCCTTGCTGCTGTCTCTACACTAAACACTAAAACTAAACTACACTAAACTTATTTGAAGGGCAAATAATGTTTGCCAACTGCTCTGGCGATGGGCTGTATTTATTTTCATGAATGACAGGTCTCTGCCTCTCACCTGAAAAATCAGTTACTTCTCCTACTGCAGGGGAAACTTGTTACATTTAGATACAAGTGGCAGTTTGTGATACATATGTATCCTAAAAAGCTTCTGCTGCAGTAGAAGAAAGTATAAGAAGAAAAATATTTTTTTACGCTGCTGCTTCTATATAGAGTTTCTTTTTTGTTTGCCCTTTAAAGAGGACCTTCTGCCAGTGCCCTTCCACCCATGGAGGTTTGGTCTTTCTGTGCAATTTGGGGGCATTTGGCTGCTTTAAGTTCTTTTCAGTGGCTTAAACACACCACCCAAATTTAACCCCTGTAGAAAGTTTAGCTCTAGGGTGTCCCGTTAATTGAATATTTTGGTGAGCCAGGGCAGGTTGCGCATGTACAGAGTATTATTTTGGCAAAACTAGTTATGACCCTTCCTACTCTGCTGAAAAGTAAAAGAAAAGCAATATGTGAGGAAACCTGTATCACATGGCCCCAGCTGAGGGCACTGTCGCAGAGCTCACGATATACGTTTTCCTTAATACAGGTTGTCAGAACTTGTACTGGCCATGGGATCCCTTCACTACCACAAGTGAACTGAGTCCTGCCAGCTGCCGTAGGTGCAATCACAACTGTTAGAGACCCCCTGGTCCATTAGCGTGGAATATTGAGCCAGAATATAGCCATAAATATACAGTAACCAAGAAAACACAGACAATGGGGTTAAGATCAAGATAAAAGAGCAGTCCAAGATTAAATTATGCATTTATCATGTTTAAGAGCCCACTAAACAACTACATGCACATGCAATGAACAGATTCATATACAAGTCTGAATGGAGTTCCATGTAAGTAGCTACTGAAAGAATGAGCAGATATAATGTCAAGTTACCTTAGGCATAGAGAGCGAGCAGAGCATGCTAGATCCTTGGCACTCCTTTCACACATCACATGACCCCCAAGAAGAAAGACAACCAGAGTGGCTAAGCCCTGAGACCTTTATTCACATGTCTGCTACTCCCTCTCACTTTTGGATGGGGTTGCTGCCCCCTCCAATTAGGCTGGGCATCCAATGGGTGCAAACACACTCCGAACATGTGGTCCTTAAACTGAGTTCTCTATAACTCTGATCCTTACTCTCTTAGATAATCTGAAGCATACCTATGCGGCTGCTAGGAATTGCAGATCCCAAATATGTTATTGGATTATGAGGAATGTGCAATGAAACCTTGTAATTCTTTAAAAACGATTGGCTCCAGTGTGACTGGGTTTTAACCTTTTATGTTCCCCATGAGTGCTGGCGCGCAGCAGGAAGTTTCCTGTCAGCTCTCACTGTAGCCAACAGACTAGCGGAGGCAGGGCCAGATTATGAGGAAGGCACAAGTAATGCATGTCCTGGGGCCTCCACCACTTGCCCTGCAAATGGGGCCTCCACCTACCTTTGGGTTATGGTCTGGTCCAGGAGGTTTTTCGGTCTTTGGTCTGACAGGCCGCGGGGCCGGCAACAAAGCAGAGGCACTGGGTAAGACTTTTTTTGGTTTTGCAAACCTGCAGCCAAAGCCACCACAGGACAGGACGGAGAGTCTAGAGCAGCAAAGCCGCCGTCAGCAACGCTACAGTGATGGGTGCAGAGTTGTCACTGCATATAAGCCGCCAAGCACAGCCGCTGGCAGCTCAATGCAGGGAACTTTTTTGCTGGACCAGCTGGGTGACTACACTACCCCAGAATGGCAAAGCAGGAGTTCCCAAGTAGCACGCACCCGCACAAGGGTTGCACAAGGGACTCGATCTGATAAGAAAAAACAAAATACTGTATCTGGGGCCTCCACCAGATTTTATGCCCAGGGGCCTCCACCACATATAATCCGGCTCTGAGCAGAGGTATGGTCTTTCCTCTTCCTGCAGAGGCTATTGTTATTTATGTCTTTTGACAAGGGACCTGGGCATTTCAGAGATGGGAAAATAATATTTTTCTTCATATTCCTCACTCAATATTTCCTTAGTTTTTAATAAAGTCCCTAGTGTGACAAGAAGGAAAGAGCTCCCCACTTTAGCGAATAGTAAGCCACTGAAGCACAGTTTAATGAATAGCAGTCATAGCGTTTAACAAAATCCTGGCCAACAGCAGCACAGCCACATAAAGAAAGAGTAATTCCGTTTATATTATATTCGTTTCAGCGAATATGAAGGATTCCATAAATCGTGTGCAAGCAAATGGTCATTTAATTAATGTAATCAGAGGAGTGTAATTAAAGCTGTATGTCATGTTCAGAGTACAAAGCAATAATTAAAGATACAGTCCTAATTAGCCACGATAAACGGCGGGCGGCGATCATGAGTATAAATATTAATTATGGATTGTGCAAGATAAATAGAACGAAGTCGGCGTCCTGGAAGAGCCGCTTCCATCATTTTACCAAATTATTTTATGTGTTCCGACTGGATCGGGAATATATTTAGTTTTTGATGAAAGTAGGACACTGGTGTAAAGTTCAAAAGAAAGAGAGATATACCGGTAATATGTTTTATTTTACACACACGAACACACACACACACACACATATATATATTTAAGATGCTATGATGATTTCCATATCTTAAAGTGGACCTCCAGTCAAAAAAGAGGAAAATTGGAAGTAGTGAGTTTAAAAAGTTAAATAAATAAATACTTTGCTATATGTCACCCCTGTAGCTGCTGGTAGGCTGGTCAGGGCCTATAAATTCCTGGGCTGATTTTTGGCCCCAGTTCATTTCTGGGGGTAGGTATTTTTAGGCTACAGCATTGGGGCAGAACATGGGCTAAAGTCTCCTGGCTGGGAGGGTACAATAGGGTCAGGTACAGGGGGTGCTGGGAGGGAGACTAGAGAAGAAATCATTGAATGGAGTTGTAATAAACAGCAACCAACTGGCCTCAAATCAGTGTGGCCCACCAAGTTTTCCTATGGCCAGTCCCCTCTGCCTTCAAGAGCGTTTTTGAGCTGATCAGGCAATCAAGTTGGTTTGAAAAGTCGGTAAGTTTGTTCTAGAGTGTAAGTGCTGGGTGCAGCAGAGTCAGTTTTGTAGACATTTGTGGAGTAACAGTAACTGGCTTTACTGGAACATGAATGCAGTAAGTGAAGGTCACATTACATGGTGGATAACATAGACAGGAAAAAGAAGTCATAGATCACAGCTCAATGTACAGAAAACACGACACATTCTGAAATGCATAGACTACAGAAAAGTGAATGTAACAGTGACATCTAATGTCATAAATGTAAACTGCAGTCAATCCAGTAAATATATGCTAAGCTATAAGTTGCTTTATCTCCAACAAAGTTCTACTGGTCCTTCCTAATAATAGACTAAATCATTATGCAGAATATGACCTCATTTGCCATAAGTAGTAGTTTAGCCAATATAGTGCCAAAGGATTGGCTTAGGTAAATGTGGTGCCCATATTTAAAAAGGGCTCTAGGTCTTCTCTGGGCAATTACAGACCTGTAAGTTTAACATCATGGGAAAATTGCTTGAGGAGCTATTAAGGGACTACATACATGAAAATGTAAATATCCAGAATATTATAAGTGACAACCAGCACAGTTTTACTAAGGACAGATGCTGCCAGACTAACCTGATTGGCTTCTATGAGGAGGTGAGTAGAAGCCTGGACAGAGGGGCGGCTGTAGATATAGTTTTTCTGGATAGACTCTGGATTGATTATAAATTATATAGAAGATGGAATTAATGGCACTGTCTCAATTTTTGCAGATGACACAAGATATGTAGCACAGTGCAGTCTATTGAGGATGTTCACAAGTTTCAGGCTGACTTGGACACTTTGAGCATCTGGGCATCCACTTGGCAAATGAAGTTCAATGTGGAGAAATGTAAAGTCATGCACTTGGGGTCTAATACCCTGACGGCCACATATGTCCTCTGGAGAGTAAAACTGGGAGAGTCACTTGCTAAGAAGGATCTGGGGGTACTGGTAGACCACAGGCTAAATAACAGCATGCAATGTCAAGCAGCTGCTTCCAAGGCCACCAAGATATTATCATTTAGTTAATTTTGCCTCTTTACAAGGCACTGGTGTGCCCTCACCTGGAAATGCCATCCTGCTCTGGGCACCAGCTCATTAGAAAGGACACTCTGACTATGGAAAGGGTGCAGAGGAGAGCCACCAAACTGATAAAAGGAATGAAGGATCTTAGTTATGAAGAAAGATTACGGGAATTCAATCTATTGACGTGAAAGGAGACGACTAAGGGAGGACATGATTAACTTGTATAAATATATAAATGACCAATACAAAAAATATGGGGAAAAACTATTTCAGGTAAAATCCTCCCTAAAGACAAGGGGGCACTCCCTCTGTCTAAAAAAAAAAAAGATTCAGTCTCCGGGGGGGGCGACAGTCATTTTTACCATAAGAACTATAAATCTGTGGAATAGCCTCCCACAGAAGCTTGCTACAGCATCAACCGCTTCAAAAAAAGATTAAATGATTTTTAGAAAAAAATTTTATTAATAGTTACTATCGATAAATAATAAAAATAACCTTCGCCAACCTGACCCTTTGTTGAGCTTGATGAACATATGTCTTTTTCAATATCAACCGTATTAACTATGTAACTGTGTATTTTGGTATTAAAACCTCAAACCCCCTGCAGCTGATCGGTGCTAGTCCAGCGAGCAATAACTCACTTGATTGCTGGATCCGAGCCTGCACCACTTCCCACGCTGTCTGGGACCTGAACATGGGGTTAGGATTGATGAGTGCCCTCTTCATTCATCGCAATGAAGGGGGTGTGCTGAGGACTGACATACCCCCTCCCCTGTAGTGAATGAAAAAGGCATAGACGCGACCACGTGACTGATGGCGTGGGTGGGAGGCTGGATTATGAGGAGGGTGTCTCCTGGAGCCTCCACCACTTGCCCTGCAAAGGGAGCCTCCACCAACCTTTGGGTTATGGTCTGTTCCAGGAGGCTTTTCAGTCTTTGGCCTGACGGTCCGCGTGGCCAGCGACAAAGCTATCGGGGGCCTCCCGTGCCTGGACAAGCCTTTTGTTTTTGCAAACCTGCAGCCAAAGCCACCACACAGCAGGACAGAGAGTCTAGAGCAGCAAAGCCGCCATCAGCAACGCTACAGTGATGGGTGCAGAGCTGTCACTGCACATAAGCCACCAAGCACAGCCGCTGGCAGCTCAATGCAGGGAACTGTTTTCTGCTGAACCAGCCGGGAGACTACACTACCCCCCTCCAATAATCAATCAGTTACTTGGCAAGGAAAAAAAATACTGTAACTGGGGCCTCCATCAGATTTTGGGCCCAGGGGCCTCCACCACACTTTTTCCGTCCCTGGTGATTGATAAATATTCCGGAAATTTACACAGATGGTCGTGATGGGTTTAAACAGCATTTGTCCCCCAATGCGTGGTTGCTTTTGAAGAAACGTACGGCAATGTTCCTTTTCCTGTTTACCGTACGGTGAGCACAACTTAAATCCGGTGATTCGATTTTCCAGTCCTCGGCGGAATAACAATGTTTCTCTGAAAGCGCTCCCCCGCGCCCCGCTGCGTCTAGACAGACCGACGTAAAACAAGCGCTGACCTGCCGGGGACATTTAACGGCTGTATGGTCACCAGCACGTCTCTGCGTCTTCAGCATATCGATTCTCTGAATGGAGATCTGACCTTTCCTCCTATAAATAAATAAAAACCGTTATGTCTGTGTGCCGCCGCCGCCGCCACCGCCAACATGTTAGGGACGATTTACTAAAATGTAATTTCTGAAGTGGCGGATGCTCATGTTAACCAATGTATGACCTTTGAGTGTTTTATAAACTCACAGGAAGCACAACTCCAGTCTTCCTCCCACTGTATCCCCCTTAGGAACAGGATAAAATGAGCCATTTCACATCATCAAAATCTCTGCTTATATGTGAATGCTTTATATATTTAGGTCAGAAACAGCTGTGGGACCACTGTGGTTTGCAATGCTTGCTCACGCTGAGACACTTTTTTTGCTTGTCCTTGTAAAGCTATGATATTTTTATATATTTTGTTCCTATTAGAAATTGTAAAAATACAATCAAACGTGCACTGTAGCTAGGCTGGACCCTTTTGTTTAGCCAGCATGGTTGGTTCCTTAATTAATATTCAGCTTCATTTGTTCTGAAGACTGGCTTGGTAACTTTTGACCGGAGCTTAGTTTCAGGTGCATTCGCATTCAAATTAAGTTGGCCAGCAGAAAATCACCTTAACGGAGCCAATTTGAGTATCACCTGGGTTAGTGTATCTGGGCCAATCAGTGATCACCTGTGCTATTCCAAATGAAACAAAGGAGTCAGCCTGGGAAAAATGGCTGGCTGGACACCAACAGATGATGATATTTGCTTTGGGATAGAGAGACCTGCTTTGTGAACTTAAATACAGCAGCCATCTTGTTTGGAAATTGGATGAAGCCTGTTGATTTCTGCCAGATTAGTAATACATTTTAATAAATGTTTCACTTTTGCCCATTTTGAGGCTGTGTTTGTAGCGTTTTTATATTTGTAGATTTTTTTTGCAAGTAAGGTATAAAAAATTAAAGTGCATAATCTAACTTTGCCTTGGAGTTACTGTCAAATGAACTTATTACACAACGTGGTGTAATTTTAGAGATAAACAAGTATTTGAGCTTTTAAATTGCCTTATACATTTAAGGACTGCAAATATGCTGGTGAATTTTCAGCAAAATTACACCCAAGCAAAACAGTCCTGAAGAACTGAAACTGAAAGGAGGGAAAGTTTTGGAGCCCTGCTACTGCTTCAACTTGGCCCTGCAGAAAATAGAGGCGAGGCATATGGGACAGGTGCCAGGAGAGCTGCTTGCTACCTTGTTATTGCCATTAGGCTTACAGTCCCTTTAAAGAGAAACATCGGAGTCCCACTCTTGGGGCATCCCCATTAAAATGCCCTGCTGTGTGAAACCCAGAGGAGCGCCAGATCCATTCACCTGTTCCCGGAGCCATCCTATCTCGGCGCCGCAGTTGCATCCCCAGCATTCTTCTAGCTGGTGGCATAACCACGTCAGGCCTTCCTGCATGGGCACGGCCACAGCTAGAGGTGAGCGGGAATGTGTCCAACAGCACACTGTTTTTGGTCTGCTCCATTCGGCTCTGCTAGCCACATGGAGCAAAGAAAAAGGAGGTGCCGATTGGCTGAGTGCCCCACATGGGAACCAGGAAGAGGTGTGTTTTTTGGGCGATCCTGTGGGTTTAAGACAGTTGGGCTTCCCAATCCGGGATTTCCAGGCTGAGATTGACATTTTTTTAGGCCGAGTTTGGGCTTTAACATGAAACCAGATATGGATCGGGAGAACACCGGTTCCTGCCCAGGAGACCCCCCCAAACGAACAAGAGCATTTTATGAAAACTTATATGCACACTATCAGGGGTTAAACCCTTGAAGGCTACCAGCCCGCATAGCCTTCATGGGCCACAGGCGCTTCTGGAGGGGTGCAGAAGCACCCGTGGCCCAGGTATGCAGGTAATGGAGGTAATGGGACAGGCGGTTATGGCAAGTCATCCACTTGCTTGTAAGTGACTTGCCAGTCCCTGCTGCACTGTTAACATGCCTCAAGGACCCCTTAAAAGTTCAGAAAAAAGTTAAATGTAAAACATAAACAGACAGAAAAAATGCCTTTATTTCATTTTTGTTTTATACTTATCTCAATTCTATCACTGATCCATGTGTTCTGCAACGCTGTCTGACAGGCCGAGGTGAATGACGGAGTAGGGGATCGGAGTCCTTTGTTCGCTCTTTCACCTAAGCCACAGCCATAGCAGCAGTGTTCTGCATATGCTCTCTTCTTGTAGATCTTGGTGTACAGACTTGGTGCATGGTTTCCATTAGCAACCGATTGCAGGTAGTGAAAACTGCTTTCATAAAACATTAACATTATTTCTAACAGGAAAAAACTAAAAATAAAATACTTGATCAGCTTAGCACCCTGAGGACATCCTTTTGGCACAAAAAATAGAATTTCAAACATTTCCTCAAAAGTGGACTTACCCTTTAAAGCCAACCATGAACCTTCCCAGAGTGCATATAGGTCTACTGAAAGTTTAAAGCAGGCCTCCAGTCTAAACCCCGGCAGAAGTCCTTAGGCATGCAACCCTTCCCCACCCCAAACTGGGGTGTAGACAGGCTGTAGCTTAACTAGAAAGTCCAAAAGCTACTAACCCTGGTTGTGCTTCCACACTGCTCACCCATCTAAGCACTATAACCTTTTTGCATTGCTAAAGCAGTATTTTATTATTTGATTCCACTGAAGTCCTTTTGTTTTCACTACACATCCTGGTGCACTTTTTGTCCTTTTTCACAATCTCTTTGAACCTTGTATTTTCATGCTATTGAAGCCATTGAGCCAATCGAAACAAGATCAGTAAAATTGAAGAGGGGGAGGAGGAAAAAAAAAAAAAAGATCAAAACCCACAGTGGCGATATGTAGGAGGATGGGCAGAAATATAGATCTCAAAACACTTATAATAAAAAAATTAAAAAATAAATTAAAAAAAAAAAAAAAATTATATATATATATATATATATATATATATATATATATATATATATATAGTCTTAAGTGTATAGCTGTATAAAGATATCTACAGATATGTAAGCATTGCCCATACCCCACAATGATGAACGAAATAAGTACCTCCAGCAGATAGTGTCATGGAAAGACACTAGTGGCGAGATCCAGACTAATACCTTGAGAATGGAGATACAAAGCCTGAGTGGTGAAAAAGAAAAAAAACACAAAAAAAAAAACTGCCATTGAACACTGTCACCTCAGCCACTTCTTTCATGTATGTAGAAGTTTTCACTTCCATATATAATGTCATGAATAATCAAAAGCAATATTAAGGATGAGTAGAAGATTGGGCAGCTCGTGTCACCTAGAGCCGACATTGCCGCTGTATGTGTCAATGACAATATGGAATCGTGTCTGACAATCAACTGCTTGTGTTTGCTCAGCACCTAATCTTATTACCTCTGCTTACCCAGCCTTAGATTACGGATACCTTGTGTATATTGAACTGACTCGGCTAACCTCATTAAAGGCCAACCCTTTCCTCTTGCATTATTACAATGTATTACCTGCCCTTTTTATATAATAACAGAAAGGGCAACGTGTAGAGTGTTGCTGCCGGCAGAAACTAACTAACCAAGTTTCATTATTATTCAGATGCTGGCCATTCACAAGTGAGTGATTGCAACATATAAAATACAACAAAATACAACAAAATCCCCAAGGTGCTGTAAACACTCACCTTTCCCTGCTCCAATGGCACGTGTTGGCTTTTAGAAATATAGAAGGTTGATGGCAGAAGGAGACCATAAGGTCCATCTAGTCTGCCCCTATGTGTATACTGTATGTTCTCTTTATCTTAGGATAGATGTGTGCTTATCCCAGGTATGTTTAAATTCAGTGAATGTTGATTTTTCAACTACCTCTGCTGGAAGTTTGTTCCAAGCATCTACTACTCCTTCTGTAAAATAACATTTTCTTGCATTGCTCCTGATCTCCCCCCCGACTAGCTTCAGGTTGTGCCCCCTTGTTCTATCATTAAGTTTCTTCTTAGAAACACTTCCTTCCTGAATCTTATTCAATTGTTTCACATATTTAAAGGTCTCAATCATGTCCCCCCTCTCCCTTCTTTCCTCCAGACTGTACAAATTAAGTTATTTAAGTCTCTCCTGATACATTTTAAATTTAAGTCCTTCCACTATTTTTGTTTCCCGCTTTTGGACCCATTCTATTTGAATAATGTCTTTTTGCAGGTAAGGTCTCCAGAACTGCACACAGTATTCTAGCTGTGGCCTTACCAGGGCTCTATACAGCGGCATCACAACCTCCCTCTTCCTACTGGTGATGCCCCGAGCTATGCAGCCGAGCATCCTGCTTGCTTTTCCCACTGCCTGGCTACACTGTCCACTCATCTTGCAGCTATCAGTAATCAGTACCCCTAAATCTCTCTCCTCCGAGGTTCTGGCTAACACAGTGCTGCCCATACGGTACTCAGAGCAGGGATTCCTTCTAAGTCTAGGATTTTGCATTTAGAGACATTAAACTCTAGTTTCCACAGTTTTGACCATCTATCCAGTGAAGCTAAATCATTTTCCATGTTGCAGACACCTCCAGGAGTATCCAACCTATTACTAACCTTTGTATCATCCGCAAACAGGCAAACTTTCCCTACCAGGCCTTCTCCTATGTCACTTACAAACATATTAAAAAGAATAGGGCCCAGGACAGAGCCTTGTGACACCCTTGTCCAATGGGAGACATCTGCTGTCACTATATTATTGTTGTCAATCCTCGGCGGTGTGCGGGCACTACAGCGATTCAGATAGGCTGGGATGGGAGTATCAGGGATGCGGGTATGTGGCAGCATGTGCTCCCCATTTTAGTCAATTAGAGCCGTTTGCCGAATAACATAGTCACGGCAAATGGCTCTGATTGGACGAGAACCCTCGCATGCGGTGTTGGAACGAGCAAGAGGTGAGTGACTAGTGGCATCCTGGGGAGTTTCACACAGAAGGGCAGCCCTAGGGGACTGGAAGATAATCCAGGAAATTCCTGGGTTTTGTTTCGCATTAAAGTTTCCACTTTTGATTACCTTTTTAGATGTTGCCATTATTGTGTGACAAAATGACATCATCAATGTGCCGAGCTTATTTGTTGTATTATTATCTTGTTTTCCAGTACCCAGGGTTACTAGCAGCATTCTTACCTGGGGAGGTCATTACTGCTGCGTGATTTAGCCAAAACTGCTGATGAGTTCCTGTTACAGTGGAAGGATTCTGGTATTTGTAGTCAGTAGGTTTTACTGAAGGCCATGAAAACTGCTCCAACTTACTGATAAGTAAATCACAGGTCTGGGGGCACAATCCTAACACAAATGTTTATTTTGCATCCCAGAAGAAGATAACAATAAGGCAGAACACCAAAAACCTGACTAAAAGGGAATTTTCCTTGAAACTCGGACCTATGTACATTTTAGGCCCCTGATATTATTGGCAGGTAGTTACCTTCAATTATAGTTGCTGCTTTCAGAATTAGATCTCTGTACATTCACATTAGTTATACTGTCCTCCATCCACTAGATGGTGTCCTGTTACACTTATCTGCTATTTTATCTTTGTGATCAAAAGTCAATTATATCAGCAGTTGGTTACAGAGAATCTTTGGGTCCTTGTGTTGGTGTAGATGAACTGCTTGGTCGCAGCCTTCTTGTTTTGTTGACCAGACTTGTAAAAACAATATTCTTTCTTGAGCAGCATAGAAGTCAGTAAAAATTCAAAGATTTCTTCCACATGCTTTACTGATGGGCCTAATCCTACTAGTAAGGTCTGCCCAAGGCATCATGTTCTGCCTTGGGGCTCCAACTGGATCTTCTTGGTATCTTTCTGCTGGGACTATCTTTGTCCTGGCTTACATCTCTGCTGGGTTCCCCTTGAAAAGTCCCTTTCTGCAGCTCCCACCACCTCCCAGTTACATGCTGCACATTCTGTTAGAATAATTTTAAAGGGACGAGAAGGCACAAAACATCTCATGCAAGGGTTTATGGGACAAGGTTAGCGAGTGTTATTTTCCATGTGCTCCAGGAACAGATGTTTTATACATTCCACAAACTAAGGCCATCACGTTGGTGAGTTTATTATGCAGAAACTTAGATAAGGCAGGAAACTATCATTGGCCTTTTTTTTTAATCAAAACAGAAGAACAGTTACAAGGCTATTTATAACTGCACCCCCCTACCAACCTACTTCCTATCTATCCTGCAATGAGGGGGTGTGGCCTTAATTTAAACATTGTCCCTCTTTGGAAGGTATGCCTACCTGTGCTCCTACATGTCCTCAGTACCGTAACGAGGAGGAGTTAAAACTTCCCCCAAACCTCACCGATCTGCTGCCCCCCTTCGGATTTACCTTTGGGCAGTATTTACTCACCTCGCCGGGGGATCCATGTTCTGGGCGACCTTCAGACGGGTGGCACCATCTTGCATCCCATCAGGCACTTGCGTGCGGCCCCTGAATGGGATGCAATGGAGCTGCTGTCACTAAAAGTCGTCAAAGCCACCGGGGGGGGGGGGGGAGGAGGGGCAGAGGATTGCACCCTGAAGGCGCCAGATGTCCCGGCAGCAGGCAGCAGCGACAACCAAAAGTTATGTAGGGGCCGCTGGGGGGGGGGGGGGGGGGGGGAGGAGTCAGCCCATTTTTATTTTTGGTCCGATGTTGATATATATAGAGAGTAATAGAAATAGGGACCCGCCATTTGTTTTTAATTGTCTTGTGTTATGTGTATTTTTATGAATTTATATGTATTATAACATTTTTGAATATATAGGTTTGTCAGAAATTCTTGGTGCTCCTCACAGGGAGGGAGGTGTGTTTTTCACGGCCACTCCCATTGGAATGGTTGGACTTGTTGAAGAGTGAGCACACCATTATAGTGTATAAGTGGTGCACCCCATAGTATACGTTTGGTCCGATGTTCCTCTTTAAGCTAGGAAATGCTGTTTCTTTAAAGGGTAGGAAAGAAGAAAGGTCTCCTTGTCCGAGGAACCAACTTCCCTGGCAGCCATTGTAGCTGGCAGGAGTTAACTCTGCAGATTTAAGGGGGCAGTTGTGGCCTAGAGGTAAGGGAGCGGACTTGTAACCAGAGGGTGGCAGGTTTGAATCCCAGTCCTGGGACATGACTGAAGTGCTCTTGAGCAAGGCACCTAAGGTGCCGGAATTAGGGCAGCCCACCGCTCCGGCCATGTGTACACTCACTGCATGGATGGGTTAAATGCGGAGGACAAATTCTTATGTGTGCGCAAGCATACAATGGCTATCAATTTGCTCACCATGTTGTTGTATAACCCCTGTTTTGGCAGTGGCTCCTCTCTGATGTGAAGAATTCATCAGAATGTGGCCCACATTTCTGCGCTGCATGACCATTTGATTTGCCTGATCTGCCGCGGGCCACTGGACTGCCAATGCATAAGTAGACATTGGTCAGCAGGGGTAAAGAAGGGCACCGGCCTTTTAAGGTCGGCAGCCCCTTGACTGGCCTGCACTTTCTGCTGGAAGCTGACCAGCCTATGGGATTGGGGGAAGAGATTGGGGGAAGTGACCTCAGGGCGGAGTATAAAGGGGCTGGTTGCCCCCTTCCCTTCCTCTTTGGCCCCCGATTTCTTCACTGAACGTGCGGTCAGTACTGTCCAGGCCCCCGAGAATGGATGCCCTAATGTCGGTGCTGCATCAGGAGATGGAGTTGCGAGGTCCCCCTGCTCCCGTCAGGCTGCTGCATCCTGTAGCTGCCTCCCGTGCCCGGGGAACCTCCTTAACTATTGCGCCCCCCCCCCCCGCCGGGGTCCCCCCACCGGATGGCCTTACCTCATGCGGCGGCGTGGCCACGCTCCCGGTGGCTCAGAGGCCGTCTTCTTCCTCCCAGCCGGGTGACGCTGGGAATCGGGGAGACGCCCCGCCCCCTCCAGTGGAAGGACAAGATCTTTGTTCGAAGCTCCAGCGGTGGCACCGGGGTCGGCGGGTGCGTCAGGACATCCGGCAAGAAGCGGGATCCTGTCAGTCGGGATTAGGATCTCTGGGCGACAGTCGGTGGGAGAGCATCCCAAGCGGCGCGGCCATTCATCAAGGTGAGCCTCTACAGATTGGCGTATCGGAGTTCGAGGGGCTCGCCGGGGGGGTGGCTCCGGCGGGTTGGGGGGCTTTATAACGGGAATGCCGAAGTTATTGGATAGATGGAAGGCCACGGGGTCGTAGTCGGCGGTGGACCCGAGGGGGGTGTGGGACCCGGTGCCGGCAAGGGTGGGGGGGATTGCCCAGGGAGGTGGTTAGAGGTTGTGGAACGGCGGTGGTTCAGACAAGGGTAGCGGCGACGGATCAGGATGTCGGGGTGGATAAGGGACCTGGCCTGGAGGAGGAAAAAAAGGGGGCGCCGGTTTCAGACTGGGCTAAGGGGCACTTGGACATTTGCTTCGAGGGCCCTTTGGGGGGTCACCTGAAGCCGGAAGTTAAGGAAAAGATTTGGAGGCGGGAGTACGTAGATATTTTTACACTGCTCCCTCTTGAGCGTTTCGGAACAGATAGATGGGGGAGGGGAAGGGAGCACCTTAGGGAAGAGGACAAGGACAGAAGGGGTTTTAGGTTGATCCCGAGGAATTTTGGGAACTGGCTACAGGCTTTTGCGGTCTTGGCGAGTGTAGTGGGAGAAAAGAACCCAGAGAATTGCTCTCTGCTGTTTTGTTACCAAGAGAAAACCTTCTTGCAGGTGGGAAGGCCCACAGACCCTGCTCCAGGGCTGCTGGATCCCTGTCCTGTATTACCAATAGAAGTCGCCGAAGGGCCCAAGGGGAACTGAGCATAAGGGACCTCTTCCGAGGAAGTTACCAACGGGCCCACCAGCTGCATCCCTGCCTGGTCAAGAGAACGGGACAGCAATGAGGGACCAGATTGCCCACCTTATTGGTGAGAAGGGGAGAATCTGGTTTAAACCTAATCCAGAATCATTCCTAGTAATGGAGTTACCACTTAAGGGGACAGTGAGGACTCGGGGTGATTGATCACCTATCCAAATGACTCCCAATGGACACCACCAGCTGGGTATCCAACTTAGCCTGACGCAGAGACTGGGAAGTGAGAAAGGACGTCCAGGTAGTCATCGCGCGGATGCCCCTTGGTCTCATCAGAGACATCACCATCGTCAGCACCTGAGTGAACACTCTGGGAGTTGAAGAGAGGCCAGATAACAAGGCCAATTAACAGTGTTGGACTTCCAACACGAACCTGAAGAGCCTCAGAGACCTGAGGGCACAGGGATGTAAACATAAGCATTTTAGAGTTCCCCAGATGGCAAGAAGCCCACTGGGTGCAAGGTGCTGATGGCCCAACTCAGAGTTTCCATGCAGAAAAACTGCCTGTAATTAGAGAATTGCTGTGAATCCAGAATGGGCCAGCCCGACCCATCCTTTTGGGGGACTGTGGAAAGGTTGGTATAGCGGCCCCTGCCTCTGCCTATTACGGGCAATCTGCAAGAGACCCTCAGACCTTGCAGGCCTAGCATGGCCTGTGCCAGCAACTGAACAGCGGCAGGGACCAGGAGTACCTGGGACCTGATAAAACTGGGGAAGGTCGTGCAGCAAACTCTATCCTGTATCTGGAGGACACAACCTCCTGAATCCACCAGAATGAGGCGAGATGCCTCCTGATAATAGCAAGGTGCTGCAGCCATCCCCTCACCCAGACTGGCGAGGGCGCCCCATCATGCTTGGTGGAAGATTTGGGCTTAGCCCCGCCGGAGGGGCCAAGGCGTTGTCTGCTGCTCGTGGGGCAGGAGTCTGCACGAAAAACCCGGAAGGACACCCCTGGTTCCTGTTTAACACTAAGGTAGGGGGGAGGAGGGGTGCCCCTGCCCCGAGGGGGCCGAGACGGCCGTCTGCGTAGGGGTGATTTGCCCTTTTTACCGAACAGGTCTAGACGGGCCCCAAATAGGCGTTGCCCTCTAAAGGGAAGCCCAGTAAGAGTCTTTTTAGTAGCATCGTCAGCACCCCATTGTCGCAGCCAGACCAAGCGACGTATAGCCACCGCAAGGGCAGAAGTTCTTGCACACATTCTAATAGCATCATCCAGCGCTAATAGAATACATTTTACAAATACATCACAACTGGAGAGTGCATTAAACACCTCCCAGGGGAGATCCTCGGGGTGATGATCAAGCAACTTGATGAGGGTTCTAGCGGCCACTGCAGTAATAGCTGCGGCACAGACCGGGCGCAGCGCCGTCCCAGCACAAGAAAAGGCATGGGAGGCCAGCAGATCAATGCGCATCCCGAAGGGTACTATAAGCAGGGGTTGTAATAAGGGGGGATTAGGGTCCCCTATGGTCGGCGCATCCACCACGGGGGGTGATGACCAACAATTAACCACCTCAGGGGGAAAAGGGTATTTCCTATCCCAGTCCCCTGGAACCCCTGGAAGTTTACTGGGGCATTCCCATTCCTTGAGCACAAGGGCATGGAAATGAGCCTGCTCTAGAAATTCCAAACGTGCGGTCGCAGTATGGAAACGCTCCTCTCTAGGCTTGGGGACCTGACCAGGGAGAGAGATAGACAGTGCCTTAAAGACCTTAATCAACAAGTCGTCAGTGTCACACTGGCCCCAGCATTCAGGGCCAGAATCGTCATAACTCCTCGGCCTCTCATCAGATGAGCCTGAGTCAGAAAACAACTCCCCTTCATCAGAAGGGGTATAGTCACACGGAGTAGTAAACTCCTCGGTTCTCATAGAAAATACAGAAACATGAGGCGACAGGTGCCGCTTCCTACCAGGGCCCATGCGCTCTGACAACCTAGCAATAACCTGTTCAGCCGTAGGCATTCTGGAAGGCCCAGCAGGCTGCAATTCCCCACTTGTAGGCAACTCAGCAGGAGAGAGATTTAAGCCTGGGGAGATAGGTGAATTGAAGCTAGGTGTAGCCACTGGCCGACCTGATTGCAGGGCCAGTATTACAAGGCCCGCTATAATTTTACACTGGGCCGGGAGAAGCCAATGGTGTTCACCGGTCTGAAAGACATAATGGGAATAAAGAGTGTCAGAACTATGCGCAGTAATCATGGATCATGAAAATCACCCACAAGGGCACTTACAGACCAAGGGTGGAGGAGGACTGCTACCAGGCGTGCGTGTGACCAGCATCAAAATGGCGCCAAGAGAACCTCGAAGGGCAGGCCAGAGCGGCTGTGACGCGGAGCGCGCCAAACCAGGTCCCTGCCCCCCCCGAAGAGCATGAAGCTCTGAGATAGTTTCAACGTTGTCATGACACACTTAGAAAAATGATTTGCCAATGAAGACGCCGCAGCGTCTGAGGCGCCGCCGCAGCGTCTGAGGCGCCTCCGCCGCCCGACGCAGCACATCCAGTAAAGGAAAGAGGTGCGCGCGGCGGCGACAGATACACAGTAAAAATGCAAACAGCCGGCTCTGACACCAGGAATACCAGTCAAGGGCAATACTAAGGCCATAAGCGTGTATACATACACTGAGACCACCACACCCCCCCCCCCCTTTCTTTCCCCCCGGGCTACGGGGGGAATGAGGGAGGATGGCGACCCTTTGTACAGGACCCACTGCTACACGGGGCATGGGGCAATAGTGCAGGAGGGGCATCCCCAAGAGGCTCACCATCAGCCTAAACCGCCTACCCTTTGGTGGGGGACTGCGGTGGAGCATGGCTCCGTTAAGCACGCATGGTGCTGCCTACCTTCACCCGACCAGTGCAGCCCAGGCTGGGAGGCACATCACAGGGAGGACGGGTGGGAATAGTCCAACAGGGCCGCAGGCTTTAATAGCCCCGCACCTGCGAGAGAGTGATACTTCATGTCTTCGCAGTCAGCACTGCAGAGAAATCTGGGGATTTGTGGGAGGTCCCCGGGTATTTGAGGGGCCGGGAGGAGCCTGTTTTACATGTCTCTGCAGTGCAGCGCCATCTGGCGGAGGATAACCCAAGTGTAAGTAATCTATCTGGAGCAGGACATACTGTATACTAAGAATAGATCACATACATGTGCTGCATCCGCTTCAATAGTGGGACGATGTACTGTATGTTTCCCTGCCATACAGGAATAAGCAAATATCTTCTAAATTATGTTCTCATGAGAAATGGAACGGGAAGTGTCCCTGTTTTGGTGGGACTGTCCCTCATCTGAGTCTCTCTGTCCCTCGTTCTCATTTGTGCCTCGTTGAGAGTAACATGCAGATCCACATCAATAAATTATTAATATGCCCATTCAAAGTGTTTATATTGTTGTAACTGTTACCACCTATCTCCTATCTTAATTTAACAATTGTCCCTCTTTCCCACCCTGAAATGTTGGAAGGTATGGGTTAGGGTCTCTTCAGACCTGGACTCTAGTGTATACCTTCCAACTTTTCAGGGTGGAAATGGGGGACATTTTAAAAATGAGGCCACGTCCCCTCATTGAGGGATGGATAGGATATAGGGTGTAACAGTTACATTAATAGAAACACTTTGAATAGGCAAATGAATCATCATTGCTGCAGATCTGCATGTTACACCTCAAAGAGGGACAAATGAGAACAACGAGGAACAGGGTGAGATGGACTCAAAAGAGGAACAGTCCCTCCAAATCAGGGACACCTGGGAGGTATGTTAGTGGTCTGCTTTAAACCGGACCTTCAGCCTGATTTAATGAAAAGCCCAAACCGTAAATAACTATTCCCCAGCATCTAAAATTAATATATTTTATGTTTTTAGTCACTTACTTATTATTCTTTCTCCCACTGGGCTGCAGGTCTGTTCAGGACTCTAGGATACAGGCGCCGCCATCTTGATTCAGAAGCATCACATACTGAGGAGAGGAGAGTGGGATAAAGTGCAGGGGGCGGGGTTATAGCTGTGCTTTGCACAGACAGAGCAGAGCTGGGGTCAGGAAAAGGACAGCAATCCCAAAATGCAGAGCAGCATAGTCAGAAGATACTTCCTGTTTGCAGGCTGCCTGATGTTCCATGAGCAGCCATCTTGGATGTTTAAAGACACATAACATGCAGTAGATGCAGGTAGGATGTTTTTTAATGTGAGCAATCTGTATGTACAGGGTGGGGGAAACATATAAGATAGACTCTTATTCAGGGTGAAAGTCCGCTTTAAATAATTCATTTGCCCATTCAAAGTGTTTATATTTTTGTAACTGTTACCACCTATCTCCTATCTTAATTTAACAATTGTCCCTCTTTCCCACCCTGAAAAGTCGGAAGGTATGGGTTAGGGTCTCTTCAGACCTTCCAACTTTTCAGGGTGGAAAAGAGGGACATTTTTAAAAATTAGGCCATGCCCCCTTATTGAGGGATGGATAGGAGATATGATGTAACAGTTACATTAATAGAAACACTTTGAACAGACGAATTAATCATTTGTTGCTGCAGATCTGCATGTTACACCTCAAAGAGGGACAAATGAGAAGAACGAGGAACAGGGTGTGATGGACTCAAAAGAGGGACAGTCCCTCCAAATCAGGGACACCTGGGAGGTATGCTAGTGGTCTGTCTATAAATGTCAGTTGTAGCACCATTCACAAGCTAGAGTATCTGTGGCGCTACATAAATAAGACCTCCTGCTTCAATTTATACAATACCTGCAGAAAGGCTCAGACCTCGCTGTAGGCCTCGGGAGGCCATCTTTGCCTCACATCTCCTCACAATGTCTTGCCACCCTTGTTTTGAAAACAATACATACAGAACAATTCATATCCTGCGACTCCCCGGCGGCATTCCTCTCAGACTGTGACAAAAATTGCAGTCACGTCGCTGCATCTCCTCTTTCATTTCAAGGTCTGTTAGAAATCAATAGCTATCTGGAGGACGCAGGTTTATGGTTTCTTACAAGAAAACCAAAGTGCCCCCCGACGCTCACCTCTCACCTCGCTCCCTGCGCTCGGCCACTTAAACGGAGCAGAAGTGTTGGACCTTCGCTGAGAGACACTGGATTATTATAATTAAATGGCTTAAAGGATTGCGGCCTGACTGCTCGGAATAAACGCACAACACAAATGATTAAACAATCTGGATCAGGAGATGCTTAACGTTGGGCTTAACCCTTGCTAAGCCACACTAGAAAATGCTCTCTCTATTCCAGATGCTGGAGAGATAAGATAGAAAGTACTATTTACTGGGGCAATGGCCTCATATTGCTTGTACAGTTAATTTGTATGTAGGACTTAAAGTCATATCTCCCAACCGTCCTGGTTTCCACGGGACAATCCCGCTTCTGTCCATTTGTCCTGGTGTCCTGTGGCGCTTTAATGTGTCCCCGCACCGTCACCTCACCGCCGCTGGTCTCTGAAGCCTAGAAGCTGTTTCCTGTCGCCCACCCACCGCCACTGCGACTGCTCTCCGCCGTCAGTCTTCGAAGCCTCATTGGTGGTTCAGTGGATGGACGGAACGCCAGGAAGGATCCTGGCCATGCTGGAGGAGGCGTTCAGTATGGCTGCAGAGATAAGAGCGGGGGGGGGGGGCTGTCAGTGTGTCATGTGAGTGTGTGCATGTATGTGTGTGTGTGTGCTGTGATGCATCTCAGTGGCTGCATTGGGGGATGCCCCTCACTGGCTGTAATGAGGGATGCCACACACTGGCTGTAATGAGGGATACCACACACTGGCTGTAATGAGGGATACCACACATTGGCTGTAGTGAGGGATGCCCCTCACTGGCTGTAATGAGGGATGCCCCTCACTGGCTGTAATGAGGGATGCCCCTCACTAGTTATAATGAGGCACGCCCCTCACTGGTTGTAATAAAGGATGCCCCACACTGGTTGTAATGAGGGATGCCATTCACTGGCTGCAATGGAAGGATGCCCTTTACTGCTTGTAATGAGGAATTCCCCTCACTGGCTGCAATGGAGGGGTGCCCCTCACTGGTTCTAATGAGGGATGCCCCTCACTGGCTGTAATGAGGGATGCCCCTCACTGGCTGTAATGAGGGATACCCCTCACTGGCTGTAATGAGGGATGCCCCTCACTGGCTGCAATGAGGGATGCCCCTCACTGGCTGTAATGAGGGATGCCCCTCACTGGCTGCAATGAGGGATGCCCCTCACTGGCTGTAAAGAGGGATGCCCCTCACTGGCTGCAATGAGGGATGCCCCTCACTGGCTGTAATGAGGGATGCCCCTCACTGGCTGTAATGAGGGATGCCCCTCACTGGCTGCAATGAGGGATGCCCCTCACTGGCTGTAATGAGGGATGCCCCTCACTGGCTGCAACGAGGGATGCCCCTCACTGGCTGTCTTCTCATGTCTCTCTTTACTTCTTTCAAAAGTTGGGAAGTATGCATTAAAGTATCTTTACCAAATTGGACACTGTGCAATGCTTAAACGGTTCCTCAGTGTTCCCCAACTCCCTCCTTCAGCCACACCACACAGGCCACGTGTTGCAGGTTTCCACATATCCGGCTCCATAGCTCTGTCTAATAACTTCTCCTGTGCGTTTATGGGGAGATCCCTAAAACATGGCCTTTTAGTAGAGCTTTGAGCAGAGGGTTGGTGACCTCTGCTGTACCTTTTTACACATGGTTATTAATGTTTTCAATGCCCCATTCCCTTTTACTGTGACTGTTTAATTAGATCCATGAACTAGACAACAGGAGGGCACTGTGGGGTGGGATGCCCTGCTCTACATACCTACTATGAAGAGACCCTGGGCAGCAGGCAAAGGGCCTATAGTCTGCAAATCCTAACATGCCAAAAAGATATAATCTTTATTAATTAATATAAACAAGACAAGAGCAGCAATGGCATGGGGGGGGGGGTAAATGTAAAGAATCAGGGCTGATAAATTCCTAATATAATATATTATACATATAATGCAAAGTGCTTAGTTACCTATACATACTGTACGTACTGTATTTTCCCCATTATAAGTCACACCGCACCATAGGACGCACCTAGGCAGTGGCGTAACTAAATGTGCTGGGGCCCTGGTGCGAATGTTAAATGGAGCCCTTTCATGGCTCATACAGTAAACTTTGTTCTGTATTTGAACTCAATTGGATGCAGGAGACACAGGCTGCTTCCTTTCTCTAAATGATGTCAAGTGAGCCCAAATAAATAATATTT
Organism: Gastrophryne carolinensis; assembly: GCA_027917425.1. NCBI lineage: Eukaryota > Metazoa > Chordata > Amphibia > Anura > Microhylidae > Gastrophryne > Gastrophryne carolinensis. Next base: position 39,010,374 of record CM051238.1, read on the forward strand.
ATAAATAGGGTGAAGGAGCAACAATGATGGTCCCCCATAGCCTGCTGGGCCCTGGTGCTGTCACAGTCCATGCGCACCCTCAAGTTACGCCCCTGCACCTAGGGTTTAGAAGAGGACGGTAAGAAAAAATGGTGACCAAATGGTGTGCCCCCCCAACAGCCCCATAACAGGCAGTGTGCAGGATACGCCCCCAAGAGCCCCATAACAGGCAGTGTGCATGATCCGCCCCCAAGAGTCCCATAACTGGCAGTGTGCATGATCCGCCCCATAACTGGCAGTGTGCAGGATCCACCCCCAAGAGCCCCATAACTGGCAGTGTGCATGATCCGCCCCATAACTGGCAGTGTTCATGATCCCCCCCAAGAGTCCCATAACTGGCAGTGTGCATGATCCGCCCCCAAGAGTCCCATAACTGGCAGTGTGTATGATCCGCCCCCCAAGAGCCCCATAACTGGCAGTGTGCAGGATCCATCCCCCAAGAGCCCCATAACTGGCAGTGTGCATGATCCGCCCCCCAAGAGCCCCATAACAGGCAGTGTGCAGGATCCGCCCCCCAAGAGCCCCATAACTGGCAGTGTGCATGATCCGCCCCCCAAGAGCCCCATAACTGGCAGTGTGCATGATCCGCCCCCCAAGAGCCCCATAACTGGCAGTGTGCATGATCCGCCCCCCAAGAGCCCCATAACTGGCAGTGTGCATGATCCGCCCCAAGAGTCCCATAACTGGCAGTGTGCATGATCCGCCCCCCAAGAGCCCCATAACTGGCAGTGTGCAGGATCCACCCCCAAGAGCCCCATAACTGGCAGTGTGCATGATCCGCCCCAAGAGTCCCATAACTGGCAGTGTGCATGATCCGCCCCCCAAGAGCCCCATAACTGGCAGCGTGCAGGATCCGCCCCCAAGAGTCCCATAACTGGCAGTGTGTATGATCCGCCCCCAAGAGCCCCATAACTGGCAGTGTGTATGATCCGCCCCCCAAGAGCCCCATAACTGGCAGTGTGTATGATCCGCCCCCCAAGAGCCCCATAACTGTCAGTGTTCATGATCCCCCCCAAGAGTCCCATAACTGGCAGTGTGCATGATCCGCCCCCAAGAGTCCCATAACTGGCAGTGTGTATGATCCGCCCCCCAAGAGCCCCATAACAGGCAGTGTGCAGGATCCGCCCCCCAAGAGCCCCATAACAGGCAGTGTGCAGGATCCGCCCCAAGAGTCCCATAACAGGCAGTGTGCATGATCCGCCTCAAGAGCCCCATAACTGGCAGTGTGCAGGATCCGCCCCCCAAGAGCCCCATAACTGGCAGCGTTGAGGATCCGCCCTCCAAGAGCCCCATAACAGGCAGTGTGCAGGATCCGCCCCCCAAGAGCCCCATAACAGGCAGTGTGCAGGATCCGCCTCAAGAGCCCCATAACAGGCAGTGTGCAGGATCCGCCCCAAGAGTCCCATAACAGGCAGTGTGCATGATCCGCCTCAAGAGCCCCATAACAGGCAGTGTGCAGGATCCGCCTCAAGAGCCCCATAACTGGCAGTGTGCATGATCCGCCCCCCAAGAGTCCCATAACTGGCAGTGTGCAGGATCTGCCCCAAGAGCCCCATAACTGGCAGCGTGCAGGATCCGCCCCAAGAGCCCCATAACTGGCAGTGTGCTGGATCCGCCCCCCAAGAGCCCCATAACTGGCAGTGTGCTGGATCCGCCCCCCAAGAGCCCCATAACTGGCAGTGTGCTGGATCCGCCCCCCAAGAGCCCTATAACTGGCAGTGTGCAGGATCCGCTTCCCCAAGAGCCCCATAACAGGCAGTGTGCAGGATCCGCTTCCCCAAGAGTCCCATAACTGGCAGTGTGCAGGATCTGCCCCAAGAGCCCCATAACTGGCAGTGTGCAGGATCCGCCCCAAGAGCCCCATAACTGGCAGTGTGCAGGATCCGCCCCCAAGAGCCCCATAACAGGCAGTGTGCAGGATCCGCCCCAAGAGCCCCATAACTGGCAGTGTGCATGATCCGCCCCCAAGAGCCCCATAACTGGCAGCGTTCAGGATCCGCCCCCCAAGAGCCCCATAACTGGCAGCTTGCAGGATCCGCCCCCAAGAGCCCCATAACTGGCAGTGTGCATGATCCGCCCCAAGAGCCCCATAGCTGGCAGTGTGCATGATCCGCCCCCCAAGAGCCCCATAACAGGCAGTGTGCAGGATCCGCCCCCCAAGAGCCCCATAACAGGCAGTGTGCAGGATCCGTCCCCTAAGAGCCCCATAACAGGCAGTGTGCATGATCCGCCCCCCAAGAGCCCCATAACAGGCAGTGTGCATGATCCGCCCCCCCTAAGAGCCCCATAACTGCCAGTGTGCAGAATCCGCCTCCAAAGAGCCCCATAACTGGCAGTGTGCATGATCCGCCCCCCAAGAGCCCCATAACAGGCAGTGTGCATGATCCGCCCCCCTAAGAGCCCCATAACAGGCAGTGTGCAGGATCCACCCCCCAAGAGCCCCATAACAGGAAATTTGCAGTATCAGCCCCCCCCAAGAGCCCCATAACAGGCTGTGTGCAGGATCCGCCCCCAAAGAGCCCCATAACTGGCAGTGTGCATGATCCGCCCCCAGAGCCCCATAACTGGCAGTGTGCAGGATCCGCCCCCCTAAGAGCCCCATAACAGGAAATGTGCAGGATCCGCCCCCCCAAGAGCCCCATAACTGGCAGTGTGCATAATCCGCACCCCAAGAGCCCCATAACAGGCAGTGTGCAGGATCCGCCCCCCAAGAGCCCCATAACAGGCAGTGTGCAGGATCCGCCCCCCAAGAGCCCCATAACAGGCAGTGTGCAGGATCCATTCCCCAAGAATCCCATAACTGGCAGTGTGCAGAATCTGCCTCCGAAGAGCCCCATAACAGGCAGTGTGCATGATTCGCCCCCCCAAGAGCCCCATAACAGGCAGTGTGCATGATCCGCCCCCCAAGAGCCCCATTACAGGCAGTGTGCATGATCCGCCCCCCAAGAGCCCCATAACAGGCTTTGTGCAGGATCCGCCCTGCAAGAGCCCCATAACAGGCAATGTGCAGGATTCGCCCCCCAAGAGCCCCATAACAGGCAGTTTGCAGGATCCGCCCCCCAAGAGCCCCATAACAGGCAGTGTGCATGATCTTCCCCCCCAAAAGCCTCAAAACTGGCAGTGTGCAGCATTTGCCCCCAAAATCCCTATAACAGGCAATGTACAGCATCCGCCCCCCAAAAGCACCATAACAGGTAGTGTGCATGATCTGCCCCCCTAAGAGCCCCATCACAGGCTGTGTGCATGTTCCGCCCCACAAGAGCCCCATAACAGGTAGTGTGCATGATCTGCCCCCCAAACGCCCCATAACAGGCAGTATGCAGGATCCACCCCCCAAGAGCCCCATAACAGGCTGTGTGCATGTTCCGCCCGCAAGAGCCCCATAACAGGCAGTGTGCATGATCTGCCCCCCAAGAGCCCCATAACAGGCAGTATGCAGGATCTGCCCCCCCAAGAGCCCTATAACAGGCAGTGTGCAGGATCTGCCCCCCAAGAGCCCCATAGCAGGCAGTGTGCAGGATCTGCCCCCCAAGAGCCCCATAACAGGCAGTGTGCAGGATCTGCCCCCCCAAGAGCCGTATAACAGGCAGTGTGCAGGATCCGCCCCCCAAGAGCCCCATAACAGGCAGTGTGCAGAATCCGCCTCCCAAGAGCCCCATAACAGGCAGTGTGCAGGATCCGCCCCCCAAGAGTCCCATAACTGGCAGTGTGCAGAATCCGCCTCCCAAGAGCCCCAAAACAGGCAGTGTACAGGATCCGCTCCCCTAAGAGCCTTATAACAGGTAATGTGCAGGATCTGCCCCCCAATAGCCCCATAACAGGCAGTGTGCATGATCCGCCCCCCCCCAATAGCCCCAGAACAGGCTGTGTGCAGGATCCATCCCCCAAGAGTCCCATAACTGGCAGTTTGCAGAATCCATCCCCTAAGAGCCTCATAACAGGTAATGTGCAGGATCCGCCCCCCTAAGAGCCTTATAACAGGCAATGTGCAGGCTAAGCCCCGAGCAGTGCCAAAGGGAGCCGAGTGGCCGCATCCCCCGCTCACCTCCTAGCCGTCGCATGCCCATACCGCCCACTCAGGAATGCTGGGTGTGGTTGCACACACGGCTAGACGTAAGCCGGGATGTGGCCGTGGCAAAGAGACATGGGAAGGGCTCCAGGACAAGGTGGGTGAAATGGGGCTTCTGGGGGGATTTACACAGTGGGGGATCCCAATTCAGGATGCCCCAAGGAGTGAAACTCGGATGGTCCTGATGTCTTTTAGACTCAAGGGCCTCCGATCTTCCTCTTTCAAATGATAATTGTCCTTTACGCCACCATATCTCTCACCAGATTGAAAACGGATGCTCGGCAAGGGAGGAGGGGGGGGGGCATCCTGAACAGGGATGCCCCATGCTGATAGAGTGATCTCCAGTCAGTTTTGAAGTGTCTTTTTGGGAAGGTAGTAGCCACTGCAACTGGTTAAAAGGAGATTTTTATCCCGAATTTGTTGTTACACTTTTGTATCTGTGTTGCTTCAAAGAACTCGGCGCAAGCCGCTCTGTTGCAATTCTTGGGCAACAATCCGTAAGACTTTCTTTCTTCTCCTTTTGAACTGCGCTGCAGCACAGAGGGACCATGAATAAAACATACCTTTCTATAGGCTGATCTTGTGTGGATGCAGCTCGCTCCGGTGGAAGATTTGTCTTCTTCATGTTGGAAGCAGCTGGATGTGGGCCAAATGTCCTCCTGGCGTCTCCCATCAAAACTCAGAGGCTCAGCATATTTTCTCACTCTTCTAAAGAAGCTCAGAAAAGAAAACTAGGTTTGTTCCGCTCTTCTCTTGAGGACAACCCTGCGGCCACAATTAACTGATACACTGGAACACAGATTTGCTTTTAGGGAGAGAATATGATGTTTTAGCAGCTGATAAATGTCATTTAATGGAAGCCAACTATTCGGCAAAATAACAGGACATAAGGGCCCGTGCTTAGATGGAAACATTTAAAAGAATAGTCCAGGCAAAGGGTTAATCTACAAATAATGCAGCGGTTTAAAACCAAAAAGGAAACTTTTTTTTTTTTTCGTGCAATATATTTGTGATATCAATATTAATAAACATTTAATATTGCTACTATTAATTTGCTACAGTGTTTTGAACATTCCTGTGATAGAAGGTCACTAAAATCCTTGGCCTTAGACGATACTCTCAGATTGGGGAACCACCCCAGAAGCTTGAACTTTTTTATATAATGTTTTAAGAGTTAAAGCTGACCTAAAGTGTGTTGTTTTATCATTGATTGCTCTGTGTTTTTGGAATAATATGAATATTAATAAAGAGGCTGATTCATTACTAGCGCCAGATAACGGTAGATGAGCGTCTGTACAGCGGCGCTCAGAGCAACCGCTAGTAGTCGCTGTGATCGGCTATGGGTCACTGCTACAGAGCCCCTCAGTCGCAGGCCGGCATTGATGAATTTGATGTGTGAGTCTAACACCAGTACAGCGCTGTATGGGAGCGAACGGTAGCGACTGGTCAGTGTGAGCGACTCAAACCATATTCATCAAAAAAACAGCCTCACACAGCGCCGGCGCTCAAAATTGTGTCGCTGTAGCCCAGAGCGCCAGAAGCTGCGTGATTAAAGTCCATTTTTGAACACATATCCACCAGTAACAAGGCGAAAACATATGGAATGACATTGTTATTACATTGTGACATTAACGCTTTAATACCAGGCCTGTGATGACAAATCTGCATAAAAGTTTAAAAAATCTAAAAAGTTTTCAAAAATGACTTTTTCTAGGCCGGGAGAGGTCACCCAATTATTTAAGTTAAAAATAAATAAAAGAAAACCCTGTTTAAAGAGAAGAGAAGGAACGTCCATTGAAATGTATGGGAGAGCAACAGGCAGCGACAGGTAATACCAGGCGCCCTGGAAGCCAGAGTGCCAGCGCTATAGGCTGAGCTGCCTGTAATGATGAATCGGACGCCTGTATGGTGCTGTTAGAGTCGCTCACCGGAATCGCTTTGATAAATGTGGTATTGCGTACAGCGCCCGGTGTTCACCGTTCTCTACCTGTCGCTACGAGGCGCTACCTGCCGCTATCCCTTGATGAATAAACCCCAAAGTCTTATAACACTCAAATACACTGGGAAAGTTCAGGCTGTATCCCTAAAGCCATGGGGAGGCTAATTTATTATTATTGGTGTGGGCGCCACATGAGCGCCTCATCCGAGACGCTCAGCAGCACCACACCGTCTACTTCTGGTCGCCAGTGCTGTCACCTGTAGCGCTCCCAGCCAGGCAGTGGTCGCAGTGCGCAGCTTATATAAGCATATGCGCTAGTGACACCTAGTGCCAGCCGAGAGCACCGCAAGCTGACAAAATTTTTCAAAAAAATACCAGGCGCTCAACAAAAAGGAATTCAGGCACACAGTGCCTGTTGGATTTCCTATTTCTTACATTTTTTTAGGGTTTTTTTTTCAGGGGAAAGGTAGCGGCAGCTCAGTGCGACTGACTCCATATTCAACAAAAAGCTACACACGCACAGCGTCGGCGCTCTGGATCTGGTCGCTATAGCATAAAGCGCCAGACGCTGTGTGATTAAAGTCTGTTTTTGAACACATATCCACCTGTAACAAAGTGAAAACACATGGAATGACATTGTTGTAACATTGCGACATTAACACTTTAGTGCCAGACCTGTAATGACAATTCTGCATAAAAAAACAAAAAGATCAAAAAAGTTTTCAAAAATGACTTTTTCTAGGCCAGGAGAGGTCACATAATTATTTGAGAGAAAAAAAAACCCTGTTTAAATTGGACCAACACCCAGGGGTGATCGGCTCGGAAATCTATAAGATTCCCGGGCCGATCACCTCCCTCACCGCGGGACATCCGAGATCGGGATGTCCCGCGGGGTGAAACCCCCCAGAAACCCCAAAAACATCTTACCTGATCTGCCGCCGCTTCCGCCGCCGCCGCCTCCCGCGCGCCCATCCAGACGTGCGCGCGCCGAGAGTGACGCGCGGGAGGCGGCGGCGGCGGAAGCGGCTTGGACGTTCCTGATCCCCGCCTGGACGTTGGCGGGGATTGGCTGCGGCGTTCACGTGGGAGCGTTGAGAGGTGAGTTTTTTGGGGTTTCTGGGGGGTTTCACACAGCCGGGCACCCCCGATCGGGGTGCCCCGCCGAAGTGGACCAAAACCCAGGATAGTCAAAATCCTGGGTGTTGGTCCACTTTAAAGAGAAGAAAATGAACGTCCATTGAAATGTATGGGAGAGCGACAGGTAGCGACAGGTAATACCTGGCTTTTGGAAACTAGAGCTCTGGCGCTATACGCTGAGCCACCTGTAATAATACATCGGACGCTACATGGCGCTGTTAGAGGATCGCCTTCATAAATGTGGTTTTGCATACAGCGACCAGCCTTCACCAGACGCTGCCTGCCGCTACGAGGCACTACCTGGCGCTATCCCTTGATGAATAACCCCCCAAGTGATCACAAAAATGATGAATAAGGTGGAGGAGCAACACAGTTAGGCTCTCTGACCCGATGCAGTAGCACCCCCTAAAGTTACGCTCTTGATAGCAATCTCTGACCAGCAATCTATTCTCACTACAATAACTATCAGCGCCCCTGGTCCAACCTGTCACACTGAGATTGGCTTTAATTCCTTCATCAATGAGCAGCAATTCCATCGGCAACCTTGAGATGGAGAAAATCAGACCATGCAATATGGCCGGTTGCTAGTGTGCGGCGGGTGCGCGGGGCCGGAGGGGCACAGTAGGCTTCCAGTCTTTAATAAACATCCCACTGCGTTTCCATTTCCTCGGCAGGTTAACGCAAGCTTTGGATAATGTGTTTCCTGCGGGAGCCGATGGAGAGAAAACAAAGCATCAAACGCCGCGTTTCACAACATGACACCGAGAGCCGGAGAAGGAAAATGCAGCCGGGACAGGTATGGACTGTTAAATGCAAAGCCGCGCTTTAAAATGTATCGGTTGGACTAAGGCGGGTAGAACTAACTCGGGGGCCCACCTACACTGACATGCAAATATAAGCAGTACATATTGAATGTGCACATATGTATGCTTATGCACACATAGGAATGTTGCTTCTGAATTTAACCCATCAATGCACTGAGACAAACACAAACAGTGCACATGTTCCCAGGGCAGTGGTATGCCCAAACCATTGTGCCAGGGGACCAGCTGGGGTGGGGGGGGGGGTATGGGCAGTGGCCGACTGGGGTCAAAAATCGGCCCTGGCCGGCCCGAGACACTGCAGAGGCCCACCAACCATGGTGCCGGGGCTATAGCATTGGGGTCTGGGGTTCCTTGGCTTGTGGGTACAGGGAGCTGAGAAGGAGACTAAGGGGGCAGGTATTGAATGTGGGTGTTCAAAGTAGCAGCCCAACCGGCCCCAAAGCAGAGTGGCCCACCGGGCATTGTCCCGGGTCTCCCTATAGGTATGATTAAGAGCCTGACCAGGCTTGAAACGCGTTACTAGGTGCTTGCCTTTTGTTGTTGTTACTGGGCCATTTCAATTACCTAATAGTTTCACAAAAAGCTGTTTTTAACTGGATGGATTAAAAGCTATGTTTTAAGGAGAAGCTGGACAAATCACTGTTATATACTGCCTGCCAACTCTGGAGGAGCTGTGCCTGGGATCTCCCCGTCCGTGCTTTTACTAAGGAGTTTGGTGAGCTGGCTATTTTTTCTTTGAATTCCGGGTCTCCCTATGGCCAGTCCGCCCTTGGGTATGGGTTTAGTACCTTCAAACAGGAGCTTAAAACCTTCAGGATCATTTAATGAAGGGCTCAAACCCTTAAAAAACTATTCTCCAGCATCTAAAATGAATATATATTATGCTTTTAGTCGCTCACGGGTGCCACCATCTTGCCTCAGAAGCATCATATATGGAGGAGAGGTGTGAAAAAGGGCAGGGGGCGGGTTATAGCTGTGCTTTGCACAGACAGAGCACAGCTGGGGTCAGGAAAAGGACAGCAATCCCAGAATGCAGAGCAGCACAGTCAGAAGACACTTCCTGTTTGCAGGCGGCCTGAGACTCCATGGGCCGCCATCTTGAACGTTTAAAGACTCAAAAAACACAATAGGTGCAGGTAGGATGATTTTTGATGTAAGCAATCTGTATGTACAGGGTGGGGGAAACATACAAGATAGACTCTTATACAGGGTGATGGGGCCAGTTTAAGAGCATTTTAGTCATGTCCCAGACGGGAATCGAGCCTGAAGCCCCCATATTTAGTGCCTATACACTAGAATATTATGCCGGAGTGTAACACTTGTGTGTGTGTGTGTGAAGCTATATTTATACACATAACAGTGACAGAGCAGTTTCTTACCAGTGGAGTACTCCTGCTGAGAGTGGATAAGCTATACTCTGCTTTGTAAAGCAATATCCAGCATTACCTGCTACTAAGTGATTGATTGAGATTCTGCGCACTGCCTGCTATTGGGTGATTGGGGGGATTCTGCGCACTGCCTGTTATTGGGTGATTGGGGGGATTCTGCGCACTGCCTGTTATTGGGTGATTGGGGGGATTCTGCGCACTGCCTGTTATTGGGTGATTGGGGGGATTCTGCGCACTGCCTGTTATTGGGTGATTGGGGGGATTCTGCACACTGCCTGTTATTGGGTGATTCGGGGGATTCTGCACACTTTCTGTTATTGGGTGATTCGGGGGATTCTGCACACTGCCTGTTATTGGGTGATTGGGGGGATTCTGCACACTGTCTGTTATTGGGTGATTGGCGGGATTCTGCGCACTGCCTGTTATGGGGTGATTGTGGGGATTCTGCGCACTGCCTGTTATTGGGTGATTGTGGGGATTCTGCACACTGTCTGTTATTGGGTGATTGGGGGGATTCTGCGCACTGTCTGTTATTGGGTGATTGGGGGGATTCTGCACACTGCCTGTTATGGGGTGATTGTGGGGATTCTGCGCACTGCCTGTTATTGGGTGATTGTGGGGATTCTGCACACTGCCTGTTATTGGGTGATTGGGGGGATTCTGCACACTGCCTGTTATTGGGTGATTGGGGGGATTCTGCACACTGTCTGTTATTGGGTGATTGGGGGGATTCTGCACACTGCCTGTTATGGGGTGATTGGGGGGATTCTGCACACTTTCTGTTATTGGGTGATTCGGGGGATTCTGCGCACTGCCTGTTATTGGGTGATTGGGGGGATTCTGCACACTGCCTGTTATTGGGTGATTGGGGGGATTCTGCACACTGCCTGTTATGGGGTGGTTGGGGGGATTCTGCACACTTTCTGTTATTGGGTGATTCGGGGGATTCTGCGCACTGCCTGTTATTGGGTGATTGGGGGGATTCTGCGCACTGTCTGTTATTGGGTGATTGGGGGGATTCTGCACACTGTCTGTTATTGGGTGATTGGGGGGATTCTGCACACTTTCTGTTATTGGGTGATTCGGGGGATTCTGCACACTTTCTGTTATTGGGTGATTCGGGGGATTCTGCGCACTGCCTGTTATTGGGTGATTGGGGGGATTCTGCACACTGCCTGTTATTGGGTGATTGGGGGGATTCTGCACACTGCCTGTTATGGGGTGGTTGGGGGGATTCTGCACACTTTCTGTTATTGGGTGATTCGGGGGATTCTGCGCACTGCCTGTTATTGGGTGATTGGGGGGATTCTGCGCACTGTCTGTTATTGGGCGATTGGGGGGATTCTGCGCACTGTCTGTTATTGGGTGATTGGGGGGATTCTGCGCACTGCCTGTAATTGGGTGATTGGGGGGATTCTGCGCACTGCCTGTTATTGGGTGATTGGGGGGATTCTGCGCACTGCCTGTAATTGGGTGATTGTGGGGATTCTGCGCACTGTCTGTTATTGGGTGATTGGGGGGATTCTGCGCACTGTCTGTTATTGGGTGATTGGGGGGATTCTGCGCACTGTCTGTTATTGGGTGATTGGGGGGATTCTGCGCACTGCCTGTTATGGGGTGATTGTGGGGATTCTGCGCACTGCCTGTTATTGGGTGATTGGGGGGATTCTGCACACTGCCTGTTATTGGGTGGATTATGCACACTGCCTGTTATGGGGTGATTGGGGGGATTCTGCGCACTGTCTGTTATTGGGTGATTGGGGGGATTCTGCGCACTGCCTGTTATTGGGTGATTGGGGGGATTCTGCGCACTGCCTGTTATTGGGTGATTGTGGGGATTCTGCGCACTGTCTGTTATTGGGTGATACTGCCTGTTATAGAGAGTTTGGGGGGATTCTGCACGCTGCCTGTTAAGGGGTGATTGGGGGGATTCTACACACTGCCTGTTAAGGGGTGATTGGGGGGATTCTACACACTGCCTGTTAAGGAGTGATTGGGGGGATTCTACACACTGCCTGTTAAGGGGTGATTGGGGGGATTCTACACACTGCCTGTTAAGGGGTGATTGGGGGGATTCTACACACTGCCTGTTAAGGGGTGATTAGGGGGGATTCTACACACTGCCTGTTAAGGGGTGATTGGGGGGATTCTACACACTGCCTGTTAAGGAGTGATTGGGGGGATTCTGCACACTGCCTGTTATCAGGTGATGTGGGGGGGTTTCTGTATACTGCCTGTTATGGAGTGATTGGGGGAGAGTCTGCACGCTTTCTGTTATGGGGTTCTGGGAGGGGGGGTTGGATCTGTTGAACCATTTGGTTCAGAACATGTGGGTGCATGTGGTTTCCACTCTCCTGCATAGGGAACCAGTGTTGGAACAGGTGAGTATGCCTTGTTGCATGCTTGCTCAGCGAGAGGGTGTCCAACAGAAACAGGCTCTTTCTTCTTCTAGGATAAACAGCAGTAACCAGCAACAGTCCTTACTTCTGGGAAAAGCCAAGTAGAGTTGCCTATTTGCTCGAACCCATAAGGGAAATTCCTGAAATTGAGTATACTCACCTCATTTACAATAATGCATCCATGTGACTGACTGCTGGTGACCAATAAAGATGGCTAACAGTGCATGCACAGAGGTATCAGCTGTGTGCAGTTCTGGAGACCTTACCTGCAAAAAGACATCATTCAAATAGAACGGGTCCAAAGGCCGGCAACAAAAATGGTGGAAGGACTTAAACATAAAACTTATCAGGAGAGACTTAAAGAACTTAATTTGTACAGTCTCGAGGAAGAAGGAGAGATAGGGGGGACATGATTGAGACCTTTAAATATGTGAAAGGTTTGAATAAGGTTCAGGAGGGAAGTGTTTTTAAGAAGAAGCTTAATGATAGAACAAGGGGGCACAACCTGAAGCTAGTCGGGGGGAAGATCAGGAGCAATGTTAGAAAATATTTTTACAGAAAGAGTAGTAGATGTGTAACCCACATGCCACACCAGGGCCGGCTGACATGCGGGGCGAGCTGTCACGAGTTCTTGGAATCTTGAGGGATGGTTCGGATAGGGCCAGGTGGAGTCACCACACACTGCAAATGTCTTTCCAAACTTTATTGAAGCAACCACACTTCCACTTCAGCAACAGCAATAAGCAAAGTACTTCAGCATAAACAGCAAACAGGCTCACAAGATCCCGGGGTCACTCTAGGGGCTGGGACTATGCTACTGATACCTTTGTATGTTGGTCCTCAGTGCACTCCTCTCCTCTACTCTCCTCCTAGGTCCACACGGATGTCTCTCTGTGGTATCTCTCTGTCTTGCTCAGCACACTGTAACTCCTTCTTGTGTAGTAGCTCTCCTTCCTCGAAAAGGTTAGTAGGCTCCATTCTGTACTGCTCACTACAGCGTCCTCTGCATGGTTGTCTCCATGGCTTTCTCTCTCAGCTCAATACATCATCTCTCGACAACAGCTCTGCACAGTCTGACACTGATAAGACTAGACTCAGACTGTCTCTTCTAGAACGTGTCAGCTCTTATATAACCTCTGTTGATGATGTCACTCTCCCACAGCAGCCTCTAGTGGTTAACTCCGGCACTGCTGAAAATTATGTCGTCCCCGACATCAGTGGGTTAACTGGTGTAGACAGGTTGGTTGGTTGACCAAAGTTATGTCTGGTATGGGCAGTTATCACATTTAAACTATGACTGTCTGAGTGGTTACCAGAATACCCTCAGAGGACCCAGTTAAAGGTCCCAGTTAAACTTGTTTAGTTGCTTTTCCCAGATTTAAAGCGGCCCTTCACTCTGAATAAGAGTCTATCTTATATGTTTCCCACACCCTGTACATACAGATTGTCCACATTAAAAATCATCCTACCTGCATCTACTGCATGTTATGAGCCTTTAAACATCCAAGATGGCGGCTTATGGAAGCCGCCATCTTATCAGGCAGCATGCAAACAGGAAGTGCCTCCTGACTGTGCTGCTCTGCATTCTGGGACTGCTGACCTGTACCTGACCCCAGCTCTGCTCTGTCTGAGCAAAGCACAGCTATAACCCGCCCCCTGTAACTTATCCCACTCTCCTCTCCTCTGTAAGTGTGATGCTTCTGAGTCAAGATGGCGGTGCCCGTATCCTAAATTCCTGAACAGAGTTGCAGCCCAGAGGGGGAAAGAATAATAAGTTAGTGACTAAAAATGTAAAATATATTAATTCTAGTTGCTGGGGAACCGTTTTTTAAGAGTTTGGGCTTTTCATTAAATCACGCTGAAGGTCCGGTTTAAGTGTTCTTGCACCTGTCTCTTTTTTAGGTGAAAGGGAAGTGGTTGCCTAACACATGAACAGTTGTAAACATTGTTAAACAATTGGTAATAACAGTAAGAATTATAACATCCTATTCTATAAATGCTAACTACATTCTCGAAGATTTTCCTGTAAGAAGGAGACAAGAATGCAAATGGTTAGTAATGCATGAGTCCTTAAACAGTTTCTTGAGTGTTGAAACTAACTAAGACTATTCTAAGTGATAGAACATTTGAATGGCCTTAGTCCATCAAAAAGTATGAGAAAAAGGGTTTAAAGATTTAAAAGTATTCTGAAAAACAGGTGGTTGGTATGTACCACACAGGTTGGTTTTCCTGGTGTACGGGAAATGAAACAAGTTTCAGATGATAGCAGCCCTGTGACTTCTCACCTGCGCCAATGTATTCAGGCCATCTGGGTGGTACCGACATGCTGCAGACTATCATTGATCAGCCTCTGTCCGGGTGGGAATTTGCTCACAACAACGTCCCATCTATGGAAATCCATTAAACCGGACCAACAGTCTGGCACCAACAGTTGGTTGTTTGTTATTGGAGGGAAATCTGCACACTGCCTGTTATAGGGAGACTGGGGGGATTCTGCATGTTGTCTGTCATAGGGAGATTGGAGAGGATCCTGCACATTGCCTGTTATGGGGTGGTTGGGGGGATCCTGCACACTTCTTTTTATTAGGGGATTGGGGGGGTTCTGCATACTGCCTGTTATGGGGTGATTGGGGGGTTCTGCACACTGGCAGTAATTGGGTCATTGGGGGGGATTCTACCCACTGCCTGTTACGGGGTTATTGAGGCGGGGGGATTCTGCACCCTGCCAGTTATCGCGTGATTGGGGTTAATCTGCACACTGCCTTTTAAGGGGTAATTGGAGGGGGGATTCTGCATGCTACCTGTTATGGGGCAGTTACATTGATTCTGAACACTGCCGGTTATGTGGGGGGGGGGGATTCTTCATGCTGCCTGTTATTATGGGGTGATTGGGGGGGATTCTGCACACTGCCTATTATGGGGTGATTGGTGCAGGGTTCTGCACTCTGCCTGTCATGGGGTGATTGGGGGGAATTCTGCATTCTGCCTGTATGAGTGATTGGGGTCATTCTGCATGCCACCTGTTGTTATGGGGAAATTCGGGAGATTCTGCATACTGCCTGTTATGGGGTGATTGGGGGAGATTCTGCATACTGCCTGTTATGGGGTGATTGGGGGAGATTCTGCATACTGCCTGTTATGGGGTGATTGGGGGGGGATTCTGCATACTGCCTGTTATGGGGTGATTCGGGGGATTCTGCACACTGTCTGTTATTGGGTGATTGATGGGATTCTGCGCACTGCCTGTTATTGGGTGATTGGGGGGATTCTGCGCACTGTCTGTTATTGGGTGATTGGGGGGATTCTGCGCACTGCCTGTTATTGGGTGATTGGGGGGATTCTGCACACTGTCTGTTATTGGGTGATTGATGGGATTCTGCGCACTGCCTGTTATTGGGTGATTGGGGGGATTCTGCGCACTGTCTGTTATTGGGTGATTGGGGGGATTCTGCACACTGTCTGTTATTGGGTGATTGGGGGGATTCTGCACACTGTCTGTTATTGAGTGATTGGGAGGATTCTGCATACTGTCTGTTATTGGGTGATTGATGGGATTCTGCGCACTGCCTGTTATGGGGTGATTGGGGGGATTCTGCACACTGCCTGTTATGGGGTTATTGGGGGGATTCTGCGCACTGCCTGTTATGGGGTGATTGGGGGGATTCTGCACACTGTCTGTTATTGGGTGATTGGGGGGATTCTGCACACTGTCTGTTATGGGGTGATTGAGTAAGATTCTGCACCCTGTCGTAGGGTGATTGGGGGGTATTCTGCATGGTACCTGGTATGGGGTGGTTGGGGGGATTCTGCGTACTGCCTGTTATGGGTATATAGGGGTTGCCAAACTGCCTTTTATGGGCTGATTGAGGGGGGAGGATTCTTCACACTGCCTGTTATGGGCTGGTTGGGGGGATTCTGCACACTTTCTGTTATGGGATGATTGTGGGGTGGGGGATTCTGCACACTGACTGTTGTGGGGTGATTGGGGGGGTTCTGCATGCTACCTGTTATAGGGTAATTGGGGAGGGGGGGGGTTCAGCAAACTGCCTGTTATTGAAATGGGAGATTCTGCATGCTACCTGTTATGTGGTAATAGGGGGCAGGGTGGATTTTGCACACTGCCAGTTATAGGGTTATTTGTGGAGGATTCCGCTCACTGCCTGTAAAGGGATGATTGGGGGGATTCTGCACACTGCCTGTTATTGGGTGATTTGGTGGGGATTCTGCATACTTCCTGTCAAGGGGTCATTGGGGGAGATTCTGCACACTGCCTGTTAAGGAGTGATTGGGGGCATTCTGCACACCGCCTGTTAAGGAGTGATTGGGGGGATTCTGCACACTGCCTGTTATTGGGTGATTTGGTGGGGATTCTGCATACTTCCTGTTAAGGGGTCATTGGGGGAGATTCTGCACACCGCCTGTTAAGGAGTGATTGGGGGCATTCTGCACACTGCCTGTTATGGAGTGATTGGGGGGATTCTGCACGCTGCCTGTTATGGAATGATTAGGGGTATTCTGCATACTGCCTGTTAAGGGGGATTGGGGGATAATTCTGCACACTGCCTGTTATGGAGTGATTAGGGGGATTCTGCACGCTGCCTGTTATGGAGTGATTAGGGGAATTCTGCATACTGCCTGTTAAGGGGGATTGGGGGGATTCTGCATACTCCCTGTTATGGAGTGATTGGGGGAGTCTGCACAATGCCTGTTATTAGGTGATTGGGGGGGATTCCACAAACTGCCTGTCAAGGAGTGATTTGGGGGATACTGCATACTGCCTGTTATGGAGTGTTTGGGGGGATTCTACACACTGCCTGTTAAGGGGTGATTGGGGGGGATTCTACACACTGCCTGTTAAGGGGTGATGGGGGGGGGTTTCTACACACTGCATGTTAAGGGGTGATTGGGGGGGATTCTACACACTGCCTGTTAAGGGGTGATTGGGGGGAGATTCTGCACGCTTCCTGTTAAGGGGTGATTGGGGGGGGATTCTACACACTGCCTGTTAAGGCGTGATTGGGGGGATTCTGCACACTGCCTGTTAAGGGGTGATTGGGGGGATTCTGCACTCTGCCTGTTAAGGCGTGATTGGGGGGGATTCTGCACACTGCCTGTTAAGGGGTGATTGGGGGGGATTCTACACACTGCATGTTAAGGGGTGATTGGGGGGATTCTACACACTGCCTGTTAAGGAGTGATTGGGGGGATTCTGCATACTGCCTGTTATGGAGTGTTTGGGGGGATTCTGCACGCTGCCTGTAATGGGGTGATTGGAGGGGGGATTCTACACACTGCCTGTTAAGGGATGATTGGGGGGGGGGATTCTACACACTGCCTGTTAAGGGGTGATTGGGGGGAGATTCTGCACGTTGCCTGTTAAGGAGTGATTGGGGGGATTCTGCACACTGCCTGTTAAGGGGTGATTGGGGGGATTCTACACACTGCCTGTTAAGGGGTGATTGGGGGGAGATTCTGCACGCTGCCTGTTAAGGAGTGATTGGGGGGATTCTGCATACTGCCTGTTATGGAGTGTTTGGGGGATTCTGCACGCTGCCTGTTAAGGGGTGATTGGGAGGAGATTCTGCACGCTGCCTGTAATGGGGTGGTTGGAGGGGGGATTCTACACACTGCCTGTTAAGGGGTGACTGGGGGGGGGGATTCTACACACTGCCTGTTAAGGGGTGATTGGGGGGAGATTCTGCACGTTGCCTGTTAAGGAGTGATTGGGGGGATTCTGCACACTGCCTGTTAAGGGGTGATTGGGGGGAGATTCTGCACGCTGCCTGTTAAGGAGTGATTGGGGGGATTCTGCATACTGCCTGTTATGGAGTGTTTGGGGGATTCTGCACGCTGCCTGTTAAGGGGTGATTGGGGGGGAGATTCTGTACGCTGCCTGTAAAGGGGTGATTGGAGGGGAGATTCTGCACACTGCCTGTTAAGGGGTGATTGGGGGGGATTCTACACACTGCATGTTAAGGGGTGATTGGGGGGATTCTACACACTGCCTGTTAAGGGGTGATTGGGGGGAGATTCTGTACGCTGCCTGTAAAGGGGTGATTGGAAGGGGGATTCTGCACACTGCCTGTTAAGGGGTGATTGGGGGGGATTCTACACACTGCATGTTAAGGGGTGATTGGGGGGATTCTACACACTGCCTGTTAAGGAGTGATTGGGGGGATTCTGCACACTGCCTGTTATGGAGTGTTTGGGGGATTCTGCACACTGCCTGTTAAGGGGTGATTGGGGGGGATTCTACACACTGCATGTTAAGGGGTGATTGGGGGGATTCTACACACTGCCTGTTAAGGAGTGATTGGGGGGATTCTGCACACTGCCTGTTATCAGGTGATTGGGGGGATTCTGCACACTGCCTGTTATCAGGTGATTGGGGGGATTCTGCACACTGCCTGTTAAGGGGTGATTGGGGGGATTCTGCACACTGCCTGTTATCAGGTGATGTGGGGGGGTTTCTGTATACTGCCTGTTATGGAGTGATTGGGGGAGAGTCTGCACGCTTTCTGTTATGGGGTTCTGGGAGGGGGGGTTGGATCTGTTGAACCATTTGGTTCAGAACATGTGGGTGCATGTGGTTTCTATTCTCCTGCATAGGGAACCAGTGATGGAACAGGTGAGTATGCCTTGTTGCATGTTTGCTAAGCGAGAGGGTGTCCAACAGAAACAGACTCTTTCTTCTAGAATAAACAGCAGTAACCAGCAACAGTCTTTACTTCTGGGAAAAGCCAAGTAGAGTTGCCTATTTGCTCGAACCCCTAAGGGAAATTCCTGAAATTGAGTATACTCACCTCATTTACAATAATGCATCCATGTGACTGACTGCTGGTGACCAATAAAGATGGCTAACAGTGCATGCACAGAGGTATCAGCTGTGTGCAGTTCTGGAGACCTTACCTGCAAAAAGACATTATTCAAATAGAACGGGTCCAAAGGCCGGCAACAAAAATGGTAGAAGGACTTAAACATAAAACTTCAGGAAAAATCAGGAGAGACTTAAAGAACTTTGTACAGTCTAGAGCAAGGGTACTCAACCACTTCTTGTAAAGGTCCATTTAAAGGAATTCGGTGGGAGGTGAAGGTCCGGACAGAGGGTTGTCGCGGAGGGGGGAATGATGGATAGTAAGAAATCACACACACTGGGGGAGGGCCTATAGATTCCCCAGGCAAAACTAAAAAAAAAGCTACTTGCCCCCATTCCAAAACCCTAAAGGTCACTGGGAAAAAACAGGAGCTTGTTATTTGGCCCCACAGTATTACAAATTGAGGTCAGGGCCGCATTCGGACCCCGGTCTGCCAGTTGAGTATCGCTGGTCTAGAGGAAAGAAGGGAGAGGGGGGACATGATTGAGACATTTAAATATGTGAAAGGATTGAATAAGGTTCAGGAGGGAAGTGTTTTTAAGAAGAAACTTAATGATAGAACAAGGGGGCACAACCTGAAGCAAGTCGGAGGGAAGATCAGGAGCAATGTTAGAAAATATTTTTACAGAAAGAGTAGTAGATGTGTAACCCACACGCCACACCAGGGCCGGCTGACATGCGGGGCGAGCTGTCACGAGTTCTTGGAATCTTGAGGGATGGTTGGGATAGGGCCTGGTCGAGTCAACACACAATGCAAATGTCTTTCCAAACTTTATTGAAGCAACCACACTTCCACTTCAGCAACAGCAATAAGCAAAGTACTTCAGCATAAACAGCAAACAGGCTCACAAGATCCCGGGGTCACTCTAGGGGCTGGGACTATGCTACTGATACCTTTGTATGTTGGTCCTCAGTGCACTCCTCTCCGCTCCTCCTAGGTCCACAAGGATGTCTCTCTGTGGTATCTCTCTGTCTTGCTCAGCACACTGTAACTCCTTCTTGTGTAATAGCTCTCCTTCCTCGAAAAGGTTAGTAGGCTCCATTCTGTACTGCTCACTACAGCGTCCTCTGCATGGTTGTCTCCAGCTCAATACATCATCTCTCGACAACAGCTCTGCACAGTCTGACACTGATAAGACTAGACTCAGACTGTCTCTTCTAGAACGTGTCAGCTCTTATATAACCTCTGTTGATGATGTCACTCTCCCACAGCAGCCTCTAGTGGTTAACTCCGGCACTGCTGAAAATAATGTCGTTCCCGACATCAGTGGGTTAACTGGTGTAGACAGGTTGGTTGGTTGACCAAAGTTATGTCTGGTATGGGCAGTTATCACATTTAAACTATGACTGTCTGAGTGGTTACCAGAATACCCTCAGAGGTCCCAGTTAAATTTGTTTAGTTGCTTTTCCCAGATTTAAAGCGGCCCTTCACTCTGAATAAGAGTCTATCTTATATGTTTCCCACACCCTGTACATGCAGATTGTGCACATTAAAAATCATCCTACCTGCATCTACTGCATGTTATGAGCCTTTAAACATCCAAGATGGCGGCTTATGGAAGCCGCCATCTTATCAGGCAGCCTGCAAACAGGAAGTGCCTCCTGACTGTGCCGCTCTGCATTCTGGGACTGCTGACCTGTACCTGACCCCAGCTCTGCTCTGTCTGAGCAAAGCACAGCTATAACCCGCCCCCCTGTAACTTATCCCACTCTCCTCTCCTCTGTAAGTGTGATGCTTCTGTCAAGATGGCGGCGCCCGTATCCTAAATTCCTGAACAGAGTTGCAGCCCAGAGGGGGAAAGAATAATAAGTTAGTGACTAAAAATGTAAAATATATTAATTCTAGATGCTGGGGAACCGTTTTTTAAGAGTTTGGACTTTTCATTAAATCACGCTGAAGGTCCGGTTTAAGTGTTTTTGCACCTGTCTCTTTTTTAGGTGAAAGGGAAGTGGTTGCCTAACACATGAACAATTGTAAACATTGTTAAACAATTGGTAATAACAGTAAGAATTATAACATCCTATTCTATAAATGCTAACTACATTCTCGAAGATTTTCCTGTAAGGAGACAAGAATGCAAATGGTTAGTAATGCATGAGTCCTTAAACAGTTTCTTGAGTGTTGAAACTAACTAAGACTATTCTAAGTGATAGAACATTTGAATGGCCTTAGTCCATCAAAAAGTATGAGAAAAAGGGTTTAAAGATTTAAAAGTATTCTGAAAAACAGGTGGTTGGTATGTACCACACAGGTTGGTTTTCCTGGTGTACGGGAAATGAAACAAGTTTCAGATGATAGCAGCCCTGTGACTTCTCACCTGCGCCAATGTATTCAGGCCATCTGGGTGGTACCGACATGCTGCAGACTATCATTGATCAGCCTCTGTCCGGGTGGGAATTTGCTCACAACAACGTCCCATCTATGGAAATCCATTAAACCGGACCAACAGTCTGGCACCAACAGTTGGTTGTTTGTTATTGGAGGGAAATCTGCACACTGCCTGTTATAGGGAGACTGGGGGGATTCTGCATGTTGTCTGTCATAGGGAGATTGGAGAGGATCCTGCACATTGCCTGTTATGGGGTGGTTGGGGGGATCCTGCACACTTCTTTTTATTAGGGGATTGGGGGGTTCTGCATACTGCCTGTTATGGGGTGATTGGGGGGTTCTGCACACTGGCAGTAATTGGGTCATTGGGGGGGATTCTACCCACTGCCTGTTACGGGGTTATTGAGGCGGGGGGATTCTGCACCCTGCCAGTTATTGCGTGATTGGGGTTAATCTGCACACCGCCTTTTAAGGGGTAATTGGAGGGGGGATTCTGCATGCTACCTGTTATGGGGCAGTTACATTGATTCTGAACACTGCCGGTTATGTGGGGGGGATTCTTCATGCTGCCTGTTATTATGGGGTGATTGGGGGGGATTCTGCACACTGCCTATTATGGGGTCATTGGTGCGGGGTTCTGCACTCTGCCTGTCATGGGGTGATTAGGCCTGTATGAGTGATTGGGGTCATTCTGCATGCCACCTGTTGTTATGGGGTAATTGGGGGAGATTCTGCCTGTTATGGGGTGATTCGGCGGATTCTGCATACTGCCTGTTATGGGGTGATTCGGGGGATTCTTCACATTCCCTGGTATGGGGTGATTGGAGGGGGGATTCTGCACACTGCCTATTATGGGGGGATTGGGGGGGGGTTCTTCACTCTCAATGTTATGGGGTGATTGGGGGGATTCTACCCACTGCCTGTTACGGGGTTATTGAGGCGGGGGGATTCTGCACCCTGCCAGTTATTGCGTGATTGGGGTTAATCTGCACACTGCCTTTTAAGGGGTAATTGGAGGGGGGATTCTGCATGCTACCTGTTATGGGGCAGTTACATTGATTCTGAACACTGCCGGTTATGTGGGGGGGATTCTTCATGCTGCCTGTTATTATGGGGTGATTGGGGGGGATTCTGCACACTGCCTATTATGGGGTCATTGGTGCGGGGTTCTGCACTCTGCCTGTCATGGGGTGATTAGGCCTGTATGAGTGATTGGGGTCATTCTGCATGCCACCTGTTGTTATGGGGTAATTGGGGGAGATTCTGCCTGTTATGGGGTGATTCGGGGGATTCTGCATACTGCCTGTTATGGGGTGATTCGGGGGATTCTGCATACTGCCTGTTATGGGGTGATTCGGGGGATTCTTCACATTCCCTGGTATGGGGTGATTGGAGGGGGGATTCTGCACACTGCCTATTATGGGGGGATTGGGGGGGGGGGTTCTTCACTCTCAATGTTATGGGGTGATTGGGGGGATTCTGCACACTGCCTGTTATGGGGTGATTGGGGGGATTCTGCATACTGCCTGTTATGGGGTGATTGGCGGGGTTCTTCACTCTCAATGTTATGGGGTGATTGGGGGGATTCTGCACACTGCCTGTTATGGGGTAATTGGGGGAGATTCTGCATACTGCCTGTTATGGGGTGATTGGGGGGATTCTGCACACTGCCTGTTATGGAGTGATTGGGGGGGGGTTCTTCACTCTCCCTGTTATGGGGTGATTGGGGGGATTCTGCACACTGCCTGTTATGGGGTGATTGGGGGGGTTCTTCACTCTCAATGTTATGGGGTGATTGGTGGGGGTCTGCACACTGCCTGTTATGGAGTGATTGGTGGGGGTCTGCACACTGCCTGTTATGGGGTGATTGGTGGGGGTCTGCACACTCCTTATTGTAGGGGTTCTGGGTGGGGGGTCTGCAACACTGCCTGCTTACATGTTCTGGAGTATTTTAGCACAACATTTGGTTCAGAATACTTGTCTCTCTTATTTTCTGCTCTCAACCCTGGGTGGATATTATAGTATATAATGGTATATTATCATCAGTATTCTTCAATGAAGTCAAACCGCTCAGTGCTTCAGGGAAGACTTTAGAAAAAGCAGTAAGAGCTAATATTAACCTCTTTTATAAAAAATAATGGCCTGGGAAATCCTTGCAGCGCCAGTTAATAATGCCTCAATCTTGAAGGTATGGACCCCTACAAGGAGGCCTACAGAAGCTCTAGACTTGCTGGCTTTTCCTGGACCTGCTTGTTCTTCTCAGTTTTGAAGGCCTGACTACTCTGCGCCTAACTTCCCTTGTGATCCTTTCTTCTCCTTCCAGAGGTCCTTGTGCTCAGCTGAGCTTGCCTTGATTTCAAACACCCAGATATGAAATAAGCACTTCTAAAGTAGAGCAGTTGCAATTGCAATTGAACTCCAGCTAGAATCTCCCGGAGCTGACACAAAACAGGAACACTCGGAGTTGTGCTTTTGTGGTTTATTTTTATGTTTCTGAAGGGGACACCATGGCCTTGATTAAAAACAAAACAAAAAAAAACTATTTCATTTGTGTTCCTTTTAGGAGTAAAAAAAAAGTTTTCATTTATAAATATCACCAGCAAAAAATGGGCAAATAGTGCGCCCCGAAAAATGTGTTCGTGCGAAAAATGTGATGGAATTCTTTTTGATATCTGTTTTTATTTCTAGCATATCAAGACGCCTCTAAGTAGAAGAAGCAATAAGGAATGTAAAAAAAAAAAAAGTTTTTATTTATGTTTGAAAAAAGGTGTGATCCTCCTCCTGGGGTTGGGGGCATAAAAACTGCATCAGCGGGCCTCGGGGCATGTTCATACCAACCCCTATATCCACCAGCAAAGGTCCAATGGTAAACCAGGGGTGTCCCCATAAATGCACCCCCGCTTCCCAGGAAAAATCATGAGCATTAGCAACTCACTTGGATCTCAGGGTATTTAGATTTGTTCCAAACTTCTTGGTTCCTGTCTGAATTCTGTTCATTAGACTTGATTCAGAGAGACTTTAAAAACCAGTCGTATCAGTGCCGCTCTTTGTATTATTTTCGAACGTTCGCGCTCTCGTATGAATGTGCGAGTGATTCTATGCATTTATTCGTTTCCTTTGGTAAAGTGGCCGTCCGTTCGTATGTTAAAGTACGAGATCGAGTATGTCATTTATCCGCGTGACTTTTCAGATTCCTTTTCTCTGGTTGCAAAGGCAGCATTCGTTTTTTACCCATTTCCCATCGTCTACCTCAACGAATCCCTTACGTTTCCCGAGCAAATGTAATAGTATTTTACCAAAAATAATCGTCTGGACTCTGGACGCAAAAAGTTACGATCCTGCGCCTGCGCAATAAAGACTTAACTCATTAAACTGTTCGCACACAAATGTGTCCCCATATATTGCACTAACAAGCTCCCCCCAACCACTTCACGCTACTCTAACACTTACATAGCAGCCCCCTAAAGCTCACCGAAACCACTTTCTGGTTAGTTTCTTCTTCATTTAGCGCACCTTAAAACTTACCCAAACCACTTCCCGGTCATCTGAATGTTGAATTCTAAAAATGTAATTTACCCTTTGTTTATTGACAATGTATTTGTGCAAATAATTGACACAGGAAGATTTTTTTTTTTTTTTGTTTTATTATATGCAACAGCCATTTTTGTGTGGGTTTTTTTTTTTTTTAATTTTTGGAAACTGTTAATATTTAATAAAAAACTATTTACATATTCTGCGAACATTTAAGATAGAAAAAATAAACGTCATGCATGCCATTGATGTTCATACGTCGCCGCCGGTGCAATCTGGCCTCTGACCTCAGGATCCCATCATTGCCAAACAGAAGAAGAGCTTGATGCTCTTCAAAGTCACTCTCCATCACGCTTGGCTGCCTAGTCCCGAGGTAAAAAAGGTGCCGTAAGACGCTCGACAAGGAAATTATTATATGGGCTTCGGAATGCTTGGCAATCAGCTCTCTGAATTAATCGCCAGCCCATTGCAATGACGTAAATATTTGGACCGATTGAAACATTTACGATTGCGAATGAAAAAGGGCCCGAACTAGCGTAAAACAAAAGATTTCAGTTTGAAATACGAAAGAACATATACGTCTATGTTCAAACGTTCGTACGAGTCGAAAATGTCCACAAAAAAAAAGGAAAAAATGACAAACACCCACAAAAACTTTAGTTGAATCGAGGCTATTGTCCTTCAGGATGATATTTGATCAGACCACCCATCTCTTTACTCTGGTTACCATCAGAGAATGAGCAAGTTGCTGCAATGTGATATTTATACCCAGGAGGAGGTGTTTCCCTGACTCACCCATGTGTCACATGTAACTAGGAACTCAGGTGAAGCACCCCCTTTCTGGATAAAAATTGAAACAAAATTGGTTAGGGCAATAAAACCTCTGTATCTTGCACTGTACATTGTAACAAGTCAGCGTCATCCCACTGGATTACATTTTAACAGTGACTGCAGCTCCCGATATTACATTGTTACAGCAGCCAACCTGCTACTATTACCGTATTTGCCGGCGTATAAGATGACTGGGCGTATAAGACGACCCACCAACATTTCCACTCAAAATATAGAGTTTGTTATATACTCGCCGTATAAGACTACTCCCTCTTCCGCACACCGAATAAAACGTAAAAGAACATCAGATTACACTGCAGCCGCATCCCTGCTCGCCTTTAGTTTGGGATGTGCCCACACTGGCTATTCAGAATGCGTCCCAGCTAAAGGCATAGTAGGGATGCAGCTGCAGGGTAATGTGGTGTGGGCTCTGAGAAAAGGGCCAGATGGGGGGTTTCACACAGTGGAATTTGGGATACCCTTGGAGTAGGGAACAAAACCCAGTGGGGCCTCCCAAATTTGGAAGCCCCACTGTGTGAAATACCCCCGACTGGCCTTTTTCCCAGAGCGCACATCAGATTACACTGCAGCTGCATCCCTGCTCGCCTTTAGTTGGGGACGTGCCTGTGCTGGCTATTCAGAATGCGTCCCAGCTAAAGGCATAGTAAGGATGCAGCTGCAGGGTAATGTGGTGTTGGCTCTGGGAATAGGGCCAATAGGGAGGGTTTTACAGTGGGGCATCCCAATTGGAATGCCCCAGTGGGTTTGTTCCCTACTCCAGGGGCATGCCAAATTGGGTTACCTCTACTGTGTGAATCCCCCCAACTGGCCCTTTTCCCAGAGCCCAAACCACATTACCCTGCAGCTGCATCCCTACTATGCCTTTAGATGGGACGCATTCTGAATAGCCAGCACAGGCCCCAACTAAAGGCGAGCAGGAATCTGGCCGCAGTGTAATGTGGTGTGGAGTCTGGGAAAAAGGCCAAACGGGGGATTCAGACAGGGGGGCATTCCATTTTGCTGCCCCTGATGCAGGGAACAAAACCCAGTAGGGCATCCCAAGTTGGGGTGCCCCCTGTGTAAACGTCCCCAATGAGCCCGTGTCCACACCACATTGCGGCCACATCCCTGCTCGCCTATAGCTGGGGACATGCCCGGGTTGTTTAGAATGTGTCCCATCTAATGGCATAGTGTGTAATGTGTGGGCTCTGGGAAAGGGGCCAGTTGGGGGTTTTACACTGGAGGATGCCCCATAGATCAGATGCTGAAGAGTCCCCTTCAAAGTGGAGAGCAGCGAGGGCGATGTCAGGAGCGCGTGCCAGGAGCCAGCCCCCTGCCTGCCCACACAAGTGACTGAGAGCAGGAAAGCTGATCTGCTCGGCGCTCACCCTGCCGGCCTGCTCAGTCTCTCCCTGCTGTGATCGACTAGTGCTGCCTGAGCAAGAGCATCGCTCTGCAGGAGGAGGAGGAGGACGATCGTGCTGCCGTGCTTGGTGAAGGTAAGTACATTTATATGTATGTGACCCAGGTGCACCCGGCGTATAAGACGACCCCCCCACTTGGAGGCATGTTTTACAGGGGGAAAAAGTCGTCTTATACGCCGGCAAATACGGTACATTATAACAGCAGCCACACCTCCCGCTATTACATTGTACCAGCAGCCACACCTCCCGCTATTACATTGTACCAGCAGCCACATGTCCCACTATTACATTGTACCAGCAACCACATGTTCCGCTATTACATTGTACCAGCAGCCACATGTTCCGCTATTACATTGTACCAGCAGCCACATGTCTCGCTATTACATTGTACCAGCAGCCACACCTCCCGCTATTATATTGTACCAGCAGCCACATGTCCCACTATTACATTGTACCAGCAGCCACATGTTCCGCTATTACATTGTACCAGCAGCCACATGTCCCGCTATTAAATTGTACCAGCAGCCACATGTCCCGCTATTACATTGTACCAGCAGCCACATGTCCCACTATTACATTGTACCAGCAGCCACATGTCCCGCTATTACATTGTACCAGCAGCCACACCTCCCGCTATTACATTGTACCAGCAGCCACACCTCCCGCTATTACATTGTAATAGCGGCTACTCCAATCCCTGCTGATCACAATGTGCTAGGGATTCCCCTCAGTGAACCACCGTGTTGGAGTCCCTTTTAAAAATAGCGACCAGTCACACATTCTAAGATCAGAGGAGGAACGCAGTTGTTGTAGTAGTTGTTTTAATATTTTAATTAGCTCCGAGGTAGGGAGTGGTGGGCACGGGGGGGTTGTTGCATTTTTTCTGTCCTACCACCACCATCCATCTACTAGGATGGTCATTAAGGTTATTCATATGACTTAAAGGAGCACTATTGCAAAACTGTGTAATATTAAAAACCCATATAAACACATCAGCTAATGAGAGGAGGAATCACTTATACACCCCAACTGAATAAAACTCCCATTAAGATTGTGGTTTTCTTCTCATGGTAGGAATAAAATCCAAGGATGATAGATTTGGTGTATCAGGGGTGACAGAACCTGTCACTCAATTTCCTCTTCCTTCCATTAATAAAAATAAGAAAAACAAGCCTGGCTGGATATTTCTTGATGTCGGGTGTATAAGTGACCCCTCCTCCTACCATCCAGCATATTTATATGGATTTTTATTATTGGCCCATTTTTTCACGATAGTGGGGAAAGTCTAGTTTGACAAACATTTCCATCAAAGCCCTAATAAACCCCTGTTAGAGCATGAGGCTCTATTGCTTCTCTGCAGCTGGTGCCGCGACGCCTATATCTCTCTGGGGTCCTTGGCCTCCATGAGCTTTAGTTCCAGCTTTCAAGCTCGTATGAAGAGTACAAGCCAGGCAGGGGAGCCCTTTGGCCCACATCTGGGGAGACCAAAGCCAGTTGCGTGTGGAAATCAGCAGATTACAGGCGTTCAGAATCAGAAGTCCATGTTCGGCCCAAACACGGAAAAGCTGGTGGATAGGCTACTTGGCACTAGGAGCATCCTCACTCATGGGATCGGCAGCCATGTTTCTGTGGCCCAGCTCATAGACAGTTTGCAAGCTGGCGCGTTGGAAGCAGGGACCGGATTGCAGGGCTTAGATAAGTTATAGCACGCTTCCAGCTGCTAACTCTACGCCCCATATACACCTGCCATCACTTTTTTTTTTTTAGTTCGAGTGCTCATTGATTTCAATGAGGACCACAGTTCGGGTGAGGCAAGTTCGGCCATCCAAACCGAACTTTTGTTCAAAGTTCGGCCGAACTTTAGGGGGTTCGCTCAATACTACTAATAAATAATAATAATAATAATACAAACAGCACACATTTAGTTGTCCATTATATTTATCATTTCATCAAGTGCAAGCTTGAAACACATTTCAACATTTCTTAATAATTGTCAGCAGTACATACATGAAAAAAAAGTTTCCAAAAGACAAATAGTCATATTGCTTTGAGATTTTACATTAATTTTTACCTGTTGAATATTACAAGTATTCCCCAAATATCCCCCCGCCCCCATTAGTCACACATACTGTATGCAGACAGAGTTGCTCTGCTTTCCTGATGATGGGGGTTGTAACACCATTCTGGAGATTGGCAGCAATACTTTCTGTTGCTTCGCATACACAACCCAATGGCTCGAGTAACTGTAAATACTTTCCAGCAAGGGAATACTGTAGAATATATGAATAGTTACAGTAAGCTCTTCCTCAGAGTTGCTTGCACCATAAATCCAAGACATTTAGCCTTAATCTAATATTTGAAAACCAGGTGGCAGTTTTGCCATGTACTGCAGGTCCAGGGGTGTAACTGGGGGGGCCGTGCCCCGGGTGCAGCAGGACAGGGGGGCACCAAATGGGGGCCTGAACACAGATGGTGGCTGCCATTTTGAATCTTTGCTCCGGGTGCCAGAAATCCTAGCTACTCCTCTGTGCAGGTCTATGTGTCTCTGGGGCCCTAGAGGTAATTGGCAGGGCCGTTCCGGCCATTTAGACGATATGCTTTGCTTACACACCATCTGAAATGTTCTTACCAATTGAGTTTGATATTTTTTGGAAACTAAGAAATAGAGTGATTTTGCATCATGTCTGGGTCGTACGTAAAGTGTAGGTAACTGTGACATACATCATCTTTATAATATTGGATAATGGATATAATTTGCCATTATGCCACAGTTCTAAAATACAGTTAACAGTACTTTTTAAAGCAGTTTACAAACCTGTGAATGTCAGCCCTGGGGTCTAAAAGACTACCCGGGGCATCTCAATCTTTTGGAACTCCCGCGTTTGCCCCAAATCACTTACCTTTCCGGTGTTCCCATGCTACGATCGGAGGCCGCGGACGCATCCCTGGTTTCCCCATAGCTAAAGCGCGCTCCACCACGCCATTCAGATAGGCTGTGGTCAGGAGCGCACCTAGAGGGAAGCCGGGGATGCGGCCAGCGGCCTTGTTGACATTTGAGACCGGCCAATCAGAAATCGGAAACCTGCAGTCTGGGTGTGGCTACAGCGAAAAAAAAAGTTGCTTTTTAAAACTGAGCCAACAGCATCACTACAGGTACTCGGATAAGGGGGGCAGGTAGGGGCATGGTGGCTTGTTTAGATGATGGTTTTGGTCCCCTTTAAATGTGATTCTAACGGTTATTTAATATGTATTGGGTATATAAGACAAGTCATGTTCACAAACTGCAGTTACTATATATATATATATATATATATATATATATATATATATATATACAAGCAATGTACAAAGGTCTTTCATTTGACATTAACACCCCCAACATTCCGTGTTACTGGTCCCCTCTTTATCTCAGAGGTCAAAGATTACAATATTCTCATTCTCCATGTCGCCTGCCATTAATTATTATGAGACGATTTGGGGGCTTTTCAAGGATGTGTAGGGATTTAACTCTGTCCTTGAGCATTTAGATATAGTAATTGACAGGGACGTAGCTAGGGCGAGCAGGGGGGGCATGTGCCCCGGGTGCAGCAGGTCAGGGGGGCGCCAAAGGAGGGCCTGAGCACAGGTGGGGGCGCCATTTTGAATCTTTTTCCCGGGTGCCAGAAAGAATAGCTACTCCTCTGGTAATTGATAACCCTGATACAGAATTTGGCATCATCAGAGAGGTTTATGGTGGGAGAGGTAAGATTTGCGTTTCTGTGATTGTTTCCTATTTTTGAAAGATGAATATGGTGGCCCCGAATAATTGATATAAGTCAGAACAAATGGTGCCTTGTATGTACAGGAGCAGGGGCATAGCCTATTGGGTAGAAAGGCGCCAGGGTATGCAGTGGGTCCTGTTATCATCTACTGGGCTTGGTCAGGGAAGGTGAGCGGAAATCTTCTACAAGACAGATCCGACCATAAACCCCTCTGATGAAGCCAAATTCTAGCCAAAACACGCCACGGTGAACATTTAGTATATACTAAGAACTGGGGGCAGAGACCCATCCCTACACATCCTTGAAAGATGCTAAACATGGCCTCACAATTAATAGCAGGAGATTAAGAATATTGTTATCTGTAATCTCTGAGAGAAAGAGGGGATCAGCAATGCTGGTAGTTGTAGTGTTTATGTCAAATGAAAGACCTTTGTGTATATATTATATATATATATATATATATATTATATTGTAACTACAACTTGTGTACATGACTGTTAATATATACACAGAAAATATCAAATAACCCTCAAAATTACATTTAAAGCAGACCAAAACCCACATTTTTAACTAGCATCCCCTGAATTGCCCCCCCCCCCCCCCAAGAATAGTAACGTATGCCTAATTTTACTGCTCTTGCTTCATTCTAATCCCAGATAATGGCGCCTGTTTTATATGTAAAGCTCCGCCTCCTCCATTAATTGCCATTGTTGTGTGTGACAATGTCATTGCCACACCTATGCAATGACTAATCACCTGACATCCTACAGAGAGGGGCAGAAAAAAATCAGTGTTCCAGGGAGATTTGATAAGCAAAAATATCCATTTCTAGTTCTACACCCTAAGAAGAGAGTATCGGCAGGGGCTTTGGTCAAATGTATTTCACAAGTTCAGTGGGTTTTGTTACAGTCAGGGCCGGATTATGAGGAGGGCGCAAGGGGCACATGCCACCGGGGCCTCCACCACTTGCCATGCAAAAGGGAGCCTCCACCAACCTTTGGGTTATGGTTTGGTCCAGGAGGCTTTTCAGTCTTTCTGACAGTCCACGGGGCCGGCAACAAAGCTATTGGGGGCAGTGCGCCTGGGCAAGTTCTTTTTGTTTTTGCAAACCTGCAGTCAAAGCCCCCACAGGGCAGCACAGAGAGCAGCAAAGCCGCCGCCAGCAACGCTACAGTGATGGGTGCAGAGCTGTCACTGCACATAAGCCGCTGGCAGCTCAATGCAGGGAACTGTTTTCTGCTGGACCAGCCGGGTGACTACACTCCCCCCACCCAGAATGGCAAAGCAGGAGTTCCCGAGCAGCACGCACCCACAAAAGGGAAGCACAAGGGACTCGGTCTGACGTTCCAGTAAGTGGGCGGATACCAGACAACCACCAATCAGTTACTTGGCTGGACTATTATTTTATAGGAAAAAATTCTGTACCTGGGGCCTCCACCAGATTTTGTGCCCAGGGACCTCCACCACGCTTAATCCGGCCCTGCTTAAATATATATTTTAGAACTGTAGCATAAGAACAATTGTTATCCAAAAGCTGTGCAATCCAATAATATTTTACACACTTCAAAGGCATAGTAACAACCTCACTCAGTCGGTGCAAAAAAAGAATATCTATTGTATGCAAATATTACAGCTAGAATGGTATTTACATATGCACATTTCAATTTATAACTAAAATCATCGGAGTGACACCCATATGTTACCAGCCCCACTGCTAGAACATCAGGAGCTGCTACTTCCTCTAGTTGCATCATAGAACCCAACTATACACTCTATACACTACACTCTCTAAATGCACTATCTTCCTGTATATAGTCGGGGCTGGTGGAGTGTGTGTGGGTTCACAACAAACCCATTGTGGACCAGGCCAATGTAAACTCAGTAAGGAACCCATCATATCTGACCATATACACTCTACAGCGGCCAAAAGTCAACTGGCGAGCCGGGGTCCAAATCCAAATTTCCGGACCCCTGCCCTGACAGCCCTGCACTCAGTTGCTTCTGTGTTGCCGTGCTCAGAACTGCCCCTTTACTTTGGCGATGTAGTGCTTGGTCTCCTTGCCAGTGTCATGGCTCCCTGGTACCCAGCATTGCAATATGAAGTACTGCACAGACGGGAAGGGGCACTGCAAGGTACACACAAACTTTGTTTCTCTGTTTCTTTGCCTCATCCATCCCTGTCCCCTGAGATCTGCCCCATCCAGCCTAGTCTCTCTGCCCCATGCATTTCTGTCTTCTCAATTTTGCCCATCGAATCCCTGGCCTTCCTGTTTTCCCCCAGTGCTCAATAGGATTCTTGGAGTGCCCCCCCCCCCCCCAGTGCGCTGATTTTTTAACTATCCATCCCCCGCAACAGCCCCTGCCCGGACCTTTAACTCTCACCAGATGTCTGTAAATGGACCTTTACAAGAAGTGGTTGAGTACCCCTGTTCTACAGGTTGACATCAAGACACCAACTTCCTGCCATGACACTAACTAATTGAGACTTGATGACACCAACAGACGAAGCGCGTCAGGTCTCTATGCCATTCGGTGAACCAGGCCAATGTAAACAATACAATGAAATGTGCATATGTAAATACAGTACTTACCTTTCTAGCTGTAATATGTGAATAACATACACTAAACGAGGCCTGTCTTTGCCAGTACCATTGAGCAAGGCCCAACAACCATCTTTTTCATGTTCGGTCTGGACGCTGAACTCTAACATGGATTTCTGGCTGAAGTTCGATTCAGGTCTGGTAACCCGAACTCGCAAAGTTCGATACAAACTCGAACCTTGCGTTTTGGGTTCACCCATCACTAGTGATGACAATAGAACATTTGCAATGTAGATGGGAGGGGATTCAGAAAAAGAACAATGGATGTCAATACATTTGTGAATCCCGATTTTTTGTTGCACCATGACCACCAGCTTCTGGTAGTTCTTTTGAGCTCAGTAGTACTTGGGTTTATTTTTAAGCACTTTAATTTACTCTATACATAGCTGGCCCTTGTAAGTTCATGCTAATAACTATTGGCACAGGGACCCTAAAATAAAACCTCATTGGTGATTAGGGTTTTAGCCACTCTGGGAACCCTTCAGTGACAAAACTCTTTAATAGCAAACCACTCCCACCCATCAATGCTAATACAAGTTGGTGAAGGTTGTGGAAACATGAATGGGAAATGCTACACGACCAAAAGTATGAGGCTACTATAGTTCATACAGAGGCCATTGCCCATTACTTACCTTCTTTCTTGGCTCCTAACATGTTGTAACATGGGAGTCTTGGGAGGCCAGCTCCCAAAATTAAACCGTACCTTCGGCATCATTTAATGAAAAGCCCAAACCCATAAAAAATGATTCCCCAGCATCGAAAATTATTATATTAATATATAAATTTATATATTTTACAGCACTCTAGGATATGGGCGTCGCAATCTTGCTTCAGAAGCATCACATACTGAAGAGAGGAGGAGGAGGAGGAAGTGCAGGGTTCGGGTTATAGCTGTGCTTTGCACACACAGAGCAGTACTAGGGTCAGGAAAAGGTCAGCAATCCCAGAATGCAGAGCGGCACAGTCAGAAGACACTTCCTGTGTGCAGGCAACCTGAGCCTCCCTGTGCCGCCATCTTGGATGTTTAAAGGCTCATGAAATGCAGTAGGTGCATGTAGGATGATTTTTCATGTGAGCAATCTGTATGTACAGGGTGGGGGAAACATATAACATAGGCTGTTATTCAGGGTGAAGGTCCAGTTTAATTTGATTTTGCAATATGTAATGGCCTAAAATAATTTAGGAGTCTGTATTTAACCACACAATGGTTGTGATATGAATTGCAGCCTGCCAAGCGTTTGCTAATTTGATATGTATCGCAAATAATTGGAGTTCTTAGCTAAATTTGAGTTAAAGCGGACCTTCACCCTGAATAAGAGTCTGTCATATATGTTTCCCACACACTGTACATACAGATTGCTCACATTAAGAATCATCCTACCTGCATCTACTGCATTTTCTGAGCCAAGATGGCGGCTCATGGAGCATCAGGCAGCCTTAAAACTGGAAATGTCTTCTGACTGTGTCTCTCTGAATTCTGGGATTGCTTTCCTTTCCCTGACCCCAGCTCTGTCAAGATGGTGGCGCCCGTGTCCTGAACAGAGTTGCAGCCCAGTGGGGGAAAGAATAATAAGTAAGTGACTAAGAATTTAAATTATATTAATTTTAGATGCTGGGGAATAGTTTTTTAAGGGTTTGGGCTTTTCATTAAATCACGCTGAAGGTCCAGTTTAAGAATGTCCTGGAAATTCAGGCACAGTCTGTAAAGTCCAGGAATATGTATTTCCCTTATAGTAATGGTCGGCTAGTATTCAGGTTCACAAAGGATCAGCAGGCTACAACCTTTCTCTGCCCTCCCTCAAATTTGATGCTTTATTTTAAAGCATGTTTTAATTGAATTAGGGGGCGAGGGGGTTAACAAAAAAGTGCACTTAACAATATTTATCAAGGATGGTGCCACCCCCTGGAATCTGATGAAGTGGGGGATACACCCACGGAACGCGTGGCTCCTGGTGCTGTAGGCGGTGAGGAGACCCTTTACTGGCATACCTGTGATACCTTGAGTATGTTTTGGTTGGATGTATTTTTGAGCTGTATTTGGTATTTAATGGTTGATTGATACTAACATCTATATTTGTGGGGTATTTTGTGGTCATATTTATATTTCTTATAGGGCATTCAGGTATTGGGTAATTATGTAGGTTCTATTTGTGATTATATATTGTATTTGTATATATTGATTGGTTGCACTTTACACTTTATAGTTATTTGATATAGGATCCGGATCATAGGCAGGATTTGCACATTGTTATTTGCACTGATTAGATCACTTGTGTTTGTGTTTTTATATATAGATGCTGATTGATATTTGTGCATGCCAGTGCTCTCCCCATCGCCTGCACACTTCCATGTTGGTTTGTCATATATTTATTGTCTCATTATGTGTTTTTTAAGGGATTTTATTTGTGTAGTGGTCATGTGTGGAGATTAATTTAGTGATATGGAAAAAAAAATATATTTTTTGAGTGCCTCCCTCTATGATTCGGTGTTCTTGAGGTGAGCTATATGTAGCTTTGGGAGTGGCACCTTTAATGATTATAGGGTATTGTGCAGATCCCCTTGCCTTTATCCACCCCCTGAATTATGCCATCCTGGGTACAGGCCCTTTAGTGACTAATTTGAAATAAAGCTTAGCTGGAGGTTATAGGCATTTATTTTAAATTTGTATTACTGACTTACTGTTGTTCTCTTTAAAATGACTCTATGGCTTATGCAAATAACATTTGTAAGTATTTATAAAAGTGACAATAATTTACCAATGCAGGATGGGACAGACTTAAAGGGAAAGTCAGGGCAAAATGAAGGCAGCAAGTAGCTCACCTAATACCCATGTGCCTCTCCTCCATTTCCTGCTGTGTGCTGTAGGTACAGCAACAGTTCTTCAAAGTTTGCCCTACTTTCATTTCCACGTTTCCACGTTGCTGATGTGGTCACAGCTCCGCCCCTGTACTTTAGCCTGAACAAGCTTGGTAAGCAAGACTATGGTGTTGTGACTAGTGTTTATTTAAAGTGGACTAAAACCCACATCTTTAACTAGCATCCCCTGAATTGTTCCCCCCATGAAGAGAACCTTTTACCAATTTTTAGTGCTTCTGTTTCACTCTAATCCCAAATGATGGCCCTTGTTTTAGCTGTAAAGCTCCGCCTCCTCCATTCATTTCCATTAACAGAACACTGCGGCACCCCCAACAGGTGCCAACAGACATATTACAAAGTACTTTTTTTTTAAATACAATAAATAACTAGCCATACAAAACCTTAACACATATTCAAAAAAAAACCCTAAACCACCCCCCCAGGACTGTGGGCGAAAAACCCAACCATGACCAAAAACAGGGCGGGAGGGTGGTACTGCTCGTCCATCCACGCCGGGGTCAAAGAGGAATCTTGACTGATCAATCATTGCCACACCTAAGCAATCACCTGCCATCTTACAGAAAGCGCCGTCCCTTTAAGGAGGGCAGCCCACATGACTGGCCTGCGTTCCTGTCCGGAGGCAGACCAGCCATGGGGAAGTGGTCACTGAGGGAAGTGACCTCAGGGGGAAGGGGGAGTATAAAGGGGGACGTCCGTCCCCTTCTCCTTCCTCTTTGACCCCGGCGTGGATGGACGAGCAGTACCACCCTCCCGCCCTGTTTTTGGCCATGGTTGGGTTTTTCGGCCACAGTCCTGGGGGGGGGGGGGAGGTTGGGGTTTTTTTGGAATATGTGTTAAGGTTTTGTATGGCTAGTTATTGTATTAAAAAAAAAAAAAAGTACTTTGTAATATGTCTGTTGGCACCTGTTGGGGGTGCCGCAGTGTTCTGTTATTTATTTGTGTATTTGTAAAAATAAAAAAAAAAAGAGGATGTGTCATAATTTGTATATAAATGAATGTATTGTTATTTCTGTATGTTAAGTTTTTGGTTTTCTTTTCTTTTTTGTGGAAATTTGGATTGTATTTGTCACAGCCGTTTGGCGGGTCTCCTCTCGGGTTTCGGGTCTGAGGTAGCATTTCCATGGGTAGGGTATGCGGCTGTTTCTGTGGAAACCGGCCAGGACAATTTTGGTGGTTCAAGTAGGGAAGGGGATGTTTTTGGCCACAGGCGGTTAGCCCGATTAAAGCGGACCTTCACTCTGAATATGAGTGTATCTTATATGTTTCCCACACCCTGTACATACAGATTGTCCCCATTAAAAATCTTCCTACCTGCATCTACTGCATGTTATGAGCCTTTAAACATCCAAGATGGCGGCTTATGGAAGCTGCCATCTTATCAGGCAGCCTGCAAACAGGAAGTGCCTCCTGACTGTGCTGCTCTGCATTTTGGGACTGCTGACTTTTACCTGACCCCAGCTCTGCTCTGTCTGAGCAAAGCACAGTTATAACCCGCCCCCCTGTACCTAATCCCACTCTTCTCTCCTCAGTAAGTGTGATGCTTCTGAGTCAAGATGGCGGCGCCCATATCCTAAATTCCTGAACAGAGTTGCAGCCCAGTGGGGGAAATAATAATAAAGTTAGTGACTAAAAACGTGAAATATATTAATTTTAGATGCTGGGGAACCGTTTTTTAAGAGTTTGGGATTTTCATTAAATCACGCTGAAGGTCCGGTTTAAGCTCCCTGGCCTAGGAGGGATGCGGCCGAGTTTATGTTGGCTTCCGCTTGGTGGGGGGTCGGGATGTTCATTTTGTTCCCTCCCCTTCCCTTCATTCTTTGGGATCCTAGGCTTCTCAGACCCGGAACAATAGGGGGGACTCTTTTCTGCTTGCACATTTTGTTATATATGTTGGGCTGTGGCCGATTAAATTTAATCTTTCCAACGACATGGTGGTCCGGACTTGTTATTTTGGTGGTGGGAGGGGTATGACGCAGGGCATTTGGAACGCTAGCCCAGTCAAGAGAGGGACAGCAATAAAAAACAGTGTTCCAGGACTATTCGAAAAACGAAAATATCTATTCCTAGATAGGGAAGGAAGTATTGGCAGGGGCTATGGCCAAATGTATTTCACAAGTTTGGTGGCTTTTGCTCCGCTTTAATGTGTTGTTTGCTTGAATGTTCTGTCTGGCAACAGTGAGGAGGAGTAAATATAGGATGTATAGATATAGTACAGCAGCCAGGGCCATACAGCAAGCATGGAATAAAGAGCTCTCCGATCATATAATCCAGCATTCCAACTACAACACCACAAAGAGCACAGTGGCTTGGCAGGATCTACACCCTCATCTGTGTGTGGTCTTGAAGGACTGGAATATAAAGAAGAGGCAGAATTTGGAGACTTGCTATAGCATCTACAGCATGCTGCAGGAGGAGGGGCATATAATACAGTGGCAGTTTATTACTGGCATCAGGGCCGGCGCCAGCACAAGGCAAACCTGGGCAATTGCCAGGGCCCCTGGCATCTCCATTCGGGCTCACTCTTCGCCATGGTATTATTTTACAGTAGACCTAAACCACCAAATGCCGGGTGCTGTGTGAAGACCTGCTCATGGCTGGCCTCAGCAACAGGGGATGATCAGCAACGATGGAGAATGGAAATGGAGGGCAGCTGATGGAAGCTCAGAAGGTGGTGAAAACCAGGTGACAACTGACAGCAATGATAAAGTCTTTAGTGGCAGTGGAGCAAGCAGTAAGGGCTGAAGTGTGCTTGGTAACAGTAGAGAATGCAACAAGTACTAGAGGACAATTGGTGGCTATAGGGAAGGCAATGAGGACTAGAGGACGATTGGTGGCTATAGGGAAGGCAATAAGGACTGGAGGGTGATCACCAACAGGAGATGACCCATTTGTGGCAGCGGACCTGAAAGGTGACATCATATGACACGCTACTTAGGGGCCCACTAAGACTCTCTTGCCCAAGGGCCCCCACAAACCTGGTGCCGGCCCTGACTGCCATGTTTGTCAGTCTGTTTAAAGTGGACCAAAACCCAGGACTTTCATTCTCCTGAGTTTTGGTCCATCCCCCTGGATCACCCCAGTTATCGATAACCCACTGCGTGAACCCCTGCCGTCAACCTGCTGTCTTTACCTTTCTTTGAGGTTATGGCACAGACGCGGCTCTCCTCCAATCAACTTCTCTGGTGAAGCATAGTAATGTGCGGCTGGAGAAGCTGAATGGAATCCTAAGCTCTTTACAGTTTAGTAAATAATGTGAAATGAAGTTGCATGTTGCTCCGTATCACACGGGGGTTCTCTTTATTTCTTGGAAGACTTTCCAGCTACAGCAACATATATGGAGATCTTGGACATGGTGGTTTGTGTGTCTGATGGCGCCCAGACAAACCTCCCAATGATTCCCACACATATCCCTACTAGATCCCAGAAGGCTCTTGGTAACATATATATAGTATATCTATATATCTAGTCTGATATAGGCAATTGTCTCTAGAGAAATGGCCCTTCCACTACTTCTCTAGTCTTCCTGGCCCTTCCACTACTTCTCTAGCCTTCCTGGCCCTTCCATTACCTCTCTAGCCATCGTGACTATGTTTCTTTTCTTATAAAGAATAATTTGCATTATTTTGAACATAATTCATTCCAATCAAAGTTTCCACAGAAACGTAACACTTTCATATCACAATGATTACTATAGGTGACATCCAGCAATTCCTGTATCCAGTATATATATTGTATAACACTATGGGTGGTGTTTAGTCTATGGTGGCTGTTTAGTTTAGTCTGTTTAGTCCTCGTCTCATAGATGGAAGCCATGCTGGTTCACTTCGATCCTTCCATGTATATTTACTTGTGCGGTGTAATAGAACAATAGTTACAGCAATTGCAGTACATTTATATAGGGGGCAGTAATAAATCTCACAATGACAATTGTAAAACTCATGCTGCTGCCATGCTGCATAATGTAACAAGGAGGACAGGAGCTCCGTTTGGTAAAGTGGATCAGAACCCAGGATTTTGACTATCCCAGGTTTTGGTCTTTGCCCACCAGGGCATGCCGATGCAGGATGCCCCGCTTTGTGAAACCCCCCAAGTCGCCCACTCCAACTAACTTTTTCCTGGTCCTACAGGGCAAGTGCGACCACCCATCTAATCGGTGCGTTCGACTGCGTTGGCATCTAAGAAGCCGAATCTAGCCAATCCGTGTCAAGTGTGCCGGTGGCTGTATCCCCGCTACACTCTAATAGGGAGCGTGCCTGTGCCGGCCTCCCACATATGTATGCCTGGCACAGGCGCATACCCTGCTAAGGAAATAGCGAAGAGCGGCCACTGCTCGCTCATGGGCCGCTGGACCAGGGCAGAAGGTAAGTATACTGGACAACCTGGGGGGGCTTCACACAGTGGGGCATCCCAAATCTGGATGCCTAGAGGAAGGGAATCAATCTTATAGATTTCAGGGCCTTTGGGCCGTGGGTTTTGGTCCACATTGACCTGCAAAAAAGCCAGCCAGATCCCAACTGTGTTCCACTGTAAACAGCCACTTGCATGGCTGTTGTTACAATGTAATAATTGCAGCTCCTTGCTATGTTCTCTGTTACAGTGTAAACATATTC
The DNA here is from genome assembly GCA_027917425.1 of Gastrophryne carolinensis. Lineage (NCBI taxonomy): Eukaryota > Metazoa > Chordata > Amphibia > Anura > Microhylidae > Gastrophryne > Gastrophryne carolinensis. The sequence continues at coordinate 39,051,007 of CM051238.1, forward strand.
ACAGCTGACTCACACCTGACTGTGATGTGTGAATGATCTCTTAAAGCGGACCAAAAGCCACTAAACTTGTGAAATACATTTGGTCAAAGCCCCTGCCGATACTCTCTTCGTAGGGTGTAGAACAATATTTCGGCTTTTCGAAACGCCCTGGAACACTGATTTTTTGGCTGTCCCTTTTTGTAAGATGGCAGAGATCAATCATTGCATAGGTGGGACAATGACATCATTGCCACACACAGCAGTGGCAATAAATGAGGGAGGCGGAGCTTTACAGTTAAAATAGGCGTCATTATCTGCGATTAAAGTGAAGCAGGAGCAGTGAAAATGAGCAAAATGTGCTCTTCATGGGGGCAGAAGTTAAACATGTGGGTTTTGGTCCGCTTTAAAGAGCAGCTATGAGCAAGTCGCCACTTCCTCATTAATGGTGCATGGCAAAATAATGACAGTTAATCATGTGACCAACAGAAACTTTTCAGGTTGGATGTGCAAGCCCACTGGGAAATCCAGATTAGTCACCAGCAGTCACGTGATTAACTGCCATTTTTTTGCCATAAACCATGAATGAGGAAGTGGTGACTTGCTCATAGTTCCTTTTTAATTGCACTGCTGTAATAGAGAGACCACTACATCTTCTACTGTAGAACACTTTTTTAATCAATTGACATGTAAGGATTGTGCTAAGATTTGGTGAAGAAAGTTCATCATTGGGTTTGCTTTTGGGTGTAAATTGAAATTCACATCTGAATTAACTTTTTAATTTGTACACACTAAAAAAATCTGTAACAATGCTTTTTTCTAAATGACCCCAATAAATCGCATACCTAAGATTGGATTTTTTTTTTTAAGTTTGGAAACCACAGCACCCCATGAGCTGAGGAAAAAAGATTTGGCAAATTCTGTGATTGGCAAGTCAAAAGATAAAAAAATAAGCAGTAGTTTACCTTTCATTGAGTGGCTGGAGCACTGTGCTTTCTCCTCTGTCGGTCTCCTTAGTGAGGAAAAGAAAACACATCCTCATTCAGCTTTCGATCCCCACCCTACTGACCTGGTCCTTCAATCAACCTTCAGTGGACCAAGAACAGAAACACCCCCCACTCCCTCCCCAGACGTCCTGATTGGCTGCCTGTCCCTGCAGCTATAAAACCCCACCTTCCTCTTTGGTCACACTATGTGCTGGCAGGCTGGAGACACTCTTAGCCTGCAGCATCTTTCACCCCCTTTTTCTAAACACACAATGTGCTGGCAGTAATAACTAGAGGCACAACAATGCACTTATTTTGTTACTATGATATATGTAAAGCACACAGTGTGCTTACATCACATCGCTGTTGCCACACCCACTGTTTCTCCTAAGTTTTTCTCTGCATCTCTAATGCTCTAATACTTTACAAATAGAAATTAACTACAAGATTGACGGTTCGGACAGTGCAAGGTGTAGTCCCAGACAATGGAACAACAACTGGGTGCTCGCCTTTATCATAACTTTAAGCATAGCCCATAGGGTGCTGTTGTTTCCAAACTTAAAAGAAAACCCTTACCTCATTGGAACATTTATGCACCTCACCTGTAATAATTACCCATCGCAGGGATGTGTGATTTACTTGAAAACATTAGCGACAAACATTTTTTTGTCTTTTTTTGTGTGTACAAGTTTTAAAAGCTCACTGAGTTCTATTGAGTTCTAAACTTTAGTTGACACCCAAAAGCAAACCCAAACGTAAACTGGATTTACCAAATCTTTAGCATGACCTTCATCTTCTGCACACATGCTATCATTGAGCTTCACCGCTCATGTCTCTGATCCAACTAGAATGCCATCAAAGAAACTTGAGCATAATTTGGGTAAAATTTGAAATGTATCAACACTATGGTTGTCGAAGTCTGCAGTTGTTGAGTATCCCTCATTGCTAGAGATGGGCGAACCCAAACATCATAATTCGAGTTTATACCAAATTTTGTGAGTTCAGGTTCCCAAACCTGAACATGTACTTGAGCCAAAAGTCTGTTTCGAGTTTGGTGGCTGGCCTGAAGACGGAAAAGCTGGTTGATGGCAGCAGGTTGCAGCAGCAGGAAGCTGCTGTGGCTTACCTCTGCCTGATCCTCTACTGCCAGTGGCAGCAGAATGGCAGCATTTGAATCTGGACCCAGCCAGGGCTACAAAAATATGGCCGCCGAGTCCCATGAGTCAGGACCCTCCTAAAGCTTTACAGCAATGTTGGTAAATTTAGATAGGGATAACAACTTTTGTGATTGATAGACATATCTTGCATACATGCTGTCACCGAGCTTCATCTCCTATGTCCCATTTCAGGTGTTACCCAACTAAAAAAACTGTTGACAGAAGCTGAACAAAATGGGTAAAATCTGTACTAGGAATTGATATAAATCATATGTCAAATATTAGAAAGGTACCAAGTGATGAAACAATTTACCTTTAGCGCACAAACAATCATGAAACTTTACCAGTTTAGTTACCAATCCAGCTAGAATATATCTGAGCAGATGATGCTTTCCACCAGAGGAACCGCCACCAATGAGGGTTAGTATGATTGACAGGTTATATAGCACTGGAAAGTATTGATAAGGTACTGACTTTTTAACTGATGAAGCAATGTACTTTCAGGTCACTGGCTGCCGCTGAACACTCATGTTACTTTAGCCAATCAGGCATAAGAGGAAGTTCTACGATAGCCAGAGAGCTGAAGCTTGCCTATCCGTGCCATGTAGACAAAAAGAACGACTTATTTGCTTGAATAATTATTTCAAGGAAGCTCTAATGTAACCCCTCGTATCATAAGGGCTTCAGTGATATTTCAATACAGTCACTAGAAACACAGAGGCACCATATAGCCGTTTTTTTAACATTAGGAGAAACGTGAACATTGTGTCACATTTGAGGTCCGTTATTATACCCAATGTCTCGAATGGACAAGTCACAAAAAGCCATAAGGTGAGATGTTTTTTTGTATGTCCATCACTGAAACAAAAGCCTTAGAAAGTATTTTTTTGATCTGTTCCATCTAACAAGTTGATAATTTGATTTTTAAGTGAATAAAATTTGTGTCCTGTATACATCGAAACACAGAAAAATATGTATGGTCATATTACAGATTTTGAAAATAAGTGGACCTTAAAAAGCCCTTTGAAAAGTTTTTTTTTGTTTTTCTTTTTTAGGTCAAAGAGCAGCGGCCAGGTTCATCTACATATATTTCACTCTATTCAAGAGAACTTTTAGTTCCTTGCTTACATATTTCAAAGTTATAAGTGCAGTAGTGGAGAGTTTCCACAGGTCATGTGTCAGAATGAGAGTCCTGGATTGCACATTCCATAATTGACTGTAAAGTGCTATGGCGTAATATTTAAATGGCAGCTCTGCCTCTTGTTTTTTTTTCTTCTTTTACCTTGCTGAACCTATGTTTTTGTACTGACACATTAATAGGTGCTTGAAAGTCTTCTTAAAAGTTGTATTGCAGAGCGCATAGCAAGCAGGATTAATCGTACTGTTGATATAGCAAAGCCAATAGCCAATTGTCCACACTGTGTTAGGTACACAAACATCACAAAAAGTGTTGATTAGAACCATTACATTGTAAGGTGTCCAGGTAATAATAAAAGCTAGGAGTATAGCCAAGATAGTCCTTGTTACTTTCTTTTCCCTGGATGGAGGAATTTTCTTTTTGGCAGGCTGTTTTGTCATCTTTACAATTTTACGGGCCACGACATTCTGCTTGTCTTCACCATTACGACCATTAGATCCCTGGACGATTTCCACTGTTGTGCCAGTTGTAGATCCACAATCACCCTTTTCTGATTTGGTAACTATTCTTATACAGGTCATCTTGGAATTTTCAGCTTTTGGAAAGCCTTGAGATCCCGAAGCTTGAGGAATATCCTTAGAAGGCCCATCTTCTTTCGCAATAGAACCTACAACACTTACAGAAGTTGAGTCATTGGAGATCTCTTTCTCTTCTCCTTCTCCTTCTCCTTGTGCGCACGTTTCTGTTATGGAATTTCTAGAGGCTTTTCCATTCTGGATTTTGCTGTGATCCAGACCATCCTCCATGCCAGATAGATTATTATTGTTTGGTTTGACTATTTTTCCTTGGACGTTACTGGGAGATATAGGATCTTGAGTAGTGGCAGGCTCCTTTTTGTTTTTGTTTATTCTGCTCTTGCTTGCTTTAGATATCCGCCAATACAAAACAGCCATAATAATGACTGGCAAGTAGAACGCTGCAATGGCTGTGCCGAATGTAACAGCGGCATTTGAGAAGAATTGAATATAACACTCTCCATCTGGAACAGTCCTTACACCAACAATAAATTGCCAAAATAGTATAGCAGGTGCCCAAAGAATGAAGGACAACACCCAAGCTGCAGCTATCATCATGCCGGCCATCTTGGTGGTTCGCCTTACAGGATACGTCAGAGGTTTTGTGACGCAGAAATATCGATCAAAGCTGATGATGAGGAGGTTCATGACTGAGGCATTGCTGACGACATAATCCAGAGCCAGCCATAGATCACATACCACTGGTCCTATTGGCCAGTAGCCAATCACAGTGTACAAAGTATAGAGGTTCATGGAAAAGACCCCAATAATTAAATCAGCACATGCTAGGCTAAACAGAAAGTAGTTGTTGACGGTTTGGAGGTGGCGGTTGACCTTAATAGAGACCATGACAAGGATGTTTCCGATAATAGTCACTAGGCTCAGCGACCCGGCCACTATAACAATGAAGACCACCTCCACTGTTTTGTAGGGACTTCCCATCATGGTCCTGTTGGCCATGGACATGTTGGTAAAGCTGGTGTTATTCATGGTTGCGTCTTAGGTCAACCTCAAGGTGTCTATTTCCTAGTTACCATTTATACCTGTGGAAAAAAAAACAAAAATGAAATTAAACAGTGTATAACTAAAGAGAATAAGTCATGAAGAATCAATAACAATTTGCATTTAGGGAATGCTGGACACCACTAACCCATGAATATGTATGGGGTCCCTTGGAACACTTACTAGTGCACTGTTCAAAAAACACAATAGAAAATAAAATAAATTAAACTCACAGTCCCTACATTTTCCTTCTCTGTAGTATTAATGCTTTCCTCCCCGGCCATTACCCTTGCCAGCAGGGCCGGTGGTGGTTATAAGTATAGTTACATTTAGTTTGTTGATTAATTTTTTGTATTTTTTTTTTACCCTACTCCTTGTGAAATGGTACAACTTCAAAGGGCGGGGGGGGGGGGGAGCAAGCACCCCGCTCCACATGCTGGTGGCTATTGCGGCCTGCTATTGGCTACAGGCCCTGCCGGCATCTGGCATAAAGTGGGCTCCCTTCCCTTTAGCAAGGGTAATAGTTGACTGTAGGGGAGGGGCAATGCCCCAGGAAATCCCCTTCATGCCCCTGCCCTCCGTTGACATAGACATTAGAGAAGGAAGATGCAGAGATGGTGAGTTTTGTTTATTTAATTTATTCAAGGGACCCCTATAGCAGTTCACATGGTAGTGGGAGCTGGACTCATATTATTCAGCACTTGGGAGTACGAGATTCTGACCGGAAGGCTTTCAAACCGGAGCCCTCGCTCTGACTCACCACTAACTGTAAGGAATACTTGCATGATGAAAAGAGCAATCATGAAAAACAGCAATTAGAACACCTTGACATTTCTAGACATGGTAGTTTATTATAATAGTCTACATTTGTCACAGGTTTGCTTCACAGTTATCATTGAGGATTGATAGCTGTATTTCACCAATATCTATTGAAGCAGAAATTGCTATTGGGTGCAAATAACAGCCTCAGATTCTATGTCACAATTACCTCTGTGATCAGTGGCCAAACAAGAAGTAAAACAGCAAAACAGCATTGGAAGACCTCAGCCGCTAGCCCAGGAGGGAGGCCCCAAGCTGTGTATGGTGTTTCTATGATTCACCTGACACCTGCTCTTTTTTGACCCATGCTGAATCATCCACATGGTCTTATAAGGTTTTCAATTGACACATGGTTTCCCTAAGCTTCTGGATGACGATCCTCAAGTGTTTGGACCTCCCAAGCTCTTGAATGCCACATACTTACTTACCTGGGACCTGCTTCATGGTTAGTTATTTTTAGTTATAAATTGAAATTTTCCTGGAAGTGGTAAAGATAAAATATGAGGGTGTGCATAAGACTAAAACTAAAAGAACAGAGCCAGAGACTAAACTAAAAAAAATAAATCATCTGGAATAAGGCCAAAAGTTTTCAACTTCTTTAGTAGTATTCTGTGATATTATAGAACCTTAATGATCTGCAGCAGATTGTCTCACAGTTTCTTGGCACAGCACATCCAGTTTACAGGAAGCAGAGGTTACCGCGCCACATGATTTTTTATTTTGAAGCGTAGTAAGTACCATAAGTTGGCTCACCACAGGAGTTCGAGCAGCTAGTTCAGAATCATGTAGCTGCTCAATCTAAATTCATCTTAACTACACAACACAGTAGGTTGCTCTGGCAGCTACTGGTGTGACATGGCTGGGAACAGACTTCAAAAGAGGCAAAAAAAACAGTGTGATACCAATACACTTGTGATCTGAGGTTGTTTCATTTCAAATCTGCTTGGAATCTTTTCCGGTCTCTGCAAGATCTTTCTTCTTGTAGGATTATCCCTATTCTTAAGTTATATTGTGCCCTGTTTCAGCTTTGAATGTGGTATTGGTAGGCTTGAAGGCAGAGAGAGAAGGTAAAGCCTTTCCTCTGGGTTTTTTATATTATAGTGGTCCAAAACCTGTGCGGGCGAGCCCTGGAGTATAAATGACTTCAGGGCAGGCCGCTTGCTTACCCCCAGGGCATCTTCAGACTGACCGGTTGTGTGAAACCCAGGGATTGTCCCCAAAAAGACACCTTTACCCAGGTTCCCACAGCAATTTTGCACCCCATTGATACTTTATCTGAGGCACACTCCAGCATCTAGACCAGGGGTACTCAACCACTTCTTGTAAAGGTCCATTTAAAGGCATCTGGTGAGAGGTAAAGGTCCGGGAGGAGGGCTATAGTGGGGGGTGGATAGTTAGAAATCAGCACACTGGGGGATGGGCTATAGATTCCCCAGGCAAAACTAAAAAATAGGGCAAAGCTGAGGGGACAGGAATTGGATGGGGCAGAGAGACTGGGCTGAATAGGGCAAAGCTGAGGGGACAGGGATGGATGGGGCAGAGAGACTGGGCTGAATAGGGCAAAGCTGAGGGGACAGGGATGGATGGGGCAGAGAGACTGGGCTGAATAGGGCAAAGCTGAGGGGACAGGGATGGATGGGGCAGAGAGACTGGGCTGAATGGGGCAAAGCTGAGGGGACAGGGATGGATGGGGCAGAGAGACTGGGCTGAATAGGGCAAAGCTGAGCGGACAGGGATGGATGGGGCAGAGAGACTGGGCTGAATAGGGCAAAGCTGAGAGGACAGGGATGGATGGGGCAGAGAGACTGGGCTGAATAGGGCAAAGCTGAGGGGACAGGGATGTTTGGGGCAGAGAGACTGGGCTGAATAGGGCAAAGCTGAGGGGACAGGGATGGATGGGGCAGAGAGACTGGGCTGAATAGGGCAAAGCTGAGGGGACAGGGATTGGATGGGGCAGAGAGACTGGGCTGAATAGGGCAAAGCTGAGGGGACAGGGATGGATGGGGCAGAGAGACTGGGCTGAATAGGGCAAAGCTGAGCGGACAGGGATGGATGGGGCAGAGAGACTGGGCTGAATAGGGCAAAGCTGAGCGGACAGGGATGGATGGGGCAGAGAGACTGGGCTGAATAGGGCAAAGCTGAGAGGACAGGGATGGATGGGGCAGAGAGACTGGGCTGAATAGGGCAAAGCTGAGGGGACAGGGATGTTTGGGGCAGAGAGACTGGGCTGAATAGGGCAAAGCTGAGGGGACAGGGATGGATGGGGCAGAGAGACTGGGCTGAATGGGGCAAAGCTGAGGGGACAGGGATGGATGGGACAGAGATGGGGGACAGGGATAGGTGGGGCTTCACTGGGGGGATAAGATGGAGGAAAAGAATTGGATGGGGCCCAGAGACCAGCAAAAAGCTTGTGTGTACCTTGCAATGCCACTTCCTGTCTGTGCAGTACTTCATATTGTAATACTAGGTGCCAGGGAGCCATGACACTGCCAGGGAGACTAAGCACTACATCATCGATCAAGGGAGAAGCTCTGAGCACCGCAACACAGAGGCAACTGAGTGCAGGGCTGTCAGGGCAGGGGTCCAGAAATCTGGTGCCGAGCTCCGCATTTGGACCCCAGTCCGCCAGTTGAGTATCGCTGATCTAGACATTAAAAAGGGGACGGAAGCTGGGGTTGCGGCCAGTGGGCTTGTCATCTGGCAGATTTTTGATCAACCAATTGGTGATCTTAAATCTGCTGGTAGGGCGTGGCTATGTCACTTTATACTTCTAAGAAAAGTAGGGAACTTTTTACTCCTTTTTATACTATAGTTAAAAAAACCATTGACTTTTATGGTCTTCCTACCTGGTGATTCAGCAACAGTGAAATTCTTGTGCTTGTGAATGTTTTACTAAATCATAGCCTTTGAATTTGAATGGCACTTTTTACACCTGTATTGAACCACCTATTCAATTTACCACCAGGTACCACCCTAACTTTATGGGCCTTGGAGTGGTTGCTACCTCTGTACCCCCTATACTTATGCCCCGGTTACAGGGACCAGAGGAACTAGCTAGCACTGGCCCAGACTATCCACCTCAAAATAAAAAACTGGAGCTACTCACCTTTTGGCCAGCACATCTCCACTGCCCCAATGATCCTCTCAGGTCCAAGATGGTGGCCACAAATGTGTTGCTTTTACTTAGCATAGCATGCCCACTTCATCCATTTCAATGGAGGGAGCAGTGCCAGGGCGAGTCATGCAAGCACGGCCTCTTTATTGCAATGAATAACCTGACACATTCATGGCCGCAACCTTGGACCGGAAAGGGCCTCCGGAGTGCTTGATCTACGATCTTGGTAGTACTGGACAAAAGATGAGTAGCGTCATTTTTAAAATTTCTTTTAAAGCAGTCACAATTCCTTTTAACCAGTAAAAAAAAGTCAACACTCATTGATTGTATGGCTGCCAATCACGTGACTTCCGGCAACCAGTTGTGTTTGCTGTGTGGGCTTGCAGATCAAACCTGAATGGGTGTTGGTGGTCACATGATTAGCTGTCATTTGCTGCAAAACAAGTGACGGAAGTGATGACTATAGTGTTCCATTTAGGCAAACAAGGCTACCAGGTCAATGCAGAGACCCTGACTGGATCAGGAAATAGTATAGAGGGAAAGTAGCAGCGAGTCAAAGCCAGCTCATGGTCAGAGCTAGGAAGTTATGTTAGAACTGACTTGCCTCACCTGGCTTAAACTGATTGACCACCCATGAAAAAAATAGGAAAATGGTACTCACCTTTTGTCCCCCGCAGCTGATAGGTCTGGCTCTATCAATCAGCAACTCACCTGATCACTGGATTGCATCCTGCGACATCTGGAGCCCAAACAGGAGCTGGAGGTACTTTTGTGTCCATCTCGCTCCTCCCCACATCAGTCACAGGAGCACCACCACAGCCTTGCCATTCACTACGGATGGTGGATTCTGTTTTGTCTCTTGTTTTGTCTCTTGGTATTCTCCTGCTATCCTGACCTCTGGGTACTCTGTTCATGTGATTCTCTAGTTTCCACCAGGCCTCTACTTTCAACCTATAAAATACCCTTCAGACTTTTCAGGGTGGACTCAGCTTTGTTTATGGACTTCTGAGTGGCTTGTGCCTGACCTCTTCTTGTTAATCACCTGCAGACCAGAGCTATCTGACCAAACCTTTGACCTCTCTATTATGACCTCTCTCTGATTACTCTTTGGCTGCCAGTTGACCTGCTGTCGCTTTGGCCTAGACCTAGTGTGGGTGACCAGAGGCCAGGTGATCCCCATCATCAGGGACCTGGGTAAGTAAGTGTTATCTGTGGTTCTGTGTGTTCAGCCTCAACCTGTGCTAGGGCTTGATATCAGTTAACTAAATGTGATGGCGTCCTGGTGCAAACATTAGAGGGGGCCCTTTCACAGCCCACACCTCAAACGTTTTTCTGTCTTTTAACTCAATTGAAGGCAACTAGACAACAGAAATATATGCTGCTTCCATTTTCTAAATGTTGCCAAGGGAGCACAAATGTTAAATAAGATGGAGGAGCAACAATGATGGGGGCCCCTGACCTTCTGGGCCTCGGTGCAGTTAAAGTGGACCAAAACCCAGGATTTTGACTATCCTGGGCTTTGGTCCTTTCCCCCTCCAACAGGGAGCGCGCCCGCACCGGCCATTCATAAATGCTAGACGGATAGTGGGATGTGGCCGCTGCTCTTAAATGCGCTGTGGGACCGGGAAACGAGGTAAGTGAATGAGGCAACTTGGGAGGTGTCACACAGCGGGGCATCACGATTTTGGAAGCCCCAGGGGGGGATTGATCAACCCGATTAATCAAATCTTGTAAATTCTAGGGTCGATCGACATGAGTCCACTTGAAGGTAATAAAACAAGAAATCCATGGACTAAGCACACTGACAAGCCAAGAATGAAATTCTTCTATATCCTTTGCTATGATGAGTACAGCACACACCCAGTGCCTACATTTCACCTAGACAAAAGCTGTTGAAGATCCCACAACACATTACTTTGATAACAGCAATTCTTTCACCGCCAGAATTCAAACAGACATTTTCCAAAGTGTCTCCTTTTTCAAGATCAGAGCCCTGCATAAAAACAGGATGTGCAAGCTATGAAAGCAGCGGGAGGAGGGAAAGTAGCATGTGATTGGATTGTATGAGTTTCAATATTATTCAATATTATTGTCTTAATGGTTCTGAAAGTAACAGGAGGGTGATGGGTGCGTGGAAAAGAATTGTTCCTTGGTTACCTCCTCGCACTCCCACCTTCAAGACTTCTCCTGTGCCTCCCCACTTCTCTGAAATGCACTTCCCCGCTAAATCCGCCACTCTCCACCATTAAAAGTGCCCTCAAAACTCACTTCTTCAGACAAGCATATGGCCTGGCTTATAGCCTATAACCTCCTATAACCTTCAAATGGCACATGCAGCCCAACTCTAGCTCTACCACTTGTGATCTTTCATCTCCACTCCCATCCTTTAGACTGTAAGCTCGCAAGGGCAGGGCTCTTCTTCCTATTGTCTCCTGTGCTCACAACAATTGGTTTAAATCTTGTGGCATCTAATTTTGTATTGTTCCCTGTTCTATATGTTTTACCTTGTCTGTAATCATACCTTGTAAAGCTCTACGGAAGATGATGGCACTATATAAATAAACAATAATAATTGTTCCAGCATTCTTAATGGGACCAATGCTAGATTTACCATTAGACAGCTATAGGGTATGGTATTACACACCATTTATATGGTGATTCTATTTATCTATCTATTTACACTGGTTTAGGTGCAGACAACCCTTATACACCCACTTGGTACTTGATAAAAAAAGTTTGGGAACCCCTGGCCTAGAACAACCTAGACATGCGTGCTAGAACATGTGCAGTTAGTATTAGTGGGTGAAGATATCATTTAAGCTAGTACCATGTGAGCAGTATGCCTTGTACCCACTAATTTTGCATAAATTCTAAGCAAAGGAACAGACAGATCTGAAAGTGGACATTAATTGGACAACAGTCCAACTAGACCCTAGGGGCCCAGAAGACACCAGCTCCCTGAACCCACTACCTTCTAGCCAGGTTATATCGGTAACATCTGCATCTGAATCTTTATTTTAAAAAATTGGGGATCAAGGCTACAGGATTCCTTCAGGGAGCAGATGTCTTCTGGGCCTCCCAGGGTCTAGTTGGACTGGTGTCCAGTTAAGGTCCCCTTTCCAGGTCTGTTGGTATCAGCATCTAGTGCTAGCTGCCAGTGTCCTCACTCATGGGGGCGGCAATCTTTTTGAAGCCCGGGCCATAGCTGTTTTGAGCAAGGAAAGAACACCAATAGGACTGTGGGGCTTGGGTAAGGGTACCACCGCTTCCTTTTGCTGCACACCCTACATTAGGGTTGCCTGAGTACCATCTTATATCCTCAAGTACCACTTGGGTTGAGTTTCAAAGTTCGGGTGCCCATTGCTTTCACTGGTGACCGGGTTCAGGTTCGGGTCAAGTTCGGTTACCCAAACCGAACTTTTGTTCAAAGTTCATCTGAACTTGCCGAACCTGAACTTACAGGGGTTGACCCAACACTACCCATGACCTAACTTAAAGCGTAATTCCAGTCAAAATGACCCCTCCAATTCTGGCACTGAGCCAGAGTGGAGGGGATTATAAAGAAAAGAAACATGCCCCAGCTCCATGCGCCAGAAGAGGGTGGGACGGGTAGTTAATTTTGACTGATTTTCTTGATGATGATGCTCTCTCAAAAAAGTGGAGCCTCTCCAATTAATGTTGTCTTTTCCCAGTTGTCTCATTTTTTTCAATACTTAGGTGAATGTTTGTGTGAATAGCTTCTTATGTCTGTGCATGTGTGTGTTTCTCTTTGTGACCATGGGGGTGAGGGGGGTGGGATCAAGGCAACAGGATTCCTTCAGGGTACTTACTGCCACTGATAGGAGTCTGTGAAGTTGACCCCTGCTATAGAGAAAGTCCCAGGGCATCATGATTAGGCCACCAGCTATTCAAATAGGCTATGCCGAGTTCTGCCAGCAAGATAAGTATAGAGGCAATCCCAGGGGGTTTTAAATAGGAATAGTTAGGCAGTGCAATATCTGAAAGGAACTCAAGATGACAGTGTAGGATATGACATGAGACAACAACATTGAATAGTGTAGAGTAGAACCTTAACTTAGGACATAAGTTAAAAAAAAGAATATGAATGATAAGAGGGTTTTGCTAAACAAGAACTGGATAAAACTAGTTTAGGCAGACCCAAAAAAGAAGGATGCCACCTGTCAAGCATGCCTGAAAGCATATTTGCCATGTGACATATAGTAATAGTTGTGATGTTGAGGAGGACCCGTACTAGAGGGCATTTATGACACAACCCATCAATCAGTGAGTATCTTGTATCTGAGGAGTCATAGAAGTGTGAGTGGACTCTGATACAGTCCAGAAAGAAGTGTAGTTCCTGTCTGTGAGCTAAAGAGGGGACGCTTGCCACACTTTCATCATCTCACCCATCTTCATCATCTCACCCATCTACACCAGACACCCTGGCTCCAAAGAGTACCCGCTCATTGGCCCCTCGGGGCACCGGAGGTAAAGATGGACACGAATCAAAATCAAGATGCCCAGGGAGTAGAGGGCTTTTTTGACTTTAGCCACTCAAATAGATTACCGTAATTGCCGCTATATAATAAAGTCTCTAATTAATCTATAGCTGACTGTTTTAAAGTGGACCAAAACCCAGCAGGATCAGCCCGGGAATCTATAAGATTCCCGTGCCGATCCAGTCCCTCCCCGTGGGGCATCCAAAATCAGGATGCCCCGGCGTGTGAAACCCCCCAGGACGCCCGCAAACCTTACCTGAGTCCCAGTCCAATGGCGCATGCGCGGGCAGCATCTCGCGCTTCTCTCTCGCAGGGCACGTGGCCATTTGTGAATGGCCGGCACGGGCCCTGCTAGAGAATGGCCGTCCTCCAGGGGGCCCACTGACAGGGCCAGCCTTTAGTGTGTGCAACGGTGCTTGACCGACGGCGGATTGGGAGGGCACCACCACAGCTGGTACCCACATCTCCTCACATCTCCTTGCTGTGTGCCAGTGATGACCGAGGTGGCAATGCAACTTTACAGGGGCTTCTCAATTTGGGATGCCCCTGTTTGTGAAAGAACCCCCCTGGTTTGGCTGTTAACTCAAACTTGCGATCCCACAGTGCATTCACCAGTGCCAGGAAAGTAAAGAGCAAAGGGGGGAGGGGCACACACAGGGGCATCCAAAATCAGGAGAATCTCCATTCGTTTAGAATTTGAGGTAAGGTTTAAAGGGTTTTGGTGCGCTTCAAAGTAGACCAAAACTAGAGTTTTGGTCCAAATAGCATGATCCTTAGGCGGCATCCAGATTTGGGACGTCCTGCAGTGATGTGACGCGACTCTTCACCACAAAGGGGCCCACTGAGACCATGCCGCCCATGGGCCCACATAAACCTGGAGCCACCCCTGCTGGAGGTTCTACACTGGGGGGCAATGCAAATCAAGATGCCCCGGGTGCAAGCTATGACCTGTTCTGGAGTTTTTTAGATTCTAAGGTTTTCAGTCCGCTTTAGGTTTATGTGACCACAAGTTCACTTTAATACAGCTATCTCTGGTTCTTAACAAGCCCCTGATTTTATGGGCTTTGACATCCCCATTTCAGGAGGTGCGGGCTCCGCCGGGAGAATATATATTACAGAGGTGATCCCCGGAGGTTCTACACTGGGGGGCAATGCAAATCAAGATGCCCCAGGTGCAAGCTGTGACCTGGCCTGGGGTATTTTAGATTCTAAGGATTTCGGTCCGCTTTAGGTTTATGTGACCACAAGTTCAGTTAAATAAAGCTGTCTATGGTTCTTAACTAGCCCCTGATTTTTATAGGCTCTGACATCCCCATTTCAGGAGGTGCGGGCTCCGCCGGGAGAATACATATTACTTACACGGCCCATTATATCTTGTTTAGGCTTTACATTATTGACGCCTGTGACAATATTGAACGATCCATCCGCTTCTGCCTGTTGGGGGAAGACTGAGCCGCGCCGACCTGCCAAACAAGATCCCAGCGTGGAGGCTCGTCCGGCCAAGCTCCTGGCAGGTTTCTCCTCTGAATGCTCACAAGGGAGATAAAACAAAAAAAAAAAAAAAAAAAAGAAAAAACAATAAAGCGCAGACACTTTCACAGTGTGATCCATGCTAATGAGGTTCCGGCGCGTTTCGCTCATCCAGGCCCTGTGGCACCCTTCAAATCACCTCTATACAAACTCATCTCCACTCACAATAATTACATGTGCAGCCAAGGCAGCAATAATGATCAAACTGTCTCCTCTGCCTGCGAATCGCCGGCGTCCTGCACAGAGACAATGGTTCCCGGAGAAGAGTTTAGCGCATCCGAGCGGCGGAAAGAGAAGCCAAACAGCTACATGTGTCAGTCATGTGAATATTACATTTATTTCTTGCATAAAGGGATCATGAGAGTGTGTGCGGGGGGCGAACCTGTCTCCATTTTATACAGAAAGCGATGCCATGGTCATTGTGTGTCCTGTGCGGGGGGGGGGGGGGGATTTAGCTTGGATGGATGGAGGGTATTTAATGAGCTAAGTGGGTATCATATGATTTCCCAAGTGGGGTCTCCTATGGATTGATGGGATTTTTCTATGACTGAGGGGTCCTTTATGGATTGATGGGATTTGTCTATGACTGAGGGGTCCTTTATGGATTGATGGTATATTTCTATGACTGAGGGGTCCTTTATGGATTGATGAGATATTTCTATGACTGAGGGGTCCTTTATGGATTGATGGGATATTTCTATGACT
Source organism: Gastrophryne carolinensis (assembly GCA_027917425.1). NCBI lineage: Eukaryota > Metazoa > Chordata > Amphibia > Anura > Microhylidae > Gastrophryne > Gastrophryne carolinensis. Next base: position 39,066,509 of record CM051238.1, read on the forward strand.
GAGGGGTACCTTATGGATTGATGGGATGTTTCTATGACTGAGGGGTCCTTTATGGATTGATGGCATATTTCTATGACTGAGGGGTCCTTTATGGATTGATGGGATATTTCTATGACTGAGGGGTTGTGAGGAATAAGTCAAATATTATATTGCACCTTATCGCCATTGTCGACATCCCCCTTTAAGAAACCTCACTTATCCAGGTCTGGAGTTTCCCTTTATTCCGCCTGTTCTAAATGCACAAGTCCTTAGCTCTATTCAGGAAAAGAAATTAGCATTTACAGGTTAAGCAGCACAGATCACAGACCCCCTGTGATGCTGCTTTCCTGCTGATTGTCACACCTTAGTCTGGGAAGATGCCGCTTAGTCTGTAGCTCGCTGGACCCCTTGCTGTGAATATGTCATATCAAGGATGAGAACCGCAGACTAGCGGCACCAACAGAAATTGCTCCATAACTGCGCCCCCATGGCTCCCAGCACCAAACCAGGTACAGGATCAGAACTGGCTCACAAAACCGCATAAGGGGATAGGTAATTGCATTCTCAGAAATAAAGCAAAGCCCCGTAACCTGAGATCTGCTCCAAGTTACAACCTCTAAAGGGTTTTAGGGCAAAAGCACGCTCCAGAACCATGGGAGGGGACATCCCGTCCCAAAGAGGGGAGGGGGGCGGAGGGCCCTCGCAGCATAAATAGGGTGGGCTGGAGCCAGGTAGCTGTCACTCATCTGGAGGGGATATGCGGTCAGCATACTGGAGGTGCCCATCATCACCATCATAAGCTCTTGACATACCCCTTGTGAGAGCCCCCCGGTCATCACTGCTGCTCTGCAACTGCATATAAGGTAACTGCTTATTGTTTCTCTGTGTAACGCACTCTATCCTGTAACTGGCTCAGAATAGCATTTTGTATCATAGCTAAATGTTTGTTATTACTGCCTAGTGTGCTTATAGCATTAAAACTTATATTTAATCTGAGCGATCTGTTTTGCCTTAAACCAAGAATCTGTGTGTCCGGAGGCTTCGGGCCTTGTATCCCTGATAGGAGGGGTCGGACAAAGGGTTTTGGGAACACGGTCTTTGTGTCGGGAGGTCCCTGGTTTGCAGCCGGACCACTTGACCGCGGTTCCCTGACAAATTGGTTGCAGCGTGGTGGGATAAGGCAAATAGTGTAAGTGAGTGTGGGCCCCATACTCTCATACACTAAAGATTACCAGCAGTGGCTTTTCTGTTGCTGGGATCTTAAGATCAGCTCAACACATGGCATATTCTGAGAGTGGTTACAGTAAATTGTGTGATTACAACAGTGTGCAATATCTGTCAGTGACCAGCAGCTGCAGGCATGGCAAGTGGCACCCGGGCCAGAAGCAGGGATGTGGCTGCCGATGTTACACTGGGTGCGGAGGGGCCCAGCCAGGGCTCTCCCAGAAGCCAGTCAAAAGCCCTCAGTATCCCAGAGGACCGAGCCCCGCCTGCCGGTCCTCCCAGCCAAGCAGGCTCAGACGCTCTCCTGCACGCTGTTCTGGCAAGTCTCCGGGCTGGAGACCGGGCCACCTATGAGGACCTCATGGAGGAATGCCGGGAGCAGGCTGAACGTGAGGAACGGTGTGAACGCGAGCAGAGGGAGGCTGCCGAGCGCCGGAAGCAAGCTGAACGTGAACACCAGCTCCAAGTATTGCAGCTAAAGCTTCAGCACCCTCAACCCAGCACAGCTGGTAGCAGGCCCCCTGAGAACCAGGCCCCAAAGTTGCGTGCTGAGGATTTCCCCGTCTTGGACAAAGGCACAGATCTGGACACCTTTCTGCTGGCTTTTGAAACTGTTTTCCATCAATACCATGTCCCGGAGGATCAGTGGGTCGGGTACTTAACCCCTCGACTTAGGGGTAAAGCCCTGGAAATCTTTGGGTACCTACCCAGCAAGACCGCCCTGTGCTACGAGGGGGTCAAGCAAGCTCTGATCCGTCAATATAACCTTACCCCGGAATTTTATCGCAAGAAACTGCGGGGTTTGCGTTGTGGCCCCATAGACAGCTGGGCTGACCATATGAGGGCGCTACAGAGAGCAGTCGAGCAGTGGACCACCGGCTTAGAAATCACCACCATCCAGCAACTGAAGGAGCTGATCGCCATAGAACAGTTCCTCTGGAATTGCCCTGAGGATCTGCAGCAGTTTCTGCGTGACCGGAAGCCGAAGGGGGCCTCAGCAACTGCAGCACTTGCGGATGAATACAGTCACAACAGAGCCCAGGAGCCCTGCCAGCCTGCCAGCTGGAAAGTGGGTAAGCCGCCGCTGGCGTCTGTTGTACATGCCCCTCAGCCCAAGACCCCTGCCCCTACCCCCTTCTCCAGGCAAGGGGGGCCCCAACTGTGTCACCACTGCAACCAACCAGGAAACTTCAAGGCCACATGTCCTCAGTGCCAGCAGGGCCTGTCCCAGAACTCCGCCATGGTGCTGTATGTGGGTAGGGGTGCTGGGAGGTCCCGGGACAATTTGCAATTCGTCACTGTGGGCCAAGTTGTGGCCGTGGGACTTAGGGACACAGGCGCGGAGACAACTCTTGTGCACCCCGAGATGGTGTCCCCACCGGACTTCCTCCCTGGAAAGACTGTTTCAGTCTCCGGAATTGAGGGAGGTGCATCGGCACTCCCCATGGCAAAGGTTTATTTGGACTGTTGGGAGTCGGGCGGGGTGTGCAGGAGGTGGGGGTATCGCCGAATATCCCTGCCGGTGTTTTGCTAGGGACAGACTTGGGGCGGCTAGTGTCTCAGTATGTGGCCACTGAACCCCCGAGGTCTGGTCCCCCAGAATGTAATAACATGTATGCTCCAAGATGTGCAAATAATATGAGTCATGTGAGTAACCTACCTGCCACAGGGGTAGGGGGTATAAAGTGTGCTTCTTCCTCCCGGAGGAAGGAGGGTTACCCAGCAGCTGGGGAGGGAACTGTGACTGAGGTGAGGGGTGTCCATGGAGAGATGGGACCCCTAGGTAAGACCCCACCGCAGGGTTTCTCCACCACTGGGGTATCAGAGGGCCAGGCTGGTCTGTCTGGACTGGCGGCTTAGATGGGAATGGAAGGGGGGCAGGTATTACCTGAGGCCACAACGGCTCTGGCCACTATCGAGAATTGTGAGAGCGCTGGTGGCTCAGGTGTCCCTCGGGGGTATAATTGCCCCCTTCCTCCAAACCAGGTGGCTGCCAGGGCCGACAGAGGTCCGGAGGGAGGTCCTGGGAAACGGACAGGGGATGGGATGGTCTCTTATATTCCAACTACCCCACGTCCAGGGTTCCTGGCACCTCAACCCAGAGGACCAGTCCAGTCCAAAAAGCAGGGGCGGTGGAACCTGCAGGTGGGGTGAGGGGTGTCCATGGAGAGATGGGACCCCTAGGTAAGTCCCCACTGCAGGGTTTCAGCACACCCGGGGTGTTAAGGGACCAGGGTGTTCTGCCTGAACCGGCAACTTGGGTGGAAGTGGTGGAGTAGCAGGTCCCAGAGTCCCCTCAGGGGACCAACAGCTCCTTCCCTTCCTCCCAAGATGCTGCTGGGACAGGTGGAAACCCAGAGGTGGGTCCCGTGAAACTGACTGAGGACATGGTGGTCCCGACCATGTCTAGGCAGAGATGTGGGGTAGCATCAGACACTGATGACCCCCAGAGAGTCCTCCCCAAAAAGGAGATTCAGCCCCACTTGGGCCCAGACCCCAGATGGGTGGTCTGGGGACAAGTGCGGCTGTACCCAATGATGGTCAAGCCAGGGTCACCAGGAGAGTGGCCTGAAGACCAGCGGTTGGTGGTTCCCTATCTGTCCAGGGCTAAGGAGTGCTATGCCTTAGAGAGCCGGACGATTGGGCACATAGGGATCACCAGGAAGCAAGTGGGGCCTGACCTGGCTGCCCACTGCCATTTGTACCATACCTGTCAGAGGGTGGGGGTGGCAGGGCCAAATCCCAGCAGCCCACCGGGAACTCTGCCGCAATGAAAGAGGTTTGTACCAATGCCGGTGGACTATGCCACCCAGGGCCAAAGTTCAATGGACTTGTCACCCACCTGGGCTGACAGGGTGGGTACTGCCCTGTGGGAAATCCTTCCCAAGGAAGGTCCCCCCCAGGGTAGACTCTCCATCTAGGGGACCCAGTTCATGGTGCTGGAGGTTAGGCAGGCACCCACTCGGGGCTGCCTACCTTAGCCAGTGTTGGCAACATGCACCGGGTCCCCTGACTCGGGTAAAGCAGAAAGGGATGAGTTGCCATCGGCAGACTGTGGACCCGCGGTCCCAGCTATGGGCCACCCTACACCCCTTCCGGGAGTGGTCCAACCCCTACTCCGCAGGGATGTGGACCTTGCCCAAAATCCTCAACCCGAAACAGCACTATGGCCGTGGTGCTGCCGCGGAGTGCTACAGACAGGGATAGGGGGCACATGGGCGCATGGGCCAGCAGCAGGGAGCGCTGTCCCTTAGTACCCTCTTAGAGGGGGAGGTGTGAGGAATAGGTCAAATATTATATTGCACCTTATCGCCATTGTCGGCATCCCCCTTTAAGAAACCTCACATATCCAGGTCTGGAGTTTCCCTTTATTCCGCCTGTTCTAAATGCACAAGTCCTTAGCTCTATTCAGGAAAAGAAATTAGCATTTACAGGTTAAGCAGCACAGATCACAGACCCCCTGTGATGCTGCTTTCCTGCTGATTGTCACACCTTAGTCTGGGAAGATGCCGCTTAGTCTGTAGCTCGCTGGACCCCTTGCTGTGAATTTGTCATATCAAGGATGAGAACCGCAGACTAGTGGCGCCAACAGAAATTGCTCCATAACTGCGCCCCCATGGCTCCCAGCACCAAACCAGGTGCAGGATCAGAACCAGCTCACAAAACCGCATAAGGGGATAGGTAATTGCATTCTCAGAAATAAAGCAAAGCCCCATAAACGGAGATCTAAGGTTCTGATCCGCTTAGGAACCCCAATTCTGGACTCATTGGGTGCACGGCGTCCAGCTCGATAGTTTGGTACCGCTTCCAAGGCCATACGACCCCCCTGCTCCAAGTTATAACCTCTAAAGGGTTTTAGGGCAAAAGCACGCTCCAGAACCATGGGAGGGGACATCCCGTCCCACAGAGGGGAGGGGGGCGGAGGGCCCTCGCAGCATAAATAGGGTGGGCTGGAGCCAGGTAGCTGTCACTCATCTGGAGGGGATATGCGTTCAGCATACTGGAGGTGCCCATTATCATCATCATCATCATAAGCTCTTGACATACCCCTTGTGAGAGCTCCCCCATCACTACTACAACTCCATATTAAGGTAACTGCCTATTGTTTCTCTGTGTAACACACTCTATCCTGTAACCATCTCAGAATAGCATATTTGTATCACCTGTATCATTTGATATTACCTCATAGTTAACTGTTTTTACTGCCTAGTGTGCTTATAGCATTAAAACTTATATTTAATCTGAGCGATCTGTTTGCCTTGTATCCCTGATAAGAGGGGTCGGACAAAGGGTTTTGGGAACGCGGTCTTTGTGTCGGGAGTTCCCTGGTTTGTAGTCAGACCACTTGACCGCGGTTCCCTGACAAGGTCCTTTATGGATTGATGGGGTATTTCTATGACTGAGGGGTACCTTATGGATTGATGGGATATTTCTATGACAGAGGGGTACCTTATGGATTGATGGGATATTTCTATGACTGAATGGTCCTTTATGGAATAATGGGATATTTCTATGACTGAGGGGTCCTTTATGGATTGATGGGATATTTCTATGACTGAGGGGTCCTTTATGGATTGATGGGATATTTCTATGACTGGGGGGGTCCTTTATGGATTGATGGGATATTTCTATGACAGAGGGGTCCTTTATGGATTGATGGGATATTTCTATGACAGAGGGGTCCTTTATGGATTGATGGGATATTTCTTTGACTGAATGGTCCTTTATGGAATAATGGGATATTTCTATGACTGAGGGGTCCTTTATGGATTGATGGGATATTTCTATGACTGAGGGGTCCTTTATGGATTGATGGGATATTTCTATGACTGAGGGGTCCTTTATGGATTGATGAGATATTTCTATGACTGAGGGGTCCTTTATGGAATAATTGGATATTTCTATGACTGAGGGGTCCTTTATGGATTGATGGGATATTTCTATGACTGATGGGTCCTTTATGGATTGATGGGATATTTCTATGACTGAGGGGTCCTTTATGGATTGATGGGATATCTTTATAACTGAGGGGTCCTTTATGGATTGATGGGATATTTCTATGACTGGGGGATATATTACGGATTAATGGGATATTTCTATGACTGAGGGGTCCTTTATGGCTTGATGGGATATTTCTATGACTGAGGGGTCCTTTATGGATTGATGGGATATTTCTATCACTGAGGGGTACCTTATGGATTGATGGGATATTTCTATGACTGAATGGTCCTTTATGGAATAATGGGATATTTCTATGACTGAGGGGTCCTTTATGGATTGATGGGATATTTCTATGACTGGGGGGGTCCTTTATGGATTGATGGGATATTTCTATGACTGGGGGGGTCCTTTATGGATTGATGGGATATTTCTATGACTGAGGGGTCCTTTATGGATTGATGGGATATTTCTATGACTGGGGGGGTCCTTTATGGATTGATGGGATATTTCTATGACTGAGGGGTCCTTTATGGATTGATGGGATATTTCTTTGACTGAATGGTCCTTTATGGAATAATGGGATATTTCTATGACTGAGGGGTCCTTTATGGATTGATGGGATATTTCTATGACTGAGGGGTCCTTTATGGATTGATGGGGTATTTCTATGACTGAGGGGTCCTTTATGGCTTGATGGGATATTTCTATGACTGAGGGGTCCTTTATGGATTGATGGGATATTTCTATGACTGAGGGGTACCTTATGGATTGATGGGATATTTCTATGACTGAATGGTCCTTTATGGAATAATGGGATATTTCTATGACTGAGGGGTCCTTTATGGATTGATGGGATATTTCTATGACTGGGGTGGTCCTTTATGGATTGATGGGATATTTCTATGACTGGGGGGGTCCTTTATGGATTGATGGGATATTTCTATGACTGAGGGGTCCTTTATGGATTGATGGGATATTTCTATGACTGGGGGGGTCCTTTATGGATTGATGGGATATTTCTATGACTGAGGGGTCCTTTATGGATTGATGGGATATTTCTTTGACTGAATGGTCCTTTATGGAATAATGGGATATTTCTATGACTGAGGGGTCCTTTATGGATTGATGGGATATTTCTATGACTGAGGGGTCCTTTATGGATTGATGGGATATTTCTATGACTGAGGGGTCCTTTATGGATTGATGAGATATTTCTATGACTGAGGGGTCCTTTATGGAATAATTGGATATTTCTATGACTGAGGGGTCCTTTATGGATTGATGGGATATTTCTATGACTGATGGGTCCTTTATGGATTGATGGGATATTTCTATGACTGAGGGGTCCTTTATGGATTGATGGGATATCTTTATAACTGAGGGGTCCTTTATGGATTGATGGGATATTTCTATGACTGGGGGATATATTACGGATTAATGGGATATTTCTATGACTGAGGGGTCCTTTATGGTTTGATGGGCTATTTCTATGACTGAGGGGTCCTTTATGGATTGATGGGATATTTCTATGACTCGGGGTCCTTTGTGGAATAATTGGATATTTCTATGACAGAGGGGTCCTTTATGGATTGATGGGATATTTCTATGACTGAGGGGTACCTTATGGATTGATGGGATATTTCTATGACTGAGGGGTCCTTTATGGATTGATGGGATATTTATATAACTGAGGGGTCCTTTATGGATTGATGGGATATTTCTATAACTGAGGGGTCCTTTATGGATTGATGGGATATTTCTATGACTGAGGGGTCCCTTATGGGTTGATGGGATATTTTTATGACTGAGGGGTCCTTTATGGATTGATGGGCAATTTCTATGACTGAGGGGTCCTTTATGGATTGATGGGATATTTCTATGACTGAGGGGTCCTTTATGGATTGATGGGATATTTCTATGACTGAGAGGTCCTTTATGGATTGATGGGATATTTCTGTGACTGATGGGTCCTTTATGGATTGATGGGATATTTCTATGACTGAGGGGTCCTTTATGGATTGACGGGATATTTATATAACTGAGGGGTCCTTTATGGATTGATGGGATATTTCTATAACTGAGGGGTCCTTTATGGATTGATGGGATATTTCTATGACTGAGGGTTCCCTTATGGGTTGATGGGATATTTTTATGACTGAGGGGTCCTTTATGGATTGATGGGCAATTTCTATGACTGAGGGGTTCTTTATGCATCGTTGGGATATAACTATGACTGAGGGGTCCTTTATGGATTGATGGGATATCTTTATAACTGAGGGGTCCTTTATGGATTGATGGGGTATTTCTATGACTGAGGGGTCCTTTATGGATTGATGGGATATTTCTATGACTGAGGGGTCCTTTATGGATTGAAGGGATATTTCTATGACTGAGGGGTACCTTATGGATTGATGGGATATTTCTATGACTGAGGGGTACCTTATGGATTGATGGGGTATTTCTATGACTGAGGGGTCCTTTATGGATTGATGGGATATTTCTATGACTGAGGGGTCCTTTATGGAATAATTGGATATTTCTATGACTGAGGGGTCCTTTATGGATTGATGGGATATTTCTATGACTGATGGGTCCTTTATGGATTGATGGGATATTTCTATGACTGAGGGGTCCTTTATGGATTGATGGGATATCTTTATAACTGAGGGGTCCTTTATGGATTGATGGGATATCTTTATAACTGAGGGGTCCTTTATGGATTGATGGGATATTTCTATGACTGGGGGATATATTACGGATTAATGGGATATTTCTATGACTGGGGGATATATTACGGATTAATGGGATATTTCTATGACTGAGGGGTCCTTTATGGATTGATGGATATTTCTATGACTGAGGGGTCCTTTATGGATTGATGGGATATTTCTATGACTGAGAGGTCCTTTATGGATTGATGGGATATTTCTGTGACTGATGGGTCCTTTATGGATTGATGGGATATTTCTATGACTGAGGGGTCCTTTATGGATTGATGGGATATTTATATAACTGAGGGGTCCTTTATGGATTGATGGGATATTTCTATAACTGAGGGGTCCTTTATGGATTGATGGGATATTTCTATGACTGAGGGGTCCCTTATGGGTTGATGGGATATTTTTATGACTGAGGGGTCCTTTATGGATTGATGGGCAATTTCTATGACTGAGGGGTCCTTTATGGATTGATGGGATATTTCTATGACTGAGGGGTCCTTTATGGTTTGATGGGCTATTTCTATGACTGAGGGGTCCTTTATGGATTGATGGGATATTTCTATGACTCGGGGTCCTTTGTGGAATAATTGGATATTTCTATGACAGAGGGGTCCTTTATGGATTGATGGGATATTTCTATGACTGAGGGGTACCTTATGGATTGATGGGATATTTCTATGACTGAGGGGTCCTTTATGGATTGATGGGATATTTATATAACTGAGGGGTCCTTTATGGATTGATGGGATATTTCTATAACTGAGGGGTCCTTTATGGATTGATGGGATATTTCTATGACTGAGGGGTCCCTTATGGGTTGATGGGATATTTTTATGACTGAGGGGTCCTTTATGGATTGATGGGCAATTTCTATGACTGAGGGGTCCTTTATGGATTGATGGGATATTTCTATGACTGAGGGGTCCTTTATGGATTGATGGGATATTTCTATGACTGAGAGGTCCTTTATGGATTGATGGGATATATCTGTGACTGATGGGTCCTTTATGGATTGATGGGATATTTCTATGACTGAGGGGTCCTTTATGGATTGACGGGATATTTATATAACTGAGGGGTCCTTTATGGATTGATGGGATATTTCTATAACTGAGGGGTCCTTTATGGATTGATGGGATATTTCTATGACTGAGGGTTCCCTTATGGGTTGATGGGATATTTTTATGACTGAGGGGTCCTTTATGGATTGATGGGCAATTTCTATGACTGAGGGGTTCTTTATGCATCGTTGGGATATAACTATGACTGAGGGGTCCTTTATGCATTGATGGGATATTTCTATGACTGAGGGGGCCTTTATGGATTGATGGAATATTTCTATAACTGAGGGGTCCTTTATGGATTGATGGAATACCTCTATGACTGAGGGGTCCTTTATGGATTGATGGGGTATTTCTATGACTGAGGGGTCCTTTATGGATTGATGGGATATTTCTATGACTGAGGGGTCCTTTATGGATTGAAGGGATATTTCTATGACTGAGGGGTACCTTATGGATTGATGGGATATTTCTATGACTGAGGGGTACCTTATGGATTGATGGGGTATTTCTATGACTGAGGGGTCCTTTATGGATTGATGGGATATTTCTATGACTGAATGGTCCTTTATGGAATAATGGGATATTTCTATGACTGAGGGGTCCGTTATGGGTTGATGGGATATTTCTATGACTGAGGGGTCCTTTATGGATTGAAGGGATATTTCTATGACTGAGGGGTCCTTTATGGATTGATGGGATATTTCTATGACTGAGGGGTACCTTATGGATTGATGGGATATTTCTATGACTGAGGGGTACCTTATGGATTGATGGGGTATTTATATGACTGAGGGGTCCTTTATGGATTGATGGGATATTTATATAACTGAGGGGTCCTTTATGGATTGATGGGATATTTCTATAACTGAGGGGTCCTTTATGGATTGATGGGATATTTCTATAACTGAGGGGTCCTTTATGGATTGATGGGATATTTTTATGACTGAGGGGTCCTTTATGCATCGTTGGAATATAACTATGACTGAGGGGTCCTTTATGCATTGATGGGATATTTCTATGACTGAGGGGGCCTTTATGGATTGATGGAATATTTCTATAACTGAGGGGTCCTTTATGGATTGATGGAATACCTCTATGACTGAGGGGTCCTTTATGGATTGATGGGGTATTTCTATGACTGAGGGGTCCTTTATGGATTGATGGGATATTTCTAGAACTGAGGGGTACCTTATGGATTGATGGGATATTTCTATGACTGAGGGGTACCTTATGGATTGATGGGATATTACAATGACTGGGGGTCCTTTATGGATTGATGGGATATTTCTATGACTGAGGGGTCCTTTATGGGTTGATGGGATATTTCTATGACTGAGGGGTCCTTTATGGAATAATTGGATATTTCTATGACTGAGGGGTCCTTTATGGATTGATGGGATATTTCTATGACTGAGGGATCCTTTATGGATTGATGGGATATTTCTATGACTGAGGGGTCCTTTATGGATTGATGGGATATTTCTATGACTGAGGGGTCCTTTATGGATTGATGGGATATTTATATAACTGAGGGGTCCTTTATGGATTGATGGGATATTTCTATGACTGAGGGGTCCCTTATGGGTTGATGGGATATTTTTATGACTGAGGGGTCCTTTATGGATTGATGGGCAATTTCTATGACTGAGGGGTTCTTTATGCATCGTTGGGATATAACTATGACTGAGGGGTCCTTTATGCATTGATGGGATATTTCTATGACTGAGGGGTCCTTTATGGATTGATGGAATACCTCTATGACTGAGGGGTCCTTTATGGATTGATGGGGTATTTCTATGACTGAGGGGTCCTTTATGGATTGATGGGATATTCTAGAACTGAGGGGTACCTTATGGATTGATGGGATATTTCTATGACTGAGGGGTCCTTTATGGATTGATGGGATATTTCTATAACTGAGGGGTCCTTTATGGATTGATGGGATATTTCTATGACTGAGGGGTCCTTTATGGATTGAAGGGATATTTCTATGACTGAGGGGTCCTTTATGGATTGATGGGATATTTCTATAACTGAGGGGTCCTTTATGGATTGATGGGATATTTCTATAACTGAGGGGTCCTTTATGGATTGATGGGATATTTCTATAACTGAGGGGTCCTTTATGGATTGATGGGATATTTTTATGACTGAGGGGTCCTTTATGGATTGATGGGCAATTTCTATGACTGAGGGGTTCTTTATGCATCGTTGGAATATAACTATGACTGAGGGGTCCTTTATGCATTGATGGGATATTTCTATGACTGAGGGGGCCTTTATGGATTGATGGAATACCTCTATGACTGAGGGGTCCTTTATGGATTGATGGGGTATTTCTATGACTGAGGGGTCCTTTATGGATTGATGGGATATTTCTATGACTGAGGGGTACCTTATGGATTGATGGGATATTACAATGACTGGGGGTCCTTTATGGATTGATGGGATATTTCTATGACTGAGGGGTCCTTTATGGATTGATGAGATATTTCTATGACTGAGGGGTCCTTTATGGATTGATGGGATATTTCTATGACTGAGGGGTCCTTTATGGATTGATGGGATATTTCTATAACTGAGGGGTCCTTTATGGATTGATGGGATATTTCTATGACTGAGGGGTCCTTTATGGATTGATGGGATATTTCTATGACTGAGGGGTCTTTTATGGATTGATGGGATATTTCTATGACTGAGGGGTCCTTTATGGATTGATGGGATATTTCTATGACTGAGGGGTCCTTTATGGATTGATGGGATATTTCTATGACTGAGGGGTACCTTATGGATTGATGGGATATTTCTATGACTGAGGGGTAACTTATGGATTGATGGGATATTTCTATGACTGAGGGGTCCTTAATGGATTGATGGGCAATTTCTATGACTGAGGGGTTCTTTATGCATCGTTGGAATATAACTATGACTGAGGGGTCCTTTATGGATTGATGGAATATTTCTATAACTGAGGGGTCCTTTATGGATTGATGGAATACCTCTATGACTGAGGGGTCCTTTATGGATTGATGGGGTATTTCTATGACTGAGGGGTCCTTTATGGATTGATGGGATATTTCTATGACTGAGGGGTACCTTATGGATTGATGGGATATTACAATGACTGGGGGTCCTTTATGGATTGATGGGATATTTCTATGACTGAGGGGTACCTTATGGATTGATGGGATATTTCTATGACTGAGGGGTACCTTATGGATTGATGGGATATTTCTATGACTGAGGGGTCCTTTATGGATTGATGGGATATTTCTATGACTGAGGGGTACCTTGTGGATTGTTTGTATATTTCTATGACTGAGGGGTACCTTATGGATTGATGGGATATTTCTATGACTGAGGGGTACCTTATGGATTGATGGGATATTTCTATGACTGAGGGGGCCTTTATGGGTTGATGGGATATTTCTATGACTGAGGGGTCCTTTATGGATTGATGGGATATTTCTATGACTGAGGGGTACCTTATGGATTGATTGGATATTTCTATGTCTGAGGGGTACCTTATGGATTGATGGGATATTACTATGACTGAGGGGTGCTTTATGGGTTGATGGGATATTTCTATGACTGAGGGGTCCTTTATGGATTGATGGGATATTTCTATGACTGAGGGGTCCTTTATGGATTGATGGGATATTTCTATGACTGAGGGGTGCTTTATGGGTTGATGGGATATTTCTATGACTGAGGGGTCCTTTATGGATTGATGGGATATTTCCATGACTGAGGGGTCCTTTATGGTTTTATGGGCTATTTCTATGACTGAGGGGTCCTTTATGGATTGATGGGATATTTCTTTTACTGCGGGGTCCTTTATGGATTGATGGGATATTTCTATGACTGCGGGGTCCTTTATGGATTGATGGGATATTTCTATGACTGAGGGGTCCTTTATGGATTGATGGGATATTTCTATGACTGAGAGGTCCTTTATGGATTGATGGGACATTGCCAAGACTGAGGGGTCTCTTATGGTCTCTTATTGATTGATGGGACATTTCTACGACTGATGAGACTCTTATGAATTGATAGGGCATTTCTATGGCTGAGGGGTCTCTTATGGATCGATGAAATGTTTCTATGACTGATAAGACTCTTATGGATTGATAGGGCATTTATATGGCTGAGGGGTCTCTTATTGATCGATGGGACATTTCTACGACTGATCAGACTCTTATGGATTGATAGGGCATTTCTATGGCTGAGGGGTCTCTCATGGATTGACGGCATATTTCTATGATCTAGGGGTCACTCATGGTTTGATGGGAAATTTCTACAACCTAGGGGTCTTTTAAGGATTGATGAGATGTATCTATGGCTTTGTAGAGGCCTGTAGAGGGCGATCTTGCAGAGATGACATGGAAAAAGGAGCCCCTCCTGGTCCATAAGTACTGGGTTCCTCCCACTATTCCTCAGTCTTTTCGTCTCTGCAGTCGGCAAAGCATTCAGAAGATGACTCTCCTTCAAGCTGCAGGTAGCCGGGTTTGCTCTCGGGCCCCTTTTTTTCTCTATTTCTGTCTGATACTCTTTAAACCTGTTTGGTTATATTGTATGCCTCCCAGCCCTGGCTGTATGGTTCAGGCAAAGGTAGATACATACACCTTCTGGTGTATACAGGAGTTTTACTCCTCCGTGAGACCCAAATGTGGGTAGGCGGTTTCCGGGTTGGTGTTCTCGGCATGGGATGCCCCTGTCCCTTTATAATCCCCTTGTGCCTTATGGGTGCATTTCTATCCTCTCCCCTTTAGTTCTCCTTTACCCTGCTGGGGTAAAAAGGAGGGGGGGGGGGGGGGCGTTATCTGGGCTTATTTGTCACCATGCACACAAATTAAAAAAAAAAAAAAGATATATAAAATAAATCTTTATTACATATATATTATTATGTATGTTTACTATACTATTTAATAGGATATGTTTTATTTAGATTTTCCTATTTCTGTCTAGGCAGCATTCTTTTGCTTACCTTTTAAAGCTCTTTTGTTTCTGGCTATGTTCAGAGTTTAATTTCCCTCCATTCTTGGTCATGTGATTCTGGGGGGTGGGCGGGGCTTAGGCACACAGCAATCATTTCATTCTCAAGAGCACCTGGGTGCTCTCTTTGTCTGCCTGGCTCCTGTTGCTTCCCTATGGTCTTCCCTCATTGTACTTGATTTGGCAGCACATATACTAAGATTGGAACAATACAGAGAGGATTAGCATGGCCCCTGCGCAAGGATGACACGCAAATTCGTGAAGCGTTCCATATTTAAAGGTGCTGTGAGTACCCCTCAGCTTGCTGAAGGGAGTTTCTGTCATTTTTTTCATGCTTTGTCATTTATTGTATTGTGTGCATTGGTGACTGTTTGTTTTCCTTGTAGGTGGAAACTCTTTATTTTTCTCCTGGGGTTTCTCCTGGTCTTTAGCCCTTAAAGCCTTATTTGGGGGTCCATTTGTGTTAATATCCTCCCACTTGGGACTATTTAAAGGGGCATCCCGGGTAGCAATTGCTTAAATCCCATATATACTTGGCGACTATAATCAATTATAGTATAATACTAAACACCATATGGAGGCATCTCAGGACAACGGGCATGCAGTTCCCTCTGCACAGACTCGGCAATGTTTTGGATGTGGGGCATCCCTTGTTGGGGATAACGCAATTCTTTGCGTCCCTTGTGCTCAATTAACTATTATGCAGCAAACTGGGGCCCAGGCTTCGGCGTCTGCGGCTTCTGCCTTATCTCCTACTCCGCCATGTCTTGTCCGTACCCCCAGTGATATTGTCATGGGTGGTGAGTCGCATTCTGATTTATGTGCCAGATTGGCTCATCTTGAATAAATTAATGTCTAGCTCTGTGGCCAAGAAGGCCTCAGCTAAAAGGAAACATTTGACTCAGGCCGTTCCGGTAAGTGAGTTGGATAATTGTGAAATGCTTTATTGGTCTGATCCTTCTCAGTTAGAAGAAGGAGAATTATATGAGGATTCAGATGTTTCTGATGAACAGCAATTTGTTGGTACTGTGAATGAGCAGGGTGAAGCTAGTGTTGTGGATACTCCTAAGGCTCTTGCTCGGTTATTTGAGGTTTTGGTTATCACTCCTCCTGAAGTAGTCCCTCCTCAAAAAGGGGAATTCTTTGGAGTCTCTAAACCTTGTTTAGAATTTCCAAATCAAAAGCATTTTTATGAAATTATTATTAAAGAATGGGAGAAGCCTGCGCGGCTTCCTGGCATTCCCTTGGGCTGGGACAAGAAATATCCCTCCCAGCTGATACTATTAAACGTTGGTCATCACCACCTGTGGTGGTTGCCCCTGTGCTTAATTTATCCAATTCCTCTGTGTTGCATTCTCCTGACTCCACTACACTTAAAGATGGAGAGGATAAGCGTATTGATCAAATGGCGTGCCACGCTTTTTCCAGTGTGGGCTCGGCCTTGCTGCCTGTTGGTGCCTCAGCACTCATGACAGTGGCCTGTTGTGAGAGACCTAATGAATTACTCAGGGCTTGATCAGTCCTCTGATGAGTACGCCGCTCTTAAGCGATGTGAGATGTTTGCATCTTTTGTACTTTCTGCCTTAGATGCGGTCAGTATGGTTGCGGCAGTGGGCAGCTGATATTGTAGCCAAGAAATCGCTTACAGCGCTCCCTTTTGTGGGATTGCGCCTCTTTGGAGAAAAATTGGATTCTGTCACTAAAGGAGGTAAATTACCTCAGCGTAAGAAACAATGTTGTTCCTTTCGTGGAGTGGCCTCTTTTAACCCTTCCTTTCGGGCGTCTAGATCCGGTAGAGGATCGGCCTTTTCAGCCCCTAGAGGGAATGCATGGAATAGAGGAAAGGGACAAGGCCGTCCAAGTCAGAATTGGGGGTCCAAAACCAAATCTGCCACTAAGCCTGCTCAACAATGAGGGGACGCCCTCACCCTTACGGGTGGGGGGACTGCTGCGGTTCTTCTTCCATGTCTGGGGTCAGGAGGTATCAAACAATTGGGTTCTGGAAGTAGTCTCTTCCGGTTACAAACTGGAATTCGAGTTCCGGCCTCCTCCCAGATTTTTCATGTCCCGGACGCCGTCAGATCCGGCAATCGCGCAGGGACTGCGGGCAGCAGTAGGGAATCTGTTAAACATGGCTGTCATCTGCCTAGTGCCTCCAGCGGAAAGGGGTTTGGGGTTTTACTCCAACCTATTCACGGTACCCAAAAAGGACGGCTCTGTTCGGCCTATCCTAGACCTAAGGAGATTCAATCAATTTATCCGTTTCAGAAAATTCCGCATGGAGTCTCTGCGATTAACGATCGATGCTCTCCGTCAGGGGGACTTCATGACATCCATAGACATCAAGGATGCTTATTTGCACATTCCTATTTTTCTGGGTCACCAGAGATTTCTCAGGTTCTCGATAGAAGACCAGCATTATCAATTTGTGGCCCTGCCATTCGGGCCTTAACTCGGCCCCAAGACTCTTTACCAAGATACTGGCAGGAGTGATGGCTATATTCAGGGTCCAGGGCATCTGCATTGTACCTTTTCTGGACGATCTTCTTATCGCGGCCTCCTCCCTCGAACAATCAGAGTTGGACACCAGGACGGTGGTCTCTACGCTAGAGAGGTTCAGATGGGTAATAAGTTACCCCAAATCCTCTCTCTGTCTGTCCAGGGAAATTCCCTTCCTGGGCCTGATTCTGGATACATTTCAGGCCAAGGTTTTTCTTCCTCAGTCCAAAATGGTTCTGATTCAGGACTTGATTTGTCTATTCTTGTCCAACCCTCGTCAGTCTATCCGTCTAGGGATGAGAGTAGTGGGATTGATGGTAGCTGCATTCGAGACAGTCCCGTTTGCCCAGTTTTACATAGGGACGCTTCAGCTCTTCCTCTTGGCAAAGTGGGACATGTGCCCACTATCATTGAATCAGACTTGTCTATTGTCTCCCCACGTTTTGCAGTCCCTTCAGTGGTGGTTAATATCGCTCAACCTCCAGAAGGGCAAGTCATTTCTGACTCCGCGTTGGGAACTGGTTACCACAGATGCCAGCCTGGTGGGCTGGGGGGGCTTCTGGAAGAAGCATCAGTTCCAAGGATTGTGGGGGCCTCAGGAGGCTCATTTTCCAATCAATGTATTAGAGCTTCGGGCCATACGTCTTGTTCTACTTCGACTGACCCATTTCTTACAGGGTCTGCCAGTTCAGATTCGGTCAGACAACCGAACAGCTGTTGCATACATCAATCACCAGGGAGGGACTCGCAGTTGGGGTGCCCTTCGGGAAGTGTCTCTGATCCTTCAGTGGGCAGAGATTAATGTTCCCTGCATATCAGCAGTTTACATTCCGGGGATAGAGAATGTGGAGGCAGACTCCCTGAGCAGGGGATGTTCTCGCCAGGGAGAATGGTCTCTCAATCCAAGGGTCTTTCAGTTCCTCTGTCACAAGTGGGGGACTCCACAGTTGGACCTGTTTGCTTCTCACCACAATCACAAGCTCCAGCTTTTGTGTCTCTATCCCAGGATCCTCTGGCAGTGGCAGCGGATGCCATGTCTCTGGCTTGGAAGGATCTGGGGTTCCTATATCTGTTTCCCCCATTCTCCATGATCAGCAAGGTGGTGCGCAAGTTAGCACTGGAGGCGCCAGAAATTCTGGTGGCGCCAAGGTGGCCAAGACGTCTTTTCCATCTGCCTCTTCCTCCAGATCTCATCACTCAGGGTCAACTTTGTTACCCCAATTTACAAACGCTGGCTTTGACGGCATGGCTGCTGAAGTCTCCATCTTGAAAGAAGAAGGTCTTTCTGATGTGGTTATTCAGTCTCTTATTAGAGCTAGGAAGAAGTCTTCCTCTGTCATTTATTACAGGACTTGGAGGTCCTATATTGATTGGTGTGAATCCAGGGAGTATTTTCTATTCCTAGAATTCTGGAATATCTGCAACGAGGTCTGGATATGGGATTCCAGATTAGTACTTTGAAAGGGCAAGTCTCTGCCTTGGCTATTTTCTTTCAAAGGTCGTTCGTTAAGACTTTTTTCCAAGGAGTCACGCATGTGCGGCCTCCCAAAAAGCCTATACTTCCTGTTTGGGACCTTAACCTAGTGCTTTCAGCTATGCAGGCCGCTCCCTTTGAGCCCTTGCAGGATATTCCTCTTCCTATTCTTACTCAGATGGTTGCCTTTTTGGTTGCTATTATTTCTGTCTGCCGAGTTTCTGAACTGGTGGCTTTGTCTATTCTAGCCCCTTATTTTGAGAGGCATCAAGATAAGGTTGTTTTCCTTTTTAAACCGGATTTCCTTCCTAAGGTGGTGTCTGCTTTCCACCTAAATCAGGATATAGTTCTTCCTTCCTTGTGTCCTAAACCTAGTAACGACAAGGAAAGGATCTTACATTCTTTGGATGTAGTTCGTTGTGTTAAGTATTATTTAGATACTACTTCGGCCTTCCGCAAGACGGATGCCTTTTTTGTTGTGCCTTCTGGGCCCAAGAAGGGTTTTGCTCCTGCCAAATCTTTCCTTAATAAGTGGATACGTCAGGCCATCATTGGGGTCTATTTGGCTAAGGGGAAGGTTCCCCCTTTTCGTGTCACCGCTCATTCTACTCGTGCTATTGGAGCTTCCTGGGCTTTTCAGCACCAGGCTTCTGTTGAACAGGTTTGCAATGCTGCGACTTGGTCTTCTGTGCATACCTTTTCTAAGTTTTACAAGGTTGATGTGCGGGCCTCAGCGGATGCTGCTTTTGGCCACAAAATTCTGCAAGCTGCAGTAATTTAAGTTATGCATTATTCCTTGGGGATCCCCACCCATTATAGACACTGCTATTGGATGTCTCAAGTGTCATGAATATCGGGAAGTGGGGTGTGTGACATACTAGGAATAATACCATTTTGTGAGTACTCACCTGTAAAATGGTTATTACGAGTATGTCACACACCCCACTTCCCCAGCCCTTTTTTGTTCTAAGGAATCCTTTATATGGTGATTATTATTTTCAAACTATTTTTCAATCATTGAATATAATTTGCTCTTCCTGGTTCTTCACTGCTTTTTAAAAAGACTGAGGAATAGTGGGAGGAACCCAGTACCAGGAGGGGCTCCTTTTTCCATGTCATCTCTGCAAGATCGCCCTCTACAGGCCGGGTTCCCAAGTGTCATGAATATTTGGAAGTGGGGTGTGTGACATACTCGTAATAACCATTTTACAGGTGAGTACTCACAAAATGGTATTATCTTAGGATAGATGTGTTCTTATCCCAGACATGTTTAAATGTACTTACTGTCGATTTTTCAACTACTTCTGCTGGAAGTTTGTTCCAAGCAACATTGCTCCTGATCTTCCCCCCGACCAGCTTCAGGTTGGGCCCCCTTGTTCTATCATTAAGTTTCTTCTTATAAACACTTCCCTTCTGAACCTTATTGAATCCTTTCACATATTTAAAGGCCTCAATCATGTGCCCTCTCTCCTTTCTTTCCTCTAAACTGTACATATTATGTTCTTTAAGTCTCTTTTGATAAGTCCTTCAACCATTTTTGCTGCCGGCCTTTGTACCCGTTCTATTTGAATATTGTATTTCTGCACGCAAAGTCTCCAGAACTGCACACAGTATTCTAGCTGTGGCCTCGCCAGGGCTCTACAACTTCCCTCTTCCTATTGGTGATGCCTCGAGCTATGCAGCTGAGCATCCTGCTTGCTTTTCCCACTGCCTGGCTACACTGTTTGCTCATCTTGTAGCTTTCAGTTTTCGGTATCGCTCAAAATCTCTTTCCTCTAAAGTCCTGCCCATACAGTACTCCGAACAGGAATTTCTTCTACTCAAGTGCATGGTTTTACATTTAGAGATATTAAATTCCAGTTTCCACAGTTTTGACCATCTATCCAGTAAAGCTAAATCATTTTCCATGTTGCAGACACTTTCAGGAATATCCACCCTATTACTAACCTTTGTATCATCCGCAAACAGGCAAACTTTTCCTGCCAAGCTTTCTCCTATGTCACTTACAAATATATTAAAAAGAATGGGGCCCAGGACAGAGCCTTGTGGCACACCGCTTGTAACTCGCCTTTGTTCAGATTGCACACCATTTACAACAACACTCTGATACCGATCCTTCAGCCAAATGGAAATCCACTGAACTATCCAGGGATTGAGTCCTACCTTCAATAACTTATCTATGAGCTCTTTATTTGGTACAGTGTCAAAGGCTTTGCTAAAATCCAGATAGGCGATATCCACAGCACCACCTTCATCCAACACTTTAGTGACATTGTCAAAGAAATCAATAAAATTTGTCTGATATGATCGGCCCTCAGTAAAGCCAGGCTGTTTTGGGTCCAACATGTTGGTAATTTTTAGATGGGAAATTATCTGTTTTTTCAAGAGAGTTTCCATTAGTTTTACCACTATAGATGTTAAACTAACCGGCCTGTAATTACTGGCTTCTTCTCTACTCCCCTTCTTATGGATTGGTACAACATTGGCCATTCTCTAATCATCTGGAACCTCACCAGTGGAAAGGGAATGGTTAATAAATCAGTCAGAGGGGCTGCAATCACAAATCTAAGTTCCCTTAGAACTCTGGGGTGGATTCCATCTGGACCCATTGCCTTACTTACCTTTAGATGTGCAGCTGAGCTAAGACATCAGCCTCCAAAAATTCAGGAGCTGGACCCTCCCAGATGGATGCTACTATCTGAAAATACTGAACAAAAGTAGCTATTTAGATAGTCAGCCACGACCTTAGCCGATAACATTATTCTCCTTATTTCTAATTTTTGAGACTGTTTTTGTTTGTTGTTTTTCTTCTTTCTCTCAATATATCGGAAAAATGTTTTATCTTCACTCTTCACAGATTAGGCCATTTCTTTCTCCTTGCCCTTAAGCAGCATTTATAATCACTTTTGTTTCCCCCTCTCTGTCAGCTACACATCCACTTTCTTTATACATCTTTATACATGATCGTGCTGACTTTCCTAGAAAACCATAGCAGGTTCTTCTTCCTTTTATTCTTGCTAGTTTGTATAACACATTGCTTAGTCGCCTTTAAAGTGCTACTGAAGAGAAAGGTAATTGTTACACCATTGCATCGGGCTACATTTGGCACTGTCTTAATCTGTTTTCTGTTTTTAAATTGAAGAATAAATGGCTGAGATATCGGGGTTTACACGTTCAGATTATGTCATACCCCCTTACATCCCATCATCCAATGAGCTCATCAGAGCGGGACAGAATTGTTGGAGGGGGAGAAGAATCATGCCCCCTGCAGACACCGCCATCCCCGCCGAGGGGGACAGGGCCCCGCTTTCCCCTTCCCACCATCCAGCAGCTGGGGGAGCTACAACGCTGCTCGGCGACGTCCGTTCCTCCCTCCACCACTCACTCACGCAGTAGGGGAAGAAGATGCATGAGAGATGCCTGCCTCCTCTTTCTCCCGGCTGATGCCATGAGAGTGCAGTGCGGCAACTGCCGTCCCATCCAGGGCCGGCGTCAGCACCTGGCAAGGTGGGGCAGCTGCCCCCGTGGCACCTTGTGAGTGAGCACATGCACTTTGGAAGAGCATGTATGCACTTTGGGAGTGTGCACATGTATTTTGGGAGTGCATGCATGAGTTTTGGGAGTGCACGCATGGGCTTTTGGGAGTGCGCTTATGCAGTTTGGGAGTGCAACATTGCATTTTAGGAGTACACGCATGTACTTTGGGAGTGTGCACATGGGCTTTTGGGAGTGCACGCATGCACTTTGAAAGTGCGTACACACACTTTGGGGGTTTCTACATTTTTTGGGAGTGTGCACATGCACATTGGGACCGCACGTATGGAAGTTTGAGAGTGCACGCATGCACTTTGGAAGACTGGCCTGCTGGACAAGGAGGAAGCCCCTGACCTGGCAGATCAGCAGACAGGATGCTTCCTCTGGTGGAGGACAGAAGCTGGATGACACAGAGGGGTAAGTACTGTTAATAAAACTACTAATGAACTAGTAAGGGGTCCCAGGGGCCGTATACCAGTTTAAAGGGTAGAGGGGCTGGCATGCCATTTGCCAGCACCATAATCCCATATTTCCTATTCTATTAGCTACATCTATTACATAAAACGTGTTTTCCTTTTATAGTAGTAGTGAGACAGTTTGCTACTCATGTGATTGACTTTTACAATTCACTATGACATTTATATTACTGTGTGATCTAATCTGCATAATCTTATTAGCATACAGGAATTATCAATGTGTCAAAGACCTTAACAAGATAGCTGTTGAGTGAATTTAAATCACTGGAGTTGTGATAGGTTATGAAACTGCTAAGGGAAAATTGGTTCTCTATAGGGTTGATTCAGCACCGTTAATTTTAACACCATATTTAGCTGTGTATTTTTTTTATTTGTACAGCTAAATATGGGGCTGAATTGCACTGAGGGAAAAAAATCATAAGAGTAAAAAGTGTTTTCCCTGAAAAAAACTTTACGTGTGCCATAGTCGTGTCCTCTGTGCCAGCCACCGGCGTGACCTGTCCCCCGGCAGCCAATCGTGGGACTCCTTTCCCGGCGCTGGCTCTTAATGAAGGTGAGCCTTGCGGCGGTCTGGGAGGTTATTTGAAAGGGGGCTCCAGCATTCTGGATGCCCCACCCCGAGCTTATTGTGAAGAGCAGACAGCGGGACCAACACCCATTAAATAAAAAATGGGTGTTGGTCCGGTTTAAATGACACTGTTAAACAAGCTGTACACTGACTACTACATTCTACTACATTAGGCTCAATTTAGCATCATGAGTATATTTGTTACTAATTTTTTGTAGAGAAAACATTTTTCTTTTTATCATTTTCTCCAGTGCAATTCAGCACCATATTTAGCTATGTCATTTCAAGAAAAAAAAAGCATAGCTAAATATGGTGCTTTAACCGGATTTTCAGCATCATTTAATGAAAAGCCCAAAACCCTTAAAAAACTATTCCCCACCATCTAAAATGAATATATTTTACGTTTTAGTTGCTTATTATTCTTTCCCCTGCTGAGCTTCAACTGTGTTCAGGACTTTAGGATATGGGCGCGCCATCTTGCCATAGAAGCATCACATACTGAGGAGAGGAGAGGGGGCGAAAGTTCAGGGGGGGCTTATAGCTGTGCTTTGCACAGACAGAGCAGCAATCCCAGAATGCAGAGCAGCATAGTCAGAAGACACCTGAGACAACCTGAGACTTCATGGGCCGCCATCTTGGATGTTTAAAGGCTCAGAAAAAGCACTAGGTACAGCTAGGATGATTTTTAATGTGGGCAATCTGTATGTACGGGGGGGGGGGCATACTAGATAGGATCTTATTCAGGTGAGGGTCTGCTTTAATTGCACTTTAGCAAAAAAATACAGATATTTCTCAGAGAAGCATGAGAAAAAAGATACAGTGCTGAACCAACCATATTGTATCAAATTGTCTTATCGTCAATGGTCTCCCATGAAAAGATATAAGGGCTGATTCATCACGTGCCAATTCAAATAGGACACAGTATAAACAGCATGTGCAGCTATAAAGGCATCACCTCTAATTAAGATCCGGTTGCACTTGCAGCTTTTTTCATATGTTCTGATATTGCCCTAAACTTATTCCCTTTTGGAACTCTGTGTCTTCAGTTTTGTCCGAAATCTTACATTTACCCCTTGAGATCGACCCGATCCTCTTCCTCCTTTATCTCACTGACACGTCCCCACAGACCTGCAAAATGGTCCTACCAAGGCCATTGAAATCTAATTCCACCTCCTCCATGGCAGATTGGATAGAAGAAATGCATTAGATCATGGAGATGGAGGAGCTCACTGCTATTCCACATGATAATACTCCCCAGTTTCTGCGCACTTGGACACCTTGGTATTTATTTAGACACACTGACCAATATAGCAAGATCGCCTCCATATGACTCCAATGCTCATCTGACCCCAGGACCATTCTGTGTATACTGCTGCATCAATGGACACCCACTATTACCAGGCCCGTATTTGCCACAAGGCAAACATAGGCACGTGCCTAGGGCGGAGCTTAGTGACAGGGACGGGGCGCTGGCCACCAACAATTTAATTTTTTTTATCACATTTATTTATTATCGGATTCATAGCAGTCGATGTATGCTAGCTGTTTATTTCATGAATGCATTGGTGGTTCAGGGGAGCCCTCCCGTCCCCGTGTGGTTTTGTCGCCGCCTCCAAGAATAATAAGTGAGCGGTGCGATTATGCAGGAACTTCCCACTCGCCCCTCCCCGCTCCTGCCCCTCGCGCTGCCCCCTGCCTTGACTGTCAGCCTCCTGTCTGCTTCACATGTAATGTCATGTGGACCAATCAGCGCCCAGATAGCAGCGCTGAAGTCCCTGTGTGACCGCTCCTGTCCTTCACCGCTCCTTCCTTGCCTCCCCGCTCCTGCCCCGACTGTCAGCCGCCAGTCTGCTTTCTGTGACAGAAGCGTCGCAGGTAAGTGCGGGAGCTGTGGGGGCGTGGTCTCACCCCCAGCTTCATCGGTAATACAGGTTGCTCTTGGTCACTGCAGGGGAGGCGGGTTCCATCCACTACCAGCTGACTATGTGACCCTCTTATGGTAAGATTCTGTCCAAGGGTGGGGAGGGGGTAACCTTGTGTGTATGGAGGGGATTACATTTTTTCAGCGTTTTGGTTGATTAAGTGGACCAACCACCAGCACAGGCTGATAATGTGACCTTGGGGCATCCCAATCCAGGATGCCCCCATTGTGAAATCCCCCAAGATCACCAGGAATCACTCACCTTACTCACCATGAGCACAGCCGGGTTTCCCAAGCCTCCCTGTAGCTGGGGGTGGGAGCACATTGCAAACATTAGGAAGACCAGGGATGTGGCCTCCTCCATTTCCCCATGCTAGAGCTCTCAAATGGCGCTTTATGCCGTATATTAAAATGCACTGCAGAAAGCTCTAATTGGATGAGAGTTCCTGCATGTGCTGTGTGACTAGGGAAAGGTGAGTTCCTGGGGTAAACTGGGGGGTTTCATACAGTGGGGCATCCCAAATCTGAATGCCCCCCACAAAAGGACCAAAACCCAGGATAGTGAAGATACAGGATTTTGGTCTACTTTAAAGTGGAACAAAACCCAGTGCGGCTAGCCTTGTAATCTAAAAGAATTGGGATGCCCCACTGTGTGAAACCCTGCAGGTCATCGATATCCACTCACCTTTCCCCAATCCTGTGGTGCATGCAAGGCCCCCGTCCAATCAGAGCCATTTGCCGTGTCTATATAATTCGGCAAATGATTGTTTACATCGGGGAGCGAGAGAGGATGAATTCCCTGCATCCTTGGGATGTGCACAAGCCTTTCAGATAGGCTGGGATGGGGGAGCTTGCTGCTGGGGATGCCGACGCTCTCACTCCCAATTGAGGCCTATCAAAGCCATTTGCTAAATGACACATATTGCAGGGGTGTAGCTGGAGGGCATGTTCCCTGGGTGCAGCAGGTCAGGGGGCACCAAAGAGGGGCCTGAGCACAGGTGGGGGACACCATTTCGAATCTTTGCCCAGGGTGCCAGAAAGCCTAGCAACACCTCTGCATATTGCCAAAGGGCTCTCATTGGATGTGCTGTGGGACAGTGAGATGTACTGGGAGATCTAGTGGATTTCACACATCAGGGGGAAACTGAACAAATCCCAGGTTTTGTTCTGTTTAAAGAGGAACAAAATCCAGGAATTTGACATTCACGTTTTTTTTCCCACAGGCTCTCATCCAATCCATGCTTTTTGCTGTGCATACTAATGCAGTTGTTTTTAACTGAGCATTGGCATAGGGAACGATGACAGCTGCATCCCTGGTTTACCTATGCAGTGCGTGTGTTTCTGTGGCCATTCAATCAGAATGGCTGTGTGGGGGTTCACATAGTGGGGCATCCTGAATTGGGGGGGGCGTAAGCACAAATAGTTCGTAGGGCAGCATGAGCCTTAAATACGGCCCTGACTATTACCACTATTCCCACTATTTCCACTTCCCCCTCTTTCCCTTCCTTTCTTCTCTTTCTTTCTTCTTCCCCCTTGTGGCTATTATTAGTACTACAAGGAAGATATAATCTTCTAACTGATCTTCATCTTAGAAATAACCTATATCATCCGATTATCACCAGTGTCCATCTCAGTATGAATATGAGTACCTCCATATAGATGTATATTCATATAGATCCATATAGATATAAAATCAAATAAGCATCTGGTATGAACCCATGATATTTCTTCAGAACAAACAAGGTATCTGTTGTGAATGTACTTGGAGCCCTCTCTAAATCTTCTTGAACTTTTTCTGTCCCTGTATTGTACTGTTACTACTTTTTCCTTGAAATAAAGAATTTCAGAAAAAGATTTGGTTGCCCACCCTTTGGCATTGATGACAGCCTCCAAAGGTTTATTGTAGCCATCTATAAGCTTCTTGCACTTCTTCACTGGCATTTCCTCCAACTCTTCAGTTTGTTCAAGCTCTTGAAAGTTTGAAGGGATCTTTACTCCAGTGGCAGAGTTCAAGTCACCCCAAAGATTTCCTATTGGATTGAGGGTTTAAAACAATCAGTTTTTTTCTTTTTCAACCATTCCTGTTTACTTTTGGATGTGTGCTTTGGGTCATTGTCTTGATGGAGGATCCATGATTAGAAATGGGCGAAGTTTGTACTAAACTGCTAGTTCGGGTTCCCAAACTTGAACACGGACTTCAGCCAGAAGTTCGGCGTCCATCCCGAAAACGGAAAAGCTGGTTGATGAACTGCTGAGCAGTTTCATGTACAGTTGTACTGGCACTAGAAGTGTCTTCACTCCTGGGATCCGGCTGCCATGTATTTGTAGCCCTGGCTGGGGCCATATTCAAATGCTGCCCCCGCTGACAGAAAAGGATCGGGAAGAGGTAAGTCACAGTAGCTCGCTTTTGCTGCACATTCTGCACCCCCTTCCCTGCTACAACAACATTTATTGATAGTTTGACCAAAGTCTCAGAACACAAACTTTGAGGGGTTCACTGGGTAAGACATTTAGCTCTAAAATCTCTTGATAATTCAATACGATCTAGGCCTCCAGAACCAGACCCACCAAAGCAACCCCACATTATTATGGATTCTCCACCATGATTTTGTAGGGTGCTCTTTTGGTAGGGTGCTCTTTTCCTTAAAGTGGACCAACACCCACGGGTGATCGGCCCGGGAATCTATAAGATTCCCGGGCCGATCACCCCCCACCCCGCGGGACATCCGAGATCGGGATGTCCCGCGGGGTGTAACCCCCCCAAAACCCCCGAAAAACCTTACCTGATCTTCGGCGGCGGCCGGCCGCCGCCGCCTCCCTCGCGCCCCTGTAGGCGTGCGCGCACCCGCGCCGGCCGTCTGCGAATGGCCGGCGCGGGCGCGCGCTCGTCAAAAGGGACGCGCGGGAGGCGGCGGCGGCAGCCGCTTAGACGTTCCTGGACCTGGCTTGTACGTCGGCGCTGGGAGCGGGGAGAGGTGAGTTTTTCGGGGGGTTAGGGGGGGTTTCACACAGCGGGGCACCCCGATCGGGGGTGCCCCACCGAAGTGGACCAAGACCCAGGATAGTCAAAATCCTGGGTGTTGGTCCACTTTAAAAGCTTAATTGTTGCTTTTGCATTGCCAAAAAAAGCTACATTTTTGCTTCATCTGTCCACAGAACATTTTCCCAGAAGGATTGTGGTTTTTCAAAGCACTCTTTGAGAAAGATCAGTTATTAGCAATGGTTTCTTCTTTGGCCTTCACCCATAAAGCTCAGCTTGGTCTAGTGTGCAGCATATGGTACTTGTTGAATCCTTGATGACCCCAGACTGTTCCACGTTGGTCTTCAGGTCTTTAGATGTTTGAAGTGGGGTTTTATCGACCATTTGCACCAACCTTCGAAGGCGTCTCGAGACAATTTTCCTCTTTCTCCTACATCCAGGGAGGTTCTTGATGGTCCCATGCTTGGCAAGCTTCTTAACATTTCACACTGTTGAAACTGGGATACCAAGGTCTTCAGAGATGGTCTTATACCCTTTGGAAGTCTGCTAATAATTGCAGTTCTGATGTCCTCAGACAGCTCCTTTGTCTTCACCATTGTGACAAAAGGAACAGGGCCTAACATTTGGCTTTTTAAAATGCTGAAGTCATCATTCATATGCTAATTCATATATGATTCTCTTTTATGATTTACCAATGGTGAGTCAAAATGCGTAACCTAATTTAAAGGGTGCCAGTACCAGCAAGCTTTACAGTATGTTTTTCTATTCCTTCCTTCCTTTGCTTTTTGTTGTTTATCATTTGCTCTTTTGTATTAAACACAACTTCTTTACATAAAATACCTGGTTCACTTGATTCATTTTTTTTAGTAGGTATTTCACATTATGTACTTAAACGTTATGGGTGGCAATAACAGTGAGCAGGATTGGTATATTCATTTTTTTTCTTAGTGCAGTTCAACACCATTTTAGCTGTGCAAAAAAATGAGAAAAAAATTCTCACGGTGCTGAATCAGCCCTATAATAACATATTTACTAAAATGCAAGGGGTGTACTCACTTTTGTATCAATACTGTATTTCATTATCATCATTATTATACATATTTGTCCTCAAAATGTAACTTTGCATTATGCGTGCATTCTGGGAGCATCTCAATAAATGTAGGACAAGGCACAACTAAATATTTCTAAATCATGAATTTTATTATATTAGGTAGTATATGAAACACCACCACAGGAAGATGGGAAAGGGGGTCTGTTTGTTAAATGAAAGAAGCTGTGGACCAAAACCGATGCAAAACTATATTAGCAAATCCCCAGCCGATAATTCCCTCCCCGGCAGTAGAAAAATAGGTAGATTAACTGTAATAATTTTTGCTTACCTTGACATATTATAAACCCCTTTTTTGCTGTTCTATTACAAGGCTCATACATCATAGCATGTCATACATAATGAGAGAGGATGCATCGACAGGAGATTTTAACAGCAGCATGTGCATCAGCAATCGCTGGTTCTGTTACTCGAAACCCGTGACCAGTGGCGGACTCTCGCCAAAAATCAACCGGGGACTTTACCGGCCCGGGCAGCCCATGACCAGCTCATGGCATCCTATCTGAGCCCGAGTCTCCTCCAAGGCTGAGGCTATAGCACTGCAGGGTGCAGGGGTAGATATGGCCAACTTGAAGGTACTTAAGCTTTTGTAGCGTAAGGGCAGATAATGTAACAGGGGTGGGCAGGGAGGGTAAGGCTTAGCCATTTGAGGAAGTACATGGGCAAGGGTTTCTTGGCTCCAAAGACAGAGTTGGCCCATGTGCTGGGGGTAAACTAGGGATGCAGGAATTGATTGGGAGTGTAATAATCAGTAGCCCAGCTGTCCCCAAAGCAGTGCGGCCTACCAGACATATGCCTGGGTCTCCCTATGGCCAGTCTGCCCCTGTCAGTAGGGACATGTCCGGATCTATTCCTGGGAAAGGAGAGAAGACAGGATGTGGAAACCATCCACAAGGTACTGCCTGTGGAATAAGGGAATTTGGTGAAAAATTAATGGTTTAGGGCCACTTTAAAGGGAGATCTGCCACATGCAATGCCATTTTCGAGCACCACAGTGCTCCGGTATTAAAAAATAATCCTTTAAGAATTATGACTTTTGCAGTTTTCTTGGATATAAAAGCTAGGGTAGCTTCCATGCCAACAGCCTGGACTTTTAGTGGCAAAGGCATATTAGGAAGGCACTGCGTGTCCAGATACTTTTGCCTTCACTGCAAATACAGTAGATTTCTTTCAACAGATGCCCAAAAGTTCACTTTGATTCATAAGGAAACTTCCCAAACTGTAACCTTGTTAAACAGTTGACTTAAGGAAAACCTGCAGTGACCAGAACTGTAATCTTCATATCTTCGTAAGCTGTGTCTCTTATCGGAGAATAAAATAGCTAGCGTCAACCAGATAAATTACATTTCTCCTTAGCTCCACTGAACAGACCAAATCTATTTCCCATCTTGTGAGCCAAGTGATATCAAAACTCACTTCATGCCACTGTTAGTGTCGCTGCTCAGCCTTGGGGTAAAGTTACATTCGAACAGAATTTTGCTGATTTGTTGTCATCAGTACAGAATTTTGGAACTTTTTGTGCATGGAAGGGAATAACCATGTATTACCGGTTTACACATGATTTTAGACAACTCTTAATGCTGACAGGCAAACCCATAGTGTTAACTATTCTTATTGTCCCTGAACCCCTACATGCAATTCATTGACAATCTTCACCAAGGGATCAGGAAGATACTACAGAGGCGACAAAGCTCAGAGAGCCATATATTGGTATGGGAGGTAATACCTTGGAATCTATCCCTCCTGCTTAGACTATAACAAACAAGATGAGTCAGTCTGAAAAGCCTACCAGCTCCCTGCTGAGAGGTCCATTGGTGAGGTGGTAAGAGATGAGCAAAGGTAGGCGATACAGGAAGAGGTGAGGTGGGAAGAAGTGAGAAGCAATTAGGCAGGGAGGGGTAAATTGAGCAGAGCTGAGGTGGGAAGAGGTAAGCCAAGGTGGGTAGAGGAAGGCAGTGGTGAAGTTAGGTGAGGTGGGCAGAGGTGAGACAGTAAAAGAAGTGAGGTGTGGAGAGGTGAAGTGGGGAGAGGTAGGCAGAGGTAAAAAGAGGTAATGTGAGCACAGGTACAGGTAAGGGAAGAGGTAAGCAGAGGTGGGTTAGGCAGAGATAACCTGGGGTGACTCTATATAGGCATTTCAAAGCACACCCAACACAAACAACACACCAGAAGCACATGTGTGCCACCACCTCTACAGAGACATTCATAGGTGCCACAACTCTTGCCTTACTGCACTGCTTCAGGAATTAGAGATGTGCTTCCCTCTAGTGTCTAGCCACTTACACTGCAGGCAAGGCAAGCTCAGCTCTCCAACTCCTTAGGGATGCCATGGGCCACAACTGAGGGAAGTGTGGGCCACATGTGGCCCCGGGGCAGCAGGTTGTGCATCCATGCTGTACCTGATTTTTTTTCTAGCTACATTTTACATATTGTACTTACAGTTTTTCAGAAGCAGGCTTCCTAAATATAATCTCTTCAAGCTTTTGTACGCTCTGGCAGCGCTGTGATGGAGAAACCGCTCACACATCACAGAAAACTGTTTAAGTGAGCTGTTTACATTTTTTATAGCAGGTGTGTATCTGCTATACAATGTATCACATCAGGGTGGATCTCGTTACAATTGTAATGCCAGCCACAGTCTGGCTGTTACAGTGCATTACACAACAGGGAGCTGTCTGCCCTTAAAATGGACCAACACCCAGGATTTTGACTATCCTGGGTTTTGGTCCACTTCCCCGATCGGGGGTGCCCCGCTATGTGAAACCCCCCAGATCTCTGAATAAAACTCCCCTCACCCCGCTCCTACAGCACATGCGTGGTCGTTTGTCCAATCAGCGCACTCAGAGCCGCTGAGCTATGCGCGTCTAAGCGGCGTCATAGCTCAGCAACTACGAGCACGCTGGCTGCGGCATCTTGTGCTTCCCTCTAACAGGGAGCGCACCCTCGCCGGCCATTTACAAGTGCGCAAGATGCGGCCCACGCGCGCCATTGGATCGGGATGCAGGTAAGGTGAATGGGGCGTCCTGGGAGGTTTCACACAGCGGGGAGGGATTGGATCTTATAGATTCCCAGGCCGATCCTGCAGGGTGTTGGTCCACTTTAACAATATAAAAGGGTGACTCATCCAGCTTGATATATTGTACATCAGAAGGGAGAGAGGCAACATTGCAAGGTAAAAGCCTCCTAGCCTTTTATGTTGCTGCCTCCTAATTGGCTAAATTGACTGGACTTCTTCTTTGTTGTGCAGTAGCAGGGAAGCCTGAATTGGAGAATGGCGCCACCTATACACATCTCTTCCCGGGATCTCTCCACTGATAGCCTACTCGCAATTACATGGAATCATATAAGGTTAACAGAAGAAGACCATACGGTCCATCTAGTCTGCCCTTATGTGTGTATGTTCTCCTTATCTTAGGATAGATGTGTGCTTATCCCAGGCATGTTTACATTCATGTAATTTTTCAACTACCTCTGCTGGAAGATTGCTCCAGGCATCTACTACTCTTTCTGTAAAATAATATTTTTTCCCTCCAACTAGCTTCCGGTTGTGCCCCCTTGTTCTATCATTAAATTTGTTCTTAAAAACAGATTCCTACTGGACTTTTTTCCTACTTACATAAAAAATTCTGTAATGGCATAAGTACATTTTTGACTGGACTAATACACTATTGTGAAAAAATGGCCCAATAATAAAAATCCATATAAATATGGTGGATGGCTTGAGGCGTCACTTATAACCCAGCATCAAGAAATATCCAGCCAGGCTTCTTTTTTTTATTTTGATGAAAGGAACAGGATATCTCATAGACTATCAGGCTGATTCATCATTAGCGGCAGGTAGCGCCAGATGAGCGTCTGTAGCAGGCATTTTCAGAGCGCCCGCTAGTAGTCGCAGTGCTCGGCCGTGAGTCGCTAGTTCAGTAATGTTGAATACATTGTGAGGAGTCGCTATTTGAGCAGTACAGCGCTGTATGGGAGCGCATGTTAGCGACTGGTCATAGCCTCACACCATATTCAGCAAAAAAACAGCCTCATTATGAAAAAACTGCTTTTTCAATGCCAGAAGAGGTCAAATAATTATTTGTTTTTTTTGAAAAAAAAAAATAAAAAAATAAAAACAGTTTAAAGAGAAGGAAAGGACCGTCCATTGAAATGTATGGGAGAGCGACAGGTAGCGAGAGGTCATACCTGGCGCTGTGCAAGGCTGAACACTGGTGCTGTTCGCTGAGGCTGTGAAAATGATGAATCAGACGCTACATGGCGCTATCCCAGTCGCTAAACAGATTCTGCTTGATAAATGTGTAATTGCTGCCGTGTCCGGCGTGTCCGGCGTTCACCAGTCGCTACCTGCCGCTACCTCTCATTAACCAGCCACTACCTGACGCTATCCCTTCCTAAATAAGGGCCTGAACCTGTCACCCCTGGATATTATTCCTATTATTATTATTCCTACCATAGGAAGAAAACCACAAGCTTGGTGGGAGTTTTATTCAGTTGGGTGTATAAGTGACCCCTCCTCTCATTAGCGAACGTGTTTATATGAATTTTTAATATTACACAATTTCACAACAGTGTTCCTTTAACCTTTTAAATTAGACAGCTTCACCCCTACCACAGGTGCACCTTTTTCCTGCTAAAGGGTCAATTCATGGTCAGTGCGCAAAAATGCTCGGACAGAGCGCAATCGTTTCCACATGTGCCTAGGAGTATGATTCATAGCTGTGTGTGCACGTCAGGTGAACATGCGAATCGCACCAAATGGCAAAAGCACAGGAGAAGTGCTGCTGTTTTAAAATACACTGCTCCCGATGGTCCCCAATGTTTCTCCCCCTTTCCTTTACTGTTTCCCCATAGTGATTTGGGCCCTTATTTATGAAGGAATAGCGACAGGTAGCGACTGGTGAGCGGCCGGTAAAGACGGGCCCCGCCACGAGAACGCCGGCTCCCCACCACAATCACACATTTATCAAGCCGATCATGCTTAGTGACTGAGATAGCGCCATACAGCGACTCATTCATCATTATTCCAGCCTCAGCCCACAGCGCCAGCGTCCGACCTTGAACAGCGACAGGTATGACCTCTCGCTACCTGGCGCTCTCCAATGCATTTCAATGGAACAATCTTTAAATATTCATAATTAATTGTTATTAATGTTTTTTTTTTTTTTCAATGTGAAAAATTCTGCGACCACTCCTGCCATGTTAGATAATTTTTTTAAGGTAAAAAAAAAAAAAAACTGTGCAGAATTGATATTACAGGTCTGATATTATTGTATTCATATTACTAAATTCTTTAAAAATTTTTTTTTTTTTGGTTCCAAAAATATGGTGGTTTGGGGGTTAAAAAACTACTTTTAACACATCGCCGCCAGCGCTCTGGAGTTTAAACATGCATTTCACAGCGCTTGAATTTTTTGAGCATGATTTTTTGATGAATATGGTGGGAGCCGGTCGCTCTGACTAGTCGCTATCATGCGCACCCATACATCGCGGAACCTGTCAAATAGCGACTCCTAACCCCGTATTCAACATTACTGCACACCGACTGAGTCGCTATCAACAACCGAACAACGGCCAAGCACAGCGACTACTAGCGGGCGCTGTGAAAATGTTGCTACAGTCGCTCAACTGTCGCTACCTGCCGCTATTAATGAGCGCCTCTTGCTCTCTCCAGCTTCTGTGTTTTCTCTGAAGCTCTAATCACCATTTCGGAGTGGAGAACCTGTTCGGTTTGCATATTAATAATAATAATAATAATAATAACAATAATAATTTAACTACACTGCCGGCAGGTGTTTTCCGGAATGAAATAGGCCTATTACTCATCGGAATTGGCAAGATGGAGGTTTCCTCCAGTAACTT
This sequence comes from Gastrophryne carolinensis, assembly GCA_027917425.1. Classification (NCBI taxonomy): domain Eukaryota; kingdom Metazoa; phylum Chordata; class Amphibia; order Anura; family Microhylidae; genus Gastrophryne; species Gastrophryne carolinensis. The sequence goes on from CM051238.1 coordinate 39,101,854, forward strand.
GCTGGAAGAGATTCACTCATCGAATTACCACATTTGCGCACACTTTGCTGCCCTCTAAATATACCATAAATCAGGCGCCAGATACAGTTTGATGCGCCTCTCCATCAGCACATTGGCGAACAATAGTTGCGCATATTGGCGCAAAAACAAATGCGCATCCCATTTTGATGACCATGAATCAGGTGGAAGCCCGAGCGCAAGTTGACGCTCCAAAAAACGTGCGCAAATTCATTCGCACACGACCATAAATCGTCCCTTAAGAAAAGGTTTCGAGGTTAGCTGTTTTTGTTTAGAGGGATTCAAAAGGTTGTGGAAACTTTAAGAAGCTGATGTGTCATTTGAGCACAGCTCTCGATCAGACGTCTGTTGTACACTTACCGCCTATGCTTGTCACCTATCCTGGGGTGGGGGGTGTGCATCTGCTTTTGCATGTTTGCATGATATTGTATAGTACTTGTCACATGAGCACTGTATATTGATTGCATTGCCTTAGCTTGCTATTTTATAAAGTCACTAAACCTTCTGATGTACATCTTGTGTTTATCTCACATCTATTTGAACCCTTTAGTTGTTAAATATGCCTCAGATCAAATGCTGAATTCAAACAAAGGGCAAATTTTCACCTTCCTTGAAAGGTTATTAACTAATGTGCAGTATTCTGTGTCATCTGTAAATACGTGTAAGGAATGTAGAATAAAAAAAAACACCAATTCAGGTATGTGGAAATATGTTTCCTTTATGGTCAAATGCATTTTTCTAATCCCCTGATAAAGTTGTGTCATGAAACGTGTTGAGGTTTAGTGATCTTTTGTAGGGAAAAAAAAGAAAACAAATAATTATATGGCCTTGCAACATAAATATTGGTCTTTATTGTAAATGAAACCACGTGTAAGCCACTTAAAAGTGGTTGTCCCATGTTAGGTACTTTACATAAATGTAAAATACAAACATTACAAAAGTATCACATTTAAAACATTTTTGTTGGTAGTAGACACCTCAGTGTGATAAGCAGTTTTTTGTCTGTTGTTAATGTAGATAAAACTCCGCAGCAACCCCTGCAATGCCTCCATGCATCCCTGCAGTGACAACCCTGTGCTGGCATGGTGAGCAGATGCTGCCAGAGGTCTAAACTTGTACAGGGGGGGTAAAAACCCATGGTGAGTATGTAAGGGGGGGTTTTAGACTCTAGGATCTGGCCACACAGGTTTTAGTTGAGAAAGCAACCACTTGCACTATATGGAAAAATGTTAATAAAACTCAGCCAAACAGAAAAGCCATTTAATACTAGTAATTCATTGTAGGAAAATAGCAGATAAATGCAGCATTTTAAAGAGGAACAAAATCTGGGATTTTTACTCTCAAGGGTTTGTCCTATTCCTAGGGGCATCCCAATTCCACCGTATGAAACCCCCCAGGAACTACCCCTATTTATCTTCATAGACGTTCTGTCATGCATATTAAATTGGACCTAAACCCACGCCCCATCGGCCCTGAAATCTATAAGATTCCCGTGCCGATTGATTCATTCCCTCTGGGGCATCCAGGATCGGGATGCCCCGCTGTGTGAAACCCCCCCAAGGTGCCCATAAACTCACCTTCTTCCCAGTCCAACGACGCATGCATGAGCAGTGGCCTCTAGCAGGGTGCGTGCCCGCATCAGGCATTTGTGTATGGCCGGCCTGGGCGCACGGTCCCTGTTAGGTGGTAGGGTATTAGATGAGCTCCTGGACAAAGGGGCTTTAGCAGATCCAAGCGCCCTGATTGGATGAGCAGCCGAGCATGCGTCGTAGGACCGGGAAGAGGTGAGTTGGTTTCGGTGACCTGGAGGGTTTCACACAGCAGGGCCCCCCTCAATCTGTGTGCCCCGGGGGCAAGGACCAAAACCCAGGATAGTCAAAATCCTGAGTTTTGGTCCACTTAACACTTTATTACCCACTCTTGACCAGAGGTACTGCACAGTATCTAGGTCCAGTGGTCTGTTTATGGGGCATCCGACTTGGAATGCCCTGATGTGTGAAACCCTTGAGATCATCTTTTTCGTGATCCACATCCCATGCGTGGATCCTCCCAGCTGCTGTGCACTCTGGTACTAGATCTATCTTTATAGCTGGTGTAGGCATTCACAGCCCGGAGGGAAGCAGCCATGTGGATTCCATTTAGCGTTCTATGCTGCACATTAAAGTGGACCAAAACCCAGGATGTTGACTATCCTGGGTTTTGGTCCTTGCCCCCAGGGCACCCTGATCGGGGATGCCCCGCTGTGTGAAACCCCCCAGGTCGCCTGAACAAACTCACCTCTTCCCGGTCCCACAGTGCATGCTCGGCCGCTCGTCCAATCAGTACGCTTGGACCGGCTCGAGCCCCTTCATCCAGGACCTTGTCTAATACGAGCGCATCTGAACCTGCTGGCGGTTGCACCCCCTGCTACCCTTTAACAGGGAGCATGCCCACGCCGACCATTCACAAATGCCTGTCGCGGGCACGTGCCCTGCTAGAGAGATAGAGGCGATGCGGCCACTGCTTGCGCATGCGCCATTGGACTGGGAATGGAGGTGAGTTTATGGGCGCCTTGGAGGGTTTCACAAAGCGGGGCATTCTGATTCCAGGTGCCCCGGGGGGTGGGTATCAATTGGCCCCGGAATCTTATAGATTTCAGGGCCTATGGGACGTGGGTTTAGGTCCACTTTAAAGTGGACCGAAACCCACGACAATCGGCTTGGGAATCTATAAGATTCCCGGGCTGATCGATTCCCACCCCCTATGGCATCCAGAATCAAGATGCCCCGCTGTGTGAAACCCCCCAGGTCGCCCACACACTTACCTGTTTTCCGGTCCAACGGCAAATGCGCGAGCCGTGGCCGCATTCCTGCTATCCCTCTAGCAGGGCGCATGCCGGAACCAGGCAATTGTGAATGGCCGTCGTGGGCACACTCCCTGTTAAAGGGAAGCGGGGGATGTAGCCGTCAGCACGCTCGAGCCGCTTGTCTTAGGAGAAGGCTTAGAAAAAGGGACGTTAGCGGATCCGAGCTCGCTGATTGGACGAGCGGACACGTATGCGCCATAGGACCGGGAAAAGGTGGGTTTGTTTCAGTTTGTTTTCATCCTGGGGGGTTTTACACAGCATGGCACCCCCGATCCCAAGGACCAAAACCCAGGATAGTCAAAGTCTTATCTATCTCATCTAGGTTGGTGTTTTGCTTTACAGGCCTTACCAGAACCAGGTAAGCCATAAGGTCTAGAGATGTTCCCCTTCAATGTTACAATATTTGGGAGGGGACTGAATGTACTTAAAGTCATTCAGTAGCCTATTATAAAGATACAAGACAGCGGCAGACCAGGGCCTGGTATCAGCCCTGGATTTTACCAGGTTGCCCATCTCTGCTGAGCCTCACTAAGTGCTTCCGGGCTAGTCAACCAGTGTCCTTCAAGGCTGAGGCCATAGCATTGGAGCAGCATATGGCCTGGGGTTTCTTAGGTGAGAGGGTACAGTGGGACCAGAAATGGAGAGGCAGGGATTGGTTCATGCCGCCTGCCATCAGTCACAGGGGCCATTTTCTACACTAGAGGGGGGTGTCAGGCCTTGGCCCATTACCTCCACTCCAATGAATAGAGAGGGTGTAGCAGCACGTCTCTGATTGATGAACCACCATCAAAGCCCCATGGTCAGGTCCTGGACAGCGTGGGATGAAGCAGCTGCAGTGGGGGCTTGGATCCAGCAGGTTGGTTAGTGATTGAAACTTTGAATTAACTTTGTTTTTAGGTAATAAAAGTAGACTAGTACAGCACCAGTGATAGCTGGCAATGCTGCAAATGGCCTCCATGACATTCTGATTTAGAGGCCTGTCTTCCTTGCTCTTTGCCTCTCATCCACTTGTTTGAAGACAGAATTAGCTACTTAATGGAAGGCAAATTAAACTCCGCAAGTGACACTGCAAAATAGCCTTTACCGAGAGGGGATGTGGGTGAGCAGTTGGGATGCAAAAAAAGGCCTTTATAAGACCCAGATGACTCACCAGCGTCTGTGCGATTTAGGAAGCTTGAAATACCAGGCGGTAATGTAATAAAAGTTTGGGAGACGGCAGCCAGCTGTGCGCGTTTCGTTAAAAAGAAATTAAAATGAAAAAATAAATCCATGCTCATGGAGGTAATTACATCATACACCCAGGAGCTGTATATAAACACCAAATGCCTTGGGAGCTTATTAAAGCCATATTTACCTCCAAACTTTTCTTTGGTTAGCTTTGCCTTGTGCGGTGCAATGTATATTTTGTCGGTTTATTGCACCCTTCTGTGCAGTTTATGTGTAAATTTGAGAATGCAGCAGCTATAATTTTTCTTTGTTCTTCTAGTACCTGATTGAAACTACGGGCTTAGCTGCGGCATGTCTAGGAATTTCTCTGGCTTTTTTCACCTTTTTTTGCTCTTAAGTATAGGATATACAGTACCATGCAACAAATAATCTTGTTTGTCTGTATTTTGGATCGTAATATTAAGGCATGTATCTCTTGTTTTCCTCCAGTCCCTAATGAAGCAGCAGGCTTAGATGCGAAACACGTAGGACTCTCTGTGGCTTTTTTCCTCTTCTTTTTGAAATATATATATATATATATATATATATATATATATATATATTTATAATAGGTATATATAAAGGATACACTCAGGGCTGGGAAGGTGACAAAGGAAAAGAGATGAATGTAATGTGGAAGGAGATGGAAATGTAAAAGGAGGTGGTGGTTGAAAAAGAAAATAATTAACAAATATAGAAAAGAGAATGAGGAGGAAATGAGATGATAAAATAGGGGAAATTGACAGAGAGAAAGATAGAGAATCACAGATAAGAAAGACTGAGACAGGGTAGGGTAAGGGAAAAAAGTGTCTGAATGGTGTCTCCTGGCATCCATTTACAGAGAGATCAGGGTGCCCTATATATTTATATTTCATATATATTTCTTCCTGCATATTGATTGATTTTGATGAATTGCCATTGATCTATTGTTTAGGAACAATCAGGTTAATTTGGAAAAAGTTGTTTAAAGTAGGGTAATGGGGGGGGGGGGGGGTGGGGTGGAAGGAATAGAAGGGGGAAGGCGGGGGGGAGGAATGAGAGGCCCCTGGAGGTCTCGTCACTCCCTGTTTTCTCCTGGACATGAAGGAAAGCAGTAGCATAAAGTCCCACCCTTCCTCCCAGAAGTTTTCTCATAGTTAGGGGGGCTGGGCCAAGTTTTAGAGGGATTTTTTTTATGCAGAAAATGCTTCCTACAGTCATGCCATGTTGCACATTTTTTGATTGGACACTCCCTGCTGATGCTATTATACTATTGGTACAAAGAGCCTTTTCCAATTCTAAGGAGGAATTGAGGTTTAGGATGGGATAGTGCAAGGACCAGTTGGGGATAGCATACGGCAGTACTTCCAACTTTCCACCCTTTAACCTCAAAACCTTGGAAACTAGGACTCCTGGACTCCTTGTCTAGATATGGCTGCCTGTGTAGGCCACCCTGACACAAGGACAGATTACTTCTGTTACCAACCTTTAACATTGCCAATAGAGCCTAATACAAGTGACAATCCCCACCTTATTCCACATCAACCCTAGCAAAAAGAGACATTTGTGTACCCACCGGTAAATTTCCTTTCATTTCCTCTTTTTTTTCCATCCCGAGGAACCACCAGTGGCAATGTGTGGGTTAATCTGTAAATAGGGACTGCAAGATAGAAAAAACTAGCGCCTCCTGGTCTATATGAGGCAGGCTGTGGCAAGATCTCCTCAGTTAATTAAAAAGCAGTTCAGCCACAGCCCCAGTACGGGAGAATGCTAACCTGCACATAATACTCGCAAATAGAAAACAGTGCAACAAAACTAAAAACCACATCGAAGGGATGAGAAATGTATACACAAAGTTCCCTTTCCTCATCTCTTTCATTCTGGGGCACAGCCAGTAGCAACGCGTGGGACATACCCAAGGCAGTACCTTCAATAAGGGTGGGACTGTGCAAGAACAGCCAACAGCCGACTGCATCAACAGCACTGATACCTCAAGCTGACACCTCAAGCTTAGACCCCCGGAGGGGGGTTCACCACCATCTGAAACACCTTACGCCCAGCACAGCATTGGCAGATGCCTTGAAATCAAGTCTATAAAACTTGCTGAAGGTGTGAAGAGAAGGCCAGTTCACCGCCTTGCAGACCTGTTCGACCGATGCCTATTTTTGGAAAGCCCAAGACGTGGCAATTGCCCTGGTGGAGTGAGTGATGACCCGGAAGGGTGCCTCCTTAACTGTGCAGACGTAGGCTTGTATGACGTCTGCCTGATCCATTTGCTAAGAGCGAACCTGGCAGTTGCCAGGCTTCTCTTTGGTCCTTCTGGGATCACGAACAATACATCCGTACCTCTTGAATAGTGGCCAAGTAATACTTTAATGCCCTGAGCACATCGAGGGAATGCAGGAGTCGCCCCTTATGAGTGGGGTATGGGCACAAGGAGGGTAGCACTATCTCCTGATTAAGATGGAAGGGAGAGACCACATTAGGCAAAAAATCCTGCTTCACATGAAACACCGTTTTGTCTTCAAGCAGCACCAAAAATGGGTGATCTGATCGAAAGTGCTGCCAGCTCCTAAACCCCCGGGTAGAGGTGGGTGTCATCAGGGAAGCCTTCTCCATGGGTTCAAAGGGGGGCCTCTGAAGTGTCTTCATGCAGCTGCAAAAAGGGTGATCTGATCGAGAGCACTGTCAGCTTCGAAACCCGCCAGATGGAGGTGATTGCCACAAGAAAAGCCACCTTCAACGTGAGCGTTGTCAGGGAAGCCTCCACCATGGGTTCAAACTGGGGCCCCTGAAGTGCTGATAGAAGCAGATTGAGATCCCTGGGCAGGAATTTTGACCGCCACAGAGGCCGAACATGAGCAGCACCGTGCATGAAGTGCGGATTAACCTATGCTCCGCTATCATCCATTGGAAAAAAATCATCAAGGTCGTGACCTGGCCCTTAAAGTGGACCAACACCCTCCTGGATCGGCCAGGGAATCTATAAGATTCCCAGGCCGATCCGATCCCTCCCCGCGGGGTATCCAAAATCGGAATGCCCCACTGTGTGAAACCCCCCAGGACGCCCGCTTACCTTACTTTCGGTCCGACGGCGTATGCGTGGAACACGGTCGCATCTTGCGCTTTTTTTGCGCATCTTGCGCCGCCCATTCACCCTGTTAGAGGGAAGCGTGAGATGCGGGCACCAGCGTGCTTGGTGCCGCTAGGGTTTGACGGCGCTTTGACGCACGTACCACAGCGGCTCCAGGCACACTGATGGGATGAGCTGCCTCGCATGCGCCGTAGGAGTGGGGTGAGGTGAGTTTTTTGCGGAAATCTGGGGGGTTTCACATAGCGGGGCACCCCCAAACGCGGTGCCCCGGGGAACTGGACCAAAACCCAGGATAGTCAAAATCCTGGGTGTTGGTCCACTTTAAGTGTGCTGGGCTGTAGGCCAGTGTGCAGGCCTTGCTGGAGGAACTCCAAAATTTTGAGTACCAAGAACCTCCTACAGGAGTGGCCCTAAGATTCGCCCTGTAGTAAATTCTAGAGGATGACTGTGCACTCCATGCTGAAATCAAGGTCCGAATTACCGCGACTGACAAACCCTTCTGCTCCAATATGCTGGTCTCAACAGCCAACCGCTAAAGCCAGCGCTGGAGAATTGGGGCGCTGCAGAGGAACCTGTTGTGCATGCTTTGTTGTATATGGAAAGGTGAGCAAAGGTGAGGTGGAAAAAGGTGAGCAGCAGTGGGTAGAGGCGAGTTACAGTGCTTGTAAAGGCAAATGAAATAAAAATACACAGCACCTTACCTTGCCAAACGTTCCTCCAGCATTGTCATTCTTCTCAGCTTGGAGCCGTGAGTGGGGAAATCCCCTTCTTCACTTGGTGCTCCAGCCACACCCTGCCGATGCGGGCCACCAATCTTGTTTGAGATTCCAAGGAACCATGCCTCCCTCTGGCCTAAATGGCTCTCTGCTATCAAGCCCAACTAACCCCTCCCTCCCGCCTTCCTGCCCAGCCTCCTCCTAGCAGCGCTCACACTCACTCCCAGTGCTGAGTATTTCCCCCCAGTGATGGTCCAAATGTAGCTGGGAGGTGACAGACCCCTGACCTTCCACTGCTGAGAAGCCGTCCGCCACCCACCACTGCCGCCGAAGACCAAAGAGACGAGTCACCGCCACTGCCTGAGATGAGCCACCCGAGCCAGTGGAGGAGCCCCCCGAGACTGGAGAGATGAGCTGTCACCGCCACTGCCCGAGATGTCTGCTGCCTGCCACCTGCCACTGGTGGAGTCGCCCAAGATGGGGTAGATGCCTGTCACGGCTGCCCGAGATGTCTACTGCCCGCCTTCACCACCGCACGCCGATAGAATATCCCCAGCAACCTTTAAAATGAAAAAACATGGTCTACAAAGGCATCTCCAGAGACCCTCAACATAAGCAAAACCCCAGTAGCACATGTGTCACCCACCTCTACAAAGAAATGTATCTATGCCTCACTTCCAGCTTTGGAAATTAGTGACACACTGCCCTCAAGCGGCCGGCTGCTTGCTCTAATGGCAAGGGAAGCTCAGCTCTCCAAATCTCTAGGGGTGCTGGTGGCCACAATCGCTGGCAGCGCGGGTCGCTGGTTGTGCACCCCTGCTCTATACTGTACTCATACTAGAATTTCTTTAGGACCGATTTACCTTACCTGACGTGCAGATCAGTCCACCATATCCTTAGATGGAAGTTGGGTAAATATTTCCATTTTTCATAATATGCTTTTAACACAATATTGTGATACTCTAAGTAACCCCTGAATGCTTCTCTTACATAACAAGCATCAGCTGGCCTCACATAGGCGAAATTACAATACATTAGACAGAGGAGCACATAACCCAATTGTGGTGAAACACTGTTCATCTTGTAACACATATCTCACAACATATATGAAAAAAGGTAAGGAGACGTCTGTAATATACCATCCTGCCACAAGAAATTCCCTGAATGTATATAATGTATATGTCTGGTGACTACTAAAATGATTTATTGAGTTCAATATTTTGTAGTACCTGAATATTGACTGGCTTGTGTACATTTATTGGGATATGTGTTACATAGTTAAAGTGGACCAAAATCCAGGATTAGTCCTTTCCCCCGATGTGGGATGCCCCACTGTGTGAAACCCCCCAGTTCACCCACTCCAACTCAACTTTCCCTGGTCCTACGGCCTCCCCTCCAATCAGCACGGCTTCGCTGACATGAGCTCGGCAAGACTCGTCTAAGGAGGCGAGCTGCACCGAGCGTTCCGGTGGCCACATACCGCTCACAAGTGCCTGGCGTGGACACGTGCCCTGTTAAAGGGATAAGGGGAATGTAGCTGCTGCTCACGCATGTGCCGTTGGACTAGGGGAGAAGGTGAGTATACTGGGCGACCTGGGGGGTTCACACATGACCTTCTTTAATACAGTGGAAAATAGACATATGTCCTTCAAGTTCAGGTTTATTCAAGGTTATTTTTATCTACTGAGAACAGTTAATAGTAACGTTAAGGTTATTTTCTTCTAAATAAGCATCTAATCCTTTTTTGAAGCTGTCGGCAGTTGATGCTGTGACGAGCATCTGTGGGAGGCTATTCCACAGATTTATAGTTCTTATAGTAAAAATTGATTGCTGTCTCTAAAGATTGAATCTTTTTTTATCAGACGGAAAGGATTTTACCTAAAATAGTGTTTCCCCATATTTTTTGTAGTGTCCATTTATATATTTATAACAGATTTGGTGGCTCTACTCTGCACCCTTTCCATAGTCAGAGCGTCCTTTCTATGAATGAAGAATGCCTAGAACTGGATGTCATATTCCAGGGCAGGGTGTACCAGTGCCTTGTAAAGAGCCAACATTATATCCCTATCTTATGATTCCAGGTCTCTATTAATGCATGATAATATCTTGGTGGCCTTGGAAGCAGCTGCTTGGCATTGCATGCTGTTATTTAGCCTGTGATGTACCAGGACCCCCAGATACTTCTCAACAAGTGTTTCTCCCAGTTTTACTCCCAAGGACATATGTGGCCTTCAGGTTATTAGACCTTAAGTGTATGACTTTACATTTCTCCACATTGAACTTCATTTGCCAAGTGGAGCTCAGACACTCACAGTGTCCAAGTCAGCCTGAAACTTGTGAACACCTTTAACAGACTGCACTGTGCTACATATCTTTGTGTCATCTGCAAAAATAGAGACAGTGCCATTAATTCCATCTTCTATATAGTTTATAACCAAGTTGAATAAGATTGGACCCAGCACTGAACCCTGGGGTACACTGTTTACAACCGGTAACCATTCAGAGTAGGTATCATTTATCACAACTCTCTGCACACCACCCTTCAGCCAGTTTGTAATTGAATGTAAGTTCTAACCCTGAAGACTCAATATAACTGCAATAAATGTATTTAGTATTTATGTGGCGCTGTGGGCTTTTGGTCTTCTCTACCAAGTTTTATATCTGCCCATATACTGCCCCTTAAAGGGAAAGTCCATCTTCGATGGAGAACGGGGATGTCGCTCTGTGCAGCCTCTATGCTGATGACAGCGCTTAATTCCAGGCAAGATAATGTTTTTTTTGTACAACGGTAGATTCTGAAGGCTCTAAAGCTGGTTTGAGATCTGCCAATGGTGTAGAGTGAGCAGGATCAATCGTTCACCAAATAAACATTCTTCATACAGATAGAGGAATTTGGTTTTGCCATTCGATCGGTGGCAGTTGACCAATGTGTGGTAGTATTTACCACCCTAGAACTTGTCATATGAGTTTTCCAGTATTTAGTAGGTTTGACAAACCCTTTATCTAAGCACACAGTAAAGTGCACACCTGGGGATGGAGGTGGATACGTTCTTCAGTAAGAATGCAAAGAGTAAAAAAAAATATTTACGAATGCACTACCTCATATGAGGGTTTCAGTAAACCCTATAGTAGTCTCCACATAACACGACAAGCTTTCCAACAGGACGCAGGGAGCTCACCACATTTTAATGACTGAGCCATAAGTAAGAGAAAGGCAGGAGTAGTGTCCAGCAACCTGAGACCGGGGGGGAAAGTCTAAATTTTGTATTTCAAAATTTTGTAATATTAAAAATCCATAAGCACATCCGCGAATGAGAGGAGGGGTCACTGCTACACCCAAACTGAATAAAAGTCCTAACAAGCTTGTGGTTTCTTCTCCCAGTAGGAAAAAAAAACCCGCCTTCTTGGGCACGTGGCTGCGGGGGATGTGGAGGCGCGCCTGGCAGGGGTGTTTACCCCTGTGCGCGCCTTCCGGCAGAAGGGACATGTCTCGCCAGACTGGGGGCTTAAGAGGAGGAGGACGGCAGCAAGGTGAATACCTCTGGAGAAGCTGCAGGAGCAGCGGAACGCATGAGAACCGCCCCCCTGCAGCAACCCATGGATGATACCAGACTTCCATAAGGGAAAGTACTTTGTTGATTCTGCTTATCAGTTCAGTTTTATTATTGCATTTTATTTTTTCTTTACTCACAGGTAGATTGCGTTTTAATGAAGTTGGGTGTATATTTCTGGGAGGGTAATATATGAATAGTATGGTATAAGGTTACTAGATTTAATTTTAATATAGCAAAAAGTCCTTCATGGGGACCTACACTATTTGGTACTCCACAGTAATTTAGCACAAACACTATTATATTATATTGACTTTTTCTATTTAACACAGTGATATCTATTATAGTATTGTGATATGTGTATACACAAGGAGATGTAATATTGCATATTTATTTATTTATTTGGGGTATTTGCAATAAGATGGATTAGTTTTTCTATGTTTAAGACGTGATTTTTTCCATTATGGACGAGATAGTCTCTGGTTTGCTAGATAATTATACCAGAGCGGATGGGTGATGAGTTGGTGTACATGTTTTTAACTTGTCTATATGTGTTTTTTAACTCAGAGGATTTACAACAATAAAGTGTTTATTTTCAGTATATGCTATGCTGTGCCCTTTGTTGAGGTTTTTTTGTGCCTAATTAAATTGTGGATTTATAGGAATAAAATCCCGCGGTGACATGTTTGAGTTTATCAGGGGGGAGAGAAACTGTACCTTTGATTTCCTCTTCCTTCCATTAAAAAACAAACAAAAGAAACACAAGCCTGGCTGGATATTTCTTGATGACGGGTGTATAAGGGAACCCTCCTCCCGCCATCCAGCGAACTTATTTGGATTGTTATCATTGGGCCATTTTTTCAGTCCTCCTAAAGATCTGATCAATGTTCTCCATGATGGAAACCAACTAGCAGGGTCTACTGGCTGTATACAGACACATGATAGGTATCCCTTTACCAGTTTACAAAAGGGATGCAAGCATAAATCACAGGTTCAGGAATCAGAGGGAGGGAGAATTTTTTACTCCAAAGAACAAAGGTTGATGCCTAAGTTACATTTCTTCTGATGGGACCAAAGTACCAGAATCAGTTGATTTTCGCTTTCCAAGGTTTAAAAAAAGGATTTTACTCAAACAAAGATGTTATTGATCTTCTATATGGTAGATGCCAAATTCTAAGGTTTAAAGGATCAGGTCTGAAATATCTCTTTACATACTCTCAATAGGGGGTGAGGGTAGATCCCAGGTTAATGACCCAAAGAAGAGAACGCAACATGGCATCTTTCTTCAAGTGCTTAAAGGACCCTGTTCATAACCACCAGTGATGTTTACATTTTAGTGTGCTGTATATGCAGCTGAGGCAGCTATTTTATGGTCTACAAAGGTCAAGTTAATATAATGTATGGAGGTGTAAATATGGAATAGGAGACAATGACATGGATAAAGCAGCAACAAAACACTTTGAGGAACATGCTTGGAAGCTGTTCATGGTTCTACAAGGGCAAGACACATGCAGTATGTTTATCTTAAAACCTATATCCAGTAGTTAACCATATCTTACTTTGATAATAAGCTTTAAAGATTTCTTTGGATAACAAAAGAGTCTCTAGATGTGTTTTAGTTGTTTCATTAGAACTATCTAGCGCAGGGGTTACCAACAAATGGTACAAGTACATCTGGTTGTACTTGGCTAGGCTGCAGACCGACCTGAACCCCAACCTTATCTGCTGCCATCTAAACTTTACCCGCGCCTGATTTATGTCATAAGTACAAAACAACTTTACTACAGTTTTGTACTCATTGCATTCCATGAACTTTAAATAGAGGTTTTGTGGATTTAGGTGACTGACAACCCATACGGCCCACTCAGGAGTTACTTAAAGTGATATTTCAAGCAAAGGCAATTGTTAGACCATTGTGTTGGGCTAAGCACGGTAAGTCCTAAACTGTTTTCCGTTTTTAAAATTGAAGAAAAAATGTCAGAGATTTCAAGGTTTACTGTCTTACCTTGAATTCTCCTCCGAAGCATGTGGCCATGTCCCTTGGAGCTGTGATGCAATATAATAATCAGCATAATGGGTGGGGTGGTGCTTGGTGTGAGAGCACTTGCTAAGAGGAGACTGCGTGGGGAGGAGGGAGGGAGGGTTCAGCTGCGTTTGAATGGCAGCTCTGAGAGCGCCATTCAATCCATCAATACAGAGGGGTGTGGTCTGGACTAGCTCCTCGACCTAGTATTGGTGGTGCACATCAGCAGGGTGGCACTGGAGGGGCAGATGAGGAAGCATATTTTCTCATTCAGGGTGCCAAGCTGAGGATGCACAGCACTGGAGGAACGCTTGGCAAGATAAGCTGCTGTTTATTTTTTTTAACTTTTGCCTGAAAAATCTCTTTAAAGTGGACCAGTCACCAGGATTTTCACTATCCTATCCCGATTTGGGATGCCCTGCTGTGTGAACCCCCCTCAATTCACCCCTCCACCATTCCCATGGTGCATAAACAGGCTCTCAAATCGGTGCATTTTCCAATGCATACTAATACATGCCATACAAGCTGTAGTTTTTGGCTGTGTGTCAGTATAGGGTGTGGTGGTGACCAAATCCCTGGTTTCCCTTCAGAGTGTATTGGTGTCTGGGGTGGGGGAGGGGTTAGCTTTCCATATTACTGTAGATTGACAAGAGCTATGTGTTAAATAGTAAATCTTACTACGTTCACTATTAACTAAATATGAGCTGATCTGCTAATGAATGGATGGATTTGAAGCGACTGCTACATTGGTGTGGCATGCAATTTTCCTGGCGCTCCATTCTGCAGGGCAGAGAATAGTTGGTTAATGCACAGCTAACAATATATTAACTTCTCTTTTCAAGTGAATAGAAGTAAATACATTGCTAACTGCGTGTTACCTCATTGGTCTTCATCCCGTTCTTCTGTTCCTGGTACCGTTGCCAAGACGAAGTTGGAACAAGAGAACACTGAACACTTTCCGACATGAAGATATGGGTTTGTGGACAGTGTAGTGAATAACTGGACATGGAAATGTCAAGAAACAGTCTGTTTAAGCCTTATTGTATGACAACGGAGTATGATGATACCCTGGGCTTCCTTCAAACTTGAACAAAGAATGAGTCAGGAAACTCACAAAAATGGCTGCCTCATATTTACCATTTACAGTCCATACACTGAGCCACTGGCGGGGCTTGATTAGATAATTACTGTGAGATGCCAGTGCCATAAAGATCAAAATGGAACTGTTTTGTCAGTGTGTGAGAGAAGAATTCTACTGTTTAGGTTTCAATTCGATCTGTTTTTTTTAGGTAGATCTTACATTACAAATTAAACCTGTGAATAGTTCTTAAAGTATAACCAAACCCAGGATTTGGGGATTTTGACTATCCCCGCTGTGTGAAACACCCCAGAACGCCTAGAAAAACGTACTTCTTACCAGTCCTACAATGCATGTGTGGGCTCTCGTCCAATCAGAGCCATATGTAATGCTCGCCAAATGCCTCTGTTTACAATCAAGGCTTCGGCAATCGGGAGGGCAACCTACCTGAATGGTTGGGGGCGGGTGCGCACTCACAGCCAGAAGATGTGGGGATGCGGCCTACAGATGTTTACATTGCCAAGGGCGCCAGGAAGCAATTAAGTTCTGTGGTGGGGGGCTTTGTCACACATACCGATTCAGGGTGCCACTGGCAGGGCAGTTTCTAGGCAAAATAGCGCTCAGTGCGGGAAGGAAAAAAACTCCCCCTCCTCATCCTATGGTGCTCCTGTTGTCCCAAACAGGTATGTGCCATATGGTAACTCTTCCTTAGCAGCAGGCAGTGCCCCCTCCACATGACTGAGCCCAATATGAGGCAATGAGGGGTCTGTCTTATGGCCTACATCACTAACAATGGCCCTTACCCATCTGCAGAAAACAGGACTGCTGGGAAAAAGGTGGCCCCTATGGCCTTGGTGCCCAGGGTGATTGCCCTGCCCATCCTCCCCTAGAAACAGCCCTGGCCCCCGGGGATCTCCATTACCAGACTTTGAAATGGAGATCATCTGTCTGCATTGAAGTCCAATGTCATTTCGGTTCCCCACTTGTCTTCCTAAAGAGTAGGCGGTCAGAGACAGGTGACTCAGGTGACAGGGACTACAATCCAAAATGGAGAATAGGGATACAGCTAAAACATAGATATTGGAGAGACATAATCGCAAATGAGAAACAGTAAAAAAGGGGAGAAATATTTAGATGTTGTTTATGTATAGGTGCTTATTTCTCCTTTTTTTAGGTGTCGTGTTTTATTGGGGATATCCTGATTCCAGGGCACCTCCAACGTTGTTTTTCCAAATGTTTAGTCCCAGATGTTCACTTTACCCCTCCCTACCTATTTTGTGTATTAGTACTTAATAATTGTGCTACTAATGTTTTTTTGTATTATTTTCTCTTAATTTTTGGAGCCCAATGTCCACCTTTTTTGATGTTCTATCATTAAACATTTTGAGATTCGTCAACTTTGACAACTTTTAACCATTTTTTTTCCACCAAGACCCCCAAAAAAGTGATAATTACTTAAAAAATTGCCTCTGACACTTTCATTGCTAAAAAAACATGCTGGATGCTGCCGAAATGTGTTTTAGGAATGAAATAAACCCGTTAGTCAGTGAAGTTTGCTTTCT
The DNA here is from genome assembly GCA_027917425.1 of Gastrophryne carolinensis. Lineage (NCBI taxonomy): Eukaryota > Metazoa > Chordata > Amphibia > Anura > Microhylidae > Gastrophryne > Gastrophryne carolinensis. The sequence goes on from CM051238.1 coordinate 39,117,926, forward strand.
GCTAAGGAAAATCACTCTTGAAATGTACACATTCACGTCCGCTTTTCTGCCCTCTAAACACCCTATAAATCAGTCGCCAATTTGCGCTTGTGGAAAATTACAGGTGCAAGTTTCCTCATTGGCGAATTTCCGCTTCACATTTAGACGACCATGAATCAGGAGGCACAGTACCTACCATACTGCACTTCACAATCACTTATAAAAAATGCAAATGTAGCATATTGCACATGACCTATGTACTGTACACAACTGAATACTATTAAAGAGTTAACAAAAAGAGCCTTTCGAAATTGCTCTGATTTCTCATTTTCCGAAGTAGTACTAAAATACAGAAGTGACAAATAACAGGTCTAGGTACCCCCTTGCTGGGAAAGCAGCCTGTACCATGGGAGTAGAGACAGATAAAACTGGAAAAACATTTTTCGGAAAGACTGTTGGTTTCTGTGCGATTTCTATGAAAAAGATGGATCTGTTCTCTCCCAAAAATCACATTTTCATTGAAACTTATGATTATTCACATGCACAGTTATTTTAATCACATCGGCTTTCCAAGAAACTGTCTAGCTTATGCTAATATCCCTAGAATTCCCTGCTGTTTTAATGCGCCATAGCTTTCAAAAACAAATGAATGCAACATAAGCAAGTGTTATATAGATACAAATCAAGCCTATTTGATTTAAGGCTTTAACTTTATTCTGCACCAATATAATCCAGGCAACCAAAACCCCCGAGGAAACGGGCTGGCTGATGTACAGCATGTGTTTCCACATAATAGCAGATGACTTTGGGTTATTGGAAGGTTCCCGGGCTGCAAAGTACACAAAGAAAAATCTATTGCATGGTGTTTTTTGATAATAGAACAAAACAGCATGTGCTCAGGGCTGCCATCAGCCCTCAACATATCTTTCCATGACGCCCACCTACTGCTTCCAGATATGTGCTACCATGAATTCTTGTTCTCCTTATCTCAGTAAAAGAATAAAATGAGATGAAAAGGTTTAAAGTCATCTAGTCACTGCTCATGTGCTTCATCACCTCCCACAACCATGAAGTTCAGCATTCTTGACTAGTTCTCTCCAGCTCCCTGGATGACTTAATCAGTAATGAAGTAATCTTACTACCATCTTACGTGCATACTACCCTATAATATCCAATTAATTCAGCGATGGCAGGGGGGGGGGGGAAGGAAAATGTCCAAGGCCACCAGAACCCCAGCCTCTGTTTTCTCCAGCTCCCTAGCTGACTTCACAATTATTATTATTAGTACTGACTTGAATTTGCATCTATACTACCCTGTAAAATGCCCATACTACCCTAACAAAGGCCATGAATGCAGGGTCAGTTCTGGGGGGAAAACAAGGCAAATTTCCAAGGTCCCTTAGACCCTAGCCTCTATTTTGTTCCCTCCAGTTTTCTGGTTGATAACATCTGCTCTCAGCCCTACTATCGGCTTGAACTTGTGGGTATATTGTTCTAATCTTGCTTCTTTACTACCCCGTAAAATGCCAGAACTACCCCATGATGTCCCATGGATTCAGGAATGCAGCTGGAGAATGGCAATTAAGGGAAATATCCAAGACCCCCACAAACTTCAGCACTTTGACTTGTTCCCCTTAGCTCCCTGGCCGAATCCTTCAGAATTTATAAAGTATCTGCTCACAGTCTTACTTGAACGTGCTTGGACATGAACTCAGGGTTGCCGTTGGGGGGGGGGGGAATTAGGCAAATGCCCAAATTCCCCCAACATCAACACTCTGACTTGTTCCCTCCAGTTTCCTAGTCGTCTGATACAGAATAAACGGGAGGAAGGGAATAAAATCTCATACAGACATGACATTTCACTTATCCCTTATTAAATGTTCAAGAATATAACTTTTGATAATGGAGCAACCTAATTCTAGGTTCTCCGACTGTGTGACCCACATATATGTATGGAAAATGTCGGTTGGTACATGGTCAAGCGTTCTAAACACAATGCTGAGTCTGGGTTCAGGCACTCCCCAGGAATTCTAAATACGCTTTTGACCTAGACCACACCTTATGATATTCAAAATTGATTTATTAGTACCTTAATCTTTAAAATACATCTATTTACAAATTCATACTCTCTGAGCTCTCAATTCATTGTTTACATAATATTCATATTTACATAGTGTTCAGACATATTGGTATGTACATGATGCACTGGTCATATTTTTTCAAATATGTATGAAATACATTTCTCCCTACTGTCTTGGTAATCAGTTGGATTCATAATTCCTTCCTGATTGGGCAGACATGTTTCGCCTTTGGCTTCCTCCGTGCCCTCTTTAAGGAAGTTTCAGGTGCTCTTTATGATTTCCTCATCCTTTTACATCATATATTTGTGCAATTTATATCACATGTTGTTGTTTCTTATACCTCAGAGAAATCTGGTTCATACACCCCTATGTTGCAGATCAGGAGCTTTCCAATCCTGTTTGTTCCTGGCAGGCCCCGCAGACTTGTGGGTATTGTTTTCCCTTTCTGGCTGTTCCCCAATTCTTTAAATATGCGTTGTTTTATAGTAAGTCATCCGTGCACCAGGTGTCCACCTTGTATCCACTATAGTTTAGGGACCCTCCCGGGCCTCCTGGATCTCCACTGCTCGTCAAGCTAGGGGCGCGCTGGCGTCTCTCCAGGAGGCGCTTCTATACTGCGCGCTCAGGGACCCTCCCGGGCCTCCAGGATCTCCACTGCTCGTCTGTCTAAGTGAGTAAATAGGCACGGCACTCCAAAGCATAGATTCAAATGCTTGTATTAAATAGTACAAATCAAAAAGTATCCAATTACACATAAGGTATAGTAAGAGAATAATCCAAATCATGGCCAGAACAAAAGCAACAGTCTCATAATCCAACGTTTCGGGGGTCGGGTGCCCCCTTTCTCAAGGAGGACTGTCAACCGGGACGTGCTGCATCCCCCTTCAATAAATACACATAGCAGAGTGCAGAGGTCAGGAAATTCCCGCCTGACGTCACTGTGACGTCAGCGGGCGCTGTATGGGTCCCCTAACACACAGTAATATACATACAATATTGAAAATAATAAAAATGGGACTGTAACAACTTACCTACATCCACCGGGCCTCCAGACTGCGGAGGACCCGTCACCGCCAGCCGCCGCCCGCCGCACTGGCAGGCAGCGGTTTCCTCGTCTGTCAGCGGGGACAGGGAGCTGGCAGCCGGGCTGCAAATGCTGCCCGGTAACTGATGACGCGGTGGGGGCCGCGATCCGATTGGTTCGCGGCCCCAGTCTCTGCCATCAGCCCGTGAGACAGACAGCGTCTGTCAGGACACTACAGTCTCAAACCAGAGGCTGCAGCGCATAGAAGACAGCTGTCACGGGTGCTGGCAGCCCCCTGGGTGGCGGTGAAAGCCCAGGAGGGCTAGTTGGAGTAGGCAGCATTAAAGCTAGTAATTGCAACATACATGATATTATACATAAAGGGGAGAAAAGCAGGGATAAAGGGGTGCGGGCCCCAGAGGAAGTAGGGAGGAAAAAGGTAAGTACCAGCTGGATAAAAGATCATAGAGGAAACGGGATGGGGTCAGAATAGGGGGGGGGAGGGGGGGAAGGGGGGGAAAGGGGGGGAGGGGAGGGGAGGGGAAGGGGTAAGTATGGGGGGATCAGAGGAAATGGATGGAAAGGAGGGAAGGGGGCAAAATCACAGGGTGGGTAAAGAGTATTAGGGAGGGAACTGCATTTCAGTAGTAATTAGCTACAGTCACTTCAACGTCTTGGTAGATAGCAGGCATATCCAAACGTGGTATTAAGTCCCCTCGGCTGAACCGTATCCAATTTGTGAATCCAATAGGTCTCTCTCTGTAATAGTTTAAGGTGTCGGTCCCCACCCCGGCGCGGTCTTTCCACATGCTCAATCACCATGCCCCGGAGTTCATGAGTCTGGTGTTTATGTGTCACGAAGTGGACTGCCACGGGTTTATCATAGTCCAGGGATTCACCGTTATTGTGTTTATTAATACTCGTACGTACATCGCTGCGATGCTGCTGGAACCTCTTCTTAAAGGGGCCTATAGTCTTACCCACATATAACAGGCCACAGGGGCATTTCAATAAGTATACACAGAAATCTGTGAGACACGAGAGTATGCCACGGATCTTAAAGCGCTGTCCAGTGTGCGGGTGGGTGAATTCTGAGCCACGGATAAGAGAGTTACACACGTTGCAATTATTGCACCTGAAGCATCCAGTACGAGTTGAAAGCATGATGGGTTTCCTAGCATATTTTTCAAAGGGGTCGGCCGTAACCAGGGAATCTCTTAGATTCCTATTGCGCCGATAGACCTTAAGAAACGGTTTCTTGATGACCGGACACACTGTGGCATCAGATGTCAGTATGCACGCATGTTTTTTAATAGTGTGCTCTATGGTAGGAGCAGCCTGGTTGAATGTTAACATAAACGGGGTACGTTCTTCTTGTTGCCTCCTCTCCTTTTTCTCACCTGCCCAAATTTCTTCAGCACGTGCACGGGCCTGAGTAAGTACCGATTCGGGATACCCCCGAACGCGGAATTTATCCATCATTAGTAATAACTGGTCCATCCTGGTCACTGGGTCAGAGTTGATTCTCAGGACCCTTAGGAATTGTGAGATAGGGAGGCTATTTACCAACGGTCTGGGGTGGGCACTGTCATATCTCAACAGTGTATTCCTGTCCGTGGGTTTAGTATAAAGGCCCGTTGTAATCTGTCCATCGGGCGTCTTATTGATAGCTACGTCCAAAAAGGTTACATGCGTGTCTGAGACCTCTGGGTTAAAGGTGATGGTGGGAAAGATGGAGTTAATATATTCCATGAACTTATCAAAGCCTTTTCTATCTCCATGCCACACAGTGATCACGTCATCAATAAATCTGCCCCAATATCTGACATGTGCAGTATATAGTGCTGATGGGTATATGTATCTCTCTTCCAAAAAGCCCACAAATAGATTAGCGAACGCTGGAGCTATGGCGCTACCCATAGCTGTGCCAAGGATCTGTTTATAAAAAACATCTTCAAATCTGAAGTAATTATTCTGTAGCACAATCTCGAGTCCTGTGGTGAGGTATTCTGATGGTATTGCCGGGGGTTCGCATGTCAGGAAGTGCTTTACAGCTTTTACTCCCTGATCATTGGGTATGTTAGTGTACAGGGAGGAGATGTCCATGGTGGCCAGTAGGTCGTCCTTCTCAATGGCTACCTGTCTAAATTTCTCAAGGAAGTCTCCTGTGTCCTTCAGGTAGGACGGTAGCCGCTGCACATACGGTTGTAAGTAATAGTCCAGCCATTGTGCTAGTGGCTGTGTGGCAGAGTCTGTGCCGGCCACTATGGGTCGAAATTTTAACGGGTCACAGCCCTTGTGGACCTTGGGCCTTGCTCGTCTGTCTAGGGGCGCCCTCTGTAGTTCTTGCTCTGAAGGCTGGTCCTGTATATTTATAGATTCTCCATCTTTAGGCATGAACTGGAACTTGCAAATGACTTTACGTGAAAACAAGTGAAGGTCTTTAATTGTCTCAAATATATCAAGGTTTTGTGTAGGGCAAAAATTCAGCCCTAACCTTAATACTTCATTCTCCATCTCTGTTATTTCGTATGGGGACAAGTTGATGATGTCAGTCTTAATGCTATTTCGCTCGACTTGTTCTGTCGCTACTTGGGTTGGGATTCGGGGAACAACGTTAACTTTTTGGGTTTTTGCATTATTCCTATGTTTGCTCCTCCTGGCTGCGTTCCGCCTTGCATTTCTGCAGGCGTTCCGCCGCTTCCTAAAAAATCCCTCCGTGGGTTTGAGATTTCATTAATCTCATCTCCTTGGCCGGCCCTATCTTCTATTTTTCGTTTGTATATATTTTTTTGGGCTTCTTCACTATGGTCTAAAGAGATTTCCCGCAGTGGAGGCCCCCTCCTTCTTTGTCGTCTGTCCCTTTCCATTGGGGTTTTAAATCTCCGCTGTGGGCCCCAATGTTCAGCATTTTGTGAGGTGGTCCTTTCCCTGGAGGAGGAAGTCCCTGATGAATATGAGAGGCGTCCCGGGAAGTCTCTTCTTCCTCTACCTTGGGTATGTTGGTCCGGCCATATATACGCCTCGTTCTGCTTGTATGCTAATTTATCCCTAATTAATTTTTTCTCTTTAATTTGTATTATTTCTTTATTTAATCTTTCAATTGTCTCCTGAATATTTTTATCCCTCTGTTGGAATTTCTCGTCCTTTTTCACTCCCTCAAAGGAGTTGACGACTATCTTTATTTGATCTGTTATTGTTTGCAAATGTTTAGTATGATGATCGATTAATAGCTTTATTAATTGGAGGGAGCAGTCTTGTAGTACCGCCTCCCACTGTTGCTTTAACATTTCATCAGGTGCGGCCACCTGAGGGAATAGTCGAATTCTCAAGCCTTTCGGGACAAGACCATTTTCTAGATATTCTTGTAGGTACTGTACGTCCCACCATAGTTTGGATTTTTTTGTTAGGAGCTTATGCAGTTTGTTAAAAGCTAGTTGTGTTACTTCTTGTTGTTCCAAAGAATCTTTGTTGGTAACCTTACATTGTGTGAGTCTACTTATCATGTCGTCCCAATCCTTAGTCCCCAACTGTGTCATATTGGATGGAGAAGAATCTCGGTCCAGGGGGTTATAACTGTCCTATTTTTAAATTTCCTTAATCTATATGGGGTTCACACTAGGGTTCATGTCCCCTATGCCTGTTTAGACAAATTTTGATAATGGAGCAACCTAATTCTAGGTTCTCCGACTGTGTGACCCACATATATGTATGGAAAATGTCGGTTGGTACATGGTCAAGCGTTCTAAACACACTGCTGAGTCTGGGTTCAGGCACTCCCCAGGAATTCTAAATACGCTTTTGACCTAGACCACACCTTATGATATTCAAAATTGATTTATTAGTACCTTAATCTTTAAAATACATCTATTTACAAATTCATACTCTCTGAGCTCTCAATTCATTGTTTACATAATATTCATATTTACATAGTGTTCAGACATATTGGTATGTACATGATGCACTGGTCATATTTTTTCAAATATGTATGAAATACATTTCTCCCTACTGTCTTGGTAATCAGTTGGATTCATAATTCCTTCCTGATTGGGCAGACATGTTTCGCCTTTGGCTTCCTCCGTGCCCTCTTTAAGGAAGTTTCAGGTGCTCTTTATGATTTCCTCATCCTTTTACATCATATATTTGTGCAATTTATATCACATGTTGTTGTTTCTTATACCTCAGAGAAATCTGGTTCATACACCCCTATGTTGCAGATCAGGAGCTTTCCAATCCTGTTTGTTCCTGGCAGGCCCCGCAGACTTGTGGGTATTGTTTTCCCTTTCTGGCTGTTCCCCAATTCTTTAAATATGCGTTGTTTTATAGTAAGTCATCCGTGCACCAGGTGTCCACCTTGTATCCACTATAGTTTAGGGACCCTCCCGGGCCTCCTGGATCTCCACTGCTCGTCAAGCTAGGGGCGCGCTGGCGTCTCTCCAGGAGGCGCTTCTATACTGCGCGCTCAGGGACCCTCCCGGGCCTCCAGGATCTCCACTGCTCGTCTGTCTAGGAATATAACTAGCTGAACTTATATAAGTCAATTTGGTGTTCATGGTAAACATAATTCCACAACCCATTTAACATTCATCCCCATTGGGGTCCTGGTTCCCAACTCAAAAATCCAAAATGTCACTGCTCCACAGTCTATTCTCTCTTTTCCCCCTGTCACACCCATATATACCCTCTCTATTCCCATACATCTCAGACTATTATAAGATGTTTCTCCCTGCAATGCCTTGCTACATTCAAAGTATTAGTTGAGTAGGGGTTTCTCACACCTGTCAAATGTTCACTCAATCTAATTTTTAGCAGTCTCATTGTGGACCCCACATATTGTATATTACACTGGAGGTAGGTAATCAGATATACAACCCATTTGATGTTACAATGAAGGTACTGTTTCAAATGATAAAGCTTTTGGAAATAAACTGACTCACTTTTAAGGAATTCTCTATCATGGGCCTATACGCTTTGTGATATATTACTAATGTTGCTTCTCTACAGTACTACCTTGTAAATCCTCAATACTACCCTACAGTATGATGCCCCATAGACTCATGGTCTATGTTAGGAGAAGGCAAACTAGGCCCCCAGATTTCAGCACTCTGAAATGGTCACCTTTAGCTCCATGGTTCTCCATAATTAAAAGTCTGCTTGTCTACTGATACTTGCAGGAGATGTAACACAGTGGTAGGAACCCTTACACACATCTGGTGGGAATGCCCAGAAGTTAACCAGGTTTGGGGCCAAATTCTGTTCCTTCATGATACAGCACATGGGTCCATAACCCCCAATTCTCCAGAGGTAGTTATATTATCTATGCTCAAGGGAGGTAGACAAAACTGCAAAAAAGGAAACTATACGCTACATTATATCTGCAGCTAGAGCTGTGATCCCACATCACTGGAAGACACCCCATTCCACATTGCACCTCAATTGTAGAATGGTATACTAAGCTTAATGATATTACGAGGATGGAGGAACTAACAATGCAATTGAAAGAATCTAATGACCAATATATTAAAACATGGATGTCTTGGATAATATTCAAAGTCAGCAATAGGTTCCAATATGATACAAAGTTTAATATAATGCACTTTGGAGGTAAAAGGTATTCATATTAATGAATGAGTGCATACTCCCTCATCTCCCTACTCAACCCTTCCCCCTCCCCCCAACCCCTCAATTGTTTTTCTACTTTAACCTTTTCTGTTATTCCCTCTTTAACTATTTTTTCTCCTAGTCAATGGGTCTCCTTTATATATCACATTCAAAGAAATACAGAAACATGTCTGCTTCTTCTCCTAACAACCTTCATAGCGCATTGATAATCGACACGCCTATCTACCTTCATTTAACTGTACTCTATAGACTTTAGTGTACAACTCGACCTATAATATATATGCAAACGATTTTACTGTTGTTTACAATGTTCGGACTATTACTACCGCAAGATAATGTTTGAATACCCCCGTCTATATACTTTTCTCTCTATATACACTGTTTTGTTTGTATTTGTGCTAATAATTCAAAATTGAATAAAAACATATTCAACATAAAATTCTGCTTGCAGTCTTGCCATTAGCTTGAACATGTGAATATATTTAAACCGGACCCTCACCCTGAAAAAAAAGTATATCTTATATGTTTCCTCCACTCTGTACATACCTATTGCCCACATTAAAAATAATCATACCTGCATCTACTGCACTTTTTGAGCCTTTAAACATCCAAGATGGCGGGACATGGAGTCTCAGGCTGCCTACAAACAGGAAGTGTCTTCTGACTGTGCCACTCTGCATTCTGGGATTGCTGTTCTTTTCCTGACCCCAGCTCTGCTCTCTGTTTGTGCAAAGCGCAGCTATAACCCCTGCACTTTTTCCCCTTCTCCTTTTCCTGACCTGTATCCTAGAGTCCTGAACAGAGTTGCAGCCCAGTGTGGGAAAGAATAAAAAGTAAGCGACTAAAAACTTAAATTCTATTAATTTTAGATGCTGAGGAATAGTTTTAGTGTTTGGGCTTTTCATGAAATGATGCTGAAGGTCCAGTTTAACTAATCTTGCTTCTATACTACCCTGTAAAGTTTCGATACTGCCCTAATTTACCCCATGGACTCAGGGTCAGCATTAACGGAAGGCGAACCACGCAAATACTCACAGGTTTTGGACGTCAGCACTCTAGCTTGTTAAACTTTAACTCCCTGGTTGGCTTTTTCACAATTAAAAGTCTTTGCTCGCAGTCTTACAATTGGCTCGAACTTGTAGGTATATAGAACTAGTTTTGCTTTTATACTACCCAGTGAAGTTTCCATACTGCCCTACTATTCACCATGGACTCAGGATAAGCATTATGGGAAGGTGAAGTAGGCAAATACTCAAGACCCCCTGGACTGCAGCACTCCTCGTCCCTTTAGCTATTTAGCTCTGTGGTCGTTTCAGTAATTGCAAAAAAGCATTATCCCGTGACGCATGCATCTAAAAGGCAAACGTGCCCTCCCCTGGTATTAGTTAACTCTAAAGATCAAGAAATAGGACATCAGACGATTTTGTCCAACTTGATAATAGAAGACAAAATCCAACTGGTTAATGCCAAGATGTAAAAAGGACAAACTGTCGCTTTAACGTTGTTTCCAGCAGTACTTAAATGTGACCAAGTTCTCTGTAACACTTGCATGCAAAGATATATATAAAAGACATATATAACATCTAGTGCAATGACTCCTAAAAGTCAACTCTTTAATAAATAGTAGAGTCAAACGTAGATAAAATGCCAGCATATAAACATTAATAAAAAGCTTCAGGCATCTCTCACCAACTCCCCAGGACTCTAAGATGACTTGTGGGCCATAGGGGATGGTAACGCTCGTTCAAGCTTACTTCTAGAAAGTCCTGCAGGTAGCCGCTGGTGCCGCTCGCCCGAAGTGTTTGGTTGCTCTACACGACTTTAACTAAGGCTGCGTCAGCCTTAGTTAAAGTCCCGTATAAGGACGAAACAAGTCATACGAGCAGCACCGGGCAAATACTGTATACTATTATAGCTGGTCCTACTTAGTTTACTGGTAAATTAAAACACTGCTGGAACGGGCCAAACAGGACTAGACAGGTGTTGGAAAATGCTAATGCCATCTAGTGCACAGGAATGGGATGAGTTGACCAGCTGGTGATGTAACCAGTTAATGTGTTTTCTTCGACAAAAACATGGGTGTAGCCACAGGGTTGGCTTTTTCCGTTGACGGGTGCTTTTCACTTTCAGTAGTTTTTATTATAAGAATAAGCATTACACAACATACACTGCCATCCAGTACTAGTACATAGAGTAGAGCTTAAACATCGAGTTGATCAAAGTATTCTAAGGATACCTCTGAGGTTCATCTGCTGCTAACAGTAAAACAACACCTCGACTGCTCTCCCCCACCACCCCAACTCCCCTTTATACTCCCCCAGCCCCAGGGACATTGCTCCAAGGCCTGGAGAGGGGCAGAGAGGGAGAGTTCTCATTAAGTCCCAAACTACTTAGGGGGGTGTGACCGAGACTGTGGGACAAAGGGTGGGACGGAGAAAGGAAGATAAAGTCATAATGGTTAGAAAAGAAAAGACAGAAGGAAGAGAGAAAAGAAAAGAATAGAATAATGGGTTCCAAGCCTCCACTATTCCACTTAGAGTCTAGGCTAGCTCCTTAGATAACCAGAAGCTCCCGGTCAAAATGTCTCGGGTGGAAGTGGGATATCTAACCCTCCCAGGTCGAGCAAAGTACATAACCTCATTGATGCACAAAATGTCAGGTGCTTTTATTCCAGGACTGGGCATGTAATTGGCAGCCTGGCCATAGGGGCTTTAGGTAAATATAGGCCCTCTTTGAATTTTTACAATTTTTCTTGATATTCTCAGAAAGAAACATCTAACACAAAGTCAATGGGCTCGATTCAGAGCCTGGTGAGAAACCTCACTTCTTTCTTAGGAGAGAAAACTGCTATTCACTTTCATTGTCTGCGGGGTGTACATTTTTACCTGGCTCTGAATCAGCCCCAAAGTAGACAGTGAAAGTGAATGGCAATTTTCTGTTCTAAAAAAGAAGTGAGTTTTCTAACCAGGCTTCTGGACTGACCCCAATATCTGTTGCTGTAAGCCCCACGCTCGCAAGTAAGCCTGGCGCCGCGGATGTGGGATTGCGAGGAATTGAGCAGCGTGTCTATGCAGAGGAATGTTTCTGTTGCCATTAAAGCTGTGTGTAGCCCAGGATAAATTAAATCTCTCCTCTCCGGGGAACCTTCGGCCTCTCACTTTCTCCGAGAAGCGTTCTCCTTTTTAGCTGCTCTTCTCCTCTATGAATGATTTATAAGTCGGGGGGGGGGGTTTACAGGGGTTTCTGAATCTGCACTCACTGCTCTGGTGAGGAAAGAAGCCCAGAAGGACACCACGTTTCATTTCAATTCAGCTGCTTAATATGTGATGTGGCGGCAGCAAGGCAGCGGCAACAGAAGGATAAGAAAGGAGATCTGGGTTCGATATAGGACGGGGACTTAACACTTGCGCTGCTGTCATGGGAGGGCTTATTCACCCATGCTACTATACACAATGGTTCCTGAGTTATTTTATGATGTATGGGCTGAGACGGGCTTCAATTGTCTATTCATTTCCCTAATGGTGTTTTGTGTATTTTTTAGGCTGAGAAGTCCTATAATGGAGGCAGGGGGTTAATCTGTCTAAGGGCTTTCTTATGGATTGAAGGGACTTTCATTTGACTAAGGGGTTTCTTATAAATTGAGACAATATTGAAGGCTCAGAAAAGTAGCAATGGTAGGCATGAAGCAGCAATATGGTTACGGTGCTTTTCTGATTATTTAATCACTTATATACACTTGGTATATGGGTAGAACTGATTGTGGGACATAAAGCTTTTCAGCCAATAGAGCTTAAAGTGGACCAACACCCTCCCGGATAGGCCCGGGAATCGATCCGATCCCTCCCCGCGGGGCATCCAAAATCGGGATGCCCCTCTGTGTGAAACCCCCCAGGACGCCCAGGAACCTTACCTTGATCTCGATCCAACGGCGCATGCGCAGGCCGCATCTCGTGCTTCTCTCCAGCAGGGCGCTTGCGTGCGCCGGCCATTTGTGAATGGCCGGCGCGGGCGCGCTCCCTGCTAGAGGGAAGCGCGAGATGCGACTGCTAGCGTGCTCGGAGCCGTTGTGGTTGTACGTCGCTTGGATGCGCATACTACAGCGGCTCCAAGCGCGCTGATTGGACGAGCGGCCGTGCATGCGCCGTAGGAATGGGGTGAGGTGAGTTTTTACAAGCGATCGGGGGGGTTTCACATAGCGGGGCACCCCCGATCGGGGTGCCCGGGGAAGTGGGCCAAGACCCAGGATAGTCAAAATCCTGGGTGTTGGTCCACATTAATAGCCTAATAGGCCAAACACCTCAATGAGCTGACAGTCACAGGTACTGTATTTGAATTCAAATGTAGGAAGTCACCTTATGTATTGGATGTTTTGCCACAAGATGCCACTGTAAACACTATCATGGGAATAATAAGGCCAGCACATGGGCAAAGCAAGACATGTGAGACATGTGACTGTTATGTTACAGTGTTTGTCCTGCGTGGGATTCAAACTTATTTAAGTTGCAAACCGGTTAGACATGGTTGTTGGGAATCAGGCAAACCTACTACTGGAAACTAAAGCTGGAAGCTGGAACAAGACTAAGGCCCTTATCTAAGAAGGGATAGCGTCAGGTAGTGGCTGGTTAATGAGAGGTAGCGACAGGTAGCGACTGGTGAACGCCGGACACGGCACGCAATTACACATTTATCAAGCAGAATCTGTTTAGCGACTGGGATAGCGCCATGTAGCGTCTGATTCATCATTTTCACAGCCTCAGTCAACAGCGCCGGCGTTCAGCCTTGCACAGCGCCAGGTATGACCTCTCGCTACCTGTTGCTCTCCCATACATTTCAATGGATGAACCTTTTCTTCTCTTTAAACAGGGTTTTTTCTTTTTTTTTTGTGTGAGGCTTTTTTTTTCTTGAATATGTTGTGAGTCGGTCGCTATGAGCCGTCGCTACCATGTGCTCCCATACAGCGCTGTACTGGTCAAATAGCGACTCATCACAATGTATTCAACATTACTGCACAGCGACTGAGTCGCTATAAACTAGCAACTCACGGCCGAGCACTGCGACTACTAGCGGGCTCTCTGAAAATGCCTGCTACAGATCTGTCGCTACCTGGCGTTAGTGATGAATCAGCCTGCCCGTAGTATCCGCTGGAGCCTGTGGAGGAAAACACAACCCAGGTATCCCTAATATTAGTTCAGGTTGTGCTGTGTCAGGCTAAGGCTGGGACATGGACCAAGCCATGTGAGTTACTGTATGTGCCTGCTCTTTTACAGTGTTTGTGCTGGTGGGATATAAGTTAGGAATCAGACAGAGCTTGTTGTTGACTGGGAAACCTTTAGCTGGAACAAGGCCATATGGTAACCACTGGAGCCTGGGGAGGAAAACTCAATCCAGGTTTTCCTAATATTGGTTCAGGTTGTCCTGTGTCAGTTTGAGGTTAAACCGGACCTTCACTCTGAATAAGAGTCTATCTTATATGTTTCCCCCACCCTGTGCATACAGATTGCCCACATTACAAATCGTCCTGCCTGCACCTTTAGAAATCCAAGATGGCGGCACATGGAGTATCGGGCTGCCTGCAAACAGGAAGGATCGTCGGACTGTGGCGCTCTGCATTCTGGGATTTCTGTCCTTTTCTTAACCCCAGCTTTGCTCTGTCTGTGCAAAGCACAGCTATAAGCTGCCCCACTGCACTTTTAACCCCTCTCCTCAGTATGTGATGTTTTTGAGGCAAGATGGCGGCACCCGTATCCTAAAGTCCTAAACAGAGGTGCAGCCCAGTGGGGGAAAGAATAACAAGTAAGCGACTAAAAACATAAAATACATTAATTTTAGATGCTGGGGAATAGTTTTTTAAAGGTTTGGGCATTTCATTAAATGATACTAAAGGTCTGGTTTAAGACCAGCACATGGACCAAGCCATGTGATGTACTGTATGTGCCTGCTCTTTTACAGTGCTTGTACTGGTGGGATCAGAGCTGATATAAGTTAGGAATCAGACCGAGGTCATTGTTGGTTGGGAAACCTTAAGCTGGAACAAGGCCATATGGTAACCACTGGAGCCTGTGGAGGAAGACACAACCCAGGTATCCCTAATAATGGATCAGGTCGTGCTGTGTCAGTTTATCTGAGGCTAAGGCCAGCACATGGACCAAGTCATATGAAGTATTTGCCTGCTCTGTTTAAGTGATCCTATACCCAGAAATGAAGTTTATGTCATCACCTTCTCTCCCAGGCCCAGTGCCCCAAAACAGCCTGTGTTTCTTTTTTTTACTAAAGCCTTTGCCCAATATTCATAACAACACAAACCGGATCAGCTGTGCCCCACCCTTTTGTTTTTGTTTTTTTGGGTGGGGGTCAATCACTTTATCTTATCATACTATCTTGTGGCAATTGGCCACGCAACGCGTCGGTGTCAGGCTGCTGTGCGGGGACCCTTGAGGCTTTTTAGATTGGTGATGTAATCCTTTACTTATATGCTAATATATGGTTTTTGATTAAATGATGGCGGTTAGCACACGTTTTTGATTAATTGCCACTTTGCACTTTGTTTTTGTATGCTTAAAGGTTTATGATGAATTCACAGTTTTTTGTTTAGGTTTCATTAGTATTGTTTCATTTGTTTTTTAAATAGTATTTATTTAATGGCACATGCCAGCACTTCAGCACTTTTTGTGCATATTTTGGCCTCACATAGAGAGCTAGCTCGCCATTTGTATTTAAATGAATCATTACTTTTATTTGATATATTTATTTATCCCTATTGAGTAATATTACAAGCCATTGTTATGGGTTTCCCCTCTAGCATTCTGTTTTGTCTTAATGTTTTTTAATGTGTCCTTCCATGTTCTGTCTATTATTTTTTTTTTTAAAGCCTTGACTTAATAAAATTATATTTTTATATAAATAACTGCATTTACATCTCAGTGTGCGGCGGTGAGTGGGGGAACTGGGGGCGGGTCTAGGGCCCCTATTTTTTGTTGTTTTCCAGACTATCTTGTTGAATATCTATCATGAGAAATGCCCACATTCAAACTCAGCTAATGGTTGACACGTCTATATGTCTAACAGAATAGCTACAAGTTAAGGGGCAGCCGCGGCATAGTGGTAAGGAAGGTTGCAGGTTTGATGACTGAAGTGCTTCCTGAGCAAGGCAAACCCCCCCTCCCCCCACTCACTTAAATGCGGAGGAAAAAATCCCATGTGTGCATCTATGCCCCCCCCCCCCAAACAAATGTTTGATTTAATTCTTATTAATGGGCAAAAAGTAGCTAAATCCATTCATTAGAAAGACTGGTCTTATCCATTTGATATGTGCATTATTATCGGCTACATAATGTGTATATATCATTTTGATTTCATTTGATCCTTTGTAGCATTTGCTTTATAAAACCCTCAACTGCCTGGAGTTCCGAATCACCTTCCAAAAACCAGAGACCTTGCTGGGTGTGGGATTGGGAATACAGGATTAGCAGTGATTGTCCTCTAGTGGTTCAACACAGGAACTGCAATGAGAAAACTTTTATCCAAATACTTTCATTAACAAACATACATTTCTATTGAAGCCAGTTTGGTGGGTCATGGTTCATGGGTGACTAAACTAACATAACCTTCCCCCTCACACCATCAGTGAGCCCTTCATTAATGAGATGCTTAATTTTACCTAGCATAGCTGTGTTTAATGGAGGCAGGGCAGGCGTCAGCACTGGGAATAAAAGGGCAGGTGCCAGGGCCCCTGTGCCTTTGGGGGGGGCACCTCATATGGTGGTCATGTGACACACCTCTTCCAAATGATAAGCATGTCATTCCCTCTCCTGAGGCAGGACACAGGGGCGTGCATTAAACAGGACTGGGCATCAGCTAGAGGCAGACTGGCCTTCGGAAGATCATTACTTTCTCACTCTTTATTTCCTTCAGTCATTCCTTTTTTCTTTCTCTTTCTTTCTCTTTCTTTCTCTCTTTCTTTCTTTCTCTTTCTTTCTCTCTTTTTTTCTTCCTTCCTCCTTCCTTTCTTTCTGCTATTCCTTCTATACTTACTTTTCTTCTAGCTTTCGTTTTTTCTTTATGACATTCCTACTTTTTTTTTTTCGCTTACTATTCTTTCTGACTTTTTGTTACTCCTTTTCCTTCTTTTCATTTATTACATTCATTCCTTTTCATTTTTCATTCTTTCTTTCTTTGTCAGTTTTTTGCATGTTGTTGGGAAAATTTACCTTAAAGGAGAAGTCACTGAAAAGACCTCAGAGCAGACAGTAGCACCTGAGTGGCAGGTAAGTGGGTTTCCTGGAGCCTCTTTCCTCTATCTGCTCGGAGGTATTTGGGGTAAGTCTACAAAAGCGTACATTGCCTTTAAAGGGGAACAATCACCTCCTGTGGCCAGCCTTGAATCTAAAATATTCCAGGGACGGCTGCTAGACTGCCCCCGGAGTATCCTACACAGTATGTCCCGCTGTATGAAACCCCTCCCGGGGCACCGTTCATGTTACTTGATCAGGAGAGGTCTTTGTTGGTGGCTGCACTCCCGTCTTCCCTGTAGCTGTGCACACTCCCAGCACCCAGCCATACAGATATGTCAGGTGCACAGGAGCGCACACTCCACAGGGGAGCCAGGGATGCAGCTGCTGACGCACCTATGCCAGCACAAAGTTAAAATAAGTGGCGGTATGCCACTTATTAATATGCTCTGCATAAAGTGCTGATTGGACGAGCGTCCACGCATGCGCCTTGGGACTGCCTGAAAGGTGCTCCTCTGCTGCCTCGACACTCCACATCACTGTGCTGAAAGGGACTGTGGCATGCCCCACCCCCTCATTACAGGAACTATGACATGCCCCTCTCCATTGAAGTGACTGTGAGGAGGGGGCGGGGCGCATCATAGTCCATTTCGGCACAGCGGTGTCGAGCGCCGAGGAGGCTGGGGAGGAGGGAGCGGTGCCTGGCACGGGACTGGCATTGGGCGATCCGGTAAGTGTCTTTATACCGCACTAGCAGCGATAGCCTGTGCTGGATAAAAGGTGAGTATAGTGTTTTTTTTTTTTTTTAATAAAATATGATTTTAAACCAGTTTGTGGGTGATGGGCGTGGTGGGTGTGTGGTTTAGGGCTGTGGCTTGCAGGCTTTTTTGGGCACAAATATCCAAAGTGTTCTATGCTATTCATGCATAGCCACGCCCCTTTTCACATGCTCTAGGGATCTTTGGTAGTTTATGGCGAACCGGTTCAAGTCCTGGTTCGGCAAGTTTGGCCAAACTTTGAACAAAAGTTCGGTTTGGGTACCAAACTTGACCAAACCTGAAATCAATGAGTGAGGACACTTTACAGAGTGCATTCACTCATGGGGAAGGCCATCTTTCTGAAGCCCCAGCAGTGGACATTTTGACAGAAAGATCTGATGTCGACCAATGCTGACCCACGCAGGGCTCAGCTTCCGGCTGCTGCACACTTTGGGTGAAGCTGGTTCATGGGCATCAAGAAGCTTCTCCAGTTTGGGAACCCGAACTCGCAAATTTCAGTACGAACCCGAACTTTGTGGTTCGGGTTCGTCCAACCATGGGTGTACATACCATAAAGGCAGGGAAGGCCACTGTTACCGGGCCCATGGCAGAAGGGGGCCCAATGCAAGCTCCCTCCCCCCACCTTGTATCACCTATGGCAACAGTATCAGACTGGGGCCACAGCAGTACGCAGTGTTGGCACACTGTCTAAAATAAATGGCATAGATTCTGCAGGGGGCATTGTTTTACTGGCACTCATGGTACAGGGCACTCAGGGGAAACGAACAATCCAGGAAGAAACTAACCACACCGTTCCCCGTTCGCCACCAGCCTGCGCCCCTACAGTGCACCAACACTACCTAGAACTTCAGTCAGACCACAGTCTCTCTCTGAGCCCAATGGTCTTCTCACAAACCAAGGCTGCAGTCCCTGCACTTTACTGCAGGTATTTTACTGCTGAGAGATTTTTTTAAGGGGGCTACTCTTAATTTTGCTATAAGGCCCTCTCAAACCTATGTACACCCCTACGCCCAACACTAATCTTTAGTCCATTACAGATGTTGATGATTGAGGTGGGCGGTCCGAGGACATGACCATGGCCTACGTGACCACCTGGTGGCCAATTGCGGGACTCCTTTCCTGGCTCCATTACAGGCAAAAAGTTAGAGAAGTTTTAAACCATCCAGACATCCAGCATCCTGCATTTGGTGGGACAGTCTTCCTCATAATGTCAGCAAAGTGGGACATTAGGTGTCCCCAGAGCTTTTCGGTGGGACAGTGGGCTTAAAAGTGGGACATCTGGTCAGCTTAATCATCCATGCCTTCCCTGGTTAAAACGGGACAACACCCATTTTTCTTTTAATGGGTGTTGGTCCCGCAGTCAGCTAATCAAAGCAAGCTTGGGTGGGCATCCCAGAAAGCCCGTAATACACACCCTCACTACGAGCCATGGTCGCGTCTTCGGCATAGGCCACCGGAACGACATGCCCCCGTGACAACCCACAGGCTCACATTATGAGGAAGACTGTCCCACCAAATGCAGGATGCTGGATGTCTGGGTGGTTTAAAACTGGCAATTGGCTGCTGGGGGGCACGTGGGCCATAGTCGTGTCCTCGACATAGGCCACTGGAATGACCTGCCCCTGTGACCACCCACCCGCCAAACGCAGGACTCCGTTCCCGCAGCTAGCTCGTAATGAAGGTGAGGATTAAGGGCATTCTGGGGGGTTATGTGTGTGTGTGGGGGGGGGGGGGGACTCCAGCATTCTGGATGCTTCCCCGAGCTTGTTTTTATTAGCTGTCTGCGGGACCAACACCAGTTAAAGAAAAAAGGTTGCTGGTCCCGTTTACATACAGCATGGCTGTGTAACAAAATAAAGGCCGCAGTGATATGGCCTCTCCCAGTTCAATGGCAGTTAATGGGTTAAGCCTCCTGCAGATTATCATATTCCGCACTCTCCACCACGGCTTGATGGATAGTTATCCTGAGAAGTGACATATGCCAGAGCAGGCATCAGGGTCGCAAAAGGCGTTGAGGTATTTTTAGCGTTCTTGCCCGAAGGTCTAACCAGTCCTCTTTATCATGGTGTCGGGAGACGGCTAGTGACAGCGCAAAAGAGCGCTCGGAAAGAAAAAGTCTTGAGTCGCCCCAGCACCCTCCTCCCCGTGACATAGTTTCCAACAGGCGGCGGTGTGATGACCCTTCTGATAAAACCGCCAGCGACAGATCACAGTTGGTAAAATCGAGTCAGCGTCTCCCGAGATTAGACATTGTATCGCGGCACGGAACAGGTTGTACCACCACCTGGAGGGGACGGGGACGCTTTGTCGCGTGTCACAAACGTTAATGGCTCGATGTGAGGTCTCTTATAGGTCTGGACAGGAGAGTGTGACGACAATGGTGAAACATGCTCAACAAAATGGGTCACAGGGAGGAAAGCTTTTGTCGAGGCTGGAAAATGCCAACATGGATTTACAAAAAGGGGACATCAAAAAAGAATGTCCGCCTTCCGCATGATAGCGCGCTCCACTTGCTGTCTCTGCATGCACAGCATTATGGTCAGAAAGCGGTATGTGACTGATGGAAAGAGGGGCTTCAGTTCCCCCCAACTAACTGGCAGGGACAGTCCAAGCAATGGTGATAACAAGGCTCCCCTGATGCCTGGCCCATGTGCCTTTCCTCCATAGCCTGAAGTGCTGGGAGGAAGCTGTAGCAGGGCTCCAAAGTTCCTTGGACATCTGAGCACAAGTGAGCACGGCAAGCCACAGTGGTCCTGTAACGGGCTCTGACCACAAAATAGTGTGCACATGAGTTAAAGAGGAACTTTGTTCGAATTCCACTCCTTGGGGCATCCTGAATTGATATTCCCTGCCGTGTAAAACCCCCCTGAAGCACCGATACACTCACCTTCTTCTCTTCTCGCATCCCCGCTCACCTTTAGCTGTACGCGCCTGGCCTTTCTGAATGAGGAGCGTGGGCATGACATGACTAGAAGGTGAGCGGCGGATGTGGCTGGCAACGCAAACGGCTCCCTTCGGCCCGGCTTGGCTACTAAGTCCGTCCAGGCGACTTCAGGTTGCCGAGTAAAAGCGAGTGTATGCCGCTCAGCCAATCAGCGTGCTTGTTTTCACCCGAATCTGTGCTGTGGGAGCGACAGAAAGGTGAGTGTATGGGGTGACCTGTGGGGGGATACACACAACGGGGCATTCCAATTCGGAAGGAACACACAAAATTGGGTGTGTAGCTTCTCTATAGTGGATCTTATCTAGGGTGGCCCAGGAACTTCAGGACTCCCCGATTCCCTCTCCCCGGGTGGGAGATTCGGGATGCTCAGCTGTGTGAACCCCCCACACGAGTCCCTACTAAAACCTACCCGATTGCTGATCCAACGACGCATGTGTGGGCCGCAGCCGCACTACGCAATACCTTTAGCCAGACATGCGCCCGCTCTAGGCATGTGAATAGCTGGGCACGCCCCCTGCTAGAGACTAGTGGGGATGCAGCTGTCAGAATGTTCGGCTGCATTCGCCTCAATTTGGTTCCATTTGGCCCTTAGCCGTTTCTTAGCCGAAATGAGGAATGGAGCTGAGCCCGCTGATTGGCTGCGTGCCTGTGCATGTGCATTCACACAGCAGGAGGCATCTAAAATCGGGATTCCCCGGGGTCAAGAACCAAAACCGAGATAACCGTCAAAATTCTGGGTTTTGGTCCACTTAAAAAACTGTGCACATGTTCTCGCCCCAGCCATTTAGAGTCTATCATAGCCATTTGCCAAATGACATAGTTGCGGCAAATGACTCGGATTAGACAAGAGACCACATATGCGTCCTTGGATCGGGAAAAGATTAGGTTTTTTTGGGCGTTCACACAGCAGGCATCCCAATTCAGGATTCCCCCGGGGCAGTGAACAAGACAAAGAATAGTGCCAGAAGCTGGCACTAGAAGTGTCCTCACTCATGGGAGCCATCGGCCATCTTTTTGTAGTCTTGGCTGGGGCCAAATTCAAATGCCCTGCGCTACTGCTGAAAGGAAGACATCACAGACTGAGATGAGTTACAGCAGCACAATTACTACTGCACACCCTGTGCCCCCGCCACAGCCACTCTCCAAAGTTTGGGTCCCCTTTGATTTCAACCATGTAAGCAAAATAGTGATTTATTTTTCTACTACTAGGGAGGACTATTGACAAAGGGGAGGGATAATTTGATTTTGCATCACTGATGGTTTTTTGGACAATATAGGCTATAGAAGGAGCCCACGTGGGGTATTAGTGTTAGGGATTGTCATTTTCTGCATAAATTAAGACTAGTTGTCATTGTGTTACATATATACCTTTCATTTTATTATACCTTTTTATATATACCTTTTTTATTTTATTTGCAGTGTATGTGAATCTATATCCAAAGTGAGCACCATACATGTACCGCGAGCTGCAGTATGAAGGCTAAAACATCTGCGTGTTTTATTCAGACACAATGGGCGGGGCTTAGTGAGCTCAATGCTTAATTGGCGCCCACCTTATATATGTATATCCACTGTGTACAGCGTTAAAAGATATAATAGAAGAGTAAACAGCCGGCATTCCTCGCGCCCGGCTCTGTCGCGGTGCCAGGTCTGGGCTGATGCTATAAAAGCGCACCTGGAATCAGTGAATCGCAACAGATGTCTTTGTATTCCGTTACAATTACAAGGTGGAAAGACGGAGCATCAATATTTATTCACGCTCTGTAAACAAGCGCTCGGAAAACTGGGATCAGCGGCGCTCTTTGTTTTTGTCACATTATAGGATTTATTTTATTTCCCAACAGTTTTGAGATAATGACGGCTACAATGTTTGTTAAAGGCGAAATTGCAGGCAAAGTGAATAAAGGATTCATGGTTCTAATAAGCTACTTCAAACTTTACATTCTTTGTTTGTTTGATTAGCTTTGGTTTTTTTTCCAATAATCTCAGCTATTGTGCCCCCTAATGGTTGAAATCAGGCCACAGTTTATAGTCAATCTGGTTTCCGGGCGAGTGCTGATAGCATGATTCCTGTCCCGGCCACAGGGGGGCGCATCAGGTGCATGTTCACCACATTGAACAGTGAATGCTCATATGTACGCCGAGGACTGGTCCGGAGTACACCTTTACTGTTGACGCTGATAGAACAACAAGAAAAGTGCAACCAGGCTTAGAAAGGGAATGAGCCTGGGGGCTGGTGTAAGTGAGGTTTCCTTTTAATGCTTTTGCTGCTCCTTTAAAGTGGACCAAAACCCACTGAACTACTGAAATACTTTTGACTTAAAGTGGACCAACACCCTGCTGGATCGTCCCGGGAATCTATAAGATTCTCAGGCCGATCCGATCCCTCCCCCTCCAGGCGCATGGGCGGGCCGCGACCGCATCTCGCGCTTCTGTCTAGCAGGGCGCCTGCCCGCGTCGGCCATTCACAAATGGGCACGCTCCCTGTTAGAGGAAAGCGTGAGATGCGTCCGCCAGCGTGCTCGGAGCCGCTGCGGTAAGACATCTCATTGACGCGCATACCACAACGGCTCCGAGCGTGCTGATTGGACGAGCAGCCGAGCATGCCCCATAGGAGCGGGGTGAGGTGAGTTTTACCTGGAAATCTGGGGGGTTTTACATAGCTGGGGCACCCCCGATTGGGGTTCCCTCGGGGAAGTGGACCAAAACCCAGGATATTCAAAATCCTGGGTGTTGGTCCACTTTAAGTCCCTGGGGATACTCTCTCCTTAGAGTGTAGAACTAGAAATGGATATTTTTGCTAATCAAATCGCCCTGGAACACTGATTTTTCTGTAAGATGGCAGGTGATTAGTCATTGCATAAGTGTGGCAATGACATCATTGTTACACACAACAGTGGCAATCAATGGAGGAGGCGGAGCTTTACAGCTTAAACAGGCGCCATTATCTGGGATTAGAGTGAAGCAGGAACAGTAAAAATAGGCAAAAGCTACTATTCGTGGGGGGAGCAATTCAGATGATGCTAGTTAAAAATGTGGGTTTTGGTCTGCTTTAAATATTTGAAGGTGCAATTTAAAGTGGGTCAAAACCTGCCCCCCCCCACCCCAGCCCAATCACCCAGAAAGGCTGGGAGTAGAAGCGCACACAGCAACAGGTAAGCCGGGGATGCGGCAGCCACAGAATCATCATAGCCGCCGGTAAAGATGAGTTTACTGGTGATTAAGTGTGGTGGAGGCCCCTGGGCAGAAAATCTGGTGCAGGCTCCTAATGCAGCCTTTTTTTTACCATTGAAGTCCACTGTCTTCATAACCCCATCCTCACATGGGTGGGCAGGTGCGTGCACAGTTCGGGGGTGCCACTCTCTGTGCAGCCGCTGCCCGGGTGACAGTGCTGAATTATGGGTGGAAGTTTTTTGTAACCCCCCATCTCAGCACCTGGGGGGATTGTGAAGACACTAGACATCATATTTAAAGTAATAGTCCAGCCAGGTAACATAACAAAATAAATACTTCCACACTAAATAGACAGCCGACAACAGACAACAATGTCAGATCCAGTCCCCTGTGCCATCCTGGCCGTATCATCTCCAGCCAGCCTCTGTGATGAACAGGCCACCCCCTGTCATCTGTCACAGTGTTGCTGGCACGCCCACTCCATTCACTGTGATAGAGGGGGCATGCTGGGGCATTGCACATATGTAGGTTACCCCCGCCTCACTTCACACAATGAGTGGATAAACCAGGCTCCTTCCCTCTAAAACTGCAAAACCAATCATTGCTCCTGGCTCCAATCACTCTAATGATCACAACACTGTGCTATTAGACCAATGTATACACATGTCAGTAACCAACACCACTAATAAACAAACCAACACCACTAATAAACAAACAAACCAACACCACTAATAAACAAAACACAAGCCGGTTCTACTATGAGTGGATAAGCTGTGCTCCTGTACTTTACCTAGTGCTGTACATCTGTGCTGGACCCCACCCACCAAAAGAAAGATGACCTCCCTGTATCTCCTAGATAGGTAGGTTATGTTAGGAAGGCAGGAGGGTGAGCAGGCAGGCATATAGGTGAGTAGGTAGGTAGGTAGGTAAGTGGGTGTTTAGGCAGGCATATAGGTGAGTAGGTAGGTAGGTAGGTAAGTGGGTGTTTAGGTGGGTAGGCAGGTAGGTGGGTGAGCAGGCAGGTGAGTGGGTAGGCAGATAGATACCCATCTATCTGCCTAGCCACTTACCTGCCTGCTCACCCACCTATACCCATACCTTGTACTCAGATGGACAGGTAGGTGGCAGTCAGGTAGAGGTGTATGTGGTAATTTAGATACGAATTCCTATTTGGTAGGAATTTAGGACACGTAGGCAGGTGGGTATGTAGACATGTGAATACATAGGTCAGTATGTAGGTGGGTGGGTAAGTAGGCAGGTATATAATTGGGTAAGCAGGTGAGTAGGTAGCAGGTGGGTGGTTAGGCAGATAGGTCAGTGGGTAGGTAGGGAGGAGGGCAGGTAGCGAGGTTGGTGAGAGGGCAGGTAGGGAGGTGGGCAAGTGGGAAGTTAGGTGGGTGGGTAACTACCGCCTCAGCTCCAGGGTCTGAAGATTCTGCCTTGGCACCAGGGCGGCGGCTCCAGGTCCGGGGTAGGGAGGCTAGTGGGCAGGTATATAGGTAGGTGGGTGGGTCAGTAGGCATTTGGATAGGTAGGTTGGTCAGCAGGCCAGATATGTAGAAGGGTAAATGGATAGGTGGGTAAATTGGTGGTGGGTTAGTAGACAGGTAGGTGGGTAGGTAGGTGACTGACATCTCTGCTGATATGGGCTGGAGAATCCTGTTGTGTGCTGTCCTCGGCACTGTCCATCACTTGTCTCTGCCAGGTCCAGTCCTCACCACCTCCCTGTGCTGTCCTTGGAGCATCCAGTTGGTTGCTAGACCTTCTAAATCTGGAGATCCAGTGCTCCAAAGCGAGTCACGCTGGGAATCGATGCATCATGCCCAGGGAGGTCCACTTCTGAGCCCCAGTTCTCCGGGGCAAGAAAGCTCAAACTTACAGGGAATGTAGCAGAGATCTTCAGCTGCAGAACAAGCCCCATCAACTGATTTTTAGACACCAGCTCCAGCAACAACACCGGGACTTTGCGGCACTGTCAATTGGATCCACATGCCCCTGCAAAGGTGCACAGCTGAAGTCCTCCTCTTTCCAACGACACCTCCAGTAGGTTTCTACCCCCCCCCCCCCGGATCCGGAGAACCGAGGCTCCAAATCATCCTGGGAAGCAATGCAGCCTGTCCAGGATACTACACTTCTGAGCACCAGATCTCCAGATCACCAGACCTTGGGGGGCTAACAACCCACTGGATGTGTTGTTAGAAAGGGGAGAACCTGTGGTATAAATCCCTGCAAGAACATGTGGATCGGGGCTGACCGGACCAAGCAGCGGCACTGTAAAATCCCAGTACCATTGTTTGCAGGTGCCACAGTGATTTCTGAGTGCCAGATCTCTGGACCTAGGGGCCTAATGACCCACTGGAAGTATTGTTGGAAAGGGCCCAACCTCAGGTATACACTCTTATAAGGACATGTGGATCGGGGCCAACTGGACCAAGTGGCGGCACCACAAAATCCCAGTACTGTTGCTCATGGGTGCCAGGATTGTACACTTCCGAATGCTGGATCTCCAGACCCAGGGTACTAACGACTCACTGGAGGTGTCTTAAAAAAGGGGAGAGCCTCAGATATACAACCCTACAAGTGTATGTGTATCGGGGCCGACCGGACCAAGCAGCGGCACCGCAAATTGTACCCCTACTATATCCCCACAGTTAGTGGAGGACCTTTTGCAAGGCAAATAGTGAAGGCCTAGGGGTGTGTGCCCCTGGCGCCCTGCCTATAATCTTATAGATTTTTGGTCCACTTTGAAGAGACAACAAGTTGCCTCTCCTGGCCCGCTCCCCCAGTGCTCAATCATTGCGGATGGTTCATATAGAAAATTAACTCACATGACCCCGTCAGCCACGGCATTCTCATTTTCGATTTTTGGAGCAATACTTGTTTTCAGTGCAAGTGCAAACCTATGTATTAGAGCAGTAACAAATACATACATGAATAAAGTGCTGGAAAGTGCCATAAAGGGTAAATAACCTACTTAAACCATGGTACAACTGCCAATCAGATACAAGTTACATCACCAGTATCCCAAGAGCCAGGGTCCCCCTACAGCAACTGCCGGCGCGTTGCATGGCCAGACGCCAATTCGCCAGGGCATATGAGTTGCTGAGGGCAATCTGAATGGCTGGAGGTGAGCGTGTGCACACAGCCCAAAGATGAGGGGACGCGGCCGCTTGCTCTCCTGATTACAGAAGGGCAGAGCAATTTGACAGAATGACAAGGCAAGCAGCTCTGATTGGAAGAGAGCCCCCGCAGGCAGCATAGGACCGGGAAAAGGTGAGTTTTACAGGACGATCTAAGGGGTTTAACACAGCAGGGCATCCCAAACTGGGTTGCCTGGGGGGGAAGGAACAAAATCTGCATTAGTCAAAATCGCAGGTTTTGTTCCACTTTTGTGGTAGTGAGACGTAGAGGCTGGTTTACTACTGGCGCCACGTAATGCCAAATGAATGTCTGTATAGTGGCGCTTAGAGCTACCGCTAGTAGATGCTGTAAGCGGGTATCGGGCGCTGTAACCTAGTGTTGCGGTCCATGTAGTATGCTGGCTGGCGTTGATGAATGTGATATTTAACAAAAAGCTACACACACACAGCCTCGGCACTCTAAATCTGGTCGCTAAAGCGTAGAGTGCACAGATGCTGTGTGATTAAAGTCTGTTTTGAACACATATCCACCAGTAACAAAGTGAAAACACATGGAATGACATTGTTGTAACATTGTGACATTAACACCTTAGTGCCAGACCTGTAATGACAATTCTGCATAAAAATATAAAAAGTCAAAAAAATGTATAAAAGTGTTTGTTTGCAGCCAGGAGACGTCACGCAATGATTTGAGCAAAGAAAAATTATTTTAATTACCAAACACGCTATTTATACACAACTAATAAAGCCCATTGAAATGTATGGGAGAGCCGCCTGTAATAATACTTGTGATGCTACATGGCGCTATTAGAGGCGCTCATCAGATTTGCTTTCTTAAATATGGGCCCTTATTTATCAAGGGCTAGCGCCAGGTAGTGTCTGACGAGCGCCAGGTACCGCCAGCTATCGGCGGCTACCGAATCAAGTACGCCCGGCGGCGGTCACAATGACGCATTTATCAAGCTAAATGAGGCTAGCGCCGGCGAGAGCGTCAGCTAGCGCGGGATTCATCATGTAGCTGACTGCAACGAACAGCGCCGCTGCTAATCCCATCACAGCGACAGGTATGACCTGGCGCTCCCTGGCGTGGTCCAATGCATTTCAATGGAGCAATCTTTAAATAATCATAATTAATTGCTATTACTGTTTTTTTTTTTTTTTTTTTTAATGTCAAAAATTCTGTGACCACTTCTGCAATGTTAGGTTTTTTTTTTAAAGTAAAAAAAAAAAAAAAAAAATGTGCAGAATTGATATTACAGGTCTGATATTCATGTATTCATATTACAAAATGTTTAGAAAAACTTGTATAATTTTTACATATAAAAAAAAAGGTTGTTTGGGGGTTAAAAACTACTTTACACACATCGCTGCCAGCGCTCTGGGGTTTAAACAAGGAATTCACAGCGCAAGACATTTTTGAGCGTGATTTTTTAATGAATCTGCAGCAAGCCGTTCGCTCTGGCCATTCGCTGTCAGGCGCACCCATACAAGCGGAACCTGTGAAACAGCGACCCCTAACCCCGTATTCAACATTACCGCACACCGACTGAGTGGCTGTCAACAAGCAAACCCCGGCCAAGCACAGCGAATACTAGCTGGCGCTGTGAAAATCACGCTACTGGCGCTCATCTGTCGCTACCTGGCGCTATTAATGAATCGGCCTCATGGTTTCCGTACAGCGCCCGGTGTTCACCAGATGCTACCTGCTGCTATGAGGCACTACCTGGCGCTATCCCTTTTTAAAGTGGACCAACACCCACTGCTGACCGACCTGGGAATCTATAAGATTCCCGGGCCGATCAGTTCCCTGCGTGTGTGAAACCCCCCAGGACGCCCGCAAATCCTACCTGTTCCTCGTTCCAACGGCACATGCGCGGGCCGCCGCCGCCTCTCGCGCATCCCTCTAGCAGGGCGCGCACCCGCGCCGCCGTCTGTGAATGGCCGGTGCGGGTGAGCTTCCTGTAAGAGGGACGCGCGAGAGGCGGCGGCGGGCGCTCTCACCTTGTCCATCGACGGACCTCGCTTGTCCGTCGGCGGTGATTGGTGGAGCGAGTCGATCGGGGTGCCCCGCGGAAGTGGACCAACACCCAGGATAGTGAAAATCCTGGGTGTTGGTCCACTTTAAATAACCCCCTAAATGTGAAATAGCTACAGCTAAAACCCAGTGCTAAGTCTCAGCCCTATGTTGTATTGTTGTATTGTTGTATGTTGTATGTTGTATTGCACATGTGTGTGGTTGGCATAACACGTGTGTGTAGAGTCCCCATCCACCCTCACCTGCTGCCGCCATCAGTTATGCTAATGAGGTCCTATGGTGCTTTCTGTGAAGTGAATCTTGGTTGAGAAACACAAAGAGATTTCCAAAGAGATTTCTGTGATGAATGTGGCAAGAATGATAAAGTGCAGCTATTTATTACTCACTTTATTGTGACAACTTCTGCTAGCGAGTGACATGTGTCCCACCAGTGCAATATGCCGAAGACAGCGCCCACGTTCATACCAGCGCATATGGCAGATTAAACAGGATGTCGCAGCTCTTATATAAGCTGACGAGAAAACCAAAAGACTTTTGGCAATCTCTAACCGAGGAACATGAAGGATTAAGTATAATAGGGATTTGAGGTAAGGTGTTAAACCAGACCTTCACCCTGAATAAGAGTCTATCTTATATGTTTCCCACACCCTGTACATACAGATTGCCCACATTAATCCGGACCTTCCCCCTGAATAAGAGCATATCTTATGTTTCCCACACCCTGTACATACAGATTGCTTACATTAAAAATCATCCTACCTGCACCTACTGCAGGTTATGAGCCTTTAAACATCCAAGATGGCAGATCATGGAGCAGACAGCTGCCTGCAAACAGGAAGTGGCTTCTGACTGTGTCGCTCTGCATTCTGGGATTGCTGACCTTTTCCTGGCCCCAGCTTTGCTCTGTCTGTGCAAAGCACAGCCATAACCTGCCCCCTGTACTTTATCCTGCTCTCCTCTCCTCAGTATGTGATGCTTCTGAGGCAAGATGGCGGCGTCCATATCCTAGAGTCTTGAACAGAGTTGCAGCCAAGTGGGGGAAAGAATAAGTAAGTGAGTGCCTAAAAACTTTAAATATATTCATTTTAGATGCTGGGGAATAGTTTTTTAAGGTTTTGGGATTTTCATTAAATCTTGCTGAAGGTCCGGTTTAAAGTGAACCAAAACCCAGGATTTTGACTATCCTGGGTTTTGGTTCTTGCCCCCGGGACACCCCGATCAGGAATTCCCCACTGTGTGAAACCCCCCAGGTCACCCGAACTAACTCACCTTTCACCGGGCCTACGGCTCATGGGCAGCCTCTCGTCCAACCAGCACACTGGGATCTGCTCCCGTCCCCTTCATCTAAGCCTTTGTCTAGGGGAGCGGACCAGGGTCCGCATCCCCCACTACCCTCTAAATGGATAGCGGGGATGTGGTTGTTGCTCGTGCATTCACCGTCGGACTGGAAAAGGTGAGTCTCCGGGTGACCTGGGGGGTTTCACACAGTGGGGGAAACCGATTCTGGATTTCCTTGGGAAGAAATCTAGCGGCCATGGAATCTTATAAAACTCAGAGCCGATGGCCGTGGGTTTTGGTCTTCTTTAAGCTCCACCTACTGGTACCTAATTTTTATAATAGATTTACTTTCAAGCCCTCTTCCGATATGCTTTTAAAGTGATCCCATACCCGTCTCAGGCAGCAGGTCCCCCTCCACGCATAGACCTCTGCAACCCCCTGAGATCCTTTAATGAACCTCAGCTCATGAAATGCAGCCCAGCAATTGGTCAGGTAAGGATTGTAGGGGTCTATGGGGGGGGGGGGGGGGGTGCCCCTTCTTATTACAGACAGTTCTCTGCCTCTCAGCTGATAAATTTGTTACATTCTTTACTGCAGAGTAGATGCAGCTGACTGGCTGTTACTTTGTGATACAGCACAAATTTCTTACGGCAAGTCCCACTGCATGCCCAAATACCCATAAAGCCATGGCACTACCGTTATTAATAAAAAATAAATGTTTTATTTGTAGAAAATCATACATATATTGGACACAGTTTAAAAAACACTAAGGACAATATACAAAAAGGAAGGGAGACATCTGGTGGGGGTAGCGGGAAGTGGTTCTAATAAAAGTTGATCATACAGATGAATCCTGGCTGTGCTATAAAGTGCATAAGTGCTAGCTATCCTACTCTACCTCATTATCTGCAAATCACTATCTAAATCCCAAATCATGTGCAATGAACAATTATCAACAACCATATACTAATAATACCAATATGTGATATAATCCTCACAACCTAATGACACAACTACTATGTGAATCTAACTAAAACAGACACAACCAGGGGGAACCAAAGAAAATGATCCCCAAAATGAAGAGCAATGAACTTACATGTACAAACGACCACCTGCCCACCGCCCCGCCCGTCTACGCGTTGCGTGACGTCAGAACGCGTCACTTCCTCGTCCTGAGGAAGTGACGCGTTCTGACGTCACGCAACGCGTAGACGGGCGGGGCGGTGGGCAGGTGGTCGTTTGTACATGTAAGTTCATTGCTCTTCATTTTGGGGATCATTTTCTTTGGTTCCCCCTGGTTGTGTCTGTTTTAGTTAGATTCACATAGTAGTTGTGTCATTAGGTTGTGAGGATTATATCACATATTGGTATTATTAGTATATGGTTGTTGATAATTGTTCATTGCACATGATTTGGGATTTAGATAGTGATTTGCAGATAATGAGGTAGAGTAGGATAGCTAGCACTTATGCACTTTATAGCACAGCCAGGATTCATCTGTATGATCAACTTTTATTAGAACCACTTCCCGCTACCCCCACCAGATGTCTCCCTTCCTTTTTGTATATTGTCCTTAGTGTTTTTTAAACTGTGTCCAATATATGTATGATTTTCTACAAATAAAACATTTATTTTTTATTAATAACGGTAGTGCCATGGCTTTATGGGTATTTGGGCATGCAGTGGGACTTGCCGTAAGAAATTTGTGTTGAATAGTGTTACCCACATGTGCACACCGTTGACTCATTTTCTTAACATTTCATAGGATAGGTTCCGGTGCAGTCTCAAATTGCATTTTAACTTTGTGATACAGTGTAACATTTTTTTTATCATGCAGTGTATCAAAATGTAACAGTCAGTCAGCTGCATTTACGATGCAGCAGGTGAATGTAACAAATTTAGCAGCTGGGTATAGATTTGTCTGTAATGAAAAAATATTCAGTCCTCGCCAGAAGAGCTGGCAAGATTGCAGATACATTTATTGCTCTTGTTGATAAGTGTAACTTGTTTCATTTTGAATAATTGCTTCTTGTATCTCAAGGGCTCCATTCAGACTGAAGAGTTGTGTACAACACACTGAGGTCTCCATGGACTGTATCTACCCCTTCAAAACCGAGTCGCAAGCCAGTATGTGGGGAGACCCAGGTAAGGCTTAATATAGGGGGCTAAAGAGACCAAAACACCCTCTACACCTTTTTAGTCTCTTTAGCCCCCTTATATTAAGCCTAACATGGGTCTCTCCACCTACTGGCTTGCGACTCTGTTTTGGTACTCACCAAGTCTTACTCCCCATACAGCCAGAAACATCCAGCCTAGTGCTGATGAGAGCCTAAAGCTCGAAATATGTGTCCACTAGTTGGATGTGTCCAACGGCGCATGCGCATATCCGCGGCCACATCACCGATATCCCTCTAGCAGGGCACGTGCCCTGTTAGAGGGTAGCAGGGGATGCGGGCATCAGCACGCTCAAAGCTGCATGCCTTAGGCCCTTATTTAACAAGGGATAGCGCCAGGTAGCGAATGATGAGCGAACGGTAATGACGCTCACCGCCACGAGAACGCCGGCTCCCCTCCGCAATCACACATTTATCAAGCCGATCCTGCTTAGCGACTGACAGAGCGCCAGATAGCGAATCATTCATTATTATTCCAGCCTCACCCCACAGCGCCAGCGAGCGACCTTGAACAGCGACAGGTATGACCTCTCGCTACCTGGCGCTCTCCAATGCATTTCAATGGATCTAACTTTAAATATTCATAATTAATTGCTATAAATTTTTTTTTTTAATGTCAAAAATTCTGTGACCACTTCTGCAATGTTAGATTTTTTTTTTAAGCTAAAAAAAAAAAAAAAAATTGTGCAGAATTGATATTACAGGTCTGATATTAATGTATTCATATTACAAAATGTTTTGAAAAACATGTTTTTTTTTTCTAAAAATATGGTTGTTTGGGGGTTAAAAAACTACTTTTAACCCATCGCCGCCAGCGCTCTGGGGTTTAAACAAGCATTTCACAGCGCGAGAATTTTTGGAGCGTGAATTGTTAATGAATATGCTGGGAGCCGTTCGCTATGGCCATTCGCTGTCATGCGCTCCCATACAGCACAGAACCTGTCAAACAGCGACTCATAACCCCGTATTCAACATTACCGCACACCGACTGAGTCGCTGTCAACAGCCGAACAACGGCCAAGCACAGCGAATACTAGCGGGCGCTGTGAAAATTACGCTACTGCCGCTCATCTGTCGCTACCTGGGGCTATTAATGAATCAGCCTGCCAGACGAAGGCTTAGACGACGTGACATTAGTGGCTCCGAGCGCACTGATTGCACAAGTGGTCACGCCATAGGACCGGGGCCTTCGCCTAAGGCCAGCGGCTCCGAGCACGCTGGCAGCCGCATCCGCCACTTCCGCCAGAATAAAAGAACATCGAAATAAAGAGATAGAAGGAGGGAATGTGGAAAAGAAAGAAAGACACAAGAGAAAATGGATAGAAAGTGGAAAACAGAGCTAGAGAAGAGGAGAGGAGACAGAGGAGTTAATACAAAGGAGACGGAGGGAGTTTAGAAAAGGAAACTAGGAACAAGTGTACAGAAATGGAGGAAGGAATGTGAATATGAGGGTGAGAGTGAGGGAATGCGGTAAAGAAATAAAAGAAAGGAGGGGGCGCTATCTCCATCTCTGGCCATTCACAAATGCCTGACGCAGGCACGTTCCCTGCTAGAGGGATAGCGGGGATGAGGCCACGGTTCACGCATACACCGTTGAACCGAGAAGCAAGGTAAGTGTATGCAAGATGAGTGGACAGTGTAGCCAGGCAGTAGGAAAAGCAAGCAGGATGCTCGGCTGCATAGCTCGAGGCATCACCAGTAGGAAGAGGGAGGTTGTGATGCCGCTGTATAGAGCCCTGGTGAGGCCACAGCTAGAATACTGTGTGCAGTTCTGGAGACCTTACCTGCAAAAAGACATTATTCAAATAGAACGGGTCCAAAGGCCGGCAACGAAAATGGTGGAAGGACTTAAACTTAAAACTTATCAGGAGAGACTTAAAGAACTTAATTTGTACAGTCTGGAGGAAAGAAGGGAGAGGGGGGACATGATTGAGACCTTTAAATATGTGAAAGGATTGAATAAGGTTCAGGAGGGAAGTGTTTTTAAGAAGAAGCTTAATGATAGAACAAGGGGGCACAACCT
Source organism: Gastrophryne carolinensis (assembly GCA_027917425.1). Classification (NCBI taxonomy): domain Eukaryota; kingdom Metazoa; phylum Chordata; class Amphibia; order Anura; family Microhylidae; genus Gastrophryne; species Gastrophryne carolinensis. The sequence continues at coordinate 39,152,407 of CM051238.1, forward strand.
GAAGCTAGTCGGGGGGAAGATCAGGAGCAATGTTAGAAAATATTATTTTACAGAAAGAGTAGTAGATGCTTGGAACAAACTTCCAGCAGAATTAGTTGAAAAATTAACAGTCACTGAATTTAAACATGCCTGGGATAAGCACACATCTATCCTAAAATAAAGAGAACATACAGTATACACATAAGGGCAGACTAGATGGACCGTATGGTCTCCTTCTGCCATCAACCTTCTATGTTTCTATGTTGCTATGTATGGGGCCACCTGGGCGGTTTCACACAGCGGGGCATCCCGATTTTGGATGCCCAGGGGGGAAGGAAACAATCAGCCCGGAAATCTTATAGATTCCCAGGCCAATCGCTCTGGGTTTTGGTCCACTTTGACAACACACCATAAAGTAAGGATGATTAGGCCATCATCATGATTATAGATGTGTTCTATCATTCAGTAATAAATGTCAGTGGCACTAAGCAGAATCATTTACAAGTCCTTCATCTGGTGATTTTCAGGCCCAATAGAACAACGTCAGACATCTGTAGCTCCTTCTTTTTTTCATAGAATAAATGTGATTTCCTTTGATCTGCGGTTGGTGCAGGGGAATCCTGCCAGCGCCATGCGGAGGGCGTCTTTGCAGCAGCAGCGCTTCCATCCCCAATTTCTCCGCAGTGATGGATTAAACCGTCTGCTCAATCATCCTCAATCAATTCCTAAACTCTCCGCAACTCCGCTCCTGCCGGGCAACAAGGAGCCGGAGCCATCGGCATGATTGGGCGCCATGGTCGGGGTGTTGGAATTCTCCTGCTGATGGAGAGTTTTTTTTCTGACACCGAGCCACCTTTAATATCGCTGTCATATGATGTTTATTTATACCGATCGATCCTCCTGCTGATCTCCATTGCTGCTTGTCAGCTCTTGCTGCTACAATATGCAGAACGATCAGAAGAGGCCCCGCAGCTTGTGTAACGATTTCCATTCTATTCACTATAAATAAATTATCAGACGCTGGCCATAGAGATGATTCTGTGTCATGCGTCAGTGCCATGGCAGGCCTCTATGGCGTGAAAGCTGTGCGGCCGCACAGGGCGCCCGCCTTCTTTCTTTTATTTCTTTACCGCATTCCCTCTCTCACCCTCATTTCCACATTCCCTCCTCCATTGCTGTACATTTGTTCCTAGTTTCCTTTTCCAAACTCCCTCCATCTCCTTTGTATTAAACTGGACCTTCAGCATGACTTCATGAAAAGCCCAAACTCCTAAAAACTATTCTCCAGCATCAAAATAAAATTAATATATTTTACGTTTTTAGTCACTTATTCTAAGGGCTGCTTTAACTCTTTCTTTACCACCTTCTATCCATTTTTTCTTGTAACCTTCCTTCCATTTCCCTATGTCTTTCTTTCTTTCCCACATTCCCCCCTTCTCTCTCTTTATTTCCACATTCTTTTATTCTTATACCTTCCCTTCATCAATCTTTTCAATATTTTATCAATTTCTTGTCCCCTTGCTTTCTTCTTTTTTTACATTCTCAACATCTTCCTCTAATTCCCTCCTTTTACTGTATAAAGATATGCAGCCGCACAGGGCGCCCCTTCTTTCTTTTATTTCTTTACCGCATTCCCTCACTCTCACCCTCATTTCCACATTCCTTCCTCCATTGCTGTACATTTGTTCCTAGTTTCCTTTTCCAAACGTTCTCCTTCTCCTTTGTATTAACTCCTTTTCTCTCTCTTTTCCACCTTCTATCCATTTTTTCTTGTCACCTTCCTTCCATTTCTTAAAATACCATAGTAGTCGGTGCACACTTACAGTTCCATATTGGGTGGGTGGCACCGGCACTCCATGCATAGGGATATATCCATAGACTTGTATTAGTAATATACAATCACGTTCCAAAAAGGTAGTGTTATATCTGTGGAAATTGTGACAAAAGTCCATATATGGCAGTCCATAAAATATTCACCCAACGTTTCGGAGGTGTATTACCCCCCTTCATCAGGGAGGACTGCTAAAAGAGCAGTCCTCCCTGATGAAGGGGGGTAATACACCTCCAGAGACATTTGGGCCCTTATTTATGAAGGAATAGCGACAGGTAGCGACTGGTGAGCGGCCGGTAATGACGGGCACCGCCACGAGAACGCCGGCTCCCCACCACAATCACACGTTTATCAAGGCAATCCTGCTTAGCGACTGAGATAGCGCCATATAGCGACTCTTTCATCATTATTCCAGCCTCAGCCCACAGCGCCAGCATCCGACCTTGAACAGCGACAGGTATGACCTCTCGCTACCTGGCGCTCTCCAATGCATTTCAATGGAACAATCTTTAAATATTCATAATTAATTGTTATTGGTTTTTTTTTTATATGTGAAAAATTCTGTGACCACTTCTGCCATGTTAGATAATTTTTTTAAGGTACAAAAATATTACTAAATTCTTTAAACATTTTTTTTTTTTTTGGGTTTCCAAAAATATGGTGGTTTGAGGGTTAAAAAATTACTTTTAACCCATCGCCGTCAGCGCTCAGGGGTTTAAACATGCATTTCACAGCGCTTGAATTTTTTGAGCGTGATTTTTTGATGAATATGGTGGGAGCCAGTCGCTAGGGCCAGTCGCTATCATGCGCACCCATACATCGCGGAACCTGTAAAATAGCGACTCGTCACCCTGTATTCAACATTACTGCACACCGACTCAGTCGCTATCAACAACCGAACAATGACCAAGCACAGCGACTACTAGCGGGCGCTGTGAAAATACTGCTACAGTTGCTCAACTGTCGCTACCTGCCACTATTAATGAATCGGCCTCATAATGTACAATGAGAATAGCTGTACACTCCAGGGAAGCATGTGCCATATTGAAGGAGCTGTGGCTCCTGCACATGTATGTAGACATCTCCTGTCCCCCATCAGATGGATCTTTACTAGAAAAAAGTGAGTATCTCTTTACTGCAGATGGCAGAAGGGGGTAGGCTAGGTTAATCTAGTGCCCCTGTGAACCAGGACCCTCCCTGGCATGGAGTTGAAAGGATGTAGGTTCACTTAAACAGGAGCAACACCCTCAAGCCTATAAAACACTTGGGGGGGTTGGTCTACCTCTTTATGGGGCACCCCAATTCATGATGCCCCACTGTGTGAAACCCCCCAGATTGCCCAATCCACTCATCTGGTCCCAGGAGTTTGGCCACATCCCCCACCTCTAGCACGGTCAGGTCTTTTGTGGAGGCTGATTTAATACTAGCAACACGTATTGCCAGGTAAGCATCTATGTATCGGTATTAAAGCGACTGCTAGTAGGCTGTGACCTAGCTTAGCGGCCAGACAAGTGGCGCTGTACTATCCTGTCCAGCAGTGATAAATGTGATTTGTGCAGGGCACTGCAGAAGCGCTCTCCGATTCATTGCAGAGCCATTCGTGAACGCTAGGTGGTGTTCCGAGGACAAAGCTCCCAAGACTACGCTACATTTAACAACATAGTGTCTAGCGCTCAATGCTAGAGCGCCGACGCTGGGTGTGTGTAGTTTTTTCTTAAATACAGGCTTCAGCACCGAGTGCTAGACGCACTGGCGCTACCTCTTGTTCGCTGCAGCACTGTACTGTTGTTAGAGCGCTCAACATACATCACATTCATCAATGCGAGTGAAAACACATGGAATGATATTGTTTTAACACTGAAATGCCAGACCTACACATACAATTCTTCAAAAAATAAAAAATAAAACAGAAAAAAAAACAAACAATAAAAGTGTTTGGTTGCTGGGCAGGAGAGGTCACACAATGGTTTTAGCCAAAAATTAAAAAATTTACTTTAGCAACACGCTATTTATACACAACCAAATGAAACACCATTGAAATGTATGGGAGAGCGCTACTGAGCGACAGGTGCTACATGGTGCTCCTGAACCTAGAGCACCGGCGCTATACACTGAGCCGCCTCTAGTGATACATTTGACGCTACATGACGCTTTTAGAGGCGCTCACTAGATTGACTTTCTTAAATGTGGTTTTCACAGACAGCGCCCAGTGTTCACCTGACGCACTACGTGACACTACCTGGCATTACTGTTTCTTAAATAACCCCCATAAATGGCCGGTGCAAGCCCACACGTGGCACTGATGGAGGCGCACTCACAGCGGCTACACAGAGGCACAGACTTGTTTAAAATCTGCAATATGTCGATGATATTTCAAAATACAAAACCATTTTATTTCACTGTGGCCTGCAACTGGTCACAAAATCAAGTGGTCCATGCTGTTCAAAAGCTTGAGCACCACTGCTTTAATACAATCTTTGATATATATATATATATATATATATATATATATATATATATTTATGTGTTATGTTCAATAAATAAATATAAATACAAATACAAACAAGCAAGTAATTGGGCCGATCAAAGCCAATTGGAAGCCTAGCAGTTTAGAGGAAGGTGGCCTTCGGCCAGTAAAGCAGCTTGTTGTTTCATCTTATTCCTTGTCATCATCATTTCTTTTCCTTCGATCCCATTTTTCTGTCTTCGCCGGCTGATTTATTCCCAGCCAGACTCTTTTCATAGAAGCATCTGTTTTCCTCCTCGAGGACGTAAATGAAAGGCGTCTAAGCGCAGGCTGGCGGCGGGAGGGTTAACCTGAAGAGCGTTTGAAGAACGCCATCGCGGCTGGTGCTTTGATGAAGTTCCAGGCCATTTACTGCTGTTAAACAATTCGCGATTAATCCCTTTCTCCAGGAGCTGCTTGCGCTTCCTTTCTCGTGTGAAGGACAAATAACCTCGACACAAATCCCCGACTCGAGAAACAGATTTGGGGGGCAAATGAAAACATAGGTCTGCATTAAAAATCAGCCAGTATTAATGCGCCGAGCGGAAGGAATGCTAATGGCTCTGGTGAGATTCCATTAACCGGCGCGGTTACACCACCTGGTGATCCTGCCGCCATCCTTATCAAAAATCTGAACATCTGTGGAAAGAATTCCAAATTAAACATCAATGCAATTTTGAGGTTAACCCTTCCTCGGGGAAGCCTGACAGGGAAATATTCCCATCATGAAGAGCAGAAAACATATACATCAGCTGTCAGCGGGGCAGGAGAGCCAAGACACCAGTATGGGGCCCAAGGTGCTGCTTTGCAAAGGAGTCTCCTGGCCAGGTGACCCTAATGGCCACCCTGATCTGAGAACTGCAGGCTTCCACACTATTGCTGCAGACGTTGACGACGTATGAGGGTTTCTGCCAAACCCCCCCCCCTCCAGGCTGGTTTGCCTTGAGGCTCATTTCAAACTAGGGGCCATGTCAGGGCTGGCGCCAGCAGGACAAATCTGGGCAATTTCCAGGGCCCCAGGCATTTTCAGGGGCCCAGTCAGGCTCCAACTGAATGTTTGGTGTTGTGTGCAGACCTTCTCATGGCTGGCCTCAGCAACAGGTGACATGGAGAATGTGGCGAGAACCAGGTGAAACTGACAGCAATGATGGAGTCTTTAGTGGCAGTGGAGCAAGCAGTAAGGGCTGAAGGGTGATTGGTGGCAATAGAGAATGCAACTAGGACTAGAGGACGATTGGTGGCTATAGGGAAGGCAATAAGAACTGGAAGACAATTGGTGGCTATAGGGAAGGCAATAAGGACTAGAGGACGATTGGTGGCTATAGGGAAGGCAATAAGAACTGGAGGACAATTGGTGGCTATAGGGAAGGCAATAAGGACTGGAGGACGATCAGCAGAAAATGACCCATTTGTGGCAGCAGAGATGAAAGGTGAAATCATGTGACTCAATGCTTTGGGGCCCACTAAGACTCTCTTGCCCAAGGGCCCCCACAAACCTAGAGCCGGCCCTGGGCCAAGCCATCATACATAGGTTACAAAGTGGGCCAGACTCTACAGAGCTTACATTGTGTCTGGGCCGCTTATAACCTATAATGTAATGGCTAGGCCCCTAGTCTAATTTTCAGTTTCCTTCATGGCCTGAAAATAAAGTAAAGTCTGGCTGCCTTGAGGACAATGGTCCAGTTCAGACTAAGGCCCCCAACTATCACATATAGGCAGGGGTGTGGCAAAAGATAGAGATACCCCTCCACTCATCAAGAAAGGAACGCAGGGGGTAGGAAGTAGAGGCGGACTAGGGCTGTTGAGCCACAAATATTTGACTTGAAAACATGGCAGCAGTAATATATATATATATATATATATATATATATATATATATATATATTTTTTTTTTTTTTTTTTATTTTAAATAGAAAACAAATATAAATGGAGGTCAGGTGCCTGCACATAGGTTATAGAAGGACCCGGTCTTTATACACCCTATATTATATCTGCCCCCCCCCCATGACATACAATGTGAATGGCTGGGCCCCTAGAGTTTTTATTTCCTATATGTTCTGGCCAGATGTCCCACTTTTATGGGACAGTGCCAATTTGAGGTAATTTGTCCCAATGTCTCCCCCTCAAAAAAAAAAAAAAAAAATCTGGAGACACTTAAATGTCCAGCTAAACAAGCTTATATAAACCACAAAGATCATTTTTAAAGCTACCATAAAAAAAGTCTCAGTGTTGTAGCTGGCCAGCCAGGCTATTTAAAGGATTATAAACACAGACACACAACAGTGTGCAAATCTCCGCGGGACAGTTCAAATAATTTCAATTAAATTCACCACGTGAATCTCCAGAATTCCAATTTAATGTGTGTCTGTGTTTATTGTATTAAGAGTCTTTAGTGACAGGCTCGGACTTTTTCTCCTTGCGCTGAGGACTTTGATATCTTGTATATATAACCCTATGGGATGTACTGAATGTTATTAAGCGCGGTTTCACATACTTTTTGCTTGTTCTATTTAAAGGATTAACTTGTCCACTATGAGCCGAGTAATCTCTGATACCCAGTCAATTAGGACCAAATAAAGTCCGGCTTTAATATAATTTGACTTATTTGCTGAGAAAGGAGAAACTTAAGCTGGTTAAACATCTGACAATGGACAGACCAAAATTACATGAATATTGCTGAGGTCACCAAGCTGCAGAAATTATGGGAACAGAATAAAAGTGTAGCACAATGTTAAAGGGTAATCCGGATATAATGGGACATATTCAAAATAGCAGATTTCCTTAATAAATTATAATTGCACCCCAATGGTGAGGCAATAAGTCTCCATCTCCTTTTACTCGTCTGGTTTAAACTAAAGGAAGGAGCCAATTCGGAGGGGTATCAAAAAAGAAAAAAAAACCTGTGCTCCCATATAAAGTACAATTGTGCATAAGTGACCATACTAAGAAGTTAAAGTGGTAAATCAATCATAGAAAAATATTAACTAACAACGAATAGTGAACAGAAAATATCAATATTAATCATATACCAAAAATAGTGTCGATATGCAGTATATATTGAATTATACAGCAAAACCAAGTGGAGATGACCAAAATGCAAGAGAGCGGGTGGCAAATAAACAAATAACTACCGTATTTCGCCCGATAAGACGCATTTATGATTCCCCAAACGTGTGTGTGTGGAGGGATGTAATGTAATGAATGTAATGTAAAAACAAAAAAAAGTAAACTCACATGTTACGGGCTCTCCTGCATTGCGGCGGGCTCTGTCCCTGTCCCTGCTGCTGCTTCTTACTGCCCGGGCCATGCAGACACCCGGCTCCATAGAGCGGGTGGGTGTAGCCTGTGCCGACGTGGTGCTGGCCGCGTCCACCCACTTCAAGGAGCCAGGCGCTTGTGTGTACCCCGCCCGTAGGAAGCAGCAGCGGGGACTCTCCACCATCTTCTTCTGGCCTCCCGCAGTGTGGCAGCCCGGCCAGCAACGTGGGAGCACCAATAGCATGTGAGTTGACTTTTTTTCCCCCATCTTATTCTGCCGCCTATGGGGAATGGGAGGAGGTGCCATGCTGTCTATGGGGAATAGGAGGGGGGAATGCCACACTGCCTATGGGGAATAGGAGGAGGGAATGCCATACTGCCTATGGGGAATAGGAGGGGGGAATGCCACACTGCCTATGGGGAATGGGATAGGGTAATGCCTTATTGCCGATATGGGAAATGGGATGGAGGAATGCCACTCTGCCTATGGGAATGGTATTGAGAGAATGCCACACTGCCTATGGGAACGGGGAATGCAACACTGCCTATGGGAATGGGATGGGGGGAATGCCAAACTGCCTATGAGGAATGGAAGGGAGGAATGCCACACTGCCTATGGCAAGGCGGAATGCCGCACTGCCTATGGGAATGGGATGGGGGGAATGCCACAATGCCTATGGGAAGGGGGAATTCCACACTGCATATGGGAATGGGATGGGGGGAATGCCACACTGCCTATGGGGAAATGCCACTCCGCCTATGGGAATGGTATTGGGGGAATGCCACAATGCCTATGGCAAGGCGGAATGCCGCACTGCCTATGGGAATGGGATGGGGGGAATGCCACAATGCCCATGGGAAGGGGGAATTCCACACTGCATATGGGAATGGGATGGGGGGAATGCCACACTGCCTATGGGGAAATGCCACTCCGCCTATGGGAATGGTATTGGGGGAATGCCACACTGCCTATGGGAAGGGTGAATGTTCTGGATTTTAAGTTGCCTTGAGGCCAGAGCCTCAGTTTAAACTAGGAGCCAAGCCATTACACTTTGGTTATGAGGGGGCTCAGCCATTGCTGCTGTATGGGAACTGAAAATTTCAGATGGCGGCCCTGGCTGTCAGTAAAGGGATTTCTAAAAAGACTTTAGGATGGCTGGAAAGTGTTCATTGGGGGATGCTGATTTGGGATGCTAAAATAAAAAGGCAATGACAGGGATGGAGGTGGTTAGCTGTTGCTTAGTATTCCTGGCAACATGCATAGCACACAGCATCAATATTGGAGGGACAGGGCCTCCACCACTTGTTAACGAGGGTGGCGATTGGGACCCTTGAGAGCTGGCCTTGCTGAATTTTTCTTTTAATTATATACACTAATTGGTGGCTCCGCGCTGACATGCGGTGTGGAACCACAGGCTCATCGCTCCACAGAGCTGGTGCCAATGACCTGATTAACTGCTGTAAGTCATTAGTGGCTCAGCGCTATCTCCCTCCAGCCCCTCTGCTTACACTTCCTTGTGATGCCGATGCTGATGCCACCTTAGCTGCTTCCTGGGTGCGCTGAGACCTCCTTACCATTGTACAAGAGCAGGGCAGGGTGTGGAGAAGCAGTGTCAGCAGCTCATGGAACTCTTGATTCTTTTTCTTTTTCTTCTTTTAGATCTTGCTTTATTTGGATCGTGTCAGACTGGAATTCCTGGGGCCCACCAGTAAATCTGACTCTGGGGGCCCACTCCTCATTTAGATGCGAGCATTACCGACTTACATTCAGGGCCCATTCACAGAAACATTATGGCAGACTGTATTGTGTTTGTGTGTGCACTTGGGATAGCTCAAATAAGCTATACAGATTTCAGGTTTGGTGATGAAGGCCCTCAAATGGGTCCAGGGTGGAGATGTTATGCATTTGATCTCTAGTTCTTACAGGGGACAGAACCAGAATTTATGCTCAGAGGCCTCCACCACCACAACCCCACACTGCTGGTGCATCCCCGGAGGCTGTGTGAATAAGCAGGCTGGGGTCCCCCATTAAAGCGGCCATTTTTTTCTTGGCACAGGATGTTGGCTTCTCCGGGAGTACCTCAGTAGTCACTAAATAGTGTAATCATCAGTATCATAGGTGCTTTCTGCCAATTATCACACTGGGCTATTTATCTTTGAAAGAGTTGCTGAGAAAGCCTTAGTTGGTGGCCAAATTTGTCCATCTAAGTATGTAATGCTGTATTGGTCACCCATGATAATCGACTGATTTGATAGGTTTGAAACACATAGTGTGTCAATGGCAATTACAGTATATGGCATATTTATTGTATAGTAAATTCATGTGTATATTTTGTCTGAATTAATAAATGCTACTTTCACAGAAAATACAATGATCACTTGTTGAGAATATGGGTGGAATTCAGGGCCGGCTCCAGGTTAATGTGGACCCTTGGGTGGCATGGTCTCAGTGGGCTCCTTTGTGGTGAACAGTAGCATCACATCACCAAGGGACGTGCCAAATCTGGATGCCCCCTAAGGATCATGTTATTTGGACCAAAACTCTAGTTTTGGTCTACTTTGAAGCGCACCAACCCCCTTTAAACCTGACGTTGGAGTCTAAACGAATCTAGATTCTCCTGATTTTGGATACCCCTGTGTGTGACCCCCCTTTGCTCATTAGTTTCCTCGAACTAGTGAATGCACTGTGGAATCGCCAGTTTAAGTTTACGGCCAAACCAGAGGGGTTCTTTCACAAACAGGGGCATCCCAAATTGAGATGACCCTGTAAAGTGGACCAAAACTCTGGGGTGGAATTGCTTGCGTAGTAGTTATGCCAGCTATCCCAGGGTTTTCACACAGTAGGGTATCACAGATTGGGATGCTCCAGGGATAGGAAGTCAGCTGGGATGGGCAACCTAAAAACAGAAAAAAACCCAGCACTTCCTCCCTCGGAATCTAAATTGAGATGCCCTGTTGTGTGGAACCCCGCCATTCGAGGAGATGTGGGCACCAGCTATGGCATTGCCCTCCCAGTCCGTTGTTGGTCAAGCGCTGTAGCACACCCCAAAGGCCGGCGCTGTCAGTGGGCCCCCCCAGGGAGTGAGGGCCCCCGGTAGTTGCCCCACCTTGCCGGGTGCTGACGCCGGCCCTGATGGGACAGTGCCAATTTGAGGTAATTTGTCCCAATGTCTCCCCCTCAAAAAAAAAAATCTGGAGACACTTAAATGTCCAGCTAAACAAGCTTTTATAAACCACAAAGATCATTTTTAAAGCTACCATAAAAAAGTCTCAGTATTGTAGCTAAAAATGGCCACCAATCCCATTCCTGGCAGATTTATGGTAAAATCTGCCAGCCAGGCTATTTAAAGGATTAACTTGTCCACTATGAGCCGAGTAATCTCTGATACCCAGTCAATTAGGACAAAATAAAGTCCGGCCTTAATATAATTTGACTTATTTGCTGAGAAAAGAGAAACTTAAGCTGGTTAAACATCTGACAGAGTCAAAATAAAATGAATATTGCTGAGGTCACCAAGCTGCAGAAATTATGGGAAGAGAATAAAAGTGTAGCACAATGTTAAAGGGTAATCCGGATATAATGGGACATATTCAAAATAGCAGATTTCCGTAATAAATTATAATTGCACCCCAATGGTGAGGCAATAAGTCTCCATCTCCTTTTACTCGTCTGGTTTAAACTAAAGGAAGGAGACAAATCGGAGGGGTATCAAAAAAGAAAAAAAAAACCTGTGCTCCCATATAAAGTACAATTGTGCATAAGTGACCATACTAAGAAGTTAAAGTGCTAAATCAATCATAGAAAAATATTAACTAACAACAAATAGTGAACAGAAAATATCAATATTAATCATATACCAAAAAATAGTGTCAATATGCAGTATATATTGAATAATACGGCAAAACCAAGTGGAGATGACCAAAATGCAAGAGAGCGGGTGGCAAATATACAAATAACTACCGTATTTCGCCCGATAAGACGCATTTATGATTCCCCAAAAGTGTGTGTGTGGAGGGAGGAGGGGGGATGCCAGTGCGTCTTATCGGGCAAATGTAATGTAAAAACAAGAAAAAGTAAACTCACATGTTACGGGCTCTCCTGCATTGCGGCGGGCTCTGTCCCTGTCCCTGCTGCTGCTTCTTACTGTCCGAGCCATGCAGACACCCGGCTCCATAGAGCGGGTGGGTGTAGCCTGTGTCGACGTGGTGCTGGCCGCTTCCACCCGCTTTACGGAGCCAGGCGCTTGTGTGTACCCCGCCCGTAGGAAGCAGCAGCGGGGACTCTCCACCATCTTCTTCTGATCTCCAGCAGTGTGGAAGCCCGGCCAGCAATGTGGGAGCACCAATAGCATGTGAGTTTACTTTTTTTTTCTTATTCTGCCGCCTATGGGGAATGGGAGGGGGGTGCCATGCTGTCTATGGGAATGGGATAGGGGAATGCCACACTGCCTATGGGGAATAGGAGGATGAAAATGTCACACTGCCTATGGGGAATAGGATGGGGTAATGCCTTATTGCCGATATGGGAAATAGGATGGAGGAATGCCACTCTGCCTATGGGAATGGTATTGAGAGAATGCCACACTGCCTATGGGAAGGGGGAATGCCACACTGCCTATGGGAATGGGATGGGGGAATGCCACAATGCCTATGGAAAGGGGGAATTCCACACTGCATATGGGAATGGGATGGGGGGAATGCCACACTGCCTATGGGGAAATGTCACTCCGCCTATGGGAATGGTATTGGGGGAATGCCACAATGCATATGGTAAGGGGGAATGCCACACTGCCTATGGGAATGGGATGGGGGGAATGCCACACTGCCTATGGGGAATGGAAGGGGGGAATGCCACACTGCCTATGGGGAATGGAAGGGGGGAATGCCACACTGCCTATGGGAATGGGATGGGGGGAATGCCACACTGCCTATGGGGAATGGAAGGGGGGAATGCCACACTGCCTATGGGGAATGGAAGGGGGGAATGCCACACTGCCTATGGGGAATGGAAGGGGGGAATGCCACACTGCCTATGGGGAATGGAAGGGGGGAATGCCACACTGCCTATGGGGAATGGAAGGGGGGGGGGAATGCCACACCGCCTATGGGAAGGGGGATGCTACACTGCCTGTAATTGAAGGATTCTGCACCTTGCCTATTATTTGGTTCAGAATATTATTTTTCTTATTTTCCTCCTCCAAATCCGTCTTATAGGGTGAAAATACGGTAATAAGAAATATAACACCAATATGCTGGAATAGAGGAAAGGTGTTCCGTTCTGTTGTTAACAATTCTGTGGTATAGTTAACCACAGATTCCAGTTTTTATGCTTAGGGCACTGCCTAGTAGGCTGGGACCCCACAATTTTTTGCTTAATTGCTTATATTAGTATGTTGCTTATATTCAGTCCATGAACTCTGGAGCATTCAATATTGACACAGAAGACCTCCTCCAGATGATGCAGATGATGACAGGATAGGGGGCAGAAATCAGGGCAAAAATTAGAAGAAAAGGGAAAAAGTAGGATATAAATACTAGGAAAGAGAAAAAAAATGAATAAATCACAAAAGAAGGAAGGCAAGGAAAAGGGGTGTAAGTAAAATAAAAATAGATGTCTCTTCTTCGGAATGTTGTAACGATGAAGTAGAAGAAAGAAAAAAAATACGATAAAATAGAAGTTAAAAAAAACGGGCATTTAGGACATGGAATGGAATGATGAAAGAAAGAAATCCTGGAATATCTCACTTTCCATCCAACATTTCCATAAGTCTCCTCACACCAGCGGTAGAAAGATAACAGGGAAGTGGAATGTGCATGACTGCAGCTTGGGCATGAGCCAGATTGATGGCTGACATGGGCAAGGGCAAGTGCGTCATCTGTCTGAGCTTATACAGAACATCCAAGAGACTAGAGGCATAAGTAAAATATTTGGGGCCCTGGAGCAAGATTAAAACTTGGGTCCAATCCAAGGTCATTCAAGAACAGTTGCTTGTTGCTTGTTCAATGGTTTGGCAGACAGCAGGGACATAAAGGAGGTCACAGGTCCCTTCAAACAATGTCTCCCTCCCTGTGCCATGGGGATGCTCCGGGATCTGCTCCCACTTGGGTCTGAAACATCCTGAGAATTCCGGATGAATTGAGAGGATTGGTGAACATTGATGTAGACTAAGGGTGGACTGGCCATAGGGAGGCCCTGGAGAATTCCCTGTGGGGCCACCCTACTTGGGGCTAGTTGAGCTTCTGCTTGTTACACCTCTATCTAATTTCTTCCTCCCTAGTTTCCTTTTCAGCCCCCCTGTACTGGCCCTTATAGAGCCTTCCAAGCAAAGAAACTCCAGCCCAAGTTCTATCCCATGCTATAGCCTCAGATTCATAGATGTTCCGGAAATCATACCCACCCGTTTTATCTGGCCCCACAATACTAAAGCTCAGCACTCTTAAGCTGGACCAACACCAGTTTTATTTAATGGGTGTTGGTCTCGCAAACAGCTAATCAAAACAAGCTTGGGGGGGACTTAAACTGGACCAACACCCGTTTTTTCTTTAACGGGTGGTGGTCCCGCAGACAGTTAATCAAAACAAGCTTGGGGGGCATCAATAATGCTGGAGTCCCCCTTGCACATAACTCCCCCAGAATGTCCATAATCCTCAGCTTCACTACGACCCAGCACCGGGAAAGGAGTCCCGAGCTTGTGACCGCCGACCGGCCAATCACAGGACTCTGGAGCTGGCACGTAGTGAAGGTGAGGATTACGGGCGTTCTATGGGGTTATGTGCGGGGGGACTCCAGCATTCTGGATGCCCCCCGAGCTTGTTTTGATTAGCTGTCTGCAGGACCATCACCCGTTAAAAAAAAATCGGGTGTTGGTCCGGTTTAAATTGGCCATATCCACCCCTGTTCATGATCTGGTCTTGGAATGTTAAAGCCTCAGCCTTGGAGGACACACATGTTCAGCGGGTTGTTTTTTGTCAAATCATGAGCTGGCAAACCAACAAAATATCGGGCTGTTTCTGGCCCCGGTCCACCACTGATGTAGACCGTGTTTCTGAGAGCTAATATTTACATAGAAACATAGAAGGTTGACGGCAGAAGGAGACCATACGCTCCATCTAGTCTGCCCTTATGTGTATACTGTATGTTCTCTATATCTTAGGATAGATGGAGGCTTATCCCAGGCATGTTAAATTCTCTGACTGTCAATTTTTTTAACTTCCTCTGCTGTAAGTTAGTTCCAAGCATCTACTACTTTTCTGTAAAATAATATTTTCTAATATTGCTCCTGATCTTCCCTCCAACTAGCTTCAGGTTGGGCCCCCCTTGTTCTATCATTAAGTTTCTTCCTAAAAACACTTCCCTCCTGAACCTTATTAAATCCATTCCCATATTTAAAGGTCTCAATCATGTCCCCCTCTCCCTTCTTTCCTCCAGACTGTACAAATTAAGTTCTTTAAGTCTCTCCTGATAAGTGTAAGTTCTTCTACCATTTTTGTTGCCCACCTTTGGACCCGTTCTATTTGAATGATGTCTTTTTGCAGGTGAGGTCTCCAGAACTGCACACCGTATTCTAGCTGTGGCCTCACCAGGGCTCTATACAGATGCATCACAACCTCCCTCTTCCTACTGGTGATGCCTCGAGCTATGCAGCCGAGCATCCTGCTTGCTTTTCCCACTGCCTGGCTACACTGTCCACTCATCTTGCAGCTTTCAGAAATCAGTGTCCCTAAATCTCTCTCCTTCGAGGTGCTGGCTAACACAGTACTGCCCATACGGTGCTCAGAGCAGGGATTCCTTCTACCCAAGTGCAGGATTTTGCATTTAGAGACATTAAACTCTAGTTTCCACAGTTTTGACCATTTATCCAGTAAAGCTAAATCATTTTCCATGTTGCAGACACCTCCAGGAATATCCACCCTATTACTAACCTTTGTATCATCAGCAAACAGGCAAACTTTTCCTACCAAGCCTTCTCCTATGTCACTTACAAATATATTAAAAAGAATGGGGCCCAGGACAGAGCCCTGCGGCACACCACTTGTAACTCGCCTTTGTTCAGATTGCACATCATTAACAACAACGCTCTGATACCGATCCCTCAGCCAACTGGAAATCCACTGAACTATCCAGGGATTGAGTCCTACCTTCAATAACTTATCTATGAGCTCCTTATGTGGTACAGTGTCAAAGGCTTTGCTAAAATCCAGATAGGCGATATCCACAGCACCACCTTCATCTAACACTTTAGTGACATTGTCAAAGAAATCAATAAGTTTGGTCTGACATGATCGGCCCTCAGTAAAGCCGTGCTGTTTTGGGTCCAACAGGTCGTTAATCTTAAAATGGGAAATTATCTGTTTTTTAAGAGTGTTTCCATTAATTTGACCACTATAGATGTTAAACTAACTGGCCTGTAATCTGGCTTCTTCTCTACTCCCCTTCTTATGGATTTGTACATCGTCCTAACAGGAGAATCAAAAACTGAAACCCTGTCATGTCATATATGTAAAAACTCCCCGTTTCATGCTGATAAATATTAGAACAGCTTCTATTGAATATCCATCACATCTCTACCATCTGTGCCACACGTGCTCAACCCTCCTCGTCAAGGACCACAAACAAGCCAGGGTTTGTAGATCCCCACATTGATGCACAAGTGGAGTAATTAATGCTCAGACAGAGCTATAGACTGAGGATTATTATTACTATTACTTCACCTGTGTATCATTTGAGATTTGCAAAACCTGGCCTGTTGATGGCCCTTGAGGAGAAGAGTTGAGTACTATGCACTATGCAACGGCCTATACACCTCGGCACCGGAGGAATGTCAATTCCTTTCCAAAACTTTGTGCTGAAAATAACTGGAATAGGAAATGTATCAAGGACCCTCAGAAGCCATATTGCATTGCAGAGAGGAGACGAAAAGAACCCTGAACTGGTTAATTTCAGACTCGTTTTCCCATTCAGCTATAGGAGCGTGAAGCTGCATATTGTAACAGCTCTGCACAAACTTTAAATGAATCGCACACAATTCAATTACCGAGTATGCGTTTCAGCCAGCGGCTAATTGCAGATTTTTTTTGTTTTACTTTGCATCTGTTCAAATCTCCGGAACTGGTAATCTAGCGGGGATGGAACACCTGCTCTGATGGGTTTCTGAAAGGTTCAGTTTGCTAACCTTTTCTCTAGCCTGAGAATAAAGACACTGGACAGCAGGGAAGGATGGGCAGGCTGATTCATCACTAACGCCAGGTAGCGACAGATGAGCGTCTGTAGCAGGCATTTTCAGAGCGCCCGCTAGTAGTCACTGTGCTCAGCCGTGGGTCGCTAGTTCATAGCGACTCAGTCGCTGTGCAGTAATATTGAATACATTGTGAGGAGTCGCTATTTGACCAGTACAGCGCTGTATGGGAGCGCATGTTAGCGACTGCTCATAGCTCATTGTAACATGAACACTTTAATGGCAGACCTGTAATGTCATTTCTGAAGAATTTTTTAAAAAATCATAAAAATGCGGAAAAAACAGCTTTTTCAACATCAGAAGAGGTCAACGAATTATTTGTGAATTTTTGGCAAAAAAGAAAAAAAAAACCTGGTTTAAAGAGAAGAAAAGGTTCATCTATTGAAATGTATTGGAGAGCGACAGGTAGCGAGAGGTCATACCTGGCGCTGTGCAAGGCTGAACACTGGCGCTGTTCACCGAGGCTGTGAAAATGATGAATCAGACTCTACATGGCGCTATCCCAGTCGCTAAACAGATTCTGCTTGATAAATGTGTAATTGTCCGGCGTTCACCAGTCGCTACCTGTCGCTACCTCTCATTAACCAGCCACTACCTGACGCTATCCCTTCTTAAATAAGGGTCTTTATCACTATGTATGGAGTCATACCACACCACAAGGGGCCCACTGATACTCTATCGCCCAAGGGCCCACATACACCAGGAGCCTGCTCAACGTTATCTAACAAAAGGGGAACACCAGCTTTTGAAGTGCCTAGGGCAGCATGAGCACCAAATACGGCCATGTATGTGTGTGTACACCTACTGTATACCATACAACCCAGTGTACCCCAACCTTTCTCTTCAAGGCCCACTGACACTTCATGTTTTATAGATCTCCACATAGCCAGTTCTAAATCCCTTCTACTGCACTCATTACTTCTGTGCATCTTCTGAGATCCACAAAACATGACCTGTTGGTTTACTCGAGGAGGAAGGTTGGGGACCTTTGCTATAACCCTCCAGTTGCTGTACAAAGGATGAACACCTCCCCCCCCACCCTACTGGCATTCCAGTTAGGGACGTCATCTTCTGCGGCAAATGCTAGAAAAAAGTTACGTACCTCTCTTCATTCCTCCAACCGGTCATGTGACCTACCGGTGATGAGTGGTTTTCAACAGGGTGTGTGTCCAGGCAGGGTAGTTTCTAGGGAAAATAGCGCTTGGTGCCGGAAGTAAAAAAATATATTTTTCGTCCTTATCCATGCTGACAATGCTGATAAGGACTTTATGGACACCTTGCCCTGATGAAGTGACGTTGCTGCTGTCGTCACAGAACGCGTGGGAGGCAGGCACTGTACAACTCTGGTAGCATGTCATATCCAGATTGTGGTTATGGTTTCCCCTCCGGGTTTTGCTCCACTTTAATGATGTGTTTAATGTCCTTATCCATGCTGACAATGCTGATAAGGACTTTATGGACACCTTGCCCTGATGAAGTGACGTTGCTGCTGTCGTCATGGAACGCGTGGGAAGCAGGCACTGTACAACTCTGGTAGCATGTCATATCCAGATTGTGGTTATGGTTTCCCCTCCGGGTTTTGCTCCACTTTAATGATGTTTATGGGGTGATTTGATTAAGCATACTAAGCAAGCACTCAGCACTTTTGGTTAATGTAGGGGGGATATCCCTGTGAGTGAGCAGGGGATTAGCAGCATTTTGCACAGTAATCATTTGCACAGGGTTAGTAGTTTTTTTGCACAGCTATTTGCACTTTAGTAGGAGGGATTAGGATTATGCATTGATTGTGTTGAGGGTAGACCATGTTATTATTATTTTCCTTTTATGATCAGAATCCAGGTCTATACTTTGGTACAGTGTCTTACATGGTGTCATGTGTGTATTTGCTGTTTTTTAATGGCTTTTAATGCCCATTATGAACTTTAAATAAAGGATTTGTATAGTCAGTATACTAGTAGGTGGTGCGGTGGGACACAACAGTAAAGGAGAGAAAAGGCAAGTCCCACCCATGATGTATTAGTTGTGGCCAGTCTGCCTCATTCTCTTCTATTCTGTGTTTCCTTTCCATTCTCTGTCTTTTTCTCCCTCTCTCACTTTATCACTGTCCTTTTTTTTCTCCCTTCCTTCCCCATCTCTCTCTCTCTTTCTCCCTGCTTTAATTTTTTTTGTCCTCTCTTGCTTCTTTTATTTGTCCCTTCCTTCCCTTTTTCTCTTCCTCTATCTTTCTCCCTGTGTCCTTCTCTTTTTCTTTTTTTTTCTCCCTTCTTCCCTGCCTCTCTTTCTCTCTCTCTCCACCACACTTTATTCTATCTCTTTCTCAACTTTCCTTCTCTCTTTCTCTTGTTCTCTTTCCTCCATCATTTCCCTCACTCCTTCCTTTCATCCTTCCCTCTCTCCAATCCTCTCTTTTTTCTTCTCCCACTCCTTCCTTCCATCCTCTCTTTTTCTCACCTTTTCTTTCTTCCTTAAATTCTTCCCTTTCTGCCTTTCACTCTCTTTCTCCCTCACTCCCCTACTGCCTTCTTTCTTCCTTTTGCTCTTTCACTCCCCCTTCCTCTTTCTTATTCTCTGTCCTTGCTATTCTCTCTCTCCCTTTCTTCAGTTCTCACTTTCTTCTCTCCCTCCTTCCCTTCCCTCCCTGTTTCTCTACTCCATTCATCCTCTCCTCTTTCCATCCTGTCTTCTTCCCGTCTCTTTACTCTCTCTCTTTTTTATTTATTTATTTCTCACTCCCCCTCTCCCTCCCCCTCTTTTTTCCCCTTTCTTCTTCCCTTTCTCTTTTCTTTCACTCACTATTGCTATACATTCTTTCTCTCTTTTTTTCATTACCTCCCCCACTCCTGTTTTCCCTCTCTTCCTTGCTTCACTCACTTCCTTCTTTTTATTTTCCCTTCTCACCTTTTTTTCTCTCCTTTTCTTTTTTTACTCTTCTTCCCAACCTCCTTTCTCCTTTTTTTCTCTTACTTTCTTTTTCTCTGTTCCCTCTCTTTTCTTCTTCCTCCATTTTCTTCTTGCACCGCCCCCAGCCCCCCCCCCCCCAATCAGCCCCCCCCCCCCCCCCCCCCAGTGCCCCACCGGGCCGCGGTAAAATTACCAAATCCTGAACCGGTCCACGGTGAAAAAAAGGTTGGGGACCACTGGTTTATAGGATATATTTGCTTCATGGGATGAGCGCACACCGAGTTACTTACCACATTTAATTCTGGTTGGTGCAGCGGAACAAACGTAAGTCCTGTGAATGCTGACAATGATTTAGTATCATGCATGCAGATGGGGCAAGTGAGATTTGGGGAGATTTTCCAACGGAACAAGACTGTTGGTCCGATTTAACTCAAATAGTTTGTTCTTTGTCATTAAGAGCCACACATGCAAAAACAGACATTAAGTTCTTAAAATAATTTATAGCCATTTTTAGTCAGCAGTTCAGTGGCATACAGCAGCCAATAAGAATACATCAAGTAACTGTTGTCAGATAATGAGAAAACCTGATTGGCTCCTGGGTGTTAATGCCCTGACACCGATGCCATGTATATAAACTGCAATACATTGTTTGTAGTGATTGAACATTTCAGTGGAGTTTAATGAGCCATTAAAGCAAATGAAACACAATTGAATGGAGACCATTTGAATGTGGCTGCGAGCGTCCAGCTAACCCCAACTGATCAATACACCAACCAATCTGTCTGCAGGCTCCAATTTATCCAGATTAGCACAGATAATCGTTAGAGAAAAATGATTCCTTCAAGAGCATCGATCAAACAGAAGATATAAAGGGAAATTTAGAGTATTTATTGAGTATATACTGAGAGGTGATGGTAGCCGCACTAGGATATGGGATATGGAATGAACCAGGCCATGGTGCAGTCAATGGGAGTAATTGAAAGGCTCCTGGGTTCTGACAGTACACCAAAGCTGCCCGTTCAGGGTTGATTGCCTTGCCATCCATGCCAAGGCATACCAAGCACAAGCTGAACTTTGCATAACATTATTCGGGTCCACAGTTAGTAGTGGCGGCCATAAGACAGGCCCCTCATGCCCCCATATCGGGCTCAGTCATGGAGAGGGGACACTGCCTGCTGCACATGGCTCATACCTGTATGGCACAGCCGCACCACCATATAATGAGGAGGAAACAAAGGGGGGGTGGCAGCCGCTCAGACCATTTTATAACTAACCTGGGAGGTGCACGTTAGCAGGGCAATTAGAATACAAAGTCTTAAAGGAGCCACAGCACTCAACCCTGTTAGCTTGCAGACCAACCTAAAATCTGTCTCTAAACTTGGTTAACACACATGTGTTAACACACATTTGCAGAAGTAGCTGAAGCTGCACCACCAAGCGCCAAGGTGCCTCTGTGAGGTGCAGTCCTAACTCTAATCTCTGAGAGCCACATTTGGGACATACAATGCAATAGATAAACTGGGAGCAGGCTTACCTGAAGTTGCCCTAAACCTCAAGTGCAAGCCATGGGGTGGAAGGATCGAAGACCTTGCAATACAGCCTAGATCCCACACCCCTTGTGCCTGCACAAATTCAAAAGAAACAAAGGAGGGGTGGCAGCCGCTCAGACCATTTTATAACGAGACCTCTGTTTTTAACCAGATTTAGAGACAGATTTTAGGCTGGTCTGCAAGCTAACAGGGTTGAGTGCTGTGACTCCTCTAAGACTTTTGTATCCTAATTGCCCTGCTAACGTGCACCTCCCAGGGTCTTCGACCCTTCCACCCCATGGGCTGCACTTCAGGTTTAGGGCAACCTCAGGTAAGCCTGCTCCCAATGTATCTATTGCATTGTATGTCCCAAATGGGGCTCTCATAGATTAGAGTTAGGACTGCACCCCACAGAGGCACCTTGGCGCTTGGTGGTGCAGCTTCAGCTACTTCTGCAGATGGGTGTGGACCAAGTCCTCTGTTTTTTACCAGGTTTAGAGACAGATTTTAGGTTGTTCTGCAAGCTAACAGGGTTGAGTGCTGTGGCTCCTTTAAGACTTTTGCATATAATGAGGGGGGGATTTGTTTCCTTCCCACATCGAGCGCTATTTTGCCTAGAAACTGCCCTTTTTGGACCGCCCCACCAGAGAAGCCCCAGCAGGGTAATACAGGAGATACTCTTATATGGGGCACATTTGTAGTTTGTAATTCATTTAAAGTGGCTCAAAACCCAGCTCGATCTGCCTGGGAATCTATAAGATGCCCTGCTGTGTGAAACTCGCCAGGTCGCCCCGTTCACTAACCTTTGTTCCCGCTCCAGCGGAGCATGTGTGGGCTGCGGCCGCATCCCCGCTGTCCCTTTAGCAGGGCGCCTACCCGCGTCGACCATTTGTGAATGGCCGGCACGGACACGCTCCCTGTTAGAGGGAAGCGGGGGATGCGGCCCCCAGCACGCTCGGAGCCGCTCACCTCGCCATCTTAGATGGCGTGAAGTCAGCGGCTCTGAGCGCGCTGACTGGACGAGCAGTCACGCATGTGCCGTACGACCGGGAAAAGGTGAGTTCCTTCGGCGATCTGGGGGGGTTCACACGGGGGGGGGGGGGGGCTCCCCCGGGGGAAAGGACCGAAGCCCAGGATAGTCAAAATCCTGGGTTTTGGTCCACTTAAGTCCACGTCTAATTGAAAACTGAATGGAGGACCACTCATACCTCCATCCCAGTGTACATCAATTTGGGGGCAACCCATAGCGTGTACAGTTGATAGTAGCAGTAATAGATATGGCTCCTATCTTATAAAACTTTTTAATTTCTAGTCGTTAAAATCCAGCCATGTGAGCCGGGCAGTGTGATGCCCCAAGAAAAAAGAACCACAAAATATCCTCCACCTGTCTCCGTGCCCCTATTCGGGCTAAGATGAGCTGCAAATTTGGACTTTATATAGAGTTGATAGGGTAGGTAGTAGATAGGGACTTTATATAGATTAACCAAACCCACTATCTGTGGATTGGGGGCCCAGCACAGACTACTATAGGTTGTGAATCTGGGGACCTGCTTTAAAGCAGAACAATCCAGGATTTTGACTATCCCGGATTTTGTTCCCTGCCTCGGGGGAATCCTGATTTGGGTTGGCTGTGTGAAATCCTCCAGATTGCCCAGAAAAACTCACATTTCCCGGTCCTACCTCATCCGGCCCGAACACAAAAAGCTGGTTGATGGGCTCAGTCCAACAACCCACTTCATCCAAAGGAAGCAGCAGCCAAAGCTTCTGGGACTCACCTCTGCCCCGCTCCTCCTCATCAGTGGCTTCAGGGGCGTATTAATCAGTGCTGTGGAGTCGTAGTCGAGGAGTCGGATTCAAAGGAAATTTGGGGTACTCGGAGTCGGCAAACAATGCACCGACTAAATTTTGATTTAGCAAGTTGAAATGTCCCATCCATTATAATTAATGACTTCTCTATTGTAAGAATAAAGACCAATGCATGCAGTGCCTCACGTAACCGCAAAACGAACACGTTAAGTGACCGTGAAGAAGCGTGCTTTTCATGTGCTTCACTATATGGCGCGCAACGCACAATTAGAAGCGGCAATACTTATACTTTGCATAGTGTTGTGTTCTGCTGTTACAGGGAACTCATGGGTAACCTAGCCTCTCACTGATAAGGGATTAAGTAAATATGTTTTTTGCAGGACTAGAGACACTTGTATAAGTGAAGGGAATGGAGGATCAATAGTTCAAGACTGAAGCTGTACCATTGGAAAAACTGCTGTCATTCAGCAAAAGGCTATAAAAACTTGTCAACTTCGATTGTTAGCTTAAACTTTAAACATGACTATGGGATTCTACTAGGGAAATCATGTTTTATAATAAAGGCCCCTTTCTGGATCCTCCCACTGCCCTATCTTCAGCAGAAGATCAGCACACAGAAAGGAGAAGGCAGCTTCTGCCCAACTACCTCTCTCTGCTAGAAGTAATGGCATGTATGTTGCATTTCTTTCCTTCAAGGAATGTATAAAATACATTCACATATTAATACAGAGGAGTCGGAGTCGGGGAGTCGGAGTTGGAACATTTACCTACCGACTCCACAGCCCTGGTATTAATATGGCCCCATTTCGGGCTACAAAAAAATTGCCACCAGCATCCATGAGCCCAGGGGCACCGGGCTGGGGATGGAAGGTGACCATATACACTTTTTTTCTGGGTATAAAATCACTTTAACGGTCAGCCCATGGGCTCCATATCCTGCATGCTGTAGCTGTCTGGTTTCTGCACTGTTGGCTCTGATGTCGGCAGTGCACTACCTGGCTGGCCTCCATGTCTCTGTTGCCAGTCACAAGGGAACAGACAGAAGGAGATATATCACATTATGTGGGATTGAGTCTCCAGGCTACTGTAAGTGAGCTTGTGTTTTTCTAGCCTAAACAGAAGCTTTAGACCTCACTCACACCTGTCCGGTACCGCCTGCGTTTCTGCATTCGTGGCAGACGCGGTGTTATCTCAAAAAGAATCCAGCAATGGCACCTTTTGGCTCTGTTCACACCTGTCTGGATGTGTTTGTGGCATCGCCATGAGTTTTACGTCAGGAATTCCTTTTTGCGGACATTTTTTTTGGCGACTGCTTTAGAAATAAAACCCTATTTTGGTGTCCTTTCTATCTCCTGAATCCCATTGAAATCATTCTGGTCTCAAACGCAAAACACACGCAGTACCGCATGAAAAAACGCACTTGCGATCGGGTTTGAGGTCCCTGTTGAGGCATGTTCACACCTGTCCGGTCATGTTTGTGGCACGTGTTTTGTGCCAGGAATTCTATTTTGCGTTTGGGCTTGTGTCTGCATTAAAGCGAACTAAAACCCACATTGTTAACTAGGATCCCCTGAACTGCTCCCCCCCCCATGATGAGGACCTATTCCCAATTTTCACTGCCCTTCCTTCACTCTAATCCCAGATAACGACGCCTGTTTTGAGCTTAAAGCTCCGCCTCCTCCATTGATTGCTACTGTTTGTGTGTGGCAATGATGTCATTTCCACACGATATAATGACTGATCTCTGCCATCTTACAGAGAGGGACAACAAAAAAATTGAGAATATCTATTTCTAGTTCTGCACTATTTCAGGAGGGGAATAACGGCAGGGGCTTTGGCCAAATGTATTTCACAAGTTCAGTGGGTTTTGGTCCTCCTCTGTGTTCTATGCTCTATCTCTGGACACAGCAGACAGGACTTTTTGCGGCGGCATATTCTTCCTCCTTGTCGCACTGGAGAGATCTGAAAGGAGCCATAGAGGTGGAAATGTGGATTTCATTTTGCGGTACTGTAATGCAAATACGCATGCCCTCACGCAATACGCAATACGCATGTGTGACTGAGGGCTAAGCCTGTTCAAGCGGACCAAGACCTGTGTGGGTGCAGGTTTTGGTGCAGCACGATAAGACAGTATAGGGGGGCATCCAGAATGCTGAACCCCCCCACATAACCCCCCAGAATGCCTGTAACCCTTACCTTAGTCTTGTGTCCACATGTGCGCCGGTGGCCAATCGCGGCACTGTATTCCTGGAGGAGGATTGAGGCTTAGGTAAGGATTAAGGGCGTTCTGGGGGTAGTGTCCCCCCCCAGCCTGTCTTATTGCTGCTGGACCTACACCTGTGCCGCATGGGTTGAATGACAAGAGTGCCAGCTCAATATCAGGAAATGCAAAAAGCCCCACTTTCGGGCAAAGGCTAGAGAGCTCACCTCAAAACTTGGTGGTAATCCAAGAAACATAGAAAAAGCCAGCCACGTAGCAGTAGAGCAATTAAAAGTCCTTTTTTATTCCATACTGTTGAAAAGTCCATCACAGTGGCACAGATAAAAGCAGCATAAACAAGGTGTCCTCACACGTCTACGCGTTTCGGGTTCTCACCCTTACTCATGACATGTGCCGCATGGGTGTTGGTCCACTTTCAGACTGCCTGTCTAAAGAGGACATTGACGGCAGGTATCAGCAGACGAAACTCTGTATAGTGGTGCTTAGTAGACACTGTTAGCGGGTATGGGGCGCTGTAACAGAGTGTCTCAGTCACTGTAGTAACCTCGCCAGCATTGATGAATGAGATGTATATTGGGCGCTCTAACACCAGCACAGCGTTGCAGGGAGCGATAGGTAGCGCCAGCTTAGTGCGACCGACTCTCAGCAACTCACACCATATTCAACAAAAAATCACACACACACACAGCGTCGGCGCTCTGGATCTGACCGCTATAGCATAGCGCGTCAGACGATGTGTGATTAAAGTCTGTTTTTGAACACATATGACATTGTTGTAACATTGTGACATTAACACTTTAGAGCCAGACCTGTAATGATAATTCTGCATAAAAATATATAAAAAAACAAAAAAGTTTTCAAAAATGTTTTTTTTTCTAGGCCAGGAGAGGTCACACAATTATTTAAGAGAAAAAAATAAATAAAAACAAAAACCTTGTTTAAGAAGAAGAAAAGGAACGTCCATTGAAATGTATGGGAGAGGGACAGGTAGCGACAGTAATACCTGGCGCTCTGGAAGCTAGAGCTCCGGCACTATACGCTGAGCCACCTGTAATAATACATGTGACGCTACATGGCGCTGTTAGAGTCGCTCACTAGATTCACTTTCATAAATGTGGTTTTGCGTACAGGGCCCGGCGTTCACCAGGCGCTGCCTGCCGCTACGAGGCGCTACCTGACGCTATCCCTTAATGAATAAACCCCTTTGTGTAACAGGGCTTCTCCCAAACCTTAGTGTTGGTTCCCTTGTGCATGCTGGGATTTGTAGTCCCTTAGCAGCAGGAGGGTGCCCGGGGCTTCCATCGCTTTATGTAATGATATAATTGAATGCAGGCTGAGGAGACACAGATGAACATTATTTGATAAGGGCGCAGCACAGCTGGCACGGCACCACATTTAACCAGCTTTAATTTAATCAGTGTAATGTAAGAGCTGCGCATTGTGTGTGTGCCCATCTCCTCCTGGAGATGTAATACATTATGATTAATTTCTTTATGGTTCCAGAAGAAAAAAAAAAATATCACTTACTTAAATTGAGTTCTTTTATAGCTGGTACAATGAGTCATTTCCAAATGGCGGCACATCTGGGGGTGGCCACAGAATAGACTTGGCAGCGGTTTCAGGGCTGCAGTGTTACTGGGGCTCAGTTGCCATTTATTATTCTTATTAAATTGCTGGCGTACATTGCTTTTCTGCTTTCTGGCCTGATGGGGAATGTGATGAACTCAGATGCTGAAGCACTGAAAAAAAGTGCCAGGAGGAGAGAAAGGGTGAGGTATAGATTGGAGGGACACCAGGGGCAGACTGGGGCCTGGGAATTAGCCTGGTTAGCCATGACCAACCCATGAGTTGCAAAGCCCTGCCCCCAGGGTGCTGATCTTCCCCCAACCGATCTGTGTCTCCAAATCTGATCTGCTCCCCAACCGATCTGTGTCCAAATCTGATCTGCCCCAACTGATCTGTGTCCAAATCTGATCTGCCCCCGACCAATCTGTGTCCAAATCAGATCTACCCCCGACCAATCTGTGTCCAAATCTGATCTGTCCCCCGACCAATCTGTGTCTAAATCTGATCTGCACCCGACCGATCTGTGTCTCCAAATCTGATCTGCTCTCCAACCGAGATGTGTCCAAATCTGATCTGCCCCAACCAATCTGTGTCCAAATCTGATCTGTCCCCGACCGATCTGTGTCCAAATCTGATCTGCTCCCCGACCGATCTGTGTCTCCAAATCTGATCTGCTCTCCAACCGAGATGTGTCCAAATCTGATCTGCCCCAACCAATCTGTGTCCAAATCTGATCTGCTCCCCAACCGATCTGTGTCCAAATCTGATCTGCTCCCCAACCGATCTGTGTCCAAATCTGATTTGCCCCCGACCAATCTGTGTCCAAATCTGATCTGCTCCCGACCGATCTGTGTCCAAATCTGATCTGCTCCCCAACCGATCTGTGTCTCCAAATCTGATCTGCTCCCCGACCGATCTGTGTCCAAATCTGATCTGCTCCCCGACCAATCTGTGTCCAAATCTGATCTGCTCCCCGACCAATCTGTGTCCAAATCTGATCTGCCCCCGACCAATCTGTGTCCAAATCTGATCTGCTCCCCAACCGATCTGTGTCCAAATCTGATCTTCCCCCAACCGATCTGTGTCTCCAAATCTGATCTGCTCCCCAACCGATCTGTGTCCAAATCTGATCTGCCCCAACTGATCTGTGTCCAAATCTGATCTGCCCCCGACCAATCTGTGTCCAAATCAGATCTACCCCCGACCAATCTGTGTCCAAATCTGATCTGTCCCCCGACCAATCTGTGTCTAAATCTGATCTGCACCCGACCGATCTGTGTCTCCAAATCTGATCTGCTCTCCAACCGAGATGTGTCCAAATCTGATCTGCCCCAACCAATCTGTGTCCAAATCTGATCTGTCCCCGACCGATCTGTGTCCAAATCTGATCTGCTCCCCGACCGATCTGTGTCTCCAAATCTGATCTGCTCTCCAACCGAGATGTGTCCAAATCTGATCTGCCCCAACCAATCTGTGTCCAAATCTGATCTGCTCCCCAACCGATCTGTGTCCAAATCTGATCTGCTCCCCAACCGATCTGTGTCCAAATCTGATTTGCCCCCGACCAATCTGTGTCCAAATCTGATCTGCTCCCGACCGATCTGTGTCCAAATCTGATCTGCTCCCCAACCGATCTGTGTCTCCAAATCTGATCTGCTCCCCGACCGATCTGTGTCCAAATCTGATCTGCTCCCCGACCAATCTGTGTCCAAATCTGATCTGCTCCCCGACCAATCTGTGTCCAAATCTGATCTGCCCCCGACCAATCTGTGTCCAAATCTGATCTGCTCCCCAACCGATCTGTGTCCAAATCTGATCTGCCCCCGACCGATCTGTGTCCAAATCTGATCTGCTCCCCAACCGATCTGTGTCCAAATCTGATCTGCTCCCCGACCAATCTGTGTCCAAATCTGACCTGCCCCCGACTGATCTGTGTCTCCAAATCTGATCTGCTCCCCGGCTGATCTGTGTCCAAATCTGATCTGCTTCCGACCGTTCTGTGTCTCCAAATCTGATCTGCCCCCGACCGATTTGTGTCCAAATATGATCTGCCACCAACTGATCTATATACTAAACTAAATTGTGTTGCTAACTGTTCTGTGCCCCCGCTTTATCCACTACTTACTCATCTGTGTCCAAATGCATACCTTCTAAGTTTTCAGTGTGGGAAATAGGGACAGTTGTTAAATTAAGCCTGTAAAGCGGGATGCCCCCCTCTGCCTGTAAAGTGGTATGCCCCCCTCTGCCTGTAAAGCGGGATGCCCCTCTCAGCCTGTAAAGCGGGATGCCCCTCTCAGCCTGTAAAGCGGGATGCCCCTCTCAGCCTGTAAAGTGGGATGCCCCTCTCAGCCTGTAAAGTGGGATGCCCCTCTCAGCCTGTAAAGTGGGATGCCCCTCTCAGCCTGTAAAGTGGGATGCCTCTCTCAGCCTGTAAAGTGGGATGCCCCTCTCAGCCTGTAAAGTGGGATGCCCCTCTCAGTCTGTAAAGTGGGATGCCCCTCTCAGCCTGTAATGAGAGATGCTCCTCTCTGCCTGTAATGAGGGATGCTCCTCTCTGCCTGTAATGAGGGATGCTCCTCTCTGCCTGTAATAGGAGATGTTGCACACTGTCTCCAATGTGGGATGCTGCTCATTGGCTGTAATGAGGGAACCTGCTCACTGGCTGTAATGGGGTGATTCTGCCCACCGTCTGGTGATTCGGAGGGGGGATTTTAGCACACCATTTTGTTCATAATATTTTCTTTCTTATGTTTGTCCTCTAAATCCTGGTAAACCATGGAACAAAATAAGGTGTGTGTATATATATACATATATATATATATATATATATATATATATATATATATATATATATGTGACATTAATATACTATACTGGGCCAGGAACAGTAAAGCAGGGCCGCTATGCCCCAAAAAGTCCTGGTCCGCCCCTGTACTAAACTCTCAGCATTGTAGAGGAAGATACTGTGTCAAACATGGGGGACAGCCCCCACAACCATGATGCTGGGGCCATAAGCACTGTGGGGGCAAAAAGTGTGCCGGGGGTTTTTGTCTGGGGAGTACAATGGGGCCAGATTTGGGGGAAGACCTGGTTGGCAGGGACCTAAGGACTGAGTGAATATACGGACTGGGTGAGATGCCAGCCCAGTTGGTCCCAAGGTAGTGCAGGCCACCGGGGATTTTCCCTATGGCCAGTCCGCCACTGAGGAACACAATAGACACAAATCTGCTGGGGGCACATAGTGGAGTTATAGGTTATTTGGGGGCACATAGTGGATTAGAGCAGGGCCGGCTCCAGGTTTATGTGGGCCCTTGAGCGGTATGGTCTCATTGGGCCCCTTTGTAGTGAAGAGTCACGTCACTGAGGGACGTCCCAAATCTGGATGCCCCTAAGGTTCATGCTATTTTGACCAAAATTCTAGTTTTGGTCTACTTTGAAGCACACCAAACCACTTTAAACCTGACCTCAATGTCTAAACCAATCTAGATCCTCCTGATTCTGGATGCCCCTGTGTGTGTCCCCCTCGCCTGTTTGTTCATTACTTTCCTGGAACTGGTGAATGCACTGTGGGATCGCCAGTTTGAGTTAACGGCCAAACCATTGCTTGTATAGTGGGTATGCCAGCGATCCCAGTGGAATATCACAGATTGAGTTGCTCCAGGGATAGGAAATCAGCTGGGGTGGGCAACTTAAAAGCAGAACAAAACCCAGCACTTCCTCCCCTGGAATCTAAATCGAGATGCCCCGTTGTGTGGAACCTCGCCAATCGAGGAGATGTGGGCACCAGCGTAGCGCGGTTCCCTCCCAGTCTGCCACTGGTCAAGAGCTGTCACACCCCAAAGGCCGGCCCCGTCAGTGGGCCCCCCCCGGACGGTGGGGGCCCCTGGCAGCTGCCCCGCCTTGCCGCGTGCTGACGCCAGCCCTGGATTAGAGGCACTGACAGAGCAGATTGACCAGGGGGATTACAGAGAAGCTGAGTTTAGGGGTTTCACACAGCAGGGCAGGAGGACAAAAACCCAGAGTAGAGAATATCCCTGGTTATGTTATGTTACCCCGAGTCTGGACTTCCACTTTAATTATTGAAACCTATTTAATCCTATCTAAAGTTTACACTTTAACACCTGTGTAAAAGACCTTGGTGGGAACATTGAATGGGGCCCTTTCATAGATCATCCAGTAAACTTTTCTTGTCAACTCAGTTGAATGCATCTAGACAATTAAATAGTGAAACAGCAGAGATAAATGGTGCTTACTTTATTTAAATGATGTAAAGTGAGTACAAATCTGATAAATAAGGTGGTGCAACAGTGATGCTCCCCCCCCCCCGACCTTCTGGGCCCCACTGCAGTCACACACCATACACTCTCTCCGATTACTCCCATGCCTGCTATTCAATAACTGAAGCAATGGCTACAGCTGAGTGTAACAGTCCCATGATGGGGGGCCCTAACAGGAGGACACATTTTGTTTTGTTTGAAAGAGATAGAAATACCATTTTTTAGTGTGTATGATCATTTATTTCCTATTATCGCTGAGATAAAGTGAGGTGGATGATGGGTACAGGGCAGGTGTCAGCACTGGGCATACTTTGGCAGGTGCCGGGGCCCTGCACTTCGGGGGGGCCCACCTCATGCCCTCCACCCTGTGCAGCCCATATGCAGGACGCAGGGCCGTGCAGTAACGTGAATTAAGGGCTGTCAGCCAGGTTGGTCATTGGGAGAGCCTTTCTTTCTTTCCAACAGTCCTTTCAGTCTTTGGCCTCGATTCAATAAAGGTAGAAAAACGTTCTCATGGTAATAAAAAATTAAATTCATGAGAAAAAAGCCTGAGAATGTCACTGTTACTGAATCACCAGATAAAAAGACAATGAAAGTCAATGGCAGCTTTTACTACAGTGTAGAAAGGAGTAAACAGTTCTCTACTTTTCTTAGGAGTATAAAAGTGCCATTGACTTTCATTGTTTTCTTATCGGGAGATTTTACAACAGTGAAATTCTCAGGCTTTTTTCTCATGAATTGAATCTTTTACTACCATGAGAATTTTTTCTACCTTTATTGACACATGAGTGACATTGTTGTAACACTGTGACAATGACACATTAGTGCCAGACCTGTAAGGACAATTCTGCATAAAAATATAAAAATGTATAAAAGTGTTTGTTTGCAGCCAGGAGAGGTCACACAATGATTTGAGCAAAAGGTACTACATGACACTGCTGAACATAGAGCACCAGTGCTATAATAATACATGTGGCGTTACATGGCGCTGTTAGAGTCGCTCACCAGATTCGCTTTCATAAATGTGGTTTTGCGTACAGCACCCGGCGTTCATCAGACACTGCCTGCCGCTACGAGGCACTACCTGCCGCTATCCCTTCTTAAATAATACCATTTTGTGAGTACTCACCTGAAAAATGGATATTGTTGGTGTGCCACACACCCCGCTTCACTTTTAATATTCTTCACTTATTGGGTTAACTCACCGCCAGGTGACGCTGTGCAGAGAGGAAGTCTTGTAATGAGCCCCCTTCCGGCCTATATATACCTGGTACCTCCCTTCAATCACCAGTATATTAAAAAGCAGAAAGACAAGGTACCAGTATTTAACCGGTAACCTCAAATAAATTGATATAAATAAAAGCTTCACCATATAAAGGCTTCGGAAAACCGAAAAGGGTGGGAGTGAAGCGGGGTGTGTGGCACACCAACAATATCCATTTTTCAGGTGAGTACTCACAAAATGGTATTATTCTTGGTGTGCCACACACCCCGCTTTAATATTCTTCACTTATTGGGACATCCAAAAGCAGTGTCCACAAGGGATGGGCATCTCAAGGCCAGGTGAAGCATAACTTAAATGACTGCAGTCTGCAGAACTTTGCGGCCAAAAACAGCATCCGCTGAGGCTCGCACATCAACTTTGTAAAACTTAGAAAAGGTGTGAACAGAAGACCAAGTGGCGGCCATACAAACTTGTTCGACAGAAGCTTGGTGCTGAAAAGCCCAAGACGCCCCAATGGCGCGAGTAGAATGAGCAGTGATACGAAAAGGGGGAACTCTTTCCTTAGCAGAATAGGCCGCAGTAACGGCCTGACGTATCCACTTGCTAATGGCAGATTTGGCTGGTGCCAAACCCTTCTTAGGCCCATGGGGTACAACAAAAAAGGAATCCGTCCTACGAAAAGGAGACGTGATAATCAAGTAGTACTTAACACAGCGTACTACATCCAAACAATGCAAAACCCTCTCTTTGTCATTCTTAGGATTAGGACATAAGGAGGGAAGAACAATGTCTCGGTTCAAATGAAAAGCAGAAACAACCTTGGGAAGAAAGTCTGGCTTGAACCGAAAGACCACTTTATCCTGATGCCTCTCAAAGTAGGGCGCCCGGATAGACAAGGCCGCCAACTCTGAGACACGCCGGACCGAAGTGATAGCTACCAAGAAGACAATCTTCTGAGTCAGGGTAGACAAAGCAATATCTTTCAAAGGCTCAAAAGGAGGAGCCTGAAGAGCAGAAAGAACCAAATTCAAATCCCAAACCTGGAGTAATGGTTTCCTGGGAGGCCGCACATGCGTAACCCCCTGGAAAAAAGTTTTAACTAAAGACTGAAGCGCAACACGCTTCTGAAAAAAGATAGATAAGGCAGAAACTTGCCCTTTCAACGTACTAAGCTGAAGACCAGAGTCCAGCCCTGATTGTAAAAACTCCAGAATCCTGGAGACCGAAAAGACCCTACAAGGAAAAGATCTTATCTCGCACCAAGCGATATAGGCTTTCCAAGTCCTATAGTAGATGATAGAAGAAGACCTCTTCCGGGCACTGATCAGAGTCTTAACGACTGAATCAGAAAGACCCTCCTCCTTCAGGATGGAGGTTTCAGCAGCCAGGCAGTCAAACCCAGCGCTGGTAAATTGGGGTAACACAATCGAATGCGTAATGTGGGTGACTAGCAACCCACTGGTGGAGACGACCCTCCCAATGTGTGAAGATTGCTGGAAAAAAAAAAAACAATCGACCCTGAGTGAGCAGATCGGGCCGAAGAGGCAGAACGACCTGGTCCGCTGCCAGCCAAACGATGTCTGCGAACCACACTCACCTTGGCCACCTTGGGGCCACGAGAACGGCGGACACCCTTTCCAGAGCCAACTTCCGAAGCACCCTGCCTAGCATGGGTATCGGAGGAAACAGGTATAGAAATCCCAGATCCCCCCAGCTCAGGGACATGGCGTCCACTGCCAGAGCCAGAGGATCCTGGGAGAGCGACACGAAGTTCGGGAGCCTGCGATTGTGACGAGAGGCAAACAGGTCCACCTCCGGTGTCCCCCATCGGAGACACTGTGAGCGAAACACCCGAGGATGGAGAGCCCATTCTCCCAGACGGGGAGAGCCCCTGCTCAACCGGTCCGCTTCCTGGTTCTCCACTCCTGGAATGTATACCGCCGAGAGACAAGGAACATGGGCCTCTGCCCAGGTCAGGATCAGGGACACCTCTCTGAGAGCACTCAGGCTGCGAGTCCCTCCCTGATGATTGATGTAAGCAACTGCTGTTCGATTGTCTGAACGCACCTGGACCGGAAGGCCCAGGACGTGCTGAGTCAGGAGAGCAAGCACCCGACGGATGGCTCTCAGTTCCAGAATATTGATGGGTAAGTGGGCCTCTTGAGGTCCCCACTGCCCCTGGAACTGCAGCTCCTTCCAGAATCCGCCCCATCCCGACAGACTGGCGTCCGTGGTGACAATTTCCCAAAGGGGGGTCAGGAAAGACCTGCCCTTCACGAGATTGGTCGAGACCAACCACCACTGGAGGGACTGCCGGACCCGGGAGGACAAGGGCTGATCCAGCGACCGAGGCTGCTGGTCCCAAGACGCCAACAGATAAAGCTGAAGCGTCCTCGTGTGGAATTGAGCAAAAGGAACTGCCTCGAAGGAGGCAACCATCAACCCTACCAACCTCATCCCCAGACGGATGGACGGCCGAGGATTGGAGAGTAGGACCCGAGCCAACTCCTGAATCAGACGAATTTTGGACTGTGGAAGAAACACTCTGTGTTGATGAGAGTCCAACTGCATCCCCAGAAAAGACACCACCCTGGCCGGAGCGAGGGAGGACTTGGGGAAGTTGATTACCCAACCAAAGCTTTCCAGCGTGGAGACCACCACGCTGGTGTCTGTCTCCGATTGATTGAGCGACGGAGCCATGATGAGAAGGTCGTCCAAATAAGGTACGGCACGAATGCCCCGAGATCTGAAAATGGCCATGACCCCTGCCAGCACCTTGGTGAACACTCTTGGAGCTGAGGTAAGGCCAAACGGAAGTGCCACGAATTGATAATGCTGATCCTTCATCACGAATCGAAGAAAACGTTGATGAGCGTGGCAGATGGGAACATGAAGATAAGCATCCTTGATGTCTATGGACGTCATGAAGTCCCCTTGCCGAAGAGAGCCGACGGCAGTACGCAAGGTTTCCATGCGAAACTTCCGAAACCGGATGAACCTGTTGAGTAACTTCAGGTCCAGGACGGGACGAACTGACCCATCTTTCTTGGGGACTGCGAAAAGATTGGAGTAGAAACCGAGGCCCATCTCTAAGCGCGGTACCGGCCGGATGACCGCCATCTCTAACAGATTCTTTACCGACGCCAGGAGCCCCTGCGCGGCCAAAGGATCGATGGGCACCCGAGACCGAAAGAACCGTGAAGGAGGGCGAGACTCGAATTCCAGCTTGTAACCGGACGACACTACCTCCTGGATCCATCTGTCCGGAACTTCCTGGTTCCAAACCTGGGAGAAGTGTCGCAATCGTCCCCCCACCCGCACGGGTGAGGCAGCCCCTCATTGCTGAGCGGGCTTACCAGCAGGTTTGGGCTTGGAGCCCCAGGACTGAGCGGGACGGCCACGGCCCCTCCCCCGAGTCCAACCTGTACGACTGGTAGCGGGAAAGGAAGCCCCCCTACCCACTCTGAATCCTCGAAAGGATAGCCTACCAGAACCTGCCCCCCTAAAGGGACAACGAGGCCTCTTGCGTTGTGGCATCTTACCACCCTTTCCGACTGAATCAATTTTCTCCCCGAACAGACGCAACCCCAAAAAGGGGAGAGCTGTAAGCACCCTTTTGTCCGCTGACCACTGACGCAGCCATAATGACCTGCGAATAGCCACCAGCATAGCCGCTGTCTTGCTACTCATAGCCAGCGCATCGTCCTGAGCGGATAGAACATAGGACACAAAAGATTCACACTGCTTAAGCGCAGTAAACTCTTTACAAGTGGGATTGAGATCCTCATATAGCCCCTGAATTACAGATCAGACCGCCAATGGAAGAAGGGCCGAAGCACACACCGGGTGCATCGTTGACCCAGCATAAATAAAACCATGGCGAGCATACTGGTCAATCCGACGATCCTCCCCATCTTTAGGGACAGTGGTCTCAGCAGACTGTACCATAGCTGTGCTGGAGAGCCCTAGCACAGGGGTATCGACGTCAGGAGGGACAGACCAAAGCTTCACCAATTCTGGCGGAAAAGGATAACGCTTTTCCCAACTGGAAGGGATTCCAGATAACCGCGTGGGATGTTCCCATTCCTTAAGGACCACCCTCTCAAAGTGGTGCTGTCTGGGAAAAACCCAACGCGGCTGAGGCTCTTTAAACAACTGGCCCCTTGGCAGGGTGACAGCCTCAGGCGGATCTAAATTCAGAATTTCAAACATTTGAGCCAGAATGGAGGGGGTGTCAAGGGCAACCCCTGCCGACCAATCGCCAATCGCATCAGCCTCAAGCTGATCTGCAGGCTCATCTGACTCCAACAGGAATTCTTCCTCGTCCGGGGAGCCATCGGACCATTCCACAGGCTCACATAACTCGTCCTGTGGAGCCGAAGGTACCGGAGTCAGGCGCTTCCGTTTTGCAGTGGCCTTCAACCCTGCTTTAACGGGCAATACTTTCCGGAGGCTGGCCAACCTTGCCGCCACCTCGGATTGCGAATCCCCACTTTTGACAGTGTCATGCGGGGTCCGGAACAGGGAGGGAGAGGTAGGAGATGATGGAAGTTGCGACGGGCCAGCAGCCGGAGCAACAGACTGACGCGCAATGCTCTGCCTTGCACAAGGAATGCAAATAAAGACATCATCAGCTGGGAGCGAAGCCCCACATCTTACGCACCCCCTGGACGGCTCAGAAGAACCGTTTCCGGCAATAACGGAAGCCTCCATATGGTGATTTATGGTATTCGCAATTATTTGGGCTTTAAGGCATAGGCCAACCCGGGATGCCCCCTTATTGTAAATGTCCCGGAAGGGAGGGTTTTTTTTTTTTTTTTTAAAGGAAGGTCCCCCTTAATAATCATATATATATATATATATATATATATATATATATATATAGATTATATGTGTATATTTTATAATATAAAAATATCCCAATTTTCTTTTCTTTTTTTTTTTTTAAAAAGAAAGACTAGCCAAGTAACATAGAGCCGGAGGGCCGCTATAATCAGGGATCCCAGGATCTGAAAGGAAAGGAAAACCAACAATCAGATCCCCATATGAGTGTAACAAGTCAAAACATATCTTATGCATGGCACCAAGGTGCCTTTAAATGAGCAAAAAAGACAATAAGCATAATAATAATAATGCCTCCTTAAAATACTCGCCCCCATATCTATACATTACAGACATTAAATCCCGCTTACCTGAAAGGCCGAGAGCAGCAACCGGAGGGACGATGCAGCAGCCAGCAGCCACAAAGGTAAACAGAACCATGTGCGGCAGCGCCCCCCCCCCCACGTGACTTCCTTTAAACCAGAAAGGAAGGAAGTGAGGCTGGGGCCGGCCGCATGACGCTACCGCTGGCGCCACGCCCCCGTCACCGCGTCACCGGGACCCGCCCCCTTAAGCCCGATCAGTGCGGCCAATTCATCCAGGAATTACAACCAGATGAGCCGCTACAACGTACACACAAGGCAGGCGGCGGAGGAGGGGGGAGGAGGAGGCAACAAGCGCAGCCACACTAACAGAAAAGCCTGCCATACAACAGCCGCAAGGAGACCAGCGGGGGAGGGGGGAGGCGGGAGGGGGCTGTGGTAACTCAGGCGGCAAGCCAACCTACCCAGCGCGGTCTGCCCCAGCCGCCCCCTAAAGCTGACCTAAACACTGGCCACACTGTTAAGAAAGACCTGCCCGAGGAGCTCCCAAGAGGAAATATCAGACTGAGTGCACACATGCTGTGCAGTCTGCTCAATGCATAAAGTTAACACACATATGTTATGATAAGTCATACAGTGAAAAACACATACATAATACACAACCCTCTAACCCCCCCCATAGTGAAGATAGTGAAGGGAGAAGGGACCGTAACGGGAGAGAAAGGGGCTAAGGGGACCCTCGGGACAGGGGCATCCCATTTCCGGATCACCATGCCAGATAGCGGCATTGCCCCCAAAAGAGGGGGTCGAGCGGAGGAGATAAGCTCCTAGGCACCAATAGTGCCGTCTACCGATTGCCCAGTGAGCAGCCTAGGCTGGGAGGCTTCCATTCCACCATCAAGGTATAAACAATCAAAACCGGGCAGAAATAGACCAAAAGAGGGTGCCGGGGTAAGACCCCGGCTACCTGTAAGCAGGAGACTTCAATCTTCTGTCTTGTCGTCAAGCAGAGAGAAAAATACTGGTGATTGAAGGGAGGTACCAGGTATATATAGGCCGGAAGGGGGCTCGTTACAAGACTTCCTCTCTGCACAGCGTCACCTGGCGGTGAGTTAACCCAATAAGTGAAGAATATTAAAAGTGAAGCGGGGTGTGTGGCACACCAAGAATAACCCCCTTTATCACCATGTATGGATTGTCGTAACACACCACAAGGGCCCCTTGAGATTCTGTCACCCATGGGTCCACATCAACCTGGATCCAGCCCTGACTGTGTGTGTGTGTGAGTGTGTGTAAGTGTGTGTGTGTGTGTGTGTGTGTGTGTGTGTGCAATTGTGTGTGTGTGTGTGTGTGTGTGTGTGTAAGTGTGTGTAAGTGTGTGTGTGTGTGTGTGTGTGTGTGTGTGTGTAAGTGTGTGTGTGTGTGTGTGCAATTGTGTGTGTGTGTGCGTGTGTTGGGAGTGTTGCTGGTTTAGTATAGAAGATGCATCTGCCTGTCCCACTGAATGAACATCTGCGGAATCTCATAAATGAATGATGATTGAAAATAGAAGCGACGTTCTGATGGCAGATCTGATCCCAGTAATGGGGGAAAGCCCAGGCGCAGGGTGTGTGTTCAGCCATCAGTCACTGGCACCCCGAGGGATTTCTAAGCAGATAAGGACACGTTCATTGATTTCTAACGTGAGTTTGATCAAATGAATGGATTTGATTGTCTGATCAGATCAACAGAATCCATAAAATGGGGAAAAGTCTGCAGGGATAAGATTCATTTTTAAAGCGGAACAAAACCTAGGAATATGACTTTCCCGGGTTTGTTCCGTCCCCCCCCCCCCCCCCCAGAGCATCTTAAGTTGGGATGTCCTGCTGTTTGAACCCCCCCAGAAAGCCCAAAACAACTCAGCTCTTCCTCATTCCTACGGCGCATGAGCTCTTTGCCGTGTTGATTTTATTCGGCACAAAAAAATTAATTTACCTGAAACCAGGCAGCAGCATGGCTGAGATGCTGGAAGGGGAAGCTCCAAAATGACAGCTATCACTAGAAAGTCTATGAGGTGCTATTTCAGCTTTGAGTGGATGCAGGAGCAAATGTAAGTGCCGACAATGCTTCAGTATCATGCGTGCAGGTGGGGCAAGGAGGTTTGGGGTGTTTACTTTTCCAACTGTGCCAGGTCTGGTTTAATAATAGATGCCGCCCCTGACAGCAAATATGGGAAGTGCAGAAAGCAAGCTCATTTTTTGCCTGGAATGTCTTTTTAAAGTGAACCTAAACCCACCCTGGCGTCTATGAGACTCCAGGACAGGCATACTCGCATCCAGATTCGGGATGCCCCGCTGTGTTAAACCCCCAGGTTGCCCAAAAACTCTTTGTTCCCGGTCCAACGCCGCATGCGCAAGCAGTGGCCGAATCCTGGTATCCGTTTAGCAGGGCGCGTGCCCGCGCCACGCTCCCTGTTAAAGGGTAGGGGGGGATGTGGCCACTAGTGTGCTCGGATCCGCTCACCTTAGATGAGCTCTAGGGCGAAGGGAAGGAGCGGATCCGACTGTGCCGATTGGACGAGAGGCTGTGTATGCGTCATAGGACCGGGGAAGGGTGAGATTGGGCGACCTGGGGGGGTTTTCACACAGCGGGGCATACCCGATCGGGGGGGTTAAAGGGGCAAAGAACAAATCCCAGGATAATCAACATCATGGGTTTTAGTCCACTATAAGGGATAACTGTAGGCAAAATTGAAAATCCTGCATTAAAATAATCTCCTTTGAAATTTACCTCATAGCTAAATAATAAAATGTATCTCTTATTTTAATATGTATCTTACTTAGTTGTTTTGCTTTGTTGTTTTAGCTAGAGCTCCCCCGGGTGGCTGCTTCTGTATTAAAATAAAAGCTCTCATTACAGTCCTATTGAAGGCAAAGTGTCCCTGGGCGAACCACACACACAGGGGCATCCCAAACCTGGATGAGTGAAAATCATGGGTTTTGGTCCACCTTAAAGTGGACCAACACCCTCCTTGATTGGCCCGGGAATCTATAAGATTCCCAGGAGCGTTCCAATCCCTCCCCGTGGGGCATCCAAAATCGGAATGCCCTGCTATGTGAAACCCCCCAGGACACCCTCTAACCTTACCTTACTCCCAGTCCAACGGCGCATGTGTGGGCCGCGGACGCATCTCGCTCCTCTCTAGCAGGGCGCACTCCCTGTTACAGGGAAGCATGAAATGCGGCCACCAGCATGCTCGGAGCCGCTGTGGTTGGACGCTGCTTGGACGTGCATACCACAGCGGCTCCGAGCGTGCTGACTGGACGAGTGGCCGCGCATGCGCCGTAGGAGCGGGGTGAGGTGAGTTTTATCGGGCGTTCTGGGGGGTTTCACGCGAAAATCCTGGGTGTTGGTCCACTTTAATGTGGAATAAACCCCTGGGAAAAGCTGAATTATGTGGACGATCCCCGGAACAGGCCTTTCAGAAACGAGATGCGCAAGCAACCGCTAGTGTGTTTTGATCTGCTTTAAAGCTGATCAAAACCCATATTTTTAACTAGCATACCCTTAATTTCTCCACCCATAAAGAGAACATTTTGCCAATTTTCACTGCCTCCATTCAATCTAATCCCACATAATGGCGCCTGTTTTAGCTGTAAAGCTCCGCCTCCTCCATTCATTACCACTGTTGTGTGTGGCAATGATGTTATATCCACACCTATGCAATGACTGATTGACTGCCAAAAAAAACAGTGTTCCAGGACGATTCAGAAAGTGAAAATATCCATTTCTAGTTCTACACCTTAAGAGGGGAATAATGGCAGGGGCTATGGCCAAATGTATTTCACAAGTTCAGTGGGTTTTGGTCCACTTTAACCTTTAGCCTGGAATATCTGGACGCTCCGGATGTTTAGTAGCTTTCCTGCTTCTACTATGAACTAAATGTAAAGAAATGTTTTTTTTTTTGTGCACACGCTGATCTTATAGAAAAGGAAACGGAAAGAGGAGGGGGTAAGGAGTTATAGTGGTAAAGTTGTTCCGTTTCCCAGGATAAAAGATGTGTAGAAGGACCTGCCTCCCTCCCTCCGCTATACTCATCATTTTACATGACCCCTTTTTTTATTTATTGTATTGCGGCTCGGAATCTGTAATCATCGTAACTGGCCGCAGCCCATAAAGCTTCTTGTTCCGCTCATCCATGAATGAGT
Organism: Gastrophryne carolinensis; assembly: GCA_027917425.1. NCBI lineage: Eukaryota > Metazoa > Chordata > Amphibia > Anura > Microhylidae > Gastrophryne > Gastrophryne carolinensis. The sequence continues at coordinate 39,194,073 of CM051238.1, forward strand.
CTGGTGATATATCTCAGCGGCAGCGCCACAGGGGGATAAAGGGAACCTACAGGAAGCAACAGCCCTTCATTGGGATTCCTGAAGCATCCCCCTCCTCCCTCCGGCGGTGGTCACAGTCTCCATTACCGCAAATAACTCACTTCAGAGATATATGATTGCAGCCGTAATGGAAACAGTTTGACCTTGGTACCTAAGGGCCGGTGTGATTTGGATCCTGGGGCTCCCGGAGAGGAGGCCAGGCCATCGCCCTTGTCGTCGCTGATACAATTTCCAATGGAAAGTCGAGGCAGCAGAACCGGGCGAGAGCGATGACAGGCGGCGGAACGCAGTAAATGGAAATCAAATACAGTAAATCAAATCTCTTGAACAATAAGTGGACCAAACCCCATGGCCCGATGGCTGTGGAGTCTATAGGATTTCAGGGCTGCTTGATTTCCTCACCCCGGGGGCATCTAGAATCTGGATGCCCTGCTGTGTGAAACCCCCCAGGTTGCCCAATAACTCACCTTTTTCCCAGGTCCAACAGCACATGCGAGAGCAGTGGCCACATCCCCACTATCCCTTTAGCAGGACATGTGCCCGCACCAGGCATTTGTGAGTGGCTGGTGCGGGAACGCTCCCTGTTAGAGGGTAGTGGGGGATGCGCCCACCAGCGCGCTCGGGGCCACTCCAATTGGGCAAGAGGCCGTGCATGCACTGTAGGACCAGGGACAGGTGAGTTTGTTCAGGTGACCTGGGGGGTTTCACACAGCGGGGCACCCCAGGATAGTCAAACTCCCTGGTTTTGGTGAACTTTAAAGGGTTACGCTGACCGTATGAAGACTTTAAAAGAGAATTGCTGTTGTGGAAGGCTGACCTCCTTCCAAAAAAGCAAATGTTTCTTGGATATCAGGCAGCTCTGTCTGCTTAAAGACTTAGACTTGACTTGATGGGGCCCCATAGCAGGGTCCCCATCACTGGCCCCCCATCAGCATCCCGCTCCCCCCCCCCCCCCCCCCGGGGGTGGACACTCCCCGGCCAGCTCCACATCTGACAGAGGAGCGGTAGGCGCTCAGCGTGCTCATGGTGTGCTAATTGCATGTCGGTGTTAAAAGAAGCAGCCCAAGTGTTTTTGCTAAACTTTGGGGCCCAATATCCACATTTTTGTTGTTTTGACCTTCATTTTTGTGATTTTTGACAACTTTCATCATCTTATCAATTTTTTCAAACAAAAAGCAAAAAAAATCCCTAAAAAGAACTTGCGGCTGGATTCAGTGTGGGTGTGTTTGTGTGAGTACTACCCAGGGCTGGTGCCAACTCAGGGCAAACCTGGGCAATTCCCAGGGCCCCTGGCATCTTCAGGGGCCCACTCAGGCTTACACTTGGCCATGGTATTTTTTTACAGTGAACCTGAACCACTGAATGCCGGGTGTTGTGTGCAGACCTGCTCATGGCTGGCCTCAGCAACTGGGGATGATCAGCAACACTGAAGAAGGTGACATGGAATGGAGGGAAATTGATGGAAGCTCATAAGGTGGCGAGGTGACTACTGCTAGCAATGATGGAGTCTTTAGTGGCAGCGGAGCAAGCAGTAAGGACTGATGGGTGCTTGGTGGCAGTAGAGAAGGCAACATGGGCTAGAGGACAATTGGTGGCTATAGGGAAGGCAATAAGGACTGGAGGGTGATCAGCAGTAGTAGTTGACCCATTTGTGGCAGCGGAGCTGAAAGGTGACATCATGTGACTCACTACATTGAGGCTCACGGGGAGGCCGATTCAGTAATAGCGCCAGGTAGCGACAGATGAGCGCCAGTAGCGTGATTTTCACAGCGCCCGCTAGTATTCGCTGTGCTTGGCCGTTGTTCGCTTGTTGACAGCGATTCAGTCGGTGTGCGGTAATGTTGAATACGGGGTTAGGAGTCGCTGTTTCTATATGGGTGCGCCTGACAGCGAATGGCCAGAGCGAACGGCTCCCAGCATATTCATTAACAAATCTCGCGCTGTGAAATGCTTGTTTAAACCCCAGAGCGCTGGCGGCGATGGGTTAAAAGTAGTTTTTAACCCCCAAACATCCATATTTTTTGATTAAAAAATTAAACAAGTTTTTCTAAACATTTTGTAATATGAATACATTAATATCAGACCTGTAATATCAATTCTGCACAAATGTTTTTTTTTTTTTTTTTTACCTTAAAAAAATATATAACATTGCAGAAGTGGTCACAGAATTTTTGACAGTTAAAAAAAAAAAAAAAACAATCATATCAATTAATTATGAATATTTAAAGATTGCTCCATTGAAATGCATTGGAGAGCGCCAGGTAGCGAGAGGTCATACCTGGCGCTGTGATGGGATTAGCAGCGGCGCTGTTCGTTGCAGTCCGCTACATGATGAATCCCGCGCTAGGTGACGCTCTCGCCGGCGCTAGCCTCATTTAGTGTGATAAATGCGTGATTGTGTCCGCCGCCTGGCGTTCTGGAGTCGGTAGCCGCCGATAGCTGGCGCTACCTGGCGCTAGTGAGACACTACCTGGCGCTATCCCTTGATAAATAAGGCCGTAAGACTCTCCTGCCCAAGGGCCCCCACAAACCTGGAGCTGGCCCTGGTACTAGTGCTGACCCTGAGAGGCATTTAGCCTAGGAACTAGATTGCCCTTGGTGAGATATAAGCTGTTACAGTTGACTAGCTCAATATATCAGTCACACATGCCTGGTGGCCTTCTCTTGTCAGTGTTGCACCAGCATTTGGGCAGTTGATCTCATGGGAAATGATCTGTCTCAGAACCAAGGATAGTTAATATGAAGGAAAAGACAAGTGTGGGTTCTCAAGCACCCACAACTTCCCTTCTGCCTTTACCCCCCTAAATTCTCACCCCCCAAAAAAGTCTAGGATTTTCCAGAATGTGTCGCTATAATCCACGTCTCGCTCTGCTCAGATATTATGTTTTCCACTACATGTGAAAGCTCCACAACTTGAAATTAGGACAAATGGAGCCTTGAACAGAGATGGCATTTTTAACTGTAGAATCTTTTTGTTTTCTGCACCAGTGAGCAACTTATTTTGTTATCACAGCGCCGCAGTAAAGTGATCCATTAACACATGTCAGTGCTTTTACCTCCAGCGGCTGGCAAGGCAATCGCGGCTTATGTTACAAATAAAGGAGAATATGGCAATGGGGATTAGAAAGACGCGGTGTGGTGTACGGCAACAGTATTGATGCCGGGAAAATATGGTTATAGAGATTCAGAGGAGCGCTGAATGGATAATTGGGGGATGGATGGGATGGATGCAGAGGGGAGTTCGATGGGTACTAGAGGTATTAGATTCATTCAGACAGGAGCTAGATCAAATGTAGAGGTATGGGGTGGATGAAGAGGTCTACTGGATTTGTATTAGAGGTATGGGATGAATGTATAGGGGGTGCTGGATTTGTATTAGAGGTACTGGATTGATTCAGACGGTTTGTTTTAGAGTATGGGATGGATTTGTATTAGAGATGCTAGATTTGTATTAGAGCTACGGATTCAGGCCACGGGTTGCTGGATTTGTATTCCAGGTACAGAATCGATGCAGAGGGGTGCTGGATTTCTATTTGGGGCACAGGATGTATTTAGAGGGGTGCTGGAATTGTATTAAGGTACTGGATGGATTTATAGGGATGCTGGATTTGTATTAGAGGTAGAGGATGAATTTATATGGATGCTGGATTTGTATTAGAGATACTGGATGGATTTCGACAGTTGCTAGATATGTGTTAGAGTACAGGATGGATGCAGAGGGTTGCTAGATTTGTATTAAAGGTACATGATATATTAAGAGGGATTCTAGATTTCTATCACAGGTACGGGATCGATGCAAAGGGTGCTAGATCTCTATTAGAGGTGGAAAGAGTGTTGGGGGTACAGGATGCACTCAGAGGGATGCTGAATTTGTATTACAGGATGGAATCAGAGGGATGCTGACTTTGTATTACAGGTTCAGGATGGATTCAGAGGGATGCTGACTTTGTATTACAGGTTCAGGATGGAATCAGAGGGATGCTGGATTTGTATTACAGGTTCAGGATGGATTCAGAGGGGTGCTGGATTTGTATTACAGGTACAGGATGGACTCAGAGGGGTGCTAACTTTGTATTACAGGTACAGGATGGATTCAGAGGGATGCTGACTTTGTATTACAGGTACAGGATGGAATCAGAGGGATGCTGACTTTGTATTACAGGTACAGGATGGAATCAGAGGGGTGCTGACTTTGTATTACAGGTTCAGGATGGATTTAGAGGGGTGCTAGATTTGTATTACAGGTACAGGATGGAATAAGAGGGGTGCTGGATTTGTATTACAGGTTCAGGATGGATTCAGAGGGGTGCTGGATTTGTATTACAGGTACAGGATGGACTCAGAGGGGTGCTGACTTTGTATTACAGGTACAGACTGGATTCAGAGGGATGCTGACTTTGTATTACAGGTTCAGGATGGATTTAGAGGGGTGCTAGATTTGTATTACAGGTTCAGGATGCATTCAGAGGGGTGCTGGATTTGTATTACAGGTACAGGATGGATTCAGAGGGATGCTGACTTTGTATTACAGGTACAGGATGGAATCAGAGGGGTGCTGACTTTGTATTACAGGTTCAGGATGGATTCAGAGGGCTCCTGGATTTGTATTACAGGTACAGGATGGATTCAGAGGGGGGCTGACTTTGTATTACAGGTTCAGGATGGAATCAGAGGGGTGCTGGATTTGTATTACAGGTACAGGATGGATTCAGAGGGGGGCTGACTTTGTATTACAGGTTCAGGATGGAATCAGAGGGGTGCTGGATTTGTATTACAGGTACAGGATGGAATCAGAGGGGAGCTGACTTTGTATTACAGGTACAGGATGGAATCAGAGGGGTGCTGACGTTGTATTACAGGTACAGGATGCATTCAGAGGGGTGCTGGATTTGTATTACAAGTACAGGATGGAATCAGAGGGATGCTGACTTTGTATTACAGGTGCAGGATGGAATCAGAGGAGTGCTGACTTTGTATTACAGGTACAGGATGGATTCAGAGGGATGCTGACTTTGTATTACAGGTACAGGATGGAATCAGAGGGGTGCTGACTTTGTATTACAGGTTCAGGATGGAATCAGAGGGGTGCAGACTTTGTATTACAGGTTCAGGATGGAATCAGAGGGGTGCTGGATTTGTATTACAGGTACAGGATGGATTCAGAGGGATGCTGACTTTGTATTACAGGTGCAGGATGGAATCAGAGGGGTGCTGACTTTGTATTACAGGTACAGGATGGATTCAGAGGGGTGCTGACTTTGTATTACAGGTACAGGATGGAATCAGAGGGGTGCTGACTTTGTATTACAGGTACAGGATGGAATCAGAGGGGTGCTGACTTTGTATTTCAGGTTCAGGATGGATTCAGAGGGATGCTGACTTTGTTTTACAGGTACAGGATGGATTCAGAGGGATGCTGACTTTGTATTACAGGTGCAGGATGGAATCAGAGGGGTGCTGACTTTGTATTACAGGTACAGGATGGATTCAGATGGATGCTGACTTTGTATTACAGGTGCAGGATGGAATCAGAGGGGTGCTGACTTTGTTTTACAGGTACAGAATGGAATCAGAGGGGTGCTGACTTTGTATTACAGGTACAGGATGGATTCAGAGGGGTGCTGACTTTGTATTACAGGTACAGGATGGATTCAGAGGGGTGCTGACTTTGTATTACAGGTACAGGATGGATTCAGAGGGGTGCTGACTTTGTATTACAGGTACAGGATGGATTCAGAGGGGTGCTGACTTTGTATTACAGGTACAGGGTGGAATCAGAGGGGTGCTGGATTTGTATTACAGGTACAGGATGGAATCAGAGGGGTGCTGACTTTGTATTACATGTACAGGAAGGAATCAGAGGGATGCTGACTTTGTATTACAGGTACAGGATGGAATCAGAGGGGTGCTGACTTTGTATTTCAGGTAGGAAATGGATTTAGAGGGATGTTGGATTCATACTAGTGGAATAGAATAGATTTAGAGAGGAGATTGATGGATACTAGAGGTAGGGGATGAATTAAGACAGGAGCTGGATAGAAATTGGATGGATTCAGATTGGTTCTGGATTGATACTAAGGTAGGGGATGAATTTAGATGATAGCTAGATGGGAACTAACGGTACAGGGTGGATTCAAAAAGTTAATGGATTTTTGATGTTTGGCTGTGCACGGCCACTCCAGTCGGTTCTAGTCGGCGCAGCCATGCACAAGCCTACAGTGATGGGAGAGATGCTGCGCTGGCAAGGTAAGAATATCAGAGCGGAACATTCCAAATAGGGACACCCTGGGTTGGATATTTAACCAGGGCTTGTGCCTTTAAAGGGAGATCTTCTTCCACATTAAAATTGCATTATTTTGTTATGGGAGGCCTCTAGCTTTACTTGCAGGTTTTTTAAGAAGTTCAAAAGATATTATGCCTTCAATACAATTATTATTATTCTCTTAAAGGGGGCTAGTAACAGGACATACAAATGAGGGGGATTCTTTTTCTCTGCAAAAATACATGATTCTGTTAGAGTATTTTTTTTTCTTTGCATACAGAATACATTAAAGGGGGGTTCTTCTTCAACTCTAAAAATACATATTTGACAAATGTTTGATGTTTTCATTTGGAAAAAGAACAATGTACCAAGATCCTTATGTCTTTGCTGTCTGGGGGCATGTAGCTGCCGTGGACGCTGATTCATTACTAGCGCCAGGTATCGGCAGATAAGCGTCTGTATAGCGGTGCTTAGAGCGACCGCTGGTAGACGCTGTAATCATGTATTGGGCGATGTAACATAGCGCATCAGTCGCTGTAGTAACCTGGCCCGCATTCATGAATGTGATGTATGTTGGGCACTGTAACACCAGTACAGTGCTGCAGGGAGCGAAAGGTAGCGCCAGCTCAGTGCGACCGCCTCTCGGTGCTCCAGTCCACACCATACACAAAAAAGGACACACGGTGTCGGCGCTCTAAATCTGGTTGCTATAGCATAGAGCGCCAGACGCTGTGTAATTAAAGTCTGTTTCTGAACACATATCCACCTGTAACAAAGTGAAAACACATGGAATGACATTGTTTTAACAATGCGACATTAACACTTTAGTGCCAGACCTGTAATGACAATTCTGCATAAAAATATAAAAAGTCTAAAAAGTTTCTAAAAGTGTTTGTTTGCAGCCAGGAGAGGTCACACAATGATTGGAGAAAAAAAAAAACGTCAAACACACTGTTTAAACACAAGCAAATGAATGTCCATTGAAATGTATGTGAGAGCGACAGTGAGCGAAAGGTAATACCTGGCACTCTGGATGCTAGAGTGCCAGCGCTATATGCTGAGGCGCCTGTAATAATACATCGGACGCTACATGGCGCTCACCAGATTCGCTTTCATAAATGTGGTTTTGGGTATAGCTCCCGGTATTCACCAGACGCTGCCTGCCGCTACAAGGCTCTACCTGGTGCTATCCCTTCCTTAATAACCCCCTTAGTTGCTTATCAAAAGGTCAAAAACACTTCCTGAATTTTTCCTCGAAGATTTTCATGGGATTGGCATTTGTGTGATGCAGAACCAAGATGTTAACTATATGTAAGAATTGCAGTAGAACAGAATAGACGCAGATTGGGTTCATCACTGGCGAACAAGTTATCCTCCCAGTGAATGATAAGTTATCCTCTCGGTGAATAATAAATTATCCTCCCGGTGAATAATAAGTTATCCTCCCGGTGAATAATAAGTTATCCTCCCGGTGAATAATAAGTTATCCTCTCGGTTTAGGTAAACACTATTCCGCTGTATCTATATATAACCCAGTTATGCCTGGAGCATGAGAATAGAAATATGAAAGAAAAAGTGATATTCCATAATGGAAACACGAATCAAAATGTGCTGAGTGCATAATCGAGGTGTCACGCTTAATCCTGCGGCAGCGGGGAAGGAGCGCAGCGCTCGGCCCAGGCAAGGTGACCACCGTGCCCTTTCCTCCGTATTATATACTGAGCTGCGTGTTCCAAAGCAGGACGTAAGGCGAGAGATAACGCCTTCACTAAATGGAATGAACCCGGCATGCAATCAGGGGCCCTTTAAAAATGTCAGCAGCTGAGTGGATTTTCTGTTTCAGGACCACTAACACCCCCTCCCCTTCCCAGATGCCTCCTCTGTGTCCCATATTCTCCCTTAAATGGAATTTCATCAATTATGGGGGGAGCAAGGTTTGACAACTGCATTAAGCAAGCTATCAGCACAGCGTCAAACTCAGCATCAGGCTGGTGAGGGGGGATTGGAAACAACGCATGGTTGAGGATGATGAGAAAATATGCAGAAATACGGAACCCCCGCTGCATCTATACATCAAAATATCCCTATGCATCCCACAAGGCTGATCAATGTAACAATGACTAACCTTACTGGCCACAGGGGAAACAATAGTAAGCAGGCAGGGAGCAATAATAATAATAATATGAAAATTACTAATTCTAAGTGAGTCACAAGCCACCGTGTGGAGAGACCCATATTAGGCTTAAAGCGGACCTTCACCCTGAATAAGAGCCTATCTTATATGTTTCCCCCACCCTGTACATAGAGATTGCTCACATTAATCTGGACCTTCACCCTGAATAAGAGCCTATCTTATATGTTTCCCACACCCTGTACACACAGATTGCTCACATTCAAAATCATCCTACCTGCATCTACTGCATGTTATGAGCCTTGAATCATGCTGAAGGTCGGTTTAATATGGAGGGAAAAAGATACCAAAAGACCCTCTACTTAAAGGTAAAGGAAAAGAGGTGCTTTCCTAGAACAGAAAGTGCCCAGCACAAGGTATAATAGAATTACCCATCACTCCTTGCACTGGATGGAGCCATACAAATCATCTCTTTAGAGCCATCCATGGCACTCAGAAGCTGCTGAGTGTGCAATGCCAAGGATTACCTTTAAATGTACACAGCCAAACACATCCACTGGTGGACACGTGTTTCATGCTTTGTCCATGAATATGCAGAAGTGTAGGTAATAATGCCTGATTTCAGGTGTTTATAGTGGTCTCAAGTATATAGGCATTCTAATTTGGGATGAGGATACGGGCGCTGTGAACCATTTTGGCTTTAGATCTACTTTAGCTTATTAGAAATGGGCAGGTTTCACATCCTATTCTATTGTAGTCCCTCCTTTGAAAGGCAAGCACACAGACCTATAGACCAAGGCTACTGACAGAGCTCACCATCAGGATGTTCATGGCGCTGTGCCCACCCACCTAACAAATTGGCTGCCAGAACTGGTCATGTGGGCCATGGGATCAGCACTGGAGCTCCACACAAATGCAGAGAGATTGAATTCCTGCCCATATTTTGGTAATTTCTTGAAGGGTTTGAATGCTCTAGGGCAGGGGTACTCAACCACTTCCTGTAAAGGTCCATTTAAAGACCTCCGGTGAGGGGTGAAGGTCCAGGCGGAGGGCTGTCGCGCGGGGGGGGGGGGGGATAGTTAAAAATCAGCGCACTGGGGGAGAGGGGTATAAATTCCCCTGCAAGACTACAAAAAGGCTGCTTGCCCTCCCACCCCAAAAATCCTATTGGGCACTAGGAAAAAAACAAGAGCTCTGGCACACGGCACACTGCTTTACCCCCCCCCCCCCCTTGCATTCTGTACAGGGGTGGTCTATGACCCAAAATGTTACTGGCAATAAGGGGGCAGCTTTGAGCACAGCAACACAGAAGCAACTGAGTGCAGGGCTGTCAGGACAGGGGTCCAGAAATCTGGCGCTGAGGTCTGCATTCGGACCCCGGTTCGCCCGTTGAGTATTGCTGCTCTAGGGCATACCACATCAGGTTTTGCAAGAGGGTGGGTGATGGCTAGGTATATCTGAGTCTTGGCTCACTTAAAAGGGTTGCTATGTGTAAATGTGTTAAAAGGTGGTCATCAGCTTACTGTAGATGCATTTTGATTCAGGCTTATTGGCTGCAGTAAGACCTGGAAGTCCTCAGGGGTGGGTTTTCCACAGCTTGTATCCCACCCAAAATATGTCATTGCAATGTTTGCATGTTAAAACTGCTTTGTTCATGTGCAACAGACTCACTAGGGAGCTAAGAGCTCAGTCGTTGGAGCTTCATCACATGACCAGTCTCCCTGGTTTGTCTATAAAACAATCTCAAGTACCTCAGGGGCGGGCATTCCACAGCCTGTGTCCGACCCTAAATTAACCATCGTCAAAGTTGCATTTTTAAACTGCTCCTGTTCATTTACAGTGGACTCATTAGTGAGCTAATAGCTCAACCTTCATGTGACCCACGACCTAGCCCCTGGTCTCTCTAGCTTTCAGACTGGCTGTTCAATAAACAATCAGAAATACTTCAGGGGCGGACCTTCCAATGCTTGTGCCCCACATAGAATGTAATATTTCTGCACAGTAGCATTGTAAAATTGGTTCAGTCCTCTTTAGACTCACTAGGGAGCTGACACATTAGCTCTTGTAGTTTTGCCTCTCATGACCAGCCTCCCTTGTTTTCTGATTGGCTGCTTAGAAAGGGATCTGGAAAACTTGGTGGAGCTGTCCAAAGCCTGTGTCCACCCAAAATATAACATTTTAGTGTAGCATTTAAATTGGTATAATTGCTGGACCCACTGGTGGGCGGACATCATCCCTTCAGCTTTGTGTCACATGATCAGTCTTCTTAGCTTTCCGACTGGCTGCTTAGAAAGGAATCAGGATGGTCTTGGGAGGTACAGTAGGCTTCCTGTTGTTTCCCGCTCTAAATATAACATTCGAATGCTGCATTAAAACTGCTTTATTCTTTAGTGGACTCAGCCCTTGCAGAAAGAGAACTGGAAGACCCCATGGGTGGTTTTCCCACAGCCTGTGTCTCACCCAAAACCTAGCATTTTTATGCAGCTTTTGAAAAAAATGACTCATTCTTTAGTGTGGACCCACTAATGATCTGGCAGCTCAGTCCTTGCAGCTTTGGCTCTCATAACTCGCCTCCCTAGATTTCAGATGCTTAGAAAGGAAGGAAAGAGGACCTCAGGGGTGGGTTCTCCAAAACCTATTTAGATGACTGACCGAATTGAGCCCTCAAGCCACAGGAAAAGTGCTATAGATTTAGTTACATTGCGAGTTGCAGAGTCAGAGTCATGGGATCAGAGCTAGTTTTGGCTGAAGTCAGAAATGTACCTACTACAGCATAAATGAGAAAATATCTTACAAATATTGTATAATTAATATAACTTGAAAAAAAAAATCCATAAATATATGTTTTCTCAATCTAAGGCCCATTATAAAGATCAGTGATAAGCCACGGCAGGATGCTCTATCTAAATATAAAACTTTAAAACTCCACTTGGTGCACTGGTGCATCATTATATCTTGAAATCTTCAAGGCTTTTCAATGGCTTCTTTGTGAGGTATCACAACGGGCTGAGCTGTGATGTGTCAGATAACAATTGCTATATATATATATATATATACTGTATAGTGATATAATGAGTTCTTCAATCTCCCCCGCCCCTTATACTTGGTATGTTCTTGTTGCCTCAAGGTCCTTAGTTACAAGTAGAGATGAGCGAACTTCTTAAAAATTCGATTTCTCCAAGAAATTCGGGTTCGTCCGAATCGAACTTTAAAGAATCGCTCATCTCTGCCGGCATGTAGGTGTTTGCTACATGCCGGCATGGTGGGAGCAGGGAGGCAGGCTGCGCTGTCAGCGGGCGGCGGAAGCCGGCTTCCAACGCCTGCTGACAGCGCAGCCAGCCTCCCCGCTCCCACCATGCCGGCATTTTTTTTTTTAATTTCAGGGAAAATTCGGTCTGCACGAACCACCAAAAATTCGGGTTCGTGCTGAATCGAATTTTTACTGGAATTCGGTGCGAATTCAAGTTCGTTAGAATCGATTCGCTCATCCCTAGTTACAAGGCCTGAAACTTACACTTTAAAGGGATTGCCCACACAGCTTCCCACAGCTCCTCTGTGCAGTTCCAGTGTTCCCCCGCAGCTCCTCTATGCATCAGCAGCATCTTCCGACTTACCAAAGGCATGGAGCCATCAATACTGTCTTCCAGCACTGTCAGCTTCTAATGGCAGTGTCCATGGTGCCTTTTGCCCCAATACACTCACTCCATCCATTGCAATAAAGGGGGCATGCCAAGGCAGGTTGCTTAGGCACACACGCTTTAATGCTACTAATGGACTAGGCATGTTTAGGGGGTGTAAATCTATATTGATGGATGTTGCCACTTCTATCCGACCATGGAGGATAACAGGATGGAGGATAACCTTGCTCATTCTCCCTCATTGGTAAGTATGAATATACCATTATGCCACCTGCTAAACGCGGTTAAGGCCTTTTTCCTGCTAGTGTGGAAATCCACAGGACCCCCATCAATTACACTATGGGTTAGTGATATATAATAAGATTTGAGAACCTCATTCTCTCTAGGGCCAACAGACACAAGAGGGCAGCTTTACTTGGTGAGCCTTAGGGCGTCGGAGCCCCTTCCCCTACCCCACTTTTCCCGGTTTGTGGTATTTTCTTGTTATTTTCCTTAATGGTAAGACACTGTATGCCCCAAAATGTGAAATTGGCAGACATGTTGATGACGGTCCCTGTCAGGTAGAGGTGGGCGGTTTATGCCGCCTGATGAGGTATTGCTGCCCCCAGCGCAGTGGTCATTGGGGTGTCAGGAGAGGAGCAGCTCTCGCCGGGCTCATGGAGATGGAAGGGGTTGGCATCCCGTGGTCGGCTCCTCTGGCCCAGGGGTGAGGGGCATGGAACAAGGGAGGGTGGACATGTAAGTTGAGACTAAGGGGCCCACAACCCCGAAACGCCTCACCCAACTCACCCAGGGGCAAGTAGCCTTTCACATATATCCTGCACTGGGTATACAATCTTTTTAAATGCAAAAGTTATGTTTAAAAGGGCATTGGTGAGCTGGATACATAGTCATAGGACGTGTAAGGTGAGCCCTGCTTGACCCGCCTAGTGTGGGCCAGCTTGGGATGTCAAGGGGCATACGGGACAGTCTGTTCTGTGTTCTTTGTTACGGTTATATGTCTCTTATGTATGTTTATTATGTATGTTTTGAAATGTTGTACATTTGAAAATGAAAATATAGAATTTATAAAATAGTATGAATATACGGGCACTGCACGAAGAAGCTGCAGGGGACAAAAGGTGAGTATATACCTTTAATGTCATTGTCTGGACAGGAACTTTAATTTATGTGTTCAAAAATTGTTCTCCACTAAGGCTCTTATTTAAGAAGGGATAGCGTCAGGTAGTGGCTGGTTAATGACAGGTAGCGACAGGTAGCGACTGGTGAACGCCGGACACGGCACGCAATTACACATTTATCAAGCAGAATCTGTTTAGCGACTGGGATAGCGCCATGTAGCGTCTGATTCATAATTTTCACAGCCTCAGCGAACAGCGCCAGCGTTCAGCCTTGCACAGTGCCAGGTATGACCCCTCGCTACCTGTCGCTCTCCCATACATTTCAATGGACGATCCTTTTCTTGTCTTTAAACTGTTTTTTTTTTAATAATAATTCTGTGACCTCTTCTGGCATTGAAATAGCAGTTTTTCCATAATTTTTTCATTTTTTATATATTTCCTCAGAAATGACATTACAGGTCTGGCATTAAAGTGTTCATGTTACAATGTTGTTACAATGTAATTCCATATGTTTTCGCTTTGTTACTAGTTGATAGATGCTGAAAAGCAGACTTTAAAGTGGACCAACACCCACCGGTGATCGGCCCGGAATCTATAAGATTCCCGGGCCGATCACCTCCCTCCCCGCGGGACATCCGAGATCGGGATGTCCCGCGGGGTGAAACCCCCCCAAACACCCCAAACTCCTTACCTCAGTTTTGGCGGCGGCCGGCCGCCGCCGCCTCCCTCGCGCCCTTCTAGACGTGCGCACGCGTCAAGAGGGACGCGCGGGAGGCGACGGCGGAGGAGCCGCTTGTCCGCGGCTTGTCCGTCGGCGCGGGGAGAGGTAAGTTCGGGGGGTTCGGGGGGGTTTCACACAGCGCGCCACCCCGATCGGGGGTGCCCCACCGAAGTGGACCAAGACCCAGGATAGTCAAAATCCTGGGTGTTGGTCCACTTTAAACACACCGCCTCCTGCGCTCTGGGCTACAAACAAGTATTTTTCAGCGCCAGAGATTTGGGAAGCTGTTTTTTTGCTGAATATGGTGTGAGTCGGTCGCTATGAGCAGTCGCTAACATGCGCTCCCATACAGCGCTGTACTGGTCAAATAGCGACTCCTCACAATGTATTCAACATTTCTGAACAGCGACTGAGTTGCTAAAAAGTAGCGACTCACGGCCGAGCATTGCGACTACTAGCGGGCTCTCTGAAAATGCCTGCTACAGACGCTCATCTGTCGCTACCTGGCGCTAATGATGAATCAGTCTCCCAGTCATAGGACGTGTAAGGTGAGCCCAGCCTGACCCGCCTAGTGTGGGCCAGCTTGGGATGTCAAGGGGCATACGGGACAGTCTGTTCTGTGTTCTTTGTTACGGTTATATGTCTCTTATGTATGTTTATTATGTATGTTTTGATATGTTAGGTATGTTGTACAACATTTGAAAATTAAAATATAGAATTTATAAAATAGTATGAATATACGGGCACTGCACGAAGAAGCAGCAAAAGGTGAGTATATACCTTTAATGTCATTGTCTGGACAGGAACTTTAATTTGTGTTCAAAAATTGTTCTCCACTAAATAAGCTTTATGTTTTATCTACGTAAGTGGCCTGATTACTTTTATAAGGGTAAGAAATAGCCTGATGTTGTTACTAATTATTGGCTAGTCATAGCGGGCTTTGGCTTACCGACTCCACAGTCCTGGTTACACCAGTGTCTTGAATGCGGCCTGAAATTCTGGAATAATTGATAGGCCATTTTCAGACTGACATGAACATACAGTAATTCCGTTATCAGGCTTTGTTACACTGATGGGACTCACACACATATTAAACATCTCACCAGATTCATATTCCGAGCGGCACATTCCGCTCCCTGTCACAGATAAAATAGTGTCACCAGGGTCCATTTTTCTCGGTACACAGCCGCTCCTCCACACTCAGCATGGAAAGAAAATATTGAAAGTCGATGCCAATGGTCCCTAAAATAGGCTTGAAAAGTCAGTGGTGTGCCAGCGAAACAATGCGAGCGTAGTGTAAATGCGGAATTTCCACGGCTCCCTCCATTCCCGCTGAGAGCTAATTCTAATAAACACAAAAGCACGGACCCCCACCCACACAATCCTATTTAAAGCAAATACATGTCAACTTTAAAGTGTACCTATACTTTTGAGGGGAAATATTTCCAGGCTTCCTTTACAGAGCATAAAGTAGTAAAACTAAATGGAATGCAAGCTGCTGGCTGTTTCCCCACACACCCGCACTAGCCATTTAGAAATACCTGGCATCAGGGCAGGCGTCAGCACTGGGCAAAGCAGGGCCGGTGCCGGGGGCCCCTGCACCTTTGGAGGGCCCACCCCATTCCCTCTATCGTGGGCAGCCCCTATGCAGGACACAGAGCCGTGCAGCAGCCAGGACTAAGGACTGTCAGCCAGGGGAAGTTGGCCATTGGGAAAGCCTGTCTTTCTGCTGCCAGTCCTTCTATTCTTCATTTATTTCCTTCCTTCTATACTTTTCTTTTTTTTTCTATTGTTTCCTTCTATTATTTCTGTCAGTCATTCCATTCTTTGCTTCTTTTCTCCATCTGTTCGTTCTGTCATCCCTTCTATTCTTTCTTTTCTTTCATCTCTTCTTTTTTTCTATGATTCCTTCTCTTTCCCTCTTTCCTGCTTTTCTGCAATTCATTGTATCCTATTTTTGGTTTTTGTCATGCTTTTCATGCACGTGTCTTTCTTTGTTTTTCCATTTATTTTTTAATACTTATTTTTATTATTTTTTTGTCACTCCCTTTCTCTCTTTCTTTCTTTTCTGTTTTTGTCATTCCTTCTAATCTTTAGTTCTTTGCTTCTCTTTCTTTCTGTCATTCCTTCTATACTTTGTCATTCTTTCTATTCTTTAGTATTCACCATATATGCAACTTTATCACCATGTACGGGAGTGTCATCCCACACTGCAAGGGGCCCATTTAGACTCAAGGGCCCGCATATACCTAGAGCCGGCCCTGCCCGGCATGGATACGTAACTCTGATGTATGCACAGATGCCAAGCCACCTGGTTTTCCAGGGAGTCACCCGGTTTTGACCCTCAGTCACCCGATCACCCAGTCACTATGCTGTTTCACCCTGCAGCAGGGTGACCGCACCTCTCCTGGCTGTTCATTTGTCTTTGCTGCCTTCCCTGTAAATATAAATCCCCCCCCCCCCCCCAGGTACCTTGTTTCCTCCTGTCAAGTGGGTAGAGAAGTGGAGCATGTGCAGACCAGGCCAGATAGCGCCTCGTAGCGGCAGGCAGCGTCTGGTGAACGCCGGGCGCTGTACGCAAAATCACATTTATGAAAGCGCTACCTCTCGCTCGCCTGCAGCGCTGTACTGGTGTTAGCCGACTAGCTTCAGGTTGGGCCCCCTTGTTCTATCATTAAGTTTCTTCTTAAAAACACTTCCCTCCTGAACCTTATTCAATCCTCTCACATATATAAAGGTCTCAATCATGTCCCCCCTCTCCCTTCTTTCCTCCAGACTGTACAAATTAAGTTCTTTAAGTCTTTCCTGATAAGTTTTAAGTTTAAGTCCTTCCACCATTTTTGTTGCTGGCCTTTGGACACGTTCTATTTGAATAATGTCTTTTTGCAGGTGAGGTCTCCAGAACTGCACACAGTATTCTAGCTGTGGCCTCACCAGGGCTCTATACAGCGGCATCACAACCTCCCTCTTCCTACTGGTGATACCTCGAGCTATGCAGCCGAGCATCCTGCTTGCTTTTCCCACTGCCTGGCTACACTGTCCACTCATCTTGCAGCTATCAGTAATCAGTACCCCTAAATCTCTCTCCTCCGAGGTTCTGGCTAACACAGTGCTGCCCATACGGTGCTCAGAGCAGGGATTCCTTCTACCCAAGTGCATGATTTTACATTTAGAGACATTAAACTCTAGTTTCCACAGCTTTGACCATTTATCCAGTAAAGCTAAATCATTTTCCATGTTGCAGACACTTCCAGGAATATCCACCCTATTACTAACCTTTGTATCATCAGCAAACAGACAAACTTTTCCTACCAAGCCTTCTCCTATGTCACTTACAAATATATTAAAAAGAATGGGGCCCAGGACAGAGCCTTGCGGCACACCACTTGTAACTCGCCTTTGTTCAGATTGCACACCATTTACAACAACGCTCTGATACCGATCCCTCAGCCAACTGGAAATCCACTGAACTATCCAGGGATTGAGTCCTACCTTCAATAACTTATCTATGAGCTCCTTATGTGGTACAGTGTCAAAGGCTTTGCTAAAATCCAGATAGGCGATATTAGCAAAGCCTTTGACATTGTACCTTTGACACATCACATTCATAAATGCTGGCCAGGTTACTACAGCGACTGAGGCACTCTGATATCCGCTTACAGCGTCTACTAGCGGTCGCTCTAAGCGCCGCTATACAGACGCTCATCTGCCGGCACCTGGCGTTAGTAATGAATCAGCCTCCATGTCGTACATATTGATGAGCGGTATAGAAAGCAGACTGGAAGGGGAGTGGCAGGCATGTGTGTGCCCTCGCCGGCCATTCAGAAAGGTTTCAAAAAAAGAGTTTCAAAGTGATTCCAGATCAGAATGCCCCCAAAAACGCGACCACCAGCCCTAGAGTCTTATTGACTCTAAGGCCAATTTTTGGATGCGCTTGAGTATTTCCCCACCCTGCACCACGCATAAGATATTTATCTAAACTTTTCAAGAAAAATATTTGATCTACAAAAGCCTGCAAATAAGCCATGCCCCGAAAACACACCCCTGTCACACCCATCACCCTGTAAACTGGTCTCCAACGTTGGCATCTCTGAAGAGGAGAGGAGGGATGCGGTCGTGGACGGACTCCAGGGTGGCCGTTGTTCCTCTTCGAAGAAGGGTCTGCTTCTATCATTAGGTTTGGTACTGTTGGAGTGAAGTGCCTGGGGCCCACAGTATATCTGACCCTGGGGGCACACCCTCCAAATGTAGTATTACCAGCTTACATTCAGGGCCCATGCACAGAAAGATTATGCTAGACTGTATTGTCTCTGTGTGACCCCTATGTCTAACCACAGATAAGCTAGACATAGTTCAGGTTGGTGATGCAGGCCCTCAAAGGGGCCCCTGCAATCCACCATGGGGAATTCCTAGTAACCATATGGGCCAGTCAGGGCCTGGATGGCAGTGCCTGCTGCAGACCATTTTCTCACAATAGTTGCGAAGACAAGGAAGCAAGACTCTAAGCCTTCCCTATTCTATCCAAACAGATATAATTTTTTTGGAGTTAAAGGGGACCTTTTGTGGGTTGCCTTTCCTTTTGGCTGTTACCACCCCCTCCCCAGGGGTATCACTCCTGCTCATTGCTTGTTAAGTTCCTAGGACCTACCGCCAATGTTATTCCATACCTCCCAACTGTTCCTGATTTGGAGGGATGGTCCTCTTTTGAGTCCATATCCCCCTGTCCTTCGTTGTTCTTCTCTGTCCTTCTTTGAGGTTTAATATGCAGATCTGCATCAATAAATGATTCATTCTCCTATTCCAAATGCTTATATAGCTGTAACTGTTACATCCTATCTCCTATCCATTGTCCCTCAATTGTCCCTCTTTGGAAGGTGTGGCTATTTGTAGCCCTCACACATCGGGGTGTCCGGCGAGTGACGGCAGGGAGCAGGTTCTTCTGGGCCCAGGGTGCTCTACATGTGTGTTGTGAGTAGGTAAGGGTTAGAGTTGCGGGAAAGGTTAGTACTCACTGTTGCCGCTTGGAAAGATGAACAGCAGTCCAGCAGATGAAAGCAGAGTTCCTCTTTATTTTATCCACAAGCAAACAGCAAACACGGAACAGGTACAATATATCCATTCAGTTACAGCTCTGGTTCTGTCCATATCACAGGTACAATTAGAGAGTATAGCTTCCCAAAGAGAATTATGTCCTTTGCTGGATCTCTCTCTTTTTTACTCCTGCACCCAGTATTGAACTTTTTACCTCTTTTTACCTGTAGTAACAAGTGCCATTGACTTTCATTGTCTTTCTATCTGGTGATTCAGTAACAGTGACATTCTCAGGCTTTTTTCTCATGAATTGAATTTTTTACTAACAAGAGAGTTTTTTTCAACGCTTTGTGAATCAAGGCCACAGAGTCTGTATTCCTGCTCCTCTTACAATTCAAGATGGTGAATCCCACATGGCTTTTGGTTGGGGGCTTCCCTTCTCACTACCTTCCAGAACCTTCTATCACATGTTCAACCTCATGTCTGACATCTGATAGGTAGCTCTCTAAACCCTCTAACCAGTCACTACCCTTCTAGTTATAACTATGTTACTACTCTGCATCCTGTTATGACTAACAACCCTTCTGACCTCACCTCCTAGAACAATCCCCATTATAGCCTATGACCTAATGTTAGCCTATGGCCTAAACCCACCACTGCCACCTTGAGTCTAGTTTAGATTATGGCACTCCCAATGCACTTTCATGGGTAGAAACCACAAAAGAGCTTAATGTAAGGTTAACTCTATTTGAAGGGTTCTTATTAGTTGACTAACGTGTTCCTAGTTATACCCAGGCCCCATGCAAATTCTCTGTCTGGTCATGACATTTGGTTACATGGCTGGTGAATGGTGAAGGTAATAGGGTCAGCAGGAGGACAAGTCGGATAAGGGCTGATAGGGCTGATAGATAAAGAGGTGGGGGGGAATTGTCTGAAAGGCCACAGGAAGGTTTAGGTCCTGTGTCACCCATGCTCTGTTAAAGTGGACCAACACCCTCCACTGATCGGCCTGGGAATCTATAAGATTCCTGGACCGTTCAGCCCCCTGACTGCGGGGCACCCTGATCGGGGGTGCCCCGCTGTGTGAAACCCCCCAGAAACCCCTAAATCCCTACCTGCTCCTCGATCCAGCGGCGCCCGTCGCCGCCTCCCGCGCGTCCCTCTAGCAGGACACTGTAAGAGTGACGCGCGGGAGGCGGCGGCGGGCGCGCTCTCTTGTCCGTCGCTGCCTCCCGCTTGTCCGTCTGCGGGGATTGGCTGCAGGGGTCACGTGGGAGCGAGGAGAGGTGAGTTTTTGGGGCTTTCAGGGGGGTTTCACACAGCGGGGCACCCCCGATCGGAGTGCCCCACCGAAGTGGACCAAAGCCCAGGATAGTCAAAATCCTGGGTGTTGGTCCACTTTAATGTGACAGGTCCCCTTTAAGCCAACATTAAAATGCCATTTTATTTTGATAGAAATTCCTTCACAGCCAGACTGAGAAGCTGGGTCAGGGTGGCCTGACAAATCGCTGGTGACTGACGTGTGAAAAGAACGATCCATCCTCATTACCGCTTTATACCAGCATCACATCTGGGGTTTGATAAATAGACGTCATTAGCATTCTCATCCCGCCAGCTCGCCGCCTCATCACAATAATGGAAATGATGAAAATTAATACACTGGCAAAGCTGCAGCTTGTGAGGGAGATGCGTGAGGGCAGATGTCAGCGGGCTTGCCCCAGTGTGGCGGGTAGTTAAAGGGTCAGGTATACTCCCATTCAGAGGTTCCTCACATGAAGGGGCTGCTTGGTTGGCGACCATTACACACATTGTACTGTATGGGGCAGCCCTGTCTGTATTTATAGTGTATAAGCCAGGAAGCAGGGCCGTATTTGGGGTTCAGTGTGCCCTAGACACTTTAAGTGCTTGCGCCCCTTGTAAGGGGAAAGGGTGCAATGGCATACCTCCCAAGTATCCCTGATTTGGAGGAATGTCCTGCTTTTGAGTCCATGTCCCCCTGTTCCTCGGTGTTCTCCTTTGTCCCTCTTTGAGGCGTAACATGCAGATCTGCAGCAATAAATGATTCATTTGCCTATTCAAAGAGTTTATAGTGTTGTAACTGTTACAATGTATCTCCTATCCATCCCTCAATGAGGGGGTGTGGCCTAATTTACAAATTGTCCCTCTTTCCCACCCTGAAAAGTTGGGAGGCATGCAATGGGCTAGATGCAGAGAATGTGTGTGGAGGAGGGAGACGGCACAAAGGGGGAAATGCAGAGGAGCAGGCAAGCATGTTCCATCTTTTACTGCGTTCTGACATACAGGAGTCACATGACCAAAGCAGTGAAGGGGAGATGCTCTGGCCTGTGCTCAACCCATTGCATCCCCCCCTTCATACAAATACACTCTGCATCCTTCTGTGGCTGGGGGGGGGGGGGGTGCTTGTTAGGAGGCATTAATGTTCTGGATATAAGAAATGTAATTTATTTTCACTTACTATAGTAGTAATGGCAGAACCCTCCCCTTCCAGGTTACCACCCTAGGCACGTGCCTATGTTCAAAGCCTCATAACATGCAGTAGATGCAGATAGGATGATTTTTAATGTGAGCAATCTGTATGTACAGGGTGTGGGAAACATATAAGATATGCTCTTATTCAGAATGAAGGTCCACTTTAACTGTTCCCTAACAGATAGTAAGTTACTCCTACTTTTGTATTCCCTACTATGCCCTACTATGTATATTGCAAGCCCTTCGTTCTTCTGCATCCTCCCTTAGACCCTAATAGATTGTAAGATCCTCCTCCTCCTTCTCTATCCTCCCTGGGACAGGGGAGGATTAAACCTCTCCTTTTCCTTTCTCTGTGGCACTGAATCCAACACTATAAGACAAATTGCTTAAAATGAGACCATAGGGGTGGGCAGGGCCGGCTCCAGGTTTATGTGGGCCCTGGGCGGTATGGTCTCAGTGGGCCCCTTTGTGGTGAAGAGTCGCGTCACATCACCGAGGGATGTCCCAAATCTGGATGCCCCCTATGCTATTTGGACCAGGTTTGGTCTACTTTGAAGTGCACCAAACCCCTTCAAACCTGACCTCGGAGTCTAAATGAATCTAGATCCTCCTGATTTTGGATGCCCCTGTGTATGACCCCTCCCCCCCTTTGTTCCTTACTTTCCTAGAACTGTTGAATGCACTGTGGGATCGCCAGTGTGAATTAACAGCCAAACCAGGGGAGTTCTTTCACACACAGGGGCATCCCAAATGGAGATGCCCCTGTAAAGCGGACCAAAACTCAGGGGTGGAATTGATTGCATAGTACGTATGCCAGCGATCCCAGGGGGTTTCACACAGTAGGGTATCAAAGATTGGGATGCTCCAGAGATAGTAAATCAGCTGGGGTAAAAAGCAGAACAAAACCCAGAACTTTCTCCCCTGGTATCTAAATCGAGATGCCCAGTTGTGTGGAACCTCGCCATTCGAGGAGTTGTGGGCACCAGCTGCGGTGGTGCCCTTCCAGTCCGCCACCTGCCAAGTGCCGCCGCACACCCCAAAGGCGGGCCCTTTCAGTGGGACCCCCACAAAGGGTGGGGGTTCTGACGCCGGCCCTGGGGGTGGTCACTGACAATGACTGAAACCTACTGTCAATGAAAAGATGAAAAATGACCGGAATGCCTCTTTATTCTGCAGCAGTGGGGCAGCCCGAATCAGGCCGGCCTGCTGTGCATTGGTGCCCCGTAACCCAAAGAACGGGGCACCAATACACAACTCTACCGGGATCCACATCCAACGTGGCTGCAAGCAGCCTATTGGGCTCACCTACCATCCTGGAATAGGTGGGTTTCAGGCGGTGGTTTGCTTAACCACCACACAAATGCATGGGTCCCCCATCCCCCTGGGGGTCCCCAGTTGCAGGGTTAGATCAGTGGCAAGTTCTTGTTTAGAAAAATAAATAACTGCACCCGGCAGGCGCCTTTGGAACAAGGTTAGGTGAGTGGGTGTGGATGCCACAGGAAGTGGAGATTGGACGGGCAATTCCAGGACAATTCTCTATGACATGGATGGACAATTCCCTATGCCAGGTTCTCCCTATGCATGAGACCCCCTGGGTTCGCTGGCACTGCCACAGTGCATGCACAGTCCGCGGCTACATCCCAGACAAAGGCTTTAATATTGTATTTCGCTATAGAAAATTTGTTTGATCAGGGCTCCCAGACACAACTTTGCATGGGACCCCAGAAATGATAAGCCCGTCACTTGTTACGAGGTGCCAATGCTCAGCGGGGCAGCTGATCCCCGCTTCCGCATAATAAGGAAGGAGTCCAGTCATTTTTGATTTGAAGGCCACACAAGAAATCAGGCTGCTGCCATTGATTGAGTAGAGAGAAGAGAACATCTTAGAGCTCAGGCAGCCATGTAAAGAGAATGGGAGAAGACAAGTGGACTGGAAGAAGACATTAGGGAGGAAAATACAGTACAGAAAGAGTCAGTAGGATGGAGACAGAGCAGCACTAGCTGCTCAGCTAATGTACCGAATTCTGTCCAAGTTTTGCCAACATTTAGTTCTGATCCGAACTGAAACTATTCAGTAAAATGTACAATTTCCAGGCTGTAGCTGCTCTCTCTATTCCAGGAAATCCTAGAGGGAGGCATGCTGGCGACACCTGTATTAGGCGTTCTGTCAGCATGATGGATACCTCGCTTTTCATTCGAGGCGACTGTACACTGCCGTTAATAAATTGTGCCCAATGCACTGCCTGTAGCCTATAGGTCTCTGTCAGCAAGACGAAGGGCTGCCAGACCTCCTATGTGTCTCTATAGCTCGCCACCTGCGTCACATTGGGGGACCCCGCTAACGGATGGCTTCGTTAAAGAGATGATCTTCAGGGAACGATGGCGGCAGAGAATCATCCATCACCGTCTATAGAGTGACGCACATACCGGGGTACCCTCCAGACAAGCCTAATGCTGGCATTCGCGGCTCTACATCAGCCCGCTTCAGAGATCCCCGGTGTAGCTGCGCTACTTTTTTCAAAATGGAGCTATGCGTATGACGGCGATTTTTCTGGGATTCCCGCTGCCAGCCTAATACAAAAATAGGCTTTTCCTCTAAAGCTCATCAGACCTAACAGAGCATCTGACGATCCAGAGGCTCTAAATCATTGGATCCTCTAAATTAATCCTGTAAAGGGGCCTTGTATTAAAAAACATCGCAGCTGGCATTAAACATAAGCGCTTCATTTTCTGATGCTCTAGCATTTAATCCATAGTCCTCCGAGACAGGGTCGGCTCCAGGTTTATGTGGGCCTATGGATGACGACTCAGTCGGCCCTTTGGGGTGTGTCATGATCCACATGGTCGTTAAACTGCATGAAGGGTGAATATTGCCTGTTTGCCACTTGTTACAGCTCCACCATAAGGGTAATTTTCCCCCTAAACTCCAAAACTTGTCTCTTAATAAGTTTAAGATTTCAATCTCCCATCCTAGTGTCAGTAAGTTGTTGTACCGTGTTAGCCATCGATGTAAGCAGGAAATCCAAGGTTAAGGTAATACCATTTATTGGCTAACTCAATAAGATTGAAAATGCAAGCTTTCGAAGTGGTTCAAGCTTCTTCTTCAGGCAAAATTGATTATGCCTGAAGAAGAAGCTTGAACCGCTTCGAAAGCTTGCATTTTCAATCTTATTGAGTTAGCCAATAAATGGTATTACCTTAACCTTGAATCTCCCATCCTGACATTGCTGTCCTTTTTGACAAGGAAAGAATGTAAAAAAAGAAGGAATGAATATAAAGAAAAAAAGAAGATAGAAAAAAAAATAGAAAAAAGGAGTAACAAAAAGAAAGCCAGAAAGGAAGAAATGACTGAAAGCATAGCAAAACCCTGGATTTTTACTTTTCAGGGTTTTATTCTGTGCCTCTGTGGTATCCCAAATTGGGAATCTAAGGAATGAAAAAAAGAAATATAGAATAGAATGAACGAAAGAGAAAAATAATAGAAGAATTATATTATTAATGTACCATCTCCTTTTTTTCAACACTGCCATATATTACAACAGGTGTGTTTACTTTATATATAAAAACCTTATATATTTCTTAGAAGGGAAATCCCTGTAAAAACTGTAATATAAAGGCCGCAATGGTGGCCACAAATGGTTTCAATATGGATTAATTAATGGATTAATTAATTAAAGTATATGTTTTAGGCATTTAATACAATTTAGCTTGGTTGGTATTTCTTCTGGGGTAATTAGTCGGTTCCCTATTTCAAAGTAATGGTGCAATAAATAGGTACCGTATTGCTTGGCAAAGCAAAGATAAACTCTGCTGCTGTTCTGCAAATATATTACAGGAGGAAAAAGTACTTCCCCTGCTGTCTGCTGGGGGTAGAATATTTGAATTTGGAATATTGATGCATATCCCAGTTAGGAAGAAAAGTGGGGCAGCCATTGTTTTACAGTGTCATTTTTGAAACAAGCCTAAAAATAACAGGATGACAGTAAGATGGAATAGATTCTAAGTCGAAGATCACCGAGCTTCCTCTGCTAAAATGCAAAATGTCCTCACTGAGCGCGAAATATCCAGGTGGCCATTTAACCGCAGGGAGCATGTCCCTCCAATGCCAGGTCTTGAAATATATGAATAATAAGATCGGGGGGCAATGAAAGGAGTAATGACAAATGTTCCTGTTCCAATGTTAGAACCCAAGGCTGCTTCTAGAAAGCGTTAAACGTTTTCATTTGACTCTTATTCTTATACTGTTCTATGGAGGACCCTAAGACTGGAGGGTCACTGAACTAAGCGGTGAGGAGGAATTTTCTACGTTTTTGGAGGTTTGCTGGCTGAAGGACCTCAGGTGGCCAGTGAGGTTCATGGGTTGAGTTTGCAAAATGCTATGCGACTGCCGTCTGACAGACCCCACTTGTCTTCAGAGGTCATGAGGGACTGCGATCTGTGAACTGCAAAGTGGGAACGCAGACATTTGTGAACAGCGGCGAAACTAAATGAGAAGGGGCTCTGGTGCAAACATTAGCTGGGGCCCTGTCAAGGCTCATACAGTAAACTCTTTTTCTGTATTTGAACGCAGTTGGGGTATGATTAAGGGGTATCTTACCCCGAAACGCGCCACCTTTTGAGGGGGACGAGGTGGGACTACACCTCACACAGGACATGTATGCTTTTAATGGAAATATTAAATGTTAAGTTTTATGGTTTTGGTGAGCTGGACACCTGATACGGATGCAACCAGACAACTAAAGAAACAGCAGACTCAAAGGATGCTCCTTTTTCTAAATGATGCCAAGCGAGCACAAATTCAATAAATAAGGTGGATGAGCAACAATGATGGGGCCCCTGACCTTCAGGGCCGGGATCAGGCTTCCAACATAAGCATGCAGAGCAGGACATTACTCATTGAGATGTACTCCTGCTGTCTAGTACAGGGACCCTCCATTCAACTGGAGGGTCAATTTAAAGAACTCTGTTCAGTGCTAACAACTTTTGCATCAGATTTGTCCAAAATGAATTCCTAAAGGTAAATGTTTTAACATTTTTTTAGAGTGAGAATGTTGTCTGTTTTATTGGGGGATTACTTTCTGTTATGGATGGAGGGGGCTCTTATCTATTATGGACTATGGGGAATAGGGACCTATGTGGATGGATTGAGGTGAGACTCATTTGGTGGCGCAGTCTCTTAATAAGTATTAGTCTGCCCGGGGCATCTTTTATGCCTCCGCAGTAAGTATTGTCAATGATAACATAGTAAAGCATATCAATAATTCCTTGACTCTGAGAAGTGTGTGTGAGAGATGTAAACATTCGGCATGTTGAGCTTGCAGTCAACAATTGTTATCTCCTGTCAAATTTACCACTGATCCCATACTCCATGTTTCCTTATTTACAGCGCAAGAAGCATATAATTACCAGGAAATAATAATCACTCAGAAGCTGCTCAGGATTGCTGGGGCTGAGTTATTCTCCTAACACATCTCGGAGTTCCCGTGGGAATTCTGTTGGGAAAGACTCTTCATTTTAGAGATTGATTCCAGGGTACTTGTTACCTTGTTGCTCACTCTTATGAGCTGTGCCAGTTACCATCTCTTGGGAGCCTCTACATTGGGCCAGCTATTGAGTAATAAATACAATAGGGCGAACCCAAACCGCAAAGTTCAGGTTCGTACCAAACTTTGCAGGTTCGGGTTCCCAAACACGGACTTCAGCTAAAAGTCAGTGTTCGAGTTGGGAAATGCTGGTTGATGGGCTGCTGAGCCGCAGCCTGCAATCCAGCACCGTCCGGGGACCCTGATTACAACTCGCCATCAATCACAGATGCGCTGCCACGCCCTCTCCAATGACTACAAGCGAGCTAGGTCTGACACATTCTCCTGCATTGTACTGCATGTAGAGGCCATGGTTGCACCCCTGTGACTGATGGTGGGGGCTTGAACCAGCACAGAAGTGCCTCTAAATGGAGTTTGATGACAGTGGCGATGCAGAAAGCGAGGGCTGCACCACAGGCTCAGATCCAGCGATCAGAGGAGTAGTGAATTTTGCCAGACTTTTCAAGAGATATAGTAGAGAAATAAGTTGCAGGCCATGTTGTTCTGTAAATGATCAGACAAGCTAAAGTTAATGTAGACCAGGGCTGTTTCCTGGGGAGGATGAGCAGCCCCCGCCCCCGGGTGTACCAAGGCCATTGGGGGGGCACACCTTTGTCCCAGTAATCCTGTTTTTCTGCAGATGAGTCACTGGTTGGTGGTACAGGCCATAAGACAGACCCCCTCATCCCCCTATATTGGACTGTTTGATAGGGAGGAGGCACTGCCTGCTTCTAAGGAAGAGATACAGCAAAATATATGGATATGGGACAGCATCAGCACCATATGACGGGTGAGGAGGGGGAGGAGTTTTTTCCATCTCGCACAAGTGCTATTTTGCCTAGAAACTGCCCTGGTGTAGGCATTGTAGGTTCATAAGCAGTAAAGCAAGTCGAGGTCAGTGCAGGCAATATTAGGTCATAAGTGATAATCCAAAGTTGGAGTAGGTGGTTCAAAAGTCAAAAGACAAGCCAAGGTCAGTTTAGGCAACATAGGTTCAGAAGTTTTAGGACAAGCTGATGTTGGTCCAGACAGCGTACTGTGAGTTGTCAGGAAGGATTAAGATCTGCTTTCGGGAAAATAAGAGAAACACAGTAATGAAGGGATGAGGACATTGGCTGTATTGTGGAAAACCCTGCAATCGATGGTAAAATCTGACTTTTTACCATCAATGGACGCTGACACGCTGGCCAATAAGTGCGCATTCTCCATTCATACCTTCCTTGGCTGACCTGATGTCAGATCGGCTAGGTAACACGAAGAGTGCGCCGCTCCTCCATGTACCTGCGACAGCCTTTTAGAAATGTCTAGCCTGGGTGCACACCTAAAGTAGTGGTATAGCAGGGATGAGGCCGCAGCCAATGCATGTGCCATGGGATCGCTGTCTAGGTGAGTTTACTTGGTCATGCAGGAGTTTTACACAATGGAGCAACCCAAACCCAGATACACTGGGGGTGAGGAAATCAGCCACCCTGGATGCCATTGTTCTTCTTTAACATTAGAAAGGGTGCCCCCTCACTTTGACCAACACCCATTTGCCTGCTAACGAGTGTTGGCCTGCGTCTGGCCACAATAAGAAAGGCTGGGGGATCCCCCCGTGTACCGCCCCTCCAGAATGCCCACAATTCTTACTCGTCCCTCAATCCTTGGACTGGAATCGAACCCAGAGATTGGCTTCCGGTGGTACCTTTTGGTGTCCGGAACTGAGGACGCAACCCCGACCCATGTGACCAGCAGCCAATTGCGAGGCTCCATACCAGGCTAAGGATTGAGTGACAGGTAAGAATTACGGCCATTCTGTGGGGCGATGTGCTGGGGAGGCTCTAGCATTCTGAATGCCCCCCTCGAGCCTGTCTTATTACGGCCAGACGTGAACCAACAGATGTTGGACCGTTTTAAGAGAGGAAATATTTAGAACCATGCTAATGAAATCAAGGTGACACTTCTCTCCTGTTATTTAGATCAAAGGAGGTTTCTGATTTGCTGCCGTCGATAATGCTGTAAAAACATTAGGATTAGGATCTAATCTGAGCAGCAAAATGATTGGGGCGGCCTCTGTCTCTCTACAATGTAAAAGATCAATTATTGGGAAAAACCAAACTGCTGCCCTATATCTGTCCATGCACAATACACATCTGCTCTGCAATCCCTTCATGTCCCCGAATACCTCCCACAGCCCCAGCCGGCCCCATAACAATAAGAGACAGGCCCATGAGTGTAGACTTGACCCTGTTGTGCAATGAGATATGGACGACATCCAGAGATCGAACATTATTTCATCCTCATGATAATCTACAGACACGCAGAGCACCTCGACTGTCAGCTCCCGTGGTGCACCTACTGAGCACACAGATGGCGCTGAGACCAAAGTTGCTCGCCAAGGCGCAAATTGTATTTGAAGGGGGTTTCCTCTGCCACAGATCATCTGCTCACCTGCAGGGTGGGGGTTGGGAATTTCCTGCACGCAGGCAGAGGGGAGTCACATACTATAATGCAGAGAGACAGGGGACTGATTGCAGCACTGATTTCATTTACAGGCTTCCTACCTTGGTCGCTGTGTAAACCGAGAGAAGCTTTAACCCCAGCACAGCCAGAGAGATGAGTCCTTGCAATCCTTTGGAAGACTAACCTGCAAGATAAAACATATATGACGTCATGAGCAGTGCTTTTCCTTATGGATATAGGTATAATAGGTATAATACCATATATTATTATTCATAATACTTTTATTATAATCATCTTCTGTGGGGCTGTACAAAAGTAACAGTTTTGCAGGCTGATTCATTACTAGTGCCAGCTATCGGCAGATGAGCGTCTGTACAGCGGCGCTAAGAGCGACTGTAACAGAGCTGTAACAGAGCGTCTCAGTCGCTGTAGTAACCTGGCCAGCATTGATGGATGAGATGTATGTTGTCCGTTCTAACACCAGTACAGCATGGCAGGGAGTGAGAGGTATCGCCGGGTCAGTGCGACCGACTCATAGCGACACCATATTCAACAAAAAAAAAAAACACGCACACACACAGTGTAGGCGCTCTGTGGATAGAGCGCCAGACGCTGTGTGATTAAAGTCTGTTTTTGAACACATATCCACCTGTAACAAAGCGAAAACACTTGGAATGACATTGTTGCAACATTGTGACATGAATACTTTAATGCCAGACCTGTAATGACAATTCTGCATGAAAATATAACATTTCTAAAAAGTTTTCAAAAATGACTTTTTCTAGGCCAGGATTATTTGAAAGAGAAAAAAAATATAAAAAACAACAAACCCTGTTTAAACAGAAGAAAAGGAACGTCCATTGAAATGTATGGGAGAGCGACAGGTAATACCTGGCACTCTGGAAGCTAGAGCGCTGGCGCTATATGCTGAGCCGCCTGTAATGATACATCACACGCTGCATGGTGCTGTTAGAGTAGCTCACCAGATTCGCTTTCATAAATGTGGTTTTGCGTACAGCACCCAGCGTTCACTAGACACTGCCTGCCGCTACGGGGTGCTACCTGCCGCTATCCCTTAATGAATAAACCCCTTTGTGTAACAGCAGACCATCACCCTGCATGGCTAGTTTTCTCTGGGAGAATGGTTTTGTAGGTCCCAATCCTCCCACCCCAGCATGTAACAGGTAAGCAATGTCCCTGATGGAGTATTGGGGGGCAGGGGGGTTATAGGTCTGTTTCGGTACAGGTAGATTCACATAACCTCACTCAGCTGTTCAGGATACACATATTTATTATGTACAAGGCAATAAAAAGAAAGGCCCATCTGTAGGAGCTAACAATCTAACGAGAGAAGGTGTATCATTAAGGTATTTACTATACATTTTTATCTTTAATTATCATAAACAATATAATTGCAGATAAACAGCATGTGGTCCAGTTTGCCCTTGTAAGATGTATCATTATCATATAGTATTATTGTCATTGAAAATGATGATGATAATAATTTTATGCTGTAAATAGTGCTATTATTAGAGATGAGCGAACTTTTGAAAAATTCGATTCGACTGATTCGCCGAATTTTCCGACAAAAATCGTTTCGACCCGAATAAATTCGCGACGAATCGCTATTAAAAACGGCTATTTCTGAGCCTCCTACAGCCTCAATAGGGTTGTAAACCATTCAGCCTTGCTGTAACACGCACAGGATGCGTGCTGGGTTAGTTAAATAATACTTTGAAGAAATATCACATGCAGATCAGAGGCATCGCTAATAGAATCGCAGAGCGGCACAATTGCAGAGAGTTGAAGTGGCATCACTATGAGGGGCAGAAGGAGCCCAAATATACACTGGAGTTGGCCTCAGGAGCCCAAAAATTGGATGAATCACACCCTGGAGTTGGCAGAAGTTGGCAGCAGCAGCAGCAGCAGGAGCCCAAATATACACTGGAGTTGGCTTCAGGAGCCCAAAAATTGGATGAATCACACCCTGGAGTTGGCAGAAGTTGGCAGCAGCAGCAGCAGGAGCCCAAATATACACTGGAGTTGGCCTCAGGAGCCCAAAAATTGGATGAATCACACCCTGGAGTTGGCAGGAGTTGACAGTAGCAGCAGCAGGAGCCCAAATATACACTGGAGTTGGCCTCAGGAGCCCAAAAATTGGATGAATCACACCCTGGAGTTGGCAGAAGTTGGCAGCAGCAGCAGCAGGAGCCCAAATATACACTGGAGTTGGCCTCAGGAGCCCAAAAATTGGATGAATCACACCCTGGAGTTGGCAGGAGTTGACACCAGCAGCAGCAGGAGCCCAAATATACACTGGAGTTGGCTTCAGGAGCCCAAAAATTGGATGAATCACACCCTGGAGTTGGCAGAAGTTGGCAGCAGCAGCAGCAGGAGCCCAAATATACACTGGAGTTGGCCTCAGGAGCCCAAAAATTGGATGAATCACACCCTGGAGTTGGCAGAAGTTGGCAGCAGCAGCAGCAGGAGCCCAAATATACACTGGAGTTGGCTTCAGGAGCCCAAAAATTGGATGAATCACACCCTGGAGTTGGCAGGAGTTGACACCAGCAGCAGCAGGAGCCCAAATATACACTGGAGTTGGCTTCAGGAGCCCAAAAATTGGATGAATCACACCCTGGAGTTGGCAGAAGTTGGCAGCAGCAGCAGCAGCAGGAGCCCAAATATACACTGGAGTTGGCCTCAGGAGCCCAAAAATTGGATGAATCACACCCTGGAGTTGGCAGGAGTTGACAGTAGCAGCAGCAGGAGCCCAAATATACACTGGAGTTGGCCTCAGGAGCCCAAAAATTGGATGAATCACACCCTGGAGTTGGCAGAAGTTGGCAGCAGCAGCAGCAGGAGCCCAAATATACACTGGAGTTGGCCTCAGGAGCCCAAAAATTGGATGAATCACACCCTGGAGTTGGCAGGAGTTGACACCAGCAGCAGCAGGAGCCCAAATATACACTGGAGTTGGCTTCAGGAGCCCAAAAATTGGATGAATCACACCCTGGAGTTGGCAGAAGTTGGCAGCAGCAGCAGCAGGAGCCCAAATATACACTGGAGTTGGCCTCAGGAGCCCAAAAATTGGATGAATCACACCCTGGAGTTGGCAGAAGTTGGCAGCAGCAGCAGCAGGAGCCCAAATATACACTGGAGTTGGCTTCAGGAGCCCAAAAATTGGATGAATCACACCCTGGAGTTGGCAGGAGTTGACACCAGCAGCAGCAGGAGCCCAAATATACACTGGAGTTGGCTTCAGGAGCCCAAAAATTGGATGAATCACACCCTGGAGTTGGCAGAAGTTGGCAGCAGCAGCAGCAGGAGCCCAAATATACACTGGAGTTGGCCTCAGGAGCCCAAAAATTGGTTGAATCACACCCTGGAGTTGGCAGAAGTTGGCAGCAGCAGCAGCAGGAGCCCAAATATACACTGGAGTTGGCCTCAGGAGCCCAAAAATTGGATGAATCACACCCTGGAGTTGGCAGGAGTTGACAGTAGCAGCAGCAGGAGCCCAAATATACACTGGAGTTGGCCTCAGGAGCCCAAAAATTGGATGAATCACACCCTGGAGTTGGCAGAAGTTGGCAGCAGCAGCAGCAGCAGGAGCCCAAATATACACTGGAGTTGGCTTCAGGAGCCCAAAAATTGGATGAATCACACCCTGGAGTTGGCAGAAGTTGGCAGCAGCAGCAGCAGGAGCCCAAATATACACTGGAGTTGGCCTCAGGAGCCCAAAAATTGGATGAATCACACCCTGGAGTTGGCAGGAGTTGACAGTAGCAGCAGCAGGAGCCCAAATATACACTGGAGTTGGCCTCAGGAGCCCAAAAATTGGATGAATCACACCCTGGAGTTGGCAGAAGTTGGCAGCAGCAGCAGCAGGAGCCCAAATATACACTGGAGTTGGCCTCAGGAGCCCAAAAATTGGATGAATCACACCCTGGAGTTGGCAGGAGTTGACACCAGCAGCAGCAGGAGCCCAAATATACACTGGAGTTGGCTTCAGGAGCCCAAAAATTGGATGAATCACACCCTGGAGTTGGCAGAAGTTGGCAGCAGCAGCAGCAGGAGCCCAAATATACACTGGAGTTGGCCTCAGGAGCCCAAAAATTGGATGAATCACACCCTGGAGTTGGCAGAAGTTGGCAGCAGCAGCAGCAGGAGCCCAAATATACACTGGAGTTGGCTTCAGGAGCCCAAAAATTGGATGAATCACACCCTGGAGTTGGCAGGAGTTGACACCAGCAGCAGCAGGAGCCCAAATATACACTGGAGTTGGCTTCAGGAGCCCAAAAATTGGATGAATCACACCCTGGAGTTGGCAGAAGTTGGCAGCAGCAGCAGCAGGAGCCCAAATATACACTGGAGTTGGCCTCAGGAGCCCAAAAATTGGATGAATCACACCCTGGAGTTGGCAGGAGTTGACAGTAGCAGCAGCAGGAGCCCAAATATACACTGGAGTTGGCCTCAGGAGCCCAAAAATTGGATGAATCACACCCTGGAGTTGGCAGAAGTTGGCAGCAGCAGCAGCAGGAGCCCAAATATACACTGGAGTTGGCCTCAGGAGCCCAAAAATTGGATGAATCACACCCTGGAGTTGGCAGGAGTTGACACCAGCAGCAGCAGGAGCCCAAATATACACTGGAGTTGGCTTCAGGAGCCCAAAAATTGGATGAATCACACCCTGGAGTTGGCAGAAGTTGGCAGCAGCAGCAGCAGGAGCCCAAATATACACTGGAGTTGGCCTCAGGAGCCCAAAAATTGGATGAATCACACCCTGGAGTTGGCAGGAGTTGACAGTAGCAGCAGCAGGAGCCCAAATATACACTGGAGTTGGCCTCAGGAGCCCAAAAATTGGATGAATCACACCCTGGAGTCGGCAGAAGTTGGCAGCAGCAGCAGCAGGAGCCCAAATATACACTGGAGTTGGCCTCAGGAGCCCAAAAATTGGATGAATCACACCCTGGAGTTGGCAGAAGTTGGCAGCAGCAGCAGCAGGAGCCCAAATATACACTGGAGTTGGCCTCAGGAGCCCAAAAATTGGATGAATCACACCCTGGAGTTGGCAGGAGTTGGCAGCAGCAGCAGCAGGAGCCCAAAAAATGGCCTAAAGACATAAATATGTTTTGCACCATTTGGAAAGTGTAAAACGTGGCACCATGCTGAATCTAGTCGCATGCATCAGGCATTGGTGGGTGGAAATCCTGGCTGATCCATCCCTGATTCATTTTGACAAAGGTGAGTCTCTCTACATTTTTAGTTGACAGACGAGTTCTCCTCGCCGTAACTATGGCCCCCGCCGCACTAAACACCCGCTCAGATGGCACGCTACTTGCCGGGCAGGACAGCTTTTCCAGGGCAAACTCTGCTAGTTGCGGCCACAAATCAAGTTTGGCTGCCCAGAAGTCCAGCGGATCCTCAAGGTGTGTTGGCATGGTCATGTCAAAGTATGACATGACCTGCTGGTTCAGGTCCTGCTCCAGGTCTTCCTGCTGCTCATGAGTAGCCTCACTATGCGGGTGTAGAAAGCTACTCATTAGCGACTGAAGACTGAGGCTGCTGCTGCTGATGGAGCTTCTGCTGCTGCTGCTGCCAACCCCCCCAGCGGCCATGGCAGTGGAAGGTGAGCGCAGAGGTCCCCTCGAGTCAGACCTGCGAGAGTATGGACCATGGCGCAGATAGGCATCGGCCAACTGCCTACGTAGAATGTCTTTGTAGTAGTTGAGTTTGTCCTCCCTCTCGGTGGGTTTAAAAAATGCCCCCATTTTGTGCCGGAAGCGAGGGTCCAATAAGGTGGACAGCCAGAAGTCATCCCGCCGACAGATGGAAACAATTCTGGGGTCACTACGCAAGCATGTGAGCATGCTTCGTGCCATTTGCGCAAGTGACTCGGATGGACTACCTGTCTCCATCTCCACTGCATACTGCCACGGTGTGCCCGGGTCCTCTGTCTCTCCTTCCTCAAAAACCTCTAGCTCCTCTGGCTGCTCCTGCTCCTCCTCTCCTGTCCGCTGACTAGATAAACCAGCCATTTCGCCAAGCCTAAACTGTGTTTCGCTGGGCAACTCCTCCTCCTCCTCTTCCTCCTCCTCCTCCTCCAGTTCAGCTCCAACGGGGTTCATGTGGCCGTAAGATGTAAACGCCATGACTCCAGTGCCCTGACCAGCCATGGTTTCCAACATGTGCTGTAGTACATGAAGCAGTGGAATCACGTCGTTCATCCCGTAATCCTGCCGACTGACAAATAAAGTGGCTTCCTCAAAGGGCCTGAGCAAACGGCAGGTGTCACGTATGAGCTGCCACTGGTTGACATTGAAGTTACACAGGGGAGTCCCCCTATCTGCTTGGATCATCAGGAAATCCGTGATGGCTTTTCTCTGTTCATATAATCGGTCCAACATGTGAAGGGTGGAATTCCAACGGGTGGAAACATCGCAAATCAGACTATGTTGGGGGATACCATTCTGACGCTGTAGCTCAAGAAGGGTGTGTTTGGCGGTGTAGGAGTGGCTGAAGTGCATGCAAAGTTTCCGTGAAGTTGTTAGGATGTCCTGCAGATGGGGGGAACACTTCAGAAACCGCTTGACAACCAGATTGAAGACGTGAGCCATGCAGGGGGCATGGGTCAGGCTTCCTTGGCGCAGCGCAGACAAAATGTTCTTCCCATTGTCGGTAACCATGATTCCCATTTTAAGTTTTCTCGGAGTAAGCCATGTTTGGATTTCCTGATGAATACATTTAAGCAGTTCCTCCCCTGTGTGACTCCGTTCGCCAAGACAAACCATGTGAAGCACTGCGTGACACCTCCGTGCCCTGCACACATGGTAGACTGGAGGGGCACTGAGACTTGAGCCTACAGTGGAGGGTGAGGAGATGGCGGAGGATGAGGAGGCCGAGTCGCACGGTGTCACAGGCCCAATGGGCAGAGAGCGCGGAGGCCGAAGCGGCGTGACCTGTCCAAGTTGCTGCTGCAAAGGGACCACATTCACCCAGTGGGCCGTAAACGACATGTACTGCCCCTGACCGTAGTTACAGCTCCAGATGTCGGCGCTGCCATGTATTTTGCTACACACCGACAGGCTCAAGGACTGGCCCACCTTCTGTTCAACAAAAGTGTGCAGCGCTGGTACTGCCTTCTTGGCAAAGAAATGACGGCTTGGGACTCTCCACCTCGGCTCGGCACAAGCCATCAGTTCTCTGAAAGGTGCAGATTCCACCACCTGAAAAGGGAGCGACTGCAGCACCAGCAACTTGGACAGGAGCACATTCAGCTTCTGCGCCGTAGGATGAGTGGGCGCATACTGCTGTCTCTTGGACATGGCTTCGCTGATGGATTGCTGGCGGGATGCATGACTTGGAGGAGGAGGAGCAGGAGCGACAGAGGATGGGTATGACGCACAGCTGCCTTCGGCTGAGGTGCTGGAGCCTTGGCTGGCAGAAATTGGGAGCTCACTTGGTGAGGAAGCAGACTGGACCACCCCTTGGGAGCCTCGGTTCTCCCAGGTCGTTTTATGGTGACGCATCATATGTTGACGCAGGGCCGTGGTGCCAACATTTGGACCCTGGCCACGCTTCACCTTTTGCCTACATATCTTGCATGTGGCCATGTTACCCTCCTGCGGATGCCTCAGGAAAAACTGCCACACTGCCGAGTAGCTACTTTTCCCACCCCCTGGCCTCACTGATTCACTGCTGCTGTTGCCAACTCCAGGAACCCCTGCTCCACTACCTCCCGATAAGGTAGACTGCCGCACAGCAGGTGCTCTACCCCGGCCCCGGCCCCGGCCGGCTCCAGCCTTTGGAATTGTGCCCCCATGCTGACTGCTACCACCTTGCTGCCTCAGCTGCTGACTCCGGGGCAACCTGCACCCCTCTTCTCCTGATGATGACGATGAAGCCCCTTCATCACCCGGCTCCCAAGTGCGATCGGCTTCATCGTCATCATCATCATCATCACCGAGTTGTGGCTGTACGTCACTGATGTTCGTGGATTCGTCAACAGTGTCTGGCGCAGGAGCTGGAACGCTCGCAGCACCCACGACACTGTCCACATCACTATTTGTCTGCCTAGCTAAAGAAGCCACCTCCATTTCTTGGCTGGGCAGTAGCTGCTGACTGTCCTCTATCTGATGGTCCTCCTCACTAAAGAGTGGAGCTGAACCCAAAGCATAGGATACGTCGCTGGGGGAGGGAACGGCGTAGGCCAGAGGCAATGGGAGGACAGGGACTGCTCTCGGGGCATGCCAACTCAGGGTTGTGTCAGAGGAACCTACCGACCCTAGACTGGGGGTCTCAGACGTAAGTTGTGATGATGTTGTTGATGAGCGCGTCAACCAATCTACCACGGCAGATGCGTTACTGGTGGAGACCCGACCGCTAGCAGATACTGGCAGATTAGGTCTCTCAGCGTGACTCCTGCTGCTACTGGCCCCCAGTCTGATGCGAGCTCTGCCTGCGGAATCTTGGCCTCTGCCACTCCTCTTTTCACTTCCAGGCACTTGTCTGCCCGACATAGTCTAACTGGCGTGGTAGTAGGTGATATTTAAAAAAACCCCGGGCAGCGGTGGGTCTATATGAAACAGAATATAATGCACACCAAAAGTGAGCAGTAACACTCAGCCTCCAACAGGCCTGCTTAGTGTAAATAAGAGAGCTGCTTAGTGTAAATAAAGAGGGGTATGCTATGTTACAGAATGGGATGCCTCAACAGAAGTGCACCTGGCAGGCAGCAGTAAGCCTATGCCCAGCAAAAGTGTCTTATAATATAAATATGATAAGAGCAAATGCTTATATGGTCTTAAACAGAGGCTGCTTTAGTCACAGAATGGGATGCCCTGGGCAGGAATGGACCTGGCAGGGTCCAGTAGTGCTTTGGCCAGCAAAAGTGTCTTTATCAGGCTAATTTCAAATATGATAAGAGCAAATGCTTATATGGTCTTAAACAGAGGCTGCTGTAGTCACAGAATGGGATGCCCCGGGCAGGAATCGACCTGGCAGGGTCCAGTAGTGCTTTGGCCAGCAAAAGTGTCTTTATCAGGCCTAATTTCAAATATGATAAGAGCAAATGCTTATATGGTCTTAAACAGAGGCTGCTGTAGTCACAGAATGGGATGCCCCGGGCAGGAATGGACCTGGCAGGGTCCAGTAGTGCTTTGGCCAGCAAAAGTGTCTTTATCAGGCCTAATTTCAAATATGATAAGAGAAAATGCTTATATGGTCTTAAACAGAGGCTGCTGTAGTCACAGAATGGGATGCCCCGGGCAGGAATGGACCTGGCAGGGTCCAGTAGTGCTTTGGCCAGCAAAAGTGTCTTTATCAGGCCTAATTTCAAATATGATAAGAGCAAATGCTTATATGGTCTTAAACAGAGGCTGCTTTAGTCACAGAATGGGATGCCCTGGGCAGGAATGGACCTGGCAGGGTCCAGTAGTGCTTTGGCCAGCAAAAGTGTCTTTATCAGGCCTAATTTCAAATATGATAAGAGCAAATGCTTATATGGTCTTAAACAGAGGCTGCTTTAGTCACAGAATGGGATGCCCCAACAGGAATGGACCTGGCAGGGTCCAGTAGTGCTTTGGCCAGCAAAAGTGTCTTTATCAGGCCTAATTTCAAATATGATAAGAGCAAATGCTTATATGGTCTTAAACAGAGGCTGCTGTAGTCACAGAATGGGATGCCCCAACAGGAATCGACCTGGCAGGGTCCAGTAGTGCTTTGGCCAGCAAAAGTGTCTTTATCAGGCCTAATTTCAAATATGATAAGAGCAAATGCTTATATGGTCTTAAACAGAGGCTGCTTTAGTCACAGAATGGGATGCCCCAACAGGAATCGACCTGGCAGGGTCCAGTAGTGCTTTGGCCAGCAAAAGTGTCTTTATCAGGCCTAATTTCAAATATGATAAGAGCAAATGCTTATATGGTCTTAAACAGAGGCTGCTGTAGTCACAGAATGGGATGCCCTGGGCAGGAATGGACCTGGCAGGGTCCAGTAGTGCTTTGGCCAGCAAAAGTGTCTTTATCAGGCCTAATTTCAAATATGATAAGAGCAAATGCTTATATGGTCTTAAACAGAGGCTGCTTTAGTCACAGAATGGGATGCCCTGGGCAGGAATGGACCTGGCAGGGTCCAGTAGTGCTTTGGCCAGCAAAAGTGTCTTTATCAGGCCTAATTTCAAATATGATAAGAGCAAATGCTTATATGGTCTTAAACAGAGGCTGCTGTAGTCACAGAATGGGATGCCCCGGGCAGGAATGGACCTGGCAGGGTCCAGTAGTGCTTTGGCCAGCAAAAGTGTCTTTATCAGGCCTAATTTCAAATATGATAAGAGCAAATGCTTATATGGTCTTAAACAGAGGCTGCTGTAGTCACAGAATGGGATGCCCCGGGCAGGAATGGACCTGGCAGGGTCCAGTAGTGCTTTGGCCAGCAAAAGTGTCTTTATCAGGCCTAATTTCAAATATGATAAGAGCAAATGCTTATATGGTCTTAAACAGAGGCTGCTGTAGTCACAGAATGGGATGCCCCGGGCAGGAATGGACCTGGCAGGGTCCAGTAGTGCTTTGGCCAGCAAAAGTGTCTTTATCAGGCCTAATTTCAAATATGATAAGAGCAAATGCTTATATGGTCTTAAACAGAGGCTGCTGTAGTCACAGAATGGGATGCCCCGGGCAGGAATGGACCTGGCAGGGTCCAGTAGTGCTTTGGCCAGCAAAAGTGTCTTTATCAGGCCTAATTTCAAATATGATAAGAGCAAATGCTTATATGGTCTTAAACAGAGGCTGCTTTAGTCACAGAATGGGATGCCCTGGGCAGGAATGGACCTGGCAGGGTCCAGTAGTGCTTTGGCCAGCAAAAGTGTCTTTATCAGGCTAATTTCAAATATGATAAGAGCAAATGCTTATATGGTCTTAAACAGAGGCTGCTGTAGTCACAGAATGGGATGCCCCCGGCAGGAATGGACCTGGCAGGGTCCAGTAGTGCTTTGGCCAGCAAAAGTGTCTTTATCAGGCCTAATTTCAAATATGATAAGAGCAAATGCTTATATGGTCTTAAACAGAGGCTGCTTTAGTCACAGAATGGGATGCCCTGGGCAGGAATGGACCTGGCAGGGTCCAGTAGTGCTTTGGCCAGCAAAAGTGTCTTTATCAGGCTAATTTCAAATATGATAAGAGCAAATGCTTATATGGTCTTAAACAGAGGCTGCTGTAGTCACAGAATGGGATGCCCCGGGCAGGAATGGACCTGGCAGGGTCCAGTAGTGCTTTGGCCAGCAAAAGTGTCTTTATCAGGCCTAATTTCAAATATGATAAGAGCAAATGCTTATATGGTCTTAAACAGAGGCTGCTTTAGTCACAGAATGGGATGCCCCAACAGGAATGGACCTGGCAGGGTCCAGTAGTGCTTTGGCCAGCAAAAGTGTCTTTATCAGGCCTAATTTCAAATATGATAAGAGCAAATGCTTATATGGTCTTAAACAGAGGCTGCTGTAGTCACAGAATGGGATGCCCCGGGCAGGAATGGACCTGGCAGGGTCCAGTAGTGCTTTGGCCAGCAAAAGTGTCTTTATCAGGCCTAATTTCAAATATGATAAGAGCAAATGCTTATATGGTCTTAAACAGAGGCTGCTGTAGTCACAGAATGGGATGCCCTGGGCAGGAATGGACCTGGCAGGGTCCAGTAGTGCTTTGGCCAGCAAAAGTGTCTTTATCAGGCCTAATTTCAAATATGATAAGAGCAAATGCTTATATGGTCTTAAACAGAGGCTGCTGTAGTCACAGAATGGGATGCCCCGGGCAGGAATGGACCTGGCAGGGTCCAGTAGTGCTTTGGCCAGCAAAAGTGTCTTTATCAGGCCTAATTTCAAATATGATAAGAGCAAATGCTTATATGGTCTTAAACAGAGGCTGCTGTAGTCACAGAATGGGATGCCCTGGGCAGGAATGGACCTGGCAGGGTCCAGTAGTGCTTTGGCCAGCAAAAGTGTCTTTATCAGGCCTAATTTCAAATATGATAAGAGCAAATGCTTATATGGTCTTAAACAGAGGCTGCTGTAGTCACAGAATGGGATGCCCCGGGCAGGAATGGACCTGGCAGGGTCCAGTAGTGCTTTGGCCAGCAAAAGTGTCTTTATCGGGCCTAATTTCAAATATGATAAGAGCAAATGCTTATATGGTCTTAAACAGAGGCTGCTGTAGTCACAGAATGGGATGCCCCGGGCAGGAATGGACCTGGCAGGGTCCAGTAGTGCTTTGGCCAGCAAAAGTGTCTTTATCAGGCCTAATTTCAAATATGATAAGAGCAAATGCTTATATGGTCTTAAACAGAGGCTGCTTTAGTCACAGAATGGGATGCCCTG
This sequence comes from Gastrophryne carolinensis, assembly GCA_027917425.1. Classification (NCBI taxonomy): domain Eukaryota; kingdom Metazoa; phylum Chordata; class Amphibia; order Anura; family Microhylidae; genus Gastrophryne; species Gastrophryne carolinensis. Next base: position 39,235,891 of record CM051238.1, read on the forward strand.
GGCAGGAATGGACCTGGCAGGGTCCAGTAGTGCTTTGGCCAGCAAAAGTGTCTTTATCAGGCCTAATTTCAAATATGATAAGAGCAAATGCTTATATGGTCTTAAACAGAGGCTGCTTTAGTCACAGAATGGGATGCCCCAACAGGAATGGACCTGGCAGGGTCCAGTAGTGCTTTGGCCAGCAAAAGTGTCTTTATCAGGCCTAATTTCAAATATGATAAGAGCAAATGCTTATATGGTCTTAAACAGAGGCTGCTGTAGTCACAGAATGGGATGCCCCAACAGGAATCGACCTGGCAGGGTCCAGTAGTGCTTTGGCCAGCAAAAGTGTCTTTATCAGGCCTAATTTCAAATATGATAAGAGCAAATGCTTATATGGTCTTAAACAGAGGCTGCTTTAGTCACAGAATGGGATGCCCCAACAGGAATCGACCTGGCAGGGTCCAGTAGTGCTTTGGCCAGCAAAAGTGTCTTTATCAGGCCTAATTTCAAATATGATAAGAGCAAATGCTTATATGGTCTTAAACAGAGGCTGCTGTAGTCACAGAATGGGATGCCCTGGGCAGGAATGGACCTGGCAGGGTCCAGTAGTGCTTTGGCCAGCAAAAGTGTCTTTATCAGGCCTAATTTCAAATATGATAAGAGCAAATGCTTATATGGTCTTAAACAGAGGCTGCTTTAGTCACAGAATGGGATGCCCCAACAGGAATGGACCTGGCAGGGTCCAGTAGTGCTTTGGCCAGCAAAAGTGTCTTTATCAGGCCTAATTTCAAATATGATAAGAGCAAATGCTTATATGGTCTTAAACAGAGGCTGCTGTAGTCACAGAATGGGATGCCCCAACAGGAATCGACCTGGCAGGGTCCAGTAGTGCTTTGGCCAGCAAAAGTGTCTTTATCAGGCCTAATTTCAAATATGATAAGAGCAAATGCTTATATGGTCTTAAACAGAGGCTGCTTTAGTCACAGAATGGGATGCCCCAACAGGAATCGACCTGGCAGGGTCCAGTAGTGCTTTGGCCAGCAAAAGTGTCTTTATCAGGCCTAATTTCAAATATGATAAGAGCAAATGCTTATATGGTCTTAAACAGAGGCTGCTGTAGTCACAGAATGGGATGCCCTGGGCAGGAATGGACCTGGCAGGGTCCAGTAGTGCTTTGGCCAGCAAAAGTGTCTTTATCAGGCCTAATTTCAAATATGATAAGAGCAAATGCTTATATGGTCTTAAACAGAGGCTGCTGTAGTCACAGAATGGGATGCCCCGGGCAGGAATGGACCTGGCAGGGTCCAGTAGTGCTTTGGCCAGCAAAAGTGTCTTTATCAGGCCTAATTTCAAATATGATAAGAGCAAATGCTTATATGGTCTTAAACAGAGGCTGCTGTAGTCACAGAATGGGATGCCCCGGGCAGGAATGGACCTGGCAGGGTCCAGTAGTGCTTTGGCCAGCAAAAGTGTCTTTATCAGGCCTAATTTCAAATATGATAAGAGCAAATGCTTATATGGTCTTAAACAGAGGCTGCTGTAGTCACAGAATGGGATGCCCCGGGCAGGAATGGACCTGGCAGGGTCCAGTAGTGCTTTGGCCAGCAAAAGTGTCTTTATCAGGCCTAATTTCAAATATGATAAGAGCAAATGCTTATATGGTCTTAAACAGAGGCTGCTGTAGTCACAGAATGGGATGCCCCGGGCAGGAATGGACCTGGCAGGGTCCAGTAGTGCTTTGGCCAGCAAAAGTGTCTTTATCAGGCCTAATTTCAAATATGATAAGAGCAAATGCTTATATGGTCTTAAACAGAGGCTGCTGTAGTCACAGAATGGGATGCCCTGGGCAGGAATGGACCTGGCAGGGTCCAGTAGTGCTTTGGCCAGCAAAAGTGTCTTTATCAGGCCTAATTTCAAATATGATAAGAGCAAATGCTTATATGGTCTTAAACAGAGGCTGCTTTAGTCACAGAATGGGATGCCCTGGGCAGGAATGGACCTGGCAGGGTCCAGTAGTGCTTTGGCCAGCAAAAGTGTCTTTATCAGGCTAATTTCAAATATGATAAGAGCAAATGCTTATATGGTCTTAAACAGAGGCTGCTGTAGTCACAGAATGGGATGCCCCGGGCAGGAATGGACCTGGCAGGGTCCAGTAGTGCTTTGGCCAGCAAAAGTGTCTTTATCAGGCCTAATTTCAAATATGATAAGAGCAAATGCTTATATGGTCTTAAACAGAGGCTGCTTTAGTCACAGAATGGGATGCCCTGGGCAGGAATGGACCTGGCAGGGTCCAGTAGTGCTTTGGCCAGCAAAAGTGTCTTTATCAGGCTAATTTCAAATATGATAAGAGCAAATGCTTATATGGTCTTAAACAGAGGCTGCTGTAGTCACAGAATGGGATGCCCCGGGCAGGAATGGACCTGGCAGGGTCCAGTAGTGCTTTGGCCAGCAAAAGTGTCTTTATCAGGCCTAATTTCAAATATGATAAGAGCAAATGCTTATATGGTCTTAAACAGAGGCTGCTTTAGTCACAGAATGGGATGCCCCAACAGGAATGGACCTGGCAGGGTCCAGTAGTGCTTTGGCCAGCAAAAGTGTCTTTATCAGGCCTAATTTCAAATATGATAAGAGCAAATGCTTATATGGTCTTAAACAGAGGCTGCTGTAGTCACAGAATGGGATGCCCCGGGCAGGAATGGACCTGGCAGGGTCCAGTAGTGCTTTGGCCAGCAAAAGTGTCTTTATCAGGCCTAATTTCAAATATGATAAGAGCAAATGCTTATATGGTCTTAAACAGAGGCTGCTGTAGTCACAGAATGGGATGCCCTGGGCAGGAATGGACCTGGCAGGGTCCAGTAGTGCTTTGGCCAGCAAAAGTGTCTTTATCAGGCCTAATTTCAAATATGATAAGAGCAAATGCTTATATGGTCTTAAACAGAGGCTGCTGTAGTCACAGAATGGGATGCCCTGGGCAGGAATGGACCTGGCAGGGTCCAGTAGTGCTTTGGCCAGCAAAAGTGTCTTTATCAGGCCTAATTTCAAATATGATAAGAGCAAATGCTTATATGGTCTTAAACAGAGGCTGCTGTAGTCACAGAATGGGATGCCCCGGGCAGGAATGGACCTGGCAGGGTCCAGTAGTGCTTTGGCCAGCAAAAGTGTCTTTATCAGGCCTAATTTCAAATATGATAAGAGCAAATGCTTATATGGTCTTAAACAGAGGCTGCTGTAGTCACAGAATGGGATGCCCCGGGCAGGAATGGACCTGGCAGGGTCCAGTAGTGCTTTGGCCAGCAAAAGTGTCTTTATCAGGCCTAATTTCAAATATGATAAGAGCAAATGCTTATATGGTCTTAAACAGAGGCTGCTGTAGTCACAGAATGGGATGCCCCGGGCAGGAATGGACCTGGCAGGGTCCAGTAGTGCTTTGGCCAGCAAAAGTGTCTTTATCAGGCCTAATTTCAAATATGATAAGAGCAAATGCTTATATGGTCTTAAACAGAGGCTGCTGTAGTCACAGAATGGGATGCCCTGGGCAGGAATGGACCTGGCAGGGTCCAGTAGTGCTTTGGCCAGCAAAAGTGTCTTTATCAGGCCTAATTTCAAATATGATAAGAGCAAATGCTTATATGGTCTTAAACAGAGGCTGCTTTAGTCACAGAATGGGATGCCCTGGGCAGGAATGGACCTGGCAGGGTCCAGTAGTGCTTTGGCCAGCAAAAGTGTCTTTATCAGGCTAATTTCAAATATGATAAGAGCAAATGCTTATATGGTCTTAAACAGAGGCTGCTGTAGTCACAGAATGGGATGCCCCGGGCAGGAATGGACCTGGCAGGGTCCAGTAGTGCTTTGGCCAGCAAAAGTGTCTTTATCAGGCCTAATTTCAAATATGATAAGAGCAAATGCTTATATGGTCTTAAACAGAGGCTGCTTTAGTCACAGAATGGGATGCCCTGGGCAGGAATGGACCTGGCAGGGTCCAGTAGTGCTTTGGCCAGCAAAAGTGTCTTTATCAGGCTAATTTCAAATATGATAAGAGCAAATGCTTATATGGTCTTAAACAGAGGCTGCTGTAGTCACAGAATGGGATGCCCTGGGCAGGAATGGACCTGGCAGGGTCCAGTAGTGCTTTGGCCAGCAAAAGTGTCTTTATCAGGCCTAATTTCAAATATGATAAGAGCAAATGCTTATATGGTCTTAAACAGAGGCTGCTTTAGTCACAGAATGGGATGCCTCACAGCAGACTTAAGATCAGTTCAGTATATATGCACAGTTAGTTACTATAAGCAGCCTGAAAACGCTAACAAAGGCTGGATGAAAAAAAAAAAATCTCCCTGTCAGCCAGCTCCGTTTTTCCTACCTTTCCCTGGCTTTCTGTCTGTCTCCTGTCTGTCTCCTGCCTGTCTCCTGCCTGTCCCTGTCTGTCCCTGTCTCCAGCCTGTCTAACTGCCTCAGCTACACAGCGTTCTGTCTGTCTGTCACGAATGCAATAGAGAAATGAGGAAAAGCAAGATGGCCGCCGTTAAATACCGCTGTGTGACGTCACCGGGCTTGCTGGCTGCTGATAGGCTGCATGTGACTGCCCCAGCTTGCACTGGCGCGGGATACATGTCCAGACATGTCCCGTCCGCCATCTTAGAATGCCTGTAAATGTAAATGAATGGATGTTAAAGGAAAACTTCGAGTGATCGAATCGCGGGGAAATTCGGATTCGATCCGAATCGAATTTTTCCTGAAATTCGGATCGAATCCGGGTTCGTCCGGATCGATTCGCTCATCCCTAGCTATTATTTGTTGAGGCGCTGTACAAAGTTAAAGATAACAGTTTCAGAAGTTAGTATAAATTATAATTTCAATACTGGACAGTTAGGCAGCATACACATAATTTATTTTGCCTTCACAGATTATTTCTTCTTCTCAGTTCAGTTCTTCTCTGCTCCTCATTAATTTTCAAATTCCTTTTATTTTCTCCAGTTTCATACTTCCCTCTCTTCTTCCCATATACCTTTTTCTTACTTCTTTACACCAAGGCCCTTATTTAAGAAGGGATAGCGTCAGGTAGCGGCTGGTTAATGAGAGGTAGTGACAGATAGCGCCTGGTCAACGCCGGACACGGGGACTGGGATAGCGCTATGTAGCGTCTGATTCATCATTTTCACAGCCTCAGCAAACAGCGCCAACGTTCAGCCTTGCACAGCGCCAGGTATAACCTCTCACTACCTGGCGCTCTCCCATACATTTCAATGGACGATCCTTTTCTTCTCTTTAAATGGGTTTTTTTTTTCAAAAAAATCACAAATAATTCTGTGACCTCTTCTGGCATTGAAATAGCAGTTTTTTCACAATTTTTATATATTTCCTCAGAAATGACATTACAGGTCTGCCATTAAAGTGTTCATGTTACAATGTTGCTACAATGTAATTTCATATGTTTTTGCTTTGTTACTAGTTGATAGATGCTGAGAAACAGACTTTAAACACACCGCCTCCTGCGCTCTGGGCTTCAAACAAATATTTTTCAGCGCCAGAGATTTGTGAGGCTGTTTTTTTGCTGAATATGGTGTGAGTCGGTCGCTATGAGCAGTCGCTAACATGCGCTCCCATACAGCGCTGTACTGGTCAAATAGCGACTCCTCACAATATATTCACCATTACTGAACAGCGACTCACGGCCGAGCTCTGCGACTACTAGCGGGCGCTCTGAAAATGCCTGCTACAGGCGCTCATCTGTTACTACCTGCCGCTAATGATGAATCAGCCTGCTATTTTCCTTCCTGTCTTTTTTTAACAACTTATTTTCTGCTTCCTTCCTCTCTTTCTCTTTTTCAACCTATTTTCTTCAGATTTCATCCTCACATTCCTTTCCTTTCTTTTTATTTTCTTTCTCTCTTCCCTGCCTCCCTTTGTTTTTTTCATTATTCCCAGTTATCCCTTCATCGTCATTCCAGTTTTCAGTTTTTTTCCACTTTTTCCAGTTTTCTTCAGTTTCAGAGGTCTTTCCCTTTTCCTCCTCCCATACACCCCCTCTTACGTCTTTACATTTTTTTCCTTTCTCCTTTTTCAACAACATATTTTCCCCTTCATGCCTACCTTACTCTTTTCCTTTTTTTCTTTGGGTGTCATCCTTTGCAGTCCTCTATATTTTCATTCCTTTTTTCCCTTTTTTCTCAGTCTTTCATTCCTTTCTCCCTTTTTTTCATCTATTGCTTCTTTCCCCCCTTTTTTCACTATCTGTTTCTCCTATTTCTCAGATTTCATCCCTCCCATGCTTTTTTTTTCCTTCACATTCCTTTGTTCTTTTTTCCCTTCTCTCCATTTATCCTCCCTTTTCTCTGTTACATCCTCATTTGTTTACTTACAAATATAATTCTCGCTTTGCTTCCTCCCTTTTTACCCTCCTACCTTTTTTTCTTTATTTCATATTCATATCATTGCATCATTTCTTTTTTCTTATTTTCTAATATCTGTTCCCTTCTGCTCCCCCCTTATCTCTTGCCTTACTTCTTAAATTCTTTTTTTTTATTCTTTTTTTTATTTCCATCAATTCATTTTCATTATTCTATTGTTTTCCTATTTTTTTATCTGTATTTTTTTCTGGCTTCCGTTCCTTAATCATACCTCGTATCTCCTTTCTTTTTAAAAATCAGGTTCATCCCTTCCTTCTATCCCTGCCCATAGTCAAAAAGGCGTACATAACTGTCAGGGAACCGCGGGTCACGTGATCCAACTATAAACCAGGGACCTCCGTAAACACAGACCGCGTTCCCAAAACCCTTTTGTCCGTGTTCTCCTATCAAACACCAGGCCCAAAGCCTGCGGACACACAGATTCTTGGTTTAAGGCAAACAGATCGCTCAAGTTAAAATGTAAGTTTTAATGCTATAAGCACACTAGGCAGTGATAACAAGCATTTGGCTATGATGTAATATGAAATGATACAGAGACACAATAATCAGTTACCTTAGTATGTAGTTTGCAGAGTAGTGGTTCTAGCTTCCACAAGAGGTAAGTGGCAAGCTGTGTGGGTGGGCACCTCCAGCACGTGTGACTCGTGACCTCTCCAGAGAATGACAAACGCCTGGCTCAGGGTTACCCTATTTATGCGGCGAGACCCCTCCACCCCCTCCCCTCTGTGGGACGGGTTGTCACCTCCCACTGTTCTGGGGCTCACTACAGCACTTAAGGGTTATAACTTGGAGCAGGGGGGGTTGTATGGCTTTGGAAGCGGTATTAAACGATTGGGCTGGACGCCGGGCATCCGATGATTCCAGAAATGGGGTCCCTAAGCGGGTCAGAGCCTTAGATCTCCGTTTTCCGGGTTTTCCTTTATTGCTGAGCCTGCCGTAACCTATCCCCATGTGCGGTTTGTGAGCCGGTTCTGATTCTGTACCTGGTTTGGTGCTGGGACACATGGGACCGCAGCTATGGTCCGCTTTGTGTTGGTGCCGGCTGTCTGCAGCTCCCCTCTTTCATGTGACAAATTCACAGCCAGGGGTCCAGCGAGCTAGAGGTGTGACAATCAGCGGGGGAAGGGGGGGTCTGTGATCTGCGCTGTTCAACCCTTAAATGTGAATTTCTCTTCCTGAAGAGATAAGGACCTGTGCATTTATAACAGGGGGAATAAAGGGGAACTCCAGACTTGGATATGTGAGGTTTCTGCACTTAAGCTGGATTGTTCCTTCACAATAACCCTGCCAACAACTCATTTAATCTACTCTTTTTTAACCACTAAAAACTGGACCAACAACCTGACACAGTTGGAAAGGTAGCGGCCATTTTGGAGCTTCCTCTCCCAAATGACACAAATGAAATGCACAAGCCCAGCACGACTTCATGTTTGCAGGTGGCCTGCAAGCCCATGAGCGGCCATCTTGTTTTTAAAATTAATTCCAGTAGGGGTTAGAAAAAGATAAATTGTTTTTTATGTGCAGCAATCTAAATTGCCCTGAGCAGGGATGCATATGAGCACTGTTTGTTGTGTTACTCTGATATAATTCATTTTAGACTGTTGGTCCGCTTTAATGAACTCCACAGCATGCTGCACCCCACTTACCCCACCCCATGCCTTCCTATAACCACCCTGAATGCATGTCACATCGGAAAATAAGATATAGAGAAATAGCAGCTGGAAGTAGCTCCATCTATTGTAGGTCCCATCGACATAAGCACATTTGCCGGGCACCAACTTGAGTCATGGCTGTACTGCCCTGCCATTATAATATACTCTATACCTCTTCATCCATCTCTGAATCCTCTCATTCACCTGAACCTTAAACTTTCACCAGAATAAAAAGCGTCAGATAGGCAAAGCAGTCGTCATGTCGCACTTTCTTTGGAAGCCATCAGAGTGCGGAGTCTGGGGGGGGCGCAAATAATCGGCGTGCACCAGATCTCCTGCATATGACTCATTAACAAACTTTCTGGGGGAACAAGTTTCCTGAAAAGTCAGTACCTGGATCCATGAGACATCCATATTCATGTGCGGAATGATTTATTTCACCTAATGTGTGGGAACTGGCTGCGCTATGCATGTCTCCGGCGATTTGCATTATTCATCTCTCGCGTCGCCGGCGGGCACACTGTGCGTTACTCTGAGGAGGCCATACCAAGCGGGAGTGCCGGCACCACACTGTGAAAGGGGCACTCTACTCTAATTAAGTGCCAATCAATAACTAATTTATTATTTAGGTGAGAAAACAAACCTCGAAACAGGATGTGGCTCTGCTGGGACAAAATTCACGTCTATCAAGGAATCAAAGCTTAGGTAATATTGAGGCAGCAATGTCGGATTGTCAGACTGGGGTGGTTTGGACCCATCAATAGAACTGACTCATGGCCCATGTGTGGAATGTGAGGAATAGGGCAAATATTTTATTATATTTTATTCCTGATGTTTGATTACCTCTAAATCCCACATTTGTAGCAAATGCTACCTCTGCACCCCTACTTTAGCGAATATGTGACAATTCTCACCCAAATCCTGCTCTTAGGATGCGTGCAGGCCTCACAACCTGGAGGGGGGGGGCAGTTTCAAAGACCATCCCTGTGGAATTTGATACATTTGGCCTGAGCAGCAGCCACAAGGTCTGATCAAAAGATTACCCCATGCAGAAAGTGGCCTCTCCTCAAACCCATTATCCAGCCGGTGCCGACCCAAAACCAGGAATAACTTGGTCGCGTTCACCCTAGCCCCAAACCCAGTACAGAGCCAGAACCAGGAGGCAAAGTCGAATTCATCCCAAATTGTCCCATCATTGTAACCCCTATAGAACCGGAGAAATGGAGATCTCGGGTTCTGATCCACCATACCCCCCTGTGAGATGCCTGCTGGTCCAGTTGAGAGCTTCTGATGTCCCTGTACACAGAGGTTGAGATGGTGCCCTGATGGTGCCCTGTGCGACTGCCAGCCATGGCTGGCAGGCTGGCTGGCAGAAACTCAAATGGGTTTCTGAGTTCAAAGACCCACTAGGGAATTTCCCTGTTCCATTATGGGCCAGTCCAATTAATTAACATTTTGAGAGGTTCTTTTATAAAGAGTCTCTAATCTTTTTAAAAACTTTTATTAAAGGTCTGCTTTATTAAATAATAGAGTGTTACATAACGTAAAGGGGTGGTTTTCCTCCTTACCTACTTGGTTGTTTCTACTGCTTTGATAAACTAGAGGATGCTGTATTTATGATGTTGTAACAAATACACAACTCATTTTGGAGAACTTCTCCACTACAAAATCCATCCAATTGAGTTGGAGAGTCTCTTGAAACTCAGTGCATATGTATTCCACACGCTTAAGAGTGATAACATATCATCTGTAGCAGACAGTTGAGCACAATCAGAATGAATCCCACTAGCCGGTGTCTAGTACCTCCCTCCTAGAATCTCTGTGGATGCCACAGGTCTTTTCCTTCAGGTCAGGGACAGGCTCTCTTGCTCTATCTCCTGTTCCACTTTACAAACCAAGAATGACTGGACTGAACTGAACTAAACACCTAACAAGGGGAAGACTAACTATGTAATTGTTATGTCACATGTGTCACATGTACTACACATTCTTGCCATGTGCCAATACTTCTGCCTGAACCAGATACAACCAGTTATCAATCCCTTCATGTTTACTTCTATCCCTAATGTTGAACTCTAAGTAAACCCTGTGGTTCCTAAAGCACTCTATGCTAGCCGTGCACTGGTGACCCAACTACTGGCATCTAGGCTATCTATCTTAGCTTGACAGCAGCAGTAAATCCAGCAGCAGCCATCAGCGCCTCAGCAAATCCAGCAGAGCAGTGGTGGCAGAGTTCAGGGCAGCTGGTGTTAAGAAGGATTTAGCAGACTGCAGCAAGGTGTATGGAGCTCAGCAACGACAGTAAAATCTAAACCAGCAGATGTAGGTGGGGTCTGGCCACAACAGTAACAGATGTGACTGACAATGGCTCAAAACCAAATCAGCCCATTACCCCTATGTCCAAGTTAAAGCCCAGCAAAAAGTTTCAAATGTAACACCCACCCACTTCCACTTAGTTCCACCAACCCTGCTCACACTCAAAAGTGAGGACCAGCCTGATGGTCTTCCAGTAGGATGGGCCCATCCAGCAGCCAGCACTGGAGCCCATTTTGGAGGTGTTGCTGGCTCCTAAAGGCTTGACATATGTTTTCTTCAAAGGTTTTATATTAAAGCCTGTGCATTACGCAGCCATTTCTAGTTTAGGTAAGCATTACATTTAATTGAGCCATGTGCACTATAGAGAAGTAACAAATTACAGCTCACCTCTCCTATAAGCCCTGGTTATTCTTTAGCACACAGCACAAAACACTGCAACATAACAAGTATAAGCCAGCTAAAATCCACAATTTATTTCATTAAAATCAAAGTCTCAGGTCCAAAGTTCAAGTCAACATCGCACACAGGGGCAGCGTGATGGGCTGCTGATCTAACCTGTTCCTTTACTGCTTCTAATTCACCAAACAACAGCCACCCCCCCCCCCCCCCGACACAGGTCTAGAATCTCTGTGGATTTCACAGGTCTTCTTCTTCTGGTCAGGGACAGACTCTCTTGCTCCTGTTATACTTTACAAACCAAGAATGACTGGACTGAACTGAACTAAGCGCCTAACAAGGGGAAGCCTAACTTTATAATTGTTATGTCACATGTGTCACATGTATTGCACATGCTTGCCATGTGCCAATACTTCCCTACAGGTCTGCCTGAACCAGATCCAACCAGTTATGAATCCCATCTTGCTTAATGTTATCCCCAATGTTGAACTCTAAGTGAACCCTGTGGTTCCTAAAGCACCCTATGCTAGCTGTGCACTAGTAACTACTGGCATCTAGCCTCTCTATCTTAGCTCAACAGCAGCAGCCATCAGCACATCAGAGTCCAGAGCAGCTGGTGTCAAGAAGGATTTGGCACAGTGTATAGGGCTCAACAATGACATTAAAACCAGTGGGTGTAGGCACAGTAACATATGTGACTGACTGACTGACAATAGCTCAACACTAGACCAGCCCATCACACCTATGCCCAAATTAAAGCCCAATGTAACACCCACCCATTTCCACTTAGTCCCACCAATACTCAAAAGTGAAGACCAGCCTGATGGTCTTCCAGTAGTATGGGCCCCATCCAGCACTGTAGCCCATTTTGGAGGACTGCTGAGGTGTTGCTGCTCCTAAAGGTTCAACATCTGTTTTCTTCAAAGGTTTTATATTAAAGTCTGTGCATTACTCAGTTTAGGTCAGCATTATAGATAAGTAACAATTAACAGCTCACCTCTCCTATGAGCCCTGGTTAGTCCTTAGCACACAGCAAAAAACACTGCAGCATAACAAATAAATGTCGGGCTAAAACACACAATTTATTTCATTAAAATCAAAGTCTCATGTCCAAAGTGCAAGTCAACATTGTACACAGGGGCAGCGTGATGGGCTGCTGATCTAACCTGTTCCTTTACTATGCCACTGTTTCTAATTCACTAAACAGAGACCCCCCAGACACAGGGTTGAGGGGTCTGCTTTAAAGCAGGAATACACCCTAGGGAGTGCCGGGGAAAACCTGTTTATTTGGGTACAGCACGTCCCAAAATCCAAATATGAAAGTCTGTGGAGAAACACTTCTCTACCAATATACCTGTGGCAATCCCAACATCCTGCAGTACATTCTATGCTGTGCATACGAATGAATGACATAGAACATTTGTTTGTATACACAGCCCAGCACAGAGCCCTGAGAGCATCCGGCATCCCTTCATCCGCTCCCCTCCGGCTGTGCGCACCAGCGCTGGGGGTACCATTTGATCATGGATCAGTAGGTATACCAGGTGAAATGGGAGTTTTCTCACTCCCGGGCATCCCAATTTGGAGCAGGAGATTGGCCATTCCTGGAGTCTTTTAGACTTCAAGGCCGGTCATCAAGGATTTTGTTCCTCTTATAGGGATTAACCAAAAAAAACAAAAGGTTACTCACCTTTTGTCTGCCGCAGCTGCTCGATCCCATTCTATAGATCAGCACAGCACCCGATTGCATCCCACGCTGTCTGGGCCATGACCTGTGTCAGGATCCCACCCCTCTGCCATTAGTCACAGGGTGCGGTCACTGCAATCAGGGCTGGATCCAGGTTTATGCGGGGCCCTGGGCGATAGCATCTCACTGGGCCCCTTTCAGTGTGATATGACAATCCATACATGGTAGTAAAGGTGCATGTATAGTGAATATTGGCAAAGAAGAGAAAAAAAATAAAATAAAAGGATAACAGATTGACAGAAAGAGGTATAGAAAAAATAAGAAATAGAGGCACAGAAAGAAAAAAAGGATGACTTAATAGAAGGAATGGCAGAACGAAAGAAAGGAAATAAGAGATAGATGAATGACAAAAAAAAAAAGAAAGCAAGAAAGAAAGAGAGAAAAAGAATTACCAAAAAATAGAATATAGGAAAATAAATGACAAAAAGACAATAGATTAAACAAAAGGATACACAAAGGATAGATGGAGATAAACAAAGAAATTTTAAAAAATTAAGGGAAAAAATGAAGAAGGAAAGAACAAAAGCATAGAATTAATGAAAGAAAGAAAGAAAAGAATAAGAGGAATAACAGAAAAAAAGTTACGGCCTTATTTATCAAGGGCTAGCGCCAGGTAGTGTCTGACGAGCGGCAGGTACCGCCAGCTAACGGCGGCTACCGAATCAAGTACGCCTGGCGGCGGTCACAATGACGCATTTATCACGCTAAATGAGGCTAGCGCCGGCGAGAGCGACAGCTAGCGCGGGATTCATCATGTAGCCAACTGCAACGAACAGCGCCGCTGCTAATCCCATCACAGCGACAGGTATGACCTGGCGCTCCCTGGCGTGGTCCAATGCATTTCAATGGAGCAATCTTTAAATATTCATAATTAATTGCTATTAATGTTTTTTTTTTTTTTTTTTTTTTTTAAATGGCAAAAATTCTGTGGTTGGGATTTTTTTTTAAGTAAAAAAAAAAAAAAAAATTGTGCAGAATTGATATTACAGGTCTGATATTAATGTATTCATATTACAAAATGTTTAGAAAAACTTGTATAATTTTTACATATAAAAAAAAAGGTTGTTTGGAGGTTAAAAACTACTTTACACACATCGCCGCCAGCGCTCTGGGGTTTAAACAAGGAATTCACAGCGCGAGAAATTTTTGAGCGTGATTTGTTAATGAATCTGCAGCAAGCCGTTCGCTCTGGCCATTCGCTGTCAGGCGCACCCATACAAGCGGAACCTGTGAAACAGCGACCCCTAACCCCGTATTCAACATTACCGCACACCGACTGAGTCGCTGTCAACAAGCAAACCCCGGCCAAGCACAGCGAATACTAGCTGGCGCTGTGAAAATCACGCTACTGGCGCTCATCTGTCGCTACCTGGCGCTATTAATGAATCGGCCTCTAAGTATTTACAGAGGTGGACTGGCAGAAAAAAAAGAAAGAAAGAATAAGAGCAAGAAAGGTAAGAAAAAAGAAAGAGAAGGAATGGCAGAATGAACAGATACAAGAAAGAAACAAAGAATAGATAGAAAGGAAGCAAAATATATAGATAGACGAAAGATAAATAGAATAGAAAGAAGAAAAAAAATTGAAGGAAAGAAAAAAGAAATAATGAAAGGAAAGAAGAAAGAAAGAAAATGGATGGCAGAAAGAACAGATGGAAGCGAATAGACAGAAGAGAAAGAAACAAAGAGGCCGATTCATTAATAGCGCCAGGTAGCGACAGATGAGCGACAGTAGCGTTATTTTCACAGCGCCTGCTAGTATTCGCTGTGCTTGGCCGTTGTTCGGCTGTTGAGAGCGACTCAGTCGGTGTGCAGTAATGTTGAATACGGGGTTAGGAGTCGCTGTTTGACAGGTTCCGCGCTGTATGGGAGCGCATGACAGCGAACGGCCATAGCGAACGGCTCCCAGCATATTCATTAACAAATCACGCTCCAAAAATTCTCGCGCAGTGAAATGCTTGTTTAAACCCCAGAGCGCTGGCGGCGATGGGTTAAAAGTAGTTTTTTTAACCCCCAAACAACCATATTTTTAGAAAAAAAAACAAAACATGTTTTTCCAAACATTTTGTAATATGAATACATTAATATCAGACCTGTAACATCAATTCTGCTCAATTTTTTTTTTTTTACCTTAAAAAAAAAAATCTAACATTGCAGAAGTGGTCACAGAATTTTTGACATTTAAAAAAAAAAAAAAAAAAAAAATTAATAGCAATTAAATATGAATAATTAAAGATTGCTCCATTGAAATGCATTGGAGAGCGCCAGGTAGCGAGAGGTCATACCTGTCGCTGTTCAAGGTCGCTCGCTGGCGCTGTGGGGTGAGGCTGGAATAATGATGAATGATTCGCTATCTGGCGCTCTGTCAGTCGCTAAGCAGGATCGGCTTGATAAATGTGTGATTGCGGAGGGGAGCCGGCGTTCTCGTGGCGGTGAGCGTCATTACCGTTCGCTCACCATTCGCTACCTGGCGCTATCCCTTGTTAAATAAGGGCCAAAGAATAGATGGACTAACAGAAACATTCTCCCAATGGCCAATCTGCCCCTGTCCGACAGTCTTTAGTCCTGGTTACTGCACGGCCCTGCGCCCTGCATAGGCCCAGAGTAGAGGCAATGAGGTGGGCCCCCCAAGGTGCAAGGGCCCGGAACCTGCCCAGTGCTGACGCCTGCCCTGACTGCAATGGTGGAGATATACTGAGGTCTGACACACCTGCTCCACTGTAGTAAAGGTTCAACGTCTGATTTCTTCAAAGGTTTTATATTAAAACCTTTGCACTATGCAGAGATTTCTAGTTTAGGTCAGCAGCGCCACTGTAGTAAAGGGAGAGATCGTGAAAGTGCCCTTGTGACTGATGGGATACTGGAGTTTGGGCTTCGGTGGTGTGGGATGTGATCCAGCGATGAAGTGATTTGCTAAGTATGACCAGGGGGACAAACAAACCCTTTCGTTTTTTTATTTGGATGGTCGATCCCTTTAAAGGGGACCTTAACAACAGAGGTAAAGGGGATTGTTCTTTCACTACCTGATTTCGATGAAGGGGTCTCTTAATTTTTATTTTTTATCAGCACAATGGATCAAAAATGTCATATAATTAATTACCTATTCCATATTAATTTGGTTTCTGATCCTAAAATGCATCTTCTCTGCAGAGCTCCAGGCCAGCTCTCTAATTGGCCACAATTAGGGAAGGAGCTTGGGAAACATGCGGTATTGGCCCGGCACAGGCGGCTCCCCCGGGGACTCTCTGGACACTGAGCAATCAGAGAGGCTCTGTCTAGAACCGCCGATCATCAATTATTCTTGTGGGACCAATTCAGCCTAAGTGTGTGGTTACACAAATACATCACGGACAGTTCAGCCGTGGACAAGCCGCGTCCCGGTGGGATCTGATTCCTCGTTCATTAATCCAAAGGCATCCCACCGCCGCGCTCCCTGGAGCCATCTCTCAGGGACTATGGGCCAACAGGCACCAAAAGGCCCCCTGTGTTGGCTCTGGACCATAGTTGCTTTCTTATAATATTTCCCTTTTTTTGTGTTATTTATAGTTTGAAAGTGTTGTGTTCAGGTTCATTTGCTGGACCCTATTGGGGGAGATATAGCCTCATTAAAGTACAAGTACATTTTTCTACTCTTCTGGTGATGGGCTGGGAATATATCCATTACACACTCTACTCTGCCTTTAACCAGCAGGGAATGTAACAATTTTTTTATCAGCTCGTGTAGTATACAATGTAACAGCTTTAGGTAAATAAACTAAATTATCATATTGCCCTTAAAGTGGACCAACACCCAGGATTTTCACTATCCTGGGTTTTGGTCCACTTCCGCGAGGCACCCTGATCGAGGGTGCCCCGCTGCGTGAACCCCCCAGAATGGCAGAAAAAACTCACCTCACCCCGCTCCTACGGCGCATGCGTGGGTCTCGTCCAATCAGCTTGCTCAGAGCCGCTGTGGTATGCACGTACAAGGGACGGACAACCACAGCGGCTGCGAGCACGCCGGCAGCCGCATCTCGCGCTTCCCCCTAACAGGTAGCGCGCCTGCGCCGGCCATTCACAAACGGCCGGCGCGGGCACGCACCCTGCTAGAGAGAAGCGCGAGATGCGCCCGCGCATGCGCCATTGGAACGGGAGTAAGGTAAGGTGAATGGGGTGTCCTGGGGGGTTTCACACAGCGGTGCATGCCGATTTCGGATGCCCCGCGGGAAGGGATCTGATCGGCCTGGTGTTCCACTTTAAGCGCCTAATGTTCCCAACAGTGGCGTACATATAATGGAAGCAGGGAAGGCAGGTGCTACCGGGCCCGTGGCATAACATGACATAAGGGGGCCCTGTGCAAACTGCATTAAACCCTCTATTACAGTATCAGCCCTCCCCGGGGTCCCTGGAATGAACTATGCTGTTTGGTTGAGTAAAAAACAGCAGGTCCGCCAAGCTCCGGTAGACCCCGTCCCCACAAACCACCGCTCCAAGGCTGGTACCTCATTCTGTGTCAGAATGCAATCATCGCACTGGCTGTTGTTTGAAGTGTCCCACCCCTTCTTCGGGGTCATGGTGATAGGGATAATGGTGACTCGGACACTCATTACGAACTACTTACCACACCGGCAATCACCCCTGCGGATTCACACAAGACCTGGTCGGCCGGTGAATGTCTGTCTCTGGGGTGGTGGCTATGGTTTTCGGCCTGATCGGGGACCTGCTTTGGGGCCCCATGAGGCCCGTGTATACCCATGGTTCCCAGTTTTACATTTCGTTTTAAAACAGAGCCCACAAAGCTGAGCAAACTAACATTAACTTTGTGCTGTATTTCAGAAAATCTTGGGAGGTGGGCGTGGTCGCATACCGAGAACTATAGTGTTACATTAGCATAGGGGAGGGCTATAAGACCACCCCTCTGCTAATTGTATGACCACCCCTATTACACCAACAACAGCACAGCTGTGTAACTCCTTCAGTGCCAGAGGGATACTTCAATCTCAATCTGACCCTACAAATGATCGATACACCAGCTCTGTATGCAACCTGTCACTCATGCCAGCCTGTTCCCAAAAGATAAACTATATTGAAAATTACTGGAATGTGTTGATGAATATATGGAATATATATATATATATATATATATATATATATATATATTAGCATAAGAAGAGAGGTTATAAAGGGGAATTTTACCAACTATATGGTTAATACTAACTGAGAAGACTGCACTTTCCTGAACAGCTATGGGGGTTATTCAATAAGGGATAGCGCCAGGTAGTGCCTCGTAGCAGCAGGCAGCGTCTGGTGAATCAACGCTGTACGCAAAATCACATTCATGAAAGCGAACCTGGTGAGCAACTCTAACAGCGCCATGTAGCTTCCGATTCATCATTACAGGTGGCTCAGCGTATAGCGCCGGCGCTCTAGCTTCCAGAGCGACAGGTATTACCTGTCGCTACCTGTCGCTCTCCCATACATTTCAATGGACCTTCCTTTTCTTCTGTTTAAACAGGGTTTATTGTTTTTCATTTTTTTTTTTATCTCAAATAATTGTGTGACCTCTCCTGGCCTAGAAAAAGTCATTTTTGAAAACTTTTTAATTTTTTTTTTTTTTTTTAATGCAGAATTGTATTTACAGGTCTGGCATTAAAGTGTCATTGTCCCAGTTTTAAAACAATGTCATTCCATGTGTTTTCGCTTTGTTACTGGTGGATATGTGTTAAAAAAAAGACTTTAATCACACAGCGCCTGGCGCTCTATGCCATAGCGACCAGATTTACAGCGCTGACGCTGTGTGTGTGTAGTTTTTTGATAAGTATGGTGTGGAGCGCTGAGAGTCGGTTGCACTAAGCTGTCGCTACCTCTCGCTTGCTGCAGCACTGGGTGTTAGAGTGCCCAACATACATCACATTCATCAATGCGGGCCAGGTTACTTCAGCGACTGAGGTGCTATGTTACAGTGCCCGATACCTGCTTACAGCATCTACTAGCGGTGGCTCTAAGCTCCGCTATACAGGCGCTCATTTGCCAATACCTGTGGTTAGTAATGAATCAGCCTCCACGACTCATCTCTGAGAGCAGCTGGGGAATACACAAATGGGAGGGAAGGGAGGGGATAGAGAGAATGTCAAGCAGCATAATGTTACATTGGTGGACAGACTATACTGAGGAAGAGAAAAGAGACAGCTTTCGGCAGCCAGAAAACAGGCACAGAACAAAGCCTGAAAACAAAGGGTCTGCTGCATCATATCAGCCACCAGGTAAGAAACAGGCTGGGATAAAAAAAATGGTTGGGTGTTCATTCCATTTTAAAGGCGCAGGAGAGTGTGGAATGAAAAATTCCCCAGTCTGTGGCCAGGAGAGACGAATGATACTTGTCCTTTAAAGGAAAATTGATTTAGCAGAAATGTTGATAGTAAGACAAGAAGTGCTGCCATCAAATATTCTGTCCATACTCTGAGGTCCTCCTTCATCTCCAATTGCACCATGAGCCTGCTATCTATTCTGCCAACTCCCCCATACAACATTGCTAACCCCAATGCACTTCAGGGATTAAGGCCCTTATTTATCAAGGGCTAGCGCCAGGTAGTGTCTGACGAGCGCCAGGTACCGCCAGCTAACGGCGGCTACCGACTCAAGTACGCCCGGCGGCGGTCACAATGACGCATTTATCAAGCTAAATGAGGCTAGCGCCGGCGAGAGCGACAGCTAGCGCGGGATTCATCATGTAGCCGACTGCAACGAACAGCGCCGCTGCTAATCCCATCACAGCGCCAGGTATGACCTGTCGCTCCCTGGCGATGTCCAATGCATTTCAATGGAGCAATCTTTAATTAATCATAATTAATTCCTATTAATGTTTATTTTTTTTTTTTTTTAATGTCAAAAATTCTGTGACCACTTCTGCAATGTTAGGATTTTTTTTTAAGGTAAAAAAAAAAAAAAAAATTTGTGCAGAATTGATATTACAGGTCTGATATTAATGTATTCATATTACAAAATGTTTATAAAAACTTGTATCATTTTACAATCAAAAAATATGGTTGCTTGGGGGTTAAAAACTATTTTACACACATCGCCGCCAGCGCTCTGGGGTTTAAACAAGGAATTCACAGCGCGAAAAAATTCGGAGCGTGTTTTGTTAATGAATCTGCAGCAAGCCGTTCGCTCTGGCCATTCGTTGTCAGGCGCACCCATACAACGCTGAACCTGTGAAACAGCGACCCCCCAGCCCGTATTCAACATTACCGCACACCGACTGAGTTGCTGTCAACAAGCAAACACCGGCCAAGCACAGCGAATACTAGCTGGCGCTGAGAAAATCAGGCTACTGGCGCTCATCTGTCGCTACCTGGCGCTATTAATGAATCGGCCTCTAAGTATCATTGGGACTGTACAGGCAGAAATAAATAGGGGCTCCAGTCACTCCTTTAATAAATAGGGCCTGGGCACCACCACCCATCGCCTGCCATTTTGTCTATGCTTTATTTGGTTTGGTCATATTTTGTGGGCAAAATAAGGCTATTGAAATATAGGGGCCCGGTTAACCGGCCAACTCTAGAGTCACAGGGAGAGAAGGGGCTAAACCTATTCCTTTTACATGATATTTAAAAGCACCAGCACTATCCTTTGAACATTACATTTGTTTAGAGTTGCCCTTTTTCTGTACTGTGCAGAAGTCCCTGTCCCCAGGGAGGCCATCATCCCACAAGTGGTTTGCAGGCTATACGGCTGTAGAGTAATATGTCCTGACCTCCAGCAGAAGCTATTATTGCCATAATGGGCTCAATTGACTGATTTAGTGCACCCACCCCCGTCATGCTAGTTGCTATAGCGATGGCAGAAAAGTTTTCTGAACAATCCTGGGTTTAGAATGTGGGAGGACACAGGTACGGCGCTCCAGATGATGCCAGTGACTCATGCTCAGGTTAATTAAATCTCCCTCGCTTACTATTTCATCTTCACGGCTGCTCCACAGGAAACACACACGTGACTGCGTTTTATATCCCCCTCCCATAAAATCACCTTACAATCTGTGTTAGTGGCAGCTTTTATTTATTTATATAGGGTCCCATTTTTTTATTTATTATATTATTTATTATATATTATATTATTATATATTATATCTAAATATACATACATTTTTTATATATTTTAATACACAATATGGGTGGGGTTATAGCCAGCATTCCTTATGATGACTGATCCCCATGTTAGACATATACAGTATTTCTACTTGATGTTTGTTTTTAGCTTTGGATACACGTCAAACTTCAACCTGAATTTGGCCAACAGAATTGACATGTTTAAAGTGGACCAACACCCAGGATTTTCACTATCCTGAGTTTGGGTCCACTTCCGCGGGGCACCCCGATAGGGTGTGCCCCGCTATGTGAAACCCCCCAGAATGGCAGAAAAAAACTGACCTCACCCGCTTGTACGGTGCATGCGCGGGCCTTGTCCAATCAGCGTGCTCAGAGCCGCTGTGGTATGCACGTACAAGGGACCGACAACCACAGCGGCTCCGAGCATGCTGGCGGCCGCATCTCGCGCCTCTCTCTAACAGGGAGCGCGCCCGCGCCGGCCATTCACAAACGGCCGGTGCGGGCGCGCGCCCTGCTAGAGAGAAGCGTGGTTGTGGCCGCTGCCCGCGCATGCGCCGTTGGAACGGGAGTAAGGTAAGGTGAATGGGGCATCCTGGAGGGTTTCACACAGCGGGGCATCCCGATTTCGGATGCCCCACGGGGAGGGATCTGATCGGACCGGGAATCTTATAGATTCCCGGGCCGATCAGCCTGGGTGTTGGTCCAATTTAATGCCAGAACTAGGGGCGGAGATAGCCATTAGCTAACTAGTGCATTTGAACAGGGATGTAAATATAGTGGGAGCACTGGATGCGACCAAGGCCCAGAAGGTCAGGGGGCCCCATAATTATTGCTCCTCCACCCTCTTTATAATATTTGTACTCACTTGGCATCATTTAGGTAAGGAAAGCAACATTTGCCTCTGCAGTTCAGTCTTTAGTTTTCTTGCTGCATCCAACTAACTTAAAGTTAAAGCCTTAGGAAGGCCCTATTTAAAGTGGACCAAAACCCACACCGATCAGCCTGAGAATCTATAAGAATCTATATGGTTTCCCTCCCCCCAGGGCATCCAAAATCAGGATACCCGCTGTGTAAAACCCCCCAGGTCACCCCATACACTTACCGTGTTTCCCGGTCCAACGGTGCATGTGCGAGCAGTGGCCGCATCCTCGCTATACCTCTAGCAGGCCTTTGTGAATGGCTGGCGTGGGGCACGCTCCCTGTTAGAGGGAAGCAGGGGATGCAGCCGCCAGCATCCTCGGAGTCGCTGGCCTTATACAAAGGCTTAGACGACGTAACGTCAGTGGCTCTGTACGCGCTGAATGGACGAGCGGCCACGCATGCGCCACAGGACTGGGAAGAGGTGAGTTGGCATCGGTGATCTGGGGGGTTCCACACAGCGGGGCCCTGGGGGATAGGACCAAAACCCAGGATAGTCAAAATCCTGGGTTTTGGTCCACTTTAAAGCAAGTCTCGTCCCTTGCTCTGGGGCATCCCGAAATTGGGATGCTTAGCTGAGTGAAACCCTGCCCCTGATTTCCTGTGAAAGCTTAATTTTTCCCAGTCACACAGCGCTTGCATGGGCTCCTGTCTAATCAGCGCCGTATGCCGGGCATGTTGATGTCACAGAGAGCCAAGCATCCCCAGTTTCCCTTTGGATGAGGGAGCGCTCCCACTCCCGGCTTATCTGCAACCGGCTATGTTTACATCTCCATAATTGCCAGGGAAAAGGTGAGTTTTTCTCTGTAGTCAGTGGGCATTTCATACAACGTCTGATCTGTGTCCAATGGAATTGAAGTCAGTGGACAAAATCTGATCTGTGTTCAAGTTAAAGTGATTGTAACAGCAACAAATAAAAATAAATAAACAGAAGCTTACCTGTTCCAAATGTTTCTCCAGCACTGTCATCCTTCTCTGGCCAGTGCCCTGAATGAGGAAATCCTCTTTGGCCACACCCTGCCGATGAGGTCCACCAATTGGCTTTCAGGTTCCATAACGGACCCCCCTGCGACCCAGCTTGAATGACTCTGCCATCATGCCCAGCTAACCCCTCCCTTCCACCTCCCTGCCCCGTCTCCTCCTTGCAGCGCTCTCTCGCCTTCTGAGGCCCTTATTTAACAAGGGATAGTGACAGGTAGCGCCTGGTGAGCGACCGGTAATGACGGGCCCCGCCACGAGAACGCCGGCTCCCCACCACAATCACACATTTATCAAGCCGATCCTGCTTAGCGACTGAGATAGCGCCATATAGCGACTAATTCATCATTATTCCAGCCTCACCCCACAGCGCCAGCGTCCGACCTTGAACAGCGACAGGTATGACCTCTCGCTACCTGGCGCTCTCCAATGCATTTCAATGGAACAATCTTTAAATATTCATAATTAATTCATATTAATGTGATAAATTCTGTGACCACTTCTGCCATGTTATATTTTTTTTTTAAGCTAAAAAAAAAAAAAAAAACTTTGTGCAGAATTAATATTACAGGTCTGATATTAATGTATTAATATTACAAAATTATTTGTAAAACTTGTTTTTTTTTGTTTCCAAAAATATGGTTGTTTGGGGGTTAAAAAAATACTTTTAACCCATCGCCGCCAGCGCTCTGGGGTCTAAACATGCATTTCACAGCGCGAGAAATGTTTGAGCGGGATTTGTTAATGAATATGGTGGGAGCCGGTCGCTATGGCCAGTCGCTATCATGCGCTCCCATACAGCGCGGAACCTGTCAAATAGCGACTCCTCACCCAATATTCAACATTACTGCACACCGACTGAGTCGCTATCAACAACCGAACAACGGCCAAGCACAGCGACTACTGGCGGGCGCTGTGAAAATACTGCTACAGTCGCTCAACTGTCGCTACCTGCCGCTATTAATGAATCGGCCTCCCTGTCTGGTAGTGCTGGTCTAGGCTCCAATATGGCCTAGCAACAGGGGGAGCGGGGAAAAGTACAGCCAGGGTGTCTGAAGCTAGTTCTGGGAAACTTACAGACTCCACCCATTATGTAGCATCACAGAGCCAAGGGCCACACCTACTTTCTTCAGAGAAGAAATCATAATGAACCTATCTTGACCATTTCTTCTTCAATTTAAAAATGGAAAACAGTTTAGGACAGTGCCAACGTAACTCAATGCAATGGTATAACAATTTCCTTTTGTAAAGTGGACCAAAACCCAGCTCGATCGGCCTGGGAATCTTATTGATTCTATCCCCCCACCCCGGGGCATCCAAAATTAGTATGCCCCACTGTGTGAAACCCCCCCCAGGTCGTTCATACACTTACCTTGTTTCCCGATCCCACAACGCATCTAAGAGGCAGGGCCGCATCCCGCTATACCTCTAGCAGGGCGCATGCCCGCGCCAGGCTTTTGTGAATGGCCGGCGCAGGCACACTCCCTGTTAGAGGGAAGCGGAGGATGTGGCGGTCAGAGCCGCTGCTCTTAGACGCGCCGTGGGACTGAGAAGAGGTGAGCTGGGCTTGGCGTCCTGGGGGGCTTCACACAGTGGGGCACCCCCAGGATTTTGACACTTTAATATCACTTTAATTGAAGTCAGTGGGCATTTTATACAACATCTGATATGTGTCCAATTTGCAGAGGTTTTTTTATTTCTCAAATTTTTGGGTTTTATGTTATTATTTCCCTACCCTATTTTGTGCACCCCACCCCTTACTACACCAATTTTAAAGCCATTTTTGGGCCCCCAAGTTTGGGTCCCCATTGACTTCAATGAGGGTCCCTGAACCAAAGTTTTGCGTCAAGTTCAGTCAAACGTGCAGAACCCAAACTTCTACTGGTTCGCTCATCACTAGACAAGACAGTTAGGGGGATAGAGAGGCGGTAGAAAAAGAGAAGGTATAAGAAACTGGGAATTGTTAGTGACACAGGGCTAGTAAAGGTTCCTTCAATGTGTCAGACATTAGAAGCCTTTTACTCTTACAGTACAGCCACTGCATCAGTGTAAATCACTGTTACAGTTATACATTGAATCAGTTTGCGCACACAACACCCTTTATTAAATCTAGGTCAGTCTTTGCCTTGTAGAAGTGAATGAAAATTCTTAAAACTAACTGTATGTTTGTTTTAAGCTGTTGGATCCAGTCATTCCGAGACCTCAAAATGTCATACATGACCTTTCAGGGCAATTGGAGCAAATTCGAATGAATTAATTTGCAGAACTGAATTGGTTGAATCAGATCCAAAACAAAAAGTTCCTGGGATACACACACCACAGTTAAAGGAGCAATATCGCGAAATTTGCATTAAAAAAGATAAATAATTAAATAGCCACACAATTGCTTATAACATGTGTATAAATAATCTGGAGATAGAAAAAGAAAAAAATATATGCCTCTCTTTTAAATTGTATAATGACAATGGCTCAGTCCATTTGCTGAATAGGGGGATCTGCTGGGTTGTATTTAGTGAGCTGCTTCATTTAGCCCACTGGTCTCCTAGCAACACTTTACCTCAGAGGCTGACACTGTAATCAGTGGTAACAGCTGTGTGTGTGTGTGAGGTGCTGCTTTTGTTATGAGACCAGGTGACTCAAATGTGTAAAATCTATACAAAATAAACTAAACTGACTGAAAATAACTGAAATTCTTCTTTGAATAACTGTGCAGGAAAATCTAAATGTATTAAAGTGGAACAAAACCCCGAGTGGCCGACCCTGAAGTCTATAAGACCCGGCCATTGACCTTCCCCCTTGGGCATTCTAAATCGGGATGCCCCACTGTGTGAAACGACCCCTGCATAACCACAGATTCCCCCATTTTTCTGGCGCGCTCACGCAGATAGTCATTTAGACAGGCCGGGCGGCCAGGAAGGTTACTGCTCAGGCTCCCCATCTGCGTGCAAACAGAGCTGATTGGATGAGAGCCAGCGCATGCGCTGTGGGACGGGGAAAGGTACGTTTTCACAGGTGAACTTGGGGATTTCACATATCAGGGCATCCCAAGTCGGGATGCCCCTAGGGGCACAAAACAAAACTCCAGATAGTGAAAATCCTGGGTTGGGCTTTGCTCTAAACACATAAAGCTGAAAGAAAGATCATATGGAAAAATGAAAAATAAGAATATGAAAGAGAAAATGGTAAACTGAAAGATTCTGCAGCAGAGCCAACATGAAGGGAAAACTGTCAAAATCAGCTAAATGACTTCTAGAGCTTTTCTCTCTGTTTTAGATATATAAGTTCTGGCCAGGCAATGTTGCAATGTTGTTATCTGATGCTGGACGGCTGCCAGCACTGAACAGCTGAGACTTTGATACATTGTTCTCCCCCTCTCCTCAGCATGGAACTGATACATTTTCCCCTTCTCCTCAGCGTGGAACAGGCCAGAGTGTCGGGCTCTGACACTCAGAAGACATAAACATGAGCTATTAGTCTCCAGCTGCTCAACACACACATCATTTTTTCTACATTTGTAATTCTTACTCCAACACTTACCTACATTCAAAGTACCATTTAAATATAAGTCACCAAGAAAAATAAGCTCCTATTTTCTTTGTTCTAAAGGGAGGTATTCAGTCCTTTGAGACCATCATTGTCAAATGATGCGAAAATTTTGCAAATATATTTATTCGGATTTGCAAGTGTTCCAGTTGCATAGACAAGCTTAAAGTGTAAGTTTAATGCAATGGCATTTTAAAAGTTTCCTTTATTGTGTGCCAAAATGATGTAATCGAGTTGCTGAACTTGTCTGTGATTTTATTGCTTTTCTATTTGTGTTATAAAACTTAGCAGCGTGAGCGAACTGGTGTGTTTCGTGTTTTTAAGGCTACGTTCACACCTGTCCGGTCACTTTTGCGGCCTGCATTTTGCGGCAAGTATTGTGTTCTCGTTTTTTTGTCTGTGTTAGTATTTGCGTTTGCGCCTGTGAGTTATATTATCCCTGTTTCAGGGGATGCGTTTGAGGACCGGATGCAGCAGGCAGGACTTTTTGCGACCGTGTTTTCCCCCTCTTTGCTGGCATCATGGAGGGGCACTTAGGTGCCATTGATGGACACATGCAGTACCAGGCAGGTGTGAACGAGGGCTAACTCTGGCTTGCTAATCTGCTGATTGTTTGAGGCAAAGACTATGCTCCTCATTCCTGATCTCATAGGTTTAACCCTTCTGTAATTCAGCTTCATCAAATGGGGGATCACAATTTTGTACGTTGTAGTAGCTAAAAGGTTACTAGCAATGTTCTCACCTGGGCAGGTCATTACTGCTGCTTAATTTTGCCAAAGCTGCTGATGAGCTCACCTGTTACAGTGGAAGGATTCTGGAACTTGCAGTCAGTAGTTTTTGCTCAAGGACAGGAAAGCCCCCCTCCCCCCACTATAGCAACACAGAGCCACAGGAATATTAACTTGGAAAGAGCATGTGGTAAGTAAATCACAGGTCTTGGGGCGCAATCCAGAAAAGGAAACAATAAGGTAGAACAACAAAAACCTGACAGAAAAACATCCAAAAATCGAGATGTCCCGCTGTGTGAAACCCCCCAGGTCATTCCATACACTTGCCTTGCTTCCCAATCCAACGGCGCATGCGCGAGCCATGGTCGCATCCCTGCTATCTCTCTAGCAGGGCTCATGCCCGTACCAGGCATTTATAAATTGCCGGTTCGGGCATGCTCCCTGTTAGAGGGAAGCGGGGGATGTGGCCGCCAGTGGGCTCGGAGCTGCTGGCTTAGACGAAGCCTTAGACGGTGTGATGTCAGCGGCTCTGCGTCCGCTGATTGGACAAGCAGCCGCACATGTGCCGTAGGACCGGGAAGAGGTGAGTTACCTTCGGCAATCTTGGGAGTTTCATTCAGCGGGGCACCCTGATCGGGGGAGAAGGACCAAAATGCAAGATAGTCAAAAACTTGGGTTTTGGTCCACTTTAAGCCAGTGTAAAGACAAGAAGAGATTTTCAAAGGATGGGATCTCAGCGTGAAAAAGCCCGCTTTGTTTCGGTGCCTTGGGAGTCATCTTGACCTGCCCTCTGTGTAAGCTTGAACATATCTGGGGATGATAACTTGATCCTGAGATGGGAAGATGAGTTTGTTGGGGGATCTGTCTCTCAGTGATCACACGTTCTCGCCCCCTCCATTCTGAGAGACTTCTCCTGAAGAACGGCTCGGAAGCCTTTCACACTGGAGATGTGATACTCTGCTACCTGCAGCCACTGATGATTGCTGAGCGTAAAACTTTAATGAGCTGCTGTTTGCTGAAACCTGTTAGACAAGCCTTATAAACACCTCTCCATAAATTGACACGATTCCTCGCTGCTGCATTGATTGCTTGCTCTCCCGTCGATGGCGGTTTAAAGTCAGAGGCAAATATAGGGAAAGAGATATTTCATTATTTGTTGTTTCACAAGTTAATAAGCTGGAGGCAGCCTGAATAATGTTAAGGAATCAAGTTGTCTAATGCAGATAAAAAAGAGGGGTGAGTTCGTCACTCAAGTGTGTTATAACTGGGGTCCCCAATAGCTACCACTTTTCATGTCAAGAACCACCTGGGTAGTACATATGGCTTGGCAGTCACCTAATAAATATCTTGATTGCCAGCCTCAGACCACATAATTATGCAGCGGGATCCAAACAATGGGCACAAGGCAAAGAGAGCTCACCTCCTGATACGATCAATGTCCATAGTGAAAGAGCGCCAGCCACGTAGTTTGGTTAGTAAAATCATCCATCCAAGCCGTGATAAAAAGCCATTACAGCAAGTAAAACATGATACGCATATGGAGAGCAGACCCCGCGTCTATGCGTTTCGAGCAAAGGCTCTTAATCAGTCACCTAAAACTGTATTAAACTAGATAAAATAACCATTTAAAGTGGACCAAAACCCACCGCGATCGGCCCGGGAATCCATAAAATTCTGGGGACGATCGATTTCCTCCAATCCAAAATCGGGATGCCCCACTGTGTGAAACTCCCCAGGTCACCTCATACACTTTCCTTGTTTCCCAGTCCCCACTAACTCCCTAGCAGGGTGCTAGGGAGGAATTTGTGAATGGCCGGTGCGGGCACGCTCCCTGTTAGAGGGTAGCGGGGGATGCGGCCGTCAGCGTGCTTGGAGCCTCTGCTCTTAGACAAAGGGTTAGACGGTGTGACGTCAGCGGCTCCAAGTGCTCTGATTGGACGAGCCGCCATGCATGCACCGTCGGACTGGGAAGAGGTGAGTTGGCTTTGGCGATCTGGGGGGTTTCATGCAGCAGGGAAAAGGACCAAATATTCAAAATCCTGGGTTTTGGTCCATTTTAATGTGCCTGCAAGGCACAACAATGCACATAAATGGTTTCCCGCCCAATTTAAACATGTTTGTACTTATGGAGTAAATCAGATTTGGGTAAAGAATAAATGGCAGCATATCAGGATTGAGTTAACGTCAATCTGCAGCCTCTCTGTGTACCACAATCAACCCCCTAGCCATTTTAAGCACAAAGAATAAGAGATATAGAGTAGTAAATACTAAATTTTACTGAGCATCATTGTAAGATAAAAAAAGTTATAATGTACCAGGAATGCACCTTGATTCCCCGGAGGTGAGGGAACAGTCACATAATTACACAGGCTCATTACAGCTTGGTAAACACAAGCCTGGCAATGCCCCAGCAGGAGGTGTTCCTCTTCTAAGGATCTTGCTGATACAGTTCACACCTCCACTAGCCTGACCATACTTCAATGCATAGGTCCAGACATGCTGGGGCAAGCAGTTCATAAAGAATTAGGAAGCCGCCATGCACTTTAATCAGAAACTGATCACACTTTTGGAAATCTGAAGACATAGCGTATGCACACGTGAGAATCCACTTGGTTTCAAAGCATGCCAAGAACCCAGCCAGGTCTGATGTTACCAGAATCTGCACTCCATGACCTTTCACTGAAAAGTTATGACACAGATTAGTTTTTAGAACTTTTTAGCTAGCCACTGCTAAGAGGTGGAGACCGAGTCTCATACCAGAGGGGACCTGTGTATAAAGGTCTGGAGAACCCAGGCCATCTTGTCTTTCATCTGAGAGACCATGTCAGATCCTGTGTAAAGCCCTTGTGCCCTCTGTAGCGGTTTACCTCACATCACTAAGGACCAGCACCTTATGGTAACTGACACTTTAACTATTTAGTTCTGATTGTAACTACTCACTTGTATTTACCTCTGTGGCCTGTATATATATATATATATATATATATATATATAAATCCATTGTATGCATGTAGTTTGTCTAGTGCGCTTTTAAAGGATAAATTATATAACTTAGTCTCAGGCTATTCTATTGTCTCGTCCATGCTTCTCAGTTATAATAAATGCAACCGGGCTGGATTTTGGCCCAATATAAAGTTAACGGACCAGGCTATGTCAGAGCTGGTGGCATTCCTAAGAGGCTGGCATTGCTCTGTTCACTGGTGGTAGTGAGAAGGCCCAGCAGCTTGTCAGGGTCTTAATGGCCTGTTTCATGGAAACGCTCCATGTGATCTTGGTGGCAGTGACGTCAGTTGAGGCCTCGAGGCAAAAATTTCCTCACAATCATTAAAATCCTATTGCATGCAACTAGTGATGAGTCTATTTGGAAGCCTTTCAGCCAGATAGTTCCCAGTATCCGGAATTTGGTACTTCCCAATGCCACCCCACTTATCTGTTCATCAAAAGTTGAAAAAGAAAAAAATATATATAATATAAATATATATATTATTACTTTAAAAAAAAAACTTTACCATTGCCACGTCTTCCTTTATCTATCACTCGCTGTGCAGCTTTCTCCTTGCAGGTCCACCAAGTTGGAGGCTCCCTCCTGGCGGGCACTGGTCTGCTGATGCCAGCTGTGTCGCCACACTGGTATCTGTAGTAAAGAGGGACAAAGGTTCTTTTCCTTGGTGTCCCGCCAAGCTAATCCCAGACTGTCAGAGCAGGGAGGCTTTTATATACCAGAGGAGCCTCTGTGGAATCCCCTTATGTGACTTATGACATCACTTGGGGAGAGGGACATTCCCTCCATGTCCCTTCCCTTTACTACAGATGTCGGGGGTGCAGCTGCAATACCAGCTCACCACCAGTAGCAGACCAACCAGCCAGACCAGGTGGGAGCCCCCAACACAAGGGACCCCTATACCAGTTCACAGGGTGACAGCCAGCATGTCATCTGCCAGCATCAGTGGGTGGCATGCCAGATAACCTGACCCATATCTTGCAGGTATCTACGATAGAAAAAAACAAAGCGAATCAGATCTGGGTCGAGTTTAGCTCTAAACTAAGTCTGAAAGCACATAACACAATCCAAAAAGAACAGCTCTACCACATACTATATAACATCACTATTCCCCGTACTGTGCAATTGTATAAACCATGAGATATAAATAATATATATCAAAGCATCTGCAATCAGATAATCACAATGAATAAGTAAAGTGATCAGTCTCCAAACAGGTGGAGAATTTCCCCCTCCTTTGGAGACTGATCACTTACTTTACTTATTCATTGTGATTTCCTGATTGCAGATGCTTTGATATATATTTGTATATCTTTCGCTTTATGCAATTGCACAGGAGGGAGGGATAATGGTTAGGCGTATTAAATATATGTATTGTGTTAGAGCTTTTCTATTTGGATTGTGGTATGCTCTTTTCAACTTTTTAGTAGTTATTGATAGTGATGGGCTATCGGAAAATACCCAGGAGGGAGTTGTAGGTCCTTTTTAATGGCAGGTTACTCAACTCAAATGGTAAGGAGTTGGTAATGTCCTAAGGAGTATAGGGGGACCTCAAGTTGCCCCCATATTCTTCCCATTCCCTGCTTTTCCCAGGTAATTTTATCTCACTTTGCTAATAGGGTATCTAAACATGATGTTTAAGTGGAACATTCTAGAGTAATGATTTTTTGTAAGCTATATCCTGTGCTATTCTCCCTGGAACACAGAGTCTCTTTGGAGGGATTTAATGGTAGGAGATGTACCTGCTGATAGAAGACATGAGGCCAATAAAGAAAGTAAACTCTGGAGGGTATGACGTTCTCAGGAAACGGCAAGATCGTAAAGTTCCTCTACTTTCATCAGATATCTGGCCGCAAAATACAGGCTTTGTGTAGACACATTTGCTTCTAGTTAGAGAAGTCTCAGGGATGGATTTACCATTAAGGTAAAATGTTCCTCCACTTCCTTTTATAGGCCAGGGCTGCTTTTACTCCTTATGATATTCTGCAACAACAATTGGATTTTTTCAAAGTTCATGAGCATCTGTGAAGGGTCTTATTTACACAGTTCATAGTCTATTATGTAGTAATAGGCCCAAGAAACAGGACTTACTGTATCATTCTGGAGGACTATTTTCTAGTAATCTCGAGGAACCCTTATCAGTTCACAAAGAGTTATATGTAAAAAAAACACATATAAGAAACATATGTAAATATGTAAAAAGACACATAAGAAACATTTTTTTTTTTTATTTTTGTTTTTACTCCCATACTTACCTTTTATTCACCACCGTTCTCCAATCCAAGAGCTGGTTCCATGCGGCCCGCCACTTGCTGTCACTGAAAGGCAGAGAGATCGGCGCCACATGCCTGGCACCTGCCAGTCTCTCCGGCTCTCAGTGACAGCTTGCTACCCACCACAGGAGGAGCTACTTTTACTGGGCGGGACCTGTAATGCCACTGGTCACACTTAATATAAATGCCTCTCCTTGTGGCAGGAAGGGAGATGCCGGGATCCCAGCCGGGGCTTGGATCTCAGCAGAGAGCAATGTGGGAAACCCAGGCGATGAGGATGCCATCCTGCGCTGGAGTACGGACAGAGGTAAGCGTGTTTTTGTAATGGTTTAATGAGGGGAATTTCTTGGGGAAATTCGGTGTATCGGCCAAACCAAACTTTTATAAAGTTCGCTCTTCTCTACTAGTCATTGTTCTGACTGGGTCTAACTCCCTATCTGTTCAAGTGGAATAGAAAATATTCCAAAACATTCAAAATGTGTTTCCTGTAGCAGGGGTAGCTCCAAACACACAGAGTAAGGGGGGAAGCAAGGGTCAGCAGTCTGCTTACCCAAACCTCAGCTGTGTTTCTCAGACTTGTTCTCAAGTACCACCAACAGATCATTTTTGTGTATCTCTGTGTGGACATGACCTGCTGGTTGTACTGGATGACACGTTTAAAAAACACTGGTCAAGGGGACAATAGAACTGTGTATCAGTTGACTAAAAGAGGTGGTTCCTATAGGTGCATGTCTATGAGTAGGACTTGAGTAAGAACTGGTCCAGGTTGATGTTTCTTAACCTTGTTTTGTGTATCTTCATCTGTGTGGCCATGGCTTTTCTTGGTAGTTGAGGATAGGATTGAGAAACACTGGTACAGGGAACAATGGAACTCTCTAGTACACATGTGCTCAACCCTCCTCCTCAAGGGCCACCAATAGGCCAGGTTTTGCAGATCTCCACACAGATACACAGGTGAAGTAATTAGTGCTCAAACAGAGCTATAGCTTGAGCACTAATTACTTCACCTGTGCATCAGTGTGGAGATCTGCAAAACCTGGCCGTTGGAGGAGGGTTGACCACCTATGCTCTAGTACAGCGATACTCAACTGGCGGAACAGGGTCCGAATGTGGACCTTGGTGCCAGATTTCCAGACCCCTGTCCTGACAACCCTGCACTCGGTAGCTTCTGTGTTGCCCTGCTCGAAGCTGCCCCCTTGATCAGTGATGTAGTGCTTAGTCTCCCTGCCAGTGTCATGGCTACCTGGCACCTAGTATTGCAATATGAATACTGCACGGGCATGAAGTGGTTTTCCCTTTGCCTCATCCATCCTATCCACATCCATACCATCTCCATCCATTCCTGTCCCCCCAGGTTTTCCCCATCCATCTTTCTCCCCCCCCCAGATCTTCCCTATCCATCCCTGTCTCCTCAGCTCTGCCCCATCCAGCCCAGTCTCTCTACCCCATTCTTTCCTGTCCTCCCAGTTTTGCCCATCCAATCCAAGTCCTCTCAGCTCTGCCCCATCCAGACCAGTCTCTCTACCCCATCCATTCCTGTCCACCTAGTTTTGCCCATCCAGTCCCCAGCCCCCAGCATTGCCAATCCATTACTCCATTTTCCAGCTCTGCCCATTCCTGCCCTTCTAGTTCTGCCCATCCATCCCTTCTCACAGCTCTCTCTCCTCTTATGGCTTCTCTCCCATTCATCCCTCCCCCCCCCCCCCCCGAGCCCTATTTATCTATCCATAAATCAGTGTGCTGCAGGCCATATATGTAGGTTCTGTGCCCAATAGGATTTTTGGGGTGGGGGGGTATGCAGCCTTTTTTAGTTTTGCTTGGGGAATCTATTGCCCCTCCCCCAGTGTGCTGATTTCTAACTATTACCACCCCCTTCCCCCCGGACCTTCACCTATCACCAGATGCCTTTAAATGGACCTTTACAAGAAGTGGTTGAGTACCCCTGCTCTAGTAGTAGCAGTGGTGTAGTGGATTTGGATGCGGGGCACCTCCAGCCACGTTTCTAAAGCCATGTGTCTAGGACCAAAGGACTCAGCTTGAGTAAGAATTGGTTTAGGGCCAACTTATGCTAAATTTACAGTTTTGTGAATCTATTGCATGCACATAACTTGTTAGTCAGACTTGAAAACAAAGTTGAGGAATATTGGTTAAGGTGACAAATGAACAATGGTCAGGGAGACAGCAAGTGTTGGTGTTGGCTTTGTTAGTAAGGTCTTTTGCAGAAGGTAAGTTTAGGTACTTTTTTATAAACTGTTAATAGTCAGTCATATATATTGAGTCTTTGCCTAAATTCTGATTTAGTCATTACTTAGGAATAAGAAGCCCCAGTACATTCCTCTGCCAGGTTGTGTGAATGCTGAAGAATAGAAAGTGTTACTGATGCGTTTCATGTTGTTGCGATGTCTGATGGATGTTTAGGGAACATATGCGCCCCGAACGCCAAGAGCAGATGCCCGTCAATCATCTCTTGCTGATGCCTCCTCCAAGATTGACAGCGTGTCTTCTGCAGGAAAAACAAGCCGCACCAGACGGAGAGGAGTCATGGGGGGTCAGCGCTGTTCTTTCTGTGTTCGTTTAACACCACAACCTTTACAATGTAAATCCGAAAAACTCAAAGTGATATTTTTACTTTTTTCATGTAACATGTCATAACAGCATGAGTAGCAGAAGCTGCTAGAGGGAAAGATCTCCCTAAAAGAGCTTTAAGAATGGGAGAGAGACTGGGCACTGTATCTAGCTTGTGATTGAGGCTCTGGAACTCTAGAACAGGACATGAAGGGTTTCCCAAATGAGTTTCCCTTTTGAGCAGGGGTAACCAACCCTCCTCCTCAATGACCACCAACAGGTCATGTTTTGTGGATCTCCACATAGCCAGCTCTATAGCCCTGCTGCTGCACTGATTACTTCCCCTGTGCATCTGTAAGATCTACAAAAACATGACCTGTTGGTGGGCCTTGAGGAGGAGGGTTGGAGAGCCCTGCTTTAGAGGGTCTAACAGTATACCTTCTGAGTCAGTATCCACTTATAGCCTTTGTAACATTTTCTGCCCCTATGCCAACCACCAACCTGTCTTCATAATAAATATATTTTGACTTTACCCAAGTTTGACCTCACTAAGGACCTTTACCACAGAGTGGTCAAATCATACAGAATTTGGTTCTGGCTGCCACCCTGGATACGGGCTGGATTCAAACCTAGGTGCAGGTAAAGCAAAAACTTTAACACATAAAATGCCTCATTGGGACATATAATGACCTACTAAATTATCCTCCAGACTGCTGAAAATGTATGTAATCTATTATATCTCCTCAGCCAAATAAATGTCACCAAAGAAGACTGGAACCTTGTTTGGTGCTGAAGAGATGCATGTCTGCCTTCAACAGGGGACTGGAATCTGGAGCACAAAAGTGGCCAGCACCTGCTACTGGGGCAGACCTGTGAAATGGAAATACTAATACTAAAGCCAAATACTATACAAGTAGACTTCACGCAAGTGGCTTCCCCAGTTGATAGTGTAGTTTCTAATGGTAGTAAGTAATGTAGAAAATGTATTATGAGCAGCATGTGACCATGAACTTGGTGGATATTTAATCCATTGCTGGGCTTCTTAGTGCTTGGTCAACAGAGGTATAGTCCAAAACAGCTGATTTCTAGTTTTGAAATTTGAACTGGTTCTTTACCTGTCACTAATTAAATCCAGAATGTAGAGAGTAGATGTGGGATATAGTATGTATAAACTGGTTGTATATGGGTATTTTTAATATGTAGAATAAGTAGTAAAACCCATTAATGATCTTTCTACACAGTTTAATAATATTAGGCTATGTTCACAGCTGTCCAGATGAGTTGGCAGCATGTGTTTTGCGTTAATGGCTTCAGAATGGGTTTGTATTTTGCAGCAAAATAAAAACGTGTTTGACATTGTCTTGCATGCATTATTTTTATGTCTTCATTTTGGATAGTTGAAAGTCTATAAGTCTATAAGTAGAAAGAAGTAAAATAAAATACCATACAAGGTCTTTTAATATACTTACATTAAACTGGAACAACGTCAATTTAAAAAAATGGGTGTTGTTCTGGGCACAGGGATTGAGGCCCCCTGTGTTCCCCGTTAGGAAAGCTCTCTGAATGGCCAGCACATATGGGTGTTGTTCCGGTTTAAACTATGCTCATCTTGATTCCCTTCATCCAGCAGGATGTCTTCATCAGAGGGATGTCTTCCTGAAACTGAAAATGAGTTTCAGGAAGACAATGAAGACACCCTGCAATCCTGCAAGGCACCGTAAACTCTCACAGGGAGGGGCATTTAAAACCCTTGGTGTGGCTTCCTTGTGACTCCCCCTTTGTGTCATTGTACAGCTAGGGGGCAGGAGATCATTCCCATTGGAAGCCACGACCGGTGGTATAAATACCCCTGCCTGATGCAGAGCATGGCAGGATGCCAAGATGTAAGGGTGAAGCCAACAGAGGTGAGTATAGTTTAATTTTAGTTTATTAAAGGACTTTGTGTGGTGCTTTTTTATTTAGTTTTTTCTACTTTCTCCAAGGGACTCCTATGATAGCTCAAATGGTGAGGGGCTGACAAGCTTCCTGCTGGCATGTTGGCAGATGACTTGCCAATACCTCCTGCCTTTTTACCCTTACTCCCAAGTATGAAAGTATGAAACAGGCACCAAATGACATAGGGGCCAGTGTCCTGGCATGGCTATTTGACCTCTGAGCCATGGAGACCCCAGTGTCTGTGGTGCTTGGATATAGAAAGCAGGACATTTTGCGGTCGGGTTTTAGTTCACCAGGCCACACGGAGGGGTGTTAAAAGAGGCCACTGTAAGATTTTCTTTTGCTCGGATCACACAAATGTATGTGGTACCGTCCTTACACAACTTGGGGCCTTATTTATCAAGGAATAGCGACAGATAGCGACTGGGGAGCCAGTAAAGCCAGGTACCGCAACTAGAACGCCGGCTCCCCTCCACAATCACACATTTATCAAGCCGATACTGCTTAGCGACTGAGATAGCGCCACCTAGCAACTCATTCATCATTATCCCAGCCTCATCCCACAGCGCCAGCGAACATCCTTGAACAGCGACAGGCATGACCTCTCACTACCTGGCGCTCTCCAATGCATTTCAATGGCAGAATGTATTTTAATTAAAAATTATTTTTTAATATTTTTTTTTTTTTCAAATTTCAAAAAAAAAATCTGTGAACACTTCTTCCTTTGAAAATGTATTTTTTGGGGATTTTTAAAAAATGTTTTTTTTTTTTTGCAGAATTGATATTACAGGTCTGATTTTAAACTATTCAGGTTTGAATATTATTTCAAAATCATTCCATTTTTTTTTTCGGTGGTTAGGGGGTTAAAAAACTTAAACATTCATTTCACAGCGCTAGGAATTTTTAAGGCTGATTTTTTAATGAATATGGTGGGTGCCGGTCGCTATGTCCAGTCGCTATCATGCGCTCCCATACAACAGCGAACCTGTCAAATAGCGACTCAGCATCTTGTATTCAACATTACGGCACACCGACTGAGTCGCTATCATCCACCGAACAATGGCCAAGCACAGCGACTGCTAGCGGTCGCTGTCAAAATACCGCTACAGTCGCTCAACAGTCGCTATCTGTCGCTATTAATGAATCAGCCTCTTGGTGTTTATTAGATTGTATGCAAACATTAATCACCAAAATATAAATGCTGCAACTTGTGCCACCCACTTGACAGCTTTAGCTGGAACCTGTTAAAAATGTAAATCAAACCCCAGTGGTCTTCAACTCGAAATGAGCAAATACATTTAGCCCTTACATTTCCGATTCAATCTAAATCTGAGGGAGTTTTATTGTTTTTGTACAGGTGAATGCCATTTCCAATCTACTCCATAAAAAACAATACTTTTTGACAAATTTCTGATATTTTAATTTTTTAGCTTGAAATGGTTTGGATACAATGGGCTGTTTCTAGGGAGCCAAGGCAATTGGGGCACATTTAACCCAGCCATACTGTTTCCTGCAGATGAGCCCCAGCCAATGTTAGTGGTGCAGGCAGGGCCGGATTATGAGAGGGGCGCAAGGGGC
Source organism: Gastrophryne carolinensis (assembly GCA_027917425.1). Classification (NCBI taxonomy): domain Eukaryota; kingdom Metazoa; phylum Chordata; class Amphibia; order Anura; family Microhylidae; genus Gastrophryne; species Gastrophryne carolinensis. Next base: position 39,273,994 of record CM051238.1, read on the forward strand.
TCTAGTCCCGGGGCCTCCACCACTTGCCCTGCAAAGGGGCCTCCACCAACCTTTGGGTTATGGTGTAGTCCAGGAGGCTTTTCAGTCTTTGGTTTGACGGGCTGCAGGGCCAGCAAACAAAGCTATCAACGGCAGTGGGGGCCCCCCGCATTTGGGCAGCCAAAGCCACCACAAGGCAGGATGGAGAGTCTAGAGCAGCAAAGCCGCCATCAGCAATGCTATAGTGTGGTTGGGTGCAGAGTAGTCAATCGATGGCCGCTCCCCGTACATAAGCCTTCTGCTTAAGTTTTCTGCTGGACCAGCTGGGTGACTACACTACCCCCCCCCCCTCCAGAATGGCAAAGCAGGAGTTCCAGAGCAGCACGCACCCGCACAAGGGACTCGATCTGACGTTCCAGTAAGTAGGCAGGGGCCAGACAACCATCAGTTAATTGGCTGGACTATTATTTTAAAAGGAAAAAAATACTGTATCTGGGGCCACCACCAAATCCACCAGATTTTGTGCCCAGGAGCCTTCACCACACTTAATCCAGACCTGGGTGCAGGCCATAAGATGGGCCCCTCATACCCCCTATTGGGCTCAGTCATGGGGAAGGGGGCACTGCCAGCTGCTATGGTAGAAGCACAGCATGATACATACCTCTATAGGACAGCAGCAGCACCACAGGATGGCTGGGAAACGGACAGAATCTTTTCCTTCCCACAATATTTGGCATATAAACTTCCCTGTGGATATAGTTAGACTAACTATTCACTTTGGAATGCATTTATCCAGGCCAAAACGAATCTTAGAATTGAATCTAGAACACATTTCTGAAGTTTCGCTTATTATCTTGATACTCTTTTAAGGTGGCACTGGTCTGGAGTTCCCCCACAACATGGAAGCCTGCTTCTGCCTTGCATAGACCTTGCCTGTCTCCACTTCCTGCTGTATGCTGCTCCCCCAGCAGGTGGCCCTCTGCTGCAGAGGTGCTGATGATTAGCCAGCACCTGTGCTATTGACTTCCTGCTCTTTATAAGCTGATCCAACCTTTCAGCCAGTGGATCAGCATTGCATTATCTTCTGTACCCAGACTCTGAACTCTGTATCCCAGATCCCAGAACCCTTTTCTTCCCCTATCTCAGCCGTGTATCCGCCTTTGGACATTTACTGTATCCTTATGCGTGTAAGTTTCCTGACTCAACCTTTGTATATGTACAGCCAGAGCGTATTTATGTTTTTCGGGTTTACCTATATTTCTGCATAGCAGCTGTAGCACTCAGTGATTACCTGTATTCTTGTATAGTTACCCTAGCACATGCATGTGTATATGTCCACTAGTATATCTGTACAGCAGCCTGGTTGGATTATGCTCTGTTCACTTATCACTGTTTATCACCATTAAACACAGTTTGTCGCATATCTGCCTGTTCATTCTATAATAGGGGATTTCTCTGCTGAGAAATCCGTGACAGGCGCCTTATACAGTATCCCGGGCAGGTGCCTTGCAGTAAAGTTTCCTTTACCTGCCAATAAGTTCTGGATGTAAAAGATTGCCGGGAGGCTCCTACTGGCCACACCCATCTGCTGTGTGCACCTGTCGCCAGCCATTCGGATACACTGGTGGGTGCTGGGAATGCCACCAGCATTCCACGCGTGCATCATGGAATTGATACTCAAAGTACGTCCGATTCTGGGGATTTCCCACAGTGGGGCATTCCATATCAGGATGCCTCGGAGGCAAGCTGTAACCTCGCCCTGGAGTCTTTGAGACTCCAGAGTTGGGCTGATAGAGCTTTGGCCCATACTCAAATATCCTTGATATTGTAACTCTTCTAAATGGCAGCTTACCTTGACAGGTGGCTCCTAGTACAAGTTCACCATTTATCCACTCTTTAACCTCCTGCAAATTGTTTTCCTATTTGTACCTGATGTATCTTTATTCCCTCTGCCAATTACCTTGCCTCTGGCCGTGAGGAGTTCCGTGTCAAATGAGGATTCTACTGTACAAATAGTTACCGCCCAACACTCTGCCTCTTTAGACATTCATTAGTTCAAATCCCTCAAATAATTGGCATCAATTCTGAAGCCGACTGCAGCAATCGAAGGCCAAACGAGCACCCAGGTTCCATTCTTCCGTTCTCCCGCCAGCCTCATGGAGGTCTGTCACCCGGTTGTCATCCCCTGCCTGTCCTTAGATGGCCATCAGTGACATATGTAATGCACTTAGCTCTCCTCGGGGCATTAGTCTGAATGAATAGAGGAGGGGCTGGGGGAGGCAGATGGAGAGAGCAGCAGACAGCTAAGACTGCTGCTGGTACCACACAGACATTAGATTCAAAACCTTCTCCAAATCTGAGTTTTTAAATGTTCACCTTCTAATAAAAAGCTCACAGCGTTTTTTAAACATTTTTTCCACAAGAATTAAAATGAATGGGAACCTCCACCTTATCTACAAGCTCTCTGAATCTTATGTAGAGCTCTCTGTGTCATTATGGTGGTATCCAAAAACAATGGTGAGCTCTCCACCTTAAAATAGACCAAAATCCAGGATTTTAACTATCCTGGGTTTTGGTCCTTTCCCTCGGGGGCACCCTGATTGCCTAAGGCAACTCACCTCTTCCTACCAGGGCATGCGCGACGGCTTGTCCAATCAGTGTGCTGATGTCAAGCTGTCTAAGGCTTCGTCTAAGAGCAGCGGCTCCGAATGCGCTGATGGCTGCATCCTTTGCTTCCCTCTAACAGTGGGCGTGCCCGCGCCGGCCATTCACAATGCCTGCTAGAGGGATAGTGGGAATGTGGCAGCGGTTCGCGCATGTGCCATTGGACCGGGAACGAAGGTAAGTGAATAGGTTGACCTGGGGGGTTTCACACAGCGGGGCATCCCGATTGTCAATGCCCCACGAGGGGGATCAATCGGCCTGGGAATCTTATAGATTCTCGGGCCGATCGGCGTGGGTTTTCGTCCACTTTAAAGAGGAACAAACAACACTCCTAATTTTGACTCCTTGGGGTGTTGTTCCTCCATGTGGCGGCATTTGAAATTGGGATGCCCAGCTTTGTGTATCCCCCCCCGGTTGCCCCATACACTCACCTTCCTGACGCTCCCACGGAGCAGACTCGGCTGAGAACGAGCGCGCTGATTGGTTGAAAGGCCTGCTCAGCCAATCAGTGCACTCTCTTTCACTCGTCTCTCTTCGGCTTTGCTGACAGCTAAGCCGCCTGGACAACTAGGCCGAACGGGGCCAAAAGAAGCATAGTGAGCCACCAGCCGCATTCCCTGCTCACCTTCTAGTCGTGGCATGCCTGCTCCCCCTATTCAGAAAGGCCGCTTGGGTAAAGGTGAGCAAAGATGCGGCCGCGGCACAGAGACACAGCAAGGGCTCTGGGAGAGGGTGAGTGTATTGGGGCTTCAGGGGGGTTTTACACAATTTTACACATCCCAATTCGGGATGCCCCAAGGAGTGGCACTCAAATGGTCCTGGAGTTTTAAACTCCTACAAAGTTCCCCTTTAAGGCAGACCCACACCAATTTCCTACCTAATGGCTGCAGGGCTGAATTGTGACAGGCTCGGGGTGGGGGGTGCATCCAGATTGCTGGAGCTCCCCCCTGCATTGACCCTCACAACTGCCCCCCTCCTCCTGAAATTCTTACTTCCCCTCGATCCTTGGCCTAAATGTAGCTCCGCAATTGGCCTACATGACAGCCGGGGGCTGCATCATGGGGCGACATTTCAGCCAAGGATCGAGGTGAAGGTAAGGATTTCGGAGGGTTGCCGGGATAAATATGTGGGGGGGAGGGGGGAAGCTCCAGCAATCTGGATGCCCTCTTGAGTCTGTCACAACATGGACCCGCACCTATTAGGTAGGAAATAGTTGTGGGTCAACTTTTAACACACAATCAAAGGCAAAACTCACCTAACATCCTGCAGCATTGATCCCTCCAGATCCTAAAATGATTTGAGTCTTTTGCTGTCAGCACTTAGCAGGGTATCCCAAATCATGATTCCCCTGAGAAAAGGACCACAACCAAGTCAAAATCCTGAGTTAGGTATAGCACAATGCATGAGCCATTGGTAGGTTTTACTGGGAACTTTGGGGGTTTCACACAGTTGGGCATCCGAATCAGGATGCCCCAAGGGGAGGGAATCAGGTCTTATAGATTACAGGACCACCCAAAAGTTTTGGTCCACTTTATTCAGCCATGCCAAGGACTAGCTGGAGCTGTGTAGACAGGCATTAAATTCAATTTGCATTGCATGGTGCTGGCATATGCAGCTAGTAAGGTTGGAGAACTAATCTGTTGTAGACATTTCTGTTTCAAAACCTGTCAGCATGACAACCCTTGCCTCCAACCCTGTACATCGATCTATTATTTCTCTGCTAGGGAGAGAAGAGGGGATAGGAGCAGTGTCCCACTGGCCAGTAATGCTAACTGTGACAATACATTTCCTAGGAAAGCAACACAGGCCCTGATAGCTAAGTGGTCTGGGCACCATCACAGAAGTATGTCAGCTTAAGGGAGATGAGACCCCCCCTCAGGGGGAGGGGAGGTAAGTATTATTCTCATTATTCTCATAGTCACCTACAGGGCCGGCGTCGGCACCCGGCAAGACGGGGCAGCTGCCCGAGGGGCCCCCTCTCTCTGGGAGGGCCCACTGACAAGGCCGGCCTTTGGGGTGTGCAATGGCGCTTGACTGTCGGCAGACTAGGAGGGCACCGCCACAGCTGGTGCCCACATCTTCTCGAATGGCGGGCTTCCACACAACGGGGAATCTCGATTTAGATTCCAAGGGAGGAAGTGCTGAGTTTTGTCCTGCTTTTAAGTTGCCCACCCCAGCTGATTTTCTATCCCTGGAGCATCCCAATGTGTGATACCTTACTGTGTGAAACCCCCTGGGATCGCTGGCGTACCCACTATGCAAGCAATTCCACCCCTGAGTTTTAGTCCGCTTTACAGGGGCATCACACACAGGGGCATCCAAAATCAGGAGAATCTAGATTCGTTTAGACTCCAAAGTCAGGTTTAAAGGGTTTTGGTGCGCTTCAAAGTAGACCGAAGAGTTTTGGTCCAAATAACATGATCCATAGGGGGCATCCAGATTTTGGACGTCCCTCGGTGATGTGATGCAACTCTTCACCACAAAGGTGCCCACTGAGACCATGCCACCCAAGGGCCCACATAAACCTGGAGCCAGCCCTGGTCACCTACATGGGGACGGCTCAGCAGCATGACTGTAAACTCCTGCAGCTGGATCTCCCGTCCACTCGGCTCCTCTTAAAATTCTCGTCACAATTTTATTGTTTCCTCGTCCTTCACACACAGCGGCCAACTGTGATAACACATCTTATTTTTATCGCTCTGCTGGAATCATTGCACTTGTTGCTCTCGGCAGCAACGTTTTTTTACCTTTTATTGCTTTGTGTAATAGTGACAGACCCCTTCTTCCATGCATATTATTGCTACAATGCTGTGAAAAATTATCCACCCCCTCGTGTACCACCTATTAAATACATTATATAATGCCTGATATTTGACAACTGAGACCTTGAAACAATACATCACACTGAATATATTTAAGAAATAGTCATCCCCATACTTCAAAGATTCCTTTAAAAAAGGATTTTTCTTTCCACCTGTTCTGTCAATAAAATACAAGCCCCGAAATGCCCTGACATCCATAGATACCTGACATTGTGGAGATTACAGTGTTAAATAATAATTTAACATGTTACCATTTGATTGCATAATGCAATCCAACATATTTCCGATCCAGTACCACTGTTCGTATTAGAATTATATCAAGTGGTGGTAGGGATGGGTTGCCAGTAACCTAAAACTGCCATTTAAAGTGCATAAAACACACACATAATACCATACCTCCCAACTGACCCTCATTTAGAGGGTTTAAACATGTAAGTTTCTTTTGAGTCCATGCCCCCCTGCCCCTCTCATTTGTCCCTCTTTGAGGTGTAACATGCAGATCTGCACCAATAAATGATCCATTTGCCTATTCAAAGTGTTTATATTGTTGTAACTGTTACAACCTTATAAATCCCTCAATGAAGGGGCATGGCTTAATTCAAAAATTGTCCCTCTTTCCCACCCTGAAAAGTTGGAAGGTATGTAATACACATAAATCGTTTTTATCTCCTTTTGTTTTACTCTATTTTTTAAATATAGTATATATACTAAAAATATATATTAAAAATATATACTAAAAATACTAAAAAAAAAATATATATATATATATATATATATATATATATAAATAATATTAATAATATTAAAAATATAAATGTTTAAATGGCATACAACTATATATATATATATATATATATATATATATATATATATATATACAGTTCAGCATCATCTATTATCATTACTGCTATATCAGTTCTATCGAAATACATAAATACAATTTATTTTTATATTAGATTATAAATACACCACAGTTAGACCCTCTACATTTATTAACAGGATTTCAGGGAGATTTCAGCCATTTCTCCCTTCATGTTTAAACTCCCTTGTCTATTGTTGAATGTCACTACTCAAAGCACAATGTAAAGAAAAAAAGAGAAAGAAGCAAAAAGAGTTTTTATCTCCTTTTGGAGAAGTTTTGTAGTTAATAAACAAATCAGATTTGGGCATAGTATAGATGAAAAATGATCAGGTTGGGGTACAGGTCAGTCTGCAGCCTTGATATTTACCACCTAATAGGATCTCTTGTACCACCAGTGATACTAATATCACTGGTTCGGAATCCTTGGATAAATGCACCCTCCCTCTATTTCTCTCTCTTTCTTCCTTCATCTTAAAAAATTTGCTGTAAAATGGCATAGCTCTCATCTCCCAGAGCTATAAACCTGGTCTGTCAACCCAACTTTAAGGTGAAAGTAAATGCATTCTGTTTGTAGCTGAGAATTACAATATGGTACCAAAATAATTTGCCTCATAACTCGGATACGAGTTATAATAGTGCCTTGCCAATACCTATGAGGCTTCTGAAGGCCTTACCTTTGTGGTGAACCAGTTAGGCAGACAAATAGAGTGCAAAACTCATGCCCTGGTTATCTTTTGTAATATATATTTTAAGCCAATAAAAGTCCTTGCCTTGCTTGCTAGAATGGTAGAAGGTGCCAAGGCCTAATCTGGTACTCATCAATATATTTAAAATAACACATATTTTAAAGCCGGAAATTGACTTATGTCTCATATAGGCTGCCACTAACTCCCAAAGCCCCACGCATGACTCATGTAGCCCGCATATTAGCCTGTAAAAGAGGAACATTGAACAGTTTAGGGTGTTCTCAAAAACTCCCCAAACCCTTGTCAGGTCTGGAGTTCCTCTACAACATGGGAGCATGCATCTGTTATGTACTGCTTTGGGCTGGCTCCCTTTCCTGAACTTTCCTCTGCTATATGCTGCTCCGCCAGCAGGTGGCCCTCTCCTGCAGAGGTGCTGGTAATCAGCGAGCACCTGTGTTACCTCCTGGCCTTTATAAGCTGATTGCCCTTGCAGCCGGTGGATCAGCACTGCATTGTCTTCCTGTACCCAGAATCTAAACCCAGAGTCCAGGACTCCTGCCACAGCCTTTGTGATTTGCCTTCCTTATCTCTGCCTTGTATCCGCCTTTAGATTTCAGACTTTCAGTGGATCATTTTCCATGTATGTTTCCTGACTCCACCTGTGTACATGTACAGCAGCCTGAGTGTGTTTATGTTTTCCAGGTTTACCTATATTTCTGCACAGCAGCAGAAGCACGTAGCGTTCATCTGTATTCTTGTACCATTACTTCAGCACGTGTATGTTATTATGTACACTTGTGTATTTGTACAGCAGCCTGGTTGGTGTGTGCTATGTATATTTGTTTCTGTTTTATCACCATTAAACACGGTTTGCTGCATATCCGCCTCTGTCTCAATTACTGGTCATTCCATAATAGGGAATTTCTCTGCCAAGATATCTGTGGCAACCCTGCCCTCCATTCCCTTTATAGATCTGATTCAGCAGTTGGCACTTTAAACTCACCTGTCTTCTTCCCTTGCTTTTGCGCTCATCTGTTCTTCTCCTGTTGCTATTCCTAGGACAGCACCATCTTTTCTTCAGTCTTCAATCCCAGGATGCATTGAATTGTCCCCAAGATCTCACACCTATGCAGTGTATTTTCTGCGCTGCTCTTCTCCTGCCAGGGAACACATGCAAAAGCTGCGAGATTTCCAAGCAGCTAGTGATGGTGGAGGCAGCACAGCAGAGACCCTGTACGGCTAAGCTCCCTGGCAGACGGCTAAGACACTGGGGGGGGGGGGATACATCAGGATGTCGTCGAACTGTAATATGCCGACGTCCAAAATATATTCTATATGACAGTGGGGGGCCAATAGAAAACAGAAAGGATTATATGTCTATTAAAGTACACATTAAGTACCTCATGGCCTAACATGGGTCTTAATCTAAAGTGGCTACTGACTATGCTCTTAATACTTCTATTATACAGCATGCACTTATGATGAAAGAAGTTCTTCCTTAAAGGAGCAGTATCGCAAATTTTTCTTGGTGACTAATATTTAAATGGTACTTTGAATGTAGGTAAGTGTTGGAGTAAGAATTACAAATTTAGAAAAAAATGATGTGTGTGTTGAGCAGCTGGAGACTAATAGCTCATGTTTATGTCTTCTGAGTGTCGGAGCCCGACACTCTGGCCTGTTCCATGCTGAGGAGAGGGGTGAAACAATGTATCAAAGTATCAGCTGTTCAGTGCTGGCAGCCGTCCAGCATAACAACATTGCCTGGCCAGAATCTAAAACAGAGAGAAAAGCTCTAGAAGTCATTTAGCTGATTTTGACAGTTTTCCCTTCATGTTGGCTCTGCTGCAGAATCAGTTTACCATTTTCTCTTTCTTTTCTCAACACATTTCTCCATATGATCTTTCTTTCAGCTTTGTGTGTTTTGAGCAAAGCCCAACCCAGGATTTTCACTATCTGGAGTTTTGTTTTGTGCCCCTAGGGGCATCCCGACTTGGGATGCCCTGATATGTGAAATCCCCAAGTTCGCCTGTGAAAACGTACCTTTCCCTGTCCCACAGCGCATGCGCGGGCTCTCATCCAATCAGCGCTGTTTGCACGCAGATGGGGAGCCTGAGCAGTAACCTTCCTGGCCGCCCGGCCTGTCTAAATGACTATCTGCGTGAGCGCGCCAGAAAAATGGGGGAATCTGTGGTTATCCAGGGGTCGTTTCACACAGTGGGCATCCTGATTTAGAATGCCCAAGGGGTAAGGTCAATGGCCGGGTCTTATAGACTTCAGGGTCGGCAACTCAGGGTTTTGTTCCACTTTAATACCTTTAGATTTTCCTGCACAGTTATTCAAAGAAGAATTTCAGTTATTTTCAGTCAGTTTAGTTTATTTTGTATAGATTTTACACATTTGAGTCACCTGGTCTCATAACAAAAGCAGCAGCTCACACACACACACAGCGTTACCACTGATTACAGTGTCAGCCTCTGAGGTAAAGTGTTGCTAGGAGACCAGTGGGCTAAATGAAGCAGCTCACTAAATACAACCCAGCAGATCCTCCTATTCAGCAAATGGACTGAGCCATTTTCATTATACAATTTAAAAGAAAGGCATATATTTTTTCCTTTTTCTATCGCCAGATTATTTATACACATGTTAGAAGCTATTGTGTGGCTATTTAATTATTTATATTTTTTAATGCAAATTTCGCGATACTGCTCCTTTAAGTGTTATAATCTAATTGCTTTGTCCCATACTTTGGCACAAGCACTTTAGTTAGGATTATGTTTATCCCTCCTCTCGTCTACTTGCCCTCATGTGCTGTTGACGCAGCTCTGCGTTGCCTGGAGCCATCAATGAACTTTGAAAAAGCCGACCCATCTGTGGTCCTCTCGGCATGGTAACTGCTCTCTGTGCATTTCTCTGAGCCTGACAGAGGGCCCTGCATCTGAATGTCACCCTGGCTTGGACATCACTAAGCATTTCTATGTATACTTGGATGTCTCCAATGAGAACTGATTCAGCTCCAAAAAATAAACTGAGTTACTAATGACTTTCCCTCCGCCCCTTCTCCCTTCCTCCCCTTTTCTCTCTTTCTTCACCTATCTTTTTCTCTTCCTCTCTCTTTGGCTTCCTCTTGCTTTCTCTTTTCTTCTCCATCTGTTTCCCCTTTTTTCTCTCTTATTTTCCCTCTTTATCTCTCTCTTTCTCCTCCTCACTCTTCATCTTTCTCTTACACTCTCTCTTTCTTTCGTTGCCTTTTCACCCTCTTTTCTATTGCTCTTCATCTTGCTTTATATTTATCTCTTCCTCTCAGTATTTATCTTTATTTACCTCTCTTCCTCCCTTTCTTTCTTTCTTTCTTTCCCTCTCCTCCTCTTCCTTTCTCCTTGTCTCTCCCTCAGACTCTCTCTTCCACCCCCTCTCTATTTTTTCCTTTCACTCTCCATTTCTGTCTTGTTCTCCTATTATTTTTCTTTCCCTCCACATCTCTCTCCCTCTCTTTTCCTTTACATTACACAGTGATTGCTACGGTAGCTTTTCAGAACAGTACACAGGGGTCACTACTGTGAACCTCATCAAGGAATTAGAACATGTAAAGTTGAAAGAAATTTTCTAGGTAGTAAAAATTCACTTTAGGTGAAAAAGCCTGCGAATGTCACTGTTGCTGAATCAACAGCTTGGAAGACAATAAAATGCAACTGAACTTTTTACTTCAGTATAACAAGTTCACTATTTTAGGCGTAAAAAGAGTGCCGGGTAAACAGTGCAGAATCCTGGGCGAGGTAACAATTTTTTTATTGCCTCAGCACCAGAGGAGGATGGCGGGACAAGTGGGGGGGATTACAGTGGGCTTCCACCTTAAATTGTGTTTCCAGCAAAATTTCTTTCACAGTCGTCCGCCCGTGCGTGGTGCTGCGGTTTAGAGCGCCACAATTAAAGCTCTGTTCACTGCTGTCCAGTGGTCAGTGTCCAATATTACAGGGCTCTGGTATGAACATTCAATGAGGCCCTGTTATGGCTCATACAGTGCCAAATCTGATAAATTAGGTGGAGGTGCAACAATGATGGGGCCCCCCTGACCTTCTGGGCCCTGGCACAGTCGCACCAGGGAAACCCCCTATAGTTAGGCCCCTGCTGCTGTCTTCACAAGTTGCAGCGCACACGAGGCTCTAAAGATGGTGTGAACATGAATTACAGTACATAGTAAATCAGGCCCATGGTGTGCAGCATGGACCATAAACAAGGATTGCTGCATGGATCCTACACAGGCATTGCAAACAAGTATATGGAATATGGAAAACTGAAACACAGCAACTAAACTTAAATAAACTTTACTGGCAAACTTGGGGAAGAAAGGAATAGGCAGGCAGGGATGAGAAGAGGACCAGGTGGTGTGGAGAAGGTCGGGAGGGATTTAGGTAGGTCTAAGTTTAGGCCCAGTAGGTAGGTCAGCACCCTTGTTTAGATTGACAGGTACCCTATCAGGGCAGCTGAGGTAAGACAGAATAGGGCACTCACCTCTTCACCTTGCCTTCTTTGGAGACAGCCTTTTGGGTTAGGTAGCAGGGGTATGGGTAGCGGGATAGAGTCCCCCTTTATTCCCTGTATTTAGTGAGCCAGACCCGCAATCATACCCGCAATCATACTGGCATGGCGGTCGTGGGAGCCACCCACACCCGGGGTCAAGGTGTCAACTCTTAGGGGTGGTAGGCCTCGATTGGCCTAGATCCAAGTGCTGGGGAATGAGTAGGTTCAGGTTCGCCCATCACTATTAACCAGAGGTAAAGTTCTCTTTAAACAATGCTCTTAAAATCTTCAATGATTTTGAATGGCTCCTCTGTTCTAAGATAGAGATACTGTATCTAAGGACTTTAGGGATTGCTGTATCTGTGTTCACATTGATTTGGGAGACACCAGGAGCAAAGGGGAAATACTGGCAATGTAATGTCACAGAATCAGCTATTCCAGCAATTAGGAAGAACCCATACTAGAAACAGAGGACTGCCAGTGGCAGAACTCTCTCAGTCCTTTTTTAACACCCCCTCTATTCCCGGCCTTCCTAGTCTCCCCCAGCCCCATGTCTACTCCCTCCTTCCCTGGAGCATGCCTCGATGCTGGGGAACCAGTTTTCTGCAAATGGTAAGTTTCTGAGCACTGGACCAGAAGGAAGTAGCTTGGTATCCTGTTTTTTGCTTTTACAGGCTCTTGAACTGTATTGTTGAATCATTAAATGATATATTCCTGTTTAAAGAAGTGGTTTATATCTGGTCTGATTTGATAAGCAATACACCACCACACAGCACTGCATCCAACAAACACCCTCCTAGAAGTACCCTACCGATGATGGCCTTGTCCCCCTCTGCTTTCATCAAACTCTGCCTCCACAGAATATAATGATACAATGAAATTTCATTGTATGATAGGAAGGTGCGGAATAGCACTATTGTCACCTGTCTCCACCCTGCTGGAAGTAAGATGCGTTGACATTCTGTACCATGAAATCATGCATGAAATGTATTTATGCTAATAAACAAGTTTCCTTCTCTTACCCAACATTCATCACGCACCAGGTATACTTATCCTGATGCCTCTACATGCTTATGTGTGTGCCTGAGCCGCAAGAACTGCTTAGCATAATTGACTGAGTGAATCTCCCGAAATGGAACGTCAGTGACATAATTGATGGCGTTATTAAACAGTATAATCCTATAATCGACAACCGATTCTCCGACAATCTGGCGGCTTCTTATACGGTGGAAACAAGCCGGCTCATCTATCTTGTGCCATTTCGGGAGGTGAAAAAGATTTGCTCTCCTAAATGTTATCTACAGTTCTGTGCTGGGGCTGGTGTTGCTAAAACATTCCAAGGTTTATACGTATTTGTAGACAGTAGGTCCAGTAGACATTCTCAAACAAGTGTCCAATTTTTTACTGCTTCAGTAAACTGGTAAAGTGTCAATGTGACACGTCGCATGTTCAATTGTGTAATTATGAAAATGGTTTTGCATGCATGACAGCGCAGGGGCCTTCAAAAAGGTTCTCTGGACCACTGGCTCTTGATGGTTGATCTTCAATTAAAGCTTTCAAGTCTTTCACCTAAGTGCTGTTCTAGCTTGACTCTGACTTAGCTTCTGCTTATTCTTGATTATAGCATGGCCTGGTTATTGACCGAATGACCATCTTGACTTGCTTTCAGCGTCAGACCCAACCAACTAATTCCTGCCCTGGTTTATTGGCTTGGTATCTGCTTTTTGTTTGCCTTGTCTAAAGGGTTGACCAAGCTATGCAACTCAGTCTTGAACTGCTTTTGGTCTTGGTGCCTGCTCTCTCTTTACCTGCTCTACAGAACTGGCCAGGACCTTTCCACTATTGGATACATTTTACAAGGTTGAGCACATATTAGGAAGCCAAATATTTTATGTTAACTGTGGCCTCTGGTTTGATACCAAAAATGTACAGCTTAATTCATCAAAGCTTGATTATCTTTCTTGATGTTGGTCTTTTTTTCAACCTCAAACCAAAGTAGCTTTTGTCTTGATGCCTGCTTTCTATCTGCCCAGTCTAAGGGGTGGATGAGGACCACTCTTTTACGGTCTTTCTGAGTCCACAATCAATAAATCAAGGTGGGGGTTGGGATTAGGCTGAGAATGTTATTATGGTTATGCTTCCATCCTTGAGAAACAAGGAGTGGCCCTACCAATGCCAGGGAAATATGGAGAAGCCACAATTTTGAGATGCATGAAGAAGGGCTGAGTGTAATGTCCCAGCGGATCGCCAACCCTTGTTCAGGGCATAAAACATTGGTTAACCAATAGACACACCCATGTTTTTTGGGAGAAACAACTCACCTAGCTGGAACCAGTTTCTCCCAGGTCTCGCACGCACTGAAATCTTGCGTTCACATCCAACCAGTTTTTGGGTACCAGCTTTCTGTCTGCCTGGTCTACGGGGTTGACCAGGAACAAGTAAGTCCTTTTTGGATTTTTTTTCTTTTTTTTGCCTATTTTCAGCTATACGTTCTACAGTGTTCTACAGCCAGGCAAATCGATCCTGGCCTGGTGTTTGCTTTCTGTTTACCCAGTGTATAGGGCTAACCCAGACAGAGCAACCAAATGCTTGACTGTTTTTGGTCTTAATGCCTACATTGTGCTGGCCAGGTATATATCCTGGTATATGGGGTTTACCAGGACCAGGCAACACAATTCAGGCCTGTTATTTTATTTTTGATGTCCACTTTCCAGCTGCCTAGTTTATAGAGTTGACCAGGACCAAGCAACTGGCCTGTTTTGGTATAGGTGCTTATTTTCTATTTGCCTGGGCTACATGGTTGATCAAGACCAGGAAACTGAACCCTGGCCTGTTTTATTTTTTACTTTGTCTTGTTTCGAGTCTCAAAAGCTAGGTACTCAGTCATAGCTGGTTTATGGTCTTGAAGCCTGCATTGCAGCTTCTTTAGTCTATTTCGTTTATCAGTGGAGTGAGAAAAGTCTATTTCTCAGGGACTTTATCAAGGGGCTTTATCAAGGGCTAATTTGTTGCAAATTCAGTGGGTAACCGGACATTGCTTTTTTTGAAACTAGAACCTAGAGCGGAGCTTCTGTAGTTGGAGTATGACCCTTTAGTCATCAAATGGTGATCATCCTAACTATGGGATGTTTCCATTCTCAAACCGAAGAAAGTCAAGTCTGGTCTTAGCACCTGCTTTCTGCCCATCCTAATCTACAATCTCATACCTTGTTTCACAAAAATGTGTTGACATTTGCATTTTTAATTACCAGTAACTCTTTTGCTTAATATGATGAGAAAGAAGGTAATTGGAGCACTGGGCAAAACATTTGTTGCCAGATGAAGACCACTTTACGAAAAGCCACCTGAGCTACCTTTTTATCAAGAGCTAAAAGGCACATTTGTTAAGAAGCTGGCATCGGGTTGGGTCTTTCGGTAACTTTAGATATTCTTATTTTTTATTTACAAGAGATCAAAAATATGGAGGTCAATTAATCAAAGGTTTTTAAGAGATCTCAGGAGGGTAATGTTGGTTCTTGACTAGCAATTCTTTTTTACTCTAACATTTGTGCTGGTTAAAGCAGGTTTATGTAATATTACACCTGTAAGACAGCACATTAGGCACCAAAAGGAGCACACTTCTACAGCTAACTAAGCAGAAGATTGTCATGGTAATCTGTCATTTCCTGCTTGGATAAGTAGTAGCAAGTATACATTTTTTATTACCAGATTTAGAAATCTGTTGGTATTCCATTAAGGTTAATGAACCAGATGTATTCTCTGTGCCAGAATTTGTCACTCCATGTGTTTCTGAGCCCCCAACATGTATGTGAATAAGTTAGCAATGAGCCTTTCAAAGAATAATTGACCAAATGGATCTCCCAGAATGGAGGTCCAAGGATATAACTGATGACATCATTATATTGAGTAATGCTTTAATCGACAACTGACTTCTGAAAACCAGTCTGCTCATCCATCTTGTGGTACTATCAGATGCTAAAAGGTTTTCCTCTACTCATAACACCTTAGAGGGATCCATCAAATAAGGGCATGTCTGTGGGTGTCCTCATCCACCCGGTTCATGGTGAATTTGTAGTAATAAGTAAAGACACCCAGACTTGAATATACCTTTCTGTAGTCATCAGAATGACTTTCTTGAGAGAGACAGACAGTTGACTGGTGGGATGTCTTCAAGAATATGCCCACTCTGATAGGCATAACGTGGAAAGGGAAGGTGTTAAACAGGTCAGATTAAAATACGTTAAGCCATAGCCAATTTTAAGGAGGAAGTATTGAGTCTATAATCAATAAATTAAGCTGGGGGATGGGATTCGACTGAGACTGTTGAAATTATGGTCATACTTCTATCCTTGAGAATTAAGAAGTGGCCCTAGGCAGGACAGGCTAAAGTTTGTGTAACTTCAAGTGGAAGGAGTGGGCCTGCCAGTGCTGAAATAAGCTAGTAGAGGTAGTTTGGCTTTGAATTTTGTAACTGTGTCCACATCTCCAATGTAGAAGGTGAAAGCAGGTTTATGCGGGCCCTAGGGTGGTAAGTCTCAGTTTGCCCCTTGCAGAGTGGTACATAGTTACATAGTTACATATGGTTGAAATAAGACATATGTCCATCAAGTTCAACCAAGGGTGTTGGGGTGGGGGAAGTTATTTTTTATTTTAGATTATTTTTTTTACTGATAACAGCTAATAGTAACTGTTAATGTTATTTTCTTCTAAATAAGCATCTAATCCTTTTTTGAAGCTGTCATAGGTTGATGCTGTAACAAGCTTCTGTGGGAGGCTATTCCACAGATTTATAGTTCTTATGATTAAGAATTATTGTCGCCTCCGGAGACTGAATTTCTTTTTTCCAGTCGAAGGTATGACACTCTATATACATGTAATAATGTTGCATGTATGGTGAATATTGGCAAAAAATAGAAGGACTAAAATAATAGAAGGAATGACAGTATAGAAGGAATAAGGAGTAGAGGAAATGACAGAAACAGCAAATAATAGAAGGTATGAGAAAAAAAGAAAGCATGACATAGAGAGAGATTTAATGGGAGGAAAAGGAAAGACAGGAAAAAATACTAGAAAGAAACAAGAAAGAAAGAAATGGAATGGCACAATGAACGAATAAAAGAAAGAAACAGTTGATGGAAGGAAGGAAAGAAAGAAAAAAAATTAATGAATGGCAGAAAGAACAGATGAAAGAATAAAGAATAGATGGAAAGAAAGAATGAAAGAAAGAAACTATAGAAGGGCTGACAGAAAGTCTCTCCCAAAGGCCATTCTGGCCCTGGCTAACAGTCCTTAGTCCTGGTTACTGCACAGCCCTGCATCCTGCATAAAGGCTGCCCAGGGTAAAGGGAATGAGGTGGGCCCTGGCACCTGCCCGGGTACGTCCAGTGCTAATACCTGCCCTGGACAAAGCATTTGTCTGCTAGTTTCAAAGTAAAGTGAGAGCAGCCCATCAACCTGTTTCACCTAAGGGTGCACTCACCTCAACCCGCGATCCTCAATGGCGGGGAAGCAGCGGCGCTTGAATTTGACCCCAGTCAGGGACCCCTGGTATGTCAGATATTCTCCTCAATACAGATGGAAATAGAGCTCAGAGACATACATTTGGATGGGAGGTTGAAATCTTGGGATGGACTATCTCTTCCTCCTGACTGATGGAACTAGGGATGAGCGAACCGGTTCGGACGAACCGGAATTCGCTCCGAATTTCAGGGAAAATTCGATTCGGCACGAACCCGAATTTTTTTGGGTTTGTGCCGATCGAATTTTCCCGCTCTCAGCTGTCATCAGAGGACGCGTCATCAGAGGGCGCCTGAGAGCGGTGCTGGCCTCCACGCTCCAACCATGCAGGTAAGTGTTTGCTTTTTAAACAAATGCCGGCATGGTGGGAGTGGGCAGGCCGGCTGCGCTGTCAGCGGGCCGGCTTCCGCCGCCCGCTGACAGTGTAGCCGGCCTGCCCGCTCCCACCATGCCGGCATTTTTGTTTTTCAGATGAGCGTTTCGTGAAAGTTCGATTCGGGCGAACCCGAATTTCTTGGGGAAATTCGGCGAATGGCCCGAATCGAACTTTCAAGAAGTTCGCTCATCTCTAGATGGAACTATAAGAAACAAGATGAGTCATTCTGTAAAGCTTGCCGGCTCCTGCTCAGTCAGGGATACAAATAGGCGGCTGCTGCCTCCCATGAGTGAGGACACTTCTAGAACCTGCACTGCCAGCTGGCACTAGAAGTGCCCTCACTAATGGGAGCTGGCAGACATCTTTCTGTTGTCCTGGCTAGGGCCAAATTCAAACGCCACTGATGCTCCACCTCTGAGAGGAAGAGGATTACAGGCTGAGGTGAGTTACAGCAGTATGCTTATTGCTAAACAATCTGTACCTCCACCATTGCCACCCCCAAAGTTCGGATCCTTATTGCAACTTTGGGGGGTTCGCCCATCCCTAGTCATGAGCCTACTTTTGGAATGTAGACAGCTTACAGTGCAATGTGATGCGGGATGTAAAGATTGCCTCCTCCATAAACCAGTAGTCACAAAATAGTGAAATATGTTTTGTCTTTCTAGATTTACAGTTACAAATATTAATTACAACTCATTCAAGGTGATCTTTTTCACGTCTACTTATCAGTCCATATGCAGTCCTCATGTACTTTACTAGATATGCTAATAGGATTCATTTCGGGACCCATCATTGGATAGGGAGGTCTGACATGGCGATCTGTCATTTGTCTGCACCCTGCTGGGATTAGGCATTTTTTTCCCATGAACATATATCATTGAAAAGTATTTATGCTAATGAGTGAGTTTCATTTTTCCCACCCCCCATCCGTCACAGCAGGTGTCTAGGCTTCCCGCTATTGATGGGTACCTGCCCGGATGAAAGCCCCACTTACCATAATTGACTGAGCGAATCTCCAGGAATGAAACTCCCCTGATATAATTGATGACATCATTAAATCCTATAATCCCATAATCGACATCTGTTTTCTATACAATAGGCTGATGCGTATTAGGTGGATGGAAGCCCCCGCTCATTCATCTTGTGCTATTTTGGGATGGTGAAAAGATTTTTTTCCTTTATGGCCTGAGCCAACTGAGACTTTGCAGGATTATTGTAATGGTTTACTGCTTTTGTGGCTGCTGCTGTATCTATACTTGCAAAAAACAATATATATATATATATATATATATATATATATATATATATATATATATATAACTGTGCACAGGCGTAAAGTAAGTTCAATACAGTAACAGGGGGTCACATATCAGGGCATGCTCATTTGGGATGCCTGGCCCTGTTTTAAAAAAGACAGCCATCCCTTTGCTCTGCCCTTCCCCCAGAGGAGACCTGATTTGGGATGCCCCACTGTGTGAAACCCCCTGGTCTGCCAGATTTTCCCCATAATACAGATGGCAATAGAGCTCAGAGAGCCATATATTGGGATTGGAGGTTAAAACCTTGGGCTATCTCTTCTCTGACTGATGGAACTAAAACAAACAAGATGAGTCATTCTGAAAAGCTTGCCGGCTCCCATTCATAATAAGGGCATTGTGATAATGATGTGCACTAGAGATGAGCGAACTTTTGAAAAGTTCGATTCGGCCGATTCGCCGAATTTCACAAAGAAATTCGGGTTCGGCCGAATCGAACTTTTACGAAGTTCCCCATCAAAAATGCCGGCATGGTGGGAGCGGGCCGGCCGGTTCCGCGCTGACGGCCGGCCTCTGATGACGCGCCCTCAGATGACAGCTGAGAGTGGCGCCGACCTCCACGCTCCAGACCTGCAGGTAAGTGTTTGCTTTTTTTTTAAATGCCGGCATGGTGGGAGCCGGCCGGCCCGCTCCCACCATGCTGGCAAAAATGCTTTTTTTTTTTTTTGTTTTTTAAATGCCGGCATGGTGGG
The DNA here is from genome assembly GCA_027917425.1 of Gastrophryne carolinensis. NCBI lineage: Eukaryota > Metazoa > Chordata > Amphibia > Anura > Microhylidae > Gastrophryne > Gastrophryne carolinensis. The sequence goes on from CM051238.1 coordinate 39,293,426, forward strand.
AGCCGGCCGGCCGGCTTTACCGGCCCGCCGGCCGGCTCCGCTCCCACCATGCCGGCTTTTTTTTAATTTCAGGAAAAATTCGATCGGCACGAACCACAAAATATTCGAGTTCGTGCCGAATCGAATATTTCCTGAAATTCGGAGCGAATTCCGGTTCGTCCGAACCGGTTCGCTCATATCTAATGTGCACCAACAGTGGTGACTGGGGTCATGGATTTTACCCAGGATTTTACCAGTCCCTGGTTGACCCGAGACATGCTTGCTGAGGCCCCCCAACCCACCATGATCCCAGCGCTATAGCACTGGGGGCTGGGGTTCCTTGGCTTGTGGATACAGTGGGGCTGGGTACAAGGGTATGAGAGGGAAACTAAGGGGCAGGGATTGAATGTGGGTGTTAAAAGCAGCAGCCCAAGTGCCCCAAAGCAGTGCGGCCCACCGGGGATTTCCCCAAGGTCTCCCTAATGGCCAGTCCCCCCTGTGTACCAGGAGTTAGCGCTGTATTTCCTCTGTCGCTATGTGCGGCGTCAGGGTGACTTTTTGCAGCATTGCTCTGCGAGGTCGTTGGAAATTATCGGAGATATTTGCATATTAAATGTCAGCTATTTGTCCGGTTGCCCTTATCTGTCATCAGTTTTTCTGAGCGCTATATAAGGAGATCGCTGGCTCTGGCGCATAGTGAGGATGGCCTGATATAGCGACCCCGCCATCCAGTGTGGGGATAAGTAAAAACTAAGAAGGAGAAGACGCAGGTAAATAAATATAGGACAGGAAGGAAGAGAATATTAAGGGGAAAATGTAGTAAGATGAAGAAAGGAAATTAGTAAAGGATAATATTACATCTAGAAAGGGCAAACAAAGTGATGGGAGAAACAATAAAAAGAAATGAGTGACAAAGGGTAGGAAGGAAGTGTATACATAAGGAAAGGGCAAAGTAAAATAAAGTAAAGGAAAAATAGGAAGGAAAGAAGGAGGTGGATAAGGACAGAAGAAAATAAGGAAATTAACAATCATGAAGTAGGAACAAAGGAAGCAGTGAGGTTGAAATGATGTTATTGAAGAGGGAAATGCGTTACAAAAAAGAAAGAACGTTAATAAATAAGAAAAGGGCAAACAAGGGAAAATTAAGGAAAAGAAAGACAATAAAAGAGTGGGTGGAGAGGGAAGAAATAAAGGTTGGGGGGGGGGGGGGGGGTAAGGAGGTAAGAAAAGAAGGAAGAGAAGACAGGAGGAAAGAAGGGATTAAGGAAGGGGGGGAGGCGGTAAGGAAGAAATGGTTGAAGAACAGATCAAGGGAGGAAGAAGAAATTACAGTATAAATAAATTAGTGAGGCTGAAAAGATGTTGTAAATGAGGGAAATGAGGGAAAGAATAAAATAATAAAAATACAATACAAAAATAAATATAGAAGGGGTAACAAGAGATATAGGAGTTTAAGGAAATGAAGGAAGAAAGAAGGGTACAGCAATAAGATGAGGAAAAGGACCAACTGAAGAATATAAATAAGGTGCCGTTAGAGTGGTAAAGGGCTAAAAAATATTAAGATTAACAGAAAAGGAAGGATAAGAAGAAAAGAGTAGGAACAATGGTCAGAAGAACAACGAAAAGAAAGGAAGGAGAGAAGAAAGGAAGTAGGAGGGATTAAAGGAAGGAAGAAATTAGTGATTAGAGTGAGCATGGAGGGAAGAAAAGAAAATAAAAGAAAGAAAGATTGGGGAAGGAAGAAAAAGAGGAATAAGAAGAATAAGGAAAACAAATAAAAAAAGAAATTTGCGATTAGAATGATGAAAGGGAAAGAAAAACATAAGGATGGACCAATTATACGGGCAGGCTGATTCATCACTAACGCCATGTAGCGACAGATGAGCGTCTGTAGCAGGCATTTTCAGAGCGCCCGCTAGTAGTCACTGTGCTCAGCCGTGGGTCGCTAGTTCTTAGTGATTTAGTCGCTGTGCAGCAATGATGAATACATTGTGAGGAGTCGCTATTTGACCAGTACAGCGCTGTATGGGAGCGCATGTTAGCGACTGGTCAGTGCAACCGACTCACAACATATTCATTAAAAAAACATCCTCACAAAACTCTGGCGCTGAAAAATGCTTCTCTGAAGCCCAGAGCGCAGGAGGCGGTGTGTTTAAAGTGTGTCTTTCAGCATGTATCCACCAGTAACAAAGCGAAAACATATGGAATTACATTGTAATAACATTGTAACATGAACACTTTAATGCCAGACCTGTAATGTCATTTCTGCAGAAATATATGAAGAAACATGAAGAATTTTGGAAAAAACTGCTATTTCAATGCCAGAAGAGGTCACAGAATTATTTGTGATTTTTTGAAAACAAAAAACAAAAACCCGTTTAAAGAGAAGAGAAAAAAGGATCGTCCATTGAAATGTATGGGAGAGCGACAGGTAGCGAGAGGTCATACCTGGCGCTGTGCAAGGCTGAACGCCGGCGCTGTTCACTGAGGCTGTGAAAATGATGAATCAGACACTACATGGCGCTATCCCAGTCGCTCAACAGATTCTGCTTGATAAATGTGTAATTGCGTGCCATGTCCGGCGTTCACCTGTCGCTGCCTCTCATTTACAAGGCGCTACCTGACGCTATCCCATCTTAAATAAGGGCCTGAGTAAAGATGAGGCAGCAATAAATCAGTGACTGAAGTGAGGGAACATGCTAAAGGATAAAAGTAACTGAATGAAGGAAGGGTGATGCAGAGATAAAGGGGAAAAAAAGAAAGCAGAAAACAATGGGAAGCAAGGAGGAAGAAAGTGGGGCAGGAAGGAAAAGACATTAAAGTGTATGTCAATCCTAAAAAAGACTATGAGGCCGATTCATTAATAGCGCCAGGTAGCGACAGATGAGCGCCAGTAGCGTGATTTTCACAGCGCCAGCTAGTATTCGCTGTGCTTGGCCGGGGTTTGCTTGTTGACAGCGACTCAGTCGGTGTGCGGTAATGTTGAATACGGGGTTAGGGGTCGCTGTTTCACAGGTTCCGTGTTGTATGGGTGCGCCTGACAGCGAATGGCCAGAGCGAACGGCTTGCTGCAGATTCATTAACAAATCACGCTCAAAAATTTCTCGCGCTGTGAATTCCTTGTTTAAACCCCAGAGCGCTGGCGGCGATGTGTGTAAAGTAGTTTTTAACCCCCAAACAACCTTTTTTTTTATATGTAAAAATTATACAAGTTTTTCTAAACATTTTGTAATATGAATACATTAATATCAGACCTGTAATATCAATTCTGCACATTTTTTTTTTTTTTTTTTACTTAAAAAAAAATCCTAACATTGCAGAAGTGGTCACAGAATTTTTGACATTAAAAAAAAAAAAAAAAAAAAAAAAAAACATTAATAGCAATTAATTATGATTATTTAAAGATTTCTCCATTGAAATGCATTGGACCACGCCAGGGAGCGCCTCATACCTGTCGCTGTGATGGGATTAGTAGCGGCGCTGTTCGTTGCAGTCGGCTACATGATGAATCCCGCGCTAGCTGATGCTCTCGCCGGCGCTAGCCTCATTTAGCGTGATAAATGCGTCATTGTGACCGCCGCCGGGCGTACTTGAGTCGGTAGCCGCCGTTAGCTGGCGGGACCTGGCGCTCGTCAGACACTACCTGGCGCTAGCCATTGATAAATAAGGCCGTATATTAACTTTCTCTCCCTTACAGCAGCTGCCTCGGGGTCCAGTTCTTCAAAACATATCCATCCTAAAGATCAGGCTCTGAGACTTGGGCCCTTATTTAAGAAGGGATAGCGCCAGGTAGTGGCTGGTGAACGCCGGAGACGGCACGCAATGACACATTTATGAAGCAGAATCTGTTTAGCCACTGGGATAGCGCCATGTAGCGTCTGATTCATCATTTTCACAGCCTCAGTGAACAGCGCCAGCGTTCAGCCTTGCACAGCGCCAGGTATGACCTCTCGCTACCTGTCACTCCCCAATACATTTCAATGGATGAACCTTTTCTTCTCTTTAAATGGGGTATTTGTTTTTTTTTTTTTTTTTTTAAATCACAAATAATGCTGTGACCTCTTCTGACATTGAATAAGCAGTTTTTCCATAATTTTTTCATTTTTTATATATTTCTTCAGAAATGACATTACAGGTCTGCCATTAAAGTGTTCATGTTACAATGTTGTTACAATGTAATTCCATGTTTTCACTTTGTTACTAGTTGATAGATGCTGGAAAACAGACTTTAAGCACACCGCCTCCTGCGCTCTGGGCTTCAAACAAGTATTTTCCAGCGCCAGAGATTTGTGAAGCTGTTTTTTTGCTGAATATGTTGTGAGTCGGTTACTAATATTCATTAACAAATCACGCTCAAAAAATTCTTGCTCTGTAAAATGCATGTTTAAACCCCAGAGCGCTGGCGGCGATGGCTTAAAAGTAGTTTTTTAACCCCCAAACAACCATATTTTTGGAAACCCAAAAAAACAAGTTCTTAAAATAATTTTGTAATATGAATACATTAATATCAGACCTGTAATATCAATTCTGTACATTTTTTTATTTTTTATTTTTTTTACCTTAAAAAAATATCTAACATTGCAGAAGTGGTCACAGAATTTTTGACATTTAAAAAAAAAAAATTAATAACAATTAATTATGAATATTTAAAGATTGTTCCATTGAAACGCATTGGAGAGTGCGAGGTAGCAAGAGGTCATACCTGTCGCTGTTCAATGTCGGACGCTGGCGCTGTGGGGTGAGGCTGGAATAATGATGAATGAGTCGCTATATGGCGCTATCTCAGTCGCTAAGCAGGATCGGCTTGATAAATGTGTGATTGTGGTGGGGAGCCGGCGTTCTCGTGGCGGGGCCCGTCATTACCGGCCGCTCACCAGTCGCTACCTGTCGCTATTCCTTGTTAAATAAGGGCCTGATTGTAGTTCTAGGCAGTATCTATGCGACAGTGGGGCCTGGTGAGGCCAGTTTCTTTCCAGATGTATTGTAGACCAGAGACAGTCCCTTAATTAAATGATGGAAGAAAGGTTTGAATAGAAGGGGTAGAGCTGGAGTAGGGAGAAAGGAATGAATAGAGGGGTAGGTATAAAAGGTAGTGACCTTTAAGATCTATAGGAACTGCCCCTCTTATTGAATGTGTTTGCCTGTCTTCACTTGATATAGAATTCCACTGTTCAGTATAATGAGATAAAATGCATTTACCCACAGCCCTCAATAGGATTTATTGCACTAACTTGACAGCAAGCCTATAAATGATCCATTGGCTATTTACAGTACTTCTATGACAGGTTTCAGAGCCTGTTTTCCTTTAAATTCTTCATGTATCTCTTTAATGGTGGGGAAACATCTCTTTGCTATTTTGGAAAAGGGGGTGTTATGAACATGCCCGGCCTTTGGGGCGTGCAAGCTGTGCAGTCTCACTGGGCGCCATTGCAACTTCTCTGTAAGGGGCTCCAGGAGCTCTCAACTTATCCAGTAGGTCCCTCTTTCTAAAGTACCTCCATCTCCCCCTTTATTTTGCACTTTTCTATATTATTCTGTTTTCGTTTTTCCATCTTCTTGAATTTCTCTTTCTTCCCTTTTTTTCTTTTATTATGCGATCCTTCCATCTTCCTCTCTTTTCTTATTCCCTCTTTTTCATGTTGTTTCCACATACCCTCCATCATTCTCTTTTCTCCTTATTCCCATTTCCCTGTCTTTTCACCTTCTTTAAATCTTCCTCCATTTTGCCCTGCCTCCTTCCCTCTTTCATGGCTTTTATTTCTGTCTTTCTTTCTCTACATTCCTAATCTTGATTAGGGCCCTTATTTAAGAAGGGATAGCGTCAGGTAGTGGCTGGTTAATGAGAGGTAGCGACAGATAGCGACTGGTGAACGCCGGACACGGCACGCAATTACACATTTATCAAGCAGAATCTGTTTAGCCACTGGGATAACGCCATGTAGCGTCTGATTCATCATTTTCGCAGCCTCAGCGAACAGCGCCGGCATTCAGCCTTGCACAGCGCCAGATATGACCTGTCGCTACCTGTCGCTCTCCCATACATTTTAATGGACGATCCTTTTCTTCGCTTTAAACGGGGTATTTTTTTTTTTTTCCAAAAAATCACAAATAATTCTGTGACCTCTTCTGGCATTGAGAAAGCAGTTTTTTTTTAATTTTTTAAATTTTTTATATATTTCTTCAGAAATGACATTACAGGTCTGCCATTAAAGTGTTCATGTTACAATGTTGTTACAATGTAATTCCATATGTTTTCGCTTTGTTACTAGTGGATAGATGCTGGGAAACAGACTTTAAACACACCGCCTCCTGCGCTCTGGGCTTCAAACAAGTGTTTTACAGCGCCAGAGATTTGTGAGGCTGTTTTTTTGCTGAATATGGTGTGAGTCGGTCGCTATGAGCAGTCGCTAACATGCGCTCCCATACAGCTCTGTACTGGTCAAATTGCGACTCCTCACAATGTATTCAACATTACTGAACAGCGACTGAGTCGCTATAAACTAGCAAATCACGGCCGAGCACTGCGACTACTAGCGGGCGCTCTGAAAATGCCTGCTACAGACGCTCATCTGTCGCTACCTGCCGCTAATGATGAATCAGCCTGTATATCCTGATTCATCTCTTTTGTTTTCTCTATTTTTCCTCCACTCCCTTGTTTTCCTGTATTACCCCACATTCCCTCGATCTTTCTCTTGTCACATTCCTTAGTTTCCCCTCTCTTTCACATTGTCTACATTTTTCTCTCATTTTATCTTCCCTCCCTTTGTTTTCCAGATTTTTGTGCCACACTTTTCCACCTTTCTTTCTTTAAATGTCTGCATGCCTACTATTTCCCCTCACCTTTTCCAGCCCTATTCATCCCTTTCTCTTTTGCTTTCCCACATTTCCTCCTTCTTACTCTAATTTCTACATTCTATCTTTCTTCTCTCATATTCCTTTAATTTCTTTCTCTCTCACTCATGTCATCACGTCATAGTTATCTTCCTTCTTCATACTACATTCCCTTTTCCTTCTCTCATTCTTTTTTGTGCTACCTTCTTTTCCTCTGTTCCACCTTCAGTCATTCCTTTTCTGCCTCACCTCTGTTTTCCTTGTCTACATTTCTCAGCAGGGCCGGCTCCAGGTTTATGTGGGCCCTTGGATGACATGGTGTCAGTGGGCCCCTTTGTGGTGAAGAGTTGCGTCACATCACCGAGGGACGTCCCAAATCTGGATGCCTCCTAAGGATCATGTTATTTGGACCAAAACTCTAGTTTTGGTCTATTTTGAAGTGCACCAAACACCTTAAAACCTGATCTCAGAGACTAAAATCTCCTGATTTTGGATTCCCCTGTGTGTGCCCCCCCCCCTCCTTTGTTAACTACTTACCTGCAACTGGTGAATGCACTGTGAGGTCGCCAGTTTGAGTTAACAGCCAAACCAGGGGGGTCCTTTCACAAACAGGGCCATCCCAAATGGAGATGCCCCTGTAAAGCGGACCAAAACTCAGTGGTGGAATTGCTATTGTGGGTATGCCAGCGATCCCAGGGGGCTTCACACAGTAGGGTATCACAGATTGAGTTGCTCCAGGGATAGGAAATCAGCTGAGGTGGGCAACTTAAAAGCAGAACAAAACCCAGCACTTCCTCCCCTGGAATCTAAATCGAGACGCCCAGTTGTGTGGAACCTCGCCAATCGAGGAGATGTGGGCACCAGCTGTGGCGGTGCCCTCCCAGCTGCCCCGCCTTGCCGGGTGCTGACGCCGGACCTGTTTCTTAGTCTCTCTCTTTTCCATGTTTCCTCCTTGTTCACATATCCCTTTAAGTGAGTGTGTGTGTTTATGAGTGTTTGTGTGTTTGTAGGGGGTACCATCCTAAAATATTGCACAGGATGATATTTAGGCCCTTATTTAACAAGGGATAGCACCAGGTAGCGACTGGTGAGCGGCCGGTAATGACGGGCACCGCCACGAGAACGCCGGCTCCCCACCACAATCACACATTTATCAAGCCAATCCTGCTTAGCGACTGAGATAGCGCCAGATAGCGAATTATTCATCATTATTCCAGCCTCACCCCACAGCGCCAGCGAGCGACCTTGAACAGCGACCTGGCGCTCTCCAATGCATTTCAATGGAGCAATCTTTAAATATTCATAATTAATTGCTATTAATGCTTTTTATTTTTTTTTTTTAAATGTCAAAAATTCTGTGACCACTTCTGCAATGTTAGTTATTTTTTTTAAGGGAAAAAAAAAAAAATTGTGCAGAATTGATATTACTGGTCTGATATTAATGTATTCATATTACAAAATGTTTTTATAAACTTGTTTTTTTTTTGGTTTCCAAAAATATGGTTGTTTGGGGGTTAAAAAACTACTTTTAACCCATCGCCGCCAGCGCTCTGGGGTTTAAACATGCATTTCACAGCGCGAGAATTTTTTGAGCGTGACTTGTTAATGAATATGGTGGGAGCCGGTCGCTATGGCCAGTCGCTATCATGCGCTCCCATACAGCGCGGAACCTGTCAAATAGCGACTCCTCACCCAATATTCAACATTACTGCACACCGACTGAGTCGCTATCAACTACCAAACAACGGCCAAGCACAGCGACTACTAGCGGGCGCTGTGAAAATACCGCTACAGTCGCTCAACTGTCGCTACCTGCCGCTATTAATGAATCGGCCTCTTAGTCTCTCTCTTTTCCATGTTTCCTCCTTGTTCACATATCCCTTTAAGTGAGTGTGTGTGTGTGTGTGTTTGTAGGGGGTACCATCCTAAAATATTGCACAGGATGATATTTAAGGCCAACCCTGGGGTCAGTTCAGAGCCTGGTAAGAAAACTCACTTCTTTTTTAGGAGAAAAAACTGCCATTCACTTTCATTGTCTACTCAGCCCCAAGGTAGACAATGATAGTGAATGGCAATTTTCTCTCCTAAATAAGAAATGGGTTTTTTCACCAGGCTCTGACCCCAATGACAGAGGGCTAATCTAGAGATAATAAGGGAAAACTGAAGAGTGAGACAAAGGGGTAAAGGGCAGACGGAAGATAGGCAAGTAGTTTCTGGGGGGGAGGGGGGTGCCTTGGCATTGGTGGGTAAGACATGTGTATTGGCAGAAGAGGCCTCATTACACATGCAGAGGATAGTGATGGCGGCAGCAAGGTGTTACGAGCTGATGGAAGCCTCAGCGTTAATTACTGAAGTGCTGCACAGTGACACCAAAAGTACGGAATGTTTGTTCATCCGGCTTGTCTATCCTGAATCTTACACAGCTAACATATCGCCTCAAAATGTAATAATAGAAAGAATCCGGGAAATGGGAGACGGCTCAGAATACAAACAATAAGCTTGTGAGACGGAGATGCCCAGAGCTCTACCGCTCTCCACCAATGAGATATTTCATCATTAGAGCTTAACATCCACTACCCCTACCTGGGATCCAGACTGGGCAGTTTCATTGAGATTTGGTTCAGATGCATTTAAAGCAGAATTCCAGTCAAACCCCCTCAGCTCCCCCTGCCACCCTCTCCTAGGACTGAGAAGGTGGGGGGCGATGGGTGATGGCTGCGGCTAGCGGGTGACTTGCCATTAACCCCCGGCACCCCCATTACCTGCCTCCCCAAAGCCCGGGGGGGGGGAGGCAGAAGAGCCCGTAGCCTGTGATGCTTCAGAGTCCTGAGCAGAGTTGCAGCCCAGTGGGGGAAAGATTAAGTAAGTGACTAAAAACTTTAAATATATTAATTTTAGATGCTGAGGAATAGAAGGGTTTGGTCTTTTCATTAAATCATGCTGAAGGTCTGGTTTAACCCTTTAAATGCCAAGCATGTAGTTTCTAATTGGTTGCTTTTCCTGCCGTTAAGTGCCAAGCACGTAGAAGTGCCTGGCATTTCCCCCTTCTAGTTTAAAAAGAAAAAAACACTTACCTCTGGTATCCATGTGAAGCTACGGGTCTCCTCTTCCTGGGGGGGGGGGGGCCCGAAACCGATCCGATCGGAGCCTCCTCGCCTCTCACCTGCCCTATCGGCCTATCGGCATCTGTCATCAGATGACAGCGGCGCGGGACAGCAGCGAGGGAACCAGGATCGGAGGTGAGTACAGTAAAAAAAAAATAATAAAGATCATTTTTTTCTCTGTGTGTGTGTCAGTGTCTTTTTTTTTACATTTAACCCCTTGTAAACTGGTAAGGGGTCCATGACCCCTATACCAGTTCACAAGGCTGGGGGATGGCAAGTCAACTGCGGCTAGCGGGTGACTTGCCATTAACCCCCGGCACCCCCATTACCTGCCTCCCCAAAGCCCAGGGGGGGGGGCAGAAGAGTCCGGGCCCACGGGCTATGCGGGCTTGCAGCCTGCAGGGCCAGGGGCCACAAAAGCTGGCCCCTGTGCCCTGTTTCTACAAGTCCTGCATAGCTGGTCCCGGGCTGGTTACTTCGGGTAAGGGGGACCCCCATGTCAATTTTTTTTTTATTTTTAAGGGTTTTTTTTTTTTAATTAATGGGGGGGACCCCATTTTTTTTTTTTTTTCTTTTTTAAGGGTAAAAACCCTTAAAAATAAAAAAAAAAATTGACATGACAGTAGCAATGCATGTTGGGTATTGTTCTGTTCGGGGGATGTCGCTTTTTCAGATTAAACTTGTTTTTTCTTGTTTGTATATAGTTTTTTTAGGAAAATGTGGCTTTGATTCAGCTTTTTTATACTTTTTTAGGGAAACTCTTTGCAACCAAAGAATACATTGAGGGATTACTTCCAGAAAACTATGGCCACATCAACAAGCCTGGTACACCTAGAAAGCCTGAGGTGTGTACTTCCATAGAATATATAGTTTGTGGGGGGTATTTCAAATGTAAAGGGTCATTTTTCTGGAAAAACTGCAAGGTGCGCATAGCGCATAGCGCATAGCATAGTTGTATTTTATCTGAAAATCCCCTAAAGCGCTGTCTCAGTTTGGGTAAGTCTCCTGGGCAGGAAAGGGTGTCTACCAATACATATGTGGTACCGCTGTGACCAGGAGAAATTGGGATTACACACGCAATAAGATTTTATTGGCAAACTTACATTTTTTATTACAAAAAAAACACTACAAATTGTAAAAAAATATTTTTTTTTATTTTTTTGCACATATTTCACCCAAAAATATTGAAAATACACCTAAAAAATACAAACAAGACATTTCATGTTAAAGCCCAGACTATGCTGAAAAAAAAATATATATAATGGGAAATCCCTTCAAAAATCACATTTGAACATGGGGAGCGCATAACAGTGCGAAATAGTCTGGCGACAAAGGGTGACAAAAACTCCAGGTAGGCTGGTAATTAGGCAACCCAAATTCAGGACTCATAAGCACACAAAGACCATTAAAGTCTATGGACTGGGGGGGGTCCGGTTGTGGGTCTTTGAAAAGCAACTAAGGCTGCCTCCAAATCGCCTGAGAAGTCCACCGAACATCTGAGAATCATTTTGCTAATGAAAGCAAGGTTGGAAGCCCCTGTGAGCAAAGAAAAATATTTTAGAGTGAAAGAAGAACCCTCCTTTAAAGTGGACCTCAAAAAAGAGGTCCTATGTAGGAAAGCTGAAAATCAGGGAGTAATACTTACCCAATGTGACCACTGACACCCTGCATGGCTCATACACACTTACCCGGTGAACCAGATAAGTTCAGGGTATGGTTGACACCCAAAGGATGTGAACTGGTGGATTACCGCCCTATTTTTCCTTCTAGAAGATCTACAAATGGACAGGTATCCTTAATTTAGATGCTTGGGGAGGGGGGGGGGGGGGGATGGCCCATTGAATTTTTTTTGTTAAATTCAGATCATTTCGGGCCTAATTTAAGAAGCGTCTTTGCCATTCAGAGCCAATAGTTTGAGGACTGCATCACTCTATGCCTAATATACTTTAAGACATGTACGTCAGTTAGCGCCAAGTAGAATGCCCTATACAGACTGTCACCTTTTTCACATAGCAGTGTGGGGCTGTTTTACAGTATAAGCTACGCCAGTCATAAGTGACGCTGAAGCCTAAGCAACCATAGAATAGAATGATAGGTATGTAAGTGAATATCAGGTAGTAATACTTACCCAATGTAACCACTGGCACCCTGCATGGATCATACACACTTACCCAGTGGGCCAGATACTTTTAGGGTATGGTTGATGCCCCAAGGATGTGAACTGGTAGATTACTGCCCTATTTTGTCCTTCAAGCCAATCTACAAATAGACCGCTATCACAACTTTAGATGCTTGGTGGGGGGAGGGCCCATTGACATTTTTTGTTTATTTCAGGTAATTTCAGACCTGATTTAAGAAGCGTCTGGGCCATTCAGAACCAATGGTTTGAGCACTGCATCATGCCTAATATACTGTAAGAAATGTGCGATAGCTTCAGGTAGAATGCCCAATATAGACCATTTTCACAAGGCAGTGCAGGGCTGTTTTGCAGTATAAGCTATGCCAGTCATAAGTGGCGCTTATAAGAATAAGCAAGAATAAGCAACCAATAAGCAGCCAGAGAGTAGAAAACCGCTACCTGTCGCTCTCCCATACATTTCAATAGACGTTCCTTTTTAAACAGGGTTCTTCGTTTTTAATATTTTTTTTTTCTCTCAAATAATTGTGTGACCTCTCTTGGCCTAGACAGAGTCATTTTTGAAAACATTTTTGATTTTTTTATATTTATATGCAGAATTGTCATTACAGGTCTGGCATTAAAGTATTAATGTCACGGTGTTACTGGTGGATATGTGTTCAAAAACAGACTTTAATCACACAGCGTCTGGCGCTCTATGCTGTAGTGACCAGATCCAGAGCGCGGACGCTGTGTGTGTGTGATTTTTTGTTGAATATGGTGTGAGTTGTTGAGAGTTGGACGCTACCTTTCGCTCCCTGCAAAGCTGTACTGGTGTTAGAATACCCAACATACATTTCATTCATCAATGTCAGCCAGGTTACTACAGCGACTGAGGTGCTCTGTTACAGCGCCTGTTTGCCGATCACAGCGTATACTAGCGGCCGCTCTTAGTGCCTCTGTACAGACGTTCATCTGACCAATAGCTGGCGCTAGTAATGAATCAGCCTGTTAGATGTTGCCAACTGCTATAATTTTACAACCTGACACAAATCACATTTTCCTCCTGATTGTTACATCAACTAACCTCAATAACTATAAATGGAATTAAACACACTACAAATGTTGCCACATTTTTATCACAACAGGAGTTTTCAGATATTTTTAATAATCTTACAACAACCAGCACTGATAAAATCCACCTTCATCCTTCGCTGCATGCTAAAAATGACCATCTGGGATTACACCTGAGAGCCCTGCGTACACATGATTACACACGAGTGGGGGTGGCGGAGAGCCTTCACACAGACACACTGCAGTTGAGCTGGGAGCTTCCTTATGATCAATCCAACCTGTTTTTTTCCATTTACAGAACAAAACCCAAGAAAAAATTATTGCATGTTGTTCCTCTTTAAAGTGGACCAACACCCAGGGGGGATCTGCCCGGGAATCTATAAGATTCCCGGGCCGATCAGATCCTTCCCCGCGGGGCATCCGAAATTGGTGAAACCCCCCAGGACGCCCACAAACCTTACCTTAACCCCGTTCCAACGGCGCATGCGCGGGCCGCGGCCGCGTCTCGCGCTTCCCTCTAGCAGGGCGCGCACCTGCGCCGGCCGCTTGTGAATGTGCTCCCTGTTAGAAGGAAGCGCGAGACGCGGCCTCCAGCGCTCAGAGCCGCTGTGGTTGGACGCCGCTTGTACGTGTATACCGCAGCGGCTCTGAGCTCTCTGATTGGACGAGCGCCCGCGTAGGAGCGTGGGGAGGTGAGTGTTTACGGGCGTTCTGGGGGGTTTCACACAGAAGAAAACCCAGGATAGTCAAAATTCTGGGTGTTGGTCCACTTTAAAACTAGTGAAGGACCTCCCTTAATTTAGCCACACACTGACAGATTTTAATCTGATGGACCTTAAAAATTGGCCAGTAATCATGTACCATAAGGACCTAACATCCCACTAAATGGGAGCCTTATTTATGAAGTGTCAGCACCACACAGCACCACTTTTTGGCCTCAGCAGCACTCAGCGTGCGGTTTAAGAAAAAAAAGTGGCACTGTGTGGCGCTGACGCTTTATAGGTCAAGATCCCATAGAGCATAATGGGCAGAACTGGATTGAAGTGTTTTATGCTTATAATTAATATTACACACATTTGTTTGTCAATAATGGAAACGCAGGACTTAGATGTCGCCAAATGACATTTTATGTTTCAATTAAAATTTTTTTGTGGCTTCTCTTGGTTGGAAAACAACTAAAACACCGCCACTGCATCTCGTTCAGTGCACCGACCCAGGAAACTTTGGTGGCGCAGGAAGCCAGTGCGAGGATGATGTCTGTCCCTGCCCCGGCTTCCTGCGCCGCCACCTCCTCTCAGGTGCGCGCTGACAGCCGAGTGTTTGTTTGTGTCGCGAACTAGATGCAATGATGAAACCAACAGGCACTGACACAGGCCGCCCAATACCTACCACAAACATGTGCTGTATGTTTCGCCCCATAAAGAGGCACCTGCCCATAAGACTCACCTAGGATTTGGAGGAGGAAATTAGGAAAAAATATTGTAACCAAATGTTGTGCTAAACACCCCATTAGAGGCAGTGTGGCATTCCCCCATCTCATTCCCCATGGGCAGTGTGGCATTTCCCCATCCCATTCCCATAGGCAGTTTGGCATGCCCTCATCCCATTCCTATAGGCAGTGTGGCATTCCCCCATCCCATTCCTATAGGCAGTGTGGCATTTCCCCATCCCATTCCCATAGGCAGTGTGGCATTTCCCCATCCCATTCCTATAGGCAGTGTGGCATTTCCCCATCCCATTCCTATAGGCAGTGTGGCATTTCCCCATCCCATTCCCATAGGCAGTGTGGCATTCCCCCATCCCATTCCCATAGACAGTGTGGCATCCCCCCTCCTATTCCCATAGACAGTGTGGCATCCCCCCTCCCATTCCCATAGGCAGTGTGGCATCCCCCCTCCCATTCCCATAGGCAGTGTGGCATACCCCCTGCCATTCCCATAGGCAGTGTGGTATTCCCCACTCATCTCATTCCCATAGGCAGTGTGGCATTCCCCCCTCCCATTCCCATAGGCAATGTGGTTTTCCCCTCCCATTCCCATAGGCAGTGTGGTATTTCCCCCTCCAATTCCCATAGGTCAGTGGTCCCCAACCCTGTCCTCAAGGCCCACCAACAGGCCAGGTTTTGCAGATCTCCACAAAGATTCACAGGTGGAGTAATTACTGCAGCTGCAGAGCAATAGAGCTGGCTATATGGAGATCCAAAAAACATGACATGTTGGTGGGCCTAGAGGACAGAGGTTGAGGACCACTGCCATAGGTAGTGTGGCATCAATTAATGAAAAACCCAAAACGTGCTGAGGAGAGGAAAGGGGGACAAGTGCGGGGGGGGGGGGCAGAGCAGAGCTGGGTTCAGGAAAATGCAGTAGGTGCAGGTAGGATGATTTTTAATGTGTATGTATAGAGTGGAGAAACATATACGATAGGCTCTTATTCAAAGAAGTTTAAATTAGCTTTAGTTTTCATTTTTCAAGTTTGTTTAGAACTATGTCTTTCTTTTTTCAACAACCTTGGGGCACACCCTTTACTATTAAACCAGACCCACTTTTGACCTCGCCACACCCTGCAAGTGGCCAAACACACAGACTAAAAATCTAAAAATTAAAAATGTAAACTCAGTAAAAAAATGTGGATGTTCATTTTTTTGTATGCGATGGGTGTGGCTTTGTATTGCGCATGTCTTGGGGGTGTGGCTTACTTCCATTTTCTAGGGAGCAATTATTTATACGCAGTGGGTATGATAATATGAATAATAGTGACAGTGAGCAATTTGGACCTTTTGCAATACCACCTCACCATTTAAAAAAAAAAAACAAAACAAAAGCTGCGTCCTACCATGAGTGGATAAGCCGTACTCCTCTTCTGAAAAAAATACTCCAGCGGTCCAATCACTGAAAAATAAAACCAATTATTAGTATCACATTGGTGTATCCATCTAACAAAAACCATCCAAGGATTAGTATAGAAGGCTCCCAGCCCAGGACTAGAGGGCAAGTATTTTGTTTGGAGGGAGCACATTTTCATTTGGAACTTATGCACAGGCTTCAACCCTGATCCCTGTCATTGACCTGTCTGTAGAGATAGTAGCTAACCTTTCTTGTAAGCGATGGGGTGCTCTTGAGTCTTTGCCCACTGATGCACAGTGTCAATAACAAATAGGTCATGGGCAGGGGCCATAGGGAGACCCGGGCAAATGCCCAGTGGGCCGCACTTCTTTGGAGCTGCTACCTTTACTAACACTCTCATCCAATCCCTGCCTTTTCCCAACCCCTTCTCCAGTCTACCACCTTACCCAAGCAACCCCAGCCCATGCCCTCACCCTAATGATGTAGCCTCGGTCTTGGAGCACACTGGTTACCTGGACAGGAAGATGCTACTGGCTGGTCATGGGCAGGCCAGGTGCTGGTAAAATCCTGGGGTGATTTTTAGCCCCAGTGTACCACTGGTAATAGGTAGTGATCAGCCAGAGCATAGTTTATCCAGTTTGGAAGCCCTTCAGTCAGATATTTCCCAGTATCTACTCTCAAATGTTGAATTACATTACTCAGGCTCCCAATACCCTGTGAACTGGTATAGGGGTCTCTGGACCCTCTTACCAGCTCACAAACCGTTAATACATGCATACATCCCCTCTACAGGTCTGTGAGGCATACATCCCAACTGTCCCTGGTTTGGAGGGACTGTCCCTGTTTTGAGTCCATGCCCCCGTGTCCCTCATTGTTCTTCCCTGTCCTTTTTTCAGGTTTAAAGTGGACCAACACCCAGGATTTTGACTATCCTGGGTTTTGGTCCACTTCGGTGGGGCACCCCGATCGGGGGTGCCCCGCTGTGTGAAACCCCCCAGAACGCCCGCTGTGGTATGCACGTACAAGCGGCGTCCAACCACAGCGGCTCTGAGCGCTGGAGGCCGCGTCTCGTGCTTCCTTCTAACAGGGAGCGCGCCGCGTCTCGTGCTTCCTTCTAACAGGGAGCGCGCCCTGCTAGAGGGAAGCGCGAGACGTGCCCGCGGCCCGCGCATGCGCCGTTGGAACGGGGTTAAGGTAAGGTTTGTGGGCGTCCTGGGGGGTTTCACCCCGCGGGACATCCCGATTTCGGATGCCCCGCGGGGGGGGGGGATCTGATCGCCGATCCCCCCTGGGTGTTGGTCCACTTTAATGTGCAGATTTGCATCAATAAATGATTCTTTTGCCTATTCAAAGTGTCTATATTGTTGTAACTGTTACACTCTCCTATCCATCAAACAATGAGGGGGTGTGGCCTAATTTAAATATTGTTTCTCTTTCCCACCCTGAAAAGTTGGAAGGTATGCTGTGAGGTTGGGGGATCCCTACTGGTCTGGGGGTTTTACTATGCCAGGGAGCAGCTGCTGCGGCAGGTCTACATCTGTAGTGAGAGGTGACACAGCCCCCCCCCCTTCCTCCTTCCAATGTAGTCTGCAAAGCTTATCCCGGCCTATCAGGGAAGGAACCTTTTATACCACAGTGATGAAGCCTTTGTGGAATCCCCCCCATGTGACTAATGACATCACTGGAGGGGAGGGGCATGAAGGGGATTTTTCCGGGGGAAACATGTCGGAGATGTTGAAAGGTAAGTTTTTTTTTATGTTTATTTTTTTCCTTGGTGCAATTTAGGGCCTTATTCATGAAGAGATAGCGCCAGGTAGTGCCATGTAAGCGGCAGGTAGCGTCAGGTGAACGCCGGACACGGCACGCAATTACACGCAATTTATGAAGCCGAATCTGGTGAGCGACTAGAACAACGCCATGTATATGGCAGAGCGCCATGTCTTACCTGTCGCTACCTGGCGCTCTCCCATATATTTCTATGGACAATCCTTAAAGGAGCACTATCGCGAAATTGCGTATTGTTAAAAATCCATATAAACATGTCAGCTAATGAGAGGAGGGGGCACTTATACCCCTGAACTGAATAAAAACCCCTCCAAGCTTGTGCTTTATTCTCACATGGTGGGAATAAAATCAAGGGGTGACTGGTTTAGTCTATGAGGGGTGACAGAGCCTGTCACCCCAGATGTCCTTTTCCTTCCATTATAATAAAAACAAAAAACAAGCCTGGCTGGATATTTCTTGATACTGGGTGTATAAGTGACCCCTCCTCCCTCCATCCAGCATATTTATATGGATTTTCATCATTGGGCCATGTTTTTCGCGATAGTGCTCCTTTAAATCCCTTTCCTGATCCCAATTTTTTTTCCCTTAAAAAAATTCTCAAACCTTCTGCCATGTATCCTGGGCAAGAAAATGACTGGATTAATAATATTTTTATGCAGAATTGTCCTTACATGTCTTGTATTAAAGTGTTCATGTTACAATGTCATAACAATGTCATTCCATGTTTTCACTTTGTTATTAGTGGATACATGTTCAAAAACAGACTTTAATCACTATTCGCTATGGGCTACAACTACATGATTTTGAGCGCTGGCACTGTTTGAGGCTGATTTTTTGATGAATGTGGTGTGGTGGAGTCACTCGCTCTGAGCTGGCGCTCCTATTCGGTCCCATACAGCGTAATACTGCGACTCACACATGATATTCATCAATGCCGGACAGTGACTGAGGCGCTCTGAAACAATGATCCATGGCCGAGCACAGCGATTACTAGCGGTCGCTCTGAAAATCCGCGCTACAGACGCTCATCTGTCGCTACCTGGTGTTAGTAATGAATCAGCCTGCCCGAATCATTTTTAGTGGTTCAATTATTGCCCTATTAAGAATGATGAAGAAAAAAAACACATGAAAATGTGTTTCTCAAAAAAAAGTGAGAAAAAAAAATGTCACGTAGATAGCATAAATGTAGAAAAGAGAAAATAAATAAGACAATGTAGAAAAGGATGTGGAAAGAGAGGGATACAGAGAGAGTGTGGAAAAAAAGAGGATGATGGAAGGAATGTGAGAGTGTGAAAGAAAGAAGAAGGGAATGAGTAAAAGAGGAGGAGTTGGAGGAAATAAACAGAGACAGAGGAAAGGTGAAAAAGAGAGAAAGAAGGAGGGAATGTGGTAAAGGAAGACGGATGGAATGCCCTAAAAAATCAAAGGAGAGATTGTGGAAAAGAGAGGGAGACAGACAATGCATAAAAATAGAAAGATGGTGGGAACATGGAATAGAGAAATTTGAAGGGATGTGTAAAGAGAGGGATACAGAGAGAATGTGGAATAAAGGGAGAATGTGGAAAAAAAGAGGATGATGGAAGGAATGTGAAAAAAAGGAAGAAGAAGGGAATGAGTAAAAAAGAAGGGGATGAAAGAAAAAAAAACGAAGACAGAGGGAATGTGAAAAAGAGAGAAATAGGGAGAGAATGTGGAAAAGAGGGATTAATGAAATATCCCAAAAAGTCAAAGGAGAGATTGTGAAAAGGTAAGGGAGACAGCGGGAATGAAAAAAGAGAGACCGGAAAAATGTAGAAAAGAAAAAAATGAAAGAGAGAATGTGGAAAGAGAGGGAGACAGAGGGAAAGTGGAATAAAAGAGAAAGGGAATGAATATGTAAAAACAGAAAAAGGAAAAGGAAAGTATAAAATAGCAGGAGATGGAGGGCATGTGGTAAAAGGGAGAAATGTGGAAAAGAGAAAATGGAGAGAATGCAAAAAAGAGGGAAAGAAGCCCCCCATGTTATTTCTATTCCCCTCTGTGCTGGAATCTGTAGTTCGCCAGCATCTGGGGAGCCACAGGTAGTCCATCTTCTTCACACGATGGGCCACATCGGCACAATTCGCCCACTTGGCGCCCCCGCCATGTTATTTCGGAGGCAGCCATGATTAGGCCTCTTTGCAAACAGCCACCTGAGGAGAAGTCACTCGCCGGATTGAATTGTGTCTTTTCTGTCACCGGGAGCAGCAGGGAAAAGCTGATCTTCCATGGAGCCCCCATGTGCTGCGCCGCTCATCGCCATGGAAACCCGGGCCCGGAATAGATGATCATACTTCATATAGGTCACAAGTATCGGGAGCGAGCTGGTGACTCCAGGAGGGAGATATTCCCAGTACTTCCAGGTATATCCCGTATCCCAAGCTGCGCTCTCCATGATTCCGGCATTCCGGAATATTACTCTGAGGTAAACTCTTGCTTGTTTAGTGAAACTTAAATGTTCGTCGCCTCATGAGTCAAATTTGCCCCCTCTGTCGGCTGTATTTACCCTTAAACCAGACCTTCACCCTGAATAAGAGCCTGTCTTATATGTGTCCCCCACCCTGTACATACAGATTGCTCACATTAAAAATCATCCTACCTGCACCTACTGCATGTTATGAGCCTTTAAACATCCAAGATGCCGGCCCATAGAGTCTCAGGCTGCCTGCAAACAGGAAGTGTCTTCTGACTGTGCCTCTCTGCATTCTGGGATTGCTGGCCTTTTCCTGACCCCAGCTCTGCTCTGTCTGTGCAAAGCACAGCTATAACCCACCCCCTGCATTTTTGCCCCCATTCTCCTCTCCTCAGGATGTAATGCTTCTGAGGAAAGATGGCGGCTCCCATATGCTAAAGTCGTGAACAGAGTTGCTGACCTGTGGGGAAAAGAATAATAAGTAAGTGGCTAAGAACTTAAAATATTTTAATTTTAGATGCTGCAGAATAGTCTTCTAAAGGTTTGGGCTTTTCATTAAATGATGCTGAAGGTCCGGTTTAACAGACAGAAAAGTGCAAACATGTATTTCTTATTTGTAAATTAGATTCCGGACACATTTTACCTCAGCTGCCCTGAATTAGAATCTGTAAAATCCGAAAAAGAATACTTCCCAGCTTGGTGCTCCCATATCCCATGTAACTCATGGGCAGGGCCGGCTCTAGGTTTATGTGGGCCCTTGGGTGGTATGGTCTCAGTGGGCCCTTGGGTGGCATGGTCTCAGTGGGCCCTTGGATGGCATGGTCTCAATGGGCCCCTTTGTACTGAAGAGTCGCGTCAAAACACTGAGGGACGTCCCAAATCTGGATGCCCCTAAGGACCATGTTATGTGGTCCAAAACTCTAGTTTTGGTCTACTTTGAAGCACACCAAACCCCTATAAACCTGACCTCGGAGTCCAAACAAATATAGATCCTCCTTATTTTGGATGCCCCTGTGTGTGCCCCCCTCCTTTGTTCATTACTTTCCTCGAACTGGTGAATGCACTGTGGGGTCACTAGTTTGAGTTAACGGCCAAACCAGGGGGTTCTTTCACAAACAGGGGCATCCCAAATTGAGATGCCCCTGTAAAGCGGACCAAAACCCAGGAGTGGAATTGCTTGTATAGTGGGTTTGCCAGCGATCCCAGGGGGTTTCACACAGTACGGGATCACAGATTGAGTTGCTCCAGGGATAGAAAATCAGCTGGGGTGGGCAACTTAAAAGCAGAACAAAACCCAGCACTTCCTCCCTTAGAAACTAAATCGAGATGCCCTGTTGTGTGGAACCCCGCCATTCGAGGAGATGTGGGCACCAGCTGTGGCGGTTCCCTCCCAGTCCACCGCCGGTCAAGCGCTGTCACACCCCCCCAAGGCCGGCCTTGTCAGTGGGCCCCCACAGTGGGCCCTGGCGGCTGCCCCGTCTTGCCGGGTACTGACGCCGGCCCTGCTCTTGAGGTTCATGGGCAGGCCAAAACTGTGTGAATCCTATTGTTTGCTGGCAGTATGATAAACATGTGGATTCAGCGACTACAACCCGGAATTTACAGGGGTGAGTATTTTGCCTTTCTATGAGTTTTCAAATGGATAAGCCTTTCACATGGGATGCCAAGTGGTGGGGGATAAAATGGCCCTATAGGCTGTTTTGGCTTTACACCTGCTTTAAAGTTGACTAATATCTCGAGCTTGATTCGTCCCTGCCCTCGGGGGAACCCGATTTGGGATGACCGTCTCATACCTCCGAAGTGTCCCTGATTTGGAGGGACTGTCCCTCTTTTGAGTCCATGTCTCCCTGTCCCTCGTTGTTCTCATTTGTTCCTCATTTGTATAACATGCAGATCTGCAGCAATAAATGATTCATTTGCCTATTTAAAGTGTTTATATTGTTGTAACTGTTACACCCTATCTCCTATCCATCACTCAATGAGGGGCCGTGGCCTAATTTAATAAATGTCCCTCTTTTCTACCCTGAAAAGTTGGTAGGTATGCCGTCTGTGTAACCCCCCCCCCCCCAAACGAATCTCCAGGCGTACTACAGCACATGCGCAGGCCTGCAGCCAGCCACCGCTCAGCTCCATTTGGCCTTTTCGGCTAAGAATCAGCTAAGGGCCGAATGGAGTTGAAAGCAGCCAAATGAAGCTGATGGCCGCATCCCCACTACACAGTAGCCAGGTGAGTGCCTGTGCCAGACGGGCACCAGATTGGGCCCCCTGCTAGAGGCTATTGGGGATGTGGTTGTCGGTTTCATTCAACTCCATTCAGCCCTTTGCTGATTCTCCACCGAAAGGACCAAATAGAGACGAGCACACTGGTTGGCTGCGCATCCGCTCATGTGACATAGGACTGGGCAAAGGTGAGTTTTTCAGGGCGATCTGGTTGGTTTCACACAGCAGGGCATGTTCTCAGGGGGGATACGTTGGGAGGAAGGTAGTGTTTGCTTGGACAGGGACTTTAAAGTGGACCAACACCCGGGGATGATCGGCCCGGGAATCTATAAGATTCCCTGGCCGATCACCTCCCTCACCGCGGGACATCCGAGATCGGGATGTCCCGCGCGGTGAAACCCCCCCAAAACCTCCCGCGCCCCCCCCCCTAGACGTGCGCGCGCCCGCGCCGGCCGTTTATGAATGGCCGCCGCAGGCGCGTGACCTGTAAGAGTGACGTGCGGGAGGCGGCGGCGGACGCGCTGTCTTGTCCGTCGCTGTCACCCGTTTGTCCGTCGGCGGGCATTGGACGGC
Source organism: Gastrophryne carolinensis (assembly GCA_027917425.1). NCBI lineage: Eukaryota > Metazoa > Chordata > Amphibia > Anura > Microhylidae > Gastrophryne > Gastrophryne carolinensis. The sequence goes on from CM051238.1 coordinate 39,316,382, forward strand.
GCGGTCACGTGGGAGCGTGGTGAGGTGAGTTTTTGGGGCTTTCTGGGGGGTTTCACACAGCGGGGCAACCCCAATCGGGGTGCCCCCCCGAAGTGGACCAAAACCCAGGATAGTCAAAATCCTGGGTGTTGGTCCACTTTAAAACGATTCAACAGCCAAATAAAAAAACCAAAGGGATCTTACCTTTTGTCTCTGGCCGATAAATAGTGCTAGTCTGCAATTCACCTGATTGCTGAAACGGAGCCCACGCCGCAGCCTGCGCTTCCCGCGCTGTCCTTTTTATGGAGCGGCACTCAGCAGGAACATCAGGGGTTGGTGAAAGGTTGCCATCATGTTGGGGTACCTGCTGCCCAGGGCATGATTTGTCCCTGTCTTGGGGCCCTGACTGTGATGTGGACCTTCCAGTCCTGCGGCCATTGTCTAACAGAGGGCCCAACTGAACTGTAACTTGGGGGTAGCATACCTACCAACTTTTCAGAGTGGGAAGGAGGGACATTTGTTAAATTAGGCCACGCCCCCTCATTGAGGGATGGATAGGAGATACATTGTAACAGTTACAGCAATAGAAACACCTTGAATAGGCAAATGAATCATTTATTGATGCAGATCTGCATGTTACACCTCAAAGAGGGACAAATGAGAACAACGAGGGACAGGGGCACATGGGCTCAAAAGAGGGACAGTCCCTCCAAATCAGGGACACTTTGGAGGTATAGGGTAGGGATTTATCTAAAGTAGAACAGAACCCAGCAACGGCCGGCCTGGAATCTAAAAGATTCCAGGGTCGGATGCTGGCTTTCCCTGGGAGACACTCTGCTGTGTGACACCCCCCAGGGTGGTAAACACTCACCTTTCCCCAGTCCAATGGAGCATGTGCAAGCTCTCGTCCAATCAGACCTGCTTGCTCAAATGACGTGATTTGGCAAATGGCTCTGATTGTTGACAAAGGGGAGTGTGCGCTCCCGCATCCCCAGCGTTGTGCATCCCCTCCCGTCCCAGCCATTCAAATAGGGTGATGCGGTAGCGCGTTCCCCATTCATCCCAATCTGAGGCGCCTGCCGAATTACATCATCACAGCAAGTGGCTCTGATTGGATGGGAGCTTGCGCATCTGCCATTGGACCGGGGTGGAGGTAAGCAGATTGGGCGACATGGGAGGTTTCACACATCGAGGAATCCTGATTTGGGATGGTAAAGCAGAACGAAATCCAGGAAAATAAACAAACCCGGGTTTTGTTCCACTTTAAAGCATTCTCAAAGATCCTGAAAAACCATTTCAGGGCTTATATTATGAATATGTCTTATTTTAGGGGAAACAGGATATCATCCAAGCAGGGCTGGCTCCAGGTTTATGTGGACCCCTGGGCGGCATGGTTTCAGTGGGCCCCTTTGTGGTTAAGAGTCGCATCACATCACAGAGGGACGTCCCAAATCTGGATGCCCCCTGGATGCACCGCCACCTTGGTCATTGCTGGTGCGCTGCAAGGAGATGTGGACATCAGCTGTGGCGGTGCTCTTCCAGTCTGCCGGTCAGGTGCCATCGCACACCCCAAAGGCCGGCCCCGTCAGTGGGCTCCCCTGGAGGCTGAGGGCCCCTGGCAGCTGCCCTGCCTTGCCGGGTGCTGTTGCCGGCCCTACACCACCCATATTGGCACCCCTAGATTTGGGCTTTGCCAGCGCCCACCAAAAAGAAGTTGTATTGACGTGCCTTTTGGTGGTCAGGGCAGCATCAGACCTGGTCCCAGCTATGGTCACTGTGTTCCTTATTCCTATGCCTTTAAATATAGGCTGTCAATAGTCCAGAGATTCTGAGATAACATTGATGGTGTCTAGGTCACTATTTAATACTGCAAGTTCTCTGGGCCCCATATTGCAGTTAAACCTGTACTGCCTTGACGGAAGTTAACGGGGAGGCTGATTCATTACTAGCGGCAGGTACCAGCAGATGAGCGTCTGTAGCGAGGAGCGCAGAGTGACCGCTAGTAGTCGATGTGATCGCTATGGTTTGCTGTTACCGGGTCGCTATAACACCAGTACAGCACTTAGAGGCCGATTCATTAATAGCGCCAGGTAGCGACAGATGAGCGCCAGTAGCGTGATTTTCACAGCGCCAGCCAGTATTCGCTGTGCTTGGCCGGGGTTTGCTTGTTGACAGCGACTCAGTCGGTGTGCGGTAATGTTGAATACGGGGTTAGGGGTCGCTGTTTCACAGGTTCCGCGTTGTATGGGTGCGCCTGACAGCGAATGGCCAGAGCGAACGGCTTGCTGCAGATTCATTAACAAATCACGCTCAAAAATTTCTCTCGCTGTGAATTCCTTGTTTAAACCCCAGAGCGCTGGCGGCGATGTGTGTAAAGTAGTTTTTAACCCTCAAACAACCATTTTTTTTTTTTATGTAAAAATTATACAAGTTTTTCTAAACATTTTGTAATATGAATACATGAATATCAGACCTGAAATATCAATTCTGCACAATTTTTTTTTTTTTTTTTTTTACTTAAAAAAAAATCCTAACATTGCAGAAGTGGTCACAGAATTTTGGACATTAAAAAACAAAACAAAACAGTAATAGCAATTAATTATGATTATTTAAAGATTGCTCCATTGAAATGCATTGGACAACGCCAGGGAGCGCCAGGTCATACCTGTCGCTGTGATGGGATTAGCAGCGGCGCTGTTCGTTGCAGTCGGCTACATGATGAATCCCGCGCTAGCTGACGCTCTCGCCGGCGCTAGCCTCATTTAGCGTGATAAATGCGTCATTGTGACCGCCGCCGGGCGTACTTGATTCGGTAGCCGCCGTTAGCTGGCGGTACCTGGCGCTCGTCAGACACTACCTGGCGCTAGCCCTTGATAAATAAGGCCGTTAATGTGAGCGAACGGTAGCGACTGGTCAGTGTGATCCACCCAAACCATATTCATCAAATAAACAGCCTCACACAGCGCCGGCGCTCAAAATTGGGTCGTTATAGCCCAGAGCGCCAGAAGCTGTGTGATTAAAGTCTTTTCACCAGTAACAAAGCGAAAACACATGGAATGACATTGTTATTACATTGTGACATTAACACTTTAATACCAGACTTGTTATCACAATTCTGCATAAAAATATAAAAAATCAAAAATGTTTTAAAAAATGACCCTTTCTAGGCCAGGAGAGGTCACACAATGATTTGATCAAAAAAAAAAAAATGATAAGAAAACCCTGTTTAAAGAGAAGAAAGGTAACGTCCATTGAAATGTATGGGAGAGCGACAGGTAGCGACAGGTAATACCATGCGCTCTGGAAGCCAGAGCGCCGGCGGTATACACTGAGCCATCTGTGATGATAAATCGGACGCTACATGGCGTTGTTAGAGTCGCTCACCGGAATCGCTTTGATAAATGTGGTATTGCGTACAGCGCCCGGCGTTCACCTTTCGCTACCTGTCGCTATGAGGTACTACCTGCAGCTATTCCTTGATGAATAAACCCCTTAGGTCCCCTTTAATAAATCAAATCACTATTTCAATTTGCGTCTCCTCCTGTGACTAATCGGGCCCGTCAATATTTCATGGTATTGATAGAAGCGCTGGGTATATTGATGCAGCCTGGCGGGTTTATTCATAGGCTCAGGCACTATGACACCGTTACTGGGAGCAAAAAAATAAAATAAAAGGCAATTCCAGCGCACAGCATCAAATATGAACGCGCCGCTTGAGCAGCGTGGAGAGCGAGGCGGCTAATGGAGCAAAAAATAGCCATGCCTGTGTGAATGCAAACGCCATTCAATTAAAAGCAGATAATTGGAGCTACCTTTCCCTTACAGGGAGGGGGGAGACGAGGGCCACCCATTGGCAGGAGGCAACGCTCAGAGCATCTGGAGGAGCTGGTGATGAGACGCTATAAAAAAATCCCAGTGGGAGCGATCATGATACAATAAAAAAGACAAAAATTGTTTTATTGGAGTGAGGATTAAAAATGTGGAGATGATCAGGAGTTTCTATTTTATATCAAACAAGCAGCCAGTCAATGGGGTCGATTCAAAGAAACATGTAACAGCTTTGATTTTGGTGCCGATCATCCTATTTTTGCCGTCCGCTCGTGCGCTCGTATGAACTTGCGAGTGATTCTATAAGCAAATACGTTTCTATCCTAAAATTTAGGTCCGTTCGTATGGCAGTTCGGGAATCAGACCTATGTCAGTTTCCATCCTGAATTTTCCGTTTCATTTCTCAGGTTGCAACATTGGTTTTGCCCTTTTTCCTTTTTTGTCTGGACGTAAATCCTTCTGATCTTGCGGCTGCGCACTACAAACTTACCTCATTAAAGTGCATTCTAAATATTTGGTCTTTTATTTTTCTTTATTCCATTCATTTTGTAGTAACCAACCATTAATGAATGCATTTGCATAAGTAAATCTTACTTTGTTTAATTTTTAGTTAACTTGCCTTTTTTACTTGTGGATTTAATTTTAAAATGTTGGCTTCAAATGGTACAACTTAAAATTTTGTGTGTGGTTACCCACACCCTCTCCATACAGATTGCTCTCAAATATAAAAAAACACCCAGCAACTTCTGCATGTTATGAGTCTAGAAACAGCCAAGATGGCGGCTCAGGTATTCTCGGGCAGCCTGCAAACAGAAAGGGCCTTGTGACTGTGTTGCTCTGCATTCTTTGATTTCTGACCTTTCCGTGCCCCCAGCTCTGCTGTGTGTGTTCAAAATACAGCAGTAACCCACATCCTGCACTTTATCCCGCTCTCCTCTCCTCAGTAAGTGTGATGCATCTGACCAAAGATGTGCTTAAATAATTAAAAAAAGCAAAGGGAAACAACTACACCAATAAATTCAAACTAAAAATATTATTCTAGTACATCAATTTAAAAATAAATAACAAAGGACATAAGTTTCTTTAATTAACGCAAATATATGGATGTATTGCAAAATAAAGGTTTACATGCAAAGAACTAATTAAGGTCCACATTAAAATGCTTTTATAAGGCATACATGAATCAGGCATGCATTGCCATACAATTTATGGCCTCGGCCATGCTGATACATGCAGTTCATTGGAGCTCAAGACGCGCAGACTCCTCCACATAGCCAAAAAACCTGTTCAAGAACAGCAATCCGACTGCTAAAAGGTGTCGCCAGTGGCTTTCTTTTAAAACGTATTTAGAGGTTGGAAAACTGTTCTCTGAATCACACGGAAACACATCCGATTATCCTAAGTTTTACGTTTTCATCCTAAGTTTTACGTTTTGAACCTACAATTTAGGAACGAACTTGCGATGATCGTAAGAGCATATACGCATTCGTACGTAGGCTCGTGCGAGTCGGAAATGGCCAAAAAAACAGGAAAAAATGACTAACACCCACCCAAACGTACGATTCTCGATCCAAAATCAATTAACTTTTGCTCTTTGAATCGAGGGGAATGTCTCTAGTTTGGGTAATTGGACCACCTATGTCCTGCCATGTCAGGTGTCACATTAAAGGAGCACTATCGCTAAAAATGGCCCAATGATAAAATTCCATGTACATATGTAGTGAGGGGAGGGGTCACTTATACACCCGGCATCAAGAAATATCCAAGCAGGCTTGTTTTTTTTATTTTAATGGAAGGAAAAGGAAATCAGGGGTGACAGGTTCTGTCACCCCTAAAACGCTAAAGCTGGCACCCCTGGATTTTATTCTTACCATGAGAGAATAAACCACAAGCTTGGCAGGAGTTTTATTCAGTTCGGGGGTATAATCAACCCCTCCTCTCATTAGCTGACTTTTTTAATGGATTTATTTATATTACACAATTTCGCGATACTGCTCCTTTAAATCGGACCAAAACCCACATTTTTAACTAGCATCCCCTGAATTTCTTCCCCCCCACGAATAATAACTTTTGCCTATTTTTATTGCTTTTGTTTCCTTCTAATCCCAGATAATGGCGCCTGTTTTAGCTGTAAAGCTCCGCCTCCTCCATTTATTGCCACACTTATGCAATGACTGATCATCTGCAATCTTACAGAGAGGGACAGCAAAAAAAGTGTTCCAGGGCGATTTGATAAGCGAAAATATCTATTTCTAGTTCAACACCCTAAGAAGACAGTATCTGCAGGGGCTTTGGTCAAATGTGTTCATTAGGTTTTGGTCCGCTTTAAGTGTCCTGCCATGCCTAAGCATGTCCACCCCATTAAAGGAAAACTCCCTTTTTGTCGGGTTTGTGGTGTCCCGCCTTATTATTGTTTTCCTCTTTTGGAATGTAAAATAAACATTTGTGTAAGTGTTGTGCCTCCAGAGCTGTGATTTACTTCTCAGCATGCTGTTTCCAAGTTTCTTATATTCCTGTGGCGCTGAGTTGCTGAAGTGGGCGTGGCTTTCCTGACCTTGAGTAAAACCTGCTGACTACCAATCCCAAAATCCTTCCACTAATAGGCGAAACTCAGCAGCAGCTTTGGCAAAAGCAAGGGGCAGTAATAACCTCCCCAGTTGAGACCGCTGCCAGCAGGGGCGGACTGGCCATAGGGAGAACCGGGACAATGCCCGGTGGGCCGCACTGCTTTGGGGCCACTTGGGCTGCTGCTTTTAACACACACATTCAATCCTTGCCCCCTTAGTCTCCCTCTCATCTCCCAGTACCCAGTCCCACTGTACCCACAAACCAAGGAACACCCAATGCTACAGATCCGGCATCATGGCTTGAGGGCCTCAGCGGGGACGTCTCGGGCCGGCCAGGGGCTTGTAAAATCCAGGGCTGATTTTTGGCCCCAGTCCATCGCTGGCTGCAAGTAATCCTTTTATTTACTGGAACAAAAGATTGTGATCTCCTGAAGAGGTTAAATTAGAGCAGAATGGGTTATAGTGGACCAAAACCCAGGACTATCCTGGGTTTTGATCCTTGCCCCTTACCCTGATTGGGGCTGCCCCACTGTGTGAAACCCCCCAGGTCACCTGATCTCACTCACCCTTCCCCTGTCCTATGGCACATGTGATCTCCTTATCTGAAGAGGTTGAATTAGAGAAGAATGGGTTAAAGTGGACCAAAACCCAGGTTTTTCACTATCCTGGGTTTTGGTCCCCGCTCGCCCGATCTCACTCAACCTTCCCCGGTCCTTCGGCACATGTGCAGCCCTCTCATCCAATTAGCACACTCGGATCCACTCCAGCCCCTTCATCTACGGACTGGCGGCCACATCCCCCGCTGCCCTCTGACAGGGAGCATGCCCGCGCTGGCCATTCACAAATGCCTGGCACGGGCACACGTCCTGCTAAAGGGATAGCGAGGATGCTACCGCAGCTTGCGCATGCTCCGTTGGACCAGGAAAGAAGGTGAGTTTCCTGGGTGACCTGAGTGGTTAAAAAGAAACAAAGGTGGGGTGGCAGCCGCTCAGACCATTTTATAACTAACCTGGGAGGTGCACGTTAGCAGGGCAATTAGGATACAAAAGTCTTAAAGGAGCCACAGCACTCAACCCTGTTAGCTTACAGCCCAACCTTAAATGTGTCTCTAAATCTGGTTAAAAACTCTAATCTCTGAGAGCTCCATTTGGGACATACAATGCAATAGATAAATTGGGAGCAGGCTTATCTGCGTTTGCCCTAAACCTCAAGTGCAGCCCATGGGGTGGAAGGGTCGAAGACCTTGCTGTATGTCCCAAATGGGGCTCTCAGAGATTAGAGTTAGGACTGCACCCCACAGAGGCACCTTGGCGCTTGGTGGTGCAGCTTAAGCATACTTCTGCAGATGTGTGTGACCGAGCCCTTTTTAACCAGATTTAGAGACAGATTTAAGGTTGGTCTGCAAGCTAACAGGGTTGAGTGCTGCGGCTCCTTTAAGACTTTTGACTTGAGTGGTTTCACACAGCTCCCAATTCTGGATGCCCCAGGGGGAGGGAATTCAGCTGCCCTGGGATCTTATAGATTTCAGGGCCATTGGGGATGTAGCTTTTGAGCCACTTTAAACCTGTTGTCTCTGCCTTAGCCAATCAAATGAGTTAGGAAATCTCTGCTAGATAAACAAAAAACACACCACTTGGCGGTTCATTGCTGACCTAAACACATTGTTGCTATGGAAAACTGTTTTCTTTTATAACACGGAGTTGCAAACAAAAATATTGGGATGCCCCTGTTTGTGAAACTCCGGGATGCGTGGGCTTTTCTACAATCAGTATACTGTAGATTGTGGTGCATATTAATGTCTGCCAATCTTTTCTAAATGAATGGATTGCCAGGCGCCGCCCGCTGCGTGCACCCCAGATCAACTTTTCTGATATGCCAGACAGGGCCCCTGGCAATGCCAGTCCAGATCCAGGGGGGATCAAGGTAAGAGTACAACTGATCCTGGGAGTTTCACACAAGCCAGTGGAGTTTTGCCCAAGATTTGCATACAATCTGGAGTTAATGATGCAGCTTTCACAAAAGCTCTTGGTTTTGGAGTGGACTTTTCTTCCTCAAAGAAGACATTTTTACTTCACGTTTATTTGCTTTGGGGTGTGAAATATTTGCTTGGGATCCGAACAGAAGCACATTGGGAAGATTTCCGACCCAACATTTCGGATTAATGTAAATAAATACTGGTCTGGATCAACACATTCATATAAAAAATGGGATGCCGTTATTATACCATTCTTTCAAAATTGCTGGACATGGACTACTGTGAAAATAGTGTTTATGTTTAGTTCCATTTTAATGGATTGGGATAATATTTAGATCCCTTGTGTTAACAGTCATTTGGCACCATTTAAGGATATGCCGTGGTAGAATATGATCCTTGGACATTGTGTGCATTTAGCATCAATTTGAATATGGTCAAGCTGCTGTGTATATATGCTTTTGTAGATATGTTTCATTTATAGCATTTCTCTCTCTCTTGATGTGGTTATTGTATGTATAACTATTTATATATATTAGTATGTTTTGTGTATATATATATATATATATATATCTATTGACAGCTCTGCACGCACCCATCACTGTAGCGTCACTGAAGGCGGCTTTGCTGCTCTAGACTCTCCGTCCTGCCCTGTGGTGGCTTTGGCTGCAGATTTGCAAAAAGAAAAGGCTTTCCCAGACGTCCTGCCAATAGATTTGTTGCTGGCCCTGCGGCCCGTCAGACTAAAGACTAAAAAACCTCCTGGACCAGACCATAACCCAAAGGTTAGTGGAGGCCCCCTTTGCAGGGCAGGTGGTGGAGGCCCCAGGGCACAAGCCCCTTGCGCCCTCCTAATAATCCCCCTATGTCAGCGGGCGAGGCACCTTATTCGGGGGTCTGGCCAGCGCGCAAATCGGCAGTTGCCTTCAGTGGCCATGGCAAGATACGTCCTGGTAAGGTCAGGAAGCCGCAACAAGCGCCATCGTTCCTGGACTGCGTGCGCACCCTGGCACCTGACCCTGGTTCAAATCCCGGCTGGGAGGGCCACTGGAGACATGTACATTCACATATGCCCATCCATGACGCATGTCCTTGTAATGTTGCCCTCCCCAAATGGGTTTTTTGGACTATAAAAACATGGATGTGCGGAGTGTCAGTTATCTCCCGCACACAGCAGTGTGTGTACCAGCGATTTATGGGCAGGATATATTTGGCATTTAATCTATGTATTTAAAGTGGACCAACACCCACGGGTGATCGGCCCGGGAATCTATAAGATTCCCGGGCCGATCACCTCCCTCCCCGCGGGACATCCGAGATCGGGATGTCCCGCGGGGTGAAACCCCCCCAAACCCCCTTACCTTATCTTCGGCCGCCGCCTCCCTCGCGCCCCTCTAGGCGTGCGCGCGCCCGCGCCGGCCGTCTGTGAATGGCCGGCATGGGCGCGCGCGTCAAGAGGGACGCGCGGGTGGCGGCGCCGAAGGAGCCGCTTGTCCGGGACTGTCAGATTCCTTGTCCGTCGGCTCTGGGAGCGGGGAGAGGTGAGTTTTTCGGGGGGTTCGGGGGGGTTTCACACAGCGGGGCACCCCGATCGGGGGTGCCCCACCGAAGTGGACCAAGACCCAGGATAGTCAAAATCCTGGGTGTTGGTCCACTTTAATCTATGTATTAATCTATGTATTTAATCTATGTATCATTGAAGCATTTAATTGTAATATTATTAATTGGTATAGGTAATGCACTTTATATATTCATTTGTAATTGCACTTTAGGCAGGGCCGGCTCCAGTTTTGTGAGGGCAGGAGAGTCTTAGTGTGCCCCAAGTAGTGTGTCACATGATGTCACCTTTCAGCTCCGCTGCTACAAATGGAGCATCTTGTGCTACTGATTTCCCTCCAGTCCTTATTGCCTTCCCTATAGCCACCAATTGCCCTCTAGTCCTTGTTGCATGCTCTACTGCCACCAAGCACACTTCAGTCCTTACTACTTGCTCCGCTGCCACTAAAGACTCCATCATTGCTATCAGTTGTCACCTGCTTCTCGCCACCTTCTGAGCCTCCATCATTGGCCCTCCATTCCATGCCACCTTCTCCAATGTTGCTGATCATTCTCCGTTTCTGAGGCCAGCCATGAGCAGGCCTGCACACAACACCTGGTATTCGATGGTTTGGGTCTGCTTTAAAATAATTCCATGGCCCCTGGCAATTGCCCAGGTTTGCCCTGTGCTGGCGCCGGCCCTGACATTAGGATACCAAAAGGATTCCATTTGGGGTTGCTTTTTTTAAATATATATATATATATATATAAATATATATATATATATATATATATTCAGTTGCTTTCCAGAGAACAGAACAGACAAGAACCCCCCTCCTATAGACTTGTATGTTATTCAGATTTGGTCCAAAATATCATCATAAGTTCCACCAACTTATAAACAAACAGAATGGAGGCAGATTCCAGCAACACTCAGCTACCGTCCTTGACAACATCCTGCAATAAATATTTTCTACGAACAAATGAAGGTATAAAACATCAGGTAAACAACCTCTTCCACAACGAGATAAAAATGAGCAGAACTCTTTTATTTCCCCCTCGGTTTCATCTTGAGAAAAAGGATGAAATTCTTCAAATGAAGATAAGGCTGAGATGCCGCCTCTCCGAGCAATGCACGGGGGAAAATCACCCAGCTTACAAGGAGGGAATCTCGCAGTTTAACGCTTGGATGGCGTGTATTTTTAGCCTTCAAAGGATCCCGGAGTTTATAAACTGGAGATGAAAACACAAGCCAGACAGGCTGGAACGAACATGGGAAAAGCGCTCCTCTCACTTTGAAGCAATTCGAGGAACAGCTGGTGGACTCCGGAGGGACCTTGTTTATCTCATACATACACCAATAGGTTTTATGTCTCTAAAAACCTCCATTTACAGTCTAATGGGGGTGGGGGGGGGGATGATTTGGTCTATTAGATAAGGTTTAAAACCTTTAAGTGGACCTTCCGTCCAAAAGGATTTCAGACCCTTTTAACAATGGCTCCTGAGGAATCCTGATTTGGAATGCTTGCACCATCTAAATAGTAGTGAAGGGCTTCTTGCCTATTCCAATGGATACTGCCAAATTACCTGGCATGTCACCTGCTGGTGCTGGCAGGTTGTATGTGGGCCACCACAATCCTGTGAACTGGTATTGGGGTTCCTTAGCCCTTACCAATTCACAAACAGTGAAAAGACACCTAAAAAATGAAATACAATATCAAGTTCCCTCCCGGTCCATCGGGATGTGTTTTTCTGACACTGAGGAGTGGCTATCACTCCTCCGGTATCTGTTGTGAAGGGGGACACATGTCCCCCTTCCCTCTACCTTGATGTCCCGTCAAGTGTAAAGGCAGGCCACTGGTGAGGGAATCTTTTATATCACAGAGGTGGAATCCCCCCTCCCATGTGAAGATCTATGTAACTGGAGGGGAGGGTCATGTAGGGGATACCCTAGGAAATAACCTCCATGCCCCTCCTCTCCAGCGAGGACTCATCACTAAATAGACTTCACTGCCACTGTTCCTCTATAATAATGGCAGCATGGAACCAGATCAAGATGTGCCTTTACCCAGTGTGATCCGGCAAGTTTCTAGCTGAAATAGATCTCAGTGGAAGAAGAAAAAAAAATGTCCTCACCCATCCTGTCCCATACCTGCAGGAGTATGGGACCAAGCCATGAGCTGCAGAGCCCCACCCCAATTCAGCCAACAAGTGCATTTTCAACTGAAGCTATGGCAATTAAGGGAGAGATCATGGAACGGGGTGAACATTACTCTTAAAGCGAAGGAGCTGAAGCTTTAGTAGTGTAGGGGCAGATAATGTGGCATACAGGTATGTCCCCAAATCCACAATGCTGAAAAGCACTGCAGAGACAAAACATGGACATCACTGAAGGTTAGGCAGTCCCCTCTGCTCATCACTAAGCCAATGTGGGGGTTCTGTCATATGGGCTGGCAAAAGTGGCAGACTGGGGCCCTAAATTAGTACAGGATTTCTCTTACCCCCAGGCAGCCCATAACAAGCTTATGACATCTCCACTAAGTCCCCTACCATGTGCTTCCTGGCTGGTCAACAAGTGAGCTCAATTGCTGAGGCTTTGGTATTGGGGGGAAGAACATCAGCTGTGCGGGTACAGAGAGGCTGGGCACCGGGGGAATAGGGGGAGCTTAAGTAGGCAGGAATTGATTAATGGTGTCAGAAGCAGAAGCCCAGCAAGATCCAGAGCAGTGCATTCTTACGGGTTCCCTATAGCCAGTCTGCCCCCTACCAGCCCAACGGACCAGAAGAACAGTGGTCCTTACCCCCACATACACAATGGTGTTGGCATCCCGGGCAATCACGCTGCTAGAAACAGCCCTGGGTATAGGAGCAGAATGGCATCTAGGCTTCTAGCCCTTCTAGTTAAGCAGAAGCAACGGCAGCCAGACGTCTCTATAAATGTCCTTTCAAGTCATTCCTCCTGCATTATTCAAGGCATGGCTTCTCAGCACACGCTACATTCTGTCAACATTCCTTCAATCCGAGTGAAGAAAATGAACCGATTCAATTCCATACAGACAGCTTGGGAATTCAGTTTCCAAAACCTTTGGATTGACCATAAAAATAATCACACACGCAAGCAGAGCTTCGAGAGTGCAAAAAGCAGACTTGTTAAAAGATAGATAAGAGCTGCAAGAATAGATCGAGAGCTGATCCGATAAATCCAACAACAGCAACTATCTATCAGTTAAGCTGCCAGACGTGCTTCACCTATTGCATTGTTCTTTTTGTTTTCTAAGAAAATAATTCTAACTCAAGACTATAGGGGAAATCAGTTACATTTACCACCTGAACAGTAAAGGGGGACGGGGGAGCAGCAGGCAGATCGAGACTTCTCTGTATGCTTATACGTTATATAGATGAGCTTTTTTGCCTTCAGGGTTGAGAAAAGTAGGTATGACATTTGTGGGAGAGAGTTGTACATATAATTGCGAAACCAGCCAGAATGATCGTTCTGCTAGTGGAACCAAGCATGTGGAGGAAGGAAAAGCCAAGAGCAGAGGAAACCCTAAGATAGATCTAGGCTAGTTGGTAACTATCATTGGGAGAAGGAAAAAAATGTCCTGACCCATCCTGGAGTTCTGCTTCTGTCCCATACCGGCAGGAGTATGGGACCAAGCCATGAGCTGCAGAGCCCCACCCCAAGTTCAGTCAACAAGTGCATTTTCAACTGAAGCTATGGCAATTAAGGGAGAGATCATGGGACGAGGTGGACATGCTCCCTCTTAAAGCAAAGGAGCTGAAGCTTTAGTATTGTAGGGGCAGATAATGTGGCATATAGGTATGACCCCAAAGCCACAATGCTGAAAAGCATTGCAAAGACAAAACATGGACATCACTGGAGGTTAGGCAGTCCCCTCTGCTCATCACTAAGCCAATGTGGGGGTTCTGTCATAAGGGCTGGTAACTATCAGGAACCTGAGGAGGGAGCCCCTACTTGTGTGAGTTAAGCAAGCTGGAATAGCACAGCTAGACTGCGCTCTTTGAAAGGTTCTGTGGCTAGACTGTAAGTTTTAAAGGTTATACTCATGGCATGGGCATGTGTCTTGCTTAGTTGATGCACCAACAATGTTGTAGTTGGGAGGGATAAGAGGTATTAAACGTGAGGGCCCAGTCAGAAGTATATGTTTATGCTTCTGGGATTGGAACGAGATAGAAATCTGTGCAAGAAGGAGCAGGGGCAGAGGGGACCCTAGGCCCAAACTAGGCTAGCTGGCAACCACCAGGAAACTTAGGGGGATTTAAAATCCCAGAAATCTATTTGTGTGAGTTGCGCTATGCTGGGCCAGTTGGAACTGCTATTACAGAACCAATGCCTGGAACTCTGTACTGCAATTGTGCTATTGTAACTGCTGCTAAGATTTGTTTTCCTGGAACAGCTGGATGTGAAGTTCTTTAATAAAGTGGAGGCTTTCTTAAGATACCTGTCTGAGACTTTGCACTCCTAAAAAAATGTGCATAGGCCTCACCCACATTCCACAAATGCCACATGGGACACCTGAGGGCAAAAAGAAGAATTGCACCCCCTATTACTGCCCCCAGGGTCATGCTTGCAAACACACTGCATCTTCTGTATTTTTTGATCCTATTAAATGTAATATGTTGTAACTATAAGGGGGTTTCATGTACACATGAAGCAGAGGTAATATACATCAGCAAAGTGTTGGAATAAAGCTAATGACAAGCCTTTAACAATTCATTTTTTTATTATGCTTTTAATGAAGATATGTGGCAGAATGAAAATCCAACACTATCCCTGACCTGACCCTGATCCCATCATTTGGCACACAGGTTTCCAGATGTGGCCTATTTCTATGGTGTATGCAGAATTAACATGCTTTGCTCAGTGTCAGCTGCCAACCTGCTTTAGATGCAGACATGCGGCTGAATGCAGCCACGCGTAAGCCTTGTCCTGCCACCCCCGATCCCATGATTTTGCATGCAAGTTTCCAGATTTAACCATTTGTAAGGCCTGGGCTGACTTCACAAGCTTCCTTCAGTGGCAGCTACTACCTTGAAGGAATCTTGTCGCCTTGAACTTCACATTTCTTTTTCTTTTTCTTAAAGATGCTTCAAATGCAGACATGCTGCTCAATGCAGACACAAAAAATGATGTCACCTCGACCCACCACCCCAATATTTTTTTGCACACATTACCAGATGTGGCCCATTCTGAGGCTTATGCTGTCTTTCTTCAGTTACCACCCAGAGGGTGACTATGGTACTACATCAGGGTCATACTGCTTTTTAGATTTAAATTAAAAACTTTTTGTCTCCAGTGTTCAGATAAATGAGAAGTCAGTGAGAAAGGGGTTGTCTGTGCTCTTAGTAAATTACTTCTGACACTATTCTCAACTATCAGGGGGCGCAACCGCACTGGGACCCAGAAAATCATGGGGACCCCATCATTGTTGCTCCTCCACCTCATTTATCATATTTGTGCTCACTTGGTATCATTTAGAGAAAGGCGGCATCATTTCCCTCTGTTGGTCCAGGCTTTAGTTGTCTAGATGCAACTAATCTAAAAGACAGAAAAAGGTTTACTGTATGAACCTTGACAGGGCCCTATTTAATGTTCGCACCAGGAGCCCATCAAATTTGTTACACTAATGAATTCTGATGTATGAAAAGCAAGGTGTCTGCTGCAGCCCTTTGCTAGGATCACAAGTCGTCTAAGGCTGACTCATATTAGCTACCAGTCTAGATGACTGTCATTGAGAAAGCAAAGCCCTATTAGATGATTAGCCACTCAAGGTCTGAGCAGAATCTCCTGTGTTTTCTAATGATATTAAATTGCAATTTGTGTGTAAATGTAAGTGAAACAGGGGACTGTTAAAAAGGTGGATTTATGCACAGCCAGCCTATATGTCAACCTAATTGCGGTGTTTATATTGTGTGCAATGCTTCTTTGAGTTATGGAGAGGGAATCACTATTCATATTCTGCTGGGATACGGAAGGCAGGAGATGAAAACAGCTTTTTGAGCATTCGTTTGACCCATAACTAACAAGGTTACTTTGAAAGGTGACATGCAATGTAGATAATGCCAGCTAATAAGGAGTCAGGTTAGTAGACCAGATTCAAACACTGCACAGCATGTGGAGAAGACCAAGAGAAAAGGAACCTGTGATTTAATTAATAAGATCCGCTCCCTATTCCTGGCTCTCGTTCAAGTAGGGAATAAAGGGGAATAAATGTGCTTTTACCACCATCTGTCCAATTATTTTTACATATATTTTAAATCTGCAGTATTCTTTTTCAAATATATTGCCTTATAAGCTTTTAAAGTAATCCTTGTTGAGACCACTTAGTCACCTGATTTGGGATGCCCTGCAGCTCTATATTAAAATGAAGCCTGAGATAAATTAACTCACACGGGCCAGTAATCCCCACAAGTCCAAGTTTGGGGTCATAGAAGCCAAGTCCTTCGGCTTAAATCCAGTTCTCTCATTCACCACTGAGCAGTACAGCCTGGGCTCCTTCCTCCAGGCTGGTCAACAGCAAACTGACAAGCTCAGCGGCTCCTTTTATTTGGGCTTCCCCTGCAATCAGCCTCATCACCTGTGCGAGGCCTGGAATCAGGGAACAAACCTGTAGAGGACTGGGGAATGTGAACTGGATCCTGAAAACCCGGCATGGATCGTGCCTGATACAGCATAGCAGGGGAAAAATACACACCATTTATTACTTTTCCATACACCTTACCACAATATGTATTTACAGCAACACAACAGCACAATATCTGACTCTTACAGACCCCACCCATCCCACCCATTATGCTAATTATTATGCTGCATCACAGAGCCAAGGGCCACGTCCGCTTGCTTCAGAAGAGAAATTGTAAGGTGAACCTGTAAACCTCGATATCACGGCCATTTCTTCTTAAATTTAAAAAACGGAAAACAGTTTTAGGACAGCGCCAAATGTAGCCCAATACATGGTCTAACAATTGCCTTTGCCTACAGAGGCCCTT
The DNA here is from genome assembly GCA_027917425.1 of Gastrophryne carolinensis. Lineage (NCBI taxonomy): Eukaryota > Metazoa > Chordata > Amphibia > Anura > Microhylidae > Gastrophryne > Gastrophryne carolinensis. Next base: position 39,333,275 of record CM051238.1, read on the forward strand.
TAAGGGAAAGTAGAATAAGCTATTTTGTATGTACTCTGAACCTAACAAGTTTCTATATTTCCTGACAGGAAGATGCAGAGATTGTGTTACAATTGTTTTTACACTAGGAAAAGCTATTCCTTGTAAACAATGTATAACTCGGGATATTGTGACACAAATATGACACATTTAGCTAACAGTACAGCCCATCAGCCACAGCCTTTTTTCTATATTTAGGGATTGTAGAATTAACTATTAAACAAGTTCTCTAGATGTATAAAATAGCATTTTACTGACAGGGAGATGCCAGGATTGTATTACAATGACATTGCGGTTTTTTTAAATTTTTTATTTTAATGCATACATAGGAATTTGTCCTCCACATTTAACCCATCCGTGCAGTGAGTGTACACGTACCCGGAGCAGTGGGCTGCCCTAATTACGGCGCCCGGGGAGCAGTTGGGGGGTTAGATGCCTTGCTCAAGAGCACTTCAGTCATGTCATGTCCCGGGATTCGAACCTACAACCCTCCAGTCACAAGTCCGCTCCCCTTACCTCTAGGCCACAACTGCCCCTTAATATATATGTATATATATATATATATATTTATTTTATACTAGGAAAGCTATTCTTTGTAGATAATGTATTTATTGTGACACAAACCTTACGTTTTTCTACCAGTACCTACATTAATGCAATAAAGATATGGCACATTTTCTGGAAGTCTTTTAATCTACATTTTCCTACATTTTCATTTGAATAAGGTGTGTGTGTGGCTGTGTGTGTGTTGGGGAGGGGCAGTCCCAGGTAGACAAGTTTGTAGTCAACTGCTGGGTCATTTATATTGTTGTTTGTAAATGACCCAGCAGCACCCTGTTACTGGGCAGTTACTACAGTGGCCCAATGTCTTTTTGAGCTCCATAATTTCATACAGGGCTCTTGTCATAGTTACATAGTTAATAGTTACATAGTTAACACGGTTAAATTATAACAGATGTCCATCAAATCCAACCAAGGGTGTTGGTGTAGGGGAAGTTATTTTTTTATTTTTTTTTTTACTGATATGTTATTTTCTTCTAAATAAGCATCTAATCATTTTTTGGAGACTGTCAAAGCATCAAACGTTTGATGCTGTAACAAGCTTCTGTGGGAGGCCATTCCATAGATTTATAGTTTTTATGGTAAAAAACGATTGTCGCTTCCGGAGACTGAATTTCTTTTTTTTTTTCAGTCAAAGGGAGTGCCCCTTGTCTTTAGAGAGGATTTTACCTGAAATTGTGTTTCCCCATATTTTTTGTATTGCTCATTTATATATTTATACAAGTTAATCATGTCCCCCCTCAGTCGTCTCCTCTCAAGACTAAACAGATTTAATTATCACCAGACATGTCCCAATGGTTGGCAGGCATCAAGCAGATTGGCCACCTTTGTGTGTTATAGTTAGCTTCCCGTGGATACTCTTAGTCTTCATTCTGCTCTCTGATTGTATCCCTAGATGCTTTTTTTTCTGGGAACATGTGAGTGTTCTGTGTTGGTGCCAAGTACAGGATTCCAGTCTTCGAGAATAGAGCCTTTCTCCCTTTGGGATCACAGGTGAGTGACACTTATTGGGAAGTTTAATAAGGTTTTGTCAGCGGTATCCATGTACAGTGATGTTTTTGTATTGATGTAATGTGCTGACAGACTCCTATTTATAAAGAGTAGAATGTAGAATATCAGTGGATGAACGTTTACCATTGTGCGTCTACTTCATTTATTATTCTTTATGTGTGTCTCCCAACATTTGCACTATCTATAACTATAGCAGCAGACAGTTTCTAGGCAAAATAGCGCTCAGTGCGGGAAGAAGAAATTCTTGCTCAGCCTATGTCTGCTGGAATTCCCCCTGCTCCTCCTTCCCTTGCTTGTGTCTGCAGAGCACAGAAGTGACCAGGTAGTGTTTACGAAATCAGGTTGCATTATCCCTGCCTGCTGCTCTGATTGTAACAATCAAGATTCATTCAGCTCCCAGGTGACTATTACATTGGTTTAGCAACGCTGCAGCTGATATATCAAATATGTTTCAATTGTAATCAGCTGTGGCACACTGTAAAGCAATCACAAGTCTGCTATTAAAATGTAAATAGCTCACAGATGGCTTACAGCTTTCTGTGGTATTTGCATCAGGCTACCGTGATGGAGAAAACACTGTTTCACTGAGATGTCTCCTCTGTAATTCTGTTTCTACACTGAAAGCTTTCCCTGTCCTTCACCCCTGTCGTTGCCTCTACTCATGCCCACCCAAAAGCAAGGCCCTCAGGTATATGGTCTTCACCCAGTCCAGGAGCACAGCATCTAGAAATGTATTGGGTAAGATCTTCTTAAAGAGGCCAAAAGCGTTCTTGAAGTCTATGAGACTCCAGGTGCGCCTGATTCCCTTTCCCAGGAACAGTCTGATTGGGGATGCACCACTGTCTGGACCACCCCCTCAGTCGCCTGGGATGCTTACCACACAGACAAGCTTGTGGCGAATGCACAACAGCGTCACTCACATCCAGCTTTGCTGCTGTGTGTGCGGCTGGGATTCCATTCAGCTTCTCTAGCCACACATTAATATGTGTGCCTGGGGAAGCTGATTGGACAAGAGCAGCATCTGCACCATGTGCTTCAGGAAAATAAGATGCCCTGGGACAGGGAGCAAAACCTGGGAGTCAAAATACGCTTTAACTAAACTGAACAGTGAAAACTGAATATAGAGCAACGGCTTTACCCCACGATTTCTCTTCTGGAGCATGTGGGCGTGGCCCCTGGAGCTGTGAGGCTGCATGATAATCAGCATAATAGGTGGGGCAGGACTGCGAGTGAGAACGCTTACTAGGAGGAGTCTGGGGGGGGGGGGAAGAAGAGGTTAGCTCGGCATGAATAGCAGCTATGAGAGTGCTATTCAAGCCATTAATACAGAGGGGGGGTGGTCTGGACTAGTTCCTCAAGCTAGTATTGATGGTCCAGATTGGCAGGGTGGAACTGGAGGGACAGATAATGGAGTATTTGCTTCATCAAGCCAAGGCATTCATTTCAAAACCATTAATCAAAAGACCTCTTTTTAGTTATACAGCATACGTAGCTAACATATGGGGAAAGGCTGGGAACTAGCACCCTACAGTATCATGGTAAACAAAGCCTCGTACAATGGTGTAGCAGGAGTTTTATTATAACATTCTCAGACTGAGTACAATGAGTAACACAGAGTACAAAATCTTTACTTCAACAAGGCAAAATACTTTTTAAAAGTTAGTAATCAAAGAGGAGTAAATAGTATACTAGGGAAAAAGACTTGGAATTAGCACCTAATATCTGCAATGGGGTCCAGTCACGTTTGTTACTCCACTGCACCTTGGAAAACAACCTTGTACAATGTTGTACAGTGGTTGTCAGCCAGTGGCACCACTGGTGGTACATGAGAGCCTATCAGATGGTACACAAAGAGGCTGCAGACTGACCTGTACCCCAACCTGATCTGCTGCCATCTATATATTACACACCCCTGATGCGTGCCATAAGTGCTAAACTGCTGCAAAAGATAACCAAAAACTATTTGCATTTTACAAACTAGGTGCATTTTTGTGTACTGTATTTCCTGCACTTTAAATGGTTGTTCTATATGTTTTAACATGGTTTTAAATGACTGACAACCATTACGTACCGATGCAGGTGGTACTATGTATTTAGAAAATGGAAAGTGATACTTAAAGCGGAACTATAATCAAAAATGCCAATAGTTCCACAGTACTAGTTAGCAGCATTGCCGCTGTTAAAACAAAGTTTCCATGTTTTAATGTCATGTATGGATTTTATCTCTTCTTTTGCAGCCTTTATCCATTTACTGGCTTTCCTTCTGAAAGCTGAGATATGCCTTCCCAATTTGCAGGTTCATTGGTACTGGCAGTGCTTGCTTTGTATGAAAGACGTACAGGTGGTTTACCTCATTGTTTTGGTTTTGTCTCATTGAGCATCTTGGTTCAGGGCCTCTGCGCTCACTTCAACAGTTTGTTCAGAAGTTACAGATGATGACTAATCAGTGTCAGTTTTCTTTTCTGGTCTTACTTCCTCTGTTGTAATCACATTGTCTCTCAGATCTTCAACAAAAGTTATTCTGTTACTAATGATAACCTTGTCTGCTTTGGGCTTTAGGATTCTGTAACATTCAACAATATCACTGTATCTAACAAAGATTCCTTCAAATTCACTATTTTGGAGTTTGGTGCATGTTTCTCTGGATTGTAGTTTTCTCCACTGTTCTAGAATAGAGTCTGTTCTGCAAATAAGTGGCTGTAATCCATGCCTCACTCCAGTATATTTGTGGTAGTCCAGAGTCTGTCAGCATATATCTGATCGTTTCAGTCAGAATTCTGTTCTTTCTTTCAGCTACCCCATTTTGCTCTGGTGTGTATGGGATTGTCTTTTGATACTCTATTCCATTCAGCTTGAAGTACTCATCAACTTTGTTTCCTGTAATTTAGTATGAGAGGTTTCCTCTGGAATGTGTTACTTGCCTTTACTACATACTCTTGTGTTGCATTAGGTAAGTAACTGTGTATCTTTGATAGACATCTAGGAAAGTTGCTATGTACCTGTTGCCTACAGAGGTAGGTGGGTTTAGGGGACCAAATACATCACTGTTAACTAGGTTAAGTGGTCTTGAAGCTCTATTCTGACTGACTTGGAAATGTTGATCTTATGGCTCTGGATTTGATGCAACATTCACACTGGACAAGGGGATACTGTCAGATCCTTTGTCAGATACCCCTTTTGTAATTCTTGTATACATTTTGGATGTATGTGTCCTAAACGCCTGTGTCACATGTGTGTACAGTCATTGCGTTTATGGTTGCATAGTCTCACCCTTTCCTTCACTGTGTTGAGGTGATATAGATGGTCATCCAGCTTGGCACATGCTATGGTTTGCTTGCCATCCAGGATAGAACACCTGTCACCTTGGAATTTTATAGTGAGCCCTTTGGCTGTTAGTTGCTTCACAGAGTACCTGTTCTAGATCAGGAACGCAGAGCACTTATTTTACTTCCATTTGTAAGGTAAATAGTATCTTTGTTATTCAGATTAAGTTCTGTGAAAAAGCTTCTATCACTTGTACTTGTGACTGGTTGCTCCTGAGTCAATTCACCAGCCTTGAAATGTATGATTGCCTGTCATTTTAAATGTGGCATTCCAGTTCCACTCACATGGATTAGAGCGTGTGGTTTGACTTTCTGTTTAGTAAGAGGGACACTGTCTCATTTTCTCTGCATTCCATATAGTACAGTCTCTCTTTATGTGTCCCTGTTTGTTGCACCTAAAACACAACCTGGTGTGCTTCCTTTGTATCTTTGTGCCTGTAGCTGTAAGAGATGTTCTGGTGTCGGTTTCTGTGGAGTCATGCTCAAGCACCTTTCTTCACTGATACTCATCTATGAGACTGGTCTTGTAAGCTGTTACAAGTATTGTATCTCTAACACTACCAGCATTGCGGCCAATGCTTATAGGCTCGCCTGTTGCCATGCTGATAGGCTCCTCGCGGTCACGTGGGAGCATCAACCTAATTAGCCTATCAGCGTGGCCAGCGGGCGAGCCTATCGGCCCTGGCCGAGATGCTGATAGGCTGCGCAGTGGCAGCCGCAGAAGAGGCCCGGAAGTGGTGAGTATCTGATCTGCCGACCACCATTTACAATAATCCCACAGTTTTTAAGCGGACAAGGGTGCGGGTGTTGGTCCCCACCTCTATAAGACAGTTTGGGGGGGGCATCCAGAATGCTGGAGCCCTCCCCGCACATAGCCCCAGAACGCCTGTAATCTTTACCTTAGCCTTGATCCTTCACAGGAAGTACAGCACTGTGACTGCCGGCACTCAGGTGGGCGGGGCTTTCCGGTGGCCAGAACATGAGTGCTGGGCAGCCAATTGCGGTTCTGGATTCCCACCAATGAACGAGGCTGAAGGTAAGAATTAAAAGTAAGGGCGTTCTGGAGGGTTATGTCCCGGGGTGGCTCCAGCATTCTGGATGCCCCTACAGCCTCTTTTAGAGCAGCGGTTCAAGCAACACCAGCACAGGTGTTGGTTCCCTTTAAGCAACCCAAGCAATGTGTGTTGGCTTGATGTGGTTTTCTACTGTGCTACACATACAGTAGTTGCAAGGGAGACTGAAGATCAGCTTTAAAATGAAGTTTTTAGCTAAAATGCAAATTGGTGGGCAGCAGTTTGAATTCCTGCTCTCTTTAAAAATCTGGAAAGACCTTTTTAGGAATCCCAGGGTAAATGTACATTTTAATTATTTTTTTATTATGTTAATTAAACTTAAAGTGTTGTGTGAGATAAGCTGTAAATTAGGCAATGTAACTGCATTTGAGTCTTCACCAGTAAAAGATTATTATCATCATTGCAGAACACGGGGGATAACTCAGCTCACCGAGATGACCTTTAACAAGCTCCTTCACATAAGATTGCTTTATGTACTCCATATTGACGCATGATTATCTTTTCCAGGGAAAATCCATATTTATAGGATAGGACTGCTCAAAACCTTGATCAGTTTGTCAATAGGCAGAGTTACCAACCTTTACTACGGACAGCAAGGAATCAGACAGTGTCTGCATCAGGTCATATAGGTATGTGAGATAAGAAAAGGTCAGCAAGATTAATGTAGACAGACAGAAGATACATTAGTAGAAATTAATATAATACTGGCATAAAAAGACAATTGCATTATACCATGTTTCATTATTTTTTAAAAAGACTTTACTTTCATTATGTTGCTCAAATACTAGAACATCGGGTTGCTCCACTGCAAAACCCAGCCCGACAAGCCTGGTCTTTAGATATATTAGATTCCAGGACCAGTGGATGGCCTTCCCCTCTGGCATTCCGAACAGGGATTCCCCGCTGTGTGAAACCCCCTTGCTCGCAGCAACACTCCCCTTTTCCGCTGGTTCTCCCGCAATGTAAACATGTTTACTAGGGATGAGCGAACCGGTTTGGACGAACCGGAATTCGCTCTGAATTTCAGGGAAAATTCGATTCGGCACGAACCCGAATTTTTTTTGGTTCGTGCCGATCGAATTTTCCCTGAAATAAAAAAAAAAAAAATGGCAGCATGGTGGGAGCGGGCAGGCCGGCTACGCTGTCAGCGGGCGGCGGAATGCCCACCATGCCGGCATTTTTTTAAAAAGCAAACACTTACCTGCATGGTCGGAGCGTGGAGGCAGGCGCCGCTCTCAGGCGCCCTCTGATGATGCAGGCCGGCTTAAAAAGCAAACACTTACCTGCATGGTCGGAGCCTGGAGGCCGGCGCCGCTCTCAGGCGCCCTCTGATGACGCGTCCTCTGATGACAGCTGAGAGCGGCGCCGGCCTCCACGCTCCGACCATGCAGGTAAGTGTTTGCTTTTTAAAAAAATGCCGGCACGGTGGGAGCGGGCAGGCCGGCTGCGGCCCGCTGACAGCGTAGCCGGCCTGCCCGCTCCCACCATGCCGGCATTTTTTCTTTCAGATGAGCGATTCGTGAAAGTTCGATTCGGGCGAACCCGAATTTCTTGGGGAAATTCGGCGAATCGCCTGAATCGAACTTTCAAGAAGTTCGCTCATCTCTAATGTTTACATTGGCAGCCACATCCGTAACATCTCTGGCTGTGGTGCACTCTCCCGTCTGGAGATACAGCCGCTCTTGCTCTCAAATGCCGAGTCCAGAGCATTAAAGCGCATCTTCACCCTGAATAAGAGCAAATCTTATATGTTTCCCACACCCTGTACATACAGATAGCCCACATTAAAAATCATCCTACCTGCATCTACTGCATGTTATGAGTCTTTAAACATCCAAGATGTCGGCTCATGGAGCATCAGGCTGTCAGCAAACAGGAAGTGTCTTCTGACTGTGTTGCTCTGCATTCCTGGATTGCTGTTCTTTCCCTGCCCCCAGCTCTGCTCTGTCTGAGCAAAGAGCAGCTATAACCCCACCCCCTGTACTTTTTCCCGTTCTCCTTTTCTCCTTTTCTTTTTAATGCTTCTGAGTCAAGATGGCGGCGCCTGTATCCTAGAGTCCTGAACAAAGTTGCAGCCCAGTGGGGGAAAGAATAATAAGTAAGTGACTAAAAACATAAAACAAATTAATTTTAGATGCTGGGAAATAGTTTTTTAAGGGTTTAGGCTTTTCCTTAAATCGTGCTGAAGGTCGGGTTTAATATGAACATTAATATGTATGGCAAATGGCTTTGACTGGATGAGAGCCAGCACAGGCGCCGTAGGACCGGGGTAAGTTTGTAGTGGGCGATCCGGGGAGTTTCAAACAGTGGGTCATTCCAAATAAGGAAGCCCCAGGGGCAAGGAACAAAACCTAGGATAGTCAAAATTCCACGTTTTGTTCCACTCTAAGGGGGTTATTTAAGAAGTGATAGCGGCAGGTAGTGCCTCGTAGCGGCAAGCAGCGTCTGGTGAACGCCGGGCGCTGTATGCAAAACTACATTTAAGAAAGCGAATCTGGTGAGCACCTCTAACAGCGCCATGTAGCGTCACATGTAATAATCCAGGTGGCTCAGCGTATAGCGCCTGTGCTCTAGGTTCCAGAGCACCATGTAGTACCTGTCGCTCTGTAGCACTCTCACATACATTTCAATGGGGTTTCATTAGTTGTGTATAAATAGCGTGTTTGACATTTTTTTTTTTTTTTTGCTCAAAACATTGTGTGACCTCTCATGGCTGCAAACAAACACTTTTAGAAACTTTTTTGACTTTTTATATTTTTATGCAGAATTGTCATTACAGGTCTGGCACTAAAGTGTTATTGTCCCAGTGTTAAAACAATGTCATTCCATGTGTTTTCACTTTGTTACTGGTGGATATGTGTTCAAAGACAGACTTTATTCACGCAGCGTTTAGCGCTCTGTGCTACAGCGCCCAGCTTTAGAGGGCCGATGCGCTGTGTGTCTTGTTAACTATGGTGTGAAATGCTGAGTGCCGGACGCACTGAGCTGCCGCTACCTGTCACTCGCTGCAGCGCTGTCCTGTTGTTAGAGCGGCCAACACACATCATATTCATCAATGCCGGCTAGGTCACTACAGCGACCACAATGCTAGGTTACAGCGCCCGATACTCGCTTACAGCGTCTACTGGCCGCTCTAGAAGCCGCTATACAGACGCCCATCTGACAATACTTGGAGTTAGTAGTGAATCAGCCTCTAAGGCCCTTATTTAACAAGGGATAGCGACAGGTAGCGACTGGTGAGCGGCCGGTAATGCCGGCCCCGCCACGAGAACGCCGGCTTCCCACCACAATCACACATTTATCAAGGCAATCCTGCTTAGCGACTGAGATAGCGCCAGATAGCCACTCATTCATCATTATTCCAGCCTCAACCCACAGCGCCAGCGTCCGACCTTGAACAGTGACAGGTATGACCTCTCGCTACCTGGCGCTCTCCAATGCATTTCAATGGAACAATCTTTAAATAATCATAATTAATTGTTATTAATTTTTTTTTTTTTTTTTTTTAAATGCGAAAAATTCTGTGACCACTTCTGCCATTTTAAATAATTTTTTTAAGTTAAAAAAAAAAAAAAATGTACAGGATTGATATTACAGGTCTGATATTAATGTATTCATATTACCAAATTATTTTAAAAACTTTTTTTTTTGGTTTCCAAAAATATGGTTGTTTGGGGGTTAAAAAACGACTTTTAACCCATCGCCGCCAGCGCTCTGGGGTTTAAACATGCATTTTACAGCGCGATAATTTTTTGAGCGTGATTTTTTAATGAATATGGTGGGAGCCGGTCGCTAGGGCCAGTCGCTATCATGCGCTCCCATACATCGCGGGAACCTGTCAAATAGCGACTCCTCACCCAATATTCAACATTACGGCAAACCGACTGAGTCGCTATCAACTACCGAACAACGGCCAAGCACAGCGACTACTAGCGGGCGCTCTGAAAATGCCGCTACAGTCGCTCAACTGTCACCACCAGCCGCTATTAATGAATCGGCCTCCCCGTATTGCAGGAACAAATCATGGCCAGAGGTGATACTGAAGCTTTAGTATTGTAGGTGCAGATAATGTGGCAGGTGTGGTTATGGCCAATCGGCCACAAACCAATTTGGCCCACCGGGAATTCTCCCTGGGCTCCCTATGGCCAGAACATTTAAGTAAGCATCCCTTTATCTTGTTAACATGCCATCGAGAGTTTCATGATGACGAATCCAACACTGAAGCCAGCAATGAGATTCATGTCAAAATTTTGCATCGTACAATATCACAGACACTTCCTACGCCGCACCTATCACTGAATCACACATGTGAACATTTACTGATAGGCTTTAGATACCAAAGTGACTCCATTATTCATAAATCATAATTGTTATCCAGAGTGTGAGCTAACATCTGAATACATTATCCTGACGCGGCAGCATCCTACCTGTGTTATTCCATATTTAATTATATGAAAAGGAATCCCAGCAGCATCCCGATGGGATCTCGCGCTTCCAGTGCTATCATTCCTCCAACCTCCATAAGCATGACCCAAATACATAGATTTTTTTTATTCTCCCCCAGCATGAATATATTGGTTCATTTCTATTCACAAGTGCTATTTTCTAATCGTTAAACATTTCACTGCCTTCTGCTTGTCCCACTTATAACATTCTGTTTCTCTCATCCATCATTCTGGTGACAGAAAGACGGCTTTCTAATTGACTGTAACCCACAAAAACAACAATTAAACTCTCAAAACACTGAATGGCTTTTCATAACTGACACGTAATGGCACGCTAAATGGTTACTGGTTTAAAACAAGACAAATCTTTGGGTTTAGCAAAAATCTCTTCCAGCAACAACTTCTTCTTGGGGCCTTATTTAACAAGGGATAGCGCCAGGTAGCGAATGGTGAGCGAACGGTAATGACGGGCACCGCCACGAGAACGCCGGCTCCCCACCACAATCACACATTTATCAAGCCGATCCTGCTTAGCGACTGACAGAGCGCCAGATAGCGAAGCATTCATCATTATTCCAGCCTCACCCCACAGCGCCAGCGTCCGACCTTGAACAGCGACAGGTATGACCTCTCGCTACCTGGCGCTCTCCAATGCATTTCAATGGAGCATTCTTTAAATATTCATAATTAATTGTTATTAATGTTTTTTTTTTTTTTTTTTTTAAATGTCAAAAAATTTGTGACCACTTCTGCAATGTTAGATATTTTTTTTAAGGTAAAAAAAAAAAAAAAAAATATTTGTGCAGAATTGATATTACAGGTCTGATATTAATGTATTCATATTACAAAATGTTTATAAAAACTTGTTTATTTTTTTTTTTCAAAAAATATGGTTGTTTGGGGGTTACAAAACTACTTTTAACCCATCGCCGCCAGCGCTCTGGGGTTTAAACAAGCATTTCACAGCGCGAGAATTTTTTGAGCGTGATTTGTTAATGAATATGCTGGGAGCCGTTCGCTATGGCCATTCGCTGTCATGCGCTACCATACAGCGCGGAACCAGTCAAACAGCGACTCCTAACCCCGTATTCCACATTACCGCACACCGACTGAGTCGCTGTCAACAACCGAACAACGGGCAAGCACAGCGAATACTAGCGGGCGCTGTGAAAATACCGCTACTGCCGCTCATCTGTCGCTACCTGGCGCTATTAATAAATCGGCCTCCCTGACTTTTCTCAGTGCTAGTAATGTCGTGCCTGTTCACAAGGGCATTATTACAATGTATGAGGTCCCCCAGTATAGCTTTATGGAGCCAAAAGATGCCCTCTATGAAAGCCCCAGTGTACTATGGGGGTTATTTAAGAATGGATAGCACCAGGTAGTGCCTCGTAGTGGCAGGCAGCGTCTGGTGAACGCTGGGCGCTGTACGCAAAACCACATTTAAGAAAGTGAATCTGGTGAGCACCTCTAACAGCGCCATGTAGCGTCACATGTATTAATCCAGGCAGCTCAGCGTATAGCGCCGGCGCTCTAGGCTCAGGAGCGCCATGTAGTACTTGTCGCTCTGTAGCTCTCTCCCATACATTTCAATGGGGCTTCATTAGTTGTGTTAAATAGCGTGTTTGGCCATTTATTTATTTATTTATTTTATCAAAACATTGTGTGACCTCTCCTGGCTGCAAACAAACACTTTTATAAACTTTTTGGACTTTTTATATTTTCATGCAGATTTGTCATTACAGGTCTGGCACTAAAGTGTTATTGTCCCAGTGTTAAAACAATGTCATGTGTTTTCGCTTTGTCACTGGTGGATATGTGTTCAAAAACAGACTTTAATCACACAGCGTCTGGTGCTCTATGCTACAGCGCCCAGCTTTAGAGTGTCAACACTCTGTGTGTCTAGTGTTTTGTTAAATATCGTGTGGAGCACCGAGTGCTGGACGCACTGAGCTGGCGCTACCTGTCACTCGCTGCAGCGCTATACAGTTGTTACAGCTCCCAACACACATCATATTCAGGTTACTAGAGCGACCAAGACGCTCTGTTACAGCGCCCGACACCCGCTTCCAGCGTTTACTAGCGGTCGCTCTAAGCGCTGCTATACAGACGCTCATCTGGCAGTACCTGGCGCTAGTAGTGAATCAGCCTCCACGTGAACAAAAGAGCGTACAATGATCTTGAATCAACAAACTCTCCTTAAAATATCTCATGAAAATAAGGCAGGCAGTTCATGCTTTATTGAGGCAAAATGATCCTCTCACTGCAAGACTTATGGGTGTTGGATCGACATGTGACAGTGCTGGAGCCCCCTCCCCCACACATACTCCATTTTCACAAAATGTGGACCAGCAGTTGGCTGCAGGTGTTCATGTGGACCAGAGTCGCTTCTGCTTTTCCAGCTGTCAGTGGAAATAAGGACCACGGAAATGCTGGCTGTGGGTCATATTTAGTTGGGGAATCACGGTTAAGGTGCTATTTGGTACCACACTCATTTTCTAAATAACAGGTGTGGAACGGCATTGTGACAGGCTACGGGGGGCATCCAGAATGCTAGCCCCCCCCCCCAGGCAAACACCCCCCCACAACCCTGTAGCCCTCACGCATCGGGTGTTCGATGAGGACGGCAGGAAGCAGGTTCCTCTGGGCCCAGGGTGCTCTATGTGTGGGTGAGTAGGTAAGGGGTTAAAGTACAGTTGGAGAAGAGGTTAGTCCTCACTGTGCCGCTTGGAAAGATGAGAACTAGTCCAGGAGATGAAAGCAGAGTTCCTCTTTATTTAGTCCACAGGCAAACAGCAAACATGGCACAAGTACAATACATCCGTCCAGTTACATCTCTACATCTCTCGGTACTGTCAATAGTCACAGGTACAATGCAGAAGGCATGGCCCCAGGAGGATTCTCCCCCCCCCCCCCCCCCCGCTGGATCTCTCCACCTTCTCTCGGTCAGAGTCTGTATTTACTCCTGCTCCTTTACAATTCAAGAATGGTCAAAACCAAGTGGGTTTAGAACTGGGACTTCCCTATATCACTTCTCACCACCTGCCAGAACATTCCATCACATGTTCGGCCACATGTCCAACATCTGATAGACTGCTCTTCAAATCCTCTAACCAATCAGTACCCTTCTAGTTATTACTATGTTCTACTCAGAATCCTGTTATGACTAATACCCTTCTGTACCTTGCCTTCTAGAACAATCTCAATATAAGCCTATGGCCCAATGCTTGTCTATGACCTAATCCCACTACTGCCATCTTGAGTCTAAACAATAGTACTACACTGTCCATACACTTTCATGGTTAGAAACCACAAAAGGGCTGAATGTCTTATTACTCTATCTACAGGGGTTTCTTATTAGCCAACTGACACATCACTATTTATACCCAGGCCCCTACCACACCCCGAAATCCTAACCTTAATCCTTGGCTGAAATGGGGTCCTCCGATTCGCAGTCAGATGCCATTCAAGCCTGACCCTTGAGACAACGGGCGGCCAATTGTAGGACCACATTTGGGCTGAGGCTCTTATTGTCTATGGGGAGTAAAATTTCACTTGATTTTGACTTTGACTTCAGCCCCAAGGTAGACAATGAAAGTGAATGGTAATATTCTCTCCTGAAAAAGGAGTGAGAATTCTCTCCCCCAAGTGACCGAGTTAGCGATAGGCGAGCCCAAACCACAAAGTTTGGGTTCGTACCAAACTTTGCGAGTTTGGGTTTCCAAAGAGAAACACAGACTTCAGCAAGAAGTCCGTGTTCACATTCAGTCCCCAACCTGAATGCTGAAAAACAGAGCAGTCTACAACATGCTTCACCCAAGGGCACAGCAGCAGGAAGCTGTGTAACTCACCTGATCCCCGCAATCCCCCTTCTGTCAGCGGCAGCAGTGTTTGAAATGGTTCACAGTCGGGGGCCACGGAGAAATGGCCGCTGGTCCCCATGAGTGAGGACACTATTAGTGCCAGCAGTCCTAGCTGCCATTAGTAGTGTACTAACTCATGGGGAGCAGCAAATTTTCGGAGGGCCAGGCTGGAAACCCTTTCAAATGCTGCCGCGGCTGACAGGTGGCAGGTTGCAGGGCTCGGGTAAGTTTTTATAGCAGCACGCTTCCTGCTGCACACTGTGTGTTCCCTGGCACCGCCACCCCTCAAAGTTCAGGTCCCCATTGATTTCAAGAGGAACCGGGTCCGGGTCCCCAAACCCGAACTTTTAATCAATGAGTGACTTGACAGACCTGAACTTTGGGGGGTTCACTCATCCCTAACCATGGTGGCCAAATGCTGGGGGACCAACAAGGAAGCTAAGATTTCTTGGGTTTAAAGCAGACCAAAAGCCACTGAACTTGTGAAATACATTTGGCCAAAGCCCCTACTGATACTTCCTTCTTAGGGGGTCAGGAAAAGGACAGCAATCCCAGAATGCAGAACAACACAGTCAGAAGACACTTTCAGTTTGCAGGCAGCCTGAGACTCCATGTGCCGCCACCTTGGATGTTTAAAGGTTTAGAAAATGCAGTAGATGCAGGTAGGATGATTTTTAATGTGAGCAATCTGTATGTACATGGTGGGGGGGGACATATAAAATAGGCTCTTATTCAGGGTGAAGGTCTGCTTTAAAGAACTTTCCCGCCATAGTCGTGCTCCCCATACATTACAAGGCCATTTATGCCAAACACAAAAGCAACTGCTTGTGATATTTCCCTTTGTCTCCATCCCATTGTCCTTTAGACTGTAAGGACAAGGCTCTCTCTTGTATAGAAAGCGCCGTCCCTTTAAGGAGGGCAGCCCACATGACTGGCCTGCGTTCCGTCCGGAGGCAGACCAGCCATGGGGGAAGTGGTCACTGGGGGAAGTGACCTCAAAGGGGGGGGGGAGTATAAAAGGGACGTTTGTCCCCCTCCCCTTCCTCTTTGACCCCCGGCGTGGATGACGAGCTGTCCCACCCTCCTGCCCTGTTTTTGGTTATGTTTGGTTTTTTGGCTACAGTCCTGGGGGGGGGGGGGGGGGGGGTTAAGATGTGTTAAAGTTGTATGGTTGTTATTTATTGTACATAAATGTTGTATATATATATAAAAAAAAAAAAAATAATGCTTGTACTATGTCTGTGGGCACCTGTTGTGGGTGCCGCAGTATTCTGTTATTTATTTTTGGAAGTTTGTTGTACTTATATATATAAAAAAAAAAAAAAAGCGAATGTGTCATACTTTGTACATATGTTTATGTATTGTTATTTATCTTTGTTAAAGTTTGTTTTCTTTTCTGTGGAAATTTGGATTGTATTTGTCACAGCCGTTGGGCGGGTCTCCTCTCGGGTTTCGGGTCTGAGGTCGCAATTCCATGGGTAGGGTATGCGGCTGTTTCCGTGGAAACCAGCCAGGACGAGTTGGTTAATGAGTTTCGGATGGTTGGAGTTCTGGTAGGGAAGGGGATGTTTTGGTCACTGGCGGTTAGCCCGATTAAGCTCCCTGGCCTAGGAGGTTTTGCGGCCGAGTTTATGTTGGCTTCCGCTTGGTGGGGGTCGGGATGTTAATTTTTGTTCCCTCCCCTTCCCATCATTCTTGGGTTTCTAGGCTTCTCAGACCCGGAACTATAGGGGGGACTCTTTACTGCTTGTAGAATGTTGTTAATCTTTCCAACGACATGGTGGTCTGGACTCGTTATTTGGCAGGTGAGAGGTATGACGCAGGGCATATGGAACGCTAGCCCAGTCATGTATCTTGTTTTAGAGAATTCACCTCGTACACAGTTGTATCTAATTTGTATAGTCTATGAATTACCCGTTTTAACCCCTCTGTAATTCTTTCTTCGTACAATGATATGGAAGGTGAATGAATTTCTGTATTTTGCACCTTTGGTCCTGCTCCCCACATTTCTTTTTTTTGTACATCACTACAAATGATAAAGGTGCTATGAATGGTGTTGAGCAAAGGTCTATGCCAAACTATGTGTGTTCGGGTCACTAAACACTGACTTCAACCAGCTTTTAGCCCTCCCCTCACCCAATCACGATTGTGGCAGCCAGTAGGCCAGCAAATCTCGCTGCCATCTGCCCTTATCCCACCCAGACCGGCCCACCAACCAAACAGGAAGGAGAGTAGGCATGGCATAGACAGGGCCAGGCCGTAACAACATGGGCGCTTCCATTGACGTTGGCTCGAGGAGACAGGGGAGAGATTCTGCCACACAGCTTGTTTTGCGAGTAATCTGTCCCACAGCCTTTTATGGGGGGAATCTGCCCCACAGCCTTTATGGGGGGATTCCACACAGCCTCTTTTGGGGGAATCTGCAAAGCAGCCTGTTATGTGGGGGTGGATCTGCCACACAGTCTGTAATGGGGGGTATCTGCCACACAGCATGTTATGGGGAGATTCCACACAGCCTGTTATGGGGGAATCTGCCACACAGCCTGTTATGGGAGGATTCTGCCACACAGCTGGTTATGGGGGAATACACACTGCCTGTTATGGAGGGGAATCTGCCACTCAGCCTGTTATAGAGGGGAATTTGCCACACAGCCTGTTATGGAGGTGAATCTGCCACACAGCCTGTTATGGGGGAATACACACTGCCTGTTATGGTGGGGAATGTGCCACACAGCCGGTTATGGAGGAATATGCACAGCCTGTTGTGGAGGGGAATCTGCTACACAACCTCTTACAGTATGGGGGAATCTGCCACACACCCTTTATAGGGGGGGGGGGGGGGTCTGCCATGCATCCCCATATTCTGCCACACAGCCCGTTATGGGGGGAAACTGACACACAGCCTGTTATGGGGGAATCTGCCACACAGCCTGTTATGGGGAAATGCACACTGCCTGTTATGGTGGGGAATGTGCCACACAGCCGGTTATGGGGGAATATGCACAGCCTGTTGTGGAGGGGAATCTGCTACACAGCCTCTTACAGTATGGGGGAATCTGCCACACACCCTTTATGGGGGGAGGTCTGCCACGCATCCCCATATTCTGCCACACAGCCTGTTATAGGGGGGTTATTTCCCTACCCTGTTATTTGCAGGGCAATTGCCCTGTTATTAGCCTCTAGCACTTACTAGCACTACTACCATTTTACAGCTATTTTTGGTCAACAAATTTGGGGCAAGTTTTGGTACCTGAACCAAACCCAAATTTTTATGGTTTGGCTCAACACTAGATATAAACATCAACAAAGGTCTAGAAGTAATTCCTCCCCCATAAATTCACCTCTATTACCATTTATAAAAATACAGAGAATAATCAGAGATTTGGAACCCTGCTGTTTTTGTAATATTAGGCACGATTCAGTGCCATCCTGAACAACTTGCATGCATGAATTTTCCCTATATCCAGTCCAGGTCGTCCCAGTGATGACATGTGGGTATTCCACCCCCAGGGGGCACTCGACTGCGAGATCAAAAGCTGCAGCTCCTCCCGGCCTATAAAGGCAGGTGTTCCTCTATGATTCTCCAGTTGTTTCATCTTGCAGTCTTGGCTGCAGATTGTTGGATACTCTCAGACAATAGCAGCAGAGCGGGCCCTATTTCCACTGATCCCTTCTGACCCATCCTTACCTCCCAGCCGCTGGCTGCTACGGGATTGTGGCGGTACGGTGAAAACCGGGGTCTATATGGCGTTCGGCACTTGTGACTTTTAACTGTGTTGGTTTTCGCTGTATGGCTCCTCGCTGGCTCAGCATGGGTATTGGAGCATGAAATACTTACCTCCCTCGCTCCCTCATCGATGCCTGCTTAGGGGTTGCTGTACCCCGCAGGCCTCCTTTTCATCGCCCTTGCGGCGCTTTCCATGACGGGGGGGGAGACGCCGCCAGTGCGGCACTGAAGAAGCGCCGGGAGCCGCGCTACCGTGTGGTGGGCCGCGGACCTCCGCAGCCATGTTTTTTTACTGGCCATTTGGCCATACTGTGGAGATGGACGGGCGCGTCTTTTTGCGCCGCCGGGGGGGGGGGGGGGGGGGGCCGACACTGACGAGCTCTGCGTCATTACGGCGCAGCCCACCCATCAAGGAACGCTCTAGATGGCCCTGCCCGGCTGTGCAGAAGGCTGCGAGCGGTGCTGCTGATACTGTGGGGCCTGCTAGGCATTCGTGTGCTGCGGAGGTAGTGTCCCCTCTGGCTGCTGCCACTGTTGCTGGGGATTCCATTATCGGAGGCTGCAAGTGTTTCCAGGGACTGTCCCTCTGTCGGTGTCGTGAGTCCCTCTTTTTGTATGCCTGCCTATCATGCCAATTGCCTTGCTTTTTTCTGATGGGCCTCTCTCCCTTCATTGTTTAGGTCGTGGGCCTTGTGGTTGAGGGTTGTGGTTCCTCCCGGTCCCCCCCTTTATTTTTATTAAGAGGGATCATGTAGGTTTGGGCCATTAGTGTCTTGTAACCTTACCGATTGACAATTTTTCATCACCATAATGGAGGCATCAGGGGATAGTGAGCTGGGGGCCCCATTTGGGCAGGAAAGGCTCTGCCCCTTGTGCAGTAGGAATCCTTTGGATTCAGCACTGTTTGTACCACTTGCGCCAGAGGCATTATTTTGGACCATGAGCGGGCGGTCGTCCCTGACCCTAGCCCTATATTACCATCGGCCTCTCCGGACCCTCCGCTGCTGCACTCAGCCCCTAGCGAAGGGGGAGCCAGCAAGGGGTCTCATGCTGACTTTGCGCATAGGGTGTCTTGAGAGACAGATCTCGTGGACGGCTCCCAAGAAGGCCACAAGTAAGAAACGGCACCTCGAGTCCATTTACTCGGCTAATGACGATGATTTGATGATCTGGGCTCTGTGGAGGAAGGTGAGTTGCCAGAGAATTCATGCCCGACGGTGGATTATTCTGCTGGCGATGACAGTATGCCTGGTGCTTCCTCGGACGAGGATGCGTGGCTCCCAGATGATACGGAGAAAATGCTCACTTCAGTGTTTGAGACGTTGCACATTGTTCCTCCCAGAGCAGCTAAGAGGAAGCAGGGTGATTTTTTTAGGCCCTGAAGACAAAGGAGAGTCTTTCCGGAGCAGGCCTAGTTTTCTAACATGATTTTTAAGGAATGGGAGAAGCCTAACAAATTACCGTTAGTGCCTAAGGGCCTGGATAGGCGGTATCCCTTCCCTGAGGAGCTGGTTCAGCTATGGTCTCGCCCTCCTGAAGTGGATTCCCCCGTGTCGGGGTTGTCCAACACTACTGTTCATCACCTGATACTGCTTCCTTACGTGACCCTGCTGACAAGCGCATGGATCAGTTGATCTGCCATGCATTCACCTTTGCTGGTGCCCTCTTTCACCCTGTGTGTGCCGCGGCGATTGTCTCTTTAGCCATCAGAAGGAAGGTGAGACACCTGGTGGATAGAGCTAAGGCTTGCAAGCGGGCGGAGTAGTATAAAGAACTCAAGGCCTGTTTGGAATTCATTGTTTTTGTTGCCTCTACCATGGACGATGGGGTCTGGCTTGGTGCCAGGATTTCGGCCCTGCTTGTTGCCCTCCGCCGCTCGCTGTGGCTGCGGCAATGGTCGGCTGATGTGGCAGCCAAGAAGTCGCTTACGAGTATCCCCTTCGTGGGGCACAGGCTATTTGGGGAGCACCTGGACCTTTTGGTCCAGGATGGTAGACTCCCTCAGAGACGGAAGCCTGCTCGGTCCTTTCAGAATCCCTCTGCTTATCGTTCCTTTCGAGGAGGAAGAGGCTTCATTTCCAGGTGGCCTCAGAGATACCTGGGGTAGAGGTAGGTCCCGCGGCCAACCCAATCCCACCTGGGGAGCCAAATCTAAGGGGGGCGGCTTATGCTGTTCGCTCAAATCTGGAGATGGCATGTCTCGGATCGGTGGATTCAGGAGGTAGTGTCCTCCGGTTACAAAATAGAGCTGGCAGTCAGGCCTCCCACAAGATTTCTCCGGTCTCGGATATCCCAAAGCCCATTGAATGCACAGGGCTTGAGATTGGCCATGTACCACCTTTTGCAGTTAGGTGTGGTTTGCCCTGTACCTCGGCAGAAACAGGGTCAAGGTTTTTACTCCAACCTGTTCACGGTTCCCAAGAAGGACGGAACGTTAAGACCAATTCTGGACCTGAAGGGTCTCAACAGCTTTGTAAGAATCAGACATTTCCGCATGGAAACCTTACAGTCAGCGGTGAGCTTGCTTCGGCCCGGCGATCTCATGACCACGGTGGACATCAGGGATGCTTATCTGCACATCCCGATTTTCCTGGGGCATCAGAAGTTCCTGAGGTTTGTTCTGGAGGACCAGCATTACCAGTTTGTGGCTCTTCCGTTAGGGATTTCCTCAGCCCCATGCGTCTTCACCAAGGTGCTGGCGGGCATCATGGCTATCCTAAGGAACCAGGGAATTCGTGTGCTGCCCTATCTGGACGACTTGCTGATTGCGGCCCAGTCCCTCCAGCAGGCCGAGAGCGATACTCGGACGGTGTTGTCAACCTTGGAGGCCTTCGGCTGGGTAGTCAATTACCCGAAAGTCATTTATCAATCCCTCAACAATGAGATCCTTCCTGGGAATGTTGATAGACACCGTCTGTACGTCTGGGGATGAGATTGGTGGGCCTAATGGTGTTGTGCTTCGAGGCAGTGCCCTTCGCCCAATTTCACATGAGACCTCTTCAATTCAACCTGCTGGCCGGCTGGAACCGGATGCAGGAGTCTCTGAAACAAGAATTTTCGCTGTCCCCCCTGGCCAGGAAGTCTTGTGGTGGTTGGACTCCAGGAACCTGTTGGTGGGAAAGTCTGACCGGCTGGGGAGGCGTTTGGCAGACGCAGAAGATCCAGGGTTAGTGGGGTCTGCAGGAGAACCGCTTACCCATAAATCTCCTGGAGCTGAGAGCGATCCGGTTGGTGCTTCTTCGCTTGACTTCCCATTTAAGGGGTCGTGCGATCCAGGTTCGCTCGGACAATCAGACGGCTGTCGCCTACATCAATCACCAGGGTGGGACTGGGAACAAGAGATCCCTCAAGGAGGTAACCCAGATCCTGACTTGGGCAGAGAAGAATGTTCCCTGCATCTCAGCGGTCTAAATTCCTGGGGTGGAAAACCTGGAGGCAGACTCCCTGAGCAGGAGCGCCTTGCACCTGGGGAAATAGTCTCTCAGCAACAAGTCCTTTCACGCTCTGTGTCTCTGCTGGGGTCTGCCGGACGTGGATCTGTTTGCGTCCAGACACAGTCACAAGTTTCCACAGTTCGTCTCCCTCTCAAGAGATCCTCTGGCCATTGCCATGGACGATCTGGCGATTCCCTGGACAGAGTTCAAGTTGCTTTATGCATTCCCTCCGTTTCTACTTCTGGCAGAGTGCTGCGCAAGATAGCCCAGGAAGGGGTACCAACTATCCTGGTGGCTCCTCGCTGGCCGAGAAGGAGTTGGTTTGCGGACATAGTTCAGATGCCATTAGATCGCTACATCATGCCCGACGACCCAGGGCTTCTCACACAGGGGTCGCTGCGGCACCCCAATTTACGGACTCTGGCTTTGACGGCCTGGCTATTGAAACCTCAATCCTGATGGAAAAGGGGCTGTTGGCCACGGTTGTGCATACCATGATTCAGGCTCGGAAGAAGTCTTCTTCCATGATATATTACAGAGTTTGCCACGCTTATATTGCTTGGTGCGAGACCAAGAGTCTCCCTTGCCGCACTTTTTCTATTTCTAGGATTTAGGAGTTTTTGCAACATGGCTTAGACTTGGGTCTCCAGCTGAGCACCCTCAAGGGCCAGGTCTTGGCCTTAGCCATCTTCTTCCAGAGATCTATTGCCAACCATAGGTTGATCAAGACCTTTTTCCAGGGAGTCACCCATGTCCAGCCACCGCGTAAGTCAGTATTACCGGTGTGGGACTTGAATTTAGTACTTTCTGCTCTTCAGGGTCCTCCCTTCGAACCATTGTGCGATGCTGCATTATCTATTTTGACTCTCAAAGTGGTCTTTTTGGTAACGATCACCTTGGTGCGTCGCGTATCAGAGCTGGCCGCGCTTTGTATGGATAAGGTGGTTTTTTGCTTTAAACCTGATTTTTTGCCTAAGGTCGTTTCTCCCTTTCACCTTTCACCTTAATGAGGAAGTTGTCTTGCCTTCCTTGTGTCCGGCACGACCAATTCTAAGGAAAGGACCCTCCATGCCTTGGATGTGGTCAGAGCCATTAAGTATTACCTGGTTGCGACTGAGTCCTTCAGGAAATCGGATTTTCTTTTTGTCCTAACAGAGGGCTCTAGGAGAGGTTTGGCACCAGCCAAGTCCACTCTCAGTAGGTGGATCAGACAGGCGGTGGTGCAAGCATATTCTGCCAAAGGGAAGGAACCCCCCTTTCGGATCACAGCTCATTCTACCAGAGCTATTGTTGCCTCTTGGGCTTTTCAGCACCAGGTATCGGTTGAACAAGTTTGTAAGGCCACCACTTGGTCTTCAGTTCATACTTTTACAAAGTTTTACAAGGTGGATGTTAGGGCCTCAGCTGACGCTGTCTTTGGCCAAAAGGTGCTTCAGGCGGTAGTGAGATGAACTACATGCTGTTTCCACTGGGGATCCCACCCAAATGGACACTGCTTTTGAATGTCCCACATGTCATCACTGGGACGACCAGGACTGGATATAGGGAAAAATACAATTCTGTAAAACTCACCTGTAGAATTGTTTTTGATTATATTCAGTCCAGGTCGTCCCACCCTTTTGTTCATTATTCCTGTTTGCCTGTTATGGTAATTATCATTTTTTATTCATTGGACTTTGTGTCCTTAAGTCTTGTTAGAGAGAGTACAAGCTGAAGCTATGTGAAGTAACATGGTTTCTTGGCCTCCCGGACTGTCCTTTTTTGTTTACTGCTTTTTAACCACTGGAGAATCATAGAGGGACACCTGCCTTTATAGGCTGGGAGGAGCTGCAGCTTTTGATCTTGCAGTCGAGCGCCCCCTGGGGGCGGAATACTCACATGTCATCACTGGGACGACCTGAACTGGATATAATCAAAAACAATTCTACAGGTGAGTTTCACAGAATTGTATTTCTCACTCGCTCGAATGATTCATTGTACACGCACCAGTTGATCTTGCTCATGCGGAAGTATGTGAGAGAGGTGTGGCGAGATCACTCACACCAAGCACTATTTAAGCAAGAAATTACATCCAGCAGACCTAGTTTTGCAAGAAATTAAAGCGCTCTCACAGCTTTCTCATTACAAAGCATGCGTGAATGCAGCTCCAGAGGTTCAGCTGGCTGTTCCTCCTTCTTCCTACCTACCATACTTACTTATAAAAGTATATTTATATAAGAATAATTGTTCCCCATACTGATTTGTGGAAATGTAATAATGATTTATGTATTTTAGTATTTATGCCTAACATGTATGTTATGACTCTAATACCTCTGTAATAATGCTTGTTGTTCCCGTTTCTTTAGGAAATACCATAATACCATTATTGCTAACTGTTATTTAAACCTAATATTTGAATAGTAAAATTTAAAGGGATACACAAGGCAAGGGAAAGTGTTACACCATTGTTTTGGGTTATGTTTGGCACTGTCCTAAATTGTTTTCCATTTCAAAATTGAAGAAGAAATGACCGCGATATTAAGGTTTACAGTTTCACCAAATGATTTATCTTTTGAAATATTTGGGGGTGGGCCTCAGCTCTGTGATGTCGCATAATAATCATTATAATGGGTGGGGTCTGTAAGACAGGCATTCTCATCACCCTGGCTGTTCTCCCTCTCTCCCAGTGTCCACAGTTTGATGATGCAGAGCTTTAGACCACAAGTTTATCAATATTATTGGTGGTCTATGGCAAAGGAATTCAGGGGGTGTGCCACTACTCTTTGCCTTGTTTCTACTTTTAGAAGCAGCTGCGTTCTGACAGAAAGGGAGAGGGCAGCCATAATGAGGTGAGCTGCTGAATGACAGTTTATGCACTTTATCTACATAGTCCCTTTACCTTTATTGATATAATATTTTTTTTAATTAGTACAATATATCATGTTGTATGAAAATAATTTTAAATTCATTAAAAATAAAACACCTATAAAATCCGGAGAATTACAAATATTTATTAAAAAAAGCCACTATATTCACTGGAGATTATAAACAATGAAAATTCGTCATCCTTTCAGCAAGGTATTCATCAAAAGACCCATTCTAGCCTGCAAAAAGATGGATGAAATTTGCACCAATTTGTTGCCTTAATAGCCTGTCTCTAAGGCTAAAGTAGGACAAAACTCAGGGCAGCCAGCCCTGGGTTTTGCTCCGCTGTGTGAATCCTCCCAGGTCCTTGGTATTCACTCACTTTTCCCCGGTCCAACATCGTCCGATCAGAGCCGCTTGCCATGCCTATGTAATTCATTGTTTACAAAGGAGAGTCAGAGCAGCCGCATCCCCTGCACCTTTGGGCTGTGTGCACACTCCTGCCCCAACCAGACCAGACTTTAGCATCATTTAATGAAAAGACAAAACCCTTAAGAAACTATTCCGCAGCTTCTAAAATAAATATATTTTGTATTTTCAGTCACTTACTTTTCTTTCTTTCCCCCATTGGGCTGCAACTCTGTTCAGGACTCAAGGATGCAGACGCTGCCATCTTGCCTCAGAAGCATCACATACTCAGGAGAGGAGGGGTTATAGCTGTGCACAGACAGAGCTGAGCTGGGTTCAGAAAAAGGACAACAATACCAGAATGCAGTCAAAAGACACTTCCTATTTGCAGGCAGCCTGAGACTCCATGTGCCGCCATCTTGGATGTTTAAAGGCTCAGAAAATTCAGTGGATGCAGGTAGGATGATTTTAAATGTGAGCAATCTGTATGTACAGGGTGGGGAAAACATATAAGATAGGCTCTTATTCAGGGTGAAGGTCTGGTTTCAGACACGCTGGAGCAGGAGCATGCGCCGCTGTGGCCACTCTCACTCCCCATTGAGGCCTATCATAGCCATTTGCCGAATGACATAGTCACAGCGGTTGGCTCTGATTGGGAGCCTGCACATGCGCCGTTGAATCGGAAAGAGGTGAGTTGTAATGGGCAATCTGCACACGGCGGGCATGGTAAAAGACCCTGGATAGTCAAAGTCTCTGGTCTTGTTCCGCCTTAAATATCTTCCCTGCAAGTGTCTACACATTTGCATGAATTTTCATATGCATCAAAATCTAAAACGACAGTACTCGCTTGTGCTAGGAGCCTTGTGCAAATTTACACATAAAAAACGTGCACGTCTGAATCGCACGTCTAATAAATTTCCCCTCACTGCAACTTTATTTGGCAACGGACCCAAAGACATACCCCTCGATTCAAAGAGCAAAAGTTAATTGATTTCGGATCGAGAATCGTAAGTTTGGGTGGGTGTTAGTCATTTTTTCCTGTTTTTTTGGCCATTTCCGACTCGCACGAGCCTACGTACGAATGCGTATATGCTCTTACGATCATCGCATGTTCGTTCCTAAATTTTAGGATCAAAACGTAAAACTTAGGATCAAATCCTAAAACTTAGGATCAAAGCGTAAAACTTAGGATAATCGGATGTGTTTACGTGTGATTCAGAGAACAGTTTTCCAACCTCTAAATACGTTTTAAAAGAAAGCCACTGCCGACACCTTTTAGCAGTCGGATTGCTGTTCTTGAACAGGTTTTTTGGCTATGTGGAGAAGTCTGCGCGTCTTGAGCTCCAATGAACTGCATGTATCAGCATGGCCGAGGCCATAAATTGTATAGCAATGCATACCTGATTCATGTATGCCTTATAAAAGCATTTTAATGTGGACCTTAATTAGTCCTTTGCATGTAAACCTTTATTTTGCAATATATTTGCATTAATTAAAGAAATTTATGTCCTTTGGTATTTATTTTTAAATTGATGTACTAGAATAATATTTTTAGATTGCATTTATTGGTGTAGTTGTTTACCTTTGCTTTATTTAATTATTTAAGCACATCTTTGGTCAGATGCATCACACTTACTGAGGAGAGGAGAGCGGGATAAAGTGCAGGATGTGGGTTACTGCTGTATTTTGCACAGACACAGCAGAGCTGGGGGCACGGAAAGGTCAGAAATCAAAGAATGCAGAGCAACACAGTCACAAGGCCCTTTCTGTTTGCAGGCTGCCCGATAATACCTGAGCCGCCATCTTGGCTGTTTCTAGACTCATAACATGCAGAAGTTGCTGGGTGTTTTTTTATATTTGAGAGCAATCTGTATGTAGAGGGTGTGGGTAACCACACACAAAATTTTAAGTTGTACCATTTGAAGCCAAAATATTAAAATTAAATCCACAAGTAAAAAATGCAAGTTAACTAAAAATTAAACAAAGTAAGATTTACTTATGCAAATGCATTCATTAATGGTTGGTTACTACAAAATGAATGAAATAAAGAAAAATAAGACCAAATATTTAGAATGCACTTTAATGAGGTAAGTTTGTAGTGCGCAGCCGCAAGATCAGAAGGATTTACGTCCAGACAAAAAAGGAAAAAGGGCAAAACCAATGTTGCAACCTGAGAAAGGAAACGGAAAATTCAGGATGGAAACTGACATAGGTCTGATTCCCGAACTGCCATACGAACGGACGTACATTTTAGGATAGAAACGTATTTGCTTATAGAATCACTCGCAAGTTCATACGAACGCACGAGCGGACGTGAAAAATAGGATGATCGGCACCCAAATCAAAGCTGTTACATGTTTCTTTGAATCGACCCTATAGTATACTATTGGCAGCTGACACCTCCTCAAAAAGAGCCTCCAGCTGCTGAAGTGTATGCTGCAGCTTCCAGCTCCCCATCATATGGAGAACCTCTGGTTTAATAGGGACCGCTCCTAACTGCAGGGCTGGGGGTAAGGTGGGAGAAGGTTGTCAAGTGCCAAACGGAAGTTCCACAGAGACACAGCCTGTCAGAGTCAGAATAAACAACAATAAAACAAAAATAGAACAACCATTCTGTTCCATACTTTATGTAATAAATATACTGTAACCGAAACAATCATAACTTTGCGTTTTCAGTTTTGTTTTCCCCTAGTTTACATTGTACCAACCTAGTGTGAGTTGGACAAGTTGCAGTTTTCTAAAAATACCCACAATCCTCGGCAGGCACTGACACACTCCAGACACGCCACTGTGTTATACTGTCAATGTTTTCCGAGAGCAGAGATAAGACGTGTTAGATTCTTGTAACCAATTTCCTATGCAAATGAGGGCCTAATATCAGGCTATAAATAGGAACACCATACAATGCACCTAAATAAAATGTTCTAAAGAATTTAACATGACAATCAGCGCTGAAGATTTCTGACATTGCAGCTCTTCTTTCCCTGTATGTGGCTCCCGAAACAATTAATCCAAATTAAAGGGTACAACGTAATGTGCAACTTTATGTCTAGTAGAGCTGCTTTAATTAGATAGTGTTTTTTTCTTTTGTTAATCTGTATTTATCACTGAGGGAGATATGCAAATAAGGTTATATCTGGAATATTTTTTATTAATGGGGGGATGTGGTCAACGTAATATGACCACTCTAAGTAGACTCATTCAGTGCACTCAATGGCTTTTACCTGTGAGGCCAAGTGTTGCACTGCATCTCATTGGACAACCTCTTCTCACCTGGAGAGCTTCTCTATCTCATTGGACAACCTCTTCTCACCTAGAGAGCTTCTTCATCTTATTGGACAACCTATTCTCACCTGGAGAGCTTCTTCATCTCATTGGACAACCTCTTCTCCCCTGGAGAGCTTCTCCATCTCATTGGACTATCTCTTTTTACCTGGAAAGCTTCTTCATCTCATTGGAAATCTTTTGCTCTTTACTTGGAGAACCTCTTTGTCTAACTGAACAATCTCAGCACCTCATCTGGAAAACTTCATCTTATTACACTGCTACTCCTCAACTGAAAATCGTCTTCATTTCATAGTATTTTTTGCAAGCGGGGCACTTTTTGCTCCTTCTGGGGCGAATGTAAAAAAAAGTCAACTCACATGACCTGGTGATCCCGCGCTGCTGGGCAGGTTGCCACACCACACGAGGCCAGAAGAAGATAGAGGAATGGCGGGCATTGTTCTCGTCCCTATCCGCTGTTGCTTCTTCAGGCCAGGGCACACGCAAACACCCTGCTCCGTACAGTGGGTGGGCATGGCCTGCACCGAGTAGGCGCAATG
The DNA here is from genome assembly GCA_027917425.1 of Gastrophryne carolinensis. Lineage (NCBI taxonomy): Eukaryota > Metazoa > Chordata > Amphibia > Anura > Microhylidae > Gastrophryne > Gastrophryne carolinensis. The sequence goes on from CM051238.1 coordinate 39,361,806, forward strand.
CCATGGCCAACACCTGTATGTGTGTTTGCGTGACCTGGCCAGAAGCGTCAGCAGCGGTGGGGGATAGGACAGCATCTGCAGCTCCCCCCCCCCTTTTTCTGGCCTCTCATAGTGTGGCAGCCTGGCCACCATTGTGGGAGCGCCGGGACATGTGAGTTTTTTTTTTTTTTATTTTCTTCTGCCACCTATGGCAAACGGGAGGGGCGATGCTACACTGCCTATGGGAATGGGAGGTGGGAATGCCACACTGCCTATGGGAATGGAAGGTGGGAATGCCACACTGCCTAAGGGAACGGGAGGGGGGAATGCCACACTGCCTATGGGAATGGGAGGGGGGTTGCCACACTGCCTATGGGAATAGGAGGCAGGAATGCCACACTGCCTATGGAGAATGGAACGGGGGAACGCCACACTGCCTATGGAGAATGGGATGGGGGATGCTGCACTGCTTATAGGGAATGGAGGGGGCATGCCACACTGCCTATGGTAGTGGGAGGGGTGATGCCACCCTGCCTATGGGAATGGGAGGGGGTAATTCCACACTGCCTATGGCAATGGGTGGGGAGAAAACCACACTGCCTGTGGGGATGGGATGGAGGAATGCCACACTGCTTATGTAGGGGGATGCCACAGTGCCTATGGGAATGGGAGGGGAGGATGTCACACTGCTTGTAGGGAATGGGAGGGATAAAGAGCACACTGTCTAAGGGAATGGGAGGGTGAATGGCACACAGCTTATAGGAATGGGAGGGGAAAATCACACAGCTTGTAGGGAAGGGGAGGGTGGGATGCCACACTGCCTATGGAGAATGGAAGGGGGAATGCCACACTGCCTATGGGAATGGGAGGGGGGATGCCACACTGCTTACAGGAAATGGGAGGGGGGATGCCACACTGTTTACAGGGAATGGGTAGGGGGAATACCACACTGCTTTTAGGGAATGGGGGAATGTCACACTGCCTATAGGAATGGGAGGGGGGGGATGTCACACTGCTTATAGGGAATGGGAGTGGGGAACGCCACACTGTCAGTGGGGATTGGTAGGTGGGATGTCACTCTGCCTGTAATTAGGGAATTCTGCATCTTGCCTATTTTTTGGTTCACAACATTTGGTTCAGAATAATATATTTCTTATTTTCCGCCTCCAACTCCTAGGTGCGTCTTATAGTGTAAACATACGGTAACTTATTCTCCTCAACTGGAGAACTTCTACATCTCATTGTAAAATGTAAAGATCTCACTTAGAGAACCTCTCTTTTTAATTGGACAGCTTCTGCAATCCACCTGGAGAACTTATTCGACAACCTCTGCCTCTTCTCTGCTGCATTAGACAACATCTGCACCTCAGCAGAACTTCTGCACCTTACCAGGAGACCTTTTCCATCGTATAAGACAGCTTTCCATCTCATTAGACAAATTCGCCTTCTCACTTGGAAATTTCCCTGTATCATAAGGCAATGTCTTTACCTAATCTACAGAACTTCTATGTCTCAATGGACAACTTCTGTTCCTCACCAACAAACATTGGGAGAGAACAGAGAACCGGTATCAACGTGAATACTTTTGCAATTTAACTGGATAACATTTTTTGTCTCATTATAAATCTTCACCTGACATGAGGTGTCTCTCTCTCATTAAAAAATGTCTGCAAACCAGTCTGGGCTCTCTAGTCAACAGAAGTTTACCACACTTTAGTAAAATACTGTCAGAAGAGAGATGGAGATGGAGAAGATGCAGAAGATTTTTAATATTCAATTAGGTGAATCTCATCATGCTTTGGTCAGTTTCCTTTCTACTACTTGGAGGGGGGTATTCATTAAACTATGGAAAGCTTTTCAGCCTTATTTGAAGAACATCTCATCTTATTAGACTTCTAAACTTCTGCTGCTTACCAAGAGAACGTTTCTGTTTCGTTAGATGATTTTTGCACATGACCAGCAAAATTTGGCCTTTTTGAGAACAATTGCAAATCAGCAGAAGAACTTCTGCACCTTACCAGGAGAACTTTTCCATCGTATTAGACAGCTTGTACATTGATCTAGAGAACCTTTCCATCTCATTAGACAAATTCTGCTTCTCATTTGGAGAACTTCTCTGTCTCATTAGACAGTGTTTTCACCTCACCCAGAGAACTTCTTTGTCTCATTAGACAATATCTTCGTCTCATCTACAGAATTTCTATGCCTCATTGGATAAATTCTGTTCCTCACCCAAAAAACATTGGTACCTCAAATAGAGAACTGGTATTAAATGGAATACTCTCACAAATTACCTGGATAACATTTATGTCTCATAAGACAACTTCTTCACCTCACCTGAAGAGCCTTACCCCTTCGTTAAAGAATGTATCCAAATCAGGCTGGGCTCCCTAGTCAACAGAAGCTTACCACACTATAATAAATACTGTACTACAGTATAGTCAGGTGGAGAAGACTTCCAATATTCAATTAGGTGGATAGCTTTGGTCAATTTTTCTTTCTACTACCTGAAGGGGGTATTCAATAAACAAAGAAAAGCTTTTCAGCCTTACTTGAAGAACGTCTCCATCTTATTTGAAAACTTCAGCTGCATACCAAGAGAACGTTTCTGTTTCATTAGAAGATTTTTGCATATGACCGGCAAAATTTGGCCTCTATGAGAACAGCTGCACCTCACCAGAAGAACTTCTGCACGTTACTAGGAGAACTTTCCCATCATATTAGACAGATTGTACATTTATTTAGAGAACCGTTCTATCTAATTAGACAAATTCGCTTGTAGAAATTCTCTGTCTCATTAGACAGTGTTTTCACGTCACCTGGAGAACTTCTTTGTCTCATTAGACAATATCTTCACCTCTGAGCTGTCTTGTAAATCTGTGAATACAATGCGTCCCACAGTGCGTGCTCTTGATATGATCCTCAAGTGAAGCCACCGCCAGGTACACAAAATTCTTACCAGAAGTATCGTGGGAAAAATGCACCACTCAATCGCATATAAGATCCAAATGGAGAATGTGTCTTCTCACTCCATAGAAAACGACTTCAAAGAGCAGAGATAGGTATGCTTAACAATTATCTAGTACTTCAGGTACTTCCAGGTTAAAATTCCTCCGAATGCATTCCATAGCACCATAAGAGAGAAAAGCACAGGGAGACCGCACTAGTGTAGTATGCTTTTTAAAAAGTAAGAATTTTGTGTACCTGGTGGTGGCTTCACTTGAGGATCATATCAAGAGCACACACTGTGGGACGCATTGTATTCACAGATTTACAAGACAGCTCTGTGTTATTACTGATATTTGGAATTATCATATGTTTAAAGGCACTTTGCACAAGTTGAGCATATTACCAGTATTTTGTTTGTGCGCGGTTATTCTAATTTTTAAATATCTTCACCTCATCTACAGAATTTCAACGTCTCATTGGACAACTTTTGTTCCTCAGCAAAAAAAACATTGGTACCTCAAATAGAGAACCGGTATTAGCTGGAATACTTTTGCAATTTATCTGGATAACATTTCTGTCTCATTATACAACTTCTTCACCTCACCAGAAGAGCCTCACCCCTTCATTAAAGAATGTCTCCAAATCAGGCTGGGCTCTCTAGTGAACACTATAGTGAGATGGGAAAGATTTCTAATATTCAATTAGGTGGATCTCATCATGCTTTGGTCAATCTCCTTTTCACAAGATAAGGGGGGTATTTAATAAATTACTTTTCGGCCTTACTTGAAGAATTTCTCAATCTTTTAGAAAACTTTTCTTTGAGAACATCTGCACCACACCTGAAGGAATTGTCTGTCTCATTAGTCAACTTTTGCACCTCAACTGTAGAACATCTGCACCTCACCTCTAATCTGGAGAACTTTTCCGGATTAGGCTGATAAGGATTCAACGCTATAGCAAATATAGCTTGCATTAGGTACAAAGGAGCTCTAGTGAGCCGAAGTTCTTCACACTTAATCAAATATTCTGAGCCGTCAAACAATATTCTGAGTATTCTACACCTCGCCATCAATAAAAACTTGACTTGACAATACCTGGTTGGGGGGGGAGGTATTTCATAAACTGTGGAAATTGTTTCTGCCTTATTGGACAAATTCTGCACCTCCTTCCCAAGAACTTCCCAAGATTATCTGCCCCATTGGTAAATCTTCTGAATCTCACTGGGAGAACTTTCACATTACTGGACAATGTCTGCTCTTGACCTGAAGACCTTTTTGTCTTGTTTGACAACTTCTGACTCAGAGAAGTTGGTTGAAATGTTCTCCAGCGAGATAGACCTTTATTAAATAGTGGTCAAGTGAGGCAAAGAGGTTTTATAAACTTCTGTCAATAAATACCAGCCAGGAAGGAAACTGAAAGTACGCTGTCTTGCAAGTTGACAATACAGGAATAGGTCCTAGAGGAGGAGTTATTATTTTATTTTTTTTTTATTATTACCTTTGACTTTTTAGCTGGCACATATGTGTGTGGTGATTTTGTGTCCACATTTTTTGGTCATACAAGAATATTTTTTGTTTTATTTTAATAGGGTCCTCCCTGAGACAGAATTCCTCCCTTTACCCCTAGCCCCACAGTGTTCAATATTTACTCTTTCTCTGTCTGACAAGCACTGACAAGCACTGAAAACCACATAACACATTGCAGTAGCTGGTGACACCTATTGGAAGAGGGACTGTATGCCTCAGTGCTAAGGCTTCTAGTCCCCTTTCAGATGGAAACCCATCCTGGTAGAGTTAGGTTTGGGTGAGACTAGGGGATGTTTGTCCCAAGGGAGCAGGCTTCCCTTTTAAACAATTTAGGCGTAGGTCTGCTTTAACTTGAGCACCCAAAAATGCTTATTAACCAAGAGTGAATAGCCAGCAGGTGCACATATTTATTTATGGCTGTGTTCTTTGCTAAAATGTGCTAGAATTTAAGAAGCGGAGGAATTGCAGATATGCTGAATAATACATCTCTGACTCCACTAACCACCTAGTTGGTATTATTTTCTGCATAAATAAGGAAACAAACCAATCGGAAAAGGCTAGGATTTAGAGACCAATTTCTCTGCCGCTATGGAAAGCATCCTGATCCGTAAAATCCCCAATTTCTGGGAACTAGACACTGTGTTGGGATAACAAGAAAATCCTAGAGAGGATCAGATGTGATCTTGAAGATCAGTGCAACTGACAAGATAAAATGTCAAAGACTCTGAAGAGTTTCTTTCTGTTATTCAGCAATGCTTAATCATCATTGTTCAGATATTCATATTTGCAGTCCAGAAAAGAAAGTCAAATGACATGTAATCAAATACTATATATATATATATATATATATATATATATATATATATATATATATATATCACACACACACCATATATTTCGATCCATAAGATGCACCACCATCCCAGATACCACTAGGATCCAGGTCAAATTATCTGGCACCACTGATGCTGGTGGCATGCTGGCCATTACTACCCTGTGAACTTTGTGTTTCTCGAAGACCCCTCAGCCCCTCATCCAAATAAATACCCTCCCAACCCATATGAGACCCATCAGCCAAATGAATACAATACCATCCCACAATAAACTCCTCAGCCAAATGAATACCCTCTCATACAATATAAGACCCTTCCACCAAGTGAATACCCTCTCATACTATATAAGACCCTTCCACCAAATGAATACCTTCTTATACCATAAGAGACACGTCAGCCAAATGAATACATTTCCATACCATATAAGAAGACCCTTCAGCCAAATAAATACCCTCCCAACCCATATAAGACCCCTCAGCCAAATGAATACACTACCATCCCACAATAAACTCCTCAGCCAAATGAATACCCTCTCATCCCATAAGAGACAAGTCAGCCAAATGACTACCTTCTCATACCATATAAGACCCTTCAGCCAAATAAATACCCTTCCAACCCATATAAGACCCCTCAACCAAATGAATACAGTATCATCCCACAATTAACTCCTCAGCCAAATGAATACCTTCTAATCCCATAAAAGACACTTTAGCCAAATGAATACCCTCTCATACCATATAAGACCCTTCCACCAAATGAATACCCTCTCATCCAATATTAGACCCATAAGCCAAAAGAGTACCCCCTCATGCCATAAGAGCTCCCATTTAGTAAATTATTACCCTCTCATCCTGTAAGACATTCTTCCAGCAAATAAAATTTCCCCTCATACCATAAGAAACCCCTCAAATTATTATCCTTTGATCCTGTGAAAGACCACTCATCTAAAATGAATACCCTTGTTTCCCATAAGAGACCCCTCAGGCAAAAAAATACCAATTTACCGTATTTCAAAATATACCCCCAAGGCACATATTCTTATTCCCCAGGCACCCTCAGCTAAATGATTATGACTTTTATCCATGCAACACCTTTTGTATCTAAAATGGGTGACTGGTTGCTGCCCTGTGTCCCCGCTGCCTTGGGTCACGGCTTATGCAGTCTGTGCAAAAATCCATCCCTGATGGAAACCAAACGGACGGAGCAAATGTCAGAAAATAAATCTAAAAAAGCGTGTTTAAAAAATAAAGCAAAGATGTAATCTAAATAGCCATTCATTACTGCCTGCTGGTTTACAGAGCGTGAGGGCGCGAGCGCCTATGACTGCCTAGCGGCTGCAAAACAAAATCCAGACTGATAGGAGGAAGGCCATTTATAACGCCGTACCTAGAAGCCATTAGAATATTAATTTGCTGAGTGCCTTGAACCGGCTCCAGCTTGGCACAAACTCCCCGTCTCTGCAGATTTATAGGCGCCCCCCCCCATCAGTACATATGCTGCAGAGGCACGACTTGCTGCGGCAAGATGGCCTTGAGGAAACCCCATGAATGGCTTCAGACGTCTGCTGATACTTCCTTCAGATACATACTGAGACTTGCAGTCCACCACCTACTGTATGGCAAATGCAGGATTCCTCAGGGGCGGGGAATGTTGCTGGGATCCAGAGAGGCTGTAGTGCACAGAGAAAGATTCAGTTGGTGAGCTTGTCACAACAGCTGGTCTTTGAGTTCAGTCAACCCAAGGAGTGATGGGGGAGATAGGTAGGAGGCATGGGGGGTTTAGAAGGTTTTGGTTCTATTTAAAGATGGCCAACGCATTGTTATCAACCAGTTATGAATCTTTCTATTCCTTAGAATGAGCTTTTTTGGGGGCAATCCAGGAGGTTTCTTTTAAACTCCAGGTCTGGCCCTCACAGATTTTTATCTGCTTTAAATTGGACTAAAACCCATTTTTTGGTGTTCATCCCCGGTGCATCCTGATTTGAGATGCCCTGCTTTGGGAAATCCTGCTGGTGGCACATACATAGCCTGCCATCAATCCCGTGGCACAGGAGTGGCTTTCCTCCGATTATCTTTCTAAGCTGCTCATATGGCAGAGCACCTTAGTAAAGCTGAATCTCCTGCATCTCTCTACACCTCTGAGCAGCTGCACCAGCCATTTAGTTATGACTGGGGCGGCCATGCTGTAGATGCCGCACATGAGCCATGGAACTATTATACATGATTTTCTGACAATTCCACGGTTCTTGCGCGACATCTACTGGCGACTGGTGAGGTTTTACAAAACGGAACAACTCAAATCAGGATGCACCACGGGTGGGTATTGAACACAGATCTACCATCTTTGCTATCCAGTTTAGGTTCACTTTAAAACGAAACCTAGGATTTTGACTCTCCCAGGTTTTGGTCCATGCTCCAAAGGCATCCTAATTTGGGATGCCACTGTGTGAAACCCCCCAGAATATCCGTACAGACTCAACTTTCCCCGGTCCAACAGTGCATGCATGGGCTCTCGTCCAATCAGAGCCATTTGCTGTGCATATGTAATGCTCGGCAAACGTCTCTGTTTACATGCAGGGCTTCGGCAAAAAGAGCGAGAGCAGCCACATCCACTGGAGCGTGCGTGCTCCCCCCCCCCCCTCAGCCTATCTGAATGGCTGGGCTCCCTCGCTTATTTACATCAGCATGTGTCATGTGTCATGACATGTGTCTTATGGAAGCAGGTGTGTGTTGCCGCACCCTGGGGGGTCTCTGGCTTGATACAGGGTAGGGGCTCTACCCGAAATGTGCTGCCCAGTGGGACATATGATGTGGCTACTTACTACTTTTTTATATGCACATTTTAAGGATCAAGTAAAATCCAAGTTTTTATCCAATTAATTCATTCAGATAGATTCAGAGAGCATGCACCCAGCCGAGGATGCGGCCACTCTTGCTCCCTATTGTAAACAATGAGAGCTGTTTTCCGAATTACATTGGCACGGCAAACGGCTTTGATTGGACAAGGTAAAGAGTGAATACCGGTAAACTGGGCGGTTTGACACAGCAGGGCACCCCAATTCAGCATGCCCTGGGCGATGGCCAATGCCTGGCCTTGGAATCTTTTAGATTCCAGGGTTGGCCATGCTGGGTTTTGTTCCATTTTATTAACTGGTGCACTCCTTGAATCAATACCATTGGTTTAGGAACTTAGGTTGGGTCCTAACCTGACCAGCACATTAGGGTTGATTCGGAGAGACTTTCGTTTTTGGGTCGATCTGTTTTTTTTTTTTAATTTTCCCGCTCGCGTATGAGTGTACGCGTGATTCTAAGCATGCATCGCAAGCCTTCAGTAACGCCTTCGTCCGTTCGTACGCCAACGAGAATGGCATTTTTCAGCTTCGTTTTCCGTTTTCCGTTTATGTTACTCATGTTACAACGTAGGCTTTCGTTTTAGCCCTTTTTCCATCGTCTCCTCCCACGAATCATTTACGTTTCCCATTAGATTCAGATTTCCTTTTACTATAAGTACGGTCTTACACCTGCGCACTACAAACTTAACTCATTAATATGCTTGCCTACATATTTGGTTCACTCACTTCTGCTACAATGCTTAGCTAAATCACTTCGCGGTCAGTATATGCTTCCATTTCCCACCCCTAAAACTTACCCAAATCACTTCCCGGTCAGTATATGCTTCCATTTCCCACCCCTAAAACTTACCCAAATCACTTCGCGGTCTCATTCTTCTTCCATTTCCCACACCTAAAATGTACCCAAATCATTTCGCGGTCAGTATATTCTTGCATTTCCCACCCCTAAAACGTACCCAAATTACTTCACGGTCAGGCAAATCTTAATATCTGAATTTGGTTATTTTCATTCGTTTTGTGGTAACCAACCCTTAATGAATGTATTTTGAAAAGTAAATGACACAGAAACAATTTTTTTTTTGTTTTTTTTAATTTTAACTGGCAATTTTATGTTGCCATTTTGTTTTGAAAACTTTTTTGTTAACAATTGAACAACTTTGAATCTAAATTTTTTGTTAAAATGTTAATATAAAATGTTAAACTTTTTTTAAAAAATAAATAAAATTTATAAAATGATATACACAGCAATGGCAGGCCCCAGAACATTATTCTTCATCTGTGGTCCCCAACAAGTCCTGCAGCTCCTGCATCTCGCCCACCAACTGAAGGACCCTGGCACTCAGTTGTGCCACTCTGGCACGTGTGGTCCCTGTATAAAAAAAAAAAAAAAATATTTAAGCAATACAAGGTAAACTACTCAAACACTCCTAACACCCTCCAAAAAACATGGCCTACATTTTAAACATTGATGAAGGTATACATTGTAAACTGTTTCACAGGGACACTTTACAAGGAGGAATTAATAGATAGTTACAATACAGTTTGCATAAACTATATAACAAAATGACCTATTTAACTTACCTATGGATGTACTCGTCGGCTGCGGGAGGCACCAATGCAACGTGGGTGCAATCAATCGCACCCATGACGTTGGGCATGTCGGCGATATTATAAAAAACCCAACTTAAGCGCATTCCAGGCTACCATGTCATCCGGAAATGAAATATATTTCGGAACTAATGGTAGCCTTGCCATCCAAAAACTTGGATAGCGCATGGCTCAGCGTAGGCTGGGACATCCCCACGGAGAGGGCACCCAGCCTCTGGAACGAGCCGTTCGCCAAAAATTGCAGGCAGCCAAGCATCTTGGTCATACCTGAAATTGCTTGCCTCTTCCTTGTGGTGCGGGCTAACCATGGCCGCAGCTCACTATACAACTTATGGAGAGAAGCGCGATTAAGTCAGGTCAGCTCGAACAACTCAACATCATGCATGCGATCGATATGCATGCGTTGCTGGTGCAATCTGGCCTCCGCCCTGCTGACACATGCAATGCCTTGGAGCTGAAGGCGCTCATATTCCTCCACAAAGCCGCAAAACATGGTCAAAAGCAAGCTAGCCGACTGCAAAATAGTCCCGTAAGTGGATCGCAAATGAAACCGTAATACAGGGTGGTGGTCCCTCGGCAATCAGCTATCTGAATGAGACGCAAGCCCATCCCAATAATGTAAGTTATCTGAACGAACGCAAAATATCAGATTTTGATGGGAAAATGATCCGAACTAATGCAAATGATCTGATTTTGTTTCCGTCCATCGAAAGCGCATATACGCATTAGCGGGAACGAACATACGCATGGAAATACGATAAAAAAAAAACGACAAACAGACACAAAAACATACACAGACACATACGAAAGTCCACACGTATCTGTCTCTGAATCGAGCCTATTAAGTCTAGAGGTTTAGTGCAGCATATGACCAGCATGAAGGGGTGTGTATAACACAGCCTTTCACCTCTCTGGAGTTGATCGTTCCATCTCTGCTTAATCTTCTTAATCCCCCCACTTGACCCTACACATTGGCCTTTCCTGAGAAATATTTACTAACCCTCTGATGGAAGGTGGATTATCCCTGGATCAGCACGCTACATTAAATACGTGTAATGCTATTATGTTAATAACACATGTAACAGAAACCATTGCCAGGGTCTTTAAAGGCAACTCTATGCGCAAGTCTAATCTAGAGCAATCAGTTCATTCAGATTGCGGCTTATACGAACCTCAATCCTAAAACAAGGGGCTCGATTTATGGTCGTGCGCAAGAGACTATACTCTGAGCTGGACAAACCGTGCGTAAATAGAATAAAAGTAAAACATGGAGGCACATACTTGTGCTCAGCAAATCACCTGTATGTTGGGACTCAGTGTCGGACTGGCCCACTAGAGCAGAGTATCCTCCAGTGGGACCCCTGGTGACCATTAGGGCAGTAAAGGAGACCCAAGTCTAACACCGTGTTTTTGGTTTTGCCTGGAGTGTCCTGTGAGTTATTTATTCACTAAGTTGTTTTTTGGGGCTAATAAACCCTGTACTTTATATTGTGCAGCACTCTAATCGTGTTTTAGCTGAAGGGTGGACCTCAAAAATTATTTGTTCTAGTGGGCCCTAAAAATGATATCCCCGAGCGGGCCCCAAGAATGATTTCCTCTGGTGGGCCTAAGAATGATTTCCTCTGCTGGGTGCAAGGTGCTCCAGTCCAGCTCTGATCCCAAGGATAATGTAGGCGAGCCCCAATAATGCCCAAGGTGCTCCTCTAGTGGGGCCCAAGAATGCTTTCAGTCTGACCCTGGATTCAACACATCCCATGCCGTGACCACAAACTCATCTATGATTGGATTGATGTAAATGACTATAGGTTGTTAGATCGATCAAATAATGGTGTGTGGCCAATAAAACTTTTACATAATTGTCTGCTATGTTGAAAAGGTAAACATCCCAAATAATTGATTTGGAAGAATGGAAACTTTGATTGACCACTTGATAGTTACAACGTGTCCAGCAGGAAGGACCGAACATTTGATTGATTGTTCTATAATATTTCAATGCGTGTGGCACGTATGATTCAATCGCTTTCTATTTCATTTTTAATCAAATATTAGATAAAAAAACATGACAGACTGAATGCACAGAAATATCACGTTGGAAAGGTCACAGATGAATAATCAATCAGGAAGGATGGAAATATGATTGATTGGTGTGGTTGCAATGTGTGTGGCAGATTGAACAATTAATTATCTTAAAACAGAATTATGATTAAAATGTCCATCCAATAGAAGCAGGGTGATGGACAAGGATCGAACATAAATTATTAGCATTTAATCAGAAAATGTGTTAAAAAATAAATAAATAATACAATAATAAAAGCACATCCTACAATCTGTATGGAATCATAACTTGTGTAGTGAGCCCCAGGGGATTAGATTTTGTATAGATTGGACAGATCAGATTGTAAAATGTGTGTCCAGCAGTAGACTGAATGACGATCTTCTGGGGTGGTAGAGGGAGCAAGGTAATGCCTGCCAGGGCCGACCTTAGGATGGAAGGCACCCTGTATGAAACTACCGGATGGCTCCCCTCCAATACACTTCTGCGTTTCCTCACTATTGGCCTACTGCCCCACCTGGTTGCCAACTGGGGTGTACCGGAGGCCCCCTGTGCATAACCTAGCATCAAGTCTGATGCCAGGCAGAAGTACCCACTCACAGAAGTCTAGTCATTGACCTCTAGTTCATTGTCCAATGTGACCACCCATGCGGGGTGGTGAACTGGCAGCTGGTGGGAAGGCAGTGCAGAAGTGGGGGAGTTTCTCCGGTATCAAGAATGATACTAGTGGCGCGAGGACCAGCAGTCAGTTTTCATACCTCCCAACGTTCCCTCATATGGAGTCCATCTTTCCCTGTCTCTCGTTGTTCTCATTTGTCCCTCTATGAGGTTTAACATACAGATCTGCACCAATTAATGGTTAATTCGGCAATTCAAAGTTGCTGGAAATGCCCCTGCGTCTTATAAAGCAAATGTAAAAAAAATTTTAAAAAAAAAACCTCACATTACAGGCATTCCCGCGGCTTCTGTAGCAGCCCAGACTTCCTCCCTTCACTTTGGTGTAAGGGCGTGGGCTACATGTGAGTGGGCGTGGTCCACATGTGAGTGGGTATGGTCTATGAAAGGCCAGCGTCCAATTTCAGACACAGCCCATAAATGTGCCCACCCCACGGAACAAGGAAATCCGCTGCCGGGAGCCTGTAGGTATGTCATTGTGTGTGTGTCTATGTGCATGTGCGTAGGCCTCTGCGTCTGTGTATGTGTCTGTGGAGCGCTGGGCACTGGAAGACTGGCAGGCAGCTGGGGATTCAGGGAATGTAAAGAAACAGCAAACGGCTCTGATTGGACAAGAGCCTGCGCATACGCTGATGGAGCTGGGAAAGGTGAGTTTTTACGGGCACCCTGGGGGGGTTACACACAGCGGGGCATCCTGATAGGGAAAAGCCAGATCGGCTGCTGGTGGGTTTTGTTCCGCTTTAAGCTGTAAACCAAAATAATATACCTGTTGCTATACTGTTCACTAGACACCAGAGGGTGCACACTTCTACAAAAAAAAACAAAAACCGGCATAGGGGGCACATGAAGACACAATGTAAATAACAAATAAAGCGCTGCAGTGAATCTGTGTCAGTTACAAAGAGGGTCAGAGAAAGGGCTTAGTGAAATGCAGAAGCGGACTGGCCATAGGGATAGCAGGGAGAATTCCCGGTGGGACAAACTGCTTTGGAACTGGCTGGGCAGGCGTAACCCCTGCACACAGCCCACCTGCGCAGAATTTGCTCTCTCCTGTAGGCATACAGTTGCCTCCCAAGTCTTCCCCCCTGGCCCACATGCATGCCACCTCATTGTACCCCTCAGCCAAGATACCCTCGTTTATGATTTTCCCCACAATGCTTTAGCCTCAGAATCATCCACCAATGCCAATGATCTGCCTCTGCAATATCCATGTCTGAAATACTCCGGGGCCACGTTACAGCTTGCCCAGGGGCTTGCTGATTTGGAATGTCCCAATGTATTAAACCCACCATTTTGCTCATCTTTACCACAACACAGCGATGTCATGTTTTCTCACATTGTCCTGTGTGCACTCGCTGAAGCCCCATGCATGAGCCCTAAGGTCACCCGAATGGGGTTATTATGTGGCAAACTGGGGGTTTCACACGCCAGAGCATCCTAAATTGAGGTGTCCCTGGCAAGGGAACACCCAGAAATGTTATTTTGGTGGCGCATACCCCACAAATGAGACATTCCCTAGCTTCAAGTGTTAAACATGAAGATGTGACTGCTGCAGGAACATATATTTTGCTTGAGTTTCTGGGTGCTCCTGCTCCTTTGTGGCCAGACACCACCTCCTTGCACCTTCTTAACTGTGACACCCTGCTCCTTCTCTATCTGAAATGTGTAATGAGCTCCATGAACTTTCAGGTCTCGTCTCCCTTCTCCTTCCTCTTTTTCCCTGTTGCTGCAGTCCTTTGATTGTGACTCTCACTCACATAGTTATTGTCTGGCTGCTCATAGCCGCTAAGCATCGCCTAATGTAAATAGCAGCCTTGCTGCGCTCAAGAGTGCTGCAAAAGGCAGCTGCTGCGGTGCTGTTCTCCACTAGGTCGGGGGGGGGGGGGGGGGAATCACCTTAGGTGCTCCCCTGGGACCAAAATCTTGGGTTTTGCCATGCTTTGAGGAGCATACGAATTTACCGTCTAGGAAGCATACTGGTGGGGGGGCAACCCTTAGTGCAGATGTTATGGCTTGGTGATTGCTGGCCCCAGCTCGTAAATGGTGGAAGGTAAAACAAACACAAATATAAAAGGGCCCTAAAGTAGGTAAAAAGCAGACGGGGAGCTGGGGAGAGGGTATAGATGAGGCCATGTAGAGGGTACATTGATGACATTGGCTTTCCTCAGGGAAACAAAGACTGGCCAAGGTTTTACACTTTATAAAAAAAGAATTCCTTTAAGTGCCTCTGGGAAAATTATTAGGTGATTACAAGGAAAAGTTTTTTTAAAAAGGAGCTTACAGTTTGGCCTGACCAGGGTGCTGGCCCTTACTCCCCCTCCCCCAATCTTTGCACCAGGACCCCACAATCCACACTGTGTGTCTGGAGCAGCAACTGCTAATGAAGGCACATGAGACATTTTAGGAAGTTTTATCTATTAAGCAGTAGTGTTGGGCGATCCTGAAGGTTCGGGTTTGTACCAAACTTTGCAAGTTCATCAGCCAGAAGTTTGTGTTTGAATTCGGTGTTCAGTCCGAACTCAGAAAAGCTGGTTGATGGGCTGGTGTGAAGCCCATTAACCAGCTTAAGTAGAGTTTGCAGCAGAAAGAAAGCGGCACTTTCCTGAGCCTTGCAATCCTGTCGTCATTCTTTCCTCGCTAGAAACGTCTAAGGCCGGGGCTTCAAAAAGATGGCTGCCCCCATGAGTGAGGACAGTGGCAGCAGCTAGCAGCACTTCTAGTGCAAGCTGCCAGTGTCCTCACTCTTGGGAGCAGCCATCTTTTTGAAGCTTTGAAGCACCTGCCTAAGGCATTTTGAGCTAGTAAAGAACGCTGGCGGGATTGCAGGGCCCAGGGGTTCACCCAATGCTATAAAGCAGTCCCTCCAGATCTCATCCCTGGCTGGACCTAAGCCACTAAAAACGAATGGTTCATTATAGAAGTGAATCTTTGTCCCTGTTTTCATGCGGGACTGCTGTCTGCTGTCCATAAGCCTACAGTCTGATCCCAGCTTAGAAGAGCATCCACCAAAAAAAACCCAGTGAAAGAGAAAATTAATCTCTTAACGCCTTTAATTTGCTCACTCTCAAGGTGTCTGCCATGACTGGAAACAAAATAATCCCTTACGTATAAAGAGATGATCGGCTAATGCTCCAGCATGGAGATATTAAAGCGATCCAATCCCAGTCTATAAATCATTTATGGGGGGAAGACATGGATTGAAGTTCATTTCATCCCACTAATTAGGAGATCAAAAGACCTCCAAGGTAATTGTACACACATTAATGAGTGTCAGCTCCCCACCACTGCCGCCGCTCAGGGTTTAACCCCCCTCCTTCACTCCACTCCTCCATTCGACTCGCCTCAGAAATCTGCTATCTTTGTGCCATGGGCTTAACCTACTTTGCCCTTATAAAGCCACTGTCAGTAAAAATGTTTCGAATTTTGGTTTACGGGAATACGATTACAGGGAGTCGGGGAGGGTGGGCTGCAGATGACAAAAAATCCAAGTGGAGAGAGAGGGGAGGGGGAGGGAGAGATGTGGGAAGGGGAAGGTAAGGCTGGGAATAAAAATAGTGAGTGGGGGGGTGCTGAGGGGAGGCAAGGTGCAAAAGATTGGCTAAACGATCGAGTAAACAGCATAGCTGCTAAATCCTTTAATAGAGTATTAAGCATTTTAGCAAATAAAAAGCAATTATGACATCACAAAGGGTAGAAAGACCATTCCGTTGACACTCTGGTATACTAAAAACAGATCAATTCAATGAAGCCACATTGGATAAACATCAGTAGACTCTGGAATTCTACTATAGTAACAGAGTGATTGCTGTTGTCCTTTAACCCCTTATATGTGACAATAAAATGGAACAAAACCTCCCAAAAATGTGTTGAATGTTTGTCTCGTGTATATTAGGTTGGTGACATGTCTGAACTGCTCAATAACCCTTCTTAATGACCCAGCAAAATCTTTGGTCAGTTGTGGTCAGACGAAACCGGAAGGGTCTTTTCCTGCTGCCTGTGCACAGCTCGATCAAAACTGTAAGGAGTTTAATAAGTTATTAGGCTTTTTATAGGCAAATATATAGCAATTATGACATCACAAAAGGATAGGGTGACAGATCAGTGGACCATAAACAAAACAGATCAATCAGTGAAGCTAAATAGGGTAAATAATAGTTGACTTAGTCCATCAGTCGACTGTATTCTATGAGCTTTAGTAACAGATTGATTGCTGTTATGATTTAACCCCCTATAGGTCACAGTAAAAATGGAACATAACCTTCTACTCTCATGTAGAGTTGGTGAAATGCTTATTTCACAAAATGGGTGTTGTTCTCTGCACAGGGGGCATCCCATTTGCAGGTGCCCCCTGAGTATTAACCCCCTGCAAACTCAGGTTTCTTACCTTTATCTTGCAAAATTAAACTGGACCAACATCCGTTTTTACTTTAATAGGTGTTGGTTCTGCTGTCTGGTGATCGTAAGTAGCTCGGGGGGCATCCAGAATGCTGGAGCCCCCCTCACAGCAAACCGTACACAGAGCTTGTAATACTCACCTTGATTATGAGCCAGCGGCGAGAACAGAGTCCCGCGATTGGCCGCAGGGAAGGGAAGGTGTGCGTTTTTTTGTGAGGGGGGCTTCAGCATCCTGGACTCTTTACTCGTTAAAGTGGACCAACACCGAGAGGTGATCGGCCCGGAAATCTATAAGATTCCCGGGCCGATCACCTCCCACCCCGCGGGACATCCGAGATCGGGATGTCCCGCGGGGTGAAACCCCCCAAACACCCCGAATCACCTACCTTCTCTTCCGCCGCCGCCGCCTCCCTCGCGCCCCTCTAGGCATGCGCGCCCCTGCGCCGGCCGTCTGTGAATGGCCGGCACGGGCGTGCGCGCGCCGAAAGTGACGCGAGGGAGGCGGCGGCGGCGGAAGCCGCTTGGACGTTCCTGTTCCCCGCCTGGACGTTGGCGGGGATTGGACCGGGCAGTCACGTGGGAGCGGGGAGAGGTGAGTTTATTGGGGTTTCTGGGGGGTTTCACACAGCGGGGCACCCCCGATCGGGGTGCCCCGCCGAAGTGGACCAAAACCCAGGATAGTCAAAATCCTGGGTGTTGGTCCACTTTAAAGTAAAAACAGGTGTTGGTCTGGTTTAAGCTCTGTGATTGGCTGCCTGTGGTGACGTGGTATGCAGTTGTTTTCTGCCTGCTGGCGGAGAACAGACCATTTAACCACCAGTGGCCAATCATGGGGCTTGATTTCTACAAGGGAGCGACGATAAGGGTTAATGCGCATAGGTCACCAGAAATTGGTATGCCCCCCTTGTGCAGGAAACAACACATATTTTGTGAAAAAGGGGTTCCGGTTGAAGGTCCAGCTAAATATATAGTCACATGTGGTCAGAGGCAGACTGGCCATAAGGAGATGTGGAAGAATTCCCAGTGGGCTGCAATTCTCCGGGACCGGCTGGGCTGCTGATAATCTTCCCCCCTTAGTCACCTGTACCCTTTGTGCCCCCAGCCAAGAAACCACAGCAGCAGATGTTTTACAGTCAGAACACCCTGGCTGTTGGGAGGGGGGCATACCCAGCAATGCCACATAATCTGCCCTTACAACACTATAACACTTCAGTACCTTTAATTTTAGAGTGTCTATGTCCACTCCTGTCCATGAGATAGTCCTTGAAATAACCTTAGTCCTAGAGTTCACTATTTGACTGGTCATAAAGCTAGGGGGGCTCAGCATGAATATTGTTAAGCCAGTAAAATCCCAGGCTGATGTTCACTTTAGTCTGCCATTGGCTTTGGAAGTGAAAAACTGGGAGGCTTTTTTCCTGCTGCTCGAGTGCAGCTTAGACAAAAATGTTAAGGGGGTTAATAAAGCATTAGGAGACTTAGCAATCATGTAAAGCAATTATGTCCTCAGGATATTCTAAAATGTCTGTCTAACCTTAAAAAAAAAACTTTGTGCACAATGCAGGTTTCTGAACTGTTATTAACCCCTCTTTATGGCCCAACTAAATTTATAGTCACCTGTGGTTGAGCAGAACTGGGTGGCAAAACTGTAAGGTATACTAGGGTATACTAAGTTATACTAGTATATTAAGATCTGAACATTTCAGTAAAGGCAAAAATAATACATATTAGTCAACTATACAACTCTAAGATCAAGAGACCCTGATACACCAAAAACAACTCAATTCAATAAAGGCTAAATTTTAGTCAACTATGATATTCTAAAAGATAGAGTCAATAGCATTTATGACATCACAAAAGGATAGAGTGAAAGATACATTGATTCCCAGGTATATCACAAGCAGACCAATCTAGTGAAGTCTAATAGGTCTAATAATATTAGTCAACCACGATAAGAGCTCGAGCAATGGATCTATTGTAGCAATCACATAATTGGCCGTATTGGCCGCAAGTGGAAAGAGGAGCCGGTAAGAATAACTTATATTGGTGGCAGTGTATGCCCAAGAGGGCATGGACAATCAAGATGCCTCCTCCAAGCGGAGTCCTGATCAACACAGTTTTCTAGAGCATTGTTCCCCAACTCTCATGAGCCACCGACATGTCGTGTTTTGCTGCACACAGATGCACAGGTGATTTTTGGAGATCCACAAAACTTGGCCTGTTGGTGGCTCACTAGAAAGTGAGCAACCAGCTCCACATGGAGGGGGGGAAGCATCTTGATTAGTGATGCCTTCTTGGGCATACTCTGCCACCAATACAAGATATTCTTACCAGCTCCTCTTTTCGCTGGTGAAATCCGGTCAAATATGTGATTGGCCTCCATTGCTCCTGTGGTCCAGAAATAATTGATGACCACAACCAGTGCCTACTGTGTGTTCATTGGGGAATGAGAAGGCAGTAAGAATACCTGTGATGTATGTGCAGTTGGTCATCAACAATCAGCAAACACCCTTCCAGTCTTAAATGGTTTTCAGTCCTACCTAAGAATTTTAACAAATTAAAAGCAAATATGACATCACAAAATGATAGAATGACAGATAGACAGTTAGCCCCGGTACTGTGCACTAAAAACAGATCAGTTCAGTTAAGTCTAATAAGATAATTAGTCAACTGGGTTATTTTAAAAAGTAGAGTGAATAGCAATTATGACATCACAAAAGCTGACTCCCAAAAACAGACCAATCCAGTGAAGTCTAATAAGATAAATATTAGTCAACTGTGAAATTCTACGAGATCAGCTCAATTGCTGTTGAATCCTTTAATAAAGTATTAAGCATCTAATAAATACAATATTATAAAAACTAGAATGACTAGCAATGATAACATCACAAATATATAGGGTGACAGGTAACTATCAGGGTCGGCCTTAGGGGTGGTAAATTGGTCAATTGCCCAGGGCCCCCGTCACCAACGCGGCCCACAGTTTCAGTGCTAGCAGCTTGCTTTTATTACCTGTTGTGCATCTTAAAGCTGACTGATGGTCATACAAAAAATATCGAAATAGCAATGGTTTTGGCAGATACCTTTTCTATGGGCAACGATGCTCCAGCTGCCTGTCTCTTTTGTAGCATCTCTCTTTGTGCTCTCCCTCCCTTCCTTGTGCCTGATTTTACAGCTGTTCTGCTGCTAATCAAAGCTTGAGCTGCTTGAGGAGGGCATCAGACATTGGGAGCTTCATAAAAGGTCTGGGCATGCAATGGAGGGTGTCAGGGAATGGACACATGGGGGAGGGAGGATAGTAGGGACTGGTCGAAGGGTTTTTTGAACCTATATTTACTAAATGTGACTGCGTTGTTGCTACAATGATTTAAAACTTTAAATTTTGCCCAGAGCCACTCTTTGTCTAACTGCTATACCAAAAACAAACCAATTCATGTCTAATGTCTAATTAAATAAATAATAATCGATGGATCATATTCATAGAGCTGGAATGACAAAGCAATTGCTTGACATAACAAAAGCATATTAGCCAGTTATGACATCACAAAGATTGGAACAACAACAGTCATTTCATATAAAAAAAAGCCAATAGAGGATAGTATAATGCAAGCAAATACTATAAAAACTAGTCAACCATTACATCACACTTACATTATACTAAATCAGTTTCTGCGTGTAGTATATAAGAGCCGATAAGTTACATCATAAACGTTAGAGTGACAAACTGATTGATTTCTTAACACAAAAAAGGGACAATTTATGACAGTATAATGTAAGCAAATAAAACATCAACAGACTATAACATAAAAGATAGAGTGGTTGATCAGTTGAAAGGCATTCAAGTTACTTATAATGCCATGAAGGCTAAAATGACAAACATGCGGAATGGCAGATAAGATACGACACACACAATAATACTAACAAAGTATTTATACAAAAAGGATGAAGACTGTTGTAAGAAAATGTGTAGACTGCTAAAGATGCAGTACAATAGCGTGATGTCTGGAATACTGTACTACAAAACATAAAAGTACACGCAAAAGAAAAAAATGAATGACATCATCTAAAGGTTAAAATGACAGATGAGATTGCAATAATAACAAAAATGACATTTGGGGAGGTCTTATAGGGTGAATATCAGTCACAGTGGCATCATAAGAGCTGGAGTGACTTCTGGAATACGTAAAATGTACCAGTAAGAAACAGTCTGTTAACCAACCAGATGAATACAGTACATCAAATATGCTAAGTTAGGAAGTAGATAATGTCTACAGCAACATTAAATACAGGGCTATTGAGGCAGAGATATGTTAACAGTGCTAGCTGATAATTATATCATCATGGAATACTAAAAATGGCAATATCCAGCGAATTGGGCACTAATTGATTATAGAACATTAAAACCTAGTTGGTAACCTAAAATAACAGGTTAACATTGGTAAACATGATTAATATTAGCCAGCGATTACATCATCATTATAAACAGTGCTGTAGCATATTAAATGTGGGTGGTGATACTAGTTGATAATGACATAAAGACTTAAACAGTTTGTTGAGATATAACAAAATGACAATGGGGTTGGTAAAAACATCATACAGGTTCATTGTAATCCTACAGTTGCAGATTACTGTTGGAAAATAACCTGGTCAAGGATGCCATTGTAAAGGTAAAGCACATTGGCATGCAAAATATCTGGGGCAGGCATCAACTAAGCAAATCTGTTGTTAGCAAATAACATTAGCGCTGTTAGATCATGACACCACAAATGTTCGATTGGATAACTAGCATTATTGGAAGGGCTACTTTTGGCATTGAAAGTATAACTCAAATGCAATTGGGGCAGACATTTTTATTTGTATAGTAAAGGAAAAAGTTTTGGCAGGCAACAACCAGATCAATGCTAGTCAGCTACAGTATGCGGCATCACGCCTTGAAGCAACAAAGTCTTGGATTAAAATCCTGCCTTGGATACACTTTTACTCTTGATGTTCCAACCCAAAAACCTACTGGCAGGTTAATATTTAGAGTATGTGTGTGTTTGAACATTGGCAGCTTCTTGCGATGGATGGGAATGCTTCTATGGGCTCTGTAAAGCTCTGCAGAGTATGTCAGCACCTCTCCATAAAGGAACATTTGAGGAAGTTCAATAATTCCAATCAGTTGGTTATGACATCACAATAAATGGTGTGCCTGAGGGGGCGATTGGAATACTGACAATACTGACAATACTTAATCAACATTTTAACTAAGACTAAGACATCATAATGGGTGGAATGGCATCTAGATTTGCTGGTATATTCATTCTGTGGCAGTGGATGTCTAGTTACCCCAAACAAGATATGAAGAGTTTTAGTGATGGTGGTTAGCATAGTCAGTAAGGCTGCTTTAATGGAAATAAGATACTAATCATCTCTAGATAGCGTTAAAGAATATTGAAAAACCTGACAACCCATTGTCACCAATTAAGAAGTAAAAGAACTATGATGTGACAACTATTACATCACACAGGCTACAGTAACAAGTGATAGGTTGACAGGGAAATTGAAACAAGTGGCAAATACTGGAAAGCAAGAGGAACTCAACTCAAATCAGCATGTATCATCATCAGAAAGTGATCAATTGATGAGTGGATTTATATTAAGGCAGCTTCTAAATTCAAATGTTAGTTCTGATGATGGAGAACCTTTGCTTGCTTTATAGATAATCCCTACGACAATTATGACTCCACAAAGTCTACAGCAGCAAGTTATAGGTCGATAAAGATACTAAAGTAGTCAACTATGACATAATAAAGACTAAAGTGACTGACTGGTGAATTGGTAGTGAGCCAATTAAAATGTTTGAAGGTAATTTATTAAAGGTGTGAGTTCGGATGATGGGAACCTAGATCGAAGATCATCTCTACTTCAACGACAACACCACAAAGCCAACAGTAGCAAGTTAGAGGTTGGTAAAGATACTGAAGTAGTCAACTATGACATAATAAAGACTAAAGTGATTGACTGGTGAATTGGTAATGAGGCAATTACAATATTTAAAGGTAATTTATTAAAAGGTGTGAGTTCGGATGATGGGACCCTTTGTTTTTAGCGAAGATCATCTCTACTTCAACTACGACA
Organism: Gastrophryne carolinensis; assembly: GCA_027917425.1. Classification (NCBI taxonomy): domain Eukaryota; kingdom Metazoa; phylum Chordata; class Amphibia; order Anura; family Microhylidae; genus Gastrophryne; species Gastrophryne carolinensis. Next base: position 39,384,792 of record CM051238.1, read on the forward strand.
CCACAAAGTCAACAGTAGCAATTTAGAGGTTGGTAGAGACACTAAAACTTATGGCAAATATTGGAAAGCAAGAGGAACCTTAGTTAACTGTCATAAAGGCTAAATTGACCAGTTCATTTGAGGACTGGGGGTGAGGCATGTTAGAAATGTATTGATACATTGGCCACATTCTGGACTGTTGTTCACTCAAATATTGGAAGGTGATTTAGTAAATGATTTAGTAGATGACCTTTGTTTACTCTCTATGTCAACTATGGCACCACAAAGTCTATAGTAACAACTAAGACGTTGGTAGGGATACTAAAACATATTGCAAATGCTGGAAAGCAAGAACTCTAGTCAACTATGAGATAAAAGAGGCTAAAGTGAGATCAGATGATTGGAAGCAGTTTGCAAATGTTAGAAGGTGACTTAGTAGATGGTGTTAGTTTTGGTGATAGACAACCTTCTTTGGCTTTAAAGATCGTCTGCACGACAACCATGGCACCGCAAAGGCTACAGAACGACTGAGATGTTGGTAAGGATATCTAAACATATAGGAAACGCTTGAAAGCAAGAGGAACTCTAGTCAACTATGACATAAAATGACATAGAAAGAGGCTAAAGTGACCAGTTGATTGGAGGCAGTTTGGAAATGAGGAATGTTAGAAGGTGATTTAGTGGACGGTGTTAGTTTTGATGATGGACAACCTTCTTTTGCTTTGAAGATCGTCTGCACGGCAACTATGGCACCGCAAAGGCTACAGTAAGTGAGAGGTTGGTAAGGATACTGAAACATATAGCCAATGCAGAGAAGCAAGAGAGACTCTAGTCAACTATGACATCAAAGAGGTGACCAGCTGATTGGTGGACCGCAGGCAGTTTGGAAATTCAAATGTTAGAAGGTGACTGAATAGATGGTGTTATATTTTGAGGATGCATATTCATTTGCTTTGAAGATTGCCTGTACACAGACCAAAGTGACATTGGATGGAACATTGTCACCTATTTATTCATGTACCGGTATTCAGTTATTCATTGAGCTTAATATTAGAAGAAGGCTTACTGGATCAGTCGAAAAACCTGGCAACAAATTGTTACCGAGTAAGAAGTATTCTAGTCAACTATTACACCACAAAGACTACATTAACAAGTTAAAGGTTGGTGGGGATATTGAAACATATAGCAAATACTGGGAAGCAAGAGGAACTCTAGTAGCTATGACATCATAAAAGCTAAAGTGACCAGTTCATTGGTGGACTGAAGGTATGGCAATTTAGAAATTCAAACGTTAGATGGCATTTTAATAGATGCCGTTATTTTTTATGAGAGAACCTTCATTTGCTTTGCACGCAGACCAAAAGTGACTATTGACTGGAAAATTGCTATCAATTTACTCATGTACCAGACTCAAGCTTAATATTAGTTGGATTCATACTGGATTGAGCGATCATTGAACCTTTTCTGTTGGATCATTTTCTCTGACAGCATGCCAAACAGCAAGGCACTGGATGCGCATCACACAGCAGAAGAGGTCACGCTGTCTGCCTTTCTAGAAAACAGACTTCATTGTATGGAAGGATTTTAGAGGATATCTTTAAACATAGTGGTTGAATATAGGGGGCTTTTCCCCATACATGGATTAATTGTTTTCACAAGGTTATCAATCTACGTTGTATGAAGCATACACATTAGATTACTATTGCCCAATCCACTAATGACTAAATGTCCATATTAATACTCCAGCCTGCCCTGACATCCATGATCTCAGGGGAAGAATATAGGAAAATAAACAGAAAATAATATTTATTGGGTAAAACTGCTCCTATGCAGCAATGCCACAGTGGGTTGCCCTAAACTAACCATTCATAGACAGATCAGATTGTTCTGATACCTGCCAATAGTTCTATTATGATTGTTACGCTGATTTGTCATTGTGCTTTATAAATCTAGATCTTACCTTCTGCACCTGCAGATTTGGGGGAATTGCGCTTCGCTTATGTTCCAAATGACTCACGTCTGTTTGGCGACAAATCATCACACTTCTCCTACAATCAATCAAGCTGAAATTTGCGAATATCTTTGAGCAGTCTTTCCTATTTTATGTCCTCCCAGTTGCTGCGGACCTACAAACCTTGCAACAACTGCTGACCAGATCGCAAATGTATGGATACCAGGTAATGCCCAGATTTGTAGTTTGGGAACCAGGTTTGGGAAAGACATAGGATTAGACTTGCCTGATATTGCTGTTCCTGAGGTTTATATTTAGATGGCCCCTGTACTGTACATTTCAGTAGAGCTACAAATCGATAACCTGTGGCTCTGAAGCTATTGAGAGCTTTGTTCATGAAACACAAAGCACAGTTGGGGTTTGATCATTTAAGGAAATGATCAGATTCACAGTGGAATTGGCGGCTCTAATTATCATTTTAATCAGCAGAGATGAGCAGAATATCGGACAAGACTTGCTTTATGCCTGTCTGGAATAGTCCCAATCCCAATTGTTATCCCGATTCCAATACACAGAATGTGTACCCCTTGTGAGTCAATGACCCCCCAGTTATGCATTTAGGCACCCTGCCTATCACTTAGGCTTGAAAATCAACAGCTCCCTGTTAAATATACGAAGTCCCCATGCACACGCTTGCTCGCACTCTTTGCTAGGTCTCGCTTTTCGCACCAGTTGACGCCTGCTGGGTGAAAGTGTTAAATGCCACATAAAATGCTGCTCCTCACCAAGGAGGGGCTGGAAATAAACAGAGAAATATCTGCCCTGGGTGAGAAAACAGCCATGACATATGACTGATGAGAGGATCCCTGCATGCGTGCGCTGCTGCCCAGGCAGGAGGGTGAGCATCTGGCAGTGCCAGGGCAGCTTGCTACAGCAGCACCTTCTCCAGCTTCCAGCACAGGGTGCCAGTATGCCAGCATCAATGCCAGAGTTGTTGCATGCCTCACGTGCCACATACGGAAAAAAACAGAAAGCAAGTATCAGCCTACCTGGAGAAAACAAGAGTTGGCATCAACTTGAGTCCCCAGTGCTGCTGGATCAGAGGGTGCCCAGTCATACAGTGCAGGGTTCGGTGCCTGCAGAACCCATCTCTAAATAAAGGAGGACTGCTGGAGGGTCACAGTGGTGGCATAGTCCTGGCTGGTTGTTTTCTGTCTCTGTCACATCCCTGCCTCTCAGTGCCAGGTTAAGTCGCTGCCTGGCACTGTGGGGTGGCAGCAATGGGTGCTGCAGCTTTGGGTGTCAGATTGGTATCACAGAGGGGATCACAAAATCCATTTGGGGGTTTAGGGAGAAGTAGAAGGTGAAAAGGGAGATCAGTCCAAATAGGGTGCCTGGGGTCCTGGGCACAGGGGTGGTGTCTTCAGGCCGGCTGCATGGGTGCCTCTGCTGTCCGCAATGGGCAGCAGACTGTCTGCGAGCCGAGCTCTGCGATCCTCTCGCTCTGTGACTGTGACTGTTCAATACGCTGCTCCGCCAATGAGAGCAACACTGAGTGCTGATTTGTGGCTCCTGCTGAATAGAAAATGATTCTCTGACACTCTCATCAACTGTCCCTCCTCTGCCTCACTATATCCCCATCCCTTACTGTGACACTCTCATCAGCTGTCCCTCCTCTGCCTCTCTATATCCCCATCCCTTACTGTGACACTCTCATCAGCTGTCCCTCCTCTCTCTCTATATCCCCATCCCTTACTGTGACACTCTCATCAGCCCCCCCCCCCGCCTCACTATATCCCCATCCCTAACTGTAACACTCTCATCAGCTGTCCCTCCTCTCTCTCTATATCCCCATCCCTTACTGTGACACTCTCATCAGCCCCCCCCCCCCCCGCCTCACTATATCCCCATCCCTTACTGTGACACTCTCATTAGCTGTCCCTCCTCTGCCTCACTATATCCCCATCTCTTACTGTGACACTCTCATCAGCTGTCCCTCCTCTGCCTCTCTATATCCCCATCCCTTTCTGTGACACTCTCATCAGCCCCCCCCCCTGCCTCACTATATCCCCATCCCTAACTGTGACACTCTCATTAGCTGTCCCTCCTCTGCCTCACTATATCCCCATCTCTTACTGTGACACTCTCATCAGCTGTCCCTCCTCTGCCTCTCTATATCCCCATCCCTTTCTGTGACACTCTCATCAGCCCCCCCCCCCCCCCCCCGCCTCACTATATCCCCATCCCTAACTGTGACACTCTCATCAGCTGTCCCTCCTCTCTCTGTAGATCCCCGTCCCTTACTGTGACACTCTCATAGCTATCCCTCCTCTGCCTCTCTATATCCCCATCCCTTACTGTGACACTCTCATTAGCTGTCCATCCTCTGCCTCACTATATCCCCATCCCTTACTGTGACACTCTCATCAGCTGTCCCTCCTCTCTCTGTAGATCCCCGTCCCTTACTGTGACACTCTCATAGCTGTCCCTCCTCTGCCTCACTATATCCCCATCCCTTTCTGTGACACTCTCATCACCCCCCTCCCCCTGCCTCACTATATCCCCATCCCTTACTGTGACACTCTCATCAGCTGTCCCTCCTCTGCCTCTCTATATCCCTATCCCTTACTGTGACACTCTCATCAGCTGTCCCTCCTCTGCCTCTCTCTATATTCCCATGCCTCTCTGTGACACTCTCATAGCTGTCTCTCCTCTTCCTCTCTCTCTCTATCTCCATCCCTCTTTGTGACACTCTCATAGCTGTCTCTCCCTGCCTCTCTCTCTATATTCCCATGCCTCTCTCTATATTGCCTTTGCCTCTCTGTGAAACTCTCAAACATAGTTATCTCTCCTCTGCCTCTCTCTCTCTATATTCCCATGTCTCTCGGTGACACTCTCATAGCTGTCTCTCCTCTGCCTCTCTCTATATCCCCATGCCTCTGTGTGACACTCTCATAGCTGTCTCTCCTCTTTCTCTCTATATTCTCATGCCTCTTTGTGACACTCTCATAGCTGTCTCTCCCTGCCTCTCTCTATATTCCCATGCCTCTCTCTATATTGCCTTTGCCTCTCTGTGAAACTCTCAAACATAGTTATCTCTCCTCTGCCTCTCTCTCTCTATATTCCCATGTCTCTCTGTGACACTCTCATAGCTGTCTCTCCTTTGCCTCTCTCTATATCCCCATGCCTCTGTGTGACACTCTCATAGCTGTCTCTCCTCTGCCTCTCTCTAGTTCCCTATCCCTTTGTGTGACACTCTCATCAGCTTCCCCATCCTCTACCTCTCTATATCCCCGTCCCTTTCTGTGACACTCTCATACATGTCCGATCCTTTGCCTCTCTATATTCTCATACCTCTTCATGACACTCTCATACACGTCTGTCCCTCCTCTACCTCTGGCTATATCCCCTTCCATATCTGTGACACTCTCATAGCTGTCTCTCTATATGCCCATCACTCCCTATGAGATTGTCATTGCTGTTCCTCCACTGCTTCTTCATCCCCTGCTCTTCTCTGCTCTATCTCCACCTCTCTCCCAGTCACTCTCATCGGCTGTCCCAACTATGTCACACTCTCTCTCATCTCTCGCTATCTCTGGCATACTCGTCATCTTTCCATCCTTTGCCTCTCCATCCTCATCCCTCTGGCTCTGTCGATCCCTGATACTCTCAACTCTCTATCCTCTCTGTCCTTTATTTCTCCATCCTCATCTCTCTGCCACTCTCATCAGCTGTGCCAATTCTGTCATGCTCTCTTCCTTATCCTCATCTCTGGCATACTCATGATCATCTTTCCACTCCTCGCCTCGGTATCTCCATTGCTCTGTCATTCTTTGATACTCTCATCATCCCTAAATCCTCTGCTATCCTTTCTTTTGTCTATCCCATTCTTTCGTCAATACTTCCAAAATTGGTCATTATCTCATTTCTGTTATGCTCTCTTCGTTATCCTCATCTCTCTATCTCTGGCATATTCATGATCATCTTTCCACTCCTTGTCGCGGTATCCTCTTAGTTCTATCATTCTCTTCATCCTCTGCAATCCTTTCTTTTCTCCATCCCCTTCTATCTTCAATACTTCCACAATGGGCCAATCCCCTGCTTCTCTCTTCTCCATCCCCTTCTGTCTCTCTCGGACATTCTCATCATTTCTGTTATGCTCTCTTCTATAGCCTCATCTCTCTTTATCTCATCATCTTTCCACCCTTTACCTCTCCATTCTCATCGTTTAAACTCTTATTAGCTATGCCAGTGTTTCCTAACTGTCTCCTGGAGAGCCACCAACAGGTCAGGTTCTCCGGTTTGTCAGACAGATTCTCAGGCGCAGCAGCAGAGGTAAGTCGACAGCTTTGTTGAGATCCACAAAACACGATGACCTTGATTCAGGAATGTGTCTGTTTGAGAAAATTATGCAACAATTTTAGCTTTTTCAAATTCTTGTGATTCAGCAAAGAAAAAAACATGCTTCATTTTCTACACATTTTTTACAATTGTCTTCTTTCTTAAAGTGAAGAAAATTTGTTTAGAACGAAAAAATACATCTGAAATGTACAATTGTAAAGAATTCAGCACAGTTTTTACTACTCTTATGAACAAATTACTTACAGCTGCAAAAAATACTTAACACATACCCTTGCTGTATGTTTTTTTTTACTTAAAGAGGAGTAAAACCCATTTTCCTCACCCCAGCACCTTGGGTGCTCTGTTGGCTGGACGGTGGCTCAGTTTTAAAATAAAACCGTCTTTTTCCATCGACGGTCTCAAAGGTTCCATCGTGACAAGGTGCAGTCGGTTGCCCACATTCCCAGCACTCTGTTCGTTGTGCATGTGCTCCTGCGTCCAGCCATTCAGATAGACACAGCTACGAGGAAGCCGGGGATGTGGTGCAGCGTTGTGGGAGCTGTGACCCCGGGGTTTCACACAGCATCCTGCTATAGCACTAGTTCTCAAACTTTTTATGTTAAGTACCCCCTAGTGACAAGCAGTTACCACCAAGTACCCCCAAGGAAGAGATCATTTATTAATGTTACCAAAATAAGTAGGTCATGGGCCTTGTAGCACTTTTTGACACAAGAAAGAATAATGTTTTACTGTTAAAATAATATACCAGACCTGTTAGACCCCCTTGTTGGTACACCCTTGAACTTGCCAAGTACCCCCTGGGGTATGCGTACCGCAGGTTGAGAAACTGTGTTATAGGATGCCCCAGAGGCAAGAAACTCTGTTATAGGATGCCCCCGGAGCCCGGTCAGCAATTGCCAACATGTTTATTATCAGTGTAAACGACAAGCAGAATTACCTTTTATATATATATATATATATATATATATATATATATATATATATATTTAATTATAAAATGTAAAAAATTACTGCCGACATCACCGGTAGGCCAAAGGCTTAAAGCAGACCTTCACTCTGAATAAGAGTCTATCTTATATGTTTCCCACACCCTGTACATACAGATTGCTCACATTAAAAATCATCCTACCTGCATCTACTGCATGTTATGAGCCTTTAAACATCCAAGATGGCGGCTTATGGAACGCCAGGCAGCCTGCAAACAGGAAGTGCCTTCTGACTGTGCTGCTCTGCATTCTGGGACTGCTGACCCCTTCCTGACCCCAGCTCTGCTCTGTCTGAGCAAAGCACAGATATAACTCGCACCCTTCTATTTATCCCATTCTCTTCTCCTCAGTAAGTGTGATGCTTCTGAGTCAAGATGGCGGCGCCCGTATCCTAAAGTCCTTAACAGAGTTGCAGCCCAGTGGGGGAAAGAATAATAAGTAAGTGACTAAAAACTTAAATAATATCAATTTTAGATGCTGAGGAATCATTTTTTAAGGGTTTGGGCTTTTCAATAAATTATAGTGAAGGTGCTGGTTTAATGGGCTAGTGAGATGCCAGGACCAGACTGGTGCACCAGCCTCGTAATCTGGATGGAGGGGCCATGATTTGTTTTCATTTTAATTGAAACAGTAAAAATAGATAAATAAATAATAAATAGTCAACTAAATTAGGTCTTGAGGAATAAATCAAACTGCAATTGCAATAGCAGTTTTTTTTTACTCCGATACGTTTCACAAGTCATCCAGCCGCCTTTCCCAATCGACAATGCTGAATTCACACATACATCCAGTGGGATGAATAACAAAGTATGTGAAGCAAAACAAAACAGCAAGTCCAGTTTCATTAATCTATTACTTAATACACCTCTTTATTAACCCTTTATTTATAATGTATTACAGTTTTAATAAAAAATTAAAGCTGACAACCCAGAAAAGCACAAAACTTTGGCCAAAGGCCATGGGGATGGTAAGTTGCCAGGGGCAGGGTGTTCGACTTTTTGACTCTGGCCTATGCCTAGCACACTAACCCGGTAATCTGGACAAAGGGTCATTATTCTCTTTTCATTTTATTTGAAAAAGTTAAAAACTAAATAAATAAATAAATAATAATAAAATGTAAATTTTGGATATCTGTAAGAATACATCTATGCATCTGCAATAGCTGTTTTTTTTTTTTACCGCGTTTCACAAGTCAGCCAGCTGCTTTTCCTAATAGTGCATGTCCAGTTGCCCTAAAGGGACTCTGTAGGCAAAGTGCATAAACTGTCATTCAGCAGCTCACCTCATCATGGCTGCCCTCTCCCTTCCTGTCAGAACACAATTGCTTCTGAAACTAGAAACAAGGCAAAGAGTAGTGACACACCCCCTGAATTCCTTTGCCATAGACCACCAAAAATAGGGCTAAGCTGGTGGTCTAAAGCTCCGTATCATCAGACTGTGGACACTGGGAGAGAGGGAGAACAGCCCGGGTGATGAGAATGCCTGTCTTACAGACCCCGCCCATTATGCTGAGAACAGTGCCACACGTAGCCCAAACCAATGGTGTAGCAATGCCGATATTCCAGAAATCTTCACTTACAAATGCCTTTCTCGCATGGAAAAGTACATTTTTCGCCCCCACATTTTCGAGCCTGTTTGATTTTTGGGAACACCAACCTTTTTAATCAAATACCACTTTCTAATGATCTCAGTTTCCACTTGTGTGTGTGTGTGTGTGGGGGGGGGGGGGTTACATAGCAGCTGTCGGCCAACTTTAACCCTATTAAAGTGTACCAAACCACTAAAAGTGCACTTCAATAATTTCCAACACCTTTTGGTTTATATGTATGGAGCAAATCAGGCTTGGGTAGATTATAAATGGCAGCAGATCAGGCTGGGGTGCCTTGTCAATCTACGACCTTGTCACGTATCACCTGGTAGGGTCTTCTGTCTCACCAGTGGTAGCTGTGCACCCCACATGCTCTCACATTTCTATTTCCCTCCCTTCCACGCTCATCATCTCTTTTTCTTCACTCTGTATACTGTAATCAATACTCTTATTCTCTTTCTCATATTCTCATTATCTGTCCACCCACCACCAATCTGCTTTCTTGATTCTGATCTATACTCAATATTTTACCCTGCTCTGCTCCTATTTCACACTGATACTCTCCTCATCAGCTGCTGGCCAGACACTCTCACTGTCTCATTCTGACACTGTGATCATGTGTTCTGTCTCTGCCTCCTCTTTTTCTCCACCCATCTCTTTTGTGCTCTCATCTGCCTCCTTCATCACTACCTCTGTCAGTTACCTTCTGACTGCAACTGTCTTTTATTCTTTTGTTCTTCACCTGTCTTATTGTGTGATAGGAATGCCTCACTCCTCACCGCTCCATTTTCTTCTTTCATACTGCTAGCTATACAAATGTATCTCTCTTCCTCTTTCACCCTCTTTCCTTTTCACTCTCCCTCTCTCTAGCTCATAGCTCCAGTCTTCTCTTTACATCTCTATATCTTATCTTTCTTCAGTTCCAGCATTCCTTACTTTTTCCTTTTCTATTTCCATTCGTTCTCTTATTTTTTTATTAATTTACTACCCTCTCTTTGCATTTCTCCCCTTCCTTTTTTTTCTCTTTCTCCTCTTTCCTCCTACATGTTTCTTCCCTCCCTTTCTACATCCTTCTGATTTCTCTATTTTCCTTTCTCCTTCCTCTCTGTCTTCTCCTTTCCTCTATATCATTCCTTTTTAAATTTCTTCTTTCCCTTTACATTTTCCTGGTTTTATGTGAAAGCCCCACTCACCTTCTCTCCATTTCATTTGGTTCTGTTTATGCGTTACTGTCATGCCCCTAGCTACACATATTTATCTCTCCTTTTCCTCACACTCTCTTTCTCCTTTCCTCACATCCCAGAACTGTTCATTGATGAATTTCCAGATACACAACTGTCTACCTGTTGCACAGCAAAGATGAAGTGTCAAAGAAACTTGGAGAATATGTTGCAGTAGTGCTTAACAAATTTGGTTGACTTCCAATAGCCCTGCGTGCAGATAATGGAACTGAATGGTGGTAATGCACAACCCATTTTTAAAAACAAGGGAATCGTGTTCCAGACTGCCGTTTCATACAACCCAGAACAAAATGGTGTTGCAGAAAGAAAGTACCGTTCACCCTGTGAAAGTGCTAGAAGTATGCAAATCTACCTACAGCAATTTGGGGAGAAGTCATCTGACAGCAGGCTATCTTCAAAACAAACTGCCAGGTAGAGCTACAGCCAAAACTCCATATGGACTATAGAACTACAAGAAGCACCTCAGGATATTTGGAAGCAAAACATTTGTTCATGTTCCCAAAAAAAACATTCCAAGTGGGAATCTTGTGCAAAAGTAGGGGTCATGGTTATCTATAGAGAAACCCAAAAGGGATACAGAATCCTGGACCCAGAGACCAACGCAGTAATAATCAGCAGATATGTAGTGATGGATTAAAACTCAAATTTCTTGCCAGTAATTCCACCAAAGCAAAAAGAACAAGAATCTCAGTTAGAAGTTCCAGGTTCTGAAAAGGAGCACTGGATGAGCTCTGAAACCACGAAGGAAGGTACAGAAGAACTAAGAGGCCGATTCATTAATAGCGCCAGGTAGCGACAGATGAGCGACAGTAGCGGAATTTTCAGAGCACCCGCTAGTAGTTGCTGTGCTTGGCCGTTGTTCTGTAGTTGATAGCGACACAGTCGGTTTGCCGTAATGTTGAATATTGGGTGAGGAGTCGCTATTTGACAGGTTCCGCACTGTATGGGAGCGCATGACAGCGAATGGCCATAGCGAACGGCTCCCAGCATATTCATTAACAAATCACGCTCAAAAAATTCTCGCGCAGTGAAATGCTTGTTTAAACTTCAGAGCGCTGGCGGCGATGGGTTAAAAGTAGTTTTTTAACCCCCAAACAACCATATTTTTGGATAAAAAAAAACAAGTTTTTCAAAACATTTTGTAATATGAATGCATTAATATCAGACCTGTAATATCAATTCTGCACAATTTTTTTTTTTTTTTTACCTTAAAAAAATATCTAACATTGCAGAAGTGGTCACAGAATTTTTGACATTAATAGCAATTAATTAAGAATATTTAAAGATTGCTCCATTGAAATGCATTGGAGAGCGCCAGGTAGCGAGAGGTCATACCTGTCGCTGTTCAAGGTCGCTCGCTGGCGCTGTGGGGTGAGGCTGGAATAATGATGAATGATTCGCTATCTGGCGCTCTGTCAGTTGCTAAGCAGGATCGGCTTGATAAATGTGTGATTGCGGAGGGGAGCCGGCGTTCTCGTGGCGGTGACCGTCATTACCGTTCGCTCACCATTCGCTACCTGGCGCTATCCCTTGTTAAATAATCTCCAGTCAGGAGATTAGAGATGCCAAACAAAACTGAGTGCCTTTCTTATATGGTGAAAACACTTCCTGTTCACAAGAAGCAGACATGGATTAAAGTCGCAGATGAAGAGATGGAATCCAGACATGGAAGCTTACTGAGCTACCACAAGGCAAGAAAGCAATCACATGTAAATGGGTCTTCAAGAACCACAACTAACAGAATAGGTAGTTGTTGAGTGGGGGTGTTGGAATAGCTTTAATGCAACAACTACATCATGTATATGACTGTCTGCTTGTTATGCTATTGCTAAACTTGGTTTAAAAGAAAAGCCAGGAAGTCTTGGGCAGACCATGTGACTGTATGCATAGTGTGTTTAACCTGCTAACAGAAAGGAGCTGTTTCCTTTGCTCTATGTTGAGATGCATTGCTGTTAACATTTATGTTCCTGATTGTTGCTGAATAAAGAGATATTGTTGTAAGAGTATAGTGAACAATTCACTGCCAATGCAGTGACTGGAGTACTGTCTCTATTCACTGCAGGCACTCCACTGCAGGCACTGTCTGTACAACCAGCAACGGGGGCGCATCAATCCATCATGCAACCAGATTTCAGGACGTGGTCTTTTTTAGCATCCCAAGTCAGAGGAAGATCTTGTGGGGAAACAGAGGTGAATAGCGCCATTTATTATCATTGAGTTTGTCCCTAAAAGCTAACATGATGCCTAAATCTAACCCACACAACAGTGCAACCCTTTAAATCTAGCTCTAAAACTAATTTAACCTTTCTCATACACCTAAAATGTAACCCCTGAACCTGACCTTAGGTGCGTCATTAACCCTAGGGTCTAGGTTAGCAGTGCATTTGCAGTCTAGTTTCCTCAATGTCAGCTCCAGTGCTAACAGATGCACTCCCAGGGGTGCTTATCCCTGCTGCTAGTCATGAGGCAGCAGACACCCTCTGTAGTTGGCAGTAGGAAGGGCAGCACCTGATATGCCATTATTAGAGGATGCTCAGATCAGGGACCTGATAGTGGACGTCTCAGCCTGTAGTACTCCATAGAATCGAGCCTGCAGGCTGGCAAGTATATTTGTTTTTTTCAACTTTGCCTAGACTGTTCCTTTACTGTCTGCCTGACTTGAGCATCAAAAATCCTTTTTGCAGGTACAAAAGCAGCAGTTTTTTCCACACTAAGCTATGAAATATTTTGGCGCTAAAATGCAGGTCAATACTACCATGCAGGGATTCCCCAAACACTAACATGCGCCTTAATAAACAAACCTAATTCTAAGATTTAAAGGGACTGTCTGTGCTCAACGTGGTTCAATGTAGTTTGTTATTCCTATCATTTAATCTTAGTTTATACAATGAGATGTCAGCTGTCCTTTGTATTCCACTTTCCTCTTTACCTTCTTATAACCTTCACTTCCCTCTTTTTACCTGTCACTTCATCCAATCACATCCGCTCCTCCCCCTCCCACACATTGTATCAGTGGCCGTTTTACCATCCAATCTCCCATTTTATCTCTTCCTCTGACAGGCGACTCGCCATCGCTCTCCGCTCAGTTTACTGAAGAGCGCGTTCCAGAAAAAGGATACAAATGTTGTGTTCAGCGGTATCTTTTCCTCTTCTCATGTAAACAGATTAGCATAATTACATATTCATTGGGATAGCATGACAAATGCAAAGCGCGGCACAACGCCGTAAAATTTCACTGACTGTGACAAACGCTTAATTAAACAATGGCTTGGAAGAGGGCGCTAGTTTATGGGTGAGCAGCAGGCTACATCAGGTAATGGGTTAACTGCTCCGATAAAAGAAGATGAATTGTGTTTTTAGACATGTTTTATATACTGTATGATAACGAGTCAGGATCCGGGCGCTGATGGGTCTCTTATAAAAAAATGTGAATTTTGAATGAACACATGTTGGGGTTCCAGAGATAAAATGTTACATAATTATATGTGGTCTCCACCCAATGTAAACATGTAAACAGACCCCCTGGAGAGGACCAATTGAACCACCATTCACCCTTTTGATCTCCAAATGTAAGGCCCTTCTGTCTGGCCTGTGGCAGAGGATGTGAGGAGCAAGGGAGGTTCTTGGACCTAGGGTAGGGTCAGGGCCGTATTTAGGGTTCATGCTGCCCTAGGCCATGCCTCCCAACTGTCCCGATTTTCCCCGGATTGTCCCGATTTGCGCAAAGAATCCCGCGGTCCCGGAACGTTAACAAATGTCCCGGGACGCCCTGCTCCGTGGCAGTGTGCCCAGGGCCGTGAAGATACTAGCTTCCTGGCGTGTGGGGTGAGAGAGTGGGGCGGGAGCACGGGGGGTGGGTGGGCGGTATGCTGGGTTGGGGATAAAAAAACGTACGCATGCAGGGGTGAAGGCAGCCGACATTGCTGGAGCTGGAGGGCGTGACGGGGGTGTGGCCGGGGCGTGATGGGGGTGTGGCCGGTACGTGACGGGGGGTGGTTGGGGGCATGGCTTGTCCCGCTTTCACATTTTTAGAAGTTGGGAGGTATGCCCTAGGCACTATTTGTGCATCTGCCCCCCCCCCCCCCCCCCACCAAGTGGGAGTGTGGAGTGAGTGTAACACCCAGTAGAGGAGTAAATGCGAGATGCAGCGAGAGAGTAAATCAGCTAAGGTGGTGGAGACTGAAACAAGGTCTGCAGGGATTAGCAGTGATTGAATGGAGTTAGTTCATCAGAGGTGATCTCCCATCAAAGGTGGGAGATCTGGAAAGTGAGCAAATAAGTTGAACTTGCGCACTCTAGATGGCATAACCCTGAATCACCTGACATGCCTATGAAATATATTGCTGCAATAATCCCCTAGGGCAAGAGGTTGACAACATTCACACCATGCCCAGCACCCCAACATGCCTCGTGGCTGTACTTCACAACATGTGTAAAGCAGCAGACCAAGATATTCAAAAAGGGATGCCCCCAGCCATACATTCAGAGACCACAGTGTCCACTGATTACCACCAGTGGGGACACCTAGCCCTTTTGCCGGGGCTTTTATCAGACCTTTTGGTGCCCCTCTCAGCCATTCCACTAACCTCATGTGGATAAGTCCGCCATTCCATCTATCTCTCTCATAGCCCAAGTATAGGTATCAAAGCCCAACTCCAATAATTTGACAGATTTTAATAAATGCCTGAATTATCATTCTTTTCACTGGAGATGAGAGGCCAAAGCAGATGGACTACTAAAGGGGAATCGTCCTATCTACAGAGCCATTGTTCTGAGCTGTTAATAGTGGAAAACAATAGCAGTGCCCTTCAATACCATGTGTGAGGAGTTCAACTAAAATGCCCTCTAGAGTCAAGTTAAAGTGGAGCACTCCCTTGAGTCTATAAGATTTTTTGGGGGGGGTTGGTCTACCTCGTTATGTAGCATCCCAAATGGGGATGTCCCAGTGTGTGAAACCCTCTGGATTGCCCAATCTACTCACCTCTTCCAACTGCACACGCAGCATCTCTGTGCCACAGCTGCATCCCCCGCATACCTGTAGCTAGGTGTGCATATATGCCAGGCCTTTTTGAATGGCCAGCACGATCACACCCACAGCTAGAGGTAGTGGCAGGGATCCGACTGTGGAGCTTACTCTATTCAGATTTACTTGCTGCTGCGTCAGTTTGGCAAAGTAAATCTGTATGGAATGAGCAATGCTGATTGGCTGAGAACCCTGCGCATGCACCATGGAGATGGTGAGAGGGTGAGTTTACAGGTAATCCAGGGGGACATACACAATGGGGCATCCAAATCAGGAAACTCAATAAAGTCACTTTATTGAGTTTTAAGAAGAGCAAAATCCTAATTTAGACTTTTGGCCCAGACAGAGAATTTTGAGGGGCATCCCAAAACCAAATAACAGTTTTTTTTCATTGGAAACCCCTTCTGACTGATCGCCATACTTTGGGATGTCGTTTCTGGGATCCCAGAATGGTATGGCAGTCAGCTGCTTTAAAGTGAGTAAAGTCTCTCAAAACTGGCTGCATAGATCCCAAATCAATGAGGCCCCGCTGTGAAGTACCTTCTGCTAAGTACGGGCACTGCATCAGCAGTATTAGGCTTGACATCATGTTTGTAGGGTGACACTGTACAGAGGGGCATCCCAATTCTATGCTGACTTTACTTCCTCTATAACTGGTGGCAAGATAAAAAGTCTATTGATGACAGGGACTGCTGTCAAGTAAAATAAGAACGTGTGGAGGCATTGACACACACTCTGTGACTGGACAAATGGCAGGGCCCAGCAGCATCTAGCAATGTGAGATATTCTGGGACACAGAGAAAGGCTTCCTAAAGGGTTACTCTGCCTGCTGAGAAACATGCAGCTCTGCCTGCAGCCCTACTCAGCAGTCACACAAGGCAAAATCAGTCTCCATTCCCCCCTCCATTACTAAACTCACATGCGGCATGCCGATGCTGGATTCATTCTGTGAGCTTCCATTTCTCCTTCGTTTTGGGACCAAGCTGTAGCTTTGTGACACACATGTGTGTATGGGAGGATGGCTCCATAATGTGCTGGCTGTGTGCTGCTTCCTGAAGGCAGCTCATACAATCAGTAGCAGCCTGTGTCCACAGGGGGCAGCAGCGTGCAGTATTGTGTGGAGTGAAGAACAGCTCCACTTCTCCCGTCTCTCTTCTCCTGCCCTCCCTGCATCCCCGACCAAGAAAGGGGCATCGCTGATTGCAAGTGACTTTTTTTTATTAAAGTGGACCAACACCCACGGGTGATCACCTCCCTCCCCGCGGGACAACCGAGATCGGGATGTCCCGCGGGGTGAAACCCCCCCAAACACCCCAAACTCCTTACCTTATCTTCTCTCGCCCCTCTAGACGTGCACGCGCCCGCGCCGGCCGTCTGTGAATGGCCGGCGCGGGCACGCGCGCATCAAGAGGGACGCGCGGGAGGCGGCGGCGGAGGAGCCGCTTGTCCGCGGCTTGTCCGTCGGCGCTGGGAGCGGGAGCGGGGAGAGGTGAGTTGTTCGGGGGGGTTTCACACAGCGGGGCACCCCGATCGGGGGTGCCCCACCGAAGTGGACCAAGACCCAGGATAGTCAAAATCCTGGGTGTTGGTCCACCTTAAATTGTTGCTGGTCGCCGCCCCGTACCCACCTCTGTCTGTAGCTCTGCCCTAGGCACGTGCCTACCCGTGCCTAGTGGCAAATACGGCCCTGGGTAGGGTTACTTAGGTTGGTGTAGAGTGTGTTGAGAGGTGCACTTACCCTTTAGTCATCCCTGGTCTACAGGAACAACAGTCTTGGTAGTAAAGCAACTTGCCTCTATTCAGCAAATCTTCTGATGTACACAATGCGATTCCAAGTTTACTTCAGCAGAGGAGTTCACAAGTTACAGTTCCACATCCTCACAAGTACAGTGGCCATATCCTGATGTCAATGCTTTAACTTTATAACTGCTGGACAGGTCAAAGCTGGCCTTACATCCCTCTATTGGTCAACTTTAGGGTTGCCATGGGTAGTCCTTTGTAATGTGGTCTCCCTCCTCCCACCGGTTTAATGCTACTCTTCTCTCACAATACATGTCTTTCCCTTGAAAACAACTGCTAGAACATTGCAAAAGGGTCAGGTTCTCCCTTATATCACCTCTCATTCCTGTTCAGTTTCAAAACTGTATCTCCCTCTTCCCAATGGCAAAGTTTCTAATGTTGCAAATGCCACCTTGCTTTCCCTCTATTTACCTTCCTGTTTAATGGGCAACTCTAACATCTAATAAGATTTAACTCTCTCATTCCTTAGGCAACACTGCTATCAAGTGGTATGATGAGACAATGACATCTATGTACTCCTGTTTATCTGCTATAGGCAACTTATTTTTAAACTTAAATCGAACCAACAGCCCGGTTTGGACCAACAGTTGGAAAAGTAAACTCCCCAAAACTCACTTGAGGTGTGTACTTCCAGAGAATATATACTTTGTGGGGGGTATTTCATATGTAAAGGTTTGTTTTTCTTGAAAAACTGCAAGGTGCGCATAGCACAGTTTATCTGAAAATCTCCTAAAGCGCTGCTTCAGTTTGGGGGAGTTTCTGGGCAGCAAAGGGTGTCTACCAATACACATGTGGTACGGCTGTAACCGGGAGAAATGGGGATATTACATGCAGATTTTATTGTGCTTTGCACATGCGGAGTAGATCTTGGCTAAGGAAAACGACAGCAATTCCAGAATGCAGAGCAGCTTATTCAAAAGACACTTCCTGTCTGCAGGCATCCTAAGATTCCACGGGCCGCCATCTTGGATGTTAAAAAGTAAAAAAAATGCAATAGGTGTAGGGGGTGGGGGAAACATACAAGATAGGCTCTTATTTTGGGTGAAGGTCTGCTTTAAGAACCTATTACAGGATTAAGACAATCCATTACGGAAAAGGGATAAAGACAACCGTAGCACTGCGTGGAGAATGTACAGCGTTGCCGTGCACCAATTTCTTCTGTATCATCAATAAAGAGAAACTCAGATTTCTTTTTTATATGCCCCATAATACATGCATACAGCCAGCTTCCAGACCTGGCCAACCAGCCCCTAGGTTCTTTGACATAGGTCAGGTGAACACCAAACCCTCTTGGTTATCGGAGCCAGGCTTTTCTACATCCCTGTGTCAATGTGAATGTAGGTAATTGTCCGGGATATTGGCAGGGTTCCTTTGGACCCCTTACGAGTATCTTTTAGATTCCAGGCTGGCTGCTGGTGGGTTTTTTTCCGCTTTGAGTAAGGGTAGAATAGGGATAAAAATCAGCCGGGAATTAAAAGCCAGGCCAACAAACAGCTGAGACTCACCTCCAATGTGCTACCAAACTGGACAACTGTGCTCCAAAGCTGAGGCTATAGAATTACAGGAGCAGAACATGTGTTGGTGTAGTGTGCAGGGTAAGGGGAGGGTAGACTGGAGAGAGGTAGGGACTGGGAGGGGGAGGTAAGGAAGGAAGGAGAAATGAGAGAATCCAAGCAAAGGCTCTCGTGGGAGGTCAGTTGCGTGGCATAGACCACGTCTAGCCCAGCCAGCCAAAAAGCAAAAGGGTCCCTGTGCTCCCTATGGCACCCTGCATCTACACATCAGCATGCACCAGGGGTGGGGGATGCAGCAATCCCAATGGCCGTTGCGGGCCTTATGACCAAATGTCCACTTTAAAGGGTAATTCCACTTTTGATGCCATTTTTAAAATGTTCCATTATTGTGTGCCAATATGATGTGCGCAAGGAGCTATTTTTTCTTTTCTATTTGTTTGCAACTCCATGTAATCAAAGAAAACAGCTAGTTTTCCCTAGCAACAATGTGTTTTACATAGCAATGTACACCAAAAGTGGTGTTCTGATTCTGAAACATCTGATTGGCTGAGGCAGAAACGAAAAATTTAAAGAGGAACATTGCAGGTATTGGGGTGTTAAAGCGGACCAAAACCCACCAAACTTGTGAAATAATTTGACCAAAGCCCCTGCTGATACTCTCTTCTTAGGATGTAGAACTAAAAATGGATATTTTGCTTATCAAATCACCCTGGAACACTTTTTTTTTGCTCACCCTCTCTGTAGGATTGCAGGTGATTGCAGTCATTGCATAAACGTGGCAATGACATCATTGCCACACACAACAGTGGCAGTGAATGGAGGAGGCAGAGCTTTACTACTAAAACAGACGCCATTATCTGGGATTAGAGTGAAGCAAGAGCAGTAAACATAGGAAAAAGTTACTATTCATGGGGGAAGCAATTCGGGGGATGCTAGTTAAAAATGTGGGTTTTGGTCTGCTTAGATAAATACACCCCAAACCTGGCCTGCTCAGCACAAATCCCACGAGATTCGAAGAGAAATGCGGGACATTTGAAGAGGGATGGTGAAAGGTGAGTACAGCTAAGGCTTACAGCCTTCACTCAGCAACGGTTAAGGGGGGTGCAAAGGGGCCAGGAATGCTGCCGGATGTCGGCGTTTTAGATAACGCATACTTCCAAAAGGCAGCGAGAGAGGGGGAAGGAATGTTTAAAAAGGGACATCAGAAAAGGTCAGATCTTCCTCTTTAATTCTATCTGGATTAATCCAACCTCTTCAGATAAAGGGGGATCACCTTCTTGTTTTTCAGTAGCTAAAGGGTTACTGGCAGTGTTCTGACCTGGGCCGGTCATTACTGCTGCTTTGTTTGCCAAAACTGCTAATGAGATCACCTGTTACAGCGGAAGGATTCTGGGGTTTCTAATCAGAATGCGGAATGGGGAGATTCTGGGGCTTCTACTAAAAGCTTTACTAAAACCACTCCCACTTTACCAAGAAAGAACCACAGGAACACAAGAAACGTGAAACCAGCATGCTGATAAGTAAATCACAGGTCTGGGGCCACAATCCTAACACTCAGGTTTATTTTACATTCCAGAAGAGGAAAATAATAAGGCAGAACTCCAAACACCTGACAAAAAGGGAGTTTTTTAAAGTGGACCACAACCCACCCTGGAGTCTATGAGACACCAGGGCAGGCATACTCGCTCTCCCCAGGGCATCAAGATTCAGGATGCCCTGCTGTGTCAAACTCTCTAGGTCACCTGAAAACTCACCTGCTTTCCCGGTCCAAGGGTGCATACGCGAGCAGCGGCCGCATCTCTACTGTCCCTTTAGCAGGGCACGTGTCCACGCCAGACATTTGTGAATGGCCGGCGCGGGTTCGTTCTATGTTAAAGGGTAGTGGGGGATGCGGCCACCAGCGTGCTCGGGTGCGCTCACTTTAGCCGAGCTCCTGGACGAAGGAGCAAGAGCGCATCCAAGCGCGCTGACCGGACCAGGGGCTGCACATGCGCCTCACATAGGACTCACATAGGACCGAGGAAGGGTGAGTGAGATTGAGCGTCCTGGGTGGATTCACACAGCGAGGCACCCCCAATCGGGATGCCTGAGGGGAAAGACCAAAATTCAGGATAGTCAAAATCCTGAGTTTTGGTCCATTTTAAATGGTGAAAGTATGTTGCTATGGACCTCCCCACCACTATTGTGATACTTCTTACAGGCAGCCCCTCTGTTACCAGCTGAAGACAATGGGGATTAGTATGAGTTGCCCTCATTGACTCTACCCCAGCACTCCATCAGTTAATGATCAATTTGCATTATAATTAGAACTCTAGATGTGAAGAACTTCATGTTATGAATACATTATAAATTCCCACGGTAACCAGTTTCCTACACAATCAAACATGTACATGGCATGGCTCGCTGGCTGGGAGATGGATGCCGCTGTGCAGCTATAGCTCGGGGCCATTTTACCCTATTTGAGGCCAATATAGAATATTTTCCATATTTTTTTCATTAAAGGCAGTCTGTTACCGAGAATAAGTCATTTTAGCTTCCCATCAGTTTTTAAAATGATACATGGTGATTAGAGGTGAGCGAACTTTTGAAAAATTCGATTCGACTGATTCGCCGAATTTTCCGACAAAAATCGTTTCGACCCGAATTTATTCGCGACGAATCTCTATTAAAAACGGCTATTTCTGAGCCTCCTAGAGCCTCAATAGGGTTGTAAACCATTTTGCCTTGCTGTAACACGCATAGGATGCGTGCTGGGTTAGTTAAATAATACTGTAAATAAATATCACATGCAGATCAGAGGCATCGCTAATAGAATCGCAGAGCGGCACAATTGCAGAGAATTGAAGTGGCATCACTATGAGGGGCAGGAGCCCAAACATTGCTTTAAAGAGACACTGGAGTTGGCAGCAGCAGGAGCCAAAAAATTGGATGAATCACACCCTGGAGTTGCAAGCAGCAGCAGGAGCCCAAACATTGGCTGAAAGAGACACTGGAGTTGGCAGCACCAGGAGCCCAAAAATTGACTGACACACCCTGGAGTTTCAAGCAGCAGCAGCAGAAGCCCACACATAGCTTGAAAGAGACACTGGAGTTGGCTGCAGGAGCCCAAAGATTGGATGAATCACACCCTGCAGTTGCAAGCAGCAGCAGCAGGAGCCCAAATATTACTTTAAAGAGACACTGGATTTGGCAGCAGGAGCCCAAAATTGGATGAATCACACCCTGGAGTTGGAAGCAGCAGCAGGAGCCCAAACATTACTTTAAAGAGACACTGGGGTTGGCTTCAGGAGCCCAAAAATTGGATGAATCACACCCTGGAGTTGGCAGCAGCAGTAGCAGCAAAAGCAGGAGCCCAAACATTACTTTAAAGAGACACTGGAGTTGGCTTCAGGAGCCCAAAAATTGGATGAATCACACCCTGGAGTTGGCAGCAGCAGCAGCAGGAGCCCAGATATTACTTTAAAGAGACACTGGAGTTGGCTTCAGGAGCCCAAAAATTGGATGAATCACACCCTGGAGTTGGCAGCAGCAGCAGGAGCCCAAACATTACTTTAAAGAGACACTGGGGTTGGCTTCAGGAGCCCAAAAATTGGATGAATCACACCCTAGAGTTGGCAGCAGCAGCAGGAGCCCAAACATTACTTTAAAGAGACACTGGGGTTGGCAGCAGGAGCCCAAAGATAGGATGAATCACACCCTGGAGTTGGCAGCAGCAGCAGGAGCCCAAACATTACTTTAAAGAGACACTGGGGTTGGCAGCAGGAGCCCAAAAATTGGATGAATCACACCCTGGAGTTGGCAGCAGCAGCCGCAGCAGCAGCAGCAGGAGCCCAAACATTACTTTAAAGAGACACTGGGGTTGGCTTCAGGAGCCCAAAAATTGGATGAATCACACCCTGGAGTTGGCAGCAGCAGCAGCAGGAGCCCAAACATTACTTTAAAGAGACACTGGGGTTGGCAGCAGGAGCCCAAAGATTGGATGAATCACACCCTGGAGTTGGCAGCAGCAGCAGCAGCAGGAGCCCAAACATTACTTTAAAGAGACACTGGGGTTGGCTTCAGGAGCCCAAAAATTGGATGAATCACACCCTAGAGTTGGCAGCAGCAGCAGGAGCCCAAACATTACTTTAAAAAGACACTGGGGTTGGCAGCAGGAGCCCAAAGATTGGATGAATCACACCCTGGAGTTGGCAGCAGCAGCAGGAGCCCAAACATTACTTTAAAGAGACACTGGGGTTGGCAGCAGGAGCCCAAAAATTGGATGAATCACACCCTGGAGTTGGCAGCAGCAGCCGCAGCAGCAGCAGCAGGAGCCCAAACATTACTTTAAAGAGACACTGGGCTGGCTTCAGGAGCCCAAAAATTGGATGAATCACACCCTGGAGTTGGCAGCAGCAGCAGGAGCCCAAACATTACTTTAAAGAGACACTGGGGTTGGCAGCAGGAGCCCAAAGATTGGATGAATCACACCCTGGAGTTGGCAGCAGCAGCAGGAGCCCAAACATTACTTTAAAGAGACACTGGGGTTGGCAGCAGGAGCCCAAAAATTGGATTAATCACACCCTGGAGTTGGCAGCAGCAGCAGCAGCAGCAGCCCAAACATTACTTTAAAGAGACACTGGGGTTGGCTTCAGGAGCCCAAAAATTGGATGAATCACACCCTGGAGTTGGCAGCAGCAGTAGCAGGAGCCCAAACATTACTTTAAAGAGACACTGGAGTTGGCTTCAGGAGCCCAAAAATTGGATGATTCACACCCTGGAGTTGGCAGCAGCAGCAGGAGCCCAAACATTACTTTAAAGAGACACTGGGGTTGGCTTCAGGAGCCCAAAAATTGCATGAATCACACCCTGGAGATGGCAGCAGCAGCAGCAGGAGCCCAAATATTACTTTAAAGAGACACTGGGGTTGGCTTCAGGAGCCCAAAAATTGGATGAATCACACCCTGGAGTTGGCAGCAGCAGCAGCAGCAGGAGCCCAAACATTACTTTAAAGAGACACTGGGGTTGGCTTCAGGAGCCCAAAAATTGGATGAATCACACCCTGGAGTTGGCAGCAGCAGCAGCAGCAGCAGCAGGAGCCCAAACATTACTTTAAAGAGACACTGGGGTTGGCTGCAGGAGCCCAAAAATTGGATGAATTACACCCTGGAGTTGGCAGCAGCAGGAGCCCAAACATTACTTTAAAGAGACACTGGGGTTGGCAGCAGGAGCCCAAAGATTGGATGAATCACACCCTGGAGTTGGCAGCAGCAGGAGCCCAAACATTACTTTAAAGAGACACTAGGGTTGGCAGCAGGAGCACAAAAATTGGATGAATCACACCCTGGAGTTGGCAGCAGCAGCAGCAGCAGGAGCCCAAACATTACTTTAAAGAGACACTGGGGTTGGCCTCAGGAGCCCAAAAATTGGATGAATCACACCCTGGAGTTGGCAGCAGCAGCAGGAGCCCAAACATTACTTTAAAGAGACACTGGGGTTGGCAGCAGGAGCCCAAAAATTGGATGAATCACACCCTGGAGTTGGCAGCAGCAGCAGGAGCCCAAACATTACTTTAAAGAGACACTGGGGTTGGCTTCAGGAGCCCAAAAATTGGATGAATCACACCCTGGAGTTGGCAGCAGCAGGAGCCCAAACATTACTTTAAAGAGACACTGGAGTTGGCTTCAGGAGCCCAAAAATTGGATGATTCACACCCTGGAGTTGGCAGCAGCAGCAGCAGCAGCAGGAGCCCAAACATTACTTTAAAGAGACACTGGGGTTGGCTTCAGGAGCCCAAAAATTGGATGAATCACACCCTGGAGTTGGCAGCAGCCCAAATATTACTTTAAAGAGACACTGGGGTTGGCTTCAGGAGCCCAAAAATTGGATGAATCACACCCTGGAGATGGCAGCAGCAGCAGCAAGAGCCCAAATATTACTTTAAAGAGACACTGGGGTTGGCTTCAGTAGCCCAAAAATTGGATGAATCACACCCTGGAGTTGGCAGCAGCAGGAGCCCAAACATTACTTTAAAGAGACACTGGAGTTGGCTTCAGGAGCCCAAAAATTGGATGATTCACACACTGGAGTTGGCAGCAGCAGCAGCAGCAGGAGCCCAAACATTACTTTAAAGAGACACTGGGGTTGGCTTCAGGAGCCCAAAAATTGGATGAATCACACCCCGGAGATGGCAGCAGCAGCAGCAGCAGGAGCCCAAACATTACTTTAAAGAGACACTGGGGTTGGCTTCAGGAGCCCAAAAATTGGATGAATCACACCCTGGAGATGGCAGCAGCAGCAGGAGCCCAAATATTACTTTAAAGAGACACTGGGCTGGCTTCAGGAGCCCAAAAATTGGATGAATCACACCCTGGAGTTGGCAGCAGCAGCAGGAGCCCAAACATTACTTTAAAGAGACACTGGGGTTGGCAGCAGGAGCCCAAAGATTGGATGAATCACACCCTGGAGTTGGCAGCAGCAGCAGGAGCCCAAACATTACTTTAAAGAGACACTGGGGTTGGCAGCAGGAGCCCAAAAATTGGATGATCCACACCCTGGAGTTGGCAGCAGCAGCAGCAGCCCAAACATTACTTTAAAGAGACACTGGGGTTTGCTTCAGGAGCCCAAAAATTGGATGAATCACACCCTGGAGTTGGCAGCAGCAGCAGCAGCAGCCCAAACATTACTTTAAAGAGACACTGGGGTTGGCTTCAGGAGCCCAAAAATTGGATGAATCACACCCTGGAGTTGGCAGCAGCAGTAGCAGGAGCCCAAACATTACTTTAAAGAGACACTGGGGTTGGCTTCAGGAGCCCAAAAATTGGATGAATCACACCCTGGAGATGGCAGCAGCAGCAGCAGGAGCCCAAATATTACTTTAAAGAGACACTGGGGTTGGCTTCAGGAGCCCAAAAATTGGATGAATCACACCCTGGAGTTGGCAGCAGCAGCAGCAGCAGGAGCCCAAACATTACTTTAAAGAGACACTGGGGTTGGCTTCAGGAGCCCAAAAATTGGACGAATCACACCCTGGAGTTGGCAGCAGCAGCAGCAGCAGGAGCCCAAACATTACTTTAAAGAGACACTGGGGTTGGCTGCAGGAGCCCAAAAATTGGATGAATCACACCCTGGAGTTGGCAGCAGCAGGAGCCCAAACATTACTTTAAAGAGACACTGGGGTTGGCCTCAGGAGCCCAAAAATTGGATGAATCACACCCTGGAGTTGGCAGCAGCAGCAGGAGCCCAAACATTACTTTAAAGAGACACTGGGGTTGGCAGCAGGAGCCCAAAAATTGGATGAATCACACCCTGGAGTTGGCAGCAGCAGCAGGAGCCCAAACATTACTTTAAAGAGACACTGGGGTTGGCTTCAGGAGCCCAAAAATTGGATGAATCACACCCTGGAGTTGGCAGCAGCAGGAGCCCAAACATTACTTTAAAGAGACACTGGAGTTGGCTTCAGGAGCCCAAAAATTGGATGATTCACACCCTGGAGTTGGCAGCAGCAGCAGCAGGAGCCCAAACATTACTTTAAAGAGACACTGGGGTTGGCTTCAGGAGCCCAAAAATTGGATGAATCACACCCTGGAGTTGGCAGCAGCCCAAATATTACTTTAAAGAGACACTGGGGTTGGCTTCAGGAGCCCAAAAATTGGATGAATCACACCCTGGAGATGGCAGCAGCAGCAGCAGGAGCCCAAATATTACTTTAAAGAGACACTGGGGTTGGCTTCAGTAGCCCAAAAATTGGATGAATCACACCCTGGAGTTGGCAACAGCAGGAGCCCAAACATTACTTTAAAGAGACACTGGAGTTGGCTTCAGGAGCCCAAAAATTGGATGATTCACACCCTGGAGTTGGCAGCAGCAGCAGCAGCAGGAGCCCAAACATTACTTTAAAGAGACACTGGGGTTGGCTTCAGGAGCCCAAAAATTGGATGAATCACACCCTGGAGATGGCAGCAGCAGCAGCAGCAGGAGCCCAAACATTACTTTAAAGAGACACTGGGGTTGGCTTCAGGAGCCCAAAAATTGGATGAATCACACCCTGGAGATGGCAGCAGCAGCAGGAGCCCAAACATTACTTTAAAGAGACACTGGGGTTGGCTTCAGGAGCCCAAAAATTGGATGAATCACACCCTGGAGTTGGCAGCAGCAGGAGCCCAAACATTACTTTAAAGAGACACTGGAGTTGGCTTCAGGAGCCCAAAAATTGGATGATTCACACCCTGGAGTTGGCAGCAGCAGCAGCAGGAGCAGCAGCAGGAGCCCAAACATTACTTTAAAGAGACACTGGGGTTGGCTTCAGGAGCCCAAAAATTGGATGAATCACACCCTGGAGTTGGCAGCAGCAGCAGCAGCAGGAGCCCAAACATTACTTTAAAGAGACACTGGGGTTGGCAGCAGGAGCCCAAACATTACTTTAAAGAGACACTGGGGTTGGCTTCAGGAGCCCAAAAATTGGTTGAATCACACCCTGGAGTTGGCAGCAGCAGCAGTTACAGCTCCAGACGTCGGCGCTGCCATGCACTTTGCTACACACCGACAGGC
The DNA here is from genome assembly GCA_027917425.1 of Gastrophryne carolinensis. Lineage (NCBI taxonomy): Eukaryota > Metazoa > Chordata > Amphibia > Anura > Microhylidae > Gastrophryne > Gastrophryne carolinensis. The sequence continues at coordinate 39,411,765 of CM051238.1, forward strand.
TCAAGGACTGGCCCACCTTCTGTTCAACAAAAGTGTGCAGCGCTGGTACTGTCTTCTTGGCAAAGAAATGACGGCTTGGGACTCTCCACCTGGGCTCGGCACAAGCCATCAGTTCTCTGAAAGGTGCAGAGTCCACCACCTGAAAAGGGAGCGACTGCAGCACCAGCAACTTTGACAGGAGCACATTCAGCTTCTGCGCCGTAGGATGAGTGGGCGCATACTGCTGTCTCTTGGACATGGCTTCGCTGATGGATTGCTGGCGGGATGCATGACTTGGAGGAGGAGGAGCAGGAGCGACAGAGGATGGGTATGACGCACAGCTGCCTTCGGCTGAGGTGCTGGAGCCTTGGCTGGCAGAAATTGGGAGCGGCGTGCCACTTGGTGAGGAAGCAGACTGGACCACCCCTTGGGAGCCTCGGTTCTCCCAGGTCGCTTTATGGTGACGCATCATATGTTGACGCAGGGCCGTGGTGCCAACATTTGGGCCCTGGCCACGCTTCACCTTCTCCCTACATATCTTGCATGTAGCCATGTTACCCTCCTGCGGATGCTTCAGGAAAAACTGCCACACTGCCGAGTAGCTACTTTTCCCACCAACAGGCCTCACTGATTCGCTGCTATTGTCGCCAACTCCAAGAACCCCTGCCCCACTACCTCCCGATAAGGTAGCCTGCCGCGCAGCAGGTGCTCTACCCCGGCCCCGGCCCCGTTTGGCTCCAGGCTTTACAATTGTGCCCCCATGCTGACTGCCAACCATGCTGCTAACACCTTGCTGCCTGAGCTGCTGACTCTGGGGCAACCTGCGCCCCTCTTCTCCTGATGATGACGATGAAGCCCCTTCATCACCCGGCTCCCAAGTGCGATCGGCTTCATCGTCATCATCATTATCACCGAGTTGTGGCTGTACGTCACTGATGTTCGTGGATTCGTCAACAGTGTCTGGCGCAGGAGCTGGAACGCTCGCAACACCCACGACACTGTCCACATCACTATTTGTCTGCCTAGCTAAAGAAGCCACCTCCATTTCTTGGCTGGGTAGTAGCTGCTGACTGTCCTCTATCTGATGGTCCTCCTCACTAAAGAGTGGAGCTGAACCCAAAGCATAGGATACGTCGCTGGGGGAGGGAACGGCGTAGGACAGAGGCAATGGGAGGACAGGGACTGCTCTCAGGGCATGCCAACTCAGGGTTGTGTCAGAGGAACCTACCGACCCTAGACCTCAGACGTAACTTGTGATGATGTTGATGAGCGCGTTAACCAATCTGCCACGGCAGATGCGTTACTGGTGGAGACACGACCGCTAGCAGATACTGGCAGACCAGGTCTCTCACCGTGACTCCTGCTGCCACTCGCCCCTAGTCTGCTGAGACCTCTGCCTGCTGAAATTTGGCCTCTGCCACTACTCTTTGAACATCCTGACACTTGTCTGCCTGACATTTTTATGTATTTGCTTATTTAGTATAAACAGATAGGGTTCAAGGTGCAGCTTTGGGGTGCCCTGCGGCCTGGTTTATTAAAAGAAGTCAAACAAATGGGATGCCCCCACAGCAGACCTGAGATCAGTATATATGCACAGTAAAAGTGTAAAAGTGTCTAAGCAGGCTCCAACAGGCCAAATTTATTTAAATAAGTGTTCAGCTTAGTGAAGATCAAGAGGGGTATGGAATGTTATAGAGTGGGATACCCCCAAGCAGGCTTTAGAACAGTATATATGCACAGTAAAAGTGTCTAAGCAGGCTCCAACAGGCCAAATTACTTTAAATAAGTGTGCAGCTTAGTAAAGATCAATAGGGGTATGGTATTTTACAGAATGGGATACCCCCACAGCAGACTTGAGATCAGTATATATGCACAGTAAAAGTGTCTAAGCAGGCTGCAACAGGCCAAATTACTTTAAATAAGTGTGCAGCTGAAGATCAAGAGGGGTATGGTATGTTACAGAATGGGATACCCCCACAGCAGACCTGAGATCAGTATATATGCACAGTACAAGTGTCTAAGCAGGCTGCAACAGGCCAAATTACTTTAAATAAGTGTGCAGCTGAAGATCAAGAGGGGTATGGTATGTTACAGAATGGGATACCCCCACAGCAGACCTGAGATCAGTATATATGCACAGTAAAAGTGTCTAAGCAGGCTGCAACAGGCCAAATTACTTTAAATAAGTGTGCAGCTTAGTGAAGATCAATAGGGGTATGGTATGTTACAGAATGGGATACCCCCACAGCAGACTTGAGATCAGTATATATGCACAGCAAAAGTGTCTAAGCAGGCTGAAACAGGCCAAATTACTTTAAATAATTGTGCAGCTGAAGATCAAGAGGGGTATGGTATGTTACAGAATGGGATACCCCCACAGCAGACTTGAGATCAGTATATATGCACAGTAAAAGTGTCTAAGCAGGCTGGAACAGGCCAAATTACTTTAAATAAGTGTGCAGCTTAGTGAAGATCAATAGGGGTATATGTTACAGAATGGGATACCCCCACAGCAGACTTGAGATCAGTATATATGCACAGTAAGAGTGTCTAAGCAGGCTCCAACAGGCCAAATTTCTTTAAATAAGTGTGCAGCTGAAGATCAATAGGGGTATGGTATGTTACAGAATGGGATACCCCCACAGCAGACCTGAGATCAGTATATATGCACAGCAACAGTGGATAAGCAGGCTCCAACAGGCCAAATTACTTTAAATAAGTGTGCAGCTGAAGATCAAGAGGGGTATGGTATGTTACAGAATGGGATACCCCCACAGCAGACTTGAGATCAGTATATATGCACAGTAAAAGTGTCTAAGCAGGCTGCAACAGGCCAAATTACTTTAAATAAGTGTGCAGCTTAGTGAAGATCAATAGGGGTATGGTATGTTACAGAATGGGATACCCCCACAGCAGACTTGATATCAGTATATATGCACAGTAAAAGTGTCTAAGCAGGCTGAAACAGGCCAAATTACTTTAAATAATTGTGCAGCTGAAGATCAAGAGGGGTATGGTATGTTACAGAATGGGATACCCCCACAGCAGACTTGAGATCAGTATATATGCACAGTAAAAGTGTCTAAGCAGGCTCCAACAGGCCAAATTACTTTAAATAAGTGTGCAGCTTAGTGAAGATCAATAGGGGTATGGTATGTTACAGAATGGGATACCCCCACAGCAGACCTGAGATCAGTATATATGCACAGTAAAAGTGTCTAAGCAGGCTCCAACAGGCCAAATTACTTTAAATAAGTGTGCAGCTTAGTGAAGATCAATAGGGGTATGGTATGTTACAGAATGGGATACCCCCACAGCAGACTTGAGATCAGTATATATGCACAGTATGAGTGTCTAAGCAGGCTCCAACAGGCCAAATTTCTTTAAATAAGTGTGCAGCTGAAGATCAATAGGGGTATGGTATGTTACAGAATGGGATATGGTATGTTACAGAATGGGATACCCCCACAGCAGACCTGAGATCAGTATATATGCACAGCAACAGTGGATAAGCAGGCTCCAACAGGCCAAATTACTTTAAATAAGTGTGCAGCTGAAGATCAAGAGGGGTATGGTATGTTACAGAATGGGATACCCCCACAGCAGACTTGAGATCAGTATATATGCACAGTAAAAGTGTCTAAGCAGGCTGCAACAGGCCAAATTACTTTAAATAAGTGTGCAGCTTAGTGAAGATCAATAGGGGTATGGTATGTTACAGAATGGGATACCCCCACAGCAAACTTGAGATCAGTATATATGCACTGTAAAAGTGTCTAAGCAGGCTCCAACAGGCCAAATTACTTTAAATAATTGTGCAGCTGAATATCAAGAGGGGTATGGTATGTTACAGAATGGGATACCCCCACAGCAGACTTGAGATCAGTATATATGCACAGTAAAAGTGTCTAAGCAGGCTCCAACAGGCCAAATTACTTTAAATAAGTGTGCAGCTTAGTGAAGATCAATAGGGGTATGGTATGTTACAGAATGGGATACCCCCACAGCAGACCTGAGATCAGTATATATGCACAGTAAAAGTGTCTAAGCAGGCTCCAACAGGCCAAATTACTTTAAATAAGTGTGCAGCTTAGTGAAGATCAATAGGGGTATGGTATGTTACAGAATGGGATACCCCCACAGCAGACTTGAGATCAGTATATATGCACAGTAAGAGTGTCTAAGCAGGCTCCAACAGGCCAAATTTCTTTAAATAAGTGTGCAGCTGAAGATCAATAGGGGTATGGTATGTTACAGAATGGGATACCCCCACAGCAGACCTGAGATCAGTATATATGCACAGCAACAGTGGATAAGCAGGCTCCAACAGGCCAAATTACTTTAAATAAGTGTGCAGCTGAAGATCAAGAGGGGTATGGTATGTTACAGAATGGGATACCCCCACAGCAGACTTGAGATCAGTATATATGCACAGTAAAAGTGTCTAAGCAGGCTGCAACAGGCCAAATTACTTTAAATAAGTGTGCAGCTTAGTGAAGATCAATAGGGGTATGGTATGTTACAGAATGGGATACCCCCACAGCAAACTTGAGATCAGTATATATGCACTGTAAAAGTGTCTAAGCAGGCTCCAACAGGCCAAATTACTTTAAATAAGTGTGCAGCTTAGTGAAGATCAAGAGGGGTATGGTATGTTACAGAATGGGATACCCCCACAGCAGACCTGAGATCAGTATATATGCACAGTAAAAGTGTCTAAGCAGGCTCCAACAGGCCAAATTACTTTAAATAAGTGTGCAGCTTAGTGAAGATCAAGAGGGGTATGGTATGTTACAGAATGGGATACCCCCACAGCAGACCTGAGATCAGTATATATGCACAGTAAAAGTGTCTAAGCAGGCTGCAACAGGCCAAATTACTTTAAATAAGTGTGCAGCTTAGTGAAGATCAATAGGGGTATGGTATGTTACAGAATGGGATACCCCCACAGCAGATTGAGATCAGTATATATGCACAGTAAAAGTGTCTAAGCAGGCTGCAACAGGCCAAATTACTTTAAATAAGTGTGCAGCTTAGTGAAGATCAATAGGGGTATGGTATGTTACAGAATGGGATACCCCCACAGCAGACTTGAGATCAGTATATATGCACAGTAAAAGTGTCTAAGCAGGCTGCAACAGGCCAAATTACTTTAAATAAGTGTGCAGCTTAGTGAAGATCAATAGGGGTATGGTATGTTACAGAATGGGATACCCCCACAGCAGACCTGAGATCAGTATATATGCACAGCAACAGTGGATAAGCAGGCTCCAACAGGCCAAATTACTTTAAATAAGTGTGCAGCTTAGTGAAGATCAATAGGGGTATGGTATGTTACAGAATGGGATACCCCCACAGCAGACTTGAGATCAGTATATATGCACAGTAAAAGTGTCTAAGCAGGCTGGAACAGGCCAAATTACTTTAAATAAGTGTGCAGCTTAGTGAAGATCAATAGGGGTATATGTTACTGAATGGGATACCCCCACAGCAGACTTGAGATCAGTATATATGCACAGTAAAAGTGTCTAAGCAGGCTGCAACAGGCCAAATTACTTTAAATAAGTGTGCAGCTGAAGATCAAGAGGGGTATGGTATGTTACAGAATGGGATACCCCCACAGCAGACTTGAGATCAGTATATATGCACAGTAAAAGTGTCTAAGCAGGCTGCAACAGGCCAAATTACTTTAAATAAGTGTGCAGCTTAGTGAAGATCAATAGGGGTATGGTATGTTACAGAATGGGATACCCCCACAGCAGACTTGAGATCAGTATATATGCACAGTAAAAGTGTCTAAGCAGGCTGCAACAGGCCAAATTACTTTAAATAAGTGTGCAGCTTAGTGAAGATCAATAGGGGTATGGTGTGTTACAGAATGGGATACCCCCACAGCAGACTTGAGATCAGTATATATGCACAGTAAAAGTGTCTAAGCAGGCTGCAACAGGCCAAATTACTTTAAATAAGTGTGCAGCTTAGTGAAGATCAATAGGGGTATGGTATGTTACAGAATGGGATACCCCCACAGCAGACTTGAGATCAGTATATATGCACAATAAAAGTGTCTAAGCAGGCTGCAACAGGCCAAATTACTTTAAATAAGTGTGCAGCTGAAGATCAAGAGGGGTATGGTATGTTACAGAATGGGATACCCCCACAGCAGACTTGAGATCAGTATATATGCACAGCAAAAGTATCTAAGCAGGCTGCAACAGGCCAAATTACTTTAAATAAGTGTGCAGCTTAGAGGAAATACAGAGGCTAATGAGATCTTACAAAATGGTAATGTTCCCACAGCAGACTTGAGATCAGTTCAGTATATATGCACAACATCAAAAGTGTATAAGCAGCCTGAAACAGCTAACAAAGCCAGTCAGCCAGTCAGTAACACGCAGGCTGGATGAAAAAAAAAAAAATCTCCCTCTCACTGCCTCCGATTTTTCCTAACTTTCCCTGCTTCTCGCTGACTTCCTGCCTGTCTCCTGCCTGTCCCTGCCTGTCCCTGGCTCTCTAACTGTCTCTCCCTGAATACAGAAGTGTCCTGTCTCTCACGAATGCAATAGAGAAATGAAGAAAAGCAAGATGTCCGTCGCCTTAAATAGCGCTGTGACGTCACCGGGCTTGCTGGCTGCTGATAGGCTGCATGTGACTGCCCCAGTATGCACTGGAGCGGGGTAGATGTCTGGACATGTCCCGTCCGCCATCTTAGAATGCCTGTAATGTAAATGAATGGATGTTAAAGAAAAACTTCGAGCGATCGAAGCACGGGGAAATTCGGATTTGATCCGAATCGAATTTTTCATGAAATTCGGATCGAATCCGGGTTCGTCCGGATCGATTCGCTCATCCCTAATTAGAATGTTAATCTTTATTTTCTCCAACATACATATAATCTTTGTTATTAAAACTACTTATGTACTTAGTTACTGTTATTTGTATTGTACAAATTTTTTTTTTTCAGGAACCGCAATGTCCAAGCAGTGGTGGCCCCGGAAATGCAGTTCCTTAGTGTCCTCGATGGGTTTCCAGGCTCATCCCATGACGCGTTTATCTTGCGGAGCTTCGGCTTATTCCGTCGGTTTGAGTCTGGAGAATTATCAGGTGGATGGCTCCTTGGTAAGTTTTCTCAAATTATGTAATTCCCTTTTCACTGTATGCCTATGAATCTAGTTGATGACCCATGTCTTAACCTATGTGTCAGGACTGTACCGGACACCTGTCTGACTTGAGCTGATAATCCCCAATCTCCACCGCCTCTTCTGCCTATAGACAAGTCCCCGCTTGTAGGAGACACGGGTAATGCCTCTCCTACTCGGTTACCCCCAGGACTTATAGGGCGCAAAGATTATCAGCTTAAGGTGGAGACTGATGAACGGCAGGGAGTCCCAAATGAGGATGCCGGATGGCGGAAGTCCAAATACAGGCCGAGGTCAAAACCGGGAGGTCACGGGGCGAGGTATCCGAAGGAGGTAACGAAGAATAGTCGAACAAGCCGAGGTCAAATCCAGGAGGTCACGGTGCGAGGTATCAGAGGGGTCAGGCGGAATCGTGGTCAGGCAGGCAAAAGGTCAGGGCAGGCAGCAAGCGAGAGAGGTCAAGGTCCAAAGCCGAATAATAACGAAAGACAATGTGAACACACTTCCAGAACCCAGAGGCTATAACGGGCACTGGGATACTGAAGCAGTGCAGCTTTATAGGGAATACTGCCCATTGGGGAAAGGGGACAATGGAGGGAATCACACTGATTGGTGCATACATAGAAAACGGGAGCGGTCCCAGGAGCTGGACGGCCCAGGCCAGACAGGCCGACCAGTCCCTGGGTCCGCTCCCAGGATCCAGCCACAGATAGGTTATTTCAAACTTGCCCCCGGCGGGCGCGCTGGGGAAAGCGCCGTCGGGAGGCATAAAGAAGATGTGCTCACGCGCGCGCGCAAGCACGTTGAGGATCGGGCGCGCCCCCGCCAGGAGGGGGAAGCGCCGCATCACGAGGGAGCCCAGCAGGGCCGCGCAGCCGCGCGGAGCGGGCTGCAGCGCGGCCTTCGACAGCGTCCTGCACCGCCGGCCCCTGGTCCCCACGACGGCGCCGAGGAGTCGGCAGACCCGGGGACCGTCGGGCAGCAGCCCGCCGGGGGCCACCCGACAGCGCGCCGCGGGACCAGGAACGGCGACGAGGTAAGTGCCTAACATTACCCCCCCCCGAGGAGGGGCCACTGGACCCTCCAAGCTGGGCTTCAGAGGATTTTCCCTGTGAAATCTCTTTACCAAATTCTGCGCATGAACCTCTCTGGCCGGAACCCAAGATCTTTCTTCCGGGCCGTACCCCTTCCAGTCAATTAAATATTGAAAAGAGTTTCTAAAAAAGCGGGAATCAAGAACCCGGGCAATCTCAAACTCCTGATGCCCATCGACTAACACAGGACTAGGAGGACTATTGGATTCATGGTTTCTTGCAGGCTTAAGAAGTGAAACATGAAAGGATTTACAGATTTTCATGGAAGAAGGGAGGGCTAACTGATACGTAACCTGATTGATTTTTCGTGTTATGGGGAAGGGGCCGATAAATTTAGGGCCTAACTTAGCGGAGGGCTGGCGTAAGGCCAAATTCTTGGTTGAAAGCCAAACCCAGTTCCCCACCTCATAACCAGAATTAGAAGAACGTTTACGATCTGAAAATTTTTTCTGTTGAAGAACGGCCTTAGTTAGTAGAGATGAGCGAGTAGTGAAATATTCGAAATTTCGAATTTCGATTCGAATAGACCGCGTTACTCGACTACTCGACGGAATATCGAATCCCATTATAGTCTATGGGAAAAAAATGCTCGACACTTGGAAATCTCAATTCGACCACTTGGAGGTCACCAAGTCCACCCTGAAACATCAGAAAATGATGCCAACACTGCTGGAATGCAACTGGGACAGCAGGGGAAGCATGTCTGGGTGCATATAACGCGCCCAAGTCGCACTATTACGCCACTATCACAGCCTCTCAACAATACACTCCAAACACAATATTACTTCTACGTAAAGTGAGACAAGACAAGGAAACCTTCTTTCCTCTACATTGCCATGGACCCCAAGCCAAACTGTACAAAAAAGAAGAACAAAATTCTGCACCCCTTAAAATCACATTGCCTAATGACAACCACAGATGGCATAGGCAAGGGGGAAAATAAATAGACCCCACCCCTAATTGTCATTGTGTGTGTGTGTGTGAGATGTGGTCAGACATGTCCTCTTGTGTCATTGTGTCACCCCAGCAGTAAGGGAAGCTTACAGGAGGAGGTTTGTTACAGTGTGTCACCCCAGCAGTCAGGGAAGCTTACAGGAGGAGGTTTGTTACAGTGTGGCACCCCAGCAGTAAGGGAAGCTTACAGGAGGAGGTTTGTTACAGTGTGTCACCCCAGCAGTCAGGGAAGCTTACAGGAGGAGGTTTGTTACAGTGTGTTACCCCAGCAGTAAGGGAAGCTTACAGGAGGAGGTTTGTTACAGTGTGTCACCCCTGCAGTCAGGGAAGCTTACAGGAGGAGGTTTGTTACAGTGTGTCACCCCAGCAGTAAGGGAAGCTTACAGGAGGAGGTTTGTTACAGTGTGTCACCCCAGCAGTCAGGGAAGCTTACAGGAGGAGGTTTGTTACAGTGTGTCACCCCAGCAGTCAGGGAAGCTTACAGGAGGAGGTTTGTTACAGTGTGTCACCCCAGCAGTAGGGGAGGCCCAAGAGCTGAGACCTCTTAAAAATTGTGTGGAGGCCCAAGAGCTGAGACCTTTTAAAAATTGTGTGGAGGCCCAAGAGCTGAGACCTTTTAAAAATTGTGTGGAGGCCCAAGAGCTGAGACCTTTTAAAAATTGTGTGGAGGCCCAAGAGCTGAGACCTTTTAAAAATTGTGTGGAGGCCCAAGAGCTGAGACCTTTTAAAAATTGTGTGGAGGCCCAAGAGCTGAGACCTTTTAAAAATTGTGTGGAGGCCCAAGAGCTGAGACCTCTTAAAAATTGATTGTATTAAGCCCAAGAGGTGAGCCATAATTTTTTTTTATTAATACAGCAATTCTACGGCGGTTAAAGAGGAGGAGGAGGAGGAGGAGGAGGAGGAGGAAATGGCACTTCATACAGATGGCACTTCACTCTTGGCTGCTTTCCACTGTTGTACAAGCAAAGTCCGGGTCAATCCACTTGCTGTTCATTTTGATTAGCGTCAGCCTGTCGGCACTGTCGGTTGACAGGCGGCTGCGCTTATCGGTTATAATGCCCCCGGCTGCGCTGAACACCCTTTCTGATAGCACGCTGGCGGCAGGGCAGGCAAGCACCTCCAAGGCGTACAGGGACAGTTCCAGCCACGTGTCCAACTTGGAGACCCAGTAAGTGTAGGTCGCCGAGGGATCGGGGAGGACAGGGGTGTGGTCTGCCAGGTAGTCCCGCAACATCCGCCGATACTTGTCCCTCCTGCTGATAGCGGGCCCCGCAGTGATGGAAGTTGCACGAGGGGGTGACATGAACGTGTCCCACACCTTGGAGAGTGTTCCCCTGGTGGCTGTGGGCCTGATCGATGTTGTCAGACTCTGGGAGACACTCTCCTCTCTGCCGCCAGCGATGCTGGGTGGGAAAATCTGCATCATGTTCTGCAAGAGTTCCCTCTGGTATTCCAGTAATCGATTCGTCCTCTCCTCTACCGGAATAAAAGAGGAGAAGTTATCTTTATACCGGGGGTCCAGGAGTGCGAAGACCCAGTATAGTTTGTTCTCCAATATCCGGACAACACGTATGTCCCGGGAAAAGCAGCCCAGCATGAAGTCAGCCATGTGTGCCAGACTCTGAGTAGGCATGACATCACTGCCCCCACCAGAAGGATCATTTTCCATTTCCTCCTCTTCCTCCTCCTCTCCGCCCCATCCGCGCTGAACCAATGGGACGCACACAGCCTGACTGCTACCCTCGCCGCCAGCATCCTCTTCCACAGCCACCTCCACGTTGTCCTCCTCCTCCTCATCCTCCTCCTCCTGCAACTGCCACCGAGCAGCAGACAAAAGTGTGGTCTGACTGTCTACCTGCGTTGCGTCTCCTCCTACCCCCGTCTCCTCTGTGTGCAATGCGTTCTCCCTTATTGCGATGAGCGATTCTTTAAGGACGCATAGGAGCGGGATGGTTACGCTCACTATAGCGTCCTCGCTGCTGACCTTCTTAGTGGACTCCTCAAAGATACGCAATACATCGCATATGTCTGCCATCCATGGCCACTAGTGGTTGGCAAACTGAGGGAGCTGAGTTGGAGGCACGCGTGGATGCATCATCTGGTACTCCATCAATGCTTTCTGCTGCTCACACACCCTGGCCAACATGCAATAGGTGGAATTCCAGCGAGTGGGCAGGTCGCACAACAGCCGATGTTGAGGCAAATGGAGGCGTTGCTGGATTTTTTTTAAGCTAGCAGCAGCTACAGTTGACTTCCGAAAGTGAGCGCACAAGCGCCGCACTTTGACCAGTAGCTCTGCCAGGTTGGGGTAAGTCTTTAGAAACTTTTGTACTACCAAATTAAAAACGTGGGCCAGGCATGGTACGTGATTGAGTTCTGCAAGCTCCAGAGCCGCCACCAGGTTACGGCCATTATCGCACACGACCATGCCTGGTCCTAGCTGCAGCGGCGACAGCCACATCTCTGTCTGCTGCAATATGGCGTGCCTCACCTCTGCGGCGCTGTGCTTCCTGTCGCCCAAGCTGATGAGCTTAAGCACCGCCTGCTGACGTCTCCCCGCGCCAGTGCTGCAACGCTTCCAGCTAGGGGCTGAGGGCGATGTTAAGGCAGAGGAGGAGGAGGAGGAGGAGGAGGAGGAAGAGGAGGGGGGTCTATCAGAACCCGTGCTGGCAATCTTGGGCGGGGGTGGTATGTAGGCCGTCCCTGTTTGCGACCCCGTCCCCGCTTCCACAACATTCACCCAGTGTGCCGTCAAAGAGATGTAGCGTCCTTGGCCGCAAGCGCTTGTCCACGAGTCGGTGGTCAAGTGGACCTTTGCGCTGACTGCGTACCTCAGGGCCCGCCTGATGTTACGCGACACGTGCTGGTGCAGGGCGGGGACGCCACACCGGGAAAAATAGTGGCGGCTAGGGACGGAATAGCGAGGTGCGGCAGCCGCCATCAGGTCGCGGAAGGCCTGCGTCTCCACAAGCCTAAACGGCAACATCTCCAGGGCCAGCAGTTTGGAGATGAGGCAGGTTAAGGCTTGGGGGTGACTGGAGGCGTACTTCCGCCTGCGGTTGAACGCCTGCGAGATGGACAGTTGATGGGACGAGGAGATGGAAGGTGCAGACGAAGATGCGGGGGAAGGGGGGGCTGAAGGAGAAGGCCCCAAAGTAGCCGAGGCAGAGGCAGATGTGGAGGTGTCCTGGCTGGAGGTCTGGACCGCAGTGGCAGCACACAACAAAGGGGAAGAGGCAGTGGCAGCAAGACGGGGCGCAGGTTGTATTGCGTTTGCTCTCTCCCACTCAGCCCAGTGCTTGAATTCCAAGTGACGGCGCATGCCTGAGGTGGTCAGATTGCTCTTCTCAGAGCCCCTACTCAGTTTTGAGTGGCAGATTGCGCAAACCGCGCTCAGTTTGTCATCCGCGCAAACATTAAAAAATCTCCACACCACAGAAGTACGAGGCCTCGATGGGGGAGCTTCGCGCGACTGCCTGCTGCCGGGAAGAGCTTCGGCCCTGCTGGCTGTGGCCTGCCTTCTGTGTCTGGACTGTCCTCTGCCTCTGGACTGTCCTCTGCCTCTTGCTGCCTTATTCGGTGATGCGCAGACCGCATCTCCACTGCTTTCCCCGCTGGACATCACCCCTGTCCAAGTGGGGTCGGTCATTTCATCGTCCACCACCTCCTCTTCCACTTCCTCTCTCTGCTCCTCCTCCTGCCCACTGGACATTCCAACAGCCTCCCTTGATGGCAACTGCGTCTCATCATCATCATCGCTCATGATAGCAGATGCTGGTTCCGGGTCCACATCACTAGCAGATGGCGGATACTCAAGTGTTTGGGCATCACTACAAACAAATTCCTCTGCTAGCTCCTGGGATTCTTGCAGCACATCTGGAAAAGGACCCGAAAAGAGGTCCTGGGAGGGGTCAAGGGTGGGCTGACTCTGTTGGCCAGGTTGGGAGGAAGGAGGGTCAGAGTGAGACTGTGTGGATGACTGGGTGGTGGACAAGTGACTGGAAGCGTTATCGGCCATCCATTGCACCACCTGTTCACGCTGCTCAGGCCTCAACAGAGGTGTACCCCGCCCCCCGCATAACTGTCCCATAAAGGCAGGGAAGCTGGATGAGCGTAATGCTGGCTGCCCCTCACCAGCACGCATTGTATCCCCACTGGCTTCAACGCGGTTTGTGCCCCCACCAGCATTTCCGCGCCCCCGTCCTCGTCCACGTCCCTTTGCGCTAGCCCTCTGCATTTCAGACGTTTTACTTTTTTGGCCACGCGTTATGCCAAATATAAAAATATTTTTAAGAAGAACACCTAGCTATACAGCCGTATACTGCCAGAAGGTGAAATGGTGCCTATACGCACCGTGTATAAAACAGTGTTTTGTTGGCACAGAGGACACAAAACAGTAGTGCCAAATATAAATATATTTTTAAGAAGAACACCTGGCTATACAGCCGTATACTGCCAGAAGGTGAAATGGTGCCTATACGCACCGTGTATAAAACAGTGTTTTGTTGGCACAGAGGACACAAAACAGTAGTGCCAAATATAAATATATTTTTAAGAAGAACACCTGGCTATACAGCCGTATACTGCCAGAAGGTGAAATGGTGCCTATACGCTCCGGGTATATAACAAGGTTTTGTTGGTAAAGAGGACACAAAACAGTAGTGCCAAATATAAAAATATTTTTAAGAAAAACACCTGGCTATACAGCCGTATACTGCCAGAAGGTGAAATGGTGCCTATACGCACCGGGTATATAACAAGGTTTTGTTGGTAAAGAGGACACAAAACAGTAGTGCCAAATATAAAAATATTTTTAAGAAAAACACCTGGCTATACAGCCGTATACTGCCAGAAGGTGAAATGGTGCCTATACGCACCGGGTATATAACAAGGTTTTGTTGGTAAAGAGGACACAAAACAGTAGTGCCAAATATAAAAATATTTTTAAGAAAAACACCTGGCTATACAGCCGTATACTGCCAGAAGGTGAAATGGTGCCTATACGCACCGGGTATATAACAAGGTTTTGTTGGTAAAGAGGACACAAAACAGTAGTGCCAAATATAAAAATATTTTTAAGAAAAACACCTGGCTATACAGCCGTATACTGCCAGAAGGTGAAATGGTGCCTATACGCACCGGGTATATAACAAGGTTTTGTTGGCACAGAGGACACAAAACAGTAGTGCAAAATATAGTTTTGTATATAGGTGCTAATATACCACTGAAGTCTTTCTGTCCCTATTCCAGCATCAGCAGCTACCCCTCACTAAAGCAGCCGTTTTGAGCAGAGTGTATATAGTTTTGTATATAGGTGGTAATACACCACTGAAGTCTTTCTGTCCCTATTCCAGCAGCAGCAGCTACCCCTCACTAAAGCAGCCATTGTGTGCAGTGTGTATATAGCTAGAATGAGCTATATACTGTTCAGCATAGTAGCCCTAATAAGGGCTCTTAATGACTCTCTTGTCTTCTGGTAGCTGGTATATATGGTGGTAAAAGCGATATTCTGAGCTTCTGGGGCCCTGCCTGCCTACATAGGATATGAGCTATATACTGTTCAGCGTAGTAGCCCTAATAAGGGCTCTTAATGACTCTCTTGTCTTCTGGTAGCTGGTATATATGGTGGTAAAAGCGATATTCTGAGCTTCTGGGGCCCTGCCTGCCTACATAGGATATGAGCTATATACTGTTCAGCGTAGTAGCCCTAATAAGGGCTCTTAATGACTCTCTTGTCTTCTGGTAGCTGGTATATATGGTGGTAAAAGCGATATTCTGAGCTTCTGGGGCCCTGCCTGCCTACATAGGATATGAGCTATATACTGTTCAACATAGCAGCACTAATAAGGGCTCTTAATGACTCTCTTGTCTTCTGGTAGCTGGTATATATGGTGGTAAAAGCGATATTCTGAGCTTCTGGGGCCCTGCCTGCCTACATAGGATATGAGCTATATACTGTTCAACATAGCAGCACTAATAAGGGATTAAGGACTCTCTTGTCTTCTGGTAGCTGGTATATATGGTGGTAAAAGTGATATTCTGAGCTTCTGGGGCCCTGCCTGACTACATAGGATATGAGCTATATACTGTTCAGCGTAGTAGCCCTAATAAGGGCTCTTAATGACTCTCTTGTCTTCTGGTAGCTGGTATATATGGTGGTAAAAGCGATATTCTGAGCTTCTGGGGCCCTGCCTGCCTACATAGGATATGAGCTATATACTGTTCAACATAGCAGCACTAATAAGGGCTCTTAATGACTCTCTTGTCTTCTGGTAGCTGGTATATATGGTGGTAAAAGCGATATTCTGAGCTTCTGGGGCCCTGCCTGACTACATAGGATATGAGCTATATACTGTTCAGCGTAGTAGCCCTAATAAGGGCTCTTAATGACTCTCTTGTCTTCTGGTAGCTGGTATATATGGTGGTAAAAGCGATATTCTGAGCTTCTGGGGCCCTGCCTGCCTACATAGGATATGAGCTATATACTGTTCAACATAGCAGCACTAATAAGGGCTCTTAATGACTCTCTTGTCTTCTGGTAGCTGGTATATATGGTGGTAAAAGCAATATTCTGAGCTTCTGGGGCCCTGCCTGACTACATAGAATATGAGCTATATACTGTTCAGCGTAGTAGCCCTAATAAGGGCTCTTAATGACTCTCTTGTCTTCTGGTAGCTGGTATATATGGTGGTAAAAGCGATATTCTGAGCTTCTGGGGCCCTGCCTGCCTACATAGGATATGAGCTATATACTGTTCAACATAGCAGCACTAATAAGGGCTCTTAATGACTCTCTTGTCTTCTGGTAGCTGGTATATATGGTGGTAAAAGCGATATTCTGAGCTTCTGGGGCCCTGCCTGCCTACATAGGATATGAGCTATATACTGTTCAGCGTAGTAGCCCTAATAAGGGCTCTTAATGACTCTCTTGTCTTCTGGTAGCTGGTATATATGGTGGTAAAAGCGATATTCTGAGCTTCTGGGTCCCTGCCTGACTACATAGGATATGAGCTATATACTGTTCAGCGTAGTAGCCCTAATAAGGGCTCTTAATGACTCTCTTGTCTTCTGGTAGCTGGTATATATGGTGGTAAAAGCGATATTCTGAGCTTCTGGGGCCCTGCCTGCCTACATAGGATATGAGCTATATACTGTTCAACATAGCAGCACTAATAAGGGCTCTTAATGACTCTCTTGTCTTCTGGTAGCTGGAATATATGGTGGTAAAAGCGATATTCTGAGCTTCTGGGGCCCTGCCTGCCTACATAGGATATGAGCTATATACTGTTCAGCGTAGTAGCCCTAATAAGGGCTCTTAATGACTCTCTTGTCTTCTGGTAGCTGGTATATATGGTGGTAAAAGCGATATTCTGAGCTTCTGGGGCCCTGCCTGCCTACATAGGATATGAGCTATATACTGTTCAACATAGCAGCACTAATAAGGGCTCTTAATGACTCTCTTGTCTTCTGGTAGCTGGTATATATGGTGGTAAAAGCGATATTCTGAGCTTCTGGGGCCCTGCCTGCCTACATAGGATATGAGCTATATACTGTTCAACATAGCAGCACTAATAAGGGATTAAGGACTCTCTTGTCTTCTGGTAGCTGGTATATATGGTGGTAAAAGCGATATTCTGAGCTTCTGGGGCCCTGCCTGACTACATAGGATATGAGCTATATACTGTTCAGCGTAGTAGCCCTAATAAGGGCTCTTAATGACTCTCTTGTCTTCTGGTAGCTGGTATATATGGTGGTAAAAGCGATATTCTGAGCTTCTGGGGCCCTGCCTGCCTACATAGGATATGAGCTTTATACTGTTCAACATAGCAGCACTAATAAGGGCTCTTAATGACTCTCTTGTCTTCTGGTAGCTGGTATATATGGTGGTAAAAGCGATATTCTGAGCTTCTGGGGCCCTGCCTGCCTACATAGGATATGAGCTATATACTGTTCAACATAGCAGCACTAATAAGGGCTCTTAATGACTCTCTTGTCTTCTGGTAGCTGGTATATATGGTGGTAAAAGCGATATTCTGAGCTTCTGGGGCCCTGCCTGCCTACATAGGATATAGCAGCACTAATAAGGGATTAAGGACTCTCTTGTCTTCTGGTAGCTGGTATATATGGTGGTAAAAGCGATATTCTGAGCTTCTGGGGCCCTGCCTGCCTACATAGGATATGAGCTATATACTGTTCAGCGTAGTAGCCCTAATAAGGGCTCTTAATGACTCTCTTGTCTTCTGGTAGCTGGTATATATGGTGGTAAAAGCGATATTCTGAGCTTCTGGGGCCCTGCCTGCCTACATAGGATATGAGCTATATACTGTTCAACATAGCAGCACTAATAAGGGCTCTTAATGACTCTCTTGTCTTCTGGTAGCTGGTATATATGGTGGTAAAAGCGATATTCTGAGCTTCTGGGGCCCTGCCTGCCTACATAGGATATGAGCTATATACTGTTCAACATAGCAGCACTAATAAGGGATTAAGGACTCTCTTGTCTTCTGGTAGCTGGTATATATGGTGGTAAAAGCGATATTCTGAGCTTCTGGGGCCCTGCCTGACTACATAGGATATGAGCTATATACTGTTCAGCGTAGTAGCCCTAATAAGGGCTCTTAATGACTCTCTTGTCTTCTGGTAGCTGGTATATATGGTGGTAAAAGCGATATTCTGAGCTTCTGGGGCCCTGCCTGCCTACATAGGATATGAGCTATATACTGTTCAACATAGCAGCACTAATAAGGGCTCTTAATGACTCTCTTGTCTTCTGGTAGCTGGTATATATGGTGGTAAAAGCGATATTCTGAGCTTCTGGGGCCCTGCCTGCCTACATAGGATATGAGCTATATACTGTTCAACATAGCAGCACTAATAAGGGCTCTTAATGACTCTCTTGTCTTCTGGTAGCTGGTATATATGGTGGTAAAAGCGATATTCTGAGCTTCTGGGGCCCTGCCTGCCTACATAGGATATGAGCTATATACTGCTCAACATAGCAGCACTAATAAGGGATTAAGGACTCTCTTGTCTTCTGGTAGCTGGTATATATGGTGGTAAAAGCGATATTCTGAGCTTCTGGGGCCCTGCCTGACTACATAGGATATGAGCTATATACTGTTCAGCGTAGTAGCCCTAATAAGGGCTCTTAATGACTCTCTTGTCTTCTGGTAGATGGTATATATGGTGGTAAAAGCGATATTCTGAGCTTCTGGGGCCCTGCCTGCCTACATAGGATATGAGCTATATACTGTTCAACATAGCAGCACTAATAAGGGCTCTTAATGACTCTCTTGTCTTCTGGTAGCTGGTATATATGGTGGTAAAAGCGATATTCTGAGCTTCTGGGGCCCTGCCTGCCTACATAGGATATGAGCTATATACTGTTCAACATAGCAGCACTAATAAGGGCTCTTAATGACTCTCTTGTCTTCTGGTAGCTGGTATATATGGTGGTAAAAGCGATATTCTGAGCTTCTGGGGCCCTGCCTGACTACATAGAATATGAGCTATATATTGTTCAGCGTAGTAGCCCTAATAAGGGCTCTTAATTACTCTCTTGTCTTCTGGTAGCTGGTATATATGGTGGTAAAAGCGATATTCTGAGCTTCTGGGGCCCTGCCTGCCTACATAGGATATGAGCTATATACTGTTCAACATAGCAGCACTAATAAGGGCTCTTAATGACTCTCTTGTCTTCTGGTAGCTGGTATATATGGTGGTAAAAGCGATATTCTGAGCTTCTGGGGCCCTGCCTGCCTACATAGGATATGAGCTATATACTGTTCAGCGTAGTAGCCCTAATAAGGGCTCTTAATGACTCTCTTGTCTTCTGGTAGCTGGTATATATGGTGGTAAAAGCGATATTCTGAGCTTCTGGGGCCCTGCCTGCCTACATAGGATATGAGCTATATACTGTTCAACATAGCAGCACTAATAAGGGATTAAGGACTCTCTTGTCTTCTGGTAGCTGGTATATATGGTGGTAAAAGCGATATTCTGAGCTTCTGGGGCCCTGCCTGACTACATAGGATATGAGCTATATACTGTTCAGCGTAGTAGCCCTAATAAGGGCTCTTAATGACTCTCTTGTCTTCTGGTAGCTGGTATATATGGTGGTAAAAGCGATATTCTGAGCTTCTGGGGCCCTGCCTGCCTACATAGGATATGAGCTATATACTGTTCAGCGTAGTAGCCCTAATAAGGGCTCTTAATGACTCTCTTGTCTTCTGGTAGCTGGTATATATGGTGGTAAAAGCGATATTCTGAGCTTCTGGGGCCCTGCCTGCCTACATAGGATATGAGCTATATACTGTTCAACATAGCAGCACTAATAAGGGCTCTTAATGACTCTCTTGTCTTCTGGTAGCTGGTATATATGGTGGTAAAAGCGATATTCTGAGCTTCTGGGGCCCTGCCTGCCTACATAGGATATGAGCTATATACTGTTCAACATAGCAGCACTAATAAGGGCTCTTAATGACTCGCTTGTCTTCTGGTAGCTGGTATATATGGTGGTAAAAGCGATATTCTGAGCTTCTGGGGCCCTGCCTGCCTACATAGGATATGAGCTATATACTGTTCAGCGTAGTAGCCCTAATAAGGGCTCTTAATGACTCTCTTGTCTTCTGGTAGCTGGTATATATGGTGGTAAAAGCGATATTCTGAGCTTCTGGGGCCCTGCCTGCCTACATAGGATATGAGCTATATACTGTTCAACATAGCAGCACTAATAAGGGCTCTTAATGACTCTCTTGTCTTCTGGTAGCTGGTATATATGGTGGTAAAAGCGATATTCTGAGCTTCTGGGGCCCTGCCTGCCTACATAGGATATGAGCTATATACTGTTCAGCGTAGTAGCCCTAATAAGGGCTCTTAATGACTCTCTTGTCTTCTGGTAGCTGGTATATATGGTGGTAAAAGCGATATTCTGAGCTTCTGGGGCCCTGCCTGCCTACATAGGATATGAGCTATATACTGTTCAACATAGCAGCACTAATAAGGGCTCTTAATGACTCTCTTGTCTTCTGGTAGCTGGTATATATGGTGGTAAAAGCGATATTCTGAGCTTCTGGGGCCCTGCCTGACTACATAGAATATGAGCTATATACTGTTCAGCGTAGTAGCCCTAATAAGGGCTCTTAATGACTCTCTTGTCTTCTGGTAGCTGGTATATATGGTGGTAAAAGCGATATTCTGAGCTTCTGGGGCCCTGCCTGCCTACATAGGATATGAGCTATATACTGTTCAACATAGCAGCACTAATAAGGGCTCTTAATGACTCTCTTGTCTTCTGGTAGCTGGTATATATGGTGGTAAAAGCGATATTCTGAGCTTCTGGGGCCCTGCCTGCCTACATAGGATATGAGCTATATACTGTTCAGCGTAGTAGCCCTAATAAGGGCTCTTAATGACTCTCTTGTCTTCTGGTAGCTGGTATATATGGTGGTAAAAGCGATATTCTGAGCTTCTGGGGCCCTGCCTGCCTACACAGGATATGAGCTATATACTGTTCAACATAGCAGCACTAATAAGGGATTAAGGACTCTCTTGTCTTCTGGTAGCTGGTATATATGGTGGTAAAAGCGATATTCTGAGTATCTGGGGCCCTGCCTGACTACATAGGATATGAGCTATATACTGTTCAGCGTAGTAGCCCTAATAAGGGCTCTTAATGACTCTCTTGTCTTCTGGTAGCTGGTATATATGGTGGTAAAAGCGATATTCTGTGCTTCTGGGGCCCTGCCTGCCTACATAGGATATGAGCTATATACTGTTCAGCGTAGTAGCCCTAATAAGGGCTCTTAATGACTCTCTTGTCTTCTGGTAGCTGGTATATATGGTGGTAAAAGCGATATTCTGAGCTTCTGGGGCCCTGCCTGCCTACATATGAGCCATATACCGTTCAGCGTAGTAGCCCTAATAAGGGCTCTTAATGACTCTCTTGTCTTCTGGTAGCTGGTATATATGGTGGTAAAAGCGATATTCTGAGCTTCTGGGGCCCTGCCTGCCTACATAGGATATGAGCTATATACTGTTCAGCGTAGTAGCCCTAATAAGGGCTCTTAATGACTCTCTTGTCTTCTGGTAGCTGGTATATATGGTGGTAAAAGCGATATTCTGAGCTTCTGGGGCCCTGCCTGCCTACATATGAGCCATATACCGTTCAGCGTAGTAGCCCTAATAAGGGCTCTTAATGACTCTCTTGTCTTCTGGTAGCTGGTATAGATGGTGGTAAATGCAATATTCCGAGCTTCTGGGGCCCTGCCAGCGACAGCCTGTCTTTCCCTGCTGTGAGCGTCTGTCCCTCACTAAGTTCAAGCTGCTAATGCTGACGAAGAGGAAGTGCTGAGTTTTGTATATTCGAGGTCACATGGTTTTTCCAGCCAATGCGTGTAGACGCCGTTTTCGCGATGCCAGCGTCCTCCCAGGACCTGTCCCACCCCCCCTGCATGGTGATTGGTGTAAAAAACGCGCCAGGGAAGGTGGGAGGGGAAACGAATTGTGAGTGCGCCATCGCCGCTGTACTCGATCGAAATCGAGTATGACGAACAGCGTAGTATTCGATCGAATACCGGCTCGGTCGAATACTACTCGCTCATCTCTATTAGTTAGATGTTGCTGGATTTTATTCCATAACCCTGGCCATTTGGAAACCCATTCATCTAAGGAGGGAACTCTAGAGGGTTGGTCCGAAAGGGCTGAGAACTTCAGATCTTTGCCATAGACACAATGGAAGGGAGAAACCCCCGTGGAAGAATGTGAAGCGTTGTTTAATGCAAATTCAGCAAACGGTAGGAAGAAGGCCCAATCCGTCTGAGTATCAGCCGTGAAACAACGCAAATATTGTTCTAAAGATTGGTTTGTTCTTTCGGTTTGCCCATTCGACTGAGGGTGGAAAGCCGAGGAAAGAGAGACGGTGAAGCCCAGCTTAGTACAGAAAACCCTCCAAAACCTGGAGACAAATTGGACCCCCCTATCCGAAACAATGTCTACTGGAATACCGTGGATTCTAAAAATGTGAGTGATAAAGAGTTGAGCTAATATTTGAGCTGTGGGAAGCTTTTTTAAAGGAATGAAATGAGCCATTTTGCTAAAGCGGTCCACTACTACCCAAATAACGGTATATCCCTGGGAAGGGGGAAGATCTGTAACAAAATCCATGGCCAAATGGGTCTACGGAGAGGCAGGAATGGGCAATGGTAGTAGAGGGCCTTCAGGAGAGTGTCTTAAAGATTTACTCCGAGCACAGACCTTACAGGCTAGGACAAATTTCTGTGCATCCCTTCTAATGGATGGCCACCAAACTTGGCGAGTCAATAAAGCAATAGTTTTCTTTACCCCGGATGACCCGCTGTTTTAGTATCGTGAAAATGAGACAAAAAGGCAGTGCGGTAGAGAGAAGGCACAAACTGGACCGACTCAGGTTTTTCAGGTGGAGCCTCGGCCTGGAATTGAGCCAGATCAGGAAGTTGAGGTTGGATGGCGGCAACCACCAGGGAGTGGGGCAAGATGGGAATATCCATCCTTTCGGGTAAATCAGAGAAAGAAAAACTCTGAGACAGGGCATCCGCTTTAACGTTTTTGGACCCAGGTTTATAGGTTATAGAGAAGTTAAACCGGGAAAAGAACAAGGACCAGCGAGCCTGTCTTGGAGTTAGTCTTTTTGCGGATTGGATGTACTCTAGATTTTTATGATCCGTAAAGACTGTAACTGGGTACTGAGCCCCCTCCAGCCAGTGTCTCCATTCCTGAAAGGCCAACTTGATAGCCAACAATTCTCGGTTACCGATATCATAATTTCTTTCAGCCCCCGAGAATTTCTTAGAAAAAAAAGCACAAGGGTGAAGGCGTTCAGGTGACCCGCGATATTGTGACAAAACCGCCCCCACAGCAATTTCAGAAGCATCCACCTCCACAAAAAAGGGCAATTGGCCGTCTGGATGAACTAAGACCGGAGCGGAACTGAAGACTCCTTTCAATTTCTCAAAGGCCTGGACAGCTTGAACCGGCCAAACTGACGGATACCCCCCTTTCTTGGTAAGATTTGTCAACGGGGTCACTAGAGAAGAAACATTTTTAATGAACCTCCTATAAAAATTAGCGAAGCCCAAAAACCTTTGCAGTCCTTTCAGATCCCTGGGCTGCTCCCATTCTAATACTGCCTTCACTTTAGACTGATCCATGGATAGACCAGATTTAGAAATAATATAACCGAGAAAAGGAACCTCTGATACTTCAAATTGGCACTTTTTTAACTTAGCATATAAATAGTTTTCCCTGAGTTTTTGCAAGACCATGCGCACATGTTTGCGATGTTCGTCAAGAGATGAAGAAAAAATCAAAATGTCATCTAAATAGACGACTACAAAACGGCCAAGATAGTCCCTAAAAATTTCGTTTACAAAATGAAAGACCGCGGGGGCATTACATAACCCAAATGGCATTACCAAATACTCATAATGCCCTTCGAGGGTATTGAAGGCCGTTTTCCACTCATCCCCCTGCCTAATTCTGATGAGGTTATAGGCCCCCCGGAGATCCAGCTTAGAAAAGACTTGAGCCCCAGCCACCTGCGTAAACAGCCCCTCAATAAGGGGTAGGGGATACTTATTTTTGATGGTAATATTGTTTAAACCCCGATAATCAATACATGGGCGGAGTCCCCCATCCTTCTTCTCCACAAGAAAAAAACCCTGCTCCTGCTGGGGAAGAAGATGCCCGGATAAACCCCTTTTCCAGATTTTCTGCAATATATTCCCGCATGGCCTGATTCTCAGCTCGGGTTAAATTAAATATTCTTCCCCTAGGAGGCATGGTACCAGGAAGGAGTTCAATAGGGCAGTCCCACGGTCTATGGGGAGGAAGTTTGTCTGCCGCCTTTTCAGAAAAGACGTCAGCAAATTCTAGGTACGGAGTGGGAACTCTAGTTGGAGCTAGTTGCGTGACCCGAACCGGGAGTTCCAAACAACTCTGAAAACATTGGTGCCCCCACTTTATGATTTGTCCCGAGACCCAGTCAATTTGGGGATTGTGCTCCTGTAACCATGGCAATCCCAGAATTAGAGGGGTGCTAGGCATGCTCAAGACCAGAAAACTGATCACTTCAGAATGATTAGCTCCCACCTTAAACTGTATAGGAAGGGTTCTAAACTGAACTAATCCCCCTGCCACAGGTGTGCCATCAATGGCAGAGACTCGGATGGGTGTTGGCAAGGACTGCAGCGTAATTCCTAAACTCTGAGCTAACTCAGAGTCAAGGAAGTTCCCTGCTGCTCCGGAGTCTAAGAGAGCCTTCAAATTTAGATATTTAAAATCAACTTTAAGCTGAACCGGAATAAGAACTGGTGACGATACATGAGGTGATACCTTACAGCCTAGGAGGGCCCCCTCGAAACCCCCTAGGCTCTGAAGTTTCCCGACGGCTTCCTTGGGCATACTCTGACCATGTGGCCAGTTCCGCCACAGTACAGACACAGCCCCTCGGATAAGCGACGTCGTCTTTCAACTTCGGTAAGTTTTGTGGCGCCCAGTTGCATGGGTTCTTCCGCAGGTTGCGCTACTGGGGCCTCAGATCTTAAAACTGACTCGGAATGTGACCCTTTTTCTTGGCGCCTTTCCCGAAGACGACGGTCTATGCGAATGGCGAGGTGCATTAACTCGTCTAGGGTTTGGGGTTCCGGATAATTCACCAAAGTATCCTTGATGGAATTGGCCGCAGAGAGCAGGATTGTTCCAGCGAGAGTCCACTGCCCAGCATCGGAATTCTGAGCAGTAATCTTCGGCTGGACGGTGTTCCTGGCGAAGAGTACGCAGTTTAGCGTCAGCCGTGGCCCCTTTGTCGGGATCACCATACAGAACTTCCATCGCGGAAAAGAAACTGTCCACAGAGAGACGAGCAGGATCCTGGGATGATAAGCTAAAGGCCCAGGATTGTGGATCTCCTTGAAGAAGCGAGATAATCAGCCCGACCCGCTGCTCTTGTGACCCCGAAGAGACAGGACGAAGTTG
Source organism: Gastrophryne carolinensis (assembly GCA_027917425.1). Classification (NCBI taxonomy): domain Eukaryota; kingdom Metazoa; phylum Chordata; class Amphibia; order Anura; family Microhylidae; genus Gastrophryne; species Gastrophryne carolinensis. Next base: position 39,436,941 of record CM051238.1, read on the forward strand.
GAAATACAATTTGCAAGAGTCCCGGAAGTTGGCAAACCTTGCCCTGTCGCCATGAAATTTTTCTGGGAGTGGAATTTTAGGTTCCACAGAAATTGCGGCCGGAGTCCCCTGAGGACTGGGGACGATAGGAGCAGGACGGTTCTCCTGGGCCGCAACCCGGTGGGCCAGGTGCTCTACCGCCGCTGTTAAGGCTTGCACCTGTTCCAGGATTTGGTCCATTCTTCTGGCCCGTTATACTGTCAGGACTGTACCGGACACCTGTCTGACTTGAGCTGATAATCCCCAATCTCCACCGCCTCTTCTGCCTATAGACAAGTCCCCGCTTGTAGGAGACACGGGTAATGCCTCTCCTACTCGGTTACCCCCAGGACTTATAGGGCGCAAAGATTATCAGCTTAAGGTGGAGACTGATGAATGGCAGGGAGTCCCAAATGAGGATGCCGGATGGCGGAAGTCCAAATACAGGCCGAGGTCAAAACCGGGAGGTCACGGGGCGAGGTATCCGAAGGAGGTAACGAAGAATAGTCAAACAAGCCGAGGTCAAATCCAGGAGGTCACGATGCGAGGTATCAGAGGGGTCAGGCGGAATCGTGGTCAGGCAGGCAAAAGGTCAGGGCAGGCAGCAAGCGAGAGAGGTCAAGGTCCAAAGCCGAATAATAACGAAAGACAATGTGAACACACTTCCAGAACCCAGAGGCTATAACGGGCACTGGGATACTGAAGCAGTGCAGCTTTATAGGGAATACTGGCCATTGGGGAAAGGGGACAATGGAGGGAATCACACTGATTGGTGCATACATAGAAAACGGGAGCGGTCCCAGGAGCTGGACGGCCCAGGCCAGACAGGCCGACCAGTCCCTGGGTCCGGTCCCAGGATCCAGCCACAGATAGGTTATTTCAAACTTGCCCCCGGCGGGCGCGCTGGGGAAAGCGCCGCCGGGAGGCATAAAGAAGACGTGCTCGCGCGCGCGCGAGCACGTTGAGGATCGGGCGCGCCCCCGCCAGGAGGGGGAAGCGCCGCATCACGAGGGAGCCCAGCAGGGCCGCGCAGCCGCGCGGAGCGGGCTGCAGCGCGGCCTTCGACAACGTCCTGCACCGCCGGCCCCTGCTCCCCACGACGGCGCCAAGGAGTCGGCAGACCCGGGGACCGTCGGGCAGCAGCCCGCCGGGGGCCACCCGACAGCGCGCCGCGGGACCAGGAACGGCGACGAGGTAAGTGCCTAACACTATGGCTGTTTTTTCCCCTTGATGACATGTTAAACCGAACCTTCACCATAATTTTTAGAAAAGCCCAAACCCTTAAAAACTGATTCCCCAGCATTTCCACCTAATATATTTCAAGTTTCTAGTCACTTACTTATTATTCTTTCCCCCACTGGGCTGCAACTCTGTTCAGGGCTTTAGGATACGGGCGCCGCCATCTTTGCTCAGATGCATCACACTTACTGAGGAGAGTAGAGCGGGATAAAGTGCGGCGGGGCGGGTTATAGCTGTGCTTTGCTCACAAAGAGCAGAGATGGGGTCCGGAAAAGGTCAGCAATCCCAGAATGCAGAGCAGCACAGTCAGAAGGCACTTCCTGTTTGCAGCCTGCCTGATATTCCCTGAGCCGCCATCTTGGATGTTTAAAGGCTCATAACATGCAGTAGATGCAGGTAGGATGATTTATAATGTGGGCAATCTGTATGTACAGGGTGTGGGAAATCTATAAGATAGGCTTTTATTCAGTGTGAACGTCCGCTTTAAACAATATTGTTGTTTCAAATGTGTAATTTATGTAAGTATTTTCTTATTCTTTCTGGAGATTCAGGATATCCGCTTCTTCCCTGGCTCCTGACGCCCATACTTCGCCCGCAGAATGAGGCACAGGAGGCATACAATCGGGCACACAGGAAGACCCGGGAGAGAGGGCCTTTGGCCTCCTGAAAACCCGATTCTGCTGTTTGGACCATACCAGGAGGCAGATGAGTATTACACTGGCACACCTAGTGCCTCTGGCCAAGCAGTGCGGGCAAATTTGATTACCAGCTCTTTTGCCTAAAATTTGTTTTGTTTGTTTGTTTATGTTATTTTGTGATTTTCACTATGATTTGCCTTTGTGAAGGCCTTTTTCTTGATTTAAAAAAAAAGTAATGACTTAATTACTAAAAAATTGACACCTGATTTGAGGATTTGGTGCAGTAGGATGCTGGGGCAGTGGCAGATTAGGTTCCAGGGGGGTAATTTCAGAAGGTCCCATCAGGCTGCCATCCTCCTCCTCCTCCATCTCCTGGATTTCATCCATCAGTCTGTTGGGACATGTGCAAAAACTGTTTCAGTTTGGGCCCTAAATATCTTTTTAATACAAATGAGTCATGTGCATTCACATGCATCAGCAGTTTCATCAAAGTCCACTTACCCTATATATCTGTTCCTGGGTCCTAGGCAGCAGGGAAGTAGACGGCATGCTCAAACTGGAGGAGGCTTCCACACTTCCAGAGGCTGGATGCTGGGCTGGGTTTAAAAGTAAAAGGCATGTAAACACACAAACATCCATTGATGAGCTGGATTAGTACATAGCTTTAGAAAACACGTGGCCAAGCAGGAATGCCAACTCCCCCAACGGTCCAAGTTGACCTTCACAAGGAATGTCAGGATCTCTTATATGTATGCCTCACCCTGTACATACAGATTGGTCACCTTAAATACTACAAACATGCATGTACTGCATGTTTGGAGGCTTTACAGATCCCAAATGGAGCATTAGGGGCCCACAGTCAGCTTGCAAATAGCATTTGGCTTCAGAGTATGCTGCTTTGCATTCTTACTATGCAGACCTTTCCCTGACCCCAGCTCGAGTTTGTCTGACCAAAGCACAGCTACAACCCAAGTGGTAGAAAGACAAAGAAGGACCAGTAACTACTGCACCCTGGGAGAGTGACCATCATGAAGGCCATTACTCAGACATTAAACACCCGCCTAAAACAGTAACCTCCCCTCAAAGCCACTCCCTAGGGGCATGTGTTCATATCTGCCTGTGAGCCTCATTTCACACGTTTCCAATAGTTCACATTCAAACATACATTACTAACCAGCAGTAATGTTATGGATGTCCGTGTCCTGTCTGCCAGAGAGGCCCTCTAATGCGATGGGGTGTATTAATGCCAGGACCATCTCCTCACCTCGTGTATATTGTAATTTGGTGGGGAAGCCTCCGCCAGATTTGTAAGCTGAAAAATAGAGGTTAACAAATTCAGGTCATTGTGGTCAATACAACAAGCAGCATAATGCACAACTCAAATATGTACCTGTGATTGCGCCGTTTATTCTGTTTCTTCCGTGCTGCATACTTCAGGTCAGATATTTTGTGCTGTATCTGCTCCACATCTTTCCTCTCGTACTCCGCTGCATTGACCTGTCTGGTGAGCTCCTCCAAGATTTGTGTCTTTCTCATTTTGCTGGTTGATTTGGAATGTCGCCCATATAACTCATCATAATGAAGTGTGAGGCCACTTGCCAATGCTAGAGTTTGTGCCTCCCCAAACCGGCCACTCAACTGGCCTCACCGCAATGTTCGGCCTAATGCTTCTTCTCATCTGGCTCATCTGTGTTTGGTGGCAATTCGGAGGACATTCTGGGCTGGCTCTGTGGTGATGAAATGGCCGACGCGTAGCTTGAAAACGACTGGACTCGCAATAGGACTGGGGGTCCTTGCCCGGGTGGCCACCGAACTTCCAGGCGTGGTTGTGGCATATGTATCGCAGGTTTCCACCTGTTCAGGTGGCAAATGTGCTCGAGGAGGAGAGGGTGTGCTTGGGGGGTGGGTCTTCGGGCCCTCTGCCTGTTTGGGCGCTTTGAAGTGGTGCTCTGTTTCTCATGTGATGTGCTTGCGCGTGGAGCAGGAGAGGCTGTGCTTGTTGGGCTGGGGCTTCGGGCCCGCTGGCTCTTAGTGGGCTTGCCACTGGTGCTCCTTTTGGCATGGGATGTGCTTGCGCGGGGAGCAGGAGAGGCTGTGCTTGTTGGGCTCGGGCTTCGGGCCCGCTGGCTCTTAGTGGCCTTGGAACTAGTGCTCCGTTTATGATGGGATGTGGTAGGGCGGGGAGGAGGAGAGGGTGTTCTTCTTGGGCTCGGGGTTCTCACCCTCTGCTTCTTTGTGGCCTTGGACGTCCTTGTACCTGGCTCCTTGGATGTGGGTGCCGCCTTCTTTGATGCTCCTCCCTTGCTTTTGGTTGGTGGTTTTTATGTTCCGGACTTTGTGGCCAATGTCGCCTTGTCTTGGCCACTTTGGCTCCGCGTTTCCCGCACCTTGCTAGTCGCTTGGTGCGACCGAGTGGTCGGACGTGAGGAAGAAGTCTCCTCATGCCGCTGTGCCCTTTTGCTGTTGGTGTCCTTTGCTGGTGTTGCCTTAGCGCTCTGTTTTTTTGGTGCCATGCTGACAATCTCAAAGAGAATGAGCTATGTGTCCATGACCCTTTAAATACTAATGACTGGGTATGACGCTTACGCGTTCTCGTACGCGTGCGTACGGCCGTTCGTTGGGCCGTGCGGAACCCGGAAACCGCTGGGGCATTACTTATCTGCTGCGGACAAGAAACAAGAAGGCGCCCACAATATTCACCCACCAACAACAAGAGCTGATTATGCTTGTAAGTGTATAGTAAGGACGTAGATTTGCCATCGAAATGCATGCTTAGGCCTTAAGGAATCTTATAGATTCCTGGGCCGATCACGGGAGGGTGACGGTCCACTTTAATGTAACTGCACACACATACATGCTATTAAAAGCAAAGCTGATTCCCTTAATCTCTTTTTCTAGATGAATATGTAGCGGGTGAAGGATCTGTGGAAGAGACTGCAGCAGATCATGCCCAGGAGGCACATGGAGAAGGTGGGTGATGTCACACACACATTCTAAGTGTCATTTTCTTAATGTTGAATCAGACATTAGAAGTGACCCTATTTTACATGTCTCTACAGCCTCAACTTCCCAGCAGTGGCAGGCCCCAGAGCGTAGGGTGGTCCCCAAAGCAGAGGTCGCCCACCAACGAAGTAAGTTGTAATGTTAATTTTTTGAGTATGTGGGAAATGACATCATCACCAATTCACCTAAATCCATTGTCAAGGCCATTACCATAATGACATATGGCCTCTTCCTTTTAGTAATTCCTTAGCATAATGACATATGGCCTCTTCCTTTTAGTAATTCCTTAGCATAATAACATATGGCCTCTTCCTTTTAGTAATTCCTTAGAATAATGACATATGACCTCATGAGTTAGCTTGCAACCTAATAAACATTCCATCCACAGCTGTTAAACATGTATTTGCCGAAAAATAATTTATTTTACTTTTTTTAACAGACACCGCACGTGCCAGATTGGCACAACTCACTGACACAGTGTTTCAGTTGGTGGGCGAGATGCAGGAGCTTCGCGTTTTGTTGGGGACTACAGATGAAGATTAATTATCTGGGGCCTGCCATTGCTTTGTATATAGTTTTACATATATTGTTTTTGTTGTAAAACTGTTAATATTTTATAAATTTTACAGTTTTATAAAAACAAAATAAAAAAAAGTTTGTAGATGCAAAAATGTTAAAAAATATTTTATAAAAAAATAAGGCACTAAAATGTATTAGTAAACAAAAAAAAACAAAAAAATTGTTTCTGTTTCATTTTATTTTCTACATACATTCATTAAGGGTTGGTTACAACAAAACGAAGGAAAAACCCAACATTTAGATAAGAAGAATAGCCAGACCGCAATGTGATTAATGTAAGCATTAGGTGTGCCAATGGCAGAAGAATGAGACCGCAAAGTGATTAAGGTAAGCATTAGGTGTGGGAAATGGAAGAATATACTGACCGCGAAGTGATTTAGGTAAGCATTTCAAGTGCCAATGGCAGAAGAATGAGACAGCGAAGTGATTTAGGTAAGCATTAGGTGCGCCAATGGCAGAAGAATGAAACCTTGAAGTGATTAAGGTAAGCATTAGGTGCGGGAAATGGAAGAATATACTGACCGCGAGTGATTTAGGTAAGCATTAGGTGCGGGAAATGGAAGAAGAATGAGGTCGCAAAGTGATTAAGGTAAGCATTAGGTGCGGGAAATGGAAGAATATACTGACCGCAAAGTGATTAAGGTAAGCATTAGGTGCGCCAACGGCAGAAGAATGAGACTGCGAAGTGATTTAGGTAAGCATTAGGTGCGGGAAATGGAAGACGAATGAGACCGCAAAGTGATTAAGGTAAGCATTAGGTGCGGGAAATGGAAGAATATACTGGCCGCGATGTGAAAAGGTAAGCATTAGGTGCGCCAATGGCAGAAGAATGAGACCGCAAAGTGATTAAGGTAAGCATTAGGTGCGCCAATGGCAGAAGAATGAGACCGCAAAGTGATTAAGGTAAGCATTAGGTGCGGGAGATGGAAGAAGAATGAGACTGCAAAGTGATTTAGCTAAGCATTGTAGCAGAAGTGAGTGAACTAAATATGTAGACGAGCACATGAATGAGTTAATTTTGTAGTGCGCAGGCGTAAGGTCGTAACGATTTTCGTCTGGACGATTATTTATAGAAAAAGGAATTCAGAATCTAATGGGAAACGTAAATGATTCGTTCGAGGCGACAATGGAAAAAGGCCAAAAAACGAAAGCCTACGTTGTTTCATGAGTAACACATAATCGTAAAATGAAAGCTGAAAAATGACATTCTCATTGGCATATGAACGGACGAAGACTTTACTGAAGGCTTGCGATGCATGCTTAGAATCGCACGTACACTCATACGCGAGTGGGAAAATAAAAAAAAAAAACAGATCAACACAAAACCGAAAATCTTTTTATGTCTCTCTGAATCAACCCTATGAAGGCTTATTCATTACTAACGTCAGGAATCGGCAGATGAGCGTCTGTATAGCAGTGCTTAGAGCTACCGCCAGTAGACACTGTAAGTGGCTATCGGGTGCTGTAACAGAGCGCCTCAGTCGCTGTAGTAACCTGGCTAGCTTTGATGAATGAGATGTATGTTGGCCATTCTAACACCAGTACAGCGCTGCAGGGAGCGAAAGGTAGCGCCAGCACAGTGCAACCGACTCTCAGCGACTCACACCGTATTCATAAAAAAACACACACACAGCGTCGGTGCTCTGGATCTGGTCGCTATAGCATAGAGCGCCAGACGCTGTGTGATTAAAGTCTGTTTTTGAACACATATCCACATGTAACAAAGCGAAAACACATGGAATGACATTGTTATAACACTGTGACCGGTAATGACAATTCCGCATATAAATATAAAAAGTCAAAAAAGTTTTAAAAAATGACTCTTTCTAGGTCAGGAGATGTCACACAATTATTTGAGAGAAAAAAAAAAATTAAAAACAAAAAACCCTGTTTAAACAGAAAAAAGGAACGTCCATTGAAATGTATGGGAGAGCAACAGGTAACGACAGGTAATACCTGGCGCTCTGGAAGCTAAAGCGCCAGCGCTATACGCTGAGCCACCTGTAATGATGAATCAGACGCTACATGGCACCGTTAGAGTCGCTCACCAGAATCGCCTTCATAAATGTTGTTTTGCGTACAGCGGCAGACGCTGCCTGCCGCTACGAGGCACTATCTGCCCCTATCCCTTGATGAATAAACCCCTTTATTAAGGATAGACTTGAAAGAGGAGAGGGGTTTACTTACTATCTCTTTTGATTTGCTGTGGGAGTCTAATGACTTTAAAGCGGAGCTAAACAGGGCAGTGCTGTGTTTTTTTTATTTTACCTTGTGTAGTGTTTGTGTATATTTGTTGTTCTCAGAGGAACTATTTACTCAATAAAAATTTCAGCGACTTTAGTAAAATGTGTGCAGCACCTTTATACAGGGTTTTTTTGGGGGCTACCATGGAGCCCCAATACAAACCTTTGTGCAATGTGCTTTATTCCCTGTGTGCAGGCACCACCTGGCTGTGCTCACCTACCTAATCACATACAAAAGGTCTTCCCGGTCCTACAATGCATGCGCAGCCACTTGTCCAATCAGCATGCTCAGATCCTCTTGCGCCCCTTCATCCAGGAGCTTGTCTTATGCGTTCGGATTTGAGCACACTGGCGGCTGCATCCCCTGCTACCCTCTAACAGGGAGCGTGCCCGCTGCAGCCATGTACAAATGCCTGGTGCGGGCACACGCCCTGCTAAAGAGATAGCGGGGATGTGGCCGCTGCTCACGCATGGACTGGGAACTTTTTTTTCCAGGCGATCTGGGGGGTTTCACACAGCGGGGCCGAGAAGCATTCACAGGACCTCACTTTTACAAGCCTACCAGCAACATTCTGCGGCCACACAGTGCATATTAGGCAAGGAAGAATACACGAAACTCATACATCTATTTTTGTCCCCCGAGTGACGTCGTCAGTACGATAACTGTCATGTGGAGTGAAATCCTCATTGTTGATATCCTGTTATCAGAGGCGCGAGCCGCAACCATATTAGGAAGCACCTAGCTCATTCAGTCAGCGCGACCACAATTATGCCATCAGCTAATTAGCCGAGTTATTTATGTTTTTGATTTGGCAAGTTTCAGCATTGAGATTCATAGAACAGCTGTGGCAGCTCCAGTAAATGGAGGATGAATAGCCCTTTTAAGAGTTGGAAATTCGTACAGTAATATCGGAACATATGGCCGATCGCTAGTGGAGGTCCCACAATTTGTCCTCTACTATTCCGCTGTATATTTCTGTACTGCACCAGGAGAAGATCAAAAGCCGCACTGGCTGGTGGCCAAGTGCAACTTGTAACATTTATGCACTGTATGTAGTTCACGCGTTCTTTCAGTTGTATTCCTTATTATACTGCCACCTTGTGGTCTTTCTAAATATACCTTTCCAATATTTAGACAACACCCTTTCCCAGTTATGTCACTTCCTCTTGGCTCATTGTTTATTTCCTGCTGTTTTCTCAGTAGCCTATCACTGTACTCATGGGTGAACCTAGACCCTCTATTTCCTACTACTGCTGTGAACTATAGAAAGGCGCCTACACAGGATGTGCAGCTGCATTCCCCCTTGGGGAAGGGGGCAGGCCGAAGCCGCTGAGCCAGCAATGATTGACTTAAAAATATGACAGTGTGTAGTGGTGCCCCCAATCTCCACTGAACCTTTAATGATTAAAAAACATAAAAAAAAAAAAAAGGTCCAGCTGTGGACAACGTAAAGTGGTCAATTATATTTGGGGGTGCTTCAGTGTGGTAGTTCATGTCTGTCTTGCAGATGCGCTACATCACTACATGATGGCACTGTTGGATGGCCAATGGATTGTGACACTGCAGGTATACCAAACTGTTGCCTATAACCTAAGCACATAGGAGTACAGCTGAGCTGCCATTGGCTGAGGTGAGTAAGACTAGAGAAGGTTCTAGAAGCCAGCCAGAAGGAATCTATATAAGGAGGTTATGAGGAGAGTTACCTCAGAAAGGGTGAGTGAGTTAAAGAGATAAGATGTTATTGTAGTAACAGGGAGTGAGGAAGGTACCAGAAGAGTCACTGGTAGCAGTCAGCAGTCACTGGTGTAAGAGAGAGCAGAGGAGCCACATTCATGCCTAACAAGTGACCACAGGAAAGGTGATGGAGGACGATTAAGGCCTCAGTGTTCTGCTGTGGGACCAGGATGAGTGCCCACCCCCTGTTGAAGTCCACCTGGATGTAATGCTGTGCTATGGAAACTGCTAATGGAACTGATGTGGGTAATGACTGTATGACCTGCTGTACCCATCAAGTGTACCTGAACTCCTGCTAATAAAGAAAGTGCCCTTTTTATAAAGTCGGTCTCATTTGGAATTATTGGATGCAAGCCCACATCAGGAGGTCCCCCAAGCCTGTAACAAAGAACCAACTCCCCACACTCCTGTGGCGCTAAACCCCTCAGGGACCCGTGTGCTACACAGCAATTGCAGCTCACTCTGCAGCGCTGCCTGAGGTGGCTGCCTCACATGATCTCATTACAGGTGTATCAGGCACGTGCTTGGCCATAGGCACACGCTCTGGGGAGTGAGGGGGGTTCTTGGACTAGGGTAGGGTGACCCAGGTTGGTGTGGCATGTATGGGGTGGAGGTACACTTACTGATTCAGTCGACACTGGTCTCCATTGATGACACTCCAAACAACAGTGTCTTTATTTGAAGGCTTCCATCCATGACAAACTGCATAATCCAGTTACAGGCAATATCTATTGGTTACAGCAAACAGTACAATCCATAGGCTTCTTCCATGGCTGCGACTCAGCTCCTCCACTACATTAAACACTTCTCCTCATGAGCTTGGTCTTAGCATAGAACACCATAGAAGGGTTGGGTTTTCCCTTATATCACCTTTGTATTGTTTCCTTAACAAACTAAGTTGCGAGCCTCAACCAATGGCAGGACAGGTAATGTTGCCAATGCCACCTGGCTAAGTCTCTATTTATCTAAATTAAGAGGAATGCTAGACTATTTAATATTAGTTAGGTTCATTCCTTGGGCAACACTGCAATCAAGTGGATTCATGATTTAATGGCACCCAAGTTATACATCTAACTGGTTTAGCTAGGATTATTTAAGTTTCTATCACTATCAGGGGCTTATCCCACTGACAGGGCTCTAATGTTTCCTATGTGTAGTGTTGACCATGGTTTCCACCCATTACACAGGTGCACCCCTGACTGTTCTCACAGCACCCAGCTCTCTGATGTCCCAACGCCTGGCTGAAGGTGTATAGTGGAAGTACAGGACCATGCCAGCCCTTGGGGTGTGCAGATGGAGCATCCACATATGGAGCTGTCATCCTAGGGGCGCCGATGGGGCACAGCTTGTGCTCTACAAGATTGCTTTTTGGGGGTAAAGGAGTTACCGTAATTGTAGGACAGACAGTGTGTTTTGCCCTGGGAGGGGAGGAGTCCTGCCGTATTGCACAGGTCACTTTTCAAAGTTAGGCTGGCACTGTACAGGACTTGAGCAAGAGAATAATGGGTGCCTCGGGGTAGGCTCATGATCCCAACACTCCCCCTGGAGGTCAGGCACTGAAATTGCAGGGCGCTCACATAGACATTGCCTCCTGACCTAGAGTGGACTTCCCATCCCCCCTCCCCCCAGTTTTGGTCCACTTACGAGATGTGAAACTGCTTGGAGAGAGTAGACATGACAGCTAGACATGTCTACTCCCTCCAGCAACCATTAAACCAGAACCTTACCCTGAATAAGAGCCTATCTTGTATGTTTCCCCCATCCTGTACATACAGATTGCCCGCATTAAAAATCATCCTACCTGCATCTACTGCATTTTATGAGCCTTTAAACATCCAAGATGGCGGCTCATGGAGCATCAGGCAGCCTGCAGGCAGGAACTGTCTTCTGACTATGCCGCTCTGCATTCTGGGATTGCTGTCCTTTTCCTGACCCCAGCTTTGCTCGGCCTGTGCAAAGCACAGCTATAACACCACCCCCTGTACTTTACCCCCTCTCCTCTTCTAAGGCAAGATGGCGGCTACCATATCCAAGAGTCCTGAACAGAGTTTCAGCGCAGTGGAGAAAAGAATAAAGTAAGCGATTAAAAATTTATTTTAGATCGCGGGGGATAGTTTTTTAAGGGTTTGGGCTTTTTCATTAAATTATGCTGAAGGTCCGGTTTAAGATTTGCCTGGCAAAGGGAGCGCTCAGACCAGGGAACCACGCATGTGCAGTGTGATCGCTGGATCAAGATAAGTTATCCATACAGTATCACACAACAGGAGGACAAGCTCTAGCTTGGTCGGGGGCCTTGTAGACCCTGGAGCCATGTGATACAGGTTTATGTCCACTTAAAACCCACCCGGTTCATCCGGTATGCTAATTAATCCAGCAATCCCATGGTGTATGCGGGGGTCACTTCAGCACCAGCCGCTGGATGCTGTTGATGGGATACCCGCACCATGTATTTCTGATTGTCTAGCATGGCATGATTCATCTGGAGGGAAGGCTGTGGGGGGGGGTGAGGGTGGCATCCAGTACTTCATTAATTCAGTATAACTTGCCTAATGACACATTCTAAACTATTCTGATTGAAGTAGAGCTCACGCATGTGCGTTGCCGAAGAGAAAAGAATACAAGGACATCCCTACATGGAATGACCTAGTAAAGCCAATCAAAACCCAGGTGAGTGAAAAGCCTGAGTTTAGGCCCCCTTTAAGTGACAACTGTAGCTAAAAATAAATGATTCTTCGTGCTAATAGGCGCCATCAAACTTTTCATTCTGTGCTCGTTGAAAATGTCTTTTTATTTCTTTAGCTTTGTTTATGCTGACAAAAAGAATCTTGGCTAGATCTCACCCTAGTGGCCAAAATCAGCCTACTAATGCTTTACTCTACATAGCAGCTAGGTTAATATGTTTAGTATTTGTTTGTCATTAGGAGTTACCTTATTTTTCGCTATATAAGACGCACCTGCTCATAAGACGAACCTAGGATTTTGAAAATATAAATTAGAAAATGTTTTAACCAAATAATAGGCAAAGTGCAGAATCCTCCAATTACAGGCCATTACAGTGGCATCCCCCCTCCCATTCCCAATAGGCAGTGTGTCATTCCCCCTTCCCATAGGCAGTGTGGCATTCCCCTCCCATTCCCATATAGACAGTGTGCCATTCCCCTCCTCCCATTCCCATATAGACAGTGTGCCATTCCCCTCCTCCCATTCCCATATAGACAGTGTGCCATTCCCCTCCTCCCATTCCCACATAGACAGTGTGCCATTCCCCTCCTCCCATTCCCATATAGACAGTGTGCCATTCCCCTCCTCCCATTCCCACATAGACAGTGTGCCATTCCCCTCCTCCCATTCCCACATAGACAGTGTGCCATTCCCCTCCTCTCATTCCCATAGGCAGTGTGACATCCCCCCTCCCATTCCCCATATAGGAAGTGTAGCACCCCCCTCCCATTCCCCATATAGGCAGTGTGGCACCCCCTCCTATTCCCCATATAGGCAGTGTGGTACTCCCCCTTCTATTACCCATATAGGCAGTGTCGCATCCCCTCTCATTTCCCATATAAGCAGTGTGGCACCCCCTCCAATTCCCCATATAGGCAATGTGCCACCCCCTCTGTTTCCCCATATAGGCAATGTGGCACCCCCTCCCATTCCCCATATAGGCAGTGTGGCACCCCCCTCCCACTCCCCATATAGGCAATGTGGCACCCACCTCCCATTCCCCATATAGGCAGTGTGGCACCCCCTCCTATTCCCCATATAGGCAGTGTGGCACCCCCTCCTATTCCCCATATAGGCAATGTGGCATCCCCCCTCCTATTCCCCATAGAAGCAGTGGCAACCCCCCCATTCCCCATAGGCACACCCTGATAACACACAAAAAATAAATCAGCAACACAATGAAAATATATGTGATTCATTAGATAAAGGGGAAGAAAAAGGGAACATTTTAAAATTAAGGTTTTTCATTTTTGCCCACATTAGTCCTTTAACGCGTAAATGTTTTTTTTAAAGAAAAGAGATAATTTCCCTGTGAGTTACTGTACTGGTAAGCGTAATAAGGGTGAGCCGGATGGCGAGGTGCTGCCCTTTGCCCTCCTCTAATAAAATTGCCTGTAGATTTGTAGAAATCATTAAATGGGTGCAGGTGAGCGCATGCAGCCAGGAGGCCGGGTCACCAGACGGGTTCCTTTGAAATGAAATCCATTGATTTATCCATTCATTTTGGAAGCAGCTAGAAGATTCATTGCTGCGCGCCGCATGCCGGGATGAGAGGCCTGATGTAATATGTGACCGCGCAAGCTCTCTTTATGGCAGTAAGAAGCGTCACTTTATTTGGGCCTTGTCTCTTGTAATATTTTATTAATCCATTATTCCTGCTTGCTCACGCTTTACCCTTTTTGGTCATGGTGCGGAAGATGGGAAGGGGGTCACCCGGGGGCAAAGCTTTCAATCCTAAAACAACACTTTGATTAGTCATGAAAAAAAGCCGGATTTAAAGAGAACCTGCACCGATAAAACTCCATGTAAAAAAACGACAGTGCCATATATAGTGAGATCCTTGACTGGGCTAGAGCTCCATAAACCTTCAGCTGCTAACCACCCGCACCCATCCCCAAATAACCATCCGGACAACCATTTCTTTGGAATGATGGAATTTAATCGGCCACCGACTCAACAAAAATAGTGATAAATAACAAGTACAAACGGACAGGCTGATTCATTACTAACGCCAGGTACCGGTAGATGAGCGTCTGTACAGCTGCATTAAGAGCTATTACAAAGCGCCTCAGTCGCTGTAGTAACATTTATATGATGAATTTGATGTGTGAGTCACAATAACACCAGTACAGCACTATATGGGAGCGAATGGTAGCGACTGGTTAGTGTGAGCGACTCAAACCATTTCATTTTCATATTCATCAAAAAAACAGCCTCACATAGCACCGGCGCTCAAAATTGGGTCACTGTAGCCCAGAGCGTCATAAGCTGTGTGATTAAAGTCTGTTTTTGATCACATATGCACTAGTAACAAAGCGAAAACATATGGAATGGCATTGTTATTACATTGTGACATTAACACTTTAATACCAGGCCTGTGATGAAAATTCTGCATAAAAATATAAAAAATCAAAAAAGTTTTCGAAAATGACATTTAATAGGCCAGGAGAGGTGACACAATGATCTGATAAAAAAAAAAAAAAAACCCTGTTTAAAGTGAAGAAAAGTATTGTCCATTGAAATGTATGGGAGAGCGACAGGTAATACTAGGCACTCTGTGGTATTGCGTACAGCACCTGGCTTTCACCGTTCGCTACCTGTTACTACGAGGCACTACCTGCCGCTAGCCATTGATGAATAAAGCCCTAAGTCCCCCATTCCTAATCCGGGTCTGAGATTTCCACCACAATTGAGCTTAGCAAAAGAGAGGGAGGGGAGACAGGCCAGAAGGCTCCGATACCTCCCGATCCGGAAAAGCAGAAGCCGATTTTTGAGCTCAGCCGTATCCCTCCTAGGCCTGGGAGCTCAACTGGTGCTAACCTCCAGGATCCAACTCCCCTCTTCTGCCCTTCCCTTCCCCCCACAGCTCATACACCCCTCTTGGCCGGTTTCAGCAGAAACAGACGCTTACTTGACTCTTCCTGTTACCCATTTCCGTGCTATCTCAGACACGAACTTGAAAAAGGAGACCGCCCAACGGATGTGACGATAAAAAACGCACATACCTAGAAATCACAATAACTAAACATGTAATACAACTTCCACGATACATACGCATTGACAAATTCCGAACCATAAACATCCATTTATACATAAATACATAAATATATATATATTTTTTTATTATTAAGTTAACAAAAATGCAGGGCAATACCTAACCGTCTAACCCCTGTGACCAATTAAACCATTCCACCACCCAAATAGAGGGCTGGAGGGTGGGAAAGCTTGTTCCAGGCGGAGATCGTGGGTCAAAGAGGAAGGGGAGGGGGCAAGCGAGCCCTTTATACTCCCTCTCCCCCCTGAGGTCACTTTCCCCGTCCCCCCCCATTACCATGGCTGGTCAGCTTCTGGGGGAAGCGCAGGCCAGTCATGGAGCTGCCGGCACCCTTCTTTAGAGAATAACATCATGGCTTCTTGGTGCCTTGGTAATCATCACAGCTTGCAGCCACTCTGAGGCATACCTACCAAATGTTTAGGGTGGGAAAGAGGGCCATTTGTAAAATTAAGCCACACCCCCTCATTCAGGGATGGATAGGAGAGTTAAAGCGGACCAAAACATGCTCCCCCCACAAATAGTAACAAATAGTAACTTTTGCCTATTGTTACTGCTCCTACTTCACTCTAATCCCAGATAATTCTATACAAGAATGAAAGGGTATGCACAGCCTACACAAAGCACATATGGGTGAAAAAATCCCAAATAAAACAGTTAAAGCGGACCAAAACTAACATTTTTAACTAGCATCCCCTGAAATGCTCCCTCCACAAATAGTAACGAATAGTAGCTTTTGCATATTGTTACTGCTCCTGATAAGACTGTCCCCCTTCAGCATAAACTAACGAAAAGCCCAAACCCTTAAAAAACTATTCCCCAGCATCTAAAATTAATATATATATATTTTTTTTTATCGCTTACTTATTATTCTTTCCCTCGCGATGGGCTTCAACTCTGTTCAGGACTCTAGGATACGGGCACCGCCATCTTGCCTCAGAAGCATCACATATTGAGGGGAGGAAATGGTTAAAAGTGCAGGGGGCAGGGTTATAGCTGTGCTTTGAACAGACAGAGCAAAGATGGTGTAAGGAAAAGGTCGGCAATCCCAGAATGCAAAGCAGCATAGTCAGAAGAAACTTCCTGTCTGCAGCCTGCCTGAGGCTTCATGGGCCGCCATCTTGGATGTTAAAAGTTTAAAAAAACTGCAATAGGTGCAGGTAGGATGATTTTTAATATGGGCAATTTGTATGTACAGGGTGTGGGGGCAACATACAAGATATGCTCTTATTCATGGTAAAGGTCTGCTTTAAGATGATAAGGAAAGGAAAGTAAATACTGGTGATATTTGGCCATGCGGCGGTTGGGCGGAGGGCAGATGCCGGCGATCTGTCGGGGGCCCAGACGGTACAGGGTAATATTTGCACTGGGCTCAGGCTGCCTCCTGCTCTCCGGCAGCTTGTTTGGTAAATAGTGGCACGGCGGTTTGCCTCAGCTCCCCGGATAAATATTGCCGTGGCGGCAGAAGCACCATTTGTTCTTAGAAGCTCCTCGCTATTTACGGCTGGTGACGGCGATGTATGTGCGCTGCTTCTTCTCGTTCACGCTGCCAAAATAAATCCTGCTTATTATGTCAGCGGAAGAGCGGCAAATAAATCACGATTAGCCGAGGAGCACTGCTAACACCGGCAAGAGACTCGATAAAGCGGAACCCTACCCGGTGATAATGAACCAGGGCCTCCTGAAAATGACACCTGGGCCTCCTAAACTCCCCCTGGCAACTTTGTGGCAGGAATGGGTCTGGTCTGCTGCACATTAACCCACTCTTTTGACTATCCTGGGTTTCGGTCCTTTACCCCGAAGCACCTCGATCGGGGATGTCCCGCTCTCTGAAACCCCCCAGATCGCCGAGAGCAACTCACCTCTTCCCGGTCCTAAGGCGAATGCGCGGCCGCTCATCCAATCAGTGCGCTCGGGGCTGACGTCACGCCGCCTAAGCCTTCATCTAAGGCCAGCGGCTCCAAGAGCGCTGACGGCCGCATACCCTGCTTCCCTCTAACAGTGGAGTGTGCCCGCACCAGCCATTCACAAATGCCTGGCACCAGGACCGTATTTGGTGCCCATGCTGCCCTAGGCACTTCAAGTCCTGGCATCCCCTTTTTTGTTAAATAAGTTTGAGCAGGGACAGTTCCAGTTATATGCGGGCCCTTGGGTTATAGAGTATTAGTGGGCCCCTTGTGTTGTGGTATGACTCAATGTATGGTGAATACTGCTAAAGAATTAAAAGAAAAAATAATAGAAGAGAAATAAGGAACAGAGGAATAGAAGGAATGACAGAAAAAAATGTAAGCAGCAAAAAGGAACAAAAAATAGATGGAACGAAATAAAAAATAAATGCAAAAGCAACAAAGAGAAAACAAAAGCACAACATGAATGACTGGGACAAGGAGAGAAAATGAATGGATGACAGAGACAATGAGAAAATGGAAAGACAGGTAAAAAAAGGAAATAATATATAGAATGGGAAAAAAAAAGAGAAGGAAAGAATAGAAGGAATGAAAAAGAATAGCATAAAAGATGAAAGAATGAAACATAGACTATAAGCAGGGCAGTATTTGGTGTTTATGGTGCCCTAGGCACTTTAAGTGCCCCCCCCCCCCTTTACACAAATACACTCTGTATCCTTCTGTGGCTGGGGGGTGTTTGTTAGGAGGCATTAATGATCTGGCTATATTATTTTTATTTTTTTTCTTTACTACAGTAGTAAGGGCAGTGCCCCCCCCCCCTTCCAGGTTGCCACTCTAGGCACGTGCCTAGAGTTGCCTAATGGTAAATACAGCCTTGCCTGGCACAGGCACGCGCCCTGCTAGAGGGATAGCGGGGATGTGAGTGCACCACGTGCATGCGCCCTTGGCCCGGGAAGCAAGGTAAGTGAATGGGGCGACCTGGGAGGTTTCACCCAGCGGGACATCCTAATTTTTGTGCCCCGGGGGAGGGAATCGATCGGGCCGGGAATCTTATAGATTCCCAAGCTGATCGGCGTGGGTTTTGGTTCACTTTAAAGAGAACAAATCATTAAATTCTCACTATCCTGGGTTTTGGGATGCCCCTCTTCCCCTCTTTCTCACAGAATTGCCCGAAAATGCACCTTTTTTTTTTCATTACAATGGCACATGCGCGGGCTGCTCATCCAATCAGCGCCACACATTCCATTCATATTTTTTTGCTGCTCTGGGGTTTGAATGGCAAGTAAATCTAAATAGAGCGTGTGGCTGCTCCTCTGTGTGAGCGGATATGCACCTAGGCAAAACGTACAGAGGTAATATGGGAGTGGCGTGGGTATGCAGCGTGAGATCGGCGAAAAGGTGAGTGATCCGGGAGTTTTCACACACCAGGGCATCACAAATCTTGATGCTCTACAAAAAAAGATTTCTTTTAACAAACTCCCTGGGGGAATTTTGATTTTGGATGCCGCTGATCTGGGATCCTTCAGCCTAAAGTGGACCCACAGTCAAAAATGACTTTAAGATCTCTTCAACAAACTACCTCCTAAACTTCCCCTGGTTCTGTTCTGTTGCACTTATTCTGCACCTACCCCCTCCTGCCACTGGTTAAAGGTTGGCCCTGGAATATAAAAGACTCCAGGGCTGACCTCAAGCCTGCCCCATGGCATGCCCCCCTGTGTGAGTCGTTGGTAAACTCACCCATACCGGTGGCTTGGGTAACGCTGTGTTCGCCGGCGACCACATCCCCGGCATCCCTGTAGCTGTACCTGATCCCACGTCCAGCCATTCAGATCACAGGAGCGCAAGCACTTGGCAATGAAGCCATGGATGTGCCCAGCCTGCAGACGATTGCCACCTGGCACTTTTGATATCAGCCAATCAGCAATCTCAAAAGTGCCAGAAGGCATGGCTTTGGCTGTTGAATCTGTTTTTCTTTTTTTTAAACCAGGCAACCTCCGAGCAGCAGCATTGTCCAAGGTACACGGGTGGTTCCCAGGAAATGTTTTGCTCCACTTTAAGGCAAACCTGTAATTAGAGTCAGCTTTAATTGTAATCCAACATGTGTCACTGTGTCAACTTATGTTAGGCAATGTCACAGCACACAGGTATTGTACCCAAGGGTATGGCTTAATGGGACTGCAGCATGGGGGTGGTGACAAAATGGTATCACAGCAGACAGATACTCAACAGTAAGCAGGATAACTGAAAGCATCAGTTTGTTTTATTATTTCAGAGTCATGAAAAGAAAGCTTTAAAATGGACCAAAACCCGCGGTGTATGGCCCCAGAATCTATAAGAATTCCCCGGGCATCCAGATTTGGGATGCCCCGCTGTGTGGAACCCCCCAGGCCACCCAGTAAACTCACCTTTTTCCCCAGCTGTGAATGGCCTGCGCGGGTACTCACCCGATTAGAGGGTAGCAGGGATGCAGCTGCTGCACGCTCGGCTCTGCTAAGCTCTGCCCAGCTCTGCTCAGCTAGATTTGGCCAGAGTCTTAGACCAGTTGAGGTGAGCAGATCCGAGCATGCCGATTGGACAAGAGGCTGCACATGCATCATAGGACCCGGGTAAAGTGAGTTAGACTGGACGACCTGTGGGGTTTCACACAGTGGGGCATCACAAATCGGGGTGCCACAGGGGCAAGGACTAAAATCCGGGATAGTCAGAATCCTGGGCTTTGGTCCACTTTAATGCTTTAATCCACGTCACAGTCAACTTCACAGTTCACAGACCAAATAGACTTGTATTGATTTGTAAAAAGCCAACACAGACACCTTAGCTTCATAGGGATATTTCAGTATGAGGGTTAAATAGTCTGTTGTCCTTCAGGCAAATGTACTCTTGCTTATCAGAATGTTTCAGCATAGGGTTAATGAGGCTTGCACTAAAGTCACAAAACTTGTATAACATTAATCGTTATGCAGGTATTCAGCACATCCAGTGCTCCAACTATTTTACTCCTCTTCAGCTTGGTCCAAAAAAAATGGGAACACTTCGTCTCGCAACGACAAATGCATGGTGTTAAACAAGCACTGTATATTTGCTTATATCACAGGCCCGGCTGGTTTCCACCTCCTATGTTAAGTCGGGGAGGCCGATTCATTAATAGCGCCAGGTAGCGCCAGATGAGCGACTGTAGCGTGATTTTTTCAGCGCCAGCCAGTATTCGCTGTGCTTGGCCGGCGTTAGCTTGATGACAGCGACTCAGTCGGTGTGCGGTAATGTTGAATACGGGCTGGGGGGTCGCTGTTTCACAGGTTCAGCGTTGTATGTGAGCGCCTGACAACGAATGGCCAGAGCGAACGGCTAGCTTCATATTCATTAACAAATCACGCTCCGAATGTGCTGTCGCTGTCCATTCCTTGTTTAAACCCCAGAGCGCTGGCGGCGATGGGTATTAACTAGTTTTTAACCCCTAAACAACCATATTTTTTGAATGTAACATTATACATGTTTTTAGAATCATTTTGTAATATGAATACATTAATATCAGACCTGTTAGATCAATTCTGCACAAATTTTTTTTTAATTTTTTTTTTACTTAAAAATAAATCCTAACATTGCAGAAGTGGTCTCCGAATTTTTGACATTAAAAAAAAAAAAAAAATTAATACCAATTAATTATGATTAATTATAGATTGCTCCATTGAAATGCATTGGACATCGCCAGGGAGCGACAGCTCATACCTGGCGCTGTGAGGGAATTTGCAGCGGCGCTGTTCGGTCCAGGCGGCTTCATGATGAATGCCGCGCTAGCCGTCGCTCTCGCCGGCGCTAGCCTCATTTTGCTTGATAAATGCGTCATTGTGACCGACGCCGGGCGTACTTGAGTCGGTAGTCGCCGTTAGCTGCCGCTACCTGGCGCTCGTCAGACACTACCTGGCGCTATCGCTTGATGAATAAGGGCATTAGACTAACTCCTAGGAATAGGAGCCTCTCATTCACAAACACTGATGTTAATTAACACCTTATGTAGTGTAATATAATATGTAATCACTTACCCTTGGTCTGGGCCCCCCGTTTAAAAAGGCCCTGGAGAGTCTTCCAGCTGGATTTTTGGCTTGTGTGATTTGAAAGATATATGTTGAGAGACGAAGTGTTCCCATTTTTTTGGACTTAGCTGAAGAGGAGTGAAATAGTTGTATAACAATTAATGTTATGTAGCGGGCGCGTGCCTGGCAAATGGCACACTCTGAGGAGCAAGGGGGGTTCTTGGACCTAGGGTAGGGCGACTCAGATTGGTGTGGCATGTGTGGGGTGGAGCTGCACTTACTGATTCAGTCGTCGCTGGTCTTCAAACATGACACGTCTTGTCAAACGTCTTGTCAAACAACAGAGTCTTTAATTGAGGGCTTTCATCCATCTCAACAGCATATTCAGTACAGGCAATATCCATTGGCAGTTACAGCAAACAGTCTTCACAGCTTCCAATTACTTTCCACAGGCTTCTTCCCTCACTGTTACTCTGCTCCTCCACTACATTAATACTTCCCCTCTTGATTGGAACAGAGTCTAGAACAGAACTTAGAACGCTCTAGAAGGGTTGGGTTCTCCCTTATGTAACCTCTGAAATGTTGCCTTAACCAAGTATATTGCTAGGCTCAACCAATGGCAGGGCAGGTAATGTTGCCAATGCCACCTGGCTGAGTTTCTATTTACTTAAGGGGTACACTAGACTAATTAATATTATTTGCTAGGCAACACTACTATCCTGTGGATTCATGACGCAATAGTACCTAAGTCCCACATTTAACTGCTATTATTAAAGTTCCTATCACTATCAGGGCCTACCCCACTGACAGGGCTCTAATCTTTCCTAAGTGTAGTGTTGACCACTGTATACACCCATCACAGTTATACAAGTTTTGTGACTTTAGTGCTAACTAGCCTGATAGACCACAGGCATTATCAGTCTCATTAATTTTCACTTTTCGTCACATTTCAGCATAGGGGCTAGACAGTATTGTGTTCCCCAACTAAATGCAGGCCTTTTTTCTAGAGGGGTATTCTGTCGGCCACGACCCCACTTTGAGCTGAGCACCTCCTCGTAGTGGAGACCATCTACGGGCAAGGCCGGATCATGGGGAGGGTGCAGGGGGAACACTCCCACAGGGCCTCCACCAACTGCCCTGCAAAGGGGGCCTCCACCAACCTTTGGGTTATGGTCTGGTCCAGGAGGCTTTTCAGTCTTTAGTCTGACGGGACCCTTCCACCCCATGGCTTGCACATGAGGTTTAGGGCAACCTCAGGTAAGCTGCTCCCATTTTATCTCTTGCATTTTATGTCCCAAGTGGGGCTCTCATAGATTAGAGTTAGGACTGCACCCATAGAGGCACCTTGGTGCTTGGTGGTGCAGCTTAGCATACTTCTGCAGATGTGTGTGACCGAGTCCTCTGTTTTTACCAGATTTAGAGACAGATTATAGGTTGGTCTGCAAGCTAACAGGGTTGAGTGCTGCGGCTCCTTTAAGTCTTGACTACACTACCCCCCCCGCCAGAATAGCAGAGTAGAAGTTCCCGAGCAGCACGCACCCGTGCAAGGATGGCACAAGGAACTCGATCTGATGTTCCAATAAGTAGGCGGGTACCAGACAACCACCAATCAGTTACCTGGCTGGACTATTATTTTAAACGAAAAAATACTGTATACCTCCACCAGATTGTGTGCCCAGGGGCCTCCACCACACTTAATCCGGCCCTGTCTATGGGGTATCCCAGACTGTGACGTGGAATTGGCTGACGTCAGTAGAGGGCCCATCAGGCTGCCAGCGAGTAAAACACATGGGGGAGCCTCTACTTCATAATATCCGAGCCTGGACCGTTCCCTAACACAAGGGCTTCTCCCTCACACAACAGCCACTGCAGGGCAGGGTCCTCAGACTAGAGTATCAGGCACAGAGGCTTCCTCCTTGCAGCCTGTTGGTCTCTTTAGATCCTCTCTACTGCTAAGGGGCGCATCCTCTGTCACATCCACGTCAGGACCCCCCTGAGCTTCTTCACCCCAGGGCCCTCTTCTCTCTGCATGGAATTTGCTACACCTCAGTCTTTTCACTCTCTGCAACTACAGCCACGTCCTTCTACCTGCTTCCAAGTGTACCCGGACCACGTCTTTGTATCTCTGGTGCCATGCATCAGATGTCTTACGCAGGCACCAGTCTTCCCCTTGATGGTTATAAACAATCTGCCTGTCCGCCCCTCTGTCTTCTCCTTATAATACCTCTGCTCTATACAATGTTGCTTGTAGTTTTCCCCCCAAAAAGCTCCCAACCAACCTCAGAAGTTTCTTGTTGTTCCCCAAATGTATCTTAAGCCAACTCACTAATCCTAATGGGCAACTCTGAATCAGAATTCTGAGCTTGAATAAAACTCTGCTCCCTTTTGTGGTCTTATGGTCTTATACCCCCATCTAGTGAGGAATAGCAACACATTTGATATTGTACTGGACAATTCCCACATAAATCCCTTTTTGAGCACCCAAATGTGAGAGTGTTTTTTTATACTACGAAGGGGGGGGGGTTCTAGTTTGATATGCACCTGATCTGGGATCCCTCCAGTAACCTAAACCCTCTTGCCACTGGTAAGAACAGCTTAAGGCAGACCTTCAGTGAAAAAGTTTCTTTTTTTATCACTGGCAGTAAGGAGTAGGTTTGTGAGCCATGGACAGATACCATTTCTAGCACAAGGTTGCCAGAAAATTCCTCTTTAACCCCCTAACTGTTTTGAACGTGTTTTGCCCTTTTGATAAAAGATGACCTCTCGCCATAACCCCACACTCTGCATTGTATGTCTGGACCTGCCCATGCTATTCTATTTCGCTAACACAGTTTGGGGATTAACCCTTCAAATGCCAAGCACTTGAAATTCACGGGGGTTGCCTCTCTGTTTGTTGACTTCCAGCCACATGTTCACTTGCCTGGCATTTTCCCCAATTGTGCCCCCCAAAAAAGTGGGACAAAGACCATCTGTTTCCCTGCACCCCGCAGCAGCTTCTGACAGCTCTCTGGCCACTGCAGGGAGAAGCTTTTTATAGGGCGAGTTTGATGACATCATCATATGGTCAGGGCCGGATTAAGAGCATCCCGGGCCTGGTGCTGTAGATTTTGACGGGCCTATTTATCGAAGTATATAAAATGAAAACGCAACACAAAGCAATTTTGTTTAAGACAAAGTGCGTTTGTCACATGTCTAATGTACATTAAATTACCAGGATAGCTGAATACATGTTAGTGTATGAAAAATTTGCATATCTTCATAGAGTTTGTTCTTTAGCTAAAAAAAAAAAAAGAATCAACTCGCTTTTGGGGGGGCCCAGAGTGTCAAAGAGGTGTTGTAGAGGGTTCGCTATGCCCCCCGACTGTAACACCTATCTGATGTGACGTCACACACGCAGCTTTTTTGGTTAACACACAGGGCTCTCTACGGGGCTGAAACACGAGATCTTGTAGATTCCAGGACTGCCGCTGGTGGGTTTTGTTCAACTTTAAAGTGGATCAAAACCAAGTGCGATTCCCTCCCCCATGCTAGGCTCTGTAGCGGGCCCCCGGCGGCCTATGTGGGCCGCGTTTGCAGGCTGCTGGGCCTGTTTTAACATAGGGGCCTGGAGCGGCAGCTCCGTCCACCCCTACGTTAATCCGGGACTGCATATGGCCCCTCCCAGAGGTGGGATTGAGCAGAGACACTAGGTGCGAGGGGACTCGGCTTCCCTGCCACTGCACCCTGCTTCCGCCAATCACTTCCGTCTGTCAGTGAAAACGTGGTGTGGGACAAAACCATTGGCGACGAATGGAGGTAAGTAGAAGAAAAAATAAAAAAAATAAATAACTTTACTCTCGGTGTCAGTGTTTTTTTTACATTTTACTCTTTGTGAACTGGTAAGGGACAGCCATCTTGGTGTAGCCTGCTGCTTAGGCGTATAAGAGGCTCAGCTCCACTGTAGGAGCTATGTTCAGCTGACGGCCCATGCTTAGCGTTGAGCACCATGCCCCCTGTGGTCACTGGTGGTACTGCGCTCCTTGCAGTTACTGGTTCAGCTGAGGATAGATTTGGCCCCGCGTGCATGCACTGAGCACTGAAAAAAAACAACCCCCTCAGTGTTTCACAGCCCACAATTTGTCATTTGGAAGTATGGCCTTGACTTTAGCCAGCAGTCAACTAAAACGAGATCTAGAAAGTGACCTCAAACATATTCAACTTACCTGAATCAGTTCCAAGTTTTGAAAGTGCCTCCCAAGTATTCAAGTAAATTATTGTATTGGAATTGGCTGCGCAGCGTCCATTTATTTCTGGCCAGAGACAATCCCTTAATTTCATTTCTACTTATTAAACCAGTGAGTGTATCCAAATTTGGCTTCTCGGACGCATTCCACACAATCGATTTCCTGCTTGTTTTTAACTGTATTTTAACACGTTTAATGGCTGATATTGATTCTTTCTTGGCTGGATCATATTTAATGAAATGATATTCAATTCTAAATAAAACCGTGTTAAATGGTTCTGTCTCTGCTGAGCCCAGAGCAGCTGCTCAGAGAGAGAGAGACGTCAACAAGGAAGTTCAAATATAAATTATGAATAATATTAAAGTTCCTCTGCAGGCCAAATACAGCCGATTAGTTTTGGTCCAGATCTGTTTACTTTCTACACACTTTCCCGTGTGTTGTTCCTCCATGCGGCAGCATCCTGAATTGGCCGGGTGCGGGCTTGCAGCCGCAGTGCAGAGATGCGACGAGGGCTCTGGAGAAGGTGAGTGGATCTGGGCATCTGGGGGGTTTCACACTGTGGCTCATTCCAATTCAGGAAGCCCCAAGAACATAAACTCGGACAGCCCAGGAGTCTTTTAGACTCCAGGGCTTCCAAAGTTCCTCTTTAAAGAGTTCCTATTTCTGAGTTCCACCCCTGGGGGTATCCTTAATTAGGATGCCCCTTTGTTTTGAAACCCCTCCCTTCGGCACCGCTTGGTTGCTTAGCTGTCCAGGCCACTTAGCTGTCAGCAGAGCCGGAGGGAGCTGAGAGAAAGCGAGCACAATTATTGCACTCGCTCTCGTCGGAGTCCTGGGGGGTACACACAGAGGGTCACCCCAATTCGGGATGCCGCCGCACAGAGGAACCACAAATAGGAACGTGAAATTCCTGTGTTGTTTCTCTTTAAGTCTACAAAAGTGGACTTACCCCACAGACCTTAGGGGTGCCCTCAGACACAAGACACCCTACTTACCTTCCAGCTGCTACCATGCCACATTTTTCTGAACTGCAGTGCCAGATTGAAAAGCCAGAGCTGCGGATGGGCATGGGTTTAGTAAGCTCCCAATGAGATCATTAGGGGATTCTGTGCACGGAAGTTCCTTGTGTATGGAGGTACCTATTGGTCTCATTGGGAGACTTCCACCTGCTGTACTGGCTTCTGGAGCTGCAGGTGAGAGACTGGAGCTGCAGATGAGAGATATGGAAGTCTGGAAAAGACTTTTCCTTTAAAGAGGAGCAACCACCGGCCTAGAGTTTATAAGCGTCTATAAGACCCTGGGGCTGGTGGTCTTTCTAATTTTGGAGCATCACAATTTGTGTGAAATTCCGGGGATATCCCATGGCACGCCTGCTTGAATGGCCAGCTTAGGCGTGCACAGCCAGAGGGCAGAGGCTGCAGGCATGCGTGTGGCTCCCCCTTTTTACAGCTTTCTATGCCGCTCATCAATAAGTATGGCATAGAAAACTGATTGGAGGAGAGCCGCCAATGCGTCAAGGGATCGCAGCTTTCCTCAGGCTTAAAGGGTACACTTTCATGGAACTCAAAGATGGGCTAATAGACACAAGGCGAACAGCTTACCTTCCATTCGCTTCCACGACGCACATCTCTCACACGCCAAGAAGCTGGCGCGGTGGCCTTTTGCATGGAGAGCTCTTTTTGACATTAATAGGGGCATCTGTATACCAGTGACTTCCTATAAAACACTAATTTTCTAACATAGGAAACAATAAAAAATAATAGATCAGCTCAGCACACTGAGGACATCATTTCAGCATCCAAAATGTTATTGACAAGTGGTCAGCCTGGAATCTAAGAGATTTGGGATGCCCCGCTGTGTGAAACCCCTCAAGGGCACCCGTAAAACTCACCTTTCCACGCTCCAATGGTGCTCGCATGTGCTCTAATCTAATGAGAGCCACCTGCCAAATGAGATTGTTGTTTTGAATGGGGATCCGGGGATACGGGGGATGTGGCTCCCCATTAAAGTCAATGAGAGCTGTTTGCCAAAGGAGGTAAACACAGTAAATGACTTTCATTGGCTGAGCACTCGTGCATGCAACATTGGAACACAGAAGAGGTGAGTTGTTTGGGGCTTTCTGGGGGGTTTCATACAGCGGGCATCCTGGGGAATAGGACAAACCTTTGGAAAGTCAAATTCCTGCTTTTTGTTCCTCTTCAAATAGGAATATCTGCCTCCCTGGTGCCCTTTGCCCATTCCCAAATCAGGATGCTCTACGGTGTGTATCCTCAAACACTGCTGAGTAAACTTATCTCACTGGAGCCCCATGGTCCATGCATTCCCAGGATCCCTTGGCTAAAGCGTGTTTGCAGGGGAGCACCTGCCAGCTTGCAGCTCGCACTCCATTCATCTTTAAAATGCCGATATAATGTCAGAGTGGTTTAGTTAAGATGAATAAAGCATAAGCATCTGACTGGCTGGAGGCCCATGCATGTGCCATGGAATTGAGTGCATGTGCATGTTCCAGAGGTGAGTTTTTACTGTGATCCCCGGAGATACTAGGGCGAGTGGAAATTCTGGGTGTTGCTTCTCTTTAAGCTAAGGCCCCTGGCTCCTGGCTCTCCCCCCCCCCCCCCCCGCACTGAGACGAGGCAGAGGTCAACAAAAGAAAACATCTTAACTTGCCCCACAATCTAGCACTTTTCAATGGTGTTTCCAGCCTTGGAGGCGGCCATCTTGGTGCAGCTGCACCCTCTGCTCTGTGCATGCACCTGCTGACCCATTACCTTTAATGACGCTGGAGAATGCTGCTCTCTGCAGCCTCCCTGCAGAAGCTGCCAGAAGTGTTGTGGACAGTGCTGGATACCAGGACTAGGTAAGTTTATTTTTTTGTTAACCCCTGTATTGGCTTAGAACAAGGGGAGGAGACCTTAGCTTTAGACTGGATTCTGCTTCAGAACATGCCCTCGTTAGTAGGGCAAAGATTGGGTTCCGCAAGCTTGGAAGCACTTTGAGAAAAAGTGTACAGAAAAAGCTGTACAACCTACCCGAGCCCCACGATCCTGGTCCCGTTGGCGGCATTCATTTTAAATGCAGAAAGATGGCCGCTGCTCCAGCATTGTGGGGCTCAGGTAAGTTGTACATCAGCTTCCTGCTGCTGCATCCTTTAGGTGAAGCTGTTTTCTGGCTGAAGTTCATGTTCGGGTTTTGCTGCTGCACCCTTTAGGTGAAGCTGGTTGATTGGCTGCTCAGTGGCCAATCAACCTGCTTTTCTGTACTCTGGCCTAACTTCTGGCTGAATTCCGTGTTCGGGTTTGGGAACCTCTCCTGTACCCTGCATCCACCTTCTAAAATTTCCCTGCACCCCATGTTCACTCCATGCCTCTCATGTCTTCCCCCAGCCCTTCCCTCCATACCTGGCCCCTCTGTTGCCACCCATCCAGGACATACCAGTCCACGTTTTGCTCCTGAAATGCTATTGCCTAAGTAGGCACTGTCCATCCCTATCACATTATCTGCCCCTAAAATATTAATGCTTGTTGCTGCTAGTGACCTGGAATGGAAGGGATGAGAAAGAAGGAATCTCCTTGAACCAGAGACACCTGATAAAACAACCATTTTAAGAAGAAGCAGGCCACCTTTCCTGTACACTGCATCCACCTTCTAAAATCTTCCTCCATTCCAAGCCTTTCATGTCTTCCCCCAAACCCTCCCTCCATACCTTTACCTCTTTAGCCACCCATCCAGGACATAGCAGTCCATGTCCACTCCATGCCTCTCATGTCTTCCCCCAACCCTTCCCTCCATACCTGGCCCCTCTGTTGCCACCCATCCAGGACATAACAGTCCACGTTTTGCTCCTGAAATGCTATTGCCTAAGCAGACATTGTCCACCCCTGCAACAATATCTGGCCCTAAAATACTAAAGCTTTGGTGCATCATTAGAGTAGCCATGTCTACCCCTACCCTTGAACTGGCCCTGAAAAGCTAAAGATTGAGCTGACAAACATACTTGCTGATTGGCTGGGAAGAACCTCAGGGGTGGGGCTCAGCAGCTTGTGAGCTAGTAATGGCTTTTGGCCCCAGTCTGCAACTGATAAGTAGCTTGGAATTTAATCATAAGATAAGTTGGTGGTTGCACCAACAGAGCAGACAGTAGGATAAAAAGGAGGGAACCTTGCTCCACCCTATGTTGGGTGTACACAAGACTCAATACTGTTTGTACGTTGATATTATATTATACTCCCTGTTGTTTTTTTTTTGGGGGGGGGGGATTAACCCACAAGTTTCTGCTAGTGGTGCCCCAGAATGGAAGGGATGAGAAGGAAGGAATCTTCTTGAAACAGAAGCACCTGATAAAACAACCATTTCAAGAAGAAGCAGGCCACCTACTTTTTTTTTTATAATACTGCAAATTGTTAATGGCAGTATTATAGGGTGCACCAAACATTTAATAAATAAAAAACATTACATATTCTTTCTTCCTTGGGGCAAAACCCAGGCCAATATTCTTTGATTATTGCCTTTACCTTTTTAATATTGTTAAGCCATCCTAATGCAATCACGGGGTCTATGAATATCCTCTAATACTGACCAGTGTACAGCAAGTATAAATGAAGCTGACGGCTCAGGTATCTCCTGCTCTCCATATCCTTTATTAAAGATTGCAAATCCCGATGTAATAATGTTCACCAACAAAGAAGATTCAAAACAAAAGAACTCAATCTATAACTGAGGGCGTGTTAAGGAGCCCAAGACAAAAATGATTAAGATCACTCTCCTGGAAGCCTGTTTAAGGCATCGCAAGATAACATTTCTATGACTACCCCCCGCTACATTTAATAATGGTGCAGTCATGAATTAGCTTTATCAGTCATTTAGCTTATGAGCGATGGCTTTTGACCGCAGTCCTGCCCTACTTAACTAGCCGTGTGTGACTGCTTAAATTGTTTTATGAAGAGGTTTTTTTATATTTTAACAAAATGTATTTATTATGAGTTTTAAATGAAACATACTGCAAAAGTCTAACTTTAACAGCCCAAATATTAAGCTATAGACCACACATGGCTGTCAGAATGGTGACTGTTAGTGACTTCTGATGGGAAACCGCTTTAGTCTGGCAAGGGAGGTCATGAGACTGCTGGGCCCCATTCCTCCATGAGGACTAATGGTCAAAGGCATTTGTAGTTGGACTTGGGCAGGGATGGCTCTAGGTTTATTGGTATATTGGCCCCTTGAGCAGAGAAGTAGTTGGGCTTTCTGGCATCTGGGGCAGAGATTCGAAATGACACCCCCCACCTGTGCTTAGGCCCCCCTTTGGCACCCCCCTGACCTGCTGCACCCGAGGCCGGGGACCCCCCCCCCCCCCCAGCGATGCCCCTGCCTTGGGCAAGAAAGTCTCATATTTGCCATATCTTTTGTTGTTACCCTTAAAGTGCTACTGCAGACAGAGGTAGTTGTTAGACCATGTGTTGAGCTACATTTGGCATAGTCCTAAACGGTTTTCGATTTTTATTGTATTGAAGAAGAAATAGCTGAGATATCAGGGTTTACAGGTTCACTATATGATTTCTCTAATAAAAAAGTGTGAGTGGCCCTTGGCTCTGATGCTGCATAATAATCATCTCTCTGCACTGACATAAACCACGCGTCCGATTGCCAAAGACCATTACCCATTTTTAACTTACCAGACTAGATGGCGTCATAAAAGACGCTGCCGACTGTGAACTAACCCCCGAGGTGACTATATATTAACCACAGGAGCACCAACCGCCTTGCTTCTAAAAGTCCCTCTCACCAAATCCACCCAACAAGCAAGATCTCAGAGTGCTAGGTTTTAAATAAGAGATGACCCTTCTCCGAACGGACCCCACTTCTATCTCGCTCTCCAGCTTGTCATTACAGGGCAAAACAAAACACCCCCCCTCCCGAGGGGAAAGAGAGAGGCCGGACCACCAAAACAGCCCCCCGTATAGGGGGGAAAGTGGCAGGTGTGGCTAATATAGCAGAGCCCCCTGCACACCAGCAAGACACAGGGGGCTCCTGATCGGAAGCTCCTCTCCCCTTCCTGCAGAGTGGGTCTCTGAATCCCCCCAATGGACCCTGATGGCCCCTCCCCCTTGTCACGTCCCCCCACCTCTTATTGTCCGACTGGACCAGCTCCCAATATGAGCTCAGGCCAGTCATGTGGCGCCTCTCCTAGGGGGACAGTGCACCTCTAGAGTGCTGTTGTCTTTGCCATTATCTGACTTGGGGCTTTACACGGGGTCATCTTATTGAGTCATTTTCTTTTTATTTCCACTCTATAGGAATACAATACTGTGTTCTGTGCAGACTTTAAACCAATAATCTCTAAATACAGTCTGTTATCTAACGAATGAGTTGACCTGCCTTATGGGTGTGAAATATGTCCCTTGGGGAATATAATCTCATGCTCAAGATATTGAGACCAGAAAGGCAATATGTGTGCAAGCGTTGTAATTACTGTTCTCTATATGTGAGCGTTCAATAAAAAGCCTTTCCCGCGTCTCACTAATTTGACGTTACTGGAAGTAGTAAAACACTGGAAATTTCTGTAACAATCCCAATGACTCTTTATGACCAATGGTATTCAATATGTCGGCCACTGCGGAGGTGCTGGGTCGCAGTTCTCCAGGCTCCCTCCTGCACCATCCCTCCATACTGACTC
This sequence comes from Gastrophryne carolinensis, assembly GCA_027917425.1. Taxonomy (NCBI): domain Eukaryota; kingdom Metazoa; phylum Chordata; class Amphibia; order Anura; family Microhylidae; genus Gastrophryne; species Gastrophryne carolinensis. Next base: position 39,469,000 of record CM051238.1, read on the forward strand.
AGTCACCCCCTTCACGCTTCATCCTTTTTCTCAAATTAGATCAATACAGATGCCATGTAATTGAATATTCATTTTCATTTCATAGCGAGGCTGTGGCAAGCTCCCGTCCATTGTTCATCTGTGACTGGGAATAAAAATCAATTAACTGGCGGTATTAAGTGCTGTTCCACCCTGACTACAATTCTATCAGCAAATGGGATGAGTGCCAGGCTGGGCTGCTTGTAATCAATGTGTGGCCACTGAACGGGGCTAAACATTCTGCTGCTACTGAAATTTCCAGGGACAAACCTCCCAAACTGGTTTACAATATAACAATTGTACGTAAAAATGTATATGCAGGGATGGTATTGGGATAGCAGCTCCTGTAGCACACCCTGTGTACTTAAAGTGGACATGCAGATAAAGCAAGTGGACCTTCACCCTAAATAAGAGCATATCTTATATTTTTCCCCTACACTGTACATACAGATTGCCCGCATTAAAAATCATCCTAACTGCATCTATTGTATTTTATAACACATTTTAAACATCCAAGATGGTGGCCCATGGAGGTGCAGGCTGCCTGCAAACAGGAAGTGCCTTCTGACTGTGCTGCTCTGCATTCTAGGATTGCTGACCTTTTCCTGACCCCAGATCTGCTCTGTCTGTGCAGAGCACAGCTATAACCGTCTCCTGTACTTTATCCTGCTCTCCTCTCCTCAGTATGTGATGCTTCTGAGGTGCTATCCTAGAGTCCTGAATAGAGTTGCAGCACAGTGGGGGAAAGAATAATAAGTAAGTAACTAAAAACATAAAATGTATTGAGTTTAGGTCCGGTTTAAAGTGAGAAAACTCACGCTGTGTTTTTTATTAAGGGCGATGGAACTTATTCACAGCTAGCAGTGCCACTGTAGTACAATAGCCGGTAGAGTGCAGTAATTATCAAAAAACAAAAAGCGTGCATGCTAATACCTACATAGGGAAAGATTTTTGGGGACCACTGTGACAGAACATCCTAGGTGTAGTGTCTCTATGTGTGTAGGTTGGTGTAATATATTTGTATGTGTGTGTGTGTGTGTGTATACGCGTATATATATATATATATATATATATATATATATATAGACTTTAGCTGACCTACCTGCTTGGTGTAAAGCACTCATTTCTTGTCCCCCCTCCCACTTGGGTTTCACCTTTATCTACCCCTCACAAATATACATGCCAGGTCAAATGATGATAACCCCTCAAATGTGTCCTCTCCTATTCCTTTCCTCCCCCTCCCCACCTAGTAATAAATACGGAGTGGTTGGGGGTAATAAAACCCCCAGTGCGGAAACCAAATAAACAACAGATCACAAAGTCCCAAAGTTCCTTGCCTGCTTGTGCCCCCTCCCTGTGGAATCCCAGGACAGATGGCGGGATGTCATATGGAGCAACTTTCGGGTACTCAAATATTGAGAATCCCAGATGCACCAATCAGACAGTGGGTGACTCCAATCGCTCTGCCCATAGGAGGGGTGAGAAACTGACCCCTGGTTAGATGGTTAGAGGGAATAAGGTGAGCTTCAGAATGGGGACAGAGACACTCTAATCTTACCACCAAGAGTTACACACACCCCCTTTTAACATCGAAGCATAAGACCAGGAAGAGTGTGTGGACTGAGAGACAATTTATTTGATTGGACTGCAGCCCAAACAGACACCTAAGTATTTTGCCATTTATTTTATATCTCTTGCTATTTATCTTATTTACCGTGTTCTATAGTTAATTCTGTTTCTATCACCTGTTTCTTGTTGTTTTGTGGTTTTCTGTTTGTTTAAATAAATCCTAAAAGTACAGCAGTGGGTCACTAATGCTCTGAATTAAGGATCTAAATAGCTCACACTATTTCTGAAGAGCCTGGCTACATTACTTACTTAGGACATTACATTACTTAGGACATTCTATCTCCCCCCGCCTGGCAGTGGTTGTGGGTCGTTCGATCTGGTTGTGTTGTGTGCGGCTTATATAGAGGTGGCAGCAGTTTATAGCCACGCGTGTTGCCAATTGAACAATTGCGGTCACACACATGGGGTACGATTGGCCGGTTTGATCAGATGAACGATCTATATGTCTGATCAACCCGTGCAATTGTCACAAATTTCCACCTCTTCTCCTTCAACACTGTTTCTAAACAATTATTTATGGTTCACAAAGGGATCAAGCTATTGCACAGTTGCACCAAAGACTCAACCCCCTTAAGCATATTTCAAAACTTTTGAAAAGTGTCCTCACCCATGGGGAAGGCAGCCATCTTTTCGTTGCCCTGGCTGAGGCCAGTTTGAGACGCCGCTGCCTCCGCCACTGCTGACAGAAGAGGATCGGGGCTCAGGTTAGTTACAGCAGCAGCCTGCTGCTGCAACCTTAGGTGAAGCAACCCTATATGAAGCAACCCTAGGTGAAGCACCCTTAGATGGAGCAACTGTGATTCCCTTTAATTCTGTTCTGGTGCAGTTCCTCTGAATAATTTACAATATTCTGGTTTTGCATCACCTTAATTCCAATCCCATTGAAGTCTTCGAGACTTTTGGGTCTCTGAAAAGTAAAAGGCAGCCAAATTCCCGAAATTGCATTATGAGAAGTCTACAAAATCAAGGGTCATCAAAACTAAAGCAAAGTGGATTAAAGGGGATCATTTTTACAGGAGGGATACCTAATTTTCCCAATGTTGTAATAAAGTTTACAAACTATGGCACCTTATGGCTATGCAGAAAAAAACTTGAAGTTACTGTCCATGCAAGGAGCTAATAAATACTACTGCCTCCTCAGCAAATATTAAAGTACTATTTAGATGTTATCTGGTGCCGGCTAGGATTCACAAGGCTCTGCCTTCGTATCCGCCGCAGTGCTTTCGAGGCTGTTCCATGGCAGTCAAGTTCATATCTGTTGGGAATGCCGGGTAGCACGCAGCTTTTGGACCAAGGTATTCCATATTATAGCTAAGGTCACTGAGCATCCTATTAGGCCTAATTTTTGCACTTTTGAATGTGCTGCCCCCCAATTGCACTGTCAGGCAATTTATGCTCATCAAGCACATTACAACTTCTGCCAAAGGCATCATTGCTAGAGATGGGCAAACACGATCCACAAAGTTTGAGTTCCTAGGGTTCCCAAACCCCAACACAGACTTCAGCCAGAAGTCGGTGTTCGAGTTCGGCATCTGACCCGAACATATAAAAGCTGGTTGATATGTTGGTATTTACCCGCTTCACCTAAGGTTGCAGCAAGCAGGAGGCTGCTGTAACTCACCTGATCCCTGATCCTCTTCTGTCAGTGGCAGCGGAGGCCTGATCCTCTTCTGTCAGTGGCAGCGGAGGCCTGATCCTCTTCTGTCAGTGGCAGCGGAGCCCTGATCCTCTTCTGTCAGTGGCAGTGGAGCCCTGATCCTCTTCTGTCAGTGGCAGCGGAGCCCTGATCCTCTTCTGTCAGTGGCAGCGGAGCCTTGATCCTCTTCTGTCACATGGCTGCTGGCTTTCATGAGTGAGGACACTGCTAGTGCTGGCTCTGGGAGCTAGTGACCATCTTTCAGTAGCCCTGGCTGGTGCCAGTTTGAAACAATGATCGGTGCTCAGGTGAGTTACAGCAGCGCGTCTGCTGCACAAGCCACCCCTCAAGGTTCGGGTCCCCACTGATTTCAATTGGGACCAGGTTTGGGTCCTCGAACGCAAACTTTTTTTCAAAGTTTGGCCTAGCTTGCCGAGCCAGAACTTTGGGGGGTTGCCCAACTGTAATCTTTGCCAGATCATGGCAACAGTGCAAGAGCCAGTATGAGAAAATGATCACTCATGTGAACGACATAAAGTTTTTAAAGAAATTAACGGCATCTCTAGATGACACGTTCATTCCCCTCATTTTGATCGCACCCTCTTGGCGATTGGATCGCAGTTTGCCATTGGTGCCTCACTTTTTCTTGTCTTTCTTTCTTCTCTTTCTCTCCCTATTCTTCTTCTCTCTTTTTCCCACTTTTTTTTGTTTTACATCTCAGGTATCCACTACACCCAATCATATGCTTGAATTTTCTTTTTATTCCCTTGACTATTGCACTATAGTATTGTTCAGCACATTTGAAGTTGACACAGCGGTGGCCACCAAAGGCCAAGTGCCAAGTCCTAACAACCCCGTGGTTTCTTCTCCTGGTAAGAATACAATCCAGGGGTGAAGTTTATTAACCCGTTTTCAACCCTGATTCCTCTTTCTTCCATAAAAAAAAAAAAAAAAAACAAGCCTGGCTGGATATTTCTTGATGCTGGGTGTATAAGTGACCCCTCCTCCTACCATCCAGCATATTTATATGCATTTTTATAATTGGCCCATTTTTTCTGCAATAGTTCCCCTTTAACTGAATGTTGTTTAGCTGTCTTTGTTCCTTCTGTGCAGCTTGAGAGATTTACAGTGTCTGATCAATGATCATGATTTACAGTGTCTGATCAGTGATCATGAGCCATCCCCCAGCTCCCTCTCAGCTTGTGCACAAGCACATCATTACATCCCCCCTGCTCTGCATGGCCACGCCCATTCCCCTGTGTGTGTAAGAAAGAGAAACCGAAGGTAAAAAGTTTAAACTGTATCCTCAGCTACAAAAGCTTCATTTAAAAAAAGAAAAATGTTTAGGACATTGCCAGGGGTAGCCACACACAATGGGCCAATGCTTGACATCGCCTGCTGAATCCCTTAAAAATCATAGGTACATAGGATTTGTTGAGGAAGAAGATCTTCATACAGATATCCCAATTGGGGATACCCCAAGGTGTGAGAGCTCTGTCCTCAGCAGGATAGAGGTGATTATACAGGGTAACCAGGGGTTTTAAAACTGCCATCAAGTCGGGATCTGAATTAAAGCCTTCTTTTAGACTCTAATATGGGTTACCGGATGCTTATCCCACGCACCTCCCTCTATTTCCTGCAGTGTAGGGTAGAAGCCATAGCAGGGCTCCAAAGTATGCCCCTCCTGTTCGTTCCATTTCTCCAAGACCACACAAAAAGTGGTCAATTTCTCTTGATGCTATCAGCTTGAGTGAACCTGACAAGCCACTGTGGTCCCACAGCTTTCTCTGACCACAGCAGACTCATAAAGCAGAAATTGAAGTGAAACGGGCGGCATCACTTAGATTTTATAATGTATATGAGATTTTGAGATACTTTGTAATGTTTTATTTTAATGTGTTCCTAAGGGGGTAAAGGGAGAGGAAGTTGTGTGCCTGGGCAGGGACTTAATAATTAGCAGGACCCTCAAGCAGGACAGACTTAAAGTTTATGTGGTCGATTGGGCGATGGAGTCACAATGGGCTCCTTGCACTGTGGTATGATACGCTATACATGGTGAATACTGCCATAGAATAGAAAGAAAAAAATAATAAAAGAAATGACAGAAAGTATATGGTAAGTAAATGGATGGAAAGAAAAAGACATAAAAAAATAAGTGGAAAGAAATAAAGAACAAACGCATAAAATGAATGACAGAAACAATGAAAGAATAAAATGAATGACAGAAACAATGAAAGAATAAAAGGAATGACAGAAAAATCAAATAAAAGGAAGAGATGGAAGAAGGAAATGAATAAAGAAAGAGAAGGAGTGACAGAAAAACATAATGAAGGAAAGAAAAAGAAAGAAAAAGACTAGAAGAAATTATAAAAGGAAAGATGAAAGGAAAGAAAGAATAAAGGGAATGACAGAAAGAACAGATAAAAGAAAGAAACAAAGAATAGATAGAAAGAAAGAAAGACAAAAAAGAAAAGAATAGAAAGGAAAGGAAAGAAACAAAGAATAAAAGGATTAACAGAAAGAAAGAAACCCTGGCTGACAGTCCTTAGTCCTGGTTACTACATGGCCCTGTGTTCGGCATAGCGGCTGCCCAGGCCAGAGGGAATAGGGTGGGCACTCCCAATGTGCAAGGGCCCTGGCCCCTGCCCAGGTATATCCAGTGATGATGCCATCTGTCTGTTTTATTTGCACCTGGTGCTGACTAGATCCCCCGCCCCTCGTGTGTAGCTCTAATGCAGCGTTTCATCATCCAAAAAACCCGTCTGCTCCCAGAACTTTCCTGCTTTTTCGGGATGCCCAAAATCAAGATGCCCGACTGTGTGAAACCCCCCAGGTCGCCCTGTTCACTTCCTAGTCCAACGGCGCATGCGCGGGCCTCATCCCCGCTATCCCTCCAGCAGGGAGCGTGCCTACGCTGAGCACGCTGATTGGTCGAGCGGCCGCGCATGCGCCGTAGGACCGGGAAGAGGTGAGTTTCTTCTGGCAACCTCGGGGGTTTCACACAGCGGGGCACCCCCGGAGTCAAAATCCTGGGTTTTGGTCCACTTTAAGGACAAGTACACAATAGATGCGAGTGGAATGTAACACTGTTGCTGTGTTTGCGCTGGAAATGGAATAATTAATTGTGTGTGCTTTGCTTGCACTATGCCGGCCCTCCTGAGGGTTTCTAGGCACTGCAGCTATGTCTTGTGCTGTATAAACAGGCGGCGCTCCAGGAACTCCAGGCCAGGAGCAAGGATACAGGAATTAGAGCCACTAAAAAAAGCATTTCTATTGGTATCCCCTATAAAATTGTGTTTCACAGACTACTGATGCGTGACTCATTGATAGTGTTGGGTGAACCTGAAAATCTGTTTGATGGGCAGCTGAACACCCCGTCAACCAGCTTACCTATTCATAGTGTGCAGCAGGGAGCAGCTGTAGCTTACCTGAGTTGTGCAATCTGGTCCCGGGTCAGCGGTCAGCATTCTGGGTGTCAAATGGGCTACGGGCAAAAGATGGCAGGAATAGCCACTTACCCGGTCTTCCTGCAGTCTGCGGTGGGTTCTTGTTCCCAGCCAACTGAATTGCTGGATCGTGAGATGCCTGGGATTCTGATGTTGTGCCTTTATTTTTCTCTATGGGCTACAATGCCCTTCCAGTTTCCCATCAACTCTATCAGCTCTATCAGCTCTATCAGCTTCTCAGTTCCTGCTTAATAAAAGCTTCTCCAAAGCGCGATGCTGCCACCACCATGTGTCACAGCGGGGATGGTGTGGTCAGGGTAATGTGCAATGTTACCTTTACTCCAGACATGGAGTCTGGCGTTAAAGTGATATTAAAGGCAACGAGAATTGTTACACCCTTGCGACAGGCTACATTTGGCGCTGTCCTAAACAGTTTTCCATTTTTTCATTGAAGAAGAAATGGCTGAGGGTTTACAGTCTCACCTTATGATTTCCTTTCTGAAGCAAGTGGGCATTGCCATTGGCTCTGTGATTCAGCATAATAATCAGCAAAAGGGACAGGGTTTGTAAGATTCCCAGAACTTGCTTCAGATACCCTGGCTGTGCTTCCCCCCTCCCCCTGTTGCTAGACGACATTGGAGCCTAGACCAGCACTCCCAGACACACAAGGCGGCAATCCCATTTGCCTATGTGTGTAGTCCCAAACACGTTTGAGTGCACTCCCAAAGGGCATGAGTGAACTCCAAAATGCGCATAAATGCACATACAAGCACTCCCAAAGCGCATGCGCACACACCCAAAGCGCATGCGCACACTCCCAAAGTTCATGTGCACAGCCCTGCACTCCCAAACACATGCATCTACCCCCCGTACTCCCAAACACATGCACCCAGAGAGTGAGCGCTGCTAGGAGTCAGGAGGGAGGGGTTAGCAGAGAGCCATTCAAACCAGAGGTGGTGTGTGGTTCCGTTATCTGAGATGACTGGTGGCCCACATCGGTGGGGTGTGACCAGAGCCCTGAGTGAGGAAGGGGTCTTCCTCATTCAGAGTGCCGACCAGAGAAGAATGACAGCGCTGGAGGAAAGTTTGGCAAGGTAAGTTGCTGTTTATTTTGTTTTTGGATTTGCATTTACAATCAAGAGTTCATCATTTGTCCCATCTGAGAGTCCCCTTCTTCCACATGCTCGCTCGCTAGCTTGAGACAAACTGCTTACAGGAATTCTTATGGCTTGCTTTCAAAAATGGTTTCTTCTTTCCACTTTTCCATAAAGGGCAGATTTGTGTACACAACTAATACTTGTCATGTGGACAGATTTTCCCATCTGAGCTGTAGATCTCTGCAACTTCTTCTGGTGTGTTCCTTGGTATTCATGATGCTGTCTGTTCACTGATGTTCTCTTACAAACCCCTGAGGCCTTCACAAAAACAATCTGGAGCGACTGTATACTGAGAACAGCTGAACTCTATATAAGTGCTACTGCAGGCAAAGGTAATTGTTACAGCATTGTGTCGGGCTACGTTTGGCGCTGTCCTGAACTGTTTTCTGTTTTTAAATTGAAGTAGAAATGGCAGAGATATTGAGGTACATTTTCTCCTCATGATTTCTTTTCAGAAAAACTGGGTGTGGCGCTTGGATCTGGGATGCTGCATAATAATCAGTGTGATAAAGCTGGAGGAGGCGGAGGGAGGGGTGGAGGAAGGGAGGGACCAGCAATCCTGTCCCACTCTGCTGAGCTGATTGGGGGACAGGATGAAAAAGAGAATGTCATTGTCTGAACCTGAAAACCCCAATATCTCGGCCATTTCTGCTTCAATTTATAAATGGAAAGCAGTTTAGTAACAATCACCTTTGCCTACAGTATCACTTTAACTAATTCAGTCACTTCTGAAGGCAATTAGTCACACTGGATTTTATTTAGGGTTATCAGAGTACAGTGGACTGAATACATCTGCACACCACAATTTTCCGTTTTTTATTTTTTAAATATGTATATAAGTATGTATGTAGTATTTTTATCTTTAATATTATACTAAAATTATTATATTATATTATTATTATTATTATCTTTACATTTCACAAATACTTGCTACTTGGTGTTGCTCTATTATTTATGTTATTATTAATGTTTATTTGTATAGCGCCATCATCTACCACAAAAAATGTGAATGAAATACATTTAGGTTCGTGGCTGTAACGTTTAAAAATGTGGAAACGTTCAAGGGGTATGAATTCTTTTTCTAGGCATTTTAAATAAATATATATATATATATATATATATATATATATATATGCAAACATACTCTGCATTCCCTTAATGTGGTTAATCACTTAGGTCACTCGTAGGTGTATCAAATTGATTCCGAGGTGAGCTCCTTGTCAGTGTCAATAACAATATAATAAACATAATTATACCCAGCCTGACAGTCCCTTGCGTTTTTTATAAATGTCTTCCCTCTAATTATATATGAAGTATTCCTCTGTGAAAACAGGCAAAATAAGCAAGTAGCAACTCATTAAGGCGACTTTGTTCCGCCCGTGCAATTATTTGTCATTATTTTTGTACTATGAAAGAAAAATAAAAAAATAAAATGCAAAAAATATAAATAAGAGGGATTGTCGAGCAGGCAGATCAGGCATTGTGTTAGGAAGGTCTGTAATGGTAGAGAACGTTGAGTGCTGAACGAGAAACAAAGGGACAGGAATAAGAGCAGATAATAGAAGAGAGGGGGCAGCCGCAATTCATGTAGACAATGAGGCAATATGCTAGCGCGGAAAGTTTCTGGGAGCTGTAGGGGTTAAATCTGAACTCCTGCCAGATTTTTGGAAATGGTGCGGAGGAGGAATTTATTATTTTGTTTATTTTGTTTTAGTTTTTGTTTTGTTTTTGTTTGCTTTATACAGTGCTACATTGTGGTGCTTTACAAAGTATATATAATCATATAACCAATATTCCTGAAAAAGCAGCATGTCTGCGACACGCGTAGATGTTCCTAGGCGATAATATCTAGCTGCTATCTAACTGTTGTGCCAGTATGTTTCTTGTGGGGGAGTGGGCAAACAGGTATTTGCCTGGCAGGTTAATGCCCCTGACAAAGGATTGTGTGAGTTTGCAGTCCCCCCCCCCCCCCACTGCCACTAAAAACAAGCATCCTGTCAGTGCTAAATTTATGAAAGAAGAAGAAAATAGGTAGGTTCTTGAGTTTCACGCTGTGTCTCATCCTTGCCAGAATTGGGCATAGAGTCAGACTAGGCCACAGAGATGATTTTCCAATGGGCCCTACCCACTGGACCAGTGAGCTGGGTTTCCTGTATGCAGACCTTAGTATCAAAAGATGCTCAATAGCAGTGGATAAGGTAGCCAGAAATGGAGGGCGAATTGTGGAGTGGTGAGGACCAGGGGAATATCGGCTGCTATGGTGGACCCTTCAGTGGCAGCAGAGAAGGCATTGAGGATTAGAGGATGTTCAGAAGCAGACCAGTGGATAAAGCAGTAAGGACTAAAGGTGATTGACAGCAGTAAAGAAAGTGACAAGGACCAGAGGACGATCAGCAATAGCAGAGAAGGACTAGAGAATAATTGGCTGCAGAGAAGACACTGGAGGGTGATCAGTGGCAGAGAAGATCCTGTTGGCGGCAGCAGAGCTAAAAGTGATCCTATACCCATATAAGAAGTTTATGTTGTTGCCTTCTATTCCCAGCCCAGTGCTCCAAAACAGCCTTTGTTTCTTTTTTTTTACTAAAGCCTTTACTCAATATTCATAACAACATGAACTGGATACAGTCAGCCATATTGCTCCCTGGCCGAGCAGCCCTGCCCCTCTGTGCTTTCCAGCGATGGTACATTCAGTAACAGTGCACACAGCTCAGCATTGGGGAACAACTCAACCTAACTGCCATTATATTTTATAAATTGAAGGAGCACTATTGAGAAATTGTGGAATAATAGAAATCCATACATCAGCTAATGAGCAGAGGGGTCATTTATACACCCGAACTAAATAAAACTTCCACCAAGTTTGTGGTTTTATTCTCATGCTAGGAATAAAATCCAGTGGTGGCATTTGGCACTGTCCTAAACTGTTTTCTATTTTTAAATTGAAGAAAAATGATTTCCTTTCTGAAGCAAGTGTCCGTGGCCATTGGCTCTGTCATTCAGCATAACAATCAGCACAATGGACAGGGTCTGTAAGATTCCTAGAACATGCTTCAGACACCCTGGTTGTGCTTCTCCCCCCTCCCCCTTTTGCAAGACAACATTGGAGCCTAGACCAGCACTTCTACCTTTTTACCTAACCTTTTGTAAATTGGTAAGGTGTCCTTGAGACCGATATACTAGTTCGAAGTGCAGGAGTTGCTGGCAAGCCACCTGTCGGCAAACAGGGAACTTGCTGAAACCTCCCTCCTCATGGTTTAACACTTAAATATAAAAAAAAGGCATGGGTCCCCCCACAGAGAGGGGTACCCTAAGTCATTATTTTACATTTTTTAAATTTGAACCCCCCAAAAAATGGTGTGGGGGTCTGCCTCTCCGTTTATCTTTATTAACTGTCCAGCCAAACCAACCCAGGCACCAGCTATGTGGGCTTGTAGCCTAAAGACTACCAGCCCATATACACCACATGGGCACCTTGGGTATGCAAGTAATGGGACAAGTCACCAAATGGCTTTCCGTCCCCTCCTGCCCTTTTTACTGGTATAGGGGTCTCAAGGTCTCTCCTTACCAGCTGACAACAAGTTAAATGTAAAGAACGCACCCACCACAAAACGTCCTTTAATAAATATTTTTTTCACTAATACTTACCTACTTCCTTGCTATGCATCATTGTGCGGTATCCTTATCTGTCCCACACCGCTCCATGCTGTCCTGTGCCGCTCTCCACTAAAAACAGCGGGTTGTAGGACATAGATCTTACACCCTCACTGGGCTCCTGCCACCTCCCTTCATGATGCTGGGAAGGGCTATTTATAAGCAAGGAGGGAGGGGGCTGGAAAAGCCCTACACGCCCCCTTATCACTCACAGTGATATCAGCCACATCGTTCCTCGCCTATAAATACCCCCTCCTTGCCAAGGGGCTGGAGCCCAGTGCCCGGGCTAGGATATCCATAGAGAAAGGTGTGGGACAGCATGGATGGACCGGAGGACAGTGAGGGAACAGATGAGTTTTAAGGATTTCGGGGAAAAGTTTGGTTGCCACAAATCACAAGAAAATTAATGATTCGTGCCTGCAAGTCGGAGTGAATTCTGGTTTGAAAGATTTGGTTTGCCCATCTCTAGCAATGACCTTTTGTGGCCTGTCATCTGGACAACTGTCAAGTCAACCATCTTCCACATGATGGTGTAGTCCACCAAACCAAACATTTAAAGGCTGGGGGACTTTTGTAGGTGCTTTGTGTTCATTATCTGATTAGAGTGTGACACCATTCTGTCTACAGCAGTGTTCCCCAACCATCGCCTCGAGAACATGTTTTTTAGAGCTTCAAATAGTTGGCTCTCTAGCTGTGTCTGAGAACATCTATGTGGATATCTGAAAAAACGGAACAATTAGTGGCTCGCGAGGAGAGGGTTGGGGAACATTGGTCTACAGTATTGAACTTTTTCCCAATGTTCTTATTACAGATAACTTACTATAGAGAGATAGATTATAAGAGATAGAGATACTACATTTAGGATTAAGTCATAATCAGCAACATTAAAAAAAATAAACGCATGTAGTAAATCACTCTTTGGGGTAAATTTTAGAGCCTGGTGAGAAAACACAGCTTTTTTAGAAAGGAAACCGCCATTCACTTTCACTGTCTTAATGTTTACCTGGCTCTGAATCAGCCCCAAGGTAAACAATCAGCCTGAATCAAAGCCTCTCGTATTTGGGCTTTTTTTCTGTGTTGGATGACTCTGGGCCGTGTTTTTTTGTCTGAATTAGCTGTTTTGTGGGACATTATGGTACGTGTAAGCCCATCTGAGTATTCACCGTATTATTCTGGTTGACGTTAAAGTGGACCAAAACCCAGGATTTTGAGTTTTAGTCCTTTCCTTGGGGGCACCCTGATCGGGGGTGCTCCACTGTGTACTACCCCCAGATCGCCCAAACCCAGCTCACCTCTTCCCGGTCCCACGGCACATCTAAGAGCAGCGGCCGCACCCTCCGCTTCCCTCTAACAGGCAGCGTGCCCGCGCCAGCCATTTGTTAGACCCGCAGTCGTCTGGATATCGATCAGCACCTGTTCGAATTGACCCATCTGAACCGACTTTCTCTTGAGAAGCTTTTATCAGAGCTGCGTACATGGTTGCCCTGCCACAAGAAAGCGGCAGGCAATTGGAAGTATGACCAAATTGGTTGGCTGCCGTAAATTTTTAGCGAATGGCGCCTTCCAGAGCTTAGGGGCACTGTCAGTTGGCATGTCCGAACTAAACTAAATTTCTCAATGGCATGGCTGTCCTGCAGGAGAAATTCATCTCTTTTCCTGACAGCATGGCAGCCTGGAACATGGTCAGGTTGGGTTTTTTCAAGATTGGGAATACTCCAAATGTCATGGGCACCATCGACTGCACACATGTGGCCCTTGTTCCCCCAGCTGCTCAGAAGTATATGTTTCGATATGTTTAGGGCCACTATCGTTGCACCTTCTTGCCCCCTCTCCTGTATTTACGCATTCTAGCCCCCTCTTCTGTCTTTATACTATGCTTACCTCAGCTCCCCTAAACCAGCTTCCCTGTGTCCTTGTTGTGCCTTTGTAATTTTGTATTTTATTTGCAATTAATTACCTGGAGCCACGCTACTTACCCTCTGATTGTTTGGCTTTGTTTCAGAAACCGCAAGATGGGCCACTTTTTTAACGTCCAATGCGTCGTGGGACGAGATCTTCGTTTGTTCAGCATTTTGGCTTTCTTCCCAGGCTTGTCCCATGACGCATTCATCCTGCAGAGTTCGAGTTTATATCCTCGTTTTGAGAGTTGTGAGCTGAGTGGTGGTTGGTTTCTGGGTAAGTGTGTCTATTCTTCTCTTGACTCTGCATAGCTATTGTTAGCATTGTATTTCCAATGTTGTATCCACTGTAAAGGTATTTGCCCTTTTTTGTTGTGTTTCTACCTTGTTGTGGATGCCTAGTTTTATCCATGCCCTGCATCACTACTACTGTGCTCATGTGGCTAGTTAAAATGACCCTGCTCCCTGTAGCTAATCAAATGCCTTGTTCATGCATACTGTCTTCTGTTTTGCTTGATTTTGCTCAGTGGGTTGCCTTAGGCAACACTAGATGGTTGCCTCCTTCAAAATGTGTTTCCCACTGGTTCCACTTAGGACTTGGTTTATGCTGTTTGTGTGTTTTGGTCATTAATTGGTGTTAATGTTGGTTTTTGATGTCCTTTTAGGTGATTCAGATTACCACCTGCTTCCCTGGCTCCTGACACACCTTCGAAGGCTCCAGACAGATGACTAGGAGGCCTATAATCGTGCCCATCACCGCACTTGGGCTGTTGTGGAGTGCGCCTTTGGCCTATTGAAGATGTGGTGTCTGGACCACACAGGGGGCGCCCTCCAATACAAGCCTGACAAGGTTGTTCAAATCATTGTGGCCTGCATTGCCTCCACAATTTTGCGCTAATGAAGAAGGTGTCAGCATATGTGGAGAAGCCAACCCCTACTGAAGCTCCCAAGATACATGGCAGACTGTATTCCAGTACCCTGATCTGCGCTGGCCAATCTGGTCGCCAGCATTTATTGTATTTATTTATTTAACTCTTTTTCTTAATTTGTGCTGATGTGTTTGTGTATTTTGCCTTATTTTTGTTTACCCACCTTTTCTGTTTTGGTATCTGCAGGTAAAACAGCCAGAAAACAAGTGGTGGATGTTTGATGTCTTTTATTTAGGGGTTATATATACAATGCACCCCTCCATGGATGGGTCAAGGGCAACACAGTATCCAAAACTCAACAAAATAAATGTTTTCTCCTTGGGAAAAAACAAGATTTCTCCCTAAAAGTCCATCAACCGTGATTAGGGTGAAGTAGCCTGGTTCACACTCTCTGCTGGTTGGCGTGCCTCAGGCAGTGGGCTCATATTAGAATTTTGCTGGTTTGCCTCCACCATTTGGCCTAGCAGCGCCTCTAACTTTTGGTTGTGGCACTGCTGCTCCACCACCACTACATCCATGCCCTCCTGGATCTTCCTTTAAAATAGCGGTTGGCTTTGTGTCTAAAATTGTGACTATTGGCCCGCCAGTTTGCCTCCATGATTTTGCACTGCTTTAACAAAGGCAAGTGGCTCCTGGATACAGGGTGGGGCTGGCTTCCTCTCGTCCCTTTGCTGGAGGTGGGGATGCTTGCTGCTGTGAGACTGCTGTTGTGGGTCGAGGTTGGAATAGGTGGGGTTTGCCACAGTGGCAGGTGTTGCAGCAGCTGGAGGAGGCATCAGCAGGATATTCAGGGTGCAGTCCACACTTTCCTGGCTGTCTTCCTCAAGCTCCTGTATTGCATCCATTAGAGGTGCAGTCTGCGTTTGAGAAAGAGAATTATTAATTATTGGGTCCCTGAATGTGCCCACACAGTCCGAAAAAGCTTAAAGTAATGTGGGCTCAGCTGACTCCTCCACCCTGCCCCTTGGCCTTGGTTCATTACAGACACACAATTACCTCATCAGTGTCTGTGCTCCCCTCACTAGGTCTCCGACACACCCTGGTAGGTGTTGGGATGCAGCATCCTCACAACCTACTCCTCAACATGTGTAAATTAAAGCGTTTTGGGAAGCCCTCCCCCAGTTTGCAACCTACAAAAATTTAAAAAAATAATGACACGGAGAGTGTTGGAATTTATGATGCCAAAACATCCCTCTGCTCACTCAGTACTTACCCCCCAGGCTGTCTGGTGCTGACTTTCCCGTTTTAATATCGTCCCATTTCTTTTTGGCCTTCTCAGCATCCTTGGGCTCAGGCCCCACACCCGGTCATGTTGCGGGCAACATCTGCCCATATCTGCTCCCGTAATGGTTTGGGGGGTAGAGCATGACCGTGATCCAGCCAGGCGGTCATAATTTACCAAAACACAATCCAGCAGAGCCTCCAGCTGGGCGTTATTAAACCGGCCATTCAGCTTGCCCCTGGTAAGTTTGTGACCAGTCTGGTTGGCCAATTCTGGGGTATGTTGGATGGTGTGTTGGGTAGAGGGGAGCCACTGTGGACACTATCAGGGCCAGAAGAGCTGGATCGCATGCTAATGGCCGGGGTGCCAGCAGGCCCAACTGTGGCTCCACTACTGCACCTTTGGCTTTGCTGATGGCTCTGCAGGGGGCTCCACTGTGGACAGGTCCCATGTCCCGATCGATGGGTTTAATGCGTTTTGCTGTGCCGGGAGCCCAGGGAGCTCTGGATCTCCCACTGCTGCTGCCTTACACCGCTACGGGTAACCCACTCAGAGTGGGTAGTGTAGGAGGCAATAGGGTAGTGCCTATCGGAGGAACAGTGGGGCCTTGGGCTGCGGTACCTTGCCTGGGTGCTGTGGCTACCTTGGCCATGCCTGTGTTCCTGGCTCTGGGGTCTGTGGTGGTGCCTATGGTGTGGCATAGTGAGCTCCTAAGTAAGCAGTGGCAAGAAACTCTGAGCCTCAGCTGTGTTCTTTTATACCGAATTAAGTGGGAAATTGTGGTGAAAACAATGTGCTTTATTTAACAGCCCATCACGGGCACCAGCAACCTATAGGCTACATGGGCATATGGACGCAAGCACACTTCTGGGGTCCCCAGGGTGAATCGGTGCTTGTGCGCCTCGGCGCAGGAGTGTGCCATACAGACGGCATGCCAAGCTCTAAAATGGTGTTCACCCATGAGCCTACACATGCGTGCCGCATTACACTCCTGGCAAAGTGCCAAAAGGTGACAGAGTGGGCGCGAAATACAAGCAAAGGCACCACAGTAATGCCAGAGGCCTACCCTTCCAACATTAGAGGCCCACAGTACTTTGCTGCCACTGTTACATGGACCACTCTGGCATTTTTGTATGCGACTCAGGGGTGCCTAAGTGATTTATGTGTGACATTTTTTTGCAATCCACCTCTACTGTGGGATGGGAGAGCTGGCTTCGCCTTGTTGCTGTCCGTGGTCAGCGGGCCCCGATCCAACAATAGAAGTGGAGTGGAGAGTTAGGAGCTCCTTTTGGCCTAAGTGCGTTGGCGCTTTTTATCCATTACTACTGTACGATCGGAGAGCTGGCCGTTGTTGCTGGCCGTGGTAAGCGAGCCCTATCCGACAGTAGTAGCAGAGTGGAGAGTTAGGCGCGCCTTTTGGCTTAAGTGCGATTCTCTCTTTTACCAGGCTCTATATCAACTCCTGTGTGTAATGAATCTAGTAAATCTATTAGTCTCACTTTTTGAATTGAACTAGTCATGATTGCGTCTGTCACAATGATATTAATATAGAATTTACTTGTTATCAGAGAATGGAAAAATTGAAGGGGCTTATTAGAATAAATAAATCATACATTTGTCTAATATTGTCCTTAAAGTGGACCAATCACTACCCACCTCGACTCTGTAGTTTAAAAGACTCCAGGACTGGCCGACTACGTCCCCCTGTGTGGCCCTACTGTGTGAACCCAACAGATCGCCCCACAAGCCCCTTACCTTTTCGCTGGTTCCTTCCGTGGTCGCAGGCTACAGCCACATCCCTGGCATCCCTCCAGCTGTGCAAGCTCCCATGCCTAGCTATTCAGATAGGGGATCCCGGGATGCGGACACCAGTGTTCCCTATGCCAACTCAAAGTCTAAAACAACGGCTTTATGCCGCGTATAAGTATGCACAGCATAAAGAGCTGATTGGACTGGAAGAGTGCCCGCACATGCACCATGGGAATGTCAGAAAAGTTAGTGGAGTGGGCGATCTGGTGGGTTTCACACAGCGGGACAGGGATCAATCACCAGGATAGTTAAAACTTGGTGATTGGTCCACTTTAAAGAGTGAAGTCATCATTGTAACCCCAACCACTTTTTAAGAATTTCCTTAATTTTTGGCCTGAAAAACTATTTTTGACAGTTAAGACGATATCTTTTACATTCTTATCTCTTTTTTTACTTTGTGAGTATTTTCAAATTATTTTGTCATTTTTTTTCATTCTTTTTAATATGACATTAAACAGACCTGAAACCATTTTCATAGGTTTTGCTCATCACTTCTAGAGAAACATCGAGTTGCTGAGGCTGAAACTGAGGTTTCTGCCACAGGAGAAATCCAGGTGTTAGAATAAAGAGTGTACATATTTTTATCATCGAAAGAAAAGGCAATTCTGTTGAATTAATCATTGTAAAGTCATATTTCCATCTTTTTATCTCTATTGTTGAGATGAAAATTAAATATCTCTATGTAGAAATATGTTGAAAAGTAAACATTGCTATGCAGTACAGTATAGTTTTTTCACATATTCCTCTCCTCATATAAATAAATAAGCTTTAGTTTGCTCGGCAAACACGTGGGTAGAAATAACCTTTTGAGCAACCTTGGAGATTTTGCCTAGTAAAACTAAGCCTAAGCTAATATACATTTTTCCATTGCTCAGACTAGAGATCTTTGGTTTTCTGTTCAGACCTGTGGGACATGAGACCAGGCTGTTAGCTAGTGTATAAGTTAGTACCTACAAAAGTTAAGGAGGACTAGAGCCCTCCTAGTCAGTTAAATCAGGTCACAAGTGCTGGTAAGTGGGGCGGAGGGGGATTCAGCCAAACTTAGATTCCTTTATACTCAGTTAAACTAACAATTTTTGAGACTAGAAATGTAGTAATGGTGGTGGTGGTGGGCAGGGACGGCTCTAGGTTTGTGGTGGCCCTTGGGCAGGAGAGTCTTAGTGGGTCCCAAAGAAGTGTGTCACATGATGTAATCTTTCAGCTCCGCTGCCACAAATGAGTCATCTTCTGTTGTTGATCGCCCTCCAGTCCTTTTTGCCTTCCCTATAGCCACCAATTGTCCTCTAGTCCTTGTTGCATTCTCTACTGTTACCGAGCACCCTTCAGCCCTTACTGCTTGCTCCGCTGCAACTAAAGACTCCATCATTGCTATCAGTTGTCACCTGGTTATTGCCACCTTCTGAGCTTCCATCAATTGCCCTCCATTCCATGCCACCTTCTCCAGTGTTGCTGATGATCCCCTGTTGCTGAGGTCAGCCATGAGTAGATCTGCACACAAACCCAGCATTCGGTGGTTCAGGTTCACAGTAAAATAATACCATGGCCAAGTGTGAGGCTGAGTGGTCCCCTGAAGATGCCAGGGGCCCTGGCAATTGCCCAGGTTCACCCTGTGCTGGCGCCGGCCCTGGAGCTGGGGTTGGGGTGGTGTGGCTTATCTGCGGGCTTTAGAATAACCAATATCTGCAGCATCCTATGCTAATACTAATGTGTGTGAGTAAATGTAACCATGCCCCTGGACATAACCCTTTAAATACCAATCACAGAAATTATTTGTGTCTGGCATTTTCCCCTGCTAACGAAAAAAAAAAAACCTCTAACTTCCATCATGGATCCCGCACCTGCGGTCGCCTTTTCGCAAAGGGGGCCTCCAATCCCTCCCTGGGACTTCAGTGGGGCAGAGAACACCTCTTCCCTGACTGGCCTGGCAGTTTCTGACAGCTTGCTTGCCACCGCAGGGAGGAACCTTTTATACCAGGAGTGAGATTACGTCATCTCACTCAGCAGGTATAAAAGTCTGCTGTGAACCAGTGTCAGTAGCCAGGAGTGATCGGCTGTAAGTGATTGGGACCCATGCTCCACTTACACCACCTCTCCCACTCACACCAGACGCCCTAGGTTTTAAAAAAAAAGTGACACCATCACTGACCAGGTGTGTGTGAGTTACCAACAGCTTTAGCTACTGTGAGGATCTGGGGTTGCTGTGGGCAATTTTGGGACTGTGGTCAAAGTATCGCCCAGTGCAGTTTCTGGCAAATGTTTAACAGAAAAAGGTGTAAGCCATCATACAACGGTACTGCATAGGTACAAAGGTTCAACATAGGTAGAAAGACATCCATCCCCTTGGGCTTATTGAAGACATCAAGAGGTTTCCTCACCACTTCAGTACAAGTCAGGAGGCAAGCAGCATGCATTTCTGACGTCAACTGGTTTGTACACTTCTGAGGCCTGTTTCCCCCAGACTGTTTCATATGCAGCCTTTTCTAGCCCAGTATTGGGCTAATCTCAGCCATCTGTGTGGCCTGAGAAACACAGGTAAAACCTGACCTAGAAGAAGGGGAACGACATGTCTCACTACCAACCAACTGAACCTGCCGTTCCATAAATATCCAGGCCCATAAAAATACTTTAATAAACAGCTTCAGTAATGTAAACACACTGAAGCAAACAGCTTCCTTTGATTCTTTTATATCACCCAGCTGACGGTCCTGGGAAAGAAATACGCTCCTTCCACAATTTTACCCACTGCATTCCTACACTACATCATTCTACGGTTTTCATGAAGGGTAAAAGAATACTCTTTAGTCTTCCAAAAGTTTTTTTGTGTGTCTCAAACTGACTTTCCCTAACCGTACAAGCGAATTTATCTCCAAAAATGTTCCTCTATCTATATCCCTGAAACAATCAAGCTTCTTTACTCTTATTTCGAGATTAGGAAAAGGACTTCTGTCATCTTATTCAGGGCAGTTTCTATGAGAAATAGCTGCAGGAAGGAAAAAAAATGTAGCCCATCCTCACCTATCCTATCCTATCCTATCCTTCTGCTGTCCCACACAGGATGGGATAAAGCCCCCCCCCACATACACAATGGGCTTAGCACCCAGGGTGATTTCCTCTGCACCACCAATTTGAGGACTGCCACTCATCTGTCTGGGCCCCCCACAGACCAGGAGCTGTGGACCAGCATCCAGGTGCAGACAGATGAGTGGCTGCTGCTGTTGCTCCTGAAGCCTGGCAAGGCGGTGTGCGACAATGGGCATAACCTTGTAATAGCCTTGGGCAGAGTCAGGTTGACTCACATCCCTTGCCTGGCGCATGTTCTCAACTTGGTGGTGCAGAGCTTCCTAGCCTATTATCCAGACATGCCGGAGATGATGCATAAAGTGCTTAGCGTGTGCATGCACTTTCGGTGTTTCCACCCTGCTGTCGCTCACCTGACTGCACTGCAGAGGAACTTTGGACTTTCCCCCTGCCGCCTCATATGTGTCTTGCCCACCAGGTGGAATTTCATGTGCATATGCTGGAAAGGCTGTCTGAGCAGCAGCAGTCAATAGTGTAGTTTCAGCTCCAAAATGCAGACCAACTTCACCACCAATGAGTGGGCCTCCATAAGGGTCATCTGCGCGGTGCTGCAGTGCTTCCAGTATGCCACCAACACGGTCAGTGCTAATGATGCCATCGTCAGAGCTACCATCCCCATCCTCTGTCTGCTGGAAAAGACACTTCAGGCCATGATGGAGGCTGTGATGGAAACAGAGAAGGAAGAGAAAGACCCATTTTCCCAGGCATCAGGGGAAAGCAGTTTGGCAGGGTGGGTTGCTGGGCCGAAGGGGCCAGGTACGCTCCTGTCCAGCCAATTTTAAAACGTGCAGGGCAATCGGTCAGGTGCCCCCCCAATTTGGCCTCCAACGACCTTAAAATGACTACTATTTTCTTTTTTTAAATTATGTATGTATGTATTTCTTAGATTTTTTTAGTTTTCTGTTATTATTTTGAATACTTTCCCTAGCCCATTTTGTGCAGGGCAATCTGTCATCGATCAGGTGCCCCCCCCTCCCCCCCCACCGACCACTGTCCACCAACACCCTTAAAAAACATTTTTGTTTCTATTTATGTATGTATGTATTTCTTTAGTTTTTTGTTTTCTGTTGCATTTTTGAGTACTTTTCCTAGCCCATTCTGTGCAGGGCAATCATCCAGGTATTAACCCTCCAACAACCGTAAAAAAATATATATTTTGTTTTTTTTTATGTAGGTTCTTTATATTTGTGTTTTCTGTTAATATTGTAAGTCATTTTCCCAGCCCATTATGTGCAGGGCAATTTCCTTGGTGTTACCACCCATTTGGCTTCCATTACCCGTTAAACTGTCAATTTTTTTTATTTATGTATGTAATTCTTTAAATTTAGACGTTATAGAAATAAATACATTTTTGGGCCCCCAAGTTCTGGTCCCCATTGACTTCAATGAGGTTCGGGCTCAAATTGAGTTTGGGTTCAGGTCAAGTTTGGCCCAACTTGTCGAACCTGAACTTCAGTGGGTTCGCTCATCCCAATTTATAGCCCATTCCAGACTGGTCAGAGGTGCAAATCAAGGTGCATTTTTTTGACAGATTCCACTGAACGCAGAAACATAAGATAGATGTTTGACCTCACACTCCCTATGCTAAGAATTGTGTAGTCCCTGCTCTGTCCCTCATCATCCACAATCCAACCCTACATCTGCTTCATCAAATGGAGTTTCTTTTTAATGCAGGAGGGACAATCCCTCAACCCATTATAGCTGACTGTTTCTAGACAGAAAATACCCAAAAGCTCTTGTAATTACCCTTCATTTGGTTAGCAAGGATGTTTTTAATTTTTTTATGAAACATTTATCTAGTGAGGCCCAGGTTTTGTACAGAAAGCTGCAGCAGAATCCCATGAAAATCTTTTCAGCTGAATAGAGCAGTTTAATGTTCTTTATGTGCTGATTAGATTGTTTGTGTGTGCGGGCGGCATAACAGCTCATTGCAGAACTGGCAGAATTGTGCCAATGGATTTTATCCAGGCTTGGAGGGTAAACAACCATCCACACACCAACAGCAGAGACAAACACGCATCTAAAATCCATATATATTTTACTGAACACACACAGACACAGCCAAAATGAAGAACAGATATTTAACTGCTTTGAATAAAATAATCTATAGTATCTGTGAGGGTTTAAAGTTTCTGTCCTGCCTAAAATAAAAAATAACAAATGCTCTCTTTTTCTGTACCATAGAAACTTCCTTGTGCTGGGTTACTACTCTAAAAGTAATGGCCTTGAGGTTTAGGTCCCGCAAGGTATTCGCATAGGTCTCTCTATACAAATAGAGTGTGCCACTCCATTCAATGTGATGGAGGGAGGGCAAAATCTCACTTAAAGTGGACCAAAACCCATGGCGATTGGCCTGGGAATCTACAAGATTCCCGGGCCAATAGATTCCCTCCCCCAGGGCATCCAAAATCAGGATGCCCCTCTGTGTGAAACCCCCCAAGTCACCCATGCTCTTACCTTCTTTCCCGGTCCAATGGTACATGCGTGAGCCATGGCCGCATCCCCACTATCCCTGTAGAAGGGCACGTGCCCACGGCAGGCGTTTGTGAATGGACGGCGCGGGCACGCTCCCTGTTAGAGGGTAGCGGGGGATGCGGACGTCAGTGTGCTCGGAGCCGCTTGCCTTAGACAAAGGCTTAGATGACGTGATGTCAGCGAATCCGTGCGTGCTGACTGGACGATGGGCCGCACATGCTCCGTAGGACCAGGAAGAGGTGAGTTGGTTTCAATGGTCTAGGGGGTTTCACACAGCGGGCACCCCCGATCAGGGTGCCCTGGGGGAAAGGACCAAAACCCAGGATAGTCAAAATCCTGGGTTTTGGTCCACTTTAAACCGAACCTTCACCTTGAATAAGAGTCTATCTTATATGCCCCCCCCCTTGTACATACAGATTGCCCACATCAAAAATCATCCTACCTGCATCTACTGCATTTTCTGAGCCTTTAAACGTCCAAGATGGCGGCCCAAACAGGAAGTGTTTTCTGACTGTGCGACTCTGCATTCTGGGATTGCTGTCCTTTTCCTGACCCCAGCTCTGCTGTAACCCCGCCCCCTGTGCTTTTCAACCCTCTCCTCTACTCAATATGTGAGGATTTTGAGGCAAGATGGCAGCGCCCGTATCCTAAAGTCATGAACAGATTTGCAGCCCAGTGGGGGAAAGAATAAAAAGTGACTAAAAATGTAATTTATATCACTTTTAGATGCTAGGGAATAGTTTTTAGGGGGTTGGGCTTTTCATTAAATGATGCTGAAGGTCTGGTTTAAAGTGGACCAAAACCCATATTTTTAACTAGCATCCCCTGAATTGCCCCCCCCCCCCATGAAGAGCACCTTTTGCCAATTCTCACTGTTATGTGTGTGGCAATGATGTCATTGTCACAACTACGCAATGACTGATCTCCTGCCATTTTACAGAGGGACAGCAGAGAAAACAGAATTCCAAATAGTGACAATATCTATTTCTAGTTCTGCACCCTAAGAGGGGAGTATTGGCAGGGGCTTTGGCCAAATGTATTTCACAGATTCAGTGGGTTTTGGTCCGCTTGAAGCGTATTCAGGCACAGACGTCAGAGGAGCGTAATTGCCTACACAGGAGGGAAATTCACACCGCGGCAATCAAACAGGTGAGCTTGATAATAAACAGCCAATCACGGAAAGGGTGGAGAAAAACAGAGGGCCATAAAACAGACTAGCAAACACTTTTCAACTAAACAGCGCGGTAGGAGGAAGCAGAGTGGGGAGCTGACACACAAAAAATCAGAGGATGGGACGCCAGCGCATTAAGAGCCTATGAATAGAGCAAATGAATAACAAGTAAGTGCCTTATGAAATAGAGGAGGATAAAGATAGAGGCAGCAATGTGCATAGTCATTACATGTATTATTCTGTCCCATTAGAAATCAAAGGGGTTAACAATAAAGCCTGCTCCCCTATTGACTCTCAATAAAAAAATCATATAGAAAGTAAAAGTATACTATGTGGATGGATATATAGGGGTACAAATGAACATTTTCATTAAATTAAAGGAAGAAGTGTGGCAGTTTGTAATAAATCATAATAAAATGTGATTAACACTGGCCAAAAAGGTTTTAAAGGGACAGCACATATAAATGTATATAATAGAGAGGAACTGTAAAAGAAGGGGGAAATAAAGAGAGTAAGACGTGTGAATTGACATATATTCTTACTTATTTAGTATGATGACAACAAAAATTTTTTATTGGAGCTGACTTCCAAAAAGGAGATGAAAAAACACAGGAAAATCTGTAAGTACCATCCAATGAAATTTAGATAATTGTTTATATATGAGTGCTTTTAATTTTAATAAATAATAATAAATAATGTGTTGTCTGACAATTGCATTTATGAAATATAGGGCTGGACTCATTCCTCTCTGATGAAGCTTATCGAAGCGAAACACGTTGGAGTCTAATATGGTTTATGAAACAGATAAATAAGATACCAGCTATGCATGATACAATTTTTCTAGTAAAAACGTATGGAAAAAAAGTTATCCTTGTTCCATTTAATTGTTAAGGTGATAGTAGGTGGCTTGCACTGAATTAGTGAGGGACAGGTGTGTTATCCCACTTTGTACAAGGGAAATCTAGAGACAATGCCATCAGGCCACAAAGGAATTTCAGAAAGGTAGAAGAGTAGCTAGGCTTTCTGGCACCCAGGGCAAAGGTTAGAAATGGCGCCCCTCTTTTGTACTCAGGACCCCCTTTAGGGCCCCACTGACCTGCTGCACCTGGGGCACATGCACCCCCCCCCCCTAGCTACAGCCCTGCAGAATGGTCAGGAACAGGGATCACAGGTAGGGCTGAAGATCAAGCAGCAAATAATGAACACACTGATGCACCTACAGTATTCATCAAAGCAGCAGCACAACTCACAGTCATGCCACAGTCATTCTAGAAGTGATAGAAGAAGGGAATTCGCTATATAGTGTAATATAAAGCAGCATTCTGCAGTAGGGTGACACCTCCTTCACTTTAAAGATTGGCACCACTTTACTTGGGGTGGTAGAGAGAACTGGGCATAATTACTGGTTAAATAGGGAACTCGTAATGGAATGGACACACTAGAATTGGGGTACTGTCAGGTTAGTGGCTAAAATATGTTCACCACTCAGAGTTCATTTTAAAACTAAAAAGAAGAGCTTACAGAAATTGGAGTGCTATAAGATGTAGTGGAGAGAGAACTCCAGAAAGCATATGAATAGTGCATTACTGGGTTGGGGAACCATCCCTACCCCAGTGAGGGACACCAGCTAAAGAATTTACCTCAAAAAAAGGGTGTGTAGCGAAATGGGTTTACTTGGACACCATCTTGGACGTTTAAAGGCTCAGAAAAGGCAGTAGGGTGCAGGTAGGATGATTTTTAATGTGAGCAATCTGTATGTACAGGGTGTGGGAAACATACAAGATAGGCTCTAATTCAGGGTGAAGGTCCTGTTTAAGTCTTATCCTTGCAATATACTCATATTTAACTCTGTATCGTTTAGGGGAAATAAGGATCTCTATGGTGTTGTACTTTTAATAGGGAATATGGAATATTTTCATATACATTTACAGTGGGCATATTTAAAGTGATAAACAGGCATATTTAAAGTGATAAACAGGGATAAACAGTCTATACTCACTTTTTTCCCACTGCTCCACTGCCATCTTCTTACTTACCAATAACAGAGAAGCAGCGATTCTGGTGCCCAGTGCAGTGGTGTCTAGGGATGAGCGAATCGATCCGGACGAACCCGGATTCGATCCGAATTTCAGGAAAAATTCGATTCGGATCGAATCCGAATTTCCCCGCGATTCGATCACTCGAAGTTTTCCTTTAACATCCATTCATTTACATTACAGGCATTCTAAGATGGCGGGCGGGACATGTCTGGACATGTATCCCGCGCCAGTGCAAGCTGGGGCAGTCACATGCAGCCTATCAGCAGCCAGCAAGCCCGGTGACGTCACACAGCGGTATTTAACGGCGGCCATCTTGCTTTTCCTCATTTCTCTATTGCATTCGTGACAGACAGAACGCTGTGTAGCTGAGGCAGTTAGACAGGCTGGAGACAGGCTGGAGACAGGCTGGAGACAGGCTGGAGACAGGCTGGAGACAGGCTGGAGACAGGCAGGAGACAGACAGGAGACAGACAGGAGACAGACAGGAGACAGACAGGAGACAGACAGGAGACAGACAGGAGACAGACAGGAGACAGACAGGAGACAGACAGGAGACAGACAGAAAGCCAGGGAAAGGTAGGAAAAACGGAGCTGGCTGACAGGGAGAATTTTTTTTTTTCATCCAGCCTTTGTTAGCGTTTTCAGGCTGCTTATAGTAACTAACTGTGCATATATACTGAACTGATCTTAAGTCTGCTGTGAGGCATCCCATTCTGTGACTAAAGCAGCCTCTATTTAATAGCATAATAAACATTTGCACTTATTCTCATAGAAATCAGGCCTGATAAAGACACTTTTGCTGTGCATGCTCTCTGGTTTTTGTGGCACTGGCATCCCATTCTGTGACTAAAGCAGCCTCTATTTAATAGCATAATAAACATTTGCACTTATTCTCATAGAAATCAGGCCTGATAAAGACACTTTTGCTGTGCATGCTCTCTGGTTTTTGTGGCACTGGCATCCCATTCTGTGACTAAAGCAGCCTCTATTTAATAGCATAATAAACATTTGCACTTATTCTCATAGAAATCAGGCCTGATAAAGACACTTTTGCTGTGCATGCTCTCTGGTTTTTGTGGCACTGGCATCCCATTCTGTGACTAAAGCAGCCTCTATTTAATAGCATAATAAACATTTGCACTTATTCTCATAGAAATCAGGCCTGATAAAGACACTTTTGCTGTGCATGCTCTCTGGTTTTTGTGGCACTGGCATCCCATTCTGTGACTAAAGCAGCCTCTATTTAATAGCATAATAAACATTTGCACTTATTCTCATAGAAATCAGGCCTGATAAAGACACTTTTGCTGTGCATGCTCTCTGGTTTTTGTGGCACTGGCATCCCATTCCGTGACTAAAGCAGCCTCTATTTAATAGCATAATAAACATTTGCACTTATTCTCATAGAAATCAGGCCTGATAAAGACACTTTTGCTGTGCATGCTCTCTGGTTTTTGTGGCACTGGCATCCCATTCCGTGACTAAAGCAGCCTCTATTTAATAGCATAATAAACATTTGCACTTATTCTCATAGAAATCAGGCCTGATAAAGACACTTTTGCTGTGCATGCTCTCTGGTTTTTGTGGCACTGGCATCCCATTCTGTGACTAAAGCAGCCTCTATTTAATAGCATAATAACCATTTGCACTTATTCTCATAGAAATCAGGCCTGATAAAGACACTTTTGCTGTGCATGCTCTCTGGTTTTTGTGGCACTGGCATCCCATTCTGTGACTAAAGCAGCCTCTATTTAATAGCATAATAAACATTTGCACTTATTCTCATAGAAATCAGGCCTGATAAAGACACTTTTGCTGTGCATGCTCTCTGGTTTTTGTGGCACTGGCATCCCATTCCGTGACTAAAGCAGCCTCTATTTAATAGCATAATAAACATTTGCACTTATTCTCATAGAAATCAGGCCTGATAAAGACACTTTTGCTGTGCATGCTCTCTGGTTTTTGTGGCACTGGCATCCCATTCCGTGACTAAAGCAGCCTCTATTTAATAGCATAATAAACATTTGCACTTATTCTCATAGAAATCAGGCCTGATAAAGACACTTTTGCTGTGCATGCTCTCTGGTTTTTGTGGCACTGGCATCCCATTCTGTGACTAAAGCAGCCTCTATTTAATAGCATAATAACCATTTGCACTTATTCTCATAGAAATCAGGCCTGATAAAGACACTTTTGCTGTGCATGCTCTCTGGTTTTTGTGGCACTGGCATCCCATTCTGTGACTAAAGCAGCCTCTATTTAATAGCATAATAAACATTTGCACTTATTCTCATAGAAATCAGGCCTGATAAAGACACTTTTGCTGTGCATGCTCTCTGGTTTTTGTGGCACTGGCATCCCATTCTGTGACTAAAGCAGCCTCTATTTAATAGCATAATAAACATTTGCACTTATTCTCATAGAAATCAGGCCTGATAAAGACACTTTTGCTGTGCATGCTCTCTGGTTTTTGTGGCACTGGCATCCCATTCTGTGACTAAAGCAGCCTCTATTTAATAGCATAATAAACATTTGCACTTATTCTCATAGAAATCAGGCCTGATAAAGACACTTTTGCTGTGCATGCTCTCTGGTTTTTGTGGCACTGGCATCCCATTCTGTGACTAAAGCAGCCTCTATTTAATAGCATAATAAACATTTGCACTTATTCTCATAGAAATCAGGCCTGATAAAGACACTTTTGCTGTGCATGCTCTCTGGTTTTTGTGGCACTGGCATCCCATTCTGTGACTAAAGCAGCCTCTATTTAATAGCATAATAAACATTTGCACTTATTCTCATAGAAATCAGGCCTGATAAAGACACTTTTGCTGTGCATGCTCTCTGGTTTTTGTGGCACTGGCATCCCATTCCGTGACTAAAGCAGCCTCTATTTAATAGCATAATAAACATTTGCACTTATTCTCATAGAAATCAGGCCTGATAAAGACACTTTTGCTGTGCATGCTCTCTGGTTTTTGTGGCACTGGCATCCCATTCCGTGACTAAAGCAGCCTCTATTTAATAGCATAATAAACATTTGCACTTATTCTCATAGAAATCAGGCCTGATAAAGACACTTTTGCTGTGCATGCTCTCTGGTTTTTGTGGCACTGGCATCCCATTCTGTGACTAAAGCAGCCTCTATTTAATAGCATAATAAACATTTGCACTTATTCTCATAGAAATCAGGCCTGATAAAGACACTTTTGCTGTGCATGCTCTCTGGTTTTTGTGGCACTGGCATCCCATTCTGTGACTAAAGCAGCCTCTATTTAATAGCATAATAAACATTTGCACTTATTCTCATAGAAATCAGGCCTGATAAAGACACTTTTGCTGTGCATGCTCTCTGGTTTTTGTGGCACTGGCATCCCATTCTGTGACTAAAGCAGCCTCTATTTAATAGCATAATAAACATTTGCACTTATTCTCATAGAAATCAGGCCTGATAAAGACACTTTTGCTGTGCATGCTCTCTGGTTTTTGTGGCACTGGCATCCCATTCCGTGACTAAAGCAGCCTCTATTTAATAGCATAATAAACATTTGCACTTATTCTCATAGAAATCAGGCCTGATAAAGACACTTTTGCTGTGCATGCTCTCTGGTTTTTGTGGCACTGGCATCCCATTCTGTGACTAAAGCAGCCTCTATTTAATAGCATAATAAACATTTGCACTTATTCTCATAGAAATCAGGCCTGATAAAGACACTTTTGCTGTGCATGCTCTCTGGTTTTTGTGGCACTGGCATCCCATTCTGTGACTAAAGCAGCCTCTATTTAATAGCATAATAAACATTTGCACTTATTCTCATAGAAATCAGGCCTGATAAAGACACTTTTGCTGTGCATGCTCTCTGGTTTTTGTGGCACTGGCATCCCATTCTGTGACTAAAGCAGCCTCTATTTAATAGCATAATAAACATTTGCACTTATTCTCATAGAAATCAGGCCTGATAAAGACACTTTTGCTGTGCATGCTCTCTGGTTTTTGTGGCACTGGCATCCCATTCTGTGACTAAAGCAGCCTCTATTTAATAGCATAATAAACATTTGCACTTATTCTCATAGAAATCAGGCCTGATAAAGACACTTTTGCTGTGCATGCTCTCTGGTTTTTGTGGCACTGGCATCCCATTCTGTGACTAAAGCAGCCTCTATTTAATAGCATAATAAACATTTGCACTTATTCTCATAGAAATCAGGCCTGATAAAGACACTTTTGCTGTGCATGCTCTCTGGTTTTTGTGGCACTGGCATCCCATTCCGTGACTAAAGCAGCCTCTATTTAATAGCATAATAAACATTTGCACTTATTCTCATAGAAATCAGGCCTGATAAAGACACTTTTGCTGTGCATGCTCTCTGGTTTTTGTGGCACTGGCATCCCATTCTGTGACTAAAGCAGCCTCTATTTAATAGCATAATAACCATTTGCACTTATTCTCATAGAAATCAGGCCTGATAAAGACACTTTTGCTGTGCATGCTCTCTGGTTTTTGTGGCACTGGCATCCCATTCCGTGACTAAAGCAGCCTCTATTTAATAGCATAATAAACATTTGCACTTATTCTCATAGAAATCAGGCCTGATAAAGACACTTTTGCTGTGCATGCTCTCTGGTTTTTGTGGCACTGGCATCCCATTCTGTGACTAAAGCAGCCTCTATTTAATAGCATAATAAACATTTGCACTTATTCTCATAGAAATCAGGCCTGATAAAGACACTTTTGCTGTGCATGCTCTCTGGTTTTTGTGGCACTGGCATCCCATTCCGTGACTAAAGCAGCCTCTATTTAATAGCATAATAAACATTTGCACTTATTCTCATAGAAATCAGGCCTGATAAAGACACTTTTGCTGTGCATGCTCTCTGGTTTTTGTGGCACTGGCATCCCATTCTGTGACTAAAGCAGCCTCTATTTAATAGCATAATAAACATTTGCACTTATTCTCATAGAAATCAGGCCTGATAAAGACACTTTTGCTGTGCATGCTCTCTGGTTTTTGTGGCACTGGCATCCCATTCTGTGACTAAAGCAGCCTCTATTTAATAGCATAATAAACATTTGCACTTATTCTCATAGAAATCAGGCCTGATAAAGACACTTTTGCTGTGCATGCTCTCTGGTTTTTGTGGCACTGGCATCCCATTCTGTGACTAAAGCAGCCTCTATTTAATAGCATAATAAACATTTGCACTTATTCTCATAGAAATCAGGCCTGATAAAGACACTTTTGCTGTGCATGCTCTCTGGTTTTTGTGGCACTGGCATCCCATTCTGTGACTAAAGCAGCCTCTATTTAATAGCATAATAAACATTTGCACTTATTCTCATAGAAATCAGGCCTGATAAAGACACTTTTGCTGTGCATGCTCTCTGGTTTTTGTGGCACTGGCATCCCATTCTGTGACTAAAGCAGCCTCTATTTAATAGCATAATAAACATTTGCACTTATTCTCATAGAAATCAGGCCTGATAAAGACACTTTTGCTGTGCATGCTCTCTGGTTTTTGTGGCACTGGCATCCCATTCTGTGACTAAAGCAGCCTCTATTTAATAGCATAATAACCATTTGCACTTATTCTCATAGAAATCAGGCCTGATAAAGACACTTTTGCTGTGCATGCTCTCTGGTTTTTGTGGCACTGGCATCCCATTCTGTGACTAAAGCAGCCTCTATTTAATAGCATAATAACCATTTGCACTTATTCTCATAGAAATCAGGCCTGATAAAGACACTTTTGCTGTGCATGCTCTCTGGTTTTTGTGGCACTGGCATCCCATTCTGTGACTAAAGCAGCCTCTATTTAATAGCATAATAAACATTTGCACTTATTCTCATAGAAATCAGGCCTGATAAAGACACTTTTGCTGTGCATGCTCTCTGGTTTTTGTGGCACTGGCATCCCATTCTGTGACTAAAGCAGCCTCTATTTAATAGCATAATAAACATTTGCACTTATTCTCATAGAAATCAGGCCTGATAAAGACACTTTTGCTGGCCAAAGCCCTACTGGACCCTGCCAGGTCGATTCCTGCCCGGGGCATCCCATTCTGTGACTACAGCAGCCTCTGTTTAAGACCATATAAGCATTTGCTCTTATCATATTTGAAATTAGCCTGATAAAGACACTTTTGCTGGCCAAAGCCCTACTGGACCCTGCCAGGTCCATTCCTGCCCAGGGCATCCCATTCTGTGACTAAAGCAGCCTCTGTTTAAGACCATATAAGCATTTGCTCTTATTATATTTATATTATAAGACACTTTTGCTGGGCATAGGCTTACTGCTGCCTGCCAGGTGCACTTCTGTTGAGGCATCCCATTCTGTAACATAGCATACCCCTCTTTATTTACACTAAGCAGCTCTCTTATTTACACTAAGCAGGCCTGTTGGAGGCTGAGTGTTACTGCTCACTTTTGGTGTGCATTATATTCTGTTTTATATAGACCCACTGCTGCCTGGGGGTTCTTAAAATATCACCTACTACCACGCCAGTTAGACTATGTCGGGCAGACAAGTGCCTGGAAGTGAAAAGAGGAGTGGCAGAGGCCAAGATTCCGCAGGCAGAGCTCGCATCAGACTGGGGGCCAGTAGCAGCAGGAGTCACGCTGAGAGACCTAATCTGCCAGTATCTGCTAGCGGTCGGGTCTCCACCAGTAACGCATCTGCCGTGGTAGATTGGCTGACGCGCTCATCAACAACATCATCACAACTTACATCTGAGACCCCCAGTCTAGGGTCGGTAGGTTCCTCTGACACAACCCTGAGTTGGCATGCCCCGAGAGCAGTCCCTGTCCTCCCATTGCCTCTGTCCTACGCCGTTCCCTCCCCCAGCGACGTATCCTATGCTTTGGGTTCAGCTCCACTCTTTAGTGAGGAGGACGATCAGATACAGGAGGACAGTCAGCAGCTACTGCCCAGCCAAGAAATGGAGGTGGCTTCTTTAGCTAGGCAGACAAATAGTGATGTGGACAGTGTCGTGGGTGCTGCGAGCGTTCCAGCTCCTGCGCCAGACACTGTTGACGAATCCACGAACATCAGTGACGTACAGCCACAACCCGGTGATGATGATGATGATGACGATGAAGCCGATCGCACTTGGGAGCCGGGTGATGAAGGGGCTTCATCGTCATCATCAGGAGAAGAGGGGCGCAGGTTGCCCCGGAGTCAGCAGCTGAGGCAGCAAGGTGGTAGCAGTCAGCATGGGGGCACAATTCCAAAGGCTGGAGCCGGCCGGGGCCGGGGCCGGGGTAGAGCACCTGCTGTGCGGCAGTCTACCTTATCGGGAGGTAGTGGAGCAGGGGTTCCTGGAGTTGGCAACAGCAGCAGTGAATCAGTGAGGCCAGGGGGTGGGAAAAGTAGCTACTCGGCAGTGTGGCAGTTTTTCCTGAGGCATCCGCAGGAGGGTAACATGGCCACATGCAAGATATGTAGGCAAAAGGTGAAGCGTGGCCAGGGTCCAAATGTTGGCACCACGGCCCTGCGTCAACATATGATGCGTCACCATAAAACGACCTGGGAGAACCGAGGCTCCCAAGGGGTGGTCCAGTCTGCTTCCTCACCAAGTGAGCTCCCAATTTCTGCCAGCCAAGGCTCCAGCACCTCAGCCGAAGGCAGCTGTGCGTCACACCCATCCTCTGTCGCTCCTGCTCCTCCTCCTCCTCCTCCTCCAAGTCATGCATCCCGCCAGCAATCCATCAGCGAAGCCATGTCCAAGAGACAGCAGTATGCGCCCACTCATCCTACGGCGCAGAAGCTGAATGTGCTCCTGTCCAAGTTGCTGGTGCTGCAGTCGCTCCCTTTTCAGGTGGTGGAATCTGCACCTTTCAGAGAACTGATGGCTTGTGCCGAGCCGAGGTGGAGAGTCCCAAGCCGTCATTTCTTTGCCAAGAAGGCAGTACCAGCGCTGCACACTTTTGTTGAACAGAAGGTGGGCCAGTCCTTGAGCCTGTCGGTGTGTAGCAAAATACATGGCAGCGCCGACATCTGGAGCTGTAACTACGGTCAGGGGCAGTACATGTCGTTTACGGCCCACTGGGTGAATGTGGTCCCTTTGCAGCAGCAACTTGGACAGGTCACGCCGCTTCGGCCTCCGCGCTCTCTGCCCATTGGGCCTGTGACACCGTGCGACTCGGCCTCCTCATCCTCCGCCATCTCCTCACCCTCCACTGTAGGCTCAAGTCTCAGTGCCCCTCCAGTCTACCATGTGTGCAGGGCACGGAGGTGTCACGCAGTGCTTCACATGGTTTGTCTTGGCGAATGGAGTCACACAGGGGAGGAACTGCTTAAATGTATTCATCAGGAAATCCAAACATGGCTTACTCCGAGAAAACTTAAAATGGGAATCATGGTTACCGACAATGGGAAGAACATTTTGTCTGCGCTGCGCCAAGGAAGCCTGACCCATGCCCCCTGCATGGCTCACGTCTTCAATCTGGTTGTCAAGCGGTTTCTGAAGTGTTCCCCCCATCTGCAGGACATCCTAACAACTTCACGGAAACTTTGCATGCACTTCAGCCACTCCTACACCGCCAAACACACCCTTCTTGAGCTACAGCGTCAGAATGGTATCCCCCAACATAGTCTGATTTGCGATGTTTCCACCCGTTGGAATTCCACCCTTCACATGTTGGACCGATTATATGAACAGAGAAAAGCCATCACGGATTTCCTGATGATCCAAGCAGATAGGGGGACTCCCCTGTGTAACTTCAATGTCAACCAGTGGCAGCTCATACGTGACACCTGCCGTTTGCTCAGGCCCTTTGAGGAAGCCACTTTATTTGTCAGTCGGCAGGATTACGGGATGAACGACGTGATTCCACTGCTTCATGTACTACAGCACATGTTGGAAACCATGGCTGGTCAGGGCACTGGAGACATGGCGTTTACATCTTACGGCCACATGAACCCCGTTGGAGCTGAACTGGAGGAGGAGGAGGAGGAAGAGGAGGAGGAGGAGTTGCCCAGCGAAACACAGTTTAGGCTTGGCGAAATGGCTGGTTTATCTAGTCAGCGGACAGGAGAGGAGGAGCAGGAGCAGCCAGAGGAGCTAGAGGTTTTTGAGGAAGGAGAGACAGAGGACCCGGGCACACCGTGGCAGTATGCAGTGGAGATGGAGACAGGTAGTCCATCCGAGTCACTTGCGCAAATGGCACGAAGCATGCTCACATGCTTGCGTAGTGACCCCAGAATTGTTTCCATCTGTCGGCGGGATGACTTCTGGCTGTCCACCTTATTGGACCCTCGCTTCCGGCACAAAATGGGGGCATTTTTTAAACCCACCGAGAGGGAGGACAAACTCAACTACTACAAAGACATTCTACGTAGGCAGTTGGCCGATGCCTATCTGCGCCATGGTCCATACTCTCGCAGGTCTGACTCGAGGGGACCTCTGCGCTCACCTTCCACTGCCATGGCCGCTGGGGGGGTTGGCAGCAGCAGCAGCAGAAGCTCCATCAGCAGCAGCAGCCTCAGTCTTCAGTCGCTAATGAGTAGCTTTCTACACCCGCATAGTGAGGCTACTCATGAGCAGCAGGAAGACCTGGAGCAGGACCTGAACCAGCAGGTCATGTCATACTTTGACATGACCATGCCAACACACCTTGAGGATCCGCTGGACTTCTGGGCAGCCAAACTTGATTTGTGGCCGCAACTAGCAGAGTTTGCCCTGGAAAAGCTGTCCTGCCCGGCAAGTAGCGTGCCATCTGAGCGGGTGTTTAGTGCGGCGGGGGCCATAGTTACGGCGAGGAGAACTCGTCTGTCAACTAAAAATGTGGAGAGACTCACCTTTGTCAAAATGAATCAGGGATGGATCAGCCAGGATTTCCACCCACCAATGCCTGATGCATGCGACTAGATTCAGCATGGTGCCACGTTTTACACTTTACAAATGGTGCAAAACATATTTATGTCTTTAGGCC
This sequence comes from Gastrophryne carolinensis, assembly GCA_027917425.1. Lineage (NCBI taxonomy): Eukaryota > Metazoa > Chordata > Amphibia > Anura > Microhylidae > Gastrophryne > Gastrophryne carolinensis. Next base: position 39,505,091 of record CM051238.1, read on the forward strand.
ATTTTTTGGGCTCCTGCTGCTGCTACTGCCAACTTCTGCCAACTCCAGGGTGTGATTCATCCAATTTTTGGGCTCCTGAAGCCAACTCCAGTGTATATTTGGGCTCCTGCTGCTACTACTGTCAACTCCTGCCAACTCCAGGGTGTGATTCATCCAATTTTTGGGCTCCTGAGGCCAACTCCAGTGTATATTTGGGCTCCTGCTGCTGCTACTGTCAACTCCTGCCAACTCCAGGGTGTGATTCATCCAATTTTTGGGCTCCTGAAGCCAACTCCAGTGTATATTTGGGCTCCTGCTGCTACTACTGCCAACTTCTGCCAACTCCAGGGTGTGATTCATCCAATTTTTGGGCTCCTGAAGCCAACTCCAGTGTATATTTGGGCTCCTGCTGCTGCTGCTGCCAACTTCTGCCAACTCCAGGGTGTGATTCATCCAATTTTTGGGCTCCTGAAGCCAACTCCAGTGTATATTTGGGCTCCTGCTGCTGCTGCTGCCAACTTCTGCCAACTCCAGGGTGTGATTCATCCAATTTTTGGGCTCCTGAAGCCAACTCCAGTGTATATTTGGGCTCCTGCTGCTACTACTGTCAACTCCTGCCAACTCCAGGGTGTGATTCATCCAATTTTTGGGCTCCTGAGGCCAACTCCAGTGTATATTTGGGCTCCTGCTGCTGCTGCTGCCAACTTCTGCCAACTCCAGGGTGTGATTCATCCAATTTTTGGGCTCCTGAGGCCAACTCCAGTGTATATTTGGGCTCCTGCTGCTGCTACTGTCAACTCCTGCCAACTCCAGGGTGTGATTCATCCAATTTTTGGGCTCCTGAAGCCAACTCCAGTGTATATTTGGGCTCCTGCTGCTGCTGCTGCTGCCAACTTCTGCCAACTCCAGGGTGTGATTCATCCAATTTTTGGGCTCCTGAAGCCAACTCCAGTGTATATTTGGGCTCCTGCTGCTGCTGCTGCCAACTTCTGCCAACTCCAGGGTGTGATTCATCCAATTTTTGGGCTCCTGAAGCCAACTCCAGTGTATATTTGGGCTCCTGCTGCTGCTGCTGCCAACTTCTGCCAACTCCAGGGTGTGATTCATCCAATTTTTGGGCTCCTGAGGCCAACTCCAGTGTATATTTGGGCTCCTGCTGCTGCTACTGTCAACTCCTGCCAACTCCAGGGTGTGATTCATCCAATTTTTGGGCTCCTGAAGCCAACTCCAGTGTATATTTGGGCTCCTGCTGCTGCTGCTGCTGCCAACTTCTGCCAACTCCAGGGTGTGATTCATCCAATTTTTGGGCTCCTGAAGCCAACTCCAGTGTATATTTGGGCTCCTGCTGCTGCTACTGTCAACTCCTGCCAACTCCAGGGTGTGATTCATCCAATTTTTGGGCTCCTGAGGCCAACTCCAGTGTATATTTGGGCTCCTGCTGCTGCTACTGTCAACTCCTGCCAACTCCAGGGTGTGATTCATCCAATTTTTGGGCTCCTGAAGCCAACTCCAGTGTATATTTGGGCTCCTGCTGCTGCTACTGCCAACTTCTGCCAACTCCAGGGTGTGATTCATCCAATTTTTGGGCTCCTGAAGCCAACTCCAGTGTATATTTGGGCTCCTGCTGCTACTACTGCCAACTTCTGCCAACTCCAGGGTGTGATTCATCCAATTTTTGGGCTCCTGAGGCCAACTCCAGTGTATATTTGGGCTCCTGCTGCTACTACTGCCAACTTCTGCCAACTCCAGGGTGTGATTCATCCAATTTTTGGGCTCCTGAGGCCAACTCCAGTGTATATTTGGGCTCCTGCTGCTGCTGCTGCCAACTTCTGCCAACTCCAGGGTGTGATTCATCCAATTTTTGGGCTCCTGAAGCCAACTCCAGTGTATATTTGGGCTCCTGCTGCTACTACTGTCAACTCCTGCCAACTCCAGGGTGTGATTCATCCAATTTTTGGGCTCCTGAAGCCAACTCCAGTGTATATTTGGGCTCCTGCTGCTGCTGCTGCCAACTTCTGCCAACTCCAGGGTGTGATTCATCCAATTTTTGGGCTCCTGAGGCCAACTCCAGTGTATATTTGGGCTCCTGCTGCTGCTGCTGCCAACTTCTGCCAACTCCAGGGTGTGATTCATCCAATTTTTGGGCTCCTGAGGCCAACTCCAGTGTATATTTGGGCTCCTGCTGCTACTACTGTCAACTCCTGCCAACTCCAGGGTGTGATTCATCCAATTTTTGGGCTCCTGAGGCCAACTCCAGTGTATATTTGGGCTCCTGCTGCTGCTGCTGCCAACTTCTGCCAACTCCAGGGTGTGATTCATCCAATTTTTGGGCTCCTGAGGCCAACTCCAGTGTATATTTGGGCTCCTGCTGCTGCCAACTTCTGCCAACTCCAGGGTGTGATTCATCCAATTTTTGGGCTCCTGAAGCCAACTCCAGTGTATATTTGGGCTCCTGCTGCTGCTGCCAACTTCTGCCAACTCCAGGGTGTGATTCATCCAATTTTTGGGCTCCTGAGGCCAACTCCAGTGTATATTTGGGCTCCTTCTGCCCCTCATAGTGATGCCACTTCAACTCTCTGCAATTGTGCCGCTCTGCGATTCTATTAGCGATGCCTCTGATCTGCATGTGATATTTCTTCAAAGTATTATTTAACAAACCCAGCACGCATCCTGTGCGTGTTACAGCAAGGCTGAATGGTTTACAACCCTATTGAGGCTGTAGGAGGCTCAGAAATAGCCGTTTTTAATAGCGATTCGTCGCGAATTTATTCGGGTCGAAACGATTTTTGTCGGAAAATTCGGCGAATCAGTCGAATCGAATTTTTCAAAAGTTCGCTCATCTCTAGTGGTGTCCATCAGGCCTCACATCCCCAACCCGCGTACTCTATTCCTTGCAACGAAGCCAAACCTGACCGTAGAAATCTACCAACTCTGACTCTGAGCATAAAAAAATCTTATTGTATAATCAATGTAACTTTCATAGGTCATTTAGAAATGCTAATCATAGATATATTTTATGTTCTGTCAATCTAAGACCCTTGTTCATAAAAATCAGTGATACACAGCAGCAGTGGGTTGTTCTGTTGGTTCTCCAATTTCCTCCTGTCTCTTATTCTAAGTATTTTCGTGCTGCCCCAAGGCCCTTACTTACAATGCCTGGAACTGTGCTGCACATGATTAATAGTAAGTTTCTCCTCTGAAGTCCAGAGAAAATTCATCACTGTGTGTGTCTTCAGTCATCTCAGAAGTGCTAGACAGAAGAGAAATACAGTATTAACCTTTCATAAACTTTACATGATTTAATAGTTCAGTGGTTTACATGAAAAACAACCATATTTCTGGCCATTGTATTACTTATATCTGGCATTTTCTTTGCAGATTTGTTCTCTGTGCTTGCTGAACATCGAATTACAGTTCTCTCAGACATGGCAGGTGGGGACTAGCTACACTATCCACTGTACAGAGAAAATAGATGAATCTCATTTCTAATACTCTCTTATACACTCAGAAAAGCCTTGTGATCATGACAGACATTACAGTAGCCAGAACTCTTTCCTGGAATCCTGTCTCACTCACACAAATTTGTTATTACTAAATATTGTCTGTTTATGAAGAAGTCGGAACTTTGGCTTACTTAATCCACAGCTGATGTACAAAAATTACGTCTTAGAGCTTGTGGCTTCTTTGTTGGTGACTTATTACTGTGCCCAAATAATCCTGGCTGTTATGTAAATCCTTGGAGGAAGGGGCACCCTAGGTCACTTTGTATTGCTACCCATTGTATATAGGCTGAGATCTGCGAAGCGTAGTAAAGGCAGTGTTCATTTTCTAGCACAGGATGGGCTGTCATCAGTGATTGATTTGTGGTTGCCTTGGCCTGTGGCTGTCCCCTGCACAGCGGAGCAGCACAAAGAGACCTAGGGCACTCCTTTCTCCTAGGATTTAAATAGCAGCCTGGATTATTTGGGCACAATATTGAGTCACCAACCGACAAGGCAGGAGCGCTTTTTTTCACCCCATAAGACACACTTATTTTTTTCCAAAAGTGGGGGGAAATGTCAATGCGTCTTATCGAATGAATGTAAAAAAAAAACTCACATCCAAGTCTCTGCTGTTCACGCTGTCCCGCCATCCACATTGTCCCCACCGCTGTCGTTGCTTCTGGCTGCTTGTGCACACACTGCGTCCATTCAGTGGGTGGGCGTGACCAATGCTCGAGTGTTGAACACACCCACCGGCTGAACTGAGCCAGGTGTTCGTGATGTGTGTGCAGTTGCCGTCAGAGAGGAGACAATAGCGAAGACGGCATGGGCGGTGGGGACATCGGAATGGGAGGGGGAAATGCCACACTGCCTATATGGGGAATGGGAGGGGGAAATGCCACACTGCCTATATGGGGAATGGGAGGGGGAAATGCCACACTGCCTATGGGAATGAGATGGGGGGAATACCACACTGCCTATATGGGGAATGGGAGGGGGGAATGCCACACTGCCTATATGGGGAATGGGAGGGGGGAAATGCCACACTGCCTATATGGGGAATGGGAGGGGGGAATGCCACACTGCCTATGGGAATGAGATGGGGGGAATACCACACTGCCTATATGGGGAATGGGAGGGGGAAATGCCACACTGCCTATATGGGGAATGGAAGGGGGGAATGCCACACTGCCTATATGGGGCATGGGAGGGGGGAATGCCACACTGCCTATATGGGGCATGGGAGGGGGGAAATGCCACACTGCCTATATGGGGCATAGGAGGGGGGAATGCCACACTGCCTATATGGGGAATGGGAGGGGGAAATGCCACACTGCCTATATGGGGAATGGGAGGGGGGAAATGCCACACTGCCTATATGGGGAATGGGAGGGGGGAATGCCACACTGCCTATATGGGGAATGGGAGGGGGGAATGCCACACTGCCTATATGGGGAATGGCAGAGGGGAATGCTACACTGCCTATATGGGGAATGGGAGGGGGGGATGCCATGCTGCCTATATGGGGAATGGGATGGGAGGAATTCCACACTGCCTATATGGGAAATGGGATAGGGGCATGCCACACTGCCTATATGGGGGGAAATGCCACACTGACAATATGGGGAATGGAAGGGGAGAAATGCCACACTGCCTATATGGGGAATGGAGGGGGGGAATGCCACACTGCCTATATGGGGAATGGAGGGGGGGGAATGCCACACTGCCTATATGGGAAATGGAGGGGGGGAATGCCACACTGCCTATATGGGAAATGGGATAGGGGCATGCCACACTGCCTATATGGGGGGAAATGCCACACTGACAATATGGGGAATGGAAGGGGAGAAATGCCACACTGCCTATATGGGGAATGGAGGGGGGGAATGCCACACTGCCTATATGGGGAATGGAGGGGGGGAATGCCACACTGCCTATATGGGGAATGGAGGGGGGGGAATGCCACACTGCCTATATGGGGAATGGGAGGGGGGATGCCACACTGCCTATATGGGGAATGGGATAGGGGCATGCCACACTGCCTATATGGGGGGAAATGCCACACTGCCTATATGGGGAATGGAAGGGGAGAAATGCCACACTGCCTATATGGGGAATGGGAGGGGGGAATGCCACACTGCCTATATGGGGAATGGAGGGGGGGAATGCCACACTGCCTATATGGGGAATGGAGGGGGGGAATGCCACACTGCCTATATGGGGAATGGGAGGGGGGATGCCACACTGCCTATATGGGGAATGGAGGGGGGGAATGCCACACTGCCTATATGGGGAATGGAGGGGGGGGGAATGCCACACTGCCTATATGGGAAATGGAGGGGGGGAATGCCACACTGCCTATATGGGAAATGGGATAGGGGCATGCCACACTGCCTATATGGGGGGAAATGCCACACTGACAATATGGGGAATGGAAGGGGAGAAATGCCACACTGCCTATATGGGGAATGGAGGGGGGGGAATGCCACACTGCCTATATGGGGAATGGAGGGGGGGAATGCCACACTGCCTATATGGGAAATGGGATAGGGGCATGCCACACTGCCTATATGGGGGGAAATGCCACACTGCCTATATGGGGAATGGAAGGGGAGAAATGCCACACTGCCTATATGGGGAATGGGAGGGGGGAATGCCACACTGCCTATATGGGGAATGGAGGGGGGGAATGCCACACTGCCTATATGGGGAATGGAGGGGGGGAATGCCACACTGCCTATATGGGGAATGGGAGGGGGGATGCCACACTGCCTATATGGGGAATGGAGGGGGGGGGAATGCCACACTGCCTATATGGGGAATGGGAGGGGGGAATGCCACACTGCCTATATGGGGAATGGAGGGGGGGAATGCAACACTGCCTATATGGGGAATGGAGGGGGGATGCCACACTGCCTATATGGGGAATGGAGGGGGGAATGCCACACTGCCTATATGGGGAATGGAGGGGGGATGCCACACTGCCTATATGGGGAATGGAGGGGGGATGCCACACTGCCTGTATGGGGAATGGAGGGGGGGAATGCCACACTGCCTATATGGAGTGTGGGGACTGTGCAGTTCGTATTCACCCATCTTTAGTGAGCAGATTTCACTTGACATCTGAGCCCTATTTTGGATTTATATCAGTACTACACTGTTTCACAGAAAATAAGACCTACCCTGAAATAAGCCCTAGTAAGTTTTTTTTTCAGCATTTTTTGCTAATGCGTGAAATATAAGTCCTACCCCAAAAATAAGCCCAAGTTACAATTCATAATCTTAATGCTGGGCTTCAGCAGAGGGACGGGAGCGACTGTCAAGGAGGGTGAGAACACATCAAGTCACACAGGTATGCTTGTCTGTTGGGGGTAACATTTCTGACTATAAGACATATCCTGAAAATAAGCCCTAGCACCTAGAGAAAATTATGACCTGTGTTATTTTCAGGGAAACACAGCACCCTGCTATAATGGCTTGTAAATCAGGCTCTTCCTTCTTTTTAATAATCATGTTTCGCCATTACTGTCCTTAATATAATCCGAGTCCTGGTGACCTCATTACACATCACAGGCCTGACTGATCGGGGTTAAACTGGACACGCGCCCCTCCGAGCAGCAAATAGAGATCATTAATAACGGAGTCAGCATTGATTCCAGTCTCATCATCTCTCCAGTCTCAGCTAAATATGGTTATAATTACAAACCATTTATTTCTCACCTATAATGCTGGAAATTAATGATGTTTATTTATATAACGCCGGCAACAGATGTCTGAGAATGCCACCAGAACAAACTGATGGATGGCGGCTGCAGGAAGAATGAGACCATTAACGCTCAGCCGCCTGATTGTTTATCTTATAAGACAATGCAAGTCATAAATAGGGGTGAGGGAGACACAAAGAAAGAGCGAGAGAAAGAGAAAGAAAGAGAAATAGAGAGAGAGAGAAAGACATACAGAGGAAGAGAGAAACATATGGGTGAGAGAGACACAAAGAAAGAGAGAGACAGAAAGAGAAAGAAACAAAGAGAGAGAAATAGAGATAGATAGAGAAAGGGCGAAAGACATACAGAGGAAGAGAGAAAAATATGGGTGAGAGAGGCAGAAAGAGAGAGAGAGAGAGAGAGAGAGAGAGAGAAATGGAGATAGATAGAAAGAAAGAGACAGAAATAGAGAGAGAAATGGAGATAGAGAGAGCGAAAGGCATACAGAGGAAGAGAGAAAACTATGGGTGAAAGAGGCAGAAAGAAAGAAAGAAAGAAAGAAAGTGACAGAGAGAAATAGAGATAGATCGATAGATAGAAAGAGAGAGAAATAGAGAGAGAGAGAGAGAGAGCGAAAGGCATACAGAGGAAGAGAGAAAAATATGGGTGAAAGAGGCAGAGAGAGAGAGAAAGAAAGACAGTGAAATAAAGATAGAGAGAATGAAAGAACGAGAAATAGATATACAGAGAACGAGCGAAAGACATACAGAGGACGAGAGAAAAATATGGGTGAGAGAGGCAGAAAGAGAGAGAAATAGAGCTAGATAGAGAGAAAAAAAGAAATAGAGAGAGCAAATGACATACAGTGAAAGAGAGAAAATATTGGTTAAAGAGGGAGAAAGAGACAGAGAGAGAAATAGAGATAGATAGAGAGATAGGTGAAAGAGGCAGAGAAATAGAGATAGGTTGAGAGAAAGAAAGAGAGAGATAGAGATACAGACAGAAAAGAAAAAGGCAGAGAGAGAGAAAGTGAAAGAGAAAGAAGAAGAGATAGAGACAAACAGTCAAAGATGGAGGGAAAGAAAGAGAGACCATCAGAGAAAGGGAAAGAACAAGCAAGAGAGAAGAAAAGGGAGAAACAGAGAGCAAAAGAAAGAGGAACAGAAAAGATGGAGATAAAAAATTAAGCGAAGGTAGAGAAGGAAACAGAGATGCAGAGAGGGGCAAATAGATGGGGAGCCTTATTTATGAAGAGTCAGGGCCACACAGTGCCACTTTTTGGCCTCAGCAGCACTCAGCGTGGGATTTAAGAAACAAAACACAGACAGCATTGATGCGGCAGCCGGTTAGCGTCTTAAGGGGTTACTTAAGAAGGGATAGCGGCAGGCAGCGTCTGGTGAACGCTGGGCGCTGTACTGGAAACCACATTTAAGAAAGCAAATCTGGTGAGTGACTCTAACAGCGCCATGTAGCGTCACATGTATTAATACAGGCGGCTCAGTGTATAGCGCCGGTGCTCTAGCTTCCAGAGCGCCAGGTATTCCTTTCGCTCAGTGTCGCTCTCCCATACATTTCAATGGTCGTTCATTTGCTTGTGTTTAAACAGTGTGTTTGACAATTTTTTTTTTATTTGCTCCAAACTCCAATCATTGTGTGACGTCTCCTGGCTGCAAACAAACATTTTTAGAAACTTTTTTGACTTTTTAGATTTTTATGCAGAACTGTCATTACAGGTCTGGCACTAAAGTGTTAATGTCACAATGTCACAATGTTACACAATGTTAATGTTACTGGTGGATATGTGTTCAAAAACAGACTTTAATCACACAGCGTCTGGCGCATTATCCTATAGCGGCGTGTGCTGTGTGTTCTTTTTTGATAAGTATTGCGTGGAGCTCCAAGAGTCAGTCGCACTGAGCTGGCGCTACCTCTCGCTCCCTGCAGCGGTGTACTGGTGTTAGAGCGCCCAACATACATCACATTCATCAATGCCAACCGGGTTACTACAGCGACTGAGGCGATCTGTAACAGCGCCCGATACCCGCTTACAGCATCTACTAGCGCTCGCTCTAAGCGCCACTATACAAACGCTCATCTGCCGATACCTGGCGTTAGTAATGAATCAGCCTCTTATTAAAGTGGACCAACACCCAGGATTTTCACTATCCTGGGTGTTGGTCCACTTCTGCGGGGCACCCCGATCGGGGCAACCCCAAAAACGTACCTCATCGCCGACGGACAAGCTGAGGCCGCCGCTGCCGCCTCTCGCGCGTCCCTCTTACAGGGAGTGCGCCCACGCTGGCCATTCGCAAACGGCCTGCGCGGGCGGGCCCTGCTAGAGGGACGCGCGAGAACTAGTGGCCAAAAGGTTGCAGCGCTGGGCACCCTGGTTGGAGCGGCACCAGATGAAACTTGGAGCTGCAGGTCAAGATCTCATAGAGCATAATGGGCAGAACTGGATTGAAGTGTTTTATGCTTATAATTAATATTACACACAAGTATTTGTACAGAACTTACATTGGGACTTGTCAGTAATGGAAACGCAGGACCCAGATGTCGCCAAATGTCATTTTATTTTTCAATGAAGAATTTTTTTTTGTGGCTTTTTAAACCGCAGCCTAAACGCACTGAAAAGTTTGTCCCCAGCTGTAATTGTTTGTAACTGTAATGATGAAGGATTTCAAGGAGGAAAAAGATCATAAATACACTGTGCAGCGCCTGAAAAGTGCCAACTGGCGCATGGATAATCGGCAACCGGGTCCAAGAGACGCTGACATAGGCCTTGCCAATACCTAGTGCAACAATCAAAGCTAATTATTTAGCATTTGTCACTGCGAATTATAGCGCCATTTGAAGTCCACAGAGCAGCGCCAAAAAGGGCAAAAATGCCGGTGCATCAGAACTGCCGCTATAGCCACCAGAAAGATGCAAAACGGCGCTCATAGTAAATAAAGCCCAAAATGTCAGACAGAGATAAGGAAATTAATTTGAAGGAAGGAAAAAGAGGCAGGGGGATGGGAGATAGTGATGACCTAAGAAGCGTCAGCGCCACGCAGCGCCACTTTTTTGGTCTCACTGGCACTCAGTGTGCGATTTAAGAAAAAAAATAACGCCTGTGACGATTGGCCTCCAGCTAGCATCTTATTTAACTCTAGCAGCAAAAATGATGCAGCGCTGGACACACTGGTTGGAGCGGCACCGGGTGTAACCTGGCGCTGTAGGTCAGGATCCCATAGAGAACAATGGGCAGAACTGGATTGCAGTGTTTAATACTTACAATTAATTTTACACACATTTATCTGTACAGAACTTGCATTGGGACTTGTCAATAATTGAAACGCAGGATCTAGATGGGCCAAAATGTTTTTTTTATTTTGGGTTACTAAAATTGATTTTAATGGATTTTTCTTTTGCTTAACATTGTGAAATTTGGACATTAAACACAACCTAAACGCCCTGTTAAGTTTTCCCCCTTTGTCCCCAGCAGTGATTTCTTGTAACTGTAATAAAGAAATGATGACCGGTGCCGGAAAAATACAGTTCCAAAGAGTTCAAGGAGGAAAAAATTTGCAAATATGCTGTTAGGTGCCGGAATGACGTCAGTTCAAAGTGGCGCTAACTGGCGCATGGATAATCAGCTGGCAGGTCCAATAGACGCTGGCATAGGCCGGCCAATACCTAGAGCAACAATCAAAGCGATTTAGTAGTGTTCGCCACAGCGTCTGCTAGCACCAATGTAGCACACAGCGCCAGGTAAGACAGGAATACCGGCACTCTGAAGCTGGCGCTATAGCCACAAAAATTATACCAAAATGCACACATCATAAATAGGGCCAGACTGATTTGGAGGGACTGTCCATCTTTTGTGTCCATGTCCCTTGTTGTTCTCATTTGTCCCTCTTTGAAGTGTAACATGCAGATCTGCATCAATACATGATTAATTTGTCTATTTAAAGTGTTTATATTGTTGTAACTGTTACAACCTATCTCCTATCCATCCCTCAATGAGGGGGCATGGCCTAATTTAACCATTTAACCATGCATTAGATTCGGGCATGGTTACTTTTGATCCAGATATTGCTATTTTTGTTTGATTGCCTTTTTGGTTGCACTTGTGCCTTGGGAACTGATGCCTTCAGGAAGAGGTCGGATTTCGGACCACAGAACGTGTGGGGATACCTCTTGACTGACTTTCATGGGATGCGATCCCCTGAACTATAACACTTAGGTGATGTTTTCTAGTTGTTTGATTGGTCATGATACTAATCACTATATTGATTTTGGTTATAATTAAAGTGAGGGCCTGGGTGGCATGCCCCATGTTCTGATGTGTTTTAATATTTATATGTGTGTTTTAATATTTATATGTAATGTAATGTGTAGTTTTTAGATAATATATACGAATTCTTGAAACGTTATCTATGTAAACTGGTTGATTTATTAGGGGGGAAGGTGCTATGGTTTGCTATTTTGCTAATGGCTGCTGGAGCCACATTAGAAAGTATTTGCCTTGGGATCTAGGATATGGAAAAATCAATGTTGGTTCACACTGCGAGCCATCCCAAACCAGGATGCCTGTGTGGATGTCGGGATTTATAGAGGACGAACAAGTTTAGTTCCTTTCTATATATGAATTTTTATTCTGATGTAGATAGAAGTGACAAAAGATCCAGAAACATATCTAGGGAAGGAGGTTTCTTAATACAGAGACTATATGGAGTTATGGCCAGGGAAACCCTAAGGGAAAGCACTATAGCGGTATTGATCTGTGTGTGTTATTTGTTATAGGCTGCATGCTCCCACCATCCCTCATTATTAAACACTGGCCTTTCCTGCAATTTATATGCAGCCTGGATCAATACTCTTTACCGAAGTTACTTAGCCTGCTTTACATAAAACCGCTATGATAGACCCACCAGGGTATACAGGTTACTGGACAACACTGTGGCCCTCTGTATTCCTAAGAGGCGTTGCCTTAAAGGACAATTATAGGCAGAAATGTAACACCCTGCATTTAAATAGCTCCCTCCATCTATTTCTTAAATCTCAATAAAAACTCAATAAACCCGTATTTTAATTTTCTTACCTTTTTTGCATTTTTATTTTGATGTTTGATGCTCCCCCTAGTGGATACTTGTGAGTTAAAAGGAAAGCGGAACAAAACACACCAACGATCAGCCTGGAATATACAAGATTCGGGATGCCTTGCTGTGTGAAATCCCTCAGTTTGCCCATAAATACTCACCTTTCCCAGCTCAAATCATGCATGCCCTGGCTCCCATTCAATAAGAGCCACCTGCTGCAACTACATAATTCGGCAGGAGGCTCTCATTGCTTTGAATGGGGAGCGCGTGCTGCCACATCCCCTGCAACCCTGGCTGCAAATGTACGCTCCTGCCCCAGCTATTCACAGGGATGCGGGGGACGCAGCAGCGCATGCTCCCAATTCAAGTCAAAGAGGTAGTCACAGCAGACAGCTCTCATTGGACCCATGCGCCAATGGAGTGTGGAAAGCTGAGTCTTTATGGGCGATCTGGAGGGTTTCACACAGCAAAGTATCTCAATTGGGGATACCCTGGGGGCATTGAACAAAACTGGGAAAGTCTAATTTCCTGGTTTTGTTCCTCTTTAAAGCAGGACAAAACCCATCTGGTCCTGAAATCTTACCACTCACCTTTCCCCGCTCCAAAGATGCCTATGTGGGAACTCGGCAAATGGGGCTTGTTATGAATGGGGAGTGTGCGCTGCTGCAACCTCTGCATCCCGTCAGCGTGCGCATGCTCCTGCCCCAGCCATGCAGATAGGCCTAGTCAATGAGGCCATTTGCCTAACGACATACTAACAGCTAATGTCTCTCACTGGATGAGAGCCTAGATATGCACCGTTGGAGCCAGTGAGAGGTGATTGTAAAGCGGGGTCCTGGGTGATTTCACACAGTGGGGCATCTCGAATTGGGGAACTGGAACAAAATCTGAGAACTCAAATTGATGGGTTTTGTTCTCCTTTAAAGCCCTGAAGTAGATGTAGCCCTCACGCACCGGGGTGTCCGGCGAGTGACAGCAGGAAGCAGGGCCCAGGGTGAGCTATGTGTGTGGTGTGAGTAGGTAAGGGTTAGGGTTGTGGGAAAGGTTAGTACTCACTGTTGCCGCTTAGAAAGATGTCCAGCAGATGAAAGCAGAGTTCCTCTTTATTTAGTCCACAGGCAAACAGCAAATACAGCACAGGTACAATGTCCATCCAGTTACAGCTCTGGGTTCTGTCCATAGTCACAGGTACAATTATAAAGTATTGCTTCCCAATACTAATTATAATAATAATGTCCTTTGCTGCATCTCTCCCCCTTCTCTTTCTGTTAGTCTGTGCTGCTGCTCCTCTTACAATTCAAGATGGTGTAGAACAACTACTGTGGAGCTGGGGCTTCCCTATATCTCTTCTATATCCCTTCTAGTTACCATCCAGAACCTTCTATCACATGTTCGGCCTCATGTCCGACATCTGAGGGCAACCTTCCAACCAATCACTACCCTTCTAGTTACTACTCTGCACCCTGTTATGACTAACAATCCTACTTACTTCACCTTCTAGAACAACCCTCATTATAGCCTATGGCCTAATGTTAGTCTAGGCTAGTTAGTCTATGGCCTAAACCCACTACTGCCATCTTGAGTCTAGTTTAGGGTATGGCACTCTCAAGCTCTTTTGTGGTTTCTACCCATGAAAGTGCATTAAGGTATGGTTAACACTATTTAAAAGGTTATTAGTTAACTGACGTGTTCCTAGTTTTACCCAGGCCCCTACATAGACCAGTTTTATTAATATAGTACTTAATAATAAACCCCCAGTAATAATAACATAATAAGCTTTCTCCCAAGATGCCATAAGGGTTAAAAGTGAGCAAAGACACTTCTTAATGATTATGGAGCATATCTAGGCCACACAGCAGCAGCAACCTGCAAGCTTTTATTATTAGTGATTAATAATCAAATACCATCATCTTCCACAGTGCTGTAGGGTGCCGATTCAGGATGCCCTGTGGCCGACCCTGGAAACCTTTAGATGTGGACTAAATGTGGAGAGATTATCTGATGTTTTCCTCACCCTTGGAAGCGGCACAGGAGCCGCGTGTGCGGGTGTCTGCCTGCACTCCTTCTCATCTCTGTTCCTGTACAGTGGATGATTGTCACTCTCTACGGCTGGCTGGTAACTTTGTATGAGACTGTATCTTTTGCATTTTCTGTATCTATGTGTTGCATATTATTTTTAAAAAATGATTATCAATTAGATATTCTGTATATATAATATATGTATATATTTTATATTAATTACTGATCACGGTTTATAGTATTGATTATTTATTGTTGATAATGTTTTATTGATTGTTTGCACTTGATCACTTTATTAGGGATGTCTCTGGGATATGTGATCCCTCTGGTTAGGATGGCCTTTCTTTTGTTTTGATTAGTTTTTTGTACCGGCACAAATTATTAAATATTTAGGGTTTCCTTCTGGCTTAATGTTTGCAGTTGGATCCCTGTACATCATAAATTATTATAGAATGGATTTGATAATTGGAGTATACTCAGCAGAAGGAGAGCAGTGTGTTGCATGTTTTATGTATTATCTTTTTTGTATTTTTGCTCCGAAAAACTTTATTTTATGACTTGGATTATTGTTTTGGTGCTCCTTTGCCTGGAGAAAGGTGTGGTTTGTTCCATGTCCGCTCCAATTGTTCTTTGGTCTTGGTTAAATTAAGTGAGCACAGGTATTTTTGATTTTATTGATGGTGCCCCCCTTGTTGTAGTACTTGGATTATCTGATGTGTGCGCAAGCATACAAGGGCCATATACTGTAAGCACAACATAACATTGCAAGCTTAGAATCTCAGACATAAGGGTGGAGACGAGAGGCTGGGTTACAAGCAGTATGTACTAAGCATGGTGGCAGGTGCATTGAAGGTTATCAAAATTGTGAAGGCGGTTGCCAAAGTGAGTTTATCATCTGAAGAGGTGAGTTTTGAGAGCACTTTGGAACTATGGGAGGGTTGGGGTTGAGGACCCGAACTTTGGGGAGGCAATTCTGCCCCTGGGGCCCCTCTGCCCAGGTGGCTGAGAAGTGAGAGAGAAAAACTTGGGCTAGTTAAAATCCAGGCTTTGTTTCTGCTGTAAGCGGTTCCCATTGAAATGGCCTATTGATATAAGCATTGTCCCCTCCATATGGAATCACTGTATTCCAGCCCGCCCAGTTCTGTGAATGGAAACAACATGGGGATTTGTGGCATGATTGATACTTTGTAGCAATAAAGAGATGGGGCAGTAATTACATGGCAGAGCAGGACCCCGGCTTGTAACAGAATATCTGCTAATCTAGCAATGTGTGTCGCCGCGTCAATCAGGGGCCAATGGGTTTAACTCTGACCACAACAATCATGTGCAAATCACTCCCGGGGACTTCTAAACAAGGCGCACCGACCTCTTGGGACTCGCCATCAAATAGCTGTTAATCTGCAGGATCTATGTTCCAGCGCCGGCAGCTTATGGATCATGCAAACCCCTGAGTTAACCATTCCCTGGCTAACGAAAATATGTTTTATTTAAAGACCAACTCCACATGTTCTGGAGTTATTCTGTTTTCTATTAACCCATTTCTGAACATTTTAAACCGGACCTTCAGCGTGATTTAATGAAAAGCCCAAACTCTTAAAAAACGGTTCCCCAGCATCTAAAATTAATATATTTTACGTTTTTAGTCACCAACTTATTATTCTTTCCTCCACTGGGCTGCAACTCTGTTCAGGAATTTAGGATACGGGCGCCGCCATCTTGACTCAGAAGCATCACACTTACTGAGGAGAGGAGAGTGGGATAAGGTACAGGGGGGCGGGTTATAGCTGTGCTTTGCTCAGACAGAGCAGAGCTGGGGTCAGGTAACGGTCAGCAGTCCCAGAATGCAGAGCAGCACAGTCAGGAGGCACTTCCTGTTTGCAGGCTGCCTGATAAAATGGCGGCTTCCATAAACCGCCATCTTGGATGTTTAAAGGCTCATAACATGCAGTAGATGCAGGTAGGATGATTTTTAATGTGGACAATCTGTATGTACAGGGTGTGGGAAACATATAAGATAGACTCTTATTCAGAGTGAAGGTCCGCTTTAAGTCTTTACATAGTAGCCAAGCAATTTGGGGAGAGACCCATGTTAGGCTTATGTAGGGATGTGATACATCCACCCACACTATGGGGGATATTTAAGAAAGGATAGCACCAGGTAATGCTACGTAGCGGCAGGCAGCGTCTGGTGAACGCCGGGCGCTGTACGCAATACCACATTTATGAAGGCGAAACTGGTGAGCGCCTCTAACAGCACCATCTAGCGTCCTATTCATCATTACAGGTGGTCTCAGCGTATAGCACCAGGGCTCTAGCTTCCAGAGCGCCAGGTATTACCTGTCGATACCTGACGCTCTCCTAAACTTTTCGATGGCCGTTCATTTGCTTCTGTTTAAACAGCGTGTTTGACAATTTGTAACATTGTGTGACCTCTCCTGACTGCAAACAAACACATTTATACATTTTTGGACTTTTATATTTTTATGCAGAATTTTCATTACAGGTCTGGCACTAAAGTATTAATGTCACTATGTTAAAACAATGTCATTCCATGTGTTTTCGCTTTGTTACTGGTGGATATGTGTTCAAAAACAGACTTTAATCACCAAGCGTCTGGCGCTCTATGCTATAGCAACCAGATTTAGAGCGGCCACACTGTGTGTGTGTGTGTGTGTGTAGTTTTTTGATAAGTATGGTATGGATCACCAAGAGTCGGTCCCAGTGAGCTATTGCTACTTTTTGCTCCCTGCAGTGCTGTACTGGTGTTACAGCGCTCAACATACATCACATTCATTAATGTGGCCCATGTTAATACCTGCCAAGTGTCCCTCATTTGGAGGGACTGTCCCATTTTTTAGTCCATGTCCCCCTGTTCCTGGTTGTTCTCATTTGCCCTATTTTGAGATGTAACAAGCAGATCTGCATTAATAAATTTAAAGTGTTTAAAGTGTTGTTGTAACTGTTACAAGCTACAAGATCTCCTATCCATCCCTCAATGATGGGACGTGGCCTAATTTAACAAATGTCCCTCTTTCCCACCCTGAAAAGTTGGTAGGTATTGAACTAGGCATAGAGGCTGGTAACCCAGGGGTCAGGGGCCAAGCAAGCCCTGTAGGTGTACCAGCCCCCTCGCACTCCTGCACAGGTAAGGTGCTATTCCAGAGGTGCCGTGAGAACTCCTGGAAGAACACTGGACACATGCAGATGGGCACCAGGGTCTTCCACACCCCCAGAGCCCAAGAGGGGGTTCAAATTATTGGGCAGGGGTATTGACAAGCAACCCCATTTCATGCCAGGCAGGTGGCTTGTCAATTCCTCAACACCAACTAACTTTTTCTATGAGACCTGTGACCCCATACAGGATGGAAAAGACAATCCACACCAGATGGGTTCTCATTCCAGAAAAGTAAAATATATTGCATATATATATTGCGTTTAGGTTGCTGGTTTGCGATTCCCTAGGTGGCCATGTAATCGCATTATTGTAATGAAAACATGCGCGCTATCGATCGCCACCAGCAAACAGGCCTAATGAACTAAACGCTGCATTCAGGGGGTAATCCATCTGCCTGTGGTGGGGTCAGCCGCCATATCACACTTCTATAAACCTTTTACTGGAGATGGGGCTTCAGCATCCGGGTTTAAAGGGACAGTTCAGTCTAAATAACTTGTGCGTTTTATGGACTGACCGCTGGTTTTTCCTCTTTAAAATAAAGCAGATATCCAGCTTACATTTATGTTGTAAAAGTCCAACAGCAGCTTCACCCACAATTACCAAAGCACTTCAACTAAAGTAGACCAAAGTGGACCAAAACCCACCCTGGAGTCTATGAGACAGGACAGGCATACTCACTCCCCTCGAGCATCCAGATTTAGGATGCCCCAATATATGAAACCCCACAGGTCGCCCGAAAACTCACTTTCTTTCCCGGTCCAAAGGTGCATGCGCGAGCAGCGGACGCATCCCTGCTATCTCTATACCTGCATTTGTGAATGCCCAGCGTGGGCACGCTCCCTGTTAAAGGGTAGCGGCCGCCAGCGCACACAGATCCGTGCGCATTAGATGAGCTTTTGGATGAAGGGGTGGGGGCAGATCCGAGCGCACTAACTGGACGAGAGGCTGCGGATGCGCCATAGGACCAAGGAAGTGTGAGTGAGATTGGGTGACCTGGGGGGTTTCACACAGTGGGGCATCCCCGATCGGCGTGCCTGGGGGGCAAAACCCAGGATAGTCAAAAAGACAATTCTGTGAATACTCACCTGTAGAATTGCTTTTACTATGCATGGCACGGCCTGCTTCAAGAAGTCCTTACCTTGTAAAACTTGGAAAAAGTATGAACAGAAGACCATTTGCGGCCTTACAAACTTGTTCAACAGAAGCTTGGTGCTGAAAGGCCCAAGACGCACCAATAGCACGAGTGGAATGAGCAGTAACCCTAAAAGGAGGAACCTTCCCCCTGGCAGAGTAGGCCTGCTCCACCTGACGGATCCACTTGCTGATAGTGGATTTAGCCGGAGGCAAACCCTTCCTAGGTCCAGCAGGAAGAACAAAAAGAGCATCTGATTTCCTGAAAGACTCAGTAGCAACCAAATAAAACTTAAGAGCCCTGACAACATCCAAAGAATGAAGGGTCCGCTCCTTGGAATTAGCAGGGTTAGGACACAAAGAAGGCAAAACAATGTCCTGATTGAGATGAAAAGCAGACACAACCTTAGGCAAGAAATCCGGCTTAAGCCGAAACACCACCTTATCCTGATGCCGCTCAAAATAAGGAAGTTTGATGGAAAGTGCCGGCAGCTCAGAAACTCGCCTGACCGAAGTAATGGCCACCAACAAGGCCACCTTAAGAGTCAGAATGGGCAAAGCAGCCCCACGGATAGGCTCAAAGGGAGGACCCTGCAGAGCAGACAACACCAGATTCAGGTCCCAAACCGGTAGCATAGGCTTACGCGGCCGACGCACATGAGTAACTCCCTGAAAAAAAGTCTTAACCAGCCGTTGATTGGCAAAGGATCTTTGGAAAACAATTGCCAGAGCTGACACCTGTCCCTTGAGGGTACCAAGTTGAAGGTCCAAATCCAAACCATGTTGCAAAAATTCCAGAATCCTGGGGATAGAAAACACCCGACAAGGAAGAGACTTGGACTCACACCAGGCAATGTAAGCATGCCAGAGTAGTAAATAAAGAACGAGGACTTCTTCCTAGCCCTAATCATGGAATCAACAACAGAAGCTGGCAACCCCTTATCCATCAAGATGGAGGTTTCAGCAGCCAAGCCGTTAAAGCCAGCATTTGTAAATTGGGATGACACAGTTGTCCCTGAGTGAGCAGATCTGGATCCTTGGGCAAGACATACTGATCTACTGCCAACTGCACGACGTCTGCAAACCACACCCTCCTTGGCCAACAGGAGGCCACCAGAATGGCTGGTACCCCTTCCTGGGCGCAGCACCCTGCCCAGCAGAGGAAAGGGAGGGAACACATAGAGAAGCCGAAACTCCGTCCAAGGCATTGCTAGCGCATCTGTGCCAAAGGCCAGAGGATCCTGTGACAGGGAGACAAACCTGGGAAGCTTGTGATTGTGGCGGGACGCAAACAGGTCCACATCCGGCTGACCCCAGCGGTGACACAGGGAGTGAAATACCTTGTTGCTGAGGGACCGTTTCCCCAGCCGAGACATCCCCCTGCTCAGGGAGTCTGCCTCCTGGCTCTCCACTCCCGGAATGTAAACCGCCGAGATGCAAGGCACATTCTCTTCAGCCCAAGACAGTATCAGGGACACTTCCTTGAGGGCTCGCTTGATCTGAGTCCCTCCCTGATGATTGATGTAGGCAACCGCCGTCTGGTTGTCCGAGTGGATCTGAACAGCCCAACCCCGAAGGTGTGTGGTCAGCTGAGAAAGAACCAACCTGATCGCCCTCAGTTCCAGGACATTGATGGGAACATGGGCCTCCTGGGGGCCCCACCGACCCTGGAACTTCAGAGACTTCCAAAAGCCCCCCAACCGGTCAGACTGGCATCTGTGGTGACAGTCTCCCAGCACGGAGGCAGAAAGGTCCTGCCCACTAGAAGGTTCCTTGAGTCCAGCCACCACCAGAGGGACTGTCTGGCCAGGGGGGACAGAGCAAATTCCTGATCCAGGGACACAGGGTCTCGATCCCAAACTGACAAGAGGTGCAACTGAAGAGGTCTCATGTGAAACTGAGCAAAGGGGACCGCCTCGAAGCAGGACACCATCAGGCCCTCTAACTGCATCCCTTGCCGGGTGGAGGGATGGGGACACGACAGCAGAGTCCGTACCTGCACCTGAAGACCCTCCACCTTCTGTTGAGGCAGGAATACCTTGACCTGAGAGGTATCCAGAGTCATGCCCAGAAAGGACCTCACCAAAGATGGAGACAGTGAAGTTGATCACCCAGCCGAAGGACTTGAGAGTGGAGGTCACCACCTGAGTATCCTTCTCGGCCTGATGAAAAGACTGAGCCGCAATCAGAATGTCGTCCAGGTAAGGGAGGATGCGAATGCCCTGATTCCGCAGCAGAGCCATCACCCCCACCAGCACCTTGGTGAACACCCGAGGCGCCGAGGTGATACTAAACGGTAAAGCCACAAACTGGTAATGCTGATCCTCTAGAGCGAACCTGAGAAATCTCTGACCTGGAAAGATTGGCACATGAAAATAAGCATCCTTGATGTCCACGGAGGTCATGAAGTCGCCCGGGCGAAGGGTACTGACAGCCGAGCGTAGCATCTCCATGCGAAAGTGCTTGAACCTGATAAACTTGTTGAGACCCTTCAAGTCCAGGATGGGCCTCAAGGACCCGTCTTTTTTGGGGGACAGTGAAAAGATAGAAAGTAGAACCCCTGACCCCGTTCCTGGGAAGGCAAATGACTCCTGACTCCAACAGACGTTGAACCGCAAGGCGCAAACCCTGAGCTGACAGAGGGTTTTGAGACATCCGGGGTCTGATGAATCTTGGGGGTGCCAGGCTGCAAACTCTATCTTGTAACCGGAGGACACCACCTCCTGAATCCACCGGTCTGAGACGCGGAGCCTCCAGACGTGAGCAAAGAGCTGAAGCCGCCCCCCCACCTGGATGGGTGAGGGCGCCTCCTCATGCCTGAGGGGGCTTGGGAGAAGGTTTAGGCTTGGGACCCCATGAGAGACCGGGACGACCACGTGATCTGCCACGGCCCCAAAAATCTCTGCGGCTACCCGAAAAGAGGGAGCCACGACCTCTGGGAGCATGAAAGAAGGGGGGGGGGGGAAAGCAGAGGGCCCCTGAAAAGGCCGAGGCTGCTTCCTACGCTGAGGCAGCCTACCATCCTTGGCTAGAACATCCAGACACTCACCAAATAGCCGCAGCCCCGTAAAGGGGAGCCCAGTTAGAGCCTTCTTAGCAGCAGCATCATCCGACCACTGACGCAACCAAACAGAGCGGCGCATAGCCACCAAAAGAGCAGAGGCTCTACCACTCAGCCCTACCGCATCATCCATGGCAGTAAGGACAAAGGCAACAAAATCAGAGCAAAGCAAGAGGGCCCTATAATCCTCCCCCCTCCTACCAGCCATATCGCCATCAAGGAGACGCTTCAGCTGTTTCTTAAGGGCAATAGCTGTAATGGCAGCAGCGCAGACCAGATGCAACACAGCCCCCGCAAATGTAAAAGCATGGCAGGCCAGCTGATCCATGCGCCGGTCCTCGCTGTCCCGCAGTGTAATAGTGTCAGGGGAAGGCATGATCGGCGCCCTAGAACGGGAGCGTCCACCTCAGGGGGACACGACCATCGCTAGACCAGGTCAGCAGGAAAGGGATACCTCTTATCCAACCCTTTGGGCACCGCGGGCAATCTACTAGGACGTTTCCATTCCTTGAGCACCATATTAGTGAAATGGCCCTGCTCAGGGAACTCCAGACGCTGTTTATCAGGACGAAAGAGCTCACCCTGCTTCCTCTTAGCCACCTCAGGGGGGACAATGTACAAGATTTCAAAAATGTGAGCCAACAGGTTATCAGTGTCATCAGGGAACCATGAGTCCTCCCCAGACGCAGACCCAGGGTCACAGTCATAACCCTCCTGCTGGTCCCCAGAGGAGTCAGAGTCTTAGAAAAGCTCCCCCTCCTCTAGGGAGTAACGGCCACCAAAAGCATCAATTTCCTCATCCTTCTCAGGAAAGAGGGAGGGTGCGGGAGCCAGGTGCCACTTCTTGCCAGAGGCCTTACGTGGAGCAGGCCTGGAAAGCTGCCTTTCAATGCTTGCCACACGAAGTGCCAGATCAGATTGTGACCCCCTGCTAGAATCCCTCTCACTGGGGGCTAAAAGCAGGCACAGAGGGGTAGGCGATGCCGAAGGGGGCGCAGAGCTGGGAAGCGAAGCAGGTAGCCCAGCCTGGGCCGCAATGATACCCTGGGTGCACGGCACGCACACCGCGGCAATGTTACTCAAAGGGGATACCCCACACATGGCACACAGCCAGGATTGCCCCGAAGGACCCCCAAGCACGCTATCCCCAGAAGCCTCCATATGGTGATTAACACAGGCGCAATAGACCAGCACAGGGTAAGGGCAAAGTAGACCGAAGGACCAGCAAGCCGCCAGGCCACAGGAGGAAGCGACGCAGGGAGATCACCGCCGCAGCCCAGGGAGGAAGACGCGCAGCAGACTCAAGATGGCGCCGACAGAGGAGCCTCAAGGGGCGGGCCGCGGGGGGACGACATGATATGCTTCATCCCTCGGCCTCGCCCCCCCCCCCCGAAGAGCGCGCATGCAGTTCTCACGTGACCGCGCCGGCGCCATCACAATGCAACAAACGCCTCACAGTTATAGCGCTGCCCGCCGCGAGTGGAGTACAAAGCGGCAACAGTGACGAAAAAGGCAGTTAAAAACCATAAAAGACACAATAAAAAACACTCACCGCTACCACCCGCCCCCCCCAACACACACGGGGGGGGGGGGGGGAGAGCGAACGGGCAGCGGCGAGAGCCAGGCCAGGGACACGGGGGGGGGGGGGGTGGTGACCAGACACCAGAGAAACAAGGCACACAGTCCCGAAAACACTCACCCCCTCAGAAGCTAGGACAGGAACTCCGTATCCCTATTAGGCTCACCATAAAGCCTATGGCCGGCTACCCTTAGTGGCACAGGGTCTGCGGCTTGGAGCAGCGCTCCTTGAGCACCTGACCCTAGTGGTCCTCTACCTTCATCCGATCCGTCAGCCGAAGCTGGGAGGCACAGAGGGTCCAGAAACGGGTGGAAACAGACATGCAGGGCCGCAGGCTTGGTTGCCCCGCTCACTTGTGCAATATAAAGAGCCATCTTCTATCTTCGCAGAATCAGTGCAGAGGAAACACTGGATAGGTCTATTGGTGATGCTGTTTTTATATGGTGCTGGGAGGAGCCACAACTCTTCTGCAGTACACTGCGCCACCTTGTGGCGGAATAACATACGTAAGGACTTCTTAAAGCAGGCTGTGCCATGCAATAGGAAAATCTTTTTGGGTTTTGGTCCATTTCAAAGAGGGAAAACAACCAAGAAATTGACTTGTGGTGCCCGGCTGTGTGTATTGTCTGTATTAAGATCAGTCATAAACTTAACTTTTCCCTGTTCCCACGACACATGCACGGGGCACCAATCAGTGGCACTGGTTCCATTTAGATTTCCTCTGCCGCACTGAACTCGGGTAACAAAATCTGAATGGAGCGAGCACTGCACAACCCTGCCTCCGCCTCTAGCTGTAGGTATGCATGCGCCGGGCCATTAAAGTGGACCAACCCCCCCCCCCCCCCCATCTGGCTGACCCTGTAGTATGAAGGATTTGGGGTGCTCTGCTTTGTGAGTCTACCAGAACGCTTACTATTTCCCGGGGTTCTCACGGCGTGTTTGCAAGCTCAGCCACATCCCCTGTACCCCTATAGCTGAGGCACGCGCTCCCACCCAGCCATCCACCACAGGGGAACCAGGAATGTGCCCACTCCCTTATACCAGAATGCTGGTCTAAACAGGGCCATGTGCCAATCATTAATATACATCACATACAGCTGGGATTGGACAAGTGCCCACACATGTGGAATAGGACTGGGATGCTCCGGGCGAGGGACCAAACCCGGATTGTAAAACTGAGTTTTGACACGTGTAAAATACCGCGCTCAAAATATTTACAAATTAACAAATTCAAATATTCCATAAATCTTTAAGAAACATAAGAGGGAAGCTCCACGTGCAAACTTATATCTCACCAATAAGCTCAAAACAAACAAAAAATGTTATATAAGCACAGAGCTAAGCACTTACTTATTTGCTCCTGCATCCACTGAGCTAAAATGGCGCCTCACCAATTTTCTCCTGGTTACGGTCCTCTTGCAGGACATTGGAGGCTTCCTTACCCAGCATCCCAGCTGCTACCTGGAATTAACAGACGTGGAGGCTGATTCATTACTAGTGGCAGGCAGATGAGCGCCTGTAGTGAGGCTTTGAGAGCGACCGCTAGTAGTCGCTCTGATCGGCTACGGTTCGCTGTTACCGAGCGCCTCAGTCGCTGGCCAACATTGATGAATTTGATGTGTGAGTCGCTATAACACCAGTACAGCGCTATATGGGAGCGAACGGTAGCGACTGGTCAGTGTGAGCAACACAAACCATATTCATAAAAAAAACAGCCTTACACAGCGCCGGCGCTCAAAATTGTGTCGCTGTAGCCCAGAGCGCCAGAAGCGTGTGATTAAAGTCCATTTTTGAACACATATCCACTAGTAACAAAGTGAAAACACATGGAATAACATTGTTATGAAATTGTGACATTAACACTTTAATGCCAGACCTGTAATGACAATTCTGCATAAAAATATAAAAAATCTAAAAAGTTTTCAAAAATGACTTTTTCTAGGCCAGGAGAGGTCACACAATTATTTGATTAAAAAATAAAAATAAAAGAAAACCCCGTTTAAACAGAAGAAAAGGAAGAGCAACAGGTAGCGATAGGTAATACCAGGCACTCTGGAAGCCAGAGTGCCGGCGCTATACACTGAGCCGCCTGTGACGATGAATCTGTCGCTACATGACGCTGTTAGAGTCGCTCACCGGAATCGCTTTGATAAATGTGGTATTGCGTACCGCGCCAGGCGGTCACCGTTCGCTACCTGGCGCTACCTGACGCTGCCAGCCGCTATGGCTTGATGAATAACCGCAATAACCCACAATACACAGCAATAGGAAACCCAGCAGCACTTTCTCTTTCCAGGCTGTCCGCAGCTGCACTGGACGCAATTAAAAGAGGAAAATCAACTGGGGCGGGAGATACAAAAAGAGATTCATTTCCCTGTGCCTGGGGATAGTCCGCTTTAAAGTGAACCAAAACCCACCCTGGAGTCTGTGAGACTCTAGGACAGGTTTACTTCCTCCCGCCTGGGCATTCAGATGCAGGACTCCCTACTGTGTAAAACCCCCCAGGTAACCCAGTAAACTCACCTTCTCCTCGATCCAATGGCACATGTGCAAGCAGCGGGCCCTAGGCATTTGTGAATGGCTGGCGGGGGCACGCTCCTTGTTAGAGGGTAGCGGGGATGCAGCCTCCGGTGTGCTCAGCTCTGCTCGGTTGGAGTCCATAGACAAGCCTAGACAAGTTAACATCAGCGCAACTGAGCATGCTGATTGGACAGGAGGACGCACATGCGCCGTAGGACCAGGGAAAGGTGAGTTTGAGTGGGTGACCTAGGGGATCCCACATTAGGGTGCCCCAGGGCCAAGGTCCTAAACCCAGGATAGTTAAAATCCAGGGTTTTGGTCCACTTTAAGCAAAGTCAGGGCTAATTCCTGCATCCATGTATATATCCCACATGGTGTGTGTTACTGTCTTTAATGTACACAAAGAAAAAAGCCCCAGTATGGCCAAACTGGGAAAATTGCGATACACCGGTCACCGGGATTGATCTCACACAGAAACCATAATCATTAATAAAATGAATAATCTTTAATCAAATTAGGTTAAAATTGTGCCTAGGACACAGTTAATAACATGTGAATTCATGAGCATTTACACACAATAAATGATGGCCCTTATTTAACAAGGGATAGCGACAGGTAGCGCCTGGTGAGCGACCGGTAATGACGGGCACCGCCACGAGAACGCCAGCTCCCCACCACAATCACACATTTATCAAGCCAATCCTGCTTAGCGACTGAGATAGCGCCAGATAGCCACTCATTCATCATTATTCCAGCCTCAGCCCACAGCGCCAGCGTCCGACCTTGAACAGCGACAGGTATGACCTCTCGCTACCTGGCGCTCTCCAATGCATTTCAATGGAACAATCTTTAAATATTCATAATTCATTCATATTAATGTTTTTTTTTTTTTAAATGTGAAAAATTCTGTGACCACTTCTGCCATGTTAGATATTTTTTTTTAAGGTAAAAAAAAAAAAAAAAAAAAACTTTGTGCAGATTTGATATTACAGGTCCGATATTAATGTATTCATATTACAAAATGTAATTAAAAACTGGTTGTTTGGGGGTTAAAAAACTACTTTTAACCCATCACCGCCAGCGCTCTGGGGTTTAAACATGCATTTCACAGCGCGATAATTTTTTGAGCGTGATTTGTTAATGAATATGGTGGGAGCCGGTCGCTATGGCCAGTCGCTATCATGCGCTCCCATACATCGCGGAACCTGTCAAATAGCGACTCCTCACCCAATATTCAACATTACTGCAAACCGACTGAGTCACTGTCAACAACCGAACAGCGGCCAAGCACAGCGACCACAAGCGGGCGCTGTGAAAATACTGCTACAGTTGCTCAACTGTCGCTACCTGCCGCTATTAATGAATCGGCCTCCCCGTATCAATTCATTCATTTAATTTAATGATACATATTACATGGTTATGTTAACATTATCCATATCAGTAACAGTATCAAGCATTCTATAAATACAAATGAATGCAATTATAAAATATATAGTAAATGCCTTTTAAATCACACCCACTTTTAACGCTAATTATGTATTTTCATATAGAAAAACAATTGCAAACTTTAAAAACCTTTTTTTTTTTTGCAAAGGAGGAGGTGTATTGGCCTTACTGTGACTGGTGGTAGTGGGCAGCGAGCTGTCAAGAACGAAGAGGCAATGGTCAATCGGGTCGGGTGTTAATGTTTGCTTAGACAATGGGGTTGATTCAGAGCCTGGTGAGAAAACACTTTTTTTATGAGAGAAAACTGCCATTCACCTTCATTGTCTACAAGGTACACATTTTCACCTGACTCTGAATCAGCCTCAAGGTAGACAATGAAAGTGAATGGCAATGTTCTCTCTAAAAAAAGAAGTGAGTTTTCTTACCAGGCTCTGTATCGACCTCCATTGTTTTTTTTTTAGAATAGTCGTAGTGGTAGAAAATGGCTGTTGGAAAGGTTTAACAATGTTTAGCTAGTTTTCGTTTCCACATGTTGCATGCCAGTGACCAGCCCTGCTTCTCTGGATCCCATTAGCATCCACCCAACTTTCTATGGCTGTACAGGGAAGCAAAAAATGATTCACTGTTTGCATACAGGCAAGTAAAAATTCTGCAGTGTTTGTATGCTCACAGGTGTGGACAAGCACTGGCATTAATGGTAAGAATAGGGACTGGGCTTAGATGGACTACCTTGGTGCGGTTGCCAAGCTTATACAGAGGTGACATAGCTCAGAGAGCCATATATTGGGATGGAAGGTAAAACCTTGGGATGGGCTGCCTATCTCTCCCTGCTGTTAGAACTATAATAAAAAAAGATTAGTCATCCTGCTAAGCCTGCTCAGAGGTCAGTTGTGTATCATTATTTTGGCCAAATAGCAATTTATTTATCTTAATTATTTCTATTGTAATCAGCTATGATACTATCTAAAGCATCATGAATCTATAAATGGCATGCAGATAGCTTACAGTGCAATGCGGTGCAGGATTAGGATTCAGACCACTTTATGCTGTTAGCAGAACCCGGTCTTAGTAGAGATAGAATAAAATGGGACAGTCCAGGCTAAAAATTAAAAAAAATATATAAAAACAAACATCACTTAGGGCAGCATCTAGGCTAGCTAGAGTGGTAGCTAACGTCAGTAGCTAAGTGTGTGCCAAAGATGGCACATCAAAGATGGATGTGGTGTCCAATAAATAAGGGGGGTTTCAATATCATTTAATGAAAAGCCCAAAGCGCTAAAAAACTATTCCCCAGTATCTAAAATTAATAAATTTTAAGTTTTAATTTGCTTACTTATTATTTTTTTCCCCACTGGGCTGCAGCTCTGTTCAGGGCACTAGGATACGGGTGCCGCCATTTTGCCTCAGAAGTATCACATACTGAGGAGAGTAGGAGGAGGGGAAGGTGCAGGGGGGATAGTTATAGCTGTGCTTTGCTCAGACAGAGGCAATCTGGGGTCAGGAAAAGGTCAGTATTCCCAGAATACAGAGCGGCATAATCTGAACACTTACTGTGTGCAGGCAGCCTGAGACAGCCTGGGTCACCATCTTGGATGTTTAAATGCTCAGAAAAGGCAGTAGGTGCAGGTAGGATGATTTTTAATGTAGACAATCTGTATGTACAGGGTGGGGGAAACATATAAGATATACTCTTATTTAGAGTGAAGGTCCAGTTTAACCACCACACAAACCAAGCAAATGCTTAGGGTCCCCACCTGCTAGGGAAAACCCAAAGGCAGGGTAAGATCAGTGGCAACTTTTTGTTTAAAAAAATAAGTTACGACAGTTGGTGGACGGTCAGGCTGCGGCAAGTGAGAGGTGCCATTTAACACAATGCAGAATGTGCAGCACATAGGAAGCTACTGTACACTTCCGAGAGCCAGATGCTGCAGAATCAGTGCGCTCCATTCAGTTATTCAGCCTGGTGAAGTGGGTGATGTGCCCACGAAACGCGTGGCACCTGGTGCGGTAGGCGGTGGGGAGACTTCACACATGTTATTTTCATGATACCTTGGCTTTATATCTGGAGATTTTTTTTGTGATAGATTTGTGATATTATTTTTTGATTGGAATTGTGACATATATCAGTGGTTCCCCTTTTGGATGCCTAAATAATATATACAGGTGATCATATTTTCATTGGTGAATAGAGTAGATTGATATGTTTATGAGTTGTTACGGTTGGGAATATTAATCCTTAATTGATTGTTTGACTAGTAGCACTTGCACTTTATAAATATATAGATTTTGTAGTGATCCGGATCATAGGCAGGATTTGCACATGTTTAGTTGCACTGTTGGAACACTTTGTTGAATGATTTAGCACATATATATTTAGGCATTTGATATCAATTAGTGTGGTGAGACTCTCCCGATTTGTCCTGTGTGTTATTGTCCCATTTATGTGTTTTTTAAGGGATTTTAATATGTTGCGTGTATTGTATGTAGTGATTATAAATATGTAATTAATAAAAATTTATTTTTTTATCAATTTATGAGTTGAGAGCCTCCCTACATGCTTTTTTTGTTCCATTCAGTTATACAAGACGCTGTGACAGCAGCGATAGCTAGTGAGCTAAATGATGCAGAACAAGCCACAGTTAGCATCCCCGCTCACCTTTAGCTGGGGGCGTGCCCGGGCCGGCCAGTCACAAATGACTGCCCCTGGTATGCTTCTAGCTAAAGGCATAGCAAGGCCATGACCTTGCATTGGAACTGGGTTAGGTGAGTGGGTGCAGCGATTTAATAGGGTTTCACACAGCGGGGAAACCTAGCTTGGGATGCCACAGGGAGTAGAAATTGAAAAAAAGTTTGAGATGGCGGATGCACTCTTACCACTTATTCAAAAGAGGGTGCCAGGTATGTGGTGGCGCCGCTGTAGCATGCACCTTCAGCATCATTTAATGAAAAGCCCAAACCCTTAAAAAAACTATTCCCCAGCATCTAAAGTTAAGTTTTTAGTCACTAATTATTCTTTCCCCCACTAGGCTGCAACTCTGTTCAGGACTTTAGGATACGGGCGCCGCCATCTTGACTCAGAAGCACCACACTTACTGAGGAAAGGAGAGCAGGATAAAGTGCAGGGGGCGGGGTTATAGCTGTGCTTTGCTCAGACAGAGCAGATCTGGGGTCAGGAAAAGGAAAGCAATCCCAGAATGCAGAGCGACACAGTCAGAAGACACTTCCTGTTTGCAGGCTGCCTGACGTTCCATGAGCCGCCATCTTGGATGTTTAAAGGCTCATAACATGCAGTAGATGCAGGTAGGATGATTTTTAATGTGAGCAATCTGTATGTACAGGGTCAGGGGAACATATAGGATAGACACTTATTCAGGGTGAAGGTCCGCGTTAAAGTCAGTGAGACCGTCTCTCCCTATTAAATGTGCAAAAAACTGTATTGTAGAATCATACAGAGGCATTGAAATAGTATTATATATTCTGTGATGTTCAAGACAAATATTATGCAGTCCCAAAGTGTCCAGCGTTTCAGGGCATCCATCATCAGGCCAAACAGATCTCAACTGATAGACAGATTAAATAGCAACATGAAAGGTGAGGAATAAAGGGGGGTGGGAGCAGCTCAATCACTATTATTTATACAAAATTATTATTATTATTATTATTCAGGGCCTGGGAACTAATTTACCGCCCAGTTTAACCCTCTCATCAACTAAATATCAAGCAACAAACATGTCTAGCTATGTGGAAAGACAGAGATTTGGTTGCATATATCTGCAGATACATGTGGAATCCACACTGCCCCGACAAGGCACTCTGTGTTTAGTGTGGTCCCTACTCTTAATTCTGAGGCTGGCAGCTTCCCAGGTGAGTAGCTCTCATATATTTGTCTGCATTGCATGTCCCAACTTTGGGGACTCAAAATTAAGAGTAGGGGCCACACTAAACACAGAGTGCCTTGTCGGGGCAGTGTGGCTTCCACATGTATCTGCAGATATATGCAACCAAATCTCTGTCTTTCCACATAGCTAGACATGTTTGTTGCTTGATATTTAGTTGATGAGAGGGTTAAACTGGGCGGTAAATTAGTTCCCAGGCCCTGAATAATAATAATAATTTTGTATAAATAATAGTGATTGAGCTGCTCCCACCCCCCTTTATTCATGAAAGGTAAGGCTTTGAAATTCCCGCCAGGGAGTAGAAATTGGAAAAAAGTTCGGAATGGCGGATGCACTTTTACCACTTATTCAAGAGAGGGGCGCCAGCTACTCGGTGGCACCTCTGTAGCATATATTAAAGTCAGTCAGACCGGCACTCCATATTAAATATGCAAAAAACTGTATTGTAGAATCATACAGAGGCATAGAAATAGTATTATATAGTCCGTGATGTCTAAGTCAAATATTATCCAGTCCTGAAGTGTCCAACGTTTCGGGGCATCCATCATCAGGCCAAACAGAAATTCCCGCCAGGGAGTAGAAATTGGATGGTCATATGGCCAATTCCAGAAAGCGCCGGCCCCTTAAGGAGGCGCCCACATGACTGGCTGAGCTCCAATCGGGAGCTGGACCAGTCAGCCGGGGGGGATTGAGGGGAGGGAGGAGGGGAGGCACTATAAGAGGCCAGGAAGTCCCTCCCTCTCCCTCTTTGACCCCATCATCCTCCTGGAGCTGGACTGAGCTGTCCCACCCGCCCTCCCCTGTATTGGATTAATTTAGTGATTTTGTTTTGACAGTAGGGTTTTATGTATGGTTCTGTGTGGGGTGTAATAGTTGTATATTAAAATAAATAGAACGGAACACAATAGGCTCATGGGAACTATCCCCATGAGTCTAAAGACAGGAGCACCAAACAATCATTAATTTGAAGCAATATCATTTATTAATAGAAAATCCACATAAAACATACACTACATAACACACGATACAAACTAACAAATTAAAAACACTGCTTAGTACCCCAAAACTTCATCCAGTGCTGTATAATCCAGCATAAAATTTCTGGGATGACTCCAGATATAAACACGTATACACACCCCTAATACTGAATAATCTATTGTGCCGGCACAAATAACCCCTCTATGCTGCGCTGATAAATTAATACAAGTAAAGTGACAGTGCATCAATTGAATAATACTAGATCATAAATATATATCAAAAAAATAACAACAAATATCTAATAACCCTTATAATATAACTACAAAGTGACTATGTGCATATACATCCAATAATAAACCAACAAAAAATGGTCATGGACACCTGTGAATACGCAAAGCAGGAATAACAATCAGACCAACCAATGTGTAGCACAATAGCAGACAAGAGTAAATGATGGCAACAAAAGAAATGAGGGTAAATCACGTGAAAATGCGGAGTGGGGTCTAGCAGAGGGGCCACCTACGTTCGCGGCCGCCCGTGCCGCTTCGCTGGGTGAGTTATTAAAATAAATAAATTGTAAAAAAAAAAAAAAGCTTGAAGGTTTAGGCTTTGGCAGTATAGTTCTTTTAATCATTCTGTTATAAAAAAAAATAAAAATTTTAATTGTTATAAAAAAAAAAAAAAAAAAGAAAAACGATATGAGAAAATATAAAATGTGATAATTATTGTATGGTATTATGTTAATGCCTGGGTGAGTAGTATGTAACTTTTGTATGCATTGATATTTACTGTTTAGGATTAATTTTGTCACAGCCGGAGGGCGGTCTCCTCACTTTCGGGTCTGAGTGGACAGGTTAGATGAGTACTGAGGCGTAGAAATGCAGCTGTTTTTCGACCGGGAAAACGAGCCAGGATGGCCAGCGTAGGGGCGAGGATGGCTACAGTTTGGGGTAGCCAGGCTGTTGTCATTTTGCACCTTGGCGGTTAGCCCGGTTGAGCTCTGAGCCTAACGGAGATTGCGGCTGAGCTTAAGAAAATGGCTTCCGTTTATTCAGGTGCATCCAGGATTTCCTCCTCGTCAATCTCGCAGGGTTAGTTTGGTTGGTTACCCCTCAGACTCGATTAAGGGTTTCGGATATTATTGTGTTGTCTTGTATTTATTTGTTCAGCTGTGGCCGATTAAAATCATTCCAAAGATTTATATGTTGTGCAGTGTTTTATTGAGGGGAGCTGGAAGAACAGCGGGAGATGACATGGAGCTCTAGCCCAGTCATGGCCAATTCCCTATGCCATGGACAGGCAATGCCTAGATGTCTCTGAAACCCACTGGGTTCACTCGCGCTCCCACAGCGCACGAGCAGGCCTTAGCTACATCCCCAACAAGGCGTGTTAATATTGTATTTCGCTATAAAAAATGATTAGGGCCCTCAAACACAACTGGGGCACCCCTGGCTACACCCAGCCTAAGTCACGCCTATGCAGATCAGGTACAGATGAGGTGTCAGATGCTGTTTCTGTTGCAGTTTGGTGACCTTCAAGCATGTCCAGATACTGCACCTGAGCTGCAACTGGAACAGAAATGGCATCTGCATAGGTGTGAATGGGGGTTAAAGCGGACCAAAACCGACCAAACTTGTGAAATACATTTGGCCATAGCCCCTGCCAATATTTCCTTCTTAGGTTGTAGAACTAGAAATGCATATTTTTGTTTTTTGATTCGCCCTGAAACACTTTTTTTTCCTGTCCGACTCTGTAAGATGGTAGAAGATGAGTCATTGCATAGATTTGGCAATGGCATCATTGCCACACACACAACAGTGGCAATGAATGGAGGAGGAGGAGCTTTACAGCTTAAAAAAGGGCCATTATCTGGGATTAGAGTGAAGCAGGAGCAGTGGAAACTGGCAAAAGGTACTCCTCATGGGAGGAGCAATTCAGGGAGTGCTAGTTAAAGCGGACCAAAACCCACTGAACCTGTGAAATATATTTGGCCATAGCCCCTGCCGATACTCTCTTCTTAGGGTGTAGAACTAGAAATGGATACTTCAGCTTTTCGAATCGTCCTGGTCACTGATTTTTTTTTTGCTGTCCCTAAGTGTGGAATGGCAGGAGATCAGTCATTGCATAGGTGTGGCAATGATGTAATTGCCACACACAACAGTGGAAATGAATGGAGGAGGCGGAGCTTTACAGCTAAAACATCTCACATCATCGGGGATTAGAGTGAAACTGGAGCAGTTAAAATTAGCAAAAGGTTCTCTTCATGGGGGGAGCAATTCAGGGGATGCAAGTTAAAAATGAGGGTTTTGGTGTGCTTTAATATGTCCTTTCATGGGTACTGGGGCCAGCGACACAAGTCACGCGAATCATTGAGGTCTTTGTACTCCCTATTTTCTTGCAGATACTTGTCTTAGGAAATTGTATACGCGGCATGGAGGATTTGGTGTCTCTGTTAGGCATTAACAGTCTGTATAGGCAGGCTGATTCATTACTAGTGGCAGGTATCGGAAGATGAGTGTCTGTATAGGGGCGCTTAGAGCGACCGCTAGTAGACGCTGTGATCGGTTATCAGTCGCTGTAATAGAGCGCCTCTATTACAGTCACTGTAGTAACCTGGCCGGCATTGATGAATGAGATGTATGTTGGGCGTTCTAATACCAGTACAGCGCTGCAGGTAGCGAAAGGTAGCTCAGTGCGACCGACTCTCAGTGACTCACATCATATTCAACAAAAAAACACACACAGAGTCGGCGAATTTTCCTACAAAATTCGTTTCGACCCGAATTTATTTGCGACGAATCCCTATTAAAAACGGCTATTTCTAAGCCTCCTAGAGCCTCAATAGGGTTGTAAACCATTCTGCCTTTCTGTAACACGCATAGGATGCGTGCTGGGTTAGTTAAATAATACTATGAATAAATATCACATGCAGATCAGAGGCATCGCTAATAGAATCGTTGAGCGGCACAATTGCAGAGCGTTGAAGTGGCATCACTATGAGGGGCAGGAGCCCAAACATTGCTTTAAAGAGACATTGGAGTTGGCAGCAGCAGGAGCCCAAAAATTGGACGAATCACACCCTGGAGATGCAAGCAGCAGCAGGAGCCCAAACATTGGCTGAAAGAGACACTGGAGTTGGCTGCAGGAGCCC
Organism: Gastrophryne carolinensis; assembly: GCA_027917425.1. NCBI lineage: Eukaryota > Metazoa > Chordata > Amphibia > Anura > Microhylidae > Gastrophryne > Gastrophryne carolinensis. The sequence goes on from CM051238.1 coordinate 39,540,296, forward strand.
AAAAATTGAATGAATCACAACCTGGAGTTTCAAGCAGCAGCAGGAGCCCAAACATAGCTTGAAAGAGACACTGGGGTTGGCAGCAGGAGCCCAAAATTGGATGAATCACACCCTGGAGTTGGCAGCAGCAGCAGGAGCCCAAACATTACTTTAAATAGACACTGGGGTTGGCAGCAGGAGCCCAAAAATTGAATGAATCACAACCTGGAGTTTCAAGCAGCAGCAGGAGCCCAAACATAGCTTGAAAGAGACACTGGAGTTGGCAGCAGGAGCCCAAAAATTGGATGAATCACACCCTGGAGTTGGCAGCAGCAGCAGCAGCAGGAGCCCAAACATTACTTTAAAAAGACACTGGGGTTGGCTTCAGGAGCCCAAAAATTGGATGAATCACACCCTGGAGTTGGCGGCAGCAGCAGCAGAAGCCCAAACATTACTTTAAAGAGACACTGGGGTTGGCTTCAGGAGCCCAAAAATTGGATGCATCACACCCTGGAGTTTGGCAGCAGCAGCAGGAGCCCAAATATTACTTTAAAGAGACACTGGGGTTGGCAGCAGGAGCCCAAAAATTGGATGAATCACACCCTGGAGTTGGCAGCAGCAGCAGGAGCCCAAATATTACTTTAAAGAGACACTGGAGTTGGCAGCAGGAGCCCAAAAATTGGATGCATCACACCCTGGAGTTGGCAGCAGCAGCAGGAGCCCAAACATTACTTTAAAGAGACACTGGGGTTGGCTTAAGGAGCCCAAAAATTGGATGAATCACACCCTGGAGTTGGCGGCAGCAGCAGCAGGAGCCCTAACATAACTTTAAAGAGACACTGGAGTTGGCAGCAGGAGCCCAAAAATTGGATGAATCACACCCTGGAGTTGGCAGCAGAAGCAGGAGCCCAAACATTACTTTAAAGAGACACTGGGGTTGGCTTCAGGAGCCCAAAAATTGGATGAATCACACCCTGGAGTTGGCAGCAGCAGGAGCCCAAATATTACTTTAAAGAGACACTGGGGTTGGCTTCAGGAGCCCAAAAATTGGATGAATCACACCCTGGAGTTGGCAGCGGCAGCAGCAGGGGGCCAAACATTGGCTGAAAGGCACACCCTGAAGTTGGCATCAGCAGGAGGCCAAAAATTGGTTGGAAGGCACACCCTGAAGTTGGCATCAGCAGGAGCCCAAAAATTGTCCTAAAGACATAAATATGTTTTGCACCATTTGGAAAGTGTAAAACGTGGCACCATGCTGAATCTAGTCGCATGCATCAGGCATTTGTGGGTGGAAATCCTGGCTGATCCATCCCTGAATCATTTTGACAAAGGTGAGTCTCTCCACATTTTTAGTTGACAGACGAGTTCTCCTCGCCGTAACTATGGCCCCCGCCGCACTAAACACCCGCTCAGATGGCACGCTACTTGCCGGGCAGGACAGCTTTTCCAGGGCAAACTCTGCTAGTTGCGGCCACAAATCAAGTTTGGCTGCCCAGAAGTCCAGCGGATCCTCAAGGTGTGTTGGCATGGTCATGTCAAAGTATGACATGACCTGCTGGTTGAGGTCCTGCTCCAGGTCTTCCTGCTGCTCATGAGTAGCCTCACTATGCGGGTGTAGAAAGCTACTCATTAGCGACTGAAGACTGAGGCTGATGGAGCTGCTGCTGTTGCTCCTGTTAACCCCCCCAGCGGCCATTGCAGTGGAAGGTGAGCGCAGAGGTCCCCTCGAGTCAGACCTGCGAGAGTATGGACCATGGCGCAGATAGGCATCGGCCAACTGCCTACGTAGAATGTCTTTGTAGTAGTTCAGTTTGTCCTCCCTCTCGGTGGGTTTAAAAAATGCCCCCATTTTGTGCCAGAAGCGAGGGTCCAATAAGGTGGACAGCCAGAAGTCATCCCGCCAACAAATGGAAACAATTCTGGGGTCACTACGCAAGCACGTGAGCATGCTTCCTGCCATTTGCGCAAGTGACTCGGATGGACTACCTGTCTCCATCTCCACTGCATACTGCCACGGTGTGTCCGGGTCCTCTGTCTCGCCTTCCTCAAAAACCTCTAGCTCCTCTGGCTGCTCCTGCTCCTCCTCTCCTGTCCGCTGACTAGATAAACCAGCCAATTCGCCAATCCTAAACTGTGTTTCGCTGGGCAACTCCTCCTCCTCTTCCTCCTCCAGTTCAGCTCCAATGGGGTTCATGTGGCCGTAAGATGTAAACGCCATGTCTCCAGTGCCCTGACCAGCCATGGTTTCCAACATGTGCTGTAGTACATGAAGCAGTGGAATCACGTAGTTCATCCCGTAATCCTGCCGACTGACAAATAAAGTGGCTTCCTCAAAGGGCCTGAGCAAACGGCAGGTGTCACGTATGAGCTGCCACTGGTTGACATTGAAGTTACACAGGGGAGTCCCCCTATCCGCTTCGATCATCAGGAAATCCGTGATGGCTTTTCTCTGTTCATATAATCGGTCCAACATGTGAAGGGTGGAATTCCAACGGGTGGAAACATCGCAAATCAGACTATGTTGGGGGATACCGTTCTGACGCTGTAGCTCAAGAAGGGTGTGTTTGGCGGTGTATGAGTGGCTGAAGTGCATGCAAAGTTTCCTTGAAGTTGTTAGGATGTCTTGCAGATGGGGGGAACACTTCAGAAACCGCTTGACAACCAGATTGAAGACGTGAGCCATGCAGGGGGCATGGGTCAGGCTTCCTTGGCGCAGCGCAGACAAAATGTTCTTCCCATTGTCGGTAACCATGATTCCCATTTTAAGTTTTCTTGGAGTAAGCCATGTTTGGATTTCCTGATGAATAAATTTAAGCAGTTCCTCCCCTGTGTGACGCCGTTCGCCAAGACAAACCATGTGAAGCACTGCGTGACACCTCCGTGCCCTGCACACATGGTAGACTGGAGGGGCACTGAGACTTGAGCCTACAGTGGAGGGTGAGGAGATGGCGGAGGATGAGGAGGCCGAGTCGCACAGTGTCACAGGCCCAACGGGCAGGGAGCGCGGAGGCCGAAGCGGCGTGACCTGTCCAAGTTGCTGCTGCAAAGGGACCACATTCACCCAGTGGGCCGTAAACGACATGTACTGTCCCTGACCGTAGTTACAGCTCCAGACGTTGGCGATGCCATGCACTTTGCTACAGACCGACAGGCTCAAGGACTGGCCCACCTTCTGTTCTACAAAAGTGTGCAGCGCTGGTACTGCCTTCTTGGCAAAGAAATGACGGCTTGGGACTCTCCACCTTGGCTCGGCACAAGCCATCAGTTCTCTGAAAGGTGCAGAGTCCACCACCTGAAAAGGGAGTGACTGCAGCACCAGCAACTTGGACAGGAGCACATTCAGCTTCTGCGCCGTAGGATGAGTGGGCACATACTGCTGTCTCTTGGACATGGCTTCGCTGATGGATTGCTGGCGGGATGCATGACTTGGAGGAGGAGGAGGAGCAGGAGCGACAGAGGATGGGTATGACGCACAGCTGCCTTCGGCTGAGGTGCTGGAGCCTTGGCTGGCAGAAATTGGGAGCGGCGTGCCACTCGGTGAGGAAGCAGTCTGGCCCACCGCTCCGGAGCCTAGGTTCTCCCAGGCCGCTTTATGGTGACGCTGCATATGTTGACGCAGGGCCGTGGTGCCAACATTTGGGCCCTGGCCACGCTTCACCTTCTGCCTACATATCTTGCATGTGGCCATGTTACCCTCCTGCGGATGCTTCAGGAAAAACTGCCACACTGCCGAGTAGCTACTTTTCCCACCAACAGGCCTCACTGATTCGCTGCTATTGTCGCCAACTCCAGGAACCTCTGCCCCACTACCTCCCGATAAGGTAGCCTGCCGTGCAGCAGGTGCTCTGCCCCGGCCCCGTTTGGCTCCAGGCATTACAATTGTGCCCCCATGCTGCCTGCCAACCATGCTGCTAACACCTTGCTGCCTGAGCTGCTGACTCCGGGGCAACCTGCGCCCCTCTTCTCCTGATGATGACGATGAAGCTCCTTCATCACCCGGCTCCCAAGTGCGATCGGCTTCATCGTCATCATCATTATCACCGAGTTGTGGCTGTACGTCACTGATGTTCGTGGATTCGTCAACAGTGTCTGGCGCAGGAGCTGGAACGCTCGCAGCACCCACGACACTGTCCACATCACTATTTGTCTGCCTAGCTAAAGAAGCCACCTCCATTTCTTGGCTGGGCAGTAGCTGCTGACTGTCCTCTATCTGATCGTCCTCCTCACTAAAGAGTGGAGCTGAACCCAAAGCATAGGATACGTCGCTGGGGGAGGGAATGGCGTAGGACAGAGGCAATGGGAGGACAGGGACTGCTCTCGGGGCATGCCAACTCAGGGTTGTGTCAGAGGAACCTACCGACCCTAGACTGGGGGTCTCAGACGTAAGTTGTGATGATGTTGTTGATGAGCGCGTTAACCAATCTACCACGGCCGATGCGTTACTGGTGGAGACACGACCGCTAGCAGATACTGGCAGACCAGGTCTCTCAGGGTGACTCCTGCTGCCACTCGCCCCTAGTCTGCTGCGACCTCGGCCTGCTGAATCTTGGCCTCTGCCACTCCTCTTTGAACATCCTGACACTTGTCTGCCTGACATTTTTATGTATTTCCTTATTTAGTATAAACAGATAGGGTTCAATGTGCAGTTTTGCGGTGCCCTGCGGCCTGGTTTATTAAGAGCAGTCAAAAACAAATGGGATGCCCCCACAGCAGACCTGAGATCAGTATATATGCACAGCAACAGTGTCTAAGCAGGCTCAAACAGGCCAAATTACTTTAAAAATAACTGTGCAGCTTACAGTAAACACAGAGGCTAATGGTATGTTACAGAATGGGATGCCCACAGCAGACTTGAGATCAGTATATATGCACACAGCAACAGTGTGTAAGCAGGCTGAAACAGGCCAAATTACTTTAAATAACTGTGCAGCTTACAGTAAATGCAGAGGCTAATGGTATGTTACAGAATGGGATGCCCACAGCAGACTTGAGATCAGTATATATGCACACAGCAACAGTGTTTAAGCATGCTGAAACAGGCCAAATTACTTTAAATAACTGTGCAGCTTACAGTAAATGCAGAGGCTAATGGTATGTTACAGAATGGGATGCCCACAGCAGACTTGAGATCAGTATATATGCACACAGCAACAGTGTGTAAGCAGGCTGAAACAGGCCAAATTACTTTAAATAACTGTGCAGCTTACAGTAAATGCAGAGGCTAATGGTATGTTACAGAATGGGATGCCCACAGCAGACTTGAGATCAGTATATATGCACACAGCAACAGTGTGTAAGCAGGCTGAAACAGGCCAAATTACTTTAAATAACTGTGCAGCTTACAGTAAATGCAGGGGCTAATGGTATGTTACAGAATGGGATGCCCACAGCAGACTTGAGATCAGTATATATGCACACAGCAACAGTGTGTAAGCAGGCTGAAACAGGCCAAATTACTTTAAATAACTGTGCAGCTTACAGTAAATGCAGAGGGTAATGGTATGTTACAGAATGGGATGCCCACAGCAGACTTGAGATCAGTATATATGCACACAGCAACAGTGTGTAAGCAGGCTGAAACAGGCCAAATTACTTTAAATAACTGTGCAGCTTACAGTAAATGCAGAGGCTAATGGTATGTTACAGAATGGGATGCCCCAAAGCTGACTTGAGATCAGTATATATGCACACAGCAACAGTGTGTAAGCAGGCTGAAACAGGCCAAATTACTTTAAATAACTGTGCAGCTTACAGTGAATGCAGAGGCTAATGGTATGTTACAGAATGGGATGCCCCAAAGCTGACTTGAGATCGGTATATATGCACACAGCAACAGTGTGTAAGCAGGCTGAAACAGGCCAAATTACTTTAAATAACTGTGCAGCTTACAGTGAATGCAGAGGCTAATGGTATGTTACAGAATGGGATGCCCCAAAGCTGACTTGAGATCAGTATATATGCACACAGCAACAGTGTGTAAGCATGCTCATACAGCCCAAATTACTTTAAATAACTGTGCAGCTTACAGTAAATGCAGAGGCTAATGGTATGTTACAGAATGGGATGCCCACAGCAGACTTGAGATCAGTACTGTATATATGCACAGCAACAGTGTCTTAGCAGGCTAAAACAGTCCAAATTACTTTAAATAACTGTGCAGCTTAGAGGAGATACAGAGGCTAATGAGATTTTACAAAATGGTAATGTTCCCACAGCAGACTTGAGATCAGTTCAGTATATATGCACACAGTAAAAGTGTATAAGCAGCACTCAGCAACTCAGCACTCAGCAACACTCAGGCTGGATGAAAAAAAAAAAATCTCCCTGTGACTGCCTCCGATTTTTCCTAACTTTCCCTGCTTCTCACTGACTTCCTGCCTGTCTCCTGCCTGTCTCCTGTCTGTCCCTGTCTGTCTAACTGTCTCGCCCTGACTACAGCAGCGTCCTGTCTCTCACGAATGCAATAGAGAAATGAGGAAAAGCAAGATGTCCGCTGCCTTAAATAGCGCTGTGACATCACCGGGCTTGCTGGCTGCTGACAGGCTGCATGTGACTGCCCCAGCATGCACTGGAGTGGGGTAGATGTCTGGACATGTCCCGTCCGCCATCTTAGAATGCCTGTAATGTAAATGAATGGATGTTAAAGGAAAACTTCGAGCGATCGAAGCACAGGGAAATTCGGATTCGATCCGAATCGAATTTTTCATAAAATTCGGATCGAATCTGGGTTCGTCCGGATCGATTCGCTCATCCCTAATATCCACCAGTAACAAAGCAAAAACACATGGAATGACATTGTTGTAACATTTTAATACTTTAAAGTGGACCAACACCCAGGATTTTGACTATCCTGGGTTTTGGTTGACTTCGGGGGCCCCGCTGTGTGAAACCCCCCAGAAAGCCCCAAAAACTCACCTCACCACGCTCCCACGTGACCGCGCCGTCCAATCCCCGCCGATGTCCAAGCGGGTGACAGCGACGTCCAAGACAGCGCGTCCGCCGCCGCCTCCCGCACGTCACTCTTACAGGGCAGGTAAGTTTTTTTGGGGGGTTTTGGGGGGGTTTCACCCCGCGGGACATCCCGATCTCGGATGTCCCGTGGTGAGGGAGGTGGTCGGTCCGGGAATCTTATAGATTCCCAGGCCGATCACCCCTAGGTGTTGGTCCACTTTAATGCCAGACCTGTAAAGAAAATTCTGCATAAAAATATAAAAAAAACAAAAAAGTTTTCAAAAATGACTGTTTCTAGGCCAGGAGAGGTCACACAATTATTTGAGAGAAAAAAAAATTAAAAACAAAAAACCCTGTTTAAACTGAAGAAAAGGAACATCCATTGAAATGTATGGGAGAGCGACAGGTAGCGACAGGTAATGTCAGGCGCTCTGGAAGCTAGAGCGCCAGCGCTATACACTGAGCTGCCTGTAATGATGAGTCGGACGGATCGGCTTGGCCGTTGTTCGGTTGTTGACAGCGACTCAGTCGGTGTGGCGTAATGTTGAATACAAGGTTACGAGTCGCTATTTGACAGGTTCCGCAATGTATGGGTGCGCATGATAGCGACTGGTCAGAGCGACCAGCTTCCACCATATTCATCAAAAAATCACACTCAAAAAATTCAAGCGCTGTGAAATGCATGTTTAAACCCCAGAGCGCTGGAGGCGATGTGTTAAAAGTAGTTTTTTTAACCCCCAAACCACCATATTTTTGGAAACCAAAAAAAATAGATTTTTTAAATAATTTAGTAATATGAATACATTAATATTAGACCTGTAATATCAATTCTGTACAATTTAAAAAAAAAAAAAATCCCTTAAAAAAATAATCTAAAATGGCAGAAGTGGTCACAGAATTTTTCACATTTAAAAAAAAAAAAAAAAACATTAATAACAATTATTAATATTTAAAGATTGTTCCATTGAATTGCATTGGAGCGCGCCAGGTAGTGAGAGGTCATACCTGTTGCTGTTCAAGGTCGGACGCTGGCGCTGTGGGCTGAGGCTGGAATAATGATGAATGAGTCGCTATATGGCGCTATCTCAGTCGCTAAGCAGGATTGGCTTGATAAATGTGTGATTGTGGTGGGGAGCCGGCGTTCTCGTGGCGGTGCCCGTCGTTACCGGCCGCTCACCAGTCGCTACCTGATGCTATTCCTTCATAAATAAGGGCCTAAATGTGGTTTTGCGTACAGCGCCCGGTGTTCACCAAGCGCTGCCTGCCGCTACGAGGCACAACCTGCCGCTATCCCTTGATGAATAAGCCCCATAGTGACACATACTAACAGTGGCTGTATTGTGTTTTTTGAACAGCCTGTCCCTTAACTGGATTTGATTTTAAAAGATTTAATTGTATTATTTGTAAATTGGGATTCAGTGAACAGAACAGTCCCCGCGAATGATATTAAGGATGATGTCACTGCCGGGGGGAAAAGTAATGCGTAGCACACATCAGAGCCGTGTCCAGAATGAAGGGAACACCAGAATAACAGGACAATACATTACACCGGCCTCGGCGCCCAGCCTCTTATGCTGTAATGTCTGGTCTGCAGATGTCACCTTCATCTTAGTTATAAAGGACATGGGTCCAAATCGACAGTCAATCAAGCACCAACACCTGTTCCTAGATTTTAATGGACTTTTTTTTTTTTTTTTCAGAGAACAATAACAGTAATAAAGGAAATTAAAAACCTACATTTAATCCCCCCCCCCCAACATAACTCTATACCTATTTATTTTGCATTTTAATTTAGCCATTTTGGCTAGTGCTCCTCCTAGTGCCTGTTTTTTGGATACAAAGAGACTCTCATTACAACATGAAAGGTCTATTACTGTATAGATATATTAAACTAGCTCCAATTAATAATGTTGCCCACAGGACCTGGTGTAGTAACAAAATTGTGGGTAGCGTTTTTGGGCTATGAGGTGACCTGTGAGGCACTGGTGTAGGGCCGGCGTCAGCACTCGGCAAGGCTGGTCAGCTGCCGGGGCTCCCATTGACAGCTGGCATAATGTGGTTAAAGAACTTAAAGTGGACCAACACCCAGGATTTTCACTGGTCCACTTTTGGTCCACTTCCACGGGGCACCCTGATCGGGGGTGCCCTGCTGCGTGAAACCCCCCCCCCGATCACCCTAAAAATCTCACCTCACCCTGCCCCTACGCAAGCGCTCGTCCAATCATAGCGCTCAGAGCCGCTGTGGAATGTACGGACAAGCGACGGACAACCACAGCGGCTCTGAGCGCGCTGGAGGCCGCATCTCACACTCCCTCTAACAGGGAGCGCGCCCGTGACGGACATCACAAACGGCCGGAGCGGGTGTGCGCCCTGCTAGAGAGAAGCGCGAGATGCGGCCGCGGCTCGCGCATGTGCTGTTGGAACGGGGAGTTTCTGGGCGTCCTGATCGGCCCGGGAATCTTATAGATTCCTGGGCTGATCCCCCCTGGGTGCTGGTGCACTTTAAACTTCTTTTGCCACTAACATTGCATCAGTGCCGCTGTGCCACCCCCCCCCCCAGTGAACCTGGTCGTCGCTAACCTCGTATCGAGGCTGAGCTGCACGCTCTTTCATTGGTGGTGCAGTTGCTCCACCCCTTAGTCTCTGCTCAGCCCTGACATCCCCACCATTGCTTGTGTGTTGATCTAGGATCAGCACTGCCCTGTAGAGATGAGTCTCCCCACAAGCCCCGCCCCCCAAAAAACACATCATCACCCTGCTCCCTGTCCCCAGGAAGTACTGCACGGGATGGAAGAAGGTAATGCAAGGTACACAGTGCATACACTTCCTTTCTTTTTATCCCATCCATCCCTGTCTCCCTGTCCCTCTGCCCAATCCATCTCTGTCCCATCTATTCCTGCCCTTCCTGTTATGTCTATCCTTCTTCCTCAATACTCTACCCATTCATGTGGGGCCAAACTAAAAAACAGCTCCAATAAGGGGTTGGAGGGCAAGCAGCTCTTCTTAGTTTCGGGCATGGCATTTATAGACCTCAACCCGCGACTCTCCATCCCAAAGGGGCCCACTGAGACCATGACGCCCAAGGGCCACATAAACCTAGAGCCAGCCCTGGGCAGGGGCTTACTGTCAGCCTTACACATGCACTGTACAGGAGTACATACACCAACTCTTGAATAAAGGTCAATTACTTGTGAGCATCCTGTTTGTAGATTTCTCATTGGCTTTCAATACTATTGATCCATGCATCCTCCATGGCAACCTACTGGCTCTGGGTGTCCCACCAATGCTCTCCAGGTGGGTAAACTGTTTTCTCACTTTACCAACATAGCCGGTATTTTTGGTAACCTGCCAGTAAGTTTTTGGTAATTGCCGGACCTTCAGAATGATTTAATGAAAAGCCCAACCCCTTAAAAAATTATTCCCCAGCATCTAAAATTAATATATTTTAGGTTTTAGTCACTTACTTATTATTCTTTCCCCCAACGGGCTGCAACTCTGTTCAGGACTCTAGGATACAGGCGCCGCAACACATACTGAGGAGAGGAAAGCGGGATAAAGTACAGGGGGCGGGGTTATAGCTGTGCCTTGCACAGATAGAGCAGTCAGTAGACACTTCCTGGTTGCAGGCTGGATGTTTAAAGGCTAATAACATGCAGTAGATGCAGGTAAGATGATTTTTAATGTGGGCAATCTGTATGTACAGGCTGTGGGAAACATATAAGATATGCTCTTATTCAGGATGAAGGTCTGCTTTAAGCAACGGGGCCAGGGGTTGAATCCTATCCAACCTGTTACTTTAGAGCACTCCGGGGAAACGTGCTGTGTGTGTTGCACTTTAGAGACTGAAAAGTAAGGTATTTTAAGTATGATTAAACTTACATGTTACAAGACCACACCCCCACAAGATCACACTCATGTACCCATGAAAAGGGCAGTATTTTTTGTTGGGAAAGACGGCAACCCTAGGTGGACCTCATTATTGACAATTAGGAAATTTCCTACCGTTCACTGATAAACAAATTAGGATCATGGTGGAGAAAAAACTATTTGATACCTAAAGAGGAACAACACAACTCACCTTACTGCATTCTCACGGCAAGGGCACGCCCAAAACCAAGTGCGCTGATTGGCTGTGTGGTCAGCTCAGCCAATCAGCGTGCTTGGATTTGCTTTGCCCCACTCAGTTCTCTGAGCCATTCAGCGGTCGTTCAGTGACCCTGGAGTCTTTTAGACATCTGTAAAACTGTGGAAATTGACTTCCGACATCACCATCCAAATCTAAGACCTATCAATGGAGAAGAGGTAAAAGAAGTGCCTGAGAGGTAAAAGAAATGCCTGAAACCAAATTTCTGGGTAGTTACATTACTTAGGACATGAAATGGAACAAACATATAAGCTTTGTTCTCAGAAAGGCCTGGCAAAGACTATTCTTCCTACATCAGTTTAAAGTGGACCAAAACCTTCCACTAAAGGCTGAGGGAGCCAAGCACAGGTGGCCGCATCCCTGCTACCCTCTAATAAGGTGCGTGCCCATGCTGGCCATGTTAAAGCTATAGTTGATGGTGGCCACAGCTTGCGCATGCGCAGTTGGATTGGGGAGTTTTTGGGGTCTTTTTAGGTTACCCGGGGGGTTTCCCACAGCGGGTAGGGAAAGAGGCAACCCCTCTTTCCCTACCCCCCCCCCCCAAGCAGCCATGGCAGTGGAAGGTGAGCGCAGAGGTCCCCCCAAGTCAGACCTGCGAGAGTATGGACGATGGTGCAGGAAGGCATCGGCCAACTGACTACGTAGAATGTCTTTGTAGTAGGTCAGTTTGTCCTCCCTCTCAGTGGGTGTAAAAAATGCCTCCATTTTGTGCCGGTAGTGAGGGTCCAATAAGGTGGAGAGCCAGAAGTCATCCCGCTGAAAAATGGAGACAATTCTGCGGTCACTACGCAAGCACGTGAGTATGCATCGCGCCATTTGTGCAAGTGACTCGGAAGGACTACCTGTCTCCATCTCCACTGCATACTGCCACGGTGTGTCTGGGTCCTCTGTCTCGCCTTCCTCACAACCCTTAAGCTCCTCTGGCTGCTCCTGCTCCTCCTCTCCTGTCAGATGACTAGATAAACCGCCCATTTCGCCAAAACTAAACTGTGCTTCACTGTGCTCCTCCTCCTCCTCCTCAGCTCCCATGGGGTTTATGTGGCCGTGAAATGTATGCATGCCCTGACCAGCCATGGTTTCCAAAATGTGTTGTATTACATGAAGCAGCGGAATCACGTCATTCATCCCGTAATCCTGGCGACTGACAAATAAAGTGGCTTCCTCAAAGGGCCTGCGCAAACGGCAGGTGTCACGTATGAGCTGCCACTGGTTTACATTAAAGTGGACCAACACCCAGGATTTTGACTATCCTGGGTCTTGGTCCACTTCGGTGGGGCACCCCCGATTGGGGTGCCCCGCTGTGTGAAACCCCCCCGAACCCCCGAACTCACCTCTGTCCGCGGCGACGGACAAGCCGCGGACAAGCGGCTCCTCCGCCGCCGCCTCCCGCGCGTCCCTGTTGACGCGCGCGTGCCCGCGCCGGCCATTCACAGACGGCCGGCGCGGGCGCGCGCACGACTAGAGGGGCGCGAGGGAGGCGGTGGCGGCCGGCCGCCGCCGAAACTAAGGTAAGGAGTTTGGGGGGTTTGGGGGGGTTTCACCCCGCGGGACATCCCGATCTCGGATGTCCCGCGGGGAGGGAGGTGATCGGCCCGGGAATCTTATAGATTCCCGGGCCGATCACCCGTGGGTGTTGGTTCACTTTAAAGTTACACAGGGGAGCCCCCCTATCTGCTTGGATCATCAAGAAATAATTGATGGCTTTCCTCTGTTCGTATAGTCGATCCAACATATGTAGGGTGGAATTCCAACGGGTCGAAACATCCCATATCAGACTATGTTGGGGGCTACCGTTCTGACGCTGCAGCTCAAGAAGGGTGTGCTTGGCGGTGTGGGAGTGGCTGAAGTGCATACAAAGTTTTCTTCCCGTTGTTAGGATGTCTTGCAGATGGGGGGAAGTCTTCAGAAAACGATTGACACCTTTTGATTCCTTGTCGCAGCGCAGCGTGGCACTGGCTGACGCAGCAGGCTGGACCCCCACTTCAGAGCCTTGGTTTTCCCAGGCCGCTTTATGGTGATGCTGCATATGTTGCCGCAGGGCCGTGGTACCAACATTGGGGCCCTGGCCATGCTTCACCTACTGTCTACACATCTTGCATGTGGCCAGGTTACCCTCCTGCGGATGCTTGATGAAAAAGTGCCACACTGCCGAGTGGGTAATTTTTTCACCAACAGTCCGCACTAATTCACTGCTACTGCCGCCAACTCCAGGAACCCCTGCTCCACTACCTCCCAGGAAGGTAGCCTGCCGCGCCACGTTTGGATCGACGTCCCAATTCTGCCACCATGCTGACTGCCAACCATACTACCACCTTGCTGCCTCAGCTGCTGACTCAGGGGCAACCTGGGGCTCCCAAGTGCGATCGGCTTCATCACCATCATCATCGAGTTGTGTCTGCATGTCACTGATGTCCTCCTCGGTTTCCTCAACAGCGTCTGCTGCAGGAGCTGGAACGCTCATCACACCACCTCCCATGCCACTCTCCTCATCAGTGTTTGTCTGCCTAGCAAAAGAAGCGGCAGATGTCTCCTCCATTACTTGGCTGGGCAGTAGCTGCTGACTGTCCTCTAACACACCGTCCTCAATGAATAGTGGAGCTGAACCCAAAGCACAAGATACGTCGGCTGGAGGGGGGAGGGGCGTAGGACAGAGGCAATGGAAGGACAGAGGCTGCTCCCGGGCCATGCCAACTCAGGGTTGTGCCGAGGAACCTACCGACTGTTGACTGGGGTTGTCAGATGTCACTTGTGAGGAGGTGGATGACCGCATTAACCAATCGATGATGGCAGATGCTTTGCTGGTCGAGACACGACCGCTAGCAGATACCGGGAGATCAGGCCTCTCACCGCGATTCCTGCTGCCACTCACCCCTAGTCTGCTGCGACCTCTGCCTGATGAATCTAGGCCTCTCCTCAGTGCACATCTCTGCCTGACATTTTTACTGCGTTTAGGAGGGGAAAACAATACACTACACTACACCTAAAACAGTATTTTTGTAACAGCAGGTGTGTAGAAAAGTTGGAGCAAAATAGGCAGACACTTTAGCTAAAAGCTAATGCAAAAAGACACTGTCAGATGGTCTTACACAGGATGCGCCTGGTCAGAGTTAAATGCACCACAGGCAGTTTTAAAACTTGGTTTTTGTTCAAAATGTAAAAGGTAAAGATGGAGGTACTCTTAAAAGATAAGTGGTAGCACTCAGAATGCCCCCTGGTGAAAGGCAATGGCTGCTTTAAAGTGGACCAACACCCTCCTATGATCGGCCCAGGAATCTATAAGATTCCCAGACCGATCAGCTCCCTGACTGCGGGGCACCCCGATCGGTGTGAAACCCCCCCAGATCCCCGAAAATCCTACCTGATCCTCGTTCCAGTACCCAGGATAGTCAAAATCCTGGGTGTTGGTCCACATTAAGCGTGAAAAAGTGCTTTTTTTGAACAAAACGCAAAAGGTTAGTAGACAGGTACTCTTAAAGATAAGTTGTAACACTCAGAATGCCCCCCGGTGAAAGGCACAGGCTGCTTCAAACGTGAAAAAGTGCCTTTTTTAAACAAAATGCAAAAGGTTAGTAGACAGCTACTCTTAAAATAGTTATGCTAGTATTTGGGATGCCCCCTGGTGAAAGGCAAAGGCTGCTTTAAACATGAAAAAGTGCCTTTTTTGAACAAAATGCAAAAGGTTAGTAGACAGGCACTCTTAAAATATTTATGCTAGTATTTGGGATGCCCTCTGGTGAAAGGCAAAGGCTGCCTGCTGTAAAAGTCAAAAAGTGACTTTTTTAAACAAAATGCAAAAGGTTAGTAGACAGGTACTCTTCAAATATTTATGCTAGTATTTGGGATGCCCCCTGGTGAAAGGCAAAGGCTGCTTTATAAGTGAAAAAGTGACTTTCTTTACAAAATGCAAAAGGTTAGCAAACAGGCACTCTTAAAATATTTATGCTAGTATTTGGGATGCCCCCTGGTGAAAGGCAAAGGCTGTCTGCTTTAAAAGTCAAAAAGTGACTTTTTTAAACAAAATGCAAAAGGTTAGTAGACAGGTACTCTTCAAATATTTATGCTAGTATTTGGGATGCCCCCTGGTGAAAGGCAAAAGCTGGCTGCTTTAAAAGTGAAAAAGTGACTTTCTTTACAAAATGCAAAAGGTTAGTAGACAGGTACTCTTAAAATATTAATGCTAGCACGCTTTTTAAAGAATGACACCAGGAAAAGGAAAAGCTAAATAAGCTAAATAGGTGTGTTATTAACACTAAATAGGCTTGAAAGCTAATGCAAACACTGTACACTGTGTCTGTCTTTCTCTGTCACTGTCACAGCCTCTCTCCTGGCTCTATCTGTCCCTCGCTCCCTCTGTTACTTTATCTATCTATCTATCTATCTATCTATCTCTTGCTCTGTCTCTGTGTGACCCGCTCTGGCCGCAATACAGTGTCGGAATGAGCTTCCGCAAAATGGCCGCCGTTTATATGGGGCTGTGACATCATTGGCAAGCATGGCTGCTGATGGGTAGCATGTGACGCCTACTCAGAATTACTTGCCCCATGGGACATGTCCTGACTTGTGGATTCACCATTTTAGATGGCCTGGATAGTAGTAAATGGAGTTTTAAGGAAGCGATTCAAGCAATCGAATCGCAGCGAGATTCGGAATTGTTACGAATCAAATTTTTCCTGAAATTCGCAATGAATTCGGGTTCATCAGATTCAATTCGCTCATCTCTAAGTCATGCCCCATGCCTGGGAATCGAGCTTGCTACCCTGCGGGCACCAGGCCTTACCTCTAGACCACAACTGCCCCTTTATAATTTATATAAATAATTATGCACCTGCATCTCTCCTGGACAAAACAGCTCTGCGTCTGCATCTGTTCTGTGCAAAATATTTCAGTGTCTGCATCTGTCCTGAGCAAAATAATTCAGTGGTTGCATCTGTACTGGGCAAAATAATTCAGTGGCTGCATGTGTATGGGCAAAATAATGATGCAGCTGTTCTTTGCAAAATAATTTAGCATTTTCATCTGTACTTTGCAAAATAATTCTCTGGACTTATCCTGGGCAAAACATATTCAGCTTCTGCATCTGTCCTTGGGAAAAATAATACTGTAGCTGTGTAAAATTTTGGTACTGTCTGCATCTGTCCTGGCCATCTGAACGAGATGCAGTAGTGGAGCCGGCAGCCAGAGCGGGGACAGATAGTGTCCTCGCTCTGGCCCTGCCATTGCACCTCGTTCAGTGTGCGCTGACACAAACACTCGGCTGTCAGCAGACGCTGTGGAGCCGCGGAGTGGGGACAGTGGGCGCAAGCCTCAGGTAAGTATGTTTTTTTTCACTTTATTTTTTTACATTCGCCCAATAAGACGCACTGAGATCCCCCCCCCCCCCCACACACACACACACACTTTTGGGGGAAATATAGAGTGTCTTATAGGGCGAAAATACGGTATATTATCAATACTCAAATTTCCATTTCCAAAATAAAGAGAAGGCAATTTGCATGAAAGATTGTTAGTTTCAAACAGTTTGCACATCAACATTTCTGTTACTTTACTCTTAGGAGGTTACTGTAGATTCTCTCCAATATTATTGGGTAGATATTTTTCTCATTCCTAGTCATCTTGACTCCCCGTCTCAGCAGGAAGCATGAAGAAGACTCACTAATGCTCAAAAAAGAATAAGAGTGAGACAAATGGTTAACAGCTCTCGTCGGCCTTGTCTATCAGCGATAAAAAAGAGAGAGAGAGGAGGAAACAATAGCTAATGATCATCTCATCTCCCCTGCTGAATTAAGAATGCCTTTGCCATCGCTTATCTCTCTCCCAAGCAAGAAGATTAGGTCTCCTATCTTCCCGGCCGCCAAATAAATAGGAAGAGTCATGGGGGAGAATTCAAATATCTTCCAGGCAGAGAGAAATGAAGATTACATAATGTCAGAGAACATCCGCCAGGATCAAAACCCGCAAAAGACCCCAGGTTGTGTGAATTCCGTGTTGTCTTTGCCTGATTAGAGGCTGCAGATGTATTTGCCAGTGGGGCTGCTGCACATTGCTGCTGCTGCTGTTTGGATTTGGGGCAAAGTTAAATTCAACCTGGATAAAAGCCGAATATTGTAGAAATGTATTTAAAATTGTGCAGAGAATGCTTTCCTAAAAATACTTTGTGTTTCAGGAAAGCATTCTCTGCCTTATGTCTTTAAAGAGGAACATCAGGGGAGGTTAAAACCTCCCCCAAACCTCACCAATTTGCTGCTCCCCCTCCGGTTTTAACTTCGGGCAGTATCCATCTTCTGGGTCCCTTGGATTCTAGACCACCTTCCAACGGGCGGCGCCATCTTGCATCCCACCAGGCACTGCATGTGGCCCCCCGATCTCGTGCCTGCACAATGCCCATGGGATGCCCGAAATCCCGCAAGACTTCATTGAGAGGCGCGGGACTTTGAAGAGTCACTTACAGACGGCTAAGCTGGCGGGGGGCAGATGATCAGGCCCTGCCGACATCCAGAAGGTAAGTAGGTGCCGATGAAGGGGGTTCGATGTTCCTCTTTAATGTCAAATTTTACAATCTCTTTTTAATAAAAATATATAAATAAATAAACCAACTTTGTAGATAAAGGTTTCTTTTTCCTAGATTTTTTTACCTACCCTCTCCATGCTTTGATCCCACGTAGTCCTGGGTTCTGCAGCACGTCTGTGGTTGATCCAGACAGTGTCCAGACACACAGGGTGGGGTGGGGGCATTTAGGTTCAGCAGTCTGCTTAAAGTGGACCAAAACCTAGGGCAGGCATAATCCCTCCCCCCCGGGGCACCCCGATTGGAGTGCCCTGCTATGTGAAACTCTCCAGGTCCAACAGTGCATGTGCAAGCAGCGGCCGCATCCCCTCTATCTTTTTAGCAGGGCGTGTGCCCACCCCAGGCATTTGTGAATGGCCGGTGTGGGCACACTCCCTGTTAAAGAGTAGCGAGGGATGCGGCGCCAGTGCGCTTGGATCCGCTCGCATTAAATGAGCTCCTGGACAAAGGGGCTTGAGCATATCTAAATGCGCTGATTGGACGAGCGGCCGCACTTGCTCCATAGGACCAGGAAGAGGTGAGTTCGTTCAGGCGACCTGGGGGGTTTCACACAGGGGCAAGGACCAAAACCCAGGATAGTCAAAATCCTGGGTTTTGGTCCACTTTAACTAAACATAAAGGCCCCATTTATCAAAAGCGCAAAATACGAGCAACACAGTTGCACAGTTAAAGGACTACAGTGGGCAAAAAAAAGAAATTCTGCAGCCCCTCTCCAACTGTTATAGCTCTCTCCTTCTCTTCCACTGTTTCCTTATTACTTCTTTTACCATCTTCTTCCCTTCTCCCTTTCTTTCAGTTTTTATTACTGTCCTTCCTTTTTTTCTTTTCCTATATCATTTCCAATTTCCTTTCTTCATTATGTACTAAGAATGTAAAGGATCCATTCATGCCCCATAATTCCCACATTTCCCCTCTTGCTAAATCTTCCTTTTCTTCACCTGCTGTTTATGGAAATGGAGCCGCGTGCAGCTGATTCTCTTTTCAATCCCCTCCAACAAACCAAGATTATTTTTTCACTGTGCAGAACGGAGAAGCGTCGGCTACATCCCCTGCTTAGATCTGATTCCCAGTAATATTTTTTCTCCCAGCGGCGGGACGCGTCAAGGTGACAGCAGGTAATGATGGTGCATGAACAATGTCCCGCTATACTGCTAGAGGTAATGACTTGTGCCGGGAGATTAGGACCTGCGAGCTGGAGGGGTATTTATATGCGATATATGCAGAGGAGGATTAGAAGCCGCTACAAGGACTGAGCGCATCACTGACCTAGCTGGAGTCAAATGTAAGACAAGCTCAGCTTATTCCTTACCTTTACTGCTACACTTCTTTGCTTTGTTCTCTTAATCTCTTAACTTTTTGCACCTTTTAAACCATGTTATTTCACGTGTTTCATCATCCTCTTGGTTTAACCCTTCACCTTCCCTCCCTTAACCTTTACTTCTTTGCTGTTCTCTGCTACCTTTTTTTTCTTCTCTTTTTCTTCCTTTTCTTCTCTTGCTTTTACATGAAAATTGCTCTGCATGTTATCCATCATTATAATCAAAATAATCTTAGGTTGACTAATAAATTGTTTTACTTAAACTTCACATTTTCATCTCTTGCTTTTAAAGTGTTTCTACATGTAGCTGGTGAATGGAAGGCTTCAGTATATACAGGCTGATTCATGACTAGCGTCTGTACAGAGGCGCTTAGAGTGACCGCTAGTATACGCTGTAATCTGCTATTGGGGCTGTAACAGAGCTGTTAGGGCGAGCGCTGCACGCCCGTCTCACAGCAAGTCACTTACCTCCATGGCCGCATCCAGCCGTCATCCATTTTGCAGCACTTCCCTCATGGCTGCATCCAGTTGCCGCCCTTCCCCCTATGCTTCCTCCTCACATGCTCAGGTGCGCGCACGTCTCCGTCCACTAGAGGGCGAGCGCACTGGATTCCTGAGATTTAAAGGGCCTGTACAGCACTGATTGGTGCCTGGTCATCCAATCCTGCATCCACTTCTCCTATTTAAAGAGGCACTTCCTTCCTTCAGGGCCGGATCTTGGTCTCTCCATGCTTGTTGAAAGTCAGACATTCTTGGATTGCTCACCCGTGTACCGACCTCTGCCTGTCCCCGACTCTGAACCTTTGCTGCCTGCCCCGACCTCGGCTACTCACCTTTACTGCCAACCTGTGCTGCCAGCCCTGACCTCTGCCTGTACTTACTACGCCTTTTGCCTGCCACTTGTGTACCTCGCTGAACCTCGGCTGACTGTGGAACTGGGCCGCTGTTGGGGGGTAGCGACCTGGGGGTCACTCGCCGCACAAGACCAACCTGTCTTGCGGTGGGCTCTGGTGAATACTGGTGGCCTCTTAGACTCCGCTCCCCTGACACGGTAGCCGCCATCGGTCCCACAGTTAAAGCGGATCCACACCCGAGTCCGCTCCACCCGGTCCGTGACAAGAGCGTCTCAGTTGCTGTGGTAACCTGGCCGGCATTGATGAATGTGATGTATGTTGGGCGCTCTGACACCAGTACAGCGCTGCAGGGAGCGAAAGGTAGCGCCAGCTCAGTGTGACTGACTCTCAGCGACACCATATTCAACAAAAAAACAGACTCACACAGCGTTGGTGCTCTGGATCTGGTCGCTATAGCATAGAGCCCCAGACGCTGTGTGATTAAAGTCTGTTTTTGAACACATATCCACCTGTAACAAAGCGAAAACACATGGAATGACATTGTTGTAACATTGTGGCATTAATACTTTAGTGCCAGACCTACAATGTCAGATTTCACAGAAGCACTCTTACCTAGCGTTGTAGTGGGTGCTGTGGCCGGCGGTGGCGCCGTAAACACACAAGAAAGACGTTCAGCCAGCACTCCAAAAGATATTGTATTCAAATCCAACAGGTCAATATCACAGCAAAGACCAAAAAGATCCAACAAAATCCAACGTTTCGGGGCGTCTAGCGCCCCTTCATCAGGGAGCAAAAACAAGCAAGCAGAGATTCCCCTCCACTGAGGATTGACCTGTTGGATTTGAATACAATATCTTTTGAAGTGCTGGCTGATCGTCTTTCTTTAGAGCCAGACCTGTAATGACAATTCTGCATAAAAATATAAAAAGTCAAAAAAGTTTTGTTTGCAGCCAGGAGAGGTCACACCATGATTGGAGCAAAAAAATGTCAAACACGCTGTTTAAACACAAGAAAATGAAAGGCCATTGAAATGTATGGGAGAACGACAGTGAGCGAAAGGTAATACCTTGCACTCCTGAGCCTAGAGCGCCGGCGCTATAAGCTGAGCCACTTGTAATGATGAATCGGACGCTACATGGCGCTGTTAGAGTCACCAGATTCACTTTCATGTGGTTTTGCGTACAGCTCCCGGCAGTTACCAGACGCTGCCTGCTGCTACGAGGCGCTACCTGGCGCTATCCCTTCATGAATACCCCCTTAGTTGTCCCTATGTCTACAGAAGAGCAGGCATGCTTTTTGGGAATGCTTACCAATATGCAGTTGGGGGGGTCGCCTTAGACAGGGAACTGTACAAGCAGGGATAAAAAAAAAAGAAGGAAGAAACAGTATGGGGGAGATAGAGAGAGAGCGAGGTAGAAAAAATAACATGGGAGAAAATTAAAGGTAGAAAGAAAGAGAGAAAGAAAGAAAACTTAGGAGGGAGAAATTGAGCGGGAAAACATGCGAGGGTGAGAAAAAAGAACACGAGTGACAGACAGACAGAGAGAGACAATAGATAGAAGAAATGGGAGAAAGATACATTCAGATAGAAAAAGGATTGTGAGAAAAAAAGAAAGGGCGGAAGAATAAAAGAGGGTGAAGGGAGAAGATGTGGCAAAGCAATAATAGTAAAGAGATGGAAGAAAGAAAAAGAAAGGAAGAAAGAATAGGCAAGATAATGGAGTGAACAGTAGAAAAAGAGACAGAGAGACCAAAAAGAACGAAAGGCAGTTATTTGAGGAGTAGGGGGGAGGAATGAAGAAAAGAAAGAAAGAAAGAAAGAAAGAAAGGAAGAAAGGGATGTGAGAAAAATCGGGTGGTAAGAATAAAAGAGAGAGACAAGGAAGGAAAGAAAGAAAGATAGAAAGAGAAAGAAAGATAGAAGAAAAGTACATAAGTAACAAATACAGGAAAACAAGAAATTTGGAAAGAGAGAATATAAAAAAAGAAAGTTTTGTGAGGTGAGAAGGAACATATGAAAGAACAAAAGTAAGAGAGAAAGAAGAGAAGGAATGGGCTGTAAGTAAAAAAAGTGAGGATAGAAGGAGAGAAGGGAAGAAAGAAAGAAGGGAGAAGGAAAAAAAGAAAGAATGAAAGCTGGAGAGAAAGAAAGAAAATAGATATAAAGGCTAGGAAAGAAGAGTATAGAAAGTGAGAAAAAAAGAAAATCAAAGAGAAATAGAAGAAAAAAATGTGAGGATTGAGGAGAGAAGGAAGAACGAAAGAAAGAAAGAGAGAAAAAAAGAGAAAAAATGAATGGGAGTAAAAAAAAAAGAGGAGAATGTAAGTGTGGACTGGAGAGAGAGGATGGTAGTTAAAAAAAAGACCGTATTGAGATCAATGGCCTGTACGGGTTCGACGAGTTCAACTGAAGTCAATGGGGACCCAAATTTGGGGACCACAAAAATGGCTACAAAATAGGGCTAGTAAGCCATGTCCATGGCCAAGAACCTGCAAAGCAAAATGGGAACACATAGTATTATTATTTGCCCCCACTCGTTGCCTCCTTCTCCGCTTCCTTCTCTCCTGTCTCCTCATCCAATCAGCTCCGCGCCTGCAGCACCACTTTGAGCCGGCCTTGGGGAAACGGCAGCAGGCGGCGCTGAGACTCATCTGTCTGGGCGAGAGACCACACACCACCCAGGAGCAAAGGACTGGGATCCAGGAGCAGACAGATGAGTGGTTGCTGCCGTTGAACCTAAAGCCCGGCAAGGTGGTGTGCGACCCCCGGCGGAACCTAGTAGCAACCTTGGGCCGAGCTGGGCAGAGGCACATCCATTGGCTGGCAATGTGCTCAATAGTGGAGTTCCAGCTCCAAAATGCCCAGGTGAGTCCAAGTACAGACCAACCGCTCTTCACCACCAATGAGTGGACCTCCATGAAGGACATTTGTGCCATGCGGCAGTGCTTCCAATGCGCCACCAATATGGTCACCACTGATGATGATGAAATAGGAAGGCACATTTACACCGGTGTCAGGCCAATCCACACATGACTTACAGGATGGGTTGCTGGACCCACAGTTTTGGAGGCTTCAGAGGAGGACTTTTCCTCACAGCAAGGTGTCACCCGGCACAGCTCACGGGCATCACTTAAAGCGGTCCTTCACGCTGAATAAGAGCTTATCTTATGTTTCCCACACCCTGTACATACAGATTGCTCACATTAATAATCATTCTACCTGCATCTACTGCATGTTATGAGCCTTTAAACATCCAAGATGGCGGCTCATGGAACAACAGGCAGCCTGCAAACAGGAAGTGTCTTCTGACTCTGTCGCTATGCATTCTGGGATTGCTGTCCTTTCACTGACCCCACTGTGCTCTGTCTGAGCAAAGCAGAGCTATAACCCGCACCCCTGTACTTTATCCCTCTCTCCTCTCCTCAGTAAGTGTGATGCTTACGCAAAATGGCGGCGCCCGTATCCTAAGTCCTGAACAGAGTTGCAGCCCAGTGGGGGAAAGAATAATAAGTAAGTGACTAAAAACTTAACACATATTAATTTTAGATGCTGGGGAATCATTTTCTAAGGGTTTGGGCTTTTCAATAAATTATGGTGAAGGTCCGGTTTAAGTGTGGCTGGGGAATGGGGAGGAGACACCTCCCACTGGGGACTTCTCCTTGGCTTGGGGCCGCCTAGTTCACAAGAGCCACTACATTCTACAGTGCCTGCGAAACAAGCGCAGAGTTGCCCGCATAGTCACCAATGCCAAGTACTGGGTGTCCAGCATTCTTGAATTCTGCTTTAAGCATAATATCACCTCCTTGAGTCCACCACTGGAAAGGGAAAAAAGATGAGGGAATACAAGTGGATGCACTATTGGCGGAATTCCCAAATGACATTGAGGGCTCAGTGGTGACACTAGACCGAGGAGGAGGGAGACACAGGCCATTTGCATGCTTTGCCACCAGTCATTGAAGCTAGGGGAAAGTCTGAATAATCTCTGCATGACGTTCATCACCAGGAACCTGCAAAGCAAACAGAAAAACATTGTTCGTATTATTGTATTGATTTCACCACTGAAGTGTGATAGAAAAATGAGAATACAAACGCATCCAGAAAGGCACTAATGGCAGAGTTCCCATCTGACACTGTTGCCAAGGAGGAGGAAGTCGCCAATGCAGCAGGGGCACTAGCACCACCTCAGAAGGTAGGGTAAGCATGGCCACAACGTGGGACACATTGTTCAATTCTCCGCCACATAAACCACCAACAGGTAGGGATGAGCGAACCGGTTCGGACGAACCGGAATTCGCTCCGAATTTCAGGGAAAATTCGATTCGGCACGAACCCGAATTTTTTTGGTTCGTGCCGATCGAATTTTCCCTGAAATAAAAGAAAAAAAATGCCGGCATGGTGGGAGCGGGCAGGCCGGCTCCGCTGTCAGCGGGCGGCGGAAGCCGGCCCACTGACAGCGCAGCCGGCCTGCCCGCTCCCACCATGCTGGCATTTTTTTAAAAAGCAAACACTTACCTGCATGGTCGGAGCGTGGAGGCTGGCGCCGCTCTCAGGCGCCCTCTGATGACAGCTGAGAGCGGCGCCGGCCTCCACGCTCCGACCATGCAGGTAAGTGTTTGCTTTTGTAAAAAAATGCCGGCATGGTGGGAGCGGGCAGGCCGGCTACGCTGTCAGCGGGCCGGCGACGGCCCGCTGACAGGCGTAGCCGGCCTGCCCGCTCCCACCATGCCGGCATTTTTTTTTTCAGATGAGCGATTTGTGAAAGTTCGATTCGGGCGAACCCGAATTTCTTGGGGAAATTCGGCGAATCGCTCATCTCTACCAACAGGTATGACCCGTAGTACCAGGAGGCAGACTTAGACTCGCATTGTGGATGAGTATTTGTTGATGCATCTCCTGGTACTGAGCGATGGGTTCTCCACCGTTGAATTTCTGGGTCGGTAAATTGAACATGTGGCAAGAGCCTGGCCTCTATGTCTTGGAGGTGCTGGCCTGCCCTGCGGCCAGTGTCCAATCAGAACACCAAAAACTTTCCACAAAGAAAATTTTCCTTTAAACACGCCTTTCCTTTAAAGCATTTTACGCTCTAAAAGAAGAGAACAACAAGGCTTGTTCTTTTCTTTTGGAATGTAAAATTATCTGTTGTGTTAGGGTTGTGCACCTATACCTGTGATTTACTTCTCTACATGTTGTTTCCCATATACTGGGGCTCGAAAGTGGCTTTAAAGCTGTTTGATGTGCTATGAAAAGGACAATTAGCAGATGTTGTTCTATGTGGCACAGTAGCTGTTCCTGGAGAGTAGCAGTGAGCAGTTGTATTTAAATGTGCCCAATAGCCCAGGACAAAGAGCAGATGTTGTCTATGCTCACTCACTGCAATAAAATTGGACACAGATGACTTGTATTATAAACCATGTATCATGGTATCATGTACAATGCAGATGGCCAGAGATTAGTAGATTTATCAAACACACATTAAGTATAATGCAGATGGCCGGAAGTGAAAAGTTGTTTTAAGCACCCAGTATTTACAATGAAGTTGATGGCCAGAGGTAAGTAGTTGTATTAAACCCTCAGTATTCACAATGCAGGTGATGGCCAGAGGTGAGTAGTTGTATCGAACACCCAGTATTCACAATGCAGGTGATGGCCAGAGGTGAGTAGTTGTATCAAACCCTCAGTATTCACAATGCAGGTGATGGCCAGAGGTGAGTAGTTGTATCAAACCCTCAGTATTCATAATGCAGGTGATGGCCAGAGGTGAGTAGTTGTATCAAACACCCAGTATTCACAATGCAGGTGATGGCCAGAGGTAAGTAGTTGTATCAAACCCTCAGTAAGTAGAATGCAGGGGGTGCCAACTAGAGATGGGTGAATCTGAACTGAAAAGTTCAGGTTCATACCGAACTTTGCGAGTTTGGGTTCCCCAACCGTAATAAGGACTTCAGCCAGAAGTCAGACAGCTCTTAAGCAGCCTGTCAACCAGCGACACCTAAGGTTGCAGCAGAGGGAAGCTGCTCTAACTCCTCTCTTGCCCGATCATCTTCCTGTCAACGGAAGCGGTGCAGTGGTGGCATTTGAAACCTGTCCCAGCCGGGGAAACAAAAAGATGGCCGCCGGCTCCCATGGGGCTGATTTCAAATGCTGCCTCTGACAGGTAGAGGATGGCAGGCAAAGGAGAGTTAAAGCAGTGTGCTTCTGCTGCACACTCTTTCACAGTCACCCCCCAAAGTTCGGGTTCCTATTGATTTTAATAGGGACTGGGTTTGGGTCTCCCACCCCAAACATTTATTCAAACTTTGGCCGAGCTTTCTGGCCCCAAACTTTGGGAGGTTCGCCCATCCCTAGGGTCAACAAGTAAGTAGTTTTATCTAGCCCCCAGTAAGTATTATGCAGGTGGTGCAAACAGGTGGGTAGTTTTTTCTAACCTTCAGCAAGTATTATGCAAGGGGTGCCAACAAGTGAGTAGTTTTTTTTTTTTCTAACCCTTAGTAAGTATTATGCAAGGGGTGCCAAAAAGTGATTCATTTTTTTCTAACCCTCAGTAAGTACTGTAAAATTCAAGGGGTGCCAACAAGTGAGGCAGTTTAACTAGCCCTCAGTAAGCATTATGCAGGTGGTGCCAACAAGTGAGTAGTTTTATCTAACCCCCAGGAAATAGAATGCAAGGGGTGCCAACAATTGCGAACTGTTAGGGCGAGCGCTGCACGCCCATCTCGCAGCACTTCACTTACCTCCATGCCTGCATCCAGCCGTCATCCAACTCACAGCACTTCCCTCACCTCCATGGCTGCTCCCAGCCATCTCCCTTCCCCCCATGCTTCCTCCTTGCATGGTCAGATGTGCGCACGTCCCCGTCCACTAGAGGGAGCGCGCACTGGATTCCTGAGATTTAAAGGGCCTGTACAGCACTGATTGGTGCCTGGTCATCCAATCCTGCATCCACTTCCCCTATTTAAAGGGGCACTTCCTTTCCATCAGTGCCGGATCTTGGTCTTTCCATGCCAGTTGTAAATCAGTTGCTTTTGGATTGCTCACCCGTGTACCGACCTCTGCCTGTCCCCGACTCTGAACCTTTGCTGCCTGCCCCGACCTTGGCTACTCACCTTTACCACAAACCTGTGCTGCCAGCCCTGATCTCTGTCTGTACTCACTACGTCTTTTGCCTGCCCCTGTGCACCACGCTGAACCTCGGCTAACTGTGGAACTGGGCCGCTGTTGGGGGGTAGCGACCTGGGGGTCACTCGCTGCTACAAGACCAACCTGCCTTGCGGTGGGCTCTGGTGAATACTGGTGGCCTCTTAGACTCCGCTCCCCTGACACGGCACTCGCCATCAGTTCCACAGTCAAAGCGGATCCACATCCAAGTCCGCTCCACCCGGTCCGTGACACGAACTTTGCAGCTCGGGTTTGCTCCTCACTAGTTGAGTGGAAAGAAAGAACGAAACAGAAGATGGCTGATAGAGTAGAGAAGAAAGTAAAGAACAAGAGGGCGGGACAAAAAGAAAAAAGGACAAAAGGATAGATGGAGAAGTAAGTAACTAAGGGAGATTGGAGAGAGAGAATAAAATAAAAGATAATAAAGAGGAGAGAGAGAATGAAAAGAATAGAATGGAAGAAAGTGAAATAAATAAAATCATAAGAGAAAGAGAAGGAAGAGAATAAAAAAAAATAAAAACAAAAGGAGGAGAGAATGATGTAAAGAAAGAGCTGCCAAGCATGGAAATATAAATGCAGAAAAGAAACATTCATTTACAGGAGGGAGAATGGGGATGAAGTGGCAGCGACTTGTCTTCTGCCATGGCTGTCGCATTTCGTTCATCGGGCGCAGAGTTGCAGCTCTTTGAATTAGGATCTGGATGGAAGAAAAAAAGACCAAATCTGGAGAATTCTGAAACAGGACCTCAATCAGCAGGCGCTGTGAAATATTAATGTGCGAGACACCTAGTGCTGTGTCCTCTTATATTCACAGGTTTTGTGACAGATTAAAGAAGATACATATAAAATATGTAGCGCTGGGGGAAGTCAGGATACAAATCTGAAACCATCAGCAATAGAAAAAGGAAAGTGCTGTCTTTACACCACAATCTGTGTATGTGTTAGGTGCGTTATGTGTATTATCTGTGGGTCTAAGTGAGTGTAAGCATGCCTGGTATAATCACGGATGAAATAAACAAGAGCCTCCTGCATCTGAAAAACCCTCCCCCAGCTCTTTCTTATCACGTAATATAAAATATTTTGTTTTCTAGTGACTGCTTGTTCTTTAAAATGTGCAAAGTTTTACCCCATGTAAAATGGGTCCCTCTCCCAGTTGAACCAATAGGAGTATGCCTGCCCTGGAGTCTCATAGACTCCAGGGTGGGTTTTGGTCCTCTTTAAGCACAATCCTGGCCTGGGCAGTTAGTCACAGACAAGACAAAAAGGAATACCTGGGCACCCTAATCCCCTCCACCCTGTAAAAAATCCTACAACCTGTCTAACTAGCGGGTGTGGGGCGGCATTGTGACGGCATCCAGATTGCACAATGCTCCCTGCAACCTCCTAAAATCCTTACCTTAAAGTGGACCAAAGCCCAGGATTTTGACTATCCCGGGTTTTGGTCCTTGCCCCGCTGTGTGAAACCCCCCAGGTTACCTGAACAAAATCACCTCTTCCCGGTCCTACAGCACATGTGCAGCCGCTCTTCCAATCAACGAGCTTGGATCTGCTCAAGCCCCTTCGTCCAGGAACGTGTCTAATCCAAGCGTGCTGGCGGCCGCATCCCCCGCTATCTTTTAACAGGGAGCATACCTGTGCCAGTCATTAACAAATGCCTGGTGCGGGCACGCGCCCTGCTAAAGGGTTAGCGGGGATGGGGCTGCTGCTTGCACATACGTTGCTGGACCAGGAACGAAGGTGAGTTTTCAGGCTACCTGGGGGTTTCACACAGTGGGTATGCCTGCCCTGGTGTCTCATAGATTCCAGGGTGGGTTTTGGTCCTCTTTAACCACAATCCTCAGGCCACTTTCTCTTTTCTGGCCACCAGTCAATTCCGGCCCACATGACTGCCGGTGGCCAATTGCAGGACCCCATTTCGGTCGAGGTTCGAGGTTAAAGTGTTACAGCAGGCATAGGAAATTATTAGACCATTGTGTAGGACTGTGTCTGGCATTGTTCTAAACTGTTATTGTAGCCTGTTCCTGGTCTGCCCTCTGTTTACCTGTACTTGGCCTGTTTTACTGTTCCTGTTTCGATTTGCTGTTAGCTGTTTCTAATTGGCTTTCTTTTGTATCTGTTAATGCATTTTTCTCCCTTCTACCTGGTCTGTGTATTGTCACCTGTTTCTGGCCCACCCTTTGGTTAGCTTCTCTTTTTGGGGCCCATGCTTTCTGTTTAAAGTGGACCAACACCCAGGATTTTCACTGTCCTGGGTTTTGGTCCACTTCCAATCGGGGGTGCCCCGCTGCATGAAACCCCCCAGAATGGCAGAAAAAACTCACCTCACCCCGCTCCTACGGCGCATGCGCGAGCCGCTGTGGTATGCACGTACAAGGGACGGACAACCACAGCGGCTCTGAGCACGCTGGCGTCTGCATCTCGCGCTTCCCTCTAACAGGGAGCGCGCCTGTGCCGGTCATTCACAAACGGCCGGCATGGGTGCGCGCCCTGCTGGAGAGCAACGCGAGATGTGGCCGCGGCCCGTGCATGCGCCGTTGGAACGGTACTAAGGTAAAGTGAATGGGGCATCCTGGGGGGTTTCACACAGCGGGGCATCCCGATTTCAGATGCCCCGCGGGGAGAGATCTGATCGGCCCAGGAATCTCTCTATCCGGGGCATGTGCCCGCGCCAGGCATTTGTGAATGGCCGACACGGGCACACTCCCTGTTAGAGGGGGATGCGGCCGCCAACGTGCTCGGAGCCACTGGCCTTAGGCGGCGCGACGCCAGCGGCTCCAAGCTAGCTGATTGGACGAGCGGCCGTGCATGCGCGCTAGGACCGGGAAGAGGTGGGTTGGCATCGCCGATCTGGGGGGTTTCACACAGTGAAACACAGTGGTGCACCGCCGATCGGTGTGACCCGGGGGAAAGGACCAAAACCCAGGATAGTCAAAGGTACAGTATGTTTTCTCGTTACGTGTTCCTGGTGTGATTTCATGCTACTTAATGCTGGATTCTCCTTTCTATCTCCTGCTATCTGTTCCCGATCTGCTTTCTTTTTTTCTGTCCCTGGTTTGTTTTCCTGCTTCAGGCCTCTGTCCCTGGTTATCTGCTCCCTGTTCCTGATCGGGGTCCATCCTGAGGACGCCGGCTCACCCAGGTTTCCTCACTTTGCCCCCATTGCTGCCTGTCCCCTTCCTCTGAGTGATCCTGGCATCTCCGGCATAATTGAATTGCTCTTTCTTGTATCATTGTCAGTTTTCGGCTGGCACAGGAACGCGGGAGCGATGCAGGAATTCCGCGCGTGTCTCGGCTTTCTTTACCTGTGATAAGCAATCACCTAAGTTCCCTCGGAGCATAAACCATTCCGACATTTATGCAATGAAATGACAGGAGAGGTTAGCCGAGAATCCTTCATGGCCAGACCAAGGAGACTTTCTCCGACATATTTTACATTTAAATTGTGTTACTTGTAAGCGATGAGTCTGTGCTTATGTGCATTCCAGATCAATAACATTAGCAGGGGAGAAGGGCAAGGCCAGGGTGCTGACTCTGCGGACCCATGTCCTCCCGGATCTTCAAGACTGACGGGAAGCCCCGAGACTAAGAGGCTGATTCATTACTAACGCCAGGTATCGGCAGATGAACGTCTGTATAGCGGCGCTTAGAGAGAGCGCTATTAGAGGGTATCAGGCGCTGTAACAGAGCGCCTCAGTCGCTGTAGTAACCTGGCCCGGCATTGATGTATGTGATGTATGTTGGGCGCTGTAACACCAGTACAGCGCTGCAGGGAGCAAAAGGTATCGGCAGCTCAGTGCCACCGACTCTCGGCGCTCCACACCTTATCAAAAAAGGACACACACACAGCGTCTAAATCTGGTCGCTATAGCATAGAGCGCCAGACACTGTGTGATTAAAGTCTGTTTTTGAACACATATCCACCTGTAACAAAGCGAAAACACATGGAATTACATTGTTATAACATTGTGACATTAACACTTTAGTGCCAGACCTGTAATGACAATTCTGCATAAAAATATAAAAAAAATCAAAAAACGTTTTCAAAAATGACTCTTTCTAGGCCAGGAGAGGTCACACAATTATTTGAGAAAGAAAAAAAAAAACCCTGTTTAAACAGTGTCCAATTGGGGAGTCTGGGATCCACCAGTAGACAATGAAAGTCAATGTCAGTTTTCTCTCCTAAAAAAGGAGTGAGAATTCTTACCTGGCTCTGAATCGACCACTTGAAAGTAAAGATGAAAGTATCACTGGCTTATTTTCAGGGCCCAGGCACACGCCGCCGCCACCGCCCTGGCACAGCGTGCACAAACTGATAGACACTGGGCGCACTTACTACCTTCTGGGGGAGTGTTGAGGCCACCAGCCCCCCAACAAATACCACTCTCGGGGGACACCCGAGCCAACAAGGGCAAGTGAAGGGAATCCTCAGTTTGGGGAGATTATCTCTATATAGGCGACCATTTAAAATCAGTAAATGGGCAATGTGCATGATCTGAAAAGGTGCATCATGAATCTTTGTGACACATTCAAGGTGTTCCTATTTGTATGAGAACATTAAAGGAGACCTAAAAAATTGTCCACTTGATGGTGACCATGATCAAGAAACGCCTTAATTAAAGTGGACCAAAACCCACCAAGATCGATTTCCTCTCCCGGGGCATTCAAAATTGGGATGCCCCGCTGTGTGAAACACTCCAGATCGTCCCATACACTTACCTTGTTTCCCGGTTCAACAGCCCATGCGCCAGCCGCATGTCCCATGTTAGAGGGAAGCGAAGGATGCGGCCGCCAGCACGCTCGAAACCGCTGGCCTTTGAAGACGTGACGTCAACAGCTCCAAGTGCGCTGATTGAACGATTGGCCGTGCATGCGTTGTAGGACCGGGAAGAGGTGAAATGGCATTGGCGATCTGGTGGGTTTCAGATCTGGGGGGTAAGGACCAAAACCCAGGATAGTCAAAATCCTGGGTTTTTGTCCAATTTAAAGTGCGACACTTATGTGGCACTTTAACTGTTTGCCAACCAGAGCTCTTATAAGGGGGGGGGGTCCAGACTCACCAGCAGTAATAGCCATGAGCATCTGTGGCTGCTGCCAGCCATGGACTGGGGCCAGAAATCAGCCATGGAGTTTACCAGCCCCTGGTCGGCCGGAGACACCCCCACTGAGGCCCCCCACCCATGATGCTGGGGCTATAGCATTGGGGGCTGGGGTTCCTTGGCTTGTGGGTACAGTGGGGCTGAGAGGGAGACTAAGGGAGCAGGGATTGAATGTGTTAAAAGCAGCAGCCCAACTGACCCCAAAGCAGTGCAGCCCACCGGGCATTGTCCTAGGTCTCTCTATGGCTAGTTTGCCCTGGCTGCTGCATACCTCCCAGATTTTGAAAGCCATAAAGAGGGACACAAAAAGACATTTTTAAACATTTAAGCCATGCCTGGCCACACCCCCAGCCACGCCCTTAAAGGGAAACACCACCTAAGAATTAAATTAATAATAATACAGACAAGGCCTCCACAAACACATTAGGGCTGGCAAGGGCTGTAGTGAGAGGGGCACCCCGCCATTCCATCCAGTGAGGGGCATCCCTCCATTCCAGCCAGGGAGGGGCATCCCTTTAATACAACCAGTGAGGGGCATCCCTCATTGCAGCCAGTTAGGAGCCTTCCTCGTTGCAGCCAGTAAGGGGCATCGCTCATTGCAGCCAGTTAGGGGCATCCCTCATTACACTAAGTGAGGAGCATCCCTCATTACAGCCAGTTAGGGACATCCCTCATTGCAGCCAGTTAGGGACATCCCTCATTGCAGCCAGTTAGGGACATCCCTCATTGCAGCCAGTTAGGGGCATCCCTCATTGCAGCCAGTGAGGGACATCCCTTATTGCAGCCAGTGAAGGGCATCCCTCCAATACAACCAGTGAGGGGCCTCCCTCCAATGCAACCAGTGAGGGGCATCCCTCCAATACAACCACTGAGGCTCATCCCTCATTGCAGCCAGTGAGGGGCATCCCTCTTTGCAGCCAGTGAGGGGCATCCCTCATTGCAGCCAGTGAGGGGCATCCCTCATTGCAGCCGGTTAGGGTTAGCACAGACACATACACACAGACACACACAAACACACACATACAAACAGACAGACACACACACACATACACAGACAACTACACACTCCCCAATGCTGGCGATTTCCCCTCCTGCGCGATCTCCAGTGAGGCTCCCCCTGGAGTCCCGCCCCCACCCACTGAACCACCAATGAAATTAAAGAAGAGGAAAAAAAAGCCTGCTTCTCAGACTCCGGGCTGCTGCGGCCTCTCAGACGCCCGCCACCACTGGCCTGGAGTGTGCAGCTGAGCACTTATACTCGGGCCCGGCGGTGGCGGGTGTCTGAGAGGCCACAGCAACCCTCAAGGTGGCGGCATGGGACATATCGGTGACGCCGCGGGACAAGTGCATGCGTTGCGGGAACCCAGAACCAACTGGCAATAATCATGATTGTCCTGGGGAAATCGGGATGGTTGGGGGGTATGCTGCTGCCCCCTGGAATGTGGATGTAGTACATTTCTAATGGGGAGGGGATGTGGTTGGTCCAAAGGGAGAGGATGGTATGGGGTTGACATTATTGTCAGCAGTCTGCACCACATCTTCTGGCTCTGTTGTTCAATAGAGATGTGCAGTCAATCAGGACAACCCAGCGAAGCTGGATAACACTACAAGCAGCGCTGCTCAGATGAGGATTCACTGGAAGAAGTTGAAGTTCAGGTGAGGTCCACTTTAAGAGCTTATCCTAATGATAATTGACCTCCTCTTGAAAAATTGATGCCACTTGAAATCTGCCGCTTTCCCGACATCACTTTCCTGCAGACTGACAATTGCGTTTGACCTACTAGGACCGCGGCGCCGGTCACACACCAAGGCTGCCGACGCAATTTTTTTAATCAGCCAAAAGGAATGAAAGACAAACACGGAGAATGCAGGTAATTGGGATGGAAATGAAGAGCGCGCTGGAGAATGTTAATTAGTGACATATCTCTGCCATCGCGAGGGGCATCTGGAAGGACATCGCAAGGAGATCCGTGTGCTCCCTGCTCGCTCTAAGATGAATTTTGCATGTGGGTCTAATGAGCAGCTCAAACTTTTAGCTGACTCCGAACTGTGGCTAACGCTTAAAAAATCCAGAAGTACATAAAAGTAGAATGATGTCAGGGATGTCATTACAGAGGGGGCTGGTCACTGAAAAGCAACTCAAACAGCCAGTTGCTAAATATTTTGAGGGCTTCAGAAAAGTTTGCCAAGATGTTATGTTAGGATAATATTCACAAGACTGGACACAGGATCATCTGATTCAAGGTTAAAATGACCAGATGTCCCACTTACGATGGGACAGTCCCACTTTGTGGCGCACTGTCCTTCCGAGAACCCTGGAAACACCTAAATGTCCCCACTTTGCTGACATAGGGAAGACTGTCCCACCAAATGCAGAATGCTGGATATCTGGGTGGTAGTGGAACGCATGGACTTCTGAGCATTGGCTCAATCACCAACATATTTTATGGACCAAATATTCCTAGAGCATGTGACCTATAATTAAGACACATTGTGAAGGAACAATCCAGCTTAAGTGCAGAAACCTCACAT
Organism: Gastrophryne carolinensis; assembly: GCA_027917425.1. Classification (NCBI taxonomy): domain Eukaryota; kingdom Metazoa; phylum Chordata; class Amphibia; order Anura; family Microhylidae; genus Gastrophryne; species Gastrophryne carolinensis. The sequence continues at coordinate 39,574,891 of CM051238.1, forward strand.
ATCCAAGTCTTGAGTTCCCCTTTATTCCCCGTTATAAATGCACAGGTCCTTATCTCTTCAGGAAGAGAAATTCACATTTAGGGGTTGAACAGCGCAGATCACAGATCCCCCCCTTGATTGTCACACCTCTAGTCTGAGGAGACTCCGCTAGGTCTGCAGCTCGCTGGACCCCTGGCTGTGAATTTGTCAGATGAAAGAGGGGAACCGCAGACAGCCGGCACCAACACAAATAGGACCATAGCTGCGCCCCCATGTGTCCCAGCACCAAACCAGGTACAGAATCAGAACCGGCTCACAAAACCGCACATGGGGATAGGTTACGGCGGGCTCAGCAATAAAGGGAAAACTTGGAAAACAGAGATCTAAGGTTCTGACCCGCTTAGGGACCCCATTTCTGGACTCATCGGATGCCCGGCGTCCAGCCCAATCATTTGATACCGCTTACGAAAGCCATACGACCCCCCTGCTCCAAGTTATAACCCCTAAAGTGTTTTAGGGGCTGAAGCGAGCCCCAGAACAGTGGGAGGTGACAACCTGTCCCACAGAGGGGAGGGGGTGGAGGGGTCTCGCCGCATAAATAGGGTAACCCTGAGCCAGGCATTCGTCATTCTCTGGAGAGGTCATGAGTCACACGTGCTGGAGGTGCCCACCCGCACAGCTTGCCACTTACCTCTTGTGGAAGCCATCATCACCACTACTCTGCAACTGCATACTAAGGTAACTGATTATTGTGTCTCTGTGTAACTCACTCTATCCTGTCACCGTCTCAGAACAGCATATTTGTATCATCTGTATCATTTCATATTACATCATAGCCAAATGCTTGTTATCCCTGCCTAGTGTGCTTATAGCATTAAAACTTACATTTTAACTTGAGCGATCTGTTTGCCTTGAACCAAGAATCTGTGTGTCCGCAGGCTTTGGGCCTGGTATTCCTGATAGGACTTGGACAAAGGTTTTCTTGGGAGCACGGTCTGTGTGTACGGAGGTCCCTGGTTTATAGTTGGATCACGTGACCCGCGGTTCCCTGACACACATGCTAAAACACACCCCTACCAGGCCCATCACCCACAAACTGTCCCACTTTGAGGACCCCAATAAATGGTCAGTTTATGCAAAGTCTCTCTATATTCATACGCATGGGACAAGGCAAGTCCAATGGCGTTGTCTGCCCCAGCATGAGAAGTTCTGCATCTTTATACCCTTCACAAGCCACATATGTCACAATAAATGCATGGATTGGCTATTTCCACGTAAAGCAGATGAGGCAGAAATCTATAGCTGGGTAACCTATTAAAGGGACTATCCATGCAAAAGGTTAAATTATCCTACTTTCTGCTCTCCCCGTGCTGGCTGTCAGGGGCGGCTTTTTTCATTCAGCTTTCATTCAGCCTGCTTTATATTTCTCAATAACTCCCAGTGAACCCTCTCCCTTCTGCAGGGCCTCCTCAGCAGCAGATCATAACTCACCCTTGATTGTTTTAATGTGACGGTTCCATCAGAAGTCAATTTGTTTTGGGGACCCTTGAAAATGATTCAGTGAGCAGTTTTATAGAATCTACCAGGGAATGCGAGGTGCTGGTGAATGAAAGACGCAGTTCCTGACAGCCAGTATGGGGTAAGAAGCCGTGCCGTCCCTTTGAAACATTTTACTTGAAGAAGAAGATGTGTCGCCCCCCACATGTTCTTAGAGACGTGGAGGCTGATTCACTACTAGCGCCAGGTATTGCTAGATGAGCGTCTGTATAGCGGCACTGCTAGTAGACGCTGTAAGCGGGTATCGGGTGCTGTAACAGAGTGTCTCGGCCGCTGTAATAACCTGGCCGACATTAATGAATGTGATGTGTGTTGGCCGCTCTAACACCAGTACAGCGCTGCAGCGAGCGAGAGGTAGCACCAGCTCAGTGAGTCTGGCACTCTGCGCTCCACACCATACTTAAGAAAACACTACACACACAGCGTTGGCGCTCTAAATCTGGCCGCTATAGCATAGAGCGCCAAACGCTGTGTGATTAAAGTCTGTTTTTGAACACATATCCACCTGTAACAAAGGCGAAAACACATGGAATGACATTGTTTTAACACTGTGATATTAACTCGCCAGACCTGTAATGACAGTTCTGCATAACAATATAAAAAGGCAAAAAAGTTTCTAAAAATTTTGTTTGCAGCCAGGAGAGGTCACACAATGATTTGAGCAAAAAATAAAAAAATACATAAATTGGCAAACACGCTGTTTAAACACAACTAATGAAGCCCTATTGAAATGTATGGGAGAGTGACACGTAATACCAGGTGCTCTGGAAGCTAGAGCGCCAGCGCTATACACTGAGCCATCTGTAATAAAAAATCAGAGGCTACATGGCGCTGTTACAGTAGCTCTCCAGATTCGCTTTCATAAATGTGGTTTTGCGTTCACCAGACTCTGTCTGCCGCTACGAGGCACTACCTGGCGCTATCCCTTCTTGAATAACCCCTTAGGCTTGTCTGAAGAGTCATCTAATGTGTCCCCTGAGCTGCTGTGGGGAAAGTGGGAGAGGTAAATAGAATTGACGTGTAAAGGTAGGTAAATAAGGGTACAGTAAGGATAGGAGGTTACACAGAGAGTGATATAGGAGAAGCACATTGGCAAATAGAGTTGACAGCACTTTGAGGAATGTGGTGGAATTGAATGTACACCACCATCCTGGGGAAAATCTTTGACACAATACAGTAATTTGGCCAAATACTTTTGCTATAATAAATGTATTCTTAGCATTGGTGGGTGGGAGCTTGGGATGAGTATTCGGAACATAGATAGGATGTGGGACTGATGGAGAAGAGCTATAAATAATAGACCCATATAATCAGAGCAAGGCTGGCTCCAGGTTTGTGGGGGCCCTTGGGCAAGTGAGTCTTAATAGGCCCCAAAGTAGTGAGTCACATGATGTCACCTCTCAGCTCCACTGCCACAAATGGGTTATCTCCTGCTGCTGATTGCCCTCTGGTCCTTGTCAGCTGTCACCTGGTTCTCACCACCTTCTGAGCTTCCATCAACTTCCCTTCGTTCCATGCCATCTTCTCCATTGTTGCTGACCATCCCATGTTGCTGAGGTCAAGCCATGAGCAGGTCTGCACACAGCACTCAACTTTTGGTGGTTGGGTCTACTGTAAAATAATACCATAGCCAAGTGTGGGCCTGAGTGGGCCCCTGAAGATGCCAGGGGCCCTGGCAATAGCCCACCCCACGATTCAGAGAGTTAAGCCAATCAGCATGGATATTGCTAGCAAGTGGGGATTGCTACATATGAATGTAGGGGGAAGGACATACAAGTGGAGTTTGTGGAGACAGTGGAGATCCTGATTTGTAGAAAATAAATTGTAAAATTATGTTATTTCAAATGCCAAAATTCTGAACCTATTCATTGTGGTCCCCAACCCGGTTCCAAATCATTTAAGCGGCCTGCGCTTGTCAAAGGGTTGCGGCCCCTTGTGTTTTTGGTTGTACTTACCCTGCAAGGAGCAGACGTCCCCAATCTGCCCTTACCTTCCACCAACAGTCAGTGATTTGTTTATGACTCATATAACACCCTTGGACCAGTTTTGGACAATGCCATGGACTGTACCTTAGTGTAACTATTCACCAGAGTTTTTAAAAAGTCAATGTAGGAAACCACATACATCGTTTGATGCCATAGTCACGGTAGTTCCTCACTGTTCTGGGTGTAATGACAGGGGCCACAGAAAGAGTTCCTGGTGGGCTGCACTTTTTTGGGCCAACTGGGCTGGGAATAGACTTCAGCACATAGTTCTCCTCATACAGAGCCTGTGCTAGAATTCAAGTATTCTTCTTCTAATCTAAGGATTCAAAGCCTCCCGATCCCACTGTGCCCCAGCTCATGTTCTGCCCCTGCCATGCTATAGCCTCAGCAACATGGCTGGGGGAGGGCTAAATACCCATCCTCCTCCACTCTTAAAGCAGAATTCTGGTCAAAAAGACAACCCCACCCTGCCCTGCCACCCTCTCCTGCTGCTGGGGCAGGACAGTGGGGGGTTACAAAGAAAGAACCCCTTACCTTGGCCTTGTTCCTGCACAGCTCTCCCGTTTTTTGTGAGGTTCAACACAAAGCGGCATCCCCCTGCTCCCTGCACACGCCCTGGTGTTTCTTTTACCTAAAAGCAGAATTGGTCGAATTGGGTTCGAACTTTGCAAATATATTTATTTTTCAGCCAAACATGCAGAATTCTGGTCAAAATTGCCTTTGACCCGAATCCTAATGCCTACACTAATTGTAACCTTGAGGTGTATAGCTGCATATACAATGTAACAAGGGCAGTTTTTACAATTGTAAAAGCAGCCACATGCTTACTGTTACAATGTGATCTGACTTTCAGCTTTCTGTGATGAGTGAGTGATCTCTCCGGGGTGGTAGCCACATCTGTGTAGAGCTGAAACATAGGGACAAAGTCTTGCAGCACATTTCCATACCATCAGGGAAGCATCTGACTGGCTCTTTTTTCATCCTGTCGCATAACGATGACCACAAATACATGAACTAGGGCAGGGGCACTCAACCACCTCTTGTAAACGTCCATATACAGGCATCTGGTGCGAGGCGAAGGTCTGAGCGGGGGGCTGTCATGGGGGGGGGGGTTAGTTATAGATCAGCACACTGGGGGGAGGGGGCTATAAATTCCACAGTCTAAAACTAAAAAAGGCTGGGATGGATGGGGCAGAGCTGAGGGGACAGGGGTGGATGGGGCAGAGATGAGGGGACAGTGATGGATGGGACAGAGCTGAGGGGACATGCATGGATGGGGATCGGATTGATGGGGCAAAGCTGGGGGAGGCAAGAATGGATGGGGCAAAGCTGGGGGAGGCAAGAATGGATGGGGATGGGATTGATGGGGCAAAGCTGGGGGGACAGGAATGGGTGGCGCAAAGCTGGGGGGACAGGAATGGATGGGGCAAAGGCAAGAGGGAAAGGAATGGATGGGGATGGGATTGATGGGGCAAAGCTGGAGGGGCAAGAATGGATGGGGCAAAGCTGGGGGGCAGGAATGGATGGGATGGGATTGATGGGACAAAGCTGGGAGGAGAGGGATGGGTGGGTCAAATCTGGGGGGACAGGAATGGATGGGGCAAAGGCAAGGGGGAAAGGAATGGATGGGGATGGGATTGATGGGGCAAAGCTGGGGGGCAAGAATGGATGAGGCAAAGCTGGGGGGCAGGAATGGATGGGATTGATGGGGCAAAGCTGGGAGGACAGGAATGGGTGGGGCAAATCTGGGGGGGACAGGAATGGATGGGGATAGGATTGATGGGGCAGAGCTGGGGGGCCAGGAATGGGTGGGGCAAAGCTGGGGGGACAGGAACGGATGGGATGGGATTGATGGGGCAAAGCTGGGAGGACAGGAATGGGTGGGACAAAGCTGGGGGGGGGGGCATGAATGGATGAGGCAAAGCTGGGGGGGGCAGGAATGGATGGGGATAGGGATAGATGAGGCAGAGCTGAGGGGGACAGGAATGGGTGGGGCAAAGCTGGGGGGACAGGAATTGATGGGGCAGAGATGCTGGAACAGGGATGGATGGGGCTGAACTGGGGCAGTGGGACAGGATTGGATGGGACAAAGAGGACAAAGGCAATGCCCGCCTGTGCAGTACTTCATATTGCAATGCTGGGTGCCAGGCAGCAGGGTCATGACACTGGCAGGGAAACTAAGCACTACATCGCCGATATAGTAAAGGGGGCAGCACTGAGCATGGCAACGCAGAAGCAACGGGCAGGCTGATTCATCACTAACGCCAGGTAGCGACAGATGAGCGTCTGTAGCAGGCATTTTCAGAGCGCCCGCTAGTAGTCACAGTGCTAGACCGTGGATCGCTACTTCATAGCGACTCAGTCGCTGTGCAGTAATGTTGAATACATTGTGAGGAGTCGCTATTTGACCAGTACAGTGCTGTATGGGAGCGCATGTTAGCGACTGGTCATAGCGACCAACTCACAACATATTCATCAAAAAAACAGCCTCACAAATCTCTGGCACAGAAACATGCTTGTTTGAAGCTCAGAGCGCTGGAGGCTCTGTGTTTAAAGTCTGTTTTTCAGCATCTATCCACCAGTAACAAAGCAAAAACATATGGAATTACATTGTAACAACATTGTAACATGAAAACATTAATGCCAGACCTGTAATGTCATTTCTGAAGAAATATATGAAAAATGAAAAAATTGTCAAAAAACTGCTTTTTCAATGCCAGAAGAGGTCACAGCATTATTTGAGATTTAAAAAAAAAAAAAAAAAACCGTTTAAAGAGAAGAAAAGTATCGTTCATTGAAATGTATGGGAGAGCGAGAGGTAATACCTGGCGCTGTGCAAGGCTGAACGCCGGTGTTGTTCGCTGAGGCTGTGAAAATGATGAATCAGATGCTACATGGCGTTATCCCAGTCGCTAAACAGATTCTGTGTGATAAATGTGTAATTGCGTGCCGTGTCCGGCGCTACCTGTCGCTACCTCTCATTAACCAGCCACTACCTCACGCTATCCCTTCTTAAATAAGGGCCTGAGTGCAGGACTGTCAGGGCAGGGGTCCAGAAATCTGGCATCGAGGTTTGCATTTGGCCCCCAGTCCGCCAGTTGACTACCATTGAACTAGGGTATATAGAAAAACATAGGAGGCATCTGTGACGGGGTCAGTACAATGCATAACCAGGTGACTGACAACAGATTTGAGCTATACGCACTTGGCAGCCATTCCAGCAGACATACCCTCACTCACACATGAATGCGTGTCTAGGCAATACATCCCCTGACGTGCGTGCAATTGCCCGTGCTTTTAGCTATTTAAGCAGCCATTGAGCTGGACATGCTTTATGAGTCTGTCAGCCCTGTTCATATTTTGGGATTAGTTGCACTGACCTGGGTTACGATTTTGAACAGCTGATAACTTTTGATTCAGGCTTATGGCTCAATGACTTGTTGCTGAACCCAACTTGTTATGACGACTCTTGTCAGGCCCTGTAGGGCTTTATGTCTTCAACTGTCTTCTCGTTGATGGCCTATGACCTTGGATAATTTTCCAGACCCAATAAAGCTGCCCCCCACCAGAAAGGCAGCCTGGGAGATGCTTCCCTCCCCACTCTGGCTGGCCCTAAAATATAAAAGATTCCAGGGTTGGCTGCTGGCCTTCCCCCGGAGGCATCCTGAATTGGGATGCTCTTCTGTGTGATCTCCCCCACCCCATACAGATTACCCACTTTAAAAATCATCCTACCTGCACCTATTGAGTGCACCTATTAACATCCAAGATGACTGCTCATGGAGTCTCAGGCGGCCTGCAGACAGTAAGTGTCTTCTGACTGTGCCGCTCTATAACCCTGCCCCCTGCACTTTTCACCCCTCTCCTCGCCTCAGTATGTGATGCTTCTGAGGCAAGATGGAGGCACCCGTATCCTGGAGTCCTGCCTAGCCGGAGAAAGATGTTGGGGAACATTTTTTTTAAGGATTTCAGCTTGTCATTAAATTTAAACATCCGATGGCCGCATCCCTGCATCGTTCAGATAGGCCGTGGACGGGAGCGTGCCTGCTGCTGGGAATGGGCCCACTCTCGCTCCGATTGCCACAAACAAGAGTCATTTGTCAAACTTTTAATATGCATGGAAAACCTTTTTGATTGAACGAGAGTCCACGCATGCGCTGTAGGACTGGGAAAAGGTTTTACAGGCCGTTCTGGGGCCTTGACAAAACCTGTGATAGTCAAATCACAGGTTTTGTTTTGCTTTAAAGTGGCTGTAAACCCAACAGCAATAACAAGGATTTAAAGTGGACCAAAACCCAGGTGACCCAGTGACTATCCTGGGTTTTGGTCCTTTTCCCGGGACACCCCGATCGGTGCATGAAACCATTCAGTTCGCTGAGCCCAACTGACCTTTTCCCGGTCCTATGGCGCATGTGTGGCCGCTCATCTAATCAGTGTGCTCAGAGCACGTCATGTCGTCTAAGCCTTCGTCTAAGGCCAGCGGCGCTGAGCATGCTGACGGCTGCATCCCCCACTTCTCTCTAACAAATGCCTGGCGCGGGCACGAGCCCTGCTAGAGGGATAGCGGCGAAGCGGTCGCGGCTCTTGCATACGCTGTTGGACCGGGAGACAAGGTAAGTGTATGGGGCGACCTGGGGGGGGGGGTTCATATGGCGGGGCATCTCGATTTTCGATGCCTTAGGGGGAGGGAATTGGTCGCTGTGGGTTTTGGTCCACTTTAAGCAGCTTCTTTGATGCTTGTTCCATGTGCATCCACTTGCTGTAGCAGGGCTCCAAAGTTTCCCTCCCTTCAATATAATTCCTCCAGGCCCACACATAAAATGCTATAACAGCAAATCTGTCTCCTGGTGCTCTAGCGTGAGCTAGTATTGGAAGCCAAAGTGATCTTACAGCTGTCTCTGACCACAGCAGTCCACTCTCGACATGACATGCCCTTACCAGGTCAGCCACCACCTACTATAGAACTTAAAGGCTTTTCACTTAGAGTATATAACGTATTTACATATATATAGTTATTGCAGATTTTAAGATGCTTTAAAATGGCTACTTATACACTGTTCCCATGGGGGGATAAGGGGGGAGAAAGTTACTGTGTCTCTGGACAAGGACTTTAACCATTGCTACCTTCGTGGGCACTGAAGAAGACCAGGAACAGACTGACCATCAGGAGAGCCATTAGATTTCCCTCTAGGCTGCACTGCTATTGTATAAGCTGGATTGGGTGTAGCCCCCAGCATTGAGCTCATCCCACCCAAAGCCTGTGCCAGGATACACTTACTTCTTCTCTAACCATTCTCTACCTCCCAGGTCTTCCCCAGCAGTTTTGGAACCAGAACTATCTAGTGCCGCGGGCAGAGGCAGAGGGCCTTTAAAGTGGACCAACACCCACCGGTGATCGGCCCGGGAATCTATAAGATTCCCGGGCCGATCACCTCCCTCCCCGCGGGACATCCGAGATCGGGATGTCCCGCGGGGTGAAACCCCCCCAAACACCCCAAACTCCTTACCTTAGTGTGAAACCCCCCCCCCCCTAACCCCCTGAACTCACCTCTGTCCGCGGCGAAGGACAAGCCGCGGACAAGCGGCTCAGCCGCCGCCGCCTCCCTCGCGCCCCTCTAGACGTGCGCTGGCACGCGCGCGTCAACAGGGACGCGCGGGAGGCGGCGGCGGCGGAGCCGCTTGTCCGCGGCTTGTCCTTCGCCGCGGACAGAGGTGAGTTCAGGGGGTTCGGGGGGGGGGTTTCACACAGCGGGGCACCCCGATCGGGGGTGCCCCACCGAAGTGGACCAAGACCCAGGATAGTCAAAATCCTGGGTGTTGGTCCACTTTAAATAGAATGCCATGCACACTGCCTTTAAATGGGATGCCATGCACAGTGCTCGGGGGACCTTGAGCTTTCAGATTTAGCTTTTTATTATTTGCATATTGATATTTTTGATTTTTATTCTGCTTTTTTCATACTTTTTTTTAGGAAAACCCTGTGCAACCAAAGAATTCATCAAGTGATTACTTCTAGAAAGATGAGCCTGCTACAACAAGCTGGGTACACCTAGAAAGCTTAACAGCATGTGTACTTTCAGGGAATATATGTGGTTTGTGGGGGGTATTCCAAATGTAAAAGGTTGTTTTGGCTAGTTTTTCAAGTAAAATTATCGTTATGAGCATGTTTTTGCTTTGTTTCCTCAAGAGTACCTATGCATGATGGGTATAGTTCTGTTCGGGGGACCTTGCTTTTTCAGATTTAACTTTTTTTTTTCTTGTTTGCATATTGTTTGCATATTGCTTTTAAGGGAGTGTGGCTTTGATTCTGCTTTTTATTCTTTTTTAAGCAAACCCTGAGCAATCAAATAATTAATTGAGGGATTACTTCTAAAAAGCTGTGCCCACATAAACAAGCTTGGTACACCTAGAAAGCTTGAGGTGTGTACTTCCAGAGAATATATGGTTTGTCGGGGGTATTTCAAATGTAAAGGGTCGTTTTGTGTGTGCATAGCAGTTGTATTTTATCTGAAAATCTCCTAAAGCACTGTTTCAGTTTGGGGGAGTCTCCTGGGCAGAAAAGGGTGTCTACCAATACATATGTGGTACCGTTGTAACTGGGAGAAATGAGGCTTTTACATACAATACCCCTTTACTACAAAAAAAATACAAATGGTAAATAATAGATTTATTTTTGTTTTTTTTAACATATTTCACTCAAAAATATTGGGAATACGCTTAAACAAGGCCAAACAAGACATTTCATGTTAAAGCCTAGACTCTGCTGAAAAAAAAACAATATATAATTTTCCTGGAAAATCCCTAGAAATGTCTCAAGGATCACAGTTGAACATGTACAGCGCAAAATATTGAAAAATGTTAGGCTGGCAGTTAAAGGGTTAATCCATACAAGAACGAATTCACTTGTTTCAAGACCTCTAAATGATGAACACTCTCTCAATTATGCAATGATTTTACAAAGATTTAGGGACAGATTAGGTAATAGGTAATTACACATTGTAAAACCTTGTAGCACATAGAATCAAGGTTTGTACACGCATGATTTAACACAGACACAGCAGAGGTAAGCAGTGTCAGATTCACACAGGGATGAACATAGCCCTGATGGGTCCACATAGTGGGCCCCCTTCTCATACATAAGCACCCCCCCATCCTCAGTGCTCCTTTCCCGGATGGTATCGGGCAGCAGTGCGGGGGAGGTCTGTACAGTGGCAGAGGAGACGTGCCTGGATCTGGGGGTGGTGTTTCTGGATTAGGGGGAGGCGTACCTGGATCTGGGCGAGGCTTGCATGCAGTCGGGGGGGGGGGGGGGGGGGGAGACATGGCTGGAGGCATGGGGAGGTGTGCCTCTTGGCAGGGAGGCATGGATGGCATTGCCAATGTAGAGGAAGAAGGCAGAGTGGCTGAGCAAGTAATTATTTAGCTTAGCTGCCGCTTCTGCTGGGCAGCATACATTCTAAAGGCATTAGAGGTAGCTTGCGCCACCCCCCCTTGTGCTACGTGCCCTGGGGCCTGTGCCTACGGGGACTCTATGCTATGCACGCCCCTGGATTTACACATGATTTAAAGTAGACCAACACCCAGGGGGATCGGCTCAGGAATCTATAAGATTACCGGGCCGATCAGATCCCTCCCCGCGGGGCATCCCAAATCGGAATGTCCCGCGGGGTGAAACCCCCCAGGAAGCCCACAATCCTACCTTTCCACGTTCCAGCGGCGCATGCGCGTCCGCCGCCTCCCGTGCGTCCCTCTAACAGGGCGCGCTTCCGCGCCGGCCGTTTAGGAATGGCCGGCGCGGGTGCGCTCCCTGTAAGAGGGACGCGCGGGAGGCGGCGGCGGACGCGCTCTGCTTGTCCAGCGCTGCCTCTCGCTTGTCTGCCCGCGGGGATTGGCTGCAGCGGTCACGTGGGAGCGGGGAGAGGTGAGTTTTCGGGGCTTTCTGGGGGATTTCACACAGCGGGGCACCCCCGATCGGGGTGCCCCACCGAAGTGGACCAAAACCCAGGCTAGTCAAAATCCTGGGTGTTGGTCCACTTTAAACAAACACATCTCCAGTGATGTGAAGTAACCAGGACTATGGTTACGACAAGAACAGTGTATAACAGCGATACACAACTGGCGAACCGGGGTCTGAATGCGGACCTCGGCGTCAGATTTCCAGACCCCTGCCCTGACAGCCCTGCACTCAGTTGCTTCTGAGCTGCCCCCTTGATTGGCGATGTAGTGCTTAGTCTCCCTGCCAGTGTCATGGCTCCCTGGCACCTAGCATTGCAATACGAAGTACTGCACAGAAAGTGGCCTGCAAGGTACAAGCAGCCTTTTTTAGCCTGGAGAATCTATAGCCCCTCCCCCCAGTGTGTTGATTTACAACTATCCACCCCCGCGACAACCCTCAGTCCGGACCTTCACCTCTCACCGGATGCTTTTAAATGGACCTTTACAAGAAGTGGTTGAGTACCCCTGGTGTATAACTTAGTCAACATGGACAAAAATGACCAATTCAGTAAAAGAAAGCCTATACAAAACAGTTTCAATAAAAGAAATATATATTCTATATGTAGCAAAATTCATTTGTATTACAGCTCCAGAACTGGATTGTTAGCAGCTCATCACTACTCATCTCCTTTGCTTGGAGACCGAGTATTATTCAGATTTTATATGTATTATTCCGTCTGCATGCAAACTTTACCTATGCCACCAAGTATTATTCTGTGCCACCTACCCACAACCTTATGAATGTATCTCTACCTCCCTCCACCAGCTTCTAGGCTGCACAACCAGTACATTGCCAGTCCATCCCCATCTTTAGGGACTGGGGTGAAGACCTGGAGGGTTCTTGTAGACTCTAGGATCTGGACAATCGGTGTGTACTACATTACTGGTAAGTTACAAGGGAACTCCGCAGTCAGAGCTCCAATTCTGTCATCAGTGAGGCACAAAATTTAATTAAAGTAACATCAAAAAGTTAGCAAAAAACACCAAAAAAAGCAAATCTTTCCATGTTTTTAACTGGCAATAAAGGCCTGTTCAGTTTAAATAATAATTTATGCCTTTACAGTGGGCATCATTGTAATATGACATAAAGCGGCATTGCTAAAATCAAATGGACATTTAATGCCTATAAAATTAGGTTTTCATCTGAGCGTAGCAATAAGGAGCTGCTTAGCTTTGTTTATGGCTTCATTTTATGCCCGTCTGCCGGTTTTATGGGGAGCAAGCAAATATTAGTGACAGACCTTCCCCATTCCAAAATGAAAGTCACTTCAATAAATGTTTGCCACCAAGTGTCACAGATCAGTTGACTAGTTGAGTAAGAAAGACTGAAAGTTAAGTCCCCGTCAGTGTTAAAAGTTTACAGTTTGTGATCTGAGGCTTATTCATTTTAATAGTTGTTCCAGTGTGGTGCTATACAAAGGAGACGGTGTATAGAAGTATATAGTATATACAACTGGGTTTACATTTACAATAAAGGGCGGATATAAATGAATAATTGTAATAATATGTAAAATACAGGAATAAAATGAAGCGCATAAATGTAAATGGACCCATAGAAGTCTGTGGGCACAGCAGGCTGTATCAGACTGGGGTTTAAAAAACTGGCCTGGGACTTTTCTGGTCACACTGGCGGTTCTATAGTGTATCCGGCCTGGTATTCATGCCCCCATAACAGGCAGTGTGCAGATCCCCTGCCCCATAACAGGCAGTGTGCAGATCCCCCGCCCCATAACAGGCAGTGTGCAGATCCCCTGCCCCATAACAGGCAGTGTGCAGATCCCCTGCCCCATAACAGGCAGTGTGCAGATCCCCTGCCCTATAACAGGCAGTGTGCAGATCCCCTGCCTCATAACAGGCAGTGTGCAGATCCCCTGCCCCATAACAGGCAGTGTGCAGATCCCCTGCCCTATAACAGGCAGTGTGCAGATCCCCCGCCCCATACCAGGCAGTGTGCAGATCCCCGCCCCATAACAGGCAGTGTGCAGATCCCCCGCCCCATAACCGGCAGTGTGCAGATCCCCGCCCCATAACAGGCAGTGTGCAGATCCCCTGCCCCATAACAGGCAGTGTGCAGATCCCCCGCCCCATAACAGGCAGTGTGCAGATCCCCCGCCCCATAACCGGCAGTGTGCAGATCCCCGCCCCATAACAGGCAGTGTGCAGAGCCCCCCCCCCACACACATAACAGGCAGTGTGCAGAGCCCCCTCCCCCCACTCACATAACAGGCAGTGTGCAGATCCTCTGCCCCATAACAGGCAGTGTGCAGATCCCCCGCCCCATAATCGGCAGTGTGCAGATCCCCGCCCCATAACAGGCAGTGTGCACAGCCCCCCCCCCCACTCACATAACAGGCAGTGTGCAGATCCCCCGCCCCATAACAGGCAGTGTGTAGAGCCCCCCCCCACACACATAACAGGCAGTGTGCAGATCCCCGCCCCATAACAGGCGGTGTGCGGATCCCCCGCCCCATAACAGGCAGTGTGCAGAGCCCCCCCCCCCACACACACACACATAACCGGCAGTGTGCAGATCCCCGCCCCATAACAGGCAGTGTGCAGAGCCCCCCCCCCACTCACATAACAGGCAGTGTGCAGATCCCCGCCCCATAACAGGCAGTGTGCAGAGCCCCCCCCCCCACACACACACACACATAACCGGCAGTGTGCAGATCCCCGCCCCATAACAGGCAGTGTGCAGAGCCCCCCCCCCCCCCCCCACACACATAACAGGCGGTGTGCGGATCCCCCGCCCCATAACAGGCAGTGTGCAGAGCCCCCCCCCCCCCACACACACATAACAGGCAGTGTGCAGATCCCCCGCCCCATAACAGGCAGTGTGCAGATCCCCTCCCCATAACAGGCAGTGTGCAGAGCCCCCCCCCACACATAACAGGCAGTGTGCAGATCCCCCGCCCCATAACAGGCAGTGTGCAGAGCCCCCCCCCACACATAACAGGCAATGTGCAGATCCCCCGCCCCATAACAGGCAGTGTGTAGAACTGCCACAAGAGCCCATTGATCCCTGATCCGACTTCTGCAAATAACCCAGATTGCTTTTTCCAAGCTTTTGCTATTGTTTGCTAGCTAGGAAAATACACGTTAGCAGTAGAGATGAGCGAACTTTTGAAAAATTCGATTCGACTGATTCGCCGAATTTTCCGACAAAAATCGTTTCGACCCGAATAAATTCGCGACGAATCGCTATTAAAAACGGCTATTTCTGAGCCTCCTAGAGCCTCAATAGGGTTGTAAACCATTCAGCCTTGCTGTAACACGCACAGGATGCGTGCTGGGTTAGTTAAATAATACTTTGAAGAAATATCACATGCAGATCAGAGGCATCGCTAATAGAATCGCAGAGCGGCACAATTGCAGAGAGTTGAAGTGGCATCACTATGAGGGGCAGAAGGAGCCCAAATATACACTGGAGTTGGCCTCAGGGGCCCAAAAATTGGATGAATCACACCCTGGAGTTGGCAGAAGTTGGCAGCAGCAGCAGCAGGAGCCCAAATATACACTGGAGTTGGCCTCAGGAGCCCAAAAATTGGATGAATCACACCCTGGAGTTGGCAGGAGTTGACAGTAGCAGCAGCAGGAGCCCAAATATACACTGGAGTTGGCTTCAGGAGCCCAAAAATTGGATGAATCACACCCTGGAGTTGGCAGGAGTTGACAGTAGCAGCAGCAGGAGCCCAAATATACACTGGAGTTGGCTTCAGGAGCCCAAAAATTGGATGAATCACACCCTGGAGTTGGCAGAAGTTGGCAGCAGCAGCAGCAGCAGGAGCCCAAATATACACTGGAGTTGGCCTCAGGAGCCCAAAAATTGGATGAATCACACCCTGGAGTTGGCAGGAGTTGACAGTAGCAGCAGCAGGAGCCCAAATATACACTGGAGTTGGCTTCAGGAGCCCAAAAATTGGATGAATCACACCCTGGAGTTGGCAGGAGTTGACAGTAGCAGCAGCAGGAGCCCAAATATACACTGGAGTTGGCTTCAGGAGCCCAAAAATTGGATGAATCACACCCTGGAGTTGGCAGAAGTTGGCAGCAGCAGCAGCAGGAGCCCAAATATATACTGGAGTTGGCTTCAGGAGCCCAAAAATTGGATGAATCACACCCTGGAGTTGGCAGGAGTTGACAGTAGCAGCAGCAGGAGCCCAAATATACACTGGAGTTGGCTTCAGGAGCCCAAAAATTGGATGAATCACACCCTGGAGTTGGCAGAAGTTGGCAGCAGCAGCAGCAGGAGCCCAAATATACACTGGAGTTGGCCTCAGGAGCCCAAAAATTGGATGAATCACACCCTGGAGTTGGCAGGAGTTGACAGTAGCAGCAGCAGGAGCCCAAATATACACTGGAGTTGGCTTCAGGAGCCCAAAAATTGGATGAATCACACCCTGGAGTTGGCAGAAGTTGGCAGCAGCAGCAGCAGGAGCCCAAATATACACTGGAGTTGGCCTCAGGAGCCCAAAAATTGGATGAATCACACCCTGGAGTTGGCAGGAGTTGACAGTAGCAGCAGCAGGAGCCCAAATATACACTGGAGTTGGCTTCAGGAGCCCAAAAATTGGATGAATCACACCCTGGAGTTGGCAGAAGTTGGCAGCAGCAGCAGCAGGAGCCCAAATATACACTGGAGTTGGCCTCAGGAGGCCAAAAATTGGATGAATCACACCCTGGAGTTGGCAGGAGTTGACAGTAGCAGCAGCAGGAGCCCAAATATACACTGGAGTTGGCTTCAGGAGCCCAAAAATTGGATGAATCACACCCTGGAGTTGGCAGGAGTTGACAGTAGCAGCAGCAGGAGCCCAAATATACACTGGAGTTGGCTTCAGGAGCCCAAAAATTGGATGAATCACACCCTGGAGTTGGCAGAAGTTGGCAGCAGCAGCAGCAGGAGCCCAAATATACACTGGAGTTGGCCTCAGGAGCCCAAAAATTGGATGAATCACACCCTGGAGTTGGCAGGAGTTGACAGTAGCAGCAGCAGGAGCCCAAATATACACTGGAGTTGGCTTCAGGAGCCCAAAAATTGGATGAATCACACCCTGGAGTTGGCAGGAGTTGACAGTAGCAGCAGCAGGAGCCCAAATATACACTGGAGTTGGCTTCAGGAGCCCAAAAATTGGATGAATCACACCCTGGAGTTGGCAGAAGTTGGCAGCAGCAGCAGCAGGAGCCCAAAAATTGGATGAATCACACCCTGGAGTTGGCAGAAGTTGGCAGCAGCAGCAGCAGGAGCCCAAATATACACTGGAGTTGGCTTCAGGAGCCCAAAAATTGGATGAATCACACCCTGGAGTTGGCAGGAGTTGACAGTAGCAGCAGCAGGAGCCCAAATATACACTGGAGTTGGCCTCATGAGCCCAAAAATTGGATGAATCACACCCTGGAGTTGGCAGGAGTTGACAGTAGCAGCAGCAGGAGCCCAAATATACACTGGAGTTGGCTTCAGGAGCCCAAAAATTGGATGAATCACACCCTGGAGTTGGCAGGAGTTGACAGTAGCAGCAGCAGGAGCCCAAATATACACTGGAGTTGGCTTCAGGAGCCCAAAAATTGGATGAATCACACCCTGGAGTTGGCAGAAGTTGGCAGCAGCAGCAGCAGGAGCCCAAATATACACTGGAGTTGGCTTCAGGAGCCCAAAAATTGGATGAATCACACCCTGGAGTTGGCAGGAGTTGACAGTAGCAGCAGCAGGAGCCCAAAAAATGGCCTAAAGACATAAATATGTTTTGCACCATTTGGAAAGTGTAAAACGTGGCACCATGCTGAATCTAGTCGCATGCATCAGGCATTGGTGGGTGGAAATCCTGGCTGATCCATCCCTGATTCATTTTGACAAAGGTGAGTCTCTCCACATTTTTAGTTGACAGACGAGTTCTCCTCGCCGTAACTATGGCCCCCGCCGCACTAAACACCCGCTCAGATGGCACGCTACTTGCCGGGCAGGACAGCTTTTCCAGGGCAAACTCTGCTAGTTGCGGCCACAAATCAAGTTTGGCTGCCCAGAAGTCCAGCGGATCCTCAAGGTGTGTTGGCATGGTCATGTCAAAGTATGACATGACCTGCTGGTTCAGGTCCTGCTCCAGGTCTTCCTGCTGCTCATGAGTAGCCTCACTATGCGGGTGTAGAAAGCTACTCATTAGCGACTGAAGACTGAGGCTGCTGCTGCTGATGGAGCTTCTGCTGCTGCTGCTGCCAACCCCCCCAGCGGCCATGGCAGTGGAAGGTGAGCGCAGAGGTCCCCTCGAGTCAGACCTGCGAGAGTATGGACCATGGCGCAGATAGGCATCGGCCAACTGCCTACGTAGAATGTCTTTGTAGTAGTTGAGTTTGTCCTCCCTCTCGGTGGGTTTAAAAAATGCCCCCATTTTGTGCCGGAAGCGAGGGTCCAATAAGGTGGACAGCCAGAAGTCATCCCGCCGACAGATGGAAACAATTCTGGGGTCACTACGCAAGCACGTGAGCATGCTTCGTGCCATTTGCGCAAGTGACTCGGATGGACTACCTGTCTCCATCTCCACTGCATACTGCCACGGTGTGCCCGGGTCCTCTGTCTCGCCTTCCTCAAAAACCTCTAGCTCCTCTGGCTGCTCCTGCTCCTCCTCTCCTGTCCGCTGACTAGATAAACCAGCCATTTCGCCAAGCCTAAACTGTGTTTCGCTGGGCAACTCCTCCTCCTCCTCTTCCTCCTCCTCCAGTTCAGCTCCAGCGGGGTTCATGTGGCCGTAAGATGTAAACGCCATGTCTCCAGTGCCCTGACCAGCCATGGTTTCCAACATGTGCTGTAGTACATGAAGCAGTGGAATCACGTCGTTCATCCCGTAATCCTGCCGACTGACAAATAAAGTGGCATCCTCAAAGGGCCTGAGCAAACGGCAGGTGTCACGTATGAGCTGCCACTGGTTGACATTGAAGTTACACAGGGGAGTCCCCCTATCTGCTTGGATCATCAGGAAATCCGTGATGGCTTTTCTCTGTTCATATAATCGGTCCAACATGTGAAGGGTGGAATTCCAACGGGTGGAAACATCGCAAATCAGACTATGTTGGGGGATACCATTCTGACGCTGTAGCTCAAGAAGGGTGTGTTTGGCGGTGTAGGAGTGGCTGAAGTGCATGCAAAGTTTCCTTGAAGTTGTTAGGATGTCTTGCAGATGGGGGGAACACTTCAGAAACCGCTTGACAACCAGATTGAAGACGTGAGCCATGCAGGGGGCATGGGTCAGGCTTCCTTGGCGCAGCGCAGACAAAATGTTCTTCCCATTGTCGGTAACCATGATTCCCATTTTAAGTTTTCTCGGAGTAAGCCATGTTTGGATTTCCTGATGAATACATTTAAGCAGTTCCTCCCCTGTGTGACTCCGTTCGCCAAGACAAACCATGTGAAGCACTGCGTGACACCTCCGTGCCCTGCACACATGGTAGACTGGAGGGGCACTGAGACTTGAGCCTACAGTGGAGGGTGAGGAGATGGCGGAGGATGAGGAGGCCGAGTCGCACGGTGTCACAGGCCCAATGGGCAGAGAGCGCGGAGGCCGAAGCGGCGTGACCTGTCCAAGTTGCTGCTGCAAAGGGACCACATTCACCCAGTGGGCCGTAAACGACATGTACTGCCCCTGACCGTAGTTACAGCTCCAGATGTCGGCGCTGCCATGTATTTTGCTACACACCGACAGGCTCAAGGACTGGCCCACCTTCTGTTCAACAAAAGTGTGCAGCGCTGGTACTGCCTTCTTGGCAAAGAAATGACGGCTTGGGACTCTCCACCTCGGCTCGGCACAAGCCATCAGTTCTCTGAAAGGTGCAGATTCCACCACCTGAAAAGGGAGCGACTGCAGCACCAGCAACTTGGACAGGAGCACATTCAGCTTCTGCGCCGTAGGATGAGTGGGCGCATACTGCTGTCTCTTGGACATGGCTTCGCTGATGGATTGCTGGCGGGATGCATGACTTGGAGGAGGAGGAGGAGGAGCAGGAGCGACAGAGGATGGGTATGACGCACAGCTGCCTTCGGCTGAGGTGCTGGAGCCTTGGCTGGCAGAAATTGGGAGCTCACTTGGTGAGGAAGCAGACTGGACCACCCCTTGGGAGCCTCGGTTCTCCCAGGTCGTTTTATGGTGACGCATCATATGTTGACGCAGGGCCGTGGTGCCAACATTTGGACCCTGGCCACGCTTCACCTTTTGCCTACATATCTTGCATGTGGCCATGTTACCCTCCTGCGGATGCCTCAGGAAAAACTGCCACACTGCCGAGTAGCTACTTTTCCCACCCCCTGGCCTCACTGATTCACTGCTGCTGTTGCCAACTCCAGGAACCCCTGCTCCACTACCTCCCGATAAGGTAGACTGCCGCACAGCAGGTGCTCTACCCCGGCCCCGGCCCCGGCCGGCTCTAGCCTTTGGAATTGTGCCCCCATGCTGACTGCTACCACCTTGCTGCCTCAGCTGCTGACTCCGGGGCAACCTGCGCCCCTCTTCTCCTGATGATGACGATGAAGCCCCTTCATCACCCGGCTCCCAAGTGCGATCGGCTTCATCGTCATCATCATCATCATCACCGAGTTGTGGCTGTACGTCACTGATGTTCGTGGATTCGTCTGGCGCAGGAGCTGGAACGCTCGCAGCACCCACGACACTGTCCACATCACTATTTGTCTGCCTAGCTAAAGAAGCCACCTCCATTTCTTGGCTGGGCAGTAGCTGCTGACTGTCCTCCTGTATCTGATCGTCCTCCTCACTAAAGAGTGGAGCTGAACCCAAAGCATAGGATACGTCGCTGAGGGAGGGAACGGCGTAGGACAGAGGCAATGGGAGGACAGGGACTGCTCTCGGGGCATGCCAACTCAGGGTTGTGTCAGAGGAACCTACCGACCCTAGACTGGGGGTCTCAGATGTAAGTTGTGATGATGTTGTTGATGAGCGCGTCAGCCAATCTACCACGGCAGATGCGTTACTGGTGGAGACCCGACCGCTAGCAGATACTGGCAGATTAGGTCTCTCAGCGTGACTCCTGCTGCTACTGGCCCCCAGTCTGATGCGAGCTCTGCCTGCGGAATCTTGGCCTCTGCCACTCCTCTTTTCACTTCCAGGCACTTGTCTGCCCGACATAGTCTAACTGGCGTGGTAGTAGGTGATATTTAAAAAAACCCCGGGCAGCGGTGGGTCTATATGAAACAGAATATAATGCACACCAAAAGTGAGCAGTAACACTCAGCCTCCAACAGGCCTGCTTAGTGTAAATAAGAGAGCTGCTTAGTGTAAATAAAGAGGGGTATGCTATGTTACAGAATGGGATGCCTCAACAGAAGTGCACCTGGCAGGCAGCAGTAAGCCTATGCCCAGCAAAAGTGTCTTATAATATAAATATAATAAGAGCAAATGCTTATATGGTCTTAAACAGAGGCTGCTTTAGTCACAGAATGTGATGCCCCAACAGAAGTGGACCTGGCAGGGTCCAGTAGTGCTATGCCCAGCAAAAGTGTCTTTATCAGGCCTAATTTCAAATATGATAAGAGCAAATGCTTATATGGTCTTAAACAGAGGCTGCTGTAGTCACAGAATGGGATGCCCTGGGCAGGAATGGACCTGGCAGGGTCCAGTAGTGCTTTGCCCAGCAAAAGTATCTTTATCAGGCTAATTTCAAATATGATAAGAGCAAATGCTTATATGGTCTTAAACAGAGGCTGCTTTAGTCACAGAATGGGATGCCCTGGGCAGGAATGGACCTGGCAGGGTCCAGTAGTGCTTTGCCCAGCAAAAGTGTCTTTATCAGGCTAATTTCAAATATGATAAGAGCAAATGCTTATATGGTCTTAAACAGAGGCTGCTTTAGTCACAGAATGGGATGCCCTGGGCAGGAATGGACCTGGCAGGGTCCAGTAGTGCTTTGCCCAGCAAAAGTGTCTTTATCAGGCTAATTTCAAATATGATAAGAGCAAATGCTTATATGGTCTTAAACAGAGGCTGCTGTAGTCACAGAATGGGATGCCCTGGGCAGGAATGGACCTGGCAGGGTCCAGTAGTGCTTTGCCCAGCAAAAGTGTCTTTATCAGGCCTAATTTCAAATATGATAAGAGCAAATGCTTATATGGTCTTAAACAGAGGCTGCTTTAGTCACAGAATGGGATGCCCTGGGCAGGAATGGACCTGGCAGGGTCCAGTAGTGCTTTGCCCAGCAAAAGTGTCTTTATCAGGCTAATTTCAAATATAAGAGCAAATGCTTATATGGTCTTAAACAGAGGCTGCTTTGGTCACAGAATGGGATGCCCTGGGCAGGAATGGACCTGGCAGGGTCCAGTAGTGCTTTGCCCAGCAAAAGTGTCTTTATCAGGCGTAATTTCAAATATGATAAGAGCAAATGCTTATATGGTCTTAAACAGAGGCTGCTTTAGTCACAGAATGGGATGCCCTGGGCAGGAATGGACCTGGCAGGGTCCAGTAGTGCTTTGCCCAGCAAAAGTGTCTTTATCAGGCTAATTTCAAATATGATAAGAGCAAATGCTTATATGGTCTTAAACAGAGGCTGCTTTAGTCACAGAATGGGATGCCCTGGGCAGGAATGGACCTGGCAGGGTCCAGTAGTGCTTTGCCCAGCAAAAGTGTCTTTATCAGGCTAATTTCAAATATGATAAGAGCAAATGCTTATATGGTCTTAAACAGAGGCTGCTTTAGTCACAGAATGGGATGCCCTGGGCAGGAATGGACCTGGCAGGGTCCAGTAGTGCTTTGCCCAGCAAAAGTGTCTTTATCAGGCTAATTTCAAATATGATAAGAGCAAATGCTTATATGGTCTTAAACAGAGGCTGCTTTAGTCACAGAATGGGATGCCCTGGGCAGGAATGGACCTGGCAGGGTCCAGTAGTGCTTTGCCCAGCAAAAGTGTCTTTATCAGGCTAATTTCAAATATGATAAGAGCAAATGCTTATATGGTCTTAAACAGAGGCTGCTGTAGTCACAGAATGGGATGCCCTGGGCAGGAATGGACCTGGCAGGGTCCAGTAGTGCTTTGCCCAGCAAAAGTGTCTTTATCAGGCCTAATTTCAAATATGATAAGAGCAAATGCTTATATGGTCTTAAACAGAGGCTGCTTTAGTCACAGAATGGGATGCCCTGGGCAGGAATGGACCTGGCAGGGTCCAGTAGTGCTTTGCCCAGCAAAAGTGTCTTTATCAGGCTAATTTCAAATATAAGAGCAAATGCTTATATGGTCTTAAACAGAGGCTGCTTTAGTCACAGAATGGGATGCCCTGGGCAGGAATGGACCTGGCAGGGTCCAGTAGTGCTTTGCCTAGCAAAAGTGTCTTTATCAGGCCTAATTTCAAATATGATAAGAGCAAATGCTTATATGGTCTTAAACAGAGGCTGCTTTAGTCACAGAATGGGATGCCCTGGGCAGGAATGGACCTGGCAGGGTCCAGTAGTGCTTTGCCCAGCAAAAGTGTCTTTATCAGGCTAATTTCAAATATGATAAGAGCAAATGCTTATATGGTCTTAAACAGAGGCTGCTGTAGTCACAGAATGGGATGCCCTGGGCAGGAATGGACCTGGCAGGGTCCAGTAGTGCTTTGCCCAGCAAAAGTGTCTTTATCAGGCTAATTTCAAATATGATAAGAGCAAATGCTTATATGGTCTTAAACAGAGGCTGCTGTAGTCACAGAATGGGATGCCCTGGGCAGGAATGGACCTGGCAGGGTCCAGTAGTGCTTTGCCCAGCAAAAGTGTCTTTATCAGGCCTAATTTCAAATATGATAAGAGCAAATGCTTATATGGTCTTAAACAGAGGCTGCTTTAGTCACAGAATGGGATGCCCTGGGCAGGAATGGACCTGGCAGGGTCCAGTAGTGCTTTGCCCAGCAAAAGTGTCTTTATCAGGCTAATTTCAAATATAAGAGCAAATGCTTATATGGTCTTAAACAGAGGCTGCTTTAGTCACAGAATGGGATGCCCTGGGCAGGAATGGACCTGGCAGGGTCCAGTAGTGCTTTGCCCAGCAAAAGTGTCTTTATCAGGCTAATTTCAAATATGATAAGAGCAAATGCTTATATGGTCTTAAACAGAGGCTGCTTTAGTCACAGAATGGGATGCCCTGGGCAGGAATGGACCTGGCAGGGTCCAGTAGTGCTTTGCCCAGCAAAAGTGTCTTTATCAGGCTAATTTCAAATATGATAAGAGCAAATGCTTATATGGTCTTAAACAGAGGCTGCTTTAGTCACAGAATGGGATGCCCTGGGCAGGAATGGACCTGGCAGGGTCCAGTAGTGCTTTGCCCAGCAAAAGTGTCTTTATCAGGCTAATTTCAAATATGATAAGAGCAAATGCTTATATGGTCTTAAACAGAGGCTGCTTTGGTCACAGAATGGGATGCCCTGGGCAGGAATGGACCTGGCAGGGTCCAGTAGTGCTTTGCCCAGCAAAAGTGTCTTTATCAGGCGTAATTTCAAATATGATAAGAGCAAATGCTTATATGGTCTTAAACAGAGGCTGCTGTAGTCACAGAATGGGATGCCCTGGGCAGGAATGGACCTGGCAGGGTCCAGTAGTGCTTTGCCCAGCAAAAGTGTCTTTATCAGGCTAATTTCAAATATGATAAGAGCAAATGCTTATATGGTCTTAAACAGAGGCTGCTGTAGTCACAGAATGGGATGCCCTGGGCAGGAATGGACCTGGCAGGGTCCAGTAGTGCTTTGCCCAGCAAAAGTGTCTTTATCAGGCTAATTTCAAATATGATAAGAGCAAATGCTTATATGGTCTTAAACAGAGGCTGCTTTAGTCACAGAATGGGATGCCCTGGGCAGGAATGGACCTGGCAGGGTCCAGTAGTGCTTTGCCCAGCAAAAGTGTCTTTATCAGGCTAATTTCAAATATGATAAGAGCAAATGCTTATATGGTCTTAAACAGAGGCTGATTTAGTCACAGAATGGGATGCCCTGGGCAGGAATGGACCTGGCAGGGTCCAGTAGTGCTTTGCCCAGCAAAAGTGTCTTTATCAGGCTAATTTCAAATATGATAAGAGCAAATGCTTATATGGTCTTAAACAGAGGCTGCTGTAGTCACAGAATGGGATGCCCTGGGCAGGAATGGACCTGGCAGGGTCCAGTAGTGCTTTGCCCAGCAAAAGTGTCTTTATCAGGCTAATTTCAAATATGATAAGAGCAAATGCTTATATGGTCTTAAACAGAGGCTGCTGTAGTCACAGAATGGGATGCCCTGGGCAGGAATGGACCTGGCAGGGTCCAGTAGTGCTTTGCCCAGCAAAAGTGTCTTTATCAGGCTAATTTCAAATATGATAAGAGCAAATGCTTATATGGTCTTAAACAGAGGCTGCTGTAGTCACAGAATGGGATGCCCTGGGCAGGAATGGACCTGGCAGGGTCCAGTAGTGCTTTGCCCAGCAAAAGTGTCTTTATCAGGCTAATTTCAAATATGATAAGAGCAAATGCTTATATGGTCTTAAACAGAGGCTGCTTTAGTCACAGAATGGGATGCCCTGGGCAGGAATGGACCTGGCAGGGTCCAGTAGTGCTTTGCCCAGCAAAAGTGTCTTTATCAGGCTAATTTCAAATATGATAAGAGCAAATGCTTATATGGTCTTAAACAGAGGCTGATTTAGTCACAGAATGGGATGCCCTGGGCAGGAATGGACCTGGCAGGGTCCAGTAGTGCTTTGCCCAGCAAAAGTGTCTTTATCAGGCTAATTTCAAATATGATAAGAGCAAATGCTTATATGGTCTTAAACAGAGGCTGCTGTAGTCACAGAATGGGATGCCCTGGGCAGGAATGGACCTGGCAGGGTCCAGTAGTGCTTTGCCCAGCAAAAGTGTCTTTATCAGGCCTAATTTCAAATATGATAAGAGCAAATGCTTATATGGTCTTAAACAGAGGCTGCTTTAGTCACAGAATGGGATGCCCTGGGCAGGAATGGACCTGGCAGGGTCCAGTAGTGCTTTGCCCAGCAAAAGTGTCTTTATCAGGCTAATTTCAAATATAAGAGCAAATGCTTATATGGTCTTAAACAGAGGCTGCTTTAGTCACAGAATGGGATGCCCTGGGCAGGAATGGACCTGGCAGGGTCCAGTAGTGCTTTGCCTAGCAAAAGTGTCTTTATCAGGCCTAATTTCAAATATGATAAGAGCAAATGCTTATATGGTCTTAAACAGAGGCTGCTTTAGTCACCGAATGGGATGCCCTGGGCAGGAATGGACCTGGCAGGGTCCAGTAGTGCTTTGCCCAGCAAAAGTGTCTTTATCAGGCTAATTTCAAATATGATAAGAGCAAATGCTTATATGGTCTTAAACAGAGGCTGCTGTAGTCACAGAATGGGATGCCCTGGGCAGGAATGGACCTGGCAGGGTCCAGTAGTGCTTTGCCCAGCAAAAGTGTCTTTATCAGGCTAATTTCAAATATGATAAGAGCAAATGCTTATATGGTCTTAAACAGAGGCTGCGTTAGTCACAGAATGGGATGCCCTGGGCAGGAATGGACCTGGCAGGGTCCAGTAGTGCTTTGCCCAGCAAAAGTGTCTTTATCAGGCCTAATTTCAAATATGATAAGAGCAAATGCTTATATGGTCTTAAACAGAGGCTGCTTTAGTCACAGAATGGGATGCCCTGGGTAGGAATGGACCTGGCAGGGTCCAGTAGTGCTTTGCCCAGCAAAAGTGTCTTTATCAGGCTAATTTCAAATATGATAAGAGCAAATGCTTATATGGTCTTAAACAGAGGCTGCTGTAGTCACAGAATGGGATGCCCTGGGCAGGAATGGACCTGGCAGGGTCCAGTAGTGCTTTGCCCAGCAAAAGTGTCTTTATCAGGCTAATTTCAAATATGATAAGAGCAAATGCTTATATGGTCTTAAACAGAGGCTGCTTTAGTCACAGAATGGGATGCCCTGGGCAGGAATGGACCTGGCAGGGTCCAGTAGTGCTTTGCCCAGCAAAAGTGTCTTTATCAGGCCTAATTTCAAATATGATAAGAGCAAATGCTTATATGGTCTTAAACAGAGGCTGCTTTAGTCACAGAATGGGATGCCCTGGGCAGGAATGGACCTGGCAGGGTCCAGTAGTGCTTTGCCCAGCAAAAGTGTCTTTATCAGGCCTAATTTCAAATATGATAAGAGCAAATGCTTATATGGTCTTAAACAGAGGCTGCTTTAGTCACAGAATGGGATGCCCTGGGCAGGAATGGACCTGGCAGGGTCCAGTAGTGCTTTGCCCAGCAAAAGTGTCTTTATCAGGCCTAATTTCAAATATGATAAGAGCAAATGCTTATATGGTCTTAAACAGAGGCTGCTGTAGTCACAGAATGGGATGCCCCAAATAGGAGTGCACCTGGCAGGGTCCAGTAGTGCTTTGCCCAGCAAAAGTGTCTTTATCAGGCCTAATTTCAAATATGATAAGAGCAAATGCTTATATGGTCTTAAACAGAGGCTGCTGTAGTCACAGAATGGGATGCCCCAAATAGGAGTGCACCTGGCAGGGTCCAGTAGTGCTTTGCCCAGCAAAAGTGTCTTTATCAGGCTAATTTCAAATATGATAAGAGCAAATGCTTATATGGTCTTAAACAGAGGCTGCTGTAGTCACAGAATGGGATGCCCTGGGCAGGAATGGACCTGGCAGGGTCCAGTAGTGCTTTGCCCAGCAAAAGTGTCTTTATCAGGCCTAATTTCAAATATGATAAGAGCAAATGCTTATATGGTCTTAAACAGAGGCTGCTTTAGTCACAGAATGGGATGCCCTGGGCAGGAATGGACCTGGCAGGGTCCAGTAGTGCTTTGCCCAGCAAAAGTGTCTTTATCAGGCTAATTTCAAATATGATAAGAGCAAATGCTTATATGGTCTTAAACAGAGGCTGCTTTAGTCACAGAATGGGATGCCCTGGGCAGGAATGGACCTGGCAGGGTCCAGTAGTGCTTTGCCCAGCAAAAGTGTCTTTATCAGGCTAATTTCAAATATGATAAGAGCAAATGCTTATATGGTCTTAAACAGAGGCTGCTGTAGTCACAGAATGGGATGCCCTGGGCAGGAATGGACCTGGCAGGGTCCAGTAGTGCTTTGCCCAGCAAAAGTGTCTTTATCAGGCCTAATTTCAAATATGATAAGAGCAAATGCTTATATGGTCTTAAACAGAGGCTGCTTTAGTCACAGAATGGGATGCCCTGGGCAGGAATGGACCTGGCAGGGTCCAGTAGTGCTTTGCCCAGCAAAAGTGTCTTTATCAGGCTAATTTCAAATATAAGAGCAAATGCTTATATGGTCTTAAACAGAGGCTGCTTTAGTCACAGAATGGGATGCCCTGGGCAGGAATGGACCTGGCAGGGTCCAGTAGTGCTTTGCCCAGCAAAAGTGTCTTTATCAGGCTAATTTCAAATATGATAAGAGCAAATGCTTATATGGTCTTAAACAGAGGCTGCTGTAGTCACAGAATGGGATGCCCTGGGCAGGAATGGACCTGGCAGGTTCCAGTAGTGCTTTGCCCAGCAAAAGTGTCTTTATCAGGCTAATTTCAAATATGATAAGAGCAAATGCTTATATGGTCTTAAACAGAGGCTGCTTTAGTCACAGAATGGGATGCCCTGGGCAGGAATGGACCTGGCAGGGTCCAGTAGTGCTTTGCCCAGCAAAAGTGTCTTTATCAGGCCTAATTTCAAATATGATAAGAGCAAATGCTTATATGGTCTTAAACAGAGGCTGCTTTAGTCACAGAATGGGATGCCCTGGGCAGGAATGGACCTGGCAGGGTCCAGTAGTGCTTTGCCCAGCAAAAGTGTCTTTATCAGGCTAATTTCAAATATGATAAGAGCAAATGCTTATATGGTCTTAAACAGAGGCTGCTGTAGTCACAGAATGGGATGCCCTGGGCAGGAATGGACCTGGCAGGGTCCAGTAGTGCTTTGCCCAGCAAAAGTGTCTTTATCAGGCTAATTTCAAATATGATAAGAGCAAATGCTTATATGGTCTTAAACAGAGGCTGCTTTAGTCACAGAATGGGATGCCCTGGGCAGGAATGGACCTGGCAGGGTCCAGTAGTGCTTTGCCCAGCAAAAGTGTCTTTATCAGGCCTAATTTCAAATATGATAAGAGCAAATGCTTATATGGTCTTAAACAGAGGCTGCTTTAGTCACAGAATGGGATGCCCTGGGCAGGAATGGACCTGGCAGGGTCCAGTAGTGCTTTGCCCAGCAAAAGTGTCTTTATCAGGCTAATTTCAAATATGATAAGAGCAAATGCTTATATGGTCTTAAACAGAGGCTGCTGTAGTCACAGAATGGGATGCCCTGGGCAGGAATGGACCTGGCAGGGTCCAGTAGTGCTTTGCCCAGCAAAAGTGTCTTTATCAGGCTAATTTCAAATATGATAAGAGCAAATGCTTATATGGTCTTAAACAGAGGCTGCTTTAGTCACAGAATGGGATGCCCTGGGCAGGAATGGACCTGGCAGGGTCCAGTAGTGCTTTGCCCAGCAAAAGTGTCTTTATCAGGCTAATTTCAAATATGATAAGAGCAAATGCTTATATGGTCTTAAACAGAGGCTGCTTTAGTCACAGAATGGGATGCCCTGGGCAGGAATGGACCTGGCAGGGTCCAGTAGTGCTTTACCCAGCAAAAGTGTCTTTATCAGGCTAATTTCAAATATGATAAGAGCAAATGCTTATATGGTCTTAAACAGAGGCTGCTGTAGTCACAGAATGGGATGCCCTGGGCAGGAATGGACCTGGCAGGGTCCAGTAGTGCTTTGCCCAGCAAAAGTGTCTTTATCAGGCTAATTTCAAATATGATAAGAGCAAATGCTTATATGGTCTTAAACAGAGGCTGCTTTAGTCACAGAATGGGATGCCCTGGGCAAGAATGGACCTGGCAGGGTCCAGTAGTGCTTTGCCCAGCAAAAGTGTCTTTATCAGGCTAATTTCAAATATGATAAGAGCAAATGCTTATATGGTCTTAAACAGAGGCTGCTTTAGTCACAGAATGGGATGCCCTGGGCAGGAATGGACCTGGCAGGGTCCAGTAGTGCTTTGCCCAGCAAAAGTGTCTTTATCAGGCTAATTTCAAATATGATAAGAGCAAATGCTTATATGGTCTTAAACAGAGGCTGCTGTAGTCACAGAATGGGATGCCCTGGGCAGGAATGGACCTGGCAGGGTCCAGTAGTGCTTTGCCCAGCAAAAGTGTCTTTATCAGGCTAATTTCAAATATGATAAGAGCAAATGCTTATATGGTCTTAAACAGAGGCTGCTGTAGTCACAGAATGGGATGCCCTGGGCAGGAATGGACCTGGCAGGGTCCAGTAGTACTATGCCCAGCAAAAGTTTCTTTATCAGGCTAATTTCAAATATGATAAGAGCAAATGCTTATATGGTCTTAAACAGAGGCTGCTTTAGTCACAGAATGGGATGCCTCACAGCAGACTTAAGATCAGTTCAGTATATATGCACAGTTAGTTAGTATAAGCAGCCTGAAAACGCTAACAAAGCCTGGCTGTCAGGCTGGATGAAAAAAAAAAAAAAAAATGACAGCCTCCGATTTTCCATTCCTTTCCCTGTTTTCCGCTGACTTTCTGTCTGTCTCCTGTCTGTCTCCTGCCTGTCTCCAGCCTGTCCCTGTCTGTCCCTGCCTGTCTAACTGCCTCAGCTACACAGCGTTCTGTCTGTCACGAATGCAATAGAGAAATGAGGAAAAGCAAGATGGCCGCCGTTAAATACCGCTGTGTGACGTCACCGGGCTTGCTGGCTGCTGATAGGCTGCATGTGACTGCCCCAGCTTGCACTGGCGCGGGATAGATGTCCAGACATGTCCCGTCCGCCATCTTAGAATGCCTGTAAATGTGAATGAATGGATGTTAAAGGAAAACTTCGAGTGATCGAATCGCGGGGAAATTCGGATTCGATCCGAATCGAATTTTTCCTGAAATTCGGATCGAATCCGGGTTCGTCCGGATCGATTCGCTCATCCCTAGTTAGCAGCTTGCTTTGTCTGTGGGTCAGATCTGGGGCCTTGTGGTGTAAAAGGGCCTCCCATGGGTTCTTCTGAATCTGTTTGTTAAAAAACTGCAATCTGTAGACCATCAACCGAAGCCCTGCCATGAGTGGGCAAGTCCACTAGGTATGGAGGACATCTCCTTCCACTGAGCAGCCTGTAAAACACGTACCCGGGTATGGTGGAAAGATTTTTATACGTTTAGGTACTAAGTACCACTGGAGGAGTGACTTGTAGGCCAAATCCATTGCAAGTACATTAATAGAGCATTTTGCTGTAGCAGACTATAGTTCTGCCCATCTTTCCCCAGACTTGGTTGCCTTCAAATCTCTCTCCCATTTCACAACGTATTGATGGTCTGTGTGGTTGGGAAAGTTGTTCAGACTTGCATATAGACTAGAGATAATGCTTGTGGTGTAGGGAATTTCGACACAGATCAATTCAAAATTGGACAACTTTTTATAGGAGGGATCCGATAGAAAGCTTGATTTTATCCAGTGCATCAATTGCGTATGTATCTAAGTCATCAAAGGGAGTAGCCCCCTGTCATTCAGCAATTGATGAACTGAAGTAAAACCCTTCTGGATTCACCAGACTCCAATATGTGCAAAATTAGCAGTGACATCACTGGACTTCCGGCGGCTGCGGGGACGGACGCGCTCGCTGTGTTCTGCAGCTGTGGGTAAGCTCTTAATTTCTTATATAAATGTTTTAGATTTGCCACACCACTATCTATGATTAAGGACCTGTCTTTTGCGTCCAAAATGCGTAAGAAGTAATAAACATCCGTTTGGGCTACGGATAAGAAATGTGGGCAGCACCAGTAAATATTTCTATAGGTGCACTGCTCTGTGGGTTAATACCCAAAAACCAAATGTATTAGTTTGGGGTAACCTCTACACCCCCTGCCAAAAAGCCCAACAGAGACTCACTATTGCACTCAAATAATCAATTTATAAATCCATTTTATTGTAGCATATTGTTTAAAACCAATTTAAAAACAATTTTACTGAACCATATGCATGGTAAGCCACCAGGGGGCGCACTCCCTCATTAACAATACAATCTCATATACATATAAGTAATTTCAAAGTGATTCTGTGCTAATCTATCAATAAATTCATATATATACAACTAATCTAAAACTTAATATACAATTCACAATTAATATCCTCACCCTAATAAAGTGCCAGTGCTTCCATCACAAATAGTCCCTTGTGCAAAATATTTAAGCCCATTCACAGAGAGCAAGGGCACACAGACAACACACAACAAACAAGTGCTTACTGTTAGTATGGTGACAGGAAGGCCCCCTTCAGGCGCAGACCAACGCGCTTCGAGCCCCCTATGGGCTCTTGCTCACGGTCAGTATGTGTGCTTACCATGCATATGGTTCAGTAAAATTGTTTTTAAATTGGTTTTAAACAATATGCTACAATAAAATGGATTTATAAATTGATTGTTTGAGTGCAATAGTGAGTCTCTGATGGGCTTTTTGGCAGGGGGTGTAGAGGTTACCCCAAACGAATACAAAATGCGTAAGAATGCGAGGCAAATCTTTATCTGCCAGGGTCCTACACTGTATTTAGACTGGAGATGTTTTTATGGATTTGAGGAAATAAAGCTTTAAAATTTTAAGGAGTGCGGACCTCTTCAAAATTTGCATTTTATAACTAACCTGGGAGATGCACGTTAGCAGGGCAATTAGGATACAAAAGTCTTAAAGGAGCCACAGCACTCAAACCAGTTAGCTTGCTGACCAACCTACAATCTGTCTCTAAACTTGGTTAAAAACAGAGGGCTCGGTCACACACATCTGCAGAAGTATGCTTAAACTGCACCACCAAGCGCCAAGGTGCCCCTGTGAGGTGCAGTCCTAACTCTAATCTCTGAGAGCATACAATGCAATAGATACATTGGGAGCAGGCTTACCTGAGGTTGCCCTAAACCTCAAGTGCAGCCCATGGGGGGAAAGGGTCGAAGACCTTGCAATACAGCTTAGTCTGGACTAATCCATATGAAGACAGAGGGGTTGGAGCAGAGTTTGGTAATTCCAGTAAGTCTCTTATCTAAATGGATTACTGTCAGCAGAGCTATCTGTACGGACTGATAATAGTGGGTTAGGTTTGGTACCCTCAAACCTCCCTGCATTTTATGTGAAAACATAATTCGCTTAGAGCCCTCGGGTTGGTTGACCCCCAGACAAACCTTAATATTCTTTTCTGCATGACCCTAAGCATTTATGCCAGCCCCAAACAGGAAGGACCCTGAAATGGTACAGTGATTTAGGCAAGAGGGTCATTTTTACGGCATTAATGCGGCCGATCCAATTGGGGCTGGATGTATGCCTAGGTACAGAAAATGCCTTGGGGCTCATTTGAAATTAAAGTGGTCTTGAGTCTTGGCCTTGAGAAGGGAGACTAGTTGGAAGAGTTGGAAGATTAGTTGGAAGAGTTATATTCAGTGCTGTTAATTTTTCTTTTTTGAATGTGAGGCCTAAGATGCTGGTGAAAAGGTCTAAAGCCTGAAACACATTGGGGAGGGTGATAAGCAGTTGGGTGAAGGTCAACAGTGAAGGTCAAACAATGAGAGCTTGCCCATCACCTCCATGCCCCTAATATTATTATTATTTCTTATGGCCAGGGCTAGGGGTTCCATTGCCAAAACAAAGAGTATAGGGGAAAACAAGCATATTAATGCTGAAATGGTCAGAGGTAAAGCCTGCATATTTTACTCTTGCTCTGTGAGAGGCATAAAAACCTCAATCCATCGTATAAAGTAGGTCTGAAAGCCTCATTTACTCAGAACTGCATATACATATCCCCATGACAGATAATCGAAGGCCTTATATATATATATATCACTTTGTCTTTAATTATACCTTTTAAAGTGTTATGGAAGAAGATGCCGCAATGTAAATACTATAAATAATGATAAGAGGGGGCGCCGCCCTTGTGATGGTGCCTTTTAGCAGCTATCATAAACCTCTCCTGGTTTCTGCTTGGGACACCATTAGTATGAAAAAAAACCTTTGTTCCTATTTTGATTCACTGGTAATTAAAGAGGACCAAAACCCAGGATTTTGACTATCCTGGGTTTTCCCTGTATGGTCGCCGAACTGACTCACCTTTCCCCGGTCCTATGGTGCATACGCGACCACCCGTCCAATCAGCGTGATCGACTGACGCGTTCTCGGCTTGGCTCATCTAAGGAGCCAAGTCTAGGCGAGCAGCGGCTAGTGCTCCGGCGCCGCATCCCCTTTAACAGAGACAAATGCCTGACACAGGCACGTGTCCTGTTAAAGGGATAGGGGGCTGCGGCGCAGTTCGCGCATGTGCCGTTGGACTATGGCTGAAGGCGAGTATACCGGACAACCTGGGGGGTTTCACACAGCGGGGCATTCTGATTCTGGATGCCCTGGGGGAGGGAATCAAGCAGCCTGGGAATTTTATACATTCCCGGGCTGATCCCACATTAAGGGCCGTATTTATGAAGTGCGCCATTTAGCATATTTCTGGTGACTATAAGGCCAGTTTTGGAGCGCCGGCATTTTTGTCTTTTCTGGTGCTGTGCTGTGGACTACAATGGCACTAGAAGTTGCAGCGCTGGATGGCAACTAATTTGCTTTGAGTGTTGCATTATATATTGGACGGCCTGTGTTAGCGCTTGTTGGACCCCACTGCCGAGGGGACAAACTTTGCAGCGAGTTTAGGTTGCGTTTTAGTTTGTTATGCAACTTACACATGTGTTACAAAAAGAAGCCATGAAAAATGATTTGTCTATGAAAAAAATGTCATTTGGCGACATCTAGGTCCTGTGTTTTCATTACTGACAAGTCACCATGCAAGTTCTGTGCCGATACATGTGTGTAATATTAATTATAAACAGAAAAAAAATATTAATTATAAACAAGAAAAACAATTATGCCCAGGGTCGGCGCCAGCACAAGGAAAACCTGGGCAATTGCCTGACATCTTAAGGGGCCCACTCAGGCTCACACTTGGCCATTTAACAGTGGACCCAAATCAACGAATGCCGGGTGTTGTGTGCAGACCGGCTCATGGCTGGCCTCAGCAACAGGGGGAGATCAGCAACATTGCAGAAGGTGGCATGGAATGGATGGCAGTTGATGAATGCTCAGAAGGTGGGGAAAACCAGGTGACAACTGACAGCAATGAAGGAGTCTTTAGTGGCAGCGAAGCAAGCAGCTTGGTGGCAGTAAAGAATTCAACAAGGACTAGAGGACGATTGGTGGCTATAGGGAGGGCAATAAGGACTGGAGGACGATTGGTGGCTATAGGGAAGGCAATAAGGACTGGAGGCTGATTGGTGGCTATAGGGAAGGCAATAAGGACTACAGGACGATTGGTGGCTATAGGGAAGACAATAAGGACTGGAGGGTGATTGGTGGCTATAGGGAAGGCAATAAGGAATGGAGGACGATTGGTGGCTATAGGGAAGGCAGTAAGGACTGGAGGACGATTGGTGGCTATAGGGAAGGCAATAAGGACTGGAGGACGATTGGTGGCTATAGGGAAGGCAATAAGGACTGGAGGACGATTGGTGGCTATAGGGAAGGCAATTAGGACTACAGGACGATTGGTGGCTATAGGGAAGGCAATAAGGACTGGAGGACGATTGGTGGCTATAGGGAAGGCAATAAGGACTGGAGGACGATTGGTGGCTATAGGGAAGGCAATAAGGACTGGAGGACGATTGGTGGCTATAGGGAAGGCAACAAGGAATGGAGGGTGATCAGCAGCAGAAGATTTGTGGCAGCGGAGCGGAACGGTGACATCATACACTACTTGGGGGCCCACTTAGACTCTCTTTCCCATGGGCCACAACAAACCTAGAGCCAGCCCTGATTATGCCCATTGTGCTCTATGGGATCTTGACCTACAGTGCCAGGTTTAACTGGCGCTGCTTCAGCCAGAGTGTCCGGCGCTGTGACCTTTTTGGCGCTATTGTTAAATAGGACGCTAGCTGGCGGCCGCATTGGTGCTGTCTTTTTTTTTGTATCTTAAATTGCACACTAATTGCCGCTGAAGCCCAACAAGTGTCGCTGGGTGACGCTGATGCTGTTATGGTTATTATTCCAGCTCGAAGGACACTATTGTGGACCCTTCACTACACTACTGTATGTGTGTGTTGTATCATCTCGTAGTGCTGTTTTATGGCCTCACTGTGTTATGCTTTGCTTGTTTTTTGTTTTTCCTTGGGGGCATCCTAAAAAAAATGCAGACGCAGGTAAATAGCTGTTCCAAATATTTATTTATCACCAACTTTTGTGTTCTCTGAAGTTCTATAAATATTTAAAAACTCTTCTTTGTTTTCCACATATCTACAAAGGCAATAAAACTGTATTTGCATTCAGTGAAAGCGACTGCCTGCATTCTGCTTATACGGTGCGCTGCCTTTATCATTATAAAGCTGACAGCCAGGAGAGCGGAGAGACGATTATTTTATTAGGACTTCAAATCCAGCATACATAGATGGTGGGAGTCATTAATTAAAGCCCAACTCTGGGCAAAATGAAGCTTTATTCACATTTGATCCGCACAGGATGTGGCTCCCTGTTCAGATCTTTTCTACTTAATATTTCTGAAGATCAGAGTTGCACCACTGACAGGGGCTTAGACAGTGTCCAGCTCTGGCATACCCTCCTTACTTACAGGGAATGTCTAACAGTAGTTATCAGGGTTAACCAGCAGTAATCACAGTCAGCTTTAAACTGTAATCCAAAGTAGCACTTATCTCAGGCAATGTCATGGCACGCAGGTAGGGTAGCCAAAAGTAAGGGTTAAAGTGAACCAAAACCGAGAATTTTGACTATCCTGGGTTTAGTTCCTTTGCCCTGGAGCACCCCCGATCCTACGGTGCGCTCGGTGCCGCTGACGTCAGGTCATCTAAGCCTCTGTCTAAGGCCAACAGCTCTGAGCTCACTGGCGGTTTCATACAGCGAGGCATCCCGATTTTGGATGTCCCAGAGGGAGGGAATTGATCAGCCCAGGAATCTTATAGACATTGGGTTTTGGTCCACTTCAATGGGGCCGAAGCACGAGGAGATGAAATGATGGTGTCTCAGTAGATAGACACTCAACGACAGACAGACACTCAACGGCAAGTAGGATAGGTGAAAGCATTAGCTTATTTTATTGTTGTAGGGTTATAAAACGAAAGGTTTAATACTTTAATCCATGTCATGGTCAATTTCACAGTTCACAGGCCAAATAAACTTGCATAGCTTGTATAAAAGCAGACATAGCCACACTTGCTTTATAATGATGTTTCAGTAAAAAGGTTAAATAGGTTTGTGTCCATCAAGCATAGAACGCGGGTACTCTTAATAATCAGCATATTAGGGGTTCCACTGCCCCACTTTGATGTGAACACTAGCTCTTAGAAAATCAGGCAAGGAATTACGCAAGGTAAGGTGTGCCAAGGGAACCTTCTCCACTATGTAGGTTCAGGATTTTCAGTGGTCTCACTGGGTGTAAGCTTAGAATCAGGTCAGTGTTCAGGAACAACACTACCCCCTGGAGCTTAAGGGTTTCCAACAGGGGCAGCTGCATCTTACTGGAGTCTTGGTTAGTCTCTCGGCCTTCCACTCACATGATAGATAGCTCCTTACTGTTAGTTCCACACCAAAAGCGCCCACATGGGTTCTTTCTCTCCCTACAGGATCCTCTCCACTCGTCCCGAAAGCCTTGCACGTCAGCCATCTTATATGGGGTGTGGGGGACGATCTCCCTGTCCATCCCTCTGGCTTCCACATATGAAACCTATGCCCAATACATTGCTGCCTGCCATTTTCACTTCAAAAAGCTCCCAACCATCCTAAAGGGGAACCAGAAGGCTGAAGGCTAATCTTTACATCAATGCAGCCAGCTAGAGAAGCATTTTATCTCCTAACATTTCAGAGACCAGTTTATAGGGTATGACATTGGGCATGGCATAAGTGTGGTGTGGGGCGTGGTTTGTTTGCAGTGGAAATGCACCAGGGAAATGGTGGTGCCACCCCCGCCCGTCTCTCTCACTGCCACCGCTCGCCTGTTGCTCTGGACTACCAGGCAAATTCACATTTCAATGTACCGCTACCAGCCGCCGCCACTCCGCCTCCGCACATCCTGGAATGCACTTCTGGTCCATGTCTCCCCCGGAACGCGTCACCTTCAATTCTGGATGGCAATGTAGACGTGGTGAAGGCTCCGGGACAAGGTGAGTGAAATGGGGCTTCTGGGGTGTTTTACAAGGAGTGAAACTCTGATGGCTCTGGAGTCTTTTAGACCTTCGATGTTCCTCATTAATAGAGTGTGCGGCTGTGTTTTCCTCCTCTTTCACCAGGGAGGTATGAAAGAGGCCATAGAGGTGCCATTGTTAATTTATGTTGCAGTACAGCAATGTCAGCCACATACGCAGAAACGCGCGCGGTACCTTACAGGGGTGAATGAAGGCTTAGTGGTGCTTTGTGGTGCTAAGCCCCTCATCCTTCCATATTGGGCTCAGTCATGGGGAGGGGGCAATACCTGCTGCCATGGCAGAGACACAGCATGGCACAACCCTGTATGAGGCAGCTGCAACATAAGATGGGTGAGGAGGGAGCAGATTTTTTTTCTATGGATATTTTGCATGGAAAGTGTCCTGACTGCCTCTGATGATGGACACCTGGAAGTGGCTGGCGTACAACAGACTAAGGGGGTTATTCATCAAGGGATAGCGCCAGGTAGTGCCTTGTAGTGGCAGGCAGCGTCTGGTGCACTTCAGGAACGCGATTCTGGTGAGCGCCTCTAACAGCGCCATGTGGTGTCCGAATCATCATTACAGCCGGCTCAGCGTATAGTGCCGGAGCTCTGGCTTCCAAAGCGCCAGGTATTACCTGTCGCTACCTGTCCCTCTCCCATACATTTCAATGGACGTTCCTTTTCTTCTGTTTAACGTTTATTGTTTTCTTTTTTTTCCCCGTAAATAATTGTGTCACCTCTCCTTGCCTAGAAAAAGTCATTTTTGAATTTTTATTTTTTATTTTTAATCTTTTTATGTAGAATTGTCATTACAGGTCTGGCACTAAAGTGTTAATGTCAGTGTTAAAACAATGTCATTCCATGTGTTTTCGCTTTGTTACTGGTGGATATGACTTCAAAAACAGACTTTAATCACACAGCGTCTGGCGCTCTGTGCTTTAGCGACCAGATTTAGAGCGCCAACGCTGTGTGTGTGTCCTTTTTTGATTAGTATGCTGAGAGTCGGACGTACTGGCGCTACCTCTTGCTTGCTGCAGCACTGTACTGGTGTTAGAGCGCTCAACATACATCACGTTCATCAATGCCGGCCAGGTTACTACAGTGACTGAGGTGCTCTGCTACAGCGCCTGATACCTGCTTACAGCGTCTACTAGCGGTTGCTCTAAGCGCCGCTATACAGACGCTCATCTGCCGATACCTGGCATTAGTAATGAATCAGCCTCCACCATCATAGGGGGGGAAGCTGGGGAGATGTAGAGATTTAGCACAGACCAGATCAAACGCAGCACAACCAGGACGACACTGAGCGCAGGCAATTCCCATATGAGTCCACAAACTTTTGGCCAGGTGACATCTATAATTCATTTGCGTAGTTAGTGGGCTGCTAGGAGCACAATAGATGGAATCATCATTCTTTGTTTCCGGGCACGATGGTTATAACAATATTTAAACAACAGCTTCTCTAATAAGCGACAGCATTGTGAGGCCAAGCCGCTATAACCTGCGTCCATCCAGCCCAGGAAGCAGATTGCATTGCGGGAACGTGCCGATCCATCTCCCGCGTACAATAATTCACATGGAAGCAAGATAAATGCAGCTCGCCGGTGGAGTGCCCGTGAATATTGTTGGAGGTACAGGAAGACAAATAGCCTAATGATGGTTTGGTTATGGGTCCAAGAAAGGACTTAACAATGACAAATCCCCCCATAGATCAGAGCCAGCGCCTCCTCAGCACGTGCGTCTCATG
Organism: Gastrophryne carolinensis; assembly: GCA_027917425.1. Taxonomy (NCBI): domain Eukaryota; kingdom Metazoa; phylum Chordata; class Amphibia; order Anura; family Microhylidae; genus Gastrophryne; species Gastrophryne carolinensis. The sequence continues at coordinate 39,614,381 of CM051238.1, forward strand.
TCCTTGCGCCATCAATAGATACAAGGAGGCTCCTGATCTTCTTTAATAGAGAGACACCAGCCATCATTATACTAACGAGCCTCTCTGAATGTGCTTTCTGCTATGTCCTTCTTAAAGTGGACCAAAACCCAGGATTTTGACTATCCTGGGTTTTGGTTCTTGCCTCCGGGGTGAAACCCCCCAGGTCGCCCAAACAAACTCACCTCTTCCCGGTCCTACTCTGCATGTGCGGCTGCACGTCCAGTCAGCGCCAGGTCCGGCTCCGGGTTTATGTGGGCCCTTGGGCGGCATGGTCTCCATGGGCCACTTTGTGGTGAAGAGTCGCGTCACATCACTGAGGAACATCCCAAATCTGTATGGTCATGCTATTTGGACCAAAACTCTAGTTTTGATCTATTTTGAAGTGCACCATACCCCTTTAAACCTGACCTGAGAAAAGCCGCGTCAGGAAAAGAAGGTCAGTTTATGGGCAACCCGGGGGGGGTTTCTCACAGTGGGGCATCCCGTTTTGAATGCCCCAGGGGAGGGAATCTTATAGATTCCTGGGCCGATCTCCATGGGTTTTGGTCCACTTTAAAGAGGAACTCCAAGCATTTTTTAAAACTCCACCCACTCATCCCTGTGCTAAGCCCAATTTGCTCTTGATTTATTTAAAAAAATGAAAAGAAATGACCATAGTCGCTCTTTACTATACAGCAGCGGAGCAGCACGGCCCGGGATGCCCTGATGTGCATCAGCACCGGTGAAACAAAAATAAAAAGGCTACCTGTATACTCACTTCTCCGGGGTCCTCTTCTATAGGTGCTGTGGAGCAGCCTATCAGCCTTCACCACTGATAGGCTCTGCCGCTGGCCACGTGGATGCATCATCCAGAGCAGCCTATCAGCAAGGCAAGCGGGCAAACCTATCAGCGATGCCCAGCGCTGGCTGCTGAGGCTGATAGGCTGCTCCACCGCAGCCATAGAAGAGGACCCAGAAAAGGTTAGTTGCTGGGTGGCTGTTTTTTATTTTACCGCCACGGATGCACAGTGGGGCAGCCCGAGTCACGTTGCCCTGTATAGTAAAGAGGGACTATGGTCATTTTTGACCATAGTTCCTCTTTAAGACACTTGTAGCCTGGCTGGGGGCACGCGCTCTGGGGAGCGAGGGGGGTTCTTGGACCTAGGGTAGGGCATCCCATGTTGGTGTGGCATGTATGGGGTGGAGGTGCACTTACTGGCTTCAATCGTCGCTGGGATCCAGAGATGACACTCTTAGGTGAACTCAACATGGTCTTTATTGATAGGCTTCCATCCATGGTAAAACAGCAAAGTTCAGAACAGGCATAATCCAAAGGTTTCAGCAAACAGTACAATCCATTGGTTTCCTCCATGGGTGTCTCTCAGCTCCTACACTACATTGAAACGCTTCCCCTCGTGACAAGCTCCAAACTTAAGAAGAACCCTCTGGAAGGCTTGGTTTCTCCCTTATGTAACCTCTGTATTGTTGCTACAACAAACTGTGTTGCAAGTCTCAACCAATGGCAGGGCAGCCAATGTTGCCAATGCCACCTGGCTAATGCCCTTATTCATCAAGCGATAGCGCCAGGTAGTGTCTGACGAGCGCCAGGTAGCGGCAGCTAACGGCGACTACCGACTCAAGTACGCCTGGTGGCGGTCACAATGACGCATTTATCAAGCAAAATGAGGCTAGCGCCGGCGAGAGCGACGGCTAGCGCGGCATTCATCATGAAGCCGCCTGGACCGAACAGCGCCGCTGCAAATTCCCTCACAGCGCCAGGTATGAGCTGTCACTCCCTGGCGATGTCCAATGCATTTCAATGGAGCAATCTATAATTATTCATAATTAATTGGTATTCATTTTTTTTTTTTTTTTTTTTTAATGTCAAAAAATCGGAGACCACTTCTGCAATGTTAGGATTTATTTTTAAGTCCAAAAAAAAATTAAAAACAATATGTGCAGAATTGATCTAACAGGTCTGAGATTAATGTATTCATATTACAAAATGATTCTAAAAACATGTATAATGTTACATTCAAAAAATATGGTTGTTTAGGGGTTAAAAACTAGTTAATACACATCGCCGCCAGCGCTCTGGGGTTTAAAGAAGGAATGGACAGCGACAGCACATTCGGAGCGTGATTTGTTGATGAATATGAAGCTAGCCGTTCGCTCTGGCCATTCGTTGTCAGGCGCTCACATACAACGCTGGACCTGTGAAACAGCGACCCCCCAGCCCGTATTCAACATTACCGCACACCGACTGAGTCGCTGTCATCAAGCTAACGCCGGCCAAGCACAGCGAATACTGGCTGGCGCTGAAAAAATCATGCTACAGTCGCTCATCTGTCGCTACCTGGCGCTATTAATGAATCGGCCTCCCCGTCTCTATTTACCAAACTAAAGGGGGACGCCAGACCATTAAAGTATTGGTTAGGTCCATTCCTTAGGCAACACTGCCATCATGTGGTTTCATGATGCAATGATCCCAAGAGATGAATCTAACAGGTTTCTAACTAAAACTATTTAAGCTTTCTATCACTATCAGGGGCCTATTCCACTAGCAGGGCTCTAATGGTTCCTACTTGTAGTGTTGCCCATAGTTTCCATCTGTCACATACTCTTTAACTGAGCCGATTGCTCATTAAAGTCCATGTCCAGGCAAACTAACTTTCTCCCACCTTTACCCCAATGAGAACAGTAAGTAATGAGCCATTGAAAAGCAACTGAAAATCTCAAGATTGTATGTAAATACCTTATGTATTCTAGGCGATTGCATTGCTGCATTTTCTGGGTTTGTGGCTAAGCTGGGAAGAGTGTGTCATAATGCAGCTTTATGCATCTGGCACATGCTTTGCTGTGATCAGGGACAATGATGGGACCACTGTGGCTTGCCATACTCGCTCACATTGAGAGCACCAAGAAACAGAGTGGATGTAAGGTCCTGGAGAAATAACATTGAAAAAAGGGCAAACTTTGGAGCCCTGTTACAGCCTCCAGCCTATGCTGCAGGAAATGGAGCAGCTGCACATGGTCAGGCGTCAGGGGAGCTTGCTGGCTAATTATTGCAGTTGGGTTTAGAATCTATTTAAACACAACCAAGCATGGCCCCAAAAATAAAGGAGAACACAGGTTCTCCAGAGAATACACACAGAAATGGCGAATAGAGCTTTGCAGAAAACACAGAAGCTGGAGAGATCAAATTGCTATGTAGAAATAATAAAGGTAAGAGGAGAAACATGCGGCACCATTGGAAGCAGTTAAACGCTTAGCCGGTCAGATGCTCATGAGGCAGGGCCATCAAAGCAGCAAATATTTCTTGTGGAAATTGGTGCAAGAAGAGGCAATTTGCACCTCTCCCGTGCAAATTTGGTGCGATTCGCACGTGCACCTAAGGTGCGCACCAACATGAATCATGCGCCTAGGGGAATCGCTTGTGCTCCACCTGAAATGTTTTCCCCCCCAAAGTCCCCCAGCCATGTTTAGAGGGAGGTGGTCTGGTTCACGCTGGTTGGTGGCTGATGGGCCTCCAGTAGTGCCAGCATTCTTGAATTCTGCTGGTTGACCATTTCTTCCAGCAGCGCCTCCAAGGTTCGGTTGTGTCTTTGCTGCTCTATCAACCCTGCAGCCAGGTCAGCATGGAGCAAGCTGGAAACCCCATGCACCACTTTAAAATGAATTTTGCCTAAAAGTGGTGCTATTGGCCAGTTTGCCTCCATGATTTGCCACTGCCTTAACAAAGAAAGGTGCCGTCTGGCTGCAGGGCGGGGCTGGTCACCTCCAGGGTGCTTGTGGGAGGTTGTGGGGCTGCTGCCGCCAAACTGCAATTGCTGGTTCTGGCTCTAAGAGGTTGTGTTTTGGCAGGTGTGGCAGAAGGTGGTGGAGGCATCCCCAGCAGATTGGGCGTCATTTCCAGATGTGTGCTCCTCCATCTCTTGGATCTCATCCAGTAGAGGCACAGTCTGTGTGGAGCAAGAGAAACATTAGTGTTTGCTAATGGAACCAAGGGGAAAAGTTAAGTCACACTACATACATGAACACTACAGGGAATGACCCTAATGGAACCAAGGGGGAAAGGTAAGTCACACTGCATACATGCACATTACAGAGAATGACCCTAATGGAGCCAAGAGGGAAAGGTAAATCACACTACATACATGAACACTATAGGAAATGTCCCTAATGCAACCAAGGGGGAAAGGTAAGTCAGACTACATACATGTAACCAAATGAGCACAGAGCAAAAACAGTTCAGTGTTTCAACTAATACGCAGCTCCTCGGTATGATCCAAAAGAAGCTGTAATCCCAGTGCGCATGCACAAAGTCCACAATGTGCCCGTCACCCTTAGGAAATATTCTTACCAGAAGGTTCAAGATTAGCAGGCAGAAACATATGTCATACACTCTCCTATTACGCAGAGGTCGTCTTTCCAAAATATATGCTTGTAGGTCCTCTTTCAGTCTTTATACACCATTGGACTCAATGTAGTCCAAAAACCAAAAAAGGAAAAGAAAAGATATCTAGTGCAACTCTGTCAGTTAATGATTCAGGCTTTAATAAAACTCATATGCACTTACACAGTAATGTAGATTAATAGCATAAAAGGATTTCCCGTCTGAGAGGTGTTCCCCCAAGTTCCCACACGCGGCCGTCGTCGGGAAATAGAGAAAATCACTCCAATCAACAAGGAATAACAAGAGAGCCCACACTCCCCTACCTAACGCGTTTCATTGGTAAATCCAACTTTATCAAAGGCAGAGAGTGGATAGAGTGGGGCCAATATATAGAAAAATTAAAACACACTCACCCCTCCATTTCCTGGTGTAAGAAAGGTAGCAAAGCTTGGTTCAGAGTGTGCTGCAAGCATCATGCACAATGGCCAGTGCAGTGAATGGATGCTCGATCACATCCATTGCTAATGACGTCCAGCAAACAGAGACAGACAGCATAATCGAGCGCCGAGCAATAGCAAACAGCGCTCCAGCAAATCTGCACAATGGTAGTCGGCAAGAAATAACATACAATAAAACACAAGGGAATTACCCTAGCGATTATTAATTGGGACATAGAAGAAACATATTCAGGCCACCAAACTACAGGGAATCGCAATGGATTATGCATCACTAGTAAAAGCAGCTTGTATAAATAGAGCTGCTACAGCAGAGATAAACATAGGTCAAAGATTACTAAAACTACAAAAAGGGATTAAAAACAGATTAAAAAACAGTGGGGATCTCAGGGAAACACCACCCAGTCACAATGCAACAATAAGAGCACAAATTAGCTTGTTATGCCCAAATAAACATATATACATATAACAAAATATCCATGTAAAATACAATAAAAAATGTATTTAAAATTTGAAATGGTGCACAGTATATTAATCAAGCACTATCTATGAAACAATTCAAATCCAGTTCAACATTTAAGCCCTTAGGAGATAGGGTGTCCAATAGGAAAATCCATTTGGTCTCCCGTTGGGAAACCTCTCGCACTAAATGGGAACCTCTCCAATGTTTCTCCACCCTATCTATCCCCACAAAGGTTAATCCCTTGGGGTCACAATTATGTTTTTCTTTAAAGTGTGCCGATAGACTATGTTGGGTGAAACCCCTTCGGATGTTATACAAATGTTCCCTAATGCGGACCTTTAGTTCTCTTGTGGTCCTACCCACATAGTACAACCCACAGGGACAAATTTATAGATAAACCACAAAAGTGGAATTACAGGAGATAAACTTATTAATCCGAAACTCCTTCAAACCCTGATGGGAAATGAAGGTTTTCACTGATTTCGGTTGTCCACAAAGTAGTTTACAACCCATACAGGACCCACAACGGAAAAACCCTTCCATGGTTGCTAAAGTCCCTCCCAATTTTTTGGGGGGATCTGTAAAACTTTTGGTAATTAAATCTTTTAAATTGGGTGCTTTCCTGAAAAATAATTTAGGACGATCAGGCAGAAGTGGCCCTAGGCTTGGATCACTTCTCAAAATGTGCCAATGTTTAGAAAAAAGTTGCCCCAAGACTTTGTGCTGTGCACTAAATGAGGTAATAAATGCAAAATCAAGGGAAGAAGAATGGTTGTTCCTAGTAGTGGAGCTAAATAAGGAGGACCTATCGACAGCCCTAATTTGATTCCTCTGTGTCAAGGTCTCATTGGCATTATAGCCTTTATCCAGAAACCGTTGCGTCAGGAGTGAAGATTGTAAATCATAATCCTCCAAGGAAGTGCAATTCCGTCGCAACCGAGTAAATTGACTCCTAGGGATAGCATCCAACCACTTAGGATGGTGACAGCTATCCCTAGGGACATAACCATTCCTATCGGTGGCCTTAAAGTATGTACAGGTGACCAGAGCAGAGCCTGATTTCTTGATCGTTAGATCAAGAAAGTTTACAGATAGCTCACTGCTTTCTGTGGAGAACTCTAGATTGAAATCATTCCCATTCACCCCATGGAAAAAGGAATCCAAATCAGATTGTGACCCCTTCCAGATGACGAAAACATCATCTATGTATCGTTTCCATACAACTAGATTGGACCAATCTTTGGAGTGTAAAAATTGTGCCTCCCACCATCCTACATACAAATTTGCCATACTGGGCGCAAATTTAGCCCCCATGGCTACGCCCGTTTTTTGTAGGTAAAATGAATTACCAAACCAAAAATAGTTGTGCTTAAGGGCGAACGTTAGGCATTCTATCAGGAAATCAACCTGGGCAGTTTGTAAAGTAGAGCCTTGACTCAAAAAATGTTTAACCGCAAGAATGCCTTTCTCATGGGGGATTACGGTATAGAGAGAGGTGACATCTGAAGTTGCCAGAATATAGTCATCCCCAACTCTTATGGTGCTACATAACTCTAGCACCTGGCTCGAATCCTTCAAATAGGACGGCAGTGTGACAACCAATTCTTGGAGAAAAGAGTCAACATACTCTCCCAGGCGGCAGGTTAAAGAACCCACCCCACTGACAATTGGACGGCCCGGAGGTTTAACCAGCGATTTATGTATCTTAGGTAATTGATAGATGGTGGGGATTTTAGGCACTTTGGGGGAAAGGTAATCCCACTCTTTCTGAGTCAAAATTCCTTGCTCTAACCCTCTAGCCAGCAATCCATCCAAGGCCCGTTTATATTGATCAGTGGGATCAGTAGGTAAAATTTCATAGGTTTCCCCATCAGATAAAAGTCTGGCCATTTCCGCTAGATAATCAGACTTGTTCATCACCACTAACCCTCCCCCTTTATCAGCTGGCTTAATAACCAGATCATGTTTCTGCTCCAGTCCTCGAAAACCCCTAAAGCAATTCGTTGGCCACCGTTTTCTATTCACATCCAACTTTTTTAGATCCCTAATCACCACATTCTTAAAAGTGTCCACAGAGGAATTGGATAGATTAGGCGGATTAAACAGGGATTTATTCCTCAAGGATGTGTGTTTAAAAAGGGGTGGAGTCATCTGTGGTGCAACATGTTTATCAGTCTGGTTATTGATCTGATTCACAAAAAAAAATTTTATATTCAATTTCCTTATATATTTGTGAATATCAATGAATGTGGAAAACTTGTTTAGATTCCTCGGGGGTGCATACTTAAGGCCTTTATCTAATATGGCCAACTCATCTTGAGATAAAATAGTAGAACTTAAATTGAAAATACCTGTCCCTATAGCCACCTTGGCCTTCTGATGTCTCGTTCCTCCTCGCTTCCCCCTCTTTCTCCCCCTTTCCTTTTCACAGAGAATCTGTGACGTTGTTCCATAGGTCTCCCCCTGTCTCGAAGGGGGGTATCGTCTTGCGGGTTCACTGGTCTCTCCTGTTGTACCCGAAAAGGGGATTGGGGAGCCCTTGGGGTAAGGGGCAAGAGTGTTGCAGAGTCCCTAGAGGGAGTTCTCACTACCTCAGGGGTCCTATGATTACCCCTCGGAAAAGATTTGCCCAGGTACCTATGGGGTGGCACTCTAGTTGATTCAAATCTACGGGTCCGATCTTTGGGTCTGGGGTGTGTAAATTCATTGTTTCGGGGTGCATGATTGAACTCCCTATTTCCCAAATCTCTAGTGTGGGGCCCCAAATTATTGCTGGTAACCGCCGGGAGAGTTTCTTCCCTCGGTGTAACAGTCTCTGACTGCCATTTAAACACCTTATTGTTAGTGTAATCCCATTGGTCCCGCTGGAATTTTTTCACCTTTTTTAGTCTAATAGTTGTCTCATCCTTCCCCAATTTTTCTTTCAAGCCATCTGAACGCTGGATGAAGTCCGTTTCACCACTGAGAGGGGTTAATTTCTCTTTAAAAATATCCTTCTGTTTGTCTAGAAGGTTTAATTGTTCCTTTTTTTTATAGATAAGTTTCTCTAATAGTAATAACCCACACTCATTGAAAAAATTGGACCAGTAATCTTGTGATTCAGGACTAGAGTCTCCATCATATATTTTAAGAGACCATCTGAGCTGTTGGGGTACCATTTTTTTTGCCAAGTAATGTTCAAGGGTGGCTATATCCCAAATTAATCTTAATTCCTTGTTTAACACCTTATATAAACCTTTAAATTCATCTTCTAGATTAGTCCGTCTCTCAGATGGTTCTTTATTTGAAATCAGTGTGGCAAAATCCACCTGCCCCACTGTACAAAAAGAAAAGATATCCATCTGCTAGGCGGCAGGAAGGGGAGCTGCTGGTGTATGTGGAATAAAACACTAAAATAAAATCAAATACAGGAAAACACCGCGCTTAATCTCAATAATGATGGTTCAATTACATATGAAGATAACTTTATGTCTTTAAAAATGCTCAAACGTGCTGGACCACTTATCCCACCAGTCCTCAATAGAATGTAACCAAATAAGCACAGAGCAAAAACAGTTCAGTGTTTCAACTAATACGCAGCTCCTCGGTATGATCCAAAAGAAGCTGTAATCCCAGTGCGCATGCACAAAGTCCACAATGTGCCCGTCACCCTTAGGAAATATTCTTACCAGAAGGTTCAAGATTAGCAGGCAGAAACATATGTCATACACTCTCCTATTACGCAGAGCTCGTCTTTCCAAAATATATGCTTGTAGGTCCTCTTTCAGTCTTTATACACCATTGGACTCAATGTAGTCCAAAAACCAAAAAAGGAAAAGAAAAGATATCTAGTGCAACTCTGTCAGTTAATGATTCAGGCTTTAATAAAACTCATATGCACTTACACAGTAATGTAGATTAATAGCATAAAAGGATTTCCCGTCTGAGAGGTGTTCCCCCAAGTTCCCACACGCGGCCGTCGTCGGGAAATAGAGAAAATCACTCCAATCAACAAGGAATAACAAGAGAGCCCACACTCCCCTACCTAACGCGTTTCATTGGTAAATCCAACTTTATCAAAGGCAGAGAGTGGATAGAGTGGGGCCAATATATAGAAAAATTAAAACACACTCACCCCTCCATTTCCTGGTGTAAGAAAGGTAGCAAAGCTTGGTTCAGAGTGTGCTGCAAGCATCATGCACAATGGCCAGTGCAGTGAATGGATGCTCGATCACATCCATTGCTAATGACGTCCAGCAAACAGAGACAGACAGCATAATCGAGACTACATACATGCACACTACAGGGAATGACCCCAATGGAGCCAAAGGGGAAAGGTAAATCACACTACATAATGTATGTACACTACAGGGAATGACCCTAATGGAGCCAAATGGGAAAGGCAAGTCACACTACATAATATATGTACACTACAGGGAATGACTCTAATGGAACCAAGGGAGAAAGGTAAACCACACTACATACATGCACACTACAGGGAATGACCCTAATGGAACCAGGGGGGAAAGTTAAGTCACACTACATACATGAACACTACAGGGAATGACCCTAATGGAGCCAAGGGGTAAAGGTAAATTACACTGCATACATGCACACTATAGGAAATGACCCTAATGCAACCAAGAGGTAAAGGTAAGTCACACTACATACATGCACACTACAGTGAATGACCCTAATGGAGCCAAAGGGGGACGGTAAATCACACTACATAATATCTGTACACTACAGGGAATTACCCTAATGGAACCAAGGGAGAAAGGTAAATCACACTGCATACATGAACACTATAAGAAATGACCCTAATGCAACCAAGGGGGAAAGGTAAGTCACACTACAAACATGAACACTACAGGGAATGACCCTAATGAAACCAAGGGGGAAAAGTAAATCACATTACATACATGAGCACTACACTGAATAACCCTAATGGAACTAAGGGGGAAAGGTAAGTCACACTATATACATGCACACTACATAGGGCTTTAATTGGATGAGAGCCTGTGCAAATCTCCAGCCCTGGAGGTTTTCACTCAGCCCAATTTGGAGCATCCAAATTTGGGGAAAGCCAGTGGACGCTCATCATATTCCCTTTGCTTTAAAGCTCACCCCTGTGCAGCAGGCAGATATTAGATTATCTCTATTAGTATATATATTTTATTCTTACGTTTGGCAGCAGTGTTATTTCCGCTTTTCGATAATAATAACTGTGTAATATTTCAGTGGGAGCGGCTCATGCATCAAGCAGATTCATTAGTCCTCCGCTCTCCTCTCTGTGCTGCAGGCGGAAACACAATTCCTGCCAAAATTAGGATTGTACAGAAAATGAATCATTTGCTGCAAAATCCTCAATCAGGCAAATGACGTTGCGTCATACTCTGCAGCCTTCCAGTATTTAAAAAAAAAAAAAAAAAAAAATTAAAAATGTAAATATTTCTCCGGAAGAAATGAGTTTCAATACATCACCGATCCATAAAACATCAACACCGACTTTATATAATGTCACTCAAAGGCATCCAAATAAATCACAGCGTTGGAATCAATTAACCTATAGAGAATAGGGAAAAAAATAAAAAGTGTAAAAATAATAATTTCCTTAAAGTGGACCAAAACTTTTGACTATCTTGGGTTTTGGTCCTTTCTCCTGGGGCACCCCGATCGCTGTGTGAAACCCCCCAGATCGCTTGAAGTAACTCACCTCTTCCCGGTCCTATGGCGCCTCTCGTCGAATCAGCGCGCTGATGTCACGCCATCTAAGATGGCGTCTAAAGCCAGCGGCTCCGAACGTGCTGGTGGCCGCATTCCACGCTTCCTTTTAACAGGGAGCATGCCCGCGCCGGCCATTCACAAATGCCTGGCGTCATTCACAAACGCCCCTTCTAGAGGGATAGCGGAGATGCTGCCGCAGCTTGCGCTTGTGCCATTGGCCCGGGAAGCAAAGTAAGTGAACGGGGCAACCTGAGGGGTATCACACATCGGGGCATCCCGATGCCCCAGGGGAGGGAATCAATCGGCCTGGGAATCTTATAGTTTCCTGGGCCGATCGAGCTGGGTTTTGGTTCACTTTAACATTTAATATAATTGTGGTGTGCAAGGTGTGCCATCGCACAGGGCACCATGGTGCAGCTGTGCCTGGCCGTTCAATGGCCTAACCTGCCCACCAGCTCAAATGCCCCCCCCCCACCTAACCCAGTTTACTAGTCGCTGTTCACTCGGATTACTGGTTCTTTTGCAAGGGAGGGGGCCCAATCAGAGGTGTTGGGGGTGCATGGATGGTTCGGTCAGAAGGAAGGGATGCCATTTTCACCTCTTTAAAGTAGACCAAACCAGCTGACTCTCTATGCCAAGCCCCCTGTGGTCTCTGACATACGCACCATGCAGGCGATCCTATGGCACATGTGCAGACTTTTATCCTATCAACACTCTATGCTGTATATACTAATGCAGGCATAGAACTATTTTTGTCTACAGAGCATAGAGTGTGGGGAGCAGCTGACATCCCCGATTTCCCGTCTAGAGCGGCAGCGCATCAGCTGGGAAAGCCAGGGATGTGGCCTGTGCATGCTCCGCTTGTGTGATAAGTATACAAGCGATCACACATTGGGATGCCCTATGGATTCAGCCAGATCCAGAGTCCCTTTTCACCCCTCAAAACAATGCCTAAATCGCACACAAATTTACACAATGATGCACAAAAGTAGGCGGACAAAAAATACGTCTCATGAATCGGGAGGAAATGCAATAACATGAGAGTTATTTTTATGCATGAAAACTGTGCAAATGACTTTACTCGCAACCATAATTCGACCTTAATGGGAGGGAAAATCCAGCCAACGGATTTAGGCATTTTTTGCCTAAAATCGATTGAGGGTGTGGATGTCAGGTGGGGTTATCAGCAAGCCTGCCACTGGCATGGTGGGCAGGTGACTTGCCTCGCCTCTACTCTTCGAACTGGTACAGGGATACCCTAAACCCCTAAAGTAAAAAAACTCATAACAGGCATAATATATTTTAATAAAAAAACTAACATTATACTATACTCACCTCCTCTCATCCTTGTCCATACATCCCAAGTGTCCCTGATTTGGAGGGACTGTCCCTCTTTTGAGTCAATTTCCCCCGTCCCTCATTGTTCTTATTTGTCCCTCTTTGCGATTTAACATGCATATCTACATCACTAAATGATTAATTCGTCTATTAAAAGGGCATATTTAGTTGTAACGGTTACAACTAGCCACCTGCCAATAAGGAGTGTGGCTTAATTTAACAATTGTCCCTCTTTTCTACCCTAATAATTAGGATGGCATGCTTGTCAGGTTCAGCCAGCACAGGTTTTACAACTTCATCTGCTTCTGTATTTCCAGATCTCCTGATGCAGCTTATAAGCTGGATTCAAACACTGGTCCCAAACATATTAGTCCAATGCTAATTCCACAATGCCACCTAACTCTCCAGGCTCTTTTCATTGCTGCATCTGCTGTATCAGATTTGTCTAAAGCAAACCCTTAAAGTTTTGGATTAGTTTCAGACCTAAATGTTAAGGAAATTCAGAACGAATGAAAAGGAAACTTAGAACCATTCCTTGGACATCAGTGTATGAAATATAATGGTGTACCAGTTAGAAAGGACAATTACAGCAAGGCCCTGTCTTTTAGAATCTTTGAGGCTGATTCATCATTAGCGGCAGGTAGCGACAGATGAGCGTCTGTAGCAAGCATTTTCAGAGCGTCCGCTAGTAGTCGCAGTGCTCGGCCGTGGGTCGCTGTTCAGTAATGTTGAATACATTGTGAGGAGTCGCTATTTGACCAGTACAGCGCTGTATGAGAGAGCATGTTAGCGACTGCTCATAGCGACCGACTCACACCATATTCAGGAAAAAGACAGCCTCACAAATCTCTGGCGCTGAAAAATACTTTTTGTTTGAAGCCCAGAGCGCAGGAGGCTGTGTGTTTAAAGTGTGTTTTCAAGCATCTATCAACTAGTAACAAACGAAAACATATGGAATTACATTGTAACAACATTGTAACATGAAAACTTTAATGCCAGACCTGAAATGTGGTTGTTCCTCCTCTTTCCGGACGGTTGTGCTGGCCTGTACTTGGATGTGGTAATGCTGTATACTGTACTATATGATATCTTTGTTTACATGCACTATTGCACTTTGTGTCCATAACTACACTAGTAATCTGTTTATGTGGCTTTATTATTAGAGATGAGCGAACTTTTGAAAAGTTCGATTCGGCCGATTCGCCGAATTTCACAAAGAAATTCGGGTTCGGCCGAATCGAACTTTTACGAAGTTCCCCATCGAAAATGCCGGCATGGTGGGAGCGGGCCGGCCGGCTTTACCATGCCGACATTTAAAAAACAAAAAAAAAAAAAAGCATTTTTGCCGGCATGGTGGGAGCGGGCCGGCCGGCTCCGCTGTCAGCGGAACCGGCCGGCCCGCTCCCACCATGCCGGCATTTAAAAAAAAAGCAAACACTTACCTGCAGGTCCGGAGCGTGACAGCGCTGACAGCGGAGCGGGCCGGCCGGTTCCACTGACAGCGGAGCCAGCCGGCCCGCTCCCACCATGCCGGCAAAAATGCTTTTTTTTTTGTTTTTTAAATGCCGGCATGGTGGGAGCGGGCCGGCCGGCTCCCACCATGCCGGCATTTTTTTTTTTTAATTTCAGGAAAAATTCGATCGGCACGAACCACAAAATATTCGGGTTCGTGCCGAATCGAATATTTCCTGAAATTCGGAGCGAATTCCGGTTCGTCCGAACCGGTTCGCTCATCTCTATTTATTATTGAAGATTTATAATCACGTGCACATTTTTTGATTTTTTTATTCATTATTCTGATCATGGTTTTATATGAGATTCTTTTTGGGTTTCACTTACACTTATGATTGTTGGATTTGCACCAGTCACTTTATTGGGGTAGTTTTATTTGTTCCCCCTTCCTGCTTCAGATAGGCAGTGTTGTTTAAATAATCCCTTTTGTGTCGGCACCCCTTAACACTAAAAATTGAGGGTCCCCCGTCCCATGAATATTTGCATTGTGAGTTTGATTATTATGGTATTTATTGATGAAGTCTAGATTTTCCAGGGGAAGGTCCAGCTTTGTTTTTATATTGTCTTGTTCAGAATGATTGTATGTGTTCTTTGGTGTAATTTCTTTGAATAAAGTATCCAGTTTTTTATTTAGGTATACATTTGTGTGGTGCTCCTTTTCTCAGGTAGGTGTGGCATTTTGTCCATAGCCGCTCTCTTGTTGCTTTAGTCTGGGTTTGTTAGTGAGCACACGTTATTAGGAAGGCGGTGCACCCCCACACTGCCAATACCTGAATGTAGAGTGTACTATGACATGATGAAAATATATATTCCTTATAATCGCCTTGGGTTTCAGCTTAGAAGGAACCTAAAAGTGGGTCCTTGCCAAGAACTCCCTGAGCCGTCTCTGTTAAAACAATAGAAAATAAAAACCATAAATCTTGTTCTTTTTCTATTACAGCTCAGAGCCTTGAATGCCGCACATCGGGAACTGTGTCGCCGTGCTGCCTCGGGAAGGTGACGGTAGAGTGAGCAATTTATGTAACTCTTGTTCACTTTTAAGAGCTCATCTTCTTTCTGTACAGCTCTCACCCCTACAAGAAACATACTACAGAAACTATGGGCCTTATTCATGAAGGTATAGCGCCAGGTAGTGCCTGTATAGCGGCAGGTAGCGGCAGGTGAACGCCAGACACGGCACGCAATTACACTTTTATGAAGCCGAATCTGGTGAGCAACTGGAACAACACCATGTAGCGTCAGATTCATCATTCATCAGGCTCAGCGTACAGCGCCGGCGTTCAGCTTTGCAGAGCGCCACGTATTACCTGTCGCTACCTGGCGCTCTCCCATACATTTCTATGGACGATCCTTAAATTCCTTTCCTGATCCCAATTTTTTTATTTTTTTTTAAATAAAATCTCAAAACTTTCTGACATGTATCCTGGGCAAGAAAATGACATTTTTGAAAACGTTTTGATATTTTATATATTTTTATGCAGAATTGTCCTTACATGTCTGGCATTAAAGTGTTCATGTTACAATGTGATAACAATGTACTGTAATTCCATATGTTTTCTCTTTGTTACTAGTGGATACATGTTCAAAAACAGACTTTAATCACACAGCCTCTGGCACTATGGGCTACAACTATATGATTTTGAGCGCTGTCGCTGTTTGAGGCTGTTTTTTTTTTATGAATGTGGTGTGAGTCGGTCGCAGTGAGCTGGTGCTACTGCTCTCTCTCCAGTACAGCGTAGTACTGCGACTCACACATCATATTCATCAATGCCGGCCATTGAGACGCTCTGAAACAATGATCCATGGCTGAGCACAGCAACTACTAGCGCTCGCTCTGAAATCCGCTCTACAGACGCTCATCTGTCGCTACCTGGCGTTAGTAATGAATAAGCCTGCCCATATGAACTAGAAGATGCGTGCCCCCTAGTGCTTAGTGTGTGTATTACACCTGCAGTCATGCTGTACACGAGGCTGATTCATTACTAGCGCCAGGTAACAGCAGATGAGCGTCTGTACAGCGGCACTATAAAGCCTCGATTCAGAGACACATTCGTCTGGACTTTCGTAGCTGTCTGTGTATGTTTTTGTGTGTGTTTGTCGTTTTTTTGGTTTTTCTGTTTCATTTTCCATTCGTACGTTCGTTCGCGCTCGTGCGTATATGCGCTTTCGATGAACGAAACTAAATCGGATCACTTGCGTTAGCTCGGATCATTTTCCCATCAAAATCTGATATTTTGCGTTCGTTCAGATAACTTACGTTATTGGTATGGGCTTGCGTCTCATTCAAAGAGCGGATTGCTGAGGGACCACCACCCTATAAAACCGTTTCATTTGCGATCCACTTACGGGACCATTTTGACCTTGGATACCTTGCTTTCACCATGTTTTGCTGCTTTGTGGAGGAGTATGAGCGCCTTCAGCTAATGGGCATTGCATGTGTAAGCAGGGCCGAGGACAGATTGCACCGGCGACGCATGCATATCGATCACATGCATGACGTTGAGTCAGTCGAGCTGACCAGACTTAACTGACTGACCTCGCGCTTCTCTCCATAAGTTGTATAGTGAGCTGCAGCCATGGTTAGCCCGCACCACAAGGAAGGGGCAAGCAATTTTAGGTATGACCAAGATGCTTGGCTGCCTGTAATTTTTGGCGAATGGCTTGTTCCAGAAGCTGGGTGCCCTCTCCGTGGGGATCTCCCAGCCTACGCTGAGCGCGCTATCCAAGTTTTTGGAAGGCATGGCTACCATTAGTCAGAAATATATTTTATTTTCGGACGACATGGTAGCCTGGAACGCGCTTAAGTTGGCCTTTTATAATATCGCCGACATGCCCAACGTCATGGGTGCGATTGATTGCACCCACGTTGCATTGGTCCCTCCTGCAGCCGACGAGTACATCTACCTGTATAGGTAAGTTCAATCGGTCATTTTGTTGTATAGTTTAGACAAACTGTATTTTAACTATCTATTAATCCCTCCTTGTAAATTGTCCCTGTGAAACAGCTTACAGTGTATATCTTAATCCCTCCTTGTAAATTGTCCCTGTGAAACAGCTTACAGTGTATATCTTAATCCCTCCTTGTAAATTGTCCCTGTGAAACAGCTTACAGTGTATATCTTAATCCCTCCTTGTAAATTGTCCCTGTGAAACAGCTTACAGTGTATAGCTTAATCCCTCCTTGTAACTTGTCCCTGTGCCCCATTTGACCGTGTATAGCTTAATCCCTCCTTCTCAAGTGTCCCTGTGCCCCATTTGACCGTGTTTAGCTAAATCCCTCCTTCTCAAGTGTCCCTGTGCCCCATTTGACCATGTATAGCTTAATCCCTCCTTCTCAAGTGTCCCTGTGCCCCATTTGACCGTGTATAGCCTAATCCCTCCTTCTCAAGTGTCCCTGTGCCCCATTTCACTGTGTATAGCTTAATCCCTCCTTCTCAAGTGTCCCTGTGCCCCATTTCACCGTGTATAGCTTAATCCCTCCATCTCAAGTGTCCCTGTGCCCCATTTCACTGTGTATAGCTTAATTCCTCCTTCTCAAGTGTCCCTGTGCCCCATTTGTCGTGTATAGCTTAATCACTCCTTGTAACTTGTCCCTGTGATCCATTTGACCATCTATAGCTTCATCAATGTTTTTAATGTCGGCAAAGCCAAACATTTTCATGTGGACCTAAATTAGTCATTCGAATGTTAATCTTTATTTGATCCAACATACATATCCTTTTCTTGCTAAAAGCTACTTATGTACTTAGGCCCTTATTTAACAAGGGATAGCCAGGTAGCGAATGGTGAGCGAACGGTAATGACGGTCACCGCCACGAGTACGCCGGCTCCCCTCCGCAATCACACATTTATCAAGCCGATCCTGCTTAGCGACTGACAGAGCGCCAGATAGCGAATCATTCATCATTATTCCAGCCTCACCCCACAGCGCCAGCGAGCGACCTTGAACAGCAACAGGTATGACCTCTCGCTACCTGGCGCTTTCCAATGCATTTCAATGGAGCAATCTTTAAATATTCATAATTAATTGCTATTAATGTTTTTTTTTTTTTTTTTTTTAAATGTCAAAAATTCTGTGACCACTTCTGCAATGTTAGATTTTTTTTTAAGGTAAAAAAAAAAAAAAAATTTGTGCAATATTGATATTACAGGTCTGATATTAATGTATTCATATTACAAAATGTTTTGAAAAACATGTTTTTTTTTTTCAAAAAATATGGTTGTTTGGGGGTTAAAAAACTACTTTTAACCCATCGCCGCCAGCGCTCTGGGGTTTAAACAAGCATTTCACTGTGCGAGAATTTTTTGAGCGTGATTTGTTAATGAATATGCTGGGAGCCGTTCGCTATGGCCATTCGTTGTCATGCGCTCCCATACAGCGCAGAACCTGTCAAATAGTGACTCCTCACCCAATATTCAACATTACGGCAAACCGACTGAGTCGCTATCAACTACAGAACAACGGCCAAGCACAGCGACTACTAGCGGGCGCTCTGAAAATGCCGCTACTGTCGCTCATCTGTCGCTACCTGGCACTATTAATGAATCGGCCTCAAAGTGTTATTTGTATTGGCCAACATGTTTTTTGGAAGTTGTTAGGAGTTAGTGTTTGAGTAGCTTACCTTGCCTTGCTAATTTTTTTATTTTTATCTTTTCCCAGGAACCGCAAAATGGGTCACTCACTGAATGTGCAAGCAGTGGTGGCCCCGGACATGCGGTTCCTTAGTGTCCTCACCGGGTTTCCAGGCTCATCCCATGACGCATACATCTTGTGAAGATCTGGATTATACCGTCGGTTTGAGTCCGGAGAATTCTCAGGTGGATGGCTCCTTGATAAGTTGACGCAAATAACGTCATTCACTTTTCAATGTATGCCTATGAATATAGTTTATGGATAAAAAATCCATAAGTGGCGGCGCCGCTTGTCAGCTCTTCCCGGAGGGTCTGCGCTAAGGTCTGTGAATCCCTTCTCATGAGGTCCAACCACACGTCCACTCCAGTACAAGCATTTGGAGTTACTCCCTGTGTCATTTGATTGTGGAGAGCTAAAGGATTGCATATAACCCCATGAAAACTGCTGATAGAGTCATGCGGATGAGTGAACATGTCAATCTGAGACCCTTTGATGATTGAAAGCCTAATGTCCTGGATGGTTTGGTAAGCCTCCCATTTATCAGGTGGTGGATTTGCACTGGATGAATTGATCACAGGGTGATAATGACGTTTTGAAGATCATCCTCTTGACAACAGACGTTTTAAAAACTCTAATTGCTAGCTCTGTGCTTTTTTGAAAGAATATAGTTTATGACCCATGTCTGAACCTATGGCTGTTTTTACCCC
The DNA here is from genome assembly GCA_027917425.1 of Gastrophryne carolinensis. Taxonomy (NCBI): domain Eukaryota; kingdom Metazoa; phylum Chordata; class Amphibia; order Anura; family Microhylidae; genus Gastrophryne; species Gastrophryne carolinensis. The sequence continues at coordinate 39,633,591 of CM051238.1, forward strand.
TTGATGAAAAGTTAAACCGGACCTTAACCATGATCTTTAGCAAAGCACAAACCCTTAAAAACTGATTTCCCAGCATTTAAAAATAATATATTTCTAGCTTCTACTAACTTACTTATTATTCTTCCCCACACTCGGATGCAATTCGGTTCTTGACTTTATGATAGGGTCGGCGCCATCTTTGCTCAGATGCATGACACTTACTGAGGAGAGGAGAGTGGGATAAAGTGCAGGGGGCGGGTCCTGAAAAGGTAAAACATCCCAGAATGCAGAGCAGCACAGTCCTAAGCCAATTCGTGTTTGCAGGCTGCCTGATTTGCCCTCAGCCGCCATCTTTGATGTTTAAAGGCTCAGAACATGCAGTAGATGGTGTTAGGCTGTTTTTTTAGGTGAGCAATCTGTATGTACAGGGTGTGGCTAAAATATAAGATAGGCTCTTAGTCAGGGTGAACGACCGCATGTCCGTAAATTTTTGATTTGAACGTGTCATTTATGTAAGGATTTTATTATTCTTTCAGGGATTCCGGCTATCCGCTTCTTCCCTGGCTGATGACGCCCTTCCTTCGGCCACAGAATGTGCCCAGGACGCCTACAATCGGGTGCACCGCAAAACCCGGGACGTTGTGGAGAGGGCTTTTGGCCTCTTAAAAACTCAGGTGTTTGGACCATACCGGGGAGGCACTCCAGTATGACCCCCAACAAGGTCATAGACATCATACAGGCCTGCTGTGTCCTCCACAACTTTGCCATAATGCAGTGTGTTCCCCGTTATGTGGATCTTCCCCCCTCTCCACCCAGCCAGGACCCAGAAGAGAACTACCGTGGCACACCTAGTGCCTCTGGCCAAGCTGTTTCTGCCAATTTGATAAGCACCCATTTTGGCTAATTTGGATTTCCTGTGTTTGTTTGTTGCATGTGATTGTTTATTTTTACTTTCATTTGCCTTTGTGAAGGCGTTTGTATTTTTTTTTAAAAAATAGTAATTAATTAATTACTAAAATATTGACACATGATCTGAGCCTCATGCATTTTCTTTGCCATGTTTGTTTAGAAAAACCTTCAGTAATCTCAAAATAACCCAAACATTAATGCATCAAATTAGTCAACAACAGCTAAAGTCACATTCAATATATTTTAGTGAAATATGAAAATTTGGAGTTGAAGGGCACTCGCAGACTTCATGTACATACATAGTACAACATAAATATACATTGGTGCAGACTCACGGCACCTAGCAATTGGCCCCATCCAGGAGTTTTAAACTAATGCACTCCAGGCCGAAGTTGAGCAACCATTTGCATGAGAATATTTGGCCAGTAATACATAGGGCCCCATATACACCCTCTCCTGCTTGGCCACATTTGCCACAGGCACAGGTGGAAAGCAGCCATACCTGTGCCACATCCATGCCTGTAAGTCAGTGGCCCACCCAAACAAAAACCCCCAGTCCGAATGCAATTCAGTCCAATCTTTGCCATGGTTCAAGGTAGTAGTTTCCCAGCCCAGAATGTCCCCCAATCTTGCCAACAAACAGGATGAGCCAGACACAATTTCATTAGGCCCAAGCCTGCAGCGTGGCAGCTTGAGCGGCAGGTTCAGTAAAGCTTTAGCTCAGGCATTGGCTAGTGAGGTATCTTAGCACTCTAATGAGCAAGCAAAGCCATAAAAAAGGCAATCTTGGTAGCACTCACCAGACAGGTAAATACAGTGGGGATGTAGAGGAAAGATGTGGAGCAGATACAGGTCAAATAGCTGTTAAAATGGGTGTTGCCCATAAAACCCTGGTGGTGGGCCTTGGAGGTGGCCCATCACCTGGGCATGTGTGGCATTCATAATCTACCACTGTTCCAACATGAGTCTATTGCTTGTTCGAACTTCCTCGGGCATGGCTGTGAAATTATTATTTAAGGTGGCCATGTGGCTGTTGCTCGTCCTAAATTCTGTCAGCATGGTGGTTAATGTATTATTTCATGTATCTAATTGTGCAGTAAGCTGCTCTGTGGTTCTTTGAGTCACCTGCCGAAATAAACGGCTGTCATGGCGCCACACTGACTCCAGGATCGGCACGCGCCTCCCCTGGGAAACTGGTCGACGTTGATGACTACATCTACCAATTCTCCGGGTTTGAGCGCCTGCAGATGCTGGACCTCTAGGGCGAGCAAGAGTTGAAGATGTGCTTGGCAAATCCTCTGCAGCAGAGCTACCACTGGGGACTGTAGGCTCAGTCTCAGCTTGCTGCCCACGATGGGCTGGCAGCATGCGTCCAGCTTCAATCTGCTGCAGAGGATTTGGTGCAGTAGCATGTTGGGACAGTGCCAGATTATGTTCCAGCGGGGTCAGTTCTGAAGGTCCCATCAAGCTGGCATCCTCCTCCATCTCCTGGATTTCCTTCATCAGTGTGTGGGTCTGTTGGGACATGTGCAAAAAAAGGTTCAGTTTGGGCCCTAAATATATTTGTTATGCAAATTAGTCATGTGCATTCACATGCATCAGCAGATTCCACTTACCGTATATATCTGTTCCTGGCTCCTAGGCAGCACGGAAGTTGACCACGTGGTCAAACTGGATGAGGAGGGGGCGTGGCTTGACATGGCGCCGTGAGGACGTGACTGTGTTGAGCTCCGCACATCTACAGCTATTTAGCGCACCTGGACATACCTGAAACACCCGAAGAACAGATGACCAGGAGGGGGAAAGGGAAAGGAGCACCCAGGAAGACCCGAGATCGCTCCATACCTTCCTTCTTTTGCGGGATCCAATATGGCGGCCGCCATCGAGCGACCACACGTGAACGGTGCCGGCCCTCCTGCTCCCCTTCAGCAGAGCCCTGCTCCCCCGACCCCCGGCGGGGGCCCCCCGCGGAGCGCGGAGACTGACAGCGCACGAGATGAGAGAGGGGAGAAAGCAGCTGTCATCGGCCTGCTGGAGCCGAGTCCTCAGTGTGTTGCGGTCTGGGTGCACTGCGAGGAGGGAGGACCGCGAGGATCAGCAGAGAGAGGAAAGGTCAGTGGGCTTCCCCAGCTATCTGTGCCCCAGAGTTTGATAACTGCTCAGATCCCACAGTATGTGCATCACGGCCAGAACAGCCTAGCACGGGGTGATAGGGGGGTCAGCAGTGCAGAGGACGCTCTCGCAGCCCCACGGCCACTGGAGGGTAACATGCATGAGAGGACCCCCTGGGAGCGGATTCGGTTAGCCCAGACTCCCCCCCCCCTTGTACAGAGGCGCCGGGGCTGGCGTCCCCTGTGTATGAGGGCCTCTCACACCCCTCGCCCGGGGTTGTCATCTTCTCTCCCGGCCACACTAGCAACCCGGCCTCCCTATCTCCTCCGTCAAGTCCCATTCCGCAGTGGCCGCTTCACACTTCGCCTGCCCTGAGTGACGCAGCAGAGAGTCAGGACCTGGGGACCGCAGCTGAGCCTCTACGACCTGGGTGGAGGATACAGGATATCGGGACCGTGGGCCCTCATGTGGACCCCCTCCAGCCTCCCAATGCGAGCCCCAAGAGGCGGGCGGAAGGAAATGTCACATTGGGCACCCCTTACTACGATATGACCCAGCGAGAACTTGCACCGGCCGCTTGCCTCCCAAACACGTCTTCATTTGTCCCGCTTGATTTTCTGACACGTGTGGTAGCAGAGGCGGTTAAAATCAATATCAATTATGCCCTCGGAGGCCATCCGACCCGAGGAGATTTTGATGGATATGTATCAAGAATGGAGGGCACAATCAAAAGAGAGCTCGCGACCCTGCAGGGAGCTGTATCTGATATTACACGGAGAGTTGATGGTGTGGAAAGCTCTCGAAGTGCGCTGGCGACGAGGGTTGTTGCGCTGGAACAGCAACAAGCGGCACGCAGCGAGCTTGGGAAAAGGGCCCAATCGCATTCCGTGGGTCACAAGTCATTATTCTGCAGGACTTATAGCGGAGGACACTGCAAATGAGAAAGCTCCTGAAGCCACTACTGGAGATCGTTCAGAGCCGGGGGGCGACATACCGCTGGGGGCACCCGTTCCAGCTCATGGTCAGAAATAGCGGAAATCTTTTCGTGTTGAAGTCCCCGAGTCAACTACCGGACTTATTCCACTTCCTGGAGACGGCCATGGTTGACATCCCCGACTGGACTGTCCCGGACTTGTCGATCTATGGACGCCAACTTCCGCAAAGAGTGGGCGATAGCCCTCGAGGAGGCAGGAGGGGGGCGCGCGGGCCCGGCGTTAATGTCCACAGATGAGGCCTCTGATTCTGCAGCGCAGACTCCCGGTCCCTCCCTGCGTCGGTAAGTCCCACCGCCCCATGACCTAGAACTGGGGGGTGAGCGACCGAGGTGGGCAAGACGGGTGGCGCTATAGTAAGAACCCCCTTGAAGAGGGATCTAAAGTGGACTCCAGCTGTTTGGACGTTCTGGCTGGGGACTTGTCTCCCGGCTGGCTTCCTGGTGTTGTTGTATTTTGTTTTGTTGCATTTTGGCCTACTAGGTTAGCGCAAGCTTTATCGCATTTAGTGAAAATGACATCGCCACCAAGCAGGTGGAGCATATGGCCCCCGGCCCTTTTCCTGGTAACCTGAAATGTTGTTACGGTGAAACTGTTTGAACTGCTATTGTTTGATCTTATATGTATGGGTGGCTGGCCGGCTTCGACCGCGCTGGGCCCTCTGGGTGGACGCCTGGCGGGCCGCCTTCTCCCTGGCAGGAGACCTGTCTGTGGAACCTTACCCATGGGCTTCTCCGCCGTCCTTTTCGGCATTGACCACTGCCATGGAGTTACGGCGGCTGCCGGGCTGAGACGCACTGCTGTCCGGATTGCCTTGTGCGGATGGCCCTATTGCGCCACCCTGTGGCCTCCAACCGCCCAACCATCTGAACCCCCCTCCATAACTCTCATGTCCTGGAGTGCATCATAGTGAGGATACAAATATAGTGCAGCTCACACCCCGCAGGTCACGGCCCCAGTCCTCTACTCCCCCTATACTCCAGGTGCACCCCTCTAGTGACGACTGTGGTCCCCACAGAGGGGAAGAACAAAGTGGACTGCTTATCCACCCCGTATTCGGGGGGATAGAGTGGATTACACCTTCCTCCGCTAAAAGGCACCATCCCCGGAACACATGTATCGTGATTTACCGGTTGGCTACTAGTTAGCCCAGTTTCTCCCTTATTACTTGTTTGTTTCATACTTGTTTACCCCCTCACCCCTGGTCCCCCATAGTCTTAATTGTTACCCCTCACACCAACCCCCCCATCCCAACGCCCCACAACCCCAATGGCTCTAGCAGCGGCCTCGTTTTAATTCACTACCCCAGGGGCTACCTTTGGGCAATCAGATAACATGGGTTCGCTAAAGGTTGTATCCCTAAATGTGAAAGGCCTTAACACTCCAGAAAAAAGAACAATACTGTGGCAGGAGTTAAGGAGATATAAGGCAAAAATAATTTACATCCAGGAGACGCACTTTAAAAGAGGTGCCTCCCCCAAATTGCATAGTAGATATTTTCCACACGTGTTCACCAGCTGTTCCACTGAGGGCAAAAAAAAGGAGCGGCAATCTTAATAGCGAGAGATACTCCTTTCTCCTTATTAGACTCCTGGGCGGATGATTCGGGAAGAGTATTCATGGTTGAAGGCCTAATTAACCAGAAACGCTATACCTTGATCTCGATATATGCTCCCAACCAGGGGCAGGTTCAATTTCTCAAGCAGACATTGGACAAAGCCGAAAGATTTGCTGAAGGCGAACTGATCCTAGGCGGTGATTTTAACCTGCCAATTGACCCTCTTATCGACACCTCGGCGGGCAAATCAGTAATTACCCAACCCGCTCTGAGATCCCTGAAGAAAAGATTGCAGAGCCTGCAGCTGGTGGACGCGTGGCGGATTAGAAATCCCACGGCTAGGGATTACTCATTTTATTCGAAGGTACATGGGACGTATTCCCGAATTGACTATCTCTGGGTCTCGCATAGCTTGCTGGAACGAGTCTCGGGTGACGGTATTTACCCCACCTCATTCTCGGACCACGCCCCTGTTTACCTGGATTTGGACCTAGTGAATAGACCCATCTCCCCCTTTACATGGTGGTTGAACGAATCCCTGTTGCAGAACCCGGTGGTGCTACAGGATGTCAGGGATGGCATCACCTCGTACTTCAATGAGAATGGGGAGGTCTCACCCCTGACCCTATGGGAAGCCCACAAAAGCGTTATTCGGGGCATCCTGATTAACCACGCCTCAAGGTTGAAAAAAGAAAACACAGCTATGCTGACGAGACTGACGGAGAGGGTCAATGCTCTGGAACTCTCCCACAAACGATCAGAGGCAGCAAGTGTGCTTGGCGAGCTTACGCAAGCCAGAGAGACTCTCAACGCCCTATTAAGACAGAAAGCCAAGTATGTGATTAGGAAATGTAAAAGACGATATTATGAATTTGGGAACAAAAATAGCGCCCTCCTTGCAAGAGCCCTTAAACAGCAGCAGACTCAAAATTTTATACCTGAAATCATAGACAAAACCCAGCAGAGGCAGCACATCTCAGAGTCCATAGCAGGCACATTTAGGAATTATTACTCAGGCCTCTACGGCCTACCTGGCGATACATCGGGGGTGTCGCAAGTGGAGAGAATTAGGCAATACCTGGAGAGCTTGAATATGCCGAAGGTCTCGGAGGAGGCCGCAGCCCTGGTGGAAGCCCCAATTAACACGGGTGAACTGTCAGAGGCTATTAAATCCACACCAGTAGGTAAGGCCCCCCGGGGCCGGACGGCTTCATGACTAGGTACTACAAAACCTTTGAGGCTCTGTTGGGCCCACGACTGGTTGGGGCCTGGAACACAATACTAGATGTAGAAAACCTGGGAGCATTCTCAAGCAGGGAATTGGAAGCCCAAATCACTGTCATCCACAAGCCGGGGAAAGACCTGTTATCCTGTAAAAATTATAGACCCATCTCTCTGCTTAACGCGGACATGAAACTATATGCCAAAGCTTTTGCTAATAGGTTGTCACCACTAGTCCCACATCCTGTGCACCTGGATCAGACCGGGTTTGTAATGCATAGAGAGGCTAGGGATAACGTTATCCGGGCCATTAATGTCATACACTCAGCCAAAACCTCTGGGACCCCTCTGATGCTACTCTCCACCGATGCCGAAAAGGCCTTTGATAGGGTAAGTTGGCCGTTCCTAAAAGAGTCTCTTTGGTACATCGGATTGGGTAATAATATGAGATCGCTCATAGAGGCCTTGTACACCACTCCTTCGGCAAGGGTGAGGATCAATGGCCACCTCTCGGACCCGGTGTGGATCAGAAATGGAACCCGCCAGGGCTGCCCCCTCTCACCCCTCCTCTTTGCCCTGACGCTTGAGCCCTTCCTGTGTAAAATCAGAGATAACAATGACATCCAGGGACTGGTCTCTCGCGAGAGCACCCATAAGGTCGCTGCTTACGCAGATGACTTATTTTTTTTTATTACTAACCCCTCCGAGACCATTCCCGTCCTGATGAAGGAATTTGAAGTGTACGGGAGGCTCTCATACCTAAAAATCAACTTTGATAAGTCCGAGGCCATGAATGTTTCCCTACAGGGAGACCGAGTCAGGGCCATACAGCACTCATTCCCCTTTAAATGGGCCAGGACTTCGTTAACATATTTAGGAATTCAGTTACCATGCTCCTTGTTCAACATAGTGGCCCTGAACTTCCTCCCAATGGCTAGAAGAATCAGAGCTGATCTGGAGAGGTGGAACCTTCCCACCTTCTCCTGGATGGGAAGGGTAAACATAATAAAGATGACGACTCTGCCCAGATTATTATACCTGTTCCAGGCCCTGCCGGTCCGAGTTTCTTCCCCGCGAGTTTCTTCTCCGATCTTGACAGGTCCCTTCTGGGCTTCGTCTGGAATAAAAAACGGGCAAGGATCGGGAAACGCACACTTTATAGGCCCAAAAATCAGGGGGGCATGTCCTTGCCTGACATCAGGCTTTACTGGGCGGCTTCGCATCTTCAGAGAATCTGCGAGTGGGTGACATGTCAGGGCACAAAAAGATGGGTTCAGTTGGAGCGTACGGTGGCTCCCACCCCGCCGGATATATTGATGTGGGGCAGGGGGGACTTATCCTTGGACCTGAGGAGACACCCGACCATTGCGGCGTCACTGGGGGTCTTCGGGAAGTACAGATCGTATTCTGGGATCTCCCCATGGCCGTCCCCTATGGTGCCCATAATAGCTAACCCGGCCCCTGGGTCATCTAGTGCAGATCTCAGGAGATGGAGTGAGTTGCTTTAGCTGAGAGCTGGGGACTTGATTTCAAGGAGAGGATGGACATCACTGTTGGATTTGAGATCTCGATGGGGTAACGCAGATCTCGACTCATGGACCCTAATACGATTGCAGTCCTTTGTGTCCGGGCAGGGCTTGAGGAGGGATAGATGTAGGGCTCATACCGAGTTGGAAAGGATATGCCTAGGTGAAACACCAAACGATCATCTGACCTCCAAATTATATTCGCTGTTGGTGAGGGAGGATGACAGCCCCCCGTCGTTTTGGAGGGACTGGGAGGTCGACTTGGGGACGAGGATTGATGAGGACCAGAGAGGGAAGATTGCCTCTCTTGCCAACGGATCCTCGATTGCCACCAGGGTGCAGGAATCTAACTATAAGGTTCTGACCCGATGGTACTATACGCCTGATAGGCTCAACAGAATGTCTGCTTCGGTGGACCCGCACTGTTGGAGGTGCGGGACCGAGCGGGGCACTCTAATTCACATCCTCTGGTCTGCTCCAAGATCCGGGCATACTGGGAGGGAGTGCTGGCCATCATCTCTCAACTCACAGGGGGCCCGACCCTCACAGATCCCGCCCAGATTCTGCTGCATTCAACGGATCGCCCTGTAAGCAAATATAAGAAATCCCTGCAGGTTCATCTGTTGAATGCGGCTAAGTTAACGATTACAAGATTTTGGAAGCAAAAAAGAGCCCCCATGGTGAGGGATTGGGTTGGAGAGGTGTTGAACATCTCAGAGATGGAGGATCTCACACTTGAGTTCCATGACAGGGACGAACAGTACAGGCGCACATGGATGCCCTGGTTAATTTAGCAGGAGTCTGAAGAATTTAAACAGCTGTTTGTAGATTCTGCTGGGTGACGATCAAGACCTACGCCAATGTACCATTATGTTGCTGTAAAGCTGCACCCATGCCCCCCTCTATATGTGGTTTCCTCTGTGACGGGCTTAGCCTTTGCCCCGAACGACCCCTGGGGTACCTTGCAGAGAGAGGCACCCGCAAATCATGGGCTGGTGGGAGCTGCCCATGATCATAGTTGAGGGCCCCACCCAATGGTCGCAACATACCGTCCTGTTGGCTGAGTGTGAGACTGTGAGCCATGTGGATCATAGAGGCTGCTGCTCCTTTGCCTTTACCCCAAACCCGAGTTCCCCCCCGTTTACCCTCTATTCCCCTCCCCTAATGTGTATTGTAATGTACTGTAATTTGTAACCTTTCCTTTGTATGTTTATATGCAAAAACCTTTAAATAAAGAATTAAAAAAAAAAAAAACTGGATGAGGCTTTAACACTTGCTGAGGCTTGATGCTGGGCTGTGTTTAAAATAAAAAGGCACGTAAACACCAAAATATCCATTGCTGATCTGGATTACTACATATGCTTTAAAAAACACGTGGCCAAGCAGGAATGCAAACTCCAACAGCGGGACAAGGTGTCCTTCACTATGAATGTCAGTATCTGTTATATGTATGCCTCACCCTGTACATACACATTGGTCACCTTAAATAGTCCAAACATGCATGTACTGCATGTTATGAGGCTTAACACATCCCTAAAGGGCCATTAGGGGCCCACACTCAGCTTGCAAATAGCATTTGTCTTCAGAGTATGCTGGTGGGCATTCTTCCTATGTAGACGTTTACCTGACCCCAGATCAAGTATTTGACACCAAAGCACAGCTAAAACCCAAGTGGTATAAAGACAAAGAAGGAAGTGTTGTATATGATTGACTAGATTCACATAACAGGCAGTGCTTTGTTAATATAAAGACTTTAATAGTGACCATAAATACTGTCCAAGGTCGTATATGGCCTGCCAAATTTTGAAATGAACATTCTGCAGACATTAAACACCCAGCTAAAACTGTAACCTCCCCTCCAAGCCACTCCCTAGGGGCATGTGTTCATATATGCATGTGAGCCTCATTTCACTCGTTTAAAACATTTCACATACACACTAACATTACTAACCTGCAGGAATGGTAGGGATGTCTGTGTCCGGTATGCCAGAGAGGCCCTCTAATGCCACGGGGTGTATCAACGCCAGCACCATCTCCTCAGCTCGTGTAAAACTGTAATTCTGCCAGTTTGTAAGCTGAGAAATAGAGGTTCGCAAATTTAGGGCATTGTGGTCAATACAACAAGCAGACAAATGCACAACTCAAATATGTACCTGAGATTGCGCCGTTTATTCTGTTTCTTCCGTGCTGCATACTTCAGGTTAGATATTTTGCGCTGTATCTGCTCCACATCTTTAAGCTCCTCCCCCGCTGCATTGACCTGTCTGGTGAGCTCCTCCAAGATTTCTGTCTTTCTCATTTTGCTTGTAGATTTTGATTTTTGCCTATATAGCTCGTCTTAATGGAGTGTGAGCCCACTTGCCAATGCAAGAGTTTGTGCCTCACCAAACCTGCCACTCAACTGTCCTTGCCGCAATGTTCGGCCTATTGCTTGCTGTTCTGGCTCATCTCTGTATGTAGGCAATTCAGGGGACATTCTGGGCTGGCTCTGTTGTGTTGAAATGTGCGACACGTGGCTTGAGAACGAATGGACTGGACTTGCAATTGGACTGGGGGTCCTTGCCTGGGTGGCCACCGAACTTCCAGACGTGGATGTGGCATATGGATTGTTGGTTGCCACCTGTTCCGGTGGCAAATGTGGCTGAGGAGGAGAGGGTGTGCTTGAGGGTGTGGGGATTCTGACCCTGTGCCTCTTTGTGCCCTTGCCACTTGTGGTTCGATGCCCATGGGAGGTACTGGCACGTGGCTCAGGAGAGGCAGAGCTGGCTGGGCTGGGGCTTCTGGGCCTGTGGCTCTTGGTGGCCTTGCCACTAGTGGTTCCATGCCCATGGAAGCTTTTACCACGTGGAGCTGGAGAGGCAGAGCTGGCTGGGCTGGGGCTTCTGGGCCTGTGGCTCTTGGTGGCCTTGCCACTAGTGGTTCCATGCCCATGGGAGCTTTTACCACGTGAAGCTGGAGAGGCAGAGCTGGCTGGGCTGGGGCTTCTGCCACGCTGGCTCTTACTGGCCTTGCCAGTGGAGCGTGCTTTATGATGGGATGTGCTAGGCCGGGGAGGAGGGGAGGGTGTTTTTTGGGGGCTGGGGCTTCTCACCCTCTGCTTCTTAGTGGCCTTACTTGCCGGCGTACCTGCCTGCTTTGTTGTTGTTGGCTTCTTCTTAGCCTCTCCCTCCTTGGCTTTGGTGGTTGGTTTGGGTTTTGTGGCCTTGGTGGCCAATGTCGCCTTGGGTTGGCCACTGTGGCTGCGCGTTTTCCACACCTTGGGAGTAGGTAGTTGTGACCGAGTGGTCGGACGTGAGGAAGAAGGCTACTCATGCTGCTGGGGCCTTTTGCTGGTGGCCTCCTGGCCTGGTGATGCCAGTTTCCTACTGGGTGCTTGTTTCCCAGAGTGCCCTATAAATAGAATGCCAGACTGTGGGAGGGGGGGGGGGGGCAAAGCGCTGGCACTAGAACCCATGATGCTACTTGTAGATAGCACGCCAACACTGCCTACTGTTTTGACCCCAGTCCAATGCTGTTGCCACAGGTGTTGCATGGGCCTGGTAGCAGCTGCTTTCATTGTCTCTATGGTATGTATGCCCATACCTACAGTCAAAATTACCCTAAATAACACTGAAATACTTTATTTCAAGGCATAGGGACAAAGATAATACAAGAGTGCTACTCTATACCATGCGAAGCCTGGTGGAGGAATCACAAATACCAGAAACCAAGGAAGCTGCCCTTGGAACACGTGGCCCCAAAGAGCCGCAAACCCCGCCACACACAAAGGGCTGCACAAAGGGTATTAAAATGTATTAAATAACAAGGGGTTATACAAAAATCAAACAAAAACAAAAACAAAAAGAAGGGGATCTCCCCCATACTAAACCAATATGCTATATGGCCATTAGTTACATTAATATTGCCACACATCCATAATAATACACACCAATAAATATATCATTAATAACATCAAATGTACATATCAATATTTAAAGTGAATTGATACAGTGCAAGTGCCTGTCACAGTGTGAACACAATTATTTCTATCAATACCTAAAACCACCCTATACTACCCAATGAAAAAATGGCAGCAATACTTAGGCCATGGTTTAAGCATGGGGGTCTCCCGAAACTCTGCTCCATGCGCTCCGTGGGGTGACCACTTTGCATTATTTCTAGGCATAAGTAAAAAGTAATCAGCTGTAATGACTTTTAAAACATTATAACAAAATTGTAAACAACTCTGCAGCAGCCAAACCCTTTGACTTACATTGATTGATACATAGTTACAGTAGCTGTGGATTCAGTGTGAGTGTGTGTGTAACATTACAGACATGCTGACTCCAGGCAGCCTGCCCTGTGCGAAGAAACAATATCATACAGATTGGGCTGATCCTAAGGAAGCTCCCAGCTCATCTGCAGTGTGTCTGTGGGCTAGCAAAGGTTCTCCCCAACCCCTTATTTATGCTTATGTGCAAGCAGGGCTCTCAGGTTCAATCCAAGATGGATGCTCCCATGTAATTCTAGGAGCGCATCTATTCCACAGCATCTGCATGAGTTTAAAGCCCTTTCAAACAGCATATGCCACTGATCATAAAAAAAACACACACAAAGGTGAGAGATCAAATAGATTATTGTGGAAAGGGACACTGAGACAAAGAATTTGAGGCGGGGGGGGGGGGGATAGGAAAAGTTTGGAGAGAAAAGAAGAAATTATAAAAAAGCTGATAAAATAATTTAGGGTGTAGTACCTAAAATGTGGAGCGCTCCCCACCTTGCCATCTCCGTAGGTTGATACACACTGAAGATTGGTGAGCTCTTCTACTTTATACACACAAGCGACACAACATTTCTTTTCAATATGATTCAAAACAATTTAACCCTTTAAGTGCCAGCCTACCTGGAGTTTTTGTCACACTCTGTTGCCAGACCATTTTGCACTATTTTGCGCTCCCCATGTTCAAATGTGATTTTTGAAGGGATTTCCAGGGATTTCCCAGGAAAATGATATATTGTTTTTTTCAGCAGAGTCTGGGCTTTAACATGAAATGTCTTGTTTGTCATTTGTTAGGTGTATTCTTAATATTTTTGGGTGAAATATGTGCAAAAAAAAAAAAAAAAAAAAAAATGTTTACATATTGTAGTTTTTTTTGGAATAAAAAATGTAAGTTTGTCAATAAAATCTTATTGCGTGTGAAATCCCAATTTCTCCTGGTTACAGCGGTACCACATATGTATAGGTAGACACCCTTTCCTGCCCAGGAGACTCCCCCAAACTGAAACAATGCTTTAGGAGATTTTCAGATAAAATACAACTATGCTATGCAATATGCGCACCTTGCGGTTTTTCCAGAAAAACAACCCTTTACATTTGAAATACCCCCAACAAACTATATATTCTCTGGAAGTACACACCTCAGGCTTTCTAGGGGTACCAAGCTTGTGGATGTGGCCATAGTTTTCTGGAAGTAATCCCTCAACGTAATCTTTGGTTGCAAAGAGTTTCCCTAAAAAAAGGATAAAAAAGCAGAATCAAAGCCACATTTTCCTAAAAAAACTATATACAAACAAGAAAAAACAAGTTTAATCTGAAAACGCAACATCCCCCGAACAGAACAACACCCAACATGCATAGGTTCTGTCAAGGGAAGAGTTGCCAAACACCCCAAAGTAAAGCATGCGCATAACGGTAATTTTACTTGAAAATTTCAGCTCTGCAGACAAAGTGCGCACCTTGCGATTTTTCAACCAAAACAACCCTTTACATTTGGAATATCCCCCATAAACCATATATTCCCTGAAAGTACACACGTTAAGCTTTTTAAGGGTACCCAGCTTGTTCTAGTGGGCTCATCTTTCTGGAATTAATTCCTCAAAGAATTCTTTGGTTGCGCAGGGTTTCCCTAAAAAATTTATAAAAAAGCTGAATAAAAAACACCTTTTCCTAAAATATAAATATGCAAACCAGAAAAAACAAGCTAAGTCTGAAAGCGCAAGGTCCCCCGAACAGAACAATACCCAACATGCATAGGTACTATTAACCCTTTTAATTGCCAGCCTACTTGAGATTTTGTCACCCTCTGTTGACAGGCCATTTTCCCCATTTTGCGTCATGTTTTGCGACATGTTTTGCGCCATTTTTGCTGTAACTTTCAGAAAAATTATATATATATTTTTTGCAGCAGAGTTTAGACTTTAACATGAAATGTCTTGTTTGTATTTTTTTTTTTTTTTTTTTACAATATTATTAAGTGAAAAAAAAATAAATAAATAAAAACATTTTTTTAGAAAATTGACTCCTTTATTTTAAATAAAAAATGTATTTTATTAAGGAAAATCATATTGCATGTGAAAGCCCCATTTCTACCGATTAGAACGGTACCACATATTTATCGGTAGCCCCCCGTTCCTGCCCAGGAGACCCCCCTAACTGAAACAAGTATTTTATAACATTCACAAAAAAAATACAAAAACCATCCACACTACAAAGGGTTAAATCGGGAAAAAAAATGACATAGGGTCCCCCCTCCCAGGGGAGGGAGACCCCATTTTTTTTTATTTTTTAAGGGTTAAAAACCCTTAAAAATCAAAAAAAAAATTGACGTGGGGTCCCCCTTACCCAAAGTAACCAGCCCGGGACCAGCTATGGGGGCTTGTAGGCACAGAGTGGGGGGGCCAGCTTTTGTGGCCCCCCCACCCTGCAGCCTACGAGCCCACATAGCCCATGTGGGCCCGGGCTCTTCTGCCCCCCCCTGGCCTTTGGGGAGGCAGGTAATGGGGGTGCCGGGGGTTAATGGCAAGCCACCCGCTAGCGCAGGTGGCTTGCCATCCCCCCAGCCTTGTGAACTGGTATAGGGGTCATGGACCCCTTACCAGTTCACAAGGGGTTAAAAGTAAATAATGACACACACACATAAAGAAAAAAATATTTTATTAATTTTTTTTTTTTTTACACTATACTCACCTCCCATCCATCCTGGAGCACTCTGTCCCTCGGCGATCACTGGCTTCTGCTCACTTGCTAGAAGCCTTTTATAGCTGCTGGATGACAGATTACAAAGGGTTAATAAAAAAAAAAAATGACATAGGGTCCCCCCTCCCAGGGGGGGCGGACCCCATTTTTTTTTGATTTTTAAGGGTTAAAAACCCTTAAAAATCAAAAAAAAAATTGACGTGGGGTCCCCCTTACCCACAGTAACCAGCCCGGGACCAGCTATGGGGGCTTGTAGGCACAGAGTGGGGGGGCCAGCTTATGTGGCCCCCCCACCCTGCAGCCTACGAGCCCACATAGCCCATGTGGGCCCGGGCTCTTCTGCCCCCCCCTGGCCTTTGGGGAGGCAGGTAATGGGGGTGCCAGGGGTTAATGGCAAGCCACCCGCTAGCGCAGGTGGCTTGCCATCTCCCCAGCCTTGTGAACTGGTATAGGGGTCATGGACCCCTTACCAGTTCACAAGGGGTTAATAGTAAAAAAATGACACACACACAGAGAAAAAAAAATCTTTATTTTTCTTTTTTACACTATACTCACCTCCGATCCGACGTCCCTCGCCGCTGTCCCGCGCCGATCACCTCACTGACAGATGCCGGTGGTGATCGGCGCAGGGCGGGTGACAGGCGAGGGGGCTCCGATCGGAGCCTCCTCACCTGACACCCGCTCTGCTCCGATCACCACCGGCATCTGACAGATGCCGGAGCTCGGAGGGGGTATAGGAGGAGCGGGATGACGTCATCCCGCTCCTCCCACAATGGGCGGGGCTAAGCGGCGGCGGCCGTCGCCGCCATTACAAGAGGTGAGGACCCGGAAGAGGGTCCTCACCTGAAGACTGCGCAGCCCAGGGGGGGGATCGGACCCCCCCCCTGGTGAAGAGGAGACCCGGACAGAAGGCTCGGGCGCGGAGGTGAGTAAATGACAGTTTTTTTTTTTTTTTTACAGCGGCGATCGGCGATCAGCGCTGGAAACGGGGGGGGGGCGGCTGGTTTCGGGCCCCCCCCTGAAGACGGAGGACGACGGGGGGGCGATCGGATGCCCCCCCAAGGAAGAGGGGACCCCAGGCTTCACAAGGATACCGGAGGTAAGTGATTTTTTTTTTCTATTTTTTAACTGTTTGGGGGAAATGCCAGGCACGTAGTTTCTACGTGCTTGGCACTTAACGGTAGGAGAAGCAACCACGTAGAAACTACGTGCTTGGCATTTAAAGGGTTAAAGCTGAAGTGAGAAAAACCATTCGAGACAGCCTAAGGCACCAAACTCTCCCATATGGACACTTACCTCCTCCATATTTTACGGATATACCACCTAAATTAGACCAATCTGTGTAATTAGCGTAGCTGGCCATGACAATGCAAAGCTGGGAGAGCCAGGACGGTAGTGCACCGCGTGTCCCTGCCCTGGGCTCTGGCTCTCATCTGCGCTGAGGACTCTGTGACCTTTTCAGGCTGATGTGAACACTTAGCCTGAGTTTCGTTTGTCTCTGCATTTGTTGCGCCGCACAAGATGTACCCCGTCTGTCACTTTGCATTAGAGCTTGCGCTGCTGGCACTGACCATGTGCCTGGAATCACAATGCATGCTAATGGGTTCTGGGAAGCAAAACTTTTTTTTCATCCCCTTTACCTTTGAAATGGTCTTTAGCCCAACCTGCTCACGTTAACCTCTTATTCCCCACCAAGAGCATCATAGCACAGCAACTGATACGAAGGAGAGGTCCAGGTATTGCCGCATAGAGAGACAGTATACAAGGACCACCTTCTACCTACCAGGAAAGGGTTTGGGGTTGTCCAGGTTACTACATAGACCATATATTCACAAAGCCCTAAAGCTCCTAATTTCTTTTTTTTCCAAAATGACACCCCCCCCCCCCACACACACACACACATACACACACACACACACACACACACACACACACACACACACACACACACACAGAGGCCGATTCATTAATAGCGGCAGGTAGTGACAGTTGAGCAACTGTAGCTGTATTTTCACAGCGCCCGCTAGTAGTCGCTGTGCTTGGCCATTGTTCGGTTGTTGATAGCGACTGAGTCGGTGTGCAGTAATGTTGAATACAGGGTGACAAGTCGCTATTTGACAGGTTCCGCGATGTATGGGTGCGCATGATAGCGACTGGCCCTAGCGACCGACATGATTCAGCCTCTTACCTAGTCATATCTGCCCTCTCCCTTCCTGTATCGTCGCAGCATCACCTAGAAGCAGAAGCTTGCCACTGACCTCTGCCACTCCTCCTGATCCCCCTAGCAGTAGGCCACCAATCATAGGGCTCCACTGTTGGTCTGGTCTGCCCCCTGTGTATTGAACTATTGTGATTAGGTGTCAACGTAAGCTGATTAAAACACACTACCTGCTACTGTACTATAGAGCAGCTACTGGCTGGAAATTCCAAAAAAAGATTGAAAACTTCAAAATAGGTTTTCTCCACTGTGGCCCTTATTTATGAAGGAATAGCGACAGGTAGCGACTGGTGAGCGACCGGTAATGACGGGCACCGCCACGAGAACGCCGGCTCCCCACCACAATCACACATTTATCAAGCCGATCCTGCTTAGCGACTGAGATAGCGCCATATAGCGACTCATTCATCATTATTCCAGCCTCAGCCCACAGCGCCAGCATCCGACCTTGAACAGCGACAGGTATGACCTCTCGCTACCTGGCGCTATCCAATGCATTTCAATGGAACAATCTTTAAATATTCATAATTAATTGATATAATTTTTTTTTTTTTTTAAATGTGAAAAATTCTGTGACCACTTCTGCCATGTTAGTTAATTTTTTTACGGTAAAAAAAAAAAAAATTGTACAGAATTGATATTTCAGGTCTGATATTAATGTATTCATATAACTTTTTTTTGGTTTCCAAAAATATGGTGGTTTGGGGGTTAAAAAACTACTTTTCACACATCGCCGCCAGCGCTCTGAGGTTTAAACATGCATTTCACAGCGCGAGAATTTTTTGAGCGTGATTTTTTAATGAATATGGTGGGAGCCGGTCGCTAGGGCCAGTCGCTATCATGCGCTCCCATACAGCGCGGAACCTGTCAAATAGCGACTCCTCACCTAATATTCAACATTACGGCAAACCGGCTGAGTCGCTATCAACTACCAAACAACGGCCAAGCACAGCGACTACTAGCTGGCGCTCTGAAAATGCCGATACAGTCGCTCAACTGTCGCTACCTGCCGCTATTAATGAATCGGCCTCACAGTAAAAAAGGGCACAGATAAGCTGATGGTGTGTGTGTGTGTGGGGGGGGGGGGGGTGATGGCAGAGAAATAGAAGGAATGGGCAAAATGGGGACAAAAAGGGAAGGGATAAAAGAGAAGAAAAAGCATGAGAAAGGGAAGAAAGGAGGAGGAAAAGTGTCTAGATGGAAAGAATGAGATGAAAAGTGCGGATATGGAAAAAAATATAAGAGAGTGATGGTGGTAATGTGCTAAAGTTTGAATGAATGGTGTCAGCTGAACTTTTTGTCCGAATGTTATTTCCTGGTGCCCCGGTACAAAGAGAAAGGCACAGAGCCCTGTTCAGACACAGAGTTCTAAAACCCAAAAGGTCAGCCATGGTTTGGGTACTATACTTGGGTGACATTTTAGAGCTGGGGTTGGGGGTTCCTGTAGTAGTGGGGTGTTCCCTAATAAAAAGCACATCATTGTGTCTAATTGGTTTCAGAACAGAAGCTCGGCTTATTACGGCTTTCACACTAAACATATCAGAAATACAGTAAGCCGAAGCACCGAGGTGGAATGGCCTATTGTGAGCTTAATTATCTGAAATTGGATTCCTCGTTACATCTGCATGAATATATCCTGATTAGAGATTAGGCAAAGCGAGTGGATTTGGGATCAGTAGAAATTGATTTTTATCACGCTGTGAGCATGTGTTTGGAGTCACTTGAAAAATGTTGGCAGTTAGTCGAGTGCTGAAGACTTTTGTCTTTAAACCTTTTGATGTAAGTTCCATTGAAGATGTTCAGTGGACGAGAAATCGAATCTATATTAAAAAGCTAATGAAAAACTTTTACCGGGTCACCCAGTCTCACCCCAGAGCCGAAACATGAAATATAACATCACCTGAGCAGTTTAACCAATAATTAGAATGTCATTCAAAGTTAATCATCCATTGCCATTAGTGGCCAAGGGTTCCATACCTGGTTTAGGCTTGGCCTCCGAACTGATAGAATCTACACTCCCGGCCTCATATGAACTGGTTGGGCTACCAACTGAAACTGAAGCAGTAGCAGTTTCCAAGGCAGTTTCACACACAAGGTACAAGATGTACAATTATGGCCAAACCAGATACATGACTGTGCAGGCAAGCAAAGCTGGACACAGCTACAGCACAGCTACCTGTATAATTAAACACCCATAAAAAATAAAAAAAATACCGAAAATGTATTTTATTAAAAAAAAAAAAATCTTCCCCTCTGCACTTTTTTCAAGTTGAAATTGCTGCTTGCCGAGCTGCTCAGCTCTATTACTTACTACTAACCTCCATCACCTTCTGCCCGAATGAACCCGGGGCCCATGCCAGTGCTCTGTTCCATGGCACCATTAGCCCACCAACTCCTACGACTGGCAAGCCCTAGAAATGGCTGCACACCGAAGCACCGCACACCCCCTATTGGTAAAGGTTTGGGTCCCCCATTGAATGAAGCTTCACAAGAAAAGTTAAAGCACCTTCTAAAGCAAATCTAAAAAAAAATGCTTTAGGTTTCTTTTTTAATAATCTGTTTCACCCCCTTTGCCCTCCACCGTTTCATCCAATCAGAGGCAGCGGACCCATCGGTCCAAAGTGATGTAGCATGTATTGTGACACACACAAAGGGTCCACTGAGACTCTCTCATCCAAGGGCCCACATAAACCCTGAGGCACCCCTAACCCCACCAAAGGGTGTAACTGTTTCTTGTTCCTCAATGGACAGAGATCTGCTAAGAACTGATTAGTAGCTTTCTAATGCAGGGTTCACTGATTGTGTGAGGGGGCAGGGTAGGTTAGTATCAGGGCAGGATTATAAAAGGGGTGCAAGGGGCGCGTGCCCCGGGGCCTCCCCCACTTGCCCTGAAAGGGGGGCCACCACCAACCTATGGGTTATGGTCTGGTCCAAGAGGCTTTTCAGTCTTTGGTCTGACGGGTCGTCAGGCCAGCAACAAAGCTACACTACCCCCCCTCCCCCAGAAATGCAAAGCAGGAGTTCCTGAGCAGCACGCACCCACACATGGGTTGCACAAGGGACAAGGGACTCGATCTGATGTTCCAGTAAGTAGTCAGGTGCCAGACAAGTTACTTGGCTGGACTATTATTTTCAAGGGAAAAAAATACTGTATCTGGGGTCTCCACCAGATTTTGTGCCCAGGGGCCTCCACCACACTTAATCCGGTCCTGGTTAGTATAGTGCCTCTATGGATCAGAACCCTCTCTGTCAGGGAGTGGCCAGTAAGGGTTGAATCCGCTTTAACTGAGAGGCGTTATTAGAGGCCGTAGGGGGTCAATTAAACCAGACAAAAATCATACTTGACTTTTGGTCCATTAATAATAATTACTTGGGAGATTTTTGAGATTGCCACCTTAACTCCCCCCCCCCCCCCACCTGAGCCGCACCCTAACCAAGCCATAACCCATGTGCTGCATAGGAATACACCACTGGATTGCAGATTGGTAAGTTGGTTAGGGGATAGCCCCTCGGAATCTTGAAAACCAGACTAAAAGTCAAATATGGCCAAGGTTAATGGGCCCCGGAATAGGACACAAACCTGGCAAAAAAGACAAATATATTCAAATGGTTCTTTGTATTCTTTAAAGCACTAATGGTATAAAAGAATAATAAAATAAATAAACCCCATGGCGTCCATTACCTCCCCTCATAGTAATCCCGCACCCTGCTGTATAGGTGACTATCGGCACTCAGCTGATTTGTATTCACAAAAGATGCCGTCTGCCGCTGCTTTATCTGCTGAGATGCTCTAGGGAACTGGTAACAGAATACTAATAAACACAGTTAAATCTGTTGCGTACAGTAAGATTAAAAGGGCTGTGAAATTCCAAACCGCCCTTGGCAAGCCTGTAAAGTGTGGATGACTTCCACGCGGGAAAGAGCTCAGGCGTATGGCCCTCTCTCAGCTGTAATGAAATTACGTGCTGCCATATTTGTTCTGACACAAGGTTAAACCGGCTAAAAATATTGTTATATTCCAGCCAGAGGGAAAAGAAAACATTGGAAGCGACTTGTGGACTCAGAAGACCTCAATTCCTGCTGCTATAATGGCTGCGGAGCAACTCGGGATAAGCCGAGGTGACATTGTTGGAAGCAGGTGAGCAACAGAAGTTCTGTACTGTATTTCATTTATGGACTTGTAGCTATTGAGACATCCACTGTAAATGGAAGAGGTTACCAAGCTGGCTAGTGCGAGGTAAGTATTGTCTGAAAAACTGCTAGCTAACCCAAAATCAGGGTCTCCATCAGGGCAGTATAGGCAGGTCTCTACTATGGGGCCCAGCCTGTGCCATCTTTATCGCAATGCCACCCATAATTTCTTAATTAATTTTACAGTTGGGGCCTTGGGGCAGTGTGGGTAAAAGGGTACTGTTGGGGGGTCATGAAGAGTATGTATGGCTGTAAGGGTGGCCTTAGAGTGCCGTAGAGCCCTGGAACAGTATGGCAGACCTGAGGATAGTAAATGGGTCCTTCAAAGATGTTGAATTAAAGGAGGGGTAAACCATGGTTCCAACTCAGGGCCTCCGGCATTTGCGAGCTTCCACCACTTGTTAACAAGGGCAGTAGTTGTTCTATTTACAGGGGGGGCTACACTACCACAACATCCGGTCCTGGTGGCAATCTTTATGAGAGAGTAAAACTGTCCTTAGGGTGTTAGGGGACCTTAGGCCCTAGGCAGGGGCACTAACAGGGTCCTTTGGTGATATTTTGCAATGGTATAGGGCACCAGACAAAGTTAGGGAGTGGTGGAGACTAGCACAATAGCACCTTTTACTGATATGGGGGCAAAAGGGTAGCATGGGAGGGTGGACAAAAATTAGGTAGGTTAAAACAGGTCACTGACAGGCTGCACAGGGCACAGAAACTCGTGGGGTTGACCCAGTCACAACTAGAGGTCCTCCCACTTACCCCTTACAAACATGTGGTCCCCTGCTGAGGCGGACCTGGTACTTGCAATCCAGCTTGGTCCATCAATGTTTCGAGCAACACACCGGCCCGTTAGCTTGAACGGGGGTCCAGGGGCACACACAGAGTGGATGCAATCCCTTTATTTGCCTCCATGCAAGTCCCAGCACCTCTTTGCCAAAGTAAATCCCTTCCATACCTCCCTGTGACCCACATTCCTTGCTTGATGAATTCCTGCCTTTCTGGGCTTCCCTGCCCAGCTTTAGACTCCCTGAGTCTCCCTGCTACCTGTAGCCATTCCATCCTCACTCACAACAATTCTATGCCTCTCTGCTATCTACAGCCCTTCTGTGCTATGCAGACCCGCAACACTTCCATGCCTCCCTGTGACCTGCAGCCCTTCTGCCTCCCCCCACTATTTCCTCTGACAGGCCCAAGGTACCGAAATCTAAAGCTTCATTCCCTGGAGAAATCACAGCGAATAATGGGAGCAGTTTCATTACATGGGCATTACATGTGCAAATTGGGGCTTACCAGGCACACTTCCTTTGCCACTCTCCAAAAGCTGGAGGGGGGTAGGCCTAAAGACCTTAGCTGGATCTCTTGAACTATTTGGTACAGAGGCGACAGATCTTACAGTGTTTCAAAATGTAGGATGCATTATCTCTCCCTTCTGTCGTGACTATAACGAACAAGATGTGTAATTCCGAAAAGCCTGTCAGTTATGGTGTGTTACACTGTTATAGCCTAGGAGCAGCTGATGTGTTATAAATATTTCTATTGTAATCAGATTTGATTCAGTGTAAATCAGCAATGAACCTGCTAGTAAAATTGAAATAGCTCACAGATAGCTTACAGCTTTGTGTGATGTGTACATCATGCTGCTGTGATGGAGAGAACACTGTGTCTCCTCTGATTTTACCATAGGGCCTGGATTTATGTGCTGCAGGGTTGAGTATCTTTTTTGTTATCAACCTGCCCTTTAAAGCTTTGCCATGCATTGACTATAAATCATCTTGTTATTTTTTATTATTTTTAATAACTCTGTATAGAGTATATAGGTGGTTTTGCTAAGGAGTGGCTCCTCCCCGGGTGGCAGCAATGGTTTACTGTAAGTTACAGAAAAAGGCAGCTGTCAGTTGTTAAATAAAGGAAAGTTTTATTATTACAATCTTAAGATGATGGCAGGCGTCAAGTAAGGAAGTTCCATAATTCATGAAGCAGTCCTCACCATGATATGAACAGCGGAAATTTCATTCCAAGGCATTTCTATTATGCGCCCAGCCTGCTGTTCTCTGACTGCCATTCAGAAGTATCTGCTGCTCGGGGGGTCTACACAGAATATATTGTGGGGTAAATGCTGATTTATTCTAAAATACTATAGCCACAATTTCTCCAGCTGAGCAGTGACTTGTAATGGAATTCTTGCCCTTCTTCTGCAGAGGAGGAAGAAAACAAGAGGTATATTGCTTTTATTAAAACTATTCATTTATATAGTAAATGTTCTAAATTATACTTCAGAGTATAAAAATCAAAGGAGCTCACACTTTATGACTAGAGATGGGCGAACCCAAACCGCAAAGTTCGGGTTCGTACCAGTCTTTGCGAGTTCAGGTTCCCAAAACCTGAACACGGACTTCAACCAGAAGTTCGAGTTTGGCGTCTGACCCGAATATGGAAAAGCTAAGCAGCCCATAAACCCGCTCCACCTACGACTTACTTACTGACTTACTTTGGCCCCGCAATCCTTTCCCTGGTCAGCAGCGGCAGCGTTTGAATTGGGCCCCAGCAGGGACTACAGAAAGATGAGCGAGGACACTCCTAGTGCCAGCACTGCCTCACTCATGGGAATCGGCAGCCATCTTTCTGTAGCCCTAACTGGGGCTGATTTTAAAAGAAGCTGCTGCTGACAGCAAGAGGGTTGAGAGGTGGAGGTAAGTTAAAGTAGCGCTTCCTGCTGCACACTCTGCCACCCCCTCAAAGTTAAAGTCCCCTGTGATTTCAATGGGGGCCGGGTTTGGGTCCGGATCCCCGAACCCAAACTCAAACACTCAAACACTCAAACTTTGGGGGGGGGGGGGGGGGGTTCGCTCATCCCTATTTAGGACCCTCAGCTCATTTACTATATACAAAAAATGTGCAAGCACGAGCTAGGGCTGGATGTTGGTCTACTTCTAGGTCCATGTGGATAGTTTCTATGCTATGAACAGAACGTCACTCTGATCTGCCAGTGACTTGTCCTACTACCTCCAAGGAGAAGGTAATTCTTCACCAAGATATCGTGGCCTTTATTCAGTGAATATCTTTCAAGGGCCATTTCATGCTTTATTTCAAAATAAGACGTGTTAAAAAGGTGTAATTAAAAAAAAGAGAACATTAGACAAGTTTTAAAATGTTGAAAGCACATATATGGTGGTTAATAACATCTGAAACTTTCTGGGTTGGTAAAAAAAAGTGATTGTACTTATCGTAAGGTTTTCTTTAAAGAGAAAATAAAATAACTAAAAATAAATTGTCACATCAATCTAGTAAATGTTTTAGGGGTGCAATCATGCTCTAACTTCCTCCCTTACTGTATCACAATTTTTTTAAACTCATGCCCTATTTTGAAATAAAGCATGAAATAGTATTTTTTTTATTAGATATTTTTAGGCAAGTTTACTGTAATGAAGCCTTAGTTACAGTAAAAAAAAATAAGCGTTTTCATTGGCAGACTGGGGCTAGAACTCATTCCAGGATTTTACTGGCCCTGACCAGCCTGTGAGCCACCCAGGAGCAGCTGAGCCCCTGCCCCCAATGGGCTTTGAGGCCTGTCAAAAAGTGCCTTTATCTAAGGCTTTATCAATGCAAGAAACTATTACAGCAGATCAAAATCTACATTTCTAACCAGCATCTGTTGAATTACTCCCCCCCCCCCATGAGGAGCAGCTTTAGGCACCTTTGGATGCTCCTGCTTTTCTCTACTTAGCTAATGGTGCCTGTTTTAGCTGGAAGCACTGTCTTCTTAAGTCATGTCATTGCTGCATCTATGTAATGACTGATCACCTACCATCTCATAGAGAGGGACAGTAAAGAGAAATCAGTGTTCCAGGGCAATTTGGTAGGCGGAAAAATCCATTTCTATTTCTACACCCTAAAAATGGAGTATCAGCAGGGGCTTCAGCTGAATTTATTTTACAAGTTTAGTGGGTTTTGGTCCACTTTAAAGGGCCCGACCCAAAAAAATCATCTCCAAGCATTAGAAGTAACACTGTAAAACAATTTTATCATATGGGTCCCTGTTGCCCCTGAATTCCATCTGTTGCCACCTCATAGGTGTCCAATGCCATTCCATTGGAACGGTGGTATGGCACCCCCTGCTGTTGCCGCTCTGTCCGCTCACTTCCCCACAATTTCTGCCACCTCCTCCAAAGAGTGGATTCCTAAGCTGATGCTATATAACTGCAGGAATAGATCATGGGCGGAGGAATCAGGGGAGTAGCTGGGGAGGGGTGCAGGGGGGTCACTTTCCCCGGTTGCAGTAGGTTATGGGGCCTAAGAAAAGGTGGGGCCGCCATTTTGGATCTTTGCCCCAGGTGCCAGAAAGCCTAACTACTCCTCTGGGAGGAATTCTCCCTATTCCCCCTATGGTCAGTCCACCCCTGCCTACTGGGAATCCTTCCTGTGCTCCCTATGGTCAGTCTTCCTTTGAGGATAACTTCAGGGACCACCTCAGCAATATGCTGTGTTTGCAATTAGATTTAGTGAAAGGAAACTTTCAGGAAGCTTTTTTCACAGTAAATTATCCAAATGGCCAGTTTTAACTGATACTTCAAGGAGTCGGGCTCACATTGCAGGATCTGACTCCTTGTTGCTTGAAAAGGGACAGTGTATTAAAGGGCTTCATCCAGACATAATGTTTACAGCCAGCAGACACGGGGAGGCTGATTCATTAATAGCGGCAGGTAGCGACAGATGAGCGTCTGTCGCTACCTGCAGGCCCGCTAGTAGTCGCTTTGCTCAGCCGTGGGTCGCTACTTCATAGCAACTCAGTCGCTGTTCAGTAATGTTGAATACATTGTGAGAAGTCGCTATTTGACCAGTACAGCGCTGTATGGGAGTGCATGTTAGCGACTGCTCATAGCGACCGACTCACACCATATTCAGCAAAAAAACAGCCTTACTAATCTCTGGCGCTGAAAAATGCTTGTCTGAAGCCCACAGTGCTGGAGGTGGTGTGTTTAAAGTGTGTTTTCCAGCATCTATCCACTAGTAACAAAGCGAAAACTTATGGAATTACATTGTAACCACATTGTAACATGAACACTTTAATGGCAGACCTGTAATGTCATTTCTGAATAAATTTTAAAAAAACATAAAAATGTGAAAAAACAGCATTTTCAATGTCAGAAGAGGTCACAGAATTATTTGTGTTTTTTTTGGCAAAAAAAAAAAAAACCCGGTTTAAAGAGAAGAAAAGGTTCGTCCATTGAAATGTATTGGAGAGCGACAGGTAGCGAGAGGTCATACCTGGCGCTGTGCAAGGCTAAACGCTGGCGCTGTTCGCTGAGGCTGTGAAAATGATGAATCAGACGCTACATGGCGCTATCCCAGTCGCTAAACAGATTCTGCTTGATAAATGTGGAATTGCGTGCCGTGTCCGGCGTTCACCAGTCGCTATCTGTCGCTACCTCACATTAACCAGGCGCTACCTGACGCTATCCTTTCTTAAATAAGGGCCTAAGACTGCCAGCACCAAGCTGTTTGAACGATTGCCCTAGTTTAAAGCCAGTATATGTAATCTCTAATACTGTAGCATCTATGATATTGATCAAATAAATGATTATGTAGATTGCTGACATGGTAAATATAAAATGTAGACTTCTAATAAAAACAAGAGGTAATATGAATATTATTTCTGACCCAGCTGTCAGGAGCAACAGGTATTATTATATTATTAAAATATTATTACTACTATTTACAGCATAGCATGCAGAAAAAACAAGATGCTGCAAAGTGAATGCTATAAAAACAGGATACAATAGGAGAGAATCTTGTCCGTCTCAAGTGGTGGAACAGGGTCCGAATCGGTGCCAGATTTCTGGACCCCTGCCCTGTCAGCCCTGAAATCAGTTGCTTCTGTGTTGCCGAGCTTAGAGCTGCCCCCTTGATTGGCGATGTAATGCTTAGTCTTCCTGCCAGTGTCATGGCTCCCTGGCACCTAGCATTGCAATATGAAGTACTGCACGGGCGAAAGTGGCATTGCAAGGTACACACAAACTTTGTTTCTGGAGATCTTACCTGCAAAAATACATTATGCAAATAGAACAGGTCTAAAGGCGGGCAACAAAAATGGTAGAAGGACTTAAACTTAAAACTTATCAGGAAAGACTTAAAGAACTCAATCTGTACAGTCTGGAGGAAAAAAGGGAGAGAGGGGACAATGATGGAGACCTTTAAATATGTGAAAGGATTGAATAAGGTTCAGAAGGGAAAAGTTTTTAAGAAGAAACTTAATGATAGAACAAGGGGGCACAACCTGAAGCTAGTCGGAGGGAAGATCAGGAGCAATGTTAGAAAATATTATTTTACAGAAAGAGTAGTAGATGCTTGGAACAAACTTCCAGCAGAGGTAGTTGAAAAATCAGCAATCAGTGAATTTAAACATGTCTGGGATAAGCACCTATCTATCCTTAGATAAAGAGAACATACAGTATACAGTATACATATTGCCCCAGACAATCCCCCCTCAGATCAGCCTCATCCTTTCTTGCCCCCCCAGGTTTGCCCCATCCATCCCATCGTCATTCATTTCTGCCCCCCCCCAGCTTTGCCCCATCCATCGCTATCCCCTCAGCTCTGCCCCAGCCATCCAAGTCTCTCTGTCCCATCCATTCCTGTCCCCCCAGCTTTGCCAATCCATTCTTCTTTCTTCCAGCTCTGGCCATCTACCCCCCCCCCCCCAGCTCTGCATATTCATTCCTGTCCTTCTAGTTCTGCCCCTTCTTCCAGCTCTCTCTCTCTCCATCCCTCTGTGCCCTTCCTGCTCTGTCTATCCATCCCTCTTCCTTACAGCTTCTTCCCCATTCATCCCTCTCCCCCGAGTCCTACCTGTCCATTCTTGTTACAATACTTTACTGCCAGTAACAAAATGCTGGGGGGGGGGGGGGGGGGTTAAAGCAGTGTGCCGCAGGCCAGAGCTGTAGGTTCTGTGGGGACAAAAAAAGCAAAAAGCTCCTGTTTTTTCCCAGTGCCCAACAGGATTTTTGAGGGGGGGGGGGGGGGGGGGCAAGCAGCCTTTTTTAGTTTTGCGGAATCTACAGCCACCCCCCTCTGTCCGGACCTTCACCTCTCACCGGATGCCTTTAAATGGACTTTTACAAGAAGTGGTTGAGTACCCCTGGAATAGGGGGTGGAGCTGGAGACATATGGAAAAGGACCCTGTTTCTAGAAAAGTGAAACTTAACCCTTTAAATGCCAGCCACGTAAAATTTACGTGGTTGCCTCTCCGCCACTTAAGTGCCAGCCACGTAAATTTTACGTGCCTGGCATTCCCCAATCCCACAAAAAAAAGTTTAAAAAAAAGTCACTTACCTGACCCCTTGTTTGGTCCGGCCGGGTCTCCTCTTCAGCCAGCGGGGCTCCGATCGCCGATCGGGGCTTCTCCGGCTGCAGGGGAGGGCCCGGAATAGGGTGCCCCCCCCCCCGTTTCAGCAGCCGCCGGGATTGCCTGTGAAAAAAAAAAAAAAGTTACTCACCTCCGCTCCCGCCGACTCCCGCCGCCTCTCCTCTTCATGGGGGGGGGCTCCGATTACCCCCCCCGGGTCTTCTGGAGGGTCTTCTGGAGGGGGGCATAACAGCCCTCCGTCGCAGCTTCCGATGGCGGCCGCCATCTTGGATTTTAGCCCCGCCCCTTCGGACGTCACCGTCGGGTGTCATCGGGGCACCCGGCAGTTCTACTGTCAGATGCCGGTGACGGCTGGGCAGAGAAGGAGGGAGGTAGGCGATCATCCGATCGCCTGCCTCCCCCCTTCTCTGCCCAGCTGTCACCTGCATCAGATCGCCGCGGGACACTGCATCTGAACATCGGAGGTGAGTAAAGTTAAATTTTTTTTTTTTTAATAAACTATTACAAAAACCTGTGTGTGTGTTTATTTTTTATACTGTTAACCCTTTGTGAACTGGTAAGGGGTCCATGTGACCCCTTATACCAGTTCACAGGGCTCGGGGGTCTGGCAAGTCACCTGCGCTAGCGGGTGGCTTGCCATTAACCCCTGGCACCCCCATTACCTGCCTCCCCAAAGGGCAGAAGAGCCCGGGCCCACATAAGCTATGTGGGCTCGTAGGCTGCAGGGTGGGGGGGCCACAAAAGCTGGCCCCCCCACTCTGTGCCTACAAGCCCCCATAGCTGGTCCCGGGCTGGTTACTTTGGGTAAGGGGGACCCCACGTCATTTTTTTTGTTGATTTTTAAGGGTTTTTAACCCTTAAAAATAAAAAAAAAATGGGGTCCCCCCCCCTGGGGGGGGGGACCCTATGTCATTTTTTTTTTTTTGATTAACCCTTTGTGTTCTGTCATCCAGCAGCTATAAAAGGCTTCTAGCAAGTGAGCAGAAGCCAGTGATCGCCGAGGGACAGAGTGCTCCAGGATGGATGGGAGGTGAGTACAGTGTAAAATAAAAATTAATAAAATATTTTTTTTCTCTGCTTGTGTCTGTGTGATTATTTACTTTTAACCCCTTGTGAACTGGTAAGGGGTCCATGACCCCTATACCAGTTCACAAGGCTGGGGGGATGGCAAGCCACCTGCGCTAGCGGGTGGCTTGCCATTAACCCCTGGCACCCCCATTACCTGCCTCCCCAAAGGCCAGGGGGGGGCAGAAGAGCCCGGGCCCACATAGGCTATGTGGGCTCGTAGGCTGCAGGGTGGGGGGGCCACAAAAGCTGGCCCCCCCCACTCTGTGCCTACAAGCCCCCATAGCTGGTCCCGGGCTGGTTACTTTGGGTAAGGGGGACCCCACGTCAATTTTTTTTTGATTTTTAAGGGTTTTTAACCCTGGGAGGGGGGACCCTATGTCATTTTTTTTCTCGATTTAACCCTTTGTAGTGTGGATGGTATTTGTATTTTTTTTGTGAATGTTATAAAATACTTGTTTCAGTTAGAGGGGTCTCCTGGGCAGGAACAGGGGGCTACCGATAAATATGTGGTACCGTTCTAATCGGTAGAAATGGGGCTTTCACATGCAATATGATTTTCCTTAATAAAATACATTTTTTATTTAAAATAAAGGAGTCAATTTTCTAAAAAAAATTTTTATTTATTTATTTTTTTTTTTTACTTAATAATATTGTAAAAAAAAAAATTTACAAACAAGACATTTCATGTTAAAGCCTAAACTCTGCTGCAAAAAAATATATATATAATTTTCCTGAAAGTTCCAGCAAAAATGGCGCAAAACATGACGCAAAATGGGGAAAAATGGCCTGTCAACAGAGGGTGACAAAATCTCAAGTAGGCTGGCAATTAAAAGGGTTAAAAGTAGCTATGCATGTTGGGTATTGTTCTGTTCGGGGGACCTTGCGCTTTCAGACTTAGCTTGTTTTTTCTGGTTTGCATATTTATATTTTAGGAAAAGGTGTTTTTTATTCAGCTTTTTTATAAATTTTTTAGGGAAACCCTGCGCAACCAAAGAATTCTTTGAGGTAATAATTCCAGAAAGATGAGCCCACTAGAACAAGCTGGGTACCCTTAGAAAGCTTAACATGTGTACTTTCAGGGAATATATGGTTTATGGGGGATATTCCAAATATAAAGAGTTGTTTTGGTTGAAAAATCGCAAGGTGCGCACTTTGTCTGCAGAGCTGAAATTTTCAAGTAAAATTACCGTTACGCACATGCTTTACTTTGGGGTGTTTGGCAACTCTTCCCTTGACAGTAGCTATGCATGTTGGGTATTGTTCTGTTCGGGGGATGTTGCGTTTTCAGATTAAACTTGTTTTTTCTTGTTTGTATATAGTTTTTTTAGGAAAATGTGGTTTTGATTCTGCTTTTTTATCCTTTTTTTAGGGAAACTCTTTGCAACCAAAGAATCCATTGAGGGATTACTTCCAGAAAACTATGGCCACATCAACAAGCCTGGTACGCCTAGAAAGCTTGAGGTGTGTACTTCCAGAGAATATATAGTTTGTTAGGGGTATTTCAAATGTAAAGGGTTGTTTTTCTGGAAAAACTGCAAGGTGCGCATATTGCATAGCATAGTTGTATTTTTTCTGAAAATCCCCTAAAGCGCTGTTTCAGTTTGGGGGAGTCTCCTGGGCAGGAAAGGGTGTCTACATATACATATGTGGTACAGCTGTAACCGGGAGAAATTGGGATTTCACACACAATAAGATTTCATTGACAAACTTACATTTTTTATTACAAAAAAAACTACAATATGTAAAAATTTTTTTTTTTTTGCACATATTTCACCCAAAAATATTAAGAATACACCTAACAAATGACAAACAAGACATTTCATGTTAAAGCCCAGACTCTGCTGAAAAAAACAATATATCATTTTCCTGGGAAATCCCTGGAAATCCCTTCAAAAATCACATTTGAACATGGGGAGCGCAAAATAGTGCAAAATGGTCTGGCAACAGAGTGTGACAAAAACTCCAGGTAGGCTGGCACTTAAAGGGTTAAAGGAGGTCAGACTTTGGATGGAGCCCTTTCTGGCTTCTACCCAGCACTGCAGGAAATGGAGGAGAGGCACATGGGACAGGCTTCAGGTTAGATGCTTGCTGTCATATTATTGTCATTGGGTTTACAGAAGTCCTGTAGGAGAGAGTGAGAGGAGGTGACTAGGGTGGAGAACAGGAGAAGGTAAGAGACATACCCCTCGATTCAAAATGCAAAAGTTAATTGATATCGGATCTGGAATCGGAAGTTTGGGTGGGTGTCATTTTTTCCTGTTTTTTTGGCCATTTCCGACTCGCACGAGCCTTCGTCCGATTTCGTATATGCTCTTACGATCATCGGAAGTTCGTTCCTAAATTGTAGGATCAAAACCTAAATTGTAGGATCAAAACCTAAAACTTAGGATAATCGGATGCGTTTCCGTGTGATTCAGAGAGCTGTTTTCCAACCTCTAAATCCGTTTTAAAAGAAAGCCACTGCCGACACCTTTTAGCAGTCGGATTGCTGTTCTTGAACAGGTTTTTTGGCTATGTGGAGGAGCCTGCGCGTCTTGAGCTCCAATGAACTGCATGTATCAGCATGGTCGAGGCCATAAATTGTATGGCAATGCATACCTGATTCAATACATTTCATGTATGCCTTATAAAAGCATTTTAATGTGGACCTTAATTAGTCCTTTGCATGTAAACCTTTATTTTGCAACACATCCATATATTTGCGTTATTTTAATAAACTTATGTCCTTTGTTATTTATTTTGGAATTGATGTACTAGAATCATATTTTTAATTTGAATTTATTGGTGTAGTTGTTTACCTTTGCTTTGTTTAATTATTTTAGCTCATCTTTGATCAGATGCATCACACTTACTGAGGAGAGGAGAGCGGGATAAAGTGCAGGATGTGGGTTACTGCTGTATTTTGCACAGACACAGCAGAGCTGGGGGCACGGAAAGGTCAGAAATCAAAGAATGCAGAGCAACACAGTCACAAGGCCCTTTCTGTTTGCAGGCTGCCCGATATTACCTGACCCGCCATCTTGGCTGTTTCTAGGCTCATAACATGCTGAAGTTGCTGGGTGTTTTTTAATTTTTGAGAGCAATCTGTATGTAGAGGGTGTGGGTAACCACTAGAGATGAGCGAACTTTTGAAAAATTCGATTCGACTGATTCGCCGAATTTTCCGACAAAAATCGTTTCGACCCGAATAAATTCGCGACGAATCGCTATTAAAAACGGCTATTTCTGAGCCTCCTACAGCCTCAATAGGGTTGTAAACCATTCAGCCTTGCTGTAACACGCACAGGATGCGTGCTGGGTTAGTTAAATAATACTTTGAAGAAATATCACATGCAGATCAGAGGCATCGCTAATAGAATCGCAGAGCGGCACAATTGCAGAGAGTTGAAGTGGCATCACTATGAGGGGCAGAAGGAGCCCAAATATACACTGGAGTTGGCCTCAGGAGCCCAAAAATTGGATGAATCACACCCTGGAGTTGGCAGGAGTTGGCAGCAGCAGCAGCAGGAGCCCAAATATACACTGGAGTTGGCTTCAGGAGCCCAAAAATTGGATGAATCACACCCTGGAGTTGGCAGGAGTTGGCAGCAGCAGCAGCAGGAGCCCAAATATACACTGGAGTTGGCTTCAGGAGCCCAAAAATTGGATGAATCACACCCTGGAGTTGGCAGGAGTTGACAGCAGCAGCAGCAGGAGCCCAAATATACACTGGAGTTGGCTTCAGGAGCCCAAAAATTGGATGAATCACACCCTGGAGTTGGCAGGAGTTGACAGTAGCAGCAGCAGGAGCCCAAATATACACTGGAGTTGGCCTCAGGAGCCCAAAAATTGGATGAATCACACCCTGGAGTTGGCAGAAGTTGGCAGCAGCAGCAGCAGGAGCCCAAATATACACTGGAGTTGGCTTCAGGAGCCCAAAAATTGGATGAATCACACCCTGGAGTTGGCAGGAGTTGACAGTAGCAGCAGCAGGAGCCCAAATATACACTGGAGTTGGCTTCAGGAGCCCAAAAATTGGATGAATCACACCCTGGAGTTGGCAGGAGTTGACAGTAGCAGCAGCAGGAGCCCAAATATACACTGGAGTTGGCCTCAGGAGCCCAAAAATTGGATGAATCACACCCTGGAGTTGGCAGGAGTTGACAGTAGCAGCAGCAGGAGCCCAAATATACACTGGAGTTGGCCTCAGGAGCCCAAAAATTGGATGAATCACACCCTGGAGTTGGCAGGAGTTGACAGTAGCAGCAGCAGGAGCCCAAATATACACTGGAGTTGGCCTCAGGAGCCCAAAAATTGGATGAATCACACCCTGGAGTTGGCAGAAGTTGGCAGCAGCAGCAGCAGGAGCCCAAATATACACTGGAGTTGGCTTCAGGAGCCCAAAAATTGGATGAATCACACCCTGGAGTTGGCAGGAGTTGACAGTAGCAGCAGCAGGAGCCCAAATATACACTGGAGTTGGCCTCAGGAGCCCAAAAATTGGATGAATCACACCCTGGAGTTGGCAGGAGTTGACAGTAGCAGCAGCAGGAGCCCAAATATACACTGGAGTTGGCCTCAGGAGCCCAAAAATTGGATGAATCACACCCTGGAGTTGGCAGGAGTTGGCAGCAGCAGCAGCAGGAGCCCAAATATACACTGGAGTTGGCTTCAGGAGCCCAAAAATTGGATGAATCACACCCTGGAGTTGGCAGAAGTTGGCAGCAGCAGCAGCAGGAGCCCAAATATACACTGGAGTTGGCTTCAGGAGCCCAAAAATTGGATGAATCACACCCTGGAGTTGGCAGGAGTTGGCAGCAGCAGCAGCAGGAGCCCAAATATACACTGGAGTTGGCTTCAGGAGCCCAAAAATTGGATGAATCACACCCTGGAGTTGGCAGGAGTTGACAGCAGCAGCAGCAGGAGC
Organism: Gastrophryne carolinensis; assembly: GCA_027917425.1. Lineage (NCBI taxonomy): Eukaryota > Metazoa > Chordata > Amphibia > Anura > Microhylidae > Gastrophryne > Gastrophryne carolinensis. The sequence goes on from CM051238.1 coordinate 39,668,589, forward strand.
CCAAATATACACTGGAGTTGGCTTCAGGAGCCCAAAAATTGGATGAATCACACCCTGGAGTTGGCAGGAGTTGACAGTAGCAGCAGCAGGAGCCCAAATATACACTGGAGTTGGCTTCAGGAGCCCAAAAATTGGATGAATCACACCCTGGAGTTGGCAGAAGTTGGCAGCAGCAGCAGCAGGAGCCCAAATATACACTGGAGTTGGCTTCAGGAGCCCAAAAATTGGATGAATCACACCCTGGAGTTGGCAGGAGTTGACAGTAGCAGCAGCAGGAGCCCAAATATACACTGGAGTTGGCCTCAGGAGCCCAAAAATTGGATGAATCACACCCTGGAGTTGGCAGGAGTTGACAGTAGCAGCAGCAGGAGCCCAAATATACACTGGAGTTGGCCTCAGGAGCCCAAAAATTGGATGAATCACACCCTGGAGTTGGCAGGAGTTGGCAGCAGCAGCAGCAGGAGCCCAAATATACACTGGAGTTGGCTTCAGGAGCCCAAAAATTGGATGAATCACACCCTGGAGTTGGCAGGAGTTGACAGCAGCAGCAGCAGGAGCCCAAATATACACTGGAGTTGGCTTCAGGAGCCCAAAAATTGGATGAATCACACCCTGGAGTTGGCAGGAGTTGACAGTAGCAGCAGCAGGAGCCCAAATATACACTGGAGTTGGCCTCAGGAGCCCAAAAATTGGATGAATCACACCCTGGAGTTGGCAGAAGTTGGCAGCAGCAGCAGCAGGAGCCCAAATATACACTGGAGTTGGCTTCAGGAGCCCAAAAATTGGATGAATCACACCCTGGAGTTGGCAGGAGTTGACAGTAGCAGCAGCAGGAGCCCAAATATACACTGGAGTTGGCTTCAGGAGCCCAAAAATTGGATGAATCACACCCTGGAGTTGGCAGGAGTTGACAGTAGCAGCAGCAGGAGCCCAAATATACACTGGAGTTGGCCTCAGGAGCCCAAAAATTGGATGAATCACACCCTGGAGTTGGCAGGAGTTGACAGTAGCAGCAGCAGGAGCCCAAATATACACTGGAGTTGGCCTCAGGAGCCCAAAAATTGGATGAATCACACCCTGGAGTTGGCAGGAGTTGACAGTAGCAGCAGCAGGAGCCCAAATATACACTGGAGTTGGCCTCAGGAGCCCAAAAATTGGATGAATCACACCCTGGAGTTGGCAGAAGTTGGCAGCAGCAGCAGCAGGAGCCCAAATATACACTGGAGTTGGCTTCAGGAGCCCAAAAATTGGATGAATCACACCCTGGAGTTGGCAGGAGTTGACAGTAGCAGCAGCAGGAGCCCAAATATACACTGGAGTTGGCCTCAGGAGCCCAAAAATTGGATGAATCACACCCTGGAGTTGGCAGGAGTTGACAGTAGCAGCAGCAGGAGCCCAAATATACACTGGAGTTGGCCTCAGGAGCCCAAAAATTGGATGAATCACACCCTGGAGTTGGCAGGAGTTGGCAGCAGCAGCAGCAGGAGCCCAAATATACACTGGAGTTGGCTTCAGGAGCCCAAAAATTGGATGAATCACACCCTGGAGTTGGCAGAAGTTGGCAGCAGCAGCAGCAGGAGCCCAAATATACACTGGAGTTGGCTTCAGGAGCCCAAAAATTGGATGAATCACACCCTGGAGTTGGCAGGAGTTGGCAGCAGCAGCAGCAGGAGCCCAAATATACACTGGAGTTGGCTTCAGGAGCCCAAAAATTGGATGAATCACACCCTGGAGTTGGCAGGAGTTGACAGCAGCAGCAGCAGGAGCCCAAATATACACTGGAGTTGGCTTCAGGAGCCCAAAAATTGGATGAATCACACCCTGGAGTTGGCAGGAGTTGACAGTAGCAGCAGCAGGAGCCCAAATATACACTGGAGTTGGCTTCAGGAGCCCAAAAATTGGATGAATCACACCCTGGAGTTGGCAGAAGTTGGCAGCAGCAGCAGCAGGAGCCCAAATATACACTGGAGTTGGCTTCAGGAGCCCAAAAATTGGATGAATCACACCCTGGAGTTGGCAGGAGTTGACAGTAGCAGCAGCAGGAGCCCAAATATACACTGGAGTTGGCCTCAGGAGCCCAAAAATTGGATGAATCACACCCTGGAGTTGGCAGGAGTTGACAGTAGCAGCAGCAGGAGCCCAAATATACACTGGAGTTGGCCTCAGGAGCCCAAAAATTGGATGAATCACACCCTGGAGTTGGCAGCAGCAGCAGCAGGAGCCCAAATATACACTGGAGTTGGCTTCAGGAGCCCAAAAATTGGATGAATCACACCCTGGAGTTGGCAGAAGTTGGCAGCAGCAGCAGCAGGAGCCCAAATATACACTGGAGTTGGCTTCAGGAGCCCAAAAATTGGATGAATCACACCCTGGAGTTGGCAGGAGTTGGCAGCAGCAGCAGCAGGAGCCCAAATATACACTTGAGTTGGCTTCAGGAGCCCAAAAATTGGATGAATCACACCCTGGAGTTGGCAGGAGTTGACAGCAGCAGCAGCAGGAGCCCAAATATACACTGGAGTTGGCTTCAGGAGCCCAAAAATTGGATGAATCACACCCTGGAGTTGGCAGGAGTTGACAGTAGCAGCAGCAGGAGCCCAAATATACACTGGAGTTGGCTTCAGGAGCCCAAAAATTGGATGAATCACACCCTGGAGTTGGCAGAAGTTGGCAGCAGCAGCAGCAGGAGCCCAAATATACACTGGAGTTGGCTTCAGGAGCCCAAAAATTGGATGAATCACACCCTGGAGTTGGCAGGAGTTGACAGTAGCAGCAGCAGGAGCCCAAATATACACTGGAGTTGGCCTCAGGAGCCCAAAAATTGGATGAATCACACCCTGGAGTTGGCAGGAGTTGACAGTAGCAGCAGCAGGAGCCCAAATATACACTGGAGTTGGCCTCAGGAGCCCAAAAATTGGATGAATCACACCCTGGAGTTGGCAGAAGTTGGCAGCAGCAGCAGCAGGAGCCCAAATATACACTGGAGTTGGCCTCAGGAGCCCAAAAATTGGATGAATCACACCCTGGAGTTGGCAGGAGTTGACAGTAGCAGCAGCAGGAGCCCAAAAAATGGCCTAAAGACATAAATATGTTTTGCACCATTTGGAAAGTGTAAAACGTGGCACCATGCTGAATCTAGTCGCATGCATCAGGCATTGGTGGGTGGAAATCCTGGCTGATCCATCCCTGATTCATTTTGACAAAGGTGAGTCTCTCCACATTTTTAGTTGACAGACGAGTTCTCCTCGCCGTAACTATGGCCCCCGCCGCACTAAACACCCGCTCAGATGGCACGCTACTTGCCGGGCAGGACAGCTTTTCCAGGGCAAACTCTGCTAGTTGCGGCCACAAATCAAGTTTGGCTGCCCAGAAGTCCAGCGGATCCTCAAGGTGTGTTGGCATGGTCATGTCAAAGTATGACATGACCTGCTGGTTCAGGTCCTGCTCCAGGTCTTCCTGCTGCTCATGAGTAGCCTCACTATGCGGGTGTAGAAAGCTACTCATTAGCGACTGAAGACTGAGGCTGCTGCTGCTGATGGAGCTTCTGCTGCTGCTGCTGCCAACCCCCCCAGCGGCCATGGCAGTGGAAGGTGAGCGCAGAGGTCCCCTCGAGTCAGACCTGCGAGAGTATGGACCATGGCGCAGATAGGCATCGGCCAACTGCCTACGTAGAATGTCTTTGTAGTAGTTGAGTTTGTCCTCCCTCTCGGTGGGTTTAAAAAATGCCCCCATTTTGTGCCGGAAGCGAGGGTCCAATAAGGTGGACAGCCAGAAGTCATCCCGCCGACAGATGGAAACAATTCTGGGGTCACTACGCAAGCACGTGAGCATGCTTCGTGCCATTTGCGCAAGTGACTCGGATGGACTACCTGTCTCCATCTCCACTGCATACTGCCACGGTGTGCCCGGGTCCTCTGTCTCTCCTTCCTCAAAAACCTCTAGCTCCTCTGGCTGCTCCTGCTCCTCCTCTCCTGTCCGCTGACTAGATAAACCAGCCATTTCGCCAAGCCTAAACTGTGTTTCGCTGGGCAACTCCTCCTCCTCCTCTTCCTCCTCCTCCTCCTCCAGTTCAGCTCCAAGGGGGTTCATGTGGCCGTAAGATGTAAACGCCATGTCTCCAGTGCCCTGACCAGCCATGGTTTCCAACATGTGCTGTAGTACATGAAGCAGTGGAATCACGTCGTTCATCCCGTAATCCTGCCGACTGACAAATAAAGTGGCTTCCTCAAAGGGCCTGAGCAAACGGCAGGTGTCACGTATGAGCTGCCACTGGTTGACATTGAAGTTACACAGGGGAGTCCCCCTATCTGCTTGGATCATCAGGAAATCCGTGATGGCTTTTCTCTGTTCATATAATCGGTCCAACATGTGAAGGGTGGAATTCCAACGGGTGGAAACATCGCAAATCAGACTATGTTGGGGGATACCATTCTGACGCTGTAGCTCAAGAAGGGTGTGTTTGGCGGTGTAGGAGTGGCTGAAGTGCATGCAAAGTTTCCGTGAAGTTGTTAGGATGTCCTGCAGATGGGGGGAACACTTCAGAAACCGCTTGACAACCAGATTGAAGACGTGAGCCATGCAGGGGGCATGGGTCAGGCTTCCTTGGCGCAGCGCAGACAAAATGTTCTTCCCATTGTCGGTAACCATGATTCCCATTTTAAGTTTTCTCGGAGTAAGCCATGTTTGGATTTCCTGATGAATACATTTAAGCAGTTCCTCCCCTGTGTGACTCCGTTCGCCAAGACAAACCATGTGAAGCACTGCGTGACACCTCCGTGCCCTGCACACATGGTAGACTGGAGGGGCACTGAGACTTGAGCCTACAGTGGAGGGTGAGGAGATGGCGGAGGATGAGGAGGCCGAGTCGCACGGTGTCACAGGCCCAATGGGCAGAGAGCGCGGAGGCCGAAGCGGCGTGACCTGTCCAAGTTGCTGCTGCAAAGGGACCACATTCACCCAGTGGGCCGTAAACGACATGTACTGCCCCTGACCGTAGTTACAGCTCCAGATGTCGGCGCTGCCATGTATTTTGCTACACACCGACAGGCTCAAGGACTGGCCCACCTTCTGTTCAACAAAAGTGTGCAGCGCTGGTACTGCCTTCTTGGCAAAGAAATGACGGCTTGGGACTCTCCACCTCGGCTCGGCACAAGCCATCAGTTCTCTGAAAGGTGCAGATTCCACCACCTGAAAAGGGAGCGACTGCAGCACCAGCAACTTGGACAGGAGCACATTCAGCTTCTGCGCCGTAGGATGAGTGGGCGCATACTGCTGTCTCTTGGACATGGCTTCGCTGATGGATTGCTGGCGGGATGCATGACTTGGAGGAGGAGGAGGAGGAGCAGGAGCGACAGAGGATGGGTGTGACGCACAGCTGCCTTCGGCTGAGGTGCTGGAGCCTTGGCTGGCAGAAATTGGGAGCTCACTTGGTGAGGAAGCAGACTGGACCACCCCTTGGGAGCCTCGGTTCTCCCAGGTCGTTTTATGGTGACGCATCATATGTTGACGCAGGGCCGTGGTGCCAACATTTGGACCCTGGCCACGCTTCACCTTTTGCCTACATATCTTGCATGTGGCCATGTTACCCTCCTGCGGATGCCTCAGGAAAAACTGCCACACTGCCGAGTAGCTACTTTTCCCACCCCCTGGCCTCACTGATTCACTGCTGCTGTTGCCAACTCCAGGAACCCCTGCTCCACTACCTCCCGATAAGGTAGACTGCCGCACAGCAGGTGCTCTACCCCGGCCCCGGCCCCGGCCGGCTCCAGCCTTTGGAATTGTGCCCCCATGCTGACTGCTACCACCTTGCTGCCTCAGCTGCTGACTCCGGGGCAACCTGCGCCCCTCTTCTCCTGATGATGACGATGAAGCCCCTTCATCACCCGGCTCCCAAGTGCGATCGGCTTCATCGTCATCATCATCATCATCACCGGGTTGTGGCTGTACGTCACTGATGTTCGTGGATTCGTCAACAGTGTCTGGCGCAGGAGCTGGAACGCTCGCAGCACCCACGACACTGTCCACATCACTATTTGTCTGCCTAGCTAAAGAAGCCACCTCCATTTCTTGGCTGGGCAGTAGCTGCTGACTGTCCTCCTGTATCTGATCGTCCTCCTCACTAAAGAGTGGAGCTGAACCCAAAGCATAGGATACGTCGCTGGGGGAGGGAACGGCGTAGGACAGAGGAAATGGGAGGACAGGGACTGCTCTCGGGGCATGCCAACTCAGGGTTGTGTCAGAGGAACCTACCGACCCTAGACTGGGGGTCTCAGATGTAAGTTGTGATGATGTTGTTGATGAGCGCGTCAGCCAATCTACCACGGCAGATGCGTTACTGGTGGAGACCCGACCGCTAGCAGATACTGGCAGATTAGGTCTCTCAGCGTGACTCCTGCTGCTACTGGCCCCCAGTCTGATGCGAGCTCTGCCTGCGGAATCTTGGCCTCTGCCACTCCTCTTTTCACTTCCAGGCACTTGTCTGCCCGACATAGTCTAACTGGCGTGGTAGTAGGTGATATTTTAAGAACCCCCAGGCAGCAGTGGGTCTATATAAAACAGAATATAATGCACACCAAAAGTGAGCAGTAACACTCAGCCTCCAACAGGCCTGCTTAGTGTAAATAAGAGAGCTGCTTAGTGTAAATAAAGAGGGGTATGCTATGTTACAGAATGGGATGCCTCAACAGAAGTGCACCTGGCAGGCAGCAGTAAGCCTATGCCCAGCAAAAGTGTCTTATAATATAAATATGATAAGAGCAAATGCTTATATGGTCTTAAACAGAGGCTGCTTTAGTCACAGAATGGGATGCCCTGGGCAGGAATGGACCTGGCAGGGTCCAGTAGGGCTTTGGCCAGCAAAAGTGTCTTTATCAGGCCTAATTTCAAATATGATAAGAGCAAATGCTTATATGGTCTTAAACAGAGGCTGCTTTAGTCACAGAATGGGATGCCCCGGGCAGGAATCGAGCTGGCAGGGTCCAGTAGTGCTTTGGCCAGCAAAAGTGTCTTTATCAGGCCTAATTTCAAATATGATAAGAGCAAATGCTTATATGGTCTTAAACAGAGGCTGCTTTAGTCACAGAATGGGATGCCCTGGGCAGGAATCGACCTGGCAGGGTCCAGTAGGGCTTTGGCCAGCAAAAGTGTCTTTATCAGGCCTAATTTCAAATATGATAAGAGCAAATGCTTATATGGTCTTAAACAGAGGCTGCTTTAGTCACAGAATGGGATGCGCTGGGCAGGAATCGACCTGGCAGGGTCCAGTAGTGCTTTGGCCAGCAAAAGTGTCTTTATCAGGCCTAATTTCAAATATGATAAGAGCAAATGCTTATATGGTCTTAAACAGAGGCTGCTTTAGTCACAGAATGGGATGCCCTGGGCAGGAATGGACCTGGCAGGGTCCAGTAGGGCTTTGGCCAGCAAAAGTGTCTTTATCAGGCCTAATTTCAAATATGATAAGAGCAAATGCTTATATGGTCTTAAACAGAGGCTGCTTTAGTCACAGAATGGGATGCCCTGGGCAGGAATCGACCTGGCAGGGTCCAGTAGTGCTTTGGCCAGCAAAAGTGTCTTTATCAGGCCTAATTTCAAATATGATAAGAGCAAATGCTTATATGGTCTTAAACAGAGGCTGCTTTAGTCACAGAATGGGATGCCCCGGGCAGGAATCGAGCTGGCAGGGTCCAGTAGTGCTTTGGCCAGCAAAAGTGTCTTTATCAGGCCTAATTTCAAATATGATAAGAGCAAATGCTTATATGGTCTTAAACAGAGGCTGCTTTAGTCACAGAATGGGATGCCCTGGGCAGGAATCGACCTGGCAGGGTCCAGTAGTGCTTTGGCCAGCAAAAGTGTCTTTATCAGGCCTAATTTCAAATATGATAAGAGCAAATGCTTATATGGTCTTAAACAGAGGCTGCTTTAGTCACAGAATGGGATGCCCTGGGCAGGAATGGACCTGGCAGGGTCCAGTAGGGCTTTGGCCAGCAAAAGTGTCTTTATCAGGCTAATTTCAAATATGATAAGAGCAAATGCTTATATGGTCTTAAACAGAGGCTGCTTTAGTCACAGAATGGGATGCCCCGGGCAGGAATCGAGCTGGCAGGGTCCAGTAGTGCTTTGGCCAGCAAAAGTGTCTTTATCAGGCTAATTTCAAATATGATAAGAGCAAATGCTTATATGGTCTTAAACAGAGGCTGCTGTAGTCACAGAATGGGATGCCCCGGGCAGGAATCGAGCTGGCAGGGTCCAGTAGGGCTTTGGCCAGCAAAAGTGTCTTTATCAGGCCTAATTTCAAATATGATAAGAGCAAATGCTTATATGGTCTTAAACAGAGGCTGCTTTAGTCACAGAATGGGATGCCCTGGGCAGGAATCGACCTGGCAGGGTCCAGTAGTGCTTTGGCCAGCAAAAGTGTCTTTATCAGGCCTAATTTCAAATATGATAAGAGCAAATGCTTATATGGTCTTAAACAGAGGCTGCTTTAGTCACAGAATGGGATGCCCTGGGCAGGAATCGACCTGGCAGGGTCCAGTAGGGCTTTGGCCAGCAAAAGTGTCTTTATCAGGCTAATTTCAAATATGATAAGAGCAAATGCTTATATGGTCTTAAACAGAGGCTGCTTTAGTCACAGAATGGGATGCCCTGGGCAGGAATCGACCTGGCAGGGTCCAGTAGGGCTTTGGCCAGCAAAAGTGTCTTTATCAGGCCTAATTTCAAATATGATAAGAGCAAATGCTTATATGGTCTTAAACAGAGGCTGCTTTAGTCACAGAATGGGATGCCCTGGGCAGGAATCGACCTGGCAGGGTCCAGTAGTGCTTTGGCCAGCAAAAGTGTCTTTATCAGGCCTAATTTCAAATATGATAAGAGCAAATGCTTATATGGTCTTAAACAGAGGCTGCTTTAGTCACAGAATGGGATGCCCCGGGCAGGAATCGAGCTGGCAGGGTCCAGTAGTGCTTTGGCCAGCAAAAGTGTCTTTATCAGGCCTAATTTCAAATATGATAAGAGCAAATGCTTATATGGTCTTAAACAGAGGCTGCTTTAGTCACAGAATGGGATGCCCTGGGCAGGAATCGACCTGGCAGGGTCCAGTAGTGCTTTGGCCAGCAAAAGTGTCTTTATCAGGCCTAATTTCAAATATGATAAGAGCAAATGCTTATATGGTCTTAAACAGAGGCTGCTTTAGTCACAGAATGGGATGCCCTGGGCAGGAATGGACCTGGCAGGGTCCAGTAGGGCTTTGGCCAGCAAAAGTGTCTTTATCAGGCTAATTTCAAATATGATAAGAGCAAATGCTTATATGGTCTTAAACAGAGGCTGCTTTAGTCACAGAATGGGATGCCCCGGGCAGGAATCGAGCTGGCAGGGTCCAGTAGTGCTTTGGCCAGCAAAAGTGTCTTTATCAGGCTAATTTCAAATATGATAAGAGCAAATGCTTATATGGTCTTAAACAGAGGCTGCTGTAGTCACAGAATGGGATGCCCCGGGCAGGAATCGAGCTGGCAGGATCCAGTAGTGCTTTGGCCAGCAAAAGTGTCTTTATCAGGCCTAATTTCAAATATGATAAGAGCAAATGCTTATATGGTCTTAAACAGAGGCTGCTTTAGTCACAGAATGGGATGCCCTGGGCAGGAATCGACCTGGCAGGGTCCAGTAGGGCTTTGGCCAGCAAAAGTGTCTTTATCAGGCTAATTTCAAATATGATAAGAGCAAATGCTTATATGGTCTTAAACAGAGGCTGCTTTAGTCACAGAATGGGATGCCCCGGGCAGGAATCGAGCTGGCAGGGTCCAGTAGTGCTTTGGCCAGCAAAAGTGTCTTTATCAGGCTAATTTCAAATATGATAAGAGCAAATGCTTATATGGTCTTAAACAGAGGCTGCTTTAGTCACAGAATGGGATGCCCCGGGCAGGAATCGAGCTGGCAGGGTCCAGTAGTGCTTTGGCCAGCAAAAGTGTCTTTATCAGGCTAATTTCAAATATGATAAGAGCAAATGCTTATATGGTCTTAAACAGAGGCTGCTTTAGTCACAGAATGGGATGCCCTGGGCAGGAATCGAGCTGGCAGGGTCCAGTAGTGCTTTGGCCAGCAAAAGTGTCTTTATCAGGCCTAATTTCAAATATGATAAGAGCAAATGCTTATATGGTCTTAAACAGAGGCTGCTTTAGTCACAGAATGGGATGCCCTGGGCAGGAATCGACCTGGCAGGGTCCAGTAGGGCTTTGGCCAGCAAAAGTGTCTTTATCAGGCTAATTTCAAATATGATAAGAGCAAATGCTTATATGGTCTTAAACAGAGGCTGCTTTAGTCACAGAATGGGATGCCCCGGGCAGGAATCGAGCTGGCAGGGTCCAGTAGTGCTTTGGCCAGCAAAAGTGTCTTTATCAGGCTAATTTCAAATATGATAAGAGCAAATGCTTATATGGTCTTAAACAGAGGCTGCTTTAGTCACAGAATGGGATGCCCTGGGCAGGAATCGAGCTGGCAGGGTCCAGTAGTGCTTTGGCCAGCAAAAGTGTCTTTATCAGGCCTAATTTCAAATATGATAAGAGCAAATGCTTATATGGTCTTAAACAGAGGCTGCTGTAGTCACAGAATGGGATGCCCCGGGCAGGAATCGAGCTGGCAGGGTCCAGTAGTGCTTTGGCCAGCAAAAGTGTCTTTATCAGGCCTAATTTCAAATATGATAAGAGCAAATGCTTATATGGTCTTAAACAGAGGCTGCTTTAGTCACAGAATGGGATGCCCCGGGCAGGAATCGAGCTGGCAGGGTCCAGTAGTGCTTTGGCCAGCAAAAGTGTCTTTATCAGGCTAATTTCAAATATGATAAGAGCAAATGCTTATATGGTCTTAAACAGAGGCTGCTGTAGTCACAGAATGGGATGCCCCGGGCAGGAATCGAGCTGGCAGGGTCCAGTAGGGCTTTGGCCAGCAAAAGTGTCTTTATCAGGCCTAATTTCAAATATGATAAGAGCAAATGCTTATATGGTCTTAAACAGAGGCTGCTTTAGTCACAGAATGGGATGCCCTGGGCAGGAATCGACCTGGCAGGGTCCAGTAGGGCTTTGGCCAGCAAAAGTGTCTTTATCAGGCTAATTTCAAATATGATAAGAGCAAATGCTTATATGGTCTTAAACAGAGGCTGCTTTAGTCACAGAATGGGATGCCCCGGGCAGGAATCGAGCTGGCAGGGTCCAGTAGTGCTTTGGCCAGCAAAAGTGTCTTTATCAGGCCTAATTTCAAATATGATAAGAGCAAATGCTTATATGGTCTTAAACAGAGGCTGCTTTAGTCACAGAATGGGATGCCCCGGGCAGGAATCGAGCTGGCAGGGTCCAGTAGTGCTTTGGCCAGCAAAAGTGTCTTTATCAGGCTAATTTCAAATATGATAAGAGCAAATGCTTATATGGTCTTAAACAGAGGCTGCTGTAGTCACAGAATGGGATGCCCCGGGCAGGAATCGAGCTGGCAGGGTCCAGTAGGGCTTTGGCCAGCAAAAGTGTCTTTATCAGGCCTAATTTCAAATATGATAAGAGCAAATGCTTATATGGTCTTAAACAGAGGCTGCTTTATCACAGAATGGGATGCCCTGGGCAGGAATCGACCTGGCAGGGTCCAGTAGGGCTTTGGCCAGCAAAAGTGTCTTTATCAGGCTAATTTCAAATATGATAAGAGCAAATGCTTATATGGTCTTAAACAGAGGCTGCTTTAGTCACAGAATGGGATGCCCCGGGCAGGAATCGAGCTGGCAGGGTCCAGTAGTGCTTTGGCCAGCAAAAGTGTCTTTATCAGGCTAATTTCAAATATGATAAGAGCAAATGCTTATATGGTCTTAAACAGAGGCTGCTGTAGTCACAGAATGGGATGCCCCGGGCAGGAATCGAGCTGGCAGGGTCCAGTAGTGCTTTGGCCAGCAAAAGTGTCTTTATCAGGCCTAATTTCAAATATGATAAGAGCAAATGCTTATATGGTCTTAAACAGAGGCTGCTTTAGTCACAGAATGGGATGCCCCGGGCAGGAATCGAGCTGGCAGGGTCCAGTAGTGCTTTGGCCAGCAAAAGTGTCTTTATCAGGCTAATTTCAAATATGATAAGAGCAAATGCTTATATGGTCTTAAACAGAGGCTGCTGTAGTCACAGAATGGGATGCCCCGGGCAGGAATCGAGCTGGCAGGGTCCAGTAGGGCTTTGGCCAGCAAAAGTGTCTTTATCAGGCCTAATTTCAAATATGATAAGAGCAAATGCTTATATGGTCTTAAACAGAGGCTGCTTTAGTCACAGAATGGGATGCCCTGGGCAGGAATCGACCTGGCAGGGTCCAGTAGGGCTTTGGCCAGCAAAAGTGTCTTTATCAGGCTAATTTCAAATATGATAAGAGCAAATGCTTATATGGTCTTAAACAGAGGCTGCTTTAGTCACAGAATGGGATGCCCCGGGCAGGAATCGAGCTGGCAGGGTCCAGTAGTGCTTTGGCCAGCAAAAGTGTCTTTATCAGGCTAATTTCAAATATGATAAGAGCAAATGCTTATATGGTCTTAAACAGAGGCTGCTGTAGTCACAGAATGGGATGCCCCGGGCAGGAATCGAGCTGGCAGGGTCCAGTAGTGCTTTGGCCAGCAAAAGTGTCTTTATCAGGCCTTATTTCAAATATGATAAGAGCAAATGCTTATATGGTCTTAAACAGAGGCTGCTTTAGTCACAGAATGGGATGCCCCGGGCAGGAATCGAGCTGGCAGGGTCCAGTAGTGCTTTGGCCAGCAAAAGTGTCTTTATCAGGCTAATTTCAAATATGATAAGAGCAAATGCTTATATGGTCTTAAACAGAGGCTGCTGTAGTCACAGAATGGGATGCCCCGGGCAGGAATCGAGCTGGCAGGGTCCAGTAGGGCTTTGGCCAGCAAAAGTGTCTTTATCAGGCCTAATTTCAAATATGATAAGAGCAAATGCTTATATGGTCTTAAACAGAGGCTGCTTTAGTCACAGAATGGGATGCCCTGGGCAGGAATCGACCTGGCAGGGTCCAGTAGGGCTTTGGCCAGCAAAAGTGTCTTTATCAGGCTAATTTCAAATATGATAAGAGCAAATGCTTATATGGTCTTAAACAGAGGCTGCTTTAGTCACAGAATGGGATGCCCCGGGCAGGAATCGAGCTGGCAGGGTCCAGTAGTGCTTTGGCCAGCAAAAGTGTCTTTATCAGGCTAATTTCAAATATGATAAGAGCAAATGCTTATATGGTCTTAAACAGAGGCTGCTGTAGTCACAGAATGGGATGCCCCGGGCAGGAATCGAGCTGGCAGGGTCCAGTAGTGCTTTGGCCAGCAAAAGTGTCTTTATCAGGCCTAATTTCAAATATGATAAGAGCAAATGCTTATATGGTCTTAAACAGAGGCTGCTTTAGTCACAGAATGGGATGCCTCACAGCAGACTTAAGATCAGTTCAGTATATATGCACAGTTAGTTACTATAAGCAGCCTGAAAACGCTAACAAAGGCTGGATGAAAAAAAAAAAATCTCCCTGTCAGCCAGCTCCGTTTTTCCTACCTTTCCCTGGCTTTCTGTCTGTCTCCTGTCTGTCTCCTGCCTGTCTCCTGCCTGTCTCCAGCCTGTCCCTGTCTGTCCCTGTCTCCAGCCTGTCTAACTGCCTCAGCTACACAGCGTTCTGTCTGTCTGTCACGAATGCAATAGAGAAATGAGGAAAAGCAAGATGGCCGCCGTTAAATACCGCTGTGTGACGTCACCGGGCTTGCTGGCTGCTGATAGGCTGCATGTGACTGCCCCAGCTTGCACTGGCGCGGGATACATGTCCAGACATGTCCCGTCCGCCATCTTAGAATGCCTGTAATGTAAATGAATGGATGTTAAAGGAAAACTTCGAGTGATCGAATCGCGGGGAAATTCGGATTCGATCCGAATCGAATTTTTCCTGAAATTCGGATCGAATCCGGGTTCGTCCGGATCGATTCGCTCATCCCTAGTAACCACACACAAAATTTTAAGTTGTACCATTTGAAGCCAAAATATTAAAATTAAATCCACAAGTAAAAAATGCAAGTTAACTAAAAATTAAACAAAGTAAGATTTACTTATGCAAATGCATTCATTAATGGTTGGTTACTACAAAATGAATGAAATAAAGAAAAAAAAAACCCAAATATTTAGAATGCACTTTAATGAGGTAAGTTTGTAGTGCGCAGCCGCACATCAGAAGGATTTACGTCCAGACAAAAAAGGAAAAAGGGCAAAACCAAAACCAATGTTGCAACCTGAGAAATGAAACGGAAAATTCAGGATGGAAACTGACATAGGTCTGATTCGCTAACTGCCATACGAACGGACGGACATTTTAGGATAGAAACGGATTAGTTTATAGAATCACTCGCAAGTTCATACGAGTGCACGAGCGTACGGGAATAATAGGATGATCGGCACCAAAATCAAAGCTGTAACATGTTTCTTTGAATCGACCCAATAGTGGAGGTTGCATCTGGGTTTATATCACTGGATGGGAGATGAAATGCAGAGAGGAGCATGACTAGAGAGAGTTATCTTGTTATCTGTGAAACCGGGAGCCAGGGAATGGACTGACAGAGGGGAGCTGCCCTAGAAAATTAAGAGGAGAGGTGAATAAAATGAGCAGCAAAATTGGAGAGGTCTGTTGGTAAGCCACAGAGGATGTTGCATTAGTGGGAATGTGGGCATGCACTAACATTTTAGTTGTTTCCGGTGAGAGAAGGGAATTGATGCAAGAGATATAACAAGACTAGCCCTAGTCCACAGTGACTGTAATTTTAGAGAGGGGAGGGAAGTCTGATGGTGGAAAATTACCGTTCTAATTTGTTCATGTTCAGTTTGGGGGAGGGAGGAGCAATAAAGGAAGATATAGGTGTTGGAAAATTAAGAAGGTAATTTAGGAGTGAAGAGAGATCTAGACCAGAGAGGTATATTTGAGTGTCATCTACATAAAATATTGGAAACAAAGTGAGATTATAATTAGTGAGGGGTCTGGATCTGGGCCAGGACCAGATTACGAGGGGGGCACAAGGGAAGCGTGCCCCGGGGCCTCCACCACTTACCATGCAAAGGGAGCCTCCACAAACTTTTGGGTTAGGGTCAGGTCCAGGAGGCTTTTCAGTTTTTGGTCTGACAGGCCAGCAACAAAGCTATCGGCGGCAGTGGGGACACCAAAGCCACCACATGGCAGAACGGAGAGTCTAGCGCGACAAAGCTGCCGTCAGCAACGCTACAGTGATGGGTGCAGAGCTGTCACTGCACATAAGCCACCAAGCACAGGTAAGCCCTCAACCCCCAATCTCCGCAGCCAGCTTCACCTGTAGGAGCCCCCGCTTGCCGGGACGCAAAATACGCCTGCCCGGGATCGGTTGCCCCCAGGACTTCAATGGCTCAAAGGATGAGAGCTTACTGGTTAGAGGTCTGAAGAACCAATGACTAAGAGCGAGTGTAGCGGAAGTCCAGAACCAGGCCAGAGGTTGACACAGGGAAGTCAGAGATCGTAGCGGTACAGAGGGAAGAGGCAGCTCGAGGTCAAGGTACAAAGCAGAGGTCGGCAACGGAGATCAGATCGAGAATAGTCGGTTCAGGCAGGGGTCGGCGACGGGGATCAGATCGAGAATTGTCGGTTCAGGCAGGGGTCGGCAACGGAGATCAAACAAGATATATCACAAGACTCTGCAGGGTACAATGCGCTATCACAGGCACTGAGCAACTGACAGGGTGAAACCTTTATAGGAACAGATATGATGGGAGGTGAGTGTGTGATTGGTGCAACTAGGAACTGGTCATTGATTGGGAGAACAAGGGAGTGCCCAATCCCATCTATGGGCTCATTGGCCCAGACAAGGAGGGGGGCGTAAGCCCCACTGAACCTAGGGCTCATTGGCCCTTTATTCCGAACCAGGGGGCGTGCCAGTGCCCCCTGGCTAATCTGCTACAACCTCCGTCGGGCGCGCTGAGTACAGCGCGAGAGCGAGGAGGGAGAGCGGCCGTGCTCGGCGCCGCCTGAGCAGACGCCGCACGGCGTGGCCGCCGGGCAGGAGCTGCTGGGACCGACCAGGTAAGTGCCGATTTGTGACAGCAGCTCAATGCAGGGAACTGTTTTCTGCTGGACCAGCTGGGTGACTACACTACCTCCACCCAGAATGGCAAAGCAGGAGATCCCGAGCAGCACACACCCACACAAGGGACTCAATCTGATGTTCCAGTAAGTGTGCCAGACAACCACCAATCAGTTACTTGGCTGGACTGTTATTTTAAAGGGAAAAAAATACTGTATCAGGTGCCTCCACCACACTTAATCCAACCCTGATCTGGGCTGAAGCTAGAGTCGACCTAGATCTTGCCGATTTGGTCCAAGATGCCCCATACAGGTTATTTGGGTCAGGGACTCCTTTCGTAGAATCCCCCATGTGACAAATGATGTCACTGGAGAGGAGAACCATGAGGGGAGATTTCCCAGGAAAACCCTCTCCATGTCCCTCCCTCCAGTGATGTAATTAGTCATATTAGAGGGATTCTGCAGAGGCTCCACCCCTGGGGACCAAAGGTTCCAAGAAATAGTAGGGCGGAACCTGTGTGACTCTTCGCTACAGATGCCGGTGGGGCAGGTGCAATTACCACTCGTCATCACAAAACCAAGGCTCCCTGGACCAGGAGGGCGTCCCTGATACTTATTTTCTCTATTGAATTTTTTTAACAGTCTGGCAACTGGTAACGGGTCCTAAGGACCCCTATACCAGTTCCCATGTTGTGGTGGGGAGAGCTGAATCCAGGATTCAGGAGTAATGGATACTCGGGACTATCCAGCCAAAAGGTTTCCAGACCAAGGTAGGGTCTTCGTGGTACACCAACAGAGAGAGGACAAGGAGGGAGGCACCAATTTTTATGTAGGATACACTAAATTATTTTTTGGAGATATAGGATGGGATTCAAAGAGAAGAGAATATATATATATATATATATATATATATATATATATATATTATACAGTACATCGTGCGGGTCCAGAAAACCCAATACAGTCTTTTTCCTGACAAGCTGATTGGTTTGATGTAGGAGACTGGCTTATTTCGCCTTATATTGAGGCAGTGATCAAACAGTGATTGTAGCCACGTCTGAGGATTATTTAGCAAGCAAAGTTGTTATCAGGACCGTTCCAGCATTTCCCCAGCAGGCAGAAACCTCGTAGCACAACTACATATGTACTTTCCAGTATTTCCTTCTATTTATTTCATAACATCCCAGCCATAGTGGTGCACGTCTCATTTTGTTTTCCTTGTAACTTTTAGTCATTGTACATTTTTATCTATATCCATTGGCCCTCAAGATATTTTACATTTAAAATGTAATTGCTAATATGGTCATATGTGTGATAGATTCATCGCTCATTGATTCCCATATCTGTGTGAAATTATATTGCATGTGGCCCCATCCTCAGCTCCCAAATCACTACAGTGTGTGGACACCGGCATTCGCATCATATACAGATCAATGCCAGGAAAGATCTCTCTGCCAGCAGAAGGAATCTGTATGCATGTGAACAAGTGTGTTTAATTGCTTTGCAGTGGTGGTGATACCTTGTATATGTGTATGTGTGTCTATGCACAACTCTTGTGTGTCTGAGCACAAGCACCTTTTGGCTTCTGTTCTGATTAGAACAGAAAACAAAACAAGCCATAACTTAGTTGCCGGCCCAGCGGCCCGTCAGACCAGAGACTGAAAACCCTCCTAGACCAGACCATAACCCAAAGGTTGGTGGAGGCCCCGTGGAATACACCCCTTGCACCCTCTTCATAATACGAACCTGCTTCTCCCATTTATGGTAACTCTACAAGGTGATTCCTGGGTGGGGTAGAGCATTGGCAGAGTGACCCTGAGGGATGTATAGTAGGTCCACTTTAAAAAGGAGGTGTCTTCTCTTTCATTTTTCCAGAACCAGCAGGCCTTCCCCTTTCAATTGATAACATCTGCAATTCTCACATTACGTGTAGTAATAGGTCAAAGCAACTGAACTGATCTTTTTTTGAGGATGTTTTACTAGCCATTTGACTAGCTTTCATGCTTTGAAGTAAGAAAATCGAGTCAAATGACTAGCAAAATGTCTTCAAGAGAAATACTAGCAATATACTATGGCCTGGTATAAAACACCTTTATAGACATCAACAATCATCTCTATTACATTTTAAAAAAGATTCAGTGGGCTTCCAAACAATGTAGAACAATGCTTCAATACTTCCAACACCCCCCACAGGAACATAAACGTATTCTCAGTAACATGGCGGCATCCCCACTCCTTCCGGAGAAAATACAATCATTCCTTACCTCCCAGTAACATGAAAGTATTTATCAGGGGCATAACTATAGGGGTGCAGCGAGCGAGATCGCACTGGGGCCAAGAGGGTCAGGGGGCCTCATTGTTGCTCCTCCACCTAATTTATCATATTTGTGATAACTTGACATCATTTAGAGAAAGAAAACACCACTTGTTTCTTCTGTTTCAGTCTTTAGTTGTCTAGCTGCATTTAATTGAGTTAAAAGAAAAAAAGGTTTCTGGGTGAGCCTTGACAGAGCCCCATTTAATATTCACACCAGGGCCATTTAGTTACACCATTAGTATTCATCTCCCCTCAGTGACATTAAATTTTCTCCCCCCCCCCCCCCCACCCAGTGACAATAAATTATCTCTTTACTCACAGTTACATAAAAGCATCCCTCTACTCCCACTAAAATGAGAGTGTCCCTCTCCTCCTAGTAATATGAAAGAATTTCTCTCCTCTCTATGGCATGAATTAGCTTTCTTCGCCTAGTAACAATATTTTATCTCTCTCCTCCCAGTTACATGAAAGTATTTATCTACTCCTAGTAACATAATAGTATCTCCCTCCTCCCAGTGACATGAGCGTTACTCTATCATCCTAGTCACAACAAGTGTATTTCCTACCCTGGTAATATGAATGTATCCCTCTCCTCCCAGGAACATGAAAGTATCCCTCTCCTCCCAGGAACATGAAAGTATCTCTCTCCTCCCAGTAACATGAGAGTGACTCTATCTCCTCCCAGTAACATAAGAGTGTGTCTCTCCTCCCAGTAACATGAAAGTATCTCTCTTCTCCCAGTAACATGAAAATATCTCTCTTCTCCCAGTAACATGAAAGTGTCTCTCTTCTCCCAGTAACATGAAAGTGTCTCTCTTCTCCCAGTAGCATGAAAGTGTCTCTCTTCTCCCAGTAGCATGAAAGTGTCTCTCTCTTCTCCCAGTAACATGAAAGTGTCTCTCTTCTCCCAGTAACATGAAAGTATATCTCTTCTCACAGTAACATGAAAGTGTCTCTCTTCTCCCAGTAACATGAAAGTGTCTCTCTTTTCCCAGTAACATGAAAGGGTCTCTCTTCTCCCAGTAACATGAAAATATCTCTCTCTTCCCAGTAACATGAACGTATATCTATCCTCCCAGAGAGTAATAAAACTTGTGTGGGAAGTGTAAAACCTGCTGCACTGTACAATGCAAAAAGCAGGGCAAGAGTCTTTTTTCTTTGTGTTACATTGTAAACCACCAGGCATGTGGCTGCTCTTTCCATATATAAATGGATAAACTCTGCTGTGTTACAGACATCCTGTTGTTACAATGTAATCAGTTCCACAATTGTCATGTGTGAGTCGTCTCTCCATCTTGCCATTATGGTGGAAAGTACAGTAAAAAATTCTGTATCTTTCTCTCTCCAACGACATGAAATGATAATAGTAATAATGTCACACCATCATATCTTACGTTAGAGACATTTTCCTAGTCTCTCTCTATCTGAATTCTATATGCACACTAGTGGGACTCTATCTAGAAAATACACGGAGCATATCATTTCCTGCAACACTACATGTGCACTGCTCGGCATGACTCTGTATGTAGATCAGTGTACATGGAAGGACCTTACAATGTGGATCTGTCACTGAATAACAGATGTGAAGCACCCGTACGGGTTTCACTTATTCCGGCTGCTCTTCATAAAATGCCAAGGTTCCTCCATGAAAAGGTCAGAGAATCCAAAGACTGACACAGGAAAATGGGAAGACCCTGAATAGACTGCAGGGACATGATGTTATTATCTGCCAACAGTTTCTCTCTGGTCTCCATTTACTGACTGTGGAAAGCTGCTTTTTTAAAGAAACAACCACAAAGCCCTGGCTCGGTGTTCCCATGTTTCTTATGTGTAGGGTCATAAGGACTGACAATGCAGCTCCTATCGATTGCTTGAGAATGATGGACCCCCCAAGCTTGGTTACATGATGAAGTAGCAGTCAGGCTACGTTCACACCTGTCCGGATGTGGTTGCGACAGGTGTTAATACATTTCTGGCTTGCAAATAGGATTCTGCTTTGCGGCACAACAAAAATGTGTTTAACATTTGTTCACATGCAGTTACGCACGAGTCTGCATTTTGCTGCTGAAAAAAATGATGTGGGGTCCCCCATTCCTGAAGCTACCAGCCAGTGTACCAGGCATAGGGGCGTTCGCCATTGCGCCAATTTGCACCTGAAATTTTCTGCTAGCGTCCTTTTTTGTGCACCAAACATTCTCTGGCACCTGATTTATAGTATGTTTAGAGGACAGCAAAGCATGTGCAAATGTGGCAATTTGAAGAGTGAATTTCCTCCAGCAAATAGGTGAAGGAAACTGTTGATTCCAATGATTAACAGGCTTATTTCATTCCATAAACACATGCCGGCAGCGTCCTGCATGTTTTGGGTTTCTACAGAAAAAATGATAAAAAGTTTTCAAAAAACACAAACATTAAGGTTCAAACAACAAAAATTTGGATATTGGGCCCTAAAGTTTAACAAAAAAAATAAAAAAGTATAGTTAAATGATGCATTAATATGCAAAACAGGGAGGGTTAAAGAGAACATTTGGGACAGAACATTGGGCAAAAAAAACATTAAGAGTTAATTGGAATCATAATGCCCCCCCTTCCCAAAAAATGGAGAAACAGTAAAGGAAAGGGGAGAAAAATGGGGGACCATCAGGAGCAGTTAAGGTCTTAGCAGGCCAAATGCACACGGGGCAGAGCCATTTCAAAACAGCAGATTTACCGTGCGGAGGGTAAAAATTGCGCTTCTCCCGAATGCTTGCCATTTAGTACGCTTTGCGCGTGCACCCACGGTGTGCACGCAGCCACGAATGATGTGCCTAGATGCATGCGGAATTGTTTTCTCTCTGAGCTTTTTTGAACACCAACGATGAAACGACCCTAACGAGTGCATTTGTAACTGGGGACTATAGCATTACAGGGACAGATAAGGGGCTGAATTGGATATGGCCATTCTAAAAGCAATGGCATAGAAGTGTTAGTGTTGTATGGGTAGTTAATACCGTGGCAGGGGTGGGTTTGGCCCATCAGCCATGATGCTAAAGCCTTGGCTGGGGGGCACAATGGGACCAGGTATAGGTGGTAGGGTTGACCTGGGAGGCAAAGAACTGGTGTTAACAAGCTTACATCACCTGTCTGTTTTGCTCTTGTGTAAGTATACTTTACTTTAGTAGCTCAGGGGGTATCTAGAATGCTGAAGCCCCCCACGCAGCAAACCGCACACAATGCTTGTAATGCTCACCTTCATTAGAAGCCAGCTGCGAGAAGGGAGTCCTGCGATTGGCTTCCCAAGCGACCGTCTGGCGGCCAATCGCTGGCTCGTAATGAAGTAAAAACAGGTACTGGTCCAGTTTAAGTGTAGGCAGTTAAAAGGTATATATATATATATATATATATATATCGTGAAAATGGGATGTGCATTTGTTTTTGTGCCACTTTGCCAATGCTTCTGAAATTTTCTGCTCGCTGTTAGGGCGCGCCCATCTCGCAGCACTTCACTTCACTTACCTCCATGGCTGCTCCCAGCCATCTCCCTTCCCCCCATGCTTCCTCCTTGCATGGTCAGGTGCGCGCAAGTCCCCGTCCACTAGAGGGAGCGCGCACCGGATTCCTGAGATTTAAAGGGCCTGTACACCACTGATTGGTGTCTGGTCATCCAATCCTGCATCCACTTCCCCTATTTAAAGGGGCACTTCCTTTCCATCAGTGCCAGATCTTGGTCTTTCCATGACAGTTGTAAATCAGTTGCTTTTGGATTGCTCACCCGTGTACCGACCAATGCCTGTCCCCGACTCTGAACCTTTGCTGCCTGCCCCGATCTTGGCTACTCACCTTTACCACGAACCTGTGCTGCCATCTCTGACCTCTGCCTGTACTCACCACGTCTTTTGCCTGCCCCTGTGCACCACACTGAACCTCAGCTAACTGTGGAACTTGGCCGCTGTTGGGGGGTAGCGACCTGGGGGTCACTCGCCGCTACAAGACCAACCTGCCTTGCGGTGGGCTCTGGTGAATAACGTTGGCCTCTTAGACTCCGCTCCCTTACACGGCACTCGCCATCAGTTCCACAGTCAAAGCGGATCCACATCCAAGTCCGCTCCACCTGGTCCGTGACAGTAAGATCCGGCCATGGGTCCCGCTGAGGTGCCGCTGCCTGATGCCACTGAATTGCCTGCTATTGTGGCTATGCAGTCCCACCAAATTAATCAGCTCTCGGCTATGATGCAGCAGTTACTATAGATTCAGCAACAGCACCACCGGCCCCAGCTTTGCCGCCACAGACTCCTGTAGCATCTACAGCTAGAATCCGTCTCTCCTTGCCGGCTAAATTTGACAGAGATGCCAAGTTATGCCGAGGCTTCCTTGCTCAGTGTTCCTTGCATTTGGAGATGTTGGCGGATCAATTCCCCACTGAACGTGCTAAGGTGGCCTTTGTCATTAGTTTGCTTTCTGGAAAGGCCTTGGCCTGGGCCACTCCCTTGTAGGATCGCAATGACCCAGTCTCTTCCAACATCCACACCTTTGTCTCGGAGTTTTTGAAGAACCAGCCAGGGCCGTATTTAGGATTCGTGGTGCCCTAGGCACTTTTTGGTCATGCCCCCCCCCCATGAACACACACTTCATAATTAATATATTTTTGTGGAAGATGTGGATATTGCTAATTCTAGGAGACTTAATTGTTGCCTGTTATTTAAGTTATCAACACTAAATGCAGGACCAGGAAAAATAACATTGATAGAGTGAGTATAGCCAAATATGTCCCCTTATGTCACCTTTGCATTGTAGGTAACATAAGGGGCCATATTTGGCAGTAAAATGTGCTTGGTGGGCAGCACAAGTTGTCAACAGTGAAAGTAGACAGTGTTACTGCACAAAACAAAATGCTATTGTGCTGCAGAGGCAACTGTAAATGGAAGGTAGATCACCACAGGCAGCAAGACAGGGGCAACAAGAAGGTGGGACAATCGGCAACAAGGGAGAAAGGAGTAAAACAGGAAACAAGAAGAGGGCATAGTGGGCAGCAAGTATGGGACAGAAAATAGAAGCAGCAGGCTGCAGAAGGAGGGCAGAGTGGGCAGCATGAAAGGGGTGGAAAGAAGGAATTACAGGAAATGAGCACAGTGGCCATCAGGAGTTGAAGGAAAATGGGCAGCAAACCAATGACACTGACTCTGGAGGCCCACCCTATAGTAACATGGAAATATTATTGGTCTATTTTTAGGGCTCAATCCCACAAATGTCAACCAAGCATGTGTGTGTGCGCACTTGGGATGTCACAATTAAGTTATCAATATCGTAACAGTGACACATTTACTATAACACTAACTAAGAGTACTGCAGTTCCTATCATGACGAGTGTATAAGCTGTGCTCTCCTGCAGTAAAGCAGTGACATATTGACTGTGGAATCAATACATATTTCACTCCAACAATTACAATATTTATAAAATCAAATCCTAATTTTCCATCCACTGATGTCTATGTCATGATCTATTGGCATCTGACTGCTGGGCCCCAAAACACAGAGATTGGGCAGATCCCCCTTAAATTTTGGATGGATCTGGGGATGGAAACCTCTGCGGAGACATGAGCTGCCATTTATCTCCAAAAGAGGGGGGAAAGTCAGTGCCTCTTATCGGGCAAATGTAAAAAGAAAAAAACATTAAACTCTCATATATATCGCTCCTGCGCTGCTGGCCAGGCCACCATAGCCACGGGAGGCCAGAAGATGCAGGAACGGCAGGCGGACAGGCAAGGTACCTGATCACTGCTGTCTGCACTGTCCCCACCGCCGCCGCACTCAGAGCAAACATCCGAGGTGTCCGTGGCCGTCACTTGACACAGGCCACGCCCACCTGTTGCACAGAGCCAGGTGTGTTTGCTCGCGCCGGAGAAGAAGCAGCGGTGGGAACATCGGGCAGGGATCAGTTACCCTGCCCTCCCACCTGTGGCTCCTACATCTTCTGGCCTCCTGTGGCCTGGCCAGCAACGTGGGAGCGATGTATATGTGAGTGTACATTTTTTTTCTTTTGCCTATTGGAGAGTGGGAATGCCACACTGCCTATATGGGGAATGGGAGGGAGCATGACACACTGCCTATATGGGGAATGGGAGGGAGCATGACACACTGCCTATGGGAAATGGGAATGCCACACTGCCTATATGGGGAATGGGAGGGAGCATGACACACTGCCTATATGGGGAATGGGAGGGAGCATGACACACTGCCTATATGGGGAATGGGAGGGAGCATGACACACTGCCTATATGGGGAATGGGAGGGAGCATGACACACTGCCTATATGGGGAATGGGAGGGAGCATGACACACTGCCTATATGGGGAATGGGAGGGAGCATGACACACTGCCTATATGGGGAATGGGAGGGAGCATGACACACTGCCTATATGGGGAATGGGAGGGAGCATGACACACTGCCTATGGGAATGGGAGGGAGCATGACACACTGCCTATGGGAATGGGAAGGGGTGCCACACTACGTTGTCCACTGTTGCACTGAGCACAAATGATCCAAACCAGCGGTAATCAAGTACTTTTAGTCGAGGTCCATTTACCGTGGTCTGTGCCAAGTTGAAGATCCAGGGGGAGGATGTAGTTGAAATCTTTGAATAAGTTGAGAGCTCAGAATAAGAGGGATTGACGGGAGCAGTGCTGGAAAAAAAGAGGAGTGGATGTGGGAAAAGCTGGGAATGAGGAATAAATGGGGGAAGAACTGGGAATAAGAGGGATGAATGGGGGCAGTGCTGGGAATAAGAGGGGTGAATTGGGTAGTGCTGGGAATAAAAGGGATGAATGGGGGCAGTGCTGGGAATAAGAGAGATGAATGGGGCAGAGCTGGGAATAAGAGAGATGAATGGGGGCAGAGCTGGGAATAAGAGGGATGAATGGGGGCAGTGCTGGGAATAAGAGGGATGCATGGGGCAGATCTGTGAATAAGAGGGATGAATAGGGGCAGATCTGTGAATAAGAGGGATGAATGGGGCAGATCTGTGAATAAGAGGGACGAATGGGGGCAGAGCTGGGAATAAGAGGGACGAATGGGGGCAGAGCTGGGAATAAGAGGGATGAATGGGGGCAGATCTGGGAATAAGAGGGATGGATGGGGCAGAGCTGGGAATAAGAGTGATGAATGGGGCAGAGCTGGGAATAAGAGTGATGAATGGGGCAGAGCTGGGAATAAGAGGGATGAATGGGGGCAGATCTGGGAATAAGAGGGATGGATGGGGCAGAGCTGAGAATAAGAGGGATGAATGGGGCAGAGCTGGGAATAAGAGGGATGAATGGGGCAGAGCTGGGAATAAGAGGGATGAATGGGGGCAGAGTTGGGAATAAGAGGGATGAATGGGGGCAGAGCTGGGAATAAGAGGGATGAATAGGGGCAGATCTGGGAATAAAAGGGATGAATAGGGGCAGATCTGGGAATAAAAGGGATGAATAGGGGCAGATCTGGGAATAAAAGGGATGAATAGGGGCAGATCTGGGAATACGAGGGATGAATGGGGCAGAGCTGGGAATAAGAGGGATGAATGGGGGCAGATCTGGGAACAAGAGGGATGGATGGGGCAGAGCTGGGAGTAAGAAAAATGGATGGAGTAAGAGCTGGGAGTAGATGGATGGATAGTGGCAGAGCTGAGAGAATGGGGGATGGAAGTGGCATAGCTAGAAATAACAGGGGATGGGTCGGGGCAGGACTTGGTGGCATCAGACAGGGACAGCTATTCCTCTTCGGCGGAACATCACAATTTGGATGCCCTGTCATGTAAAACCTCTGGAATTGCCGGTAATTTTTACCTGACCGTCAGCCCCACAGCACATGCACTGACTCTTGGCCATTCAGTTTTGCTGTATCTTTATTCATGTTTTAGCAAACGCAGCCAGCAGACATAAATGAAGATACAGCTGCACTAAGTGGTGGGAAGCCTGTGCATGTGCCATGGGACTGCTAGTAGATTGTGCAGAATCTGTGGGTTTCACACGACAGGGTAATCGATTGCCCAGCGATGAGGAACAGCCAGCCCTGGAAATAAAGATAAAAGATGCTGCAGTGCATGTTGTGACTTCTGGTCCCCCGGCTCTGAGAGATCAGGGTGCAGAGCAAGAGACAGAAAGTCAGAGAGAGAACAGGGACAAAAAAAAAAAAGAGTGCATGGAAAAAAGAAGTGTAAATAGAGACAGAAAGAGAGGGAAAGACAGAGAGTGCAACCAGATGGAGAAAAAAGACAGAACTAGAATCAGTGAGGGGAGAGAGAACAAGAGGAAAGTCCAGGGAGTTAGACAGACTGAGAGACACACAGAGTGACTGCAGAAAGAAAGGCAGGAAAAGAGACAGCAAGATGAAGTCTAGGGAGTTAGACAGACTGAGAGATACAGAGTGACTGCAGAAAGAAAGGCAGGAAAAGAGACAGCAAGATGAATTCTAGCGAGTTAGACAGACTGAGAGATACAGAGTGACTGCACAAGTGACTGCAGAAAGAGAGGCAGGAAAAGAGACAGCAAGAGGAAAGTCCAGGGAGTTAGACATACTGAGAGATACAGAGTGACTGCACAAGTGACTGCAGAAAGAAAGGCAAGAAAAGAGACAGCAAGAGGAAAGTCCAGGGAGTTAGACAGACTAAGAGATACAGAGTGACTGCAGAAAGAAAGGCAGGAAAAGAGACAGCAAGATGAAGTCTAGGGAGTTAGACAGACTGAGAGATACAGAGTGACTGCAGAAAGAAAGGCAGGAAAAGAGACAGCAAGATGAAGTCTAGGGAGTTAGACAGACTGAGAGATACAGAGTGACTGCAGAAAGAAAGGCAGGAAAAGAGACAGCAAGACGAATTCTAGCGAGTTAGACAGACTGAGAGATACAGAGTGACTGCACAAGTGACTGCAGAAAGAAAGGCAGGAAAGGAGACAGCAAGAGGAAAGTCCAGGGAGTTAGACATACTGAGAGATACAGAGTGACTGCACAAGTGACTGCAGAAAGAAAGGCAGGAAAAGAGACAGCAAGAGGAAAGTCCAGGGAGTTAGACAGACTGAGATTTGCAGAGTGACTGCACAAGTGACTGCAGAAAGAAAGGCAGGAAAAGAGACAGCAAGAGGAAAGTCCAGGGAGTTAGACAGACTGAGAGATACAGAGTGACTGCAGAAAGAAAGGCAGGAAAAGAGACAGCAAGATGAAGTCCAGGGAGTTAGACAGACAGAGATACAGAGTGACTGCAGAAAGAAAGGCAGGAAGAGAGACAGCAAGATGAATTCTAGGGAGTTAGACAGACTGAGAGATACAGAGTGACTGCACAAGTGACTGCAGAAAGAAAGGCAGGAAAAGAGACAGCAAGAGGAAAGTCCAGGGAGTTAGACAGACTGAGATTTGCAGAGTGACTGCACAAGTGACTGCAGAAAGGCAGGAAAAGAGACAGCAAGAGGAAAGTCCAGGGAGTTAGACAGACTGAGAGATACAGAGTGACTGCAGAAAGAAAGGCAGGAAAAGAGACAGCAAGATGAAGTCTAGGGAGTTAGACAGACTGAGAGATACAGAGTGACTGCACAAGTGACTGCAGAAAGAAAGGCAGGAAAAGACAGCAAGAGGAAAGTCCAGGGAGTTAGACAGATAGACACACACAGAGCAGTGCAAGTGACTGCAGAAAGAAAGGCAGGAAAATAGACAGCAAGATGACAGCGAGACAGACAAAAGTTACCTGAGAACTCACAGGGTGTCACACAGCAGAGAGAGCTGCATCCTTGCTGGCACACAAAGGGCGTCAGCAGTGACTCCAGCGATCTCCTCACAGGACGGGGTCATGGAGAGGGCAGCAGGAGAGCTCTGTGTGACAGTGGGAAAGGGACAGAGGGGGAACAGTGATCAGGAGGGGGGGGGAAGACAGGAAGCACATGCAGCACCTGACTATGGCTTCTGACACACACACACACACACACACACACACACACACACACACACGTGCTGCTCCCTGTAAACTGTGTGACGGAGGACAGGAAGTGTCTCTCCTCCCACACCTCCCTGGAGCCCCCCTCCGCCTGTCACTGCTTATAGAAGGCTGAACACAGCATCGGGCAGCTCGGCGGTGGGGGGGGGGGGGGTGTTTCACGGTTGCGTACTGGCAATCTCCACTAACCACCAATGATGTAAAAAAAAAAAAATTATATCATTAACACCACTGCAGCTGCGCTGCGGTTAGCCCGCCCCTAGTCTCAAGCCCCGCCCTAGGCACGTGCCTAGGTTTGCCTTACAGCAAATATGGCCCTGGAACCATCCCGGGTTTCATCTGCTGAATCGGCCCTTTTGAATTTGGTCCAGGGCGAGTCGTCTGTTGGGGAATACGCCATTCGGTTCCGTACTCTAGCATCCGAACTGTCTTGGAATAATGAGGCCTTGTGTGCCTGCTTTAAAAATGGACTTTCCAGCAAAATTAAAGACGCTCTAGCTGCACGCAATTTGCCTTCATCTCTTACCGACCTCATCCATTTGGCTACACGCATTGATGTGCATTTTACTGAAAGGCGTGAGGAACTCCGCCAGGATAGAGACTCTCAGCGCCCTAGGAGGGCATTCCGTCTGGCTCCCGTGTTTCAACACCCTTTGTCTGCGCATGTGCCTTCCAGTGAAGAGGCCATGTAGGTCGACCGATCTCGCTTGTCCCAGCTAGAAGGAACGAGAACCTTTGCTTGTATTGTGCCAGCTCTGAGCATTTTTTGAAAGACTGTCCTATTCGCCCTCCACGTCAGGGAAATGGGCGCACCTAGTGGATGTGGGAGAGGCATCCCTGGGTGTATGTGCTTTCTCTCCATGTCTCACGGTTCCTGTGCAACTTACCGTCGCACCTAACACTTCTTTGAATTTGACTGCCTTCTTGTATTCTGGCTTCGCAGGAAACTTTATAGAGGCCTCCTTGATTAATAGATATAATATCTCCGTGAACCGCCTCGTCAAGCCCTTATTTATCGCCTTGGTCAATGGTGACAGGCTTGACTGTACTGTGCGTTATCGCACTGTTCCCCTCCTTTTAAAGATTGGACTGTTCCATCAATAGAGTCTTGAGTTTTACGTCCTCCCAAATTGCACCTCTCAGATTCTACTCGGCCTACCCTGGCTTCAACATCATGATCCCACTCTTGACTGGAACACCGGTGAAATCAAGACTTGGGGTATAGCTTGTTTTAAAAGGTGTTTGAGGTCCGTTCCTGTCCGACCTATTCCTGCTTCTATCTCTCTACCTTGCCTGGCTGCGATCTGCCAGGTCTTTTCTGATGTGTTCTGCAAAAAACTAGTGGAGGTACTTCCGCCTCATCGCCCTTACGATTGCCCTATTGACCTCTTGCCGGGTACCACTCCACCTTGTGGCCGAATTTACCCCCTCTCGGCTCCGGAGACACAGGCCATGTCGGAGTATATCCAAGAAAACCTTCAAAGAGGGTTCATACGGAAGTCTTCCTCTCCAGCAGGCGCGGGTTTGTTCTTTGTGGCCAAAAAAGACGGCTCTCTACGCCTCTATATCGATTACCGTGGCCTCAACAAGATTACCATAAAGAATCGTTACCCCTTACCGTTGATTGCTGAATTATTTGACCGACTGCGTGGGGCTAAGGTCTTTACCAAACTTGACCTGAGAGGGGCCTATAATTTGATACGTATACGCGAGGGTGATGAATGAAAGACCGCCTTCAATACCCGCAATGGCCACTTCGAATCCCTATTGATGCCCTTTGGACTTTGCAATGCACCCGCTGTTTTCCAAGAATACGTGAATGACATTTTCTGGGACTTGCTCTACTCCTGTGTAGTCGTATATTTGGATGATATACTCATCTTTTCGTCCAATTTGGAGGAACATCACCGTCACGTCCGGCAAGTCATGTCTCGCCTTCACCAACACCGCCTGTACACCAAGCTGGAGAAGTGCCTTTTTGACCGTACCACCTTACCTTTTTTAGGGTACATAGTTTCTGCTCGAGGTCTCCAGATGGACCCCAGCAAATTAAAATCAGTTTTGGATTGGCCACGTCCTTCCGGCCTTAGGGCTATTCAGCGTTTCTTGGGATTCGCCAATTTATTCCTCACTTTTCTACTGTGGTCGCATCCATTGTGGCTCTCACGAAGAAGAACGCCAGTTCTAAGTCTTGGCCCCCTCAGGCGGAAGAGGCCTTTATTTCCCTAAAAAAGGCCTTCTCCTCCGCTCCGGTGTTGTCTAGGCCTGATCCAGCCAGGCCCTTCGCCCTTGAAGTAGATGCCTACTCCATTGGAGTGGGAGCTGTGCTCACACAAAAATCTCCTACTGGCAGAATTCTCACCTGCGGATTTTTTTTCAAAGACATTTCCTCCGGCAGAGAGGAATTACTCCATTGGTGATCGGGAGCTACTCGCCATCAAGTTGGCCTTAGAGCAGTGGAAACATCTCTTAGAGGGTTCTGTCTATCAGGTGTCCATCTATACGGACCATAAAAATCTGTCCTACTTAGAAACTGCCCAGCGACTGAACCCTCGACAAGCTCGTTGGTCGTTGTTTTTCGCCCGCTTCAACTTCCAAATCTACTTCCGCCCAGCCCCCAAGAACATCAGGGCGGACGCCCTTTCTCGCTCGTCGGAAATCTTTGATGCTGAATCTTTTCCACAACATAGTATCCTGCCTGAATGCCTTGTCCACTCTGCTCCCGCTACACTAGTACAGGCTCCGCCTGGAAAGACCTTTGTCCCATCTCACCAACGTCGCAAAATATTAAGATGGGGTCATTCTTCACATGTAGCTGGCTACGCTGGTATCAGAAAATCTTGTTCTCTAATTTCCAGGTATTATTGGTGGCCTACTCTCGAGAAGGACGTGACGACATTCATTCAGGCCTGTACCATCTATGGCCGTGACAAGACTCCTCGCCAAAGACCTGGTTTTCTAAGATGGCGCAGACACACATTGTGTCTGACAGAGGTGTGCAGTTTGTTTCCAAGTTCTGGAGAGCCCTTTGTAAACAAATGAAAATTAAACTGGACTTTTCCTCCATTTATCACCCCCAGTCAAACGGCCAGGTGGAAAGAGTTAACCAGATTCTCGGGCATTATCTTCGCCATTTTGTTTCTGCCCGCCAAGACGATTGGGTCGATCTTCTGCCCTGGGCGGAATTCTCGTATAATTTCAAGGATTCTGAGTCTACAAGGAAGTCCCCGTTCTTGGTGGTATACGGTCGGCATCTTCTTCCGCCTCTGCCCTTGTCCACGTCCTCTGGAGTACCCGCCGTGGATGACATCACACAGGATTTATCTACCATCTGGCAAGAGACCCAACGCGCCCTTTGTCAAGCTTCCGCCCGTATGAAAGTTAGTGCTGAGAAGAGGAGAAGGGCTCCGCCTCTCTATTCTCCAGGAGATAAGGTGTGGCTGTCGGCGAAATATATCCGCTTCCCAATTCCTAGCTACAAACGGGGTCCCCATTACCTGGGTCCTTATAAGATCAAACAACAGATCAATCCATGAGAAGAGGCAAGGAAAGTTTCCGCACTCCAGTTTAGAAAAAAGGGTGCTCGATCCGGGGTAGTCCCAAACCCCAGTAATCCAGATTAGCAGAGAACACAATGGATCCGCAGTTCCTTAAAAGGTAGATTCTTTATTCCAAAAAATGTTAAAATCATCAGTGTCTCCAAAGCACATCAAGACATCCAAAGCAAGATAAAATCAATGTAGATTCGGGCAGAGAAAAGGAGTGGGGCCCTCTGATGCGTTTCAGGTCTTTCAGCGGCCCTTAAACATAGATACGGACCATAAAAATCTGTCCTATGATCTGTCTATGATTAAGGACCGCTGAAAGATCCGAAAAGCGTCAGAGGGCCCCACTCCTTTTCTCTGCCCGAATCTACATTGATTTTATCTAGCTTTGGATGTCTTGATGTGCTTTGGAGACACTTATGATTTTAACATTTTTTGGAATAAAGAATCTAACAGATCAATCCAGTTTGCTATAAGCTTCACCTACCCACATCACTGCGAATCTCCAACTCCTTCCACGTCTCTCTTTTGAAGCCAGTAATTGTCAATCGGTTCTCTCCTAAAACCTTGGTGCCTGCTCCAATCTCTGGTACCGAGGATGCCTTTACAGTGAAAGAGATTCTGGCCTCTAAGCTCTCCAGAGGTAAAAGATATTTTTTAGTCGACTGGGAAGGCTGTGGACCTGAAGAAAGATCTTGGGAACCCGAAGAGAACATTCTGGACCGCAGTCTCGTCTCAGATTTTCTTGGTCCCAAGAAGAGGGGGAGACCCAAGGAGTACTCGCAGCTCTTCACTTACCTCCATGGCTGCATCCAGCCGTCATCCATCTCACAGCACTTCCCTCACCTCCATGGCTGCTCCCAGCCGTCTCCCTTCCCCCCATGCTTCCTCCTCCCAGGGCCAGGTGCTCGCACGTCCCCGTCCACTAGAGGGAGCGTGCACCGGATTTCTGAGATTTAAAGGGCCTGTACACCACTGATTAGTGTCTGGTCATCTAATCCTGCATCCACTTCCCCTATTTAAAGGGGCACTTCCTTTCCATCAGTGCCGGATCTTGGTCTTTCCATGGCAGTTGTAAATCAGTTGCTTTTGGATTGCTCACCCGTGTACCGACCAATGCCTGTCCCCGACTCTGAACCTTTGCTGCCTGCCCCGATCTTGGCTACTCACCTTTACCATGAACCTGTGCTGCCAGCCCTGACCTCTGCCTGTACTCACTACGTCTTTTGCCTGCCCCTGTGCACCACGCTGAACCTCGGCTAACTGTGGAACTGGGCCGCTGTTGGGGGGTAGTGACCTGGGGGTCATTCGCCGCTACAAGACCAACCTGCCTTGCGGTGGGCTCTGGTGAATACTGGTGGCCTCTTAGACTCCGCTCCCCTGACACGGCACCCACCATCAGTCCCACAGTCAAAGCGGATCCACATCCAAGTCCGCTCCACCCGGTCCGTGACACTTGCTTTATTTTTGGCTCAACAAACTGTCTCCGGTGTCTGATTTATGCGAAATTGTGGCAATTTGAAGAGTGAATTTCCTCCAGCAAATAGGTGGTTATTTCATTACAAAAACACGTGCAGTATCCAGCATGTTTTTGAACAATGAAAGTATCAGCCGCAAGCTCTTTTTAGGGATTGAACCCTTTTCTGGTTTTTGGATAAGAAGTTGTCCAAAATCACAAAAATGAAGGTCAAGACAACAAAAATGTAGATATTGGGCTCCAAAGTTTAGCAAAAAAAATATATAGTTTAAATATTAACCATTAATATGCAAACCAAACGGGACGGAGGGATAATGAGAACATCTGGGATCATTTTTTGGGGGAAAAAATGCGGGTAAGGGTTTTTTTTTTTATATAACTTGCTTACTAAAATGCACAAATGCAAAAAGCCACAAGCTTTGCCATAAAAGAAAGCCTTAAACTGGGCAAAAGCAAATATATATATAAACAATATAAAAGGCAAAAGGTTACTCATCTGGTTTAAATGATCTGGTCGAGAAATCTGCAAGCCTCTTCATGACTGCCATGTCGGTCTGGTCAGTTCAGAGAAAAAACGATAGAGCATGCCTCATATTGTCCATCTCCCTCCAAAGCAAGATTGTCTCATCTCTCAACTGCTGTGCCTTTGTTTCATTCAAAATAGCAAAGGAGATCTCTGATTGGCCCAACAAACAAGCACAGGTGACCTTCTGATTGGCCCAGATCTCAATCTAACAGGTACAGTATCTATTGCTGGCCTAAATTAGCATGTGACTAACAGCCCAGGCTGAAACCAGAACAAAGGAGAGCCCTTGTTGACCATGCTTAATACTAAATAAGGAGCCAACCATGCCAGCCCCTGGTTGGCAGTTGTCCCATTTACAAGGTGATTTCGATTGTATAAGATTTCTATAATTTCTTGGAGAACAAAATATATACATATATCATAGCTTTACTTTCCACCCAGTTGTTCCCTATGAAATAGTAAAATATTGGGCAACAGTCCATCTGACCAATGTCCTTTTCAGCTTCTGGTGACTGAAAACCAGCATAATAAAAACATTTTGCAAAAAAATGCTGGAAAAAGTAATCAAATCTGAGTCCTTAACTCTTATCAGGGTCCCATGTCAGAATGTCTTTCAGATGTTCCTGCCGCTGCAATATGACTTTTAAAGTTCCACCACATCGTCCTTTGCTTCTCGGAAGTAGAAGTCTTCTGCCCATCCAAATCAAGTTGAAATCCAGGCATCTCATGGAAACGGCTGTGGGAACAAAGAAAAGTACAGAGAAATTGCATGTTCAGATCAGGAACATTTAAGAATTCTGACTTTGCTCTTACTTCATTTAAAAGGTAACTTTTGCTGCCTAACTGCATTTAATCCAAAACGAAATCTTGCAGAATATGTAGCAATATCATGTTTGGAAGTTGTGGGGTGTGCAAGACTGTGTGCAGTATTACAATTACTGGACAAATGTCAACGCTTTTTTGCAGGAAAAACATAATTCTATGGCCCTTATTTAACAAGGGATAGCGACAGGTAGCGCCTGGTGAGCGACCGGTAATGACGGGCACCGCCACGAGAACGCCGGCTCCCCACCACAATCACACATTTATCAAGCCAATCCTGCTTAGCGACTGAGATAGCGCCATATAGCCACTCATTCATCATTATTCCAGCCTCAGCCCACAGCGCCAGCGTCCGACCTTGAACAGAGTCAGGTATGACCTCTCGCTACCTGGCGCTCTCCAATGCATTTCAATGGAACAATCTTTAAATATTCATAATTAATTCATATTAATGTTATTTTTTTTTTTAATGTGAAAAATTCTGTGACTACTTCTGCCATGTTAGATTTTTTTTTTAAGGTAAAAAAAAAAAAAAAACTTTGTGCAGAATTGATATTACAGGTCTGATATTAATGTATTAATATTACAAAATGTTATTAAAAACTTGTTTTTTTTGGTTTCCAAAAATCTGGTTGTTTGGGGGTTAAAAAACTACTTTTAACCCGTCGCCGCCAGCGCTCTGGGGTTTAAACATGCATTTCAAAGCGCGAGAATTTTTTGAGCGTGATTTGTTAATGAATATGGTGGGAGCCGGTCGCTATGGGCAGTCGTTATCATGCGCTCCCATACAGCACGGAACCTGTCAAATAGCGACTCACCCAATATTCAACATTACTGCACACCAACTGAGTCGCTGTCAACAACCGAACAACGGCCAAGCACAGCGACTACTAGCGGGCGCTGTGAAAATACTGCTACAGTCGCTCAACTGTCGCTACCTGCCGCTATTAATGGATCGGCCTCCAAGTCTTTTTGTTTTCCACAACTCCTCATATGGAGAATACTATCTTTCTTTTACTTTGGGACCCCTGATGTTAATAAATCCACCCAGAGAATAGGTTCAGGCTGCACCTGCTCGGATGGAAACCCACCCAAAGCACGTGAGGGGGCCGTGGCCTTAAACAATAGGCGCTCAGCCATTTGGCTTGCTGCAGGCTGGCTGACTACATTTCTGACCTCAACAGCTTTGCTTGACCTAACCTTAGGGTCTGAGTTCCTTTTACTACTCTGGAAGAGAGGCGCTTTCCTAGAACGGAAAGTATTTGCACAGTACCCAGTCCAAGGACAGAGAGCATTACCCATCTACCCTTGCAGTAGGCGGAGCTATGCAAATCATCTCTTCATGTCTCTGTGCCATCCAAGGCCCTTAGAAACGCTAAGGGTGCAATGCCATGGATTAGCTTTAAATTTTACACAGCCATACACATCCAACTAGTGGACACGTGTTTCGAGCTTTAGGCTCTCATCAGCACTAGGGTGGATGCCTCTGGCTGTATGGGGGGTGAGACTTGGTGAGTACCAAAACATAGTCGCAAGCCAGTATGTGGAGAGACCCATGTTAGGCTTAATATAGGGGGGCTAAAGAGACCAAAAAAACACTATGTTTTACTACTCTGGGAAGTATTGCTGGCTGTAGACAAAGCTTTGTAATTCTTTTCCAGCTTTTCCACCTCCTCCTGGAGGTGTCTGCAACATGGAAAATGATTTAGCTTTACTGGATAGATGGTCAAAACTGTGGAAACTAGAGTTTAATGTCTCTAAATCTAAAATCATGCACTTGGGTAGAAGGAATCCCTGCTCTGAGTACCGTATGGGCAGCACTGTGTTACCCAGGACCTCGGAGGAGAGAGATTTAGGGGTACTGATTACTGATAGCTGCAAGAAGAGTGGACAGTGTAGCCAGGCAGTGGGAAAAGCAAGCAGGATGCTCGGCTGCATAGCTCGAGGCATCACCAGTAGGAAGAGGGAGGTTGTGATGCCACTGTATAGAGCCCTGGTGAGGCCACAGCTAGAATACTGTGTGCAGTTCTGGAGACCTTACCTGCAAAAAGACATTATTCAAATACAACGTGTTCAAAGGCGGGCAACGAAAATGGTGGAAGGACTTAAACTTAAAACTTCAGTAGAGACTTAAGGAACTTAATTTGTACAGTCTGGAGGAAAGAAGGGAGAGGGGACATGATTGAGACCTTTATATATGTGAAAGGATTGAATAAGGTTCAGGAGGGAAGTGTTTTTACGAAGAAACGAAGAGGGTTATTCATCAAGAGATAGCGGCAGGTAGCGCCTCGTAGTGTCAGGCAGCGTCTGGTGAATGCTGGGCACTGTACGCAATACCACATTTATGAAAGCGAATCTGGTGAGCAACTCTAACAGCGCCATGTAGCGTACGTTTCATCATTACAGGTGGCTCAGCTTATAGCGCCAGCGCTATAGCTTCCAGAGCGCCAGGTATTACCTGTCGCTAGCTGTCGCTCTCCCATACATTTCAATGGACGTTCCTTTTCTTCTGTTTAAACAGGGTTTTTTGTTTTGATTTCTTTTCTCTCAAATAATTGTGTGACCTCTCCTGGCCTAGAAAAAGTCATTTTTGAAAACTTTTTTGATTTTTATGCAGAATTGTCATTACAGGTCTGGCATTAAAGTATTAATGTCACAATGTTATAACAATGTCATTCCATGTGTTTTTGCTTTGTTACAGGTGAATATGTGTTCAAAAACAGACTTTAATCACACAGCATCTGGCGCTCTATGCTATAGCAACCAGCTTTAGAGCGCCTACGCTGTGTGAGTGTTTTTTTTGTTAATTATGGTGTGAGTTGCTGAGAGTCGGTCGCAATGAGCTGGTGCTACCTTTTGCTCCCTGCAGCGCTGTACTGGTGTTAGAATGCCCAACATACATCTCATTCATTAATGCCAGCCAGGTTACTACAGCGACTGAGGTGCTCTTTTACAGCGCCCGATACACGCACACGAGCATCTACAAGCGGTCGCTCTAAGCGGTGCTATACACATGCTCAGCTAAAGTATCAGCCTCCCCATGGTAGAACAAGGGGGCCCAACCTGAAGCTAGTCGGAGGGAAGATCAGGACAATGTTGGAAAATATTATTTTACAGAAAGAGTAGTAGATGCTTGGAACAAACTTCCAGCAGAGGTAGTTGAAAAACTTCTAGTTGTTACACTGCCGATGCTTATTCAGTTTCGTGAATGGATAGTCAAATTGTGTCCCATAATCACCAATCAGATTCAAAATTCAGTTTTCTGATTGTTATGTATTATACATATGTATGTTATGTTTATATGTATATATGTAATATGTTTATATTGTATATTTATATAAACTGACCATATATTGAGCATAGCCTTTGAACTGGATTTGGTAGGGCAGTTTTCCAACTACTATCCGCAAAGTGGGACGTTTAAAGTGGACCAACACCCAGGGGGGATCGGCCCGGGAATCTATAAGATTCCCGGGCCGATCAGATCCCTCCCCGTGGGGCATCCGAAATCGGGATGTCCCGCGGGTTGAAACCCCCCAGGAAGCCCACAACCCTACCTTTTCCACGTTCCAGCGGCACATGCGCGTCCGCCGCCGGCGCCTCCCGCGCGTCCCTCTAGCAGGGCGCGCTCCCGCGCCGGCCGTTTGTGAATGGCCGGCGCGGATGCGCTCCCTGTAAGAGGGACGCGCGGGAGGCGGCGGCGGACGCGCTCTGCTTGTCCGGCGGCGGGGATTGGCTGCAGCGGTCACATGGGAGCGGGGTGAGGTGAGTTTTCGGGGCTTTCTGGGGGGTTTCACACAGCGGGGCACTCCCGATCGGGGTGCCCCACCGAAGTGGACCAAAACCCAGGATAGTCAAAATCCTGGGTGTTGGTCCACTTTAAAGGAAAAGTCCACTTCTAAGACTCCAGGACCAGGCAGCCCCGACAGTAACTAGAAGATCCCCTTACCTTTCAGCCATTCCTGCTCCACCGAACGGTCTCCTGCAGCCCCAGTTTGTGAAGGCGGGAGTTGAGCTTCCGATTTCCGGCTGGCGGTGGGTGTGACCTGTGTACGGCCGCCTCTGTACATGAAAGCTGCTGGATTACAGAGGCTCCCCTGTATTCAATGGAGCCAGGCCACACCCACCCCCGAGATAGAACCCGAAAGCTTCACAAACCGGGGCTGTGGGAAACTGATCAGTGGCATGGGACCGGATGTAAGATAAGGGGCTTCTGGTTACTGACGGAGCTGAATATGGATTGCCTTCTGTCAGCCACTTGCCTGCTGCAACTGCTGCAACATACACAAAATGTCTAATACATCATGATGCAATAGATATCATAACAAGGGGCCTTCAGATAGAGCAGAAATGCAATCTCACACGGTTTTCTTTGACTCTTTGACACTTAGGCCTCGATTTAATAACAGTTGAAAAAAATTCTCATGGTAGTAAAAAAAATCAATTCATGAGAAAAAAGCCTGAGAATTTCACGGTTACTGAATCACCAGATAAAGACAATGAAAGTCAATGGCAGCTTTTACTACAGTGTGGAAAGGAGTAAACTTTTCTTAAAAAGTTCCATTGACTTTCATTGTCTTTTTATCTGGTGATTCAGTAACAGTGACATTCTCAGGCTTTTTTCACATGAATTGAATTTTTTACTACCACAAGAATTTTTTCAACTCCTATTGAATCAAAGCCTTTGTGTGTTTGACTTTTTTTTGTCTGCTTTTCCATGTATGACCTAGATTGCTAACAGAAGCTTAACTAAAGCGTAATTACTTATTTAATCGTTTCACATATTAAAGGTCTCAATCATGTCTCACTATTTCTGTCATTCTTCTAGAGTCTAGACTGTGAAAGAAAGATAGGATGTGCTCATCCAGTCAATATATAGCAGTCAAGAGGTGCTAGAGGGGTGTGACCACACACTATGCAAAAAAGTTAACCCTCTGCACACTCATACTATTGAAAAACCTAGCTAACACTTGTTAAGAACATGGACTGTTATTTAACATAGATTGCAATGAATGTAAAAGCAAGGTAGCCGCGTCAAGGCCATCCAATTTGTACCCGGTCCCTAACATTACTAAGTTTAAAAGTTTGTGCAGACATTGCTACTTCTCTACTTGTGTGTGCACAAGCAATGCAATACATGAATCAGCCTGTCTAAAGACATTGCAATAACTTAAAGGAGCAGTATCGCGAAATTTGCATTAAAAAAGATAAATAATTAAATAGCCACACAATAGCTTCTAACATGTGTATAAATAATCTGGCGATAGAAAAAGAAAAAAATATCTGCCTCTCTTTTAAATTGCATAATGCCAATGGCTCAGTCCATTTGCTGAATAGGGGGATCTGCTGAGTTGTATTTAGTGAGCTGCTTCATTTAGCCCACTGGTCTCCTAGCAACACTTTACCTCAGAGGCTGACACTGTAATCAGTGGTAACGGCTGTGTGTGTGTGAGGTGCTGCTTTTGTTATGAGACCAGGTGACTCAAATGTGTAAAATCTATACAAAATAAACTAAACTGACTGAAAATGACTGAAATTCTTCTTTGAATAACTGTGCAGGAAAATCTAAAGCTATTAAAGTGGAACAAAACCCTGAGTGGCCGACCCTGAAGTCTATAAGACCCGGCCATTGACCTTGCCCCTTGGGCATTCTAAATCAGGATGCCCACTGTGTGAAACGACCCCTGGATAACCACAGATCCCCCCATTTTTCTGGCGCGCTCACGCAGATAGTCATTTAGACAGGCCGGGCAGCCAGGAAGGTTACTGCTCAGGCTCCCCATCTGCGTGCAAACAGAGCTGATTGGATGAGAGCGCTGTGGGACAGGGAAAGGTACGTTTTCACAGGCGAACTTGGGGATTTCACATATCAGGGCATCCCAAGTCGGGATGCCCCTAGGGGCACAAAACAAACCTCCAGATAGTGAAAATCCTGGGTTGGGCTTTGCTCAAAACACAAAAATGTGTAGAGAAAAGAGGTAGAAAAGAGAAAAGAGAGAAAATGGTAAACTGAAAGATTCTGCAGCAGAGCCAACATGAAGGGAAAACTGTCAAAATCAGCTAAATGACTTCTAGAGCTTGTCTCTCTGTTTTAGATATATAAGTTCTGGCCAGGCAATGTTGCAATGTTGTTATCTGATGCTGGACGGCTGCCAGCACTGAACAGCTGAGACTTTGATACATTGTTCTCCCCCTCTCCTCAGCCTAGAACTGATACATTGTTTCACCCCTCTCCTCAGCATGGAACAGGCCAGAGTGTCGGGTCCCAACACTCAC
Organism: Gastrophryne carolinensis; assembly: GCA_027917425.1. Lineage (NCBI taxonomy): Eukaryota > Metazoa > Chordata > Amphibia > Anura > Microhylidae > Gastrophryne > Gastrophryne carolinensis. The sequence goes on from CM051238.1 coordinate 39,709,554, forward strand.
AAGACATAAACATGAGCTATTAGTCTCCAGCTGTTCAACACACAGATCATTTTTTTCTACATTTGTAATTCTTACTCCAACACTTACCTACATTCAAAGTACCATATAAATATAAGTCACCAAGAAAAATTTGCGATACTGCTCCTCTAACTAGCTTGCACACACACAATGAAAAATGCTTTACTTGCCTGCACAGTGTTACAGTTCAAAAAGGGGGTATTTCAGGTAGAGGCCAATTGGACGCCCTGTTACATTGGGAGAGCTACAATCCAGCAGATCTGGCCACTGACCTGCAAATGCAAAAGCAAAAAGAAAGATAGGATGTGCTCATCCAGTCAATATATAGCAGTCAAGAGGTGCTAGAGTGGTGTGACCACACACTTAGCAACAAAGAAAGTTAACCCTCTGCACACTCATACTATTGAAAAACCTAGCTAGGTTAGCTAGGTTTTTCAATAGTATGAGTGTGCAGAGGGTTAACTTTCTTTTTTGCTTAGAGTCTAGACTGTGCAAATTAAATTGGACCAAAATGCAGGATTTTTGACTATCCTGGGTTTTGGTCCTTTCCCCAGGGCACCCCCGAGCTGTGTGAAACCTCCCAGATCTCTTAAAGAAACTTACCACTTCCTGGTCCTACAGCATATATGTGGATGCTCGTCCAATCTGCACACCTCGAGCAAGCTGGCGGCCGCATCCCCCACTTCCTTCTAACAGGAACCATGCCCACGCCGACCATTCACAAATGGCTGGCGTGGGCACCTGCCCTGCTAGAGGGATAGCGGGGATGCGGCCGTGGCCCACGCATGTGCTGCTGGACCAGGAAGCAAGGTAAGTGAACGGGGCAACCTGGGGGGTTTCGCAAAGCCGGGCATCCCAATTTTAGATGCCGGGGGGGATTGATTGGCCTGGGAATCTTATAGATTCCCGGGCCGATCGAGCTGGGTTTTGGTCCACTTTAAGGTCATTCCTGAGAAGTGGCCATGGCTCACGCATGCACCGTTGGATCAGGGAGAGGGTACGTTTTACAGGGAACCTGGGGGGTTTCACAGAGTGGGGCATCCCGAATCTGGATGCCCCAAGTGGAGGGGATCAGGTGGCCCTGGAATCTTTAGGTTCACTTTAATAAAAAATATTCTAAAAGAAAAAGCATTCATCGACCAAGCATCTGGGTCACAGCTTAGATATTGTGTACCAGTGGCGCAGCTTGGCTTTCTGGCACCCGGGACAAAGATTTGAAATGCTGCCCCTCACCCCACAAACACACCCATACACATATTTCTTACCACTGCCAGCACTGCTTACCACCGATCACCGCTGCCGATACCACCTCCGCTGTCATACACATATGTTCCTACCACTGGTTCTGTTCCATGGGTGGGCCAACGGGCAGCAGTGGTGGCGCCAGGAATGGCAGTGGGCACTGGTGGCAGCGGAGGCGCAGGATTAATGACGGAGACAAGGAGTTTAGTGGCAAGCAGCAGAAGCGGAGGCACAGGTAAGATGTGTGTGTATGTATACTGTATGTTGGCAGGAACTGGCTGCTGCAGGAGTGCAGGCCAGCAGCATGGGAGCATAAGACGCATAAGACGATAAGACGCATTAAGATCCCCCCACGTTGAGGGAGAAAGTGCATCTTATGGAGTGAAAAAATTATGTAGCTTCACACTGTTTGATGTTTTTGTATGTATAAGGCTCTGTAATGTATTGTTCCTCAAATTGTTTCTATAATGTTTGACCAGTAATATTTACCCCTAATGTACGCCTCATTTTTGTAAGTACTATTTACAGGCTGTTGCAAAGCACATTTTACTGTGTGTCATGCCATGTACGTGTAACCTTTATTTTATTTGAATTTCATTACATTCTCTGCAAGGGGATCATCAAATTCCATACAGCCTGAAGATGTAACCATTAGCACCCATGGGTGGAACATGGAGCATTGGGTGGAATATGTCATGTACATCGATGTACGCACATAGCTAGTATAGTCCTTTTAACAATTCCTTAAAAAATATATCCATCTTTGGTCACATCTAATATGTGATTCACACGAGCTTCACCTGCATATTCTATATCATCACAACATAGGCACTTTAGATTTGCCAGGTTTTTAATGACTGTCCCATTATCTTGCAGAAAACAACCCTTATAAGTAGATGAATGTAACTTGAAAGATCTGAGTTCATCTGTAAGCTGTTTCCCTGGCATACATCCCACGCCCAGGGCAACAATCTGAATCTGAACTCCTTCTAATTAAATGGCTCCAGACTTGGAATCTTCGGATAAACTCTTTTTGACAGAGGCGTAACTTGAGGGGCCCAGAAGGTACCCCTACCCATGCCAGAGCCCCTAGGGCTAAACCCTGGGTCCACCACTGTTTTTATTGGTTTTGCCTATGTTGATTAGTTTGCTATTAGGAATATGAAAATGCTTGACCTCTAATAGTATGTAAGGGATAATACCAAACCATGTGAGGTGCAAACTATTCTTTCATATATTTTTTAATGCGTTATTTTTTTTTTCAGCAGTACCAGTATTTTTATCTTTATCTTTTATCTGTTTTCCGATAGCCCACCTTTCATGGGGCATTGCCCAGCTCCCCATTACTCTGCAAAGGAGCTGTTCCAGCTTAGAGGGAACATTGCCCCCCATCCCACCGATACTTTATTTATCGGTCACAGCTGATCAAAACCATGAACAATACAAATAACAAATCTCCTCACCCCAGTTCCGAATGGCATGCCCAGAATGGCAGCGAGAAGGCAAGGGGAGAAGTAGGAAGGAAAAAAACATGTTCCACCGATTCTTTGGCTTAGAGCCCAACAGGACTAACTGCCCAGGTGCCACAATCACAGTTACTATGGCTACCATAGCTGTCATGTCCCACGACATGCATTTTATTTTACCTGGGGTAACAGTTTAATGTATGTTTATTTGCATGGACTCACCAGCATAAGAAACCAAAATCTCTGGGGTCACGAGTCCCCAGGCTGCCTTCACCATGTATTCCCGCAGCTTGCTCTATGGAGGTCTGCGAACACCAGCACACTTCAGCCTTGCCCAATCTTCAGGCAGGCTCAGCTGCGTGCCACTTCTTCATAACGCTGCTCTTCATGCAGCCCACACGATGAAAGAATTTCCGACAAGAAGGACCGGACACACCAAATCTAAAAACAGGAAGACAAATTAGCAACCAACCGCATATGACATTAATCCTCCCCCCATTAATTTTTTTTTTTTTTTAAACACCAAAAAAGTCCATTCGATTCTATCCGGGCAAATAAAGGACTGGAATCTACTTGATTTCCACCTTCGCAATTTTTAAACTACTGCCTGATTGGACAAACCCATTGCTGCCAAGCATTTCCTAAACACTACTGTGACCAAACCGGTAATTAATGTATATATATATATATATATATATATATATATATATACCTTGGCTGCTTGGTGTAAACCACTCATTTCTTGTCCCCCCTCCCACTTGGGTTTCACCTTTATCTAACCCTCATAGATATACATGCCGGGTCAATGGTGATAACCCCTCAAATGTGTCCTCTCCTACTCACTTCCTCCCCCCTCCCACCTAGTAATAAAACCACTCGGAAAAGCATAAGAAACAAATCACAAATAGATCCCCAATTGAGACAGCAAGGTTCCTCTTCTGCTTGTGTCACCCCTTCCCTTGGAATGTGGTCCGTTGGTATCATATAGCAGAAATGAAATTGGGATATTCTGAGACAGGCTGTGGTACCAACACCAGCCCCCTGGTAGGAGGGGTAAAGAGACCCCCTGTTCTGGGGCCTATAAGCATGGCTGGCAAGAATGGCCAGAGACTCTAATCTTACCATCAAGAGTGACACACGCTCCCTAAGGAGCTCCCTTACATCTAAGGAGAAGACCAGAAGCGTGTGCACGAACTGCAGCCCAAACAGACTCTTAAGTATATTTTTCACCTTTTTTTATTTGTAATTGCTAGCTAAATTATTTGTACCATGTTTTATAGTTAATTCTGTTTTTATCGCCTTGCACCATTTTTCTTATTGTTTTCGTGTTTTTCTGTTTGTTTAAATAAATTCTAAAAATACAGCAGAGGGTCACTGATGCTCTGAATTAAGAATTTAGGTAACCGACTAAAATAATCATTTAACCCGTCTGATCTGTTTTTGAAGCCCGAAGCCTGTTGAAAACCACATCCCGACAAAGCGGCAGACTTACATTTATTGGGAATAACCAGCTCGCTTAGACAAAATGCCCCGTAAAATGTTAACAAATGCTATGTATTTGCCCGTTAGCTACTTAGGCCTGCCCACAAGGAGCCTCTCAGCTGATCAGTGAGTCTGTATATCTGCTGATGCTAGGGTTGCCACATTTCCCTTAAAAAAATAACATTAACATGGCCGGTGAAAATGAAATACCGGAACTGGCTGCTGCAAGAAATACCATCTGTACCAGTGAAATCCTGGCTGGGTGGCAACCCTGGCTAATGCTATAACATTTCTGGATCAGGGGTGGATACATAAGTGATTAGTATTATAGGGGTGGATACTGTGGCGGGGGGGGGGTCCTCTCACAGCCACGATGCTTATGCTCTAGCATTGCAAGATCAGACAACAGGATGGGGAGGATATATGATAGGTGATAGTTTTGAAAATGTAAAATTTTAGGGACAGATATTTAGTCAGCGGTGGGTACAGCCATGATTCTGAGGGTTTAGCATTGCAGGGGCAGAACTAAGGTTGGGATATCTTAGCTGGGGGGGATGATTACAATGGGGCAAGTTATGGGGAGAATGGTTGGAGAGGCTTCCTAAAACAGGTAATGGAGGATGGTGTTAAAAGAAGCACTGTATATGCTCTGCATGCTGAAGGCCAAGTGGCCCTAAAGCAGTGCGGCCCACTGGGAATTCTTCTTATGCTTCCTATGGCCAGTCCACTCCTGGCTTTCAACATACAGCGCACCTCGCTAATGATCAGATTGGCAATGGATCATTAGGGCTGATTCAGAAACGTGATCATTTTCATGATCAATCACATTTTTTTGTGTGAAAAAAAAAGTTACAGTGTGACGATTTTTTTCCGCTTAGTGCAATTCAGCACCATATTTAACTGTGCAGGTTTTTAAAAAAATCGCACATACAAATATGGTGCTGAACTGCAAAAAGGGAGAAAATCATTAAAAAAAATCTCACCTAAAATGTGAGAAAAAAAATATTCTCATGGTACTGAACCAGCCCTATTGCTACATTCGATGTGGTTATTGCTTCTTCAGTTAGGCTCACTGATGGGTGGGGTGGGTTAGTTCCTGCACAGGCTCCACTAGGAGCAGGGCCGGTGCCAGCACAGGGCAAACCTGGGCAATTTCCAGGGCCCCTGGCATCTTCAGAGGCCCACTCAGGCTCACACTTGGCCATAGTATTATTCAACAGTGGACCCAACCACTGAATGCCGGGTGCTGTGTGCAGACCTGCTCATGGCCTCAGCAACAGGGGATGGTCAGCAACAATGGAGATGGTGGCATGGAATGGAGGGCAATTGATGGAAGTGCAGAAGGTGGTGAGAACCAGGCGACAACTGACAATGACTGGAGGGCGATCAGCACCTGGAGCCGACCCTGACTAGGAGGTCTGCTTCACTGTATTGTGTAGTTAATTTCTGGTCTCCATGAAGAAAACGCATGCCTCCCAACTTTTCAGGGTGGAAAATAGGGACAATTTTTAAATTAGGCCACGCACCCTGAGTGAGGGGTGAATAGGAGATAGGGTGTAACAGTTTCAATAGAAATACATTGAATATGCAAATGAATCATTTACACCTCCAAGAGGAACAAATGAGAACAATGAGGGACAGGGGGACATGAACTCAAAAGAGGGACAGTTTCACCTAATCAGAGACAGTTGGGAGGTATGAGGAAACGCATTTTCTAAGCTGAGGGCTCACAGGCAGTTGCAATTGCATGGGGCCCACACCTCTCAGGGGCCCCTCAGAACTCTGCTGGGTGAACACTGGAAGTGGCTGGCATGTAATAGTGGTGTAGTAATGGTGATGCTCTCAGTTTTGAGGCTACATAAGAAAGAAATCTGCTTTTCTCCGTCTTTTGTTCCTCTTTATTATTGTATTCAGAGGCGTAGTTAGGCTTTCTGGCACCCGGGGCAAAGATTCGAAATGGCGCCCCTCACCTGTTCTGAGGCCCCCCTTTGGTGCCCCCCCTGACCTGCTGCACCTGGGGCAAGTGCTCCCCCTGCTCCCCACTAGCTAGGCCCCTGATTGTATTTTGTTATATAAAAATACCTTTGATTAGCGCCCCCCAGAAATTACCTACCTCCCAACTGTCCCTGATTTGGAGGGACTGTCCTCCTAAGTCCCCTTGTCCCTGGTTGTTCCCCTTTTGTCCCTCTTTGGGGTGTAACATGCAGATCTGCATCAATAAATGATTCATTTGCCTATTTAAAGTGTTTAAATTGTTGTAACTGTCCCCTATCCTATCCCTCTATCCATCAATCAATAAGGGGATGTGGCCTAATTTTACAATTGTCCCCTTTTCCCACCCTGAAAAGTTGGTAGGTATGAAATTATAAGCCTGCCCCTGGGTGCAAGGTGTGACAGTACCGGGTCCAAAAGGTCAGGGGTGGGCCCATCATTGCTGCGCCTCCCCCTTATTTATCGTTATTTTTTTTCTGCTCACCTGCCATAATTTAGAGAAAGGAAGCACCATTTATCTCGGCTGTTTCAGCCTTTCGTTGCATCCAATTAAGTTAAAAGACAACAAAAAGTTTACCGCCAAAGCAACAACAGGGCCCTATTTAAGGTTTGCACCAAGGCCCCGTCACATTTAGTTACACCACTTGTTAGGCAGGGGTGTAGCTAGGGAGGAGCAGGGGGGGCAATTGTCCTGGGTTCAGCAAGTCAGGGGGGAACAAAAGGGGGATTAGGATTTAAACCGGACCTTCAGCATGATTTAATGAAAAGCCCAAACCCTTAAATAAACTGTTCCCCAGCATCTAAAATTAATACATTAATAAATAAATAATAATTATTAATAAAATGAATATTATGTTTTTAGCCACTTACTTATTATTATTTCCCCCACTGGGCTGCAACTGTGTTCAGGACTCTAGGATACAGGCGCCGCCGTCCACATACTGAGGAGAGGAGGGGGGAGCGGTTATAGCTGTGCTTTGCTCAGACAGAACAGAGCTGGGGGCAGGAAAAGGACAGCAATCCCAGAATGCAGAGCAGCACAGTCAGAAGACACTTCCTGACTGCAGGCAGCCTGAAACTTTATTGGCTGCCATCTTTGATGTTTAAAGGCTCATAACATGCAGTAGATGCAGGTAGGATGATTTTTAATGTGAGCAATCTGTATGTACAGAGTGTGGGAAACATATAAGATAGACTCTTATTCAGGGTGAAGGTCCGGTTTAAAATCTGAATCTGAAACTCCCTAAAATCTGAATCTGAAACTCCCTGACCACCATTAGCAGGAGCTTCTTTAAAGCCCGTTCTGATGCAAGGAGCTTCCTCACCCATAGAGACAAGAATCAGGCTTGTCCGCCTGTCAGAGTGCGGTGCTTATTTCTATTTCATGGACCAATATTTGTGATATTTTATTTAGAGCCCTTTCCTGTCTCTGAAGAATCAAGTCTCGACATCGACTTTCAAAGCCCGCTTTCCTGACAGAGCCTGGTCGGTAGGAAGACAGCTTATTTTATTTGATCAGAAGTTTAACAGACCTGAGGGTACAAACTGAGCAGTATTTACGTTGTATGGAAAACGCAAGATGTGCAAAACGCTGTCCAATGCACAGGGTAGCACAGGTATAAATGGCGCAAACATGTCTCTGATGGGATCAGCCAGGGCCGGCGCCAGCACAGGGCAAACCTTGGCAAATGCCAGGACTCCTGGCATCTTTAGGGGTCCACGCAGGCTCACACTTGGCCATTGTATTATTTTACAGTGGACCCGAACCACCGAATGCTGGGTGCTGTGTGCAGACCTGCTCATGGCTGGCCTCAGCAACAGGGGATGATCAGCTACAATGGAGAAGGTGGCATGGAATAGGGGTGGTGAGAACCAGGTGACAACTGACAGCAATGATGGAGTCTTTAGTGGCAGTAAGGACTGGAGGATGATTGGTGGCAGTAGAGAATGCAACAAGGACTAGAGGACGATTGGTGGCTGAAGGGAAGGCGATAAGGATGGGAGGACGATTGCTGTCTATATAAAAGACAATAAGGACTGGAGGGTGATCAGCAGTAGGAGATGACCCATTTGTGGCAACAGAGCTGAAAGGTGTCATCATGTGATTCACTACTTTGGGGCCCACTAAGACTCTCTTGCCCAAGGGCCCCCACAAACCTGGAGCCGACCCTGGGATCAGCCATATATATCTGGGGGGGGGGGATATGGGGGGTAATTTAGGAAATGATTCACCAGCATCCGCCACATATCTGCTGGGTATCTGCCGGGTTTATGCATTTACCAAGTGAAATTTTGCCTGTTCTGCCGGCGATGTCCATGTTTTTCTTATTTACTTCTACTTCGGTTTGACTCGGCAAATGAAAAAGGAAAGAAAGATGGCCACTACCAATAGAAAACAACACTGAACAACATTGATGATTGTTTTCATCACCCTTTGGAGCAGTTTAATAATGATGGTGCAAATCAGACTTAGGTCATGGAAATATGGCGGCAGATCAGGTTGGGGTACAGCAGGGGCATAGCTAGGGGGGAGCAGGGGGGGCATGTGCCCTGGGTGCAGCAGGTCAGGGGGGTGCCAAAGGCTTGGGCAAGGGCGTATCTAGAGGAGAGCAGGGGGGCATGTGCCCCGGGTGCAGCAGATCAGGGGGACACCAAAGGGGAGCATGAGCACAGGTGCGGTGCCAATTTGAATCTCTGCCCCGGGTACCAGAAACCCTAGTTACCCCCTTTTGGGGTATAGGTCAGTCTACAGCCTTGTTGAGTACCAGCAGTCAAAGATGTAGCTAGGCTTTCTGAAGATTTGAAATTATAGCCCTCCACCTGTGCTCAGACCCCCCATTGGTGCCCCCGGACCTACTGCACTTGGGGCACATGCTCCCCTAGCTACACCTCTGCCACCAGTGGTACTAGTACCACTTGTTGGGAATCCCTGCCAGAGAGCATTGGTTTTGACCTATGCTTAATGCTTAATAATTTGACTATTTAAATTTTTTTATTTTGCTAAACTTTAAGGCACAAAATCCACATTTTTACCCACATTACTCCCCCCCACCATTCTCCACTATGCAGTACACATGGAAAGCCAGGGCACAGTGCAGACATATATCAGCGTCCAGCCCCAGGGTCCAACATAAGGTAGACTGCAGATGAAGCCGTGTGTGCTTTTCATACATTCTGAGCAGTAAAGTGCCCAAGACTGGGGCTAGACCGGCTCTGGCTGACATTTGCACACTCCCTGCTGTGTCTTAATGATGTGCAGGGTTGGCGGCTCATCAGGAATTCCCCCACTGCTCCTGATGGCAAAGCTCGGGGTCCCATAGGTAGCCCTGGGAAATCACTAGATCTGTGTCGAAGCCTTTATGTTTAAAAAAAAAAGAAAAGCCAGGCACCATTAGGCAAACAGCCTTTGAACCAAATAGTGGTCTGCTTGGCCAATCACCAGGGGTAGACTGGCCATAGGGAGACCCGTGACAATGCCCGCTGGGCCGCACTCCTTCGGGGCCAGTTGGGCTGCTGCTTCTTAGACCCACATTCAGTACCTGTCCCCTTAGTCTTCCTCTCAGCCCCCTGTACCCAGCCCTACTGTACCCACAAGCCAAGGAACCCCAGAACCCAATACTATATCCCCGGCATTATGGTTGGGGGGCCTCAGTGGGGATGGCTTAGGCCGGTCATGGGCTGGCATTTGACTCTGAATGACCTCCCCTTGTGGTAGGGGTATCAGTCTGGGGTATCCCATTATTCTTGGGCTTCTCTGGCTTGCTGCCGCCTGGCAGACAGTGGCGGACTGGCCATAGGGAGACCTGAGACAATGCCCGCTGAGCCACACTGCTTTGGGGCCAGTTTGGCTGCTGCTTTTAACACCCACATTCAATCCCTGCCACCTTAGTCTCCCTCTCAGCCCCCTGTACCCACAAGCCAAGGAACCCCAGCCCCCAATGCTATAGCCCCGGCATCATGGTTGGGGGGCCACAGCAGGGCTGGCCAGGGGCTGCTAAAATCCAGGGCTGATTATTGGCCCCATCAATAGTCCTCACCCTTTACTTTGTGCAGAAGACAACAGGTTCTTGAATGCTGCTAAAATCTTTTCTTTCAAAACACATCCATTGAGCAGGTAGGAGGAAGGTCGACGGAGACACGAGCCTGCCACCAACCCTCCTGAGGTCAGAGAAGTTCCCCCTGCGGAAATTACTAGACGAGAGACGAGAGCGCGGGAAGGGGAAAGAAAAATGGTCGTGGCTGGAAGTTTGAACGATTCGAGAATCAAAACCTGATTTAAAATTTAAAACCAATTTCAGACTTTACACTCAATTAAGATAGTGTGTGAGGGGAGATTACAATTTTTAATGCACTTCTCAAGTTTTGAAAAATGAATTACAAAGCTGTGTGCTCTTATAATGGGAAACGGTGATGAAGTAGACTTGGCTCCAATACATTCCCCTCTCTCTCGCCATCTAATCCGTGCGCGCCGGCCCGCAGAGCAAATTGCTATCTAGAAGATGCCGGGATAGATGGCGGCCTGGTTAACCCCACTGGGTTTAAAAAGCCTGATGGCTGACGCTGGCTTTATTTTCTTTTATCAATGAGATTTTATGGAGATCGGACTTTTTTCTTTTTTAGAAATGAAGCTGAAAATAGAACTGCCTGAACTTTTAGAAGTTTTTAGCCTTTGAGATAGTAGACAGTTTTCATCCGCTAGATGGGTGGTGGGTAGGCTTGGGTAATTAACACTTAGGGTAGACCATAAAGACTTGATGGGTGTTCTTGAGGTCAGAGTTACAAAACACTGCACTAAAGCAATGTATTAACAATTCACTTTTAATTATATCTCAAGTGTTTCGCTGGATCTTTTCACCTGCCAGGAGCATAATTCTTAGGTTTTTAAGTGTTCTGAGGTCGCTCCTTCTTCTTCAGTGTATAGAGGCAAAATTACTTAAAATAAAACTTGCACAGACACAGTGTGCTGTCTTGAAACCTTCAATGCTTCTTAATTATTTTTATGCTGAGATAATTAGTTAAGCTGAGTTCCTGTATTATTGGAGCAGACCAGGACCTGCTTAAATATGTTGAATTTTTGGGGGGATTCAGGCTAGAGAATTCTAGTTGTTTGGGTAGTAAAGTAACTAGAGCAAGCAGATAACTCCAAAATGCATTAGAATCTCTCCAAGCATCTGGAAATCGGTAATTCAAAAAGATCTGGATAGGCTTTCCGCTAGTGTTGATAATTAGAGATGAGATTCTCCAATAAATTTGGGTTTGTCCAAATTGAACTCAAATTGCTCACCTCTATGCTAGGAATAAAAAAAATTAACTCACCTGCTCCAGATAGCTTCTCAGTGGCTGGCAGGCAGGTAGGATCCAGCCGGCATCTCGGCAGACAGATGGGACCACCCCTCTGGCTTTTCTGCACGTTAATGAGGGAGGGGGGTCTGCCTCCAGACGGCTTCTTAGGCGGCAGGTGGGAAAGCCCTTTGCCCTGCTTCTCAGGCAGCAGGTGTGTGGTCGGCTTCTTGGAATACAAGGTACACTCCAGCTTCTGACGCAGGACATCATTGTGAGTTACTGGGGAGAAATTAGGACTCAGACACACAGGTGATTGGGCTGCAGAGCAAGGAGTGGCGTGGATTACGAGACTCCAGGTGAGTTTTCTGTTTTCAGGGAAAAACTGTTTCAGTGCGAATTCAAAACAAATTAGAATTCCTGGCGAATCGATTTTTTCCTGAAATTTTGACCAAATTCACCAGTTCGATTGATTCGGTTCGCTCAACTCTAATAATAATTTATTGTGGTCCCAATTTTGGTTGCTGGTCTGTGTCTGCTAACCGACGGCTCTCATTGGACAAGAACCAGTGCATGCACCTTTGGACGGTGGAGAGGTAAACTGGCACCCTGGAGGGAGGGCTTCACACAGTGGAGTATTCCAATTCGGGGTGACCCAGGGTTGCCGCTGGTGGGTTTTGTTCTACTTTAAGGCTTCTTCTCTTCATTGATACAATTCTAACACTTTATGATAACATTTCACAAAAAATGCACTGTTCTGTTAAAAGAGATCTTTAATACTGCAAAAGTTTACTATAGTTTACTATAGTTTAAAGTGGACCAGAACCCACACCCCATCGGCCACTTGATTTACTCCCCTCGGGGCATCCAGAATCGGGATGCCCTGCTTTGTTAACATCCCCCCCCAGGCCGCCTGGAAACTTGCCTTCGTTCCTGGTCCAACGGCGCATGTGCGAGCTGCAGCCACATCCCCGCTATTCCTTTAGCAGGGCGCGTACCTGCACAAGGCATTTGTGAATGGCCAGCGTGGGCATGCTCTCTGTTAGAGGGTAGTGAGGGAAGCAGCCGAGTGTGCTGACTGGACGAGCGGCCGCACATCCGTCATAGGCTTGGGAAGAGGTGAGTTTTGTTTGGGCGATCTGGGGGGTTTCACACAGCAATGGCAAGGAGTCAAAATCCTGGGTTTTGGTCCACTTTAAAGGAGCAGTATCGCGAAATTTGCATTAAAAAAGATAAATAATTAAATAGCCAAACAATAGCTTATAACATGTGTATAAATAATCTGGCGATAGAAAAAGAAAAAAATATATGCCTCTCTTTTAAATTGTATAATGCCAATGGCTCAGTCCATTTGCTGAATAGGGGGATCTGCTGGGTTGTATTTAGTGAGCTGCTTCATTTAGCCCACTGGTCTCCTAGCAACACTTTACCTCAGAGGCTGACACTGTAATCAGTGGTAACGGCTGTGTGTGTGTGAGGTGCTGCTTTTGTTATGAGACCAGGTGACTCAAATGTGTAAAATCTATACAAAATAAACTAAACTGACTGAAAATGACTGAAATTCTTCTTTGAATAACTGTGCAGGAAAATCTAAAGGTATTAAAGTGGAACAAAACCCTGAGTGGCCGACCCTGAAGTCTATAAGACCCGGCCATTGACCTTGCCCCTTGGGCATTCTAAATCAGGATGCCCACTGTGTGAAACGACCCCTGGATAACCACAGATCCCCCCATTTTTCTGGTGCGCTCACGCAGATAGTCATTTAGACAGGCCGGGCGGCCAGGAAGGTCACTGCTCAGGCTCCCCATCTGCGTGCAAACAGAGCTGATGGGATGAGAGCCCGCGCATGTGCTGTGGGACAGGGAAAGGTACGTTTTTACAGGCGAACTTAGGGATTTCACATATCTGGGCATCCCAAGTCAGGATGCCCCTAGGGGCACAAAACAAAACTCCAGCTAGTGAAAATCCTGGGTTGGGCTTTGCTCAAAATACACAAAGCTGAAAGAAAGATCATATGGAAAAATGAAAAATAAGAATATGAAAGAGAAAATGGTAAACTGTAAGATTCTGCAGCAGAGCCAACATGAAGGGAAAACTGTCAAAATCAGCTAAATGACTTCTAGAGCTTTTCTCTCTGTTTTAGATATATAAGTTCTGGCCAGGCAATGTTGCAATGTTGTTATCTGATGCTGGACGGCTGCCAGCACTGAACAGCTGAGACTTTGGAACGGCAGGCGGAAGCCTGCATGGAGCTGAGGGATGCGGCTCTGTGCTTTTCAATCAAGATGGCAGCGCTCAGGATCTGGAGCAGTGGAGGAGTGGCGTGGGCCCCTCGAGAAAGGTATAGGTTTTTTTCTTGGTAATCCCCCCCATCCTGCCTCAGCACCAGGGTAGGGTGGCAGGGCGGTGGGGAGGGAGGTCTTAGTTGACTGAAGTCCTGCTTTAATAAAAGTTTCTTCTTTCTGGCTAATCTGTCATTATCTACAGAAACAATTAACCCTAATTTTGTCATGATTCTGTTTTGGCTGAAACTTCCTGAATAAAACTTTATACAAATCTGAAACTCCCAACACCAGCAAAGAACATTCAAAACTAAATAAAGGACAGTATATAAGTCCTTAGAGATCCTTTCTAAAAATTTTTACAAATAACGAAAACATTGAGTTTAAAAACCACCATAGCACAAACTTCTAAACAGATTGTGACCCTTTTTTCCTCTTAATGATTTACATAATGGAAATGAAGACTCACAGAATGAGAAAGTAATATTGCTGGATATTGTTCTCCAAGTCCTCCAGGACACGCACTCTGTTATTTCATCAGATTTCAAGTCATTAGACGCTCTACACCCCAGATGATCGCGGTGGCTGCCTTTAATTGCTCAGTGCAATCATCGTAATCCAATTTCCCATCTCTTATTTTCAAGTTGTAATTAAACAATTTTCTTATTGTGTGAAACATCAAAGCCCATATTCACCTGTGACACATTGTTATACCCTTTGTGATCTGTTTCATTATCTCAGCTAACGATGAATTCCATGAAGTTCCTGGGAGGGCTACCTAAAACTTACCCCCATCGTATGGCTTAAACGAAACAGGCTGTGCCCCAACAGCCCCATGTTATTCTGCACAGATGCTGAATTTGTATCCATACTCTGATGTATGTGAGCCCAACATTTGGGAAATACACAGCTCTCTAGTCCTTTGTATGTCCCATTTAATGTGGACCAAAACCAAGGATTTTGACTATCCCAGGTTTTGGCCATGAGTGAATATATTGGAGGGGTTGTGTCTGTGCGCTGTGTCTGTGAGGATGGGCGGTGGTTAGACTTTAAAATCGTCAATTGCAGTTAAAGGACAATTATCATTAGAAACCTCTGAAAACTTCAGCCTATCTGATTGACTGGGGCAAAAGTGCACACGTCACTGGGGATGCGGCAGCGCATGCATTCCATTGTGAACAATGAGAGCCAGGTGTCGAATGACGTAGTCATAGTGGCCAGCTCTCATTGGATGAGAGCCCGCGCATGCGCCATTGGCGCGGGCAAAGGTGAGTCTGGGTTGAGTATGGGATGCCCTTGGGAAATACCACCTGCCGGCCCTTGAATCTTTTAAATTCCAGGCTGGCTGTTGCTGGGTTTTGTTCCGCTTTAAAACTGCTGATATTTTATAGCAAAATAATTCTTACCTTAAAAAATAAGAGAATAATGAAGGAAAATGCTTTATTTAGCAAATGCCCAGTAGACCACCAGCTCCCCTGCACTGGCTGCTGGCCGATCCGGTAGTTTACCGGCCCCGGTAATGCTTCTTGCAGTGGACCAGGTGAATGGCAGCCGCCGCGGCCTGTCTGGCGCTCTGAGGCAGCTACCATTCACCCAGCCTGCTGCACGCTGGGTGCGGCGTGCAGCAGGTGGGCTTGAGGGGCGTGACCTGTCGACCCTGACAAGATAGTGAACGAGCCGAGGATTGACTTGTGGGCCCGGCTGTCATGGCACCAACGACATGATGGCGCTTGCATTCCATTAATGAAGCACGGAAGTACATCCATGGTGTGGGGCTGCACGCAGATTACCAGCAGCCCCCGCCATCATCATCATTATCTTTGCAGCCTGCCGCAGCCTATTCCTGGTCAATGGTGAAGCCCAAAAATAACATCTAGGGATGAGCGATTCGATCCGGACGAACCCAAATTCGTTCAGAATTTCAGGAAAATTAAATTCTGAACGAATCAGAATTTCCCCGCGATTCGATCGATCGAAGTTTTCCTTTAAACTCTATTTATTTCAATTACAGGCATTCTAAAATGGTGGATGAACATGTCCAGACATATCCCGTGGGGCAAGGTATCATGGGAAAGTCACATGCAGCCTATCAGCAGCCAGGAAGCCCGGTGACGTCACCGTGCTATATAAACCAGCAGCCATTTTCCTTGTGCGCAGTTCAGCATTGTATTGCGGCAGAGCAGAGCTGGTTACAGACAGGGACAGAGTTAGAGATAGGTAGGGAGAGTCAGAGAGACCGACAGAGAGGCAGAAAGAGAGGCAGACAGAGCCAGGGAAAGATAATGAAAGATAGGGAAAAACCGGAACGATCCAGGCAGGGACAGCATTGAAGTGACAGGGATTTTTTTATTTTTTATTTTCATTAGCCAGATCAGTTTTCAATTCAGTTTCAGTTCTTTGTGCTGTAAACCTGCCTTGCCACTGTGCATCCCAGCTATGCAGTGGCATATGTAACCCTATCTGTTACACACAAGCATTTCTCATAACTGGATTAGTATTAATATTTTTTTGTCTGGTTTAATACACCAGCCCATATGGGCATCCCAAACCAGCACATGTCACCCTATCTATTATACTAAATAAGCGTTGTTCAGCCTCATTTTAATTAAGCTATTGCATTTTGAATTGTTTTTTGTCTGCTTTAAATACACCAGCCCACATGGGCATCCCAAACCAGCACATGTCACCCTATCTGTTATACTAAATAAGCGTTGTCCAGCCTCATTTTAATTAAGCTATTGCATTTTGAATTGGTTTTTGTCTGCTTTAAATACACCAGCCCACATGGGCATCCCAAACCAGCACATGTCACCCTATCTGTTATACTAAATAAGCGTTGTTCAGCCTCATTTTAATTAAGCTATTGCATTTTTAATTGGTTTTTGTCTGCTTTAAATACACCAGCCCACATGGGCATCCCAAACCAGCACATGTCACCCTATCTGTTATACTAAATAAGCGCTGTTCAGCCTCATTTTAAATAAGCTATTGCATTTTGAATTGGTTTTTGTCTGCTTTAAATACACCAGCCCACATGGGCATCCCAAACCAGCACATGTCACCCTATCTGTTATACTAAATAAGCGTTGTTCAGCCTCATTTTAATTAAGCTATTGCATTTTGAATTGGTTTTTGTCTGCTTTAAGTACACCAGCCCACATGGGCATCCCAAACCAGCACATGTCACCCTATCTGTTATACTAAATAAGTGTTGTTCAGACTCATTTTAATTAAGCTATTACATTTTGAATTTGTTTTTGTCTGCTTTAAATACACCAGCCCACATGGGCATCCCAAACCAGCACATGTCACCCTATCTGTTATACTAAATATGCGTTGTTCAGCCTCATTTTATTTAAGCTATTGCATTTTGAATTGGGTTTTGTCTGCTTTAAATACACCAGCCCACATGGGCATCCCAAACCAGCACATGTCACCCTATCTGTTATACTAAATAAGCGTTGTTCAGCCTCATTTTAATTAAGCTATTGCATTTTGAATTGGGTTTTGTCTGGTTTAAATACACCAGCCCACATGGGCATCCCAAACCAGCACATGTCACCCTATCTGTTATACTAAATAAGCGTTGTTCAGCCTCATTTTAATTAAGCTATTGCATTTTGAATTGGTTTTTGTCTGCTTTAAATACACCAGCCCACATGGGCATCCCAAACCAGCACATGTCTCCCTATCTGTTATACTAAATAAGCGTTGTTCAGCCTCATTTTAATTAAGCTATTGCATTTTGAATTGGTTTTTGTCTGCTTTACATACACCAGGCCACATGGGCATCCCAAACCTGCACGTAGCACCCTATCTGTTATACTAAATACGCTTGTTCATCCTCAGCTTAATCAAGCTATTGCATTTTGAATTGGTTTTTGTCTTGTTTAAACCGGACCTTCAGCGTGATTTAATGAAAAGCCCAAACTTTTAAAAAACTATTCCCCAGCATCTAAATTTAATATATTTTAAGTTTTTAGTCACTAACTTATTATTCTTTCCCCCACTGGGCTGCAACTCTGTTCAGGAATTTAGGATACGGGCGCCGCCATCTTGACTCAGAAGCATCACACTTACTGATGAGAGGAGAGCAGGATAAAGTACAGGGGGGCGGGTTATAGATGTGCTTTGCCCAGACAGAGCAGTGCTGGGGTCAGGTAAAGGTCAGCAGTCCCAGAATGCAGAGCAGCACAGTCAGGAGGCACTTCCTGTTTGCAGGCTGCCTGATAAGATGGCGGCTTCCATAAGCCGCCATCTTGGATGTTTAAAGGCTCATAACATGCAGTAGATGCAGGTAGGATGATTTTTAATGTCGACAATCTGTATGTACAGGGTGTGGGAAACATATAAGATAGACTCTTATTCAGAGTGAAGGTCCGCTTTAAATACACCAGCCCACATGGGCATCCCAAACTAGCACATGTCACCCTATCTGTTATACTAAATAAGCTCTGTTCAGCCTCATTTTAATTAAGCTATTGCATTTTTAATTGGTTTTTGTCTGCTTTAACCCTTTTGTTGCCAAGCCCGTAACACCTACGTGCTGGCTTGGCTGGGCCTTAAGTGCCAAGCCCGTAGGTGTTACGTGCTTGACTTTCCTCGCTTGTAGTTTAAAAAGTAAAAATAAAAAATACTCACCTGACCCCTTGTTGGATCCGGCCGGGTCTCCTCTTTAATTTGGTGCCATCCGATCCCCCGTGGGGGGTCGGATGGCTCCAGGAGAGCCCCCGGAATAGGCCCCCCCCCCCCGCTTCTGCAGCAGCAGCTTCTAACTGTAAAAAAAAAAATAAAATAAAAATGACATTCACTTACCTGTGTGTGCGCTGGCTCCCGCTGTCCCTCCTCTTCACCTGGGGGGCCTCCGATCCCCCCCCAGGACTTACCGATCTTCAGGAGAGAGCCTGGGAGGCTCTCTCCTCTCTTCTTCTCGATGGCGGCCGCCATCATGCCTCTAAGCCCCGCCCCCTTGGCTTATGAAGTCATCCCGGCCCCGAACGGGCTTCAGCTTTCTCAGCTTCTCAGATGCCGGTGATCGGCGCTGGGGAAGGAGGTGACAGGAGATCCTCTGATCTCCTGCCTTCTCCTTCTCTGGATGCCGATTACCGGCATCTGTCAGCTGAGCGGCGAGGGACAAGAGCTTGCAATCGAAGGTAAGTACAGTAAAAAAAATTTTTTTTTTTCTAATAAAATACTTTTTATTATTGTGTCGTGGTTTTTTTTTTAACAGTTAACCCTTTGTGAGCTGGTAAGGGGTCCATGAGACCCCTTATACCAGTTCACAAGGCTGGGGGGGTGGCAAGTCACCTGCCCTAGCGGGTGGCTTGCCATTAACCCCCGCACCCCCATTACCTGCCTCCCCAAAGGCCAGGGGGGGGCAGAAGAGCCCGGGCCCACATAGGCTATGTGGGCTCGTAGGCTGCAGGGTGGGGGGGCCACCAAAGCTGGCCCCCCCACTCTGTGCCTACAAGCCCCCATAGCTGGTCCCGGGCTGGTTACTTTGGGTAAGGGGGACCCCACGTCATTTTTTTGGGGGGATTTTGAAGGGTTTTTAACCCTTCAAAATCCAAAAAAAAATGGGGTCCCCCTCCCCGGGAAGGGGGACCCTATGTCATTTTTTTTTTTAATTAACCATTTGTCATCCAGCAGCTATAAAAGGCTTCTGGGCAGGAAAGGGTGTCTACCTATACATATGTGGTATCGCTGTAACCGGGAGAAATTGGGGTTTCTCACGCAATAAGATTTTATTGACAAACTTACATTTTTTATTACAAAAAAACTCTACAAATTGTAAAAAAATATTTTTTTTTTATTTTTTTTCACACATTTCACCCAAAAAAATTGAGAATACACCTAAAAAATACAAACAAGACATTTCATGTTAAAGCCCAGACTCTGTTGAAAAAAACAATATATAATTTTCCTGGGAAATCCCTGGAAATCCTTTCAAAAATGACAGTTGAATATGTGTAGCGCAAAATAGTGAAACATCGTCTGGCAACAGGGAGTGGCAAATGCTGCAGGTAGGCTGGCAGCGAAAGGGTTAAATACACCAGCCCACATGGGCATCCCAAACCAGCACATGTCACCCTATCTGTTATACTAAATAAGCGTTGTTCATCCTCAGCTTAATCAAGCTATTGCATTTTGAATTGGTTTTTGTCCTGCTGCCAAAACACTAGGCCGCAGGGTATCCCAAACCTGCACGTAGCACCCTATCTGTTATACTAAATACCCTTGTTCATCCTCAGCTTAATCAAGCTATTGCATTTTGAATTGTTTTTTGTCCTGCTGTCAAAAAAACACCAGGCCGCAGGGTATCCCAAACCTGCACGTAGCACCCTATCTGTTATACTAAATAGGCTTGTTCATCTTCAGCTTAATAAAGCTATTGCATTTTGAATTGGTTTTTGGTCTGCTGCCAAAACACTAGGCCGCAGGGTATCCCAAACCTGCACGTTGCACCCTATCTTTTATACTAAATCAGCTTGTTTATCCTCAGCTTTATTAAGCTATTGCATTTTGAATTGGTTTTTGTCCTGCTGTCAAAACACCAGGCCGCAGAGTATCCCAAACCACCACGTTGCACCCTATCTTTTATACTAAATCAGCTTGTTCATCCTCAGCTTTATTAAGCTATTGCATTTTGAATTGGTTTTTGTCCTGCTGTCAAAACACCAGGCCGCAGGGTATCCCAAACCACCACGTTGCACCCTATCTTTTATACTAAATCAGCTTGTTCATCCTCAGCTTTATTAAGCTATTGCATTTTGAATTGGTTTTTGTCCTGCTGTCAAAACACTAGGCCACAGGGTATCCCAAACCTGCACGTTGCACCCTATCTGTTATACTAAATAAGCTTGTTCATCCTCAGCTTTATTAAGCTATTGCATTTTGAATTGGTTTTTGTCCTGCTGTCAAAACACCAGGCCGCAGGGTATCCTAAACCACCACGTTGCACCCTATCTGTGCGGCCTGTTGGTGGGAAAAGTAGCTACTCGGCAGTGTGGCAGTTTTTCCTGAAGCATCCGCAGGAGGGCAACATGGCCACATGCAAGATATGTAGGCAGAAGGTGAAGCATGGCCAGGGGCCAAATGTTGGCACCATGGCCCTGCGTCAACATATGATGCGTCACCATAAAGCGGCCTGGGAGAACAGAGGCTCCGAAGAGGTGGTCCAGCCTGCTTCCTCAGCAAGCGGCATGCCGCTCCCAATTTCTGCCAGCCAAGGCCCCAGCACCTCAGCCAAAGGCAGCTGTGCGTCATACCCATCCTCTGTCGCTCCTCCTGATGCTCCTGTTCCTCCTCCTCCAAGTCATGCATCCCGCCAGCAATCCATCAGTGAAGCCATGTCCAAGAGACAGCAGTATGCGCCCACTCATCCTACAGCGCAGAAGCTGAATGTGCTCCTGTCCTAGTTGCTGGCGCTGCAGTCGCTCCCTTTTCAGGTGGTGGACTCTGCACCTTTCAGAGAACTGTTGGCTTGTGCCGAGCCGAGGTGGAGAGTCCCAAGCCATCATTTCTTTGCCAAGAAGGCAGTACCAGCGCTGCACACTTTTGTTGAACAGAAGGTGGGCCAGTCCTTGAGCCTGTCGGTGTGTAGCAAAGTGCATGGCAGCGTCGACGTCTGGAGCTGTAACTACGGTCAGGGACAGTAAATGTTGTTTACGGCCCACTGGGTGAATGTGGTCACGCCGCCGCAGCAGCAGCAACTTGGACAGGTCACGCCGCTTCGGCCTCCGCGCTCCCTGGCCGCTGTGCCTGTGACACCGTGCGACTCGGCCTCCTCATCCTCCGCCATCTCCTCACCCTCCACTGTAAGGTTAAGTCTCAGTGCCTCTCCAGTCTACCATGTGTGCAGGGCACGGAGGTGTCACGCTGTGCTTCACATGGTTTGTCTTGGCGAACAGAGTGACACAGGGGAGGAACTGCTTAAATTTATTCATCAAGAAATCCAAACATGGCTTACTCCAAGAAAACTGAAAATGGGAACCATGGTTACCAACAATGGGAAGAACATTTTGTCTGTGCCACGCCAAGGAAGCCTGACCCATGCGCCCTGCATGGCTCACATCTTCAATCTGGTTGTCAAGCGGTTTCTGAAGTGTTCCCCCGATCTGCAAGACATCCTAACAACTTCAAGTAAACTTTGCATGCACTTCAGCCACTCATACACTGCCAAACACACCCTTCTCGAGCTACAGCGTCAGAACAGTAGCCCCCAACATAGTCTGATTTGCGATGTTTCCACCCTTTGGAGTTCCACCCTTCACATGTTGGACCGATTAAATGAACAGAGAAAAGCCATCACAGATTTCCTGATGATCCAAGCGGATAGGGGGACTCCCTTGTGTAACTTCAATGTCAACCAGTGGCAGCTCATACGTGACACCTGCCGTTTGCTCAGGCCCTTTGAGGAAGCCACTTTATTTGTCAGTCGGCAGGATTTCGAGATGAACGATGTGATTCCACTGCTTCATGTACTACAGCAAATGTTGGAAACCATGGCTGGTCAGGGCACTGGAGACATGGCGTCTACATCTTACAGCCACATGAACTCCGTTGGAGCTGAACTGGAGGAGGAGGAGGAAGAGGAGGAGGAGTGGCCCAGTGAAGCACAGTTTAGGCTTGGCGAAATGGCTGGTTTATCTAGTCAGTGGACAGGAGAGGAGGAGCAGGAGCAGCCAGAGGAGCAAGAGGGTTGTGAGGAAGGCGAGACAGAGGACCCGGACACACCGTGACAGTATGCAGTGGAGATGGAGACAGGTAGTCCCTCCGAGTCACTTGCGCAAATGGCAGGAAGCATGCTCACGTGCTTGCATAGTGACCCCAGAATTGTTTCCATTTCTGGCTGTCCACCTTATTGGATGGAGACAGGTAGTCCCTCCGAGTCACTTGCGCAAATGGCAGGAAGCATGCTCACGTGCTTGCATAGTGACCCCAGAATTGTTTCCATTTCTGGCTGTCCACCTTATTGGACCCTCGCTTCCTGCACAAAATTTAAACCCGCCGAGAGGGAGAACAAACTGAACTACTACAAAGACATTCTACGTAGTCAGTTGGCTGATGCCTATCTGCGCCATGGTCCATAGCCTCGCAGGTCTGACTCGGGGGGACCTCTGCGCTCACCTTCCACTGCCATGCCTGCTGGGGGGGTTGGCAGGAGCAGCGGCAGCAGCTCCATCAGCAGAAGCCTCAGTCTTCAGTCGCTAATGAGTAGCTTTCTACACCCGCATAGTGAGGCTACTCATGAGCAGCAGGAAGACCTGGAGCAGGACCTCAACCAGCAGGTCATTTCAAACCTTGACATGACCATGCCAACACACCTTGAGGATCCGCTGGACTTCTGGGCAGCCAAACTTGGCTTGTGGCCGCAACTAGCAGAGTTTGCCCTGGAAAAACTGTCCTGCCCGGCCAGTAGCGTGCCATCTGAGCGGGTGTTTAGTGCGGCGGGGGCCATAGTTACGGCGAGGAGAACTCGTCTGTCAACTTAAAATGTGGAGAGACTCACCTTTGTGAAGATGAATCAGGGATGGATCAGCCAGGATTTCCACCCACCAATGGCTGATGCATGCGACTAGATTCAGCATGGTGCCACGTTTTACACTTTCCAAATGGTGCAAAACATATTTATGTTTTTAGGCCAATTTTTGGGCTCCTGCTGATGCCAACTTCAGGGTGTGCCTTTCAGCCAGTTTTTGGCCTCCTGCTGATGCCAACTTCAGGGTGTGCCCTTCAGCCAATTGTTGGCCTCCTGCTGATGCTGCTGCCAACTCCAGGGTGTATTTTAAGCAATGTCTGGCCTCCTGCTTCTGCTGCTGCCAACTCCAGGGTGTGCCAACCAGCTAATGTTTGTTCTCCTGCTGCTGCCAACCTCAGGGTTTGATTCATCCAATTTTTGGCCTCCTGCAGCAAACTCGTGTCTCTTTCACGCAATGTTTGGGCTCCTGCTGCTGCTGCTTGCAACTCCAGGGTGTGATTCATCCAATTTTTGGGCTCCTGCAGCCAACTCCAGTGTCTCTTTCAAGCAATGTTTGGGCTCCTGCTGCTTCCTGCAACTCCAGGGTGTGATTCATCCAATTTTTGGCCTCCTGCAGCCAACTCCAGTGTCTCTTTCAAGTTATGTTTGTGCTCCTGCTTCTGCCATCTTCAGGGTGTGATTCATCCAATTTTTAGGCTCCTGCAGCCAACTCCAGTGTCTCTTTCACGCAATGTTTGGGCTTCTGCTGCTGCTTGCAACTCCAGGGTGTGATTCATCCAATTTTTGGCCTCCTGCAGCCAACTCCAGTGTCTCTTTAAAGTAATGTTTGGGCTCCTGCTGCTGCTTGCAACTCCAGGGTGTGATTCATCCAATTTTTGGCCTCCTGCAGCCAACTCCAGTGTCTCTTTAAAGTAATGTTTGGGCTCCTGCTGCTGCTTGCAACTCCAGGGTGTGATTCATCCAATTTTTGGCCTCCTGCAGCCAACTCCAGTGTCTCTTTAAAGTAATGTTTGGGCTCCTGCTGCTGCTTGCAACTCCAGGGTGTGATTCATCCAATTTTTGGCCTCCTGCAGCCAACTCCAGTGTCTCTTTAAAGTAATATTTGGGCTCCTGCTGCTGCTTGCAACTCCAGGGTGTGATTCACCCAATTTTTGGGCTCCTGCAGCCAACTCCAGTGTCTCTTTCAAGCTATGTTTGGGCTCCTGCTGCTGCTGCTTGCAACTCCAGGGTGTGATTCATCCAATTTTTGGCCTCCTGCAGCAAACTCCAGTGTCTCTTTCACGCAATGATTGGGCTCCTGCTGCTGCTTGCAACTCCAGGGTGTGATTCATCCAATTTCTGGCCTCCTGCAGCCAACTCCAGTGTCTCTTTAAAGTAATATTTGTGCTCCTGCTGCTGCTTGCAACTCCAGGGTGTGATTCATCCAATTTTTGGCCACCTGCAGCCAACTCCAGTGTCTCTTTAAAGTAATGTTTGGGCTCCTGCAGCTGCTGCTTGCAACTCCAGGGTGTGATTCATCCAATTTTTGGCCTCCTGCAGCCAACTCCAGTGTCTCTTTCACGCAATGTTTGGCCTCCTGCTGCTTCTGCTGCCAACTCCAGGGTGTATTTCAAGCAATGTTTGGGCTCCTGCTTCTGCTGCTGCCAACTCCAGGGTGTGCCAACCAGCTAATGTTTGTGCTCCTGCTGCTGCCATCCTCAGGGTGTGATTCATCCAATTTTTGGCCTCCTGCAGCCAACTCCAGTGTCTCTTTCACGCAATGTTTGGGCTCCTGCTGCTGCTGCTTGCAACTCCAGGGTGTGATTCATCCAATTTTTGGGCTCCCGCAGCTAACTCCAGTGTCTCTTTCAAGCAATGTTTGGGCTCCTGCTGCTTCCTGCAACTCCAGGGTGTGATTCATCCAATTTTTAGGCTCCTGCAGCCAACTCCAGTGTCTCTTTCACGCAATGTTTGGGCTTCTGCTGCTGCTGCTTGCAACTCCAGGGTGTGATTCATCCAATTATTGACCTCCTGCAACCAACTCCAGTGTCTCTTTAAAGTAATGTTTGGGCTCCTTCTGCTGCTTGCAACTCCAGGGTGTGATTCATCCAATTTTTGGGCTCCTGCAGCCAACTCCAGTGTCTCTTTAAAGTAATGTTTGGGCTCCTGCTGCTGCTTGCAACTCCAGGGTGTGATTCATCCAATTTTTGGCCTCCTGCAGCCAACTCCAGTGTCTCTTTAAAGTAATATTTGGGCTCCTGCTGCTGCTTGCAACTCCAGGGTGTGATTCATCCAATTTTTGGGCTCCTGCAGTCAACTCCAGTGTCTCTTTCACGCAATGTTTGGGCTCCTGCTGCTGCTGCTTGCAACTCCAGGGTGTGATTCATTCAATTTTTGGCCTCCTGCAGCCAACTCCAGTGTCTCTTTCAAGCTATGTTTGGGCTCCTGCTGCTACTGCTTGCAACTCCAGGGTGTAATTCATCCAATTTTTGGCCTCCTGCAGCCAACTCCAGTGTCTCTTTCACGCAATGATTGGGCTCCTGCTGCTGCTGCTTGCCACTCCAGGGTGTGATTCATCCAATTTCTGGCGTCCTGCAGCCAACTCCAGTGTCTCTTTAAAGTAATGTTTGTGCTCCTGCTGCTGTTTGCAACTCCAGGGTGTGATTCATCCAATTTTTGGCCACCTGCAGCCAACTCCAGTGTCTCTTTAAAGTAATGTTTGGGCTCCTGCAGCTGCTGCTTGCAACTCCAGGGTGTGATTCATCCAATTTTTGGCCTCCTGTAGCCAACTCCAGTGTCTCTTTCAAGCAATGTTTGGGCTCCTGCTGCTTCCTGCAACTCCAGGGTGTGATTCATCCAATTTTTAGGCTCCTGCAGCCAACTCCAGTGTCTCTTTCACGCAATGTCTGGGCTTCTGCTGCTGCTGCTTGCAACTCCAGGGTGTGATTCATCCAATTATTGACCTCCTGCAACCAACTCCAGTGTCTCTTTAAAGTAATGTGTGGGCTCCTTCTGCTGCTTGCAACTCCAGGGTGTGATTCATCCAATTTTTGGGCTCCTGCAGCCAACTCCAGTGTCTCTTTAAAGTAATGTTTGGGCTCCTGCTGCTGCTTGCAACTCCAGGGTGTGATTCATCCAATTTTTGGCCTCCTGCAGCCAACTCCAGTGTCTCTTTAAAGTAATATTTGGGCTCCTGCTGCTGCTTGCAACTCCAGGGTGTGATTCATCCAATTTTTGGGCTCCTGCAGCCAACTCCAGTGTCTCTTTCACGCAATGTTTGGGCTCCTGCTGCTGCTGCTGCTTGCAACTCCAGGGTGTGATTCATTCAATTTTTGGCCTCCTGCAGCCAACTCCAGTGTCTCTTTCAAGCTATGTTTGGGCTCCTGCTGCTACTGCTTGCAACTCCAGGGTGTAATTCATCCAATTTTTGGCCTCCTGCAGCCAACTCCAGTGTCTCTTTAAAGTAATGTTTGGGCTCCTGCAGCTGCTGCTTGCAACTCCAGGGTGTGATTCATCCAATTTTTGGCCTCCTGTAGCCAACTCCAGTGTCTCTTTCACGCAATGTTTGGTCTCCTGCTGCTGCTGCTGCTTGCAACTCCAGGGTGTGATTCATCCAATTTTTGGCCTCCTGCAGCCAACTCCAGTGTCTCTTTCAAGCTATGTTTGGGCTCTTGCTGCTGCTGCTTGCAACTCCAGGGTGTGATTCATCCAATTTTTGGCCTCCTGCAGCCAACTCCAGTGTCTCTTTCACGCAGTGTTTGGGCTCCTGCTGCTGCTTGCAACTCCAGGGTGTGATTCATCCAATTTTTGGCCTCCTGCAGCCAACTCCAGTGTCTCTTTCAAGCTATGTTTGGGCTCCTGCTGCTGCTGCTTGCAACTCCAGGGTGTGATTCATCCAATTTTTGGCCTCCTGCAGCCAACTCCAGTGTCTCTTTCACGCAATGTTTGGTCTCCTGCTGCTGCTGCTTGCAACTCCAGGGTGTGATTCATCCAATTTTTGGCCTCCTGCAGCCAACTCCAGTGTCTCTTTAAAGTAATGTTTGTGCTCCTGCTGCTGCTTGCAACTCCAGGGTGTGATTCATCCAATTTTTGGCCACCTGCAGCCAACTCCAGTGTCTCTTTAAAGTAATGTTTGGGCTCCTGCAGCTGCTGCTTGCAACTCCAGGGTGTGATTCATCCAATTTTTGGCCTCCTGTAGCCAACTCCAGTGTCTCTTTCACGCAATGTTTGGTCTCCTGCTGCTGCTGCTTGCAACTCCAGGGTGTGATTCATCCAATTTTTGGCCTCCTGCAGCCAACTCCAGTGTCTCTTTCAAGCTATGTTTGGGCTCCTGCTGCTGCTGCTTGCAACTCCAGGGTGTGATTCATCCAATTTTTGGCCTCCTGCAGCCAACACCAGTGTCTCTTTCACGCAGTGTTTGGGCTCCTGCTGCTGCTTGCAACTCCAGGGTGTGATTCATCCAATTTTTGGCCTCCTGCAGCCAACTCCAGTGTCTCTTTCACGCAATGTTTGGGCTCCTGCTGCTGCTTGCAACTCCAGGGTGTGATTCATCTAATTTTTGGCCTCCTGCAGCCAACTCCAGTGTCTCTTTCAAGCTATGTTTGGGCTCCTGCAGCTGCTGCTGCTGCTGCTGCTTGCAACTCCAGGGTGTAATTCATCCAATTTTTGGCCTCCTGCAGCCAACTCCAGTGTCTCTTTCAAGCAATGTTTGGGCTCCTGCAGCTGCTGCTGCTGCTGCTGCTTGCAACTCCAGGGTGTAATTCATCCAATTTTTGGCCTCCTGCAGCCAACTCCAGTGTCTCTTTCACGCAATGTTTGGGCTCCTGCTGCTGCTGCTTGCAACTCCAGGGTGTGATTCATCCAATTTTTGGCCTCCTGTAGCCAACTCCAGTGTCTCTTTCAAGCAATGTTTGGGCTCCTGCTGCTTCCTGCAACTCCAGGGTGTGATTCATCCAATTTTTAGGCTCCTGCAGCCAACTCCAGTGTCTCTTTCACGCAATGTTTGGGCTTCTGCTGCTGCTGCTTGCAACTCCAGG
Organism: Gastrophryne carolinensis; assembly: GCA_027917425.1. NCBI lineage: Eukaryota > Metazoa > Chordata > Amphibia > Anura > Microhylidae > Gastrophryne > Gastrophryne carolinensis. The sequence continues at coordinate 39,737,812 of CM051238.1, forward strand.
GTGTGATTCATCCAATTATTGACCTCCTGCAACCAACTCCAGTGTCTCTTTAAAGTAATGTGTGGGCTCCTTCTGCTGCTTGCAACTCCAGGGTGTGATTCATCCAATTTTTGGGCTCCTGCAGCCAACTCCAGTGTCTCTTTAAAGTAATGTTTGGGCTCCTGCTGCTGCTTGCAACTCCAGGGTGTGATTCATCCAATTTTTGGCCTCCTGCAGCCAACTCCAGTGTCTCTTTAAAGTAATATTTGGGCTCCTGCTGCTGCTTGCAACTCCAGGGTGTGATTCATCCAATTTTTGGGCTCCTGCAGCCAACTCCAGTGTCTCTTTCACGCAATGTTTGGGCTCCTGCTGCTGCTGCTTGCAACTCCAGGGTGTGATTCATTCAATTTTTGGCCTCCTGCAGCCAACTCCAGTGTCTCTTTCAAGCTATGTTTGGGCTCCTGCTGCTACTGCTTGCAACTCCAGGGTGTAATTCATCCAATTTTTGGCCTCCTGCAGCCAACTCCAGTGTCTCTTTCACGCAATGATTGGGCTCCTGCTGCTGCTTGCCACTCCAGGGTGTGATTCATCCAATTTCTGGCGTCCTGCAGCCAACTCCAGTGTCTCTTTAAAGTAATGTTTGTGCTCCTGCTGCTGCTTGCAACTCCAGGGTGTGATTCATCCAATTTTTGGCCACCTGCAGCCAACTCCAGTGTCTCTTTAAAGTAATGTTTGGGCTCCTGCAGCTGCTGCTTGCAACTCCAGGGTGTGATTCATCCAATTTTTGGCCTCCTGTAGCCAACTCCAGTGTCTCTTTCACGCAATGTTTGGTCTCCTGCTGCTGCTGCTTGCAACTCCAGGGTGTGATTCATCCAATTTTTGGCCTCCTGCAGCCAACTCCAGTGTCTCTTTCAAGCTATGTTTGGGCTCTTGCTGCTGCTGCTTGCAACTCCAGGGTGTGATTCATCCAATTTTTGGCCTCCTGCAGCCAACTCCAGTGTCTCTTTCACGCAGTGTTTGGGCTCCTGCTGCTGCTTGCAACTCCAGGGTGTGATTCATCCAATTTTTGGCCTCCTGCAGCCAACTCCAGTGTCTCTTTCAAGCTATGTTTGGGCTCCTGCTGCTGCTGCTTGCAACTCCAGGGTGTGATTCATCCAATTTTTGGCCTCCTGCAGCCAACTCCAGTGTCTCTTTCACGCAATGTTTGGTCTCCTGCTGCTGCTGCTTGCAACTCCAGGGTGTGATTCATCCAATTTTTGGCCTCCTGTAGCCAACTCCAGTGTCTCTTTCACGCAATGTTTGGTCTCCTGCTGCTGCTGCTTGCAACTCCAGGGTGTGATTCATCCAATTTTTGGCCTCCTGCAGCCAACACCAGTGTCTCTTTCACGCAGTGTTTGGGCTCCTGCTGCTGCTTGCAACTCCAGGGTGTGATTCATCCAATTTTTGGCCTCCTGCAGCCAACTCCAGTGTCTCTTTCACGCAATGTTTGGGCTCCTGCTGCTGCTTGCAACTCCAGGGTGTGATTCATCTAATTTTTGGCCTCCTGCAGCCAACTCCAGTGTCTCTTTCAAGCTATGTTTGGGCTCCTGCAGCTGCTGCTGCTGCTGCTGCTTGCAACTCCAGGGTGTAATTCATCCAATTTTTGGCCTCCTGCAGCCAACTCCAGTGTCTCTTTCAAGCAATGTTTGGGCTCCTGCAGCTGCTGCTGCTGCTGCTGCTTGCAACTCCAGGGTGTAATTCATCCAATTTTTGGCCTCCTGCAGCCAACTCCAGTGTCTCTTTCACGCAATGTTTGGGCTCCTGCTGCTGCTGCTTGCAACTCCAGGGTGTGATTCATCCAATTTTTGGCCTCCTGCATCCAACTCCAGTGTCTCTTTAAAGCAATGTTTGGGCTCCTGCAGCTGCTGCTGCTGCTGCTGCTTGCAACTTCAGGGTGTGATTCAGCTAATTTTTGGGCTCCTGCTGCTGCCAGCTCCAGGGTGTGTTTTTCAGGCACTATAGGGGCCCCTCATAGTGATACCACTTCAACTCTCTGCAATTGTGCCGCTCTGCGATTCTATTAGCGATGCCTCTGATCTGCATGTGATAATTATTTACAGTATTATTTCACTAACCCAGCACACATCCTATGCGTGTTACAGCAAGGCAGAATGGTTTACAACCCTATTGAGGCTCTAGGGGGCTCAGAAATAGCCGTTTTTAATAGCGATTCATTGCGAATAAATTCGGGTCGAAACGATTTATGTCGGAAAAATTGGCGAAACCGTTCGATTCGAATTTTTCAAAAGTTCGTTCATCTCTAATAACATCTACAGAAGATATGGACTCAAGTCCATTTGGGGGGATTCTCTGCCTTACTGCTTGTTATGGGGTGATTTAGGGGGTACTCTGCTGCACTGCTTGTTATAGGGTGATTTAGGGGGTACTCTGCCGCACTGCTTGTTATGGGGTGATTTAGGGGGTACTCTACTGCACTGCTTGTTATGATTTAGGGGGTACTCTGCTGCACTGCTTGGGGTAATTGCAGGATTTTGCACACTGCCTATTATCGCGGTGGGGAGGGGGGTATTATATGGGGCCAGACACACTGCAGAAAGGGTCCCCTGCCATTTTTTAACCCCAGCCCACATATATATATATATATATATATATATATATATATATATATATATATATGTTTTAAGTTCTTTTATGGATTGAGATGGAAAGTATATTGATCCTTAGCCTCTTCAAAAATCATTTGGATAGAATATATATATATATATATATATATATATATATATATATATATATTGCACATATATAGAGAGATAGAGTGATAAATAAATAATATATATATATTTTTTTCTACCTGGGCTAGCACATAACTGCATTAGACTTTATTTGGTTAGTGTCACTTTTAATGCCGGGGTGAATTCATCAGCCAGCACATGCCATGTCTAGACGCTGTTTTTCTTAGATGATTGCCTCTTATGTCCTTATACTCTGCACCTGCTTCACAAACACATAAAAGGCATTCAATAAAGGGATTGTCAATGTGTTGAGGGATTACCTGCTGAAACCTGGATACCATGGGTTCAATTCAGAGGCAGGTGAAAAAACTCACTCAGTTTTAGGAGAGAAAACTGCCATTCACTTGTCAGGCTCACTGACTTGCAGAAGCCAGTTCAGAGGATATTGCCCATTCTTCACCACTGTTTCACTTATAGTAAGCCCTATTTGCCAGGACGCAGGTAACACCTCACCAGACACGGGTGCTCTCAGGACTCTGTAGTGCAAACAGTATCCTCTGGAACTGCAGGTGGGTGAGTTCAGGTGTTATCAGGTGGTCCAGACGTAGCCAGGAGTCATAGACAGGGAGGTCAGTCTGCACAGGCGTAGAGGCACAGGGGTAAAGAGTACTCAAGCTCAAAGGGCCAAGATTCATTCAGAAGAGGACTTGGTATGAATAACGGTCTAGGGCAGACCTGGGCAATGTACGGCCCGCGGGCCGTATACGGCCCTTTGCTAGGCTCTTACCGGCCCGGGCTGAGCTGGCCAGTAAGAGACGCAGAGGAAGGGAAAACATGCCAGACTCGACGAGCCGAGTGGCCGATCGGCTGCTGCTTAACTTAGGTGATCGCCTGTGTACAGTGTGAGAGGCTTAGGTTAAGCAGCAGCTGATCGGCCGCTCGGCTCGTCGGGTCTGGCACATTCTCCCTTCCTCTGAGGAAGCCAGACCCGATGAGCAGGTGATAGAGACCTGGGGACTTTGGAAGGACAGAGTAGGGGCTCCAGAGCATCAGTAAGTCTGCTCAGAAAGATTATGTAGTTTGCTTGTGTTTTCCCTTCCTGCCTGCTGTCTCTTTTTCACCATGTACCTGTCCACCATGCTCTCACCATGTCCCCTTCCTGCTGCCCACCGTGCTCTCACCATGTCCCCTTCCTGCTGTCCACATGCTCTCACCATGCCCCCTTCCTGCTGTCCACATGCTCTCACCATGCCCCCTTCCTGCTGTCCACCATGCTCTCACCATGCCCCCTTCCTGCTGTCCACCATGCTCTCACCATGCCCCCTTCTTGCTGTCCACATGCTCTCACCATGCCCCCTTCTTGCTGTCCACCATGCTCTCACCATGCCCCCTTCCTGCTGTCCACCATGCTCTCACCATGTCCCCTTCCTGCTGTCCACCATGCTCTCACCATGCCCCCTTCCTGCTGTCCACCATGCTCTCACCATGCCCCCTTCCTGCTGTCCACCATGCTCTCACCATGCCCCCTTCCTGCTGTCCACATGCTCTCACCATGCCCCCTTCCTGCTGTCCACATGCTCTCACCATGTCCCCTTCCTGCTGTCCACATGCTCTCACCATGTCCCCTTCCTGAAGTCCACCATGCTCTCACCATGTCCCCTTCCTGCTGTCCACATGCTCTCACCATGCCCCCTTCTTGCTGTCCACATGCTCTCACCATGCCCCCTTCTTGCTGTCCACATGCTCTCACCATGCCCCCTTCCTGCTGTCCACCATGCTCTCACCATGCCCCCTTCCTGCTGTCCACATGCTCTCACCATGCCCCCTTCCTGCTGTCCACATGCTCTCACCATGTCCCCTTCCTGCTGTCCACATGCTCTCACCATGTCCCCTTCCTGAAGTCCACCATGCTCTCACCATGTCCCCTTCCTACTGTCCACATGCTCTCACCATGCCCCCTTCTTGCTGTCCATATGCTCTCACCATGCCCCCTTCCTGCTGTCCACATGCTCTCACCATGTCCCCTTCCTGAAGTCCACCATGCTCTCACCATGTCCCCTTCCTGCTGTCCACATGCTCTCACCATGCCCCCTTCTTGCTGTCCACATGCTCTCACCATGCCCCCTTCTTGCTGTCCACATGCTCTCACCATGCCCCCTTCTTGCTGTCCACCATGCTCTCACCATGCCCCCTTCTTGCTGTCCACATGCTCTCACCATGCCCCCTTCTTGCTGTCCACCATGCTCTCACCATGCCCCCTTCATGCTGTCCACCATGCTCTCACCATGTCCCCTTCCTGCTGTCCACCATGCTCTCACCATGCCCCCTTCCTGCTGTCCACCATGCTCTCACCATGCCCCCTTCCTGCTGTCCACCATGCTCTCACCATGCCCCCTTCCTGCTGTCCACATGCTCTCACCATGCCCCCTTCCTGCTGTCCACATGCTCTCACCATGTCCCCTTCCTGCTGTCCACATGCTCTCACCATGTCCCCTTCCTGAAGTCCACCATGCTCTCACCATGTCCCCTTCCTGCTGTCCACATGCTCTCACCATGCCCCCTTCTTGCTGTCCACATGCTCTCACCATGCCCCCTTCTTGCTGTCCACATGCTCTCACCATGCCCCCTTCCTGCTGTCCACATGCTCTCACCATGCCCCCTTCCTGCTGTCCACATGCTCTCACCATGCCCCCTTCCTGCTGTCCACATGCTCTCACCATGTCCCCTTCCTGCTGTCCACATGCTCTCACCATGTCCCCTTCCTGAAGTCCACCATGCTCTCACCATGTCCCCTTCCTACTGTCCACATGCTCTCACCATGCCCCCTTCTTGCTGTCCACATGCTCTCACCATGCCCCCTTCCTGCTGTCCACATGCTCTCACCATGTCCCCTTCCTGAAGTCCACCATGCTCTCACCATGTCCCCTTCCTGCTGTCCACATGCTCTCACCATGCCCCCTTCTTGCTGTCCACATGCTCTCACCATGCCCCCTTCTTGCTGTCCACATGCTCTCACCATGCCCCCTTCTTGCTGTCCACATGCTCTCACCATGCCCCCTTCCTGCTGTCCACCATGCTATCACCATGCCCCCTTCCTGCTGTCCACCATGCTATCACCATGCCCCCTTCCTGCTGTCCATCATGCTCTCACCATGCCCCCTTCCTGCTGTCCACCATGCTATCACCATGCCCCCTTCCTGCTGTCCACCATGCTCTCACCATGCCCCCTTCCTGCTGTCCACCATGCTATCACCATGCCCCCTTCCTGCTGTCCACCATGCTATCACCATGCCCCCTTCCTGCTGTCCACCATGCTCTCACCATGCCCCCTTCCTGCTGTCCACCATGCTATCACCATGCCCCCTTCCTGCTGTCCACCATGCTATCACCATGCCCCCTTCCTGCTGTCCACCATGCTCTCACCATGCCCCCTTCCTGCTGTCCATCATGCTCTCACCATGCCCCCTTCCTGCTGCCCACCATGCTCTCACCATGCCCCCTTCCTGCTGTCCACCATGCTCTCACCATGTCCCCTTCCTGCTGTCCACATGCTCTCACCATGCCCCCTTCCTGCTGCCCACCATGCTCTCACCATGCCCCCTTCCTGAAGTCCACCATGCTCTCACCATGCCCCCTTCCTGCTGTCCACATGCTCTCACCATGCCCCCTTCCTGCTGTCCACCATGCTCTCACCATGCCCCCTTCCTGCTGTCCACCATGCTCTCACCATGCCCCCTTCCTGCTGTCCACCATGCTCTCACCATGCCCCCTTCCTGCTGTCCACCATGCTCTCACCATGTCCCCTTCCTGCTGTCCACCATGCTCTCAGCATGCCCCCTTCCTGCTGTCCACCATGCTCTCACCATGTCCCCTTCCTGCTGTCCACCATGCTCTCACCATGTCCCCTTCCTGCTGCCCACCATGCTCTCACCATGCCCCCTTCCTGCTGTCCACCATGCTCTCACCATGCCCCCTTCCTGCTGTCCACCATGCTCTCACCATGCCCTCTTCCTGCTGCCCACCATGCTCTCACCATGCCCCCTTCCTGCTGCCCACCATGCTCTCACCATGCCCCCTTCCTGCTGTCCACCATGCTCTCACCATGCCCCCTTCCTGCTGTCCACCATGCTCTCACCATGCCCCCTTCCTGCTGTCCACCATGCTCTCACCATGCCCCCTTCCTGCTGTCCACCATGCTCTCACCATGCCCCCTTCCTGCTGTCCACCATGCTCTCACCATGCCCCCTTCCTGCTGTCCATCATGCTCTCACCATGCCCCCTTCCTGCTGCCCACCATTCTTACACTTTGCCCCAGCTGATATGAGCTCTCCTTCCAGACTGCCAGAAGCCAAGGGCTTCTCTGATTGGCTGGGAAATTATCACATCAGAACGTTTGAAGTGGACCAAAACCCTGCTTTATCAGCCTGGGAATCTTATAGATCCCCTCCCCGCGGGGCATCCAAAATCGGGATGCCCCGCTGTGTGAAACCCCCAGGTCGCCCATAAACTCACCTTCTTTCCCAGTTCAACGGCGCATGCACGAGCTGCGGCCGCATGCCCGCTATCCCTCTAGCAGGGCGCGTGCCTGTGTCAGCCATTTGAGAATGGCCAGCGCGGGCGCGCTCCCTGTTAGAGGGAAGCTCGAGATGCAGCCGCCAGCGCACTCAGAGCCGCTGAGCTTAGACGTCGCTTAGACGCCCATAGCTCAGCGGCCCTCCACAATATTTTTAGTTTCTCATGTGGCCCCATGGAAAAAATAATTGCCCACCCCTGGTCTAGGGGGTCCGAGGGGTCTGCACCGGCTCCAAGGAAGTAAGGATGTCTCCATCATTGTTGCTCCTTCACCCTAGTTATCATATTTGTGTTCACTTGCCATCATTTATGGGAAGGTACGGCTATAATGGACAAGAAAGATAAGGCTGGGAAAGCCTTTATAGGGGCTGAGTCCAGGTGATTGCTAGGGCTGGTTGGGCCTGTCAGGGCAAATTGGTGCAATATGATTAGGGCTGACTGGCACAAAAACAACAGCAAGGGCTGATGGCCCTGATCAATTGTTGGGCTCATTGGCCCATTCAAACTTGACACCGACTCCTGAACTGCAGGAAAGCATAAAGGGGCCACCCAAGAAAGAATGAGGGGGTGGCAGGTCGCAGCTGCAGGAGACCGTCTCTGGTCTGTCTAGAGATGCTGCGGGAATGAGGGCCAGGTAAGATAGCTTTCCTTACAGAAATACTCTGTGTGCCAGCACCACCCGCATGTCCCACATGATTGTTGGAGGCAAGAATGGTTTAATGGACATTTGGTGCATGCCTGGTGGTGGGATGGTGCAGTCAACATACAGAATTCTGAAAGTAGACAGACATCACAAACTGGAATATCTGGGTGGTGGTCCTTAAATGGGGCATGTGTTCATATGTATTCACACTTACTGCTGCGATTCAGCATTGGTCAACTAGCAGGACACATGGCTTTCCCTGGCCAAGCATCATGAAGATGTCCACTTTCAGTGGCAAAACATAACGTGCTGGGGTCCTGATGCGAACATTAATGGGGCCCTTTCACAGCTCATACAGTAAATGTATTTTCTCTTTTAACTGAATTCGACCACTACAGATAATATGCTGCTTTATTTTTCCAAATGATGTCAAGTGAGGACAAATGATAAATAAGGTGGAGGAGCAACAATGAAAGGGCCCCCTGGCCTTCTGGGCACCCCCTGCAGCCCCTTAAGTTAAGACTCTATCTACTTTCCAGAATAAAGGTGCACCTAAAGAGACACACTTAAGAGGTATTCCACATACTGTTGGCCAAAAATCCCCTACAGAAGGAATCCCCAACCCTCCTCCTCAAGGCTCACCAACAGGTCATATTTTGCAGATCTCCACAAAGATGTAGAGTTGAAGTAATTAGTGAAGCAGCAGAGCTATGGATCTAGCCAGTGGAGATCCACAAAACATGACCTGTTGGTGCGCCTTGAGGAGGAGGGTTGGGGAACGTTGCAGTCCAGATATGTTAAAATCTCTGGCCAGCGTTCAAATAAAGCTTCCCAGTCCCAGAACTACCTTGGTAGTTACTGGCCTTGTTTCCATTGGATTGTCTATAGTTAGCCAGTGAACTGTGATTTGGCATGACCAACCTACCTGGCTTAGTCTTGCTTAGTGGATTCCTGGTCACTTGTCATTCTTTGTGCACGCAAGTTCTGAAATGGGGATGGAAGGCTGCTAAGGCTAAGAGTCTTGACAAAAGGCTGGGAGTGGATACTGCTAAAAGCACTTATGTACGCCAGTGCCTACTGAGGCTAGTCCATATGTCCAACAGGTCATCATGGAGTCAGCAAAGCTCAATAGAAGAGTTCCTCAAATTCATTGGAATGCCATGCATGTCTCTATATGTCGAACTGCTGCTCCCAGCTTGAAACAGGAAAGCATGGCATGCTGGGACGAGGGGAAGGAAAGTCAATACGCTGGTAATCAATGTCAGTATTTTGAACAAGCCTGAGTCAGAGCTGTGCAGCTCTTTGTTCATGTGTGGATCATGCTGAGCAGCCGAGAATATTTTTAGGTTTCATTTACTTAATGACGCGTGAATTAATTGAACTTCCAGGGGACCCATGCCATGTTCGACGTGTCGCATCCCCAGATCAATCCGGTTGTGCTGCCTCAGTGTGCTTCAGATCACAGGGGGCTGACAAGAGAGCAAATACTTAGACGTCTTTTTTCCATTCATGAGGACAATTAGCGAGGCATCATGGCTGTATGTGGAAACCAGTTCTAAGGAGTGGAATGGGAATGGTTTGATGTAACAGTAAAGCTGTGCTCAGGGTCACTTATACATAATATACTGACCTCCTCTTAAAAGTCAGAGTCTGCTTGTCACATTCAATCTAATCAGCAAAGTCATATTGACCTCTCTACTCTACTACTTTTTGATACAGTCTAGCTGTCACGGACCGGGTGAGGCAGCACAGGTGTGGATCCGCTGTGACCGTGTTACTGATAGCGAGTGCCGCGTCAGGGGAGCGGAGTCTAAGAGGCCACCGGTATTCATCAGAGCCCGCCGCAAAGCAGGTTGGTCTTGCAGCGGCGAGTAATCCCCAGGTCGCTACCCCCCAACGGCGGCTCAGCCACACAGTCAGGCAAGGGCAAGGGAGAGAGAGCTAATTCTGTAGGGGTGGTATATAAAAACAAAATAAGCTGCTCACTACAATCGTCTGCCGATTAGGCCAATACCTGATGGCGGGCCATAAGGAGGAGGGTTGTGGATCCCTGGTTTACTCTACAAGCTCCATGGCATCTATGCAGTCATGACTGGGGAGGGAGTGCTGCCATTGGGTGAATTTTTTATTGCCCAAATCATACTTTCCATTGTGGGTGGTGGGGGGCAGATGATTAATGACCTCCAATGTTTGGAGGTCTTCTTTAGATCTTAGTGAACCACATTTTGTGATTGTTTCCTTTACTGCAACTGATATTTTCTAAGATCTCTTTATGTGCCAGCCAAGAAAACTGTTCGGTACAATATAGGAAAGATCTAGAACGCGATTTGAGAAGAGAGATGTAATAGGAAGGTGGACACAACACAGGGTTATACATTAAAATATAAAGAGCCCTTATCCTGAAGTGGGAGTCCTTTCTGCCTTAGAAGGAGAACTACTATTCTACCTTTATTGACTAGTATTTAACAAAGTTTCAGGAGCTCTCACATTATCAAGTGCAGAGGTGATTAGATTCTCCAGATGAGGGTGAGAAATTCTCAACAAATTAGAAAACAGTTTCCTTCTTTGTTGATTAGAATACACTTAGTAACCCATGGAAATAAATAATAAGGCTTTTAGTGTGTTTCACTCTTCAGTTTCATCAATGGTCCCTTGCAGTCTTCAAATAGATTCTCTTTGAAGATTCTTTTTAATCTCCGTGATTGCTCATTTTTTTGCGAAAGCCATCTTGGAAACTGGGAAGTTGCAAACGCTTGAATTATTCTCCACCGTGTCCTAAGATTTTCTCATCCACGTGTACGGGATCGCAAGTGCTTCACATAAGCTTTTGATTTAGCCGAGTAATTACAGTTTTGACCTGCCTCGGCAGCCGAATTTGAACCTGTTTCTTGCAGTATGTTGCTTTGTAGTCCTTGAACCTTGGTGTTCTGCGGCTATCTTGCTGGTATGCCGGCATACGCATACAGGCTGTTTTTTTTTCCCCCTCGCTGCACTCCAGCTTGTGAGCATCCCATGTTTGTGTGTATCCCTGCAGTGTGACTTGCTTTCTCCCTGCTGGGTCCTTGAGGGGAGTCCCAAGTAGTGCCGCTTGTAAAACAGGCATAGGCGAAGCCTGTCATACCATAGGTACTTACCAGCATTATGTATTCTTGCATGGCATGGTGCCATGTTGCAGAGTGTCTCTGTCTTCTCTTCTTCTCTTCTTTCAGCAGTGTGACACACCCCTGCACTGAGACGCCCCAGCAGATCCCGTAAGTGTGCTGGCCAATGTGCAGACTCCCGTGATGTTGTTGCCTCTAGGTTGCACATGCCTGTGCTGGCCTGTTTAATTAAGTATAAACAGGTGCCCAATTACCCACCCACTTGTGTAAAAAAGCACACACCTGACATCTGTACTGATGGCAGTGCTTAGTCTGGCCTTAAACCGGACCTTCACCATAATTTATCGAAAAGCCCAAATGCTTAAAAAACTATTCCCCAGCATTTAAAATTAATATATTTTAAGTTTTTAGTCACTTAAGGAATTTAGGATACGGGCGCCGCCATCTTGACTCAGAAGGAGAGTGGGATAAGGTAAAGGGGGGCGGGGAAAGAAGATGTATTTCTTCTGCAGTATGACCATGCTATTGAAAAATGTAGTCAGGGTGCGGCTCATCGAAGACTGGGACATGCCAACAAACAGTGCCCCAAGCCTCTGAAAAGAGCCATTCACTAGAAATGGAAGACAGCCAACCAATTTGGTCATACTGTCAATTGCATGCCCCTTGTGGCGGGGACCAACCATGGGCCCACCTATGAGTAAAGCTTCTCAAGAGAAAGGCGGTTCAGTCGGGTCAATTTCAACACCTGTTGGTCGCACATCTTACCAATGTCCAGACAACAGTGGCTAATGCCTAATCTCCGGAAGGTACAAAGTCAGCAGGCCACGCCACTGCAGATGCTCATACTCTTCCAGGGACTACATCACATGTGTCCGCCAGCAACCACACAAGCAAATGGAGGGCATAATTTGGCACCAGTAACTTCCGACTTTTAGTGCCCCACCAAAGGCAAAATCAGGCTAAAACCGTAATTTAACGAAAGCGAGAACACATATACTCTGCCTGACACGTATTAATACATCCAATACTCGTTTTCGCATATGCAAATCGTAAAATCACAGAAAACAGCAAACTCTGTCCAAAAATCTCTACACTGAATAGCTTGAGCCGGAAAAATGGGCAAATCTGGGAGGCCGATTCATTAATAGCGGCAGGTAGCGACAGTTGAGTGACTGTAGCGGCATTTTCAGAGCGCCCGCTAGTAGTCGCTGTGCTAGGCCGTTGTTTGGTAGTTGATAGCGACTCAGTCGGTTTGCCGAAATGTTGACTATTGGGTGAGGAGTCGCTATTTGACAGGTTCCGCGCTGTATGGGAGCGCATGATAGCGACTGGCTCTAGCGACCGGCTCCCACCATATTCATTAAAAAATCACGCTCAAAAAATTCTCGCACTGTAAAATGCATGTTTAAACCCCAGAGCGCTGGCGGCGATGGGTTAAAGGTAGTTTTTTAACCCCCAAACAACCATATTTTTGTAAACCAAAAATAAAAAGTTTATAAAATAATTTTGTAATATGAATACATTAATATAAAAAAAAAATTTTTTACCTTAAAAAATATATCTAAAATGGCAGAAGTGGTCACAGAATTTTTCACATTTAAAAAAAAAAAAAAAAAAAAATTAATAACAATTAATTATGAATATGTAAAGATTGTTCCATTGAAATGCATTGGAGAGTGCCAGGTAGCGAGAGGTCATACCTGTCGCTGTTCAAGGTCGGACGCTGGCGCTGTGGGCTGAGGCTGGAATAATAATGAATGAGTGGCTATATGGCGCTATCTCAGTCGCTAAGCAGGATTGGCTTGATAAAGGTGTGATTGTGGTGGGGAGCCGGCGTTCTCGTGGCGGGGCCCGTCATTAGCGGCCGCTCACCAGTCGCTACCTGTCGCTATTCCTTCATAAATAAGGGCCTAAGATTTTTAAGCATTTCCACATGCCAGAATGCGTACAGGAGAGGCTTATTGTCCTGATTTCATGGATGTCTGCTGTCTGGGCTACATTTCGAAATGCAGGTTGCCAATGGAAACACAAAGTAGCTCTCCCATTCTATGTAGGTTGCAGGTTCCTCCTGGTGGGGGGGGGGGGAGGGGGTGGCCTGTTGCCACACATCATTCAATATCCAGGAAGTCTGTAAAGACCAAGACAAAAACAGGCTTATTTTACTATTCTTACCCTTAGACACCTTTTGCCATTCCTCATATGCTGTTGTGGAGTGGGGAGAAGTACTGTGCCCAGCTTGCAGAAAACTTAGATGGGTTGTGTATTGCACATGCCTAGTAGAGGCCACCACTGCACATATTCTCATTTATAGTGCAGAGGTGATTACTTTCCTGGCAAGCAGACTTCTTGCTGGCACCCTGTCCTCCTGCTGGTAGTTGACCCTTTAAATGCCAAGCACGTAGTTTCTACGTGGTTGCTTCTCCTACCCTTAAGTGCCAAGCACGTAGAAACTACGTGCCTGGCATTTCCCCCTAACAGTTAAAAGATAGAAAAAAAAAACCCACTTACCTCTGGTATCCCCGTGAAGCTTGGGGTCCTCTCTTCCTGGGGGGGGCATCCGATCTCCCCCCCGTCGTCCTCCGTCTTCGGGGGGGGCCCGAAACTAGCCGCCCCCCCCGTTTCCAGCGCTGACTCGCCGTTGTAAAAAAAAAAAACAAAAAGACTGTCATTTACTCACCTCCGCGCCCGAGCCTTCTGTCCGGGTCTCCTCTTCACCAGGGGGGGGGGGTCCGATCCCCCCCTGGGCTGCGCAGGCTTCAGGTGAGGACCCTCTTCCGGGTCCTCACCTCTTGAAATGCCGCCGCCTCTTAGCCCCGCCCATTGTGGGAGGGGCGGGATGACGTCATCCCGCTCCTCCTATACCCCCTCCGAGCTCCGGCATCTGTCAGATGCCGGTGGTGATCGGAGCAGGGCGGGTGTCAGGCGAGGAGGCTCCGATCGGAGCCCCCTCGCCTGTCACCCGCCCTGCACCGATCACTACCGGCATCTGTCAGCAACATGACAGCCGCGAGGGACAGCGGTGAGGGACGCCGGATCGGAGGTGAGTACAGTAAAAAAAAAAAAATAAATAAAGATTTTTTTTCTCTGTGTCAGTGTGATTATTTACTTTTAACCCCTTGTGAACTGGTAAGGGGTCCATGACCCCTATACCAGTTCACAAGGCTGGGGGGATGGCAAGTCACCTGCGCTAGCGGGTGACTTGCCATTAACCCCCGGCACCCCCATTACCTGCTCCCCAAAGGCCAGGGGGGGGCAGAAGAGCCCGGGCCCACGGGCTATGCGGGCTTGTAGCCTGCAGGGCCAGGGGCCACAAAAGCTGGCCCCTGCGCCATGTTCCTACAAGCCCTGCATAGCTGGTCCCGGGCTGGTTACTTTGGGTAAGGGGGACCCCACGTCAATTTTTTTTTTGATTTTTAAGGGTTTTTAACCCTTAAAAATAAAAAAAAAATGGGAGGGGGGACCCTATGTCATTTTTTTTTTGATTAACCCTTTGTGTTCTGTCACCCAGTAGCTATAAAAGGCTTCTAGCAGGTGAGCAGAAGCCAGTGATCGCCGAGGGACAGAGTGCTCCAGGATAGATGGGAGGTAAGTATAAAAAAAAATAAAAATTAATAAAATATTTTTTTCTCTGTGTGTGTCTGTGTTTTTTTTTACATTTAACCCCTTGTGAACTGGTAAGGGGTCCATGACCCCTATACCAGTTCACAAGGCTGGGGGGATGGCAAGTCACCTGCGCTAGCGGGTGACTTGCCATTAACCCCCGGCACCCCCATTACCTGCCTCCCCAAAGGCCAGGGGCGGGCAGAAGAGCCCGGGCCCACGGGCTATGCGGGCTTGTAGCCTGCAGGGCCAGGGGCCACAAAAGCTGGCCCCTGCGCCCTGTTCCTACAAGCCCTGCATAGCTGGTCCCGGGCTGGTTACTTTGGGTAAGGGTGACCCTATGTCATTTTTTTTCTCGATTTAACCCTTTGTAGTGTGGATGATATTTGGGGGCTACCGATAAATATGTGGTACCGTTCTAATCGGTAGAAATGGGGCTTTCACATGCAATATGCTTTTCCTTAATAAAATACATTTTTTATTTAATATAAAGGAGTCAATTTTCTAAAAAAAAATTTTATTTATTATTTTTTTTAACTTAATAATATTGTAAAAAAAAAAATAAAATTTACAAACAAGATATTTCATGTTAAAGCCTAAACTCTGCTGCAAAAAAATATATATATAATTTTCCTGAAAGTTCCAGCAAAATGGCGCAAAACATGGCGCAAAACATGGCGCAAAATGGGGAAAAATGGCCTGTCAACAGAGGGTGACAAAATCTCAAGTAGGCTGGCAATTAAAAGGGTTAATAGTACCTATGCATGCTGGGTATTGTTCTATTCGGGGGACCTTGCGCTTTCAGACTTAGCTTGTTTTTTCTTGTTTGCATATTTATATTTTAGGAAAAGGTGTTTTTTATTCAGCTTTTTTATAATTTTTTTAGGGAAACCCTGCGCAAACAAAGAATTCTTTGAGGTAATAATTCCAGAAAGATGAGTCCACTAGAACAAGCTGGGTACGCTTAGAAAGCTTAACGTGTGTACTTTCAGGGAAAATATGGTTTATGGGGGATATTCCAAATGTAAAGGGTTGTTTTGGTTGAAAAATCGCAAGGTGCGCACTTTGTCTGCAGAGCTGAAATTTTCAAGTAAAATTACCGTTACGCACATGCTTTACTTTGGGGTGTTTGGCAACTCTTCCCTTGACAGTAGCTATGCATGTTGGGTGTTGTTCTGTTCTGGGGATATTGCGTTTTCAGATTAAACTTGTTTTTTCTTGTTTGTATATAATTTTTTTAGGAAAATGTGGCTTTGATTCTGCTTTTTATCCTTTTTTTAGGGAAACTCTTTGAAACCAAAGAATCCATTGAGGGATTACTTCCAGAAAACTATGGCCACATCAACAAGCCTGGTATGCCTAGAAAGCTTGAGGTGTGTAATTCCAGAGAATATATAGTTTGTTGGGGGTATTTCAAATGTAAAGGGTTGTTTTTCTGGAAAAACTGCAAGGTGCGCATATTGCATAGCATAGTTGTATTTTTTCTGAAAATCCCCTAAAGCGCTGTTTCAGTTTGGGGGAGTCTCCTGGGCAGGAAAGGGTGTCTACCTATACATATGTGGTACCACTGTAACCGAGAGAAATTGGGATTTCACATGCAATAAGATTTTATTGACAAACTTACATTTTTTATTACAAAAAAAAAACTACAAATTGTAAAATATATATATATATATATTTTTTGCACATATTTCACCCAAAAATATTGAGAATACACCTAAAAAATGACAAACAAGACATTTCATGTTAAAGCCCAGACTCTGCTGAAAAAAACAATATATAATTTCCCTGGAAAAACAATATATAATTTCCCTGGAAAAACAATATATAATTTCCCTGGAAATCCCTTCAAAAATCACACTTGAACATGGGGAGCGCATAATAGTGCAAAATGGTCTGGCAACAAAGCGTGACAAAAACTCCAGGTAGGCTGGCACTTAAAGGGTTAATGGTTGTGATCGCGTTTTCACGATCACATATGCTAATTCCCTATCCTTCTCTCTCAGCAAAGGGGTGTGTGTGCTGCGTTGCTCACTATGAGACTTCTTCGTTACTGTGCTGTATTAAGCTATATAAAGTCTTTATAGAACACCTAATAATTATCATTGTCATCCTTATTGCTCACACAAGTAATTTTTACTTATGCATAAGACTTAGTTGGCTGGAAAGTCATAACTGAGCAACGGCTTACTAAAATGAAAAGACTACCGGGAACTGAGTATGGTAGATCAAGCAGTTTCTCTTTAGTCAAGGGAGATCCCATCCTCAGGTCCCAGATAGGCCACAATTCACAATTATCAATTAAATGGTTCGCCTAAAAACAGTTCATCGCTCTCCCTTCCTCATGATTGGCTGAACAGTCCTAAATCAAAATGTCTCACTAAAATAAAAGAACCGCAAAGAAAGCACAGTTTTTCTTTAGCCAAAGGAGATCCTTTATTCTGGTCCCAGAATGGCCAAAATGATCAATTATTAAATAGTTCACCTACGGTATAAACACTGTGTTTACCTTCCCCAATATTGGAAAAGACAAAGCGATGTATGCATCAGGCCAAAAGGAATAAAATCAGAAGAGACAAGCCAATAATCTGTCAAAGTGCCTGGACTTGCTTTCTTGAAGATGTTTGAAGATGTTTGGCTTGTCTGCAGAAATCAATACAATCTCAGAAATATTTGCTTATCTTTACTTACAATAAGCACAGTTTCCAGTTTCATAGGATTGAAGAGTATGAAATAATTTAAAACTTTTCAAGTATCACAGGGCCGGCTCTAGGTATGTGGGGGCCCTTGGGCAAAAGAGTCTTAGTGGGCCCCAAAGTAATGAGTCACATAATGTCACCTTTCATCTCCGCTGTCACAAATGTGTCATCTTCTGCTGCTGATCGCTCTCTCCAGTCCTTTTCGCCTTCCCTATAGCCACCAATTGTCCTCTAGTCCTTGTTGCATTATCTATAGCCACCAATCGTCCTCTAGTCCTTGTTGCATTATCTATAGCCACCAATTGTCCTCTAGTCCTTGTTGCATTATCTATAGCCACCAATTGTCCTCTAGTCCGTGTTGCATTATCTATAGCCACCAATCCTCCTCTAGTCCTTGTTGCATTATTTATAGCCACCAATCGTCCTCTAGTCCTTGTTGAATTATCTATAGCCACCAATCATCCTCTAGTCCTTGTTGCATTCTTTACTGCCACTGAGCACCCATCAGTCCTTACTGCTTGCTCCGCTGCCATTAAATACTCCATCATTGCTGTCAGTTGTCACCTGGTTCTCGGCACCTCCATTCCATGCCACGTTTTCCATTGTTGCTGTTTATCCCCTGTTGCTGAGGCCAGCAATGAGTAGGTCTGCACACAACACACGGCATTCGGGGGTGAATTCCATGGACAAGTGTGATCCTGCGTGGGCCCCTGAAGATGCCAGAGGCCCTGGCAATAGCCGAGGTTTGTCCTGTGCTGGCCATTGGACCGTAAATCCACAACTAGGCACCTTCACGGCCTAATTACTCTTGGAGGACACAAAGGCCACCTCACCTTTTTGGTCAATCACATTTTTTGATAAACTGCCAGCATCATTGTACTCACAACCATTACTCAGTTGGCTTCATGTGATGTGATGTAAGGTTTTGATTAAGGTTTTGATGATCATTGTTTGCCTCTCTTTCCTTTACTCCTTCCTTCCCTCTCACCTTTCCTTCTCGAGGGTTGTTTTTGACCTCCAATGAAGTGGTATCATTAATGATTGCACGTTCTATCATTAATGTTTCTTTATGTGGTATTAGGTGACTATTATGGTTCATTAATAGGTATAATTTCTCATATGGAATTGAGGTACATAAGAGGGTGTTGATGTAGTGTATAATATTGTCCCTGAATTGGATTATTTTTTTTATATGACCACAATAGGTGGTGATAGGTGGCCTCTTTTGGATCTATGTCCCCCTGTCTATGGTTGTTCTCATTTGTCCTTGTTTAAGATGTAACATGCAGATCTGCAACAATAAATGATTCATTTGCCTATTCAAAGTTATTATATTGTTATAACTCTTACAACCTATCTACTATCAATTCCTCAATGAGGGGACTTGTCCTGCTTTCCCACCCTGAAAAGTTGGAAGGTATGCTAAAGTTAAAGAGGACCAACACCCAGGGGTGATCGGCCCGGAAATCTATAAGATTCCCGGGCCGATCACCTCCCACCCCACGGGACATCCGAGATCGGGATGTCCCGCAGGGTGAAACCCCCCAGAAACCCCAAAAACATCTTACCTGATCCGCCGCCGCTTCCGCCGCCGCCGCCTCCCGCCGCCGCCGCCTCCCGCGCGCCCCTCCAGACGTGCGCGCGCCCGCGCCGGCCCTCTGTGAATGGCCGGCGGGGGGCGCGCGCGCCGAGAGTGACGTGCGGGAGGCGGCGGCGGCGGAAGCGGCTTGGACGTTCCTGATCCCCGCCTGGACGTTGGCGGGGATTGGCTCCGGCGTTCACGTGGGAGCGTTGAGAGGTGAGTTTTTTGGGGTTTCTGGGGGGTTTCACACAGCGGGGCACCCCCGATCGGGGTGCCCCGCAGAAGTGGACCAAAACCCAGGATAGTCAAAATCCTGGGTGTTGGTCCACTTTAAGCAAGCATTGCAGGGAGGCTTCTATTGAAGCCAGTGCATTACGCCTATGCTTCGATTCTGGGTGTAGGTCTGCTTTCATAGCAGTTTTGTTGCATTAAAATGTCCAGCTAAGGTAAAGGTAATTTCACTTCATCTGAAAGACAGTTTAAAAATGGACGATGAGTCCCCTATGAACTTTGCAGTAGACATTATTTGAATGAACATAGAGAAACTAGGCCACAATGTTGAACGCGAAAGACAAGTGCATGTAAGTACATTTTCTTACTAGCACAGAATGGATGTTTGTGTCTACCATTGAACTTTAAAGCAGAACAAAACCCTAGCATCCCGGCCCTGGAATCTAAAAGGCCACTAACGTTCACCCAGGACATACCAGATGGGCGCTGCAACACTTCCCGGCTTCCTTACTCACCGATGCAAACAAGGGTGGCAGCATCCCTGCATATTTAGGCAGTGCGCCCGCTCCCACCCCCCAGCCTTTTAGATAGACTTGGGCTGGGAGCGTGTGTGCTGCAGCTCTCACTCCTTTCGCCAAATCCCTGCATCTAAACAAAGCCCTTTGCCAAGCATTATATATGCACAACTCTGATTGGAAAAGAGCCTGCGCATGCACCATAGAACCAAGGTAACGTAAGTTTTTATGGGCGTTCTGGGAGGTTTCACACGAATGCATGGAACAAAACCCAGGATAGTCAAAGGTTTTGTTCCGCTTCAAAAACACTTAAATTCAGTACAAATCTTAAAATAAAATCGTCAATGCATGTCTTTCTTCTATGGTTATATATTATATTATAACCATTAGTTAACATATAACTCATGACCAAGTCAGTTTTCTGCATCTATCCAATGCAAGCCACCTTCTTTGTAGCGAAAGTCATTTGTCATCTTCCAGACAGGAGAGGGTTAATAGGATATTTTATGGCTCAGAGATTAGCAGCTCCCACATACCTATCTCATGCCTCTGCTGTGACCACCATTGCTGTCAGTTGCTCTTACATTCATCCTTTCCAGTCCCATTCCTCTCCAGCTGAGAAGTCATCAGCGCCTGGCCGCTCTGCCTTTATTTCCTGTCTGTCAGCCCAGGGCTAATGCTGCGGGGCCCAGGGAGCGTCCCGATGTGCTTGGTTAACCTTCACTCTTTGACAGGTTTCCTGGTAACCTCCATATCCCTCCAGGACTTTCCAAGACCCTGCCAACCTCCTGCCACCTCGGTGCAAGGCCACACAGCTCTGACTGAGCTGAACATTGTGACATCGTGTGACTCTGTATTTAAAGGTAACTGGAATATCTTATTTAAAAAAAAAATACAATTATACTTGTCAGCATTAAAAAGAAAACTAATTTATAGAAACTCTTATTCTTTTCTATTCTTTACAGTCTAATCTGTCGATGTATTAAAAAAAAAGTCTATAATCCCCCAAAGCTCCTCCATGCATCCTCATACTTACCAATGGTGAAGAACAATTTCCTCCCTCTGTTGCCAGGCAGCATGGCAGCATCTATTAGGCTGGCTTCATGCCCCCTAACATACCCCATTCATTGAAATGGAGGTGGCGTGCCAGGGCGGGGCATGCCGAACCTGTCTCGGCCCATCCCTTCCATTGCAATGAATGTATTAGGTGTGTGGGATTGGAAACAAGGCCCTTATGGGCAGGGCCGGCATCAGCACCCGGCAAGCCCCGTCAGCTGCCAAGTGCCTCCACCCAAGAGGGGGCTTATTGTCAGCTGGCACAATTTGGTTAACCGTTCTAGTGCCAGCTTCGTGAGTCTCACTAAAAAACAGCACCAATAGGGGGTTGGAGGGAAAGCAGCCCTTTTTAGTTTTGGCCATGGAATTTATAGACCCCTGACCCGTGACTCTCCACCGCAAAGAGGCCCACTGAGACAATGCCGCCCAAGGGCCCACATAAACCTGGAGCCGGCCCTGTCTATGGGTGCCAACATCAGACCTCGCTGCACTGGGGGGCAGAATAACTGGATCCCTGCACTCAGTAGGTATGCAGATGTTGGCGACTGATGGAGGTGCTCCAAGGGCACACTGAACCTGCACACTTGAGTTTAGTGGGGAAAAAAGGTTAGTGTAGGCTTTTTATTATTATACCCTGGAGAATCCGTTTGAATATAAAACATGGGCCAAACCAAATTGACAAGGGTCATAAGAAAGGGGCACAACTCCACAAATACCATAAAATAATAATATTTTATTAAATGTTACACTATAGCAAAAATAAATAAAACACACATGCAACACAAAGACACTGTTAAAATCAATTAATCCACTATTCCTGTGATGATAAAATACTTAGCAATCCATATTATAGAAGACCACAAGGTATCAAAAAGTAGAAATAGAAATCAGTATTAAATAGCTCCACAAATAGCCCAAGGAAAAAAAAAAAATATATATATATATATTTCTAATTACTCAAGTCAGTGTTCAATTACTCCACTTTGTACAAGTATAAAAAGGTATATACTACAAATAATTCATCAAGACCATAAACCTGTGCAATCAATCAAATCTAAAGTGCAAATGCTAGATAAGAAGGCTATAATCACCAAGTAAAGCAGGGGATGAGACCCCCAATGTAAACCCAACTTGTAAATTTACAAATTTGTAAATTTGTAAAACTCTATTTTGTATAGAAAGTGAATATAAAACATGTAAATATTTTATTTGTTCCAGCAGGTGGTAAACGGAGAATAAAAGCGGAACACAGCCGGTGATTTTCACTATCCCGGGTTTTAATCCTTGCCCCAGAGGCATCTATATTTTGGCTTTCTCTCTCATCCACTTGGCACAATATGCCGTGCATATTAATGATTGGAATATGGCTCTTATGCACCGAGTTTGGCAACATGGAGCTGGAGTGGACACATCCCCAGTTTGCCTTCAGAAACCTCAGGTTCCACCTCAGGTTGGACACAGGAGAGCGCCTCGGCTCAGAGATGCGGGGAAAGCACCCACCAATATTTACATCCCCATGGGAGCCATAGCGAAGGTGAGTTGCCAAGGTGGGATGGCCCAGAGGAAGGCCACAGCCAGCCCTGGACTTTTTTAGACTCTGAGTTTTGTTCTGCTTTAAAGAGGAACATTGGAGAGTCTCCCCGCAAACTTCGCCCTCTGTTCCCTTTAAACTTGCCATTTTCCATTTGACAGGTTTAACTTACTTGTCTTCTGCTCTTCCTCCTGCGCTCAACCATTCTTCCCAGGCACTTTTCATACAGGATTGCCCCTGAAGCCCAGGAATGAGCCCCATCTGCTCACCCCACTGTGCTTCCACCTTCCATCTGTGTTCCAGAAGATTAACTTCAAGGTGAGGTGGATTTTCTCTATTAAATTAGATTTTCCCCTGTGCTGATGCTTGGTTTCATGGACCAAAGACTTCCACTCTGACCTGCAGCTTCTTATCCTGCAACTGACATGCCACACGGGAAATAACCACGGGTTATTTACTGAATTAATGAAATAATGTTTAAGCCTCCAATTACTTTATGTTCTTCACAATGTTCTCGCCGTTACACAGTGTGAGGCACCCATTAGATTGAGCCGCAAGCTATCTGTAAGCTATTTACTTTCCAATAGCAAGCTAATGACTGCTTTAAAATGTATCACAACTGAAACAATTAAGCTACATCAACTACTTCTTGGGTATAACAATGTAACTCTCACTAGAGTGCTTGCAGGCTTTTCAGAATGACTAATCTTGTTGCTTATAGTCTCAGCAGGAAGAAGAGATAATCTTTATAACTCAATGTTCCCTTCTGGACACCTCTCTGGTCAAATTTGACCCCCACCAATGTTTTTGACCAGAGAGGTGTCTAGGAGGAATTCCAAATGGATGTTCAAACAGAGCACTCTCTCTTTCCTTCTTGTTTAAACATTGTGTTCAGTCTTTGCTGTTGATGCTTCATAAATTATTCCTTGCAATATTTGCTAAACACTCTGCAGTTTGTTTCCATTGTTCCTTATCTAATTTTCCCTTGATAGGTGTAATCTGGTGATTGTTTTATGTATGCAGTTTCACTTAGTAAGATGCTTCTGATTTCTATTAATATCTAATTAACTGTTTAAATGTAAATCGTATTCACTACAATCTTATCCTTTAATGTTGTTTTTGTCCTGGTTTTATTTCCCCCTGTATCTTACTGCCTCCTTTTTAAATCATTGTTTTAAACTTAAAATTTTCCATTATGGGCCATATAGACGGCATTCCCCAGTATTTTGGAGTTGAGCTGTCCATGGTACTGGACTGGTCTATTTTTTTCTAGCGGGGCTAGTGCACCTCTGCTGGCTCTCCTCTGTAACAGAGGAGAAGCTGGGTGACGTCACTTCCCATGATGCTAATGGACTGGGGTGGAGTGATCGATTCTCTTCCTCCCCTGACGTCATAAATATTTCTTCAGTTCGCCGTGCTGCCAGCCTTAGTTAAAGTCGGTGACGACAAAATGCGCCAGAAGTACCAGAAGTATCATGTTGGTGACAAGACCTTTCTGATCTCCTTTTGCTTAATCCCCCGTTTGATTTGTTTGCAGTAGATACGTTGGGTGGCCTTTTGTACATTGATTGATCGCTTTTACTTTTTCCTGACTTGTGAGTTCAGTATTAGTTTTAATAATTAAATCTTTATTTTAAACAGTATCATGCTATTTTCCTGCCCCTTTTTCTTTCCCTTTACATGCTTGCAATAATAACTTTTAAACCGAAGTGCTGTTTATGAGGACATTTAAAATACCTGGATATATATTATTGATTCCTTTGGCCTGACTATCTTTAGTGTCCTCCTAAATTGTTGGTGGGACACCTAGATGTGAGAAGTTTGTTACATGACGGTGGAACATCCAATGGCTAGTGACTTGCTAGCCATTGTGTCTTGCTTTGTGCTTTTATTGAGCATTTATCGTTTGGGATTATATTTGGAATACTTGTTTGGGCACATGGAACACGTAAAAGAACTTTACTGTTATTAACATTTAATTGTATTTATTTTTTTTTTAAATAAAAAAAACTTTATTGATGCTGACCGGGTCGCAGGGTATACAGAAATGGTCATAAAAACCTTATCAAGACAGCATAAGATAGACGGAAATACATCACATTGGGAGGTCCCTAGTGTTTCTGCTGCTATTACCATCTTAATCCCAACAAATTTCCCCGCCTTATTTCCTCCTGCCCAATCACTTCCTCCCTCCTCTCTACACACAAATCCTTGTCGCCTCCTCTCCAGCAGCAACCTTTTTCTTTTTTATTCTTAAAAAATAGACATAGGAACTGCAGATGGGTGGGTAGACTAGGGGGGTAGGGACTAAGGTGGAGCTATCCCGCCCAACCCCGGGCACGGACCGACCGGCCCAGGGGGACCAAGTCTGTATTATGATTTTTTTTTAACTTGTCAGTATCTGTATTTTATCTAGTAGCACATGCTGGATGACAACCTGTGGACCCATTTTTTGTGGAGTATATTTAACCAAAGAAGTAACCTGAAGCACCATAAGCTGGACATGGTCCTGGTGGTCTTCGCTCTTGACTACAGAAGTATTTACTGTTCAGTGTATTTTTAGGATTTTTAGGAGATTTAATGACAAAAGGAGAAAAGGAGCAATAACTAGAGATTAACAAACTTTTGAAAAATTCGATTTGGCCGATTCGCCGAATTTTCCGGGAAAAATCGCTTTGGTCTGAATTTATATGCGACGAAACGCTATTAAAAACAGCTATTTCTGGGCGTCCGAGAGCCTCCATAGGGTTGCAGAATGTTTTGCTTGGTTGTAACATGCATAGGATGCATGCTAGGTTAGTGAAATACTATTGTAAAGAAGTATGAGATGCAGACCAGAGGCGTCGCTATTAGATTCGCTATCGCAGAGCGGCACAATTACAGAGCCTTGAGTTGGCAGCAGCATTAGGAGCCCATATTTTGCCTGAAAGACATACTCTGGACTTGGCAGCAGCATATGGAGCTCATATATTGCCTGAAACACACACCCAGGAGTTGGCAGAAGCATAGGGAGCTCATATATTGCCTGAAAGACACACCCAGGAGTTGGCAGCAGCATAGGGAGCCCATATATTGCCTGAAAAACACATTGGTTTTGGCAGCAGCATAGGGAGCCCATATATTGCCTGAAAGACACACCCAGGAGTTGGCAGCAGCGTTAGGAGCCCATATATTGCCTGAAAGACACACCCAGGAGTTGGCAGAAGCATAGGGAGCTCATATATTGCCTGAAAAACACATTGGAGTTGGCAGCAGCATAGGGAGCTCATATATTGCCTGAAAGACACACCCAGGAGTTGGCAGCAGCAGAAGGAGCTCATATATTGTCTGAAAAACACATTGGAGTTGGCAGCAAAATAGGGAGCTCATATATTGCCTGAAAGACACACCCAGGACTTGGCAGCAGCATAGGGAGCTCATATATTGCCTGAAAGACACACCCAGGAGTTTGCAACAGCATAGGGAGCTCATATATTGCCTGAAAGACACACCCAGGAGTTGGCAGCAGCATTAGGAGCTCAAATATTGCCTGAAAGACACACCCAGGAGTTGGCAGCAGCATAGGGAGCTCATGTATTGCCTGAAAACACACCCAGGAGTTGGCAGCAGCATTAGGAGCTCATATATTGCCTGAAAGACACACCCAGGGGCTGGCAGCAGCATTAGGAGCTCATATATTGCCTGAGAGACACATCCAGCAGTTGGCAGCAGCATAGGAGCTCATATATTGCCTGAAAGACACACTCTGGACTTGGCAGCAGCATAGGGAGCTCATATATTGCCTGAAAGACACACCCAGGAGTTGGCAGCAGCATAGGGAGCTCATATATTGCCTGAAAGACACACACAGGAGTTGGCAGCAGCATAAGGAGCTCATATATTGCCTGAAAAACACATTGGAGTTGGCAGCAGCATAGGGAGCTCATATATTGCCTGAAAGACACACCCAGGAGTTGGCAGCAGCAGCAGCATAGGGAGCCCACATATTGCCTGAAAAACACATTGGAGTTTGCAACAGCATAGGGAGCTCATATATTGCCTGAAAGACACACCCAGGAGTTGGCAGCAGCATAGGGAGCTCATGTATTGCCTGAAAACACACCCAGGAGTTGGCAGCAGCATTAGGAGCTCATATATTGCCTGAAAGACACACCCAGGGGCTGGCAGCAGCATTAGGAGCTCATATATTGCCTGAGAGACACATCCAGCAGTTGGCAGCAGCATAGGAGCTCATATATTGCCTGAAAGACACACTCTGGACTTGGCAGCAGCATAGGGAGCTCATATATTGCCTGAAAGACACACCCAGGAGTTGGCAGCAGCATAGGGAGCTCATATATTGCCTGAAAGACACACTCTGGACTTGGCAGCAGCATAGGGAGCTCATATATTGCCTGAAAGACACACCCAGGAGTTGGCAGCAGCAGAAGGAGCTCATATATTGTCTGAAAAACACATTGGAGTTGGCAGCAAAATAGGGAGCTCATATATTGCCTGAAAGACACACTCTGGACTTGGCAGCAGCATAGGGAGCTCATATATTGCCTGAAAGACACACCCAGCAGTTGGCAGCAGCATAGGGAGCCCATATATTGCCTGAAAGACACAATCTGGACTTGGCAGCAGCATAAGGAGCCATATATTGCATGAAAGACAGAATCTGGAGTTGGCAGCAGCATAGGGAGCTCATATATTACCTGAAAAACACACCCAGGAGTTGGCGGCAGCATAGGGAGCCCATATATTGCCTGAAAGACACACCCAGGACTTGGCAGCAGCATAGGGAGCTCATATATTGCCTGAAAGACACACACAGGAGTTGGCAGCAGCATAAGGAGCTCATATATTGCCTGAAAAACACATTGGAGTTGGCAGCAGCATAGGGAGCTCATATATTGCCTGAAAGACACACCCAGGAGTTGGCAGCAGCAGCAGCATAGGGAGCCCATATATTGCCTGAAAAACACATTGGAGTTGGCAGCAGCATAGGGAGCTCATATATTGCCTGAAAGACACACCCAGGAGTTGGCAGCAGCAGCAGCATAGGAAGCCCATATATTGCCTGAAAAACACATTGGAGTTGGCAGCAGCATAGGGAGCTTATATATTACCTGAAAGACACACCCAGGGGTTGGCAGCAGCATAGGGAGCCCATATATTGACTGAAAGAGACACTCTGGACTTGGCAGCAGCATTAGGAGCCCATATATTGCCTGAAAGACACACCCAGGAGTTGGCAGCAGCATAGGGAGCCCATATATAGCCTGAAAGACAGAGCCAGGAGTTGGCAGCAGCATAGGGAGCCCATATATTGCCTGAAAGACACACCCAGGAGTTGGCAGAAACAGCAGCATTAGGATCCCATATATTGACTGAAAGAGACACCCTGGAGTTGGCAGCAGCATTAGCAGCTCATATATTGCCTGAAAGACACACCCTGGAGTTGGCAGCAGCATAGGGAGCCCATATATTGCCTGAAACACACAGCCAGGAGTTGGCAGCAGCAGCAGCATTAGGATCCCATATATTGTCTGAAAGACACACCCTGGAGTTGGCAGCAGCATAAGGAGCCCATATATTGCCTGAAAGACACACCCTGGAGTTGGCAGCAGCATGAAGAGAACATATACAGATTTTGGGCACATATATCTTATCCAAAGAATATTAATAAAAATTAAGATTAACGTAAAGGATTTCCTCAATAATTACTTGTGGTCTGATGCGGAGGAATGTCTGTAACTGGAGAGCAGCGCCTTAAATCTGTTTTGTACTATCCATATTTCTTTAGTGTTGGTCTGGCACCATGATCAATCTACTCTGATGCATCAGGCATTGGTGGGTGGAAATCTTGGCTGATCCATGCTCGATTCATTTCCACGCAGGCCAGTCTCTCAAAAAAACTTTTTCTCAAGCTTACTGGAGCAAATTGAATTGCCCTCATCAGAGCATCACATACGCACATCTATTCATCACTTTGTTCCTCTGTTAAAGTCTTCAGGGCCTAGTTACTACTTAGATAAAGTCCATAAATAGTTACACACCTGCTGCTGTTATCGACAAATCCTGTTTTAAGTGTAGTGTAGCGTTTTGTCCTCCCTTCATATACGCACTAAGTATGTCAGGCAGAGAAGTTCCAGGATGGGCACAGAGAAGTTGCAGAGGCCTAAATTCATCAAGCAGAGGTTGCAGCAGACTAGGGGCGAGTGGAAGCAGGAGCCTCCTCTGAGGAGGACATCAGTGAGTTTTGAGGGCACATTTAAAGGCTTGGAGTGATGGAGTGACAGATTAGTAACATATTAGTAACAAAGTAACATATTAGTAACATAGTAACATATTAGTAACATATTAGGCCTAAATTCATCAAGCAGAGGTTGCAGCAGACTAGGGGTGAGTGGCAGCAGGAGTCTCAGTGAGAGGCCTGATCTCCCGGTATCAGTTAGCGGTCGTGTCTTGACCAGCAAACCATCTGCCGATTGGTTAACACGATCATCCACTTCATCACAAGTGACATCTGACACCCCCAGTCAACTGTCGGTTATATCTTATGCTTTGGGTTCAGCTCCGCTATTCAGTGAGGATGATCTGATAATCTGAAAAATCAGCAGCTACTGCCCAGCCAAGAAGTGGAGGAGACACTCGCCGCTTCTTCCACTAGGCGGGCAAGTAGTTATGAGGAGAGTGGCGTGGGAGGTGGTGTTGCAAGCGTTTTGGCTTCTTAAGCAGACACTGTTGAGGAACCTGAGGAGGACATCAGTGAGTTTTGAGAGCACTTTTAAAGGCTTGGAGTGATGGAGAGTGACAGATTTAGCAGTCAGCATGGTGGCAGAAGGGGAAAGTATGGAGGCAAGTGTGCTCGGGGTAGACCACTTGCTGCACGGCAGGCTACCTTTCCAGGAGGTAGTGGAAGAGGGACCCTGGAGCCGTCGTTGGCGGCGGCAGCAGCAGTGAATCAGAGCGGAATTAGTGAATTAGTGTGTTGGTAGGAAAATCAGCTACTCTGCGATGTGGCAGTTTTTCATCAAGCATCCGCAGGAGGTTAACATGGCTATATGAAAATGTGTAGGCAGAAGGCAAAGTGTGGCCAGGGTACCAATGTTGGACCCACAGCCCTGCGTCAACATTTGCAGTGTCACCATAAAGCGGCCTGGGAGAGTTGGCTCCAAAGTGGCGGTCCAGCCTGCTGTATTACGCCGCTCCCTGTTCCAGCCAGCCAAGGCTCCACCACCTCCTGTGTGTCATACCCATCCTCTGTTGCTCCAGATGCTCCTCCTCCTCTTAATCTGAGTCAGTCATTCCGCCAGCAATCCATTGGCCAAGCCATGTCCAAGAGACAACAATATGTGCCCACTCATCCAACGTGCAGAAGCTAAATGTGCTCCTGTATAAGTGCATATTAATTGTTAACATTTATCTTATTTGAACACATTTATAATAATAACATATAATAACATATAACATAATAACAATAACATATAACATAATAGCAATAACCTAAAATTTATCAAATGTTTTTTTTTGGTTAATTTTGTATTTTTTTTTTCATTTTCTTTTTTTTTATATATTTTGTATTTTTTTTTAAATATATATTTTTTTTATTTTCTTATTTTTTTCATTTTTTTTTTTTTTGTATTTTGTTTTTTCTAAATAGTTTTTTTTCTAAAAATCATAAATCTCCACCAAAACTGTCAATGGGGACCATGGTGACTGACAATGGGAAGAACATCTTGTCTGTTCTGCGACAAGGAAGCCTGAGCCATGCGCCCTGTATGCCACACGTGTTCAACCTAGTTGCAAGCATTTTCTGAAGTCTTCCCCCCATCTGCAAGACATCCTAACAACGGGAAGGAAACTTGCACTTGCACTTCAGCCGCTCCTACACCGCCAAGCACACCCTTCTTGAGCTACAGCGTCAGATCGGTATCCCCCAACATAGTTTGATTTGCGATGTTTCCACCCTCCATATGTTGGATCGATTTTACAAACAGAGAAAAGCCATCACTGATTTCTTGATTATCCAAGCGGATAGGGGGACTCCCCTGTGTAACTTCAATGTAAACCAGTGGCAGCTCATACATGACACCTGTCGTCTGCTCAGGCCCTTTGAGGAAGCCAATTATTAGTCGCCAGGACTACGGGATGAATGATGTGATTCCACTCCTTCATGTACTACAACACATGTTGGAAACCATGGCTGGCCAGGGCACTGGAGACATGGCGCCTACATTTCAGGGCCACATGAAGCCTGTGGGGGCTGAAGTGGAGGAGGAGGAGGAGGAGGGGGTGGGGCACAGCAAAGCACAGTTTAGGTTTGACAAAATGGCCATTTTATCTAGTCATCTGACAGGAGAGGAGGAGCAGCCAGAGTAGCTAGAGGGTTGTGAGGAAGGCGAGACAGAGGACCCAGACACACCGTGGCAGTATGCAGTGGAGATGGAGACAGGTAGTCCCTCCGAGTCACTTGCACAAATGGCACGATGCATGCTCATGTGCTTGCGTAGTGACCACAAAATTGTCTCCATTTGTCAGTGGGATGACTTCTGGCTCTCCACCTTATTGGACCCTTGCTACCGGCACAAAATGGGGGCATTTTTACACCCACTGAGAGGGAGGACAAACTGACCTACTACAGAGACATTCTACGTAGTCAGTTGGCTGATGCCTATCTGCGCCATGGTCCATACTGTGATGCCCAGCGGGACACCAGCCTTCTGTAGGCAGGCAACCCCCAATCTCCACCGCCGCTTCTGCCTATAGTCAAGCCCCCGTTTGCCGGGACGCTAGGTACGCCTCACCGGACACGGTTGCCCCCAGGTCTTAATAGGCGCAAAGGATGGCTGCTTACGGTAAAGGCCAATGAACCACGAGGGTATCCCGAAGCCGAGGTCGTTCACAGGTAATCAATTCCGGAGGGTGCGTCAGAGTACAGGGATGAGACAGGTACGTAGTCAGGGGTAGCCAAAGGATTAAGCTGGGAGGTCGTAGATCGCGGGGTATCCAGAGGGGCAGGCAGGTTCGTGGTCAGACAAAGCAGAGGTCGGTACAGGCAGCAGACAGGAATGGTCGATCAAGCAGGGTCGGAATCAGATAACAACTAACAGAATCACACCCTAATCACAAGCGACTATCACGGGCACTGAGTGCTGGGCTGACTCCATATTTATTGGAGAATCGACCAATGGCCACCCTGGGGGGGGGGGGAGTGTATGTGCTGATTGGTGCAATTTACAACACTGTGAGTGATTGGACACACTATCCAGGGGCTGGTCAGTCTTGGCTGCAAGGCTGATCAGCCCCTGATTTCCATCAGGTGTGGAAGACTCTGCGCTGCCTGCCACTCGCAGCACAGTGCCTCCTAGTGGTGAAATTTACAGACTGCGGGGCACGCGACTGCACAGCTAGAGAGGGGCGAGGGAGGCTGCCAGAGTGTGGTGCCGCGCTCCCAGCAGCAGGAGCGCCGCGCCGCCCAGCAGACGCTCGCCGCCAGCCCCCTGGCAGAGGTAAGTCCCTTACACATACTCTCGCAGGTCTGACTCGGGGGGACCTCTGCACTCACCTTCTACTGCCATGGCTGCTGGGGGGTGGGGGTGGCAGGAGCAGCAGCAGCTCCATCAGCAGCAGCCTGAGTCTTCAGTCGCTAATGAGTAGCTTTCTTCACCTGCATAGTGAGGCTAATCATGAGCAGCAGAAAGACCTGGAGCAGGCCCTGAACCAGCAGGTCATGTCATACCTTGACATTACCATGCCAACACAATTGACTTGTGGCCGCAACTGGCAGAGTTTGCCCTGGGAAAGCTGTCCTGCCCAGCGAGTAGTGTGCCATCTGAGTGGGTGTTTAGTGCGGCGGGGGCCATAGTCATTCCAAGGAGAACTTGTCTGTCCATGAAAAATGTGGAGAGACTCACCTTTGTGAAGATGAATCAGGCATAGTTCAGCTAGGATTTCCAGCCACCAATGGCTGATCCATGTTAGTAGCTGATGCATGGTAGCTCCTTATGCTGCTGCCAACTCCAGGGTGTGTCTTTCAGGCAATATATGGGCTCCTAATGCTGCTGCCAACTCCAATGTGAGCACTCTTAAAAGACACATGCTAGCATATTTGGGATGCCCCCCGGTTAAAGGCAATGGCTGCTGGCAATTTGACAACGTGACTTTATTTACAAAATGCAACCAGTTAATAGATAGGTCCTCTTGAAATATTTATGCTAGTATTTGGGATGCCCTCCCGGTGAAAGGCAAATTTTGCTTAAAAAGTGACTTTGATTATAAAATGCAACCAGTTATTAGACAGGTAGTCTTGAAATATTAATGCTAGTGTTTGGGATGCCCACTCCTCACATACAGAGGTGGCCTCCTTTGATAGTGGAAAAGTGACGTTGATTATAAAATGCAACCAGTTATTAGACAGGTAGTCTTGAAATATTAATGCTAGTGTTTGGGATGCCCCCTGCTCACATACAGAGGTGGCCTCCTTTGATTTTGGAAAAGTGATGTTGATTATAAAATGCAACCAGTTAGTACACAGGTAGTATTGAAATATTTATGCTAGTGTTTTGGATGCCCCCTGCTCACATACAGAGGTGGCCTCCTTTGGTTGTGGAAAAGTGACTTTGCTTACAAAATGCAACCAGTTATTAGACAGGTAGTCTTGAAATATTAATGCTAGTGTTTGGGATGTCCCCTGCTCACATACAGAGGTGGCCTCCTTTGAGTGTGGAAAAGTGACTTTGCTTAAAAAATGCAACCAGTTAGTGCACATGTAGTCTGGAAATATTAATGCTAGTGTTTGGGATGCCCCCTGCTCACATACAGAGGTGGCCTCCTATGATTGTGGAAAAGTGACGTTGATTATAAAATGCAACCAGTTATTACACAGGTAGTGTTGAAATATTAATGCTAGTGTTTGGGATGCCCCCTGCTCACATACAGAGGTAGCCTCCTTTGATTGTGGAAAAGTGACTTTGCTTACAAAATGCAACCAGTTATTAGACAGGTAGTCTTGAAATATTAATGCTAGTGTTTAGGATGCCCATTTGCTCACATACAGAGGAGGCCTCCTTTGATTGTGGAAAAGTGACGTTGATTATAAAATGCAACCAGTTAGTACACAGGTAGTCTTGAAATATTTATGCTAGTGTTTTGGATGCCCCCTGATCACATACAGAGGTGGCCTCCTTTGATTGTGGAAAAGTGACGTTGATTATAAAATGCAACCAGTTAGTACACATGTAGTTTGGAAATATTAATGCTAGTGTTTTGGATGCCCCCTGCTCACATACAGAGGAGGCCTCCTATGATTGTGGAAAAGTGACGTTGATTATAAAATGCAACCAGTTATTAGACAGGTAGTCTTGAAATATTAATGCTAGTGTTAGGGATGCCCCCTGCTCACATACAGAGGTGGCCTCCTTTGAGTGGGGAAAAGTGACTTTGCTTACAAAATGCAACCAGTTAGTACACATGTAGTCTGGAAATATTAATGCTAGTGTTTTGGATGCCCCCTGCTCACATACAGAGGAGGCCTCCTATGATTGTGGAAAAGTGACGTTGATTATAAAATGCAACCAGTTATTACACAGGTAGTCTTGAAATATTAATGCTAGCACGCTTTTTAAAGAATGACACCAGGAAAAGGAAAAGCTAAATAGGCAGGTGTGTTATTAACACTAAATAGGCTTGGAAGCTAAAGCAAACACTTTAAACTGTCCCTGTCTTTCTCTGTCCCTCACTTTTTCTGTTCTATCAATCTATCTGTCTGTCTGTCTGTCTGTCCGTCCCTTGCTCTCTCCCTGCCTGATCTGCTCTGGCCTCAATACAGTGTCAGAATGATCTTCCGCAGGATGGCCGCCGTTTATATGGGGCTGTGACATCATCGGTAAGTCTGTCTGCTGATAGGTAGCATGTGACACCTACCCAGGATTCCTTGCCCCATGGGACATGTCCTGACATGTGGATCCACCATTTTAGATGGGCTGTATAGTAGTAAATGGAATTTTAAGGAAGCGATTCGAGCGATTAAATCACGGCAATATTTGGAATCGTAACTAATCGAATATTTCATGAAATTCATAACGAATTCGGGTTCGTCAGAATCGATTCGTTCATCTCTAGCAATAACAGGTGAGATAGAGGAGAAAAAGGAAAGGCCAAAATAGAAACAAGGGATAGAAAGAAGAAGAAAAATCAACCGGAGAGGAGAGCAGAACAAATGAAAAAAAGGAGGAAAATTAGAAAAAGCAAGAAATGAAGAGAAGACAGGGCAAAGTATAGATGGAAGGAATGGAAATAAAAATAAATCGAGACAAATAGAAATAAGAATGAGACAACAAAGGGAAGAAAGGAATAAGATAGACGCAGAAAAACAAGTAAGAAAAATTAGGCTAAAAATAAGAAGTGGTAAGGAAAGGTGAAGGAGAAAAGAAAATAGAAGAGGCAAAGAAAAAGAAGAGGCAAAGAATAGAAAGGAGGAATGAAAATAAGAAAAAAAGAAAAAGAAAACATGGAGAGAAAAACTAGACAAGAAGACAGAGAAGAATCTGGATTGCAGAAAATCAAAGAAAAATGATGAAAATGAGAAAAAAATGCAAAAGACTGAGAAGAAAATAGGAAAAGGAGAGGACAAGATTAAACCAGAGAAATGGAAATGAGAGGGGAGGACAGCAGGATAAGCATAAAGGATAACATGGGAAAAAGAGAGGAAAGGTAGGATGACATAAGAAAAAAGAAAAAGACACAAAGGTAGAGCGAAACAAGACAAGAAGATGGGAAAATGATGGGAGATGCAGAAAAACAAGAACGAAAAATGAAGAGGAAATAAAGAACTGGTAAAAGGCGAAGGAGAAAGGGGAAAGGCAAAGAATAGACAGGATGGATGGAAATGAGAAAGTAGAGACAAAAGAAGAGGAAAACAAGACAAGAAGAAGGGGAAAGAAAAAATGGAAGAAGATCAGCGATGTAGAAAAACATGGAAGAAGAAATTATTAGGAAAATGAGACAGAAAAAGAATAGACAGGATGGATGGGAATGAACGAGAATAAAAAGATACAAAGTAGAGAAGGACAAGAGCCTCGATTCAGAGACACATTCGTCCGGACTTCCGTTGCTGTCTGTGAAAGTTTTGGTGGGTGTTTGTAATTTTTTTGCTTTTTTTCGTCCATTTTTAATTCGTACGAACATTCGGGAATGTGCTTTCGATGATTGGAAGCAAATCGGAACATTTCCGTTAGTTCGGATCATTTTCCAAACAAAATCGGAAATTTTCAGTTCGTTCAGATAACTTCCGTTGCTGGGATGGGTTTACGTCTGATTCAGAGAGCTGATTTCCGACGGATCACCACCCTATAAATCCGTTTCATTTCCGATCCACTTACGGGACCTTTGAGGGCTCGGATTGCTATTGTTGAACATGTTTTGCAGCTATGTGGAGGAGTCTGCGCGCCTTTAGCACCAAGGCATTGCATGTATCAGCATGGCCGAGGCCATAAATTGTATAGCAATGCATATCTGAATCAATACATTTCATGTATGCCTTCTAGATGCATTTTAATGCTGACCTTAATTAGTCCTTAGCATGTAAACATTTATTTTCCCACACATCCATATAATTGCTATTTTTTTTTAGACTTATGTCCTTTGTGAATTATATTTGGATTGTTGAACTTGAATCTTAATTTGTTGTAGGAGTTATTGTTTTAGTCGGTTACCTTTGCTTTGTGTAATTATTTTATATTTGGTTTGCAGGAACCGCAAGATGTGCCACTCACACAACATACAAGCAGTCTTTGGTCCAGCCATGCGATTCCTCAGTGTTCTTGCAGGGCATCCAGGGTCGTCCCATGATGCTTATATATTGTGGAGCTCCGGCTTATTTCGTCAGTTTGAGTCAGGAGAATTATCTGGTGGATGGCTCCAGGGTAAGTTTGCTCACATTCCATCAATCCATTTTCACTGTATGGCAATGAATATAGTTGATGACTCATGACTTAACCTATTGCTGTTTTTAGCCCTTGATGGCATGTTAAACAATATTGTAGCTAAGAATGTGTATTTTATGTTATTATTTTTAATTTCTTTCAGGGGATTCTGGATATTCACTCCTGGCCTTGCTCCTGATGCCCGTTCTTTGCCTGCAGAATGCGGGCCAGGGGTTCTCTAATCGGGCACTATGCAAAACCCAGCCCGTGGTGGCAAGGGCACTCTGGCTTTTGAAGTCCAGATTTAGGTGTTTGGACCATACCGGGGGGGGAAGGGGGGGGCACTGCAGTATGACCCCAACAAGGTTATACCAATATTTTAATTTAAGTCTTTTAACAGGGACCACACGTGCCAGAGTGGCACAACTGAGTGTCAGGGTCCTTCAGTTGGTGGGCGAGATGCAGGAGCTGCGCAACTTGTTGGGGACCACAGATGAAGAATAATGTTCGGTGGGCTGCCATTGCTATGTATTTTGTTTTTTATAGTTTTAAAAATTTGAAATTTTCTAAATTTTAAAAAATTTTATATTTTATGATGGAATCCAAAAAAAAAAAAATGTTACAGTGTCATTTCATTTACAAAATACATTAACACAAAACTAATGGGCCCAGAAATATTTAAAGATGAATATTCACATGACCGAGAAGTGATTTGGGTGAGCTTTAAGGGTCCAAAAGGGAAGATGGAGGACAGTGCTAAGTGGTTTAGCTAAACATTGTAGTACAAGTGAGGGTGGCAAATATGTAGGCGAGCACTTTAATGAGTTAAGTTTGTAGTGCACAGGCGCAAGATCGTAAGGATTTCCGTCTGGACGAATATTTATTGAAAAAAGGGAAACAGAATCGAACTGGAAGCGTAAAGGATTCGTTGGAGGATACGATGGGTAAAGGGCAAAAACGAAAGCCTACGATGTAACATTTGAAAATGAAACGGAAAAGTCACGATGGAAACTTACATCCTTGTATTCGTAATCTGCCGTACGAACGGACGGAAACTTTTCAGAAGGTTTTCAATGCATGCATAGAATCGCTCGCACGCCCATACGAGAACGGAAACATTTCACAAAAAAAACAGATCGGCACGAAAATTGAAGTTTTTTTTTGT
The DNA here is from genome assembly GCA_027917425.1 of Gastrophryne carolinensis. Lineage (NCBI taxonomy): Eukaryota > Metazoa > Chordata > Amphibia > Anura > Microhylidae > Gastrophryne > Gastrophryne carolinensis. The sequence continues at coordinate 39,775,128 of CM051238.1, forward strand.
CTCTCTGCATCGAGCCTAAGATGGATAGAAAGAGGAGAGGGAGAAAGTAAATGTATCAAATGAGGAATAAAAAATGAAGTGAAAGATTAGAAAACAGACAGGAAAGTTGGAGGAGAAAAAAGAAGCAAAGAATAGAAAGGAAGGAGGCAAATGCGGAAGAAGAAACAAGACCAGAAAAAGGGTAAGAGGCGAGATGCGAATAATGAGGAAGAAAGTGAGAAAAAATGGTGAAGGAGAAAAAGGGAAAATGCCAGAGAGATAAGAGAAAAATAAGAACAGGAGGAAATAAAGACAGGAAGCTCCACTTCCCAGCCCGTGTTCTCATTTCCATTAGCAGCTGAAGAGGCCCGAGCCTTGCCTTTGCTCTCACCATCTATTACAGAAGTCATTATCTGGCAGAGAAGAGGTTCGTCAGGCTGGCCGCCGCCCGCCAGCCCGAGCTAAGCTAATGACAGCGCTCTATGTAACAGTCTAAATGCAGCTAAATTGGGAAAGACAAACATCATTAAAATGAAAATGACAAGTGACTCCCAGCCTGTTAATAGGTTAGACTTCAACAGCCGTGGAATGTTTGGAGAAGAAGCTCCATCCCTCAGCCCATCGGAGCTTTGCTTGGAGACAAAAAAACTTCTGATAAATTGTAGGTGAAGCAAAGTGATAACAAAGACAGACGATGTAAAAGCCTGGCTGGGGTGTGATGGGGAACCCGCCAGCTGACTAATTGGGTCAGACGCAAGGCCTTCATTGTGCAGGAACAGATTAGTGTTCTGGAAGGTCTTTACTTGCGTAGACGTTCATAGGTAAGAAGATTTACTGTTTAAAGGAGACCTGCAGCAACATTTTCCTTAGAGATGAGTGAAGCTTCTGGGCAGTGACGTAACTAAATGTGACAGGGCCCTGGTGCAAACATTAAATGAGGACCTGTCAAGGCTCATACAGTAACCTTTTTCCTGTCTCAAGAGATATGTTTCATAGGATTTAGTCCAAAATGACATTGAGATCTATTTTGTGTCAGCACCAATTCAGAGAAATCAACCTGGAGCCATTTATAGTACAGCATCAAATAACATCTGTAGCTAATAAATACTATTTTATGATGTAAAAAAATATTTGACAATTATATTTTATTTTAAACAATTATTCCCCTCTGTAACTAGGCCTCCAACCACACACGTGCTCTGAGGACATCACGTGGAAGTGATGAAACGCGTGTCAGCCAAGGAAGAGGAGAACATTGTACCTGGCATTTTTATCTAAGGGCCTTATTCATGAAGGGATAGCGACAGATAGTGCCTGTTAAGCGGCAGGTAGCGGCAGGTGAACGCCGGCCACGGCACGCAATTCCATATTTATGAAGCAGAATCTGGTGAGCGACTGGAACAACGCCATGTAGCGTACAATTCATCATTATCCCAGGCTCAGCGTACAGTGCCGTTGTTCAGCCTTGCAGAGCGCCACATCTTACCTCTTGCTACCTGGCGCTCTCCCATACATTTCTATGGACGATCCTTAAATCCCTTTCCTGATCCCATTTTTTTTTAAATAAAATCTCAAATCTTTCTGACATGTATCCTGGCCTAGAAAATCACATTTTTGAAAACTTTTTGGATTAATAATATTTTTATGCAGAATTGTTCTGACAGGTCTGGTATTAAAGTGTTCATGTTACAATGTAATAACAATGTCATTCCATATGTTTTCGCTTTGTCACTAGTGGATACATGTTCAAAAACAGACTTTAATCACACAGCCTCTGGCGCTATGGGCTACAACAACCCGATTTTGAGTGCCGGTGCTGTTTGAGGCTGTTTTTTTGATGAATGTGGTGTGATTCAGTCGCACTGAGCTGGGGCTACCATTCGCGCCCATACAGCATAGTACTGCGACTCACACAACATATTCATCAATGCCGGCCAGCGACTGAGGTGCTCTGAAACAATTAACCATGGTCGAGCACAGCGACTACTAGTGGTCGCTCTGAAATCCTTGCTACAGACGCTCATCTGTTGCTACCTGGCATTAGTAATGAATCAGCCTGTAATTCTTCATATCTAATTCTTCATCACAAGGTCAATTCCAGACACCCAGAGTGGCAGCATCACTTGTGAGAAGAATCTGAGATTGTTAAAGGCACACAGACCTGGGCTGTGGTTTGTGAGTGCTTCTGCATCAATCTTTTATTTGTGAACACCATAGGCATGTCTTTTTTAATATAGAAGCATCCATATAGTGTTAAAACAGGGGAGAAGGTAGTATATAGTGTGGTTTACACCTCCACTAAGACCACCATACACTTTTAATCTTAGGCCAACCAAGAGGAAGCCTAATTGCTCATTATTAAAGCTGAGTGGACCCAAACCAGAAAGCTTGGGTTCATACCAAACTTTGCAAGTTCAGGTTCCCAAACCTGAACATGGAATTCAGCCAGTCCGTGTTTGAGTTTGGTGTTCAGCTGGTTGATGGGCTTCTGAGCAGCTTCACCTAAGGTTGTAGCAGCAGGAAGCTGCTGTAACTCACCTCTGCCTGCTATCCTCTTCCAGTCATTGCGGCGGAGCACCAGCAGAAACCGGCCCCAGCCGGGGCTACAAAGAGAGGGCGGCTGGCTCCCATGAGTGAGGACACTCCTAGAGCTGGTCCCAGCCACCGGGCTGACAGGAAGAGAATCGGGCAGAGTTGAGTTAAAGAAGTGCTCTTCTCCTGCACACTCTGCACCCCATAAGTTGATTTCAACGGGTTCCCGGTTCGCGTGCTGAACTTGCCGAGCCCGAAGTTTGGGGGGTTCGCCCATCTCTACTCGTTGGTGGTGGAGTCTGAGGAGTGAGGAGGGGTTCTTGGACCTGGGGTGGGTAACACAGGCTAGATGTGGTGTGTGGTAAGGTGAACTTACTCTTAGTAGCTGCTTAGTAGACGACACAGACTTATGGTGAAAGCAAACTGTTTCATTATTCACTCTAGCAGCTTACAACACATCTGCAAATCTCCATGTTTCAGAGTGTGAGTGCTGGGTAAGTCATAATCTAGACATTAGTGGTGTAACAGGAGCTGACTTTACAGGAACCTGAATGCAGTAAGAGAATGTCACTTTACATGGTGTATAACACAGACAGAAAAATAAGAAAGTAGCAGTCATAGAGATCACAGCTCGATATACAAGAAATACAACACAGCAGTGATATGCACAGAATCTACAGTTGTGCATTGGTCACAGCGCCATCTAGCACCATAACCTGTAATAGCTGCAATCTGCAGTAAATCTAGCAAAAGCCACTAATCACATTCAAAGACAAGCTGTAAGCTGTTGAAAAGTATCATATCTCCAACACTACATAGGCAGTTGTATCATAACTTCAGATGTTAAACTTTCACAGTATTCACAGTCTCCACAGCTTCCTCTGATAACTTTTAGTCCGACTGGACTTACTCCCTTGTGTGAGGTATACAAGTCTTTCCCCGGGCTTCCACCGAAGCTGGCACAGGCTTCTGCTGGACTCCTTCTGCTGGTATCCTATTCCCTCTGTTGGACAAACTCTTAGAACATAACTGATCATCCACCAGTGCCTCACGGATGCTCAGGGATGCCCTCTTCAGACCGACATGCAGGGCAAGGTAGTCTTTTAGTACTTTTGCACATTATTTTACCTCCTCCTGTTTTTGATTGATAGTATTTGTTTATAGTTTAATTGAATGTGGATTAATTACTGTTTTGCATTTGCAGTTTAGCACAATATGAATAATAGGTTGTTAACACTTATATGGGTTATTTAGCACTTGCCACTTTATTAGGATGGTGCTGGGAGAGGACGTGTCTCGTCTGTGCCTACTACAACTTCCTCTGGTGCAAGCAGGTGCCAGGGTTTACAGCATCTTTTTGTAGGCCCCACTACCGCTGCCGGAGTGGGAATGTTGAGGCAGTAATAGATAATACGGCACACAGTAGTACCAGTTCCATGGGATTGTCATCCACACACGCCACATTTGCTGAGAGTGCTGAGCCTTCCTCCTCACCTTCAAATCAGCAAGGCCGTCCCAGCCACAAATCATGGAGTCACTATTGCTCTATGATGACACTCCTAGTTGGCATACGGTGGACCATCTACCTGTTCCTGCCCCAATGGACCATTGACACATACCTGTGATGATGCTGTAATCCTAGTACCGAATCCTACAGCCCTCCAGGGTCAGAACATGCCAAAGCTGGCTCAAAGGATTTCTGCAGCATGGCATTTTTTCAAGCAGTGCAGAGAGGACAAGACACAGGTCATTTGCACACTGTGCCACCAGTCCCTGAAACAATGAAAAAGTCTTAATAATCTCTGCACCATGCAAACACGAACTGCAGTGGCAGAAATGCATAAAAATATGGAAGCACCTAAGGCTCCCTCTGCTGCTTTGGTTGACTAAGCCGCTCCCACCGCCTTCCCACAGACAAGGCCACCTATCTCCCCCTAAAGGAAGAATGTGAGATCATCAGCAGCAGTATCACCATCACCAAGCATGTCAACACAATCCCAGTGAAGCATTCAGCATTCCATCCACGAGCCCTGGCCCTGAGTGGGAGCATTTCCTAGCTGCTGGCCTTTGAAATGCTTCCATTCTACCTGGTGGAGATGGCTAGTCATCTGTGCCCTGCCCCAATGGGTTGTTGAGAAAATAAGGTGTGCACTGGGCAATGCCATTCCAGTGTCCACATCACCACTGACACATAGACACTAGTAAGCACGGGCAGGCTGCTGTGATTGCACCTGAAGCCTGGCAAGGAAAGCTGCTACAATGGGCGTAACCTTGAAGCAGTCTTGGGCCAAGCCAGGTTGATGCACATCCTTTGCCTGGCACATGTGCTCAACTTGGTGGTGCAAAGCTTCCTGGCCCATTATCCAGAGATGCTGGAGCTGCTGCATAAAGTGCATGGTGTGTGCACCCATTAACTGACTGGTTAAAGTGTTTGCTACCTCCTCAGCCTCTTGCACTTTAACCACCACAACCACGTTCACAACCACGTTCTCACCCTACCCCTCCAGACCTCTGACACTTGTAAAATATGTAATATTTATTCATGTTTATATTTATGTATTGATGTTATTAATTATTCATTTATGTATTCATTTATGTATATATTGATTGTTTTATTTTTTTTTTATAAATGCATTTCTTTCATTTTTTTTTCCCTTTTTAATTTTTGTGTTCCCCTTGATTTACAGCCCTCTAACCCTCGCTAACCCCATTTTACAACCATTTTTGGGCCCCCAGGTTCGAGTCCCTTCAATGTTCGGGTCGATTTCGGGAACCTGAACCTAACTTCAGTGGCAAGTTCAGCTGAACTCATTGAACCAGAACTTCCATGGGCTCGCTCATCACTAATGTTAGGCAAACAGACACTCCTGAAGTAGTCCAGGTCATTCTGTAACAGAGCTGTAAACTATTGCCTTATGTTGGCCACTAGTGGGAGCACTATCTGAGATTATCAGGAAAAACAAAGATAAGGAAATTACATTAATGCCTGTATAAAGGGTTTACTTTACTTTTAGATTCCACTCTCCCCCAAACCTCATTCTCTCTTTTTTCTTTAGGCCATTGATGTGTTGGTGGGAACTTGTCCAAGCATAGCTAAGCCAAAAAAAAAAGAATAAGATGAAAAAATAACTCCAGCTTTAATAAAGGTCAGACCGGACCCCCACTGCTGCCTAGAGGGTGACCCTTATACTTTCTGCTGATCCTGAAAAGTTGTTACAGAATGTTCCAGCTTTATGTTCTAAAAAGAAAAGCTCGTACAAACATCTTAAAAGAAATGGACACACGGATCATAAGAAAAAATCAATACGGATATGTGAAAACTGCATGATGTCCCAATATAGGGAGGCCTATACCTTAGAGTGGACCAGAAATCTGAAAAGACTTCCAGTCCACATCAAAATGGAGTTTACATATGAGACTTATCAGGGGACATCAAATGGGTGTGGGTTTCGGTCTGGCCACATTCTGACAAACTCGGGGGTGGCATCCAGAATGCTGGAGCCTTAGACGAGTGGACGGGAGCAGATCCAATCACCTGATTGAACAGGAGGCCACAGATGCACTGTAGGACCAGGGAGAGGTGAGTTAGTTTAGGCGACCTGGGGGGTTTCACACAGCGGGGCATTCTACTTGGTGGAGATGGCTAGTCATCTGTGCCCTGCCCCAATGGGTTGTTGAGAAAATAAGGTGTGCACTGGGCAATGCCATTCCAGTGTCCACATCACCACTGACACATACGACTAATAGCAGGGGCCTAGCTCAGCATGAAAATGCAGGGGAATGGGGTTGGTGGCCTGGTATCGTGGACTGTGGTGCAAGAATAGATCCAGAGATTAGCTGTGGTAAGTACCATTTTTTTGCTGCCTGCTGAATAACGTTAAGTCCTTTCAAAAAGCTTACGCCGCTAATCATCAGGGGGGGGGGGGGGAGGGGGACAATTTACTAAACTTTCTTTTATTGACTGGAGGTCCACTTTAAGTGGTTGAAATACAAAAACCGGTTTAAAATTACATCAATATACAGATTTTAGGAGAACAGGGGGTTGAATAAGGTGGAGCTTAACTATATCTAAACTATATCTAAACTATATATTAGTATTTTTGTCCGTGGCTTACCAGACAAACCACAAAGAACACTTCTGCCCAAAAAGGATATATGCCGCACACCAAGGATAATATAATAATAAATATTTATTTAAGATTCTACATAACCCACATATAATACATACATTTAAAAAACATAAATAAAAGCCCCGGATAACTGGGGTAGGACGGATCTCTAATAATCAATTATAATCAAATATAGTAATATGTTCCCTACAAGGTGTTAAACATACAGTATTAAAATAAAGTGACAGTGCTATCAATTGATATATATACAAGAAAAAATCCCAGGTGCCACTGTACAAGTAGCCTTGTGTCCTATGTGCTAAATCCTCAGTGCAATAAAGTGACAAATGCTAACTAGTAAACTAATATTATAAAGTGCTAAGAACAACACAATGCCTGCAATCAGTGGTGAACAATAAACAAGCAATGCTCTATCCAAAAAGCATAAGTGCTAATGGTATACTGGGAACTAATAGACAATTGAATACATCACCAAGTGATCAGAGCCGTCCCTGTACGAAAGACACCCACGACGCGTTGCATGGTGCTGACCTCACCACTTCATCAGAATCCTGGTTAAAACTGACCAACACTCGTTTTTTTTTTTTAACGGGTGTTGGTCCCTCAGACAGAGTATAGGAACAAGCTCTGGAAGGCATCTAGAAGGCTGGAGCCTCCACGCCCATAAACCTCCTCCAGAACTACCAATATCCTTCCATTCACTTCAGGAAAGGAATCCTGTGATTGGCCGCTAGCAGCGCGACCAGGGCCCACGTGATTGCCCACCAGCCAATCACGGCGCTGGCTCCAGGTGACGGTATAGATATTGGGCATTCTGGGGGGGGGGGGGTAAATTCGGTAAGAGGTGCTAGCATTCTGGATACCCCCCTCTGAAAACCTGTTCCTATTCGCTGTCTGCGGAACCAACACCCATTAATGAAAAACTGTGTTGATTCTGTTTAATTTCTCATGGCAACACTTCTCTAAGAAAAAACATTGTAAGGAAAAGCTACTGTATGTATACAAGTATAAAATTACAAATGAAATGTTTCAGGTTTAGCCACAAATGTCCCACTAATCCCACTGACAAACACAAAACCATCCCAATACTATTAAAGTGGAGCAAAACCCAAGATTTTCACTATCCCGGGCTTTGGTCCTTCACCCTGGCGCAATCCATTTTGGAGTGCCCCACTATGTGATACACACCAGAACACCAAGCTGACTGACCTCTCCATGAGACCATGGTGCAGGTGCAGCCGCTCATCCAATCAGTTTCTCCCACTGCATATTAGAGGCCGATTCATTAATAGTGCCAGGTAGCGAAAGATGAGCGCCAGTAGCGTGATTTTCACAGCGCCCGCTAGTATTCGCTGTGCTTGGCCGTTGTTCGCTTGTTGACAGCGACTCAGTCGGTGTGCGGTAATGTTGAATACGGGGTTAGGAGTCGCTGTTTCACAGGTTCCGCGCTGCATGGGTGCGCCTGACAGCAAATGGCCAAAGCGAACGGCTCCCAGCATATTCATTAACAAATCATGCTCAAAAAATTCTCGCGCTGTGAAATGCTTGTTTAAACCCCAGAGCGCTGGCGGCGATGGCTTAAAAGTAGTTTTTAACCTCCAAACAACCATATTTTTTGATTATAAAATTAAACAAGTTTTTCTAAACATTTTGTAATATGAATACATTAATATCAGACCTGTAATATCAATTCTGCACAAATTTTTTTTTTTTTTTTTTTTTTACTTTAAAAAAAATATCTAACATTGCCGAAGTGGTCACAGAATTTTTGACATTTAAAAAAATAAAAAAAAAAACATTCATATCAATGAATTATGAATATTTAAAGATTGCTCCATTGAAATGCATTGGAGAGTGCCAGGTAGCGAGAGGTCATACCTGGCGCTGTGATGGGATTAGCAGCGGTGCTGTTCGTTGCAGTCCGCTACATGATGAATCCCGCGCTAGCTGATGCTCTCGCCGGCGCTAGCCTCATTTAGCGTGATAAATGCGTGATTGTGTCCGCCGCCTGGCGTTCTGGAGTCGGTAGCCGCCGATAGCTGGCGCTACCTGCCGCTAGTGAGACACTACCTGGCGCTATCCCTTGATAAATAAGGGCCAGTGTGGGTTTGGTCCGCTTTAAGCAAACTAGATTTAAAGTGAAAATAGTGCTAAGTGCTAAATAAAACCAAGATATGCAGAGGAGCCGCCAGACAGAGTTACTTATCTGCAATGACTAGGGATCCCAGGGGTATAAAGGACTGCTTCCTGCTTCCATTTGTCAGTGGGACTAGTAGGGTATTTGTGCATATTATTATTCACTTGCTTTTTATGATACCATCATTGCACTTAGCAGTTTATGCATTGTATCACATTGATAGAGCAGCCTCCTACTACTGTATAGGTAAATACCTCTGATCTCGAGGATTTGCACTGTTTACCATATTTTAGGCCTGTATAATGCAGCTGCCCATAAGACACACCTAGGATTTGGAGGAGGAAATAAAAATATTCTGAATCAGATAGTGAGCTAAAATAGAGGCTCTGAGACACTGACAATAATGATAAATACAGCTTACAGTTCAATACTGGCAGATGACCATACATGCATGAATATAAGTGCAGCAGTATACATTTTACAGTATGACTATAACTCAGTCCTGGTTAACTGTTATTAGGGTACTATCTGCTGCATGGTCTAACTATCTTTATGATCTGATCACAAAACCATCCTTGCTACAAACTGAGCTTAGGTCATGGCAGCTGCTATCTGCACGTTTTTCTCCTCTTGATACACTATTAAGTCAGTATCTGTTTTAGGCAGCTCTACTGAATATGTTACATTACCTCTGCTATAAATGCTTGCTATTGCTATTGCAATCTAAATGCTGATACAAAACTGTTTTGACTATAAAACTGTTCTTGCTACAAAGTTTCCTTGCTACAAATTATCCTTGCTATAAAACGGCTTTTGCTACAGAACGTTACAAAACCAATTGTCTACAGACTTGCACTTGCTAAATAATTCCTTTGAAATAAGACAGTATTTGCACTATATTTACTGTATCTGCTTCAGAACTATTTTTTACAGCACAGTAAAGATCACCAGCCTCGCTTGCTGTAACTATCTATTACATTGTGCACTTTTGTACCAAAGGTTACATTATGGGATTTATTTAAGAAAGGCTAGTGCCACATAGGACCATGTAGCAGCAGGTGTATTTCTGGTACTCCTCCAGAAAGCCATATGTATGAAGGCCAAAATGGTTAGCACCTTTCATAGCGTCAGGGCTTCATGCATTGTTCTCCCATACACTTCCATTGAGTTTTCTAGTGATGTTATCTCTACAAATTCTGATTAGCGTTTTTTTGGGGCCAAAATTAACTGACGGGTTCCCTGGCCTGCTCTAGATATATTTTACCTTCATTATAGTATTTTTTTTAGATGTAAAGTTAAGTTTTTTCGCCTGACATTCAAGTGTCATGGCTTTTGCATGTTCAATGTCATTCCATGTGTTTTTGTTGTGTTCCAGTTCCCTCTGGTTATTTATTAATCTTCCAACAGGCCTTACCAACTAGTTCTACAGCACCCACTCTTGCATTCAGATTTTTGGTGTTAAGTATTTCAGTGAGCGCCAGGTTTTGGGTGTTCATCTATGACGCTATGTCTCGTTCTGTGCAGCATTCTTTCTGTGTGAAATGTGGGAGCCTCTTTCTAGTGTTCACAGCTAGTGCAACTTAGCATTCTCATAAATCAAGCCAAATTGAGGCACTTTCATTGGTACGAACGTAGTCAATTATTCTCTGCTATGACTCTTCTGCTTTTGGTTTCGCGTTGTGCAGTTCCGGTTTGCCTCTGTGGTGATACCATGCTCCCCCCTCCAGTTGCAGGCAAACCTGCAGTCCCAGCAGCTCTTCTAGTGGGTTTGATGATGGCTCGCCCCTCCAAGACCACCTGCCAACATGCGAACCCCCTTGCCAATGGCCAGATACTTAAGGTAAGTGTATTTTGTGTTTTTGATCCACATTATATTTTGGGTGGGTGTGTCAGTTCCCTTCAGTAACTTTTTCCTGAGGCATCATTATGCCAGTTTTGTCAGTTTTTTCTCCACCTACAATCTTTCTATGTGCGTTTTTGTGACCTGCAGCAAATCACTCATTTCCCTCCAACTTTTTTGTATGGCTGCAATAATGGCTACATGTTGTTCCTTTGCACGTACTGCTCCCATTGTTTATGTGCCTGTGCTGAGCCCAAGGATTCCTTTCTGATTGAAGTTGCAGCAGTTGCCATCAAGTGCCTGTGACTCTTTATGCAAAATTTGCATATCCAGCTCATATAGCTGGGCACTACTGGGTCACCTTTCCGCATCGGCAACTACCACCAATGGAGCCTGAAAATGAGACAAGAAAGGTAAATAACACAAATAGCTGTGTTTGTATTTGGGTTCTTGGTAACCCATTAGCTCACACATCGGATTGTTTGCCGTCTGTTGTTAGGTGTTGGTCATATGCTTGTGAGGGGACGCAAACTTCTATATCTGTATCTGGGCCTAAACTTTAAATAAACACACACACACTTCATTAAATGTGTTAGTGATGGCAATTGTAATTGTGTTGCTGGTTGCCAACATTAATGAAGTCCAGATGAGTGGGCACAAAGGGGCTGTTGTCTATAATTATTTTTACCAATCTAACTTACCAAGGTAGATCCAGATTGCTGAGTCATCAGACGTCTCCCTTACAGATGGTGTTTGCGTAAATGTCAACGTGAAATGTTTTGGAGCTAAAGTCGGCCAGCAACATGCACACTTTGGAAGCGTGTATTTGGACACGATGAATAATCAATGTGTTGTCTCATCCCCTGATGCTTCAGACATCTGTGGTGGTGTGGACTGCTGGTCTTCCTCAGATAATGGTGGGCAATCATAACAAGCTGAAGGAGAGTCACAAAAGGACAGTGTCAAGAAAAGTACATGAACTTGTTTTAAAGCATCCAAACATGACATATACCACAGCAAGAACAAATGCAATGACAGTCTAATTGGATGTATTATGTGGGCCACGCCTCATATAGAAGACCTGATCAACTATGTAGGACAAACATCAAAATGTAAATGCTCCAGACAGGTGTGGTGACTCACATACCGGCCATCTCCTCCATACTCTTTAGTTCTGTGGCAGAACTTGAATTCCCAAGGGGAGGCCTAACAATTATCCCAGAGTAAAAAAAAATCATGACATGAGTAGGGAACCAATAACCTTAATGTTTACATTGACCAATATCAGCTAGCTGTCAAATTAGCACTTACAGACAGGGGTCGCATGTTGGTTTTGGATAAAGGATTCCAAACAGCCATAGGTGTTGCGGGCCTCAATGCTGCCTACAAACACAGTCAAGAAATTTAGGCTACATGGACTAATAAAAAGCTATTCTAAAGTTTGGCCAATGGCCAGTAAAAACAAAAAAGGCACCAACAACACAACAAAGCTATCACAACCAGGTTCATGCTGACAGAAACATCAATATCAGGAAACACAACTGAAGCATTCAGCAAATATGAACATACAATTTTGTTTTATACAATGAAAAGTGAACTTACAGTTTGGGGGACCATGGAACTTACAGTGGGTGAGGACCGTGGAACACTGTGGCCTAATAACCTGATTTAAGAAACACAATGGTAACACAAATACATGGCAATAGATGGATGGAACAAGCCAATTAGCAAATGGAAATGGACCAGAAGGAGTGAATAGGCCACTTACAAACAGGCTCCGGTTGGGTGTTGACTTGGTGACTAGTGTTGATGGTGGGGTTTGTACTTTAACGTTATGTGAATGCAGGAACAATTAGGTACAGGGCATTGCCGGAGATGCTAACCAACAAAATGCTAGGGGGCTGTCTGGAAGATATGGACTCAAATAACCAATAAGTAACAGATGCATGCTGTAATGGTTTAAAAAAAAAGAAGCTCATCAATGTGTGTAAACAACAGAAAATGCCCACTGGTGCAGAGCAGCATGTAACGTCTTCTGAAAAAATGATTAGTGTTTCTCATTGGCTGAAAGCATGGAGGTGGCAGATGTGTCTTGATCAGGAAGTGCCAGACAAAGCGTTTACATATAAAAGTGTAAAAGAAACGCTTTGTGAATTAAAAAGTGAATTAGTTTGCTATTGTGTTTGCAGTGTGTGGGAGGGGCAATGACCACTACTATTATTCCCCAGGCACAGCCAGTCTGTGTTTGGTTTGCAGTGTCTAAGTCTGTGCTTTGTGGGAAACGTTTCCTTGTGCTCTTCCATTTGCTGGGCTAAGCAGAGATTGTGTACCACACTGCAAACCAGTATTGTATTGGATACCTTATCTGGGCTGTCTAGCATCTCCCCCCTTGGCCAGGCCAAACATAAGAAACATGCTTTCATCAGGCTGTTGGTTGTTTCAACAATGCATCTGGTTTAGTGGTGAGCTGCATGTGAATTTCAATTGTGTGTGTCAGAGTGTGTTATCTGGTTTATTGAAGGTGTGCATTGTGCATTGTGTGTGTGTGTGTGTGTGTGTTTGCTTGTGATTGCATTGTGCATTTGTGGTTGCAGTGGCAATGCAGTGCAGTGCAGAGCCAGATGTTGGTCTGATGTTTGATGTGTGGATGACTTGTGTGGCTGCTGCTTAGGAGGAGAAGGAGACTGAGGAATCAACAGCGGTGCGACTTCGGGCTGACAGAGTCTTTAACACCCGGTTGGCTGTGGTGGATTTGAGTGATGAGCAAATCTGCAGCCGCTCCTGGCTGAACCGTGCCACAAAATTTAGCACATCACTGGCCGCAGTTACACAGTTTCTAGCAAAGTGCCCCTATGGGCCTCCTTAAATATATTTGCGAGGGGCACGTTTCAAGCCACTGCTGCTCTATTAAGCGGCATTAGCCAGCCTACCATGTGCCGCATCTTTCATGAGGTGGTCATCTGTGACCTCAACCCTTAACTTGGGTTTCCGGCCGATGAGAAAGAGTCCCAAATGTGCTTGGCTGCATTGACGGCACCCATATTCCCTCCCGCCCCTCGAGCTCAAGAGCTGCACTACCGCAACTGGAAGAACTTTCATTCCATTAATGTAATGGTTGTGTGTGATCATGAGATGTGGCTGCATGCTGTAAAGTCAGGCTTTCCGGGATCCTGCCATGACTCCTATGCCCTGCACAAATCTGCCCTGTGCCGGAAATTTGAGAATAAAATGCCACAGGGATGGCTACTAAATAAGTACATGGCCATGTTGTAAAACCTATAAACAGTGGACCAGCAGAACTAGGGGGGAGGGGAATGCACCACAGTAGGTTGGGGTCTGCATTTGTATTGTAAACAACATTAACCCATGTGTTTGTAGCTGATGTTTAGCTAATAAGGGATACATGCGGATACATGCAGAAGACATGGCTCATGACCCCCATGCAGTGCAGTGCGCTACATGCAGCTCACTGCAAGACCAAATGCATTGTTGAAAGGACCATCGGCTTGCTGAAATCCTGCTTCCTATGTTTGACCCAGCCAGAAGGGGAATTGCTGTATAGCCCAGAGAAGGTGTCCAAGATAATCCTTGCTTGCTGTGTACTACACAATATCTGCATACTCCATTGAATGGAAAAGCCAAAGGAAATGCCACTGGTGCCTGAAATCCCAGACATGCCCACAGACACTGCCAAAGACACCCAGACTGGCTTTGCATGGCCGACACAATTCCCATTTTTCAGGTAAGTGACACAAACTGGGCTAGGATTGCTGCAATGGGAACAGCAAGGACACATGTGTACCCAGCATACCTAGAGAGATGCCTCTAAACATTTGTTAAAAAACTTACTAGTCTCAATCAATAGGTGGCCAACAGTCACAGCACTGTAAACAGAATCTATTCCGTTTTATACATTATATATTTTTGAGAATCTCAAAACACTTTATCTTTGATACTTAACTACAAAAATAGGTGTGTCAGGTGGTCATTTTGTTTTTTTTTTGTGAATCTGTTGTGCCTACATTTGGGTTAGGTGGTGAGTAGCTTGAACCCAGTGACCTTATCTATTGAGGTTACTGATCTATTGTGTGATGCGAACTTTAGGTGTGCATCTATGGCCTGATTGTGTATAAGGAATCCCATATGATGCACTAACATTTCTTTTCGGGGAGGGGGTCTTATAGGGCAAATAAAATATGGCACATTATCTTTTGGATATACTTGCATTCGGTTTTAAATTTATATGTCTTGTAGATAATGTTCGTGGTATCTGTATGGTTATATAAAAAACAATACCCTATGTACATATCTTTTGTGAGGCCACTTGATATGGTGGAGTCTTGTTAAGGGTGAGTTTTGCGGCGACCCTGGGAGGGTTTACACAGCAGGGCATGGTTTAGGAAACCCCAGAGGAAGGCCAGTGTCAGGGCCGGCATGCTTTACAGAGCCAGCCACTATGGATAGTGATCAGGAAACTCTGATCCCCCAGATCGCTAAGTACAACTCCCCTCTTCCCAGTCCTATAGTGCATGCGCAGGCTCTCATCCAATCAGAGCCATTTGCTGTGCATATTAAATGTTCAGCAAATGGCTCAATTAAAGTGGACCAACACCCAGGATTTTGACTATCCTGGGTCTTGGTCCACTTCGGTGGGGCACCCCCGATTGGGGTGCCCCGCTGTGTGAAACCCCCCCGAACCCCCCGAACAACTCACCTCTCCCCGCTCCCAGCGCCGACGGACAAGCCGCGGACAAGCGGCTCCTCCGCCGCCGCCTCCCGCGCGTCCCTCTTGACGCGCGCGTGCCCGCGCCGGCCATTCATAGACGGCCGGCGCGCGCACGTCTAGAGGGGCGCGAGGGAGGAAGATAAGGTAAGGAGTTTGGGGTGTTTGGGGGGGTTTCACCCCGCGGGACATCCCGATCTCGGATGTCCCGCGGGGAGGGAGGTGATCGGCCCGGGAATCTTATAGATTCCCGGGCCGATCACCCGTGGGTGTTGGTCCACTTTAAAGTGGATCAACACCCAGGATTTTGACTATCCTGGGTTTTGGTCCACTTCCCCAGGACACCCCGACCGGGGGTGCCCCGCTATGTGAAGCCCCCCAGATCGCTAGCTTCAACTCACTTCACCCCGCTCCTACGACACATGCGCGGCCGCTCGTCCAATCAGCGCGATCGGAGCCGCTGAGATATGCACGTCAAAGCGCCGTTTTAGCTCAGCGGCTCCGAGCACGCTGGCAGCCACATCTCGCGCTTCCCTCTAACAGGGAGCGCGCCCTGCTAGAGAGAAGAGCGAGATGCGGCCACGGCCCGCACATGTGCCGTTAAACCGGGATTCAGGTAAGGTTTGGGGGCATCCTGGGGGGTTTCACACAGCGGGGCATCCCAATTTTGGATGTCCCGCAGGGAGGGATTGGATCGGCCCGGGAATCTATAAGATCCTTCTGGGTGTTGGTCCTCTTTAACAACAATTGGGATCAGGAGTGGCCGCATCACCAGCAGCGGTTGCGCTCCTGACTTCAGCCTATCTGAATGTATTGGGCTGGGAGAGCGCTCACAGTACAACAAAATGCGGGGGATGTGGCTGGCTGGCTGGCTTTAGATATAAGGGCTGGCTGCAATGGGTTATGATCTGCTTTAAAATGGACCGAAACACAATTCACCTTGCCCTTGGTCTAAAAAACTCTAGAGCCAGGTGAAAGCTTGCCTTTAAAGTGGACAACACCCAGGGGTGATCGGCCGGAAATCTATAAGATTCCCGGGCCGATCACCTCCCACCCCGCGGGACATCCGAGATCGGGATGTCCCGTGGGGTGAAACCCCCCAGAAACCCCAAAAAGACCTTACCTGATCCGCCGCCGCTTCCGCCGCCGTCGCCTCCCGCGCGCCCCTCCAGACGTGCGCGCGCCCGCGCCGGCCCTCTGTGAATGGCCGGCGCGGGCGCGCGGGTGCCGAGAGTGACGCGCGGGAGGCGGCGGCGGCGGAAGCGGCTTGTACGTTCCTGTCCCCCGCCTGGACGTTGGCGGGGATTGGCTGCGGCGTTCACGTGGGAGCGGGGAGAGGTGAGTTTTTTGGGGTTTCTGGGGGGTTTCACACAGCGGGGGCACCCCCGATCGGGGTGCCCCACCGAAGTGGACCAAAACCCAGGATAGTCAAAATCCTGGGTGTTGGTCCACTTTAAGACATACCGATGTAGGATGCCTCACAGTGAGAAACCTACCAATGCCCCCCTATAATTACATCAATAACATGGTATGTGTAGACCCCTGCTGGCATCCCTTGTGTGCATGCACACAGTGCCAGTCAGACTTGAATGGCTACTGCTGGGTGTGCACAACTGGATGGAACAGGGGATGCCACTGGTGCTGCAATGATCATTGCCACTGCAGCCGGCAACCTGTCTGCACCCTCCAGCTGTGTGCATCCACTGGGAGCTATTTAAAGCATAAAAAAACCCAGGGTGGGTGGCCCTGGAAACTAAAAGAATTGGGATGCCCCACTGTGTGAAACCTTTACCTTTTGTCTAACTCCTGCTGCAGTAAATTTTAAAAACAGGATGGTGGCTCATGCATTTGCAGGCCGCCTGCAAACAGGAAGTGCTGCTGGGCTTCCTGGTACTGTGCATTGTCAGTTATATCAGTTGAATCCAGGCAGCAGCATGGCTGAAATGCTGGGAGAGAAGGCTCCAAAATGGCCACTACCTTTGTTTCCTAACTGTGCCAGGCTGTTGGTTCAGTTTAAATGCAGACTCTTCTCTGTCACCTCGGCATCAGGCCCTGGTTGGACCCGTCCCTTCTCTGTGTGGCTCAGCTTTGATTGGCTGACAGCCAGGAGACAAGCGCAATGAGCACAGATTATTGCACATACGTAAATGCAAATATGCAAATATGAGAAAAGGACAAGCAGTGTGTTTTGCCAGCGATCACACAGCATCATGCTTCTTATGTGCGCTCTGCATCTGTGAACTGGGTCGCTGCATTGCCTGTTCCAAGATGGGCCTCGAATTTTTACTACCGGTGCCCGAGACGCAGTGTTGAACCAGCACATATTAATATTAGTGGTGTATATACTTGTTATTTTGGAGTGCAGCTTTGGTTTGTCTTTTACAGTACAATACTGAATAAAAACTACATTTACAGAAGCACTTTTCTCCAGTACACATATTACACATATTGAAGAGTACTGTGATTCCTAATGTGCCAGGAAAATCGCATAGGCAGATTTTATCACCTTTTCAAATAGGTGTGTCTGCTCAGAGAAGGCAGTCATGAAAAAGCATCTGGATTCTTTATATTCCTCCAAAAGAGTTTCATGCGCCTTGTGCTGCATCACTCCAAAAAGGGGGCCTTGGTCTCCAATCTGTTGTTGCTCCTTCAGGGTCCAAAAATAGTCAGTTTATCTGCTAGTTAATGAAAAATTAACTAGTATCTTAACAGACAAATACCATTAATTTCTCAAGACTTGGCAACCATGGATTCATTATACTCTTCCCAATATCTTAAATAGAGTTGAGTGAATCGATTCA
The DNA here is from genome assembly GCA_027917425.1 of Gastrophryne carolinensis. Classification (NCBI taxonomy): domain Eukaryota; kingdom Metazoa; phylum Chordata; class Amphibia; order Anura; family Microhylidae; genus Gastrophryne; species Gastrophryne carolinensis. Next base: position 39,793,270 of record CM051238.1, read on the forward strand.
GATTTTTCAGGAAAAATACGATTCGTTATGATTCCGAATATTGCCGCGATTCGATCGCTCGAATCGCTTCCTTAAAACTCCATTTACTGCTATACAGCCCATCTAAAATGCTGGATCCACATGTCAGGACATGTCCCATAGGGCAAGGAATGCTGGGTAGGTGTCACATGCTACCTATCAGCAGACAGGCTTACCGATGATGTCACAGCCCCATATAAACAGCCGCCATTTTGCGGAAGATCATTCTGAAACTGTATTGCGACTAGAGAAGATCAGGTAGGGAGAGAGCGAGGGACAGACAGACAGACAGACAGATAGATAGATAGATAGATAGATAGATAGATAGATAGGAAAAAGCGAGGGACAGATAGAGAAGGAGAGAGGCTGTGACAGTGACAGAGAAAGACATGGATAGTTTAAAGTGTTTGCATTAGCTTTCAAGCCTATTTAGTGTTAATAACACACCTGCCTATTTAGCTTTTCCTTTTCCTGGTGTCATTCTTTAAAAAGCATGCTAGCATTAATATTTCAAGAGTACCTGTCTATTAACTGGTTGCATTTTGTAATGAAATCACTTTTTCAGCAAACTTTGCCTTTCGTCAGGGGGGGGGGGGGGGGGGGCATCCCAAATACTAGCATAAATATTTCAAGAGTACCTGTCTACTAACTGGTTGCATTTTGAAAACAAAGTCACTTTTCCACTATAAAAGCAGCCAACCTGTGTATTTCAAGAGGGGGCATCCCAAATACTAGCATAAATATTTCAAGACTACCTGTCTACTAACTGGATGCATTTTGTAAACAAAGTCACTTTTCCACTATAAAAGCAGCCAGCCTGTGTATTTGAAGAGGGGGCATCCCAAACACTAGCATAAATATTTCAAGGGTACCTGTCTACTAACCGGTTGCATTTTGTAAACAAAGTCACTTTCCACTATCAAAGCAGCCAACCTGTGTATTTGAAGAGGGGGCATCCCAAATACTAGCATAAATATTTCAAGGGTACCTGTCTACTAACTGGTTGCATTTTGTAAACAAAGTCACTTTTCCACTATCAAAGCAGCCAACCTGTGTATTTGAAGAGGGGGCATCCCAAATACTACCATAAATATTTCAAGACTACCTGTCTACTAACTGGTTGCATTTTGTAAACAAAGTCACTTTTCCACTATCAAAGCAGCCAACCTGTGTATTTGAAGAGGGGGCATCCCAAACACTAGCATAAATATTTCAAGACTACCTGTCTACTAACTGGCTGCATTTTGTAAACAAAGTAACTTTTTAAGCAAACTTTGCCTTTCGCCCGGGGGGGCATCCCAAATACTAGCATGTGTCTTTTACCTGCCGAGTACCTGCCTACTAACCATTTGCCTTTTTTTTTTAAAAAGTCTCGTTTTCAAGTTTAAAGCACCCATTGCCTTTCACTGGGGCCCATTGTCAGTGCTACCACTTATCTTTTAAGTGTACCGGTGGACTTACCTTTTGCCTTTTTTAAAAAAAGTCTGGTTTTCAAGTTTAAAGCACCCATTGCCTTTCACCGGGGGCCATTGTCAGTGCTACCACTTATCTTTTAAGAGTACCTGCCTACTAACATTTTGCCTTTTGTATAAAAAAGTCTGGTTTACAAGTTTAAAGCACCCATTGCCTTTCACTGGGGGCCATTGTCAGTGCTACCACTCATCTTTTAAGAGTACCGGCCGACTTACCTTTTGCCTTTTTTTTTTTTTAAAGTCTGTTTTTCAAGTTTAAAGCACACATTGCCTTTCACCGGGGGCCCTTGTCAGTGCTACCACTTATCTTTTAAGTGTACCTGCCTACTAACCTTTTGTATAAAATAGTCTGGTTTACAAGTTTAAAGCACCCATTGTCTTTCATCGGGGGCCATTGTCAGTGCTACCACTTATCTTTTAAGAGTACCTGCCTACTAACTTTTTGCTTTTTGTATAAAAAAGTCTGGTTTTAAAGTTTAAAGCACCCATTGCCTTTCACCGAGGGGGGGCATCCCGAATACTAGCACTTAGCTTTTAAGAGTACTTGCATCTTTACCTTTTTTACATTTTGAACAAAAAACATGTTTTAAAACTGCCTGTGGTGCATTTTACTGACCAGGGGCATCCTGTGTAAGACCATCTGACAGTGTCTTTTTGCATTAGCTTTTAGGTACAGTGTCTGCCTATTTTGATCTAACTTTTCTACACACCTGCTGTTACAAAAATACTGTTCTAGGTGTAGTGTAGTGTATTGTTTTCCCCTCCTAAACGCAGTAAAAATGTCAGGCAGAGATATGCCAGGATGTGCACCGAGGAGAGGCCTAGATTCATCAGGCAGAGGTCGCAGCAGACTAAGGGCGAGTGGCAGGAGTCGCGGTGAGAGGCCTGATCTCCCGGTATCTGCTAGCGGTCGTGTCTCGACCAGCAACGCATCTGCAATCATCGATTGGTTAACGCGGTCATCGACCTCATCACAAGTGACATCTGACACCCTCAGTCAACAGTCGGTAGGTTCCTCGGACACAACCCTGAGTTGGCATGGCCCGGGAGCAGCCCCTGTCCTTCCATTGCCTCTGTCCTACACCCCCCCCCCCTCCAGCCGCCATATCTTATGCTTTGGGTTCAGCTCCACTATTCAGTGAGGACGATGTGTTAGAGGACAGTCAGCAGCTACTTCCCAGCCAAGAAAAGGAGGAGACATCCGCCGCTTCTTTCGCTAGGCAGACAAACACTGAGGAGGGGAGTGGCGTGGGAGGTGGTGTGGCGAGCGTTCCGTCTCCTTCAGCACACGCTCTTGTGGAAACCGAGGAGGACATCAGTGACGTGCAGACACAACTCGATAATGACAGTGATGATGAAGCCGATCGCACTTGGGAGCCGGGTGCAGAAGGGGCTTCATCATCATCAGGAGAAGAGGGTCCCAGGTTGCCCCAGAGTCAGCAGCTGAGGCAGCAAGGTGGTAGTAGGGTTGGCAGTCAGCATGGTGGCAGAATTGGGATGTCTGGTGCCACATGTTGCCAGGTGCGGGGTAGACCACCTGCTGCGCGGCAGGCTGCCTTCCCGGTAGGTAGTGAAGCAGGGGTTCCTGGAGTTGGCAGGAGTTGCAGTGCATTCGTGTGGACTGTTGGAAGGAAAATTAGCTACTCGGCAGTGTGGCACTTTTTCATCAAGCATCCGCAGGAGGGTAACCTGGCTATATGCAAGATGTGTAGACAGAAGGTCAAGCGTGGCCAGGGCCCCAATGTTGGTACCACGTCCCTGCGGCAACACAGGCAGTGTCACCATAAAGCGGCCTGGGAGAACCGAGGCTCCGAAGTGGGGGTCCAGCCTGCTGCATCAGCCAGTGCCACACTGCTTCCAATATCACCCAGCCAAGGCTCCAGCACCTCAGCCGAAGGTAGCTGTGCGTCATACCCATCCTCGGCCACTCTAGATGCTCCTGCTCCTCCTAATAAAAGTCAGTCATCCCGCCAGCAATCCATCAGCGAAGCCATGTCCAAGAGACAACAGTATGCGCCCACTCATCCTACGGCGCAGAAGCTAAATGTGCTCCTGTCCGAGTTGCTGGTGCTGCAGTCCCTCCCTTTTACGGTGGTGGACTCTACACCTTTCAGAGAGCTGATGGCTAGTGCCGAGCCGAGGAGGAGAGTCCCAAGCCATCATTTCTTTGCAAAGAAGGTAGTACCAGCCCTGCACAAATTTGTTGAACAGAAGGTGGGCCAGTCCTTGAGCCTGTCGGTTTGCACCAAAGTGCACGGCAGAGCCGACATCTGGAGCTGTAACTATGGACAGGAACAATACATGTCCTTTACGGCCCACTGGGTGAATGTGGTTCCTGCACAGCAGCTTGTACAGGTCACACCGCTTCGGCCCCCACGCTCCCAGGCCATTTTGCCTGTCACAGTGTGCGACTCCGCCTCCTCATCCTCCGCTGTCTCCTCAGCCTCCACTGTACGGTCAATTCTCAATGCCCATTCAGCCTACCATGTGTGCAGGGCATGGCGGTGTCACGCTGTGCTTCACATGGTTTGCCTTGGCGAATGGAGTCACACAAGGGAGGAGCTCCTGAAATTCATTAATCAAGAAATCAAAACATGGCTTACTCCACGAAAATTGGAAATGGGAACCATGGTGACTGACAATGGGAGTAACATCTTGTCTGCGCTGCGACAAGGAAGGCTGAGCCAAGCGCCCTGTATGGCACACGTGTTCAACCTAGTTGTCAAGCGTTTTCTGAAGTCTTCCCCCCAACTGCAAGACATCCTAACAACGGGAAGGAAACTTTGTATGCACTTCAGCCACTCCTACACCACCAAGCACACCCTTGAGCTACAGCGTCAGAACGGTATCCCCTAACATAGTTTGATTTGCGATGTTCCCACCCGTTGGAATTCCACCCTACATATGTTAGATCGACTATACGAACAGAGAAAAGCCATCAATGATTTCTTGATGATCCAAGCAGATAGGAGGACTCCCCTGTGTAATTTTAATGTGAACCAGTGGCAGCTCATACGTGACACCTGCCGTTTGCTCAGGCCCTTTGAGGAAGCCACTTTATTTGTCATTTGCCAGGATTACGGCATGAACTATGTGATTCCGCTGCTTCATGTAATACAACACATGTTGGAAACCATGGCTGGTCAGGGCACTGGAGACATGGCGCATACATTTCACGGCCACATAAACCCCGTGGGAGCTGAGGAGAAGGAGGAGGAACACAGTGAAGCACAGTTTAGTTTTGGTGAAATGGGCGGTTTATCTAGTCATCTGACAGGAGAGGAGGAGCAGGAGCAGCCAGAGGAGCTAGAGGGTTGTGAGTAAGGCGAGACAGAGGACCCAGACACACCATGGCAGTATGCAGTGGAGATGGAGACAGGTAGTCCCTCCGAGTCACTTGCACAAATGGCACGATGCATGCTCACGTGCTTGCGTAGTGACCGCAGAATTGTCTCCATTTTTCAGCGGGATGACTTCTGGCTCTCCACCTTATTAGACCCTTGCTACCTGCACAAAATGGGGGCGGGGCATTTTTACACCCACTGAGAGGGAGGACAAACTGATCTACTACAAAGACATTCTACGTAGTCAGTTGGCAGATGCCTATCTGCGCCATGGTCCATACTCTCGCAGGTCTGACTCGGGGGGACCTCTGCGCTCACCTTCCACTGCCATGGCTGCTGGAGGGGTGGCAGGAGCAGCAGCAGCAGCTCCATCTGCAGCAGCCTCAGTCTTCAGTCGCTTATGAGTAGCTTTCTGCACCTGCATAGTGAGGCTACTCATGAGCAGCAGGAAGACCTGGAGCAGGGCCTGAACCAGCAGGTCGTGTCATACCTTGAAATGACCATGCCAACGCACCTTGAGGATCCGCTGGACTTCTGGGCAGCAAAACTTGACTTGTGGCCGCAACTGGCAGAGATTGCCCTGGGAAAGCTGTCCTGCCCGGCCAGTAGTATACCATCTGAATGGGTCTTTAGTGCTGCAGGGGCGATAGTAACGCCAAGGAGAACTTGTCTGTCCATGAAAAATGTGGAGAGACTCACCTTTGTGAAGATGAATCAGGCATGGATCAGCCAGGATTTCCACCCACCAATAGCTGATGCATGCGAGTAGCTGATGCATGGTAGCTCCTTCTGCTGCTGCCAACTCCAGGGTGTGTCTTTCAGGCAATATATGAGCGCCTTCTGCTGCTGCCAACTCCTGTGTGTGTCTTTCGGGCAATATATGAGCTCCTTCCGCTGCTACCAACTCCTGGGTGTGTCTTTCAGGCAATATATGAGCTCCTAATGCGGCTGCTGACAACTCCAGGGTGTGTCTTTCAGGCAATATATGAGCTCCTTCTGTTGCTGCCAACTCCTGGGTGTGTCTTTCAGGCAATATATGGGCTCCCTATGCTGCTGCCAACTCCAGGGTGTGTCTTTCAGGCAATATATGGGCTCCCTATGCTGCTGCCAACTCCGGGGTGTGTTTTTCAGGAAATATATGGGCTTCTAATGCTGCTGCCAACTCCAGGATGTGTCTTTCAGGCAATATATGGGCTCCTAATGCTGCTGCTGCTGCCAACTCCAGGGTGTGTCTTTCAGGTAATTTATGAGCTCCTTCTGCTGCTGCCAACTCCTGGGTGTGCCTTTCAGGCAATATATGGGCTCCTAATGCTGCTGCCAACTCCAGGGTGTGTCTTTCAGGTAATATATGAGCTCCTTCTGCTGCTGCCAACTCCTGGGTGTGCCTTTCAGGCAATATATGAGCTCCTTCTGCTGCTGCCAACTCCTGGGTGTGTCTTTCGGGCAATATATGAGCTCCTTCCGCTGCTGCCAACTCCTGGGTATGTCTTTCAGGCAATATATGAGCTCCTAATGCGGCTGCTGCCAACTCCAGGGTGTGTCTTTCAGGCAATATATGAGCTTCTTCTGTTGCTGCCAACTCCTGGGTGTGTCTTTCAGGCAATATATGGGCTCCCTATGCTGCTGTCAACTCCAGGGTGTGTCTTTCAGGCAATATATGGGCTCCCTATGCTGCTGACAACTCCAGGGTGTGTCTTTCAGGCAATATATGAGCTCCTTCTGTTGCTGCCAACTCCTGGGTGTGTCTTTCAGGCAATATATGGGCTCCCTATGCTGCTGTCAACTCCAGGGTGTTTCTTTCAGGCAATATATGGGCTCACTATGCTGCTGCCAACTCCGGGGTGTGTTTTTCAGGAAATATATGGCCTTCTAATGCTGCTTCCAACTCCAGGGTGTGTCTTTCAGGCAATATATGGGCTCCTAATGCTGCTGCCAACTCCAGGGTGTGTCTTTCAGGTAATTTATGAGCTCCTTCTGCTGCTGCCAACTCCTGGGTGTGCCTTTCAGGCAATATATGGGCTCCTAATGCTGCTGCTGCCAACCGCAGGGTGTGTCTTTCAGGTAATATATGAGCTCCTTCTCCTGCTGCCAACTCCTGGGTGTGTCTTTCAGGCAATATATGGGCTTCCTATGCTGCTGCCAACTCCAGGGTGTGTTTTTCAGGCAATATATGGGCTTCTAATGCTGCTGCCAACTCCTGGGTGTGTCTTTCAGGCAATATATGGGCTCCTAATGTTGCTACCAACTCATGGGTGTGTCTTTCAGGCAATATATGAGCTCCTCATACTGCTGCCAACTCCAATGTGTTTTTCAGGAAATATATGAGCTCCTAATACTGCTGCCAACTCCGGGGTATGTTTTTCAGGCAATATATGGGCTCCTTATGCTGCTGCCAACTCCAGTGTCTCTTTCAGGCAATGTATGGGCTCCCTATGCTGCTACCAACTCCTGGGGGTGTCTTTCAAGCAATATATGGGCTCCTAATGCTGCTGCTGCTGCCAACTCTTGGGTGTGTCTTTCAGGCAATATATGAGCTCTTTCTACTGCTGCCAACTCCTGGGTGTGTCTTTCAGGCAATATATGGGCTCCCTATGTTGCTGCCAACTCCAGGGTGTGTCTTTCAGGCAATATATGGGCTCCCTATGCTGCTGCCAACTCCAGGGTGTGTTTTTCAGGCAATATATGGGCTCCTAATACTGCTGCCAACTCCTGGGTGTGTCTTTCAGGCAATATATGGGCTCCCAATGCTGCTGCTGCTGCCAACTCCAGGGTGTGTCTTTCAGGTAATATATGAGCTCCTTCTGCTGCCAACTCCAGGGTGTGTCTTTCAGGCAATATATGAGCTCCTTCTGCTGCTGCCAACTCCTGGGTGTGTCTTTCAGGCAATATATGGGCTCCCTATGCTGATGCCAAATCCAGGGTGTGTCTTTCTGGCAATATATGGGCTCCCTATGCTGATGCAAATTCAGGGTGTGTTTTTCAGACAATATATGGGCTCATCATGCTGATGCCACCTCAAGGTTCTGTAATTGTGCCGCTCTGCGACAGCGAATCTAATAGTGACGCCTCTGATCTGCATGTCATACTTCTTTACAATATTATTTCACTAACCCATCATGCATCTTATGCATGTTACAGCCAAGCAAAACGTTCTGCAACCCTATGGAGGCTCTCAGAAGCCCAGAAATAGACGTTTTTACTAGCCATTCGTCGCAAATAAATTTGGACCGAAACAAATTTTTCTGGAAAATTCAGCCGAATCAAATTTTTCAAAAGTTCGCTCATCTCTAATCTTAAACATAGCTCTCAATTGACCACATATTTGGGTATCTGGTGGATCGCAGGAGTGAAAGGACCATCTACCTACTTCTTTTCTTCTTTTCTCTTCCTAACTACCTTTCTTCTATTCTGAAAATTCTCATCTACTTCTATTTCTAATCTGCCACTTCCACTCAACTTAGACAGGGAAAAAGTTCCCTAATCAGAAAATTTATACTACCCAGGTGTAGGGGTATCAGTGGTTGTTGGACTGATTCTTCTCTGTTCTCCTAGTTGTATTGCACTGTTTTTGCTGTTTTACCTAATTGGATTAATAACTGATAATGTGTAACTAATATTTTGTGTTATGCAATCTGTATGCATCCTTACTCACTTAAAAAAAAAAACTATGGAAATAGAAGAACAGCTTTTGGAGAGGTTGGGTGTCAATAGACTGCCACCTTTGCGTACCTTAATTAGCATGTCAATACAGACAGCGCTTTCAAGTCTTGAGTAGGGATGGATGAACCCCCCAAAGTTCGGGCTCTTTGGGGAACTTTGGGGGGGGGGGCTGTAGTGGGGGGATGCAGAGTGTGCAGCGGAATCTTGCTGCTGTGACCTATCTCTGCCCACTAGCCCGCTCTGTGAGCGGCAACAGCGGCGGCAACAGCATTTGAATTTGGCTCCAGCCAGGGCTACGAAAAGATGGTCCTCACTCATAAGAGCCAGCAGCCATCTTTTTGTAGACCCAGCTGGGGCCAGATTCAAATGCTGCTGCTGCCGCCGCTCCGCCGCTCCTAACGGAAGAGGATTGCGCAGAGGTAAGTCACAGCAGCTTCCTGCTGCTGCAACTATAGGTGAAGCGGGTTAATGGGCTGCTCAGCAACCCATCAACCAGCTTTTCCATGTTCAGGTCTGAAGCCAAACTCAACACGGACTTCTGGCTGAACTTACGGTTTGGGTTTGCCCATCACTAGTTTTGAGCACATGGCTTGTGCACATACACCAATGCATACCTGCCAACTGTCCCTAATTTAGAGGGACTGTTCCTCTATCGAGTCCATGTCTACCTGTCCCTCGTTGTTCTTATTTGTCCCTCTTTGAGATTTAACTTGCACTCATTTGCCTATTCACAGTGTTTATATTTAGGGATGAGCGAATCGATCCGGACGAACCCGGATTCGATCCGAATTTCAGGAAAAATTCGATTCGGATCGAATCCGAATTTCCCCGCGATTCGATCACTCGAAGTTTTCCTTTAACATCCATTCATTTACATTACAGGCATTCTAAGATGGCGGGCGGGACATGTCTGGACATGTATCCCGCGCCAGTGCAAGCTGGGGCAGTCACATGCAGCCTATCAGCAGCCAGCAAGCCCGGTGACGTCACACAGCGGTATTTAACGGCGGCCATCTTGCTTTTCCTCATTTCTCTATTGCATTCGTGACAGACAGACAGAACGCTGTGTAGCTGAGGCAGTTAGACAGGCTGGAGACAGGCTGGAGACAGGGACAGACAGGGACAGGCTGGAGACAGGCAGGAGACAGGCAGGAGACAGACAGGAGACAGACAGAAAGCCAGGGAAAGGTAGGAAAAACGGAGCTGGCTGACAGGGAGATTTTTTTTTTTTCATCCAGCCTTTGTTAGCGTTTTCAGGCTGCTTATAGTAACTAACTGTGCATATATACTGAACTGATCTTAAGTCTGCTGTGAGGCATCCCATTCTGTGACTAAAGCAGCCTCTGTTTAAGACCATATAAGCATTTGCTCTAATCATATTTGAAATTAGGCCTGATAAAGACACTTTTGCTGGCCAAAGCACTACTGTACCCTGGCAGCTCGATTCCTGCCCGGGGCATCCCATTCTGTGACTAAAGCAGCCTCTGTTTAAGACCATATAAGCATTTGCTCTAATCATATTTGAAATTAGGCCTGATAAAGACACTTTTGCTGGCCAAAGCACTACTGTACCCTGGCAGCTCGATTCCTGCCCGGGGCATCCCATTCTGTGACTAAAGCAGCCTCTGTTTAAGACCATATAAGCATTTGCTCTAATCATATTTGAAATTAGGCCTGATAAAGACACTTTTGCTGGCCAAAGCACTACTGTACCCTGGCAGCTCGATTCCTGCCCGGGGCATCCCATTCTGTGACTAAAGCAGCCTCTGTTTAAGACCATATAAGCATTTGCTCTAATCATATTTGAAATTAGGCCTGATAAAGACACTTTTGCTGGCCAAAGCACTACTGTACCCTGGCAGCTCGATTCCTGCCCGGGGCATCCCATTCTGTGACTAAAGCAGCCTCTGTTTAAGACCATATAAGCATTTGCTCTAATCATATTTGAAATTAGGCCTGATAAAGACACTTTTGCTGGCCAAAGCACTACTGTACCCTGGCAGCTCGATTCCTGCCCGGGGCATCCCATTCTGTGACTAAAGCAGCCTCTGTTTAAGACCATATAAGCATTTGCTCTAATCATATTTGAAATTAGGCCTGATAAAGACACTTTTGCTGGCCAAAGCACTACTGTACCCTGGCAGCTCGATTCCTGCCCGGGGCATCCCATTCTGTGACTAAAGCAGCCTCTGTTTAAGACCATATAAGCATTTGCTCTAATCATATTTGAAATTAGGCCTGATAAAGACACTTTTGCTGGCCAAAGCACTACTGTACCCTGGCAGCTCGATTCCTGCCCGGGGCATCCCATTCTGTGACTAAAGCAGCCTCTGTTTAAGACCATATAAGCATTTGCTCTAATCATATTTGAAATTAGGCCTGATAAAGACACTTTTGCTGGCCAAAGCACTACTGTACCCTGGCAGCTCGATTCCTGCCCGGGGCATCCCATTCTGTGACTAAAGCAGCCTCTGTTTAAGACCATATAAGCATTTGCTCTAATCATATTTGAAATTAGGCCTGATAAAGACACTTTTGCTGGCCAAAGCACTACTGTACCCTGGCAGCTCGATTCCTGCCCGGGGCATCCCATTCTGTGACTAAAGCAGCCTCTGTTTAAGACCATATAAGCATTTGCTCTAATCATATTTGAAATTAGGCCTGATAAAGACACTTTTGCTGGCCAAAGCACTACTGTACCCTGGCAGCTCGATTCCTGCCCGGGGCATCCCATTCTGTGACTAAAGCAGCCTCTGTTTAAGACCATATAAGCATTTGCTCTAATCATATTTGAAATTAGGCCTGATAAAGACACTTTTGCTGGCCAAAGCACTACTGTACCCTGGCAGCTCGATTCCTGCCCGGGGCATCCCATTCTGTGACTAAAGCAGCCTCTGTTTAAGACCATATAAGCATTTGCTCTAATCATATTTGAAATTAGGCCTGATAAAGACACTTTTGCTGGCCAAAGCACTACTGTACCCTGGCAGCTCGATTCCTGCCCGGGGCATCCCATTCTGTGACTAAAGCAGCCTCTGTTTAAGACCATATAAGCATTTGCTCTAATCATATTTGAAATTAGGCCTGATAAAGACACTTTTGCTGGCCAAAGCACTACTGTACCCTGGCAGCTCGATTCCTGCCCGGGGCATCCCATTCTGTGACTAAAGCAGCCTCTGTTTAAGACCATATAAGCATTTGCTCTAATCATATTTGAAATTAGGCCTGATAAAGACACTTTTGCTGGCCAAAGCACTACTGTACCCTGGCAGCTCGATTCCTGCCCGGGGCATCCCATTCTGTGACTAAAGCAGCCTCTGTTTAAGACCATATAAGCATTTGCTCTAATCATATTTGAAATTAGGCCTGATAAAGACACTTTTGCTGGCCAAAGCACTACTGTACCCTGGCAGCTCGATTCCTGCCCGGGGCATCCCATTCTGTGACTAAAGCAGCCTCTGTTTAAGACCATATAAGCATTTGCTCTAATCATATTTGAAATTAGGCCTGATAAAGACACTTTTGCTGGCCAAAGCACTACTGTACCCTGGCAGCTCGATTCCTGCCCGGGGCATCCCATTCTGTGACTAAAGCAGCCTCTGTTTAAGACCATATAAGCATTTGCTCTAATCATATTTGAAATTAGGCCTGATAAAGACACTTTTGCTGGCCAAAGCACTACTGTACCCTGGCAGCTCGATTCCTGCCCGGGGCATCCCATTCTGTGACTAAAGCAGCCTCTGTTTAAGACCATATAAGCATTTGCTCTAATCATATTTGAAATTAGGCCTGATAAAGACACTTTTGCTGGCCAAAGCACTACTGTACCCTGGCAGCTCGATTCCTGCCCGGGGCATCCCATTCTGTGACTAAAGCAGCCTCTGTTTAAGACCATATAAGCATTTGCTCTAATCATATTTGAAATTAGGCCTGATAAAGACACTTTTGCTGGCCAAAGCACTACTGTACCCTGGCAGCTCGATTCCTGCCCGGGGCATCCCATTCTGTGACTAAAGCAGCCTCTGTTTAAGACCATATAAGCATTTGCTCTAATCATATTTGAAATTAGGCCTGATAAAGACACTTTTGCTGGCCAAAGCACTACTGTACCCTGGCAGCTCGATTCCTGCCCGGGGCATCCCATTCTGTGACTAAAGCAGCCTCTGTTTAAGACCATATAAGCATTTGCTCTAATCATATTTGAAATTAGGCCTGATAAAGACACTTTTGCTGGCCAAAGCACTACTGTACCCTGGCAGCTCGATTCCTGCCCGGGGCATCCCATTCTGTGACTAAAGCAGCCTCTGTTTAAGACCATATAAGCATTTGCTCTAATCATATTTGAAATTAGGCCTGATAAAGACACTTTTGCTGGCCAAAGCACTACTGTACCCTGGCAGCTCGATTCCTGCCCGGGGCATCCCATTCTGTGACTAAAGCAGCCTCTGTTTAAGACCATATAAGCATTTGCTCTAATCATATTTGAAATTAGGCCTGATAAAGACACTTTTGCTGGCCAAAGCACTACTGTACCCTGGCAGCTCGATTCCTGCCCGGGGCATCCCATTCTGTGACTAAAGCAGCCTCTGTTTAAGACCATATAAGCATTTGCTCTAATCATATTTGAAATTAGGCCTGATAAAGACACTTTTGCTGGCCAAAGCACTACTGTACCCTGGCAGCTCGATTCCTGCCCGGGGCATCCCATTCTGTGACTAAAGCAGCCTCTGTTTAAGACCATATAAGCATTTGCTCTAATCATATTTGAAATTAGGCCTGATAAAGACACTTTTGCTGGCCAAAGCACTACTGTACCCTGGCAGCTCGATTCCTGCCCGGGGCATCCCATTCTGTGACTAAAGCAGCCTCTGTTTAAGACCATATAAGCATTTGCTCTAATCATATTTGAAATTAGGCCTGATAAAGACACTTTTGCTGGCCAAAGCACTACTGTACCCTGGCAGCTCGATTCCTGCCCGGGGCATCCCATTCTGTGACTAAAGCAGCCTCTGTTTAAGACCATATAAGCATTTGCTCTAATCATATTTGAAATTAGGCCTGATAAAGACACTTTTGCTGGCCAAAGCACTACTGTACCCTGGCAGCTCGATTCCTGCCCGGGGCATCCCATTCTGTGACTAAAGCAGCCTCTGTTTAAGACCATATAAGCATTTGCTCTAATCATATTTGAAATTAGGCCTGATAAAGACACTTTTGCTGGCCAAAGCACTACTGTACCCTGGCAGCTCGATTCCTGCCCGGGGCATCCCATTCTGTGACTAAAGCAGCCTCTGTTTAAGACCATATAAGCATTTGCTCTAATCATATTTGAAATTAGGCCTGATAAAGACACTTTTGCTGGCCAAAGCACTACTGTACCCTGGCAGCTCGATTCCTGCCCGGGGCATCCCATTCTGTGACTAAAGCAGCCTCTGTTTAAGACCATATAAGCATTTGCTCTAATCATATTTGAAATTAGGCCTGATAAAGACACTTTTGCTGGCCAAAGCACTACTGTACCCTGGCAGCTCGATTCCTGCCCGGGGCATCCCATTCTGTGACTAAAGCAGCCTCTGTTTAAGACCATATAAGCATTTGCTCTAATCATATTTGAAATTAGGCCTGATAAAGACACTTTTGCTGGCCAAAGCACTACTGTACCCTGGCAGCTCGATTCCTGCCCGGGGCATCCCATTCTGTGACTAAAGCAGCCTCTGTTTAAGACCATATAAGCATTTGCTCTAATCATATTTGAAATTAGGCCTGATAAAGACACTTTTGCTGGCCAAAGCACTACTGTACCCTGGCAGCTCGATTCCTGCCCGGGGCATCCCATTCTGTGACTAAAGCAGCCTCTGTTTAAGACCATATAAGCATTTGCTCTAATCATATTTGAAATTAGGCCTGATAAAGACACTTTTGCTGGCCAAAGCACTACTGTACCCTGGCAGCTCGATTCCTGCCCGGGGCATCCCATTCTGTGACTAAAGCAGCCTCTGTTTAAGACCATATAAGCATTTGCTCTAATCATATTTGAAATTAGGCCTGATAAAGACACTTTTGCTGGCCAAAGCACTACTGTACCCTGGCAGCTCGATTCCTGCCCGGGGCATCCCATTCTGTGACTAAAGCAGCCTCTGTTTAAGACCATATAAGCATTTGCTCTAATCATATTTGAAATTAGGCCTGATAAAGACACTTTTGCTGGCCAAAGCACTACTGTACCCTGGCAGCTCGATTCCTGCCCGGGGCATCCCATTCTGTGACTAAAGCAGCCTCTGTTTAAGACCATATAAGCATTTGCTCTAATCATATTTGAAATTAGGCCTGATAAAGACACTTTTGCTGGCCAAAGCACTACTGTACCCTGGCAGCTCGATTCCTGCCCGGGGCATCCCATTCTGTGACTAAAGCAGCCTCTGTTTAAGACCATATAAGCATTTGCTCTAATCATATTTGAAATTAGGCCTGATAAAGACACTTTTGCTGGCCAAAGCACTACTGTACCCTGGCAGCTCGATTCCTGCCCGGGGCATCCCATTCTGTGACTAAAGCAGCCTCTGTTTAAGACCATATAAGCATTTGCTCTAATCATATTTGAAATTAGGCCTGATAAAGACACTTTTGCTGGCCAAAGCACTACTGTACCCTGGCAGCTCGATTCCTGCCCGGGGCATCCCATTCTGTGACTAAAGCAGCCTCTGTTTAAGACCATATAAGCATTTGCTCTAATCATATTTGAAATTAGGCCTGATAAAGACACTTTTGCTGGCCAAAGCACTACTGTACCCTGGCAGCTCGATTCCTGCCCGGGGCATCCCATTCTGTGACTAAAGCAGCCTCTGTTTAAGACCATATAAGCATTTGCTCTAATCATATTTGAAATTAGGCCTGATAAAGACACTTTTGCTGGCCAAAGCACTACTGTACCCTGGCAGCTCGATTCCTGCCCGGGGCATCCCATTCTGTGACTAAAGCAGCCTCTGTTTAAGACCATATAAGCATTTGCTCTAATCATATTTGAAATTAGGCCTGATAAAGACACTTTTGCTGGCCAAAGCACTACTGTACCCTGGCAGCTCGATTCCTGCCCGGGGCATCCCATTCTGTGACTAAAGCAGCCTCTGTTTAAGACCATATAAGCATTTGCTCTAATCATATTTGAAATTAGGCCTGATAAAGACACTTTTGCTGGCCAAAGCACTACTGTACCCTGGCAGCTCGATTCCTGCCCGGGGCATCCCATTCTGTGACTAAAGCAGCCTCTGTTTAAGACCATATAAGCATTTGCTCTAATCATATTTGAAATTAGGCCTGATAAAGACACTTTTGCTGGCCAAAGCACTACTGTACCCTGGCAGCTCGATTCCTGCCCGGGGCATCCCATTCTGTGACTAAAGCAGCCTCTGTTTAAGACCATATAAGCATTTGCTCTAATCATATTTGAAATTAGGCCTGATAAAGACACTTTTGCTGGCCAAAGCACTACTGTACCCTGGCAGCTCGATTCCTGCCCGGGGCATCCCATTCTGTGACTAAAGCAGCCTCTGTTTAAGACCATATAAGCATTTGCTCTTATTATATTTATATTATAAGACACTTTTGCTGGGCATAGGCTTACTGCTGCCTGCCAGGTGCACTTCTGTTGAGGCATCCCATTCTGTAACATAGCATACCCCTCTTTATTTACACTAAGCAGCTCTCTTATTTACACTAAGCAGGCCTGTTGGAGGCTGAGTGTTACTGCTCACTTTTGGTGTGCATTATATTCTGTTTCATATAGACCCACCGCTGCCCGGGGTTTTTTTAAATATCACCTACTACCACGCCAGTTAGACTATGTCGGGCAGACAAGTGCCTGGAAGTGAAAAGAGGAGTGGCAGAGGCCAAGATTCCGCAGGCAGAGCTCGCATCAGACTGGGGGCCAGTAGCAGCAGGAGTCACGCTGAGAGACCTAATCTGCCAGTATCTGCTAGCGGTCGGGTCTCCACCAGTAACGCATCTGCCGTGGTAGATTGGTTGACGCGCTCATCAACAACATCATCACAACTTACGTCTGAGACCCCCAGTCTAGGGTCGGTAGGTTCCTCTGACACAACCCTGAGTTGGCATGCCCCCGAGAGCAGTCCCTGTCCTCCCATTGCCTCTGGCCTACGCCGTTCCCTCCCCCAGCGACGTATCCTATGCTTTGGGTTCAGCTCCACTCTTTAGTGAGGAGGACCATCAGATAGAGGACAGTCAGCAGCTACTGCCCAGCCAAGAAATGGAGGTGGCTTCTTTAGCTAGGCAGACAAATAGTGATGTGGACAGTGTCGTGGGTGCTGCGAGCGTTCCAGCTCCTGCGCCAGACACTGTTGACGAATCCACGAACATCAGTGACGTACAGCCACAACTCGGTGATGATGATGATGATGACGATGAAGCCGATCGCACTTGGGAGCCGGGTGATGAAGGGGCTTCATCGTCATCATCAGGAGAAGAGGGGTGCAGGTTGCCCCGGAGTCAGCAGCTGAGGCAGCAAGGTGGTAGCAGTCAGCATGGGGGCACAATTCCAAAGGCTGGAGCCGGCCGGGGCCGGGGCCGGGGTAGAGCACCTGCTGTGCGGCAGTCTACCTTATCGGGAGGTAGTGGAGCAGGGGTTCCTGGAGTTGGCAACAGCAGCAGTGAATCAGTGAGGCCAGGGGGTGGGAAAAGTAGCTACTCGGCAGTGTGGCAGTTTTTCCTGAGGCATCCGCAGGAGGGTAACATGGCCACATGCAAGATATGTAGGCAAAAGGTGAAGCGTGGCCAGGGTCCAAATGTTGGCACCACGGCCCTGCGTCAACATATGATGCGTCACCATAAAACGACCTGGGAGAACCGAGGCTCCCAAGGGGTGGTCCAGTCTGCTTCCTCACCAAGTGAGCTCCCAATTTCTGCCAGCCAAGGCTCCAGCACCTCAGCCGAAGGCAGCTGTGCGTCATACCCATCCTCTGTCGCTCCTGCTCCTCCTCCTCCAAGTCATGCATCCCGCCAGCAATCCATCAGCGAAGCCATGTCCAAGAGACAGCAGTATGCGCCCACTCATCCTACGGCGCAGAAGCTGAATGTGCTCCTGTCCAAGTTGCTGGTGCTGCAGTCGCTCCCTTTTCAGGTAGTGGAATCTGCACCTTTCAGAGAACTGATGGCTTGTGCCGAGCCGAGGTGGAGAGTCCCAAGCCGTCATTTCTTTGCCAAGAAGGCAGTACCAGCGCTGCACACTTTTGTTGAACAGAAGGTGGGCCAGTCCTTGAGCCTGTCGGTGTGTAGCAAAATACATGGCAGCGCCGACATCTGGAGCTGTAACTACGGTCAGGGGCAGTACATGTCGTTTACGGCCCACTGGGTGAATGTGGTCCCTTTGCAGCAGCAACTTGGACAGGTCACGCCGCTTCGGCCTCCGCGCTCTCTGCCCATTGGGCCTGTGACACCGTGCGACTCGGCCTCCTCATCCTCCGCCATCTCCTCACCCTCCACTGTAGGCTCAAGTCTCAGTGCCCCTCCAGTCTACCATGTGTGCAGGGCACGGAGGTGTCACGCAGTGCTTCACATGGTTTGTCTTGGCGAACGGAGTCACACAGGGGAGGAACTGCTTAAATGTATTCATCAGGAAATCCAAACATGGCTTACTCCGAGAAAACTTAAAATGGGAATCATGGTTACCGACAATGGGAAGAACATTTTGTCTGCGCTGCGCCAAGGAAGCCTGACCCATGCCCCCTGCATGGCTCACGTCTTCAATCTGGTTGTCAAGCGGTTTCTGAAGTGTTCCCCCCATCTGCAGGACATCCTAACAACTTCACGGAAACTTTGCATGCACTTCAGCCACTCCTACACCGCCAAACACACCCTTCTTGAGCTACAGCGTCAGAATGGTATCCCCCAACATAGTCTGATTTGCGATGTTTCCACCCGTTGGAATTCCACCCTTCACATGTTGGACCGATTATATGAACAGAGAAAAGCCATCACGGATTTCCTGATGATCCAAGCAGATAGGGGGACTCCCCTGTGTAACTTCAATGTCAACCAGTGGCAGCTCATACGTGACACCTGCCGTTTGCTCAGGCCCTTTGAGGAAGCCACTTTATTTGTCAGTCGGCAGGATTACGGGATGAACGACGTGATTCCACTGCTTCATGTACTACAGCACATGTTGGAAACCATGGCTGGTCAGGGCACTGGAGACATGGCGTTTACATCTTACGGCCACATGAACCCCGTTGGAGCTGAACTGGAGGAGGAGGAGGAGGAAGAGGAGGAGGAGGAGTTGCCCAGCGAAACACAGTTTAGGCTTGGCGAAATGGCTGGTTTATTTAGTCAGCAGACAGGAGAGGAGGAGCAGGAGCAGCCAGAGGAGCTAGAGGTTTTTGAGGAAGGAGAGACAGAGGACCCGGGCACACCGTGGCAGTATGCAGTGGAGATGGAGACAGGTAGTCCATCCGAGTCACTTGCGCAAATGGCACGAAGCATGCTCACATGCTTGCGTAGTGACCCCAGAATTGTTTCCATCTGTCGGCGGGATGACTTCTGGCTGTCCACCTTATTGGACCCTCGCTTCCGGCACAAAATGGGGGCATTTTTTAAACCCACCGAGAGGGAGGACAAACTCAACTACTACAAAGACATTCTACGTAGGCAGTTGGCCGATGCCTATCTGCGCCATGGTCCATACTCTCGCAGGTCTGACTCGAGGGGACCTCTGCGCTCACCTTCCACTGCCATGGCCGCTGGGGGGGTTGGCAGCAGCAGCAGCAGAAGCTCCATCAGCAGCAGCAGCCTCAGTCTTCAGTCGCTAATGAGTAGCTTTCTACACCCGCATAGTGAGGCTACTCATGAGCAGCAGGAAGACCTGGAGCAGGACCTGAACCAGCAGGTCATGTCATACTTTGACATGACCATGCCAACACACCTTGAGGATCCGCTGGACTTCTGGGCAGCCAAACTTGATTTGTGGCCGCAACTAGCAGAGTTTGCCCTGGAAAAGCTGTCCTGCCCGGCAAGTAGCGTGCCATCTGAGCGGGTGTTTAGTGCGGCGGGGGCCATAGTTACGGCGAGGAGAACTCGTCTGTCAACTAAAAATGTGGAGAGACTCACCTTTGTCAAAATGAATCAGGGATGGATCAGCCAGGATTTCCACCCACCAATGCCTGATGCATGCGACTAGATTCAGCATGGTGCCACGTTTTACACTTTCCAAATGGTGCAAAACATATTTATGTCTTTAGGCCATTTTTTGGGCTCCTGCTGCTGCTGCTGCCAACTCCTGCCAACTCCAGGGTGTGATTCATCCAATTTTTGGGCTCCTGAGGCCAACTCCAGTGTATATTTGGGCTCCTGCTGCTGCTGCTGCCAACTTCTGCCAACTCCAGGGTGTGATTCATCCAATTTTTGGGCTCCTGAGGCCAACTCCAGTGTATATTTGGGCTCCTGCTGCTGCTACTGTCAACTCCTGCCAACTCCAGGGTGTGATTCATCCAATTTTTGGGCTCCTGAGGCCAACTCCAGTGTATATTTGGGCTCCTGCTGCTGCTGCTGCCAACTTCTGCCAACTCCAGGGTGTGATTCATCCAATTTTTGGGCTCCTGAGGCCAACTCCAGTGTATATTTGGGCTCCTGCTGCTGCTGCTGCCAACTTCTGCCAACTCCAGGGTGTGATTCATCCAATTTTTGGGCTCCTGAGGCCAACTCCAGTGTATATTTGGGCTCCTGCTGCTGCTACTGTCAACTCCTGCCAACTCCAGGGTGTGATTCATCCAATTTTTGGGCTCCTGAGGCCAACTCCAGTGTATATTTGGGCTCCTGCTGCTGCTACTGTCAACTCCTGCCAACTCCAGGGTGTGATTCATCCAATTTTTGGGCTCCTGAGGCCAACTCCAGTGTATATTTGGGCTCCTGCTGCTGCTGCTGCCAACTTCTGCCAACTCCAGGGTGTGATTCATCCAATTTTTGGGCTCCTGAGGCCAACTCCAGTGTATATTTGGGCTCCTGCTGCTGCTGCTGCCAACTTCTGCCAACTCCAGGGTGTGATTCATCCAATTTTTGGGCTCCTGAGGCCAACTCCAGTGTATATTTGGGCTCCTGCTGCTGCTACTGTCAACTCCTGCCAACTCCAGGGTGTGATTCATCCAATTTTTGGGCTCCTGAGGCCAACTCCAGTGTATATTTGGGCTCCTGCTGCTGCTGCTGCCAACTTCTGCCAACTCCAGGGTGTGATTCATCCAATTTTTGGGCTCCTGAGGCCAACTCCAGTGTATATTTGGGCTCCTGCTGCTGCTGCTGCTGCCAACTTCTGCCAACTCCAGGGTGTGATTCATCCAATTTTTGGGCTCCTGAAGCCAACTCCAGTGTATATTTGGGCTCCTGCTGCTGCTGGTGTCAACTCCTGCCAACTCCAGGGTGTGATTCATCCAATTTTTGGGCTCCTGAGGCCAACTCCAGTGTATATTTGGGCTCCTGCTGCTGCTGCTGCCAACTTCTGCCAACTCCAGGGTGTGATTCATCCAATTTTTGGGCTCCTGAGGCCAACTCCAGTGTATATTTGGGCTCCTGCTGCTGCTGGTGTCAACTCCTGCCAACTCCAGGGTGTGATTCATCCAATTTTTGGGCTCCTGAAGCCAACTCCAGTGTATATTTGGGCTCCTGCTGCTGCTACTGTCAACTCCTGCCAACTCCAGGGTGTGATTCATCCAATTTTTGGGCTCCTGAGGCCAACTCCAGTGTATATTTGGGCTCCTGCTGCTGCTGCTGCCAACTTCTGCCAACTCCAGGGTGTGATTCATCCAATTTTTGGGCTCCTGAGGCCAACTCCAGTGTATATTTGGGCTCCTGCTGCTGCTACTGTCAACTCCTGCCAACTCCAGGGTGTGATTCATCCAATTTTTGGGCTCCTGAAGCCAACTCCAGTGTATATTTGGGCTCCTGCTGCTGCTACTGTCAACTCCTGCCAACTCCAGGGTGTGATTCATCCAATTTTTGGGCTCCTGAGGCCAACTCCAGTGTATATTTGGGCTCCTGCTGCTGCCAACTTCTGCCAACTCCAGGGTGTGATTCATCCAATTTTTGGGCTCCTGAGGCCAACTCCAGTGTATATTTGGGCTCCTGCTGCTGCTACTGTCAACTCCTGCCAACTCCAGGGTGTGATTCATCCAATTTTTGGGCTCCTGAGGCCAACTCCAGTGTATATTTGGGCTCCTGCTGCTGCTGCTGCCAACTTCTGCCAACTCCAGGGTGTGATTCATCCAATTTTTGGGCTCCTGAGGCCAACTCCAGTGTATATTTGGGCTCCTGCTGCTGCTACTGTCAACTCCTGCCAACTCCAGGGTGTGATTCATCCAATTTTTGGGCTCCTGAGGCCAACTCCAGTGTATATTTGGGCTCCTGCTGCTGCTGCTGCCAACTTCTGCCAACTCCAGGGTGTGATTCATCCAATTTTTGGGCTCCTGAGGCCAACTCCAGTGTATATTTGGGCTCCTGCTGCTGCTGCTGCCAACTTCTGCCAACTCCAGGGTGTGATTCATCCAATTTTTGGGCTCCTGAGGCCAACTCCAGTGTATATTTGGGCTCCTGCTGCTGCTATTGTCAACTCCTGCCAACTCCAGGGTGTGATTCATCCAATTTTTGGGCTCCTGAGGCCAACTCCAGTGTATATTTGGGCTCCTGCTGCTGCTGCTGCCAACTTCTGCCAACTCCAGGGTGTGATTCATCCAATTTTTGGGCTCCTGAGGCCAACTCCAGTGTATATTTGGGCTCCTGCTGCTGCTGCTGCCAACTTCTGCCAACTCCAGGGTGTGATTCATCCAATTTTTGGGCTCCTGAAGCCAACTCCAGTGTATATTTGGGCTCCTGCTGCTGCTGGTGTCAACTCCTGCCAACTCCAGGGTGTGATTCATCCAATTTTTGGGCTCCTGAAGCCAACTCCAGTGTATATTTGGGCTCCTGCTGCTGCTGCTGCCAACTTCTGCCAACTCCAGGGTGTGATTCATCCAATTTTTGGGCTCCTGAGGCCAACTCCAGTGTATATTTGGGCTCCTGCTGCTGCTGCTGCCAACTTCTGCCAACTCCAGGGTGTGATTCATCCAATTTTTGGGCTCCTGAAGCCAACTCCAGTGTATATTTGGGCTCCTGCTGCTGCTGGTGTCAACTCCTGCCAACTCCAGGGTGTGATTCATCCAATTTTTGGGCTCCTGAGGCCAACTCCAGTGTATATTTGGGCTCCTGCTGCTGCTGCTGCCAACTTCTGCCAACTCCAGGGTGTGATTCATCCAATTTTTGGGCTCCTGAAGCCAACTCCAGTGTATATTTGGGCTCCTGCTGCTGCTGCTGTCAACTCCTGCCAACTCCAGGGTGTGATTCATCCAATTTTTGGGCTCCTGAAGCCAACTCCAGTGTATATTTGGGCTCCTGCTGCTGCTGCTGCCAACTTCTGCCAACTCCAGGGTGTGATTCATCCAATTTTTGGGCTCCTGAAGCCAACTCCAGTGTATATTTGGGCTCCTGCTGCTGCTGCTGTCAACTCCTGCCAACTCCAGGGTGTGATTCATCCAATTTTTGGGCTCCTGAAGCCAACTCCAGTGTATATTTGGGCTCCTGCTGCTGCTGCTGTCAACTCCTGCCAACTCCAGGGTGTGATTCATCCAATTTTTGGGCTCCTGAAGCCAACTCCAGTGTATATTTGGGCTCCTGCTGCTGCTGCTGCCAACTTCTGCCAACTCCAGGGTGTGATTCATCCAATTTTTGGGCTCCTGAAGCCAACTCCAGTGTATATTTGGGCTCCTGCTGCTGCTACTGTCAACTCCTGCCAACTCCAGGGTGTGATTCATCCAATTTTTGGGCTCCTGAAGCCAACTCCAGTGTATATTTGGGCTCCTGCTGCTGCTGCTGTCAACTCCTGCCAACTCCAGGGTGTGATTCATCCAATTTTTGGGCTCCTGAAGCCAACTCCAGTGTATATTTGGGCTCCTGCTGCTGCTGCTGTCAACTCCTGCCAACTCCAGGGTGTGATTCATCCAATTTTTGGGCTCCTGAAGCCAACTCCAGTGTATATTTGGGCTCCTGCTGCTGCTGCTGCCAACTTCTGCCAACTCCAGGGTGTGATTCATCCAATTTTTGGGCTCCTGAAGCCAACTCCAGTGTATATTTGGGCTCCTGCTGCTGCTGCTGCCAACTTCTGCCAACTCCAGGGTGTGATTCATCCAATTTTTGGGCTCCTGAAGCCAACTCCAGTGTATATTTGGGCTCCTGCTGCTGCTGCTGTCAACTCCTGCCAACTCCAGGGTGTGATTCATCCAATTTTTGGGCTCCTGAAGCCAACTCCAGTGTATATTTGGGCTCCTGCTGCTGCTGCTGCCAACTTCTGCCAACTCCAGGGTGTGATTCATCCAATTTTTGGGCTCCTGAAGCCAACTCCAGTGTATATTTGGGCTCCTGCTGCTGCTGCTGCCAACTTCTGCCAACTCCAGGGTGTGATTCATCCAATTTTTGGGCTCCTGAAGCCAACTCCAGTGTATATTTGGGCTCCTGCTGCTGCTGCTGTCAACTCCTGCCAACTCCAGGGTGTGATTCATCCAATTTTTGGGCTCCTGAAGCCAACTCCAGTGTATATTTGGGCTCCTGCTGCTGCTGCTGTCAACTCCTGCCAACTCCAGGGTGTGATTCATCCAATTTTTGGGCTCCTGAAGCCAACTCCAGTGTATATTTGGGCTCCTGCTGCTGCTGCTGTCAACTCCTGCCAACTCCAGGGTGTGATTCATCCAATTTTTGGGCTCCTGAAGCCAACTCCAGTGTATATTTGGGCTCCTGCTGCTGCTGCTGCCAACTTCTGCCAACTCCAGGGTGTGATTCATCCAATTTTTGGGCTCCTGAAGCCAACTCCAGTGTATATTTGGGCTCCTTCTGCCCCTCATAGTGATGCCACTTCAACTCTCTGCAATTGTGCCGCTCTGCGATTCTATTAGCGATGCCTCTGATCTGCATGTGATATTTCTTAAAAGTATTATTTAACTAACCCAGCACGCATCCTGTGCGTGTTACAGCAAGGCTGAATGGTTTACAACCCTATTGAGGCTGTAGGAGGCTCAGAAATAGCCGTTTTTAATAGCGATTCGTCGCGAATTTATTCGGGTCGAAACGATTTTTGTCGGAAAATTCGGCGAATCAGTCGAATCGAATTTTTCAAAAGTTCGCTCATCTCTATTTATATTGTTTTAACTGTTAAAACCTATCTCCTATCCATCCTTATATGAGAGGGTGTGATATAATTTAACAATTCTCTCTTTCTGAAAAGTTAGAAGGCAGGCCAATGCAACTTTCTAACTGACCACTTGGTCATATGGTCAGATGTTATTGGATGACTTTTAATTTTCTACAACAACCACAACAGCACATGTCCCTGCTCCCATATACTGCACCATCTTACATATAGTATAGCAGGAGGATTTGCCAACATGCCCTCTGTTGGAAGGGACACTTTTGGTGGACTGTAAGATCACCCATTATTTAAAATGAATGATCAGATGCCAGACTCATAGTCAGCTTTAGTTAGTAAGGAACAAACTTAGAAAACAGAAACCACCCTGAGTAGGGAATATTCAGCATCCAAAGAAAAGGGTCCTTCAGAGTTATTGTCACAACATTTTAGAGAGTGATAGTCTAACACACTTCCTCTGATGCCCCTTGGCACTTTTGAAAAATGTCATCTCTGGAAAATTGCTCTATTAAAATTAAATGGGCCAACAGATTTCCAAAGTGAGACAGTAAAATAGCTGCAATAGAAAGACACAATGAAAACATTACACATAAATAGAATCTAAGCCCAGGTTTGCGGCTTCCCTCACCCCCTTGGCAACCCTGATAAGTATGCCCATGATGTCAAGGGTCCCTTTACGTATTCTCCCACACTCATGAGTCATAAGCTCTTGCCACGTAACTCATGGGTGATTGATTGGGTTTGCTGGCCAGGCATGCACATTGCCACTCAACCCCTATAGGTTGTGAGCAGGTTACATGGCTGGCTAAGACAGGAGTGCAGGGTAATGAGTAAATGACCTGGATGGATGAACATACCTAATCAGAATATCTGCAGGGGAGTGCGGTGGCTGAATTAATTGATGAATTAGCTGCAAATTTCAGAATGTATTTCACACAAATACCTAATAGATTGTAGCTAGTGGTGAGCAAATCTTTCTAAATTCATTTCTGGTGCGATTTGCCCAATTTGTAATAAGATTTACTTTAGTCCAATATTCATTCTGCATGGAAAGTGCTTCTATTGCCCTGAAAAGTCACAGCTGCCATTCTGACATCTCCAAGGGCTGTATCCAACTCCAAAAAAAAAATACAATACGAGTCAGCTTTGGAGAGTAGCAACAGCCATCCAAAAAGTATAAGATTACTTTAACTATTTACTACATATATACTTTTGTAAGAAATACAGGGTCCCATGTCAAAAATATAAGCCAGGTATAACATAACTAAAAAATTAAGTGAATACATTTACAGATACTAACCCTTCTGCACTTTTAATTAGCTGGTAATTGGGCTACTCTTAGATGTTAATTTGGTATCAACTGTAAGCGAGGCATGTAGTCTGCGGTGGGACTAACACAATAGCTTTGGGTGTATAAAGGATTTGCATATATAATGTAAATGAAGTCAATGCCTGGCCTTGGAATCCTTTTGTTAGTAGAAGGGCTGGCTAAAGGGAGGGGCTAGTCCTTCCCAACAGGAAGTGAGGTTTTCTGAAAAGATTTGGGGAAATATTTGGGCAGTTGGGAGGAAACAAAGTAGGAGAAAGGAAGCATGTGCACAAGAGACTTGTATTGGTAATTAAAAGATAATTTTAGGCATATTTAACAACTGGCAGTTGTAAATAGTAAAACTTTTAGGTAATCTTGGGAATTGTTTTATGTAATTGTTTAGTCCCTGTGATAATGTAACTGTTTAGTTCCTTATTTTTTACATATTTCATCTTATTTTTACATATGAGCAACTGTCCTGCAACATAAGTCTGTGCACAATACAATCTTTTATACACAATCATTGGCGTGATTCCTTTAGTCACCCACAACCTAGAACCTACCGTGAGCAATTATTGTTATATCAACCATTTATATTTTTATTGATTTTTTTATTATAATAATTGTTTAAACATTTGTCGAGCCAGGCAGGAGGTTTGTTAGTGTGGCTGGAGATCATATTAGTGATTGTGTATTATTTGTGGTGTGCATAAAGCTTATGGTGTGGGTACAGTAAGTTGCTGTCGTACTGCGATAACACAGGGACTAGTCAAATATTCTGTTTGAGTATAGTCATCATCCATTAGTTGTCAGTAATTTTGGAGCAAAATGGAAAATCTGAACAATACACTGTATAAAGTAAAATACCCTCTTGAGCCATATAAAAAAGAAATAAGGTGCTTGATATAGTTTTGATACATGTACACAAATTAAACAAATCCAAACTTTTATTTAGATCTCTCAATAAATTTAAAATGAATTAAAATTAATTGCTTATAAAAAGCTAAAAGATTAATTGTCTATATCTTGTCTCTGTATATGTATCTATTATTATACGTATAACTATTTTAATTTCCCTCCTCCTCCTTCTCAGCAGGGGATCCTAATGCCAAGTTAAACAATAGGGGGAGGTCCAGAGTTAAACTCATTAATAAATACATTTATCATTTAAAAGTTCAAAAACTTTTGTGCAAAGAACCTTATTTTCATCACCCTGACCAGATATGCCCAAAACGTAAGTTTAAATGCCTTAGTTGCGTCCAAACCTACTAACACACTATCTTGTTTCTTATTAATAAGTAGGGATGAGCGAATCGATCCGGACGAACCCGGATTCGATCCGAATTTCATGAAAAATTAGATTCGGATCGAATCCGAATTTCCCCGCGATTCGATCGCTCGAAGTTTTCCTTTAACATCCATTCATTTACATACAAGCATTCTAAGATGGCGGACGGGACATGTCCAGACATCTACCCCGCGCCAGTGCAAGCTGGGGCAGTCACATGCAGCCTATCAGCAGCCAGCAAGCCCGGTGACGTCACAGCGCTATTTAAGGCCGGCGGCCATCTTGGTTTTCCTCATTTCTCTATTGCATTCGTGAGAGACAGAACGCTGTAGTGAGGGAGAGGCAGTTAGACAGGCAGGGACAGACAGGGACAGGCTGGAGACAGGCAGGAGACAGGCAGGAGACAGACATAAAGTCAGCGAAAAACAGGGAAAGTTAGGAAAAATCGGAGGCAGTCACAGGGAGATTTTTTTTTTTTTCATCCAGCCTGAGTGTTTGTTACTGGCTGGCTGACTGGCTTTGTTAGCGTTTTCAGGCTGTTTGTTAGCGTTAGCACTACTGCCTGCCAGGTGCACTTCTGTTGTGGCATCCCATTCTGTGACTACACCAGCCTCTATTTAAGACCATATAACCATTTGCACTTATTCTAATTGAAATTAGGCCTGATAAAGACACTTTTGCTGTGCATAGCACTACTGGTCCCTGCCAGGTGCACTCCTGTTTGGGGCATCCCATTCTGTGACTACAGCAGCCTCTATTTAAGACCATAACCATTTGCACCTATTATAATTGAAATTAGGCCTGATAAAGACACTTTTGCTGTGCATAGCACTACTGCCTGCCAGGTGCACTCCTGTTGTGGCATCCCATTCTGTGAGTACACCAGCCTCTATTTAAGACCATATAACCATTTGCACTTATTCTAATTGAAATTAGGCCTGATAAAGACACTTTTGCTGTGCATAGCACTACTGGTCCCAGGTGCACTCCTGTTTGGGGCATCCCATTCTGTGACTACAGCAGCCTCTATTTAAGACCATATAACCATTTGCACTTATTCTAATTGAAATTAGGCCTGATAAAGACACTTTTGCTGTGCATAGCACTACTGCCTGCCAGGTGCACTCCTGTTGTGGCATCCCATTCTGTGACTACAGCAGCCTCTATTTAAGACCATAACCATTTGCACCTATTATAATTTAAATTAGGCCTGATAAAGACACTTTTGCTGTGCATAGCACTACTGCCTGCCAGGTGCACTCCTGTTGTGGCATCCCATTCTGTGACTACACCAGCCTCTATTTAAGACCATATAACCATTTGCACTTATTCTAATTGAAATTAGGCCTGATAAAGACACTTTTGCTGTGCATAGCACTACTGGTCCCTGCCAGGTGCACTCCTGTTTGGGGCATCCCATTCTGTGACTACAGCAGCCTCTATTTAAGACCATAACCATTTGCACCTATTATAATTGAAATTAGGCCTGATAAAGACACTTTTGCTGTGCATAGCACTACTGCCTGCCAGATGCACTCCTGTTGTGGCATCCCATTCTGTGACTACACCAGCCTCTATTTAAGACCATATAACCATTTGCACTTATTATAATTGAAATTAGGCCTGATAAAGACACTTTTGCTGTGCATAGCACTACTGGTCCCAGGTGCACTCCTGTTTGGGGCATCCCATTCTGTGACTACAGCAGCCTCTATTTAAGACCATATAACCATTTGCACTTATTCTAATTGAAATTAGGCCTGATAAAGACACTTTTGCTTTGCATAGCACTACTGCCTGCCAGGTGCACTCCTGTTTGGGGCATCCCATTCTGTGACTACAGCAGCCTCTATTTAAGACCATAACCATTTGCACCTATTATAATTGAAATTAGGCCTGATAAAGACACTTTTGCTGTGCATAGCACTACTGGTCCCTGCCAGGTGCACTCCTGTTTGGGGCATCCCATTCTGTGACTACAGCAGCCTCTATTTAAGACCATAACCATTTGCACCTATTCTAATTGAAATTAGGCCTGATAAAGACACTTTTGCTGTGCATAGCACTACTGCCTGCCAGGTGCACTCCTGTTTGGGGCATCCCATTCTGTGACTACAGCAGCCTCTATTTAAGACCATAACCATTTGCACCTATTATAATTGAAATTAGGCCTGATAAAGACACTTTTGCTGTGCATAGCACTACTGCCTGCCAGGTGCACTCCTGTTTGGGGCATCCCATTCTGTGACTACAGCAGCCTCTATTTAAGACCATATAACCATTTGCACTTATTCTAATTGAAATTAGGCCTGATAAAGACACTTTTGCTGTGCATAGCACTACTGGTCCCTGCCAGGTGCACTCCTGTTTGGGGCATCCCATTCTGTGACTACAGCAGCCTCTATTTAAGACCATAACCATTTGCACCTATTATAATTGAAATTAGGCCTGATAAAGACACTTTTGCTGTGCATAGCACTACTGCCTGCCAGGTGCACTCCTGTTGTGGCATCCCATTCTGTGACTACACCAGCCTCTATTTATGACCATATAACCATTTGCACTTATTCTAATTGAAATTAGGCCTGATAAAGACACTTTTGCTGTGCATAGCACTACTGGTCCCAGGTGCACTCCTGTTTGGGGCATCCCATTCTGTGACTACAGCAGCCTCTATTTAAGACCATATAACCATTTGCACTTATTCTAATTGAAATTAGGCCTGATAAAGACACTTTTGCTGTGCATAGCACTACCGCCTGCCAGGTGCAGTCCTGTTTGGGGCATCCCATTCTGTGACTACAGCAGCCTCTATTTAAGACCATAACCATTTGCACCTATTATAATTGAAATTAGGCCTGATAAAGACACTTTTGCTGTGCATAGCACTACTGGTCCCTGCCAGGTGCACTCCTGTTTGGGGCATCCCATTCTGTGACTACAGCAGCCTCTATTTAAGACCATAACCATTTGCACCTATTATAATTTAAATTAGGCCTGATAAAGACACTTTTGCTGTGCATAGCACTACTGGTCCCTGCCAGGTGCACTCCTGTTTGGGGCATCCCATTCTGTAACTACAGCAGCCTCTATTTAAGACCATAACCATTTGCACCTATTATAATTGAAATTAGGCCTGATAAAGACACTTTTGCTGTGCATAGCACTACTGCCTGCCAGGTGCACTCCTGTTTGGGGCATCCCATTCTGTGACTACAGCAGCCTCTATTTAAGACCATAACCATTTGCACCTATTATAATTGAAATTAGGCCTGATAAAGACACTTTTGCTGTGCATAGCACTACTGGTCCCTGCCAGGTGCACTCCTGTTTGGGGCATCCCATTCTGTGACTACAGCAGCCTCTATTTAAGACCATAACCATTTGCACCTATTATAATTGAAATTAGGCCTGATAAAGACACTTTTGCTGTGCATAGCACTACTGCCTGCCAGGTGCACTCCTGTTGTGGCATCCCATTCTGTGACTACAGCAGCCTCTATTTAAGACCATAACCATTTGCACCTATTATAATTGAAATTAGGCCTGATAAAGACACTTTTGCTGTGCATAGCACTACTGGTCCCAGGTGCACTCCTGTTTGGGCATCCCATTCTGTAACATACCATTAGCCTCTGCATTTACTGTAAGCTGCACAGATATTTAAAGAAATTTGGCCTGTATGAGCCTGCTTACACACTGCTGCTGTGTGCATATACTGTATACTGATCTCAAGTCAGCTTTGGGGCATCCCATTCTGTAACATACCATTAGCCTCTGTATTTACTCTAAGCTGCACAGTTATTTAAAGAAATTTGGCCTGTATGAGCCTGCTTACACATTGCTGATGTGTGCATATATACTGATCTCAGGTCTGCTGTGGGGGCATCCCATTCTGTAACATAACATAACCTACCTACCATAATAAGCAGCTCTCTTATTTAAACTAAGCAGGCCTCTTATTTACACTAAGCAGCTCTCTTATTTAAACTAAGCAGGCCTCTTATTTACACTAAGCAGCTCTCTTATTTAAACTAAGCAGGCCTCTTATTTACACTAAGCAGCTCTCTTATTTAAGCTAAGCAGCTCTCTTATTTAAACTAAGCAGGCCTCTTGGAGGCTGATTGTCCACTTTTGGGTGTGCATTTATATTCGGTTTCATATACAGTGGGGTATCCCAATTTGTAAGATAACCTACCCCAACCATGTAAACTAAATAGGCCTGTTGCAGCCTGAGTTTCTCTGCTTGCGTATGGCCTGCATTACAATCTGTCTCTTTCAATGACACTGCTGCCTGGGGTATCCCAATTTGTAAGATAATCTACCCCAACCATGTAAACTAAAGGTTACGTCCTTCCAGAAGGAAAACTTATGCCGAACACTATTTTTGTTAGGGGCATTGACCTTTGGATTGATTGGCATGAAATTAAGGTTTTTTTTTCAAAGTATGGCGCTGTAAAGAAGGTCAAAATTATTTCTCATACTTGGATTATTGTTACTTTTTGTTCAGCTTGAAATATACCAGGCCACATGGGCATCCCAAGGCACATGCTATTTTAACCCTATCTGTTATACAACATAAGCGTTGATCAGCATCAGCTGCTTTATTAAGCTACTTCAGTTTGCACTTGTTTTTGACTGCTTTTAATAAACCAGGCCGCAGGGCACCCCAAAGCTGCACCTTGCACCCTATCTGGTATACAACATAAGCGTTGATCAGCATCAGCTTCATTAAGCTACTTCAGTTTGCACTTCCTTTTTGACTGCTTTCATTTAACCCGGCCGCAGGGCACCCCCATGCTGCACCTTGCACCCTACCTGTTTATACTAAATAAGCATCTACAGCCTCAGCTTTATTAAGTTATTGCATTTTGAATTGGTTTTGGTGTGCTTTAAATACACCAGGCCACAGGGCATCCCAAACCTGCATGTTGCACCCCATCTGTTATACTAAATAAGCGTTGATCAGCATCAGCTTTATTAAGCTATTGCATTTTGCATTGGTTTTTGTACTGCTGCCAAAACACTAGCCCATATGGGCATCCCAAACCAGCACATGTCACCCTATCTGTTATACTAAATAAGCTTCTACAGGCCCTTTTTTTATTTATTTATTTTTATTTATATAGAGCTGTAATAGCTTATATTGTGAGGTAAATTTGCCATTTTGCAGCATAATATAGAGCAGCCCCTGTGTAAATCTGAGGGGCAATAGCTTACATAGTGAGGTAAATTTGCCATTTTGCTTCGTTATATAGAGCAGGCCCTGTGTAAATCTGAGGGGCAATAGCTTATATTGTGAGGTAAATTTGCCATTTTGCAGCATAATATAGAGCAGCCCCTGTGTAAATCTGAGGGGCAATAGCTTATATAGTGAGGTAAATTTGCCATTTTGCTTCGTTATATAGAGCAGGCCCTGTGTAAATCTGAGGGGCAATAGCTTATATTGTGAGGTAAATTTGCAATTTTTCAGCATAATATAGAGCAGCCCCTGTGTAAATCTGAGGGGCAATAGCTTATATAGTGAGGTAAATTTGCCATTTTGCTTCGTTATATAGAGCAGGCCCTGTGTAAATCTGAGGGGCAATAGCTTATATTGTGAGGTAAATTTGCCATTTTTCAGCATAATATAGAGCAGCCCCTGTGTAAATCTGAGGGGGCAATAGTTTATATTATGAGGTAAATTCATGGTTTTGCACCATTATATGGAGCAGGCCCTGTGTAAATCTGAGGGGCAATAGCTTATATTGTGAGGTAAATTTGCCATTTTGCTTCATTATATAGAGCAGCCCAGTTGCCATCTAAATCAACTACAGTCAGGCAAGTACAGCTTTTCCAGGGCAAACTCTGCTAGTTGCGGACACAAGTCAAGTTTGGCTTCCCAGCAAATCCAGTGGATCCTGAAGGTGTGTTGGCATGGTCATGTCAAGGTATGACATGACCTGCTGTTTGAGGTCCAGCTCCAGGTCTTCCTGCTGCTCATGAGTAGACTCACTATGCGGTTGTAGAAAGCTACTCACTAGCGACTGAAGACTGAGGCTGCTGCTGATGGAGCTGCTGCTGCTCCTTCCACCCCCCCAGCAGCCATGGCAGTGGAAGGTGATCGCAGAGGTCCCCCCGAGTCAGACCTGCGGGAGTATGGGCCATGGCGCAGATAGACATCGCCCAACTGACTACGTGGGATGTCTCTGTAGTAGGTCAGTTTGTCCTCCCTCTCAGTGGGCGTAA
This sequence comes from Gastrophryne carolinensis, assembly GCA_027917425.1. Classification (NCBI taxonomy): domain Eukaryota; kingdom Metazoa; phylum Chordata; class Amphibia; order Anura; family Microhylidae; genus Gastrophryne; species Gastrophryne carolinensis. The sequence continues at coordinate 39,826,814 of CM051238.1, forward strand.
AAAATGCCCCCATTTTGTGCCGGAAGCGAGGGTCCAATAAGTTGGAGAGCCAGAAGTCTTCCCGCTGACAAATGGAGACAATTCTGCGCTCACTAGTACGCAAGCATGTGAGCATGCATCGTGCCATTTGTGCAAGTGACTCGGAGGGACTACCTGTCTCCATCTCCACTGTAAACTGCCACGGTGTGTCTGGGTCCTCTGTCTCGCCTTCCTCACAACCCTCTAGCTCCTGTGGCTGCTCCTGCTCCTCCTCTCCTGTCAGATGACTAGATAAAATGGTCATTTTGTGAAACCTAAACTGTGGTTTGCTGTGCCCCACCCCTTCCTCCTCCTCCTCCACTTCAGCCCCACAGGCTTCATGTGGCTGTGAAATGTATGTGCCATGTCTCCAGTGCCCTGAACAGCCATGGTTTCCAACATGTGTTGTAGTACATGAAGCAGTGGAATCTCATCGTTCATCTCATAGTCCTGGCAACTGACTAATAACGTAGCTTCCTCAAAGGGCCTGAGCAAACGGTCGGTGTCACGTATGAGCTGCCAATGGTTTACATTGAATTTACACAGGGGTGTCCCCCTATCCGTTTGGATCATCCAGAAATCCGTGATGGCTTTTCTCTGTTCCTATAGTGCAGTGGTCCTCAACCCTGTCCTCAAGGCCCACCAACATGTCATGTTTTTGGGATCTCCAAATAGCCAGCTCTATTGCTCTGCAGCTGCACTAATTACTCCACCTGTGCATCTTTGTGGAGATCTGCAAAACCTGGCCTGTTGGTGGGCCTTGAGGACAGGGTTGGGGACCACTGCTATAGTGGATCCTGCATATGGAGGGTGGAATTCCAACGGGTGGAAACATCGCAAATCAGACTATGGTGGGGTACACCGTTGTGACGCTGAGGCTCAATAAGGTTGTGCTTGGTGGTGTAGGAGTGCCAGAAGTGCATGCTAACTTTCTTTCCTGTTGTTCGGATGTCTTTCAGATGGGGGCAAGACTTCAAAACTAGACTGAACACGTGTGCCATGTCAGGACGCATGACTCTGGCTTCCTTGTCGCAGCGCAAACAAGATGTTCTTCCAAGTGTAATGCAGCAGGCTGGACTTATGGTGACGCTGTCTGAGAGGAGAAATCCCTCAGACATCAAGATTAAAAATTCCAAGAATTTTTGAGGGCTAATTATTCAGAGGCAAATGATAGCTAGTTGTTTCTGATTTAATTACAAGGTGGAAACACACCCTCAAACAAAACTTCACTTTGGCAATACTATTGCATTTGTCTATTCATAATTTTATGTATATACACTAACTAACCTACTTTTTCTCCACAGGATGCTGCATGAAACACTGCCACATCGCTGAGTAGCTGATTTTTCCTACCAACAGTCCGCAATAATTCACTGCTGCTGCTGCTGCCGCCGCCACCGCCGCAGACTCCAGGGACCCTCTTCCACTACCTCGGCTTGCAACACCTCCTCCCACGACACTCTCCTCATCACTAATTGCCGGCTAGTGGAAGAAGAGGCGAGTGTCTCCTCCACTTCTTGGCTGGGCAGTAGCTGCTGAATTTTATGATTATCAGATCTTCATCAATGGATAGTGGAGCTGAACCCAAAGCATAACAGACAGACAGTTGACTGGGGGTGTCAGATGCCACTTGTGATGCAGTGGACTGCTTTTGCAGCACTTCGAGACAAAGTTGCTTCATTGGCTGAATCAATGACTGGTAAAGCTGTGGAACATATGGTTGAAAAGCAAGAATAACCATTTGTTTTTATATGAAAAAGACCCTGGTTTATACAGACTTTTTTTTTTCCAGAGACTGCCCTGCGTGGAAATGAATGGCGCATGGATCAGCCAAGCTTTCCTCCCAACAATGCCTGATGTATTCCAGTAGATTGATGACGGGGCCAGACCAACACTAAAGAAAGATGGATCGTGCAAAACAGATTTAAGGCGCTGCTCTCCAGTTACAGACATTCCTCCGCATCGGACCACAAGTAAGTATTGATAAAAAATCCTTTACGTTACTCTTACTTTTTATTAATATTCTTCAGATAATATGGATCAGATATGATTCCAGATTAAAAATTCCAAGAATTTTTGAGGGCTAATTAGTCAGAGGCAATGATACCTTCTTGTTTCTGATTTAATTAAAAGGTGGAAACACACCCTCAAACAAAACTTCACTTTGGCAATACTTTTGCATTTGTTTATTCATAATTTTATGTAGATATTACTAACTAAGCTACTTTTTCTCCACATGACTCTCCACAGGGTGTGATTCATCCAATTTTTGGGCTCCTGAAGCCAACCCCAGTGTCTCTTTAAAGTAATGTTTGGGCTCCTGCTGCTGCTGCTGCTGCCAACTCCAGGGTGTGAATCATCCAATTTTTGGGCTCCTGAAGCCAACCCCAGGGTCTCTTTAAAGTAATATTTGGGCTCCTGCTGCTGTTGCTGCCAACTCCAGGGTGTGATTCATCCAATTTTTGGGCTCCTGAAGCCAACTCCAGTGTCTCTTTAAAGTAATGTTTGGGCTCCTGCTGCTGCTGCTGCTGCTGCTGCCAACTCCAGGGTGTGATTCATCCAATTTTTGGGCTCCTGAAGCCAACCCCAGGGTCTCTTTAAAGTAATGTTTGGGCTCCTGCTGCTGCTGCCAACTCCAGGGTGTGATTCGTCCAATTTTGGGGCTCCTGAAGCCAACCCCAGGGTCTCTTTAAAGTAATGTTTGGGCTCCTGCTGCTGCTGCTGCTGCCAACTCCAGGGTGTGAATCATCCAATTTTTGGGCTCCTGAAGCCAACCCCAGGGTCTCTTTAAAGTAATATTTGGGCTCCTGCTGCTGCTGCTGCCAACTCCAGGGTGTGATTTATCCAATTTTTGGGCTCCTGAAGCCAACTCCAGTGTCTCTTTAAAGTAATGTTTGGGCTCCTGCTGCTGCTGCTGCTGCCAACTCCAGGGTGTGATTCATCCAATTTTTGGGCTCCTGAAGCCAACCCCAGTGTCTCTTTAAAGTAATGTTTGGGCTCCTGCTGCTGCTGCCAACTCCAGGGTGTGATTCATCCAATTTTTGGGCTCCTGAAGCCAACCCCAGGGTCTCTTTAAAGTAATATTTGGGCTTCTGCTGCTGCTGCTGCCAACTCCAGGGTGTGATTCATCCAATTTTTGGGCTCCTGAAGCCAACCCCAGGGTCTCTTTAAAGTAATGTCTGGGCTCCTGATGCTGCTGCTGCCAACTCCAGGGTGTGAATCATCCAATTTTTGGGCTCCTGAAGCCAACCCCAGGGTCTCTTTAAAGTAATATTTGGGCTCCTGCTGCTGCTGCTGCCAACTCCAGGGTGTGATTCATCCAATTTCTGGGCTCCTGAAGCCAACTCCAGTGTCTCTTTAAAGTAATGTTTGGGCTCCTGCTGCTGCTGCCAACTCCAGGGTGTGATTCATCCAATTTTTGGGCTCCTGAAGCCAACCCCAGGGTCTCTTTAAAGTAATGTTTGGGCTCCTGCTGCTGCTGCTGCAGCCAACTCCAGGGTGTGAATCATCCAATTTTTGGGCTCCTGAAGCCAACCCCAGTGTCTCTTTAAAGTAATATTTGGGCTCCTGCTGCTGCTACCAACTCCAGGGTGTGATTCATCCAATTTTTGAGCTCCTGAAGCCAACTCCAGTGTCTCTTTAAAGTAATGTTTGGACTCCTGCTGCTGCTGCTGCCAACTCCAGGGTGTGATTCATCCAATTTTTGGGCTCCTGAAGCCAACCCCAGTGTCTCTTTAAAGTAATGTTTGGGCTCCTGCTGCTGCTTCCAACTCCAGGGTGTGATTCATCCAATTTTTGGGCTCCTGAAGCCAACCCCAGGGTCTCTTTAAAGTAATATTTGGGCTCCTGCTGCTGCTGCTGCCAACTCCAGGGTGTGATTCATCCAATTTTTTGGCTCGTGAAGCCAACCCCAGGGTCTCTTTAAAGTAATATTTGGGCTCCTGCTGCTGCTGCCAACTCCAGGGTGTGATTCATCCAATTTTTTGGCTCCTGAAGCCAACCCCAGGGTCTCTTTAAAGTAATATTTGGGCTGCTGCTGCTGCTGCCAACTCCAGGGTGTGATTCATCCAATTTTTGGGCTCCTGAAGGCAACTCCAGTGTATATTTGGGCTCCTGCTGCTGCTGCCAACTCCAGGGTGTGATTCATCCAATTTTTGGGCTCCTGAAGCCAACCCCAGTGTCTCTTTATAGCAATGTTCGGGCTCCTGCTGCTGCTGCTGCTGCCAACTCCAGGGTGTGATTCATCCAATTTTTTGGCTCCTGAAGCCAACTCCAGTGTCTCTTTAAAGTAATGTTAGGGCTGCTGCTGCTGCTGCTGCCAACTCCAGGGTGTGATTCATCCAATTTTTGGGCTCCTGAAGCCAACCCCAGTGTCTCTTTAAAGTAATGTTTGGGCTCCTGCTGCTGCTGCTGCTGCCAACTCCAGGGTGTGATTCATCCAATTTTTGGGCTCCTGAAGCCAACCCCAGGGTCTCTTTAAAGTAATATTTGGGCTCCTGCTGCTGCTGCCAACTCCAGGGTGTGATTCATCCAATTTTTGGGCTCCTGAAGCCAACCCCAGGGTCTCTTTAAAGTAATGTTTGGGCTCCTGCTGCTGCTGCTGCTGCCAACTCCAGGGTGTGAATCATCCAATTTTTGGGCTCCTGAAGCCAACCCCAGGGTCTCTTTAAAGTAATATTTGGGCTCCTGCTGCTGCTGCTGCCAACTCCAGGGTGTGATTCATCCAATTTTTGGGCTCCTGAAGCCAACTCCAGTGTCTCTTTAAAGTAATGTTTGGGCTCCTGCTGCTGCTGCCAACTCCAGGGTGTGATTCATCCAATTTTTGGGCTCCTGAAGCCAACCCCAGTGTCTCTTTAAAGTAATGTTTGGCTCCTGCTGCTGCTGCCAACTCCAGGGTGTGATTCATCCAATTTTTGGGCTCCTGAAGCCAACCCCAAGGTCTCTTTAAAGTAATATTTGGGCTCCTGCTGCTGCTGCTGCCAACTCCAGGGTGTGATTCATCCAATTTTAGGGCTCCTGAAGCCAACCCCAGGGTCTCTTTAAAGTAATGTTTGGGCTCCTGCTGCTGCTGCTGCTGCCAACTCCAGGGTGTGATTCATCCAATTTTTGGGCTCCTGAAGCCAACCCCAGGGTCTCTTTAAAGTAATGTTTGGGCTCCTGCTGCTGCTGCTGCTGCCAACTCCAGGTTGTGATTCATCCAATTTTTGGGCTCCTGAAGCCAACTCCAGTGTATATTTGGGCTCCTGCTGCTGCTGCTGCTGCCAACTCCAGGGTGTGATTCATCCAATTTTTGGGCTCCTGAAGCCAACCCCAGTGTCTCTTTAAAGTAATGTTTGGGCTCCTGCTGCTGCTGCTGCTGCTGCCAACTCCAGGGTGTGATTCATCCAATTTTTTGGCTCCTGAAGCCAACCCCAGTGTCTCTTTAAAGTAATGTTTGGACTCCTGCTGCTGCTGCTGCTGCCAACTCCAGGGTGTGTATCATCCAATTTTTGGGCTCCTGAAGCCAACTCCAGTGTCTCTTTAAAGCAATGTTTGGGCTGCTGCTGCTGCTGCCAACTCCAGGGTGTGATTCATCCAATTTTTGGGCTCCTGAAGCCAACCCCAGTGTCTCTTTAAAGTAATGTTTGGACTCCTGCTGCTGCTGCTGCTGCTGCCAACTCCAGGGTGTGTATCATCCAATTTTTGGGCTCCTGAAGCCAACTCCAGTGTCTCTTTAAAGCAATGTTTGGGCTGCTGCTGCTGCTGCCAACTCCAGGGTGTGATTCATCCAATTTTTTGGCTCCTGAAGCCAACTCCAGTGTCTCTTTAAAGTAATGTTTGGGCTGCTGCTGCTGCTGCTTCCAACATCAGGGTGTGATTCATCCAATTTTTTGGCTCCTGAAGCCAACCCCAGTGTCTCTTTAAAGTAATGTTTGGGCTCCTGCTGCTGCTGCTGCTGCTGCCAACTCCAGGGTGTGATTCATCCAATTTTTTGGCTCCTGAAGCCAACCCCAGTGTCTCTTTAAAGTAATGTTTGGACTCCTGCTGCTGCTGCTGCTGCCAACTCCAGGGTGTGTATCATCCAATTTTTGGGCTCCTGAAGCCAACTCCAGTGTCTCTTTAAAGCAATGTTTGGGCTGCTGCTGCTGCTGCCAACTCCAGGGTGTGATTCATCCAATTTTTGGGCTCCTGAAGCCAACCCCAGTGTCTCTTTAAAGTAATGTTTGGACTCCTGCTGCTGCTGCTGCTGCTGCCAACTCCAGGGTGTGTATCATCCAATTTTTGGGCTCCTGAAGCCAACTCCAGTGTCTCTTTAAAGCAATGTTTGGGCTGCTGCTGCTGCTGCCAACTCCAGGGTGTGATTCATCCAATTTTTTGGCTCCTGAAGCCAACTCCAGTGTCTCTTTAAAGTAATGTTTGGGCTGCTGCTGCTGCTGCTTCCAACTCCAGGGTGTGATTCATCCAATTTTTTGGCTCCTGAAGCCAACCCCAGTGTCTCTTTAAAGTAATGTTTGGGCTCCTGCTGCTGCTGCTGCTGCCAACTCCAGGGTGTGATTCATCCAATTTTTTGGCTCCTGAAGCCAACCCCAGTGTCTCTTTAAAGTAATGTTTGGGCTCCTGCTGCTGCTGCTGCTGCCAACTCCAGGGTGTGATTCATCCAATTTTTTGGCTCCTGAAGCCAACCCCAGGGTCTCTTTAAAGTAATGTTTGGGCTCCTGCTGCTGCTGCTGCTGCCAACTCCAGGGTGTGATTCATCCAATTTTTGGGCTCCTGAAGCCAACCCCAGGGTCTCTTTAAAGTAATGTTTGGGCTCCTGCTGCTGCTGCTGCTGCCAACTCCAGGGTGTGATTCATCCAATTTTTGGGCTCCTGAAGCCAACTCCAGTGTCTCTTTAAAGTAATGTTTGGGCTCCTGCTGCTGCTGCTGCTGCCAACTCCAGGGTGTGATTCATCCAATTTTTGGGCTCCTGAAGCCAACCCCAGTGTCTCTTTAAAGTAATGTTTGGGCTCCTGCTGCTGCTGCCAACTCCAGGGTGTGATTCATCCAATTTTTTGGGCTCCTGAAGCCAACCCCAGGGTCTCTTTAAAGTAATGTTTGGGCTCCTGCTGCTGCTGCTGCCAACTCCAGGGTGTGATTCATCCAATTTTTGGGCTCCTGAAGCCAACCCCAGGGTCTCTTTAAAGTAATGTTTGGGCTCCTGCTGCTGCTGCCAACTCCAGGGTGTGATTCATCCAATTTTTGGGCTCCTGAAGCCAACCCCAGGGTCTCTTTAAAGTAATATTTGGGCTCCTGCTGCTGCTGCTGCTGCCAACTCCAGGGTGTGATTCATCCAATTTTTGGGCTCCTGAAGCCAACTCCAGTGTATATTTGGGCTCCTGCTGCTGCTGCTGCTGCTGCCAACTCCAGGGTGTGATTCATCCAATTTTTGGGCTCCTGAAGCCAACCCCAGTGTCTCTTTAAAGTAATGTTTGGGCTCCTGCTGCTGCTGCTGCTGCCAACTCCAGGGTGTGAATCATCCAATTTTTGGGCTCCTGAAGCCAACTCCAGTGTCTCTTTAAAGTAATGTTTGGGCTGCTGCTGCTGCTGCCAACTCCAGGGTGTGATTCATCCAATTTTTTGGCTCCTGAAGCCAACCCCAGTGTCTCTTTAAAGTAATGTTTGGGCTCCTGCTGCTGCTGCCAACTCCAGGGTGTGATTCATCCAATTTTTGGGCTCCTGAAGCCAACCCCAGGGTCTCTTTAAAGTAATATTTGGGCTCCTGTTGCTGCTGCTGCTGCCAACTCCAGGGTGTGATTCATCCAATTTTTGGGCTCCTGAAGCCAACCCCAGGGTCTCTTTAAAGTAACATTTGGGCTCCAGCTGCTGCTGCTGCCAACTCCAGGGTGTGATTCATCCAATTTTTGGGCTCCTGAAGCCAACTCCAGTGTCTCTTTAAAGTAATGTTTGGGCTCCTGCTGCTGCTGCTGCCAACTCCAGGGTGTGATTCATCCAATTTTTGGGCTCCTGAAGCCAACCCCAGTGTCTCTTTAAAGTAATGTTTGGGCTCCTGCTGCTGCTGCCAACTCCAGGGTGTGATTCATCCAATTTTTGGGCTACTGAAGCCAACCCCAGGGTCTCTTTAAAGTAATATTTGGGCTCCTGCTTCTGCTGCTGCTGCCAACTCCAGGGTGTGATTCATCCAATTTTTGGGCTCCTGAAGCCAACCCCAGGGTCTCTTTAAAGTAATTTTTGGGCTCCTGCTGCTGCTGCTGCTGCCAACTCCAGGGTGTGATTCATCCACATTTGGGGCTCCTGAAGCCAACTCCAGTGTATATTTGGGATCCTGCTGCTGCTGCTGCTGCTGCTGCCAACTCCAGGGTGTGATTCATCCAATTTTTGGGCTCCTGAAGCCAACCCCAGTGTCTCTTTAAAGTAATGTTTGGGCTCCTGCTGCTGCTGCTGCCAACTCCAGGGTGTGATTCATCCAATTTTTTGGCTCCTGAAGCCAACCCCAGTGTCTCTTTAAAGTAATGTTTGTGCTCCTGCTGCTGCTGCTGCTGCCAACTCCAGGGTGTGATTCATCTAATTTTTGGGCTCCTGAAGCCAACCCCAGTGTCTCTTTAAAGTAATGTTTGGGCTGCTGCTGCCAACTCCAGGGTGTGATTCATCCAATTTTTGGGCTCCTGAAGCCAAACCCAGTGTCTCTTTAAAGTAATGTTTGGGCTCCTGCTGCTGCTGCTGCTGCCAACTCCAGGGTGTGATTCGTCCAATTTTTTGGCTCCTGAAGCCAACCCCAGGGTCTCTTTAAAGTAATATTTGGGCTCCTGCTGCTGCTGCTGCCAACTCCAGGGTGTGATTCATCCAATTTTTGGGCTCCTGAAGCCAACCCCAGGGTCTCTTTAAAGTAATGTTTGGGCTCCTGCTGCTGCTGCCAACTCCAGGGTGTGAATCATCCAATTTTTGGGCTCCTGAAGCCAACCCCAGGGTCTCTTTAAAGTAATTTTTGGGCTCCTGCTGCTGCTGCTGCTGCCAACTCCAGGGTGTGATTCGTCCAATTTTTGGGCTCCTGAAGCCAACTCCAGTGTCTCTTTAAAGTAATGTTTGGGCTCCTGCTGCTGCTGCTGCTGCTGCCAACTCCAGGGTGTGATTCATCCAATTTTTGGGCTCCTGAAGCCAACCCCAGTGTCTCTTTAAAGTAATGTTTGGGCTCCTGCTGCTGCTGCCAACTCCAGGGTGTGATTCATCCAATTTTTGGGCTCCTGAAGCCAACCCCAGGGTCTCTTTAAAGTAATATTTGGGCTCCTGCTGCTGCTGCCAACTCCAGGGTGTGATTCATCCAATTTTTGGGCACCTGAAGCCAACCCCAGTGTCTCTTTAAAGTAATGTTCGGGCTCCTGCTGCTGCTGCTGCTGCCAACTCCAGGGTGTGATTCATCCAATTTTTTGGCTCCTGAAGCCAACCCCAGTGTCTCTTTAAAGTAATGTTTGGGCTCCTGCTGCTGCTGCCAACTACAGGGTGTGAATCATCCAATTTTTGGGCTCCTGAAGCCAACTCCAGTGTCTCTTTAAAGTAATGTTTGGGCTGCTGCTGCTGCTGCTGCCAACTCCAGGGTGTGATTCATCCAATTTTTGGGCTCCTGAAGCCAACCCCAGTGTCTCTTTAAAGTAATGTTTGGGCTCCTGCTGCTGCTGCTGCTGCCAACTCTAGGGTGTGATTCATCCAATTTTTTGGATCCTGAAGCCAACCCCAGGGTCTCTTTAAAGTAATATTTGGGCTCCTGCTGCTGCTGCCAACTCCAGGGTGTGATTCATCCAATTTTTGGGCTCCTGAAGCCAACCCCAGGGTCTCTTTAAAGTAATGTTTGGGCTCCTGCTGCTGCTGCTGCTGCCAACTCCAGGGTGTGAATCATCCAATTTTCGGGCTCCTGAAGCCAACCCCAGGGTCTCTTTAAAGTAATATTTGGGCTCCTGCTGCTGCTGCTGCCAACTCCAGGGTGTGATTCATCCAATTTTTGGGCTCCTGAAGCCAACTCCAGTGTCTCTTTAAAGTAATGTTTGGGCTCCTGCTGCTGCTGCTGCTGCCAACTCCAGGGTGTGATTCATCCAATTTTTGGGCTCCTGAAGCCAACCCCAGTGTCTCTTTAAAGTAATGTTTGGGCTCCTGCTGCTGCTGCAAACTCCAGGGTGTGATTCATCCAATTTTTGGGCTCCTGAAGCCAACCCCAGGGTCTCTTTAAAGTAATATTTGGGCTCCTGCTGCTGCTGCTGCCAACTCCAGGGTGTGATTCATCCAATTTTTGGGCTCCTGAAGCCAACTCCAGTGTATATTTGGGCTCCTGCTGCTGCTGCCAACTCCAGGGTGTGATTCATCCAATTTTTTGGCTCCTGAAGCCAACCCCAGGGTCCCTTTAAAGTAATATTTGGGCTCCTGCTGCTGCTGCCAACTCCAGGGTGTGATGCATCCAATGTTTGGGCTCCTGAAGCCAACCCCAGTGTCTCTTTAAAGTAATGTTTGGGCTCCTGCTGCTGCTGCTGCTGCCAACTCCAGGGTGTGATTCATCCAATTTTTGGGCTCCTGAAGCCAACCCCAGGGTCTCTTTAAAGTAATATTTGGGCTCCTGCTGCTGCCAACTCCAGGGTGTGATTCATCCAATTGTTGGGCTCCTGAAGCCAACCCCAGTGTCTCTTTAAAGTAATGTTTGGGTGGGCTGCTGCTGCTGCTGCTAACTCCAGTGTGTGATTCATCCAAATTTTTGGCTCCTGAAGCCAACCCCAGTGTCTCTTTAAAGTAATGTTTGGGTGGGCTGCTGCTGCTGCTGCTAACTCCAGGGTGTGATTCATCCAATTTTTTGGCTCCTGAAGCCAACCCCAGTGTCTCTTTAAAGTAATGTTTGGGCTCCTGCTGCTGCTGCTGCTGCCAACTCCAGGGTGTGAATCATCCAATTTTTGGGCTCCTGAAGCCAACTCCAGTGTCTCTTTAAAGTAATGTTTGGGCTGCTGCTGCTGCTGCTGCCAACTCCAGGGTGTGATTCATCCAATTTTGGGGCTCCTGAAGCCAACCCCAGTGTCTCTTTAAAGTAATGTTTGGGCTCCTGCTGCTGCTGCTGCTGCTGCTGCTGCCAACTCCAGGGTGTGATTCATCCAATTTTTGGGCTCCTGAAGCCAACCCCAGGGTATCTTTAAAGTAATATTTGGGCTCCTGCTGCTGCTGCTGCTGCCAACTCCAGGGTGTGATTCATCCAATTTTTGGGCTCCTGAAGCCAACCCCAGGGTCTCTTTAAAGTAATATTTGGGCTCCTGCTGCTGCTGCCAACTCCAGGGTGTGATTCATCCAATTTTTGGGCTCCTGAAGCCAACTCCAGTGTATATTTGGGCTCCTGCTGCTGCTGCTGCCAACTCCAGGGTGTGATTCATCCATATTTTTGGCTCCTGAAGCCAACCCCAGGGTCTCTTTAAAGTAATGTTTGGGCTCCTGCTGCTGCTGCTGCTGCCAACTCCAGGGTGTGATTCATCCAATTTTTTGGCTCCTGAAGCTAACCCCAGGGTCTCTTTAAAGTAATGTTTGGGCTCCTGCTGCTGCTGCTGCTGCCAACTCCAGGGTGTGATTCATCCAATTTTTGGGCTCCTGAAGCCAACCCCAGTGTCTCTTTAAAGTAATGTTTGGGTGTGCTGCTGCTGCTGCTGCTAACTCCAGGGTGTGATTCATCCAATTTTTTGGCTCCTGAAGCCAACCCCAGTGTCTCTTTAAAGTAATGTTTGGGTGGGCTGCTGCTGCTGCTGCCAACTCCAGGGTGTGATTCATCCAATTTTTTGGCTCCTGAAGCCAACCCCAGTGTCTCTTTAAAGTAATGTTTGGGCTCCTGCTGCTGCTGCTGCTGCCAACTCCAGGGTGTGAATCATCCAATTTTTGGGCTCCTGAAGCCAACTCCAGTGTCTCTTTAAAGTAATGGTTGGGCTGCTGCTGCCAACTCCAGGGTGTGATTCATCCAATTTTTGGGCTCCTGAAGCCAACCCCAGTGTCTCTTTAAAGTAATGTTTGGGCTCCTGCTGCTGCTGCTGCTCCCAACTCCAGGGTGTGAATCATCCAATTTTTGGGCTCCTGAAGCCAACCCCAGGGTCTCTTTAAAGTAATATTTGGGCTCCTGCTGCTGCTGCTGCCAACTCCAGGGTGTGATTCATCCAATTTTTTGGCTCCTGAAGCCAACCCCAGGGTCTCTTTAAAGTAATATTTGGGCTCCTGCTGCTGCCAACTCCAGGGTGTGATTCATCCAATTTTTGGGCTCCTGAAGCCAACCCCAGGGTCTCTTTAAAGTTATATTTGGGCTCCTGCTGCTGCTGCTGCTGCTGCTGCCAACTCCAGGGTGTGATTTATCCAATTTTTTGCCTCCTGAAGCCAACCCCAGTGTCTCTTTAAAGTAATGTTTGGGCTCCTGCTGCTGCTGCTGCTGCCAACTCCAGGGTGTGATTCATCCAATTTTTGGGCTCCTGAAGCCAACTCCAGTGTATATTTGGGCTCCTGCTGCTGCTGCTGCCAACTCCAGGGTGTGATTCATCCAATTTTTGGGCTCCTGAAGCCAACCCCAGTGTCTCTTTAAAGTAATATTTGGGCTCCTGCTGCTGCTGCTTGCAACTCCAGGGTGTGATTCATCCAATTTTTGGGCTCCTGAAGCCAACTCCAGCGTCTCTTTCATCCAATTTTTGGGCTCCTGCTGCTGCTTGCAACTCCAGGGTGTGATTCATCTAATTTTTGGGCTCCTGCTGCTGCCAACTCCAGTGTCTCTTTAAAGCAATGTTTGGGCTCCTGCCCCTCATAGTGATGCCACTTCAACTCTCTGCAATTGTGCCGCTCTGCGATTCTATTAGCGATGCCTCTGATCTGCATGTGATATTTATTCAAAGTATTATTTAACTAATCCAGCACGCATCCTGTGCGTGTTACAGTAAGGCAGAATGGTTTACAACCCTATTGAGGCTCTAGGAGGCTCAGAAATAGCCGTTTTTAATAGCGATTCATCGCGAATAAATTCGGATCGAAACGATTTTTGTCGGAAAATTCGGCGAATCAGTCGAATCGAATTTTTCAAAAGTTCGCTCATCTCTATTAATAAGTATAGAATGTATATTATGAATAGCCCCTATTGCCGTTGTTATATTAAACACACTTGACCTGCCCTTAACAAAACCTGTCTGTGATGCTGTTATCAAGTCTGGAAAAATTGATTGCAGCCGATCTGCCATGATCTTTGATATCCAAATTTAACAATGAAATTGGTCTATAAGATTCTTTAGATTCAGATCTTCAAAATCAAGAGATTCTCAAAATAAGTTTGTTTTTTTCCTTGAGACCAATTCAATAATATGACCTCTTAATACCACTTTAAACGTAGACCAAAGTAAAGCTGAGTTGTCTCTTTGTTCATAATTATCCTTTTCAAATTGATCCAATGGAAAATTCAATTCCCTTTCGAATTCCTCCGATCTATAAAGATGTGAAGGAAATTTCTGTGGCATCCTCAGTGAACAGATAATCGGAGCATCATCAGATGTTATAATATTTTCAATTTTAGTAGACACATTTATTAAGAAGCATTGATAAAATTAGAAAAAAATATCTAGAAAGAACTTTGTGGTTTTAAAAAAAAGTAAATTCTATATCTTACGGATGACTTATTCAAAAGGTCTGCATTTTGTATCAATTGTTTTAAAGGATGTGCAGTACTCTCCATCTTATAAGAATAAGTGGACTTATCCATATAAGTATCATATTGGAATCCCCACCAATAATGCACTCGTAATTTTGTTAAGAGATTTAAGAAAAAATAATTTGACGACCCATTGGGTGCATATATATTTAAAAAAACATAATTGTATCATTCAATTTGTTTTTTTAAAGCGGACCTTCACCCTGAAAAAGAGCATATCTTATATGTTTCCCACACCCTGGACATCCTACCTGCATCTACTGCATGTTATGAGCCTTTAAACATCCAAGATGGCTGCTCATGGAACATCAGGCAGCCTGCAAACAGGAAGTGTCTTCTGACTGTGCCGCTCTGCATTGTGGGATTGCTGTCCTTTCTGTGACCCCAGCTCTGCTCTGTCTGTGCAAAGCACAGCTATAACCCCACCCCCTGTACTTTATCCCGCTCTCCTCTCCTCAGTATGTGATACTTCTGAGTCAAGATGGCCGCGTCCATATCCTAGAGTCCTGAACAGAGTTGCAGCCCGGTGGGGGAAAGAATAATAAGTAAGTGAATAAAAACGTAAAATATGGGGGGCGTGGTTACGCTATGGCCACGTATGTGGGAGCTTCGCGCCTAAAAGCTTCAATTCACCACCCATTCCCGTTTTCTGGACCCACCTGGACCCATGTCCAAAAGAAGAAAGATCAGGGCAGTGGCTGGAAACGCCAGAGCTGCCCAAATCTCCCATTATTACCCCCCGAACGAAGCTCCAGCCCGCTGAGGGAGGACTGCAATATGGCGTGTCATGGAGGAAGCAAGGAGAAGGTGGCGGCACCCGGCGAACCTGAGGAGCGACGATCCGGCACCTGCAAGATTAGCGATGAGCGCTGCAATGGCGCTGAAGAGGTAGGAGAGCCAGCACTGGCATGAGGGGACTCACCTGGTGCTGTGGTCGGGGGGTCCCAAAGTGACAAGATGGCGGGCAGCCTGGAGAGAAGAAGCTCGGCGCCGCCCCCTGCAAGAGAGGAAGAAACGCCAACGGTGACAGCCGTGGTAGCGGAGCTCACAGATGCAGAGGAGCGGAGGACCTCAGCAGCGGCACCAACGGCTCTGGGCGGCGGGAGGGGGAGCCAGCGCCCGCTGCCCGGAGATCGTGTGCTGGAAGGCGGGCCGCAGGGAGCCGATGCCGCAGCAGCGTGTAATCGGCAGTGGCGGTCGGGCAGAGTAGGGGGGGCATTTCCCCAGCCCCCAAGGGTCATAAGCGGAGCCCCCACTGGGGGATCCTTCACCGTTGGATGACGGCATTATCAGTACTTCATCACCCCCCCCCCCCGAGGGGGCACGCAGATGGCCCTCTGCCCCTCAGGCATCAGGGGCTGAATGGCACTGTTAGCTGGGGAAGCCAGTGCCCCCCCTTCATGATCTTGTCCACCCCCAGCTCTAACTCCAGAACTAGCCCCATTAGTTGGGCACAGGGCTGGTGGTGGGCCGTCTGGCCGGGCCCCGCTGGGAACCTCCTTTTGCCATCTGGCTTTGAGCGGATTCTTCACCTTACCGAGGCAATGCTCTCGCCGGCTCAGGGACATGATTAGTCTCGGCGGGGCCAGGCTGTTCGCGCCATGGCAGACACGTGGCCGCTTGGCCTCGGGCGGGGCCGGGTGGGCGGCTAGGGGAGGCCCCCCACACTTATGCAGGGCACTCGGGTGGCCCTCCTGGGTCGGGACCCGCCTGGGGTGCTTGGTTTCCCCCCTGTTTGTGGCGATTACCAAGTGGAAGTTGTAGAGGCATCAGGCTTGGGACCTGCGAGAACCCCTGCCCTTGCAACCAGAAATCTGGTACCAGTAAGCAGAACCATGTCCAGCCTCCAACATCAACGGGTATAAAGTTACTACATAAAAAAAGAGCACTTCCCACTTTGTGGCTATAGCTTCCCAACCCCCGATATAGGCAAGTCTTCCCTCTCCTCTAGTGGGGAGAGCAAAGAGAGTAACTAGTTACACTTAGTTTAACCCCCTGTTACTATCCTCGGTAACCCGAGTATTGTTACTTACCTATCTACCTAACCTCTTACAAACTTTTCTGTTGTACTCTACCCAAAACCCCCATCTCCCTTGCCCACCTTTTCCCGTGTTGACCCCTACGAAATGACAGAAGTAATTACCTGCTTACCTGACACCTCATCCTGGAAAGCGTGGGTGCCACTTAGCAAGGTCAATAAACTGAAAAGATCCTTGGCGAGCCTCCAACTGATCGACACTTGGAGGGCTCTCAATGGCTCCAAAAGAGACTACTCTTTCTACTCTCATGCGGCCAACTCACTGGAGTCCCAAGGCGTGGATTGGCTCTATATTATGGTCTGACCATGTCCCAATTTTTATCTCGCTCTGCCTCCTAGGTCCCTCCCCCCCTGGGATGGACATGGCGGTTGAATGATGACTTGTTGAGTGACGTGGCCTGCTCCACCTCGATCGAGAAGGTGATTGAACATTTCCTTGAAGACCACAAAAATGACCCCCCCCCACTGCCCTATCAATGGGAAGCCCTGAAGTGCATTCTCAGAGGGGAATTCATTAGGCATGGGGCTAGACTTAAGCGAGAACAAGCCTCTCTTATAATCAAGACACAAGATTTGATCCACTCCCTCGAAGAGGAACATAAGAGTATGCCTACGAATACCAAATTGCTGAAATTACAGAATGCTAGGGAAAAGCTCCAAAAGTTTTACTGTCAGTCATACCTACGCTACAAAACCAGGGGTCGAGCCCTTCTCTATGAGTCTGCAAATAAGTGTGGCCGTATGCTCGCTAGGGTGCTTCACCCAAGGCCGACGGCAACCTACATCCCGGCCCTCCAAAAACAAGACGGCTCGCTTGTGCAGACCCCTTCTGGCATAGCAGATACCTTTAGGACTTTTACACCTCACTTTATAACATTCCCCCCCCCCCCCCCCGATTCTGCACCAAATGCCCGAGCAACCCCGGAGGAAATAGCTGCATATATAGAAAGTATCCCCCTGCCCACCATTTCTGTGGAGGAGGTGGAACTTCTGGAGAGATCCTTCTCAGAGCAGGAAGTGGCTAGGGCGGTCAAGGAGTCGCCGGCGGGCAAAAGCACTGGCCCGGATGGCTACTCGCCTAAATTCTACAAACACTTCGGTCCCCGTTTGATTCCATTGCTAACAAAGACCTTCAATGCTATTAGTGAGCAGTGCCCCTTCCCCAAGTAGGCACTCGAGGCGACGATAGCGGTCATCCCCAAGCCGGATAAAGATGCCACCCTTTGTGAGAATTAATTAATACTGATCTTAAACTCTACGCCAAGATTATCTCCCTGAGGCTGCAGCCGCTGCTCCTGGCATTGATCCACTTGGATCAGGTGGGATTTGTCCCAGGGAGGGAGGCCAGGGACAACACCAACAAGCTCCTCGACCTAATATCTTAATCAATATCACAGGGGAGCCTGCTTGCCTTCTCTTGTGCGATGCGGGGAAGGCATTTGACAGAGTTGACTGGGATTTCATGAGGGCCTCGTTACGGCAGATTGGTGTTGGACCTGGCCTCCTTTCCAAAATCCTTGCGCTTTATGCGTCCCCATCAGCTAGAGTCAGAGCTAACGGTCTTCTCTCTGCCTCCTTCCCCATAAGCAAAGGAACGCGCCAGGGGTGCCCACTGTCCCCCCTGCTATATGTTCTTACAATGGAACATCTGGCTGTAGCCATACGGAACAATCCGGACATCAAGGGGATTCAAATAGCGAATCGTCAATACAAAACTTCTCTATTCGCAGATGATTTACTACTGCATCTAACATCTGCACATACTTCCTTCCCATCGGTTCTGAGAGAGTTCCAGCGGTTTGGCCGGGTGAGCAACTTTAAAGTTAACTACGCGAAGTCTGAGGCTCTAAATATCTCCCTCCCGGCCCGAGAGGTTCATCTATTGGAGAGTAACTTCCCCTTGAAGTGGAGGCCCCAGGCTATTAAATATTTAGATGTGCAAATCCCTACGGATCTCTCTAAACTATATGAACTAAATTATGCTCCATTCCTCACCAAAACACTGGCCGGCCTTGGCTCCCACACGAAGAAGCCAATCTCTTGGTTTGGGAGGATTAACTGCCTGAAAATGGGCACGCTCCCCAAACTTCTGTATATATTTCAAACAGTCCCAATAAAAATCCCCAACTGTTTTTTTCACAAGTTGAGGTCGGCATTTTCCAAATTTGTATGGGGGGTCAACAGGCCGAGAGTTAGATTCTCTACCCTTTCAAGAAGCAGGACTGCAGGGGGGTTAGGACTCCCGGATCTGAGGGGCTACCACGCAGCCAGGATTCTTCAACGAATGGTTGACTGGTCTCACGGGGGGGGACAAACGATGGGTTCAGCTTGAGAAATCATTATCTACATTCAACCTCATCTCACTGGCGTGGGCCGGTCCTCTCACCAGATCTCAGAGGGAGTCTTTGCCTCTCCAGGTGAAACATTTCTTGGAGACTTGGGACCCTTTGCAGAGTAAGCATAAGTTGATACGTAGACCAGGCCCCCTTACCCCACTGTTTGGCAAGCCGGCATTCAAACCTGGAATGCGGACTAAGAGCTTTCTTATTTGGAAAGCTTCCGAAAACACCACATTTGGGCACATACTAAAATCAGGAGTAATACCATCAATGGCAGCCCTGAAAGAGAAAGCGGAGGGAAGACACGTTTCGTGGCTCCTCCACATGCAGCTGCTAACATTTATTAATACCAACAGTTTGCTGGAAATCTCTCGGAACCCCCCAAAGAGTCCCTGGTTACCCAGAGCGCCCCCCCAACATGGGTCATATCATCTCTCTACTCACTCCTGAGTAGATCTCTCAATTCATCCCCGCCTAAATATATAGGCAAGTGGGAAAGGGAATTAGACGTCCACATTTCCGACAACGACCTCACCAACCATAATCCGAGGCACCCATGGCATGTCGCTGGCGATTACAGTCCAAGAGAGGAAATATAAGGTATTAGCGAGGTGGTACAGGTGCCCGGAGGATATTCACCGATTCGCAGCAACACAGTCAGAAAAGTGTTGGAGATGCCAGAGAGAAGTGGGCAACATGACCCACATCTGGTGGGGATGTCCGGTTGTTAAGGCCCTTTGGGACCAGATATACGAGGTCATCTCCGGGTACATAACACACCGCAAGTGGCACTGCTTTAGCTTATCCCTGGTCCAATCTCTGGTATTTAAAAAGGAATTTTAAGGCACTTTAATACTGCAATGAGAACCATTATCCGAAGGCGATGGAAGTCACAGCCCCCCCCCCACGATGATGGAATGGGTGCAAGGACTAGAAGTAATCCGTAGCATGGAGGAGTTAATTGCTTACAAAAAAGTCACCATGAGCAGGTTCCTGACAACCTGGGCAGGTTGGATGTTATATCGCGAAGTTCACCTGCCGGCTTTGCTCTGGCCGACGAGAGGCCGGGAACTCACTTAGGTCACTGTCACCCTAAGCCAGCATTCAGGTTTCACAAACTGTGGGTGTCAGCTCTATGCAGGCCCAGTTGGGTTCAGTCACCCGCTATATAATTTAAAACCACAGGGAGACCATGTGTGCATATATGTAGTGCACTGCCCTATAGTGTTATGGGCGCCCTAAAACCTGAAAATACTGTAACACAAACACAAAAAAAGGACCAGTGGTTCATTCAGGGCTGGCACTTACAGATAAAAATACACGCTCAGGCTGCTTACCGCAACACAAAGGTAAATTTATTGAATATAGCACATTAATCTATAAAAAAACCCCATCCCTCAATTTAAAAGGCTAGCATAGCTCAAAAATAGATACGGGGGCCCCCCACACACAAATGCCACACCTCCTCATACTCACACATACCACCACACATCCCTAGGGTTATTGGCTGGCCAGCCACTAAGGGATAATCTAATAGGCGGCTGCGTGGATGGAGGGTAATGTCCTGAAGCGGGCCTAAACCACATATGGTAACCAAAGTGCTGAGTGCTGTAAACAGTAAGATGCTTGACACCAAAGTGACTTGATAGCAGCAGAGTCCAGCTGTATGATCATAAAGTGCTTAGTGCCAATGTATGTCCAATCTCATTATAGGATCCAAGGGAATTGCATTGTTGCACAGTGAATATAGCAGTTCATACATGCGCACGCTTATTAGAATTGCACTGTGCCTTAGTATTGCACCTTCGCGCGTCAATGATACTAGGCACTGTCAGCTTGAACTTGTGAAGTGAAACAGGCCACATACATAGAACATATAGAATCCACAGGAGCCGCGCTGGGCCCGGCCGCGCCGATGCGTCCGGCCTCCGACCCCGTTTCCCGCAGCTCTACTGTGTTACCTCTCCTGGGCAGCAGCCTCTTGTGTAACCTCGCGCTGAACCGCGCTTTCCACCGTCGGCGTATTGTTTCAGCTGGCCAGCATGTGCGGTGAGGAGAGAAGAGGAAGGGGCGTGGCCGGGCCTTCCGTCCACCAACGGCGTTTCGCCCCGCCTACTGGGGCTTCGTCAGGGTGGCTGCGGCCAATCACTGCCTGGCTTTTATCTTCATGGACTTCCTGCGGCGTGGTTAACTCACGCCTCTAATCTTAACCCTATGGGCTCAGACTTCTCTGATATTTCCCTTGGCAGATCATCATCCTACTAAACAGATTAGCCTTTAAAGCAGCGCTGGACGTCAGAGATGTATATTAATCCGCATTCTATTAAGAATATATTTCTTAGTTCCTTATAACAGATGTTAATATATATTAAAGAAGCACATGTAATATCGGGTTGCAGCTACGGCACTATTCTTATTATTATTACACCTTATGCATATAGGGGCAAAACACACACACAGGGACACTTGCAGGGGGACAAACCCACTCCAAAACCCACCATATGAACCGGGAAGGAACAAGGTACACACTTACAGGCAATGTTTGACACTTCCTCACATAGGTCATAAACACACCATAGGGGAAAAAAGGAGAAGGGAAGAGAATGTTTAAAGCCATGTATTCAACACCGAAGGAAAATAGTGATAGTCAACAAGAGGACAGTGAGCCTAACAGCTATGGACCGACTAGTAATGATGAAGTTGGGGAGGAAAACCAGTATGACTATGAGGAAGCTATCCCTGATTTGATGCCGAAGCTAGACCACCTAAGGAAAACGTCCAAAAAGTTTCCACCATTAAATTCTAACAAATATGTGTCCCTCTTTCTCCAGTTGGTGCAGCGTGATCTAAGGGAGGGCAATTGGACCTCTTTTGTAGGATGTGAAAATTTGACTAGAGAGGAAAGAAGGGCGATGCAGGAATTGGAGAAGGCAGCTGGAGTCATCATACGCCCTAGTGATAAAGGGGGTAATGTTGTCCTCCTGGATGAAAGATATTACATAAAGGAGATAGAAGGGCAGCTTAATGAAACCAATACCTATAGGAGGATTTGGGAGAACCCCTTCCCGAGGGTGGTGGCACAGTTATGTGACAAGTTAGATTGGGCCAGAGAAGAGGGCTTATTAGCCCCCAAGGTTTGGAATTATTTGAAGGTCAGCGAGTACAATATCCCAGTGTTGTACACAATTCCCAAGGTACACAAGTGTCTGTCTGAACCGCCTGGGAGGCCCATTGTATCAGGGAATGGGGGACCGCTGGAAAAAATAGCTAGATTTGTGGATGAAAATTTGAAACCTCTAGTAAAGATCTTACCTTCATTTGTGTTAGACAGCAACGATTTGCTGCGGAAATTAAGGCAGGTCCACATGAATGATGATTGGCTACTTGCTAGCATTGATGTGGAAAGCCTATATACGTCCATTCCCCATGCGGTGGGCCTCGAGGCGGTGAGACAGACACTTGAGGAAGTGGGACCCTGTGATGCCCATCACAATGAATTTGTGGTTGAGCTGTTAGAATTTGTTTTAACAAATAACTACTTTCGGTTTAATCATAGGTTCTTTCACCAGATCCGTGGGACGGCCATGGGAGCGGCCTGCGCCCTGTCGTACGCCTGCCTCCACCTGGGGCGGTGGGAGAGCCTTGAGGTGTATGGGCGGGCGGACTTCGGGGCGGGGGTCGCTCTCTGGCTGCGATACATAGATGACATCTTGGTGGTCTGGAAAGGAACCGCGAAGGAGTTTGAGAGATTTGTAGATAGTCTCAACCACAACGATCGTAATATTCGACTTACATATAAATGGGACCCTGAAAAGGTGGAATTTTTAGATCTTTTAATAAGTAAACAAGCAGGGAGACTAACTACAACGACATATCGCAAACCCACTGCAGGGAATACGTTGTTACATTTTTTCCAGTCACCACCCAGGCCCCCTTAAACGGGGGATACCGTTCGGACAATTCTTAAGAATTCGTAGAAATTGTTCCTCTGTTTCCGATTATTTACGTGAGGCACGAGACCTTAAGAAGCGATTTAGGGAAAGGGGATACCCACATAGGCTGCTACGGACATGTAGCAGAAAAGCTTTGGAAATAGAACGGGATGCCCTACTCGAAGGAAGATATAAGCACAGTGATACGAGCAGGAGAGGGCGCCTGGGGGAGGACACGGATAGGCAACCTGTGCGACTTATCACCCAGTTCGGGGCTCATTGGGACAAGTTCAGAAACATCTTGGAATCCCACTGGCATGTCTTACAACTAGATCCATCTATAGCCCGATGTATAGGATCCAGGCCACTTCTCACGGCCAGACGGGCGAGTAATTTACGGGATCAGTTGGTCCACAGTGATCTCAGCTCAAAATCATTAGGAGTGGGAAGTGGGTCAGGAAGAAAACTTCAGGGGTGTTTTAAGTGTGGGCGTTGCCAGATATGTAAATTTATGGAAACTACTTCAACGTACTTTGGCTTGAGAAACAATGAGCCAAGAAAGATAAAAGAGTTTATCAACTGTGCATCCACCCTAGTGGTGTATTTGCTGACATGCCCTTGTGAAAGAAATATGTCGGGAAGACGAAGCGTGAATTAAAGGTAAGAATAGGGGAACATGTCAGGGACATTAGAAAAGCCAATATGAAGAGTCCTGTGGCGGAGCACTTTTTGGGGTGCCAAAAGAGTAATCCTGCGGGCATGAAAGTGTGTGGTATTTTTAGGTTACGTACGGAGGGGAGGCGAGGCTTTTGGGATATAAGATTGAGGCAAGAAGAGGCACGGTTGATTTTTGAATTGGGGACTATGTCACCTAGAGGCCTCAACACGGAGACGGGCCTTGGTGCCTTCCTATGATTTATAGGGATTAAAGTATGAATATGTGGCCATAAGTGAAGTCAGGGATGTCCCACACATAAGGATTAGAATTTCTGCCTATGTGGCCCCTTTCCATATGTGTCCTTTCTCCCTGCCTTTCATTTTGCTCTTCCCCCTGCCTCCCCCCCCCCCTTTTTCCCTTCTTCTCTTCCCTTCTCCTTTTTTCCCCTATGGTGTGTTTATGACCTATGTGAGGAAGTGTCAAACATTGCCTGTAAGTGTGTACCTTGTTCCTTCCCGGTTCATATGGTGGGTTTTGGAGTGGGTTTGTCCCCCTGCAAGTGTCCCTGTGTGTGTGTTTTGCCCCTATATGCATAAGGTGTAATAATAATAAGAATAGTGCCGTAGCTGCAACCCGATATTACATGTGCTTCTTTAATATATATTAACATCTGTTATAAGGAACTAAGAAATATATTCTTAATAGAATGCGGATTAATATACATCTCTGACGTCCAGCGCTGCTTTAAAGGCTAATCTGTTTAGTAGGATGATGATCTGCCAAGGGAAATATCAGAGAAGTCTGAGCCCATAGGGTTAAGATTAGAGGCGTGAGTTAACCACGCCGCAGGAAGTCCATGAAGATAAAAGCCAGGCAGTGATTGGCCGCAGCCACCCTGACGAAGCCCCAGTAGGCGGGGCGAAACGCCGTTGGTGGACGGAAGGCCCGGCCACGCCCCCTCCTCTTCTCTCCTCACCGCACATGCTGGCCAGCTGAAACAATACGCCGACGGTGGAAAGCACGGTTCAGCGCGAGGTTACACAAGAGGCTGCTGCCCAGGAGAGGTAACACAGTAGAGCTGCGGGAAACGGGGTCGGAGGCCGGACGCATCGGCGCGGCCAGGCCCAGCGCGGCTCCTGTGGATTCTATATGTTCTATGTATGTGGCCTGTTTCACTTCACAAGTTCAAGCTGACAGTGCCTAGCATCATTGACGCGCGAAGGTGCAATACTAAGGCACAGTGCAATTCTAATAAGCGTGCGCATGTATGAACTGCTATATTCACTGTGCAACAATGCAATTCCCTTGGATCCTATAATGAGATTGGACATACATTGGCACTAAGCACTTTATGATCATACAGCTGGACTCTGCTGCTATCAAGTCACTTTGGTGTCAAGCATCTTACTGTTTACAGCACTCAGCACTTTGGTTACCATATGTGGTTTAGGCCCGCTTCAGGACATTACCCTCCATCCACGCAGACGCCTATTAGATTATCCCTTAGTGGCTGGCCAGCCAATAACCCTAGGGATGTGTGGTGGTATGTGTGAGTATGAGGAGGTGTGGCATTTGTGTGTGGGGGGCCCCCGTATCTATTTTTGAGCTATGCTAGCCTTTTAAATTGAGGGATGGGGTTTTTTTATAGATTAATGTGCTATATTCAATAAATTTACCTTTGTGTTGCGGTAAGCAGCCTGAGCGTGTATTTTTATCTGTAAGTGCCAGCCCTGAATGAACCACTGGTCCTTTTTTTGTGTTTGTGTTTCAGTTACCCGCTACCCCGCTCCCTCTACGCTCCCTTCCCCCTCTTCCCTAGCCCCTGCTCCTCTCAACCAGGTGAAAGGCCTTAGTGTTCCCTGTACATTGGTTAACTCCCTGTCTCAGGGAGGAATCATCACCATCCCAGCCTATGGTCTCCTAATTGTTTACTCTCACAAAAATGTCAATTAGTTTATCAGCTGATGCACCCTGGTAACCCTTCCCCATATATTTCATACTTCCCCTATATAAAGAAATCATCAGTAATGTTATGATTATTCCCAAAATAACAAATTATTTTTTTTCTTTATCAAGTATATTACTTTATACAAAAAAAAAGAAAGGAAACGGGAGAGAGAGAAAGAAAAAAGAAAAAAACTCCTCTCCCTCCCCCTTCCTTTCACCTTCTCTAAATACACAAATAGATTCATTATTCAAAAATCATTGTATACAGTGTACAGTATAATCATTTACATATAGCACCAATTCTTCCCCATAATAAACATAAATAAGTTATTGATTCAATAAATCGTAGAGAGCAATCAGTTACACATAACACATATGACATGCACCCTGCCAATATTTCAGAAGGCTGCGCGTAAGGCGCAGGGAGCTTCCGGTCCGGAGGAAAGATGACCGCGCATGGCGCGGTGACCAGGCTATGGGCACTGCTTAGCCAAGGATAGCACCTGTTTGTTTTTTAACCATCCACCCACCTTGCTTTAGTGCTAGGTAAGTATGGCATGGTGGGGGATGGTTTAAAAAGGGTAGTCTAGCTGGACTGCCCTTAAAAACTGAATGTATTTACATGGCACATACAGACCAATAATAACAACAGGATTTACCCATGATTCCTTGCAGTAGGTGGAGCCATGCAAATGATCTCTTTTTATAAAATATAAGGTTTCTGGAATTTATGTTGATCCTTGCAAGTACCAAGTTGTGACAATATAATGACATTTAGAACTTTAAATTAGACCCTTTTGCTTAATTTTGGAAACGTCAACAATACATCCAGCAACTTCAACACATGACCTTTGTTTATTACCATCTGTGAAGTTATTTTTTTTTTATGTTATTTGGAAAAAATGTGCATTACTCAGCAGGCTAATTAAAACCATATTATTTTTTTCTAAAGGCGATTGGTCTCATAATCTTTCCATCTCAAGCTTAGACTGCTGTGATTGATACTGGTGTCAGCAACGATAATACGAGATGGCAGCTGGAAAGCCGGCGCGCAGGACGCTCTGCTGATTCTGAAAAGAACCATGGTGGTTGTTCACTTGGTGGTTGCGGAATATTTAGTTTTTAGGTTCAGTTATATCATGGAAACAGGAACATTAGCATAAAATCCATTTTACACTGTCAGGACACCTGGGTGTAAAGACAACAAACACATTTGGTGCATGACAGATCAGCTGTGTATAAGGCTGGAGTCATACCAGGAGGCCAAAATACAGAAAATAAACATCCTGTTTTGAATGCTTGACTCCCATGTACAAAGAGACTGTTCATCAACTACCTTACGGCTCCTACTGTTAGCCCTGACTTTTTCACTTTTTCTTGATTGTGCATTAGACTTCATCGTGAATTGAATTCCCTTGATCATCCCCAACTAGTGTATCACCACCTCCTAACTTAGTCTGGTGCTCCAAGGAATTGACTTTTTTGTTAAAATTACACAGAAGAAAAATGGCCTTCTTTACATGTTAACCTTAATTATAAATCTGAAACAATATAACAGTTTGTGGCCCCAGCAACCACAAGGAAGAACCACAGCAGCACCACCAACCCAGTCATTTCACTGATCAAACATTTATATCATATCATATCATAATCATGGATTTATTTAAAAGACAAAGACGGAGGCGTGGCTTCGGCATAGGAGAGTAAGGGCACGTTTAGGAGAGCTCCCGAATAGCCCTGCACTTTATAGGTGATTTGATACCCCATTATTTGCCCCGCTCGGCCAGATGAAAGGCCATAAGAAGAGGAAAACAGGGGGCAGGGCTAAAAGACCCCCTAAGCCCGCCATCGGCAGTTTTATTACACCCAAAACTCGGCTGGGGCCGGCGGACCGCCAAAACAAGGTGACGGGAGTGTCTCCAGACAAGCCCCGAGAAGTGGCCGACGCGGGGAGAGAGCCGGGACCCACCTATGTTGAGGCCGTGGAGTTTGTCAGCGGGGCGGTCCGGGGCGCCGCTGAGGCTGGAGGTCTGTCACCAGGCGACGAGGCGGCGACGAGAACCAGAGGAGCGATGGAGTACCACGGAGGCATCCGGCAGCTCGGAGGTGAGCTGTGAGAGTGGAAGGAGGGGCCACGGTGGCGGAGAAGACTCGGTGCCTGGCGCGCTGCAGGGAGGGAGGGCGGGCGGCTGCTTGTCCCCCTCTGACACCGGGGGTATGCAGGAGGCCGGAGGCGGGGGCGGACTGGCATCCTGCATGGAGGTGGGCCCCTGCTCTGCGCGGGGGGATGGATGGGGCATCAGGAAAATGCCATCCTCACACATATCTGGGCAATCAACGGCCTTAAGGGGGAACTCCCCAAACCACTCAAAACAGCACACTGACGCTGAGAGTGGAATAACCACTTCTACCCCAACAAAAATGATATATGCAGACGTTCACCCTATCCCAGCCACCGCCGGTGATGTCCGCAGCCCCCATACAGGGCACCTGCAGCACCTCAAATCCATCGACCTGGAATGGTCTTCTGGGTCTAGTGCTGACTCCGTGGGCGTCATTACCAATGATCAGGGGAGGGGAGGAGTCCCAAGGGACGTCGATTTGAGCCCCCCCCCCCCCCCGACACGTGGAAGTTTCCTTTGCCGGCTTTTACCCGGGGTCGTCTTCGGGATGCCCCCTTCCCCCCGATCCACAGTTTGCAACTCCAGTCATTGATCCCAGCCTCCAAGCGATTCTGCAATATCTGCCAACAAAATCAGAGCTTAAAGCGGACTTGGAGGCGGTAGCAACCAGAATAGAGAGAGCGCTGCGCAGAGAAATCGAAGATATACAGCAACAATCGTCCGCCTTGGAAACCTAAGTTGCTAAGGAGGGGTGGCAGCCGCTCAGACCATTTTATAACTAACCAGGGAGGTGCACATTAGCAGGGCAATTAGAATACAAAAGTCTTAAAGGGGCCACAGCACTCAAACCAGTTAGCTTGCTGACCAACCTACAATCTGTCTCTAAACTAGGTTAAAAACAGGGAGCTTGTGCAAGCACATGGAGTGTGGGGTCTAGGCTGTATTGCAAGGTCTTTGACCCTTCCACCCCATGGCTTGCACTTGAGGTTTAGGGCAACCTCAGGTAAGCCTGCTCCCAATTTATCTATTGCATCGTATGTCCCAAATGGGGCTCTTAGAGACTAGAATTAGTACTAGAGTTAGGACTGCACCTCACAGGGGCACCTTGGCGCTGGTGGTGCAGCTTAAGCATACTTCTGCAGATGTGTGTGACCGAGCTCCCTGTTTTTAACCTAGTTTAGAGACAGATTGTAGGTTGGTCAGCAAGCTAACTGGTTTGAGTGCTGTGGCCCCTTTAAGACTTTTGGAAACCTAAGTTGCTACCCTTGAGGACTCCTGTGGGGATCACGAGACTCGGCTATCTAACCTAGAAAGAATGCAAGAAATACACCATCAGCAAATGACCGAGCTTCGGCTTTAAGTGGATGACCAGGAGAATAGAAATAGGCGTAACAACCCAAAGATCCGTGGCATCCCTGAGTCGGTCCGAACGGAGGCGCTGCGCTCTTCAGCAACGGAGCTATTTAATTCCCTCCCGCCACTAGATGCGGAAGTGATTATTGACCGGATCCACAGAGTGGTAAGCCGCCCGGCCGGATATCCTCAGGCCCCCAGAGACGTCCTGTGTAGGCTCCTCCATTCCCAGATTTGAATGGAGGAGCTCTCAGATTACAATACTACCTGACGTTTCGCCCTGCACCCTGCAGATGAGAAGAATACTCCGTCCTCTGCTCGACAAGCTGCGGGAGAAGGGGGCCTCCTACAAGTGGGGTCACCCATTCCACCTCATAATTCGCAAAGATAATGCTGTTTTTGCTCTCAGTGAGGCAGGCCTGTCCAGCATGTTTATCTTCTTGGGTCTGGAGGCCTTCCCGGATTGGTTGGACTTCGACCCGCCACCCCCGCTACCGGAGAGGGCTCCTAGATGTCCCCGGTGGGTCAGAGAGCGGGCGGGGATGCGCGCGGGAGGAATCCGGATCAGCATCGTGAGCGGGGTGGAGGTGGGCCCCGGAGATATCCAGTCCATTAATTGCAGACGGGGTCCCGTCCATCTTCCTACCCCCCCCCTGTTATTTTTTTTTTCTGTTTCTACACAGGTGACCTTAATAGGGGACAATGTATTTCCCTGGACTCTCTTGGCCGCGGAGAGGCAGGGAGACGTATGGAGTGGGGATGTTTGTCTAGTTCTGTTGAGTTACATTGGCTTTGTGTCCCACATCCTGTAACTTGGTTATCCCTTACTCCAATATGGAGGGTGTTGTCCGCTGGCGGGGGTTGATTATTGAATCGGAGGGTGGAGGGGGGGTGACCCATCATTTCTAGGCTGAGGTGCCCAGGGACTGTGGATGCACGGGCTTGTGTACTTTCCCAATTGTCGGCCTCTGGGTGGGAGTATTTTTCATTAATGTCTTTAAGTTTAATTGTACGTTATATCACAGTTGTTTTTACATTATAGGTTTACGTGGCCCTGGGGGGGGGGGCTGAGGATGGAAGCAGAACCACACAGAACCCCGGGCTGGGGTAGGTGATGTTATGGGCTTCCCTGTTTGGCAGGAGGGGTGGGGGCCGGATGTATTCCCAGAATCCAGCGATGGGCTGGTGGGAGCATGCTCTGTCGTTCTGAAGCCGCTTCCTCCAATAGGTTGCCATGCCATCCTGTAGGGTCTAGACCTGTCAGGATCCTCAAGGGCAGGGGGCCTTAGCCCCTGTTAGATAGCTCAATTTGCCTCCCCTATAGGCAGGGCTTTCTAGAGTTCAAGTTTCGCCTGGCCTAGGCCGGGGGAGACAAGTTGTTCCTTTTTATTCATCTCTCTGGTGTTTCTTTTTTTCTTCATCTCTTTCTGTATACTCTCCTCTTTTTTCTCTCCGGTCCCGTCCCCCGACCCTGGGACTCTGGTTTCTGTAGTACTATCTGGTTAGTCATCGTCCCATATAACCGAGTGGTGCCCTGTGAGACGCATAACCCCGATGGTGGACCTAAAAATTTGTACGTTCAATGCTAAGGGGCTCAATGTACCTGAGAAGAGGGCAAAAATTATGTATGGTTTCCATAATGAGAGGGTGGATGTGGTCATGCTGCAGGAGACACACTTCTGCATAGGGAAGATGCCGGAGATCAAAAATAGATATTACAACAGATGGTTTCACAGTCCCAACCCTGAAAAGAAGTCTAAGGGAGTTTCTATAGCCGTGCATAAGAACGTCCCCCTGGAACACTTAGAGGTTAAAGTAGACCCGAAGGGTAGATTCCTATTTCTTAAATTTGTGCTATGTGAAGCAAGATACACCCTGGCCAATTTATACTTGCCCAACCAGGGGCAGGTGGAGGCAGGTCTGGGGATACTACGAGCATTAGAGGGGTTCGCTGAAGGTACCCTAATTGTGGGGGGGGGACCTCAACCTGACAATTGATCCGAGGGTGGACTCCTCTCAGGGCAGATCGGGGATCTCCCATTTCGCGCTTAACAAGCTCCGCAGAGCCCTCCAGGCCCTACAGTTGGTTGATGTGTGGAGAGTGCTGCATGGGAGAGAGAGGGATTATACTTTTTATTCTCACACCCACAACACGTATAGCCGTCTGGACTACCTTTTTCTCTGTCACCACGCCCTTGCACGGGACCCAGGGACCTCGATAGGGAAGATTCTTTGGTCTGACCATGCGCCTGTCTTCCTGACCCTCCCGATCCTAAATGCGACCCCAAGGCAATACACTTGGCGCCTCAATGACAACCTATTGAAGGATGTCGCTTGTTTGACAGACATCAAAGCCACTATGACCAATTTTCATCTTGACCACTGTAGGGACGATACCCCGTTACCAATGCAGTGGGAGGCGCTTAAGTGTGTGTTACGGGGGATCTTTATAAAACATGGAGCTAGGTTCAAGAGAGAGCGGGCGCAGCAGATCAAGGTTATACTGGATAGGATACATGAATTGGAAAGTGCACACAAGTCCTCATCTGATGACACAGGGCTGAAAGATTTACTGGAAGCCAGGCAGAAGTTGAGAGGCTTGTACGTCCAGTGCTACCTCAGATTTCGTGATAGATGTAGGGCGCATTTCTACGAGCATTCTGATAAATGTGGGAGGATGCTGGCTCGGTCTCTACACCCAAGGCGGGGCTGTTCATTCATCCCCTCCATTAGAACTGTGGGAGGTGCGGAGGTACATAAGACCCCGTTAATCGCCAGTGAGTTTCATGCCTTTTACTCTGACCTGTACAATATTAGGGGGCTGTCCGGCTGTGGGTTGCAGCAGGACCATGCCGCTCTGATTGACAATTATATTGAGGAAACTGCCTTACCAATAATACCTTTGGAAGATGGCGAGGCCCTTGAGGACCCCATTAAGCGGGAGGAGGTGACGGAAGCTATAGGGAAGACCCCAGGAGGGAAAAGTCCCGGCTCTGATGGGTTCACCCCATGGTTTTACAAAGTCATGGGTCCCCTGATTACCCCCTTCCTGGTGAGAGTATTTAACTCCATTTCCGGCTGCAATCCCTTTCCGGGGCAGTCCTTGGAAGCACACATTGCGGTTAACCCGAAACCGGCGAAGGACGCAACCCTACCTGGCAACTATAGGCCAATCTCGTTAATTAATATCGACGTCAAATTGTATGCCAAAATTTTCGCCAATAGGATCCAGCCCTAACTTCCCTCATTGGTTAACAATGACCAGGTGGGTTTTGTCACGGGAAGGGAGGCTAGAATCAACATTAATAAGACTATCTCTCTGATGCACTATGCTCAGTCGCGTAAAACCCCTGCTTGTCTGTTGGCGGTAGACGGGGAAAAAACGTTTGACAGGGTTCATTGGGGGTTCCTGAGGGCCACTTTAACCCAGGTGGGGTTGGGTCCGGTAATGGTGGGGAGAATCATGGCCCTTTATCGGGACCCTACAGGTAGGGTAAAAATTAATGGAAGCCTCTCGGGATCGCTCAAAATCAGAAATGGCACACGACAGGGCTGCCGTTTGTCCCCTATATGTCCTAGTAATGGAACATCTTGCCAATGTGTTAAGAGCTAACCCGTCTATTAAGGGAATAACCTGCGGTGAGGAGGAATACAAGCTCTCCCTTTTTGCCGATGACCTGCTCCTATATATTACCTCTCCTCACATCTCCCTGCCCTCTATTATTGCAGAGTTAGTAACTTTAAAGTTAATTTGTCCAAAACAGAAGCGTTGAACATCTCTCTGGAGGCGCAAACTCAACAACTATTGGAGGAGAGTTTTCCCTTCAAATGGCAAACAGAATCAATAAAATACCTAGGGGTCAGATTGCCTACGGACTTAGGGAGGTTATACAGATTAAATTACGCCCCACTCCTAGATGCCACACTGAGTAGCCTTCAAACGTATGGGAAGAAACAAAACTCACGGCTGGGACGTATTAATATCCTAAAAATGGATGTGTTACCTCGTTTCTTGTACGTATTCCAGGCCCTACCGATTGCCCCAGAACAAGGGTTTTTTTAAGATGATACAGGAGGCCTTCTTTAAGTTTATCTGGGGTAACAAGAAACCCCGGGTGAAGAGGGAAACGTTATGTAGACCCAAGTCTGAGGGGGGGCTGGGAGTCCCGGACCTCAAGATGTATCATGCGGCAGCGGTCCTGGTGCGGCTCATGGATTGGTTTCACCATAAAGAGAGCAAGCGATGGGTGGTTCTTGAGGGAGATATTTCCCCACTTGGTCTGACAGCCTTGCCTTGGGTGGAGCCATCTCGCCGCCCTAAGAAACAAGAGCTCCCATATCTGATAGGCCCCCTGCTGGCTCTGTGGGATAGGACCATAAAGCGGAAAAGTATTTCACATAGACCGGGCCCCCTTACCCCTCTATTCGACAACCCGGCATTTCCTGCAGGGGTGGGCACCTCAACTTTTCTCATTTGGAACGCTTCCCAGGATATAGGATTAGGGGATGTGGTTTCTGGGTCTGGCCTTCCCACACCTCCGGGAGCATGTCGTGGGTGGGCGCGGATTGTCCTGGTTCCTACATGCTCAGTTGGAGGCCTTTGTTAACTCATTTACCCCCAGACTAGTGTTGTCTCACCCCCTTACAGCGCTGGAAAGGATTCTTAAGGCTCCAACCCCCCTACGCATGTAATCTCTGGTCTTTATAAGATCCTTCAAGAGGGAGGTGAGCTTCCCCAGTTTTATGGGAGGTGGGAGGAGGAGGTGGGTCAGACTTTTGAGGCAAGTGAATGGGAGAAATTCTTTGCCCTAACTCATAAATTCTCTATGGCATGCAGGGCCCAGGAGAAGAATTACAAAATCTTGTCCAGATGGTATAGATGTCCTGCGGACTTGATACGGTTTGGGGGCACGGATTCAGGGGATTGTTGGAGGTTTAATGAAGCCCCGGGGACACTTACTCATATTTGGTGGGAGTGTCCAGTGATCAAGAATTTTTGGGAAAAGGTGTTGGAGTATTTAAACATTTGACGCTCGAGAGCATCCCCAATCTTCCTCAGGTGACCCTGCTATCAATGATCCCGGGATCAGTAGCATCAGGGGGGAGGGGACTATTGAGACACCTGCTTACAGCGGCTAGGACTGTGATTCCTCGCCATTGGCGGACTAATATCACCCCCTCCCTATTATAATGGTTTGGAGAGGTGGAGAATATAAGAAGGATGGAGGAATTGGCGCTGGAGAGGACAGATGGTGGGACTCAGAGGTACCTGGGTGCTTGGGTGCTTTGGGAAGTTTCTAAAGAAGCACCAGACTTTCAGGATCTTTTAAAGGATGTTTAGTGGTAGGTGGGTGGAGAGCGGGGAGGGGTGCAGGGCCACAAAAGTGCGGACCACAAAATCCCGGTTGGGACATAGGTCTGGCACCATCTGGAATTGTTATTCTCATTCTGATGACCCACCCATATGCATTTATTAATAGGTCAATGGTTGGATGACCCCAGGCCCTTGGATAATACATTTGGTCATTGATTGTTTTATATTGATGCTATGTTTGCCCTGTTTGCATCCCATTATCTGTATGCCTTTTTTCTCTATGTGAAATTTCTGTGTATACTCGAAAATTTAATAAAAACTATACTGCAAAAAAAAAAAAAAAAGACAAAGACTTACAACAATTATCAAAAATCATTCCTAACAGTAGGGATCATAGTAGCTCTCTCCTTGCACCTTGAGGAAGTGGGCTTGTCCTACAAAACGCGTGGGTAAAAGAACACCAGGCTCCAGTGGAGATTTTTTCATTTGGCCAATATACAGGGTTATACTCTTTTATGTTGGGCACTTTAAAGCATTTCTCTTTCTGTATTAGGCATTTGCACTTTATATCAGCACTTCAGGTACGCATAGGTGTTTGCACAACCTGTTTTTACATGCACTGTTCATACATGAGATGGTTTTCTAAATACTTTGTATTTATTTTGTAAAGATACTTTATTGGCTGTGCTATGGCACTTTTTGGCCTTATGATCCCTTATGTTTTTAGATAATTGTTGTCTTTGTCTTTTTAATAAATCCATGAATATGATATGATATAAATGTTTGTTCAGTGAAATTACTGGGTTGGTGGTGCCGCTGTGGGTCTTCCTTGTGGTTGCTGGGGCCACAAACTGTTATATTGTTTCAAATTGGCTTAGGGCTTCCCACATTGGCACACCCCTTATGAATTGATTGTTTTTGATACTTGGTGTGGTGCAGGGTGTTTTTTTCTTGTCCTTTTTAATAGAGTATTTAATTATAAATCTGAACGTGATTAGCAGGGCCCTAAACGTGTTTGGTGGCCCTTATCAAAGACAAATTTTGTATATAGCATAATACAATATTAATGCACCTTGTTGAGGATGTAGCTACAGCCTGCTCATGCTCTGTGAGAGTGTGAGCAAACCCAGAGGGTTTCACACAGAGTTTCACACGGAGGGACATCCTGGCATTGCCCTCCATGGCATAGGGAAATGTCTGGCAATTACCCATATGGCCATCCAATTTCTACTTCCTTTGGCATCCCAAACTAGTATGCCCCACTGGGTGAAACCCCATTAAATCGCTGCACCCACCCATCCAACCTCATCCCAATGACGCATGCCTGGGGAAGCCATTTGTGATTGCCCGTGCATGCCCCCAGCTAGAGGTGGGTGAATATGCAACCAGTGACCTGCTCTGCACCATTCATCCCTCTAGCGGCTGTGATGTCACAGCATCTTGCATAACTGAATGGAGCTGAGCGCATTGACTCTGGAGCATGTAGCTCAGGTAAGTGTACAGTGGCTTTCTATCTGCTGCACACTCTGCATTGTGTTAAAAGGCACCTCTCACTCAACGCAGCCCACCTTCCCACCCACCAAGTGCTGTTATATATTTATTTTTTAAACATGCATGCAACTTTAAGGGGCAGAACCAGGGAAGAAAAAAAAAATT
Source organism: Gastrophryne carolinensis (assembly GCA_027917425.1). Taxonomy (NCBI): domain Eukaryota; kingdom Metazoa; phylum Chordata; class Amphibia; order Anura; family Microhylidae; genus Gastrophryne; species Gastrophryne carolinensis. The sequence goes on from CM051238.1 coordinate 39,861,852, forward strand.
GTAATGGGGGTGTAAAATATACCTGAGCCTTGCTATCCCCATCCTGTCAGGGGCAGTGTTCCATGAGGAGCATCCTGGCATTGTCCATCCATGGCATAGGGAATTGTCTGCTAATTGCCCAAATGGCTGTCCAATTTCTACTTCCTGTGTCATCCCAAACTAGGATGCCCCACTGCGTGATAAAATCACTGCGCCCACTCACCTAACCTGACCCCAATGTTGCCACTGATCCCAAAAGTTGCCACTGATTTCACTCTTCCTCTGGGGCCCCCCTGGCAGGTGGGGGCCCCATACATGCAACTTTGAGGGGCAGAATCAGGGAAGTAAAAAAAAAATTGTGATGTGGTTGTGGGGGGGCACGGAGCATGCAGCAGGCTGTAAAATATACCTGAGCCCTTCTATCCCCATCCTGTCAGCGGCGGTGTTCCATTGAAATGGTTGACGGACGCTCCTATGAGTGAGGACATTCCTAGTGACAGCCCATTAACCACTTTTCTGTGTTCAGGACAGATGCCGGACCCAAACATGGACTTCTGGCTGAAGTCCATGTTCAGGTTTGGGAACCTAAACTTGCAAAGGTCGGTACGAACTCGAACTTTGCAGTTCAGGTTTGCCCATCATTAAATGGTTGCTAATCCCAAGACATAAAAAACAGCACTTACCTTCTCTCCCACGCAGCAGCTTCAGCCGTGTCCAGTTTTTGAGAATGAACAGTGGGTGCTCCCTGCTCCACGACCAGCAGTAAGTGGCCGCGCTCGCTGTTCATCTGAGTCCTGCAGCTTCTGTCAGTCACGTTGATTACGCGGCGCGGTCCATTTATTGCAGTGGAGGGATGTGCCTGGCCTAGGTCATTTGCAGCAGAAGCAAGGAAGGCGGGACATTAAACTTAGCAAGTGAGATGTACTGTAGGACTGGAAGGATCATGGGAGACGGAGAAATGAGCACCTGCATTGCGGAGGTTTGCCATGTTCTTTCTGAGCTTCCTTTATATAGAGGCAGGTGCTGAGCTTCCTGTAAAGTTCATGAGCTCCTAAAGGCCGTGTTGTGGAGTCATCCTCATGTTAACACTCATGACAATACAGCAGAGCAAAATGGGTTTTACAGACACCAGAATTTGGAAGATGACAATCAAAGAATGTTTTGGTGAATACTTCCACTGGCATGCACTTTAAAGTGGAACAAAACACAAGATATTAACTATCCTGGGTTTTGTTTCATGCTCCGGGGCATCTCAAATCGTGATGCCCAGCTGTGTGAAACCCCCCAGAACACCCATAAAAACTCAACTTTCCAGTGGCGCATGCGTAGGATCTTGTCCAATCAGAGGCATTTACCGTGGCTATGAAAAATAGACTTCAATGGAGAGAAAGAGTGAGTGCATACCCAGCGGCACGGGCTTCTGCCTCAGCCTATCTAGATGGCTGGGGTAGGAGCACGGGGGAAGGTAGGTGTTTACTGGTGATCTGGGGGGGTTCACACGGAGCATCCTAATTCAGGATGCCCCAGGTGAAGGCAAGCAAAGAAAAAAAAATTCCAGGGGTGGCCGCCCTGCGTTTTGTTTAGCTTTTAGCAACAGTAAAGAAAAAAAAAAGTTCTTGAGTGTATATCTGAAACAAAACTTTTCAGCTAATCTGTTTGCTGAGGCTCATCCTGTTTAGCAGAGAAGCACTTGAGCTCTGGAGGGCCCTCGTGAGCCTCCCATACCACCTGCTCTGACACCCTACACAAGTGCTAAGAGTTACATCGAACAGCTGCACTTGTTCAGTAATGATCCCCTTAGAAAGACTAAACATGCCCTTTAATAATGCATTGTAGATGTGATCATGCGCAAGAGGATAGAGAGTTGGCCAATGCATGGTAATGAGTCTTGTTATGGCTTGTTTATGTATGACGAGGCATTTTTCTGGATATGTATGGGGGGTGATGATGAGCATTGCAGTAGACTGCTCCAAAGCCAGCACATTTCCAAAAAGGAATACAAAGGTCATTAAAAGCTCTGCCAATAGCGGATGGAATCATGTCCAGTTGTGGCTCCCTATTACATTTTGCCACGTCAGTGAAGCAACATTCAAGCAGTCATTGGACACATACATTATACATGATCCTGCAGATTTTGTAGCAGTGATGCACATAATAAAAATGTTTCAATGGCTTTGTAAAGTAATTTGGTGAGGATGAGGAGTATGGCCTTCAATGTAGCTTTTAGTGTAGGCCTAGCCTTAATTGTTTAGCCAGAGAAGGAGAGGTGCCTGTCTGCAGGGCTGGATTAAAAGAGGGAAAAACTCAGATACAGTATATTTTTTCCTTTAAAATAATAGTCCAGCCAAGTAACTGATTGGTGGTTGCCTGGCTCACGCCCAACTACTGTAAAAGATCAGATCAAGCTCCTTGTGCTTCCCTTGTGTGGGTGCGTGCTGCTCGGGAACTCCTGCTTTGCCATTCTGGGTGGGGGGTGTAGTCGCCCGGCTGGTCCAACAGAAAACACTTCCCTGCATTGAGCTGCCAGCGGCTGTGCTTGGCGGCTTATGTGCAGTGACAGCTCTGCAGCCATCACTGTAGCGTTGCTGATGGCGGCTTTGCTGCTCTAGACTCTCCGTCCTGCCCTGTGGTGGCTTTGGCTGCAGGTTTGCAAAAACAAAAAATGCTTGCCCAGATGCAGGGGGGGGGGGGGGGGTGCACTACCATAGTTTTGCTGCCAGCCCAGCGGCCTGTCACACCAAAGACTGAATAGCCTCCTGGACCCGACTATAACCCAAAGGCTGGTGGAAGCTCAGGGGGTGGAGCACCTTGGGCTCTCCTCATAATCCGGTCCATCGTAAGCTGCCGAGGATAAAACAAAATAAATGTACAAACATTGAAAGTGAACCTTAAACTGGACCAGTACACATTTTACATAAAATAAGTGTTGGTTCACTCTGTGGGGGGGGGGGGTCCTGATTTCTGGGGTCCCCTCCTGGATTAACCCCCTGCAAAACTTCTATCTAAATCTCACCTTAAACTTTGCCCCCATAGCCTCCACTTTGCTGGCTGTTGGCAGAGAATGGAACACATGACAGCCACTGGCCAATCACGTGGCTGCATTTCGCTGGGGGTGCGCAGTTCAAAGGGTGCAATGATTCAACGGGTTAATCGGGGGGGGGGGGGGAGCTCGACAGTCGGGATTTGTAGTTAGGGAACTAATTGTTACTTAGGGCCTTATTTATCACGGGCTAGCGCCAGGTAGTGTCTGACGAGCGCCAGGTACCGCCAGCTATCGGCGGCTACCAACTCAAGTACGCCCGGCGGCGGTCACAATGACGCATTTATCAAGCTAAATGAGGCTAGCGCCGGCGAGAGCGACGGCTAGCGCGGGATTCATCATGAAGCCGCCTGGAACGAACAGCGCCGCTGCAAATTCCTTCACAGCGCCAGGTATGACCTGTCGCTCCCTGGCATTGTCCAATGCATTTCAATGGAGCAATGTTTAATTAATCATAATTAATTGGTATTATATATATATTTTTTTTTTTTTTATGTCAAAAATTCTGAGCCCACTTCTGCAATGTTAGGTTTTTTTTTAAAGTAAAAAAAAATAAAAAAAAAAATTTGTGCAGAAATGATCTTACAGGTCTGATATTAATATATTCATATTACAAAATGATTCCAAAAACATGTATAACGTTACAATCAAAAAATATGGTTGTTTAGGGGTTAAAAACTAGTTAACACCCATCGCCACCAGCGCACTGGGGTTTAAACAAGGAATGGACAGCGCCAGCAAATTCGGAGCGTCATTTTTTAATGAATATGAAGCAAGCCGTTCGCTCTGGCCATTCGTTGTCAGGCGCTCACATACAACGCTGAACCTGTGAAACAGCGACCCCTAAGCCCGTATTCAACATTACCGCACACCGACTGAGTCGCTGTCATCAAGCAAACGCCGGCCAAGCACAGCGAATACTAGCTGGCGCTGTAAAAATCACGCTACAGTCGCTCATCTGTCGCTACCTGGCGCTATTAATGAATCGGCCTCCCCGTGTAGGATAAGAAAGATTATTGATAGGAACTAGTTAGGCTGTCAGAAATCCAAAGCCTATTTAAAGTAGTTGAGAGGAAATCAGTTAGGAAAGAAATACCTTAAAGCAGACCTTCACCCTAAATAAAAGCCTATCTTATATGTTTCCCACACCCTGTAAATACAGATTGCTCACATTAAAAATCATCCTACCTGTGTCTACTGCATGTTATGAGCTTTTAAACATCCAAGATGGCGTCTCATGGAGCATCAGGCAGGCTGCAAACAGGAAGTGTCTTCTGACTGTGTCGCTCTACATTCTGGGATTGCTGACCTTTTCCTGACCCCAGCTCTGCTCTGTCTGTGCAAAGCACAGCTATAACCCGCCCCCTGTACTTTACCCCACTCTCCTCTTCTCAGTAAGTGTGATGCTTCTGAGTCAAGATGGCGGCACCCGTTTCCTAAAGTCCTGAACAGAGTTTAAGCCCGTTGGGGGAAAGAGTAATAAGTAAGTGACTAAAAACGTGAAATATATTAATTTTAGATGCTGGGGAATATTTTTTTAAGGGTTTGGGCTTTTCATTAAATCATGCTGAAGGTCCGGTTTACTAGTGTAGCCACCAGAGTTACAGTGCTGGATTCTAGGACCAAGTAGGGTGTTTCACTTTGTTATGGTCACCCATCTCCCTTCTCCCTCCGCGCCGGGGGACAGGGTCTCCATCTATATAGACTGGACTTCACTTTAAACCGGACCTTCAGCGTGATTTAATGAAAAGCCCAAACTCTTAAAAAACGGTTCCCCAGCATCTAAAATTAATATATTTTACGTTTTTAGTCACTTATTATTCTTTCCCCCACTGGGCTGCAACTCTGTTCAGGAATTTAGGATACGGCACCGCCATCTTGACTCAGAGGCATCACACTTACTGAGGAGAGGAGAGTGGGATAAGGTGCAGGGGGGTGGGTTATAGCTGTGCTTTGCTCAGACAGAGTAGAGCTGGGGTCAAGTAACGTTCAGCAGTCCCAGAATGTAGAGCAGCACAGTCAGGATGGCGGCTTCCATAAGCCGCCATCTTGGATGTTTATAGGCTCATAACATGCAGTAGATGCAGGTAGGATGATTTTTAATGTGGACAATCTGTATGTACAGGGTGTGGGAAACATATAAGATAGACTCTTATTCAGAGTGTAGGTCCGCTTTAAGGCTTCTTTAAATTCTGCAATAATTGTAGCATAGTGGAGCATGGAGATATTTATCTCTTCAGCCTTAAATCCACATTCATCATCATAATAATTATTATTACAATAAATTATTGATTTTTTTATTTTAATTACAGTGCGATATTGGCCTTGAAGTCAGAGCTCTTATAAACTTCAGCAGCTTGCAATTGCCTTATGACAGTCTACTCTTCCTACCTTCAATTCTTGTAACCAATTCCAATAAAAATATGAAATCTTCCTACTTCTGCTGACACTTAAAAATAGAAGAATAACATTTGAATCCTTGTAAATGAATTATAAGACAGTCTTTAATGTCACACCAAAGCTTTATGGCATTGAATAGAAAAAAAAAAACCTTACTGATTTCTGTGTTTAGTAATAAGGGCCATGGACAAAGCTCCACCATTGTGATTGAGGCACTTTCATTAGTGGCAATTAGTCTAAGAAGAGCTTTTCTCTCCTAATGCATTTAATTGGCTCTGGAAACTCTGCCGTCTCTTCTTCTCTCCTGGATGCCGAGGTTGCCAGGTTTGAGCTGAATGAATTATGTTCCATGGAGATAACTTATAGATATCACTGCTGAGGAAAAACAAGTCGTATTTTCCTGGGTCCTTGCAGAGTATATTTTCTCATAAGCTGCCTCTGATTGACTTGACTTCGAATACAACTCCAGCTTTTTCCAATGTAATTTGCTACAGTTGTCTTTGACCTTTTGGGCTTGTTTAGCTTTCGTATACTTTTTGTCACTGGGTTATTTAAAGAAGACCAAAACCTTAGGAACTCAGCCCTAGAGTCTAATAATCTTCAGGTCCTAGTGAAAGTCCTTTCCAAGGGCATCCGGAGTTGGGATGTGATGCAGTATAAAACTCCTGGGATTGCTTGTATACTTATTCGGAAGTAGAACCAGGGCCGGCTCCAGGTTTATGTGGGCCCTTGGGCAGCATGGTCTCAGTGGGCCCCTTTGTGGTGGAGAGTCGCAGGTCTATAAATGCCATGGCCAAAACTAAGAAGGGCTGCTTGCCATCCAACTCCCTATAGGAGCTGTTTCTTTGTTTGGCCCCACATGAATGGGCAGAGTATTGAGGAAGAGGGATGGACAAAACAGGAAGGGCAGGAATGGATGGATGGAGAGATATCTGGGAGGAAGGGGGATGGGTGGGCAAAATGAAAAGGACAGGAATGGCTGGGTAGAGCTGGTGGGGGGGGGGGCAGATGGGCGGAGCTGGAAGAAAGATGGAGAGACTGGCAGAGCCTGAAGGAAGAGGGGTAGATGGACAAAGCTGAGAGGACAGGGATGGAGAGGCGTAGAGCTGAGGGGATGAGGCAGAGCTAGAGGTAGTGGGGTGGATGAGACAGAAGTGAGGGGACAGGGTTGTGGGGCAGATCGGAGGGGACAGGGGTGAATGGGGATGAATTGGAGGGGCATTGATGGATGTGGCAGAGCTGAGGGTACATGGATGGATGTGGCAGAGCTGAGGGTACATGGATGGATGTGGCAGAGCTGAGGGTACATGGATGAATGGGGCTGAGATGGAAGGACATGGATGAATGGGGCTGAGCTGGGGGGGCAGGGCTAAAAGAACAAGGATAGATGGGTCATGGCTCAGGGGATAGGGATGGATGGGTCAGGGCTGAGTGGATAGGGAAAGATGGGTCAGGGCTCAGGGGAAAGGAATGGATGGGTCAGGGCTCAGGAGATAGGGATGGATGGGGCAGAGGTGATATACAACCAATGGGGCAGAGCTGAGGAGACAGGGATGGATGGAGCAGAGAGACAGAGAAAAGAAATGTGTAAAGTTCTTTAATCACATTGTGCCAGCTGTCAGTGGGCCCCCCTAGGGGGTGGGGCCCTCGGCAGCTGACCAGGCTTGCCGGGTGTTGATGCCGGCCCTGCCCAGAAGCCCTCCATCTGATGCATGCACCTCTGCCCGTTGGGTGCACAGAGATAGAGAGAACTTCCAGCAGGAAGCTATTTTGCAATCCATTTATTCAGAATAGATTGCTGGGCATTAATATGCACTGCAATCTAATCTGATTGGCTAGATTGGCACATTCAGGGGGTTCACATACAGGGGCATGCCATATTGGAATGTCCCTCTTATACTGGACTTAGCTTCTATAAGACACTAGGTCCGGCTAGACATCCACCACGGATTAGGATGCCCCGCTATGCTAAACCTTGCCAATTCCCCGATATCCTTACCTAGCCAACAAACCCACATTTTTCTCAAGCTGTACGCAGGCATGTGCGCCATACCTGAATGGTTGCCATGGATGCAGGGGTAGCCACATGCTGGTGACAAGTACGGCTAGGCTTCCATTCAGCTCCTTTATCTGCACATTAGGCCGCACCTGCGCAGTAGGAATGCTGTTGAGGTAAGTATAGTGGCTGACCAGTGTGGTCCCCTAATGGACAAAGCTCCACAAAGCTATTCTGTAATGCAAGGCCCATGATTGGGGGAGTTGACAGAGGGTCCCAGAAGAGCACATTCCTCCCTGATTGGCAAGCAGTTTAGGCCTGTTTTAAGACAGTAGGTTTGGCCCACTGCATCAGGGCCAGCGTCAACACCCTCTGGTGGGGCCCACTGACAGGGCCGCCCTTTGGGGTGTGGAACGGCGCTTGACTGGCGGCAGACTGGGAGGACACCGCCACAGCTGGTGCCCACATCTCCTCAAATGGCGGGGTTCCACACAATGGGGCATCTCGATTTAGATTCCAAGGTAGGAAGTGCTGAGTTTTGTTCTGCTTTTAAGTTGTCCACCCCAGCTGATTTCCTATCCCTGGAGCATCCTAATCTGTGATACCCTACTGTGTGAAACCCCCTGGGATTGCTGGCATACCCACTGTGCAAGCAATTCCACCCCTGAGTTTTGGTCCACTTTACAGGGACATCTCAAATTGGGATGACTGGTTTGGCCATTAACTCAAAAATTCACCAGTTCAAGGGAAGTAATGAACAACGGGGGGGGGGTTGTAACACACAGGGGGCATCTCAATTTGGGCCGCCCCTGTTCATGAAAGAACCCCCCCCCCCCTGGTTTGGCCATTAACTCAAACTGGCGATCCCACAGTGCATTCACCAGTTCGAGGAAAGTAATGAACAAAGGCGGGGCGTCACACACAGGGGCATCCAAAAGTTTTGGTCCAAATAGCATATCCTTAGGGGACTTCTAGATATGGGACGTCCCTCTGTGATGTGACACGATTCTTCACCACAAAGGGGCCCACTGAGACCATGCCACCTAAGGGCCCACAGAAACCTGGAGCCAGCCCTGCACTGCATCTTCTCACAGTGAATTACTGTATGAAGTATGGACTTCCACTTTATTACAAATCACTATCCAGGTCACTTCCTGGCTCTCAAACAAGTTAAGTGGAGATATTTGTGAGGTTAGTAGTTCTCTAAACTTTGCAGCAAACTTTCTCCTGCAGCTGTCAAACGTTGCGTACAAGATTCAGCTTTGCCAAGTTAATTTATAATATTAGAAAAGCTAAGCTTGACACCTTGTTTGAACAGTGGGGGAAAGAAGAAGGAGAAACCGTCGCTGGCTATCCGGATGATGCCTTTGATTTTTCCTCACTTTTAGTTAATAATAAATTACATAGATCTGCACAAGATGGGCAGTGGATGTTCAGCTGACAGTGGAAAAAATATTACTGTAGATAATGAAAATTGCATTCAAGATAGAACTCACAAGAACAATCAGCAAAGTTTAGATACAACGTCAGCCAAAACACAGTTTTATGAGTGAGTTTATTAGGTGAAAGTTTAGGAACAGTTTAACCTATTTTTGCTGTTGGTGACCCTGTTCAGAGACCTAGCATGACCCTTGTGCTCAAAAATTACCCATACATACACCACAGGACTCCTTGGCAGCCAATCCACTGTTCATGGGTGAAATGGTGACCCCCATTCTTTCACATACCTCCCAGTTTTTCAGGGTGGGGAAGAGGGACATTTGTTAAATGAAGCCACATCCCTCATTGAGGGACGGATAGGAGATATAATAGTTAAAACACTATAAACACTTTTAATAGGCAAATGAATCATTTATTGATGCAGATCTGCATGTTACGCCTCAAAGAGGAACAAATGAGGACAACGAGGGACAAGGGAACATGGACTTCAAATCAGGGACACTTGGGAGGTATGCTCCAGGGTCCTAAGGTAAGAAGTCTTGGGCACCTTTAATCAAGTACCCCAGGAAAGTATATATCAGTGCTGGGCCAACACTGGCCCCCAACCTCCGATGACTGATCACACTGCCAACTTCTCACTCTGACCCTGTCTCCAAAACTGAAACTAAAGTTAGAGATTCAAGAGCCAATTAGCAGAGGGTATAAGTTTACCTAGTGGATGCCTAAACTCTGCCCATACAGCAAGGGCAAGGCCTGATGCCTTAAAGGGCCCTTACTGCGGTCCCCATCTCTAAAGCCTAACTAACTTACACTAACAATTATAAACGGGGTGACGGCTAGTTCATCAACCTGTTCAGGGGTGGACTGGGATTCAAAAACGGCCCGAGACTTTTTTGGTCACACTGGCCCTTCTGTACTGTGCCCGACCCCATAAAGTATGTTACATTACATGCATGCAGCGCCACTTCTAGCTGGGCCCGTCATTGTAACTTTGCTATCAAGTGACGCTGCTGACCAGGGTTGGCAGCAGCTGGGGTAACTTTGAGACAGGGAAGAGGTGAGTTGGTTTTGGCGATTTGGGGATACCTCTGATCAGGGTGCCCAGTGGCAAGGACCAAAACCCAGGATAGAAAAAATGCTGGACTTTGGTCCACTTTAAAGTGGACCAATCACCAGGATTTTGCCTACTCTTGTCATTAGCTCTTGCTCCTGGGGTGTCCCAATTTGGGATGCCCAGTTGTGTGAAACCCACCAGATCTCTTACTTCACTCACCTTTCAGCCATTCTATTGTCCAATCAGAGCTTTAGGTTGTTGTTTTGGCTCCTGCGCACCCGGCTGATCTGAGGAACAGGAGCGCGCACAGCTGCAGAGTTTAAGCAAGGGAAATATGGAAGAGGTTTTCAGGACGATCTGGAAGGGTTCACACAGTAGGGCATCCCAAATCACCTATTTGGGCAGCCGTGGGGGTGGTTCGACCATTTTAATGAGAGCACATACCCCCCACCATGCCAGAGCCCAGAGATGCCAATGCCACAGCTAAAAAAAAAAAAATATGGTACTTACCAGACGTAGATGATCAGTCTTCCAGCAGTCGCCTCTTGCCTCCTCCACATTTCTACTGTGTCCCACGACCCCGCGCCGGGCTGGACACTTGCTGTTAGTCTGCTGATCATGCACAGAGCAGTAGCAGCTTCTTCTCCCTCCGCCTGGTCGGGGACAGCGTGTGGGAACTAAGATGGTGCAGCTCTGTCCCCACCCAGCGGGGAAAAGAAGTTGCACACAGGCCACACACCTCGCTGGCCGCGTCAGGCACATGAAGCGGTCGGCCGGAGGGAAACAAGGTGAGCGAGGGGGTCGCGGAGACTTCGCAGGTGTGGCCGGTGAGCCGCAGTGACTTTGGTGTGTCAGTGAGATGGGAAGCAGCGGCCTAGTGGGATTTTTCCCGGTATGCCCTACTTCCAGTCCGCCCCTGACCCTGTTACATCGGGAGCTGATAATTGAATGAATTATGGCACAGGGTGTTGGTGAGATGCCAGTCAGTCCCAAAGAAGTGTGGGAGATCTCCCTATGGCCAGTCTGCCACTGCATGGGCCCAGCACCTGCAAGATTACTACATACAGCTCACCAGATGAGGCGGAGAGCTGGCAATTATTAAAGGAGCCCTATCGAGAAAAAATGGGCCAATAATAAAAATCCATATAAATATGCTGGATGGCGAGAGGCAGGGCCAGCTCCAGGTTTATGCGGGCCCCTGGGCAATAGTGTCTCAGCAGGCCCCTTGCAGTGTGGCATGACACTCCATACATGGTAGTAAAGTTGAATATAAAAATAATAGAAGGAATTAAGGTATAGGAGAAATAAGAAATAGAGGAAATGATGCAAAAAGAGAAAGAGTAACACAGAATGAAGTAGTAAAAAGAATTACAAAAAGAAAGGATAGAAGGAATGACAAAAAGAAAGAAAGAACACGAGAAAAAGGATTAAAGACAAAAACAAAGAATAGATGGAAAGAAACAAAATAAAAAGAACAAATGAACAAAATTATAGAACGAATTACAGAAACAAAGAAAAAATGAATGAGAATAAATCATTGATAGAAACAAAGAAATAATAAACAGAATGACGGAAAATAGAAAGCAGGAATTTACAGAGATGAAATGGCAGAAAAATAAAAGGAGGAAAGAAACGGAATAAAAAAAGAAAATAAATGGCAGATCGAACAGATGATAGAAATAAAGAAAGAATAGAAGGAATGGCAGAAAGAATGGAAAAGAAAGTCTCTCCCAATGGCTCTGGCTGCACCTGGTTGACAGTCCCTAGTCTGGTTACTGCACGGCCCTGCGCTCTTTATATGGCCTGTCCAGAGGAGAGGGAATCAGGTGGGGCCCTCCCAAGGTGCAGGGGCCATGCTGACGCCTGCCCTGGTGGGAGGAGAGGTCCCTTATACACCCCATATCAAGAAATATCCAGTCAGGCTTGTTTTTAACAGGTTCTGTCACCCCTGATACACTAAACCTGTCACCTTTGGATTTTATTCCTACCAGGAGAAGAAAACCACAAGCTTGGGAGGAGCTTTATTCAGTATGGGCATATAAGTGACCTCCCCTCTCATTAGCAAACATGTTTATATGGGTTTTTAATATTACACAATTTTTTGATAGTGCAACTTTAAGCGACTAACCCTCTAGGCTTCTAAAGAAAATATGTGTGTGTGTTTTTTATTAAGCCACTTTAAATGAATACAGAAATTACTGAAGGCCACTAGACTAACACTCTGAGGATCCACCACATGCCTTGTTCCAAGTTCCATCATTAACGGGCTACGTCTACCATGTTGCACAGCACTTTTGGTAGATACATTCTCCAGAAATAAAAGCTGACATTTATTTTGTTTGTGTTTAGGGAAATGCTCTTTCTCTGTAATGCTGCACCAGAGACAGAGAGACATCACTCAGAGGCTGCCCATTAGGCTTAATAAGGCGATTATTTTAATGAGCAGTCACAGAGATTTATGCAGCACTTACGCCTTAAACAGGAGAGCCAGGGCGCCTTTCATGTGCCCGGCAGACATCTCTAGAGCTAGTGTAAAATATATTTACTTGCTTTGCAGCTTAAGTATCTGCAAAAGGTTTTCTTTTATGTACGGAGGAGGATCTTGAATGATGTTCCATCTAAAGTTAGGTTTGGTGCAAAGTCACAAATGATAGCAGAGCTTTTGAAATGTTGTTAATGTCTTTCGCTGTGGTTGGAACCCGATGTTGGCAGCCTATTCTAGAGTGCCTGACATATCATCTTAGAAGTCTTTGATGTGATTCCAGCTCCTAGCAACAGCCAATCAGCACTAGGCTTGGCTTTATCCCTCCCCTTTCAAAACTCTGTTTCAGCTTTGCCAGACACAAGGACCAGTGTGACTGGCAAATAGCGAGGGACAAAATCGGGTCTGCAAAATTTCCAGCATAGAGGCATTTAAAGTCTTGGTTGATGTTTTTAGTCTATTTGGACTGGAGGTCCCCTAAACTAGTAGTTCAGAAATAGTTATGCCCAGTACACATTACCCCCTAGAGACAAGAAGTTCGAACAGAGTACCCCTACAGAGGGTATCATTTATAAAGTTAACCAAAAAGGTAGGCCACAGGCCTCACATCCCTTTAAAAGCAAGAAATCCTGGGCTTTGTTCCTCTTCAAAGGCTATCGGTAGGCAGGGACGGATTAAGAGAATCCCGGGCCTGGTGCTGTAGATTTTGACGGGCCTATTTATCGAAGTATATAAAATGAAAACGCAACACAAAGCAATTTTGTTTAAGACAAAGTGCATTTGTCACATGTCTAATGTACATTAAATTACCAGGATAGCTGAATACATGTTAGTGTATGAAAAATGTGCATATCTTCATAGAGTTTGTTCTTTAGCTAAAAAAAAAAAAAAGAACCAACTCGCTTTTGGGGGGCCCAGAGTGTCAAAGAGGTGTTGTAGAGGTTTCGCTATGCCCCCAGACTGTAACACCTATCGGATGTGATGTCACACCCGCAGCTTGTTTGGTTAGCACACAGGGCTTGCTACAGGGCTGAAACACGAGAAGTAGCAGTACAGGCAAAGCGGGGGCATCCCTCAGTATAGACACAGCGGGGGCATCCCTCAGTACAGGCAAAGCGGGGGCATTCCTCAGTACAGACAAAGCGGGGGCATCCCTCAGTACAGGCAAAGTGGGGGCATCCCTCAGTACAGACAAAGCGGGGGCATCCCTCAGTACAGACACAGCGGGGGCATCCCTCAGTACAGGCAAAGCGGGGGCATCCCTCAGTACAGACAAAGCGGGGGCATCCCTCAGTACAGACACAGCGGGGGCATCCCTCAGTACCGGCAAAGCGGGGGCATCCCTCAGTACAGACAAAGCGAGGGCATCCCTCAGTACAGACAAAGCAGGGGCATCCCTCAGTACAGGCAAAGCGGGGGCATCCCTCAGTACAGGCAAAGCGGGGGCATCCCTCAGTACAGACAAAGCGGGGGCATCCCTCAGTACAGGCAAAGCGGGGGCATCCCTCAGTACAGACAAAGCGGGGGCATCCCTCAGTACAGACACAGCGGGGGCATCCCTCAGTACAGGCAAAGCGGGGGCATCCCTCAGTACAGACAAAGCGGGGGCATCCCTCAGTACAGACACAGCGGGGGCATCCCTCAGTACAGACACAGCGGGGGCATCCCTCAGTACAGGCAAAGCGGGGGCATCCCTCAGTACAGACAAAGCGGGGGCATCCCTCAGTACAGACAAAGCAGGGGCATCCCTCAGTACAGGCAAAGCGGGGGCATCCCTCAGTACAGGCAAAGCGGGGGCATCCCTCAGTACAGACAAAGCGGGGGCATCCCTCAGTACAGGCAAAGCGGGGGCATCCCTCAGTACAGACACAGTGGGGGCATCCCTCAGTACAGGCAAAGCGGGGGCATCCCTCAGTACAGACAAAGCGGGGGCATCCCTCAGTACAGACACAGCGGGGGCATCCCTCAGTACAGGCAAAGCGGGGGCATCCCTCAGTACAGACACAGCGGGGGCATCCCTCAGTACAGGCAAAGCGGGGGCATTCCTCAGTACAGGCAAAGCGGGGGCATCCCTCAGTACAGGCAAAGCGGGGGCATCCCTCAGTACAGGCAAAGCGGGGGCATCCCTCAGTACAGGCAAAGCAGGGGCTTCCCTCAGTACAGACACAGCGGGGGCATCCCTCAGTACAGGCAAAGCGGAGGCATCCCTCAGTACAGACACAGCGGGGGCATCCCTCAGTACAGGCAAAGCGGGGGCATCCCTCAGTACAGACACAGAGGGGGCATCCCTCAGTACAGGCAAAGCGGGGGCATCCCTCAGTACAGACACAGCGGGGGCATCCCTCAGTACAGGCAAAGCGGGGCATCCCTCAGTACAGGCAAAGCGGGGGCATCCCTCAGTACAGACACAGCGGGGGCATCCCTCAGTACAGGCAAAGCGGGGGCTTCCCTCAGTACAGACACAGCAGGGGCATCCCTCAGTACAGGCAAAGCGGAGGCATTCCTCAGTACAGACACAGCGGGGGGATGCCCCCTCTTTGCCTGTACTGAGGGATGCCCCTGCTTTGTCTGTACTGACAAAGCAGGGGCATCCTTCAGAAATTGAGAACACTTACAGACACTGTGACACATTGAGACACACACAGAAAAAGTCGACACCGCATACAGTGACTCACCCTGGGCCCTGCCTGCGGCCTGACAGGTACCGCCGCCCGCGCCGTCGTCCCCCTCCTAATCCCGCGTGACATCCTCTCCTCCTCTGAGGTACCGCCGCGCCGTCGTCCCCCTCCTAATCCCACGTGACTTCCTCTCCCCCTCTGAGGTACCGCCGCGCCGTCATCCCCCTCCTAATCCCGCGTGACTTCCTCTCCCCCTCTGAGGTACCGCCGCGCCGTCGTCCCCCTCCTAATCCCGCGTGACTTCCTCTCCCCCTAATGCTGGCTGTTGCGCGCTGGGCCGCTGGGCGTGCAACAGTGACTGACTGGCAGTGGCAGACCAGGCGGCCGCGTTTGCAGGCTGCTGGGCCTGTCTAAACGTAGGGGCCTGGAGCGGCAGCTCCATCCGCCCCTACGTTAATCCGGCCCTGTCTGTGGGGGACTATACTTACCAATGTGCATCTGTTTACTGACCCTACAGTAGCTATAGCAATAGCAGAGATGCAGAACTACAGTGTGCACCTGTTTTCTGACCCTGTACACTCGGCTAGAAAAGCTAATGTACGAATGTGAAATAGCAGACATGCATCACTGCAGTATGTTTCATGTCCCTGTTCAGTCGGCGGTGTGACATCCAATCTCTAAATTTATATCACAATTCCCCCTCTGCCTCGTCCCCTTGCATTCTCATGAGCATCCTATAAGAAAATAAACAGAATTCTTCAAAGAATTCCTGGGCACAGGGCAATAAATTCCTTGCCTTCCAGAAACAACCACTGATAAGGAAAGGTGGGCGGAGCGAAGCTTGGAGAATAGATTTACTAAAAGGGCAACTACAAATAATTTGTCCCCCAGGCTAAAGCCTACTAAAATATCAGCCTGCCTTCAGAACCCACCCAGGGGGTGGCATCTGTCTTCCAGCCCCTTGGAATCTATGAAAAATCCAGGGGGAGAAACTGTATTCTTGGTCACATACAGAGGGTCCAATCCGTGATCGTGGTGTGTCTGACCCACTGCTCCTCCAACCCTCAGAAGCTGAAGACTTTGTATCCATTTATGAGGTATAGGATTTTCAATGGTTTCTCCCCTTTTATTTTCTGACTGTTTTTCTGCACATGTTTGTATATTGTCTCTTTTTTATTATTATTTGTATAGTTTTATTTTTAATTAAAAATTTCCAACTAAGCATGGGCCTACCTTTTTGGCAATTAGAAAACTCCTAACTTGGTTCACTTGGAGCTCTAAAAACTACGCTGGTTTCTGAAGATTGTATGACCGCTCATAAATGTGTATTAACCCATAGACTGTAAGATCAATTGTAACTAATCCATTGTATGATTGGGAAAGCGTCACTAATCATATAGTGTAAAAAGGGTGAATGACTCACAATTAACTTGGAGTGCTGCATGGTGACTGTGTGTGAACCAGCAGATTGCAAGCTGATTGTATCTGATCGTTTGACAGCAGAACTGATCAGACTCTCCTCTGGGTAAGTGTTGGATTGAATCAGTGTGTATTGCCTGTGCTCTGCTTGTATGTGGAGAGTGGTGTGTAGGTGTGTGTGGTGACTATCTTGATTACTCGCCAGCAGAGTTTGATTGGATGGTGTTTGAGGAGGGTTCCACCGGTCTGATTTAAAGTGTAGTTACGGTGGTGGTGGCAGCTTGTTGTTGAGCGATCAATTTTGTGACAGGCTGAAGTATCTACTATATAAATGGTGCGCAAGCACTGATGGGCAAGAACTGGATCAGCAGGTGAGTTTTACCCACCATCAGTGGTCATCCAGAATCGGGATACCTGTCTGACTGCAGAGAAACAACACACGGGAGGAATGTAAAAATCTTGAGTGTTTTTCTCTTTGAAGTGGACCAAAACCCACCCTGGAGTCTATGAGTGGGATGCCCTGCTGTGTAAAACCCCCGAGGTTGCCTGACAACTCACCTTCTTTCCCTGTCCAACGGTGCATGCATGAACAGAGGCCTTCACTGTCTCTTTAGCAGGGCACGCTCCCTGTCAAAGTGTAGCGGGGGATGCGGCCACCAGTGCGCTCTGATCTGCTCGCCTTAGACGAGCTCTTGGACAAAGGGATCTGAGTGCCCTGACTGGATGAGAGGCAGCGCATCCGCGGTAAGACGGGGGAAGGGTGAGTGAGATCGGGCAATCTGGGGGGTTTCATACAGAGGGCATCCCTGATCGGGGTGCTCTGAGGGCAAGGACCAAAACCCAGGATAGTCAAAATCCTGGGTTTTGGTCCACTTTAAAGGCTATCTGTGGGGGTACCTATACATCGGTGCATTCCTGGCCAGTCAGACAGGAAGGTAGGTGGATAGGTAGCTGGACGGCAGGCATGTAGGTGGGTGGACAGAACAGTAGGTTGCTGGACGGTAAAGCAGGTAGGTGGCCATGCAAGAGGATGCACTTCGGGCAGAGGACGGCGGAATCTCAGGCAGAGACGGAGGACAGCGGCGGAGGACGGAGGCATCTCGGGCGGCATCTCAGCTGCCTTAGCTGCAATGGTGCCAAAGCAGCTTTCGAACACATGGCCCAGGCCAGCCCAGTCGATGGGCGCGGCAAACGGCACACATGTTGATGGAGGAGAGTAGAGGGAGAGGCCGTCCAGCAGCACATCCAGGTGACATGGAGGTTTTTTTTTTCAGAGCCGCAGCTGTGTTCGATGTTTCTGAGGCAAGATTGCAGCGCCCGTATCCTAGAGCGCTGAACAGAGAGAGTTGCAGCCCAGTGGGGGAAAGAATAATAAGTGAGTAAAAACATTAATTTTAGATGCTGTGGAATAGTTTTTAAGGGTTTGGGCTTTTTATGAAATGATGCTGAAGGTCGCATTTGTTATAATACATTTTGCTTGCAATAGAACTTAAAGGGGCACAATCGCAAAATTGTGTAATATTAAAAATCCATATGAAAATGTCAGCTAATGAGAGGAGGGGTCACTTATACACCCGAAGTGAAGAAAACTCCTGCCAAACTTGTGGTTTATTCTCTCATGGTAGGAATAAAATCCAGAGGTGACAGGTTTAGTCTATTCGGGGTGACAGAACCTGTCACTCCTGACTTCCTCTTCCTTCCATTAAAATAAAAAAACAAGCCTGGCTGGATATTTCTTGATGCCTGGAATTAAAAGCACTGTCTCTATTTTTGCAGATGACACAAAGATATGTAGCACAGTGCAGTCTATTGAAGATGTTCACAAGCTTCAGGTTGACTTGGACACATTAGGGTTGATTCAGAGAGACATAAAATGTTTTTTGTTTTTGTGTCGATCTGTTTTTTTTTGTTTTGTGCCCGCTGGCGTATGTGTGTACACGTGATTCTAAGCATGCATCGGAAGTCTTTTGATAAGTGTTCGTCGCCGCGTACGCCAACGAGAATGTCATTGTTCAGCTTTCGTTTTTCATTTCCGTTACTTAGGAAACAGCGTAGGCTTCCGTTTTTTTTTGCTTTTTCCAACGTCGCCTCTAACAAAATATTTACATTTCCCATTAGATTCTGAATTCCGTTTTCTATAAATAAAGTCCAGACGGAAATCTGTCCGACCTTACGCATGCGCACACCAATATTAACTCATTCATGTGCCCGTTTCAACTTTTTCTCACTCACTTCTGCTACAATGCTTACCTCAATTCCCTCGCGGTTTCATTTTTCTTCCCTTTGCACCCTTATTGTTTACCTCAATTCCCTAGCAGGTTTGTTTTTTCTTTATTTTGCGCTCTTTTCTTTATAGTTCTTTCTACGTTTTCCTGTAACCAACCCTTAATGAATTTTTCTTTAACATAAAATGACACAGAAACAAGTTTTATATTTTTTTTTTATTTTGAACTGCAAATTTTTTTGTCAGTTTTTGTTTTTTTGTTTTGATTCATGTTTTTCTTTAACAATATATATATATTTTTTTTGGGGGGGAAAATTTAAAATTTAGCTTAAAACATTTTAAAATGTTAAAATGTAAACAATTTGTAAAACTATTTACAAAGGCATGGCAGGCCCCAGAGAATTATTCTTCATCTGTGGTCACCATCGAAGCTTTGAGCTCCTGTATATCACCCACCAGCCGAAACACCGTCGCAGTGAGTTGGTCTAATCTCGCCTGTGTGGTGTCTGTAAAAAAAAAGAGAAGAAAATTATTGTTCTGCAAATACATGTTTCACAGCTGTGGATGGAATGATTATTATGTTTTAATTTAACTCATGAGGCCATATGTCATTATGCTAAGGAATTAATGGATGAGGCCATATGTCATTATGCTAAGGAATTAATGGGTGAGGCCATATGTCATTATGCTAAGGAATTAATTAATGGATGAGGCCATATGTCATTATGCTAATTACATTGGCAAGGGTTTGGGTTTATTGCTGATGATGTCATTTTCCACATACTCCAAATATTTACATTACAACTTACTTCGGTGGTGGGCGACCTCAGCTTCGGGGACCACCCTACGCTCTGGGGCCTGCCACTGCTGGGAATGTGAGGCTGTAGAGACATTTAAAATAGGCTCACTTCTAATGTCTGATTGTACATTAACCAAATGACACTTAGAATGTGTGTGTGACATCACCCACCTTCTCCATGTTCCTCCTGGGCTTGATCTGCTGCACTCTCAGCTCCAGATCTTTCACCCGCTACATATTAATCTATAAAAAGAGATTAAGGAAATCAGTTTTTGTTTAAATAGCATATACATGTGTGTGATAAAATCAGAGTCATATACCGGAGGGTATTGGTTGAGTCGTTTTGTACGACTCCCTGCCCATGCGGTGAGGCCCCTCCTCTGTTGAGAGGTCGAGGGGCTGGTCTGACGCAGCTACAGGAGGAGGGGTAGGAAGTTGGCCCTGTAGATGCACCACCTTCACTTTGGTGGTGCAGATTCATACCCCGCTTGCCGGACTGCAAGCCTTCGGGTGGGTCGTATGCGATACTCCATTTCAGACACTAGAAAATAAAAACATTTATAAATAAAGGCCTACCTTCTGTGTTTGTTACATCTAGCATGCAATCGGTATGTACTTACTTGGGAAATGGGTCGCAAAAAAACGCAGCACCCGGGGCTTGTGCCGTCGCTTGAGGTCCGACCAGTGCTGCATGATCTGCGTAAAAGTGAAGGTGGTGTCCGTGTCCTGGTCAATGCTGGCCAGTATCTCCAGGGCCAGCTTCCTCTTCTCAAAATTGTTGGGCAAGTAGTCGTACCTGCGCTCCATCATTGTCTAAAAAAAACAAAAATAAAAATAGTTGTTAGATCAAACAGCATACAAATATAATTCCCAATTAGATCAGTTGACTAAATGACATTCCCCATCACATTTCTAGCCTTAACCTATCCTTCTAGATGCAAGTGACTTGGTTCGCACATGTGCGCACTAACTTCTGTTTGGCACAGAGTTTAAATCACTTTTAAAAACAACTGTTTCTTCCTGCGCTTCCTTAAGGCCTAGGCATGCATTTAGATGTCAAATCAACGTCCTTACAATACACTTATGAGCATAATCAGATCCTGTTATTGGCGGGTGAAGATGGTGGGCACCATCTTTCTTCTTGTCCGCAGCAGATAGGTAGTGCCCCAGCGGTTTCCGGGATGCGCACGGCCAGACGCACGCGTAAGCGAACGCGTAAGCGTCATACCCAGTCTTTAGGATTTAAAGGGTAATGGACATACAGCTCATTCTCTTTGTGAATGTCATCATGTCACCAAAGAAAAGTAACCGAAAGCAACCAGCAGCCAAGGAGCGCAAGACATAAGGGCCGGAGCGGCATGAGGACACATCCTCAAGACGGAGCACTCGGCCCCACAAATCTAGTTCAAAGGTGCCGGAAACGCGGAGCAAAAGTGGCCACCACAAGGCTACATTGGCCACAACTCCAGGCCCCTCAAAATCTTTCACCACCAGGAAAAGTAAAGAAACTTCCTCCAAGAAGAAGGCTCCACACCCAACCACATCCAAAGAGAAAGGGAGCATGACTTCCAAGGGGAAAAGGAAGCAGAGGGCGAGAAGCCCTAGCCCCCAAGCACACCCTCTCCTGCTCCCCGGCCAACCACATCCAAAGAGCAAGGGAGCATGACTTCCAAGGGGAAAAGGAAGCAGAGGGCGAGAAGCCCTAGCCCCCCAAGCACACCCTCTCCTGCTCGCCCACATTTGCCACGGAACACATGGAAACCAGCGAGTCCTATGCCACATCCACGGCTGCAAGTTCTGTGGCCACCCAGCCAATGACCCCCAGTCCTAATGCCAGCCCAGTCCATTCTTTTTCCAGCGACGTGAAGGCCTATTCTTCCCCACACACCCAGCCAAGAATGTCCTCTGAATTGGCACCAACCAGAGAAGAGCCAGAAGAACAACAGCCATTAGGCCGAACCTTGCGGCGAGGCCACTTGAGCGGCCGGTTTGGTGAGGCACAAACCCTTGCCTTGGCAAGTGGGCTAACAGTGCATTCTGATGAGCTATTTGGGCGCAAATCAAAAGCTACTAGCAAAGTGCGTAAAAAACAAATTTGGGAAGAGCTCACCAGACAGGTGAATGCAGCGGGGGACGAGAGGAAAGATGTTGAGCAGATCCAGATAAAAATATCTGACCTCAAATATGCAGTAAGGAAGAAGCAGAATAAACGGCACACTCACAGGTACATATTTGATGTTTGCATTTTGCAGCTTGTTGTACTACAATGCCAAATAATTATTATACTCTTATTTTCAGGTTGCAAACAGGCGGAGGCTTCCCCACAAAATTGCAATACACCAGAGCTGAAGAAATGGTCCTAGCTTTGATTCACCCCACAGCATTACAGGGCCACTCTGGCACATGGGACACAGACAACCAGGACATTTCTGCAGGTTAGTAATGATTGTTTGAATGTGAGCAATTGGAAACATTTGACATTAGGGTCACAGGCAGATATGAACACAGGCCCCTAGGGAGTGGCTTTGAGGGGAGGTTACTGTTGTAGGTGGGTGTAGAATGTCTGAGGAATGTGGGTAATGATGGACACTCTCCCAGGGTGCAGTAGTTAATGGTCCTTACGTGCTTTTTAATTTTTACCCCAGCCCAGCATCCTGCCTCTGGAAGTGTGGAAGCCTCCTCCAGCTTGAGCATGCCATCTACTTCCCTGCTGCCTAGGACACAGGCCCAGATATATAGGGTAAGTGTACTTTGTAGAAACTGGTGATGCATGTTATGCACATGACTAATTGGTCCCAAATATGTTTAGGCAAAAATCTGACACACTTTTTCACATGTCCCAACAGACTCCCCCACTAATGGATGTAATCCAGCATACGGAGGAGGAGTATGCCAGCTGGATTGGACCTTCTGAAATGACCCCCCTGGAACCTAATCTGCCACTGCCCCAGCATCCTACTGCACCAAATCCTCTGCAGCAGAGTGAATCTAGACGCATGCTGCCAGCCCATCGTGGGCATCAGGCTTAGACTGAGCCTACAGTCCCCAGTGGTAGCTCTGCTGCAGAGGTTTTGCCTAGTACATCTGGTAATGTTACTCGCCCTAGACCTCCAGCATCTGCAGGCGCTCCAACCCGGGGAATTGGAAGACGCAGTCAACAACGTCGACCAGTTTCCCAGGGGAGGCGCGTGCCGATCCTGGAGTCAGCATGGCGCCATGACAGCCGTTATTTTAGGCAGATTACTCAAAGAACCACAGAGAATATTACTGCACAATTAGAGAACTTCAATACTAACTTCACCACCATGCTGACTGAATTTAGGACGAGCAACAGCCAGATGGCAGAACAAATGGCTACCTTAAACAGACAGATGGCAGAACAAATGGCCACCTTAAATACAAACTTCACTGCCATGCTAGATGAATTTAGAAATAGCAACAGACAGATGCTGGACCAGTGGCAGATTATGAATGCCACACATGCCCAGGTGTTGGGCCACCTCCAAGGCCAACCACAACCTTATTATGGGCAACATCACTATTAATAACTTGACTTGGATCTGCTAAACATCTTTCCTCCACATCCCAACTCTATTTACCTGTGTGGTGAGCGCAACCAAGATTGGGTGGTTTATGCCTTTGCTGGTTTGTTTGGGAATTCGCCCATAAAGCTCATTAGAGTGCTCACATACCCCACTAGCCAATGGCTGAGCTTAAGCCACAGTCAAGCGCCCGCTCAAGCTCCCAGGTGGCAGCCTTGGGCCTAAGGAAATGCTGGCTGCCTCATCCTGTTTGTTGGCAATATTGGGGGACATTCTTGGCTGAAGAACATCACCATTTGCCCATGGAAAAGATTGGACTGGCATGGGGTCTGGCTGTCATAGGCTGGCAAAATTACAAGCAGGAGAGGGTGTGTATGTGGCCCTATGTATTCCTGGCCGACTATTCCCCTTGAAAGTTGTGCTCCCTATGTATCTTGATGTTGGCGGGCGGGTAAACTTCGG
Organism: Gastrophryne carolinensis; assembly: GCA_027917425.1. Lineage (NCBI taxonomy): Eukaryota > Metazoa > Chordata > Amphibia > Anura > Microhylidae > Gastrophryne > Gastrophryne carolinensis. Next base: position 39,885,307 of record CM051238.1, read on the forward strand.
CCTGAAGTCAGTTAGCTTATAACTCCTGGGTGTGGACAATTTCTAGGGGCCAGGAGTCTGGCACAATTTATACTTATGTTTGAAAATGAATGTTAATAGAGTCTGCGAGTGCCCTTCCCAAAAAATTTGACAGACTTACAGAAAATGTATGGAATGGGACTTTAGCTTTTCTTGCCTAAGTTGATGCATTCATGTTTGTGTTTTTACATTAATGAAGGTTTGTAATGACAAACATGAGAAAAAAACTGCATTACGCTCAAATCAGGTGTAAAATGTTTTGTAATTAGGGCATTACAACATTCTTAAACCAAAAAAAGGCCTTCACATAGGCAACAAATATAACAATCAGACAAAAATATAAACAAACTAAACAAATCTTAAGAAAAATAAGAATCAATAACATGGGCACGGAGAGATTGCCCATAGGCACTCGGTGTGCCATCAGATATCTCATCAGACTCATGCCTGGGTGGAGAGGGGGGCATATCTGCCTCAGGGCAATGTTATGGAGCATGCAGCATGCTAAGATTATTTGGATAACTTTGTTGGGGTCATACTGCAGTGCCCCCCCCGTATGGTCCAAACAACGAAATCTGAATTTCAAAGAACCGAAGGCCCTCTCCACTACGGCCCGGGTCTTCCGGTGTGCTCAATTATAGGACTCCTGGGCCGCATTCTGCAGGCGAAGAACGGGCGCCAGGAGCCAGGGCATGAGCGGATATCCAGAATCCCCTGAAAGAATAACAAAATACTAACATAAATTACACATTCTAAGTAACATTATTGTTTAACATGTCATCAAGGGCTAAAAACAGCCATAGGTTAAGACATGGGTCATCAACTACATTCTAAGGCATACAGTGAAAAGAGAATGATGGAATTGGAACAAACTTACCCAGGAGCCATCCACCAGATAATTCTCCAGACTCAAAATGACGAGATAAGCCGGAGTTCCTCAATATATAGGCATCATGGGACGACCCTGGATATCCTGCAAGGACACTGAGGAATCGCATGTCCGGACCAACCACTGCTTGTATGTTCAGCGAGTGGCCCATCTTGCGGTTCCTGAAAGCCCCCCCAAAAAAATTACACCAAGCCAAGGTAACCAACAAAAACACTAACTCCAACAGCAAAAAAAGATTCAAGTTCTACAATCCCAAAATAAATAACAAAGGACATAAGTCTAAAAAAAAAAAAAAATTATATGGATGTGTTTGAAAATAAAGGAGAACATGCTAATGACTAATTAAGGTCAGCATTAAAATGCTTTTATAAGGCCTACCTGAAAAGTATTGATGAAGGTATGCATTCTAAACTGCTTTAACCCTTTAAGTGCCAGCCTACCTGGAGTTTTTGTCACACTCTGTTGCCAGACCATTTTGCACTATTTTGCGCTCCCCATGTTCAAATGTGATTTTTGAAGGGATTTCCAGGGATTTCCCAGGAAAATGATATATTGTTTTTTTCAGCAGAGTCTGGGCTTTAACATGAAATGTCTTGTTTGTCATTTTTTAGGTGTATTCTCAATATTTTTGGTTATATATGTGCAAAAAAAAAAAAAAAAAAAAAAATTTTTACATATTGTAGTTTTTTTTGTAATAAAAAATGTAAGTTTGTCAATGAAATCTTATTGCGTGTGAAATCCCAATTTCTCCCGGTTACAGCGGTACCACATATGTATTGGTAGACACCCTTTCCTGCCCAGGAGACTCCCCCAAACTGAAACAACGCTTTAGGGGATTTTCAGATAAAATACAACTGTGCTACGCAATATGCGCACCTTGCAGTTTTTCCAGAAAAACAACCCTTTACATTTGAAATACCCCCAACAAACTATATATTCTCTGGAAGTACACACCTCAGGCTTTCTAGGCGTACCAGGCTTGTTGATGTGGCCATAGTTTTCTGGAAGTAATCCCTCAATGGATTCTTTGGTTGCAAAGAGTTTCCCTAAAAAAAGGATAAAAAAGCAGAATCAAAGCCACATTTTCCTAAAAAAACTATATACAAACAAGAAAAAACAAGTTTAATCTGGAAACGCAACATCCCCCGAACAGAACAATACCCAACATGCATAGGTTCTGTCAAGGGAAGAGTTGCCAAACACCCCAAAGTAAAGCATGTGCGTAACAGTAATTTTACTTGAAAATTTCAGCTCTGCAGACAAAGTGCGCACCTTGCGATTTTTCAACCAAAACAACCCTTGACATTTGGAATATCCCCCATAAACCATATATTCCCTGAAAGTACACACGTTAAGCTTTCTAAGGGTACCCAGCTTGTTGTAGTGGGCTCATCTTTCTGGAAGTAATCCCTCAAAGAATTCTTTGTTTGCGCAGGGTTTCCTTAAAAAATTTATAAAAAAGCTGAATAAAAAACACCTTTTCCTAAAATATAAATATGCAAACCAGAAAAAACAAGCTAAGTCTGAAAGCGCAAGGTCCCCCGAACAGAACAATACCCAACATGGTACTATTAACCCTTTTAATTGCCAGCCTACTTGAGATTTTGTCACCCTCTGTTGACATGTAATTTTTCCCCATTTTGCGTCATGTTTTGCGCCATTTTTGCTGGAACTTTCAGGAAAATTATATATATTTTTTTTTGCAGCAGAGTTTAGGCTTTAACAGGAAATGTCTTGTTTGTAAATTTTTTTTTTTTTTTTACAATATTATTAAGTAAAAATAATAAATAAATAAATAAAAAATGTTTTAAAAAAATTGACTCCTTTATTTTAAATAAAAAATGTATTTTATTAAGGAAAATCATATTGCATGTGAAAGCCCCATTTCTACCGATTAGAACGGTACCACATATTTATCGGTAGCCCCCTGTTCCTGCCCAGGAGACCCCCCTAACTGAAACGAGTATTTTATAACATTCACAAAAAAATTCTGCCCCCCCCCTGGCCTTTGGGGAGGCAGGTAATGGGGGTGCCGGGGGTTAATGGCAAGCCACCCGCTAGCGCAGGTGGCTTGCCATCTCCCCAGCCTTGTGAACTGGTATAGGGGTCATGGACCCCTTACCAGTTCACAAGGGGTTAATAGTAAAAAATGACAGACACAGAGAAAAAAAAATTTTATTTTTCTTTTTTTTACACTATACTCACCTCCGATCCGACGTCCCTCGCCGCTGTCTGTCCCGCGCCGCTGTCACTGACAGATGCCGGTAGTGATCGGCGCAGGGCGGGTGACAGGCGAGGGGGCTCCGATCGGAGCCTCCTCACCTGACACCCGCCCTGCTCCGATCACCACCGGCATCTGACAGATGCCGGAGCTCGGAGGGGGTATAGGAGGAGCGGGATGACGTCATCCCGCTCCTCCCACAATGGGCGGAGCTAAGCGGCGGCGGCCATCGCCGCCATTACAAGAGGTGAGGACCCGGAAGAGGGTCCTCACCTGAAGACTGCGCAGCCCAGGGGGGGGATCGGACCCCCCCCTGGTGAAGAGGAGACCCGGACAGAAGGCTCGGGCGCGGAGGTGAGTAAATGACAGTTTGTTTTTTTTTTTTTTTTACAGCGCGATGTCAGCGCTGGAAATGGGGGGGGGGGGGGCGGCTGGTTTCGGGCCCCCCCCTGAAGACGGAGGACGACGGGGGGGCGATCGGATGCCCCCCGCAGGAAGAGGGGACCCCAAGCTTCACGGGGATACCGGAGGTAAGTGTTTTTTTTTTCTATCTTTTTAACTGTTTGTGGGAAATGCCAGGCACGTAGTTTCTACGTGCTTGGCACTTAACGGTAGAAGAGGCAACCACGTAGAAACTACGTGCTTGGCATTTAAAGGGTTAAAGGGACACTTGAGAAGGAGGGATTAAGGTATGCATTCTAAACTGCTTCAAAGGGACACTTGAGAAGGAGGGATTAATAGATAGTTAAAATTAAGCTTAGCTAAACAATATAAAAAAAAAAAAACATAATTAACTTACCGATAGATCTACTCATCGGCTGCGGGAGGGACCAATGCAACGTGGGTGCAATCGATCGCACCCATGACGTTGCGCATGTCGGCGATATTATAAAATCCCAACTTAATCGCGTTCCAGGCTACCATGTCGTCAAGAACGGATATATATTTGGGACAAAGGGTAGCCATGCCATCCAGAAACTTGGATAGCGCGCGGCTCAGCGTAGGCTGGGACATCCCCACGGAGAGCGCACCCAGCCTCTGGAACGAGCCATTCGCCAAAAATTGCAGGCAGCCAATGGCCAATGGCCATACCTGAAATTGCTTGCCCCTTCCTCGTGGTGTGGGCTAACCATGGCCGCAGCTCGCTATACAATTTATGGAGGGAAACGATTGAGTCAGGTCAGCTCGAACAGCTCAACATCATGCATGCGATCGATGTTCATGCGTCTCCGGTGCAATCTGGCCTCGGCCATGCTGATGCAGGTTATGCCATTGAGCTGAAGTCGCTCATACTCCTCCACATAGCCGCAAAACATGGTCAACAGGAATGCCGAGTCAAAAATGGTCTCGTAAGTGGAGCGGAAATGAAACCGCTTTATAGGGCGGAGGTCCATCGGCAATCAGGTCTCAGAATCAGACGCAAGGCCATACCAATAACATAACTTATCAGAACTAACGCAAATTATCCGATTTCGATCCGTCCATCGAATGTGCAAATACGCGTTAACGTAAACGCATATACGCATGAAAAAAGTTACGTAAAAAACAAAAAACAAGGCAAAAATTCGCAAATAATACACAGACACATGCGAAAGTACATGCGTATGTGTCTCTGAATCAACCCTATTGAGTGTCTGGGCATCAACTTTGCAAATGAAGTTCAATGTGGAGAAATGTAAAGTTATGCACTTGGGGTCTAATAACCTGAAGGCCACATATATCCTCAGATGAGTAAAACTGGGAGAATCACTTGTTGAGAAGGATCTGGGGGTACAGGTAGATCACAGGCTAAATAACAGCCTACAATGTCAAGCAGCTGCTTCCAAAGACACCAAGATACTATCATGCATTAATAGAGACATGGAATCACGGGATAGGGATGTAATTTTGCCTCTTTACAAGGCACTGGTGCGCCCTCACCTGGATTATGCCATCCAGTTCTGGACCCATTCATAGAAAGGATGCTCTGACTATGTAAAGGGTGCAAAGGAGAGGCACAAAACTAATAAGAGGAATGAAGGATCTTAGTTATGAGGAAAGATTACGAGAATTACATTTGTTTAGTCTTGAGAGGAGACGACTGAGGGGGGACATGATTAACTTGTATAAATATATAAATGGCCCATACAAAAAAATATGGGGGAACACTATTTCTGGTAAAATCCCCTCTAAAGACAAGGGGGCACTCCCTTCGACTGGAAAAAAAGAAATTTAGTCTATGGCGGCGACAATCATTTTTTACCATAAGAACTATAAATCTATGGAATAGCCTCCCACAGAAGCTTGTTACAGCATCAACCACTGACAGTTTCAAAAAAGGATTAGATGCTTATTTAGAAGAAAATAACATTAACAGTTACTATAAGCGGTTATCAGTAAAAAAAAACAAAAGAAAATAAATAACTTCCACCTATAAAATAAAATAACTTCCCCTACCCCAACACCCTTGGTTGAGCTTGATGGACATAAGTGACCCCTTCTCCCGCCATCCAGCATAAGCGCCTTGCATGATATTTCTCCATAGCATGACGCATGTAGGGTGCAGTGAGATGTCTAGTAGGTTATAATATGCAACTTAAAGCTCCACTTGACATTGGGCACATTACATATAATAAAGTACAGTCAGGAAACACCGAAGACAGTGTGGCTATTAAAGCAGCAACGCCCCAGGACGACACGCCATGTTGGAGGTAACGTTTAGACAAGACAAGCTTTCACCTGATCCAGCGCCACATCAATTCCTTGACACCCGCTCCAATGTTCCCCATCACCATCTAATTGTGTGTCGCCTAGAATCAGCCTGAAAGGAATCATGGAGACTTGTCACTTCCTGACATTTATGAGGAGTCGGAGAAAAAAAAATAGCGGGGTGGGTGATGCTTTGAATCTGCTCGCAGAAGCAACATCTTATTATTTTTAATAACATTCATTAAAATCTATGTTTCCTGTATTTATTGGAAGTGGCTGTCACCGCTACTCGGAGATTAAAGGGGCACCATTGCTCTTTCTTCTAAATATAATTACCGCATTTTTCATCGATCATTTTTTGTTTACTATATGCATTTCTTTTGTCTTTTTTTTAGTTTGAGTCCTGGATAGCTGTTTAAAATATTTTTCCTCCGCTTATTTGTGTGGGATTTTTGGGTCATGGTATATTTGTGCACACAAAGGTTTTTTTCTCCACATTTAACCCATTCGTGCAGTGACTGTACACATGCCTGGAGTGATGGGCTGCCCTAATTACAGCACCCGGGGAGCCATTGCGGGGTTGGGTGCCTTGCTCAGGACATGCCATGGCAGGACATTGAACCTGCAACCCTGCGGTCAGAAGCAGAGGCGTACATAGCATAGAGGCAGGGGTGGTGGCTGCTATCGGGCCCCTGCACACACAGAGCGAACATCCGGGTCCACACAGCGGGTGTTCTATCTGTGCAGGCACGGCGGAGAAGGGATCAGTTGCCTTGCCCGCACGCCTGCCATACCTCCATCGATCCCTTCTACCGTGGCACCTGCACACACAAAGCGAACACCCTGGTCCACACAGTGGGTGGGCGGGACTCATAGGTCACGCCCACCGGCTGTATGAAGCCGGGTGTTTGCCCACCCGCCTTCCGCTCCTCCATCTTTTGGACCCCCGTGGCTGTGGCAGCCAGGCCAGCAGCACGGGATCGATGAAATGGTGAGTTTACACTTTTCCTTTTTCTTCACATTCACCCGATAAGACTCCCTAACATCCGCCCCCCCCCCCCCCCCACACACACACACACACACACACACACACACACACACACACACACTTTTGCGGGAAAATAAGTGCGTCTTATGGAGCAAAAATATGGTATCTACCATGTGCGGACTTGGTGTACATTGATTACAGTGAAGGATTGCAGACGGTTGCACAGAACACTACTGCTGGGCATGTGTAAGGTTGAGTAGCCTACTACTTCAGCAGTAGCCCGAGCAGCAGTGTTCATTTTGGCACGCAAAAATATGCAACTTAAAAAATTCCATCAAAAGTGGACTTACCCTTTAAATAATCTGCACAGTCAAACATGGTTCTAAAGTGCATGTGACCCTTTTTAAAGAATAGGACAACTTCACAGACTTCTTTCCTTTAAGGGCAGTTTCCAACCTAAAGTAATCCTGTTGCCTTGACCCCCCCCCCCAAAAAAGGTAACTTACCTCTTGTCCAGTGCAGCTGGACAAAAACATTTCAAGAATGCGGCTGTCATAAAGGTATTTATTATTGATGTATCATGAAAAAAACAATTTTAGAATCATTAGGATAGGTGCTGGCATTCCAAAGTTATTACCACATAAAAAGAGACATGTTAGATTCGCAAAATATGGAACCCCAAGAATGGTTGTGGTGGAATGAGGTTAAACCGGTCCAACACCCTTACAATATAAAGTGCTCATATGCATCCCTCCCCAGGACAATTCTGATTGCTGCACTTATTATTTATTTATTTTTATTTATTTTATCTCTTTGTATCTTCTGCCGTAGACGATTTCCACCCCTCAATGGCGTCCTATGAAGCTGCCAGTGGCCTGCAAAAAGGAAATGTTGCTGAGTTTCCTGCTGCTCTGAATTGTAGGTTATGTCAGTTACCTCCAGCCAGTAGCACAGCTGTGATGCTGGGAAAGGCAGAACTTCCAGGGAGCTCCAAGATGGCCACAACCACAACCAAGAAAATTGGTAAGGCGACGTATCAGATTTGAGTGGATGTAGGAGCAAATATAAGTGCTGACAATAATTCAGTATCATGCATGTAGAGTGTTGGGGAGTTTTCTTTCAATTGTGCAAGGCTGTGGGTCTAATTTGAGTGGCAGGTACCATCTTGAAGGAATCCTGTTGCCTTGTCGGCAAATGTTTTTCCTATAAAAAATATTTTAGATGCAGACACGCGGTTGCAATGCAGACATGTGACTAGGATGTAAAGATGTTTTTTCATAACATATGCAGTTAAATGGTACAGGGGAACAAAGCAGCCCAACCTTATATGGGGGATTCAGGTTCAAATCCTGCCTTTTATGACATTTTAATACAACTATGAACTATCCATCCCTATCCAGAATTGTTCTGCTTCAATGACACCCCTCGAAACAGGCATTACTTTCTTCTTTGGTCATACAGAAAATGACGCCAAATCTCCCTCTATGGCCTTGATTCACTAAGAGTTGAAAAAAACTCTCATGGTAGTAAAAAATTCAATTCATGAGAAAAAAGCCTGAGCATGTCACTGTTAGTGAATCACCAGATAGGAAGACAATGAAAGTCAATGGCACTTTTTACTCCTGAAGAAAGGGATTGAACTTTTTACTCCCTTTTTACCTGTAGTAAAAAGTCCCATTGACTTTCATTGTTTTCCTATTTGGTGATTCACTAACAGTGACATGCTCAGGCTTTTTTCTCATGAATTGAATTTTTCACTACCATGAGAGTTTTTTTCAACTCTTAGTGAATCAAGGCCAATGAATAGAAAACATTCTGGAATTTTACTAGATACGTGTAATATTTTCTATAATATATAATGGTCGATTCATGGTCGTGCGGTGGTGACTTTGCGCATGCTATTTGGAGCGCCAAATTGTGATCAGGCTTTGGTATGATTCATAGCCGTCAAAATGGGATGCACATTTGTTATTGCACCAATCTACGCGCTAGTGTTTGCCAAAGCGCCAATTTGCGGCTGAAATTTTCCATTAGTGCCATTTTTGCGCTCCAAACTGTCTCCGGCGCCTGGTTTATGGTTTGTTCAGAGGGCAGAAAAGTTTGTGCAAATGTGAAAATTTGAAGACTGAAAATAGGTGGAGGAAACTGCTAATTCCAATGAGTAACATTGAATGTTTTTGGACAATGAAAGTGTCAGCCGCATATTTTTTTCACAGATTGAACCCTTTTTAATTTTTTGTTTGTTATAAAAAGTTGTCACAAAAATGAAGGTCAAAACAACAAAAATATTGTGCTCCAAAGTTTAACAAAAACACAAACAACACAAACAATCCTCCAAAAAAACACCACCAAAAGGTAAACACAGGTTCTCCAGAGAATACATTCCGAAATAGTGAATAGAGCTTCTCAAAAAACACAGAAACTGGAGAGATCAAATCGCTATGGAGAAACAGTAAAGGAAAGGGGAGAAACATAGGGGACATTGGGAGCAGTTAAAGCAGACCTTCACCCTGAATAAGAGCCTATCTTATATGTTTCCCACACCCTGTACATACAGATTGCTCACATTAAAAATCATCCTACCTGCATCTACTGCATGTTATGAGCCTTTAAACATCCAAGATGACGGCTCATGGAGCATCAGGCAGCCTGCAAACAGGAAGTGCCTTCTGACTGTGCCGCTCTGCATTCTGGGATTGCTGACCTTTTCCTGACCCCAGCTCTGCTCTGTCTGAGCAAAGCACAGCTATAACCCACCCCCCTGCACTTTATACCACTCTCCTCTCCCCAGTAAGTGTGATGCTTCTGAGTCAAGATGGCGGCGCCCGTATCCTAAAGTCCTTAACAGAGTTGCAGCCCAGTGGGGGAAAGAATAATAAGGAAGTGACTAAAAACTATATTAACTTTAGATGCTGGGGAATCGTTTTTTAAGGGTTTGGGCTTTTCAATAAATCACGGTGAAGGTCCGGTTTAAGCAAAGTTAAACAGGATCTTCAAGATCATTTAATGAAAAGCCCAAACCCTTAAAAAAATATTCCTCAGCATCTGAAATTATTATATTTTAAGTTTTTCTTTCACCCACTGGGCTTCAACTGTGTTTAGGACTCTAGGATACGGGCACCGCCATCTTGCCTCAGAAGCATCACATTCTCAGGAGAAGTGCAGGCGGGGTTATAGCTGTGCTTTGCACAGACAGAGCAGAGCTGGGATCAGGAAAAGGACAGCAATCCCAGAATGCAGAGCGGCACAATCAGAAGGCACTTCCTGGAGACTCCATGGGCTGCCATCTTGGATGTTAAAAGGTTTAAAAAATGCAGTAGATGCAGGTAGGATGATTTTTTATTTGGGCAATCTGTATGTACAGGGTGGGGGAAACATATAAGAGAGGCTCTAATTTAGGGTGAAGGTCCGCTTTAAGCGCATAGGCGGCCAAATGCACATGAGGCAGAGCCATTTGCACTTCAAAACAGCAGATTTTCCTTGCGGAAGGTGCAAATTGGCGCAAGAAGATGCTATTTGCGCCTGGCGTGCGTAAACAACCATGAATCATGTGCCTAGGCACATGCGGAATCATTTGCTCTCCGCCTGAGTGTTTTTGCGCGCCGACCAAAAATCAACCCTATAGTCTCCTTGATTCCAGTTTAACCAAATTAAGAATGAATCTCTTTTTTTATGTTTTATCACAGGGGCCATTTATAATCCCTCCTTTTTATTAATATTTTTTAAATGATATTAATTATTTTTTTATTATTATTTTATTAAATACTTAAATTAGCTTTCTTTTCATGTTGATAGAGATATCTCTATTTTATGTTATACATATTTTTGTATGTTTTTTTTGTGTTACTTTAATAAACCAGATGAGAGAAGTTAGTAGAGTTTAGAAGAGTTGTAGCTTTTGTATATTTAGCCAGGGCCGGATTAAGTGTGGGTACAGAATCTGGGCCCCAGATATAGTATTTTTTTCCTTTAAAATAATAGTCCAGCCAAGTAACTGATTGGTGGTTGTCTGGCACCCGCCTACTTACTGGAACGTCAGATAACGTCCCTTGTGCTTCCCTTGTGCGGGTGCGTGCTGCTCGGGAACTCCTGCTTTGCCATTCTGGGTGGGGGGGGGGGGTGTAGTCACCCGGCTGGTCCAGCAGATAAGAGCTGCCAGCGGCTAGACTCCCCGTCCTGCCCTGTGACGGCTTTGGCTGCAGGTTTGCAAAAACAAAAAAGGCTTGCCCAGCAAGGGACCCCCCCACTAACGTCAATAGCTTTGTTGCCAGCCCCACAGCCATCAGACCAAACTCCGAAAAGCCTCCTGGACCAGACCATAACCTAAAGCTTTGCCCTTTGCCATAATCCGGCCCTGTATTTAACTTTAAACGTAATTTTGTTTTTGTACCATTTAAATGTGATTACATACAGAACAATAGTTTTTGCCATGAGAGTAAACTTCATTAGAGCCAACATGTCCTCCTGCTTGTCACAAGGTGATATGCTGACAAATACCAAGCGTCCTATCAGCTGTCCAGACATGTTACACTTATATCTCTTCCCATAACTCCGAGACACCGGAGATAAAAAGTTTCCCCCAGCACTTTTTTGGCTCTCTTTCAATGTTATTCTGAGTCGGGGAGAGCTCGCCGGCGGTGAGTGATTCTGGTGTAACAGGTCTCCGGAGATACTTGAGTCATTTGTTTGTGTCTGTGACAAAACAGATTTAGTTTGCTCCCTGAAAAACAAACTACACGTAACCGCAAAGGACTGGCTGACATTACAGTTTATTGAATTTAAAAGTCAGAAGCGTTCCCAGTAATTACAAATTTCGCTTGGAGGACAAATACGTCTCAATTATTTTCTAATCGCAGACTATGATGCAAAAGAAAACACTTACTCCTGGCAATTTGAAGTGGACCAAAACCCAGGATTTTCACTATTTGGTCCTTTCCCCATGGGGCACCTCGGTTTGCGTTGCCCCGTTGTGTGAAACCCACCTCTCCTCAAGCCCACAGTGCAGTTAGAACCTCTGACTTGAATCCTAGTCACACTTGTGAGCAGCGGGCAGCATCACTGGGCTCCCTTCGCTTGTGCGCAGCCATGCACAGCCATTCAGTTACAGCAAGCGGGGTCATGCCCAGTTGAGAAGGAGGACAAGTGATGCCGGTGTCAGTCATGCAAGTGCCGCGGGCTCAGGGAAATGTTACGATTTCTGGGTGACTCTGGGGGGTTTACAGAGTCAGCATGCCCCCGTGGGAGGGATTAAGCCTGGCCTGGAGTCTCATAGACTCCAGGGTGAGTTCTGGTTCACTTTAAAGTGGACCAACACCCAGGACTTTGACTATCCTGGGTATAGGTCCACTTCCGCGGGGCACCCCGATCGTGGGTGCTCCGCTGTGTGAAACCCCCCAGAAAGCCCCGAAAACTCACCTGACCCCGCTCCCACGTGACTCGCTCGTCCAATCGCCGCTGCCGGACAAGGAGAGGCAGCGACGGACAAGCTGAGCGCGGGCCGCCGCCGCCTCCTGAGTGTCCCTCTTACAGGGAGCGCACCCACGCCCGCCATTCACAAACCCGCGCATGCGCCGCTGGAACGAGGATCAGGTAGGATTTTCGGGGATCTGGGGGGGTTTCACACAGCGGGGCACCCCCGATCGGAGGGAGCTGATCGGTCCGGAAATCTTATAGATTCCCGGGCCGATCAGAGGAGGGTGTTGGTCAACTTTAAAATGGATACACAAGTCTTAAAGGAGCCACAGCACTCAACCTGTTAGCTTGCAGTGAAACCTATAATCTGTCTCTAAATCTGGTTATAAACAGAGGTCTTGGTCCACACACATCTGCAGAAGTAGCTAAAGCTGAACCACCAAGCGCCAAGGTGCCTCTGTGGGGTGCAGTCCTAACTCTAATCTCTGAGAGCCCCATTTGGGACATACAATGCAATAGATAAATTGAGGTTGCCCTATAACCTCAAGTGCAGTCCATGGGGTGGAAGGGTCGATGACCTCGCAGTACAGCCTAGACCCCACACCCCACGTGCTTGCACAAAATCAAACGAAACAGCTGCTCGGACCATTTTATAACTAACCTGGGAGGTGCACATGAGCAGAGCAATTAGGCTACACAAGTCTTAAAGGAGCCACAGCACTCAACCCTGTTAGCTTGCAGATAAACCTATAATCTGTCTCTAAATCTGGTTAAAAACAGAGGTCTCGGTCCACACACATCTGCAGAAGTAGCTGAAGCTGCACCACCAAATGCCACGGTGCACACGATAAAATGGACCTGAACTCCATCTACAAATTTTACCCAGGAAAAGTGAGTATAATATATGCCTGAAAATTGTCTTTAAGGGAGAACTCTGCAGTCAGTAAGTGAGTCGTAGCTGAAAAGCTGAGAGAAGTACAGAGGCAGCAATGTTCTTTATTATAATAGTTACACTGTTGCCTCCCTCATACAAGCTGTACAATGTAACAAGGGCAGTCCTGCTGTTACATAGCTAAAGAGCATCCCATAGCCAGTCCACCCCCTGTCCTCCAGCCTTGTTAGCTACCTCCACCATTGTTGGTGCTTTAATTATCATCTAGCAACACAGGATAGGAGTTAGTCTAGTATACATAAGTTTGTGTTTACACCATTTCAGTTGGAACCTTAACAGAAATGCCATTATATCATTCTGTCGATGGCAGTAAGAGTCTCTTGAGTACCGTATGGGCAGCACTGTGTTAGCCAGAACCTCGGAGGAAAGAGATTTAGAGAAACTGATTACTGAAAGCTGCAAGATGAGTGGACAGTGTAGCCAGGAAGTGGGAAAAGCAAGTAAGATGCTCATCTAAGCTGCATAGCTCGAGGCATCACCAGTAGGAAGAGGGAGTTTGTGATGGTGCTGTATAGAGCCCTGGTGAGGCCACAGCTAGAATACTGTGTGCAGTTCTGGAGACCTCACCTGCAAAAAGACATTATTCAAATAGAATGTGTCCAAAGGCGGGCAACAAAAATGGTGGAAGGACTTAATCTTAAAATCAGTAGAGACTTAAAGACTTAATTTGTACAGTTGGAAAAAAGGGAGAGGGGGGACATGACTGAGACCTTTAAATATGTGAAAGGATTGAATAAGGTTCAGGAGGGAAGTGTTTTTAAAAAGAAGCTTAATGATAGAACAAGGGGGCACAACCTGAAGCTAGTCGGGGGGAAGATCAGGAGCAATATTAGAAAATATTATTTTACAGAAAGAGTAGTAGATGCTTGGAACAAACTTCTAGCAGAGGTAGTTGAAAAATCATCAGTCAGTGAATTTAAACATGCCTGGGATAAGCCTCCATCTATCCTAAGATAAAGAGAACATACAGTATACACATAAGGGCAGACTAGATGGATCGTATGGTCTCCTTCTGCCGTCAACCTTCTATGTTTCTGTTTCTTGTAACGTGAATGGTTAATGGCTGCTACAGAAATAGTTAATCCATCATATGATGAGTAAAATACTGCTCAGAGCAGGACATCAGCTCCCCCGTTTCAAAATCATAATTGCTTTCCCCTGCTTTACAGCATCTAGCCGTGTCTCCTAATTATTGGAAATGCTTTTCTCATTATCCGCTCACAAATAACATAATATTATGACAGCATTTTAATGCATGGAATAATCTGTGATCGGCTTTTGTCAGTGTAGCTCCGCAGAGAATCTGGGGACGGTTTAATGCTGTGCCTCCATTATGCCCCCACAATGTCACATTGAGGAATGGGAGCCTGTGTTCTGCGATGGCGTCTTCTGCTCCGACGGAATGAAGAATCCTCTGTTTCTGACAACTTAGTTTTAAATTGAATGTGAAGCTGTTGATATCTACTTTATAAATAATGCATAAACAGGCACAGACTGGAAGGCCAATCGCATGCAATCTACAGGATGATAAAATCCGTAATGTAAGAGAATTCCAGGAATTAAAGGGATATAAAAAATCAGTGTAAAGGGATTGTTCAGGCAAAAAGATAAGAAAAAACTATACTCACCTTTTGTCCTCTGCAGTTCTTCAATCCATTCTCTGGATGCCGAAAACGTTCATACATGGCTGTATCCATCAAGACAGAATTCTGCTGATCCATGTGCTTGGGCCAATTATTGCAATAGAGGGGTCCGGCAAAGGCAAGGCCCAACCCGTGCACTCCTCCACGAGCCCCCAGTGTTTTAAAAATTCACTGAATGGCGAAAACTAGGACCTGGGCATCCAGCATCAGGTCAGACTTGGCGGCCACCATTCTGTCCCTCTACATTGCAAAGAAGGGGATGGGGCAATTTGGGGAGGGGAGTGTGCTGTCCCACCTCGGCAGGGGCAGGAATATAAAGAGCTGGGAGTTGATCAAATATGGGCCTAATCAAGCTCTGTTGCCCAAGGGCGCACAAAGCTGGAGCCATTCATGTGGGTTCCCATTTGTGGAACCCTAAAGAAAATGTGTGTGTTTGTGGGTGGGGGGCAAATAAATTAATTACTGTTTAACCTGTGGACTAGGCAACAAAACATTTGACTTGTAGTGGGCTAAAAGAGTAATCACTCCATCACAGCAATGCGTTGGAGATCACTCACACATTGCAGTCATCTGTCATCTGTCAGTCAACAAATAGTGCCCATTCCCAGGGGAATTCAGGTTACTGCACATACAAATTAATTTGCCTTTTTTAACTCCTGCTGTGGTCAATTTTTAAAACGTTGCGGCTTATTCATTACTAACGCAAGGTATAGGCAGATGAGAGTCCAGCATTGATGAATGTGATGGATGTTGGGCACTGTAACACCAGTACAGCGCTTCATGGAGTGAGAGGTAGCGCCAGCTCAGTGCAACCGACTCTCAGCACTCCACACCATACTTATAAAAGAACTACACACACACAGAGTGTCGGCGCTCTAAATCTGGTCGCTATAGCATAGAGCGCCAGACGCTGTGTGATTAAAGTCTGTTCTTGAACACATATCCACCAGCAACAAAGCAAAAACACATGGAATGACATTGTTTTAACACTGTGACAATGACACTTTAGTGCAGACCTGTAATGACAATTCTGCATAAAAATATAAAACGTCAAAAAAGTTCTAAAAATGACTTTTTCTAGGCCAGGAGAGGCCACACAATTATTTTGGGGGAAAAAATAATTAAAAAAAACCCTGTTTAAACAGAAGAAAAGGAAGGTCCATTGAAATGTATGGGAGAGCGACAGGTAGCGACAGGTAATGCTGGAAGGTAATACTCTGGAAGCTAGTGCGCCGGCGCTATACCCTGAGCCGCCTGTAATAATACATTGGGCGCTACATGGCGCTGTTAGATTCGCTCACCAGAAACGCCATCATAAATGTGGTTTTGCGTACAGCACCCGGCATCACCAGACGCTGCCTGCTGCTACGAGGCAATACCTGGCACTATCCATTGATGAATAACCCCCAAAATGTGTGTTGATGGCTGCAGGCCAAGTGCTGCTGGGTTTCCTCTAACTGTGCATTATCAGTTATGTCAGTTCAATCCAGGCAGCACCATGGGAATGGAAGCTTCAAAAAGGCCGCTACCAGGAGAAAATCTGTGTGGTGGAGTTTCAGCTTTGAAATGTAAGTGCTGACAATGATTCAGTATCATGCATGCAGATGGGGCAAGGGAGTTTTGGGGAGTTTTCTTTCCTAACTGTGCCAGGCTGTTGGTCCTAGTTTAATGTTACACAGAAGGGAGCAGCCATTGTTACATTGTAACAGCAGAAATACACCTGGCTGTTTACAATATAGCAGGGAACGTGCTTGCTTTATTTAACACATCAGCAGGACTCCTGTCGTAAATCTTACGCTGTACAGCCTGGCAGCAAATCACATTTTAAAATTCCTGGCATGATTTTATTACTCTCAGTGTAGCTGCCTTTGTCCACAGCACATACTGAGATAAGCTTCATGCTCAACATACTGCCAGACTCCCCACTGTTACAAGCAAGACCACATTCATTTGTTACATTGTAACTAGAGATGAGCGAACTTCTTGAAAGATCGCTCATCTGAAAAAAAAAATGCCGGCATGGTGGGAGCGGGCAGGCTGGCGCCGCTCTCAGTTGTCATCAGAGGACGCGTCATCAGAGGGCACCTGAGAGCGGCGCCGGCCTCCACGCTCCGACCATGCAGGTAAGTGTTTGCTTTTTAAAAAAATTCGGGTTCGTGCCAAATCAAATTTTCCCTGAAATTCGGAGCGAATTCCGGTTCGTCCGAACCGGTTCGCTCATCCCTAATTGTAACCTAGGCTGCTGCCCAGCAGCGCAACGGCAAACTACAAAATGCATATTATCTCTTTTCATCTTATATGTGATATCTCAGGCCAGGTGGACTTGCAAATCTTAAACCGGACCTTCAGCATAATTTAATGAAAAGCCCAAACCCTTAAAAAACTATTCCCCAGCATCTAAATCGAATATATTTAACGCTTTTACTAATTTACTTTTTATTCTTTCCCTCACTGGCCTGCAACTCTGTTCAGCACTTTAGGATACGGGCGCAGCCATCTTGGCTCAGTAGTATAACCTACTGAGGAAAGAAGAGGGCTCAAAAGAGCGGGGATATAACTTTGCTTTGCACAGACAGAGCAGAGCTGGGGTCAGGAAAAGGTCAGCAATCCCAGAATGCAGACCGACACAGTAAGAAGACACTTCCTGTTTGAGGCAGCCTGCACCTCCATGTGCCGCCATCTTGAATGTTTAAAGTCTAAGAAAATGCAATAGTTGCAGATAAGATGATTTTTAATATGGGCAATCTGTATGTACAGGGTGGGGGAAACATATAAGATAGACTCTTATTTAGGGTGAAGGTCCGCTTTAAGTATATATTCTCCTAGCTTGTTCCTCTATTAATCTGCTCTCAAGTCTTACCCCTATACAGCCACCACATCTAGCCTTGTGCTGATGAAGGTCACTAGTCTGAAACACCAATGACTGTATTAGAATATACACTCAAGCATTGATCTCTCTGGATGCTTGAGATATCACAGAGATAAAGAGATGATTTGCATGTCTCCACAAACTCATTTGAAATAATAGCTATAGCATTTTGCTCAGATACAAAGTTCTTCTATAACGCCAATATTTTATAGAGATGATTCACACATCCCAGTCATATGTGCATCAGCTGTAAGCTGTATAAATAGTGTGGCAGGTTGTCTGCCAGAACATGTAAAATGGCTAGAAAACACATTTTCCTATGCCTGAATCTCTGATTGTGAGTTAAAGAGACTCCAGGAAGGAGTGTCATGTTTTAAATTATGAGCCTTTCAGGGGCTGCCAGTAAGGTGTTCTAGAAGGACCTGGAGTCTGGCCAGTATGGGACGCTGTGTGGTCTTGCTGGCCATTCCTCACAATCCAGGCCAGAAGGCCTATTAAGGGGTTGATGAGCCACAGACAGGGGTTCTTATATTGAATGTGCTGATGAGGGGCAGGAGACAACTACAGCCGATCGTGAGTACTGGTGTGGCCTGAAGGGGGGGGCAGTTGCAAGTTACATATGTAGCCACTGGAAAGCCTGGTGCAGGAAGCACCAACTTTTAGGTGAAGAGCCAAAATACTTTCAGTAGGCCAGGAGGCCTAACAAACTTCTATAATGCTGTTTGTGGTTACATTTTGTGAAGTTTATGCTGTTTAAGGTTGGATCTAAAATAGAAATATGTGACTGAAATACAAAGTATAACAGCAAATTGCTGCTTGTGTAGTAATTAGAGATAAGCAGGTTTCTAAAAAATTAGGCGATTTGCCGAATTTTACCAGAAATTCGGCTATGACTGAATCTAATTCTAACAGTCGCTAAAAAAATACTAAAAAATACCCGTGGGTCTTATCCTGGCTCCAGCAGTGGCGGCAGTGGCTTTGGTGTCCGCCAGCAAGCCGGCTCCTCTTCTGTCCCCTGGTGTCCAGTGCAGCCCTCACTCGACTTTGGCTGGCAGTGGAAACAGAGGCCTCCCTTCTTTAGCCTCTTCAGGCCACCATCCCCTCCCAGAGTCCACAGGTCTGCCCGCTGTGACATTAGGCTGGCAACCCCCTTGGCCAACTACAAGGCTGGGGGGGTGCTGGGCATTCCTGGTATACCCCTGTGGTGGACGACGACCCTGAAGCTGAAAGCTCCCTACTACAAATATATACGAAATAAAATCTAAGTTCACATTATGAATTCAAGATGGCTTCTGGAGAAGAATCCCACACCCTAGCTGACATAGGAGGTGTCCAGTGTCTAACAGCCTACTGCGCCTGTGTGGAATGTGCCATCCAGATAAGCATGGACCAATCCTGAAGTCTTTCTAGAGACATTGCCTTTTTTAGAGATGATGCATTAGTAGTTATTACTATGTAAGCTTCTATTTTTTCATGTTTGTATAAATAAAGCTTGCCCAAGGATTGTTGGAGGATTGTTGGAAGCTCCTCGAGGTTTATGAGAGTTAAATACCATTGCGTGTATTGACTCCTTACTTTGTGACCATTACACAATTAGGAACCGGCCTAGGTGAGAGATCTCTGGGACAACACACAGCATCCACAACACCCCCATCCCTGTGATTGGTCAGGAAGGGTTTCAAGTCTGATATCACTGCTGTAAGAAGCAAATAAAGTAGCCAGCTCACCACATCCACATAAAGGAACTGAAGAGGGAATCCACTCAGCAGTTCTCCCAAATTACAGCAAAACGTCAGTGTTTATTCAGCCTCCAAGTAAAACGTAACTTTTAATATATCTTGTTAAAAATAGCTAACCATAGAAGAATGCAAAAATAAGTGAAAATAAAGCAAGGACCCAGAAGCCAGCCAGTCCTGCCACTTGACATCGCGGCTGGCATGCTTTTGGACTGAGGCACAGGATGGCACCATAAAGAGGTGGACTTCAGAGCTGCTGCCGCCACCGGAGCCAGGGGAAGACTTGCTGGACGATCTGACACTGGAAAGAGGAAAAAGTCGATTCTTTTTTTTTTTAATTTGGGGTGTTTCAGGAAAAAATCGATCCTCTACCATAGCCCAGCACAAAAATTCTGATTCATACTAATCACATTTTTCCATGAAATTCTGAGTGAAAGGTTTTGCTCATCTATAGTAACAATGTATAGTATCCTCAAGCCTGGCATTTTAAAATATAACATGCAGGAGGCAGCTCGCTGACATTTTTCAGTGTCTACTCCCAGCTTGAGCTTCCTTACTGTCAGTGCTACAAATACACTTTACATTTTAGGAAAACACTGTTTACCATGTACCCTTCAATATGGGCTTTTAATCTCTTTTAACCCTTACCTCTCCCTAAAGCATTATGTGCATAACTGTATTTAGGCATAACTGTTGCTAGCCCAATCATCTGACCACATCATTAAAGCATTATTAAAAGTATTACAATTTATTCAATATACTAAAAAAGTTTTTCAACATGATTTTTAACTTCCACACAATACATTAAAAACTTTTGATAATAGATCATATTCAAGTCCATCTCATATTATTTCATGCTTCCTCTTTCTTTCTGAGGGTTTGGGTAGACATGTTTCGCCTTCCGGCTTTATCAATACCTTAGAAGTTTTTTGGAATGGCAGAAAAAATATATTAATCACATGATTTGTTCCATATTTCTATATCTGTAGGCCCTATATGGCCTTAAAAAGGTAAGGTAAGTTTCAAAAATGAAGGAAAACAAACAGAAAAAAGGTGGGGGGGCAGCGAGCAGAGGAAGTACTATGCATTACCTGGGTTATACACACATGTAGTTTTTACCCCTTGAAAAGATTCAGATTGACCCATATAGATTTTCTCTTTCATCCTTTTGATGATTCTCTATATTGATCGATACACATAAAATAAATTATTGTCTTTAGATACTTAGATATTTGTGCAGGCATCTGGGAATAGAAGGAGAGGTCACATGTTGGGCGATCCCAATAGTGGGATCACTCTCCCTAAAGTAGCTTTGACTTTTGCTAATATAGATAGGTGAGCCAGGAAACTATTAAAATAATCTATAATTTATCATCAGGTAACTGCCAACAGAGGTGGGGGTAGATATCTGGAGGGCTGACTATGTAGCTGAGTTGGCGGCATAAAAGTTCCTATAAAGTTGTTTATTTAACCTTAGATTTGTGTTTGGAACTTTCACTTTTTTCCAAAGTTCCAAATAAATAGGAAAATGTTTTTTGATTTACATTCATTTCAGCCTAAAGCCTTTCATCACCCTTGCATTGTATCTCTATCCATCATGAAATCAGAGACAAATACCCACAGCACCAGCCAAACTCTTGTTCTGTAAATGCCATTTCACAGCTATTAGAGCTTAGCCGAGTGTGGCATCTGTGTTCTACACGACCATGTCATTACAGACTGAGATTTCACCCGACCATCAGCAGTATGACCCGCTGCTTTTCTTGGCTGAATCATTAACAGAGGCGGATGGGTAAGTGCGAAAACCGGTCCCGCTGAGACCTGATGGAGCAGCAGCTTTGATCCCGCTATCTTTATTGTTGTGGTTGATCCTGCGCCCATGTAACATGTTATAATAGCCCATTTAAAAGAAAAAAAAAACTCGCTAAGATAATTTATTGGCGCTATAGACACGGGAGCAAGTCACCCCAAGTTAGACTTGAAATAGTGGGCTAAATGAGCACATCCTTAAAACAGAAAGTATTTACACAACATAAAAAAACGGATTTACCTATGTACCTAGGAGCACTATCTCGAAAAATGGCCCAAAGATAAAAATCAATATAAATATGCTGGATGTCAGGAGAACATGTCACCTTAATACCCGGCATCAAGAAATATCCAGCCAGGCTTGGTTTTTTTAATATTTTAAGAGAACCAGAAGAAGAGAACCACAAGCTTGTCTGGAGTTTTATTCAGTTGGGTGTATAAGTGACCCCTTCTCTCATTATATCATATATAGATTTTTAATATAACACAACTATGTGATAGTGCTCCTTTAATGAATAGGTGGAGCCATGTAAATCTCTCTATGCCTTGCTGCTACAGATGTGGCCACAGTCACTTTACTATCAATTTGCCATATTTTTCACACCTGATCATTAGACACACCGAGGGTTCAGAAAAGGAAAATAAGAAAAAATATTCTGAACCAAACCAGAACCCAACAGTGAGCAGTGTTGCAGTAGCCCCCAAAGAACCCAAAAATAAGCAGTGTGTAGAATCCACCAAAACAGGCATTGTGCAGACTCACCGCAAGAACCCCATAACAGGCAGCATGCAGACCCCCCAATCACCCCATAACAGGCAGCATGCAGAACCCCCCCCCCCCCCCCCCAATTACACCATAACAGGCAGTGTTCAGAATTTTCCCCAATCACCCCATAACAGGCAGCATGCGGAACCCCCCCCCAATTGCACCATAACAGGCAGTGTTCACAATTCCCCCCCCCCCCCCTATAACCCCAAACCAGGCAGCATGCAGAATCCCCTCAAATGACCGGCAGTGTGCTGAATAGCCCCCAATCACCCCATAACAGGCAGCATGCAGAATCCCCCCAAGAACCCCATAACAGGCAGCATGCAGAATGCCCCTCCTCCAATCATTCCATAGCAGAAACCATGGAGAATCTCCCTCAATCACCCAATAGCAGGCAGCGTGCAGAATCCCCAGCAATCAACCGTAAAAGTCAGCATGCAGAGTCCCTCCTCAAGAACGTCCTGTCAGCGTGCAGGATCCCTATCCCCCAAGAACTCCATAATAGGCAGCATGAAGAATCCCTCCTAATCAACCCTTAACAGGCAGTGTGCAGAATTCCCCACAATCACTCCATAACAGGCAGTGTGCAGAATTCCCCACAATCACTCCATAACAGGCAGTGGGCAGAATTCCCCACAATCACTCCATAACAGGAAGTGGGCAGAATTCCCCCTAATCACCCAATAACAGGCAGTGTGCAGAATCCTCTCCAATCACCTGTACCAGGCAGTGTGCAGAATCCCCCCAATCACTCCATAACAGACAGCATGCAGAATCTCCACCCTAAGATCCCCATAACAGGCAGTTTGCAGAATCCCCCCAATCATCCATAACATGCAGTGTGCTGAATCCCCTCAAATCGCCCATAACAGACAGTGTTCAGAATTCCCCCAGATAACCCCATACCAGGCAGGATTCAGAAGCCCCCCCATCACCCCATAACAGGGAGCATGCAGACCCCCCAATCACCCCATAACAGGCAGCGTGCAGAATCCCGCCCCCAAAATTACACCATAAAAAGCAGTGTTCAGAATTCCCCCAATAACCCCATACAAGGCAGCATGCAGAATCCCCTCAAATCACCCATAACAGGCAGCATGCAGAATCCCCCTCCCATAACGGGTGCAGAGCTGTGCGTGGCTGATCCAGTGACTGAAGCTGGTGGCTGAAATGCACAGCTGATACAGCAGAGAGCCGGAGACAGGAGCACAGACAAATTCCAAAGACAAGCAAGGGTCAGGAGCTGGGAGGTCAGAGAGCTGCATAGTATCAATGGATGAGACAGGCAGATGGTCTTGGTCGTACAAAAGGTCAAGTCGGGAGATCAGAATCCTAATGCGGTGCAAAGGGACTAGATGGAAGCGGAGGTGAAAGGGTAAGTTGAGGTCACAACAGGAGTACAAAGAGCTGATATTCAAACTGGTACAGAGCACCCTGGTTTTTGCTGTAACGGGAAATGCATGCTGGGTGAGGCCTGGCGTTATGTAGCCACTAGCCAATCAGGGCAGGCCAGAGTTAGCCTAGTACCAATAACCCCTGGCTATCCCAGAGGCAGAGCTGGGCTACAGTGATAATCAAGAGAACAGTGAATACTTTAGGGGATGTATGTCTAAAGGGATGCCGGGAATGCATACTATAGGTTATGCAGCACAGCCAGAGAGCACAGGACAGGTGATAATCCGGTTAACATGAAATCCTTACATCCACATTGTCCTTTTAAATAGGTAGAAAAAATAATGCTCTAGGGATCAGGATGCCATGTTTCAAGCAAATAGCCTTTATTCCTTCTGTTGATGAGAGCCAAAAGTAGATGGCTGTGTAAATATGAAAAGCTATATCCAAGCATTGCACATACAGTGGTATTCTGAGCACTTGAGATACCGGCCAGAAAAATAGTTAATTTGCATAGCTCCACCTAATTGCTAGGAAACATGAATATATTCTCTTACTCTTGGTTTGTAAGTGCCACGTAATTACTTACTGTTTTAAAAAAGATGCCGAAACGTCTAGCTCACCAAGTAACCCTTATATCCCAACCCATGCCCTCTCTTTCTCCTCTCCTCTTCTTTCTCTTTTTTTCTTTCTCTGATTGTCTATCCTGATGGAAGTTGATTTACAATGTTCCTGTTCTATACAGCTAACAAATTGCTTTTACTATCTTGGTGAAGACATAACCTTGAATTTGATGTTATGCTCCTGGACAGAAATGTGATATCTCTTTGTACATGTTAGTTTACAATCGAATGCATTCTTTCTTTTCTGTAATCTTTATTGCAAAAGGTGCAATAAAAAGATTGAAAGTAAAAGTTATTTCCAAACTTGAGTTTAAAACGTTGTTGAAAGCTTGAAAGGTGCTTTAAAGTGGAAGTCTAGTAAAGAAAGAAAGAAAGGAAAAAAGAAAACGTACCTCATCTGCAGTCCAGTGCTGCTCTCTGGCAAAGCGGCATCTATGTGGCAAAGCGCCCCACACGCGTGGTCATCGTGTGTGGGGGGGTGTCGCTTTGTGTGGCACGTAAAGTCACAAATCGGCACCCTCCAGCTCTGTGTGCATGGCCACACAGAAACAGGACAGCAGCGCTGGACCGTGGCTGAGGTAAGGGTTATTTTCTTTTTAAATCAGGCTAATTGCTGTTAGATAAATATTGTATCTAACCAAAAGTGGCAAACAAACTGCCAGAAATATTAAAACATAAACCTGCAGGCAGTTTCAATGTTAAAATAAATGCCTTTTGTAAGCAGCATTTAGTAAAACAGTTAAAACTGAAAAAATACAATTAAAAAATGCACCCATAGCGGTTCTAAGGGCCTTGGATGGCACAGAGATGTAAAGAGATGATTTGCATAGCCCCGCCTACTGTAAGGGTAGATGAGTAATGCTATCTGTCCTTGGACTGGGTACTGTGCAAATACTTTCCGTTCTAGGAAAGCCACTCTTTTTCTTTACCTAAGTAGAGGGTTCTTTGGTCTCTTTAGCCCCCCTATATTAAGCCTAACATGGGTCTCTCCACATACTGGCTTGCGACTATGTTTTGGTACTCACCAAGTCTCACCCCCCATACAGCCAGAGGCATCTGCCCTAGTGCTGATGAGAGCCTAAAGCTTGAAACACATGTACACTAGTTGGATGTGTCTGGCTGTATAAAATTTAAAGCTAATCCTTGGCATTGCATTCTTAGCGGTTCTAAGGGCCTTGGATGGCACAGAGATATTAAGCCTAACATGGGTCTCTCCACATACTGGCTTGCAATTAAAAAATAGAAAGGCTATTCCCTATTGTAAATGTATTTAACCATAAATGCCAAAAAAGCAGCCCATCAACCAGCTTTTACATGTTTGGGCCAAACAGTTTGTGTTCGGATCTGGGGACCCAAACTCACTAAACTCAATACGAACCTGAACTTTGTGGTTTGGATTCGCCCATCACTACTTATGGCCTCTCTTAAAGCATTAACCCTAAAAAAGACGGGTAAGAATATCCCAGAAAAATGCACCTCAGGTGTGGTGATGCCAGTTTTATGTAATCTTCCTGCAGGAGACCCATTTGGTTAATTCTAGACCACAGGGATTAGACCCCAAAAGATCCCTTACACCAACCAGAGCACCTCAGGTAACTCAAATTCAAAGAGGCTTTGTATACTTGTTGCGGGCTCTCTCCTGTGGTTCCTCTTCTGACAAAAAGGGGCATTACCATCTTTATTAAGAGGAAATCAGGTGACATTTACTTGAATCAGGTGACAAGACATGTACTGAACAATCATCCGGTTGGATGTTACATTTGCTAAACATGTTAAGTTTGCTAAACTTCAGAAATTCTCTGAAGGTACCTTAATCCTTGGGGGTGATTTCAACCTCGCCCTAGACCCCAGAGTATACAGGTCAAAAGGAGCTTCTGATATATCATATGCAACAAAAAAATGCATCGATTAACGAATATCAGGATGATCAGGATGATATTTTACATCAAGTGGACTCGAAAGTCCACAAATCCTACTCCCGCTTTGACTACCATTTTTTTAGACACAGCAATATCGCAAACGTGACTGATGAGACGATAGGTAATATATCACATCTGACCACACCCACGCATTCTGTTACTAGCCCTAGGCAATCGCTGCAAACAATCCCTTAAATGGAGTTTATCTAAATAAACTTCCTGTTCGTTGAAACTGTCATCAATGCTCCCCCAAATTCACAAACTGGGGGGGGCACTCACAAAAAATCTATTCTGGCTGCTTCAGGGGCACAGTTGAAACTGCTGAGAAATAGACTTAAATCCTTACTTCTTACCCAAGCCAGGGCTTCTCTTTCCGGATGTTGCATGGCATAGTACGAATTCAGAAACAAACTCAGGCCCAGAGGGAGTTTCTCTAGCACCAGACATCCTCAAGGCCCATATTGCCCTCACCCCCAAACAGAGGAAAGACCCTACATCTTGTTAAACCAGAGGCCCATTATAATAATAAATGTGCCAGGGCATATTGAGAAATTGGTCCAATCTGATCAAGTGGGCTTAAAGTTCATGTTTGGTACATTCCAACATATTGGTCTAGGGATTAAGATGCAGAGATGGTTGGATGTCTTGTAATCAACAATCTCCACAGCAGTGCAGGTTAATGGTTGTCTCTCCCATCCTTTTTCCATTTCCAGTTTTAACCCAGCAGGGCTGCCCCCTGTCACCACTTATCTTTACATTGACATTGGAATCCATTCTACTTGGTCTAGGAAAACAAAGCGAGTCATCACTAGAGATGGGCAAACCGAACTTTAAAAAACGGGTCCGTACCAAACTTTGTGAGTTTGGGTTCCCAAACCCGAACACATACTTTAGCCTGTACTCTGTAAAGAAAAGCTGCTGAGCATCCCATCAACCCGCTTCACCTAAAGCAGTGGTCCCCAACCTTTTTTTCACCGTGGACCAGTTCAGGATTTGGTCATTTTACCGTGGCCCGGTGGGGCACTGGGGGGGGGGGCTGACTGGGGGCGGGGCTGGGGGTGGTGCGCCGGCATTGATTGTTAATATTGTTAATATAATAGGTTGGTAAACTCTGGTGTTGGCGCAGGAGCGGTGGTGAGGTTTATGGGTTGCTTTGTGCCCACTCTCGCTAGCTTTCCTGAGGTCTGTGGAACAAAAGAGGACTTTTCATGTTATTGCACCCCCTTGGCAAAACCGAGCGTTGCGTTTATCTGACGCAGTCACTGGCTTCTTCTGGGTATCTGGCCACCGGCAACCAGATGACTATGATGGCCAATCGCATTGCTCGATTTCACCAGGGACTGAGGAGAAAGGAAAGATTATGAGGGTTTACCGGGGTTAATGCGCAGGGGGCACTGGCAATGCTCTAAGAACAACATCCATTTTGTGAAAAATGGATGTTGTTTCAGTTTCAGCACCTCTCAGGCATCGCTATTTGGAATACCCCACAATACCCCACCTCCCCGGGATTGCACTGCAAACACTTACCTTTCTGTCGCACCCACAGCATGTTTTGCACCAGAGGTGTGCTCCCCTGCCCAGACATTCAGATAAGCTGGGACGGTAGCGTGCCACAGGCCGCAGGACCTACAGTTTCACTATGCCAACACTTTGTCCAAACAGAGCTGTATATCAAGCCTTAATATACACAGCATACAGTGCTGGTTCGAAGTGACTGCACATGCACCAAGGGACTAGGTGAAAGGTACACTTTAGGGCACCCGGGGGTTCACACAGTGAAGTATGCCATAATGCAGCTTACAGTCCTGCTGTTATATTTATCTAGTAAAGATATGGTCTCTAAGATGGGGGCCTGGATATCAGAGCACACACACCTACTAACTGCTAAAATGTGTGCTGCAGTTTCCAGTCCACCTTCTCAGGAACCAAGCATTGACTAGAGAGGGGCATATACAAGTGTAGTTTGACTGATGTAATCAACCATATGCTGAAACCTTCTTCAGGCAGGGCTCATCACCCCTCTCCTGCATGTTGCTGCATGTGGCTGAGCAGCCAGTGACCCTGCTGAATGCTACAGCCCCATACATGGAGGGGGGGGGGGGGGGGGATGCCACAAGGAATTCTTTAAAAACCCAGCACTGGATTAGATCAGACCAACATGAAGACCCAGCCAACTGCTCACCTGTCAGAGCAGATCCAGAGAAGCTCCTGGCATCACGTGGTGCTGTGAGAGAGCAGCACTGATTCAGAGGAGCGCTGAGGCAGGTTGTTATTCAAATGCAAGACTCCCTGCACTTCCTATGCTGGCCACAGAGTGAAGCAGTATGCAAGATAACAGCGACCCCTGCTGGCCGGAGGAGCGAGCTGTAATGCTTTTACAGTGGCTTCCAACCTGTAGAAACTATCAGCTCCTCTCGGCAGCACTTGCTGCGCGGGTGGGGATTCGAGATGAGCAGCCTCGGAACAGCGGGTGCGTGGCCGCCCAGGTGCGCACCTTAAGAAGGAACACTGGTGCAGGTGGGTGCAGGGATGATGTAAGGGGCGGGGGTTTGGAGCGTGGGGCGCGATAGCCTCAGGGCCCGGTACCATTTGAGCCACGGACCGGTAGCGGTCCGCGGCCCGGGGGTTGGGGACCACTGACCTAAAGGATGCAGCACTAGGAGTGGCCCCACTCATGGGAGTCGACACCCATCTTTTTGTAGCCCTGGCTGGGGCCAAATTAAATGCCGTTTCTGCTCCACCACTGATGCCACAGCTGCTGAGGAAGAGGATTGGGACTGAGGTAAGTTAGGCAGCAAGCTTACTGCTGCACACTATGATTTATATAGGGGCTGGGTTCGGGTTCGGGTCCCAAATTTAATCAAAGTTTGGCCAAATTAGCCAGACCCGGACTTTGGGAGGTTTGCCCACCCCTAGTCATCGCACCAAATTAACACCATAAAGTGGCTGCATTCACAGATGACCTTCTATTCCCCATAACGAACCCCAAGGTTTCCATGCCAAACTTACTTTAAGGAGTTCAATCACAAGGTTCACTCTCCAAGGGCAAACTTAAAAAAATTTTAAGTGCAAACTAGAAGTTGTTAAGGCCAGTCTCTCCATGGTTAAGGTTAACTTCCAGCGGTTCCCGGCAGCATTGTGGAGAACATTAGATCTTACCAGGTGGAGCTATGGGCCGTTTTCATGGTTTGGAAGGATAAACTTATTAAATATAAACATGCTTCCCAGGCTCCTTTAACTTATTCAAACTCATTTTTATCTTTGGTCCAAAAGGAGTTTGGCTAATTTATCTGGGCTGAGAAAAGCCCCAGAAAAAGTAAAGAAATATCTTGCTTTTCCCTTCAAAGTCAGGTGAGATACAACTTCCAGATCTGGTCAGAAATAATGCATCTGTCCATCTCTCTAGTTTGGTAGACTAGTGCAAGGATCAACCAAGCTTTGGGTTAGACTAGAGCAAAACAATACTCCACCCTTGGCTAGACTTCCCTCGACCCTTTTGGGAATACCTCGAGAATTGAAATATCACCCACTGATAGGTCCTACCCTGAAGTTCTACTCTAGTGTATAGGCTAGAAACCCTTCAAATCTCTTCATGTCTGACCCCTTTTACACCCACCATAGATAAACCCAATTTCCCCAAAGGCCAGAGTACTGGCTCTTCCTTTGAGCACTTCCTTTCAAATCATCTTCAGGAAATGAAGGAGATGGCTGTGGGCCCCTTCCTTTTTTGAGGTCTTTACAGATTAGACACTTCTTATCTACTATAAAGAACAGTTCTCCCTTTTTTGGAGATCTTTCCCCTTTTGAAAAACCCTGCCTAGAAGAGGCCCCCACACAGCATGAATTGTCTCTTATGTATGCCCAACTAGTTCAACCCCCTCCCAACTTAAATTTATCCTTTATAACTATTGGGAGTCGGAGCAGAGAACCAGTTTTTTCGGGACCAACAATCAAGGATCTTCTTTTTTGCCATAAAGCCTCACTGTCTTGTAGTACCAGGAAATAGGGTACACATTAGTATCTAGATAGTAATCCATTTCAAACCTGTGGCATACGTTTATGCCAGGGGTCAGTTCACATTTCTGGAGATGAGGAAAAGCGGAGGGAACACTCCTGCATATGTTCTGGTCGTGCATGTACAGGTCTTCTTATCAAAATGTTGTTATCAAAATGACAGGTACAGACCTTTTAGGGAACCCAGTTGCTTGCCTATTACACCTCACTCCTCTGTCAAGGAGGAATTATAAAAACTCCTTTATGATTCGCCTGCTGTTGTCTGCTTAGGGCTGCATCTTCGCACCCCCTTTAATTGCCTTATAGTTTTCTAGAATCATCGAACTATACCAAATGGAG
The DNA here is from genome assembly GCA_027917425.1 of Gastrophryne carolinensis. NCBI lineage: Eukaryota > Metazoa > Chordata > Amphibia > Anura > Microhylidae > Gastrophryne > Gastrophryne carolinensis. The sequence continues at coordinate 39,915,588 of CM051238.1, forward strand.
GATCGTACATCCTCACTCAAAATTATGAATGATACGTTTGTTAAGACATTGCATCCGTGAACTCCTCTGAGTATATATCCTCCCCCATCCCCCCACCCCTTTATAACCCCCTGCCTCGATTTGCTCTAATTGTCCTCCTTTCTTTCTTACATATATCTCTTGCCTTCACTATTCTATATGACATTTGTTCATTCATTGATATTCCCCAAGTGCCTTGGCTATGTATTTTATTTCAGGATGATGTACAATTTATATTTGTACGCATGTTGTTGCCCTAAATATAGAACAATAAAAAAATAACCCTAAAATATCTTGGAAGATTTGCTCACCACTAATGTTGACTAAGGATTTTAAGACCCATTTGCTTGCCTGATCTACAGTCCTGTCTGGCTTTTGCTATGACCTTTGGGTCTCTGAGGGGCAGGGTTAGGATTTAGTCAGTTCTCCCCAGTTCTATAGCTCCTCCTGCACAACCTCATGTTGAAAGAAGATGTCTGGGGGTAGGGATGGAAAAACCCATTGCGTGTGATTATTTTAACTTTAGTATTAGAAATATTAATACATATTTTTTTTTAATTGCTAAACTATGACATTAGCTTAATTGGACCTAACAGAGATCCTAAAGAGGAAGTCAAGTCAAAAAGACTTTCCATCCTCTATAGATGTCAAAATAGTGGCAGCATAGGGACTACCAAATCAAGGTGTGCACAGCTCCCACAAGCCCAGTGAGTGGGTGTAGCAGCACTCACCTCTTCTTTGTTTTAGTGAACACGTGACCACGGTCGACCAGTATGGAGATGACACACCCTTTTGTGCAGCTGCCTTTGATAGATCACGGAAGTAGTAAGCATTTGTATGTCCGGTGCCGGGCTGTGCTGTGGGGGATCCAGATGTGGAAGTAGAAAAGGAAGTATTTTAGGACTATTTTAGGTCCACTCTGTGGCAGGTAGGGTCCAGGTCCACAATAATCTTCTCCCACTGTCTATGAGCCCCAAATTTAGGAGATATATTTTGCTCATGTAGCTTTGGCTGACCAGGAAACAGCGGAACATTGCAGTAGATAGAGCATATAGAGCTTCACAAAGAGCTGATGAGTAATTCTTAAATTCAGGGCTTTCTGATAGTGTGAGGGGGCAGGTTAGGTTATCTAAGTGTCCCTTTGGACAAAGGGTCCTCCTTGGTAATGGGCCAGTTCAGCTCGTTGACAGCAAGTCTGAGACAGGGAGGGTAGACTCAGGGTGGGAGCTCTCCCCAGACTACAGGGAAACCGGGAACAGTGGGCTGGGACACGTCACCCGGCATTTTTGAGATAAGACAATCTGCAATCTCCAAGATGCTATGTAGATGTGGTCATTTTTTTTTTAAACTGGGCCACCTCCCAGCCGGCTGCATTGCCTGAGCTGTTAAAGTAGGTGGAGGGTGCAGTTGAGGGTAAAAAGTATTTTGTGCCACTTTAATAAGTGGTTTCTTTGTTCTCCACAATATCTTAGTAGAGAGCGCACTGTCAGGTGTGGAGTTCCTCCACAGCTTGAGTTTTCCCTGCTATAAGCCACTTCACCAGCAGATGGCTCTGTTCTGCAGAAGTTTTGTTAATCAGCCAGCCCCTGTGGGACGTCCTGCTCTATATAAGCTTATCCACCAATTCAGCTAGTGGATCAGCATTAAATCTGTCTCCTGAACTGTCTACCCGGACTCTTTGGACTTCTGAACCTGAACCTGAGCCTGAATCTGAACCTGTATCTGGTATGTATGCACTCCTCTGACTCCACATGTATATATATATATATATATATATATATATATATATATATATATATGTACAGCAGCCTGTATTATGTGTGTTGTTCACTGGTTGTCACAATTAAACACAGTTTGTTGCATATTCATAGTCTCTCTGTCTTGCAGTTCTCTAATTTCTGGTCACTCTTTAATAGAGGATTTCTCCATTGAGAAATCCCTGACACGCACTAGCCACAACAGCAAAATAAATAGGTAAGTAAAAGTATTTATATATATTCTTACCAAGCTAAGAGGAAGAGTTGGAGGAGGGCAATTTGAATACAGGATTTTCATTTTTTCCTAAGATTTTCCTTTAAATAAAAGTTGCCCTTACACTTTATATAACTTCAATATGCAAAACAACCAAGAAACTGCAACCCACAGATTTAATTTTGTGATACTGTGAAGAACACAAAAGCCCAGATGAAACTATTTATTACTAAGGTAATTATTTACATATCCACAATTTCCCTTTTACACATGGATAAGCACGCAGCATTAGGAAGGGGCCCTGCGGTGCATTGGAGCGAAGCCAGGGCACATATGTCCTGATGCTGTACCATGCTGGATTCTCAGCAATACATCTCCCAGGGATGCTGAATGGTGTCCAGAATCCCAGTACAGTATGTGCATCCAAGAAGGAACATTTGCTAAAATTAGGCATCTTTGAGTCTCAAACACGCCAGCTGATTAATGCCCCCAATTGTGGGGCTTGGAAACCATAGCATTTGAATTTTTACCGAGCATCTGCGTGTACTTATAGCAGCCTCTTGGATGGGATTTCACAGTGCAAGTACCGGAGAATTGCTTCCTCATACATAATTCAATTGGCTTCCAGGGCTTTTGTTGGCCAGCCTGACCATTTAAGGTCATTGTTGGTGAACCTCCCTTCAGGCCAGAGTAGCGATTTCCATATGAACATTTTTGAATGTTGGCCAGCATAGATTTAGTGTTCTTACTAACATGAAGCATAAACATTTTCATATTCTAGAAATGCGCCTTTATCACAGCCACACTTAAAGAGGAACATCGGACCAAAAATAAAAAAGGGTCAATTCCCCCCCTATCGGCCCCTATTTACCTTTATGATGCCGCCACTGCCTGCTACGGTGACATCCGGCTGCTTCAGGGCCCAATCCTCTGCCCCTCCCTAGCTTAGCCATCTGTAAATGACAGTACAGCCTTAGCCGCGCTCTTCAAAGTCACACGCCACTCAGCAAAGTCTTGCAGGATTTCGTGCAGCTCCATTGCATCCCATTCATGGACACTACGCAGGCACGAGATTGGGGGCTACGAGCAGTGCCTTATGGTAAGCAAGGTGGCTCCGTCCGTCAGAAGGTTGCCCAGAATCCGAAGGATTCAGAAGATGGATCCCCAGCGAGCTGAGTAAAAATTTCTAAACAGTAAACAGGTAAAACTGGAGAGGGGGCTGCAGATTGGTGAAATTTAGGGGACGTTTAAACCTCCCCGATGTTTCTCTTCAAAGAAGACCTAGCATTAGATATTTCCTCGTGGCATAAATCAGGTGTTTCCTTCCTTTTCTTTTATGAAGAACCACTTTTTGTCACCTAGAAGGTACAGTTCATCTGGATTTTGGGGGTCAGTTACCAACCTGTGTTAGAATTGTTACACCTTTTGGAGCAGTTTCCTATTTATGGAGCAGCTTCAGGCTTTAGTGAAATAAAGCTGGAAGGAAATTGGGCTGGGGATGCCCCACTGGGGAAACTCCCCAGATTGCCCAGAAATCTCACCTTTCCAAAGGCCTACAGAGCATGCATGCTCGGCTTTATTAGTCTCTTTCAGAGAAGAATCAGCTAAGGGCCGAATGGAACTGAACATGCCGATAGCCTCTAGCCAAGGGTGTGTCTGTGTCACGCATTAACAATTTCCTGGCGCCAGCATGTGCCTGGCTAATGGCATGGTGTAGTGTGGCAGCAGCTGATGGACTGGGGATTAGGTAGGTTTTACTGAAAATTCCGGGTTTCACACAGAGGTGCATCCTAAATCTGGATGCCCCAGGGAGAGGAAATAAGGAAGCATTGGAGTCTTATTGGTCCACTTTAACACATACCACCTGTTAGAATCTCATGTACCACTAGTGGCATGAGTATATGATGGACCTAGGGGCAGCAGGGCCACTGTGCCTGTGCCAGGTTGTGTTCGAGTGTGTGCGCACAAAGTGCTATTCGGGGTGCACATGTGCGAGTATGCAAAATCCTTCTCACTAATATTCATTCACAGCAGGCACATGCGGGATTAACTATCTACCACAAGATTTAATGGGTGTGTACCTACTGAGCATGTGCGGATAAATCAACTTGAACATTAGTTGATGGGTGAACACCTACTGAGCATGCTCACGGACCCTTATAAGGAATTTCATTGTGTCAAAACAATGCCAGAAATGTCCTTGTGCTCATCTTCCTGGGCCCTCTGGTTCCTAGTTTGCAGTCTATGCCCTCTGGATTTCTGTGTATAACCTAGAATGTCTTTAAGTCTGCTTTTAAGGGTGTGACCTGGATTGTTATTGGAATTGCTTCTTCCTTGTTACCCCTGACTTAAGCTCTGCTTTAAGATTATGCTACTCTGTGACCTCTTCGACCTTGGCTTGCATCTGACCACAGTTTACGCTGTATTTCAGCTGGACAAGGTGACTGCCCCCAGTCTGCTCAATCCCTTGGCCCCCCCTGCACAACCTGGGACCTCCCAAGCAGCAAACATTTCCCCTCTTGGGGGCTATAGGAAAGACTGGGTCCTGTGTTCCACCCTGCTGCTGGCCTCTACTGTGCCAGCATAACAGTGTACCACCAGCTGGGAACCCGAATCTAAATGATATCTTCCCAGAACTTTTTCTATTTTCAACTGATTTCAAGTACCACCCAACAATTTCCACGAAAAAGAAAGAACTGCCATCTAAACTCAAAGCAGACCTAAAGATGCTGTTTCTAGTGGAGGGTGAGCACCTAAAGCAGAACTTTCAGCTGATTCACTTCCCTGCACAATGTTGCTAGCACACTGCAATCAGCTATGTGCTGAGTGGCCACGATTACAATGTAACAAATTAACACTTGACTGATGTTACAATTCAACAGCAGGAGGTATGGCCACTGTAACACAGCGGGGGTCTGACTTGTTACAGTGTAACAGCAGGACAGTGCCCCACATGTTACATTTTACAAGGTGAGTTTTAGAATTTGCGTTGTTTCTTCTATAGCCTTAGATACTTCTTCATGGTCTAAATCAGGTTCCCTATTTTTTAAGGGAAGAACCATTTCCCTATTTTTAAAGGGACAATCATGGCCTAGTGGGTAAGAAACTGATATTGGGACCAGAGAGTTGCAGATTTAATTCCCGTCTGGGACATCTGAATATGCCTTCCCAGCTGGCCCTGTATATACAGGCCTTTCCCCACCATTGCTTTTCCTATCCACCTGAATAAATGTGGGTGTGAGTGGTGTGAGAGGTGTGGAGGTCCTCTATTAGGTTCATAGGCTTAGGGGTTAGCCATCGCAGCCATTTTATTGTAGTTGTATGTGTATTGGATTACTTTATATTTTAAGTTTTCAATACATTTCATATTTTTTATACTATTATTTTAAGACCTTATTTATTCCTCCCAAGGGCCCAGGTTCTCACTGATCCTCAAGCTGTGCAGCACACACTTTCAGCTTCAGTCTCCTCCCCTTGTGGTCCCAGTTTCAGGATGCCCCGCTGTGTGAAAACCCCCAAGTCCCCTGTAAAACCTACCTTCTCCCTGATCCAATGGTGCATACACAAGCCGCCGTAAGCTATACCTCAAACCGGGCGCCCATTAAAACCAAGTATTTGTGAATGGGCAGCACAGGCACACACCCTGTTAGAGGCTAGCAGGGATGCCAGCATGCTCAGCTTTGCTCACCTGCTATTGGCTAGATTTGGCCCTTAGCCGACGAATGCAATTGAGCACGCTGCTTGGACCTCACATGCACCATAGGACCACGGAAAGATGAGTTTTAATAGACGACCTGGGGGGTTCCGTACAGTGGGGCATCCCAAATTAGGGTGTCTCGGGGGGCAAGGACCAAATCCGGGCTAGTAAAAATCCAAGGTCTTGGTCCACTTTAAATTGTTTCATCAAGTCAAAATGAACCCAACCCCTTGACATGTGGCCCCCAAAGACTAAAGCAATCCAGGGCCAGGAAAAAGTCCTTCCTAGAATCATCCTGATTTGGAATGCCCTGCTGTGTGAAACTCCTGTGTTCACCTATAATCTTTTCTTGATCCCTATACATGTGTGGCCTGCCAGCAATATCCCCAGCACCCTTCCATTCAATGCACCCGCCCCTTCAAGGCATATATGAATGGCTGGCAGCGAGGGTGTGCAGCCAGAGGTAGCAGCCAGCAAGAGGTACCCCTCAATCCATTCATTGTGAATAGGGAACCGGCCAATAAACTCTTACCTGTAATTGCGGGCGAGCAATCGATTCATTGTGAATAGGGCACCGGCCAATAAACTCTTACCTGTAATTGCGGGCGAGCCTGGTACCTATGTGGGGCCATAGTCCTACTTGTACAATGCAAATAAACAACTGTGCCACCCACCTATGATGTAAACCTCTAGCAACTGGAACTGGAGATGTTATCTCTCCTAAAGCACGTCTCTTCAAAAAAGTTGCACACATCAAAGAGATAAAACAAATTCACTGACGGAACAGAAAATAAATGTACAATATCAGAACAGTAGATTCATAACTAAACTATTTGTATACTTTAGTTGATGCAAAATGTTTTACAAGTCTTCTCACAGGCCATGTCCCCCTCAAGCTTCTCCAGGAACCCTGATGCAATTATCTCTTATCCTTAAAAATATTTTCATATCAATCAATGGCTGTTCAGCATTTACTGACTTGGGGGTCAAATCACCATATACGACAACAGGCGGTAATTATCAGACATCTCATAAAAGTACCTTCACCGTCGCTCATTACAACACTAACAAACAGTCACATGTCACTTCTTCAGTAAGTTTTGTCAGCACGATTTCTCGGAGGACTTTTTTTCTTTGCCCATCCTGCCATTCATTAGTAATGTATTCTAGACAAATCCATACATAGATCTTCAAGAAAGTATGACAATTATTATCCGCCTCAGGCTTCTGTCATCGTTTTCAGTACCATACTCCAAGATAACTGTAGACAACCATACCTGTCTGTTCCATAACGTTTCCAAAAATGTTATTGGTCTGCCGGTTCAAGCATTTCAAGCCATTAGAAGCTGGTCAGAGCTTTATGGCAGAATATAGGATAAACAGAATTGACCTGAATAGAGAGCCATTTTATCCAAAAGATATGAGGCAGCCGTCCTTCTATCATTGGCACTTAAACACTTTGGTGGTCATGCTAAATACTTGGTGAAACCAGTGTGACTTCTGGTGTGCATTGTGGTGTGGATTGCAACAAACAAAAAAAAGAGCAAAAATAGATATTTGTCCTACATTTCCCCCCAAAAAAATCACCTGTACCTGTGAGAGCCAACGCTTTACTATACCATTAATAGGGTTCAGTGGCGGGCTGTGTTGTGCTAAGAAGGTCTCAAACAGTGATAGCTCACCAGCTTCTAAATGCTAATAAGTGTCAAGGATTTCTCAGTGGAGAAATCCTCTATTAAAGAGTGACCAGAAATTCGAGAACTGAGAGACAGAGAGACTATGAATATGCAGCAAACTGTGTTTAATTGTGATAACCAGTGAACAACACACACATCAAACAGGCTGCTGTACATGTGGAGTCAGAGTGCATACATACAAGATACAGGTTCAGGTTCAGAAGTGCAAAGACAGAGTCCCGGTACAGTTCAGTAGACAGATTTAATGCTGATCCACGGAGGCCATGTGTGGATCAGCTTATATAGGCCAGGTAATGTCACAGGTGCAAGCTGATTTCCAGGAACTCTGCAGAACAGCGCCATCTGCTAGTCAAGCTGCATACAGCAGAGAAAAGTCCCAGAAAGGAGCAGCTGAAAGCTAAGAAGGAACTCCAGGCATGACAATAAGCTAGGATTTTAAGCAGGACAATATAACATAATGTTTCCAGCTACACAATGGTGAGATTTAATTGGTGGTCATGGTTAAACTATTGTTTTTAGCAGAAGGAAATATTTAACCTCCTAAGTAACAACTAGGGATGAGCGAATCGATCCGGACGAACCCGGATTCGATCCGAATTTCAGGAAAAATTCGATTCGGATCGAATCCGAATTTCCCCGCGATTCGATCACTCGAAGTTTTCCTTTAACATCCATTCATTTACATTTACAGGCATTCTAAGATGGCGGACGGGACATGTCTGGACATGTATCCCGCGCCAGTGCAAGCTGGGGCAGTCACATGCAGCCTATCAGCAGCCAGCAAGCCCGGTGACGTCACACAGCGGTATTTAACGGCGGCCATCTTGCTTTTCCTCATTTCTCTATTGCATTCGTGAGAGACAGAACGCTGTGTAGCTGAGGGACAGACAGTTAGACAGGCAGGGACAGACAGGGACAGACAGGGACAGGCTGGAGACAGGCAGGAGACAGACAGGAGACAGACAGAAAGCCAGGGAAAGGTAGGAAAAAACGGAGGCTGTGACAGGGAGATTTTTTTTTTTTTTCATCCAGCCTGAGTGTTACTAGCTGGCTGACAGGCTTTGTTAGCGTTTTCAGGCTGCTTATAGTAACTAACTGTGCATATATACTGAACTGATCTTAAGTCTGCTGTGAGGCATCCCATTCTGTGACTACACCAGCCTCTGTTTAAGACCATATAAGCATTTGCTCTTATCATATTTGAAATTAGGCCTGATAAAGACACTTTTGCTGGGCAAAGCACTACTGGACCCTGCCAGGTGCACTCCTATTTGGGGCATCCCATTCTGTGACTACAGCAGCCTCTGTTTAAGACCATATAAGCATTTGCTCTTATCATATTTGAAATTAGGCCTGATAAAGACACTTTTGCTGGGCATAGCACTACTGGACCCTGCCAGGTGCACTCCTATTTGGGGCATCCTATCTGTGACTACAGCAGCCTCTGTTTAAGACCATATAAGCATTTGCTCTTATCATATTTGAAATTAGGCCTGATAAAGACACTTTTGCTGGGCAAAGCACTACTGGACCCTGCCAGGTGCACTCCTATTTGGGGCATCCCATTCTGTGACTACAGCAGCCTCTGTTTAAGACCATATAAGCATTTGCTCTTATCATATTTGAAATTAGGCCTGATAAAGACACTTTTGCTGGGCAAAGCACTACTGGACCCTGCCAGGTGCACTCCTATTTGGGGCATCCCATTCTGTGACTACAGCAGCCTCTGTTTAAGACCATATAAGCATTTGCTCTTATCATATTTGAAATTAGGCCTGATAAAGACACTTTTGCTGGGCATAGCACTACTGGACCCTGCCAGGTGCACTCCTATTTGGGGCATCCCATTCTGTGACTACAGCAGCCTCTGTTTAAGACCATATAAGCATTTGCTCTTATCATATTTGAAATTAGGCCTGATAAAGACACTTTTGCTGGGCAAAGCACTACTGGACCCTGCCAGGTGCACTCCTATTTGGGGCATCCCATTCTGTGACTACAGCAGCCTCTGTTTAAGACCATATAAGCATTTGCTCTTATCATATTTGAAATTAGGCCTGATAAAGACACTTTTGCTGGGCAAAGCACTACTGGACCCTGACAGGTGCACTCCTATTTGGGGCATCCCATTCTGTGACTACAGCAGCCTCTGTTTAAGACCATATAAGCATTTGCTCTTATCATATTTGAAATTAGGCCTGATAAAGACACTTTTGCTGGGCAAAGCACTACTGGACCCTGCCAGGTGCACTCCTATTTGGGGCATCCCATTCTGTGACTACAGCAGCCTCTGTTTAAGACCATATAAGCATTTGCTCTTATCATATTTGAAATTAGGCCTGATAAAGACACTTTTGCTGGGCATAGCACAACTTGTCCCTGCCATGGCATCCCATTCTGTGACTAAAGCAGCCTCTGTTTAAGACCATATAAGCATTTGCTCTTATCATATTTGAAATTAGCCTGATAAAGACACTTTTGCTGGGCATAGCACTACTGGACCCTGCCAGGTGCACTCCTATTTGGGGCATCCCATTCTGTGACTACAGCAGCCTCTGTTTAAGACCATATAAGCATTTGCTCTTATCATATTTGAAATTAGGCCTGATAAAGACACTTTTGCTGGGCAAAGCACTACTGGACCCTGCCAGGTGCACTTCTATTTGGGGCATCCCATTCTGTGACTACAGCAGCCTCTGTTTAAGACCATATAAGCATTTGCTCTTATCATATTTGAAATTAGGCCTGATAAAGACACTTTTGCTGGGCAAAGCACTACTGGACCCTGCCAGGTGCACTCCTATTTGGGGCATCCCATTCTGTGACTACAGCAGCCTCTGTTTAAGACCATATAAGCATTTGCTCTTATCATATTTGAAATTAGGCCTGATAAAGACACTTTTGCTGGGCATAGCACTACTGGACCCTGCCAGGTGCACTCCTATTTGGGGCATCCCATTCTGTGACTACAGCAGCCTCTGTTTAAGACCATATAAGCATTTGCTCTTATCATATTTGAAATTAGGCCTGATAAAGACACTTTTGCTGGGCAAAGCACTACTGGACCCTGCCAGGTGCACTCCTATTTGGGGCATCCCATTCTGTGACTACAGCAGCCTCTGTTTAAGACCATATAAGCATTTGCTCTTATCATATTTGAAATTAGGCCTGATAAAGACACTTTTGCTGGGCAAAGCACTACTGGACCCTGCCAGGTGCACTCCTATTTGGGGCATCCCATTCTGTGACTACAGCAGCCTCTGTTTAAGACCGTATAACCATTTTCACTTATCATATTTGAAATTAGGCCTGATAAAGACACTTTTGCTGGGCATAGCACTACTGGACCCTGCCAGGTGCACTCCTATTTGGGGCATCCCATTCTGTGACTACAGCAGCCTCTGTTTAAGACCATATAAGCATTTGCTCTTATCATATTTGAAATTAGGCCTGATAAAGACACTTTTGCTGGGCAAAGCACTACTGGACCCTGCCAGGTGCACTCCTATTTGGGGCATCCCATTCTGTGACTACAGCAGCCTCTGTTTAAGACCATATAAGCATTTGCTCTTATCATATTTGAAATTAGGCCTGATAAAGACACTTTTGCTGGGCAAAGCACTACTGGACCCTGCCAGGTGCACTCCTATTTGGGGCATCCCATTCTGTGACTACAGCAGCCTCTGTTTAAGACCATATAAGCATTTGCTCTTATCATATTTGAAATTAGGCCTGATAAAGACACTTTTGCTGGGCAAAGCACTACTGGACCCTGCCAGGTGCACTCCTATTTGGGGCATCCCATTCTGTGACTACAGCAGCCTCTGTTTAAGACCATATAAGCATTTGCTCTTATCATATTTGAAATTAGGCCTGATAAAGACACTTTTGCTGGGCAAAGCATTACTGGACCCTGCCAGGTGCACTCCTATTTGGGGCATCCCATTCTGTGACTACAGCAGCCTCTGTTTAAGACCATATAAGCATTTGCTCTTATCATATTTGAAATTAGGCCTGATAAAGACACTTTTGCTGGGCATAGCACAACTTGTCCCTGCCATGGCATCCCATTCTGTGACTAAAGCAGCCTCTGTTTAAGACCATATACGCATTTGCTCTTATCATATTTGAAATTAGCCTGATAAAGACACTTTTGCTGGGCATAGCACTACTGGACCCTGCCAGGTGCACTCCTATTTGGGGCATCCCATTCTGTGACTACAGCAGCCTCTGTTTAAGACCATATAAGCATTTGCTCTTATCATATTTGAAATTAGGCCTGATAAAGACACTTTTTCTGGGCAAAGCACTACTGGACCCTGCCAGGTGCACTCCTATTTGGGGCATCCCATTCTGTGACTACAGCAGCCTCTGTTTAAGACCATATAAGCATTTGCTCTTATCATATTTGAAATTAGGCCTGATAAAGACACTTTTGCTGGGCAAAGCACTACTGGACCCTGCCAGGTGCACTCCTATTTGGGGCATCCCATTCTGTGACTACAGCAGCCTCTGTTTAAGACCGTATAACCATTTTCACTTATCATATTTGAAATTAGGCCTGATAAAGACACTTTTGCTGGGCATAGCACTACTGGACCCTGCCAGGTGCACTCCTATTTGGGGCATCCCATTATGTGACTACAGCAGCCTCTGTTTAAGACCATATAAGCATTTGCTCTTATCATATTTGAAATTAGGCCTGATAAAGACACTTTTGCTGGGCAAAGCACTACTGGACCCTGCCAGGTGCACTCCTATTTGGGGCATCCCATTCTGTGACTACAGCAGCCTCTGTTTAAGACCATATAAGCATTTGCTCTTATCATATTTGAAATTAGGCCTGATAAAGACACTTTTGCTGGGCAAAGCACTACTGGACCCTGCCAGGTGCACTCCTATTTGGGGCATCCCATTCTGTGACTACAGCAGCCTCTGTTTAAGACCATATAAGCATTTGCTCTTATCATATTTGAAATTAGGCCTGATAAAGACACTTTTGCTGGGCATAGCACAACTTGTCCCTGCCATGGCATCCCATTCTGTGACTAAAGCAGCCTCTGTTTAAGACCATATAAGCATTTGCTCTTATCATATTTGAAATTAGCCTGATAAAGACACTTTTGCTGGGCATAGCACTACTGGACCCTGCCAGGTGCACTCCTATTTGGGGCATCCCATTCTGTGACTACAGCAGCCTCTGTTTAAGACCATATAAGCATTTGCTCTTATCATATTTGAAATTAGGCCTGATAAAGACACTTTTGCTGGGCAAAGCACTACTGGACCCTGCCAGGTGCACTCCTATTTGGGGCATCCCATTCTGTGACTACAGCAGCCTCTGTTTAAGACCATATAAGCATTTGCTCTTATCATATTTGAAATTAGGCCTGATAAAGACACTTTTGCTGGGCATAGCACAACTTGTCCCTGCCATGGCATCCCATTCTGTGACTAAAGCAGCCTCTGTTTAAGACCATATAAGCATTTGCTCTTATCATATTTGAAATTAGCCTGATAAAGACACTTTTGCTGGGCATAGCACTACTGGACCCTGCCAGGTGCACTCCTATTTGGGGCATCCCATTCTGTGACTACAGCAGCCTCTGTTTAAGACCATATAAGCATTTGCTCTTATCATATTTGAAATTAGGCCTGATAAAGACACTTTTGCTGGGCAAAGCACTACTGGACCCTGCCAGGTGCACTCCTATTTGGGGCATCCCATTCTGTGACTACAGCAGCCTCTGTTTAAGACCATATAAGCATTTGCTCTTATCATATTTGAAATTAGGCCTGATAAAGACACTTTTGCTGGGCAAAGCACTACTGGACCCTGCCAGGTGCACTCCTATTTGGGGCATCCCATTCTGTGACTACAGCAGCCTCTGTTTAAGACCGTATAACCATTTTCACTTATCATATTTGAAATTAGGCCTGATAAAGACACTTTTGCTGGGCATAGCACTACTGGACCCTGCCAGGTGCACTCCTATTTGGGGCATCCCATTCTGTGACTACAGCAGCCTCTGTTTAAGACCATATAAGCATTTGCTCTTATCATATTTGAAATTAGGCCTGATAAAGACACTTTTGCTGGGCAAAGCACTACTGGACCCTGCCAGGTGCACTCCTATTTGGGGCATCCCATTCTGTGACTACAGCAGCCTCTGTTTAAGACCATATAAGCATTTGCTCTTATCATATTTGAAATTAGGCCTGATAAAGACACTTTTGCTGGGCATAGCACAACTTGTCCCTGCCATGGCATCCCATTCTGTGACTAAAGCAGCCTCTGTTTAAGACCATATAAGCATTTGCTCTTATCATATTTGAAATTAGGCCTGATAAAGACACTTTTGCTGGGCATAGCACAACTTGTCCCTGCCATGGCATCCCATTCTGTGACTAAAGCAGCCTCTGTTTAAGACCATATAAGCATTTGCTCTTATCATATTTGAAATTAGCCTGATAAAGACACTTTTGCTGGGCATAGCACTACTGGACCCTGCCAGGTGCACTCCTATTTGGGGCATCCCATTCTGTGACTACAGCAGCCTCTGTTTAAGACCATATAAGCATTTGCTCTTATCATATTTGAAATTAGGCCTGATAAAGACACTTTTGCTGGGCAAAGCACTACTGGACCCTGCCAGGTGCACTCCTATTTGGGGCATCCCATTTTGTGACTACAGCAGCCTCTGTTTAAGACCATATAAGCATTTGCTCTTATCATATTTGAAATTAGGCCTGATAAAGACACTTTTGCTGGGCAAAGCACTACTGGACCCTGCCAGGTGCACTCCTATTTGGGGCATCCCATTCTGTGACTACAGCAGCCTCTGTTTAAGACCGTATAACCATTTTCACTTATCATATTTGAAATTAGGCCTGATAAAGACACTTTTGCTGGGCATAGCACTACTGGACTCTGCCAGGTGCACTCCTATTTGGGGCATCCCATTCTGTGACTACAGCAGCCTCTGTTTAAGACCATATAAGCATTTGCTCTTATCATATTTGAAATTAGGCCTGATAAAGACACTTTTGCTGGGCAAAGCACTACTGGACCCTGCCAGGTGCACTCCTATTTGGGGCATCCCATTCTGTGACTACAGCAGCCTCTGTTTAAGACCATATAAGCATTTGCTCTTATCATATTTGAAATTAGGCCTGATAAAGACACTTTTGCTGGGCAAAGCACTACTGGACCCTGCCAGGTGCACTCCTATTTGGGGCATCCCATTCTGTGACTACAGCAGCCTCTGTTTAAGACCATATAAGCATTTGCTCTTATCATATTTGAAATTAGGCCTGATAAAGACACTTTTGCTGGGCAAAGCACTACTGGACCCTGCCAGGTGCACTCCTATTTGGGGCATCCCATTCTGTGACTACAGCAGCCTCTGTTTAAGACCATATAAGCATTTGCTCTTATCATATTTGAAATTAGGCCTGATAAAGACACTTTTGCTGGGCAAAGCACTACTGGACCCTGCCAGGTGCACTCCTATTTGGGGCATCCCATTCTGTGACTACAGCAGCCTCTGTTTAAGACCATATAAGCATTTGCTCTTATCATATTTGAAATTAGGCCTGATAAAGACACTTTTGCTGGGCATAGCACAACTTGTCCCTGCCATGGCATCCCATTCTGTGACTAAAGCAGCCTCTGTTTAAGACCATATAAGCATTTGCTCTTATCATATTTGAAATTAGCCTGATAAAGACACTTTTGCTGGGCATAGCACTACTGGACCCTGCCAGGTGCACTCCTATTTGGGGCATCCCATTCTGTGACTACAGCAGCCTCTGTTTAAGACCATATAAGCATTTGCTCTTATCATATTTGAAATTAGGCCTGATAAAGACACTTTTGCTGGGCAAAGCACTACTGGACCCTGCCAGGTGCACTCCTATTTGGGGCATCCCATTCTGTGACTACAGCAGCCTCTGTTTAAGACCATATAAGCATTTGCTCTTATCATATTTGAAATTAGGCCTGATAAAGACACTTTTGCTGGGCAAAGCACTACTGGACCCTGCCAGGTGCACTCCTATTTGGGGCATCCCATTCTGTGACTACAGCAGCCTCTGTTTAAGACCGTATAACCATTTTCACTTATCATATTTGAAATTAGGCCTGATAAAGACACTTTTGCTGGGCATAGCACTACTGGACCCTGCCAGGTGCACTCCTATTTGGGGCATCCCATTCTGTGACTACAGCAGCCTCTGTTTAAGACCATATAAGCATTTGCTCTTATCATATTTGAAATTAGGCCTGATAAAGACACTTTTGCTGGGCAAAGCACTACTGGACCCTGCCAGGTGCACTCCTATTTGGGGCATCCCATTCTGTGACTACAGCAGCCTCTGTTTAAGACCATGTAAGCATTTGCTCTTATCATATTTGAAATTAGGCCTGATAAAGACACTTTTGCTGGGCAAAGCACTACTGGACCCTGCCAGGTGCACTCCTATTTGGGGCATCCCATTCTGTGACTACAGCAGCCTCTGTTTAAGACCATATAAGCATTTGCTCTTATCATATTTGAAATTAGGCCTGATAAAGACACTTTTGCTGGGCAAAGCACTACTGGACCCTGCCAGGTGCACTCCTATTTGGGGCATCCCATTCTGTGACTACAGCAGCCTCTGTTTAAGACCATATAAGCATTTGCTCTTATCATATTTGAAATTAGGCCTGATAAAGACACTTTTGCTGGGCATAGCACAACTTGTCCCTGCCATGGCATCCCATTCTGTGACTAAAGCAGCCTCTGTTTAAGACCATATAAGCATTTGCTCTTATCATATTTGAAATTAGCCTGATAAAGACACTTTTGCTGGGCATAGCACTACTGGACCCTGCCAGGTGCACTCCTATTTGGGGCATCCCATTCTGTGACTACAGCAGCCTCTGTTTAAGACCATATAAGCATTTGCTCTTATCATATTTGAAATTAGGCCTGATAAAGACACTTTTGCTGGGCATAGCACTACTTGTCCCTGCCAGGGCATCCCATTCTGTGACTACAGCAGCCTCTGTTTAAGACCATATAACCATTTGCTCTTATTATATTTGAAATTAGCCTGATAAAGACACTTTTGCTGGGCATAGCACTACTGGACCCTGCCAGGTGCACTCCTATTTGGGGCATCCCATTCTGTGACTACAGCAGCCTCTGTTTAAGACCATATAAGCATTTGCTCTTATCATATTTGAAATTAGGCCTGATAAAGACACTTTTGCTGGGCATAGCACTACTGGACCCTGCCAGGTGCACTCCTATTTGGGGCATCCCATTCTGTGACTACAGCAGCCTCTGTTTAAGACCATATAAGCATTTGCTCTTATCATATTTGAAATTAGCCTGATAAAGACACTTTTGCTGGGCATAGCACTACTTGTCCCTGCCAGGTGTACTTACTGCTGGTTTTTAGGGCATCCCATTCTGTGACTACACCAGCCTCTATTTAAGAACCTAACCATTTGCACCTATTCTAATTGAAATTAGGCATGATAAAGACACTTTTGCTGTGCATAGTCTTACTGCTGCCTGCCAGGTGCTCTCTGGTTTTTGGGACATCCCATTCTGTAACATACCATTAGCCTCTGCATTAACTGTAAGCTGCACAGTTATTTAAAGAAATTTGGCCTGTATGAGCCTGCTAACACACTGCTGCTGTGTGCATATATACTGATCTCAAGTCTGCTTGGGGCATCCCATTCTGTAACATACCATTAGCCTCTGCATTAACTGTAAGCTGCACAGTTATTTAAAGAAATTTGGCCTGTATGAGCCTGCTAACACACTGCTGCTGTGTACATATATACTGATCTCAAGTCAGCTTTGGGGCATCCCATTCTGTAACATACCATTAGCCTCTGCATTTACTGTAAGCTGCACATTTATTTAAAGAAATTTGGCCTGTATGAGCCTGCTAACACACTGCTGCTGTGTGCATATATACTGATCTCAAGTCTGCTTGGGGCATCCCATTCTGTAACATACCATTAGCCTCTGCATTAACTGTAAGCTGCACAGTTATTTAAAGAAATTTGGCCTGTATGAGCCTGCTAACACACTGCTGCTGTGTGCATATATACTGATCTCAAGTCAGCTTTGGGGCATCCCATTCTGTAACATACCATTAGCCTCTGCATTTACTGTAAGCTGTACATTTATTTAAAGAAATTTGGCCTGTATGAGCCTGCTAACACACTGCTGCTGTGTGCATATATACTGATCTCAAGTCTGCTTGGGGCATCCCATTCTGTAACATACCATTAGCCTCTGCATTAACTGTAAGCTGCACAGTTATTTAAAGAAATTTGGCCTGTATGAGCCTGCTAACACACTGCTGCTGTGTGCATATATACTGATCCCAAGTCTGCTTGGGGCATCCCATTCTGTAACATACCATTAGCCTCTGCATTAACTGTAAGCTGCACAGTTATTTAAAGAAATTTGGCCTGTATGAGCCTGCTAACACACTGCTGCTGTGTGCATATATACTGATCTCAAGTCAGCTTTGGGGCATCCCATTCTGTAACATACCATTAGCCTCTGCATTTACTGTAAGCTGCACATTTATTTAAAGAAATTTGGCCTGTATGAGCCTGCTAACACACTGCTGCTGTGTGCATATATACTGATCTCAAGTCTGCTTGGGGCATCCCATTCTGTAACATACCATTAGCCTCTGCATTAACTGTAAGCTGCACAGTTATTTAAAGAAATTTGGCCTGTATGAGCCTGCTAACACACTGCTGCTGTGTGCATATATACTGATCTCAAGTCAGCTTTGGGGCATCCCATTCTGTAACATACCATTAGCCTCTGCATTTACTGTAAGCTGCACATTTATTTAAAGAAATTTGGCCTGTATGAGCCTGCTAACACACTGCTGCTGTGTGCATATATACTGATCTCAAGTCTGCTTGGGGCATCCCATTCTGTAACATACCATTAGCCTCTGCATTAACTGTAAGCTGCACAGTTATTTAAAGAAATTTGGCCTGTATGAGCCTGCTAACACACTGCTGCTGTGTGCATATATACTGATCTCAAGTCAGCTTTGGGGCATCCCATTCTGTAACATACCATTAGCCTCTGCATTTACTGTAAGCTGCACATTTATTTAAAGAAATTTGGCCTGTATGAGCCTGCTAACACACTGCTGCTGTGTGCATATATACTGATCTCAAGTCTGCTTGGGGCATCCCATTCTGTAACATACCATTAGCCTCTGCATTAACTGTAAGCTGCACAGTTATTTAAAGAAATTTGGCCTGTATGAGCCTGCTAACACACTGCTGCTGTGTGCATATATACTGATCTCAAGTCAGCTTTGGGGCATCCCATTCTGTAACATACCATTAGCCTCTGCATTAACTGTAAGCTGCACAGTTATTTAAAGAAATTTGGCCTGTATGAGCCTGCTAACACACTGCTGCTGTGTGCATATATACTGATCTCAAGTCAGCTTTGGGGCATCCCATTCTGTAACATACCATTAGCCTCTGCATTTACTGTAAGCTGCACATTTATTTAAAGAAATTTGGCCTGTATGAGCCTGCTAACACACTGCTGCTGTGTGCATATATACTGATCTCAAGTCTGCTTGGGGCATCCCATTCTGTAACATACCATTAGCCTCTGCATTAACTGTAAGCTGCACAGTTATTTAAAGAAATTTGGCCTGTATGAGCCTGCTAACACACTGCTGCTGTGTGCATATATACTGATCTCAAGTCTGCTTGGGGCATCCCATTCTGTAACATACCATTAGCCTCTGCATTTACTGTAAGCTGCACATTTATTTAAAGAAATTTGGCCTGTATGAGCCTGCTAACACACTGCTGCTGTGTGCATATATACTGATCTCAAGTCTGCTTGGGGCATCCCATTCTGTAACATAACATAACCTACCTACCATACTAAGCAGCTCTCTTATTTAAACTAAGCAGGCCTCTTGGAGGCTGAGTGTCCACTTTTGGGTGTGCATTTATATTCGGTTTCATATACAGTGGGGTATCCCAATTTGTAAGATAACCTACCCCAACCATGTAAACTAAATAGGCCTGTTGCAGCCTGAGTTTCTCTGCTTGCGTATGGCCTGCATTACAATCTGTCTCTTTCAATGACACTGCTGCCTGGGGTATCCCAATTTGTAAGATAACCTACCCCAACCATGTAAACTAAAGGTTACGTCCTTCCAGAAGGAAAACTTATGCCGAACACTATTTTTGTTAGGGGCATTGACCTTTGGATTGATCGGCATGAAATTAATTTTTTTTTTTCAAAGTATGGCGCTGTGAAGAAGGTCAAAATGATGTCTCATACTTGGATTATTGTTACTTTTTGTTCAGCTTGAAATATAACAGGCCACACGGGCATCCCAAGGCACATGCTATTTTAAACCTATCTGTTATACAACATAAGCGTTGATCAGGCTACTTCAGTTTGCACTTGTTTTTGACTGATTTTAATAAACCAGGCCGCAGGGCACCCCAAAGCTGCACCTTGCACCCTATCTGGTATACAACATAAGCGTTGATCAGCATCAGCTTCATTAAGCTACTTCAGTTTGCACTTCCTTTTTGACTGCTTTCATTTAACCAGGCCGCAGGGCACCCCAAAGCTGCACCTTGCACCCTACCTGTTTATACTAAATAAGCATCTACAGCCTCAGCTTTATTAAGTTATTGCATTTTGAATTGGTTTTGGTCTGCTTTAAATACACCAGGCCGCAGGGCATCCCAAACCTGCATGTTGCACCCCATCTGTTATACTAAATAAGCGTTGATCAGCATCAGCTTTATTAAGCTATTGCATTTTGCATTGGTTTTTGTACTGCTGCCAAAACACTAGCCCATATGGGCATCCCAAACCAGCACATGTCACCCTATCTGTTATACTAAATAAGCTTCTACAGGCCCTTTTTTTATTTATTTATTTTTATTTATATAGAGCTGCAATAGCTTATATTGTGAGGTTAATTTGCCATTTTGCAGCATAATATAGAGCAGCCCCTGTGTAAATCTGAGGGGCAATAGCTTATATAGTGAGGTAAATTTGCCATTTTGCTTCGTTATATAGAGCAGCCCAGTTGCCATCTAAATCAACTACTGTCCGGCCAGTACAGCTTTTCCAGGGCAAACTCTGCTAGTTGCGGGCACAAGTCAAGTTTGGCTTCCCAGCAAATCCAGTGGATCTTGAAGGTGTGTTGGCATGGTCATGTCAAGGTATGACATGACCTGCTGTTTGAGGTCCAGCTCCAGGTCTTCCTGCTGCTCATGAGTAGACTCACTATGCGGGTGTAGAAAGCTACTCACTAGCGACTGAAGACTGAGGCTGCTGCTGATGGAGCTGCTGCTGCTGCTCCTTCCACCCCCCCAGCAGCCATGGCAGTGGAAGGTGATCGCAGACTTCCCCCCGAGTCAGACCTGCGGGAGTATGGGCCATGGCGCAGATAGACATCGCCCAACTGACTACGTGGGATGTCTCTGTAGTAGGTCAGTTTGTCCTCCCTCTCAGTGGGCGTAAAAAATGCCCCCATTTTGTGCCGGAAGCGAGGGTCCAATAAGTTGGAGAGCCAGAAGTCTTCCCGCTGACAAATGGAGACAATTCTGCGCTCACTAGTACGCATGCATGTGAGCATGCATCGTGCCATTTGTGCAAGTGACTCGGAGGGACTACCTGTCTCCATCTCCACTGTAAACTGCCATGGTGTGTCTGGGTCCTCTGTCTCGCCTTACTCACAACCCTCTAGCTCCTGTGGCTGCTCCTGCTCCTCCTCTCCTGTCAGATGACTAGATAAAATGGTCATTTTGTGAAACCTAAACTGTGGTTTGCTGTGCCCCACCCCCTCCTCCTCCTCCACTTCAGCCCCCACAGGCTTCATGTGGCTGTGAAATGTATGTGCCATGTCTCCAGTGCCCTGACCAGCCATGCTTTCCAACATGTGTTGTAGTACATGAAGCAGTGGAATCTCATCGTTCATCTCATAGTCCTGGCAACTGACTAATAATGTAGCTTCCTCAAAGGGCCTGAGCAAACGGTCGGTGTCACGTATGAGCTGCCAATGGTTTACATTGAATTTACACAGGGGTGTCCCCCTATCCGTTTGGATCATCCAGAAATCCGTGATGGCTTTTCTCTGTTCCTATAGTGCAGTGGTCCTCAACCCTGTCCTCAAGGCCCACCAACATGTCATGTTTTTTGGATCTCCAAATAGCCAGCTCTATTGCTCTGCAGCTGCACTAATTACTCCACCTGAGCATCTTTGTGGAGATCTGCAAAGCCTGGCCTGTTGGTGGGCCTTGAGGACAGGGTTGGGGACCACTGCTATAGTGGATCCTGCATATGGAGGGTGGAATTCCAACGGGTGGAAACATCGCAAATCAGACTATGGTGGGGTACACCGCTGTGACGCTGAGGCTCAATAAGGTTGTGCTTGGTGGTGTAGGAGTGCCAGAAGTGCATGCTAACTTTCTTTCCTGTTGTTCGGATGTCTTTCAGATGGGGGCAAGACTTCAAAACTAGACTGAACACGTGTGCCATGTCAGGACGCATGACTCTGGCTTCCTTGTCGCAGCGCAAACAAGATGTTCTTCCAAGTGTCAGTCACCATGGGTCCAAATTTGCAGTTTTCGTGGATTAAGCAATGCTTTCATGGATTGAGTTCTCATTTTTAGTAGTTCCTCCCATGTGTGACTCTGATGGTCAAGGAAAACCATGTGAAGAACAGCGTGAAACCACAATCACCAAGGGGGCCTAAAAGGATATATATTGTCCACCATGAGTCTATAGTTACAGCTCCAGGCGTAGACAACACTGTGCACTTTGGTACACACTGACAGGCTAAAGGACTGGCCCACCTTCTGTTCAACAACCATGCCATGTGACTCTCCACCTCTGCTCGGCACAAGCCATCAGTTCTCTGAAAGGTCCACCACTGGGTAATGCAGCAGGCTGGACTTATGGTGACGCTGTCTGAGAGGAGAAATCCCTCAGACATCAAGATTAAAAATTCCAAGAATTTTTGAGGGCTAATTATTCAGAGGCAAATGATAGCTAGTTGTTTCTGATTTAATTGCAAGGTGGAAACACACCCTCAAACAAAACTTCACTTTCGCAATACTATTGCATTTGTCTATTCATAATTTTATGTATATACACTAACTAACCTACTTTTTCTCCACAGGATGCTGCATGGAACACTGCCACATCGCTGAGTAGCTGATTTTTCTTACCAACAGTCCGCAATAATTCGCTGCTGCTGCCGCCGCCACCGCCGCAGACTCCAGGGACCCTCTTCCACTACCTCGGCTTGCAACACCTCCTCCCACGACACTCTCCTCATCACTAATTGCCGGATAGTGGAAGAAGAGGCGAGTGTCTCCTCCACTTCTTGGCTGGGCAGTAGCTGCTGAATTTTATGATTATCAGATCTTGGATATCAGATCAATGGATAGTGGAGCTGAACCCAAAGCATAACAGACAGACAGTTGACTGGGGGTGTCAGATGCCACTTGTGATGCAGTGGACTGCTTTTGCAGCACTTCGAGACAAAGTTGCTTCATTGGCTGACACAATGACTGGTAAAGCTGTGGAACATATGGTTGAAAAGCAAGAATAACCATTTGTTTTTATATGAAAAAGACCCTGGTTTATACAGACTTTTTTTTTCCAGAGACTGCCCTGCGTGGAAATGAATGGCGCATGGATCAGCCAAGCTTTCCTCCCAACAATGCCTGATGTATTCCAGTAGATTGATGACGGGGCCAGACCAAGAAAGATGGATCGTGCAAAACAGATTTAAGGCGCTGCTCTCCAGTTACAGACATTCCTCCGCATCGGACCACAAGTAAGTATTGATAAAAAATCCTTTACGTTACTCTTACTTTTTATTAATATTCTTCGGATAAGACGGATCAGACATGATTCCAGATTAAAAATTCCAAGAATTTTTGAGGGCTAATTAGTCAGAGGCAATGATACCTTCTTGTTTCTGATTTAATTAAAAGGTGGAAACACACCCTCAAACAAAACTTCACTTTGGCAAACTTTTGCATTTGTTTATTCATAATTTTATGTAGATATTACTAACTAAGCTACTTTTTCTCCACATGACTCTCCACAGGGTGTGATTCATCCAATTTTTGGGCTCCTGAAGCCAACCCCAGGGTCTGTTTAAAGTAATGTTTGGGCTCCTGCTGCTGCTTGCAACTCCAGGGTGTGATTCATCCAATTTTTGGGCTCCTGAGGCCAACCCCAGGGTCTGTTTAAAGTAATGTTTGGGCTCCTGCTGCTGCTGCTGCCAACTCCAGGGTGTGATTCATCCAATTTTTGGGCTCCTGAGGCCAACCCCAGGGTCTGTTTAAAGTAATGTTTGGGCTCCTGCTGCTGCTGCTGCCAACTCCAGGGTGTGATTCATCCAATTTTTGGGCTACTGAAGCCAACTCCAGTGTCTCTTTAAAGTAATATTTGGGCTCCTGCTGCTGCTGCTGCCAACTCCAGGGTGTGATTCATCCAATTTTTGAGCTCCTGAAGCCAACCCCAGTGTCTCTTTAAAGTAATATTTGGGCTCCTGCTGCTGCTGCTGCCAACTCCAGGGTGTGATTCATCCAATTTTTGGGCTCCTGAGGCCAACCCCAGGGTCTGTTTAAAGTAATGTTTGGGCTCCTGCTGCTGCTTGCAACTCCAGGGTGTGATTCATCCAATTTTTGGGCTCCTGAGGCCAACCCCAGGGTCTGTTTAAAGTAATGTTTGGGCTCCTGCTGCTGCTGCTGCCAACTCCAGGGTGTGATTCATCCAATTTTTGGGCTCCTGAGGCCAACCCCAGGGTCTGTTTAAAGTAATGTTTGGGCTCCTGCTGCTGCTGCTGCCAACTCCAGGGTGTGATTCATCCAATTTTTGGGCTACTGAAGCCAACTCCAGTGTCTCTTTAAAGTAATATTTGGGCTCCTGCTGCTGCTGCTGCCAACTCCAGGGTGTGATTCATCCAATTTTTGGGCTCCTGAGGCCAACCCCAGGGTCTCTTTAAAGTAATGTTTGGGCTCCTGCTGCTGCCAACTCCAGGGTGTGATTCATCCAATTTTTGGGCTCCTGAGGCCAACCCCAGGGTCTGTTTAAAGTAATGTTTGGGCTCCTGCTGCTGCTTGCAACTCCAGGGTGTGATTCATCCAATTTTTGGGCTACTGAAGCCAACCCCAGTGTCTCTTTAAAGTAATATTTGGGCTCCTGCTGCTGCTGCTGCCAACTCCAGGGTGTGATTCATCCAATTTTTGGGCTCCTGAGGCCAACCCCAGGGTCTGTTTAAAGTAATGTTTGGGCTCCTGCTGCTGCTACTGCCAACTTCTGCCAACTCCAGGGTGTGATTCATCCAATTTTTGGGCTCCTGAGGCCAACCCCAGGGTCTGTTTAAAGTAATGTTTGGGCTCCTGCTGCTGCCAACTCCAGGGTGTGATTCATCCAATTTTTGGGCTCCTGAGGCCAACCCCAGGGTCTCTTTAAAGTAATATTTGGGCTCCTGCTGCTGCTGCCAACTCCAGGGTGTGATTCATCCAATTTTTGGGCTACTGAAGCCAACTCCAGTGTCTCTTTAAAGTAATATTTGGGCTCCTGCTGCTGCTGCTGCCAACTCCAGGGTGTGATTCATCCAATTTTTGGGCTCCTGAGGCCAACCCCAGGGTCTGTTTAAAGTAATGTTTGGGCTCCTGCTGCTGCCAACTCCAGGGTGTGATTCATCCAATTTTTGGGCTCCTGAGGCCAACCCCAGGGTCTCTTTAAAGTAATATTTGGGCTCCTGCTGCTGCTGCCAACTCCAGGGTGTGATTCATCCAATTTTTGGGCTACTGAAGCCAACTCCAGTGTCTCTTTAAAGTAATATTTGGGCTCCTGCTGCTGCTGCTGCCAACTCCAGGGTGTGATTCATCCAATTTTTGGGCTCCTGAGGCCAACCCCAGGGTCTCTTTAAAGTAATGTTTGGGCTCCTGCTGCTGCCAACTCCAGGGTGTGATTCATCCAATTTTTGGGCTCCTGAGGCCAACCCCAGGGTCTCTTTAAAGTAATATTTGGGCTCCTGCTGCTGCTGCCAACTCCAGGGTGTGATTCATCCAATTTTTGGGCTACTGAAGCCAACTCCAGTGTCTCTTTAAAGTAATATTTGGGCTCCTGCTGCTGCTGCTGCCAACTCCAGGGTGTGATTCATCCAATTTTTGGGCTCCTGAAGCCAACCCCAGGGTCTCTTTAAAGTAATATTTGGGCTCCTGCTGCTGCTGCTGCCAACTCCAGGGTGTGATTCATCCAATTTTTGGGCTCCTGCTGCTGCTGCTGCTGCTGCCAACTCCAGGGTGTGATTCATCCAATTTTTGGGCTCCTGAAGCCAACTCCAGTGTCTCTTTAAAGCAATGTTTGGGCTCCTGCCCCTCATAGTGATGCCACTTCAACTCTCTTGAATTCAATTGTGCCGCTCTGCGATTCTATTAGCGATGCCTCTGATCTGCATGTGATATTTCTTCAAAGTATTATTTAACTAACCCAGCACGCATCCTGTGCGTGTTACAGCAAGGCAGAATGGTTTACAACCCTATTGAGGCTCTAGGAGGCTCAGAAATAGCCGTTTTTAATAGCGATTCGTCGCGAATTTATTCGGGTCGAAACGATTTTTGTCGGAAAATTCGGCGAATCAGTCGAATCGAATTTTTCAAAAGTTCGCTCATCTCTAGTAACAACCCTGTATCTAGTACATTGGCAGAAATAGTATGTTAACTGTCTGCCCTGTGTTAGATACGGGGTGAAATGAAAGGGGTTTCCAGAGAACCTAGAGAGACTAGTGTGACAGGGGAGTGTGGTGGGGGAGTGTTGGGCATGCATGGCATGCTGTTTTACTTACCTAACCCCCCTATCTGCTTTCCCACCCACCTACGTGCCTGCCTGACCGCTGAAACACAAGAAGGGACAAAAAAGTACTGATCCTCAATTAGGTGGACAATTAAGGGGTCAAAAAATATTTCAGAAACTAGAGATATGTGCCAACTTTATTCACATGTAACACAGATCTGCAATAAAAGACTCATTTGACACATTTTTTATTTGTCACTTAAGTAGTTAAAGTAGAATTCCAGCCTTAATATAATCCTCCTTCCGCCGCCCTGCCATCCACTTCTGGCAGGACAGGACGCTTACAATAAAAACCCAAAACATTCATTTGAATAGGCAGCGGGCCTATGCACAGAGCCAGGGGGTGCCACTTCCTGTCTTTCTGTGTGGCTGCCACCTGTGCCCCAGAGATTGGTGCTGAGCCGTGGTTGAGGTAAGGGGTTTTTCTCTATATAACCCCTTATCCGGCCTCAGAGCCAGGAGAGGGTTGCAGGGCAGGGGGTTGGATTTTGGCTGGACTCTAAGAAGATTGAGTACATGGAATCAAATACTGTGGAATAGATGTAAATCTGTCCTCAGAAGGAAACATAGTCTGTCCTTATATGTATAATGTATATTCTTAGGATAGATGTCTGCTTATCCCAGGTATGTTTAAATTCACGTACCTCCATTTTCCAGCTACCTCTGCTGGAGGTTTATTCCAAGCATCTACTGCTCTTTCTGTAAAATAATATTTTTGACTATTGCTCCTGATCTTCCCTCTGACTACATTGTTTTGGTTGGGCCCCATTGTTATATCATTGAATTTCTTCTTAAAAACACTTCCCCCTTGATCCTTATTTAACCATTTTACATATGTAAAGGTCTCAACCATGTGTAGCCCTCACGTACCGGGTGTCCGACACGTGATGGCAGGAAGCAGGTTCTTCTGGGCCCAGGTGTCAGATGTGTGTGTTGTGAGTAGGTAAGGGTTGGGGTTTCAGGGAAAAGTAAGTACTCACTGGTGCCGCTTGGAAAGATGTACAGCAGTCCAACTGTTGAAAGAAGAGTTCCTCTTTATTTATTCCACAAGCAAACGGCAAACACGGAACAAGTTCATGTCTTCCAGGTACATCTTTGGTTCTGTCCAGTATATCAGGTACAATCATCAGCATTGCTTCCATAGAGAATAATGATCTAAGTTGGAACCTCTCCTTACTCTCTCTCTGTTAGAGTCTGTGCTCCTGCTCCTTACAATTCAAATGGTTAATCACGAACACTGGGTTTGGGTTGGGGGCTTCCCTATATCCCTTCTCACTATCTTCCAGAACCTCCTATCACATGTTCGGCCTCGTGTCCGACATCTGATAGGATGGTTGGTAAACCCTCTGACCAATCACTAGCTTTCAGTTGTAACTATGTTACTAGTCTATCTCTTGTTATGACTAACAACCCTTCTGACCTCTCCTTCTAGAATGTTCCCATTTTAGCCTATGGACCATGTTAGTCTATGGCCTAAACCCACTACTGCCCTCTAGTGTCTATTTAGATTATGGCACTTCCAATGTACTTAAATGGGTAGAAACCATAAAAGTGAAAAATACAATTCTGTGATTACTCACCTGTAGAATTGGTATTATATGTATAAAGCACGTCCTGTTCCAGAATAATCCTTTCTCATGGGTAATACATCCTCTAGATGGCGCTGGACTGCAGAGACAGAAAAGTAGCTCCTCCCGGCCCCATATATAACAGGGACCTTCCACAAATTCCCCAGTATTGAAAAGCAGTAAAAATGAAGCCGGGAGAACTAGAACCATTATCAATATTGAACATAAGAACAATCACCATAAAGAGGTAACTAAAAGTAATGATAACAAGGGCGGGGTGGAACAGGACGTGCTGTATACGTATAATACCAATTCTACAGGTGAGTAATCACAGAATTGTATTATTCTTAGTATACAGCACCAGAATAATCCTTACTCATGGGACATCCAATAGCAGTGTCCGTAAGGTAGGGTGGGATACCCAAAAGCAACAGCGGGCAGTTTAAACCACTGCCGCCTGCAGAACTTTGCGACCAAAGGCAGCATCAGCTGAAGCCTTAACATCAACCTTGTAAAACTTAGAAAAAGTATGAACAGAAGACCAAGTGGCGACCTTGCAAACTTGTTCAACAGAAGCTTGGTGCTGAAAAGCCCAAGAGGCACCAATAGCACGAGTAGAATGAGCAGTAAGGCGGAAGGGAGGCTCCTTCACCTTAGCAGAATAGGCCTGTACCACAGCCTGACTGATCCACTTGCTGATAGTGGACTTAGCTGGAGCAAAACCCTTCTTAGGTCCAGATGGGAGCACAAAAAGAGCATCAATCTTCCTGAAGGATTCAGTAGCCACCAAATAGAACTTCGGAGTCCTGACCACATCCAAAGAGTGTAAAAGCCTCTCCATAGAGTTACTAGGATTAGGACACAGAGAAGGCAAAACAATGTCCTGATTGAGATGAAAACCAGAAACAACCTTAGGCAGAAAATCTGGCTTAAAACGAAACACCACCTTGTCCTGGTGCCTCTCAAAGTAAGGGGGCTTGATGGAAAGCGCACCCAACTCAGAAACACACCTAACAGAAGTAATAGCCACCAAAAAGACTACCTTAAGCGTAAGAATGGACAAAGGGGCCCCCTGCAAAGGCTCGAAGGGAGACCCCTGCAGGGCAGATAAGACCAAGTTCAAGTCCCAGACTGGAAACATAGGCTTACGTGGGGGACGCACGTGAGTAACCCCCTGGAAGGAGGTCTTGACCAGGGGATGCTGAGCAAAAGATCTTTGGAAGAAAATGGCCAAGGCAGAAACATGACCTTTCAGAGTACTGAGCTGAAGACCCAGATCCAAACCATGTTGCAGAAACTCCAGAATCCTAAGAATAGAAAACACACGACAGGGAAGGGCTTAGACTCCCACCAGTCAATGTAAGTGTGCCAAACCGTATAGTAGATGCAAGAAGAGGACCTTTTCCTAGCCCTGATCATGGTATTAACAACCGAGGCAGGCAGCCCCTATTCCATCAAGATGGAGGTTTCAGCAGCCAGGCCGTCAAAGCCAGCGTTTGTAAATTGGGGTGACGTAGGTGTCCCTGAGTGAGCAGATCTGGAACCCGGGGCAAGGCGTACTGATCTACTGCCAGCTGCACGATGTCTGCGAACCACACTCTTCTTGGCCAACAGGCTTACAACAGCTTTAAATCCAACTGTTCTTGGCCAACAGCTTTAAATCCAGGATGGGTCTGATGGAACTTGGGAACAGTGAAAAGATTGGAATAGTAGCCTTTGCCCCTTTCCCACAAGGGCACCCGGCAGATGACTCCCAATTCCAGAAGGCCTTGGACAGCAAGGGACAAACCCTGAGCTGACAGGGGGTTTTGAGCCATCCGGGATTTGATGAATCTTGGGAGCGTCCAGGCTGCAAACTCTTGTTCCGGAGGACACTAAAAATCTTGTAACTGGAGGACACTACCTTCTGAATCCACCGGTCTGAGACATGGCGCCTCGAGACGTGAGAAAGGACCAAAGCCGTCCCCCCACCCGGATGGGTGAGGGCGACTCTTCATGCCTGAGGGGGCTTGGGGGAGGACTTAGGCTTGGGACCCCAGGAGGGACCAGGGTGGCCACGTCCTCTGCCCCTGCCCCAAAAATCTCCGCTGGCTCCAGCAAAGAAAGCTCCCCGTCCAATTCTGGAACCCCGGAAGGAGGGAAGAAAGGCACCTGAACCCCGAAAGTACCAGGACTGCCTTCTACGCTGAGGTAATTTGCCTCCTTTAGCAAACAAGTCCAAACGTTCACCAAAGAGATCGGGAAGGGAAAACCAGTGAGAGCCTTCTTAGCAGCATTGTCAGCTACCCACTGGCGCAGCCAGACCGAGCGGCGTATAGCCACCAACAAGGCAGAAGCCCTGCCAAACATTCTAATGGTATCATCCAAGGCAGAGCGAACATATGCAACAAATTCCTCACAACGCAGAAGAGCTCTATACTCTTCACTACCAGCATCATCAGGGGCCCCATCTAAGAGACTCCTGAGCAAGCTTTTAATAGCAACAGCCGTAATGGCAGAGGCACAGACCGGACGCAGCGCGGTTCCCACACAGACAAAGGCATGGCAAGCCAGCTGATCTATGCGCCTGTCCTCCCCATCCCTCAAGGTAGTAGAGTCAGGGGAATGCATGACGGATGTGTTGGACAACCCCAGAACTGGTGCATCCACCTCGGGAGGACATGACCAATGTTTAACCATCTCAGCGGGAAAGGAATACCTCTTATCCCAACTCCTTGGTAACCTGGGAAGCCGGCTAGGCCGTTCCAACTCTTTGAGCACCAGATTATTAAAGTGAGTTTGTTCAGGAAACTCCAAGCATGGTTTAACAGTATGAAACAGCTCCTCCTGCTGCTGCGGAGCCACGGCAGGAGGAGAGATACAGAGTACTTCAAAAATGTGAGCCAAAAGCCTGTCAGTATCATCTGAAGCCCATGGGTCAGACCCAGAATTGGCACCATACACCCTAGATTGTTCCTCAGATGATTCTGAATCAGAAAATAATTCCCCCTCTTCCAGGGGGGTATAACCGGTAACATCAAAAAACTCCTCAGCCTCCATAGGAAAGAGGGAAACACCAGGTGATAAATGCCGCTTCTTAGCAGAAGCCTTACGCGGGCCAGACCCAGCAATATGTTGCTCAATGCTGGCCACCCGTGCAGCCAAATCAGGTTGAGACTCCCCACTGGTATGCACCTCACTAGGAGTCAGATGTAAGCGTGGGGGGTAGGCGAAGCCAGAGGGGGCACAGGCCCAGCCACAGGTAACCCAGACTGCAGCGCAAGTTTCTGCTGGACGCAGGGTACACACACCCTGACATCGTCACTTATAGGGGATACCCCACACGCCATACACAGCCGGGCTTTTCCCGAACCCCAAGCACATTATCCTGAGAAGCCTCCATATGGTGATTATTGTGGCACAACAGGCCAATTGGGATTGACGCCAATAAGACTACTCGGGATGCCCCAATAGCCCGCTAGGGAGGTGGGAGATATACAAATACAATAGCCCTCCAATAAGGAGTTAACGCTAAATAGAGGGGATAGGACCGGGAGAAACCACAAAAAAGTTTGACCCGCCTGTAAGACATAAAGCAAAGAACCCATAAGCATAATACAATGAAATACAAAGAAAAGCCAGCCCGCAGGGGCACTTACGGAACGCGATAGGGAGACGCCAGACACGCAGCACAGGAGCTGGCCACGGAGAAGTGATGCGGAAAACGTCATCCGCAAGGCCCGCCCCCCCGAAGAGCGCGAAAATGCTCCCCCGTGACAAGGCCAGCCAATAACGGCGCAGCAGCGCCTGAGCTGATGTCGCCGGCGTCCACGGAGAGAGATAATCAAAACCAGTGCACCAAGGCAAAGCGTGATATACATAGTAAATACATACACCCCCCCCCCAGATCTACCCAGGGAGAGCGAAGGGGAAGCAGCAGACGACCCAAGAGGAGCCTAACTAAGGGGACAGGGGGTGAAGGGCAAACGGCTGCTTGAAGGGCATCCCATAAGGCTCACCACGGGCCTGTACCGCCTACCCTTTGGTGGGGGACTGCGGCAGGAGCAGCGCTCATTAGCACCTGACAGCAGTGCTGCCTACCATCACCCGACCAGCGCCGCCTAAGCTGGGAGGCAGTGAAAAGGAACGGGTGGGAATAGTCCTACAGGGCCGCAGGCTAATAAGCCCCGCTCACCTGCGAGTAGAAAGAGCCATCTTCTAGTCATCGCAGCCCAGACTGCAGAGAAGAACTGGGGAATTTGTGGGAGGTCCCTGGTATATATGGGGCCAGGAGGAGCCACTTTTCTGTCTCTGCAGTCCAGCGCCATCTAGAGGATGTGTTACCCATGGGTAAGGATTATTCTGGAACAGGACGTGCTGTATACTTAGAATAAATGTATGGTTAACTCTATTTAAAGGATTCTTATTAATGAATTGAAGTGTTCCCAGTTATTACCAGGTCCCTACACATTTCTCCTGTACAAATCAAGTTCTTTAAGTTTCTCCTGCTAAGTTTCAAAGGGGAACAAAACCCGTGATTTTGACTATCCCAGCGTTTAGTTCCTTCTTCCTGATGCATCCCGATTTGGGGATTCCTTCTACCCAAGTG
Source organism: Gastrophryne carolinensis (assembly GCA_027917425.1). Taxonomy (NCBI): domain Eukaryota; kingdom Metazoa; phylum Chordata; class Amphibia; order Anura; family Microhylidae; genus Gastrophryne; species Gastrophryne carolinensis. Next base: position 39,948,044 of record CM051238.1, read on the forward strand.
CATGATTTTACATTAAGAAACATTGAACTCCAGTTTTCACAGTTTTTACCTTCTATCCAGTAAAGCGTAATCATTTTCCATGTTGCAGAAATATTGCAGACATTTCCTAAAAAGCTGAATCTTAAACAAGCCTGAGACTTTTGGGATATAATTTTGGGTGATTCAAATATTTTTTTGAGGGGGCCGATTTGTCTGAATTGATGCAAATCTCAAGTCAGATTCAAACAAATTGGCACATAATTTATCTTGGAAAATCCATGAATCTTTAGTGTATTAGAGCACTGTTTCTCAACCTGCGGTATGTGTACCCCGGGGGGTACATGGCAATGTCCAAGGATGCATCAACAACAAGGGTCTATTGTATTTTTTTCACAGTAAATGATTATCCATTTTTGCTTTAAAAGTGCTATGAGGCCTGTGGCCTACCTAACCTGGTCAAATGCCTAATTGAACCCCTCTTTGGGGTTACTCTTGGAACATCTCGTCTCTAGGGGGTACTTGGCATAAAACATTTCAGAACCACTGTTTTAGCGAATAAGATGTTCTCCAAAATGAAGTAAGTCACCCCTCTTCGTGTCTCATATCATGGAAGTATCAAGTGCATGTGACATGGTGACACCTTGGAGTTGCTTTGAATGGCATAGAAGAGTCAAATTCAACCCAAAATGTCCTAAAAGTGTGGGTCCAAAATGAAATGGAAACTTTTGGGATTCATTTTGGATCAATCTGATATATTTTTACTAAGTCAGCCTATTTGTCTCGGTTACTTTGGACCCCAAACAAATATGGTCACGGACAGACTGACTCTTCCGTTTCATAGAAGCATCAAGCACTTGTGACATGTGACTCTACATACAGGTTTGCTAGCAACCTTGGAGCTACTTTGTTTTAATGAATTGTCTGGGGAAAACCAATTAATCTTCAAAACATTTCAGACTCTAGACAGCGTTTATCACAGCCAGCAATTATTCTCTAGTTTTTCCAAAGTGAGCTATAGTACATTATACATAGCTCAACTTAAACAGTTTCAGTTCATCACCATAACAAGTGAAAGAGCAGGTCTAGAGGACTTCATATACTCTGTGTTTTGGAAACCTTTAGGGTAATGCCATATGCAGTAATTTTTTTAAAGCATAAAGTTCAAAGCCCAGTAAAAAATGAGACTTGTATCTGCCGTCAGATCAGCAGAATATGACCTTTTTTGTCGTAGTTTACAGTAGCAGGCAGAGTTGGTTTTTACTTTAAGTAGTCCCAAAGGTATTACGAGAATATACTAGACCAAAAAAGTAGGTCAATAACAAAAGGACAAGAGATGGTGGCAACACAATTTAGATTTTGTAATGCATCTCATTTACAGGGATTAAGCACTGACGCATCCTCAAAATAAGCCAAAGCCGTCAATTATAGGTTGTTGAGAATCTGTTTTAGACACAAAATGTAAATTACTTAGAAAAAGCTTGTTTCCAATATTTAAAGGATGACACAGCAATCACCACTTTTGTTGGCATTTGTATTCCGTTGCCTCTTATAGATGAGATGGTACAAGACTAAATAGCCATATTTGTCACTTTATTATATTTTATTTTCTAATCATCACCTTTGCTCTCCAACCCCCTTCTGTTCTCAGCTACATATGGCCAACCAGAGGCTGCTTGCCAAATCCAATTATAGATAAATTGATTTAGTTGGAGAGGCTGCACGTCGAGCCATTTCTAGGGCTTTGCTTAAAATAGGAGCCAATTATAATTGCTTATATTTATTTGGCATTTAATTTGTTTATAACGCCATTGTGTATGTGTGTTTTCTTTCTGCTTCTTGCCTTAAATCCTAGTTTAGATTGCTGTTAATCCTGAAAATGTTATCTCGACTTATTTGTAAAATATCTCAACAATTTGTAAAATAAAACCTGAAAACACAAAATGCTCATTATTATATACTTTGAATGTATTTTCTGGGCAAAAATAAATAAACTAATAGATGAAACGTATGGTTTTGAAACATCTTGATCCTGTGGCATAGATTCTTCTGTCCACTTTTTTCCTGAAAAAAACCTGACCCCCATCCCTGACCTAACAACCGAAACAGCCAGCTTAAGGTTGAATATTACCCCAAGATTTCAAGAGAGTAACTCCAAAAGTATACTACACACAAATACCAAAAAACAAAGGAGAGAACACAGAAAACAGAAAGAAACAGAAGGAACATAAAAAAAGAGAAAGTTGGGAAAAAATTAGAAACAGTCCCTTATCGTATTCACAAACAATACCCCATATACACATCCTCCTGTTTCAGAGAATGCAATAATGTGGGATTATATTTAAATATTTAGTGAGAGTGTTCAGGTAGTTAAAAGTATTTTGGAAAAAAGTATTTAAATTCATCAATAAAATTAAACTAAATTTAATGCACAATTTAACACCCTCACTTGAGATAGCTCTACTATTAAATAACCTGACTCAATGTACTCATTCCCAGAAATCATTGATCTTAAATATACTACCAGCAGCCAAACAATAGCGGGTACATGGAAAAAACGGGTGATTCCATTTAGAGATCTACTATCTTGTGTTGATGGCACTTGAAAAAGCACACTTTACTTTAACTGATACTCAAAATGCTTTCATCACTTCATGGGACCACTGGTACAGACAAATCTTCTTCTCTGATAATTACTTAATTGGTGTTCCTCCTTGATTCCCAGTGCTGCAATATCGTCAATAGTCTTCTACCCCCTCCTTTTTAAATTCTTATTTCTCTCTGGGGATACTCCTCTATGCCACTCTCCTTAGCAAATGTATACTCTAAACATTCTATACCACCTTCTGCTGGTAGTACTGTTTTTATGTTTTTCTTGATACTTTATACATTCCTTGTACTAGTCAAAACAAGTACAGTAAAACTAACAGTATCTCGGGGCTTGATTCAGAGGCAGGTATGAATTCTCACTCTGCCATTGACTGCCATTGACTTTCATTGTCTACCAGGTGTAAATGTTCACCTGGCTCTCAAACAGCCCAAAGGTAGACAATGAAAGTCAATGGCAGTTTTCTCTCCTGAAAAAAGAGTTAGAATTCTCATCTGGCTCTGAATCAACCCTTTTTCCACCATAGATGTTGTTATTTGAAGTTCTGTATAAGCTATTTCTTTTATTTTTCTTGCAGAATGTAATGTATCATTTCAAGACTGCTTTCGGTAACTTGGAACTGTATTTTTTATCACTTAATGCTTACATTACAATTGCAGAGATAGACAAAGAAAGATGAATCACGCATGGGAACAAGAGCAAAACATAAAAAAGTTGAAAAGAGAGGGGGTGAGGTAAGGTGATGAAATAGAAAGAGGGTGCTGGACGGAAGGTAATGACAAAGATGGAGGGAAATAATGAGAGAGAGAGAGATGGAGGGAAAGTGATGAAAGAGAGAGAGAAGTGGAGGGAAGGTGGCCAGAAGGAATGAGGGAAAGTGATAGGAGAGAGATGAAGGAAAGTTAGGGGGAAGGATGAGGAAAGGCAATGAGAGAGAAAGAGATGGAGTGAAGGTGATGACAAAGATGGAGGGAAATAATGAGAGAGAGAAGTAGAGGGAAGGTGGCAAGAAGGAAGGAGGGAAAGTGATAAGAGCGAGATGAAGGGAAGGTAGGAAGAAAGATAAGTAAAGGCAATGAGAGAAAGAGATGGAGGAAAGGTGAAGAAAGAGAGAAAGGAAAGTTATGAGAGAGGGATGCCTGTCATCATAAAACCCCGCTGTAGGAAATTAACTTCCCACAATTCATTGATACCACTGCACATGCGATGCCCACCCTCTCCGGCTACCCGGCCCCCAGCCATTTAGATATGACTGACCTTGGCATGCACAGCAGATGGAAGAATGCAGGTGATAGCACCAGGAGCACCACAAGATCAGAGAACGAGGTAAGTTTCACCAAACTGGGATGCCCTAGAGTATTTTAGACTTTAGGTCCGGGTGTCAAGGGTTTTGGTCTTTTAAAGCGTTTGTCCGGGCATAGATAGCTTAAAAAGACACAAAATCCAATTTGGCCCTCCCTCGCCAAAAAAACTACCCTTCCCTACAGAGAAACTTGGACAAGGTGTCTGGCTTGGCAGTGGCTCAGTATCTCCCCAAAAAATGTTTTTCCACCACTGAGGCCACGCCCAACTAGTGTTTTTGAGATTGCCGATTGGCTGATCTCAAGAATCCTGGCTGATGTCGCTGGCAGCATTCTCAGCTTCCCTGCAGACTCGGTAGTGATCCCGCCCCCAGCTACTGGGAGGCTGGGGATGAGACCGCCGGCGGACACAGCATAGTGGGAGATGCTGGTAAAGGTGGATTTATCAATGACCCTGGAGGTTTTCCACATCCAAAATCGCAGTGCCCTGCTGTCCGGCACATTTTTTAAAGTTGATCTACAACCAGCATTTTTACTAATGCTGTCAAAACTCACCTTTCCGGGGGTCTCTTGTTGAATGCAAGGGCTCTCGTTCAAACAGTGTTGTATGCCGTGCTTCAGCGTGCATAGATGAGTGTACAGCATTGGCTGGGGCACTTGCAGACTGGGGCCAAAAATTTCACCTGCCCCTGGCCAGCCTATGTCCAGCACATGTCTGAATTTTGCACCCTCTATGTGCTTCTCGGTCTAGTCAATGAGTGCTTTTTACATTGCAGACGCATATCAAGGGCAGATATGACCATTCTTAAAGCAATTATACTGAAGCTTTAGTACTGTAAAGACAGCTAATGTGGCAAATAAATGGATATGGACCCCCACAGCCATGACGCTGAAGCCATAGCACTGGGGTCAGAATATCATCTGGGGTTTCTTGTCTGGTGGGATACAGTGGGGCTAGGCTAGAGGAGGACTAGGGAAGCATAGAATGAAAAGGTGTATAAGAAGCAGCAGCCCAAGAGGCAGTGTAGCCCACTGGGAATTTTCCTGGTCCTCTCACTGGCCAGTCCACCACTGAAGACCATCAAAAAATTCTGACAACCAAAAAGAAAAAAAACAACTGGGCTAACCATTGAAAAGCATTCATTTGCTGGGAGTGACCGAAATGCTAAATATTCATGTCTAGCTGGAGAAGCCATTTCAGTCCAGCAGCTCACTAGTTAATCCAAAGTAAGTGGCAATTATTTTCCTCATTTTCTGCTTTCTTTCAGAATTTCCCTATGGCAAGATGCTTAATATATGGAATGAGAGCTCCAAACAATCTGTTTGATTTAAAGGATTTATCCTTCTATGAGCTATTGATTACCGGAGCGGGGCCGGCTCATTGACAGGCGTCGACGTCGAGCGCGGAGCGGAAATTTATGAAAGGGCTCGGTAAATGGGGATAAAGGAAAAATACTAAAGAAATCATATTAATAACAAAGAGCAAGGAAAATACTATAAGACACAGGTTACTCATATCCTCCCTCTAGACATGTGATATTTTCCACTAAAAGAATGAGCAGCTCCTGAGGTTCTAAACACTGTGGGAATATATTTATACTGATTGAAATAAAATAGAGATGAGCAGATGAGGGCCCAATGCCAGCAAATGCAATAATATTCTTCTAGATGTGCAGAATCACAAAACTTAATAAGCAAAAGATGACAGTATATTAAAGAGGAACAACACCTAGGAATTTCACTCTCCCGGGCATTGTTCCTCAAAGACAGGCAAGGCTGTATTTCCCATTAGGCAACCTAGGGTGGCAACCTGGAGGGTGGGCGCTGCCCTTACTACTGTAGTAAAGAAAAGAAAACTCCCATAACCAGAACATTGATGCCTCCTAACAAGCACCCCCCCCCCAGCCACAGAAGGGTGCAGTGTGTATTTGTGTGAATGGAGGGTGAGGGTGCAATGGGTTGAACACAGCCCAGAGCATCCTCCATTGCTGTGGCCATGTGACTCCTGTATGTCAGAATTATGTAAAGATGGAACATGCTACTCTGCATTGTCCCCATTGTGCCCTCGCCCTCCTCCACACTTTTTTTTATATGGACCTTTTTTATGATCTAACTTAAAAAAGGGGGATGCAAGCTCTTAAAGTGCCTAGAGCACCACGAACACTAAATACGGCTCTGCAGACAGGGAATCCTGTCTTGGGATGCCCCTCTTTGTGTATGTCCCCAATTCTTGTAAAAACTCACCTTCCTGGTGATCCCATGGTGCAGACACATCCAAAACCAAGTGCGCTGATTGGCTGAGAGGCCCACTCAGCAGCAGAAGGAAGCCAAGTACGTAGCCAGCCTCATCCCCACTCTCCACTTCTAGCTGTGGACATACCTGCACCACCTATTCAGAAAGGCCTGGCGCCAGTATGCACACAGTTAGAGGTTAACGGTGAGCGGTAGTTCTTCTAGTGCCCACCATTCCTGTTTTGTAATATGTTTGGGAGTACATTGTCTAATCTTTATTTTAGCTACATCCTGTTCTACTTACTTCGGAAACGTGTCCAAGCTAGAATTAGAGGGAAAATATGTTGATTTATTTTTGAATTTCCCCTGAACCTTATTTTCCATTGCATTCTTGACTATTTCCTAATTTTCATCCAAAAGTGTTACAAAATTCACTATAGAATTGATTCGAATTCAACTTTGACAGGGAATCACAAACTGGAACTCCATTGGATTTGGAGTGTGGGAGTAGACCTCTAGCAATTTTTCACTGGAGATCTGCTTTAGAGAGTTGATCAGCCTCCACCCAGCCAAGCAGGACTCCTTAAATCGGAACCTTACAAAAGACAGTATTTCTATGCAGCCCTTCCCGGTGCAATTTAGATTGGGGACCTTGGGGGGCTGACATTGAGGTTGTATGGGGCTCATACATTTCTAAATGCAGCCCTGCCCCCAGCTCATCCCATGCTGGCTGGCCTTGTGGAGTGGAGGTTTGTGGTTTTAGTATTTAGGAAAAGTTACAGGCTGTTTACCCATCTGTTCCGTTGGTGCTATGACATTTAGGGGCAATGCTTGGCAACCACTGGCAGTGCATGCCACACAAAGTGCTTCTTTTGTTTCCAACACCCATTGCATAACCTCCGTCACTGCACATACCTTGTTGGGGCTATTTCAGATCCCAGACAAATCTCTTATTCAGATTCGGACTAATAGACAAAAAAAAATGAATCTCAAAAGGGTCCATCATCTTTGATTAACAGTATGTACCATGCTCTACCAGATTTGCAATAGGATGCTGACTTGCAGCAGCATTCAGACTTGGTCTCTGTCACTTTGCCCTTTTGTCTCAAGGAACCAGAAACCATTTGAAGACAACATTGGCAAGGACTAGAAGGCAAAAATCAGGGACAGCAAAAAGGACCAGGTGGTAGCACTGGGGCACTTGTTAATGGCATAGGCAAGCACCCTGGGGTGGAATCAAGAGAGACCTGGCAAAGGAGCAGTGAGGTGTGGAGTGCCACTGCTTGGCAGCAGAAGACCTGTCAGAGGAGGCAGCAGCACTGTAGTATCTGGCTGAGAAGGTAGCAAGGAATGAAGGCGTGACAACAGAAGATGCAGGGATGGTCCCAGAGGAGAAGGTGGTGATTAGAGATGAGCGAACTTTTGAAAAATTCGATTCGACTGATTCGCCGAATTTTCCGACAAAAATCGTTTCGACCCGAATAAATTCGCGACGAATCGCTATTAAAAACGGCTATTTCTGAGCCTCCTACAGCCTCAATAGGGTTGTAAACCATTCAGCCTTGCTGTAACACGCACAGGATGCGTGCTGGGTTAGTTAAATAATACTTTGAAGAAATATCACATGCAGATCAGAGGCATCGCTAATAGAATCGCAGAGCGGCACAATTGCAGAGAGTTGAAGTGGCATCACTATGAGGGGCAGAAGGAGCCCAAATATACACTGGAGTTGGCCTCAGGAGCCCAAAAATTGGATGAATCACACCCTGGAGTTGGCAGAAGTTGGCAGCAGCAGCAGCAGCAGGAGCCCAAATATACACTGGAGTTGGCTTCAGGAGCCCAAAAATTGGATGAATCACACCCTGGAGTTGGCAGAAGTTGGCAGCAGCAGCAGCAGGAGCCCAAATATACACTGGAGTTGGCCTCAGGAGCCCAAAAATTGGATGAATCACACCCTGGAGTTGGCAGGAGTTGACAGTAGCAGCAGCAGGAGCCCAAATATACACTGGAGTTGGCCTCAGGAGCCCAAAAATTGGATGAATCACACCCTGGAGTTGGCAGAAGTTGGCAGCAGCAGCAGCAGGAGCCCAAATATACACTGGAGTTGGCCTCAGGAGCCCAAAAATTGGATGAATCACACCCTGGAGTTGGCAGGAGTTGACAGTAGCAGCAGCAGGAGCCCAAATATACACTGGAGTTGGCCTCAGGAGCCCAAAAATTGGATGAATCACACCCTGGAGTTGGCAGAAGTTGGCAGCAGCAGCAGCAGGAGCCCAAATATACACTGGAGTTGGCCTCAGGAGCCCAAAAATTGGATGAATCACACCCTGGAGTTGGCAGAAGTTGGCAGCAGCAGCAGCAGGAGCCCAAATATACACTGGAGTTGGCCTCAGGAGCCCAAAAATTGGATGAATCACACCCTGGAGTTGGCAGGAGTTGACAGTAGCAGCAGCAGGAGCCCAAATATACACTGGAGTTGGCCTCAGGAGCCCAAAAATTGGATGAATCACACCCTGGAGTTGGCAGAAGTTGGCAGCAGCAGCAGCAGGAGCCCAAATATACACTGGAGTTGGCCTCAGGAGCCCAAAAATTGGATGAATCACACCCTGGAGTTGGCAGGAGTTGACAGTAGCAGCAGCAGGAGCCCAAATATACACTGGAGTTGGCCTCAGGAGCCCAAAAATTGGATGAATCACACCCTGGAGTTGGCAGAAGTTGGCAGCAGCAGCAGCAGGAGCCCAAATATACACTGGAGTTGGCCTCAGGAGCCCAAAAATTGGATGAATCACACCCTGGAGTTGGCAGAAGTTGGCAGCAGCAGCAGCAGGAGCCCAAATATACACTGGAGTTGGCCTCAGGAGCCCAAAAATTGGATGAATCACACCCTGGAGTTGGCAGGAGTTGACAGTAGCAGCAGCAGGAGCCCAAATATACACTGGAGTTGGCCTCAGGAGCCCAAAAATTGGATGAATCACACCCTGGAGTTGGCAGGAGTTGACAGTAGCAGCAGCAGGAGCCCAAACATTACTTCAAAGAGACCCTGGGGTTGGCTTCAGGAGCCCAAAAATTGGATGAATCACACCCTGGAGTTGGCAGAAGTTGGCAGCAGCAGCAGCAGGAGCCCAAACATTACTTTAAAGAGACCCTGGGGTTGGCTTCAGGAGCCCAACAATTGGATGAATCACACCCTGGAGTTGGCAGCAGCAGCAGCAGGAGCCCAAATATACACTGGAGTTGGCTTCAGGAGCCCAAAAATTGGATGAATCACACCCTGGAGTTGGCAGAAGTTGGCAGCAGCAGCAGCAGGAGCCCAAATATACACTGGAGTTGGCCTCAGGAGCCCAAAAATTGGATGAATCACACCCTGGAGTTGGCAGCAGCAGCAGGAGCCCAAATATTACTTTAAAGAGACACTGGAGTTGGCTTCAGTAGCCCAAAAATTGGATGAATCACACCCTGGAGTTGGCAGCAGCAGCAGGAGCCCAAATATTACTTTAAAGAGACACTGGGGTTGGCTTCAGGAGCCCAAAAATTGGATGAATCACACCCTGGAGTTGGCAGCAGCAGCAGCAGGAGCCCAAATATTACTTTAAAGAGACACTGGAGTTGGCTTCAGTAGCCCAAAAATTGGATGAATCACACCCTGGAGTTGGCAGCAGCAGCAGGAGCCCAAATATTACTTTAAAGAGACACTGGGGTTGGCTTCAGGAGCCCAAAAATTGGATGAATCACACCCTGGAGTTGGCAGCAGCAGCAGGAGCCCAAACATTACTTTAAACAGACCCTGGGGTTGGCCTCAGGAGCCCAAAAATTGGATGAATCACACCCTGGAGTTGGCAGCAGCAGCAGCAGGAGCCCAAATATTACTTTAAAGAGACACTGGAGTTGGCTTCAGTAGCCCAAAAATTAGATGAATCACACCCTGGAGTTGGCAGCAGCAGCAGCAGGAGCCCAAACATTACTTTAAAGAGACCCTGGGGTTGGCCTCAGGAGCCCAAAAATTGGATGAATCACACCCTGGAGTTGGCAGCAGCAGCAGGAGCCCAAACATTACTTTAAACAGACCCTGGGGTTGGCCTCAGGAGCCCAAAAATTGGATGAATCACACCCTGTGGAGAGTCATGTGGAGAAAAAGTAGCTTAGTTAGTAATATCTACATAAAATTATGAATAAACAAATGCAAAAGTTTGCCAAAGTGAAGTTTTGTTTGAGGGTGTGTTTCCACCTTTTAATTAAATCAGAAACAAGAAGGTATCATTGCCTCTGACTAATTAGCCCTCAAAAATTCTTGGAATTTTTAATCTGGAATCATGTCTGATCCGTCTTATCCGAAGAATATTAATAAAAAGTAAGAGTAACGTAAAGGATTTTTTATCAATACTTACTTGTGGTCCGATGCGGAGGAATGTCTGTAACTGGAGAGCAGCGCCTTAAATCTGTTTTGCACGATCCATCTTTCTTGGTCTGGCCCCGTCATCAATCTACTGGAATACATCAGGCATTGTTGGGAGGAAATCTTGGCTGATCCATGCGCCATTCATTTCCACGCAGGGCAGTCTCTGGAAAAAAAAAGTCTGTATAAACCAGGGTCTTTTTCATATAAAAACAAATGGTTATTCTTGCTTTTCAACCATATGTTCCACAGCTTTACCAGTCATTGTGTCAGCCAATGAAGCAACTTTGTCTCGAAGTGCTGCAAAAGCAGTCCACTGCATCACAAGTGGCATCTGACACCCCCAGTCAACTGTCTGTCTGTTATGCTTTGGGTTCAGCTCCACTATCCATTGATCTGATATCCAAGATCTGATAATCATAAAATTCAGCAGCTACTGCCCAGCCAAGAAGTGGAGGAGACACTCGCCTCTTCTTCCACTATCCGGCAATTAGTGATGAGGAGAGTGTCGTGGGAGGAGGTGTTGCAAGCCGAGGTAGTGGAAGAGGGTCCCTGGAGTCTGCGGCGGTGGCGGCGGCAGCAGCAGCGAATTATTGCGGACTGTTGGTAGGAAAAATCAGCTACTCAGCGATGTGGCAGTGTTCCATGCAGCATCCTGTGGAGAAAAAGTAGGTTAGTTAGTGTATATACATAAAATTATGAATAGACAAATGCAATAGTATTGCGAAAGTGAAGTTTTGTTTGAGGGTGTGTTTCCACCTTGCAATTAAATCAGAAACAACTAGCTATCATTTGCCTCTGAATAATTAGCCCTCAAAAATTCTTGGAATTTTTAATCTTGATGTCTGAGGGATTTCTCCTCTCAGACAGCGTCACCATAAGTCCAGCCTGCTGCATTACCCAGTGGTGGACCTTTCAGAGAACTGATGGCTTGTGCCGAGCCGAGGTGGAGAGTCACATGGCATGGTTGTTGAACAGAAGGTGGGCCAGTCCTTTAGCCTGTCAGTGTGTACCAAAGTGCACAGTGTTGTCTACGCCTGGAGCTGTAACTATAGACTCATGGTGGACAATATATATCCTTTTAGGCCCCCTTGGTGATTGTGGTTTCACGCTGTTCTTCACATGGTTTTCCTTGACCATCAGAGTCACACATGGGAGGAACTACTAAAAATGAGAACTCAATCCATGAAAGCATTGCTTAATCCACGAAAACTGCAAATTTGGACCCATGGTGACTGACACTTGGAAGAACATCTTGTTTGCGCTGCGACAAGGAAGCCAGAGTCATGCGTCCTGACATGGCACACGTGTTCAGTCTAGTTTTGAAGTCTTGCCCCCATCTGAAAGACATCCGAACAACAGGAAAGAAAGTTAGCATGCACTTCTGGCACTCCTACACCACCAAGCACAACCTTATTGAGCCTCAGCGTCACAACGGTGTACCCCACCATAGTCTGATTTGCGATGTTTCCACCCGTTGGAATTCCACCCTCCATATGCAGGATCCACTATAGCAGTGGTCCCCAACCCTGTCCTCAAGGCCCACCAACAGGCCAGGCTTTGCAGATCTCCACAAAGATGCTCAGGTGGAGTAATTAGTGCAGCTGCAGAGCAATAGAGCTGGCTATTTGGAGATCCAAAAAACATGACATGTTGGTGGGCCTTGAGGACAGGGTTGAGGACCACTGCACTATAGGAACAGAGAAAAGCCATCACGGATTTCTGGATGATCCAAACGGATAGGGGGACACCCCTGTGTAAATTCAATGTAAACCATTGGCAGCTCATACGTGACACCGACCGTTTGCTCAGGCCCTTTGAGGAAGCTACATTATTAGTCAGTTGCCAGGACTATGAGATGAACGATGAGATTCCACTGCTTCATGTACTACAACACATGTTGGAAAGCATGGCTGGTCAGGGCACTGGAGACATGGCACATACATTTCACAGCCACATGAAGCCTGTGGGGGCTGAAGTGGAGGAGGAGGAGGGGGTGGGGCACAGCAAACCACAGTTTAGGTTTCACAAAATGACCATTTTATCTAGTCATCTGACAGGAGAGGAGGAGCAGGAGCAGCCACAGGAGCTAGAGGGTTGTGAGTAAGGCGAGACAGAGGACCCAGACACACCATGGCAGTTTACAGTGGAGATGGAGACAGGTAGTCCCTCCGAGTCACTTGCACAAATGGCACGATGCATGCTCACATGCATGCGTACTAGTGAGCGCAGAATTGTCTCCATTTGTCAGCGGGAAGACTTCTGGCTCTCCAACTTATTGGACCCTCGCTTCCGGCACAAAATGGGGGCATTTTTTACGCCCACTGAGAGGGAGGACAAACTGACCTACTACAGAGACATCCCACGTAGTCAGTTGGGCGATGTCTATCTGCGCCATGGCCCATACTCCCGCAGGTCTGACTCGGGGGGAAGTCTGCGATCACCTTCCACTGCCATGGCTGCTGGGGGGGTGGAAGGAGCAGCAGCAGCAGCTCCATCAGCAGCAGCCTCAGTCTTCAGTCGCTAGTGAGTAGCTTTCTACACCCGCATAGTGAGTCTACTCATGAGCAGCAGGAAGACCTGGAGCTGGACCTCAAACAGCAGGTCATGTCATACCTTGACATGACCATGCCAACACACCTTCAAGATCCACTGGATTTGCTGGGAAGCCAAACTTGACTTGTGCCCGCAACTAGCAGAGTTTGCCCTGGAAAAGCTGTACTGGCCGGACAGTAGTTGATTTAGATGGCAACTGGGCTGCTCTATATAACGAAGCAAAATGGCAAATTTACCTCACTATATAAGCTATTGCCCCTCAGATTTACACAGGGGCTGCTCTATATTATGCTGCAAAATGGCAAATTAACCTCACAATATAAGCTATTGCAGCTCTATATAAATAAAAATAAATAAATAAAAAAAGGGCCTGTAGAAGCTTATTTAGTATAACAGATAGGGTGACATGTGCTGGTTTGGGATGCCCATATGGGCTAGTGTTTTGGCAGCAGTACAAAAACCAATGCAAAATGCAATAGCTTAATAAAGCTGATGCTGATCAACGCTTATTTAGTATAACAGATGGGGTGCAACATGCAGGTTTGGGATGCCCTGCGGCCTGGTGTATTTAAAGCAGACCAAAACCAATTCAAAATGCAATAACTTAATAAAGCTGAGGCTGTAGATGCTTATTTAGTATAAACAGGTAGGGTGCAAGGTGCAGCTTTGGGGTGCCCTGCGGCCTGGTTAAATGAAAGCAGTCAAAAAGGAAGTGCAAACTGAAGTAGCTTAATGAAGCTGATGCTGATCAACGCTTATGTTGTATACCAGATAGGGTGCAAGGTGCAGCTTTGGGGTGCCCTGCGGCCTGGTTTATTAAAATCAGTCAAAAACAAGTGCAAACTGAAGTAGCCTGATCAACGCTTATGTTGTATAACAGATAGGTTTAAAATAGCATGTGCCTTGGGATGCCCGTGTGGCCTGTTATATTTCAAGCTGAACAAAAAGTAACAATAATCCAAGTATGAGACATCATTTTGACCTTCTTCACAGCGCCATACTTTGAAAAAAAAAAATTAATTTCATGCCGATCAATCCAAAGGTCAATGCCCCTAACAAAAATAGTGTTCAGGATAAGTTTTCCTTCTGGAAGGACGTAACCTTTAGTTTACATGCTTGGGGTAGGTTATCTTACAAATTGGGATACCCCAGGCAGCAGTGTCATTGAAAGAGACAGATTGTAATGCAGGCCATACGCAAGCAGAGAAACTCAGGCTGCAACAGGCCTATTTAGTTTACATGGTTGGGGTAGGTTATCTTACAAATTGGGATACCCCACTGTATATGAAACCGAATATAAATGCACACCCAAAAGTGGACACTCAGCCTCCAAGAGGCCTGCTTAGTTTAAATAAGAGAGCTGCTTAGTATGGTAGGTAGGTTATGTTATGTTACAGAATGGGATGCCCCAAGCAGACTTGAGATCAGTATATATGCACACAGCAGCAGTGTGTTAGCAGGCTCATACAGGCCAAATTTCTTTAAATAAATGTGCAGCTTACAGTAAATGCAGAGGCTAATGGTATGTTACAGAATGGGATGCCCCAAAGCTGACTTGAGATCAGTATATATGCACACAGCAGCAGTGTGTTAGCAGGCTCATACAGGCCAAATTTCTTTAAATAACTGTGCAGCTTACAGTAAATGCAGAGGCTAATGGTATGTTACAGAATGGGATGCCCCAAAGCTGACTTGAGATCAGTATATATGCACACAGCAGCAGTGTGTTAGCAGGCTCATACAGGCCAAATTTCTTTAAATAACTGTGCAGCTTACAGTAAATGCAGAGGCTAATGGTATGTTACAGAATGGGATGTCCCAAAAACCAGAGAGCACCTGGCAGGCAGCAGTAAGACTATGCACAGCAAAAGTGTCTTTATCATGCCTAATTTCAATTAGAATAGGTGCAAATGGTTAGGTTCTTAAATAGAGGCTGGTGTAGTCACAGAATGGGATGCCCTAAAAACCAGCAGTAAGTACACCTGGCAGGGACAAGTTGTGCTATGCCCAGCAAAAGTGTCTTTATCAGGCCTAATTTCAAATATGATAAGAGCAAATGCTTATATGGTCTTAAACAGAGGCTGCTGTAGTCACAGAATGGGATGCCCCAACAGGAATCGACCTGGCAGGGTCCAGTAGTGCTTTGGCCAGCAAAAGTGTCTTTATCAGGCCTAATTTCAAATATGATAAGAGCAAATGCTTATATGGTCTTAAACAGAGGCTGCTGTAGTCACAGAATGGGATGCCCTGGGCAGGAATGGACCTGGCAGGGTCCAGTAGTGCTTTGGCCAGCAAAAGTGTCTTTATCAGGCCTAATTTCAAATATGATAAGAGCAAATGCTTATATGGTCTTAAACAGAGGCTGCTGTAGTCACAGAATGGGATGCCCCAACAGGAATCGACCTGGCAGGGTCCAGTAGTGCTTTGGCCAGCAAAAGTGTCTTTATCAGGCCTAATTTCAAATATGATAAGAGCAAATGCTTATATGGTCTTAAACAGAGGCTGCTTTAGTCACAGAATGGGATGCCCTGGGCAGGAATGGACCTGGCAGGGTCCAGTAGTGCTTTGGCCAGCAAAAGTGTCTTTATCAGGCCTAATTTCAAATATGATAAGAGCAAATGCTTATATGGTCTTAAACAGAGGCTGCTGTAGTCACAGAATGGGATGCCCTGGGCAGGAATGGACCTGGCAGGGTCCAGTAGTGCTTTGGCCAGCAAAAGTGTCTTTATCAGGCTAATTTCAAATATGATAAGAGCAAATGCTTATATGGTCTTAAACAGAGGCTGCTGTAGTCACAGAATGGGATGCCCTGGGCAGGAATGGACCTGGCAGGGTCCAGTAGTGCTTTGGCCAGCAAAAGTGTCTTTATCAGGCTAATTTCAAATATGATAAGAGCAAATGCTTATATGGTCTTAAACAGAGGCTGCTGTAGTCACAGAATGGGATGCCCTGGGCAGGAATGGACCTGGCAGGGTCCAGTAGTGCTTTGGCCAGCAAAAGTGTCTTTATCAGGCTAATTTCAAATATGATAAGAGCAAATGCTTATATGGTCTTAAACAGAGGCTGCTGTAGTCACAGAATGGGATGCCCTGGGCAGGAATGGACCTGGCAGGGTCCAGTAGTGCTTTGGCCAGCAAAAGTGTCTTTATCAGGCTAATTTCAAATATGATAAGAGCAAATGCTTATATGGTCTTAAACAGAGGCTGCTGTAGTCACAGAATGGGATGCCCCAACAGGAATCGACCTGGCAGGGTCCAGTAGTGCTTTGGCCAGCAAAAGTGTCTTTATCAGGCCTAATTTCAAATATGATAAGAGCAAATGCTTATATGGTCTTAAACAGAGGCTGCTGTAGTCACAGAATGGGATGCCCCAACAGGAATCGACCTGGCAGGGTCCAGTAGTGCTTTGGCCAGCAAAAGTGTCTTTATCAGGCCTAATTTCAAATATGATAAGAGCAAATGCTTATATGGTCTTAAACAGAGGCTGCTTTAGTCACAGAATGGGATGCCCTGGGCAGGAATGGACCTGGCAGGGTCCAGTAGTGCTTTGGCCAGCAAAAGTGTCTTTATCAGGCTAATTTCAAATATGATAAGAGCAAATGCTTATATGGTCTTAAACAGAGGCTGCTGTAGTCACAGAATGGGATGCCCCAACAGGAATCGACCTGGCAGGGTCCAGTAGTGCTTTGGCCAGCAAAAGTGTCTTTATCAGGCCTAATTTCAAATATGATAAGAGCAAATGCTTATATGGTCTTAAACAGAGGCTGCTGTAGTCACAGAATGGGATGCCCCAACAGGAATCGACCTGGCAGGGTCCAGTAGTGCTTTGGCCAGCAAAAGTGTCTTTATCAGGCCTAATTTCAAATATGATAAGAGCAAATGCTTATATGGTCTTAAACAGAGGCTGCTTTAGTCACAGAATGGGATGCCCTGGGCAGGAATGGACCTGGCAGGGTCCAGTAGTGCTTTGGCCAGCAAAAGTGTCTTTATCAGGCCTAATTTCAAATATGATAAGAGCAAATGCTTATATGGTCTTAAACAGAGGCTGCTGTAGTCACAGAATGGGATGCCCTGGGCAGGAATGGACCTGGCAGGGTCCAGTAGTGCTTTGGCCAGCAAAAGTGTCTTTATCAGGCTAATTTCAAATATGATAAGAGCAAATGCTTATATGGTCTTAAACAGAGGCTGCTGTAGTCACAGAATGGGATGCCCCAACAGGAATCGACCTGGCAGGGTCCAGTAGTGCTTTGGCCAGCAAAAGTGTCTTTATCAGGCCTAATTTCAAATATGATAAGAGCAAATGCTTATATGGTCTTAAACAGAGGCTGCTTTAGTCACAGAATGGGATGCCCTGGGCAGGAATGGACCTGGCAGGGTCCAGTAGTGCTTTGGCCAGCAAAAGTGTCTTTATCAGGCCTAATTTCAAATATGATAAGAGCAAATGCTTATATGGTCTTAAACAGAGGCTGCTGTAGTCACAGAATGGGATGCCCCAACAGGAATCGACCTGGCAGGGTCCAGTAGTGCTTTGGCCAGCAAAAGTGTCTTTATCAGGCCTAATTTCAAATATGATAAGAGCAAATGCTTATATGGTCTTAAACAGAGGCTGCTTTAGTCACAGAATGGGATGCCCTGGGCAGGAATGGACCTGGCAGGGTCCAGTAGTGCTTTGGCCAGCAAAAGTGTTTTTATCAGGCCTAATTTCAAATATGATAAGAGCAAATGCTTATATGGTCTTAAACAGAGGCTGCTGTAGTCACAGAATGGGATGCCCCAACAGGAATCGACCTGGCAGGGTCCAGTAGTGCTTTGGCCAGCAAAAGTGTCTTTATCAGGCCTAATTTCAAATATGATAAGAGCAAATGCTTATATGGTCTTAAACAGAGGCTGCTTTAGTCACAGAATGGGATGCCCTGGGCAGGAATGGACCTGGCAGGGTCCAGTAGTGCTTTGGCCAGCAAAAGTGTCTTTATCAGGCCTAATTTCAAATATGATAAGAGCAAATGCTTATATGGTCTTAAACAGAGGCTGCTTTAGTCACAGAATGGGATGCCCTGGGCAGGAATGGACCTGGCAGGGTCCAGTAGTGCTTTGGCCAGCAAAAGTGTCTTTATCAGGCCTAATTTCAAATATGATAAGAGCAAATGCTTATATGGTCTTAAACAGAGGCTGCTGTAGTCACAGAATGGGATGCCCTGGGCAGGAATGGACCTGGCAGGGTCCAGTAGTGCTTTGGCCAGCAAAAGTGTCTTTATCAGGCTAATTTCAAATATGATAAGAGCAAATGCTTATATGGTCTTAAACAGAGGCTGCTGTAGTCACAGAATGGGATGCCCTGGGCAGGAATGGACCTGGCAGGGTCCAGTAGTGCTTTGGCCAGCAAAAGTGTCTTTATCAGGCTAATTTCAAATATGATAAGAGCAAATGCTTATATGGTCTTAAACAGAGGCTGCTGTAGTCACAGAATGGGATGCCCTGGGCAGGAATGGACCTGGCAGGGTCCAGTAGTGCTTTGGCCAGCAAAAGTGTCTTTATCAGGCTAATTTCAAATATGATAAGAGCAAATGCTTATATGGTCTTAAACAGAGGCTGCTGTAGTCACAGAATGGGATGCCCTGGGCAGGAATGGACCTGGCAGGGTCCAGTAGTGCTTTGGCCAGCAAAAGTGTCTTTATCAGGCCTAATTTCAAATATGATAAGAGCAAATGCTTATATGGTCTTAAACAGAGGCTGCTTTAGTCACAGAATGGGATGCCCTGGGCAGGAATGGACCTGGCAGGGTCCAGTAGTGCTTTGGCCAGCAAAAGTGTCTTTATCAGGCCTAATTTCAAATATGATAAGAGCAAATGCTTATATGGTCTTAAACAGAGGCTGCTGTAGTCACAGAATGGGATGCCCCAACAGGAATGGACCTGGCAGGGTCCAGTAGTGCTTTGGCCAGCAAAAGTGTCTTTATCAGGCTAATTTCAAATATGATAAGAGCAAATGCTTATATGGTCTTAAACAGAGGCTGCTGTAGTCACAGAATGGGATGCCCTGGGCAGGAATGGACCTGGCAGGGTCCAGTAGTGCTTTGGCCAGCAAAAGTGTCTTTATCAGGCCTAATTTCAAATATGATAAGAGCAAATGCTTATATGGTCTTAAACAGAGGCTGCTTTAGTCACAGAATGGGATGCCCTGGGCAGGAATGGACCTGGCAGGGTCCAGTAGTGCTTTGGCCAGCAAAAGTGTCTTTATCAGGCCTAATTTCAAATATGATAAGAGCAAATGCTTATATGGTCTTAAACAGAGGCTGCTGTAGTCACAGAATGGGATGCCCCAACAGGAATGGACCTGGCAGGGTCCAGTAGTGCTTTGGCCAGCAAAAGTGTCTTTATCAGGCTAATTTCAAATATGATAAGAGCAAATGCTTATATGGTCTTAAACAGAGGCTGCTGTAGTCACAGAATGGGATGCCCTGGGCAGGAATGGACCTGGCAGGGTCCAGTAGTGCTTTGGCCAGCAAAAGTGTCTTTATCAGGCTAATTTCAAATATGATAAGAGCAAATGCTTATATGGTCTTAAACAGAGGCTGCTGTAGTCACAGAATGGGATGCCCTGGGCAGGAATGGACCTGGCAGGGTCCAGTAGTGCTTTGGCCAGCAAAAGTGTCTTTATCAGGCCTAATTTCAAATATGATAAGAGCAAATGCTTATATGGTCTTAAACAGAGGCTGCTTTAGTCACAGAATGGGATGCCCTGGGCAGGAATGGACCTGGCAGGGTCCAGTAGTGCTTTGGCCAGCAAAAGTGTCTTTATCAGGCCTAATTTCAAATATGATAAGAGCAAATGCTTATATGGTCTTAAACAGAGGCTGCTGTAGTCACAGAATGGGATGCCCTGGGCAGGAATGGACCTGGCAGGGTCCAGTAGTGCTTTGGCCAGCAAAAGTGTCTTTATCAGGCTAATTTCAAATATGATAAGAGCAAATGCTTATATGGTCTTAAACAGAGGCTGCTGTAGTCACAGAATGGGATGCCCTGGGCAGGAATGGACCTGGCAGGGTCCAGTAGTGCTTTGGCCAGCAAAAGTGTCTTTATCAGGCCTAATTTCAAATATGATAAGAGCAAATGCTTATATGGTCTTAAACAGAGGCTGCTTTAGTCGCAGAATGGGATGCCTCACAGCAGACTTAAGATCAGTTCAGTATATATGCACAGTTAGTTACTATAAGCAGCCTGAAAACGCTAACAAAGGCTGGATGAAAAAAAAAAAATCTCCCTGTCAGCCAGCTCCGTTTTTCCTACCTTTCCCTGGCTTTCTGTCTGTCTCCTGTCTGTCTCCTGTCTGTCTCCTGCCTGTCTCCTGCCTGTCTCCAGCCTGTCCCTGTCTGTCCCTGTCTCCAGCCTGTCTAACTGCCTCAGCTACACAGCGTTCTGTCTGTCACGAATGCAATAGAGAAATGAGGAAAAGCAAGATGGCCGCCGTTAAATACCGCTGTGTGACGTCACCGGGCTTGCTGGCTGCTGATAGGCTGCATGTGACTGCCCCAGCTTGCACTGGCGCGGGATACATGTCCAGACATGTCCCGTCCGCCATCTTAGAATGCCTGTAAATGTAAATGAATGGATGTTAAAGGAAAACTTCGAGTGATCGAATCGCGGGGAAATTCGGATTCGATCCGAATCGAATTTTTCCTGAAATTCGGATCGAATCCGGGTTCGTCCGGATCGATTCGCTCATCCCTAGTGGTGATGAGTCGATAAAAATTTCAACAGTGGGTGTCCCTTCTTTATTAGGGCTCCACACAACAACAGGGGTCCCCGGCACATTGGGATCTTCTAATGAGGTACCCACCTCCAGCATGCCTGCCCCCTACCCTGTCCGCATATTTCAGCCCTGTTCACTATTCCTTCCTGGCCCTCACAAGGGGTACTCCTTCTCAGTGGACTGCCAAGAACCTCTTGGGTATGAAAAGCCTCAGAGGTGCTTCCGAAGCGCCCCTCACAGAGCAAACCAGCTATTGCTTCTTCCCTCAGGCTCTGGTCTTTTCCTCTCCTTTCCGCACACACACACCCACTGCCTCCCTCTTTCTCCAGGCAAGGGGGTTGCTCATGAGAGGTAAGTAAAGCAAGAGCAACAGGACTTTTTACTATTGCCATGAGATAAGGGTTGCCTAATAGGAAATACAGCCCTGTCTAAAAGAGAAGCTAGCCCCGGAGGAGGATCTGCTTGCCCTCTGACTAATATGTTTCTGCCTGGGGGGATACAATTGTAAGGGGGTTGGGTTGCAGATTTTGCTGTGTGGGGAAATGATCACACCTGCCTTGAGTAGTGTTGAATAAATTTGACTATATGAATAAAAACTTGTGGTTCATACTCAGCAATGTAGCTGTCAATTTGACAGGCTACTGTGTACCTTTCCAAAAACTAACTAGACTGAACACGCTACACTCTCCCTTTAAACATGTTTGTCAAACAACAAAGCTTGCTGGAATCCTAGACGAGCATTTCTCCATGGACATAACACCTCTGCTATCTCGCTTCTTCAGAAAAATATTTTACAGTGCGCTACACCCGCGTGTGTGGAGAGGGCCAAGTTCCTCCTTGGCAGCACATCCAAACATCGTCTGACAGCTTCCAAAAGTGGAGGAACCAGATAGCCCACAATGAGTTGGTGGCAGAAGCACAGACATGCTGCACATCCCGGCCTCCCCCCCTGCATGAGCCTCCATCAAATGGGCTGCATTCTCCACAGGGAGCTGAGGAGCGGAGATAATGATGCTGATTACATGCTTCTTATCCTTTATTTTCTAAGGAACCCTCCTAACAACGTGCCCCCACCCAGGGGGGGGCGGGGGACGGTGTAAAGTTGAGTTAATGAAAATCAATAGAAGATGAAAAAAGGTTTTGATGTGAATAGAGAAGGGCGACATATAGGCTATAATCTTGCTTCTAAAAATACGCTGCTTGATGACTAATTACTGCAAATTTAAATAATACAAACAGAGGCAATAAATGGTGAAATCCAGCTCTGGGCGAAAATGTGAATCAAAGTCACCGGCATCCGCCTGACATCATGGGGGATGAGCGAGGGGGGGCGCAGAGGCTGTTCCGGTGCTGCGGCTTTGTGTGACAGTGATGGTAGGCAAAAAACAAGCTGTAGCCTAACACTTATAACTGCCCTAATTTACTAAAGCTTTGCCAGGCTGCACCCGCCCAGCATCATTCAGCATAGCCCCGCCCAGCATGCAAAGTAGACGGGCAGGCTGATTCATCACTAACGCCAGGTAGCGACAGATGAGCGTCTGTAGCAGGCATTTTCAGAGCGCCTGCTAGTAATCACTGTGCTCGGCCGTGGGTCGCTAGTTCTTAGCAACTCAGTCGCTGTGCAGCAATGATGAATACATTGTAATGAGTCGCTATTTGACCAGTACAGCGCTGTATCGGAGCGCATGTCAGCGACTGGTCAGTACGACTGACTCACAACATATTCAGTAAAAAAACAGCCTCACAAAACTCTGGCGCAGAAAAATGCTTCTCTGATGCCCAGAGCATGTATCCATTAGTAACAAAGCGAAAACATCTTGAATTACATTGTAATAACATTGTAACATGAACACTTTAATGCCAGACCTGTAATGTCATTTCTGCAGAAATATATAAAACATGAATTTTTTTTGATAAAACTGCATTTTCAATGCCATAAGAGGTCACAACATTATTTTAGATTTTTTAAAAAATTAAAAAAAAACAGTTAAAAGAGAAGAAAAGGATCGTCCATTGAAATGTATGGGAGAGCGACATGTAGCGAGAGGTAATACCTAGCGCTGTGCAAGGCTGAACACCGGCGCTGTACGCTGAGCCTGGGATAATGATGAATTGGACGCTACATGGCGTTATCCCAGTCACTCAAAAGATTCTGCTTGATAAATGTGTAATTGCGTGCTGTGTCCGGCGTTCACCTGTCGCTACCTCTTATTAACAAGGCACTACCTGACGCTATCCCTTCATAAATAAAGCCCCAAGCAGTATTTACTGAGCTCTTTTTGCTTCAATGTGCTCAAGCACTGGGGGAATTCCAATTTTACTATTCTATTCTGAGTTCTGAATACATGTTGGAGGACTCATCTCCTTTTTGCTGGCACAGTGAGGGTCACTCCCATAGAACTCAATGGGGAGGTTATGAAGCATATTATTAATCAGCAGTTTACTGGGATTTTTAAACTTAAATTCATTTTTAATTATAACTAGAGATGAGCGAACTTTTGAAAAATTCGATTCGACTGATTCGCAGAATTTTCCGACAAAAATCGTTTCGACCCGAATTTATTCGCGACGAATCGCTATTAAAAACGGCTATTTCTGAGCCTCCTAGAGCCTCAATAGGGTTGTAAACCATTTTGCCTTGCTGTAACACGCATAGGATGCGTGCTGGGTTAGTTAAATAATACTGTAAATAAATATCACATGCAGATCAGAGGCATCGCTAATAGAATCGCAGAGCGGCACAATTGCAGAGAATTGAAGTGGCATCACTATGAGGGGCAGGAGCCCAAACATTGCTTTAAAAAGACACTGGAGTTGGCAGCAGCAGGAGCCCAAAAATTGGATGAATCACACCCTGGAGTTGCAAGCAGCAGCAGGAGCCCAAACATTGGCTGAAAGAGACACTGGAGTTGGCAGCAGCAGGAGCCCAAAAATTGACTGACACACCCTGGAGTTTCAAGCAGCAGCAGCAGCAGCAGCAGGAGCCCAAACATAGCTTGAAAGAGACACTGGAGTTGGCTGCAGGAGCCAAAAGATTGGATGAATCACACCCTGCAGTTGCAAGCAGCAGCCGCAGGAGCCCAAATATTACTTTAAAGAGACACTGGATTTGGCAGCAGGAGCCCGAAATTGGATGAATCACACCCTGGAGTTGGCAGCAGCAGCAGCAGGAGCCCAAACATTACTTTAAAGAGACACTGGGGTTGGCTTGAGGAGCCCAAAAATTGGATAAATCACACCCTGGAGTTGGCAGCAGCAGGAGCCCAAACATTACTTTAAAGAGACACTGGAGTTGGCTTCAGGAGCCCAAAAATTGGATGGATCACACCCTGGAGTTGGCAGCAGCAGCAGAAGGAGCCCAAACATTACTTTAAAGAGACACTGGAGTTGGCTTCAGGAGCCCAAAGATTGGATGAATCACACCCTGGAGTTGGCAGCAGCAGCAGCAGGAGCCCAAACATTACTTAAAAGAGACACTGGGGTTGGCTTCAGGAGCCCAAAAATTGGATGAATCACACCCTGGAGTTGGCAGCAGCAGCAGCAGGAGCCAAAACATTACTTTAAAGAGACACTGGGATTGGCTTCAGGAGCCCAAAAATTGGATGAATCACAGCCTGGAGTTGGCAGCAGCAGCAGCAGGAGCCCAAACATTACTTTAAAGAGACACCGGAGTTGGCTTCAGGAGCCCAAAAATTGAATGATTCACACCCTGGAGTTGGCAGCAGCAGCAGCAGCAGGAGCCAAAACATTACTTTAAAGAGACACTGGGGTTGGCTTCAGGAGCCCAAAAATTGGATGAATCACACCCTGGAGTTGGCAGCAGCAGCAGCAGGAGCCCAAATATTACTTTAAAGAGACACTGGAGTTGGCTTCAGGAGCCAAAAATTGGATGAATCACACCCTGGAGTTGGCAGCAGCAGCAGCAGCAGGAGCCCAAATATTACTTTAAAGAGACACTGGAGTTGGCTTCAGGAGCCCAAAAATTGGATGATTCACACACTGGAGTTGGCAGCAGCAGCAGCAGGAGCCCAAATATTGCTTTAAAGAGACACTGGAGTTGGCTTCAGGAGCCCAAAAATTGGATGATTCACACCCTGGAGTTGGCAGCAGCAGGAGCCCAAATATTACTTTAAAGAGACACTGGAGTTGGCTTCAGGAGCCCAAAAATTGGATGATTCACACCCTGGAGTTGGCAGCAGCAGCAGGAGCCCAAACATTACTTTAAAGAGACACTGGGGTTGGCTTCAGGAGCCCAAAAATTGGATGAATCACACCCTGGAGTTGGCAGCAGCAGCAGCAGGAGCCCAAACATTACTTTAAAGAGACACTGGGGTTGGCTTCAGGAGCCCAAAAATTGGATGAATCACACCCTGGAGTTGCAAGCAGCAGCAGCAGGAGCCCAAACATTACTTTAAATAGACACTGGAGTTGGCTTCAGGAGCCCAAAAATTGGATGATTCACACCCTGGAGTTGGCATCAGCAGCAGCAGGAGCCAAAACATAGCTTGAAAGAGACACTGGAGTTGGCTGCAGGAGCCAAAAGATTGGATGAATCACACCCTGCAGTTGCAAGCAGCAGCAGCAGGAGCCCAAATATTACTTTAAAGAGACACTGGATTTGGCAGCAGGAGCCCAAAATTGGATGAATCACACCCTGGAGTTGGCAGCAGCAGCAGCAGGAGCCCAAACATTACTTTAAAGAGACACTGGGGTTGGCTTGAGGAGCCCAAAAATTGGATAAATCACACCCTGGAGTTGGCAGCAGCAGCAGCAGGAGCCCAAACATTACTTTAAAGAGACACTGGGGTTGGCTTCAGGAGCCCAAAAATTGGATGAATCACACCCTGGAGTTGCAAGCAGCAGCAGCAGGAGCCCAAACATTACTTTAAATAGACACTGGAGTTGGCTTCAGGAGCCCAAAAATTGGATGATTCACACCCTGGAGTTGGCATCAGCAGCAGCAGGAGCCAAAACATAGCTTGAAAGAGACACTGGAGTTGGCTGCAGGAGCCAAAAGATTGGATGAATCACACCCTGCAGTTGCAAGCAGCAGCAGCAGGAGCCCAAATATTACTTTAAAGAGACACTGGATTTGGCAGCAGGAGCCCAAAATTGGATGAATCACACCCTGGAGTTGGCTTCAGGAGCCCAAAAATTGGATGATTCACACACTGGAGTTGGCAGCAGCAGCAGCAGGAGCCCAAATATTGCTTTAAAGAGACACTGGAGTTGGCTTCAGGAGCCCAAAAATTGGATGATTCACACCCTGGAGTTGGCAGCAGCAGGAGCCCAAATATTACTTTAAAGAGACACTGGAGTTGGCTTCAGGAGCCCAAAAATTGGATGATTCACACCCTGGAGTTGGCAGCAGCAGCAGGAGCCCAAACATTACTTTAAAGAGACACTGGGGTTGGCTTCAGGAGCCCAAAAATTGGATGAATCACACCCTGGAGTTGGCAGCAGCAGCAGCAGGAGCCCAAACATTACTTTAAAGAGACACTGGGGTTGGCTTCAGGAGCCCAAAAATTGGATGAATCACACCCTGGAGTTGCAAGCAGCAGCAGCAGGAGCCCAAACATTACTTTAAATAGACACTGGAGTTGGCTTCAGGAGCCCAAAAATTGGATGATTCACACCCTGGAGTTGGCATCAGCAGCAGCAGGAGCCAAAACATAGCTTGAAAGAGACACTGGAGTTGGCTGCAGGAGCCAAAAGATTGGATGAATCACACCCTGCAGTTGCAAGCAGCAGCAGCAGGAGCCCAAATATTACTTTAAAGAGACACTGGATTTGGCAGCAGGAGCCCAAAATTGGATGAATCACACCCTGGAGTTGGCAGCAGCAGCAGCAGGAGCCCAAACATTACTTTAAAGAGACACTGGGGTTGGCTTGAGGAGCCCAAAAATTGGATAAATCACACCCTGGAGTTGGCAGCAGCAGCAGCAGGAGCCCAAACATTACTTTAAAGAGACACTGGAGTTGGCTTCAGGAGCCCAAAAATTGGATGGATCACACCCTGGAGTTGGCAGCAGCAGCAGAAGGAGCCCAAACATTACTTTAAAGAGACACTGGAGTTGGCTTCAGGAGCCCAAAGATTGGATGAATCACACCCTGGAGTTGGCAGCAGCAGCAGCAGGAGCCCAAACATTACTTAAAAGAGACACTGGGGTTGGCTTCAGGAGCCCAAAAATTGGATGAATCACACCCTGGAGTTGGCAGCAGCAGCAGCAGGAGCCAAAACATTACTTTAAAGAGACACTGGGATTGGCTTCAGGAGCCCAAAAATTGGATGAATCACAGCCTGGAGTTGGCAGCAACAGCAGCAGAAGCACAAATATTACTTTAAAGAGACACCGGAGTTGGCTTCAGGAGCCCAAAAATTGAATGATTCACACCCTGGAGTTGGCAGCAGCAGCAGCAGCAGCAGGAGCCAAAACATTACTTTAAAGAGACACTGGGGTTGGCTTCAGGAGCCCAAAAATTGGATGAATCACACCCTGGAGTTGGCAGCAGCAGCAGCAGGAGCCCAAATATTACTTTAAAGAGACACTGGAGTTGGCTTCAGGAGCCAAAAAATTGGATGAATCACACCCTGGAGTTGGCAGCAGCAGCAGCAGCAGGAGCCCAAATATTACTTTAAAGAGACACTGGAGTTGGCTTCAGGAGCCCAAAAATTGGATGATTCACACACTGGAGTTGGCAGCAGCAGCAGCAGGAGCCCAAATATTGCTTTAAAGAGACACTGGAGTTGGCTTCAGGAGCCCAAAAATTGGATGATTCACACCCTGGAGTTGGCAGCAGCAGGAGCCCAAATATTACTTTAAAGAGACACTGGAGTTGGCTTCAGGAGCCCAAAAATTGGATGATTCACACCCTGGAGTTGGCAGCAGCAGCAGGAGCCCAAACATTACTTTAAAGAGACACTGGGGTTGGCTTCAGGAGCCCAAAAATTTGATGAATCACACCCTGGAGTTGGCAGCAGCAGCAGGAGCCCAAACATTACTTTAAAGAGACACTGGGGTTGGCTTCAGGAGCCCAAAAATTGGATGAATCACACCCTGGAGTTGGCAGCAGCAGCAGCAGGAGCCCAAACATTACTCTAAATAGACACTGGGGTTGGCAGCAGGAGCCCAAAAATTGGATGATTCACACCCTGGAGTTAGCAGCAGCAGCAGGAGCCCAAACATTACTTTAAAGAGACACTGGAGTTGGCTTCAGGAGCCCAAAAATTTGATGAATCACACCCTGGAGTTGGCAGCAGCAGCAGGAGCCCGAACATTACTTTAAAGAGACCCTGGGGTTGGCTTCAGGAGCCCAAAAATTGGATGAATCACACCCTGGAGTTGGCAGCAGCAGCAGCAGGAGCCCAAATATTACTTTAAAGAGACACTGGAGTTGGCTTCAGGAGCCCAAAAATTGGATGATTCACACCCTGGAGTTGGCAGCAGCAGCAGCAGAAGCCAAAACATTACTTTAAAGAGACACTGGGGTTGGCTTCAGGAGCCCAAAAATTGGATGAATCACACCCTGGAGTTGGCAGCAGCAGGAGCCCAAACATTACTTTAAAGAGACACTGGGGTTGGCTTCAGGAGCCCAACAATTGGATGAATCACACCCTGGAGTTGGCATCAGCAGGAGCCCAAAAATTGGCCTAAAGACATAAATATGTTTTGCACCATTTGGAAAGTGTAAAACGTGGCACCATGCTGAATCTAGTCGCATGCATCAGCCATTGGTGGGTGGAAACCCTGGCTGATCTATCCCTGATTCATTTTGACAAAGGTGAGTCTCTCCACATTTTTAGTTGACAGACGAGTTCTCCTCGCCGTAACTATGGCCCCCGCCGCACTAAACACCCACTCAGATGGCACGCTACTTGCCGGGCAGGACAGCTTTTCCAGGGCAAACTCTGCTAGTTGCGGCCACAAATCAAGTTTGGCTGCCCAGAAGTCCAGCGGTTCCTCAAGGTGTGTTGGCATGGTCATGTCAAAGTATGACATGACCTGCTGGTTCAGGTCCTGCTCCAGGTCTTCCTGCTGCTCATGAGTAGCCTCACTATGCGGGTGTAGAAAGCTACTCATTAGCGACTGAAGACTGAGGCTGCTGCTGATGGAGCTGCTGCTGCTGCTCCTGCCAACCCCCCCAGCAGCCATGACAGTGGAAGGTGAGCGCAGAGGTCCCCTCGAGTCAGACCTGCGAGAGTATGGACCATGGCGCAGATAGGCATCGGCCAACTGCCTACGTAGAATGTCTTTGTAGTAGTTCAGTTTGTCCTCCCTCTCGGTGGGTTTAAAAGATGCCCCCATTTTGTGCCGGAAGCGAGGGTCCAATAAGGTGGACAGCCAGAAGTCATCCCGCCGACAGATGGAAACAATTCTGGGGTCACTACGCAAGCACGTGAGCATGCTTCCTGCCATTTGCGCAAGTGACTCGGATGGACTACCTGTCTCCATCTCCACTGCATACTGCCACGGTGTGCCCGGGTACTCTGTCTCGCCTTCCTCAAAAACCTCTAGCTCCTCTGGCTGCTCCTGCTCCTCCTCTCCTGTCCGCTGACTAGATAAACCAGCCATTTCGCCAAGCCTAAACTGTGTTTCGCTGGGCAACTCCTCCTCCTCTTCCTCCTCCTCCTCCAGTTTAGCTCCAACGGGGTTCATGTGGCCGTACGATGTAAACGCCATGTCTCCAGTGCCCTGACCAGCCATGGTTTCCAACATGTGCTGTAGTACATGAAGCAGTGGAATCACATGGTTCATCCCGTAATCCTGCCGACTGACAAATAAAGTGGCTTCCTCAAAGGACCTGAGGAAACGGCAGGTGTCACGTATGAGCTGCCACTGGTTGACATTGAAGTTACACAGGGGAGTCCCCCTATCTGCTTGGATCATCAGGAAATCCGTGATGGCTTTTCTCTGTTCATATAATCGGTCCAACATGTGAAGGGTGGAATTCCAACGGGTGGAAACATCGCAAATCAGACTATGTTGGGGGATACCGTTCTGACACTGTAGCTCAAGAAGGGTGTGTTTGGCGGTGTATGAGTGGCTGAAGTGCATGCAAAGTTTCCTTGAAGTTGTTAGGATGTCTTGCAGATGGGGGGAACACTTCAGAAACCGCTTGACAACCAGATTGAAGACGTGAGCCATGCAGGGGGCATGGGTCAGGCTTCCTTGGCGCAGCGCAGACAAAATGTTCTTCCCATTGTCGGTAACCATGATTCCCATTTTAAGTTTTCTTGGAGTAAGCCATGTTTTAAATTTAAGCAGTTCCTCCCCTGTGTGACTCCGCCAAGACAAACCATGTGAAGCACCGCGTGACACCTCCGTGCCCTGCACACATGGTAGACTGGAGGGGCACTGAGACTTGAGCCTACAGTGGAGGGTGAGGAGATGGCGGAGGATGAGGAGGCCGAGTCGCACAGTGTCACAGGCTCAACGGGCAGGGAACGCGGAGGCCGAAGCGGCGTGACCTGTCCAAGTTGCTGCTGCAAAGGGACCACATTCACCTAGTGGGCCGTAAACGACATGTACTGTCCCTGACCGTAGTTACAGCACCAGACGTCGGCGCTGCCATGCACTTTGCTACACACTGACAGGCTCAAGGACTGGCCCACCTTCTGTTCAACAAAAGTGTGCAGCGCTGGTACTGCCTTCTTGGCAAAGAAATGACGGCTTGGGACTCTCCATCTCGGCTCGGCACAAGTCATCAGTTCTGTGAAAGGTGCAGAGTCCACCACCTGAAAAGGGAGCGACTGCAGCACCAGCAACTTGGACAGGAGCACATTCAGCTTCTGCGCCGTAGGATGAGTGGGCGCATACTGCTGTCTCTTGGACATGGCTTCGCTGATGGATTGCTGGCGGGATGCATGACTTGGAGGAGGAGGAGGAGCAGGAGCGACAGAAGATGGGTATGATGCACAGCTGCCTTCGGCTGAGGTGCTGGAGCCTTGGCTGGCAGAAATTGGGAGCTGCGTGCCACTTGGTGAGGAAGCAGTCTGGCCCACCTCTCCGGAGCCTAGGTTCTCCCAGGCCGCTTTATGGTGACGCTGCCTATGTTGACGCAGGGCCGTGGTGCCAACATTTGGACCCTGGCCACGCTTTACCTTCTGCCTACATATCTTGCATGTGGCCATGTTACCCTCCTGCGGATGCTTCAGGAAAAACTGCCACACTGCCGAGTAGCTACTTTTCCCACCAACAGGCCTCACTGATTCGCTGCTATTGTCGCCAACTCCAGGAACCCCTGCCCCACTACCTCCCGATAAGGTAGCCTGCCGCGCAGCAGGTGCTCTACCCCGGCCCCGGCCCCGTTTGGCTCCAGGCTTTACAATTGTGCCCCCATGCTGCCTGCCAACCATGCTGCTAACACCTTGCTGCCTGAGCTGCTGACTCCGGGGCAACCTGCGCCCCTCTTCTCCTGATGATGACGATGAAGCCCCTTCATCACCCGGCTCCCAAGTGCGATCGGCTTCATCGTCATCATCATTATCACCGAGTTGTGGCTGTACGTCACTGATGTTCGTGTATTCGTCAACAGTGTCTGGCGCAGGAGCTGGAACGCTCGCAGCACCCACGACACTGTCCACATCACTATTTGTCTGCCTAGCTAAAGAAGCCACCTCCATTTCTTGGCTGGGCAGTAGCTGCTGACTGTCCTCTGTCTGATCGTCCTCCTCACTAAAGAGTGGAGCTGAACCCAAAGCATAGGATACGTCGCTGGGGGAGGGAACGGCGTAGGACAGAGGCAATGGGAGGACAGGGACTGCTCTCGGGGCATGCCAACTCAGGGTTGTGTCAGAGGAACCTACCGACCCTAGACTGGGGGTCTCAGACGTAAGTTGTGATGATGTTGTTGATGAGCGCGTTAACCAATCTACCACGGCAGATGCGTTACTGGTGGAGACCCGACCGCTAGCAGATACTGGCAGATTAGGTCTCTCAGCGTGACTCCTGCTGCTACTGGCCCCCAGTCTGCTGCGAGCTCTGCCTGCGGAATCTTGGCCTCTGCCACTCCTCTTTTCACTTCCAGGCACTTGTCTGCCCGACATAGTCTAACTGGCGTGGTAGTAGGTGATATTTTAAGAACCCCCAGGCAGCGGTGGGTCTATATGAAACAGAATATAATGCACACCAAAAGTGAGCAGTAACACTCAGCCTCCAACAGGCCTGCTTAGTGTAAATAAGAGAGCTGCTTAGTGTAAATAAAGAGGGGTATGGTATGTTACAGAATGGGATGCCCCAACAGCAGAGCACCTGGCAGCAGTAGTACTATGCACAGCAAAAGTGTCTTTATCAGGCCAAATTACTTTTAGAACAAGTGCAAAGGGTTATAGTAAATAGAGGCTGGTGTAGTCACAGAATGGGATGCCCCAACCGGAGTGCACCTGGAAGCAGTAGTACTATGCACAGCAAAAGTGTCTTTATCAGGCCAAATTATTTTTAGAATAAGTGCAAAGGGTTATAGTAAATAGAGGCTGGTGTAGTCACAGAATGGGATGCCCCAACCGGAGTGCACCTGGGAGCAGTAGTACTATGCAGAGCAAAAGTGTCTTTATCAGGCCAAATTACTTTTAGAATAAGTGCAAAGGGTTATAGTAAATAGAGGCTGGTGTAGTCACAGAATGGGATGCCCCAACCGGAGTGCACCTGGAAGCAGTAGTACTATGCAAAGCAAAAGTGTCTTTATCAGGCCAAATTACTTTTAGAATAAGTGCAAAGGGTTATAGTAAATAGAGGCTGGTGTAGTCACAGAATGGGATGCCCCAACCGGAGTGCACCTGGCAGCAGTAGTACTATGCACAGCAAAAGTGTCTTAATCAGGCCAAATTACAGAATGGGATGCCTCACAGCAGACTTGAGATCAGTTCAGTATATATGCACAGTAAGTTTATAAGCAGCCTGAAAACGCTAACAAAGCCAGTCAGCCAGCCAGTAACACTCAGGCTGGATGAAAAAAAAAAAAAATCTCCCTGTGACTGCCTCCGATTTTTCCTAACTTTCCCTGCTTCTCGCTGACTTCCTGCCTGTCTCCTGCCTGTCTAACTGTCTCTCCCTGACTACAGCAGCGTCCTGTCTCTCACAAATCCAATAGAGAAATGAGTAAAAGCAAGATGTCCGCCGCCTTAAATAGCGCTGTGACGTCATCGGGCTTGCTGGCTGCTGATAGGCTGCATGTGACTGCCCCAGCATGCACTGGTGCGGGGTAGATGTCTGGACATGTCCCGTCCGCCATCTTAGAATGCCTGTAATGTAAATGAATGGATGTTAAAGGAAAACTTCGAGCGATCGAAGCACGGGGAAATTCGGATTCGATCCGAACCGAATTTTTCATGAAATTCGGATCGAATCCGGGTTCGTCCGGATCGATTCGCTCATCCCTAATTATAACAAATTATGAAATAGTGTGCCGATAGTTTAGTAAATAAGTATATTAATATATTAAATAATAATTTATTAAAAAAACATATTTTTGAAATTTATTTACGTGTAACTCTGAGTACATTCACACACACACACACACACACACACACACACACACACACACACACACACACACATATATATGCTCAGAGCATATATATACTCGCAAAATATGTGTGTGTGTGTGTGTGTGTGTGTGTGTGAATATACTCAGTTACAAGTAAATATATTTCAAAAATATGTTTTTTTAATAAATACTCAGAATATATATATATATATATATATATATATATATATTGTAGACATGTCACTGGAGAAGTGATCGAGGGGGTGTACATTTCACCTAGGTTACTACGCTGGGTGAGATGGTAAGTCCAGGATTGATTTGTTTCTCAGCAGTGATATGCTGCTGAGTTGTTGTTTAATTTTGCCGGGCCTGGATTTATATGGAATGGCAGGTAGGTTTGGTAGAGGGACCTGTCATTCCACACCTCCCCGATCCAGTTTGGGTTTTGGATCAGGTGAGCTCTGATCCTAATTAGCCTGGGAAGGTAAAAACTCTGCAGAGACTGCAGGCTATTGCTCTCAGCCAGGAATGAACAGCCTGTGGATGTTTGAAGGAAGCTGCGAACGCAGCCACTGCTGGAGCTCAAAACTCACCCTGCGTTATCCAGGCGAACACTGTGATTTGAAAGTGTTAGATAGGTGAGGAGAACCTGTTATTAAGCGCCCAGACGGGCTAGGACTTTTATTTTGTTTGTACACCAAAGAAGCACGTGGTTGCTGTATGTTTTGTTTGCTGGACTGTTTATGCCATGAATAAACGCCAAGACCTGTTTTTATAACATCTAAGTCTGCCGTGAACTGTGTCCAAACACACCATCCCCCGGGAAGATCCTTACAATATATATACACACACTATCTACAAAAACTGTGGCTCCAGTAACCACCACACGAGGTGGCACACACCCACCGCACCAATGACCCTAAATAAATATCAGTTCATATACACATAATTTATTAATTTTAAAAAGAAACAAACGACACCATAATTACATTCATACACACACAATTAAATTCATAAGAGGGACTACTCCCAGGCAAGTGAAATGACCAATTTCCATACAATACTAAAATCCATATCCTACACTATCACTCAATAAATAAATACAATTCTATGAAAACAAATAAAGTGCTAATGTGGCCATATGTGCAAAATATGCCAAAAAGTGTAAACAATTCAAGCAATTATATAGCAAAAGGAAAGAATTCACCTAAGTGATGCCCGAGAGGATAGTAGCGCCACTACTCCAATATTGGGAGATAAAAATCCCATGCGTTCCGTGGCCCCATATAGCAGGCCACTTCTTCAGGGTATACACACACACACACACACACACACACACACACACACACACACACAAATACTCAGAATATATATATAATATATATATATATATATATATGCTGGTCACTTATCCTCAGCATGAATTGACATATGTGGCAAGTATATCTTGCAGGCATTAAAGCCTATTGGGTGTGGGTACTGATGCATTAAGGCAGTCTGGAGGGGGTCATCCAGAATGCTGGAGCCATCTTCCACCTAAGTGAAGGCTTAGGTGAAAGTAGGCAGCGAACCTCGTGCCTCCTACGGCACCACATATCTCAGGATTCCTTTCAGTTCCTGCCCCAACTGGATTATTAACTGTTCAGGTTGTGGAGCCAGCAAGGACCAGAGCAGGAGAGTGGAAAATTGCTACCAAGAGTGAAGACCAGGCCAGCAGGGAAATTGCAGAAGCCTGTGAAGTAATCTGAAGGCCCAGTAAGTGGGCTGATTTGTGCCAGTTGAAGCTGTTGGAAAGGGCAAGTGCTCTGGAACTGCTACTGGAAGCAAGGTCAGCTCTAGGTTTGTGGGAGCCCTTGGGCAAGAGAGTCCTAGTGGGCCCTAAAGCAGTGAGTAGAGATAAGCGAACTTTTGAAAAATTCGATTCGACTGATTCGCCGAATTTTCCGACAAAAATCGATTCGACCCGAATAAATTTGCGACGAATCGCTATTAAAAACGGCTATTTCTGAGCCTCCTAGAGCCTCAATAGGGTTGTAAACCATTCTGCCTTGCTGTAACACGCACAGGATGCGTGCTGGGTTAGTTAAATAATACTTTGAATAAATATCACATGCAGATCAGAGGCATCGCTAATAGAATCGCAGAGCGGCACAATTGAATTCAAGAGAGTTGAAGTGGCATCACTATGAGGGGCAGGAACCCAAACATTGCTTTAAAGAGACACTGGAGTTGGCAGCAGCAGGAGCCCAAAAATTGGATGAATCACACCCTGGAGCTGGCAGCAGCAGCAGCAGGAGCCCAAACATTGGCTGAAAGAGACACTGGGGTTGGCTTCAGGAGCCCAAAAATTGGATGAATCACACCCTGGAGTTGCAAGCAGCAGCAGGAGCCCAAGTATTACTTTAAAGAGACACTGGAGTTGGCTTCAGGAGCCCAAAAATTGGATGAATCACACCCTGGAGTTGGCAGCAGCAGCAGGAGCCCAAAGATTACTTTATAGAGACACTGGAGTTGGCTTCAGGAGCCCAAAAATTGGATGAATCACACCCTGGAGTTGGCAGGAGTTGACAGCAGCAGCAGCAGGAGCCCAAATATTACTTTAAAGAGACCCTGGGGTTGGCTTCAGAAGCCCAAAAATTGGATGAATCACACCCTGGAGTTGGCAGCAGCAGCAGCAGGAGCCCAAATATTACTTTAAAGAGACACTGGGGTTGGCTTCAGGAGCCCAAAAATTGGATGAATCACACCCTGGAGTTGGCAGCAGCAGCAGCAGGAGCCCAAATATTACTTTAAAGAGACACTGGGGTTGGCTTCAGGAGCCCAAAAATTGGATGAATCACACCCTGGAGTTGGCAGCAGCAGCAGCAGGAGCCCAAATATACACTGGAGTTGGCTTCAGGAGCCCAAAAATTGGATGAATCACACCCTGGAGTTGGCAGCAGCAGCAGCAGGAGCCCAAACATTACTTTAAAGAGACACTGGGGTTGGCTTCAGGAGCCCAAAAATTGGATGAATCACACCCTGGAGTTGGCAGCAGCAGGAGCCCAAATATTACTTTAAAGAGACACTGGGGTTGGCTTCGGGAGCCCAAACTTGGATGACTCACACCCTGGAGTTGGCAGCAGCAGGAGCCCAAATATTACTTTAAAGAGACACTGGGGTTGGCTTCAGGAGCCCAAAAATTGGATGATTCACACCCTGGAGTTGGCAGCAGCAGCATGAGCCCAAATATACACTGGAGTTGGCTTAAGGAGCCCAAAAATTGGATGAATCACACCCTGGAGTTGGCAGAAGTTGGCAGCAGCAGGAGCAGGAGCCCAAACATTACTTTAAAGAGACACTGGGGTTGGCTTCAGGAGCCCAAAAATTGGATGAATCACACCCTGGAGTTGGCAGAAGTTGGCAGCAGCAGCAGCGGGAGCCCAAACATTACTTTAAAGAGATACTGGGGTTGGCTTCAGGAGCCCAAAAATTGGATGAATCACACCCTGGAGTTGGCAGCAGCAGGAGCCCAAATATTACTTTAAAGAGACACTGGGGTTGGCTTCAGGAGCCCAAAAATTGGATGATTCACACCCTGGAGTTGGCAGCAGCAGCAGCAGGAGCCCAAATATACACTGGAGTTGGATTCAGGAGCTCAAAAATTGGATGAATCACACCCTGGAGTTGGCAGCAGCAGCAGCAGGAGCCTGAATATACACTGGAGTTGGCTTCAGGAGCCCAAAAATTGGATGAATCACACCCTGGAGTTGGCAGAAGTTGGCAGCAGCAGCAGCAGGAGCCCAAACATTACTTTAAAGAGACACTGGGGTTGGCTTCAGGAGCCCAAAAATTGGATGATTCACACCATGGAGTTGGCAGCAGCAGCAGCAGCAGGAGCCCAAATATACACTGGAGTTGGCTTCAGGAGCCCAAAAATTGGATGAATCACACCCTGGAGTTGGCAGAAGTTGGCAGCAGCAGGAGCCCAAACATTCCTTTAAAGAGACCCTGGGGTTGGCTTCAGGAGCCCAAAAATTGGATGAATCACACCCTGGAGTTGGCAGAAGTTGGCAGCAGCAGCAGCAGGAGCCCAAACATTACTTTAAAGAGACACTGGAGTTGGCTTCAGGAGCCCAAAAATTGGATGAATCACACCCTGGAGTTGGCAGCAGCAGCAGCAGGAGCCCAAATATACACTGGAGTTGGCTTCAGGAGCCCAAAAATTGGATGAATCACACCCTGGAGTTGGCAGAAGTTGGCAGCAGCAGCAGCCGGAGCCCAAACATTACTTTAAAGAGACACTGGGGTTGGCCTCAGGAGCCCAAAAATTGGATGATTCACACCCTGGAGTTGGCAGCAGCAGCAGCAGGAGCCCAAATATACACTGGAGTTGGCTTCAGGAGCCCAAAAATTG
This sequence comes from Gastrophryne carolinensis, assembly GCA_027917425.1. Classification (NCBI taxonomy): domain Eukaryota; kingdom Metazoa; phylum Chordata; class Amphibia; order Anura; family Microhylidae; genus Gastrophryne; species Gastrophryne carolinensis. The sequence goes on from CM051238.1 coordinate 39,985,740, forward strand.
GATGAATCACACCCTGGAGTTGGCAGAAGTTGGCAGCAGCAGGAGCCCAAACATTACTTTAAAGAGACCCTGGGGTTGGCTTCAGGAGCCCAAAAATTGGATGAATCACACCCTGGAGTTGGCAGCAGCAGCAGCAGGAGCCCAAATATACACTGGAGTTGGCTTCAGGAGCCCAAAAATTGGATGAATCACACCCTGGAGTTGGCAGAAGTTGGCAGCAGCAGCAGCAGGAGCCCAAACATTACTTTAAAGAGACACTGGGGTTGGCTTCAGGAGCCCAAAAATTGGATGAATCACACCCTGGAGTTGGCAGAAGTTGGCAGCAGCAGCAGCAGGAGCCCAAACATTACTTTAAAGAGACACTGGGGTTGGCTTCAGGAGCCCAAAAATTGGATGAATCACACCCTGGAGTTGGCAGCAGCAGCAGGAGCCCAAAGATTACTTTATAGAGACACTGGAGTTGGCTTCAGGAGCCCAAAAATTGGATGAATCACACCCTGGAGTTGGCAGGAGTTGACAGCAGCAGCAGCAGGAGCCCAAATATTACTTTAAAGAGACCCTGGGGTTGGCTTCAGGAGCCCAAAAATTGGATGAATCACACCCTGGAGTTGGCAGCAGCAGCAGCAGGAGCCCAAATATTACTTTAAAGAGACACTGGAGTTGGCTTCAGGAGCCCAAAAATTGGATGATTCACACCCTGGAGTTGGCAGCAGCAGCAGCAGGAGCCCAAATATTACTTTAAAGAGACACTGGGGTTGGCTTCAGGAGGCCAAAAATTGGATGAATCACACCCTGGAGTTGGCAGCAGCAGCAGGAGGCCAAATATTACTTGAAAGAGACAATGGAGTTGGCTTCAGGAGCCCAAAAATTGGATGATTCACACCCTGGAGTTGGCAGCAGCAGCAGCAGCAGGAGCCCAAATATTACTTTAAAGAGACACTGGGGTTGGCTTCAGGAGCCAAAGAATTGGATGATTCACACCCTGGAGTTGGCAGCAGCAGCAGCAGGAGCCCAAAAATTGGCCTAAAGACATAAATATGTTTTGCACCATTTGGAAAGTGTAAAACGTGGCACCATGCTGAATCTAGTCGCATGCATCAGGCATTGGTGGGTGGAAATCCTGGCTGATCCATCCCTGATTAATTTTGACAAAGGTGAGTCTCTCCACATTTTTAGTTGACAGACGAGTTCTCCTCGCCGTAACTATGGCCCCCGCCGCACTAAACACCCGCTCAGATGGCACGCTACTTGCCGGGCAGGACAGCTTTTCCAGGGCAAACTCTGCTAGTTGCGGCCACAAATCAAGTTTGGCTGCCCAGAAGTCCAGCGGATCCTCAAGGTGTGTTGGCATGGTCATGTCAAATTATGACATGACCCGCTGGTTGAGGTCCTGCTCCAGGTCTTCCTGCTGCTCATGAGTAGCCTCACTATGCGGGTGTAGAAAGCTACTCATTAGCGACTGAAGACTGAGGCTGCTGCTGCTGATGGAGCTGCTGCTGCTGCTCCTGCCAACCCCCCCAGCGGCCATGGCAGTGGAAGGTGAGCGCAGAGGTCCCCTCGAGTCAGACCTGCGAGAGTATGGACCATGGCGCAGATAGGCATCGGCCAACTGCCTACGTAGAATGTCTTTGTAGTAGTTCAGTTTGCCCTCCCTCTCGGTGGGTTTAAAAAATGCCCCCATTTTGTGCCGGAAGCGAGGGTCCAATAAGGTGGACAGCCAGAAGTCATCCCGCCGACAGATGGAAACAATTCTGGGGTCACTACGCAAGCACGTGAGCATGCTTCGTGCCATTTGCGCAAGTGACTCGGATGGACTACCTGTCTCCATCTCCACTGCATACTGCCACGGTGTGTCCGGGTCCTCTGTCTCGCCTTCCTCAAAAACCTCTAGCTCCTCTGGCTGCTCCTGCTCCTTCTCTCCTGTCCGCTGACTAGATAAACCAGCCATTTCGCCAAGCCTAAACTGTGTTTCGCTGGGCAACTCCTCCTCCTCCTCTTCCTCCTCCTCCTCCAGTTCAGCTCCAACGGGGTTCATGTGGCCGTAAGATGTAAACGCCATGTCTCCAGTGCCCTGACCAGCCATGGTTTCCAACATGTGCTGTAGTACATGAAGCAGTGGAATCACGTCGTTCATCCCGTAATCCTGCCGACTGACAAATAAAGTGGCTTCCTCAAAGGGCCTGAGCAAACGGCAGGTGTCACGTATGAGCTGCCACTGGTTGACATTGAAGTTACACAGGGGAGTCCCCCTATCTGCTTGGATCATCAGGAAATCCGTGATGGCTTTTCTCTGTTCATATAATCGGTCCAACATGTGAAGGGTGGAATTCCAACGGGTGGAAACATCGCAAATCAGACTATGTTGGGGGATACCATTCTGACGCTGTAGCTCAAGAAGGGTGTGTTTGGCGGTGTAGGAGTGGCTGAAGTGCATGCAAAGTTTCCTTGAAGTTGTTAGGATGTCTTGCAGATGGGGGGAACACTTCAGAAACCGCTTGACAACCAGATTGAAGACGTGAGCCATGCAGGGGGCATGGGTCAGGCTTCCTTGGCGCAGCGCAGACAAAATGTTCTTCCCATTGTCGGTAACCATGATTCCCATTTTAAGTTTTCTTGGAGTAAGCCATGTTTGGATTTCCTGATGAATAAATTTAAGCAGTTCCTCCCCTGTGTGACTCCGTTCGCCAAGACAAACCATGTGAAGTACTGCGTGACACCTCTGTGCCCTGCACACATGGTAGACTGGAGGGGCACTGAGACTTGAGCCTACAGTGGAGGGTGAGGAGATGGCGGAGGATGAGGAGGCCGAGTCGCACGGTGTCACAGGCCCAACGGGCAGGGAGCGCGGAGGCCGAAGCGGCGTGACCTGTCTAAGTTGCTGCTGCTGCTGCAAAGGGACCACATTCACCCAGTGGGCCGTAAACGACATGTACTGTCCCTGACCGTAGTTACAGCTCCAGATGTCGGCGCTGCCATGCACTTTGCTACACACCGACAGGCTCAAGGACTGGCCCACCTTCTGTTCAACAAAAGTGTGCAGCGCTGGTACTGCCTTCTTGGCAAAGAAATGATGGCTTGGGACTCTCCACCTCGGCTCGGCACAAGCCATCAGTTCTCTGAAAGGTGCAGATTCCACCACCTGAAAAGGGAGCAACTGCAGCACCAGCAACTTGGACAGGAGCACATTCAGCTTCTGCGCCGTAGGATGAGTGGGCGCATACTGCTGTCTCTTGGACATGGCTTCGCTGATGGATTGCTGGTGGGATGCATGACTTGGAGGAGGAGGAGGAGCAGGAGCGACAGAGGATGGGTATGACGCACAGCTGCCTTCGGCTGAGGTGCTGGAGCCTTGGCTGGCAGAAATTGGGAGCTGCGTGCCACTCGGTGAGGAAGCAGTCTGGCCCACCTCTCCGGAGCCTAGGTTCTCCCAGGCCGCTTTATGGTGACGCTGCATATGTTGACGCAGGGCCGTGGTGCCAACATTTGGACCCTGGCCACGCTTCACCTTCTGCCTACATATCTTGCATGTGGCCATGTTACCCTCCTGCGGATGCTTCAGGAAGAACTGCAACACTGCCGAGTAGCTACTTTTTCCACCAACAGGCCTCACTGATTCGCTGCTGCTGTTGCCAACTCCAGGAACCCCTGCCCCACTACCTCCCGATAAGGTAGCCTGCCGCGCAGCAGGTGCTCTACCCCGGCCCCGGCCACGTTTGGCTCCAGGCTTTACAATTGTGCCCCCATGCTGCCTGCCAGCCATGCTGCTGCCACCTTGCTGCCTGAGCTGCTGACTCCGGGGCAACCTGCTCCCCTCTTCTCCTGATGATGACGATGAAGCCCCTTCATCACCCGGCTCCCAAGTGCGATCGGCTTCATCGTCATCATCATTATCGCCGAGTTGTGGCTGTACGTCACTGATGTTCGTGGATTCGTCAACAGTGTCTGACGCAGGAGCTGGAACGCTCGCAGCACCCACGACACTGTCCACTTCACTACTTGTCTGCCTAGCTAAAGAAGCCACCTCCATTTCTTGGCTGGGCAGTAGCTGCTGACTGTCCTCTATCTGATCGTCCTCCTCACTAAAGAGAGGAGCTGAACCCAAAGCATAGGATACGTCGCTGGGGGAGGGAACGGCGTAGGACAGAGGCAATGGGAGGACAGGGACTGCTCTCGGGGTTGTGTCAGAGGAACCTACCGACCCTAGATTGGGGGTCTCAGACGTAAGTTGTGATGTTTTTGATGAGCGCGTCAACCATTCAACCATGGCAGATGCGTTACTGGTGGAGACCCGACCGCTAGCAGATACTGGCAGATTAGGTCTCTCAGCGTGACTCCTGCTGCTACTGGCCCCCAGTCTGCTGCGAGCTCTGCCTGCAGAATCTTGGCCTCTGCCACTCCTCTTTTCACTTCCAGGCACTTGTCTAACTGGTGTGGTAGTAGGTGATATTTTAAGAACCCCCAGGCAGCGGTGGGTCTATATGAAACAGAATATAAGGCACACCAAAAGTGAGCAGTAACACTCAGCCTCCAACAGGCCTGCCTAGTGTAAATAAGAGAGCTGCTTAGTGTAAATAAAGAGGGGTATGCTATGTTACAGAATGGGATGCCCCAAAAACCAGCAGTACACCTGGCAGGCAGCAGTAAGACTATGCACAGCAAAAGTGTCTTTATCAGGCCTAATTTCAATTAGAATAAGTGCAAATGGTTATATGGTCTTAAACAGAGGCTGCTGTAGTCACAGAATGGGATGCCCTAAAAACCAGCAGTAAGTACACCTGCCAGGGTCCAGTAGTGCTATGAACAGCAAAAGTGTCTTTATCAGGCCTAATTTCAATTATAATAAGTGCAAATGGTTATATGGTGTTAAACAGAGGCTGCTGTAGTCACAGAATGGGATGCCCTAAAAACCCAGCAGTGAACCTGGGAGAAGTAGTGCTATGCACAGCAAAAGTGTCTTTATCAGGCCTAATTTCAATTAGAATAAGTGCAAATGGTTATATGGTGTTAAACAGAGGCTGCTGTAGTCACAGAATGGGATGCCCTAAAAACCCAGCAGTGAACCTGGGACAAGTAGTGCTATGAACAGCAAAAGTGTCTTTATCAGGCCTAATTTCAATTATAATAAGTGCAAATGGTTATATGGTCTTAAACAGAGGCTGCTGTAGTCACAGAATGGGATGCCCTAAAAACCCAGCAGTGAACCTGGGACAAGTAGTGCTATGCACAGCAAAAGTGTCTTTATCAGGCCTAATTTCAATTATAATAAGTGCAAATGGTTATATGGTGTTAAACAGAGGCTGCTGTAGTCACAGAATGGGATGCCCTAAAAACCCAGCAGTGAACCTGGGACAAGTAGTGCTATGAACAGCAAAAGTGTCTTTATCAGGCCTAATTTCAATTATAATAAGTGCAAATGGTTATATGGTCTTAAACAGAGGCTGCTGTAGTCACAGAATGGGATTCCCTAAAAACCAGCAGTAAGTACACCTGGCAGGGTCCAGTAGTGCTTTGAACAGCAAAAGTGTCTTTATCAGGCCTAATTTCAATTATAATAAGTGCAAATGGTTATATGGTCTTAAACAGAGGCTGGTGTAGTCACAGAATGGGATGCCTCACAGCAGACTTAAGATCAGTTCAGTATATATGCACAGTTAGTTAGTATAAGCAGCCTGAAAACGCTAACAAAGCCAGTCAGCCAGCTAGTAACACTCAGGCTGGATGAAAAAAAAAAAAAAAATCTCCCTGTGACAGCCTCCGATTTTTCCTACCTTTCCCTGTTTTTCGCTGACTTTCTGTCTGTCTCCTGTCTGTCTCCTGCCTGTCTCCAGCCTGTCCCTGTCTGTCCCTGCCTGTCTAACTGCCTCTCTCCCTCACTACAACGTTCTGTCTCTCACGAATGCAATAGAGATATGAAGAAGGAAAAGCAAGATGGCCGACTTAAATAGCGCTGTGACGTCACCGGGCTTGCTGGCTGCTGATAGGCTGCATGTGACTGCCCCAGCTTGCACTGGCGCGGGATAGATGTCCAGACATGTCCCGTCCGCCATCTTAGAATGCCTGTAAATGTAAATGAATGGATGTTAAAGGAAAACTTCGAGCGATCGAATCGCGGGGAAATTCGGATTCGATCCGAATCGAATTTTTCCTGAAATTCGGATCGAATCCGGGTTCGTCCGGATCGATTCGCTCATCCCTAGCAGTGAGTCACATGATGTCACCTTTCATCTCCGCTGTCACAAACGGGTCATTTTCTTCTGCTGATCGCCCTCCAAACCTTATTGCCTTCCCTATAGCCACCAATCATCCTCTAGTCCTTGTTGCATTCTCTAGTGCCCCCAAGCACCCTTCAGCCCTTACTGCTTGCTCCACTGCCACTAAAGACTTCATCATTGCTGTCAGTTTCCACCTCCCTTCCATGTCACCTTCTCCATGTCTCCATTCCCCTGTTGCTGAGGCCAGCCATGAGCAGGTCTGCACACAACACCAGCCATTCAGTGGTTTGGGACCACTGAAAAATAATACAGTGAACAAGTGTGAGCCTGAGTGGGCCCCAGAAGATGCCTGGGGCCCTGGCAATTGCCCAGGTTTGCCCTGTGCTAGCGCCGGCCCAAGCCCTAAAACTACCTGTGAAGCTGGAATTAGTCTTGAAATAAGTATGTAATTCTTTCCTTAAAATGCATTGAATCCTCAGAAAAGGTTGACCTATAGTCTGGAAAATTGTGTTTGTACTCCGACAAGAGTGTGCATAAAGTCTTGACAGTAAATCCAGTTCACCTCTATCACACAAGTGCCTCACAGGACAACTCAAGGCCTAGAAAAATCCACTACCCACACCTTCTGTCGTCACCCCCAGGGTTTTGTGTTCAACAATGGTGTCGATTCACAGCCTCTTTTACCTGAACTTTCACATGAAAAAGCCAGTGTATGTGTATAAATTTTACAAAAATGAAAAGTTCACAGAATTTAAAGGCTAAATGAAGGTAAGAACGTGAATTTTCTGATGGAAACTAGAAGAATCTCACCTGACATTCACACATTTCCTGGCAAAATACACTCACAAATGCTCTAAAAATACTACGAGTGAGAATTTCACATCAACATCATCTGTGAAATTGGCTTTGAGAGAGATTCTCCCAGCGTTCTCAATGGCTTTCACAACTACGGGAACAATAGGAGACGCTCCCGATGAAGGCTCTGAATCATGTGAACGCTCCTATACTGAAGAAAGCCATGTGTAATGTTCACACGGAGAGATAGAAACGGCAAGGAATATAGAAGGCTGTGAATCAACTATAATATTAGCATTGCATTTTTGCCATCTTAGGCCTGACCACCACTTTGAAGCTTCTCTCTCCAATGCATTTTTGAGCTTTATTCCAGCCTCACTTTTAGGACATACAAAAGAAAAAGTTTTCTGAGCAACTGAGCTGCTGGAACGCAACTTTTATAAATGGTTTCATTAAAGCCCTTGAAACTAGTAAGAGCCAATATTAATACAAACCACAGCCGCTAATCCCAAGTAGCCGCGCTGCAAATCACTGCTATGAGGCCGGCTATTGAACTCAGAAGATGAAGTGATTGTTGAAAGAGTAGACAAAACCCTCATTAACTCCAATCACACAGCCCTCACAGAGAGAATGAACAAACAGGGGAAGCTTTTGACTTGGTAAAATAGGAGTGTATTGAACATAAGAGTATTATTCCTAATAAATTACAGATGGGGACTCCTTGTTTCTGGTCACCTTTTTGGTGTGGATAAAGAAGTCCAATGTTTCTTAGTGTTGTTGAGTAGCTCTTTTGACTTTGCCTAAGCTGAGCTGCAATGGTGGAACTGAGAGTTAGCTACTACTGCCATGGTGAGCAATCAGAGCATAGGCTGAGGCAGAAACATAATCAGTGTCATGGCCAACTTACCTTCTCTCCCATCTCTCGGTGTCTGCAGGCTTCGGCGGCTCGCGGGCGCTCTCTCTGCCCGGCAGCCGCATTGCCTAGCAAGCACCGGCTCGAGCAGCGTCGGCTCCAGTGGCTCCGAGCATGCCCACCCCCTCCTCTCGTCACCGCTTCCTCAGTTTCTTATGACCTCCGGAGGCGCTGCAGGCAGCGTGCCAGCCAGAGGTTAGTTTAAAGGGCCAATCAGCCCTAGGAATTTCAGTCACTCTAAGTAAAGTTATTGGACAATCAGCTCACAGTTGCAGATTAACCAATCAGACCGAGTGCTCCCCTGACCAATCCCCTTCACCTTATCCTACATAAGCACTCCCATGTCACTTGTTCACTGCCCGTGATAGCATGCTGCTGGGTGTGTATTGTCTGAGATCCTCGTTCATTTCTGTTGCCGACCTTGTCTTGCTTGACCATCCTGTGATTGCCGCCTGGACCATCCCCTGCTTGTATCCTGACCACGAATCCGTCTCATCCTTGGTGCTGCGTACCCGTGAGCTCCCGGCTTGACCCCTGGCTCGACCTCGACTCTTCTCTTGTCTTTCCCTTTGGGGCTGCACTAGAAAGGACTGACTACCCGAGTATGACCCCGGCATACCCGACATCGCCCAGTCTTGCCTTGAGTTCATCCGCCTTCACCCCTGTAAGTCCACATGCTTTGTGCTACAAAGTCCTGGGGCAACCGTGTCCGGTGACGCGTGTAAAGCGCAGCGGCAAACAGGGGCTTGGCTATAGGTGAAGCTAGCAGCGGAGATTGGGGGTTGTCAACTTACCTAGAAGGCGGGTGTCCCACGGGGCTTGACAATCGGTAGCAATGACAATCTGGTGCAGGGAGTACGGGAAGAGTGTGGCAGTTGATGTGCCTAGGTCTTCTAGAAAAAAAGGAGGCAGATGACCTTTTACCTTCTGTCACAGCCTTTCATTAAATGGCATCAACTCATTAAAGGTAAATGAGATTAACCAAAGTGACTAACTGACCATAATATACTCAACATTTTGGTGCTTCTTAGGTTCCTCAGTAGTATATTTCTAAGGGCTAAACCGGGTTATCTATTAAACTCCAGGGCCAGATGATTCTCTCTTCCTGGGGTGTCCTGAACTGAGATGCCCTGCTCTGTGAAATCCCCCCCCCTCAGTTGCTCAATATCCTTACATGTCTGACGAGCCCACAGCGCATGCACAGCCATACCTGCTGCAACTGAATGGCTGTGGCCACAATTGGGAGTGATGCCGTGCGCTGCCGATGTGTGTGATTCCATTCTGCTGGGATTCCATTCAGCTTCTCCAGCCGCACATTAATATGCACAGCTGTAGAAGCTGATTGGACGAGAGGCCACTTATTCGTCATTGGACCAAGGAGAAGTGAGTTTACTGGGTCGAATGGCAGGGTTTCAAGATAGCAAAAAGACTAGCACTCCAGGAGATCTTAAAGATCAAACAAGTATAATGATCAAAGGATGATTACATTATCACAGTCCCAGTCAACGTTTCGGAGATTAAACGGAGACCCCCTTCATCAGAACGAGTAAGACCAACATGAGTAACATCACAGTGCTATTAATAAAGAAGAATTGAGCCAATCAAACGGCAAGAAAATCGCGCCTGACGTCACCTATTACGTCACAGACGGGTACAACATACCAGGAAGTTCGCTCACTAAACTCTAAAAAGTACCAAAAAGAACTAAATATAAGTATAAGTTAGTTCTTTTTGGTACTTTATAGAGTTTAGTGAACAAACTTGCTGGTATGTTGTACCCGCCTGTGACGTCATAGGTGACGTCAGCTGTGATTTTCTTGAACGAATAAAACATCGACTGAGACTATGATATTGTAATCATACTTTGATCATTATACTTGTTTGATCTTCAAGATCTGCTGGAGTGCTGGTCTTTTTGCTATCTTGGATCTACAGTGTCTCCGCTGACCGTGCACCTATTACTACATTGACTTTTTTGATTAAATGGTAGGAGTGTGGCAGCCAACAACTTGTTTGGCAGGGTTTCAGACTTTAGGGGACCTCAAACCAGGGGGACGGACCAAAACCCGGGATAGTGAAAATCACAGTTTTGGTCCTCTTTACCAGTAGACCAAAAGTCTGTTTGGAATGTGCACACACATTGCATCAGGAAGTACAAGTCCCTGTCCATTGTCAGGAGAAGCTACGGAGTAAGCAGAAAGAGGACAATTAAGTTGGTAGTCGTGCTTAGCATTGTCCTCATTACATAGTTTTATGAAAAACTAGAATGAATATTTAAGTACATAGCAGTGGTGTGTTAATGAAAATAGCTTCTTAATGTATTTGTAAATTTGAATAAATGTAATGATTGCTCTGCAAAGAGTAAATTGCATTGTGGTCCTGCATCCCTCCCCCTGTGCTCAGCCCTGTAATTGTATGATCTAAGTATTAATAACCGAGCAGAAAGTGCAATTAATACTCAGAAGTTTAAGCAAACGAGACCCGACATGGTCTCATTTTTCCATTAAATAACTAAAAGGCAAGCTGCAACCTAATTATTAGAAGCCAGCTGGGGTCCTGAAAGGTTTAAATGAGAGACTTCAATGAAAATATGTAAAGTGTGGCCTGGTTGTGCATAGTCTGCTCAGAATTTCAAGTATCACGTAAACACCCATTTAGATTCACCGCATATGTTACTGCAACCTTCCTTCCTATAAAATACTCTGTTTAGAAGTATTTATAGATGTGACCATCTGACCCATCTGACCCTATGGGAAATATGGGTTTGAGGGGGGTGAGTCAAGGCGACCTAATTTCATGTGTCTGCATTCAGCTATGTTTCTTCCTCTAGACAAACAGAGGTCTAGAGAAACCTTGCTTCCTGGCTTCTTATGTGGGACCAACAGTCATTTTAATAACCTGTCTCTTCGCTCTCTTGGGGAAATGCGTCCCCATGATTGGCCAGGGGCTTTGCGGGTCGCTGGAGGGGGGGGGGGGTACCTCAGCAATTGGAATGCCCCCTGTAGAGGCCCAACACCTATTTTTGGTAAAATGTGTGTTAGTCTGGTTGAGGGGACCCTTGCACCTACCTGCATGGCATCATCTAAAGCTTTTTTAAAACAGTCCTGGGATGCCTGTGCAATCAGAGCCTGTCTGCTAGGAGACTGGAGTGGGGTGGCAAATCAAGGCTACCAAATACCTCTAGTGTATTGTTGCGGCCACATGTCTGCGCTCAAAGCATTTGAAAATAACATTTCAATGTAAAGTTTGGCTTTATTGATTGCGGCGGATGGCTTACTGAACATTGATCAATGTGCCATCTGCTGGCGGAATAGGTGGATGTTATTTTCACTGCTGGAAAACCTGGAATGACCCATTGTAATTTCATTGGCGATCATTTTGCAGCAACCCTGCACCGGCAGAGGAACGATTAACTCTGCTCCGTCTGTAATACCACAAAATTATGGTGCCACCACTATGCATCATGGGGCTGCTGCTTTTTTTCTAATGTGCAATGTTTTGTTTATATCAAACATTGTCAAAGCAGCTGAAATGTCTGCTCTTTCTGGCTTCTCAAAATGAGAAAGACAGTCAACTGCCTAGTGGATAGGTTTGGTAACATAGTATGCCTAAAGTGGACCATCACCCCACCCTCTATAAGATTCCCGGGCCGATCACCTCCCTCCCCGCGGGACATCTGAGATCGGGATGTCCCGCGGGGTGAAACCCCCCCAAACACCCCAAATCCCCTTACCTTGTCTTCGGCGGCGGCCGGCCGGCGCCGCCTCCCTCGCGCCCCTCTAGACATGCGCGCGCCCGCCGCCTGCGAATGGCGGGCGCGCGCGCGTCAAGAGTGACGCGCGGGAGGCGGCGCCGGGGGAGCCGCTTGTCCGCGCCTGTCAAATCTCTTGTCCGTCGCCGCTGGGAGCGGGGATAGGTGAGTTTTTCGGGTGATCGGGGGGGTTTCACACAGCGGGGCACCCCGATCGGGGGTGCCCCACCGAAGTGGACCAAGACCCAGGATAGTCAAAATCCTGGGTGTTGGTCCACTTTAACCCTTAAAAATTAAAAGAGACATAGGGTCCTTCTCCCCTTTTTTTTTTATTTTAAGGGTTAAACCTTAAAAATAAAAAAAAACTGCAAAATTCCAAGTAAAACCAGCCTGGGCACCAACTATGGGGGCTGATAGACCAGGGCACGGAGGCCGAGCTGCTCCCAGCCCGCATAGCCTTCACGGATCATAGGCTCTTCTGCTCCCCCCCTGGGCTTTGGAGCAGGGGGTTATGACAAGTCACCCTCTTGCTGACAGGTGACTTATCAGCCCCTCCTGCCCTGTGAACTAGTATAGGGGTCTCAAGGGGACCCCTTACCAGTTCACAAAGAGTTATTTAAGTTCGCTTATCTCTACTGGTGAAGCTTCTACAGTCCATTTGCCATAACTAGGGAGGCAGAAATTGGATGAGGGTGTCGTTAACTGCAGCCCAATTGTCCCCAAGCAGTGCGGTCCACTGGAAATTCTCTTGGGTCTTCTTATAGCCAGTCTGCCCCTGCCCCTTAGAACATAAACTAAATTTCTATACTCCAGTGGTACAAAGGGACCCCTTACCAGTTCATAAAGAGATACATGTAAAAAACACACACATGCACACAAACAATTTTACTTTATTTATTTATTTATTTTAGTTTGCTTATCTCTACTAGTGTAGCTTCTACAGTCTAGTTTCCCTAATAAACCACTAGCGATAGACCATGCCCTGGACAAATAAGAATCTTCACAGACATAATTACAAAAGTTTTTGTGTTCCCCTCATTTAATACAAATATTTCAGTCTCCATACCCTAAAAGGAAGAGATGTTGTCTGCAATTGTTAGAAAAGAGATAAAACATTCCTTTTAAACACTCCAGACTCATCTGACCACATTTTGTGAAAGATTTCAAGGAAATGTTTTCAAAGCAGTCCTTGTGGCTTCTCCGATATGCTTACTGATCCTTTTCATTATCCGAGTCTGATATCTCCTTATATTATTATGTGTAATTTATGTGTCAAAATTAGCACACACTGCAATATCCGATCAATTTTCTTTTCAAGTTTCCTTCCGACAGAGGAAAAGTGGTTCTTCTCTACAAAGACGACCTAAAATTGGAAGCCATTTTCTTTTAGGCAGGTTATTTAGATTTGATGTGCTTTTGTGTTAAAAAAACAGGGGGTTGATATTTTGGAACTGTATTAAAGAAGAGGAATAGGTTGGTTTGTTTTTAGATTTTCAAATACGTTTGGATCTTTTATTATTATCTAGTGTAATTTAGGAATTAAATAGTCACATAAGAAATATTTTCAGGCCACACTAACTGTAACCTCCTAAATCTAACCCTAGCATCAAACTGTGAGTGAACATTGCAATCATTTAATTTTGGCATAGTATTTTATTTCCTGGTTGACATTGCTTCTTACCTACCTCCTTCCCTTAGCGGTGGATAAGGATTTTACTGGCCCAGGCAGTCCATGACTAGCTTATGACATCCCTGTTGTACCCTAGTGCCCTCCTGGGGCTGAGGCTATAGTTTTGCAGATACAGGACATGAACAGTGTTGGATATAGTCTTCACAATGGCACAAAGTCTTTAGTATTGTGGGAGAAGATAATGTTGCTGGGGTGGGTCCAACCCCCACCATGATTCTGAAGCAAAAGCATTGTATGTGGCAGAACATAAGCTGGGGTTTATTAGCTGGGGGGCAGTAGGGCTGGCTAAAAGGGTGCTGGGATGGAGACTAGGGAGGTAGAAATTGGATGAGGGTGTAGTTAACTGCAGCCCAGTTTGCTCCAAGCAGTATAGCCAGGCTGCCCCTGCCCCTTAGAACATAAACTAAATCTCTTTACCACAGTAGTACAAAGCATGTTTGTTTTAGATAGCCAGTTCCAAGAAGAAAAAAATCTGCAGCAGTACACAATGGTTTCTTACAAGTCATTTGCAAGGCCTCACACATTGCAGGATCCCAGGTATTGGTTTCAACCCAATTCGGCTGCCACTACTCTTCCAGTTCCCCCAATGATGGCTTTGCTTGCTTTTTTACCTGGGTCCTTAGTTGCATATCATTCTCTGACTGCAGGGCTGTTCATTTAATTACATCTGGTTTTTGCCCCAGCTGCAACACTGTATTATTTCCTTGCACAGGGCTCACATGTAGGGACATCCTCTGCATGTGTTGTGATTCCTCCTAGGCCTGGCTACACCAGTTCCATACTGTCACGGACCGGGTGGAGCAGACTCGGGTGTGGATCCGCTTTAACTGTGGGACCGATGGCGGGTACCGTGTCAGGGGAGCGGAGTCTAAGGGGCCACCGGTATTCACCAGAGCCCACCGCAAGGCAGGTTGGTCTTGTGCGGCGAGTGACCCCCAGGTCGCTACCCCCCAACAGCGGCCCAGTCCCACAGTCAGCCGAGGTTCAGCGAGGCACACAAGTGGCAGGCAAAAGGCGTAGTAAGTACAGGCAGAGATCGGGGCTGGCAGCACAGGTTCGCGGTAAAGGTGAGTAGCCGAGGTCGGGGCAGGCAGCAAAGGTTCAGAGTTGGGGACAGGCAGAGGTCGGTACACGGGTGAGCAATCCAAGAATGTCTGACTTTTAACAAGCATGGAGAGACCAAGATCCGGCACTAAAGGAAGGAAGTGCCTCTTTAAATAGGAGAAGTGGATGCAGGCTTGGATGACCAAGCACCAATCAGTGCTGTACAGTCCCTTTAAATCTCAGGAATCCAGTGCGCTCGCCCTCTAGTGGACGGAGACGTGTGCGCACCTGAGCATGCGAGGGGGAAGGTAGACAGCTGGGAACAGCCATGATGGAAGTGCTGCAAAATGGATGACGGCTGGATGCAGCCATGGAGGTAAGTGAAGTGCTGCTAGATGGGCGTGCAGCGCTCGCCCTAACACATACATTCTAAGCTGCTCTCTTGTTCCCTCCAATTCCTAGTTATTCATCTCATGACCTAAGCTGTGCCCTATTTTAACTATTGTTTTACCCTCACTGAGGCAATCTTGCATCCTTATTGCTGCTACTGTCTAAACTAATTTCTATCTTTCCCCCACGCTTGCTAATATATGTTGACTGGCAGAGGGCTTCTAACCCTTTCTAATTCTAATCTAAACATTTACTAACTGTTCTGTCCTCTAAATCAGGGTTTATCAACCTTTTTACACCAAGTACCCCTTTAGCGTCAAGAGGTTCCAAGTACCCCCTATGGGGTGATCATTTATAAATAGTACCAAAAAAGAAGTCCATAGGCATCATAGCAATTTTAAGTAGGTAGGCCAGTGGGCAGATAAGTGGGCAGGTGGGTGGGTAGGTAGGCAGGTAGCAGGGTCAGTGGACAGGTAGGTGGTTAAGTATATAGGCAGGTACGTTTGTAGACAGGAAGGCAGGTAGGTAGGTGTGTCAGTCGATAGATAAGTAGGTTGGATGGGTGGGAAGTCAGTAACAACAAACAGGGAGGGTCCCACCTCATTGCCACTTCTGGCTTGCCCCCACGGGCTCCCCCCGTCACCATATCCTTGCACTGCCGTTCCCTTTCACATCTCTGCTTCTAGGTATCAAATTTCTTTTGAATATATTTGAGCCCAATTCTTAGGATTCCTCATTAGTCAAGATGTCACCATTTTTTTTCCAGCAGTCCATCAAGCCATTTTAAGCTCTATGTGGCATCTTTAATTTAGTTTCCGATTCCCCTTCAAGGCATTTGTATGGCAAGTCCCAGTCCTCGCTTTCACATGAATTACATATTGTTGTCTCAGCTTTTCTGGTAACTTAAGAGAAGAATCAAATTTGTGCCATAAATCAGCTTCTCTGTGATAAAAAAAATTCTCAAGATCAGCACACGTCAAGTAAAATAGGTATATAAATATACCTGTACACTTTGCATCAATGACACGTCGTGTTCTCCATGACAGGTTCTCTGTACAAAGTCAGGTAACGAGCATTCCATTGGCCTACAGCTTTATTTTCACTGCACGTTTTCCTTCAACTCTATTGAGTTAGATGGATGAGTTAGACAACAGTGCCGGAATCTTACGGAAATGTATCTACGGTATAGTACGGTATAATGAGGAAGAAGTAAGGTAAGTAAATGCACTTAAAGGTCTAGTCAAGTTATCACTTCTTCATTCACGTTTGGCAGAAAATAGTAGGCAATCATGTGACCACCAGCAACCATTTAGGTTTGATGTGCAAGCCCACTCTGCAAACCCACACCCAACCAGCAGTCATGTGACTGGCAGTCATACAATGCATTAGGAAGTTGGCTGACTTGACTATAGTGCAGCTTTAAAGCCAATGAATTGTAGCTTTAGAGCTGCACTGTCACTATATTCTCCACTATACTCACTGGTACTACAACACATGCGCTGACATGCAACCAATCATAGCTATTTGCCATGTTTACATCCTTCGGCAAATGGCTCTCATTGACTTTAATGGGGTCCACGCACTGCCGCATCACCCGCATACCTGACAGTATGCGTACTCCCACCCCAGCCTATCTGAATGGTTGGGGTGGGAGCCATTTGTCGAAGGACATAGTCACAGCAGACGGCTCTCATTGGATCAGAGCCGGCACATGTCCCGTTGGACCGGGGAAAAGGTAACACAGGCCGAATCCCTGAATCAGGATGCCCCAGGGGAAAGCCAGCAGCCGGCTGCTGATGGGTTTTGTTGCACTTTAAGTAATTGAGCAACGCTTATTATTGCAAGTAAGTAACCGTCACAATTGCAAAAGCCATCACAAACTGCAAGGGCAGGAGCTCATAGATAAGTTATTGAAGGTAGGACTCAATCCCTGGATAGTTCAGTGGATTTCCAGTTGGCTGAGGGATCGGTATCAGAGCGTTGTTGTAAATGGTGTGCAATCTGAACAAAGGCGAGTTACAAGTGGTGTGCCGCAAGGCTCTGTCCTGGGCCCCATTCTTTTTAATATATTTGTAAGTGACATAGGAGAAGGCTTGGTAGGAAAAGTTTGTCTGTTTGCTGATGATACAAAGGTTAGTAATAGGGTGGATATTCCGGGAGGTGTCTGCAACATGGAAAATGATTTAGCTTTACTGGATAGATGGTCAAAAATGTGGAAACTAGAGTTTAATGTCTCTAAATGTAAAATCATGCACTTGGGTAGAAGGAATCCCTGCTCTGAGTACCGTATGGGAAGCACTGTGTTAGCCAGGACCTCGGAGGAGAGAGATTTAGGGGTACTGATTACTGATAGCTGCAAGATGAGTGGAAAGTGTAGCCAGGCAGTGGGAAAAGCAAGCAGGATGCTCGGCTGCATAGCTCGAGGCATCACCAGTAGGAAGAGGGAGGTTGTGATGCCACTGTATAGAGCCCTGGTAAGGCCACAGCTAGAATATTGTGTGCAGTTCTGGAGACCTTACCTGCAAAAAGACATTATTCAAATAGAACGTGTCCAAAGGCGGGCAACGAAAATGGTGGAAGGACTTAAACTTAAAACTTATCAGGAGAGACTTAAAGAACTTAATTTGTACAGTCTGGAGGAAAGAAGGGAGAGGGGGGAACATGATTGAGACCTTTAAATATGTGAAAGGATTGAATAAGGTTCAGGAGGGAAGTGTTTTTAAGAAGAAGCTTAATGATAGAACAAGGGGGCACAACCTGAAGCTAGTCGGGGGGAAGATCAGGAGCAATGTTAGAAAATATTATTTTACAGAAAGAGTAGTAGATGCTTGGAACAAACTTCCAGCAGAGGTAGTTGAAAAATCAACAGTCACTGAATTTAAACATGCCTGGGATAAGGCTCCATCTATCCTAAGATATAGAGAACATACAGTATACACATAAGGGCAGACTAGATGGACCGTATGGTCTCCTTCTGCCGTCAACCTTCTATGTTTCTATGTTTCTATGTAACTCTATTTACTCACCTAACTCCAGGTTAGGGCGATGTGGTGAGGAGCCAGTATTCTTTGGTCACAGGGTGCCCAGTGTAAGTGTCTGAGGTGGGGGGTAAGGTGTTTTTAGAGTCCCAAAGTTACTTAATGTTGTCAAAGTCAAAGGCAGGACTCCACTCTTTAAAAACAACAGCCAATGCTTTATTATACTTGATCTCAAGGGGCAGTGGTATCCCTCTTTTTGGGGCATCCCAAATTGGGCTCTCGTTGTGTGAAACCCCCAGATGGAAACTCTCTTCCCAGAGCCCTGCCGCATCTCCAGCATGCCAGGCCTTTCTGGGTGGGTAGCATGGGGACAGGCGCAGCTGGAGATGTGGCTGGAGGCACTCGCTCCATTCAGATTTCCTTTGTCGCACTGTTCAGTGGTGCACCAAGACACAGACGGCACTCTTTAAAAATGACAGGCAATGCTCTATTCTCTTTGAAGACAGTACAGTTATAGCTATACAAAACAGATGTTACACTCCTTCCCTGCACTGAAGCTGGTCATAGCTGGACTTACTCCTATAAGTAAGTTCTTGGGTATTGTTTCCGACCCAAGACTCATTAGGGTGGCTCTGTCTTTCCAGTCACTTATGCAGGTTCTCTTCCATGGACTTCTCTCTGGCTCAGCTCCTCAGCTATAACCCAATTTCTTACAGTAGGATGCTTTCGTGAATACCCTTAGTTCTGGCCCAGCTTCAGCATTGTATTAGCCAATTCACATGCTGCACATGTCAAAGACATGCTTAGCATTGGTCACAGTCTCCTTAAAGTTAACCAAAACCCAGGATTTTCACTATCCCAGGTTTAGATCCATCCCTCTGGGGCACCCCAGTTTGGGATGCCCCGCTATGTGAAACACTGCCATTAGCCCGCTGTCCTATCCTTTCCACGAGCAAGAGCAGGTGCAGCTTTACTGCAAACAGCTTTTTTGGCCACGCATATTAATGTTGGCGAGGTAATCATATTGGGCGACTGGAGGGGTTCTCATTGACTCCAGGGTCGCTTTTGGGACCACTTTAAAGACCAGCTCCAACCGGTTCCATCTAATTCTAACTGCCATTTCCTAGCTCTCACTTTCTGACCTGAACTGAGACATTTCCCTAACCAATGCCATCTAGTATCCTCACTGCTGACTTAATTATTTTAACCAATGTCTTAATTAAAAAATATCACTTCCAGTCTAAACAGATACATAGTTACATAGTAAATATGGTTGAAAGGTTGAAAAAATAAATTTGTTCATTAAGTTCAACCAAGGAAAGGAGTTGGGGAAAGTTATACTGTGTTACTGACAGTAAGCTAATAGTAACTGTTAAAGAAGAACATTAGAGGTATTAGGGAGTTAATAAAAACTTCCTAAAACTGGCTTGCTCGGCCTGGCCACTCCTCAGATTCAAAATTTAGCAATTTAAAACGTACCTGTCGCATCGCGCTCTGGCATCCTTCTGTCCCGCGCTGAGAGCCGCAGGACTTTGGAAGAGCGCCCAGGGAAGGGCAAGTATGGCTAAAGCTCTGGGTGGCTAAGGGGGTGGAAAAGGTCCAGGAATGCTTCCGGATGTCTGTGTTTTCCGACATCTAAAAGGCAGTGAGAGAGGGATGTTTACAGAGGAACATCACAAAAGGTCTTATTTTCCTCTTATTTTCTTCTAAATAAGCATCTAATCCTTTTTTGAAGCCGTCATCTGCTGATGCTGTACAAGCTTCCGAGGAAGCCTATACCACCGATTGAAAGTTCTTATAGTAAGAAATGATTGTCACCTCCAGAGACTGAATCTTTTTTTTCTACAGTTCTGCAGGACAGTTGCTAAATTACACTGGCTGCTACATAGTCACATGTTCCAAATCTATACAGAGATGCCCCTCTTTAGCTTTAGGGCTAGTTCTTTTGTGATACCATATATGTGTCAGGCTGACCAGCTTTTTCTTTTGTGATACTAGATGCTTATCTATACTTTGCAAAGCCTATGGGAGGCCAACTGGTGACTGTGTGTAAATGAAGCATTTTAGGGAATTTGTTACCATATCCTGATACATAACATGAGAAATTGGAGGTTTTCACCACATTCTAGGTAAGTTAAAGGTAGACACATCTGTATACATCCATCAAATGCATCGATATTATCCAATATTATATGCAAGTCAAAAATATCTTACATTCAGAATTCAAATCCCACTTATTCTTTCATAGATTAATGTACTAAGTGGTTTACTAACTGGAGAAGTAGCTGAATGCCATAGAAGTGCCTTATGAAATCATTATAAATAAATAAATGATATAATCAGGGGAAGGCCCTGGAATTTATAAGACTCAGGGCTGCCAGATTCCCTATCCTCAGGGCATCTTGATTTAGGATGTCCTTGTGTGAAACCCCCTGAATTCCCACTAAAACCTATCTGATCCCTACCTAACGGAGCATGCGCAACTGCATTCAGCTCCATTCGACCCTTAGTTAGGCCGAATAGAACTGAGCACACTCATTGGATGAGTGAGTTTTTCTGGGTGACCTGGGGGGTTTCAGACAGCAGGGCGTTCCAAATCCGGGTGCCATAGGGGACGAAAAGCTGGGATAGTCAAAATTGCGAGTTTTGGTCCACTTTAAATACACAAACTAATATACCATAATACAAGGGAGTTCTACTAATTGGAACAACTAAATAAAAATATAACCTACTAATCATTGATATGGAGACTTACTAACGGGCAGGCTGATTCATTAGTAGCGCCAGCTATCGGCAGATGAGCATCTGTATAGCAGCGCTTACAGTGACCGCTATTATACACTGTGATCGGTTATCGGTGCTGTAACAGAGCACTTCAGTCGCTGTAGTAACCTGGCTGGCATTGATAAATGAGATGTATGTTGGGCTTCTAACACCAGTACAGCGCTGCAGCGAACAAAAGGTAGCGCCAGTTCAGTGCGACAGACTCTCTGCACCTCACACCATATTCATCAAAAAATCTGAATCACACAGCGTTGGCGCTCTGGATCTGGTCGCTATAGCATAGAGCGCCAGACGCTGTGTGATTAAAGTCTGTGTTTGAACACATATCCACCAGTAACAAAGCGAAAACACATGGAATGACATTGTTGTAACATTGTGACATTAACACTTTAATGCCAGACCTGTAATGACAATTCTGCATAAAAATCTAAAAAATCAAAAAAAAGTTTTCAAAAATGACTGTTTCTAGGCCAGGAGAGGTCACACAATGATTTGAGAGAAAAAAAAATTAAAAACAAAAAACCCTGTTTAAACAGAAGAAAGGGGACGACCATTGAAATGTATGGGAGAGCGTCAAGCAAGCGTCTGGAAACTAGAATGCTGGCGCTATACGCTGAGCCGCCTGTAATGATGAATCGTATACTACATGGTGCTACCAGAATCGCCTTCATAAATGTGGTTTTGCATACAGTGCCTGGCGTTCACCAGACGCTGCCTGCCGCTACGAAGCGCTACCTGGTGCTAGAACTTCATGAATAAACCCCATAATAATATCCCAGAGTGAATGCCCAGAACAAGGAGCCCTGGGGTAGAGCTGAGAGAAGGAATAGTTAGGGTAACGATTAGAGATGAGCGAACTTCTAAAAAATTCGATTTCTCAAAGAAATTTGGGTTCGTCCGAATCGAACTTTTACGAATCGCTCATCTCTGGTGGGAGCGGGGAGGCCAGCTGCGCTGTCAGCGGGCGGCGAAAGCCGACTTCCGCCGCCCGCTGACAGCGCAGCCGGTCTCCCCGCTCCCACCATGCCGGCATTTTTTTTTTTATTTCAGGGAAAATTCAGTCAGCACAAACCATTAAAAATTCGGGTTCGTGCTGAATCGAATTTTCCCTGAAATTCGGAGCGAATTCAGGTTCGTTAGAACCGATTCGCTCATCCCTAGTAACGATCATAGCCAGCTCCTGAAATGTTTCTCCGCAGGAAATCATTACCCAAGGGCCAACTGGAACAAAAAAAAGTTAACGAGGCTTTCTTACCAGTAGAAACAAAGCACTAGCGTAGCGGGATTATTTTCAGTTAGGGTGTATAATTAGATCCTCTTCTTACTCTAACATGTTTATATAGATTAGACAATTTCACAGTACTTTGAAGAACGAAATTCCAGTTAGACTTTCTTCCTCGTATGGCTACCAACTAGGTCAACGCCGGCCATGTTTAGGTTTTATGTGCAAGCCCACTCAGCAAACCACATTGGTCACTGACAGTCATGTGATTGGTACTCATATGAGGAAGCGAGGAAGTAGTAAGCACTTGACTTTAGTTTTATTTTTGTTCATGCTGATGGAACCTGCTGGACGCTGCTGAAAGCAGAAAAAAACAATTTTGGGGCTAGGGCTAAGGGATGGGTTGCTAGGAAATGATGGCTAGCAAAGGGGCAGTAGGGCTAAAATCAGGAAATGATGGCATCGGTCTAGTCGGGTCTCTCTGCCCTGGGACATCTCAATTTATTAACAACACCCTGGGTCTCAAAAAATTGAGATGTCCCTGGAGAGAGAGACACCCACCTAGACCGATGCCATCATTTCCTGATTTTAGCCCTACTGCCCCTTTGCCAGCAGCATTTGGAAAAGTGGCGTTGTATTATCCCAAGGAACTAGAACACGCTGTTCTGATTTCTGTAGTCATATAATATTGCTAATAGACAGGCAGTGCTCCCTGGGGTCTGTATGCAAATAAGTTGTTGTTACAATGTAAATAATTAGCTCATTAGCATATAATCATTCCCTTAGATAAAAACAGCAGTGTCAGTTTTATTTATTTATTGGCCCTGCTTTAATAAACCTTCCTTAAAATATCTCCTGAAAGGAAGGGCCGTAATTCAGGCTTTATTTCAAAAATAGGAATTAGTTCAAATAAAATATTCTAGGGAAAATGTATTAAATCAGGGCAATTACGTTAATTACTGAACTACTTTAGAGTTTATATTAAACTGGACCAAAACTATAAATCTCTTTAAACAACAACCAGTACAGCGCTGCAGTGAGCGAAAGGTAGCACCAGCCTAGTGCGTCCAGCACTCGCCGCTTCACACCATACTTATCAAGTATGTGTGTGTCACACAAAGCGTTGGCGCTCTGAAGCTGGGCGCTGTAGCATAGAGCGCCAGACGCTGTGTGATTAAAGCCTGTTTTTGAACACATATCCATCAGTAACAAAGCGAAAACACATGGAATGACATTGTTTTAACACTGTGACATTAACACTTTAGTGCCAGACCTGTAATGACAATTCTGCATAAAAATATAAAAAGTCAAAAAAGTTTCTTAATATGTTTGTCTGCAGCCAGGAGAGGTCACACGATGATTTGAGCAAAAAAAAAATGTCAAACACGCTGTTTAAACATAAGCAAATGAACGGCCATTAAAATTTATGGGAGAGCGACATTGAACAAAAGGTAATACCTGGCGCTCCGGAAGCCAGAGTGCCGGCGCTATACACTTAGACCGCCTGTAATAATGCATTGAACGTGACATGGTGCTGCTAGAGGCACTTACCAGATTTGCTTTCATAAATGTGGTTTTGCATACAGCGCCCGGCATTCACCAGACGCTGCCTGCCGCTACGGGGCACTACCTGGCGCTATCCCTTCTTAAAAAATACCCTTAAATGCTGATTCACAGGCTGCACTGTCCCAGACCTGAACAGGGGACAGAATTGATGGAGTTTTGGACTTGTGACCTGCCATCAGTCACAGGAGCACTGTCATGCGCTCTCCATTCATTGCAATGTGTTCCAAGGCCTAACATGCCCTCTTCATTGTAGTGAAAGGAGATGGTGTGGCAACGCTCCCGTGACTGATGGTGGAGGGCACAAGTCAGACAAGGAAGCTAGTAGATGGAATTCAGGCCCAGGGCGGCGTGGGAAGCTATCTAGTGATCAGGTGAGTTGCTGATTCGGACTGGAGTCGGACTGATCAGCTGCGGGGGACAAAAGATGAGTACCCTTTTGTTATTTTTATTGGGTAGTCAATCATTTCAAGTCAATCACTTGTCCCTCCACAAACAATTAGTTTAAAGAAAAAGGGTGGAATTAAAATACTGAATGTCAGGGGCTACAGAGTAGACCATCACAGTGTTCTTGACATCACAACATCGTTATGCATACATCACAGTAGGCTATAAGGTATCTGTGAACTATTTACATTTCAATAGCAGGCTCATGACTGCTTTATAGTGTATCACAGCTGACGACAATAGAAAAACATATAATACATCAGCTGTTCCTTGGCTATAACAATGTAACACATTGGAAACTCTCACCAGGGTGCTGGCAGACTTTTCAGAATGACTCATCTTGTTGGTTCCAGTTACAGCAGGAGGGATAGATAATACATCCTGATTTTTTTAATCGCTATCTCAGTATTTGGCATTGTGAGATCTGTTGCATCTGTATGCCTTCACCAACATTTTGAATTTCTTGAGAAGCCCAATTGAATTTGCCCCTTCTACAGCTACACCTCCCAGGGACCTCACCAGTAATGTCCAAGGGTGACTCAGGCATGCATGACTGGCGGCAGAAAGGAGAAAGGGTTCATAGAATTTATAAGTAAATGTAAAGCAAGACTGAATGAAAAAGATGTCCCCTGACATCCAGCATCAAATGAGCAAAAAAAAAAGGCTTATGGCCCATACTTGTAGAAATCTATAAGCCAGTACTTAGGGCTGTTTCTAGGCTCAAATAAGTGGCACCATCACCCTGGGAGCAAGAGGGGTGGGGGCACAGAGCTGATGGCTTAGTCTTGAATTTGGCTCCGAGTATGACACCCTTTCGCATTGTGCTGGGGTGCTCCAAGGGTACTTAAAATTACCTTGTCATGCCCTGGAGTAGTGTGTGTGGAGAAAGGAGGCTTGAACCTGCAGGAGCAGAGTATGGCTGGAAAGCATGCTGTCATACTTGCCTTTGGGGTGTGGGAGGTGTGCAATCGCACAGGGAGCCATCGTCAGGGGGGCCCCATGCAGGTACTTCTAGGTACTTCTACCTGGCATCAAGCTTGATGCTAGTTCATGTACAGGGGGTTTCCGGTGAACCCTAGTAGGCAGTAGGCCATAATGAAGAAGCACAGATATGTATTGGTGGTGTTGGAGGGCACCATCTTGTAGTATTTCACAGGGCACCTTTCATCCTAAGGCCGGCCCTGGCCTAAGAAATGAATGATGGGGAGCAGAATGCAGGAGCCAGGGTAAGAATAAGAGCATGCTTCCCTTCTGAACTCTGTACAAGTCAGCACCGAGCCTTCATCAAAGGGCATGGATTTATGTTTTAGAGGGATCCACTTGTACTCTGCATATAAATAAGGGGTCTGGGGGGTCCGCTACCACTCTTAATTACTGGGCTTGTGGTGTAGCGCTAGCTACTATGGAGGGGGGTCATTTTTTACCTAATTTTGAAGGGCATTTAGACTAGAAATTGCCCTGCCATTAATTGTTGTCGTCGTTTTTTTGACAGCTTTGTTATATTCTAAAAAAAAGTATTTCTAACCATATAAAATCATCCTGAAATAGTGATTCACATGTACAGCGCTAGAGACAAACTTTTCCTAAGCTGCTAACTTCATTCATGTAAACCCCCAGCTTGACCATTTTTAAATTAAATGGTTCAACATTTCCCATAATAGCAATTGAAAGCCAGTTAGTACACTTCAGTGCTTCGCTTGGTTATTTAACACGTACTGGGGGAACCAACCATGTCAGGCTTGTAATCTAAGTAGTCAGCGAGTTGCTGCTGATTTAGCACAAGAGATGTCACCAACTGGATTTCATCATCGATAACCGGCTTATCCACTTTTACCGTTCATGTGATATATTGTTTGTGTCACTTCTCCTATTTGTCAAACAATTTAACTGGAGAACAGTCGGACCCAGAAATTCTTCTGCTCCATTAGAACCGCTGTGGGTGCTGAAATGTTTGGTTGCACGCATTCACAATACCTATATTCACAATATACCCAATATAAGGTTTACTTTGGTGAATTGTATCAATATTCATTATATACATATGTAGACTCAAGTAATGTATGAGTTATGTCTGGGTTTTTCTCCCAGGAATTACTTGATATATGGTCTTTCACCTATTTAACTGAAACCATCTGTTTTGTGAAGGATTGTATTTCATGACGGCCTCTTTTTGGTAACAGGAAGACTGAGGGGCAATTGGGGGAGGAGAAATTAAGGTTTGACACAAGTAATTTAAGAAGAGAAAGGGGTTGCTTCGTTGCTGCTTTCTCTCTGAGATACAATGCAGGGGACATGAAGGGGTGCCATGCAGGCAGTAGGGCAGGGGCTGGGCAGAGGACAAAAGGCTCTGGTTGAAATAGTTTCAGAGAGATTGCCGCTTTCTTGTATGGACACTCTGTTTAAATTCTAGACGTTGCAACTTTACATATTTACACTTTTTATATTATTACTTTTTCTGTAATGTAACCGGCTCTTTTTTAATTAAATCCACCCATCGATTTTTGGTTTCAGTCCGATACTTGTTCCTTGAATTATCATAGCTTAGATTATATCTGGATGGCCCAATAGTCCTTGTTAAAAGTTAAACAAGGAACCAAACTTATTACATGGCTCTAACTACTTTGATGGGGGCATTTTTTATCTAATTTTTTAATCTAATTTTAAAGGGCATTTAGACTAGAAATCTTTCCTATTTTTAATGGGGCACCTCTCTTTTGTGTCATTAGATGCTAAAATGAGACGCTAAAAAATATATTGAAGTAAAATATGTATATTATTCCTATGTTATCATTTTTTTAAATTGTCACCGTATCTTTGTACAGTGAAATTGTATGCTATTTGTGCAACTTACCAACTGGCTAGGCTCACCCCATTATATATTCCCGAGACCTATTTTTCTGTTGCAGCCAGAACAGATGTTGTATGGTGCGACATAAGAAGCCACCATAAAGTAACTACTTTCAAAATGTTGACCTCCCCTAGTTACGCATCTTGGGCAAATTAGTACATTTCATATTTTTGGCTCTTTTTATGAGAACCAAACTAAATTTGGTAAGGAAAAATGAAATGTGTGCATCAGAAAGGTCACAGTGAACTACTGTTCTGCTACTGTGCTGGGTGCTGTCTGTTATGTGATGTGCAACTTATACAACAAAATTTTGGGATATGTATGTATTTTATTAAAAAAAAAGACATGGCATAAGCTTTCATTTGCTGACTTGGGTTTTAGAAGGAGTTTATTTTCTCTTTTGCTGACTTGATTTCTTTGCGATTGAGAAACAGAGACCTGCCATTGTCTGTGGGGTTTATTCATGAAGGTCTAGCGCCAGGTAGTGCTTCATAGCGGCAGGTAGCGTCTGGTGAACGCTGTGTGCTGTACGCAAACCACATTTATGAAAGCGATTCTGGTGAGCGACTCTAACAGTGCCATGTAGTGTAAGATTCATCATTACAGGTGGCTCAGCGTATATTGCCGGCGCTCTAGCTTCCAGAGCGCCAGTTATAACCTGTCGCTCTCCCATACATTTCAGTGTTCCTTCTAATCTTTTTACTGAGCCTATTTTTTTTCCTCACAAATAATTGTTTCACCTCTCCTGGGCTGGAAAAAAATATTTTAGAAAACATTTTTGATCATTTACATTTTTATGCAGAATTGTCATTACAGGTCTGGCACTAAAGTGTTAATGTCACAGTGTTCCAACAATGTAATTCCATGTGTTTTCGCTTTGTTACTGGTGGATATGTGTCCAAAAACACACTTTAAGCACACAGCATCTGACGTTCTATGCTACAGAGACCAAATTTAGACCCCCGGCACTCTGTGAGTCTTTTTTTGTTGAATATGGTGTAGCTCGCCGAGTGCCAGGCACTCTGAGCAGTTGCTACCTCTCGCTACCTCTAGCGCTGTACTGTTGTTAGGTTTACAAGGTATGGCGCATAATGTGAGATGGTCACTGCCGTCAGACAGGATGGCTCTGCCCCTGTGTTTACTACGGGGCAGATTTCTGTTGCAAGCGTCTGGTTGCCTAGCAGCGGGCGGCGTGCTCTGCCAGATGACATGGAGCGTGAGGACGCCGTCTGCGTCCGGTGATCTAGCTGAGTTGACGCCTGCTGTGCCCCGGACCGTGTAGATGCCGGGGTTTTGTTCTTCTGCTCACCTGCGCTTGAGACACACGGTATGATTGTGGGTTAACGGGGTGATCAGGTCACGCAGGTGTTGTGGCGCGACCGCTATTGGGAGAGGGTGTTTGGGCCAGTGTGAACGGCATCATGTTGTGGGGTGGGCGGGCACTAGCGAACACAGTTTCAATTTACTAATTAAGGAGAAGATTGGAGAGGGTGGGTATAGGGTAGGCAGGCATTATTTAAGGGCTGATGATTACAGTCACATTACCCTGACCCTTGAAGCAGCATGGGGGCTGCGTGCGCGGGTAGCTTCATTTAAGATTGACCGGTCCGTTGCCCTGGGTGACAGCACGTGAGATACATTGTTTTGCATTATCTGCCGGCACTTGCTATTTTTCATACCGTGGTTTGGGTTCACACTATTGCTCCATGGGTGGGTTTCCTGTGCAGCAGCAGGTCAATTGATAGATCATTATGGTTTGCACTTGCACAATTCCTTTGTATATGGTTTTATATAGTTAGGTCACTATTTGATAGATTCATTTACACCAATAGGGTGTTTAGTAGTAGTGTAGTTTAGGTATTGGGTATTAGCATTACTATTTGGTATTTTTTTGCATATATATTATATTTATATATTTCTTAATTGCATTTATATATACATTTTTTTGTGTGTTTTTGGGTGTGCACACATTTGTGTGCATTAATAGGTATATGGTTATATATTTTTTCTGCATGTATAGATTTTGTATATAATATACTTGTATTGATTTTTGTACATATTTGTATTGGTATAGATATGTGTTTTGGTTGTGATATATATATACTTTTTTAATAATTCACATTTCCACACCAAAAAATCTTTTTAACATATATATTTTTTGAGTTTTTGTGCCGGCACAAACTAGTAATAAGAATATACAGTCTTCACCCAGGGGTACATTATACATTGGTTAGCCCCTTTGGTCGGGCAGATTATAGTTATTAATCAATTGTTCTCGGTCATATCGATTGTTTTTATTTTGTCTTGTGGTGTGTAGATGTTTGATGTTTTTAACTTTTTGTACTAATAAAATATGCATTTTTGATTAGAATTATACATGTTTTTTGTGGTGCTTCCAGTGGGAGAAAGGTGTGCTTAGCATGCCTACTCCAGGTTTGTGTAGAGTCAGCTGTACTGTTGTTAGATGTGGTGTAGGCTTGTCCACTTTTGATCAGAACACCGCCTTGCGTACGCTGTGGCAAATAGGGAAACAGTATTAATGGTTTAGATCTAGGAACCTATTATTACAGTAACTGAAGTACATTATGTGAAAGCTAAATGTAAACAAAATGTACAATATTTCTAAAATGCTAAGCAGTGCTGTTGAATCAATTTAATGTTTGATTTTGTATTTTTAAGTTGTAATACATGTTGGATACATGCAACAGGCCATCCCCTGGTGAATGTACTTCTTAGTTTCGCTTTGTTGTTCAGTTGTTACATTGTTGTGTCTAAAATTTTTCTTTGTTTTTATAAATGTTTTTCAGGGCATCATAGAGCCCAAACCTCCTGCAGATGCTGCAGTTTCGGCACTTGGACATAGTCGATGTAAGAATTACATTAATTTTGTTAGTAAACTATATGCATCAAGTGTATTTTGCCTATATCATTTTCTTTTGGAAATGAGACCTGATATTGTTTATTGTTATGAAGTGGCCATGTGGCCTCTAGCACAGTTGGGTCTCTTCTGGTGTTCCACAACTTCAAACTATTATGTGGCTTGATAATGTGTTAGCCAAAGTAGTTTAGTTTTAGCTAACACATGGCCAAGTGTGTCCCAATAATTAGTCAGATTGAACTATTCCCTACAGACAAATTTGAGGGGTATAATTTAAATTTCTAATACAATGTTCTTATGATTATTTCTGTTGTGTTTTTTCTCTATACAGATGTTTCCAGGCAGACGGGCCCCGTGGTAATTCTCCACACCCCATCTCCAGGACCCTCCAGAAGCATGGGCCCAAGCCGCAGCTGTGATGGTGAGTAATGTTATTTTTGACAATAAGATTGTAGACATGCATATGTATGTGTCCATGACCATGTACACATGTTAGTGGCAGTCTAGAGTTGACATTCATACATGGAGACCCTCTTTTTAGAATTTTCAATCAGAATTGAATCGAAGCATGCTAGTTTCCTGCCCCTGCTAATATAACTTGACCCTACTTGATAAAGGCAGCAGTTGGTTATGTGCTTTATGTGCTGGGTTTCCATCCCTGCTACTATTGTAACTCCCCATTCACTATTGATTAGATCCAATAAATAATTTAATTTAAAAGGTCAATTTATTTAGATTATATTGCCTCAGGTGTAATTGACCACTACATTAAGTACATTCCGGTGGTCAAGTAGGCCTTATTTGGTTAGGTTATGTGCTTTGTGATGTTAGACTAGGGTGGTTATGTACACAGATTCTTTTATTTTGCCATCTATTATTCAGAAAGGTTGTTGTGTATGTTTTAAAATATTTGTCATGAATTATTGTTAAACTAACATTTTTACCAAAGATCATAGGTATATACTGTATTTGTTGAACCGTGGTACTTAATTGTGTCTTTTCTTTCCCACAGCGTGCACAGATGAGCATCACAGACTGTGGCAATATGTGATGGAACCACGTTGAATGCTGCTGGAGATGCAGAATCAAAGACAGGGTGGGGGAATTAACTTTTCCGCTGTGCAGCTGTTTTGTTTCTTGGCCATGTTGGCCAATTTTTGGTTAATAAAAAATATTATAATATTATTAATATAATATATTTATATTATTTAACATACATTTGTGTTTGGTTTTTATTTAGAATAGTATTGTCTGACACCACGCACACACCAAAAACATATCAGAAAAAAATTAACAAAAAAAATGTGGGTGCAATATAACATTGCCAAGATAACATTCTAAACACTGTGTTTTTACGGTGGTGTTAGAGCAGCATAGGAACGCTCAGGCGCTGCATTGAATGAAAGTGAGCGCCTCTACAGCGACTCACATACATCACATTTATCATTGTTAAAATGATTACTACAGCATGCCGACAGCGAATGAGACACTCTGTTACAGCGCCCTGCTGACTATAATCTGTCCCTAAAATCTCTGATGCAATGGAGAGTGTTCTTTTTAAGAAATCTTGCAACACTTGGGAAGGGGGCCCACTCAGGTATGGGTTAATGATCAGCTTCTTTAAAAAGATTGCATCAAAAGAATTACGGGGCCTGGGCTGGTCCCCAACCCAGATAATACCTCACCATATTTGTATAAAATCAATACATTTTATTGTTATATCAGGTTAAAAACCATTAGTGGAGCATGGTGTGCATGTTACATACAAAACACATATATTAACAATAAAATACAGACATGATTTTACATATATCACTTTGATATTTTGTTATATATTGCTGAATCTCATTGGAGGATCCAAAAGCTTCTTCCTGGAGCTTAGTAATTGTATGGTCTGTACCAGTTTCGCTCCTCTTTATATGCAGGCTTTTTCGCTTTCTCAGCAAAAATGCTCCTTTAAGCTAAATGGACAGGCCCACAAAGAAAGGAACAGATTGTCAAGGCTATAATAGAAAGCTTTATATGGCGGATCGTACGCCTGTGATAATAGAAAGGTGTACCTGTAAAACGAATTCAAAAGCAGCGTTCCCTGCGTCTATGGTAGTGGGGAATATGCCCTTGACTGTGTGTTGTCCCCTTTGTCTATAAATGAATAGATAGGTGCATATTTCAACTATCCCCTACAATAAATAAATTACTAATCCTCAAATATCAGAATCTTTAGAACCTCACCTGGGTTTGGGCGAATTGCCCATCGCTATATGGTTGATGGTGCTCTGTCACTCCCCCTTGATCCAAGCAGGAATGGTGCAGTTTGGTCCTGCCCACAAGCCCTGTGCTTCATAGCTTGAGACACAGAAATGAGTAAGGGTGCACTGGCGTCCAGTGCCTGATTATGAGGGGGCACAAGGGGGCGCGTGCCTCAGGGCCTTCACTACTTGCCCTGAAACGGGGGCCTTCACCAACCTTTGGTTTATGGGTCCAGGAGGCTTTTCAGTTTGATGGGCCACGGGGCCGGCAACAAATCTATCGGTGGCAGTGGAGGACCCCCGCGCCTGGGCAAGTCTTTTTTTTTTGTTTTTGCAAACCTGTAGCCAAAGCCACCACAGGGCAGGATGGAGAGTCTAGAGCAGCAAAGCCGCCATTAGTAACGCTACAGTGATGGGTGCTTGCAGAGCTGTCAATCAGTGGTCGCTCACTGCACATAAGCCACCAGGTACAGCCGCTGGCAGCACAATGCAGGGAACTGGACCAGCCGGGCGACTACACCCCCCCCCCCCCCCCCACCCAGAATGGCAAAGTTCCCAAGCAGCACGCACCTGCACAAGGGACTCAATCTGATGTTCCAGTAAGTGGGCGGGTGCCAGACAACCACCAATCAGTTACTAGGTTGGGCTATTATTAGTGCTCTGTAGCGCTCTGCCATACATTTCAATGGGGTTTCATTTAGTTGTGTTTAAATAGCATTTGGCCTCCACCACATTCCTGTAAGAGGGGGGCCTCCGCAGTCTGCAGGGCGGAACAACAAAAATAATCGATTGCCCTCCCCCCCAGAGCCGGCCCCCAAACTATGGCTAGCGCTTCCGCTTCCCATTCAGAGTGTGCAGTGTGAAGAGGAGTTAGAGGAAGCACGTGGGGGAGACGTGAATGGCAGGGAATAAGCCAGTGGGGGCAGGAAGAACAATGAGTATTTATATGATTTAACATATTTTGTGTACTATTTCATATTTTACTGGGATAAAGATGAATAAATAAGTTGCTTTAAAATTAAACTGCAGTGCAGCTGTTCTACTGTTTAAGGATGTATTGCCTTTTAATTTTGTTTTAAAATATATGTTGAGTTTGGAATGTTTGTTGTGTTCATGATTAGGGATGAGCGAATCGATCCGGACGAACCCGGATTCGATCCGAATTTCATGAAAAATTCGATTTGGATCGAATCCGAATTTTCCTGTGCTTCGTTCGCTCGAAGTTTTCCTTTAACATCCATTCATTTACATTACAGGCATTCTAAGATGGCGGACGGGACATGTCCAGACATCTACCCCGCAGCAGTGCAAGCTGGGGCAGTCACATGCAGCCTATCAGCAGCCAGCAAGCCCGGTGACGTCACAGCGCTATTTAAGTCGGCGGACATCTTGCTTTTCCTCATTTCTCTATTGCATTCGTGAGAGACAGGACGCTGCTGTAGTGAGGGAGAGACAGAGAGCCAGGGACAGACAGGGACAGGCTGGAGACAGGCAGGAGACAGACAGAAAGTCAGCGAAAAGCAGGGAAAGTTAGGAAAAATCGGAGGCAGTCACAGTGAGATTTCTTTTTTTTCATCCAGCCTGAGTGTTACTGGCTGGCTGACTGGCTTTGTTAGCGTTTTCAGGCTGCTTATACACTTACTGTGCATATATACTGAACTGACTACACCAGCCTCTATTTACTGCTATAACCCTTTGCACTTATTATAATAGAAATTTGGCCTGATAAACAGACTTGCTGTGCATAGTATTACTGCTCACAGGTGCACTCCTGCCTGTTGGGGCATCCCATTCTGTGACTACACCAACCTATATTTACTGCTATAACCCTTTGCACTTATTCTAATAGAAATTTGGCCTGATAAACACACTTTTGCTGTGCATAGTATTACTGCTCACAGGTGCACTCCTGCCTGTTGGGGCATCCCATTCTGTGACTACACCAGCCTCTATTTACTGCTATAACCCTTTGCACTTATTCTAATAGAAATTTGGCCTGATAAACACACTTTTGCTGTGCATAGTATTACTGCTCACAGGTGCACTCCTGCCTGTTGGGGCATCCCATTCTGTGACTACACCAGCCTCTATTTACTGCTATAACCCTTTGCACTTATTCTAATAGAAATTTGGCCTGATAAACACACTTTTGCTGTGTATAGTATTTCTGCTCACAGGTGCACTGCTGACTGTTGGGGCATCCCATTCTGTGACTACACCAGCCTCTATTTAATACTATAACCATTTGCACTTATTCTAATAGAAATTTGGCCTGATAAAGACACTTTTGCAGTGCATAGTAGTACTGCTGCCAGGTGCACTGCTGACTGTTGGGGCATCCCATTCTGTGACTACACAAGCCTCTATTTAATACTATAACCATTTGCACTTATTCTAATAGAAATTTGGCCTGATAAAGACACTTTTGCTGTGCATAGTAGTACTGCTGCCAGGTGCACTGCTGACTGTTGGGGCATCCCATTCTGTGACTACACAAGCCTCTATTTAATACCATAACCATTTGCACTTATTCTAATAGAAATTTGGCCTGATAAAGACACTTTTGCTGTGCATAGTAGTACTGCTGCCAGGTGCACTGCTGGCTGTTGGGGCATCCCATTATGTGACTACACAAGCTCCTATTTAATACCATAACCATTTGCACTTATTCTAATAGAAATTTGGCCTGATAAAGACACTTTTGCTGTGCATAGTAGTACTGTTGCCAGGTGCACTGCTGGCTTTTGGGGCATCCCATTCTGTGACATACCATTAGCCTCTGCATTTACTGTAAGCTGCACAGTTATTTAAAGTAATTTGGCCTGTATGAGCCTGCTTACACACTGTTGCTGTGTGCATATATACTGATCTCAAGTCTGCTTTGGGGCATCCCATTCTGTAACATACCATTAGCCTCTGCATTCACTGTAACCTGCACAGTTATTTAAAGTAATTTGGCCTGTATGAGCCTGCTTGCACACTGTTGCTGTGTGCATATATACTGATCTCAAGTCTGCTTTGGGGCATCCCATTCTGTGACATACCATTAGCCTCTGCATTCACTGTAAGCTGCACAGTTATTTAAAGTAATTTGGCTTGTTTCAGCCTGCTTACACACTGTTGCTGTGTGCATATATACTGATCTCAAGTCTGCTGTGGGCATCCCATTCTGTAACATAACATAACCTACCTCTCTTATTTACACTAAGCATCTCTCTTATTTAAACTAAGCAGGCCTCTTATTTTCACTAAGCAGCTCTCTTATTTAAGCTAAGCAGCTCTCTTATTTAAACTAAGCAGGCCTCTTGGATGCTGATTGTCCACTTTTGGGTGTGCATTATATTCGGTTTCATATACAGTGGGGTATCCCAATTTGTAAGATAACCTACCCCAACCATGTAAACTAAAGAGGCCTGTTGCAGCCTGAGTTTCTCTGCTTGCGTATGGCCTGCATTACAATCTGTCTCTTTCAATGACACTGCTGCCTGGGGTATCCCAATTTGTAAGATAACCTACCCCAACCATGTAAACTAAAGGTTACGTCCTTCCAGAAGGAAAACTTATGCCGAACACGATTTTTGTTGGGGGCACTGACCTTTGGATTGATCGGCATGAAATTAAGGATTTTTTTCAAAGTATGGCGCTGTAAAGAAGGTCAAAATTATTTCTCATACTTTTTGACTGCTTTCATTTAACCAGGCCGCAGGGCACCCCAAAGCTGCACCTTGCACCCTACCTGTTTATACTAAATAAGCATCTACAGCCTCAGCTTTATTAAGTTATTGCATTTTGAATTGGTTTTGGTCTGCTTTAAATACACCAGGCCGCAGAGCATCCCAAACCTGCATGTTGCACCCCATCTGTTATACTAAATAAGCGTTGATCAGCATCAGCTTTATTAAGCTATTGCATTTTGCATTGGTTTTTGTACTGCTGCCAAAACACTAGCCCATATGGGCATCCCAAACCAGCACATGTCACCCTATCTGTTATACTAAATAAGCTTCTACAGGCCCTTTTTTATTTATTTATTTTTATTTATATAGAGCTGTAATAGCTTATATAGTGAGGTAAATTTGCCATTTTGCTGCATTATATAGAGCACTCCCTCTGTAAATCTGAGGGGCAATAGTTTATATTATAAGGTAAATTCATGGTTTTTCACCATTATATGGAGCAGCCCCTGTGTAAATCTGAGGGGCATTAGCTTATATAGTGAGGCAAATTTGCCATTTTGCAGCATAATATAGAGCAGCCCCTGTGTAAATCTGAGGGGCAATAGTTTATATTATGAGGTAAATTCATGGTTTTGCACCATTATATGGAGCAGGCCCTGTGTAAATCTGAGGGGCAATAGCTTATATTGTGAGGTAAATTTGCCATTTTGCTTCATTATATAGAGCAGCCCAGTTGCCATCTAAATCAACTACTGTCCGGCCAGTACAGCTTTTCCAGGGCAAACTCTGCTAGTTGCGGACCCAAGTCAAGTTTGGCTTCCCAGCAAATCCAGTGGATCCTGAAGGTGTGTTGGCATGGTCATGTCAAGGTATGACATGACCTGCTGTTTGAGGTCCAGCTCCAGGTCTTCCTGCTGCTCATGAGTAGACTCACTATGCGGGTGTAGAAAGCTACTCACTAGCGACTGAAGACTGAGGCTGCTGCTGATGGAGCTGCTGCTGCTGCTCCTTCCACCCCCCCAGCAGCCATGGCAGTGGAAGGTGATCGCAGAGGTCCCCCCGAGTCAGACCTGCGGGAGTATGGGCCATGGCACAGATAGACATCGCCCAACTGACTACGTGGGATGTCTCTGTAGTAGGTCAGTTTTTCCTCCCTCTCAGTGGGCGTACGAAATGCCCCCATTTTGTGCCGGAAGACAAATGGAGACAATTCTGCGCTCACTAGTACGCAAGCATGTGAACATGCATCGTGCCATTTGTGCAAGTGACTCGGAGGGACTACCTGTCTCCATCTCCACTGTAAACTGCCACGGTGTGTCTGGGTCCTCTGTCTCGCCTTCCTCACAACCCTATAGCTCCTGTGGCTGCTCCTGCTCCTCCTCTCCTGTCAGATGACTAGATAAAATGGTCATTTTGTGAAACCTAAACTGTGGTTTGCTGTGCCCCACCCCCTCCTCCTCCTCCACTTCAGCCCCCACAGGCTTCATGTGGCTGTGAAATGTATGTGCCATGTCTACAGTGCCCTGACCAGCCATGGTTTCCAACATGTCTTGTAGTACATGAAGCAGTGGAATCTCATCGTTCATCTCATAGTCCTGGCAACTGACTAATAAAGTAGCTTCCTCAAAGGGCCTGAGCAAACGGTCGGTGTCACGTATGAGCTGCCAATGGTTTACATTGAATTTACACAGGGGTGTCCCCCTATCCGTTTGGATCATCCAGAAATCCGTGATGGCTTTTCTCTGTTCCTATAGTGCAGTGGTCCTCAACCCTGTCCTCAAGGCCCACCAACATGTCATGTTTTTTGGATCTCCAAATAGCCAGCTCTATTGCTCTGCAGCTGCACTAATTACTCCACCTGTGCATCTTTGTGGAGATCTGCAAAACCTGGCCTGTTGGTGGGCCTTGAGGACAGGGTTGGGGACCACTGCTATAGTGGATCCTGCATATGGAGGGTGGAATTCCAACGGGTGGAAACATCGCAAATCAGACTATGTTGGGGTATACCGTTCTGACGCTGAGGCTCAATAAGGTTGTGCTTGGTGGTGTAGGAGTGCCAGAAGTGCATGCTAACTTTCTTTCCTGTTGTTCGGATGTCTTTCAGATGGGGGCAAGACTTCAGAAAAAGCTTGACAACTAGACTGAACACGTGTGCCATGTCAGGAGTCAGGACGCATGACTCTGGCTTCCTTGTCGCAGCGCAAACAAGATGTTCTTCCAAGTATCAGTCACCATGGGTCCAAATTTGCAGTTTTCGTGGATTAAGCAATGCTTTCATGGATTGAGTTCTCATTTTTAGTAGTTCCTCCCATGTGTGACTCTGTTGGTCAAGGAAAACCATGTGAAGAACAGCGTGAAACCACAATCACCAAGGGGGCCTAAAAGGATATATATTGTCCACCATGAGTCCATAGTTACAGCTCCAGACGTAGACAACACTGTGCACATTGGTACACACTGACAGGCTAAAGGACTGGCCCACCTTCTGTTCAACAACCATGCCATGGGACTCTCCACCTCGGCTCGGCACAAGCCATCAGTTCTCTGAAAGGTCCACCACTGGGTAATGCAGCAGGCTGGACTTATGGTGACGCTGTCTGAGAGGAGAAATCCCTCAGACATCAAGATTAAAAATTCCAAGAATTTTTGAGGGATAATTATTCAGAGGCAATGATACCTAGTTGTTTCTGATTTAATTACAAGGTGGAAACACACCCTCAAACAAAACTTCACTTTGGCAATACTATTGCATTTGTCTATTCATAATTTTATGTATATATACTAACTAACCTACTTTTTCTCCACAGGATTGTGGATGCAACATGAAAAACTGACACATCGCTGAGTAGCTGATTTTTTCTATCAACAGTCCCCAATAATTCACTGCTGCTGCTGCTGCTGCTGCCGCCGCCACCACCGCAGACTCCAGGGACCCTCTTCCACTACCTTGGCTTGCAACACCTCCTCCCACGACACTCTCCTCATCACTAATTGCCGGCTAGCGGAAGAAGAGGCGAGTGTCTCCTCCACTTCTTGGCTGGGCAGTAGCTGCTGAATTTTATGATTATCAGATCTTCATCAATGGATAGTGGAGCTGAACCCAAAGCATAACAGACAGACAACAGACAGTTGACTGGGGGTGTCAGATGCCACTTGTGATGCAGTGGACTGCTTTTGCAGCACTTCCAGACAAAGTTGCTTCATTGGCTGACACAATGACTGGTAAAGCTGTGGAACATATGGTTTAAAAGCAAAAATAACCATTTGTTTTTATATGAAAAAGACCCTGGTTTATACATGCTTTTTTTTTCCAGAGACTGCCCTGCGTGGAAATGAATGGCGCATGGATCAGCCAAGCTTTCCTCCCAACAATGCCTGATGTATTCCAGTAGATAGATGACGGGGCCAGACCAACACTAAAGAAAGATGGATTGTGCAAAACAGATTTAAGGCGCTGCTCTCCAGTTACAGACATTCCTCCGCATCGGACCACAAGTAAGTATTGATAAAAAATCCTTTACGTTACTCTTACTTTTTATTAATATTCTTCGGATAAGTCGGATCAGACATGATTCCAGATTAAAAATTCCAAGAATTTTTGAGGGCTAATTAGTCAGAGGCAATGATACCTTGTTGTTTCTGATTAAATTAAAAGGTGGAAACACACCCTCAAACAAAACTTCACTTTGGCAATACTTTTGCATTTGTTTATTCATAATTTTATGTAGATATTACTAACTAAGCTACTTTTTCTCCACATGACCCTCCACAGGGTGTGATTCATCCAATTTTTGGGCTCCTGAAGCCAAACCCAGTGTCTCTTTAAAGTAATATTTGGGCTCCTGCTGCTGCTGCCAACTCCAGGGTGTGATTCATCCAATTTTTGGGCTCCTGAAGACAACCCCAGTGTCTCTTTAAAGTAATATTTGGGCTCCTGCTGCTGCTGCTGCCAACTCCAGGGTGTGATTCATCCAATTTTTGGGCTCCTGAAGCCAACTCCAGTGTCTCTTTAAAGTAATGTTTGGGCTCCTGCTGCTGCTGCAAACTCCAGGGTGTGATTCATCCAATTTTTGGGCTCCTGAAGCCAACTCCAGTGTCTCTTTAAAGTAATGTTTGGGCTCCTGCTGCTGCCAACTCCAGGGTGTGATTCATCAAATTTTTGGGCTCCTGAAGCCAACCCCAGTGTCTCTTTAAAGTAATATTTGGGCTCCTGCTGCCAACTCCAGGGTGTGATTCATCCAATTTTTGGGCTCCTGAAGCCAACTCCAGTGTCTCTTTAAAGTAATATTTGGGCTCCTGCTGCTGCCAACTCCAGGGTGTGAATCATCCAATTTTTGGCCTCCTGCTGCCAACTCCAGTATCTCTTTAAAGCGATGTTTGGGCTCATGCTGCTGCTTGCAACTCCAGGGTGTGATTCATCCAATTTTTGGGCTCCTGAAGCAAACTCCAGTGTGTCTTTCAAGCTATGTTTGGGCTCCTGCTGCTGCTTGCAACTCCAGGGTGTGATTCATCCAATTTTTGGGCTCCTGAAGCCAACCCCAGGGTCTCTTTAAAGTAATGTTTGGCTCCTGCTGCTGCTGCTGCCAACTCCAGGGTGTGAATCATCCAATTTTTGGGCTCCTGAAGCCAACCCCAGTGTCTCTTTAAAGTAATATTTGGGCTCCTGCTGCTGCTGCCAACTCCAGGGTGTGATTCATCCAATTTTTGGGCTCCTGAAGCCAACCCCAGTGTCTCTTTAAAGTAATATTTGGGCTCCTGCTGCTGCCAACTCCAGGGTGTGATTCATCCAATTTTTGGGCTCCTGAAGCCAACCCCAGTGTCTCTTTAAAGTAATGTTTGGGCTCCTGCTGCTGCTGCCAACTCCAGGGTGTGATTCATCCAATTTTTGGGCTCCTGAAGCCAACTCCAGTGTCTCTTTAAAGTAATATTTGGGCTCCTGCTGCTGCTGCTGCCAACTCCAGGGTGTGAATCATCCAATTTTTGGGCTCCTGAAGCCAACCCCAGGGTCTCTTTAAAGTAATGTTTGGCTCCTGCAGCTGCTTCCAACTCCAGGGTGTGAATCATCCAATTTTTGGGCTCCTGAAGCCAACCCCAGTGTCTCTTTAAAGTAATATTTGGGCTCCTGCTGCTGCTGCCAACTCCAGGGTGTGATTCATCCAATTTTTGGGCTCCTGAAGCCAACTCCAGTGTCTCTTTAAAGTAATGTTTGGGCTCCTGCTGCTGCTGCCAACTCCAGGGTGTGATTCATCCAATTTTTGGGCTCCTGAAGCCAACCCCAGTGTCTCTTTAAAGTAATATTTGGGCTCCTGCTGCTGCTGCCAACTCCAGGGTGTGATTCATCCAATTCTTGGGCTCCTGAAGCCAACTCCAGTGTCTCTTTAAAGTAATGTTTGGGCTCCTGCTGCTGCCAACTCCAGGGTGTGATTCATCCAATTTTTGGGCTCCTGAAGCCAACTCCAGTGTCTCTTTAAAGTAATATTTGGGCTCCTGCTGCTGCTGCTGCCAACTCCAGGGTGTGATTCATCCAATTTTTGGGCTCCTGAAGCCAACCCCAGTGTCTCTTTAAAGTAATATTTGGGCTCCTGCTGCTGCCAACTCCAGGGTGTGATTCATCCAATTTTTGGGCTCCTGAAGCCAACCCCAGTATCTCTTTAAAGTAATGTTTGGGCTCCTGCTGCTGCTGCCAACTCCAGGGTGTGATTCATCCAATTTTTGGGCTCCTGAAGCCAACTCCAGTGTCTCTTTAAAGTAATGTTTGGGCTCCTGCTGCTGCTGCTTGCAACTCCAGGGTGTGATTCATCCAATTTTTGGGCTCCTGAAGCCAACCCCAGGGTCTCTTTAAAGTAATGTTTGGCTCCTGCTGCTGCTGCTGCCAACTCCAGGGTGTGAATCATCCAATTTTTGGGCTCCTGAAGCCAACCCCGGTGTCTCTTTAAAGTAATGTTTGGGCTCCTGCTGCTGCTGCTGCCAACTCCAGGGTGTGATTCATCCAATTTTTGGGCTCCTGAAGCCAACCCCAGTGTCTCTTTAAAGTAATGTTTTGGCTCCTGCTGCTGCTGCTGCTGCCAACTCCAGGGTGTGATTCATCCAATTATTGGGCTCCTGAAGCCAACTCCAGTGTCTCTTTAAAGTAATATTTGGGCTCCTGCTGCTGCTGCTGCCAACTCCAGGGTGTGATTCATCCAATTTTTGGGCTCCTGAAGCCAACCCCAGTGTCTCTTTAAAGTAATATTTGGGCTCCTGCTGCTGCAACCTCCAGGGTGTGATTCATCCAATTTTTGTGCTCCTGAAGCATACCCCAGTGTCTCTTTAAAAAAATGTTTGGGCTCCTGCTGCTGCTGCCAACTCCAGGGTGTGATTCATCCAATTTTTGGGCTCCTGAAGCCAACTCCAGTGTCTCTTTAAAGTAATATTTGGGCTCCTGCTGCTGCCAACTCCAGGGTGTGAATCATCCAATTTTTGGGCTCCTGAAGCCAACTCCAGTGTCTCTTTAAAGTAATGTTTGGGCTCCTGCTGCTGCTGCTTGCAACTCCAGGGTGTGATTCATCCAATTTTTGGGCTCCTGCTGCTGCCAACTCCAGTGTCTCTTTCAGCCAATGTTTGGGCTCCTGCTGCTGCTTGCAACTCCAGGGTGTGATTCATCCAATTTTTGTGCTCCTGCTGCTGCCAACTCCAGTGTCTCTTTAAAGCAATGTTTGGGCTCCTGCCCCTCATAGTGATGCCACTTCAACTCTCTGCAATTGTGCCGCTCTGCGATTCTATTAGCGATGCCTCTGATCTGCATGTGATATTTATTCAAAGTATTATTTAACTAACCCAGCACGCATCCTGTGCGTGTTACAGCAAGGCAGAATGGTTTACAACCCTGATTCTCCTAGGTTATAGATCCATCTGGCCTCGCTCCTCAGGGTCTGCGTCTTGACATTCCTCCCTCTTATGGTGGGGTGTATGTGGGTAAGACCTGGAAAGCCAGGCCAGATGGATCCCCTTGTGTTTCGTTTGATTTTAAAATGGTGACCTATGGGTGTGGCAGTAGTGTGGCAGTATTCTGCTTTTTAATACTATATATATGCTTGTA
This sequence comes from Gastrophryne carolinensis, assembly GCA_027917425.1. Taxonomy (NCBI): domain Eukaryota; kingdom Metazoa; phylum Chordata; class Amphibia; order Anura; family Microhylidae; genus Gastrophryne; species Gastrophryne carolinensis. Next base: position 40,028,259 of record CM051238.1, read on the forward strand.
AATACGAGTATGAAATTTGCGATCTGTCTTGCCCACGTAGTATCTGCCACAAATATACTAGGTGTTCAGTATTACAGTTGTTGCACTTGTTTGGTTGTACCATTGGGTAAATGAATTATTTTGCCTGTTTCAAATATTTACATGTGCTGCACCCCCCACAGGAATAGGTACCTGGGGCAGCATCTTTTCTGATCAGTACTCATATAGTAGCTTTTCACCAACCGATCTTTTAAACTGTGGTCCCTTTTCAAAATATGCCAGTGATTTTGTAAAATTCTGCTTACCCTTGTTGGTCACTATAGGTTAATTTTAATGCAGGTCCACTGTTACTGCTTTTCTCCTCTTTTTCATTTTGTCTTTTATACAGAATTTCATATCTGTTAAAGTTTTTTTACCTTTTTCTAGGCACCTTTTAGAATGATGAAATGAGACTGGGTTTCCCATGCCGCTTGTTCAAAGTTTTCTGGACATGTACAATTACATTTAGCACACACAGATATTTACCATATGGGATACTGCAGATAAGGGATCGGGGATGAAAGCTCAGTGCCCTCAATATTGTGTTTGCAGCTGTAGATTTCCTATACAGATTCGATGAAATATCCCCCTCTGAACTGACTGATATGGAGAGTTCTAGAAATGTTGTGCTTATCAAAATTCAGGATTAATTTTAGTCCTGATTGCAATTCAGGGTTTTCGCAAACTCCCTAGGGAGATTCGGGGTGCCAGTCGCCGAGAAGGATGTCATCTATATATCTATCCCGAGAAGAGAAGGATGTCATCCATATATCTGTGCCATGAAATCACATGGCACAGAAATTCAGTGAGATCATCCCTGCCCCACAACCTCCTCTTCCAACCACCCAGGTGCAGATTGGCATAGGATGGGGCACACATTGCCGTGCCCTGTACCTGGTGGTAAAGCTGTCCCTTAAAAAAAGAAGTTGTGAGCAAGGATGAACTCAAGCAGTCATAACAGGAAGGCATTGTGGTTGTGATGGTCGGGCCCCATTTCCGAGAGAAACTTGGCAACTGCCTCTTAACCTCTGTGATGCAGGATGCTAGAGTAGAGGTCCTCTACATCCAGGGTGACCAGGCATGGTCATTCGTCCAGACTCCTGAGAATGTGTGAGGTGTCCCTGGTGTAAGATGGTAAAATTTCCACCAGGGATTGGAGATGATAATCCACATAGACACTGTCTTGTTCAGTAAGGAACCCCATGCCCAACACAATGTGTCAGCCCAGAGGTCGATCCATTGATTTATGCACTTTGGGAAGAACATATAGAGTTGGAACAGTCGGGCATGGGGGGGAGGGGTACTATCTGACTTGATGGTCTATGATGCAATTAACTAGGGCTTCATCCAGGATGCCATGAAATAGGGCGCTGGTCCTCGCCAGCCTGGACATGGGGTCCCTTTCATACCAGTCACAGTTAAGTAGTATTTCATAACACATACTGTTCCCAAGTAAAAGTCAAAGGCTTTTTGACGCATTTTTGTTTTCTAATATTCCCTGGGAAGGGTTATGTCATTAATTTTGTGTCAGGATCATGTCTGAGACATCAGACATTTTGCGTCTAATATTTGACATATTATGAAAGCATTCTTGTTCTTCCGAACAGAGCCAAATGGCAGAGATTCAATGATGTTTAAGTCAGGGTCCTTGTTTGCATATATGTATTTTAAGTTCAATTTAATTTTTTTTTTCTTGTAGAACATGCCAACGGCATCCACCAATGAGAAAAATACACTACAAAGAAAAATCTAACTCTTACATTGTTTTCTGCTAACTTTTAAATTCAAAGCCCCATATTGCTTTTGTCACTAGACAGGGGCAGTTGAGGCTTTAAGGGCTTTTTCCTAATATGTAATATAAACATGATGCAGGTTTCGCAGGGCTTGGAGCACCAAGTCTGATATTCCAGTGCATGTTTAGGAGCTTGCCTATGGGTCCTTGTCAGGGGCGGACTGGAGCCAAAAATCAGCCCAGGATTTTATTGGTCCTGGCCAGCCCATGAGTAGACCATAAATTGCTAAGCACCATCCTCCCAGGTACTTCCCAGTCTAGTTGGTCCAAAGCAGTTCTGCCCGCCGCATATTCTCCCTCTGCTCTCTATGACCAATCCACCCTTGGTCCTTGTCCATGCTTGTACCAACATGTATGTCTTCAGCATGGAGGGAAGGGGTGCCGTGTGAGCAATTCTAGAAAAAAATTGGCACACTCAAAAAGTACCGATGACCACTGCTGATGTTCCAGGCTTTTCTGCACCCTCAGTACCCAGGAGTATTGTGGGTTATTGGCAGGAGGATTTTGCAACTAACCTGCACCCCAGCGTTGACAGTTTGTGAAGGGTTCCCTGTGGACTCTTAATCATTCACAAGCAGAATAAAAAATAAATACACACAGTAAAATTATGGTTCTCTACAAAACATTCCCAAGAATTCTTTAATTTTTGCTTCTATCATCATTTACTGCCTGCCAGACCCTCTCATTCTTTTCTTCTGCCCTCGGTAACTGGGAGGGTGGAATGGGCTCTTCCTTCTTACATCATGACAGGGAGATAATTTTAGATGGCTGCATGTGTCTATGCATTTGCCAAAAAAATCCCTCTATGGCACCTTTCTAACATCTCCGATGCAGCAGAGCTAAAGGCTCAGGAAGGGGAATTATTATCCTTGGCCTTGGCTTGCTTTTACTGGGAATTTCCTCCCATCCCCTGGCTTCCTTTCCTGTCAACACTCCTGACAGCTTACATTTCAAGGTCATCTTAAACCAGTTTATAGTGAGAGACATTCAGGGAGTAAAGGAGGTCACAGACATTCCCCTCCTTCTGGTCCTATGAATGTGTTTGGTTACACTCCTTTGGCAGTTTTTCAATATCTGACCAAGGAGGCTTGTGGCTGGAGGATGTTGCCAGCTTTCCTTTTTACTGTTCCTGCTCCTGGTTCTGATCTTTGACTCTGGTTTACCTACCACTCTGCATTGGCTAGGTTTGAATATCTGCTCTGGCCCCTGGCCCTTAGCACCATCTGACTACCCACTATGGCTCCTGACCTTTGGCTCCATCTAACTACACTCTATGAGTCTTCCGTTCCTGAGCTTTGTCTTCTGACTACCTGCTATAGCTCCTGACCCTTGGCTCCTCCTGACTACCCACTCTAGCTCTGGACCTTTGGCTCATCTCATTACCCACTAAGGCTCCTGACCTTTGCCTCTGTCTGACTACCTGCTTTGGCTACTGACCCTTGGCTCCCTCTAACTACCTACTCTGGCTCCTGACCCTTTCAGTCTGACTAGTCACCCTGTCTCTCGACCATTGGCTACCTCTGATTTTGACTCCATTTGACTAGCCGCTTTGCTCCTGACCTTCTGGCTCCATCAGATTACCCACTGCTCTGCTCTAGCCCTGCGGGATCGTGGTAATGCCTGCAGCCGAGAATGTCCTCTCTGCAGGAGGCCCAAATAAAAACTCTCAAGTGGCTGACTCCCAAGAGGTATGACAGTAGATCTTGTTCCAATACGCACCAGAGTATTCACCAGATTCTGCTTTTGTGTCTACCCTGCTATCCACCTCCAGGAGCTGCCGGTGGTGGACAAAATTCTACAATTGCCAGAAGCTACACCCAAGTACATGACATTAAAGCGATCCTATACCCAGAAATGAAGTTTATGTTGTCACCTTCAATACCCAGCCCAGTGCCCCAAAACAGCCTGTTTCTTTTTTAACTAAAGTATTTTCTGGATATTCATAAAACACTAACATGAAACAGTATAATGTCCGAATGGCAGCCATATGCTACTTAATTCGGTTACAACTAAACTGTTGCATAATGGCAGATAGGTTAAGATGCTCCTTAATACTAAGCTGTGTATACTGTAGCCGAATGTATCATCACTGGAAAGCAATGGGGTGGGGCTACTCGGCTAGGAAGCAATATGGCCAACTGCATCCAGTTTAATTGTTATGAATATTGAGGACCGGAAAGTGGGGCTACTCAGCCAGGGAGCAATATGGCCGACTGCATTCAGTTTATTTGTTATAAAAATATATAAAACACTGCGCAGTAAGGGATTACTGTGTGTTAATTCAGTCTAGTGTTAATTCAGTCTAGTGTTGCTCAATGTCCTTGACTTCTTATGCCAAAGAAATTCCAAATCAAATCACAGTGTACATTAGTAGGCACAGAGAAAAACAAATGGTTTCAGAAATTTCAGCAAGAAATCACAAAAGAAGGGCTGATGTCCCAAACGTGAGGTAGCCAGGCCGCTGGGGTCTGGGAGCTTCCGGTTGTGTAGAGCGGCCTGGTTACCTCACGTCAGGCTGCCTGTGGAAGCTTGTTTCCGGTGGTGGAACGCTGCCCGTATTAATATTGGGGGGATCCACAAACATTATTCAGATACTCAGGGGTTTCCCCAAAGCAGTACATGAAAAAGGAGGGGGAAGGCAGAATGATTGCTAATGTTGAACCTGAGAAATGAAACAAGTGACCAACAAGTGACCAACTATGAGAAAGAAGCACTGTAACTGAACCGGCCATGTAAAGAGGAGTATCTAGGTGAGGAATATCTTGGTCCACATCTATACCACAAGAAATCAAGACATCCAGGCAATCACTATGACTTAAAATCAAGGAAACTCTTGCTGCAATCCTGGAGGTTGTTATTTACCATTTTTATTTGACCTGACAAATTCTGATTACTGGGCGGTCGCTGGTTATAAGTGGACATGTATATGAAGGATCTCCTCATTTAATCTAGTTGGTAAGATGCTGTGATATTGGTGGTGGGAGACTTGCTGCGTTTTGGGACATCAACCCTTCTTTTGTGATTGCTTTCCCGAAATTTCTGATTATTGAGCAAAGGCTTCAGTAAAAAAGAAACATGAGCTGTTTCAGAGTTCTGGGCTGGGTATAGAAGGTGGAAACATAAACTTCCTTTCTGGGTAAAGATTCACTTTAATCCCACAATAAAAAGTGAACCATAGATGCCTTTTAACAAGATGGGTAAAAGCATACATACATATAAATTTCCTAGCCATATGTATAAAAAGTTCCCTTATTACTATTGGACTGTTGAGTTTATTTCCGTGGAACAGCAGTGTGCAAGTACTAAAGCTTTTCATCTGCTTTTGGGTTGAAGAATTGAAAGCCTTTAAAATAGAAAAGCGGAAGCTGTGTAAAAAAAATTCTAATAGTCAGATGCACTTTCCCGTATATATTAGCCGTGCTGACAAGTCAAAAATTGCACATATGTCTGGGAGACAAGTCATCCGTCTCCGCCATTGTTTGATGTGTTTTTCTCTCCTCCGGTCTATACCAGAGGTAATTTCATGTCAAGGCGAATCCTTTCACCTGCTGACAAAGCCGCCCTCCTGCCATGATATCCGCTAAATATAACCTGCTGAATCTTTATATTAAAAAAGTTTTTGAGATTGCCGCTATTATGCACGAAGCAGGGTGCAGGAGAAAAAAGATGTAGGCAATGTGGAAAAAGTATTTTTATACCAGTAAAGTAGACAGAAAGAGTTAATTTTGTGATGGAATCATGGCTCCCCACTGCCTTCTATTATCTATTTATTAAAGTTTAACAGAAATAAAGTTAAAGAGCTATTTTATACCCCCACCCTCTCAAAATCCAGGTTTGGATGCCTCTCCACTTTTTCTCTCCGCAAAGGCCTGACCTTAGTACTTACAAACCCCCTTCCTTCCCCCTTACTATCAGACTATCATTAGATGTTGCTCCTGCCATCTGGTGGTGAATAACAGCTTATTATTATTTGCATATTCACTGCCCCTTTTATGAATCTTTCAGTATTGGCTCATTCTCAATACTAAACTTTTTTTTTTAAATTGTAATATATTTTTAACATGTAATATATTGTATTGCCAACTGAAAAAAAATGTACGCATTGGCAACTGGGCGAAATACTGTATATATCTCACAGATTTGAATAAAGCTTTAAAGAAGCTTTACTAAATTAAAGCAGAACTCCAGTCAAAAAAAAGTTTAGCAAAATGCTCCCCTAAACTCTGTCTCTTGCAATCAGTGACGTAATATATTTGAGAGGGCTCCACTCAGATTATGTGGCATAGCAGAGGGATTCTATACTATTGAGCTGCATGCGGGCAGCCATCTTGCCACAAGGCCTGCTTGTGAAAAACCCAGTCCTACAGTCAAAATTACCCCATATCTTTTTGAAATAATGCTTCATCTCTGGCCAGAAGTATAAAGCCATCAGCTGTAATGACTCACACTGCTCATAAAGCTTTTAAAACATTGTAAACAATTTTGCAGCAGCCAAACCCAATGATTTATATTGATACATAGTGTGGTAAAGTGTATGGAAAAGTGGTGGATGATGTCTATATTTCCCTTTTCAGTTCAGTTTTTTCAGCCAGACACAATCCATGCCAGGATAACAGAGCTCCAGTCCACATACCAGGTCCTCTATGGGTTTTTCTCCTCCTACTTCCAGGTCTTTCCCAGATGATTAGATTAACTGAAGGAAGGAAGCCTAATAAAAGGAGCCGCTAAGGCTTCCAGTGTGGAGAAGGAGAGACTGGGATAAGGAGCCCGTGCCTTGCTGCTCCCAAAACCTACAGGTCTGAACTGAACCCAGAGGACTTTATGTGTTATGTTTTTGGAGCCTGTGGATTAGCAGCCTGGGCTTTTATGCCCTGAAAGTGGACCTGTGATATCTGGACATTGTTAAAGCTGGTGAGGAAACCGCTGACTTTACTGCACTGTACCCTGCATTATACTCTGAAATTAGGAGCTTTTTCTGTTGGACTTCAATAAAACGCTTAATTTTCAACTAAGTCATTGCCGTTAGCACCCCAGATCCTGACAATAGTTACATTTATCCCCTCAGCTTCTGGTGATTTAGCATGTGTGTGTTTGTAACATGAGAGATGCTTATCCCTTTTCTCTCAATTTGGTGTGGGCTGCTTATAGCAAAATCCCAAGCTCCGAACTGCCTTGTGTGAAAAGACAAAATCACACAAACGTATTGCAGCCGTGCTGATCTTAATTGCAGCCACCATTATCTTCTTCTGACAATCTATGTGGAAACAGATAAAATCTCTCTCGTTGGTTGGGCTGATCATAAGGAATCTCCCATCTCAACTGCAGTGTGTCTGTGTGCTAGCAAAAGGTCTATCATGGGTCTATCAAGGTCTAATCATGTATAATCAGGTGAGGCATGATCCAAGATGGCAGCTCCCATGCGATTTTAAGAGCGCAGCTATTCCACAACATCTGCACGGCTTAAGCCCTCTCAAGCACCAGACACCACTTTTCATTAAAGGGGGGCTATAGGAAAGAAATTTGCTAAACTTTTTTTTTTGACTGAAGGTCCACTAATTACCACTAAGTATTTCATATGATAAAAGTACCATTAGGTGATTTAAAGTATACTTTTGAGTGAACTGTAATAAAATGTTAAATACTTCTATATAATCGGATAATCAAAGATACTTTGCTTACCTCACTCTGGGCCTATTATGGCATCATCTAATCTGTTACATCATCAACTGGAGGAGCCACAGTGCCAGACAAAGACATGGGCAAATCCATAACAAAGGACAGCATCCCATCCTTTGTTTCAAGATTTCCCCTGTCTGATACCAAAATTGTCCCTGCCTTTACCACTGATGGGGGAGTTACCACCTACTTGCCAGTGTTCGTAGCAACAGAATAAAGTCAACCAAATGTCTATGCCCCAGAATGGTAAAATAACAAACAGGATGTTGCTCATTGCTTGATATTTGTAGCAAAGCTCAGCAAATAGTGTTTTGCACAAACTCGTGTGCTGGGTCAGCTAAAGGCTATTAATGGTTCTGGACAGACAGCTGCTTTGTTTGCCTTAGATGATTCCAAGCAGTCATTTTGTATGCTTAAGATGGTTTCAGACAACCATGCTCCAGCTTTTAGTTGGTGCATTATTTCCCCCCTCTTTTTGTGACTATAACAAACAAAATTAGTAATTCTGGAAAGCCTTCCAGCACCCTGATGAGAGTTACATTATGTTACATTGTTATAGCCAAGGAGCAGCTGATCATTGTTTCTATTGCGATCAGCTGTGGTACATTGTAAAGCAGTCATGCACCTGCTATTGAAATTGAAATAGCTCACTGGTAGCTTACAGCTTTATGTAATGTATGCATGGCACTGCTGTGATGGTGAGAACACTGTGAAGATTGTATCCTCTGTACACATCACCCACAGAAACCAATAGGGTTTGACAGACAGACCAGCAGCCATTTGGCCAACAGTGGTCTCATGACACAGCAAGGGTGAGTACTAATGCTACAGCTTCACCTGAGCACAATCATTGTTGCTGCAATGCCCTGTCAGCCAATGGAGGCACATTTGGTGTGAGATCAAGGCACAAGGTGAGTATAATATGATTTGAAGAGGTTCACACAGCAGGGAATCCCAAATCAGTATGTCCCAAGGGCAAGCGGTAGCCTGTTCCTAGAGTCTTTGACTACTACTACTCTTACTTATACATATAATAATATGACTATAGCTGTAGGTATCAAACATGATACAGATCTTTCTATTTAATTATTTAGGAAGAGAGGGCATGAATCCCTTGACACCAGCTTTTTTTTTTTTTTGATTGGTTGCCGTGTACTTAGTGCGTACAGGTCAGGAGCCTAGTTTTGCTCTGGCACACCATCTAGTGGCAGAAAGAGGTAATTGAGAAACATGTATTAAAACAAATATTTACATTAATAATTATGATTAATGCCTATTAATAATTGCAATAATAAACTGTTAAAAAATAATAAATAATAAAACTGTAAAAAGGGATATATACATACTCTTAATATTAAATATGTCTTTGTGTCTGTGGACTCTAATTTTCATGAGATACTTTCAGACAAGTTTACTGAATCAAGGCACTCGTCTAAGGTATGCAGAGACCAGATTGCTCTAACTGTAAAGGGAGCGCAGGTATGAGCTTAGTTCTGCTCTGGCACACCATCTAGTGGCTGAAAGAGGAAACATTTAAAAATAAAAATAAAATCTAGTTATATTTTACTAATAAGTGTATCAATATATTAATTATAGTAATAATGTGAATATAAATGGTAAGGTAATGAAATAATAGATATATTGTCTTTGAATTAAAACTGACTTCTTGTCTGTCCAGACAGAGAAGGTGAATGTCTCCCCCAGGGTTCAGGGATGGAGGGACAGCATCGCCCTCGCTGGGGGTCACAGCACTTTACATTAGTGTGATGGCTTAATGCATTGCAACACTTCATCAGTGGAGAATAAATAGCTCATTATAGATGTTTGTGTTCCAGCGATGAGCTGGGGTTCATCCTACACATTCTACACTGTCAACACGTATTAGCTGTCAGGGAATTAAGCTCAGGGAGCTGCAGCTTCCATAGCCTGAGATTTCAGAGCAATTGGAAGCAATTAAAGGTCCTTCTATTGGCCAAACAAACACTTGGAAATGCATAAAGCTCTAGAGTACATAGGAGAGATGAAGGCTGCACAGAAATGAAAGAGAGGAAAAAAGGAGACAGCTAGGAATCTGGAAAAAGAGAGAAAGATGGATGGAATGTGAAAAAGAAGGGGAGGAGGGAGGGAACAGGGGGAAAATGGGGTAATGTAGAGCCAAAGAAATGTAGAAAAAAAGCAATGAAATAGGGAAAGTGGAACAAAAGTGAGAGACAGAGGAAATGGGGAAAATAGTAAAAGAAGGAGGGAAAGTGGAACAAAAGAAGGAGACAAAGGCAATGTGGAAAACTGTAAATGAAGGAAGGAATGTGGATCAAAAGAGAGACCAGGAAAATGTGGAAAGAATAAATGAAGGTGCGAATCTGGAACAAATGAGGGAGATGGAGGAAATGTGGGGAAAAAAGGGAGACAGCTAGGAATCTGGAAAAAGAGAGAAAGATGGTTGGAATGTGAAAAAGAAGGGGAGGCGGGAGGGAACTCGGAAAAGAGGGGAATGTAGAGCCAAAGAAATCTAGAAAAAAATAGTAAAGAAGGAGGGAATGTGGAACAAAGGAGAGACCAAGAAAATGTGGAAAGAATAAATGAAGGAGTGAATTTGGAACAAAAGAAGGAAATGGAAGAAATGTGAAGAAAAAACTGAGACAGCGAGGAATCTGGAAAAAGAGAGAAAGATGGTTGGAATGTGAAAAAGAAGGGAAGGAGGGAGGGAACACTGAACAAAGGGGAAAGTATACCCAAAGAGGAGGGCAGAGGAAATGTAGAAAAAATACAATTCTGTGATTACTCACCTGTAGAATTGGTATTATACGTATACAGCACGTCCTGTTCCAGAATAATCCTTACTCATGAGTAATACATCCTCTAGATGGCGCTGGACTGCAGAGACAGAAAAGTGGCTCCTCCCGAGCCCCATATATATCAGGGACCTCCCACAAATTCCCCAGTATTGAAAAGCAGTAAAAATGAAGCCGGGAGAACTATAACCCTTATCAATATTGAACATAAGAACAATCACCATAAAGAGGTAACTAAAAATAATGATAACAAGGGTGGGGTGGAACAGGACGTGCTGTATACATATAATACCAATGCTACAGGTGAGTAATCACAGAATTGTATTATTCTAAGTATAAAGCACGTCCCGTTCCAGAATAACCCTTACTCATGGGACATCCAATAGCAGTGTCCGTAAGGTAGGGTGGAATCCCCAAAAGCAACAGCAGACAGTTTAAATCACTGCCGCCTGCAGAACTTTGCGACCAAAGGCAGCATCAGCTGAGGCCTTAACATCAACCTTGTAAAACAAAAGAAGAAAAAATATGAACAGAAGACCAAGTGGCGGCCTTGCAAACTTGTTCAACAGAAGCCTGGTGCTGAAAAGCTCAAGAGGCACCAATAGCACGAGTGGAATGAGCAGTAAGGCGGAAGGAAGGCTCCTTCCCCTTAGCAGAGTAGGCCTGTATCACAGCCTGACGGATCCACTTGCAGATAGTTGACTTAGCTGGAACCAGACCTTTCTTAGGTCCAGACGGGAGAACAAAAACAGCACCAGTCTTCCTGAAGGATTCAGTAGCCACCAAATAGAACTTCAGAGTCCTGACCACATCCAAAGAATGCAAAACCCTCTCCTTAGGGTTACTAGGATTAGGACACAGAGAAGGCAAAACAATGTCCTGATTGAGATGAAAGGCAGAAACAACCTTAGGCAGAAAATCTGGCTTAAAACGAAACACCACCTTGTCCTGGTGTCTCTCAAAGAAAGGGGGCTTGATGGAAAGCGCCGCCAACTCAGAAACACACCTAACAGAATAATAGCCACCAAAAAGACTACCTTAAGCGTAAGAACGGACAAAGGGGCCCCCTGCAAGGGCTCGAAGGGAGACCCCTGCAGGGCAGATAAGACCAAGTTCAAGTCCCAGACTGGTAACATAGGCTTACGTGGGGGACGCACGTGAGTAACCCCCTGGAAGAAGGTCTTGACCAGGGGATGCTGAGCAAAAGATCTTTGGAAGAAAATGGCCAAGGCAGAAACATGGCCTTTCAGAGTACTGAGCTGAAGACCCAGATCCAAACCATGTTGCAGAAACTCCAGAATCCTAGGAATAGAAAACACACGGCAGGGAAGCGAGTTAGACTCGCACCAGTCAATGTAAGTACGCCAAACCCTATAGTAGATGGAAGAAGAGGACCCTTTCCTAGCCCTGATCATGGTATTAACAACCGAGGCAGGCAGCCCCTTTTCCATCAAGATGAAGGTTTCAGCAGCCAGCCGTCAAAGCCAGCGTTTGTAAATAGGGGTGGCGTAGGTGCCCCTGAGTGAGCAGATCTGGAACCCGGGGAAGGGCGTACTGAACTACTGCCAGCTGCAAGATGTCTGAGAACCACACTCTTCTTGGCCAACAGGGGGCCACCAGTATGGCTGGCACCCCTTCCTGAGCTATCTTGCGCAGCACCCTGACCAGCAGGGGAAACGGGGGAAAAACATACAGAAGCTGAAAACTCATCCAAGACATTGCTAAGGCATCTATGGCTAAGACCAGAGGATCCTGGGACAGAGAGACAAAGACTGGAAGCTTGTGATTGTGACGGGACGCAAACAGATCCACATCTGGCTGACCCCAGCGGTGGCACAGGGAGAGAAACACCCTGCTGCTGAGGGGCCATTCTCCCAGACGAGAGGTCCCCCTGCTCAGAGAGTCTGCCTCCAGATTCTCCACCCCCGGAATGTACACAGCCGAGATGCAGGGAACATTGTCCTCCGCCCAGGACAGAATCATAGACACTTCCCTGAGGGCATTCCTGCTCCGGGTCCCTCCCTGATGATTGATGTAGGCAACCGCCGTCTGGTTGTCCGAGCGGACCATAACAGCCCGACCCCGAAGGTGTGGGGTTAAGTGGGCGAGAACCAACCTGATCGCCCTCAACTCCAGAATGTTGATAGGGGTGTGGGCCTCCTGAGGGCCCCACTGACCCTGGAATTTCAGGGATTTCCAAAAGCCCCCCCAACCTTTCACACTGGCATCCATGGTGACAGACTCCCAGCAAGGGGCCAGAAAGGATCTGCCCCTCAGCAGGTTCCTTGAGTCCAGCCACCACGATAGAGACCGCCTGGCCAGAGGGGACCGAACAAACACCTGATCCAAGGACACAGGGTCCCGATCCCATACTGACAAGAGGTGAATCTGAAGAGGTCTCATGTGAAACTGAGCATATGGAACCACCTCGAAGCAGGACACCATCAGGCCCACCAGCTGCATTCCCTGCCTGATGGAGGAATGAGGACAAGACAGAAGGAGCTGTGCTTGCTCTTGAAGACTCTCCACCCTCTGCTGAGGAAGAAAGATCTTGACCTGAGATGAATCCAGAATCATGCCCAGAAAGGACTTCACCATGGAAGGAGACAGGGAAGATTTGGGGTGGTTGATCTCACCCAGCCTAATGACTCCAGTGTGGACACCACCCGCTTGGTATCCAGCTCTGCCTGTTGGAAGGACTGAGAAGTGATAAGCATGTCGTCCAAGTAGGGAAGAATGCGGATGCCCTGAGATCTCAGCAGAGCCATCACTCCTGCCAGCACCTTGGTGAATACCCTGGGGGCCTAGGTGAGACCGAAGGGCAAGGCCACAAATTGGTAGTGCTGATCCTCCAGAGCGAACCTGAGGAATCTCTGATGACCTGGAAAGATTGGTATGTGAAGGTAAGCATCCTTGATGTCTACAGAGGTCATGAAGTCCCCTGGGCGTAGAGAATTCACAGCGGAGCACAGATTCTCCATGCGAAAGTGTCTGAATCTGACAAATTTGTTGAGGCGCTTTAAATCCAGGATGGGTCTGGGTCTGAAAATATTGGAATAGTAGCCTTTGCCCCTTTCCCACAAGGGCACCCAGTAGATGACTCCCAATTCCAGAAGGCCTTGGACAGCAAGGGACAGAGCCTGAGCTGACAGGGGGATTTGAGCCATCCGGGATTTGATGAATCTTGGGGGCGGCCAGGCAGCAAACTCCAGACGTGAGCAAAGAGCCGAAGCCGTCCCCCCACCCGGATGGGTGAGGGCGCCCCTTCATGCCTGAGGAGGCTTGGGGGAGGACTTAGGCTTGGGACCCCAGGAGGGACCAGGGCGGCCACATCCTCTGCCCCTGCCCCAAAAATCTCTGCGGGCTCCAGCAAAGGAAGCTCCCCGTCCAATTCTGGAACCCCGGAAGGAGGGAAGAAAGGCACCTGAACCTCGAAAGGACCGGGGCTGCCTTCTGCGCTGAGGTAATTTGCCTCCTTTAGCAAACAAGTCCAGATGTTCACCAAAGAGGCGCAGCCCCTTGAAGGGAAAAACAGTGAGAGCCTTCTTAGCAGCGTTGTCAGCCGCCCACTGGCGCAGCCAGACTGAGCGGCGTATCGCCACCAACAAGGCAGATGCCCCGCCACACATTCTAATGGTATCATCCAAGGTAGAGAGAACATATGCAACAAATTCCTCACAACGCAGAAGAGCTCTTAACTCTTCACTACCAGCATCATCAGGGGCCCCATCTAAGAGACCCCTGAGCAGGCTTTTAATAGCAACAGCCGTAATGGCACAGACCGGACGCAGCGCGGTCCCCACACAGGCAAAGGCATGGCAAGCCAGCTGATCTATGCGCCTGTCCTCCCCAACCCTCAGGGTAGTAGAGTCAGGGGAATGCATGATGGATGTGTTGGACAACCCCAGAACTGGTGCATCCACCTCGGGAGGACATGACCAACGTTCAACCATCTCAGCGGGAAAGGGATACCTCTTATCCCAACTCCTTAGTACCCCAGGAAGCCGGCTAGGCCCTTCCTTCTCTTTGAGCACCAGATTATTAAAGTGAGTTTGTTCAGGAAACTCCAAGCGTGGTTTAACAGTATGAAACAGCTTCCCCTGCTGCCGCGGAACCACAGCAGGAGGAGAGATAATATGTGAGCCAAAAGCCTGTCAGTATCATCTGAAGACCATGGGTCAGACTCCCCCTCTTCCAGGGGGGTATAACCGGTAACATCAAAAAACTCCTCAGCCTCCATAGGAAAAAGAGTAACACCAGGTGATAAATGCTGCTTCTTAGCAGAAGCCTTACGCGGGCCAGACCCAGCAATATGTCTCTCAATGCTGGTCACCCGTGCAGCCAAATCAGGTTGAGACTCCCCACTGGTATGCACCTCACTAGGAGTCAGATGTAAGCGTGGGGGGGTAGGCGAAGCCAGAGGGGGCGCAGGCCCAGCCACAGGTAACCCAGACTGCAGCGCAAGCGTCTGCTGGGCGCAGGGTACACACACCCTGACATCGTCACTTATAGGGGATACCCCACACGCCATACACAGCCAGGCTTGTCCCGAAGGAACCCCAAGCACATTATCCTGAGAAGCCTCCATATGGTGATTATTGTGGCACAATAGGCTAATTGGGATTGACGCCAATAAGGCTACCCGGGATGCCCCAAGAGCCCGCTAGGGAAGTGGGAGATATACAAATACAATAGCCCTCCAATAAGGAGTTAACGCTAAATAGAGGGGATAGGACCGGGAGAAACCACAAAAAAGTTTGACCCGCCTGTAAGACATAAAGCAAAGAGCCCATAAGCATAATACAATGAAATACAAAGAAAAGCCAGCCTGCAGGGGCACTTACGGACCGCGATAGGGAGACACCAGACACGCAGCACAGGAACTCGAAAATGGCGCCCGCATATACCTCGAGGGGCGGGCCGCGGAGAAGTGATGCGGAAAACGTCATCCGCAAGGCCTGCCCCTCCGAAGAGCGCGAATATGCGCCCCCGTGACAGAGCCAGCCAATGACGGCGCAGCAGCGCCTGATGTCGCCGCCGTCCGCGGAGCGAAGTACAAGCGCGCAGCGGCAGCGATAATCAAAACCAGTGCACCAAGGCAAAGCGTGATATACATAGTAAATACATACCCCCCCCCCCCCCCCCCCGAGATCTACCCAGGGAGCAGTGGACAACCCAAGAGAAGCCTAACTGAGGGGACACGGGGCGAAGGGCAAACGGCCGCGGGAGGGACATCCCATAAGGCTCACCATGGGCCTGTACCGCCTACCCTTTGGTGGGGGACTGCGGTTGGAGCAGCGCTCCTTAGCACCTGACAGCGGTGCTGCCTACCATCACCCGACCAGTGCAGCCTAAGCTGGGAGGCAGTGAAAAGGAACAGGTGGGAATAGTCCTACAGGGCCGCAGGCTAATAAGCCCCGCTTACCAGCGAGTAGAGAGAGCCATCTTCTAGTCATCGCAGCCCAGACTGCAGAGAAGAACTGGGGAATTTGTGGGAGGTCCCTGGTATATATGGGGCCGGGAGGAGCCACTTTTCTGTCTCTGCAGTCCAGCGTCATCTAGAGGATGTATTACCCATGAGTAAGGAATATTCTGGAACAGGAGGTGCTGTATACTTATAATACAACAAATTCATGATTAATTGTGCATACACATCTATAGCCTGTAGATCCTGATGTCGATTGATTATTAAAAAAAACAAAACAACCTTAGCAGCACATAAAATACTGCAGCCTAATGCAGTACTTGGGGACACTACACATTTTTTCAATCCTAATGATTCTTTTCCCTTCATCCTTGATTGTTATCCCTTTATCCTCAATTCCCTGATTCTCAAAAAAGGATATTTAACTTTTAGATTTGCTTTATCTGCAATTCCCCATTTTCCCCCTTTTTTCTTTCTGTCCTTTCACCTTTTACACTCTCTAAAACTTTATATATATATTATATTATTATCTGACTTTTTTCCATATCTCACCCTTGACCTTTTCTCTATTTCCTCCTCTCCTGCTTTCTATTTGTCTTTCTTTCTTTCAGCCCTCCTTTTTCAAACTTTGAAGCGTTCTTTCTCGTCTTCGTCCTCTTCACTCTCTCAGACTTTTTTCTTCTTTCTTTCTTGCTTTTTTTTCACCCTCTCTTCTTTCCTGCATACTTTTCATGCTCTAAAACTTGTATCTTAATTTCCCATTGCCTTTCTTCTCTCCCTTCCGTATTTCTCACTATTTATTCCTTCCTTCCTTTCTTACTTCTTTGTCCTCCAAAAGATATTTGCTCTTGTCTTGCTCTTGGCTTTCATTACTCCTTCCATCATTTATCTGTCTCCCTTTTTTCTCCTTTTTCCTCCTGTCACCCTCATAAACTTTTTCTTTCTGCATTTTTCATTCTCCCAAACATGTTCTTCTTCCTTTCTTTCTTTTTTCTTTTGTTTCATCCTTCTGCTCTACTATCTTGTTCACCCTCTAAAACGTTCTATTTTTACATTTATTTGCCATTTTATTATTATTAATATTTGATTATTACCCTTCTCATTTTCTCCATTTCTTCTTCCCTTTCTTTCCTTCTTGCTTCCCCTTCCTCCTCTTGCCTTCTAAAACTCCTTCCTTGTCCTTTTATTCTTCTTTTATTATTTCACCCATTGCCCATTCTCTTCTCTCCTGTTTCCCCCTCTTAAATGTTCTATCACCCCCTCAATCACATTTTCCTTTTTTTTTCCCTTCCTATTTTTGAACCTTCCTAAAAATTATTTCTACTTCCCCCCTATACCTCCCCTTTTATTTTTTATATATACATATATATATATATATATATATATATATATAGAGAGAGAGAGAGAGAGAGAGAGATCCCTCTATTCCCTTCTTTTCTCATCATCTAGACTTTTTTTTCTTATATTTCCACTTTTACTCCTCTTTCTTTCCTCATTCTTTCACCCATCTCTTTTATTTCCTTTTCCCTTTAACGTTGTTAAAGTTAATTAAGCAAGAATAGCAAAGCGAGGGCTGTGGCTGGGGCTTAATTATGGGCGGCTAGGTGAATTATTAGCCATGTGGACCCCCGACTGCAGAATTATCCCAGGAGCCTGACCTGGAATATTCTGCTTTGGTGCCAGAGGAAGAAGAATAGTTGGAGTACCACAAAATGAATAGAAATAAAACATCTCAGGCACTCGGTACTCTGTGTGCTAGACGTTCCAAATAATAACATTTAGGCTGGAACAAGAGCCTCATTCCGGGCGGGATTAATAGAATTTCAGTGCAGTAATGATTCTTGCAGAATTAATGGCTGACTCATTGATATCAAGCTGACTTGGCTTTGTTAATGCCTACTTGAGCCCAAATTGTGTATTTGAACTGAAAGAGGCCAATGTGCTGAGCAGCATTCGTCTTCTGCAGCTCATAACATTGTCATGGCTGCCGGCACTATTTTCATGTTTCACTATATATCAGAATGATTTAAAGAGGGCCTATACCTATACTAAAGCTCAGGAGAAGGAGGACACTTCTGAGAAGCACAGATCTATTTATATGAAAGAAAAACAAGACGGTCCTGGTAACAGTGAGTGCTAGATTCCCTGGAGCCAGAAAAATCAGTTTAGGCGCGCTTTAAAATGTTAGAGGCATTTATGCAGCCAGAAACACATTAGTTGTGACTGGTTGTTGGTCATATGCTTCTAATTGTGACAGTGGTAATTTATGCTGTGTGGTTTTATTCATACAGCTGCTGGATATTTAACCCAAATGCATGAAACATAAAAGGTTACAATGAATGATGGATTTATTGAAAGGCACTCACCGCCACGGCCCGGGGGTACGCCGACCTACCCAGGGCCCTCGAGGATCTATCGCCTGTGTGAATATCTGCAGGGAATCTGGATCCTTCGATGGACTGGTTGCGGTGGCTTGTAGAGGTCCAAACCCTAATTCCGTGTAGGTCTTCTTGATGTGTATATGCTGCTTAGATAAGTATGGAGGACTGCTTGTATGTCCTCAAAGTTGTTTATTATTTAATAGTAAAAAACAAAAGGGGAAAATACAAAAGTTAAAATTAAAGTTAAAAAGGGGATAATCAAAAATGGAAAAGTGGGGTATAATCTTGACAGTTTCTTGACAGTTTCTTGACAAAGAAAGATTTATTTGATTTATTCCCTTTTATTCATTTTATGCCTATCTATAACTAAATTGGAATGCCACAGACTCATGGACCAAAACCCAGAATGGTCAAAATTCCTTGTTTTGCTCTGCTTTAATAACCAACATATGAGCATTTTTCAAGGGGAACAAAACCTTTGTTACACGACATGCGTATGCTGCAGGGGTTGAGGACACTCTCAATCTGTTTGGCGAAAACAATAGCCATTTTCTGAACATTTAATATGCATGGCAAACAGCTCTGATTGGACAGGAGCCCACACATAGGACTGGGAAGAGGTGATTTTTTTGGGTGATCTGGGGGGCATTAATTTGGGATGCCCACAGAACAGGGACCAAATCCAAGGATGGTCAAAATCCCAGATTTTGTTGTGCTTCAAGGAATCCTCTAATGATCTCTCTTCTTTGAATCACATTTTATTTTAACTCCATAAGAGAAAAGGAAAGTTTACGGAATATAATCTATTGTCAAGATTTTCAGGTTCTTGAGGAGGTAAGCTCTGACTGTGAGGTTCTTCCCCTAGCTCAACAACTGGGCCCTATCTCAACACTGTAACATTCCTGTCACATGGCTTACATGTACCTAGATATGCTTCCTATGTACCAGGCGCCCTCGTGGGCCTGTCTGTCTTGCAAAGTGTGAGTGCTGGGTGCAGCGTAGTCAAATCCAGATAAACATTAGTGGGATGACAGGAACCGTCTTTACTGGAACATGAATGTCACCTTAACATAGTGGCTAACACAGACAGAAAAAAGAAGTGATAGAGCGCAGCTCAATATACAGGAAATACAACACACCAGAAAAATGCATATAGAGATTACAGTTAAGCATTGGTAAACAGCACCATCTACTGTCATAACTTGTCACAACTGTAGATAGCAGTCAATCTTGCAAACGTCCAAAACTCACAGCAGAAGCAAGCAGAAGTATTGTATCTCCATCACCCCTTCTCAACAGCTGAGGCTTAGTTTATTAAACCAATCTTCTTTGTAAGCCTTGAGTGTCTTTCAGCAGTCAGGAGCTTAGTAAGGATATCTGCTTTCATATCCGGAAAGTTCAGAAAGTTCCTCAGTCTTGAAATGCTTATTCAGGGTTTGCAGTATGCCAATGTCTTTGTGTATAAGCAGTGGTCTGCTTTACACCTTTGAAAGTCCTTATGTAAGCGCTTTATTTATTTTCAGATTCCATGCTCTGGAGGCTTGCTTTAAACTGTATACACTCCTCTTAGGTTTACATTCTAGGTCTGGTCTGGTAATCTTTTAACCCATGTAGATGTCTACTGTTAACTCGCCATTGTAGCACTGAAGCATTAAAATATTAGGAATTGGTTTTCGGCACACCAGTGATTGATCAATCAGGAAGAAATACGATGGGTGCTCAATTGGTCCTGAGGGGCCTCACCACAAATGCACCTCGAGCATAACCATAGACTTAAAAAATGGATCAAGAGCACACCAGAGTTTAGTTGCAAGTAAAAAGTATATTAATATATCACAGCAAGCAAAAAGATATATACATATATATACATATGATTCTTTCAAGAAAAAAGGATACAGTGAGCATATGTTGTGTTCACTTTGTCATCAGGAGCGTTTTGTTCACCTCTATGAATAGCACAAAGGACATATATGTTAACTCTAACAAGTACTGTATACAGAAGAAGAGCTATAAAGGGTAATAATTATTACCATAGTAACTAGTGGGTGAGAGTTTCACGATCCTGATGAATGGAAATGGTACACAGCAGAATAGCAGTAATGCACAAGACATAACAGTTTTAGTTTCTGGTCAGACAAGTGTAAGCCGTGCCCTGCATCATACCAGACGTGAACCAACAGCATAACATGTACAATAAGACGTCAAGTAACATCATAATGTATGGTACAGAGTCAAATAGAACATTACCAATAAATGGAGTATAACCCGTGATCGCAAAAAAGAGACAATGCCCAGGTTCTGGAGCACCCGGCTCCTTTATCAAGGCTTTGCAAGGCATCCTTTGTGCTATTCATAGAGGTGAACAAAAACGCTCCTGATGACAAAGTGAACACAACATATGCTCACTGTATCCTTTTTTCTTGAAAGAATCATATGTATATATATGTATATATCTTTTTGCTTGCTGTGATATATTAATATACTTTTTACTTGCAAATAAACTCTGGTGTGCTCTTGATCCATTTTTTAAGTCTATAGCACTGAAGCATTGAAACACGTTTTCACATCAAAGTGTTTAAACTTGCATTTTCCTTGTGGCTACTGTCAGCAAAACCCTTATTGTATATTTGACTACTGGAGCAGAAGTCTCATCATAGTCCTCTCCATATTTTTGACAATATCCCTTGGCTATGAGTCTTGCTTTGTATGTCTCCACTGTGCCGTCTGCATTGTACTTCACTTTAAAAGTCTATTTACATTCTATGGCTTTCCTTCCAGGTGGTAGTTCTGTAAGTTTCCATGTTTTAGTTGTATGCATGGATTTTTTCTCTTCCTTTGTAGCCTTTATACATTTGCTGGCTTCTCCTTCTGAAAGCTGAAATATGTCTTCCCCAGTTCCAGGTTCATTGGCACTGGCAGTACTTGCCTTATATGAAAGATGTTCAGGAGGTTTGCCTTTGTTTTCTCTTGTTCAGCGTCTTGGTACTGGTAGGATCTGCGCTCACTTCAACTGGTTGTTCAGAAATTACAGATGATGGCTGATCACTGATGAGTTTTTCTTCTGTTCTTACTTCCTCTGTCAACACATTGTCTCTCAAATCTCCAAAAGTTGTGCTGTTGCTAATGGTAACTTTGTCTGTTTTGGGATTTAGGAATCTGTAACCCTTAACATTGTCACTGTATACAATAAGGATTCCCTTAAATGCTCTTGTAATGCCCAGCTGATCACCAGCCTTTGTTCAGATGCCAACCCCCAAATTTAACACCGCCGTCTTCACTTATAGTCAAGCCCCCATTTTTCGGGAGACATTACATGCCTCGCCGAACATGGTTGCCCCCAGGACTTAAGGGCGCAAAGGGTGGCACCTGAAACCTCAAAGGCCGATGTACAACAAGGCAAAACTATAAAAATACACAGGGGAAGATAGAGATAGCAGGGTCTGCAACAGATCATCAGTCCTACCAGTGTCTTGAAAGAAGGAGTAAACAAAGCCGAAGTCCTAGGAAAGCCAAAGGTCGAAGCCATAAATCAGAGAGTCACAGTATCCAAAGGGTCAGGCAAAAGCGTAGTCGGGTTGCAGAGCAAACTAATCAGGTCAGCAGAAGATAAACAAGCAGAGTAACAAACCACAAGCTAGACGCAATTGCAGGTAGTGTGCGCTGAAGCCTAGACTAGCTTTATGTGACTACTGACTAATGGGAGGTTGGAAGGCCGGGGCTGCACATCAGTTGCTTAACTGACACACAACACCTAGTGAGTCAGACAAAACGTCTGAGTTAACCCTTAAGCTTCGCTGACCACAGCTAGCTGCAATACGCTGCCACAAGGCAAATGAGGTGCGGGCCCCTAAGTGTGTCAGTCGGTGTTTCCGCAATGATGTTTGGATACTCTGAAGAGTGCGGACAGGTAAACACTTGGATCTAACAACTCTGTTTTGGAGTTTGGTCTGTTTTTCCTCTGGAATGTAGATGAACGATTTGAATCCGAAAACCACTTAGGTGTTTTACACTTGGTTTCTCATTATGCCACAGTTCATATGGAGTTTTCTCCACTGTTCTAGAAACGACTCTGTTCTGCAAATAAGTGGCTGTCATTGCTGCCTTCACCCCAGTATTTACGTAGTAGTCCATAGTCTGTCAGCATACATCTGATCATTTCAGACTTCAGTTCCTCCTTTCTGCTACCCAATTTTGCTCTGGTGTGTATGGCACTGTCGTTTCATGCTCTATTCCATTCTGCTTTAAGCACTCTTGTACTTGTAAATTTCTGAAATTTGATTGGCTTTACTACATAATCCTGTAATTTGTCAAGAACTTCACTCTTGTGTTGCATTAGATAAGTGACCATATACCTTATTATAGTCATCTATGAAAGTCACTATGCACCTGTTGCCTCCAAGTGTAGGTGGGTATAAGGGACCACACTGTCAACTAGGTCAAGTGGTCTTGAAGCTCTATTCTGACTGACTGAGGGTGATACTGGGCAGGGGGATACTGTCAGATCCTTTGTCAGATTCCTCTTTTGTAGTTCCTGTATGCATTCTGGGTGCATACAGTCATTGTGTTTATGGGTGCATAGTCTCACCTTTTCCTTCACTGTGTTGAGGTGATATAGATGGTCATCCAGCTTGGCACTTGCTAAGGTCTGCTTGCCATCTAGGATAGAACCCTTATCACCTTGGAAACTTTTTTTTTTTTGGTATAGCTAAATTGTGTTCCCTCATTATTGGAGCATACAAGGGTTCCATGCCTATATCCCTCTGCATGTATTTTATTTCCATCTGCAAGATATCAAGGCTCTTTGTTATTCAGAACAAGTTCTGTGAAAAAGCTTCTATCTCTTGTGACTGGTTGCTTTCAAGTCAACACAC
Source organism: Gastrophryne carolinensis (assembly GCA_027917425.1). Classification (NCBI taxonomy): domain Eukaryota; kingdom Metazoa; phylum Chordata; class Amphibia; order Anura; family Microhylidae; genus Gastrophryne; species Gastrophryne carolinensis. The sequence continues at coordinate 40,051,214 of CM051238.1, forward strand.
CAGCCTTGAGATGTATGGTTGCCTGTCACTTTAAATGTGGCATTCCAGTTCCCTTTACATGGATCAGAGATTGTAGCTTTGACTTTTCTGTTTAGTATAAGAGGGACACTGTCTCATTTACTTTTCTTTCCAAATAGTCTCTCTTTACGTGTCCCTGTTTGTTGCATCTAAAACACACCCTAGTTTCCTTCATATGCATCTTTGTGTCTGTAGCTTTAAGAGCGGTTCTGGTGTCAGTTACTGTGGGGTAATCTGCAAGCTCATTTCTTCGCTGATACTCATCATCTGGTCTTTACAAATGCTAGTGTCAGATCTGTCTCAGGCCTTGTCTTTAGCACATGAATCAGTGCAGTGCAATGTATCAGTTAAGCTGCACCACAACATGGCGGTGGCATGACTGTCTGTTATACTCTCACCAAGTGATCTGAGTTGTGCGATCACTTCCAGCATGGCATTTATAAGCCACTGCATGCCCTGCTCTCTGCTAAACCTTATTTTGTAAAGTTTCCTCAGCATAGATTTATACTGACGTGCTTTCCCATTCCTTTCTTAGCAGAAACAACTTGCTGTTTAAGCTGGATCTGTCATGCAGTCTTTTGCATACATCCCACATTCCTTTCATTGTATTCTCACCGTGTAGGTGAATAAGCTGCTCATCTTCTACTAGTAAGCTTATGGTGACCCGTGCCTGTCTGTTTTTCCTGTCCCAGTCCCAATAATTATCCTGTGGCCTCTCTGTAGTGATAACCTCCTACAAGTCATTTCTGGATAATAGCATTTCTACTTTAAAATTCCAGACCAAAACCTTGAAAAGCCTGACCTGATTACCTCTACCTGATTTGGGGTGCCCCACTGTCTGAAACCCCCACAGTCACCCATTATGCTTAATTAGCCAAGGAGCCCACTGTGCATGCATGGCAGGATCACTTGCATCCTTTTTCGGCCATTCGTGACTACGCCTGCCCTAACCGAATGGCAGGCCAATGAGTAATGCTGCCGCCCACCACAAATGTGCCATGGGCTAAAGAAAAGGTAAGAAAAGTGGGCTATCTAGGGGGTTTCACTCAATGGAGCATCCCAAACTGGGTGCCCCAGGGGGACGGACCAAAACTTGGGTTAGTAAAACCGGTTTTATTTTTTGACCTACAGTTTCGTCCAAAAACTTTGTTCCCGGTCCAAAACCCTTTAGCATTGCATGTGCCCACGCCAGACATTTGTGAATGGCTAACATGGCTACACTCCTTGTTAAAGGGTAGGGGAGCATGCAGCCACCAGCGTGCTCACCCGCTTATTGGACGAGTGGCCACGCATGCATGGTAGGACCAGGAAGAGGTGAGTTTGTTTGGGTGACCTGGGGGTTTCACACAGCGGGGCACCCCCGATCAGGCTGCCCCAGGGGCAAAGATCATTTAAAAAGACTAAAAAAATTGTATTTGTAAGTTTGTGTAGGATAAAATGGTGGGGGGGGGGGGGGGGGGTCAGACATTTTATCTATCAAAAAATACCAAGGGACTGAGTGTATGTTAGATCACTTTTAGCATGGTCCTGGAGAAATGGAATTGAAGAGAGGGCAATCTTTGGAGCTTTGCTACAGCTTCTAACCCATTGATGCAGGAAATGGGGAAGGGGCATGTGGGACTTTTTATTGTCGTCGGGTTTACAGTCCCTTTAATTTATTTTTTGTCATGCTAGGGCTGCCCAGACTAGCAACAGGGGTGAAAGCTTGTTTTACAGAATAAATCAATGTTTACCTTTAATCCCCAGATAGCAATCAACCTACATTTAAAGTTGCAAGGCTTGTGTATCATCCTGTGATATTGCTTTTAATTTGTAATTAATTATCCTAATCGCTGGTGCTATCCTCACCTCTCGCGCCTCTCTAATAGCCATGCGGCATCCCATAAATTACAGGCTAGTGCACATACAGAGAGATGAGGCTGCTATTATCCTCTGCAATTTTCAGTTGGGACGCGCTTCCCCCGCGCTCATTTGTAATTGCTGATTAACGTTGTTGCTCTTTAGCGTCTGACTTTATAAGGCAATATATGTCTATAACAGCTTCAGCCCAACCAAAGCCCACTGTCGGGGGATGTCAGCATTCAACAACTGCAACTAACAAGGGAAATCAGTATTCAAAATAGAAGAAATGGGGGAGATGGAATACGCCTGTGTATGATGCACACTGCATCATTGTGTACCCTGCATGCTGAAATTACTGTGTTGCACCCAACCTGAACGTTACTGACTTTATCCTTATTTTAGGCCCCTCGACCAGGCCAGTGGTGGAGGGTGTGTTGCATCACAACTTCCAAGACTTGCTCTCAAACACTTCAGTTCCACTTTAGAGGCATTGGGCACTGCTGGACTTACTCGCTTCAGCAAGGTATATAGGGCCTTATCCCATCAAGACTTTCCATCTAGGCTGCCACAGAATCTTCCTGTCTTTATGTCTTTCTTGAGCTGGTTTTCCTTTTTGCTTCTGCTTCTTCTGACTCCTCTCTAATATTAAAAGTTATATTAACCACATAAAACAAGAACTTTATGCAGAACTTCCCTAAATACTAACCCATGTATCTATCACTTTTACAGGCTATCCCATATCCATGCCAAAATATGTGATGCACATGGACCAAGCCACATATTCGTGTGATCTGATTTTACAACAGAGCATCTACTTGGTTCCTGGTTGTCAGGATTTACATCCAAATGTGACCTTTCTCTGACAGTGTCCCTATGTAAGTCTATGGAGCTTGTTATTCTCTGTGGTGTCACTAGTAGAGATGGGCAAACCCGAACTGCAAAGTTCAGGTTCATACTGAACTTTGCGAGTTCGGGTTCCCGAACATGGACTTCAGCCTGAAGTCTGTGTTCGAGTTCGGCGTCAGCTAAGGCTGCAGCAGCAAGAAGCTGCTGTAACTCCACTCTGCCCAATCCTCTACCTGTCAGCTTTAGAAGAGCACTAGAAGTGTTCTCATGGGAGCCAGCAACCATCTTTCTGAAGCCCCAGCTGAAGCTGCCGCTCCAGCGTGCTGACAGGAGTTCAGGTTCCCATTGGTTTCAACATTTACTCAAAGTTCAGCCAAACTTGCCGAACCCGAATCTTTGGGAGGTTCATCCATCCCTAGACACTAATGCTTTCTAATGTCTAGTTTCTATTACTATAACTCTCACTGAATTGTGAAAGAACTAGCATCTAACTAATATTTTTCTCACGGCCTACTCCACTGAATGGGTTCTAATCCTTACTAACAGAAGCAAACTGGTTTTACTCAACTCACCACTCCAGTTAGTTATATGCTCCTCATTGCACCTGTGTGATCATCTCCTTTGATGCTGGTAGGGATGAGTAGATGAAAGCCTATTTCTTATCCCACTACAATATTCTCTACAAAGATAAAACTGCCTAACAGCAAACAAAGGTGGCATACTTAAAATCCAATAATCAAACACAAGCATCTACTGTATAGTTACCTGAAGGTACCATCAAAGTATTCTGAGAGTCTTTTCCCTGTTGCCTTCCCTCTCTATGTTCTCAGACAAGTCCCCTGTGGTATACCCAACCTGGGCTGATCTGTGAAGTTGCTTTTTGAACCTCCCAGTAAAGGTCTAAAAGCCAGTTTGACTTCTGTCGACCAATGATCTCTTGTGTATTAATCACAAGTATAGACTTCAAACAAAGCCAGATGCTTCTGTACTCAAACTCTGGGTCCTAGGAGTGTAATCATTTTTTACGACCCAGGTCCATGTGCCATCTGAATGCCTTATGATACCTATTGTGGTCTTTTTATTTAAATCAAACTAACCCACTTTATACAATGTTTTTTTATGAGATTGTCAGAACATCTACCGTGTAGGACTGAACAAAGCTGAAATTTGTACAATGTACTACTGTAGTTATAATTTCTTATCGTCATCATTGCTCTGTTCTGTGTTACCTCTTTTATAGTCTATTGACTATCTGCACCAATTCCTATTTGTTCCATTACCCTAGCACAATCAATAACACTTTTCTAGGAAGGTTTGACACTCCTTTCTGCTTCTATCTTGTTCCCCATAGTTTTAAATCACAACTGTGTTTGCCCTTTGTTTCTTTTCATCTCTGTATGTTTTGTTTTCATGAGATGAAATAGGAACTATACATCTCTACCACCTACAGCCCTGCTAATTAGGCAGGATTTTTTTCCTCTGTTCCTAGAAAGATATTGAACAACAGTACAGACTTGTCAGAGATTAAAGCAGATCAAAGCCCTGGTAACCTGGTTTTAGAGTCTAATGCTTGCTTTTAACAGGATGCCCCTCTATTTGAACCCCACCCCCCCATTGGCCTTGACCAGCCAGTCTTAGTGATCAGACATATAGCAGTGTCGGACTGGCATACCTTGAGCTCACCAGAGGAGATCATTCATGGTGCCCACCCTTCTGATATAGCAAGACCCATGTAAAAGTCCATGTACAGGCACATGGTGTCTACCCCCACCCCCCAGTCTAGTGTAAAAATCCGTCATGTAAAATATTTAATTATATAAAATAAAACAGTCTAATGAAATACTGTATGTTTTTGAAACAAAGCAATGCCCTGCTGTGGTTGGAGGTGGCAGCTCAACCACTGTGGTTTACCGGGGACTCTCATACTGGGCGTACCAGGGAACAGCGGTGTCCCTGCAACCACATTTGTGTATGGCCATGGAGAAAGGGAACTGCAAGGAGGGGCAAACACTGTAGACCTGTTACACCATCTACAGGACGCAGAATGAAATGGGGGAGAAGCAGACCAGAGGAGCTTCAGATGAGCTCCTTGCTGTTTTATTTTAGCTATTTGCTGGACAATCCATTATCATCATTGCACAATATAAAGTGCAATCGTTTTTTGTTTATTAATTTAGTAACAAAAGTGACTTTTTTGAATAAATAATAAAATAACTAATAAAGTCAAAGAACTCATCTAGCAAACCAAAAACACTGGGTCGTCTCCTGTACTGGTTTGGAGGCCTTGGGTCAGTTTCATAATTTAAGACATATACACCACAACAATGTTTAAGAAGTGGGGGAGGGGGTTCTCCTGACCCTGGACTACCCAGTGCCTGTGTCTAAAGTGTAGTGGGGATGTAGTCAGGTTCTTAGTACTGTTGCATTCCCTTAAAGTGATCCTTTAACCTTATGTTAACCACTTCTTCATTCACGAGTGGCTGACAATCACGTGACTGGCAGTGACCAATCCGAAATTTCCCAGTGGGCTTGCACATCAAACTTGAATGGTTTTCGTTGGTCACCTGCCATTTGGTGCCATACACCATGAATGAGGAAGTGGTGACTTGAGTATAGTGCCGCTTTAAAGCAGGATTACCTATGAGCCTTCCCTTAGACCGCCACTGGTCTTCCAGGCTCGATTTTTCCACTCTCTGGGAGGACCCACTTCCCAGGTTGTCTGCTTTACACAAGACTTCTAGCTCCCCCAATTTCCAATACTACCTAACATGATAAGACACCGGACTCTAGGTATTCTAGCCTTTTAGGTGGTAAGTCTTTCTGTTATTCACATCTGACTCTACCTCCATATCACATGTAAATTTCCTCTGCCATAGCATGTATAAATTATACAGTACATTTAACAACTAATGTCTCTCTAGCCTAGTTAAAGCAGATTCCCAGGATCGCTGGTAAACTCACCTCTCCTGACAGCTTCCCTGTGCGCATCCATAGCTTCCCTGTAGCTGTGTGCACTTTTGTTTTGTGTGCGCAGGCTCCCACACCCAACCATCCAGATAGGCTGGGTGTGGGAACAACCAAATCAAAAGCATGCTGGCCTATGTCATCTGGCACTCTTGAGATCAGCCACTCTGTGCTGTCAAAAATGTGGGTTGTGTGCCAGTGCTCTGTAATAGCACTTGGGTGTCAGTACTCTTTCATGCCAATAGTTCAGGGCACTTGTGTGTCAGTGCTCTTTCATACCAATATTTCAGGGCCCATATGAGGGGTCACCACCTCATATGTGACCCATCCACTTTGTATATGCTGGAAAGGCTGTGTGAGCAGCAGCAGTTAATAGAGGAGTTTCAGCTACAAAATGTTCAGGTGAGTAGAAGTGCAGACGAACAGCACTTCACCACCAATGCAGTGTTTCCAGTACGCCTCCAATATGGTCAGCGCTGATGATACCATGCCCATCCTTTGCCTGCTGGAAAAAACCTTCAGGCCATAATGGAGGATGTGATGGAAGCAGAGGAGAAGGAGGAAAGCCCATTTCCATTCCAGATGCACACGTGGCTCGCAGGGTGAGTTGCTGGGCCGACAGTGGCCAGGTACAATACTGTCCAGCCAGCGGACAGTTTTGAAGGATTGGAGGATGTTAATAATTATTTATTTACTCATTTATGTTTATATTGATTGATTCATTTCTTTAATTTTTTAGTTTTCTGTTATTATTTTAGTACTTTCCCTAGCCATTTTGTACAGGGGAATCGCCCAGGTGTTCCCTGCCCCCATTTTAGACTCCAGTCCCTGTAAGAAAATACTAATATTTTGTTATTTTTTATTTATGTATCTCTGTGTTTCTTTACTTTTTTGGTTTCTGTTATTTTGAGTACTTTTCCCAGCCCATTTTGTGGAGGGCAATCTCCCTGGTGTTACCCTCGATTTGAAGCCCTCTTGCCCTTGCTACTCCTAATTTACAACCATTTTTGGTCGCCCAAATTCGAGTCCTCAATGGTGCTCAGGTTCAGGTTTGGGTCAAGTCCAGGGACACAAACAGTTCGACGGAACTTGTCAAGCCCGAACTTCAGCGGGATCGTCCATCCCTAATTATAAATACACAAAAATATGATCCATAATTTACAATGCACCTACATTATTTCTTTACAACTTTAATATCCTGGGTGTGCTAGTGGTGCTCATCCTGCTGAAAATAAAAGCCACTGAAGAATAAACACCTTCTTTAAATTAAAATGCGTCATTCATTTCACAATAGAACAATGTGTAACTCTGTGCTGGAAATGATTTGGGATGCTGTCCTGGGAGTCTGGGAGATGCTCAGTGTTGTTTATGGTAATGGAGAAAATCCAAAGATTAGAAAAACATGATTAAAAAAAGAGAAGTTAGTCGCTCTTGCAGGGCTTCCATGACAGCGGAGGTTAGTGCTTGTGACCGGCGGTTAATAACTAGGGAAATGGGACAGACTGGGAATACAAAGTAAGAACACTACACAGGAGTGTTTTCCAGTTACTGCCTTGCTTTTTGACCATGGTCAGTTAATAGTGAGGAGGTGTCTTACCTGGGATGGCGCACCAATTCATATAAGGAGCATCCCTTATAGTGTGCCCAAGCACATGCACAGAAAAGGGTATCACTAGTGTGGCTGTTCATATTGGTCTCTGTGGGCACATAAGGGCAGGGCACTTGCTCCTATTGGGTCTGTGTAGCACAGGTAGAAAAAATCCACCCAAAAGCCTCAACTCCCCTTGCGGTAGTGAGGACATGTGAGGCAGCTGCCTCCGATGGCACTGCAGAGGGGGCAGCAATCACTGGACCTGTTTTTTTGTTAATATGTTTTCACTACTTCATCAGTGGCTCAGTCAAGATTAGGGGCATGGCTGCACGCTGTCATGTTTCTAAGTCAATCATTGGTGGCTCATCGGTCTCAGCCCCCCCCCCCCCCCCCTTCAAGGTTGCTCTTTTGAGGAATGGAGTTCTCCTCAGGCACCAGAGAGGCTAGGTTCACCCCTGCTTGCAAGAGGAAAATGTGCAGGACCAGGGGCTTGCCATTCAAGCTCTAAATCCTGAGTTACTAGCCCCTATGCCTCGTGTACCAGGCTGCTTGGCTCAGGGAGCGGTCGGTGGATGCATATTTTTATATTTTTTTAAATTACGGAAAAAAAGTTACAATTTACACTCTCCACATTTGGGACATAGCTTTTTAATTGAAAAAAAACAGGCTTTGCTGAATCAGGGGTTTATTCATTGAGAGATAGCGGCAGGCAGCATCTAGTGAACGCCGGGCGCTGTACACAAAACCACATTTATGAAAGCGATTCTGGTGAGCGACTCTAACAGCGCCATGTAGCGTATGATTCATCAAGCTTCCAGAGCGCCAGGTATTACTTGTCGCTGCCTGGACGTTTCTTTTCGTCTGTTTAAACATGGTTTTTTGTTTTTAATTTTTTTTTCTCTCATATAATTGTGTGACCTCTCCCGGCCTAGAAAGAGTCATTTTTGAAAACCTTTTTGATTTTTTATATTTTTATTCAGAATTGTCATTACAGGTCTGGCATTAAAGTGTTAATGTCACAGTGTTCCAACAATGTCATTCCATGTGTTTTCGCTTTGTTACAGGTGGATATGTGTTTAAAAACAGACTTTAATCACACAGAGTCTGGCGCTCTATGCTATAGCGACCAGATCCAGAGCGCCTATGCTCTGTGAGTCTGTTTTTTTGTTGAATATGGTGTGAGTCGCTGAGAGTCGGTCGCAATGAGCTTTTAAAGGATCCATAGCACTCAACCTTGTTAGCTTGTAGACCAACCTAAAATCTTTCTCTAAACTTGGTTAAAAACAGAGGCTCGGTCACACACATCTGCAGAAGTATGCTTAAGCTGCACCACCAAGCACCAAGGTGCCTCTGTGGGGTGCAGGTTGGTCTACAAGCTAACAGGGTTGAGTGCTGTGACTCCTTTAAGACTTTTGTATACTAATTGCCCTGCTAACGTGCACCTCCCAGGTTAGTTATAAAATGGTCTGAGCGGCTGCCACCCCTCCTTTGGTCGCAATGAGCTGGCGCTACCTTTTGCTCCCTGCAACGCTGTACTGGTGTTCGAAAGCCCAACATACATCTCATTCATCAATGCCGGCCAGGTTACTACAGCGACTGAGGCGCTCTGTTACAGCACCCAATAGCCGATCACAGCGTATACTAGCGGTCGCTTTAAGCACTGCTATACAGACGCTCATCTGTCGAAACCTGGTGCTAGTAATGAATCAGCCTCCACGTCGACAGTGCAAATGCAAACTTTCTGCATAGAAACTATGCAAGGATTCATTCGCGCTCAGTGCTGAATCATTTTCACAGTATGTATCTTACTTGTAAAAGTAATGTATATAAGATGATGGCACAATATAGGTAAACAATAATAATAATATACCCAACTTTATATATTTTTACTTTAAAAGCTCTGTTAAACCTAGTATTTCCCACATGGGTATACATACCATAGAGGCGGGGGGGGGGGGAGCTGCTACTTGGCCTGTGACAGAAGGGAACCCAGTGAGTCCCCCTCTGTGCTACACCCAGAGGCCACCTGGTGACGTTCATTTTATGTCCGGGGTGCTATCACAGTATACTAGCAGCTCGGAGAACAAGGTAATGGTATCCTTGTTTCATACTGTGAAATCTACGGCACTTACCTCTGGCACACCATGCAGACAGCACACCAGCACTGCATACAGATGCAGCATTTTTTACGGGGATCAGCTTTTGGCCATGAGTCTCCTCTACTGTGATGAAGAGATCGCACACATCGCAAAAAGTTATAACTTGTTCGCATTGTAATAGCAGGTTCGTATCTGCTATACATTGTAACTCAGCTGGCACAGTTGTAACATCAGCCACACTCCTGGCTGTTACAGTGTAACACAGCAAGGAGCTAGACAGCTTTACTAGACTCTGCACTGCTTGCTACACTGCACAACACAGCAGCAGGGCAGGATTTAAAACTATTGGCATTCATTTTATTACTGTTAGCAATACTGCCTATGTACTATGACCGTCTGCAGTAAATTAAGTACAGTAGATCTGCTCTTTTTTGGAGGGCCCGCTATGAATTTTACTATGGGTCCCTGAGAAACCTATGTACGCCCTGGTTGCTCTCACTCACACAATGGCCAATGGAGGTGTATGGTACACACAACTGCCGGAACCTGTTTGATTGTCGTTGAAAAAGTGGATGAAATGAAACCAGAACGCCCCAGGTTGGGGGGGGGGGGAGCAACCCTAAAGCCTCTCCAGGAATATGAAGAAATTACGCTAATTAAGGAAAGGTCCATTTTTGCCAGGTTTTTGTTGTTCTGTCTTATTGTTTTCCCTTTCTGAAATGTGAAATAAACATTTGTGTAAGGGTTGTGGCTCCATACCAGCATTCTGTATTCAAGTTTCTTATACTACTGTGTCCCTGTGCTGCCCAAGTGGGAGTTGCTTTCTTGCCCTTGAATAAAGCCCTTAAATATAGCTGTTGCCTACAAATCCTAGAAGCCTTTAATTGTCAAGGGTGTGACAATGTCCCACACAAAGCAGAGCATTGAAAAAACAGGCAGCAAATATCCCTCCAGGTGAGAGCACTGCCAGTAACCCTTTAGCTACTAGATGACAAGACAGTAATTCCTTAACCTGAAGAGGCTGCATTAGAGCAGGATGGGTATATCTGTGAGCTCAGCAATGTGGAACTTCACCTCTGCCTCATACAATTCGGATCATTATCAAGCCAGGAAGTTCCTGCTAAGGTAAATGCATCGTTGCTAGAGAAAACAAAATTTTTTTAGAACACAGAAAAAGAATAATAGATTGTGTTCCAAAATGAGGACATCGTTTTGACACAAAATAATGGGTACCTTTTAAAATACCATAGAAACTAGACTTTTCCTGTAAGGTCATTTCCCAGGCACACCCAAGGGTATTCCCATTGTGTAGGGCTCACATGACAATGTGCAATTTTAGCTTAGTTATATTAGCCAGTGTCATTACATGAGTGATTACATACAGTGATGCAAGCACAATGTGTGCATTGCATTGGATATTACATAACTACAAATGGAAACACGTTAAATGGTTATAGATTGTGGTTAGAGATGAGCGAACCGGTTCGGACGAACCGGAATTCGCCTTCCGAATTTCAGGAAATATTCGATTCGGCACGAACCCGAATATTTTGTGGTTCGTGCCGATCGAATTTTTCGTGAAATGTAAAAAAAAAAAAATGCCGGCATGGTGGGAGCCGGCCGGCGGGCCGGTAAAGCCGGCCGGCCCGCTCCCACCATGCCGGCATTTAAAAAAAAAAAAATAAATAAAAGCATTTTTGCCGGCATGGTGGGAGCTGTCATCTGAGGGCGCGTCATCAGAGGCGCCCTCTGAGGACGCGCCCTCAGATGACAGCTGAGAGCGGCGCCGGCCTCCACGCTCCGGACCTGCAGGTAAGTGTTTGCTTTTTTTTTAAATGCCGGCATGGTGGGAGCGGGCCGGCCGGTCCCGCTCCCACCATGCCGGCAAAAATGCTTTTTTTTTTTTTGTTTTGTTTTTTAAATGCCGGCATGGTGGGAGCGGGCCGGCTGGCCGGCTCCGCTCCCACCATGCCGGCATTTTTGATGGGGAACTTCGTAAAAGTTCGATTCGGCCGAACCCGAATTTCTTTGTGAAATTCAGCGAATCGGCCGAATCGAACTTTTCAAAAGTTCGCTCATCTCTAATTGTGGTTTAGAAGTGGGAGAGATCCCCCTTCCGGGGAGGTGGATAGAAGGGTAAGTCTGTGTACAATAAAAGTTTGATTATAGGTAAAGGAATCTCTGAACCCTGAATTCTTACTGAGCAGACATTTGGTAGAGTCCTATCAAAAGAGAATGTGGGTAGTAGGTCAGTCAAGCAGTAGATCAATACAAGCACAGTGGGCTTAATGGTTTACAATATCTTGGGCTTAAGGTTAGTGCAATGAAGATATGAGATGGGTTGAGAGGCTTTATTTCCACCACAAAAGGAATCTCCTAAAACCATGAAGATTATTAGTATTGTCTTACAGAAAACCCATAGGTTACTCTGACCAAACAAGTCTTAAAGAGCTTGGCCATGTGCAATGGAAGTGGTAGGAAACATTATGAGCCAGTAAAAATACTTTTTGTTGTTGGCACCCACAGCTTAGTAGGGCTAAATCTAAAATTCCATTTTGAATTTCTGATGATCTCACAAGGGTACCAGGCTAAAATTGTAGCATCTGTTCTCACACCAGTTCCTAGAGGCTTGCAGCCACAACTGCTTATGCATCTCACTGTTGGTGATCAAAATGGTTCACTGGGTGGGTGTGCTGGTGCAGTCCATGGTCCTTCCCACACTGCCTACCTAACTCTATGGGCAACCTGCAGTCAATTAGGACATTGGAACTAGTGCAAAGCCGGGGCTGAGTTCTAATGACAGGTATCTGAATAGGCTGAGCAGAATCAAGATCAGAAACAACCCCAGGCGCCTGGTGTTGCAGAGTGTGTGTGCTGGGTGCCGTAGAGTCATAATCCAGATAGACATTTGTGGTGTAACAGGAACTGGCTTTACTGGAACATGAATGCAATAAGAGAATGTCACTTTACATGGTGGCTAACACAGACAGGAAAAAGAAGGAAATACTATAGAGCAACCGAACACAGGAAATACAACACAGCAGTAAAATGCATAGAAACCACAGTCAAGCATTGGTCACAGCGCCATCTAGCATCATAACTGTCATTGCTGTAAACTGCAGTAAATCTAGCAAAAGTCACTAATCACATTTAAAGACAAGCAGAAGCTGTTGCAAAGTATTGTATCTCCAACACCTGGCTTGAAAGTAGACTGTCTCTAGCAGCAGAGGGCTCTTCTTAACCATCTACATCCGGACCAACACTGGACATCTGATGTACACAAAGTGCCACAGATTAAATTTATCCAATCTGACCTATTAAATAAGACTCTGTACAACCCAATGCCCTGCTCAACCTCAGGACCCTTTCAAAACCAGGAAGTTGTGCATCATAGGATCTAAAAACAAAAGTATCACTTACTTTCATTCTTATCTTTTGGTTACATTATGCTTGCGCAAACTAGAAATTATTTTTGATAATGAGTTAATTAGGCCTTATATGAAAGAATAAATAAATGATGAAAACCCCCTTTAAGTTCCTCCAAACCAGTGTACAGTAGAATCTGGGCAAGGCACACACAAACCATTACCCAACTGATGTTCAACACTCATTGGCCAATCTTGGAGCACCTCATTATTTAGACTAGTGTTTCATTTTTTTCAAACTCTTCACTGTCTCTTCTCCAAAAAACATAACCTTTCCCTCTTCGTTTGTCATATCTTGTTTCGAAAAAATGTGTTGACATTTGCATTTTTTAATTAACTGTCTTTTGCTTAATATGAGGGGAAAGAAGGTCATTAGAACTCCGAGCAAAACATTTGATGGCAGATGAAGACCACTTTACAAAAAGCCAGCTGTCTGGAAGTGAGACTGTGGCGTGTCTTTTGTTCTTTTTATACTGATGATGAGTGCAATGCTTTGAGCAGTACATTAAAGAAGCATCATATAAAATGAGTTTCTTCATCATCTCTGGACATCTGAGATGGCTCACGGAGAAACTTTCTTTGTAAACTTTTTTAAAGGGATGCAATAAATCTTACCCAATCCACTATGTTCTCAGGTTACTGTGTCTTGGTCTACAATGTGGACCTCACAGTTAAACGATGACTGGTAATGGTCTCCAGAGGTCTTCAGCATTACCTTGTCTGTGGTATGTTCACAAGGGAGGACCAGTACTAGGTTGCCCAAGTTAGGGCATGAACCTGGAAATAAGAGAAGACAGCTGAGCTGAAAACGAGACCATATAACAGAATGCTGACAAAGAACAGAGCCTTGAAATAGGACACGGACCATGAATAGAACCTTAGAGCAGAACACCTTTAATGCTGACCAAAAAAGATGATGATTTTCTGTCTAGTGGCTGCACTATTGCCCACGACCCCTACTTACTTACCATTTGGTTTTGTATATGTTTGTTATGAAGTAATATTAAGTGAATCTGTATATAGCATTTTTCTACCTACTTTTTTTACAATATACCCAATTTGCAAACTTTCATTTTGTTTGGTGTGCTTTCATATTGGATATATATACAAAAAGCAATGCTGCCCACTGGGAATTCTCCCTGTGTTCTTAATGACCATCCCACCATTCCTGACAGGTAGGCCAGATATGGCAACATGGAATGCAGCATATGTTCCCAACCACACTGCAAGATATAAGTAGCCAAAGGTCCTTGGTGACCTAACTGAAGATCTTTGGTAGCTTATGGCTTGCTTTCAGGACACTGTGGATCTTCAGGAAACAGTTATAAGTACAGTAAACGTTTTTTTTTTTAAAAGGGGATTTGTATGATTATTTTTTGAGGCTAATTCACTACTAGTGCCAGGTATTGCCAGATGAGCGTCTCGGTCTCTGTAATAACCAGGCCGGCATTGATGAATGTGATGTGTGTTGGGCGCTGTAACAACAGTACAGCGCTGCAGCGAGTGACAGGTAGTGCTAGCTCAGTGGGTCCGGCACTCGGCGCTCCACACCATATTTAACAAAACAAAAATTTTGAACACATATATTGAACATATAACACATATTTTGAAAACACAGGGAATGACATTGTTTTAACACTGGGACAATAACACTTTAGTGCCAGACCTGTAATGACAATTCTGCATAAAAATATTAAAAGTCAAAAAAGTTTCTAGAAGTGTTTGTTTGCAGCCAGGAGAGGTCACACAATGATTGCAGCAAAAAAAAAATCATAATAATTAAATGGCCAAACACACTATACACAACTAATGAAGCCCCATTGAAATGTATGGGAGAGCGACACTGAGCGACAGGTACTACATGGCGCTCTAGGCTCTCGGTGCTATACGCTGAGCTGCCTGGATTAATACATGTGACTCTACATGACGCTGTTAGAGGCGCTCACCAGATTCGCTTTCTTAAATGTGGTTTTGCGCACAGCGCCCGGCATTCACCAGACGCTGCCTGCCTCTACGAGGCACTACCTGGCGCTATCCCTTCTTAAAGTGGACCAACTCCCTCCTGGATCGGCTCAGGAATCTATAAGATTCCCAGGCCGATCCGATCCCTCTCCGCGGGGCATCCAAAATCAAGATGCCCCGCTGTGTGAAACCCCACCGGAACCCCGCTAACCTTACCTTACTTCCGGTCCAACGGCGCATGTGCGGGCCGCAGCCGCATCCCGCGCTTCTCTCTAGCAGGGTGCGTGCCTGCGCCGGCCATTTGTGAATGGCCAGCGTGGGCGCGCTCCCTGTTAGAGGGAAGCGCGAGATGCGGCCCCCAGTGTGCTTGGAGCCGCTGGGGTTTGACGGCGCTTTGACGCGCATACCACAGCAGTGCCGAGTGCGCTGATTGGATGAGCGGGCGCGCATGTGCTGTAGGAGCGGGTTGAGGTAAGTTTTTTACAGAAATCTGGGGGTTTCACATAGCAGGGCACCCCCGATCGGGGGTGCCCCGGGGAAGTGGACCAAAACCCAGGATAGTCAAAATCCTGGGTGTTGGTCCACTTTAAATAAACCCCTTAATAAAACAAAGCAGTAGGTAAGTGGCCATAAGAACCACTTCAAAGGGTATGAGGGTTGGCGGCAAGCCGCCTTCCTGATATGTGACAGGTGGCTTGCAGATATTCCCCCACCCTATTACCCTTACTAGAAACAGGGTAGCAGAAGTGCCAAGTGCCCCGAGACTAATAGAACACCAATCTGTCCCAAAGGTCATAGCACTAGTGTGTCAGGAAGAAGAAGAATTGATGCTGTTTTGAACTGGTGGCCACACCAAATAATATTTAACATAGCCTGGATTTCCACTTATATTCACGAGTTAAAGCTGGATTTAAAAAGTAGATCATGCTGAGCCTGTATCTGCAATTCATGAGCTGCTGGCCTCCTCTGCTTGCATCTTCAGCTCATTGTGACCCACAAGTTACCTATGACCCCACTATGTTGCAAGATTGCCAGGTTATTATATGGAACAGCAGCTTTTTCTATGTTTTAATTACATGCCCTGAGATCAGGTCAATGTTCCAGCACACTATGCACCTGATACCAAACCTGGCCTACAACTGAACTCTGTCTGTATCATCAACACAACAGTATAAGAATTGCTCCTCAGACAAGGACACCAGTAATACCAATTGACCTATGCACATTCTAAACCAAATTCAAGTAATTCAGGGGCTTCTATGATTATGTGAGTTTATCTTTCTCCCCCTTAACAATCACTATTAACTCTGAGGTCGTCACCCCCTGGAGTACTTGACATTTCAAATATTCACCAATTTACAGCCATCCTGAACAACAAAGGGCTTATGTTTCCAGACACGTCCACAAAAATAATTACACCGCTAGCAGCGGTACAAGAAGGAATGCTGGATATACAACAAGCCAACACACAATTAGCAAACAGCATTACCAGACACAGCATAAAAAGTAATTTGAAAGTCATGTTTATGCATTGGGATAGCACTGCTTTAGTCTGGTTTTGTAAAGGCAGCTGTAAACAAGTAACGAAAAAAGATTTTTAAAGCATATCTAAACCAAACCAGACCTGTCCTGAAAACCATAGCTTGGACAGGGACACACCTGCTACTTGAACTTATATCTGAGCCACCCAGGAGTGTAAGCAGTTTTGCTACAAAATGCTATGGGAGGGATGCTGAATTTATTCAACATTTTTTACTCGCATAGGGGCTTGTTTGCCCAGGCTACACTGAGATCCATGGAGGTCTGTGGTGTCCCTAGTGGATGAACACTGGAGATAAAGTATGGGGGACCTATGTGCTCTAGACAAACAAAACGCACACGTGCAGTGTCAAATCAGCCCAGTACTGTACGGACAGATATGGTGGTAGGGGTAGGTATAGCCCCCACAGCCTTGATGCTGAGGATATTACATTGCAAGGGCGGACTATGGTCTGGGAACTGTTTGGGAGGGTACAGAGTGGTGGGGTACAGGAGAAGGAATGGTCAAGAAAGCGCCGTCCCTTTAAGGAGGGCAGCCCACATGACTGGCCTGCGTTCCTGTCCGGAGGCAGACCAGCCATGGGGGGAAGTGGTCACTGGGGGAAGTGACCTCAGGGGGAAGGGGGATTATTTAAGGGGACGTCCGTCCCCTTCCCCTTCCTCTTTGACCCGGCGTGGATGGACGAGCAGTCGGACCGACGCTCGCCCATTCAAAAAAGCTAAGTGATGGAGGCCCTATTTTCCGCATTGCGCAGGGAGGCTGGACGGCGGGGCGAGGACTGGTTGAGGAGCCTACTCCCTTCCCAGTCCGCCTCGCCGCCGCCCCCATCCAGACCAGCAAGAGCCCGCCGGGCAGTTGCCCGGCTCAGCCCCTCACCTCCCCGCCGCCCTGATCGGCGGGGGACAGTCGCTGCCGCTGGTCCCTCCCCGGTTCCCCTCCCACCCCCCTCGGTCAGGCTCCCGCCGCAAGAAGTCCGGGGCCACGGATCGGGGTGGGGCGGCTGCGGCCTCCCAGCGGCACCCCTCGGTCTGTGCGCCTCCCGCGGTGGTGCGGCCTGAGCATCAGAGCTCGGGCCGCGGTCGTGTCCCTCTGCCTGGGCGCTCCCTTGCCCAGGAGGGGGGGCCGCCGTGCGGGGGCTGCCGGCTCCGCCCCCTTCGGGTGTGTCCCGATGCTCGGGCCGAAAGCGTGGCGCTTCCTCCTGCCTCTCCCTCACTGAGCAGGGAGAGGCTGATGCAGCGGGGGCGGAAGCCCCGCCCCCTCCCCCGAGACAGGCATCGTCACGGCCCGAGCAAAGGAGCTCGGGCCGCAGGAGAGCCGCCGCCCCCCGCCGTCACCGCAGGCGGGGAGCGGCGGTGGTGACAGTTACCTCCCCCCCACGGCAGCGGGGGGAGCACAATGCGGGCCCGGCGCCCTCGCAGCGGGCTGCCGGGTCCGCCATCTTTCATGCCGCCCCTCCCCCCTCCCCGCGTAGAAGCCGGAGGAGGGGGCCCCTCCCCCCCCCACCCTCACCATCTGCCAGGGACCTCCACACGGGTCAGGGCTCCGCTCCACAAGGAGCGGAGTACGGACCCGGAGGGGGGGGCAACCCCCCCGCCCCCCTCCGGGTCGGTCAGTGGGGCCCCCGGAGTCCGACTGGACTCTGGTGCGGGCCCCCAAACAGCACACTACACACCTCCCCCTAACGTCCAACCACCATTCGCCTCCCACTCCACCCCCCCCTTAACCCATAGCGCATGCCCCTTTGCGGGAGTGTCCCCCTCGCTCCCCCCCGGCCCCTTTATTGCTCCATGCCCCCCCCCCCATGGCTCCCCCAGCCTGGCGCGTCCCTGCGTCCCTCAGCGCGTGGCCCTTTGAATTGGCGGCCTCCCAGCCTGGCGAGCTGGTGCGCATGGCGTCCTCTCCTGCCCATTTGCGCGTAGGTCCAGGCACTGCGGACGCTGGCGTGTGCGGCCGGGGACTCGGTTTCCCGGACAGTACCATCTGCTCGCCTCTCCTTTTTTCCCCGCAGGCGGTGGTCGACCAGGGGGCAGTGTCGGGCGGCGCGGCGGTCAATACACCAGGTTGGCGGATGGAAGACAGCGGCAGTCGGGCACGTGGACGGTCGACGGCGGCGGGCGTAAGCAGGACACCATCATCGTCCGGCAGCGTGGCGGCGACACCAGGAACGGCGGTGGCGCCAGGACGGACGTCGGGATGCGGGTCGCTGGGCCAGTCGGGCCCAGCTACCCAGGGAATGGTGCAGCACGAGGAAGGATCAAGCGGCGCAATCGCTCGGCAGGGTGAGCCACGATTTATTGCTGATTTTATGTCGGTATCGCAAGCTGGGGGAGGGGCGTCTGGGGGTGACAAGTTTTATGGCCGGGGTAAGGGAGCTGTTGGCCAGGTGGGAGTCATTAGCGAGCGGGGGGTCAAAGGGGGCGCCACCGGGTCCGGTGGAGACTGGCACCGGGGGGGGGGGGCACCACGGCTTGGGGCAGCCCAGGTGGATAGCAGGGAGGGGGAGAATTCGGTAGATACGGGTTTGGGCGAGTTAGGGGGGGGCGATAGGTCCCTTCCGATTTCGGACTCGGCCAAAGGGCACACCTACGTCTGTTTTGAGGGTCCGCTTGGGGGGCACTTAAAACAGGAAGTGAAGGAAAAAATATGGAGAAGGGAGTACGTGGACATATTCACGTTACTGCCCTTGGAGCGTTTTGGGGTTGAGGGTTGGGAAAAGGGGAAGGAACACCGGAAGGAAGAAGATGAGGATAGGAGGCGCTTTCGGTTGATCCCGAGGACTTTCGGGAATTGGCTGCAGGCGTTTGCTATACTTGCAAGTGTTACTGGGGAAAAGAACCCGGAACACTGCTCGTCCCTTTTTTGTTATTTGGACGCCATTTGGGAGGCCCACCGGGTGTATGGGGGCTTGGCCTGGCTTCGTTACGACAAGCAGTTTCGGCAGCGGATGTCGGTTAGTGAGGGGTTGGGGTGGGATCATAGGGATATAGGGCTGTGGCTGAGGGTGATGAATGCGAGGGGGGGAGTGTATCCAGCTATCGGGGGTTCGTCCCCCTTTCAAGGGGCCGCCACTTCAATGGGGTCGGGAGGGGCGGATTTGGCCAGACGTGGTTTGTGCTGGGCCTTCAATGACTCCGTCTGCAAATGGGGGCCCACGTGCAAATTTCGCCACGAATGTTCGGCCTGCGGCGGGAGCCACTCGGCCGGGAGATGTTTTAAGAAGGGTCGGGGGGGGGGGGACGCAGAGGGGCCGAGGGTCCTGGAAAAAGGGGTTTCCCCGGTGAGAGGGGCGGAGATGCGCCCCTGGTTAAATAGGTACCCTGATCAAGGCATGGCTCGATTACTGGGTGAGGGGTTCGATTTGGGTTTTCGGATCCCATGTGCAGCGCCTCCCAGGGTGCTCTCGCTTAGGAATCTGAAATCAGCTCGGGAACGGCCTGAGGTGATTAGGGAAAAATTGAGGAAGGAAGTTTTATTGGGGCGTAGGGCGGGCCCATTCAGCAACCCCCCTCTGGAGGATTTGGTGGTGTCCCCGTTGGGAGTGGTGCCTAAGAAGGAACCAGGCAAATTTCGCCTTATACACCACCTGTCTTTCCCGAGGGGCGGGTCGGTGAATGACGGGATAGACAAAGAGCTGTCATCGGTGTCTTATACGTCGTTTGACTTCGCTTTGGATATGGTAAGGGAGGCAGGCCCCGGGGCATTGCTGGCAAAAACCGATATCGAATCTGCATTTCGGTTGCTGCCTGTACACCCGGATAGTCTGTATCTTTTGGGGTGTTTTTTCGAAGGGGGGTATTATGTGGATCGGTGTCTGCCTATGGGGTGTTCCATTTCGTGCGCCTACTTTTAAGCCTTTAGCTCATTTTTGGTCTCAGCGCTGCCTGGCTTCGGCGGGTCTCCCCTCGGGTTTCGGGTCTGAGATAGCATTTTTTCATGGTTAAGGGTATGCGGCTGTTTCTGTTGAAACGGGCCAGGACGATTTGGTTTAAAGGTTTTTGGTTGGTTTGGGGTTCAAGTAAGGAAGGGGATGTTTTTGGTCACTGGCGGTTAGCCCGATTAAGCTCCCTGGCCTAGGAGGTTTTGCGGCCGAGTTTATGTTGGCTTCCGCTTGGTGGGGTTGGGAAGTTATTTTTTGTTCCCTCCCCTTTCCTTCATCTAGGCTTCTCAGACCCGGAACAATTGGGGGGACTCTATTTTTGCTTGTACATTTGTTTATTTTATGTTGGGCTGTGGCCGATTAAATTTGATCATTCCAACTACATGGTGGTCCGGACTGTTATTTTGGTTGGCAGCGGTATGACGCAGGGCATATTGGAACGCTAGCCCCTTAGGTGTCTCAGTCCGGCGAGTACGGGGCCAAGAGCATGTGCAGTCACGAAGGTGACTGGCGTTCCGGGCCGTGCATACAACACGCTGCGTGCATGAGCACGTTTTCTCAGAACTGCGCATGCACAGCAAGCTCTTCTAGGTGCCAAGCGGGCTTTAAAAGGACACCTGAGATGCAAGAAGATGCCTGCAGATCTTCCTTGAAGTGACACGTGCCACCTGCTCCTGTGTCTTTGACCTTGGCTCTGCTGACTACCTGCTGTGGATTTGACCTCTGACTTGAACAACTTACCTCTCCGGCTCTGACCCTTTGGCTTTGTATGACTACCCTAACTTTGGGTGACTACCTGTTTTTACTCTTTGAACTCTGGACATTGGCTCTGAATTGCAAACTACCCTGGCTCAGGATTCCCTGGCTCTGTTTCAACAACTTCCCGCAATTCCTGAGCTGAACTTTCCCCATACTAAACTCTGGGCTCACCGGACTTGATTGTGGGACCCAGACTTGTTTGCAGCTCAGTATGTCCTTGCTTGTGGAGGGCTCTGATGAAAACCAAGCTTTGCAGGTTCTCCACTCCGGGACCAGTACATGGTGTAACACTTTGCCAGTTGCTCATCGCATACACCCTCCAGGTACAGACTGTGTTAACCCCTTAATGTCTTACAGATTCCAAGTATCCTGAATATCTGCTCTGCTCAGCTGACTCTCCGACGCATCTGTTCCTGACACTCTAGCCTTCCCTTCTGCTGTGTTTTCCTAGTATCCATCCTCTAGGGAAACCGCAGGTGGTTCTGCTGGTGGTTGTCTGTGTCTACAATGGCCTGGTTTTCAAAAAGGTACGTGACACCCTGGAACAACAGCAAACCTGTGCCGAAGGACATAGGGTTCAGCATGCCCATGTCCAGGGGCTGGACACTTAGGCTTTAAAAATTGGGCATACCAGCCCCAATAACTCTGGTTAAACCAGAGGAGTAGTTAGGCTTTCTGGCACCTGGGGCAAAGATTCAAAATGGCACCCTCACCTGTTCTCAGGCCCCCTTTTGGCACCCCCTTGACCTGCTGCACCTGCAGCAAGTGCCCCCCCCCCCCTGCTCCCCACTAACTACACCTCTGAGTTTGACTCTAACACTGCTGCTATTAAAGCACTGACCCGGATAAAAATATAATCGCTACTGGTGAGGGCGGTATTCCCATCTGGACTAAGTAGCCCACCCGAAAGA
Organism: Gastrophryne carolinensis; assembly: GCA_027917425.1. NCBI lineage: Eukaryota > Metazoa > Chordata > Amphibia > Anura > Microhylidae > Gastrophryne > Gastrophryne carolinensis. The sequence continues at coordinate 40,073,048 of CM051238.1, forward strand.
GAACTCAGAAATGATATAAGCATAGAATAAGGTGCAGCAAGTTGAGAACATTCTAAAAATTGTGTAACAGTTTTCTAAGGTAACATGTTGAATATGTATGGCTGTGAAGCCCTTCAAAACCATGCTGAGGAAACGACAAACGAATGTCTGGAACGGCTTCTCCCTCTTACCAATCACTAATCACTCCAGGGTCAGCGTCCCCTGGAGTACTTGACATTTCAAACATTCGCCAATTTGCATCTTTTCTGTAAAAACAACAGACTCATGTTTCCTGACACGTCCATAAAAAGTAATTATGCCTCTAGCAAACAGCACAAGAAGAAGATCTGGATCTACAACGGCCAGCTCGCAATTAGCAAACATTATCAGGCAAAGCATAAGATAGAAATCACAATTCAAAAATCACGTTTAAAATAGTTGCTATTCTGTCTGACACTGTCCCTGGATTTAGGAGGACATGGGAGCCTTGGTATACTTTGTATAAGCTTGCAGCCCCAGTTGGACTCTCTATTGTTGCTGTAGTGGCCAGTTAAGGTGACCCTCTCCTTCCCACTCCCTCTCTCTTTATGTTGTATGTCTGTATGTCTTGGTGTTTTAGTCTAGATTGTGTTTGTTGGCGTTTTGTCTGTTAGTTTGTTTTTGATGTTTTTTCTGTTCTCCCTCTCTTTTTGTCTTCTTTTTTCTCTTCCATCTCCCTTTTTTATTTTCCCCTTTCTTTTCCCTTTCTTTCTTTCTTTCTTTCTCTTTATATTCTTTCTCTCCCCCTGTTTTAAAGGAGATATATTAGGTGCATAGGGTGTTTCATAAGTGATGGTATGCTCAACACAATTTTCGATTAGGGGGGTGGGTGACTGGAAATGGATATGCCGGTTTAGTATGACCTTATGGGGATACGATGCCTCTGATTTTTGAGGAAGTAGTTCTGTGAAAGGCTGTAGTGTGATTCAGCTATAAAAGCAAATGTTTTAATGGTTTTTTTATAGGTTAAATGGACATTTGGAGTGGGCTTGTGTAACTCCTAGAAATAATAGCTGCTTTGCTTCATTATTTGCATTATATTCAATATTATTGTATGATTGTATATTTTGAAGGCGGTCCATTTTGAAATGTAAGCAAGTGATTTATGTGTACCCTTGCATTGTGTATTGGAATAACTTTGGAAACCATGGTGTTATTATCTTCTTCTCCTCCCCCTCCCAATAATAATGGGGTATTCACATTTTGGGGGGGGCACAGGTTCTAGACTGGTCTGTGCAATAACAAATACTAAAGCAATTGGCCCGGGAGGAGGGATAGAAAGAAACCCGCAACTGAAACCGGACCTTCACCCTGAATTAGAGTCTATCTTATATGTTTCCCCCACCCTTTACATACAGATTGCTCACATTAAAAATCATCCTACCTGCATATACTGCATTTTCCAAGCCTTTAAACATCCAAGATGGAGGCACATGGAGTCTCAGGCTGCCTGTAAACAGGATTGCTGTCCTTTTCCTGACTCCAGCTCTGCTCTATAACCCAACCCCTGCACTTTTGCCCCCTCTCCTCAGTGTATGATGCTTCCTATGCAACATGGCAGCGGCATGGAGTCCTGAACAGAGTTGCATCCCAGTGGCGGAAAGAATAAAGAGTAAGTGACTAATAACATAAAATATATTATTTTCAGATGCTGGGGAATAGTTTTTTAAGGATTTGGTGTTTCATTAAATGATGCTGAAGGTCTGGTTGAAGGCAATAGTTGCCTTTTACAGATGTTGTATCTGATATGCTGCTGAAATGCAATGCCACCACCACCCTTAAACCCATATTCTCAACACAAGTTTCGAGATGCTGCCCTTACTAAGTCATGGGTCTACTTCACTGGCTTCCTTTAGTGCAAATGTACAGGATCGTGGTTGCAGGGTCATTGCAACAGGCTTACATGTGTGTTTCTTTCAGATGTACATCTGCATTCAAAGCATTTTCCTTTAGGTTATGACATTTTACTAAAGGAAGTCTTTGAAGTGGGTTCATTCTTTAGAAAGGGCCACATAAAACCTTTGTGCAAAATGATGGGTTCGGTGGTGGCTGTTCCCAGTGCTACTAAAAGTGATCCTATACCCAGAAAGTTTATGTCATCACCTTCTATCCCCAACCCAGTGCACCAAAACAGCCTGTGTTTTATACTAAAGCCTTTTCTCAGTATTTATAAAAACACTAAGAGGAAGCAGCATGATGGTGAATAGCAGCCATATGCTTATTAGTTCAGTTATAACTAAGCTGTCACATAACGGCAGTTTGGTTGAAGTGCTCCCCAATGCTGAACTATGTGTACTGTAACTGAATGTATCATGACTAGAAAGCACCAGGGAGCCGGACTGCTCAGCCAACTGCATCCAGCTCATGTTGTTATGAATAATGGGCAAAGGCTTGAGTAGAAAAAATAAACAGGCTGTTTTGGTCACTGGGCTGAAGATAGAAGGTGACAACAAACTTCTCTTCTGGTTATAGGATCACTTTAATAACAGGTGATGCTCTCAAAATTATAGTATAGCTCACCAGTTAGAAAATCCAGTTCATAGTGCGTATTTCCCAATCTCTAACGTTAGCTATACCTTTAGAAAAGCCCTTGTTTGCTGAGATGCAAGGCAGGCCTCACCGGACAAGGTTTCCCCCAGGACTTAATAGCACAAAATTCTCATTGTTGGACTTTCATATGGGGGAGCACTCAGAGTTGTTTAGTGGTGTAAGTCATGCTCGGGATTGGAGTTGCGGGGCAGGGGTGTCCCACTCGGGACGGGATAGTGCAGTATCTGGCGCTCTTTGGGGCTCCATATATTGGGCAGTATACACAACGGTGAGTGATGGCTGTTGTATATGCATTCATGCATAGCTGCTTGTGACTGTTAGTATCCCTCTTGACATCACGCTCGCAGTACTGAGTGAAACCACGCCCTACCAGCCGTATCATTTCCGGTAGGGCGGACGACGTCACTTCCGCCGCATCTGTTGGAATGCGGATGCGTTCCACTAATACCTACTGAATTGCAGTTGGTCCATTAATAATGGCGACGGACATAAAGACATGGGTATGGTAAGTCCTTTGTTCCCTCACCCAGCGAAGCGGCACGGGCGGCCGCGTGCGCAGGTGTCCCTCCTGCTGTCCCCCACTCCATATCACGTGTATTGGATTTCCTTGCCTGGCACACAGATTTTCATATTTTTTTTATCTTATTTGATTGTGTCTCACGTTGATATATTCACTATATTTTTGCAGTCTTAGGTGTTCATGACCAGTGGGAAACGTGTCTTAATGTTGCTTTTTTTGCATTGCTAATATTCAGTATTTATTCAAACACTGTTTCATGCACATATACATGTTTACATATTTATACCTTTTGGGGTGTTTGGTCTTTTGGAATATACTTATTAATATTTTGCACTGTCACTTTATTTAGGTCTGATACTGTAGATAGGTTATTTTATAGTAGGTTTAGTGCCGGCACTAAAACATAGTTATATTTTAATTCCTTACACGACTGAAATTGAGGAGTTTTCCCAGAAATGTATGGCTTCTTTATTGTTAGCACTGGAAGTATTGGGGGATGTGCAGTGTTTTTAATGTGTGTGTCTTGTAATAACTGTTGTCTTTGTGACTCAAATAAAATGTTAGATTATTTTGCTATATGAGTGTGGATGAATTTTTTGGTGCTCCTGCCACTAAGGTGTAGAGGGATCACATCCCCTCAGCCTTTTGTGTCTTGGTTCATGTGGTTTCTAGGTACAGTGTAGCACAGTTCACTTATTTATCTCTGCGGTGCACCCTTTCTCTCACTAGTGGTATAAGTCAGACGTAGCAAAGGTCATTTATGGGTAATCTGTCCAGTGTCAAGGCAGGGGGAGTGAGCAGAGGCTGAATCAGTATGCTAGCCGAAGGTCATACATGGAAAGGATCTGGTACCAAGGGGCAGGTGAGATCAAGGAGTCTGAGGTCATGGGTTTAGAGGGGTTCAGGCAAATCAAATAGCAATCTGGACAATACATAAAAGACAAAAAAAATAGTAATCCAAAGCACACCCTAAGCTACGGCTTTCACTGTATTGTGGCAATGAACTGTGAAAACTTCATAGCAGAGGCGGCCAAGAGATGCAGCAGGAACGAGGTGCCGGTAAGTGGATCTGCAGGACACATATCATATAATATATTGTCTCTAACACTTTCGCACTCATAACAAACCTTTAAAAATATTAACTATTTAAAGCAACAGGTTTTTGATGAAGTTCAACTTCATCAAACTAGGATATCTGCAAGTATAAACGGTCCCTGAGTACTGACTAGAACCCAGTAACCAGTTTTACTGCATGTAATTGTCAAAAGCCAAGCCTAATTATTTGCACTAATTATCTTCATACATTTACATTGTTTAGAAGTTCAAGGTCTTATCAGCATGTCTGCTAAAGCTTGGAATATGATGACCTTAACTGAATATTATTAACTATAGAAAGTTTTTGAGCCATACATGACAAGTTCTGTCTATACTATAGAGATTTGTATTGGTCAAACGAGTGCCATTTTTAGAACCTGATTATCTCTCTCTCTCTCTCTCTCTAGCATATATATATATATATATATATATATATATATATATATATATACGGTATATATATATATATATATATATATATAGCATATATACATATATATATATATATATATATATATATATAGAGAGAGAGAGAGAGAGAGAGAGAGAGAGAGAGAAGCATCTTAGCTACACCAGCAAACAACTTTATAACCTCTTCTGGGATACCCTATAGAAGGTCTCCACTACAAGGGGGTGCTCAGATGAGAGTGGGTTGGTGGTCTGAATCCCCATCAGGAAAAAAAGGTCTATATTTAATTGGGAAATATCATACTGCCTAGCCCCTATGCTGAAATGTTATGATAAGCAAAAGTACCTGTGTCTTTTTGCCCAGACTTTTTAGCCATTACACTGAAACATCATTAAAGTGTACCAAAACCCACAGTGATCGATTCTCTCCCCCAGGGCATCCAAAATCAGGGTGCCCGCTGTGTGAAACCCCTCAGGTCGCCCATACACTTAATTACTTTTCCTGTCCAGTGGCGCATGCGCAAGCCGCGCCCGCACCCCCGCTATCCTTCTAGCAGGGCGCGTTCCCAGAGCCAGGAATTTGTGAATGGCCATCACGGGCACGATCCCTTTTAAAATGTAGTGGGGGATGCGGCTGTCAGCGCGCTCAGGGCTGCTCGTTTTTGATGAAGGGGCTTCAGCAGATCCGAGCGCGCTGATTGGACGAGTAGTAGAGCATGTGCCATAGGAATAAGAATTGTTTTGGTGAGGTGAGTTTGTGTCCGCGACCTAGGGGTTTCACACAGCAAAGACCAAAACCCGGGATAGTCAAAATCCTGGGTTTTGGTCCACTTTAAGAAGCAATTGTACTTGTGTTTACTTTTTCTACAAGCAATGCAAGTTTATTGGGCCTGTGAACTGTGAGCTGTGAATTTGACCGTGAAGTGGTTAAAGCATTAAACCTTTATTTTCATGACCCTGCAACAATAAAATATATACTTCACTTATCCTGCTTGCCGTTGAGTGTTTTTTGCTGTGATACCATCTTGTCAGGTCCCCATGCTGCGGTCCTACTAACCCTTACCCTCGGCTGTCCGCTGTGCGACTCTCTCCTTTTTTATTTAGACTTGTAAGAAATGGACAGTACTGTGTAGCAGCCAATCAGAACACAAAGACAGTGACAAAAGTGATATAATATGGCTCTAGGAAAACTCATAACTCAGCATATGAATTTATGACAAATGCACGTCAGCTGTTCTGCTAGTGTGTAAAACGAGACAGGCTTCTATATGTATATTTAGCTTCAAGGATTGTGATGAATAGGGCAAATATTATATGTCATTTTATTGCTGATGCCTGGCTTCCCCCTTTAAGATTCTCTGTTCTTAGCAAATGTCACCCCTGTAGCATTAAGGCTCTCTAGCCATAAACACGCACCGGACCTAATCTCGTCAGGAAGGAGAATTAGCATCGAGCTGAGCCAAGCACAGATCACAGACTCCCTGCTAAATCTCTCACACTTCTGGGCCAGGAAGGCCCCACTGAGTTCAGAGCAGAGGTGACCCCCCTGAAAATAGTTCCCTCGCATCAAACAGGGGCCAGGATCCTTCTTCGCTGGGGAGGTGTGATAGCATATGATACTTCAAAAGAATAGCCCAGGACCTGTGTCTGGGAGGAGGGAGGGTGAAGGGGCAGAGACCGAGGCATAAAGGGGGGGTGACCCTGGGCCAGGCTTTTGTCGTTCTCTAGAGGGAGGTTGCGCAGCATACGTGCTGGAGGTGCACAAATCATCTATAAGCTCTTGACATACCCCCTGGTGGGAGCTCATTATCATCACTACTCTAAATCTGTATTTTAAGGTAACTCTGACTGTTGTATCTCTTTGTGTAACTCACTGTAACCCACTTCTCAGAACGGCATTTGTATTTATTCATATTTTATTACAGCCAATGTTTGTTATCACTGCCTAGTGTGCTCATTGCATTAAAACCTATATTTAACTTGAGCAATCTTTTTGCCTTAGCCAAGACTCTGTGTGTCCATAGGCTTTGGGCCTGGTAGTCCTGCTAGGCGGGCAAACAAACAGCTCTTTGGCAAAGTGGGCTGTGTGATCCTCGGTCCTGGATTGTTAGTTGGATCATGTGACCTGCGGTTCCCTGATAAAGATAATCTTACAACATATAGCTTAAAGTGAAACTCTGTATCGAATTTAAATAGATTGCTTTGGATTAGATTGGTCAAGCTTTTAACGTTATAAAACCTTATAAAATGTTCTTATCAATGGAGAGTCCATATGCGACGGGTGGAAACCAAGGGGCAACACTTAAAAGTAGAACACATTAGAGCCCTGTCAGTGGAGTAGGCCCCTGATAGTGTATAAGAACCATTAAATAGAGTAGTTCAGTCTGGGAGATGCAGTTCTTTGGCCTATTGCGTCATGAAGCCACACGATGGTAGTATTGCCTAAGAAATGGATCCAACAGTACTTAAATGGTCTAGGAGCCTTCTTTAGGTTTGTAAATAGAGACTAAGCCAGATGGCATTGGCAACATCCACTGCCCTGTCATTGGTTGGGAGGGACTTGCAACAGTGTTTGAAAAGGCAACAATACCAAGGTTACATAAGGAGGAGACCTACCCTTCTAGAGTGTTCTAGTACCAGACTTTGCTAAGAGGGGAAACAAGACAATGTAGTGTGGAGGAGCTGAGAAACAGCCATGGAGGCTATTGGAATAGACAGTCGTTGTAACCTGTGGATTATGCTGTACTGACTGTTTGCTGTGTTTGCCATGGAAGGAAGCTCACCAATATAGACCAAGTTGAGTTGAACCACAATTGTCATCACTGAATCCAAGCGACGTTCTAACCAGTAAGTGCACCTCCACCCACACATGCCGCACCGACATGGGATGCCCTACCCTAGGTCCAAGAATCCCCCTCGCTCCCCAGAGCGCGTGGCCACGGCCAGGCACGCGCCCGCTACACATAACCAACCCAGTTCTTCTGCAGGGCCACTTAAGATAGAGAGTACACAGGCTCTGGGTGGTCCTGTTGTGGTGGTCGCAAACTTGTGGAATGAGAAACACAGGGCAGATGCACACAACAAAACACAAAATGGAAGGCTTGAGCAGAAAATGGATCTGGGCCCTGGTTCAGACAATGGAGAGTCTGGGTGTTTGGCAATGGGAAACATATGATAGAGGCTGTGGGCCCCAATGCAGACACAGCATGGACAATGGAGGGTGAGGGCCCAGCACAGACATGGCACAGACAATGGACGACTGTGGGCCCAGCACAGACACAGCACTGGCAATGGAGGGCTGTCGGCCCAGCACAGACACAGCACAGACAATGGAGGGCTGAAGGGCCCTGCAAGAAGTAGGAGGAAGTGAACCCAAATACAGAATACAGGAAGGTAAATGGGACTAGCAAGGACTAGAAGGGAGTGAGCTCCAATATTGGATACAAGAAGGTTATTGGAGAGCACGGCTGGACGATACAATGCTCTGAACCGGAGCGGAACAGCATGATTAAAGCTAGGTGATGGAAAACATGGCCGCTTTAGGACCCAGTGAAGAACCACAACAATCCAGCAGACACACAACAGTAACCAAGCAAAAAAAACTAAAATACTGTATTTTGAAAGGGGACCAACACAATCACTGGAAACCTGAGGCTACTGTAGACACTTTACAGGAACAGACTTGACAAAGGAACATGGATGAATGAATGAACTCTGAATGTAGAAATAAGCTTGACACAGGAGCATGTCTACGTAGATGCAGGAACATATCTTTACTCAGTGTCAGGACTGTCATGGACAGGGTCTTGAACTGCAATTCACCATCTATCATCACTCTAAGCCCCCTGCTCTTACTACTGTGCTATTTGCTGTGGTGCTGGTGGGTGTCCGCTGGATTGGAGTGGATCTCCCTGGGTTCATAAAGCTCTCTTATTTTCCCTCTGGCTTTCATCATCCTGTTGTGTTTCCTGTAAATATATGTGTCTTGCCCTGTGTTGGATCATTGCATTGTCTTTCCTGAATGTAGCTTTGCTCTCCAACCTTCTTTCTATTACCTCACCTGTAATCTTGAATTGGGGCTCACGCGATTTAAAAATACTGCATGTTGTGTCTGTGCTAGGCTTACGAGCCTTCTTTGTCCTTGCTGTGTCTCTCTTGGTCCATTGGCCCTCCACTGTCTGTGCTGGGCTCATGGCCCTCCATTGTCTGTGCTGCGTCTGTACTGGGCCCACAGCTCTCTATTGTTTGTGCTGTGTCTATGTTGGGCCTACAATCCTCCATTGTCCTATACTGTGTCTGCACCGGGGGCCTTAGCCCTCCATTATCTGTGCTGGCATCTGTACCAGGGCCCATGGCCCCCATTATCTGTGCCCCATCACCTGCACCATGGCCTAGTCCCTACAATGTTGGTACCAGGGCCCAGTCCCAACATTGTCTGTAAGAGGGCCCAGATCCACCATTGTCTGCACTGGGGCCTAGATCCTTAATTCTCTGCCCTGGGGTCAAAACCCTCCATTGTCTGTACCAGGGCCAAGATCCTCCATTGTCTGCACTGGGGCCCAAATCCTCTATTGTCTGCACTGGGTCCCAAATCCTCCATTGTCTGCACTGGGGCACAGACCCTCCATTGCCTGCTCTGGGCCCAGACTATTCATTTTCTGTCTTCAGGTCTACCTGGGGCCTGCTGAAGACCTGGGTAGGGTACAGTCTCTCTGTGGAATACCAGACCTCTCACGCCCAAGGTGGCCGGTATTGTCACATGTCTTCATGTTCATCAAATATAAAATTAGAAAGAAAGCTCAGATTTATTTATTAAAGTGGACCAAAACCCATGCCCCAACTGCCCTAAAATCTATTCCAGGGCCCCTCCCCCGGGGCATCCAGAATGGGGATGCCCCACTGTGTGAAACCCCCCAGGTCACCCGGAAACTCACCTTCTTTCCTAGTCCACTGGAGCATGCGCGAGCAGTGATCACATCCTCGCTATCCCTTTAGCAGGGCCCGTGCCCGCACCAGTCATTAGTAAATGCCTGGCACGGCTTCCTGGGGGGTATTGGGGGGATGCGCCCGCCAGCGAACTTGGATCTGCTCACCTTAGACGAAGGGACAGGAGCGGATCTGAGCCCGATGATTTGACGAGAGGGTGCCCATGCGCCATAGGAACAGAGAAGGGTGAGTGAGATTGGGCGACCTAGGGGGGGTTTCACACAGCTGGACATCCCCGATCTGGGTGCCGCGTGGGCAAAGACCAAAAACCCAGGATATTCAAAATCCTTGGTTTTGGTCCCAAGTCACCAATCTCACTAAAGAGACTACATGGCTGTATTCTAGAATAAATGTGCCTGTTAGCCAAAACCAATCATTTGAAGGGGCTGGGCACTTGATGATAGGGAACTATAACTGTAGTAGAAGACTGTAGATATGTATTAAGGATATGCGTGGCTCATTAGAAACATTTGCACCCTGACACTCAAGTACTTATCATTGACGGCAGACCAGCGCTACATGATCATTTACCGATTCTTGTGTCTCCCAAGAGAAAATCTTGACACCCTAGAACTTTCCCTATCACACATTTAAGTACCTTCAACAAACAAGCTGCCTCTTACTCATTAGTGGTGGTGACATCATTAGGCAGTGGCTCATAGTGTAGCTATTAATGAGATGCTTCTGTCAAAGCTAAATATAAATAAGCAGGGACAGGCGATCCTTCATACCAGCAATTGAATATTCTCCACGGCTATGTAATACATTAAAATATAATCTTACTTATGTATGGAATGGCTCATGCCATTAACCTCCCAACAATGCCTCGAGAACATGATGATTTACAGTAGCAGTTTAAAGTAGGGCTCCGGGCATAATTCTAGGTAGTGGGGGAAGGCATGACACAAATCTCATGCACATAGTCTCATTATCACAGCCAGAATGCGAGTCATGTCATTAATGGCACGATCATAATGTAAGGCTCTGCAGGAGTGTACTTGATGTCAAGGTAACATTTAACCACCAGTAAGATACCAAGTGCAAAAATCTTGGACAGAAACAAACGCTTGCTTTAGGTCTTTTGATTATCAAGATTTAAGTTTGGCTTTCTAGTCCAGAAGATGGCTTAACTGGATGTCCTCCTCAATGTCTGTGCCTGAATCAGCAGCCTCCTAATAGATAGGACTCAGCAGTTCAGGATGTAACTCATCACTTCCAGCAGAGGCAGCAATTGGACATGGGCAGGCTTCTAGCAGCAGAAAGATTGAGGTATATGCAGGGGCGGACTGGGACTAAAAAACGGCCTGGACATTTGGGGCACAGCGGCCCTGCTTTACTGTTCCTGGCCCAGTATAGTATATTAATGTCACATTGTGTGCTAAAATCCCCCCTCCGAATCACCAGACAGTGGGCAGAATCACCCCATTACAGCCAGTGAGCAGGTTCCCTCATTACAGCCAATGAGCAGCATCCCACATTGGAGGCCGTGTGCAACATCTTCCATTACAGGCAATGAGGAGCATCCCTCAATACAGGCAGAGAGGGGCATCCCTCATTACAGGCAGAGAGGGGCATCCCTCATTACAGGCAGAGAGGGGCATCCCTTATTACAGGCAGAGAGGAGCATCCCTCATTACAGGCAGAGAGGAGCATCCCTCATTACAGGCAGAGAGGAGCATCCCTCATTACAGGCAGAGAGGAGCATCCCTCATTACAGGCAGTGAGGAGCATCCCTCATTACAGGCAGATAGGGGCATCCCTCATTACAGGCTGAGAGGAGCATCCCTCATTACAGACTGAGAGGAGCATCCCTCATTACAGGCAATGAGGAGCATCCCTCATTACAGGCAGAGAGGAGCATCCCTCATTACAGGCAGAGAGGAGCATCCCTCATTACAGGCAGAGAGGAGCATCCCTCATTACAGGCAGAGAGGAGCATCCCTCATTACAGGCAGAGAGGGGCATCCCTCATTACAGGCAGAGAGGAGCATCCCTCATTACAGGCAGAGAGGAGCATCCCTTATTACAGGCAGAGAGGAGCATCCCTCATTACAGGAAGAGAGGAGCATCCCTCATTACAGGCAGAGAGGAGCATCCCTCATTACAGACAGAGAGGATCATCCCTCATTACAGGCAGAGAGGAGCATCCCTCATTACAGGCAGAGAGGAGCATCCCTCATTACAGGCTGAGAGGAGCATCCCTCATTACAGGCAGAGAGGAGCATCCCTCATTACAGGCAGAGAGGGGCATCCCACTTTACAGGCAGAGAGGGGCATCCCACTTTGCAGGCTGAGAGGGGCATCCCACTTTACAGGCAGAGAGGGGCATCCCACTTTGCAGGCTGAGAGGGGCATCCCACTTTACAGGCTGAGAGGGGCATCCCACTTTACAGGCTGAGAGGGGCCTCCCGCTTTACAGACTGGGAGGGGCATCCCGCTTTACAGGCTGAGAGGGGCATCCTGCTTTACAGGCTGAGAGGGACATCCCACTTTACAGGCTGAGAGGAGCATCCCACTTTACAGGCTGAGAGGGGCATCCCACTTTACAGGCTGAGAGGGGCATCCCACTTTACAGGCTGAGAGGGGCATCCCGCTTTACAGGCTGAGAGTGGCATCCCGCTTTACAGGCAGAGGGGGGCATCCAGCTTTACAGGCAGAGGGGAGCATCCAGCTTTACAGGCAGAGGGGGGCATGCAGATTGGTCGGGGGCAGATCAGATTTGGACACAGATCGGTCGGGGGCAGATCAGATTTGGATACAGATCGGTCGGGGGACAGATCAGATTTGGACACAGATTGGTCGGGGGCAGATCGAATTTGGACACAGATCGGTCGGGGGCAGATCGGATTTGGACACAGATCGGTCGGGGGCAGATCGGATTTGGACACAGATCGGTCGGGAGCAGATCGGATTTGGACACAGATCGGTCGGGGGCAGATCGGATTTGGACACAGATCGGTCGGGGGCAGATCGGATTTGGACACAGATCGGTCGGGAGCAGATCAGATATGAACACAGATCGGTCGGGGGCAGATCAGATTTGGACACAGATCGTCGGGGGCAGATCAGATTTGGACACAGATCGGTAGGGGGCAGATCGGATTTGGAAACAGATCGGTCGGGGGCAGATCAGATTTGGACACAGATCGGTCGGGGGCAGATCAGATTTGGACACAGATTGGTCAGGGGACAGATCAGATTTGGACACAGATTGGTCAGGGGACAGATCAGATTTGGACACAGATTGGTCAGGGGACAGATCAGATTTGGACACAGATTGGTCAGGGGACAGATCAGATTTGGACACAGATTGTGAGCTGGCTTTGTAGAAGTTTTCTCATTGGTCACACTGGCCAATCAGCCTCTCTCCTCTTACAGGACTGTGAGAGGCTCCATTTAGCAGACATACAGTATATGAAGGACAGGGAACATGGAGCTCTGCACAGCCCAGTCTATGAACAGCACATGGGACACTGTTTGTTTTGTAGAGGGGGTTGAACATCTAAACTTTCCCTTATCAACTGCCAGGAGGGAGGACACACAAAGGGAAGGCTTTACCTTGTGGCAGAAGCAGCAGCAGTTACACGTCCCTGCAGCCGAGTTACAAATGGCAGAACCTGGTGTGAAGCATCCACTGACCTCCATCTCCTGGGACAGGCTGTCACTAGGGGGCAGCGGCGTGCACACATATCCTGCTGTGGTCACATGACACAGAGCTATGACGGCTCCTCTGCTTACCTGTCCTGTAAGTGTAATTGCTGATGCCGAGCCTGCGCGGAGCCAATGTTCTAACAGCGGCCAATGAGCAGATAAGTGTAATGGGTGGAGGCCGCTCTGCCCGCCGCTGCTCTCACACACACACACTAATATTTACACGCTGATAATCTGGGTGTAAAGATTAGTGTGTGTGTGAGAGTGGTGGGCAGAGCGGCCTCCACCCATTACACTTCTCTGCTCATCGGCCACCACCTGCGGCCTGACTGGGCTAGAGCTCCATGTCATCTCCCGCTGTTCTTCCAGCTCCCCTCAATAAAAACACTTCACAACGTATATGACTTTGGAATGATTTAATCGGCCACAGCTGAACAAATAAATACAAGACAACACAAAGAATCTCCGAACCCCTTAATCGAGTCTGAGCGGTAACCAACCAAACTAAGCCTGCGAGATTGACGAGGAGGAAATCCTGGATGCACCTGAATAAACGGAAGCCATTTTCTTAAGCTCAGCCGCAATCTCCGTTAGGCTCAGAGCTCAACCGGGCTAACCGCCAAGGTGCAAAATGACAACAGCCTGGCTACCCCAAACTGTAGCCATCCTCGCCCCTACGCTGGCCATCCTGGCTAGTTTTCCCGTTCGAAAAACAGCTGCATTTCTACGCCTCAGTACTCATCTAACCTGTCCACTCAGACCCGAAAGTGAGGAGACCGCCCACCGGCTGTGACAAAAATAATACTAAACAGTAAATATCAATACATACAAAAGTCACATACTACATACCCAGGCATTTAACATAATACCATATAATCATTATCACATTCCATATTTCCTCATATCCTTTTTTTTTTTTTTATAACCATTATACATTTTTTTTTTTTTTTAATATACAACTATTACACCCCACACAGAACCATACATAAACCCTGTCGTCAAAACAAAAATCACTAAATTAATCCAATACAGGGGAGGGCGGGTGGGACAGCTCAGTCCAGCGCCGGGAGGATGAGGGGGTCAAAGAGGGAGAGGGAGGGACTTCCCGACCTCTTATAGTGCCCCCTCCTCCCTCCCCACAATCCTCCCCGGCTGACTGGTCCAGCTTCCGATAGGAGCTCAGCCAGTCATGTGGGCGCCTCCTTAAGGGGCCGGCGCTTTCTTGACTGGGCTAGAGCTCCATGTCATCTCCCGCTGTTCTTCCAGCTCCCCTCAATAAAAACACTTCACAACGTATATGACTTTGGAATGATTTAATCGGCCACAGCTGAACAAATAAATACAAGACAACACAAAGAATCTCCGAACCCCTTAATCGAGTCTGAGCGGTAACCAACCAAACTAAGCCTGCGAGATTGACGAGGAGGAAATCCTGGATGCACCTGAATAAACGGAAGCCATTTTCTTAAGCTCAGCCGCAATCTCCGTTCGGCTCAGAGCTCAACCGGGCTAACCGCCAAGGTGCAAAATGACAACAGCCTGGCTACCCCAAACTGTAGCCATCCTCGCCCCTACGCTGGCCATCCTGGCTAGTTTTCCCGGTCGAAAAACAGCTGCATTTCTACGCCTCAGTACTCATCTAACCTGTCCACTCAGACCCGAAAGTGAGGAGACCGCCATAGCTGGCCAGCGTTCACTCCTTAACACTGGCCAGCCCGCCAACCACGACCGACCATTCAATCTGCTTTCCCACCACATCGACCAACCCTAACCCCCCCCCCCTGCGAAGCCAAACCCAAACCTACTGTTCAGCTGGAGCCTCCGTGATATAACCTCCAATTCCGTTAAAACATACCCTCGGCCATGCCTACCAAAACCGTAAATGGCACCCCTCCAGTTGGAGTAACCCATCTGGTACCCCCCCTTCGTAATCAAACAGATTAAGAGCCTTCCCCCCATCCCATGGCCATGTAATGTCCTACTATGCCTATCCGATGATCTGCCAATTTTATCATATGATCTGCCCACTGAATCTCCTATTCAGTGGGCAGCGTAATCCACGGATAAGGGTATTCAATAATCTGCTGCTTCTATCCACTTAAGGGCCCCCCCTTTCGCCACTTTCCCAGGGTATCACTTAATCCGCCTAAATCACATCCCATAGTCTGCCGCTTCTCTCATCTTAAAAAGATCCACCGATATGAATATCTGACGATTCACCAAGCATGCTAATATTGTCATATCAAGCGCTCTCGGCCCCTACCTAGTGGGCCCCAAAATCCCCCAACCTGATTGATCACAACCCCTTCAATTTAATCGTAATAGTGGCTCTTGCCCTTTCCCAGTGGCCACGACCGCTACCAATCTGAATCTTTAATAATCCCCCAAACACGCCAAGTTTCATCCTATTTGCGATTTTGGCCTCTCCACAGTGGGCCCCATAATTTATCCATATGAATGTCCGAACAAACCCCGCCGTTTCTATCATATTAAGTTCTCACTCCTTCTCAATAGGCCACGCCCTCCACCAATCTGTATGTCCGATAATCCGCCGAACACACCGATCTTAATAAAATTTGCCTTCTTGGCCCCTCCACAGTGGGCCCCACAAAATCCACCAATAAGAATGTCCGAAAAAACCCCGCCGATTCTATCCTTCTAAGGGTTCATGCCCGTGCTCGGTGGGCCACGTCCTCCACCAATCTGAGTACCCGATAACCCGCCGAACACGCCGATCTTAATAAAAAATCACACTCTTGGCCCCTCCACCTTGGGCCCCACATAAAGCACCAGTATGAATGTCCAATAAACCCCGCTGATTCAATCCTATTAGGGCTCTTGCCCGTACTCAGTGGGCCACGTCCTCCACCAATGAGTACCCGATAATCCACCGCACACGCCGATCTTAATAAAATTCGCACTCGGCCCTTCCACCGTGGGCCCCACATAATCCACCAGTATGAATGTCCAAAACCCCGCCGATTCTATTCCACTAAGGTCTCTTTCCCGTACTCAGTGGGCCACATCCTCCACCAATGAGTACCCGATAATCCGCCGCACACGCCGATCTTAATAAAATTCGCACTCGGCCCTTCCACCGTGGGCCCCACATAATCCACCAGTATGAATGTCCAAAACCCCGCCGATTCTATTCCACTAAGGTCTCTTTCCCGTACTCAGTGGGCCACATCCTCCACCAATGAGTACCCAATAAACCGCCGAACACTCCGATCTTAACAAAATTCGCACTTTTTGGCCCCTCCCCGTGGGCCCCACATAATCCCCCAGTATGAATGTCCAACAAACCCCGCCGATTCTATCCTCTGAAGGGCTCTTGCCCGTACTCAGTGGGCCACGTCCTCCACCAATGAGTACCCGATAATCCGCCGCACACGCCGATCTTAATAAAATTCGCACTCGGCCCTTCCACCGTGGGCCCCACATAATCCACTAGTATGAATGCCCAAAACCCAGCCGATTCTATTCCACGAAGGTCTCTTTCCCGTACTCAGTGGGCCACATCCTCCACCAATGAGTACCCGATAACCGCCGAACACGCCGATCTTAACAAAATTCGCACTTTTTGGCCCCTCCCCCGTGGGCCCCACCTAATCCCCCAGTATGAATGTCCAACAAACCCCGCCGATTCTATCTTCTGAAGGGCTCTTGCCCGTACTCAGTGGGCCACTTCCTCCACCAATGAGTACCTGCTAATCCGCCACACACGCCAATCTTAATAAAATTCGCACTCGGCCCTTCCACCGTGGGCCCCACATAATCCACCAGTATGAATGTCCAAAACCCCGCCGATTCTATTCCACGAAGGTCTCTTTCCCGTACTCAGTGGGCCACATCTTCCACCAATGAGTACCCGATAAACCGCCGAACACTCCGATCTTAACAAAATTCGCACTTTTTGGCCCCTCCCCGTGGGCCCCACATAATCCCCCAGTATGAATGTCCAACAAACCCCGCCGATTCTATCCTCTGAAGGGCTCTTGCCCGTACTCAGTGGGCCACGTCCTCCACCAATGAGTACCCGATAATCCGCCGCACACGCCGATCTTAATAAAATTCGCACTCGGCCCTTCCACCGTGGGCCCCACATAATCCACCAGTATGAATGCCCAAAACCCAGCCGATTCTATTCCACCAAGGTCTCTTTCCCGTACTCAGTGGGCCACATCCTCCACCAATGAGTACCCGATAAACCGCCGAACACGCCGATCTTAACAAAATTCGCACTTTTTGGCCCCTCCCCCGTGGGCCCCACCTAATCCCCCAGTATGAATGTCCAACAAACCCCGCCGATTCTATCTTCTGAAGGGCTCTTGCCCGTACTCAGTGGGCCACGTCCTCCACCAATGAGTACCTGCTAATCCGCCACACACGCCGATCTTAATAAAATTCGCACTCGGCCCTTCCACCGTGGGCCCCACATAATCCACCAGTATGAATGTCCAAAACCCCGCCGATTCTATTCCACGAAGGTCTCTTTCCCGTACTTAGTGGGCCACGTCCTCCACCAATGAGTACCCGATAAACCGCCGAACACGCCGATCTTAATAAAAATTGCACTTTTTTGGCCCCTCCCCCGTGGGACCCACATAATCAACCAGCATGGATGTCCGACAACCCCACCCATTTTATCCTATTTAAGGCTCTCGCCCTTATTCAGTGGGCCACGTCCTCCACCAATCTGAGTATCCTATAATCCCCCGGACCCGAGTTTTAACATGTCGTGCTCTTGGCCCCCCCACAGTGGGCCCCCCATAATCCACCAAAATGAGTGTCCGAACGAAACTCCCCCCACCTATTCTATCATATTAAAGGGCTCCTACCTCCCATCGGTCCCAACCACTGCCGATCAAACCAAGCAATCCACCTCCGTCCTTATGCGGGCACACCACTCACTTCCCTGTGGCCACGCATTCCGACCCCTCTGGCCCTCCCAACCATCGGGTTACAATCCTTGATCCTTTCCCCCATCGAGCCGCTCTCTGGATCCAATCAAGGGGACTAACACCCGATGCTCATCCCTAAAACTTCCAGCCGTAATATACAATGAGCCCAACTCACTTTCCCATATAATCGACATACCCACTTACTTCAGCCCTTGCCTTTTACCCCCCCCCCCCAAGCCCCAGGCAGCTCCTTAATCCCACGTTCAGGGACCAACGACCATACCTAGCCAAATGAACCAGCCCGCCCTTAAGAATTCCCCTGACAGACTCCGCCCCCCATCCTTGAATAACCCCAAATGCAAGCTGCTTCCCTGCCATGGTGCTCATCGCCTAATCCGATCACGTCCGTTCCTCGACCAAAGCTCCCAATTTCAAAACTTGGAGCAGCACCCTGCTCCCTTCCCCTTAGATTGTTTACCCCTCCCTGAGTTGTTTCTTGCCCTTCTCCAAGGATTCAATATCCCCGACCCTCTCCCCGATCCTGAACCGGCCCAAATGATGGGCAGGCCCCCAAACCTCCACCCCAACCAAACCAACTAAAACCGATCACCTTTTTTTTTTTTTTTTTTTTTTTTTTTATTATCTTTAGCACTTGTTTAATTCATTCCCCCATCCTACCACATCTAGCTATTCCCAATCCGGATCCCCCAGTCATCCCTATGCACCCATCCTTGCTCCTCCAACACCCCTACCTCCAGCAGCAGGCTTGCCTTTGCCTCATCCATGCCTGCCAAGCATATCTTTGAATCCCAAGCTTCAAACAATCCCCTATCCCCCCCTTACTTTTGTTCCTTCAGCAGCGCACCGACCGCTTGCCTTCAAATACCCCGATGCCTCCTGACCCAGAACCTGTGATTTTACTTCACACCACCACGCGCGCCCCAATTATTACCAATCCCAGATGGGGATTAACCATACCCACACCCCGACCCCCTCAATGCTCTATACCCCCCCTCAAGCCCCCCCCCCCACACCCGGAGGTCCTCACCAATTCCCTTCATCCTGCCACGCAACCTAGCAAGGCAACAACTGCAACTACCCCGACGGTAAGGAATATACCTCACCACACCCCTGCGCTCAATTCACCTTTCAAACAAATTGCCTGGCTAACTACCCCATGTCCCCCTTATCCTATCTCCTTCATTCCTCCTGCCTCTTCAAAAATCCCCGGAACGCATAGGTCCTAAACCAGCTAAACGACAAACATACACGACGACCAGCTGGGCATACCTTGAAGGTGTGCAGGTGTTTCGACCCACCACCCGGACGAACGTGTACTCGTGTCGCTGGATCGATGTCCTGGTACCGCCGATACCTGGTACCGTCACCTTGCTGCTAACTGGTCCCATCCCGTCCTGGCCGAGTAGGCCGCCGCCACGAACTCCACGTGATCTTGTGTCGCTGGATCGATGTCCTGGTACCGCCGATACCTGGTACCGCCACCTTGCTGCTAACTGGTCCCGTCCCGTCCTGGCCGAGTAGGCCGCCGCCACGAACTCCACGTGATCTTGTGTCGTTGGATCGATGTCCTGGTACCGCCGATACCTGGTACCGTCACCTTGCTGCTAACTGGTCCCGTCCCGTCCTGGCCGAGTAGGCCGCCGCCACGAACTCCACGTGATCTTGTGTCGCTGGATCGATGTCCTGGTACTGCCGATGCCTGGTACCACCACCTTGCTGCAACTGGTCCCCGCCCTGGCCGAGCGGGCCGCTGCCGCAAACTCCATGGGGGGGGGGGGCAGGGCGGACCTCGTCCGGCGCTGGTAACGCGATTGAGTGCAGTGACCCCCCACCCTCCTATGACGGTACCGCCGGGTATCGGTAAGGCACCCAGAGGGGCCGCCACCCCAGGGCTAGATGGGTAACCCCCTAGCCCGGGTCCCCACCCACATGCCTGAGCAGGTGGGGCTCCGACCCCCTCCCTAGATGGGTCCATTGTGCCAGATGGGAGGAAACCCCCCAGCCAACCAGCAATAGGCGGGAAAGCAGAACAGGGGCAGAGATGTGAGGCGGGTGGCGGTGGGAACCGACCCCACCACTAATGCCGCACCCAGTAGAAGCCAACAGCCCCCCGCGCAGCCCATGCGCCGGCGGCCCAGGAGGCTGCCCAACAGCTGGCTGGCAACTGAGGAGCTGGGACCCCGGGCGAAGTGTGTGAAATAGCTTGTGGGGGGGGGGCGCACTGACACCTGGTGGGGGGGGAGGAATGACACCTGGTGGGGGGGGAGTGCACCGACACCTGGTGGGGGGGGGGACGCCTGGCCACCGCGGTGCAGAGGGCGCGGCGCGCCAGGCCTGCGAGGCACTGCGACAGGAGGGCGGGAGAGGAAGAGGGGGGGGAAGAGGAATCCCCACACCGCCGCTGGCCCGCACGCCAATGCGGTCAGCCACAGCACGCATTGCCTGGACTGAGGTACAGGGAGGGGGAGGGGGCACATTAACACCCAGCAGGGGGAGGTGGGAGGGACACCCGGCCACGGTACCAATGCGGCCGGCCGCCACCCGCACTGCCTGGACGAGAGGTACAGGGAGGGTGAGGGGCGCACCGACACCCAGCGGAGGGAGGGAGGGGGGGTGGCGCCCAGCCACCGCGGCGCGGAGGGCGGCAGCACGCGAGGCCTGCACTGCTCGATGAGGGAGGTAGAGGAAAGAAGGGGGGGGGGTCACCGCCGAGCAGTCGGCAGGGAGGCCTCCAGCACATACTTCATGCGAGAGGGGGCCAGGGGAGGGAGTTAGGGCACGATCGGTCTGAGGACCGTGAGGAAGGGTTCCACACAGCGAGACAGGGAGGTAGGAGTCATACCGCGGGCCACGGAACAACCGGAGGGGAGAGTTGGGAGAGGAGCACTTACCCAGTCCCACCGGATGCCATGGCCTGCAGGATGAGAGGATTATTAGGCGCTGGAGGAGTGTCAGGCAAACAGCTCAGTCCAGCGCCGGGAGGATGAGGGGGTCAAAGAGGGAGAGGGAGGGACTTCCCGACCTCTTATAGTGCCCCCTCCTCCCTCCCCACAATCCTCCCCGGCTGACTGGTCCAGCTTCCGATAGGAGCTCAGCCAGTCATGTGGGCGCCTCCTTAAGGGGCCGGCGCTTTCTTTCCCATGTGCCGGCCTACCGGGATTCTGCCCGGTATGCCCTATGGCCAGCCCGCCCCTGGGTATATGAGTCCCCAGGTCTGTGCCTCTACTTTGGGCATCTTCCAGCAGAAAACTTTAGTGCCTAGGGGGCCTTAAAGTGGACCTTCACCCTGAATAAGAGTCTATCTTATATGTTTCCCACACCCTGTACACACAGATTGCTCACATTAAAAATCATCCTACCTGCATCTACTGAATGTTATGAGCCTTTAAACATCCAAGATGGCGGCTCATGGAACGTCAGGCAGCCTGCAAACAGGAAGTGACTTCTGACTGTGCTGCTCTGCATTCTGGGATTGCTGACCTTTTCCTGACCCCAGCTCTGCTCTGTCTGAGCAAAGCACAGCTATAACCCGCCCCCCTGAACTTTATCCCACTCCCCTCTCCTCAGTAAGAGTGATGCTTCTGAGTCAAGATGGCGGCGCCCGTATTCTAAATCCTGAACAGAGTTGCAGCCCAGTGGGGGAAAGAATAATAAGTAAGTGACTAAAAACTTTAAATATATTAATTTTAGATGCTGGGGAATCGTTTTTTTAAGGGTTTTGACTTTTCAATAAAACATGGTGAAGGTCCGGTTTAAGGAAACACACCTAGACAAGAAGGTACCCATGCTTCACTCAAGTTATGTAGTGCTTCCAGCTGTTATCCAATATTGTAGTTCTATAAAGGTCCTTGAGGCTTCATTGAGAGTGGAAGTGATGAAAATGTCCTTGATCTTTCAGCTGCTGTTTTCCAGACTAGCCCGAGACTGACACTGGTGAAGGGAGGAATTGATCTTCCATAAATAAGATTGTTATTTGCGAGTTATCTGTTGTATTTTCCAGTGAGGTTGTATTATAAGTGAGTAGACTTTTCAATAAGAGACATTTTATTGAGGGACTTTAAGTGTTAAAGAGCTTGAAATCTTTTTTGCCTTGCTTGGCAGTTGTAACTAAGTTTTATAGAGCTAAAATAATAAGTTAAGAGCCGAAGTTGGTGCAACTGTAAATACTAAAATTGTGTTTTCATTGCTGTTCTTGTAACTGGGATAATGGCTATCAACATTGGAGATCTACTTTACTGCACACTTCGTCATATATATACAGTACTGGAGCAGCATTTCCAGGGTGAATACCGCTGTGATAAATGTGAGCATTTTACAACCTAGGAAGTTGGGGTTAGGAATATTGAGACACAAAATGCAACACTGAGGGAGATTGGCCATCTTGAAAGGAGCATTCTGCTTAATAAGTGAGCAGTAAGTGGAGAAGAAACAGAGGGGAAAGTATTGGGTCAGGAGGAGCAGATAAGTAACTGGATAAATGTACATAGAGGGAGTAGAAAGGGAGCACAGAAAAGGAAGGTGATACCTGTACCTGTGTCTGTGCACCCTAGCAAAATTGCAATGTTGGGTATGATGCAAGAGTGTCAGTTTCAGAAATGGCACCCCTAGCGAATACTGCTCTCCTTAACACCTGGGAAGAATGCCCCGCAATTCCAATTTTGTCACCAAGACTGCCTCAACTGAATGGTTTGCTGTTTCCCTGGTGCAAGGCTTAGGCATGTGGTGGAAAGGGTGGATAATTTACTGGGAGGGGCTGGGGGAGACCCAGCTGTTGTGGTCCATGTGGGAACCAATGACAGAATTAATAGGAGATGGAGGATCCTTAAGAATACATTTAAGGAATTAGGCACCAAGTTGAAGAGAAGAACCTCCAAATTTGTATTCTCTGTAATACTGCCTTTGAATGACGGTGTGAGCTTAGAGAGTTAAATGCATGGCTAAATGCATGTCCTGGTGCAGGGCAGAAGGCTTTGGGTTCCTAGAGTACTGGTCTGATCGGATCTGGTACTGATTATCTACAGATAATTGGCATCTGAATGGAAGAGGGCTGTTGTGCTAGGTAAGAGTATAATAGAAGGGGTGGAGGGGAAGACAGGTTACTTAGGGGACAACATATGATGGTGGGTGGATAAATAGAAAGGGGGAGGACAGCTATGATTGATAAGGAGATCCATGCATTGCAAACCAGCAGTGAAAAATTAAGCAGACACAATACTGCAGAATATAGTGATACTAAAGCTCAATGTGTAAAACTGGATAGAAATTGAAAGTATATGTTCACAAATATGTGTGGTTCGGGGTTGCCAGGTACTAGCTTCCCCACCTGTGTGACCCTTGTCACCTGTGTAATGTTACCATAGGGGTTGGGTAGCTACCGTATATACTCGAGTATAGGTCGACCCGAATATAAGCCGAGGCACCTAATTTTACCACAAAAAACTGGAAAATTTATTGACTCGAGTATAAGCCTAGGGTGGGAAATTGATGTGGGTTCTACCCCCGCTGCCCCCAACTTCATAGTCAGTCTGCAGGCTTCCTGCCTCATTCCCTGTGCAGACTTTAGGGCCTCATTCCCTGTGCAGACTTTAGGGCCTCATTCCCTGTGCAGACTTTAGGGCCTCATTCCCTGTGCAGCCTTTAGGCCCCCCCACCGTACCTCAGCTCCTGTGTCTTGTGCAGGGAGGCGGGGATGATGTTCTCCCCCTCCACGGCCGCCATCTTTACCGGTCTCTGCAGCCCTGCTTCTTCATTCATTATGGGCAGGGGAGCAGCTCCTTCGCCGTCCCCTGCTCTGCTGCGCTGTGGGCTGGGATCGGCCGCTGCTCTGCTGGAGGCAGAGGGACCGCTCACCGCCGCCTCATGCATACTGGGAGGGGGGGGTGTTCACTCACCCTCGATGTCGGCCGCCACCTTGGCTGCGCAAACCGCGTCTGCCGTCGGCTCCCCGTGGGTCGCTGCGGGCGCCGCCGCCTCCTTCCTCGTCATCGGCAAACCTGCCAGCCAGTGTGCGCTCTTCTCCCTGCCATGCAGGTACTCCTCCCAGCACGTAGATGCTTCCGATGAGGGGGATGATGAAAGCGCAGCTTCCCGCTCCCTGCCTGCGCGTTCTCTCTGCCCGGCCGCCGAGCCTCTTCCCGCACTGCCACCACCTCTATGCCATTCGAGCGCCAGGCCACGCCCCCCTGTGTCCAAATCTCCACCTGCACTGCTGATTGGCTGTTGGGCCACTGACTCGAGTATAAGCCGAGGCGGCTTTTTTCAGCCCAAAAAGTGGGCTGAAAAACTCGGCTTATACTCGAGTATATACGGTATATTAAATCTTTGCTGGTTATGGGGCCAGGCCACACTCGGTCTGTTCTATATGCCCCAGATTATGACCACACCACTAATTTGTTTGAAAAATCCTACAAATTTATTTAAATCATCTGTATTTTAAAATATATCCATTTCATATATTTACACTCTTTTTATGATACTTATATGTTACACAAATAGGTTGGACATTGCCAAATTATTCCACTTTCCCATTTCTTATAGCCAGTGGCTTCACAATTCATGGATACATTTTTTTCCTTCCCCCGAGAAAAATGTGGAACAAATGCCCTTTTTATCAGGGTTTTAGCGTTAGTCCTTTAACCCTTCTAGTGCCAGCTACGTGAGTCTCACGTAGCAGCCTCTACTCCACTTAAGTGCCAGCTACGTGAGACTCATGTAGCTGAATTTAAACCCCCACAGTAAAAAAAATATAAAAGTAAAAAACTCACCTGACCCCTCGTTGGATCGGGCCGGGTCTTCTCTTCACCCGGGTGGCATACGATTCCCCCCCCCCCCCCCCCGGAGCTCTTCTGTCTTCAGGAGGGCACCCAAAATAGCGCCCACCCCCCTCCCCCCTCGCTTCGGCTGCTGGCACAAACTGTAAAAATATAAGAGAAAAAAAGAAAAATGGCATTTACTCACCTGCGCCCGCGCTGCCTCCTGCCGGGTCTCCTCTTCATCGGGGGGGGCCTCCGATCGCCCCCCCCCCCCCCGGGCTCTTCCATGGTGAGGAGAGGGTGAGAAACCACCCTCTCCCCCACTTCCTAGGTCGGGACTGCTAGCCCCGCCCCTCGGCACCTGTCACCCAGCAGCCGGGACCCGAGAAGCTCAGTTGCTGTTGGAGATCGGAGCTGTCATCTGAGCAGCTGAGACATCGTGGGACAGGATCGGGACATCGGAGGTGAGTAGAAAAAAAAAATAATAAATGTCATTTTTTTTCTTATCTGTGTCAGTGTCTTTATTTTTACATTTAACCCCTTGTGAACTGGTAAGGGGTCCATGGGACCCCTATACCAGTTCACAAGGCTGAGGGCTGGCAAGTCACCTGCAACTAGCGGGTGACTTGCCATTAACCTCCGGCACCTGGCTTGGGCGCTAAGCGCTGACCGCAACTGTGGCGCAGGAGACAAGTCTCCCACCTGATCGGCTGTATTGCCGGCCCCGCAGGGCTCTGTGCTCGTCAGAGGAAACCATTAGAAACAAGAATATGATATAAGCAGGCATATACTACCATAACCTATTTGGAGTTCCCAATTTAACCCATACAAGGGCCAGTAATTGATGGAGACTCTTAAAGGACTAACGCTAAAACCCTGATAAAAAGGGCATTTGTTCCACGTTTTTCTCGGGGGTAGGAAAATATTTATCCATGAATTGTGAACAAATTGCTGATAATAATAATACATATTGAATGCAATTGGAACAACAGAATTTCCTATGAGGGCATTGATAAAGCCTGAATAAAAGGCGAAACATGTTTGCCCACCAGAAAAGTACCCCATAAATGAGCTGGCTATACGAAACGGGAAAGTGCAATAATTTGGCAATGTCCAACCTATTTGTGTAACGTATATGTATCATAAAAAGAGTGTAAATATATGAAATGGATATATTTTAAAATACAGATGGTTTAAATAAATTTGTAGGATTTTTCAAACAAATTAGTGGTGTGCTCATAATCCGAGGCATATAGAACAGACCGGGTGTGGCCTAGCCCCGGAACCAGCAAAGATATGTTCACAAATGCCAGAAGTCCAGCAAGTAAAGTGGCGGAGCATGAGGTTCTGGTGCTGGAAGAAAATATTGATGTTATTGGTGTGGCTGAGACATGGCTGGATTCCACACATGACTGGACAATCTTCAAGGTTTTGCTCTCTTTCGAAAAGACAGAGCAAATAGGAAAGGGGGTGGAGTGTGTCCAAGAATTCATAGCATTTATTAATGAGGACATACTAGCAGAAGGTTGTGAGGATGTAGAATCCTTGTGGGTAGAAGTGCAAGACTATGTAAACCTTATACAATTTGGTTTAATCTATAGACCCCAAGCACAACTGAGGAAATAGAGGGTCAGTTGCATAAACATATAGATCGGGTGGCGCAAGCTGGTAAAGTGGTGGTGATGGGAGACTTCAACTACTCAGGTATCGACTGGAGCCATGTTTCTGCTTCAACTACAAGGAGCATTCCTCAGCTTGCTACAAGATAACTATATGAATCAGTTTGTGTTGGCACTTACTAGGGGTAATGATCTTTTGAATCTGTAACAGTCCATGAAAATCTTAGTAACAGTGACCACATTATAGTTGTATTGAACAAAAACTGTAAGAAACATTTTTTGTCTAGGAGGTCAGAAAAACTGAATTGTAGGAAGGCCAACTTCCCCAGGCTCAGAGCTACACTCCAGGACAAAGACTGGGAGCATCTGTTGAGGAATAAGGATACAGAATTCAAATGGGAGTGCTTCAAATCAACTGTAAGTACCAACATTTTTAGCCAAATATAATTGGCTAAAATTAAACCATGGCTGACACCTGCGGTTAAACGGCAATAAAGAACAAAAAAAGGGCATTTAAAAATTACAAGGCTGAGCTCTCAGCTGTAAACCTTGAAAAGTATAAAGCCATAAATAAAGCATGTAAGAAAGATATAACATTGGCAAAAGCACAAAATGAAAAAGATGTGCTCAAAGAAAGCAAAACCAACCCTAAACGTTTCTTTAAATACATAAATTAGAAAAACTTGGAATAAGTAGGTGCTCTAATTAATGATGATGGGGAATTAGTCACTGGGGATGAAGAGAAGGCAGAGCTGTAAAATTGGTTCTTTAGCTCTGTGTTCACAAGAGAGAAGCAAAGAGCCAATACAGGAGATGCCACTGATAGCAATCGCCCAAGTATAATACTCAACAAGCTAAACATGGATATCATCTAAGAAAGACTAAATAATTTAAATGTGAATAAGACTACAGGACCAGATGGACTTCGACCAAGAGTTCGTAAAGAACTCGGCTCAGATATGTCATCAGCCCTGTTCTTGATCTTTAAAGACTCGCAAAAAATGGTATTGGTGCAAGGCAAACATGGTGCCCATTTTTAAAAAGGGCTCTAGGTCTTCTCTGGGAAACTACAGACCTGTAAATGTAATATCCATTGTGGGAAAATTGCCTGGCATGAATAAGGCACCTCTGTATTAGTGCTAATTTATACCAATAGTTGAAAGAACCTCTTTATTAGTGCTTATTCATGCCAATAGTTGAAGGCACCTGTGTATTAGTGCTTATTCATGCCAATAGTTGGAGGCACCTGTGTGTTAGTGCCCACTTATACCAATAGTTGAAGACACCTCTGTGTTAGTGCTTATTCATACCGATAGTTGAAGGCACCACTGTGTTAGTGATCAGGAACTGAACCATTTCTGTCTCTCTTTCTTATCTTTCACCAATGTTCACATGTAATGTGCAAAAAGTGTTGCTTTATATCTCATTACAAGAGCACCAAGAAATAGTGCTACCAATTGCATGCCCGCCACCAAGCAAATCTGCTTACCAGATATATGCTTGTACTCAAGCATATAATTAAAATCAACTTTGGATGTTTAAAAAACCTTGATAGCTTTTTCAAGGGCACTTTTCCTTCACTCCAATCTCTCAGGCGTTTATATTTCTCAATGCTTCCAGAGTTTTAATTGCTCATGAAAGTAATAAAATACAGCCCATAGCATAATACCATTTAAAACTAAATTACTTTAGTGTTAAAAATGTATGCACTCACAATCTCAATTCTTAAGGAAAGTGCATAAAATATAAACAACACTTGGATCCAGCTAGACCTCCCCTCCTGTGGCCACCAGAGTTTTGGGGGAACAGCTTTATCTAATCCACTGCTGTCACTGCGTTTTACTCCATATGGAGCTTTTTCAAGACTGACAGCATAAATATAATATAAACAAGTATTAAAAGTGTTTAAAAAGTTTCAAATAAAATTGTACAGCAGAATTGTGCTTACCTTTCTCCTACAAGCAACACATCGGTGCCTCTGCTTCCTGTTTATAAAACGTGGGTCCAAATTTGACATAAGTTCCACCCTCCTCTGTTCCCCAATCTACTGGTAGTTATCTTCTGGGTCTATACTCCCGGAAGTGATGTGGGCTACTCTTGTTCAGTGAGTCCTAAGATGACACCCCTTCGGGGAGTGTACAACTGGACTTTACGCCATAATTATGATGTCAGAGGCCTGGAATTAGATAACAGGGAGGCTTCTAAATGGAACCATCTTTAACCCTTTGGTGAAAACTTTGCCTTCCCACTCCCATGACCACCAAATTCACGCAACCCAATGTGCTGTATATTTAAAGAACGCTGCATATCATAACATTATCCTCCATTTTATGCTCTACACTAAGATCCCATTGAATTTTCATTTGAAATATACCCCAAAACAATTAAAAATTGGGACCCGCCAATGCTATTAACCATCTATGGAGGGCGTTCTAAGTAACCTTTATACTCCATATGATTCTGAATATATAGATATAGTATTGCAAATATTTGTATAAAATATTATCTCATGAAGTGTCTATAAAACAATTTAAATCAAACTCTATATTTAACCCCATTCTACCTAAGGTTTGCAACTGGTATATCCAGTAAGATTTTTTTTTCGAGAGTTCCCTCAGTTTATTAAAACCACGCCAATGGGATTCAGTCCTATTTTGAACTGTGTGGGATCACTGTCATGTAGTTTTTTAAAGTGAGAAGATACATTATGCGTCTCTAGCCCCCTTCTTATATTGTTTTTATATGTTCTTTCACGCAGGTTTTTAATTTTCCACCTGTGCGATCAATGTATTGAAACCCACATGGGCACCTTAGTAAATATACTACATATTCTGAGTTGCATGTAAAGCAGCTGTTTAGTTTATGTTTTCTTCATTTTATCCTGGTTTACAGTGCATGCTTTACATGTTCCACATCTATAAAAGCCATTTAAATTATGTGTGACAACACTAGACTTTTTGGAGGGATTCATAAAGCTGTGGGTCAGATGGTCTTTTAAACTAGGAGCTTTCCTATTTCTTTATCAGGTAATTGTGGGCCTAGCACAGGATCATTTTTTAATATATGCCAATTGAGAACATTTTATGTTCCCCTTTGTCTGACGTTCTATTGCTCCAATATCTTTCAAATGTTTGCCTACAGTGTCCTTACAGTAGCCTTTCTCCATAAAGCTCTGCTGTAAAGCAAGTGTTTGTGCATTGTAATTAATCGAATCAGTGCAATTCCTCCTTAATCTAGTAAACTGGCTCCTAGGTATAGCTCGGAGCCTGTTGGAGTGATGGCAGCTTAAAGTTCTAGCGTTTCATACACAGGAAGCAGGAGGCGGCGACGTGCTGTAACACCCCATTAATACTTGTTTATATTATATTTATGCTGTCAATCTTGAAAAAGCTCCAAAAGGAGTGAAACGCGTTGACGGCAGTGGATTAAATATTAAATTCCATCAGTGTGGGGAGGTCTAGTTGGATGCTTGTGTTGTTGATGTTTTATGCAATTTACTCAAGAATTGAGATTGTAAGTGCATATATTTTTAAAATTCCATTCATTTAGATTTAAATGGTATTATGCTATGGGCTTTATTTTTTCTCTGCCTGAGCAATTGAAACTCTGGAAGCATTGAGAAATATAAATGCCTGAGAGATTGGAGTGAAGGAAAAGTGCCCTTGAAAAAGCTATCAAGGATTTAAAAATGTCCGAAGTTTATTTTAATTATATGCTTGAGTACAAGCATATATTTGGTAAGCAGATTTGCTTGGTGGTGGACGCGCTATCAATACCACTATTTCTTGGTGCTCTTGTGAAGAGATATAAAGCAACACTTTTTACACATTACATGTGAACATTGGTGAAAGATAAGAAAGAGAGACAGAAACGGTTCAATTCCTCAATTTCGAAAGAGACATTTACTAGTTCCATGTGATTTTTACATAGAATTTTATACGTATCATTGTATTTAACCCAATATTTGCACATGTATTAGCTGTGGTTAAACACCATTTATAATTGAGTTAAAGGAGAAGTAACATATTAGTTGCAGCAGTGTTTTATTTTATATTTTACCTGTGTTAGTGCTAATTCATACCAATAGTTGAAGGCACCTCTGTGTCAGTACTAATTTATAGCAATAATTGAAGGCACCTCTGTGTTAGTGCCCAGTTATACATATAGTTGAGGACACCTCTGTGTTAGTGTCCACTTATACCAATAGATAAAGGCACCTCTCTGTTACTGCTCATTTATACCTATAGTTGAAGGCACCTTTGTGTTAGTGCCCACTTATATATATAGTTGAAGGCACCTCTGTGTTAGTGCTAATTTATACAAATAGTTGAAGGTACCTCTGGGTTAGTGCTAATTCATACCAGTAGTTGAAGGCACCTCTGTGTCAGTGCTAATTTATAGCAATAGTTGAAGGTACCTCTGTGTTAGTGCCCACTTATACCAATTGTTAAAAGCAGCTCTCTGTTACTGCTCATTTATACCAATAGTTGAAGGCACCTCTGTGTTAGTGCCCACTTTTACCAATAGTTGAAGGCACCCCCTGTGCTAGTGCCCACATATATACATACATTTTGCCATTTTTTTTTCCATTTGGCCATTTTGGCCTGCTGTAACTGCAGGTGTCTAACAATGCAGAAAGCAGGTGCTGCAGGGAGAGGACGTGTTGCATCCTTGCCTGCAGCACATTTTTGTAGGCTCCAATACTACTGGCAGAGTGGTGAGGCCAGAACAAGTGGAGGTAGTCATAGTCAGTCATAGATCATATGGTACACAGTGGTACCAGTTTCATGGGATTGTCTTCCCCCACTCCATTTCTGCTGTGAGTGCAGAGCCCTCTACCTCACCACCCTTAAAATCAGCAGACCGATGGTTCCCAGATGCCCAGCAACTTATGTTGGAGGATAAGGATGTGACCAGTGGACCATCACAGGACACCCTGGATGATAATGAAACCCTAGTGCTGACTGCTGCAGCTTTTTGCAATGTTGAGTCTGAGAGGGAGGTTAGCAGGTAGGAGTGGATGGAAGAGGATGCCTGGAAGGATGATAAGGTCCTAGACCCAACATGGACTGAAGGCCATCAGAGTTAAGAGGAAGAGGTTGTGGTCACACAGCCCCAGACAGTCAGAAGAAGAGGGAGAAGCATGCCAGTGGTCAGCCCATTGCTGCCACTGGCCATCACACCCACGGACTGAGCGTGCCAAGGCAGGCTCACAGGATCTCACCAGTGTGGCACTTTTTCAAGCAGTCCACAGTGGACAAGACAGAGGTCATTTGCAAGCTGTGCCAGCAGTGCCTGAAAAGAGGGAAAATTCTTAATAATCTCAGCAACACGTTCATGATAACGCACCTGCAATCCAAACACAAACTGCAGTGGCAGTAACAGCTACAAAACATAAAAACACCTGAGGCTCCCTTTGCTGCTTCGGTTGACTCAGCCACTATCATCCCCTCCCCAATGACAAGGCCACCTGTTTCCCCTGAAAGGTTGGACCACCACTTCTACCACCACCTTCAGCAGCAGCAGCACCACCACCAAGCCAGTCCACACCATCCTAGGGAAGCGTCCAGCTTTCTATCCTGCAAACTTTGGAAAGAAAGAGGAAGTTGGGCCCATCCCACCCCTGAGCCTTGGCCCTGAATGCAAGCATTTAAATTGTTGGCCTTTAAAATGCTCCCATTCTGCCTGGTGGAGAGGGACAGTTTTAAAGATCTCATGGTGATGACTGTCCCCCAAAATACTGATCCCAGCTGCTACTACTTTTCTCGCCAGGCCATCCCTGCCCTGCACCAACAGGTTGTCAAAAAAATAAGATATGCACTGGGCAATGCCAGTGTCCACCTCACCACTGGCATGTCTACAAGTAAGCATGGGTAGGGACATTCCATCTCTCTTACTGATCACTGGGTCAATGTAATGGTGGCTGGGACTGGGGCAGGAAGCACTGTGGTGTCTATCCTTCTGCCATCCAGGATTGCTGGAAATCAGTCTGTACCTCCTGTTGCCTCCTCCTCCTACTCTGCTTCCTCAAGCAGTCAGCAAAGCCGCTGCACCACCAATTTGAGCACTGTCATGGGAAAATGGCAGCATAAAATGTGAAAACATATCTGTCTGTGTGAAAGACCCCACACTGCCAAGAAGCTGTGGACCTGCATCCAGAAGCAGACAGATGTGTGGCTGCTTCCGTTGCACTTGAACCCTGGCAAGGTGGTGAGTGACAATGAGCGTAACCTTGTAGCAGCCTTGGGATGAGCCGGGTTGGCGTACAACCCTTGTTTGGTGCATGTGCTCAACCTGGCGGTGCAGAGCTGACTAGCCCATTATATAGATATGCTGGTGCTGCTGCATAAAGTGTGTAACGTGTGCATGCACCTTTGGCGGTCCCACCCTGCTGTCACTCTGCTGACTGCACTGCAGAGAAACTTTGGACTTCCCAACCACCACCTCATATGTGATTTGCCCACCAGGTGGGATTCCATATTGTATATGCTGGAAAGGTTGTCTGAGCAGCAGCAGGCAACAGTGGAGTTTCAGCGCCAAAATGGCCGGGTGAGTAGAAGTGCAGACCAACAGCACTTCACCATGAATGAGTAGACCTCCATATGGGACAGCAGCGCAGTAGTAAATAATTCACTTTATGAGAAAAAAACATCATTTCACTGTTACTGAATCACCAGCTAGGAAAACAATGAAAGTCAATTGTACTTTTTAAAAAGTAAAGAACTATTTTACTCCATTTTAGATTGTAGTAACAAGTGCCTCAGACTTTCATTATGTTCCTAGTTGCTGATTCAGTAAGTGAAATGATCATGTTTTTTCTCATAAAGTGAATTATTTACTACCGCCTGGGTTTCTACCAAGAATGTTGCCCTGAGCCAACCTACAGAGGATAAACCCCATCACCTATAGTGTGTCTTTAAGAATTTCAAATTATTTCCACATTTCTTTGCTTACATCTACTTCTCATATAGATTCTTTGCTAACCCCTCCAACGATCATGCTGACCAATTAGTCAAGGCTTTTCATATAAAGAATCCAGAGAAGCCATCTTGGAAGGGGGCGGGGAAGGACTGGTTTAATGTTAAGATCTTACCTGCTTCTGGAGTCCCTCATTATCTTGCTGCCCCGGCCAGCCCTCTTCCTGGAGGCATGGCTGAGCTGTTTTGGAAATGAGCGTCATG
Organism: Gastrophryne carolinensis; assembly: GCA_027917425.1. Classification (NCBI taxonomy): domain Eukaryota; kingdom Metazoa; phylum Chordata; class Amphibia; order Anura; family Microhylidae; genus Gastrophryne; species Gastrophryne carolinensis. The sequence goes on from CM051238.1 coordinate 40,106,753, forward strand.
ACAACTGACATTGCAGTTCCTCAATGGCACCTCCTCTTTATGCTAGTGGCAGCCATCCATTTACTCAAAAGCAAACACTCTGTTTCTATTAACAGCAAGTCTAATTGATTGTTTGGGCATTAGGGTATTTGGGATTGGATATGCCTCCCAGACTGGGATGTCCAGGAAGAAATGATTTATACAAAAGAATAAAAAAAGAAAAAAAAACTTTTCTGTAGAACATTGCGGCAGGTATAAATCCTGCTTCTAGTTCAGAAGATCCCGCCCTGGGTTCCTTGTACATATTGGATTGAGCATGGGTTGTGTAGTAATGTAATTGTTTTCTTCTCAGTTGATCCCATGATGGCCTTTAATTTTTTTTCTAATAGTGTCCTGGCTAGTATAAGTTAAAACAGAGGTAAAAGAGGATCTTAAACTAGACTAAAGGGCGTATTTCTACCTCAGATGCTGTGCCTCTACTGAGTTAGGTACAGCAGTGGCCCGATATGCCCCCAATATGCCCCCCACCCCAGAAATGCATTGTTGTTTTCTCTTCTTCAGCTTTGACAGCACCTCGCCGATGGAGGCAGAACCTGGGGGCAGCAGTAGTTTTTAGGAAAAACATACCTGCCAGTCTAGACTGATGTCTTGTTACCAAAGTGTAACAAAAATGTGGGTGACCAAGTGATCCAGTTATCCACACATGGCTTTGATGTAGGTTCACTATAATTCGAGTTTTTTTTTACAACCCCGACATCAAGATCATCTCTTGTAATCTTTTTACACTACAGCCAACATTTTCTCCCCTCCCCCAATCTCCTGCGTTATCTTCTCAGAGCACCCATGGTCAAATAAAAGGTCACCAATATATGGAACAATGGAAACATAATGGAATTCTGTCCAGAAGCCAGCACGGTGGGAACGTCAGATTGTTAGAGCGATGGCAAGGAACGGCAAGCTGCTTGTAGCTATCGATACATTTTTTTGTTCGACATAATGGCTTCCTGTAAAAAGGCTTCTGAGGACCATGTGAATTGCGCATTGTGTGCTCCTCTTTATGCAGAAAAGGCTTTCAGCTCAGGAATAAAATTACACTTAAAGAACAAAGCTGCATTTACAGGAGAATCTAGAATTGACCGTCTTTAAATGTCGTGTAAATATATTTGAAAAGGAAATGAGTGCCATTGGTCATATTGATGCTTTACTTGTATAAAAAGACATTTAATACTGGTCCCTCCATGCTGCACATAGGGCTTCTATAAAGAGAGGAATATGATTTTAAGGGTTCAGCTTAACCTGGGGTCTCCCAACTTTTTTCTTGGAATACTGCCAGGGCCAGCCTTCAGGATCTGCAGACGGAGCGCTTCCCTAGGGACACTGATGGGGCACCAGACTTTCTTCTTTCCATAAAAGCAGAATAAAACCCATCCCTGGCCACCCTGAATTCCAGGGACAGCCTCCAGCTTTCCCCTGGGGCATCACCAATCGTGCTGCCCCATTTTGTGTGACACCCCTCAGGGCACTCATCACTTACATTTCCCCACTTCAACATTGCAAGCACTGGCTGGGTCATTCGACAAACGACTCTCATTGCTTTCAAATAGCGTGTCCCTCTAGTCCCTTCATCATTTTCTCTTTTTCACATTATCTTTCTCTTTTTTTTTACATTCTCTCTATCAATCTCTCTATCTCTCCCCATTTTCTATCTCTATCTATCTTATCTTTTCTTCTTTGTTCTGCATACCTCCTATTGGCAGCTCCATGAGGAAGAGAAAGGTCTAACCTTAATCCTGAGCTCAAAATTAGCAGGGCAAATGAGCCCCCCCAGGTCTACTTTGGCATTCCCCCACAAGGCTCTGTTCATTTGTCTTTTATCAGCTTACCTTCCTGATCCATGATCACCCTAACCTGCCCCCACCCATCATCAGTAAGTCCTGAATTTACATGATACTTACTTTAACCCCCTTGGCGGCGATCCCGAGCGTGACTCGGGGTTAATTTGCGCTGTAAGTGGCGGTAACCCCGAGTCACGCTCGGGATCGATCTGGGAGCAAGAGCGGGCGGCGCAGCCTCCTTACCTTCTCCCTGCGATCCAGCGATGTCTCCGCCGCGATCGCAGGTGAGAGCCGCGGCTGCGGCGTCCGTCTCCGCTTCCGGATTCCGTCTCTGTGAGCCGCAGAGGCTCATGGGGGCGGAGCCGTGTGTCAGAGACAAATGCAATGGTAACGCTTTCGTTGCCATTGCATTTGTCATTTCACAACGCCAGGGAGGTTAAAGAGGAACATCAGACCAAAAATTAAAAGGGGGCGATTCCCTCCCCTCCATTGGTCCCTACTTACTTTTTGGATGTTGGATTTGCAGCAGGCAGCGGCGACATCCAGCGTCTTCAGGGCCCAATACTCTGCCCCCCTCCCGGCTTAGCCGTCTGTTAGTGACAGCACGGATTTAGCCTTGCTCTTCAAAGTCCAGCACCGCTCAGCGAAGTCTCGTGGAATTTCAGGCGGCTCCATTGCAGATCGGAGGCCGCACGCTTTGCCTGATGGGATGCAAGATGGTGCCGCTCGTCTGAAGGTCACCTGGAATCCCAGGGCCCCAGAAGATGGATCCCCAGGGGAGGTGAGTAAATAGTGCCCAAAGGTAAAACCAAAGGGGTGAAGCAGATCAGTGAGCAGATGTGTAGGGCTATGGCAGATAATTCCACTTTCAATGGTATTTTTAAAAGTGTCCATTATTGAGTGCCCAAATGATGTCTTCAATGTGCTTATCTGTTTGTCGGATTTTTATAGTTTTTCATTTGTTTGTGTTATAAAAGAAACAGTTTCCTTTAGCAACAAGGTGTTTACCTAAGCAACTGTACACAAACTGGTGTATTTGGTGCACAGAGCAGAGACCTGCCACTCCTAGCTTGCTAATGAGAGAGGTTCTTGAACTCATCTCCACTATACATCATGGGTATTTTCTGATAGTCTATAAAAATTAACATGCACTGTACCTAATACCAGTTACTACTATGTTATTGTTTGTAATTGTTTTGAGCTCTCCTGGTGTATCTCCTTGCCAAAAAGCATTCCTTGTATGTATACTGTACCTACTTGGTGGATTAAATAAAGTATTCAAAGTATTCTAATCATCTGATTGGCTGCAGCAGAGATGATGCTCCATATTACTGAGCTCACAGATTACACCCTTCCTGCTCTAACTCAGGCTCTTCAGGTGAGGGGATCACAATGTTGTGTTTCAGTAGCTAAATTGTTACTGGCAGTTTTCTCACCTGGGATGTATGTTATTATTGCTGCCTGATTTTTCCAAGCTCTGCTAGTAGGGGGGATTAGAGGTCTCCCTTGTAAGAGGAAAGATTCTGGGATTTGTAGGCAAAATCTATACTACAAAGCTTTACTCTAGGCCAGGAAAGCCACTACTGCTTGAGCCACACAGATGCACAGGAATATAGGAAACTTGGAAACAGCATGCTGATGCGTAAATCCCAAGTCTGGGGGCCCAATCCTCACACACATGTTTATTTTACATTCCAGAACAGGAAAACAATAAGGCAGAGCAGAAAAAGGCCAGCACTCCAATAGGTCTTCAAGATCAAAACCTCAGGTTGCTTTTTGTCCTGATGAAGGGGGCTTTGCTGTACCCCGAAACGTCGACTACTGGAATGAATATACTATTCTTTTGATCTTGAGTAGAGTACTGGCCTTTTTCTGCTTTGGATCTGCGGCATCTCTGCTGACCATGCACCCACATGCTGACTATTGGATTTATGGTAGGAGTGCGGCGGCCATCTACTTGCTTGAAACAATACAGCAGGACACCAAAAACAGACAAAAATTAAACTGGTCAACCCCTTCACCTTTCAGAACTTCACAGAAATGGCTGCTCACATGCATAGACCCTTCACGTCTACCATTAGAGGTGTGTAGCACTACATTGTGCAGCAATCTCCGGGTCCCCCATCGAAAGAACCTCCTAGGAATATTTAAGTTGTAGGAAGCATATATTTCTGATTACCCCTCTATATCTTGATTTAAAATGAAAAATGTATGTTGAACACGTACAGCTTTAAAAGAACAAAAAAAAAAGTGTTTAGCGCTTATGCAAATGAGCCATTTATTTCCTCTGGTAACAATGTAAAGATGTTCCTTTTGTTGCTCATCAGGAAGGAGCCTCGTGCGGGATGACAGCTCATTTGAAAGATGGGATGTCCGTGAATGATATTGTTCATCATAGAGCACGGGAGGCTCCGGAGACAGGAATAACATCCATTTTCAGCAATATTTTGATCAGTGCTTCAGAACGTCAAAAGAATATGCGGAGATAAGTAGATTCCCCCGTCTACGTGCCAGCAGGTTCCCATTTCCCGAAGAAAGGATTTTAATTAATTATACCCGGGATGCAATTAAAGTGTCAGTCTGTACGGTGAAGATCAGCTGAGTGTCAGCGACAGAAAGGATAGTCCAGGGGGAAAATGGCAACCTGATCGGCATCAAAAATCAAGGACTGATATTACCTTTCGCTTACTTAAAGTGGGCCTAAAATTAATAATTACTTTCAAGTCTTACCACCCGAGCATCCTGAAAGATTAAAGCAGTGTTTCCTAAGCCTCTCCTTTAGGCTTGCCAACAGGTCATGTTCAGCTCTATAGCTCTGTCAGAGTGCTGATTACTTCACCTGTAAATCTGTGTGGAGATCTGCAAAACATGAGAATTAGGAAGAGGGTCGAGGAACATTGGGTTACAGATTCCCTTGAAGGACAAAATTACAGACATGGCTTACCGACTGTAAGTGGTGGACTCGGGCTAAAAATCATCCCAGGATGTTACCGGTCCCTGGCCGGCCCATGACATCCTGGACCCTGCTGAACCCCACACATGTGCTTCCCCTCCAGTCAGTCGGCGGCCTCAAAGACTGAGGCTAAAGCATTGCAGACAGATCATGGGCAGGGGTTGATCTGGCCACTCATAAATCAGTGCTACTGGAGATTCTGTATTATTGGGGCAGGAGGGACTGAATGCAAGACCAGCCAGCCCCAAAGTGGTGCGGCCCACGAGGAATTCTTCCGGGTCTCCCTATGGGACACGTTTCAAACTCTGGCCTGCAGGCTAAATTTGGTCTGTAGTGTCATCAGATTTTACCCGCGAGCCCTGTTCCCCCCCTCACATTTTTATCTATCGGTGACAGGACTGGGGCTTGATGTAATGGAAGGAAAATAAACCCTATCCCATTCCATCATTTAAAGTGGCATGCTGCATTAAAGAGGACCAACCACGAATTTAGCTGACCCTGGAATATAAAATATTTCAGGGCTGGCCAATTGAAGTGGGCCAAAAGTGACCCTAGAGTATATAAGATTCCAGGGCTGCCTGATCCTGACATCCCAAATCGCTGTTGGAAACCCCACTGCATTGTTGTTAAAACTTATCAACAGTGCATGTGCAGCCCGCAACTGCACACTTGATATACTGTTAGTCCCTGGCCAGCCCATGACATCCTGGACCCCACGTGCTTCCCCTCCAGTCAGTCAGCAGCCTCGAAGTCTGAGGCTAAAGCATTGCAGACAGATCATGGCCAGGGGTTGATCTGGACACTCTTAAATCAATGCCACTGAAGCTTCTGTATCATTGGGGTAAATAAGGTGGCGGGATAGGTATGGCATGGGGAGAAGGATTGAATGCAAGACTTATAAGTAACAGACGGCCCCAAAGAGGTGCGGCCCACCAGGAATTCTCCTGGGTCCCCTATGGGACACGTTTCAAAATCACACACACACCGACATGCAGTGCAAAGATTGAGTCAACTTCTCTTTTAACTAGTTTCAGGTGTGATTTTTATATTGCCCACACCTGTTACTTGCCACAGGTTGAATGAGCATTGCATGCTTGAAACAAGGTTGTTTACCCAAAGGTGCCAACAAAATTGTCTGGCCAATTCTTAGGGTTTTTCATGAAATTATTTGCTTTTTGGCTGGTTTCCCCTCGGTTTTCTTGTAGTTCAAATACACAGAAAGGAAATAAACATGTGTATTACAAACATGTGTAATGGCAATAATTTTTGGGGAGAAATGCTTCATTTTCTTCATTTAATTTCAGGGGTGCTAACACGTACGGCCATGAATGTACATAGATAGATAGATACATGGACCTTTTTTCATCAAGTACCACTTTCCATTTTCTAGTACCACCTAGGTCAGGGGTACTCAACCACTACTTGTAAAGGTCTATATACAGGCATCCAGTGAGAGGTGAAGGTCCGAGTGAGGGGCTGGATAATTAGAAATCTGCGCACTGGAGGGGCAGCTTTAGATTTCACAATCAAAACTAAAAAAGGCTGGGGCAGAGTTGGTGGGCGCAGGATTGGATGGGGATGGGATTGATGGGGCAAAGCTTGGGGGGCAGGAATGCATGGGTGTGTACCTTGCAATGCCACTTCACGTTCATGCAGTACTTCATATTGCAATGCTAGGTGCCAGGGAGCCATGACACTGGCAGGGAGACTAAGCATTAATCACAGATCAAGGGGGCAGCTCTGAGCATGGAAACACAAAAACAACTGAGCACAGGGTTGTCAGAGCAGTGGTCCAGAAATCTGGTGCCGAGGTCCGCACTTGGGCCCCGGTCCGCCAGTTGAGTACCGCTGACCTAGGTGGTAAATATGAGTTGTCAGTCACTAAAAACTGTGGTTAAAACACATTGGATGGAGCAAATCAGGCATGGGTAAAATATAGATGCCAGCATATTGGGATGGGGTACAGGACAGTCGGCAGCCTTATTGAGTACCACCTGACAGGATCTCTAGTACCACCAGTAGTACTATTACCACTGGGAACCCCTGAGATAGATAGATAGATAGATAGATAGATAGATAGATAGATAGATAGATAGATATATGAATGGGTGGAAACCATGGGCAACACTAAAACATTAGAGCCCTGTCAGTGGAGTAGGCCCTGATAGTGAATAGGAACCATTTATAGAGTAGGTTAACCTGTGAGATGCAGTTCTTGGACCTATTGTGTCATGAAACCACATGATGGCAGTATTGCCTAAGAAATGGATCAAACAGTACTTAAATGGTCTAGGAGCCTTCTTTAGGTTTGTAAATAGAGACTAAGCCAGATGGCATTGGCAACATTCACTGCCCTGTCATTGGTTGGGACTTGCAACAGTCTTTGGAAAGGCAACAATACCAAGGTAACATAAGGGAGAGACCTACCCTTCTAGAGTGTTCTAGTACCAGACTTTGCTAAGAGGAGAGACAAGACAATGTAGTGTGGAGGAGCTGAGAGACAGCCATGGAGGCTATTGGAATTGACGGTCATTGTAACCTGTGGATTATGCTGTACTGACTGTTTGCTGTGTTGCCATGGAAGGAAGCTCACCAATAAAGACCAAGTTGAGTTCAACCATGATTGTCATCACTGGATCCAAGCGACGTTCTAACCAGTAAGTGCACCTCCACCCACACATGAATAGATGAATGCGTGTATGGATGGATAGATACAGTGTCGGACTGAGATGCCTGTGACTCACCAGTAAAATGACTTTGGGAGCCCACCCCACACTTAGATGAAATAATTACCTGCTTACATTCAGGACCCATGTACAGAAACATTATACCAAACTGTATTGTCTCTGTGCGTGGACTTGAGATGCTACCAATAAACTTATTTCAGGTTTTGCTGCGTGTCTGGCGTCTCCCTATCGCGGTCCGTAAGTGCCCCTGTGGGCTGGCGTTTCTTTATATTTCTTTGTATTATGCTTACGGGTTCTTTGCTTTATGTCTTACAGGCGGGTCAAACTTTTTTGTGGTTTCTCCCGGTCCTATCCCCTTTTAGCGTTAACTCCTTATTGGAGGGCTATTGTATTGTATATCTCCCACTTCCCTAGCGGGCTATTGGGGCATCCCGGGTAGCCTTATTGCCGTCAATCCCAATTGGCCTATTGTGCCACAATAATCACCATATGGAGGCTTCTCAGGATAATGTGCTTGGGGTTTCTTCGGGACAAGCCCGGCTGTGTGCGGCGTGTGGGGTATCCCCTATAAGTGATGATGTCAGGGTGTGTGTACCCTGCGCCCAGCAGACGCTTGCTCTGCAGTCTGGGCTACCGGCGGCTGGTCCTGCGCTCCCTCTGGCTTCGCCTACCCCCCCACGCTTACATCTGACGCCTAGTGAGGTGCATACCAGTGGGGAGTCTCAACCTGATTTGGCTGCACGGGTGGCCAGCATTGAGAGACATATTGCTGGCTCTGGTCCGTGTAAGGCTTCTGCTAAGAAGCGGCATTTATCACCTGGTGTTTCCCTCTTTCCTATGGAAGCTGAGGAATTTTTTGATGTTACCGGTTATACCTACCTGGAAGAGGGGGAATTATTTTCTGATTCAGAATCATCTGAGGAACAATCTAGGGGGTACGGTGCCGATTCTGGGTCTGACCCATGGGCTTCAGATGATACTGACAGGCTTTTGGCTCACATTTTTGAAGTACTCTGTATCTCTCCTCCTGCCGTGGCTCGGCGGCAGCAGGGGGAGCTGTTTCATACTGTTAAACCACGCTTGAGTTTCCTGAACAAACTCATTTTAATAATCTGGTGCTCAAAGAGTGGGAACGGCCTAGCCGGCTTCCCGGGGTGCCAAAGAGCTGGGATAAGTGGTATCCCTTTCCTGCTGAGATGGTAAAACGGTGGTCATGCCTTCCCGAGGTGGGTGCACCGGTTCTGGGGTTGTCCAGCACATCCGTCATGCATTCCCCTGACTTTACTACACTGAGGGATGGGGAGGACAGGCGCATAGATCAGCTGGCTTGCCATGCCTTTGCCTGGTCTGTGCCTCTGCCCTTACGGCTGTTGCTATTAAGAGTCTGCTCAGGGGTCTCTTAGATGGGGCCCCTGATGATGCTGGTAGTGAAGAGTATAGAGCTCTTCTGCGTTGTGAGGAATTTGTTGCATATGTTCCCTCTGTCTTGGATGATGCCATTAGAATGTGTGGCAGGGCATCTGCCTTGTTGGTGGCGATACGCCGTTCGGTTTGGCAGCTGACAACGCTGCTAAGATGCTCTCACTGGTTTTCCCTTCAAGGGGCTGCGCCTCTTTGGTGAACGTCTGGACTTGTTTGCTAAGGGAGGCAAGTTACCTCAGCGTAGAAGGCAGCCCCGGTCCTTTCGGGGTTCAGGTGCCTTTCTTCCTACCTTCCGTGGCTCCAGGATTGGACAGAGAGCTTCCTTAGCTGGAGCCCGCGGAGATTTTTGGGGCAGGGGCAGAGGACGTGGCCGCTCTGACCCCTCCTGGGGTCCCAAGCCTAAGTCCTCCCCCAAGCCCCCTCAGGCATGAAGGGACACCCTCACCCATCCGGATGGGGGGACAGCTTCGGCTCTTGGCTCATGTCTGGAGGCATCATGTCTCAGACCGGTGGATTCAGGAGGTAGTGTCCTCCGGTTACAAGATAGAGTTTGCAGCCTGTCCGCCCCCAAGATTAATCAAATCCCGGTTAGCTCAAAACCCCCTGTGCAAAGGCTATTATTCCAATCTTTTCATTGTTCCCAAAAAGGATGGGTCCATCAGATCCATCCTGGATTTAAAGTGCCTCAACAAATTTGTCAGATTCAGACACTTTCGCATGGAGACTCTGCGCTCCGCTGTGAATTTCCTACGCCCAAGGGACTTCATGACCTCTGTAGACATCAAGGATGCTTACCTTCACATACCTATTTTTCCAGGTCATCAGAGATTCCTCAGGTTCGCTCTGGAGAATCAGCACTACCAATTTGTGGCCTTGCCCTTCGGTCTCACCTCGGCTCCCAGGGTATTCACCAAGGTGCTGGCAGGAGTGATGGCTCTGCTCAGATCTCCGGGCATTCGCATTCTTCCCTACTTGGACGACATGCTTATCACTTCTCAGTCCTTCCATCAGGCAGAGCTGGATACTCAGAAGGTGGTGTCTACACTGGAGTCATTCGGCTGGGTGATCAACCAACCCAAATCTTCCCTGTCTCCTTCCATGGTGAAGTCCTTTCTGGGCATGATTCTGGATTCATCTCAGGTCAAGATCTTTCTTCCTGAGCAGAAGGTGGAGAGTCTTCAAGAGAAAGCTCAGCTCCTTCTGTCTTGTCCTCATCCGTCCATCAGGCAGGGAATGCAGCTGGTGGGCCTGATGGTGTCCTGCTTCGAGGCAGTTCCATATGCTCAGTTCCACATGAGGCCTCTTCAGCTTCACCTCTTGTCAGTATAGGATCGGGACCCCGTTTCCTTGGATCAGGTGTTTGTTCTGTCCCCTCTGGCCAGGCGGTCTCTATCGTGGTGGCTGGACTCAAGGAACCTGCTGGGGGGCAGATCTTTTCTTTTCTGGCCCCTTGTTGGGAGACTGTCACCACGGATGCCAGTCTGACAGTTTGGGGGGGCTTTTGGAAGTCCATGAAATTCCAGGTCAGTGTGGCCCTCAGGAGGCCCATACCCCTATCAACATTCTGGAGTTGAGGGCGATCAGGTTGGTTGTCGCCCACTTAACCCCACACCTGCGGGGTCGGGCTGTTCAGGTCCGCTCGGCGGTTGCCTACATCAATCATCAGGGAGGGACCCGGAGCAAGAGGGCCCTCAAGGAAGTGTCCCTGATACTGTCCTGGGTGGAGGTGAATGTTCCCTGCATCTCGGCTGTGTACATTCTGGGGGGTAGAGAATCTGGAGGCAGACTCCCTGAGCAGGGAGACCTCTCGTCTGGGAGAGTGGTCCCTCAGCAGCAGGGTGTTTCGCTCCCTGTGCCACCGCTGGGGTCAGCAGGATGTGGATCTGTTTGCGTCCCGTCACAATCACAAGCTTCCAATCTTTGTCTCTCTGTCCCAGGATCCTCTGGCCTTGGCCATGTATGCCTTGGCAATGTCTTCGACGAGTTTTCAGCTCCTGTATGTGTTTCCCCCGTTTCCCCTGCTGGGCAGGGTGCTGCGCAAGATAGCTCAGGAAAGGGTGCCAGCCATACTGGTGGCCCCCTGTTGGCCAAGAAGAGTGTGGTTCGCAGACATCGTGCAGCTGGCAGTAGATCAGTACGCCCTGCCCCGGTTTCCAGATCTGCTCACTCAGGGGCACCTATGCCACCTCAATTTACAAACGCTGGCTTTGACGGCCTGGCTGCTGAAACCTCCATCTTGATGGAAAAGGGGCTGCCTGCCTCGGTTGTTAATACCATGATCAGGGCTAGGAAAAGGTCTTCTTCCATCTACTATAGGGTTTGGCGTACTTACATTGACTGGTGCAAGTCTAAGTCGCTTCCCTGTCGTGTGTTTTCTATTCCTAGGATTCTGGAGTTTCTGCAACATGGTTTGGATCTGGGTCTTCAGCTCAGTACTCTGAAAGGTCATGTTTCTGCCTTGGCCACTTTTTTCCAAAGATCCTTTGCTCAGCATCCCCTGGTCAAGACCTTCTTCCAGGGGGTTACTCACGTGCGTCCCCCACGTAAGCCTATGTTACCAGTCTGGGACTTGAACTTGGTCTTATCTGCCCTGCAGGGGTCTCACTTTGAGCCCTTGCAGGAGGCCCCTTTGTCCATTCTTACGCTTAAGGAAGTCTTTTTGGTGGCTATTACTTCTGTTAGGCGTGTTTCTGAGTTGGCGGCGCTTTCCATCAAGCCCCCTTACTTTGAGAGACACCAGGACAAGGTGGTGTTTCGTTTTAACCCAGATTTTCTGCCTAAGGTTGTTTCTGCCTTTCATCTCAATCAGGACATTGTTTTGCTTTCTTTGTTTCCTAATCCTAGTAACTCTACACTCTTTGGATGTAGTTAGGACTCTGAAGTTCTATCTGGTGGCTACTGAGCCCTTCAGGAAGACTGGTGCTCTTTTTGTGCTCCCGTCTGGACCTAAGAAGGGTCTGGCTCCAGCTAAGTCCACTATCAGCAAGTGGATCCATCAGGTGGTGGTGCAAGCCTACTCTGCTAAGGGGAAGGAGCCTCCCTTCTGAGTTACTGCTCATTCTACTCGTGCCATTGGTGCCTCTTGGGCTTTTCAGCAGCAAGCTTCTGTTGAACAAGTTTGCAAGGGCGCCACTTGGTCTTCTGTTCATACTTTTTCTAAGTATTACAAGGTTGTTGTTAAGGCCTCAGCTGATGCTGCTTTTGGCCGCAAAGTTCTGCAGACGGCAGTGGTTTAAACTGTCCCACCCTACCTTACGGAAACTGCTATTGGATGTTCCAAGAGTAAGGAATATATTCTGGAACAGGACGTGCTGTATACTTAGAATAATACAATTCTGTGATTACTCACCTGTAGAATTGGTATTATACGTATACAGCATGTCCTTTTCAACCCCACCCTTGTTATCATTATTTTTAGTTACCTCTTTATGGTGATTGTTCTTATGTTCAATTTTTCATATCATGGTTATAGTTCCCCGGTCTCATTTTAACTGCTTTTCAATACTGGGGATTTTGTGGGAGGTCCCTGGTATATATGGGGCCGGGAGGAGCCACTTTTCTGTCTCTGCAGTCCAGCCCCATCTACTGGATGTATAACCCACGAGTAAGGAATATCTTCTGGAACAGGACGTGCTGTATACGTATACCAATTCTACAGGTGAGTAATCACAGAATTGTATTTTTTTTCCTTTAAAGTAATAGTTCAGCCAAGTAACTGATTGGTGGTTGTCTGGCACCCGCCTACTTACTGGAATGGCAGATTGAGTCCCTTGTGCCACCCTTGTGCCACCCTTGTGCGGGTGCGTGCTGCTCAGGAGCTCCTGCTTTGCCATTCTGGGCGGGGGGGGGGGGTGTAATCACCCAGCTGGTCCAGCAGAAAACAGTTCCCTGCATTGAGCTGCCAGCGGCTGTTCTTGGTGGCTTATGTGCAGTGAGCAGCCGCCGATTGACAGCTCTGAACACACCCATCAATGTAGCGTTGCTGGTGGCGGCATTGCTGCTCTAGATTCTCCATCTTGCTCTGTGCTGGCTATGTCTGCAGGTTTTCAAAAACCAAAAAAGACTTGCCCAGGCATGGGGGGGCCCCGTTGCTGCCGATAGCTTTGTTCCTGGCCCCGCGGCCTGTCATACCAAAGACTGAAAAGCCTCCTGGGCCAGCCCATAACCCAAAGGTTAGTGGAGGGCCCCTTTTCAGGACAAGTGGCAGAGGCCCCGGGGCGTGCGCCCCTTGCACCCCCCTCATAATCTAGCACTGTATAGAGTAGATAGATAAAAGATATTGAGTAGATAGATAGATAGATAGATAGATAATGTATGTAAAGATAGATAGATAGATAGATAGATAGATAGATAGATAGATAGATAAATAGATATTGGGTAGATAGATAGATAGATAGATAGATAGATGGATGGATAGAGAGATATATATGAGATAGATAGGTAGATAGATAGATAGATAGATAGATAGATAGATTAGATATAGTTTAGATGATAGATAGATAGATAGATAGATAGATAGATAGATAGATTAGGTAAAGGTTAGATAGATGATAGATATATATTAAGTAGATAGATGGCTTGAATATAGTTTAGATAGATAGATAGTGTGGTAAGGTGCAAGGGGCCGTTATTGACGGCAGGTATGTAGCACCAATGTACCTGGCATTGGTGCAGTAAAGCCGTATAGCTTGTTTGTCCAGCATCAGCTGCTGGTGGCAGTTTGCTGCTGATGATTTAGAATAGCCGAAAGGCTAACCTGGGACGGCTTTACTGGGATGGAGTAGAGCAGGGTGGGACTCCATCCCACTACCCAGGTCCAGGTTTTGCGGGCTGTTTAAATAGCCTGGGGAATCAGCTGTGCCCTGTCCTTTGTCTAGAGCTCACATGGGAGTGAGACTCTGTGAGCCTGGCTGAAATCTCCTGTGGAGGCTGTTCATGCGGACCTGAGGCCTATTTGATTGTAAACAGGACCTTTGCTCAAGGACTAAAAGCTGTTTGCCTGACTGTATCATTTATGCTGCGGTTTCCTGAAAAGGTGATGTAACCTGTCTGGACATATGCTTTTGTGGATTTTTGTGTGAAATAAACACAGACTTTACTTTGAACTGTTTGCCTCCGCCTCTATACTGCTGACACCCGGTCGCCTACCAGAGCTAATCTCCACATTAGATAGATAGATAACAGATTGATAGATAGACATATTAGATATGAGATAGATAGATAGATAGATAGATAGATAGATAGATAGATAGATAGATAGAGATAAATGACAGTCTAAGAGTACCTGTGCTGAAGAGTAGCCCTCGGCTTCGCTCATCATGCTACTTTAAAATAGAATCATATAACAAGAGGAGGGGTAATCTAGGAAAAGTGGAATAATTATAACAAAACTAATTGTGCTATACCCCCCCCCCACATCATCCTAAACCTGAAGCACATATACATAATGAGACATTTCATCAAGCACTTAATTATAGCACAAGCTGGAGCCTGCTTGCTGACACCTCTGCAATGAGAGAAACAAGTAATGGAGTTGGGAAATTATCTAATGTGTCTATTAGCCCGGGTTAAGATTGCATTTTCCTCATCACACACTGCTAATGCCATGGCAATAGCCACGCTATGTTGTCGGTGATGTCAGGGGGACTGCATGTATCTGATTAGAATAAGCTTGCTGCTTGGTTCTTTCTCAATGTTACCCACCTGTGTTAGGCTAATGGTGAGGAAGTGAAATGCAGTGTTCCTTCCTGCAGACTGTGAGTGCTGGGTGCAACGGCGTCAAATCCAGATAGACATTTGTGGTGTAACTGGAACTGGCTTTACTGGAACATTAGCACAGTAAGAGAAGGTCACCTTACATAGTGGATAACATAGACAGAGAAAAGAAGTCAAAGAGATTGCCTCATTGTTCAGGAAACATGCATATGAGAATGTACAACAGAGACTACACATGTAACTGCGACATCTGCTGTCATAAATGTAAACTGCATTAACCCAGCGATATAAATGCATATCACATACAGAGACAAGCTGTTGCACAGTATCTCCAACATTGTTTGCACCCAGGGTGCCCAGTGTAGCTATCTTAGGTGGTGTAGGGTGGCACAGTCCCCAGCTACTCACAGTTGTGCTGCACCAATTCAAAGACAAGGACTCTAATTCTTGAAAATTACATGCTGTCTTCCCCCACTCCCTGGAGCTCTGCTAGGAGCCAGAACACGCAGCTGACAGCACAGCCGGGTTCCCCCACTGCCCTTCAGGGCATAGGGGCTGGTAATGCAATTAAACACATTAAAAAAAACACCCCACTTACAGCAGCCTAAAGGGGTCCCGGCGCCCCACCCTACCCCACCCGAAGCAGCCCCCTAGTCCTTCCAAGGACCTTTTTACACAACCAAACTTGGGGCCCAAATTGACTTCCATGGAGTTGGGGTCAGGTTCGGGTCCAGAACTAAACTTTTTGCTAAAGTTTGGGCGAACCTGAAGAACCCCAAACTTCCACGGGTCCGCTCATCACTAGTCACAATAGTTATTGTCACGGTGGGAGATCTGGTCTGACTTCCATGCACAGGGTGTGTGCGGGTGGTCGCCACTGTTCTTGCAGTTTCCTGACTCAGGTTCTCACCTAAATCTCTCCCTTAAATCACCTCTCGTTTGACCCAAGCCACAACTCATGTCACATGGTGCACATGTAAGTGATATGCTTTGCATGTGTCACAGTCCCCTTCTAGTTCTGTCCAGACCAGTTCTGACTTTGGACCTAAGTCTCATTCTAGCTATGGACTGTGTCCTTAGCACCAGCAGCATTATCTAAATACATCCTAAATCCTACAGTATTACTGTAGTCTGTGTAACTACTCTATCTATCTATCTATCTATCTATCTATCTATCTATCTATCTCTCTATCTATCGTCTATCTATCTATCTATGATCTATCAATATATCTATCTAGCAATGGTCTATCTATCTATCTATCTATCTATGTTCTATCTATCTATGTTCTATCTATCTATCTATGATCTATCAATATAACTAAATATAACTATAACCTGTTTGCCAGACAGAGACTGCCATTTGGAAGGGAAGTATTGCTTTATATAAATAAGATTGTTTAAAGCGAGTTCAGGAGCTTTTGCGAGTTCCAGTTGTATTTTCAAGTGAGGTTGTATTATAAGTGAGGGGACTTTTTATTAAGGGACTTTATATTGGGACTTCAAGTGTTCCTATTGCCTATGTGCTAAAATAAGAAGGTAAAAGCCAAAGTTGCTGTATCTGTGAGTACTAAAATTGTTTTTACTGCTGTATTGTAACTAGGATAATGGCTAGCAATATTGGAGGTCTACTTCAGTGCACAGTTTGTCATATGTATACACTTCAGGAGCTGCAGTTCCCGGGTGAATACCTCTGTGGTAAATGTGAGCAAATTGCAAACCTGGAAGCTCGGGTTAGAGATCTGGAGGAGCAAAATGCAAGACTGAGGAGGATTGACAATATGGAAAAGAGTTTTCTGCTCACTGAGCAGGTAGTAAATGGGGTAGATACAGAGGGTGGAGAAATGGGTCAGGAGGAGCAGATAAGTAGCTGGGTAAATGTAGATAGAGGGAGTAGAAAGGGTGCACAGAAAAGGAAGGCCATTCCTGTGTCTGCGCACCCTAGCAAAATTGCCAAGTTGGGTAATGATGCAAGAGTGTCAGTCTCAGAAATGGCAGCCCTAGCAGATACTGTTCTCCCTAACAGCCGGGAGAACAGCCCAGCTAGTGAGCGGGTGGTTGGGACTGCAGGTAGGACTAGACATTTAGTGGTCATAGGGGATTCTATTATCAGGCGGACTGATAGAATAATTTGTCACCAAGACCGCCTCAACCGAATGGTTTGCTGTCTCCCTGGTGCCAGGGTTCGGCATGTGGTGGAAAGGGTGGACAAATTACTGGGAGGGGCTGGGGATGACCCAGCGGTCGTGGTCCATGTGGGGACCAATGACAGAATTAATGGGAAATGGAGGATCCTTAAGAATACATTTAAGGAATTAGGCACCAAGTTGAAAGGAAAGAAGGACCTCCAAGGTTGTATTCTCTGGAATACTGCCAGTGCCATGCGCTACACATGAAAGACAGCGGGAGCTTAGAGAGTTAAACGCATGGCTCAAGTCCTGGTGCAGGGCAGAGGGATTTGGGTTCCTAGAGCACTGGGCTGACTTTTCATTGGGGTACAAACTGTATTCTAAAGATAATTTGCACCTGAATGGAAGGGGGGCTTCTGTGCTGGGTAAGAGGATACTAGAGGGGGTGGAGAGTTATTTAAACTAGTGATGAGGGGGGAGGGCAAGAGTGAAAATAAAAGTGAAGACAGGTTAGTTAGGGGACAGCATATGATGGTGGGTGGAGAATTAGAAGGGGGGAGGACTGCTATGATGGATAAGGAGATCCATGAGTTGCAAACCAGCAGTAAAAAATTAGACGGATGCATTACTGCAGGAACTAATACTATACCCCAATGTGTCAAACTAGATAGGAACATAAAGTGTATGTTCACAAATGCCAGAAGTCTGGCAAGTAAAGTGGGGGAGCTTGAGGCTCTGGTGCTGGCAGAGAATATTGATGTTGTTGGTGTGGCTGAGACATGGCTGGATTCCACACATGACTGGACTGTCAATCTACAAGGTTTTGCTCTTTTTCGGAAAGACAGAGCAAAAAGGAAAGGGGGTGGCGTGTGTCTTTATGTAAAGCAAGAACTCAAAGCATATATTAATGAGGGGATACTAGCAGAAGATTGTGAGGATGTAGAATCCTTGTGGGTAGAAGTAGGGGGCGATATAAACAATGCTAAAATACAGTTTGGTGTAATCTATAGGCCCCCAAATATAACTGAGGAAATAGAGGGTCAACTGCATAAACAGATAGAGCGGGCATCACAGGCTGGTACAGTGGTGGTGATGGGGGACTTCAACTATCCAGGAATCGACTGGAGACATGGTTCTGCTTCCACTACAAGGGGGAGAGCATTCCTCAGCTTGCTACAAGATAATTATATGAATCAGTTTGTGGAGGCACCAACTAGGGGTGATGCTATTCTAGATCTTGTAATATCAAATAATGATGACCTGATGGGGGCAGTAACAGTCCGTGAAAATCTTGGTAACAGTGACCACAATATAATTGTATTTAACATAAACTGTAAGAAAGATTTTCTTCCTGGGAAGGCAAAAACATTAAATTTTAGAAAGGCCAACTTCCCCAGGCTCAGAGCTGCACTCAAGGACATAGACTGGGAGCATCTGTTCAGGGATAAGGATACAGATGCCAAATGGGAGTGCTTTAAATCAATTGTGAGTAGCAACGTTGCAAAATGTATTCCTACGGGTAACAAATATAAGCGGCTAAAGTTAAACCCCTCATGGCTGACACCTGCGGTTAAAAGGGCAATAAAGAACAAAAAAAGGGCATTTAAACATTACAAGGCTGAACTCTCAGCTGTAACACTTGAACAGTATAAACTAGTAAATAAAGTGTGTAAGAAAGAAATAAGGTTGGCAAAAGCACAAAATGAACGAGATGTGGCCAAAGAAAGCAAAACAAACCCTAAACGATTTTTCAAATATATTAATTCGAAGAAAACTAAATCAGAACAGGTAGGTGCCCTAATTAATGATAATGGGGAAATGGTCACTGGGGATGAGGATAAGGCAGAGCTGTTAAATGGATTCTTTAGCTCTGTGTACACAAGAGAAGCGCAAGGAGCCAACACAGGAGATGCCACTGATAGTAATAGCCCAAGTATAATAATTAACAAGCTAAACGTGGATATCATCCAAGAAAAACTCAATAATTTAAATGTGAATAAGACTGGAGGACCAGATGGACTTCACCCAAGAGTTCTCAAAGAACTCAGTTCCGTTATCTCGTCACCTCTGTTGTTGATCTTTAAAGACTCACTAGCAACTGGTATGGTGCCAAGGGACTGGCGCAGGGCAAATGTGGTGCCCATTTTTAAAAAGGGCTCTAGGTCTTCTCCGGGCAATTACAGACCTGTTAGCTTAACATCCATTGTGGGGAAATTGTTTGAGGGACTATTAAGGGACAACATACATGAATATGTAACTATCCATAATATTATAAGTGACAACCAACACGGTTTTACTAAGGACAGAAGCTGCCAAACTAACCTGATTGGCTTCTATGAGGAGGTGAGTAGAAGCCTGGACAGAAGGGCGGCTGTGGATATAGTTTTTCTGGATTTTGCAAAAGCATTTGACACTGTCCCCCATAGACGCTTATTGGGGAAATTGAGATCTTCAGGATTAGAAAACGCAGTTTGTAACTGGATTGAAAACTGGCTGAAGGATCGTGTGCAGAGAGTTGTGGTTAATGACACCTACTCTGAATGGTTACCAGTTGTAAGCGGTGTACCCCAGGGTTCAGTGCTGGGCCCACTATTATTCAACTTGTTTATAAACGACATAGAAGATGGAATTAAAAGCACTGTCTCTATTTTTGCAGATGACACAAAGATATGTAGCACAGTGCAGTCTATTGAAGATGTTCACAAGCTTCAGGCTGACTTGGACACATTGAGTGTCTGGGCATCCACTTGGCAAATGAAGTTCAATGTGGAAAAATGTAAAGTCATGCACTTGGGGTCTAATAACCCTAAGGCAACATATGTCCTCGGGGGAGTAAAACTGGGAGAGTCACTTGTTGAGAAGGATCTGGGGGTACTAGTAGATCACAGACTAAATAACAGCATGCAATGCCAAGCAGCTGCTTCCAAGGCCACCAAGATACTATCGTGCATTAAAAGAGGCATGGAATCACGGGATAGAGATGTAATTTTGCCTCTTTACAAGGCACTGGTGCGCCCTCACCTGGAATATGCCGTCCAGTTCTGGGCACCCGTTCATAGAAAGGACGCCCTGACTCTGGAAAGGGTGCAAAGGAGAGCCACCAAACTAATAAAGGGAATGAAAGATCTTAGTTATGAGGAAAGATTACGAGAATTAAATCTGTTTAGTCTTGAGAGGAGGCGATTGCGGGGGGACATGATTAACTTGTATAAATATATAAATGGACCATACAAAAAATATGGGGGAAAACTATTTCACGTAAAATCCTCTCTAAGGACAAGGGGGCACGGCCTTCGATTGGAAAAAAAGAAATTTAGTCTCCGGAGGCGACAATCGTTTTTTACCATAAGAACTATAAATCTATGGAATAGCCTCCCACAGAAGCTTGTTACAGCATCAACCGCTGACAGCTTCAAAAAAGGATTAGATGCTTATTTTGAAGAAAATAACATTAACAGTTACTACTAGTGGTTATCAATAAAAAAAAAAAAATAAAGACAAAAAAATAAATAAAATAAATAGCTTCCCCTATGAAATAAAAAATAACTTCCCCCTACCCCAACACCCTTGGTTGAACTTGATGGACATATGTCTTTTTTTCAACCGTATTAACTATGTAACTATGTAACTATGTAACTATCTATCTAGCAATGGTCTATCTATCTATCTATGATTTATCAATCTATCTATCTAGCAATGGTCTATCTATCTAGACAAGACATGGTCAGGATCTATGACAATAGGCTGTTGGCAGGTGGCAGGCAAGACGTGGTCAGTATCCGTGGGGACAATTCGTGGGGAGGTGACAAGCAAGATATGGTCAGGTGGTGGCAATGTAGCAACATAACATGGATAATAGGCAGACTGGGACAGCAGGAGCATATGGCTATGAAGGGCTTCGTCTTTCACTCATCTTGCTTTATTGTTCTTTAAAAGCCTTAGTGAACTTTCCCTTCTTTTGGGCCTCCTCTTGCATGCATTGATCTACTGATCTCTGATTGTGAAGGTCCCTGAGAAGTATAAATGATATTATTATAATTCATTATAATAATTATAAATTATTAAGGGGATGACTGTGTGTGATATGTCAGCAGAAGGGAGAAAGTTCAGTAAGGTTTACCAGGGAATGCAAAGTGCTAGTTGACAGCCAGCACAGGGCAAAAAGAAAGAAGGAGATTTTAACTATCTGCCTGAAATGTCCCTTTAAGAAATAATTTTAATGAATATCTCACTGTTAATGCACATCATGCTGCATTAAAATAGAATCATATAACAAGAGGAGGGGAGATCTCTCGGGAAAGTGGAATAATTACAACAAAACGAATTGTGCTACACCCCCCATCCCAAACATGAAGCGCATATAGCATAATGAGACATTTCATCAAGCGCTTAATTATAGCACAACGAGCCGGAGCCTCCGCGCTGACACCTCTGCAATGATACAAGTAATGGATTCGGGAAATTATCTAATGTGGCTATTAGTCGGGGTGAGATTGCATTTACCTCCTCACACATGGCTAATACCACGACAATGACTTCCCTATGGGGCCAGTGATGTCAGGGAGCTGCATGTATCTACCTATGTTACATAGTCATACTGTCTAATCCTAATTAGAGCTATTCATGTTTCCTCTGATGTCACTGTGAGTGACAGGGGCGTGACGGGATTTCACAGCCACCTCACTACTTGTCTATAAAAAGCCTCTTCCTGGGGCCGGGAGTGATGTGGCAGGAGCCCAATGAGGGGTGGAGGATCTATGTCCACCTTTAGGGACATTGGCAGGCCGCAGGGTACAGCATCCGATGATGGATAGCAAATAAGGAGGTAAGTATTTAATAAAGGATATTTTCTGGGTTTTTCACTTAAACCCTATAACTGCTAAGGGGTCCTTGACACTCTTCTAGCTGTTCAAATGGCAGAAGTGGCCAGCAAGTCACCTACTGGCAAGCGGGTTACTTGCAGAAACCTCACAGGCCCATTACCTGCACGCTGGGGCGGACTGGCCATAGAGAGAACCGTGGGAATTTGGGGTTGGGCTGCCTCCCCCATCCAATATCTACTTTCCTAGACTGCCTCTTCAGCGCTGTGCATTCATCTCAACATCCATCAATTTATGCCCTCTAACATGCCTACTCCTTTCATTGCAATGAGGAGGACTTGCTATGGTGGGGTGTGGCGAACCCGCTTTGGCACGCCTCCTCTATTACAATGAATTGAGTAAGCGTGTGGGGTGGACACAAGGCCCCATGGAACCACCACCATGCGTGGCTGGAGCTGCACGGTGGATCTGCGGGGGACAGAGGGTGAATATAGGATTTTATTTTTGTTTTGCACCTGGACATTCCCTTTAAATATGGCGATATTGTGGTTTTGAAGATTTATATAACATTGCTTGTAATGATAACACAACACTTTTATGAAGGTCCACCTCCAAAATCACACCTTTTCTGTCTCGCTCTTATCTGTCTCTCACCTAACTCTCTCTGTCTTATTAATTTCTTTGACAATGTCACTAAAGTGTTAGATGAAGGTGGTGCTGTGGATATCGCCTATCTGGATTTTAGCAAAGCCTTTGACACTGTACCACATAAGGAGCTCATAGATAAGTTATTGAAGGTAGGACTCAATCCCTGGATAGTTCAGTGGATTTCCAGTTGGCTGAGGGATCGGTATCAGAGCGTTGTTGTAAATGGTGTGCAATCTGAACAAAGGCGAGTTACAAGTGGTGTGCCGCAAGGCTCTGTCCTGGGCCCCATTCTTTTTAATATATTTGTAGGTGACATAGGAGAAGGCTTGGTAGGAAAAGTTTGCCTGTTTGTTACAAAGGTTAGTAATAGGGTGGACACTCCTGGAAGTGTCTGCAACATGGAAAATGATTTAGCTTTACTGGATAAATGGTCAAAACTGTGGAAACTGGAGTTTAATGTCTCTAAATGTAAAATCATGCACTTGGGTAGAAGGAATCCCTGCTCTGAGTACCGTATGGGCAGCACTGTGTTAGCCAGGACCTCGGAGGAGAATGATTTAGGGGTACTGATTACTGAAAGCTGCAAGATGAGTGGACAGTGTAGCCAGGCAGTGGGAAAAGCAAGCAGGATGCTCGGCTGCATAGCTCGAGGCATCACCAGTAGGAAGAGGGAGGTTGTGATGCCGCTGTATAGAGCCCTGGTGAGACCACAGCTAGAATACTGTGTGCAGTTCTGGAGACCTTACCTGCAAAAAGACATTATTCAAATAGAACGTGTCCAAAAGCGGGCAACGAAAATGGTGGAAGGACTTAAACTTAAAACTTATCAGGAGAGACTTAAAGAACTTAATTTGTACAGTCTGGAGGAAAGAAGGGAGAAGGGACATGATTGAGACCTTTAAATATGTAAAAGGATTCAATAAGGTTGAGGAGGGAAGTGTTTTTAAGAAGAAACTTAATGATAGAACAAAGGGGCCCAACCTGAAGCTAGTCGGGGGGAAGATCAGGAGCAATGTTAGAAAATATTATTTTACAGAAAGAGTAGTAGATGCTTGGAACAGACTTCCAGCAGAGGTGTCTGAAAAATCAACAGTCAGAATTTAAACATGCCTGGGATAAGCCTCCATCTATCCTAAGATAAAGAGTACAGTATACACATAAGGGCAGACTAGATGGAGCGTATGATCTCCTTCTGTAATCAACCTTCTATGTTTCTGTGTTCCTCTATCTTACTTCTATTTCCCAGTCAAGCCCCCCCCCCCCCCGAGCCCCCCCACCCGGCTGGCCCTGGAGTCTGTAACCCCCCCCCCCCCAGATGGCCTGCAAAACCATTATCTTTTTACTGGGTCGTGGTTGTGCTAGAGAGAAGCGCGAGATGCGGCCGCGGCCCACGCATGTGCCGTTAGATCGGGATTAAGGTAAGTGTAGCAGGCATCCTGGGGGTTTCACATAGTGGGGCATCCCAATTTTGGATACCCTGCGGGGAGGGAATGGATTGGCCCGGGATTCTTATAGATTCCCGGGCTGATCCAGCTGAGTTTTGATCCACTTTAATGGTTAGAAACCAAAAAAGGGTTTAATATCTTGTTAACTTGATGTAAGGGGGTTTCTTATTAAACTGGACTTCACCCTAAATAAGAGCCTATCTTATATGTTTCCCCCACCCTGTACATACAGATTGTCCACATTAAAAATCCTCCTACCTGTACCCATTGCCCTCCTACCTGTACCCAAAAAGAAGTGTCTTCTGACTGTGCCGCTCTGCATTCTGGGATTGCTGTCCTTTCCCTGACCCCAGCTCTGCTCTGTGTGAGCAAAGCACAGCTATAACGCCACCCCCTGCACTCCCCAGCCCTCTGTTCTCCCCAGTATGTGATGCTTCTGAGGCAAGATGGCGACACGCATAACCTGAAGTCTGGACCAGAGTTGCAGCCCAGCGGTGGGGTAGAGAATAATAAGTAAGCGACTAAAAAAAATTAAAATATATTTTAGATGCTGGGGAATATTTTTTAGGGGGTTTTAGAGGTTTTCATGAAATTATGCTGAAGGTCCGGTTTAACTAACTGACATACGTCTATTTACACCCAGGTCCCTACACACTCGCCTGCTGAGCTACTCACACAGGAAATGTGACATCACTGCGGAAATCCTCTTCACGCTTCATAACTAAAGAGATTCACAGCATTAGGAGGATGGGGGCCCTCAGGAACAGAAGGAGGACCTTGGCATGACACATTGAACATTCCTTCCAACTTTTTAGGGTAGAAAAGAGGGACAATTGGTAAATTAAGCCACACCCCCTCATTGAGGGATTCATAGAAGATAGGTTGTAACAGTTATAAACACTTTGAATAGGCAAATGAAACATTTATTGCTGCAGATCTACATTTTACACCTCAGAGAAGGACAAATAGGAATGAAGGACAGGGGAACATGGACTCAAAAGAGGGACAGACGTTCAAAATCAGGGACACTTGGGAGGTATGCATTAAATAATATAAAATCTCATAACAGGTGGCGTTCACCCCCTCATGCACACATTTATAATGGTAGTGGGTCTCCCAGAGCTTCAGGGGCACAGAGAAGGTGTTCAATTGCATACCTACCAACTTTTCAGGGAAAGAGGGACATTTGTTAAATTAGGCCACCCCCCCCCCCCCCCCATTGAAGGATGGATAGGAGAAAGGATGTAACATTTAAAACAATATAAACACTTTGAATAGGCAAATGAATCATTTATTAATGCAGATCAGCATGTTACACCTCAAAGTGGGCGAATGGGAACAACCAGGGACAAGGGGACATTGATTCAAAAGAGGGACAGTCCCTCCAAATCAGAGACAGTGGGGAGGTATGCAATTGCATCACTGGCAGCATAGGGCATCCCAAATTGTAATGCTCTGTTGTGTTCCAGGGACCACATAAGCCCTATCAACCAATCAAAAAACTCAAGATGAGTACACAGTAGAATCAGAGGGGTGGGGGGAAATAAAAACTGGGAAGGGGGCAGGTTTTGGGCCTCTTTAAAGTGGACAAAAACCCAGGATTTTGACTATCCTGGGTTTAGGTCCTTTCCCCTGGAATCAGGATGCCCCGCTGTGGGAAACCCCCAGGTCACCCCATACACTTACCTTGTTTCCCAGGTCCATGGGAGACGTGGCCGCACCCCCTCTACCCCTTTAGCAGGGTGCTTGCCTGCACCAGGCATTTGTGAATTGCCGGTGCTGGCACGCTCCCTGTTAGAGGCTAGCAGGGGATGTGGCCGCCAGCGCGCTCGGAGCCGCTGTCCTTAGACGACGTAACGTCAGCGATTCCGTCGCGTGCTGATTGGACAAGCGCCCGCGCATGCGCCATAGGACAGGGAATCTTATAGATTCCTGGGTTGATCGCACTGGGTTTTGGTCCACTTTAAGATAACTTTCAAATAAATACAGAGAATTCCCAATAATAACGTGGGTACACGTGTGGACATATCATGTGTGCTGAAATCCAACCCTGCATTTAACAAACAAAAGATAAGTGATTCAGTTATTTTGTTCACAAATTTAAAAACTAGACATGCTTGTTAAGTTCGAAATGTCAGCCAGGCGCCTAAATGAGTCCAGATAAGGTTCCATTAAAAAATAAAAACATAATGACAATAACAAGCTGCGCAAATGATCGCACTGACTCATTTCCTGAAAGTCCGGCTGGTTTGCCAGTTCTGCTATTTTTAATAAACTGGCCTCAGTTCACCAAAGTTCTTAAAGCGACAGATATTACCTCCCAGCAAGTGTTCCTGATTTGGAGGGACTGTCCAATTTTTGAGTCCATGTCCCCCCTGTCCCTTGTTGTTCTCATTTGTCCCTCTTTGAGGTGTAACATGCAGATCTGCATCAATAAATGATTCATTTGCCTATTCAAAGTGTTTATATTGTTGTAACTGTTACACATGTAGCAGGCGCGTGCCTGGCCGTGGGCACGCGCTTTGGAGAGCGAGGGGGATTCTTGGACCTTGGGTAGGGCATCCCATGTCGGCATGTGTGGGTGGAGGTGCACTTACTGGTTAGAACGTCGCTTGGATCCAGTGATGACAATCATGGTTCAACTCAACTTGGTCTTTATTGGTGAGCGTCCTTCCATGGCAAACACAGCAAACAGTCAGTACAACATAATCCACAGGTTACAACGACCGTCTATTCCAATAGCCTCCATGGCTGTCTCTCAGCTCCTCCACACTACATTGTCTTGTCTCCCCTCTTAGCAAAGTCTGGTACTAGAACACTCTAGAAGGGTAGGTCTCTCCCTTATGTAACCTTGGTATTGTTGCCTTTCCAAACACTGTTGCGAGTCCCAACCAATGGCAGGGCAGTGAATGTTGCCAATGCCATCTGGCTTAGTCTCTATTTACAAACCTAAAGAAGGCTCCTAGACCATTTAAGTACTGTTTGATCCATTTCTTAGGCAATCCTGCCATCATGTGGTTTCATGACACAACAGGCCTAAGAACTGCATCCTACAGGTTTAACTACTCTATAAATGGTTCCTATTCACTATCAGGGCCTACTCCACTGACAGGGCTCTAATGCTTTAAGTGTTGCCCATGGTTTCCACCCGTCACACACACTATCTACTATCCATCCCTCAATGAGGGGGCGTGGCCTAATTCAATAAATGTCCCTCTTTCCCACCCTGCAAAGTTGCTAGGTATGCCTACCAGCCAGTGGGCTCAATCCCACTGAGACCTGCAGGCAATGTTGACTTTGATGCTGATAATGCGCTCCCTATCTGGTCCTGAGCCCCCACTGAATTAAAATCAGCGATGGTCACTTATGATTCACCCCCTGCTTCCAATCAACCAGAAAAGCCTGCACTTTTTGACTGGCAGCAGGTACTTGCAGCGAGGCCGGCAAGGGAGAACACGGTCAGCATCGGATGTAATGTACTGTAGTCCTGCAGTGTGGGAGGTAAGTGCTGGACAAGGAAGTGGACCAAAACCCAGCACGGTCTTATAGATTCCCGGCTGATTCCCTCCCCCGGGGCATCCAAAATCAGGATGCACCACTGTGTGAAACCCCCCAGGTCACCCTATTCACTTACCTTGCTTCCCGGTCCAACAGCGCATGCGCAAGCCGTATCCCCGCTATCCCTCTAGCAGCTCGTGTGCCCACGCGTTCATTTGTGAATGGCCGACGCGGGCACGCTCCCTGTTAGAGGGAAGCGGGGGATTCGCCCGCCAGCGTGCTCGGAGCCACTGGCCTTAGACAACGCGACGTCAGCGGCTCTGAGAAAGCTGATTGGACGAGCGCCCACGCATGCGCCATAGGACCGAAAAGAGGTGAGTTGGGCTTGGTGATGGGGGGTTGCAGACAGCGGGGCACCCCGATCGGGGGAAAGGACCAAAACCCAGGATAGTCAAAATCCTGGGTTTTGCTGCACTTTAAAGCAGGCTTCAAACTGAAAATTACTTGGACCAAAACTGTAAAAGCAACATTGCCCCCGTGGTGTTTTATTTGCAGGGGGCATCCCAATTTGAGATGGCGCTATATATTAAACCCCCTGGAATATGCAATATACTGTACTCAATCCCACGGCACGTGACTCTTTTCCCATCAGCAATTTATATGATGCATATTCATGCTGTTTGGAAACAGAGCCCCTGCAATGAGAGAGGGGAGCGGCTGCATTCTTTGTTTCAATGAGGTCTGCCCTATGCTCTTGTACCCAGCCTAGCTAAATGGCTGGGTGCTGGAACACGCATCAGCTATGAGATACCAGGGATACAGCACCTGCATGTGCTTTGGGATCACTAACTACGTGAGTATAAGCAGCGATCTTAGGGGGTTCACACAACGGGGCATTCCAAATTGCGATGCCCCGAGTCTATTAAAGACACCTTTCAGTATTTAGGATGCCCTGCTGATGATCCCTGTCACAAAATCGGAGCCCTATACTTATCACGTATACATTCTATGGGAGCAGTCCGTGTCACATAAAGGCTGGCAACCAATCAGATTCACTAGTCGGGTGTATAGGCACAGCTTTTTTATGCCACCTGGCATTCACAGGGTACCCGGACCCTGGCCTGCTGTGGGAGGAGAGGCAAGGAATCCAGATTCAGGATGCCCCCATTCTAAGGTGGTAGAGTAATAAAGTATTTTTGTGACTTCCTCTTTAAAGAGGAGCTTTGGGCTCTCTGTAGTCTAAAAGAGTCCACTGCTGGCTGATGTCCTATCCCTTGGGCTTGCCATTTTGGGATGCCCTCTGGAAATCCTCTGGATACTGAATATACTCACCTCACCTGTGATTGCAAGGTGCAGGTATGGGCCGTGACGACATCCCTAGCTTCCCTCCGGCTGATACGCGGGAGGAAGAGTGAAGAGGCCACTAGCATCCAAAAGTGTGTGCTACATGAGGACAGCATCAGTTTTTCCATTTTCCAGAGGACCTACAGCTCACAAGCATGCCAGTTTTGGGGCAAGGAATAAAGTGGCCTCCAAAAAGAATAGACAAACATAAAGAAAAAAAAGAAGAAAGGAAAAAAACTGAAAAAAAGGAAAGAAGGAATTAACAGATTAATAAAAGAAAAGAAAGAACATACAATATTTATATTAGGTCTAGACCACTGGAAACGTCCTGGGGAGGCAAGAAAACTGAAAACCTTTACTGTAGTTTTGCTATTCTGGGGTATGATGGCATATGTAGTGTCCATTAACCCTTAGTGTGACACTATGCAATGTTTCCTCTGAGCCTTAGCAGCAGCTGTGCGGAGCACCGAGGGGGTTGGGCAAGACATAAAATTGAATGGGCAACATGGGCATGGAGAGCTAGCAGCGGGAGACCCCAGCACTCCATTAATCAGAATAGATTGTCAGGTGACTATCTGTTCTGAATGTGGACCTGTGCATGCACCGTGGGAGTGTGTAGCAAGGTATGAATAGCAGGGCTTCCCAACTAGGAACCCCCAGTAAAGTGGATCAAAACCCAGGTTAGGGCATGTTGGGGGACATGAAAGACGACTGACAATGTTGGAGGGCACAGTGTTTGCTCTGGGCCCCATGGTTCAGGAAGGCTTTGTGGTGGTATGAGCAGATGCTGCTCTGTATGTGCATGCAGAATGACAGAACCCTCTTCTGCCTCTGGAACCATAGTGTGAACCTGCCCAGCTCTGCCCAGCAAGCCATGTTAGGGGTGACCGGGCCCCAAACCTCACTGCCATAGAGCAGGATTAGGGCAATAACACCATCAAAGATTTTCAGCCAGATCCTCACTGGTGGTTTGCCGTGGTACAGTGGCTCTCTGATGGCATAGAGGGTTCTGTAGGTTTTTCCTTTCGGGGCTTGTATTGCTGACTTAAAACTCCTTGATGGTTCTCTCCAATACAGACCTGTTTAATGTGAAGGAGGGAATAGAGGCTTTAGTCTGACCCTTCTTCTGGAACACCATGACTTTGGTCTTCTTAGAGTTGATTGGTAGTGCCCATGTGGTCTTGGACGCCTCTCTTTGTCGAGGATAGCAGCTGGAGGTCATCAACATACATCAGGAACTTTACCCACAGTCATGCAGGGGGAGACCCGGTGCTGAGGAGGCCTCCAGAGCTACAACCAGTTTATTGATGTAGATGTTGAAGAGCGTTGGGCTCAGGCTGCAGCCCTGTCTGACCCTGGCCCTGCTAGAAATATGCTCCCTTACACGTGTATGCTCTTCCTAAATTCCATCCCTGATTATGCGCCCTAATTTATAATGGTGATCGGGCAGGGGCCAGAGAAGATTCTCCATTGCATCAGTTATAATCTAATCTGATTGCACACACCCTTATTGTTGAAGGGCTTTTACACTGTTATTAGAATAGCCACAGTTGAGCTACCACAAGCCATAGGAATACCTGACTGTATGCTTGCTGTGCCGGCTTTCCCCTCTCCAGTGGTGTAACTATATGGGTATGGGCCCTGGAGTGAACATTAGAGGGGGCCCTTTCACAGCTCATATAATAAACTTGTTTCTGCCTTTTAACTTAATTGGATGCCGCTAAACAATGAATGACTGAAACAACAGATGTATATGCTGCTTTCTTTCTCTAAATGATGATAAGTGAGCATAAATATGATAAATAACATGGAGGAGCAACAATGATGGGCCCCCCTGACCTTCTGGGCCCGGATGCTGTCACACTCCCTGTTACACCTGCGCCTCTCTCTGTTGGATAAGTGCTGTCAACGTTAATAATAAAAGGCACAAATAATCACAAAATGTATGCAAGTGCAGGTAAAGCTGCCTTTGTCCTCCTGTACGATATAGAAGGAAGCAGCTCCCGCTGTTCATTTAGCAGATAAGTCCTTTGGGAATATTTGATAATTAATATCTGTGTCCCTTTTGGTGCCCCGAGGCTGCAGATGAAAGGAACTGACAAGACTCCAGTACAGAGAGTCAGAAAACAACAGTTGTTACATTAAAATAGCTGAGTTTAATAAAAGGCGTGGAATCAATATTGCTTTTCCTTTTGATAAGTGTTTATAATTTTGGAGGAGGAAGAACAAGAAAGAAGGTCAAGCAGAGCAATTCTGCACATTTTTTATGTAATGTGTAAGGTTTTATCACAGTTTTCCAACTTTACTGCTTCTATTTTCCAGTGATCTCAGGTAGCACTCAATACAGACTTTCTCAGACAGATTTAAAACGGTATGGACTCCAGACCACGACAGGGCTGGCCTTTGGGGGACGGAGCGTCCGTACATGGTGCTATCATCCTAGGGCCGCCAATGGGGCACCAGACTTGCTGCTCTCCATTGGATTTTGAAGTAGCAAAAACTTCTCTCTTTTCCACATTCCCTGCTTCTTTCGCTCTTTTTACATCTCCATTATTCTCTCTTTTTAACATTCCCTCCATCGTTCTTTATTTTTCACATTCCCTCCTTTGATATCTTATTTTCATTATCCTCTCTTTTTCACATTCTTTCCATCATTCTAACTTTTCACAAAATTATCTATTATTTTCTCGTTTACATCCCCTTCATTTTCTTATTCTCTCCTTTCTCGCTTTTTTACATAATTTCCATCATTCACCCTTTTTCACATTCCCTCCATAATTCTCTCTTTCACATCCCCTCTGTCATTCTGTCTTTTTCACATTCCGTTCATCATTCTTTCTTTTTCTGATTCCCTCCATCGTTCCCTCTTTTTCACATTAACTTTTTTCCATGTATCCACCTTTGTTTATTCTTTGCCACATTTTCTTCACCTCCCTTTTTGTTCCACATGCCCTGCCTCCTCTCACTCTTTTCCACATTCCTATCTTCTCTCCCTTTTTCCAAATTCCCATCATGTTCTCTCTTTTCCACATTCCCTTTTTTTCCATATCTCCATCTCATTGCATTCCCTTCAATTCTCCTTTTTCATCTTTCAGATCACTTTCTCTCAGTCTTCTCATACGTTCTTTCTTTCCACTGACTGTTACTTGAGATTAAAAGTATGTGTGTATTTCGAATTCTTGCACAGCCTCTTGCCACTATTACAGTGGAGACACGCAGACGCAGTGCAGGACAGCACTCAACAGTGTGCTGTGCCTCCAGTGCAGCGCAACAGGGTATGTACATGCCGCTCTGCATTGCCCCATTGTTTCCTATCTCCCGGTGCGGGCACCAGGAGGCAGCAGCATCAGCGACAAGGAGGTGGTGGCAGTAGTAGTGGCAATGGCAGGAGCTTGCAGTGGTAGGAGTAGTTTCTTTGGACAGGCACTCTTGCAGTCACCTCTTAAAGTGGACCAACACCCAGGGCCGATCAGATCCCTGGAAGCCCAGGAAGCCCAGAAACCTTACCTGAACCCTGTTCCAACGGCGCATGCACGGAACACAGCCGCGTCTCGCGCTTCCCTTTGTGAATGGCCGGCGCGGGCGCGCTCCCTGTTAGAGGGAAGCGCGAGACGCGGCCTCCAGCGCTCAGAGCCGCTGTGGTTGGACGCCGCTTGTACGTGCATACCACAGCGGCTCTGAGCGCTCTGATTGGGCGAGCGCCCACATCGGAGCGTGGTGAGGTGAGTGTTTCCGGGCGTTCTGGGGGGTTTCACACAGCGGGGCACCCCCGATCGGGGTGCCCCACCGAAGTGGACCAAAACCCAGGATAGTCAAAATCCTGGGTGTTGGTCCACTTTAAGGGCCTTGCTGAAGCACAGGACTGAAGGTCCCCAAGATGCTGGCTGCAGCAGTGCCTGACTGGAAGCCAGGTGACTGGGGACCAGCAGCGATGAATTAGAAGGTGGTGGCAGCGGACTGATATTAAAAGGCCCATTCATTTAAATAATAATATTGGCCGTTTGTGACACTTCAGATAATTTAAACGCCAATGCAACACAAACCAGGCCAGGTGTGAATGGGGCCTTGGTCTGGGCTCATACTCTAAACATGACTACCTACAGACCTGACGACCTCAAAAGTCCTGACTAATCATAGCTTTAGTTGTGTGCCTGTGATTTCCCGACACACAAACAAAGCTGTGACAGGTGTATAGGAAATGACAGGCACCAAATTAAAACTGATTATGGGGCAGGGTTTGTAGCTTATTGAGCAGACACAAGCTAACCTCTACCATAAACTAACCATTATTTGTGGCCTCTTGGTGAGGCTCATTAGTGGGCAGCATTCTATGCTACTTTTCTGTGTGTAAATAAGAGTAGCGCCAGAGTCACATTAAAGTACAGCTCGAGGTTCTCTGCTTCATAAACTGGACCAACACCGGTTTCTTCTTTAACAGGTGTTAAAGCTAATTAAAATAAGCTCAGGGGGGGCATCCAGAATGCTGGGGTCCCCCCGGCACATAACCCCCAGAATGCCGGTAATCCTTACCTTCACTACAAGCCAGAGCCAAAAAAAGAGTCCCGCGATTGGTTGGTGGGCGGTCATGGGGGCAGGTCATTCTGGTGGCCGGTGACATGACACGAACACGGCACACGTGACCATTCGGTGTCCAATCGCTGGGCTCCTTTCCCAGTGCCGGCTTGTAGTGGAGGTGAGGATTATGGGTGTTCCTGGGTGGTTATGTGCGGGGGGGACTCCATCGTTCTAGATGCCCCCTCCTGAGCTTGTTTTGATTAGCTGACTGCAGGACCAAAACCCGTTAAAGTAAAAATGGGTGTTAGTCTGGTTTAAGGATGTTGGTGATTGACCAAACACTCAGCTAATGAGCTGGAGCTCAGTTTATAAGGTGTCCTAGATTCAGTGGGGACAGTCTTCCCCATAATATGTACAGTATGCAAAGTGGGACATTTAGGTGCCCCTAGCATTTTTGTTGGGACAGTGGGACAAAATGCCTCAAAATGGGACTGTCTTGCCAAAAGTAGGACATCTGTTCAGTTTACCCCATCGCCATCAGGCTTCTTAACCCTGTCACTTTGTGTCTGAAGACTGTATCATTGGCGCAATCGGGCCCCTGCTCCAGATTCACTAGGGGCTCGGGGGGCAGCCTGTTACTTTAATTAGTGTATAGCCACAATGCTCCCGTTCTGATCCTGATGGCCCCCATCCTACAAATGCTGTACATTTCATTTCAGGTAGCTAGCATGGTATAGCTCTGTGTGAGTACCTCAGCTAGAAAAAGAGACTGAGAAAGGCATACATAGGAGAGAGATAATGAGGGAAGAGCTTCAAAAGCAAGAAATGAAAACAGGGAAGGGAGAGAGAGAAAAACAGAAAAGAGACGAGAGAGAGAGAGAGCAAGAGAGAGAAACGCAGGAG
This sequence comes from Gastrophryne carolinensis, assembly GCA_027917425.1. NCBI lineage: Eukaryota > Metazoa > Chordata > Amphibia > Anura > Microhylidae > Gastrophryne > Gastrophryne carolinensis. The sequence goes on from CM051238.1 coordinate 40,140,643, forward strand.
AGAGGCAGGGACTAAATGTAACAGAGACATCGAGAAATAGAAGATAGACATTTAGGAGACAGCTCAAGTCTACAGAAAGAAAAAGAGGGCAGACAGACAAACAGGAGAGAGAGAAAGAGAGAGAAAGAGGGAGAAACACAGGCAAAAGCTAGACATGAGAGAGGGACAGGGAAAAAACAGGAGAGAGATAGTGAAAATCAAAAGAGAGGCAAGCAAGAAAGAGAAGAGAGATAGTTAAACACAAGAGAAATGGCAGGCATTAAAGAGAAAACATGAGAGAGACAGACAAGAGAGAGAAATATAGGAGAGAGATGGCAAGAAACCAGAGAGAGACAGACGAGAGAAAGAGAAGAGGAGAGATCACCAGACAAAAAAAGAGAGAGAAACACAAGAGAGAAAGAGAGAGAAGAGACAGACATTAGAGAGAAATACAGGAGAGAAACAGGGAAGAAACGGAAGAGAGACTGAGAGAATTATGTTAGATACCTAGATTTAGGAGAGAGACAGGTGAAACAGAGAAAAACAGGAGAGGGACAGAGAGAAACACTGGCGAGAGACAGGAATAAAAAAACAAACAGGAGAAAGACAGACGAAGACACCGGAGAAAGAAGCAGGGGAAAAAGACAAGGGAGAGACAGACATGAGAGAGTAAAATGTAATATACATAGACAAGAGAAAGAGATGGACAAAGGGGAGGGACTGAGAAAAACAGGTGTAGCACAGAAGAGAAACAGACATCACGAGAAAGACACAGAGAAGGTGTGATATTGTTAGGGGCCTTCATAAAAATACAATTCTGTGAGAATCTCACCTGTAGAATTGGTATTATAAGCATACAGCATGTCCTGCTCCAGACATATTCATAACGTATGGGTATACCTCCGCCTTCAGCGCCGTGCACTGCAGATCATGAAGAAAACAAGCTCCTCCCGGCCCTACATATACCGGAGGACCTCCCACAATCCCCAGCATTGAAAAGCAGTGAGAAGAGAAGCCAGGAGAAACAAACCACCCAGAGTGTCTGGCAATAACACCAAGTGAGTACAATCACCATACAGGGGATCCAGAACAAAGTGAAACCAGGGTGGGGTGGAGCAGGACGTGCTGTATGCATATAATACCAATTCTACAGGTGAGATTCTCACAGAATTGTATTATTCTAAGCATACAGCACGTCCTGCTCCTGAACATATTCAAAACGTATGGGACATCCAATAGCAGTGTCCACAATAGGATGGGATCCCCGTGAAAAGGCACAGCCAACAGTAAAGCGCTGTCACCCTTAACCATGCTATCAACAACGAGAGCAATGCTCTAACCTCAACCTTTGAACCTTGTAAAGGGAGAACTGAGCTCAAGCAGCGGACTGGCCGGCTTGATCGCCAGAACATAGTGCTACAGGGCAAGCCAAGCACTAATAGTACAAGAACGAATAACAATAGGGAGGAAGAATCTTCCTCTAAAAGAATAGGCCAAAATAACTGCCTAACCATGCCGCTACAAGAGGGGGTAGCCATGGAAACTCAAAACTTTTCCCAACGGGGAATACATGTCCAGGTCACAGACGGAACCAACAGAAGTGCTAACAACAATATTCAGCAGAGCCGAAAGAGTCCTATAGGTCCGGAAGGACGACCAACCAAAAGGACCAGCCAGAGGGCCCTAAATCCATGGAAACAGTCAATCCGGTACTTCAAGAAGGGGCACCGGTAGACCCCAGGATAAGATCCCATCAGGGACAAGACAGGTCCGGCAGATCTCTAACCCCAGTAGAGGGGCACAGATCCCTTTCATCTCATAGTAAATTAGATCCTAGTCCCGAGACCAGAGGATCCGTCCAAGGCAGAAAGGACGAAATAACGCCTGACTCCAACTTAGTGTGAGGCGGGTACCCTCACCTCATGGTATAGATCTATACCAAGGCATGAAAATATATAAGAAAAATATATATAATGACTAGGACCACCAATAGTGCCGTTCCTTATGGCACACCACTGCCTGGAGTAACCTCCCCAGAGGAGCAGCCTGATGGAGGGAGCAGGTCAGACAGGGACCTGACTAAGACCTGTGGGAACCCTTGGTAGGGCTTCAGAATAAGTCCTCCCCCAAGGGGGGAACTAGGGATCCCCCAGGAATGATCCTGAGCAGACCCTGAAGAATGCAAACAAAAGATTGGATCAGGTCTCGTAATAGAAGAACAGATCAGGCCCCAACCATAGACCGAGTCAAGTAGTGAGCCTATACCAAACACTGCTTGTAGGACCCTAATCCCAGGAGCAGATACCCTCCCGTCAGGGAAGGAGCTTAGACCCAGCGAAAAGGATAGGGACAACATAAGCTAAACCAGCGTGGCAGGAGGAAGAAAAATAAGGAGAAGGACAAAGTCCAGAGCCTCCAAGGAGCAAGACACCCCGAGATCCGTGATCTCCGGCAGGGTAAGCCCCATATCCTGCCAACGCTAAGGTAGCTCTAAAGTAAAGGCACCATACTATGTTAAAAATAGTCCTCATGAGGGAACTTATCGTCCAGCTGTACTCAGCTGGACTCCCTGAGAACCCACACCCCACTGGGCCTCCCAGGCCCCAAGCATAAGGTGCTGCTTGCCATCAGGGACTAGCGCAAGCTCTCCCCACGCCCGGTAGGGTAAGGGTATAACATCTTCAAGTAAACTACCCAGCCAGAACCACTAGCCCCAACAGGGGGGTAGACCCCTGTAATAGACCCCTGTAATAGAGGCGGGGTCCCATAGAACCCTGCCAGTGTGAGCCCAGAGGCACAACAGAGAACCTCCCAAGGGAGGGATACTTCAGGAGGGACAAGGAATATCAAGTCCCCTAAGGAATCAGGGCTCCCCTGGAAAGATCCAGGCCCAAGAATTCCGCAGGAACAAGGAGCAACCACTGTCCTATTAAGGCAAAAAGTCCCCCAATGGACGAGTACAAGAAGGAATAGTCCCCCACAAGGACCCACAACGTGCTCCTTATGACCAGAATTCACCTAGGAAACCTGAACCTTCAAGGTCCCTTCCTAGTAACCCCCGGGGGATTCAGAAGAAAAGGCCCCCTTTGTCACCCTGCCAGAATAGGTACCATGTTAACCATCAGGGAAAGGCAAGGAGTATGGAATGCTCCCCCACGGTACCAACGAGTAACCAGTAGAAGAATAAGTGCCTCCACGAGGGGGTAGGGTAAGTAAAACCAGGCCCAGGGTGCAAACCCCTCATCCAGGGCTAATGGCTAAGCCACTTCAGAGCCCAAGATCCCCGAGATGAATGGTGTCCAAGGACGAGCCGCCAATCAGCTCACCAGATAGCGAAGCTGTCTGGAGGAATCGCTATACAGGACGGAGGACCGGATGTCTCATACCTGTAAACTCCTTATAGTTCAAGGAAGAAAAGGGGCACTGGGTGAAACCTACGCCTGGTATAAACCAGGGATTAGAGGGTGGAGCTGAGTAGGACTCCGGTTTTTGTCAAGTTCCATCCCCACAGCTCCGTGTGAGGGAACAGGAGAGCCTAAAAAGGTCCCCTGTAAAAAACGCCCCTTGGTGTCGTGTGAGCCAACACACCCTTCCTGAGCCCAGTGCGTACAAGGGCGCAAACAGGGGGCTTAGTTTAAGTCTCGACGGTGTTAGTGAACACCAATACCAGTCGTAGAGGGCTCAGTATCCTGAAGGCTCCCCCGAGCCTGGAAAAATCCAAACACGCCCAGCAGCCAGGGGGTCCCTGGGGCATGGGGCACAGACAGCCCTGTCAAGGGCGCCAGGCCGAAAGATTATGGTACAGATGCCACACCCTCCTAGGTGTTGGGCAGATAAGCTCCCTCATCCTAGAAGGGAGAGAAGGAGGGGCGGACCCGCTCAGGGGCCCCAGATTCTATATGATAATGGCGTTCAGCAGGGAAGCCATACCTGGCAGGCCCAGTTAAGCCTGCACCCATGTCCGAAGACGGGCATGGAACCATAGTCCTCCTAACCGACTCAGGGAAGGACCGCCCAGCAAACACCGTTCCATCTCTGGGGTAACTGCCTAAAGCCACCAGAGCGAAGCAGGATGCCTCCTGATAGGAGTAATGTGCTGTGGCCTTCCCCTCACCTGGGTGGGTGAGGGCGTCCCATCATGCATGAGGGAAATTAGGGAAGGAAAAGGACTTAGCCCGACCGGAGGGCCCCGGGCCCTGAACGTCACTCCTGGGGCAGGAAATTGAACCAGACCCAGCAGGGGGCAACCCCGGTTCCTGTTCAACGGAATGATATGGAGGGGGAGGGGTCTCCCTGCTCCGCGGGGGGCGCAGCGGCCGCCTCTGACTGGGTGGACTGGCCTGTTTCTCAAATAAGTCCAGACGTGCCCCAAACAGGTGATGCCCTCTAAAGGGGAGCCCCGTCTAGATCCTTTTAGTGTCATCGTCTGCCCCCCACTGACAAAGCCAGAGCAGGCGACGTATAGCCACGACTTGGGCAGAAGTCCTAGCACCCATTTTGATGGTGTCATCCAAGGCCATAAGGATAAATGTAAGGAATATATCGCAACTAGAGAGTGCATAAAACACCTCCCAGGGTAAATCTTCAGGCTGATGCTCCAGTGACTTACTTATAAGAGTCTTAGCGGCCACTGCCGTGATAGCCGCGGCACAGGCAGGGCGCAGCGCTGTGCCAGCACAGGTAAAGGCGTGGGAAGCAAGCCTATCGATACGCCGATCCTCGGCGTCCCGCAGGGAGCTGTAAGCCGGAGACGTAAGGAATGGGGGGTTAGGGACCCCAATAATCGGAGCGTCCACGGCTGGGGACGAGGACCAAATATCTACCATCTCGGGGGGGAAAGGGTATTTCCAAGCCCAATCATCGAGAGTCTTTTGAAGCGCCGCGGGACATTCCCACCCTTTAAGAACAAGGGCATGGAAGTGAGCCTGCTCAAGAAATTCCAAGCGAGGAGGCGCGGTATGAAAGCGCCCCCCTCTCGGTCTGGAGACCACACCGGGAGACGAAACGGACAGTACCTTAAAAATCCTGAGTAACGTGCCGTCAATGTCAAGCTGGTCCAAGACATCCAGACCAGCATCATCCTGACCCCTCGGTCTCTCGTCAGGGGAGCCTAGGTCAGAGAACAGGTCCCCTTCCTCCGAAGTGGTACTAGCACGTGTAGACAAGGACTCAACAGAGCCCATAGCACAGGCCGAAGCCGCGGGAGAAGAAGGCCGTTGTCTAACTGGGCCGATCCAGCCAACCAAGCCTTCCACGATCTGGGCCAGCGTGGGCCGTCTAGGAGAGGGATCTATTTGTAACCCCCCACTTGTACAAGACTCAACAGGAGTGAGGTTTCGGGAAGGGGGAAGGGATGGGAAGGAGCGAGGAACAACCGCAAGCGTCGCTCGCAGTTCCGCCTCAGCATGGGGGAGACCACACGATATACACAGCCGGTCCTGTCCCGAGGGGACCCCGGTAACACAATCCTGAGATGCCTCCATATGATGATTGTTCAATTATAGTAAGTCGATAGGGATTTATGCCGTAAGCAACCCTGGATGCCCCAACTACCCGCTGATCAATGTGGGAGATTTTGGGAAGGCCCGCTCCTTATACTTATGAGTATAGCAATGTATACGTATAAAGTAATTATATGAATAGGTATATATGTATATGAGGCCGGGAGAGGCCGCCGGGAACTCAGCGTCTGAAAGACACAATGGGAAAAGAGATGTCAGGAACATGCGCAGATGGGCGGACAATAATGAGAGGGATTCGCCCGCAAGGGCACTTACAGCTCTAGTGGAGGAGGAGAGCGCCACGACGCGTGCGCGGGAAGCTAACCAAAATGGCGCCCAGCGAAGCTCGAAGAGTGGGCTAAATACTCCGCCGTGACGCGGAGCGCGCCAGACAAAGGCCCCGCCCATTCTAAATAGCGCGAAGCTCTGAAGTAAAAAATAAGGCAATGGTGCAACAGCCGGCCTAACGTACCATAGAGCGGACACCGACAGTAAGCTCGGGCACCGCGGCAACCATATTAAGTGGCAATCAATTAGAAAACTACACACGGGCAGCCGAAAAGAATCAATCAGCGCGGCCCTGACATCTCTGATGCTAGTAAGGGCAGAATAGAAGCCACGAGCGTGACACACCGGTACACTGAGACCGCCACACGCGTACCCTCCCCCCCCTTTTCTTTTCCCCCAGTAGACGGGGAAAAGAGGGAGAATGGCGACCCGAATAGGGCTCAGCACTACGTGGGGTACGGGACAAAAATGCGGGAGGGGCATCCCTTGGAGACTCACCATCAGCCTAAACCGCCTACCCTATGGTTGGGGAATTGCGGTGGAGACTAGCTCCATAAGCACACCAGGTGCTGCCTACCTTCACCCGACCCGCGCAGCCCAGGCTGGGAGGCATTAATTCACAATGAGGACGGGTGGAAATAGTCCCGCAGGGCCTCGGGCTGTCAAACCCCGCTCGCCTGCGAGAGCGTGATACTTCATGTCTTCGCAGTTTCAGCACTGCAGAGAAATCTGGGGATTGTAGGAGGTCCTCCGGTATATGTAGGGCCAGGAGGAGCTTGTTTTCTTCATGATCTGCAGTGCACGGCGCTGAAGGCGGAGGTATACCCATACGTTATGAATATGTTCTGGAGCAGTACGTGCTGTATGCTTAGAATATAAGTGCTTCTGCGTAATAAAATGAGTCGAATACTCAGTTGGGAACATTTCTCACTGGCTGTTGTTCCTAGCCGGAAAACCCACCATCTTTGACCACTCATAGATTCACAAATGATTCCAAATCAAAGCTCTGCTAATTACCTCAATGAGTAATTAGCCTACTCACAAGTGCACTCTTACAATCAGTTGCATTCTGCCTGTTAATTTTGCCGGTTTATGTAAATAGATCTTCCGACTTGATTACCTGGAAACATAGAATATCCCTAATGATGGAGGCATTTTGCTCCAAGGTACATACTTGCACAATTGAATGAAATTGCAAAAAGGTGATGAGAGGGGTGACAGCTTCAACGTCAAAATATGTCTATTTGAGAAATTATGGAATTTGCATAATCTGGAATTTACTGATTAAGTGTGGTGGAGGCCCCTGGGCACATTTTTTTTCCCCTTAAATAATAGTCCAGCCAAGTAACTGATTGGTGGCTGTACTTCAGATCGAGTCCCTTGTGCCCCCCTTGTGCGGGTGCGTGCTGCTCGGGAACTCCTGCTTTGCCATTCTGGGTGGGGGGTGGTGTAGTCGCCCAGCTGGTCCAGCAGAAAACAGTTCCCTGCAGTGCTTGCAGTGAGCGGCTGATGACTGACAGCTCTGCACCCATGACTGTAGCGTTGCTGATGGCGGCTTTGCTGCTCTAGATTCTCCGTCCTGCCCTGTGGTGGCTTTGGCTGCAGGCTTGCCCATGCACGGGAGGCCCCCGATAGCTTTGTTGCTGGCCCCACGGACCGTCAGACCAAAGACTGAAAACCCTCCTGGACCAGACCATAACCCAAAGGTTGATGGAGCCCCCCTTTGCAGAGCAAGTGGTGGAAGCCCTGAGGAGCGTGCCCCTTGCACCCCCCTCATAATCCTGTTGATCGCTGATACAGAACATCAAAAGATTAGACTCCTCTTGTAAACTAAATCCAGTGTGTGCTCCTGGCATCCGCTACCCTTCCCCAAATGCTCAGCTCTGAACAAAAATGTTTTTAGGATAAAGCAGCAGATTTACAGTGCCCACAACTTCATCTCTGCCAATCTTTTCAGATCTCCTTGATATTGGTGGCTCATGAGTTCCCCTCTCACCGTGTGACTCAGGTGAGTGGATGGGTGGGTATATGGTCCACTGAAAACTGATGTTTCTAGATTGCTCAGGGGCCATATTAACCTCTTAACTGTTTTAGTGAAACAGGAGAAAAAATCCAAAGCGTCTGTGAAGCTATGATATATTTTATATATTTAGTTCCCATAGAAATTGTAAAAATCTTATACAATCAGAAAGTACACTGTATATAGGATGATCACGTTTGTTTGACTTGTAATTATTATGCAGCATGGTGGGAAACCCCCCTTTGTTCTTTGGAGACTGGTGTCTGTAGCTTTAGTTTCAGGTGTGCATTTGCATGCACATTAAGATGGCTACCTGTGATAGATTAATCTGGGCCAGAGTATCACCCTGGTGAGTTTTGCCTGGGCCAGTCAGAGATGACCTGCGGATTGCAAATGGAACATAGGGTCAGCCTGAAAAAAAAAACAGTGGACTGGAGAGTGGAAATTTTTGCTTGGAGGGCAGCTGCAGAAAGGATGTGCTGGCGAAACTGACTGGAGGATGGACGGACAGACAGACGATGATGAGATTTTGCCTTGGGGTAGAGAGACCTGCATGCTTTTGCCCTGTGAGGCTTTCTATGTTTTAACACTGATTGTAGCATTTTTGTTTTGTACATTTTTGCAAGGTATATAAAATAACTTTAAAGTGCATCATTTTCCTTGACGATTACTGGCAAATTAACTTATTAGACAAACGAGAAGTAATTTTAGAGATATACATGTATTTGAGTTTTTAAGTAGCCTTATACATTTAAGGGCTGCAAATATACTTGTAAATTTTAGATAAATTACACCCAAGCAAGACAGCATCCAAAATGTGTCTCCATTATCAGGGGCAGCTCCAGACACATCACGCAGTGTATGTGGCCCTGATACATAGGTCAGGAAGTATAGGTCAGCAGTCTGCTCAACCAAACCTAAAAACTCCTATTATCAGAAGGGCAAAACAGAAGGTTAACACTAGAATCGGTTTATTTTTCGCATGCCGGTACATACCTTCATACATAGTACAAAAATTATTCATGCTGTACATAAAGGGCTGGCAATATGGAGACAGGAAGAATTTCTAGTGGGCTGTACTGCTTTGGGGTGAACGACTTGGGCTTGATGAACCCCACCGTTCTAACGTTCAGCCCCACCTCAACCCCTTTCCACTCCTTGCCTTCCGAGTATCCCCAGCCCATGTTCTGCAGTGGCATTGCTTCAGCACCATGTCTGGGTAGACACCCACTCCATTATATGCCCCTACAATACTGACACTTTACTACCATCACTTTAAAGTGGATGTCCAATTTTCAAAGTACACGGATCTCCCCTTCAATCTGACACCTCCATCCCCCCTCTCTGTCTCCCTCTATCTTTTCCCTAACCTTCCTGTTCATTATTTCTTCCCCCATGGCCCCTTAGATTAGTTTCATGATTTTATGTAGATACCTCCCTTGTAAATAATCAGCATATTCTTATAAACCATGGTTTACCATTAATCGTCGAGCATACCAAAACCAAGCAGATGCAAAAGGTGCTCCTGTCACGCAGTCTGGGTGCATTTGGCTGCCTTAGAGACCCCAAAATCATTCCCCACGTATTTTAACGGGATTTGAATGGACAGAACTGCACCAGAACCAGACAGAAGAGACAGAAGCGGCTTGTCACTACTCAGGATCCTTTTAAAATGTCTTATGTAAATGAATTAACCTTTATTACTTTTTACCCCCAAATATACTAATGTCCATTGCCCAAACACATTCTTTAACTACATGTACTTGGCAAATAAAACAAATTCTGATTTAAGTTTAAAGCAGAACAAAACCTGGGATTTGACTATCCCATTTTTTTTACTTGCCCCCTTTGGGTATCCTCATTTGGGATGCCCCGCTGTGTGAAACCTCCTAGATCACCTAGTAAAACTCACCTTATCCCAGTCCTATAGTGTATGCACGGGTTCTCGTCCAATAAAAGCCATTAGCCATGCATATTAAATGTTCGGCAAACAGCTCTGTTTACGGCAATGGGGATTGTGAGTGGCCGCATTTTCAGCAGTGTACGAGGAGATGCAGCTAATCAATGTTTACATCGCCAAGGGAGCCAGGATGCAGGTTAGTTTTGCAGTGCCCTGGGGAGAGGGGTTTACACAGAGGGGCATTATATTTTGGGAAGGCCAGCCAGCTGATCAGGGTTTCAAAGTGGACCTATCACTGCCAGAGCCAACTAGGTGCCCCTGGGGCATGCGGATGCAGAACAGCTTTATGCTGTGAGCTGGGGGGGGGGATCTGGGGTGTTTCACACAGCGGAGCCCCAGAATAGTCAAACTGACTATCCTGGGTTTTGGTCCTTGGCCCCGCTGTGTGTAACCCCCCAGGTTGCCCGAACAAACTCACCTCTTCCCGGTCCTATGATACATGCGCGGCCACTCGTCCAATCACCGAGTGCTCTGGCGGCCGCATCCCCTGCTTCCCTCTAACAGGGAGCGTGCCCGCACCGGCCATTCACAAATACCTGGCGCAGACACGCACCTTGCTAGATGGATAGCGGGGATGCGGCTGCTGCTCGCGCATGTGCCGTTGGACCAGGAAAGAAGGTGAGTTTATGGCCGACCGGGGGGGTTTCACACAGCGGGGCATCCCAATTTTGGATGTCCCGGGGGGGAGGCAGTCAATCGGCCTGGGAATCTTATAGATCTCCATGGGTTTTGATCCACTTTAAAGTGGACCAACACCCAGGGGGGATCGGCCCGGGAATCTATAAGATTCCCGGACCGATCAGATCCCTCCCCGCGGGGCATCCGAAATCGGGATGTCCCGCGGGGAGGAACCCCCCAGGAGGCCCACAATCCTTACCTTACCGGCGATCCAACGGCGCATGCGCGAGATGCGGCCGCGTCTCTCGCTTCCCTCTAGCAGGGCGCGCTCCCGCGCCGGCCGTTTTGCGAATGGCCGGCGCAGGCGCGCTCCCTGTTAGAGGGAAGCGAGAGACGCAGCCAATGACAGCGCTCTGGTATGCGCGTCCAAGCGGCTTTGGACGCGCATACCAAAGCGGCCGCGTCTCTCGCTTCCCTCTAGCAGGGCGCGCTCCCGCGCCGGCCGTTTTGTGAATGGCCGGCGCAGGCGCGCTCCCTGTTAGAGGGAAGCGAGAGACGCAGCCAATGACAGCGCTCTGGTATGCGCGTCCAAGCGGCTTTGGACGCGCATACCAAAGCGGCTCTGAGTGCTGTCATTGGCCGGACGAGGTCACGTGGGAGCGGGGAGAGGTGAGTTCGGGGGGTGAGATCGGGGGGGTTTCACACAGCGGGGCACCCCCGATCGGGGTGCCCCACCTAAGTGGACCAACACCCAGGATAGTCAAAATCCTGGGTGTTGGTCCACTTTAAGTCACCTAAAAGGTCCAGCGCAATCGAGTACAAAAATTCATAATACAGCGCATACTTAACTGACATAGTTGCCATAACAATAGTAGCACACTAACACGTGGGATGCTGAGACACAAGTCAATGACAAAGTGACACTTGAGGCTCAAGAACTAAAGACTTACCCGGCGTTAGAACAATGGTGCATATGGGCATATGTGACAACTGTTGTCAAAGGTACATCTGTGAATCCCACCGCGGTCGGTAAAAATAGACGTGCATGCAAATGAGTTATATAAATACACATTTCACCCAGCTCCACACTGCACATATATTCCGAGCTTACCTGTAATGCTAATGAAAAATTCATAGTGCATGCCTTGCATTTCTTTTTAGATTGAGCTTTGCAGAAGGATTGTTTTATCTGTATCAGGCATTATGCGTTGGGCTTGTTTGAAAAGACAGTGTCAATGCCATGGCAATGCCAACAAAGCATGAATAAATACTAAATAATGTTATACCGGTGCATCACAAGAAATCAGAATATCATCGAAAAGTTGATTTATTTTATTCTTTCAAACTCCTATATAGTATAGATTCATTGCACACAGTGTGATCTATTTTTTGTATGGTGTGGAGCGCCAAGAGTCGGTCGAGTTGGCGCTACCTCTCTGCAGTGCTGTACTGGTGTTACATATATCACATTTATTAATGCTGGCCAGGTTACTGCAGCGTCTGAGGCGCTCTGTTACAGCGCCCGATACCCGCTTACAGCGTCTACTAGCGGTCGCTCTAAGTGCCGCTATACAGACACTCATCTGCCGATACCTGGCGTTAGTCATGAATCAGCCTCCACATGTAGAGTTTTTATTTCCTGCCATAATCTTCAATAATGATGAGATAAAGACAGACACACAACGTCGGCGCTCTGGATCTGGTCGTTATAGCAAAGAGCGCCAGACGCTGTGTGATTAAAGTCTGTTTTTGAACACATATACACCAGTAACAAAACGAGAACACATGGAATGACATTGTTTTAACACTGTGACAGTAAAACTTTAGTGCCAGACCTGTAATGACAATTCTGCATAAAAATATAAAAAGTAAAAAAAATGTTTCTAAAAATGTTTGTTTGCAGCCAGGAGAGGTCACACAAAAAAAATAAAAAATGTCAAACACGCTGTTTAAACACAAGCAAATGAAGAGCCATTGAAATGTATGGGAGAGCGACACTGAGCGAAAGGTAATACCTTACGCTCTGGAAGCTAGAGCGCCGGCGCTATACGCTGAGCCGCCCGTAATAATACATCGGACGCTACATGGCGCTGTTAGAGTTGCTCACCAGATTTGCTTTCATAAATGTGGTTTTGCGTACAGCGCCCAGCGTTCACTAGACGCTATCTGGTGCTACGAGGCACTACCTGGCGCTATCCCTTCTTAAATAACCCCCATAGTCTAGTAAGACCAAAGGTGAACTTCATACCTTCCAAGTGTCCCTGATTTGGAGGGACTGTCCCTCTTTTGAGTCCATGTTTCCCTGTCCCTCGTTGTTCTCATTTCTCCCTCTTTGAGTTATAACATGCAGATCTGCATCAATAAATGATTTACTTGCCTATTCACAGTGTGTATATTGTTGTAACTGTTACAATCTCCTATCCATCGTTCAATGAGGGGGCTTGGCTTAATTTAATTGTTCCTCTTTCCCACCCTGCAAAGTTGGAACTTTTCTTTAACCGGACCAACAGCCTGGCACAGTGGAAAAAGGTAGCGGCTATTTTGAAACTTCCTCTCCCAGCATCTCAGCCATGCTGCTGCCTGGACAATGCACAGTACCAGGAAGCCCAGCAGCACTTCCTGTTTGCAGGTGGCCTGCACATGCATGAGCCCCCATTTTGCCCCACATTCTTTCTGAAATCTATGTGTCTAGTTTAGGCTGTTGTAGAGGACACCTCACAGAAAGCCACGCTATCGAAAGAAGCATGCAATTAAAGCGGACCTTCGGTGTCATTTAAAGAAAAGCCCAAACCCTTAAAAAAGGATTTCCCAGCATCTAAAATTAATATATTTATTGTTTTTAATCACTAACTTTTTATTCTTTTCCCCACTGGCCTGAAACTCTGTTCAGCACTTTTTCCTTTTTTTCTACTGGGCTTATACAAACCTATATATTACACCCAGTCGAGCAGTGTTATGTGAGCTCTGTTTGCGAGTAGTATCTTCCTTTATACTTTTATTGTGGCAATTTTATTGGTAATGAAAATCCATAAAAAGAAAATAGTAAAACCCAACAAATGATTAAAAAAAAGAAAAAAAAAACACCTTTCTGTCTATTTTAGGAAATTTAATTTTGATGTCAGGAAGGCTGCACCTCTCACACACTACTGTAATCCATAAATTATAATTAAAATATTGTTGCTGTTGTTCAGGGCAAGTTATAATTACAATTTATATTTTGCCCTGATAATTAATTATTGATTAGAAATTGACATGTTGGGCCTTACATTTTTACAGATATGGATCGCTGATAGTACGATGACAGAACAACAGGAAAGGTGTATCTATCATTACAGAGCACTGCCTAGGGTTACAACTGTTTGTGTTGTAACAAAAATTAAAAATGATTTCCACATTAATCGGTATTTAAGGTAGTATTTTCACCAACCTTCTCTGTCGTAACAACAACAACAAGAGTTGGGGGCAGATTTTAAAATAGTAAGATTTTCTGTTCAGCATATTCAAATTCAGATCGAAATATTATGGTGAAATCTGGCCAGTAGACTGATCTACAGCATTTTCTGTGGCAGAAGATCATTTTTATTATGAGTTTTTATCTCTATATTTTTCAATACATCTGCCTTCCTCCAAAGGATATTTTGTGTTTTTTTGCATTTGACTATCCCAAATTATTTTAGCTTGAGATGACATGCTCAGCTCTTTCTTGCCTTTCAATAGCTATCTACAAAGCGGATACTTCCACCTATTTTCTAGCAAACAGAACAGAATACGATTCCTGATTAGCCAGGTCACTTTGATATTCTCCTCCAAAATGTATTATCTTGTGCTTTTCATCCTAGTCATTTCTTTAAATATAACCAGAGACACAAAGAATGACAACCTCCTAAAAGCTCTATTGGCTGCTACCCCCCTCCCCTCCAGGCAAAACACTTTTGATGTTGATAAATGGAAGTCCTTAAAGTGATTTAGCAGCTTAATAAAAAAACACAAGTGTACTTACGTTTTGTCCCGTGTAGCTGATCAGTGCCAGTCCAGCGATCACTAACTCCCTTGATCGCTGGATCTGAGTCCCGACCGTCCATGGCGGTACAATACATGGGGTTAGGATTGATGGCGGGGCTGCTGCCACACCATCTCTATTCATTGCAATGGAGGGAGTTTGCTGAGGCCTGACATGCCCCCCTCCATTGTAGTGAATTAAGATGGCATGGCCACTCCCCTATGACTGATGGCAGGGATGGAACCTGGCCTGCAAGGAGTTCAGGCCTTGGGCATCGCAGGAAGTATGGGATGTGGCGCAGGCTTGGATACAGCGATCAAGTGGGTTGCTGATCGCTGGACTAAGTGCCCTTTTGTGTTTTTATTTAAGAAGGAAACAGGGCTTGCTTCAAAATTGTTTAATAATAATATACTCCTTATAAAATCACATATACCAAGCTACATCAATATTAAATGTAAAATTAATATAGCGATATATTATTATATCCTGGAAAGTCCCTAACAAGGCCCAGAGGTTCCTCAATGCATGGCTGATGGTATTTAATTCAAGAATTTTATTCTTGAGTGCTGCTGATTGATTCCTCTACTACTTTAGATTAAATCAAGCAGACTTATAAATCGTTGTTGTGTACACAATCTCACCCTTTACTGGATTTGTGCCTGGGTCTCTAACTAGCACTTTGCCACCAACCTGTACCCATTTACTCTCCTTCCAGATAACATCAGCAGGAAGGAGAGAAAATACACCAATACACCAATAGAAAGAGCATGCACGTTATTTTTGAATGTTTGGGATTATACAGTTTCACCATTGACTCACACTGGAAGGTGTTAATCAAGTAGTTGGCATCCCAGCCTTAATCTTCCAGAATACAGTCTAGGGCGGAAACAATCTCAAAAGTTCCCACTAGATTGACCCTAATTCCCCAATAGGTGTCAACTGTCATCAATTTTGTCAAATTTTTGAAGCCGTGGGAAGCCATGACCATAAATTTATTGGCTTGATCTGATTTTTTGCAGGGATTGGTGAGAAAAGGTCCTGAGAAGATGTACACTGCAGTGCAACAATAGCACAGTCCATTGCTCCCTTGTGGAAGGGGACCAATAAAATCCACCTGCCAAATCTCAGCAGGTCTCATTTAATGGATCTGGTGAAATGCTTTTCTAATGGCCACTGTTGAACTTCTCCACACATTGTGCAATTCTCTATGACAGTCTTTAACATGTCCATGTCTGTAAAAATGGGCTCTACATGTTAAAGTGCCATGTATGCCCCAAACAGGTACTTTTTTAGGGGCGTATATCTTCTCTGTGCCCCATTCATTTGTTTGGACCGAAATCTAATGGGTATGGCTCCAGGATATCACACCATCCTCCTCCACTACATCCAACTGGAATGGAATTCCTCATCTCGCAGGTCCTAGCCCTGGGTACTGCAAAATGGCATCTTTAGCAGCGTGAAAGACAACTTGTTGTTCAAGACCCCATGTCACATTAGAGATGGGTCTGACAATCAGTCCAAGGTGTGGGATAAATAACCTCCAGAACCCCACCACTCCGACTTTCTCAGGAATTTTCTGTGTCGGCCTAGTCCACATCATCCCTAGAAACTTACCCTCAGTAGCAGGTCCCTGAATTTTGTCCTTGTTAATAGCCCACCCTCAGGCTTCCATATGCTGCATCAGCAAAGGCAAAGTGGCAGTCACATCTTTCTTTGTTTCAGAGATCATCAATGTAGTGAAACTTTCAGATCCAATATTTTAAAATCCTGGGCAACTAATCCATGGCCGATGGTAGCAGAGTGCTTGCAACCTTGGGGGACAACTTGGAAGGTGTATTGAAGGCCATCCCAACAGAAGGCAAACTGGTCTTGAATTTCTGAGTCTATTGGGATAGAGAGAAGGGCATTGAAGGTTGACTGTGACATGATATACAACTCACCTTCATGCCGGTCCCACAGCGTCTGTAGGCAGTGCGGCCTCCGGCGCCTGTCTGCCTCCGTCCCCGCACGGCGGCCGCGTCTCCGGCAGGCGGCGTCGGAGCGAGCAGACACGCTCCCTCTCCTCCCTGCCTCTCTCTGACAGCTCGTGCTCGCCCCCGCCAGAGGCTGAGTTAAGGTGGGCCAATGAGCCCTAGTTTTAAGGTGTACCAATGAGTCCTATTTTCTGGGCAGAACGCCCTATAGTGTGAATTGGGCAATCAGCCCAGGGATCATAGTTGCACTAATCATGTCCCTCTCTCCCACCAATCATGTCAGCCCCCATCAAATAAAGGTGTTTCCCTCACACTTGTTCCTTGCCTGTGATAGTGTGCTGCTGGGTGTGATTATCCGTATCTGTATTCCCTTTTTGATCTTGCTGTGTATTGACCATCCCGTGATTGCCGCCTGGACCGACCATTGCCTGTTTCTGACTCCGATTTTGCCTGCTCCCTTGTACTGCGTACCCATGACCTCCTGGCTTGACCCTTGGCTCGACTTTGACTACTCTTCCGTCTCATTCTTTGGTGCCGCGCTTGATTGGACTGATCTCCCGTGTATGACCCCTGCTTGCCCGACCTTGCCCAGTCTCGTTCCTGGTTCATCCGCCTCCCTCCCCGTAAGTCCGCATCCTTTGTGCTACCAAGTCCTGGGGGCAACCGTGCCCGGTGAGGCGTATAAAGCGTCCCGGCAGACGGGGGCTTGACTATAGGTGAAGCTAGCAGCAGAGATTGGGAGTTGCGGACTTACTCAGAAGGCGGGTGTCCCACGGGACTTGACAATATACTCCTGTATGTTCAGCAATTCTTTCGACAATAGAAATCATATCAGGTACGGTCATTGCCAAAGGAGGAGCCACCTTGTTTAAACCCCATCTGGCTTCTTCACTGGGAACACTGGAGCATTGAAGGGATATACAGCAGGTCTAATGCTCCGACCCTTAACAGTTCTTGAAAAGTTTCTCCAATCTCTGTGTGGCCTCTTGACAGCTTGTACTGCTTAAGGCATACTGGTTTCTCAGGTGGAGGGATGTCCTTTACCAGCTGCCAATTTTAGTCAGAATGCTGGTGTTGTCTGCCCCTCCCAAACCTTCTACCTAAATGATTTCTAGCTTGTGATTGGAAGGATTTCCCTGCAAGAGAGTGTCTTTGCTCCAGTTTTTACCAGAACCATGACATGAGTGGGGCAATATGATCCTCCTCACCAAACAGTGACAGGTACATATGGGTGTTAGTCTCCCACTGTCACTGCCCTCATTGCTTTTGCTGGAGACCCACATTCCCTTCACAAGGGGTGAGGAACCTCCCAGTTCCTACTCTTGAGATCCTCTAGATCTGCCCCAGGTTACAAGGAAATGTTCTTTGTTGGCTTTGTGGTGGAAATTGAAAATAACAGTTGAAAATTCATCCTCTTCTGATCCAGGACTGCTATCATTAGGAGTGGGCCTAAGCTGGGCAGGGATTACCTACTAACCGTTTCTATCTTTTTAATAGCTCTGCAGTTGGAATGCCATCAATTTCATACCTGAGTATACCCCACTTTAACAAATTCACCCACATATGTCTTCTTGTGACAGCTAGCCTGTTCAAGCTCCCCAATCTTCACCACTGTTTTCTTTTGTGTTAGCCTTTGCTTCCTATTGTCCTTATGGGCTTTGTCCTACCTCCCCTCTTCAATTCTCGCAATTCACAGAGGAGGGATGCAGCATCATGATTTCTACCCTGTGATCTCAAGCATCCTAACAACAATGGGGCACTAAGATGACCAGGGGTGGACTTCATAAGCTTGGATCAGACCCCATCCAATCACGAATATGGCCTAGTCCAGTTATACAACCCATCTTCCTTAATCCAGAGACACCCTCAATTATATCCCTCAGGGGGTTAGTGTTCTCAAGATCACTGGGATCGGCATGTGCCCAGACTATCCCATCTCTCACAAGATCTAACATTGAAAAATTCACTGTAAAATCCCATGCTTTGCGCATTGCCTGGCACAGTTCTGCTACCTTTCCAGACAAAACAACACTGTTGCTCATTCATCCATAGTCGCAAAACACAACTCATTAGGGGTTCCCCAGATTTCTGTTGGTATTGCTTTTCTAAATCAGTCATTTCAATCTAACTCCTCAACCTCAATAACTTTGGGGTTGCAGTAATGTACTTCCCCATCAGCCATGTCTTCCCAGTCATGCTGTCTCTTTCTATGTTTGTTAATAAGGGGCCTAGCGCATTTTTTAGGCTTTTCTTCCTCTTCAGTAAACTCTACCACTATTTCTTCCTCACGGTTGCTAGGGGCTGATTCAATATCACTATATGTGAATACAGTAACTCTCCTTACTCTTTCTTTCTTAACAGGCTTTTGAACTCTCTTATTTCTTATAGCATTAATAGACTTAGGCTTAGGCTTGTCTTCTAAGTCTGATGCTCGACTAGCTGCACTTTTGATGCACTCACTAACCACAGTAAGCTGGTCCCTAAGCGCCTGCACCTTCTCCTCTGCTCTTTTCCTTGTGTCTACGTACGTCCTACGTCTACTTATGTATAGAGCATGGGCAAAAACCCAGAACCAACAAAGCCACAATCTTTCTTGCTGCCTTATCTGCATATGACATTTCAAGAAAAACATTTTGAAAATGGAGTGTAACATTAACATCCCATACTTTTATTTTTCCGGGTTGGCATTTATGGCCAGTTCCTTTACAAAATAAAACCAATACCCCTCTTTTGCCCAGCTTTTGTATATTGTATCTCTGCTTTTTTTTACTTTCATGTTCTCTGCATTGTTTTTACCCTTAAAGATTCTGTGAAACATTGCTGCTTAGCAAGAACAATAAATCAACTACAATAGTGCAATATCAATCAGAAATCCATGTAATCTTAGATGAGACCTCATTGTTTTGCTCTGGCACAGAAGATAGCAAATTTATGCAATGTAATGTGCTAAAAATGTTGTCCATTAGTTCGATAACAGTGAGTTCTGAGAATAATGCAATACGGGGAGGCCGATTCATCAATAGCGCCAGGTAGCGACAGATGAGCGACTGTAGCGTGATTTTTTCAGCGCCAGCCAGTATTCGCTGTGCTTGGCCGGCATTAGCTTGATGACAGCGACTCAGTCGGTGTGCAGTAATGTTGAATATGGGCTTAGGGGTCGCTGTTTCACAGGTCCAGCGTTGTATGTGAGCGCCTGACAACGAATGGCCAGAGCGAACGGCTAGCTTCATATTCATCAAAAAATCACGCTCCGAATGTGCTGTCGCTGTCCATTCCTTGTTTAAACCCCAGAGCGCTTGCGGCGATCTGTATTAACTAGTTTTTAACCCCTAAACAACCATATTTTTTGAATGTAACATTATACATGTTTTTAGAATCATTTTGTTATATGAATACATTAATCTCAGACCTGTTAGATCAATTCTGCACATTTTTTTTTTTTTTTTTTTTTTTTTTGACTTAAAAATAAATCCTAACATTGCAGAAGTGTTCTCCGATTTTTTGACATTAAAAAAATTAAAAAAAAAATTATTACCAATTAATCATGAATTATTATAGATTGTTCCATTGAAATGCATTGGACATCGCCAGGGAGCGACAGCTCATACCTGGCGCTGTGAGGGAATTTGCAGCGGTGCTGTTCAGTCCAGGCGGCTTCATGATGAATGCCGCGCTAGCCGTCGCTCTCGCCGGCGCTAGCCTCATTTTGCTTGATAAATGCGTCATTGTGACCGCCGCCGGGCGTACTTGAGTCGGTAGTCACCGTTAGCTGCCGCTACCTGGCGCTCGTCAGACACTACCTGGCGCTATCGCTTGATGAATAAGGGCCCAAGTGGTTAATTTAGCAGTCAGCAGGCAGACCCCTGAGGCAAAAAACAGTCTGACCAATTTAAAAGAACAATGGCAAAGATGTTTATACAGGTAAAAAGGTACAAGGGAAACAGGTACTAGATAAGCCAAAATAAACTTAGGTTACAAATACAGTTCTCAGTAGTTTGTGCAAGTTTAGCAGTTTTAAGAAAGAATAAAAAAACAACTTGACTTAATAAAATGGTAAATAAAACCTTTCTCAGATGCTGAGTTGCCCCATGATCATTCCGGTGATCAAAGTTTCAGCAGCAGGGGGAAAAAGTGTGCTCAAAATCTTTAAGCAAGTCCTTTTGTTCAACATAGGCCCGTGCATCTTTACCAATCACAGGTCCCCAAAATCATCCAATGGGTGCTTTCCTTGTCCCTCTAGACAATCTCAAATCAACACATATACACAAAAGAAGCAAGCTGCATGGCTTTGGACCACACAACATTTGATCATCTTGAACAATGCCAAATTATTTGAACATTTTTTTAAAACATATCTTTATCACAGATCAGACAATACAACACATAAAAATATGTCTGTAGCACTATAGAGAGTCTGCCAGAATTTTGTCCAGAACAAGGTTCACTTTCCACATTCGTTTTACCATCCCAAAATCCTGAACAGATTGTAAGCTTGCAAGCAGGGCCCTCCTTCATTGAGTTTTATTTGCTTACTTGTTTGTTGTCATGTAATGTACATGAACCCTTTTATTGTAAAGCTCCATGGAATATGTTGGCATAACAGAAATAAAGATTATTATTATTATTCTGACATGGGGGCTGGGGAGCTGTGGATAGGGGATGTTAAAAGGACTGTCCAGGCAAAGGGTTAACTAAGTGTGCTTACTTGTTATCATGTTTGTGTCAGGGGCTGTGTCTCTAATCAACCATTGCTTGTGGTTTCCTTCTGTTCAGCAATATCTTCCTTCCAGTTCCTGACCACAATGTCCAGGGGACACTGAAAGCCCTTTACTGAAACACCTGAAGATATTTCAGTGAATGGCTCACTCACTGAGCACAGCGGACTAACCTTCTAGGATGCAAACTTCTTTAAAGTGAACCTAAATTAAAAAATAGCCTTTAATACACTCTCTGGCGACCAACTATGTATGTTTCAATAGGCCCCTGACGGTAATGGGGAACATGATAGTAGTGCAAGAGCATGGAATGAGTGAAAAGTCAATATATTTTCTAGCTTAATACTATTTATTACTATTACTACTTTTTCTCTGGAAACTGCAGCTGTCTTCAGCAACCAAACATGTTTGCCTGGCAGACATATAGGTGCAATTAGCCATCAGTGATATTAAGAGAATAGTGCAAGAACATAAACTGGATTAGTAAAACTGGATGGCGTGTCAATACAACGCTATCATCGTAAAATTTATGTGGCCACCTCTCCTACCATTAGACGCCAGCAGTCGAAAAAAAAAAATAAAAACCCACTCACATGACTCCTTGATTGATTGGTCTGGGTCTCCTCTTCACCCAGGGGGCCTCCGATTCCGCCCCCCAGGCTCTTCTGACTTCAGGAGAGGGCCTGGAATAGAGCCCCCCAGCTTTTGCGCGATCCCTCTTCACCCAGGGGGCCTCTGATTCGGCAGTGTGGATGAAATCATCCCACTCCCAGCCTGACAGTCTTAGATGTGGTAATCGCGGGAGAGAGGGGTGGGGGGCAGGGAATCCTCTGATCGCCTGCCCCCCCCAATGATCACGGAGATGAGTAAAGAAAATATATATATATATATATATATATTTTTTTTTTTTTTTTTTTTTAAATAAATAAATCAATTTTTTTTTGTGGTGTCTTTTTTACAGTTAACCCTTTGGGAACTGGAAAGGGATCCATGAGACCCCTATACCAGTTCACAAGGCTTAGGGGGCTGGCACATCACCTGCAGCTAGCAGGTGACTTGCCATTAACCCCCAGCCCCCAATTACCTGCCTCCCCAAAGCCCAGGGGGTGCAGAAGAGCTCAGGGGCCATGATGGCTACATGGGCTTGTAGCCTGCAGGGTAGGGGGCCACCTAGGCTGGCTTCTGCACCCTGTTCTACAAGCCCTGTCTAGCTGGTCCCTGGTTATGCTGGTAAGGGGGGCCCCATGCTATTTTTTTTTAATTATAAAGGTTTTTAACCCTTAAAAATCCAAAAAATCCCCCCCCCCGATGAGTGACAGTCTTATCACCCAGTCACATCAGTAGAGAAAAGCTAATGATACCTGATTAGGTGATGAAAGTCCATTGAGGGGGACTGGGCCAGAAATCAGCCCAAGACGTTACTGCCAGCCCATAAGCTACTAGCTTCCCATCTGGTCAACAAGTCAGTTCATCAGCAGGAGTGGAAAAGGAAAAAGTACTGAAGCATTAATATCGTAGGAGCAGATACTGTGGCAGGAATGGGTATGGCCCCCACAGCCATGATGCAGAGGCTATAGCATTTCAGGGGCAAAGCATGGGTTGGAGTGCCTTGAATGGGGGGTACAATAGGGCCAGATATGAAGGAAAGGGTTGGGGAAGACTTGGGAGGCAGAGAGCTGGGGGGGGGGGGGGTGTTAGTGAAGAATAGATTTAATTTTGGCCAAGGGTCTGGGGGATGTGCCAGCCCTTTTGGCACTAAAGCAGTGTGGCTCATCGAGAATACTCCCTATGCCCCCTATCGCTAGTCTGGGATACACATGCACCAGTTCTGCCATGGCAGATGAAAAGCTGGGACCAGGTTTTCCATTTTATCCAGCCCATTAGGCTTTACTGGTGGGGGCCATGTCATTGTACATTATAGGGTCTATTTCATATTACCAGGGGCAGAATGGTCATAGGGTGACCCGGGCCACACTGCTTTGGGGCCAGCTGGGTTGCTTCTGACACCCAAATACAATTCCTGCCCCCTTAGTCCTTATCTCACTCCTCTGTACCCAGCCACACTGCACCCACAAACCAAGGAACCTCAGCCTCCAAATGCTTTAGCCCGGCATCATGGTTGAGGCGGTCTCAGCAAGGATGCCTCGAACCCCCAGGAGCTGGTAAAATCCAGGGCATATTTTTGGTCCAAGTCCGTCACTGCATAATACAGTACTTATGAAATAACTGCTAGATTGCAGCCCAGTGTTTCCATCCGATTCACCAATCAGTAGAGAATTACATGAAATAAATGTGTGGCTTTGTGTTGTGTATTTATTCTAAGGATTGGCATAACATTTGGCAGTGCACGGCTCTTAGTCTTGGGCAGCTGCTAATATGAGCATTCAAAAATAAATACTGTGTGCACAACAAAAAATGACGAAAATAATTATGCCTCTCCTGCTCCAGGCCATTTGTCTGTTCTACAAATATGAGTCAGAGATACTCACCAGCTGGGTCCAGTCACCCTGAAGGCAGCAGACGGCTCTATATAAAAAAAGTGAGGGCAGCCATTCAGCCACCTCTCTAATGCTGACCATGTTGCAGATGAGCCTGAAGTCTCTCTCCAGTTACATGACCAATGCCATCAGCAGGCTCAAATCCACACAGTCCTGTGGACTACAGCCACCTGGTTGGTCAGTGCTCCCTGATTGATTGGTCCCAAGGGATGCACCCTGAGAGCATCCACAGCTCATATGCTGTCAACAGCGGACATATGGTTGGGCTTTGGGGTGTGCGAGGTGCGCAGTCTTATAGGGCACCATCCCAACCTGTCTGTAAGGGGGCGCCAGGAGCTCTCAACTCTCTTCCAAAATACTCCACTCTTTTTTTCTTTTTATCATAATTCTTTATAATTTTCTTTTACATTTTCCCAGTTCTCCTTCTTTCTTTTATTTCATAATCCCCCTTTCCTTTTTCATGTTGTTTCCACATTCGATCCATCTTCTACTTGTCAGTGTCCTCCTGTCTGCCTTTCTTTTGTACTTCTTCACATCTTTCTACATTTTTGGTTTTCCCCCATCTCTCGTTTCCAGTTTTCTCTCGTTCGCTTTCTTTTTCTCTTTCCCTTTATTTTCTCTTTCTTTCTTTCTTTCTTTTCTTCCTTCTTTCACTCTACCTTTCTTTCTCTGAATTCCTATTTTCTCCCTCTCTTTTTCTAGCTCTATTTAACTTTCTATCTTTCTCCTCCAATCTCTTGTTTTTCTACATTTCGATTTCATTCGCTCATTAATTCCCTGTCTCTCATTTCCACATTCCCTTTCTTTTGTCACAATCCTTCATTCTCCTTCTCTCTCACTTTCTATGCCATTCTATCTTTTTTTATCTTTTCTTCTCCCTTATCTTGCTTCTTTTTAATTTTTTTTCTTTTCCCCTTCTCTTTATTTAAATTTCCTTCTTTCTACCCCATTTCCACATTTCCTCTCACTTCTTTATTTTCCACCATCAGTCTTTCTCTTTCTGCATTCCCTCTGTTTTTCTTGCTCCATTTCTCTGTCTCCCTATTTTTGTGTTTCCTCACTTTTCATTTTTTTTTGTGTGTCGGGGTAATTCTATCCTTGACAGGGAGTCCATTCTATGTTTCTGATAGCATTCTAAAAAACCACCATAATACAATCAGGAAATCTACTTCATTCTTGTAGCCCAACATATATAATCATTCTTGGAGCCTAACAAATATATATGTAGCGGGCGCGTGCCTGGCCGTGGGCACGTGCTCTGGGGAGAGAGGGGGATTCTTGGACCTTGGGTAGGGCATCCCATGTCGGTGCGGCATATGTGGGTGGAGGTGCACTTACTGGTTAGAACGTCGCTTGGATCCAGAGATGACACTCATGGTTGAACTTAACTTGGTCTTTATTGGTGAGCGTCCTTCCATGGCAACACAGCAAACAGTCAGTAAAGCATAATCCATAGGTTACAACGACCGTCTATTCCAATAGCCTCCATGGCTGTCTCTCAGCTCCTCCACACTACATTGTCTTGTCTCCCCTCTTAGCAAAGTCTGGTACTAGAACACTCTAGAAGGGTAGGTCTCTCCCTTATGTAACCTTGGTATTGTTGCCTTTCCAAACACTGTTGCGAGTCCCAACCAATGGCAGGGCAGTGAATGTTGCCAATGCCATCTGGCTTAGTCTCTATTTACAAACCTAAAGAAGGCTCCTAGACCATTTAATTACTGTTTGATCCATTTCTTAGGCAATACTGCCATCATGTGGTTTCATGACGCAATAGGCCTAAGATCTGCATCCTACAGGTTGAACTACCCTATAAATGGTTCCTATACACTATCAGTGCCTACTCCACTGACAGGGCTCTAATGTTTTCTACTTTTAAGTGTTGCCCATGGTTTTCACCCGTCACATCCTCCCCTGCTTTTAATTAAAGCGTCCCCGCTTTACAGGGTTACTCACCTCAGTCTCAACGGTGTGAGTCAGTCCAACCAAGAACACTACTGCTAGTTTAGGAGGCGAGTATCAGTCAAGCACCTTGTGTAGCTCCTGACACTTTAAGGGTTTACCTTGCACTGGTCTCATGAGACAGGTAAGTCTCTTGCTTCCATAGCTTGCAGCGTCCAGGTTAACTACCTGCAAGATGTGTAAGGAGTTAGGCGGTGGCCATCCCTTGTACGGGGTTGTGCTCTAAGTACAAGGATGGGTGTAATGGTGCAACGTTAACATTACATTTATTAGTTACTAAAACATGACCATGAGCACACAGCAGGGAAGCATGAGCAGAGCACCTCTGTCAGGTTTTACCACACTACTCACACTAGAGAGTAACTGGTCTCTTAACCCTTTTGCGGTCAGATGTCACATTTAACATGTGTACAATATTTACAAGTTTTCTCCTTCCACTGAATGTGATGGTGGAAACAGCGTCCTGCAGTGACACTTTTCCATATCAACATTCTCCCCTCCATTTTCTTCTCTTCTGTGCACTTTGTACTTTAAACTTCTGATTTTTCTTCTGAGCATGCTCACCTTAAACTACGTTGCAACTACTTTTACACTACTGACGTCTATTCTCTCGCGCGGCACTCTCGTCTCTCAGGCGTGGACCTATGAAACCCGCAGATCATCTAAGTCCTCTGGGCCATTAGTAGTACCACCCTTCAGACTCTCTTTTCCTGGAGAGGCAAACCAGTATTACACTACATCCGCTGGCTCTCTCTCCCTTCTCGCAACCCTGTAGAGTTAGTGAGGACCCAAACTGATAAACCAGTGACTCTGTCTCACGCCCCTCCACATTTTTGCCTTAATTCCAGTAATGACAGGTGTCTGCTAATGGCAGCAATGTCTGTATTACAAATTTAGGGGGCCAGGCATCTGACTTACTTCTACTTCAGTCAGGAAACTCGGTCGGACCTGTGATGAGAAGATCAGCTCTTAAGTCAGTAACTTCACTTCCTACCACACTCCGGGAGCACTTACGGCTGTTTCCACACCAAATGTGAACTCCTTCTGAAACATTTGCGGCTGTTTCAACACCCATGTAAACACTCCTGCAAACACTTACGGCGGTTTCAGACCCAATTTGACCACTACTTGAAACATTTGCGGCTGTTTCCACCTACTTTGGGACACTCTTCTAGAAACATTTGCAGCTGTTTCACACTCACTTTGAGCACTGCTTGAAACACTTGCGGCTGTTTCCACCATGGTTAACCCTTTCCAAAACACCTTCTGCTGCAGTCTTAACTTAAGCGCTTTTACATGTAAACCTTTACACTCTTCCTCGAGGACCACTTGCTACATCTAGGAGGGTAAGGGTTAGTACTGGCTGGGCTCCTTTAAGAGTGACTCCCTTAACCAGACTGATGCCCCAAATTCCTAGAGAGCCTCAGCACGCAGATGATCAAGCTGCACTGCTGAAGTGACACCTTAAAACACAAAACGACATAAGACATTTTCTACTATCATAATTAACTACTTAAAGTGAATCAACAGTTCAAGACCCAGGTTGCCGTAAAACTCTTTTATTTACTGCCAAGCAGGAGTTTACGCTAATGCAACCATAATGGATTCTTCAGCCAATGCTGCACAACAGTGAGGTATGGCGGCCACCCTCCCCTGCCTTTACGAGGGTGCTGGCGCCGTCAAACCTTAAAACATAATTCCCTTAAACCTCTATCTAAATAAAACTTTTCTTATTCACTATAAAAATAAAGCTTTTCTTATACTCTATACATAGTTGTTACCAGGCAACATTATTAGCATATCAGTTCTGTTTCAAACTCTCTTCTAAAGCAGCAGCAACATTTATCAAACAACAAGAAGGGTTAAACTTTGCCTGCACTAGACCCAGGCTTCAGCCTCCAGCTTAAGGAGCATAATAAGCGGGGTCAGGCAGCGAAACAAGTTTCTCCTCTCTCCCGCGGCACACACTGTGGAACCTTGGTCCAGCAGTCGGGCTGACCACGGTCACTCGATCCATATAAATGTTACGGCCCATATGCATTTGCCGGTAAATGTCCTGGAACTTGTCCCAGTCCTCCTGGCTTAAATCATGCAGGAAAACTCCCTCTGGCAAATACATTTTTATTCTGATTTTGTTCTCAACCCAGGAATCACGGACCTCCTCAACATAAAGCATCCCACCTTTGTCCAGGTAAGGGTACTCCATGCCAGTCTTGAGGGCACATTGAACATGAACCCAGTGTTGGGCCTCAGACAAGCTGGACAACCTGGTCGAATCCCCCAACCCAGGCAGCACATAAGGGTTCTCCGAGTGCAGTGTAAAGTGCTTGTATTGGGGCCCCGGGCGTAATGGGCGGGGGCTGGTGGGGATATCCACCTTCCGCAGGCTCGCCATGGAACTCTGGCGGCTCCCCGGGACAGGGCTGGGGCAGCGGTCTCCCCATGGGCTAGGGTCAGAAGCAACAGTACCTTTAAGATGCACCACGGCGGTGGCGGCAGCAGCGGCGGATTTCCTACTGGCAGACTCGGCCCACTCCTGGATCCTCACAGCGGCACGGTAGCCCGAGCCTCTCCCCGCAGGCAGTGGCTTGACAAGGCTGGCAACCGACGGCTCCGACTCTTCCTCCGAGGACTCAAACCGCGTGATGTCAAACAGCAGGGCTTGCTCGAACTCATCCTCCTCTGGGGCAGCAGTCTCCTTGTCGGCGGTGGCTGTGTCTGTCGGTGGCAGGCTTCACCTGCGTAGCAGCTTTCCGCACGACAACAGCAGCGTCATCAGCACACTCCTCCTCGGCGGTCTCAGCAGCGGCAGCGGCGGGCTCAGCAGCGACAGGCTCCGCGGCGTCTGGCTCAACGGCAGTCTCGACAGCTGACTCGGCGGATCCGTCCTCCTCGACCGGCTCCACGACCTCCGGCTCAGCAACAACAGGCTCTGCAGCTCACACAGCCTCAGGCGGCGGCGGCGGCGGCATGGGCGCCTTCCGTCCAGGTAAGCTCTGGCGCTCGTTCACCCCGTCCTCTCGGCGCAGGCGTAGGGCAGCTCCTCGGCCGACCCCCGGCGGGTACAGTTCCTCCTGCCCGGCAGCAGCACACAGGGCGTAGGTGGGCAGCAGGCGGACACGCATCCCAAGGTGCACAATGAGGGTTGCGCGCTCCAAAGTCTCTTCATGGCTCAGGTCCTGGCGGCTTCCCACAGACATGGGGCTGACAGACTCCATCTCTCCCCATGAACAGCAATGGCTGGTAGGAATGGTGGCAAGGCTTGCTGATCCACTGCTCTCACTTCCTTCTCATCTTCTGGCCTCCTCACCGCCCCCTCCGTCTCCGCATGGGAAAGTCTCTAGCACGTGAGGTGAAAAGGGCGCGAAACTCTGAGGGAAAGTGGCGGGAAAGCGCTGGCTGCACACTTAACCCGTTCAGCGCCGCTGTTCAGCAAAAATGTAATTTTGTGCACTCTTCCACTTTACACACAGTCGAAACACGCTCAAACTTGGCAAATCAACAGGGCAGGGGTCCGGGACATGTCGCCCGATTTTCAGCCAAAAATAAGCACTTTTCAGTTTGTCTTAAAGTGACAGCGTCCAAAATTCAACTTTAAGCTGGATCAATTTTAACAGTCTCTAGGGTCTTCTGGCACCTTGGGACACCACCACACACAGTTAGAAGAGTCCATTCCTTCAGAAAGACAAATTTGAAAAAGTTGTTGGATTTGCTTCAAACTTGGCACGATGGTCCCTTGGGCTTCCAGCACCTCTATGACACCCATTTTAACCCGTTAAGTCCCCGTGCGGGCCACCAAATGTAGCGGGCGCGTGCCTAGCCATGGGCAAGCACTCTGGGGAGTGAAGGGGATTCTTGGACCTTGGGTAGGGCATCCCATGTTGGTGCGGCATGTGTGGTTACTGGTTAGAACGTCGCTTGGATCCAGAGATGACAATCATGGTTGAACTCAACTTGGTCTTTATTGGTGAGCTTCCTTCCATGGCAAACATAGCAAACAGTCAGTACAGCATAATCCACAGGTTACAACGACCGTCTATTCCAATAGCCTCCATGGCTGTCTCTCAGCTCCTCCACCCTACATTGTCTTGTCTCCCCTCTTAGCAAAAACCAACGAGGAGAAAAATGTGTGCACAGCTAAAAGTTTGATCCTCAAAATTTATCAGGGTGCTAGAAAAATAGGGACAACAATCTCAAATAGTAACCAAGGTACTGGGCCCTAGACTGGCCCACACAGTCCCTATGCGATTAAACTGCACACCACCATAATGTAAAAAATATATACAAATTTATTGTTGTTAAATCTTCCTTAGAACAAACAAAGACACAACAAGACTTAATTAAAAAACATATAGACAATAGTTGGGGGAATGGGAGGTCCTCTTTAAGAGCTAATGATGATCAATCACATGAAAAATAAATAAATATCTATAATGACCTTAAAATGGTTAAATGTTGGCGTATGAAGATAAAAAGTATAAATGTGCCAGAATATATAAAGTGAGTTAAAGGTGTCAGAGTGCCAAGTGCCTAAGTGAAGTAAAAAAGTGAGAAAAACTATCCAAAATTAATAAGTGCTGAAATCAGTGATGCACAAAGAGTAAGTGAGTGAAGCAGCTTTACCTAATATAGATAGTATAGTGCATACGCCAACAAAATTGCCACAAAGTCTTAATCAACAATTATAAAGTAATACACATCACCAATCCTCCAGCTCCGGACCCCCTGATGCCGCAACTAAACACCGACACGTTGCGTGGCTTGATGCCACTTCGCCAGGGTGGAACGTAGGGTTCTAATGTTTTCTACTTTTAAGTGTTGCCCATGGTTTCCACCCGTCACATATATATAAAAGAAAGAACTATTGTCCCTGTCGGTTGGCGCCCCCTCTTCAGATCTGCTAGGTTGGGGGACTCCCCCTTGAAAGCTCTGGTTTTCTGATGTGGGGAGCAGCTATTGGTCCTGCATTCTTGGTTTTCCCACCCAGCTAATGCCAGAGAAGCCTTGATCCCTTTCAGTGCCAAGCACATAGATTCTACGTGCTCGCTTCCACTCCTTTTAAATGACAAGCACGTAGAATCTATGTGCTTGACTACAGTAAAAAACAAGTAAAAAAAACACTCACCTGACCTCTTGTTCGATCCGGCCGGGTCTCCTCTTCACCCCGGGCTCCTCCGGCTGCAGGGGAGTGCCTAGAATAGAGTGCCCCCCCCCCCGCTTCAACAGCAGGCAAATTCCTGTTTAAAAAAAAAAGACATTTTCTCACCTGCGGCTGCTTCCGCTGGCTCTCCCCTTCTCTCTCCTCACCAGACAGGTGTCGTCCTGGCTCCCCGCGGCTCGGCTGTCAGATGCCTTGGTGATCGCTGGGCAGAGCAGTAGAGGGGTAGGGGATGCTCTGATCCCCTGCCCCCCCTTCTCTGGCCAGCAATCACCGCATCTGTCATCAATTCAGCGAGGGACACAGGAGCTGACAATCGGAGGTGAGTAAAGAAAAAAAACATTTTTTTATTTTTTAATAAATTACATTTTTGTGTGGTGTGTTTTTTTACTGTTAACCCTTTGTGAACTAGTAAGGGGTCCATGAGACCACTATACCAGTTCACAAGACTGGGGGTTGGCAAGTCACCTGCGGCTAGCAGGTGACTTGCCATTAACCCCCGGCACCCCCATTACCTGTCTCCCCAAAGCCCGGGGGGGCAGAAGAGCTCGTGGCCATAGACTATACCGGCTTCTAGCCTGCAGGGCACAATAAATGTTTTAATTAAAATAATTGAGACAATTTGAAAAAAATATTTTAGTTTTTTTACTTAAAAATATTTTTAAAAATTGTAGAAAAATTACAAACAAGACATTTCATGTTAAAGCCTAAACTCTGCCGCAAAATAAATATATAGAATTTTCCTGGAAATTCCTGCACAAATCCCGGTTAAACATGGGGTAAAATGACCTGTCAACAGAGGGTGAAAAAATTTCAAGTAAGCTGCCAATTAAAAGGGTTTAAATTAGCTATGCATGTTGGGTATTGTTCTGCTCCGGGGCCTTGCGCTTTTAGATTTAGCTTGTTTCTTCTTGTTTGCATATTGATATTTTAGGAAAAGGTGTTTTATATTCTGCTTTTTTATACATTTTTTAGGGAAACCCTGTGCAACCAAAGAATTATTCCAGGGATTACTTCCAGAAAGATAAGCCCAAGATGGGTATGCTTAGAAAGCTTAACATGTGTACTTTCAGGGAATATATGGTTTGTGGGGGGTACTCCAAATGTAAAGGGTTGTTTTGGTAGAAAAAGTGCAAGGTGCGCACTTTGTCTTCAGAGCTGAAATTTTCAAGTAAAATTATTCTTACGCACATGCTTTACTTTGGGGTGTTTGCCAACTCTTCCCTTGACATTAGCTATGTATGTTGGGTATTGTTCTGTTCGGGGGATGTTGCTTTTTCAGATGTAACTTGTTTTTTCTTGTTTGCATATTGTTTTTTAGGAAAATGTGGCTTTGATTCTGCTTTTTTATTCTTTTTTAGGGAAACCCTAAAGAATTAATTGAGGGATTACTTCCAGAAATCTGCACCAATGTCAACAAGTCTGGTATGCATAGAAAGCTTGAGGTGTGTACTTCCAGAGAATACATAGTTTGTGTGGGGTATTTCAAATGTAAAGGGTTGTTTAAAAACTGCAAGGGGCTCATAGCACCTAGCACAGTTGTATTTTATCTGAAAATCTCCTGAACCGCTGTTTCAGTTTGGGGGAGTCTCCTGGGCAGGAAAGGGTGTCTACCAATACATATGGGGTACTGTTGTAACCGGGACAAATGGAGCTTTTACACTCAATAAGATTTTATTGACAAACTTACATTTTTTATTACAAAAAAATGCTACAATTTTTTTTTGCACATATTTCACCCAAAAATATTGCGAATACACCAAAAAATACTTTGCTAAAAAAAAACCAATATATAATTTCCCTGGGAAATCCATAGAAATCCCTTCACAATTCACAATTGAACATGTGGAGCACAAAATAGTGCAAAATGGTCTGGCAACAAAGGACAAAATCTCCACATAGGCTGGCAGCGAAAGGGTTATACCACATAGGAGGAGCCTCTGTGGAATTCTCCCCATGTGACTAATGACAGCACTGGAGGTGAGGGACGTGGAGGGGGATTTTCTGGGAGTTAACTTCTTCACCTCTGGAGCAACTAGACCTTCCAGGCTCCTACATGAGTCCTCTTTGTGGATTTTAGTTCAGTGTTTAATACTATAAACCCGAACACACTATTCACCAAGTTGGGCAAACGTATAATCCCTCACAATATATTTGTATGGATCATGATGCTTTTTAATGGGGAGGATGTAATAAGTAAAGATTGGCTCTTTGGTCTAGTGTAAAGTCCACCGACCCAGGTGCTCCATGAAATGTCTACTCTATTTGCTGCTGCCCTCTACAGGCAAACACTAACTTTCGCCACCTTCTCTGGAAACAGTAAATAATAATGCATTTCAAAACACCTTAAAATCTCTGATTGTATGTAAATACCTCCTGTATTCCAGATGAAACTGAATGTTTTGCTTCAATTTCTGGGCCATGGCTGAGTTGAGAAGGGCATGTCATATTGCAGCTTTAGGAGTCCTGAGCATGCTTTGCTGTAGTCAGATACAGTTGTGGGACTTGTCATGCTTATTCACACTGAGAGCACCAAGGGACAAGGTGACTGTAGGACCAATTTTTTGTGTAGTCCTGGAGGAATAAAATTGAAAAACTTTGGAGCCCTACTACGGCTTCTACTCTGCGTTGCAGAAAATGGAGGAGAGGCCCATGGGACAGGCATCAGGTGAGCTGCTAGTCGGCTAATTATTGCCTTCGGGTTTAGAGTCCCTTGAATACTAATTGCTATGTCTCTTCTAAAAAGTAAAGAAAAAGTTTAGTAAATTGCTCCCTTAAAGCCCCCTTCTGCCAAAAACTATTTGAGAGGGCTTAACTCCATGCAGATTTTCTGGAATCACAATTTGCTGCAGAACTGCATGGGAGCGGCCATCTTGTCACACATAAGCATGAGGGGAGAGCTGTGCTAGCAGCAGCTCACACCAAACAGAAAGATAAATGCCTCAGAAACACAGGCTGTTTGTGTATTATGTTATATAAACACACACTGAATAACCAGCTGCTAGAGGGATTGTGTGTGAGGGGAAAGATGCAACAATGTTTCTTTATCACTGTTTACTGCGGAATCTGGATTTACCGCACGCCATTCAGTCAGTGTAAAAATGTATCTTCCAAAATGTTACAATTCTGTGCAGCAGAGCAATCACAGCTGATTTGACAGCCGGACCAAACAGGTACTGGATTGGGGCTCAGGTAAGTTAAAGATGCTTCCTGCAAAGGCAACCCGAACACAGATTTCTGGCTGAAGTCCATGTTCGGGAACCTGAACTCGTAGAGTTTGGTACGAACCCGAACTTTGCAGTCCGGGTTTGCCCAACACTAATCCTCATCTGCTACCGTCAGATACAGGGTATCAGCATTTTTCACTGGGCCATCTGCCTCTAAAATAACTGGTGTTGTAAGGGTGACCAATTTCTGTATTATGTAGGAAAATTATAAAGCTGTGTTGATTCATGATCTATGTATCAGTGTATGTACCTGTCCCTTGGGTGCCTCTAGCCAAAGTAAATTCCTTGTATGTATGTTTATATATACTGTACTTGGCAAATAAAGATTCTGATTCTGACCTGCTTTAAGCAGCTAGCAAAAGTCCAAATTCAACTCAATATTTTTGACTGAGAAAAACAGGTTTCATATGTTAGAGACTCTCTATGAAGAAGGACTGACTGTCCAAATAAGAATTTCACATGTAGGCCATGACCATTAGAGTTTTTGTTTTTGTTGGCGTGCTGTTTCTAATTTTCCCCTGCTAACATCTGATTTTCTGTCCAATCACCTTCAAAGAAAATGCTAAAAGTGAGAACTGAAATGATAATGCAATGAAAACCTTTATGGCACAACACAATTAGAAAGAATAAGAACAATGAGCAATCAGGGGAGAAGCGGTGCATCTAAGTAAACTTTGATGCTTCTCATTATCATGGTGATCAGAGGAGCAGCTACATTATCCTATTTGAGAACTCATAGCCAAAGAAACAAAAGAATCTCATTACTCACAGCATAAGGGCTGCACAATCCTGAAGCCTTTGGTGTCCCTAGGTGGTTAAAATCACTGAAATTTTCAAATAATGTAGAACCTGCGCTTAAAAGTTGTAATGCACAAAGATCCATTTAGGACATTGATCTGGGCCAGTTACTGACTGATGGGATTATTGGTCATCTTATCTACTGTATCGCGGATCACAGATTTAAGAATTGAACTAAAGCAATTGTAGGTGTGTTTCTGAAGTTCATCAATGTGTAGGTCCCCCAAAAACAAAATTAAAGGAAAAGGCAAAAATGATTGTAATGTCAATGGGATTGCAAATAAAAAAAAGTTTTCAAATGAGCAGGTATTGCATCACCCCTATAGCAGTGCTGATGTGCTCACCCAAGTGCTCAAGCATCTGCATAGTGGATGGCTTCTGGTGGCATTGCACCACCACCACCAATGGAACATGGCACAGCAGCCAGAAGCTTAGGAATTAAAGATACAGACTAGGCATTATCATGAAGGCATTTGACAGAGGATTTAAAGAAGATCCTGAAAGGGTGCACAAATAGAAATGAATGAAAGAGTTTTTGATAATTGTGCTAGATAGGAATGTTGGAGGAGATATTGAAAAGGGCATTAACAGGGATACAGGGTGATACTCCTACCTACTGCATATCACAGCTGGACAGTGGGGGATGGAGGTACGTTAGATTTCTGTTTCTGTGCTTTCTAACCAATAATTTGTTTAAAACAGACCCACACCCACTGCCTACTTAAGGGGTGTGGGTCCATGCCGGGCTTTGTGGGCGTTGCAGGGGGCGATGTGTGGGGATGGGGCTCAAGAAATCTTGGTGCCCCTGTAACGCTTGCAAATGCTAACCTTAAACCCACTTCTTGGTCAAAATGCACCACAGCGATTAGTTGCTGGTGTCTCCGATTCCAGCTGCCAAATGGGCCGACTCATGTGACAAGTGGTGGCCAATCGCAGGGCAGCATTTTGGCCGAGGGTCACGGTCAGGATAAGGATTTGCAGGTGTTAAGGGGCAATGTGCGTGGGGGACCCAACAATCTGGGTGCCCCCCCCTCCGTGATTTTGTCACATTGCAGCCAGGCCTAGGACCAACACCTGTTTGGTAGACAGCAGATGTGGGTCCACTTTAATACTACTAATGCATTGGAATATTTAGGACACAAGTAGCAATGTGGGAAATTGCATATCAAATCCTTTCAGGAGCCCCTTAGTTTTGTGTGTTGCTCTATTGGCCTTAAACTCCATTCACTGCTCTACTGGCCTCGAACTCCACCACTATAGTCAAGCTTGCTGTTATAGAAACATAGAAACATAGAAGGTTGATGGCAGAAGGAGACCATACGGTCCATCTAGTCTGCCCTTAAGTAACTGTATGTACTCTTTATCTTAGGATAGATGTGTGCTTATCCCAGACATGTTTAAATTCAGTGACTGTTGATTTTTCAATTACCTCTGCTGGAAGTTTGTTCCAAGCATCTACTACTCTTTCTGTAAAATAATATTTTCTAACATTGCTCCTGATCTTCCCCCCGACTAGCTTCAGGTTGTGCCCCCTTGTTCTATCATTAAGTTTCTTCTTAAAAACACTTCCCTCCTGAAACTGATTCAATCCTTTCACATATTTAAAGGTCTCGATCATGTCCCCTCTCTCCCTTCTTTCCTCTAGACTGTACAAATTAAGTTCTTTAAGTCTTTCCTGATAAGTTTTACGTTTAAGTCCTTCCACTATTTTTGTTGCCGGCCATTGGACCTGTTCTATTTGAATAATGTCTTTTTGTAGGTAAGGTCTCCAGAACTGCACACAGTATTCTAGCTGTGGCCTCACCAGGGCTCTATACAGCGGCATCACAACCTCCCTCTTCCTACTGGTGATGCCTCGAGCTCATCTTGCAGCTATCAGTAATCAGTATCCCTAAATCTCTCTCCTCCGAGGTCCTGGATAACACAGTACTGCCCATACGGTACTCAGAGCAGGGATTCCTTCTACCCAAGTGCATGATTTTATATTTAGAAACATTAAACTCTAGTTTCCACAGTTTTGACCATCTATCCGGTAAAGCTAAATCATTTTCCATGTTGCAGACACCTTCAGGAATATCCACCCTATTACTAACCTTTGTATCATCAGCAAACAGACAAACTTTTCCTACCAAGCCTTCTCCTATGTCACTTACAAATATATTAAAAAGAATGGGGCCCATGACAGAGCCTTGTGGCACACCACTTGTAACTCGCATTTGTTCAGATTTCACACCATTAACAACAACACTCTGATACCGATCCTTCAGCCAACTGGAAATCCACTGAACTATCCAGGGATTGAGTCCTACCTTCAATAACTTATCTATGAGCTCTTTATGTGGTACAGTGTCAAAGGCTTTGCTAAATCCAGATAAGCGATATCCACAGCACCACCTTCATCCAACACTTTAGTGACATTGTCAAAGAAATCAATAAGATTTGTCTGACATGATCGGCCCTCAGTAAAGCCGTGCTGTTTTGGGTCCAATAGGTCATTCATTTTTAGATGGGATATTATCTGTTTTTTTAATAGTGTTTCCATTAATTTGACCACTATAGATGTTAAACTAACCGGCCTGTAATTACTGGATTCTTCTCTACTCCTACTCTACTCCTTTTTATGGATTGGTACGACATTGGCCATTCTCCAATCATCTGGAACCTCACCAGTTGAGAGGGAATGGTTAAGTAAATCAGCCAGAGGGGCTGCAATCACAAATCTAAGTTCCCTTAGAACTCTGTGGTGGATTCTTTATCTTTTTTAATGCAAAATTCGCGATACTGCTCCTTTAAATATATTTATGATTAATGTTGCTTGACTTTCTAAGAAAGTTACTAGAGATGAGCGAACCAAACTGGTCAAACCCGGTTTTGACCCGAACTTTAGGAAAAGTTCAGTTTGCCACAAACCCAAACTTCACGGAATTTCACCGCCACCACCCCACAGGACACGGCCAGCAAAGAGACAGGGTCACATGGTCGGAGCATAAGAGGTCAGGGTAGCTGGGCCAATAAGGTGCTATTGCAGGAGATAGTCACGTGATGCGCCGACTATCCACCATTATTGAGCTAGTTGCTGCAGAGAGAGCATTGCTCTTAGAGCAGGGACAGTTTAGGGTATTTTAAACCACAGCATAGGAGAAAAAACAGAACCAGGAAAGGAAGTGGGGCCAGTGGGACGCTCGGGTGGGGTGTGCTGCCTGCGCTGGGATCTGCCAGTCATTGTGGTCCACCCTGTAAAGTCTGAAAACTTCAGTGAGGGTTTTTTTGATTTTTTGGCCACATCTGTCTGGTTTAGCTAGCCCCTGTCACTGCTTTGGGGAACTTGGAGTACACAGTGACTCAGTGTTCAATACAGTTTTAAAAAATCTAGCTTTTTCACCTGTCAATTATTTTTTTGAGAGGGCAGCTCTGTTTTAAGTGTGCACACACTATCTCTTTCTAAGTTGGGGTCCACGGCGCCTCTTTGTTAAATACAGTTTTAAAAAAACAATCTGTTTCACTGGCCAAGCAATATTTTAGGGAACATCTGTCTGTTTTAGCTGGGCTGTGCAAATATGTCATTTTGGTGTGTGCGCTGCTCTGAATAATTTTTTATAAATACTAATAAAATGTCTGGGAAAAAAACAGGTTAAAGGAAAAATACATCCCTGCAATTCCGTCGGCCACTAAGGATAAGGATGTTGGTGCCAGTACCAACAATGTCAGCTGCCATGTGCCCAGGCCCAGTAAAAGTAGCACCAGCCATTTGCCCACGCTTACCTATAGTAGTGGCAGCATCTATTGCCCAGGCTCGCCACCGCTAGTAGCAGCAGCAGCAATGTACGCAGGAGTAGTAGCAGCGGCAGCAAGCCAGGGTTGTCCATGTCCTCCAGTGGGCATGTAATTTTGGACAATGCATCCATTGTGGACTGGTTAACTCTCTCTTGATCATCCCAGGAGGAGGAAGACTGACGCAATGAGTTTGAGCCAGGTTTCAGTGGATTCTTTCTCCACTATAGCTACACGTCACAGAAAAGTACGCCTTTCTCTTCCATCATCTGTCATCATCATTACTGCCCCCTCCTAGTGGGGCACCAGCTTTTCTCAGCAGCCCGGTTGCTATGGATAGTGATGAGGAGAATTTGTTTGATGACTGTCAGCCTATGTAGTGTGTTGCCGAGGTAGTGGAGGTGGAAGCAGTATCCGAGATGCATAGCTGTGGCTGTGGGGGTGGTGGTAGACATAGACATACTGGCAGTTATGAAGGTGGTTGTGGTGTGAGGGGGCAAGTAAGGCATGATGAAATATTCGAACAGGGACGAGTACTGGATCGTACCCTAGGTATAGAGCCAAAATGGGGGAATTTTTTACACCTTCTGAAAGGAAGGCAAAAATGGCTTCTTACTGAGAGTAGACATGCAGAGTGTCCACTCCCTGCCAAGTCAATGCGCTACCTCTCCAACTGGTGGTGGCAGCAGCATGCAACTCACTCATGATGTACAGGTTTTTACTTCGCATAAGCCCACCTGACACACATCGTCATGGGAGGGATGTTCATCACCACCACCTGAGCAGCCAGGTTCATTCCTACATGTGCCCTTTCTCCAGGAGATACACTGAGCTGAGACCCCTTGAACTTCTGGGTAAGCAGATTAGATCAGATTAGAGCTAGCACAGTTTGCCATGAGGGTCCTGTCTTGTCCACCTTCAAGTATAGTGTCAGAAAGTTTTTTCAGCCTGGCAGGTGGTGTTGTCACCCTTAAGCGGACAAGGTAAATCAAGCTTGGATAGGTGACGATTTTAAAACCCCTTTGCCTCATGCCGCTGATTAACATGCCACCACTACCACCAACAGCACCGGCGCTGCAAGCCTGCCACCCTCTGCTACTGCCAGGCCAACATTTTTTCAGCATTTGTAAAAAGCCATTGCTTTTTCTTCAGCTAAAATTTAAGGGTGCCAATAACGCTGCTACCCCCGTTACAAATGGGACAATCTTTGGGGGCTTGCTCGCTACTGCCAGGCCAACACAGCCACAGGGCTACCCCCTGCGATGCCCAAAATGGGTAAATTATTCCAAGAATTTAAAAAGCCATAACTTCTTTTCACTTTCCAGGTAACACCAACCCAGTTGCTTCTCCCCGTTTTTTTTTTGTGCTTTAAAGTATCAAAGACAGCTGTGGGCTATTGAAATGTTAATTAGGTTGTGGGTGATTCTTATCCTATATAGCCACAGCCAATTCAAATGCTAATTACTCCTAACATAAATTCAGAATGTTATAGAGGACTTTTAGCCATTGTTTTCAGGAAAAGCAGGCAAGAGCATGAGAAAAGAGGTGAGTGACACTGCAAGAAGAACACAACTATTACATGAGATTCTCCAAATGAGGAGCAACAACAGGGAGGGATGAGGTGAGTGACACTGCAGAGCAGCAACATGGGATGCCCCAAAGGAGGAGTGCAGCAACGCAAAAAAAAACACAACCAGTTGCATATGAGT
Source organism: Gastrophryne carolinensis (assembly GCA_027917425.1). NCBI lineage: Eukaryota > Metazoa > Chordata > Amphibia > Anura > Microhylidae > Gastrophryne > Gastrophryne carolinensis. Next base: position 40,180,817 of record CM051238.1, read on the forward strand.
GCATGCAGACGAGAAGATTACACGGCAGCAATAACAAAGGACATGCAGCAACATACGTGTTGAAAAACATGTGCTTTCGCAGATGTGCTTTCGGCACAAACATAATTGTTCAGCTGAAACAAAGGCTTACGCAAAGCCCATATGCTCGCATACGCCTGAACGAAATAATCTCGGAATCACACGAGTGAACGAAAGTCCCTGGTCTGCGAGTTGGTATACGCATAAAACCGAGCATGTCCATGAAGGCTGTGAATCAGGCCATATGTGCTAGGAGAGTCTTTCCCCAACACCCCATAAATGCTCTCAGATGTAATCCAAGAAGGCTTCTCCAATGTTATTTTAGGAGCACTGCTATTCCACTGCATGGGATTAAGACCCCTCAAACAGCATATGTCACTGATCATCAAATGGGAGCTTTAGGGGAGCAAATGATTAAAATTTATTTTCGTGACTGGAGGTCCGCTTTAATGAAAACTTTCGCTCTGTACGGGGTTAAGCATCAGCACGCTCCATTTAATGACTTCTTTTCTCATTTGTGCCGGATATTAATAGGGAAATCATAAAAAATACAGCTTATAAATAAACAGCAAATAAAATGTGAAGGGATTTTATACCCATAATTAGTCTCTTAATTGGCGTGTTAGTGAGTCGATAAGTCGAGGTGACTGCGGAATGAAGAGCTGTCAATCCAGTGGCAGAATTTAAAGGTAAGTAATAAGGAGTCAGATTATTACGGAGTCTGAATTAATTAAATGTGATCATTGCTGAGCTGCTAAACTACAGTGATAATGGATTTGTTTTAAGTTTGGCGTTGAGGGCGGGTGGCTGTCTGCTGATATACAGAGGCTGGACGGGTTTTCCAAATAGATTGCAGAAAACTAAGCCGGCAAACTAATCAACTGTCCTTGGAAGTATTTTATGCCTACGTAAAGCAGACTAAAACCCTGAATTGAATCCCCACCACCACAATTGCTCTCTCTTCTTTGGGGTATACTGATTTGGGATATCCTGTAGTGTAAAACTTCCCAGTTCGGTATAAACACAGGGCTCGATCCCACTTATGGCTTCCGGGTAGCTGGAGGATTAGGGTGGTATACAAAGCTTATCCATGCCACTTATAGAAAATGATGGGAGACTCACTCTGTGCTTTCCTTCACTTGCTCTTAGGACCGAATGCCGGAATTGTGACTCCCAGCTTTCAGTGGTGCAGAAGTGTGATCTGCGCTGCTGAACCATGGGAAAGGCAAGCAAGGGAGCCTCGTACCCTTATAGCAAACCTGACCTGAGGTCCATGAAAGGTAGGACGGGGGAGGTTACAAAGAAAAAAACTTACCTCAGCTGCTGTTCAGCACCACCCTCCTGTTTCTGTGCTACCGCCACACAGAAGCGCGCAAAGAAACATCCCCTGGACCGCAGGTGAGGTAAGGGTTTTTTTCTTTGTAACCACCCCCCCTCCTCTCATCCTGCCTCTGTGCCAGGAGATAGTGTTTATGAGACTCCAGGTCTGGCTGATTCCCACTCCCGGGGCATCTTAAACTGGGTTGCCCCACTCTGTGAAGCGCCCACCCCATTTATTCCATAAGCTTACCTTTCCAACGAGCCCAAAATGCATCACTCTCATCCTGCTTGGCTGTGTGCAGCCACACCCGCGTCAAATGAATGGCTGTGCATGGCCGCACACAGCCAAAGGATGCGAGTGATGCCACGCTGCTGATGTGTGCGGCTGGGATTCCATTCAGCTTCTACAGCCACACACTAATATTCGCTATGACGCTGATTGTACAAGAGATGCACCTATGTTGTGGACACGAGAAAAGGTAAAAAAGACTGGAGAATGGCAGGGTTTCACACAGTGGGGAATCCAAAACCGGGGTGCCCCAGGGTGACAGGAAAAACCTGGGATAGTGAAAATCCCATGATTCCCTGTCTTAGAAACATACTGATTTTGAATGCCCCACATTGCAAAACCCCCTGGTGTCCCTGTAAACTCACATCCTTCCTCGATCCTCACACATGAGGGGTTCGGCCATGATATTCTCATTCTCCATACCTGCCCCACGCCCATGCACTGTGGGATTCTGAAACTAAGTGAGTATCTGCTGAACCGGGGGGGGGTAAAATTGGCTGATTTTGGGGGTTTGGTCCACTTTAATGCTGGGTTACCTAATCCTACAGAGCTTGTTCGGTACCAGCACATCTTCTCAACTAGTTCTTACTGGCTACAGGCCTAACTTATATAAACTTTGTCTCAAATATCTCTACAAAAATTTATAACTCATTGCACAGAACACACACGCACTTGCATAGCTTATCCTTGTGCTTATCTAGAACTAAACATTTTTGGAACTAACTTAAGTTTTTTTTCCAAAAATGTGTGTTGTTCCTAGCTTGGGGGGGGGGGGGGGAGGATTTCGATTGCTGAGGCCCCCTGCACATTACCCCCCTTACACCTGAGAAACTCGCCTTTTTCCTCGGTCTCCCATAAAAACTGAGCACTGTGATTGGCCACGTAGTTGCTGGCAGATGGAAACTCTGGAGAAGACTGCAGACCATGGTGACCAATCACAGCGCTCTATTTTGAGGCACTGGAGGAGAAATATAACATTTCTCGGAGGTAATGGGGGTAATGCACAGTGGGATATCGCCAAGCAGAATGCCCTCCTTTGTTAGGAAAATATTTTTAAAAATATTTACTTTAAAACTTTAACTTTTGTCTCTAACTTCCTACACAGATTCTTAAGATAGTTTATTATGACAGTTGCCCTGGACTTTTTTGTCTCTGTGGGGTGTATTTCTTTTGGGCTAGCCCCTATTTAGCACTGTTTCAATTTTACCCTACCAGCTACAGCAGCAAAAAAAAATGGATAGTCCTGTTTACCCCACGGTCACAGTGACTGGCCCACCTCACTCTATTCACTATAACAGAGGGATGTTCCAGACTCACTCTCTTTACCAGGTGGATGGGATGCCCAAACGTGTTTTTTGGTTTTAAAGCTCCAGGTCCTAATAAAGTTGACATAGGGGACAGAAGCAGAGCATCATTTTTATTTTTAAGCCGAACAGAGACTTTAAGTTTGTTGTTCAAAATAAAACAAAAGTTAATTATTAAAACATCCTACTGTAAACACCAAGAACCAATTCTTTTTTGTTTACCATTTCCCATTAAATGTTATCTATTTCGCTTCTATAATATTTTCTCTCTGTTTTGTGTACATATTTGCTATGAATACTGAACATGCAGCGCAGCTCGTCTCGTTGTTTCACCATGTCTTTATTCAGAAGAACAATACATCGACCTTACCCTGAAAAGAACATTAGCGATCAGCCTCTTCTGAACCTTGCTCCTGCCTTTACTTGCTGTGTGTGTTTTCTAATAATGGCTCATTCTACATTCTCTGTAATTTCCATGTTATGTATAAAGTTGAAAGAGAATAAAACACAAGACAGAAGCGCTGGGGACCACAACCTGGAGATATAAGAGGGGAAAATATATGCGGGAGAAAGCGGCTGACGGAGCGGCGCGCCCTTGCGTCGTCTATAAAGGCTGGATTCTATTTGAAAATACAACATCAAAAGAAAAGTCCTGCTCTGTGGAAGTTCTAGAATACCTCTCCAAAAATAAGTTCTCCTTTTAAAAATGAGCCGAATTGCATACCCAGACCACCGTTTGTCAAATTTTGTTATATTGCGTGTAAAGGGAAACTCTACATATGAAATACTGTATTTTATACCATATAAAACGCACCTAGGATTTGGAGGAGGAAAATAAGAAAATAAATATTTTGAACCAAATGTTTTGCTAAAACACCATCCCCCCCAAGAACCAAATAATAGGCAAGGTGCAGAATCCCCCCATTACAGGCAGAGTGTCATTCTCACTCCTGTTCCCCATGGGCAGTGTAGCACCCCCACTCCCATTCTCATAGGCAGTGTGGCATTCCCCCATCTCATTCCCATAGGCAGTGTGGCATTCCCCCCTCCCATTCCCATAGGCAGTGTGGCATTCCCCCTCTCATTCCTATAGGCAGTGTGGCATTCCCCCCTCCCATTCCCATAGGAAGTGTGGCATTCCCCCTCTCATTCCTATAGGCAGTGTAGCACCCCCACTCCCATTCTCATAGGCAGTGTGGCATTCCCCCATCTCATTCCCATAGGCAGTGTGGCATTCCCCCCTCCCATTCCCATAGGCAGTGTGGCATTCCCCCTCCCATTCCCATATGAAGTGTGGCATTCCCCCCTCCCATTCCCATAGGCAGTGTGGCATTTCCCCCTCCCATTCCCCATATAGGCAGTGTGGCATTCCCCCTCCCATTCCTATAGGCAGTGTGGCATTCCCCCTCCTATTCCTATAGGCAGTGTGGCATTCCCCCTCCCATTCCTATAGGCAGTGTGGTATTCCCCCCATCTCATTCCCATAGGCAGTGTGGCATTCCCCCTTCCCATTCCCCATATAGGCAGTGTGGCATTCCCCCTCCCATTCCCATAGGCAGTGTGGCATTTCCCCCTCCCATTCCCCATATAGGCAGTGTGGCATTCCCTCTCCCATTCCTATAGGCAGTGTGGCATTCCCCCTCCCATTCCTATAGGCAGTGTGGCATTCCCCCTCCCATTCCTATAGGCAGTGTGGTATTCCCCCCATCTCATTCCCATAGGCAGTATGGCATTCCCCCTCCCATTCCTAGAGGCAGTGTGGCATTTCCCCTCCCATTCCTCATATAGGCAGTGTGGCATTCCCCCTTCCCATTCCTATAGGCAGTGTGGCATCCCCCCCATCTCATTCCTATAGTCAGTGTGGTATTCCCCCTTCCCATTCCCCATATAGGCAGTGTGGCATTCCCCCCATCTCATTCCTATAGGCAGTGTGGTATTCCCCCTTCCCATTCCCCATATAGGCAGTGTGGTATTCCCCCTTCCCATTCCTATAGGCAGTGTGGCATTCCCCCCATCTCATTCCTATAAGCAGTGTGGTATTCCCCCTTCCCATTCCCCATATAGGCAGTGTGGCATTCCCCCCATCTCATTCCTATAGGCAGTGTGGTATTCCCCCTTACCATTCCTATAGGCAGTGTGGCATTCCCCCCATCTCATTCCTATAGGCAGTGTGGCATTCCCTCCATCTCATTCCCATAGGCAGTGTAGCATTCCCCTCTCCCATTCCCCATATAAGCAGTGTGACATTCCCCTCCCATTCCTATAGGCAGTGTGGCATTCCCCCCATCTCATTCCCATAGGCAGTGTGGCATTCCCCCTTCCCATTCCTATAGACAGTGTGGCATTCCCCCATCTCATTCCCATAGGCAGTGTGGCATTCCCCCTCCCATTCCTATAGGCAGATGTTGATGAAAGCATTTCATTATCCTAAAGTTACATTCCCCCCATCTCATTCCTATAGGCAGTGTGGCATTCCCCCCTCCTATGCCCCATATAGGTAGTGTGGCATTTCACCCCTCCCATTCCCATAGGCAGTGTGGCATTCCCCTCCCATACCTATAGGCAGTGTGGCATTCCCCCCTCCCATTCCTATAGACAGTGTGGCATTCCCCCTCCCATTCCTATAGACAGTGTGGCACCCCCCCTCCTATTCCTATAGACAGTGTCGCATTACCTCCTCCCATTCCTATAGACAGTGTTGCATCCCCCCTCCCATTCCAACATAGGCAGTGTAATACTCCCCCTCCCATTCCCCATAGGAAGTGTGGCATTCCCCCTTTCATTTTCCATAGGCAAAAGAAAAAGTAAACTCACCTTTCTATTGTTTCTGGCGTTTGCTCTGTGTACGCAGGCACCATGGAGAAGAAGAGGTCACGGAAGAAACAGCGTGAACAACGGGGACAGCGCGAACAGCAGAGGTGCCGTCTGCTGCTCCTCCATCATCTGACCTCCCGTGGCTGGTAGCTGGCCAGCAGCGCAGGAACAATGGAAAGATGAGTTTACTTTTTTTAAACATTCGCCTGACAAGATGCACTGATACCCCCCCCCCCCCCACCTTTTGGGGAAAAATAAGTGCGTCTTATAGGGGGCGAAAATGCGGTATTATGATTTAATTAGTAGTAAGTCCAACATAATTAATTGTGCATTCTCGGGATAGATGTTGATGAAAGCTTTTCGTAATCCCAAAGTTACAGAAGGCCAAAAATCAATGATTAATTAAACAATATTGAAGGGTCCCATTCACCTGAAGTTTTACGACAACTTGGCTAACTCTCTCAGAGTTCTCAAGTTCTACTAGAAAGGATTTTTCATTCCAAACCTTGTGTTAGCTGTAAGTCTAGCACAATTCATTGTGCATTCTTTCGATAGATGTTAATGAGGACAATTCTCCAAATGTCAATGCCTAATAAAAGGAGCCCTGTTTTCAGAGGTTCTTTGACATTTCTTCAACAACCTGTGAATAGAACAGAGTTTTTTTAGCAGACCAAAAGTCAAAAAAAGTTTAGTACATTGCTCCACTAAAGCCCCCCTCTGGCAAAAACTATTTGAGAGGGCTTAACTCCATGCAGATGTTCAGGATTAACAGGCAGATTCCTTTCTGCAGAACTGTATGGGAGAGGCCATCTTGTCACACACATAAGCTTGAGGGGAGAGCTGTGCCAGCAGCAGCCCACACCAAACAGAGAAATAAATGCCTCAGAAACACAAGCAGCTTGTCTATTATATTATATAAACACACACACTGAATAACCAGCTGCTAAAGAGTTTGTGTGTGTGAGGGGAAAGCTGCAACAATGTTTCTTTATTAATGGTTACTGAGGACTCTGGATTTACCACAGACCATTCAGACGGTGTAAACATTATATATCAGTCAAAATGTTACAATTCTTGCAGCTGTGCAGCAGAGCAATGAGTCATCACAGCTGATGGGTACTAGAAATAAAGGAGGATTGCATTGATATGTGAGGCAATTTTGACTGTGGGATTGGGTTTTTATATAAGCTGAGCTTGTGTATGTGGCAAGATGGCTGCTGCCATGCAGCTATGCAGCATAGAATCTGCCTGCTATTCCATAACATCTGCATGAAGTTAATCCCTTTTAAACCGGACCTTCACCCTTAATTAGAGCCTATCTTGTATGTTTCCCCCACCCTGTACATACAGATTGCCCACATTATTAAATCATCCTACCTGCATCTACTGCATTTTCTGAGCCTTTTAACATCCAAGATGGGGGCCCCTGGAGTCTCAGGCTGCATGCAGACAGGAAGTGTCTTCTGACTGTGCCGCTCTGCATTCTGGGATTGCTGTCCTTTTTTACTGACCCCAGCTCTGCTCTGTCTGTGCAAAGCTCAGCTATAACTAAACCCCGGTAACTTCTCACCCCTTTCCTGACCTCAATATGTGATGCTTCTGAGGCAAGAGGGTGGAGCCCGTATCCTAGAGTCTTGAACAGAGTTGAAGCCCAGTAAGGTGTAAGAAGAAGTAAGCGACTAGAAACTTAAAATATATTAATTGTATATGCCGGAGAATAGTTTTTTAGGAGCTTTAAAGGCTTTTCATTAAATTATGCTGAAGGTCCGGTGGAGTGAGGCTTTAGGGGTGCAATTTAGTGAATTTGCTTTTCTTTTACTTTTGGTCTGCTTTAAGGAGTGTTAGTAAGGTGTTAGTCCAATATATATTCATTGCGCATTCTCGGGATAGATGAAAACATCCTAATGAAATCATTTTGAAGGGACCCCAGTTCTCCAGAAGTTCTTCCACATGTCTTCAACAATATGGTTAATAAGGTTTTTGTTTTAAAGTGGATCAAAACCCATGCCTATCGATTCCCTCCCCCAGGGCATCCAAAATCGGGATGCCTCTCTGTGTGAAAACCCCCAGGTCACCCCATACACTTACTCTGCTTCCCGGTCCAACAGCGCATGTGCGAGCCACATCCCCACTATCCCTCTAGCAGGGTGCGTGCCCGCACCAGATATTTGTGAATGGCCACGCTTCCTGTTAGAGGGAAGCGGGGGATGCAGCTGCCAGCGCGCTCGGAGCCACTGGCCTTAGACATCAGCTGTTCCGAGTGTGCTGCTTGGACGAGCGATCGGGGGGTTTCACACAGCGGGGCACCCCTGATCGGAGTGCCCCGGGGAAAGGACCAGAACCCGGGATAGTCAAAATTCTGGGTTTTGGTCCACTTTAAGGAAAACTCTGCATTAGCAGCGAGTCTAACATAATTAATTGGATAGATGTGGATGATGGAATCCCTTCATTCAAATTTGGAATTTTGAAGAGAGACCCTCTTCTCTAGAAAGTTTGTCACATTTCTCCAACTAAATGGTTAAATAGTTGAGATGGTAGTAATTAAGAAATGTCTGCATGTTTTTAAGGTGGATCAAAACCCAGGATTTTGATGATCCTGGGTTTTGGTCCTTGCCACCGGGTCACCCCGGTTGAGGATGCCCCGCTGTGTGAAACAGCCCAGATCATGCGATCTCACTCACCCTTTCCAGTCTTATGGTGCATGTGCAGCCTCTCGTCCAGTCAGCTTGCTCGGATTCGCTTCCGCCCCTTCATCCAGGAGCTTGTCTAAAGCAAGTGGATCCAACTGCGCTGGCGGTCGCATCCCCCGCTACCCTTTAGCAAGGAGCGTGCCTGCGCTGGCCATTCACAAATGCCTGGTGCGGGCATGCACCCTGCTAAAGGGATAGTGGGGATGCCGCCTGCAGTTCGCGCATGCGCCGTTGGGCTGGGAAAGAAGGTGAGATTCCGGACGACCTCGGGGGCTTTACACAGTGGAGCATCCCGAATCTAGATGCCATGGGAGAGTGAGTACGTCTTCCCTGGAGTCTCATAGGTTTTAGTCCACTTTAAAGATAGTTCAATTGTTAAAGATTAATTTCAGATCAAAATCAATTCGGACAAATCAGGTGACTTAGGCCCTTATTTAAGAAGGGATAGCGTCAGGTAGTGCCTGGTTAATGAGAGGTAGCGACAGGTAGCGACTGGTGAACGCCGGACACGGCACACAATTACACATTTATCAAGCAGAATCTGTTTAGCGACTGGGATAGCGCCATGTAGCGTCTGATTCATCATTTTCACAGCCTCAGTGAACAGCGCCGGCGTTCAGCCTTGCACAGCGCCAGGTATGACCTCTCGCTACCTGTCGCTCTCCCATACATTTCAATGGACGATCCTTTTCTTCTCTTGAAATGGGTTTTTTTTTTTGTTTTTTTTCAAAAAAATCACAAATAATTCTGTGACCTCTTCTGGCATTGAAAAAGCAGTTTTTTCATAATTTTTTCATTTTTTATTTATTTCCTCAGAAATGACATTACAGGTCTGGCGTTAATGTCTTCATGTTACAATGTTGTTACAATGTAATTCCATATGTTGTCGCTTTGTTACTAGTGGATAGATGCTGGAAAACAGACTTTAAACACACCGCCTTCTGCGCTCTGGGCTTCAAACAAGTATTTTTCAGCGCCAGAGATTTGTGAGGCTGTTTTTTTGCTGAATATGGTGTGAGTCGTCGCTATGAGCAGTCGCTAACATGCGCTCCCATACAGCGCTGTACTGGTCAAATAGCGACTCCTCACAATGTATTCAACATTACTGAACAGCGACTGCTTCGCTATAAAGTAGCGACCCACGGCTGAGCACAGTGACTACTAGCGGGCACTCTGAAAATGCCTGCTACAGACGCTCATCTGTCGCTACCTGGCACTAATGATGAATCAGCCTGCTAGTATCTTACCAATTAACGGAGCCAGGTCTCTTTTGACAGCTAACAATTTTTTGGGGGGTAATTAAATAAAACATAAACAGCAAAATTTGAACACTGGACTTACATGTATTTATCCAGCGCTTATGCCACTACTTCACCTAACACTTCAGTCAAAGCTGAACAAAACCGGGATTTTGACTAACTCAGGTTTTATTCCATGCCCCACTGTGTGAACCCCCCCCCCCCAATTCACCCAGTAAAGTAAATCTCTCCTTGTCTGAAAAGAGCCATTTGCCATGTTTACATGCTTTGGCAAAGGACTCTCATTGACTTCAATAGGGAGCAAAAGCGGCGGCATCCCTAGCAGCATGCATGCTTTCACTCCAGCTGATCTGCGCACACAATTTAAGATGCAGGGAATGCAAATGCTCTCGCTCCCCATTGTAAACAATTAGAGCTGTTTGCTGTGAGCTCGCACATGCGCTATTGGCAGGGCCGGATTATGAGGGGGCGCAAGGGGCTAGAGCCACCACTTGCCCTGCAAAGGGGGTCTCCACCAACCTTTGATTTATGGTCTGGTCCAGGAGGCTTTTCAGTCTTTGGTCTGACGGGCAGCAAAGCCGCTGCAAACAATGCTACAGTGATGGGTGCAGAGCTGTCACTGCACATAAGCCGCCAAGCACAGCCGCCGGCAGGTCAATGCAGGGAACTGTTTTCTGCTGGACAAGCTGGGTGACTAAACTGCCCCCCCACCCAGAATGGCAAAGCAGGAGTTCCCAAGTAGCATGCACCCGCACAAGGGACTTGATCTGGCGTTCCAGTAAGTGGGCGGGTGCCAACCAACCACCAATCAGTTACTTGGATGGACTATTATTTTAAATGAAATAAGCAAAAACTGCATCTGGGGCCTCCACCACACTTAATCCGGCCCTGGCTATTGGACCTGAGGAAAGTTGAGTGATTACCAGTGCTCTGGGGAGTTTCACACAGCGGGGCATCCCAATTTAAAATTCCCTGGGGGAAGACCAGCGCCAGCCCTGGAATCTTAAGGATTACAGGGCCCACCACTGGCCTTCCCCAGGCCATGCTGGTTTGTTTGACTTTAAATCTGGTATCTCTGTAGCTGTTAAAGCAGGGCTGGTTCCAGGATTACATGAGCCCTTGGACAGCATGGTCTCAGTGGGCCCCTTTGTAGTGAAGAGTTGAGTCACATCGCTGAGGGACGTCCCAAATTTGGATGCCCCCTAAGGATCAAAAGAAAAAAAAAGAAACCTTCTTTAAAAAAAAACAAAAAAAACTACCTCTACACAGCTTTACCTTCCGGCACACATTCCCCGTCTCCTTGTTGCTGCCTTCTGCCTGCTGTTTGATCGCCCGCAACCTGCCGGGGCGCCTGTCCCATGCTGCGGTAGGCGGTGGGGAGACTTCACACATGTTATTTTCATGATACCTTGGCTTTATATCTGGAGATGTTTTTTTGTGATAGATTTGTGATATTATTTTTTGATTGGTATTGTGACATACATCAGTGGTTCCCCTTTGGGATGCCTAAATAATATATACAGGTTGGGAATATTAATCCTTAACTGATTGTTTGACTAGTAGCACTTGCACTTTAAAAATAAATAAATATATAAATAAATATATAGATTTTGTAGTGATCCGGATCATAGGCAGGATTTGCACATGTTTAGTTGCACTGTTGGAACACTTTGTTGAATGATTTAGCACATATATATTTAGGCATTTGATATCACGCCTACACACCTTTATGTTGGTTTGTCCTGTGTGTTATTGTCCCATTTATGTGTTTTTAAGGGATTTTAATATGTTGAGTGTATTGTATGTAGTGATTATAAATATGTAATTAATAAAAATGTATTTTTTGATCAATTTATGAGTTGAGTGCCTCCCTACATGCTTTTGTCCCGTGGTGTGGAGGCCCCTTCCTCTCTTCCCGATGGGGACAGCACAGGCAGCAGCGGAACCTTATTGCTGCATACTGTTGCCCCTGACCGGTGGGGAAAAGAGGTTGCACCAACACTCCCAGTCTGCCGGCACTGCCGTTGCACACCCCAAAGGCCGGCCCTGTCAGTGGGCCCCCCTGTAGGCTGGGGGCCCCCGGCAGCTGCCCAGCTTTGCCAAGTGCTGACACCAGCCCTGTGTTAAAGGCGGGCTCTATTGGTTAGAGTATCCCCCACCCCTCTTATTGGGCTGGGCCATAGGGCAAAGCGAGATCAGAGCGAAGGCGACTATCCTGAATACTCAAACCAGAGTAAGCATCTGGGGTTTAATCGTTGTTTTACTCAAATACACAATATTATAAAAGTGCAAAGTAGAAGTAAAACAAGTCACCAGTCTCGATTTATTTTTTTACCGATGCTGACCTAAAGAGACAAATTATTCCCTTTTAGATCCGGCATGGCATTGATCAGTGGAACCTCAGACGCGAACCTCCTGCAAGCTAATGTAAATGCACAACAAGCAGCATCTGAGGAGAGCAGTAATTAGAGCGGCTGATCGGGGCAAATGCCTGGGGCGTCATGCTCACAAAGAGTGCAGAGGTGCCGCGGTGTTTTCTAGGGAGATGCCGCCCGGGGCTACCATATCAATAAGCAATTTACACCGGGACTCACGACAAAGGATACTTTAACGCGCTCAGGTTTGTTTTATGAATATATTTATTGTGTTGTAATTTTCTGCTGTAAAATCAATGGCCTCCCTCAAGCACTATGTACATTGTGTAATAGCTGCCAGGGCATAATACAGACACATCGGCGTAGTTTACTTTTCTATGAAACGTTATTAATTCATAGCTAGTAATCTTTTTTTAAACCACGTTCTTGTTTACTTTCTGTTCCTGTAGCTTGTCCCTGGCCAATTAGCTTGCTCTGAAATGTGTAAACTTGCTCAGGGGCCAGAGGATGGCGGAATCACAAACCTCAAATTATTCATAGGGCCCTCTGCTCATAAATAGAAGTAATTACTGGCGACCAGCGGCTTGCTTTATGTCACTATGACCACCAATGAGATTTTCTAGACCCCATACAATCAGGGCCTTATTTCCCATTAGCCAGGGACGTAGCTAAGGTGGAGCAGGGGGGCACCTGCCTCGGGTGCAGCAGGTCAGAGGTGTGCCAAAGGGGGGGGGGGGTCCCTGATTTGGAGGGACTGTCCCTATTTTGAGTCCATGTCCCCCTGTCTCTCGTTGTTCTCCGCTGTCCTTTTTTGAGGTGTAACATGCAGATCTAAACCAATAAATGATTCATTTGCCTATTCAAAGTGTTTCTATTGTTGTAACTGTTACACCCTATTGATCCTATTGATCAATCAATGAGGGGGCGTGACATAATTTAACAATTGTCCCTTTTTCCCACCCTGAAAAGTTGGAAACTATGAGGCCGATTCATTAATAGCTCCAGGTAGCGACAGATGAGCGACAGTAGCGTTATTTTCACAGCACCCGCTAGTATTCGCTGTGCTTGCCCGTTGTTCGGCTGTTGACAGCGACTCAGTCGGTGTGCGGTAATGTTGAATACGGGGTTAGGAGTCGCTGTTTGACAGGTTCCGCGCTGTATGGGAGCGGACAGCGAACGGCCATAGCGAACGGCTCCCAGCATATTCATTAACAAATCACGCTCCAAAAATTCTTGCGCTGTGAAATGCTTGTTTAAACCCCAGAGCGCTGGCGGCGATGGGTTAAAAGTAGTTTTTAACCCCCAAACAACCATATTTTTAGAAAAAAAAAAAAACATGTTTTTCAAAACATTTTGTAATATGAATACATTAATATCAGACCTGTAATATCAATTCGGCACAATTTTTTTTTTTTTTTTTTTTTTTAGCTTAAAAAAAATATCTAACATTGCAGAAGTGGTCACAGAATTTTTGACATTAAAAAAAAAAAATAAAAAAAAATAATAGCAATTAATTATGAATATTTAAAGATTTTTACATTGAAATGCATAGGAGAGCGCCAGGTAGCGAGAGGTCATACCTGTCGCTGTTCAAGGTCGCTCGCTGGCGCTGTGCGGTGAGGCTGGAATAATGATGAATGATTCGCTATCTGGCGCTCTGTCAGTCGCTAAGCAGGATCGGCTTGATAAATGTGTGATTGCGGAGGGGAGCTGGCGTTCTCGTGGCGGTGAGCGTCATTACCGTTCGCTCACCATTCGCTATCTGCCGCTATCCCTTGTTAAATAAGGGCCTATGTTTTAGGGAACTCTGTCTGTGTTAGGTCTGTGTTGGCCACCTGCATTGGGCGGTGTAGTGTGTGCCATTACTCAGCCAGTGAGCTTTTATACCCCCTTAGGCAGATGAGTAACTAGGCTTTCTGGCACCCGGGGCAAAGATTTGAAATGGCAGCCCCCATCTGTTCTTAGGCCTCCCTTGGCGCCCCCCATGACCTGCTGCACCCGGGGCAAGTGCCCCCCCCCCTAGCTATGCCCCTGCCCTTAAAAGCACCTCCCTTATCCATGGAAAGATGGTGTTTGTTTGGAGAGGTTTGTCTGTTATCCTTCAGAAAGCCACCCTGTGTAGCCACGAAGCACTGAATTGTTCCATAATAAACTGTAACCTTCACAAAATAGAGGAATTATTTAATGTACATTGAGGGAAGAGGGGTTAAATGCAGTTTGCAGCTGGAGCATCTCCCAGCTGTCAACAGGTCCCGATCTCCATGCTTCCATTGCTGTGATCATGGGCCTTATTTATGATGGGCACCATTTAGCATCTTTCTGGTGGTTATAGCGCCAGCATTTTTGCTTTTCCTGCTGCTGCGCTGTGGATTATAATGGAACTAAAAGTTGCCGTGCCAGATGCTAACTAATTAGTGTTGCATTAAGCCAGGGGTCCCCAACCCCCTGGCTGCAGCTCACTACCGGGCTTCAGCATCCTGGCTGGTGGTCAACGGCTTTAAGAGCTGGGTGAAGTGAAGGAAGCAGGGTCTCATGCTCCAGGCGCAGTGCAGTCTGGTGCGGTACAAGTCAGCACTGGAGCATCGGGGCTCCAGACTTCCGCCCTCGCCTTAACTAACAGATACATGTGCCTGGTGTCTGGCGCCCAGTGACTACCTTCCTCTGCTTTCCTCCTCCACCTCCTCCCGGTCTCATCCTCCCCTTATCCTCCCCTTCCCTTATCTGCCCCTCTCCTCCACCCACCGACTGTCAGCTCTGTGGCTCTGTGTGAGGAGCTGGAGTGACGTGACTCCCTTCACTGCGTACTGACTAAAGTGCAGTGACTGAAAAGCAGGGGGATCCCCCGGCAAAGACAGTGACAAGGTAAGCAGCACAGTGAGTCTGTGTCTGCATTGGCATTCACTCCTTTTTAAGTAGAACCAAACCCGGGATTTTGACTATCCCAAGTTTTGTTCCTTGCCTCCCAGGCATCCCACTGTGTGAAACCCCCCAGATTGCCCTGTTAACTAACCCCTTTCCAGTCCTATGGCACATGCGCGGTCAGAGAAATTTTCTGAATGACATATGCATGGCAAATGGCTCTGACAGGACATGAGCCTGCGCATGCATCATAGAACCAGGAAGAGGTGAGTTAACAGGGCAATTGGTTGGGTTTCACACAGCAGAACATCCCAAATTGGGATGCCCCAGAGAAGGCCCTGCCCTCAATCCCAAGCCTGCCTCAACTCCACCCCAAAACCCACCTCCAGCCCCACCCCAACGACACCCCACAGTGAGCCTTGAAATTGACTCCAAGAAAAGTGGATTCTAAAAAGGTTGGGGACCACTGCTCTAAGTATTCAGTGGCCTGTGTCAGTGCCTGTTAGATCTGACGGTCAATTATCCATGCACCAGTGAGCGCCACTCTGTCCTACCATATTTTTGGCACTGCATGGTGTATTTATGATTTTTTTCCTCCTTGAGAAGATTGGCGCTGTATGTTTCCGTTGCTGGTTGGCGTTTCATTATTACAATTACAAGAAATCACTGCTTTGTACAAAGGGAACAAACTTTACAGAAGCCATGAAAAATGATCTTTCTATGACATAAAAATGGCATTGGTCATCTAGGTCCTGCGTTTCCATTATTGACAAGTCCCAATGCAGGTTCTGTACAAATAAATGTGTATAATTCTAATTATGAACATTTCAGTCTAGTTCTGCCCATTGTGCTCTATAGGATTTTGACCTGGTGCTGCTTCAACCAGAGCGCTGGGCCCGAGGCTTTTTGGGTGCTAGTGTTAAATAAGACGCTAGTTGGCGGCCACATCGGTGCAGCCTGTTTTGTTTTTTGTTTCTTAAACGCATGCTGAGGCTGAAAAAGTGGCACTGAAGCTTCATAAATAAGGCTCCATGTGACTCCTGTGTGTATGGAGCTAAAGCAGAGAAGCTGGCAAGAAGTATATGTATGCCCCTGTGACTCTGCATTGTATCCCTTGTGCCCTTTCCCCCAGCATTGCATTGCCTGCATTTAACCCTTTGCATGTCAGACAGAAAAGTGTGCATGGAACATGGATCAGAATAGGTAAACATTGAAGATCTAGCCCAGAAACAATGTGCTGTGCAGGTGAGTATAGAATTTTAAAGGAACAGTTCTGGCAATGACAATAATAAGGCACCAAGGAATTCATCAGAAACTGGTCCCATGTCCCTCTCCTCCATTTCCTGCAGTGTGATCTAGATGCTGTAACAGCTTTCCAAAGTCTCTCCTTTTTTTCCTTTCTGTTTTCTACAACCACGCTCCAAATGTGGTCACACGGCCACCCCTGTTCCTCTGCGCTCCCAGCATAAACAAGCCCGGCAAGCATGAGCACTGTGACTTGCCAGAATTGGTCACGCCTGGAGGGCTAATGGACAGAGGCAGCCAGGTGACCACATTTGGAGGTGGTCATAGATGAATGGTGTGGGGAGTGATATCGACTGTACCTTGAACAGCTGATGTGTGGTCTGGAATTGCTCCCTGTTGAGCCACCTGCTGTTGTGTTTGTGCATGTGTCTTGTATTTATATATGTAGCTTCCCCTGGGTCTTTTGGTTCTTTTGTTTTATAATTCCCTCCTCTGTCTTAACTATAAAGTGATGTTTGTAGCCCCGCCTCTGGGCTGGATCATTGTGTCTCTGTCTGATTGTACATGTGCTCTCCAGCCCTCTGTGACTCACGTTCTTGGTTCTGTGTACTGAGGCCCAGGACCTCCATTCTCTGTACTAGGACCGAGGTCTCCATTGTCTGTGGTGAGCTTAGGCCATCCACTAGGCTCCAGGCTAGTTCCTGTTTGCCGATACTCGGGGAAGGTATGTATAGGTGCTGATCTAGGAGGGTTAACACAGAGGGACATTCCAAATCAGGGTGCCCTGGGGGGGGGATAATGAAAATCCCAGGTTTTGGTCCACTTAAAGTCATAACTGCAAAACGTAGTAGCTCAAAAATGTGTTTTTGAGCTTGACAGAACTTCTGTGTTACAGTTGTTTTCAGAAGCCTGCAGACAACCCTCCCCCTACCCGCCACCCATTGCAAGGGTCTCTTTTATTGACTGTATTAGTGTTAGGATATTTTAGAATTTATGCTGCTTTTCTGCCACAAGTATTATGCGGAGATAGCTTAGCTTGGGGCGACAAAGGCACACTGCCCCTCGGCAGCTAGTTATCACTAAGCCTGGCCTCTAGCTAATCTCTCTCCCGCTATACACATATATTCCTACA
This sequence comes from Gastrophryne carolinensis, assembly GCA_027917425.1. Taxonomy (NCBI): domain Eukaryota; kingdom Metazoa; phylum Chordata; class Amphibia; order Anura; family Microhylidae; genus Gastrophryne; species Gastrophryne carolinensis. Next base: position 40,198,122 of record CM051238.1, read on the forward strand.
AAAAGTATTCACCCCTTAAAAAAGTTTCTTATTGTCATAGAACATTAAATAATAGGGGATTTTATTTGCTTTTTTGTGTGCTGTGGAATAGAGCACTGCAGATTGGTTTCAATGAATTACAAAGAAAAAGAAACCAACAAATAGCTAGTTAATCTACCTTACATCAGTTATTAGAGGATGCACATTACATGGCTTTATTTGTGATGGGTCTCATTGCATGGCACATCTAAACATTGCAGTTTTTTGTGGTAAACTGTTAAAGCCCTGTCTGCCTGTTGCACACAAAGAACAGAATTTTTTTTTAGTTTCTGATAATAAGAAAGGACACAGGGAAAACATATTAAGTACATAAAGAAAGAGGGGTGCAAATAGCCATGGAAAGTAATGACACCAGCTGCAATCTATCAATAATTATAAAGTAATCCTTCCTCAGCTGTTTCAACCTGAGGGCCTATAAAAAGGTGTCTCATTGCCAAGGTGCCACACAAGAACCATCACGTGATGGGTAAAACCAGTGAGCTTTCTCAAGACAACTACTGAGCGTTCCAGTGAGTACTGCTGAAGGCAATAATCCAGAAGAGGAAAAAACATCATTGTACCATAAACCACCCACGACCAGGTGCTCCCTGCAAGATTTCAGACAGAGGAATGAAAAGAAATACCAAAAGAATTGTCCAAGAGCCAAGATCAAGCTACAGAAAGACCTGTAATCAGCTGGTATAATTGTTTCAAAGACACAATACAATAAGTAATGCGCTGAGCCACCATGGCCTGTATGCACACTAGACTATATTGCTGAAGAAAAAACATGTTGAAGCGCGTTTAAAGCTTCCTCAACAACATTTAGACAAACCTGTAAAATACTGGGGGAATATAGTCTGGTCAGATGAGACCACAATTAAATTCTTTGGATGCCATAATACACACCATGTTTGGAGGTCAAAAGGCAGGACTGCATATCACTCCAACAACACCATTACAACAGTGAAGTTTGGAGGTGGGAACATCATGGTATGGGGCTGTTTTTCAGCACATGGCACTGACACCCTTTGTATAATTGAAGGAAGGATGTATGGACTAATGTACTTCTTGATAAGAATCTGCTGCCATCGACCAGCAAGATGAAATGAGGGTGGACATCTCAGCAAGACAATCATGCCAAACACACAGTTCCCAAAAACTCTTAATTGGTTTCATAGAAAGAAAATAAAGCTGATAGAATAGGCCAGCCAATCACTTGACTCAATTGAACATCTATGAATTGAAAATCTATGAGGGGGCAGTTGCATGTGTGCAACTTAGCAGGCCGGATGCCCAGACGCTGCGTTCCGCACAGTGGGAGGCTATTCAGCTCATTTTCAGCCTCACAGGTGGCAAGGTCAGACCTTCTCTGCCCCCACACCGCTCTGTGGGCTAGCTGGGCTCCTGGCATGGTCCTGCAGCATAAACATAAGAGACACCAGAGGAATCAGCTGGGAACTCCAGCTCTAGCGGCTGGCACGAGCAGCAGGGAGCAAGGCACAGGCAGCACAGCCGATAAAGCCTCACTTGATTCAGTAAAAAGCTGGCCTCAGCAATCCTTATCCTCACCTAAGGCGGGCGCTCCCTCCTCCATTGACCAGGACACCATCTTGCACCTACAGTCAGTCATCAGAGAGGAGGTACATTCTGTAGAAGAGGAAGTCTCTGCAGTATCAGCTAAGCAGGCGGTGGCCCTGTTAAAAGAGACCAGGGATCTGGGGTACTGCACAGAGCATTTGGAATCCGCTGTCACCACTATTTTAAAGGGACATGAGGAGGAGGTAGAGCATGTGAATGAGGACATGCTAATTCTAAAAGCCCAGAAAGAGGACCTTGAAAACCGCAATCACAAGTGTAGCTTGCACTTTAGGGGCCTCACTGAGGCCATAGAGGACATGCCTGGCACCATCACAGCCCTGCTGCAGGAGCTAGTCCCTGAGGTCCCAATAGCGCACTTCAAGCTTGACCAAGTGAACCGGCATTAATCACTCATTCATCCCACAGATGCCACTTCCCTTCGGGCACAACATAGTTGTATGTTTACATCACTACCAAACCAAGGAACTGGTCTTAAAAGCATCCAGAGAGAAAGCCTCGCTCTCCTTCCAGAACAACAACTATCACATTTTTGCTGATCTGGCCCAGAGCACCATCCTAAAAAGACGATCATTTAAACCCAATCTACAAGTACTGCGGGAGCTGGGGATCAGATACAGATACTTTAAAGTTGTGTTCATGCATGCAAGGAAACAAGTCTAAGCCTCTACCCTACAAGAGCTTCATGACTGTTTTGTGGCACTGGGCTTGAAACAGCCAGAACAGGACATAAGCTCTCCAGGGATCCCTCTCCACTCCAAAAACCCAGAAGACCCTGATTACTGCTACTAGATGGAAGATTTCTCTATACTCCCCATCAGAAATCCCAGCGGCAGAAATTGCAGGTTATGAAGCAACTGTTCTCTCAGGTGTTCCAACCTAGCCAGAACAGCTGACGAAGGCCTAGGCATTAGGGTAACACCTTGCATTCCTAACACTGCTTGGCAGTATGTTCGGGAACTAATGCTCATGAGATTTATTTGCACTTGTGCCTATAGTGGGCCACATATACATGTGTCATGTTCTACAGTTGTTATCTCTAGTTGTCCTCAATAGCTCCTCCTTTCGCACTCAAGTGATAGTAGGAGCTAATTGCAAATACTGTTATACCTTTTGTTATGTTTCATGTTTGCAGGTTTACAAATGGATGGATGTGAGAGCTAGCCCACACCTTTAAGTGTAGGCACTTAGTTGCTAGCATCTACTTACCCTCCTGTGTATACGCACCCCCCCTCTCCGGTGATGTTTGTGTGAGGCAGTATGGCGCTCACTTGCTGTGTTATCCCATATTAAGCCCCCACTCCTATATCCCACCACAAGATTGTTTATTGTCTCGGCTAACCTGGCCCCTGATATGATATGCTTTGCAGGCTAACATGTCACCCCTGAACCATTAGCTTGTTTTACCTTTAGCCTCCAGGTGTTCTACATGCTATCGACCCTATAGCTCACTGAGTGTTTCTCCGCAACAGATGAGCTAATATTTTGTGGCCCAGATCACAGATGTACATTGGGTTATGTATACCATTATGTATACCATAGCTATCCGCTTTATTCTTAATTTTCTCGATTCCCTCTCTATCCCACTGCTTAGTCCCCATATGCCTACACCTCAGGCACCCCCAGACTGGACGGGCCACCTTCCCAGAGTTTTTCATTACGCTTTTATGTCTCTCAAAATTATATCTATCATGCACAAGGGCTGAACTCCCCAAACAAAGGGTCTAGAATACTTAACTACTTTAACTCTATATGGGCTGATGTAGTATGTGTCCAGGAGACCCACTTTTCTATCTGCCCCAAAACAGCTTAATAATAGATAATATATTAATGCCACATTGGATGTCTCTCTTCTCCCTAAACTAAGAACCTCCTGTCCAGCAACTACCAATGGCAGCGGACATGTCAGTTACCATACTTAGGATTTATTATGACTGCTAGTCTGGATACAAAGCCAATTATTCTAAATGTTCAAACACCTGTCCTCCTTTCTCAATTCGTGAAGCCATCTGAGGCTTTCCTGGAAAATATAATCTATTAAAATGACCATGTAGCCTAAGATCCTTTACCTTTTTAGAGTTCTTCTGTTCGCAATCACTAGCTCTGCTATCAACAATCTCCAAACCAAAATTTTTAAGTGAACAAGCAGGTCCTTCTCTGTACAAGTACTGTATGATAGCCCAACTCTCCCCTCTAGCATTGCTTTATGCTCGGGCTGGGTCCTTATGAACTCCTCCTTGGTGAAACCTCTCTCAATCACATCAGTGTTCTGTTCTCAGAGCCTCTCCCGATCTCCATCTTATTCATTAAGCCTATGTGACAAAGTGAGTAGCCACATTTCCTTGCCCCACGCTCCTCTATCCCCACTGTTAGGTAACCCAATTTTTCCCCCAGGATTGCAATGCTTTCAGCAGCTTCAAATGGTGGGATAGCAATGGATTTTCCACACTGGAATCTTTATGATCCTCTAGGGTAGGGAATTGCTGGACAGGACACATTTTACTACATATAAAGACATGCCTCATGCAGAGATCTTTATATACCTGCAGCTGAAGCACTTTTTTACTACCCTGCTATCCAATTCGCACTCTCTATACTGGCCAACTCCCTTTAAGTCTAGGTGCAAACAGGACCCATTTGCTGAAGCATCAATCTCAGATCTATACGATACACTTCTGACTCCCTCTGCACCAGTTAAACATAATGATCAAATGGGAACTGGACTTGAGGGAGTCTAAGGGCCTAGAGGTATGGACTAATACTAGGAAAGGCTCTTACAATATATTAGCTGCCGAAAATGCGGTATTACACTCCAGATAAGATACATTGATTTTTCCTGTCCCAAGACCTCTACTGCTTCTGTGGGTGTCAGGAAACGGGCTAAATGATACATATTTGGTGGTCCTGTCCGACAGCAGTACCTGCAGAGCATACTCTCTTTTGACTTTGCTGATAAACGCTACACGAGCCAGTGACCTGTGGGAGACACTGCTCTCGTATGGAACCAACTAATGCTCCAGATATGAATGGACCCTCACTAGAGATATCCTCATAGCAGTTAGGCTCACCATGGCTAGGAATTGGAAGGGCCCCAACATCTCATGGCCTAAAATATTAGATAGAATCTCCGATATTTTGACCAACAAGAAATTAACTTCCATCGTGCATAACTTCCATGAAAGGTTTCTCCTGGTATGGTCTCCCTCGATAGAAGATAAAAATCTGAACCAAGACATGCCACAAATAATATGGTCTTAGTGGCTGCTTCCTTCTTCAGGTAACTTTGTGCCAAACGCTGATGGCTATCTATCTTGGAGAATTTACCCACCAGCCTAAATCTAAGCCTAAGCTACCTCACAGCCAAATCAGCCTTGAACCTATGCTAGCAGATGATTAACTGTCAATGTAAGCTCTTTTAAGATAAGCTTAAAATAATGCACCACTACAGTAACCATTCACTAATGTTTGTCTGTTAACAAAAAGGAATATCTCTCTCTATTTAACTGGCTATGTTAAACCAGTTTTTTTCTTTATGTGTCAGGTTTGTCCCCATATAATGCATCCTTAGCTTATGATGTTGTACAAATGATGTGTTCCACTTGGGTACTTGGAAATAGTTCAATTAAAATGATTGTAAAAGAAATTCCATGGAGGGAACTAATGCTTAGAGTTCGTAGAAGGAACACAAAGAACCTTCAGGATTTGAAGAGGAAGAATGGAGTTGCATGCATTGCTCACACCTGAGCAATGCATGCAACTAGTTACTCTATACAGGAGGCATCTTGAAGCTGTAATTACCAACAAAGCCTTCAATACTTTTTCCATTTCTCATTTTTTTTTGGACGATATCAAGCATCAATTCATCCATAGAATTCAGAAAAGAATTCAGATAAGAATGAAAGAATTAGGAGGGACCACTTACAATGTAAGGTACTAATTTAAGTCATGGGGCTGGATTTCAGCCCTTTGTGGATCCTTCACTGTTCCCTGGGTTTAACAATATATATTTATGTGTCCCCAGGACAAAGGTTATTCAGTAGTTCTTTACAGCAGGGGTGTCAAACTAACTTAGAGGGCCACATCAGCATTCTGGTTGCCTACAATCAGCCCGGTAGTAATAAACAGAACAAAATGCAATCAGGACCATTCCAATCTATAGTTACAGAATAATTTGCCCCAGAACATTTATTTTGCCAGATGTAAGAGCAGAATTATTTTGCCTAGGACAGATGCAGGAGCAGAATTATTTTGCCTAGGACAGATGCAGGAGAATTATTTTGCCTAGGACAGATGCAGGAGCAGAATTATTTTGCCTAGGACAGATGCAGGAGCAGAATTATTTTGCCTAGGACAGATGCAGGAGCAGAATTATTTTGCCTAGGACAGATGCAGGAGCAGAATTATTTTGCCTAGGACAGATGCAGGAGAATTATTTTGCCTAGGACAGATGCAGGAGCAGAATTATTTTGCCTAGGAGAGATGCAGGAGAATTATTTTGCCTAGGACAGATGCAGGAGCAGAATTATTTTGCCTAGGACAGATGCAGGAGCAGAATTATTTTGCCAAGGACAGATGCAGGAGCAGAATTATTTTGCCTAGGACAGATGCAGGAGAATTATTTTGCCTAGGACAGATGCAGGAGCAGAATTATTTTGCCTAGGACAGATGCAGGAGCAGAATTATTTTGCCTAGGACAGATGCAGGAGCAGAATTCTTTTGCATAGAACAGATGCAGGAGAAGAATTATTTTGCCCAGGGCAGATGTAGATATTATTTTCCCAGGACAGATGCAGAATAGTCGAATTATCCTTCCCAGGACAGCCACAAAATTATTTCAGCCAGTACAGTTGCAGAATTATTTTGTCCAGGGCAGCCACATGTAGGGGCCTGGGTATAACTATGGGACCAAAGGACCATGTCAGTTAACTAATAAGAACCCCTTATAATAAAGTTAACCAGACATTAAGCTCTTTTGTGGTTTCTACCCATAAATGTGCATAGGCACTGCATTACCCTAAAATAGGCAAGATGGCAGTAGCGGGTTTAGTCCAAAGACTTACATTGGGGCATAGGCTATAATGGGTGATTGTTCTAGAAGGTGAAGTAAGAAGGGTTGTTAGTCATAACAGGATGTAGAGTAGAAACATAGTTATAACTAGAAGGGTAGGGATTGGTTAGAGGGTTTAGAGAGCAACCTATCAGATGTTGGACATGAGGTCGAACATGTGATGGAATGTTCTGGAAGGTAGTGACGGGATATAGGGAAGCCCCAATCCTAAAGGCCAGTGTGATTCACCATCTTGAACTGTAAGAGGAGCGGGAATACAGAGAGAGGAGGGAGAGATCCAGCAAGGACAGAGTTCCCATGACTTTCTGATTGTACCAGTGACTATGGACAGAACCCGGAGATGTAATTGTACCTGTGCCGTGTTTGCTGTTTGCCTGTGGATTGAATAAAGAGGAACTCTGCTTTCATCTCCTGGACTTGTGTTCATCCTTCCAAGCGGCAACAGTGAGTACTAACCTTCCCTGCAACTGCACCCTAACGCTTACCTACCCCCACACAGACACTTGGAAGCACCCTGGGCCCAGAAGAACCTGCTCCCTGACATCCTCACCGAACACCCGGTGCGTGAGGGCTACACACAGAATCAGTTTGCCCAGCACAGATGCAGACCCTGAATAATTTTGCCCAGAAAAGTTGCAGAAGCTGAATCATTTTGTTCCCATCCCGCCTGGCACCCTCTGCTGTGGCAGTAAGGTGGGAGGGCACTAGGCCTGTAACTCGCCGGCCAGCACCTCCATGTTGCTGTGCTTAGATACCGTCCCTCGTATAGGCCACGCCTTAACCATGGACGGGCCCCCTCCTAGATCCTCCCTGTGGGGGGGGGGGGTGGATTGATGATACTGCTTCCTGTCTCTATGCTCCATGCTAGGCAAGAAAGGAGCAACTGCAGCACCACTAGTATGGGGCACAGCACCACCACCAGTAGGGCACACAGCAATACCACCACCACATACCACCACCACCAGTAGGGCACACAGCAATACCACCACCACCAGTAGGGGGCACAGCCAGGGCCGGCTCCAGGGTTTTGTGGGCGACAGAGTCTCAGTGGGTCCCCTTTGTCACGTCACATGTGACAGTAAAACTGCATATAGTTGATATCGGCAAAGATTTAGTGAAATTTGGTGTAAACTCTTCAACTGCGTGTATGCTGCAGAGTGAATTGAAGTGAATAAGCCTTTTTACCCCATCAGTTTTCACTTGCACAGTCCTAGTCCATTTTTAGTTAACGCTGCTTTAATCTGTGCCCCCAGACCCTGTCACTGGAGTTCCACTTTAATGCTCTGTTTGTAGATCCGGCATACACAGTTGACCACATTCCTGGTTACCTGATGCGCTTCCTCACCCAGCTTAAACATCTGGGCACCGGAAAATAATAAAATAAAAAATATTCCAGGGCCCACTGTGTGTGCGCGGTAGGACCAGGAAGGGGTGAGTTTGTTTCGGCGACCTGGGGCAAGGAACAAAACCCAGGATAGTCAAAATCCTGGGTTTTGGTCCACTTTAAAGACAAGCCATATCAAAAGGAAGCCCCCCCCCAGGCAGCTCATCTTCTCTCCACGCAGACAGATCTTTCCTGCTAAAAAGTACAAGATTGATGGAACTAAATTGTACTGTAGTATTACCAGTTATATGTGGCGGCAGCTTTGTCGCACATGCTGCTAATCAGATGGCGCACAGCGTCGCAGTGGTGTATTTGTGGTGCGATTAGTCCAATTTGATCAGACAACCAATTGAAAGGTCTAATCGTTTTGGTCTGATCATCACACCCGGAGTCTCATCGGGATGCCCCGCTGTGTAAAACCCCCCAGAACGCCGCTATTCATTCACCTCTTCCTTGTTCCATGTGGCAGATATACAAGCTCTCATCCAATGAGAGCCATCCGACTATGACTTATGTCATTTGGCAAGTGGCTTTCATTTGACAAGAGCCTGTGCATGCGCCGTTGGAGGGAGAGGTGAGTAAATAGCAGTGTTCTAGGGGGTTTTCACACAGGGGGGAATCCCGATTAGGAAAAGCCAGCAGCCAGGGATGCCCCAGGGAGAGGGTCTGATCATTTTATCCACCTTAGAAAACATTAAGCTTATCCACCAAAAGCCAAATGCTGGTGGATAAGCAGAAAGCTTGAACTTGCTATAGTACAGATGCAGAAAAAAAAAATCTAAATCTAATCTAAACTATAGTTACCTTGCTGACAGGCTTCCTCACTCAGGACTGTCAGCGTAACCTCTGCGTTCACGGCTGTCCGCTGAAACTGACAGCATGGGGCAGGAGGGGGCCCGGGCTGGAGAGGAGATAGCCCCGCCCCAACAAACGTTCCAGCCAATCAGCAAAAGGGTGCTGGTGGAAGTCCGGGCGGGAGGCTGAGATAGCCCTGCCCACCTGTCAAGCAAGCCAGTCAGCATCCTGCGCGGGGCCAGCGCCGAGGCACAACGCAGCCAGCATATTTTCATATGCTGTGCTGCCTCAGTAGGCCCCCCGCCCACTGCGCTGGCCCTCGGCAGATGCCTGACCCTGCCGGTTGGTAGCGGCCCTGTATATATATGTATATATGTGTATATATATATATATATATTTGCCCCTGGAGCATGTATTTAAATATCTAGTTAAAGCAGTCCTTCACTCTGAATAAGAGTCTATCTTATATGTTTCCCACACCCTGTACATACAGATTGCTCACATTAAAAATCATCCTACCTGCATCTACTGCATGCTATGAGCCTTTAAACATCCAAGATGGCGGCTCATGGAACGTCAGGCAGCCTGCAAACAGGAAGTGCCTTCTGACTCTGTGCTGCTCTGCATTCTGGGATTGCTGACCTTTTCCTGACCCCAGCTCTGCTCTGTCTGAGAAAGCACAGCTATAACCCGCCCCCGTGTACTTTATCTCACTCTCCTCAGTAAGTGTGATGTTTCTGAGTCAAGATGGCGGCGCCCGTATCCTAAAGTCCTGAACAGAGTTGCAGCCCAGTGGGGGAAAGAATAATAAGTGACTAATAACTTAAACTATATTAACTTTAGATGCTGGGGAATCATTTTTTAAGGGTTTGGGCTTTTCAATAAATCATGGTGAAGGTCTGGTTTAAATTAATATTGGTGACACATAACGGATCATATAATTGTACCCTATTTATTTAATTAGAGTTGCAGGTGCAGCTATTTGTACATTGTTGATTATACTGTTATATAATGCCTAATTACTTTTTTTCATTATTTGTAGAATTGTGTGCATCATTAAACATTTTCATGTTGTATATATGTTTCCATTCTCCGTATTTTTCCATTTATGTCCACTTTTTAATAGACGCCTGTAGGCATTCATTTATATTCTACCCTCCAGCTTTTGCTGTATTACTTTTGGCTACAGCTACGTACTTCTATTGGCCCCTTGTGAACTTGTTTACTGGGTGCAGTAACTTTATATGTGGCGGTGGTAAGCTGTTAAATGTAACCTAAATTATAAAAGCATCAGGTTACTTTATAAGAAGTGGGGACCCAGAAGCGCTGCAGATTTCTGTGATTGCGCTGTTGCTATACAGCTGCAATCACAGTAAAAAAAAAAACAATTGAAGCGGTTCCCAGGATTTTGATCACACTGACAGCCTGTGAAAGGGATAAATGTTGAGCCTCCCTCACTGCTCAGATCTATTCCGTTGTTTTGTATGAGAAAACCTCTGTTACAGTTACAGAGTTACTTCAGGACAGAGTAGAAACAGTGTTTCTTCTGTAACTTCTGTAAAAATAACATAACCCCTTACTGCTCTGACTGTCTGAAGCATAAAGACTTTTTTTCATACCCTAATTCAGTTCAGTTTTCTTTAGAAAAAAGGCCAAAATGTTCAAATTTTCTTTACGATAAATACCTTAGGTGGTCAACATTTAAGTTGTAACTAAATCCCTCTTAAACCGGACCTTCAGCATAATTTAATGAAAAGCCCATACCCTTAAAAAACTATTCCCCAACATCTAAAAAAATATATATTTTACGTTTTTAGTCGCCTAACTATTATTCTTTTCCCCACTGGGCTTCAACTCTGGATATGGGCGCCGCCATCTTGCCTCAGGAGCTTCACATACCGAAGAGAGGGGAGGGGGGAAGTGCAGGGGGGTGGATTATAGCTGTGCTTTGCACAGACAGAGCAGAGCCAGGGTCAGAAAATGGTCAGAATGCATAGTCTGCAGGAAGACTTCATGGGCTGGCTGCCATCTTGTATGTTAAAAAGGCTCAAGAAACACAATAGGTGCAGGTAGAAATATTTTTAATGTGGGCAATCTGTATGTACGGGGTGGGGGAAACATATAAGATAGGCTCTTATGTGAAGGTCTGCTTTAAACATTTATATAACCTGCATATAATACTTGAGGTCCCTTTATAATATTTCAGCATGAGCAACAGTGCCCAAACCAAAGCACAATGCTGGAGCAGCCAATGGGGTGGACCAAAATCTTTTTGGCACCAAAAAGATTCTGTTTGTGTTCTGGTCACTTCTAGGGGGTTTCAAGTAAACATGCATCCTGGAGTGTGGGTAGGCACCGTGGGCCTGAGACATACTTTAGGTTCCCTTCAACTTTGGTAAAGCATCTGCATGTAATGCTTTAACAAAGCAAAGCTTCCTTAACATATTTAAAACATGAATGTATGTAATTAGAAACCCCTTGAAAGAACAATTCTACTTTGGACTGAAAGAAATTAAAAATCCTGTGTAATCAGGGGCCTAACTTGAGGGGGTGCAACCGCATTGGAGCCCAGATGGTCACGGGGCCACATCATTGTTGGTCCTCAATCTTATTTATCATATTTGCACTCACTTAGCAAAGGAGAAAGGAATCACGATGTGTATCTGCTGTTTCAGTCTTTAGTTGTCTAGCTGCAGCCAGTTGAGTTAAAAAAAGTTTACTGTATGAGCTGTGAAAGGGCCCCGTTTAAAGTGGACCAACACCCAGGATTTTGACTATCCTGGGTTTTGGTCCACTTCGGCGGGGCACCCCGATCGGGGGTGCCCCGCTGTGTGAAACCCCCCAGAAACCCAAAAAAACTCACCTCTCCCCGCTCCCACGTGAACGCCGCAGCCAATCCCCGCCAACGTCCAGGCGAGGGACAGGAACGTCCAAGCCGCTTCCGCCGCCGCCGCCTCCCGCGCGTCACTCTCGGAGCGCGCGCGCCCCCGCCGGCCATTCACAGAGGGCCGGGGCGGGCGCGCGCACGTCTGGAGGGGCGCGCGGGAGGCAGCGGCGGCGGAAGCGGCGGGGGATCAGGTAAGATCTTTTTGGGGTTTCTGGGGGGTTTCACCCCGCGGGACATCCCGATCTCGGATGTCCCGCGGGGTGGGAGGTGATCGGCCCGGGAATCTTATAGATTTCCGGGCCGATCACCCCTGGGTGTTGGTCCACTTTAATGTTCGCACCAGGGCCCTGTCACATTCATTTAAGCCACTGTCTGTAATGTTTTTCATCAGCATAGAATGCTAGCGTTCCTGGTTAATTACATAATAATAGCTTTAGAGCAGGGGCTCTCCACCTTTCTATGACAAGTACCCCTAGTGACAAGCAGTTGCAACCAAATGCCCGGAAAAGAAGAGGGGAGTTGATTACTAATGTTAGTAATAAGTAAATAAGTAGGCACTTTGAAGCACTTTTTTGTGGAAAGAATAAAAATTTACTGTTAAAATAATATACCAGACCTACCAGAGCGACTGTTGGCGAGTACCCCCCGGCAGGTGCATAGCTAGTGGGGGGAGCAGGGGGGGCACATGCCCAGGGTGCAGCAGGTAAGGGGGGTGCCAAAGGGAGGCCTGAGCACAGATGGGGGCACCATTTTGCCAGAAAGCTTAGCTACTCCTCTGCCCTGGGGATACACATACAGCAGGTTGAGAAACAGTGCTTTAGAGTATAGTACGAATGCCAAAGCTACTGGCAGAATGCTAATGCCTTTAAGCTTCAGTGGACAATGAAGTTTAATGGGCAGGCCAAACTCCCACAAAATAATGCACCTTTAGAGTATAGTAAATCATCTGCATATATTTTCAACAAAATATTTTTTAACATCTTGGATCGGAACCCAGGATTTTAGTCCACTTAACAGAGGCATCCCAATTTAAGCTGACCCTCTGTAAGTATCACCATAGATCACTGGTAAAATGCACCCTCCTGGCAGTTCCAATCAGCACTCGGCTCCATTCAGCTTCTCTTCTCCTCGGCAAACGGAAACGGACATCAGTGTGGCGAAGAAACTGAATGGAGTGATCGCACCGGCGACCGCTGGGGATGTGCCACTGCTAACCTTTCACAAATATCCGCTCATGCACCTTGGTATTGTTGGCTAGATGAGATCCCCACAGTTTCACAAAGCAGGGCATCCCAAATTGGGATGTACCAGGGAGTTAGCTAGCCTTGGCGTCTTTTAGACCTGCATATAATAATGAGGGTCACCTTTAAAGTGGACCAAAACCCAGGATTTTGACTATCCTGGGTTTTGGCCCTTTCCCCGATCGGGGGTGCCCCACTGTGGGAAACCCCCCAGATCGCCGAATGCAACTCACCTCTTCCCGGTCCTACGGCTTGGCCGCTCGTCCAATCAGCGCGCTTGGAGCCGCTGACATCAGGCCGTCTAAGCCAGTGTCTAAGGCCAGAGGCTACAAATGCTCTGGCAGACACATCTCCCGCTTCCCTCTAACAGGAAGCGCGCCAGCGATTCAAAAATGCCTGGCGTGGGCACGCACCCTGCTAGAGGGATTTATTTCACCCCTGAGGCCTGCACCCCTTACTTTCTTATTACTAGGCTGTGCATATTCAATATTCCTTTTTGGTCTCTGCTAGAGGGATAGTGCACATGCGCCATTGGGCCGGGAAGCAAGGTAAGTGCACGGGGCGACCTGGGGGGTTTCACACCGTGGGGCCTCTCAATTCTGGATGCCCCGGGGGGAGGGAATTGACTGGTCCAGGAATCTTATAAATGCCCAGGCCGATCGCGCTTGGTTTTGGTCCACTTTAAAAAATATTGCATATTTAGAGTAAAAAAAATACAATCTTCACCTTCATCATATCAGCTAAGTTTCTCTTTTAAAAAATAATATATCTTTTAGCGTAAAGTATATTATTGTATACAACTGCTAGAGATCCGGTTTAACAAGTGGTTGAGGATATGTCCTGCCAGCCACTTTCCCATGATGTATGTGAATTACATTAGATACACTAGGTCAGATTTGGCAGCGGGGGCCCATGGGGTCTAGTTTCCCTCTCGCAAAACAATACTGAGGTCACGCCCCACCACAATATCACATCTCAGTTTTTACGCTTTGGTGGCTATGAAGAAATAAAATAAGTTTAAATCAAAAAGCTCTTTGCCGTTGCCTGGCGGCTCCGCTTTTCCAGCGATGGCTTCCATATAAAAAATATCGCTCCCCGACGCCTCCACAGAAAAGACTGACTCCCAGACCCCCCAAGCTGTCAGGAGCCGGTTGGACCAAACACACAAATCATCACTCTGTCCATTTGCTGTAGGAGATAAAAAGCTCCCGAGGCGGCAGAATCAGCTCCAGACAACAGGCAACGTCTGGAAAAGCAACTGCATTATAATGATTAACGCTCCACAAAAATTCATTCAAGGTTTTATTACTTCTAATATCTTCTGTTTCGATGGAATTTTTATTTTTGTGGAATTTTTAGAAGTGTTTGTTTTATGCCAAACGGATGTGCAGAGATGCCAAGTCACATGATTATTTTGGGTGTCAGAGGAATTTAAAGTGGACCAAAACCCAGGATTTTGACTATCCTGGATTTTAGTCCTTTCCCCTGGGGCACCCTGATTGTGGGTGCCCCGCTGTGTGAAACCCTCCAGGTCGCCGAGCACAACTCACCTCTTCCTGGTCCTACAGCGCATGCGCGGCCACTCGTCCAATCAGCGAGCTCAGAGCCGCTGACGTCACGTCGTCTAAGGCTTCATCTAAAAGCAGCAGCTCCGAGGGCGTTTTTGCCCTGCATCCTCCACTACCCTCCAACAGGGAGTGTGCCCGTGCCGGCCATTCACAAATGTGCTCTGCTATAGGGATGCGGCCGTGGCTCACGTATGCGCCGTTGGACCTGGAAGCAAGGTAAGTGTATGGGGTGACCTGGAGGGTTTCACACAGCAGGACATCCCAATCTTGGATGCCCCGGGGGGGAGAGAATTGATCTATAAGATTCCTGGGTCAATTGCGGTGGGTTTTGGTCCACTTTAAGCCCCCTCACCCAGTCACCCATCAAACAGATGATTTCAAGAGACAGGGCCCCATGCTGGAAAATACTGCTCTGCTGCTGCTTCCAATATATTGGTGTTTCAGGGGTTGATGCCTATGTGCCTCCATCCTTACTCACACTGCAGTTAGGGTTGCCACCTGGCCGGTGTCGAACATACATATGCAAGGCAAAGGGCTATGATTGGATGGGAGCTCGTGGATGCGCCATAGGAACGGGAAAAGGTGAATTTTACTAGGTGATCTGGGGGTTTCACACAGTGGGGCATACCAAATTACAATACTGGGGGGGGGGGGGCAAGGAACAAAAGCCAGGGTAGTCAAAATCCTGTTTTTTGTTCTGCTTTAAACCGGGCCAACACCCGTTTTTTCTTTAAAAGTGTTGGTCCCGCACACAGCAAATAGGAACAAGCTTGGGGGGCATCCAGAATGCTGGACCTCCATGAATATAACCCCCCCCCCCCAGAACGCCCGATATCCTTACCTTCACCTCAAGCTAGTACTGGGGAAGGACTCCAGAGATTGGCTGCTGAGTGGTCACGTTGCCCATGGTCGCATCCTCAGCATCGACCACCGGAATGTCCCGTCCACGGCGGCCAATTGCAGGCTATAACGCGTTCCGAGCTTGGGCAGGGATGCTGATCGGTGGCAGGGGTGTATGTGGGTAGGGAGGTTGATCAGTGGCAGGGGTGGGGTGGGGTGGGTAGGGAGGCTGATCGGTGGCAGGGGTGGGTAGGGAGGCTGATTGGTATCAGGGGTGGGGTGGGTATGAAGGCTGATCAGTGGCAGGGGTGGGGTGGGTAGGGAGGCTGATCGGTGGCAGGGGTGGGGTGGGTAGGGAGGCTGATCGGTGGCAGGGGTGGGGTGGGTATGAAGGCTGATGGGTGGTAAGGGGGGGTATGAAGGCTGATCGGTGGCAGGGGTGGGGTGGGTAGGGAGGCTGATCGGTGGCAGGGGTGGGTATTAGGACTGATCAGTGGCAGGGGTGGGGTGGGTATGAAGGCTGATCCGTGGCAGGGGTGGGGTGGGTAGGGAGGCTGATCAGTGGCAGGGGTAGGCAGGGAGATTGACCTGTGTCTGGAATGGTCTGGAGGTTTAACTAGGGTTAGGAAGGTGCTGAAAGGCTGATTTGTGGCAAAGGTTTGGATCAAAACTAACTGTATAAGGGGGGGCGGGGGGCCCAGACAATGTGCTTTGTATGAGGCCCAAAAATTCCTGATGGCAGCCCTGAGTGTACCCGTAGTGTGACAGCCAGCAGGCTCACCCAAGGCCGGGTTAAAATGAGGCAGGAAGACAGCCTTAAAGCAGAACAAAACCCAGCATTTTGACTATCCTGGGTTTAGTTCCCAATTTCTCAATTTGGGATGACCTAATTTGAACCTCACTCTTCCAGTGATCCCACGGCACATGCCCGGACCATTGCAGCAGCCTTCCTCTGTCCCCATAATATTTCATCTAAGAAGCCTGCAAATAAGCCACGCCCATAAACCAAGCCCCTGCCACCACCATCACCCTGTAAACTGGTCTCCAAGGTTGGCATTTCTGGATGTGCTCAAGGTGCTGAGCTGATCTAGTATTTTGTATTTTTTCTTATGTTAGGAAAGGTATGTTTTATGGAAGCAGTTACCACTACCTGCAATCTGTAGCTATTGGCAACGTACAACAAGTCTGCACACTAACAAGAGACGCGAGTCCTGAACACAACAAGCATTACTGCTATGGCTGCTGCTGAGGTGAGGGAGCTCACTCAACCTTACAGATGGCCAGCAGCAGTGTTCTGTGCAACTATCTGCGATCTGTTGCTATTATAAATATATAAACACAGAGCAGAAAGAATGCCTCTATTAGGTCTAATTAGGAGGTATTGGCTCCTTGGTTGGCTCCTATTCTTAGAGACACTACTCCTTTAACACTTCTAGTGTCAAAATTCAAATTAGGAATACAGAGCTCATTCTTAGAACGCTGCACCTTTAGCACCTCAGGTATCAAAGTTCAAATTGTAAATATAAAACTACAGAGAAATGCTGCTAGCAGTTTTCTTAACAGGTGACACTGGCTCTTTAAATAGTCCTTGTTTATATAGTGGTAGAGTTATAATTCTTCCTCTTCCATTCAAAGTGATATCTGGCTGTCTGGCTATCTGGCATTTATCAAGTCCCAAAAATTCACAAGAACACACAGAAACCACCGGGACGCCCTATAGTAAGCGGAATAGGGTCCATCACCTGTAGGCTAGGGGAATATGCGGATAAGTACCTTTAGGAATTAGTAATACAACTCCCAGCTTATCTGAGGGATTCCTCACAGGTTTTGGAATTATGTGCCAATATACAACTAAATGAACCCACCCTGCTGGCAACAGCTGATGTATCGTCCCTTTACACAGTGATACCCCACACTAAGGGAGTGGAAGCTGTGAAATATTTTCTATCCACCAGATTCTCCCTACCACCTCAGCAAATAGAGTTCTTAATCAGCTGCCTGGATTTTGCATTACAGCACAATTATTTTTGGTACAATAAGACCTTCTATCTACAAAAAACGGGCGTAGCCATGGGGGCCAAATTTGCCCCCAGTATGGCTAACCTATATGTGGGGTGGTGGGAGGAGCAATTCATTTACAGCCAAAGTAGACCAGAGCTGAAGTGCTGGAGAAGATACATAGATGATATTGTGTGCGTCTGGGAAGGCACCCAATCACAGATAGATGAATTTTTTCAGGAGGTAAATAACAACTCATTTAATCTAGTGTTTACGGCTGAAACTAGTGCGACCTCGATTAATTTCCTCGATCTAAACATCATAAAAGAGGGCCCCAAATTAATAACATCAACGTACTTTAAGACAACAGATAGAAATGGCTATGTACCAGCAACTAGCTGTCACCACTCCACTTGGCTCAAAGCTATACCGAGAGGTCAGTTTATGCGTATAAGACGTAACTGTACTAAAATAGCGGACTATGATACCCAATCGAACCTATTGGTGACTAGGTTTATAGAGAAAGGATACAAACGGTTAGACATAGAAGAACAGAGGAATAACATAAGAGGAAAAGAGAGAATTATCTCAGCAGGAACATCGAATAGGAATAAGAATGATATAGGCCAAGACTTCTCATTCATAACAGGATACAATGTGCAACATCGGGAAATTAAACACCTATTGGCAAAACACTGGCATATTCTAAAAAGCGATGCAACGCTGGGTCCAACCCTGCCAGATAAACCTAAAATTATATTCCGTAGAGCCCCTAACCTGAAAGATATCCTCACTAAAAGTTACTTGGACCCTCCACACAAACCCGCTATGTTATTTAATACACAGGAAGGTTTTTTCAAATGTGGGAAGTGTGCAGGGTGTAAAATAAGTACATCTACTGAAAAATCATTAAGATCTTTCAAGGATAAAACTGGAACAATTGAATATAAAATCAAAAAATTCATCACTTGTAACTCAGTAGGGGTGATTTATATGATCCTGTGCCCATGTGGGCTACAATATATAGGCAGAACCAGCCGGCCACTTAAGATACGCATTAGAGAGCACCTTTACAATATAAAAAAAGGGCTAGAAACCCACAACTTGTCAGCCCACTTTAAAACACATCATTCTCAAAACCCAAGCCTAGCATCATTTATGGGCATAGATAAAATAGAACGACACTGGAGGGGATCTCACTTAATTAGGGACATCTCACGTAGGGAGAGCTTTTGGATTTACACGTTGGACACTTTAGCACCCAAGGGGTTAAATGTGGAATTTGACCTCAACTGTTTCATTGACACTTCTTAGATTTATGCACTATAAGTATAATAATTCCTTTATTATGGTTTAATGGTTAATGCCTAATAAGTTCACAGCATCCCAATCACTGAGGAGCAATATAGGTTTAGGTAAGCTTTAATCCATCCACACAAACTCACTTGGAACCCATCACGGTCCCCCAATGGTAACTGTAATATACACACAGCCTTAGGTAAGCCCTAATTCACTTCCACACACCCTTAAAGATTAACGGGTGCTTATTGAACACTATGATTCACTTCACATATATTTTTTATTTTTTATTACAATGAGTATGTTAGTAGTCATTTAGAGGACACATGTATAATTAATATCACAAAATAAGTAGTAATTATGTCCTACAACAGATGCTAGATATTGCAAGTACAGTTGAGGCTTATGTCATCAGCCATCAATTAATAATAAGGAACCTGTCCGGGAAGACTATGTATTTTATGTAGAAATGATGTCTTTGTAAAGGAGAGACTTTCACCCTGCTCCTGTCAACAGGCGCTTTATTCGGCTTCCCCTATTATAAAACCAGATAGCAAACTGAGGGACGCTGGTAATGCAGCCCCAGTTTTTTGCTAAACATAAAGGATAACAAACAAAGTGAAATCCAACTGACAGAGAGAGGGAAATCCCAGGAAAACACACAGCCGGACTTAGATGATCAGCTGCAGCATACAGGTACTTAATTAGCTGCTCTAATAGGGCCGAAAAGGAGTGATGTCACACTCCAAAACTATATTAGCAGTGACTTAAAGCCGCCTCGCCAGTCTTGATAAAGCTGCCGCTGGCAGTGAAACGCGTTGATGGCGACAGGCATATGAAACCAAAGAGGATCCACTTGCGATAGCTATCCCGCCCTTCTAAACAGTAACACCAACGGCCGTGGTGACTGGAGTCGGGTGAGAGCCTCGCCTATCCTTAAAACAAGCGACTTGTCACTTTTTAAATGTGAGTGCGCACTTGTAGGTTGCATTTTATAATTTTTAACATTAAAAAGCGGGAATACACTAGATTTTCTCTCTTTTGTTTTATCCTACACCTGTACTACCCTGGTGAGCTGAAATCTAGTGCAACCAGCACCTATAGCCCCTAATTGGATATCTACACAGAGGAGAAAGATCTAAGAGGAGTTAATATATACAGCTCTATATTCATTCACCAGCCGGTAAGAGTACCTAGCAACGGTGACGGGCACAGTGGTGACTTTATAAGTTTATGGGCACTGAAAATACTGTATAAGAAAGAACTACAGCCAGATATCACTTTGAATGGAAGAGGAAGAATTATAACTCTACCACTATATAAACAAGGACTATTTAAAGAGCCAGTGTCACCTGTTAAGAAAACTGCTAGCAGCATTTCTCTGTAGTTTTATATTTACAATTTGAACTTTGATACCTGAGGTGCTAAAGGTGCAGCGTTCTAAGAATGAGCTCTGTATTCCTAATTTGAATTTTGACACTAGAAGTGTTAAAGGAGTAGTGTCTCTAAGAATAGGAGCCAACCAAGGAGCCAATACCTCCTAATTAGACCTAATAGAGGCATTCTTTCTGCTCTGTGTTTATATATTTATATTTGTTATACACTCTCTATTTGGGATAAGAGGTTCTAACACGTCGAGCAGTTCTCAATTTAAGTAACCATAGTGTTTTCTAAATTCAAGCCTTAAGATAGCAGCGCGGGTTCTTCACATTACTGATCTGTTGCTATTGCTAACATGCACGCCTGCACTTGGTGTACGTTGCCAATAGTAACTGACTGCAGATAGTGAAAACTGCTTCTATAAAACACACATCATCCAGCAGTAGAAAAAATACTGGATCAGCTCAGTGCTTTTAAGACATCATTTTACCACACAAAAACTTTCAAAAATTCATTCAAAACTGGACTTACCCTTTAAAGTGGAGCAAAACCCAGAATTTTGACCATCCTGAGTTTTGGTCCACTCACCCGGGGCACCCCAATAGGGGTGAAAGCCCCCCAGATCTCCCGAATAAGCTCACCTCACCACGGTGCTATGGCGTATGCGTAGCCGTTCGTCCAATCAGCGCGCTCGGAGCCACTGAGCTACACACGTCTAAGAAACGTCTTAGCTCAGTAGCTCCGAGCACGCTGGCGGACGCATCTCGCGCTTTCCTCTAACAGGGAGCATGCCCGCTCTGACCATTCACAAATGCCTGCCGTGGGCACGCTCCCTGCCAGAGGGATAGCGGGGATGCGGCCACAGCCCGCACATGCGCCTTGGACCGCGATTAAGGTAAGTGTAACCGGCGACCTGGGGGGTTTCATACAGTGGGGCATCCCGATTTTGGATGGGCTCTTATCGATTCCCGGGCCGATCCAGCTGGGTTTTGGTCCACTTTAAAGTACAACTCAAGACTTTCTGGGTTCTAGTTCTGGACAGACCCAGAGTTTCACTTTACATGTCATGTCAGTAAATGTTTAGGTGGAGGCTCTCTTTTGCTCCTTTTTAGTGTTCATGCTGCCCTAGGCACTTCAAACAGCCTGGCTAAGTTGGAAAAAGAAACTCCCACAAACTCCCTTGCCCCACCTGCATACATGATACTGAAGCATTGTCAGCACTTACATTTGCTCCCGCATCCACTCAAAGTTGAAATGCCTCCTCACCAAGTGTCTAGTGGTAGCGGCCATTTTGGAGCTTCATCTCCCAGCATCTCAGCCATGCTGCTGCCTGGATTCAACTAACAAAACTGACAATGCGCAGTGAAACCCAGCAGCACTTCCTGTTTGCAGGCGGCCTACAGATCCATGAGTCACCATTTGGTTTATAAAATTGACCACATCAGGAGTAAAAAAAAAGGTACATTCATTTCTATGTGCAGCAATCTAAATTGCCCTGGGGAGGGGGCATATGAGCACTGTTTGTTGTGTTGGTCCGGTTTAAGTCATTTTTAACTGTTGGTCCGTTTTAAGTGCTTGTGCCTCCTTTTTTTGAATCAGGCCATGGTCTGCGAGTAAATAAAACCCCACACCTCTGGCTGCCCCCTTAGCATGTGCAAGGACTGTCCTCCCTTACAGTGGCAAAAATGAGGCCAAACTTTCTCAAATGGTTATGGCCATTTATTTCTCATCTAATCTATTGATCATTCACATATTGTCATGCCTGGAGTTCCTCCTTAGCTTTCAGCTGCTCCTTTCTGGGACTTTTCTCTGCTGTATGCAGCTTGACCAGCAGATGGCTGTTCTGCAGAGTTCCTGGAAATCAGCTTGCACCTGTGACATTACCTGGCCTATATAAGCTGATCCACACATGGCCTCAGTGGATCAGCATTAAATCTGTCTTCTGAACTGTCTACCCAAACTTCTGAACTTGAACCTGAACCTTAATCTGAACCTGTATCTTGTATGTATGCACTCTGTCTCCACATGTATATATACATATATATGTACAGCAGCCGGTTTGATGTGTGTGTTTCACTTGTTATCACAATTAAACACAGTTTGCTGCATATTCATAGTCTCTCTGTCTCGCATTTCTCACATTTCTGGTCACTCTTTAATATTGGATTTCTCCACTGAGAAACCAGATTGCAAAATGTGATGTTACTCCTCCAGCCTGTAGATGTCACTGTTACATCAATTGCATTGTGGCCTGTGTACTCTATCTAGACTTCATTATTCCTGGTTATTTTATTACTCATAAAAGCTGGCAATGATTTTATTTAAAGTGCTACTACAGGTAAAGGTAATTGTTACACCATTGCATCGGGCTACATTTGCCACTGTCCTAAACTGGTGTCTGTTTTTAAATTATAGTAGAAATGGCTGAGATATCGAGGTTTACAAGTTCAGCTCATGAATTATCTTCTGAAAAAAGTGGACGTGGTCCTTGGATCTGTGATGCTGCATAATAATCATCTCTTTGCGCTGACGCAGAGGAGGAGGAGGAAGGGGTGGGAGGAGAGAGGGACCAGCAATCCTGTCCCACTATGCTGAGCTGATTGGGGGACGGGATGAAAAAGAGAATGTCATTGGCTGAACCTGTAAACCCTGATATCTCAGCCATTTCTGCTTCAAGATTGAAAACAGTTTAGGACAGAGCCAAATGTAGCCCGATGCAATGGTGTAACAATTACCTTTGCCTGCAGTATCACTTTAATGAATTGTTGTTCATTTCCTGTTGATGAGAATGTCTCTTGTTGCGCTAAAGAAGCCCACACCTTTCCTGCACCAACAAGTAGAAGGTGAAGAAATCAGGCGATACCTTTAAGTTAAGCTTTCCAGAAAACAAATTTTTCTTCGCCAGATATGATGTCTGCTGTTTTAGTCTTTAGCTGTCTAGTTATATACAATTTAGTTAAAATGACAGGAAATAGGTCACTGTAGAAACATAGAAACATAGAAGGTTGATGGCAGAAACATAGAAGGTTGATGGCAGAAGGAGACCATACGGTCCATCTAGTCTGTCCTTATGTGTATACTGCATGTTCTCTTTATCTTAGGATAGATGTGTGCTTATCCCAGGCATGTTTAAATTCAGTAACTGTTGATTTTTCAACTACCTCTGCTGGAAGTTTGTTCCAAGCATCTACTACCCTTAAAATAATATTTTCTAACATTGCTCCTGATCTTCCCTCTGACTAGCTTCAGGTTGGGCCCCCTTGTTCTTTCATTAAGTTTCTTTTTAAAAACACTTCCCTCCTGAACCTTATTCAATCCTTTCACTGTATAAGACATGATGGGGTCCCGTTAAGTGTTTGCACTGGGGCCAATCACATTTAGGGGGTTATTTAAGAAGGCATAGCGCCAGGTAGTGCCTCGTAGCGGCAGGCAGCGTCTGGTGAACTCCAGGGTCTGTACTTTCGCTCTCCCATGCATTTCAATGTACGGTCATCTGCTTTTGTTTAAACAGCATGTTTAAAATGTTTTGTTTTTTTTGCTCAAATCATTGTGTGACCTCTCCTGGCTGCAAACAAACACTTTAGAAACTTTTTTGACTTTTTATATTTTTATGCAGAATTGTCATTACAGGTCTGGCACTAAAGTGTTAAAGCGGACCTTCACTCTGAATAAGAGTCTATCTTATATGTTTCCCACACCCTGTACATACAGATTGCTCACATTAAAAATCATTCTACCTGCATCTACTGCATGTTATAAGCCTTTTAACATCCAAGATGGCGGCTTATGGAAGCCGCCATCTTATCAGGCAGCCTGCAAACAGGAAGTGCCTCCTGACTGTGCTGCTCTGCATTCTGGGACTGCTGACCTTTACCTGACCCCAGCTCTGCTCATTCTGAGCAAAGCACAGCTATAACCCGCCCCCCTGTACCTTATCCCACTCTCCTCTCCTCAGTAAGTGTGATGCTTCTGAGTCAAGATGGCGGCGTCCGTATCCTAAATTCCTGAACAGAGTTGCAGCCCAGTGGGGGAAATAATAATAAGTTAGTGACTAAAAACGTAAAATATATTAATTTTAGATGCTGGGGAACCATTTTTTAAGAGTTTGGGCTTTTCATTAAATCACGCTGAAGGTCCGGTTTAATGTCACAGTGAAAAAACAATGTCATTCCATGTGTTTTACGCTTTGTTACTGGTGGATATGTGTTCAAAAACAGACTTTAATCACACAGCGTTTGGCGCTCTATGCTACAGCGACCAGATTTAGAGCGCCGACGCTGTGGGTGTGTCCTTTTTTGATAAGTATGGTGTGGAGCGCCGAGAGTCGGTCGCACTGAGCTGGCACTACCTCTCGTTCCCTGCAGCACTGTACTGGTGTTAGAGAGCCCAATATACATCATATTCATCAATGAGGGCGAGGTTACTACAGCGACTGAGGCGCTATTTTACATCGTTTACTAGCGGTCGCTCTAAGCGCCGCCATACAGACGCTCATCTGCCGATATCTGACGTTAGTAGTAAATCAGCCTCCACGTTAGGTCAGGTATGCCCTGCTGTATAATAAAATACAAAATCATATGAATTTTAAAAAATACTTTTTTCTGGCATTATTGCCCCATTGAAAGACCTAATCTGCTCATCTATGACCAGCCTTACTCACTGATCTTTAACTTTATTCCCGTTCAAGGTGCGCGGCAGCATTTATGATTCAAAATGAAAAATCTCGGCGTGCAGATCGGTGTTAGATTACAATCATATCAAGCTTAATTAACCGAAGAGATGTTCTTGTTGTTTTATTTGTTTTAATAACGTGTAGCAGTTAATCTAATTTTATGGTCGCTGAGAGTGCTGCGCCTCCAGAAATTAATTGCAAAGAAAGAGACGAGCATGTCGTATGCATTAATTTGAACAACAGGGTGAAATAAAAAAAAAAATAAAACATTCTAGAGAAGACAAAGCAATTATATATATATATATATATATATATATATATATATATATATATATATATATAGAGAGAGAGAGGGAGAGAGAGAGAGAGAGAGAGAGAGAGAGAGAGAGAGAAATAAATATATATATAGAGAGAGAGAGAGATAAATATAATATATATATATATATATATATATATCTATATATATATATATATATTCAGGATATAGTCAAGGAAAATGCTGGAAACAGGTCAAAGTGAAGTGTCAAGCACTTTATCGATAATACATTTCAACACTAATTCTCTGCATTCCATTATGCAAAAGGATGCAGCACAAATGGCAAAATAAATCCTTACCATACGGGGTTAAACTCAAACACAAAAGGGTTGATTCAGCACAGGTCATAAAATAATTGACTTGTGTGCAAGTCAACTCGCATGTGCAAATTCTCTCAATGGTGATTGGAGGGGACACATGCCAGATACTCAAACTTGTGCGCAAGCATCACAGATCATGAACAGTGAAGATGGGGAGGCCGATTCAGTAATAGCGCCAGGTAGCGACAGATGAGCGACTGTAGCAGTATTTTCACAGCGCCCGCTAGTAGTCGCTGTGCTTGGCCGTTGTTCGGTTGTTGATAGCGACTCAGTCGGTGTGCAGTAATGTTGAATATTGGGTGAGGAGTCGTTATTTGACAGGTTCCGCGCTGTATGGGAGCGCATGATAGCGACTGGCCCTAGCGACCGGCTCCCACCATATTCATAAAAAAATCACGCTTAAAAAATTCAAGCGCTGTGAAACGCTTGTTTAAACCCCAGAGCGCTGGCGGCTATGGGTTAAAAGTAGTTTTTTAACCCCCAAACAACCATATTTTTGGAAATAAAAAAGAAAAGTTTTTTAAATAATTTAGTAATATGAATACATTAATATCAGACCTGTAATATCAACTCTGTACAATTTTTTTTTTTTTTTCCCTTAAAAATCTTAAATGGCAGAAGTGGTCACAGAATTTTTCACATTTAAAAAAAAAAAATAATTAATAACAATGAATTATTAATATTTAAAGATTGTTCCATTGAAATGCATTGGAGAGCGCCAGGTAGCGAGAGGTCATACCTGTCGCTGTTTAAGGTCGGACGCTGGCGCTGTGGGCTGAGGCTGGAATAATGATGAATGAGTCGCTATATGGCGCTATCTCAGTCGCTAAGCAGGATTGCCTTGATAAATGTGTGATTGTGGTGGGGAGCCGGCGTTCTCGTGGCGGTGCCCGTCATTACCAGCCGCTCACCAGTTGCTACCTGTCGCTATTCCTTCATAAATAAGGGCCTTAATTTCTCAGGAAAGTATTCAACAAAAGGCTCCATTTCTTCAAAACGGATAATAAAAAAAAAGGTGGAACTTTTCACACCAATTTCTCACCTTAAACCGGACCAACAGCCTGGCACAGTTGGAAAAGAAAGATAGTGGCCATTTTGGAGCTTCCTCTCCCAGCATCTCAGCCATGCTGCTGGCTGGAGTCAACTAACATAACTGAAATGCACAGTAACAGGAAGCCCAACAGCACTTCCTATTTGCAGGCGGCCTGCAAATGCATGAGTCGCCATTTTGTTTCTAAATTCTACAGCTGGAGTTAGAAAAAGGTAAATGAATTTGTATGTGCAGCAATCTAAAGTGCCATGGGGAGGGATGCATATGAGCACTGTATGTTGTGTTGATCTGGTTTAAGTCATCTTTGACTGTTGGTCCGCTTAGATAGTCTCTAAGGTTAATTGCGGTCTCTGAATCATGCAAGTGCAACCATATTTGTGAGAATTTTCACTATATTCAGTCCAGGTCGTCCCAGAAGTGATGACAGTTGGGTCTCACTATAATTCCCCAGTGTTCTCTTGCAGTCTGCTGCTGAAGATCGTTTGGATACTCTCTCCTGGATATCTGCGGCTGAGCGGGGCCTCCTAGCCCGTCAGCCGCTGTTCCCTTATTCCCACTGTTCCCGTGGACCCACTACTGCCTCCCAGCCTTGGCTGATCGGGACGGCGAAGGTCGGGTGAACGCCGGGGTCAGGCGTTGGCAGAGCTAGGCTCTGGGCCGCAGACCCTGCCTAAAGGGTAGCCGGCCATAGGCTGATGGTGAGCCTATGGGAGGGGGGGGTAACCACTCATGCCCACGGGGTTTCATGCCCTCCCTGCCCCACAAGCTTTATTATGTGTTGTGCTTGGTGAACCTTACTTTTACCGCATTGATATTTTGCACTCTGCGGAGTCCCTTAGTGAGCTGGCTTGCACTGTTTTTGGCTACTTACTTTTGCTGCTGCGCTGTGAGGGCGGGGGACGGCGCTGCTCGGCGGAGGCCTTTTCTGTTATGAGGCTGCGGCCTCTGCTGCGGGGTGTGCGCCACACGCTCGCCTGGTTCGTTGGGCCCCTCCGTGGGCCGCCCTGCATCTCCTCAGTCTCTGGGCCCCCCTCCATCTTGGTGGCGGGCGCCTTTTTTCGTGCCGTCGGCGGGGGGCGGGGCCGTGCGATGACGCTTTTCACGTCACTGCTGTGCGGCCCGCCCCTCGAGGAACGCGTGCAGCTGCCTTCTCTGTGCCATCTTGCCCTGCTCTTCCTGCACGCTGTTGGTCGGCCCCCCGAGCTGATGCCATCGTGGTCGGTGTCGTGAGTCCCTCTTGCTAAACAACTTTTTTTATTGTGTTGCATTGTGCATGTGCTGTGGGATGCTTATGGTTTTTGTCTGCTTGTGTCTTCTAGGCGGGCCCCCTTGATAGATTAAGGGTTGTGGTTCCTCCCGGTCACCGACCCCCCCCCCTCTCTCCACGCCCTCTCCCTTTTAAGAGGGATCACATAAGAGGGACTCATTCTGAGGGCTTGTCAGGTTTGGACCGTCAGTGCCTTGTAACCTGCAAACCATTACTCTAATCACCATAATGGAGGCTTCTGGGGATAGTGAGCTAGGGGCCCCATCCAGATGGGTGAAGCTCTGCCCCGTGTGCAGTACTAGCCCTCTGGGCGGACTCAGCACTGTTTGTGTCACTTGCGCTTGCGTTATTTTGGAACATGATCGAGCGGGTGTATCTGCCCCTAGCCAGTTATTGCCTGCATCATCTCCAGAACCCCCGCAGTTGCACTCAGCCCCCAGCGAGGGGGAAGCCAGTAGGGGGTCCCAAACTGATTCGGCTTACCGGGTGGCCAGCCTTGAGAGACAGATCTCTCGCTCAGCTCCTAAGAAGGCCACGAGTAAGAGGCGGCATATTGAGCCAGTTTATTCTGATATCGATGGCGATGAGGATGTTGATCTTTTTGGAGGTCCCGGCTCCGTGGAGGAGGGCGAGTTGCATGAGGACTCCTGCTCCACGGTGGATTATTCTGTCGGCTATGACAGCGGGCCCAGTTCTTCCTCGAGTGAGGATACATGGCTCCCTGATGATACAGAGAAGTTGCTGGCTGCGGTCTTTGAGACGCTGCACATTGTCCCTCCTAGAGCGGCTAAGCGGAAGCAGGGTGAATTGTTTCGGCCTGAGAGACAGAGACAAGTCTTTCCTGAACAGGCCCATTTTTCTAACATGATTTTCAAGGAATGGGAAAGGCCTAACAAGTCACCGTCGGTGCCAAAGGGCCTGGACAGGCGGTATCCTTTTCCCGAGGAGTTGGTCCGGCTATGATCCCGATGACAGCGGTCGTCTACATCAATCACCAGGGCGGGACTCAGAGCAATCGAGTCCTCAAGGAGGTTACCCAGATTCTGGAGGAGAATTTTCCCTGCATCTCGGCGGTTTACATTCCTGGGATAGAAAACCAGGAGAAAGACTCCCTGAGCAGGAGTGCCTCACGTCTGGGGAATGGTCTCTCAGCAACAAGATATTTCACGCTCTGTGTCTCCGCTGGGATCAGCCGGACGTGGACCTGTTTGCGTCTCCCTGTCAAGAGATCCTCTGGCATTTGCCACAAAAGCTGTCAACAGATCCTCTGGCATTTGCCACAGACGCTCTAGCAATTGCTTGGACGGAGTTCAGGCTCCTTTATGCATTCCCTCTATTTCCACTCCTGGGCCGATTGTTGCGCAAGATAGCCCAGGCCCCTCCTGGGCTATCTTGCGCAACACTCGGCCCAGGAGTGGAAATAGAGGGAATGCATAATGGAGCCTGAACTCCGTCCAAGCAAGGAAGATGGTTGGTACCCCCTGTACCAACTTTCCTGGTGGCTCCTCGCTGGCCGAGGCGGAGTTGGTTCGCGGACATAGTTCAGATGTCAGTCGATCGCTACGTCATGCCCGGCGACCCAGGGCTTCTCACGCAGGGGTCGCTGCGGCACCCCAATTTACAGATGCTGGCTTTGACAGCCTGGCTATTGAAACCTCAATCCTGACGGAGAAGGGGCTTTTAACCACGGTTGTTCAGACCATGATTCAGGCGGGAAGGAAGTCTTCTTCCATAATATACTACAGAGTTTGGCATGCCTACACTGCTTGGTGTGAATCCAAGAGTTTCCCTTGTCGCACATTCTCTATCTCTAGGATATTGGAGTTTTTGCAACACGGCTTAGACTTGGGTCTCCAGCTGAGCACCCTCAAGGGCCATGTCTCGGCCTTGGCCATCTTTTTCCAAAGATCCTTTGCCAATCATAGGCTGATCAAGAGTTACACATGTCCGCCCACCGCGTAAGCCTGTATTACCGGTGTGGGACTTGAATTTGGTGCTTTCTGCTCTGCAGGGTCCTCCCTTTGAGCCTTTGTGAGAAGCTGCATTGTCTATTTTGGATAAGGTGGTGTTTCGCTTTAAACCTGATTTTTTGCCTAAGGTCGTTTCTCCCTTTCACCTTAATGAGGAAGTTGTCTTGCCTTCCTTGTGTCCAGCACCGACTAATTCTAAGGAAAGGACCCTCCATTCCTTGGATGTGGTCAGAGCCATTAAGTATTACCTGGTTGAGACTGAGTCCTTCAGGAAATCGGATTTGCTTTTTGTCCTCTCTGAGCGTTCTAGGAAGGGCTTGCCTCCTGCCAAGTCCACTCTCAGTAAGTGGATCAAACAGGTGGTGGTGCAAGCATATTCTGCCAGGCGGAAGGAACCCCCTTTTCGTGTCACTGCTCATTCTACTAGAGCTATTGGTGCTTCCTGGGCTTTTCAGCACCAGGCATCTGTTGAACAAGTTCGTAAGGCCGCCACTAGGTCTTCTGTTCATACCTTTTACCAAGTTTTACAAGGTTGATGTTAGGGCCTCAGCTGACGCTGTCTTTGGCCGAAAGGTGCTTCAGGCGGTAGTGAAATTAACTACATGCTGTTCCGCACTGGGGATCTCGCCCTAATGGACACTGCTTTTGGATGTCCCATATGTCATTACTTCTGGGACGACCTGGACTGGATATAGTGAAAAATACAATTCTGTGAAACTCACCTGTAGAATTGTTTTTGAATATATCCAGTCCACGTCGTCCCGCCCTTGTTTCATTATCTCTTGTTGCCTGTTATGGTGATTACCATTTTTATATTGGACCTTTGTCCTTAGTTTTCTGTTGGAGAGAGTACATGCTGAAGCTATGTGAGATAACATAGTTGCTTGGCCTCCCGGCCTGTCTCTTTTCTTACTGCTGTTTAACCACTGGGGAATCATAGTAAGACACCTGTTTTTATAGGGGGCCAGGAGGAGCGACAGCTTTGGATCTTGCAGTTGAGCGCCACCTAGCAGTGGATTACCAAACTGTCATCACTTCTGGGATGACCTGGACTGGATATATTCAAAAACAATTGTACAGGTGAGTTTCACAGAATTGTATTTTTCGCATGCATGAAAACTTGCTTGTGCTCACCAGTGAATCGACCCTCAACCAGTAAAGCAAGTCCAATTGGGAGGAATCCTCATAAGCATCTCCAACACAGTCTTGATATCCTAAGCCAGGCTCTGTCTTATCACACAGCTTCCCTTTAAAGAATGATATTGATGGAGTCTTGAACTGTCTATTTGCCATCTATCATTGCTCCAAGCCTGCTGCTTTACCTGTTGAGCCATTTGCTATTGTGCTTGTGAGGTTGTTGTATTTGTGTGTTCTTCCATTGGTTCTAATGCTCCCTACTCTCCCTCAGCTGGGTTTCATTATCTCTTCTGTCTTTCCTATAAATGTATGTGTCTAGCCCAGCCTTCTGGTTGGATCATTGCGTCTTCTAGCATTTTGTACTCTCTAAGGAGTTTATTCATGAAGGGATAGCGGCAGGTAGTGCCTCGTAGCCGCAGGCAGCGTTTGGTGAACGATGGACGCTGTACGCAAAACCACATTTATGAAGGTGATTCTGGTGAGCAACTCTAACAGCGTCATGTAGCGTCCGATGTATTATTACAGGCGGCTCAGTGTATAGCTCCGGCGCTCTAGCTTCCAGAGCGCCAGGTATTACCTGTGACTACCTGTCGCTCTCCCATACATTTCTTCTGTTTAAACAGGGTTTTTTGTTTTAATTTTTCTTTTTCTCTCAAATAATTGTGTGACCTCTCCTGGCCTAGAATGAGTCATTTTGAAAACTTTTTTGATATTTTATATTTTTATGCAGAATTGTCACTATAGGTCTGGCATTAAAGTGTTAATGTTACAATGTTACAACAATGTCATTCCATGTGTTTTCGCTTTGTTACTGGTGGATATGGCAGGCAGGCTGATTCGTTACTAATGCCAGGTAGCGACAGATGAGCGTCTGTAGAGCGGATTTCAGAGCAACCGCTAGTAGTCACTGTGCTTGGCCATGGATCATTGTTTCAGAGCGCCTCAGTCGCTGTCAGGCATTGATGAATATGATGAGTGAGTCGCAGTACTTCGCTGTATGGGACCGAACGATGGCGCCAGCTCATTGCAACTGACTCACACCCCATTCATCCACAAACAGCCTCAAACATCGCTGGCACTGAAAATAATGTAGTTGTAGCCCATAGCGCCAGAGGCTGTGTGTTTAAAGTCTGTTTTTGAACATGTATCCACTAGTAACAAAGCGAAAACATATGGAATTACATTGTTATTACATTGTAACATAAACACTTTAATACATGTAAGGACAATTCTGCATGAAAACATTATTAATCTAAAAAGTTTTCAAAAATATCATTTTCTTGTCCACACATGTCAGAATTTTTGAGGTTTTTTTAAGGAAAATAAAAATTGGGATCAGGAAAGGGATATAAGGATCGTCCATAGAAATGTATGGGAGAGCGCCAGGTAGTGACAGGCAAGATGTGGCGCTCTGCAAGGCTGAACGCCGGCGCTGTACGCTGAGCCAGGGATAATGATGAATCGGACACTACATGGCGTTGTTCCAGTCGCTCACTAGATTCAGCTTAATAAATGTATAATTGCGTGCTGTCTCCGGGGCACACCTGCCACTACCTAGTGCTACCTGGCGCTATCCCTTCATGAATAAGGCCCTTTAATCACAGTGTCTGGCTCTCTATGCTATAGAGACCAGATCAAGAGTGCCGATGCTGTGTGTCTGTTTTTTTGTTAAATATGGTGTCGTTGAGAGTAGGTCGCAGTCGCTGAGAGTAGGTCGCACTGAGCTGGAGCTACCTTTCGCTCGCTGTAGCGCTGTACATCTCAAAGTGAACCCCCACGTGGGGAAAGCCTCAGCTCCCCACAGCAACACAGACAGGACCACCGCACCACTTCTTAATCTCACTATACAAATCCTTTATTAAAGTGGACCATCACCCTCCGGTGATTGGCCCGGGAATCTATAAGATTCCCGGACCAATCACCTCCCTCCCCGCGGGACATCCCGATCTTGAAACCCCCCCAAACAACCCAAATCCCCTTACCTTTCCTCCCTCGCGCCCCTCTAGGCGTGCGCGTGCCCGCGCCGGCCATCTGTCACTCTCGACGCGCGGGAGGCGGCGGCGGAGGAGCCGCTTGTCCGCGGCTGTCAAACCGCTTGTCCGCCGGCGCTGGGAGCGGGGAGAGGTGAGTTTTTCGGGTGATCGGGGGGGTTTCACACAGCGAAGTGGACCAAGACCCAGGATAGTCAAAATCCTGGGTGTTGGTCCACTTTAAAGTTTCATGATGGGCAAACAGACACAATTAAAACCGTTTAAAAAAACATGCAATACAAACAAAACACCGTGATAATTGTTAGGCACTGTGCAAAGATGAATAAATGCCTGGATTCTAAATGATCAATATTGAATACTTTTTAAGTTTTTCGGCACGTTGAAGCGGATTTAAATATTGTGATTTGCCTAAGGCCCTTTTTAGTTGTATGAGCGCTGTGTTTTTTATATTCTTTGTGTTTTACACCTTTTATCCATAGACACTAGCAGCTTTCAGATCTTGTGTATAAATAATTGTTTTAACATGGATATCTTTACCTTCTGCCAAAAAAGGGAGATGGATCTTACAAATGTCTTTAATGATGAAGCCATTCTTGAACCTGAGCTAGGCCTAGAGGAAGAGTTTAGAGGCCTGTATAAACCCCTAAACAGAGAATTCAGGCTAAAGTGGGACATAGCCACGTTAGAACATTATGTGGTGAAAAAAATGGCACCGCAACAGCTACACTGGTGCTTGCAGATCTATGATGGTGATGATAGTCTGGAAGCACAGGCAGATTGGTTTGACTTCTTTAATGACTGCGGCCTGGCCTTATTAGACAGGCTAGTTGCAAAAAAGAAAAAACAACTTTTGACCATAGAAACATAAATGGAAATAATAAAGGGGAGAATCAGCCCCTTGGGGGGAGTTTGAAGGAATTTCAAACTAGGTCTGACAATTTGAAGGAGAAATTGAACAAGGAAGAATTGATTATAAAAAATAGAAAAACTTTGTCGAGATCAGAGAGACTATGCCCAACATACCGTCTTTAACTGGCAGGTGGAAAATAAGAAATATGTGGATGAACCTGGGAAGAACCCTCAGGATAATAGAGCCCACTTCCATCAAAAATTAGAACAGGGTAACAATAGGAGAGTACAAAATAGAGGTGGAGGTCCACCCTACCACCAAGAACCACACAATTACACTAAACAAATGGGACAAGGATGGGGAGATCTTCTTTCCCAGGATCAAGGGCCTGGAGAGAGATTAGGGACCAACAGGTGGACCTTATTCTAATAAACTGAAATTCTCCACTAAAGACATTCCTCTCACCCCTTCAACCCCTTTTCATGTGCAACAACCAGCCACACTCAGGTATTACACAATAATCCCCCCCCCCCCCGATAACAAATTGTTATTATTGGATCAAGGTTTAAAATTTGCCCCTCCAAGGAATATGGATCCATTTCCACCTATGTAGATTTACAAAAATGTATAAGGAATCTTTCTATGAAAAAGTTCTTTATGACAAGGGAATCAGAAAAGGTAACTGAACCCTTGATTGAAGTAGACAATACAAATTCTATACAACACACTTCCCTACAAAATAAATCTCTGTTTAATCCTCCTAACTTGCCAAATTCACATTTGGAGGCATTTAAAACTGCTGTGACTAGGGATCTAAAATGTGAAACCCCTAAAAGGAAGCGTTGGCCCCCACTTTATATAAAGGCTTTAAATCATTGGAGAAAAAACATGATGTAGTAATTAAGCCAGCAGATAAGGGGGGGGGGGGGTTATTCTTAATAAGACAGACAGGAATTGAATAGACTCCTTGCAGATAAGGATACATATAAGCTTTTAAGTAAAGATCCAACTTTAGAATATAAGGTTGCTCTAGTAAATTTGTTACAAGAAGGTCAGGGAAAAGGCCTCTTAACCAAGAAATAATTTTATTATCTTAATACGAAGACGCCTAGAATCCCGACCATATACCAATTGACAAAAGTTCATAAGGGATTAGCGAAACCCCCAGGGCGCCCTATTGTAAGTGGGGTGGGTTCATTGACTTGTCTCGGCGAGTACATTGACTCTTACTTACAGGATTTAGTAACTAAGCTCCCATCCTATCTCAAGGATTCGACACAAGTGATAAACATCTGTGAAAGTAGAGAATGGACAGAAGCTACCCTTCTGGCTACAGAAGATGTTTCATCGCTCTATACAGTTATCCCCCATGATAAGGGAATATTGGCAGTCCGGCATTTTCTCACTTTAGAGTTCACCTTACCGGTAGAACAAGTAGACTTCTTAATACGTTGTCTCACTTTCGCACTAGAACACAATTACTTCTGGTTTGCGGACAATTTCTACTTACAGATTACGGGAGTTGCCATGGGGGCAAAATTTGCCCCCAGTATGGCAAATTTATACATAGGCTGGTGGGAGACCCAGTTTATACATCATATTGACAGGCCCAAACTGGCAATTTGGAAATGCTATATTGACAATATATTGTGTATATGGAATGGTGTTGAGTCAGAGTTGGATTCCTTTTTTGCTGAGGTCAATAGCAATACTTTTAACTTAAAATTTACCATGGAAAATAATGGAAAATCATTTATTGGATTTAACTATACAAAAAATGGAGACTAAATTGATTATTTCCACGTTTTTCAAACCCACTGACAGAAATGGATATGTCCCATCTAGCAGCTACCCCCAACCCCCAGTGGCTAAGTGCTATACCTAAGGGGCAATTTATGCATCTTAGGAAGAACTGCACTTTAGTAGAGACCTTTGATACCCAGTCGGCTATGTTGGCTAATCGTTTTATTGAAAAGGGGTATGAGCCACAAGCAATAAATATGCAGCAGAGGGTGGTGATGGAACAAGATCGAACCTCTTTACTAGTGCAAAATGGTGGAAAACAGCAAGACTCCACACATGATTTTTCATTTATCACAGATTTTAGTATGCAACATAGAAACATTAAGAAATTGGTTCAGAAACACTGGCATATATTGAAGAACGACACCACCCTTGGCCCCATTTTACCTAATATTCCACGGGTGATCTATAGAAAGGCTCCAAATTTAAGGGGTCATCTGACCCGGAGCTATGGGGATCCTCCGAAAAAGGTCACCTTAACCAACACTCCCCTAAAGGAGTTTTACAAATGTGGAACCTGCATGGGATGCAGAACTTGTTCCATAGTTGAAAAACCCAAGAAGGAGTTCTCAGTGACAGATATGGGTAAATCCTATAAAATCGACAGTTTTATATCTTGTTGGCTATTTTATGTGGGTCGAACAATACGAGAACTTAGGACGCGGGTCAGGGAACGTGTATATAACATAAGAAAAGGTTTAGAAACCCATAGTCTGTCTGCACATTTAAAATGTGCACATGCCAGCGATCCAAAGTATATGTAATTTATTGGGATCGATCACATTGAGAGACACTGGCGAGGACCGAACTTAGTTTGTGAGATCTCCAAACGGGAAGGCAAGTGGATCTTCGAGCTAAACACCCTCACACCATTTGGATTGAACATTAGGCTCGATTCAAAATCCCAAATGTCATTATGTTCGTATTTGCAATCGAAAGTTTTGTTGGGTGTTTGTCATTTTTTCCTTTTTTTTTGGCCATTTTCGACTCGCACGAACGTTCGAACATAGACGTATATGTTCGTTCGTCCATCGAAATTCATTTTGTGTTTTTACGCAACTTCGGGACTTTTTTCCTTCGAAATCGAAAATGTTTCGATCGGTCAAATCATTTACGTCATTGCAATGGGCTGGCGATTAATTCAGAGAGCTGATTGGCAAGTATTCCGACGCCCATATAGTCATTTCCTTGTCGAGCGTCTTACGGCACCTTTTTGACCTCGGGACTAGGCAGCCAAGCGTGATGGAGAGTGACTTTGAAGAGCATCAAGGTCTTCTTCTGTTTGGCATTGATGGGATCTTGAGGTCAGAGCCCAGATTGCACCGGCGGCGACGCATGAACATCAATGGCATGCATGACGTTGAGCTGTTCGAGCTGACCAGGCTTAATCGCGCTTCCCTCCATAAATTGTATAGTGAGCTGCGGCCATGGTTAGCCCGCACCACAAGGAAGGGGCATGCAATTTCAGGTATGACCAAGATGCTTGGCTGCCTGCAATTTTTGGCGAACGGCTCGTTCCAGAGGCTGGGTGCCCTCTCCGTGGGGATCTCACAGCCTACGCTGAGCCGCGCACTATCACATTTTTTGGAAGGCATGGCTACCCTAACCCCCAAATATATTTTTTTCCCCGATGATATGGTAGCCAGAAACGCCATTAAGCTTGGTTTTTATAATATCGCCGACATGCCCAACGTCATTGGTGCCATTGACTGTACCCACGTCGCCCTGGTGCCTCCTGCTGCCGACGAGTACATATACAGGTAAGTAATGTTTTTAATTTTTGTTTTCATTTTAGGTTAAGCCTCCTTGTAATGGTCCCTCCTTGTAATGGTCCCTCCTTGTAATGGACCCACCTTGTAATGCTCCCACCTTGTAATGGTCCCACCTTGTAATGCTCCCACCTTGTAATGGTCCCACCTTTTAATGGTCCCACATTGTAATGGTCCCACCTTGTAATGGTCCCTCCTTGTAATGTTTCCACCTTCTAATGGCTCCACCTTGTAATGGCTCCACCTTGTAATGGCTCCACCTTGTAATGGACCCACCTTGTAATGCTCCCACCTTGTAATGGTCCCACCTTGTAATGGTCGCTCCTTGTAATGGCCCCACCTTTTAATGGTCCCACATTGTAATGGTCCCACCTTGTAATGGTCCCTCCTTGTAATGTTTCCACCTTCTAATGGTCCCACCTTGTAATGCTCCCACCTTGTAATGGTCCCACCTTGTAATGGTCCCACCTTGTAATGGTCCCTCCTTGTAATGTTTCCACCTTGTAATGCTCCCACCTTGTAATGGTCCCACCTTGTAATGGTCCCTCCTTATCGAAATGTGTGTGTTCATTTTTCTAAATGCCTTCCTAATGTTTTCTTGTCTTCCTTTTTTTCCAGGAACCGCAAAATGTGCAGGCAGTGGTGGGGCCGGACATGCGGTTCCTTAGCGTCCTCGCCGGCTACCCAGGCTCAGCCCATGATGCGTACATCCTTAGACGATCAGGATTGTACCGACGGTTTGAGTCTGGGGAATTTTCAGGTGCATGGCTCCTTGGTAAGTGAACATAAACCACATAATGTAGTTGTGGATGTTTGTTTTTAATTAGCATTTGGCAGTAATGTCTGCCAAACTTACACCTTAAATAAACTTCTGCCCATGTGAAACCACACTTGAATGTTAGTTAGTAACCAACCAAGCTTTTCGCCAAGTTTGGCCTGCATTAGCCACATTCTAAATTATCTGTTGGTCTAATTTAATAATCCCTCTTACACCACCCTTGTGTGGAATCGTGCACTTAACTTGAGCATAGTTTCGGACCCATCTTTGCTAAGCTGGTTTGCACTTCCACACGAGAGTAGAGCGGGATAAAGTGCATGTGGCGTGTTTCTGCTGTTTTGGTCTCACACAAAGCATATAAGGGGTCAGCAAAACCTACATCCTAAGCACACTTTGAAACCCAGAGCTGGGATCCATATGTATGATTGTCCCTCATCCTCACTCTTTGTATGTTGTCCTTTTGTAAACCTCTAGGACAGATGTTTAGTTTGGGACTGGGACAGTGGCAAATGTTGCCTCATGTTGATCACACAATTGACAAATAGCCTCCTATTGATGTTGCTGGTGCCTTGATGGTCTTACATGTTTGTTTTCCTAATCTTATGTATAAGGTGATTCAGGATACCCGCTGCTGCCGTGGCTCTTGACGCCAGTACTCCGGCCCCAGGATGCCTCCCAGGATGCCTACAACTGTGCGCACCGCAAGACCAGGGCTGTGGTAGAGAGGGCCTTTGGTCTTTTGAAGACTAGGTTTCGTTGTTTGGATTATACCGGGGGCGCCCTGCAATATGATCCGAAAAAGGTCATAGACATAATAATGGCCTGTGCTGTTCTTCACAATTTTGCTATTTCACAACGGGTCCCCCGGTATGTAGAATTTGCTCCCTCTCCACCCAGCGAAGACCAGGAGGAGTCATTTCTGGACACACACAGTAGTGTGTCTGGCCAAAGTGTGCGGACTAATTTGATCGCGACCCATTTTGCTTAATGTAACCTGTATTGGCCTTTGTTTAACATTGTGTTGTTGATTAAGTTTTATTTCCCTTTGTGTATGTTTCGTTATGTTTGTGGTGTTCAAATAAGTAATAAAGTAATTACTCACCACAGGCCTAATGCTTTCCAACTCTCTTTTTTGGATGTGTGAACTGTGTGAATGTCCAAGTATATATTTCTCTGTGACACCCAAAAAAGAGACAATAAAATTTATGAGCCACAGGTGTCTTTAACTGTTTATTTGTAAAAAATAAGAGCTCCAACTTGGAGTTGCTGCTCACTCCAATTTGCTCAAAAAATTGAGGTAAACACAAAGGATTAATGGTTAGATCAACCATGGCAATAATGAAAAAAACAAACAATCCTGGTTGGCCACATTTGGCCCTGCCACAGGTGTAAACCTGGTACAGGGGTAGAAGCTTGAGTGGCACGTTCAGTGAGGATTCAGATATGGCCTTGGCTAGTGGCCTACCTCACCACTCTAAGGAGCTCTATGGGCGCAAATCAAAAACACACAACCCAAGGCATACACCAAGGGTATCTTGGTTTGCCTCACCAGACAAGTCAATACAGGGGGGATTAAGAGCAAAGATGTTGTACAGATTCATGTTGTGGAGACATTAATATGGGTGATGGCCATAGTACCCAGGTGGTGGCCCTTGCTGATTGCCCCGAACGTGGGCCTGTGTGGCATTCTGAATCTGCAACTGGTCCAAAATGTTGCGCATGATATTTACCATTTCACCCCTGTAGGCACGGTTGTCATTGTTGGCAGTCTCCATGTGGCTGTTGAGGGTCCTCAATTCGTTCTGCACAGCCTGTAATGTGGTATTTAGGTTCTCGATCCGGCCATGCAGTGCCTCTCGGTTTAGTTGGTTTTGCTGCTGGAAGGTCACCCTCTCGTGGTGCCATGCGTCCAACATTGCCATGCCCCTCCCCTGGTTGCGCCGTAGCGGATTCCGCCTCCCCAATCCCCTGGTTCGGGGTCGTGCCGAGGCTGTTGGTCTGGGCCCCTCAACAGACACAGGCATGCTTTCACTATCCTCAACAGCAGAGACAACACTGGGGACTTGACTGTCAGTCTGTGCATGCTGGCCATCATGTGCAGCCACCATGCTGCCAGATTCCCTCTGCTGCTGCTGAGTTGGTGGTGAAACATTTTGGACCAGTTGCAGATTCTGGGCCAGGGGTAGATCTTCAGAAGGGCACATAAAGGATCCATCCTCCTCCAGCTCCTGGATTTCATCCATGAGTGTGTGGGTCTGTATGGACAGAGACAAATTAGATGTTAGCTTGCCCACTACATATGTCAATCTGTTAGTAGTAACATGCAAAGTAACATGGCTAAACGACATTTGCTCAATAAACTTACCGAATATATCGGTTCCTCCCTCCTAGGCTGCACGGAAGTTGACGGCATGTCCACACTGGCAGTGGATTCCACAGTAGCTGAGCGATGATGGTGGCCTGCATGAGAAGCAAAGACACTATGTAAACACACACCTATGCATTGTTGACGGGTCAAAAGACATATGCCGAATTAGTTAACGGGTCAAAACTGTCATGGGCACTTCAACAACGGGGCCAAATAAGCTTCAATTTCCATGCCATTATGTGGTTAAATTTTTGGCCTACAACTACTTCCACATTGTTCTACTCAACTAAGCCAAACATTCAAGTTCAGCTTGTTATGTGGCTGACCACATCCCTTAGAGCCCATTAAAGCGGACCTTCACTCTGATTAAGAGTCTAGCTTCTATGTTTCCCACACCCTGTACATACAGATTGACCACATTACAAATCTTCCAACCTGCATCTACTGCATGTTATGAGCCTTTAAACATCAAAGATGGCGGCTTATGGAATCCGCCATCTTATCAGGCAGCCTGCAAACAGTAAGTGCCTCCTGACTGTGCTGCTCTGCATTCTTGGACTGCTGACCTTTCCCTGACCCCAGCTCTGCTCTGTCTGAGCAAAGCACAGCTATAACCCGCCCCCCTGTACCTTATCCCACTCTCCTCTCCTCAGTAAGTGTGATGCTTCGGAGTCAAGATGGCGGCGGCCGTATCCTAAATTGCCGAACAGAGTTGCAGCCCAGTGGTGGAAAGTATAATACATTAGTGACTACACATGTAAAATATATTAATTTTAGATGCTGAGGATTTTTTGGATAAGAGTTTGTGCTTTTCATTAAATCATGGTGAAGGTCCGGTTTAATGGGAACCCACAAACTCTTACACTCGGGTTCAATGTACATTCACGTCTTGTATGTGGACCAAAAATCAACAGTTAAGTGGCCACACACATGCCACACCCTGGCCCAACACAGAAATCACCTACAAGCCACAGCCTAGGTGCCTGGCTTCCCAGATGTGTTACTGGCTAATTGTGCATGCTCACTAATTGTAAAGGTCACATACATCTTACTCACCTGCAGGACGGGTCGGGGAATCTGTGTCCCTTAGGGCCGCGTGGCCTTCGACGGCGACTGGATGCATCAATCCATAAATCATCTCCTCAGCCGGGGTCAACTTGAGTTTGGAGGGAAAACCTCCTCCAGTTTTCATGCTGCAAAACAGAGTTAGGGTAATTTAGAACCAGGTGGCCAATACAACATCCAGTCTAATCCTAAAGCTAACATTTTTACCTGTCAATCCGCCTTTGATTTTCTTTCTTCCGTGCAGCATATTTGAGGTCCGATATCTTGCGCTGAATCTGTACAACATCCTTTAACTCTTCCCCCGCTGCATTCACTTGTCTGGTTAGGTCTGCCAAGATGTTGGCTCTGCGCTGTTTGGTGGTGTTTTTTGATCTGCGCCCATATAGCTCATCATAAACTAAGGTCAGGCCACTAGCCAAGGCCATAATTTGGGCCTCACCAAAACGCCCACTTAACTGCCCTCTTCGCAATGTGCGCCCTGTTGTTTTGGGTTGTGGGTCCTCCATGGTGTCATCCAAATGGGGTGACATCCTTGGCTGGGTTTGTGGGGTATAATGCAGGGAATGGTGGCTGCCTGGGGATTGGCCTGGACTGGGCAAGGGACTGGGTGTTCTGGCCTGGCTGGCCACAGAAGTCCCAGGTGTTGATGTGGCATAGTAACCTTGCCTTTCCACCTGTGCCGGTGCCAAATGTGGGCGAGCAGGAGAGCTTCGTTCGGAGCCTGAAGTAGTGCTGCCCTTGGAGGTAGTAGGGCGGACCAAGGGTGAGGGCGATCTTGCAGGGCCGGCCCTCTTCTGTTTTTTTTTTGGGCACACTCGTGGTGGGCTGCGGGACCTGGTTCGGCCTCTTTGTGGGCTGCATGGCCTGCTGCGGCGTCTAGGGGGGCTGCGGGA
The DNA here is from genome assembly GCA_027917425.1 of Gastrophryne carolinensis. NCBI lineage: Eukaryota > Metazoa > Chordata > Amphibia > Anura > Microhylidae > Gastrophryne > Gastrophryne carolinensis. The sequence continues at coordinate 40,240,449 of CM051238.1, forward strand.
CCTGGTTCGGCCTCGAGGGGGGCTGCGGGACCTGGTTCGGCCTCTTTGTGGGCTGCGTGGCCTGCTGCGGCGTCTAGGGGGGCTGCGGGACCTGGTTCGGCCTCGAGGGGGGCTGCGGGACCTGGTTCGGCCTCTTTGTGGGCTGCGTGGCCTGCTGCGGCGTCTAGGGGGGCTGCGGGACCTGGTTCGGCCTCGAGGGGGGCTGCGTGGCCTGCTGCGGCGTCTAGGGGGGCTGCGGGACCTGGTTCGGCCTCGAGGGGGGCTGCGTGGCCTGCTGCGGCGTCTAGGGGGGCTGCGGGACCTGGTTCGGCCTCTTTGTGGGCTGCGTGGCCTGCTGCGGCGTCTAGGGGGGCTGCGGGACCTGGTTCGGCCTCGAGGGGGACTGCGGGACCTACTGCGGACTATTGTGGGTGTTGTAGTGGGGCAGGGTGGGGTGGGTCTTCGGACCCTCTTACCCGTTTTTGGCCCAGTAGCCATACTAGCCTTTGTGGCCTGGGTCTTTGGTTTGCCTGCCTGCTCCTTTTTTTGCCCATAGCTGGTAGTTGGCTTGGCCGGCGTTTTGGTACTAGGCCGTAATTTTGCTTTTGGCTGCTGCGACCTGGTTTTGGGCCCTTCGGAAGGCTCCTGCCATTTGGCTGCCTTCTTCCCCGTCTGCTCCTTTCCAGTTTTGGCCGGAGGTTTTTTCGGTGCCATTTTGATTTTCTCAAATAATCAGCTGGGTGTGCAGGGACCTTTAAGTAAGCAAGCCAGCGTGTGACGTACGTTCGCACGGCCGTGCGGAACCCGCTGAGGCATTGCGTACGTTCGCACGGCCGTGCGGAACGCGCTGGGGCGTTACTTATCTGCTGCCGAGAAAAAGAAGCAAGATGGCACCCACTATCTTCACCCGCCAACAAGAAGAGATCATCATGTTCGTAAGTGTATTCGATGGACTTTTGTTAGATTAGGAAATGCTGCTCTATATGTGAAGGAAGCGCAGGAATAAATGGCTTTGGTTAAAAATGTGATAAACTACATGCACAAGCAAAGGCACGCAACACACGTGCCAAACAACATTTAGGCCATATTGTGAAATTAATGAACACTAGAAATGTGTGTGTGTTAATGTAATTACCCCAAAAAATGTTTTGCTGACACATATTGATATGTATTGAGAAGTAAAGTCGATGTTTTCTTTCTGTTTTGTAGACCATGCTGGAGCGCAGGTACGACTACCTGCCCAACACATTTGAAAAACGCCACGTCGCCCTGGAGATAATCTCCACCATCCAACAGCAGACCAACACCACCTTCACCCACACGCAGATCATGCAGCATTGGTCGGACCTCAAACGGCTGCACATGCCCCGGGTGCGGAGGTTCTTCGGAATCCATTTTCCAAGTAAGTAGATTGCGATTGCATGCAATATGTAACTAAGACAGAAGGTAGGACTTTACTTAGAATGCCTTTTCTTTTCTAGTGTTGGAAATGGATTACCGAATTCGCCGCACCCGGAGGCGCAGAGGACGACCAGTGCTGCATGATTCTGCAGCTGGGAGTGAAGGTGGTGGATCTCCAGGGCGACGGGCCGACCCCTCCTCTGTGGCCTCCTCAGACCAGCCCCTGGACCTTACCACAGAGGAGGGGCGGCACAGCGTGGGCAGGCAGTCGTACCCTGCCACGCATGCGGGATCCTCGGGTATGTCACTCTTCATGTCTACACCAAAAAAGAGAATTGCTAGCTCCTGATATCACCAAACTGAATCCTTTATTCTGTATTTGTAGATGTTTCGGTTGCGGGTGAAGTAGTGGGTCAGGAGGCAGCAGATAGGAGCCCACAAGACCCTGGAGAAGGTGAGTGATGTGACCCAGACTTAGCTCAAAACATTGGAGGACTGCGGAATCAGACATCCAAACTAACCATTTGGCCCATGTTTCTACAGGCACTTCTTCACAGCAGAGCCAGGAACCAGGACCTCAGGGTGTTGTCCCCAACGAGCCATCTCTCGGCCACCAACCAAGTAAGTAGTCATGTCATTATAGAGATTTCGGTCTAAATTCCCATGAACACAAAAACACATAATGCCCTAGTCAATGCCAATATAAGAGGGACCTGTGGCCACTGAATTAGCTTAATTAGTTGCCCAACTGTCCTGTGGCCACTGAATTAGCTTAATTAGTTGCCCAACTGTCCTGTGGCCACTGAATTAGCTTAATTAGTTGCCCAACTGTCCTGTGGCCACTGAATTAGCTTAATTAGTTGCCCAACTGTCCTGTGGCCACTGAATTAGCTTAATTAGTTGCCCAACTGTCCTGTGGCCACTGAATTAGCTTAATTAGTTGCCCAACTGTCCTGTGGCCACTGAATTAGCTTAATTAGTTGCCCAACTGTCCTGTGGCCACTGAATTAGCTTAATTAGGTGCCCAACTGTCCTGTGGCCACTGAATTAGCTTAATTAGTTGCCCAACTGTCCTGTGGCCACTGAATTAGCTTAATTAGGTGCCCAACTGTCCTGTGGCCACTGAATTAGCTTAATTAGTTGCCCAACTGTCCTGTGGCCACTGAATTAGCTTAATTAGTTGCCCAACTGTCCTGTGGCCACTTACTAACCTTAATTCCTGTGATTAATCATATGTGCATTATACTTAATTTGTTTCTTTAAATACATTAATTACACAGGTGAAAAACATGTATTGTTCTCCGAATAATTTGAATTTCTGATTTTTGGGAAGGGACCACAAGACAGCGACTTGCTGATATCAATCGGAGGGTCCTTGAGTTGGTGGCCGATCTGCAGGCGATGCGGGACACGTTGGGGACAACAGAAGAGGAAGACTAGTGTCCTGGTTCCTGGCCCTGTAGATTTGTAAATAGTTGTATTTGTACATAGTTTTCTTGGTTAAACACCAAATTTCTTTGTATATAGTTTTCTGGTTTTTAAAAAGTTTTAAATTGTATATAGTTTTTAAAGTTTTTAACAAAAACTGTGTATATATTTTTAGTAAAGCCAAAAAAATTTGTATATAGTTATTATTTTTTTTTTGGCCAAAGTTGCCAGAAAAATTTTGCCAACAAATGGCAATTGAGCTATTAAAAACCCAAAAAAACAAAAAAAACATGTTGTCCCATTTATTTGCACACATACATTGAAAAAAAACAAGGGGACAATGACATATTTGAAAATCAAGATTGTGATGTCCGTGAAGTGATTTGGGTAAGTTTTAGGGACCTAAAATGGAAGAAGAACCAAGGCGCTAAGTGATTGGGGTAAGTTTTAGGGACCTAAAATGGAAGAAGAACCAAGGCGCTAAGTGATTTGGGTAAGTTTTAGGGACCAAAAATGGAAGAAGAACCAAGGCGCTAAGTGATTTGGGTAAGTTTTAGGGACCTAAAATGGAAGAAGAACCAAGGCGCTAAGTGATTTGGGTAAGTTTTAGGGAACAAAAATGGAAGAAGAAACAAGGCGCTAAGTGATTTGGGTAAGTTTTAGGGACCTAAAATGGAAGAAGAACCAAGGCGCTAAGTGATTTGGGTAAGTTTTAGGGACCTAAAATGGAAGAAGAACCAAGGCGCTAAGTGATTTGGGTAAGTTTTAGGGACCTAAAATGGAAGAAGAACCAAGGCGCTAAGTGATTGGGGTAAGTTTTAGGGACCTAAAATGGAAGAAGAACCAAGGCGCTAAGTGATTTGGGTAAGTTTTAGGGACCAAAAATGGAAGAAGAACCAAGGCGCTAAGTGATTTGGGTAAGTTTTAGGGACCTAAAATGGAAGAAGAACCAAGGCGCTAAGTGATTTGGGTAAGTTTTAGGGAACAAAAATGGAAGAAGAAACAAGGCGCTAAGTGATTTGGGTAAGTTTTAGGGACCTAAAATGGAAGAAGAACCAAGGCGCTAAGTGATTTGGGTAAGTTTTAGGGACCTAAAATGGAAGAAGAACCAAGGCGCTAAGTGATTTGGGTAAGTTTTAGGGACCTAAAATGGAAGAAGAACCAAGGCGCTAAGTGATTTGGGTAAGTTTTAGGGACCTAAAATGGAAGAAGAACCAAGGCGCTAAGTGATTTGGGTAAGTTTTAGGGACCTAAAATGGAAGAAGAACCAAGGCGCTAAGTGATTTGGGTAAGTTTTAGGGACCTAAAATGGAAGAAGAACCAAGGCGCTAAGTGATTTGGGTAAGTTTTAGGGACCTAAAATGGAAGAAGAACCAAGGCGCTATGTGATTTGGGTAAGTTTGAGGGTGTGAAAATGGAAGAAGAAACAAGGCGCTAAGTGATTGGGGTAAGTTTTAAGGGAGGTCAAGGGAAAAGGCAGAAGAGCGCTAAGTGGTTAGGGTGAGCTTTAAGGGAGCTCCAGGGAAAAGGCAGGAGAGCGCTAAGTGGTTAGGGTGAGTTTAGTGATGGAAGTGAAATTATGTAGGCGAACACTTTAATGAGAGAAGTTTGTAGTGCGCAGGCGCAATATCGCAAGAATTTCGTCTGGACAGATACTTTAGGAAAAAATGAAGCAGGATGTAGCGGGAAAATGATAGGATTCGTGTGAGGATACGATGGGAAAAGGGCAAAAACGAAAGGCTACGTTGGTAGTTGGGCAAAATAAATCTGAACCTTTTCGATGGAAAATGACATCCTCGTCTGCGTACTCTGGCATACGAGCACACGGACGCGCTACGGAAGGTTTACGAAGCATGCATAGAATCGATCGAACGTTCATGCGAGAGCGGGAAATTTTGAAAATCTTACGACGTCGGCACCAAACCGAAAGTTTGTTTGTGTCTCTCTGAATCGAGCCTATTGAGTTCAATCTAAATTGCTTCATAGATAATGAATAAAGTAAAATTTAATCTAATTTATTTTTTTAGAATGGGTTCCTGTCCTAGTGTGATCAAGAGTATGTTCAATATTAGCCCTTTTGGATTATAGAAATAAAAGTTAATCTCTTTTTATTGTTATGAGGCCGTAAATAACCTCTTTTAAATTGCATAGTATAAACTAATTTGTGTGGCATCAACAGCTGATTCCTTATTGGAATTTTATATGATTGGCAACTATGGGAATTACTATTCGTGAGGACGCTTTTTTATATATGGGACGCGGAGAGCGGCTTTCCCCCGAGTATTGCCGAGCATGTTAATAACCTCTCTGACGGAGATGGCCGAAAGGCATTGTCTCCGTCCATAGCTAGAGATCACCTGACCAAACGGAGACAGACGAAAATAAACGAGCGTCCCGAGGCAAGGCCGAGTGTCTTCCGCGCTTTTCACCATGGAGATTCGGACACTTCTGTTACGTCCCTGTTTGATCATCGCAACCGCCCCTTGACAACGAGCAGGATAGACAATAACACATGCTCTTTCTGGTTCCCAATTGGATAATTAATCCATGGGGGTGGGCTCTTTATCTTCTATAAATTTAGACCGTTGACCCCGCCGACCAGCCTTTAACAAAGTTGCTATTAAGCAACGAAATGCGTTAGGCGGGAGGACAGCGGTTTTGATCTTGTTAAGGAAACGACTACATAAGCGTGTAATCTGGGTATCTCCCTATGCGGCCGCAGTGGAGGAGGTGAAAAAAGGATTACTTGATGTTGTTTTATGTTACTTGCCTTTACAGTACTTGGAATCTGCAAAGAGCATTTTATTACATTAAATCTTCACAAATATTTGACAGAGTTGCACTAGGTCTTTTGTTTGTGCTCTCTTGTTTAACATACTGGAAACATATACCATATGTTTTTTGGAGTTATTATTACAAGAAAATATCGGATGATGAGAATTCTCATTAGTCTACACCCTTTTGACTTTGCCTAAGGCCTGTGCATTTGATACATCTGGTAAGCTTATACCCATTAGGTGGTGGGCATGTGTGTCGAGAAGATTTTTGGATGTGCATGCACCTTGGGATACCTTTGAGAAAAGTGTCAGTCTTTTTGAAAAACTCTACTGCTCTGTGCTTTATTGATATATATGTTATTTGGACTTTTGTTGGATAAGAAGTTTTTCGGCACGTTGAAGCTGATTTTTTTTTTAGTTGTATCAGCGTTGTGTTTTTTTTTATATTCTTCTTAATATTGATTACTGTCATGTTCCTTCACAAAGTCCCTAATCTTAGTCCCTCCTGGTAAGTGCAATGTGCTTATCCCACATGTTACTAAGCTGTGCAAACGTAATCAATGACCCTCAAAGGGGCCCGCAAAGTGCTAACTAAATATACTAATAAAAAATCTAATTAAGAAAAAATAAAATCCATCAATATTATTACAGTGAAGAAGAACCCAGAGGGGATAACCATGACCAAGATAAAATGAGTACATAGAAAAATATCTATTTCCAGGATTATGCACAGTGCCCGCCTCACACACGTTCCGTGACGACGGCAAAAAGCGTCACTTCCTCAGGGCAAGGTGTAATTGTGATCCCCCAGGTCCCTTATATATGGTAACCAACTCACCTGATACTGAACTCCGGCCGGAATCTCATTCATCAATGCCGGCCAGGTTACTACAGTGACTGAGGCGCTCTGTTACAGCGCCCGATAGCCGATTACAGCGTCTACTGGCGGCCGCTCTAAACGAGCGCTATACAGATGGTCATCTGCCGATACCTGGTGTTAATAATGAATCAGCCTCTAACTCTCTGTGAATCGGATCTTGCCTTGCATTGTGCATTGGGGCTCAAGCCTTTCTTTGTAATTGTTGGAACCACAGCCCTCCATTGTTTGTACCCTGTTGTCTGTACTGGGGCCACGGCCATCTATTGTCTGAACATTCAGCCCTTGGTTTAATTTGGAAGTGCATAATATGGTACCCCATAAAAGTAGGCTCAGGGGAGACACCCTAGAACTATAGGAACCAGTCCCACCACCCTTAGTTATCTATCAATCCCATATCTTATCTCATTGGGAGGAAAAAAAAATTCTATATGGCAATGATCTGATTTACCACACAGAAATCTCCAATGGTTAGGGTGGTAAAACAAGAAACATTTAAATTGGACTCAGCATATATTCAGATTTAAAACTGTAGCAAACTTAAAGCGGACCTTCACTCTGAATAAGAGTCTATCTTATATGTTTCCTACACCCTGTACATACAGATTGGTCACATTAAAAATCATCCTACCTGCATCTACTGCATGTTATGAGCCTTTAAACATCCAAGATGGCGGCTTATGGAAGCCGCCATCTTATCAGGCAGCCTGCAAACAGGAAGTGCCTCCTGACTGTGCTGCTCTGAATCCTGGGATTGCTGACATTTACCTGACCCCAGCTCTGCTCTGTCTGAGCAAAGCACAGCTATAACCCGCCCCCCTGTACCTTATCCCACTCTCCTCTCCTCAGTAAGTGTGATGCTTCTGAGTCAAGATGGCGGCGCCCGTATCCTAAATTCCTGAACAGAGCTGCAGCCCAGTGGGGGAACAAATAATAAGTTAGTGACTAAAAACGTAAAATATATTAATCTTAGATGCTGAGGAACCGTTTTTTAAGAGTTTGGGCTTTTCATTAAATCACACTGAAGGTCCGGTTTAATACTGTAGAAATCCTCCACAGATGACAGATGTAGCACAGCAGATTCAGTGCTGGAGATTGAAGAGGAGAGAGGAGTTTTCCTAGAACCAAAAGGCCCTTAGAAATGTAAAGCTAATCCTTAGCATTGCACCCTTAGCGTTTCTAAGGGCCTTGGATGGCACAGAGACAAGAGATGATTTGCATAACTCCGTCTGCTGCAAGGATAGATGGGTAATGCTATTTGTCCTTGTATTGGTTACTTTGCAAATACTCTCCGTTCTAGGAAAACTCCTCTCTTCCTTTACCTAAGTAGAGGGTTTTTTGGTTTCTTTAGCCCCTATGTTAAGCCTAACATGGGTCTCTCCACATACTGGCTTGCGACTCTGTTTTAGTGCTGGAGATTGAATCTCCTAATTCTCAGGACCTCTGCAGTTCACAAAGTAAAAAATGTGCAATTACCTGAACACACAACACATGAAGCTTTGCCCCTAACAGATCGGCTACGCATGATTGCCCCAAAATCACATTCATCCTCAGCTTCATGGCTTATATTGGACTTTCAAGAAGACGGTAGAAGTCTATCTTGCTGAGGACAAACTCACAGACACACAAAGGTCTGTGGTCTGAAGATAGGCCTGGTTAGTGCACCTGGAATCATTTGGAAAGTCAATATGCTTCTGGTAGACAGACAAGGAGAGCACCATAGGCATCAGGCGTGCTAGACCATTACAAAGCCTGGATTGGAGGTAGAGTGGAGTATGCAGCTCACAGAAGGGTTAAGAAGCTCTGGATCACAGCAGTTCAGCATTGGTGGGGACAAGCAAAGTCACAATTGCAGTTGCACAGATTTAACAGCTGGGGCCAAAATATGTCAGAAGAAACAGTGTCAGAGATAGTTCAGCAATCGGACAGTCCATTACTTATTGTCAGTCCAACAACGCAAAAATAAGGCCCATACATACCAAAAGAAATTGCTGCAAAGGTAAATACAAAAAACGTTTTTGTATATTAGGCCACCTAACTTTTACTTTTAACTTCCCCGATCACATGGAGTCAATTCTTAATCTAGGCGACACCTTTTAACTAAAACATGTATGGTCACCTTTTTAACTAAAAAAGTATGGGGCACATTTCAACCCAAACAAGGAAAATATAAAACCTGCACCCATACAGTATCCATATAAACCAAACCCATGAATTTGCATATATCAAACCATTTTTAACACCTACTTCCTACTCCCAGAATTACAATAGTTATATTTCTAACTAAAACTGAGGCTCTGTTAGCTTTATTTTTCAAACAATTTACTTTTAGCGAATACAGTCTCTTTGTATTCACACTTTTTCATCTTTTGTGTACTAAAGGGAGGGTGTATCACACTGACACACTCTGCTGTGTGTCTATCTACCTAGCAAGTTATTTCATTCATTACATGTAAGGTAAAGCTAATACTCATTACAATGCATTAGTTCCATCTGATGCTAGAAATGTCCCCTCTTAAATCGTATACTTGTAAACAAAAAGCACAAAAAGTCTTAACTTAAAAAAAACTGACAAATGATCAAAACCTTTCCAAGCACACAAAAAATACAAAATGAAATACAAAATGAAAGTGCCAGCCTACCTAGAGTTTTTGCCATCCTCCATTGCCAGACCATTTTTCAATATTTTGAACTATAGATGATCAACTGTGATTTTTAAGGGATTTTCAGGGGTTTCCCAGGAAAATGTTATATTGTTTTAGTCTAGGCTTTAACAGGAAATGTCTTGTTTTTCATTTTTGTAGTGTATTCTCAATATTATTGGGTGAAATATGTGCACAAAATAAATAAAAATTATTTTTTTACAACCTGTAGTGTTTTTCTGTAATAAAAATGTTTGTTTTTTTAATAAAATCATACTGAGAGTAAAAGCCCTATTTCTCATGGTTACAATAGTACCACATATATATTGGTATACAACCTTTCCTGCCCAGGAAAGGGTGTCAGATAATATACAACTGCTATGTGCACCTTGCAGTTTTTCAATAAAACAACCCTTTACATTTGTAATACCCCCACAAACTACATATTCCCTGGAAGTACACACCTCAAGCTTTCTAGGCATACCAGGCTTGTTGATGTGGGCACCGCTGACTGTATGTAATCCCTCAATTAATTATTTGGTTGCACAGGGTTTCCCTAAAAAAAAGAATAAAGAAAGCAGAATCAAAGCCACAAACAATACAAACAAACAATATGCAAACAAGAAAAAAACTAATTAAATCTGAAAAAGCAAGTTTCCCCAACATGCATAGGTACTCTCAAGTAAAGAGTTGCCAAACACCTCAAACAAAAAGCAAGTGTCTAAGGGTAATTATACTTGAAAATTTAAGTTCTGCAGAAAAAGCACACACCTTGTGCTTTTTCAACCAAAACAAACTTTACATTTGGAATACTCTCCACAAACTATATTTATTCAGAAAATGCACACATTAAGCTTTCTAGGCATAGCCAGCTTGTTGTAGTTGGCACATCTTTCTGGAAGTAATCACTTAAAGGATTCTTTGGTTGTACAGGATTTCTCTAAAAAAAATGTATAAAAAGCAGAAAGAAAATGCATTTCTCTAAAATATCAATTTGCAACATGCTACAAGCAAAAGACAAGCTAAATCTGAAATCACAAGGTCCCCTGAACAGAACAATACTCAACATGCATACCTACTTTTAACCCTTTAACTGCCAGCCTACTGGAGATGTTGTCACCCTTTGTTGACAGGTCATTTTCACCATTTTACGCTGTTAAAAAAAATGTAAAATTTGTCTTGTTTATTTTAAAACAAAATGTATTTTATTCAAGATAACCATACTACAGTTGAAAGCCTCATTTCTTCTGATTACAACGGTCCCACATGTGTATCCGTAGCCCCCTGTCCCTGCCCAGGAGACCCCCAAACTGAAAAGAGCACTTTATAACATTTACAAATAAAATACAACTACTATCCACTCTAAAAAAGAGTTAAATAAAAAATGGCGACAGGGGAGGCAGCTAATAGGGGGCTGCGGGTTAATGGCAAGTCACCTGCCCCCTAAGCCTTGTGAACTGGTATAGGGGTCACATGGATCCCTCACCAGTTCACAAAGGTTTAAATGTAGAAATAAACACACTGGCACCAGAGAAAAATATTACATTTATTTCTCTACTCCAATCCTGTGTCCCATGCTGCTGTCTGACACGGTGACTGATGTCAGTGGTGATCAGTGCAGGGCGGGTGAGAAGGCAGGGGATCAAAGCCCTTTGCCCTCCCACCCACTGTGCACTGCTGCTACCGGCATCTGTCAGAGCCATAGCCAGGCCAGAAACTACGAGGAGCAGGAAGACATCATCCAGCTCCTCCCATAAAATAGCGTGGCTAAAAGCGGCGACCAGCGCCATCAGAAGCAGTGGGGGGCCCTGTTCCGGGCCCTCACCTGAAGCCCATGGAGCTGCTACTATGTTGAGGGACAGTTAGTAAAGAGAGAGAAAAATAAACAAAATAAAACAATTGTTACTTCATAGAAAAAACAGGCCATTGTGAAAAAGCAATGGAAAGCTATAAAAATTAGGCAATCGGCTCTGCTCTGAGTTTTACAATCTACCACAAAAACAGATCAGTCTCAATGGCCATCCCAGAAAAATACAACAATGCTGGTTGACCCTAGACTGGCAGAGTTGTATGATCTAACCAATCTGTACAATCACTAGCAAAATAAAACTAAAAACAAGTGATTGTCTATGTTTGGGGAGCAGGGATCATCTACTCCTATTTGAGACACTCCCATTTCCATGTCAACTTAGCAGTCCAGCCATTGTAAAAGGAGCACTATCGTGAAAATTATCTCAATGATAAAAATACATATAAGTTCGCTGGATGGCGGGAGGAGGGGTCACTTATACATCTGGCATCAAGAAATATCCAGCCAGGCTTGTTTTTCTTTCTTTTAATGGAAGGAAAACGACATCTGGGGTGACAGGTTCTGTCATCACCACTGGATTTTATTCCAACCAGGAGAGAATAAACCACAAGCTTGGTGTGCGTTTTATTCAGTTCGAATGTATAAGTGACCCCTCCTCTCATTAGCCCATGTGTTTATATGTATTTTTAATAATTTCGCGATAGTGCTCCTTTAACAAAAAACAACAAAATTTAATTTGGAATTTTAGACAAGCTGACTGCAAAAATCAAATTATATATTTTAAGGCTTCACCTTCACATTCTTGCAAAAACAAACACATGTGCTTTAATGCTAAGGTCCAAAAATAATGAACATTTATTTACAGTCAATTTAAGAGATAGAGAGAGAGGGGGTCTTTTTGCCAAGTCCTGGTTTCTTTCTTCCTAAAAAAACAAAAGTCTAAAACATTACTAACCTCTTACTGGGGTCCTAGAGACCCTTTGGACAGTACCTGGTTCATCTGTAATTCTTCCTCTTATCAACATACTTACCACATCTGATTTCTCTGACCAGGACAATTGTTTTGCTATTGGCCAAAACATACCCAAATAACAAATATTTTACTAATAAATGACGAAGACAGGGCTACTATAAATGCAGGATCATTATGAGGCTGATTCATTACTAACGCCAGGTATCGGCAGATGAGCGCCTGTATAGCAGCGCTTAGAGCGACCGCTAGTAGACACTGTAAGCGGGTATCAGGCGCTGTAACAGAGCGCCTCAGTCGCTCTAGTAACCTGGCCGGCATTGATGCATGTGATGTATGTTGTGAATGTATGTTGGACGCTCTATCACCAGTACAGCGCTGCAGGGAGCGAAAGGTAGCGCCAGCTCAGTGCGACCGACTCTCAACAACTCACACCATACCAACTACACCACACAGCGCTCTAAATCTGGTCGCTGTAGCATAGAGCATTACATGCTGTGTGAAAACCGACTAGCATTACAGTCTGGATCAAAGAACAATGGCCCCTTGATCAGAGGAATCTGGCTGTCTGGAACAGAGTATTCTGGTTGCCTGGATCAGAGCATTCTGGTTGTCTGGATCAGAGCAATCTGGTTGTCTGGATCAGAGAATTCTGGCTGTCTGGATCAGAGCATTCTGGTCGTCTGGATCAAAGCATTCTGGTTGTCTGGATCAGAGCATTCTGGTTGTCTGGATCAGAGCATTCTGGCTGTCTGGATCAGAGAATTCTGGTTGTCTGGATCAGAGCATTCTGGTTGTCTGGATCAGAGAATTCTGGCTGTCTGGATTAGAGAATTCTGGTTGTCTGGATCAGAGCATTCTGGTTGTCTGGATCAGAGAATTCTGGCTGTCTGGATCAGAGAATTCTGGTTGTCTGGATCAGAGCATTCTGGTCGTCTGGATCAAAGCATTCTGGTTGTCTGGATCAGAGCATTCTGGTTGTCTGGATCAGAGCATTCTGGCTGTCTGGATCAGAGAATTCTGGTTGTCTGGATCAGAGCATTCTGGCTGTCTGGATCAGAGAATTCTGGTTGTCTGGATCAGAGAATTCTGGTTTTCTGGATCCGAGAATTCTGGTTGTCTGGATCAGAGCATTCTGGCTGTCTGGATCAGAGAATTCTGGATGTCTGGATCAGAGAATTCTGGTTGTCTGGATCAAAGAATTCTGGTTGTCTGGATCAGAGTATTCTGGTTGTCTGGATCAGAGAATTCTGGCTGTCTGGATCAGAGAATTCTGGTTGTCTGGATCAGAGCATTCTGGTCGTCTGGATCAAAGCATTCTGGTTGTCTGGATCAGAGCATTCTGGTTGTCTGGATCAGAGCATTCTGGCTGTCTGGATCAGAGCATTCTGGCTGTCTGGATCAGAGAATTCTGGTTGTCTGGATCAGAGCATTCTGGCTGTCTGGATCAGAGAATTCTGGCTGTCTGGATCAGAGAATTCTGGTTGTCTGGATCAGAGCATTCTGGTTGTCTGGATCAGAGCATTCTGGCTGTCTGGATCAGAGCATTCTGGCTGTCTGGATCAGAGAATTCTGGTTGTCTGGATCAGAGCATTCTGGCTGTCTGGATCAGAGAATTCTGGATGTCTGGATCAGAGAATTCTGGTTGTCTGGATCAAAGAATTCTGGTTGTCTGGATCAGAGTATTCTGGTTGTCTGGATCAGAGACTTCTGGTTGTCTGGATCAGAGACTTCTGGTTGTCTGGATCAGAGACTTCTGGTTTTCTGGATCAGAGCATTCTGGTTTTCTGGATCAGAGCATTCTGGTTTTCTGGATCAGAGCATTCTGGTTGTCTGGATCAGAGAATTCTGGCTGTCTGGATCAGAGCATTCTGGTTGTCTGGATCAGAGCATTCTGGATGTCTGGATCAGAGCATTCTGGTTGTCTGGATCAGAGAATTCTGGCTGTCTGGATCAGAGAATTCTGGCTGTCTGGATCAGAGCATTCTGGTTGTCTGGATCAGAGTATTCTGGCTGTCTGGATCAGAGCATTCTGGTTGTCTGGATCAGAGCATTCTGGTTGTCTGGATCAGAGTATTCTGGTTGTCTGGATCAGAGCATTCTGGTTGTCTGGATCAGAGCATTCTGGTTGTCTGGATCAGAGAATTCTGGTTGTCTGGATCAGACCATTCTGGTTGTCTGGATCAGAGCATTCTGGTTGTCTGGATCAGAGCATTCTGGTTGTCTGGATCAGAGCATTCTGGTTGTCTGGATCAGAGCATTCTGGTTGACTGGATCAGAGAATTCTGGTTGACTGGATCAGAGAATTCTGGTTGTCTGGATCAGAGCATTCTGGTTGTCTGGATCAGAGCATTCTGGTTTTCTGGATCAGAGCATTCTGGTTGTCTGGATCAGAGCATTCTGGTTGTCTGGATCAGAGCATTCTGGTTGTCTGGAACAGAGCATTCTGGTTGCCTGGATTAGTGAACCCCCAGCTCTCTGCTGCAGAGCACTCCATGTCTCTGATTTAGAGCACTCCGGCTATTGATATCGGAGCACTCTGGCTATCTGAATCAAAGAACAATGGCTCTTAGGATCAAAAGAATCTGGCTATCTGGATCAGAGCATTCTGGCCTTTCTGGAACAAAGATTTCCGGCTCTCAGGACCAGAGCATTCCTGCTCTTGGGTAAGAGAGCTCATGCTCTCTGGATCGGATCACTCTGGCTGTTTGGATCAGAGGCCTCTGGCATTCTGGATCAGAGACTTCTGGCTAGCACTTACAATATTTTAGCATATAAGATTGGATAGAGATGGAACAAGAGCTTACAATCTATTGATCTATAAGGGAAGCTGGAGAAAGGGCACAGATAACCATCTTTTAGGGTTCAAGATAGCATATTGATTAGTTTGAGGCTAATCAACAGGTCATGTTTTGCAAATTTTAACAGAGGTGGTGATATAATACAGATTAAATGAGGTTTTCCAGCCTGTTAGTGAGCCATTTCCCCTAAAGTTATATTCTACAGCCAGCATGAAAGAGCAAGTGAGAAAAGCAGAACACATAGGGGTGCAGTAGCAGCCATAGCTTCCCCTTCACCCCCACCCTGCACAGTTCGTATCTAAAGTTATATAAATAAACCTTATACCCTCTTATAAAACTAAGTTTCTACATAAAGGTGCTTTTTATTATTTTAGAGTAGGAACCTAATCCATCTATTTAGGAGCACAGAGGCTCCTTCGGGTTCTGTTAGTAAATCTCTGCGCTCTTTAGCAATATAAAGGGTCTCATTAAAAGCATGAAGGGCTTTATTTTTATGCAACGTGAATCGCCACCGGGACAACATTGTTCAGGCAGCCGGGCTTTTCTATGCCTTAGTAATTCTCTGCCTTTCAGAGCCGGCGGCTCACTTTAATGCCCTGCGAAGCAGCGTCTGTTATGGAAATTCATCACTTAGCGCCGGCTTAATATCGTCCGGCACGCTACGCGCATATACATCAGTGCATTAAACGATTATCTCTCCCACAGTCAGTGTCTTCCCTCCCTTCATCATAATCACATTGTGTGCAAGCGTAGAGCTTAGCAGTCACAGCGCTGCCATAGAACTTATGATTAGCGATGAGCGGAATGATTAACTTTCCCCAGGCTGCCACTTTACTGGGGCTCATTTTTGGAGTTTATTTTTTTATTGTCTATTTATATAGGACTATCTTCATCTGTAATGCCGTACAAAAGTCATTACAGACAGAGTAAAATGTATACTACATACTGTAGCTTATTAGAAATAAGAGTTCAAAGTGAATGCTTTGAAAATGAGATACAGTAGGAGAGAAAGCCTTCTCCTTAAAAAGAAGCAACACCCCCCTTAGGTCTATAAGACTCTTAGGGGGGGTGGTCTACCTCTAGGGCGGTGCTGCATGCCTACAATTGGGGGCAAGGATGCAGCCAGCGGCCCTCACTCCATTTGGATATTTTTAACAAGTTTCTGTGGGAGGCTATTCCACATGTTTATGATTCTTATGGTAAAAAATGATTGTGCCCCCTTGTCTTTAGAGAGGATTTTACCTAAAATAGTGTTTCCCCATATTTTTTGTATTTCCCATTTATATGTTTGTAAGTTAATCACGCCCCCTCCTCTGAACACTAAACAGATTTAATTCCCGTAATCCTTCTTCATAACTAAGATCCTCCATAATCAAAGCATCATTTTTATGAATTGCTGCCCAGAACAGTACAGTATAGTCCATTTGAGGGTGCACCAGTGCCTTGTAAAAATGCAAAATTCCAACCCTATTCCATGATCCCATGCCTCTTTTAATGCCTGATATGCAAGGCATATTTCTTTTTCTTTGTAATTGTTCTGCTTTAAACAACTGCCAAGCAAGCCAAAAAATAACAATTTCAAACTCTTAAACACTTAAAGTCCCCCAAAATAAAGGCCCTTAATGAAAAGTCCACACTCTTATAATGCAACCTCACTAGAAAAAACAACCATCAATTCGCAAAAGCTCCTAAACTCGCTTTAAAACCATCTCATTTGTAGCAAATCAATACCTTCCTTCACCAGTGTCAGTCTCTGGCTAGTCTGGAAAACAGAAAAGGACGAATGTGGGAAATGTTCTTGAGTTGGAGTGGGCAGGAGGTGGCTAATGACTGAATGGAGGGTTGGAATGAGAAAGAGGAGTGCAGTATAACACAAATATATCAGGCTTGAGGAGATGTTGTGATAGTCAGGTCATTAAAAGAGATTGTTATTGGGGTGACAGGAGCAGAATTGGATGGTAGGAAAATGGAAAGCTCTGTTTTGTCCATGTTTAGATTGAGAAAGTGAGAGCACATGAATGAAGGGATAGCTGGTGATACCTGATCATCACCTTCGCACCACCTTACACGCAAGACCTGAGCACCCCGGGTCAAAAAAAACATCTGCTTTTCATCACTTCGCCACTAACCCAGGTGCATGTGGGTAACACTAGATTCACATCTGTAAACTGAAGTGCTCACAAGAAAGCACAGGAGGGTATGGAACCATGTTCAATGGTCCAGTATCTACATGGTGCTAACTTTGAAGGTACAGTATGTAGCACGTGAAAGTGCATATACATACCTTCCAACTTTTTAGGGTGGGGAAGTTGGGGACAATTTTTTAAAATAAAGGAGCACTATTATTTATTTGCTTCAACCCAGTGTCTCCGCTTCACTGGGCAATTATTAGATGAAGCAACTTCCAACGTCTCGCTCAGCCAATCAACATGCCGCTTTGACGGCTAAGCACCCGAGCGTCGCAGAAAGGAGTCGGGTGCACCGCCAGCTACATCCCCCACTCACCTTGCAGCTGAGAAGTTCCCGCGCCGCTCATTCAGAAAGGACGGCCGCAGGTGTGCGCCTGGCTAGAGGTGTGCGTTCATGTGGCCGCAGTGCAGAGACACGACAAGGGCTTGAGAGAAGCTGAGTGGATCTGGGCATCTGGGGGGTTTCACACTGTGGGGCATCTCTATTCGGGAAGTCCCATGGACATGAACTTGGACGGCCCAGGAATGTTTTAGATGTAAAGTTCCTCTTTAAAGAAAGACAGATAAAAAAAACAAGAGAGACAGATGGCATCTGCAACATCGGTTGTTCTGCCATTTTCTAGGTAAAGATACAGTGTAGAAGCCAAACAGGAAAAGTGGGCCAAAACCCAGGATGTTGACTATCCTTGGTTTTGGTCCTTGCCCCCCCCCCCCCCCCCAAGGGTGCCCCGCTGTGTGAAACCCCCCCAGGTCACCCGAACAAACTCACCTCTTCCCGGTCCTACAACACATGCGCGGCCGCTTGTTCATCAGCGGGCTCAGATCTGCTCGAGCCCCTTCATCAAGGAGCTCATCTAATATGAGCGGATCCGAACGACCGCATCCCCCGCTACTCTCTAACAGGGAGCATGCCCACGCTGGCCATTCCCAAACGCCTGACATGGGCACATGCCCTTCTAGAGGGATAGCAGGGATGCTCGCGCATGTGCCATTGGACCGGGACAGAAGGTGAGTTTATGAATGACCTGGGGGTTTTCACACAGTGGGAATCCCGATTCCGGGATGCCCTGGGGGGAGGGAATAATCAGCCCAGGAATCTTATAGATTCCTCAGCCAATCTGCGTTGGTTTTGGTCCACATTAAGGAAGGAAACTACCAGTGTTGAGTGTTCTGTTCTAAGTTTTCCAAAGAGGGGATTTTTGTTAAGTCCAGCCAGACAAGAGTCTCGAATGGAGGTAGAACGCTGAGGGATGCTGTGATGCAACTAAAGTATCTGCTGAAGTGGACCATCTGAAGTAATTGACGAAACCTGAATAAAGAAGCTGTTGTTTTATACCCAAGACCATCGTTCCTGGACATTAGTGTGCTAAAAAGTAAGTACACCTCTCCCCACACCAAACATCCACCTAAGACATCCATGCTAGGCCTACGAACCTTCCTCACTCCGCATGCCCTCTGAAACTGGCCGGCAAAGGGAACTTACATTATCTATGCCGCTTCATCTTCTCCCAATAAGACAAGTCAAACAAACAAGTCCCAGCCAGCTAACGTGGCTAATGGGATCCAGATCAAAAGGGGGACACATAATGCAAGAATCCAAGAAGCATTAAAAAAATCGAGAAGTCAAGATTAAACCAGACCTTCAGCATCATTTATTGAAAATCCCAAACAAAGAATATTCCCCAGCATCTAAAATTAATATATTTTACATTTTTAGTCGCTTACTTATTATTCGTTTCCCCACTGGGCTGCAACTCTCTTCAGAACTCTAGGATACAGGCGCCGCCATCTTGCCTCAGAAGCATCACATATTGAGGAGAGGAAAGGGGGTGAAAAGTGCAGGGGATGAGGTTATGGCTGTGCTTTGTACAGATGGAGCAGAGCTGGGGTCAGGAAAAGGACAGCAATCCCAGAATGCAGAGCGGCACTGTCAGAAGACACTTCCTGTCTGCAGGCAGCCTGAGACTACATGTACCACCATCTTGGATGTTTAAAAGCTCAAAAAATGCAGTAGGTGCAGGTAGGGTGATTTTTAATGTGGGCAATCTGTATATACAGGGTGGGGGAAACATATAAGATTTGCTCTTATTCAGGGTAAAGGTCCTGTTTAACTATTTCTTACTCCCACAGAGACAGGGCTGAAGTCCAAAGATGTAAATGTAAAGGAGTAGCCAAGGCTTCACTTAGCTAACTTAGATTAGTAAAATCTAATGCATTGGCTGTTTCCAGTCTGTTGAATATTTATTGTCCAAGCACTTTATATTTTCTGTATGCAGATTGGATGTGGGAATAATGGAAGATCCACTGTGCTTATTAACTGCACATATCATTGATAGTAGTAGTACGATTAATTGTTCTGGCCGCTGTTCATCCCTCCTGGTCATGGGTAATTGTTGTTGTATGTGTTTTTTAGTTTTAAAAGAAATTTCATACTGTATATCAGACTTACACAACCATCCTTGGTCTTGGGGTAGCATTAGTCTGAATATACTTTTTGGCCAACTTAAAGTGGACCAAAACCCTGGATTTTGAATATCTTGGGTTTTGGTCCTTTTCCCCAGGGTGAAACCCCCCAGGTCGCCCGATTTCACTCACCCTTCCCCGGGTTCTACGGCGCATGTCCAGCCTCTCGTCCAGTCAACACGCTCTGATCCGCTCCCGCTTCTTCATCATAGAGCTTGTTTAAGCCAAGCGGTTCTGAGTAAGCTGGTGCCCGCATCCCCGCTACCCTTTAACAGGTAGCATGCCAGCGTCGGCAAATCACTAAAGGAATAGTGGGATGCAGCTGCTGCTCACGCATGCACCGTTGGACTGGAAAAGAAGGTGAGTTTCCGGATGACCTTGGGGGTTTTACACCGTGGGGCATCCCAAATCTGGAGGCCCCGGGGGGAGCGAGTATTCCTGCCCTGGAGTCTCATAGACTCCAAGGTGGGTTTTGGTCCACATTAATATCTGGATTTGTTTCTAGTGATCAGATATAGCCTGCTCACCGCTGAGAGTCCAAAAGATAACTTTCCAGTTACTAAGGGGTTATTTAAGAAGGTATAGCGCCAAGTAGTGCCTCGTAGCGGCAGGCAGTGCCTGGTGAACGCCGGGTGCTGTACGCAAAACCACATTTATGAAAGCGAATCTGTTGAGCAACTCTAACAGCGCTATGTAGCGTCACATGTATTGTTACAGGCGGCTCAGCGTATAGCGCCAGCGCTCTAGCTTCCAGAGCGCCAGGTATTACCTGTCACTTAGTGTCGCTCTCCCATACATTTCAATAGCCGTTAATTTGCTTGTGTTTAAACAGCGTATTTGACCATTTTTTTTCGCTCCAATCATTGTGTGACCTCTCCTGGCTGCAAACAAACATTTTTAGAAACTTTTTTGACTTTTTATATTTTTATGCAGAATTGTCATTACAGGTCTGGCACTAACGTGTTAATGTCACAATGTTAAAACAATGTCATTCCATGTGTTTTCGCTTTGTTACTGGTGAATATGTGTTCAAAAACAGACTTTAATCACACAGTGTCTGGCGCTCTATGCTATAGCGACCAGATTTAGAGCGCCGATGCTGTGTGTGTGTCCTTTTTTGATAAGTATGGTGTGGAGCGCAGAGAGTCGGTCGCACTGAGTTGGCGCTACCTTTCGCTGGCTGCAGCGTTGTACTGGTGTTAGAGCGCCCAACATACATCACATTCATCAATGCCGGCCAGGCTACTATAGCGACTGAGGCGCTCTGTTACAGTGCCCGATACCCGCTTACAGCATTTACTAGCGGTTGCTCGAAGCGCCGCTATACAGATGCTCATCTGCCGCTACCTGGCGTTAGAAATGAATTAGCCTCTAAGTTTTCTTAGTTGGCTAAAAGGATAAACACATAGTTAAGTAAGTAACCAATGTGGTGACAAAAAATGGGGGGTATGTATAATGTTTGCTAATGAGCAAGAACTGAACGCTCGGCAACCGTTTATCACCATTAGTGGATACCTGGCAATTTTTCTAGTCTTCTGTATCCAATAGTAACGATTGGTGTCACTCAGTGCAGTGAATCAGCTGAATGGTAATGTGCAGTAATTAGTCACTTGTCTTCCTCCTTTGTGTTCTGCGGAATAGTTTGCAACTGTTCAAAAAAAAAAAACAAAGCAAACAATACTTTTTTTCAGTAATTACACTGTTTAATTAATGATAAATAGTTACCGTCAGTATGAAAGAAAAGAAACACACAAAGAAAAATAATTAGAAAATCAATAGGAAACATTGCAAAAATTGTGATAAATAACCACTTGATTGGAGTCCACAATGAAATTGGACAATTTGTGACATATGGGATGGGACAGGTTTTGCTCATTCTTTTACTAAAATTGGTCTTTGCGAAAAAGTAAACATATTGACAATCGCCATCTGCAAATACATTAATAAACTAAGTGGAATCTAATGAGATAAAGTGGACCAATTACTGGTACACAAGATTGTGATCCTCTCATATGGAAATGCTGACTTAGAGCGGGGGGGTTAAACATGTGAGCTCAGGAATTTGGAGCGTCATCTTCGCCTTCATCAGATGATTAGCAAGTCAGAGTCAGGAAGTCTCTTCTACGTACACCAAACACACCACTTTGGTGTACCTTGATAAGCTAAATTCGTTGTTACTAGAGAAAACTTTTATTTTCACTATATCCAGTCCAGGTCATCCCATAAGTAATTACATGTGGGTATTCCGCCACCAGGTGGCGCACTCGACTGCAACATCCAAAGTTGTAGCTCCTCCCGTCCCCCTATAAATTCAGGTGTCTCACTAGTATCTCCAGAGTTCATCTTGCAGTCTGCTGCTAAGGATCGTTTGGATACTCTCTCCTGGATACTGCAGCTGAGTGGGGCCTCCTAGCCCGTTGGCCGCTGCACCCTTATTCCCACTGTTCCCGTGGACCCAATTCTGCCTCCCAGCCTTGGCTGACCGGGTCGGTGAAGGTAGGGTGAACGCCGGGGTCAGGAGTTGACAGAGCTAGCCTCTGGGCCGCAGACTCTCCCTAAAGGGTAGCCGGCCATAGGCTGATGGTGAGCCTATAGGGGGGGGGGAGGAACCACCTTTGCCCATTTATCCCACAAGGTTTATTATGGTATTGGTTGTGTGTATGTGTTACTGTTTTTACTGCCCTCTTACTTACCTCCCTCGCTCCCTCGGGTGCCTCTTCCTCTCCCTTCCCCTCCATCTTGCCGCGCTGTAAGGAAGGGGGGGGGGGTGTCGTCGGCGGCCTCCCTACGGCGACGGGCTCTGTCTGGGCGCGGTGGGCGCGCATTCGCACCGCGTGCCGTGCGGGGGCCCCGCCGCGGGCAGCCTGGCTTCTCTCTTCCCTATGGGGGCCTGCCTCCATCCTGTGGCCCTCTGAGGAGACGGGAGGAGGGCGCTGGTTTCGCGCCGTCGGGGGGGGCGGTGCCGCACTATGACGCTTTTCGTGTCACTGCGGGTGCGGCCCGCCCCTCGAGGAACGTGTGCTGCTGCTGCCTGCCACCATCTTGCTTCTCCTGCCTGCTGCCTTGCTGCTTGGACCCCTCGGTGATCTCTGTCGGTGTTGTGAGTCCCTTGTTCATTTTTTCTGTATACTATCATGCGCATGTGCTGTGGGATGGTTATGGCCCCTTATGCTTGTGTCTTTCAGGTCGGGCCCTTATAGCTGTGGGTTGTGGTTCCTCCCGGTCTCGCCCGGGATTTATTTCGACCTGAGACAGAGGCTTGTCTTCCCTGAGCAGACCCATTTTTCCAATATGGTTTTCAAGGAGTGGGAAAGGCCTAACGAGCTACCTTCAGTGCCTAAGGGCCTGGACAGGTGGTATCCCTTCCCGGAGGAGATGGTCCGCCTCAGGTCCCATCCCTCCCCCGATGTGGATTCCCCCGTGTCGGGGTTATCCAACACTACGGTTATGCCATCATCCGATACTGCTTCCTTGTGCAATCCAGCTGACAGGCATATGGATCAACTAGCTTGTCATGCATTCACCTTTGCTGGTGCTTGGTTTCGCCCGGTGTGTGCCGTGGCTATTGTCTCCTTAGCCATCAAAAAGAAGGTGAGACTTCTTGTAGACATTGCTAAGTCTCGCAAGCGGGCGGAGGAGTATAAAGACCTCAAAGCTTGCATGGATCTTATTGCCTTTGTTGTCTCTGCTATGGACGATGGTGTCCGGCTCGGCGCCAGGGTTTCGGCCCTGCTTGTTGCACTCCGTCGCTCTCTCTGGTTGCGGCAATGGTCGGCTGATGCCGCGGCCAAGAAGTCGCTCACTAGTTTCCCCTTCGTGGGGCATAGGTTATTCAGGGACCTCCTGGTTAAGGTTGGGAGACTCCCTCAGCGACGGAAGCCTGCGTGGCCCTTTCGGAGTTCCACTGCCTATCGCTCCTTTAGTGGAGGAAGAGGGGCTTCCTTTTCAGGTGGCCACAGAGATTCCTGGGGACAAGGTAGGTCCCGCGGCCGACCCAATCCCTCTTGGGGATCCAAGTCCAAGCCCCCCGCCAAGGCTCCTCAGGAATGAGGAGGCGCCCTCACCCATCCGGGTCGGGGGACGGCTTCTGTTATTTGCCTCTACCTCCGGTTACAAAATAGAGTTGGCAGTCAGGCTGCCCCGAAGATTTCTTCGGTCTCGCATGTCCCAGAATCCTGTGACGGCACAGGGCCTGAGAATGGCCGTACAGCACCTCCTGCAGCTAGGTGTGATTTGCCCTGTACCTCTTCAGGAGCAGGGTCAGGGGTTTTACTCCAACCTGTTCACGGTTCCCAAGAAAGATGGAACGTTAAGACCTATCTTGGACCTGAAGGGTCTCAACAGGTTTGTAAAGGTTCCGGCATTTCCGTATGGAAACCTTACGGTCAGCGGTGAGCTCGCTTCACCTGGTGACATTATGACCACGGTGGACATCAGGGTTGCCTATCTGCACGTTCCGATATTCCAGGGACACCAGAGGTTCCTGAGATTTGCTTTGGAGGACCAGTATTATCAATTTGTGGCTCTGCCATTCGGGATATCCTCAGCCCCCCGGGTTTTCACCAAGGTGCTGGCGGGCATTATGGCTTTTCTGAGGAATCAGGGCGTTTGCGTGCTGCCTTAACTGGACGGTTTACTGATTGCGGCTCAGTCCCTTCACCAGGCCGAGAGCGACACACGGATGGTGTTATCCACTCTCGAGGAGTTCGGTTGGGTAATCAACTAGCCCAAGTCTTCAATCACTCCCTCCAGGGTGCGGTCCTTCCTGGGCATGACGTTGGACACATCTCAGGTCAAGGTGTTCCTACCACAACAGAAAGTGGTGGGGCTTCAGACGCAGGTGCAAGCCTTGCTGTCTTGTCAACGACCCTTGATTCGTCTGGGGATACAGCTAGTGGGCCTGATGGTGTCCTGCTTCGAGGCAGTGCCCTTCACTCAGTTCCACATGAGACCTCTTCAATTGAAACTGCTGACTGGCTGGGATCGGATGCAGAAGGCCCTTTGTTAGGCCTATAGGCCCTGCTATTACCCTTATATCCCCTTTGAAACTTCATTTCTTCTAAAAAAGGGAGTCGGTATAACCTTGTCCATATTAGTCTGAATCTAAACCTCTAGAGCCAAATATATTTGTATTGATTATCTTCTTAATTAATAATTTAATATATATATATATTATATATATACCGTATATACTCGAGTATAGGCCGACCCGAATATAAGCCGAGGCACCTAATTTTACCCCAAAAACCTGGAAAAAGTTATTGACCCGAGTTTAAGCCGAGGTGGCTTTTTTCAATTGGAATTGGAGTTGATTTGAGGAATCACCCCTGACCACGCCCCCAGCCATCACCTAAGAATTAAATAAAAATAAATAATAATAATACAGTGAGGGGCATCCCTTGTTACAGCCAGTTAGGGGCATCCCTCATTACAGCCATTCAGGTGTAACACAGCACACACACAACATACACACAGCACACACAACACACACACAAACACAACACAGCACACAATACAGCACACATACACACACAAGGCACACACAGCACACAGCACACAACACAGCACACATACAATGCACACAACACACACACTCACCAGTTCAGCTCCTGCAGAATCTTCAGCGAGGCTCCTTCCAGCGACGGTGCGGGACAGAGTGAGGACGGCGCGGGACGACGGCATGGGTCCATCTAGTCGCAATGCCCCTGGACGCAGGGCAGAAGAGCCGCCTCGGAGGCTTCAGAACTCGGCGGGGAGATCAGTACACCCAGCGCGAGGTGGGTGTACCAAGATGGCGGCCGGCGCGCTCTGCGCCGCCACGTCACTGAGGCCCGGGCCGCCATCTTGGTACACCCACCTCGCGCTGGGTGTACTGATCTCCCCGCCGAGTTCTGAAGCCTCGGCGGCTCGTCTGCCGCCTCGGAGGCTCTTCTGCCACTTCCTCCACCCCCTCGCTCAGGTAAGTCAGGTTACTGACTCGAGTATAAGCCGAGGCTGCTTTTTTCAGCCCAAAAAGTGGGCTGAAAAACTCGGCTTATACTCGAGTATATACGGTATAGTCAACAAGCTCCCATTAGCTAAGCTAGGCTTTCTCCAGAACTTACTACAGTAATGTTATCTAACAAGAAAACTGAATGTGTGACATTCAAAAAACATTCTCTCATCTTGCATGAAATTAATAAACAGAAGGTCACACAGCAAACAAACACGGATTCTGTTTCAGCCATTTTGTTTGTCTAATTATGCACCTAATCATGTAATTAACCTATAGTTCAGGATAGCCATTAACTATTTCATATCTATGGACTATGGGGAGACTAATTTAAGACTAGCGCCACGTATTGCCATTTGTAGCGGCGCTTAGAGCATCCGCTGCAGGCGCTATAACCTAGCGTAGCGACCGGACAAGTGATGCTGTACTATCCTGTCCAGCATTGACAAATTTGACGTGTGGTGGGCGCTGTAGAAGCTTCTCCCTGATTCACTGCATAGCAAATAGAGAACGCTAGGTGGTGTCCCGAGGTCAAAACGCCCAAGACGACGCTACATCTAACAACCGGACAACACTGCAGAGAACGATAGGTAGCGCCAGTTAAGTGCGTCCAGCACTCGGTGCTGAAGCCTATATTTAAGATAAAACTACACACAACCAGCACTAAAAACTGGGCGCTCTAGCATCGAGTGCCAGACGCTATATGAAAAAAGTCTGTTTCTCATCAAATATACAGCAGCACCAGAGCAAAAACATATGAAATGACACTGTAACACTGACACTGCAATGACCAACCTGCACATACAATTCTGCATAAAATAAAAAAAAAAGGATAAAAGTGTTTGGTTGCAAGGCAGGAGAGGACACGCAATGATATGAGCCAAAAATTTAGAGCATTACTTTAGAAAAACGCTATTTATACACAACCAAATAAAACACAATTGAAATGTATGGGAGAGCGCTACTGACCGACAGGCACTACATGGCGCTGCTGAACACACAGCGCTGGCTCTTTACACTGAGCAACCGCTAGTGATACATGCAACGCTACATGACGCTATTAGAGGCTCTCACCAGATTGACTTTTATACATATGGTCTTCACGTACTACGCACAGCGTTCACCCGACGCTACGTGGCACTACGTGGCATTAGCGTTTCTTAAATAACCCCCTTAATGTCAATTTGTCCTGTCTTTTTTCTCACTGTGGTTGTATTGTGGGACCACCAGTGTCCTCTCCAGCACATACAGAAAATACCAAGGCCAGTGAATGCCAATATACCCTCCCTGGCTAAAGGTTGACCCATCCTCTTTTAGAATAGAGAAAGTTTAGAAACACATCAATGTTTATTTTTATGTGAAGCTAATGTTAACATCTAGTGACCAGCATCTTGGAGACAAATGCCCGCTATCAGTCTCAGTGATGCTGTCACACCCTCTTTATTCACTTGAAGGGGGCATGCTGAGGCCTAGCTGGGCAAGCCACTTCTATTGCAATGAATAGAGAGGGCACAGAAGCCACCATGTGACTAATGTTGGGGGGGGGGGGAGCTGTTTGTCCTGAAGACTGTTGGTAACTCGCATCTAGTGGGGCCTCAATCTCACAATCCAGTAAATTTCTCACCCTGGGATTAGACCCTTTTGTTTTGTTTTTTACCTGGATGGACACTTACTTCAAGAACAAAGAGTGGTGGGCAATGCAAAATCTATTGTTCCTGTGCAAATGACAACTCTCTTCACATCTTTGTGGCTTTGCTGGTAACTGGACTTACTGTTTGGTCACCACAGACAGGAATTGAGGCTACAGCCATAATGGGGTCATCAGAAGCAAAACAGCAGCTACTGTGATTCTAATCTTGACTGGAGAGGAATCAAAACACACAAAACCACAATCATTCCCCTTTAAAACTGAAGCAGATTTATCAACAGATAAAGCAGAAACCCCCTCAGAAAACTTTTAGATTAAGCTGTTTTTCAAACTTGACACAATAAGAACACAACCTCGGTACTGGAAGGCTGGAGGGGTCAGGCTTTTTCAAGCGTGTCTCTGTTCTTTGCCAAGATATAGCTGCATGCACCCAACAGTATCATTATCGAACCTCCATAATGCGCTTAACAAAGCGGTGACCCAGGATTCTCTGCAAGGAGATTTATGAGATTGTTCCACCTTGTACATGACAGCCCCGCACAAGCCTTAATAAAAGCCATAATTCTTTGCTGGCCCTTGGAGCTGACGCAGGGTTAACAACAGGCAGGTCTGTTCTCGGTTTGCCATGAACCTCTTTGCTTGATTAAGTAGAAGGTCTGAGTCTGCCCTGCTCCAGGTAATGAATGGTGTATAAAAGAATAACATGCTTTGTCTTGTGTCTACACTGACTGTACCACTTTTGTAATTCTCTAGATGGAACATTAGCAGGCCGCAGTCTGTTACAGGGGTGATGGCGGCGGCCAGAAAAAGCAAAGGTGGCCTACTGCCAGACAGCCTACTACCAGGTGACCTCAATGACCGTAATGGTGATTAGAATTATTGTAGGGAGAATTTAGTGAAACTATTCTATGACATTAAAGTCTATGATCAAATCATTTTGGCAAATTTTCCCGTTTGGATCCCTCTACCCTGGGCTACCACCCCGGTCTACCAGGCAGAGAATTTGCCAGTCTAGGACATTTGGTGATTCCCTCTATGCAATGTGCATCACTGTGACAAACAATGCATTGAGAGAAATCACCAGTAGGCAAATATTTGGGGTAGAAAATGCTTTGCTCCTGGTGGCAGGACATTCCCACTACCAGGATGGCAGGGTTTGAGAACAGAGCACTTTGGTCTCCTTAAAACTAAGATGCCAGAGAGGAAATGCTGGAAGGACACTGCCCAGCAACACTGGAAATGGGTAAAGTTTAGACACCTGGACCTACAGTTAGCAGATAGAGATTGCAGTGGAGAAGATCCCCAAACCTAGAACCACTTTTTCAGACAGAAGGTGAAACAATTTTACCAGACCCACAATTAAAGGTCAAAGTGTGCCTGCAATTTGAACTTCCCAATCCCACAAAAGCCCACAGATCCACAATAGGAGAATGCCACAGAGTCTCCATATCTCCCAGGCCCTCCAAAAGGCAGGAGCCGGAGCTGCACACCCACCTTACGCAACTAAAACTACACATTTACCACACTCAACTTCCAACTCATAGCTAAATCACAGCAGAAAGATAGGTTTGGAGCTTTGTGTCTGAGATTAGGTCTTGAACTCCTGCGGGCTACTCCCAGGGGGTATTAGATTATTTGCCCTGTGGTATGCTAAAAATAGGGAGGCTTAGGCCAAGATGCACTGACCAGTAAAAGAAGTACTGACCAGGAATAAAACCACAGCACCAGACACAGACCAAGAACAATAGATGGAACATGGGTCAGATACAGTAGGGATTCTTAACCTGTGGTACGCATGGATGTTTGGGGTGCACCAACAGCAGGGGTCTGATGGGTCTGGTATATTATTTTAACAGTAAAACATTATTTATTCTTGCTTTTAAAATGCTACAAGGACTGTGGCCTACTTATTTTGGTAAACTATATCATTTATTCCCTGTTGTTTGTCTCTAGGGGGTACTTGGCATAAAAAGTTTTAGAACCACTTTGGCAGACCAGGTGCAATGACCAGAAATTAAGACATGAACAACAAGGCAAAAGATTAGCACACCATTTGCTGTCTGCAGTTACATGAAGGGTGGGAGTCCTTATGAGGATTTATTTTGTGGATAGGTCTCCCAATTCAGAATTCCAAAGGGGTGGGGTTTCTAGCTCTGAGAGCCGCTGGAGGTAATCGTCACCTCGAGGGTCACTTTCGGAATCTTTAATAGACAAGACTTATACTTGAGGTCAGATTAAGATGCGTTTCTATAGTATAAAAAACTCAAAGGCCATCTATCTATTAACAGAATTTATATTTTGTAACAATTTAATCAAATCTGGAACCACTCAAAAAAAAAAAGAAAAATAAAGGGAAAGCTAGCGATGGACTTGCAGTGGGACATGCAACATTGCCGGAAACTCCCCCGTAGGTGCGTCTCGATACAAATAGAGCAAAGCTGCAACTTCAAGGTGAGTCATTTATGTTCCTCTCTGTTCTCCTGCCTGGGGGTGATCCTTTGAAGGCAGAAAACCAACTCGCTAAGCACAGCCAGGCACAATGTATCTAACAATTGGGCAATGACATGACCATTAAATGTTTCAGATATAAGGAGAACAACAATATTGTGAGCATATACAAACTTTGCAAAAGCATCATTTTGCACTCAAAACTGTAGGTAGCAGGTTGCGTTCACCTATGAATATTTGTGTCAGCTCAGTAAACCCAAGTTTTCAACTTCTAACATGGTGCTAAGTACAATTGCAGAGCGATAGACATGATGTGTATTTATCAGCTTAGAGACACTGAAGAGAGTGGTTTTACACCAACCAAAGTTAGTATAGTATTTACATGGCCTACAGACCAAGAGGCCGATTCATTAATAGCGCCAGGTAGCGACAGATGAGCGCCAGTAGCGTGATTTTCACAGCGCCAGCTAGTATTCGCTGTGCTTGGCCGGGGTTTGCTTGTTGACAGCGACTCAGTCGGTGTGCGGTAATGTTGAATACGGGGTTAGGGGTCGATGTTTCACAGGTTCCGCGTTGTATGGGTGCACCTGAATGGCCAGAGCGAACGGCTTGCTGCAGATTCATTAACAAATCACGCTCAAAAATTTCTCGCGCTGTGAATTCCTTGTTGAAACCCCAGAGCGTTGGCGGCGATGTGTGTAAAGTAGTTTTTAACCCCCAAACAACCATTTTTTTAATGTAAAAATTATACAAGTTTTTCTAAACATTTTGTAATATGAATACATTAATATCAGACCTGTAATATCAATTCTGCACATATTTTCTTTTTTTTTTTACCTTAAAAAAAATATCTAACATTGCCGTAGTGGTCACAGAATTTTTGCCAGTAAAAAAAAAAAAAAAACATAAACTCAATTAATTATGAATATTTAAAGATTGCTCCATTGAAATGCATTGGAGAGCGCCAGGGAGCGAGAGGTCATACCTGGCGCTGTGATGGGATTAGTAGCGGCGCTGTTTGTTGCAGTCGGCTACATGATGAATCCCGCGCTAGCCGACGCTCTCGCCGGCGCTAGCCTCATTTAGCGTGATAAATGCGTCATTGTGACCGCCGCCGGGCGTACTTGAGTCGGTAGCCGCCGTTAGCTGTCGGTACCTGGCGCTCGTCAGACACTACCTGGCGCTAGCCCTTGATAAATAAGGGCCCAAGAATCATAAGAATCCATGATGCTTAACAGCAGACACAGCAATGTAGATCATCTCTTTAGTTTTCGTGATACCTCAAATGGCCAGAATGTTATTTTCATGTTACTTGAGTATATATTCTGCCTAGTGCTGTTTGATCTGGGGTCCAGGGCAAGAAAAAAAAAGGTAATGTGCTGGTTGGGGCTGGCATATTCATGATGGGTGGAGAGGCTGGCATGTTTATGATGGGGGGCTGGCATATGCTGGTGTGGGGTGCCCTCATATTCATCCATTTGACTTAGACTTTTGACTTTAGACTTTTGTGGAAGCCAAGAAATAAAAAGGTATACAAAATTAAAGTCTATAAAAGTCTTTAGAGAAAATGGACATTGAGCAATTTGATCAGCAAAAGCTCAAACCATGCGATAATCCATAATTCATTTCTCTTCCTGTGGCTGCTATGTCCCACCACTAGTCACCCAATAGGCTTACCTGAAAATAACCTCAGTGAAAGAAATTCTAGAGGAAACGCATCGGCGGTGACAGGTGGAAGCGAGATACAGGACCCGGGGCCTCCTCCTTTCCCCCTCTTTTCCCTGGGGATACTGAGCGGGACCTTTAGGGGCTTTCCTTGTATTAATATGCGCTTTATTTATTATTGCATGTGAATGCATTTCCTGGAATATAAAAAACTATTTTCATTTTCACATGACGGTATTGGTATGAGTGAAAACTTGTTGGTGTGAAGAGTAGTGAAAGAGCACCTCTCTAGTTGGACAGATTATTCATATCAATTGAGGAAAACTGGATAGAATATACGCATAGTGTTGTTCGCTCCTAAAACTCTTATTAGCAATTAATCATGTAGTATTTACAGTATTTACATGCCACATACAACCAATAATAACAGGATTTACCCATATTTCTTAGCAGTGGGCTGAGCAATGCAAATCTTCTCTTTTTATCTTTAAGCTAACTCAGGCACACAGAAAGGCTTAGCTGGGCATGCAATGCTTGAGTATATCTTTGAATATTTAGGCATTGCATGCCCTGAACTGCAGGATCTGAAGTGGCGTTGGATATGTTAGTGTTGTGCTCCTCAACCCTGTCCTAGAGACCCACTAACAAGTCATGAATTATGGATCTCCACACGGAGACCGTTGCAAGGGCGGACTGGGGTTAAAAAATGGGACACATTGGCCCTGCAGTACTCTTCCTGACCCAGTATAGTATCTTGGTATTGTGTGTATATATATATATATATACCATATTTTTCACTCAATAAGACGCACCCAGGGTTTAGAGGAGGAAAAAAAATATTCTGGACCAAATGAGGTGCTAAAATGCCCCCTCCCATTATTACAGGCGTGTAAGGGGCCTTCATAACAGCCACTGAGCGTCACCCCTCATTACAGACAGTATGCGGCATCTCCTATTCCAGGCAGTGAGGGGCATCCCTCCATTAAATGCAGTGTGCGGTATCTTCCACTACAGCCAGTTAGCAGCATCCATCCATTACAGGCAGTGAGGGGCATTCCTCATTACAGTCAGTGAGCGGCATCCCTCCATTACATGCAGTATGCGTTATCTTCCATCACTAATGCTAATCCATGTTGCTCTTCATCAAGGTTTGACCATACCTGCTTAATTTCTTTCCCATCATGCAAGTCTTTTGGTAATCTTGTCTAGGAAAACCTGGTTTCTGCTATCATTTAGGAGTCTTTAGGCTCTGTTCACACTTCTCTGTTGCGTTAAGAGAAAGCGTTTTGTAAATTTGCAAGAGGGGCATTGTATCAAAACAAACACTGCACTTTGCTGCATTAGAAATGTGTTTACATTGCATTTGCCTTGCGTTCTTCAAAAGAAAAAGTCTATGGCAATGCAAACGTACGTTGCGCTTGTGCTGCCATAAACTTCTATCGACCTGCGATGTTACAACGTTGTACTGAAAAAGGTAGCGCAGATGTGTACAGTATCCCATCTAGAATAATGTACAATGGTTCCATTGCATCGTAACTGTGTTTCAATGCAGAGCAACAACGCAGGGGTGTAAATGGAGCCTTAATGTTGACCAAAACCTAGGATTTTGACTATCCTGGGTTTTGGTCCACCCCCCCGGGGCACCCAAATCAGAGGTGCCCCACTATGTGAAACCCCCCAGATCTCCCACATCAACTCACCTCACCGCTGTCTTACAGCGCATATGCGGCCGCTCGTCCAATCAGCACGCTTGGAGCTGCTGAGCTATGGATGTCTAAACTGACGTCTTAGCACAGCGGCCCGAATGCACTGGTGGCCGCATCACATGCTTCCCTCTAACAGGGCACACTCCCTGCTAGAGGGATAGTGGCGATGCGCCCGCAGACCACGCATGCGTCGTTGGACAGGGAAGTAAGGTAAGTGTAGCGGGCGGCCTGGGGGGGTTTCACACAGCAGGCCATCCTGATTTTGGATTCCCCGGGGGGAGGAAACGGATCGGCCCGGGAATCCCCATCTCCTATCTTAATAGGATAATAGATTCCCGGGCCAATCCGTTTCAGTTCACTTTAAACAGATGTTGAGAAATCAATCTTAAAAACAAGCATGCTACTATAAGGTTACTCTGGATCTCCTAATGATCAACCTACCTACAGTCCACATGAAGTCGTCAGCCAAGGTACATGACAGGTACACTTAGCAGTAGTATTACTCAAAATGATTAATTTGCTGGTTAGTTGTGTAAGCTCACCTGGAAATGTGGCTGGGAATCATATATTTGTTCTCCTTAGCAAATGCACATATTGTATGTAGGTGTTCTCCGCATGTCAGATCGTCTTCAAGGAACATTTCATGAAAGCTGATAATGATCAGTGGGTGTTTTTCATGGCGTGTTTATTAACCGCTGCAAAAAAAAAATGGCAAAACCTTCCTACATGTTTCATAAGCTATAGCCCCCTTTAATTAGCGCTAATAGAGAAAACTATAAATCATGGGACCCCTGGAGCTTTATCAAAGCCATAAATTATACCCACTGATCCATCTTCATGATGTATTAAACATGCTTTGGAAGAGATCTGACACATAGAAACCAAAAAGTCTTTTAGTGTAACCCGCTACAATTAGCATATATCATGTATGTATGATGCATGCTAATTGTAGAGGGTAAGACGGGGAGGCCGATTCATTAATAGCGCCAGGTAGCGACAGATGAGCGACTGTAGCGTGATTTTTTCAGCGCCAGCCAGTATTCGCTGTGCTTGGCCGGCATTAGCTTGATGACAGCGACTCAGTCGGTGTGCGGTAATGTTGAATACGGGCTGGGGGGTTGCTGTTTCACAGGTCCAGCGTTGTATGTGAGCGCCTGACAACGAATGGCCAGAGCGAACGGCTAGCTTCATATTCATCAACAAATCACGCTCCGAATGTGCTGTCGCTGTCCATTCCTTGTTTAAACCCCAGAGCGCTTGCGGCGATGTGTATTAACTAGTTTTTAACCCCTAAACAACCATATTTTTTTAATGTAACATTATACATGTTTTTAGAATCATTTTGTAATATGAATACATTAATCTCAGACCTGTTAGATCAATTCTGCACAAATTTGTTTTAATTTTTTTTTTGACTTAAAAATAAATCCTAACATTGCAGAAGTGGTCTCCGATTTTTTGACATTAAAAAAATTAAAAAAAAAATTAATACCAATTAATTATGAATAATTATAGATTGCTCCATTGAAATGCATTGGACATCGCCAGGGAGCGACAGCTCATACCTGGCGCTGTGAGGGAATTTGCAGCGGCGCTGTTCGGTCCAGGCGGCTTCATGATGAATGCCGCGCTAGCCGTCGCTCTCGCCGGCGCTAGCCTCATTTTGCTTGATAAATGCGTCATTGTGACCGCCGCCGGGCGTACTTGAGTCGGTAGTCGCCGTTAGCTGCCGCTACCTGGCGCTCGTCACACTACCTGGCGCTATCGCTTGATGAATAAGGGCATTAGCAAGGAGTTCTCAGACTGCGCTAAAAGGAGTTTCAGGAGGGACTAGGTCCGAAATTAGTTTAATAAGTAAGGTGATATGGCCTGATGCAGAGCCTCCCCCTATCTGAGCTTATTTTGTTCCGTTTTTCCTATGGCCCGTTTTGCTTACATTTGTCCCAGGGTTAAAATGTGATGCAGAGCCGCCGTCGGGGGTGCTCCGTTAATGCTCCGTTTCTGTGTCATCAATCGGGAAGGGTTTTTTTCCCCTCTCGGGGGCATGCTATTTCGTCGTGGCTTCCGTTCCCGTTCACACGGACGATCCGTTTTTGCCTCCTTTTTAATGGGTTTCCAAACGTACCTTCTTGCCATCCGTTTCCGTTTTCACCCCTATTTTGATGTTTTTGACAAGTATACTTACATCTCCATGGATTTGCTGTTGTCAATCTGGGTCCACGCAAGCGCACATCCATAATACTCACTAAACCTTAATCTATCCCACAAACTGACACTTATTCACATACCCAAACTTAACACACCAAATTCATTTTTCTTCTTCTTCCTTGTCTTAAATGCTGACCTTAATCTCTTTTTCTTCTTCTTCCTTGTCTTTAACGCTGACCTTAATCTCTTTTTCTTCTTCTTCCTTGTCTTTAATGCTGACCTTAATCTCTTTTTCTTATTCTTTGTCTTCTTCTCCTTCTTCTTTCTATTCCTTGTCCCATATACTTACCTTTTGGGACATGTAACAGTATGATTATGCTGTGATAACGTACACTGGCAGGAAATAAAACACACCACACTGTTTTTTTTTTGTTTTTTTTTACTGTAAACCTTATTTGGTTTGAACTTTTTAAATATTTTTTTAAAATTTTTAAAATAACAATATTAAATGTTTATGAAAAATGGGTGGGTCCTTTAAAATAGTTGTCGTTTTCTTTGATCTGTGAAAGAAAAACATCATCATTTTTATTTTGACGTTGGGCATGTCGGCTATGTTATAAAAGCCCAGCTTAACCGCATTCCAGGCCTCCGCTGTGTCAGGGAAAAAAATTAATTTTGGTGCCAGGGTAGCCATGCCATCCAAAAACTTGGTAAGGCTGCGGCTCAGCGTAGACTGGGACATCCCCACGGAGAAGGCACCCAGTCTCTGGAACGAGTCGTTTGCCAAAAACTGCAGGCAGCCAACCAATTTGGTCATACCTGCAATTGCATGCCCCTTCCTTGTGGTGCGGACTAACCATGGCCGCAGCTGGCTATACAAGTCCTGGAGAGAAACACGGTTAAGGCGGGTGAGCTTGAATAGCTCAAGGTCATGCATGCAATCGATGTCCAAACGTGTTCGGTGCAGCCTGGTTTCTGGCATGCTCAAAAGAACCAGCCCGCGGAGCTGATGCCTTTGATGATCGCGCACAGAAGAATGCATTTCAAACTCCCCGAGAGCAAATACGGCTGCCCGTAAGTGAAGCGTCGACACCCTCGTTAAATTGGGCTGGTTTCAATCGGAAATCAAGGCTCTGAATCAATTAAAAAACGGATCAACGGGCCGTCCGTTTTCACGGAGTTCAGCCGCTTGCGAGCCATCAATCGGAAAGGCGCATGCCGACACACCTGAGCGCATAAACACACACAAAAACCATCATAGCACCCTTTCCTGACCCGATCACAGCCCAAAAACAACAGGAAAACGTACGGGATAGCTGAACGGGGAGGCTCTGCATCAAGCCAATAGAGTCCAGAGCAACATTTCTAACTTGGGGAAGTTCCTGTTGCATAGACAGTACTGAGAGATAGAGAGAGGGGATTCGAGAGCCCATAGATAATAGTGGGATTATGGTCGCTACTTCTAGATTCAGTGAGACCTGGTAAGTTGGAAATAGGCATACTGCTCTGTTTAGACTTAGAGCCCTGAGCCGTTATTTTGAGGTTGATAAAGAAGCCTATTATAGGAGCCTGAAATATGTGCCTACCCTAGCTTCAGCTCCCCCAAACAGCATCCCCGTGTCCCAGTCTGTTTAGGTCCACATTGCTCCTCCTCGTAGCCCACTCTCCTCTCTTGAGGCTAGCCTAGCTTCCCTTCCCCCCATACAACTTCCCCGTGTCCCATTTGGCCCTTGTTTTACTTAATTTTTGCTGTTTTGTTGTTGCCAGTCTAGTGACCCTTTTTTATTTGTGGCTTCTTTACAGCAACCGCAAGATGGGCCACTCTCTTAGCGTTCAATGTGTCATGGGGCAAGATCTTCGCTTTTTCTGTGTTTTGGCGGGATTCCCTGGCTCCTCCTATGGTGCATTTATCTGGAGTTTATACACCAGTTTTGAGAGTGGTGAGCTGACCAGCGCTTGGCTTGTGGGTAAGTCTGTTTATTGCTGGAGTTGATCTGCGTGTTTATTGATTATGTTGCATTTGAAATGTGTTTTTCATATCTGTTATGTGCCACCTTTTCGTAATTGGTCCAAGTTTATTGTGTTTGCCAATTGGTCTCCCTGCCCTCCATCACTTCAACTGTGCTCATGCCCCTCTTTGAATGTCCCCTTTTCCCTGTTGCAGTTACAAATGCTTAGTCCGAACATCCTGCCTTATCTTTTGCTTGTTTGGCCCTACTCTTTGGCAATACTTACTATGTGGTCTAGGCTGTTTTGATGTTGTGTTACCTGTTAGTAATTTAATTTCCATTTTCATTTGTCTTTTAGGTGATTCTGGTTATCCGTTGCTGCACTGGCTCCTGGCGCCCTTCTTAAAGCCCCAGACACCTGGCCAGGAGGCTTATAATGACCCCCCCACCCCCACACGGCCAGTAGTTGAACGTGCCTTTGGGCTGTTGAAGGACAGATTTCGATGTCTGGACCCCACAAAGGGGGCCCCCTTTAAGTCAAGCAAGAGAAGGTTGTGAAAATAATCTAGGTGTGCATCCAGCATGGCAGGTTAGGGCGATGTTGCCTGGCTTGGGTGTTTGCAGCTTGCTCCAGCTATTCCACCCTTTGAAGGGCAACCTGTTTGGCCTTCACCAGAGCCCTAACCAGTGTCTCCATCTGCTGGTGGTGGCGCTACTGCTCCACAACAACTGCAGCCAAGTCTTCATGGAACAAACTGGCGGCCCGTCGCACTTTAAAATATCTATTGACAAAAAGTGGTGCTGTTGGCCTACCAGTTTGCCTCCATGATTTGGCACTGCCTTACCAAAGACAGGTGCTGCATGGCTGCAGGCTGAGCCTGGCTTCCTCCTGGGTGCTCAAATTCCTACAAAAGCTACACACTGGGTCCCACATTGACGTGGGCCCCCCAATTTTTGTCTCATCACACCTGTTAGGGGTTGTATGTGAAGGTTGCCTAATACCCGTAGTTTGTGTTGTTGCACAACATATGTGGCACAGGCATGCCTTTAGAGTTGGGTGTGCATGTGGGCACTCAGGTTGGTGGATGGGGTGTTTGGTTGGCCTATTCCCCCTTGAGCCAAGCTTCAATTTGCAAACAAGTCTTACCACTGGTAGCACATGCCGCCTATCAGTGTCCATGGTGCCTGACACCCCCTGGTAGGTACTGGGGTGGAGCATCCCCAATACCTGCTCCTCAGTTGGGTAAATTGTAGAGTTTTAGGGAGCCCCTCACCAGTTTGCAAGCTGAATTCAAACAAAGGAAAGGGAGGCTTTAGCGAGTTGTCAAATGTTTCCTGTACAAGCAGCCCTCTAGTTGTTCAACACTTACCCCTCAGCCCGTCTAGAATTTCCACTAAACCACCACCTTCAGGTTGTCCAACTTTTTCTTGGCATAGGCACCATGGCTTATGGCCCCACCCCTATCACATTGCGGATAGTCTCCAACCATAATGCTTTGGGGGCCGAGCATGACTGGGACCCAGCCAGTTGATTATCATTTTGGCTACAAGACTACTTCGCCTGCAAATACTGTAAATGCTCGGCTAAACAGTATGCATACGCAAAGCAAATATGCCCGCTTACTCAAGTACAAACTTTTCTCGGAACGCGGCTGTGAATTATACAATTTCTCGGTTTCTGAGATCAGTTCCTGAAAAAAATGAGCATTCACGGGCAAGCTCTGAATTATGCCGTATGTAACACAGCAGGGAGCTGACTAGCTATTTACAATGTAACAGAGTAACCACTGCACTCTCCCTGTGCAAAATTGTGCAAGACCCCCCCAAATACCCCCACCACAAACATAAAAATGCTAAAGAAGGAGCTAGCCACCATAGGAATAATAGAAATCTATGGTCTATCTAATACATTGCACAGCACAATGAAAGAGGCAGCAGTGCATGTTTTAAAAATCTAAGCCTGAGTTTTATTACAATGACTCTGTACTTGCGTGACAATTTTCGAGAATTGAGCTTCAGAGTTGTAACAATGTTGGGACTTTGGGTGAACTGTGCATCGGATTGTGAGTGCAACATAATAATATATATGTTTGTAGTGTACTTACTATCAATCTTTCAGCTCAACTGTATGTAGCAAGGTAACCTGTAGAATTCCCTTCTGATTTATGTCTTTTATGTCAATGTTAGTAATACTAGAGACTTTGGCCCTTATTTATGAAGGAATAGCGACAGGTAGCGACTGGTGAGCGGCCGGTAATGACGGGCCCCGCCACGAGAACGCCGGCTCCCCACCACAATCACACATTTATCAAGCCGATCCTGCTTAGCGACTGAGATAGCGCCATATAGCCACTCATTCATCATTATGCCAGCCTCAGCCCACAGCGCCAGCGTCCGACCTTGAACAGCGACAGGTATGACCTCTCGCTACCTGGCGCTCTCCAATGCATTTCATTGGAACAATCTTTAAATATTCATAATTAATTGAATATTTTTTTTTTTATTTTAAATGTGAAAAATGCTGTGACCACTTCTGCCATTTTAGGTAATTTTTTTAAGGTTAAAAAAAAAAAAAAATGTACAGAATTGATATTACAGGTCTGATATTATTGTATTCATATTACAAAATTATTTTAAAAACTTGTTTTTTTTTGGTTTCCAAAAATATGGTTGTTTGAGGGTTAAAAAACTACTTTTAACACATCGCCGCCAGCGCTCTGGGGTTTAAACATGCATTTTACAGTGCAAGAATTTTTTTAGCGTGATTTTTTAATGAATATGGTGGGAGCCGGTCGCTAGGGCCAGTCGCTATCATGCGCTTCCATACAGCTCGGAACCTGTCAAATAGCGACTCCTCACCCAATATTCAACATTACGGCAAACCGACTGAGTCGCTATCAACAACCGAACAACGGCCAAGCACAGCGACTACTAGCGGGCGCTCTGAAAATGCCGCTACAGTCGCTCAACTGTCTCTACCTGCCGCTATTAATGAATCGGCCTCTTTTTCTTAGCCAGTCACCACAGCTTCTTCTGATGGCTAATTACTTATTGTGAGTGTATGAGGTTTATGCTGTCTTGAGGCCTCTAGGAATGTTAATCTGTGTACAGTATCTATGGGAAATAGGGCAATGCACAGATAAGTTCGCATGTGCAACTTTGGGGGTTATTCATCAAGGGATAGCGGCAGGTAGCGCTTCGTAGTGTCAGGCAGCGTCTGGTGAACGCTGGGCGCTGTACGCAATACCATATTTGTGAAGGCGATTCTGGTGAGTGACTGTAACAGCGCCATGTAGCTTATAATTAATCGTTACAGGCGGCTCAGCACATAGCGCTGGAGCTCTCGCTTCCAGAGCGCCAGGTATTACCTGTCGCTAGCTGACGCTCTCCCATACATTTCAATGGACGTTCCTTTTCTTCTGTTTAAACAGGGTTTTTTTTTGTTTTTTTTGTTTCTCTCAAATAATTGTGTGACCTCTCCTCGCCTAGAAAGTGTCATTTTTGAAACTTTTTGATTTTTTATATATATATTTTTATGCAGAATTGTCAGGTCTGGCATTAAAGTCACAATGTTAAAACAATGTCATTCCATGTGTTTCCACTTTGTTACTGGTGGATATGTGTTCAGAAACAGACTTTAATCACACAGCGTCTGGCGCTCTATGTTATAGCGACCAGATCCAGAGCGCTGACGCTGTGTGAATCTGTTTTTATTGTTGAATATGGTGTGAGTCACTGATAGTCGGTCGCACTGAGCTGGCGCTACCTTTCGCTCGCTGCAACGCAGTACTGGTGTTAGAACGCCCAACATATATCGCATTCATCAATCCCGGTTAGGTTAATACAGCGACTTAGGTGCTCTGTTACAGCGCCCGATAGCCGATCACAGCGTATACTAGTGGTCGCTCTGAGCGCTGCTATACAGATGCTCATCTGCCGATACCTGGCTCTAGTAATGAATCAGCCTCTGTGTTTCATGTCTTAGACCTTTATTCATGAAGGGATAGCGTCAGGTAGTGACAGGTAGCAACAGGTTAACGCCAGACACGGCACGCAATTACACATTTATCAAGCTGAATCTGTTGAGCGTCTGGGATAACTCCATTTAGCATCCGATTCATCATTATCCCAGCCTCAGCGAACAGCACCGGCGTTCTGACCTCTCGCTACCTGTCGCTCTCCCATACATTTCAATGGACGTTCTTTTATTTCTTTTTAAACAGGGTTGTTTTTTTTTTTTTTTTGTTTTATAAATCTCAAATAATGTTGTGACCTCTTCTGGCATAGAAAATGCCATTTTTTCTAATATTTTTCTTGTTTTATATATTTATGCAGAATTGACATTACAGGTCTGACATTAATGTGTTCATGTTACAATGTAATAACAATGTAACTCCATATGTTTTCGCTTTGTTACTGGTGGATGCATGCTAAAAAACAACCTTTAATCACACAGCTTCCACCACTCTAGGCTTCAGAGAAGCATTTTTGAGCGCCGGAGTTGTGTGAGGCTGTTTTTTTAATGAATATGTTGTGAGTCGGTCGCACTGACCA
Organism: Gastrophryne carolinensis; assembly: GCA_027917425.1. Classification (NCBI taxonomy): domain Eukaryota; kingdom Metazoa; phylum Chordata; class Amphibia; order Anura; family Microhylidae; genus Gastrophryne; species Gastrophryne carolinensis. The sequence continues at coordinate 40,281,896 of CM051238.1, forward strand.
GTCGCTAACATGCGCTCCAATACAACGCTGTAATGGTCATATACCGACTCCTCACAATGTATTCATCATTGCTGCACAGCGACTGGGTCGCTATGAACAAGCGACCCACGGCCAAGCACTGCGACTACTAGCGGGCACTCTGAAATTCCTGCTACAGACGCTCATCTGTCGCTACCTGGATCAGCCTGCCCGTAGTTTTCATTGCCAGCATAGCGAGGGGACTAGTGTAAGATTTTGGAGGGGGTGGGGTAGTATTTTACCATGTAATTGGTGATATCCTAGTTTGGCATGCTCTAAAGAATAGGTTTTAGTGACTTCTAGTCATTATTGCCTATAGGTCCACGCTACTGTATTGTACACCTTCCACAGAATCAGGAGGGGTCAGGGAAATAGATAGGCAGAATAATTTACTTATTGTGTTTACTGCACAAGGTTATGAAAATGAGGCTTTGTGTCATAAACCCCATTTGTATGTGTTAATTTTGGAATCTGGTGATGGCCCTGTACTTTAACCGACTTCTGCATTCAGGTTCCCATCCTCCGCATGGCTCAGGAAAATGACTTACAGGCTGATTCATTACTAGCGCCAGGTATCGGCAGATGAGCGTCTGTATAGCAGCGCTAAGAGCAACCGCTAGCAGAAGCTGCGATCGGCTATCAGGCGCTGTAACAGAGCGTCTCAGTCGCTGTAGTAACCTGGCCCGCCTTGATGTATGAGATGTATGTTAGCTGCTCTAACACCAGTACAGCGCTGCAGGGAGCGAGAGGTAGCGGCAGCTCAGCGCGACCGACTCTCAGCAACTCACACCATATTCAACAAAAAAACACACACACACAGCGTAGGCGCTCTGGATCTGGTCGCTATGGTATAGAGCGCTAGACACGGGGAGGCCGATTCATTAATAGCGGCAGGTAGCGACAGTTGAGCGACTGTATCGGCATTTTCAGAGCGCTAGCTAGTAGTCGCTGTGCTTGGCCATTGTTCGGTAGTTGATAGCGACTCAGTCGGTTTGCCGTAATGTTGAATATTGGGTGAGGAGTCGCTATTTCACAGGTTCCGTGCTGTATGGGAGCGCATGATAGCGACTGGCCCTAGCGACCGGCTCCCACCATATTCATTAACAAATCACGCTCAAAAAATTCTTGCAGTGTAAAATGCATGTTTAAACGCCAGAGCGCTGGAGGCGATGGGTTAAAAGTAGTTTTTTTAACCCCCAAACAACCATATTTTTGGAAACCAAAAGAAAACAAGTTTTTTAAATAATTTTGTAATATGAATACATTAATATCAGACCTGTAATATCAATTCTGTACAATTTTTTTTTTTTACCTTAAAAAAATTATCTAAAATGGTAGAAGTGGTCACAGAATTTTTCACATTAAAAAAAAAAAAATCATAACAATTAATTATGAATATTTAAAGATTGTTCCATTGAAATGCATTGGAGAGCGCCAGGTAGCGAGAGGTCATACCTGTCGCTGTTCAAGGTCGGACGCTGGCGCTGTGGGCTGAGGCTGGAATAATGATGAATGAGTGGCTATATGGCGCTATCTCAGTCGCTAAGCAGGATTGGCTTGATAAATGTGTGATTGTGGTGGGGAGCCGGCGTTCTCGTGGCGGGGCCCGTCAGTACCGGCCGCTCACCAGTCGCTACCTGTCGCTATTCCTTGTTAAATAAGGGCCTATGTGATTAAAGTCTGTTTTTGAACACATATCCACCAGTAACAAAGCGAAAACACATGGAATGTCATTGTTGTAACATTGGGACAGTAACACTTTAATGCCAGACCTGTAATGACAATTCTGCATAAAAATATAAAAAATATAAAACGCTTTAAAAAATGACTTTTTCTAGGCCAGGAGAGGTCACACAATGATTTGAGAGAAAGAATAATTAAACACAAAAAACCCTGTTTAAACAGAAGAAAAGGAACGTCCATTGAAATGTATGGGAGAGCGACAGGTAGCGACAGGTAATACCTGACGCTCTGGAAGTCAGAGCTCCGGCGTTATATGCTGAGACGCCTGTAATGATGAATTGGACGCTACATGTCGCTGTTAGAGTCGCTCACCAGAATCGTCTTCATAAATGTGGTTTTGCGTACAGCGCCCGGCGTTCACCAGATGCTGCCTGCCGCTACGAGGCACTACCTGGCGCTATCCCTTGATGAATAAACCCCATAGGTATCACATGACAGCGTATGTCACTTTACTAAACCACAGAGACTTGAGACCTGAATGCAGGATCTGGATCAATGTAGGACTGCCACAACATCATAATTTAGAGCCCATTAAACATTAGGACATTTGTGGGTTCCCCTGCACCATTACACTAACCTTGTGTAGAGATTAAGGCCCTTATTTATGAAGGAATAGCGACAGGTAGCGACTGGTGAGCGGCCGGTAATGACGGGCCCCGCCACGAGAACGCCGGCTCCCCACCACAATCACATTTATCAAGCCAATCCTGCTTAGCGACTGAGATAGCGCCAGATAGCGACTCATTCATCACTATTCCAGCCTCAGTCACCAGCGCCAGCGTCCGACCTTGAACAGCGACAGGTATGACCTCTCGCTACCTGGCGTGCTCCAATGCATTTCAATGGAACAATCTTTAAATATTAATAATTAATTGTTATTAATTTTTTTTTTTTTTTTATGTGAAAAATTATGTGACCACTTCTGCCATTTTAGATAATTTTTTTAAGAGAAAAAAAAAATTGTACAGAATTGATATTACAGGTCTGATATTAATGTATTCATATTACTAAATTATATTAAAAACTTTTTTTTGGTTTCCAAAAATATGGTTGTTTTGGGGTTAAAAAACTACGTTTAACCCATCGCCGCCAGCGCTCTGGGGTTTAAACATGCATTTCACAGCGCAAGAATTTTTTGAGCGTGATTTTTTTATGAATATGGTGGGAGCCGGTCGCTAGGGCCAGTCGCTATCAAGAAAGCGCCGTCCCTTTAAGGAGGGCAGCCCCCATGACTGGCCTGCGTTCCTGGCCGGAGGCAGACCAGCCATGGGGAGGAAGTGGTCACTAAGGGAAGTGACATCGGGGAGGGGGGGAGTATAAAGGGGGCGTTCGCCCCCTCCCTTCCCTCTTTGACCCCTGACTGGACGGACGAGCAGTCAGGACTGACGCTCGCCCGGCCAAAAATCCCCTGAGGGCATGGAAGCCCTTCTGTCGCAGCTGAGGAGGGAGGCGGAGCGGCGAGGCGAGGACTGGGTAAGGAGTTTAATCCCCCCCCCAGTCCTCATCGCCGCCCCCGTCAGTCACGCCGGGCAGTCGCCCGCCTTAGCCCCTCGCCTCCCCGCCGCTCTGACCGGCGGGGAGCGAGGGCCCATTCCCAGCCTCCATCTCCCCCTCACCTTGCACCCTCTGGCTCCTACCTGGTCGTGGGGCGGGGGGGGGCGCGATCGCCATGTGTGCCCCCCCCCCCTCCTGCGTCCTCCCCCTCGCTGGCCAGCACCTCGGCGCCTGATCCGGCGGCGCCCCGTTGGAGGAGTGCTGGCCGCAAGCGGCCAGCATCTCCTCTGCCTCAGGCGGGGCCGGGAGCGGCGGTGACGTCACCGCTGCTGGCCCCGCCCCGTCCTCCTGTTACTGCACGGCCCGGGCATCGCAGCTCGGGCCGTGCGAGTGCTGCGGCTCCCCGCCGCTCTGGCAGGCGGGGAGCTGCGGCTTGTGTTTCACCCCCCCCTCACACAGCACAGCGGGGGGAGGGCGGCGGGCGGCTCCCGCAGACATAAGGCGGCTCCTCCGCCGGAGACCGCCCCCCCCCCCACCTCCCCCCACCTCCTCATCACCGCGCCACCCTAGCCCCCCACCCACACCACGCCATCCCTGCCCCCCCCCCACACCTCGCCAGTCAGGTCGGTCAGAGCCCCGCTCCCTACGGAGCGGGGGCTGGAGCCGGGGGGCACAGCTAGCGCCTCCGGCACCAGCATGGGGCCCCCCGGCATCCTTTGGGATGCCTGGGCGGGCCCCTCAACGTGCACCCAAGCACCCCCCACACATACCACCCCCCTACCCCTGCCCTCCCGCGCCCCCCCCCTCCCCCGGCGGTCTGGTCTCGACACCCTCCTGGTGCGCCCCCCCTCTTACGGGGCACGCCACGGTCCGATGCCGCCGCCCCCGATTGCTTCCCTCCCCCCAGGCTTTACTGCGCCCCCTCCCGGCCCCGCTGTCAGGGCACGCCCCCGCATCCTTGCAGGCGTGGCCCTTCAAGCTCGCCGCCCCCCAGCCGTCCGGGCTTGCGCGCATGGCGTTCTCCCCCTCCCATTCGCAAGCGGGCGCAGCGGACGCGCGGGCATACGGCCGGGGTCTCGGTTTCCCGGCTACGGACAGCTACTCGCCCCTCCTTTTTTCTCCGCAGGCGGTGGTCGACCAGGATCTGGCGCGGAGCAGCGTGGCGGTCGGGACACCAGGTTGGCGGGCGGACGGCGCAGGACCATCGTCTTCCTCCAGTGGGTCGGCGGTGCCAGGATCGGCGGCGGCAGCAGGACATCCGGCAGTAAGCGGGTCGCTGGGCCAGTCGGGCCTGGCGACTCAGGGATCGGAGCGGCAGTCTGGCGGACCTAGCGGCGGGATCGTTCGGCAGGGTGAGCCACGTGTTATTACTGATGTTCTGTCATTATCACAAGCTCAGAGTGGGGTTGCTACGGGTGGGGGCGCAGAGGGTTTAGTTGATTTTGTGGCGGGGGTTAGGGACCTGTTAACAAGGTGGGAGGTGGGGGCCAGTTCGGGGGGACAAGGTCTGGGGGCGTCTCAGGGCCAGACGGCGGCCGGGACACTGGGGGCAGTGGGTTCAGCGGTGGACGTCGGGGGGTCAGCGACGCCACGTGGGTTAGAGGGCCCGGGCAATGGCGAAGGGAGGTCTATGGAGGTCGTGGGGTCGGGCGGGGTCAAGGGGAGCGATAGGCCGGCACCGATTTCTGACTCCGCTAAGGGGCACACCTATGTGTGTTTTGAGGGCCCGTTGGGGGGGCACTTGAAGCAGGAGGTGAAGGAGAAGATTTGGCGTCGGGAATACGTGGATATTTTCACTCTGTTACCGTTGGAGCGTTTCGGGGTCGAGAGCTGGGAGAAAGGGAAGGAGTATAGGAAGGAGGAGGATGAAGATAGGAGGCGCTTTCGGCTGATTCCGAGAACTTTCGGTAATTGGTTGCAGGCGTTTACTATTCTCGCAAGCGTGGTGGGGGAGAAAAACCCGGAACACTGTTCGCCGCTGTTTTGCTACCTGGATGCTATATGGGAGGCCCACCGGATGTACGGGGGCTCGGCTGGGCTGCGGTATGATGAGCAGTTTCGGCAGCGGATGGCGGTCAGCAGAGAGTTAGGCTGGGACCACAGGGATATCGGGCTTTGGTTGCGGGTGATGAATCCCGGGGGGGAGTGTACCCTGCAAGATGGGGTCCCCCTCCCTTTCAGGGTGGCGCCACTTCAGCGGGGTCGGGAGTGGCGGAGGCGGCCAAGCGGGGAGTGTGCTGGGCCTTCAACGACTCCTCGTGCAGATGGGGGCCTACATGCAAATTCCGGCACGAGTGCTCGGGTTGTGGGGGGGAGTCATCCGGGAGTGCGTTGCTTTAAGAAGGGTCGAGGAGGGGGGCGCAGGGGGACAGATGGTCCTGTGAAAAGGGGTTTCGCCGGTGAGCGGGGTTGCGATGCGCCCCTGGCTAAGTAGGTATCCCGATCAGGGGGCGGCGCGGTTGTTGAGGGACGCTTTATTATCCCGTGCGCTGTGCCTCCCGAGGGACACTCCCTTAAAAACCTAAAGTCAGCGCGGGAGCAGCCGGAGGTGATAAAGGGGAAGTTAGAGAAGGAGGTTGCATTGGGGCGGATGGCGGGCCCATTTAGTGTTCCCCCGATGGAAAGACTGGTGGTGTCCCCCTTGGGGGTGGTGCCCAAGAAGGAGCGGGGAAATTCTGCCTTATACTCCACCTGTCTTTCCCGAGGTGCACGTCGGTTAACGATGGCATAGACAAAGAGCTGTCATCGGTGTCGTACACATCGTTTGACTTTGCGTTGGGTTTGGTGCGTGAGGCGGGCCCGGGGCACGGATGGCAAAGACAGATATTGAGTCCGCCTTTCGGCTTCTGCCGGTGCATCCTGATAGTTTATACCTCCTGGGGTGTTTTTTCGAAGGGGGTTACTATGTGGACCGATGTTTGCCGATGGGGTGCTCGATCTCGTGCGCATACTTTGAGGCCTTCAGTTCATTTCTGGAGTGGGGGGTTAAGGAGAGAGCGGGCGTGGGGTCCGTAACCCACTATTTGGACGATTCCCTGTGCGTTGGGCCAGCGGACACTAGAATTTGTGAGTTGCTGCTGGGGACAATGTTGGAGGTTTTCGGGGCTTTCGGGGTTCCAGTGGCGCATGACAAAACGGAGGGTCCGGCAACCGTGATTCAGTTTTTGGGGATTGAAATCGATACAGTGGGGAGGGTCTGTAGGCTGCCGAGAGATAAGATTGATGACCTAGTTGAAGGACTGGAAGGGGCTTTGGCGGTTAGGAAGGTTACATTGCAGCAACTGCAATCGATACTGGGGAAGTTGAATTTTGCGTGCCGAGTTTTACCCATGGGGCGGGTATTCACTAGGCGTTTATCGTTGGCGACAGTTGGGGTTCGTGAGCCGCATCATTTCATTAGGGTAACGGCGGCGTTGAAAGAGGATATTAGGATGTGGATTACCTTCCTGGAATCCTTTGACGGGCGGGCGTACTGGCTGGAGCCGATAATAGCGAGTGATGAGCTCGAGCTCTTCACCGATGCGGCGGGGTCAGGTGGCTTTGGGGCTTACTTGGCGGGGCGTTGGTGTGCAGGCTCTTGGCCCGGGCGGTGGTCGGATTCGGCTGTGATAAGGAACTTGGACTTTCTGGAACTGTTCCCTCTGGTGGTGGCTGTGACCTTGTGGGGAGAGGTGCTGAGGAACAGGGCAGTGTGTTTTAGGTCAGACGGTCATGTCGGTGGTTGCGGCCGTTAACACTCAGACGTCATCGTCAATGCCGGTCGTGGTGCTGCTCCGGCAGCTGGTATTGGGTTGCCTGCGGTACAATGTGTGGTGCAGGGCGGCACATGTGCCTGGGGTGGAGAATGGTATAGCTGACGCTCTCTCTCGTTCGCAGTGGGAGCGCTTCAGGAAATTGGCACGGGAGGTCGGCGAGGCGTGCCCGAACTGGCTGCTGGAGATCCTGTGAGATGCCTGTTTAGCCTGATCCAGAGGTCGGTCGCACCATCCACTTGGGGGTCATACGTGAAGACATGGCAGCAATGGTGGTCCTTGATGGAGGAGTTTAGGGTGCCGGCAACGGATATGGACAGACAGGGGTTGTTGATCTGGTATGTGAGTGATTTGGTAGCGAAAGGCGAGACCCCGGCCTCAGTCGACAGGAAGATGTCGGCTATAGCCTTCTTGTGTTGGTTAGAGGGATGGGCCGATATGAATAAATCATTTTGGGTCCGGCAGGCGCTGAAAGGTTGGCGTAAGGGACACAGGGTGGTGCACAGCAGACGACCAGTTTCGTGGGGCCTGTTGCGGGGGTTGATTGAGGTGTTGCCTAGGGTCTGTACGGCCGGGTTTGAAGTGAGTCTGTTTAAGGCGGCATTCTCACTGGCGTTTTTTGGTGCTCTCAGGGTGGGGGAGCTGGTGAGCCCCAATAAGAGGTTACCTGGGGGTTTGGGGGTCGGGGATGTAGTGGCAGCGGATGAGGGGGTGGTGGTGCGTATAGGGAAATCAAAAACGGATCAAAGGGGAAGGGGGGTAAGTGTCTTTTTGGGGAGGTTGCGGCACTGTTCTTCATGTCCGGCTGCGACCTTCGAGGAATTCATGGGTGTTCGGCCTCCTGGAGATGGCCCGCTGTTGGTGCATGAAGACGGTTCTTTCTTGTCGCGGTTTCAATTTTTAGCGGTTTTCCGGAAATGTCTGAAAGAGCTGGGGCTTGCGAGTGGGGACTATGGGACCCACTCCTTTCGGATTGGGGCTGCGACAGAGGCGGCCAGGCTGGGGCTCCCGGAAGAGATAATAAAGAGGTTGGGTAGGTGGGAGTCGACGCGGTTCCGGCGGGATGTGCGGCCGGATAGGATTGATCAGTCATATAGGTGAGCGGTTTTAACATTATCTTGCCTCCCACCCTCCCTTCCCCTTTTTTCCTTATTCTCTTTTTAGAATCTGCATGCTCAGTCCTGATTGTTGGCCATTCCTTTATTTTTTGGTCGGCTCGCCGTGCGGAGGTGCGAAGGAATGGAAAGCAGCTGGGCATACCAGAGGATCGAGCGCGGCTAAGCTGGGCCAGAGTGAGAGGAATGTGCTGGGAGGCACTGCGGGAGCATACGCTGCGTGTGGCTGCGAGGACAAGGCCTCCGGGTGTTTTTGGTTTTACATGTGGGGAATGATTTAGGGAGGGTCCCTATGAGGTGGTTGATTAAGGATATGACTCGGGATTTGCTGTTTTTTCTGGGTTTTTTCCCGGGGGTGGTTTTAGTATGGTCCCACATTGTCCCCCGTTTTGTTTGGCGGCACGCTAGGGACTCGTTGGCCTTGGAGAAGGTTCGGGTGAGGGTTAACGAGGCCATGGCGAGGTTCGTGAGGCTCAACGGGGGTTTGAGTGTGCGCCACGTTGATGTGGAAGGGATGAGGGGGTTTTTTCGGTCCGATGGGTTGCACCTTAATGATATGAGGAACGACCTGTTCAACCTAGCTTTGAAGGAGCGGATCAAGATGGCGGTCGAGTTGTGGCGGGCCAGGCAGCACTAAGGTTTCAGCGCTTCCTGGCTGTGGCGGGTCTCCTCTCGGGTTCTGGGTCTGAGCTAGCATGGCCAATGGGGGGGGGGTGCGGCTGTTTCCACGGGGGGAAACCGGCCAGGACGATTCTGGTTGATATGGTGGTGTTCGGGGTGGAAGTAGGGAAGGGGAATTTGGTTGGACACCAGCAGTTAGCCCGATTAAGCTCCCTGGCCTAGGAGGGATGCGGCCGAGCTTATGTTGGTTTCTGCTTGGTTGGAGGTCGGATTGGTAAACTTGGTCCTCTTCCCTTCCCCTTTAATTTTGGGGATCATGAGGCTGCTCAGACCCGGAACATAAAGGGGGGATTTTTTCCATAGGCTTGTTGTAAACTTGTTTATACTTTGTTGGCCGTGGCCGATTAAAATTAATCATTCCAACTACATGGTGGTCTGGTCTTGTTATTCTGGGTTGGATGGGCTTAGACGGAGGACTTATGGAACGCTAGTCCAGTCAAGAAAGCGCCGTCCCTTTAAGGAGGGCAGCCCCCATGACTGGCCTGCGTTCCTGGCCGGAGGCAGACCAGCCATGGGGAGGAAGTGGTCACTAAGGGAAGTGACATCGGGGAGGGGGGGAGTATAAAGGGGGCGTTCGCCCCCTCCCTTCCCTCTTTGACCCCTGACTGGACGGACGAGCAGTCCCACCCGCCCGCCCTGTTTTTGGTTGTGGTTGGTTTTGTTGGTCACGTGCTTGGGGTGAGAGTATGGAGTTAGGTGGTTTGTTAGGGTTTGGAATTGTTGTAATTTATTGTTATATTTATTAAAAAAAAAAAAAAAACACAGATAAGGTTGGTACAATGGGCTGTTGTCACCTGTTGTGGGTGTCGCAGTGTACCGTATTTATTATTTATTATTTATGGCATTGTATATATTTTGTTATATAAAAAAAAAAAAAAAAAAAAAAAACGCAAAAGAATGTTTGATGTTTTGATCGAATGTAATGTACTGTTCTTTCTTCTCGGTGATGTATTGTTTTATATATATGTTGATGTATTGTCACGGCCATTGGGCGGGTCTCCTCTCGGGTTCTGGGTCTGAGCTAGCATGGCCAATGGGGGGGGGTGCGGCTGTTTCCACGGGGGGAAACCGGCCAGGACGATTCTGGTTGATATGGTGGTGTTCGGGGTGGAAGTAGGGAAGGGGAATTTGGTTGGACACCAGCAGTTAGCCCGATTAAGCTCCCTGGCCTAGGAGGGATGCGGCCGAGCTTATGTTGGTTTCTGCTTGGTTGGAGGTCGGATTGGTAAACTTGGTCCTCTTCCCTTCCCCTTTAATTTTGGGGATCATGAGGCTGCTCAGACCCGGAACATAAAGGGGGGATTTTTTCCATAGGCTTGTTGTAAACTTGTTTATACTTTGTTGGCCGTGGCCGATTAAAATTAATCATTCCAACTACATGGTGGTCTGGTCTTGTTATTCTGGGTTGGATGGGCTTAGACGGAGGACTTATGGAACGCTAGTCCAGTCATGCGCTCCCGTACAGCTCGGAACCTGTCAAATAGCGACTCCTCACCCAATATTCAACATTACGGCAAAGCGACTGAGTCGCTATCTACAACCAAACAACGGCCAAGCACAGCGACTACTAGAGGGCGCTCTGAAAATGCCGCTACAGTCGCTCAACTGTCGCTACCTGCCGCTATTAATGAATCGGTCTCTAATATATACAGAGGCTAATAGTTCACATTCCAGGGCGCACACTGTGCTTCAGTTGCATTGGGGAGAGATGTGATTCTGCATTACTGCCATGCTTGTTGTAACACACTGCATAGGGGCCCAGTGAGTCTTCATTGCCCAAGGGCCTGCAAAACCTGGAGCCGGCCCTTCTCTTTAAAAATGTACAATCCTAGTGCGAGCAAGTATTCTACAGTAAGCCGTCCTATTCCCAGCTGGTGGTAAGTTCTTTGATGGGATCGCATCAGCATTGGAAGTGGAAACAAAATTAGGGTCTCGGAATATAAGAAGGCCCCATTGTGCCTCTCTGTTGTGAATTTCCTCTCTTCCGGTGATAAGATACGGCGCCTTCTTTTTGTTAATTCATCTCCAGTTAACAGCGGCAGCGAGATAACAAGCAAGTTGATTGGAAAAACCTTATCTAGGTAGCGGCGCATGAAAGACGAGCAGAAAAGAAATGTGACATCAATAAGACAGAAGAAAAGGAGGCTGGGAGGGGACGGGCGAGCCGGACAACACCGAAAGATACAGATTGATTGGGTTTATTGCCAAAATTATTTAACCCTTTCCATGTGTATCCTGTAGAGTAAACTTCCTATTGCATGCTGTAAAATTCAAGCCCTGATCTGTGCATCTAGAGACAACGAATGCCCGAAGCCATTGGAGATGGCTTGATATGGACTCATCGAAACTTAGGAACACCTGTCAAAACTTTTTGGAGTGGAGGCTGATTCACTACTAGCGCCACGTATCGCCAGATCAGAGTCTGTATAGTGGCGCTTAGAGCGGCCGCTAGTAGACGCTGTAAACGGGTATCGGGCGTTATAACCTAGCGTCGCTGTAGTAACCTGGCCGGCATTGATGAATGTGATGTGTGTTGGGCGCTCTAACAACAGTATAGCGCTGCAGCGAGCGAGAGGTAGCGCCAGCTCAGTGCGTCTGGCACTCGGCGTTCAACACACACACACAGCGTCGGCGCTCTAACGCTGGGCGCTGTAGCATAGAGCGCCAGATGCTGCGTGATTAAAGTCACGCTGTTTTAACGCAACCAAATGAACAGCCATTGAAATGTATGGGAGAGCGACACTAAGCGAACTTCAGGTTTTAGTATCCTGAAATCCTGTTGGATAAATTTACTTTCATGTTCTGTCCTTAAAGTGGACCAAAACCCAGGATTTTGACTATACTGGGTTTTGGTCCTTGCCCCCGGGGCACCCCGATGTGTGCCCAAACAAACTCACCACTTCCCGGTCCTACGACGCATGCGAGTCTGCTTGTCCAATCAGCATCTCCGGATCCGCTTGAGAACCTGTGTTCAGGAGCTCGTCTAATGCAGATCCAAATGCACTGGCGGCCCCATCCCCCGCTACCCTCTAACAGGGAGCCTGCCCGCGCTGGCCATTCACAAATGCCTGCCATGGGCACGCACCCTGCTGAAGGGATAGCGAGGATGCGGGCACAGCTCTTGCATGCGCCATTGGACCAGGAAAGAAGATTAGTTTCCGGGTGCCCTGAGGGGTTTCATACAGTGGGGCATCCCAATTCTGGATGCCCCAGGGGGGAGGAAATCCAGGTGCCCTGTAATCTTATAAATGGGAGCATGGGTTTTGGTCCTCTTTAATCACAGTAAGAATTCAGGTAACAACCGTTATTTGTGTTACCAAAAAAAAAAAAAAGACCAGCGACGGTTGAGCCAGTAAGTGCACCTTCACCCCACACTCGCTTGCACCCATTTCCTGGGGACAAGCGAGTTCTGGAATGTCTTACGCTGCCTCCTGAGGTTCAGCAGGGGCTCTAATATAGGTTAAATCTGCAGTGATAGATTGGGGAATGACAGCTGTACAAAGTCTGGTGACTGGTCAGGTCATTACACACACTTTAAAGTGGTTCAAAACCCACGGGCGATTGATTCCCTCCCCCCTGGGCTTTCATAATTGGGATGCCCCCTGTGTGAAACCCCCCAAGTCGCCCATAAATTCACCTTCGTTCCCGGTCCAATAGCGCATGCGCAAGCAGCGGCCGCATTCCTAGCAGGGCGAGTGCCCGCTCCAGGCATTTGTGAATGGCCAGCACGGGTACACTCCCTGTTAGAGGGTGGCGGGGGATCCGGTTGCCCGCGCTTAGATCCACTCCTATTAGACGAACTCCTGGACAAAGGGGCTTGAGCAGATCCAAGCGCGTTGATTGGACGAGCGACTGCGCATGCATTGTTGGACCGGGAAGAGGTGAGTTTATTTAGGGGACCTATAAGGTTTCACACGGGGGCAAGGACCAAAACCCAGGATAGTCAAAATCCTGGGTTTTGGTGCAATTCCAAATTTGTCCGGGCAATCACAAATTGCCTTCGTACAGAGGAAATCCAGTAAAAAATTACCCCGTTTTTGCAGCAACAGACAGCCCAATGCATCGACCCCCTGTTACCAGGAGAAGGGGGCCACCGATACTCACCTCTTTCTTCCACAACGGCCATAGAACAACCTTATTTGCTTGCATGGTCGATGGTTACAGCCTGATAAGATGCTTGCAGTTATGTGGAACAAATTGCATGGAAGAGGTAAGTATCAGGCAGTGCATTCTTTCGGGCGCTGATGCACTACTGCCACATAAAAAGAGGCGGTCCAAGAGGAACATCAGACCTTTTCTGAAGTTCCTCTCTAAACATCCCTCCCTCACTGCCTTTTGGATGTCTGCGTTATCTAAAACGCCAACATCCGGCAGCATTCCTGGCCCCTTTGCACCCCCCCTTAGCAGTCGCTGAGTAAGGGCTGCAAAGCCTTAGCTGTACTCACCCTTTGCCGTCCCATTTCAAATCCAGCCTATGCAATGTTGCAGCCTATGCAGTGACACTGTGCATGTGCGAGATCATGACGGGGCAGTAAGATGGCGCTGCCCTACAGAGACGGTGCGGGAGAGAGGGATGCTGGAGCGCAATGGGACCGGACAGGTAAGTTGTCAAATGTTAAAGCATAGGGGCAGGGGGCCGAGCAAGATTTTGGGAGTTTTAATTAACACCCCAATACATGCAATGTTCCTCTTTAAAGTAGACCAAAACGCATGATTTCCTCCTCCCGGGGCATCCCAAATTGGGAAACCCCCAGGTCGCCCCATACACTTATTTTGTTTGACGGTCCAACTGCACATGCAAGCCCTGGCCGCATCCCCTCTATCCCTCTAGCAGGGCGCGTGCCTAGGCCAGGCATTTGTGAATGGCCAGCACAGACAAGCTCCCTGTTAGAGGGAAGCGGGGGATGCGGCTGCGCTCAGAGCCGCTGGCCTTAGACGAAGGCTTAGACAACGTGATGTCAGCTCCTCCGAGCGCGCTGATTGGACGAGTGTCCGCACATGCGCCGTAGGACCGGGAAGAGGTGAGTTGGCTTCGACGATCTGGGGGGTTTCACACAGCGGGGCATCCCCGATCAGGGGAAAGGACTATTTATGACTTGAAGTGTCACCTAAATGTGTTACAAAAACTATTCTTACTTCTATACTTGGATTACATTTTATAGACATCTGTACTACATGGGGTAAAGCTGAACTATTCAAAGCATGTGGAGGAAGAGCGAGGGGGTGCTATCAATTCAGATGACTGGACTCTCAATTAGCAGGAGACAGCCCGCAGCACAGAAGAATAATAATAACATTATTAATGATAAAGGCATAGTCATTACCGCAGATAGAATCTACAACACCTTACCTTCATACCCAACCCATTGCTTTCTGCTTGGATTAGGGGACAGCGAAGCACATTTTTATGGACCTGCCTAAAATTTTGGGGATTAAGGATTTGAATATATATAACCTAATATAACCTAATCAATTCTCTCATGCAGCTGGGAGGCCGATTCATTAATAGCGGCAGGTAGCGACAGTTGAGCGACTGTAGCGGCATTTTCAGAGCGCCCGCTAGAAGTCGCTGTGCTTGTCCGTTGAATCTTATAGATTGCCGGGCTGATCATCCCTGGGTGTTGGTCCACTTTAAATGATGCTGAAGGTCCGATTTAATTGTTCACATGGCCATTACTAGATGGCTGTAAAATGCCATATGAACTACTATTTTTACTTTTTTTATACTATGACACTAATGTTGTGAAACTTTGATTACTTTGTAAGAATAAAATAAAGACATTGTAATAGAATATTGTCCTATGTATAATTAAAGAAACCCCATATTTTTTGCTACAGATACTACTCCACCCCATTGAGTTTGATGTTGTACATGTCAGTTCTGGAGATGCAGGTGAGTTTGTATTTCATGCAGTAAAACTAGAACTGGGAGGAAGGGAGGCCGCTATGCATTGGATTAATTCAAAACACTGCTTCAGCTTTCAATGAAAATCAATAGGGCTCTAACTGCTAAGTGGTGAATCAAAGCCGGGTTCTTGTATTCTCTCTTTTACATCAGCATGCAAAGTTAGAGCAAAGTTCTCCAAAGGGAGGCTTTTTCCTAGAAATACCTGTCTGTCTCTGTAAGGGAAAACAAAAATTGATGAATCTGCAGAGGGCCCCAGAAAGTGTGAGAAGATCAATAGCCTTACTGTATCTCATTTATCTCTTTTCAATCCACTGTTGATCTGAAACACTTGTTATTTCGTCATCTTCTATTCCCAGTCCAGGGCCCCAAAACAGCCTGTGTTTTCTATTTAAACTAAAGCCTTTGCCCAACATTCATAAAAACAGGAACTGGATGGAGTCAGACATATTGCTCCCTGGCCAAGTAACCCCGCCCCATGATGATACAATTACAGTACACACAGCTCACACGGTACACCGGACCTTCACACTGATTAAGAGCCTATCTTGTATTTTTCCCCCACCCCGTACATACTGATTGCCCACATAAAAAATCACCTTACCTGCACCTATTGCATTTTGAACCATTAAACATCCAAGACGGTGGCTCATGGAGTCTCAGGCTGCCTGCAGACAAAAAGTCTTCTGTCTATATCGCTGTGCATTCTGGGATTGCTGTCCTTTTCCTGACCCCAGCTCTTCTGTATCTGTGCAAAGCAGAGCTATAATCTCACCCCCTGCGTTTTTCACCCCTCTCCTCAATATGTGATGCTTCTTAGGGAAGATGATGATGCTCGTATCCTAGATACCCTAGTAAGCGACTAAAATTAATTAAACTGTAGTGGGAAATCTTTTTTTTTAAGGGTTTGGAGCTTTTTAGGGGGGGGGGGCAGAATATGAGTTGGAGTGTCTTAACAAGAAGTGTGGTCAGGTATAGGATTGCTGGGAAGGAGACTTGGAAGGCACAATTCGGTTGGGGGTGTAATATGCAGCAGCCCAACAGGCCTGAAAGCAGCATGGCCCACCAAGTATTTTTCCAGGTCTTCCTATGACCCAGCACATGGGAAGAGATCATAGAGTATGATGTCATTTGTGCGAGATAGACCCAAATCTCATGTTAAGCCCTCCGGAGGGAAGTGTTCTGTTCCAGGTCGACCCAGGTCTTTAGCTTAGGGGTTATTTAAGAAGGGATAGTGCCAGTTAGTGCTTTGCAGCGGCAGGCAGCGTCTGGTGAACGCCGGGCACTGTACGCAAAACCAAATTTATGAAAGCGAATCTGGCGAGAGCCTCTAACAGCGCCATGTAGCATCTGATGTATTACTACAGGCAGCTCAGCACATAGCGCCAGCGCTCTAGGTTCCAGAGCTCCACATATTACCTTTCCCTTATTGCCGCTCACCCAAACTTTTTATATTTTTATGCAGAATTGTCATTACAGGTCTGGCACGGTGTTATAACAATGCCATTCCATATGTTTTCGCTTTGTCACTGGTGGATATGTGTTCAAAAACAGACTTTAATCACACAGCATCTGGCGCCCAACATACATCACATTCATCAATGCAGGCCAGGTTACTACAGCGACTGAGGTGCTCCGTTACAGCGTTCGATACCCGCTTACATCGTCTACTAGCGGTCTCTCTAAGCGCGCTATACAGATGCTCATCTGCCGATACCTGGCATTATTAGTGAATAAGCCTCTTAGTTTTCCTACACTATTCAAACACTTTTGCTAAGCGGACAATTGTGTGACATCTGTCTGGAAGGCCAGCATCACCCTTGGGCAGTAAAAAAAGATGACTCTACTAATCCTTACACTTCGTGGGACCACACAAATTGATTACATTCAGTCTTAAGCCAATATAGTGAGCCCCTGGGAACCGGAACCGGCATATGCTGCACTAGATTCATATTTCTGGTCAGGGCAGTGACAGTGTGAAATAATGGTAGAAGTTGAGATTGAACATGTTGGTGAAATCAGAAAGGATGAGTTTCCCAAGAAATTCATTAAAATTCATAAATGTTACAGATTTAATAGGTGCCCTAAGCTAAGTCGGCTGTCACATGCACAGTATCACCCAGGGATTTCCATTAGTAATACGTTCATAAACATACTCATTTGAGGACCATGAAGCTTAAAAGGATACACGGTAGCAGTTGCTTCATTCCTTAAATTGGACCAAAACCCACATTTTAAAATAGCTTCCCTTGAAATGCTCCCCCCATGTAGAGAACCTTTTGGACATTTGATGCTCCTGTTTCACTCTTCTCCCTGCTATTGCTGCCTGTTTTAGCTGGAAGCCTCCTCGAGTCATTACCGCTGTTGTGAGTGGTGATGTCATTACCACTGACACTGAGCGACAGGTGCTACATGTGCTACACATATCCACCAGTAACAAGGCGAAAACAGATTTAATGACATTGTTGTAACATTGTGACATTAATACTTTAATGCCAGACATATAATGACAAATCTGCATAAAAATATAAAATATCAAAAATGTTTTAAAAAATGGCTTTTTCTAGGTCAGGAGAGGCCTAGAAAAGGAGAGAGAAAAAAAATAAATTAAAAACGAAAAAATCCTGTTTAAACAGAAGAATAGGAACGTCCATTGAAATGTATGGGAGAGCGACAGATAGCGACAGGTAATACCTGGCACTCTGGAAGCTAGAGCGCCAGCACAATACACTGAGCCGCCTGTCTTTCCACACAGCTAGACATGTTTGTTGCTTGATATTTAGTTGATGAGAGGGTTAAACTGTGCGGTAAATTAGTTCCCAGGCCCTGAATAATAATGATTGAGCTGGTCCCAACCCCCCTTTATTGACTGAGCCGCCTGTAATAATACATCGGACACTACATGGCGCTGTTAGAGTCACTCACCAGATTTGCTTTCATAAATGTGGTATTGCGTGCAGCGCCTGGCGTTCAACAGACGCTGCCTGACGCTATGAGGCGCTACCTGCTGCTATCTCTTCATGAATAAACCCCATAATATCACAGTTGGCTGTAACTGCTCCTCTTGTAAAATGACCAAGAGGCCAGAAGCTCTCGCTAGCTATTTCTTTTGGTCTGTTAACAGTTGTCCTCGTCCTGGAGAGTCAGACAATAAAATATAGTTGAAAATGAAACAAGTTGCATTGCAAGCAAAATGTTCCTAATAGGGACCCAGACAGCCATAACACTATAAAAAAAAATAAAGTTTTGGCTGAACTTTTTCTTTAGGCAAGGCAGAAGAGCAATAGAGAGTTTTATATGCAATACAGCTCTGGCCTCACCACAAGAAATTATTCCCTTCTCTCTCAGGGACATTAAAAATTCATTCCAGGAATGACAGACTCCACCAACTGCAATAGAAGCGGCAAGTGCTGCTCGACGTTTCCGAGCGGGTCCATTTCAGGTTTAATGCTGGAGATTTACAGTGCGTAATGAAAGCGTCTCCGAATAACGAGAAGCTGTGGTATTGATGCTGGCACAGAGCAGGCAGGCACGTGGCATGGGGAAACGAGGAAGGCAACACGCGAGAAGGAACCTTCTCGCCTTCCAATCATTAATATTTGTGGGCCAGCGTCTTGCCGGAGGGGAGGTATATTTTGACACAAGTCCCTCATGACATGTTCCAGAGCTGGCTCGTTATCTCTGTGTACCCAAGCTAATCGCATTGGACCTCATTTACTAAAGTAGGAAGGCTGCTGAGAGACGAAGAGAAAAGATGAGGAACTAAAGGGGAACGTCGGGAATTAATGATGGCAGTTTCTTTGGCCGGCCGAGCAGGGCGGTCTCCCTAGGTATGTTGGAGGGTGCCTTTACACAACCCATCCTGGTTTCAGCAGATAGGTGCGGGCCACTGTTAGTGGTGTTGGCCATAAGCCAGGCCCCTCACCTCCCCCCCATATTGGGCTCAGTCATGGAGAGAGGGCACAGCCTGCTGCTAAGGAAGAGACATAACATGGTACATACTTGTATCAGAAAGCAGCGAAAGAATGGCCCATTGATAAAAATCCATATAAATCTACTGGATGGCAGGAGGGGGGGGGGTCACTTATACACCCGGCATCAAGAGATATCCTGCCAGGCTTGTTTTTCTTTATTTTAATGGAAGGAAAAGTACATCTGGGGTGACAGGGTCTGTCACCCCTGATAAACTAAACCTGTCACCCGTGGATTTTATTCCTACCATGAGAGGAAACCACAGGTTTGGCAGAAGTTTTATTCAGTTCGGTGTATAAGTGACCCCTCCTCTCATTAGCCGACGTGTTTACATGGTTTTTAATATTACACAATTTCGTGATAGTGCTCCTTTAAAGGATAGGTAGGATTTAAAGCAAAACCCAAATTTTTAACTAGCATCCCCTGAATTGCTCCCCCCATGAAGAGTACTTTTTGCCTATTTTCACTGCTCCTGCTTCACACTAATCCCAGATAATGGTGCCTGTTTTAGCTGTAAAGCTCCTCCATTCATTGCCACTGTTTTGTGTGGCAATTATGTCTTTGTCACACCTATGCAATGACTGATCCTCCGTCATCTTACAGAGAGGAACAGCAAAAAAAAGTGTTCCATGGAAAAGCGAAAATATCCATGTCTAGCTCTATACCCTAAGAAGAGAGTATCAGCAGTTCAGTGGATACTGGTCCGCTTTAACTACATTATTTCACCCAGAAGCTTCCTGGTTATTGGTATTGTTGCTGGAATATACCTATGACCCATTCAGATGTAGTTTGGCCAAATATGTTTTTGGAGGATCCTGAATATGATAGGGAAAATGTCAAGTTGTGTTCTGTAGTCTCTGGACAGCCAAATGCCCCAAAATTGCATGGGAACAGAGGAATGTCCTCTTTATAAAAAAAAAAATGCGTTTAGAGTAAAAGAGGAATCCCCTTTGACTTATTACTGGTTAAAGCAGACCTACAATCAAAAAAGGCCTTAGTTCCACTCAATACCCCCCTCCCCAATCCCTGTTGACAGCTTCTATCCATACAGATGCACTATACATGAAAAACTGTGAGAACCTCAAACACAAGAAACCAACAAAAAAAGATAATAGAATCAATAAGCTGGATATGAGGAATATTATATTTTATTTCTGCCAACCTCCAGAAAACTAAAAAGGGACTGATTACATATAAAGAACAAAGAGCATATAGATGGTAACAAACCCACCCTATCCACCACACAAGATATAGATAATGGCCTAACCTGAGTCTTCTCATCCTCCTCTGACAGCTCAACATCTAGTAGTGACCAACCAAGAAAACAATACACAATTTTCTCACGATACTCTGAGAGAGGAAGAACCGAACCTAGAAATAGAGAAACCGGACAGATATACCCACAAACAGAAAACTACAAAAGAAAAACACCACTGTGGCAATTATTAAAAAACAAAAAATGCCAAAAAATGGCAAAAAAATTAAAAAACCAAAAAAAACTGCTGTCATTTTATATGTAAAATTGAAAGCCAGTAAAAGCAGCATTCAAGAAAACAATGGAAACAGAAAAAGTACAATTAAAAAATAAAAAGTCAAGTTATTTTTCATTCGATAAACAAATCGGGAACTAATTCAAAATAAAAAAGCACGCCTTAAGATGCACTCTCTCAACTTAAATATGTAAAGGCTAGAGATGAGCGAGTAGTATTCGACCGAGCCGGTATTCGATCGAATACTACGCTGTTCGTCATACTCGATTTCGATCGAGTACAGCGGCGATGGCGCACTCACAATTCGTTTCCCCTCCCACCTTCCCTGGCGCGTTTTTTACACCAATCACCATGCAGGGGGGGTGGGACAGGTCCTGGGAGGACGCTGGCATCGCGAGAACGGCGTCTACACGCATTGGCTGGAAAAACCATGTGACCTCGAATATACAAAACTCAGCACTTCCTCTTCGTCAGCATTAGCAGCTTGAACTTAGTGAGGGACAGACGCTCACAGCAGGGAAAGACAGGCTGTCGCTGGCAGGGCCCCAGAAGCTCGGAATATCGCATTTACCACCATCTATACCAGCTACCAGAAGACAAGAGAGTCATTAAGAGCCCTTATTAGGGCTACTATGCTGAACAGTATATAGCTCATATCCTATGTAGGCAGGCAGGGCCCCAGAAGCTCAGAATATCGCTTTTACCACCATATATACCAGCTACCAGAAGACAAGAGAGTCATTAAGAGCCCTTATTAGGGCTACTACGCTGAACAGTATATAGCTCATATCCTATGTAGTCAGGCAGGGCCCCAGAAGCTCAGAATATCACTTTTACCACCATATATACCAGCTACCAGAAGACAAGAGAGTCCTTAATCCCTTATTAGTGCTGCTATGTTGAACAGTATATAGCTCATATCCTATGTAGGCAGGCAGGGCCCCAGAAGCTCAGAATATCGCTTTTACCACCATATATACCAGCTACCAGAAGACAAGAGAGTCATTAAGAGCCCTTATTAGGGCTACTACGCTGAACAGTATATAGCTCATATTCTATGTAGTCAGGCAGGGCCCCAGAAGCTCAGAATATCGCTTTTACCACCATATATACCAGCTACCAGAAGACAAGAGAGTCCTTAATCCCTTATTAGTGCTGCTATGTTGAACAGTATATAGCTCATATCCTATGTAGTCAGGCAGGGCCCCAGAAGCTCAGAATATCGCTTTTACCACCATATATACCAGCTACCAGAAGACAAGAGAGTCATTAATCCCTTATTAGTGCTGCTATGTTGAACAGTATATAGCTCATATCCTATGTAGGCAGGCAGGGCCCCAGAAGCTCAGAATATCGCTTTTACCACCATATATACCAGCTACCAGAAGACAAGAGAGTCATTAAGAGCCCTTATTAGGGCTACTACGCTGAACAGTATATAGCTCATATTCTATGTAGTCAGGCAGGGCCCCAGAAGCTCAGAATATCGCTTTTACCACCATATATACCAGCTACCAGAAGACAAGAGAGTCCTTAATCCCTTATTAGTGCTGCTATGTTGAACAGTATATAGCTCATATTCTATGTAGTCAGGCAGGGCCCCAGAAGCTCAGAATATCGCTTTTACCACCATATATACCAGCTACCAGAAGACAAGAGAGTCATTAAGATCCCTTATTAGGGCTACTACGCTGAACAGTATATAGCTCATATTCTATGTAGTCAGGCAGGGCCCCAGAAGCTCAGAATATCGCTTTTACCACCATATATACCAGCTACCAGAAGACAAGAGAGTCATTAAGAGCCCTTATTAGGGCTACTACGCTGAACAGTATATAGCTCATATCCTATGTAGGCAGGCAGGGCCCCAGAAGCTCAGAATATCGCTTTTACCACCATATATACCAGCTACCAGAAGACAAGAGAGTCCTTAATCCCTTATTAGTGCTGCTATGTTGAACAGTATATAGCTCATATCCTATGTAGTCAGGCAGGGCCCTAGAAGCTCAGAATATCGCTTTTACCACCATATATACCAGCTACCAGAAGACAAGAGAGTCATTAAGAGCCCTTATTAGTGCTGCTATGCTGAACAGTATATAGCTCATATCCTATGTAGTCAGGCAGGGCCCTAGAAGCTCAGAATATCGCTTTTACCACCATATATACCAGCTACCAGAAGACAAGAGAGTCCTTAATCCCTTATTAGTGCTGCTATGTTGAACAGTATATAGCTCATATCCTATGTAGTCAGGCAGGGCCCCAGAAGCTCAGAATATCGCTTTTACCACCATATATACCAGCTACCAGAAGACAAGAGAGTCATTAAGAGCCCTTATTAGGGCTACTACGCTGAACAGTATATAGCTCATATTCTATGTAGTAAGGCAGGGCCCCAGAAGCTCAGAATATCGCTTTTACCACCATATATACCAGCTACCAGAAGACAAGAGAGTCATTAAGAGCCCTTATTAGGGCTACTACGCTGAACAGTATATAGCTCATATCCTATGTAGTCAGGCAGGGCCCCAGAAGCTCAGAATATCGCTTTTACCACCATATATACCAGCTACCAGAAGACAAGAGAGTCATTAAGAGCCCTTATTAGGGCTACTACGCTGAACAGTATATAGCTCATATCCTATGTAGTCAGGCAGGGCCCCAGAAGCTCAGAATATCGCTTTTACCACCATATATACCAGCTACCAGAAGACAAGAGAGTCCTTAATCCCTTATTAGTGCTGCTATGTTGAACAGTATATAGCTCATATCCTATGTAGTCATGCATTGCCCCAGAAGCTCAGAATATCGCTTTTACCACCATATATACCAGCTACCAGAAGACAAGAGAGTCATTAAGAGCCCTTATTAGGGCTACTACGCTGAACAGTATATAGCTCATATTCTATGTAGTCAGGCAGGGCCCCAGAAGCTCAGAATATCGCTTTTACCACCATATATACCAGCTACCAGAAGACAAGAGAGTCATTAAGAGCCCTTATTAGGGCTACTACGCTGAACAGTATATAGCTCATATTCTATGTAGTCAGGCAGGGCCCCAGAAGCTCAGAATATCGCTTTTACCACCATATATACCAGCTACCAGAAGACAAGAGAGTCATTAAGAGCCCTTATTAGGGCTACTACGCTGAACAGTATATAGCTCATATCCTATGTAGGCAGGCAGGGCCCCAGAAGCTCAGAATATCGCTTTTACCACCATATATACCAGCTACCAGAAGACAAGAGAGTCCTTAATCCCTTATTAGTGCTGCTATGTTGAACAGTATATAGCTCATATCCTATGTAGTCAGGCAGGGCCCCAGAAGCTCAGAATATCGCTTTTACCACCATATATACCAGCTACCAGAAGACAAGAGAGTCATTAAGAGCCCTTATTAGGGCTACTACGCTGAACAGTATATAGCTCATATTCTATGTAGTCAGGCAGGGCCCCAGAAGCTCAGAATATCGCTTTTACCACCATATATACCAGCTACCAGAAGACAAGAGAGTCATTAAGAGCCCTTATTAGGGCTACTACGCTGAACAGTATATAGCTCATATCCTATGTAGTCAGGCAGGGCCCCAGAAGCTCAGAATATCGCTTTTACCACCATATATACCAGCTACCAGAAGACAAGAGAGTCATTAAGAGCCCTTATTAGGGCTACTACGCTGAACAGTATATAGCTCATATTCTATGTAGTCAGGCAGGGCCCCAGAAGCTCAGAATATCGCTTTTACCACCATATATACCAGCTATCAGAAGACAAGAGAGTCATTAAGAGCCCTTATTAGGGCTACTACGCTGAACAGTATATAGCTCATATCCTATGTAGGCAGGCAGGGCCCCAGAAGCTCAGAATATCGCTTTTACCACCATATATACCAGCTACCAGAAGACAAGAGAGTCCTTAATCCCTTATTAGTGCTGCTATGTTGAACAGTATATAGCTCATATCCTATGTAGTCAGGCAGGGCCCTAGAAGCTCAGAATATCGCTTTTACCACCATATATACCAGCTACCAGAAGACAAGAGAGTCATTAAGAGCCCTTATTAGGGCTACTACGCTGAACAGTATATAGCTCATATCCTATGTAGGCAGGCAGGGCCCCAGAAGCTCAGAATATCGCTTTTACCACCATATATATCAGCTACCAGAAGACAAGAGAGTCCTTAATCCCTTATTAGTGCTGCTATGTTGAACAGTATATAGCTCATATCCTATGTAGTCAGGCAGGGCCCCAGAAGCTCAGAATATCGCTTTTACCACCATATATACCAGCTACCAGAAGACAAGAGAGTCATTAAGAGCCCTTATTAGGGCTACTACGCTGAACAGTATACAGCTCATATTCTATGTAGTCAGGCAGGGCCCCAGAAGCTCAGAATATCGCTTTTACCACCATATATACCAGCTACCAGAAGACAAGAGAGTCATTAAGAGCCCTTATTAGGGCTACTACGCTGAACAGTATATAGCTCATATCCTATGTAGTCAGGCAGGGCCCCAGAAGCTCAGAATATCGCTTTTACCACCATATATACCAGCTACCAGAAGACAAGAGAGTCATTAAGAGCCCTTATTAGGGCTACTACGCTGAACAGTATATAGCTCATATTCTATGTAGTCAGGCAGGGCCCCAGAAGCTCAGAATATCGCTTTTACCACCATATATACCAGCTACCAGAAGACAAGAGAGTCATTAAGAGCCCTTATTAGGGCTACTACGCTGAACAGTATATAGCTCATATCCTATGTAGGCAGGCAGGGCCCCAGAAGCTCAGAATATCGCTTTTACCACCATATATACCAGCTACCAGAAGACAAGAGAGTCCTTAATCCCTTATTAGTGCTGCTATGTTGAACAGTATATAGCTCATATCCTATGTAGTCAGGCAGGGCCCTAGAAGCTCAGAATATCGCTTTTACCACCATATATACCAGCTACCAGAAGACAAGAGAGTCATTAAGAGCCCTTATTAGGGCTACTACGCTGAACAGTATATAGCTCATATCCTATGTAGGCAGGCAGGGCCCCAGAAGCTCAGAATATCGCTTTTACCACCATATATACCAGCTACCAGAAGACAAGAGAGTCATTAAGAGCCCTTATTAGGGCTACTACGCTGAACAGTATATAGCTCATATCCTATGTAGTCAGGCAGGGCCCTAGAAGCTCAGAATCTCGCATTTACCACCATATATACCAGCTACCAGAAGACAAGAGAGTCATTAAGAGCCCTTATTAGGGCTACTATGCTGAACAGTATATAGCTCATTCTAGCTATATACACACTGCACACAACGGCTGCTTTAGTGAGGGGTAGCTGCTGCTGCTGGAATAGGGACAGAAAGACTTCAGTGGTGTATTACCACCTATATACAAAACTATATACACTCTGCTCAAAACGGCTGCTTTAGTGAGGGGTAGCTGCTGATGCTGGAATAGGGACAGAAAGACTTCAGTGGTGTATTAGCACCTATATACAAAACTATATTTTGCACTACTGTTTTGTGTCCTCTGTGCCAACAAAACCTTGTTATATACCCGGTGCGTATAGGCACCATTTCACCTTCTGGCAGTATACGGCTGTATAGCCAGGTGTTTTTCTTAAAAATATTTTTATATTTGGCACTACTGTTTTGTGTCCTCTTTACCAACAAAACATTGTTATATACCCGGTGCGTATAGGCACCATTTCACCTTCTGGCAGTATACGGCTGTATAGCCAGGTGTTTTTCTTAAAAATATTTTTATATTTGGCACTACTGTTTTGTGTCCTCTTTACCAACAAAACCTTGTTATATACCCGGTGCGTATAGGCACCATTTCACCTTCTGGCAGTATACGGCTGTATAGCCAGGTGTTTTTCTTAAAAATATTTTTATATTTGGCACTACTGTTTTGTGTCCTCTTTACCAACAAAACCTTGTTATATACCCGGTGCGTATAGGCACCATTTCACCTTCTGGCAGTATACGGCTGTATAGCCAGGTGTTTTTCTTAAAAATATTTTTATATTTGGCACTACTGTTTTGTGTCCTCTTTACCAACAAAACCTTGTTATATACCCGGTGCGTATAGGCACCATTTCACCTTCTGGCAGTATACGGCTGTATAGCCAGGTGTTCTTCTTAAAAATATATTTATATTTGGCACTACTGTTTTGTGTCCTCTGTGCCAACAAAACACTGTTTTATACACGGTGCGTATAGGCACCATTTCACCTTCTGGCAGTATACGGCTGTATAGCCAGGTGTTCTTCTTAAAAATATTTTTATATTTGGCATAACGCGTGGCCAAAAAAGTAAAACGTCTGAAATGCGGAGGGCTAGCGCAAAGGGACGTGGACGAGGACGGGGGCGCGGAAATGCTGGTGGGGGCACAAACCGCGTTGAAGCCAGTGGGGATACAATGCGTGCTGGTGAGGGGCAGCCAGCATTACGCTCATCCAGCTTCCCTGCCTTTATGGGACAGTTATGCGGGGGGCGGGGTACACCTCTGTTAAGGCCTGAGCAGCGTGAACAGGTGGTGCAATGGATGGCCGATAACGCTTCCAGTCACTTGTCCACCACCCAGTCATCCACACAGTCTCACTCTGACCCTCCTTCCTCCCAACCTGGCCAACAGAGTCAGCCCACCCTTGACCCCTCCCAGGACCTCTTTTCGGGTCCTTTTCCAGATGTGCTGCAAGAATCCCAGGAGCTAGCAGAGGAATTTGTTTGTAGTGATGCCCAAACACTTGAGTATCCGCCATCTGCTAGTGATGTGGACCCGGAACCAGCATCTGCTATCATGAGCGATGATGATGAGACGCAGTTGCCATCAAGGGAGGCTGTTGGAATGTCCAGTGGGCAGGAGGAGGAGCAGAGAGAGGAAGTGGAAGAGGAGGTGGTGGACGACGAAATGACCGACCCCACTTGGACAGGGGTGATGTCCAGCGGGGAAAGCAGTGGAGATGCGGTCTGCGCATCACCGAATAAGGCAGCAAGAGGCAGAGGACAGTCCAGAGGCAGAGGACAGTCCAGACAGAGAAGGCAGGCCACAGCCAGCAGGGCCGAAGCTCTTCCCGGCAGCAGGCAGTCGCGCGAAGCTCCCCCATCGAGGCCTCGTACTTCTGTGGTGTGGAGATTTTTTAATGTTTGCGCGGATGACAAACTGAGCGCGGTTTGCGCAATCTGCCACTCAAAACTGAGTAGGGGCTCTGAGAAGAGCAATCTGACCACCTCAGGCATGCGCCGTCACTTGGAATTCAAGCACTGGGCTGAGTGGGAGAGAGCAAACGCAATACAACCTGCGCCCGGTCTTGCTGCCACTGCCTCTTCCCCTTTGTTGTGTGCTGCCACTGCGGTCCAGACCTCCAGCCAGGACACCTCCACATCTGCCTCTGCCTCGGCTACTTTGGGGCCTTCTCCTTCAGCCCCCCTTCCCCCGCATCTTCGTCTGCACCTTCCATCTCCTCGTCCCATCAACTGTCCATCTGGCAGGCGTTCAACCGCAGGCGGAAGTACGCCTCCAGTCACCCCCAAGCCCAAGCCTTAACCTGCCTCATCTCCAAACTGCTGGCCCTGGAGATGTTGCCGTTTAGGCTTGTGGAGACGCAGGCCTTCCGCGACCTGATGGCGGCTTCCACACCTCGCTATTCCGTCCCTAGCCGCCACTATTTTTCCCGGTGTGGCGTCCCCGCCCTGCACCAGCACGTGTCGCGTAACATCAGGCGGGCCCTGAGGTACGCAGTCAGCGCAAAGGTCCACTTGACCACCGACTCGTGGACAAGCGCTTGCGGCCAAGGACGCTACATCTCTTTGACGGCACACTGGGTGAATGTTGTGGAAGCGGGGACGGGGTCGCAAACAGGGACGGCCTACATACCACCCCCGCCCAAGATTGCCAGCACAGGTTCTGATAGACCCCCCTCCTCTTCCTCCTCCTCCTCCTCCTCCTCCTCTGCCTTAACATCACCCTCAGCCCCTAGCTGGAAGCGTTGCAGCACTGGCGCGGGGAGACGTCAGCAGGCGGTGCTTAAGCTCATCAGCTTGGGCGACAGGAAGCACAGCCCCGCAGAGGTGAGGCACGCCATATTGCAGCAGACAGAGATGTGGCTGTCGCCGCTGCAGCTAGGACCAGGCATGGTCGTGTGCGATAATGGCCGTAACCTGGTGGCGGCTCTGGAGCTTGCAGAACTCAATCACGTACCATGCCTGGCCCACGTTTTTAATTTGGTAGTACAAAAGTTTCTAAAGACTTACCCCAACCTGGCAGAGCTACTGGTCAAAGTGCGGCGCTTGTGCGCTCACTTTCGGAAGTCAACTGTAGCTGCTGCTAGCTTAAAAAAAATCCAGCAACGCCTCCATTTGCCTCAACATCGGCTGTTGTGCGACCTGCCCACTCGCTGGAATTCCACCTATTGCATGTTGGCCAGGGTGTGTGAGCAGCAGAAAGCATTGATGGAGTACCAGATGATGCATCCACGCGTGCCTCCAACTCAGCTCCCTCAGTTTGCCAACCACGAGTGGCCATGGATGGCAGACATATGCGATGTATTGCGTATCTTTGAGGAGTCCACTAAGAAGGTCAGCAGCGAGGACGCTATAGTGAGCGTAACCATCCCGCTCCTATGCGTCCTTAAAGAATCGCTCATCGCAATAAGGGAGAACGCATTGCACACAGAGGAGACGGGGGTAGGAGGAGACGCAACGCAGGTAGACAGTCAGACCACACTTTTGTCTGCTGCTCGGTGGCAGTTGCAGGAGGAGGAGGATGAGGAGGAGGAGGACAACGTGGAGGTGGCTGTGGAAGAGGATGCTGGTGGCGAGGGTAGCAGTCAGGCTGTGTGCGTCCCATTGGTTCAGCGCGGATGGGGCGGAGAGGAGGAGGAAGAGGAGGAAATGGAAAATGATCCTTCTGGTGGGGGCAGTGACGTCATGCCTACTCAGAGTCTGGCACACATGGCTGACTTCATGCTGGGCTGCTTTTCCCGGGACATGTTGTCCGGATATTGGAGAACAAACTATACTGGGTCTTCGCACTCCTGGACCCCCGGTATAAAGATAACTTCTCCTCTTTTATTCCGGTAGAGGAGAGGACGAATCGATTACTGGAATACCAGAGGGAACTCTTGCAGAACATGATGCAGATTTTCCCACCCAGCATCGCTGGCGGCAGAGAGGAGAGTGTCTCCCAGAGTCTGACAACATCGATCAGGCCCACAGCCACCAGGGGAACACTCTCCAAGGTGTGGGACACGTTCATGTCACCCCCTCGTGCAACTTCCATCACTGCGGGGCCCGCTATCAGCAGGAGGGACAAGTATCGGCGGATGTTGCGGGACTACCTGGCAGACCACACCCCTGTCCTCCCCGATCCCTCGGCGACCTACACTTACTGGGTCTCCAAGTTGGACACGTGGCTGGAACTGTCCCTGTACGCCTTGGAGGTGCTTGCCTGCCCTGCCGCCAGCGTGCTATCAGAAAGGGTGTGCAGCGCAGCCGGGGGCATTATAACCGATAAGCGCAGCCGCCTGTCAACCGACAGTGCCGACAGGCTGACGCTAATCAAAATGAACAGCAAGTGGATTGACCCGGACTTTGCTTGTACAACAGTGGAAAGCAGCCAAGAGTGAAGTGCCATCTGTATGAAGTGCCATTTCCTCCTCCTCCTCCTCCTCCTCCTCCTTAACCGCCGTAGAATTGCTGTATTAATAAAAAAAAATTATGGCTCACCTCTTGGGCTTAATACAATCAATTTTTAAGAGGTCTCAGCTCTTGGGCCTCCACACAATTTTTAAAAGGTCTCAGCTCTTGGGCCTCCACACAATTTTTAAAAGGTCTCAGCTCTTGGGCCTCCACACAATTTTTAAAAGGTCTCAGCTCTTGGGCCTCCACACAATTTTTAAGAGGTCTCAGCTCGTGGGACTCCACACAATTTTTAAGAGGTCTCAGCTCGTGGGACTCCACACAATTTTTAAAAGGTCTCAGCTCTTGGGCCTCCACACAATTTTTAAGAGGTCTCAGCTCTTGGGCCTCCACACAATTTTTAAGAGGTCTCAGCTCTTGGGCCTCCACACAATTTTTAAGAGGTCTCAGCTCTTGGGCCTCCACACAATTTTTAAGAGGTCTCAGCTCTTGGGCCTCCACACAATTTTTAAAAGGTCTCAGCTCTTGGGACTCCACACAATGTTTGAGAGGTCTCAGCTCTTGGGCCTCCACACAATTTTTAAGAGGTCTCAGCTCGTGGGACTCCACACAATGTTTGAGAGGTCTCAGCTCTTGGGCCTCCACACAATTTTTAAAAGGTCTCAGCTCTTGGGCCTCCACACAATTTTTAAAAGGTCTCAGCTCTTGGGACTCCACACAATGTTTGAGAGGTTTCAGCTCTTGGGCCTCCACACAATTTTTAAAAGGTCTCAGCTCTTGAGCCTCCACACAATTTTTAAAAGGTCTCAGCTCTTGGGCCTCCACACAATTTTTAAAAGGTCTCAGCTCGTGGGACTCCACACAATTTTTAAAAGGTCTCAGCTCTTGGGCCTCCACACAATTTTTAAAAGGTCTCAGCTCTTGGGACTCCACACAATGTTTGAGAGGTCTCAGCTCTTGGGCCTCCACACAATTTTTAAAAGGTCTCAGCTCTTGGGACTCCACACAATGTTTGAGAGGTTTCAGCTCTTGGGCCTCCACACAATTTTTAAAAGGTCTCAGCTCTTGAGCCTCCACACAATTTTTAAAAGGTCTCAGCTCTTGGGCCTCCACACAATTTTTAAAAGGTCTCAGCTCGTGGGACTCCACACAATTTTTAAAAGGTCTCAGCTCTTGGGCCTCCACACAATTTTTAAAAGGTCTCAGCTCTTGGGACTCCACACAATGTTTGAGAGGTCTCAGCTCTTGGGCCTCCACACAATTTTTAAAAGGTCTCAGCTCTTGGGCCTCCACACAATTTTTAAAAGGTCTCAGCTCTTGGGACTCCACACAATTTTTAAAAGGTCTCAGCTCTTGGGCCTCCACACAATTTTTAAGAGGTCTCAGCTCTAAGCTTCCCTTACTGCTGGGGTGACACACTGTAACAAACCTCCTCCTGTAAGCTTCCCTGACTGCTGGGGTGACACACTGTAACAAAACTCCTCCTGTAAGCTTCCCTTACTGCTGGGGTGACACACTGTAACAAACCTCCTCCTGTAAGCTTCCCTGACTGCAGGGGTGACACACTGTAACAAACCTCCTCCTGTAAGCTTCCCTTACTGCTGGGGTAACACACTGTAACAAACCTCCTCCTGTAAGCTTCCCTGACTGCTGGGGTGACACACTGTAACAAACCTCCTCCTGTAAGCTTCCCTTACTGCTGGGGTGACACACTGTAACAAACCTCCTCCTGTAAGCTTCCCTGACTGCTGGGGTGACACACTGTAACAAACCTCCTCCTTTAAGCTTCCCTTACTGCTGGGGTAACACACTGTAACAAACCTCCTCCTTTAAGCTTCCCTTACTGCTGGGGTGACACAATGACACAAGAGGACATGTCTGACCACATCTCACACACACACACACACACACACACACACACACACACACACACACACACAATGACAATTAGGGGTGGGGTCTATTTATTTTCCCCCTTGCCTATGCCATCTGTGGTTGTCATTAGGCAACGTGATTTTAAGGGGTGCAGAATTTTGTTCTTCTTTTTTGTACAGTTTGGCTTGGGGTCCATGGCAATGTAGAGGAAAGAAGGTTTCCTTGTCTTGTCTCACTTTACGTAGAAGTAATATTGTGTTTGGAGTGTATTGTTGAGAGGCTGTGATAGTGGCGTAATAGTGCGACTTGGGCGCGTTATATGCACCCAGACATGCTTCCCCTGCTGTCCCAGTTGCATTCCAGCAGTGTTGGCATCATTTTCTGATGTTTCAGGGTGGACTTGGTGACCTCCAAGTGGTCGAATTGAGATTTCCAAGTGTCGAGCATTTTTTTCCCATAGACTATAATGGGATTCGATATTCGGTCGAGTAGTCGAGTAATGCGGTCTATTCGAATCGAAATTCGAAATTTCGAATATTTCACTACTCGCTCATCTCTAGTAAAGGCTCGTTTAGAACAAAAGCATAAGCCAAGCACTTTCTCTGGCGTTCACACGGGTGAAATAATCTCGTAAGGGGGTATTCGAGTTTGCATACGCAAGAATTTTTGTGGAGGCTCGGAATCAGCCCCATGCCCTCGGAATCCAGTTACAAACTGTATTTTCTATCTCTGAATACCTCAATTTCCCCAACAAGCGTCTGTAGGGGACAGTGTCAAATGCTTTTGCAAAATCCAGAAAAAACTTACCTACAGCCATACCTCTGTCCAGACTTCTACTCACCTCCTCATAAAAGCCAATCAGGTTAGTCTGGCAGCTTCTGTCCATAGTAAAACCGTGCTGGTTGTCACGTATAATATTATGCATAGTTACATATTTGTGTATATAGTCCCTTAATAGCCCCTCAAGTAATTTTCCCACACTGGATGTTAAGCTTACAGGTCTGTAATTGCCCCGAGAAGACTTAGAACTCTTTTTAAAAATGGGCACCACATTTGCCTTGCGCCAATCCCTTGGCACTATACCAGTTGTTAGTGAGTAAATATCAAGAGCACTATTTGCTAATTTTGGGGGGGGGGTGTTGTATTTACAACTGTTCTTTCTTCTTCGCATTAAGTTGCACTAAGCTGTTTAGGGATGAATAGCACTTGGAATTATAAGGGTTTAATAGAATTAAGAAGCAACCCCTCTGCTGGTGGTAGTTTATTAAGCACAAAAATTATGCATTTAGCAAAAATATTTACTCTGGGTTAATTATAATAATTATACTCACAATGGTACAACATTTACAATTTTTTTTTATTTTCTTCTCTCTCTGCCCTCCCCTACCCCCCCCCCCCCCCCCCCCAGTCCCAACTGTTATTGCCCTATAACAGATCTTACCACTGTGATAGAAATGAAAGGGAGCATTGAAAATGCTCTCCACTTCCATTCCCCATACCTTTTTTTTACCACCTTTTTTGTTTTCTTTTTGTTTTCTCTTTTTTTGCCCTTTTTTTGTGTTCATGGTTGCCTTGTTTTTTTAATTTGTTTTGTTTGCACCATAATTATCTCTTGTTGAGCAACTGTGTATAACAAAGCTGTATTAAAAATAAAGAATAGTAAACTGTGATGAAGAAGAGAGATTGAATCTGTTGGAAATGTAAGGCTTTTAAAGGTGAAATAACCAGCATTGGGTAGGGGGGGAAATGCTCTAGGCCTTTGATCCAACATGGTTACTCCTAGAAGAGGGTAGGACCGTATGGAGCTCACCCTCCATTTCTCAACTATGGGGATTATTCCTCATAGAAGAGGAAGAATTTGTGTTTTGGGTTCCCTAGGGCAAATGGAATGTGTTTTGTTCTCTCTCTCTTTTCCTATTTTTCTTTTTCTTTCTTCTGCGCTCTCTCTCCTTTTCGCTCTCTTTCTCTTCCTATCTATAAGTTGCCTGAGGGAAAACTCAACTCTCCTTTAGGCAATTTCTTCTTCTTCTCCTTATTCTCCTAAAGCAGTAAATACTAAAAAGAACCATGAAAACACATTTTTCAGAATATACAGGGCCTAAACTCCCCTATAAACAAGAATAAGCTCTTTTGATATTACATGTCAAGGGGAGTCGATGTTCTTTTTTTGAAGGAGACACATTTTCACGGGGATAATCCTCCCAAATTTCTACATAACTATTTTCTCAATTTTTATCTTTCAAATGTTTCTGAGAAGAATTGAGAGGTAGCGATTTGCCTGGCCAGATCTGTTCCTTTTGTATCGATGGATGTAATAAGTGAGAAGGAGGGAAGATATATCCCGGTAAAGGGAGACTGGCTGGGGTGGTGGTCTTCCTGTTTTTTTACTATGCCCCCAACATAAAACAATAGAATTTTTTTTAAGAACTGTTTAGAATATTAGGCCCCCATGCTGAAGGACCTACCATATGGGGAGGGGATTTGACTTAAACTATGGATCCATCAATTGACAAATCGAACCCTTCATGCCTGAACATGAGACCTTCATCCAGAATCAGCTTTTGATTGGCTAAAATTCCAGTTTACTCTGGGTTAATTATAATGTTTATACTGACAATGGTACACAATTTACAAATAAGTGTGTGTTTTTATTTCTCTCTTTGCCCTCCCCTACCCCTCCTCCAGTTCCCACTCGTTATCGCCCTATAACAGATCTTACCACTATGATACAAATTAAAGGAAGCTGTCAGGTCTGGAGTTCCTCCACAATATGGCTCCTGTTTCTGCCCTGTATAGACCTTGCCTGTCTCCACTTCCTGCGGTATGCTGCTTCACCAGCAGGTGGCCCTCTCCTGCAGAGGTGCTGGTAATTAGGCAGCACCTGTGACATGCTGGCCTTTATAAGCTGATCCACCCCTGCAGCCAGTGGATCAGCATTGCATTGTCTTCCCAGACCCAGACTCTGAACTCTGAATCTTGAACCCAGAACTCAGCATTAGTGATTTGCTTTCCCTGTCATAGCCTTGTATCCGCCTTTGGACTTTCACTGGATCCCTATGCATGTATGTTATTATGTTTACGTGTGTATTTGTACAGCAGCTTGGTTGGTGTGTGTTATATATATTTGTTTCTGTTTTTCACAATTAAACACGGTTTCCCACATATCTGCCTCTGTCTCGCAGCTCTTAATTCTATAATAGGGGATTTCTCTGCTGAGAAATCCATGACAGGAGCATTGAGGATGCTCCATAAAGGAATCTTGGATTTGGAAAGAGTTAAGAAGGTCTGATAAAATTCTAGATCTGTAAAAACACACTGTTGTAAACTAATATGTGTAATGTGAGGATATTAGTATGAAATAACGTTATGTTAAATTATAAGCTTAATTTCTATAATAAAAAATGTAAACATAAAGATCAAGAGCAGAGGTTATGATATAACTGAGCTGAGTTCTTTAAGAACTCTTCGGTAAAGTCCATCCGGTTCTGGAGTCTTATTCACATTGAAATGATTTAGTCTTTCTTTTTTTCATGTTTAGCCAGTTAAGAATTCTACTTGGGGTATTATTAGCAGGGGCATTGACTATATTGACACCGTACTCCTCCTTTGTGTACAGAGCTAAAGAACCCATTTAGCAGCTCTGCCTTTTCTTGATCCCCAGTGATCGATTCTCCATTTCCATTAAATAGCACACTTACCTGTTCTGACTTTGTTTTCTGAGTTTATATATTTTAAAGAATCATTTAGGGTTGATTTTGCTTTCTTGGCATTTTTCATTTTGTGCTTCTGCCAGCTTTATTTCTTGTTTACATGTGTTATTTACTGCATAATATTTAAATTGCCTTTTTATGGTTTATGTTCTACTGCACATGTTCATCTAAGGAGATGGTCCGTTCTAGATTCGATTTTATACTCTTTTTCCTTTTTTATTTGTTTTTGTTTTCACTAAAAGAAAACCTTAACCAGTAAATGTATTACAGTTAACCTCACAAGGAAAAAGAAAAGTGGGTGGAACAGGACTGTCAGTCAGTCAGGCTCTACTGTTTTTTACATAGCCATATATTCACTCACTGAAAGCCAGTAGAAAAAGGAAAATGATATATCGCTGTGACTATTGTGTCCAAAGAGGAGGAAGCCGCCATCAAGAAATTGCCTAACTGCAAAAGGAGATAATGGTGTCACTTACAGGCTGATTCATCACTAACGCCAGGTAGCGACAGATGAGCGTCTGTAGCAGGCATTTTCAGAGCGCCCGCTAGTAGTCACTGTGCTCAGCCGTGGGTCGCTACTTTATAGCGACTCAGTAATGTTTAATACATTGTGAGGAGTCGCTATTTGACCAGTACAGCGCTGTATGGGAGCGCATGTTAGCGACTGCTCATAGCAACCGACACCATATTCAGCAAAGAAACAGCCTCACAAATCTCTGGCGCTGAAAAATGCTTGTTTGAAGCCCAGAGCACAGGAGGCGGTGTGTTTAAAGTCTGTTTTTCAGCATCTATCCACTAGTAACAAAGGGAAAACATATGGAATTACATTTTAGCAACAT
The DNA here is from genome assembly GCA_027917425.1 of Gastrophryne carolinensis. NCBI lineage: Eukaryota > Metazoa > Chordata > Amphibia > Anura > Microhylidae > Gastrophryne > Gastrophryne carolinensis. Next base: position 40,318,135 of record CM051238.1, read on the forward strand.
TGTAACATGAACACTTTAATGGCAGACCTGTAATGTCATTTCTGAAGAAATATATAAAAAATGAAAAAAAATTGAAAAAACAGCTTTTTAAATGCCATAATAGGTCACAGAATTATTTCTGATTTTTGGAAAAAAAAATAAACAAAAACCCTGGTTAAAGAGAAGAAAAGGTTCGTCCATTGAAATGTATGGGAGAGCGACAGGTAGCGAGAGGTCATACCTGGCGCTGTGCAAGGCTGAACGCCGGCGCTGTTTGCTGAGGCTGTGAAAATGATGAATCAGACGCTACATGGCGCTATCCCAGTCACTAAACAGATTCTGCTTGATAAATGTGTAATTGCGTGCCGTGTCCGGCGTTCACCAGTCGCTACCTGTCGCTACCTCTCATTAACCAGCCACTACCTGACGCTATCCCTTCTTAAATAAGGACCTTAGTTGGCTGTACAGTGTGTTGAAGCTTTGGGGATCACAGACATGAGTGAACAGAATAAATATTATTCGGTAAGATGTAAAACACCTAACACCTTAACATTTTTTCTATAGATCAGCATAAAAAAACATTTGTAGTCAAGGTGTGAGATTGAAGAATACTTTATCTCATGCTAAGCTGATCCCTTCCGGTCTGCCCCCTCAGAAAGGTTTAGTTGCTGTGTTATTGTCCTCATTCTGTAACCATGCCCCCCCCAGCTGCCTTTCTAGTCAGGACTTCTACTAAGAACAGATCTGTGGTTTGAATCCACATCCTTTTTGCAGTTGTGAGCAGCTCCATTCACAGTGTGCAGGAAGAATCACTCCCCCTGCTCATCTGTTTATGCCAGCCTCTGTGCAGAAATACAGTTCACTGTATTCTCACACTATAAGACGCACCCAGGATTTGGAGGAGAAAAATTAGAAGAAAAGATATTCCGAACCAAGTGGTGTCCTAAAATACCCCCTGCTAATCATTGAGGGGCGTCCGAAATGCAGGCAGTGTACAGGCATTTCCATTGCAGGCAGTGTAGGGGCATTGCTATTACAGGCAGTGTCCGGGAATCCCAATTCCTGACAGTGTGCAGCATTCCCCCCCCCCCAAAAAAAAACACATTCCCCAGCTGCCGTCTCTCACACACACACACACACAAACTCCAAAAAACACACACACACACTTTCCTTACCGGCATCCGCTGATCCGGAATCACCGCCGCCGCCACCACTTCTCGGTCCCTGTAGCTACTGCTACCTGCCGCCTCACGCTCCCACCGGTTCCAACTTGAGGGTGGGCGTGGCCTATGACTCTGAATCGGCTGGGTATAGTGACTGCGGGGACAACTCCGGCAGCAGCAGCCAGCAGAGGCAGCGGAAGCCGGTAATTTGTGTGTGTGTGTGTGTGTGCGCATGTGTGTGTTTTTTTTGTATTCGTCCAATAAGATGCACTGACCTTTTTCCCCCCAAAAAAATACGGTACTTCTGACCTCTATTTTTGTACAGCTGCACACAAACAAGAGTACAAAACCAGCAGGGCTGAGTGTAACAAAACTTGTGCTACTGCCGTGCTGTACAATGTAACATATAAAAACAATCGCACAGCCAATTAAGTAACCAGGGTCCCAATGAACAATACAGAAAAATAGCAAGCAAACTCCATCCTTTGCAGTGGTGTAGGAGGCCATTGACTGCGTAGGTGCTGGCTAACTCACCCCTCCCCACTGCTATTGCCTCTTTTGGTGTATGATTCCCTACGTTGGTGGGCAGTGTTCTGCTTGTTAACTTTTTTTCTGCACTCTACAATGTAACAAGCTCACGGCCATGTGGGAGCGCAACCCGGAAATGGTGACAACCAATTTTCTTTTTTTTATTGGTACAGTGCACAGCGGGAAAGCTCAGGTTTCGCTGCCCTGCTGCTGCATAGTAAAGAGGGACTATGGTCATTTTTGACCATAGTTCCTCTTTAACTTGATTGATTCACATCAATGGCCTGACCCTACGTTAAAGCATTTGCAGGACAAACGAATTAATTACATTTGATGATTTTTACAGAAGAATGCTTGAAATCTATCTTTGAGGATGTAAAGAAGAGTTGGGGGTGGGCTGTTCTGTTGAACAGAGATCATCCTGTTACATGTAATTTAAAGTTCCGGAAAAATTTCAGAAAGCATAAGTATGAAAACTAAAACCATTTTTCACTTTCCAAATACTATACCTGTTGCTGCTCCCCCCAAAAAGTTTTTTGGATCCTTTTTTAATTCATAACTTATGGTCATTGGATTACTTTAAATTCAGAACTAAATTATTCAAACCAAAGCAAATCATATGACTGGTTTAGCAGAATGTGACCCCCCCTGTTATTGGAGTAGCTTCAATCATAAATCCATCTTGGAGGTTCTAAGGTCAGACTGTCTTTCTTATCTGACAGATATGGAGTCTATGGAGTTGCGCCTTAAAGTGGACCAAAACCCAGGATTTTCAATATTCTGGGTTTTGATCTGTCCCTCTGGGGCACCCTGGTTTGGGGTGCCCTGCTTTGTGAAATGCCCCAGGTCACCAAGCTCACTTACCTCTCCTCGAACCCATGCTGCCGCTAGAGCAGCGTGCTGGAATCCTAGCCACACTTGCGAGTGGTGCAACTTGACTCCCTTTTGGCTGTGCTTGCGGCTGGCGGGGCCTCTCACAGCCGAGAAGAGGAGTGAGCGATGCCGCAGTGGGCTCGAGGAGAAGGTAAGAATATTGGGTGACTCACAGGGGTTTCACAGAGCGTGGCATTCCAGTTCGGCCAGCTGGCAACTCTACTTACGCTGCATCTATTCACCTAATGTGTTTCTAATCCTCCTTTACTGTTCATTTTTGCTATATATCCAACTTTATTAGAGCCCAATGAGTTTGGTGGGAGGAGATGCATTTTAGATGTCACTCACAACATTACAGTGTAAAAATTACTACTTTCTCCAAAAAAAGAAAAATAACTAGCCAGATTAATAAAACATATCCCAATAAACATGTGTTGAATTTTGTGCCAAAGACAAGAACACAAAAACCACTTTAAAAAATCATTGCAGCGTCTGCCATTGAAATGTATGGGAGAGCGTCAGGTAGCGCCAGGTCATACCTGTCGCTGTGATGGGATTAGCAGCGGCGCTGTTCGTTGCAGTCGGCTACATAATGAATCCCGCGCTAGCCGTCGCTCTCGCCGGCGCTAGCCTCATTTAGCGTGATAAATGCGTCATTGTGACCGCCGCCGGGCGTACTTGAGTCGGTAGCCGCCGTTAGCTGGTGGTACATGGCGCTCGTCAGACACTACCTGGCGCTAGCCCGTGATAAATAAGGCCCTATGTTAATATGTTGTTACTGTGCATTAAGTACTGCATTAAGGTTAAGCAACCCAGTGTCTATTTTCTGAGTTTGAGAGGAGGAGTTAGCTTGCTCCCGCCATGTGCTCTTATGAGTGGAGGGCGTGATGTTGATGTTAAAGTGGTCCAAAATCCAGCGCGATCAGCGCGGGAATCTTATAGATTATATATTATAGAATACATCGATTTCCTCCCCCTGCAGATGCCCCGCTGTGTGAAACCCCCCAGGTTGCTCCATACACTTACCTTGCTTCCCAGTCCAACGGCGCATGCACGAGCCCCGGCGATCGGGGTGCCCCGGCGAAATGGACCAAAACCCAGGATAGTCAAAATCCTGGGTTTTGGTCCACTTCAAGTCCTGTCTAAGTGATCCCATCCTGACAAGAAGGTTTATGTCATCACCTTCTATCCCCAGCCCAAGACCACAAAACAGTCTGTGTTTCTTTTTTTTACTCAAGCCTTTGCCCAATATTCATAAAAATCACTAGCCAGAAGCAGCATGAGGTCTAAACAGATAATTAATTCAGTTAGAATTAAACTAGTCACATAATGGCAGTTAGGTTCAAGGGCTTATATTAAATTAATGAAATAAAACTGCTGATCTTCAAGCATTTTTTGCAGCAGGAACTAATCCTTTCCTGTAAATCACGCTAACTCAGCTCATGTCAAGCTCGGGATCCTTTGCAAGACTGTATGAGGGCTGGTGAGCCGTTTCAATTGTTTTTTTTCTGGCAGTTAGGCTCAAGTGATCCCCAATGCTGATCTTTGTGTACTGTAACTGAATGTATCATCACTGGAAAGCATCAGGGGGCGGGGCTGCTGGGTCAGGGAGCAATATGGCCGACTTCATCCAGTTTGTGTTTGTCAAGATACACTTACCTTCCCGGTCCTGTGGTGTCCTCTGTCTGCTTGGGAAGTGTGTGCGGATCTCTGTCGCCTGGCAGCCGCGTCAGCAGCCGGCACTGACTCATGCAGCCCCAAGTGTTCCTTCCGCTCATGGCCGCATCCCCTGCTCGTCTGCACGCTTTCTTATGCCCTCCGGCGGCGCTGCAGACAGCACGCTCGCTGGAGGTTAGTTTAAAGGGCCAATGAGCCCTAATTGTACTGGTGGGTGAAACACCCTAATTATGAACTGGGCAATCAGCCCATGGCTTATAGCTGGGTCAATGAGCCCAAGTGTTCCCCCCTGGCCAACCCCATTCACCTCCCTCCATTAAAGGTTTTCCCAGCTTACTCTCTTACTGCCTGTGATAGCATTCTGCTGAGTGCTATAGTTCCTGTGACTTCTGATTTTTTACCATTGCCGACCTAGTTTGCCCGGACACTCCATGACCGCTGCCTGAACCTCCATCTGCCTGGACTCCGACTACAAACCAGTCTCATCCCTTGTACTTCTGATAACCTGGCATGACCCTTGGCTTGACCTTTGACCCTTCTCATGCTTCTTTCTTGGTGCTGATAATCTGTGTATGACCCTGGCTTGCCCGACATTGGCCCTTCACCCCTTTAAGTTCACAACCTTTGTGCTATTGAGTCCTTGGGGAAACCCTGCCCGGTGAGGTGAATAAAGCGCCCCGGTAAATGGGGGCTTGGCTGTAGGTGAAGCTAGCAGCGGAGATTGGGGGTTGTGGACTCACCTAGAAGGCAGATGTCCCACGCGGCATGACAGTATTGATATGAATACTGGGCAAAGGGCTTTCATAAAAAAAAAAAAAAAGAAACACGGTCTGTTAGGGCACTGGACCGGGGATAGAAGGTGATGACATAAACTTCCTTGTTGGGTATAGGCTCACTTTAACAGGACTTAAGATCAAAAAATCCCGGACCATAATAAAGCAGCCACAGGTAAAGGTCTTAAATGTAACAGTTCTCACAGAATCAGTGTGGCTTGACCTTTCTAAAATCGACCTTGGGAGTTGTAATCTCTCTGTTAGGACTGACGGACAGATGTAAGAGTGTTCTCTTGTTCTTTTCAGAACTGGCAACATCTTCAGGTGTTAGTGGGAATGCTGAATGAACGGTGACAGGCAGAGCAGTGGTTGGTCAGGGCTTGTGGCTCAAATAAGCTCTCTCCGGCTGTGCCGTCTGATCAGAACCTCTTTGTATTCATGAAGGCAGCTGGTACTTCTTGGCATCACGCAGGCAAAGTGACAATCCTGGAACCTTTATAGCCTTCAGCAAGATCCTGGGAGGAACAGAGACACGTGCCTATTAAACAAGGCTTGGAGGGCTACTCTAACTACATAGCCCTCTGCCTTCAGATTTGGCCATATGTTGTTAACGGGAGTGTGAAGAAATGTTCCAGGATCAAAAGTCAATGCTGAATATTATCAGCATGGAAGTACTTCGGCATCTGCTGCACAGATGTATGGCCATTTGAAGCATATGTCTACACGGGAATAACCTAGTCCCATAAGGGAAATTATTCCTATTATAAAGAACTTGGCTGAAACTCAGAAAAATGTTCAGAAAGCCATTTATGTGAAAACCCTCAAAGGACCCTCTTTAAGAAAATGGCATGCAGCTTAAATCGGTGATGATATGAATGTATTAGTAAAATGATTTACACATTTAAATGAAGATGGCAGATGTCATTAATTTGCTACAAATAGAGATTACTTTCGTACTTTGTTCATAATTTTGTCCAGGACCATAGCACCCAAAGTATGAATAGTGGGTGGAACATAAGCTCAGTGAGCATGATAGCAGTATGCTCTTTGGGGAGTTTAACAGCATTGGTAGGTAAGTTTGGATTTTAAGAAATATGCTGTCTACACAGACACCTGTTGACCATCTACACCTGGGACTGTCACTAGGGATTATAGAAGTGAAGTCGTCTTGGGCTACCAGGTGTCCTATTGGTGCAGGTGTAGGATTGATGGTGCTGATGTAGGGTTGTGGCCAGTTAGAAACACCCTTTAGGTCGAACTAATAAGTGTTAGACCCTTTTACAAGTAATAAACCACAAAAGTGTGATGATAGCTGTAGTACAATTTTTAGGAGACAAGACGCAGCAGTAAGACTTAGGCCCTTATTTAACAAGGGATAGCGCCAGGTAGCGAATGGTGAGCGAACGGTAATGACAGTCACCGCCATGAGAACGCCGGCTCCCCACCGCAATCACACATTTATCAAGCCGATCCTGCTTAGCGACTGACAGAGCGCCAGATAGCGAATCATTCATCATTATTCCAGCCTCACCCCACAGCGCCAGCGAGCGACCTTGAACAGCGACAGGTATGACCTCTCGCTACCTGGCGCTCTCCTATGCATTTCAATGGAGCAATCTTTAAATATTCATAAATAATTGCTATTAATGTATTTTTTTTTTTTAAATGTCAAAAATTCTGTGACCACTTCTGCAATGGTAGATTTTTTTTTTAAGGTAAAAAAAAAAAAAAAAAAATTTGTGCAGAATTGATATTACAGGTCTGATATTAATGTATTCATATTACAAAATGTTTGGAAAAACTTGTTTTTTTTTTGTTTCCAAAAATATGGTTGTTTGGGGGTCAAAAAACCGCCAGCGCTCTGGGGTTTAAACAAGCATTTCACAGCGCGAGAATTTTTTGAGCGTGATTTGTTAATGAATATGCTGGGAGCCGTTCGCTATGGCCATTCGCTGTCATGCGCTCCCATACAGCGCGGAACCTGTCAAACAGCGACTCCTAACCCGGTATTCAACATTACCGCACACCGACTGAGTCGCTGTCAACAACCGAACAACGGCCAAGCACAGTGAATACTAGCGGGCGCTGTGAAAATACCGCTACTGTCGCTCATCTGTCGCTACCTGGCGCTATTAATGAATCGGCCTCTTAGGCCTCGAATCACAAAGAATGGTAGTAAAAAATTCAATTCATGAGAAAAAAGCCAGAGAATGTCACTGTTAGTGAATCACCAGATAGAAATACAATGAAAGTCAATGGCACTTTTTACTACAGGTAAAAAGGGGTAAAAAGTTCAATACCTTTTTCAGGAGTAAAAAAGCGCCACTGACTTTCATGCTCTTCCTATCTGTTGATTCACTAACAGTGACATTCTCAGGCTTTTTTTCTCATGAATTTAATTTTTTACTACCATGAAAGTTTTTCTCAACTCTTAGTGAATAGGCCATAGGCTTACATTGGGAACATTCTAGACAGTCATTGACCTTAGAAGTAGGTAAAAGGAGTTAAAGTGGACCAAAACCCACAGAGACATTGAGCATGCCCACAGACAGGGCCGGCTCCAGGTTTATGTGAGCCCTTGGGCGACAGTCTCATTAGGCTCCTTGTGGTGTTGCAGAAAAAAAGAAAAATGAATGAATAAAAGAATAAAGGGAATGACAGACAAAGTATAGAAGGAATGACAAAGAATGAATTAAAACATATGGAATGACAGAAAGAATAGAAGGCAGCATAAAAGAAAAATATAAAAGGAAATGGAAAAAATAGACTTAGAGTGGACCAAAACCCAGGATTTTTACTATCCGGGAATTTAGTTCTTGCCCTCGGGGCATCGCGATCAGCCCGAAAAAACTCACCTCTTCCTGGTCCTACAGCACATGTGCAGCCGCACGTCCAACCAGCACACTCAGATCAACTCGTCCAGGAGCTCATGTAATGTGAGCGGATCCGAGCACGCTGGTGACCGCATCCCTCGCTACCCTCTAACAGGGAGCGTGCCCGCACTGGCTATTCACAAATGCTTGGCGCGGACACACACCCTGCTAAAGGGTTAGCGAGGAATACGGTCGTGGCTCACGCATGTGGCTTTGGACTGGGAACGAAGGTGAGTTTATGGGTGACCTGGGGGGTGCGAGTCTCATAGACTCCAGGGTGGGTTTTGGTCCTCTTTAATAAAAGAACAAAAGGAATGGCAACATCAAAAATAAAGCTGAAAAAAGAACAGAAGGATTGACAAAAGGGAAAGAAAGAATAGAATAAATGACCATCAGAAAAGAAGAATAGAATGCATGACAGATAAAAGAAGAGAATAAATGACAAATGATAGTGTGAAGTAATGAAGAAATGAAGGCTAAAAGTAATAATAGCAATAACAGTAAGAAAACAATAGATGGAATGAAGGTAGTAAAGAAAGAGAGAGATAAAAAATGCTGGCATTAGGGATGAAAGAAAGAATAGAAGGAATGATAGACAGTCATAAAGAAAAGAAAGCATGAAAAAATATCATGAAAGAACGGAATGTCAGAAAGAAAAGAAGTCAGAAAAAAGAAATAGATTGAATGTCAGAAGGAAAAGAAGGTAGAAAAAAGAAATAGATCAAATGTCAGAAAGAATAGAAGGAATGGCAGAAAGAAAAGAAGTCAGAAAGAAGAAATAGAAGGAATGTCAGAAAGAATAGAAGGAATGTCAGAAAGAAAGGAATTCAGAAAGAAGAAATAGATCAAATGTCAGAAAGAATAGAAGGAATGTCAGAAAGAAAAGAAGGCAGAAAGAAGAAATAGATAGAATGTCAGAAAGAATAGAAGGAATGTCAGAAGGAAAAGAAGGTAGAAAAAAGAAATAGATCAAATGTCAGAAAGAATAGAAGGAATGTCAGAAAGAAAAGAAGTAAGAAAGAAGAAATAGGAGGAATGTCCGAAAGAATAGAAGGAATGTCAGAAAGAAAAGAAGTAAGAAAGAAGAAATAGGAGGAATGTCAGAAAGAATAGAAGGAATGTCAGAAAGAATAGAAGGAATGTCAGAAAGAAAAGAAGTCAGAAAGAAGAAATAGAAGGAATGTCAGAAAGAATAGAAGGAATGTCAGAAAGAAAAGATGTCAGGAAGAAGAAATAGAAGGAATGTCAGAAAGAATAGAAGGAATGTCAGAAAGAAAAGAAGTCAGAAAGAAGAGATAGGAGGAATGTCAGAAAGAATAGAAGGAATGTCAGAAAGAAAGGAATTCAGAAAGAATAGAAGGAATGTCAGAAAGAAAAGATGTCAGGAAGAAGAAATAGAAGGAATGTCAGAAAGAATAGAAGGAATGTCAGAAAGAAAAGAAGTCAGAAAGAAGAAATAGATCGAATGTCAGAAAGAATAGAAGGAATGTCAGAAAGAAAAGAAGTTAGAAAGAAGAAATAGAAGGAATGTCAGAAAGAAAGGAATTCAGAAAGAAGAAATAGATGAAATGTCAGAAAGAATAGAAGGAGTGTCAGAAAGAAAAGAAGTCAGAAAAAAGAAATAGAAGGAATGTCAGAAAGAATAGAAGGAATGTCAGAAAGAAAAGAAGTCAGAAAGAAGAGATAGGAGGAATGTCAGAAAGAATAGAAGGAATGTCAGAAAGAAAGGAATTCAGAAAGAAGAAATAGATCGAATGTCAGAAATAGAAGGAATGTCAGAAACAGAAGCCATGGAAAAGAAATTGAAGGAACAAAAAGAAGTAATGACTAAAGGAATGTCACAATAGAAGGAATGAAAGAATGTTTCTATTCTTTCTTTTTATCCCCATTCCTGGTTACTGGGCACTATCCTTACGCCCTGCATAGGATGGGAGGAGGTGTATCACATGACCACCATGGGTGGTGGGCCCCCCCCAAGGTGCAGGGGCCTTGGTACCTGCCCAGGTAAGCCCAATGCTGACGCTGGCACTGCCCGTGGGAAAGCCACTAAAAATAAACCTAAGGTTAACCCAACTGCGCATGAGTGGGGGGGGGTGGCCTCTTCTGGGGCAATTAATTACCACTTGTTTTCTCCTCATCCTAACAAGCTACTAGATTTATTGTAATATATGTAATAAAATGATTATGTTGCAGCTCCAGATTTTCTGGGCAACAGTGTAATGCAGACGTCCGCCGCTGACACGCCATTCATTGTGGAATTACTATAAGAGCTCGTACACACCCTGATACATTCTATATATTGCAGAGTCGGCATAACCGCAAGCTTAACTTGGACAATAAACTCGCTTTCTGTCGTAAAATATTCATTAAACCTAAAGTTCCTCTCTCAGCAAACCGCCAGCCAGATATCACCCTGCGTATCTCAGTTATTTATTTGCTATTTAATGAAGTGTAAATGCATTTCTATTTATCTTAATCCTCCCAATATCGTTGCCTCGTTTTCCCTGACACCACAAGGCCAGAGTCCACATTTGGAAAATTAGATCTTTTTTTTTTTATTGTCTGGAAAAGGGATTTCATATCCTCCACCTGAATGCTGTTTATTCATAATAAATGTATTTATTTTCTTTTTGAAAACTTGTATTTCCTTACAAATGAATGACTACATCATTTCCATAAGAAAGGAGAATTCCAATCGCTAACTAACGCTTGCTGGATATTTCTGCACAGCAAAATCAGGAATCGGATATTAAAAGGTCCCACAGTCAGGGAAAAAAACATGTCGGAGATTAGGGAAGATATACATTAGGATTAAGGAAAGGGACATATCTTTATAGGGCTGGTGTAAGTTATTACCTATTTACCATCAGCCAAGAGGTAGAGTGAAAGACGGGGAGGCCGATTCATTAATAGCGCTAGGTAGCGACAGATGAGCGCCAGTAGCGTGATTTTCACAGCGCCAGCTAGTATTCGCTGTGCTTGGCCGGGGTTTGCTTGTTGACAGCGACTCAGTCGGTGTGCGGTAATGTTGAATACGGGCTGGGGGGTCGCTGTTTCACAGGTTCAGCGTTGTATGGGTGCGCCTGACAGCGAATGGCCAGAGCGAACGGCTTGCTGCAGATTCATTAACAAATCACGCTACGAATTTTTTAGCGCTGTGAATTCCTTGTTTAAACCCCAGAGCGCGGGCGGCGATGGATTTAAAATAGTTTTTAACCCCCAAACAACCATATTTTTTGATTGTAAAATTATACAAGTTTTTATAAACATTTTGTAATATGAATACATTAATATCAGACCTGTAATATCAATTCTGCACAAAATCTTTTTTTTTTTTTTTTTTTTTAACCTTAAAAAAAATCCTAACATTGCAGAAGTGGTCACAGAATTTTTGACATTAAAAAAAAAAAAAAAACATTAATAGCAATTAATTATGATTATTTAAAGATTGCTCCATTGAAATGCATTGGACCACGCCAGGGAGCGCCAGGTCATACCTGTCGCTGTGATCGGATTAGCAGCGGCGCTGTTCGTTGCAGTCGGCTACATGATGAATCCCGCGGTAGCTGTCGCTCTCGCCGGCGCTAGCCTCATTTAGCGTGATAAATGCGTCATTGTGGCCGATGCCGGGCGTACTTGAGTCGGTAGCCGCCGTTAGCTGGCTGAATACAAGGTGATGATTCGCTATTTGACAGGTTCCGCGCTGTATGGGAGCGCATGATAGCGAATGGCCATAGCGAACGGCTCCCACCATATTCATTAACAAATCACGCTCAAAAAATTCTCGCGCTGTGAGATGTTTGAACCCCAGAGCGCTGGCGGCGATGGGTTAAAAGTAGTTTTTTAACACCCAAACAACCATATTTTTGGAAACAAAAAAAAAGTTTTTAAAAACATTTTGTAATATGAATACATTAATATCAGACCTGTAATATCAATTCTGCACAAATTTTTTTTTTTTTTTTTTTACCATAAAATAAAAATCTAACATTGCAGAAGTGGTCACAGAATTTGTGACATTTAAAAAAAAAAAAAAAAAAAAAAACATTAATAACAATTAATTAATAATATTTAAAGATTGTTCCATTGAAATGCATTGGAGAGCCCCAGGTAGCGAGAGGTCATACCTGTCGCTGTTCAAGGTCGCTCGCTGGCGCTGTGGGCTGAGGCTGGAATAATGATGAATGATTCGCTATCTGGCGCTATCTCAGTCGCTAAGCAGGATCGGCTTGATAAATGTGTGATTGTGGTGGGGAGCCGGCGTTCTCGTGGCGGTGACCGTCATTACCGTTCGCTCACCAGTCGCTACCTGGCGCTATCCCTTGTTAAATAAGGGCCTAAAAGCTAACCTAAACCCTTCTTGCAACACTATGGCCCTTATTTAAGAAGGGATAGCGTCAGGTAGTGGCTGGTTAATGAGAGGTAGCAACAGATAGCGACTGGTGAACGCCGGACACGGCACGCAATTACACATTTATCAAGCAGAATCTGTTTAGCGACTGGGATAGCGCCATGTAGCGTCTGATTCATCATTTTCAAAGCCTCTGCAAACAGCGCCAGCGTTCAGCCTTGCACAGTGCCAGGTATGACCTCTCGCTACCTGTCGCTTTCCCATACATTTCAATGGACGAACCTTTTCTTCTCTTTAAACTGTTTTTTCTTTTTTTCCCCCAAAAATCACAAATAATTCTGTGACCTCTTCTGGGATTGAAAAAGCTGTTTTTTCAAATTTTTTACATTTTTTAAATATTTCTTCAGAAATGACATTACAGGTCTGGCATTAAAGTGTTCATGTTACAATGTTGTTACAATGTAATTCCATATGTTTTCGCTTTGTTACTGGTGGATAGATGCTGAAAAACACACTTTAAACACACCGCCTCCTGCGCTCTGGGCTTCAAACAAATATTTTTCAGCGACAGAGATTTGTGAGGCTGTTTTTTTGCTGAATATGGTGTGAGTCGGTCGCTATGAGCAGTCGCTAACATGCGCTCCCATACAGCGCTGTACTGGTCAAATAGCGACTCCTCACAATGTATTCAACATTACTGAACAGCGACTGAGTCGCTATGAACTAGCGACCGACGGCTGAGCACAATGACTACTAGCGGGCGCTCTGAAAATGCCTGCTACAGACGCTCATCTGTCGCTACCTGCCGCTAATGATGAATCAGCCTCTAAGCCATAGATCAGGGGTACTCATCCACTTCTTGTAAAGGTCCATATACAGGCATCTGGTGAGAGGTGAAGGTCTGGGCAGGGGGCTTGTCATGGGGGAATGGATGGGGGAGAGGTGGCGGGACAGGGATGGATGGAGCTGAGATGGGGATCAGGACAGAATTAGATGGGGCAAAGAGACCGAGAAACGGGCAGGCTGATTCATTACTAGCGGCAGCTATTGGCAAATAAGCGTCTGTACAGAGCATCTGCGCTAAGAGTGACCCCTAGTATAAGCTGTGATCGGCTATCGGGCGCTGTTAAAGAGCGCCTCATTCGCTGCAGTAACCTGGCCGGCATTGATGAATGAGATGTATGTTGGGCGTTCTAACACCAGTACAGCGTTGCAGGGAGCGAATGGCAGCGGCTGCTCAGTGCGACCGACTCTCAGCGACTCAAACCATATTCATCAAGAATCCACACTCACAGAACGCTGGTGCTCAAAATTGGGTCGCTGTAGCCCATAGCACCAGACGCTGTGTGTTTGAAGTGTGTTTTATAACTCATATCCACCAGTAACACATGGAATGACATTGTTTTAACATTGTGACATTAACACTTTAATTGCAGACCTGTAATGACAATTCTGCATAAAAATATAATGAAACAAAAAAGTTTTCAAAAATGACATTTAATAGGCCAGGAGAGGTCACACAATGGTTTCATAAAAACAAAAAGAAATAAATAAAAAGAAAACCCTGTTTAAAGAAGAAGAAAAGAAACATCCATTGAAATATATGGGAGAGTGACAGGTAGCGACAGGTAATACCTGGCGGTATACGCTGAGCCATCTGTAATGATGAATCGGACGCTAGATGGCGCTGTTAGAGTCGCTCACCGGAATTGCTTTGATAAATGTGGAATTGCATACAGCGCCCAGCGTTCACCGTTCTATACGAGGCAATCACTTGATGAATAATAATACGTTTTTGTGTACCTTCCAATGCCACTTCCCGCCCGTGCTTCATGTTGCAATGCTAGGTGCCAGGGAGCCATGACACTGCCAGGGAAACTAAGCACTACATCGCCAATCAAGGGGGCAACTCTGAGCACAGCAACACAGAAACAACTGAGTGCAGAGCTGTCAGGGCAGGGGTCCAGAAATCTAGCACCAAGGTCCGCATTTGGACCCCAGTCCGCCTGTTGAGTACTGCTGCCATAGAGCGTTCTTGTCCACAAGGACACTAAATTAACCCAACGTACCCCTCATGCTGCGTGAACGTTAGGCCTAGTTCAAAGCAAATATTCTCAATGTGTCGTGTGAATGCTAGAATGCAAATAAGCACAGCTACGCTTTATACAACCACACTAGGACAGAGACTAAAAGTGATTACGGGGGTTATTCAAGAAGGGATAGCGGCAGGTAGCGTCTCGTAGCGGCAGGCAGCATCTGATGAACGCCGGGCGCTGTACGCAAAACCACATTTATGAAAGCGAATCTGCTGAGCGACTCTAACAGCGCCATGTAGCGTCACATGTATTATTACAGGCAGCTCAGCGTATAGCGCCGGCGCTCTAGCTTCCAGAGCACCATGTATTACCTTTCGCTCACTGTCGCTCTCCCATACATTTTAATGGCCGTTCATTTGTTTGTGTTTAAACAGCGTGTTTGACCATTTTTTTTGGTTTAAATCATTGTGTCACCTCTCCTGGCTGCAAACAAACACTTTTACAAACTTTTTGGACTTTATATTTTTATGCAGAATTGTCATTACAGGTTTGTCACTAAAGTGTTAATGTCACAGTGTTAAAACAATGTCATTTCATGAGTTTTTGCTTTGTTACAGGTGGATATGTGTTCAAAAACAGACTTTAATCACACAGCGTCTGGTGCTCTATGCTATAGCGCCCAGCTTTAGAGCGCCCCAATGCTGTGTGTGTTTTGCTAAGTATGATGTGGAGCGCCGAGATGCGGTCGCACTGAGCTACCTTTCACTCGCTGAAGCGCTGTACTGGTTTTAGAGCACCCAACATACATCACGTTCATCAATGCGGGCTAGGTTACTACAGCGACTGAGGCGCTCTGTTACAGCACCCGATACCCGCTTACAGCCTACTAGCGGTCGCTCTAAGCGCCGCTATACAGACGCTTATCTGCCGATACCTGGCATTAGTTGTGAATCAGCCTCCACCTGTGTAGTTTTTGTGTTTTGCGTGGATAGGTCATCTAACTGTGTGTAACTGGTAGTCTGATTGTGAGTAGATTAGTGCCAGGAATCTGTGTGTCTTCCTGCATGTATGGCTCTCTGACAGACAAATCTTTTTGCTAGATGATACTGCACTCGCGGCTGTTTGCCAGTTTAGCCTTGGCCGGGAGCGTCCTATGTGCTGCGAGTGCATAACACCGCGGCGATCTGAGCTATATTGAGGCGTCAAATGTGGGGGGACAGCATTTCTGCTGTGTCTTCGCCGTTGTTCACTGGTCAAAAAGTTTTGTATTTACCAGCGAAAAATTTTAGCTTGACAGCAGGTGAAATACACTGGTACATTTTGCTTTGACAAAACAAAAATTTGCGCTGCAAACCCATTTAACAGCTTATAGCAGCATGAGATGGGCCTCAGGAGGTATGTGTGATGTCTGGGGCGTATAAAATAGTTATTAAACGTTTTATTAGTACTAGTTAGCTATCTGACCGTCACGTTAGATTGAATAGTGAAAGATGTAAAAATTACAGAAACTCTCCCCTGAAAATAACATTGATTCCTATGGAGTTAGCTGCTAAAAGCTGGCGCACTGAAAGGCCATTCTTTAGCATTTACCTGGCGAAAACGATGGGGACATAAATATGGCAAACACGGCCTCCATCTACCATGGTAAATGAGGCAAACTAGTGAATGACCGGCCAAAGCTTAGTAAATCAGCCCCTAAGTACCTGTGATTGAATAAGGATGTCAGAACCTTGTTCATAACACCCTGTTATACAGAGCCACAGGGAGACGAAGAGGAGTCTCTCAAAAATTCAGGGCTCACAATAGGCAAAATTAGGTGGGTTTGAGTCCTTTTCTTTCCAACTCTTCGCTATTTCCATAGTAAACTTAGTTCTACTACCTGTGACAACAGCAGAAAGGGATGTTACCGCCACTAGCCTCTGCAAAGTCTCAATCTTTGAATATGATACTAAGCTATGTAGAGTAATTAAAACAAAAGAGGACAGCAGGCGGCTACAAACAGATTTAGATAAATTGGAAACATTGGAGGCAGTTAAATGGCAAAAGAAGTTTAACACAGATAAATGTAAGGTTATGCACATGGGATAGAGAATTCTGTGTCATGATTACATACTAAATAAACAGCTGGTAAAACAACAATGGAAAATGACCTAGGGGTTTTAGTTAACAATAAGCTCAACGGTAGTAACCAATGCCAGGCAGCAGCTGCCAAAGCAAACAGGATCATGGGGTGCATCAAGAAGGGCATAGGTGCTCATGATCAGAGCTTCATTTTACCCCTGTACAAGTCACTGGTCAGACCCCATATGGAATACTGTGTACAGTTCTGGTTACCAGTCCTTAAAAAGGACATATCAGAACTGGAGCGCATTCAAAGGAGGGCAACTAAGTTAATAAAAGGAGTACGGGGGCTAGAGTACCCTGAAAGGATGTCAGTTAGGTTTTAGACGCCTGAGGGGTGATCTAATAACTATGTATAAATATATTCGGGGTCAATACAAAGATCTGTCCCACAATCTATTTATCCCCAGGAGTGTAACCATAACCCGGGGGCATCCACTAAGGTTAGAGGAAAGGTGCTTTCTCCACTGACATAGGAGGGGATTCTTCTCTGTAAGAGCAGTGAGACTATGCCAGAGGAGGTAGTAATGATGGATACATTAAAAACATTCAAAAGTGGCCTGGATGCCTTCTGGGCATGTAATAACATTTCCAGCTTTGGCTACTAGACCACTGGAAGGTGATAAACAGGATGCACCAAAGTCTTTATTCAGACTTACATACTATGTTACTATGTTACTATGCTAGGCTTCTAACAAGCTTGTGTAAAGGTCACCCCTAAAGGAACATGTGACCAGTAAAGGAGTGGAAGCCGAATTGTTGGGATGCCTAGGCTTTTAGTTTGCCTATTAGCTAATGCATAAATGATTAGTGGCTTAGGGTATTGAATCTACTGGCGGGCGAGCAAAGAATTTTAAGCAGTGGTCAAGAAGCATGTGTTGATTCAGTATCTAGTGCAACATGTGACCCCAGGGAAGAAAATAAAAGGGAATGGCACTTTTTTTCCTCCAAAACATCCTAATTTACTTTTCCTGTTGGGTTGTCCATACAGGGAGACTGAGCAATCACAAATGGGTTAACTAATAGCCAGAAGGCAGGATTAGAGCAGGAGTGAGCTGTAATTCCTCCTAGGTGCAGGTATAAGGGCCGACCCAGTTAGGTCTCCCAGTTCTGCTCTAGTCTTCATCGGCGAAGAAATGTATTTTTCTTGAGGGGTCTAGAGTGAGTGTTTTTTAATAAACATGTAAATTGCCTAATTGTGGAACCTCTGTCCCTTACAGGCATTAAACTATAGATGAAATAATCTACTATATAGCATTATTGTTCAAAAAACAACACTATTATGATAAATGTCATTCAATTATATTTCATTGTAATAAATACGGGTGGAATAAAATACTGCTCTATCCATCCTATAACCAGAACGGACCCCTAATCAAACTAATTGTTCGGCTGTTGGACAAGTGTCTTTATTAGGTTCTTAATGTTTATCCATTGATACAGTATGTTGATTTTTTTTTATACATGATGTATTTGTTCTAAAATAGACATACCACTATTGGGTCGATTCAAAGAAACATGTTACAGCTTTGATTTTGGTGCCGATCATCCTATTTTTCCCGAACGCTCGTGCACTCGTATGAACTTGCGAGTAATTCTATAAGCTAATACGTTTCTATCCTAAAATGTACGTCCGTTCGTATGGCAGTTCGCGAATCAGACCTATGTCAGTTTCCATCCTGAATTTTCCGTTTCATTTCTCAGGTTGCAACATTGGTTTTGCCCTTTTTCCTTTTTTGTCTGGACGTAAATCCTTCTGATCTTGCGGCTCCGCACTACAAACTTACCTCATTAAAGTGCATTCTAAATATTTGGTCTTTTATTTTTCTTTATTTCATTCATTTTGTAGTAACCAACCATTAATGAATGCATTTGCATAAGTAAATCTTACTTTGTTTAATTTTTAGTTAACTTGCATTTTTTACTTGTGGATTTAATTTTAATATTTTGGCTTCAAATGGTACAACTTAAAATTTTGTGTGTGGTTACCCACACCCTCTACATACAGATTGCTCTCAAAAATTAAAAAACACCCAGCAACTTCTGCATGTTATGAGCCTAGAAACAGCCAAGATGGCGGGTCAGGTATTATCGGGCAGCCTGCAAACAGAAAGGGCCTTGTGACTGTGTTGCTCTGCATTCTTTGATTTCTGACCTTTCCGTGCCCCCAGCTCTGCTGTGTCTGTGCAAAATACAGCAGTAACCCACATCCTGCACTTTATCCCGCTCTCCTCTCCTCAGTAAGTGTGATGCATCTGACCAAAGATGAGCTAAAATAATTAAACAAAGCAAAGGTAAACAACTACACCAATAAATTTAAATTAAAAATATTATTCTAGTACATCAATTTAAAAATAAATAACAAAGGACATAAGTTTCTTTAAATAACGCAAATATATGGATGTATTGCAAAATAAAGGTTTACATGCAAAGGACTAATTAAGGTCCACATTAAAATGCTTTTATAAGGCATACATGAATCAGGTATGCATTGCAATACAATTTATGGCCTCGGCCATGCTGATACATGCAGTTCATTGGAGCTCAAGACGCGCAGACTCCTCCACATAGCCAAAAAACCTGTTCAAGAACAGCAATCCGACTGCTAAAAGGTGTCGGAAGTGGCTTTCTTTTAAAACGTATTTAGAGGTTGGAAAACTGCTCTCTGAATTACACGTAAACACATCCGATTATCCTAAGTTTTACGTTTTGATCCTAAGTTTTAGGTTTTGATCCTAAGTTTTAGGTTTTGATCCTACAATTTAGGAACGAACTTCCGATGATCGTAAGAGCATATACGAAATCGTACGTAGGCTCGTGCGAGTCGGAAATGGCCAAAAAAACAGGAAAAAATTACTAACACCCACCCAAACTTACGATTCTCGATCCGAAATCAATTAACTTTTGCATTTTGCTACCTGGCGCGCTCCAATGCATTTCAATGGAACAATCTTTAAATATTAATAATTAATTCATATTAAGGGTAAAAAAAAAAAAAAAATAACTTTGTGCAGAATTGATATTACAGGTCTGATATTAATGTATTCATATTACAGAATGTAATTAAAAACTTGTTTTTTTTGGTTTCCAAAAATATGGTTGTTTGGGGGTTAAAAAACTACTTTTAACCCATCGCCACCAGCGCTCTGGGGTTTAAACAAGCATTTCACAGCGCGAGAATTTTTTGAGCGTGATTTTTTAATGAATATGGTGGGAGACGGTCGCTATGGCCAGTCGCTATCATGCACTCCCATACAGCGCGGAACCTGTCAAATAGCGACTCCTCACCCAATATTCAACATTACTGCACACCGACTGAGTCGCTGTCAACAACCGAACAGCGGCCAAGCACAGCGACTACTAGCGGGCGCTGTGAAAATACTGCTACAGTCGCTCAACTGTCGCTACCTGCCGCTATTAATGAATCGGCCTCATAGAGTAAGGAATACAAAGAAAAGGGGGAAGTACAGAGGGAAGGGGCGGCCACAAAGGAAATGGTTTGCAGCTAAGGGTCTTATTTAAACCTGGATAGGAATGTCCTTTTAAATAAAAGATACAATGGGTTTCCAATCTCAAAGTTAGCTTTTAAATATCGCCTCCTAATGGATGTATTCGGTCCAGGCCTTGGACAGACAAACCCGAAAGGTCCTTATTGTGCTGCAGGGCAAAATGTCTACCCACAGGTCTCTTAAGCTCCCCACATCTAAAGCTGTATTGATGCTCATAAATCTGTTTTTTTAGATGAGGATTTGTCTTACCAATATATCAGCGTTTGCATGGGCACATTAAAATGTATGTAATGTCTGTTGTTTCACAGTTATTGAAGTGTTATTGATCATTTGTTTGGTAGGTCTATTGATTTTCCTATCTTGCTATACTTGCATATGCGGCATCCTCCACACCTGTAAGCACCACCTACCCTGCAACACGATGTCTTCTTTATTTGTGTATAATGGCTACTGACCAATATACCCTTTAGGTTTTTTGGATTCCTGTAACTTATTTGTAGTTTTATCTGTAAAAACAATTGGAGATGACTATCATTCAGTAAAACATGGGGAGCTCCGTTATCGGAACCTGGCTGAAGAGTGGGCGGACTGGAGTGTTCAACTGTCCGGGGAGGAGCCCAATGGAGGCGGAGACCTACAAAAGAATATTTGTTGGTCATATATATGCATCTAACGGTGGAATCATATCTGTCGCTGTGGAAACATCTGGAGAGTGTCTCCTATGACCTTTTAATTTACCGTTTGATCAGACCATCTCTGGTAAGAGCATACTTTTGGTGGTGGGACAGCACAAGAAATGATTGAAAAGTCACTTTATTGATTTGAAGAAATAGTTGGAGGAATTTTAAAGAGGACTTACATTGTAATTCACTTATAGCTCTGTGCATTTTAGGTATGGGATTGTATTTTGAACTTATTGGTGAGATATAGGTTATGCACGTGTAGCTTGTTTTTTCTTTCAATTTAACACTGTACACAAATTTGCAGCGCGGTATTTCTATACTTATTATTCAGTAAAACATGCCAATGTTTGTTTAAGATACTCGTAATTTCCTTATCATTTTCTTTATAATTTTTTGTAATTTAGTATTACGGCGGGTCCTCTTTTTTTTTTGGCAGCTCCGGTTTGAACAGTATGGGGGTTATTTAAGAAATGCTAAGGCCACGTAGTGCCAGGTGAGTCAGGTGAATGTCAGGTCCCAGTGCAAAAGGTGTATTTATCAAGTCAAAAATCCAGAGCACCTCTGATAGTGTCAGGTAGTGTCCCATCTATCATCAGCACCGACGATGGGGTTAGTTCCAGCGCTGGGTTTCCTACTGTGCCAGATAACACCTGGCACTCACCCTGCACGGGCAGGCTGATTCATTAATAGCGCCAGGTAGCGACAGATGAGCGACAGTAGCGTTATTTTCACAGTGCCCGCTAGTATTCGCTGTGCTTGGCCGTTGTTCGGCTGTTGACAGCGACCCAGTTGGTGTGCGGTAATGTTGAATACGGGGTTAGGAGTCGCTGTTTGACAGGTTCCGCGCTGTATGGGAGCGCATGACAGCGAACGGCCATAGCGAACGGCTCCCAGCATATTCATTAACAAATCACGCTCCCAAAATTCTCGCGATGTGAAATGCTTGTTTAAACCCCAGAGCGCTGGCGGCGATGGGTTAAAAGTAGGTTTTTAACCCCCAAACAATCATATTTTTAGAAAAAAAAAAAACATGTTTTGTAATATGAATACATTAATATCAGACCTGTAATATCAATTATGCACCAATTTTTTTTTTGGACTGGTGCATGTGCCACGGGATCCCTGGGCTGGCTGGGCTTATTTTTGGATGCATTTTTAGAACTTTTGTGTTGCTCTGCAAACTTGTTATTTGGGCTGTGAGAAAGCCATGTCATGTTTTTCTCCAATGCAACAGCTGATGACAGGGGCAGCCTGAAGCCGACGTTGCAGTGCGGTGCTGCCGAGCATCTCAGACAAGGCGCTCAAGTGCCGCCCTCACTTTAAATAATAAATTAGCATCTATATATTGTTTAATGCCTATAAGGGCCAGAGGTTCCACAATTAGGCCATTTACATGATAGAGCCGTTAATAGAAAAAACATTTTTTGGTAACATTGAAACCCTGTTAATAGGTAATTTCTCTGGTTATACCATTTGCCATTTAAGACAAATGGTTATATCAATTGCCCTTTAAATACAAAATTGACTAAGGGGGTTATTAAAAAAAAGGATAGCGTCAGGTAATGCTATGTAGCGTCAGGCAGAGTCTGGTGAACGCTGGGCGCTGTACGCAAAGCCCCATTTATGAAAGCGAATCTGGTGAGCTCCTCTAACAGCGCCATGTAGCGTCACATGTATTATTACAGGCGGCTCAGCGTATAGCGCCAGCGCTCCAGGTTCCAGAGCGCCAGGTTTAACCTTTCGCTCACTGTCGCTCCCCCATACATTTCAATGGGCTTTCATTTGTTTGTGTTTAAATAGTGTGTTTGGCCACTAAAAATAATTTTTGTTGCTCAAATCATTGTGTGACCTCTCCTGGCTGCAAACAAACCCTTTTGGAAACTTTTTCGACTTTTTATATTTCTATGCAGAATTGTCATTACAGGTCTGGCACTAAAGTGTTATTGTCACAGTGTTTAAGCAATGTCATTCCATGTGTTTTCGCTTTGTTACTGGTGGATATGTGTTAAAAATCAGACTTTAATCACACAGCGTCCGGCGCTCTATGCTACAGCGACCAGATTTAGAGTGCCGACGCTGTGTGTGTGTGTGTAGTTTTTTGTTAAATATGGTGTGGAGCGCCGGGACAGTGCCGGACACACCGGACACACTTAGCTGGTGCTACCTCTCGCTCCCTGCAGCGTTGTACTGGTGTTAGAGTGCCCAACACACATCACATTCATCAATGCAGGTTAGGTTACTACAGTGACCGCAATGCTAGGTTACAGCGCCCGATACCCGCTTACAGCATCTACTACCGCTATTCAGACGCTCATCTGGCAATATCTGGCGCTAGTATTGAATCAGCCTCCACTATAATAACTATACACAATAGGATTTGAGAATGTGTATATATATCACATTTATATCCACAACAAAATGGAGTCAGCTGTAAATGTGAAATTTCTAGACTATGATTACACACTGATATGAAAGCAGCAGTAAAGACCATACAGATATCTCATAGTTTCTCCTTGGGATTGGTTTTGTACTCCAACATTATAAACAAAAGGTGTGTAACAGCAAATACATATTTATCAAATATAATTTTTAGCCTAATATATACTATATATATATATATATATATATATATATATATATATATTATGTATATACTCATGATACTATATTTACATGCAATTTATATGTATACAAGGCACTGATAAAGTGACAAAGGCGAAACATGTCCGCCCAGCACTAAAGTGGACCCAAAACTGCTAAGATAAGAGAATCATAAAATGTCATAGCTAATGAAGTCTCAGTTGTTTGTTATATTGATTTTATTGATATAGCAAAGCGATGTGGAACTAAAATAAAATATTGGATATTTTTAACAATAATGAAAGATCTGTGCAAAGTTGATAAATAGGAGTTTCTTTTGGGGATAAGCCTAATCCTCTTGTTTCTAGTTTTGTATATTTATACCCCACTTTCATACCATAGAGGATCCTTGACTACGTTCACTGCCCATCTCTGATTTCTACACTGGTTTTTGAGGCTGGTTTGGATTATATGGAGTTGTTTTTTTAGATTTGATTAAACTGGACCTTTTACTATATTGGAGTGCAGACCTATCAGTTTATCCATTTCCATACCAGCCTTAATAATCAGTGGTAGGGATACACATCACCCTCAAGTTACAGTAAGATGTACCTGAGTGGTGAAATTCTTTCTGGTTGCATAATCCAAAATACACTACCTTGTAATAGGGAAACCCTAACATTACATACAAAATTTTTGCTATAATTAAAAGGGGCTTTCTTTGTTCACTCTAAAAATACACTAGTTGGCTAAAGGGGACCTCCACATTGTATAAAAATGGCTAAAGTGTGTTTTTTTCTAGAGCTGGCCGAATTTCCATCAACAGTTCTATCCTGGTTAAATCAAAGAGTATCAGAAAATTTTCTGTTAAATATTTTTTGTTAAATTTAACTTTAACACAAAGCCAGCAACAGCAAAGCTATTCTTTACCATCTGCCCGGTTCTTGGTCGGATGGTTCGTGACATTTAGCTCCATCTGCCTTGAACTTGGAACAGTGAGCTTCCCTGCTGACACTGCACCTTGTCCATTTTTTCATTTCAAGTGATTTTGATGAGTCAAAAGGCAGCACTCTAGACTGGATGAAATGGGATAAATCTATGACACATGGAGGACAAATCTATCTTCATGACAAAAAAAATAATGACTATGGGGTCAATTCAGAGTCAGGTGAGAACTCTCACTCCTTTTTTAGGATAGTGTAGCGGGCGCGTGCCTGGCCATTGGCACGCGCTCTGAGGAGCGAGGGGGGTACTTGGACCTAGGGTAGGGCGACTCAGGTTGGTGTGGCATGTATGGTGGAGGTGCACTTACTGATTCAGTCAGTTCCAAACATGACACTCCTTGTAGCAAGCAACAGGGTCTTTATTTGAGGGCTTCCATCCATGTCAAACAGCATATTCCAGTACAGGCAAAAATCTATGGGTTACAGCAAACAGTTACAGTCCACAGGCTTCTTCCATCTCTGTTTCTTAGCTCCTCCACTACATTAACACTTCCCATCTTCACATCTAAGCAGTACTTAGAACAGAACACTCTACTAGAAGTGTTGGGTTTTCCCTTATATAACCTCTGAATTGTTGCCTTACCCAACCATGTTGCGAGGCCCAACCAATGGCAGGGCAGGTAATGTTGCCAATGCCACCTGGCGGGGAGGCCGATTCATTAATAACGGCAGGTAGCGACAGTTCAGCGACTGTAGCGGCATTTTCAAAGCGCCCGCTAGTAGTCACTGTGCTTGGCCGTTGTTCAGTAGTTGATAGCGACTCAGTCGGTTTGCCGTAATGTTGAATGTTAGGTGAGGAGTCGCTATTTGACAGGTTCCGCGCTGTATGGGAGCGCATGATAGCGACTGGCCCTAGCGACCGGCTCCCACCATATTCATTAAAAAATCACACTCAAAAAATTCTCGCGCTGTAAAATGCATGTTTAAACCCCAGAGCGCTGGCGGTTTAAACGTAGTTTTTTAACAACCATATTTTTGGAAACCAAAAAAAGCAAGTTTTTTAAATAATTTAGTAATACATTAATATCAGACCTGTAATATCAATTCTGTACAATTTTTTTTTTCCCCTTAAAAAAATTATCTAAAATGGCAGAAGTGGTCACAGAATTTTTCACATTTAAAAAAAAAAAAATTAATAACAATTAATTATTAATATTTAAAGATTGTTCCATTGAAATGCATTGGAGAGCGCCAGGTAGCGAGAGGTCGGACGCTGTCGCTGTTCAAGGTCGGACGCTGGCGCTGTGGGCTGAGGCTGGAATAATGATGAATGAGTGGCTATATGGCGCTATCTCAGTCGCTAGGCAGGATTGGCTTGATAAATGTGTGATTGTGGTGGGGAGCCGGCGTTCTCGTGGCGGGGCCCATCATTACCAGCCGCTCACCAGTCGCTACCTGTCGCTATTCCTTCATAAATAAGGGCCTAAGTCTCTATTTATCTAATTTAAGGGATATGCTAGACTATTTAAAATAGGTTTATTCCTTACGCAACACTGCCATAATGTGGATTCATGATGTAATGGTACCTAAGTTCTATATTTAAGTATTATTATTGGAGTTTCTATCACTATCAGGGCCTATCCCAGTGACAGGGCTCTAATGTTTCCTAAGTGTAGTGTTGACCATAGTATCCACCCGTCACAATAGGAAACTGCCATTGACTTTCATTGTGTACCGGGTGGAAACTTTCACCTAGCTCTGAATCAGCCCCAAGGTAGACAATGAAAGTGAATGTCAGTTTTCTCCTCTAAAAAAGTGAGGATTTTCACCTGGCTCTGAATCGACCTCAATAACATTAAGGGTCTAATTTATCAAGTACTTCTGCCAGACAATGCCATATCGGTGCAAATTCGAGTGGTGCAAAATATCATTTAGATTTTTTTTGGCATGTTGTTGCACTGCTAACATTTTAGTAAATGTGCATCTTGCACTGAAAAAAATGGGCCAGTGTAAAAAATATATCTAAATCATATTTTGTACAACTCTAATTTGCACCCATGTGGCACTATCTGGCAGGAGAGCTTGATAAATCAGGCCCTAAATCTGTAAAATGTATGTGGGGTTTATTCATCAAGGGATAGCGGTAGGTAGTGCCTCGTAGCAGCAGGCAGCGTCTGGTGAACGCTGGGCGCTGTACGCAAAATCACACTTATGAAGCCGATTCTGGTGAGCGACTCTAACAGCGCCATGTAGCGTACAATTCATCATTACAGGTGGCTCAGAGTATAACGCCAGCGCTCTGGCTTTCAGAGCGCCAGGTATTAATGTCGCTACCTGTCGCTCTCCCATACATTTCAATGGACGTTACTTTTCTTCTGTTTAAACAGAGTTTTTTTATATTTATTTATTCCTCTCAAATAATTGTGTGACCTCTCCTGGCCTAGAAAGAGTCATTTTTGAAAACTGTTTTGATTTTTTGATTTTTTGTTTTTTTATGCAGAATTGTCATTACAGGTCTGGCATTAAAGTGTTAATATCACTGTGTTAAAACAATGTCATTCCATGTGTTTTCACTTTGTTACTGGTGGATATGTGTTCGAAAACACACTTTAATCACACAGCGTCTGGCGCTCTATGCTATAGCGACCAGATTTAGAGAGTAGTATGGTGTGAGTCGCTGAGAGTCGGTCGCAAAGAGCTGGCGTTACCTTTCGCTCCCTGCAGCACTGTACTGGTGTTAGAGCGCCCAACAAGCATCACATTCATCAATGCCGGCCAGGTTACTAGTCCGACCGAGGCGCTCTGTTACAGCACCCGATACCTGCACATGAGCGTCTACTAGCAGTCGCTCTAAGCGCCGCTATACAGACCCTTATCTGCTGATACCTGCCGTTTGTAATGGATAAGAATCCACGTTAAAAGAGTGGGAGAGGGAATCGGGGTGCGCTTCGCAGACTGGGAAAAGAAATTCTATTTAACCCATAAGCTGGCCATCCCCTGTAAGGAATTACTAATAGTGATGAGCGAACCCCCTAAAATCGGGATTCGGGCAAACAAAAGTTGGGTTCAGGTGGTCGAACTTTTCGAACCCGAACCATGGTCCCCATTAAAGCCAATGGAAACCCAAATTAAAGCAAGCCGGCGCAACGGAAGCAGGGACCAGATTGTGGAGCTTAGGTAAGTTACAGCCCACTTCCAGCTGCACACTCTGCATAGGTAAGCCGGGATGATGGACTGCTTAGCCGCTGCCTCACTGCCACCACTGCTTCTTCTTCTCGGGCACTGGCACGCGCAAGCACGCAGCTCAGTACAGCGGGTAGGTGTGGCCGGCGCTAGCGTTCATTGAGTGGAAACTCAGTGCTGGCCATGCTCACCGCTACACGGAACTGTGTGTTTGTGTGTGCCTGAGCCCCAGAAGAAGAAGCTGCGGTGGTGGGGAGGTGGTGGGAAGGGGGCGAGGACAACAGGCAAGCAGTCACCCTACATCCTGTCACTCCTTGATCTTCTAGCCTCCTGGTGACTGTGGCTGTGGCAGCCAGCAGCGCGGGAGCCCGGGGACATGTGAGTATACTTTTTTTGGGGGGTGGGCGGGATGGAGAGAATGCCACACTGCCTATGGGGAATGGGATGGGGGGGAATGCCACACTGCCTATGGGAATGTGATGGGGGGAATGCCACACTGCCTATGGGAATGTGATGGGGGAATGCCACACTGCCTATGGGAATGTGATGGGGGGAATGCCACACTGCCTATGGGAATGTGATGGGGGAATGCCACACTGCCTATGGGAATGGGTTGGGGGAATGCCACACTGCCGATGGGGAATGGGATGGGGGGAATGCCACACTGCCTATGGGAATGGGATGGGGGAATGCCACACTGCCGATGGGGAATGGGATGGGGGGAATGCCACACTGCCTATGGGAATGGGATGGGGGAATGCCAAACTGCCTATGGGAATGGGTTGGGGGAATGCCACACTGCCGATGGGGAATAGGATGGGGGGAATGCCACACTGCCTATGGGAATGGGATGGGGGAATGCCACACTGCCTATATGGGGAATGGGATGGGGGGAATGCCACACTGCCTATGAGAATGGGATGGGGGGAATGCCACACTGCCTATGGGGAATGTGATGGGGGGAATGCCACATTGCCTATGGGGAATGTGATGGGGGGATGCCACACTGCCTACGCAAATGTGATGGGGGGAATGCCACATTGCCTATGGGGAATGGGATGGGGGGAATGCCACATTGCCTATGGGGAATGGGATGGGGGGAATGCCACATTGCCTATGGGGAATGGGATGGGGGAATGCCACACTGCCTATGGGGAATAGGATGGGGGGAATGCCACACTGCCTATGGGAATGTGATGGGGGAAATGCCACACTGCCTATGGGAATGTGATAGGGGGAATGCCACACTGCCTATGGGAATGTGATGGGGGGAATGCCACACTGCCTATGGGAATGTGATGGGGGGAATGCCACACTGCCTATGGGAATGTGATGGGGGAATGCCACACCGCCTATATGGGGAATGGGATGGGGGGAATGCCACATTGCCCATGGGAAATGGGATGGGTGGAATGCCACACTGCCTATGGGAATGTGATGGGGGGAATGCCACACCGCCTATATGGGGAATGGGATGGGTGGAATGCCACACTGCCTATGGGAATGTGATGGGGGGAATGCCACACCGCCTATATGGGGAATGGGTTGGGGGGAATGCCACACTGCCTATAGGGAATGTGATGGAGGAATGCCACACTGCCTATGGGAATGTGATGGGGGGAATGCCACACTGCCTATGGGAATGTGATGGGGGGAATGCCACACTGCCTATGGGAATGTGATGGGGGGAATGCCACACTGCCTATGGGAATGTGATGGGGGGATTGCCACACTGCCTATGGGAATGTGATGGGGGAATGCCACAATGCCTATGGGAATGTGATGGGGGGATGCCACACTGCCTATGGGAATGTGATGGGGGGATGCCACACTGCCTATGGGAATGTGATGGGGGGATGCCACGCTGCCTATGGGGAATGGGATGGGGGGAATGCCACACTGCCTATGGGAATGTGATGGGGGTAATGCCACAATGCCTATGGGAATGTGATGGGGGGAATGCCACACTGCCTATGGGAATGTGATGGGGGAATGCCACACTGCCTATGGGAATGTGATGGGGGGAATGCCACACTGCCTATGGGAATGTGATGGGGGGAATGCCACAATGCCTATGGGAATGTGATGGGGGGAATGCCACACTGCCTATGGGGAATGGGAGGAGGCATGCCACATTGCCGGGAATGTGATGGGGGAATGCCACACTGCCTATGGGATTGTGATGGGGGAATGCCACACTGCCTATGGGAATGTGATGGGGGGAATGCCACACTGCATATGGGTATGTGATGGGGGAATGCCACAATGCATATGGGAATGTGATGGGGGGAATGCCACACTGCCTATGGGAATGTGATGGGGGGAATGCCACACTGCATATGGGTATGTGATGGGGGGAATGCCACACTGCCTATAAGAATGTGATGGGGGAATGCCACACTGCCTATGGGTATGTGATGGGGGGAATGCCACACTGCCTATGGGGAATGGGAGGGGGGATGCCACGCTGCCTATGGGGAATGTGATGGGGGGAATGCCACACTGCATATGGGTATGTGATGGGGGGAATGCCACACTGCCTATAAGAATGTGATGGGGGAATGCCACACTGCCTATGGGTATGTGATGGGGGGAATGCCACACTGCCTATGGGGAATGGGAGAGGGGAATGCCACACTGCCTATAAAGGGGAATAGGAGGGGAGATGCCGCACTGCCTGTAATTGCGGGAGAATGCTACACTGTCTTTAATTGGGGGATTCTGCACCTTGCCTTTTATTTGGTTCTTTTAGATGTGGCGTTTTAGCAGATTTGGTTCAGAATATTTTTTTTCTTATTTTCCTGCTCCAAATCATAGGTGTGTCTTATAGGGCGGAAATATGGTTTCTGTTCCTTAAAGGAGCACTATTGCGAAAAATGGCCCAATGATAAAAATTCATATAAGTATGCTGGATGGCGGGAGGAGGGGTCACTTCTATAGCCGGCATCAAGAAATATCCAGCCAGGCTTGTTTCCTTTATTTTAATGGATGTAAGAGGAAATCAGGGGTGACAGGCTCTGTCACCCCTCATAGACTAAACCTGTCACCCCTGGATTTTGTGAGAATAAACCACAAGCTTGGTGGGGGGTTTTATTTAGTTCAGGTGTATAAGTGACCTCTGTTCTCATTAGCCGACTTTTTTATATGGATTTTAAATATTACACAATTTTGCAATAGTGCTCCTTTAAGCCACCTTTGCAGCAGCTCATAGCCTCCAGGTGCTTTACACCCTGGTGTGTTGGTGGATTGATAGAAATATCTGATACAGCAAAACCATTCCCCTTCTCTGGTAATAGGAGTCAGTCACCCCAAGCAGAAAGCCAGCCAATCATAGTGGGCCAATGTGCCTGGACTGTATTTATTGGTGATACAGGGTTATGTACTCAGTAATTATTTTATATTCTCTATAGTGTAAGCGGTATATGTCAGAGACAGATCATGTTTCACCCTGTAGCAGTGTGTTTCACACTTCAGTCAACCTGCAAAATAAGCTTAAAGGAGCTCTATCATGAAAAACACAAAAAATAAAGAAATCACATAAAGGACTGCACTGAAAGACAGCCCAGGTTTAGAGGAGGAAAATATGAATGCAAGTATTCTGAGACATATTGGTGAATATGAGGGCACCACACCCCCGTATGAATATGACACCCCAACCCAGCATGAATATGACACCCCAACCTCAGCAAAATTATGACACCCCAGCATAAATACGACACCCCACCCCAGTATGAATATGAGGGCACCACACCCCAGCATGAATATGACACCCCAACCCAGCATGAATATGACCTCAGCAGAATTATGACACCCCACCCCAGTATGAATATGACACCCATCCCAGCATGAATATGACACCCCATCCCAACATGAATATGACACCCAACCCCAGCATGAATAGGAGGGCACCCCATCCCAGCATGAATGTGACACCCCACCCCAGCATGACTATGAAGGCACCACACCCCAGCATGAATATGAGGGCACCCCATCCCAGCATGAATATGAGGGCACCCCATCCCAGCATGAATATGAGGACACCCCATTCTAGCATGAATATGAGGGCACCCCACCCCAGCATGAATATAAGGGCACCCCACCCCTGAATGAATGTGACACCCCACCCCAGCATGACTATGAGGGCACCCCACCCCAGCATGAATATAAGGGCACCCCACCCCAGCATGAATATAAGGGCACCCCACCCCAGCATGAATGTGACACCCCACCCCAGCATGACTATGAGGGCACCACATCCCAGCATGAATATGATGCCCCACCCCAGCATGAATATGATGCCCCACCCCAGCATGAATATGATGCCCCACCCCAGCATGAATATGATGCCCCACCCCAGCATGAATATGAGGGCACCCCACCCCAGCATGAAAATGACACCCATCCCAGCATGAATATGACAGCTCCCCCCCCCCCCCCTCCTCCCCCAACATGAATTTAGCAGTCCCTAGCAGCATATTACCTATCTTTGATTTGCCTGACGGGGTGCACCAGATGCAGGTAATGTGTATCCCCTGCGCTGAATCTGCATGCTCCCATGCTGAACCCCCATCGCTGCTCTGCTCTTACAATTTCTGTAAGTTGCAAATAATTTTGGTGCCGCTTGGATGGTTTGTGGTGCTTGCCGTGACTGAGAATTATGTGGATAGTCTGTGTAATATGTAGGCAGATATGCGAAATATGCAATTATGTAAATCTGTAAATTGGTATAAAGCAAACCTCTCTGTGGGGATACATGCACATGATTTCAAAATATTTAAGAATTATATAAATCCTTGGACAACATTTAGAAGATCATGTTCATCTGATGTCTCTGACTGCCTTGATGTGATGGAATAGTGATATTGATATTGATCCAGATGTAACACTGGATTTGGACTCTAGGATGGAGATATATTGTGTGCTGGATAGAGGCGCAGTTATGTAATGTGGTAGCTGGTGATTGGATAGTAATTTGCAGGAGGCCTACCCAACACATGCACACCCACATTCCCATGTGACACTCGCAGCTTGTACTGCGGGACAATGGACAAGAAGTCCCGTTGATTAGCCCCTCTGGAAATCAAACTAATGAGTGGATGTGACAGCGGTCTATTAAGCACTGACCAAGCTGCAATGATATATTGGAGATTTGGGCGACGGCCTGTCTCCATGGGCAGGAGCCGGCGAGAGACGCTGATAGCGTTGCTATGGGAGGTGATCGGTGATTGGCCGCTGATACTGAGAAACCACGCCCGTTGTAGGCCGGAACATTATAATGACGCGGAAGACGTTGTGACAGAAAACCCACAGATGATTGGCCGCCTCCAAACCGAGGGAGGGACTTTGTACACATAGTGGGGATGTGGAGGGCCGCCCACCGGAGCTTCGTCAGGGTGGTGGGCGGCCCTCCACATCCCCACTATATGTACAAAGTCCCTCCCTCGGTTTGGAGGCGGCCAATCATCTGTGGGTTTTCTGTCACAACGTCTTCCGCGTCATTAGCGAAACGCGCGTCGGCGGACGGCCGGCCCATCCACGCACATGTCACCTCGCTCCTAGCCCTGCTCCAGCCTACAGCTCCTTCGTTTTCAGAGTGTTGCGCAACACGGACATTGATGGCGGCAGTACTGAGAGATGTTACATTCCCACCGCAGCTAAGTACCCGCCTGTGTGAGATACTTATATCCAGTGACTGTAACCAATATCAGAGCCCATATGGTCATGAGCAGCGCCATAACGGAATGAATACAGCGCAGATGTATGGTATCTAGTATACCGCCAGTTACTGTGCTTGCTGCCATCGGGCTCTCTCCCTACCAGACATATATAAAAGGGGCCAGCTTGCGGTGACGTCATCCAGTCAGCCTATACTCCAGCCGCATACGGACATGGTGTTGACACCTTCTGTGAGGATGCATGCCACTGACCCACTCAGATAGTTGCATATCATAGGGCGGTGTGTCATGCCTGTATTAGGCAGAATTGAGCAGCGCTGCTAGCGGGGTGTATGTAGTGTGTGCGTGGTCTGTGCGTGTGTGCACGGTGGGCCCCCGTGATTTTATATAGCACTGTTTGTTAATTTTATACCTGTGTGATTTGTCCCATGTGTGTGCTGAGATTGGTGCAATAAAACGATGTTTATTCAGCTCATTCAGCTTTAGCATTTGTGCCAGCCCTACATGTAACCGTGTGTTTTGTGTTTTCATCATTGAGCTTCTGTGGTGGTTAGTAGGACGCCGCTGATTTTGAGCGGCAGTGCACATGCATAGATATAAGAACTCTCTCCAGCCATTTTATATAGTGTGTTCTTACAATGCACCCCCATCTCTGCTCTGCCCCTAGCTGTGTCCCCATCTCTATCCTGCTTCCTGCTGCACCCTCATCTCTGCCCTGCTCCCCACTGCACCCACATCTCTGCCCTGCTCCCTGCTGCACCCACATCTCTGTCCTGCTCTCTGCTGCACCCTCATCTCTACCCTGCTCCCCACTCCACACATCTCTGCCCTGCTCCCTGCTACACCCACATATCTACCCTGCCCCTAGCTGTGTCCCCATCTCTGCCCTGCTCCTCGCTGCACCCACATCTCTGCCCTGCCCCTAGCTGTGTCCCCATATCTGTCCTGCTCCCTGCTGCACCCACATCTCTGCTCTGCCCCTAGCTGTGTCTCCATCTCTGCCCTGCCCTGTTCTCTGCTGCACCCACATCTCCACCCCAGTATGAATATGAGGGCACCCCACCCCAGCATGAATATAAAGGCACCCCACCCCAGCATGAATATGACACCCCAACCCAACATGAATATGACACCCAACCCCAGCATAATTATGACACTTAGCATAAATATGACACCCCACCCCAGCATGAATAGGAGGGCACCCCATCCCAGCATGAATGTGACACCCCACCCCAGCATGACTATAAGGGCACCACACCCCAGCATGAATATGATGCCCCACCCCAGCATGAATATGAGGGCACCCCACCCCAGCATGAAAATGACACCCATCCCAGCATGAATATGACAGCCCCCCCTTCCCCCCCAACATGAATTTGGAAGTCCCTACCAGCATATTACCTATCTTTGATTTGCCTGACGGGGTGCATCAGATGCTGGTAATGTGTTTCCCCTGCCCTGAATCTGCATGCTCCCATGCTGAACCCCCATCGCTGCCCTGCTCTTACAATGCACCCCCATCTCTGCTCTGCCCCTAGCTGTGTCCCCATCTCTGCCCTGCTCTATGCTGCACCCACATCTCTGCCCTGCCTCTAGCTGTGTCCACATCTCTGTCTTGCTCCCTGCGGCACCCACATTTCTGCCCTGCCCCTAGCTGTGTCCCCATCTCTGCCCTGCTCTATGCTGCACCCACATTTCTGTCCTGCCCCTAGCTGTGTCCACATCTCTGCCCTGCTCCCCGCTGCACCCACATCTCTGCCCTGCTCCCTGCTGCACCCACATCTCTGCCCTGCTCCATGCTGCACCCACATCTCTGCCCTGCTCCATGCTGCACCCACATCTCTGCCCTGCTCCATGCTGCACCCACATCTCTGCTAACATATAATAAGGTGCTGAGTGCAAAAAGCAGGAAGCAATAAAGTTATATCACCATCAATCATCAACTCCAAACTCCTCCTGCTCTCTCCCTCCAGCACCCACCGCTTATCCCCCAGAGGCAACATTTTTGTTGGTTGGTTCTTCGCTTCATAAGACATACTAACATTTTCTCACCACTACCGCCGAATGCTTATTATGGATCGATACATAATACAGTATATACTCTGGGCAACAAAGTCTCAGAAGGCTGCTTGTGATGTGTGTCATCCTAACAATTTCATCCTGGCATTGCTGTCCTGCTTGGCAAGGAAAGAATGAAATATATAGAAAGAAAGAATAATAAGGAATAAAATGAAAAAATAGAAATAATAGTATGAATGGCAGAAAGAAAGAATAGAATGAAAGAAAAAGAAGAGGAAGGAAGGAAAGAAATAATAGAATATAATAGAAAGAATGAAAGAAATAATAGAAGAGATTGGGAAAAAATAAAAAAAGAGAATAGAAGGCATTGCAGAAAAAAAGGTAAGTAAGGATCTTAAGATGGCCAGTCTACCCCAGGCTGACAAGTGCCTATCCCTGGTTACTGCACAGACCTGGTGCCTAGGTGAGAGGGAATAACCCACCTACTCCTAGGAAGAGGGGTGTCACATGACCACCATGTCAGGTGGGTCCTCCCTAGGTGCAGGAGAACCTACTTAGGTAAGCCCCTTGCTGATGCCAGCCCTGGCAAGCTGTATACTGTTACTGGAAGTAACGGGTTGCTGAGTTTTGTGAATGCTCTCCCTGAGTAAAAGG
The DNA here is from genome assembly GCA_027917425.1 of Gastrophryne carolinensis. NCBI lineage: Eukaryota > Metazoa > Chordata > Amphibia > Anura > Microhylidae > Gastrophryne > Gastrophryne carolinensis. The sequence continues at coordinate 40,353,756 of CM051238.1, forward strand.
ATAATATAAGCCCCCTTTGCTTCAGTTTTTGCATAATCTTTTAAAAGCTCAAATAATCATAACAAAGCTTTAGAGATGTCAGCTGTCTGAGAAACTCCATCCTCCTATCCAGCCACAAATGGGCGCATCTCTATAATCACATTCTGCCTTAGAACCTAACTCATTACAAATGAACAGCAACACACAGTAACATGTAGTGGACAAGAAAAACAAGTAAACAGAAAAAGTCACAGCAGTGTATACAAAGCAGCGCCATCTGCTGCCCAAAAGATACACTGTAGTTATATATATAGTTAATATAAAATTGTTAGATCATTATGTCGGGCTACATTTGGCACAACACTAAACAGTTTTTAGTTTTAAAATTGAAGAAGTAATGGCCAAGATCTTAAGGTTTACAGTTTTACCTTATGATTTATTTTCTGAAGCAAGTGGGTGTGGCTCTTGGAGCTGTGATGGTCTGTAAGAGCCCAAGATCTTGCTTCAGACACAGACATTCTCATCACCCTGGTTGTGTTTTTAGTGGTGCGTGAATGGCTCTGAGAGTGCCATTCAAGCTATCTATACAGAGAGGGTGTTGTTTGGACTAGCTCCTCGAGGTAGTTTGGTGGTCCACATCAGTGGGGTGGGGCTGGAGGGGCAGATGAGGAAGTAAATGGGGAGATGGGCAGATGGAGAGTTTCCCCATTCACTGCACCAAGCTGAGAGAATGCACAGTGCTGGATGAACGCTTGGCTATGTAAGCTTTTGTTCTTTCTTTTTAGCCTTTTGCATGAAATATCCCTTTAAAGAAAAATGAAAATCTTTGGTAGATAAATACATTATATATGCAGATATGTAACGTGAGAAGGCAATGAGGGACAGGCCCTTTAAATTAGAGGCACTAGGAAGGTATGTCATACCATTCCAGCCAGCCACGACTTCTGCCACAGATTGCTACTGCCTGCTACCAGCCCAGGACTTCTGCCACAGATCTCAGCTCACAAGTTTGACCTCTGCCATGGATTTTAACCACATCCTAACATCCACCAGCCCAAGAACTCTGCCATGGATCTTGATTGAGCTCATCCTGCTGCCAGAATACGCCCTCTGCCACAGATCTCGACTACACTCAGTTGGGGGTAAGCCATGGATTTCAACCACATTCTGCTTACCTACAGTCCATCATACTCTACTATGCTATGGAACCCACTGGCATCATTAGAACCAAGGTAGGTTACTCATTCCACTGGACACTAGTGTGCTTCCTAACAGCCCATGTCCTCTGCAACATTTCTTAAATGCCACCAATGCATGACCTGTTCCATGCATCTGGACCATGCTCTGTCCTCCACTAGCTCACATCCTCTGCCACAGGTCACAGCCATGCTCGATCACCCTCTGCCTGTTTACAGACCATGACCCCAGGTTTCTATTAGACTCCTGCATACCAAATGCCAATGACCTCTGCCTTAGATCTCAACCACATTACACTCCGCTACATCGAGTTAGGGCACCCACAGTCCCCTATTAGGACACAAAAACCATGGTGGTTTGTCTTTGTTATTTGGATACCTAGTGTGCCTCCTGTCAACCCATGACCTCTGCCAAATTTCTTGACCACAACTTGCTTACCACCAGTGCACAACCTAAGCTATGGATCTCAACCTTGCTCTATCACAGGTTACTTGCCTTGCCACCAGCCTTTGCCCTCTGTCATCGATCTTGACCATGTTCTTGTGGTTGCAGACCTTGGCCTCTACAATGTATTTCAACCAAGCTCTGCCTCCTGCCAGCCCATCCAAGACATCTGTCACATTTGACCACAATCTTCCCGGACCCAGTGCACAACCTCTGCCTCGGATCTCTACAATGCTCTGCCTGCCACTAGCTAACACCTTCTACCACATATCATAACCACATCGCCCTGCTGCCAGCATATGAACTCAATCTTGTATTCTTACCATCTAGCTGTTACTAGCCCGTGAACTCATCCACTGATCTTGATCACATTTTGCTTGACTATGGTCCATGACCTCTGCCATAGATCCTGATCACACTCCACAAGCTAGAGTTGGCCATCTGGCCGGTATTTACTGGCTTGGTGGTGCCGGTATTTGTTTTCTGATATTATTATTCATATACCCGCAATAACAATTACCACAATTACAAAAAACAAAACAAATACAGACACCGCTAGGCCAATGGCCAGTAAAGTAAAAAAATAAAATTCCGGCGGGGTGACAGCCCTACCACAAGCCCATGACATCTGATGTGCATTACAACCATGTTCTGCTCCCTGCCAGTCTCCTCCACATTTCCTGACCATGAACTGCCTGCCACTATTTCACAATCTCAGCCATGAATCTCAGCCTTATTCTGCCATCTAGAACTCAGTTACAATCTGCCAGCTGCCATGGATCTTAAACAAATTCTGCCAGTTGGCCTCTGCCACTGATCATAAAATCTGCCTCCACTCCAAATCGCAACTGTGCTCTGCCTTTCTGCCCATTAACCATTCCATAGATGCCAGTATGTTTTGGCAGCTACCAGTCCACAACCTCTGCCATGAATCTTAACCATGGTATTGCCAGACCCCAACCTCTGCCATGAATCTTAACCATGGTATTGCCAGACAACAACCTCTGCCATAGATCTTGATCACATTCTGCCTGCTGCCACAATCACCGGTCGGGGTATTAGAGCCACGATAAGTTACTTTATCTTTACCACTGGACCCCTAGTGGTTACACATAGGTGTCCAGCGCCGGATTAAGTGTGGTGGAGGCCCCTGGGCACAGAATCTGGTGGAGGCCCCAGACACAGCATTTTTTTTTGCTTTAAAATGATAGTCCAACCAAGTAACTGATTGGTGGTTGGCACCCATTTACTTACTGGAATGTTAGATTGAGTCCCTTATGACTCCCTTATGGCTTATGTGCAGTGAGCGGCTGCCGAATCCTCCCCTGTGGTGGCTTTGGCTGTAGGTTTGAAAAAACGAAAAAAGGCTTGCCCAGGCACAGGGGGCCACCACTGCCGCCGATAGCTTTGTTGTTGGCCCCATGACCCATCAGACCAAAGACTGAAGGGCCTCCTGGTCCAGACCATAAGCCAAAGGTTGGTGGAGGCCCCCTTTGCAGGGCAAGTGGTTGAGGCCCCTGGAGCTCGTGCCCCTTGCACCCTCCTCATAATCTGGTCCTGCAGGTGTCTATGATGCTTTTGGAGACTGATGTGTCGGCCTTGGTGAAGCATAACAGAGACTTTATGTTCTAATAAATAAAAACAGTTTACAACATTCGAAGAACAACTTCTTAAAATGAACCTGGACAATAACCTCTCCCCAGATATCAGAAAGAAATATTGAGTTACTGTCTCAATAAAGTGCCAGGAAGGTTATATAGAGTTTGAGGAGCTTCCATTCCGCCATGAACTTTTACTCACTGCTACCTGTGTTTTTATGTCTGAATTTATTGGCCTATAACCTTCATAGCAGACGCACTTACCAGAACACAACCTGCTATTAAAAAGCAGCGGTGACATGACTGCCAAAGGCACATCGCTCTAGCACAGAGCATTAGCACATGGTCTATATTTAGTAATGGCAAATTAAAAGAAAAACAACCTTACAGTAAAATGTTGAAATTATGATCTCATAATAAATGTTACAACTGTGATTTTTGTAAGTAGTGGATAGTCAGGATCCTTGAAGCCTTTTTGTTAAAGTGTGCAGGGCAGCCAAAAAGTCCATTGACCAACAACAGAAATGTCCATCTATCCCCCATACAAAACTAAGCACCGTGTGTGACAATTGCACAGGTTGATCAGATCTATTGATTGTTCATCTGATCAAACCGGCCAATCGTACCCCACGTGTGTCACCGCAATTGTTTAATTGGCAACACGTGTGGCTATAAACTGCTGCCACCAGAACACAACCAGTGTTCACCTCTATATAAGCCACACAAAACACAATCAGATCCCCACATGCTTTTATGTTAAAAGGAAGCGTGTGTCATTCTTGATGGTAATATTAGCATCCCCGGCCATTCTATAGGCCCTAGAACAGTGGGTCTCCCTCTCCCCCTCCCACCAGGGGGCTGGTGTTGGTATCACAGCCTGTCCTGAATATTTCAATCTAATTTCTGCTATTTGATACCAGATGAACACATCCCAAGGGAGGGGGTGACACAAGCAGAAGAGGAACTTTGGGACTTTGTGATCTGTTGTTTATTTGGTTTCCACACTAGGGGGTTTTATTACCCCTAACCACTCTGTATTTATAAGTAGGTGGGAGGGGGGAAAGGAAGTGAGTAGGAGAGGACACATTTGAGGGGTTATCACCATTGACATGGTATGTATATACACTAAGCAGCCAAGGTCCACATACATATATATATATATATATATATATACACACACACACACACACACACACACACACACACACACACACACACACACATTAATTACCGGTTTGGTCACACTTTGTATTATTAATGAATTACTCCATATATCAACATGAACCACAAACCACTGTGATATAAATAAAAAACACACATGTATTTAATTATCTATTAAAAATTCCATGATCATATGTTACTGAATTTTCCATTTCATGATTGCAGGAAATTCATCCACTAAATGAACGCGTTACGTTACAATGTATCCTTAGGGCCTTATTTATCAAGGAATAGCGACAGATAGCGACAGATAGCGACTGGGGAGCCGGCCAGTGAAGCCAGGTACTTTACTTTTTCTTCCTTTGAAAATGTATTTTTGGGGGATTTAAAAAAATTTTTTTTTTTTGGGCAGAATTGATATTACAGGTCTGATTTTAAACTATTCAGGTTTGAATATTATTTCAAAATCATTCCATTTTTTTTTTGGGTGGTTAGGGGGTTAAAAAAACTACTTTTAACACATCGCCTACTGCCCTCTGGGATTTAAACATGCATTTCACAGCGCTAGGAATTTTTAAGGCTGATTTTTTAATGAATATGGTGGGTGCCGGTCGCTATGTCCAGTCGCTATCATGCGCTCCCATACAACAGCGAACCTGTCAAATAGCGACTCAGCATCTTGTATTCAACATTACGGCACACCGACTGAGTCGCTATCATCCACCGAACAATGGCCAAGCACAGCGACTACTAGCGGTCGCTGTCAAAATACCGCTACAGTCGCTATCTGTCGCTATTAATGAATCAGCCTCCAAGTCTTAATAGTCGTAAAGTGGATCTTTATGTATATACAATGCACAATTAAAATACATCTAGTAAGTTGCTATTCATTAACACTGTCAATATAATTCATAATTACATATTCACTCACAGTTTGGGTCCTCTCTAGAACATTCATAGTTTCATAGGGCAATTCATATATTATTTTCCCGATTGGTCTCTAGGTATAAACAATATGGCTCCCGCTATATGAAGCCAGCACACCACCTGTTCAACGGTGTGACTACGTCGGCGGCTAGGGTGGCTCTCTTTTGCCCTGTTGGACTTTGGGAAAGTGTAGAGGCCACCGGCTCCCATTAACTACCTGGGTGGGGCACCCGAGCTAATTTGAAGGCACATATTCAATGGTAAGAAGCCTGACCATTTAGTTTTCCCTAATACATAAGGGATACAATATTGATGGGCTCTACTTCTTCCCTTTAGCATATACAATCTATCCAGCAAAATGACACTTGTGACTGTGTCTTTGCAAGTGATATGCACCATGCCTTATGAAATAATGAATGTTCTAAAGACTGTGAATGAATATTTAATTGTAAATTATATTGACAGTGTTAATGAATAACAACTTACTAGATGTATTTTAATTGTGTATTGTATATACTTATAGGGCCACATTATGGTGATCAAGACTAAGGATACATTATAACAAAACGTGTTCATTTAGTGGATACATTTCCTGCAATCATGAAATAGAAAATTCAATAACATATGATCATGGAATTTTTAAAGGATAATGAAAAAATGTGTATTGTTCTATTTATATCACAGTGGTTTGTTGATATATGGAGTAATTCATTCAAGTGTACCAAAACCCAGGATAGTCAAAAGTTTTGACTATCCTGAGTTTTGTTCCTTTCCCCGGGGGCACCCAGATCGGGAATTACTGGAATTACTCTTTTAAATGTTTTTTTAATTCAGATGAAAAAGAGAGGTGTAGTGTTCCATAGTGATGTCATGGTTGAGGCTTCCCAATATGGGATGCCTGTCCACTGGAAGCCCCTCGGGAATCCCAAAAATTGGCCCCTAATGAACACATGAGCCCCGCTGTTTGTTACTGGCCAGGCCACGCACGCACCCGTCTCCATAGAGCGGGTGGATGTGGCCTGCGCCGATGCAGTTCAGGCCACGCTCACCCGATTTACGGAGCCTGTCGCTTGTGTGTTCCCCGGCTGTAAGAAGCCTCAGCGGGGATGCTCCTCTTTATCTCCTGGCCTCCCGCAGTGTGGCAGCCGGGCCAGAAATGCGGGAGCATCCGTAGCACATAAGTTGACTTTTTTTTTTTTTTGTGAGTTGGATTATGTCTTTATGGGGAACGGGAAGGGGGGTTGCCACACTACCTATATTGGAAATGGGGGGGATGCCACACTGCCTATGGGAATGGGATGGGGGGAATACTACACTGCCTATGGGAAGGGGGAATGACACACTGCCTTTTGGGAATGGGAGGGGGGATGCCACTCTGCCTGTAATTGGAGGATTCTGCACCTTGCCTATTATTTGGTTCAGAATATTATTTTTCTTATTTTCATTCTCCAAATCCTAGGCGCGTCTTATGGGCAGGTGCGTCTTATGGGACAGAAATACAGTAACCCCCTCGCTTCTGCCATGTAGCATATTTATGCTTATTTTTATTAGGCTATTCTTCAAGACAAAGGTTCATTGTACCTTTATATACTCTAAAAAGAAATTTCATAGGACTAACCTCCCTTGGGAAGTAAAAGGACAATGGAGGCCCCAAACTGAAACTTAAAATAAATTACTATTTTTCACAGGTGGGAACTGGGAAAAATATTAAAGCATGTATGGAGCAAAGCTCCAGGCGGCAGTGTAAAAAAATCTATGGATCTACGGAGGTTTATAAGTGGGTTGTGGGAGTTTGGGTGGCGGCGTTTGTAATATAGCAGACTTTGCAGATTGTGCATTGGGGGTGGCTAGCATCTTACTGTAGAACCTGTTAATGGTATGGATGCCTCCTGTGCTGGGGAGCATGGCAGAAATGTGGGTGTAGCAACGAACAGGGCAAAGATGGAAAAAATGGCAGTGATGGCGGATTATAGTGTATCAATTCTCTAATAATGCCCTTATTCATCAAGCGATAGCGCCAGGTAGTGTCTGACGAGCGCCAGGTCCCGCCAGCTAACGGCGGCTACCGACTCAAGTACACCCGGCGTCGGCCACAATGACGCATTTATCAGGCTAAATGAGGCTAGCGCCGGCGAGAGCGTCAGCTACCGCGGGATTCATCATGTAGCCGACTGCAACGAACAGCGCCGCTGCTAATCCCATCACAGCGCCAGATATTACCTGTCGCTCCCTGGCGATGTCCAATGCATTTCAATGGAGCAATCTTTAACTAATCATAATTAATTGCTATTAATGTTTTGTTTTTTTTTTTTATGTCAAAAATTCTGTGACCACTTCTGCAATGTTAGGATTTTTATTTAAGGTAAAAAAAAAAAAAAAAATGATTTTGTGCAGAATTGATATTACAGGTCTGATATTAATGTATTCATATTACAAAATGTTTATAAAAACTTGTATAATTTTACAATAAAAAAATATGGTTGTTTGGGGGTTAAAAACTATTTTAAATCCATCGCCGCCAGCGCTCTGGGGTTTAAACAAGGAATTCACAGCGCGAAAAAATTCGGAGCGCGATTTGTTAATGAATCTGCAGCAAGCCGTTCGCTCTGGCTATTCGCTGTCAGGCGCCCCCATACAACGCTGAACCTGTGAAGCAGCGACCCCTAAGCCCGTATTCAACATTACCGCACACTGACTGAGTCGCTGTCAACAAGAAAACCCCGGCCAAGCACAGCGAATACTAGCTGGCGCTGTGAAAATCACGCTACTGGCGCTCATCTGTCGCTACCTGGCGCTATTAATGAATCGGCCTCCCTGTTCAGTAATAGGTTGTCAGGGATCACAGCCCTTAGTGAATCACTGGGTAGATAGGCCTTGGCCAAGGCAACCACACAAGAACCACAGACAACAGTTTGGTATATAAAAGTGTGATTATTTAATGCATAATAAATTTGGTTACATTGATTTGATTTATGCAGGTTTTGGTAGGAAAGGAGAAGTACAGACATTCAATCAAGTGTAGTTAGGCAGTCCTACAAATAACCAATAAAATCAAACTAACAAGTTGGACACCTCTATATTTGGCTAATATCCAACTGGCACCGTAATGGTTACAAACGGGAAGCTGATTCACTACTAACGCCAGGTAACGGCAGATGAGTGTCTGTATAGCGGCGCTTAGAGCATCTATCTGGCGCTGTAACAGAGCGCCTCAGTCGCTGTAGTAACCTGGACGGCATTGATGAATATGATATATGTTGGGCGCTCTAACACCAGTACAGCGCTGCAGCGAACGAAAGGTAACGCCAGCTCAGTGCGACTGACTCTCGGCGCTCCACACCATACCATACAGCGTCAGCACTCTAAATCTGGTCGCTATAGCATAGAGCGCCAGACGCTGTGTGATTAAAGTCTGTTTTTGAACACATATACACCAGTAACAAAGTGAAAACACATGGAATGACATTGTTTTAACACTGTGACAATAACACTTTAGTGCCAGACCTGTAATGACAATTCTGCATAAAAATATAAAAAGTCAAAAAAAATTCTAAAAGTGTTTGTTTGCAGCCAGGAGAGGTCACACAATGATTTTAACAAACAAAAAAAAATAAAACATTTAAAACACGCTGTTTAAACACAAGCAAACTAACGGCTAGTGTGCCGGAGCTATACGCTGAGCCTCCTGTAATAATACACGTGACGCTACATGGCGCTGTTAGAGTCACTCACTAGATTTGCTTTCATAGCCTGTCACTACGAGGCGCTACTTGGCGCTATCCCTTCTTAAATGACCCCCTTAAACCGCAGTATTGGAGCTGCGTAGTTCATCTAATAAGAGATCAGAAGTATCAAGCAAATGTCAAACCACAGGGCAAAATGACTAATTATGCACTCTACAATAGAGAATAATGTTCTGCTTTAGGGATTTGGATTTTTATGGCTGTAATACAGTGAATCAAGAACTGACGGAACGTGTCTGGTTCGTGCATTGCTAAATATAAAATGTGAAATGTGGAACAAAACAACAAGAACCCCACTTAGGGGAATTTCAAACCTTAAAGAATTACTCTTCACTCTAACATGGTGTAGTTGGGAACAGGGAAAAGAAGAGGAGCAAGGCAGAGATGGGGAATGCAGCAGTGAGCAGTGGGAAATAGGGAAAGGAAGAGAGCATGGCAAAGATAGGAGTGCAGGGCATAGGTGGGGATGCAGGGCAGAGATGGGGTGCCGCTGGGAGCAGGAAGGTTAGAGGGGTGCAGCAGGATGGAGTGGGGGGTACAGGGTAGGGATAGAAGCAGCAGAGAGCAGGGCAGAGATGGCTCCTCAGGGAAGAGTTGGGGTGCAGTGGAGAGCAAGGCTAAGATAAAGGTGCAGCAAGAAGCATGGCTGAGAAAGGGGTGCACCAGGGAGTAGGGTAGAGATTGGGGTGCAGCAGGAACAGGGCAGGGTTGGGTGTGGATAGAAGTTAAGGGCAGAGATGGGGGTGTGAAAGGGAGCAAGACAGAGATCGGGGAAACATCTGGGAGCAGGGAAGTGGTGGTGTGAGATGGGGTGCAACAGGTATCAGGCCAGACATGGGGCTGGAGTGGGGAGCATGGCAGAAATGGAGGTGCAGCGGAGAGCAGGATAGAGAGGTAGGTGCAGTAAGGAGGAGGGCAGAGCTGGGGGAGCAGGGCACAGATGGAGGTTATGCAAAGACCTGAGAAGAGGTGGGGTGCAGATAGGCTGAGATGGGGGAGCAGGGTAGAGATGGGGGAGCAGGGTAGAAATGAGGGTGCGGCAGGTAGCTGGGCAGAGGTAGGGAAACAGCTGTGAGCAGGGAAGAGGTGTGGTGCAGTGGGGAGCAGGAAGGAGATAGGGGCAGTTGAGAACAGGGAGAAGGTGGGATGCAGCAAGGAGCAAGGCAGAGATGGGGTCCTGGGGGCAGGGCAGAGGTGCAGCGGGTAGTGAAAAGAGGTGGGGTGCAGTGGAGAACAGGGCAGAGATAGGGGAGTAGGGGTGACATGAGGGTGCTGCTGGGGGTGAGAGAAGGGAATAGGTTCAGGGCAGTGGGGAACAGAACAGAGATGGGTACAGCACGAGTAGGTAAGTGGTGTGGTGCAGTAGGGAGCAAGGGCAGAAATGGGGGTGCAGCAGGGAGTAGGGAATAGGTTAGATTTAGCAGGGAGCAGGACAGACATCGCTGGCCTTTGGGGTGTGAGTTGTGTGGTCACACAAGGTGCCATCCCTACTGCTCTTTAAAGTGGGGTGCCACAAGCTCTCTCCTGCCTCTATTTTCAACATCTTCACTTCTCCCTTTTTTTTTTTTATCTTCCCTCTGCCTCTCTTTTACAGTTTATTTTTCTTTCCCTCTCTCACTTTCTTTCTCTCTTGCTCCCTTTCTCTCTCTCTCTCTTTCTTACTTTTTCTCTCTCACCCCCCTTTTTTTTAACCTTCTCTCTGCTTCCCTTTTTCATTTTTTCCTGTATACTTCTCTCACCTTCAGTCTTCTCTCTCTTTCATTTTCCTTCTTCCTCTTTCTTTCTTTTTTTCTTTTTCTTTCCAGGAAGAGGTGGGGTGCAAGGGGAGCCGGGAAGAGGTGGGGAGCAAGGGGAGCCAGGAAGAGGTGGGGTGCAAGGGGGCTGGGAAGAGATGGGGTGCAAGGGGAGCCAGGAAGAGATTGGGAGCAAGGGGAGCCAGGAAGAGGTGGGGTGCAAAGGGAGCCGGGAAGAGGTGGGGTGCAATGGGGCTGGGAAGAGATGGGGTGTAAGAGGAGCCAGGAAGAGGTGGGGTGCAAGGGGAGCCAGGAAGAGATGGGGTGCAAGGGGAGCCAGGAAGAGGTGGGGTGCAAGGGGAGCCAGGAAGAGGTGGGGTGCAATGGGGCTGGGAAGAGATGGGGTGTAAGAGGAGCCAGGAAGAGGTGGGGTGCAAGGGGAGCCAGGAAGAGATGGGGTGCAAGGGGAGCCAGGAAGAGGTGGGGTGCAAGGGGAGCCAGGAAGAGATGGGGTGCAATGGGGCTAGGAAGAGATGGGGTGCAAGGGGAGTCAGGAAGAGATGGGGTGCAAGGGGAGCCAGGAAGAGGTGGGGTGCAAGGGGAATCAGGAAGAGATGGGGTGCAATGGGGCTGGGAAGAGATGGGGTGCAAGGGGAGCCAGGAAGAGATGGGGTGCAAGGGGAGTCAGGAAGAGATGGGGTGCAAGGGGAGCCAGGAACAGGTGGGGTGCAAGGGGAGCTGGAAAGAGGTGGCGTGCAATGGGGCTGCGAAGAGATGGGGTGCAAGGGAAGCCAGGAAGAGATGGGGTGCAAGGGGAATCAGGAAGAGGTGGGGTGCAAGGGGAGCCGGGAAGAGGTGGGGTGCAATGGGGCTGGGAAGAGATGGGGTGCAAAGGGAACCAGGAAGAGGTGGGGTGCAACGGAAGCCGGGAAGAGGTGGGGTGCAAGGGGAGCCGGGAAGAGGTGGGGTGCAATGGAGCTGGGAAGAGATGGGGTGCAATGGAGCTGGGAAGAGGTGGGGTGCAATGGAGCTGGGAAGAGGTGGAAGTGCAACAGGGGAGCCTGCAGATTGAGTTTATAGGAAAACAAACCTTCAGCATCTTGGGCCCCCATCAGGTAAAGCATAAATAGGTAATGAGCTGGTGAGGTGTTATATTCATGCTGGGGTGGGGTGCCCTTATATTCATGCGGTTGGTTCAGAATATTAAATTTCTAATTTTCTCCTCTAAACTCTAGGTGCGCCTTATAGTGTGAAAAATATGGTGAAATAAAAAAGAAAAATACGGTAATCCTTCTTTTATAATAAGCAAGAAGTAATGTATTATAAAACGGTGAAACTGGTTTAACTGAAGTTACAAATATAGAAATGAACAACTATTTGAGCCTGGATATACAGGACATCTGAGGTACCAAGACAATTAACATAAAAAAGCAAAAAAAATGATATAGAAAAGAAACCATTAAATATAGTTAAATTAAATTAATGCATTTAATTTTTTTTTAATATCTACTCCCTGGTGTGTTTAATTAACACACATATTTATATCATATGCTGTTGGCTAGGCTATTGCCCAGTTTTTAAATAAAACTGGGTTTTTCTACTGCTGGTGCCGTCATGAGGTGCAACTGGCTTGCAGCATCCCCGGTACTCTGTGGGGAAGCGGGGATGCGCTCTGATGGTTGGGGATACCATACTGGCGATCACAGCATCACGGCAATCGCCCGGTAAAAGTGCTGGCAGCCCCGGGGGTTTCTCACAGTGGGGCATCCTGCTATAGGGACAGGCTGGCAACCATCCCCTGGAATCTTTTATATTCCAGGTCCCAGCCACATGGATTTTGACTGGCTAGTTTGGCTGACCCCAGACCCTAAAAGACTCTAGAACCAGCTAATTGCCTATCCCTGGGACATTGTGATGTGGCCATATGGTCATAATGCGCAGGCCTCATTAGGCGCCCCCCCACTGCGCGCATTCGCAGTGCACCTAGCAGAAGTAGCAGGCTCACCACTGGGTGCAAAACTAAACTACAGCTTAAAGCGGACCTTCACCCTGAATAAGAGCATGTCTTATATGTTTCCCACACCCTGTACATACAGATTGCTCACATTAAAAATCATCCTACCTGCATCTACTGCATGTCATGAGCCTTTAAACATCCAAGATGGCGGCTCATGGAGCATCAGGCAGCATGCAAACAGAAAGTGTCTTCTGACTGTGTCGCTCTACATTCTGGGATTGTTGTCCTTTCCCTGACCCCAGCTCTGCTCTGTCTGTGCAAAGCACAGCTTTGACCCCGCCCCCTGCACTTTATCCCGCTCTCTTCTCCTCAGTATGTGATTCTTCCGAGTCAAGATGGCGGCACTCGTATCCTAGAGCCCTGAACAGAGTTGCAGTCCAGTAGAATAAAAAGTAAGCGACTGAAAATGGAAAATATATTCATTTTAGGTGCTGGGGATAGTTTTTGGGGGGTTTGGACTTTTCATTAAATTATGCTGAAGGTCCGATTTAAGGTGGAAGTCCAGGACTCTTGGTAACTCCAAATCCTGGGCGCAGCCATCTTGGAGAGATCACACAGAGTGGAAGGTCTGTTACCCAGCAGTGTGACTGTACTGGTCATTTATTTAAGTCCAACTGTCACTCAGTCTATGGCTGCCATTCAGAGTCCGCACACACACCAGAATACATGGCAGGATTGCGATGGTCAGGTGAGGAGTTTATTTTAATGCCCATACTGAGCTTAGCACAGGGGGAGGGCAGGGTGGGAGAGGGGTTAAAAAACTTGGAGTTCCTCTTTAAGCTCCGATTTGCCTTCCCTGCATCTCTGTTGTGCATGTGTTTGCCATCAGTCATTCAATTCTGCTGGGCGCCATGAGCAGGGCCAGATTATAAGGGGGACACAAGGGGGTACATGCCCCAGTGCCTCCACCACTTGCCCTGTAAAGGGGGCCTCCACCAACCTTTAGGTTATGGTCTGGTCCAGGAGGCTTTTTAGTGTTTGGTCTGACGGGCTGCGGGGCCAGCAACAAAGCTATCCCATCAAAGTCTTAAATAACCAGCGTTCCGTCATAAGATTTAACGTTTCAATATATTGTAGATGAAAACATAGTCGCAAGCCAGTATGTGGAGAGACCCATGTTAGGCTTAATATAGGGGGCTAAAGAGACCAAAAAACCCTCTACTTAGGTAAAGGAAAAGAGTGGCTTTCCTAGAACGGAAAGTATTTGCACAGTACCCAGTCCAAGGACAGATAGCATTACCCATCTACCCTTGCAGTAGGCGGGGCTATGCAAATCATCTCTTTACGTCTCTGTGCCATCCAAGGCCCTTAGAACCGCTAAGTGTGCCATGCCAAGGATTAGCTTTACATTTTATACAGCCAGACACTGTAGATGCAGTGATAATCCATCAAGTGCATAAAGTACAATGCAAAGATGGGGTGGTGTAGTTGCCCGGCTGGTCCAGCAGAAAACAGTTCCCTGCATTGAGCTGCCAAAGTCTTAAATAACCAGCACTCCGTCATAAGATATGAAGTTTCAATATATTGTAGATGCAGTGATAATCCATCAAGTGCATAAAGTACAATGCAAAGATAGTACATAAAAGGTCCTGGCCAACGTTTTGGGGGAGCGGGTCCCCCTTCCTCTGGGCAAGCTAGTAAACAGACCACCATCACATGAGGGGTTAAATAGAGCTGAGCAGAGATAGACTCCCCCTGACGTCTAAAATGAATATATTTTCCATTATTTTGGTGCACCATATTGGTATATAGAATAATCCAAAGTATTTTGATGTGTTTTTTTGTTTTTTACTTTTTGTATTTTGGATTATTCTATATACCAATATGGTGCACTAAAATAATGTTGTTTAATTTTCATTATGACGTCACACATGATGTCAGGGGGGAGTCTATCTCTGCTCGGCTCTATTTAACCCCTCATGTGATGGTGGTCTGTTTACTAGCTGGCCCTGAGGAAGGGGGACCCGCTCCCCCAAAACGTTGGCCAGGACCTTTTATGTACTATCTTTGCATTGTACTTTATGCACTTGATGGATTATCACTGCATCTACAATATATAGAAACTTCATATCTTATGACGGAGTGCTGGTTATTTATGACTTTGGCAGCTCAATGCAGGGAATTGTTTTCTGCTGGACCAGCCGGGCAACTACACCACCCCCAACCACCCAGAATGGCAAAGCAGGAGATCCTGAGCAGCACGCACCCGCACAAGGGGGGCACAAGGGACTCGATCTGACACTCCAGTAAGTAGGCGGGTGCCAGACAACCACCAATCAGTTACTTGGCTGGACTATTATTTTAAAGGAAAATGATACTGTATGCGTGGCCTCCACCAGATTTTGTTCCCAGGGGCCTCCACCACACTTATTCTGGGACTAGCCATGAGCATACAAAAGGGAGGGAAGCCAGGTTAGGTGAACCCGAGGGGCGAGGTTCGCACAGCAGGGCATGTCCAATCGCATGTGCCATGGGATCAATGGATCGAGGTTAGTATAAGTGAACCGCTGGGAGTGGTTTCACACAGCAGGACATCATGCCAAATAGAGTCTCCCCCAAGGAGTTATTTTATTGAAGAGTTATTTTTATATCTTTTGTCCATTGTTAAATTGCACTAACTTTTCGCCTTAAGTTTCTTTTATTTCCTAGCACCAGATTTTTGGGGTTGGTGGTTGGGTTGGTGATTGGACTGGGGTGGCTCTGAAGCTGGAAAAGGTTCTCAAGGTGAGGTTTCAATGAGGAACTCTACAAACAGGCAGTAACAAAGCGAAAACACATGGAATGACATTGTTGTAACATTGTGACATTAATACTTTAATGCCAGACCTGTAATGACAATTCTGCATAAAAATATAAAAAATCAAAAATGTTTTAAAAAATTACATTTTCTGGGCCAGGAGAGGTCACACAAGTATATGAGAGAAAAAAAAAATTAAAAACAAAAAAAACCCTGTTTAAACAGAAGAAAAGGAACGTCTATTGAAATGTATGGGAGAGCGACAGGTAATACCCGGAAGCCAGAGCGCCGGCGCTATACGCTGAGCCGCCTGTAATAATACATTGGGCGCTACATGGTGCTGTTAGAGTCGCTCACTAGATTCACTTTCATAAATGTGGTTTTGCGTACAGCGCCCGGCGTTCACCAGACGCTGCCTGCCGCTATGAGGCGCTACCTGCCGCTATCCCTTGATGAATAAACCCCTAGGACAGTAACCCCCAGTAACTAAATGGTAAGTGCTATAAAACAATGAGCTTTGCCACATTTTAGTGAGTCATCCTTGAAACTATAGGAACAATTGTATTATCATTATATTTTGGGGCTTCTCAAGTTCACATATGACTAATTACTCAGAAATTACAGCAGTCAGCAGAGCACCTACCATCAGTGTAATAATGAATGTTCTAGATTTCCCATGCTGAGCAATGTGTTATTTACCAGGTTTATAGCGGGAGAGGAGAGGTCACAGCACTATGTCCTGCTCAGCCTTTTTGAAGTGAATAAAGTTTTGTAGGGTGCATTGAAGCGAGGTTCTGGGTCATTAAATGACGAGTGGCATAAGGTGGTAATTGTGCTCGCCACCCGCCGAGTTCAAGAGTGCTCCAGAAATCCAGAGAGCGCATTGATTTACTAAATAATTAGAAGGAAGCCTATACAACCTTTCCCGGCTCTGATCTCGCCCCCTCCCGGCATCGCCGCTGCAAATTGCTTCAGATCAAGTGAAAACTTGTTTTCTCTTAATAGACAAAGTTCGAAGAAGGAAATTACTTAAGTGAGTAGAAAGTAGCCCCAGAGTCAATAGAAACATAAAGCTGGTGAAGCTTCATTTAATGTGAACCCACAGTACACGGTCATCTTGCTCTCTCCCTTAAAGTGGACCAAAATCCACAGTGATCGGCCTGGGAATCTATAAGATTCCCGGACCGATCGATTCTTTCTCCCCGGGGCATCCGAAATCGGAATGCCCCGCTGTGTGAAACCCCCCAGGTCGCCCATACACTTACCCCTTTTTCCCGGTCCAACGGCGCAAGCGCGATCCACGCCCGCATCCCCGCTATCTCTCTAGCAGGGCACGTGCCCATGCCAGGCATTTGTGAATCGGCACGCTTTCTATTAGATGAAGGCTTAGACGGCGTGATGTCATCGGCTCCGAGTGCGCTGATTGGATAAGCGATTAGACGATGTGATGTCAACGGCTCCGAGTGCGCTGATTGGATGAGCAGCTGCGCACGCGCAATAGGACTGGGAAGGGGTGAGTTGATTTCGACGACCTGGGGGTTTCACACAGCGCAAGGACCAAAATCCAGCAAAGTCAAAATCCTGGGTTTTGATCCACGTTAACCTTACTTTCTTAAGCCGTAACTTCAGCATAATTTAATGAAAAGCTCAAACCCTTAAAAACTATTCCCCAGCATCTAAAATTAATATATCTCAAGTTTTTTGTAACTTTAGGAACCCAGCCATACCAAACGTGTTGTGTCAATATTAATGCCTGACAATTTTATCTGAATTATTATATTGCAGGGGTGCCTCCCACCAGCCACTACCTCTTTGTGTGCCTGCCCTGGCCTTTCAGATAGATGTGGGACATGCATGAGCCACAGGGATGCTGGGGATGCCACCGCGGCCTGACATGCTCTGTGAGATCACTAGCAAGGTACATTTTTTTCTGGCAAACTGGAGGATTGCACATAGTGGGGCATCCCAAATCGAGATGACATGGAGAGAGGGAATCGCTCCAGTAGTATTTTAGATTTTGATCCACATGAAAAGATTTTATAGTGTATGTCTTTCACTTTCAAGAAGCTTAAAAGCAAACAACTCTCACCTGTAAAAGTGAAATGGTTCACTCAAAAACCTGAATTATTTTCCTACCAGTA
This sequence comes from Gastrophryne carolinensis, assembly GCA_027917425.1. Lineage (NCBI taxonomy): Eukaryota > Metazoa > Chordata > Amphibia > Anura > Microhylidae > Gastrophryne > Gastrophryne carolinensis. The sequence continues at coordinate 40,371,433 of CM051238.1, forward strand.
GAAGAAAACCACAGAACCCCTCTTCTCACTATTTAGCATTCTAGCATCCATTTATATAGATTTTTTATTATTAGACATTTTTTCTCCTTTAATAAACCTGGCCACATTCCGATGACAAATGATTACGAGGCACAATCAGATGTCACATGACCATCTTGTAAAACCAGAGGAAAGTTCATTCATTTACAAGAAAGTGGTGTGTAAATCGGCACTGGCCATTATCTGCACAGTAACCTGTATCTCCAAGGCAGCCACTAGGTGGCAGAGTCTCCCACAGCACCGATGAAGAACAGCATCAACAGCACATAGCATTCTGTTTCTGTTTGTCTCCATTCCTTCTGCATTGAGGCTTCAGCTGGAATGTTTGTATAAATGTCCCCGCTTTCCAAAAAAAAATGTTAAAATGGGGTTAACAGGTGGGGGTTGTGCAGTAAAGCAATCTGTACCCCATGAAGGGCAGTAAGTAGATACCATTGACCGTGAAAAAGAAAAGTCTGCGGTCATTCCTGGTACAGTCTTCTTGACTTGGTCACTTAAAGTGGACCAAAGTTATATACCACCCAGGGTTGGGTGATAGTGGCCCTTTAGTCCTATTAGACTGGAGATATGTTCTAAATACCCCATAGGATGTTATTTATAATGTTGTGGAAATTGTATCTACACTATTTAAACCTCTGCATCTTACCCAGAGAGTCCTGTTTGCCACACTAGCCATAGACTGACACTGGTGAAGGGAGGTATTGCTTTGCTATAAATTAGATTGTTTTAAAGCGAGTTTAGGAGCTTTTACAAGTTCTGGTTTTATTTTCAAATGAGGTTGTATTTTAATTGAGGGAACTTTTCATTAGGGGACTTTATATTGGGGGACTTTAAGAGTTTATTTCTTAAGTGTTATAGAGCTAAAATAAGTTAAAAGCCAACGTTGCTGCAACTGTAAGCACTAAAGTAGTGTTTTCATTGTTGTTTTTGTAACTGGGATAATGGCTAGCAACATTGGAGGTCTACTTCAGTGAACAATACACTATTGGAGCAGCATTTCCAGGGTGAATACTGCTGTGATAAATGTGAGCATATTCCAACCTTGGAAGACACTGAGGGAGATTGACAATATGGAAAAGGGCATTCTGCTCACTGAGCAGGCATTAAGTGGGGTAGAAACAGAGGGTGGTGTAATGGGTCAGGAGGAGCGGATAAGTAGCTGGGTAAATGTAGATAGAGGGGGTAGAAAGGTAGTACAGAAAAGGAAGGCCATACCTGTGTCTGTACACCCTAGCAAAATTGCAAAGCTGGGTTCCCTGTGGGGACCAATGACAGAATTAATGGTAGATAGAGGATCCTTAAGAACACATTTAAAGAAATAAGCACCAAGTTGAAGAGAAAGACTGCCTGTGCCATGCACTACACATGAACGACAGCGGGAGCTTAGAGATTTAAATGCATGGCTCAGGTCCTGGTGCAGGGCAGAAGAATTCTAGGTTCCTAGAGGTACTGGGCTTACTTTTCATTGGGGTACAAACTGTATTTTACAGATACTTTGCACCTGAATGGAAGGGGGGCTGCTGCGCTGGGCAAGTAGAAGGTGTTTGATTGGTATTTAAACTATAGGGGGGAGGGCAAGAGAGAAAACAAAGGGGAATACAGCTTAATTAGAGGATAGTATATGATGGTGGGTGGAGAATAAGAACCCTCTTCAAATTCTCCCCCCATCATCATATACTATCCGCGGATTACTCTGATGGATAAAGAGATCCATGCCAGCAGTGAAAAATTAGGTGGATGCATTACTGCAGAAGCTAATACTAAAGCTCAATGTGTAAAACTAGATAGGAACTTAAAGTGTATGTTCACAAATGCCAGAAGTCTGGCATGTAAAGAATATTGATGTTGTTGGTGTGGCTGAGACATGGCTGGGTTTCACAAATGACTGGTCTGTCAATCTTCAAGGTTTTGCTCTCTTTCGGAAAGACAGAGCAAATAGGAAAGGGGCTGGAGGGTGTTTCTACATAAAGCAAGAATTCAAAGCATATATTAATGAGGGGATACTAGTAGAAGATTGTGAGGATGTAGAATCCTTGTGGGTAGAAGTGCAGGATGGGATAAACAATGTTAAAATACAATTTGGTGTGATCTATAGACCCCAAATACAACTGAGGAAATAGAGGATTAGCTTCATAAACAGAGCGAGCGTCACAGGCTGGTACAATGATTGTGATGGGGGACTTCAACTGCCCAGGTATCGACTGGAGCTATGTTTCTGCCTCAACTACAAGGGGATAGCATTCCTCAGCTTGCTACAAGATAACTATATGAATCAGTTTGTGCAGGCACCTACTAGGGGTGATGCTCTTTAAGATATGGTAATATCAAATAATGATGATCTTATAGGAATGATAATAGTCTGTGAAAATCTTGGTAACAGTGACCACAATATAGTTGTATTCAACATAAACTGGGAGAAAAATGTTCTGTCTGGGAGGGCAAAAACACTCAATTTTAGGCCAATTTTAGGCCAACTTCCCCAGGCTCAGAGCTGCGCTCCAGAACATAGACTGGAAGCATCTATTGAGTAATAAGGATACAGATGCCAAATGGGACTGCTTTAAATCAATTGTGAGTACCAACATTGCAAAATGTATTCCAATGGGTAACAAATATAAGCGGCTAAAATTAAACCCCTCATGGCTGACACCTGTGGTAAAAAGGGCAATAAAGAAAAGGGCATTTAAAGCAACAATGATAAAGGGGTGTACTACTTATCTCTGAAAGGAAATATGTGCTCACTCACAATAGTGAGCCATTTTTTTCCCATGTGGTAAATCAGATATCCCTTTATGGGCAACATTGACTTTACATTATTTGGTCAGAGGGGTTGTTTTTAACATGTCTTGTAGTATATGTTTTTAGCTGCCTTTTTGTATAAATAAAGATTTTTTGTAACTTCTAATATGTTGTGGTGCTCCTCTATGGGAAAAAGGGCATTTAAACATTACAAGGCTAAGCTCTCAGCTGTAACCCTTGAAAAGTATAAATTAGTGAATAAAGCATGTAAGAAAGAAAAAAGGTTGGCAAAAGCACAAAATAAAAGAGATGCAACCAAAGAAAGCAAAACAAACCCTAAACGTTATTTAAATATATAAACTAAACCATACCTGGTAGGTGCCCTTATTAATGATAATGGGGAAATAGTCACTTGGGATATAGAGAAGGTGGGGTGTTGAATGGATTATTTAGCTCTATGTACACAAGAGAGGAGCAAGGAGCCAACACAGGAGATGCCGCTGATAGCAATAGCCCATGTATAATACTCAACAAGCTAAACATAATTTAAATGTGAATAAGACTGCAGGACCAGATGGACTTCACCCAAGAGTTCTTAAAGAAATCAGAACAGTTATCTCATCACCCCTGTTTTTGATCTTTAAAGACTCACTATCAACTGGCATAATGCCAAGGTATTGGCACAGGGCAGATGTGGTGCCCATTTTTTAAAAGGGCTCTAGGCTCTTCTCCAGGCAATTACAGGCCTGTAAGTTTAATATCCATTGTCGGAAAATAGCTTGAGGGGCTATTAATGGACTATATACATGAATATGTAACTGTGCATAATATAAGTGACAACCAGCACAGTTTTACTAAGGACAGAAGCTGCCAGACTAACCTGATTGGCTTCTATGAGGAGGTGAGTAGAAGCCTGGACAAAGGGAAGGCTGTGGATATAGTTTTTCTGGATTTTGCAAAAGATTAACTTGCATAAATATATAAACGGCAATACAAAAAATATGGGGAAACACTATTTGAGGTAAAATCCTCTCTAAAGACAAGGAGGCTCTGCTTTCGACTGGAAAAAAAGAAATGCAATCTCCAGAGGCAACAATCATTTTTTAAGAATTATAAATCTGTGGAATAGCCTCCCACAAAAGCTTGCTACAGCATCAACCGCTGACAGCTTAAAAAAAAAAGAATTAGATGCTTATTTTGAAGAAAATAACATTAATAGTTACTATTAGCTGTTATCAGTAAAAAAATAAAATAAAAAATAACTTCCTCTACCCCAACACTCTTAGTCGAACTTGATAGACATATGTCTTTTTTCAACTGTATTAACTATGTGACTATGTAGCCTCTTCAACACCGAACCTAGTTTGGTGCAAGGTTTTTGCAATCAATGGGTACTGCCAGGTTTAAGTAAATAACCTCATTATTGTCCACAATAGTTACTCAAAGGGAATAATTGATACATACTCAGGAAAGAAAACTATGTCCCCTTACAACATTAACCTTGGGGCATCCCAATCAGGGGAAATTGGACAGAATTACTCACTCTGTAGTCTCTCAGCACTCCTGCTCCATATGGTGTCAGTGTAGTTCACAAAAGGGTGATTTTATTGCTGGATGTTAAGCAACTTTTTCAGAAACTGAGAATAGGCAAAGTAGCAGGCTCGGATGGCCTATAACCTTCCTGCTTACAGTCCTGGGCAGACCAACTAGCCCCCACTCTAACAAAGACCTACATCAGATTGTTGCATCAAAAAATCCAAAATCTCACAAGTTCGAAGAAGTGGTGCTTATAACCTCAATGACTTTAGACCAGTTGCTTTCACTCCCATAATCATAAAAAAATTCAGCAACTGGTGATCACAGAGAAGGCTTGGGATCCTTCCTAATTTGCATACCATGAAAACAGAGCTGCTGAAGACACTGTAAACCTGGCTCCTCAGTACGCACTGGAGCTTTTACGTAAGGCCAGCTCCTACATTAGGATGCCATTTGTGATTTTCTAGCGAAAGATACAAAAATACAAAACACGGCTGCAAAGAACAGTGCAAACTGCAGACAGGATTATTGGGACATCACTTCCATCAGTAAAAGAACTTCAACCACAGACTGAATTCCCAAGCAGTCAAAATCACCCCCCTTGAGTCAAGGCAATCCTGGCCATACTTTCATCCAACGACTTCCATCGGTTCACAGTTTTCGATTTCCCTACTCAATGCCACAAAAAAGTAACTTCAAGCAGCCAAATACTCCAAATTGCGCAAAAGACCACCAAGCATATAAAGAACATACTGATACTTTTTATATCCTTAGGTATTAGAACTGTATCAATGTAGAGAAGAAGCTTTTAAAGGTTAAATAAGATGAAAGTTAGTGAGCTCACTACTTATGAAGATAAAATAGGTTATTTACATTTTATATTAGGGGATGTTTATACATAGATGTTATACTATTTTAAAAAGGAAAATTATTCTCTTCTAAACATCTAGCTTCACATCAAGATATTTTACAGGAGACCAAGTTTCAAAAAACAGCTCCCCGATGGTTAACTCCCTTTTTTCCAATACCCCACCCTCACCTACTGCTGGAGTCCCATGTGGCCATCTCCTGCTGCAAAGAACAAATCGGCTTAACATTCAACAACTTGACATTAAAATGAGCGGGGGGGAAGTAGAGTGTGCAGAGTGCAGATGCTCTGGACAATCAGAGCCATGTGGAATCTCAGGACCTGAGTATGAAAGTCTAATGCATCCTAATTAATCTGTGATGCACCTGAGGTAGGTTTTTAGCGTTTGGACTCTAGGTCTGGTTTTTGGTCGACTTTAAACCTTCACTTGTCAGGCACTGGCACTGTCAGTTGGCATGTCCCAGCCTTCTCTGAGTAGTGCCCTGACTAAATTTCTCGATGGCATGTCCTGCAGGAATAATACACCTCTTTTCCTGACAGCATGGCAGCCTGGAACATGGTAAGGTTGGGCTTTTTCGAAAGGCGAATATGCCAAATGTCATGGGTGCCATTAATGGTAGGCATGTGGTTCCTGGTTCCCCTAGCTGCTCAGGAGTATATTTTTCAGTATGTTTAGGTCCACATTGTTCCTCGTTCTTGCCCACTCCCCTCTCTTGAGGCTAGCATAGCTTCCCCTCCCCCAAACAGCTTCCCTGTGTCCTAGTCTGTTTTGGTCCACATTGCTCCTTGTCCTTGCCCACTCTCCTCTCTTGAGGCTAGCCTAGCTTCCCCTTCTCCCAAACAGCTTCCCTGTGTCCTAGTCTGTTTAGTCTGTTGGGGGTAGCTCCCCCCAGGGCCCCAAAAATGATTTTATCTAGTGGGTGCCACGGATAATTTCTTCTGGTGGGCCCCAAGAATGATTTTCTCTGCTGGACCCAAGGTTCCTTAGTCTGACCCTGTGTGGTGATGTAAGAGGACCTCAAGTCTTTTTTGACAGTAGGCCTGCTTTAAGACATAACTCATTTACATACTGAAGGAAGCAATGAGTGGTGCGATCACACAGAAGACACAGTGGTGAGCCCATCTAACCTCCTCTCCTGGTCGTCCATTAGCACAGCATTAGTCGCAGTCTCTGTTCTTTTAGAAGATTGGCGCTTCTATCCTCTTTAAGATTAGCATTAATATTCTTAAGAGTGGAAAAAAGATGTGATGGCAGCTTGCTCTGGCACACATCATTTAAATTATAATGACTCTGTTAGACTTTATTAAAGGGATCAGATAGTGCGGGATTAGATATTGTACATAAATATAAAATGACAAAGAATGTACTGAATGTCTCCTCCAAAAGCATGTCTGGGAAACTTCTTATTCACCCAGGTCATTGTATGTATGTATTTATAAATCAAGGCAACTGGACAACCAGTAGAGTTGCCTTGATTTATTTATATAGACAGTGTTGGGCTGACCTACCAGAGGATGCTCCAGAGGGAAACCATTAAGGAGTGTTATCTCTCTGTTATAGGCTGTTATTTCTTCAGTGCCTTACTTTTGTAATTTGGTCACTAAACATCTAGTGGGCCCCAAGTTTCTCAAGTCCAACCCTGTATACAGATAGCCTCCAAAAGTACTTTCCTCAGTCTGTCATTAAAGTGGACCAACACCCTCCCACGATCGGCCCAGGAATCTATAAGATTCCCGGACCGATCAGCTCCCTGACTGCAGGGCACCAGCAGGACGCGCACCCGTGCAGGCCGTTTGTGAATGGCTGGCGCGGGCGTGCGCCCTGTAAGAATGACGCGCGGGAGGTGGCGGCGGGCTCGCTCTCTTGTCCGTCACTGCCTCACGCTTGTCCGCCGGCAGGGATTGGCTGCAGCAGTCACATGGGAGCGAGGAGAGGTGAGTTTTGGGGGCTTTCTGGGGGGTTTCACACAGCGGGGCACCCCCGATCGGGGTGCCCCACCGAAGTGGACCAAAACCCAGCATAGTCAAAATCCTGGGTGTTGGTCCACTTTAAGAAGACAAGTCAGTAAAATGGGGTAAGCTCTCCATGTTATGTTGGAGGCCTTCTCTTGTTATTTGGGTTGCCACCTATCCCAACAAAAAATACCTGCCTTTTCACGGGTACATGGGTGTGGTCTTATGGGGGCGTGGTTTTGTAAAATGTAAGTTTAAAAAATATTAAAATACCGCGCTAAAAAGCAGATCAGATTTCAAATCACTAATAAAACACATTAATTAAGGAAAACAGCACAAATCTTAAAAGGGAGGCTCAACGTGTATAACCCCTTGTCCACAGAGTTCAACCAATCATGCAAAAATAAACACAGAGCTTCCTTAGTTACCAATCGGTTATCCCAAAGTCCATGTGCAAGCGCTTCCTTCGCAAATCAGCTCAAATGCACTCTTCTTTACATCCGTGGTTATTTTCTCCAAGAGAGACTTGCAAGTATATCTACTCCAACTTTCTATGAAGACCCCTCAGCGTAGGTCCCAAAAGGAGGATATCACGCCCAGGAGTCCAGCATGAAAACAGAAGACACTCATATAGTGTAATTCAGTATGACACACGTTATTTAATGGAGAAAGGTAATACACTCACATAGAAGAAAAACTTTAAAAGCATGTAAAATCCGAGGATGGTTCTCACCAGCACCCCACACACAATAAGATCTGGCCAGATCGGCATATATATTCGATTGATTGATTGATCTGGCCAGATCTTATTGTGTGTGGGGTGCTGGTGAGAACCATCCTCGGATTTTACATGCTTTTAAAGTTTTTCTTCTATGTGAGTGTATTACCTTTCTCCATTAAATAACGTGTGTCATACTGAATTACACTATATGAGTGTCTTCTGTTTTCATGCTGGACTCCTGGGCGTGATATCCTCCTTTTGGGACCTACGCTGAGGGGTCTTCATAGAAAGTTGGAGTAGATATACTTGCAAGTCTCTCTTGGAGAAAATAACCACGGATGTAAAGAAGAGTGCATTTGAGCTGATTTGTAACACCTGCTGTTACAAAAATACTGTTCTAGGTGTAGTGTAGTGTATTGTTTTCCCCTCCTAAATGCAGTAAAAATGTCAGGCAGAGATGTGCCAGGATGTGCATCGAGGAGAGGCCTAGATTCATCAGGCAGAGGTTGCAGCAGACTAGGGACGAGTGGCAGCAGGAGTTGTGGTGGGAGGCCTGATCTCCCGGTATCTGCTAGCGGTCGTGTCTTGACCAGCAACGCATCTGCCGTCATCGATTGGTTAACGCGGTCATCGACCTCATCACAAGTGACACCTGACACCCCCAGCAAAGAAATGGAGGAGACATACGCCGCTTCTTTTGCTAGGCACACTGAGGAGGAGAGTGGCGTGGGAGGTGGTGTGGCGAGCGTTCCGTCTCCTGCAGCACACGCTCTTGTGGAAACCGAGGAGGACATCAGTGACGTGCAGACACAACTCGATGATGATGATGATGATGAAGCCGATCGCACTTGGGAGCCGGGTGCAGAAGGGGCTTCATCATCATCATCAGGAGGAGAGGGTCCCAGGTTCCCCAGAGTCAGCAGCTGAGGCAGCAAGGTGGCAGTAGGGTTGGCAGTCAGCATGGTGGCAGAATTGGGATGTCTGGAGCCACACGTGGCCGGGGGCGGGGTAGACCACCTGCTGCACGGCAGGCTGCCTTCCCGGGAGGTAGTGGAGCAGGGGTTCCTGGAGTTGGCAGCAGTAGCAGTGAATTAGTGCGGACCGTTGGAGGGAAAATTAGCTACTCGGCAGTGTGGCACTTTTTCATCAAGCATCCGCAGGAGGGTAACCTGGCCACATGCAAGATGTGTAGACAGAAGGTGAAGCGTGGCCAGGGCCCCAATGTTAGTACCACAGCCCTGCGGCAACACATGCAGCGTCACCATAAAGCGGCCTGGGAGAACCGAGGCTCCAGCCTGCTGCGTCAGCCAGTGCCACGCCGCTTCCAATTTCACCCAGCCAAGGCTCCAGCACCTCAGCCGAAGGTAGCTGTGTGTCATACCCATCCTCTGCCGCTCCAGATGCTTCTGCTCCTCCTACTAAAAGTCAATCATCCCGCCAGCAATCCATCAGCGAAGCCATGTCCAAGAGACAACAGTATGCGCCCACTCATCCTACGGCACAGAAGCTAAATGTGCTCCTGTCCAAGTTGCTGGTGCTGCAGTCCCTCCCTTTTACGGTGGTGGACTCTGCACCTTTCAGAGAGCTGATGGCTGGTGCCAAGCCGAGGTGGAGAGTCCCAAGCCGTAATTTCTTTGCAAAGAAGGCAGTACCAGCCATGCACAAATTTGTTGAGCAGAAGGTGGGACAGTCCTTGAGCCTGTCGGTGTGCACCAAAGTGCATGGCAGCGCCGACATCTGGAGCTGTAACTACGGTCAGGGACAATACATGTCTATTACGGCCCACTGGGTGAATGTGGTTCCTGCACAGCAACTTGGACAGGTCACACCGCTTTGGCCTCCACACTCTCAGGCCGTTTTGCCTGTCACAGTTTGCGACTCCGCCTCCTCATCCTCCGCCGTCTCCTCAGCCTCCACTGTACGGTCAATTCTCAATGCCCCTTCAGCCTACCATGTGTGCAGGGCACGGCGGTGTCACGCTGTGCTTTACATGGTTTCCCTTGGCGAACGGAGTCACACAGGGGAGGAGCTCCTGAAATTCATTCATCAAGAAATCAAAACATGGCTTACTCAGCAAAAATTGGAAATGGGAACCATGGTGACTGACAATGGGCGTAACATCTTGTCTGCGCTGCGACAAGGAAGCCTGAGCCATGCGCCCTGTATGGCACACGTGTTCAACCTAGTTGTCAAGCGTTTTCTGAAGTCTTCCCCCCATCTGCAAGACATCCTAACAACGGGAAGGAAACTTTGTATGCACTTCAGCCACTCCTACATCGCCAAGCACACCCTTCTTGAGCTACAGTGTCAGAACGGTATCCCCCAACATCTGATTTGCGATGTTCCCACCCATTGGAATTCCACCCTACAGATCGACTATACGAACAGAGAAAAGCCATCACTGATTTCTTGATGATCCAAGCAGATAGGGGCACTCCCCTGTGTAACTTTAATGTGAACCAGTGGCAGCTCGTACGTGACACCTGCCGTTTGCTCAGGCCCTTTGAGGAAGCCACTTTATTTGTCAGTTGCCAGGATTACGGCATGAACGACGTGATTCTGCTGCTTCATGTAATACAATACATGTTGGAAACCATGGCTGGCCAGGTCACTGGAGACATGGCGCATACATTTCATGGCCACATAAACCCCGTGGGAGCTGAGGAGGAGGAGGAGGAGCACAGTGAAGCACAGTTTAGTTTTGGCAAATGGGCAGTTTATCTAGTCACCTGACAGGAGAGGAGGAGCAGGAGCAGCCAGTGGAGCTAGAGGGTTGTAAGGAAGGCGAGACAGAGGACCCAGACACACCGTGGCAGTATTCAGTGGAGATGGAGAAAGGTAGTTCCTTCGAGTCACTTGCACAAATGGCACGATGCATGCTCACGTGCTTGCGTAGTGACCGCAGATTTGTTTCCATTTTTCTGCGGGATGACTTCTGGCTCTCCACCTTATTGGACCTTCGCTACCAGCACAAAATGGGGGCATTTTTTACCCGTCCATACTCTCGCAGGTCTGACTCGGGAGGACCTCTGCGCTCACCTTCCACTGTCATGGCTGCCGGGGGGGGGTTGCAGGAGCAGCAGCTCCATCAGCAGCAGCCTCAGTCTTCAGTCACAGCAGGAAGACCGGGAGCAGGTCTTAAAATGACCATGCTAGCGCACCTTGAGGATCCGCTGGACTTCTGGGCAGCCAAACTTGACTTGTGGCCGCAACTGGCAGAGTTTGCCCTGGGAAAGCTGTCCTGCCCGGCCAGTAGTGTGCCATCTGAGCGGGTCTTTGGTGCTGCGGGGGCAGGAGAAGGAGAACTCCTCTGTCCATGAAAAATGTGGAAAGACTCACCTGTGAAGATGAATCAGGCATGGATCAGCCAGGATTTCCTGGGCTCCTAATACTGCTGCTGATGCTGCTGCCAACTCCAGAGTGTGTCTGTCACGCTCGGGGTAACTCCAGCCCTCTTAATAAGCTCACAACCCCCAATCTCCACAGTCAGCTTCACCTGTAGGAGCCCCCGCTTGCCGGGACGCAAGATACGCCTACCCGGGATCGGTTGCCCCCAGGACTTAATGGCTCAAAGGATGTAAGCTTATATGTGGGAGGACTGGAGAACCAATAGCAAGAGCGTGAGTGACGGAAGTCCAGAGACAGGCAATAGGTCGATAACGGGAAGGCAGAGATCGTAGCGGCACCAGGGGTCAGGCAAGACGTAGTCGGGGTTCAGGCAGAGGTCAGCAACTGGGGATCAGGATCAAGAAGCGTTAGTTCAGGCAGAGGTCGGCAACAAGGATTCAGGATCGAGAGTGGTCGTACAATCAAATCGGCAACAGGCTAGACTTCACAGGAGTAGGTAACACAGGGTTCTGAGCGCTATCACAGGCAATGACACACTGCAGTGGAAATCCCTTTATAGTGGGAAAACCGGCAGGATTGGACAGGGAGACAGTGGCTGGGATTGGTGCACTTAGGATCTGGCGGCAGATTGGAGCACTGGCCCTGTGGTCTGATTGATGAGCTCTGGGCTGATTGCTCCAGCTGAGCTTCCCAGGCAAACTGCTCAGAGCTGCACCTTCTAGACTTCGTTCTTTTAAACAGCCTCCGGTGGCCATTCTGAGTATTACACCACCGGAGGACATGAGCTGACTGTATAGGCCAGCAAGCACAAGCTGAGTGACAATGGGCAAGGGGGGGAGGACTTACTCGGCGACACACGCGCCGCTGGGGATGGCACCGGAGGCAGAAGCGGCTGCTGGGCAGGAGGAACCCGAGCCCGTTGCCTAGGGACACCACGGGCACGGGTAGAAGGCAAGTCATTCATGACAGTGTCTTTCAGGCAATATATTAGCTCCTGCTGCTGCCAACTCCTGGGTGTCTATTTCAGGCAATATATGGGCTCCTAATGCTGCTGTCAACTCCTTGGTGTGTTTTTCGGGCAATATATGAGCTCCTAATACTGCTGCAAACTCCAATGTGTTTTTCAGGCAATATATGAGCTCCCTATGCTGCTGCCAACTCCACTGTGTGTCTTTCAGGCAATATATGGGCTCCGGAAGCTGCTGCCAACTCCAGGGTGTGTCTTTCAGGCAATATATGGGCTCCTAATGCTGCTGCCAACTCCAATGTGTTTTTCAGGCAATTTATGGGCTCCCTATGCTGCTGCCAACTCCAATGTGTTTTTCAGGCAATACATGGGTTCCTAATGCTGCTGCCAACTCCAATGTTTTTTTCAGGCAATATATGAGCTTGCTATGCTGCTGCCAACTCCAATGTGTTTTTCAGGCAATATATGAGCTTCTAATACTGCTGTCAACTCCAATGTGTTTTTCAGGCAATATATGAGCTCCTAATGCTGCTGCCAACTCCTGGGTGTGTCTTTCAGGCAATATATGGGCTCCCTATGCTGCTGCCAAGTCCAGAGTGTGTCTTTCAGGCAATATATGAGCTTCTAATACTGCTGTGAACTCCAATGTGTTTTTCAGGCAATATATGGGCTCCTTATGCTGCTGCCAACTCCAATGTGTTTTTCAGGCAATATATGAGCTCCTAATGCTGTTGCCAACTCCTGGGTGTGTCTTTCAGACAATATATGGGCTCCTAATGCTGCTGCCAATGCCTGGGTGTGTTTTTCAGGGGATATTTGAGCTCCCTATGCCGCTGCCAACTCCAGTGTGTTTTTCAGGCAATATATAGGCTCCCTATGCTGCTGCCAAGTCCAGAGCGTGTCTTTCAGGCAATATATGAGCTCCTAATGCTGCCAACTCCTGGGTGTGTCTTTCAGACAATATATGGGCTCCTAATGCTGCTGCTGCTGCCAACTCCAGGGTGTGTCTTTCAGGCAATATATGAGCTCCTGCTGCTGCTGCTGCCAACTCCAGGGTGTGTCTTTCAGGCAATATATGGGTTCCTAATGCTGCTGCCAACTCCAGGGTGTGTCTTTCAGGCAATATATGAGCTCCTAATACTGCTGCCAACTCCAATGTGTTTTTCAGGCAATATATGAACTCCCTATGCTGCTGCCAACTCCACTGTGTGTCTTTCAGGCAATATATGGGCCCCCTAATGCTGCTGCCAACTCCAATGTGTTTTCCAAGCAATATATGAGCTCCTAATGCTGCTGCCAACTCCAATGTGTTTTTCAGGCAATATATGAGCTCCCTATGCTGCTGCCAACTCCAATGTGTTTTTCAGGCAATATATGGGCTCCCTATGCTGCTACCTACTCCACTGTGTGTCTTACAGGCAATATATGGGCTCCTAATGCTGCTGCCAACTCCTGGGTGTGTTTTTCAGGCGATATATGAGCTCCTAATACTGCTGCCAACTCCAATGTGTTTTTCAGGCAATATATGAGCTCCCTATGCTGCTGCCAACTCCAATGTGTCTTTCAGGCAATATATGGGCTCCTAATGCTGCTGCCAACTCCTGGGTGTGTCTTTCAGGCAATATATGGGCTCCTAATGCTGCTGCTGCTGCTGCCAACTCCAGGGTGTGTCTTTCAGGCAATATATGGGCTCCTAATGCTGCTGCCAACTCCTGGGTGTGTTTTTCAGGCAATATATGGGCTCCCTATGCTGCTGCCAACTTTACTGTGTGTCTTTCAGGCAATATATGGGCTCCTAATGCTGCTGCCAACTCCTGGGTGTGTTTTTCAGGCAATATATGGGCTCCCTATGCTGCTGCCAACTTTACTGTGTGTCTTTCAGGCAATATATGGGCTCCTAATACTGCTGCCAACTCCAATGTGTTTTTCAGGCAATATATGAGCTCCTTCTGCTGCTGCCAACTCCTGGGTGTGTCTTTCAGGCAATATATGAGCTCCTAATACTGCTACCAACTCCAATGTGTTTTTCAGGCAATATATGGGCTCCCTATGCTGCTGCCAAGTCCAGAGTGTGTATTTCAGGCAATATATGGGCTCATCATGCTGATGCCATCTCAAGGCTCTGTAAATGTGCCACTCTGCGACAGCTAATCTAATAGCGATGCCTCTGATCTGCATGTCATACTTCTTTACAATATTATTTCACTAACCCAGCATGCATCCTATGCATGTTACAGCCAAGCAAAACGTTCTGCAACCCTATGGAGGCTCTCGGACGCCCAGAAATAGCCATTTTTAATAGCAATTCGTCATGAATAAATTCGGACCGAAACGATTTTTCCTGCTGCTGCCAACTCCTGGGTGTGTCTTTCAGGCAATATATGGGCTCCTAATGCTGCTGCTGCTGCTGCCAACTCCAGGGTGTGTCTTTCAGGCAATATATGAGCTCCCTATGCTGCTGCCAACTCCAATGTGTTTTTCAGGCAATATATGGGCTTCCTATGCAGCTGCCAAGTCCAGATTGTGTCTTTCAGGGAATATATGGGCTCCTAATGCTGCTGCCAACTCCTGGGTGTGTTCTTCAGGCAATATATGAGCTCCTAATACTGCTGCCAACTCCAATGTGTTTTTCAGGCAATATATGGGCTCCCTATGCTGCTGCCAATAGAGGTGTATAACAGCAGTAGCAGTCTCTGTGTCCCTAAGGTCTGTGACAGCCAGTAGAGGTGTACAACAGCAGCAGCAGTTTCTGAGTCCCTATGGCATGTGCCAGCCAGTAGAGGTGTATAACAGCAGCAGCAGTCTCTGTGTCCCTAAGGCCTGTGACAGCCAGTAGAGGTGTATAATAGCAGCATCAGTCTCTGTGTCCCCAAGGCCTGTGACAGCCAGTAGAGGTCTATAACAGCAGCAGCAGTCTCGGTCTCCCCAAGGCCTGTGACAGCCAGTAGAGGTCTATAACAGCAGCAGCAGTATCTGAGTCCCTAAGGTCTGTGACAGCCAGTAGAGGTGTATAACAGCAGCAGCAGCAGTCTCTGTGTCCCTAAGGCCTGTGACAGCCAGTAGAGGTGTATAACAGCAGCAATCTCTGTGTCCCCAAGGCCTGTGACAGCCAGTA
This sequence comes from Gastrophryne carolinensis, assembly GCA_027917425.1. NCBI lineage: Eukaryota > Metazoa > Chordata > Amphibia > Anura > Microhylidae > Gastrophryne > Gastrophryne carolinensis. Next base: position 40,386,719 of record CM051238.1, read on the forward strand.
GAGGTCTATAACAGCAGCAGCAGTATCTGAGTCCCTAAGGCCTTTGACAGCCAGTAGAGGTATATTACAGCAGCAGCAGTCTCTGTGTCCCTACGGCCTGTGAAAGTTAATGAAGGGGGGTAAAAACAGCAGTAATCTCTATGAGCCCCAAGCCTTGTAAGCCAGTGTGAGGGTGTTAGCAGCAGTAGCCTCATAGAATCCCTAAGGCCTGTGAAAGCCAGTGGAGGGTGTAAAAGCAGCAGTTTTAATGAACCCCTAAAAACATGTGAAAGCCAGTGGATGGGAGTAACAACAGCAGTAGTCTCCCTGAGCCCCCAAGGCCTGTGGCAGCCAGTTTAGGTGGGTAGCAGCAGTCTCTCAGGGTACTCCTATCCTTGGGGATCAATGCTAATTAGTCATAGGCATGGGGGTGGTAAAATCTGGCATTACCCATGCCTAATTCATCTTCATAAATGTCAGGATCACCATATTTTGTCATGAGAGCCGAGTTCTCTGTGTGGTCACAATAGCCCCCTTCCACGCTAAAAACCCTCTGGGATGCCACCCTGCTGGCTGGGTATGATACCATGGACATGGCCAGATGTCCATTTTCCCTGTCCAGAACTCTCCAGGGTCCATGATGTCATGAGACGGGGGGAGGACTCCAGGCTTAAATGGATAGCTTAGCTACTACAGTTGCTGCCCCTGGCCCCCCTAGCAGTTGTGGGAGTGAAGAGTGAGTACTCAGGGTCCCCCTTATGACCTCTTAGCGAAGATGCCGAATGACTCTGATAGTGTCAGGCTCTGTGGGACACCCGCCTTCAAGGTAAGCCCACAACCCCCAATCTCCTCTGCTAGCTTCACCTTTAGTCAAGCCCCCATTTGCCGGGACGCTTTATACGCCTCGCCGGACACGGTTGCCCCCAGGACTTAATAGCACAAAGGATGTGAGCTTACAGAGGGTGAAGTCGGATGAACCAGAGGCCAGACTGGGCAATGGCGGGTAAGTACTGGAAACAGTTCGGGTGCTTCAGAGAAATCAAGCAAAGTCAGACGTCAAGCCAAGGGTCACACCGGGAGGTCAGAGAGCTGTGCAGTACAAAGGGATGAGACGGAGACGTGGTCGACATTCAAGCAGATGGTCAATAACGATATATACAGGAATTCACAGGAGCAATCACAAAGCCAGCTAAACGCTATCACAGGCACTGACACACTGAAGTGGTAATCCCTTTATAGGACTGAACCTGACTGGATTGGACAGGGAGGCAGTGACTGTGATTGGTGCACTTCGGATCTGTGTGCTGATTGGTGCACTTAGAGAGCTCTGGGCTGATTGCCCAAAACTGGACCTCCTAGGTTTAGCTCTTTTAAACAGCCACCTGTCCTCCCCATTCTCCATTAAATAATGCGTGCTGGGGTCCTCCCCACCCACCTCTTTGTCCTCCAGTTTCTGTAGCTCCTTCTCCACTTTATAAGCCACCTGTTGCTGCAAACAGGGCCTCTGCATGGAGCTGCTGCCTTCTCCTGCTTCTCCACCACTTTATCCAGCTCTGGGCTCAGTTGGACGTGATACATGTGAGCATTGGGCGGGGTCCCCTCGCCAATGTGACATTGCAGGATATCCTCCAGTACATGGAGCAAGAGAATACTATTGTTAAGACCCAGCTATGGAACAGAGTGGCTTCCTCAAATGGTCTCAGCAAATGGCAGGTGTCATGCATCAGTGGCTGGAATGGAAATTGCACTGCAGTGTGAAGCTGGCCGGCTGCTGCATTAGCTAGTCATTAATCACCATTCTCTGCTTATACAGCCAGTCCAACAAATGGAGGAAAGCATTATTATGTCACAAATCATGCAATGTTGTGGTAGGCAATGTTGTCTTTGCAGCTTCACAAGGGGCTTTCCTTGCACGACAGGAGTGGCTAAAGTGCGTGTACAGTTTTTGTGACATGTTTAGCAGTGACTAGTGTTCACTGAATGGGAACTTGTTTATAAGCAAATCAAAAATATTCCTCCCCGCTGCAGTGTCTTGCCATTGTCGGTAACAATGGTCCCAATGTCCAGTTGGTAAGGGGTCTGCCAAGATGAGATTTCCTGGCATATGCAGTTGATCAGTTAATGTTTGGTGTGGCTGCATTTGACAAGGTTCACCAGGTTCAGGACCATGTGACAACACTGGGCCTGGAATTGGTACTATGAAACCTGACCAAGGTGAACTCTTGACAGATGGGAGGGTGAGGACAAGGTGGAGGAGGTGGCGTAAAAGGATGCAGAAAGTCCACTATGGCATTGCGCAGGAGACACTGCTGTGACCTGGCCAAGTTGCTGCTGAAAGAGACCAAGAGACCCAATGAGTGGCCCACATTCTTGTGCACGTAGCTGTGTAGGTATGGTACTGCTTTTATTGAGAAATAATGCCTGTTTGGGACTCTCCATTTTGGGTGGGGGCGTAAGCCATCAGGTTTCCAAAAGGTCCCCTACCTAGAAAGGGAGGAACTGTAGCACTAGCAACTGGGCAAAGTGCACATTGAGCACCACTGAAGGATTGCTGGCATACTAATGTTTTCTTGCAATTACTTCAGGTAGCAGTTGCTGTCTAAATTGAGGATCAGTGGGGGCAATGGAGGAGATGGGGGTGGATGGGACAGACAGACTGCTGCTTGTTGCAGAGGCTGGGGAGCCCTGACTCACGCTGATAATGGGGTTCAAATACCAGAGCAAACTGGGGCACAGAAGTTATCTGCTGAAAGAGAGTCCATGCCAGCCAGGTAGTAAACTGAAGCTGGTAAGCCAAGGAATAATGAATCTTGCGTGCACCTGCAATTGTTGTGAACATTTGTGCACCTGCACATACTGGAAGGCTGGGGATGCAGAGTTGGAACAATACTGTGACACAGTTATTGTAAGAAAAAATCAGTACTATTTAGTTACAAATAATATATTACAAACTCACTGGAATATCCTAGAATCGGATCCGGACCTGGCGAGATGGATATCAGGTGGCCCAAGGCCACAACGTGCACCCAACATGAGACATTCTCTGCCCCAGTCATTTCAAACAGTCTACGGGCTGGCTTGCGGAGCATGGAGTCACAGGGAATTTTCCCTGTGGTAGATGTTCCGTTTGCCAGTACATGGTAAAGGATAAGAAGATACGGAATGTTACTACGGGTAAAACGTTCAACATCAGACAGTTTATTAACTACCGTAGCACAGGGGTGATCTATGCCCTCTGGTGTTCCTGCCCTAAAATTTACGTTGGGGAAACCAGAAATAGTCTCAAAGCCAGATTACAGGCTCATATTTCGAGTATACGCTTGGCAGCAAAACATGTAGAACAAGGTAAGATTATCACTCCGGTTGCCAGACACTTCCTACAGGCCCATAATTCTGACCATAAACAACTTAGGGTCATGGGTATAGAGAGGGTTGGGACGGGCCCCGGGGGGGAGACCTCAAACGCAAACTGCTCCAACGGGAACTTAGGTGGATATATTTGCTGAATTCACAGCAACCTGTAGGTTTAAATGAAGACGTGTCCTTCACACCGTTTTTGGGTTAATTATGTTGTTCTATTAGGGTGATAGTATTAGTGTCACATTTCGCCTATGGTGGTCATGGGGTTTTTGGTTTTGGTTTTGTACAAAAAGGGGGGGGGGGGGGGGGTACACAGTTTTGGGTAGTACTTCCATTGGTGGGTTTCTTCTTCCTTCTATTTCACGTTTCACATGCATTCAGGTATGTTCACTTATGTTATTGCACATATATAGAGATATATATGGATGTGCCTCTTTATGTGTTTTTTCTCACATTATTGTCTATTGTAGATTTATTTAGTTGCACTGCGCGCGTCTTGAGGTGGATCTGATGCCTGTGACACAGCAAGCTGAGGTATTACCTTGAAGGATACGCAAAGAGAGCACTGGGATCGCCGCACGCGGTTTGGGATGCCCTATTGGGCTGATGCGGGGATCTCCCTGGATGCTCGTTCTGTCAGTACAGGTCTCCTCTGGATACAGTGTCCCCCTGGAGTTCTGTCTACAGCCGTCTCGTCCCCTCTTCCCTTTATTGGGCCATTGGGATGGACATCTGATTATCCCGGTATCCATCTGGCTGGAAGGATTATCTGAAATTATACATCTGCAGTAGGATTGTGCTGTTCTCTGCCTGCTCTCGAATTATGAGCCTCTATTGGAGAAGTAATGGAAATGGCCTTGATAATGGAAGAATATGCAAAGAATCCTTCTGTGCTGAGACCATGTTCTGGACTTATGCGCACTGAGGGAGCTTTTAGGTAGGATGAGATATTCATCTAAAAGTTCTCAAAAAAGCTACCCATTGCGCTGTTTGGCATCTGTACCTGTACCTATTGATTTGGTGTTCTGATCCCTCTCAAGTATAAGTGATTAAGCATTGATATAGTTTCACAAATATCACATAAACATATGATTACACAGAGCTCTCAATAATCCACCGTAGTGTACTTCAATCCACACGTGTTAGCACACTAGGAAATCCGCCACCGATCAATCAAGCCTCTTACCAGCATTGATATAGAGTGACACAAGTATATCAGTAATGTTTGTTATAAAGGACCTGTTAGAAGTAACTGATCTAAGAATTTTTCTAATATGTGACATTTGTATATAAGTGTATATTAAAGAACTAAGATGTAGGTTACATAGATATATGTTGTAGGTGTTTTTGTAACATTGTAACATTGATTGTGTGTTGATAGATGTGATTGGTGTTCCACATCAACAGCCTTATGCCCCTTTAGGGGTAGTTGTGAGGAGCGCAATAGCGCTCAGCATGCTAGGCATGCTTGATATCTTTTCATATATGCGCACCGTGCAGAAGGGGCGGGTGGCCACTACTATTTTATGTATCTGCTCACTTATGGGCTTATTCTCCGTACCCCTGGGTTCCCCTTTCTCTCTCCCCCCTCCTTATCTACCCCCCTCCCCTGCCGTTCTGTCATTGCTGGTCTGTCTAGTGACGGCGGGCGGCCGGAGCGCCGGTGACGTCACAGATATGGGGACTGTGAGTTGCATGGACGCTTCGGCCTCTTGCTGACGGGCAGACCTATTGGATAATGGCCTTATTGGCATGCGGCCCTGGCTGTATAGGTGGGGACGACTGGCGCTGGCCCTTTTTGCTCTGTTTTGGGCCGGATTACAGCAGATGCATGATGACGTGCGTTGCTTGGTAACAGCGGGCTGGGACCGCGTGACGCACTTCCGGCCGGAGTGCGCCTGCGCGAGTCCCAGCCCGGCCTCAGCATGGCAATTGATCTGTGCTATTATGTGACAGCTGTGCAGGGTTGCGCACTGGCCATTGAGGACGATGGGGAGGCGGGGGTTTGGGGGATTGAAGTAAGTACCATGGGCTCACATTGGCCACTCTTCCCACTGGGCGGGTATGCGCATTTATTTATAAGGCACTTGATGTGGGGCCCCTCTCATTTCCGCCCTGATGAAGTAGTGTAGGGGTCACTATGACACGCGTTGGCGTTTTATCCCCACAGGGGTACCCCGGTTGGTCTGTATATGCACATTTATAATTTCTTTGTGCTATTTTGTGACAACATTTATAATTGTATTTTTTCTCTTGCACACCCTGGTTAGTCCTCCTGTTATACGATTATTTATAGTGATTCTTTTGATGTTTTACATTGTGGTATTAGTTTTGTATAAAGCACCATTGCACATTTGATTGCAGTTTTGCACATTTTAGTCAGGTGATTAGATTTTAGGTATTGTGATTAGAGTTGGATTTTTGGGTAGTATGATGATCTTTACAGACCCCCGGCGCCCCCTGGTGTTTTTATATATGTATGTCATGTTTGTGGTTTATTTGTATACATGTTAGTATGTCTTTTTATGTAACTATCAAGATTAATAAACTCTTTATACCTTTTTACATTTATGAGTAGTGCAACTCAATAGTTACCTGGCATCTTCCTTTGGGGGAGTGTGGGTTCCCCCATTTCTTTGTTTGGTTCTACTATTTAGTTAGAGCAGAACTCTCGATCAGACGCCTGTTGGGCATTTACAGCCTATGATTGTTTGTCTAATGCCCTGGGTAAGTTGCATAATTTGTTTTCCTTATTGTATATTTGCTTGATATTGTACAGAACTTATGAGCACTGTATACTTATTGTATTGCCTTTGCTGCATTATATTTTTGCAATTTTTGCAATTTATCACCTGGTGTCCTTTTCAGTTTATCTCACAACCTCCTAAAACACATATTATTGTTAAAATAAGTCTCTAAGCAAGTGTGTAACAGGATAAGGGCCCTAAAATTAGAGAGACTCACAAACTGATACACTATTTTTGCCATTGTACAGTGTACACTCATACTGCGTGTAATTGTGATTATTTCCCTTTAACTGCAACACGTTTCTATTTGATTCTATACCTATAATTTGGCTTCAAACCATTACTTGTTCCTATTTTTCTTTGCTCAGTCTATTTTGCTGGTTCAGTTAAAATGGAATGCGGCACTTACCGGAATGGCTAAGACATTATTTTATACAATGAAGCATTATTTTTTATTTTATCGCTGTGCATTCACGCAGTTTGGACACGGCAAGGTTTGGATAAAAGGTTTGAGGGTCACTAAACTGTGTATTCAGCAGCCGTTCGCTTATGAATAATGCAGGAGGGTACACATCCTATAATTCTGACAGACGCAAGCAAGGTCTACCAACAGCCCGGACGACAGTTTAGGAAGCCGCAGCAGCGCCAAGGTTGCTGGATAACGCTAGAACGCCTTAGACACTTTTATGGACTATCTGTGTTAATTAAACTAACAAGCTGGATGAAATTTTCAAGTATTCCTCTATAATGCGACCACGTTCAGGAAGCTAAAACTCTGCCACCATGAAATGCTCTGCCTCTAGAGGACCTCTGATAGTGACTTCCCTGCTGCTGCTGGTTTGCTACAGAAAAACGCTGACTATTAAGCACAAACGACTGCTCTGTCTAGCCGTGCAATCTTCTGCAGAGTCCGCAAGGTGTATTCATTTCAACACAATCACCTTAGAACCAAACTCCAAATTCCTAAGTGGGGTTGTAGCTACACACCCCAAGGTCTCATAGCAAAATGTTAAAGCAGAACTAAAGTCAAAAATACATTAGCTCAAGCAATTAAAAGCAACTAGCTGGAATACCAGCAGTGTCAGATGTGTGGTTCAAAAAGAAAAGGGAGAGTGAATTGGCGGAAGGGGAGGGGTAAGGAATAGGGGAGGAGAGGAAGGGAAAGGGAGGTAGGGAGAGAGGGAGGAGGGAAAGAGGGGGAAAAAAGTAATTCTGATGACGACTTGGCTGTGTAACTGTTCCATCCTTATAGGGATTTTAATGTTGATAGCCTGGGTACCTCCGGACAAATAGACCTAACAAGAGTTACTCTATCTGAGGGGTGTTAAGAAAAAAAGAAAAAAAAATACATTAGATCAGCTAACACTCCAGGCTAGGGATGAGCGAATCGATCCGGACGAACCCGGATTCGATCCCAATTTCAGGAAAAATTCGATTCGGATCGAATCCGAATTTCCCCGCGATTCGATCGCTCGAAGTTTTCCTTTAACATCCATTCATTTACATTTACAGGCATTCTAAGATGGCGGACGGGACATGTCTGGACATCTATCCCGCGCCAGTGCAAGCTGGGGCAGTCACATGCAGCCTATCAGCAGCCAGCAAGCCCGGTGACGTCACAGCGCTATTTAAGTCGGCCATCTTGCTTTTCCTTCCTCATTTCTCTATTGCATTCGTGAGAGACAGAACGTTGTAGTGAGGGAGAGAGGCAGGGACAGACAGGGACAGGCTGGAGACAGGCAGGAGACAGACAGGAGACAGACAGAAAGTCAGCGAAAAACAGGGAAAGGTAGGAAAAATCGGAGGCTGTCACAGGGAGATTTTGTTTTTTTTTTTCATCCAGCCTGAGTGTTACTAGCTGGCTGACTGGCTTTGTTAGCGTTTTCAGGCTGCTTATACTAACTAACTGTGCATATATACTGAACTGATCTTAAGTCTGCTGTGAGGCATCCCATTCTGTGACTACACCAGCCTCTGTTTAAGACCATATAACCATTTGCACTTATTCTAATTGAAATTAGGCCTGATAAAGACACTTTTGCTGTTCATAGCACTACTGGACCCTGCCAGGTGTACTTACTGCTGGTTTTTAGGGCATCCCATTCTGTGACTACAGCAGCCTCTGTTTAAGACCATATAACCATTTGCACTTTTTCTAATTGAAATTAGGCCTGATAAAGACACTTTTGCTGTGCATAGCACTACTTGTCCCAGGTTCACTGCTGGGTTTTTAGGGCATCCCATTCTGTGACTACAGCAGGCTCTGTTTAAGACCATATAACCATTTGCACTTATTATAATTGAAATTAGGCCTGATAAAGACACTTTTGCTGTTCATAGCACTACTTGTCCCAGGTTCACTGCTGGGTTTTTAGGGCATCCCATTCTGTGACTACAGCAGCCTCTGTTTAACACCATATAACCATTTGCACTTATTCTAATTGAAATTAGGCCTGATAAAGACACTTTTGCTGTGCATAGCACTACTTGTCCCAGGTTCACTGCTGGGTTTTTAGGGCATCCCATTCTGTGACTACAGCAGCCTCTGTTTAACACCATATAACCATTTGCACTTATTATAATTGAAATTAGGCCTGATAAAGACACTTTTGCTGTTCATAGCACTACTGGACCCTGCCAGGTGTACTTACTGCTGGTTTTTAGGGCATCCCATTCTGTGACTACAGCAGCCTCTGTTTAAGACCATATAACCATTTGCACTTATTATAATTGAAATTAGGCCTGATAAAGACACTTTTGCTGTTCATAGCACTACTTGTCCCAGGTTCACTGCTGGGTTTTTAGGGCATCCCATTCTGTGACTACAGCAGCCTCTGTTTAACACCATATAACCATTTGCACTTATTCTAATTGAAATTAGGCCTGATAAAGACACTTTTGCTGTGCATAGCACTACTTGTCCCAGGTTCACTGCTGGGTTTTTAGGGCATCCCATTCTGTGACTACAGCAGCCTCTGTTTAACACCATATAACCATTTGCACTTATTCTAATTGAAATTAGGCCTGATAAAGACACTTTTGCTGTTCATAGCACTACTTGTCCCAGGTTCACTGCTGGGTTTTTAGGGCATCCCATTCTGTGACTACAGCAGCCTCTGTTTAAGACCATATAACCATTTGCACTTATTATAATTGAAATTAGGCCTGATAAAGACACTTTTGCTGTTCATAGCACTACTTGTCCCAGGTTCACTGCTGGGTTTTTAGGGCATCCCATTCTGTGACTACAGCAGCCTCTGTTTAACACCATATAACCATTTGCACTTATTCTAATTGAAATTAGGCCTGATAAAGACACTTTTGCTGTGCATAGCACTACTTGTCCCAGGTTCACTGCTGGGTTTTTAGGGCATCCCATTCTGTGACTACAGCAGCCTCTGTTTAACACCATATAACCATTTGCACTTATTATAATTGAAATTAGGCCTGATAAAGACACTTTTGCTGTTCATAGCACTACTGGACCCTGCCAGGTGTACTTACTGCTGGTTTTTAGGGCATCCCATTCTGTGACTACAGCAGCCTCTGTTTAAGGCCATATAACCATTTGCACTTATTATAATTGAAATTAGGCCTGATAAAGACACTTTTGCTGTTCATAGCACTACTTGTCCCAGGTTCACTGCTGGGTTTTTAGGGCATCCCATTCTGTGACTACAGCAGCCTCTGTTTAACACCATATAACCATTTGCACTTATTCTAATTGAAATTAGGCCTGATAAAGACACTTTTGCTGTGCATAGCACTACTTGTACCAGGTTCACTGCTGGGTTTTTAGGGCATCCCATTCTGTGACTACAGCAGCCTCTGTTTAACACCATATAACCATTTGCACTTATTCTAATTGAAATTAGGCCTGATAAAGACACTTTTTCTGTTCATAGCACTACTTGTCCCAGGTTCACTGCTGGGTTTTTAGGGCATCCCATTCTGTGACTACAGCAGCCTCTGTTTAAGACCATATAACCATTTGCACTTATTATAATTGAAATTAGGCCTGATAAAGACACTTTTGCTGTTCATAGCACTACTTGTCCCAGGTTCACTGCTGGGTTTTTAGGGCATCCCATTCTGTGACTACAGCAGCCTCTGTTTAACACCATATAACCATTTGCACTTATTCTAATTGAAATTAGGCCTGATAAAGACACTTTTGCTGTGCATAGCACTACTTGTCCCAGGTTCACTGCTGGGTTTTTAGGGCATCCCATTCTGTGACTACAGCAGCCTCTGTTTAACACCATATAACCATTTGCACTTATTATAATTGAAATTAGGCCTGATAAAGACACTTTTGCTGTTCATAGCACTACTGGACCCTGCCAGGTGTACTTACTGCTGGTTTTTAGGGCATCCCATTCTGTGACTACAGCAGCCTCTGTTTAAGGCCATATAACCATTTGCACTTATTATAATTGAAATTAGGCCTGATAAAGACACTTTTGCTGTTCATAGCACTACTTGTCCCAGGTTCACTGCTGGGTTTTTAGGGCATCCCATTCTGTGACTACAGCAGCCTCTGTTTAAGACCATATAACCATTTGCACTTATTCTAATTGAAATTAGGCCTGATAAAGACACTTTTGCTGTGCATTGCACTACTTGTCCCAGGTTCACTGCTGGGTTTTTAGGGCATCCCATTCTGTGACTACAGCAGCCTCTGTTTAACACCATATAACCATTTGCACTTATTATAATTGAAATTAGGCCTGATAAAGACACTTTTGCTGTGCATAGCACTACTTGTCCCAGGTTCACTGCTGGGTTTTTAGGGCATCCCATTCTGTGACTACAGTAGCCTCTGTTTAACACCATATAACCATTTGCACTTATTCTAATTGAAATTAGGCCTGATAAAGACACTTTTGCTGTTCATAGCACTACTGGACCCTGCCAGGTGTACTTACTGCTGGTTTTTAGGGCATCCCATTCTGTGACTACAGCAGCCTCTGTTTAAGACCATATAACCATTTGCACTTATTATAATTGAAATTAGGCCTGATAAAGACACTTTTGCTGTGCATAGTCTTACTGCTGCCTGCCAGGTGCACTGCTGGTTTTTGGGGCATCCCATTCTGTAACATAGCACACCCCTCTTTATTTACACTAAGCAGCTCTCTTATTTACACTAGGCAGGCCTGTTGGAGGCTGAGTGTTACTGCTCACTTTTGGTGTGCATTATATTCTGTTTCATATAGACCCACCGCTGCCTGGGGGTTCTTAAAATATCACCTACTACCACACCAGTTAGACTATGTCGGGCAGACAAGTGCCTGGAAGTGAAAAGAGGAGTGGCAGAGGCCAAGATTCCGCAGGCAGAGCTCGCAGCAGACTGGGGGCCAGTAGCAGCAGGAGTCACGCTGAGAGACCTAATCTGCCAGTATCTGCTAGCGGTCGGGTCTCCACCAGTAACGCATCTGCCGTGGTTGAATGGTTGACGCGCTCATCAACAACATCATCACAACTTACGTCTGAGACCCCCAGTCTAGGGTCGGTAGGTTCCTCTGACACAACCCTGAGTTGGCATGCCCCGAGAGCAGTCCCTGTCCTCCCATTGCCTCTGTCCTACGCCGTTCCCTCCCCCAGCGACGTATCCTATGCTTTGGGTTCAGCTCCTCTCTTTAGTGGGGAGGACGATCAGATAGAGGACAGTCAGCAGCTACTGCCCATCCAAGAAATGGAGGTGGCTTCTTTAGCTAGGCAGACAAGTAGTGAAGTGGACAGTGTCGTGGGTGCTGCGAGCGTTTCAGCTCCTGCGCCAGACACTGTTGACGAATCCACGAACATCAGTGACGTACAGCCACAACTCGGCGATAATGATGATGACGATGAAGCCGATCGCACTTGGGAGCCGGGTGATGAAGGGGCTTCATCGTCATCATCAGGAGAAGAGGGGCGCAGGTTGCCCCGGAGTCAGCAGCTCAGGCAGCAAGGTGGCAGCAGCATGGCTGGCAGGCAGCATGGGGGCACAATTGTAAAGCCTGGAGCCAAACGGGGCTGGGGCCGGGGTAGAGCACCTGCTGCGCGGCAGGCTACCTTATCAGGAGGTAGTGGGGCAGGGGTTCCTGGAGTTGGCAACAGCAGCAGCGAATCAGTGAGGCCTGTTGGTGGAAAAAGTAGCTACTCGGCAGTGTGGCAGTTTTTCCTGAAGCATCCGCAGGAGGGTAACATGGCCACATGCAAGATATGTAGGCAGAAGGTGAAGCGTGGCCAGGGACCAAATGTTGGCACCACGGCCCTGCGTCAACATATGCAGCGTCACCATAAAGCGGCCTGGGAGAACCTAGGCTCCGGAGAGGTGGGCCAGACTGCTTCCTCACCGAGTGGCACGCCGCTCCCAATTTCTGCCAGCCAAGGCTCCAGCACCTCAGCCGAAGGCAGCTGTGCGTCATACCCATCCTCTGTCGCTCCTGCTCCTCCTCCTCCTCCTCCAAGTCATGCATCCCGCCAGCAATCCATCAGCGAAGCCATGTCCAAGAGACAGCAGTATGCGCCCACTCATCCTACGGCGCAGAAGCTGAATGTGCTCCTGTCCAAGTTGCTGGTGCTGCAGTCGCTCCCTTTTCAGGTGGTGGAATCTGCACCTTTCAGAGAACTGATGGCTTGTGCCGAGCCGAGGTGGAGAGTCCCAAGCCGTCATTTCTTTGCCAAGAAGGCAGTACCAGCGCTGCACACCTTTGTTGAACAGAAGGTGGGCCAGTCCTTGAGCCTGTCGGTGTGTAGCAAAGTGCATGGCAGCGCCGACATCTGGAGCTGTAACTACGGTCAGGGACAGTACATGTCGTTTACGGCCCACTGGGTGAATGTGGTCCCTTTGCAGCAGCAGCAGCAACTTGGACAGGTCACGCCGCTTCGGCCTCCGCGCTCCCTGCCCGTTGGGCCTGTGACACCGTGCGACTCGGCCTCCTCATCCTCCGCCATCTCCTCACCCTCCACTGTAGGCTCAAGTCTCAGTGCCCCTCCAGTCTACCATGTGTGCAGGGCACAGAGGTGTCACGCAGTGCTTCACATGGTTTGTCTTGGCGAACGGAGTCACACAGGGGAGGAACTGCTTAAATGTATTCATCAGGAAATCCAAACATGGCTTACTCCAAGAAAACTTAAAATGGGAATCATGGTTACCGACAATGGGAAGAACATTTTGTCTGCGCTGCGCCAAGGAAGCCTGACCCATGCCCCCTGCATGGCTCACGTCTTCAATCTGGTTGTCAAGCGGTTTCTGAAGTGTTCCCCCCATCTGCAAGACATCCTAACAACTTCAAGGAAACTTTGCATGCACTTCAGCCACTCCTACACCGCCAAACACACCCTTCTTGAGCTACAGCGTCAGAATGGTATCCCCCAACATAGTCTGATTTGCGATGTTTCCACCCGTTGGAATTCCACCCTTCACATGTTGGACCGATTATATGAACAGAGAAAAGCCATCACGGATTTCCTGATGATCCAAGCAGATAGGGGGACTCCCCTGTGTAACTTCAATGTCAACCAGTGGCAGCTCATACGTGACACCTGCCGTTTGCTCAGGCCCTTTGAGGAAGCCACTTTATTTGTCAGTCGGCAGGATTACGGGATGAACGACGTGATTCCACTGCTTCATGTACTACAGCACATGTTGGAAACCATGGCTGGTCAGGGCACTGGAGACATGGCGTTTACATCTTACGGCCACATGAACCCCGTTAGAGCTGAACTGGAGGAGGAGGAGGAAGAGGAGGAGGAGGAGTTGCCCAGCGAAACACAGTTTAGGCTTGGCGAAATGGCTGGTTTATCTAGTCAGCGGACAGGAGAGGAGGAGCAGGAGCAGCCAGAGGAGCTAGAGGTTTTTGAGGAAGGCGAGACAGAGGACCCGGGCACACCGTGGCAGTATGCAGTGGAGATGGAGACAGGTAGTCCATCCGAGTCACTTGCGCAAATGGCACGAAGCATGCTCACGTGCTTGCGTAGTGACCCCAGAATTGTTTCCATCTGTCGGCGGGATGACTTCTGGCTGTCCACCTTATTGGACCCTCGCTTCCGGCACAAAATGGGGGCATTTTTTAAACCCACCGAGAGGGAGGACAAACTCAACTACTACAAAGACATTCTACGTAGGCAGTTGGCCGATGCCTATCTGTGCCATGGTCCATACTCTCACAGGTCTGACTCGAGGGGACCTCTGCGCTCACCTTCCACTGCCATGGCCGCTGGGGGGGTTGGCAGGAGCAGCAGCAGCAGCTCCATCAGCAGCAGCAGCCTCAGTCTTCAGTCGCTAATGAGTAGCTTTCTACACCCGCATAGTGAGGCTACTCATGAGCAGCAGGAAGACCTGGAGCAGGACCTCAACCAGCAGGTCATGTCATACTTTGACATGACCATGCCAACACACCTTGAGGATCCGCTGGACTTCTGGGCAGCCAAACTTGATTTGTGGCCGCAACTAGCAGAGTTTGCCCTGGAAAAGCTGTCCTGCCCGGCAAGTAGCGTGCCATCTGAGCGGGTGTTTAGTGCGGCGGGGGCCATAGTTATGGCGAGGAGAACTCGTCTGTCAACTAAAAATGTGGAGAGACTCGCCTTTGTCAAAATGAATCAGGGATGGATCAGCCAGGATTTCCACCCACCAATGCCTGATGCATGCGACTAGATTCAGCATGGTGCCACGTTTTACACTTTCCAAATGGTGCAAAACATATTTATGTCTTTAGGCCAATTTTTGGGCTCCTGCTGCTGCTGCTGCCAACTCCAGGGTGTGAATCATCCAATTCTTGGGCTCCTGAAGCCAACCCCAGGGTCTCTTTAAAGTAATTTGGGCTTCTGCTGCTGCTGCTGCTGCCAACTCCAGGGTGTGAATCATCCAATTTTTGGGCTCCTGAAGCCAACTCCATTGTCTCTTTCAAGTAATATTTGGCCTCCTGCTGCTGCTGCCAACTCCAGGGTGTGATTCATCCAATTTTTGGCCTCCTGAAGCCAACCCCAGTGTCTCTTTAAAGTAATATTTGGGCTCCTGCTGCTGCCAACTCCAGGGTGTGATTCATCCAATTTTTGGGCTCCTGAAGCCAACCCCAGGGTCTCTTTAAAGTAATATTTGGGCTCCTGCTGCTGCTGCTGTCAACTCCTGCCAACTCCAGGGTGTGATTCATCCAATTTTTGGGCTCCTGAAGCCAACTCCAGTGTCTCTATAAAGTAATCTTTGGGCTCCTGCTGCTGTTGCTGCTGCCAACTCCAGGGTGTGATTCATCCAATTTTTGGGCTCCTGAAGCCAACTCCAGTGTCTCTTTAAAGTAATATTTGGGCTCCTGCTGCTGCTTGCAACTCCAGGGTGTGATTCATCCAATTTTTGGGCTCCTGAAGCCAACCCCAGTGTCTCTTTCAGCCAATGTTTGGGCTCCTGCTGCTGCTGCTGCCAACTCCAGGGTGTGATTCATCCAATTTTTGGGCTCCTGCTGCTGCCAACTCCAGTGTCTCTTTAAAGCAATGTTTGGGTTCCTGCCCCTCATAGTGATGCCACTTTAACTCTCTTGAATTCAATTGTGCCGCTCTGCGATTCTATTAGTGATGCCTCTGATCTGCATGTGATATTTATTCAAAGTATTATTTAACTAACCCAGCACGCATCCTGTGCGTGTTACAGCAAGGCAGAATGGTTTACAACCCTATTGAGGCTCTAGGAGGCTCAGAAATAGCCGTTTTTAATAGCGATTCGTCGCGAATTTATTCGGGTCGAAACGATTTTTGTCGGAAAATTCGGCGAATCAGTCGAATCGAATTTTTCAAAAGTTCGCTCATCTCTACTCCAGGCCATCCTAAATTGGGATGCTTCTCTTACTATCGATCCAGAGGAAGCCTGAGATTACTACTCATTCATGTTCCTGTGCTGTGCCACAGAACCAGGGGTGAAGCCAAGGAGGGGGGGGGGGGTCCCAGGTCTGGACCCCCAACCAGAAAGACAGTAAAGTGTTTTTTGCAACTTTAAAAAATATAAGTCTTGAACACCCCTGGTACAATAATTTGATAACATTTCTGCTTAAAGGAAACCCTCAGTACATATATATACAACAAAAAGGGGTCACAGGTGCACACCATATACATGAAACTATGCAACAGGTTTGCATGGCATGTGTAACAAGATGAATGTAACAAATATAGATACATTATATGTACAAGATCCACTTGGAAAGCTGGCCGCAGATAAGTTTGATAGAAGTGACTCACCGATTCAGATTTTATAAAATGTATAGCTCCAAGTTCACACTATGGATATTACAATAAACAGAAAAACGACTTGTATATATAATACCAAAGAAAGAAAAGACTCTATATATTTATTTAGAGCTGCATCCTGTGACCTCATCAGGGTTAAATAAGGTGCAACATACAGGGATAATACAAAGTCCCTAATGCAGGATATGCTGCCTATTCACATACTGTACATTATCTCCTTCACTTAATATGCCCAATTTGGGGATGCATGGGCTGAGATCTACTTGTTCACTAAGGCTCAATCACCATAAAAACGCATCATTCTGGCAGTCCCACAGCACATGCATAGGCTCCTGTCCAATCAATGCTGTCCTCCTGCTGATGTCCTTTACCACTCACTTAACCCCTCCACCCTCTGCTACTATCCTCTACCACTCACCTAACCCCTCCACCCCCTGTCGCTGTCCTCCACTGCTCACCTAACCCCCTTCATCCACTGAACCTATCCTCCACCACCCACCTAACCCCTCCATCCTTTGCTGCTGTCCTCCACCACTTGCCTAACCTCTCCACCCCTGCTGCTGTCCTCTACTGCTCACCTAACATTTTCACCCCCTGCCAATGTCCTCCACTCCATCCCCTGCTACTGTCCTTTACCACTTAGCTAACCCCTCCACCCCCTGTCACTGTCCTCCACCACTCACCTACCCCCACCACCCCCTGCCAATGTCCTCCACCACTTGCCTAGCATTGGCGTGCTGCGTGCACCTATCCTCTTCCTCCTCTTTCCCATTTTAAAACTTTGAGAGGTTCCGGGACCGACCTTTTCCAGGACATGCGCCCCCCCCCAGGGCAAAATTCTGGGACAGAACCTTCCCTGCTGGTGACCCTGCTGTAAAGGGGCTTTGAGGCATTCTGGAGGAACAAGCTACCACTCAGAGTGTATGGGTCCACTTTAAAGCCAAGCTGAAATATTTGCCTGCACATACTTTAGTGGGGTAATGTGCAATAAGCATTTATCCTGTTAAAGGATTAAAGCCACCTGTGCAGTAATCATATTGATCAGACGCTTAGCTGAGGATTTTACTTGCGCTTTCCATAGACAGATGAGCGAGCAGCAGAATGGGACTTGGCGGCAGCAGGAGAACACGGTGCAATGAGAAAATAATTTGTATGGATTTCATACACAAATATATGGTTACTTTCCATGCTGAAAATCAATGGTCAAGCCAAGGCACGAAACAAAGGCGCAGCAAACATAGATTGGGATCTCTGCCCCTTGAACTATTTAAAAAGTAAAGCAGATTCATTAAAAAAATGTAATCTATCTATACAGCAGTCTAAAAACCTAAAAAAAGTACCACTTGGATGGTAGGTATGGGTCATCCACACCTAAAACCATGTTAAAAAAGCATAGAATCACCATACAGTTTTATACAGTTAACAGCAATTTTGTATTTATGAAACATTTTTGGGGGGGTTATATGGCCATTGTATGCTTGCACAAACATAGGAATTTTTCCTTTGCATTTAACTCATCAGTGCAGTGAGTATACACATGCCCGGAGTGGTGGGCTGCTCTAATTATGGTGCTCGGGGAGCAGTTGGGGTGGTTATGTGTCTTGCTCAAGAGCACTTCAATCATGTTCTATGGGCAGGAATCGACCAAGCCATCCTCTGGTCACAGGATCGCTGCCCCTCAAACTCAACTAAATCAGACTTTTATAGTTTTACTTTTGGAAGCAGATCAGGTTGGAGTACAGGTCAGTCTGTGACCTGGCCGAATACCACCTTATGGGGTACTTGTATCACTGGTTGGGTACCCCTGCTTTAGAAACTTTGCTGTGTGTTATTTTACTATATATATATATATATATATATATATATATATATATATATACAGTGCTTCAACCATTGCCCATGATCTATCTAGATACAGGTCAACCTCTTTTTTATCAAGTACCACTTTGCATTTTCTAATTATCTCAAGTACCAATTATCTTAAAACAACAATTTTAAGGGCATTAAAAACACGAAAATTAGCATACATAGTTTAATTAGTTTTTTATTCAAGAAGCAAAACAGGCTTGGGTAAGTATAGATGGCGGCAGATCAGGTAAGGACAGAGATCAGTCTGCAGCTTGCTAGGAACCACCTGATGCAGTTGCGCTATCCAGATGAAGAAACTTGTTTATCAGGGTGTTATTCTACTTTAAGTGTGCACAGTGCCACCAGCTGACTGGCCAATGCTGCAACAAGGGTTTAAACTTAAAGCGGACCAAGAGTCAAAAATGACTTAAAGCAGACCAACACAACAAACGGCGCTCATATGCCCCCCTCCCCCAGGGCAATTTAGATTGCTGCACATAAACATTCATTTACCCTTTTCCAACTCTTGCTGTGGTAAATTTTAAAAACCAGATGGTGGCTCATTTATCTGCAGGCCGTCTGCAAACAGGAAGTGCTGCTGGGCTTCCTGTCACTGTGCAATGTCAGTTATGCCAGTTCGGAGAGGAAGCTCCAAAATGGTGGTCTCCTTTCTCTTTGAACTGTACCAGTCTGTTGGTCAGGTTTAACACTGACACCAATATTATTCCACAGGTGGGTGGGGTGACCTGCTCTCTAGTATGGGCTACGTTGTCAAACAGAGCACTACATTGTGTATTAATATGCACCACATAGATCATTGATTGGATAAGAGCCAGCGCATGTGCCGCGGGATTGATGGAGAGATGAGTATACAGGCTGCCCCAAGGGGTTTAAAGTGAACCTAAACCCAGGATTTTCACTATCCTGTGTTTTGGTCCTTTCCCCCAGGGCACCCCGATCGGGGGTGCCCCACTGTGTGAAACTCCCAAGATCGCCCAAACTCACTCACCTCTTCCCGGTCCTACGGTGCATGCGCCGCTGCTTGTCCAATCAGTGCGCTCGGAGCTGCTGACGTCACGCCATCTAAGACGGCATCTAAGGCCAACAGCTCTGAGCGCACTGGGGGCTGCATCCCCCGCTTCCCCCTAACAGGGAGTGTGTCCGCGCCGGCCACTCACACATTCCTGGCGCAGGCACGCACCCTGCTAGAGGGACCGCAGGGATGTGGCTACGGCTCGTGCATGCGCTGTTGGACCGGGAAGCAAGGTAAGTCGACCTGGGGGGTTTTACACAGCGGGGCATCCCCATTTTGGATACCCCGAGGGGAGGGAATTGATCTACCCGGGAATTTTAAAGATGCGGCGTGGGCTTTAGTCCACTTTAACACAGCAGGGGTCCCCCAGGGACATGGACAAACACCCAGAATAGTAAAAATCTCCCCGGCCTCCTTTATGGAGTTATGTCCGCCGTGCTTATTACAACTGCTTCCCGGTCCAATGGTGCATGCATGAGCCGTAGCCGCATCCCTGCTTCCCCCTAATAGGAAGCGTGCTCGCACCAGCCATTCAAAAATGCCTGGCGCAGGCACGCGCCCTGCTAGAGGGACAGCGAGGATGCATCCACGGCTCATGCATGAACCATTCGACTGGGAAGCAAGGTAAGTGAACGGGGTGACCCGGGGGTTTCACACAGCGGGGCATCCTGATTTTGAATGCCCTGGGGGGAGGGCATCGATCAGCCAGGGAATCTTATAGATTCCCGGGCCAATTGTCGTGGGCTTTAGTCCACTTTAACACAGCAGGGGTGCCCCAGGGACATGGACAAAAAGCCAGGATAGCTAGTGCCGATCGGCGTGGGCTTTAGTCCACTTTAACACAGCAGGGATGCCTCAGGGACATGGACAAAAAATAGGATAGTTAAAATTACCCCGGCCCCCTTTCTGGAGTTATGTTTGCCCTGCGTTTTACTATCAACAATTTCTCCAGCATCACAATGGTCCCACCTGTTGCCCAAATAATGTCTTTGAATCCTTAAAAAAGAGAAAAAAAAAGAAAAAAAGCTGCAGGATTCCAACATTCCTTGGATTTAAAATGGGTTAGAAAATTCCTAGCAGTAACATTCCGACTAAGATTTTTCGATTGATGGCCCCTCAATAGCAAAGACACTGCAATGAGAATGATGAGAGGACCAGACGGCAAATAGACACGCTTATAAAAATGATTCAGCGCCGTGAAGATCCGCGTCCACCCTCCCGGCTCGCGTCAGACAAATATCTGAAGTCACACTGTACGCGGACAGCCCATCAGCTTTCCATTTACAGCATCACCTGTTAGATGATGAATGTGTCCAGCAGATCAGAGCAGCCGCCTGGAACGCCATAAAGACAGCTAAAGGCTACAATGACTTTTCCTGGACGTGCGCGCCAACGCTGCACTAAAACAATCCCGTTATTTATGAGGCTCCGGCCTGATGCTAAATTGATGGTAATATAATACAGCTTTTCCCTCTATCGTGGATTTATACAGGGACGTTGCTTTTATTGCTGAAGGTAAAAGAAAAGCCAAATAAATTATTTGCTGTGGCATGACCATAAAGCATTGTCTAAAGTATTTTATGGGGGATGCTTGAAGCGTTTTAATTAGACTGCACTTTGTTAAAAGAAGACTTTGAAACTTTTAGTGTTGCTTTTGGTAACTGACCAACATGTGTCAGCAGAAGTGAAGATGGGGATTGATGTCTGAGAAAGTGGGAGGAGCAGACTTACTATACAGTAGGTTTTGGGCCCTTGCTAAGGAGTCATTTTGGCTCATCCCTACTTACTATTACTCTGCTCCTTCAAACAATGATTGCTACTCTTTAACTCCTTTGCTTACACCCTTTTGACCAAAGAAAAACATGGGCACCAGTCATAATTTTATAATACAACATTAACTCTTTATGGTTTCTTCATGTCAAGCCTTGAGGGATGTCACATCTTCCCCCAAGTCCTGGGGAAGCACCAGGCTGGAAGCCGAATCAACGCCTCCATCCACTTGGTTCAAGGGTTAAAATGGACTTCCCATCCACCTCAACGGAGGAGCGTAACCAAACACCATGTGCCACATTGCCAACCTCCTTGATAGAGATGAGTGAACTTCCTAAAAATTTGATTCAGACCATTAGCAGAAAATCATTCTGGTTCGTCCGAATCGAACTTTTTAGAATTGCTCATATCTAGGGTTTAAAAAACAACAATAAACTCCCCTGTTTCAGGTGGCGGGTGTGGGGTTCCTCTACCCAGCTTCTGAGGCTGCAGTTAGGAATACGAGCCAGCAAAGTCTAATGAGTAGGGGGAGAAAAGGTAACTATGTTTATGTATTTGTTTTTTGTCTGGACAGGGGGTTTCAAAAACCAGGTATTATTAAATGTATGGGACCTGCCAGAGAAAAAAATATTTGAGCCCACCAGAGGAAATGATTCTTGAAGCCCATCAGAGAAAATGATTCTTGGGACCCACAAAAGGAAATGATTCTTGGAGCCCACCAGAGAAAATCATTCTTGGAGCAAACCAGAGAAGATCATTCTTGGAGCCAACCAGAGAAAATTATTCTTGGAGCCCACAAGAGAAGATCATTCTTGGAGCCCACCAGAGAAGATCATCCCTGGAGCCAACCAGAGAAAATCATTCTTGGAGCCCACAAGAGAAGATCATTCTTGGAGCCCACCAGAGAAGATCATTCTTGGAGCCAACCAGAGAAGATCATTCTTGGAGCCAACCAGAGAAGATCATTCTTGGAGCCAACCAGAGAAGAACATTCTTGGAGCCAACCTGATAAAATCAAGCTTGGGGGCCACCAGAGAAAATCAAAGCTACTATTTAACTTTGCTTTCACTTTGCTTTTTGCCCAAATAAAAACATGGACAACAGTCATAATTTTATAATACAAATCTAACTTTTTTATGGTTTCTTCATGCCAAGCCTTGAGGGATGTCACATCTTCCCAATTCATTCTTGGAGCCAACCAACCAGAGAAAATCAAGCTTGGGGACCACCAGAGAAAATCAAGCTTGGGGCCACCAGAGAATATCAAGCTTGGGGGCCACCAGAGAAAATCAAAGCTACTATTTAACTCCTTTGCTTTCACTTTGCTTTTTGCCCAAATAAAAACATGGACACCAGTCATAATTTTATAATGCAAACTTAAATTTTTATGGTTTCTTCATGCCAAGCCTTGAGGGATGTCACATCTTCCCAATTCATTCTTGGAGCCAACCAGAGAAAATCAAGATTGGGGGCCACCAGATAAAATCAAGCTTGGGGGCCACCAGAGAAAATCAAGCTTGGGGCCATAAGAGAAAATCAAGCTTGGAGCCAACCAGAGAAAATCAAGTTTGGAGGCCATCAGAGAAAATCATTCTTGGAGCCAACCAGAGAAAATCAAGCTTGGGGGTCCCCAGAGAAAATCATTCTTGGGGCCAGCAGAGGAAAATACCATTTTGTGAGTACTCACCTGAAAAATGGATATTGTCAGTGTGCCACACACCCCGCTTCCCCTTTAATTCTTACGATCGGGTTACTCCACCAGCAGGTGGCGACATTGCAGGGAGAAGTCTTGAAAAAGAGCCCCTTCCGGCCTACATATACCTGGGACCTCCCACTTAACACCAGTGATTTAAAAAGCAGAAAGACAAGGTACCAGGAAATCCAACGGTAACCTCAAAATAAAGAAAAGCTTCACCATATAAAGGATCCAGGATACCAAAAAGGGTGGGTGAAGCGGGGTGTGTGGCACACTGACAATATCCATTTTTCAGGTGAGTACTCACAAAATGGTATTATTCTCAGTGTGCCGCACACCCCGCTTCCCCTTTAATTCTTACGATCGGGACATCCAAAAGCAGTGTCCACAAGGGATGGGTATCCGAAGGCAAAGTGAAGCATAACTTAAATGACTGCAGTCTGCAGAACTTTGCAGCCAAACACAGCATCCGCTGAGGCCCGCACATCAACCTTGTAAAACTTAGAAAAAGTATGAACAGAAGACCAAGTAGTGGCCTTACAAACTTGTTCAACAGAAGCTTGGTGCTGAAAAGCCCAAGACGCTCCAACGGCGCGAGTAGAATGAGCAGTGATACGAAAAGGGGGAACTTTCC
This sequence comes from Gastrophryne carolinensis, assembly GCA_027917425.1. Lineage (NCBI taxonomy): Eukaryota > Metazoa > Chordata > Amphibia > Anura > Microhylidae > Gastrophryne > Gastrophryne carolinensis. Next base: position 40,410,007 of record CM051238.1, read on the forward strand.
CCTTAGCAGAATAGGCCGCAATAATGGCCTGATGTATCCATTTGCTAATGGAAGATTTGGCCGGCGCCAAACCCTTCCTAGGCCCACAGGGCACAACAAAAAAGGCATCAGTTTTACGAAAAGGAGAAGTAATAATCAAATAGTACTTAACACAGCGTACTACATCCAAACAATGCAAACCCCTCTCCTTGTCATTCTTAGGCTTAGGACACAGGGAGGGAAGAACAATATCCTGAAGAAAGTCCGGTTTGAACCGAAAGACCACTTTGTCCTGATGCCTCTCAAAGAGGAATAGACAAGGCCGCCAACTCCAAGACACGCCGAACCGAAGTGATAGCTACCAAGAAGACAATCTTCTGAGTCAGGGTAGACAAAGCAATATCTTGCAAAGGCTCAAAGGGAGGAGCCTGAAGAGCAGAAAGAACATAATTCAAGTCCCAAACAGGGAGTAATGGTTTCCTGGGAGGCCGCACATGCGTAACCCCCTGGAAAAAAGTTTTAACTAAAGGATGAAGCGCAAAACGCTTCTGAAAAAAGATAGATAAGGCAGAAACCTGCCCTTTCAGAGTACTCAGCTGAAGACCAGAGTCCAGCCCTGATTGTAAAAACTCCAGAATCCTGGAGACCGAAAAGACCCTACAAGGCAAAGATCTAACCTCACACCAAGCGATATAGGCTTTCCAAGTCCTATAGTAGGTGATAGAAGAAGACCTCTTTTGGGCACCGATCAGAGTTTTAATAACTGAGTCAGACAGACCCTCCTCCTTCAAGATGGAGGTCTCAGCAGCCAAGCCGTCAAACCCAGCGCTGGTAAATTGGGGTAAGACAGCCGACCCTGAGTGAGCAGATCGGGCCGAAGAGGCAGAATGAGCTGATTCACTGTCAGCCAAACGATGTCTGCGCACCATACTCATATTGGCCATCTTGGGGCCACGAGAATGGCGGACACCCTTTCCAGAACCAGCTTCCGTACCACCCAGCCTAGCATGGGTATCGGAGGAAACAGGTACAGAAACCCCGGGTCCCCCCAGCTCAGGGATATGGCTTCCGCCGCCAGAGCCAGAGGATCCTGGGAGAGCGACACAAATATCGGGAGCCTGCAATTGTGACGAAAGGGAAACAGGACCACCTCCGGTGTCCCCCACCGGAGCGGACTGCAGACTGCCGAGAGACAAGGAACATGTGCCTTCGCCCAGGTCAGGATCAGGGACACCACTCTGAGGGCACCCAGACTGCAAGTCCCTCCCTGATGACTGATGTAAGCAACCGCTGTTTGATTGTCCGAGCGAAGCTGAACCAGAAGGCCCAGACCCTGATGAGACAAAAGAGCAAGAACCAGACGGAAGGCTCTCAGCTCCAGAACAGACGGCCGAGGGTAGGAAAGAAGGACCCAAGCCAACTCCTGAATCAGACAAATTTTGGACTGAGTGAGAAACACCCTGTGTTGACCGGAATCCGACCGCATTCCCAGAAAGGACACCACCCTGGCCAGAGCAAGGGAGGACCTTGGAAGGTTGAAAAACTTCAGATGCAGGAATAATGGATCTAACTGCCAGCAGAAGAAGCGCCGAAGCACAAATTGGCCGTAGTGTCAACCCGGCACTGATAAAACCATGGCGAGCCAATTGATCAATCCGACAATCCTCACCATCCTTAATGGTAGTGGTGTCAGAAAAGTGCAACGCAGCCGAGCCAGTCAGCCCTAACACAGGGGTATCGTTGTCGGGGGGCACTGACCAAAGCTTCACCAAGTCCTCCGGAAAGGGATAACGCTTATCCCAATTAGGAGGAGTTCCAACCAGGCGCGCGGGTTGTTCCCATTCCTTAAGGACAACCCTCTCAAAGTGCTGTTGCCTGGGAAACACCAAACGCGGCGGGGGTACGTCAAACAACTCACCCTTTGGCAGAGGGACCACCACAGGCGGATCCAAGGCCTAAACTTTAAACATTTGAGCCAAAATGGAAGGAGTGTCAATGGACACCCCCACAGCCTGATCACCAGCAGTGTCAAACAATAGCTGGTCTGCAGGCTCATCCGACTCCTCAAGGAGTTCCCCCTCCTCATCAGGGGGACAATCGGACCAATCCAAAAATTCAGGTACCTCACCCTCCGAAGCAGGCACTGCCGGAGAAAGGTGCTTCCGCTTTGCCGTAGCCTTCTGAGCCACTGAAGCGGAAATTATTTTCTCGAGGTTGGCTAACCGCGCATGCACCCCGGAATGCGAATCCCCATGTCATACGGGGTCCGGAATAGGTTGGGGGGATAGGAGATGACGGAAGTTGCGAGGAGCCAGAAGCCGGAGCAACGGACTGGCGCGCAATGTTCTGCCTTGCACATGGAACGCATAATATGACATCATCGCCTGGGAGCGGAGCCCCACAACCCCCACACAGCCTGGATAGCCCCGAAGAGCCATTTCCGGTAACGTTGGAAGCCTCCATATGGTGAATTTGTGGTATTCGCAACAACCCAGGGTTTTACGCATTAAGCAACCCGGGATGCCCCTTTGTAATTAAAGTCCCGGAAGTGGGAGGATTTTTTTTTTTTTAAACCTAGGAAAATCCCAATTTAGAGACTAAGACTAGCCAGGTATAACAGACCGGGAGAGCCACTGCAGTGAGGGGATCCCAGAATCTGTGGGGGAAAAGAGACCACAGTCAGTCCCCCAACCAGTATGCACCACATTCATACATAACTAACAAGGCAAACATATATGAATAGTTTAAACATCATGAATAAAATATACATGACACATGCTATTTCAAGGCAAAGCCAGAGAGTGCATCAATAAAAAATAAGAGTATATACCTGCATAAATATATATATATATATATATATATATATATAAATAAATAAATATATATATATATATATATATATATATATATATATACATATAACCACACATACACACATACCCAAATACAGGCATTTGACCCATACATAAGCAGAAGTGCCCCAGGAAAAAACGCTATACAGCTCAAGCCACACTGGACCTCTTCCCCCACCGGCTTCAGCACACCTGTCTCTAATGAGACAGGGGAAGTGAAAGGCGGGCCCGGACACCAGCAGCCCAAGCCACGCGCCGCCACCGCAGCGCTGCCCTGCCAAAGCACTTCCACACATAACACTAAGTAAAGCACCTCATGCAACACGCACCCCCCCCCCCCCCATTTAGCGAAGGGAGAAGGGACTGAGCGGGAGAAAGTGACCTAAAGGGAACATCGGGACAGGGGCATCCCAAATCCGGATCACCATGCCGGATAGCCGCATTGCCCCACAAGTGGGGTCGAGCGGAGGAGATAAGCTCCTAGGCACCTAAAGTGCCATCTACCTTTGCCCAGCCCGCAGCCTAGGCTGGGAGGCTTCCGTTTAACTAGGCATAAACAACACAATAGAACTGGGCAGAAATAGACCAAAAGGGGATGCCGGGTTTGACCCCGGCTACCTGCAAGTAGGAGACTTCTTTCTTCTGTCTTGTCGCTTCATGCAGAGAGAAAAAACTGGTGTTAAGTGGGAGGTCCCAGGTTTATGTAGGCCGGAAGGGGCTCTTTTTCAAGACTTCTCCCTGCAATGTCGCCACCTGCTGGTGGAGTAACCCGATCGTAAGAATTAAAGGGGAAGCGGGGTGTGTGGCACACTGAGAATATCATTTTTGGGACTCACCAGTGGAATGCATTCTTGGGATAAACCAGAGGAATTCATTCTTGGGGTACACCAGGGGAAATCAGTCTTGAGGGTAACCAGAGGAAATCATTCTCTGGGCCCACCAGAGGAAATAATTCTTGAAGCCCACCAGAGGAATGCATTATTGGGGCCAACCCTTCAGCTAGACAGAAAAAATACATCACCACTCTAAATCATATAGGAAACAAAATTATATTTTTGTTGCACAATATAAAACGTCATGTTTAATAATTACATATCCAAAGTAAGTTAATGAAGAAAAACTGCCCTGATGGTGGCTCTGGTTCAGTGGCTAGGGCACTCTGGAGGATCTTCTAGTGCAGACCTGGGCATTGTAAGGCTCCAGGGCCACATACGGCCCTTTGATTGGCTCTGACTGGCCCGTGACCAGCATTTCCTGTAAAGTGCGCGACCGCACACTGCCGACACCCCCGCCGCTCAGTCCTCCCCACTGTCCATGCAGTCTTGCCAGAAAAGATAGTGCACTTTTGCCCCTCTGTATTGAGTCTAATGTAGCGGGGGCGTGTATGGATTAGAGCCTGCTCTCCTATTGGACAGCTCCCTCCTGCATGTTTGGCTGTGGCGGAGTTTCTCTTTACGCCCTTGGCCTGTACCGTGTGGCATGTGTCCGTCATGTGGCATGTGTCAGCTGACGCCGGAGATGGCGCACGCAGCGCCTGATGGTGCACTGGCTCTCATAGTCTATTTCTGGCCAGACCAATGTCTTTGGGAGGGCGGGGGTACCATGCTGCAAGGTGGGAAGGGTTTCACACAGCCTTTTATCCAAGGCTGGCCACTGGTCTCCCTCCCCCCGGGCATCCCAAATCGGGATGCTCCACTTTTTGAAACCCTTTTTACTCAGTAGCAACGTGAAAAAAGGCGGAACAAAACCCAGAGCGGCCACTGGTCTTTCCCCTGGGTATCCCAGATCAGGATGCCCCACTGTGTGAAACCCTTGTTACTTAGTAGCAACTTGACAAATGGTGGACTCCCCCTTAAAGTGGAAATGAACCCGGAGCGGCCACTGGTCTTCCACCTGGGCATCCCAGGTCGGGGCTTTGTTCCGCTTTAAGCCAGGGAGTCTGCCATTTTTCATGTTGCTACTGAGTAAAAAGGGCTTCACACAGTGGGGCATCCCGATCTGGGATTTGGTTTTCCAGGAGGAAGACCAGTGGCCGCTCTGGGTTTTGTTCTGCTTTAAGTGAGGGAATCTGCAATTTTTCACATTGCTGTTGAGTAAAAAGTGTGAGCAGCGCTGTGTTACTTTAATAATAATATAAAGGAGGGGGGTTATTCCATCCTAACCTGATTTGGTTATGATGTTTTAAAGCAGACCAAAACCCATGTAACCCAGCCCTTTGGAGTGGGTTACAGGCATCATGACTCTGGGGGATGCCCTGCTGTGTGAGACCTCACTGGACACACAAAATGTGGTTAATTTAATAAATTACATTTTTCTGTAAGGCAACCTCACTTTTTCATTGTTTAACTATAACATATACTCTTCCCAGCTTGTCACAACAATGCTATTTACTGCTTTTTATAAAGAAATACAATTATATTGTGCAGAATTGAGTTCAGACTTTTGGCCTGGCCCTCCACAATATTTTTAGTTTCTCTTGTGGCCCCATGGAAAAAATAATTGCCCACCCCTGGTCTAGTGGCCAGTTTAGCACTGCGCTAGACCACTGAGCCACCAATAATATACCCTAGCAAACTAAGAGGCTGATTTATTAATAGCGACATGTAGCGACAGTTGAGCGACTGTAGCGGTATTTTCACAGCGCCCGCTAGTAGTCGCTGTGCTTGGTCGTTGTTCGGTTGTTGACAGCGACTCAGTCTGTGTGGCGTAATGTTGAATACAACGTTACGAGTCGCTATTTGACAGGTACTGCGATGTATGGGTGCACATGATAGCGTCTGGTCAGAGCGACCGGCTTCCACTATATTCATCAAAAAATCACGCTCAAAAAAATTCAAGCGCTGTGAAATGCATGTTTAAACCCCAGAGTGCTGGAGGTGATGTGTTTTTTAACCCCCAAACCACCATATTTTTGGAAACCAAAAAAAAAAAATATTTTAAATAATTTAGTAATATGAATACATTAATATCAGACCTGTAATATCAATTCTGTACAATTTTTTTTTTTTCCCTTAAAAAAAGTATCTAAAATGGCAGAAGTGGTCACATAATTTTTCACATTTAAAAAAAAAAAAAAAACATTAATAACAATTAATTATTAATATTTAAAGATTGTTCCATTGAAATGCATTGGAGCGCACCAGGTAGCGAGAGGTCATACCTGTCGTTGTTCAAGGTCAGACGCTGGCGCTGTGGGCTGAGGCTGGAATAATGATGAATGAGTCGCTATATGGCGCTATCTCAGTCACTAAGCAGGATTGGCTTGATAAATGTGTGATTGTGGTGGGGAGCCGGCGTTCTCGTGGCGGGGCCCGTCATTACCGGCCGCTCACCAGTCGCTACTTGTCGCTATTCCTTCATAAATAAGGGGCTTAGACTGCAATATTTGCTGCAAATAGGCTATATGTGTCAGGGTGACATCCTAGATAAATTGCTTTATTCTGCTTTTCTTTTTTAATATTGTACTATGACTAATAATAAGTTATCATTCAAATAGATATAGTGTCTTGTTATATATTACAAGTTTGGGATGTGAAGAGTCCCCCTCGGGCCAGCACAGAACAATGCTTTATAGCGATCATTTGTTTTGTGAAATGAAGATCTGCCGTTGTAATTTATCACTAGACAGAAAAGTATAAGTGGGAGTAATAAAATATTGCTATACTGTACATTGAGAAATAAGTGGATAATGAAGTTACTGATTGGCTCTGTACCTGTTGCATTGAAGCAAGTAACATGGTGCAGTGATAAAAAGCAGGGGCAGACTGGCCATAGGGAGCACAGGGAGAATTATTACTAACCCCTTGGACTACAGCCATCCATGACTGCACACAGCCTACTAATCTCTCCCAAGCCTTGTCACCATGTCTGGCTTAGCTTCCCCCTAGACTAGCAGCACAGTATAGGTCCATGCAGGATTACCTCTGCTTTTAAATAAACCCCAATATTGCTCCCACAGGTCAGTCAGGGCCATAATCCCATAATGCTAAGTCAGATAAGGGTGCTTACTACTGAAAAGCTTATTCAAAAATGCAGAGCACCTCAGAAGCATAATGCTCCACTAAATACCCCCTCTTTTTCAGCACCGGGTCTATCTGTCCTGGGGGATCAGAAGCTACAGCACATATTACTGACTGCCAACACCCCAGCACACTGAGCCCCATGCTTGAAGTGGTGAGGTTGCCAAGTAGGTATGGGGCTCTGGGGCAGTGGGTGGATGTTTCTGCAGTATTGAGGGCAAGTCTGTCCCACCATGGTCCTAACATTTGGGTTTTAGGGGGCCTACTAATGGAACATTGTGTTCCGCTCTATAAAGATTCTGCTAATTAGTGATTATTGGCCATGGCACCAACATCTGGGACAGATGAGTTGGCTTGAGACTAACCCAAGATTCCTCTTGACCTGCATAAAAAGGCTGACTGCATCCTACCACCTGCCTCGTGACTTGGATACTTGTCAGCAGTGGCGTACTAGGGCAGTAAACAAGACCTGGATTATACCAACCCGGCCAGCCAAAGACTAGTCCATAAAACCCCTGCTGAGTCTCAGTGCCCTCCAAGGCTGAGGCTTTATCATTGCATGGACAGGGCATGAACAAGCAGGCGCATATGACTAACTCCATGGTACCAGGGCTTTAGTATTGTTTGGTTCTAGCCATGACAAGCTTCGACAGAAGTCATGCTAGTGTCCCATCTGTGACTGTGAATTTGATCAGTTGTATTCATCTCCAGAAAAGAAATCCCCATCCACTCCTTGGGGCATCCTGAATTGGGATACCCCGGTGTGTAACCCCCCAGATTCCCTGTTTAACTCACCTTGTCCCAGATCCCTCACTGTGTCTTGCCGTGCCCGCATCCCGGCTCACCTCTAACCATGCATGCACCCGTGCCTGGCCTTTCTGAATGGGTGGGGCGGCATGCGATGGCTAGAAGGTGAACGGGGATGTGCCCGGCGGTGCACTCGGCTCCCTTAGCCACTCGGGTGCTTAGCAGAGTGAAAGCAAGGGTGCTGATTGGTGTGTTGTTCCTCTCTTTAAAGAGGAATAACATGCAGATATTTCAGGACTTTTCTATTTGTTGTTGCTCTCCTGCACTGTGTGTAACCCCACCAATTGAGTAGGAAACTCACTTTCCTGCTGTACCCACGACGTAGGCGTAGCGACACGCTCAGCCCATCAGTATACTCGGTTTTGCTGGCAACGCCGGGCACATTCCGGCTCAAGCCTCGCTGTCGGAGTGCCTGCCATTCTGAAAGGCCTGGCATGGGTATGCACACAGCTAGAGGAGATCAGAATGTCCCAGGGCCTCCAAAGTTCCTCTTTAAGAAATGGAATCCTTTCTTTAAATTGTGCAGCAGAACTGTGAGTACCAACATCGGGGGCCTTATGTCCACAAACTCCCCACACTGCCACACTGAACCATACAAAAGTCACAGTCCTGATCTAATCATTTCATCTTGCTAAAAGAATTTCAACAAGATGACATTTTTGAGAAAACCTTGGGAAAGGGCAAGCTTTCTCACCAACAGATTTTGGAACATTTGGGATTAATCAGCCAATAGGAGATGAGACATTCTTTCTTTTCAATTTTTCCTCTGGATGCATCACAGCTTCCTCCCCTGCGAGAAGAGAGAAAAAGAGAAGATCAAACCATGCATTGAATTGTTCTCCTTTTTTTCCCTATTTTCACGGCAAATCCGGTGAAACTTTGTGTAATCACAAGTAAAATGATGTTCCGGATTCTGCCCCATTTTTCTGCTTGGAAACTGTTAAGTTGCATTTTCTTCAACACTTTAATGAGTGACTTGGAAAGTAAATGGGATGAAGTCAGACTTGACAAAGTGGAGAAGATCTTCAGTGTTTAAAATAGAAATGAGTTTTCTCTGCCCTTCTGCATGTCAGCGTGTGTTAATATTCAGTCGCACGTTCCTGCTCAAGATGGCAGATGTATTAATCCCACCCAGCTATCTGCTTCGTTTTTTTGAGATGACTGTGGATTAAGGAGTTCCAGTGAAGCCACATGGAGTAGACATTACATCACAAAGTAATCCAAACATAGCATTTACTTATAATGATATCATTTTTCTAGCAAATGGAAAGGGACACGTTCCTCCTGGTGGTGCGTTCCATGACCTCAGACAATACACTGTCCAGCAAGGACTACACTACTCAAGGTGTTGCCTAGCAAAGAACATGGAGTCTGATGTCAGCACAGGGAGAAAAAGCCCCTGGATAGCTAGCCAGCCTGTGCCAAAGTAATGTCTAGTTCAGTTCAATATAGAGCAGAAACATGCAAAGTTGGGACTAAGCCAATATAACCCATACGCTGTTCTTTCTGAGCTAGATGTGGATGTATCTGCTGATGTAATGCATTGTATGTCCCAAATGGGTCTCTCAGAGATTAGAGTTAGGACTGCACCCCACAGAGGCACCTTGGCATTTGGTGGTGCAGCTTAAGCATACTTCTGCAGATGTGTGTGACCAAGTCCTCTGTTTTTAACCAAGTTTAGAGACAGATTTTAGGCTGGTCTGCAAGCTGACAGGGTTGAGTGCTGTGGCTCCTTTAAGAGTTTTGTACCCTAATTGCCCTGCTAACGTGCACCTCCAAGGTTAGTTATAAAATGGTCTGAGCGGCTGCCACCCCTCCTTTGTTTCTGCTGATGTAAGCAATGATCAGTTGTGCAGGATTTGGAAAGATCAAAGGAAGTGGACTTAAATAAGTGACCAAATAAATGAGTGCAAAAGGGCAGCAAGGTGCAGTTGCCAAACCTACCAATAGGAGAAGAGACATATTCTGGTTGGTGATTCAGCAATTAGAGGTGTGAAATTTGGACAGGATAAAGATGAGCTAAAGGAGGTAAGGTGTCTCTCAGGTGCCACTGTTAATAGGAATAAGAGACATATTCTAAATTGTCGGTCTCCTCGCCTTTCTGGTTCTTCTATGACAGTGGTCCCCAACCCTGTCCTGAAGGCCCACCAACAGGTCAGGTTTTGGGGCTCTCCACATAGCCGGCTCTATAGCTTTGTTGCTGCACTAATTACACCTCCTGTGCATCTCTGTGGAGATCTGCAAAACGTGGCTTGTTGCTGGGCCTTGAGGACAGGGTTGGAGACCCCTGTTCTATGAGACGTGGGTGTGCTCAAGCGCTGTCTGGACGCAGCTGTAGAGGCTCACGCTTGGGTGTTTGAACCAGAGCAGGCTCTTCAACTGTTGCGCTGCTCAACAGCGCCCCTGGTGTTCAGCACACTGTAAGTGCACGAAGCCTAGAGAGTAAGCTCTTGGGATTGCCTTTTACTTCCTGGTTACCTGGGCCTGAATGGACAGAAAGTGACCTCACTCAGACTCTGACACATCCCTCCCTGCTCTCAGTTGACAGCCCTATTTAAAAGGATAGCTGACCTGCATCCAGTGCTGTGTTATCAGCTAACTTCCTGGATTCTTTTTTCCTGATTCCTGAGTTCCTGATCTGATTTCCTGGATTAACCCTCGGATGGATTACTTGGTTTTGACTCGGATTCACTAATTGGACTTTGCCTGTTTGCTGCCAGCCCCTGAACTCGGACTTAGTCTTGGACTTTGCCTGTCTGCCGCCAGCCCTGACTTTTGATTTGTTCTTTTGGATTTATTTGCTTCGCTCCCACACCTGAAGCTCCGCTCAGCCCTTTCCATGGTTGTAGCCGGGAAGCTTGATACAAATATTGTCAAGGCTGCAAGCAAATCTAACAGAGTGGACATTGTTCTACATCTTGGCACAAATGATTAACCCAAAAAGGTTTACTGTACAAAGGGACTTTGATTTTAGTCAGGAACTTTTGCAAAGTAACAGGTTCCATTGCCTTTTCTGAAGTTTTGCCAGTTTGAAAAAAAGACACTCAACATCGCCAAGTTCAATGTGTGGTTACAGTGGTGTGAAGATAAAGGCTTTGAATGTATTAGTCATGATGTTAGAAGGTGGTCAAGCAAGAAGTTGTTCAAGAGGGATGGCTTGAATCCTTCACAGAAAGGCACAGAAGAACCTCAGAGCATGTTTTGATAAAGATTTAAACTAGATTTCTGTCCCCAGACATTTAGGATGAAGCAGGCCTTGGCACTTCAGGAAACCTGGTCAGTGGTAGGATAGAGGTGGATAAGATCAAGAACAAACTAGAATGCAATAACAACATAATGTGTACCAATGCTCGCAGCTTAGGCAACAAGCTCTGAGTTAATGGCTGTACTATCTAGAGATGAATTGGATGTTGTTGCAATAACAGAGACTTGGTTCAAGGATCACAATGACTGGGAGATAGCCATACCCGGTTATACATTGCACAGAAAAGACAGATTAGATAGAAAGGGCGGTGAAGTAGTCATTTATGTCAAGAATACTCTTCAATCAACAATAATTCAGCATACACATAAAGAACTAGAAACTTTCTGGGTTATCAAGCAGACTAAAGAGGGAGCTGTGGTCAGAATGTGTGTGATATATATGCCTGTTAATAACCTGTTAATAGATTAAATCAGTGGAATGGCAGAGAAGGGGGACATTGTAATTATGGGTGACTTCAACATGCCTGATGTGGACTAGAATATCCTAAGTGCATCAACATGCAAGAGCAGGAATATATTAGAGGCCCTAAATTGAGCATTTCTAAAACAACTTGTGACATTACTGACTAGAGGAGATTCTGGACTTAGTTCTGGCAAATGGGGATCTGGTGTCTGGGGTCAGAGTTGAAGAAAATCTGGGTTCCAGTGACCATCAGTGCTTATGGTTCAGGATAAAAACGGACATTGTGCAATCGCACACCAGAACCAAGGTGCTAGCCTTATGGAAAACATACTTCATGGCGGACTATGTAGAAAAGGAATTACCGTATATACTCGAGTATAAGCCGAGTTTTTCAGCCCACTTTTTGGGCTGAAAAAAGCCGCCTCGGCTTATACTCGAGTCAGTGAAAGGAAAAGTGCCGGCCGCCGTGCGGGCACTTTAACGAGTGAAGAGGGCCGGCCCTGCGCTGTCACAGGCCGGCCTGTCTCCTTACCTAGGCCCCCCGCCTCCCGCCTGTCAGCCAATCAATGTTGCCGACAGCAGCTCATCCCCATCATCCCGCCACCTTCCATACAGCAGCTGCCCCTCCTGTGCCCGGCTATTTGCCTCACCTGTAGCAGGCAGCGCCTCGGCTCTGCTGCCCTGCGGCTCCATGTCCCGGGTCAGGGGAAACCGCCTCAATCTCCACCGATACGCTGCTCCATCCCATAGGTGCAGTGAGGCAACCCTGCCAGCCAAAGGGGGCGGGGCCTGTCAGCCTGTAACCACTCTTCCCTCTAAGCTGCGCGCATGGTTACTGGAGACACCGCTCCGGAGCGTTTCCCGCTTCTCCCACCTGTCCGGCAGGCGGCGCTGTGCAGGGGCAGGAAACAGGGAGGAAGATGACCAGCCAGGAGGACCCGGTCCAGAGAGAGATCCATCAGGACTGGGCCAACCGCGGGTACATCGAGGTGATCACCAGCTTCATCAAGAAGATCGCTGACTTCCTCAATTCGTTCGGTGAGCGGCCTGTCACACTCGAGCTGACACCCCGGCAGGATGCCACTGGGTATGAAGGTATCATTGGGCTTCTGTGATTACCCGGCCGGCGTGTACATGGCTAGCTGAGGGACACAAGGGGTCATACTGTGCCTATATGGGGAGCTCCATTGGATGTATAGTGGCCGGTTAAAGGCTTATATGTGTGATAGTATGATAGTAATAAGGTAGCCCCAAAAAACAGCTAAAATAATTACCACTGTCAGAGATGTGCTGTGTCTAAGAGCGTTCTACCCTCTGTGACTCCTGGCAACCTCACCGGTGACCACATGAAGAGAAGGGGACTGGAGAGGATTAACACTCTCCTCAGTATTGTGTGAGAGCATCCTAAATTGGGATGCCCCAGGAATTAGGAAATAGAAACTAAAAGCCATTATCATTCCTGTAAGTGCTTAAAGTGGACCAAAACCCACATCAATCGGCCCTGGAATCTATAAAATCAGGATGCCTCGCTGTGTGAAACCCACCCTAGGCTTATACTCGAGTCAATAACTTTTTCCGTTTTTTTGTGGTAAAATTAGGTGCCTCGGCTTATATTCGAGTCGACCTATACTCGAGTATATACGGTAGATGAGTGGAATAGAGTAGCAGAAGTGAGTGCCCAGTGGCCACTATTTAAAATGGCCATCTTAGAGACAACTAAGCATTATGTGAAACAAAGCAAGAATATAAGGAAGAAGAAACCGCTATGGTTTTCTAGGAAAGTCAGCACTATAGTGAAGGAAAATAATTCTGCCTATAAGAAGTATAAAGTTAGTGTAGCTGACAGAGAGGCGTATAAAATTAAACAGAGGGAAGCAAAACTGATTATAAATGCAGCTAAGGGCAAAAGGAGGAAGTAATAGCCAAATCTGTGAAGAGGGGAGATAAAACCTTTTTGCGATATATTGGCGACAGAAGAAAAACAGAGCAGTCTCAAAAATTAGAAATAGTGATAATAATTAAAATGACGGAGATAAGGCTGTGGCTGACCATCTAAATAGCTTTTGTTCAGTATTTTCAGATAGTGGCTTTTAAACCCATAGCATGTATGGCCATAGCATAGCATCCAGCTGGGAGGGTACAGCTCCAGAGTTTGTGGAGGCTGATGTCTTAGCTGAGCTGGCACATCTAAAGGTCCAGATGGAATCCACCCCAGAGTTCTAAGGGAACTTAGATTTGTGATTGCAGCCCCTCTGACTGATTTATTAACCTGGTGAGATTAACTGGTGAGATTCCAGATGATTAGATAATGGGCAATGTTGTACCAATCCATAAGAAGGGGAGTAGAGAAGAAGCCAGTAATTACAGGTCAGTTTGTTTAACATCCATAGTGGTTATTCTAATGGAAACTCTCTAAACAAAAACAGACCATTTCCCTTCTACAAATTAAAATGCTGTTGGACCCAAAACGGCTTTACTGAGGGCTGATCATATCAGACTAATCTTATTGATTTATCTGACTATGTCACTAAAGTGTTAGATGAAGGTTGTTCTGTGGATATTGTCTATCTGGATTTTAGCAAAGCCTTTGACACTGTACCACATAAAGAGCTCATAGATAAGTTATTGAAGTTAGGACTCAATCCCTGGAGAGTTCAGTGAATTTCCAGCTGGTGAAGGATCGGTATCAGAGTGTTGTTGTTAATGGCGTGCAATCTGAACAAAGGCGAGTTACAAGTGGTGTGCCACAAGGCTCTGTCCTGGGCCCCATTCTTTTTGTTTGTAAGTGACATAGGAGAAGGCTTGGTAGGAAAGGTTTGCCTGTTTGCAGATGATACAAAGGTTAGTAATAGGGTGGATAATCCTGAAGGTTTCTGCAAGATGGAAAAGGATTTAGCTTTACTGGATAAATGGTCAAAACTGTGGAAACTGGAGTTTAATGTTTCTAAATGTAAAATTATGCACTTGGGTAGAAGGAATCCCTGCTCTGAGTACAGTATGGGCAGTACGGTGTTAGTTAAGAAAGAGATTTAGGGATACTTATTACTGATAGCTGCAAGATGAGTGGACAGTGTAGCCAGGCAATGGGAAAAGCAAGCAGGATGCTTGGCTGCATAGCTCGAGGCATCACCAGTAGGAAGAGGGAGGTTTTGATGTCACTGTATAAAGGCTTAGTGAGGCCAGAGCTAGAACACTGTGTGTAGTTCTGGAGACCTCACCTGCAAAAAGACATCATTCAAACAGAATGGGTCCAAAGACGGGCAACAAAAATGGTAGAAGGACTGAAACTTAAAACTTATCAGGTGACGGGAGCACCAGTGAGCACCAACAATTGGAGACCCCATCTCAGAAACTGTGAGCCTTCTGAGCACTGAACAGTCCAGCCCAGGTTTTTTCAATCCTCCCTCCCTCACTCTGCCACTCTTCCTTAGCGCTAAGCAGAGTGGGGGCTACATAAATACTTAGCTGCCCCAGAATCCAGCAGCAATGGTCGGGGGATTGTGTCACTGCTCGCTACCATCTTTACTATTCCCTGCCTTCCCGATTATTGCCACTGGGGGGGCATGGGCCCCATGTGTGAGAGCACTAACTCACGTCCATTCTATGTATTCTAACAGAACTAACTGACACAGTAAATTCAGACCAACCTCTCACAAGAGGAAAAAGTGAGGAGGGTTGTGTGCTGGAGGCTCTGCTCATTTAGCCCAATAGCAGTGTGGCCCACTAGGAGTTCTCCCTGTGCTTCCTATAGCCAGTCCTCCCCTGCTGGAGAATAAGAAATATCGACAAGCTCGGCAGGTAGACAATGAAATATTGGACTCATTTAGACAAAAGGAATCCAACATTCATTCTTTCATTTAGCTGCCATCAAAATACTTTTATCGACTTTGCGTCTCCCCGTTTAAATATTTAATAGGGAATCTTGTGAAAGCACAGTGTAAATTCTGACAGTATTACATGTTATTAAAGAATGATTATCTGCATATTAAATATGAATGTCAGTTTTATTGGTTTTGGTTAAATATGTGTTATTCAGATAGGAATCAAATTACTACTGGGAATAGTGAGACAATGAAACTGCAGAGGATTCGAAGAGCTTAGTATAAAGGCGTTCCTGCTTTCAGCTAGATAGGAGGAATCTCCCCATTCCCTGGTACTGACCAGCTTGGAAAGGGAGTCCAAGGCGGGGTCCCCAACCTTTCATACAAGTGAGAGCCACATTCGACCTTTAAGTGGACCAAAACTCAGGATTTTGATTATTCTGGTTTTTGGTCCATTCCACCGGGGCACTCCAATCGGGGGTGCCCCCCCCCCATGTGAAACCCCCCAGATTGCCAATGCCAACTCACATCTCCTCGGTCCTATGGCGCATGCACGGCCACTCGACCAATCAGCGCACTCGTAGCCACTGATGTCACGTCATCTAAGCCTTCGACCAAGCCCCGCAGCTTCGAGTGTGCTGGTGGCTGCACCCCCCTTACAGTCTAACAGGGAGCGTGCCCGCGTCGGCCATTCACAAATGCCTGGCACAGGCACATGCCCTGCTAGACCGGGTAGTAAGGTAAGTGTATGGGGCAACCTGGGGGGTTTCACACAGCGGGGCATCCCAATTTTGGATGCCCCAGGGGGAGGGGATCGATTGGCCCGGGAATGTTATAGATTCCCCGGAACAATTGGCATGGGTTTTGGTCCACTTTAGGAGATCATAAAAGCAATGTAACCCTTATTAAACAGAAAACTACTGGAAATGGTACCTGAAAACATCAAACTTGACAGGTCAGTGTGCAAAACATTAATATGTAGAATTTCCATCATAAACAGATTCCTAAGTAGACATAAGAAAGCCGGTTTGCTCCAAATTTCAGTAAAGTTTCAGTCCAGTACGAACCCGATTTTTTGTGGGTTCGTGACGACCGCAATATTCCTGAAATTCATACTCACCTACTGTCTCACAGTCCCCCGCCTGTCATTTGCCACTCTGTCATTGTCCCATGTCACTCTCCACAGCATCCAACAGCCCGTCTTGGCTCCCAGCAGCTCAGCTCCTGGCTACAGGGAGGGACTTTTATACTGGGAGCGGGCTGTGATGGAGAGATTGCTGAAAGCAAAATTGGCAAAATGCCCCTCCCTGCCGTGTGGAGAAGAGATGCCGGGAGCCCAGCTAGGCCGCTGGATGCTGTGCAGACCGACGTGGGACAGCACCGAAGGATGAGCTAACACTGGAACGGGGACGGAGGTCTATTCATAAGCACAAATCCCTCAGCCCTGTAGGGTAAACATGTGTTGGCACAATATGCCTCCCAAGTGTCTCTGATTTGGAGGGACTGTCCCTCGTTTGAGTCCATGTCCCCCGTCCCTTGTTGTTCTCATTTGTCCCTTTTTGAGGTGTAACATGCAGATTTGAAGCACTAAATGATTCATTTGCCTATTTAAAGTGTTTATATTGTTGTAAGTATTACACCCAATCTCCTATTCATCAATCAATGAGGGGCGTGGCTTAATTTAACAATTGTCCCTCTTTACCACCCAAAAAGTTGGTAGGTATGATATAATGCCTTCAGAGGCTTTTCTATAGAAGCATGTGGTTAAAGATTGAGGGTTGCCACCTGATCAAAAGCTAGCCCAAAGCTTGAATGATACTACTAGAAATGAACATAGAGACTCTGATTTATAGCCAGCGTCTGACTCAGAGAAAGTACAGTAGCAACCCTGACCTATTTGTTTTACATAACACAGGTCATTAAAGCTTCCAGATCAACAGAACTCCTAACTGAGACTCCATGAGTTCACTTGAAAGATGACATTATTCATTCCAATCAGCACTGACATGGGAGAACTGCCACATAAATGGTGCAAAATTCAGAATAAAATGAGCAACCACATAAGCTGCCTGCATTGAATGTCCCGTTAGCAATAGTGTGCTCTAAGGCAGGGTAGCGAGATAAACTTATAAATATACAGAAAGAAAAAAAACATTTTCCCATTTTCAGTCAGGCAAAACAACAGGACAGCCTAATGGCTTCAGACATCTTGCAATGACTCTATACCAGGGGTCACTAACTTAATCAAGTGCCACACTTTATTATTTATAATACCTCCTGGGTGGTACATATGGGTTGTCAATCACCTAAAACTATTTATCAAAAAATAGACATTTAGAGTGTATAAATTACACACAAATGCTTATAAATAGGTGCCATCAACTTTTGGAGCTGTTTCGTATGTATTAGGCAAGGCAGGCAAGTATGGACTATATACAGTTTAAAGCATGTGCCAGAGCATGGAATATGAAAATAAAGTGCTTACACATGAGGACTTTCAGAGGAGTAAAGCAGACTTATATACAAAGAAATTGGCTACCAGCTTGATCTATGTGCTCACTTATGTGGATAATATCCTGATTTTTTAGCAAGAAGGGGATGAAGCAGAAATACTGCAAACTCTGAATCAGCACCAAAGATCTTGGCAACATAAATAACTACCTCAGCATTCAGATTGAAAGAGAGGAAGATGGCAGCTTTGTTCTGAGCGAAAAGCACAAGATACAAGAAATAATAAAAACATTTGGAATGGAAGATGCCAAACCAGTAAAGCCTCCTATGGAAACCAAATACCTGAAGGAGATAAACAGCTAATACGCCACTATCAACTAACACTCAGTACAGGAGAGCAATAGGGAAATTGCTGTACATTACCAGTCCTACAAGGCCTGACCTTGCAGCAGCTATTGGAATACTATGCAAAAAGGTTTCAATGCCAAGACAGATGGACTGAAATGCTGTAAAGCAAGTCATTCGCTATCTTAAACCTTTAGGTGCCAGCCTACCTAGAGTTTTTGTTTTTTAAGCCAGACCATTTTTCACTATTTTGCACTACACATGTTCAACTGTGATTTTTGAAGGGATTTCCCAGGAAAATTACACATTGCTTTTTTTTTTAGCAGACTCTGGTCAGACACTTTAATGTGAAATGTCTTGTTTGTCATTTTTAAGTGTATTGTCAATAGTTTTGGGTAAAATATGTGCACAAAAATGAAAAAAAAATGTTTTACAATTTGTAGTATCTTTTTGTAATAAAAAATGTAAGTTTGTCAATAAAATATTATTGCATGTGAAATCCCCATTTCTCCCAGTTACAACGGTACCACATGTGTATTGATAGACATCCTTTCTTGACCAGGAGACTCCCCCAAACTGAAACAGCTCTTTAGGAGATTTTCAGATAAAATACAACTGCTATGTACAGCTTGCAGTTTACATTTGAAATACCCCCCACAAACCATATATTCTCTGGAAGTACACATCTCAAGCTTTCTAGGCGTACCAGGCAAAAAAAAAAAATGTAAACAAGAAAAAACAAGTTAAATCTGAAAAATCAAGTTCCCCCAGACAGAACAATACCCAACATGCATATGTACTCTCAAGGTTAGGGTTGTCAAACACCCCAAAGTAAAGCTTGTGCTTAGAGGTAATTCACGCACTCGTACTTAATTTTTGTCAGCTCTACAGACAAAGTGGGCACCTTACGCTTTTTCAACCAAAACATTCCTTTATATTTGGAATACCTCCCACAAACTATATATTCCCTGAAAGTACACATGTTAAGCTTTCTAGGCATACCCAGCTTGTTGTAATGGGCTTGTCTTGCTGGAAGTAATCGCTCGAAGAATTTTTTGGTTGCACTGGGTTTCCCTAAACAAATGTATAAAAAAGCAGAATCAAAAACACATTTTCCTAAAATATCAATATGCAAACAAAAACCAAGCTAAATTTGAAAGTGCAAGGTCCCCTGAGCAATACCCAACATGCATAGGTACTTTTAACCCTACTTGGGATTTTGTCACCCTCTGTTGACAGGTCATTTTTCACATATTTTGCAAAAATTTCCAGGAAGTTTATGCTTTAACATGAAATATCTTGTTTGTAATTTATTTTTTATATTTTTGAGTAAAAAAACTAAAAAAAAAAATGTATTTTAAATAAAACATTTATTTTATTAATGGAAAATATATTGCATGTGAAAGGCCTATTTCTCCTGACTTCAATGGTACCACATTTGTATTGGTAGCCCCCGTTCCTCAACGATCCTGTCCCACGTGTTTAAGGTCTGCTATTTGAGTCTCACATAGCTGGCGATTAACGGTAAGAGAGGGAGATTTACAAGTCTAGATTTACAAGGAAGATGGGTTTAAAAGACCAAGCCTTAGCTGTTGAAAAGGGGAGTTGGAGAAACTGTGCAACAGCTTACAGCTTGTCAACATTTATGACAGTAGATAGTGCTGTTATCAATGCTTATCTGTAGCCTCTATTGTACATTCTCTTGTATTCCCTGAACATCGAGCTGTGATCTCTATGACTGATACTTCTTTTTCCTGTCTGTTTTATGGGCCATGTAAGGTGATATTCTCTTACTGCATTCATGTTCCAGTATAGCCAGTTTATACTGGATTATGCACCCAGCACTCACACATCAGTTCCTGAAGGGCATTGGATTTGATTCCCATCCTTGACAGAGAACATGTCCATTCTGATCCCAGTGGCCCTGGTCCTGGGTAGGTTGGCAGAGGTTGGTGGGTGACGCCATGGTTCCACTGGGTTGCCACGGGGGCTCCGGCCTTCAGAGGGCCACCTTTCAGATCTGATGTTGTGGGGCCTTCGTCGTGCTGGCCCCTTCACCCCTCCCATCCCTTCTCCCCCACCAGTCCATAGAGGACAGTAGTAGAGATGGGAGGGGGTTGCCCGTCGGTACTAACACCCCCACGCAGAAGTATCTGCCTCCTAACACAGACCCAAAATTGGGAAGAGCACTCCCAACCAGGAGCACAGCGTCCAACCAGACACCGCCCACCTCTGTGTTAGGTGGCAGGTAGTTCTGCGTGGAGGTGTTAGTACCGGCGAGCAACCCCCTCCCATATCTACCACTGTCCTCTATGGACTGGTGAGGGAGAAGGGATGGGAGGGGCTACCCTAAAAAAGGGGAGCAAGTAGGCGTAGTTAGCTTATATCTGATAGGTAAGTGGAGTTAGTATTTAATCAGAGAACAGGAGTTTAGTTTCCCCTAAGAAGAGACCAGAGTGGGTGGAATTAAACTTTAGGCTAGAGGGAAGAGGGTGGAGTTTAGCCCTGGCAATATAAAGGGTGTGGAATATTCATATATACGGGGGGGTTTAATAGGCCCATGGTAGGTCACTGGGTAGGGGTAGGCAAGTCTGGGAGGTGGCGGGAACATTTAACACAACACAGGAGGACGTACAGCTTCAGCACACAAGGGTTTCAGGACACCTGGAAAAGGACCTGGTCGGGAGAGCTAGAGAGAGCCCCATAGGTGCCTGTGGCGTGGAGGTGGAGCCGGTAAGGTGCGGCTGCCCCTTGGAGGAAACCCTTAAGCCCTAGGAAAGTGTGGAACCCAGTTGGGAATATTGTCCCTGTACATTCCGCTTGATTGTATCAAAACTGGAACTAAACCAAAAAAGCCACAACTCTAAGGTGGAGAAGGTCTCAGTGAATATTGAAATTCCCTGCCTTAAAGCACTTAAGAGTTGACCGAGAGCGAGTAGTTCCATTGACGTGGGGTGGCCTATGCCCTATTACTGCCATAGCTAGAGAGAAGTGTGTACTGTGAACTGCAAACTGAAAGTTTAACGAGCATTAACTAAACCTTATTTGGATTAACTCAAGGCTCAAGTTCAGGATTCCCCAGGGAAAAGGGAATGAGTTTTGGTCTGCATTATTGCTTCAAGGTTACAGCTTTCCTGCAGTAAACGGTTTGTGCTTCGTCTGCTTAGATTTTATTGCAGCCCCTTGAAGTGGAACAATAAAACAATGCGGCCCTTGTATCAAAAAAGGTATTTTGTGAATTGATGGTGACCACTGCATGGTTCTACAACACCCAAGGGTTTTTCAGCAAAATTAGTATAACCCTTCACCATACTATTAAAGCAAAAAGCAAAAAAGTTTGTGCTTTCAGGATTACAGCCCTCTCAAAACCTCTTGCTAAGAAAAAACTTCAGCTTTCATGTAGCTTAGTGGATAATCCAAAATAGGTTTTTTTTAAACTGAAGATCACAGCTGCATCTCTAAAAAAATAAAAAATAGAAAAAGATACAGAAAATGTGATTTAGCTTCGAATGATCTGTCAAGCCAGGGAGCATCTCCAACCGGGGAGCCGGCCTTAACACACCAATTGGTGGGCTCGCCTCCACGCCATTAACTCGATGTGACAAGGTCACCGAAAACATTCGGAAGAGAAAATCTCAAGTTAACTCCGCGCATTCATGCCTCACTGCTTCCCCTTCTCTTGCCAGCTTTTTGTTTCCAAAAGGATCTCGTAAAGCCCCAGCAGTTGCCATCTTTCAGGGTTATTTTTCTCTACAGTGATTGAAAACTTTTATTGTAAATTCACTTCGCCTCAGGTGGACTGTAGGGAAGAGGCAATTATCTAAAGTGTAAAATCCGTGCTGTACAAACCAAGGGGAATTTTATGGAGCAAGCTGTGACCAATCTGCCACCGAGTGAAACGCTGGGGACAAAACATCAATATTTAATTAGGCAAAGTTTTGGATAAGTTATACAGATGCTGCTAATTCTATTATAAAAGGCCAAAATATAGTGTATTTACATATACATTGCAGGACCATTGTGCGGATCTGATGAACATTTTATTTGGTTAAACTTGGTTAATTAGGTGTTGCACAACACTTCCTGCTGCTTTAAAGTGAACCTAAACCCAGGGCTGGTTTTAGACAAAATGGGCCCAGGGGTATACATACATTTCACAGGGCCCCATAGCAAAAATCAGAGTGGGCCCCATAATAAAAATACCTAACCTCAGCAGTAAATTACCTGCAATGAAGGGCAGGGACTGTGGCCTTGGTTTGTGAGTAGACCAGTCCGAGGCCAGACTTAGACTGGCCCACTGGGTTACCAGAAAATCCCCCCGGAGGATTTCTGAACTGAGGAGCCCTTTGGGGCCCCCATCTCCAAAAGGGACAGTGCGCTATGTGATAGTAAATACTGTGCTGTTATTTTTTTTAGGATAGAAACAGATACTGTAGGTATTGCCAAGTGTCATTGTTCTATGGCAGGAGTGTGCATGATGTCTTTGTGCATGAGCCCTAAAAATAAGCCAGTAAGATTTGCATGTAACTGTAACGTGGGCCCCTTGGGTTCATTCTCCTGGTGGGCCCAGACACCCCAGTCTGACACTGTCAGTAACTGTTGTCTGATTGGAGTTCTAGATACTATTAGCGCACTGTGGGGCCTGACAAAGTCCATTTTTTCCTGGGTTGCTTGTTTCTGAGTGCCCTATACAAAGAGATCCGGGGGGAAACTATGCACTGGCATCTTAGTTCCTCCCTGAAGAACCTACAAAGTGGCAACCTTGCATACTGCTGTGGTCCCAGTCCGATGCTTTTTGCCACAGATGCTGCAAGGTGGGGGGAAGCAGCTTGCATTGGGCCCCCTTCTGCCATGGGCCCGGTAGCAGTTGCCTTGCCTGCCTCTATGATATGTGCGCCCACAGGGCCCGATTAAGTGGTGGTGGCCCCTGGGCACAAAATCTGGAGATACAGATACAGTTTTTTTTTCCTTTATAATAATAGTTCAGCCAAGTAACTGATTGGTGGTTGTCTGGTACCTGTCCGCTTACTGAAACATCAGATTGAGTCCCTTGTGTGGGTGCATCCTGCTTTGCCATTCTGGGCGGGGGGGGGGGGGTGTCCAGCAGAAAACAGTTCCCTGCAT
Source organism: Gastrophryne carolinensis (assembly GCA_027917425.1). NCBI lineage: Eukaryota > Metazoa > Chordata > Amphibia > Anura > Microhylidae > Gastrophryne > Gastrophryne carolinensis. The sequence goes on from CM051238.1 coordinate 40,433,072, forward strand.
TGAGCTGCCAGCAGCTGTGCAATGTTGCCACTTTGTAGGTTCTTCAGGGAGGAACTAAGATGCCAGTGCATAGTTTCCCCCCCGTATCTCTTCGTAAGGAAAAAATGGACTTTGTCAGGCCCCACAGTGTGCTAATAGTATCTAGAACTCCAATCAGACAATCCGGCCCTGTGTGCCCATGGTGTGGCCCCAGGACAAAATAGAAACAGCACAAGCGTTCCCCAGCAGCATATTGTAGCACCTGTGTAATCAGACAGAAGAAAGGAGGGAGGAAGAAGCTCACAGGAAGGAATGAGTGCAGAGAGATACTTCAGAAGAGACAGGCAGAGCAGAGGGCCAGTGATGTCCATAAAAAATGTCTGCCAAAGCTAGTGCAATTGCTACAATTTACATTTTTTGTACAAGCACGAGTGAGCTCTACATTGTGCCCTGATGCCCTGGGCAACATCAAGTTCAGGTGCTTAAAGGGTAAATCCACTTTCTATGGCATTTTCAAGTTTCCATTATTGTGTGTCAAAATGATGTAATCAATATACTAAGCATATATTTTCTTTTTCTTTTCTATTTGTTTGCAACTGCTTGTTAAAAAAAAAAAAGAAAACAGTTTTTCCTAGCGCCTAATTCAGATATTCAGAGCCTCTCTCACACGCATTTCCGTCAGCGGGAATGACGCCAATGGCCCGTATTTGGGCTATTTTCTTTGTCGGGTTATTCTGGGCCGTGTTTTTGGCCAGAGTTTCCTTTTTAGTGGGAAAATACAGTATGCATACGCCAAACCGAGTATTATCCGTATTGTTGCGGCTCAAGGCACACGTTCATCCATAAATTTAGGGGTGTAGCCTGCGCTTGCACGTGATTCTGAGCCCCGATTTGGTTGATATTTTGGGGCTTCTAAAATTTGTAGTTTTCCGGTTAAAAATGACACCCTCTTTTTGCTAGTGGGAACCGGCCAAAGTACCTACGATGGAGCCCCTTGATGAGTTCTGTGAAGAGTACGAGCTTGGGCAGCAGCGGAGGCAGTTAACTATATACCTTCCAGAAGTTAGGCATACCTGTCGTCCCCTGGTTATCGATCACATGACCGTTCAGCAGGTGTTAGAATTGACCCGACTGAACCGCCTTTCTCTTGAGAAGCTTTACTTAGTTGGCTCGTGCCAAAAGAAAGGGGCGTGCAGTTGGAGGTATGACCAAATTGGTTGGCTGCCTCCAATTTTTAGCGATTTTTAGCGAATGTGTTTCGGTATGTTTAGGTCCACATTGCTCCTCCTTCTTACACCTACCCTAAACCTGCCTCCCTGTGTCGTAATTGGCCCTTGTTTTGTTTTTTTTTTTGCCTGTTTATTTTGTGTTGGCAGTCTAGCGACCCTTTTTTGCTATTAATTTCAACAACCGCAACTTTCTTAACGTCCAATTCATTGTGGGACTGGATCTTCATTTTCTCAGTATTTTTGACAGCCTTCCCGCATTCATCTTGAGGAGTTCCAGTTTGTACACCTGTTTTGAGAGTGGTGAGCTGACTGGCGGCTGGCTTCTGGGTAAGTGTAATTTTTTTAGTTAGAACTGCCTATCTATTGCAGTTTTTGTATTAGCAATGGTTTTTTGCATGTCTAATATGTGCGCACTTTTTGGTTTAGGCCCAGGTTAAGTGTGTTTGCCAATTTATTTCCCTGTCCTCCATCACTTCTACTGTGTTCATGCCTCTCTTTTAATGCCCCTTTTCGTTTTCGCTGATACCTTTAGCTTTATTTGCCAACTCTGTCCAAATGTACTATATTGTTTTGCCTGTCTTGCTGTTGTGTTACCTGTGAGGATGTTAATATTCTGTTTCGTGTTTTTTAGGGATTCCGGTTATCCTATGCTTCCGTGGCTCCTGATGCCCTTTTTAAGACCCCAGACTGCTGGCCAGGATGCTTAAAATCGTGCCCACCAATGCACACAAGCAGTAGTAGAACGTGCACTCGGCTTCTTGAAGGCCAGATTTTGATGTCTCGACCACACTGGGGGTGCCCTCCAATATAAGCCAGAGGAGGTAGTAACAATCATTTTGGCCTGCATCACCCACCACAATTTTGCCTTGAGAGAGAGGGCGGCAGAATATGTGGAGGAGGCCACCCCTGCTTCTGCTTCGGAGATTCCAGATCAGCTTTATTCAGAATTCTAGATCTTTGGATTTGTGTGAGTGTGATTAAAAACATCCACACCAAGTTCATGTTTTTGGGTGTTAAGGGTCAAACGTTGTTGTGTTATGGCACAACTCTGGACACAGGTAAACATAAAATTGGTGATAAAATATGTGTCTCTCCGGCATTTAAAACGTTTGTGGACACCCCCACTCCCCAAAGTCCAGCATGGCCTGTTAGGGCAATGTTGCCCTGCTTTCTCTACTGCTTGCTTTGCCTCCAGCTTGCCCAGCCTTTGTGTGGTGACCTGGTTGGCCTCCAAGCAGCACCTTCATCTGTTGGTGGTGGCACTGTTGCTCCACAACCACTGCAGCCAGGTCTTCATGGAGCAAACTGGCGGTCCGTCGCACCATTTTAAAATATCTATTGGCATTTTGCCTAAAAGAGGCGCTGTTGTTCCTCCAGTTCTCCTCCATGATTTGGCACCGCCTCACTAGAGACAGGTGCCGCCTTGCTGCAGGGTGGGGCTGACTTCCACCTGGAAGCTGGTGGGGCTTCTGCTGGCTGAAGAAAAATCTTAATGCTGGGAGTAGTAGTGACCAGTGTCCCTGCTGCTGGTGGAGACAAAGAGATGATATTGGGGGTCTCATCCAGATTTTCAAACTACCCTTCCCCAGCTCATTAATTTCTGCCATGAGAGGTGTCATCTATGTGGAGAAAGGTCAACATTAGTGTTTGGCTCAATGTTAACACACAGCCTACATGACCAAAACATTTTCAAGGGGCTCACACGCATCCTCCACCCTGCCCCTTGGCCTTTCCAAATTAAGCACACACATTTACCTCATCACTGTCTGCTCCCTGGGTGGCTGGCTGGTGGGTAGGGCTGCCGTTGCTGGTGGCTTGGTGGTAGGCACACCAGAGGGGGCAGCTATGGCCGCAGGTGGAGGGTCTGGAGGGTGACTTGGTGCTGGCCGGGGGATCTTCAAAGTCAAGGTAAATGCACTGTTAGTTTACTCACAAGGGCTACACACTGGGACCCACAGCAACGTGAGGGCCCTAAAAATACGCTGCTACCACCATGTTAGGCGTTACATTTATAGATTGACAAATCACCTTGACTTGTGTTGTAGGCCAACATGTGTGTCCCAGACAAGCCTTCAAAGTTAGGGGTGAATGTGGGCACTCAGGTGGGTGCCTTTAGTGTTTGGTCAGCCTCCTCCTCCCTGTGCCAAGCTACCTACCTACAAGGTGTTGGAGTGGAGCATCCTGGCCAGGGGTGCATCACACTGTTGGCATCCAAAGGAGCAACATGGCCCCCAACGTGTACACCCGTGAGCAGTAGGAGTACATCATGAGGGTAAGTCACCCTTCCGCATGTGTGCCACATTACAATCTTGCCAAGGTGCAAACAGGTGACAGAGTGGCCACCGCATACAAGGGAAGGCACATGGCGCCACAGTAATGGTGGAGGCCTGGTCTTGAAACCTTATTGGTCGACTGTGCTGCCACTGTCACATGTACCACTCTGGCATGCTTTTATGCAATGCAGGGGTGCCTAATTGATTTATGCATTACATTTGTATCTGACAGTAGTAGCAGAGTGGAGAGTTAAGCGCACTACTTGGCCTAAGTGTGTGTGTGCTTGGAATTCGCCACTACTGTGGGATGGGAGAGCTGGATTAGGTGGCATAGACATACACTAGCGTATACGAGGCTTTGGTGCTTGCACTGTCATAGAAAAGTACTTAAAGGGGAAGGGATGTGCACATATACCTAAAGGAGACCCAAACAGAGAAGGACACAAGATCAAAATGCAAATGTGTTTGTACTTTGCAGACTTTCATGGAGCAAAGTTCCGACTTCAAGCCCAAAACCTTCACTCAAATAATGCAGCATTGGTTGGACGTCAAACGGCCAATGTGGCCCTGGGTGCGGAGGTTTTACAGCCAGAACGTCCCAGGTAAGTGGATGTACAACAGAGAAGGTGAGCTATCAGGGTTATGAGTTACATGTTTTACAAAATTATATTTTCTTTTGTAGCTGGGGAGTTCTGGCTGCGGATCAAGCCCACCCAGAGGCGAGGGGTCCGACCAGTGGGGTCAAGAAGACGGGGTGTGGGTATAAGGTGGCGGCCCCAAACCCTGCCAATGTCCTCCTCCTCCTCTGATTTAGCACCACCTCCACCAGCCATGGAGCCCGCTGAAGAGGAGGGTGTGTTGGGCTTGGAGTTGCCCACAGTTCCTGCCCACTCTGGTAGGACAATAAAAAAAACACACACAGATTGTGTCTAAGTCTAATGACATGTTAGCTACGTGCTGGTGTGTTGTGCCCAAGACGGAAGCGTCTCAAGGCTCAGGTGGGTGTGATGCCAGTGAAGCAGAACAATACCCAAGCATTACACAAACAACACATCTTTCCCTCTACAGACCCTGAAAGGGGTGGAGCCGCAAAGGAGGGTGGCCCCCTAAAAATATGCCGACAACAGTTGGGGTAAGTATGTTATGTTGTGCGTGCATGTACAGACACACATGTGGACAAACAAGTGTTCATTTTTTTTAATCTTTCTCTATGCAAGGAGCCATGTTGCCCCCCCCCCCCCCAAAAAAAAAAAAAATTAAACATTTTGTAAATATATTTTATATTTTTAAACATTTAAAAAATGTCAACTATTTTAAGTGAGAATGACAAAAAAAACGAAATGTTAATAAACAATACTTAGACACGTTATATGCTGTGTGGTGCCGTTTATTAAAGTGAACCAAAACCCAGGATTTTGGCTATCCTGGGTTATGGTCCTTGCCCCCGGGGCACCCAAGTCGTGGGTGGCTCGCTGTGTGAAACCCCCCAGGTAGCCGAAACCAACTCACCTCTTCCCGGTCCTATGGCGCATGCGCACCCACTCGTCCAGTTGAGAACATTGGCGGCTGCATCCTCGCTACCCTCTAACAGGGAGCGTGCCATTCACAAATGCCTGGCGCGAGCACATCCCTGCTAAGGGATAGCGGGGATGCAGCCGCTGCTCGGCATGCGCCGTTGGACCTGCAAAGAAGGTAAGTGTATGGGGCAACCTGGGGGGGGGGGCTTAACACAGTGGGGAATCCCGATTCTGGATGCCCCGGGGGAGGGAATCGATCGGCCTGGAAATCTTATAGATTCCCGCAGCTGATCGCTGTGGGTTTTGGTCCACTTTAAAAGCAAACAACATAAAGCAGATGCAATCCAAAGAAACAGAGGTGTATAATGGTCAGACAAAACAGACGGTGGCCGAAGTATGAGGTGAGTAACAGTGGGTAGAAGCACACCACATGGCAACCAAGGTACAAAGGTAAATATGTAGGACATCCAGACTACATGGGATGCCCTAGATGCCAGCAGGGGGGAGAAGGTAAGTATGTAGAAGGACATGAACACTATATGGGATGCCCTAGATGCCAGCAGGGGGGGAGAAGGTAAGTATGTAGAAGGATGCAGACTACATGGGATGCCCTATATGCCAGCAGGGGGGAGAAGGTAAGTATGTAGAAGGATGCAGACTACATGGGATGCCCTAGATGCCAGCAGGGGGGAGAAGGTAAGTATGTAGAAGGATGCAGACTACATGGGATGCCCTATATGCCAGCAGGGGGGAGAAGGTAAGTATGTAGAAGGACATGCAGACTACATGGGATGCCCTAGATGCCAGCAGGGGGGAGAAGGTAAGTATGTAGAAGGACATGCAGACTACATGGGATGCCCTAGATGCCAGCAGGGGGGAGAAGGTAAGTATGTAGAAGGACATGCACACTATATGGGATGCCCTAGATGCCAGCAGGGGGGAGAAGGTAAGTATGTAGAAGGAAATGCAGACTACATGGGATGCCCTAGATGCCAGCAGGGGGGAGAAGGTAAGTATGTAGAAGGATGCAGACTACATGGGATGCCCTAGATGCCAGCAGGGGGGAGAAGGTAAGTATGTAGAAGGATGCAGACTACATGGGATGCCCTAGATGCCAGCAGGGGGGAGAAGGTAAGTATGTAGAAGGATGCAGACTACATGGGATGCTCTAGATGCCAGCAGGGGGGAGAAGGTTAGTATGTAAAAGGACATGCACACTATATGGGTACAGAGGCGGGGACAGCGGGAAGCAACCTAAAATAACAGGGAAACAAAGAGAACAATGGCTCCACAGCAAGTTACGGACAAGCTATGGTAAAAGCTCGACCTCTGAGACAAGTTCGCCAGTAAATACCGTAAATGCTTGGCTAAACCACATGCGTATACAAAGCTAATAAGTCACTTACAGATTAACATACTTTTCTCGGAACGCGTCTCTGAATCATACGAGCGTTTGCAAATTCCCAGTTTCCAAGTACAACTCCCGAAAAAAATCGAGCTTTCACAGGAAGGCTCTGAATCAGGCCTAATGTGTTTACCTTAGCAATGTACATCAAAGTGGTGTTTTTAAAGTCTGGATCAGATACCTCCTGACTCCAGCTTGCTAACCATCTGATTGGCTGAGGCAGAAACAAGAGTATTAACCCCTTCTGCACTAATTCATCCTCTTCAGTACAGTGGGAGGATTCCGGGAGTTGTAGTAAGAAAAGATACTAACGGCTTTACGAAATGGCAAGAAAGCCAATCATATTTTATCAAGATAGAGTCAGAGGAATATAAGAAACATGGAAGCAGCATGCTGATAAGTAAATCACAGATCTGGGGGAATAATCCTAACACACAGGTTTATTTCACATTCCAGAAGAGAAAAACAATAAGGCAGAACACAAAAAATCTGACAAGAAGGGAGTCCTTTGGTAATGGGGGCCCTAGGCCATTGCCCACCACCTGACCTAAGCCCCTGTCTTTGTCCATAGTGAGTAGATGGTACAGGTAGTGTTCCACACTGTGTTCGTACTGCATGGATGAGATAAATACAGAGAACAAATTCCAATGTATAAAAATATAAACTATATACCTTGCTTTTCGTCCTATAAGACGCATTTTCCCCAAAACTGGGGGGGGGGTGTCAGTGCGTCTTATTTGGGCGAATGTAAAAAAAGAAAAGCCAGAGAGGCAGTAACATTTGGTTTAGAATTAGAGATGAGCGAACTTCTTGAAAGTTCGATTCGGGCGATTCGCCAAATTTCCCCAAGAAATTCGGGTTCGCCCGAATCGAACTTTCACGAATCGCTCATCTGAAAAAAAAAATGCCGGCATGGTGGGAGCGGGCAGACCGGCTACGCCTGTCAGCGTAGCCGGCCTGCCCGCTCCCACCATGCCGGCAAAAATGCTGGCATTTTTTTAAAAAGCAAACACTTACCTGCATGGTCGGAGCGTGGAGGCCGGCGCCGCTCTCAGGCGCCCTCTGATGACGCGCCCTCTGATGACAGCTGAGAGCGGTGCCGGCCTCCACGCTCCGACCATGCAGGTAAGTGTTTGCTTTTTAAAAAAATGCCGGCATGGTGGGAGCGGGCAGGCCGGCTGCGCTGTCAGCGGGCCGGCTTCCGCCGCCCGCTGACAGCGTAGCCGGCCTGCCCGCTCCCACCATGCCGGCATTTTTTTTTTTTTATTTCAGGGAAAATTCGATCGGCACGAACCAAAAAAAATTCGGGTTCGTGCCGAATCGAATTTTCCCTGAAATTCGGAGCGAATTCCGGTTCGTCCGAACCGGTTCGCTCATCCCTATTTAGAATATTGTTTTCTAATTTTCCTCCTCCAAATCCTAGGTTTGTCTTATGGGCAGGCACGTATTATAGGGTGAAAAATATGGTATGTTCCTTGTTGGTCTCAGCACGAGCAAGCACAGCAAGCTACAGTGGTCACATGGCTGGCTCTGACCATAGAAGGGCATGCACATGATTCATAAAGCTGTGCCATGACATGCTCTTCCCACTTTGCCCCCTCTCCTCTCCTTAGTATGTGATACTTCTGAGGCAAGATGGCGGCGCCCATATCCTAGAGTCCTGAACAGAGTTGCAGCCCAGTGGGGAAAAGAATAATAAGTAAGCGACTTAAAACTTAAAAATATATTAATTTTAGATGCTGGGGAATAGCTTTTTAAGGATTTAAGCTTTTCATTAAATGAAAAATGGTCCAGTTTAAAGCCATACTTCAGTGTAAATTTGACCCCCACCCACCCTGCCACCTGACCCTGGAGCTGAGGCTGGATGGAGGGTGGTTACAAAGAGAAAAAACCCTTACCGGACCCTCGGGCCAATACTGCTCCTTCAGCGCTCCAGATCCGGGTGGCTGCCATCTTGCCATAATGACACAGAGCTGCATCCCCAGCTCCATGCGCGCTCCAGGCTGCCCATTGTGAAGACCCGGGGGATGCAACTCTGTGTCATTTTCAGCGACACAGAGACCAGGAGAGCTCCACTGGCCGAGGATAAAGTAAGGGTTATTTGCTTTATATCCCCCCTCGTCCTGCCTCAGCGCCAGGGTAGGGGCACATTTTAGACTGAAGTTCCGGCTTAAAGTGGCCCAACACCCAGGCTGATCTATAAGATTCCCGGGCCGATCAGATCCCTCCCCGCGGGGCTTCCGAAATCGGGATGCCCCGCTGTGTAAAACCCCCCAGGACGCCCCATTCACCTTACCTTACTCCCGTTCCAAGGGCGCATGCGCAGGCCGCGGCCGCATCTCGCGGCGGGCGTATGTGAATGGCCAGCGCGGGCGCGCTCCCTGTTAGAGGGAAGCGCGAGATGCGGCTGCCAGCGTGCTCGGAGCCTCTGTGGTTGTCCATCCCTTATACGTGCATACCACAGTGGCTCTGAGCGCGCTGATTGGACGAGGCCTGCGCATGAGCCGTAGGAGCGGGGTGAGGTGAGTTTTTTCTGCCATTCTGGGGGGTTTCACGCAGTGGGGCACCTCCGATCGGGGATTGGAAGTGGAACAAAACCCAGGATAGTGAAAATCCTGGGTGTTGGTCCACTTTAAAGAAAAACTCCCTTTTTGTCATGTAAAACAAACTTATTTTAGGATTGTGCCCCCAGACCTGTGATTTATCAGCATGCTGTTTCTTATATTTCTATGTGTCTGTCTTAGTAAAGTCGGAGCTGCTTTCTTGCCCTTTAGTAAAGCTCTTTAGTATACTTTCTGACTACAACTCCCAGAACTTTCCCCCCTTATCTGAAGAGGTTGAATTAATGCAGATGGGGTTAAATTTGTCATTTCTGCCTCAGCCAATCAGATGATTAGCAAGCCAGAGACCAAACACCACTTTGATGTACGTTGCTAATGTAAACACGTTGTTGGAGTTGCAAAAAACAGAAAAGAAAAAAAATTTACGATGAGCTCAGCACCTTGGTACACATGAATGGAAACTTTTAAAAATGCCATTGAAAGTAGAATTACCTTTAATGAGGACCAAAACCCACACTGGAGTCTATGAGACTCCAGGGCAGGCATACTTGCTCCCCCCCATTTCATCCAGCGTTGCCCCGCTGGATGAAACTCCCGGGTTGCCAAAAAACTCACCTTTTTCTTTGTCCAACGGCGCATTCATGAGCAGCGGCTGCATCCCTGCTATCCCTTTTAGCAGGACGCGTTCCCGTGCCAGGCATTTGTGAATGGCCAGCAACAGCACGCTCCTTTTTAAAATGATCTGCCAGCTTTTGACAAGCTTTTGGACAAAGAGGCGGGAGCGGATCCGAATGCGTTAACTGGACGAGAGACTGCGCATGCACCATAGGACCGAGGAAGGGTCAGTGAGTTCAGGCGATCTGAGGGTTTCACACAGCGGGGCACCCCCGATTGGGGTGCCCAGCGAACAAAGACCAAAACCCAGGATAGTCGAAATCCTGGGTTTTGGTCCACTTTAAAGATCTTTACCTGCAGGGGTGGACTGGCTATAGGGAGACTCAGGACAATGCCCGGTGGGATGCACTTCTTTAGGGCCAGTTGGGCTACTGCTTTTAATACCCACATTCAATCTCTGCTCCCTTAGGCCCTTATTTATGAAGGAATAGCGACAGGTAGCGACTGGTGAGCGGCCGGTAATGACGGGCCCGCCACGAGAACGCCGGCTCCCCACCACAATCACACATTTATCAAGCCAATCCTGCTTAGCGACTGAGATAGCGCCATATAGCGACTCATTCATCATTATTCCAGCCTCAGCCCACAGCGCCAGCGTCCGACCTTGAACAGCGACAGGTATGACCTCTCGCTACCTGGTGCTCTCCAATGCATTTCAATGGAACAATCTTTAAATATTAATAATTGTCATTAATGTTTTTTTTTTTTAAATGTGAAAAATTCTGTGACCACTTCTGCTATTTTAGATAATTTTTTTAAGGGAAAAAAAATTTAAAAAAATTGTACAGAATTGATATTACAGGTCTGATATTAATGTATTCATAGTACTAAATTATTTAAAATACTTTTTTTTTTTGGTTTCCAAAAATATGGTGGTTTGGGGGTTAAAAAACTACTTTTAACACATCGCCTCCAGCACTCTGGGGTTTAAACATGCATTTCACAGCGCTTGAATTTTTTGAGCGTGATTTTTTGATGAATATGGTGGTAGCCGGTCGCTCTGACCAGTCGCTATCATGCGCACCCATACATCGCGGAACCTGTCAAATAGCGACTCGTAACCTTGTATTCAACATTACGCCACACCGACTGAGTCGCTGTCAACAACCGAACAACGGCCAAGCACAGCGACTACTAGCGGGCGCTGTGAAAATACCGCTACAGTCGCTCAACTGTCGCTACATGTCGCTATTAATAAATCAGCCTCCCCGTCTCCCTCTCAGCCTCTTGGACCCAGCCCCACTGTACCCACAAGCCAAGGAACCCTAGGCCCCCATGCTAAAGCCTCACGGCTGGGGGCGGGGCCTCACCAGGGATGTCTCTGGCTGGTGGCCAGGATCTGGTAAAATCCAGGGCTGATTTTTGGCCCCAGTCAACCACTGTTTATCTGGGTTAACCTTCAAGGTCAGCTGGTCCTTCCTGCCATTGTAACTAATAATGTAAATAATAATTTCAGAGAGTTGGACATTAATGTTATCTGCATATGACCTTGTTATTTTCCAGTTTGTTTAGCTGGTCTTCCCCTCAGTATTTATCATCCAAATACCGTCTGGATTATGTAAATGTAATAATCCATGTTGGCTAAGCGAGGGTTTAATTGTCATCAGTCAGTTGCTCGGGCGCAGCCACCTTCTGTAGCATTATAGTAAACAGACAAAATATGGTAATATATTTGGGAAATGAGGTTTTCTCAGCATTAACACTGAAATCAGATGTTTTGAAATTCATGATGTTTGATCAGCATTCATTACGTCGCAGATGTGAAATATTAGACAGGAAATAACATCTATGCAAATGTCATAATTGACGTATGAGCTTAATAATTAAGCCTTGTTTCAGTATGTTTTTCCATATATAATGTAAAGTAAAATGCCTAGCTCGCTGGCAGGCTAGGTATCCAGATGTTATAAAGCGGGACTCTAGCCTAAACAATTTATATTGGATAGAAAGGGGAGCAGTAGGGGATTTTGTTTGTTTTTTTCGTTGCACTCTGTCACCACCTTGTGAAGATTAAAGTAGGTTAAGGGGTGTATTTGAGGAACGCTGCGTAGCGACACCTAGTGGCAGGTGTGCTTAGTTAATGCCACCAGCAAGTCATATATATATATATATATATATATATATATATATTTTTTTTTTTTTTTTTTAATTGAAAATATTTATTGAAGAGACAATTAAAATAGGCCAGCGACAACAGAAATAAACAAAGCGACCCTGACAACATTTTGTGGGATTGCTCCCTATCCATTATATCTCGTATAACAGGCTTTGAACTACAGGGCACTCCTGAACAGCGATACCCGCATCGCACATGCAATAAGTGCAGCGAACATTAACACTCTGACCAGTTGGCCATGTTGTCAGCCCACATGTGAACAAGAAATTTTCTTTAGTCTTCGCCTATAACCGTCATCCCCACATTTCACAATTTTATGTTAGTCTACCACAGAGCGAGCAGTAGATATAACTACAACACTATAAGAATAGAGAAAAAAAAGTGCATAAAGGAGGAAATGACTAAAAAGAAAGACAGAAAGCAGAAAATAGAAAGGGAAAAAGAGAAAGAGAGAAGAAAAAAAAGGGACTTATTTTGGGGGGGAGGGGGCAGCCTTTGCTATTTGGAGCCCTCTAAGCCTGAAGATATTCTAGGAGGCCGATTCATTAATAGCGGCAGGTAGCGACAGTTGAGCGACTGTAGCGGCATTTTCAGAGCGCCCGCTAGTAGTCGCTGTGCTTGGCCGTTGTTCGGTAGGTGATAGCGACTCAGTTGGTTTGCAGTAATGTTGAATATTGGGTGAGGAGCCACTATTTGACAGGTTCCGCGCTGTATGGGAGCGCATGATAGCGACTGGCCCTAGCGACCGGCTCCCACCATATTCATTAAAAAATCACGCTCAAAAAATTCTTGCGCTGTAAAATGCATGTTTAAACCCCAGAGTGCTGGTGGCGATGGGTTAAAAGTAGTTTTTTAACCCCCAAACCACCATATTTTTGGAAACCAAAAAAACAAATTTTTTAAATAATTTAGTAATATGAATACATTAATATCAGACCTGTAATATCAATTCTGTACAATTTTTATTTATCTAAAATGGCAGAAGTGGTCACAGAATTTTTCACATTAAAAAAAAAAAAAAAAATTAATAACAATTAATTATGAATATTTAAAGATTGTTCCATTGAAATGCATTGGAGAGCGCCAGGTAGCGAGAGGTCATACCTGTCGCTGTTCAAGGTCGGACGCTGGCGCTGTGGGCTGAGGCTGGAATAATGATGAATGAGTGGCTATATGGCGCTATCTCAGTCGCTAAGCAGGATTGGCTTGATAAATGTGTGATCGTGGTGGGGAGCCGGCGTTCTCGTGGCGGGGCCCGTCATTACCGGCCGCTCACCAGTCGCTACCTGTCGCTATTCCTTCATAAATAAGGGCCTAGGTAATCAGTCAACAGGACAAATTATTCCCACATACAGCAAGTAATATTTATGATGAGAAAGAGCACCGGGTGCTTTTTTAGCGCCAGCCATGTGTTCCCTACAGCGCCACATTACATAAGACGCCCAGTGTCATTCTCCCATAGACTTCAATTAGCCATTCCAATACCGTTTTTTTGGGGGGGTGACTTCTGGTTAGCACATTTTAATTTTTTTTTTGCTCAGTCAAGCGACACGGGATCCTGTTCAGAATGTTTTTGGCAATAATTATTATACTTACTATACTGCTGCCAACTTGTGATTTCATGCCTGCCAATCATGTGTCATGTCCCCAATGTCATTCTATGTGTTTTCACTTGAACACTGTACAGCCATTATTATTATTATTGTTTATTTATATAGCTCCATCACCTTCCGTAGCGCTGTACAAAGTAGCAATTACAGGCAGGGTAGAGGCATACAGTCAGGGCCGGCGTCAGCACCCGGAAAGACGGAGCAGCAGCTGGGAGCCCCCAGCCTCCGGGGGGGGGCACTGACAGGGCCGGTCTTTGGGGTGTGTGACGGCGCTTGACCGGCGACGGACTGGGGGGGGCACTGCCACAGCTGGTGCCCACATCTCCTCGCGACGCGCCAGTGATGACCGAGGTGGCGGTGCAACTTCTTTGCCCGCCAGGCGGAGACAACACTATGCAGCAATAAGGTGCCAGTCAGGAAGAAGTTGCTATAGGCAACGAAACGCGTTACTGAGGACAGCGGCGGCGACAGTATCATCATCTTTGTAGCAGTCCTTGGAACTTTGTCAGCAAAGGCGGCACCCCCTCCCTTATCATCATCGGCCGATGTAACACTGAGGTTGGGTGAGAACCGCTTCTGGCATATATTGCGCATGTATAGATATTTGAGTGTGAGATTGGCACTTTTTACCGTATATACTCGAGTATAAGCTGAGTTTTTCAGCCCACTTTTTGGGCTGAAAAAAGCCGCCTCGGCTTATACTCGAGTCCAGGGGCGGCGGCCGCCGCCGCTCTCATTCATACACACAAGCACACACATTCACACACTGACCGGCACTTCAGGCTGCTGCGCGCTGGTCGTCAATGGGCGGCGTCCAATGTTTTCATTGGACGCCTGCCATATGGGGCACGCCCACCGACGACGAGCGCGCAACAGCCAGGAAGTGCTGGTGTGTGCGTGAGAACGCCGGCGGCTGGCGGCTGCGGAGGAGCGGAGGAACGGAGGAGGGGAGGAGGGTAACCTCGGCCAAACCCTGACCCCCGACACCTGCGCGTCTGAGAGCGGCAGCGGCGGCAGCAGCAGCAGGTACCCACAGGGTTTCAGGGTGGGAAAGAGGGACAATTTTTAACTGAGGGAACATTCCCCACTAAGGAATGTATAGGAGATAGGGTGTAATACTTACAACAATAGAAACACTTTGAATAGGGGAATGAATCATTTATTAATGCAGATCTGCATGTTACACCTCAAAGAGGGACAAAGGAGAACAACGAGGGACATGGGGGCATGAGCTTCAAAGAGGGACAGTCCCTCCAAATCAGGGACACTTGGGTGGTATGGTGTGTGTGTGTGTGTGTGTGTGTGTGTGTGTGTGTGTGTGTGTCTCTTTCTGTGTGTGTGTCTCTTTCTGTGTGTGTGTCTCTTTCTGTGTGTGTGTGTGTCTCTCTTTCTGTGTGTCAACTCCAATTCCAATTGAAAAAAGCCGCCTCGGCTTATACTCGAGTCAATAACTTGTTCCATTTTTTTGTGGTAAAATTAGGTGCCTCGGCTTATATTCGGGTCGGCCTATACTTGAGTATATACGGTATATATTTTTATAATATTAAAAAACATATTGCGCTAGATCCCTTTTCCCTTCTTACTTTCATGGTGAAATATTAAATGAGCTGTGGCGAAGGCACAGGCTCTTCACTCTGGTAATCTGAGGAAGGAGAATTTGGGACCGATTTTAAGAGAAGTTCCTATGGATAATTGCAATCTGGTTTAGGAGAGTCCTTATGGAGATATAAAATAAAAAGGCGGCTAATTAAACCATCTTCTGGTAAGAGCATAACCTATAAGGTGGTGGGCACGTGAAGTGGTGCTATAAAGTTTCTTCTAGCCACGGTGAAATCGTGCATCAGTCTGAGACAAGATTTGGGGACTTTTTACTACTGGTCAACTTTTTAATGTGTAAATATGTTGATTTTATTATCATAACTGCTCTGTGTTTTATTATTATAGTCTATTGTAAAATCTGTTGGATATTCAGGTTATAACACGTTGAGCAATATCACCTTTTAAAAGGTAGCACTTTGAAATATATAATCTTAGCGCGGTAATTCAACTTAATTTTTATTCAAGGTGCCACTGCTGCCTATGCTGTCCTTACCGGGGAAAGGGGCCTCCACACCATGTGACAGGCACGCCGGCGGGATGCGGGCAATCAAGCAGTAGGTGGTAACAAGGAGACTGGGAGTACGAGCCGGGAGGGAAAGTACTGTAGAGCAAGTTTTTTTTCTTTAAAGAAGGTTATTTTTTCTTTTCTCAGGTCAGGTTTAAAGGGGTTTGATGACCAAAACTAGAGTTTTGGTTCAAATAGCATAATCCTTAAGGGGCATTCAGATTTGGGACGTCCCTAAATGATGTGTCTTCACCACAAAGGGGCCAACTGAGACCATGCCGCCCAGGGCCTACATAAACCTGGAGCCGGCCCTGCATACAGTACATAAACTATTACAAATGCAGTGTTACAGAGTTTATAATGAATACTCTGATTACAAAATATAATAGGAGAGAGAGCCCTGCCCTTGCGAGCTTACAGTATAAAGGATGAGGGGGGAGACGAGGAGGAAGGATCTCAAAAAGCCAGTATTGAACTACGTGGCATGTGCCCTTTAGAGAATTGCTTATATTTGTTTGAATATCAGTTATCAGCCATCCCCAGTTAAAGCCTTTTATTGTATTGCACCTGGCGATGTATGCCTGAGTATCGTGGTTTCAGAGCGCCCACACTGGCACTGTTCACTTACATGTTAAACCGGACCTTCAGCGTGATTTAATGAAAAGCCCAAACTCTTAAAAAACAGTTCCCCAGCATCTAAAATTAATATATTTTACGTTTTTAGTCACTAACTTATTATTCTTTCCCCCACTGGGCTGCCACTCTGTTCAGGAATTTAGGATACGGGCGCCGCCATCTTGACTCAGAAGTATCATATACTGTGGTGAGTGGGATAAGGTACAGGGGGGGCGGGTTATAGCTGTGCTTTGCTCAGACAGAGCAGAGCTCGGGTCAGGTAATGGTCAGCAGTCCCAGAATGCAGAGCAGCACAGTCAGGAGGCACTTCCTGTTTGCAGGCTGCCTAATAAG
Organism: Gastrophryne carolinensis; assembly: GCA_027917425.1. NCBI lineage: Eukaryota > Metazoa > Chordata > Amphibia > Anura > Microhylidae > Gastrophryne > Gastrophryne carolinensis. The sequence continues at coordinate 40,449,510 of CM051238.1, forward strand.
ATGGCGGCTTCCATAAGCCGCCATCTTGGATGTTTAAAGGCTCATGCAGTAGATGCAGGTAGGATGATTTTTAATGTGAGCAATCTGTATGTACAGGGTGTGGGAAACATATAAGATAGACTCTTATTCAGAGTGAAGGTCCGCTTTAAATACAAATGATTTCTGGTTCTCCCCACTGCTACCTGTTGCTATCTCCATTGGGAAAAAAACAAGATAGCGCATAGCCACGGCGTTGCAGCCGAGGCGCAAGTAGCAACTCTCCGCAGACACTCAAGTGGCACTAGTAATAATTGGCCTCCACTGGCTTGATGTAATAACTGCCCAATAAATATGGCAACCTGCGGTCTTGGGATTACATGGGCACAATGCAGGGGGGTTTGAGCCACTCATAAATACAGAGTGAACAAGAGGGGAGTGGCAGCTGCTCAGACCATTTTATAACTAACCTGGGAGGTGCAAGTCAGCAGGGCAATTAGGTTACTAAAGACTTAAAGGAGCCGCAGCACTCAACCCTGTTAGCTTGCAGCCCAACCTAAAATCTGTCTCTAAATCTGGTAAAAACAGAGGCTCGGTCACACACATCTGCAGAAGTATGCTAAGCTGCACCACCACGGCAAGGTGCCTCTATGGGTGCAGTCCTAACTCTAATCTCTGAGAGCCCAATTTGGGACATACAATGCAAGAGATAAAATGGGAGCAGCTTACCTGAGGTTGCCCTAAACCTCATGTGCAAGCCATGGGGAGTCTCTGTTTTTACCAGATTTAGAGACAGATTATAGGTTGGTCTGCAAGCTAACAGGGTTGAGTGCTGCGGCTCCTTTAAGTCTTTAGTAACCTAATTGCCCTGCTGACTTGCACCTCCCAGGTTAGTTATAAAATGGTCTGAGCAGCTGCCACTCCCCTCTTGTTCACTTTGATTTTGTGCAAGCACATGGGGTGTGGGGTCTAGGCTGTATTGCAAGGTCTTGACCCTTCCACCCCATGGCTTGAACTTGAGGTTTAGGGCAACCTCAGGTAAGCCTGCTCCCAATTTATCTATTGCACTGTATGTCCCAAATGGGGCCTCAGAGATTAGAGTTAGGACTGCACCCATAGAGGCACCTTGGTGCTTGGTGGTGCAGCTTAGCATACTTCTGCAGATGTGTGTGACCGAGCCTCTGTTTTTACCAGATTTAGAGACAGATTATAGGTTGGTCTGCAAGCTAACAGGGTTGAGTGCTGCGGCTCCTTTAAGTCATTCATAAATACACCCGCACACTATGCAATAGGCAGCGCAAATTTTAGAGCCAGATGTACCAGTATTTCTCCTACATGTTCCTTCCCTCCACAGTGACACTGAGAAACATGGAGGAGACGCAACAGGGTAAGGAAAGCCTCCCTCCCATAACCTGTAGTGGAATGCTGGGGTGGAAGGATGGGAAGGCCTCTTTCCCCCTGATCAGCAAATGCTGAGTTTACAGGAGCCACCTAGTACTAACAAAGGATGAAACGCACATCAAAGCTAATTTAAAAATGCTTAGAAGTGTATTTAAACTGGACCTTCACTCTGAATAAGAGTCTATCTTATATGTTCCCCCCACGCTGTACATACAGATTGCTCACATTAAAAATCATCCTACCTGCATCTACTGCATGTTATAAGCCTTTAAACATCCAAGATGGCGGCTCATGGGGCTTCAGGCTGCCTGCAAACAGGAAGAGTCTTCTGACTGTGCCGCTCTGTATTCTGGGATTGCTGACCTTTTCCTGACCCCAGCTCTGCTCTGTCTGTGCAAAGCACGGCTATAACCAGCCCTCCTGCACTTTTAAACCCTCTCCTCTTCTCAGTATGTGATGCTCCTTAGCCAAGATGGCGGCGCCGTATCCAAGAGTGCTGAACAGAGTTGCAGGCCAGTGGGGAGAAGAATAAAAAGTAAGTGATTAAAAACGTTAAATGTATTAATTTTAGATTCTATACACAATGAGTTACCAGCATAAACCCCAAAAAGGACCCCACCAACCAAGGAGGCCGCACAAACCAAGAATTATAAGGAAATGATTATCTTTAATGATACCAATCCACAATAATACAATAACAAAGACATATACTAGACAAACATGGGGACTAATTAAAAAACAGATATGACAAGGCCCAAAAGAAAGCTGACCCAAAGCGGCTCTATTAAAGAATATATATATGTATTGCACTATGCCCAAATAAATATGTAGCAGCTATATCACAGCATGATTATATAATTAATAAGTACATGATCAAGTGAAAATATATAAAGAATTGATGAAAAAAACACAAATATGATATCTCAAAAAGAACCAATATAAAAATAGTGCAATAAACCTACGTGACTTAACGCTAACTGCCAATATTTGGCCAAAGTGCAAAGAGTGCTTAATCTAAAAGCTGAGCAAACAATGCAATGTGCGTAGGTTTATTGCACTATTCTTATATTGGTTCTTTTTGAGATATCATATTTGTGTTTTTTCATCAATTCTTTATATATTTTCACTTGATCATGTACTTAATTATATAATCATGCTGTGATATAGCTGCTACATATTTATTTGGGCATAGTGCAATACATATATATATTCTTTAATAGAGCCGCTTTGGGTCAGCTTTCTTTTGGGCCTTGTCATATCTGTTTTTTAATTAGTCCCCATGTTTGTCTAGTTTTTTTGCCAAAAAATCACAAATAATTCTGTGACCCCATCTGACATTGAAAAAGCAGTTTTTTCACATTTTTTTGATTTTTTAAATATTTCTTCAGAAATGACATTACAGGTCTGGCGTTAAAGTGTTCATGTTACAATGTTATTACAATGTAATTCCATATGTTTTCACTTTGTTACTAGTGGATAGATGCTGGAAAACAGACTTTAAACACACCGCCTCCTGCGCTCTGGGCTTCAAACAAACATTTTTCAGTGCCAGAGATTTGTGAGGCTGTTTTTTTGCTGAATATGGTGTGTCGGTCGCTATGAGCAGTCGCTAACATGCGCTCCCGGGGAGGCCGATTCATTAATAGCGCCAGGTAGCGCCAGATGAGCGACTGTAGCGTGATTTTTTCAGCGCCAGCCAGTATTCGCTGTGCTTGCCCGGCGTTAGCTTGATGACAGCGACTCAGTCGGTGTGCGGTAATGTTGAATACGGGCTGGGGGGTCGCTGTTTCACAGGTTCAGCGTTGTATGTGAGCGCCTGACAACGAATGGCCAGAGCGAACGGCTAGCTTCATATTCATTAAAAAATGACGCTCCGAATGTGCTGTCGCTGTCCATTCCTTGTTTAAACCCCAGAGCGCTGGCGGCGATGGGTATTAACTAGTTTTTAACCCCTAAACAACCATATTTTTTGAATGTAACATTAGACATGTTTTTATAATCATTTTGTAATATGAATACATTAATCTCAGACATGTTAGATCAATTCTGCACAAATTTTTTTTTAATTTTTTTTTTACTTAAAAATAAATCCTAACATTGCAGAAGTGGTCTCCGAATTTTTGACATTAAAAAAAAAAAAAAAAAAAAAAAAATACCAATTAATTATGATTAATTATAGATTGCTCCATTGAAATGCATTGGACATCGCCAGGGAGCGACAGCTCATACCTGGCGCTGTGAGGGAATTTGCAGCGGCACTGTTCGGTCCAGGCGGCTTCATGATGAATGCCGCGCTAGCCGTCGCTCTCGCCGGCGCTAGCCTCATTTTGCTTGATAAATGCGTCATTGTGACCGCCGCCGGGCGTACTTTAGTCGGTAGTCGCCGTTAGCTGCCGCTACCTGGTGCTCGTCAGACACTACCTGGCGCTAGCCCGTGATAAATAAGGGCCATACAGTGCAGTACTGGTCAAATAGCGACTCCTCACAATGTATTCAACATAACTGAACAGCGACTGAGTCGCTATGACCCACGGCTGAGCAAAGCGACTACTAGCGGGCGCTCTGAAAATGCCTGCTACAGACGCTTATCTGTCGCTACCTGCCGCTATTAATGAATCAGCCTCACAATTACCCCTGCCCCCCCCCCCCCTCTCTAATTGATCCACCAAATTCCTTATCTTACCAACCAAAACCTTCCTGGCCGGTTTCCACTGGAAACAGCTGCATACCCAATCAAATTAAACCTGCTACCTCAGACCCGAAACCCAAGAGGAGACCCGCCAAACAGCTGTGACAATTACATTACCAAAATTAACCCCGTTATAACCAGAATCCCCCCATACACAAAGGATCATAAATTAACATATCAGTAAAATAAAACATTTCTTTTTTTTTTTTTTCTTATATAACAAACTGCAGCAACACAATAAATAACATTACAACTGAAGCACCCCCAACAGGTGACCATAACAATTAGGGATGAGCGAACCGGTTCGGACGAACCGGAATTCGCTCCGAACTTCAGGGAAAATTTGATTCGGCACGAACCCGAATTTTTTTGGGTTCGTGCCGATCGAATTTTCCCTGAAATAAAAAAAAAAAAAAAAAAAACCCCGGCATGGTGGCGCAGCCGGCCTGCCCGCTCCCACCATGCCGGCATTTTTTTAAAAAGCAAACACTTACCTGCATGCTCGGAGCGTGGAGGCCGGCGCCGCTCTCAGGCACCCTCTGATGACAGCTGAGAGCGGCGCCAGCCTCCACGCTCCGACCATGCAGGTAAGTGTTTGCTTTTTAAAAAAATGCCGACATGGTGGGAGCGGGCAGGCCGGCTGCGCTGTCAGCGGGCCGGCTTCCGCCGCCCGCTGACAGCGTAGCCGGCATGCCCGCTCCCACCATGGCGGCATTTTTTTAAAAAGCAAACACTTACCTGCATGGTCGGAGCGTGGAGGCTGGCGCATCCAAAATCATCGGAGCGTGGAGGCTGGCTGGAGGCTGGCGCATCCAAAATCAGGATGCCCCGCTGTCTGAAACCCCCCAGGTCGCTCGCTACACTTACCTAACTTCCTGGTCCAATGACACATGCGCGGGCCGCTATCCCTCTAGATGCACATCCCAGCTATCCCTCTAGCAGGGCGCCTGTCCGCGCCAGTCATTTCTGAATGGTCAGCACGGGCACGCTCCCTGTTAGAGGGAGGCAGGGGATGCAGTCACCAGCGCGCTCTGAGCCACTGTGCTAAGACGTCAGCTTAGATGTCCATAGCTCAGCGGCTCCGAGCGCGCTGATTGGACACGCGGCCACACATGCGCCATAGGCCTGGGATGAGGTGAGTTGATGTGGAGGATCTGGGGGGTTTCACGTAGATCGGGATGCCCCAGGGGAAAGGACCAACACCCAGGATAATCAAAATCCTGGGTTTTGGTCCAATTTAAAGCAGACCAAGACCCACATTTTTAACTAGCATCCCCTGAATTGCTCCCCCTATGAGGAGGACCTTTTGCCAATTTTCACTTCTCCTACTTCACTCTAATCCCAGATAATGTCCCTTGTTTTAACTGTAACCACCTCCTCCATTCATTGCCATTGTTGTGTGTGGCAATGGTGCCACACCAATGGAATGACTGATTGTGTGCCATCTCACAGAGAGGAACAGCAAAGTCAGTAAGTGAAAATAATCCATTTCTAGTTCTACACCCTAAGAAGGAAGTATCGGCAGAGGATTTGGCCAAATGTATTTCACGAGTTCAGTGGGTTTTGGTCCGCTTTAATGCAGAGTGACGCAGTGAATACTGAAGCATGGTCATACATTTATATATATTTATACCTATATACAGAGCAATGGTAACCTATGTAAACTCAGACATGATCGCATATAGGAAAAAGTATTAGATAATAGCAAAAAATATATAGCTTACATGTAGGATCACAAGGTGGGCAACAAAGAGACCCTCAATGCCTTTCTCAAGAGGGAGCGATATCCATCTAGGTAAGTGGCCAGTTTATAAAAGGATATTGGCTCTAGCGTGGAAAATGGCACCAACAGTGGTGCTCGCAGCGGGGCCGGATGATGACGTCATCGGTAGCTGTCACCATCCGTCCCGACCAATCCCAAGCCGGCTGACAAATGTGTCTATGGGCTAGGTTATGGCACTTTTTTGGCATAAAAAATAATGTTTAGAGTTTGTCCTTGCATTACATATAGTTCTTTCAATATATGTGTGTGGGTGTAGACACACAGTGGTTTGGACAGAACCACAGTTACTCTGTATCTTGATTTATCCAGTGGTTTGCTATGATTTAAATACCTAAACAATGACCACAGGGTTCTGGCCACGGGCCTAACAGTGGTCATGGTTGTGACAGGGTCCAGGGTCAGTTGGTCATACAGGGGGGCCCATCACTTGCTCCCTGCACCCATGGTCCTCATGCCACCAGCATCAGGTGCTTTAAATCCCTGGGGAAAGCCCTGCTGCAGTGCTTATATTTACAGAGAGTATTCATACTCACAAGAGGCTCCAGCATGCTGCACTCCTTCCTAAGCAGCTCAGACAAGTAACAGTTGTCATGTCTGATAGAAAAATAGTAGTTGGTCAGCACTCCTTTAAAACATAATACTTTAATCAATGAGAATAAAAACATCCAGATAATCAAAAAAGGCAGCTAAAAACAAATAATAGACCCGAGATGGAAAAGTGAAAATCTCACGTTCTAACGCGTTTCGGACGCGGAAAGGTCCTTAATCATAGATACATGAGGTAATAGACAAACAGATTTAAATAGCAAGCATCAAGATTACTCACCCCCACCCGGTGTGTGGCTAGGAACCGGAGCCGCGTCCTCCCGCTGAACGCACGGCGAACCCGTCGACCGGAAGCCGCCCAGGACGCAACACCCGGAAACCGCCAGTGACCGCAGCCAACCGCGCGAGAGCCCATCCACCTGACAGGCGCAACGGCCAATAGGAGGAAACCTAGGCTCAAGCACAGAGAGCAAGCGCATCACTGCGGACCACGTGACCGCAACCCCGAGCGGTCTCCTAGGCAACTAGGACGCCACACACTAGCCGAGAGCGCGGAACACAGGAAAAGGACACACAGGGGGGAGGTGAGTGGAGGCAATAAAGCAATATAGCAAATAAAAAAAGGTTTTTATGCATAATCACAATGAAAATAAACATATAGCAGTACAGCATTTGAGTGCTTGATAATATTAATGGCGTGACAGCCCATGGAAAATGTAAGCCTTATCTGAACTCATGTAATGACACATCTTTAAGTAAAACCCCAAAAAAAGGGGTAAAGTACTACAAAAAATACACATTAATACAAGCATATACAGATGGGGACAGTCATGAAAAATGTCCAAACTGTATATCACCGCTTATAGAATACGCAAATTGGGAATACCCACACTATACTCCACTGATTGTAAGATATATGGGTTAATGATCAAAACCAATGCCCGACCACACCATTCAAATTAGTGTAAGGGGGCCCCCTAGGAACAGGGGTGATAACTATCTGTCTGTTATAAGCGATATGTCCCACTTATGGTTCAGGCCTTGCGGGGAGCGGGTACCCATATTAAGAATCCAGTATGCTTCTCGTGCCAGAAGCTTACGTCTAATGTCACCTTTTCAATGGCACTAATATTTAAAGACACCTCCTCTCCCAAATGATGGGAGTTAAAGTGCTTTGCCACATTGGAAATTCCTATTGTATTAGGTTTTCCAAACCCTTGTAAATGTTCAGAAATTCTCACTTTGAGCTTCCTGGTAGTACAACCTACATACTGGATAGAACAATAACCGCAAGTAATCAAGTAAATTACCATTTTTGAATTACAATTAAGGAGAGACTTAATAGTGAACCTGTCTCCTGTATTGGTGGATATGAAATATTTCCCTTTATTAACAAATTTGCACATCCCACACCGTTGGCAGCCGCAAGGAAAAAAACCCAGTGTGGCTAACCACGTAGTGTGACCTGTGCTAGCTGAGCTGAAAAAACTAGGTGATAATAGGTTCCCAAGACTAGGGGACTTCCTGCTAACGATCCGTATGCCGGAGGATCGGATCCGCATTTAATACGGGCAAGTTTTTCTTAAGAATACGACTAATTTCACCAAACTCCATAGTGTAAGGGGTACTAAACGTGACCCCATGAAAAGGAGTCCTCTGTTTATTTTTTGTATTTTTTGTATTCACACCATACAGTGATTCCCTAGGCTTGTTGGTGGCTATATACCTAGCACGGGAAAGCATCCAGGGAGGATACCCCCTATCCCTCAACCTATGTTCAATTTGGATTGATTCTTCCTGAAAGGTGCTAATCTGGGAACAATTACGTCTACTCCGAAGCATCTCGCCCACCGGGATAGACCTCACTGTGTGGCGGGGATGACAGCTAGAAGCTCGGAGGATATTGTTTCCTGCAGTAGGTTTTCTGTAAGTAGAGGTAAGTAGTCGTTTAGTCACATTATCACAGGTGATCTTAAGATCTAAGAATTCTATGGATTCAGTATTCGTATTGGCAGAAAAAAGCAAATTAAGGCTATTAGTGTTGCAATATATTTAATAAACAACAATAATTCCTCCTGGGATGATGACCAAATCAAGAACAGATCATCAATATATCTGAAGTAACTGGTGATAACAGACCGCCACTGATTCTTCTCCCCAAAAATGAAATGGTGTTCCCACCATCCCATGTAAAGATTGGCCAAGGTGGGAGAGAATGGGGCGCCCATGGAAGCCCCCTTCAACTGTAAATAAAAAGTGTTATCAAAAACAAAAAAATTGTGTGTTAACAAGTACTCAGTAGTCAAAATAATGAATGAACACAGATCAAAATCATAATCAGTGTACAACTGTAAATGAAATTCTAATGCTTTGATAGCCAAATCATGGGGAATAGAAGAATATAGGGACGAAACGTCCATGGTACAAAACCGTAGACCTGAATACCATTGAGTGTTAGTAAGAAGAAATATTACATGGCCTGTGTCCCTTAGAAAACCTGGCAATCTCAATACTAAGGGTTGTAACATATTGTCTAGCCATTTCCCCAGGGGCTCATTCAAGCCCCCTATCCCCGCAACAATAGGTCTCCCTTTGGGGGGGAAATCTTCCTTATGAATTTTAGGGAGATGGTGAAATAAAGGAGTTATGGGATTAGTTACTCTCAAATACTCAGCCATCTTATTGGACAAAACACCTAGCGCTAAACCTTCGTCTATCAATTTAAATAGACTGATCTGAAAAGAATGCGTGGGGTCATTGGACAGTTTTCTATAGGTGGTTGTATCATTCAATTGCCTAAGGGCCTCATCTCTGTACATAGATTTGTCTAGGACGACTACCTTTCCACCATCTGCCTGTCTAATTATTATGTTATCATTTTTTCTCAGAGTGGACAGGGCTTCAATCTCTTTTTTGGTTAAATTAGAGTGTTGTCTCTTACTTAAATTTGTTACCGTCTCCGGAAAAGGAGAATCGATATTGGTCAAAGGGGAGTTATGCTTACTATTCTTAGCTTCCTTCATAGTATTGGCTAAGGACAAAATATCACGTTCCATAACCTCCTGGAACATGGTCAAGACATCCCCTCGCGAGTTAACCGGATAAAAATCCCGGTTTGATAACCTTAGGGGAGCTGGTGTAGACACACATGACAAACCCGATTTTTGACCCAGTTCCTGTTGTAACTGTTCTATATCGGTATCCCTGCATATGGTGGAGAAAGATTGGATCACTACAGATTCGACAGGGTGTAGGGTCTCGTCCGAGATCCCCTCATTAACCCCCGGTATATCGATACCTGAAAAAGAAGAAGTACGGTTAGTATGAATCTCCTCGACGGGAGGTATCGTTTTAATGTAAGTGCACGCACAAACTTGTTGACATCTAATAGTGTCCTAAAAGAGTCAAAATGTACATCCGGGACAAAGGATAAACCCTTGGTGAGTAAAGATAATTCTCCCGGGGAAAGCTTATGACTAGACAGATTCAGAACATTCTGAGGTTCTAAAATCGGGCTCTGCGAGAGCCTTGTCTTTTTGCGTTTGTGTCTTCGTCCTGCACGTCGACACGGTTTCTGAGTTTTGACCGTGTTATAATTTGAGAATTCTGGCCACGACTGCGATTGGCTAAAAAAGATCTTGAGGCAGAGGAAGATGAAGAGGATGGAGCCCAGTCTTGGCCATTATCCCGTGTAGATGTATTGGGGGGGTGTCTCATCCTATTATCCTTCTTATGGTACACTGGATTCGATCTAGCTGCTGATTCTGTGTCTGTTTGATCAGAATCCGAGTCCGTAGTTAGGAAAGTAACACGCCTGGGCTTATAACCCCCTTTTAATATTGATTTAGGAGTAGATCTTCTCCGATCCCGGGATTGCCAATCATAGACACGGTTATTAGAATAATCCTGCATGTCCCTCTGAAATTTCCTTTTCTTGATGCTCACAACAGTGGACTCCATGACAGTTGTCATGTGACAGCTTAGATCACTTACCTGAGTCACGTAGGATGGATTCCAGCAAGCTGGAGCCTTTAGTGAGTATAACTCCCAATCTCCACCATGGGACCAGGTGAAGGTAAGCAGGGGCACCTCACAACCCTCTGGGGGTCTGTAGGGAAAATCCACATAAAGGTAAATATATATATAATATATATTGGGCTCTTGGGGGGGGGGGTTCTGCCACACTGCCTATAATTGGGTTTTGAGGGAGAGGGGCTCTACTACACTGTCTTATTTTGGGGTCATTGGGGGGGAGGGTGGTTCTGCCACTGACTTATATTGGGTTTCTGGGGGGTTCTGCTACTGACTTATATTGGGTTTCTGGGGGGTTCTGCTACACTGACAGTTATTAGGATTCTGGGGGGTTCTGCTACACTGACAGTTATTAGGATTCTGGGGGGTAGTGCTGCACTGACAGTTATTAGGATTCTGAGGGGTTCTGCTACACTGCAAATTATTAGGGTTCTGGGGGGGGGGGGGTATTACACTCTGTCTATTATTGGGCTCAGTGGGAGGTGTTCTCCTACACTGCTTTATATTGGGCTCCTGGGGGAGGTCTGCCGCACTGACTATTATTGGGCTCCTAGGGGCTGTGTCTATTATTGGGCCTAAATGCATTGCTTAATCAGGGTTGGGGTGGCACCCCGCTTTAGACCCGGAAAATCAGTCTCCACCATGGGACCAGGTGAAGGTAAGCAAAGGCACTTAACAACTCTCTGGGGGTCTGTAGGGAAAGTCCACATAAGTTTAAATATACCGTATTTATCACCCTATAAGGCGCACTTATTTTTGTGCAAAAGTGGGGGGAAATGTCGCGCCTTATCGATCGAATGTAAAAAAAAAAAATACTGAAAAAAAGTAAACTCACATGTTACCGGCGCTCCCGCATTGCTGACGGGGCTGCCTGCCACACTGCCGTAGGCCAGAAGAAGATACAGGAGCGGCAGGCTCTCTCTACGTCCCCGCCGCTATCGCTGTCTTTGATGGAGACAGCGCCCACCACTCCTCCATCCTCTTCTGGCCTCCAGCTGCTGCCTCTGCCTTTTCCGGCTGGGGCACACACGAGCACCCAGTTCCGTGCAGCAGGTGGGCATGGCCTGCACCAAGTCGCAGGCCACACCCATCCACTGCACTGACCCGGGTGTTCGTGCGTGTTCGTGCGTGCCCTGGCCAGAAAAGGCAGCAGCTGGAGGGCAGAAGAAGATGGAGGAGTGGTGAGCGCTGTCCCTGTCCCCGCCGCTGCTTCTTACTGGCCGGGCCACACAGACACCCAGCTCCATAGAGCGAGTGGGTGTGGCATGCGCCGACGCAGTGCAGGCCACGCCAAAGCGATTCACAGAGCCGGCGCTTGTGTGTGCACGGCTGTAAGAAGCATCAGTAGGGATGCTCTTCCATCTTCTGCTTATATGGGGAATGGGAGGAGGAATGCCACACTGCGCATGGGAATAGGGGGGGAATGCCACACTGCCTATATGGGGAATGGGAGGGGGAATGCCACACTGCGCATGGGAATAGGGGGGGAATGCCACACTGCCTATGGGAATGGGGGGGATGCCACACTGCCCATGGGAATGTAGGGGTGCCACCCTGCCTATATGGGGAATGGGAGGGGGGATACCACACTGTCTATATGGGGAATGGAAGGGGGGATGCCACACTGCCTATGGGAATGAGGGGGGAATGCCACACTGCCTATATGGGGAATGGGAGGGGGAATGCCACACTGCCTATGGAAATGAGATGGGGGGAATGACACACTGCCTATTGGGAATAGGAGGATGGATGCCACTCTGCCTATGGGAATGGGGGGGTGCCACCCTGCCTATATGGGGAATGGGAGGGGGGATGCCACACTGCCTATATGGGGAATGAGAGGGGGGATGCCACTCTGCCTATGGGAATGGGGGGGGGGTGCCACCCTGCCTATATGGGGAATGGGAGGGGGGATGCCACACTGCCTATATGGGGAATGAGAGGGGGGATGCCACACTGCCTATGGGAATGAGGGAGGATGCCACTCTGCCTATATGGGGAATGGGAGGGGGGGAATGCCACACTGCCTATATGGGGAATGGGAAGGGGATGCCACACTGTCTATATGGGGAATGAGAGGGGGGGTGCCACTCTGCCTATAATTTGAGGATTCTGCACCTTGCCTATTATTTGGTTCAGAATATTATTTTTCTTATTTTCATCCTCCAAATATTAGGTGCATCTTATGGGCAGGTGCATCTTATAGGTCGAAAAATACGCTAACTCTATTTTCCTGAGTTACATTGTAAATGAATTAGTCGTACCTATAAAGTGAACCTCTCTCGGTCTATGCACAATATTATCCTGATACACACTGTGATACGATAAACATGTCAGAATTGAAAATCATGTTTGAAATATATTCCACAAAAACCTGTAACGTGTAAAATTAATCCACAATGGTTTCCCTTTAGCTCTGCGCCTATTTTAAAAACACGAGCTGCCCTGACATGCGTTTCCTGGCTCCAATCTCATCGCTTCTGTAGTTTCTTGATTTTTCATTATAGTTTACTCTTATACCTTCCTTCTTCTTTTCTTTCCATTTTTTTTCTCTGAATGTAATGATATTTAAATTGAATTCCCAAGCTACACTGAATCGAACTGATTGGAGTGTGTACGGCACGCTGCTGTAATGTATCTGGAAGGCAGCACCTGGGGCACGCCGCCACCGCTAGATGACTTAAGACAATAGCAGGTAAGGGGAGGAAATAGGCTGGAGAGGAGGATTTTCACTGCCAAATGTTTCCTGTTATTGATGAAGGGAATAGAATGCTCTACAGCTCATCTTCCTTTTAGTGTAGCTCACAATGCAATGACAAAATAACAACAAAGGCAACAATTCCTTTCAAACAAAAAGGAGCCACTGCGCAAAAAGTTCTAAAATAACACGGGATTGTACAATAAAATGAAGAGTGTGTAACACAAGGTCTCATACAATGATACCAACAGTAACATTAAAGCAGACCAAACCCACGTTTTGCCCCCCAAGGTTTAATATACAGTAGCAATGATCCCAGTGGGGCATCCCAGACAAGGAGAAGGTTTTGTTCCACTTTAAGGTCATGTAATGTGGCTCTAGATAACTAGGGGATGTCTGTGGTGCTCTAACTTAGGCCCTTATTTATGAAGGAATAGCGACAGGTAGCGACTGGTGAGCGGCCGGTAATGACGGGCCCCGCCACGAGAACGCCGGCTCCCCACCACAATCACACATTTATCAAGCCAATCCTGCTTAGCGACTGAGATAGCGCCATATAGCGACTCATTCATCATTATTCCAGCCTCAGCCCACAGCGCCAGCGTCCGACCTTGAACAGCGACAGGTATGACCTCTCGCTACCTGGCGCTCTCCAATGCATTTCAATGGAACAATCTTTAAATATTAATCATTAATTGTTATTAATTTTTTTTAAATGTGAAAAATTCTGTGACCACTTCTGCCATTTTAGATTTTTTTAAGGGAAAAAAAAAATTGTACAGAATTGATATTACAGGTCTGATATTAATGTATTCATATTACTAAATTATTTAAAAACCTTGTTTTTTTTGGTTTCCAAAAATATGGTGGTTTGGGGGTTAAAAAACTACTTTTAACCCATCGCCTCCAGCGCTCTGGGGTTTAAACATGCATTTTACAGCGCGAGAATTTTTTGAGCTTGATTTTTTAATGAATATGGTGGGAGCCGGTCGCTAGGGCCAGTCGCTATCATGCGCTCCCATACAGCGCGGAACCTGTCAAATAGCGACTCCTCACCCAATATTCAACATTACGGCAAACCGACTGAGTCGCTATCAACTACCGAACAACGGCCAAGCACAGCGACTACTAGCGGGCGCTCTGAAAATGCCGCTACAGTCGCTCAACTGTCGCTACCTGCCGCTATTAATGAATCTGCCTCCCCGTCGCAGTTGGTGGCAGAGGACGTGGCCTAGCAATAGACAGAATGTGGTCAAGATCAATGGCAGAGGTTTGGTCCAATTAAAATTTACTAGAGCTTCCCTTGTGCAAATTCTTATTGTGCTGCATTCTGGATATCTGCACCCTAAAACGTAATACTTCCACCTTCCCTAATGCCCAAGTGTCATGGAGCAGATAAGCACATTCACAGTAAGATGTTATTGGTGCATGGGGACCTCCAGTCAATTTTAATTCCAGTTCCTATGTAAACCTGGACCAACACCCTTATAAGAAACATTGCTCATATACATCCTTCCCAAAGGCAATTCAGCCTTTTGCCTTTTTACCTTTTTGGAACTCCTGCTGTGGTCAATTTCCACCATCATTTCCCCATCAATGGAATCCAATGCCAGTAGTGGCCTACAAAGTGTAAGTTCTGCTGGGTTTCCTGATGCTCTGCATTGTGGGTAATGTCAGTTAAGTCCAAGCAACAGCACAGTTGGGATGCCTCGAAAGGAAGAAGCTTTCTTGGTGCTCCAATATGGTAATGACCAGAAGAAAATTGGTGAGGTGGCATTTCAGCTTTGAGTGGAAGCAGGAGCAAATGCTTACAATAATTCAGTATCATGCATGAAATGGGGCAAGTTTATTTTTCAACTTTGCAAGGCTGTTGGTCTGGTTTAAAGAAGATTTTGTCCAATCAGAGGCATTTACTGTGCATATTTAATGTTCGGAATATGGTTTATGGCAGTTGGAAAGCGGATGATGGCTCACGCTCTCCATTGTTTACAGCACTGGGGGAACCATCAGAAGAGGCGCATTTTGTGGCATCCCGGGGTGGTTGGGTTTGCACAGCCAGGCATTATGATTTGTGATGCTCCAGGGGAAGGCCAGGGGTCGGCACTGGAATCTGAAAGGCGGATGGTGCAGCGGTGAGTGGGAGGTGGGGGTCTCGGCATCAGGGGGAACCAGAGGGAAAAAAGTAGTCCACAGCTTCCTATTGCTTCCATGCTTCTATGGATTTACGTGCTACATGTCCCCGGAAGCAACTAGAACAGTGGTTCTCAACCTTTCTAATGCCGTGACCCCACTATACAGTTCCTCATGTTGCGGTGACCCCAAACCAAAAAATAATTTTGGTGGCTACTTCTGTAATTTTGGTACAGTTATGATTCGGAATGTAAATATCTGATATGCATTATGTATTCTCATTGCTACAAATCAAACATAATTTAAACATATTGATTAATCACAAAAACAATATTTAATATATGTTGAGAAATATTTATTACTAATTCCAATAAATAACATTTCACCATGGCATAGCATGTGTCGGAAACTGTCATTTCTTCGCCTCTTATTGAAATCAATAGGCGGATTGTGTGGTAACTCGAGATTCTCGGGAGCTCTCTTCCACAAAATCTGCCACACTCACAATGAAATCAATAGGAGGCGGATTCAATGCCGGAAACCACTGATTTCAGCAGTTTCCTCATTCAGAATATGGGAAAATAGTGGGAGATATGGGAGATAATTATACATTGGGGAACAATGTGAACTACATCTTATAGTGGTCTCTTATAGTGTAAGACCAATGTAGTTCACACTGTGTAAATGTCTGGTGCTTTGTGTAAGTGTAAGCTGCTTTGTGTACTGTGTAATGATTACACACAAAGCACCTTACACTTACACAGTATTGTGTGTATGGTGTGTGTACTGTTTTTACATTATTAACCTTTTTTACACCAGCAGGCTGTCTCGCAGGCTCTCTTGGCTTCTGTCCTCCGGCGCTTGCTGCACCCGCCCACTGATGACGTCAGCAAGCGCCGGACACACGTAATGCGCTGCTATAGACTGTGGAGCGTTCCCCCCGCCCCTTAGGCCCTGGACAGATGATGCAATCACGTCTGCGCATGTGCGCATGCATTCAGTTTGGAACGCGCATCCATAACTGCGTGCGTTCCAGCTGAATAGCGCTGCTACAGACGGTAGCGCGACTTCTCAGCGGCTAAAGCCATCGGAAATATGTATTTTCCGATGGCTTTAGGCGACGCCTGTGTTTTGGTCGTTCGACCCCCACCGGGATCCCGACCCACAGGTTGAGAACCGCTGAACTAGAAGAAACAAAATCACAGCCAACATCCAGACTGGCGCAGGAAAGTTACGTCCTCTTGGCTTTTTTTATTTTGAGATTTTGTTCTGCTATAAGGCATACCTCCCAAGTGTCCCTGATTTGGAGGGACTGTCCCTCTTTTGACTCTCCGCTATCCCTCTAACAGGGCACATGCACGCACCAGCCATATGTGAATGGCTTCCACGGGCACGCTCCCTGTTAGAGGGAAGCGGAGGATGCGTCCGCCAGCGCTCTCTGAGCCGTTGGCTTTAGATGCCGTTCTAGATGGCGTGACGTCAGGGCTCCGAACGCGCGCTTATTGGACAAGCGGCCATGGATGCACCGTAGGACCTGGAAGAGGTGAGTTTCTTAGGCGATCTGGGGGGTTTCACACAGAGGGTTTTTGGGTTTTGGTCCATGTAGATCTGCATCAATAAATGATTAATTTGCCTATTTAAAGTGTTTATATTGTTTTAACAGCTATAACCTATCACCTATCATTGAGGGAGTGTGGCTTAATTTAACAAATGTCCCACTTTCGCTCCCTGAAAAGTTGGTCGGTATGTTTAAGGCAGATAACAAAAACACACATACACACAAACGGTTCCTATAAGGCTGGCACTATAACAGCAACTCCACAGATGAAAATTGTAATCTGCCATAAACACTTTTTATTGATCAAAGGCGCATGATACAAATACCCTAATTCCCTAAAAAATATTAAAAAGCTAATTAGCATATTAAACACGGGGGCCCCCCCATTCAGCCACATACCCTGACATACAAACATCTATTGTTTTGTGGGCAGAGCACCGCAGCCATATTCTAGGATCTCCCTGGGTATTCTATTTTTATTTTCTGCTTTAGTATATATACAGGGAGATGTTCATGTGTTGCCTCTCAAAAATTTGAGCCAGGTGTGAGAACCTAGTATTTCCCTTTTGATCTGCATGACTATTTATTCATAGATTTTGGCACTTTTATGTGGAGAAATCCCTGGATCCCTGCACATGTAAGTTGTAGTGTTGTGGTTGTCTCTTGGTTGAGTGATCACATTTAGTGGCAAATATGGCATTTAAATTGGATAAAAAATGCTTTCAAGACATGCAGGCAGCTTTCGTCTCCCCCGGTGAAGATAATAGTGGGCAGGGAGAGGAAGTTCGGTCTCTTTTTAAAAAACACAAATCATTGGTCATCAAACAATTAAAAAGGTATTGGGATATATGCACGATTGAAAACTACATACAAAATAGAATTATACCTCGGGGACTTAGGGAGCGCATAATCCCTGCGGAACATTTGCGTACTGAACGTTTTATGCAAAAATGGCAAACAGAATGCATTGACCATGGGTTAAGAATCATGCAACTAATTGTAGAGGAGGAGCAGATACAACTGACAGAATTAGACAACAGTATTAAGGAAAGCTGTGTTAAATTGGATGCCCTAGGGGATGCCCCTGATTTTGAAAGGCTTAATGACTTAATAAAATTGGAGGTAGAAAGGGTCCAGAAAGCAGTGAGGGAGATAAAACAAAAAAAGTTCCGTAGGGATTTGGCAGAATTTGACATGGGGAAGATTTTCTTGGAAATAAAACCGAGAGGGAGATTTCCATCCAGACAGAGACCATGGAAAGAGGTCTCCAGCGATTTATCTGGAGGAGAAACTGAAGTGTCGGACGATAGTCCGCCTAGAGCCTCTAGAAGGGGCCATCGCTCCGTCTCTTTTTTAGACCAAGGAAAAGGAAGAGGGGAAGGAGAAGGAGAAAGTGTAGCCAATCGAGTCAAATCGTTGAGAGGGATACGCAAATTGAAATCGAGGGGCCCACCCCCATAAGCAAGGATACTGGGAGTGGGGCTAGCAGGGGTTTAAATGTTATCAACCTGTCACACTTCAGTTTGAATAGCCATCATTTATCAGTATTATCAAAAGGTCTGTCCTTCTCTCCATCCAGAGGCGGAGATGAATTCATATTATTTAAGGATACTACCTTGTTCCTGCGTAAGGTAATGTTTAGGGCTATGTATTCAAGTAGTAAAGATATAAATGGAAGTGAGGGGCATATAGATCAAGGGACCCCTGTGATGTCCTCACGTGACATTGATTCCAGTGGGATTGTTGAGGATTGGGAAAATGAAATACCTGATCTAATGCCACAATTACAGCAGCTTAGGGAACGGTCTAAGAAGTTTCCACCTCTGAATTCTAATAAATATTTGTCCTTATTCTTGCAGCTAGTGCAGCGTGACCTGAGAAAAGTAAATTGGGCATCCCTGGGGGGTGAAAATAACCTTACCTGGGATGAAAGAAAAGCTATTAAGGAGCACCAGGCTTGATTATAAGGCCCAGCGACAAAGGGGGCAATGTAGTGCTCCTTGATGAGGAGTACTACATTAGAGAAATAGAGGCCCAACTAGCCGATGTTAATACTTATTGTAAAATCCGTGAAAATCCTTTTCCAAAGGTTGTAGCACATCTGAATGACAAACTTGATTGGGCCGGGGAAGAAGGATTAGTTACCCCCAGGGTTTTGAATTATCTTAGGGTTCAGGAATATAATATTCCTGTCCTGTATACCATCCCAAAAGTACACAAGAGTCTGTCTGCACCGCCGGGTAGGCCTATCGTGTCTGGGAATGGAGGTCCACTGGAAAGAATAGCCAGATTTGTTGATGAAAATTTAACCCTTTCGCTGCCAGCCTACCTGCAGCATTTGCCACTCCCTGTTGCCAGACTGAGTTTGACTGTTTCGCGCTACACATGTTCAACTGTCATTTTTGAAAGGATTTCCAGGGATTTCCCAGGATAATTATATATTGTTTTTTTCAACAGAGTCTGGGCTTTAACATGAAATGTCTTGTTTGTATTTTTTAGGTGTATTCTCAACATTTTTGGGTGAAATGTGTGAAAAAAATTAAAAAAAATATATTTTTTTACAATTTGTCGAGTTTTTTGTAATAAAAAATGTAAGTTTGTCAATAAAATCTTATTGCGTGAGAAACCCCAATTTCTCCCGGTTACAGCGATACCACATATGTATAGGTAGACACCCTTTCCTGCCCAGAAGCCTTTTATAGCTGCTGGATGACAAATGGTTAATTCAAAAAAAAAAATGACATAGGGTCCCCCTTCCCGGGGAGGGAGACCCCATTTTTTTTTGGATTTTTAAGGGTTAAAAACCCTTAAAAATCCAAAAAAAAAAATGACGTGGGGTCCCCCTTACCCAAAGTAACCAGCCCGGGACCAGCTATGGGGGCTTGTAGGCACAGAGTGGGGGGGCCAGCTTTGGTGGCCCCCCCACCCTGCAGCCTACGAGCCCACATAGCCTATGTGGGCCCGGGCTCTTCTGCCCCCCCCTGGCCTTTGGGGAGGCAGGTAATGGGGGTGCGGGGGTTAATGGCAAGCCACCCGCTAGGGCAGGTGACTTGCCACCCCCCCAGCCTTGTGAACTGGTATAAGGGGTCTCATGGACCCCTTACCAGCTCACAAAGGGTTAATGTGAAAAAAAAACACCACACAATAATAAAAAGTATTTTATTAGAAAAAAAAAAAATTTTTTTTTACTGTACTTACCTTCGATTGCAAGCTCTTGTCCCTCGCCGCTCAGCTGACAGATGCCGGTGATCGGCATCCAGAGAAGGAGAAGGCAGGAGATCAGAGGATCTCCTGTCACCTCCTTCCAGGGCACCGATCACCGGCATCTGAGAAGCTGAGAAAGCTGAAGCCGGTGATCGGGACCGGGATGACGTCATAAGCCCCACCCCCAAGGGGGCGGGGCTTAGAGGCAAGATGGCGGCCGCCATCTTGAAGAAGAGAGGAGAGAGCCTCCCAGGCTCTCTCCTGAAGAACGGTAAGTCCTGGGGGGGGATCGGAGGCCCCCCAGGTGAAGAGGAGGGACAGCGGGAGCCAGCGCACACACAGGTAAGTGAATGTCATTTTTATTTTTTATTTTTTTTTACAGTTAGCAGCTGCTGCTGCAGAAGCGGGGGGGGGGGGCGGCCTATTCCGGGGGCTCTCCTGGAGCCATCCGACCCCCCACGGGGGATCGGATGGCACCAAATTAAAGAGGAGACCCGGCCGGATCCAACAAGGGGTCAGGTGAGTATTTTTGATTTTTATTTTTTAAACTAGAAGCGAGGAAAGTCAAGCACGTAACACCTACGGGCTTGGCACTTAAGGCCCAGCCAAGCCAGCACGTAGGTGTTACGTGCTTGGCACCAAAAGGGTTAAAACCATTGGTTAGAGTTCTGCCGTCTTTTGTGCTGGACAGTAATGATCTGTTACGTAAACTGAGGCGGGTTCAGGTACAGGACAGTTGGCTACTCGCCAGTATTGATGTTGAAAGTTTATACACCTCCATTCCCCATGCGGTAGGCCTCGAGGCGGTGGGACAGACTCTTGACGAATTGGGACCTGGGGACGCCCCGTACAATGAATTCGTTGTGGAGCTCCTTGAATTTGTGTTACTCAACAACTATTTTTGTTTCAACCAGAAATTTTACCACCAGATCCGTGGTACAGCCATGGGGGCGGCCTGTGCCCCTTCGTACGCCTGCCTGCACCTCGGGCGGTGGGAGAGTTTGGAGGTGTTTGGGCGGGCGGACTTCGGGGCACGAGTCGCCCTCTGGCTGAGATACATAGATGATATTTTGGTGGTCTGGAAGGGGACTCCACATGAATTTGAAGAGTTTGTGGGTAAGTTGAACCAGAATGATCGTAATATTCGGCTCACCTTCAAATATGATCAGTGTAGTATAGAATTTTTGGATCTACTTATTAAGAAACAAGATGGAAATTTAACTACCACGACCTTCCGCAAACCAACAGCAGGTAATACCTTGCTCCACTTTTCCAGCCACCATCCTGGCCCACTCAAGAGGGGTATCCCCCTAGGACAATTCCTACGGATACGAAGGAATTGTTCCTCTGACTCCGACTATTGGCGTGAAGCCAGAGATCTTATGGTGAGATTTAGAGATCGTGGGTACCCCCATCGATTACTGCGCACATGTAGGAAGAAGGCAGGTGAGGTGCACCGTGATGAGTTATTGGCAGGTAAAGCCAGAAATTGGAGAAGGGATAGGAATGTAGATGCCAAAGATGATGGTCAACCGGTGCGGTTGATCACCCAGTTTGGAACGCACTGGGATAAGTTCAAATATATCTAAAACTCTCACTGGCATATTTTACAACTAGATCCCACTTTAGCCAAGTGTGTTGGGCCAAGACCACTTCTTACCGCTAAACGGGCCAATAACCTACGTGACCATTTGGTACACAGTGATCTAGGATCAGGAGGTGGAGATAGAAAACAAGTTGGGATGCGACCGGAGGGTTGTTTTAAATGTGGGCACTGTGGGACCTGTAAATATATATTAAAAACTTCAGCATATACAGGCTTGAATGATAGTTCCCCGAGAAGAATCAAAGGGTTTATCAACTGTGCGTCCACGTTAGTTGTGTATTTACTCACCTGCCCCTGTGGGAAAAAATACATAGGGAAAGCTAAACGAGAATTGAGGACAAGGGTAAATGAGCACATTCGTGATATAAAGAATGCTAACGAAAAAAGTCCGGTGGCGGAACATTACAAACAGTACCACAAAAGTGACCCGGCAGGTACTCGTGTATGTGGTATTTTTAAATTGAGTACCACTGGGAGAAGGGGCTTTTGGGACCAGAGATTGAGACAACAGGAGGCGCGTCTCATATTTGAATTGGGAACTATGACACCTCTTGGCCTCAATACAGATGCGGACCTCAGTGCCTTCTTATAGATATGGGTTAAAAGTACGGATGGGCTGACAGCCCATAGAGGGGAAGTAATAAGAAAGGAGAAATCTATGTATCCCCATATAGGAGCCGATTTAGAGTTGCTGTAGGTTGGATAAGCTAAAAAGGGGGGGGTGTATATAGGGGCCAATGTAGATGGGCACATAGGTACACTTAGGGTGTCCTTCCTTAATAGGGCCCCCGGTAGGTTTCTTTCTATATGTCACTTTCTCTATGTTCCTTTTTGTCCATTTTTCCATTTTCCGCTGTTTTATTTTAGTCCAATGTTTCCACCTTCCCTGTGTGCCAGCAAGTCCTTGAGAGTGTTATGGTTTATGAGTTGATGTGTGCATTAGGAATTATAAGTTTGGTTTGTTGGTCTCTTTATTATGTAGATCTATTAATGAGCATGTTGCAAGAGAGAGGCAGAGATGAGCATGTCAGCATTTAGGATATGAATGAGAGAGACAAATAAGAAGAAAAAATAGCCAGCCGCAAAAATGTGCGCAACATTTACAATAAAATGCTTATATTATGCTGTTAATATGGTTGTCCCGGCCATCTGTTATATATGTAGTCCGCTTGAGATTCCCAGGCATGGAGGACTCCCAGGTGCCGATAATACGCTGAATAGCTGGTGATTGGCATGAAAGAGTTAAAATGTTGAAGAGCTGAGACCGGCCTAAAAAACGAATGCCAAAGAGGATAAATAGCGGAATCTGATTGGCCCGCGTCACCCTGACGAAGCCCCGGTAGGCGGGGCGAAACGTACGTCGGCGGACGGCCGGCCCCTCCACGCCCTTCCCTGGCTTCCCTCCTCACGCACGCTGGCTGCACGTGACTTTGATGTGGGAGCGCCTGTGTCGACAACGCGCGGTGTCTGGGACAGCGGAGACCAGCTGTAGCCGCCTCTTTGTGGAGAAGGTATTTGGCGGTCGAGTGGTGCCAGGCACAATGGCCCTCAGTGAGGTGGCCTGACCTGAGCGTCTCCCGCCCTTGTATACTGACTGTCACGTATCTTGCATATGAATTTGCCGGCAAGCATGTATTGTTGGAGCTCTGCATAATCACAGCTGTGGAACTACTATACTGAAAATCAATCAATTGCTGCTATAGGTGATATGAGCCGCCTGCGAGCACTGGCACTGAAAGCATTTGCACTTTAACATCAGTGACGTTGGAACAGTGACTGCCCTTTCCTCCTTTCACAGGTTTCCCCATCCACTTTACTCCGTTGGCTGGCCAGCCATAGGTTCTCATTAGGTGTGTGGCAGTGAGGGATGTTTGTATGTCAGGGTATGTGGCTGAATGGGGGGGCCCCCGTGTTTAATATGCTAATTAGCTTTTTAATATTTTTTAGGGAATTAGGGTATTTGTATCATGCGCCTTTGATCAATAAAAAGTGTTTATGGCAGATTACAATTTTCATCTGTGGAGTTGCTGTTATAGTGCCAGCCTTATAGGAACCGTTTGTGTGTATGTGTGTTTTTGTTATCAGAGTTCAGGGTTCATGGGCGCCCCTCAATTGTTTTGTGGGCAGAGCACCGCAGCCATATTCTAGGATCTCCCTGGGTATTCTATTTTTATTTTCTGCTTTATGTTTAAGGCAGACCCTGGGTTCAGGGGCAGACTGGCCATATGGAGATCAGGGCAAATGTCCGGTGGGGCACACTGCTTTAGGGCAGTCTGAGCTGCTACCTTTACTAATACTACCATCCAATTCCTGCCTCTCCCATCCCCTTCCCCACTCTATCCCCTCACCCAAGCAACCCTAGCCCATGTCCTCAACCTAATGATTTTGGCCCTTATTTATGAAGGAATAGCGACAGGTAGCGACTGGTGAGCGGCCGGTAATGACGGGCCCCGCCACGAGAACGCCGGCTCCCCACCACAATCACACATTTATCAAGCCAATCCTGCTTAGCGACTGAGATAGCGCCATATAGCGACTCATTCATCATTATTCCAGCCTCAGCCCACAGCGCCAGCGTCCGACCTTGAACAGCGACAGGTATGACCTCTCGCTACCTGGCGTGCTCCAATGCATTTCAATGGAACAATCTTTGAATATTAATAATTAATTGTTATTAATGTTTGTTTTTTTTTTTTTTAAATGTGAAAAATTCTGTGACCACTTCTGCCATTTTAGATATTTTTATTACGGGAAAAAAAATGAAAAAAAAATTGTACAGAATTGATATTACAGGTCTGATACTAATGTATTCATATTACTAAATTATTTTTTAAAAAAATTTTATTTCCAAAAATATGGTGGTTTGGGGGTTAAAAAACTACTTTTAACACATCGCCTCCAGCGCTCTGGGGTTTAAACTTCATTTCACAGCGCTTGAATTTTTGGAGCGTGATTTTTTGATGAATATGGTGGAAGCCGGTCGCTCTGACCAGTCGCTATCATGCGCACCCATACATCGCGGAACCTGTCAAATAGCGACTCGTAACCCCGTATTGAACATTTAGCCACACCAACTGAGTCGCTGTCAACAACCGAACAACGGCCAAGCACAGCGACTACTAGCGGGCGCTGTTAAAATACCGCTACAGTCGCTCAACTGTCGCTACATGTCGCTATTAATAAATCAGCCTCTTTGTCTCAGTCTATAGAGCACACTGGGTGACTGGCCAGGAAGCAGCAAAGATGCCCCTGGCTGGTCATAGGCAGGCCAGGTGCTGGTAAAATCCCAGGCTGATTTTTGGCCCCAGTCTGCCACTGCCTGGGTTAAAGTATAAGGGACTGCATGCAGTCTTTGACGACATTAAAGTGGACCAACACCCAGGATTTTGACTATCCTGGGTTTTGGTCCACTTCAGGGGGGCACCCCGATTAAGGGTGCCCCGCTGTTTGAAAACCCCCCAGAAAGCCCCCAAAACTCACCTCACCACGCTCCAACGTGGCCGCGCTGACCAATCACCGCCAACGGACAAGCGGGTGACAGCGGCGGACAATGCAGCGCGTCCGCCGCCGCCTCCCGCGTGCCCCTCTGACAGTGCGCGCGCCCGCGCCGGCCATTCACACACGGCCGGCGTGGCCGCGCACACGTCTAGAGGGGCGCGCGGGATGCGGCGGCGGCCGCCGCCGGTGTGGTAAGTTTTGGGGGGGTTTGGGGGGGTCCCTCACCGCGGGACATCCCGATCTCGGATGTCCCGCGGTGAGGGAGGTGATCGGCCCGGGAATCTTATAGATTCCCGGGCCGATCACCCCTGGGTGACGGTCCACTTTAAAGAGTTGTATAAAACTTTTTAGGCCAGTTGGAGTAATTACAAAATCAGGACAAACATATCCGAATGAAGCAAATGTTACAACTGATTTGGCCCTATCGGACCCAAGACTAATCTCAAAAGGTTTACACATGACTTCCGCAGACCTAAAGATAAAAGCAAACAATAAGTGCCAAAATGCCTTTTTTCAGCTTCTCCCTTCTACAATTGTGATGGCTTATGAAAATAAATGTTCTTGTAATTTCCATTTGTTCCAGAGGCTGAGTCATCACACAGCAAATTGGCTGAGCAAAAATTCTTTTGTGCGACGTTTTCAGATGGAAATAAGTGACCTTGTATGTAAATGTTTTATACTGCAATCAAAGAATGGAATTTAAACCAGCCCTTTCAAGTCGATTCCCCGCCGTGACATGTGTCGCCTTTGGTTGCTGGGAAATAAAGTGCCTTGCGAAAAATCACTCAGTTTCTCGTCAATTCTTTTTACATTGTGGTCGTGAAAACATTCAGGCCAATGGCTGCATAGGTAAATCCTTGTGTGTTCAGTTTCAAGGAGACGTCACTTATCTGAAGGCCTTGACTTCTCGCGGAGACGGTAAATCATATTTATCTCTCTGTAGTTTTACTTTACTAGAATTTTAATGTCAAAGTTGTAGTGTAGGACAAGAGGAGATGCAGCTGGACATTCAAATGTAACTCTAACGTTACAAAGCAAAGCAACACCAGCCTTAAAGTGGACCAACACCCAGGATTTTGACTATCCTGGGTCTTGGTCCACTTCGATGGGGCACCCCCGATCGGGGTGCCCCGCTGTGTGAAACCCCCCCCAACCCCCCGAAAAACTCACCTCTCCGCGCTCCCAGCGCCAACATACAAGGACGTCTAAGCGGCTGCCGCCGCCGCCGCCTCCCGCGCGTCCCTTTTGACGCGCGCGCGCCCGCGCCGGCCATTCGCAGACGGCCGGCGCGGGCGCGCGCACGCCTGCAGGGGCGCGAGGGAGGCGGCGGCGGCCGGCCGCCGCCGAAGATCAGGTAGGGTTTTTCGGGGGTTTGGGGGGGTTACACCCCGCGGGACATCCCGATCTCGGATGTCCCGCGGGGTGGGGGGTGATCGGCCCGGGAATCTTATAGATTCCCGGGCCGATCACCCGTGGGTGTTGGTCCACTTTAATGGAGACAGGGGCGACCTTAAAGTGGACCAACACCTAGGATTTTGACTATCCTGGGTTTTGGTCCACTTCGGTGGGGCACCCCGATCGGGGGTGCCCCGCTGTGTGAAACCCCCCAGAACGCCCGGAAACACTCACCTCACCACGCTCCTACACGGGCGCTCGTCCAATCAGAGCGCTCAGAGCCGCTGTGGTATGCACATACAAGCGGCGTCCAACCACAGCGGCTCTGAGCACTGGCGGCCGCGTCTCGCGCTTCCCTCTTACAGGGAGCGCGCCGGCCGCACACAAACGCTAGAGGGAAGCGCGAGACGCGGCCGGGGCCCGCGCATGCACCGTTGGAACGGGGTTAAGATATGATTTCTGGGCTTCCTGGGGGGTTTCACTCCGAGGGACATCCCGATTTCGGATGCCCCGCGGGGAGGGATCCCGGGCCGATCCCCCCTGGGTGTTGGTCCACTTTAAACTGGACCATCACCCTGAATTAGAGCCTATGTTATATGTTTGCCCCATCCTGTACATACATATTGCCCAAATTAAAAATCATCCTACATCCTGCTGCATTTTATGAGCCTTTAAACATCCAAGCTGGCGGCCCATGGATTCGCAGGTTGCCTACAAACAGGAAGTGTCTTCTGACTGTGCTGCTCTGCATTCTGGGATTGCTGTCCTTTTCCTGACCACAGCTCTGCTCTGCCTGTGCAAAGGCAATAACGCTATAACGCCACCCCCTTTACTTTTGCCCCCTCTCAGAATGTGATGTTTCTGAGGCAAGATGGCGGCACCGGTATCCTAGAGTCCTGAACAGAGTTGCAGCTCAGTATGGGAAAGAATAAAAAGTATGTGTCTAAAAACGTAAAATGTATTAATTTTAGATGCTGGGTAATAGTTTTTTAAGGGTTTGGGCTTTTTATTAAAGTGGACCAAAACCTGCAGCGATCGGGACGGGAATCTATAAGGTTCCCGGGCCGACCGATTCTCTCCCCCAAGGGCATCCAAAATCGGGATGCCCCACTGTGTGATACCCCCCAGGACGCCCAATTCACTTACTATGACTCCCGGTCCAACGGTGCTTGCGCAAGCTGTGGCTGCACCCACGCTATCCCTCGAGCAGAGCACGCCAGCCATTTGTGAGTGGCCAGCGCGGGCCCGCTTCCTGTTAGAGGGTAGCGGGGGATGCCGCCATCAGCATGCTCGGAGCCGTTGGCCTTCGACAAAGCCTTAGACGATGTGATGTCAGCGGCTCCAATCACTCTGATTGGACGAGCGGCCATGCATGCGCCGTAGGACCGAGAATAGGTTAATTTGCATAGGCGATCTAGGGGGTTTCGCAGGATAGTCAAAATCCTGGGTTTTGGTCTACTTTAAATGATGCTGAAGGTTTGGTTTAATTTCCTCCAGACAAAGGGCTTGCATAATTAAAGGGATGCTGGGATGCGCTAAACAATGAGTCTACGAGCCACCTCGCTTTTTGCCCTTGGATTCAAATTCCCACACAGGTTTGTGGCCTGTTCCTGAACAACATGGTTTTTCCCTGTCTGCTATAAGTAACTGTCCCGAAACTTTGGGGGTTATTTAAGGGATAGCGCCAGGTAGCGCCTCATAGCGGCAGGCAGCGTCTGGTGAACGCTGGGCGCTGTACCACATTTATGAAAGCGAATCTGGTGAGCGACAATAACAGAGCCATGTAGCATCACATGTATTATTACAGGAATCTCATTTGCTTGTGTTTAAATAGCGTATTTGAGAATTTGTTTTTGTTTTTGTTTTGCTCCAATCATTGCGTGACGTCTCCTGGCTGCAAACAAACACTTTTAGAAACTTTTTTGACTTTTTATATTTTTATGCAGAATTGTCATGACAGGTCTGGCACTAAAGTATTATTGTCACAGTGTTAAAACAATGTCATTCCATGTGTTTTCGCTTTGTTACAGGTGGATATATTCAAAAACAGATTTTAATCACACAGCGTCTGGCGCTCTATGCTATAGCGACCAGATTTAGAGCGCCGACGCTGTGTGTGTGTGTCCTTTTTGATAAGTATGGTGTGGAGCGCCGAGTGCCAGATGCACTGAGCTGGCACTACCTCTCGCTCCCTGCAGCGTTGTACTGGTATTAGAGCGCCCAACATACATCACATTCATCAATGTGGGCCAGGTTGCTACAGCGACTGAGGCGCTCTGTAACAGAGCGCCCGATACCCGCTTACAGCGTCTACTAGCAGTCACTCTAAGCACCGCTATACAGACGCTTATCTTCTGATACCTGGCGTTAGTAGTGAATCAGCCTCCACGACTTTAGCTGAAATCCTGTCCTGTGACTTTGTCTACCCTGCATCCTTTCTCTGGTCCTTCATCTAGTCCCCGCTGAGCTGCCGTGCAATCCAGGAATCCTGCTGAGAGCCTACCCCACATCCTTTCTCTGGTTCTGCCGCCAGTTTCTGCTGTTACTGTGGGCACACCTCCTACTGAAACCCCAGTGACTCACCTACCTATCTACCTACCAGATGGAGGACAGAGAATCCACTAACTCAGTTGTGACACAAAGTTGCTCATCAACATCCACATTATATAAAAGAGTGTTGTTTGCCTAAGAAAAGGGCTACAGTCCATGCATGCCCTAGTATAGTCTATCAGTGTTAGTGAGCTGAGCTTGTCTGTGCAGGTTGAGACCTGACTAGACATGCGACACACACAGTAGCAGTTCAGTCTGATGAAAGCAGTGTAAGTGACAGGATGGCAAGTGCAGTAAAGTGCAGGTCTGCAAATAAAGTGAGGGATTTGGAGCTTTGTCTCTCTTACAAAGGAAGAAAGAACCCTAAGAAACCCATGAACGGATGATTGTTGTATATGGTGATGATGCACCTTCCTACTACCAAGTAATGTTTTTGACCAAGCAGGTTAAATAGGAAGTTATTGAAGATTACACCCATTCAGACTTGCTAAAGGATCTTCAGAAGAAAGGGCCATAAAGTGGAGGCCATAAATTTGGGAGATCATCGAGTCAATGTCAATGTTATAGCTCATGTATTAGGCAATTTGTCCAGTTGGTAGTTGGTAGTTTCCAGTATCATTCATGATGTTTTGATGATGTCAAAGGTCAGTCGGTGGGTGCCACAAATGTTAACGTCTGAAAAAAAAACATGTTGCCAACAATTTAGCCAAGAGAATTTAGAGATGCTTAGAGAAAATCCAGGAAAATTCCATTGTCAAATGATTACGAGTGATTAAACACCACGTCATGTCATGGCACCTTGAGAAAGTGGCATATAGCTACGGAACGCGTGGGTGTTTTTACATATCGGCCCAGCAGGAGACGATCGCTACACACATTGAGGTGAATCTTCATTGATTTAATAATTTGTTTCATATTTGTTTAAGGATCATATTTTGCACTGGTCACTTTGGAGATTGGCACTTTAAACTTAGGGATAGGTCTTTATTTGTAGGGGGGTATTTGGGTAAATATGGCTAGTATGGGTTATGTGGTTCGCTCCTGTTGGTGCTATGCTTTGTAGATATGTTGTATATATATGTTTTTAGATGTATGTTATGGTGTTGTATGGATTTGATGTATGTTTTTAATTATTGATGAATTGACTAATTAAAATGGATATTAAGATCAGTCGGTATTATTGATTAATTTACTTTTGGGTTGGAGTGGTGCCTTCTGAATAACTGTGTCTGTGGGGGCTGGAACCACATTAGTTTTGTGTGTGTATTGTAGTAGCAATTTGGGTTACAGATTTGGCACACTTCCAATTCTCTTATTAACTATTTTGGGTGGTGCTTAATAGGGTGTTCCTCCTGTTTTTGTATATGATTAAACACCACCATCATTCTGAGACTAAACAAGTGTCTATGCAAAGGAAGCACAAGGGATCACCAATTCCTAAGAAACTTTGTGTGCAGCAGTCAGCTGGAAAGGTCATGGCAACAGTTTTTTGGGATAGAGAAGGTGTTTTATTACTCATGCCACACAAGTCAACAATTACTGGAAGAACCTACTATATGCTTCAACGTTGAAGGCATTATGTGAAACTGGCACAGCTCTCCCCTCATGCTTATGTGTGTGACAAGATGGCCACTCCCATGCAGTTCTCCAGCAAATAATTGGCCTGTTATTTCAGAACATCTGCATGGAGTTAAGCCCTCTCAAATAGTTTTTGCCAGAGGGGGCTTTTGGGGAGCAATTAACTAAACTTTCTGTTTTTTTACTTTTGGTCCAGTCTAGAAGACTCCTGGGGGGGGGGTTGGTCTACTTTTTCATGGGGCTTCCCAAGGTGGTTGCACTAAAGCCCTTATCTTCGTTCATACTTGCAGTCAGGGTGAAGATAGTCGGAGGTTTTTTGAACTGGCAATGTATCTGAAGAACTCTTTTACTGGTTCAGAAGGCATAAGTTGGCAAGCAACTTGTTCCCTATGAATGGCTTACGTTTGCCTCCCCAGCTGCCCAAAGCCTCTCCTGGGGACTAGGGCGTGAGAAAGCCTGGCACTCATCAGTATTTAGCCAGCACTGCCATTTTTTTGCGAGACCCCTTGCATAGGTCTCTCCCAATGCTAAGGAGCAAATGTTCTGGTACCTATTATGTGCAGAGACCATCTGCTGCAGTCCTCAGGCTATGGCAATCAAGGCTGATGGAAGGACAGTCCAGTCTAAATAACTCTTCTGGTTCATGGGAGCAGCCATGATGGTAGTACTGTGGTTGCCGCCCTATTGACTTCTATTGAATGAAGAAGAGGTGGGGAAGTGCCATTGCTGAGCTGTGTGTACTGTAACTGATTGCATCATCACTGGGGGTGGGGCTGCTCAGCCAGGGAGCAATATTGCCGACAGCATCCAGTTCGTGTTGCTATAAATATTGGACAAAGGCTGAGGTATAAAAAAAAAAGAAACACAGGCTGTTTTGGGGCACTGGTCTGTGGATAGAAGGTGACTACATAAACTTCCCTCTGAGTATAGGTGCACTTTAACTGCCACTTCCCCGTCCTTTGCTATTTTATAGCTTAGCTGGTCCCCAGAGAAAGAGTTGGCTCTAATATAGTTGATATTGTCTGATATGCCACTGCCGGTGATCCCTTCCCTCCCGACTGCAGGGAAAATCTTTGAATGGTATTTTACTTAGTGGATGTTCGCAGAGAGAGAAACATGAACATAATAATATAATTGAAGTAGCATTTGAATCTGAAGATTAATTACATTAAAGATGACCAAAAAATCTTAAGAGACTAAAATGCTGAGAAGAATTAAATGTAATCACTGATGAATCTCTGGGGACGAGCAGACAGGTACATCCAAAGTTTTACAATGAAAAAGTTTTAAACCTTTATCTAAACTGATGCAATGGGATGCATAATGAATTCTAGAAAGCACTAATTACCGGGGATTCTGTGAGCGATTTATACCATTTAAGAAGCCGAAATATCATTTCCTAAATCAAAAGAACACGAGACGCCAATGCAGCAACAGAGAAGGTTTGAGAAAGGAAGGACAGAAAAATTAGACATTAACCCTTTCAATGCCAGCCCATCTATAGATTTTGTCACCCTCTATTGCCAGGCTGCTTTTCACTATTTTGCACTATATGTGTTTAACTGTGATTTTTGCAGGAGTTTCCAGTGATTGCCAGAAACAATATATATTGTTTATTTTGCTGAGTTTAGGCTTTACCATGACATATTTTGTTTTAATTAAATTTTTTCTATATTTTTTAAAATTGTTTTACTGGCAGCAAGATGCTGGGTGAGTTGATCGTGAGTCAAGAATGTGACTAGGCAAGATCGGGGGTGCCGAGCTACATGAAACCCCTCAGGTCGCCTAAACAAACTCACCTCTTCCTGGTCCTGCAACGCATGCGCGGCTGCTAGATCCGCTCTAGCCCTTCGTCCAGGAGCGCACTGAGGGCATCCCCCACTACCCTCTAACAGGGAGCATGCCGGCCATACATAAATGCCTGACGCAGGCACATGCCCTGCTAAAGGGATAGCAGGGATGCGGCCACTGCACGCGCTAGTGCTTCGGGAATGAAAGTGAGTTTTCGGGCGGCCTGGGAGGTTTTCCACAGCGGAGCACCCTGGATCAGTTTGACCCCGGGGGAAGCGAGTACGCCTGCCCTGGAGTCTCAAAGACTCCAGTGTGGGTTTTGGTCCTCTTTAACCCTTTACAAGTCTATAATTCATTGTCCAGTTTACTTTTGGCTCCCACCCACCCCTACTGGCTATGCCCTGTGTTGAGGATGAGGATATTGAGTAAAGAAGAAGAAAGCCACAAACCAAGTAATCTGCGCAACTTTCTGTACCCAAATTAACCACAAGAGGGTATCATTACTGTAACCAACAACAAAAAGAATATGGGCAAGGAAATAACCTACCTAGTTATACTTTTGCAGCAGGTAAGCATGTTTGAGAAAAACAAATTGCACCTTTTCATATGAATGAAAACAAAAAAGCTTAATACTAAAAATATATATAGCACAACACAGTTTTACTACTTACAAATAAGCAATATGATATTGTTGAACAGTTACACAATATATATATATATATATATATATATATACTATCATATGCTAAAATAATTTGTATCCATGGGAAAATTGAAGCCATACAACAGACTGCAAGTTTTAAAAGTCACTTTCAGGATGTAGGTAAGGTTGGGTCTTCCTGAATATTTTTTTATTTTTTTTTTTAGAGAAATGTCTACTGAGCTGCCAGGGAGAGCGTAGGTACTCCTTAAAGGTGATATTGTGTAATTATAAAAATCCATATAAAAACATCAGCTAATGAGAGGAGGGGTCACTTATACACCCCAACTGAATAAAACTCCTGCCAAGCTTGTGGTTTATTCCCTCGTGGTAGGAATAAAATCCAGGGGTGACAGGTTTAGTCTATCATGGGTGACAGAGCTTGCCCCTCCCCCCCAATTTCCTCTATCTTCCATTTAAATAAAAAAAAAGCCTGGCTGGATATTTCTTGATGCCGGGTGTATAAGTGACCCCTCCTCCTGCCTTCCAGCATTTTTATTTTTAACATTTTTCGCAATAGTGCTCCCTTAAAGAGGGACAACACCCGGGAATTTCACTCTCCTGGGTATTGTTACTCTCAGACGGGGCATCCCGATTTGGGATGTCCTGCTGTATATATCCCCCTGGTCCCCTGTGAAAACTGACCTTCCTGGCATCCCCATGGCACAGGCACAGGCGAAATTTCACGTACTGATTGGCTGAGCTGCTTGATTTCGCTCAGCTCCCTTCGGGTCTGCTGCTTCGTTTAGCCGAAGGGGAGCCGAGTGCAGTGCCAGACGCATTCCCACTCTGTTTCTAGCTGTGGACATGCCTGCGCCCATTCCGAAAGACTAAGCGTGGGTACGTGCACACCTAGAAGTAAGCTAGGATGTGGGTGCGGCGCCAAGATGCAGGGAGGGCTCTAGGAGCATGTAAGTGGAATGGGTGACCTGGGGATTTCACACAGCGAGGCATCTCAATTTGGGATGCCCCAAGGAGTGGGACTGGGATGGCCATGGAGTCTTTTAGACCCCATGGCCTCCAAAGGTCCTCTTTAAATCATTGGTGGTTTGGTGCTTCCTGTAGTTTACCTTCCCAGTTGGCTTCCTGTTAACAGAACCACGTAAATATACTCTTGGAAGAGCCCCCATTCTTCCCTTAGCCCAACTGTAGACTCACAAAGCATGTTCAGGCCTTAAATTAGTTTAAAAGACTGAGTAAAATCCTTCCCTAGAGGCATCACAATTTGGGATGTTCTGCATTGTAAAACCCCCTGGACAGTGCTGTAGGTTTGCAGGAATCTTGTAGTGCATTTTTTATGCACTCAGCAGTCCAAGGCTGCTGCTGGGTAGTGCATAGAGCAGAAAACGGGGGAGTGCTGCAGCAAGAGAAAGCTGAACCTTGAGTTCCTGGAACAAGGTAAGTATACATCACTTTGCAGGTTTACATTGCAGAGCAGCCTGTAGAGAGCGGTTTCACCCAGACCTAGAGAATTTTAGACTTTAGGTCCAAGTTTTGGTCCTCTTTAAAGTGAACCAACACCCAGGATTTTCACTATCCTGGGTTTTAGTCCACTTCCGCGGGGCACCCCGATCGGCCCCGCTGCGTGAAACCCCCCCGATCGCCCTAAATAACTCACCTCACCCCGCTCCTACGAGAGCGCTCGTCCAATCAGCGCGCTCAGAGCCGCTGTGGTATGGACGGACAAGCGACGGACAACCACAGCGGCTCTGAGCGCGCTGGAGGCCGCGTCTCGCGCTTCCTTCTAACAGGGAGCGCGCCCGCGCTGGCCATTCACAAGCGGCCGGTGCGGGTGCGTGCTCTGCTAGAGGGAAGCGCGAGATGCGGCCCGCGCATGCGCCGTTGGAACGGGGACAAGGTAAGGTTTCTGGGGGTCCTGGGGGGAATCTTATAGATTCACGGGCCGATCCCCCGGGTGTTGGTCCACTTTAAAGCAGCCCAAAACCCTGCATTGAGGTGGCCCGTAAGTATGTGCCTAATGGTTACCTAATCGGTCAACCCTGGACAGGGCCAGCTCCAGGTTTGTATGGGCCCTTGGGCAAGAGTCTTAGCGGGCCCCTACATGGTGTGTCATGTCATATATCACCCTTCAGCACATGTGCTACTAATAAGACCTCCTCTGCCACTGGTTGCCCTCCAGCCCTCACTGCCTTCTCCATTGCCACCAGTCTATCTCTAGTACTTGTTGCCTTCTACATTGCCACCAAACATCCTCCAATCCTGGTAATCTGCTGCCACTGAAGGGTCCAACATTGCTACCAATTGTCCTCTGATAATGGAGGGGGCGCTAAGGTAACATTAAGCTACTCTGGATGCTTCAAAGTATCAAAATAAGAAGAAAAAGGTTGCCAGCACACATTTCATAAGTAAGCAAAAAGTGGCCATTTTCTAATGAATATTGTAATTTATATATATTAGTGTCTACCAAGGTATTTGCATAAACAAGGGCTGTGTTCATATTCCTGGCTGCTATGGAGCACCAGGGAGCACATAGTTAGACATATGATGCATAACATTTAACAAGAGAAAAAAGAGAAAAAAAGGGAACTGCTAATTCCGACGTTTCGGCTGAAAAGCACTTTCTCAGGGGATATGAAAAAGGAGTCAAATTTTACCTCAGTGGAGGTAGTGCCCTAGTGATGTCACTAGTCATGAAGGGTCCAATTTTATCGACCACAGAATGAAGCCTGCCCCTCCACTAATCAGTATAGAAAGGCCAAAAAACTAGGAGGAGCTAGCAGAGAGAGCGGCTGCTTCCAGTGTCAGCGCACATTCTCCGTGGACGGGCTGTCACATGCAAGCAAGATCTACGCAGGATGTCATAGGTAAGTATGATGAAGCATTGTTGTGAATTCTCTTGTGTACAAATCTCTAGCATCAAAGAAGAATATTACAATGCGGGGAATTCAGATGGATACTGTCCTGGGGCAAGGAGTTGGAATGGGCACCTCATCTAAAATGCCATAACCCAGCTGTAAGGAAAAGGTTGCCGATCTTTCAGATTTATGGCTCATAAGCAGGGGCCTCCACTTCAAAAGATCTTGCTAGTACCGGTCACATAACGAACTATAAGGTTACCATGAGAACTAATCATAGATTAAACACATATTTGGAATTTAGAGGTCCTATCGTATAAACCCATGGGTCTCTCATCAGTCCCAGACATTAAGGGTTGCTGATCGGCAGAATTCAGTCTAGAAGCCATAAACAACAGTGGCGTTGGGACTCAAAGCTTGTCCAGAACCCTGCTGGACCTAGTGACACCACTGAAATTTAGGACCCATATTAGTTTTAGAAGCTTTTACCAGGAAACTGCCAGTGGGAGGGACAAGGGGGGGAGGTGGAATGACCAGTCAGAATTTTAAATGTAGACAGGAGGCAGAGGCAGGTCATGCTGGAATCCTGCTGAAAAGAACCACAAGAACAAGGAGTCCTAGCACAGCTAACGTTAACTGACATTTATTCTGTTTGCTCATTCAAGATTGTAACTTGTGATTGCCCTTCTAACCTGTATTGCATCCTTTTATTTTATGCATGCAGTTTGTCTAGTACAACTTAAAGGAGCACTATCGCAAAAATGGGCAAATTATAAAAATCCATATACATTTGCTGGAGGGTGGGAGGAGGGGTCACTTATACACCCAGCATCAAGAAATATCCAGCCAGGCTTGGTAATCTTTCTTTTAATGGAAGAAAAAGGACATCCGGGGTGAAAGGCTCTGTCACCCCTGATAGCCTAAACCTGTCACCCCTGGATTTTTTTCCTACCATGAGAATAAACCACAAGCTGGGTGGGAGTTTTATTCATTCACCCCTCCTCTCATTAGCCAACGTGTTTATATGGATTTTTAATATTACACAATTTCGTGATAGTGCTCCTTTAATCTTAGGCTGCTCTATTATCTTGATCCACAAACTCATGCTTGTCCATGTTTACACGCTACTAGGCTGCCTTCTGACCCAATATAATTCCACTAACAGACCTGGGTGTGCCAAACAGAGCTGGTGGCACTACTATGGGCTGGCAGGGCTTTGTTTAGTGCTGGTAGTGAAGGGCAGCCAGTCAAGTTCTTGGAGGCCTGTATCAATGAAAATGTATTGTGTGATTTTGGTGAAAGTGATGTTACCCGGAGTCACAAGGTACAGATGTCATCACACCAAGGTATGGCCAGTGCTGTGGCGTCAGCCCTAACCCTGGGGAATCTATAAAGTCTGTGACTGCACAATAATAGTATTGCTTTACTCCATCTCTACTAGTTGAGTCGCAAATTTATTTCTGAAATATTTGGGCCCAAGACAGTCCCGAGCTTTGCAGTATTTTTGAATAGGCCACAAACAGTATTCAGCTCTTCACCACCTTGATGGCATCCCTGCTGTTTGTTAGAACTAGAATTCTATTTAAGTTTGAATGCTGCTTGATTCCAACAATCAGGTCTTACTACACAGAGCCCAGATAACAGCCCATCACCCAACTATAGCTCATCCATTTATGATTATTGTTAAAAATCTAAAGTGGCGCTGTTTAATTCCTTGCAGCGCGAAATACTTTAACTCCCTCTGAATGATTTTTTTTATTCTGAGTGTAAAGGAACGCTGGCATCGGTATCTTCCTTGTTAATAGTCTTCTCCACGTACATCCTGCAAACCGTGGCCGAGATAAGTGCTTTAAACTGTCAGAAGCAGCGTCCTTTTGATACTTGTCACAGAAGAAAAAGAAAAACCTACAATGCTTCGAATGTAAACGAGTTGAGGTTCTGAGAAATCGGCAGACAGCATCCATCATTAGCGGGGCTGCCGTGACACATGTTGCCTAGCTTCAATTCTCTTCTTGATAAAAGAACGGCACAACCAAGGTCAGCGCCGAAGAGTGCCCATCGGATTTGCTGTATTCTGAAGGCTTTTCTATAAACGATAGGGAGCAATGCAATTGACTTGTCTCTGTGCCTCGACTCCATGTAGACCTAACTTCTGTTGTCTTTTTCTATTGTCTATTGTCTTTTTCTGACTTAAAGCAGACCCACCACATCCAATGAAAGGTTAAATTAAAAGAAATCTCATGTATCAACTCCCCTTAGTGTCCTAGTAATTAATTGGATACAAATAATAAATAATAAGGATTTTGGCTTCAAAGGAAAAAATGGGGGGAAATTAATGTGGCTCTTATTTTCCTTCTAACATTATTTTCAAAATGCTCGAATTATTCCCAGAATAAAATTGCGAGGGAGGGGCTTAAACAGCTAGTTTTGAACTTGGCATACAAATGCATAGCTGGGAAAAACAAAAATCACTATGACAGGAATAGCAAGCAGACCAACACCCGTTTTTTCTTTACTGGGTGTTGGTCCCGCTGTCTGTTCATCACAACAAGCTCAGGGGGTGGGCAACCAGAATGCTGGAGCCACCCTCGCAGATAACAGCTGGCGCTTGCGCGTAATGAAGGTGAGTATTGCGAGCGGTCTAGGAGTTTATCTGCAAGGGGGGCTCCAGCATTCTGGATTGTGATGAACAGACAGCGGGACCAACACCTGTTAATGGGTGTTGGTCCAGGTTTAAGGGCAGATAACGTCCACACAGTAATGTACCTGGGGTGGGGGAACATAATAGATTGAGTTGTTTTGGGGGGGTTTGGTTCGCTTTAACTGAATTTCCCCCACTGCTGTACTTGAGTCTATTGGCCCGTTTACACGGAGGATAATCAAGCTAGAAATCGTTAAAGCGACCGCAATTTATCGATAATCGTTCCGTGGAAACAGCAGCTGGGAAACGATGAAAGAGGAATGGTTAGATGTATAGTTTCGGCTGATTTTCTTGTTCAATGCTTGATGACTGGAGTGTGTAAACAGAAGTCGCCCCCCAAAAAATGCTATGCTATGAGAATGAGCAATCGCTCTAGCGACCAATTGACCAACAAACCTTTGAACAAGCATTTAAACACAGTCCCTCAATCACAGATTTGTATGATCGGTTGCTTGCTAAGCGAACAGGCAATTGATCTGTACGTGTAACCCCAGAATTAGATATATTGAGTTAGATAAGAAACTTAAAGCAGTCACTGCTTCCTCCGCCCACTGGTAATGCTAGAGAAAAAAGATTTCTGTAAATGGGTTCCATTTGCTGGTTACTGTGACCCAATGATGACCAACAGGGGTCAGCAGGAAAGTCTGCTCGGGATTAATTGACCCAATGTTTCGTTTTTCTGGAGATAAGCCTGAGTAAAATATAAATAAGCAACACTTTAAAGAGAAACAACACAACAAAATGAGTGTCATCCTCTGTCATGTTCTTTGCAGGGTGCCAGGGTCATACCACAGACTCGGCAGAAACAGGAGACTACAACCCAGAACCCAAGACTCACACTGGTGGTCCAGAATTTAAGGACCGCTCTTGCCCTGTGCAAGGGAGGAAAGGCTGGGCTGCATAGAAAGACCAAGGTTGTTCCACATGGGAATCAAGGGGCTGGCCGGGCAAGCAGTGATTTCCTTGCACTGATGGACTGGCAGTAGTTGTTAAACTAAAGCCAAAGGTCAGAGGCAGGCACCAAACTGTAATTGCAGTTGAAGCCTGTAACAAGAGGTCGTGGGCTGGCAGCAAAGATTTAGAAGCAAGAGTTCGTAGCAAACGTTTTGGGCAAGTGGCAGAAGGAGTAATCTGAAGATAAGGCAAAGTTTGTGATAAGGAAAGTGTATTCAGTAATCTAGGTAAAGGTCAGCAATGAGTAAGCAAGATTAAGGGCAAAGGTCTCTCTAGAACAAGCACAAAGGTGGCCGTCGTGGGCACACTCCCTGTTGAAGGGTAGCAGGAGGATGCGGCCTCCAGCACGCTCTACATCCAGTCAACCTATTGGACTGGGTAGTCCTAATCAGTCGTCCTGAAGTTCTTCTGTTAGGCATCAAGGCTACATACCACCGAATAAATGGCTTACTGATATCATCAAAGGAGCTCTCTACGTTCTATTCGAAACAATTCTTTGCAATGTATTGTATACTGGGTCCCATTTAAAGCAGTACGAACTGACCTGATGACCTTAAACCCTATGTATTTCCACTTGGGATGCTGCTGGATTTTTGGTCAGCTCAGATCATTTTTTGGCCACCTTTGGTTAAAATCTTAGTTTTGTCTTGCCTTAATTGGTAGGGGAGGTAGCATGAGATTTTTGGATGCCCTGCACTGCGTACTGCAAGCAGAAAGAGGGAGCCGCAGCCCTGATACTCACCACTTCTTGAATCACTCACCCAAGTCCCCATTGGCATCCAGTGGAGACATACAGAGCAGTTCAATCCAGGCCTCACTGGCTACAGGAAGTCTCAGGGGGCGGCAATGCAGAGTGAGATAGAGGCAGTAAGTACCGAGGCTGGGGAATGGCCGGTATGTGCTGCAGGGAGTCCAGCAAATTGATGCCCCCTTTGCTACCGTTTGTAGTGGGACAACACTCAAAAATGATTTGTCCCACTTTAATGTAATCAAATTCCTGCAGGAGACCTCAGGGCTGCCACCTACCCCACTTCCCCGAGCATCCTGAATTAGGATGCCAACTAGTTGGAGGTTCATCAACCACAGTTGTTTACTAGACGAGCAGTGGACACACTGGCAGCAGCCACCATGTTTATGCAAAAGGCGTTTATTTTGGCCGATTTCTGGCTTCCTAGGGACCTCTAACTAGAGGTGGAAATTAACAGTGACCTGAAGTAAGCAAACCTTATGCACAATAACTAATCCGCATATACACTCTTGTGTTTATGTTTTCTGCATGCTGATGATCAGATAAAAGTCAGTCTGGTGATACAGCATGGCCGTCTTCCAGAGTTCCAGGCGCCATCCGGTCCCTGTCTTATAGAGTGTGGACGCTCTGAAAGATTTTTCCTAAATTGACAGATATGAAGCAGTTATCTAGCATCATATATTCGGCACAGATGATTATCTAACCAGCGTGTAGGAGACTGCGATCTGAGCCAGAGTGTTTTTCTCTCGACTCCAAGCCAGATGTTCACGTCTTCGCAATGCCATGCAATTTTCTAACACAGAAAGACAATTAATAGAGGAAGTGTTCTGAAAAGTGAGGCAGCATTAATTTTTTTTTTAGCAATCAAGCATTTTTTTTTAACAAGAGTTTTTCATAAACAGGGCATTGTTTTGACAAAAACAATTAACCAATCACATCCCAGCACCCAGGTCCTGAAGTAGGCAAGTTCTTATTCAATGCATCTGGTTGAGTTTTGGGTTAACAGAAGCCAGTATTTAGAAGCCGACTAATTAATTTTCATTGTTCATTTCTCTGGACAAAATATTAGTGCTCAAACAGATATACCGTATATACTCGAGTATAGGTCGACCCGAATATAAGCCGAGGCACCTAATTTTACCACAAAAAAACTGGAAAAGTTATTGACTCGAGTATAAGCCTAGGGTGGGAAATGCAGCAGCTACCGGTAAATTTCAAAAATAAAAAATAGATACCAATAATCAGGATGCCCAAGCAGAAGGCCAGCAGCCAGCCCTGTAATCTTTTAGATTAAAAGAGCATCCAAATAGCTGCTTTAAATTCATATCAATGAACATTGACAAGAGAAAACACAGAAAGTCATGTTTCTGTTATCACAAAGATTGTCTATTTAAACCCATAGATTTTCCCACGTTCCCTGGTTGCCATAAGTAGTGCTGCTTGGATTTTCATATGGCTGAACTTGTCTAAATGTCAAACCTGGGCAAATATCCTGCCCATGCCTTAACATGACAAAATTAGCATCCTGATTGTGTGATGAGTTCTAGCATGTTAAAGTCATTGTTCAGGAAAAC
Source organism: Gastrophryne carolinensis (assembly GCA_027917425.1). Lineage (NCBI taxonomy): Eukaryota > Metazoa > Chordata > Amphibia > Anura > Microhylidae > Gastrophryne > Gastrophryne carolinensis. The sequence continues at coordinate 40,491,438 of CM051238.1, forward strand.
AAAACTCTATACCCACCTTTTATCCCTGATGATCGATACAAGTGTGGCACTGTAGATAATCGGCAGATTGCGTCCCACCCCGCCCGGGCCTTACTGCCAGTCACATGTACACTTACGATGGTCGGAGGGCCCTGCTATTCCTGTCGCCGTCGCCGCAACCGTCACCGCCGCTCTCATACGCTCTCATACACACAAACACACATTCATTCTTACCGGCACTTCCTGGCTGTTGAGCGCTGGTCGTCGGTGGGCGTGTCCCAGATGGCCGCCGTCCAATGAAAACAATGGACGCCGGCCATCTGGGGCACGCCCACCGACGACCAGCGCGCAACAGCCAGGAAGTGCCGGTAAGAATGAATGTGTGTGTGTGTGTATGAGAGCGGCGGCGGCATGAAAGTAAGCATGAATGTGTGTGTGTGTGTGTGTGTTAGTGTGTATGAGAGCGGCGGCGGTGGCGGCATGAAAGTAAGCATGAATGTGTGTGTGTGTGTGTGTGTGTGTGTGTGTGTGTGTGTGTGTTAGTGTGTATGAGACAGCTGAGTCCTTCTGACTCGAGTATAAGCCAAGGCGGCTTTTTTCAGCCCAAAAAGTGGGCTGAAAAACTCGGCTTATACTCGAGTATATACGGTACATGAATAATGGAGGGCACGACCAGCATGGTCCTCCACTATCAGCCAAACTCATACACCATGATCCTAGTTTGGCCTTAAAGCAGTCCCACACCCATTATCTATATAATAGGTGTGGGGCCACATTGTGACAGGGGGGGCATCCAAATTGCTGGACCCCCCACGCATAAACCCCATCAACCCGATCCTTACCCAAAACTCAATCAGCTGGCAAAATGCGGCCCTGCAATTAGCCGTCAGCGGTCACGATGGCCAGAATCACTTTCTTTTCTCGACTAGCCCGAGTGGCTGCTGGCGGCCAATTGCAGGTCCACATTTCCCTGGAGGATCAAGGTTCAGGTAAGGATTCATGGGGGATGGGTTCCAACAATCTGAAAGTCAGAGGGAACGATGCGGCCCCAGATCCAGTATGTAGAAAATGGGTGTGGGCCGCTTTAATACTATTAAGTTGGACATTCTAGTCTGGGCTAGATTAAGTGTGGTGGAAGCCCCGGGACAGAAAAACTGGTGGAGGCACCTGAGTATTTTTTATCTATTAAAGACCAGTGTCTTCATAACCCCATGATTACATGGATGGGCACAATGGGGGATGGCCGTCTCAGCACCTCGGGGGGGGGGGGGGAGGTTATGAAGACGCTGGATCACAACACTGTGCATTATTAGACCAATGCATACACATGTCAGTAACCAACGCTACTAAGAAACAAAACACAAGGCAATCTCTACCATGAATAGATTCACTGTGCTCCTGTTTAAAACCACTGTACCTAGTGCTGTACATCTGTGCTGTGTGCAGTGTGTGTGCATGTGAGTGTGTGTGTGGACCCCACCCACCAAGAAAGACCTCCCTGTATCTCCTAGGTAAGTAGGTTATGTTAGGAAGGTAGGTGGGTGGTTAGGCTGTCATATAGGTGAGTGGGTAGGAAGGTAAGAAGGTAGGTAAGTGGGCATATAGGTGGGTACACAGGTAGAAAATGGGTAGGTAGGGTGAGCAGGCAGGTAGGTGGGTAGGCATATGGATGAGTAAGTACTTAGGTGGACAGGTAGGTGTAGTCAGGTAGAGGAGTATGTGGGAATTTAGATAGAAATTAGATAGATATTTAGGATAGGTAGGCAGGTGGGTGGGCAGACATGTGGATACATAGGTCAGTAGGTAAGTAAGCAGGTATATAGTTGGGTATGTGATAGGTAGGAAGGTGGGTGGTTAGGCAGAGAGGTGAGTGGCTAGGTAGGTGGGAGGGCTGGTAGTGAGGTTGGTGGGATTGTAGATAGGGAGGTAGGCAAGTGGGAAGGTAGGTGGATGGGCAACTACAACCTCAGATCCAGGGTCTGACGATTCTGCCTTTGCACCGGGGCTGCCAGCTACTGCTCCAGGTCCTGGGTAGGGAGGCGAGTGGGCAGGTACATAGGTAGGTGGGTGGGTTAGTATGCAGTTGGATAGGTAGGTTGGCCAGCAAGCAGGTAGGTGGGTAAATTGGTAGGTTGGAAGTTCTCGGGACAACAAGTGCAAAGAAGCCCAAACTTACAGGGAATTTAGCTGAGCACTTCTACTGCAGAACAAGCCCCATCCACTGATTTTTAGACCCCAGCTCCAGGAACAGTACCTGGGACTTTGCGGTAGCGCTGATTGGATCAGCATGCCCTTGCAGAGGTGCTCTTTCCAACGACACCTCCGTGACCGCCGACGACACCTCCAGTAGGCTCCAAATCATCCTGGGAATCAATGCGCCTCATCCAGGATAGTACACTTCCGAGCACCAGATCTCTGGACCTAGAGAGGCTAACGAGCCGCTGGAGGGGTCGTTAGAAAGGGTAGAACCTGAGATATGCACTCCTGCAAGGTCATGTGGCTCAGGGCCAACCGGACCAAGCAGCAACACCACAAATTCTGATACCATTGCTCATGGGTTCCATATATTTCTGATTCGGATCTCCAAACCTAGGGGGGGCTAACAGCCTGGTATTGTTGGAAAGGGCAGAACCTCAGGTAAACACCCTTATAAAGACATGTGGATCGGGGCTGACTGGACCAAGTGGCGGCAACCACGTGGGGCTAATGACCCACTGGAGGTGTTGTCGGAAAGGGGAGAACCTCAGGAATACACCTGCACAAGGACATGTGGATCAGAGCCAAATAGACCAAGTGGCTGCACAGCAATTTCCCAGTACTGTTGCTCACAAATGCCAGGGTGTTACACTTCCGAGCGTCAGAGATCTCCGTAACTAGGAGGGCTAACGACTCACTGTAGGCGTCAATGGAAAAGGGAGAACCTCAGGTATACAACTCTACAAGGGCATGTGGATCGAGGCCGACTGGTTGGTGGAGGCCCTTTAGCAGGGTAAAAGAAGGAGGCCAGGGGGCACGGCCTATAATCCAGCCCTGATGCTACTCAATGAGTTGAAACAGCTCGCTGTCCCTGGATCAGGGGCTTTGTAGCAAGCAGCAGCACACAGGGTAACACTTTAAGCAAGACTGGCCCCAGAGACGACTTCCCAGAACCCAAGCCTTGACCAGGCAGTCTGCAATCTAAGGCAATGCAGGTCTTCACTAGAACTTCCCATAAAGGAGGATAGGTTGAGCTGCAGGTCATTCTACCAGGAAATCGAGTGTCCGGGCAGGAAAGCAGTGGTTTCCTGTCACCGATGGACTGGCAGAAGCTTGATGGCAGGGCCATACACAATCCAAAGATAATTGGCAGACATCTACTGTATAAATGTAGTCAAAGTCTGTAGCAAGAGGTTGGGGGATGGGAGCAAATAATCGTTAATTCGAATCTGTAGAGGCATAGTAGGTAATCCAGGCAGAGTTTGGCAATAAATAGGCAAAATTAGTAACAAAGGACCCTCAGGAACAGGAACAAAGGCATAACTAGACAGAATACAAAGATCTTCTGCCGCCATCTTGCAGCCGCAGCTTCCTATTTGAAGGCGCTTGTGTATGTGCTGTCCACAGCGCCATTGCAAGCAAAAGTTTGCACGACTGCATTGTGCATGGAAGATTCTGCACAGGCACTGGTTAACATTTCTGGTGGCCCCATGACATTGTCTTCTCTCCTCTGCTTTTTCCACTTTTCACCAATGACTGCTCTTTCTCAGTGGAAGAGTACTGAAATAACCAACCAAGGTGAAGTTGTGAGGGTTTGACAACTTGGTCTTGAACACATCAAAGCTTGTTGAAATGGTAGAGGATTTTAGGAGGAAGCATCCCAACATCTTTTGATATATGGGGAGAGACGAAGTCAAGATGGTCAGGAAAGCAAAGTTTCCAAGCACTTAAAATAGGAAGCATATCAATGAGGCAAACAAGGACTTTTTATTTCGTAAGCAACTGCAGTTTGATCTGCCAAATAACTTTCTGGTGATGTTATTCAACTTGGTAATCGGTGGCTCCTTTTGGGTCGTTATTACAGCCTGGTGCAGAGGAGACATGTGACCAGAGGCAACCTCAGAAAAATTGGATCTCCTCTGACAGCAATCCAGGCCCTTTATAACAACAGCTAGGGCATAAAAGCTTATTATCAATCCATCACACCCTGGCAATGTCTTTTTCTGACTCCTTCCACCAGGACGCTGGTTCGGAGAGCCTTTTTGCAGGGCAAGCAGGTTTCTATCCTTGCCGAGCAAGCTAGCTGCAGGCAAATAGAAGGCAGGGCCGCTGTGTCAACTTTGATCAAATAAATGTAAAAAACAATATAATGTGCTGTGCTGCAGTGCCCTGATCCTTTCTAAACTGCCAAAGCCATAATAATAAAAAACAAGCCGAGCCTAGAGGGTTGTGCTCCGCTTTAAAGCTAAGGAAGGAATCTAAAAGATTTCTGGGCTGGCCACTAGCCTGCCCCCGGAGCATGCCCCCAGAGACGGCTCTCATTGTCTTGAATAGGGAGCGTGCACTGCAGCATCCCCGGTGTTGTGCACGCTCCCATCCCAGCCATTCAGGGCTGGGGAGGGAGCGTGAACAAGAAATGCAGTAGCGTGCATGACCCCAAGTCAATGAGAGCCACCTGCTGAATGACATAGTCCTATCTTATTGGACGAGAACCCGCACATGTGCCGTTAGAATGCGGAAGAGGTTAGTTGTTTGGGGCTTTCTGGGGGGTTTCATGCGGTGGGACATCCCCAATCAGGATGCTCTCGGGGGGCCCAGGAAAGTCAAGTTGCCACGTTTTGTTTCCCTTTAAGTCATCAGAGCTAAACCACGGCTGAGAGATGAGAGTGTGACAATGATTTTGCTGTTTAGAGAGAAGCAATAAAGCCAGAAGAAACAAACGTACAAACATATTCAAGGAAGGGAAAGACGCGAAGAACATTTAGGCTACTTTCACACTGAAGTTTCCTCATTTTTCCCAGTGATTTTTCGGCAAGTTCCATCGCTGTTGGATAAAAAGTGATTACAAGCGATACCATAGCAAAAATGCAGCATGCAGGGCGATTTTGAACTCTCTGGTATCCCCCTCCCCGATACCACTCACCATCTGTCATTCCAGCTCCACTAACCAACCGTCTTCCCTGCACTTCTTTTCTTTTACAACATTTTTATTGAAGTTTGCTTAGAATATGTAAAACACATACTGAAAAAAGCGTACTGGAATACATAGGTTGGATTTGAAATTAAAAACACTGGGGTATACAATACTTTTCTATTATAAAATTCTATATTCTTGTAAATTTAACATTGTGTCTAAGACGTGTCATGTTATCACATCTATCTTAACAACTTATTCAACTAGCATATCAGCGTACATTCTAGTAAAATGATCGTCTGCATGCCTATTAAATATTGTCATGAAGACACAGGGTATACCTTCTACTTTTTTAATCTCCCAGGAGATCCAGCACACCTGTCTTGTCATGAGCAAATACTTCCATTTTAAAGTGGACCAACACCCTCCCATGATCGACCCGGGAATCTATAAGATTCCCGGACCGATCAGCTCCCTGACTGCGGGGAACCCCGATCAGGGGTGCCCCACTGTGTGAAACCCCTAAATCCCTACCTGCTCCTCGATCCAGCAGCGCCCTCCGCCGCCTCCCGCACGTCCCTCTAGCAGGACGCGCACCCGCGCCGGCCGTTTGTGAATGGCCGGCGCTGGCCCTGTAAGAGTGACGCGCGGGAGGCGGCGGCGGGCGCGTTCTCTTGTCCGTCGCTGCCTCCCACTTTTCTGCCGGCGGGGATTGGCTGCAGCGGTCACGTGGGAGCGGGGAGAGGTGAGTTTTTGGGGCTTTCTGGGGGGTTTCACACAGCGGGGCACCCTCGATCGGGGTGCCCCACCGAAGTGGACCAAAACCCAGGATAGTCAAAATCCGGGGTGTTGGTCCACTTTAAGACAAGTATAGTAGGGGAGGGTGGAGGAGTGAAGAAAACAAACAATTGGGGGGGGGGGAGTGGGACTGGGTCAAACAGCATTCATTAATAAGGAACATAAGGGTCTGTTTCCAATTGAAAGGCTTAAGATGCCTGTTAAATTGGAAATGAAGGGTCTGTTTGGTTGTTAATCACTAGGGATGAGCGAATCGATCCGGACGAACCCGGATTCGATCCGAATTTCAGGAAAAATTCGATTCGGATCGAATCCGAATTTCCCCGCGATTCGATCACTCGAAGTTTTCCTTTAACATCCATTCATTTACATTACAGGCATTCTAAGATGGCGGGCGGGACATGTCTGGACATGTATCCCGCGCCAGTGCAAGCTGGGGCAGTCACATGCAGCCTATCAGCAGCCAGCAAGCCCGGTGACGTCACACAGCGGTATTTAACGGCGGCCATCTTGCTTTTCCTCATTTCTCTATTGCATTCGTGACAGACAGACAGAACGCTGTGTAGCTGAGGCAGTTAGACAGGCTGGAGACAGGCTGGAGACAGGGACAGACAGGGACAGGCTGGAGACAGGCAGGAGACAGGCAGGAGACAGACAGGAGACAGACAGAAAGCCAGGGAAAGGTAGGAAAAACGGAGCTGGCTGACAGGGAGATTTTTTTTTTTTCATCCAGCCTTTGTTAGCGTTTTCAGGCTGCTTATAGTAACTAACTGTGCATATATACTGAACTGATCTTAAGTCTGCTGTGAGGCATCCCATTCTGTGACTAAAGCAGCCTCTATTTAATAGCATAATAAACATTTGCACTTATTCTCATAGAAATCAGGCCTGATAAAGACACTTTTGCTGTGCATGCTCTCTGGTTTTTGTGGCACTGGCATCCCATTCTGTGACTAAAGCAGCCTCTATTTAATAGCATAATAAACATTTGCACTTATTCTCATAGAAATCAGGCCTGATAAAGACACTTTTGCTGTGCATGCTCTCTGGTTTTTGTGGCACTGGCATCCCATTCTGTGACTAAAGCAGCCTCTATTTAATAGCATAATAAACATTTGCACTTATTCTCATAGAAATCAGGCCTGATAAAGACACTTTTGCTGTGCATGCTCTCTGGTTTTTGTGGCACTGGCATCCCATTCTGTGACTAAAGCAGCCTCTATTTAATAGCATAATAAACATTTGCACTTATTCTCATAGAAATCAGGCCTGATAAAGACACTTTTGCTGTGCATGCTCTCTGGTTTTTGTGGCACTGGCATCCCATTCTGTGACTAAAGCAGCCTCTATTTAATAGCATAATAAACATTTGCACTTATTCTCATAGAAATCAGGCCTGATAAAGACACTTTTGCTGTGCATGCTCTCTGGTTTTTGTGGCACTGGCATCCCATTCTGTGACTAAAGCAGCCTCTATTTAATAGCACAATAAACATTTGCACTTATTCTCATAGAAATCAGGCCTGATAAAGACACTTTTGCTGTGCATGCTCTCTGGTTTTTGTGGCACTGGCATCCCATTCTGTGACTAAAGCAGCCTCTATTTAATAGCATAATAAACATTTGCACTTATTCTCATAGAAATCAGGCCTGATAAAGACACTTTTGCTGTGCATGCTCTCTGGTTTTTGTGGCACTGGCATCCCATTCTGTGACTAAAGCAGCCTCTATTTAATAGCATAATAAACATTTGCACTTATTCTCATAGAAATCAGGCCTGATAAAGACACTTTTGCTGTGCATGCTCTCTGGTTTTTGTGGCACTGGCATCCCATTCTGTGACTAAAGCAGCCTCTATTTAATAGCACAATAAACATTTGCACTTATTCTCATAGAAATCAGGCCTGATAAAGACACTTTTGCTGTGCATGCTCTCTGGTTTTTGTGGCACTGGCATCCCATTCTGTGACTAAAGCAGCCTCTATTTAATAGCACAATAAACATTTGCACTTATTCTCATAGAAATCAGGCCTGATAAAGACACTTTTGCTGTGCATGCTCTCTGGTTTTTGTGGCACTGGCATCCCATTCTGTGACTAAAGCAGCCTCTATTTAATAGCATAATAAACATTTGCACTTATTCTCATAGAAATCAGGCCTGATAAAGACACTTTTGCTGTGCATGCTCTCTGGTTTTTGTGGCACTGGCATCCCATTCTGTGACTAAAGCAGCCTCTATTTAATAGCATAATAAACATTTGCACTTATTCTCATAGAAATCAGGCCTGATAAAGACACTTTTGCTGTGCATGCTCTCTGGTTTTTGTGGCACTGGCATCCCATTCTGTGACTAAAGCAGCCTCTATTTAATAGCATAATAAACATTTGCACTTATTCTCATAGAAATCAGGCCTGATAAAGACACTTTTGCTGTGCATGCTCTCTGGTTTTTGTGGCACTGGCATCCCATTCTGTGACTAAAGCAGCCTCTATTTAATAGCACAATAAACATTTGCACTTATTCTCATATAAATCAGGCCTGATAAAGACACTTTTGCTGTGCATGCTCTCTGGTTTTTGTGGCACTGGCATCCCATTCTGTGACTAAAGCAGCCTCTATTTAATAGCATAATAAACATTTGCACTTATTCTCATAGAAATCAGGCCTGATAAAGACACTTTTGCTGTGCATGCTCTCTGGTTTTTGTGGCACTGGCATCCCATTCTGTGACTAAAGCAGCCTCTATTTAATAGCACAATAAACATTTGCACTTATTCTCATAGAAATCAGGCCTGATAAAGACACTTTTGCTGTGCATGCTCTCTGGTTTTTGTGGCACTGGCATCCCATTCTGTGACTAAAGCAGCCTCTATTTAATAGCACAATAAACATTTGCACTTATTCTCATAGAAATCAGGCCTGATAAAGACACTTTTGCTGTGCATGCTCTCTGGTTTTTGTGGCACTGGCATCCCATTCTGTGACTAAAGCAGCCTCTATTTAATAGCATAATAAACATTTGCACTTATTCTCATAGAAATCAGGCCTGATAAAGACACTTTTGCTGTGCATGCTCTCTGGTTTTTGTGGCACTGGCATCCCATTCTGTGACTAAAGCAGCCTCTATTTAATAGCACAATAAACATTTGCACTTATTCTCATAGAAATCAGGCCTGATAAAGACACTTTTGCTGTGCATGCTCTCTGGTTTTTGTGGCACTGGCATCCCATTCTGTGACTAAAGCAGCCTCTATTTAATAGCATAATAAACATTTGCACTTATTCTCATAGAAATCAGGCCTGATAAAGACACTTTTGCTGTGCATGCTCTCTGGTTTTTGTGGCACTGGCATCCCATTCTGTGACTAAAGCAGCCTCTATTTAATAGCATAATAAACATTTGCACTTATTCTCATAGAAATCAGGCCTGATAAAGACACTTTTGCTGTGCATGCTCTCTGGTTTTTGTGGCACTGGCATCCCATTCTGTGACTAAAGCAGCCTCTATTTAATAGCACAATAAACATTTGCACTTATTCTCATAGAAATCAGGCCTGATAAAGACACTTTTGCTGTGCATGCTCTCTGGTTTTTGTGGCACTGGCATCCCATTCTGTGACTAAAGCAGCCTCTATTTAATAGCACAATAAACATTTGCACTTATTCTCATAGAAATCAGGCCTGATAAAGACACTTTTGCTGTGCATGCTCTCTGGTTTTTGTGGCACTGGCATCCCATTCTGTGACTAAAGCAGCCTCTATTTAATAGCATAATAAACATTTGCACTTATTCTCATAGAAATCAGGCCTGATAAAGACACTTTTGCTGTGCATGCTCTCTGGTTTTTGTGGCACTGGCATCCCATTCTGTGACTAAAGCAGCCTCTATTTAATAGCATAATAAACATTTGCACTTATTCTCATAGAAATCAGGCCTGATAAAGACACTTTTGCTGTGCATGCTCTCTGGTTTTTGTGGCACTGGCATCCCATTCTGTGACTAAAGCAGCCTCTATTTAATAGCATAATAAACATTTGCACTTATTCTCATAGAAATCAGGCCTGATAAAGACACTTTTGCTGTGCATGCTCTCTGGTTTTTGTGGCACTGGCATCCCATTCTGTGACTAAAGCAGCCTCTATTTAATAGCACAATAAACATTTGCACTTATTCTCATAGAAATCAGGCCTGATAAAGACACTTTTGCTGTGCATGCTCTCTGGTTTTTGTGGCACTGGCATCCCATTCTGTGACTAAAGCAGCCTCTATTTAATAGCATAATAAACATTTGCACTTATTCTCATAGAAATCAGGCCTGATAAAGACACTTTTGCTGTGCATGCTCTCTGGTTTTTGTGGCACTGGCATCCCATTCTGTGACTAAAGCAGCCTCTATTTAATAGCATAATAAACATTTGCACTTATTCTCATAGAAATCAGGCCTGATAAAGACACTTTTGCTGTGCATGCTCTCTGGTTTTTGTGGCACTGGCATCCCATTCTGTGACTAAAGCAGCCTCTATTTAATAGCACAATAAACATTTGCACTTATTCTCATAGAAATCAGGCCTGATAAAGACACTTTTGCTGTGCATGCTCTCTGGTTTTTGTGGCACTGGCATCCCATTCTGTGACTAAAGCAGCCTCTATTTAATAGCACAATAAACATTTGCACTTATTCTCATAGAAATCAGGCCTGATAAAGACACTTTTGCTGTGCATGCTCTCTGGTTTTTGTGGCACTGGCATCCCATTCTGTGACTAAAGCAGCCTCTATTTAATAGCATAATAAACATTTGCACTTATTCTCATAGAAATCAGGCCTGATAAAGACACTTTTGCTGTGCATGCTCTCTGGTTTTTGTGGCACTGGCATCCCATTCTGTGACTAAAGCAGCCTCTATTTAATAGCACAATAAACATTTGCACTTATTCTCATAGAAATCAGGCCTGATAAAGACACTTTTGCTGTGCATGCTCTCTGGTTTTTGTGGCACTGGCATCCCATTCTGTGACTAAAGCAGCCTCTATTTAATAGCACAATAAACATTTGCACTTATTCTCATAGAAATCAGGCCTGATAAAGACACTTTTGCTGTGCATGCTCTCTGGTTTTTGTGGCACTGGCATCCCATTCTGTGACTAAAGCAGCCTCTATTTAATAGCATAATAAACATTTGCACTTATTCTCATAGAAATCAGGCCTGATAAAGACACTTTTGCTGTGCATGCTCTCTGGTTTTTGTGGCACTGGCATCCCATTCTGTGACTAAAGCAGCCTCTATTTAATAGCACAATAAACATTTGCACTTATTCTCATAGAAATCAGGCCTGATAAAGACACTTTTGCTGTGCATGCTCTCTGGTTTTTGTGGCACTGGCATCCCATTCTGTGACTAAAGCAGCCTCTATTTAATAGCATAATAAACATTTGCACTTATTCTCATAGAAATCAGGCCTGATAAAGACACTTTTGCTGTGCATGCTCTCTGGTTTTTGTGGCACTGGCATCCCATTCTGTGACTAAAGCAGCCTCTATTTAATAGCATAATAAACATTTGCACTTATTCTCATAGAAATCAGGCCTGATAAAGACACTTTTGCTGTGCATGCTCTCTGGTTTTTGTGGCACTGGCATCCCATTCTGTGACTAAAGCAGCCTCTATTTAATAGCACAATAAACATTTGCACTTATTCTCATAGAAATCAGGCCTGATAAAGACACTTTTGCTGTGCATGCTCTCTGGTTTTTGTGGCACTGGCATCCCATTCTGTGACTAAAGCAGCCTCTATTTAATAGCACAATAAACATTTGCACTTATTCTCATAGAAATCAGGCCTGATAAAGACACTTTTGCTGTGCATGCTCTCTGGTTTTTGTGGCACTGGCATCCCATTCTGTGACTAAAGCAGCCTCTATTTAATAGCATAATAAACATTTGCACTTATTCTCATAGAAATCAGGCCTGATAAAGACACTTTTGCTGTGCATGCTCTCTGGTTTTTGTGGCACTGGCATCCCATTCTGTGACTAAAGCAGCCTCTATTTAATAGCATAATAAACATTTGCACTTATTCTCATAGAAATCAGGCCTGATAAAGACACTTTTGCTGTGCATGCTCTCTGGTTTTTGTGGCACTGGCATCCCATTCTGTGACTAAAGCAGCCTCTATTTAATAGCATAATAAACATTTGCACTTATTCTCATAGAAATCAGGCCTGATAAAGACACTTTTGCTGTGCATGCTCTCTGGTTTTTGTGGCACTGGCATCCCATTCTGTGACTAAAGCAGCCTCTATTTAATAGCACAATAAACATTTGCACTTATTCTCATAGAAATCAGGCCTGATAAAGACACTTTTGCTGTGCATGCTCTCTGGTTTTTGTGGCACTGGCATCCCATTCTGTGACTAAAGCAGCCTCTATTTAATAGCATAATAAACATTTGCACTTATTCTCATAGAAATCAGGCCTGATAAAGACACTTTTGCTGTGCATGCTCTCTGGTTTTTGTGGCACTGGCATCCCATTCTGTGACTAAAGCAGCCTCTATTTAATAGCATAATAAACATTTGCACTTATTCTCATAGAAATCAGGCCTGATAAAGACACTTTTGCTGTGCATGCTCTCTGGTTTTTGTGGCACTGGCATCCCATTCTGTGACTAAAGCAGCCTCTATTTAATAGCATAATAAACATTTGCACTTATTCTCATAGAAATCAGGCCTGATAAAGACACTTTTGCTGTGCATGCTCTCTGGTTTTTGTGGCACTGGCATCCCATTCTGTGACTAAAGCAGCCTCTATTTAATAGCATAATAAACATTTGCACTTATTCTCATAGAAATCAGGCCTGATAAAGACACTTTTGCTGTGCATGCTCTCTGGTTTTTGTGGCACTGGCATCCCATTCTGTGACTAAAGCAGCCTCTATTTAATAGCACAATAAACATTTGCACTTATTCTCATAGAAATCAGGCCTGATAAAGACACTTTTGCTGTGCATGCTCTCTGGTTTTTGTGGCACTGGCATCCCATTCTGTGACTAAAGCAGCCTCTATTTAATAGCATAATAAACATTTGCACTTATTCTCATAGAAATCAGGCCTGATAAAGACACTTTTGCTGTGCATGCTCTCTGGTTTTTGTGGCACTGGCATCCCATTCTGTGACTAAAGCAGCCTCTATTTAATAGCACAATAAACATTTGCACTTATTCTCATAGAAATCAGGCCTGATAAAGACACTTTTGCTGTGCATGCTCTCTGGTTTTTGTGGCACTGGCATCCCATTCTGTGACTAAAGCAGCCTCTATTTAATAGCATAATAAACATTTGCACTTATTCTCATAGAAATCAGGCCTGATAAAGACACTTTTGCTGTGCATGCTCTCTGGTTTTTGTGGCACTGGCATCCCATTCTGTGACTAAAGCAGCCTCTATTTAATAGCATAATAAACATTTGCACTTATTCTCATAGAAATCAGGCCTGATAAAGATACTTTTGCTGTGCATGCTCTCTGGTTTTTGTGGCACTGGCATCCCATTCTGTGACTAAAGCAGCCTCTATTTAATAGCACAATAAACATTTGCACTTATTCTCATAGAAATCAGGCCTGATAAAGACACTTTTGCTGTGCATGCTCTCTGGTTTTTGTGGCACTGGCATCCCATTCTGTGACTAAAGCAGCCTCTATTTAATAGCACAATAAACATTTGCACTTATTCTCATAGAAATCAGGCCTGATAAAGACACTTTTGCTGTGCATGCTCTCTGGTTTTTGTGGCACTGGCATCCCATTCTGTGACTAAAGCAGCCTCTATTTAATAGCATAATAAACATTTGCACTTATTCTCATAGAAATCAGGCCTGATAAAGACACTTTTGCTGTGCATGCTCTCTGGTTTTTGTGGCACTGGCATCCCATTCTGTGACTAAAGCAGCCTCTATTTAATAGCATAATAAACATTTGCACTTATTCTCATAGAAATCAGGCCTGATAAAGACACTTTTGCTGTGCATGCTCTCTGGTTTTTGTGGCACTGGCATCCCATTCTGTGACTAAAGCAGCCTCTATTTAATAGCACAATAAACATTTGCACTTATTCTCATAGAAATCAGGCCTGATAAAGACACTTTTGCTGTGCATGCTCTCTGGTTTTTGTGGCACTGGCATCCCATTCTGTGACTAAAGCAGCCTCTATTTAATAGCATAATAAACATTTGCACTTATTCTCATAGAAATCAGGCCTGATAAAGACACTTTTGCTGTGCATGCTCTCTGGTTTTTGTGGCACTGGCATCCCATTCTGTGACTAAAGCAGCCTCTATTTAATAGCATAATAAACATTTGCACTTATTCTCATAGAAATCAGGCCTGATAAAGACACTTTTGCTGTGCATGCTCTCTGGTTTTTGTGGCACTGGCATCCCATTCTGTGACTAAAGCAGCCTCTATTTAATAGCACAATAAACATTTGCACTTATTCTCATAGAAATCAGGCCTGATAAAGACACTTTTGCTGTGCATGCTCTCTGGTTTTTGTGGCACTGGCATCCCATTCTGTGACTAAAGCAGCCTCTATTTAATAGCACAATAAACATTTGCACTTATTCTCATAGAAATCAGGCCTGATAAAGACACTTTTGCTGTGCATGCTCTCTGGTTTTTGTGGCACTGGCATCCCATTCTGTGACTAAAGCAGCCTCTATTTAATAGCATAATAAACATTTGCACTTATTCTCATAGAAATCAGGCCTGATAAAGACACTTTTGCTGTGCATGCTCTCTGGTTTTTGTGGCACTGGCATCCCATTCTGTGACTAAAGCAGCCTCTATTTAATAGCACAATAAACATTTGCACTTATTCTCATAGAAATCAGGCCTGATAAAGACACTTTTGCTGTGCATGCTCTCTGGTTTTTGTGGCACTGGCATCCCATTCTGTGACTAAAGCAGCCTCTATTTAATAGCATAATAAACATTTGCACTTATTCTCATAGAAATCAGGCCTGATAAAGACACTTTTGCTGTGCATGCTCTCTGGTTTTTGTGGCACTGGCATCCCATTCTGTGACTAAAGCAGCCTCTATTTAATAGCATAATAAACATTTGCACTTATTCTCATAGAAATCAGGCCTGATAAAGACACTTTTGCTGTGCATGCTCTCTGGTTTTTGTGGCACTGGCATCCCATTCTGTGACTAAAGCAGCCTCTATTTAATAGCATAATAAACATTTGCACTTATTCTCATAGAAATCAGGCCTGATAAAGACACTTTTGCTGTGCATGCTCTCTGGTTTTTGTGGCACTGGCATCCCATTCTGTGACTAAAGCAGCCTCTATTTAATAGCATAATAAACATTTGCACTTATTCTCATAGAAATCAGGCCTGATAAAGACACTTTTGCTGGCCAAAGCCCTACTGGACCCTGCCAGGTCGATTCCTGCCCGGGGCATCCCATTCTGTGACTACAGCAGCCTCTGTTTAAGACCATATAAGCATTTGCTCTTATCATATTTGAAATTAGCCTGATAAAGACACTTTTGCTGGCCAAAGCCCTACTGGACCCTGCCAGGTCCATTCCTGCCCAGGGCATCCCATTCTGTGACTAAAGCAGCCTCTGTTTAAGACCATATAAGCATTTGCTCTTATTATATTTATATTATAAGACACTTTTGCTGGGCATAGGCTTACTGCTGCCTGCCAGGTGCACTTCTGTTGAGGCATCCCATTCTGTAACATAGCATACCCCTCTTTATTTACACTAAGCAGCTCTCTTATTTACACTAAGCAGGCCTGTTGGAGGCTGAGTGTTACTGCTCACTTTTGGTGTGCATTATATTCTGTTTTATATAGACCCACTGCTGCCTGGGGGTTCTTAAAATATCACCTACTACCACGCCAGTTAGACTATGTCGGGCAGACAAGTGCCTGGAAGTGAAAAGAGGAGTGGCAGAGGCCAAGATTCCGCAGGCAGAGCTCGCATCAGACTGGGGGCCAGTAGCAGCAGGAGTCACGCTGAGAGACCTAATCTGCCAGTATCTGCTAGCGGTCGGGTCTCCACCAGTAACGCATCTGCCGTGGTAGATTGGCTGACGCGCTCATCAACAACATCATCACAACTTACATCTGAGACCCCCAGTCTAGGGTCGGTAGGTTCCTCTGACACAACCCTGAGTTGGCATGCCCCGAGAGCAGTCCCTGTCCTCCCATTGCCTCTGTCCTACGCCGTTCCCTCCCCCAGCGACGTATCCTATGCTTTGGGTTCAGCTCCACTCTTTAGTGAGGAGGACGATCAGATACAGGAGGACAGTCAGCAGCTACTGCCCAGCCAAGAAATGGAGGTGGCTTCTTTAGCTAGGCAGACAAATAGTGATGTGGACAGTGTCGTGGGTGCTGCGAGCGTTCCAGCTCCTGCGCCAGACACTGTTGACGAATCCACGAACATCAGTGACGTACAGCCACAACCCGGTGATGATGATGATGATGACGATGAAGCCGATCGCACTTGGGAGCCGGGTGATGAAGGGGCTTCATCGTCATCATCAGGAGAAGAGGGGCGCAGGTTGCCCCGGAGTCAGCAGCTGAGGCAGCAAGGTGGTAGCAGTCAGCATGGGGGCACAATTCCAAAGGCTGGAGCCGGCCGGGGCCGGGGCCGGGGTAGAGCACCTGCTGTGCGGCAGTCTACCTTATCGGGAGGTAGTGGAGCAGGGGTTCCTGGAGTTGGCAACAGCAGCAGTGAATCAGTGAGGCCAGGGGGTGGGAAAAGTAGCTACTCGGCAGTGTGGCAGTTTTTCCTGAGGCATCCGCAGGAGGGTAACATGGCCACATGCAAGATATGTAGGCAAAAGGTGAAGCGTGGCCAGGGTCCAAATGTTGGCACCACGGCCCTGCGTCAACATATGATGCGTCACCATAAAACGACCTGGGAGAACCGAGGCTCCCAAGGGGTGGTCCAGTCTGCTTCCTCACCAAGTGAGCTCCCAATTTCTGCCAGCCAAGGCTCCAGCACCTCAGCCGAAGGCAGCTGTGCGTCACACCCATCCTCTGTCGCTCCTGCTCCTCCTCCTCCTCCTCCAAGTCATGCATCCCGCCAGCAATCCATCAGCGAAGCCATGTCCAAGAGACAGCAGTATGCGCCCACTCATCCTACGGCGCAGAAGCTGAATGTGCTCCTGTCCAAGTTGCTGGTGCTGCAGTCGCTCCCTTTTCAGGTGGTGGAATCTGCACCTTTCAGAGAACTGATGGCTTGTGCCGAGCCGAGGTGGAGAGTCCCAAGCCGTCATTTCTTTGCCAAGAAGGCAGTACCAGCGCTGCACACTTTTGTTGAACAGAAGGTGGGCCAGTCCTTGAGCCTGTCGGTGTGTAGCAAAATACATGGCAGCGCCGACATCTGGAGCTGTAACTACGGTCAGGGGCAGTACATGTCGTTTACGGCCCACTGGGTGAATGTGGTCCCTTTGCAGCAGCAACTTGGACAGGTCACGCCGCTTCGGCCTCCGCGCTCTCTGCCCATTGGGCCTGTGACACCGTGCGACTCGGCCTCCTCATCCTCCGCCATCTCCTCACCCTCCACTGTAGGCTCAAGTCTCAGTGCCCCTCCAGTCTACCATGTGTGCAGGGCACGGAGGTGTCACGCAGTGCTTCACATGGTTTGTCTTGGCGAACGGAGTCACACAGGGGAGGAACTGCTTAAATGTATTCATCAGGAAATCCAAACATGGCTTACTCCGAGAAAACTTAAAATGGGAATCATGGTTACCGACAATGGGAAGAACATTTTGTCTGCGCTGCGCCAAGGAAGCCTGACCCATGCCCCCTGCATGGCTCACGTCTTCAATCTGGTTGTCAAGCGGTTTCTGAAGTGTTCCCCCCATCTGCAGGACATCCTAACAACTTCACGGAAACTTTGCATGCACTTCAGCCACTCCTACACCGCCAAACACACCCTTCTTGAGCTACAGCGTCAGAATGGTATCCCCCAACATAGTCTGATTTGCGATGTTTCCACCCGTTGGAATTCCACCCTTCACATGTTGGACCGATTATATGAACAGAGAAAAGCCATCACGGATTTCCTGATGATCCAAGCAGATAGGGGGACTCCCCTGTGTAACTTCAATGTCAACCAGTGGCAGCTCATACGTGACACCTGCCGTTTGCTCAGGCCCTTTGAGGAAGCCACTTTATTTGTCAGTCGGCAGGATTACGGGATGAACGACGTGATTCCACTGCTTCATGTACTACAGCACATGTTGGAAACCATGGCTGGTCAGGGCACTGGAGACATGGCGTTTACATCTTACGGCCACATGAACCCCGTTGGAGCTGAACTGGAGGAGGAGGAGGAGGAAGAGGAGGAGGAGGAGTTGCCCAGCGAAACACAGTTTAGGCTTGGCGAAATGGCTGGTTTATCTAGTCAGCGGACAGGAGAGGAGGAGCAGGAGCAGCCAGAGGAGCTAGAGGTTTTTGAGGAAGGAGAGACAGAGGACCCGGGCACACCGTGGCAGTATGCAGTGGAGATGGAGACAGGTAGTCCATCCGAGTCACTTGCGCAAATGGCACGAAGCATGCTCACATGCTTGCGTAGTGACCCCAGAATTGTTTCCATCTGTCGGCGGGATGACTTCTGGCTGTCCACCTTATTGGACCCTCGCTTCCGGCACAAAATGGGGGCATTTTTTAAACCCACCGAGAGGGAGGACAAACTCAACTACTACAAAGACATTCTACGTAGGCAGTTGGCCGATGCCTATCTGCACCATGGTCCATACTCTCGCAGGTCTGACTCGAGGGGACCTCTGCGCTCACCTTCCACTGCCATGGCCGCTGGGGGGGTTGGCAGCAGCAGCAGCAGAAGCTCCATCAGCAGCAGCAGCCTCAGTCTTCAGTCGCTAATGAGTAGCTTTCTACACCCGCATAGTGAGGCTACTCATGAGCAGCAGGAAGACCTGGAGCAGGACCTGAACCAGCAGGTCATGTCATACTTTGACATGACCATGCCAACACACCTTGAGGATCCGCTGGACTTCTGGGCAGCCAAACTTGATTTGTGGCCGCAACTAGCAGAGTTTGCCCTGGAAAAGCTGTCCTGCCCGGCAAGTAGCGTGCCATCTGAGCGGGTGTTTAGTGCGGCGGGGGCCATAGTTACGGCGAGGAGAACTCGTCTGTCAACTAAAAATGTGGAGAGACTCACCTTCAAAATGAATCAGGGATGGATCAGCCAGGATTTCCACCCACCAATGCCTGATGCATGCGACTAGATTCAGCATGGTGCCACGTTTTACACTTTACAAATGGTGCAAAACATATTTATGTCTTTAGGCCATTTTTTGGGCTCCTGCTGCTGCTACTGCCAACTTCTGCCAACTCCAGGGTGTGATTCATCCAATTTTTGGGCTCCTGAAGCCAACTCCAGTGTATATTTGGGCTCCTGCTGCTGCTACTGCCAACTTCTGCCAACTCCAGGGTGTGATTCATCCAATTTTTGGGCTCCTGAAGCCAACTCCAGTGTATATTTGGGCTCCTGCTGCTACTACTGTCAACTCCTGCCAACTCCAGGGTGTGATTCATCCAATTTTTGGGCTCCTGAGGCCAACTCCAGTGTATATTTGGGCTCCTGCTGCTGCTACTGTCAACTCCTGCCAACTCCAGGGTGTGATTCATCCAATTTTTGGGCTCCTGAAGCCAACTCCAGTGTATATTTGGGCTCCTGCTGCTACTACTGCCAACTTCTGCCAACTCCAGGGTGTGATTCATCCAATTTTTGGGCTCCTGAAGCCAACTCCAGTGTATATTTGGGCTCCTGCTGCTGCTACTGCCAACTTCTGCCAACTCCAGGGTGTGATTCATCCAATTTTTGGGCTCCTGAAGCCAACTCCAGTGTATATTTGGGCTCCTGCTGCTGCTACTGTCAACTTCTGCCAACTCCAGGGTGTGATTCATCCAATTTTTGGGCTCCTGAGGCCAACTCCAGTGTATATTTGGGCTCCTGCTGCTGCTACTGTCAACTCCTGCCAACTCCAGGGTGTGATTCATCCAATTTTTGGGCTCCTGAAGCCAACTCCAGTGTATATTTGGGCTCCTGCTGCTGCTGCCAACTTCTGCCAACTCCAGGGTGTGATTCATCCAATTTTTGGGCTCCTGAAGCCAACTCCAGTGTATATTTGGGCTCCTGCTGCTGCTACTGTCAACTCCTGCCAACTCCAGGGTGTGATTCATCCAATTTTTGGGCTCCTGAAGCCAACTCCAGTGTATATTTGGGCTCCTGCTGCTGCTACTGCCAACTTCTGCCAACTCCAGGGTGTGATTCATCCAATTTTTGGGCTCCTGAAGCCAACTCCAGTGTATATTTGGGCTCCTGCTGCTACTACTGCCAACTTCTGCCAACTCCAGGGTGTGATTCATCCAATTTTTGGGCTCCTGAGGCCAACTCCAGTGTATATTTGGGCTCCTGCTGCTGCTACTGCCAACTTCTGCCAACTCCAGGGTGTGATTCATCCAATTTTTGGGCTCCTGAAGCCAACTCCAGTGTATATTTGGGCTCCTGCTGCTACTACTGCCAACTTCTGCCAACTCCAGGGTGTGATTCATCCAATTTTTGGGCTCCTGAGGCCAACTCCAGTGTATATTTGGGCTCCTGCTGCTGCTGCTGCCAACTTCTGCCAACTCCAGGGTGTGATTCATCCAATTTTTGGGCTCCTGAAGCCAACTCCAGTGTATATTTGGGCTCCTGCTGCTACTACTGTCAACTCCTGCCAACTCCAGGGTGTGATTCATCCAATTTTTGGGCTCCTGAGGCCAACTCCAGTGTATATTTGGGCTCCTGCTGCTGCTGCTGCCAACTTCTACCAACTCCAGGGTGTGATTCATCCAATTTTTGGGCTCCTGAGGCCAACTCCAGTGTATATTTGGGCTCCTGCTCCTGCTGCTGCCAACTTCTGCCAACTCCAGGGTGTGATTCATCCAATTTTTGGGCTCCTGAAGCCAACTCCAGTGTATATTTGGGCTCCTGCTGCTGCTGCTGCTGCCAACTTCTGCCAACTCCAGGGTGTGATTCATCCAATTTTTGGGCTCCTGAAGCCAACTCCAGTGTATATTTGGGCTCCTGCTGCTACTACTGCCAACTTCTGCCAACTCCAGGGTGTGATTCATCCAATTTTTGGGCTCCTGAGGCCAACTCCAGTGTATATTTGGGCTCCTGCTGCTGCTGCTGCCAACTTCTGCCAACTCCAGGGTGTGATTCATCCAATTTTTGGGCTCCTGAAGCCAACTCCAGTGTATATTTGGGCTCCTGCTGCTACTACTGTCAACTCCTGCCAACTCCAGGGTGTGATTCATCCAATTTTTGGGCTCCTGAGGCCAACTCCAGTGTATATTTGGGCTCCTGCTGCTGCTGCTGCCAACTTCTGCCAACTCCAGGGTGTGATTCATCCAATTTTTGGGCTCCTGAGGCCAACTCCAGTGTATATTTGGGCTCCTGCTGCTGCTGCTGCCAACTTCTGCCAACTCCAGGGTGTGATTCATCCAATTTTTGGGCTCCTGAGGCCAACTCCAGTGTATATTTGGGCTCCTGCTCCTGCTGCTGCCAACTTCTGCCAACTCCAGGGTGTGATTCATCCAATTTTTGGGCTCCTGAAGCCAACTCCAGTGTATATTTGGGCTCCTGCTGCTGCTGCCAACTTCTGCCAACTCCAGGGTGTGATTCATCCAATTTTTGGGCTCCTGAGGCCAACTCCAGTGTATATTTGGGCTCCTTCTGCCCCTCATAGTGATGCCACTTCAACTCTCTGCAATTGTGCCGCTCTGCGATTCTATTAGCGATGCCTCTGATCTGCATGTGATATTTCTTCAAAGTATTATTTAACAAACCCAGCACGCATCCTGTGCGTGTTACAGCAAGGCTGAATGGTTTACAACCCTATTGAGGCTGTAGGAGGCTCAGAAATAGCCGTTTTTAATAGCGATTCGTCGCGAATTTATTCGGGTCGAAACGATTTTTGTCGGAAAATTCGGCGAATCAGTCGAATCGAATTTTTCAAAAGTTCGCTCATCTCTATTAATCACCCTTATGTGCTCCAGCCATGGACTCCAGGTTTCGTAGAACTTGTCGTATTGGTCGTTCACTACTGCTGTTATTTTCTCATTGCACATAATGTCTGATATTCTAGTTTGAATTTCAGGCCATGGTATGTTGGGGGATTTCCAGTTCCTAGCTATAGTCACTCTCACACTTGAGAGAATATGTTGGGTCAACCGCCACCCCAGCTTTGTATATTGACCAACTTTCAGCGATAGAAGTGCTTCCCATGGATCTCCTACCTGGGGTGTGTGTAGGATAATACAATTCTGTGAAATACTCACCTGTAGAATTGATATTATAAGTATACAGTACGTCCTGCTCCAGATAGATTACTTACACTTGGGTTATCCTCCGCCAGATGGCGCTGCACTGCAGAGACATGTAAAACAGGCTCCTCCCGGCCCCTCAAATACCTGGGGACCTCCCACAAATCCCCAGCATTGAAAAGCAGTGAACAAGAAGAAAGGGAGAATTTAACCACCCAAAAACTGGTAACTTATAACAATTATAATGATCACCATACAGGGGATCCAGAATAATGCAAAAAAAACAGGGTGGGGTGGAGCAGGACATACTGTATACTTATAATACCAATTCTACAGGTGAGTATTTCACAGAATTGTATTATTCTAAGTATACAGTACGTCCTGCTCCAGATAGATTACTTACACTTGGGACATCCAATAGCAGTGTCCATAAAGTAGGGTGGGATCTCCAATAAAAAAGGTAATAGCAGACAGTTTAAACCACTGCCGCCTGCAAAACCTAGCGGCCAAAAACAGCATCAGCTGAGGCCTTAACAGCAACCTTGTAAAACTTCGAAAAGGTATGAACAGAAGACCAAGTAGCGGCCTTGCAAACTTGTTCAACAGAAGACTGGTGCTGGAAGGCCCAAGAGGCACCAATAGCACGAGTAGAATGAGCAATAAGGCGGAAGGGAGGATTCTTCCCCTTAGCAGAATATGCCTGAATCACAGCCTGACGGATCCATTTGCTGATAGTAGACTTAGCAGAAGCCAAACCCTTCCTAGGACCAGAAGGGACCACAAAAAGAGCATCAGTTTTCCTGAAGGACGCAGTTACTACTAGGTGATACTTCAGACACCTGACCACATCCAAGGAATGCAAAACCCTTTCCTTAGCATTGCTAAGATTAGGGCACAATGAAGGAAGAACAATATCTTGATTCAAATGAAAGGCAGACACCACCTAGGCAGAAAATCCAGCTTAAAGCGGAACACCACCTTATCCTGGTGTCTCTCAAAGTATGGGGGCTGGATAGACAGACACCCGCCTGACCGACGTAATAGCCACCAGAAAGAACAACCTTGAGGGTAGGTACAGCGAGAGCAGCATCCTGAATAGGATCAAAGGGAACATCCTGCAAGGCAGACAAGTCAAAATCCCAAAACAGGGACCATAAGTTGTCGTGGGGAACGCACATGAGTAACCCCCTAAAAGCAGGCTTAACCAAGGAATGCTGAACAAAAGACTTCTGAAAGAAGACAGACAGGGTAGAAACCTGACCCTTCAATGTACTGAGTTGGAGACCCGACTCCAACCCATGCAGTAACACTCCAGAACCCTGGGAACTGAGAACACCCAACAGGGAAGAGACCAAGACTCACACCAGTCAATGTCGGTACGCCATACCTCATAACAGATGGAAGAAGAAGTCATCTTCCTAGCCTTCACCATGGACCCAAAGCCAGAGTTTGTAATTGGGATGGCGTAAGGGGCCCTGAGTGAGCAGATCTGGCACTCCAGGCAGAAAGTACTGATCTACTGCCATCTGCACCACGTCTGCGAACCACACTCTTCTTGGCCACCTGGGGGCCACCAGAATCACTGGCACCCCTTCCAGAACAATCTCGCGCAGAACCCTGCCTAGCAGGGGGAATGGCGGAAAGACATACAGAAACTGAATGTCCTGCCATGACATTACAAGGCATCCGTGGTCACGGCCAGAGAATCCTGAGACAGGGAGACAAAGGCCGGGAGCTTGTGATTATGACGGAACGCAAACAGATCCACATCTGGTTGGCCCCAACGGTGATACAGAGATTGGAACCCCCTGTTGCCGAGGGACCCCCCCCGGAATGTATACCGCTGATATGCAGGGAACATTGGCCTCCACCCAGATCAGGATCAGAGACACTTATTGGAGGGCCCTCTTGCTCCGGGTCCCTCCCTGATGATTGATGTAGGCAACTGCCATCAGATTTACCTGATCGCTCACAGCTTCAAGACATTGATAGGTGATAAGGGCCCCACCTCCCCTGAAACCGCAGGGACTTCCAGCAACCCCCCCCCCAACCTGATAGACTGGCATCCGTGGTGACCGTCTCCCAGGAAGGGGCAAGAAGGATCTGCCCCCCAACAGGTTCCTTGAGTCCATCCACTACAAGAGGGACCTCCTTACCAGGGGGGAAAACACACAGACCATGTCCAGGGATGCTGGGTCCTTGTCCCATACAGACAATAGGAGAAGTTGCAGAAGCCCCAAGTGGGACTGAGCATAAGGGACCGCTTCGAAACACACCACCATCAAGCCCACCAGCTGCATCCCCTGCCTGGAGGAGGGACGGGGACAGCTAGGAGGGACTGAGCTTGTGCAAGCAGATTGTCCACCTTCTGCTGAGAAAGGAAGATCCTTGCCTGAACTGTATCCAGATTCATTCCTAAGAATGGAGTTACCAAGGAAGGGGACAGTGAGGACTTGGGGTGGTTGATCACCCATCCAAATGACTCCAGAATGGACACCACCAGCTGAGTATCCAACTTTGCCTGATGTAGGGACTGGGAAGTGATGAGGACGTCCAGGTAGTGTCAGCACGCGGACGCCCCTTGGCCTCATCAGAGACATCACCCCCGCCAGCACCTTGGTGAGCACTCTGGAAGCTGAAGAGAGGCCAGATGGCAAGGCCACAAATTGGCAGTGTTGATCTTCCAACACGAATCTGAGGAACCTTGGTGTCCTGAAAACACAGGGATGTGAAAGCAAGCATCTTTGATATCCACAGAGGGCATGATGCCCCCGGGGCGCAAGGAGCTAATGGCCGAGCGCAGAGTTTCCATGCGGAAAACGCCTGTACTTGACAATTTGCTGAAGATCTGTAAATCCAGAATGGGCCAGACTGACTCATCTTTTTTGGGAACTGTGAAAAGGTTGGGGTTGAGTCCCTTGCCTCTGTCTGTTAAGGGAAATCTGCAAATGACCCCCAGACCCAGCAGGCCTTGCACGGCCTGCGCCAACACCTGAGCAGAGGCAGGGACCAGGAGTACCCGGGACCATATAATCTTGGGGGAGGCCACACAGCAAACTCTATCTTGTAGCTGGAGGACACAACCTCCTGAATCCACCGGTCTGAGGCGTGATGCCTCCAGACTTGAGCAAGGTGCCGCAGCCATCCCCTCACCCTGACGGGCGAGGGCACCCCATCATGCTTGAGGGGACTTGGGAGAGGATTTGGGCTTAGCCCCCCCGGAGGAACCAGGGTGTTGTCTTCTGCTCCTGGGGCAGGGATCTGCGCGAGCCCCCACGAAGGACACCCCTGGTTCCTGTTTAACACCATGGTAGGGGGTAGAAGGGGGGCCCTGGCCCTGAAGAGACAGCCGTCTGCGCTGGGGTAACTTACCTCTCTTACCAAACAGGTCGAGACGGGCCCCAAACAGGCGTAGCCCCTTAAAAGGAAGCCCAGTAAGGGCCTTCTTCGCAGCATTGTCAGCACCCCACTGTCACAGCCAGACCAAGCGACGTATAGCCACCACGAGGGCAGAAGTTCTTGCACACATTCTGATGGTGTCATCCAATGCTACTAGGACAAAATTTACAAACACATCACAACTGGAGAGTGCATTAAACACCTCACAAGGGAGATCATCAGGGGCACTATCAAGCATATTTCTGATGAGGGTTCTAGTGGCCACAGCAGTAATGGCAGAGGCACAGACCGGGCGCAGCGCCGTCCCCGCACATGCAAAGGCATGGGAGGCCAGCAGGTCAATGCGCCGGTCCTCAGCATCCCGCAGGGTAGTAGGATCAGGGGGATGCATGACAGGGGTGTTAGATAGCCCTATGATCGGGACATCCACCTCGGGGGGGGGGGGGATGACCAACATTTTACCCCCTCAGGTGGAAAAGGATACTTCCTATCCCAATCCCTTGGAACCCCGGGAAGTTTCTGGGGCACTCTCATTCCTTGAACACAAGGGTATGGAAATGTGCCTGCTCTAGAAATTCCAAACGTGATGTTGCTGTATGAAAACGCTCCCCTCTTTGCCTGGGAGCCTCACCAGGGAGAGAGATAGACAGAACCTCAAAGACCAGGGGTCAGAGCCAGAATCGTCATGACCCCTTGGTCTCTCATCAGATGAGCCTGAGTCAGAAAAGAGCTCTCCCTCATCAGAAGGGGTATAACCACACAGATTCATAAACTCCTGAGATCCCATAGGGAAAACAGTAACATAAGGCGTCAATTGCCGCTTCTTACCAGGGCCCTTACGCGCTAAAGACCTCGCAATAATCTGTTCAGCAGTAGGCAGTCTAGAAGACACATCAGACTGAGAATCCCCACAAGTATGCGACTCAACAGGAGAGAGATTTAAGCTGGGGGGCGTAATGAAGCGAGGTGCAGCCACTGGCAGGCCAGATTGCAAAGCCAGCGCTTGCTCAGCACAGGGTATGCAGACCCATGCCTTGTCAGCGTCAGCATGGGGTTGTCCACACGCCATACACAGCCGGTCTTGTCCCAAAGGGACCCCGGTCACATTATCCTGAGATGCCTCCATATGGTGATTATTAAGCACAATATGCCAGTAGGGATTGACGCTATAAAGCAACCCTGGATGCCCCAATGACCCGCTAGGGAAGTGGGAGTAATTTTACAAGCCCCGACTATCAATTACACCGGGCCGGGAGAAGTCAATGGATTCACCCGTCTGAAAGACACAATGAGAAGAAGGGGTGTCAGAACCGAACACACTACAATGTGTATAAAGCCGCCCGCGAGGGCACTCACGGACCACGGTAAGCAAGAACGTCACACGTGCGCGCGACCTGACAGCATGGCGCCGAGTACCTCGAAGGGCGGGCCCGAGCGAGCCGTGACGCGGGGCACGCCAGGTCCTGCCCCCCTGAAGAGCGCGAAGTCCAACCGACAAGCAGCCAATGAGGACGCAGAAGCGTCTGAGGTAACGCCGCCGCGGAACATCCAAATGAAGGAAAAGGCGCGCGCGGGGCGGCATTGCAAGAGTAAAAAGACAAGTCAGCGCGGCGGCTGACACCACATATACTAGTCCAAAAAGACATTACAAAAGGACCATATGCATGTAATCACGATACACTGACACCCACACCCCCCCCCCCTTTCTTTCCCCCCGAAGGCTACAGGGAGAATGAGGGAGGATGGCGGCCCTTTGTACAGGGCCCACCGCTACCGGGGCATGGGGCAATAATGCGGGAGGGGCATCCCATAAAGGCTCACCATCAGCCTATACCGCCTACCCTTTGGTGGGGGACTGCGGTGGAGCAGCGCAGCCCAGGCTGGGAGGCATATCACACGAAGGACGGGTGGGAATAGTCCAACAGGGCCGCAGGCTAATAGCCCCGCTCACCTGCGACAGAGTGATAATTTAATGTCTTTGCAGTAAGCACTGCAGAAAAATCTGGGGATTTGTGGGAGGTCCCCGGGTATTTGAGGGGCCGGGAGGAGCCTGTTTTACATGTCTCTGCAGTGCAGCGCCATTTGGCGGAGGATAACCCAAGTGTAAGTAATCTATCTGGAGCAGGACGTACTGTATACTTAGAATATCTGAGATTGTCTTATAGGTTCTGTCCCATATGGCACGTACGATTGGGCACCCCCACCAAATGTGATACATTGTCCCACTCTCCTGGCATCCCCTAAAACATAGAGAGGAGTCCGAAGGGGAGAATCTATGAATGCGATCCGGGGTGTAATACCACCGAGATAGCACTTTATATGCGTTTTCCAGAACTAGAGCATTACAGGAGGTTTTGCTTGTGTGTCTCCAGATGCTCTGCCATTCTTCTAGATCCCTCTCTAACCCCAACTCCAACTCCCATCTTGACATGTAACTATGTTTGATTGGAGATGGGGGAGATACAAGTGTGGCATATAGACTGCATATCAGGCCGCTAGCAAATTGGTCATGTACACATCAAAAGTCTTCAAAGTCTGTTTTCCTAAAGGGTGGGGACGATTTTCTGAGTAGACCTGTTATAAAGTGCTTAAAGTGCTGCACTTGGAGCAACCTGAATGTTTCAGCGGGTGGAAAGTCTCCACCCAATGGCAGATCCCGAGGAGATTTCATCCCAGCCAGTGTACAGCTTCCCTGCACTTCTTATCCAACCTCCCTTCCTGCTCCACTCATCCGCCCACCCAGTGTTGCTTATAGTCCCCTTCCTAGCTCCATTATCCAATTGCCCCCCCCCCCCCCCCAGCTAGTGTTGCCACCTTGCAGGTAATTTTTTTTAATTGTGGGTATTCCCACATCCTCAATTACCAGTAAAAAAGCAAATACCAGCACCGCCAGACCAGTTGATAACCTTGGAGTTGAGACTCCAGGGCAGGATTACTCTCTTCCCAGGGGTATCCAGATTCAGGATGACCTGCTGTGTAAAAAACCCCAGGTCACACAGTACACTCACCTTCTCCCTGATGCAATGGCGCATGTGTGAGCAGCGGCCGCTGTCTGCTATATCTTTTTTTACTTAAACCGGACCTTCACCATTATTTAATGAAAAGCCCAAACCCTTAAAAAACTATCCCCGGCATCTATAATTAATATATTTTACGTTTTTTGTACCTTACTTATTCTTTCCCTCGTTGGGCTGCAACTGTGTTCAGGACTCTAGGATATGGGCGCCGCCATCTTGCCTCAGAAGCATCACATACTGAGGAAAGGAAGGGGGGTGGGCAAGTGCAGGGGGGCGGGTTATAGCTGTACTTCGCACAGACAGAGCAGGGCTGAGGTCAGGAAAAGGTCAGCAATCCCAGAATTCAGAGCAGCACATTCAGAAGACACTTCCTGTTTCTGGTGGCCCCATAAAAGTGTCTTCTCCCCTTACTTTTTTCAGTAACAAAGGCACAGCCAGACAAAATCCAAAGATCTTCTGGTTCCATCTTGCAGCTGCAGCTTTTTATTTAAAGGCTCTTGTGTATGTGCTGTTGTCAGTGTCATTGCAAGCAAAGGTT
The DNA here is from genome assembly GCA_027917425.1 of Gastrophryne carolinensis. Lineage (NCBI taxonomy): Eukaryota > Metazoa > Chordata > Amphibia > Anura > Microhylidae > Gastrophryne > Gastrophryne carolinensis. The sequence continues at coordinate 40,520,636 of CM051238.1, forward strand.
TGCATGGCCGCATTCTGCATGGAAGTTTCTGCACTGGCAAACATTTCTGATGGCCCCATGACAGTGTCTTCTCCCATCTGTTTTTCTCAGGAGCAAAGACAAACTGACAAAATCCAAAGATTTTCTGACTCCATCTTGAAGCCACAGCTTTCCATTTAAAGGCTCTTGTGTATGTGCTGTTGTCAGCGCCATTGCAAGCAAAAGTTTGCAAGGCCGTATTGTGCATGGAAGATTCTGCACAGGCACTGGTTAACATTTCTTGTGGCCCCGTAACAGTGTCTTCTCCCCTCTGATTTTTCCACTTTTCACCAATGACTGCTCTTTCTCAGTGGAAGAGTACTGAAATAACCAACCAAGGTGAAGTTGTGAGGATTTGACAACTTGAACACATCAAAGCTTGTTGAAATGGTAGAGGATTTTAGGAGGAAGCATCCCAACATCTTTTGATATATGGGGAGGGACGAAGTCAAGATGGTCAGGAAAGCAAAGTTGCTTAATTTAACAGTTTCCAAGAACTTGAAATAGGAAGCATATGAATGAGGCAAACAAGGACTTTTTAATTCTTAAGCAACTGCAGTTTGGTCTGCCAAATAACTTTCTGGTGATGTTACTCAACTTGGTAATCGGTGGCTCCTTTGGGGTCGTTATTACAGCCTGGTGCAGAGGAGACATTAAATGTGACCAGAGGCAACCTCAGAAAAATTGGATCTCCTCTGACAGCAATCCAGGGCCTTTATAACAACAGCTAGGGCATAAAAGCTAATTATCAATCCATCACACCCTGGCAATGTCTTTTTCTGACTCCTTCCACCAGGACGCTGGTTCGGAGAGCCTTTTTGCAGGGCAAGCAGGTTTCTATCCTTGCCGAGCAAGCTAGCTGCAGGGAGTAGAAGGCAGGGCCGCTCTGCCACCTCAAATTGATCAAATAAATGTAAAAAAACAATATAATGTGCTGTGCTGCAGTGCCCTGATCCTTTCTAAACCACCAATGCCATAATAATAAAAAACAAGCCCCCAAGTCGCCCAGTACACTCACCTGATGCAATGGCGCATGCATGAGCAGTGGCCGCTGTCTGCTAAATCTTTAGTAGGGCTAATTTTTACTTAAACCGGACCTTCACCATCATTCAATGAAAAGCCCAAACCCTTAAAAAACTATCCCCAGCATCTAAAATTAATATATTTTAAGTTTTTAGTACCTTACTTATTATTCTTTCCCCCGCTGGGCTGCAACTGTGTTCAGGACTGTAGGATATGGGCGCCGCCATTATGCCTCAGAAGCATCACATGAGAGAAAGGGGGATGGGCAAGTGCAAGGGGACGGGTTATAGCTGTGCTTCGCACAGACAGAGCAGGGCTGAGGTCAGGAAAAGGTCAGCAATCCCAGAATTCAGAGAAGCATATTCAGATATTGGATGTTAAAAGGTTAAAAACACGCAATAGGTGCAGGTGGTATGATTTTTAATGTGGGCAATCTGTATGTAGGCAGTGAGGGAAACATATAAAATAGACTCTTATCCAGGGTGAAGGTCTGCTTTAATTGTGTAAGCCCTGCGCGGGCACGCTCCCTGTTAGAGGGCAGCAGCAATGCGGCCATCAGGCACACTCAGCTGCGCTTGTCTCCGGTCGGCTAGACGAGTCCAAGACAATTTGACATCAGCGCAACCGAGCACGCTGATTGGGCGAAAGGCTCCGCATGCACTGTAAGACCAGGGAAAGGTGAGTTTTGGTGGGCGACATGGGGGGTTTCTCACAGCAGGGCATCCAGATTGGGGTGTCCCAGGGGCAAAGACCAAAACCCAGGATGCCCCCCCTGCTGTCGCTAGGCATTTAGCTAGTGGAGTGCCAGTAGATCTCCAGAGGCCTGGACATGCCATCAGGGCATCCCAATGGGCAAGCTGCCCATTGAGTCTTTTAGACCAGTATTTTGGACACAGCCAGTACCTATGCATTGGGGCACACTCAGCCATTTTACCAGCTCTCATGGGGTCAGAAGAGGGACATTTTATGGGGTGAAATATCAGCTTGGGATGGAGCTTCTGGGGGGGGGGGCAGACGTCAGTACAGAGTGGTGGGTAGACAGTGTAAGTACAGTACAGAGCAGTGGGTAGACAGTGATGGTGGGTCTCTTTAAGTACAGAGTGGTGGGTAGAGTTAGGGGTCTCTGTAAGTACAGAGTGGTGGGTAGTCAGTGATAATATATTATTAGGGGGTCTCTGTCAGTACAGAACAGTGTATAGTATGAGGGGTCTCAGTACAGAGCAGTGTATAGTATTGGGGGGGGGGGTCTCAGTACAGAGCAGTGTATAGTATTGGGGGGATCTCAGTACAGAGCAGTGTGTAGTATTGAGGAGTTCTCAGTACAGAGCAGGGTATAGTATTGGGGGGTCTCTGTCAGTACAGAGCAGTGTATAGTATTGGGGGAGATCTCAGTATAGAGCAGTGTATAGTATTGGGGGGTCTCAGTACAGAGCAGTGTATAGTATTATGGGGTCTCTGTCAGTACAGAGCAGTGTATAGTATTATGGGGTCTCTGTCAGTACAGAGCAGTGTATAGTATTGGGGGGGTCTCTGTCAGTACAGAGCAGTGTATAGTATTATGGGGTCTCTGTCAGTACAGAGCAGTGTATAGTATTATGGGGTCTCTGTCAGTACAGAGCAGTGTATAGTATTGGGGGTTTCAGTACAGAGCAGTGTATAGTATTGGGGGGTCTCAGTACAGAGCAGTGTATAGTATTGGGGGGTCTCAGTACAGAGCAGTGTATAGTATTGGGGGGTATCTGTCAGTACAGAGCAGAGTATAGTATTGGGGGGGGGGTATCAGTAGAGAGCAGTGTATAGTATTGGAGGGTCTCTGTCAGTACAGAACATTGTATAGTATTGTGGGGGTCTCAGTACAGAGCAGTGTATAGTATTGGGGGTCTCACTACAGAGCAGTGTATTGTATTGGGGGGTCTCTGTCAGTACAGAGCAGTGTATAGTGTGGGGGGGTCTCAGTACAGAGCAGTGTATAGTATTAGGGGGTCTCAGTACAGAGCAGTGTATAGTATTGGGGGGGGTCTCAGTACAGAGCAGTGTATAGTATTGGGGGGGGGGTCTCAGTACAGAGCAGTGTATAGTATTGGGGGGGATCTCAGTACAGTGCAGTGTATAGTATTGGGGGGGGGGTCTATGTCAGTACAGAGCAGTGTATAGTATTGGGGGGCTCAGTACAGAGCAGCGTATAGTATTGGGGGGGTCACGGTCAGTACAGAGCAGTGTAAAGAATTGGGGGGTCTCAGTACAGAGCACTGTATAGTATTGGGGGGGGGGGGTCTCAGTACAGAGCAGTGTAAAGAATTGGGGGTCTCAGTACAGAGCAGTGTATAGTATTGGGGGTCTCAGTACAAAGCAGTGTATAGTATTGGGGGTCTAAGTACAGAGCAGTGTATAGTATTGGGGGGGGTTTCAGTACAGAGCAGTGTAAAGAATTGGGGGGTCTCAGTACAGAGCAGTGTAAAGAATTGGGGGGTCTCAGTACAGAGCAGTGTAAAGAATTGGGGGTCTCAGTACAAAGCAGTGTATAGTGTTGGGGGGTCTCAGTACAGAGCAGTGTATAGTATTGGGGGGTCTCAGTACAAAGCAGTGTATAGTATTGGGGGGTCTCAGTGCAGAGCAGTGTATAGTATTGGGGGGTCTCAGTGCAGAGCAGTGTATAGTATTGGGGGTCTCAGTACAAAGCAGTGTATAGTATTGGGGGTCTCAGTACAGAGCAGTGTAAAGAATTGGGGGGTCTCAGTACAGAGCAGTGTATAGTATTGGGGGGGTTTCAGTACAGAGCAGTGTAAATAATTGGGGGGTCTCAGTACAGAGCAGTGTATAGTATTGGGGGGTCTCAGTACAGAGCAGAGTATAGTATTAGGGGGTCTCAGTACAGAGCAGTGTATAGTATTGGGGGGGGGGGTCTCAGTACAGAGCAGTGTATAGTATTGGGGGGGGGGTCTCAGTACAGAGCAGTGTATAGTATTGGGGGGGATCTCAGTACAGTGCAGTGTATAGTATTGAGGGGGTCTCTGTCAGTACAGAGCAGTGTATAGTATTGGGGGGGGGGGGTCTATGTCAGTACAGAGCAGTGTATAGTATTGGGGGGCTCAGTACAGAGCAGCGTATAGTATTGGGGGGGTCTCGGTCAGTACAGAGCAGTGTAAAGAATTGGGGGGTCTCAGTACAGAGCACTGTATAGTATTGGGGGGGGGTCTCAGTACAGAGCAGTGTAAAGAATTGGGGGTCTCAGTACAGAGCAGTGTATAGTATTCGGGGGTCTCAGTACAGAGCAGTGTATAGTATTGGGGGTCTAAGTACAGAGCAGTGTATAGTATTGGGGGGGGGGGGGTTTCAGTACAGAGCAGTGTAAAGAATTGGGGGGTCTCAGTACAGAGCAGTGTAAAGAATTGGGGGGTCTCAGTACAAAGCAGTGTATAGTATTGGGGGTCTCAGTACAGAGCAGTGTATAGTATTGGGGGTCTAAGTACAGAGCAGTGTATAGTATTGGGGGGGGTTTCAGTACAGAGCAGTGTAAAGAATTGGGGGGTCTCAGTACAGAGCAGTGTAAAGAATTGGGGGGTCTCAGTACAGAGCAGTGTATAGTATTGGGGGTCTCAGTACAAAGCAGTGTATAGTATTGGGGGGTCTCAGTACAGAGCAGTGTATAGTATTGGGGGGTCTCAGTACAAAGCAGTGTATAGTATTGGGGGGTCTCAGTACAGAGCAGTGTATAGTATTGGGGGTCTCAGTACAAAGCAGTGTATAGTATTGGGGGTCTCAGTACAGAGCAGTGTATAGTATTGGGGGTCTCAGTACAGAGCAGTGTATAGTATTGGGGGTCTCAGTACAAAGCAGTGTATAGTATTGGGGGTCTCAGTACAGAGCAGTGTAAAGAATTGGGGGGTCTCAGTACAGAGCAGTGTATAGTATTGGGGGGGTTTCAGTACAGAGCAGTGTATAGTATTGGGGGGGTTTCAGTACAGAGCAGTGTAAATAATTGGGGGGGTCTCAGTACAGAGCAGTGTATAGTATTGGGGGGTCTCAGTACAGAGCAGTGTATAGTATTGGGGGTCTCAGTACAAAGCAGTGTATAGTATTGGGGGTCTCAGTACAGAGCAGCGTATAGTATTGGGGGGGTCTCGGTCAGTACAGAGCAGTGTAAAGAATTGGGGGTCTCAGTACAGAGCAGTGTATAGTATTGGGGGGTCTCAGTACAGAGCAGTGTAAATAATTGGGGGGTCTCAGTACAGAGCAGTGTATAGTATTGGGGGGTCTCAGTACAGAGCAGTGTATAGTATTGGGGGTCTCAGTACAAAGCAGTGTATAGTATTGGGGGTCTCAGTACAGAGCAGCGTATAGTATTGGGGGGGTCTCGGTCAGTACAGAGCAGTGTAAAGAATTGGGGGTCTCAGTACAGAGCAGTGTATAGTATTGGGGGGTCTCAGTACAGAGCAGTGTAAAGAATTGGGGGGTCTCAGTACAGAGCAGTGTATAGTATTGGGGGTCTCAGTACAAAGCAGTGTATAGTATTGGGGGGTCTCAGTACAGAGCAGTGTATAGTATTGGGGGGTCTCAGTACAAAGCAGTGTATAGTATTGGGGGGTCTCAGTACAGAGCAGTGTATAGTATTGGGGGGTCTCAGTACAGAGCAGTGTATAGTATTGGGGGTCTCAGTACAGAGCAGTGTAAAGAATTGGGGGGTCTCAGTACAGAGCAGTGTATAGTATTGGGGGGGTTTCAGTACAGAGCAGTGTATAGTATTGGGGGGGTTTCAGTACAGAGCAGTGTAAATAATTGGGGGGTCTCAGTACAGAGCAGTGTATAGTATTGGGGGGTCTCAGTACAGAGCAGTGTATAGTATTGGGGGTCTCAGTACAAAGCAGTGTATAGTATTGGGGGGTCTCAGTACAGAGCAGTGTAAAGAATTGGGGGGTCTCAGTACAGAGCAGTGTATAGTATGGGGGGGTCTCAGTACAGAGCAGTGTATAGTATTGGGGGTCTCAGTACAGAGCAGTGTATAGTATTGGGGGGGTCTCTGTCAGTACAGAGCAGTGTATAGTATTGGGGGGGTCTCGGTCAGTACAGAGCAGTGTAAAGAATTGGGGGGTCTCAGTACAGAGCAGTGTATAGTATTGGGGGGTCTCAGTACAGAGCAGTGAAAAGAATTGGGGGGTCTCAGTACAGGGCAGTGTAAAGAATTGGGGGGTCTCAGTACAGAGCAGTGTATAGCATTGGGGGGGGGTCTCAGTACAGAGCTGTGTATAGTATTGGAGAGGTGTTTTGGTCAGTACAGAGCAGTGTATAGTATTGGGGGGGGTCTCAGTACAGAGCTGTGTATAGTATTGGGGGGTCCCGGTCAGTACAGAGCAGTGTAAAGAATTGGGGGGTCTCAGTACAGAGCAGTGTAAAGAATTGGGGGGTCTCAGTACAGAGCAGTGTATAGTACTGGGGGGGTCTCAGTACAGAGCAGTGTATAGTACTGGGGGGGTCTCAGTACAGAGCAGTGTATAGTACTGGGGGGGTCTCAGTACAGAGCAGTGTATAGTACTGGGGGGGTCTCAGTACAGAGCAGTGTAAAGAATTGGGGGGTCTCAGTACAGAGCAGTGTATAGTATTGGGGAGTCTCAGTACAGAGCAGTGTATAGTATTGGGGGGTCTCACTACAGAGCAGTGTATAGTATAGGGGGGGTCTCACTACAGAGCAGTGTATAGTATTGGGGGGGTCTCGGTCAGTACAGAGCAGTGTAAAGAATTGGGGGGTCTCAGTGCAAAGAAGTGTAAAGAATTGGGGGGGGGGGGGTCCCAGTACAGAGCAGGGTATAGTATTGGGGAGTCTCAGTACAGGGCAGTGTATAGTATTGGGGGTCTCAGTACAGAGCAGTGTATAGTATTGGGGGTCTCAGTACAGAGCAGTGTATAGTATTGGGGGAGATCCGGAACAGAGCAGTGTAAAGAATTGGGGGGTCTCAGTACATAGCAGTGTATAGTATTGGGGGGGTCTCAGTACAGAGGAGTGTATAGTATTGGGGGTCTCAGTACAGAGCAGTGTATAGTATTGGGGGTCTCAGTACAGAGCAGTGTATAGTATTGGGGGGGTCTAAGTACAGAGCAGTGTAAAGTATTGGGGGGTCTCAGTCCAGAGCAGTGTTTAGTATTGGGGGGTCTCAGTCCAGAGCAGTGTAAAGTATTGGGGGGTCTCAGTACAGATCAGTGTATAGTATTGGGGGGGTCTCAGTACAGAGCAGTGTATAGTATTGGGGGGGTCTCAGTACAGAGCAGTGTATAGTATTGGGGGTCTCAGTACAGAGCAGTGTATAGTATTGGTGGGTCTCAGTACAGAGCAGTGTATAGTATTGGTGGGTCTCAGTACAGAGCAGTGTATAGTATTGGGGGGGTCTCAGTACAGAGCAGTGTATAGTATTGGGGGTCTCAGTACAGAGCAATGTACAGTATTGGGGGGGGGGGTCTCGGACAATACAGAGCAGTGTAAAGAATTGGGGGGTCTCAGTACAGAGCAGGGTATAGTATTGGGGGTCTCAGTACAGAGCAGTGTAAAGTATTGGGGGGTCTCAGTACAGAGCAGTGTATAGTATTGGGGGAGTTTCAGTACAGAGCGGTGTAAAGAATTGGGGGGTCTCAGTACAGAGCTGTGTATAGTATTTGGGGGATCACTGTCAGTACAGAGCAGTGTATAGTATTGGGGAGGTCTCTGTCAGTATAGAGCAGTGTAAAGTATTGGGGGGTCTCAGTACAGATCAGTGTATAGTATTGGGGGTTCTCAGTACAGAGCAGTGTATAGTATTGGGGGTTCTCAATACAGAGCAGTGTATAGTATTGGGAGGTCTCAATACAGAGCAGTGTATAGTATTGGGGGGTCTCAATACAGAGCAGTGTATAGTATTGGGGGGTCTCAATACAGAGCTGTGTATATATTGGGGGGTCTCAGTACAGAGCAGTGTATAGTATTGGGGGGGTCTCTGTCAGTACAGAGCAGTGTATAGTATTGGGGGGTCTCTGTCAGTACAGAGCAGGGTATAGTATTGGGGGGTCTCAATACAGAGCAGTGTATAGTATTGGGGGGGTCTCTGTCAGTACAGAGCAGTGTATAGTATTGGGGGGTCTCTGTACAGAGCAATGTAAAGAATTAGGGGGTCTCTGTACAGAGCAGTGTATAGTATTGGGGGTCTCAGTACAGAGCAGTGTATAGTATTGGGGGGGTCTCAGTACAGAACAGTGTATAGTATTGGGGGTCCCAGTACAGAGCAGTGTATAGTATTAGGGGGTCTCAGTACAGAGCAGTGTCTAGTATTGGGGGGGTCTCAGTACAGAGCAGTGTCTAGTATTGGGGGGGTCTCAGTACAGAGCAGTGTATAGTATTGGGGGGTCCCGGTCAGTACAGAGCAGTGTAAAGAATTGGGGGGTCTCAGTACAGAGCAGTGTAAAGAATTGGGGGGTCTCAGTACAGAGCAGTGTATAGTACTGGGGGGGTCTCAGTACAGAGCAGTGTATAGTACTGGGGGGGTCTCAGTACAGAGCAGTGTATAGTACTGGGGGGGTCTCAGTACAGAGCAGTGTATAGTACTGGGGGGGTCTCAGTACTGAGCAGTGTATAGTATTGGGGGTCTCAGTACAGAGCAGTGTATAGTATTGGGGGGGGTCTCAGTACAGAGCAGTGTATAGTATTGGGGGGGGTCTCAGTACAGAACAGTGTATAGTATTGGGGGGGTCTCAGTACAGAGCAGTGTATAGTATTGGGGGGGTCTCAGTACAGAGCAGTGTATGGGGGGGGTCTCAGTACAGAGCAGTGTATAGTATTAGGGGGTCTCAGTACAGATCAGTGTATAGTATTGGGGGGGTCTCAGTACAGAGCAGTGTATAGTATTGGGGGTCTCTGTACAGAGCAATGTACAGTATTGGGGGGGGTCTCGGACAGTACAGAGCAGTGTAAAGAATTGGGGGGTCTCAGTACAGAGCAGGGTATAGTATTGGGGGTCTCAGTACAGAGCAGTGTAAAGTATTGGGGGGTCTCAGTACAGAGCAGTGTATAGTATTGGGGGGTCTCAGTACAGAGCAGTGTATAGTATTGGGGGAGTTTCAGTACAAAGCAATGTAAAGTATTGGGGGGTCTCCGTACAGAGCAGTGTAAAGTATTGGGGGGGTCTCAGTACAGTGTATAGTATTGGGGGGTCTCAGTACAGAGCAGGGTATAGTATTTGGGGGATCACTGTCAGTACAGAGCAGTGTATAGTATTGGGGGGTCTCAGTACAGAGCAGTGTATAGTATCGGGGGGGGGGTCTCTGTACAGAGCAATGTAAAGAATTAGGGGGTCTCTGTACAGAGCAGTGGAAAGTATTGGGGGGTCTCAGTACAGATCAGTGTATAGTATTGGGGGTTCTCAGTACAGAGCAGTGTATAGTATTGGGGGGTCTCAATACAGAGCAGTGTATAGTATTGGGGGGTCTCAATACAGAGCAGTGTATAGTATTGGGGGGTCTCAATACAGAGCAGTGTATAGTATTGGGGGGTCTCAATACAGAGCTGTGTATATATTGGGGGTCTCAGTACAGAGCAGTGTATAGTATTGGGGGGGGGTCTCTGTCAGTACAGAGCAGTGTATAGTATTGGGGGGTCTCTGTCAGTACAGAGCAGTGTATAGTATTGGGGGGTCTCAATGCAGAGCAGTGTATAGTATTGGGGGGGTCTCTGTCAGTACAGAGCAGTGTATAGTATTGGGGGGGTCTCTGTACAGAGCAATGTAAAGAATTAGGGGGTCTCTGTACAGAGCAGTGTATAGTATTGGGGGGGTCTCAGTACAGAACAGTATATAGTATTGGGGGTCCCAGTACAGAGCAGTGTATAGGGGGGGGTCTCAGTACAGAGCAGTGTATAGTATTGGGGGGGTCTCAGTACAGAACAGTATATAGTATTGGGGGTCCCAGTACAGAGCAGTGTATAGGGGGGGGTCTCAGTACAGAGCAGTGTATAGTATTAGGGGGTCTCAGTACAGAGCAGTGTATAGTATTAGGGGATCTCAGTACAGAGCAGTGTATAGTATTGGGGGGGTCTCAGTACAGAGCAGTGTATAGTATTGGGGGGGTCTCAGTAGAGAGCAGTGTATAGTATTGGGGGAGTTTCAGTACAGAGCAGTGTATAGTATTGGGGGGGGGGTCTCAGTACAAAGCAGTGTATAGTATTGGGGGGGTCTCAGTACAGAGCAGTGTATAGTATTGGGGGGGTCTCAGTACAGAGCAGTGTATAGTATTGGGGGGTCTCAGTACAGAGCAGTGTATAGTATTGGGGGGGTCTCAGTACAGAGCAGTGTATAGTATTGGGGGGGGTCTCAGTACAGAGCAGTGTATAGCATTGGGGGAGTCTCAGTACAGAGCAGTGTATAGTATTGGGGGGGTCTCAGTAGAGAGCAGTGTATAGTATTGGGGGGGTCTCAGTAGAGAGCAGTGTATAGTATTGGGGGGGTCTCGGACAGTACAGAGCAGTGTAAAGAATTGGGGGGTCTCAGTACAGAGCAGGGTATAGTATTGGGGGTCTCAGTACAGAGCAGTGTAAAGTATTGGGGGGTCTCAGTACAGAGCAGTGTATAGTATTGGGGGGTCTCAGTACAGAGCAGTGTATAGTATTGGGGGAGTTTCAGTACAAAGCAATGTAAAGTATTGGGGGGTCTCCGTACAGAGCAGTGTAAAGTATTGGGGGGGTCTCAGTACAGTGTATAGTATTGGGGGGTCTCAGTACAGAGCAGGGTATAGTATTTGGGGGATCACTGTCAGTACAGAGCAGTGTATAGTATTGGGGGGTCTCAGTACAGAGCAGTGTATAGTATCGGGGGGGGGGTCTCTGTACAGAGCAATGTAAAGAATTAGGGGGTCTCTGTACAGAGCAGTGGAAAGTATTGGGGGGTCTCAGTACAGATCAGTGTATAGTATTGGGGGTTCTCAGTACAGAGCAGTGTATAGTATTGGGGGGTCTCAATACAGAGCAGTGTATAGTATTGGGGGGTCTCAATACAGAGCAGTGTATAGTATTGGGGGGTCTCAATACAGAGCAGTGTATAGTATTGGGGGGTCTCAATACAGAGCTGTGTATATATTGGGGGTCTCAGTACAGAGCAGTGTATAGTATTGGGGGGGGGGGGTCTCTGTCAGTACAGAGCAGTGTATAGTATTGGGGGGTCTCTGTCAGTACAGAGCAGTGTATAGTATTGGGGGTCTCAATGCAGAGCAGTGTATAGTATTGGGGGGGTCTCTGTCAGTACAGAGCAGTGTATAGTATTGGGGGGGTCTCTGTACAGAGCAATGTAAAGAATTAGGGGGTCTCTGTACAGAGCAGTGTATAGTATTGGGGGGGTCTCAGTACAGAACAGTATATAGTATTGGGGGTCCCAGTACAGAGCAGTGTATAGGGGGGGGTCTCAGTACAGAGCAGTGTATAGTATTGGGGGGGTCTCAGTACAGAACAGTATATAGTATTGGGGGTCCCAGTACAGAGCAGTGTATAGGGGGGGGTCTCAGTACAGAGCAGTGTATAGTATTAGGGGGTCTCAGTACAGAGCAGTGTATAGTATTAGGGGATCTCAGTACAGAGCAGTGTATAGTATTGGGGGGGTCTCAGTACAGAGCAGTGTATAGTATTGGGGGGGTCTCAGTAGAGAGCAGTGTATAGTATTGGGGGAGTTTCAGTACAGAGCAGTGTATAGTATTGGGGGGGGGGTCTCAGTACAAAGCAGTGTATAGTATTGGGGGGGTCTCAGTACAGAGCAGTGTATAGTATTGGGGGGGTCTCAGTACAGAGCAGTGTATAGTATTGGGGGGTCTCAGTACAGAGCAGTGTATAGTATTGGGGGGGTCTCAGTACAGAGCAGTGTATAGTATTGGGGGGGGTCTCAGTACAGAGCAGTGTATAGCATTGGGGGAGTCTCAGTACAGAGCAGTGTATAGTATTGGGGGGGTCTCAGTAGAGAGCAGTGTATAGTATTGGGGGGGTCTCAGTAGAGAGCAGTGTATAGTATTGGGGGGGTCTCAGTACAGAGCAGTGTATAGTATTGGGGGGGGGGTCTCAGTACAGAGCAGTGTATAGTATTGGGGGGTCTCAGTACAGAGCAGTGTATAGTATTGGGGGGTCTCAGTACAGAGCAGTGTATAGTATTGGGGGGTCTCAGTACAGAGCAGTGTATAGTATTGGGGGGTCTCTGTCAGTACAGAGCAGTGTATAGTATTGGGGGGGGTCTCAGTACAGAGCAGTGTATAGTATTGGTGGGTCTCAGTACAGAGCAGTGTATAGTATTGGTGGGTCTCAGTACAGAGCAGTGCATAGTATTGGGGGGGTCTCAGTACAGAGCAGTGTATAGTATTGGTGGGTCTCAGTACAGAGCAGTGTATAGTATTGGGGGAGTTTCAGTACAGAGCAGTGTATAGTATTGGGGGGGGTCTCAGTACAGAGCAGTGTATAGTATTGGGGGGTCTCAGTAGAGAGCAGTGTATAGTATTGGGGGGTCTCAGTACAGAGCAGTGTAAAGTATTGGGGGGTCTCAATACAGAGCAGTGTATAGTATTGGGGGAGTTTCAGTACAGAGCAGTGTATAGTATTGGGGGGTCTCAGTACAGAGCAGTGTATAGTATTGGGGGGGGTCTCAGTACAGAGCAGTGTATAGTATTGGGGAAGTTTCAGTACAGAGCAGTGTATAGTATTGGGGGGTCTCAGTACAGAGCAGTGTATAGTATTGGGGGGTCTCAGTATAAAGCAGTGTATAGTATTGGGGGAGTTTCAGTACAGAGCAGTGTATAGTATTGGGGGGTCTCAGTACAGAGCAGTGTATAGTATTGGGGGGTCTCAGTATAAAGCAGTGTATAGTATTGGGGGAGTTTCAGTACAGAGCAGTGTATAGTATTGGGGGGGTCTCAGTACAGAGCTGTGTATAGTATTGGGGGGGTCTCAGTACAGAGCAGTGTATAGTATTGGGGGGTCTCAGTACAGAGCAGTGTATAGTATTAGGGGGTCTCAGTACAGAGCAGTGTATAGTATTGGGGGGGGTCTCAGTACAGAGCAGTGTATAGTATTGGGGAAGTTTCAGTACAGAGCAGTGTATAGTATTGGGGGGTCTCAGTACAGAGCAGTGTATAGTATTGGGGGGTCTCAGTATAAAGCAGTGTATAGTATTGGGGGAGTTTCAGTACAGAGCAGTGTATAGTATTGGGGGGGTCTCAGTACAGAGCTGTGTATAGTATTGGGGGGTCTCAGTACAGAGCAGTGTATAGTATTGGGGGGTCTCAGTACAGAGCAGTGTATAGTATTAGGGGGTCTCAGTACAGAGCAGTGTATAGTATTGGGGGAGTTTCAGTACAGAGCAGTGTATAGTATTGGGGGAGTTTCAGTACAGAGCAGTGTATAGTATTGGGGGGTCTCAGTACAGAGCAGTGTAAAGTATTGGGGGGTCTCAATACAGAGCAGTGTATAGTATTGGGGGAGTTTCAGTACAGAGCAGCGTATAGTATTGGGGGGGGGGGGGGGTCTCAGTACAGAGCAGTGTATAGTATTGGGGGAGTTTCAGTACAGAGCAGTGTATAGTATTGGGGGGGGGTCTCAGTACAGAGCTGTGTATAGTATTGGGGGGTCTCAGTACAGAGCAGTGTATAGTATTGGGGGGTCTCAGTACAGAGCAGTGTATAGTATTGGGGGGTCTCAGTATAAAGCAGTGTATAGTATTGGGGGAGTTTCAGTACAGAGCAGTGTATAGTATTGGGGGGGTCTCAGTACAGAGCTGTGTATAGTATTGGGGGGTCTCAGTACAGAGCAGTGTATAGTATTGGGGGGTCTCAGTACAGAGCAGTGTATAGTATTAGGGGGTCTCAGTACAGAGCAGTGTATAGTATTGGGGGGGGGTCTCAGTACAGAGCAGTGTATAGTATTGGGGAAGTTTCAGTACAGAGCAGTGTATAGTATTGGGGGGTCTCAGTACAGAGCAGTGTATAGTATTGGGGGGTCTCAGTATAAAGCAGTGTATAGTATTGGGGGAGTTTCAGTACAGAGCAGTGTATAGTATTGGGGGGGTCTCAGTACAGAGCTGTGTATAGTATTGGGGGGTCTCAGTACAGAGCAGTGTATAGTATTGGGGGGTCTCAGTACAGAGCAGTGTATAGTATTAGGGGGTCTCAGTACAGAGCAGTGTATAGTATTGGGGGAGTTTCAGTACAGAGCAGTGTATAGTATTGGGGGAGTTTCAGTACAGAGCAGTGTATAGTATTGGGGGGTCTCAGTACAGAGCAGTGTAAAGTATTGGGGGGTCTCAATACAGAGCAGTGTATAGTATTGGGGGAGTTTCAGTACAGAGCAGCGTATAGTATTGGGGGGGGGGGGGGTCTCAGTACAGAGCAGTGTATAGTATTGGGGGAGTTTCAGTACAGAGCAGTGTATAGTATTGGGGGGGGGGTCTCAGTACAGAGCAGTGTATAGTATTGGGGGGGGGGTCTCAGTACAGAGCAGTGTATAGTATTGGGGAAGTTTCAGTACAGAGCAGTGTATAGTATTGGGGGGGTCTCAGTACAGAGCAGTGTATAGTATTGGGGGGTCTCAGTATAAAGCAGTGTATAGTATTGGGGGAGTTTCAGTACAGAGCAGTGTATAGTATTGGGGGGGTCTCAGTACAGAGCTGTGTATAGTATTGGGGGGTCTCAGTACAGAGCAGTGTATAGTATTGGGGGGTCTCAGTACAGAGCAGTGTATAGTATTAGGGGGTCTCAGTACAGAGCAGTGTATAGTATTGGGGGAGTTTCAGTACAGAGCAGTGTATAGTATTGGGGGAGTTTCAGTACAGAGCAGTGTATAGTATTGGGGGAGTTTCAGTACAGAGCAGTGTATAGTATTGGGGGGTCTCAGTACAGAGCAGTGTATAGTATTAGGGGGTCTCAGTACAGAGCAGTGTATAGTATTGGGGGAGTTTCAGTACAGAGCAGTGTATAGTATTGGGGGAGTTTCAGTACAGAGCAGTGTATAGTATTGGGGGAGTTTCAGTACAGAGCAGTGTATAGTATTGGGGGGTCTCAGTACAGAGCAGTGTATAGTATTGGGGGAGTTTCAGTACAGAGCAGTGTATAGTATTGGGGGGGGGGGTCTCAGTACAGAGCAGTGTATAGTATTGGGGGTCTCAATACAGAGCAGTGTATAGTATTGGGGGGTCTCACTACAGAGCAGTGTATAGTATTGGGGGGTCTCAGTACAGAGCTGTGTATAGTATTGGGGGGTCTCAGTACAGAGCAGTGTATAGTATTGGAGGGGTCTCAGTACAGAGCAGTGTATAGTATTGGGGGGTCTCAGTACAGAGCAGTGTATAGTATTGGGGGAGTTTCAGTACAGAGCAGTGTATAGTATTGGGGGGTCTCAGTACAGAGCAATTTTATAGTATTGGGGGAGTTTCAGTACAGAGCAGTGTATGGCATTGGGGGGGGGGGGGCTCAGTACAGAGCAGTGTATAGTATTGGGGGAGTTTCAGTACAGAGCAGTGTATGGCATTGGGGGGGGGGGGGGGGGGGCTCAGTACAGAGCAGTGTATAGTATTGGGGGTCTCAATACAGAGCAGTGTATAGCATTGGGGGGTCTCAGTACAGAGCAGTGTATAGTATTGGGGGAGTTTCAGTACAGAGCAGTGTATAGTATTAGGGGTGTCTCAGTACAGAGCAGTGTCTAGTATTGGGGGGGTCTCAGTACAGAGCAGTGTCTAGTATTGGGGGGGTCTCAGTACAGAGCAGTGTATAGTATTGGGGGGTCCCGGTCAGTACAGAGCAGTGTAAAGAATTGGGGGTCTCAGTACAAAGCAGTGTATAGTATTGGGGGGTCTCAGTACAGAGCAGTGTCTAGTATTGGGGGGGTCTCAGTACAGAGCAGTGTATAGTATTGGGGGGTCCCGGTCAGTACAGAGCAGTGTAAAGAATTGGGGGTCTCAGTACAAAGCAGTGTATAGTATTGGGGGGGTCTCAGTACAGAGCAGTGTATAGTATTGGGGGGGTCTCAGTACAGAGCAGTGTATAGTATTGGGGGGTCTCAGTACAGAGCAGTGTATAGTATTGGGGGGTCTCAGTACAGAGCAGTGTATAGTATTGGGGGGTCTCAGTACAGAGCAGTGTATAGTATTGGGGGAGTTTCAGTACAGAGCAGTGTATAGTATTGGGGGAGTTTCAATACAGAGCAGTGTATAGTATTGGGGGGGTCTCAGTACAGAGCAGTGTATAGTATTGGGGGGTCTCAGTACAGAGCAGTGTATAGTATTGGGGGGGGGGTCTCAGTACAGAGCAGTGTATAGTATTGGGGGTCTCAGTACAGAGCAGTGTATAGTATTGGGGGGTCTCAGTACAGAGCAGTGTATAGTATTGGGGGAGTTT
This sequence comes from Gastrophryne carolinensis, assembly GCA_027917425.1. Taxonomy (NCBI): domain Eukaryota; kingdom Metazoa; phylum Chordata; class Amphibia; order Anura; family Microhylidae; genus Gastrophryne; species Gastrophryne carolinensis. Next base: position 40,537,043 of record CM051238.1, read on the forward strand.
CAGTACAGAGCAGTGTATAGTATTAGGGGGGTCTCAGTACAGAGCAGTGTATAGTATTGGGGGGGTCTCAGTACAGAGCAGTGTATAGTATTAGGGGGTCTCAGTACAGAGCTGTGTATAGTATTGGGGGGTCTAAGTACAGAGCAGTGTATAGTATTGGGGGGGGGGTCTCAGTACAGAGCAGTGTATAGTATTGGGGGGGTCCCAGTACAGAGCAGTGTATAGTATTAGGGGGTCTAAGTACAGAGCAGTGTATAGTATTGGGGGGTCTCAGTACAGAGCAGTGTATAGTATTGGGGGGGTCTCAGTACAGAGCAGTGTAAGGATTTGGGGGGTCTCAGTACAGAGAAGTGTATAGTATTGGGCGGGGGTCTCAGTACAGAGCAGTGTATTGTTGTTTTTTTTTGGGGGGGGGGGGGGGGGATCTGTGTCAGTCGGGCGGTAGTTGCAGCGGTTGGGGCGGACAGCATCCGTTCTCTTCTTGGCCACCTCCGGTTGCTCGTATACAGCAGCGGCCAGCCAGCAGCAGTCACGTGGTCAGGGTTGCGCGGTGACGCAGGACGCAGCTCCGGCAGTGTGTGTGGGAAGTGGATAACCGGAGGCCTGTAGAGTGCAGTCGTTTCCGTGCTTTCTCCTCCCGCTTTACTGACGCCGCCATGTGTGACAAGGAGCTGATGTGGGCTCTGAAGAATGGAGACTTGGACGCAGTGAAGCAGTATATCGCCGAGGTAAGAGGCGCTGTTTGGCCTCAAGCAGCCTGAGGTGCTGTCACTGTGTGAGGAAAAGGGGGGTGGCTTTGCTTTTAGTGAGGTAGGAGCGAGACTTCACTGTGTTTAATTGGGGGAGGGTCCTGTCGGTGTGCCAGTACATGAAGAGGGGTGTGCAGGGGGTGCCTTCTGTCAAGAATGGGAAGTAGGGGACCTGTTGGTGCCTATAAAGATGCTGTGAAGTGAGAGCTCCTGTCAGCAACAAGGAAGGTGTGGGAGGGGGGTCCTGTCAGCAACAAGGAAGGTGGGGGAGGGGGGTCCTGTCAGCAACAAGGAAGGTGTGGGTGGGGGAGGGGGGTCCTGTCAGCAACAAGGAAGGTGTGGGTGGGGGAGGGGGGTCCTGTCAGCAACAAGGAAGGTGTGGGTGGGGGGTCCTGTCAGTAACAAGGAAGGTGGGGGAGGGGGGTCCTGTCAGCAACAAGGAAGGTGTGGGTGGGGGAGGGGGGTCCTGTCAGCAACAAGGAAGGTGTGGGTGGGGGGTCCTGTCAGTAACAAGGAAGGTGGGGGAGGGGGGTCCTGTCAGCAACAAGGAAGGTGGGGGAGGGGGGTCCTGTCAGCAACAAGGAAGGTGTGGGTGGAGGAGGGGGGTCCTGTCAGCAACAAGGAAGGTGTGGGAGGGGGGGTCCTGTCAGTAACAAGGAAGGTGGGGGAGGGGGGTCCTGTCAGCAACAAGGAAGGTGGGGGAGGGGGGTCCTGTCAGCAACAAGGAAGGTGGGGGAGGGGGGTCCTGTCATCAACAAAGAAGGTGTGGGTGGGGGAGGGGGGTCCTGTCAGCAACAAGGAAGGTGTGGGTGGGGGAGGGGGGTCCTGTCAGCAACAAGGAAGGTGTGGGTGGGGGAGGGGGGTCCTGTCAGCAACAGGGAAGGGGGGTCCTGTCAGCAACAAGGAAGGTGGGGGAGGGGGGTCCTGTCAGCAACAAGGAAGGTGTGTGTGTGTGGGGGGGTCCTGTCAGCAACAAGGAAGGTGCGGATGGGGGGGTCTTGTCTGCTGCAAGGAAGGTGTGGATGGGGGGTCCTGTCTGCTACAAGGAAGGTGTAGATGGGGATCCTGTCAGCTACGAGGAAGGTGTGGGTGGGGCGGTCCTGTCAGCTACGAGGAAGGTGTGAGTGGGGGTCTGGTCAGCTACGAGGAAGATGAGTGGGGGGTCCTGTCAGGAAGGTGTGGGAGGGGGGATCCTATCAGCAACAAGGAAGGTGTTGGGGATCCTATCGGCAACAAGGAAGGTGTGGGGGATCCTGTCGGCAGCAAGGAAGGTGTGGGTGGGGCGGTCCTGTCAGCTACAAGGAAGGTGTGGGTGGGGCGGTCCTGTCAGCTACAAGGAAGGTGTGGGTGGGGCGGTCCTGTCAGCTACAAGGAAGGTGTGGGTGGGGCGGTCCTGTCAGCCGCTAGGAAGATGTGGGTGGGTGAAGGTTGTGAATGGTGGCTGCTGTTGGTGCCAGTATGGGGGTGTGGGGGCTACTATTGGTGCCACTGAGAGAAATAAGAAATAAGATAAGAGGCCAGCTGTCTGTGTCAGTGGGGAAGGGGGCTCTAGTGGGTGGCATTGAGAAAGGTTGGGTCAGTAGCTATTTTTATAATCTGTTGAGGAGGGTAGTGGAGCGCATGTTGCTTTCAGTGAAGAAGAGAGGGGCTCCTCTGTTTCAGTGAAGATATTGTTCCTGTAGTTTTCAGTCAGGGAGGTGTGTGCAGTGACTGGTCAATAAAAGCCGCATACATAAATCGCAGGGTTGAGGGTATGTCTGAGGTTCTCTAGCAATCAAATTCTCCTAAACAATGACCCTTTCCTGGAGCTTCCCCTACCTTCCATATATAGCTGGAAGAAAGACCCTACTAATAGGTCAGTTTTGCAACCTTTCATCCCAAATAACCAAGGCAAAGACCTCAGATCCCACACTGGTCAGATCTGAGGCTTGGCCCTTTTTTAGTTGTCATGAGACAGCCTGTGTTCTACATCAGGGGACTTCTCCCTAAACAAGTTATTCTAAGTATGTCACACACCCCACTTCAAACATTAATTATTACACTTGGGGTTATACCACCAGCAGGTGGCGACGTTGCAGAGAAGTCATGAAAAACGAGCCCCTCCTGGTCTATACATACCTGGTACCTCCCACTCATTCCCCAGTGTTTCTTCTCTGCAAGATGGCGACAAGACAGAAGAAAGAAGTCTCCTGCTTGCAGGTAGCCGGGGTATCACCCCACCCCCCCCATGGTCTATTTCTGCCCGGCCTTATGTTTATAATCCCCCTTATTATATCCCTTTCAGTGCCAAGCACGTAGATTCTACGTGCTTGCATCCACTCCACTTAAGTGCCAAGCACGTAGAATCTATGTGCTTGACTTTCCCCCCTGCTACAGTAAAAGTAAAAAAAAAAAAACACTCACCTGACCCCTTGTTCTATCCGGCCGGGTCTCCTCTTCATCCGGGGGGGCTTCGATCCCCCACCCAGGCCCCCCCGGGTGCAGGGGTGAGCCCGGAATAGCCCCCCCCCCCCCTTCAGCAGCCGCCGAAATACATGTTAAAAAAAAAAATCACGAAGGTCCAGGCAGCGGGTGGGCGTGGCCTGCGCCGATGCAGGCCACGCCCTCCCACTGCCGGGACCTTCGTGCTCGCGTGTGGAGGAGCAGATGGAGGAGCGGCAGGGGCTCTGTCTCTGGCCCCGCCGCTGTCATCGCTGCCTGAAAAGACAGCGATCGCAGCGGTGGGGCCGGGACAGAGCCCCCGCCGCTCCTCTGGCCTCTCGCAGTGTGCCAGACAACGCGGGAGCGCCGGGGCCGGGTGAGGTTTTTTATTTTTTTTTTTTTTTTTTTAATTTTTTTTTTTTTTTTTTACATTCGCCCGATAAGGCGCACTGACATTTTTCCCCCACTTTTGGGGAAAAATAAGTGCGTCTTATAGGGCGAAAAATACAGTATTTATATTTTAGGAAAAGGTGTTTTTTATTCAGCTTTTTTATAAATTTTTTAGGGAAACCCTGCGCAACTAAAGAATCCTTTGAGGGATCAATTCCAGAAAGATGAGCCCACTACAACAAGCTGGGTACGCTTAGAAAGCTTAACATGTGTACTTTTAGGGAATATATGGTTTATGGGGGATATTCCAAATGTAAAGGGTTGTTTTGGTTGAAAAATCGCAAGGTGTGCACCTTGTCTGCAGAGCTGAAATTTTCAAGAAAAATTACCGTTATGCGCATGCTTTACTTTGGGGTGTTTGGCAACTCTTCCCTTGACAGTAGCTATGCATGTTGGGTATCGTTCTGTTCGGGGGAGGTTGCTTTTTCAGATTGTACTTGTTTTTTCTTGTTTGTATATAGTTTTTTTAGGAAAATGTTGCTTTGATTCTGCTTTTTTATCCTTTTTTTAGGGAAACTCTTTGCAACCAAAGAATACATTGAGGGATTACTTCCAGAAAACTGTGGCCACATCAACAAGCCTGGTACACCTAGAAAGCCTGAGGTGTGTACTTCCAGAGAATATATAGTTTGTTGGGGGTATTTCAAATGTAAAGGGTTATTATTCTGGAAAAACTGCAAGGTGCGCATAGCGCATATCACAGTTGTATTTTTTTCTGAAAATCCCCTAAAGCGCTGTTTCAGTTTGGGGGAGTCTCCTGGGCAGGAAAGGGTGTCTACCTATACATATGTGGTACCGCTGTAACCGGGAGAAATTGGGGCTTCACACGCAATAAGATTTTATTGACAAACTTACATTTTTTATTACAAAAAAACACTACAAATTGCAAAAAATAGATTTTTTTTTTATTTTTTTGCACATATTTCACCCAAAAGTATTGAGAATACACAAAAAAAAGGCCAAACAAGACATCGCATGTTGAAGCCCAGACTCTGCTGAAAAAAACAATATATCATTTTCCTGGGAAATCCCTGGAAATCCCTTCAAAAATCACATTTGAACATGGGGAGCGCAAAATAGTGCAAAATGGTCTGGCACCAAGGGTGACAAAAACTCCAGGTAGGCTGGCAGCGAAAGGGTTAAATGTAGGCTCCCAGCTTAGGCTGTAGGCCGGGCAAGGGTAGATGGCACTTAAGGTGCCTAGGAGATTAGCTCCTCCGCTAGACCCCATATTATGGGGCAATGCGGTTATCCGGTTTTGGTGATCCGGATTTGGGATGCCCCCGCCCTTTAGTCCCTATCAGGTTGTCCTTACCCCGCTTGGTCCCTTCTCCCTGTGCTAGTTGTGGGGGGGGGGGGGGGGGGCTTGTCTGTGTGCCTGGGTATGCTTTGCTACTGACTGTGTGCGTGTGTTTTACTGTTGTTGGATGGTGTGGGGCGGGGCCGGCCGGCGTGTGTATGTTGCCGCCGTTTGTCCAGCTCCCTCTTTTGTTTGGGGGCTCCATTGAGCTCCCCGGTTTTGTGGCTCTCCGGAGGGCAAGGGGGGGGCGGGTCCAGGCAGCGTGTGTGGCGCCGGTCCGCCGGTGTGCCCCTGTTTTTTGTCGTTGCGGGCGCCATGTACTGGCGCCCGATGCTCGGGCGTTTTTTCCGGGGGCGGCTGCGGGCGGGGCCGGGCGGCGTGTAGTGTGCCGCCGGCCCGCCTGTCCCTGTTAAAGCAGGTGCGGGCGCCATGTTTGGCGCCCGCTGTCGTCTCCGGTTCTCTGGAGGTGGAAAGGGGGGCGGGGTCGCGGCCTGCGCGGCCCGCGCTGTGCTCTGATTGGAGGGAGGGGCGGGGCCGGAGCGTCTGTGCGCTCTGCTGGGCCCCCCTTTCTTCTCCCTCTGCCTCCTCGTGTGTGTGTGTGCGGCCGCCATTTCGGCTGCGGTTTTTTAAGGTAGGCCGGGGGTTTTTTCGTTTTAAGGTGGTTCTTGGCTGGGGGCGCCTGGGACAGTTTTGGGACAGATTCCCTTGCTGTGGATTGTGCCCTGGTTCTTGTCGGCCTGGCATTATGTTGCATTGTTTGCTGGGCTCTTTTGCTGTGCATCCCTAGCCTTCCACATTCATATATATATATATATATATATATATATATATATATATATATATATTTATATATCCTTCATATATTTATTTTATTTACATAGTTATGTGCATTGTATGTATTCTGTATACTGTTCCCTGTGCGGGTTCATGTCTGTCGTTTTTTCTGTTTCAGATCCTGGGATCCCACGCTGCAGAGCTCTCCCGGTCTTAGCTGCCTGTCTAGTGGGGTTGTCCATTCAATTTTGTTCCTATATTGGTTATATTGCAAATTCTCCCACTTTAGGGCCATTGAAAAAAAAAAACAATTTTTTTTAGGGGCATCCCGGGTCGCTAATGCGTAAATCCCTGGGTCATTGCGAAGGCCATAAATTCACCATATAGAGGCTACCAAGGATACCGGACGCGGCCCTTCGGGGCAGTCCAGGCTGTACGGTGGTTGTGGGGCTCCGCCCCCAGGGGATGTTACTATATGCATTCCATGTGCGCAGCGGAACATTGAGCGCCAGTCCGGCACCCCGGTGTCTGGCTCTTCACCACCGTGCCGTCTCCGGCTCCTCCTCGCCTGTTCCGGACCCCGTGTGACGTGGTCATGGGTGGGAATTCGCAGTCCGAGGTATGCGCCCGATTGGCTAGCCTCGAGAAGATGTTTTCCGCTGGGGTTGCTCAGTGGGCTCCGGCTAAGCGGAAACACTTGTGCCCGCCTCCGCCGGACTCAGATGTTGAGGTTGTTGAGGCATTGGAAGTTGGGGAGCTATTTGAGGATTTGGACATTCCTGAGGTTCAGCAGCTGTTTGGTGCTGAGGGTGACCTGGCCTTGGGGTCTGTTTGGACACCCATTCCATATTGGCTCAAATGTTTGAAGTTTTTGGATTTGGATCCTCTTGAGGCGTTTCCTCCGCCAAAGGGTCTAGTTGTTTGAGGTGCCCAAGCTGCACTTGGAGCTTCCCAGTCAACGACATTTTGTTACTGTCGTCCTTAAGGAATGAGAGCAACCTACGCGTTTCGTTGGTGTTCCGCCTAGTTGGGATAGGAAGTATCCTTGTCTGGCGGACTTGGTGAAGCGCTGGTCTGCCCCTCCCGAGGTTGGGGCTCTGGGTTTGGGGCTATCCAATATGGCAGTATTGCTTTTTCTTTTCACGACTACTCTTATGGATGGCGTGGATCGCCGGATTGGCCAGCTGACCCGCCATGGTTTTGTCTGTGCGGTTTCGGTTTTGAGACCTGTTTGTGCTTCAGCACTTTTGTTGTTGGCGGTGAGGCCATTGTCTGATTTATGTGCGGTTCTTGATCTCGCCCTCAAGCGTTGCGAGTCCTTCGTTCGTTTGTCCTGGCCGCTCAGGATGACGCTGTGTTGATGTGTGGCAGGGCTACGGCTCTGTTGGTAGCTGTCCGGCGGTCTGTGTGGTTGTGGCAATGGACTGCTGGTTTTAATTCCAATAGGTCGCTTACGGCTCTCCCCGTTTTGGGTTTGTGCCTGTTTGGTGAGAGTTTAGATTTGGTTGCAAGGGAGGTATGTTACCTCAGCGCAAGTAAGATTTGTCGTTCCTTTCGAGGGGCGACCTTTTTCAAGCCTTCTTTCGGGGAGCCAGAACTGTCGGTGGCGCGGGCTCCTCGGCCCCCAGGGGTGCTAGCTGGAACAGGGGTAGAGGCCGTGGCCATCCCGTTCACTCCTGGGGCGCCAATTCCAAATCAGCTGCATAGTCCGCTCAGCAATGAGGGGACACCCTCACCCTTGCGGGTGGGGGGACGGTTGCGATTCTTCTCCCGGGTATGGGACCTGGCGGTCTCGGACAGGTGGATCCGGGAGGTGGTGTCGGCCGGTTTACAAGCTGGAGTTCGAGTCCCGATCTCCTCCTAAGATTTTCAGGTCTCGTGTGCTCTCAGATCCTTTGGTCGCGCAGGGGCTCCTGGCGGCGGTGAGGAATCTTCTGGATATGGTAGTCATCTGCCCGGTCCCCCCTTTGGAGGTGGGCCGCCGGTATTATTCCAATCTCTTCTCCGTGCCCGAGTTGGACGGGTTGGTTCGTCCCATCCTTGATCTGAAGTTCCTCAATGTGTTTATTCTTCCCCGGAGGTTTCGCATGGAACCTCTGCGTTCTGCCCTCAATTCTCTGTGGTAGGGGGATTTCATGACGTTCATAGACATCAAGGTGCCTATTTTCATATTCATGTCTTCCGGCTCACCAAAGGTTTCTTTGTTTTGTGGTGGAAGATCGGCATTTTCAAGTTGTGGCTCTTCCGTTCTGCCTTTCCTCGGCTCCAAGAGTGTTCACCAAGGTGTTGGCGGGCATGATAACCCTTCTCAGAGCTCAGGGGATTCTCATGGTGCCCTGTCTGGTCGATCTTCTTTTCATGGCTTCTTCTTTCAGTCAAGCGAAGGTGGACACCGGGACTGTGGTATCCACTTTGGAAGGGTTTGGCGGGTGATCAACTATCCCAAGTCCTTTCTCGTTCCGGCCAGGGTGGTGCCCTTTTTGGGGATGACCTTGGATTATTGCTAACACAGAGTTGTTCGGCCTCTGGCCAAAGTTTTCTTGGTTCATGGATTGGCGCAGCTTCTTCTTCTTCTTCTTCCAATCCTTGCCCGTCCATCCGGCTAGGGGTGAGACTGGTGGGGTTGATGGTAGCTTCCTTTGAGGCAGTTCCCTTTGTTCAGTTTTCTCATGAGGATGTTTCAGTTTCATCTGTTGGCGTCTTGGACCGGCGACCGCGGTCGTTGGATCGGTCTTTTCGGATGTTCTCCCGGGTTCGGCAGTCTCTCCAGTGGTGGATGGTCTCGGACATTCTCTTGAGGGGCAGGTCCTCGGGAGGCCCACTTGCCCATCTACGTTCTGGAGTTGAGAGCCATCAGGTTGGTTCTGTCTCAATTGTCGCAGCATTTACAGGGTTTGCTGGTTTCTGGTTCGGTCGGTCTATTGGTCGGCAGTTGCTTACATTCGATCGCTTGGGAGAGACTCGCAGTCTGCGTGCCCTCAGAGAGGTGTCTCTGATTCTAGCTTGGGCGGGGACTCATGTTCCTTGCATTTCGGCAGTGTACATTTCAGGATTGGAAAACACAGAGGCGGACTTCCTGAGTGGTTGCTCCTTCCGCCGGGGGGAATGCTCTTTCCACCTTCAGGTTTTTCGGTCGTTTTGTCTCTGGTCTGGAGGTGGATCTGTTTGCTCCTCGTCCCTTTTACAAGCTTCCGACCTTCGTGTCGCTATCTCAGGATCCTCTGGCTCTGGTGGTGGTTGCCATGTCCCTGAGCTGGGGGGACCTGGGGTTACTTATCTGTTTCCTCCGATCTCCATGCTAGGCAAGGTGTTGCGAAAGCTGGCCCTGGACGGGGTTTAAGCCTTTCTCATGGCTCCAAGGTGACCTAGGAAGGTGTGTTTCGCAGACTTCGTTTGTCTGGCGGTGGATCAGTGCGCTCTGCTTCTTTGGCTGGATCTTATCATACAGGGTCAACTGCGTTGCCCCAATTCATCAACGCTGGCTGTGACGGCCTGGCTGCTGAAACCTCCGTCTTAGGGGAGGAAGGTCTTCGGATTGGGTATTCCACCTTTTACTAGTGCCAGGAAGAGGGCCTCTTCTACCATCTTTTATAGGATTTGGAGATCTTATATTGATTGGAGTGAGGCTAGTTCTTTGCCTTGTCAGGATTTTGGAATTTCTTCAATAGCGGCTGGACTCTGGTCTTCAGCTGAGTATCTTAATGGGGCAGGTTGTTGCCTTGTCTGTCTGTTTTTCAAATGTCTTTCGCGTTTCCTCCTTTGGTCAAGACTTTCTTCCATGGGGTCTCGCATTGTGGCCTCCTAGGAGGCCTTTTCTCCCTGTTTGGGATTTGATTTTGGTTATCTCTGCTCTTCAGGCTCCTCCTTTGGGCCTTTGCAGGTTATTGTTATTTCTACTCTGACTCAGAAGCTTGTCCTTTTGGTGGCCATCGCTTCAGTTCGGCGTGTTTCGGAGTTGGCAGCCTTTTCGGTTCAGGCTACTCACCTTGAGAGACATCAGGACAAAGTGGTCTTCCGTTTCAAACCGGACTTTTTTTCCATAGGTGGTCTCTGCTCTTCACCTTTCCCAGGACATTGTTCTTCCTTCCTTGTGTCCTAAGCATAGGAATGACAAGGAAAGGGTTTGCACTGTTTGGATGTGGTACGCTGTGTGAAGTACTGTTTTACTACATCTCCTTTTCGTTAGACTGATGTCTTTTTCGTGGTGTCCTGTTGGGCCTAGGAAGGGTTTGGCTCCCGCTATGTCTTCCATTAGCAAATGGTTTCGTTAGGCTGTTGTTGGGGCCTATTCTACCAAGGGGAAGGTTTTCCCTTTTTCGTATCCCTGCTCATTCTACTCGTGCTGTGGGGCCTTTCAGCACCAGGTTTCGGTTGAACAAGTTTGTAAGGCTGCTACTTGGTCTTCTGTTTACACCTTTTCCAAGTTTTTTACAAGGTTGATGTGTGAGCTTCAGCTGATGCTGTGTTGGCCGCAAGGTTCTGCAAGCTGCAGTGGTTTGAGTTTTGCATTATGGCCTTGTTGGATACCCGCCCTTTTCTGGACACTGCTTTTGGATGTCCCAAGTGTAATAATTAATGTTTGAAGTGGGGTGTGTGACATACTTAGAATAATACCATTTTGTGAATACTCACCTGTAAAATGGGTATTATAAGTATGTCACACACCCCACTTCACCCGCCCTTTTTTGGTATCCCGGATTTTTTATAGGTGAAGTTTCGTTTACAGTTTGAGGGTTACCAATGGGTTTTTTCCTGGTACCTTGTCTTTACTGCTGTTTTGAATACTGGGGAATGAGTGGGAGGTACCAGGTATGTATAGACCAGGAGGGGCTCGTTTTTCATGACTTCTCTGCAACGTCGCCACCTGCTGGTGGTATAACCCCAAGTGTAATAATTAATGTTTGAAGTGGGGTGTGTGACATACTTATAATACCCATTTTACAGGTGAGTATTCACAAAATGGTATTATTACTTTTTCAAAGAGTGTGGTTAGCCAGTCAGCTCATGTTTCAGTGCCATCATGAAGTTTGTGCCACAGTCATCTTTAGTGGCGGCCCTGCTTTTTTGCTCTGTGAGGATTGCAATATTTGGGGCACCACTAGTAGCAACGCGTGGGTTACTCTCAGCCATAGGTGGGGACTGCAAGATTGAAAAAAAAACTAGCTCCTCCCAGCCTATATAGGGCAGGCTGTGGCAAGATCTCCTCAGTTTTTTTCTTGCAGTCGCAAGGGACTGTGAAAATGACCGGGATTGGGGGCTTCGACCTTGTCTCCCAGCCCCTCACCAGCTGCAGTGTTCCTGGGAACCCCAGTTAGATGCTTGAAGTTGATATCCAAGCTGATAGCGTGGGATCCTGTAGAGCGAAGTGAGTGCACATGGGTCCAGGTAAGCGCGCCTGGGCTTGTCCAACTGGGTCTGAGTCCTGAGGATCAGGAACCTGCTGCCCGCAGGGTACCTGATCATTGGGCCTTGCATGGTGGCCCTGCTGTATGCCTCACACTGAGCCCCCATTCCCTCTAACCCCTGGGTCATCACGCACCCTGGCTGCAGTCTGCCTTCCCTATGGCTGGTGGGGTGGGCTGAGCTAGATGGCCGGGCTCACATGTGTTGGTGTGTGTGTGTGTGTGTTTTGTGTTTACTACTACATTCCATTCAAAGTTCAATTACTCATTCAAAGTTTGGTGCCATTGTTTGGGGGGGGGTGGCCTCACCATGGGGGCATGGCCGCCACCCATGTAGTCTGCCTATTTGCAGATCTGGGTAAAGTGCCGGTTGTGGCGTTGGCAGGGGCCTTACAGTGGAGTACGGGAGAAGTTCACGTTCTCCTCAATAACAGCACGAGGCACTGTCATCATGTGTGGTTCCGGAGATCCCTGCTGCATTCCAGGAACGTCGCTTGGCAGCTCCTGCTCTGCCTCCCTGTACCTGGGCTGAGGAGTGGTTCCAGCGCAGCTGCCGCCCCATGGAAGGGCTCCCTCTTGGGGCAAAGCCTTTTTACTTGTTCTGATTCCTTCAGAATCTCACATTTGTTCATATTGTTGCAGGGTGGGGGTCCAAAAGCTGCATCCTTAACCAGTGGGTTGATTTCAGCTGCAGGGTGATTGCTTTTCCGGTAGTACAGGCAGGTCTGACCAGTAGTCGACAGACAGAAGGGTGTGGGGACCAACACTTGAGCTGTATTGCTTAGCAGTTAAAGCAGCCATTTTAACATGTTGAAGACACCAGGGTTTCGCATTTTACCGGAGAATAGTGCTGCATGTCCCATGTGCCAAGCATGTCTGACCTCAGGCAAGGGACCCCTGTGCGCTGGGTACTGTCCTCCGCTGCCTTACGCCGCTGGCAGGTTCTGTGCCTCAGTCGGATCGCCCAGTTTCCCCCACGGCTTCAGGCTCTGACTCGTCAGAGCGCTATACCCCCTCGGGCTTGGTCCATCTTGTCCCTAGATCAGCTCACGGATGGCGTTCCTCCTTCGGACAGGGTGGCTCGGTTGGAGAGCATCGTTAGTGGTCTTCGTCAACAGGGGCACCCCAAATCTGTCTCTACCCGCCCAGGCTGGAAAGCTACGGTCAAACGTAGGCATATTCAGATGGAGTCCTAACCAAGGACCTATTTAGGGGTTCAGAATCTAGTTCCCGGACGGTCAGAGGGGGTAGTGTCACCCGGTAGTGGAGAGGAACCGGAAACCGTGCATGTGCCGGGTAACCATCCGGGGCAACCGACTGCTCAGATTGAGGAGCTTGTTGAGGCAATATTGGAGGTTCTGCACTTCTCTACTCCTCGGCCGAAGCGGCAGTTGAAAAGGGGGGAAACATACAAGCGCCAGAAGGTCAGACAGATTTTTCCCAGGCTTGTGGATGAGCTTCTGTCTCTTCATAAGGTCCTGGACGCCAGGTACCCCTTTCCGGATGAGGTGGCCAAGGTTTGGTCTTCCCCACCGGAGGTAGACAAACCGGTGTCTGGTCTGGCTCGCCACACCCTTATCCCTACTTTGGATAGTATGGCCTTAAAAGACCCAGCGGATAGGAGGTTGAACCAGCTAGCCAGGCATGTGTTCTCTATGGTGGGGTTGGCAATGCCACGTCCATGGCTGCTATGACAGGCAAGGTCTGGATGAAGCAGCAGAAGACATGGCGGTTCTTCGTTCCCCTGTACTTCGCTTGAACTCCTTTTGTTATGGAGGCTTCAGATATATTGTGCCAACTATGGACGACTTGGTGCGTCTGGTGGTTAGGGGGCTTGCCTTGCTGGTCACATTGCGACGCACGGTCTGGCTGAATCGGTGGTCGTCCAACACTGCTGCGATGAAGAATTACTGCCCTCCCCTTTGCGGGGGTTTCTTTTTGGTGAGCCCCTGGATGACCCGGTCTTGAAGGCCACGGGTGGGAAGTCGACTAGGATTCGACAGAAACTGAGGGCATCATTTGGAAATTTGGAGGTTCGACATAATCCAGATGCCGCAACGATTTTTTGGGCAAGCAAAAGCTAGAAAAGGGGGAAACCTAGACTCCAGTGGGCCAGCCGACCAAGCTCCAACCCGACTGGGTTTTGGGGCGGCTTCTGCTCGATCCGACGCCTTGGTCCAGGCAGTTGTTTTGTATCTTCCGGATACAAGATCGAGTTCTGGACCAGGCCTCCACACAGGTTTGTGGCGTTCAACATTTCCTGCGACCGCGTGATGGAGCTCTTGCTGGGCTGGGGAGTTGTAGTACCTGTGCGCACCTCAGAACAAGGCTATGGTTTCTATTCAGTTCGTTATCCCCAAGCAGGACAAGTCTGTTCGGCTGATCCGGGATCCGGACTGCTCGAGTCTGAGCAGTTCCGTTCCGGTGTGGAAGTTCTGCAGGTCGATCGTGACATCGTTGCAACAGGGGGGTTTCTGGCCATGGTGGAGATAAAAGATGGTTATCGGCATATCCCAATCTTCCCTGGTCACCAACAACACCTGAGCTTTGCGGTGTTCACGAAGGTCTTGGCGGTGGTGATGTCACTCCTAAGGACGGGCCCCATCTCTGGCAGAGGCACTGCAGGATATTCGGATGATCCTGTCCACGCTGGAACTTTTCGGGTGGGTGATCAACTACCCCAAGTCCCAGGTGGTTCCCTCTATGGTGGCGATCTATGTAAGTATGACATTGATACTCGACGGGCACGGCTTCTACTTGTGGTTCAGAGGTGCGTGGCTCTTCAAGAGGCGGTGAGGCCTGCTGCTGACAGCCGAACATTCCACGATCAGGCAGGGCATGTGTCTCCTTGATCTGATGGTATCTACCATTGAAGCAAAATCCCGGGTTTTGTTCCGCTTTAAAAGTCAGGTTACCAGTTTTGGTCCACTTTAATGTGTGAGGGTGAGTGGGGGGTTATAGTCATAGATAACTAATAGGCAGTTGAAGCGCTTTTTCCTTTTGTTCTTTTCTTACAGCATCTCCTCCAGTGTGTGCCCCTCCATTGAGTTCCAGCAACACTCGTTGCACATTTTTTTCCCTTTGTTCTTTAGGGAGAAACCTCTGTCGGCTTGGGCAAAGATGCATGCACCAAGGCTGGCAACCGTAAATCCTTTCAGTTCAGGCTTGCTGCTCTGAAGGAAGATCCATGCAGCAGTGTACTCTTGGAAGCACTTAAAGTGGACCAACACCCAGGATTTTGACAGGATTTTGGTGCCCCGCTGTGTGAAACCCCCCCGAACCCCCCGAAAAACTCACCTCTCCCAGCACCAACGGACAAGCCGCGGACAAGCGGCTCCTCCGCCGCCGCCTCCCGCGCGTCCCTCTTGACGCGCGCGCGCCCGTGCCGGCCATTCGCAGACGGTAAGGAGGATAAGGTAAGGAGTTTGGGGTGTTTGGGGGGGTTTCACCCCGCGGGACATCCCGATCTCGGATGTCCCGCGGGGAGGGAGGTGATCTGCCCGGGAATCTTATAGATTCCCGGGCCGATCACCCGTGGGTGTTGGTCCACTTTAAGATAGCAGAAACTGATTTCTGCAAACTGTACTGGATAAGATCTTAGGATCTTTTGTGTGCTGTGGGAAACCCAGTCACACAAGGCTGTACCTGGGAAAAACTTTTAAGATAATCTTATTCAGGCTGAAGGTCAACTTTAATAATCATGTACATGGACAGTGCCAGTTTTCTTTTTCTACTGCTTGCTTATTTTATTCTTGTATTTGTCTAGGAGTGTTGTTTCCATGCAAAAAAATACCTCAGAGCCATATTGTAGTGATGCCACAGAATTCATGTCAAATTTCTTATGCATAATCTTGCAGTGCGATAGATTGCTGTGGTGACCCTCTTTGTCATGTTTGTATAGCGCGAGTGCTTTACTTCGCTAACCAATAATTCATTTATAGAAGTAAAGGCAGTTAAAGAAGTGAGTGAGTGTCTGATGAACAGTGATCATATTAAACTGCTGTAAGAAACACTGGGAAGATATACAGAAGCTCAAGCTTCAGAATATACTATGCTTGTACTTCCTGACATGCCTTCATTTTAGTACTGGACAACTGCTTCAGCCTATTTCTGTCCCCTTTCTCATTGGGATGACCATTGGCAAAAATCGGTAACTCGCATGATGACTCGGCAACAGTTGAGTTAGGCCAGAGGTCACATTACATTTTTTTTGAGAAGAATAAAAAAAATTATGTGTGCAGTTGTGTTTTCTTCCTATGGATGGAGTACCTCTACATCCAGGGAATAGCTTAGGTTAGTGTCCCTGGAACTGAACTGCTTAGGAGGGTTTAGGTTCACTTTTGTATTAGGAGTTGAAATGGTGTCAGGCTATGCCAGAGGCTAAATCTAGGCATCTCGTGGGTTGTTGGCAATGTGTTCCCTGCAGTGATTGAGTAGTGTTTACCCTTAGCCTGGGCCACCATTACGTTTTCTCCACAGTCCTGTGTGAGGCCACATTTTCCAGGAATAGATGTGCTAATCCTGCTCGCGCTCTCATGTGAATGCATTATTCCCGGCTCGGCTGCATAATCATCTTTATGTTCTAATGTTTCCCGCATTAGACTTTCAAATGGCAAGCGGTGCAGAATTACTTAACACCTGAGGTCTTCTCTTCAAGAACAAGAGCGAAGGAAATCTGGTGGTGTTGCAATGCTGTGATTGCTGAAAGATGAAGTGAGGTCATCGGCGACCGCCCTAGGTCACGTCCCTTGCTAGACTTTAAACTAAACTTGCAGAGCTGCTACGTGCCTGAGTAAATGAGCACTGTCATGGGGCTGCTTCACCCCTCCAGCTTCTGCTTTGTCTTGTCTTGCTCTGTTTTATGATAAGGTGGGAAAATATTAACAGACCTTGTCCATCTATGCTGTTGCTATCTGAAAGCCAGGTTAAAGTGAACCTTTTTGAATTGTTCCCACCGATATTATGGAAATAGGGGAAAGTCCAAATGTTAATTCTGAGGGAAGGATTAGATGCACACTGGCCAACAGTCACAGGGTGCTCAAAGTATATAATTTTATTGCATATCCATTAAACACATCTCGCACGATAATGAAGCAGCCATAAAAGGTAATCATACCGGACCCAGGCAGATGGAAAGTTGCGGTATCCTCTCACTCATTTCAAACTCCTTATGGGTCCTTAATCTTAGACCAGTAAAAAATTACATTGGGTTACTTGCTGGCCATTCGTGCTAAAGGCATAGCATGCGGCGGATGCTCTGCTCATGCATGTGCCATTGGATCAAAGAGTTTTGGGTTTTGGTCTACTTTGACTGCTCAGAACAGGAGAAGTCTTACCTTTCTCCTCTGCCTCCCCAGAGAAATCCACCGCTCTGATTGCCTTTTGCCATGGCGTGGCTGCTGGCACTCTACCGGAAATCAGCCACGTGACCACACTGGCCAATCAGAGCGCTGAATTCCTCTGGAGGGCGGAGGAGAAAGGAGTTCTGGTTTAAAGGAAAACTTCCTTGTCAGTTTTGGGGGATCAGCCTTATTTTTTTCTTCTTCTAAAATGTAAAATAAACATGTCTTAGGATTGTGCCCCCCATACCTGTAATTTATAAAAGTGCAGTAATGACCTCCCCATGTGGGACTGCTACAAGTAACCCTTTAGCTACTGGACTACAAGATTGTACTTCCCCATCAGAAGAGTTTGAATTAATGCCGAAGGGATTAAACCAATCATCTCTCCTTTAGCCAATTGGATGAATAACAAGCATGCCAGGAAGTCGCTGATGTGCTCCAAAACACCAAATTTGTGTACATGGCTAACATAAACACATTGCTACTGGGGGAAATGGTTTCTTTTATAACATGCAGTTGCAAACAATTAAAAAACATCAGATGAGCTCAGCAACTTGATTACATCATCATTTTGGCAGACAGTAAAAAAACAGATAAAAATAAATGCCATTGAAAGTGGAATTACCCTTTAACTCCATGCATATGTAGTTGTGGGATATATTCGCAGATGCTGCACTCCTGGACTGAATATGAGCCACCATCTTGCTACACAGTAAGAGGGCCCCTCTTTTACCTGAGCATCGGAGGGGTGGGAGCCGAGTTAGCACACACACAGCAGCTGATGATCGGCACATACAGCTAGAGAGATTTTTACTGTGTCCACACAAAATGTTACAATATATTTTTATAGATGGCTGCATTTATGAAAAGGTCCTAGTTGGGCTGCAGTGTGCCTGTGTCATTTTGTCTCTGAACACAAGGCAGGCTGTCAGCAGCAAAGCTTGGGGTTTTACTATAAGCAGTCCACACCAAACTGAGAGAAATGTGTCCTCAACTCTGTCATGGTACACGCACGCACACCAGCTGGTGGAGGAAAGGAATGGTGCGTGTGTGTTATCTCTATGGGTCTGTATCAACAGAGCATTGATTAAAATGTTTTTAATGGCTTTACAACTGATGACTTTCTATTTCTGGCTAGTGAAAAGAGATAATTGCCCTGAGATTTGAAGGCAATTTTGACTGTGGGACCGAATTTTTTTCCAGAAGTAAGGCTAAGGTGTGTAGCAAGAGCAAGCTTACTACTCCTATGTAGTTCAGGAGTGCAGCATCTGCATACTATCCTACAACATCTGCATGAGGCTAAGCCATCTCAAATCGCTTCTGTCGCTAATCACTTAGCGGACTTTAGGAGAGTATTTTACTAAGATTTGCCTCCATGCTTATTGTTCCCACTCTTCTCAATCCTATGATGTTCCCATGCACTGCATCAGCCTCCATGCTTTTGCTGTATTCCTAATCTAATATTAGGAGACCTTACCTGCAAAAATACATTATTCAAATAGAGGGTGGGCAACAAAAATGGTAGAAGGACTTAAACTTATCAGGAAAGACTTAAAGAAATTTGTACAGTCTAGAGGAAAGAAGGGAGGTAGGTCACATGATTGAGACCTTTAACTATGTGAAAGGACTGATTAAGGTTCAGGAGGGAAGTATCTTTAATAAGAAACTTAATGATAGAACAAGGGGACACAACCTAAGGTTAGTCGGAGGGAAGATCAGGAGCAATGTTAGAAAATATTATTTTACAGAAAAAGTAGTGGATGCTTGGAACAGACTTCCAGCAGAGGTAGTTGATAAAGAGTACATAGAGTATACACAAAAGCGCAGACTAGATGGAGCGAATGGTCGTCTTATGCTGTCATCCTTCTATGTTTTTAATGTAAAATACAGGTAACCTCTCCAGGTAACAATGCTTGGCTCCTGGTACACATGATTGCAATCCTCTTGTCTGCAGAGTTGAATTGGTGCAGAAGGGGGTTGAACCTGTCTCTGCCACGGCGGGTTGGAGGATTGGCAGACCAGAGTTGGGAAGTCTGATATATACCTCCAAAACAACACTTTGCCACACAAGTTGCTACAGAAAATTATATAAATAATATAAAAACTTAAGATGAGAAAGCTGATAACTTCTGCCCTGTTGATGCATTGGATTATAGCTGCATTATCAGCAGCTGTAGGTGTTTTTCCTATCCACCTCTTCTCCAGGGCTTAATGGAAGAAGAGTGACTTTTTTATGAGTAAAAGATATCTTAGCCTAGCCCCAATAAAATTTGAGGCCGGATGCATTTCAGGGGCAATTTGACATTGCCTGATACACTGAGGTACACTCCATAACTTTCCAGACACTCTGATTAGATTGTGGCGCCTAATTCGTCTTTAAAATCTGTTATGAACGCATAAATGGTAGCTGGCCGGAGACTTTGCTGGCGCTGGAGTCTTAGACTTTTTTACTCACATGTTCCTGGGCTTTAGCAGCCGCAGTCATATCCTCTTTGACTGGAAACTATTCAGCTTCATAGGGCAGGTGTGCTCAGTCTAAGCACATTGTCACACATCCAGCTAATAAAACCCTTCAGCCACCAGAAGTCACTTGGGACTCGAGTCTGGACCTAGTGAGTTATTTGCTCCAAATTCCGGGTAATTGGTAACTAGAGGGCATGCAATGTATCATCCTTATTGTTTAAAACTTCTCTAGATTCAGAGTATCCCTAAGCACCTAGAAGCTTAGATTATTAATCTTAGAGGTTACGTAAAGTATCCACCCTTAGACAGACCCTATTAGGACAGATATGTTTATGTCACACTCGTATACTTAACCTTCTAGTGCGGTTACCAGGACTGATACTTGTGCATAACCTGGCCTACTCCTGTTTGTTTTGTCCTTGTATCTTCAGATTATAGCCTTTAGTGGCACTACCCAATCAAAGACCTTGCTAAATTATGCCAGAAGAGCTTTTCTCTTCATAATGCTGGCAGGTCATCTTAATGTGTAAAAAATGTAGGTGGTTTCCTTTTCTAAATGAAACCCTATGTTTGGTTTTGAATTAGAGGCTACACACTCTAGATCCTCAGGGATAACCAAATAAGCAGTGGGTGTTGCAGACAAAGCCCAATTTGTAATCCACCCACTCAGACAGCCAGGTCTTGTCCCAGCACCAGTTATCCAAAGGACTGCAATCCCCACTAAAGGCAGGAGAACCTTCCAATGATTATAATCTTAGAAACACTATATGTTTGGGGAGCATATACATACAGATGCCTTTGGTGGTCTACAGCCACACCACCCTGAATACGCCTGATCCTGGAAGCTAAGCAGGGTCAGCCCTGGTCTGTACGTGGATGGGTGACCACTACCTTTTGGGATATCCTCTGCCCTCTGAATCTTTAAGAAGGTTCTGACCCAGGGCTATGGGCTATCTGAGGTCAAGAGGATTTTCGATCATTCCTTAACCTATATGACATCCGGTCATTAGCCAGTACAGGGCGATCTGGCAGGAGCTTTGTTCAATCCTAAGTTGGAGAAACAAAAATGATGCTCCTTTTTTTCTGTATGTGATGGAATGAGATCACAAATATAAGAAATAGGGCAGAGGAACAATCATGGAGCCCCCTCACCTTATGAGTCCCAGTGCGGCAGCAACCTCTAAACCCTCTATAGTTGCATCCCTGGGTCTATGACCTACAACATTGCTGTGATTATCTGGCTGTAACTTCACTACTGGCAGTTATAAGCCTTTTTCCCTACAGACATTGGATCACTCCCATTGGGGAACACCGCTGCTTTCCCAAGCGGTCAGAGTAAGACTGTAGTGGTGGATGGATTCTCTGAAACTCCAAAGCAGTAATTGGAGGCAAGCGGTCGCAGTCATTGCAACAGATTTCTTTGCTTCGACGTGGGAGCACATCTGACTCTCACCCCATCCAGGGGCATAGTTCAGCGAATCAAACTACAAAGAGCAGCAGTTGCTTACTCACTGAGCTACCAAGTCGATAAGTGGCATATCTGAATCACCAGGAAGGTACCACATCAGTAGCCTTTTCAGAATCTGGCCTATGCATTTTCGTTAAGCAGGAAGACAACTACAAATAGAAATTCTATGTTGGCGTTCCTCAGATTCCTGCATAAGGGGTTCGAGTTAGGTCTAGTCGTAAAATTTTAAAGAGCCTAAGGGCTTCAGACTTACTGGTCTTGTTAGTCAAAAGTCTGAATTTGTTCCCCATCAAATTTGTCAATCCCACAAAATCCTGGTGGCTTGTAGCTTGTCCTTCCTGGGATTTATTGGCCCTCAATTTTAGATAACACTTACCTAGTTTCCGGTTGAGGGTCACCTCATCCGTAAGATGTTTGGTGATTACAGTCCTGTTCAGAAATCCCTACTGTTCGATCTTCCTGAATTAAGTTTTTCTTAGGTCCAGATCCCATTTCTTCTGCCTAAAACTCTCTTTCTCATACACAAGAGCTAGTTATCCTGTCATCTGTTTCCCTGGTTTTCGGAGAAAATGTTATTTTATTAGAATACACTCCCAAGTTTTCTGCACAAATCACCTGTTAGTCGCCTATTCCTTTCTGAATAGGAAACAATCTGCTTCTAAAGCCTCTATAGATATGGAAATGTTAGATTGTACTCCATATATTAACGTGTTCTGTTGCATTTGGCTTATTATACTGTATGTGTTATATGCATTTGTAGTTACATCTCTGTTATATACAACTCATAATGTCCTGTGTATGTTACTTGTCTTGCCCTCCTGTAACTTTGTATTGCGCCACGGAATACGGTGGCACTTTATAAATAAACAATAATAATAATAATATGGAATATACAAGCCAGATCCTACATGTGTATGGATGTTTCTGCTCTCTATATTTTAGCTCATTCATAGCAGTCTCCACTTCCTGGTGTGAAAGATCAGAAGCTTTCATAGAAGAATTGTGCTAAGGCCCCACACCTTCCATAAGCACGACTGTTGAAACCTTTTATCAGACACATAAGCCCTGGTAGAAATGAACTACAGGTGGTATCCCACCTATAGAATCTTAATTGCTTGCTTATCCCCTCCTTAGCCGTCCTGAAGGATGATGTACTGTACGTTTTTGGGGGGAAATGGGGTAGCTGGGAGGCAATACGTGTTTTGCTTTCATTTTACACCTAGCCTGGATATTATTTTTTAACCCCTGTTATGCATTTGTCCAGGCCCAGCTACAACTATAGACCAGAAGCCCTGCGAGTAGGGGTTTTGGATGGCTACAGTGCCAGGGGTAACCAGCCTCCCCTGATCACAAAGCGGGTGTAGGTCCTCCTTTAATTCGCTGCATCCTGCTTCTGCTTGACTGTAGGAATATCACGTTGGGATGGTTTTGCTGCCCTTCTGCCACACAGTATTTGCTGCTGTAAATGCTGACGCAGCAGCTGAGTGCACAGTTATGTTTGTCATTACAGTACCAGCTGCTTCTGGAATTGTGTGTGTGTGTGTGTGTGTGTGTTCATAGGAGTGCGGTGTTGTGCTTTATTGTGCATGACGCCTTTCAATGTATCGCAGGTTTAGGTTGGCTTTGTTGTGTGCAGTAGGATTCAGTGGCTCTCTGTAGGCTGGAGATCTAAATAACTCTGTAAGCTGCTGTGTAATAAACTGGACAGTCATGTTAGGTGTGTGAAGTCTCCATCACCATTGGTCCCACCTTCAACAGAAGCAACGCAGAGGGTGGGCATGCTTGTCATATTTGGTATTAAAGTTCCGGTCCGGGCAAAGAGGGAAGCAAACGTTACTTACCTAACAGCCAGCAGTTGACTGGCAGAAGGGCACATAGAACTTGAGAGTCCATCTTTGATATGCCATCAATAATTGTCCTATGAATGATAGAGATCAGGTCAGGAGCACACTTAGCTTTGTGGCTGATCAAAAGGTCGAAGGTCAGAAGGGTGATACTTCTATCCTATGCACAGGCAATCACTTTAAAGTGCACCAAAACCCTATGAAGCAGGCACAGAAGTCTAAAGGACTTCTGTGTGAAGT
This sequence comes from Gastrophryne carolinensis, assembly GCA_027917425.1. Lineage (NCBI taxonomy): Eukaryota > Metazoa > Chordata > Amphibia > Anura > Microhylidae > Gastrophryne > Gastrophryne carolinensis. Next base: position 40,559,496 of record CM051238.1, read on the forward strand.
GTGAAACCAGTTGGAATCTTCGCAATCGTTCCTGCGGCTGCATTCCCGGCATATCTTGGCTGATAGGCATGCCGGAAACTGGGGATGTGGTTGCCCTCCACTCTCTGTGCTGGGCTTTGTGTGTAAACCGAGCTATATGCATGGCATACATCAATGTTTAGACGAGAGTCTGGGCCGTAGGATCACCAGAAAGGGGAGTATTCCATAGTATAGTATTCTATATAGTGTTCCACACAATGGGGCATCCTAATTCGGCATGCCCCCGGATACATGGACTAAAATCCGAGGGTGGCCAGAATCTCAGCTTTAAAGCAGACCGACTCCGGTTTTGGCTGGCCATTGAGTCTTATAGGTTACAAGTTTGGCCGAGTCCCTCTTCTAGGGGTTTGGGTTGTCCCTCTGTGTGAAATCCCCTGGAATCGCAATATAAAGTACCTCTCTGGTGATCCCATGGCACATGTGTAAGTCTCTGCGCAGCCCTGGCCTCCATCTAATGCGCTCTCCTGAGCCAGGCCTTTCTGAATGTCTGGCACAGACATGCCAGCCAGGTCAATGAAAAGGACTTCCTGCCTGCCTGAGCAAGATGAGGGTTGTGAAAGAACATCCTCAATTAGATATTCAGCAAGCACAGAGGATAACTGACAACACATGCCAGATACAAGTAATACAGTAGCATATAGGTATAGAAATAGGGTTGTTCCTCCACTGGACTATTGTTTAATGTATAGGTTAATACTTACATTGTTTCTTTTCTGTCTAGCACTTCTCAGATGTTTGCAGACATACTCGCTGACCATCTTAGAGGAGGAAGTTATTTCTGAGCATATGCAGCACACTTTCATTCATTGAAGTGAAGGGCCTTGGGGCAGCATGATGACACCTAGTATAAGGGACAGGCAGAGGTCGCATTAATGCCTAATTTAGCGTAATATATGTGTACATTTTCTTTCACACATCCTGATGCCCCCACTGCACACACATGCTACTCCAATTAATGACCGTTGTAGCAATTTTGGTAGTGCACAGCTGGCATTTGATGCAATGTGTTATATATGCTGCTTAGCTAATGTAAACAAACTCGTACTAGGGCGGATGTTTTGTCTGTATGGGGAGTGAGACTTGGTGATTACCAAAATGCTATCTGTCCTTATGTTGGGTGCTGTGCAAATACTTTCCGTTTTAGGAAAGCACCTTTTTTCCTTTACCTTTCAGTAGAGGTTTTTTTTGTCTCTTTAGCCCGCCTATATCATGGGTCTCTCCACATACTGGCTTGCGGCTCTTTAAAACCACCTATACCTCCTGTATAGTTTGTTTGAATTCCCGCAAATTGCCTACTCCTCTGTGACTAAAAATGCTCCTCCAAGATGATGGGAGGAGTATTTCTACTCATTGGGAAAAAGTCTAGTGCGACCTCTGGGGAGATTGGCGAACTCATTATCTACACCCTGCTGCTGCTGCTTTTCATTGATTGTTATAAGCAAGGGCCTAATTATATACAATATATTCATGATTAACATTTCTAAACTTACTATAAGTTACATTTTTATACAATATCGCAATAAGAGATTTTCTTCTTCTTTGTTGTGCCGACTCTATAACTGGTTCCAGCTCCATCGGCTCGCTCATCTGCTGGCCTCTTCTCTTTTCAGCGAATTTCAGGAGCCACCCTCCGCTTTTTTCACCCTGGTGTGGGCTGCCCACTGGCTTGCAGAGGAAGCCTGTGGGACCCGATGGAGCTACCTACTGACACCCCTCAGGTGATGAAGCCCCACTGCTGGAGACCCTCTGCAACCTACCTATATCACCTATCCAGCCAAGCTGCCTGTGCTGTGGGCCCTGTGCACCAGATGGAGAGCCCAACCAGACATGTTCCCTTTCCTACTGTAACCTCTTCAGCGTTGAAGGTTGGGTTGGGGTTGGTTTGGGTTTAGGAGTAGGTCTAATTTAATGTTGATCGAAATTTAGAGAAAAGGTTGTGGTGTTGCCCATGGCAACTAGGCCACATAAATTATTTCTCTGGGAAAATAAAACTTGTAATCGAATGCCCCGTTTACACTGAGTGATTATCAAAGGAGAAATCAACTGCAATTGGCCGCTGCGATCAAACGATGAATGAGAATTGGTTAATCGGTCGTATCATTTTGGCTGACCAAAAATATCTTGTTCATTGCTCGATCGGAATGGAATGTGGATACAGAAGTCGCCCACAAAAAATGTTTTAGCTATGACTCCAGGGTTGTCAGAGTTCCACTCCTAGGAGCATCCAGAATTGGGATAGCCCGCTGTATAAAACTCCCCTGATCCCAGGGCCTTCACCTCGTCTAGGCACTATGGGCGCCCTTCTTGGCCCTGCTCAGCTACCTGGCTGTCCAGGTGGCTTAGCCATGAGCAGAACTGAAGGGAGTTGAGCGAAATTGAGTGCACTAATTGGCTGAGCTTCTCAGCCAATCGCTGTACTCAGTTTCGGTCGAGCCTGCGTTGTGGGAATGCCAGGAAGGTGAGGGGAATGGGCGAACTGGATGGTTACACACAGCAGGGCAATACACATTTCCCTAGCTGGGGATCTTAGCGGTTCTTTAATGCAATGTTTTTTTTTTTAATCTGCGCATAATGCATGCGTGTGTTCCTTAATTGTCCCATGGACTTTGTCATGCTGCATGTTGCCTGCGTTATTTAGCTGGAACAAGCGCCTGCGTGTATGGTAATCTTACACTGCCCGACATCTGAGCTCAGGGTTTAGAACGCTTACATGTCCTCGCAATACAGCACGCCATTGCATAGCACTCAATGGCGTCACAAGATCCTGGCTTTTGTTGGCCTTAGTATGTGTGTGTGTAAGAATATTCTTTATATAAAAAGAGGCAGAAAAATGCTGTTCTCTGAAAGTTTTCCATTTCTATAACTGAAGACGTAACATTGCCGGTTAAAGCTCTCCAAAGGTGGACCAGCCCCTTAAGCAAATGTTTATTAAAGGGACAGTCCAGGCCAACATTTCATTGTTGATTCAATAGAGGTGGGCAGGGTTGGATCCAGGGACTTGCCTGTAAATAACGTAAATTTCTCTAAAAAAAGAAAAAAATCATTTTTGCAGATTTATCAGTATTTGAAAGCGAAACAAAACACAGGATATTTACTATACTGGGTTTTGGTTCTTGAGCCCTGGCGACATCCCTATTTGGTCACAGAGCCCAGCTATAGGGAGTGGCATCACCTCCAGTTTCCTTTTAGACGTGGAATCGCTGAATGGCTGGGCATGGGAATGTGATTCAGCACAGAGATGCTGGCGGCATTGTTTACATTGCTATGGGAGCCAGGACGGTGCGTTTTGCGGCAACCCTGGGGAGGGGGTTTCTTATATTCCCCTCCAGGTTGTCACTGATTCATATACAAATGGGTTAACTCTCTGCCGAAGGCGGGACTGCCAGATAAAAGGGTGGGTTCTCTCCCGGCCTACATATACTTCTGGCTGTACCCCGCCCTCCAGTTTTCATTCTTGCAGTTGGACTGGACTGTGAAGGTTATGCACTGATTAATTTTCCTTGTCTCCTTTTATTTTTCTTTTGAAAAGGCCATTCTTTCAGGAAGCGGGGAATTCCATGCCCTTATGTTACCACTGATTCAGAAGGACCCACTGTTAATGCCTCCTGGAGTCTGTTAAACTGATAGCGTCAGATCAGGGTGAGGTGGTGGTAGGTGCCAGAGTCCTGGGGACGCTATGAGGTGTCCTCCTTTTTTGTGGGTGGCAGATCCCTTTTAAGGGACACCCAGTTGCGGGCTCTTAGGGAGGGCACATTGCATTAGTTACATATTCTAAGTGTGTCACACACCCCGCTTCAGATAGTCAGTCATTACACTTGGGTTATACCGACCTGGGTGATCTTGCAGAGATGTCATGAAAAAAAGGGAGCCCCTCCCGGTCCATAAATACCTGGTACCTCCCTCTCATTCCCCAGTCTTTCATCTCTGCAGACGGCAAGCAAGTCAGAAGATGGATGTCTCCTCCTTGCAGGTAGCCGGGGTAACTCCCGGGCCGCTTGTTAGTCTCTTTCTGCCTGGACCCCATTTTCTTAGTATTCACCTTGCCTCCCAGCCTAGGCTGCTGGTCCGGGCAAGGGTAGACAGCACCTAATGGTGCTTAGGAGCTACGCTATGCCCGTCCACCTTCCAGCGTGGATTCCCCCTCTCCCGGATTGCCCTTGCTCCTTAGGGTGGGGGGGGGGCAGTGTATGGGTCCCCTTTCTCCCTTAGCGTAATCTTTATTATGTGTGTGTGTGTGATTCACTGTGTGCATGTTTTTAGTACTCAGTCGGCGCTGGCTGTGCCGCAGCGCCGGCCGTTGTAGCAGATTCGGCGGGGGAGCTTCTTCCCCTCAGGTGCGGTTGGCAGGGGGGCGGGGTCGGGCACTCGGCGCGATTGCCGACGGCCCGCCCCCTGTGCTCTTGGCGCCGCTGCGGAGCCCGGCCACTGGCCGGGAGCCGCGTTGTTGTCAGGGGAGGGGGGCCAGGCGCGTTGCGCGAACCGTGCCGGCCCGCCCTTCTTCTTCTCCCTCTGCTCTCGGGTTCTCGCTTCCGGCAGGACGGACGCATCTTCCTACGTGAGTGGCCCTTGGGGACCCATTACTTCTTGACCTGCATATATTTATGTGTATCTTTATTATTGTCAATGGTTAGTGTGCTGGTCTTATGAAGCATAGTGTTGGGAGTTCATAACCCAGTCCCCCCAATTAATATTGCAATATAAGTATATCTGCATTGTGTGTGCATGAGCATGATTGAGGTGCTGAACAGCCCTGTATTCTGTCTTCCAGGTCCTAAAGGGTCCTCCCGGTCCTAAGGTCCCTGGTTAATTAAGATCTCCCCATAAATCCTCCCACTCGGGACACAGAAGGGGCATCCCAGGTCGCTTATATTGTGTAATTCCCTTGGGTATTGCGACTACCAATAAAATCACCATATGGAGGCTTCCCAGGATACCAGGCTCGGGCTCCCCTCGGGGCAACCCGGCAGTGTTTGGGGTGTGGGGCATCCCTTACAGGGGATGATTTTTTTCCTTTGCATACCATGTGCGCAGCAGACTATTACGCGACAGTCCGGATCCCAGGCGTCTGGTTCTGCGCCGCCGGTCCCTTCTCCTAACCCCCCCCCCTGCCTGACCTGTACCCCGTGTGATGTCGTTACGAGTGGGGAGTCGCAATCTGAGGTGTGCGCCAGATTGTCCAACCTTGAAAAATTATTTTCTAGCGCTGTGGCCAGAAGGGTCCCGGCTAAGAGAAAGCACTTGTCCTCAGCCACGCTGCCTTCTGATTGTGAGGAGTTTGATTCACTGGACTGGTCTGATTACCCCCGCTAGAGGAAGGGGAGCTTTTTGAGGAGTCGGATGGTTCTGACGATCAGCAGTTTGTTGGTGCTGATGCCGAGTGGGGTCGGGGATTCTTTGGATACCCCTAAGGTCCTGGCTCATATGTTTGAGGTTCTGGCAATCTCTCCTCCTGAAGTGACTCTTCCGCAGAAGGGGAAGTTCTTTGAGGAGGCTAAGCCGCGCTTAGAATTCCCTAATCAAAGGCATTTCGACGACATTATTCTTAAGGAATGGGAGAGGCCTACTCGGCTTCCAGGTGTCCCTCCGGGTTGGGATAACAAATATCCCTTTCCAGTGGATGCGGTGAAGCGCTGGTCGTCCCCTCCCCAGGTGGACGCCCCTGTTCTGGGGTTGTCTAGCACCTCTGTCTAGCATTCTCCTGACTGTTCTACTCTCAAGGACGGTGAGGACAAACGCGTTGACCAGATGGCGTGTCACGGTTTTCCCAGTGTCGGGTCGGCCTTGCGGCCTGTTTGTGCTTCAGTGCTTTTAACAGTGGCTTCTAGGTCGGTTGTCAGGGACCTGTTGTCTACCGCCAGGCTTGACCCGGCTAGTGATGAGTTCACCGCCCTTAAGCGGTGCGAATTGTTTTTGTTATTTGTGCTAGCCGCCCTGGGTGACACCATGGTGATGTGTAGTAGAACTTCGGCCTTGCTGGTGACTATTCGGCGGTCGGTTTGGTTGCGCCAGTGGGCGGCTGATTTTGTGTCCAAAAAGTCTCTTACGGCTCTTCCCTTTCTGGGCTTGCGGCTCTTTGGAGAAAAATTGGATTCGGTCGCAAAAGGAGGTAGGTTACCTCGGCGAAGGAAGCAACGTCGTCCCTTTCGGGGGGGCGGCTTCATTTACCCCTTCCTTTCGTGGGGCCAGAGCTGGACGGGGACCGGCTGTCTTCCCCTCCAGAGGTGATTCCTGGAACAGGGGAAGAGGACGTGCCCGTCCAGGTCACAGCTGGGGCTCCAAGCCCAAAGCCGCTGCTAAGCCGGCTCAGCAATGAGAAGGCGCCCTCACCCTCACGGGGGGGGGGGGGGGGGATCGGCTGCGACACTTCTCTCCGGTCTGGGACCAGGGGGTCTCGGACAGATGGATTCGTGAAGTGGTGTCTTCCGGTTACAAACTGGAGTTCGAGATCCAGCCTCCTCCCAGATTCCTCAGGTCTCGGGTGCCCTTGGATCCTCTGGCCACGCAGGGGCTCCGGGCGGCAGTAAAAGATCTTCTGGACATGGCTGTCATCTGCCCGGTGCCTCCCTCGGACCGGGGCCTGGGATGCTATTCCAATCTGCTCACGGTGCCCAAGAAGGATGGCTCCGTTCGTCCCATCCTGGATCTGAAGTTTCTCAACAGGTTTATCCTTTCCAGGAAGTTCCGCATGGAAACTCTGCGCTCTGCCATAAATTCACTTCGACAGGAGGACTTAATGACGTCCATAGACATCAAGGATGCTTATCACGTTCCAATCTTCCCGGCACATCAGAGATTTCTCAGGTTCGTGGTGGAAGATCGGCATTTTGAGAGCCATCAGGTTGGTTCTGGCTCACTTGAATCATCAGTTACAGGGCTTACCGGTTCAAGTTTGGTCGGACAATCGGACGGCGGTCGCCTACATCAATCACCAGGGAGGGACTCGCAGCAGGTGTGCCCTCAGGGAAGTGTCTTTGATCCTGGCTTGGGCAGAGAGCAATGTCCCATGCATCTCGGCGGTGTACATTCCGGGAGTGGAGAACACGGAGGCGGACTCCCTGAGCAGGTGCTCATCTCGCCGGGGGGAATGGTCGCTCAGCCCCAAGGTGTTTCGGTCGCCTTGTCACCGGTGGGGGACCCCGGAGGTGGACCTCTTTGCCTCTCGTCACAATCACAAGCTTCCGGCATTTGTGTCTCTCTTGCGGGATCCGCTGGCTCTGGCAGCGGATGCCATGTCTCTGAACTGGAAGGATCTGGGGTTTCTGTACCTGTTCCCTCCGTTTCCCATGGTAGGCAAAGTGGTGCGCAAGCTGGCCCTAGAGGGCATGCCAGCAATCCTGGTAGCTCCAAGATGGCCAAGACAGGTTTGGTTCGCAGACGTGGTAAGGTTGGCAGCAGATCAGTTAGATCTGCCCCTTCTGCCGGATCTGCTCACTCAGGGTCCACTGCTCTACCCCAATTTACCAACGCTGGCTTTGACGGCGTGGCTGCTGAAACCTCCATCTTGAGGGAGGAAGGTCTTTCTGATGCTGTCATTCAGACTCTGGTTAGGGCTAGAAAGAAGTCTTCCTCTGCCATCTACTATAGGATTTGGAGGTCTTATATTGATTGGTGTGAGGTCCGGGCCTTGCCTTGCAGGGTGTTTTCTATCCCTAGGGTTTTGGAATTTCTGCAGCATGGTCTGGACCTGGGTTTGCAGCTTAGTACGCTGAGAGGGCATGTTTCTGCCCTGGCGGTTTTCTTTCAAAAGTCTTTTGCTCTTCATCCTCTGGTTAAGACCTTTTTCCAGGGGGTTACGCATGTGCGGCCTCTTAGGAAGCCTCTTCAAGCCAGATTTCCTTCCTAAGGTGGTTTCTGCTTTCCATCTTAATCAGGACATTGTTCTACCCTCCTTGTGTCCTAAGCCCAGCAATGACCAGGAGAGGGTTTTGCATTCTCTGGATGTGGTTCGGTGTGTGAAGTACTATTTGGTGGCTACTTCTTCTTTTTGTAGGACTGACGCCCTTTTTGTGGTGCCCTCCGGGCCTAGAAAAGGTTTGGCTCCCGCCAAGTCTTCCATTAGTAAATGGATTCGCCAGGCCGTTGTTGGGGCCTATTCTGCCAAGGGGAAGGTTCCCCCTTTTCGTGTTACTGCTCATTCTACTCGTGCCATTGGGTCGTCCTGGGCCTTTCAGCATCAGGCCTCTGTTGAGCAAGTTTGTAAGGCTGCTAATTGGTCTTCCGTTCACACTTTTTCCAAGTTTTACAAGGTTGATGTGCGGGCCTCAGCGGATGCTTTTTTGTTTTTGGCCGCAAAGTTCTGCAAGCTGCAGTGGTTTAAGTTTGTGCATTGTTGCCTTGTTTTGGATCCCCGCCCTTTATGGACACTGCTATTGGATGTCCCAATTGTAATGACAGAATCTGAAGCGGGGTGTGTGACATACTTAGAATAATACCATTTTGTGAATACTCACCTGTAAAATGGGTATTATAAGTATGTCACACACCCCGCTTCACCCCACCCTTTGGTATTCTGGATCCTTTCTATGGTGAACCTTTTTTTTTTTTTTTTTTTTACTGTTACTGGTTATTTTGGCTCTTCCTGGTTCCTTTACTGCTGTCTTAATACTGGGGAATGAGTGGAAGCTACCAGGTATTTATGGACCGGGAGGGGCTCCCTTTTTTTCATGACATCTCTGCAAGATCGCCCTCTACAGGTCGGTATAACCCAAGTGTAATGACTATCTGAAGCGGGGTGTGTGACATACTTAGAATACCCATTTTACAGGTGAGTATTCACAAAATGGTATTTTTTTGATTGTGGTCGGGGGGGGAGTGGACAGGGTGGGCCCAGGGGCGTGGTCTGGGAACATGACAACAGAGAATGTGATGTCGCTTCTGCTTCCTGGGCAGCACATTTTCATGTCTACCTGCCTGGCCTCGCTGGCATTTGATGCTGCCTGCTGTTCTTTGCCGGGCCACAGATTTTCCTCCAGACCACTGCTCCTCACCATCACCGGGCCGTCTGCTCTGCGTAGGATCGCTAATCCTCGCAGGCCGGCTTCTGCCTCCTCTCCCTCAGTCCTCTCTTCCCTGTGGGATCTGGTAGGACCTTTTATTTTCTTTGCTTAGTTTGCTTAAAGCGGAAGTGCTTCTAAATGTTTTTTTTCCTTCTTTCACCTAGATCTCTGTGGGGTAGATATTAGGTAGTGGTGCATCCCTAGAATCTTGGAGTAATCATATTTGATTATCAATATTATCCCTATATTTCGGTCTTAGGCCCTCGGGGATAACAGACTGACTTCACCATGACTGAGGCATCTGAGATGTCTGGGTCTGGTTCCTTAGCAAAGAGTGTCGCTCTATGTGCCCTGTGCATTCAGAGTCATCAGAAAGGACGACCATGCTGAGATGGAAGGGGAGCTCAGACTCGGCTTCTGTGCTAGAACAAGGGTCCGCTATGCTCAGGAAGCAAATTGACAATCTAACTTCCTCTATTCTAGAGGCATTGGATATTTCAGCCCCCAGAGGCATCCTCATTTTTCTAGGCGTATCCAGATGGAATTGGAAAAACATGATGATAATCCCAACATTGCTAGAACTTTGGATATGAAATATCCTTTTCCCATGGACCTAACCAAAGTTATGCTAATTTCTCCTGGAGGTGGATGACCCTGTTTTGATCCGGTCAAAAGTAACCCTGTTATTCCTACCTCAGACAGTGCTTCTCTTAAAGCGGCCCAACAGTCAAAAATGACTTAAACCAGCCCAACACAACAAACAGTGTTTATATGCATCCATCCACAGGGCAATTTAGCTGCATATAAAATTAATTTACCTTTTTCTAACTCCTTCTGTAGTAAATTTGAGAAACATAATGGTGGCTCATGCCTTTGCAGACCTCCTGCAAACAGGAAGTGCTGCTGGGCTTCCTGTTACTGTACATTGGATTCAACTGACATACCTGACAGACAGCAGCATGGCTGAGATGCTGGAAGAGGAAGCTCCAAAATGGCCGCTGACATTCTTTGCCAACTGTGGAATGCTATTAGTATGGTTTAAGGATCCTATGGATAAGCGCCTCTACCAGGTTTCCAGGAATGCTTTTCTATTGTAGGATCTGCCTTGCGACCGGACTGTGTAGATACTATGGCAGTCAGGGCAGGTAAGAGGCGGTTGAAGCAGTTGAGCGCCCAGCTGTGGCAGGGGTCACTCCCGAAGTTTATGTGCGCAACTGATTAAGTCTAATATGAAAGTCTGCAAATACATTATATCTGCTATGGATGATATTGTTGGATTGAATTCCAGGGTTTTAGCCCTACTGGTGGTATCTCAGACAAGTTCACTATGGCTGAAGCAGTGGTCTGCGGATGCAACTTCTAAGAAGACCCTGGCAGGACTTCTTATTGCGAAGAGAGCCACAGAGGTAAGTCCACTCACCTGCTCTTCGTGGCTCCACTAATTTCCATCCTCTTCGCGGCGGCAGAGGTTTATTTAACTTAAACCTAACTTTGACGCAGAGAGGAGTAAGAATAAGCTTACTTAAAGTGGACCAAAACCCAGCGTCGATCCATTCCCTCCCAGCGGGACATCCAAAATTGGGATGCCCCGCTTTGAAAAACCCTCCAGGTCGCTCGCTACACTTACATTAGTCCAACGGCGCATGTGCGGGCCACGGCCCCATCTCCGCTATCCCTCCAGCAGGGCGTGTGCCCGTGCCGGCCATTTGTGAAGGGGGGGAAGCGAGAGATGCGGCCGCCAGCGCACTCGAAGCCGCGGAACTAGGACATCGTTCAGACATGCATGGCTCAGCGGCTCCAAGCGCGCTAATTGGACAAGCGGCCGCGCATGCGCCGTAGGACGTGAGTTGATGCAGGAGATCTGGGGGGTGTCGCATAGCGGTGCACCCTGATCGGGGTGCCCCGGGGAGTGGACCAAAACCCAGGATAGTCAAAATCCTGGGATTTGGTCCACGTTAAGAGTAGGCCTAAGACCCAGAGCAAGGCCAGATCATTGTGTCGGAATAAGTCTAAACCTCCTTCTCAGCCTTCCCAGACATGAAGGGACGCCCTTACCCTGCCGGGTAGGGGGACGGCTTCTGCTCTTTGCCCCTCTATGGAGACGTTTCAGATGCATGGATCCAAGAGCTGGTTCATTTCTTATTTGGGGCTCTGCCTTTCGGCCTCTCCTTGGCTCAGAGGGTTTTTACAAAGGTTTTGTCAGGCCATATGGCTCTTCTAAGGAGCACATATTCCCCCCCCCCCCCCCCCGTATATTTAGACAATCTACTTCGAGCCCCGTCATTTCAAGAGGCTCTGATGCACACAAACGGGGTTGTAAGTTCTGGAAAACTTCGGGTGGATAATCAGTTACCCAAAGTTGCATGTGATTCCCCCAAAAATAATATATTTTCTGGGAATGCCGTTAGACATGACAATTTTTTTTCTCTCGGAGCAAGAGTCTCTTTTCAGGCCAAGGTAGAAGCTGTCTTGGTCAGCCCTCATCCGACAATATGACAGGGGATTCGTCTGCTGGGGTTGATGGTGTCTTGCTTCGAAGCAGTGCCATTTGATATTTGTGCTTTTACCACAGTGACTTGAAGGCATGGGTTTTCAAGATATATTTGCCACCTTGTTACATTGTATGCAGTTTTTCTAGCGGCTCTTCGTCTCCATGCGCGGCCCCTTGTGCAGAGCTGGCAGAGGGTGAGCATCTTTTGTTGGGCAGGGAGCATGGCCCAGAGGAGATAACTGCTCACCGTACAAAGAGCCATTTGGTGAGAATGCTCAGTGCATCCTCCCCACTAATTATTCCTTTTTCAGTGTAGAGAAAAGAAGGAAATTGTCTGTGATGAACCGTAAGAGACCTAGCACAAAGATCTGATTGTTCTCTTTAAGATTAAAACCACAGGACGGAAATCTTTGTGGCCAGAATGCAAACCCCATTCCAAAGGACCAGCTTTACTGCTCCTGTTCTTAAGTAGTTGAGCTTGAAAGTTTGTTCTGGATGTTTTTCAAGACAACAGGGGTGACAGAGGCCTGAAAAAATTCTGCCCATCCACCTAATTCCAGGCAGGCAAAAAAAAAAAAAGCTCAATGAGCTGATCCTCCGGACACTGCTTAAAGCATGTCAAAACTCGCACAGTCGGGCCCTGGAATCTGAAAAATTCCAGGCCTGGCCATTGGCATACCCTCAGGGCATCCTACACCGGATGCCCCGCTATGTGAACCACCCCTGAGGGTGACGGTGATCTTACCTGATTCCGGTCGGCTTCAGCACCCAGCCTTTCTGAATGGCTGCTTGGGTGGGGCAAACAACGAGAGGTGGACCCAAAATTGGGTTTCCATCCCCTTTAAGAAAAAGTCCAAGCATTTTGTAACACAAAATCACTTGACTTCTCTCATTGATAAGACTGTGGCAGGAGATCAGGAACTTTAAAGAGCAACAGATCCCAGGTATTGTTACTATCCAATGGTACATCCTGACTTGAGATGCTTTTCTGTGTGTATCCCCAGTGCTCTGCTGTAAAAACATGTCTCTCATGTGATCCCTCAGTGTGTGCGTGGACCACTAGCAGCTGAGCGGTTCGCGCTAATATCACCTTTGCTAAGCTGCTCTGACGTTAGAGCTGCATGATAAAGATGAATGGATCATTCTCTTCTAGCTGCACACCCGTGCCAACCATTTAGAAATAAACACAGCAATGGGGAAATCTGTATCCCTGGGCTGGTGTTCCTCGCTAAAAAAGATTTGGGATGCCCTTCTGTGTAAATTACTTTGGTCACAATATAGGGCCAACCTAGTGTCACACATACTGAAGCCCCCAGCTGCCATTTTGAGCCTTCTTGATGACCGATTGACTTTAAAGGGCCATAGGAAAGTCAAACCCTGCCAAATTACCCTGGGAGCTGGTATACCACATGGGACCTTCAGAGGAATATGGTAGGGCCGTTTTTTTTTTTTTTTTTTTGTCCGAACACAGTATTTCTGTTGCTCCTTAGCCAGAGAGGCATATTAAATTGGGATGCCCCTGGGGTAAAGATGTAGTGGCACTTCAAGTTTATTTTATTTAAACTTTGTGTAGGTCTGCGGTGAGCCTCCTTCAGCACACAATGTGGCTGCCAACCGAGGCATTCCGATTGGCTGATGGACACCAGTATGATGACAAAACCACTTTGAGCTGGCATTTAGCATGCATCTGGGAGGGGATGTCGGGATGAATAATAATTTCATGATTATCTTTACTGATAGTGCTGTGAGGATGAGAAAAGATCAAACTTGAGAAGACCTCATGTAGTTTCTTTTTGCCCCCTTGTAAAGATCTCCTCTCTGTTCTTTATTAGTGAATCTGTTTGTTTTTTTTTTTTTTTTTTGTCCAGGGCGAGGATGTGAACCGGTTGCTGGAAGGTGGTCGGAGGCCTCTACATTATGCAGCAGACTGCGGGCAGAATGAAACTGTGGAATATCTCCTTTCAAAGGGAGCCGAAATTAACGTGAGTCACTTGTGGTCTTCATTTCATTGGGGTTGTCAAGCTTTTTAAAGAGAAACACCCAGAATTTTGACTCTCCCAGGTTTTGTTCCTTTCCGGTGGGGCATCTCAATTTAAGATCATTGGGACCCAAAATATTCTGCTTTTGGTGGAATGGGCAGGGTTTCCTTTTTGCTATCCGATTAGCCTTGCCATTTGGTCATTAAGTGAATCCATTCTAAAAGCAAAAATTGGTTCTGGCTTATCGGCATTGTGTGTTTGTACCTAAACTTCTATCCTGCAAAAGTAATTCAGTATAATTATGTGTCCAGTCTAGCGTGCCATTTAAGCGGAGCAAAACCCATTTCTTGGGGCAGGCTAGCGGACGGCCACTGAGGGTTTTGCTTCAGTCATACAATCCAGTGTATAGCCATATTATCTCCTTAGACCAGGGGTGTACACATTAAGTGCTGCATTGCTTATTCTTTCACTTCAAGGGGTTGCAATTAAATAAGAAAACAAAATACATACTTCTTACTACAGAAAAATGGTACCCTTAAATCATTATTATTATAAAGGTGAGGCGGGAAGAAGTGGGTAGGGGTGAGATGGGAAAAGGTGAGTGAGCAGTGGTGGATTGAGGTAAGCAGAGGTGAGATGGGTAGGTATGAGGTGGGAAAAGGTGGGTCGCAGTGGTGAGACAGCAAGGTGGGGTGAGGGGCAGCAAGAGGTGTGGAGAGCAGGGGTGAGGGGGCGGCAAAAGGTGGGGAGAGCAGTGGTGCAGGGTTGCAAGAGGTGGGGAGAGCTGGGGTGAGTGGCGGCAAGGGGTGAGGAGAGCAGGGGTGGCAAGAGGTAGGGATAGCAGGGGTGAGGGACGGCAAGAGGTGGTGAGAGCAAGGATGAGGAGCGGCAAGAGGAGGGGAGATCAGGGGGGAGGTGTGGCAAAAGATGGGGAGAGCAATGGTGAGGCTAGCTGGGCTGAGGCGGCAAGAGGGGAGGCGAGCTGGACTGAGGCGGCAAGAGGGGAGGCGAGCTGGGCTGAGGCGGCAAGTGGTGAGGCGAGCTGGACTGAGGCAGCAAGAGAGGAGGCGAGCTGGACTGAGGCGGCAAGAGGGGAGGCGAGCTGGACTGAGGCGGCAAGAGGGGAGGCGAGCTGGACTGAGGCGGCAAGAGGGGAGGCGAGCTGGACTGAGGCGGCAAGAGGGGAGGCGAGCTGGACTGAGGCGGCAAGAGGGGAGGCGAGCTGGACTGAGGCGGCAAGAGGGGAGGCGAGCTGGACTGAGGCGGCAAGAGGGGAGGCGAGCTGGACTGAGGCGGCAAGAGGGGAGGCGAGCTGGACTGAGGCGGCAAGAGGGGAGGCGAGCTGGACTGAGGCGGCAAGAGGGGAGGCGAGCTGGACTGTGGCGGCAAGAGGGGAGGCGAGCTGGACTGTGGCGGCAAGAGGGGAGGCGAGCTGGACTGTGGCGGCAAGAGGGGAGGCGAGCTGGACTGTGGCGGCAAGAGGGGAGGCGAGCTGGACTGTGGCGGCAAGAGGGGAGGCGAGCTGGACTGTGGCGGCAAGAGGGGAGGCGAGCTGGACTGTGGCGGCAAGAGGGGAGGCGAGCTGGACTGTGGCGGCAAGAGGGGAGGCGAGCTGGACTGTGGCGGCAAGAGGGGAGGCGAGCTGGACTGTGGCGGCAAGAGGGGAGGCGAGCTGGACTGTGGCGGCAAGAGGGGAGGCGAGCTGGACTGTGGCGGCAAGAGGGGAGGCGAGCTGGACTGTGGCGGCAAGAGGGGAGGCGAGCTGGACTGTGGCGGCAAGAGGGGAGGCGAGCTGGACTGTGGCGGCAAGAGGGGAGGCGAGCTGGACTGTGGCGGCAAGAGGGGAGGCGAGCTGGACTGAGGCGGCAAGAGGGGAGGCGAGCTGGACTGAGGCGGCAAGAGGGAAGGCGAGCTGGACTGAGGCGGCAAGAGGGAAGGCGAGCTGGACTGAGGCGGCAAGAGGGAAGGCGAGCTGGACTGAGGCGGCAAGAGGGGAGGCGAGCAGGACTGAGGCGGCAAGAGGGGAGGCGAGCAGGACTGAGGCGGCAAGAGGGGAGGCGAGCAGGACTGAGGCGGCAAGAGGGGAGGCGAGCAGGACTGAGGCGGCAAGAGGGGAGGCGAGCAGGACTGAGGCGGCAAGAGGGGAGGCGAGCAGGACTGAGGCGGCAAGAGGGGAGGCGAGCAGGACTGAGGCGGCAAGAGGGGAGGCGAGCTGGACTGAGGCGGCAAGAGGGGAGGCGAGCTGGACTGAGGCGGCAAGAGGGGAGGCGAGCTGGACTGTGGCGGCAAGAGGGGAGGCGAGCTGGACTGTGGCGGCAAGAGGGGAGGCGAGCTGGACTGTGGCGGCAAGAGGGGAGGCGAGCTGGACTGTGGCGGCAAGAGGGGAGGCGAGCTGGGCTGAGTAGAGGTGAAGAGAAAAAAAGGTGCAGAGGTAAGGCGGGCGAAGGGGAGTAGAGCAAAAGTGAGGCAGTAAGATGTGAGGTGTGAAAAAGTGGGTGCGGTCAGACAGAAAAGGTGCTGTGGGTTAAGGTGAGGCCAGAAGGGAGAAGGCAGGAAGAGGAGAGATGATTAGAAGTGAAGTGGGCAGATGTGGTTAAAGGTAGGCAGAGTTGCTGTGGGGCGCAGGTTGTGCATATCTGCCTTAGATAAATCCTTCTGAAGGCCTTTAGTTGAGATTCTGTTTTATGAGCATAGGGTACAGTAAGGCATTATTATGCAAATTATACATGCGCATTCTAAGAATTGTTACACTTTCCTAGATGCCTTGTGCGTGTATCTATGCAGGCTGGCCATAAGAAGTAACCATTAAAGCAGACCAACATTTAAAAATGACTTAAAGTGGACCAACACCCGATGCTGATCGGCCCGGGAATCTCTAAGATTCCCGGGCCGATCAGCATCGGGCCTGCGGGGCACCCCGATTGGGGGTGCCCCGCTGTGTGAAACCCCCCCGAAAGCCCCGAAATCCTTACCTGCTCCTCGATCCAGCGGCGCATGCGCGAGCCGCCGCTGCTCGTGCATTTGTGAATGGCTGGCGCGGGCGCGCTCCCTGTAAGAGTGACGCGCGGGAGGCTGCAACGGTCACGTGGGAGCGGGGACAGGTGAGTTTTTGGGGCTTTCTGGGGGGTTTCACACAGCGGGGCACCCCCGATCGGAGTGCCCCACCGAAGTGGACCGATACCCAGGATAGTCAAAATCCTGGGTGTTGGTCCACTTTAAACCAGACCAACACAACAAACAGTGCTCATATGCATCCCTCCCCAGGGAAATTTAGATTGCTGCACTTAAGCTCCTGATGAATGAATGAAGAATGGCGTTTGCAGGTCACCTGCAAAGCTTGAAATGCTGCTGGAAATTACTGTGCATTGTCAGTTATGTCAGTTGAATCCAGGCAGCAGCATGGCTGAAATACTGGGAGAGGAAGCTCCAAAATGGCCGCTACCTTTCTTTCTCTCATATTCCACTTCAGGGTATCCCCGAATCATATACGAGTGGGTTAACTCTCGTCCAAAGGGCAGGACTGCAAGCAAAAGGTGTGGTTCCTCCCGGGCCTATATATATACTTCTTGCTGCTCTCCGCAAACCATTTTCATTCTTGCAGTTGACCTGGACTGCGAAGGTTATGCTTGGATTTATTTTCTTTAAATTCATTTATAATCCTTTTTATACGTTTTTGTTCAGGAAGCGGGGGATTTAACCCTGTCTGTCTTCCAGGCCCTTACGGTCCTGCCGATCTGGTGGCCCCACTATGCCTCCTGGAGTCAGTTAGGCCAGTAGCGCCGGATCAGGGTTCAAATTAAGGGTAGGCGCTATGGGGTGTCACTTGTATTTTTGTGAAGGACCCCCAAGGGCTGGTAGATCCCTGCTAAAGAGACATCCAGCCGCAGGTTCTGTCTGGTCACCTGCAGGGTGGACTATGGGGAAAATATTTCCTCTTTGCCTGTTCCTTCCACATATTAGGCCCTGGGGCGAGAGCAGTGCATTTTTTACATTGTATTTATTTACTTAATTATTTGTTTGGCAGGTGTTGGGAGGATAAGTTAGCATTTCAGTATTTTGAATTTCGCGCCAGTTTTTTATGAAGCACTGGCATTGGTCGAGGGGCGGGGTTGGCCTCGGTCTCGTTTCAGCTGAGAGAGGAGGCCAGGGGCCACTTTCGCAGGACTTCGGGCAGCGGGATCTGCTGCCGCGGTTGTCCAGACTGTGGGTTGAGCTTCAGGCCTCAGGCTGCACCTCCTAGGGCCACTGGATGGATCACCGGCTGAAGAAGAACGCTGGCCAGGCCGAGGCTCCCTTCGCCGGAACTCTCACCGCTGCTGCCATGCCTCCACCTGTGCCTGCCTGCAACCCCTTCAGCCGCCTCCCTAAGGCCACTGTCGGACCTGGGGTCTCCTGCTGCCTCACTGGCCATCTCTGATCGGATCTAGTAAGATCTTTTTACTTACTTTCCTGTTGTATTTTCTTTAAACAAAGCATATATTTTTAGATATTGTGGATAAGGGATATTAGGTTGTGGTTCACCTCAATGTCCTCGGAGTAATCACATTTGATTGGGATTCCTTATATACTTCGGACTTGGGCCCTCTGGGATAATGGGCTAACTTCACCATAACTGAGGCATCTGGGGTGTCCGCCCCATGTGCTCTGTGCCTGCAGAGGCCTCCAGGAATGGAAAGGCCCGCCTGTTATGATTTCACTGCCGCATTGGTACTATCCAGAATAAAGAGGCAGCTGCCCTTGGATGTATTTCCCTCTATGGGAGCCTCAGGGTTCGCTTCTTCGGGGTTTACTGCTCCTGCGCTGGCTCCACATCATTCTGATATTTCAGGTTTACATTTCCAGTTGGAAATGGCAAAGTGATTGGGCCACCTGCTTCCAAACTCCGGTCTCAAGGTCTTTAAAGGCATATGAAAAAGGGAGCTCTCATCCAGTAGAGAAGAGAGACATTTGGGTGGTTCTTCAGAAATGAAGCCCTCTGTGTTCAGGGAACAAATTAATCATCTGACTCTATTCTGGGAGTTTTAGGCTTCCCAGCTCATAGAGCCCCCAAAAGGAAGAAGGCATATCCATACAGGTCCGAAAAGCGAAGGCAGATCTTATCCAGAAAGAATGGAAGAAACCTGACAAGCTCCCCATCATTCCCAGAGTCATGGATACAAAGTATCCTTTTCCTTTTCCTACGGACCTAATTAAGAACACTGTTATTCCTGCTTTAGACAGTGCTTCCCTAAAAGACCCGGTGGATAAGCGCCTGGATTAGGTGTCCAAGCCTGCTTTTTCCATGATAAGATCAGCCCTACAGCTAGCATGCGCAGCAGTCATGGCAGGTAAGAAATGGTTAAACAGTTACATTCTCAGTTTCGGTCTGGTCACTCCCGTAATTCATGCTCTTGGTTGATCAAGTCCAGCATGGAAGTCTACAAATATGTCATCTCTGCTATGGTTTGTTAGAATCAATGCCAAAGGATTAGCCCTGTTGGAGGCATTGTCTATGGCTTAAGCAATGGTTGGGACTTCTTCTTACGAGGGGGTCGTCTTTTTGGGGAACGTTTGGACAATATTGTGAAGAAAGCCACAGGCGGCAGGCTTCCGCAAAGAAGGAAGCCCTTCTTATCATAAATCTTCCAATAATCGACCATTCCATGGCGGCAGAGGTTTCTTTTCCTCTAGATGCCGCAAGGAGTGCTGAAATAAACTTAGGGCCCAGAACAAGGCCAAGTCCTTTTGGCGAAACAAAGCTAAACTCCCTTCTAAGCCTTCCCAGACTTGAAGGGGCGCCCTCACCTTTCCGGTGGGGGGATGGCTTCTGCTTTTTGCTCATATTTGGAGGCTTCATGGATGCATGGATCCAATAAATAATATTACATACACTCCGCTCAACTCTTCATGACATTTGGGTTATTCTCCAGTAGAGGGCGAACTTCTGCATAGATGAATGCAAAAAAGGAGCTCCTCCCAGTCCATAAATACCTGGGACCTCCCACCAATTCCCCAGTTTCTTCTCTGCAGGAAGGCGAGCAAGACAGAAGATGAAGACTTCTCTTCCTTGCAGGTAAGGTTTTGTCCCTATTGCTGCCAGGACCTTTCCTAAATTATCCCTATTTGAGCCTCCCAGCCTTGGCTGCAGGTCCTGGTGAGGGTAGGTAGCACCTTAAGGGTGTGCAAGGAGCATCGCTCCACCGTGAGACCCCATCACAAGGGGTAGGCGGTTGCCCGGGTTTGGTGATCCCGGTGTGGGATGCCCTGTCCCTTTCATTACTATGACCAGATTCTGGCTGCGTGCTCCTGGCCGGTAAGGGCCTGTTGGCCACTTCCTTAGCTTATGCGGGGGCCCCTCTTTAGCAGGGGGGCCTCCTTTTCTCTCGCATGTGTGAGATTTATATGGATATATGTGATTATATATATATAGTATATATATATATATATATATACTTTGAGGCGATTGTGACTTATGTTGACTTCATTGTGTGTTACAGATTGCATCGTATATGTGCATGATAAGGGGATCCTTCTAGTCCTGGGGTCCCTAGTCTTAAAATCACCACAAATCCTTCCACTGGGACTTTTAAGGAGCATCCCGGGTTGCTTATTGCTTAAATTCCCTGCGGTCTTGCGACTGACCACAAGAATCACCATATGGATGCTCCGCAGGATACCGGGCTCGGGCTCCCTCTGGGACAATCCCGGCCATGTGTGGGTTGTGGTGCATCCCTTACGGGTGAGAATGTGCTTATTTGTATACCATGTGCACAAAAGGCCATATCGCGGCAGTCGGGTGCCCAGCCTTCTGGGTCGGCGCCTCCCGCTTCATCGCCTTCCCCTCCCCGCCTTATCCGTACCCCAAGTGACATTGGTGCCAGCAGGGAGTCGCATTCCGAAGTTTGTGCTAGGTTGGCCAGCATCGAGAAATTTATGGTTAGCGCGGTGGGCAAGAAGGCCCAGGCTAAAAAGAGACATTTGTCGTCTGTCCAGGCGACTTGGGATATTGATGATGATTCATGCGATATGTCGGATTATTCCCCGTTAGAGGAGGGGGAATTGTATGAGGAGTCAGAGGCTGACGATGTACGGTTTGGCGAGGCTGATGTTAGGCAGGCGCTGGGGGATGCTGTTGAGACGGCCATGGTTTTGTCACATCTCTTGGAGGTTTTGGATATTGCGCCACCTGAGGCGCCCCCTCTCAAGAAGGTGGAATTTTTTGGGGCCCACAAGCCCCGTTTGGAGTTCCCTACCCAGGGTCATTTTGATGCATTGATCCTTAGGGAATGGGAGAAACCTAGTCGGCCTCCGGGTCTTCCTCAGGGATGGGATAAGAAGTATCCTTTCCCGGTGGAAGCGGTTAAGCGCTGGGCTTCTCCTCCCAAGGTCGATGCGCCAGTTTTGGGGTTGACCAACTCCTCCGTGCTTCACACCCCAGACCCCACTTCCCTAAAGGATGGTGAGGATAGGCGCCTTGATCAGATGGCATGCCATGCCTTTGCCTGTGTTGGTTCGGCCTTGCGGCCTGTTTGTGCATCTGCGCTAGTGTCGGTGGGTGCTAGGTCTCTGATTAGGGACTGGTTAAATGACGCTCACCTTGATCCGGCCAGCGCTGAGTTCACTACGCTGAAAAGATTTGAATTGTTCATGGATTTTGTCTTGGCTGCTATGGAAGACACTATTGTTATGTGTAGTAGGACTTCAGCCTTATTGGTGGCCATGCGCCGATCGGTATGGCTCCGTCAGTGGACGGCGAACTTTGCGGCCAAGAAATCGCTCACAGTGCTTCCCTTCTTGGGTACGCGGCTGTTTGGAGATAAGTTGGATGCTGTGGCAAAGGGAGGTAAGTTACCTCAGTGGAAGAAACAGCGCCGTCCCTTTCGGGGGGAAGGCTCTTTCAATCCTTCCTTTCGGGGTGCCAGAGCTGGTAGAGGTTTGGCCTTCTCGGGGGTCAGAGGCTCTTCCTGGAACAGGGGCAGAGGTCGGGCCCGTCCCACTTCTGCCTGGGGTTCCAAGTCTAAGCCTGCGGGTAAACCAGCTCAGCAATGAAGGGGCGCCCTCACCCGCACGGGTGGGGGGACGGCTGCGGCTCTTCTTCCAGGTCTGGGCCCGGGAGGTCACAGACAATTGGATCTTGGAAGTGGTCTCTTCCGGGTACAAACTGGAGTTCGAGTACTGGCCTCCTCCAAGATTTTTAAGGTCTCGGGTGCCCTTGGACCCTCAGGCTGCACAGGGGCTCCTGTTAGCAGTAAGAAACCTTCTGGACATGGGAGTTGTATGCCCGGTGCCTCCGTCGGAGAGAGGCAGGGGTTTCTACTCCAATCTTTTCACGGTTCCCAAGAAAGAAGGTTCTGTAAGACCCATTCTGGACCTCAAGGTCCTCAACAGATTCATCAGAACCAAGAAGTTCCGCATGGAGACTGCGCTCGGCCATCAATTCCCTTCGTCAAGGGGATTTCATGACATCCATAGACATCAAGGATGCGTATTTGTATGTTCCAATTTTTCCAGCGCATCAGAGATTCCTCAGGTTCGAGGTGGACGATCAACATTTTCAGTTTGTAGCCCTTCCCTTCGGGTTGACCTTGGCGCCGAGGGTCTTCACCAAGGTTCTGGTGGGCATAATGGCCTTATTCAGAGCTCAGGGAATTCGCATTGTGCCGTATCTGGACGACCTATTGATTTCAGCTTCTTCCCTCCGTCAGGTGGAGCTGGACACCCACCAGGTGGTGTCGACCCTGGATGGGTTCGGGTGGGTGATCAACCGCCCCAAGTCCTCTCTCTCGCCATCACGGGTGATTTCATTCCTGGGCATGAATCTGTATACCATTCAGGCCAGAGTGTTTCTACCACAGACCAAGGTGCAGGGGATTCAGGATCTGATCCGCCTTCTTCTTCTCCTTTCCCCTCTATCCGACAGGGGATGAAACTGGTGGGATTGATGGTGGCCTCCTTCGAGGCAGTCCCGTTTGCGCAGTTTCACATGAGATCTCTTCAACTTCATCTATTGACGCATTGGGACAGGTGTCCGCTGTCATTGGATCAACCGTTCAGGATGTCTCCCAGGATTCGGCAGTCCCTTCTTCGGTGGTGGCTGGAGTCGAGCAACCTGTTGAGGGGCAGATCCTTTCTGGTTCCTCGCTGGGAGACGGTTACCACGGATGCCAGCCTGTCGGGCTGGGGAGGTTTCTGGAAAAGTCATCAGTTCAGCGGGGTGTGGGGTCCTCAGGAGGCTCACAACCCCATCAATATCTTAGAGCTCAGAGCCATCCGGCTTGTCCTGTCACGGCTGACGTCGCACTTACAGGGTCTTCCGGTTCAGATTCGTTCAGACAATCGGACGGCGGTAGCCTACATCAGTCACCAAGGAGGGACTTGCAGCAGGAGTGCCCTCAGGGAAGTCTCTCTGATCCTGCATTGGGCGGAGAGCAATGTTCCTTGCATTTCGGCAATCTACATTCCGGGAGTGGAGAACACGGAGGCGGACTCCCTGAGCAGGGGGTTCTCTCGCCAAGGAGAGTGGTCTCTCAACCCCAGGGTTTTTCGGTTTCTTTGTCGCAAATGCGGGACTCCGGAGGTGGATCTCTTTGCCTCACGGCACAATCACATACTCCCGGCCTTTGTGTCTCTATCTCAGGAACCTCTAGCTCTGGCAGTGGATGCCTTGTCCCTTGCTTGGAAGGATCTGGGGTTTCTGTACCTGTTTCCTCCCTTCTCCGTGCTGGGCAAGGTAGTTTGCAAACTGGCTCTGGAAGGGGCACCAGCAATTCTGGTGGCTCCAAGGTGGCCAAGAAGGGTTTGTTACGCAGACGTAAGGCTGGCGGTAGATCAGTACCGGCTTCCCATGTTTCCGGATCTGTTATCTCAGGGTCAACTACTTTATCCCAATTTACCAACGCTGGCTTTGACGGCTTGGCTGCTGAAACCTTCATTCTGAAGGAGGAAGGTTTGTCTGAGGCTGTTCCCTTTGATTAGAGCTAGGAAGCGGTCCTCTTCTGGCATTTACTATAGGACTTGGCGGTCCTATATTGACTGGTGTGAGGCTAGGGCCTTGCCTTGCAGGGTGTTTTCGATCCCTAGGATTTTGGAGTTTCTTCAGCACGGTCTGGATCTTGGGTTCCAGCTTAGTACCTTGATTGATTATAAGACCTGGAGGATGCTTGTATGTTTTTAAATTGTCTTTTGTGTACATGTGGTTTTTAGTTGGTGTTCTTGTATGAATTAAAAGATCGTTTTTTCATATATCTGGTGGTGTGCCCTAAAAGGTTTCTTTTGAATTCTGAAGGTTGTTTTTTTCTTAGTACCTTGAAGGGGCAGGTCTCTGCTCTGTCTGTTTTCTTCCAAAGATCTTTTGCCTTACACCCGCTGGTTAAGACTTATTTCCAGGGGGTCACTCATGTTCGACCCCCTCGGAAGGCTATGGTTCCTGTTTGGGATTTGAATTTGGTTCTTTCGGCTCTCCAGGGTCCTCCTTTTGAGCCGTTACAGGATATTGCTCTTTCTGTTTTCACTCAAAAGGTTGCCTTCTTGGTGGCTATTACCTCTGTTCGGCGTGTCTCTGAGTTGGTGGCTCTGTCGATTCAGGCCCCTTACTTTGAAAGACACCAGGACAAGGTGGTCTTTCGCTTTAAGCCAGATTTCCTTCCTAAGGTGGTTTCTGCTTTCCATCTCAATCAGGATATTGTTCTCCCTTCCTTGTGTCCTAAGCCTAGCAATGACAAGGAGAGGGTTTTGCACAATTTGGATGTGGTTCGCTGTGTTAAGTACTATTTGGTGACTACTTTTTCTTTCCGCAAGACGGATGCCTTTTTCGTGGTGCCCTGCGGGCCCCGGAAAGGTTTGGCGCCCGCCAAGTCTACCATTAGGAAATGGATTTGTCAGGCCATTGTTGGGGCCTATTCTGCTAAGGGGAGGACTCCCCCTTTTAGGGTCACTGCGCATTCTACTCGTGCTGTCGGTGCGCCCTGGGCTTTTCAGCACCAGGCTTCTGTTGAACAAATTTGTAAGGCTGCTACTTGGTCTTCCGTTCATACTTTTTCCAAGTTTTACAAGGTTGATGTGTGGACTTCAGTGGATGCCGTTTTTGGCCGCAAGGTTCTGCAAGCTGCAGTGGTTTAAGTTGGTGCATTCTTTACTGTTTATGGTTCCCTCCCATGACGGACACTGCTATTGGATGTCCCAAATGTCATGAAGAGTTGAAGCGGAGTGTATGTCACACTTGGAATAATACCGTTTTGTGAGTACTCCCCTTTAAAACGGATATTATAAGTGTGACATACACTTCACCCCACCCTTTTGGTTTTTTGCATCCTTTATATGGTGAACCTTTGTTTCTTGGTTGTTAGTATTGTTATATTTTGTTCTTTCTGGTCCTCTTACTGCTATTTTACACTGGGGAATTGGTGTGGGTCCCAGGTATCTATGGACTGGGAGGAGCTCCTTTTTTGCATTCATCTCTGCAGAAGTTCTCCCTCTACTGGAGAATAACCCAAATGTCATGAATAGTTGAAGCGGAGTGTATGTCACACTTATAATATCCGTTTAAAGGTGAGTACTCACAAAACGGTATTTCCTTCAGGCTACAAGATCGAGCTGGGGGCCAGACCTTCTCAAGAAAAAGCAGAAGCATTGAGATCCATGGTAGCTCACCTATTACAACTAGGAGTAATCCATCCTGTTCCTGTTTCAGAGAGAGGTTGCAGTTTTTACTCCAATTTGATTATAATCTCCCAAGAAGGACAGCTCATTGCACCCAATTCTGGACCTCAAGGGCCTCAACAGTTTCATCTGACTTCACAGATTTTGCATGGAGTCATTAAAATCCACAATTGCCCTTCAGCCAGGGAATTTTATGACCACAGTGGATATTAGGGGCGCCTACCTGCATATACCCATCTTCCTGGGCAATCAAAGGTTTTTACGTTTCGCAGTAGATGGCCTACATTTTTAGTTCATGGCTCTTCCTTTTGGCCTGTCTTCGGCTCTAAGGGTTCTAACCAAAGTTCTGTCAGGCCTCATGGCTCTTCTGAGGCATCAGGGGCTACAAATTACCCCATACTTAGACGATCTTCTGATCAGAGCCTCATCTTTTCAGGAGGCCATGAGAGATACGCTAGAAGACTTTGGCTGGTTAATTAACTGTCCAAAGTTGCACATCATTCCCTCAAGAATCTTTTCTGGGAATGACCTTAGACACATTTCCGGCCCAAAGTCTTTCTCCCAGAGCAGAAGAGACTTTAGCTTCAGGCCAGGGCATAGGCTCTCTTGGCCTGCCCTCACATGATGATCTTTCAGGTAATGCGTCTGTTGGGCTTGATGGTTTCTTGCTTTGAGGCAGTGCTATTTGCACAGTTCCACACAAGACCACTGCAGTTGGAATTACTGTCAATATGGGATTGAACTGCAGAAACCCTGGATCACCCTTTTTGACACACTCAGCAAGTCAGTCTCTAGCCTGGTGGCTGAATCCCCAACCTCTTCAGATGGGCAGATCCTTTCTTCCAGTCATGGGGTCACAAACGATCCAGGGACAGTGGGGCCCATGGGAGAGCAGACTTCCCATAACTATCCTGGAGCTGAGAGCAATTCTACTGTCTCTCACACATTGGACCTCCAATCTGAGGGGTCATCCTGACCGGGTTCAAGCAGACAACAGTACGGCGGTGGGATATATCAACCACCAGGGGGGCATCAGAAGCAGGAGAGCTCTCAAGGAGGTGAGCCGGGTCTTACTCTGGGCCGAGAAGAATGTTCCATGCATATCGGCGATCCACATACCAGGAGTGGACAAAATGCTAGCTGATCATCTAAGCAGGACGACCTTGGATCAGGGAGAAGGATACCTCAGTCAGGGGATTTTTCAGGCCCTATGCATTCACTGGGAGCTCCCAGACATGGATCTCTTTGATTCCCGCCGCAATCGTAAAGACCCTCTGGCTATAGCAGTAGATGCCCTGACCCTTCCTTGGTCAGTATTCTCTGTGTTCCATTCCTGGGTCGAGTACTAAAGAAGGTAGCTCGCGAGGGGATCCCAACCATCCTGGTAGCACCCCATTGGCCAAGGAGAAATTGGTTTTTAGACATAGTAAGAATGTTGGAAGGCGACCACTGGCAGCTGCCCGACGATCCAGATCTCCTCACACAGGAGGCCTCTATGGCACCCCAGTTACGAGTTCTGGCTTTGACGCCTGGCTATTGAAGCCTCTATCCTGGCAGAAAGAGGCTTATCTGCCAGTGTCATCCGGACAATGATTCGATCAGAGTCCAGAAGGTCTTTATCGCTTGTAGGACATTTTCTGTCTTCGGAATCCTAGAATTTTTGCAGAGGGTGCTCGATGAGGGACTTCAGTTGAGTGCCCTAAAAAGACAGATTGCTGCCTTATCCATCTTTTTTCAGAAGCCCATTGTTGAAAATAAACTTACAAGGAAATCTCGCAGGGGGTAACCCATGTGCGACCTCCCCGAAAGCCTCTTCTGCCTGTTTGGGGCCTGAATTTATAGCCTCCCTTTGAACTGCTGGCAGAAGTTTCACTGGGGTTGATGACATTTAAGGTCAATATCCTAGTGGCAATTACATCTGTGTGGCGGGTTTCTGAATTAGCAGCCTTATCAGTTAAGCCTCCTTATTTAGTCCTACTCAAGGACAAGGCTGTCTTCCATTTTAAACAGGACTTTCTTAAGGTTGTTTCTCCCTTCCATCTTAACAATGAGGTAGTTTTGCCCTCCTTATGTCCCGCTTCGGTTAACCATACAGAGAGAGTCCTCTACTCCATGGACGTAGTGGGAGCTCTTAAATATTATATCTCCGCTACTCAGACCTTCTGCAAGATTTGGCTCCTTGTTTAATATATTTTAGGTGCCACAGAAAGGTCTAGAGCTAGCTAAGTCCATCCTCAGCCGATGAATTAGACAAGCAGTGATTTAAAGCCTACGTCTCCAGGGGGAGGAATCCTCCTCTTCGGGTTACGGCCCATTCTACCCAAGCTGTCAGTTTCCTGGACCTGGCTTGTATATATGTATGTGTTTTAGCATTTAAAGGGAAAAAAGGATGAAAAGAGGAGTTTTAACGTGTCTCCTTGTCTTTCCAACAAAACGTGGGATCTCTTAGGATGCCTTCATCCTCCTGGGAGGCTGTTCCTACTGCTTTTCAATTACTGGATTGTGAAGAGCAACCGGAAGCATACATAGGCCGGGAGGAACCACAACTTTTGTCTTGCAGCCCTGCCTTTCAGACAAGAGTTAACCCATTCATACCTGATTTGGTGATGTCCTGGAGTGGAAGAGAGAAACCAATTCTACAGGTGAGAATCACAGAATTGTATTTCTCCAACTGTTCCAGGCTGTTGGTCCGGTTTAAGGAAGCATGTTGCAGATGGGTTGAGAGCACAATTTTTGTATCATTATTACATGTGTGCTTGTTTTGTTTTAATAGTCAGAAGACAAACATGGCATCACCCCTCTGCTGTCTGCTTGCTATGAAGGACATTTGAAAACTGTCAAACTGCTTCTAGATAGGGTAAGCAAAACATTATTTGCATTGCATGAAGTGGCTGTCTGCTGCCCAAAGTTAAATCAATGGCATGTGTACCTCTAGGGGTATTAATCTTGGTTCTTTTTGGTATAGCAAGTCTTAAAAGAAATAAAATAAATAAGCTGCTCCCGGGATGTATTTTAATCATTTAAAGAGGACCTCAATTTTTCCTGGCACCTTTGTACCTGGACCCAATCTACCTGCTTCTGCTGCCTGTGAAGGGGCTCATTTTTCATGGATCTCTGTATAACAGGGGACAGGTGCGCATGTCTTCATCAGATGTATATCTGCTGGAAAAGGTGAGTATCTCTCTAATGCAGTACTCACTGATGGCATGAGGGGGAACCAGTATCTTCCCTGGCACGTATCTGCAAAGGAGGTTTAAAGTTCTTCTTCAGCAGGAACTGTTTCAGATGCCATATCTCAGCTTATGGTAAGCTGCAGCAAGGAAAGAGTTACACTGACTTTTTTCTGTAAATCGGGAACAGCTGGTACAGGGCAAATCGTGTTTCCTTTTCAGCCCATTCCTCTTCAGTATGGTTAGTGGCAGTGACATTTCTTTGTGATCTCATTTAAATGTCGTGTGAGGCTTTTCCCTGGTGTGGCATCTGTGTGCCCAGAGCACCTCCAGGTTGGGGAAGTTATAAGCTGCTGCATGAAACAGAAATTCTGGAATAAATAGACTTAATCTGCCTGGGCAGCTGTGAGGGTTTTCTCCGTAGCCTGGCTGTTCTGCAAATTAAAGCATGTCGTGCTTATTTAGCATATCTTATTATTAGGTAAATATTGAAGCCTTCCTGTGAGCTGTTTGCATTGGGCTTTGTGGAAAAACACTAATTTATTATGCGTTAAAGGGGGGCTTGTTTTTCCACCCGACGATGAGTGTAATAGGTGACACAGATGGCTTTCCATGAATGCACTTTTTACATGTAAAGTAAATGTAATTGAAAGCGCCGGAGGGATGCGGCTCTGTGCTATAGACCATGATGGCGGCGCCATGGACCCGGAGTGCTGGATGAGCGGCGCTGACCCATGGAGTAGGTAAGGCTTTTTTTCCTTTGTAACCCCCCCCTTGTCCTGCCTCAACGCCAGGGCAGGGTGGCAAGGCGGGGTCATAGATTGACTGTAGTTCTTCTTTAAATGCTTGTAGTATGGGGGGGGGGGGAGCCCCTAGCTAACTGATATTGTGAAATTGTTGAAAAAACTGTAAAGGAACTTAAAGGGACCATCCTGGCTACAAAAACAAAACATCACCTACCTGCCAGCCTACAATCTTGGTGCCACATAGTCCCATGAGCTGCATCTGTGAAGCTGAGGCATGCATGTAGCAATTCACCATTGATTTGCATATTGGTGCTGGATCCCATGCTCCTCTCATGACTGGCAGCAGGGAAGCATACTGAGGCCAGGTGTGGAGTGTGCTTTCGACACCTGAACAAACCGTGCTGAAACCAGAAAGCGAGAATTATGGGTACCTCCATACACGACTGGCAGCAAGAAAGCATACTGAGGCTGGGCAGTGCAGCCTGTCAACAGCGGAGCCAGCTGTGCTGAAACCAACATTGGAGCTTAGGTGCCTTTTGTACGCAGGCCTTGCCCACTTTCAGACCTGATAACGGAACTGGGGCTCCCAGCTTCACATACCGGTGCTGCAGGATCACTTTCAGCAGCCAAATAAAAAACAGAGTATTTACTTTTTTGAAACAAACAAGGTGCCAGGCCTCCCTGCCAGATCTCTCCTCTGCTTTCTACTTTAAACTAGTCATTTCTTTTTTTCTAAATGCCTGTGCTGGAATTATTGGAATTATTTCCGCTCCCGGGCCTCTGATCTTCAGGAGGGGGCCCGGAATAGACGCCCCCCCCCCCCGCGCTTCCGTCGCGCCGACCGACATCTGAAAGAAAAAATTAAAAATGGCACAAACTCACTTGACAGCCCGATCGCTCCTCCGATGTATTCTCTTCACCAGGGGGGCTCCGATCCCCCTCTGGACTTGCCACGCTTTGGGTGAGAACCCAGCAACGGGCCCTCACCATCCTCTTCGGGCGGCGATGGCCCCGCCCCTAGTCCTCCCACTTGCCGGAGGAGCTGGATGATGTCATCCTGCTCCTCGTATACCGGCACCGGGCTCCGATCTGTCACTTGTCGGTAGCGATCGGAGCAGGGAGGGTGGGAGGCAGGGAGGCTCTGATCCCCTGCCTCCCACCCGTCCTGCTCCGATTACTACCGACAACTGTCATCTGCAGCGGTGCGGGACACTGGATGGGAGGGAAGTATAAGTGAAAAAAAGAATAAAATATTTTTTGTCTGGTGTCTTTTTTACTTTTAACTATTTGTGAACTGGTAAGGGGTCCATGAGACCCCTTTTACCAGTTTACAAGGCTCTGGGGCTGGCAATCACCTGCGGTTAGCGGGTGACTTGCCATAACCCCCAGCCCCCCCATTACCTGCCTCCCCAACGGCCGGGGGGGGGGCAGAAGGGCCCAGGCCACTTAGTGCCTATGTGGGCTAGTAGCCTGCAGGTCCAGGGACCACCACCACTGGCCCCTGCGTCCTGTTCTACAAGCCCCCATAGTCCGGGTTGGTAATGCTGGGTAAGGGGGACCCTACGTCATTTTTTGGGGGGATTTTAAGGATTTTTAACCCTTTATAATTCTCAAAAAAAAGAGATCCCCCCCCCTAGAGGACCCTATGTCATTATTTTTTTTTTTTAAATTAACCCCTTACAACTGTCCAATCATATTGCATAGTTGTATCCTATCTGAAATCTCCTAAACTGCTGTTTCAGTTTGGGGGGCAGGAAAGGGTGTCTACCAATACATATGTGGTACCGTAGTAACCGGGAGAAATGGGGCTTACACACGCAATAATAAACTCTGCTCCCACAGCGGAGGAAGTTTCTGCCTGCTCTTTGTGGCTCCGCTAATTTCCAAACTTTTCATGGCGATAGAGGTTCATTTAACTCCAGACACAGAGAGGAGTTCTGGAATGAGCCTAAGACCCAGAGCAAGGCCAGTTCCTTCTTGTGGAATAAGTCTAAACCTCCTTCCAAGCCTTATCCAGCATGAAGGGACGCCCTCACCCTGTCGGATCCAAGAGATAGTTTTGTCTGGTTAGAAGATCGAGTTGGGGGCCAGGCCTCCTCAAAGGTTAATTTCATCAAGGCTGTCCCAGAATCTAGAGAGGCAGAAGGATTCATTTCCGCAGTGGCTCATCTGTTGCAACTGAGAGTGGTCTTTCCCATCCTCCAGTCAGAAAGGTGTATTTTTTTTTCCAATCTATTTGTAATCCCCAAGAGGGATGACTCGGTGCGTCCAATTCTGGGTCTCAACAAGTTTTTCCAACTTCAGAGATTTCGAATGGAATAGTTAAGGTCCACGATAACCGGACTGCAGCAAAGGTTTTATCAATCCTTATGGCTCTTCTAAGGAGCAAGGGAGTGCATATCATCCCATACAATCTACTAATCAGAGCTCTGTCATTTCAAGAGGCTTTGAGGGACACGCAGTGTTGTCAATTCTGGAAAACTTCGGGTGGATAATCAAGTACCCAAAGTCGCATGAGATTCCATCAAATGAATATCTTTTTGTAGAATGATTATCAACTCAACACAGGCCAAAGTTTTTCTCCCGGAGCAAAAGAGTCTCTCTCTCTCTTCAGGCCAAGAAGGAAGCTCCTTTTTGTTGGCCCTCATCCGACAGTCCGTCAGGGGATTCGTCTTCTGGGGTGGATGGTGTCTTGTTTCGAAGCGGTGCCATTTGCACAGTTCCATAAGACCCCTGCAACCAGAATACTCTTTAATACTCCGGAGTTCCTGGATCTCCCCTTTCACTTACCGGTAAGACAGTCTTTGGCCTGGTGGTTGAGCCCCCGTCCTCTTCAGGTGGGCAAATCTTTTGATCCAGTAGACTGTTGTCACCACAGATGCCAGCCTAACCGGCTTGGGAGGTGTGATAGGTGCCTAGACTGTCCAGGGACAATGGAATCAAATGGAGAGCAGATTACCTATCTATGTTCTGGAATTAAGAGCAGTTCTGTTATCGGTCAGACATTGAACCTATGAGCTGAGAGGTCATCTATTCAAGATTCAAGTCGACAACATGCAGTGGCTTATATCAATAACCAGAGGGGCACCAGAAGCAGGTGTGCTCTCAGGGAGGTGAGTCAGATTTTGCTCTGGGCTGGTTCCCCCTATCTGAAGAGATTGAAATAATGCAGATGGGTTTAAATTTGTTCTGTCTGCCTCGGCACAACCAGAGGATTAGCAAGCCAGAGTGAGGAATCTTTTTGAAATGTACATCAGAACACCACTTTGATGTATGATGATGAATATAAACACATTGTTGCTCTAGAGAACTGTTTTCTTTTATAGCAAAAACTAAAAATAAAACATTAATCGATAAACTCAGCACCTTGAGCACATCATATATTGGCACACTAGATTGGAAACTTTAAAAATTTCCGTTGAAAGTGGAACCCTTTAAACCAGAGCAAGGCAGGGCAAAATATATTACAGCTTCTGTGGATTTGCGGCAGACCCTAGATCGGAAACGTCTACTGTCGTGAGAGGAGGGATGTGTCTGAAGGAGGGCTGCAGCAGTGGAGGCTGCTTCTTCTGAGCCACTGGCCCCCTGGCCCTGTCAATAGATGCAAGATCCAGCAAGCTGATGGTCGGTGTGCAAAAAAAACATTAGCACGTTTTGGGGAGTGTCCCCCTTAGTCGTGCTGCTGTCTGTAACTAGGAATAGGTGTTATAAGTAAATTGAAGGGAGGGCAACATGCCGTTATGGGTGGCCCGGGGACCAGGAATGGTTTTAGAGTTGACATTATAGCCCATAACGTGGACTCCCATGCGTGAGGGGGGCTAAGGACTGAGAGCGTCGCACACTCAGGTCCGCCCTATTATTTGCCACTACTAGTCTGTTATGGACCAATGATGTTGCGGGAGGGGCCGGGATATGACAAAAGGTCTTCCTCCTGCCCGGCCCTCACTGTGGGTTGTCCGATGATAGCAGCGCAGACCTTACACTAGAAACTTTCTCCAGATAGCAACAAGCCACAGGACAGTTTTGTCCTGGATATTTATATATAGATTCCAGACAGCGCCTCCCTCCATCAACTTGAATATTTCTTTACAGCTGTGTGATTGATAAAGCGTGCACCTTTATGTATCGCCAAGCCGCCTCCGCACAACACGGCGCAATCTGTTTACATTGGCTCATTTCAGCATCTCTCTTCAATCTGTTTCACGGCAGAAATCAAGGCCCTGCCATTATGCTTTGCCTGCAACAGTATACGGTTGCAGCTCTCCAGGGGAGCGATGGTGCTCGCTTTGGTCGTCCATAGCCATGATTTGTTTTGTTTATATAATATAAAAGCTTAGGTGTATGGCACGTCACATATTTTACCTGATTTTGCTATTTAAAAAGGGGGGGCGGGGTGAGAAGCCTTTCAGTGTCTGGCAGATAGCGCAGCATCTGTGAGGGATTGTTACGCCAACACTAATGGCTTTTTACATTCTAGATTACAAAACAATGTCTGCTTCCGAAGATGGAACAGCACACAGAATTTGTGGATTAATTGCTTTGATTATTGGCTGCTGTGTAAAGCGATAAAGTGGGCCAGTTCTAAAAATTCGCAGTGGACCCAAAGCAATATTTTATGTCTTCTGTTGCATGTGGAGGACGGCAGCCTCAAGACTTATTCATTCTGAACAATGGGTTTTGATTTTGTGTTCATCAGAGATTTTGGACATTTTAAAATGTTTTTTCATTAAATTACATCAGAACCTCCCCGACAGCAATTGCCAGAATGAGCATAGGCAGAGTTCCTTAGCTCTTCTCCCTTTTTTTTTTTTTTTTTTTTTTTTTTTATTCTATCAAAATGTTTTCTTTGTTTGTTTGATGTGGCCCCTCCCGGCCTACATATACTTTCGGCTGCCCTTCCCTATCCAGTTTCATTCTTGCTGTCCAGTTGGGACTGCGAAGATGTTGATTTGATT
This sequence comes from Gastrophryne carolinensis, assembly GCA_027917425.1. Lineage (NCBI taxonomy): Eukaryota > Metazoa > Chordata > Amphibia > Anura > Microhylidae > Gastrophryne > Gastrophryne carolinensis. The sequence continues at coordinate 40,593,509 of CM051238.1, forward strand.
TATTCTTCATTTATTTATCACCTCTTCCATTCAGGGGCACCCCAGTAGCAATGCCTTAAAGCGGACCTTCACTCTGAATAAGAGTCTATCTTATATGTTTCCCCCACCCTGTACATACAGATTGTCCACATTAAAAATCATCCTACCTGCATCTACTGCATGTTATGAGCCTTTAAACATCCAAGATGGCGGCTTATGGAAGCCGCCATCTTATCAGGCAGCCTGCAAACAGGAAGTGCCTCCTGACTGTGCTGCTCTGCATTCTGGGACTGCCAACCGTTACCTGACCCCAGCTCTGCTCTGTCTGAGCAAAGCACAGCTATAACCCGCCCCTCTGTACCTTATCCCACTCTCCTCTCCTCAGTAAGTGTAATGCTTCTGAGTCAAGATGGCGGCGCCCGTATCCTAAATTCCTGAACAGAGTTGCAGCCCAGTGGGGGAAAGAATAATAAGTTAGTGACTAAAAACTTAAAATATATTAATTTTAGGTGCTGGGGAACCGTTTTTTAAGAGTTTGGGCTTTTCATTAAATCATGGTGAAGGTCCGGTTTAATTTCAGCTGTAGGCGGAAATCGAAGATCGAAAAATGTAGCTCCTCGGCAGGCTGTGGCAGGATTTCCTCAGTTCTTTTCTTGCAGTTGCAAGGGACTGTGAAGTGCTGGAAGGGGGCGGGCCGCACCTGCGATGTAGATCTTACTGGCAGTGAGAGTAGGCCTGGACCACACTTGACAAAGAGTTGATGTTTATGTCCACTTTGAAGACAAAGCGGAACTATGGTCAAAATTGACATAATCCCTCTTAAATGTGCAGCAGTTGTGCATCGCGTCGGTAAAACTAATAACAGGTTGCCAGGGAACTCGCTTTTTCTGGGTCCTCTTCTATAGCTGCGGCCAACTGAAGGCAGGCTTTGGGCTTCACCTTTCAGCTTTTATGAATGCTGGGTGTGACCACTAATGAAAGGAAGATGCCCTCTTTACAGCTTGTTGTTCTGTAAGGGAGTGACCCACTGATCACATGATATATAGTAAAGCTGCACTGACCTGTACTGGCTGAATGTTCTGTTCCCCTTCCTCCATGTAGTGGTCACATATACTTATTTAGCTGCCTGTGAATGTTTTTGTGGGTTGGGGTGTTGTCCAAGTTTACTGCGGCTGTGTTCGACAACCAAAGTTTCCAGGCACTTTAGCCAAAATAATTTCCATTGCTTTATTTCTATAGATCTGAAGTAGTGTAAGCAAAGCCTTCAGCCCTTAAGATATTGAAATTCTTTCCCAGAATAATGTCAGTAGCCCATGCTCTCAGATTTTAGTCATTATTCAGCTGGTTTTGTCCGAAGCAGTTGCCCGGTTTGCAAATAATTGGAGCTTTTACAATTCTTGTGAACAGTCATCAAACTGCACATAGAGCAGTAAAGTGGCTTAAGTTGATGTGGAGCAGCAAGACCACAAGCTAAACATTAGTTTGCTTACATTTTGTTTTTCAACAAGGTGTGTAGGACCGTCTGCTTTCACGGTCCGGCTCAGAACTTATTTAAGTTATGACAAGTTGTATAAGGCTTTTGCACCCCTCATTTTACACTTGTGTGTGCTGTGTTGCCTGCCTCCTCTGCAGTGGGAGGTCTGGCTAGCCTGTTCAGGCGCCAGTTTGATCTGACATAAGTGTTTTGGGTTTCCCTTCCTATTTTGGAGGGTGGCTGAGCTGCTCTTTGAAGGTGCTTTGTAACTGGTGGCCTCACTGCTTCCAGGATTTATTTCTTGAATCTGGGCACCCTTGCCGATCCATGTTGTGAGGTCCCTCTAGTCTCAATGTCCCTGTTGGATCAGCACTAAAACATACTCTCCCATCTGGGAGTGCAGTTTGGTCCTTCCTCTTCAGCCTTTCAGAAAAGTGCCAGGACCAGTACCATACTTTTCGCCCTATAAAACGCAGTTATTTTTCTCCAAAAGTGGGGGGAAATGTCAGTGCGTTTTATCGGGCAAATGTAAAAACAAAATAACGACAAAAAAAAGTCAACTCGCATGTTGCGGGCGCTCCCGCGTTGCTGGCCGGGCTGCCTGCCACACTGCGGGAGGGCAGAAGAAGATGTAGGAGCGGCGTGCTCTGTCCCTTTCCCCACCACTGCTGTCACTGTGTCTTCCAGCAAGGGCAGCCGCAAACACCCTGCTCCGTACAGTCAGTGGTCATGGCCTGCACCAAGTGGGCACTGCTATATGGAGCGGGGTGTTTGCTTGTCCCAGCTGGTAAGAAGCAGTGGCAGCAGCGGAGTGGACAGCACCTGCCACTGGTCCATCTTCTTCTGGCCTCTGGCTGCTGTTGCTGCCTTTTTCCGTCTGGGGCACACGCAAACACCCAGCTCCATGCAGTGGGTGGGCGTGTCCTGCACAGTCGGCGGAGGCCGCACACACCCTTGTAAGGAGCTGGGTGTTTGTGTGTCCTGGCTTGTACGAAACGGCGACAGCAGCTGGAGGACAGAAGATGTAGGAGCGGTGAGTGCTGTCCCCGCTGCTGGTGCGACTGCTTACCGGCGGGGACACGCTAGCACCCGGCTCCGTACAGCTAGTGGGTGTCATCTGTGCCGACTCGGTGCAGGCCGTGCCAACCCGCTACTCGTAGCCGGGGGTTTGCGTGTGCCCTGGCCAGAAGAAGCAGCAACAGTAGCAGCGTGAACACTCCTCCACCTTCTTCTGGCCTCCTGCAGTGTGGCAGGGCGGGAGTGCCAGTAACATGTGAGCTGACTTTTTTTTTTCCATCTTTTTCTGCGAAGAAGAATGGGAGGGTGGGAATGCCACAGTCTGAGAATCGAATGGGGGGAATGCCACACTGCCTATGGAGAATGGGAGGGGGGAAATGCCACACTGCCTATGGGGAATTATATTCTTTTTCTTATATTTTTCCTACAAATCCTAGGTGCATCTTATAGGGCAAAAAATACGGTGACTGCCTTAAGGTAGTGCTCACAGGTTCTGTTTCTGCCTGAACAATCAGTTGGGAATTTTTCCCCATCCGGTGTTACATTGTGTGGATTTTTCATACATTAGTCCCTAGTCTGAAGTGTGGACTTTCTCCTCTTTTCTCAACCTACCCCCCTCCCACATGACTTTGTCTGGTGTTGACAGGTTGGCTTGTGGGGACTTCGTATTGATTGGAGCCTAAGGATAATGTGAGGTATATGGAGTCTGGCACACAAGTACCACTTTATTCCTCAGTTATAGCCCTGTCAATAAGATTTTTCTGAAGGGCGTTTCCACCTTGGTCCCTCACTTTAAGAATTGTGCTGGTCCTGGCCAGTCGATGACTGTAAAATAATTTATAAAAACAATATTGCTGGAGCATTGCTTGACTCACAGCATGCCATATCCATATTATTGAGAAGCTTCAGATATGGTTAACACCAGACTAGATTGTTAGCTTAGCCAGTGTTCGTGGTAAATGACCATGTCAAGGAGGCATCTGCCCCCAGGAAATACTCCAAGTATGTATAAACTTGTTCTATAGGGTGGTCACCAAGGCCCATTTGTTTCCATCGCACATAATAAAAGACTGGACAACAAGCGAAACCATTGCACCATGCAGGAAGCTGCTTATCTTTCCTGGAAAGAATCGGCGACGGCTAAATGGGATGAGCAAGAGCTAGACGTCCCACATTACCTGTCCAGCATTTTGTGGAACGCGTCTGAATGTCACATCTCGCTTTGTGCTGCGCCAGTGAGGAAGGTGAGGCGCTGATAGCTGCAGCCAGACAGATAAGAAGAAAACGTGTTTAGCCAAGACAGCTGGGAGCGTGAGGAAAATCATAATGGCCGCCAGCAAGAATACCAGCTTAGGAATGTGGCAAGATGGCTTGGGATTTTTTTTTTTTTTTTTTTTTTCTATGAGAATATAGATTTTTCCTCTGTATAATGGGAGCTGATGGGATCTTATGTAAAAATTGCTGGAACAGTGTGGAACCCAAGATCTTCAGAAAGGGAGAATGCAGACCTATAGTCGAAACACACTTTTGGTCTATTTATCCCCCTTCTCCCCAAGGTTATAACTCGTAAGGAAGCCCAACATTGGCCATAATAGCCTGGCAATCACTTGTGTATCTTATTTACTATTGCCCAATTTTTGTGCTTTTTAGTGGATTTCCAACTGGTGGGCATGGTTAGATAGGGGGATGCAGTGACCCCAAGGGTTGCTGAAGGAATTTAGGCTGGAATTCTGCTTTAACCCTTTAAGTACAAGCCTACCTGGGGATTTTGTCACCCTTTGTTGCCAGTCCATATTTTGCGCTGCACGTGTTCAACTGTGATTTTTGAAGGGATTTTCCAGGGAAATTGTATATTGTTTTTTTTGTAGAGTCTGTGCTTTAACATGGCATTTCTTGTTTGCCATTTTTTTAAGTGAATTCTCAATATTTTGGGGTGAAATATGTACAACAAAAATAAAAAAATCTATTTTTTTTTAAATTGCTATGCGCACCTTGCAGTTTTTCAAGAAAAACAACTCTTTACATTTGAAATACCAACAACAAACTATATATTCTCTGGAAGTACACACCTCAAGCTTTCTAGGCGTATCAGGCTTGTTGATGTAGCCACAGTTTTCTGGAAGTAATCCCTCAATGAATTCTTTGGTTACGCAGAGTTTCCCTAAAAAAGTATAAAAAAGCAGAATCAAACACGCGGAGCGGTGTTGTGAGTCTCCTTTGTTATCAATATCTATTGCCTTACTGTTATGCGCATGTGCTGTGGGATGCTTATGGCCCTTTCTTGCTTGTGACTTTCAGGTTGGGCCCTTTGATAGATTGTGGGTTGTGGTTCCTCCCGGTCCCCCACCCCCCTCCTCCCCCTCCTTTATTAAGAGGGATCACAAAAAGAGGGAATATATAGGAGGGCTACATAGGTTTGGGCCGTCAGTGCCTTGTAACCTGAATAACGATTTTTGTCTGCTAATCACCATAATGGAGGCTTCTGGGGATAGTGAGCTAGGGGCCCCATCTGGGCGGGTGAAGCTCTGCCCCATGTGAAGTGCAAGCCCTCTGGGCGGACTCAGCACTGTTTGTGGCACTTGCGCCAGGAGCGTCTTTTTGGAGCATGATCGGGCGGACGTATCTGCCCCTAGCCCGTTATTGCCTGCGGCCTTTCCAGAACCCCCGCTACCGCACTCAGCCCCCAGCGAGGGGGAAGCCAGCAAGGGGTCCCAAGTTGATTTGGCATACCAGGTGGCCAGCCTTGAGAGACAGATCTCTCGCATGGCTCCTAAGGAGGCCACGAGTAAGAAGCGGCACACCAAGCCCGTTTACTCGGATAATGATGATGATGATCTTTTTAGAGGTCTGGGCTCCATGGAGCAAGGCGAGTTACATGAAGACTCTATTTCCACTGTGGATTATTCTGCCGGCTGTGACAGCTGGCCTGGCTCTTCCTCGGGCGAGCACATGTGGCTCCCTGATGATACGGAGGAGTTGCTGGCTTCAGTTTTTAAGAAGTTGCATATAGTCCCTCCTAAAGTGGCTAAGTGGAAGCAGGGTGATTTGTTTCGGCCTGAGAGACAGAGACTTGTCTTTCCTGAGCAGGCCCATTTTTCTAATATGATCTTCAAGGAGTGGGAAAGGCCTAACAAGCTACCTTCGGTGCCTAAGGGTCTGGACAGGCGGTATCCCTTTCCTGAGGAGCTGGTCTGGCCAATCCAATCCCTCCTGGGGATCCAAGTCCCCTGCCAAGGCTCCTCAGGCATGAGTAGGCGCCCTCACCCATCCGGGTTGGGGGACGGCTTCTGTTATTTGCTCATATCTGGAGACTGCACGTCTCGGATCGGTGGATTCAGGAGGTGGTGTCCTCCGGTTGCAAAATAGAGCTGGAAGTCAGGCCGCCCTCAAGATTTCTTCAGTCTCGCATATCCCAGAACCCAGTGAAGGCACAGGGCCTGAGAATGGCCATGCAGCACCTCCTGCGGTTAGGTGTGATTTGCCCTGTACCTCGTCAGGAGCAGGGTCAGGGTTTTTACTCCAACCTGTTCACTGTTCCCAAGAAGGGTCTCAACAGGTTTGTAAGAGTCAGATATTTCCGCATGGAAACCTTATGGTCAGCGGTGAGCTCGCTTTGGCCCGGCGACTTCATGACCACGGTCGACATCAGGGATGCCTATTTGCACATCCCGATATTCCAGGGACATCAGAGGTTCCTGAGATTTGCTCTGGAGGACCAGCATTACCAGTTTGTGGCTCTGCCATTCAGGATATCCTCAGCCCCCCGGGTTTTCACCAAGGTGCTGGCGGGCATCATGGCTATTCTGAGGAATCAGGGCATTCATGTGCTGCCTTATCTGGACGATTTACTGATTGCGGCTCAGTCCCTTCAACAGGCCGAGAGCGACACACGGATGGTGTTATCCACTCTAGAGGTCTTCGAATGGGTAATCAATTACCCCAAGTCTTCGATCACTCCCTCGATGGTGAGGTTCTTCCTGGGCATGACGTTGGACACCTCTCAGGTCAAGGTTTTCCTGCCACAGCAGAAGGTGTTGGGCCTCCAGACGCAGGTGCAGACCTTGCTGTCTTGTCAGCGGCCATCGATCCGTCTGGGGATGAGGCTGGTGGGCCTAATGGTGTCATGCTTCGAGGCAGTGCCCTTTGCTCAATTCCACATGAGACCTCTTCAACTGAACCTGTTGACCGGCTGGGACTGAATGCAGGAGTCGCTGGAACAGGAATTTTCACTGTCCCCCCTGACCAGACAGTCCCTCTTGTGGTGGCTGGACCCCGGAAACCTGTTGGTGGGCAAGTCCTTTCTGACACCCCGGTGGGAGATAGTTACCACGGATGCCAGTCTGACCGGCTGGAGAGGCGTTTGGCAGAAGACCCTGGATCTTTTGCATCTGCCAAACGCAGAAGACCCTGGATCTTCTGCATCTGCCAAACGCTTCTGCAGCTGGTCAGACTGATGACAAGACAGCAAGGTCGCCTACATCAATCACCAGGGTGGGACTCGGGGCAAGCGAGCTCTCAAGGAGGTGACTCTGATTCTGACTTGGGCAGAGGAGAATGTTCCCTGCATCTCGGCGGTTTACATCCCCGGGGCAGAGAACCTGGAGGCAGAATCCCTGAGCAGGGGGGGCCTCTCGTCTGGGGGAATGGTTCATCTTTCATGTTCTGTGTCTCCGCTGGGGTCAGCCGGATGTGGACCTGTTTGTGTCCAGACACAATCACAAGCTCCCAAGGTTCGTCTCCCTGTCAAGAGTTCCTCTGGCCTTTGCCACAGACGCTCTGGCAATTCCTTGGACGGAGTTCAGGCTCCTTTACGCATTTCCTCCATTTCCACTCCTGGGCAGAGTGCTGCGCAAGATAGCCCAGAAAGGGGTCCCAACCATCCTGGTGGCTCCTCGCTGGCCGAGAAGGAGTTGGTTTGTGGACATAGTTCAGATGTAAGTGGATCGCTACATCATGCCCGACGACCCAGGGCTTCTCACACAGGGGTCGCTGCGGCACCCCAATTTACAGACGCTGGCTTTGACGGCCTGGCTATTGAGACCTTAATTCTGATGGAAAAGGGCCTGTCTGCCACGGTTGTGCATACCATGATTCGGGGACGGAAGAAGTCGTCTTCCATGATGTATTACAGAGTTTGGCATGCTTACATTGCTTGGTGTGAATCCAAGAGACTCCCTTGTCGTACTTTCTCCATCTCTAGGATCTTGGAGTTTTTACAACACGGTTTAGAATTGGGTCTCCAGCTGAGCACCCTCAAGGGCCAGGTCTCTGCCTTGGCCATCTTTTTCCAGAGATCCTTTGCCAATCATAGATTGATCAAGACCTTTTTCCAGGGAGTCACCCATGTACGTCCACCGCGTAAGCCTGTATTACCGGTGTGGGAATTGAACTTGGTACTTTCTGCTCTCCAGGAGCCCCCCTTTGAGCCTATGTGCGATGCTGCGTTGTCTATTTTGACCCTCAAGGTGGTCTTTTTGGTAGCGATCACCTCGGTGCATTGCTTGTCAGAGCTGGCCGCGCTTTGTATTTTAATGAGGAAGTGGTCTAGCCTTCCTTGTGTCCAGCACCTACTAATGCTAAGGAAAGGACCCTCCATGCCTTGGATGTGGTCAGAGCCATTAAAGCGGACCTTCAGCATGATTTAATGAAAAGCCCAAATCTTTAAAAAACTATTCCCCAGCATCTAAAATTAATATATTTAATGTTTTAATCACTTTTAATTTTTAAATTAAAAAAAATTTTTTTTAGAAAGTTGTCTCCTTTATTTTAAAATGAAACATTTTATTAAAACCATATTTCATGTGAAAGCCCCATTTTTCCCGATTACAACGGTACCACATATGTATCGGTAGCCCCCCGTTCCTGCCCAGGAGACCCCCCCAACCTGAAAAGAGCATTTTATAACATTTACAAATAAACAATACAACTAAATACAACTACTATCCACACTATAAAGGGTTAAACCAAAAAAAGATGGCATAGGGCCCGCAGGTGACTTGCCAGCCCCTTAAGCCTTGTGAACTGGTATAAGGGTCTTATGGACCCCTTACCAGTTCACAAAGGGTTAAATTAAAAAAAAAAAAAAAACACAGATAATACATTTTTATTAACATTATTTTTAATACTTACCTCCCTTGGATTCCAGAGCACTGTGTCCCCCGCTGATCAATTTGGCTTCTGCTCTACTGCTACAGCTGGAAGCCCTTTATAGCTGCTGGGTGACAGGTGACAAGGGATTAGACCTGACATCTGAAAGTCTGGAGCACGCAGCGAGATGACGTCACGCGTCCCCACAGGGGGAGGGGCTATCATCGAGAACGTCGGAGGAGGCACGTTTTGCCCCCTCCTCACCACGGAAAAGCCCGGGGGGGGGGGGGGATCAGAGCCCCCCCCCCCCCTCGAGTTAAACTGTGAGCTCCATTTTTCATTGTTGCTGTTAGAGGCTTAATGTGTTTGTTTTAAACATCTGTACCTTTATTGTATTCAAGAGACAGTTATGCCAGGCTGGATCAGTGAGCTGGCAGATGTTGGCTCCGGCTGTTCAGTTTCCAGCGGTTCACTTCTCCTCATTTCCATCTGATGATGGTTGAGGTAGCGGCATGTCTCTCATGTCTTTTTTGTTTTCCTTAGAGCCAGCACCATTTTGGCTCGGGGATTACTGGCCAAACTTCACCTGCCACCACTTCTATGCAGTCTACTGTTCTTCCAATGTCCGTTAATATGCTGATCTTGATACCGGAACTCTCTGAAAATGTGCTTCTACTCCTGTACACACCCCCTTGAAACCCAAAGTGCAGCGTTGAGAACGTTGCCCTAAGAAAGCGGTAGGCAGCCTTGGCCAAAAACAGCAGCTGTGATCTGGGGTCTGATTAAAAAGACCACCAAAGCTGGCCTTCCATTTTAAAATGAAACCTATGTCAATCAAACCATTTTTTTTTTTCCCTATGTCCAGGTCGTCCCAGTGATGACATGTGGGTATTCCGCCCCCAGGGGGCGCTCAACTGCAAGATCAAAAGCTGTCGCTCCTCCCGGCCCCCTATAAACGCAGGTGTCTCTCTGTCATTCCCCAGTGTTCATCTTGCAGTCTGGCTGCTGAAGATCGATTGAAAACTCTCTCATGGAATTTTGGCAGCTGAGCGGGGCCTCCTAGCCAGTCGGCTGCTGCGGCCCTATTCCCACTGTTCCCGTGAAACCCACTCTTGCCTCCCAGCCACGGCTGACTCGGGATTGTGACGGTAGGGAGAACGCCGGGGTCAGGCGTTTTGGCAGAGCTAGGCTCTGGGCCGCAGACCCTGTTAAATGGGTAGCCGGCCATAGGCTGATGGTGAGCCTACCTGGGGGAACCACATTACTGGCTAGTTGCCTTATATCCCTCTCCATCCCACAAGCTTTATTTTTGGTGGCTGTGTGTTTTTGTGCAACTGTACCGGTGTGCGTTTGAACTTATGCTTACCTCCCTCGCTCCCTCGGTTCTGGCTGCCTCCCTCTCCCCTCCATCTTGCTCATGCACATACGTTGTGGGGGGGGGGGGTGTGCTGCTCGTGCGTTTTTTTTGGGCAACAAGTGGACGGAGGAGTGCGGGCGCGGTTGTGTGGGCCGCACGGGCTGGATGTGTGTGCCCGCGGCGGGTCGCCCTGCTGCTATGGCGGCCATTGTCATGTCCCCCACCGTGGCGCTCTTTTCTTTAATGCATGGCACGGCCCGCTTCGGTATTCATAACCAGGTGGCGCAGCAGCACTGCAGAAAGCTCTGACAGCTCCCGGCTCCCTATAAAAATGGGACAAACCAACAAGTTCCCAGTGTTGTCTCTGCAGTGACACTGCGAAGTTAGAAGATGGCTATCTCTCTTGCGCAGGTGAGCGGGGCAACCAAGCCTGCAGCCCTGCTTGTCTATTTCCATCCGTTTCTGGACCCTACTTGCCTCCCAGCCTTGGCTGACAGATCGGGTAAAGGTAGAAGAGCACTAGGGTCAAGTGCTCCCAGAGCGCAGCTCCAAGCCGCAGACCCTGTGCCACAAAGGGTAGCCGGCCATAGGCCTTATGGTGAGCCTTCTTGGGTTGCGGAGTTCCTGCCCTAGCTTCTGAGGGGGTGAGTTGTTGGGGACTGGGTCCCCTTATTTTCCTTTTGGGGTCCCCCCCTCCCTTGCCATGGCTGCTCGCCGCTGCCTCCTTTTCCCTCTCTTCTCCCCCTCCCCTCTCTGACTTGTTTGGTTAGCGGCAAGGAGTAATATCTGTGGTGTTTTGACGTTTTTTTTTGGTGTGTTTTTTGGTGTTTTTAGCTGCTCTGCCGCTTTGTACTCCGCTCTGCGGCTGTGGGTGCTATAACCTGAGGTGATTTTGCCTTGTCATGGCGCCGGCCGGGTCACGTGAGTGCCGTTTTCGTGCTCTTCGGGGGGGCGGGGCCGCTTGGTGACGCGTATCGCATCGTCTCCCCGCGGCCCGCCCCTCGAGGTACCTCTGCCAGCGCCATTTTGAGGGAGCGTCTGGATTTCTCCCTTCCTGGCTGCGGCGCTGCTTCCTCCGGTGTGTCGCCTATCCTGCAGTCTGTGCCTGAGTGACCCAGCGGTGTCTTTGGTCCATGAGTCCCCTTTGGGGTTTTTTTTAATCAGAGTGCATATGCTGCAGGATACTTATATGTTTCTTTACTTGTCTTTCAGGCGGGATACCAATGGGTTGTGGCATATCCCGGCTCCACTCCTTCCCACCCCTCATCCCCCTTCACTATTTCTGGGGGTATCCCGTGGGAGGGCATCCCGGGGCGGCCTTTGTATAGCCTTTGCCCACTGCTGGCCTATTGCGCCTGTATTAATCACCATATGGAGGCTTCTGGGGATAGCGGACTTGGGTGTCCTTCAGGGCAAGTCCGGCTGTGTTCCATGTGTGGGGTGTCCCCTGTGAGTAACAGTGTCACGGTGTGCGTGGCGTGCGCTGAGAGTGTCCTTGCGCTACAAGCTGGTTTGCCTGCTTCGCTTCCCAGCTCTGCACCTCCTTCGGCTTCACCTACTCCCCCACACCTGCAATTGGGTCCCAATGAGGGGGACACTAGCAGGAAGTCTAGCTCTGATTTGGCTATGCGAGTTGCCAAACTTGAGAAACAACTTGCCAAGTCTGCTCCTAGGAAGGCTTCTGGGAAGAAGCGGCACCTGGATCCCAGATCCCTCCCCTCTTCATGAAATGTATGTGGGGATTGATGAATTTGGTGAATGTCACCCCCTTGAGATGGGGGAGCTTTCCCAGGATTCTGACTCCTCTGGGAGCAAGCAGGAGGGTTGCGATAGTGACCCTGGTTCTGCGTCCGGAGAGGATTCGTGGTACCCTGAGGACACTGATAATCTGCTGTCACATATTTTTGAAATTTTGCACATTGCTGCTCCCGAGGTTGCTAAGAGAAAGCAAGGGGAGCTTTTTTGCCCTGGTAAACAGCGTCTAGAGTTCCCTGAGCAGGAACACTTCACCTCCCTTGTGCTTAAAGGAGCACTATCGCGAAATTGTGTAATATTAAAAATCCAAATAAACACTTTAGCTAATGAGGGGAAGGGTCACTTATATACCTGAACTGAATAAAACTTCCACCAAGCTTGTGGTTTTCTTTCCCTGGTAGGAATACAATCCTGAGGTTAAAGGTGTAGTCTATGAGGGGTGACAGAGTCTGTCACCCGAGAGGTCCTCTTCCTTTCATTAAAATAAAAGAAACAAGCCTGGCTGGATATTTCTTAATGTTGGGTGTATAAGTGACCCATCCTCCCTCCATCCAGCATATTTATATGGATTTTTATTCTTGGGCCATTTTTTCGCGATAGTGCTCCTTTAAGGAATGGGAACGTCCCAACAGACTGCCTGCTGTGCCCAAGGGGCTGGATAAAAGGTATCCCTTTCCTTCTGATCTTGTCAAAAGGTGGTCCTTTCCTCCTGAAGTGGACGCTCCTGTGCTAGGTTTGTCCAATACTTCGGTCGTGCCTTCCCCTGACACAACCACGCTGAGGGACAGTCAGGACAGGCGCATGGATCAGCTGACTTGCCATGCCTTTACCTGTGTGGGGGCTGGTTTGCGCCCTGCCTGTGCTGCTGCCATCACTGCTATTGCCCTTAAGAGGCTTCTTAATCGTCTACAGGATGGTGCTACTGCTGGTAGCGGGGGGGAGGGAGGAACATAGGACCCTATTACTTTGCTCTGATTTTGTGGTCTTTATCCTTACCGCTATGGATTATGTTGTGCGGTAGGGCCTCTGCCCTTTTGGTGGCTATGCGCCGTTCTGTCTGGTTGCGCCAATGGGCAGCTGACGCTGCAGCCAAGAAGGCTCTCACTGGTCTCCCCTTCAAGGGGCTGAGGCTTTTTGCGGAGCGTCTTGATGATTTAGCTAAGGATGGCAGGCTGCCTCAGCGTAAGGAGGCAGTCTCGGCCTTTTAGGGGGTCCTCCATCCCCCTCTCTTCTTTTCGTACTCCCAGAGGAGCTCGTGGCTCCCTCTTATCTAGTGGCCGCAGAGATTCTTGGGCCGTGGCAGATCCCGTGGTCGTCCCGGTTTATCCTGGAATACCAAGACCAAACCCTCTCCCAAGCCCTCTCAGGCATGAAGGGGCGCCCTCACCCATCTGGGCGGGGGGATGGCCTTGGCTTTTTACTCATATCTGGAGACTTCACGTCTCAATCCGGTGGATTCAGGAGCTTGTATCCTCTGGTTCCAAGATAGTTTGTTGCCTGGCCGCCTCCAGAATTCATTGATCCTGGATGTCATTTAAATCCCATGTCTTATTAAGGGATGTTTCTTCTGGCTCCTTGACTATTAGAGTCAGGAGTCTTTTCATGGTCCCCCAACAGGAAGGCTTTTTGAGGCACATTCTGGCCCTGAAGGGCCTCAACCAAGTTGTTTGATTCATAAAGTTTTTCTGCTTTAAGCCGCTAGCCTGCTGTCAGTACCCTTCATCTGGACGATTTCAGGTCCTCTGTGGACATCATGGCGGCTCATTTTCTGGTGCCTATTTTTTGGGGTTGTCAGAGATTCTGCGGTTAGCGCTTGAGACTTAGCATTCCGATTTATGACCCTTTAGGGTCACCAGATGGTTAACCATGACGATGGCAAGGGTGATGGCTCTGTTAAGGATCCAAGGCATCCTCACCATTCCTGACCTGCACGTCAGTCTGATTGTGGCCAAGTCCCTTTCTCGGGTCGCGCAAGTCACTCAGCTGGTTATCTTCTTTTTAGAATCCATCGGCTGGGTAATCTGCCATTACTAGTTTTATCTGTTCCCGTCCTGGATGCTGTCTTTTCTGAGTATCTCCCAGGTCAGGGTGTTCCTTCCTCAGTAATAGGGGAATGGTTTTTCAGATGCAGGCTTAGGCTCTGCTATAGTGTCCTAACCCCTCAGGGATGCAGTTAGTGGGTCTATTGGTGTCCTGCTTCAGGTAATCCTCTCTGCTCTTTTCAGTATGGAATCGGGACCCTGCGTCCTTGGAGCAGGATTTTGATCTGTCTTCTCTGGCCAGATGGTCCTTCTGGTGGAGACTAAACTCCTGGTACCTCTGGGGGTTAGGTCCTCTCTGCCCCCATGTTGGGAGATGGTCTCCGCAGATGCCAGTCTGCCCTTTGGGGGAGACTTCTGAAAAGCCCTGAGGTTCCAGGGACGGTGGGGCCCACTGGAGGCCCAGTTCCCATCAACTTCCTAAAACTGAGGACGATCAGGTTGCTTCTTCTTCCTGTCCGCTCACCTTCAGGGTTAGACTGTTCTGTCCGCTCAGACGTCCAGTAGGCTGTTGCCTATTTCATTCGTCAGGAAGTTACTTGGGGCAAGTTAGCCTTCAAGGGATTCTCCCTGATTCTATCTTGGGCGGAACAGAATGTTCCCTGCATCTCAGGTCTGAGATAGGGGGCTGCCTCAGCTGGGGATATGGTCCCGCAACTAATAGGAGTTTCTATTCCTGTTTCACTGCTGCGATCATCTGGTCATGGAACGGTAGTGTCCCGCCATAGTCATATATCTTCAGAATTTGTCTCTGGTTCAGCATCCTATGGTCTTAACTTCGGATACCTTGGCATTCCCTTGGACAGAGTTTGGGTTCTCTATGAGTTCCCTCTGTTCCTCTCCTGAGCAGGGTTATGGGCTCCATAACCCAAGAGCGGGTACCTGCCACCCTGGTGGCCTTTTTGGCTGTTTGAGAGCTTCCATCTTATGGTCTAGCAGTTGCTTGATTCTGTTGTTGATACCAGGATTGAGGCCAGGATGAAGTCCTTGTGCCTCGCCTATTACAGGGTCTGGCATGCTTTCATTGACTGGTAGAACTCCCAAGTCTCTTTCCTGTAGGCTGTTTTTTCTATTCCCAGGATTTTGGAATTCTTGCAACTTGATTGAATTTGGACCTTCGTCTTAAGTACATTCTAGGGCCATGTTTGTAGCTCTGGAAAAGTTTTTCCAAAGGGCCCTTGCCAATCATCTGCTGGTGCATGGGTTTTTTTCCAGGGTGTGTTTTCACGTGCGTCCCCCCAGGTAGCCTTGCTATCTGTATAGGATCTGAATCTGGTGCTACTGGTTATGCAGGGGCCTCCTTGCCCCTTTGTTGACTCCTAGAGTAGCCCCCTTTTTTGTATGACTATCGCCTCTGTAAGGCGCTGAATTTGTGGTGTTTTTTTCATCAAAAATACTTATTTTGAGTGTCTTTAGAGTTAGGCGATGTTAGACTTAGGCCAGATTTCGTCCTATGGTTGGGTATGCCTTTCATCTTATTCAGAGCATTCTCTTGCCTTCATTGTGTTCCAATCTAGCTACTTCCATGGAGCGGACTCTGCATTCTAAGGATGTGGTCTGGGCTCTGATGTTGTTTTTGGTGCTATGGAGACTTTTGGGAAGTTTAATTTTCTGTTTGTTTCACTTTTTCTAAGTTTTTTACATGGTTGATATTTAGGCCTCAGCTGATGCTGCTTTGGGCCACAAGGTTTTCAGGCGGTAGTGACTTTAACTACTGGCTGTTACTCATTGGGGATCCCGGCCTAATTTGGACACTGCTTTTGGATGTCCCATCAGTTATGAATACCGAAGCGGGCCGTGCCATGCATTAAAGAAAAAAGCAATTCTGTGAGTACTCGCCTAGAATTGTTTTTGTTCTTGCATGGCACGGCCCGCTTCGCCCCACCCTTGTTATAGTTGTTCTTGGTTGCCTCTTTCTGGTGATTGTTCCAAGTCAAATCAGGGTTTTTTTTTACCTTTTTTACATTCTTACCTTTATTCTCTCCCGGCTTCTTGTCTCACTGCTCGTCTACGCTGGGAACTTTTTGGTTGGTCCCGTTTTTATAGGGAGCCGGGAGCTGCCACAGCTTTCTGCAGTGCTGCTGCGCCACCTGGTGGCGGAATACCCATCCGTTGCCGTGCCATGCAAGAACAAAAACAATTCTACATGTGAGTACTCGCCGAATTGCTTTTTTCGCGCCGCCGGGGGGGGGGCGGTACCACACGCTGATGCTTTTCGCGTCATTGCCGTGCGGCCCGCCCCCTCGAGGATCGCGCTGAAGCTGGCTGCGTGGTGCGGACTGCTCCCCTCGCCATTTGCTGCTGCTGCTTATCTGTGCCTGGCGTCCCTCCGCTGCTGCACCCCCGCTACTGTACTGCCTTTGTCGTGAGTCCCTCTTAATGATGACTTTATTGTGATTCTCTGCATACGCTTGTGGGATACTGATGGCCCTTTCTTTTGTTCTTTGTTTACGTGGGCCCAGTGATTGAGGGTTGTGGTTCCTCCCAGTCCCCCCCCCTTCCCTATTAAAAAGGATCATATAAGAGGGATCATATAGGTTTGGGCCATTAGTGCCTTTTAACCTGCATTTGCCCATTTTTCTAATCACCATAATGGAGGTATCTGGGGATAGTGAGCTGGGGGCCCCATCTGGGTGGGTGAAGCTCTGCCCCTTGTGCAGTGCAAATCCTCGGGGCGGATTCAGCACTGTTTGCGCCAAGAGCATCTTTTTGGACCATGACCAGGCAGGCGTACCTGCCCCTAGCCCTTCATTGCCTGCGGCCTCGCCAGAACCTCCGCTGCTGCACTCGGCCCTCAGTGAGGGGGAAGCCACCCGGGTGTCCCAGGTTGATTTGGCGCATCTCGCGAACTGCTCTCAAAAAGGCCACGAGTAAGAGGTGGCACATCGAGTCCGTTTACTCGGATAATGACATCTTTTTGATGATCTGGGCTCTGTGGAGGAAGTTAAGTTGCCAGATGATTCCCGTTCCGCTGCGGATTCTTCCGCTGGCGATTGACAGTATGTCTGGTGCTTCCTCGGGTGAGTATGCGTGGCTCCCTGATGATACGGAGAAATTGCTGGCTTCAGTTTTTGAGACTTTACACATTGTTCCTCCCAGAGCGGCTAAGAGGAAGCAAGGTGATTTGTTTAAGCCTGAAAGACAGAGGCAAGTCTTTCCGGAGCAGGCCCATTTTTCTAATATGATTTTCAAGGAATGGGAAAGGCCTAACAAGCTACCATCAGTGCCTTAGGGCCTGGATAGGCGGTATCCCTTCCCTGAGGAGCTGGTCCGGCTATGGTCTCGTCCTCCCGAGGTGGATTTCCCTGTGTTGGGCTTGTCCAACACTACTATTATGCCTTCACCTGATACTGCTTCCTTACGTGATCCAGCTGACAAGCGCATGGATCAACTGGTCTGTCATGCCTTCACCTTTGCTGGTGCCTTGTTTCGCCCTCTGTGTGCCACAGCTATTGTCTCCCTGGCCATCAGAAAGAAGGCGAGACGTCTTGTGGATAGTGCTAAGGCTTGCAAGCGGGCATAGGAGCATAAGGACCTCAAGGCTTGCGTGGATTTCATTGCCTTTGTTGTCTCTGCCATGGACGATGGTGTCCGGCTTGGTGCCAGGATTTCAGCCCTGCTTGTTGCACTTCGCTGCTCGCTCTGGTTGCTGCAATGGTCGGCTGATGCCGCAGCCAAAAAGTCGCTTACTAGTATCCCCTTCGTGGGGCACAGGTTGTTTGGGGAGCCTCTGGACCTCCTGGTCAAGGATGGTAGACTCCCTCAGACGGAAGCCTGCTCGGCCCTTTCGGAGCTCATCTGCCTATCGCTCCTTTTGAGGAGGAAGAGGCTCTTCATTTTCAGGTGGTCGCAGAGATACCTGGGGTAGAGGTAGGTCCCGCGGCCGACCCAATCCCGCTTGGGGAGCCAAGTCCAAGCTCCCTGCCAAGTCCTCTCAGGCATGAGGAGGCGCCCTCACCCATCCGGGTGGGGGGACGGCTTCTGCTGTTTGCTCATATCTGGAGACTGCACGTCTCGAATCGGTGGATCCAGGAGGTGGTGTCCTCCGGTTACAAAATAGAGCTGGCAGTCAGGCTGCCCCCACAAACTTTCTTCGGTCTCGGATATCCCAAAACCCATTGAAGGCACAGGGCCTGAGAATGGCCGTGCAACACCTCCTGCGGTTAGGTGTGATTTGCCCTGTTCCTTGTCAGGAGCAGGGTCAAGGTTATTCTTAGTATACAGTACGTCCTGCTCCAGATAAGAATCATTACACTTGGGTATTACGCTGGATGGCCGCACTGGAAAGTAACCTGTAAACCTGACACACTGGCTGCTTGGACTTCCTCGTGATACGCGGGAGGGGTGAGATCACTGGCAAATATCGCCGCAAGATGCAGGGGTGACGGGTTGTTGCATCTCCCCTTATATATACACTCTGGGCTGAGTTTGGAGCGCCCAGGAGTGACTGTGCTGTATGCACACTGAACCTGTTACCTACTTTGGAAGGCTGATGCCCATATGCCTGCTTTCTACACAGTGCTGATATTCCAACTGTGCTGTGAATGTGAGCATTAAAGCTGAATCATCCCATATATGTGTCAGTATACTGTGGCTCAGCAGATGAGCTGAAGCAATTTGGCTGGAATTCACGTGGTCCCTGTGATGAGTCCTGGTTGCAACCAGTATTACAGCACCCAGGCGTAGGCTCCTGGACTTTTCTATAGTGGACATCAGTTTAGTCCCGGTGGAGAGGAAAAGTCAAGTGCTGATTTACAATTGTACTATCCTTCAGGTTCCAAGAGAGGATACAGTGTTGTCCCTATGATTTTTGCTGGCCAGCATTTTTTCTGTGTGAGCGGGGTGAATGCGGGTGTGTGCATGGAGTCCAGGTCAATCTGGCAGGGGCCCTTAGTTTAATGTATTTGTATTTTAACATGCAATTGCGGTTTTTAAATTTATGTATGTACCCTGGTCTTTTCATACATGTATCTGTTTGGTGCCATAATTTTTGATAATAAAATGTGACTTTTGGCTATATTGCCCGTATATTAATGGCCAGCCCAGCATTTAACCAATTGTGATAGTTTGTGTTTTATCACACTTGGGTATTACTCCGCCAGATGGCGCTGGACTGCAGAGACCGCAAAATTGGCTCCTCCCGGCCCCTCAAATACCCGGGACCGCCTACAAATCCCTAGATCTTCTCTGCAGTCTGGACTGCGAAGGACAAGAAGATGGCTCTCTCTTCTCGCAGGTGAGTGGGGCTATTAGCCTGCGACCCTGTAGGACTATTCCCACCCGTTCCATTATTAATGTGCCTCCCAGCCTTGGCTGCGCTGGTCCGGGTGATGGTAGGCAGCACCGCTGTCAGGTGCTTAGGAGCACTGCTCCACCGCAATCCCCCACCAAAGTGTAGGCGGTATAGGCTTATGGTGAGCCTCTATGGGATGCCTCTCCCGCCCTATTGCCCCTATCGGTGGGCCCTCTATAAAGTGGCCGCCGCTGTGTGTGGTGTCTATATGCCTTGGTGTTTTCACTGTATTGTGTGCTTCTTTCGGTGTCAGTCTCCGCGCTGACTTGGTTGCTCTGGTTGCATTTGAAAATGCTGCCGCTGCCGCACTCGCTCCTTTGTGCTCCGCGGTCGTTGGCTGCTTGTCACGTGTGCTGCTTCGCGCTCTTCGGGGGGGCGGGGCCCGCGGTTGGCGTGTTCTGCGTCACTGTCTCCGCGGCCCGCCCCTCGAGGTATACCCGGCGCCATTTTTCGCTGGATTCGGCTGCTGCGTGACTGGCATCTACCTACCGCAGTCCGTGAGTGCCCTTGCGGGCGGCTTTATTTTCCCTATGTCTTTATATTAGTCATTTATGGGGTTCTCTTCGTTTGTCTTTCAGACGGGTCGAGCTCTATTGGTTTCTCCCGGCTCTTCTCCCTCTATTTAGTTATTAAACTTGTGAGGCCTAGTGTGTAAATTACTCCCACTTCCCTAGCGGGCTATTGGGGCATCCCGGGTTGCTTTTATAGGGTGAATCCCTATCGGCTTATTGTGTCGCAATAATCACCGTATGGAGACATCTCAGGATAATGTGCTCGGGGTTCCTTCGGGACAAGCCCGGCTGTGTGTAGCTTGTGGGGTGTCCCCTACTAGTGCTGACAATGTGTGGGTCTGTATACTTTGTGCCCAGCAGTTGCTTGTGCTGCAGCCTGGTTTACCAGTAGCTCGGCCTGCGCCACGTATGGCTTCACCTACTCCCCCAAGCTTAAACGTGACTCCTATTGAGTTGCATACCAGTGGGGACTCTCAACCTGATGTGTCTTCCAGACTGGCTAATGTTGAGAAGTTGCTGGCTAATACCCTGGCGCGTAAGGCCTCTGCTAAAAAGTGGCACTTGACGCCTGATGTCACTCTGTTCCCTATGAAGGCTGATGAGTTCTTGGAACTGTCTAGTTATACCCTCTTGGAAGAAGGGGAATTATTCTCTGAGTCATCTGATGAGAGGCCCAGGGGTCATAATGATTCTGGCTCTGACCTCGGGGCCCCAGATGATACTGATAGGTTGTTGGCTCAGATATTCTAAGTATGTCACACACCCCACTTCAAACATTAATAATTACAGTAGGGTTAACGCACCGCTAGGTGGCAGCATTGCAGAGAATCTCCAAAAACTTCAACAGGCCCCTCCTGGTCTATACATACCTGGTACCTCCCAAGAACCTCCCAGTGTTGTTCTCTGCAAGGTGGCGACAAGACAGAAGAAAGAAGTCTCCTGCTTGCAGGTAGCCGGGGTATCCCCCCGCCCCCCCCCCCCCCCGTGGTCTATTTCTGCCCGGCTCTTGTTTGGTAGTATATCTGTTTGCTGGCAGCCTCCCAGCTTCGGCTGTAGGCCGGGCAAAAGGTAGCCGGCACCCTTGGTGCCCAGGAGATTAGCTCCTCCGCTCGACCCTTCATTGCGGGGCATAGCGGGATTCCCGGAGTGGTGATCCGGATGTGGGATGCCCCCATTTAATAGTAGGTTAGCGGTCAGGATGTGCCTAGCCCTGGGACTTTAGTTATCCAACACTCCGGGGTGTGTGGCGCACTTTGGGACTGGTGACATGGTGTGTGAGTGTGGCTGCTGCGCTGCTGTATTGTGAGGGCTTATGCGCTGTTTACTGTGGCGATTTTTTATTGAGGATCTGCCTTGTGTATCTTTTTTGTCACTGCTGTTGGCGTGAATGGCGTCTCTCCCCTCAGGAGCCGGGGGGGCGGGGCCTCGCGACGCGCTGCGCCGCGGTCCCGCCTGTGGCTGAGCGCCGTGCTCGGCGCTTGCAGCCTGGCGTGTCCGGTCTGCACAGGGGGGAACAGAGGGTGATGAGCGTGTGTGTCCTTTTGTGTGCGCACTTGGGACCGGCAGGTTGCTCCGCCGGTCCCGTCTTGGAGGCTGAGCGCGGTCTCTGTCTCTGGCGCTGACGCTGCAGGGGGGCGGGACCGCGCGCGTGCGGGCCACGCGCTGATTGGCTGTTCCGGAGGGGCGGGGCCTTCTCGGCTCCCGCGCTCCCGGGGCTCGTCTTCCCCTCCCTCACTTCTCGGAGCGGTGTTCGGGCCGCCATCTTCTGCGGTGCCTCTCTGCGCTTGTGCTCTCTCTCAGGTAGGCGTTTTCTGATATCTTGCGGGGGATGTTCACATAAGGTTGGTGGCCTGGCCCCCCGTATTACGTCCCCTCCTTCTCCCGCCTCCTCGCTCCTGCACGTCTTTTAAAGTGCTGGTTGTGTATTTTAACCATTTCTTTTTGTCTATGGTTAATGAGGGGGGGGGGGGGGAGGGGGGTTGTATGTTATGCTTGTATAGGTATTGTTGTGCCTGGATTGACTCTTGTCCCTCTTCTTTTGTGTCTTTCAGATCCTGGGATCCCGTCTGGCAGGGCTCTCCCGGTCTTATATACCTGGCTTGTGGGGGGTGTTTTCATTAAACTACATATATATATATATATATATATATATATGGGTTTTTATGCTATTCCCCTGGGTCAGGATCTTTTGACAATCTTTAGACAATTGTTAGGTTATTAAGGGGCATCCCGGGTCGCGTACCGCATAAATCCCTGGGTTCTGCGAATACCATAAATTTCACCACATGGAGGCTGCCACAGATACCGGGAATGGTTCTTCGGGACAATCCAAGGTGTGCGGGGGTTGTGGGACTCCGCTCCAGGGAGATGATGTCATTTTGTGTATCCCTTGTGCACAGCAGAACATTGCACGGCAGTCCAGTACTCCGGTGCCTAGCACTTCGTCAGCCGCGCCATCTCCCTCTCCCCCTCGCTTATTCCGGACCCCGTGTGACGTTGTCCTGGGCGGGGATTCGCAGTCTGAGGTATGTGCCCGTTTGACCAGCCTTGAGAAGCGGTTTTCTGCTATGGCCGCTCAGAAGGCTCCAGCTAAGCGGAAGCATCTGTCTCCGCCTCCGCCGGATTCAGATGAGGAAGTTGTGGGAGATCTGGATTGGTCGGATCGTCCCCTTGAAGATGGTGAGCTCATTGAGGAAGAAGATTCTGATGTTCAGCAATTGCTGGGTTCTGAGGGGGATCAGGCTGACGGTCTCCCTCTCGATTCCTCTACCATTCTGAGCCAGATGTTTGAGGTTTTGGATTTGGATCCTCCGGTGGTTGCTCCTAGGCCTAAGGGTCAGCTTTTTGGGGTGTCCAAGCAGCGTTTGGAGTTTCCCAGCCAACAGCATTTTGAAGAAATTGTTTTCAAGCAATGGGAGCAACCTACACGTCTTGTTGGTGTGCCGTCTAGCTGGGATAGGAAGTATCCCTTCCCGGCGGAATTGATGAAGCGTTGGTCTGTCCCCCCTGAGGTAGATACTCCGGTCTTGGGACTGTCCAACACGGCGGTCGTGCATTCCCCTGACACGACTTCGCTCAGGGACGGCGAGGATCGCCGGGTTGAGCAGCTTGCCCGTCATGGTTTTGTATGTGCGGGTTCGGTGTTAAGGCCTGTCTGTGCTTCGGCTCTTTTGACTTTTGCTGTCAGGTCTATTGTCAGGGACTTGGGTGTGGATCTCGAGCCCACCAGTGATGAGTCCCTTGCGCTTAAGCGCTGCGATTCTTTCTTGTCTTTTATCCTGGCCGCTCAAGAGGATGCCATGTTGATGTGTGGCAGGGCTACTGCCTTGCTGGTGGCTATCCGGCGCTGTGTGTGGTTGAGACAGTGGACGGCTGATTTTAATTCTAAAAGATCGCTCACGGCTCTGCCCTTTTTGGGTTTGAGGCTTTTTGGTGAGAGGCTGGATTCTGTTGCCAAGGGAGGTAAGTTACCTCAGCGCAAGAAATTTCGCCGTTCCTTTCGGGGGACGGTCTCCTTCAATCCGTCCTTTCGGGGAGCCGGAGCCGGTAGGGGTGCGGGCTCCTCGGCCCCCAGGGGCGCCAGTTGGAATAGGGGTAGAGGCCGTGGCCGTCCCGCTCGCGTCTGGGGTGCCAAGCCCAAGCCGGTTGCCAAGCCCACCCAGCAATGAGGGGGCGCCCTCACCCGTTCGGGTTGGGGGACGGTTGCAACTTTTCTCCCGGGTGTGGGACCAGGAGGTCTCGGACAGATGGATCCGGGAGGTGGTTTCGGCCGGTTACAAGTTGGAGTTCGAGTCCCGTCCTCCTCCAAGGTTCTTCAGGTCTCGGGTGTCTTTGGATCCTTTGGCCGCGCAGGGGCTCCTGGCGGCGGTAAGGAATCTTCTAGACTTAGCTGTCGTTTGCCCGGTTCCTTCTTCAGAGGTAGGGCGCGGGTTTTACTCCAATCTCTTCACGGTTCCCAAAAAGGACGGGTCCTTCCGTCCTATTCTGGATTTGAAGTTTCTCAACAGGTTTATTCGTCCCCGGAAGTTCCGCATGGAAACCCTGCGGTCTGCGATCGGTTCGCTTCGGCAGGGGGACTTTATGACGTCCATAGACATCAAGGATGCGTACCTGCACGTTCCGATCTTTCCAGCTCATCAGCGGTTCCTTCGTTTCGTGGTGGATGATCGGCACTTTCAGTTTGTGGCTCTTCCATTCGGCCTCACCTCTGCTCCGAGAGTGTTCACCAAGGTGTTGGCGGGGGTGATGGCCCTGCTCAGAGCTCAGGGGATTCGCATTGTGCCTTACCTGGACGATCTTCTCATCATGGCACCTTCCTTCAGTCAAGCAGAGGGGGACACCAGCACGGTGGTGTCTATGTTGGAGAGGTTCGGCTGGGTGATCAATTACCCCAAGTCCTCGCTGGTTCCGGCCTGGGTGGTGACCTTTCTGGGGATGTCGTTGGACTCCTGCCAGCACAGAGTGTTTCTCCCTCAGGCCAAGGTTCTGATGATTCAGGAATTGGTCCAGCTGCTCCTCTCCCATCCTCATCCGTCCATTCGTCTGGGGATGAGACTGGTGGGGTTGATGGTGGCCTCGTTCGAGGCAGTTCCCTTTGCTCAGTTTCATACGAGGACTCTTCAACTTCATCTTTTGGCGTCTTGGAACCGGTGTCCGGGGTCGTTGGATCGGTCCTTCCGGTTGTCCCCTCGGGTTCGGCAGTCCCTTCTGTGGTGGTTGGTCTCGGACAACCTTCTGAAGGGCAGGTCTTTTCTGACCCCGCTTTGGGAAACTGTCACCACGGATGCCAGTTTGTCAGGCTGGGGAGGTTTTTGGAAGGATCTTCGGTTTCAGGGGCAGTGGGACCCTCAGGAGGCCCACTTGCCCATCAATGTTCTGGAATTGCGAGCCATCAGGTTGGTTCTGTCTCGTTTGACGCATCATTTACAAGGTCTGCCGGTTCAGGTTCGTTCAGACAATCAGACGGTGGTTGCTTACATCAATCACCAAGGAGGGACTCGCAGTCTGGGTGCCCACAGGGAGGTGTCTCTGATTTTGGTCTGGGCGGAGACTCATGTCCCTTGCATCTCGGCAGTTTACATTCCGGGAGTGGAAAACACAAGAGGCGGATTTTCTGAGCCGGTGTGCGTCCCGTCGGGGGGAGTGGTCTCTCCATCCCCAGGTGTTTCGGTCACTTTGTCTCCGGTGGGGGACGCCGGAGGTGGATCTGTTTGCCTCTCGTCACAATCACAAGCTTCCGTCCTTTGTGTCCCTGTCCCGGGACCCTCTGGCTCTGGCGGTGGATGCCATGACCCTGAGCTGGAGGGACCTGGGCTTTCTTTATCTGTTTCCTCCGATTCCCATGCTAGGCAGGGTTCTGCGAAAGTTGGTTCTGGAGGGAGTTCCCGCCATTCTCGTGGCTCCAAGGTGGCCAAGGCGGGTGTGGTTCGCGGACATCGTTCGTCTGGCCGTAGATCAGTTCGATCTGCCTCTTCGGCCAGATCTTCTCACTCAGGGTCAACTATGTTACCCCAGTTTACAAACGCTGGCTTTGACGGCTTGGCTGCTGAAACCTCCATCTTAAAGGAGGAGGGTCTTTCGGATGCGGTCATTCGGACTCTTATTAGTGCCAGGAAGAGATCTTCTTCTTCCATCTATTACAGGTATTGGAGATCTTATATTGATTGGTGTGAGGCTAGGTCTTTGCCTTGCCGGGTCTTTTCTGTGTCTAGGATTTTGGAGTTTCTTCAGTCGGGGCTGGACTCCGGTCTTCAGCTGAGTACCTTGAAGGGGCAGGTTTCTGCTTTGTCTATTTTTTTCCAGAAGTCTCTTGCTAGTCATCCCTTGGTCAAGACCTTTTTCCAGGGGGTTTCGCATGTGCGGCCTCCTAGGAAGCCTTTGCTCCCAGTGTGGGATTTGAATTTGGTTCTTTCTGCTCTTAAGGCTCCTCCTTTTGAGCCTTTGCGGGATGTTGCTTTGTCCATTCTTACTCAGAAGGTTGCCTTTCTGGTGGCCATCACTTCGGTTCGGCGTGTTTCAGAGTTGGCAGCTTTGTCTATTCAGGCTCCTTATTTTGAGGATCATCAGGACAAAGTGGTTTTTCGATACAAGTCAGACTTTCTCCCTAAAGTGGTCTTTTCATCTTAACCAGGATATTGTTCTTCCTTCCTTGTGTCCTAAGCCTAAGAATGTCAAGGAGAGTGCTTTGCACTGCTTGGATGTGGTACGTTGTGTCAGGTACTATCTACGTGCTACGTCTTCTTTTCGTAAGACTGATGCCTTTTTCGTTGTGCCATGTGGGCCTAGGAAGGGTTTGGCTCCGGCCAAGTCTTCCATTAGTAAATGGATTCGTCAGGCCATTGTTGGTGCTTATTCGGCTAAAGGGAAGGATCCTCCTTTCCGCGTTACTGCTCACTCTACTCGTGCGGTTGGTGCGTCCTGGGCTTTTCAGCACCAGGTTTCGGTTGAACAAGTGTGTAAGGCTGCAACTTGGTCTTCTGTTCATACTTTTTCTAAGTTCTATAAGGTTGATGTGCGGGCCTCAGCGGATGCTGTTTTTGGCCGCAAGGTTTTGCAGGCTGCAGTGGTTTGAGTTTTTCTGCGTTATTGCCTGATTCGGATACCCACCCTTTTCTGGACACTGCTGTTGGATGTCCCTACTGTAATTATTAATGTTTGAAGTGGGGTGTGTGACATACTTAGAATAATACCATTTTGTGAATACTCACCTGTAAAATGGGTATTATAAGTATGTCACACACCCCACTTCACCCGCCCTTTTCGGTATCCTGGCTCTTTATTTGGTGAAGTTTAGTTCTTTACGTTGAGGGTTACATTGTTTGTTTCTGGTACCTTGTCTTACTGCTGTTCTAATACTGGGAGGTTCTTGGGAGGTATCAGGTATGTATAGAGCGGGAGGGGCCTGTTGAAGTTTTTGGAGATTCTCTGCAATGCTGCCACCTAGCGGTGCGTTAACCCTACTGTAATTATTAATGTTTGAAGTGGGGTGTGTGACATACTTATAATACCCATTTTACAGGTGAGTATTCACAAAATGGTATTTTTTGAGGTACTGTCTATCTCTCACCCGGCTGCGGCCCCCAGGCAGCAGGGGGAATTGTTTCATACTGCTAAGCCACGTTTGGAATTTCCCGAGCAAGCCCATTTTAATAACCTCATGCTCAAGGAATGGGAGCGCCCCAGCAGACTTCCCGGTGTCCCTAAGAGTTGGGATAAGAGGTACCCCTTTCCTGCTGATGTGGTGAAGCGCTGGTCATCCCCTCCAGAGGTGGATGCCCCGGTCCTGGGGTTGTCCAACACCTCTGTCATGCATTCCCCTGACTCTACTACGCTGCGGGATGGTGAGGACCGGCGTATTGATCAGCTGGCATCCCATGCCTTTGCCTGCGTGGGGATGGCGTTGCGCCCAGTCTGTGCCTCTGCCATTACAGCTGTGGCTATTAGGACCCTGCTGAGAAGTGTCCTAGATGGTGCTCCTGATGATGTGTCTAGTGAGGAGTTTAATGCTCTCTCTCATTGTGAGGTTTTTGTGACTTATGTCCTCTCTGCCTTGGATGATACCATTAGGATGTGTGGCAGAACCTCTGCCCTTGTGGTGGCTATACTCCGCTCGGTATGGCTGTGCCAGTGGGCTGCTGACAACGCTGCCAAGAAGGCTCTCACTGGTTTCCCCTTCAAAGGACTACGCCTGTTTGGGGACCGCCTGGTCCTGTTTGCTAAGGGAGGCAGGTTACCCCAGCGCAGGCGGCAGTCTCGGCCCTTTCGGGCCAGGGCTCCTTTTCTTCCCCCTACTGTGGAGCCAGACAGGGGAGGGGGGTCTAGCCTTACTGGGGCCCGAGGAGATTTCTGGGGTAGGGGCAGAGGACGTGGACGCCCTGGCTCTTCCTGGGGCTCCAAGCCTAAGTCTTCTCCCAAGCCCCTCAGGCATGAAGGGGCGCCCTCACCCATCCGGGTGTGGGGACGGCTTCAGCATTTTGCTCACGTCTGGAGGCTTCATGTCTCAGACCGGTGGATTCAGGAGGCAGTGTCCTCCGGTTACAAGATAGAGTTTGCTGCCTTGCCGCCCCCAAGATTCATCAGATACCAGATCTCTCAGGACCCTATGTCAGGTCAGGATCTAATTCTGGTGGTGAAAAGGGGCAAGGGTTTCTATTCCAACCTTTTCACAGTGCCCAAAAGAGATGGGTCAGTCAGGCCCATCCTGGACTTGAAGATCCTCAACAAATTTGTCAGGTGCAGGCGCTTTCGCATGGAAACTTTGCGCTCTGCCATCAGTTCCCTGCGTCTAGGGGACTTCATGACCTCTGTGGACATCAAGGATGCTTGCCTTCATATTCCTGTTTTTCCAGGTCATCAAAGATTCCTCAGGTTCGCTCTGGAGGATCAGCATTACCAATTTGTGGCATTGCCCTTCGGTCTTACTTCAGCTCCCAGGGTGTTCACCAAGGTGCTGGCAGGAGTGATGTCTCTGCTCAGGTCTCAGGGCATTCGCGTGCTGCCCTATTTAGACGACATTCTCATCACTTCTCAGTCCCTTCAACAGGCAGAGCGGGATACTCAGCTAGAAGTGTCCACGCTGGAGTCGTTTGGCTGGGTGATCAACCATCCCAAATCTTCCCTGTCTCCCTCCTTGGTGACTCCTTTCCTGGGAATGAATCTGGATACAGTTCAGGCAAGGATTTTTCCTCCTCAGCAGAAGGTGGACAGTCTGCTAGCCCAGGTTCAGTTCCTACTATCTTGCCCTCATCCCTCCATCAGGCAGTGAATGCAGCTGGTGGGCCTGATGGTGTCGTGCTTCGAGGCGGTCCCTTATGCCCAGTTTCACATGAGGCCTCTGCAACTCCACGTCTTGTCAGTATGGGACAAGGATCCTGCGTCCCTGGACCAGTTAGTTGTGCTGTCCCCCCTAGTCAGGCAGTCCCTCTCATGGTGGCTGGACTCCAGGAACCTGTTGGTGGGCAGATCTTTTCTGGCCCCCTGCTGGGAGACGGTCACCACGGATGCCAATCTGACGGGTTGGGGGGGCTTCTGGAAGTCCCTCCAGTTCCAAGGGCGGTGGGGCCCTCAGGAGGCCCAGACACCTATCAACATTCTGGAGCTGAGGGCGATCAGGTTGGTTCTGGCTCACTCGACCCTACACCTTCGGGGCCGGGCCTGTTCAGGTCCGCTCGGACAACCAGACGGCTGTTGCCTACATCAGTCATCAGGGAGGGACCCGGAGCAAGGGGGCTTTCAAGGAAGTGTCTCTGATTCTGGCCTGGGCGGAGGACAATGTTCCCCACATGTCAGCTGTGTACATTCTGGGGGTGGAGAATCTGCAGGCAGATTCTCTGAGCCGGGGGACCTCTCGCCTGGGAGAATGGTCCCTCTGCGGCAGGGTGTTTCAGTCTCTGTGTCACCGTTGGGGCCAACCAGATGTGGATCTGTTTGCATCCCGTCACAATCACAAGCTCCCGGCCTTTGTCTCCCTGTCCCAGGATCCTCTGGCCTTGGCCACGGATGCGCTAGCAATGTCATGGCGGGACTTTCGGCTCCTGTATGTCTTTCCCCGATTCCCTCTGTTGGGCAGGGTTCTGCGCAAAATAGCTCAGGAGGGGGTGCCAGCAATCCTGGTGGCCCCCAGGTGGCCAAGAAGAGTGTGGTTCGCAGACGTGGTGCATCTGGCAGTAGATCAGTACGCTCTGCCCAGTGTGCCGGACTTGCTCACTCAGGGTCATCTACGCCATCCCAATTTACAAACTCTGGCTTTGACGGCCTGGCTGCTGAAATCTCCATCTTGATGAAGAAGGGGCTGTCTGCCTCTGTTGTTGATACCATGATAAAGGCTAGAAAGAAGTCTTCTTCTTCCATTTACTATAGGGTTTGGCGTGCCTACATTGACTGGTGTGAGTCTAGGTCTCTTCCCTGTCGTGTGTTCTCTATTCCCAGGATCCTGGAGCTCCTGCAGCATGGGTTGGAGATGGGGCTCCAACTCAGTACTCTGAAGGGTCATGTCTCTGCCCTGGCTGTTTTCTTCCAGAGATCCTTTGCCCAGCAGTCTCTGATCAGGACTTTTTTCCAGGGGGTTACTCATGTGCGTCCCCCACGTAAGCCTATGTTGCCTGTTTGGGATTTGAACTTGGTCTTGTCTGCCTTGCAGGGTGCTCCTTTTGAACCTGTGCAGGATGCTGCCCTGGCCATTCTTACTCTCAAGGTTGTCTTTTTGGTGGCTATAACTTCTGTTAGGCGTGTTTCTGAGTTGGCGGCGCTTGCTATCCAGCCCCCCTACCTTGAGAGACACCAGGACAAGGTGGTGTTTCGCTTCAAGCCAGACTTTCTGCCTAAAGTCGTGTCTACCTTTCATCTGAATCAGGACATTGTTCTTCCTTCCTTGTGCCCTAATCCTTGTAATGTTAAGGAGAGTGTTTTGCATTCCTTGGATGTGGTTAGGAATATGAAGTACTATCTGGTGGCTACCGCACCTTTCAGAAAAACTGATGCTCTTTTTTGTGGTTCCCTCTGGTCCTAGGAAGGGTTTGGCTCCTGCCAAATCTACTTTGAGCAAATGGATCCGTCAGGCTGTGATTCAGGCCTATTCTGCTAAGGGGAAGACTCCTCCCTTCCGCCTTACTGCTCATTCCACTCGTGCTATTGGAGCCTCTTGGGCTTTTCAGCACCAGGCTTCTGTTGAACAAGTTTGCAAGGCCGCTACTTGGTGTTCAGTTAATACCTTTTCAAAGTTTTACAAAGTTTATGTTAGGGCCTCAGCTGATGCTGCTTTTGGCCGCAAGGTTCTGCAGGTGGCTGTGGTCTGACCTGTCTGTTGTTGCCTTTGGGGATCCCACCCTACTTTATGGACACTGCTATTGGATGTCCCAAGTGTAATGGTTCTTATCTGGAGCAGGACGTACTGTATACTAAGAATAATACAATTCTGTGATTACTCACCTGTAGAATTGATATTCTGAGTATACAGTGCGTCCTGCTCCACCCCACCCTTGGTTTTGCATTATCCTTGGATCCCCTGTATGGTGATTGTTATCATTGTTTATAGTTACGGGTTGATTCTGTTATCTTTCTCCCGGCTTCTCGTTAACTGCTTTTCAATGCTGGGGATTTGTGGGAGGTCCCGGGTATTTGAGGTGCCGGGAGGAGCCAATTTCGCGGTCTCTGCAGTCCAGCGCCATCTGGCGGAGTAATACCCAAGTGTAATGATTCTTATCTGGAGCAGGACGTACTGTATACTCATAATATCAATTCTACAGGGGAGCAATCACAGAATTGTATTTTTACTCCAACCTGTTCACGGTTCCCAAGAAGGACGGAACGTTCAGACCAATCCTGGACCTGAAGGGTCTCAACAGGTTTGTAAGAGTCAGACATTTCCGCGTGGAAACCTTAAGGACAGCGGTGAGCTCGCTTCGGCCCGGCGACTTCATGACCACGGTGGACATCAGGGATGCTTATCTGCACATCCCGATTTTCCAGGGGCATCAGAAGTTCCTGAGGTTTGCTCTGGAGAATCAGCATTACCAGTTTAGTTACCTCGGATGCCAGTCTGACCGGCTGGGGAGGCGTTTGGCAGACTCAGAAGATCAGAGTCAGTGGGGTCCACAGGAGAACCGCTTAGCCATAAATCTCTTGGAGCTGAGAGCGATCCAGTTGGTGCTTCTTCGCTTGACTCCTCATTTAAGGGGTCGTGCGATCCAGGTTCGCTCGGACAATCAGACGGCTGTCACCTACATCAATCACCAGGGCGGGACTCGGAGCAAGCGAGCTCTCAAGGAGGTGACCGCTCCCTGCATATCGGCGGTCTACATCCCTGGGGTAGAAAACCTGGAGGCGGACTCCCTGAGCAGGAGCGCCTTGCGCGTGGGGGAATGGTCTCTCAACAGCAAGACCTTCCACGCTCTGTGTCTCCGCTGGGGTCAGTCGGATGTGGACCTGTTTGCGTCCAGACACAATCACAAGCTCCCAAGGTTTGTCTCCCTCTCAAGAGATCCTCTGGCCATTGCCACAGACGCTCTGACAATTCCCTGGACGGAGTTCAAGTTCCTTTATGCGTTCCCTCCGTTTCCACTCCTGGGCAGAGTGCTGCGCAAGATAGCCCAGGAAGGGGTACCAACCATTCTGGTGGCTCCTCGCTGGCCGAGAAGGAGTTGGTTTGCGGACATAGTTCAGTTGTCAGTAGAACGCTTCATCATGCCCGACGACCCAGGGCTTCTCACACAGGGGTCGCTGCGGCACCCCAATTTACGGACGCTGGCTTTGACGGCCTGGCTATTGAAACCTCAATCCTGACGGAAAAGGGGCTGTTGTGCATACCATGATTCAGGCACGGAAGAAGTCTTCCTCCGTGATATACTACAGAGTTTGGCACGCTTATATTGCTTGGTGCGAGACCAAGAGTCTCCCTTACCTATTTTCTATTTCTCGGATTCTGGAGTTTTTACAACACTGCTTAGACTTGGGTCTCCAGCTGAGCACCCTCAAGGGCCAGGCCTTGGCCTTAGCCATATTCTTCCAGAGATCCATTGCCAACCATAGGTTGATCAAGACCTTTTTCCAGGGAGTCACCCATGTCCAGCCACTGCGTAAGTCAGTATTACCGGTGTGGGACTTTAGTACTTTCTGCTCTTCAGGGTCCTCCTTTTGAACCTCTGTGCGATGCTGCGTTGCCTATTTTGACTCTCAAGGTGGCCTTTTTGGTAGCGATCACCTCGGTGCGTCGCGTATCAGAGCTGGCTGCGCTTTGTATGAAGCCTCCCTGTTTTGAATTGCATAAGGATAAGGTGGTTTTTCGCTTTAAACCTGATTTTTTGCGTAAGGTCGTTCTCCCTTTCACCTTAATGAGGAAGTTGTCTTGCCCTCCTTGTGTCCTGCACCGACTAATTCTAAGGAAAGGACCCTCCATGCCTTGGATGTGTTCAAAGCCATTAAGTATTACTTGGTTGCAACTGAATACTTCAGGAAGTCTGATTTGCTCTTTGTCCTAACAGAGGGCTCTAGGAGAGGTTTGCCACCAGCCAAGTCCACTCTCAGTAGGTGGGTCAGACAGGCGGTGGTGCAAGCATATTCATCCAAGGGGAAGGAACCCCCTTTTTGGATCACAGCTCATTCTACTAGAGCTATTGGTGTCTCTTGGGCTTTTCAGCACCAGGCATCGGTTGAACAAGTTTGTAAGGCCGCCACTTGGTCTTCTGTTCATACTTTTACAAAGTTCTACAGGGTTGATGTCAGGGCCTCAGCTGACACTGTCTTTGACCGAAAGGTGCTTCAGGCGGTAGTGAAATAAACTACATGCTGTTCCGCACTGGGGATCCCGCCATATATGTCCCACATGTCATCACTGGGACAACCTGGACTGGATATAGGGAAAAATACAATTCTGTGAAACTCACCTGTAGAATTGTTTTTGAGTATATCCAGTCCAGGTCGTCCCACCCCGCCCTTGTTCATTATCTCTTGTTTGGCTGTTATGGTGATTACCATTTTTATTCTTGGACTGGAGTCCTTAAGTTTTGTTTGGAGAGAGTACAAGCTGAAGCTATGTGAGGTAACATGGATTCTTGGCCTCCCGGCCTTGTCTCCTCTTTTACTGCTTTTTAACCACTGGGGAATGATAGAGAGACACCTGCCTTTATAGGGAACCGGGAGGAGCGACAGTTTTGATATTGCAGTCGAGCGCACCACTGGGGGCGGAATACCCACATGTCATCACTGGGACGACCTGGACTGGATATACTCAAAAACAATTCTACAGGTGAGTTTCACAGAATTGTATTTTTTTACCCAATTTTAAATGACCCATAGAAACCGTGAAGACCAGCTTGAAAAGACAGTTCAGGCAATAATACGGCTGCAACAAGTTCACCTGATGCCTTCCCCATGTGCAGTACCTCTCCTCAGTTTCCAGCAGTGCCAATAGAGGCCAATAGTAGGGGCTCTCAGCATAATCAGGTTGTACAGCAAATCTAAAGTCCCCAAATCATACGCTGTTGCATTGTTTCCACAAGCATAAAGGGTATAAAAAGTGCATAAACTGTCATTGAGCAGCTCACCTCATCATGGCTGTGCTCTCCCTTTCTGTCAGAAAGCAGCTGCTCCTGAAAGTAGAAACAAGGCAAAGAGTAGTGGCACCCTCCAGAATTCCTTTGCCATAGACCACCAATAATATGTTGGTCTAAAGCTCTACATCATCCGACTGTGGACACTGGGAAAGAGGGAGAACAGCCAGGGTGATGAGAATGCCTGTCTTACAGACCCCGCCCATTATGCTGATTATTATGTGGCATCACGGAGCCAATGCCCACCCCCCAAATATTTCATAAGGTAAAAACTGTAAACCATTTTCTCTTCAATATAAAAACTTAAAACTGTTTAGGATGGTGCCAAACGTAGCCCAACACAATGGTCTAACAATTGCCTTTACCTTCTGTCTCCCATTTAAGCTTCTGCAATGTCACATTTATTTTTGTCCAGAGTTGCATTACTTTTCCACAAGATCTTGTATTGATTATTGGAGATTTGGAGCACTGCGCAAAGTCTTCTCCAACACATCCAAAATATTCTCAATGGGGGTCAGGTCTGGCCAATCCTTGTGTGAAAATGATATGCACCCCAGCAAACTGAAGCTATTTTTGGTTAGTCTCACTGACAAGTTGTTTTCTTAATGCTACACAGCTGTTTAGTCCCAATTCATTGAGTGCCCTTTGCATTGTGCATGTGGAAATGCGCTTACTTTTACTATTATAACATATTCCCAGTTTCTGCTGTTGTCTCTCTACAGTCTGATTTCACCAGACGTTTAAATGATTCACGATCATTCAAGATTTTTTTAAGACAACATTTCTTCCTTGAAGATGAGGTTTCCCCACGCTTCTTCCACTTTTTGATAATGCATTGAGCAGATCTCAAAGCAGAACAAAACCTTGCTGAATTGGGATGCCCTGCTGTGTGAAACACCACTGGGGCATCGGTAAACACTCACGCTCCCTGCTCCAGCGGCCCATGCGCTGGCTATCGGCAAGTGGCTCTGATTGTTTCATTGGGGAGCAGCAGCCACACTTCTGTCCCAACCATTCAGATGGGCTGGGACGGGAGCGAGCAATGCTGCTGGGCATGCGGCTACTCTCACACCCCATTAAAATCTGTGCCCTTTGCTGAAGAATGTAAACAAGGCAAAGAGCTCTGATGAATACGTTTAAAAGAAACAGTACTAAGTAAGATGGCCAATAGTAAAATCCGGTGACAATCAGGCAGACCAGCATATAGTCCTCTCCCGCATGGATCTGTGACGCGTTTCGGGCTAGGCACAGCCCTTACTCATACAACTGAACCCCAAAGAACCCCCCCCCCCCATATGTATAAAACAATTAACTAACAAACTCACCTGCGGCGCTGCATGCTGGAAAAGGCCAGAGATCTATGCTGTGTGTGTGTGTGACCTAACGCTATCCTCGCTCGGATTGGTTGTTGTATTAACCCCCTTGTGACTCGACCAGTGTGCTAGCTTAGCATAACATTAAATCGGAAAATAGTGTATTTAGCTGCTAAGAACTGATGAAAGTCTCATATGGCGTATATAAATATAAGTGGCCAAAATAGCAAATTGCACAGCACCAAGGCAAAGAATGAGAAGAGGTAGAAAAAGAAACCCGAATATCCAGCATGCATAGTCCGCTGATGAGAAAAACATGACATGGACATGACTAATTAGCATGTCAGATGTCAAAACAATTCACAGGCTAACCTATTGATCCCAATTGGGTATAATATGGTAACAATCACCCCCCGTTAAGCCAACCAATATTAAAGATTATGGCCATGGCCATGTCCATGCACACCTCATTCCTAATATTGCAAACCCTACTATATATTGGCTTAAATAACTTTCAAAATGTTTCATTTTTGCTGCCCTCTAGATGCTGCTATATATCTGCTGCCTTTTGGAATACTGCTGCATTTGCATTGTTTTTCTGCA
Organism: Gastrophryne carolinensis; assembly: GCA_027917425.1. Lineage (NCBI taxonomy): Eukaryota > Metazoa > Chordata > Amphibia > Anura > Microhylidae > Gastrophryne > Gastrophryne carolinensis. The sequence goes on from CM051238.1 coordinate 40,628,983, forward strand.
TTGGGTTTCTTTGGGGTTCAATTGTAGGAGTAAGGGCTGTGCCTGTGCGTCACAGGTCCATGCGGGAGAGGACTATATGCTGGTCTGCCTGATTGTCACCGGATTTTACTATTGGCTATCTTATGGAGCTTATTGATTTGTGGACTTACTACTGTTTCTTTTAAACGTATTGGATTAAAGGCTATGTTTTATCCTACACACAAGCTGGACATTCTACTGTTTGAACTGAGCTAAAGATCATACCAAGAGATCTTCGAGTCCGTGTTCTCGTGTGGTGCTGGGTGAGCTGGTTTCTCTTTGTTTTGCCAAAGAGCTCTGATTGGAATAGAGCCCTGGTATGCGCTATTGGACCGAGGAGTGGGGAGTTTTACTTGGCGAACTGGGGGGTTGTACCCAGCGGGATGCCTCAGGGCATGGAACAAAAACTAGGAATGTCAAAATCCCAGGTTTTGCTTCGTTTTAGAGCTGTACAACTGGCCAACATATTGTTAGACTCCAGGGACGACTGAATGGGTTGTTGTTGTTTCATAAGGGTTATTGAAACCCCCCAGTGCGCCTGATATTGTTACCTTTCCTCCAAGCTCACGATGCATGTGTGGCCAGCATCACCCGCCTCGCTTCTCGGCTGTGCATGACAGGCATCGCATCGGCATCACTCCCCTCCCTTCTATGCTGCACAGGATCCCCTGCACCGCAACAGAATTGCTGTCCACCACTTGTAAGTGTGGCTAGGGATTCCATTGAGCTTTAGCCGCACACGAATATGCACGGCGAGAGAAGCTGACTAGATGAGTGCCAGCACCGTGGTCTCGAGGAGAGAGGAGTTAGCCTGGCTTTCAGGTGGATTTCACACAGCTGGGCACCAAAAGCCAGGGTGCAAAAATCCTGGGTTTTGGTCCACTTTAAAGAGGAATATTGGCCCACTCACTCGGCCCTGGAGTTTAAAATTGATTCCAGGGCCATCCGATTGCGACTGCCGGGGGCCTTCCGAGTTTGGATGCCTTGCTGTGTGGAACGCTTATGGAATTGGCGCACTAACACACCTTGCCAACTTTCATTGCCACAGTCCAAGGCCCTACTATACCTTGATCTAGGCGCATTTGTATGGCTGGCACGGGTACAGCTAAAGACGAACAAGGATGCAGCCAGTAGTACCCTCTTCTCCATTTACCTCGCTAGTGGATGTGATGTCGCGATGGCTAGCAGAACTGAAGAGAGGTGAGTGTGCTGTGGGAATGCCGGAAAGGTTTTCTCTGGGATCTGTGGGGATCACATGGGAGATACCACGTTTGAGAGGAATGACACCCAGGGGAGTGAAAATCCTGGGTGGTGTTCCTCTTTAATATATTTTTCATGACCACAGGATGCGTCCTTAATATGGTTGTTTAACAAACGAAAAGCTACTCACTGCATCAGTTAAAGATAAATAACTTGACAGCTGAAACGGTCACGCATGCTGTGATATCCAAAGGGACTCTTGGTGGTGACCTCTTATTTTGCCCAGGCAGTGCATAACTATATATATATATATATATATATTATTTCTCCAGTCTTTAGCTCCAGACACACATCCACATGCTGAAGTCAGAACTGGAGTTTGACTTTAGAGGGTTTAATTGCACGTTATTGAAAGATCGCATTAAGATTGTGTTCCTGGAAAACTTATTTATCAACCATTTCCCAACGTGTTATTACTCATGGAGAAGACCATGGTGTGAGCGACATTTCCCTATCCAGAAAAACACCCTCAAAATAAACAAACGCAAGGAATAATTAATGTCTTTCATCGCTCTCTTTGATTCCGAGATTAATCTTGTGGTCTACGGGACGCTGGGCTGTCAGTCTTGCTGCTGCCTGGCTGTAGTTTTATCAGCAATGTCCTTCAAATTCTTTGAAATATCCTTGTTTTGTTTTTCCCTTATTTTTCTCCCTTGTCTTTCAGGATGGCCATAGAGAGAGCAAGCTCCTCCCCCTATAGAGGAAACACAACAAGAACATGTTTAAAAGCCCCCCCCCCCCCCCCAGTTCTCAGTATTGTGTTTCCTCCTGGCTTTACTCCTACAGGATAGTGTACCTGTGGCCAGGGGGTCATCTTCAGCGCCACAGCATTCGGCAGGACACCAGAGCTCTGCACTGTTGGAAAGTTGGGGAGGCTCCAAGCGATATCTGAAGCCTGGGTCCAGGAGGTTGTCTCTTCCGGATATAAGATCGAAGTCAGGACCAGGCCTCCACACAGGTTTGTGGTGTCCAAACTTTCCCACACCGTGAAAAGGGAGGCAGCTTGCAATAGAGCTCTTGCTGGACCGCAGAGTTGTAGTACCTGTGCCCACCCTCAGAGCGGGGCTGTGGCTTCTTATCAATACTGTTCTTCGTATACAGTACGTCCTGCTCCAGATAATTACTTACACATGGGTATTACTCCGCCAGATGGCGCTGAACTGCAGAGACATTGAAAACAGGCTCCTCCCGGCCCCACAAATACCCAGGGACCTCCCACAAATCCCCAGATTTTCTCTGCAGTCTGGACTGCTAAGGACAAGACATGGCTCTCTCTACTCGCAGGTGAGCAGGACTATTAGCCTGCGGCCCTGTAGGACTATTCCCACCCGTTCCATTAGTAATATGCCTCCCAGCCTTGGCTGCGCTGGTCGGGTGAAGGTAGGCAGCACCACTGTTAGGTGCTTAGGAGCGCTGCTCCACCGCAATCCCCCACCAAAGGGTAGGCGGTTCAGGCTTATGGTGAGCCTCTATGGAATGCCCCTCCTGCACTATTGCCCCTGCCTATCGGTGGGCCCTATTTAAGTGGCCGCTGTCCTCCCTCATTCTCCTTGTAGCCTTCGGGGGAAAAGAGGGGCGGGTGTGTGTGTAGGTGTGTATGCTATGCATTCTGTGATTTAACCTTATAATTTATTCATTCTGCCTTGTGTCAGCCGCCATGCTGGCTTGCCTTCCTTTTACTGTGTTTAAAATTGCCGCCGCGCTCCTTTTCTGTACACTATGTTCCGCGCTTGGCGGTGGCGTTACCTCAGGCGCTGGTGCGCCGTCATTGGCTGCTTGTCACGTCCTGGCTTCGCGCTCTTCGGGGGGGCGGCGCCCGTCTATGGAGCGCTCTGCGTCATTGCTGATACCGGCCTGCCCCTCGAGGTATACCGACGCCATCTTTAATCTGCTTGGTTGGCCTATGCGCGACGGACCCCTACCTACCGCGGTCCGTAAGTGCCCTCGCGGGTGGCTTTATATTCCTAGTATGTCACACACCCCATTTCCAAATATTCATGACACTTGGGAACCCGGCCTGTAGAGGGCGATCTTGCAGAGATGACATGGAAAAAGGAGCCCCTCCTGGTCCATAAGTACTGGGTTCCTCCCACACTCTCCTTCAAGCTGCAGGTAGCCGGGTTTGCTCTCGGGCCCCTTTTTTTCTCTATTTCTGTCTGATACTCTTTAAACCTGTTTGGTTATATTGTATGCCTCCCAGCCCTGGCTGTATGGTTCAGGCAAAGGTAGATACATACACCTTCTGGTGTATACAGGAGTTTTACTCCTCCGTGAGACCCAAATGTGGGTAGGCGGTTTCCGGGTTGGTGTTCTCGGCATGGGATGCCCCTGTCCCTTTATAATCCCCTTGTGCCTTATGGGTGCATTTCTATCCTCTCCCGTTTAGTTCTCCTTTACCCTGCTGGGGTAAAAAGGAGGGGGGGGGGGGGGCGTTATCTGGGCTTATTTGTCACCATGCACACAAATAATGAAAAAAAAAAAAAAAAAATATATATATATATATATATATATATATATATATATATATAAAATCTTTATTACATATATATTATTATGTATGTTTACTATACTATTTAATAGGATATGTTTTATTTAGATTTTCCTATTCCTGTCTAGGCAGCATTCTTTTGCTTACCTTTCAAAGCTCTTTGTTTCTGCTATGTTCAGATTTGAATTTCCCTTCATTCTTGGTCATGTGATTCTGGGGGTGGGCGGGGCTTAGGCACACAGCATCATTTCATTATCAGAGCACCTGGTGTGCTCTCCTTGTCTGCCTGGCTCCTGCTGTTTCCCTATGGTCTTCCCTCATTGTGCTTGCTTAGGCAGCACATATGCTAAAATTGGAACCATACAGAGATTAGATTAGCATGGCCCCTGCGCAAGGATGACACGCATATTCGTGAAGCGTTCCATATTTAAAGGTGCTGTGAGTACCCCTCAGCTTGCTGAAGGGAGTTTCTGCCATTTTTTTCATGCTTTGTCATTTATTGTATTGTGTGCATTGGTGTCTGTCTGTTTTCTTTGTAGGTGGAAACTCTTTATTTTAAAGGGGTTTCTCCTGGTCTTTAGCCCTTAAAGCCTTATTTGGAGGTCCATTTGTGTTAATATCCTCCCACTTGGAACTATTTAAAGGGGCATCCCGGGTAGCAATTGCGTAAATCCCATATATACTTGGCGACTATAATCATATATATAATTGATGGCATATATAATTATAGTATAATACTAAACGCCATATGGAGGCATCTCAGGACAATGGGCATGCAGTTCCCTCTGCACAGACTCGGCAATGTTTTGGATGTGGGGCATCCCTTGTTGGGGATAATGCAATTCTTTGCTTCCCTTGTGCTCAATTAACTATTATGCAGCAAACTGGGGCCCAGGCTTCGGCGTCTGCGGCTTCTGCCTTATCTCCTACTCCGCCATGTCTTGTCCGTACCCCCAGTGATATTGTCATGGTTGGTGAGTCGCATTCTGATTTATGTGCCAGATTGGCTCATCTTGAAAAATTAATGTCTAGCTCTGTGGCCAAGAAGGCCTCAGCTAAAAGGAAACATTTGACTCAGGCCATTCCGGTAAGTGAGTTGGATAATTGTGAAATGCTTTATTGGTCTGATCCTTCTCAGTTAGATGAAGGATAATTCTATGAGGATTCAGATGTTTCTGATGAACAGCAATTTTTTGGTACTGTGATTGAGCAGGGTGAAGCTAGTGTTGTGGATACCCCAAAGGCTCTTGCTCAGTTATTTGAGGTTTTGGTTATCACTCCTCCTGAAGTAGTCCCTCCTCAAAAAGGGGAATTCTTTGGAGTCTCTAAACCTCGTTTAGAATTTCCAAATCAAAAGCATTTTGATGAAATTATTCTTAAAGAATGGGAGAAGCCTGCACGGCTTCCTGGCATTCCCTTGGGCTGGGACAAGAAATATCCCTTCCCAGCTGATACTGTTAAGCGTTGGTCATCACCACCTGTGGTGGATGCCCCTGTGCTTAATTTATCCAATTCTTCTGTGTTGCATTCTCCTGACTCCACTACACTTAAAAATGGAGAGGATAAGCGTATTGATCAAATGGCGTGCCACGCTTTTTCCAGTGTGGGCTCGGCCTTGCTGCCTGTTGGTGCTTCTGCACTCAGGACAGTGGCTATTAGGTCTGTTGTGAGAGACCTAATGAATTACTCAGGGCTTGATCCGGCCTCTGATGAGTACGTCGCTCTTAAGCGATGTGAGATGTTTGCATCTTTTGTACTTTCTGCCTTAGATGATACTCTGCTCATGTGCAGCAGAACCTCTGCCTTGTTAATCGCCATTCGGCGGTCAGTATGGTTGCGGCAGTGGGCAGCTGATATTGTAGCCAAGAAATCGCTTACAGCGCTCCCTTTTGTGGGATTGTGCCTCTTTGGAGAAAAATTGGATTCTGTCACTAAAGGAGATAAATTACCTCAGCGTAAGAAACAACGTCTTTCCTTTCGTGGAGTGGCCTCTTTTAACCCTTCCTTTCGCGGGTCTAGATCCGGTAGAGGATCGGCCTTTTCAGCCCCTAGAGGGAATGCATGGAATAGAGGAAAGGGACGTGGCCGTGCAAGTCAGAATTGGGGGTCCAAAACCAAATCTGCCACTAAGCCTGCTCAACAATGAGGAGACGCCCTCACCCTTACAGGTGGGGGGACGGCTGCGGTTCTTCTTCCAGGTCTGGGGTCAGTAGTCTCTTCCGGTTACAAACTGGAATTCGAGTTCCGGCCTCCTCCCAGATTTTTCATGTCCCGGATGCCGTCAGATCCGGCAATTGCGCAGGGACTGCGGGCAGCAGTAGCGAATCTGTTAAACATGGCTGTCATCTGCCTAGTGCCTCCGGCGGAAAGGGGTTTGGGGTTTTACTCCAACCTATTCACGGTACCCAAAAAGGACGGCTCTGTTCGGCCTATCCTAGACCTAAGGAGACTCAATCAATTTATCAGTTTCAGAAAATTCCGCATGGGGTCTCTGCGATCAACGATCGATGCTCCCCGTCAGGGGGACTTCATGACATCCATAGACATCAAGGATGCTTATTTGCACATTCCTATTTTTCCGGGTCACCAGAGATTTCTCAGGTTCTCGATAGAAGACCAGCATTATCAATTTGTGGCCCTGCCATTCGGCCTTACCTCGGCCCCAAAAGTCTTTACCAAGATACTGGCAGGAGTGATGGGTATATTCAGGGTCCAGGGCATCCGCATTGTGCCTTTTCTGGACGATCTTCTTATCGCGGCCTCCTCCCTCGAACAATCAGAGTTGGACACCAGGATGGTGGTCTCTACACTAGAGAGGTTCGGATGGGTAATAGGTTACCCCAAATCCTCTCTCTGTCCGTCCAGGGAAATTCCCTTCCTGGGCCTGATTCTGGATATATTTCAGGCCAAGGTTTTTCTTCCTCAGTCCAAAATGGTTCTGATTCAGGACTTGATTCGTCTATTCTTGTCCAACTCTCGTCAGTCTATCCGTCTAGGGATGAGACTAGTGGGATTGATGGTAGCTGCATTTGAGGCAGTCCCGTTTGCCCAGTTTCACATAAGGATGCTTCAGCTCTTCCTCTTGGCAAAGTGGGACAGGTGCCCACTATCATTGAATCAGACTTGTCTATTGTCTCCCCACGTTTTGCAGTCCCTTCAGTGGTGGTTAATATCGCTCAACCTCCAGAAGGGCAAGTCATTTCTGACTCCGTGTTGGGAACTGGTTACCACGGATGCCAGCCTAGTGGGCTGGGGAGGCTTCTGGAAGAAGCATCAGTTCCAAGGATTGTGGGGGCCTCAGGAGGCTCATTCTCCAATCAATGTATTAGAGCTTCGGGCCATACGTCTTGTTCTACTTCGACTGACCCATTTCTTACAGGGTCTGCCAGTTCAGATTCGGTCAGACAACCGAACAGCTGTTGCATACATCAATCACCAGGGAGGGACTCGCAGTTGGGGTGCCCTCCGGTAAGTGTCTCTGATCCTTCAGTGGGCAGAGATCAATGTTCCCTGCATATCAGCAGTTTACATTCCGGGGATAGAGAATGTGGAGGCAGACTCCCTGAGCAGGGGATGTTCTCGCCAGGGAGAATGGTCTCTCAATCCAAGGGTCTTTCAGTTCCTCTGTCACAAGTGGGGGACTCCACAGTTGGACCTGTTTGCTTCTCGCCGCAATCACAAGCTGCCAGCTTTTGTGTCTCTATCCCAGTATCCTCTGGCAGTGGCAGCGGATGCCATGTCTCTGGCCTGGAAGGATCTGGGGTTCCTATATCTGTTTCCCCCATTCTCCATGATCAGCAAGGTGGTGCACAAGTTAGCACTGGAGGAGGCGCCAGCAATTCTGGTGGCGCCAAGGTGGCCAAGACGTCTGTGGTATGCAGATGTCGTAAGGCTGGCAGTGGATCATTTCCATCTGCCTCTTCTTCCAGATCTCATCACTCAGGGTCAACTTTGTTACCCCAATTTACAAACGCTGGCTTTGATGGCATGGCTGCTGAAGTCTCCATCTTGAAAGAAGAAGGTCTTTCTGATGTGGTTATTCAGACTCTTATTAGAGCTAGGAAGAAGTCTTCCTCTGTCATTTATTACAGGACTTGGAGGTCCTATATTGATTAGTGTGAATCCTGGGCTTTGCCCTGTAGAGTATTTTCTATTCCTAGAATTCTGGAATATCTGCAACGAGGTCTGGATATGGGATTCCAGATTAGTACTTTGAAAGGGCAAGTCTCTGCCTTGGCTATTTGCTTTCAATGGTCGTTTGCTCTTCATCCTTTGGTTAAGACTTTTTTCCAAGGAGTCGCGCATGTGCGGCCTCCCAGAAAGCCTATACTTCCTGTTTGGGACCTTAACCTAGTGCTTTCAGCTATGCAGGCCGCTCCCTTTGAGCCTTTGCAGGATATTTCTCTTCCTATTCTTACTCAGAAGGTTGCCTTTTTGGTTGCTATTACTTCTGTCCGCCGAGTTTCTGAACTGGCGGCTTTGTCTATTCTAGACCCTTATTTTGGGAGGCATTAAAATAAGGTTGTTTTCCGTTTTGAACCGGATTTCCTTCCTAAGGTGGTGTCTGCTTTCCACCTAAATCAGGATATAGTTCTTCCTTCCTCGTGTCCTAAACCTAGTAACGACAAGGAAAGGGTCTTACATTCTTTGTATGTAGTTCGTTGTGTTAAGTATTATTTAGTTACTACTTTGGCCTTCCGCAAGACAGATGCCTTTTTTGTTGTGCCTTCTGGGCCCAAGAAGGGTTTTGCTCCTGCCAAATCTTCCCTTAGTAAGTGGATACGTCAGGCCATCATTGGGGCCTATATGGCTAAGGGGAAGGTTCCCCCTTTTCGTGTCACCGCTTGTGACAGACGCTCTGTCTTTTGGACTTTACACAGGTTCATTACTTTCCTTTTCTTAAGCATGTACAGACTGCCATTGTGTTGATTGATTACGTTATTCATTGCTCTGACTGCCATTGTATTGATTGATTACGTTATTCATTGTTCTGACTGCCATTGTATTGATTGATTACGTCATTCATTGTTCTGACTGCCATTGTATTGATTGATTACGTCACAGACAATGCCATTGTTCGGGTTGAGTGTATTACAGACGTCTATTGTATTGCTGATTGCGTCACCGGCACAGTTGAGGGATTGTGTGCCCTGCTGCTATTGGTCGGTGTGTGTGTCATGCAATGGAGACTTTTGTATATAAGGCCTAGAGTGGCACTAATAAAGTCAGTTCATCTTCACCTTCACCCTCAATACTGAGTTCTGTTCCTTATTGGGGGAAACGCTATATTACAATTCATTAGCCCTTGTAAGGGCTGTTCCTGTTTCCTCATGGACGACTCTGGAATTCCAGCAGCACCTCTTACGATTGGGAAAAGGACGTCTCGGGCGGTGAAGCCCTCCGGCGATAAGGGTTATCGCTACACCGCTCATTCTACTTGTGCTATTGGAGCTTCTTTGGCTTTTCAGCACCAGGCTTCTGTTGAACAGGTTTGCAAGGCTGCGACTTGGTCTTCTGTGCATACTTTTTCTAAGTTTTACAAGGTTGATGTGCGGGTCTCAGCGGATGCTGCTTTTGGCCGCAAAATTCTGCAAGCTGCAGTAATTTAAGTTATGCATTATTCCTTGGGATCCCCACCCATTATAGACACTGCTATTGGATGTCCCAAGTGTCATGAATATTTGGAAGTGGGGTGTGTGACATACTAGGAATAATACCATTTTGTGAGTACTCACCTGTAAAATGGTTATTACGAGTATGTCACACACCCCACTTCCCCCGCCCTTTTTTGTTCTAAGGGATCCTTTATATGACGATTATTATTTTCAAACTATTTTTCAATTATCGAATATAATTTGCTCTTCCTGGTTCTTTTTAAAAAGACTGAGGAATAGTGGGAGGAACCCAGTACTTATGGACCAGGAGGGGCTCCTTTTTCCATGTCATCTCTGCAAGATCGCCCTCTACAGGCCAGGTTCCCAAGTGTCATGAATAATTGGAAGTGGGGTGTGTGACATACTCGTAATAACCATTTTACAGGTGAGTACTCACAAAATGGTATTTTTTGCCACCTGTAATTTCTTGGGGTGGCTATATAGTAAAGCAAGCCTAAACCCCCCTTTTGCCATTAAAAAAAAACTAACGTACCCCTCTCATGCCATGAGTTAGTTCTGCGAGTGACTCATTATCCGTTTCCTATACAGGTTAAGAGGAATCTGTTGCACACACATGCAACAACCACAATTCCTCCAATAGAAGGCTTGTGGCTGTTCTCTTATCCCTTAGGGGAAAAAGTGAGTAGCTCCTAAACTCAGGGTTTGCAGATAGCGGGAATAGGTGGGTCAGGGCACAGAGTTGCCAGCAGAGTTTAGGTCCGCTTTTGATCCTCTGAATCCCAGTTTTGTGAAATGGAAACATCTAAGGGCAACTTTAAACAGATGAGGATCATAGAACAGGATTGCTGAGAACTGCAACATTTTCTATTAAAGTAACTGCCCCTGGAAGCAACGTCTGTTTAAAGTGGCATATAACCCTACTAGCTAGCCCATCTGCCCTCCCCAACCGAGTGCCTCAAACAACACAGGTGGCATGGCGTGACCTACCTCCACATGGCAGTTTTCTTTAGATCGCAGATTGGCTGATCCCAAGCAAGTCGGCTGACACGACCTGCCCTCTGGCTGCATCCCTGTTCCCCTGTAGACTGGGAAGCGCTCCCACCTCCAGCCAATCTGAATGGCTGGACATGGGAACGGGCCTCGGCTACAGGGAATCACAGGACTGTGGCTGCCAGAGAAGACGACGTCATGGGAGCCGTCGGTAAAAGTGAGTTTACCACCAACCCAGGGATTTCACACAGTCGGGCGTCCCAATTTTGGTTACCATGGGTGTAGGCTAGTGGTGGCCTCTAGAGTCTTTTAGACTTCAGAGGTTCAGGCTAGTGGTGGCCAGAGGCTCAGGTTAGTGGTGGCCTCTAGAGTCTTTTTAGAAGGAACAAAAATCAGGATTTTCACTATCCCAGGTTTTTCCTCTTCCTAAGGACATGCCGATTTAGGATGCTCCACGGTCAACCCCCCTGCCCATGGAATGCTGCTTTCACTTGCCTCCTCCCTCCAATCCGCATAGAGCCGCAAGCCTGCATGCAACCTTTCCTCCTGCACCAGCCATTCAGGCAGTGGAAGTGTGCATCAGCCATGGTGGAAGTGTGCATCAGCCAAAAGGATGTGGGGGATGCTGCCACAGTCCAGACTTGTGCCATGGGATGGCCAGAAAGATGGGCTTTACTGCTAAATGGCCCGGGGGGGGGGGGTAACCTTTCTGGGGATCATAAATGGGGATACCCCACAGAGAATGACAATTTTTTTTGGTGCCTTTGCACATAGAAAAAAATAATGCCTCTACCTCTCTTCAAGGCAGCATATTCCTCTGGGTCCGACCAGCCAAACGTGTGCTTCTTGGCTAAACACACAGATGAATGAGGGTGGTTCTGGGCCAGTAGCTGGGGTAGCAGCCGCTCATTAGTTAGAAGCACTGAACTATTAGATGAAGCATTTATCTTACCTGTAGGGATTGTAATTTAAAATCAGGACCAACCTATTGGTTTCTATTAATCCGAGGGCAAAGCACTAGAGATGGTTCCAGTATCCCACATTGTGCTGCGGGGCATTTTGTGTAATGCATCCAGCGTGTTGTGTAATTTATGGCTGAATTCATCCAGGAAAACATTTAATGAGTGCAGCTAGTAACATGTTTATGTAATCGTACTAGAAAGAAATATTACTTATCGGCTTCCTGTTTATCACAAAGCGCCTCCTTAAGAATCTTAACAACAAACACTTGTGCCGGAATAGCTTTGAGATGAGATGCTTGAAAAGTTAATGAAGTGGCTCTGATCACTTTTATGGCATGTAACATTTTATTAAAGGCACACTGTAGGCTTTAAAATAAAAATAAAAAAAATCTAACTCCGCTTACACCACTGCCAGGCTATATATTGTGATTTAAATTAAATTTTATATTTAATTTTTTTTTTTTTAAATGACAGGGTCACCTTCCCGGGGGGACCACATTTTTGGGGGTGAATTTTAAGGGTTTAAAAACCTACCAAAAAATGGCGTGAGGTCCCACATACCCAGCATAACAAGCCCGGGCACCAGCGATGGGGGCTTGTAGGACAGGGCACAGGGGCCAGCTTGCTGAAGGCCGCATCTCCGGCTACCATCTGACAAGAATCACGCGCCCTGCTAGAGGGATAGTGGGGATGCAGCTGCAGCTTGCGCATGTGCTGTTGGACCGGGAAACAAGATATGTGTATGGGGCGAACTGGGGGGTCTCACACAGGGAGGGAATCGATCGGCCCTGGAATCTTGTAGATTCCCAGGCCAATCGCCATGGGTTTTGGTCCACTTCTAAGTTTGACTGGTCAATCCTTTTTAAAGGCTGTACCTACTTGGCAGGACATAGAAGCCTGATAATGACTAAAATGGCCATTATGGAAGATCTCTCAGACCTACACCCAGCATCCCTCTCAGTGCAGCCACCCGAGGGGGGTTAGGGAGCTGGCACACCATCATGCCTGGGGTTGGCAAATGGAATAACTGCTGATGTGTTTAACAACTATACATCAATTTTTCTTCCACAAATGGCCTTTTTTATTTAAAGTTTAAAATTTTATTTTTTTATTTAAAGCTCCACAAATGCTCCTGTAATGCTTTGTTTTCGTATTGCCCGTTATGAATTATTAGTCTACATTCCTTTGAAATTGATGACCACAGTTTTTCCCATCTTGTTTTCCCGCAGGGAGCCGACAAGAGCGTGAAAGGACCGGACGGACTAAGTGCCTTTGAATCTACAGACAACCAGCAAATTAAAGCTCTGCTGCATTAATGGCGCTGAAGATTGCCAGCACCGTTTGCCTCTGCTTTCTGTCTTATTTTTTTCTCTTTCTTTTTATTTTCCTGCCAATTCATTTATTAATCCTTTTCATATTAATTGTGAGGATGCTCAGTAACACCCGAGAGCTAGAAACAAACAGCACCAGGAAATGCTATATTTCTGTTAGCACTTGTTACATTTAGAAGGTATCCCCGACCATCACAGATTTGGTGGCATTTTACAAATATTTAAAGTGGATCAAAACCTGTGATTTTCCTGGAACAGGAAAAGGTCCATACCCTTGGGGCATTTGGGATGCCCCCCCACAAGAAACCCTGCGGTCACCCGATATATGTACCTCGCAGGCATTTTTACAGGGCAGACACAGCTCTGCTCTAGTTAGCTTTTTTGGACACACATTTTAACTTGCCGCTAAAGAAACTGAATTGGAGCTTAGCTGCACTGGCGGTTGGTGTGGCCACGGCAGCCATTCAGTTATTGTGGGTCCGGCCGCGCACAGCCCTAGAAAAATGCGAGAGTTGGTAAGAATGCAACTGGGGGGGTTTCCTAAGTTGGGATGCCGCAGGGATAGCTATTTAAACAGGCTTAGAGTCCTTTAGGCACTAGGTCCGGTTTTGGCCCATTTAGGAGCTGCATCACGAATTCACCCAATATTTAAAACGCCATATGAACATGCTATATAGTGGGAGGAGGGGCTACTTATCCACCCCAACTGAACAAAATTCCCAACAATTGGAATAAAATCCAGGGTGATTCGTTCCATTCGACTTTTACAGGTGTGACCTGCTCCAATGTCTGCCCCCTTAGCCAGTCTGTGAGGAGCAGCCGCAATAACCATTCTTAAAGTGGACCAAAACCCAGGATTTTGACTATCCTGGGTTTTGGTTCTTGCGGGTGCCCCGCTGCGTGAAACCTCGCAGGTTGCCGAAACAAACTCACCTCTTCCTGGTCCTACGCCACATGTGTGGCCGCTCATCCAATCGGCATGCTCGGATCCGCTCACGTCAGCATGTCTAAGGTTAGCGGCTCTGAGTGTGCTTACAGTCGCATCCCCCGCTATCCTCTAACAGGGAGCGTACCCGTGCCGGCCATTCGCAAATGCTTGCTAGAGGGATAGCGGGGATTCAGCTCACGCATGCGCCATTGGACTGGCAAGGAAGGTGAGTGTATGGGCGACCTGGGGGGTTTCAAACACAGGGTTTCACTCCTGGGGGAAAGGAATCGATCAGCCCAGGAGTCTTATAGAATCCCAGGCCGATCGCCATGGGTTTTGGACCACTTTAATAGCTTCACAAAGCAGTGTATGATGGGTAAAGCCATCTGCACACATCAGAAGAATTGCAGGAGCAAACAGCTGCAATTCCAGCTGATTCCTGGATGCTCAGGGGGCAGGCCATTAGAAGTAAGCAGTTCTCCCCTATAAAAGCCCTGCTTTTTGCCTTCCAGTAAAAAGAAACTGGCAGATGTATAAGTGGACCCCCTCCTCTTGATATCTAGCATATTTATTTTGATTCTTATTGGACAATTTTCTTTCGTGATGGGGCGTTTTTTAAAAGTCAATTGTTTGCTCACCATAGTGATGAACTTGTGTTGCACACGCTCCTCCTACTGTACACCTTCCTTCTGCCCTCTTCAGCGTAGAGCTTTTAGTACGTGCTTCTTACCCCTGCGAAGAGGGAGTGGGCTCCCTTGCCGAATTAAACGCAATATAACCACAACAAAATGCCAGGACTGGTGGCGTCCAGCAGGGAAACTTTGTTACAAGCCTTGTTGAAGAGAGCAGAAGAATGGCATAAATGGTGCCGCCAAGATTGATCTCTCCCGGGTGCTACTTTTCAACTACTTAACCAAGCCCACAACCTTCCTTTTAAAGAGGGAAAAAAAAAACTGGCTTTTCACTCTCCTGGGCTTTGTCGGCCAGGGGGGTATTATAACCTCGCTGGCAATCGGTGTCTCACGCCGTGCACATTGATGACTCTTGGCTGGTGATAACACCCCTTTAAAGGAACAGTTAATGATCATTCTCTCTGTCATGTAACCACTCCCCCTTGATTGTAGGGATTGCTTGAAAATGGGCTTATTTACTTTTCTTATTTGGTACATTGCGCGTTTGACCATGTTCTAAATTGTTTAATAAAAGCCCTTCACCTTGTTCAGTATGTGAAGTCCATTTAAACGCCTAGAGCTCCCTTTTAGGAACTAACGGCGGCACTTTCTGGCATGTGTGCAAAGCACTCTTTGTCCACTTTGTTTTGAACTGTCTGGCCAGGGGGTGCAACCTCACCAGGGCCCAGAAGGTCGGGGGGCCCCATCATTGTTGCTCCTGCACATTTGTGCTCACTTGGCATCACTTATCGAATCTGTCCCTGCTGTTTCAGTCATTAGTTGTCTAGCTCCATGCAGTTCAGTTAATACAGAAAAAAGTTTACCGTATGAGCCATGAAAGGGTCCCATTTCATGTTCACACCAGGGCCCCATTAGATTTAGTTATGCCACTGTATCTGGCCATTTAGATTGCACCATTTCAACTAGTAATGCCATCAAGACCAGATTCAATGGGGAAGGTCTCTGGGCAGAAAATCTAGTGGAGACCCCTTGTAAGTAACTGTGGTGGTCCCAGTTCGCCCCCTCCTTGAAAGTGGACCAAAACCCAGGATTTTGACTATCCTGGGTTTCGGTACTTTACCCCGGGGGTACCCTGATGTGTGAAACCCCCCCCCAGATCGCCGCAGCCAACTCACCTCTTTCCAGTCCCACAGTGCTGGCTGCCACATCCTCCCTTTCCCTCTAGCAGTGTGCTTGCCAGCGCCAGGCATTTGTGAATGGGCGGCACAGGCACGCTTCCTGTTGGAGGCGGAGGATGCGGCCACCAGAGCCGCTGCTCTTAGACGGACCTGGAAGAGGTGAGTTGGCTGCTACTCCTAGGGGGTTTGACACAGCGGGGCACCCCCGACCAAGGTGCCCCTGGGGAAAGGACCAAAACCCAGGATAGTCAAAACAATTGACTATCCTGGGTTTTGGTCCACTTTAATCCAGTTCTAAACAAGTGGCAGCAGGAAGGTCCTTTATATATATATATATATATATATATATATATATTTATTATAGTGCACTGGGAGGTTCATATACACGGATAACAAAAATACAAATCCTGCACTTAAAGAGGAACAAAATCCAGTAATTTCACTTTCCTGGGTTTGGTTCCTCTCGTTCATTCCAATCATATTTTCTTTGCTGCTCAGTGCGGCAAGGAAATCTGCATAGAGCGAGCGCCGCCAGTTCTAGCTGTGGGCGTTCCCACCCCTCCATTCATACAGACCTGGCACAGGTACATACCCCAGATATAGATACGCTGGGGATGCAGCCGCTGCGATGAGGCACCAGGCAGAGGTGAGTTTCACACGGGGGTCTATCAAGAGTAACACCATTGCCCCTTGAGTCTTATACTACCTGAGCAAGATATTGATCAAGCCAGCAGACAGCCATGTGACCCTGATAGGGTAGAAATTGGCTGCATCTACCCTTTAGTTGGGAAAATGTAGTATTTTTAAGACAAAAAATATTTTCTTTTGCTTTTTGTTTAGGCAAGAAGTGATGCGAAACCCCTTTTATACTTTTATGTCTGCTCAGTGCGAGGACTTAAAGTGGACCAACACCCAGGATTTTGACTATCCTGGGTCTTGGTCCACTTCGGTGGGGCACCCCCGATCGGGGTGCCCTGCTGTGTGAAACCCCCCCCTAACCCCCCGAAAAACTCACCTCTCCCCGCTCCCAGCGCCGACGTACAAGCGAGGATCAGGAACGTCTAAGCGGCAGCCGCCGCCGCCGCCTCCCTCGCGTCACTTTCGGCGCGCACGCGCCCCCGCCGGCCATTCGCAGACTGCCGGCGCGGGCACGCGCACGCCTACAGGAGCGCGAGGGAGGCGGCGGCGGCCGGCCGCCGCCGAAGATAAGGTAAGGAGTTTGGGGGGGTTTCACCCCGCGGGACATCCCGATCTCGGATGTCCCGCGGGGTGGGGGGTGATCGGCCCGGGAATCTTATAGATTCCCGGGCCGATCACCCGTGGGTGTTGGTCCACTTTAATCAAGATTCCTTTTCAGTAGAGACAAGACATTCATTTCAGGAAGACTTAAAAGGGCAAAGTCCATTTCAGTAGACTATTTATTCAAACCCTAGATCAGAGCTGCCATCACCTGCCAAAACTCCTGTGCTTGCTTATCTGCCGCCCTCCTAGGGGTTCCCTGTGCACCAACCTTAAGGCCAGGTCCCTCATAGCTTTTTGTCCTTGCCAGGAGTGTGCCCCCTAGAGCGACACTAGGCCAGATTACCTAAAAAGAACCTAAACTGTCCTCTTAGTCTTGTCTTGTACCTAGAGGCCAGGAGTGCAGAACAAGGCATAGAGATCTCTGCACCAGCAGCCCCTCTGGGAGCCAACATTGGCTTTCTTTTAAAGTAGACCTAAGCCTTTCTTGGAAACTGTGCCAGGGAGGATTCTGGCCTGCAGAGACCCCAAACTTACCTAATCCACCCCCACCCCGAATGCCATCGGTAAGCCCTGTGACAGAGCAGTTATTGCTGTCTTCTGGCAGAGCTTGATCTAATGGCAGACAGAAAACCGCTGCTGCAGATGTTTACAACTTCAGGTCCACTTTTAAAGCAGACCACCACCACGCTCCTTGCCATCTCTGTGTCAGCTTGTTCCATAGGGACACTAAACTATCCTAATCACTGCATTAGAGAGATGCGCACATGTTTTTTTTCATAGCTCTATATGATGGGGGACAGGAAATAACCTCACACACATGCAGAAGCCGCACCTCCTCCAGCAGGAGACCTGCTTTATTGCAATGTGCAGCCATTCCTGTCCCCCTCTACAGAATTCCATGCTGCCCTTGCTGGAGGAGCTTCCCAAATCAGGATCCTCCAAGGGCCGTTGTTAAAAAGGACCTAAATTCATTATTGACTGGAGGTCACTTTAGATTCAGTAATTGATTTACATTTTTTTTAACACGTGTTTGTGACCATTCCAATACTTTTGGGAGTTTTTTGCACGCACCTTCTACATTAGATTAGTATCTAGCTATTTTGTCTTTTTGCAATGCTTATGATGCTGAATGCTGATTTCGGTTCTTATTTAACTTAAATGTATTGTGCAAATGAAACTCCTTATGAGACTTTGTTGTAGGAGGGGCTTGGTATATTGTTGGATATTTAAAACATAAAATTCCCCACAAAGTATAAAAACGGTAAAAACAATTCTCTGGCCAAAGTACACACATTTTATTGGGGGGGGGGGGGGGGTAAAGAAATGTGGTTTGTCTGCTTGGTACCAGACGTAGCAATAGTGGAGCACATGGAGCCCGACTACTCCCCTGGACAACTGTCCTGCCACAAATCCAGGATCGTGGGTAACCAATCATTGCACAGCAGCAGGTGCCACTGCTGCACTGGTTGGCTATCTAAGTAGTCACAGTCTGTGCAGCAGCTCCACTGGCAGAAGTAATGCTGCACAGGCTGAGCTCCTGCCAGGAAATAAGTGCCATGCAGATGAGTGTTTTTTCTTTTTTTTTTTTTTTATTATTTCCTTTAAATCCTTAAATGGGATTTACGGGTAGGGAGGAGGGGGGGGGGGGGGGTACAAGTTAATGTGAACCCATGGCAAAGGCAAGGTTAGTCCACTAGTGCTTATGCATTGGAGATGATACATTTTTCCCACCACAGTTAAAATGCACCAACACCCATTTTACATAAATTGGGTGTTGGTCCATTCCAGGGAGGGAAGGAGGGGCATTCTGATTGTTTACAAGGGGGTTAACCTCAGCAATTTCCTTACTCTATATGTCTCCCGTCTCTGCTTTTTCGGCCAACTGCAAAGATCGACACACCCAGGTGCAGGGGAGCTCTGCATGGTTTGCAGGTGGCTATTCAAGGGGGGACCCCAGCAATTGAGATTCCATGTAAAATGGGTGTTGGTCCAGTTTAAAGTAGACCAAAACCCAGGATAGTCAAAAATTTTGACTTTGGTCCTTTCCCCTCAGATCAGCTCACCTTTTCCCGGTCCTACGGCACATCTAAGAGCAGCGGCTCTGATGGCCGCATCCTCCGCCTTCCTCTAACAGGGAGCATGCCCACGTTGGCCATTCACAAATGCCTGGTGCAGGCACGTGCACTGCTAGAGGGAAGCGGAGGATGCGGCCGCCAGAGCCACTGCTCTTAGATGTGCTGTGGGATTGGAAGAGGTGAGTTGGCTGCGGCGATCTGGGGGGTTTTCACACAGCGGGGTGCCCCCGGGAAAGGCCCAAATCCCAGGATAGTCAAAATCCTGGGTTTTGGTCCACTTTAAAGTGGATGTCCAGTCATATAGTAAACTGCCCCCCTTTCAGACCTGCCTTCCTCCCCTGGCATAGATGGGGGGGGGTTAAAAAAGTGTTACCTTACCCGCTATCCAGCACTGTCTCTCTGAGTGGGTAAGGTCATGTACAAAATGGCTACGCCCAGCGCTGGATTCGCTAGTTTTGTTTGCCTGGACAATCCCATCTGAGTTTAATTCCTCCTGCCTGGGGCATCCACATTTGGGATGCCCCAATGTGTGTGTGTCTGGGATTGCCTGTTAACTTACCTTATTTTTGATCCCATAGCACATGCGGCAAGCAAAGTCGAGTTGACCGAAATCCCGCTCCTTCATTTAGAAATGCTAGCCACAGGTATATGCGTCACGTATCAACAAACCCCTCTTTGTTGATCTGTGGAAGGGCTTGAGACGGCCTGGGTCAAGCACACAGTTACTGCCTCTCATCAAAGTGCAATAACCCCTCAATTTATCAGATATGCGTCACATAGACGGTGCACAGTGCTTTGCAAGATAATGGTGCTTGTTAAATAAATAATAATAGACAGGATTGCCTGTCAAAGTGAGCTTACAGGCGATCCCAGGGGTTTCACACGTAGGGTCATCCAAAATCAGGATTCCCCACAAAGAGAGACTAATGTCCTAGAGTTTTATAGACTCAAGGCCAGTGGTGGCTTCTCTTTGAAGTGGACCAACACCAGGCCTGATAGGCCCGTGAATCGCCATTCCGATCCCTCCCCGCGGGGCATCCAAAATCGGGATGCCCTGCTGTGTGAAACCCCCCAGGCCGCCCGTTGCACTTACCTGATTGCCGGTCCAACGGTGCATACGCGGGCTGCGGCTGCATCTCGCGCTTCTCTCTAGCAGGGCGCGTGCCCGCGCCGGCCATTTGTTAGAGGTAGGACATCTCATTGACGCGCATACCACAGTGGCTCCGAGTGCGCTGATTGGATGAGCAGCCGCACATGTGCTGTAGGAGCGGGGTGAGGTGAGTTTTTATTTGCTATCTGGGGGGTTTCACATAGCGGGGCCCCGGTCGGGGTGCCCCGGGGAAGTGGACCAAGATAGTCAAAATCCTGGGTGTTGGTCCACTTTAAAGGTAAAGTACCCTTTAATGTGAGGTCTCTATGAAAAGGCCACCAAATGTGGCAGAGGACACAAAACAACAGGCATGAGAAGCTGGTCCAGCAGGTGGGCTTGGTCTGTTTTGACCTCCATGGGGGCAAGTTTTGACCTCCATGGGGGCAAGTTAGTGGGTCATCTTGTGCCCTCTGTACGCCAAAGTGGACAGTTACTTAAAATTCAAAATGCTCTCTGAACACGCTGTTATTACCGGGCGTTGTGGCATTCTCAGAGTAGACCTAGACCTTAAAAAAAATCGTCGTCTGCCCCCCCCCCTCTGTGAGTAGAGCACAGCGTGCTCCAGCCAGGCTGAGCTGGGGCCCTTTCATCCAGTTGGTTTGCATATGGGCGTGGATGCTATGCCACTCAGGAATATGTATCAGACATCCAGACCTCTGCAAAGGAACTGCAGGAGAGAAGATGCGACACTGTATTGTTTTGGCATGTTTTTATGTGTTTGGCCCTTTAAAGAGGAACAACACTTACCAGTTGGGGCAGCCTGTCACCAGTACTCACTTCCTGGGCCCCACGTGATCATCGGCAGCCGGTGAAGTTTGGTGGAGGGGCCTACACATTACTGTATGTGTGTGGAAAATCCCCCAGAAGTTGCCAGTGGTTAAATGGGTCAACTGGATTACCAGCAGGAGCATTCCTGTACTGTAAGTAGGCGAGTATTGGGGTAGGGGGAACGGGCTTCCCAGGACAGTATGCAGTCCTCTGTATGATGGTGAAACTTACCCAATGTTAAGGCAAGGATTTTTCGTATCACCAAGAAAAGCCATTTTATATATAATATATACACACTGTGTTGATGTGTGCATTCAAATTAGATCAGTGCTTCTCAACCTTTTCACGCCGAGTACCCCCTAACGACAAGACGTTCCAACCAAGTCCCCCCAACGAGGGGATCAATGATAAATATATCCAAAATGAGTAGGTCACAGAGCTCGTAGCACTTTCAAAGCAAGAAGGAATAATGTTTTACTGTTATAATATACTAGACCCACCAAACCCCAACTGTTGATCCCTGAGCATCTCCAGTTACTCCTCCCCTGGGGTACCGCAGGTTGTAAGACAGTGGTTCAGATGATGCATCAGCAATTTGTCTTATTGAAACATGTTTTCTATCCATCACAGTTTCTTTGCTTGCTGTTTGCTTTTTCTTACATTTTGTTTTTGCTTTCTTGACAGTATGAAATGCAGATTGTTAGTTTTTAATTGGTCTGTACCTTTTACTTAACTTTCTGTCTGGAAGTGCTCTCCAAAGAAAAAATAAATGTTAATGATGTTTGGTTTTGTAGTGCTTTTGTTGAAGGCCGAGGTCTTGGAGGAATATAAATGTCACTGCCCTCTCCCAGACCTTGGGAGGTCCCTGTCGAGGTGCCTGGGGAAAAAAAACAAGCTTCTGTAGCTTGGGAGCCACATGTGGCTTGCGGGCCCCTATTATGTGGTTCACCTGCTGACTTGTACCCAGAACACCTGTGGATGTACAAAGACAGCTCTATGGATGGGGTTAATGTAGAGTTAGGCAGGCAGATAGGTCTATCCTACTCTGTATCTTAGTGTTTTCATGTGGTGTCATGTGACACAGGGCTGTGTGGAGGTTGTAAGCTGGGAAATTGGAGTGCAATGCTGACCGCTTTACAGACTGGGAAGCCAGCACTCTTCATTTTTTGGGGATGTGGGGGGGGGGGTCTGAATAAGGGGGAATCTGCCAGCACACTGCCTATTACTTCCTCAGGGTTCAGGGACTTCTGCAAACACACTGAACATTCAGTTTTGATGTTTTCATGTGTTTCACTGCATTATTGTTTGAAACCATTTCCAATAGTTTCCTCTTCTTTAAAGGTTAAATGGCTTCTACCCTATTAAAATAGATTGGTGACGCCCCCTGTGCAGGCGCCAAATACTTTCCTCTTTTGGAACTACTTCTAACAGTGGCCGGTCCCTGACCCTTGTGACTGCTGACGGCCAATTGCTTATTCTTAGTATACAGTACGTCCTGCTCCAGATATAATACTTACACTTGGGTAATCCTCCGCCAGATGGCGCTGTACTGCAGAAGCATGCGAAAACAGGCTCCTCCCGGACCCAGGGACCTCCCACAAATCCCCAGATTACTCTGCAGTGCTGACTGTGAAGACATGAAGTATCACTCTCTCGCAGGTGAGCGGGGCTATTAAAGCCTGCGGCCCTGTTGGACTACTCCCACCCGTCCTCCATGTGATGTGCCTCCCAGCCTGGGCTGCGTCAGTCGGGTGAAGGTAGGCAGCACCTTGTGTGCTTATGGAGCCATGCTCCACCGCAGTCCCCCACCAAAGGGTAGGCGTAGGCGGTTTAGGCTTATGGTGAGCCTCTAGAGGATGCCCCTCCCATGCTATTCCCCATGCCCCGTGTAGCGGTGGGCCCTTTACAAAGTAGTCCGGGGGGAAAGAAAGGGGGGGGGGTGTGGTGGTCCGTGTATGCTTACACGCTTTGGCCTTAGTACTGTCCTTTACTGGTATTCCTGGTGTCAGCGCCGCGCTGTTAAAATTGTTTATGCCTCAGACGCTGCTACGTCTTCATCGGGAAATCTGTCTCTAAGTGTGTCATTCACTTCGATCTTATGACAACTGAACTTAATTCAGAGCTTCGCGTTCTTCGGGGGGGCGGAGACCTGGCTTGGCGCGCTCCGCGTCACAGCCACTCTGGCCGCCCTTCGAGGTCCGCTTACCGCCATTTCGATGCTCATCGCACGTGCGCATGGTAACGGTCCTCCTCCTCCCTCGATCTGTAAGTGCCCTCGCGGGCGATTTTTCATTGTCTTGCCTACTGCGCATGGCTCTGACATCCCTATTCCCATTATGTCTTTCAGACGGTCGAACACCAGTGGCTTCTCCCGGCCCGGCTTAATTACCAGTGGACCTAGTTAAATTACTCCCACTTCCCTGCGGGTCATTGGGGCATCCAGGGTAGCTTATAGCGTCAATCCCTACTGGCCTATTGTGCCCATTAATCACCATATGGAGGCATCCCAGGATATTGTGAACGGGGTTCCCTCGGGACAAGCCCGTCTGTGTGTAGCTTGTGGGGTCTAGCCTTTCAGCGGTGACAATGCACGGGTCTGCGTCCCTTGTGCACAGCAGGCGCTAATGGTACTTCCCGCGCCTCCTGTGGCTGGGCCTGCACCTCGCCTCACTTCACCTACTCCCCCAAGCCTGAGTCTAACCCCCAATACAAGCGGGGATTCTCATCCTGATGTGGCCACTAGACTGGCCAGTGTTGAAAAATTACTTGTTAGTTCTCTAGCGCGCAAAGCCACTGCAAAAAAGCGGCACATAATCCCTGATTCGGCTCCCTTCCCTATGGAGTCTCTGAGGAGTTTTCACATTTTTATGGCCATACGCCTTCGGACGAAGGAGAGCTATTCTCTGACTCAGAATCTTCTGATGAGAAGACAAGGGGTCATGACGGTTCCGGTTCGGACCACTGGGCCTCGGATAATACTGACAAACTACTGCTTCAGATTTTTGAAGTTCTGTCCATCCCTCCCCCTGTTGTGGCTCCCAGGCAAAGGGGTGAGCTATTTCATACTGCTAAGGCTCGATTGGAGCAAACCCATTTCAATAACCTTGTGTTGAAGGAATGGGAACATCCCAGTAGTCTCCCCGGGATCCCTAAGAGTTTGGACAGGAAGTATCCATTTCCTGCTGATATGGTCAAGTGCTGGTCATCACCCCCGAGGTCGATGCCCCTGTTTTAGGGCTAACACCTCTATTATGCACTCCCCCGATACCACTACGCTACGGGATTCCGCGGACCGGCGCATTGACCAATTGGTATGTCATGCCTTTGCATTTGGTGGGGTGTCGCTGCGCCCGGTTTGCGCCTTGGCCATTTCTGCTGTGGCGCTCAGGGCCATGATCAGAAATGTTCTTGACGGTCCAGACGAGCTGCCTACTGATGCTGTTAATGCACTGTCTAACTGTGATGCGTTTGTGAACTTTATCCTGTCTGCTTCGGATGATGCTGTTAGGCTGTGTGCCAGATCTTCCACCTTGGCGGTGGCTATACGTCGCGCGGTATGGCTGCGCCAGTGGACGGCAGACAATGCCACTAAGAAAGCCCTTACTGGGCTTCCCTTTAAGGGTCTGCGCCTGTTTGGGGACCGCCTAGACCTCTTTGCTAAAGGAGGTAAGTTACCACAGTGCAGGCCCTTTTGGATCCTGGGCCCCCTTTCAGCCCCCTACAGAGGTGCTAAGCAGGGGAAAGGGGTGTCCTTCGCGGGGGCTCGCGCAGACTCCTGGCATAGGAGCAAGGGGCGACGTCCCGGCTCCTCCTGGGGAGCCAAGCCCAAAGCCCCTCCCAAGACCCCTCCGGCATGATGGGGCGCCCTCGCCCGCCAGGGTGGGGGGACGGCTACAGCACTTCGCGCATGTCTGGAGGCACCAAGTCTCGGACCGGTGGATTCAGGCGGTAGTTACCTCTGGCTACAAAATAGAGTTTGCTGTACGGCCCTCCTCAAGATTCGTCAGGTCCCGGATTCCCCAGGACCCGGCATCGGCTCAGGTTCTGATGCAAGCAGTACAAGACCTTCTGGATCTGGGAGTTATTTGCCAGGTTCCCTTGAGAAAATTGGGAGAAGGGTTCTACTCCAACCTGTTCACAGTACCCAAAAGAGATGGGTCAGTCAGGCCCATTCTGGATTTAAAGATCCTCAACAAATTTGTCAAGCACAAGCGCTTTCGCATGAAAACTCTGCGCTCGGACTTCCCCACAAGGGGAGTGGTCCCTCTGCAACAGGGTGTTCCAGTCCCTGTGTCACCATTGGGGTCTACCGGATGTGGATCTGTTTGCATCCCGTCACAATCGCAAGCTCCCGGCCTTTGTCTCCCTGTCTCAGGATCCTCTGGCTGTGGCCACGGACGCTCTGTCGTTGTCTTGGAAGAAATTTCGCCTCCTGTATGTATCTCCCCCGTTTCCCCTGCTGGGCAGGGTTCTGCGCAAGATTGCCCTGGAAAAGGTGCCAGTGATTCTAGTGGCCCCAAGGTGGCCAAGAAGGGTGTGGTTCGCAGATGTGGTACAGATGGACGGCTTGGCTGCTGAAACCTCCATCTTGATGGAAAAAGGCTTGTCTGCCTCAGTGGTGGATACCATGGTACAGGCTAGGAAGAAAACTTCTGCCATCTATTATAGGGTATGGCGTTCCTACATAGACTGGTGTGAGTCCAGGTCTCTTCCCTGCAGGGAGTTCTTCATCCCTAGGATTCTGGAATTTTTACAACACGGATTAGAGTTGGGGTTAAAGCTCAGTACTCTGAAGGGTCAGGTTTCTGCCCTGTCTGTTTTCTTTCAGAAATCCTTTGCTCAGCATCACCTGGTTAAGACCTTCTTTCAGGGGGTCACCCACATGCGTCCCCCACGTAAGCCTACGGTTCCTGTTTGGGACTTGAACCTGGTTTTGTCTGCCTTGCAGGGTGCTCCCTTTGAGCCTATTCAGGATGCTGCTTTGGCTGTACTTACCCTCAAAGTGGTTTTTCTGTTGGCTATCATTTCGGTCAGGCGTGTTTCGGAGCTGGCGGCGTTGTCTATTCAGCCCCCATACTACTAGAGACACCAGGACAAGGTGGTGTTCCGCTTTAAGCCAGACTTTCTGCCGAAGGTGGTGTCGGCTTTTCACTTGAATCAGGATATTGTGCTTCCTTCATTGTGTCCTAATCCTAGCAACACTAAGGAAAGGGTTCTGCATTCCTTGGATGTGGTCAGGTGTCTGAAGTATTACCTGGTAGTCACTGCGGCTTTCAGGAAGACTGATGCTCTTTTTGTGGTCCCTTCTGGTCCTAGGAAGGGTTTGGCTCCTGCCAAGTCTACTATTAGCAAATGGATTCGTCAGGCTGTGATTCAAGCCTATTCTGCTAAGGGGAAGAGTCCTCCCTTCCGCCTTCCCCTTCCTGCTCATTCTACTCATGCTATCGGGGCCTCTTGGGCCTTCCAGCACCAGGCCTCGGTTGAACAGGTTTGCAAGGCCGCTACTTGGTCTTCTGTTCATATCTTTTCGAAGTTTTACAAGGTTGATAGGGCCTCAGCAGATGCTGCTTTTGGCCGTAAGGTTTTGCAAGCGGTAGTAGTTTGAACTGCCTGTTGTCACCTTTTGTTGTTGGGGTATCCCACCCTACTTTATGGACACTGCTATTGGATGTCCCAACTGTTATAATACCAATTCTACAGATGAGTATTTAAGTATACAGTACGTCCTGCTCCACCCCACCCTGTTGTTGCATTATTCTGGATCCCCTGTATGGTGATTGTTATCTTGTTATTGTTAACAGTTCTGGGTGGTTTTTAAATTCTCCCGGCTTCTTGTTCACTGCTTTTCAATGCTGGGGATTTGTGGGAGGTCCCTGGGTATATGAAGGGCCGGGAGAAGCCTGTTTTCACATGCTTCTGCAGTACAGCGCCATCTGGCGGAGGATAACCCAAGTGTAAGTATTATATCTGGAGCAGGACGTACTGTATACTTTTAATACCAATTCTACAGGTGAGTATTTCACAGAATTGTATTTTTACCCACCAGGGATGTGGAACCCGAAGCGTTGCATGAAAAAACTATATTCTGGGGTCTCTCAGGAGGCTTATGTGTCAGGAAGCACCACCATCAGCATCCCAAGCTATATTTAATTAACAGTAGATGCAGAATACAAGGCTTTGGCTTTTATCAGTCACGTTCAGCAAGTGCAGGAACCGAGCAAGTGATGTTTTACTCTGGGACCCTGGGCACTATAGGACAATAGGCAGACAATGTTCTGGCTTAGTGGCTTTTATATATATATATTTTAAAAAGGCACATACCAGTTTGCTTTTGTTTTGTGGGTTCCTCGTCCCGTTTTTATTGAAAGAAGTGCACACACAAATTGGCAAGCATTTGGGCTAAAGGGGTTCTTCAGGTCAGCATTGGGCAAGTAATGACATTTGCTTCTATTAAACAGGCAGAGCGGAAGTGCTCGGGCGTGCTAGTCATGCCCACAACAGAAGTGATATTAATGCCAGAAGAAAAGTTCAAAGACCAAGAACGCCCGAATCTTAGAATAATATACATATAAAATATACAAAGTGTCCTTTAGACTTGGTGAGTGAAGACTGCATAGTAAAGAGCGAAAATATCCTGCGTGACGGTATTGAATGTTCCCTTAGGCAAGATGGCAGTGGTGGTTTCATGTTGGCAAATGTGACAAGTGACCCTATCAGGTGACGTGATGATCATGTGGAGAGTGGAAAATGGCTTAGTAGGTTGCAGTCTTTGTGGATTACTGTCACTCCATCTTCAAAGCTTCATCAGGATCTTATATCTGGCAGTTATTCTAAGTATACAGCACGTCCTGTTCCAGAAGATTACTTACACTTGGGTAATACATCCACAAGATGGCGCTGGACTGCAGAAAACAGCTTATGGCTCCTCCCGGCCCTATATAAGTCAGGGACCTCCCACAAATTCCCCAGAAGATAGCTCTCTGTGGCGCAGGTGAGCGGGGCTTATATGCCTGCGGCCCTGCAAGACTATTCCCACCCGTTCCGTCTCATTTACTGCCTCCCAGCTTTGGCTGTTAAGGTTCGGGTGAAGGTAGGTTAGCAAGCACCAATGGTGCTGAGGAGCTAGGCTCCTACCGCAGTCCCTGCTCTAACAGGGTAGGCGGTTTAGGCTGATGGTGAGCCTTTTTGGGATGCCCCCACTGCCTCATGGGTTTTGCCAGGGTATTTTGTGCAGTTAAACCCTATTCATTCCCCCTCCACCCTCACTTCTCATATTGGTCCTCTGGGCGCCATTGTCCCTGGAAATTCTGCTGTTATCCTCCCTCACTCTTCCCTTGGGGGACCTCGGGGGGGGGGGGGGGGGGGGGGTCATCTAGTGATTCAACACTGTATTATTTCACTCTTAACATGTTTTAAGTGCTTGTAATGTCGGGCCACTATTGGCCGGCCGGATCACGTGGGCGCGTTTTCGCGCTCTTCGGGGGAGGGGGGTTGGCGGGCCCTGGATGATGCATTTACCTCATAACTCCTCGGCCTGCCCCTCGAGGTTTGCAGACGCCATTTTGTCTCCTTGCTGCGTGCTACCTGGCTCTCTGTGGTCTGTGAGTAACCCCTATGGGGTGATTTTTTTCTAAAAGTTTAACATGCCTTATTCTCATGGGAATGTTTATTATGTCTTCCAGGTGGGTGAATACTTCAGCACTGTGGTTTCTCCTGGCCATTTTCCCTCACTAACTCCCACTTCCCTAGCGGTTCTTGGGGCGTCCCGGGTAGCTCTTTAGCGTTAACCCTTACTGGCCTATTGTTCAATTCAAATCACCATATGGAGGCTTCTGGGGATAATGGGCCTGGGGTTCCTTCGGGACAAGCCCAACTATGTGTTGTGTGTGGGGTATCCCCTATTAGTGATGATGTCAGGGTGTGTGTACCCTGCGCCCAGCAGGTGCTTGCGCTGAAGTCTGGGCTGTCTGTTACTGGGCCTGGTGGTGCGCCCCCTCTGGCCTCACCTACCCCCCACGCTTACATCTGACCCCCACTACGGGGCATACTAGTGGGGAGTCTCAACCTGATTTAGCTGCACGGGTGGCCATCATTGAGAAACATCTTGCTGGGTCTGCCCCGCGTAAGGCTTCTGCTAAGAAGCGGCATTTATCACCCGCGGTTTCCCTCTTCCCTGAGGAAGATGAGGGCCCTTACTTACTCTCAGGTCTCTACCCACTTGAGGAGGGGGAATTATTTTCTGATTCAGAATCCTCTGAGGAACAACCTAAGATATACGGTGGTACTGGGACTCCCTTTGGGGAAGACCCGTGGTCCCCTGATGACACTGACAGATTGCTGAGTCACATATTTGAAGTGCTTTGTATTTCTCCCCCGGCAGTGGCTCCGCAGCAGCAGGGTGAGCTTTTTCATACGGTTAAGCCACGCTGGGAGTTTCCTGAGCAGTCTCACTTTAATAATCTAGTGCTCAAAGAATGGGAATGGCCTAGCAAGCTGCCCGGGGTGCCTACGAGTTGGGACAAGAGGTATCCCTTTCCTGTTGATGTTGTTAAGCGTTGGTCATGTCCTCCCGAGGTGGATGCACCCGTTCTAGGGTTGTCCAATACATCTGTCATGTATTCTCCTGACACTACTACCCTGCGAGATGCCGAGGGCCGGCGTTTGGACCAACTGGCCTGTCATGCATTTGCCTGTGTGGGGACTTTGTGCCTCTGCTATTACGGCTATTGCCATTAAAGGGGTGCTTAAGTTTATTTTGGATAGGGCATCTGAGGATGCGGGTAGAGAGGAGTATAGATCTCTCTTGCTTTGTGAGGAATTTATTGCATATATGCTCTCTGCCATGGATAATGCCATTAGAATGTGTGGTAGGACTTCTGCCCTGTTGGTGGCTATACGCCGCTCTGGCTACGTCAGTGGGTGGCTGACAATGCTGCTAAGAAGGCTCTCACTGGTTTTCCCTTCAAGGGCCTGCGTCTCTTTGGGGAACGCTTAGATTTGTTTGCTAAGGGTGGTAGGTTACCTCAACGCAGGAGGCCATCTCGGTCTTTTCGGGGGACAGGTTCCTTTCTCCCATCCTTCAGTGGTTCCAGAACTAACCGTGGAGCCTCTTTTACTGGGGCCCGTGGAGACCATTGGGGTAGGGGCAGAGGACGTGGCTGTCCTGGGGTCTCAAGCAAAAAACCTCACCTCAGGCATGAAGGGGCGCCCTCACCCATCCAGGTGGGGGGACAGCTTCGGCTTTTTGCTCACGTCTGGTGGATTCGGAAGGTAGTGTCCTCCGGTTACAAGATAGATTTGCAGCCTGGCCGCCCCCAAGATTCATCAAATCCCAGATGGCTCAAAACCCCCTTTTAGCCCAGGGTCTGCGCCTTGCTGTCCAGAACCTTCTGGAGTTAGGGGTCATCTGCCAAGTGCCTTTACAGGAAAGGGGCAGAGGCTACTATTCCAATCTTTTCACTGTTCCCAAGAAAGACGGGTCCATCAGACCCATCCTGGATTTAAAGCGGAGGACTTCATGACCTCTGTAGACATCAAGGATGCTTACCTTCATATACCAATCTTTCCAGGTCATCAGAGATTCCTCAGGTTCGTTCTGGAGGATCAGCACTACCAATTTGTGGCCTTGCCCTTCGGTCTCACCTCGGCTCCCAGGGTATTCACCAAGGTGTTGGCGGGCATTATGGCTCTGCTGAGATTTCAGGGCATTCACATCCTTCCTTACTTGGACGACATTCTCATCACGCCTCGGTCCTTCCAGCAGGCCGAGCTGGATACCCAGTTGTTGGTGTCCCAAGTCTTCCCTGTCACCGTCAATGGTCAAGTCCTTTCTGGGCGTGACTCTGGATACATCTCAGGTCAAGATCCTTCTCCCTCAGCAGAAGGTGGTGGTCTTTCCCTCATCCTTCCATCCAACAGGGGATGCAGCTGGTGGGCCTGGTGGTGTCTTGCTTCAAGGCTGTTCCATAATCTCAGTTTCACATGAGGCTTCAACTTCACCTCTTGTCAGTTTGGGATCAGGATCAGGTGTTCTGTCCCCTCTGGTCAGGCGGTCTCTCTCGTGGTGGTTGGACTCAAGAAACCTGTTGGTGGGCAGATCCTTTCTGGCTCCGTGCTAGGAGACAGTCACCACAGATGCCAGTCTGACAGGTTGGGGGGGTTTCTGGAAATCCCTAAAATTCCAGGGTCTGTGGGGCCCTCAGGAGGCCCACACCCATATCAACATTCTGGAACTGAGGACGATACGGTTGGTTCTCGTCCAACTGACTCCACACCTTCGGGGTCGGGCTGTTCAGGTCCGCTCGGACAACCAGAGGGCGGTTGCCTACATCAATCATCAGGGAGGGACCCGGAGCAAGAGAGCCCTCAAAGAAGTGTCTCTGATACTGTCCTGGGCGGAGGAGAACGTCCCCTGCATCTCGGCAGTGTACATCCCGGGAGTGGAGAATCTGGAGGCAGACTCCCTCAGCAGGGGGACTTCTCGCCTGGGAGAATGGTCCCTCAGCAGCAAGATGTTTCGCTCCCTGTGCCACCGTTGGGGTCAGCCGGATTTGGATCTGTTTGCATCCCGCCACAAACACAAGCTTCCAGCCTTTGTCTCTCTGTCCCAGGACCCTCTGGCCTTGGCCATGGATGCACTAGCAATGTCTTGGCAGAGCTTTCAGCTCCTTTAGGTTTTCCCTCCGTTTCCTCTGCTCTGCAGGGTGCTGCGCAAGATATCCCAGGAAGGGGTGCCAACCATCCTGGTGGCCCCCTGTTGGCCAAGAAGAGTGTGGTTCGCAGACATCGTGCAGTTGGCAGTAGATCAATACGTCCTGCCCAAGGTTCCAGACCTGCTCACTTAGGGGCAGCTACGCCATCCCAATTTACAAATGCTGGCTTTAACGGCCTGGCTGATGAAACCTCCATCTTGATGGAAAAGGGGCTGCCTGCCTCTGTTAATACCATGATTAGGGCTAGGAAGAAGTCCTCGTCCTCCATCTACTATAGGGTATGGCATGCTTATATTGACTGGTGTGAGTCTAAGTCGTTTCCCTGTCGGGTGTTTTCTGTCCCTAGGATTCTGGAGTTTCTGCAACATGGTTTGGATTTGGGTCTTCAACTTAGTACCCTTAAAGGTCATGTTTCTGCCTTGGCCATTTTCTTCCAAAGATCTTTTGCTCACCATCGTTTGGTTAAGACCTTCTTCCAGGGGGTTACTCATGTGCGTCCCCCACGTAAGCCTATGTTACCAGTCTGGGATTTGAACTTGGTCTTATCTGCCTTACAGGGGTCTCCCTTTGAGCCCTTGCGTGAGGCCCCTTTGTCCATTTTGATGCTTAAGGTAGTCTTTTTGGGTGGCCATCACCTCTGTTAGGCGTGTTTCTGAGTTGGCGGCGCGTTCCATCAAACCCCATTACTTCAAGAGACTTTAGGACAAGGTGGTGTTTCGTTTTAAGCCAGATATTCTTAGTGTACAGTACGTCCTGCTCCAAATATAATACTTACAATCGGGTAATACTCCGCCAGATGGTGCTGGACTGCAGAGACATCGAAAATAGGCTCCTCCCGGCCCCTCAAATACCCGGGGACCTCCCACAAATCTCCAGAATTTCTCTGCAGTCTGGCTGCGAAGGACGAGAAATTGGCTCTCTACTCGCAGGTGAGCGGGGCTATTAGCCTGCTGCCCTGTAGGACTATTCCCACCCGTTCCACTAGTATTATGCCTCCCAGCCTTGGCTGCGCTGGTCGGGTGAGGGTAGGCAGCACCGCTGTTAGGTGCTTAGGAGCGCTGCTCCACCGCAATCCCCCACCAAAGGGTAGGCGGTTCAGGCTTATGGTGAGCCTCTATGGGATGCCCCTCCTGCACTATTGCCCTTTGCCCCTGCCTATCGGTGGGCCCTATTTAAGTGGCCGCCGTCCTCCCTCATCCTCCTTGTAGTCTTCGGGGGAAAAGAGGGGGGTGTGTGTATGTGTATAGATATGTATGTTATGCATTCTGTGTTTTACACTCTCTTTTCACATGCCTTTTATTCGTGTGTCAGCCGCCACGCTGACTTGTCTTTACTGCTTTTTTAAATTTGCCGCCGCCGCGGCGCGCTGACTTCGCTCCGCGCTTGGCGGCGGCATTACCTCAGCTGCTGGTGCGCCATCATTGGCTGCTTGCCGTTCTGGCTTCGCGCTCTTCGGGGGGGCGGGGCCCGTCTTTGGCGCGTTCCGTGTCATCGCTGTTACTGGCCCGCCCCTCAAGGTATACCGACGCCATCTTTCCTGCTTGGTTGGCCTACCTACCGCGGTCCGTAAGTGCCCTCGCGGGCGGCTTTATCTCTTTCACTTTTGTTACGATGTACTTAAGGTCTTGTCTGATTATGTCTTTCAGGCGGGACGAACCCTTCTTGGCTTCTCCCGGCCCTGTTTTAGTATATTACTTGTAGGCCTTGTAAATATTATACTCCCACTTCCCTAGCGGGTTATTGGGGCATCCAGGGTTGCTACATAGCGTTATTCCCTATCGGCGTATAGCGCCGTTATAATCACCATATGGAGGTATCCCAGGATAATGTGACCGGGGTCCCTTCGGGACAAGACCGGCTGTGTGTAGCGTGTGGGCAGCCTCATGCTGACGCTGACAAGGCGCGGGTCTGTGTACCCTGTGCTGAGCAGGTGCTTGCATTGCAATCTGTCCTGCCAGTGGCTGCACCTCGTTTCACTTCACCTACTCCCCCAAGCTTAAACCTCACTCCTACTGAGTTGCATACTAGTGGGGATTCTCAGCCTGATGTGTCTTCTAGACTGGCTACTGTTGAACAGATTATTGTGAAGTCTTTAGCGCGTAAGGCCCCTGCTAAGAAGCGGCACTTGACGCCTAATGTTACTGTTTTCCCTATGGGAACTGAGGAGTTTTGGAATCTGTGTGGCTATACCCCGTCTGATGAAGGGGAGCTCTTTTCTGATTCAGGCTCATCTGATGAGAGACCAAGGGGTCATGACGATTCTGGCTCTGACCCCTGGGCCCCGGATGACACTGACAGATTATTGACCCAGATTTTTGAGGTTCTGTCTATCTC
The DNA here is from genome assembly GCA_027917425.1 of Gastrophryne carolinensis. Taxonomy (NCBI): domain Eukaryota; kingdom Metazoa; phylum Chordata; class Amphibia; order Anura; family Microhylidae; genus Gastrophryne; species Gastrophryne carolinensis. The sequence goes on from CM051238.1 coordinate 40,662,666, forward strand.
CCTCCCTGTTGAGGCTCCCAGGCAAAGATGGGAGCTTTTCCACACAGCAAAATCACATTTGGAATTTCCAGAGCAGGCACATTTCCATAACCTTGTGCTCAAGGAATGGGAGCGCCCCAGTAAACTTCCCGGGGTTCCAAAGAGTTGGGATAGGAAGTATCCCTTTCCTGCTGAGGTGGTTAAATGTTGGTCACCCCCCCCCCCCCTGAGGTGGATGCCCCGATCCTAGGGCTATCGAACACCTCTGTCATGCATTCCCCTGATTCTACTACCCTGCGGGATGCTGAAGACCAGCGTATTGATCAGCTGGCATCCCACGTGTAGCGATAACCCTTATCGCCGGAGGGCTTCACCGCCCAAGACGTCCTTTTCCCAATCGTAAGAGGTGCTGCTAGAATTCCAGAGTCGTCCGTGAGGAAACAGGAACAGCCCTTACAAGGGCTAGTGAATTGTAATATAGCGTTTCCCCCAATAAGAGACAGAACTCAGTATTGAGGGTGAAGGTGAAGTAGACTTTATTAGTGCCACACTGGGCCTTATATACACAAGTCTCTATTGCATGACACACACACCGACCAATAGCAGCAGGGCAAACAATCCCTCAACTCTGCCGGTGACGCAATCAGTAGAACAATAGCAGGCTGTAATATAATTATAATCAATCAGGACAATGCCATTGACTGTGACGTAATCAACAATACACAATGGCAGTCAAAATACAATGACATTGCCTGTAACAGTATCAAAATACAATGACCTAATTAAGACAAGGCCAGTGAATGACCCGGTGGGCAACTGAATAGTGATGACATCCAAAAGACAGAGCGTCTGTCACACCACGCCTTTGCATGTGCGGGGACGGCGATGCGCCCGGTCTGTGCCTCTGCCATTACTGCTGTGGCCACTAGAACCCTTATCAGAAATATGCTTGATAGTGCCCCTGATGATTTGCCTTGTGAGGTGTTTAATGCACTCTCCAGTTGTGATGTTTTTGTAAATTTTGTCCTCAGCATTGGATGACACCGTCAGAATGTGTGCCAGAACTCTGCCCTCGTGGTGGCTATACGCCACTCGGTTTGGCTGCGCCAGTGGGCTGCTGACAACGCTGCCAAGAAGGCCCTCACTGGGTTTCCCTTTAAAGGACTGCGCCTGTTTGGGAACCGCCTGGACCTTTTTGCTAAGGGAGGCAGGTTACCCCAGCGCAGGCGGCAATCTCGACCCTTTCGGGGTCAGGGCTCCTTCTCCTCCCCTTACCGTGGTGCAAGACAGGGAAGGGGGGTTTCTTTCCCTGGGGCCCAGGGAGATTTCTGGGGTAGAGGCAGAGGATGTGGACTTCCTGGCTCCTCCTGGGGTACCAAAGCTAAATCCTCTCCCAAGCCCCCTCAGGCATGATGGGGCGCCCTCACCAATCCGGGTGGGGGGACGGCTGCAGCACTTCGCTCTCGTCTGGAGGCTTCATGTCTCAGACCGGTGGATTCAGGAGGTAGTGTCCTCCGCTTACAAGTTGGAGTTTGCTGCTGATCCCCCTTCAAGATTCATCAGATCCCGGATTCTTCAGGACCCTGTGTCAGCTCAGGAGCTATTGCAAGCAGTGCAAGGCCTCCTGGAGCTGGGGGTCATCTGCCAGGTCCCTTTAAGAGAAAAAGGCAAGGGCTTTTATTCCAACCTATTCACAGTACCCAAAAAGGATGGTTCTGTCAGGCCCATCCTGGACTTAAAGATTCTCAACAAGTTTGTCAGGGGCAGGCGCTTTCGCATGGAGACTCTGCGCTCTGCCATCAGTTCCCTGCGCCAAGGGGATTTCATGACTTCTGTGGACATCAAAGATGCTTACCTTCATTTTCCTGTGTTCCCAGGTCATCAAAGGTTCCTCAGGTTCGCTCTGATGGATCAACACTACCAATTTGTGGCCTTGCCCTTCAGCCTCACTTCAGCTCCCAGGGTGTTCACCAAGGTGCTGGCTGGCGTGATGTCTCTGCTCAGATGTCAGGGCGTCCGCGTGCTTCCCTATCTGGACGACATCTTCATCACTTCCCAGTCTCTACATCAGGCAGAGTTGGATACTCAGCTGGTGGTGTCCACTCTGGAGTCATTTGGATGGGTGATCAACCACCCCAAGTCCTCACTGTCCCCTTCCTTGGTAACTCCATTCCTAGGAATGAATCTGGATACGGTTCAGGCAAGGATCTTCCTTCCTCAGCAGAAGGTGGACAGTCTGATTGCACAGGCTCAGTCCCTCCTAGCTTGTCCCCATCCCTCCATCAGGCAGGGGATGCAGCTGGTGGGCCTGATGTTGGCGTGCTTCGAAGCGGTCCCTTATGCTCAGTACCACTTGAGGCCTCTGCAACTTCACCTATTGTCAGTATGGGACAAGGACCCAGCGTCCCTGGACAGGGTCTGTGTGCTCTCCCCCCTGGTCAGGAGGTCCCTCTTGTGGTGGATGGACTCAAGGAACCTGTTGGGGGGCAGATCCTTTCTTGCCCCTTCCTGGGAGACGGTCACCACGGATGCCAGTCTGTAAGGGGGGGGGGGTTTCTGGAAGTCCCTGTGGTTCCAGGGGAGGTGGGGCCCTCAGGAGGCCCACACACCTATCAATGTCTTGGAGCTGCGGGCGATCAGGTTAGTTCTGGCTCGCTTGACTACTCATCTTCGGGGCCTGCCTGTTCAGGTGCGCTCGGACAACCAGACGGCAGTTGCCTACATCAATCATCAGGGAGGGACCCGGAGCAAGGGGGCCCTCCAGGAAGTGTCTCTGATCCTGACTTGGGCGGAGGCCAATGTCCCCTGCATTTCAGCTGTGTACATCCCGGGGGTGGAAAATCGCCTGGCGGACTCTCTGAGCAGGGGGACCTCTCGCCAGGGAGAATGGTCCCTATGCAGCAATGTTTCAATCTCTGTGTTACCGTTGGGGCCAACCAGATGTGGATCTGTTTGCGTCCCGCCATAATCACAAGCTCCCAGCTTTTGTGTCTCTGTCCAGGGATCCTCTGGCCCTGACCTCGGATGCGCTAGCAATGTCATGGAAGGACTTTCAGTTCCTGTATGTCTTCCCTCCAATTCCCTTTCCCTGCGCAAGATTGCTCTGGAAGGGGTGCCAGCAATTCTGGTGGCCCCCAGGTGGCCAAGAAGAGTGTGCTTCGCAGACGTGGTACAGCTGGCAGTAGATCAGTATGCTTTGCCCTTGGTGCCAGATCTGATCACTCAGGGCTCACTACGCCATCCCAATTTACAAACTCTGGCTTTGACGGCTTGGCTGCTGAAACTTCCATCTTGATGGAGAAGGGGCTGTCTTCCTCAGTTGTGGATACTTTGATTAAAGCTAGGAAGAAGTCTTCCTCTTCCATTTATTACATGGTTTGGCGTGCCTACATTGACTGGTGTGAGTCTAAGTCTCTTCCCTGTCGTGTCTTCTCTATTCCCAGGATTCTGGAGTTCCTGCAGCATGGGTTGGAGACGGGGCTCCAACTCAGTATTCTGAAGGGTCAGGTTTCTGCCCTGGCTATTTTTTTTCCAGAAGTCCTTTGCTCAGCACCCTCTGATCAGGACTTTTTTCCAGGGGGTCACTCATGTGCGTCCCCCACGTGAACCTATGGTGCCTGTTTGGGATCTGAACTTGGTTCTGTCAGCCTTGCAGGGTGCTCCCTTTGAACCTGTGCAGGATGCTGCCTTGGTCATTCTTACGCTCAAGGTTGTGTTTCTGGTGGCTATTACTTCTGTCAGGTGTGTGTCTGAGTTGGTGGCACTGTCCATTCAGCCCCCCTAGTATGAGAGACACCAGAACATGGTGGTGTTTCGTTTCAAACCTGACTTTCTGCCTAAGGTAGTGTCTGCTTTTCATTTGAATCAGGATATTGTTCTTCCTTCTTTGTGCCCTAATCCTAGCAATGCTAAGGAGAGGGTTTTGCACTATTTGGATGTGGTTAGGTGTCTGAAGTACTATCTGGTGGCTACTGCACCTTTGAGGAAAACTGATGCTCTTTTTGTGGTCCCTTCTGGTCCTAGGAAGGGTTTGGCTCCTGCCAAGTCTACTATCAGCAAGTGGATTCGTCAGGCTGTGATTCAGGCCTACTCTGCTAAGGAGAAGAATCCTCCCTTCCGCCTTACTGCTCATTCCACTCGTGCTATTGGTGCCTCTTGGGCTTTTCAGCACCAGGCTTCTGTTGAACAAGTTTGCAAGGCCGCTACTTGGTCTTCTGTTCATACCTTTTCAAAGTTTTACAAGGTTGATGTCAGGGCCTCAGCTGATGCTGTTTTTGGCCGCAAGGTTCTGCAGGCGGCAGTGGTTTAAACTGCCTGCTGCTAATTTTTCTTGGGGATCCCACCCTACTTTATGGACACTGCTATTGGATGTCCCTCGTGTAAGTATTAGATTTGGAGCAGGACGTACTGTATACTAAGAATAATACAATTCTGTGATTACTCACCTGTAGAATTGGTATTATGAGTATACAGTACGTCCTGCTCCAACCCACCCTTGGTTTGCATTTTTCCTGGATCCCCTGTATGGTGATTGTTATCATTGTTATAGTTGATAATTTGAATTGTTTAATGCTCCCGGCTTCTCCTTAACTGCTTTTCAATGCTGGGGATTTGTGGGAGGTCCCTGGGTATTTGAGAGGCCGGGAGGAGCCTATTTTCGATTTCTCTGCAGTCCAGCGCCATCTGGCGGAGTATATCCCACGTGTAAGTATTAGATTTGGAGCAGGACATACTGTATACTCATAATACCAATTCTACAGGTGAGTAATCACAGAATTGTATTTTTTGATATCTGGTTATTAGTGTTCTCCCGGCTTCTTGTTAACTGCTTGTCAATACTGGGAAATTTGTGGGAGGTCCCTGACTAATATAGGGGAGGGAGGAGCCACAAGCTGTTTTCTGCAGTCCAGCACCATCTTGTGGATGTATTACCCAAGTGTAAGGAATCTTCTGGAACAGGACGTGCTGTATACGTATAATACCAATTCTACAGGTGAGTAATCACAGAATTGTATTTTTATTTAAACCTTAAACTGAAGGTTTTTTAGTGGTCATACTGGCAGATTTTGCATCCAGTCTACATTCCAAATGGTATTCTAAAGATAGTAGGCATATTTTTTTATCCTGTGCTGAACTCCAGTAATTCTAAAAGACTTATGATGAACACAAGCAACATAGACAACAGAACTGTTCCTTGTGAGACACAAAAACTGGCCGCCTATGTCCAAGCTCACTGCTACTGCCATTTGGCCCCAATGCTGGGGGATGTGTTCCATCCAAATCTGCGTTATGAATGTGGTTAAAAAAAAAAAACTTGAAACTGACAAATGTAAACATACATTTCTATTTATCTAAAACCGAGTAATGAAAATAAGACCTTGCTTTTGAATTGTGGTTTAATAGAATCATTTCAATTAACTAATAAAAATGGTAGAACCCCAAGAAAAGATTGAATCTAATTTGACTAAAGGGACATGTTAAACTAAGGTGTGTCTTGTACTTAGAACTATGGGCGTCTTAAAATTTGTATCCAGTCAGTCTGCCAATTGAAATGGTGAAAAGTAGTTGCTATGAAAAGGTAAAAGGCTAAAAGACCATCTTCAAACCGCTTGATGTTCCTTGACGTTCAAGGACTATGGGACTGTAGCTAACTTCCCTGGATTGATGACAAATTGAAGATATAGTGAAGAAGTGTTTTTTGGTTCACCACTCTTTTCCTCTACACACTTCACCTGTTCTGATTGAATAGATCGATCATTCTGCCAATAAGTCTATAAACTATTTGGCAAATGTAATCTTTCACATGATATCGTGATTTGACCGATTTCTGGGGTTATTCTTTTATAGCAAGATGTGGGCATTCATTTCACCAAAAACCCTCTCTCTCATTCCATAAGCATCACACCCTCTCATTAGTGGGAGTCCAGGTCACCTGATTCTTGTGATATAATGCTCCTGTATCATGTATGTAATGATGGACCCAAAGTGGAGATGGGGACAGTTCAAATATAGCAGATGTGGAGTGATTTACATTCCTTGACTGGAGGTCTCTGATGTGTAATCAGATTTTGTGATGGATTGGCTTGCCAATTGTTCATCCAGGCCTGATGTAAACACTAGTTGTATGTAAGACCACAGGGAAGGCATTTGTTGTACACATTGGTTGACTTGCATTTTCTATTTCACCCCAAAGATCAGAGTGGCTTTAACGGCGTTCCCCCACAACTTGGAATAATTCGCCCAGGTGTTGCATAATGGCTTCAAAAGCTGCCTGTGTCTGGGCCGGGTCCATTTAGTCTGGCCTGCAAATACGGTCAACATACCTTTCTGGCAACCAGGCCAATGTAGATACAGACAGCTGCCAGCAATACTGGCTGCGGACTTCCCAGAGAGAGGTTACTGGGGGGACTTAGCAGAGGGGAGGGATGGAGTGTCAAGTGTGATGATGATGACGACGGGTCAGGAACACCGGGAAGGAAATGAAAAAGATTTGGAAGGTAATAGCAAATTAGGACTGGCTGTAACTGGTGGGAGTCAACAATGAGCAACTTGGGAAGTGCTACACCACACACTGGTTCCAGTGTGGGGAGTCTGCCAACAAGTCTATTGCCCGAGCCTTCTGCAGACAAGCCAAAGTCCCACTACCACTGGGGCCAGGGAAAACAGGTAAAACATGCTAGGGGGTCCAGGGCCGAGGTTTCAGGGAGCCAAAACAGGAAGTCACCCAAAGTTGGAGGTAGAGAGCGAGAGCAAAGTCGGAATCCAAAGCCAGTAGGTCAGAACCAGAGCAGGGTGGATATCCAAAGCCAGGGGGTCAGAGCCAGTGTGGGTTGGTATCCAAAGCCAGAAGTCAGAGCCTAAGTCAAGCCGGAACCTCACACGATAACAGAAGGCATCCTTTCAAGAAGATCTGAAGGCAACTTCCCACCATGCAGGTCTCCTTTTAACAGCCCCTTCCTTCAGGAAGTGCCCACCACGCATGTGCAGAGCCACGGGCACTCGCACACGCAAACTGGGTCCAAGTGCTGGCTGGGCAGCATCACCTTTGTGACTGTGTGCTTCTCCAGCCACGCACCGCTCGAACAGAGACACCCAAGGGACGCAACCGTGCAAGCACACGCTCACTACTGTGACAGTCGTTTAAGAAAAATATAACATTATTATTACTACTGTTACACTATGACCTGGAAGAGTAAGATCCCTTACAGGCAATATGCAACAGACATGATGACCTCCACACACACAGTTTTTAAGGGTCGGGGATCCTTGAAACTATCTCCAACAAGAGGACCTTCAGATATGATGTTGATGTATGCCAAAAAGGCCTGCAGTATGTGTTTTCTGCCAACCCTTTAAAGATTAATCTCCAGTTGAATTAGTTGATATTTACATTTTTAGGCCAATATGTTTTTTTCACAGTTTTGTTATGCTCTTTGTTCCCAGATCATGAACAGTCCATTTCGAAAGGAAATGAAAGCTGCATAAGCATGCTGCATTGCTTCAAAACCTACGTTATAATAATACCTAGGAACTCACAATGTTGTCAGATGTCAGTACTGGGAAAGACTTTGGTGTCCAACCCCCAATGCCCAATCAGAGCTGCTTCTCTTACACAAGATGTAAGATACATCCAACAAAGGCACCCATCAAGATTGTTCTCTGTAGGCTATTATTTGTGATAGAATTTGTATGAACGAGCAAACTCAGTGGAAGCCATGCAGCCTGGATCAACATACAAATCACCCATGGCTGCGGTTCTCCTTGAAGCAGCGAGATGACAAAGTCTGATGCACAGGTGCGGGGCAGAGAATCATTTCTTGGGGTAGAGCGAGGCAGAGCAGCTTCAGCAGAGGTGGAGGCATTGGCATAGCTGGGGGATGCCGAAGAGTCTCTTTTCCCTACATCCAGTCCAGGTTGTCCCAATATCCTTACAGATGGGGTGTTTGCCCCTAGGGGGCGCTGGACTGCAAGATCAAAGATGTTGCTCCTCCCAGCCCCCTATAAAGGCAGGTATCCCTCTATCATTCCCCAGTTGTTCATCTTGCAGTCTTGGCTGCAGAAGATCGTTGGCACTCTCTCTCAGTTATTGGCAGCAGAGCGGGGCCACCTAGCCCGTCGGCCGCTGCGGACCCTATTTCCATGGATCCCTGTCTGACCCACTCCTGCCTCCCAGCCATCTGGCTGCTACAGGATCTGTGACGGTAGGGTGAACGCCGGGGACTGTGGCGTTCGGCAGAGCTTAGGCTCTGGGCCGCAGACCTTATATTAAAAGGTAGCCGGCCGCAGGCTGATGGTGAGCCTGAGGGGGAACCACTGTGTGTTTTACTGTATTGTCCCTCCCTGCCCACAAGCTTTATTGGTGTCTTGGCTGTTTTCTTGTACTGTGTGTTTACACTTGTACTGTGTGTTTTCACTTGCTGGCTCAGGCTGGCCTGGGCGAGGAGCGGTCTGGCGTGCTCGCACTGCTTGTACGGCGGGCCTCTGCCGCCATCTTGCGTCCGCAGTTCTGAGGGGGCGGGTGCCTGACGCTGGCGCGCTGACGTCACACCGGTGCCGCTCCCCCGAGGTTCTTTCTAGAAGGCTGGCCTGGACGCTGCTGCTGCGCTAATCTCTTCCTCGCTCCTGTTGGGGACAAGCTGAGGCCTTCGGTCTGCGGATGCTGCGGGACCCTATTGTCGGTGTAGTGAGTCCCTATTTTTTACTGCATTGCCTTTTTTGTCTTTTTTATTGTGCCAAGGCTGACCAGGGGCTCTTTCTCTCTTTTTATAGGTCGTGGGCTGTGTTTGAGGGTTGTGGTTCTTCCGGGTCCCCCTTTTTTTCTTTATTAAGAGGGATCATTATAGGCTTGGGCCACTAGAGTCTTGCTGCTTAAATCACCATAATGGAGGCATCAGGGGATAGTGAGCTGGGGGCCTCTTTTGGGCAGGACAGGCTCTGCCCCTTGTGCAGTAGGAATCCTCTGGGCGGATTCAGCACTGTTTGTACCACTTGCGCCAGAGGCATTATTTTGGACCATGAGCGGGCGGGCATCCCTGCCCCTAGCCCTGCGCTGCCATCGGCCTCTCCGGACCCTCCCCTGCTGCATTCAGCCCCCAGCGAGGGGGGAGCCAGCAAGGGGTCTCATGCTGACTTGGCGCATAGGTTGGCCAATCTCGAGAGACAGATCTCGCGGACGGCCCCTAAGAAAGTCACGAGTAAGAAGCGGCATCTGGACCCCATTTGCTCGGATGATGACGATTTTTTTGATAGTCTGGGTTCTGTGGAGGAAGGTGAGTTGTCTTGATGATTCTCGCTCTACAGTGGATTATTCTGCTGGCGATGACAGTATGTCTGGCTCTTCCTCGGACGAAGATGCGTGGCTCCCAGAACGGCTAAGAGGAAGCAGGGAGATTTGTTTAGGCCCGAATGCAAAGGCAGGTCTTCCCGGGGCAGGCCCATTTTTCTAACATGATCCTTAAGGTATGGGAGAGGCCTAACAAGTTACCGTCGGTTCCTAAGGGCCTGGATAGGCGGTATCCCTTCCCTGATGAGCTGGTTCGGCTATGGTCTCGACCTCCCGAGGTGGATCCTCCCGTGTCGGGGTTGTCCAACACTACTGTTATGCCGTCACCTGACATTGCTTCCTTACGTGACCCTGCTGACAAGCGCATGGATCAGCTGGTCTGCCATGCATTCACCTTTGCTGGTGCCCTTTTTCGCCCTGTCTGCACCTCAGCGATTGTCTCACTAGCCATCAGAAAGAAGGTGAGACACCTTGTGGATAGAGCTAAGGCTCGCAGGTGGGCTGAGGAGTATAAGGAACTCAAGGCCTGCTTGGATTTCATTGGCTTTGTTGCTACTGCCATGGACGATGTGGTCCGGCTCGGTGCCAGGATTTCGGCTTTGCCTGTTGCTCTCCGCCGCTCGCTCTGGCTGCGGCAATGGTCGGCTGATGCGGCTGCCAAGAAGTCGCTTACGAGTATCCCTTTTGTGGGGAACAGGCTGTTCGGGGAGTGCCTGGAACTTTTAGTCAAGGGTGGTAGACTCCCTCAGAGAAGGAAGCCTGCTCGGTCCTTTTAGAATCCCTCTGCCTATCGTTCCTTTCGAGGAGGAAGAGGCTCTTCATTTCCAGGTGGCCACAGAGATACCTCGGGCAGAGGTAGGCTCTGCAGCCGGCCCAATCCCTTCTGGGGAGCTAAATCCAAGCCCCCTGCCAAGCCCTCTCAGGCATGAGGGGGCGCCGTCACCCATCCGGATGGGGGGACGGCTTCTGCTGTTTGCTCAGATCTGGAGGCGGCACATCTCGGATCGGTGGATTCAGGAGGTAGTGTCCTCCGGTTACAAGATAGAGCTGGCAGCCAGGCCGCCCACAAAATTCTTCCGTTCACGGATATCCCGAAGGCCCAGGCCTTGAGAATGGCTGTGCTACACCTCCTGCGGATAGGTGTGATATTCCCTGTACCTCGGCAGGACAGGGTCAGGGATTTTACTCAAACCTGTTCACGGTTCCCAAGAAGGATGGAACGTTAAGACCAATCGTGGACCTGAAGGGTCTCAACAGGTTTGTAAGAGTCAGACATTCCTGCATGGAAACTTTACGGTCGGCGGTGAGATTGCTTCGGGCCAGCAACTTCATGACCACGGTGGACATCAGGGATGCTTATCTGCACATCCCGATTTTCCAGGGGCATCAGAAATTCCTGAGGTTTGCTCAGTATTACCAGTTTGTAGCACTTCCATTCGGGATATCCTCAGCCCCTCGTGTCTTCACCAAGGTGCTGGCGGGCATCATGGCTATCCTGAGGAGCCAGGGCATTCGTGTGTTGCCCTATCTGGACGACTTGCTGATTGCGGCCCAGTCCCTTCACCAGGCCGAGAGCGATACTTGGGCGGTGTTGTCAACCCTGGAGGCCTTTGGCTGGGTAATCAACTACCTCAAGTCATTTGTCACTCCCGCAACAGTGAGATCCTTCCTGGGAATGACGATAGACACCGCTCAGGTCAAGGTTTTCCTGCCACAGCAGAAGGTTTTGGGTCTCCAGACACAAGTGCAGGCTTTGCTGTCTTGTCAGCAGCTGTCGGTACATCTGGGGATGAGATTGGTGGTCTTAATGGTGTCCTGCTTCGAGGCAGTGCCCTTCGCCCAATTTCACATGAGACCTCTTCAGTTGAACCTGCTGACCGGCTGGGCCTTGACTCCCCATTCGGAGATAGTTACCACGAATGCCAGTCCGACAGGCTGGGGAGGCGTTTGGCAGACTCATAAGATCCAGGGTCAGTGGGGTCCGCAGGAGAACCGCTTGCCCATAAATCTCTTGGAGCTGAGAGCGATCCAGTTGGTGCTTCTTCGCTTGACTTCCCACTTAAGGGGTCGTGCGATCCAGGTTCGCTCGGACAATCAGAAGGCTGTCGCCTACATCAATCACCAGGGCAGGACTCGGAGCAAGAGAGCCCTCAAAGAGGTGACCCAGATTCTGATTTGGGCAGAAGAGAATGTTCCCTGCATCTCGGCAGTCTACATTCCCGGGGTAGAAAACCAGGAGGCTGAGCAGGAGCACCTCGCGCCTGGGGGAATGGTCTCTCCGCAGCAAGACCTTTCACGCTCTGTGTCTCCATTGGGGTCAGCTGGACATCGATCTGTTTGTGTCCAGACACAATCACAAGCTTCGTATCCCTATCAAGAGATCCTCTGGCCATTGCAACAGACGCTCTGGAGATTCCTTGGACGGAGTTCAAATTTCTGTATGCATTCCCTCCGTTTCCGCTCCTGGGCAGAGTGCTGCGCAAGATAGCCCAGGAAGGGGTACCAGCCATCCTGGTGGCTCCTCGCTGACCAAGGAGTTGGTTTGCGGACATAGTTCAGATGTCAATAGACCACTACATCATGCCCGACGACCCAGGGCTTCTCACACAGGGGTCGCTGCGGCACCCCAATTTACGGACGCTGGCTTTGACAACCTGGCTATTGAAACCTCAATCTTGACAGAAAAGGGGTTATCGGCCACAGTTGTGCAGACGATGATTCAGGCACGGAAGGAATCTTCTTCCATGATATACTACAGAGTTTGGCACGCCTATATTGCTTAGTGCGAGGCCAAGAGTCTCCCTTGCCGCATATTTTCCATTTCTAGGATTCTGGAGTTTTTACAACATGGCTTGGACTTGGGTCTCCAGCTGAGCACCCTCAAGGGTCAGGTTTCAGCCTTAGCTATCTTTTTCCAGAGATCCATTGCCAACCATAGGTTGATCAAGACTTTTTTCCAGGGAGTCACCCATGTCCGGCCACCGCGTAAGTCAGTATTACCGGTGTGGGACTTGAATTTAGTACTTTCTGCTCTTCAGGGTCCTCCCTTCGACCATTGTGTGATGCTGCATTGTCTATTTTGAATCTCAAGGTGGTCTTTTTGGCAGCGATCACCTCAGTGCGGCGTGTATCAGAGCTGGCCGCACTTTGTATGAAACCTCCCTATTTTGAGTTGCATAGGGATAAGGTGGTTTTTCGCTTTAAGCCTGATTTTTTTTACCTAAGGTCGTTTCTCCCTTTCACCTTAATGAGAAAGTTGTCTTACCTTCCTTGTGTCCAGCACCGACTAATTCCAAAGAACGGACCCTCCATGCTTTGAACGTGGTCAGAGCCGTAAAGTATTACCTGGCTGCGACTGAATGCTTCAGGAAATCGGATTTGCTCTTTGTCCTAACTGAGGGTTCTAGGAAAGGATTGCCACCAGCCAAATCCACTCTCAGTAAGTGGATCAGACAGGCGGTGGTACAAGCTTATTCTGCTAGGGGCTTTTCAGCACCACCACAAGTCTTCTGTTCATACTTTTACAAAGTTTTACAAGGTGGATGTCAGGGCCTCAGCTGACGCTGTTTTTGGCCGAAAGGTGCTTCAGGCGGTAGTGAAATGAACTACATGTTGTTCCGCACTGGGGATCCCGCCAAATTGGACACTGCTTTTGGATGTCCCATCTGTAAGGATATTGGGGGAACCTGGACTGGATGTAGGGAAAAATACAATTCTGTGAAACTCACCTGTAGAATTGTTTTTGGATACATCCAGCCCAGGTCGCCCCACCCCGCCCTTGGTTTCATTATGTCCTGTTGTTATGGTGATCAACCATTTTTGTTTTCATAGGACATTGTTTTGTTCAGATTTTTTGCTTAGAGTGAGTACAAGCTGAAGCTATGTGAAGTAACATGGTTTCTTAGGCCTCCCGGCCCTGTCCTATTGTTGAATACTGCTTTTTAACCTGGGGAATGATAGAGGGACTCCTGCCTTTATAGGGGGCCAGGAGGAGCTACATCTTTGATCTTGCAGTCGAGCGCCCCCTAGGGCGTATCCAAAAACAATTCTACAGGTGAGTTTCACAGAATTGTATTATTTCACCCCAAAGATCAGAGTGGCTTTGACAGAGTTCCTGCACAACTTGGAATAATTCACCCAGGTGTTGCATAATGGCTTCAAAAGCTGCCTGTGATTGGCCTGCAAATACTGTCACATAACTTTCTGGCGACCAGGCCAATGTAGATACAGACAGCTGCCAGCAATACTGGCTGCGGACTTCCCAGAGAGAGGTTACTGGGGGTACTCAGCAGAGGGGAGGGCTGGAGTGTCAAGTGTGATGATGATGACGGGTCAGGAACACCGAGAAGAAGATGAAAAAGATTTGGAAGGTAATAGCAAATTAGGACTGGCTGTAACTGGTGGGAGCCAACAATGTGCGACTTGGGAAGTGCTACACCACACTCTGGTTCCAGTGTGGGAGTCTTCCGACAGGTCTAACTATCGCCCAAACCTTCTGCACACAAGCCGGAGTCCCACTACCAATCGGGAAAGGCCAGCTCGGATTTTAGGGAAAACAGGTAAACACGCCAGGGGGTCCAGGGCCGAGGTTTTCAGGGAGCCAAAACAGGAAATCATCCAAAGTCGGAGGTAGAGAGCCAGAGCAAAGTTGGAATCCAAAGCCAGAAGGTCAGAACCAGAGCGGGGTGGATATTCAAAGCCAGGGGGGCGGAGCCAAAGTGGGTTGGTATCCAAAGCCAGAAGTCAGAGCCAAAGTCAAGCCAAAACCTCACACGGGAACAGGAGGTGTCCTTTCAAGAAGATCTGAAGGCAACTTCTCACCACCACAGGCCTCCTTTTAACGATCCCTTGCCGTCATGAGGTGTCCACCGCACATGCGCAGAAGCACGGGTACTCGCACACGCAAACTAGGTCCAAGTGCCGGCCGGGCATGTGCAGACCTGCACACAGATCACCTTTGTGACATGAGTGCTAAAGACTGGTGACTGCATGCTCCTCCAGCCACGCACCACCCGAACAGAGACGCCCAAGGGACGCAACCACGCATTCACAGATCACCTTTGTGACATGAGTGCTAAAGACTGGTGACTGCGTTCTCCTCCAGCCACGCACCACCCGAACAGAGACGCCCAAGGGACGCAACCATGCATTCAGTTCTGACTCCCAATAGTTGGTGGGCCAGAAGTTGCACACACTGCCACAGCAATTCTGTATTTTGTGATCAGTCACTCAGTAGGGAGATTGATTTTTAACCCCCTTACCAGAGGAGTAATAGACCTTAGGGAGATATCACATACAACTTCCGACCTTCTGCTGACATGAGTGCCAAAGACTTTGTGACTGCGTGCTCTTCCAGCCACCCACCACCCGAACAGAGATGCCCAAGGGACGCAACCATGCAAGCGCACGCTCACGGGGATGAGCACGTGCATCCCGGCGCATGTAAGCCTGACCAGGTCTATTACCGTGACTGTGTCGTTTAAGAAAAATATAACATTATTATTAGTACTGTTACACTATGACCTGGAAGAGTAAGAACCCTTACAGGCAATATGCAACAGACATGATGACCTCCATACACCCATTCTGAAGACTGAATCAAGTTTTTAAGGGTCAAGGATTCTTGAAACTATCTCCAACAAGAAGACCTTCAAATATGATTTTGATTTTCGCCAAAGAGGCCTGCTGTTGTGCAATTCATGGTGTATAGGGCAGTATGTGTTTTCTGCCAACCCTTTAAATATTAATCTCCAGTTGAATTAATTCATATTTACATTTTTAGGCCAATATGTTTTTACACAGTTTTGTTGTGTTCTTTGTTCCCAGATCATGAACAGTCCATTTCGATAGGAAATGAAAGCTGCATAAGCATGCTGCATTGCTTCAAAACCTACGTTATAATAATACCTAGGAACTCACAATGTTATCAGATGTCAGTATTGGGAAAGGAAGACTTTGGTGTCCACCCCCCAACGCCCAATCAGAGCTGCTTCTCTTACACAAGATGTAAGATACATCCAACAAAGGCTCCCATCAAGATTGTTCTCTGTAAGACATTATTTGTGATGGAATTTGAATGAACGTAATATTCTTTGACCCCCTCCCCCCATTTTACGCCTTTTATCTCTCCTTCTCTTATATCAGGGTAACAAATGAATGAATTTGAAAAGCTGATCAGAAAGAAGATTAGCCATCAGTTCCTATATCCAGTAAGATGTTTGACTGATGAGTATTTATCCCACTTCCATATTTTCTTTCCTGCATTAAAGCAAAGCTACACACTGTTCACTGTCTTTAAAAAGCCTGCTGTGAGGCATACAGTACTCATGGCATTCAGTTCTGACTCCCAATAGTTGGTGGGCCAGAAGTTGCAGCACACACTGCCACAGCATTTCTGTATTTTGTGATCATTCTCTCAGTAGGGAGATTGATTTTTAACCCCCTTACCAGAGTAATAGACCTTAGGGAGATATCACATACAGCCATAAACTTCCAGCCTTCTACTGACACGAGTGCCAAAGATTTAAGTAGTTGGTGACTGTGAAAAAATATTAATATTTATTAAGATTTACCCACTCAGCACTTTTCTGAGTGCTTGGTATAGCAAGACCTCAAAAGATGATTTGCACGGTCCCACCTACTTGCTAAGAACTATGGTTAAATACGGCTTTTCATGGTCTGTTTGTGCCACGTAAATGCTGTTTTTAAGAAAGCACACTTTACCTTTAACAAGGACCAAAACGTGGTTCCCTGTCCAAGGGGCACCCTAGTTTCCCATGCCCACAGTGCGAAGCTCTGTTTTTTCCTATATATTCACCTCGATCCTAGAGCACATGCTCGGGCCTCTGGCTGCATCTTTGCTCTGCATGCTTATTGCGTCTGGTGGCTGGAGGGAGGGGGCATGTTGTAGGATGCTATGGAGTGAAGCTAAGCTTAGCCGCTGCTAAGGGAAACCAGGTGGGTCTCACACTGAGGGACATCCTGATGTCCCTAGAGAGTTGTGGTCTAAACTACTTTCGAACAGGATTCTTTTTGGTCTTTTTCAACTCCCTATATTAAGCTTAACATAGGTGGTTTGGTCCAGATCTTCAGCTAAAATTCGACCCCCCCACCCTCCCACCTCCTGCACTAAGCCCGATTTGGAGGGTGCAAAAGATGACCTGCACTGCACCGCCCACCTGACCCCAAGGTGGAAGAGGGGCACATGGAGCCCCTCTTCCTGAATTTGTGCCACTGCTAGAGAATCTGCACAGGCAGCATGATCGGCTGTTGACCAGCCAATCACTGCACTGCTGCTGCACTGATTGGCTAAGTGAAGCAAAACTGTACAATGCTGAGCTCCCCCAGGGGAATCTGGTGCTTGGTACAGGTAATCAATTTGGGCTTACTGGAGGGGAAGGGATGTAAAGGGAGTGCAGGGGTGGTGGCATATAGTGGCTGGACAGTTGCAATATAAGGATTGTCCAGGCCAAAAAAAGCTATACCAGCCCTTTGTCCAGAGCTGCTTCACCACACAGACATTCAGTTGTTAAACTTGTCAAGAGCAAAGAACGTGCACTCTGGCGGTCTTTTCCAGTCCTAGATGACGGCCATGGTCGTGACTAGCTTACGTCCTGTAGCACGCCCACTCCATTCATTGCAATACCTGGACTATCACATTTCATACACAAGACATACACAATCACAATGAGTTTTGATCCTGACGTGTTTCGCTCTCCAAGCAAGGTCAACTGATATAACTAACAAACTACCAAACATACCCAAAAAAACAAAAATCAACGTACTCCCATTTTATCTGTGTCCCTTGTAGTATATTGAATATCGGACAGCTGAGTAAGAATTGCACACATGGTTATGATTATATTCTTAGTATACAGTACATCCTGCTCGAGATAAGAATCATTACACTTGGGTATTACTCCGCCAGATGGCGCTGGACTGCAGAGACCACGAAATTGGTTCCTCCCGGCTCCTCAAATACCCGGGACCTCCCACAAATCCCCAGAATTTCTCTGCAGTCTGGACTGCGAAGGACAAGAAGATGGCTCTCTCTTCTCGCAGGTGAGCGGGGCTATTAGCCTGCGGCCCTGTAGGACTATTCCCACCCGTTCCATTATTAATGTGCCTCCCAGCCTTGGCTACACTGGTCCGGGTGATGGTAGGCAGCACTGCTGTCAGGTGCTTAGGAGCACTGCTCCACCGCAATCCCCCACCAAAGGGTAGGCGGTATAGGCTTATGGTGAGCCTCTATGGGATGCCCCTCCCGCCCTATTGCCCCTTGCCCCTATCTATCGGTGGGCCCTCTGTAAAGTGGCCGCTGCCCTCCCTCGTCCTCCCTTGTAGCTCTGGGGGGGGGGGCTATATGTGTATGTCTATATGCCTTGGTGTTTTCACTGTATTATGTGCTGCTATGGTGTCAGTCTCCGCGCTGACTTGCACTGGTTGCTTTTTGAATATGCGCTCCTTGTGCTCTGCGGTTGGCGTCGGCATTACCTCAGGCGCTGTTGCGTGGTCATTGGCTGCTTGTCACGTGTGCTGCTTCACGCTCTTCGGGGGGGGCGGGGCCCGCGGTTGCCGCGTTCCGCTCCACCGTCTCCGCGGCCCGCCCCTCGAGGTATACCGGCGCCATCTTTTGCTGGTTCGGCTGCTGCGTGACTGGCATCTACCTACCGCGGTCCGTGAGTGCCCTCCCAGGTGGCTTTATTTACCCTATGTCTGTATATTAGTCACTTATGGGGTTCTCTTTGTTTATGTCTTTCAGACGGGTCGAGCTCTATTGGTTTCTCCCGGCTCTACTCTCTCTATTTAGTTCTTAAACTTTTGAGGCCTAGTGTGTAATTTACTCCCACTTCCCTAGCGGGCTATTGGGGCATCCCGGGTTGCTTTTTATAGCGTGAATCCCTATCGGCTTATTGTGCCACTATAATCACCATATGGAGGCTTCTCAGGATAATGTGCTCGGGGTTCCTTCGGGACAAGCCCGGCTATGTAGCTTGTGGGGTGTCCCCTACTAGTGCTGACAATGTGCGGGTCTGTGTACCTTGTGCCCAGCAGGTGCTTGTGCTGCAACCTGATTTACCAGTAGCTGGGCCTGCGCCACGTATGGCTTCACCTACTCCCCCAAGCTTAAATTTGACTCCTATTGAGTTGCATACCAGTGGGGACTCTCAACCTGATGTGCCTTCCAGACTGGCTAATGTTGAGAAGCTGCTGGCTAATACCCTGGCGCGTAAGGCCTCTGCTAAAAAGTGGAACTTGACGCCTGATGTCACTCTGTTCCCTATGGAGGCTGATGAGTTCTTGGAACTGTCTGGTTATACCCTCTTGGAAGAAGGGGAATTGTTCTCAGACTCTGAATCATCAATGATGAGAGGCCCAGGGGTCATGACGATTATGGCTCTGACCCCTGGGCCCCAGATGATACTGATAGGCTGTTGGCTCAGATTTTGAGGTACTGTCTATCTCTCCCCCGGCTGCGGCCCCCAGGCAGTAGGGGGAATTGTTTCATACTGCTAAGCCACGTTTGGAATTTCCTGAGCAAGCTCATTTTAATAACTTCGTGCTTAAGGGGAGTTGGGATAAGAGGTACCCTTTTCCTGCTGATGTGGTGAAGTGCTGGTCATCCCCTTCTGAGGTGGATGTCCCGGTCCTAGGGTTGTCCAACACCTCTGTTATGCATTCCCCTGACTCTACTACGCTGCGGGATGGTGAGGACCGGCTTATTGATCAGCTGGCGTCCCATGCCTTTGCCTGCTTGGGGACGGCGCTGCTCCCGGTCTGTGCCTCTGCCATTACAGCTGTGGCTATTAGGACCCTGCTGAGAAGTGTCCTAGATGGTGCTCTTGATGATGTGTCTAGTGAGGAGTTTAATGCTCTCTCTCATTGTGAGGTTTTTGAGAGTTTGCTGCCTTGCCGCCCCCAAGATTCATCAGATCCTGGATCTTTCAGGACCCTATGTCAGCTCAGGCTCTAGTTCTGGCGGTGCAAAGCCTTCTGGAGCTGGGGTCGTTTGTCAGGTCCCCTTACGAGAAAGGGGCAAGGGTTTCTATTCCAACCTTTTCACCGTGCCCAAAAGAGATGGGTCAGTCAGGCCCATTCTGGACTTGAAGATCCTCAACAAATTTGTCAGGTGCAGGCCCTTTCACATGGAAACTTTGCACTCTGCCATCAGTTCCCTGCGTCTAGGTGGACTTCATGACCTCTGTGGACATCAAGGATGCTTACCTTCATATTCCTGTTTTTCCAGGTCAGGTTCGCTTTGGAGGATCAGCACTACCAATTTGTGGCATTGCCCTTCGGTCTCACTTCAGCTCCCAGGGTGTTCACCAAGGTGCTGGCAGGAGTGATGTCTCTGCTCAGGTCTCAGGGCATCCGCGTGCTGCCCTATTTATACGACATTCTGATCACTTCTCAGTCCCTTCAACAGGCAGAGCGGGATACTCAGCTGGTAGTGTCCACGCTGGAGTCATTTGGCTGGGTGATCAACCATCCCAAATCTTCCCTGTCTCCCTCCTTGGTGACTTCTTTCCTGGGAATGAATCTGGATACAGTTCAGGCAAGGATTTTTCTTCCTCAGCAGAAGGTGGACAGTCTGCTAGCCAAGGTTCAGTTCCTGCTATCTTGCCCTCATCCCTCCATCAGGCAGTAAATGCAGCTGGTGGGCCTGATGGTGTCGTACTTCGAGGCGGTCCCTTATGCCCAGTTTCACATGAGGCCTCTGCAACTCGACCTCTTGTCAGTATGGGACAAGGATCCTGCGTCCCTGGACCAGTTCCTTGTGCTGTCTCCCCTAGTCAGGCGGTCCCTCTCGTGGTGGCTGGACTCCAGCAACCTGTTGGTGGGCAGATCCTTTCTGGCCCCCTGTTGGGAGACGGTCACCACGGATGCCAGTCTGACGGGTTGGGGGGCTTCTGGAAGTCCCTCCAGTTCCAAGGGAGGTGGGGCCCTCAGGAGGCCCACACACCTATCAACATTCTTGAGAGCGATCAGGTTGGTTCTGGCTCACTTGACCCTACACCTTCGGGGCCGGACTGTTCAGGTCCGCTCGGACAACCAGACAGCTGTTGCCTACATCAATCATCAGGGAGGGACCCGGAGCAAGGGGGCCCTCAAGGAAGTGTCCCTGATTCTGGCCTGGGCGGAGGACAATGTTCCCTGCCTGTCAGCTGCGTACATTCCGGGGGTGGAGAATCTGCAGGCAGACTCTCTGAGCATATTCCCAGGATCCTGGAGTACCTGCAGCATGGGTTGGAGCTGGGGCTCCAACTCAGTACTCTGAAGGGTCATGTCTCTGCCCTGGCTGTTTTCTTCCAGAGGTCCTTTGCCCAGCATCCTCTGATTAGGACTTTTTCCAGGGGGTTACTCATGTGCATCCCCCACGTAAGCCTACAGTGCCTGTTTGGGATTTGAACTTGGTCTTGTCTGCCTTGCAGGGTGCTCCCTTTGTACCTGTGCAGGATGCTGCCCTGGCCATTCTTACTCTCAAGGTTGTGTTTGTGGTGGCTATAACTTCGGTTAGGCGTGTTTCTGAGTTGGCGGCGCTTTCCATTCAGCCCCCCTACTTTGAGAGACACCAGGACAAGGTGGTGTTTCGCTTCAAGCCAGACTTTCTGCCTAAGGTCGTGTCTGCCTTTCATTTAAATCAGGACATTGTTCTTCCTTCTTTGTGCCCTAATCCTGGTAACGCTAAGGAGCGGGTGTTGCATTCCTTGGATGTGGTTAGGAATCTGAAGTACTATCTGGTGGCTACTGCACCTTTCAGAAAAACTGATGCTCTTTTTGTGGTTCCCTCTGGTCCTAGGAAGGGTTTGGCTCCTGCCAAATCTACTATCAGCAAGTGGATCCGTCAGGCTGTAATTCAGGCCTACACCGCTAATGGGAAGAATCCTCCCTTCCGCCTTACTGCTCATTCCACTCGTGCTATTGGTGCCTCTTGGGCTTTTCAGCACCAGGCTTCTGTTGAACAAGTTTGCAAGGCCGCTACTTGGTCTTCTGTTCATACCTTTTCAAAGTTTTACAAGGTTGATGTTAGGGCCTCAGCTGTTGCTGCTTTTGGCCTCAAGGTTCTGCAGCTGTGGTCTGACCTGTCTGTTGTTACCTTTGGGGATCCCACCCTACTTTATGGACACTGCTATTGGATGTCCCAAGTGTAAGTACTATATTTGGAGCAGGACGTACTGTATACTAAGAATAATACAATTCTGTGATTACTCACCTGTAGAATTGATATTATGAGTATACAGTACGTCCTGCTCCACCTCACCCTTGGTTTTGCATTATCCTTGGATCCCCTGTATGGTGATTGTTATCATTGTTTATAGTTAAGGGTTGATTCTGTTATCTTTCTCCCGGCTTCTCGTTAGCTGCTTTTCAATGCTGGGGATTTGTGGGAGGTCCTGGGTATTTGAGGGGCCGGGAGGAGCCAATTTCGCGGTCTCTGCAGTCCAGCGCCATCTGGCGGAGTAATACCCAAGTGTAA
Organism: Gastrophryne carolinensis; assembly: GCA_027917425.1. Classification (NCBI taxonomy): domain Eukaryota; kingdom Metazoa; phylum Chordata; class Amphibia; order Anura; family Microhylidae; genus Gastrophryne; species Gastrophryne carolinensis. Next base: position 40,684,406 of record CM051238.1, read on the forward strand.
TGATTCTTATCTGGAGCAGGATGTACTGTATACTCATAATATCAATTCTACAGGTGAGTAATCACAGAATTGTATTTTTTCCTTGCAACACTGGTGATCTAGATTTAATTCCAAATACAAGTGCGGAAGTACGTTCAAATGATTTTAAATTTGTCTACATATAAGCCATCATTCCTCATTGCTGCCTATTTATTGCTTTTCGAGTTGTGACTGTCGTTTATTTCTCTCCATGAATGGTTTTTAATACTGCGCTAAGAGGGAAATGTGAAAATGCAGATTGCGAAGGGGAGATCAATTGTCTCTCCTATTGGCTTGCAAATGACTTCCCTTTTTGCTTATCATGTTTCAGCGTCTCATTATTTAAATGCTATCCGGAGGAAATGGAGTCATGTCTCTCACAGGGCCCCCGTCTTCTTTCGAAATGTTCGGACGAAGGGGACTGATGACAAGAACGTATTAAGAGAAAGGAAAAAAAATGTGTTTGTCACAGTGAAATAATTCAGCAAGGCGTAAAAAAGAGGCCGATTAGTATTCAGGTTGGAGGAGAAGGTGCATGTAAAGATAAATGTGTTTTCATTTTTCACTCTAAATGCCAAAATGTATTTGCTACACTCAGGGACCTCCACACAATGGCTGCTCAGCAGAGGGAAAATTCGCTGACGTTCCTTTTATTTAAAGCCCAACTCCAGCCAGCGTTTCATTTTCGATAGGTTAGGAAATGTTTAGAACCACCTTCTGCCTTGCTGGGGAGATTGAACATTGTGTCTGCAGAGAGCAAACAAGAAGTTGTGTCATCAGGCAGGCCCAAACTGTGTGACTGCCACCAAAGGGGGAGGCTTGTTTTGCACTTCTGGTTCAGTTTAGGGATGAATTTGAATATTGTTAATTTAGTTCGACCAGTCTCAGTGGAAATTTGATGGGCTTTCCTATAATAACTGGAGCAACCAATCAGCAGCTAGTAAGTCAGTGACAATTTGCTTTAAACATGCCTGTGATAAGCATACATCTATCCTAAGATAAAGAGAATTTACACATATAAGAGCAGACTAAGATAAGAGTTTCCTTCTGCCGTCAACCTTCAATGTTTCTATGACAATGGGAAAGTGGGTTCAACATCTACGACTGGTGAACACTTCTACGCAACCTGGGAACGCTTCTGTGCGTTTGTGGCCAGCAAACTCTGATGCGCAAACAGCGGCAAACCTTACAGCGCATGCATGAGCAAGGGGGCATTGGCGCAAACTGGCCAATCACAGACCTGCAGGTGCACCTGGTTTCCATTAACTGAGCTCAGTGGGCCAATAGCCTTAGCCCAGGCCCAATATAAGGATTCCCCCAGCAGCAGCAGCCCACTGGCTGAAGATTTCCATGCAGTTTTTCCTGTGCTGCCTTGTGACTACGTTGTTACCTGGATCCATGGAACCTTTGCTTCTTCTGTATGTCTTGTGTAGGACCCTTGGTTTCTGTTCTTAGACTTTGATTCTGAATTCCCCTCTTGGACTTTGCCTGCTCTCTCGTGTATGGCCTTCAGCCTGCCTTCTGGGTTACTCTTTGTATTTCCTCTTCTGCTAACACAACTTCCGCCTTCCCGTGACCTTGCATTTATGCCCATGACCGTAGAACCTGACTCACCTCATCATCTGCCTCTTCTTCCTGCCCGGTAAACCACTGCTGTCTGCCCAGACCCTTGTCTTCATGGGGGACTTCCTGGGACCACCCAAGAAGCAAATCTATCCTCCCTTGCCGAGGGGTTTTGGGGAAGACCGGGGTGTTCCTTAGACTCCAATCCTGAAGGGTCGAGCTTGGGTTATGGCCAGTGCCAACCTCAGCAGTGGGGACCGGGACTCTCCACCAACATGCTTGCCTCACATCAGTAACCTGTGACAAAAGCCTGCCTTCCCTGTCATTGGGACATACAGTACCCTTGGGTAAATATTGTTGCAGAGTTTGAGTGCTGGGTACAGCGGAGTTACTTTAGATAGACATTGTGAAGGAACAAACTGGTTTTACTGGAACAACACATATGGAGTCAGAGTAGTCATCTTAACATGGTGGATTGCACACAGGCAGGAAGAAGAAGTCAACAAGGATAATTAAATGCAAGAAATACAACATACTGTAGAGAGACTACACATAAGTATAAGTAACAGTGCCATGCCCTGCCATAACAATAAAACTACAGTCTCTCCAGCAATATATATGCAATACACATAATAAGCTGAAGCTGTCATATCTCCAACAGATATAAGACCCGGGGGTGCTCCTGTAATGAAGGCCATGTGATGCACTGCAGGGGGTGGGGGAGACCAATCACTTGATCTGTTGTGTTTTTTTTGTTTTTGATTTTTTTAAAGGGACTGTCCAGGCAACAGTAATAATAAGGTAGCAAGCAGCTCACCTGATGCCTGTTGCTTGTGTCTCGCCTCCATTTCCTGCAGCGCTGGGTAGAAGCCATAGCAATGCTCCAAACCTTGCCCTCATTTCAATTTCATTCCTCTGGGACCACACAAAAATGGTCTAACAGCTACTCTATCCCTTGATGCTCTCTGCATGTCAAATCACAGTGCAGCTGTCTCTGACCACAGCAGAATGTGCATGACCCATAAAGCTGGAACAATTAACAAGTTAATTACATATAATGGGAAATGTTCAACTTTTCCCATGGAGGATACGGTGGAAGGAAGTAATTGTGTGCCTGGACAGGGAATTTAATGATTTTATTAATCTCATTACTAGTTCGGTGGAGATGGGGGGCATGGCTGCAAGCTGTCATATTATTAGATTCAGTCATTGGTCTAAGCGACCAAGGCTCTGCCCCTACCGCCACAGCAAGTTAGTGCCACTCCCAACATAGGAAGGAGCCAGGCAGAGCGGTGCATTGCTCTACAGAGGATTGGATGGTCACAACCTTTGTGCCTTTTTGGAAACTGTATGGCTAACAGCAGCCGAATTAAAATCTTCATTCATCAGGTGTCATCCCTCTTTGATGTGAGCAGTGGTCCTATTGCACAAACCCACTAAAATGTGTTTTCTGGCATGGTTGTGCTGGAAAAAACACCCAAACATTTTAAAGCTGTCCTAAAAAGAAAGACCCCCCCCCCCCATTCCCCCAACCCTGATTTGATAGAGAAGTCCACTTTGAAGAGCTCAGTTAGTATGTGAGATACCTGAACCACCTAACAGCTTTTGTCTATTGAAAAAAAAGGTAAAACAAAAAACCTAAAGTTTTGACTCAGAAGACTTCTGACCCTTACTGACCCACCAATGGCAAACTGTTATTCGGTACTCCCAAATGCTGAATATAATAGTTCTGCCCACCACAATGTGGTATAGGAGTCACTTGGACCCCAGGCCAGTTATCAAACAAAGAGAAGAAAATACATAAAAAAAACTCCCCATCGTCGCTTATTTATTCATCTGCTTCCCGCTGGGCAGAGTCCTTTCTGCATATCCACCTGGTCGGGGGGGGTTCCTTCTGGGTCTGACGGGCTGTGATCTTCTTGATCCCTGGGAGCTGCAATTGCAGCCACCCCACTGGCATCTGTAGTGAGGGGGGAACCTTCTCCATCCTCGCAGCTCACCAGTGCAGGGAGGTTTTTACGCCACAGAGGAGGATCCTCAGTGAAGTCCCCCTCATGAGGTCAGTTCTCCTCAGTAAAAGCAGAATAGAATGTTCAAAACCTCTCACCGAGGATTCTTCTTCTATTAAAGGAAAGTAATGGGCTTGGATGACATTTTTTTATGCAGAAAGTTTAAGTGACCCCTCTTGCTATTTTGCATATATATGTGACCTTTTATTATTGGCCCTTTTTTCGTGTTCCTTTGATTATTGTTAGTACAGTGTAAAGTTGAAGTCCACATATTACCTTTTCCTCCCAGTGCTCATTTTAACATCCCCTTTTCACTCCCTGCATCCTGAGAGCCCCCCCCCCCCCATTACTGGCCCCACTATACCCCCCACCCACCTAAAACTGCCCCTGTGATGCTACAGACTGGGGTCAACACTGGCCCATGGCCATTGTGGCCCAGTGATATCCTCAATGAATCCCATCCCATTGTGCTTCATGGCTGGTCAACATAAGGGTCAGCAAATTAGACCAAATGACAGCCTATGGGGGGCTCCCTGTACTTATTATCAGGTCAAGCCATACATCAGCTGTACTATTTACAGACTTAATTTATTTTTTTTCTTCCCTGGGCTCTCCCAGGCATCAGATATTGTTCAGCACTTTTTGTTTTCTTTAAATGTTCCACCACCTAACTACCAGCCCGATGCACCAGGGGCTGGTAACCCTGGGCCCTGAGGCCCGGCAGCTGGTTCCCACTTGTGATGATATACCACCCTATATGCCTTTTGGCACAGGTCAGATGCTCTTCCAGGTAAACCGGGAGTGGAGGAACACTGGTCTTATGTAAGTGGATGCTGGGCTCTTCCACACCCTCAGTGTCTAGGACGGGTGCAGATAATGGGGGGCAGGGATGTTGGTAAGTCACCCACTTTGTCCCCATAAATTTCAGGCAGGGAAGGAACCGCTACTGGACTACAGTATTATTAAGATTGTTAGTCCAGTGTAAAGTTGAAGTCCAGGGACGAACTTGACATAGGGAGCAAAGAAAAATTCCCAGTGTGCCACACTGCTTTAGGGTCAGCTGGGGTGGGTGGAGCCCCCAGAACACAGCCCACCCTACATGAAGCTTGTGCCACATATTACCTCTTCCTCACTGTGCTCCTTCTAACATACCCTTTTCACTCCCTGCATCCTGAGAGCCCCCCCCCCCCCATTACTGGCCCCACTATACCCCCACCTAAGACTGCCCCTGTGATACTACAGTCTAAGCATCTTGGGCTGTGGGGCTATGTCCACCCCTGCTGTATTGTCTGGCTCTACAGTATTAAAGCTTCTGTGCCATCCCTTTCACAACCCTGCCCATGGTCTGCTCCTAGAATTCTACACCAGCAGCCATGGAGAGCATGGGGCGAATCGGGTGGGATTCAGAGAGGACATCATTGGGCCGTAGTGGCCACGGACCAGAGTGTTGACCCCAGTTTGCCCTTGTGGAAGGAAATAGTATGTATTTACAAGCTTCTCCATTTAATCTGCAGTTCTTCCTTAAGATAAAAGGTTTTAAATGGTGGTAAATGCTTTGTATAAGAGACGCTGTGGTGAGAGATTAGTTGCAGTGTTGTGTATCTGCATTTGTGAACACGCGCTGCTGCAGGCAGAAGGGAATTTGTTCCGGTGTAATTAAGTTCCTGGTCATACCATTGCGATTTTCTCATGCCCCGGCTCTGCCTAATACAGATTTGGCTTCTATTGGAACAGAAAGGACTATTTAAATGCAAATGGTCTGCAGTCCCTTTCCATTTTGAGCTTTTAAAAATCTTTCTGGACCAATATTGTTCCAGGCAGAGACAGCAGAGATAGTTTTGTCAAAACGTATGCGCTGGGATTACCTGGCTGATCAGTAGGGAACTCTCCACCTTCAGCTCTCAAAATGCCCGATAACCAAAAGGACTCACAAAATTAACCAAAGGCCTTATTTACCCCAGAAAATTGACTGGACCTCTTATTGGAGTTTTGCCTGATTGAGACTCTGACTTATTGTCAGGCTGGTGGCCAGGAGCATATGCAGAAGAAGCAGAGCCTACTTTATGGTGTAACATTAGCGCTCAAAACTCCAGGGGGGATGTAATTTGTGAGTCCCAGCAACAGTAATCTAGGAGGAGCTGCAAATGTGAATTGTTGCATTTAGGAACCCAAGTTAGCCTAATAGCAGAGAACCACAAAACACTTGATTTCCCAGGTCCCAGAATCTACGAGATGCCCTAAATGTCACCAGGGCCACTTACTGTGCCAGGTTGTCCACCTGGGAGAGCAGATGCCTGGGCCTCCACATGAGGCAGAGCCAGGAGAGAAGCAGAAGTCTGGCCAGGCAAAACAGGTTCTAGAGCAAAGAGACAAGAATGAATCATAGACTCCAAACCTTGGGTTACCAGTCCCTATTCCTGGTGTTCCGGGCTGGTAGCCTGCTGGCAGAGTATAAATAAGCCATTTTAAAGCACTTTCGATTATACTTAAATACCTTTATGAGATCATGCAGTGCTGTGGTAAGTGAGAGCTGTGGGACCACTGTGCTTTGCTGTGTTCATTTATAAGTGTTCCAAGGGGGAGAGCTACTGATAGACCATTTTTTGCATGGTCCTGGAGGAATGGCATTGAAAAAAGGACAAATCTCGGAGCTCACTGCAGGAAATGGTGGAGAGGTACATGGGGAAGGCATAGAGGCGAGGTAATTGCTGCATTATTATTGCTTTGCCTGGACTGTCCCTTTAAAGTGGACCAAAACCCAGGATTTTGATTATCCTGAGTTTTGGTCCTTGCTGTGTGAAACCAGCCAGGCCGCCTGCTCTAACTCACCCTTCCCCGGTCCTACAGTGCATGCGCAGCCCTCTTGTCAAATCATCCGAGCGTGCTGGCGGCCACATCCCCCGCTACCCTCTAACAGGGAGCATGCCGGCCATTCACAAAAGCCTGTCACGGGCACTCACCCTGCTAAATGGATATCCCGATTCTGGATGCTCCGTGGGGAGGAAATCCAGATGTCCTAGAATCTTATAGATTTCATGGCCATTGAGGTGTTGATTTAGGTTCACTTTAAAGAGAAAAAAGGAGGATTGGCCAATTAATTTGGAAAATGTTTCCTTTCCTTAAACTGGGTGTTCGGCCAGGGTGTGAAAAAACACATTCATTTGGGTGGCCCACAAATCAGATAGATTCCTGCTCGGCTCATCATTACAGGTAAGTTTCCGATGCCTACTTGTTATTCTGTAAAAAGGCGCTTCAGAGAGATAGAAAGCCATAGCTGATCGGTTAATTACACCATAATTGTTGTAAATAACAACCCCTGAAGCCTGTTCTGATCAGATTCGAGTGAATAATTTACCATATATCTGGCGGATGGTCCCCTGCTAATTTTGAAGCATTTAGCATGACCCTCGCCCCCCAGAGCATCACATTATTGTCTGCGTGGATTAATTTGTTGCTATTAGGGGGTCATTAAGCTATATTAGCATAGCATTAAATTATGTTGCACGTGTAGGCCTCAGGTGATGGGGTGGCTATTATGCAAAATGGCACTTCATCTTAAAATAAGATCTAGTTTTTCATGAAGGTTTATTATTATCCCTTAAGGGTCAGCAGCACAGTGCTTGTTAAGATTTAGCCAAATTAGACCAAATGACAGCCTGTGGGGGGCTCCATGTACTTATTATCCAGGTCAGGCCATAGATCAGCTGTTCTATTCACAGCCTTATTTTTTTTTTCTTCGGACTGATTTTCTGCTTCTAATGAAGATACTTTGCCTGTTCTCTGGGCTCTCCCAGGCATCAGATATCGTTCAGCCCTTCTTCTTTAACTACCACCACCTAACTACTAGCCCAATGCACCAGGGGCTGGTAACCCTGGGCCCTGAGACCAGACAGCTGGTCCCCGCTTGTGATGATATACCACCCTATATGCCTTTTGGCACAGGTCAGATGTTCTTCCAGGGGTACCAGAAGTGGAGGAACACTGGTCTTATGTCAGTGGACGGTGGGCTCTTCCACACCCTCAGAGTTTAGGGCGGGTGCAGGTAAATCAGGCAGGGATGTTGGTAAGTCACCCACCTCCTAAATTTCAGGCAGGGAAGGAACCGCTACTGGACTACATGGAGCATTGTACCTGCCAGTGGAGCTGAAGAGAGAACTCTGTGTGTCACAGAAATGAGGGCAGAAGAAGGTCAGTACTGTTTATTTAGATTTATTGAAATATTTTTTTATACAGAGCAGTGTTTTATTTGACACTTCACCTCCTCGTGAAATGGTAAGGTATACCAGGGCCGGCTCCAGCTTTATGGGGGCCCTTGGGCTGCATGGTCTCAGTGGGCCCTTTGTGATGAAGAGTTGCATCACATCACGAGGGATGCCTGGATCTGGATGCCCCCCTGGATGCACCGCCACCTCAGTCATTGCTGGCGCACTGTGAGGAGATGTGGGCACCAGCTGTGGTGGTGCCCTTCTAGTCTGCCGGTCAAGCGTTGTTGCACACCCCAAAAGCCAGTCCTGTCAGTGGGCCCCCATGGAGGCATAGAGAGGCCCGGCAGCTACCCCGCCTTGCCAGGTGCTGACGCCAGCCCTGGATATACCACCTCAGTGAGTGGGGCTATGGCAAGTAGAACCCTGGTGTCCAATAGCATGGGTCCAGGGAGAATCTGTGGAAAATCAACAGACCAGCCCATATGCCTGGTGTGCTGAACTGGCAATCTGGAGGGTGGGGGGGACAGAGCTGTACATACCATAGGGGCCCATGGAGCCATGGAACAAGGGGGCCCAGCGCACTCTGCCTCCACCACCTCTGCGATATGTACATACTTACCTAGCCATGCTGCCTTCTTGACACGGGCCCTGCCTCTACATGGGTGCCGGGCGTGGACCCTTCCTCTATGTAGCCACTGCATGCTCCACTCCCACGAGGGCACCGCAGGCCCCGTCCCTCTGACCATGGGGTTGCATGTCGCTCCTCCATGCGCACTGCATCTCTGATGTCGCCTCAGTCCATGGTCGGTGACTGTCTGGGGGGGGGGTGATGATGATGGGGCCCATCACTGTTGATCTATCAGATGCCTAACAATGTGGATTGCCCTCGGTAACAAGAAGAAAGAGTAAAGGAAAGATAGAGAAAGTAAGAGATAAAGAAAGGGATGGACAGAGAAAAAGAAGGAAAGAGAGAAAGATAAAGATAGAAAAAAAGAAAGAGGAAAAGGGAGAGAAAGATAAACAGAAAGAAACAGACTGAAGAGAGGAAGAAACAAAGGGGGGAAAGAAAGAGAGAAAGATAACAAAGAAAAATACTGCGAAAGAAGGAAGCGAAGAAGCCAAAAATAGAGGGAGATGGGAAGAACCTGGCGAAAGATGGAAGGAATGTGTAAACAATATGAAAAAGGAGGGGGTAGGAAAGAGAGGAAGATGGAGTAATCATGATATAAAAGACATGATATAAAATATTATAAATAAATGTGAAAAAAAGAAAGGAGAGAGAGGGTGGGGTGGGGGTATTTTATAAAGAGATGTCTGCTGGTGCAGCCCTTCAGAGGGGTTGGGATGGCACCCTGTGCAACACCATACACCCCAAGGGCAGGGCTGGCCCTGCATGGTAACACTAGGTAAACTGACACGGGCATTCATTGTAAACTTCAAAAATGAAATAACAACCTCTAGAACCAGCAAAAATGTAATAAGCTTATGTTTGGAAGCAGATAAAACCTCCCGTCCAGTGGTAGGAATGCTGCAGGCGCTCCCTGCCGTTATGTAGCTCATTGATTGGAAAATTGATGAGGATTTAGAGAACATTCTGCGATGCCGCACTGCCCTCCAGTGGATACGTTAGATGAGAAGAACTCTCGCCTTTACATCAGGATCTAACATTTATTTAGCTCCTTGTCTGATCTGCAAGGTGCAGAGACTTTCCTGCTGCCATCACCTGTTGTCTTCGTGGGAAAAAAAGTCTATACAATTCTCTTTTACATTTCATATACTGCAGGCAATGGTTCCCCATATGGTCACTGTTCAACTACTACAACAGCCTGAGGTCAGTTCTTGGGTCCATGGTCAGACTAGAGTCTCTGTAGAGCTGACTCTGAAGACCCACCCTACAGTTCTGTTTAAATATTAAATATTACCTGTTTATTTTTAGGGCTTGTGTCACTATAACTGGCAGTGCTTTCATTTCTGTGCTATAAGCTCCTGAGCTCCTGCATTGCTGTCAGTATGCCTCCCTTCACTCATGTCCACATTTAACTCTTTCAGTGCCAATTTACGTAGAGATTTTGTCACCCTCTGTTGCCATGCCATTTTTCAACATTTTGCATTTTGTTGTATGTAGGTTTAAAAATAAAAAATAAGTTAAATTACCGCGCTGAGTTTGTATATTTCAAAATGCTATCCCTTACAAAGTGCAACTGCTCAACGTATTGTAACCTGAATATCCAACAGATTTTTCAATAAAGTATAGTAATGTAACACAGAGCAGTTATAATAGTTATTTCAATCAGCATGTCCAACCATTAAAGTAATGTCCCTGTGTTGTCCCGCAGGCACATGCACAGTTTCAGCGTTGCTGAGGTGAATCTTACAGCTACGTGCCCACCACCTTCTAAGTTATGCTCTTACCAGAGGAAGGCTTAGTTATGCGTTTCGTTGCGGTATGCAACTTCTTCCTGAAGAAACGAAACGCGTTACTGAGGACAGCGGCGGCGACACTACTATAATGCAGTCCTTGGAACCTGGGCACCAGCGGCGGCCTTCTTTCCCCCTCCTACCACCATCGGCCGAGGTGACATTGAGGTTGGGTGAGAACCGCTCTTGGCATACATTGCGCCTGTACAGATATTTATATGTGAGTGCGTGATTGGCACTTTTTATATATATCTTTTTATTAAAAAACATATTGCGCTAGATCCCCTTTCTCCCTTTTTTTTTTATGGTAAAATTTTAAATGAGCTGGTGCGAAGGCACATGCTCTTTATACCAGTTGAAAGGAGCATCTGGGACCCATATTAAGAGGAGCTCTACGGATAATTGCAGGCCAATCCAGGAGAAACCCTATAGAGACACATAACCAAAAGGCTGATAACTAAACCTTCCTCTGGTAAGAGCATAACTTAGAAGGTGGTGGGCACGTAGAATGGTGCTGTAAGATTCACCTCAGCAACGCTGAAACAGTGCATGTGCCTGCGGGACAACACCGGGACATTACTTTAATGGTTGGACATGCTGATTGAAATAACTATTATAACTGCTCTGTGTTACATTACTATACTTGTATGTAGGTTTAACTGTGATTTTTGCTGGGATTTCCAGGAAAACTATAGATTTTTTTTTCAGCAGAGTTTGGGCTCTAACGTGAAAGGTCTGATTTGTAATTTCTATGGTGCTTTGTCAATTATTTTTTGTAAAATATGTTTAAAAAAATGTAAAATTATATTTTTTAAATGTTTTAAAAAAATAGTTTTTTTCAAAGGTATCAAAATGTGTGTACAAGCCCCATTCCTCCCGATTACAATGGTACCACATATGTATCAGTAGACCTCTGTTCCTGCCCAGGAGGACCCATTCCTGCCCTCTCAAGGACCCCTTATCACTTCATAAAGGGTAAATGTAAAAAACGCACACTACTATAAAATGCAAGTGGATGCTGTCCCCTGGAAGTGATCGTCAGAAGCCAGGCAAAGGGCATAAGATCAGTGCCCCTGCATCCGGCTTCCGACAATCACTCCGGCCTTACTCTTGCTGCTGATAGGGGTTTTTTATACTTATCACTTGATCTGAGTGAGGACACTTCGAGTGTCAGCGTGTCCTCACTCATTGGAGCCAGCAGCCATATTCTGGCTGAAGTCCGTTTTCAGGTTTGGGAATCCAAATTCGGAAACTTTGGGGTCTGGGTTTACCCATCTTTAGTTATGGTGTGTTGCAGAGTGTGCAGAGTGGCTTATTCAGCTGCATATTAGCAATAAAACTGTATAAAAAAAAAGAATTATTGGGGTTAACATCCAGAGTAGGGCAAATACTGTAATAATCACTAAGGAACATTGTTATGAATCTTTGTCTTTTTCTTTTACCACCATCTTCTGGACAATAAATGCACTGCAAGATAACACTGTGTAAAGGGTATCGCTGCTGCTCCATTGAGGGGTGGAGCAGCATGCCCTGGGGGGGGGGGGCTTTCTATAGTTATAGGCTAGGTTCCCCTCTGTCCATGCAGCCTAACCATGTTGTTTCCAAAAAGCTGGTCACCTTGCCAGGCGCATATTGACCCAGGGGGAAAAGTAAGAGCTGAAGTATGCCCCTTGCTCCCTATCCCCTAAGCACTGTCTGCATGCAAGGGCTTTGTGCTACTTTAAAGCAGTTCATAATGGTAGTTGGATGTTAGTGTGGCAGCTGCTTTGGGGCACCCATGGCCCTGTTGCAGAGTGTGAGTGCTGGGTGCCGCAGAGTCAAATCCAAATAGACATTTTTGGTGTAACAGGAACTGGCTTTACTGGAACATGAATGCAGTAAGAGAAGGTCACCTTACATGGTGGATAAGATGGACAGGAAAAATAAGTCATAGAGATCACCGCAATGTACAGGAAACACAACATGCAGCAAAGAATGTACAACTGAGACTACACATACATATATGTAACAGCACCATCTACTGTCATAAATGTAAACTGCATTAACCCAGCAATAAAGATGCAAATCACATACAGAGACAAGCTGTAAGCTGTTGCACTGTATCTCCAACAGGCCCTGCGATTGACAACTGGCAGTCACTTGGTCCGGAGTCACCTCTAATTCTCCGGTTGCCAGTGGATACACAGGCTGCATTACCACAGAGTAGCCGATTGCGGTCGAGGTGAGAGTCGTGTTTGTGGGATGTGTATCTGCGGGTCTGGCCCAGCAATATGGACCCCCCCTGCAACTGTCAAAATAGCGTCCAACACCCATCTGATAACAAAATGGATGTTGGGCAGATTTAATATAACGGTTACCAAAATATCCAGGTGTCTGACACATGACCATCCTACCCCATGTTTCAGATAAGGGAAGTTGAAAGAGGCATTTCTGAGAGATGTTTGGCCTAGCCTATGAGCCCCCCGCCCCAGCATCAGCAATAAAGAGAGCTGGCCCGCAAGCTAACAGGGTTGAGTGCTGTGGCTCCTAAGACTTGTGTGTACTAATTGCCCTGCTAACGTGCACCTCCCAGGTTAGTTATAAAATGGTCTGAGTGGCTGCCACCCCCCCTTTGTTTCTTTTGAATTTGTGCAAGCACATGGTGTGTGGGGTCTAGGCTGTATTGCAAGATCTTTGACCCTTCCACCCCATGGCTTGCACTTTAGAGGTTTAGGGCAACCTCAGGTAAGCCTGCTCCCAATTTATCTATTGCACTGTATGTCCCAGATGGGCTCTCAGAGATTAGAGCTAGGACTGCACCTCACAGAGGCACTTTGGCGTAGTGGTGCAGCTTGAGCATACTTCTGCAGATGTGTGTGACCGAGTCCTCTGTTTTTAACCAAGTTTAGAGACAGATTATAGGCTGGCCTGCAAGCTAACAGGGTTGAGTGCTATGGCTCCTTTAAGACTTGAATGTAATTAGTGGGCTGGAACAGTTTGGGATTTGAGCCATTGCTGGCAGATGCTGGAGGTAAATCATACGAGTTACAAACACAAGGCGAATGGACAGTGTCTGGGGTGGCCGTCCGATGGATTTGACACCGGCTGTTAAATTGGCCTCCTGACATTTTGTAAATATTCTTCATGAATTAATTAGAGGATCTTGGATGAAATGAAGTCTGATAATTATCCTGTCACTGGCAGAGCGAAGGTGAGTGTCTCTGTGTGGCCACATCTCTTTATTACCATCCATGCAGCATTACTGTGTACAGTAATCTGAGGCTCCAATACCCTTGTATGAGCCATAGACTGACCAAGCTGTGATCACTGTGTACTGTTTCCAAAAACTATCAGTGTGTGTTATGTCCCCTTTGGTTACTATCTATGCTAATCACTCCTTGCCATCATGCAATATTGTCTGTACCAAAAATTAACCTTGTTAGGCTGTTGCAATTTAAGCGTTATGCTGTTACTTTTGACTCCCCCCCAATAAAAATGTAGAGACAGTGTGGCCTCACACTGCAGCCTTACACTTCGATTGCGGGCATTTACGATGGCCCTCATTTGCAGGTAAACCTCTGCCCATGTAGGCCTACAGGCCCATTGCGATTGTTTGTTGGGTAGGAAGCCAGTAATAGTTACAGTTAATAATAATTAGCACTCTCTCAGTGGATTAGGCCCTGAGAGTGGCATTAATAAGTTGTCAGTTAGGATCCCCTTGTATCTTAGTGGAGGTTCATTGGGAGTTGTAGCAATTTAGTTTAAACTTTGGATGGTTGAATGAAGACCACTCCCTTAAAAGATAATTGGTCTGTAGAAAATAATGGCTTCTTGTCATCTAAAGGTCAATGCTGGTTTTTGAAGAGAAAGCTCCAACAAGTTCCAGACCAAAACAGTTAGGACTTGTTGAGTCACGCACCCTGAGTCATGTCTAGTATGTGGCTTTGAAATGTGCAGCATGTGACTATAAGGGGAGTCCTTCCTAGGTCTGTGTTTTACATGAGTTCCATGAGGGCATATGTAGCAGTGAGAAGTCCAGTAGATCCAGCAGAAGCCGGTGCCAGCTTTGGTAAGAGACCAGCGGACGGTGGCAGCTAGACAGGTTTGAACAAAACATGTACACCTCAACAAAGGGTTTACAAAGAAGTGCACCTCACCCCACACCACAGCTAACCAGTGTCATCTACCCTAGGTCCAAAAACCCACCTCACACCCTCCTCCGGGACCAAGCAGAGGGGCCTAGTAATTGCACAGCCAATTGCAAATTGCCCGACAAAAGTCCATCCTGCATCGATATTGAGCAAAGCAATGGCAGTTAAAGTCCACTGAAGGGCAATCACTTGCAAATCCCTGGAGTGAGAACGAAGCTATAAGGACTGTGGGAAATTGGAATACAGGTGGTGTTTTCCTTCAACCTCATGACGCACATTTTAATAAGCAGCTGCATCTTGATCCTAGTTTTTCTTTTCCGAGTCCTAGTAAATCAATCTGGAGAGTGTAATGAGCGCTCGGCCAGGCGATTGAACAGATAAAGGGAATAGAGGGGAAACCGCTCAGAATTTATCCCTGAAAGTCACACCGTCCTCTGCTAAGACTGCAGCCTTTTCATTTCTCCATGCTCTTCTACTTTAAACACCCCAAAAGGAGTTCAATGGGCAGATCGACAGTAGAAATTGCACGGGGGGGTTGAGAGACTTTCCCTGAGGCTCTGGCTGTATCTGTTGCTTCAAAGTGCCTCAGAATACAAATAGGAAAAAAAACAGTCCAGGGATAAAGTCAGACTTGCTGAATCCCCCGAGCTATGGTGGGTTTTCTGTTGTTAAAATGACCAAACATGCCGAGCTGCCATCTGAGAGCCGAAAACTGAAGTTTATATTATAAGGCAACATGGTGAATGGTGAATCCTGCCTTACGCGTCCCATGAGATGTGAAGTCTGTCAAATATATGTATTTAACATACAAACAGAAAAGTTGTGATTTTGACACTCTGTTAAAGGCCATCTGTGCGAATAAAGCACGCTCCTCGTTGCTGGGTGCTTTGGGGAGAGAGGGTGGGAGCTCTGCACTGCTACAGGAAGTGCCTCTCCCATGTGGCCATGTACAGTGCTGCGTACAGCGTGGCTACCGTGTCATTTCATTTCACTGCGCCATTCCAATAACTTGAATTAAAAGTGAAAGGGTGGGATTCAGGATAGCAGACGATTAAGCAAATTAGGCATTCTCCCCCTTCTCCTATGGAGACTTTCTTTGGTGTCGTGTCCCTTGGGTCTGGTGGCAGGGTAGAAGTCCCCGTTAGCCCCTTATATATAGCAAGTCCCAAGGTTTGGAGAGGAGAGAGTTGCCCCACAGGTAAAAAAGTAGAAGCAGGGCCACCTTGACAGCAGAATGTGGGAACCATACAGGACTGGTGCTGGAGAATGTCATACTGTCAGATGCCCCGCTGTCACACTATTACCTGTAGACATGTCATAATTATGGAACTGTATGTGTTGATTGCTCTTCGGGCAATAACGGTGTTAGCTATTGGCTGGCTGCTTATTAAGATGTGGGTAAGGGATGTGGTTTGTTGAAAAATACATTGACAAAGGGGCAAATTATGTTTAGATCAATGTCAAAAACCCACCATAGTGGGTATCAAGGAGGGGAATGTAATGGGCAGCTTGAGTCCTCCGAGTGCCTTCCAGCTCCACATCCTTACCAGCTATTGCTGAAAGCCCATTAAACTCCTGTCAGTTTAAAGTTTAGACACAGGAGATGCAGATGACTAGAGTGACGAGCACAACAGAGGCTGAGGGCAGCCGGAAAGTGGAGGAGGAGAGAGAGAAGAAGCTCATACAGGATTAGGAGACCTTGCAGTGTATGCCAGGGAGACCCTACGTGTGTGATCTTCTGCCCAGTCACAGCATGACCGGGGGGATCCCCACTAGGGACCCTAAGGGGTTGGTTTAGTGGTCTGGACACCCCCCAGACCTAGTGAAGTACAGCATACATCTGCCTTTTGCAGCACTCAAAGGAAAACAGGGTGAAGGTGGGAGAGGGGCAGGGGATCTGGAGCTCAAAACACATTGCAGGGGATGGAGGAGTCATGTTTCCTGGTTCAGGAGATGGGCGTCTAGCCATATATAGGTCAGCTTCAGCAGGAGCCTCCAAAAATTCATCAAAAATACTTTTTGGAGAGGGTCACTGTCTGAGCACACATAGGTGTTTTTCCTCTGCATTTAACTATCATCGCAGTGAGACAAACACAGGTAGTAAGTGGGCTGCCCTAGCAATGACACCCGGGGAGCAGTTGCGGGGGTTAGGCACCTTGCTCAAGAGCATTTCAGTCATGTCCCAGCCGGGAATCTAGCCTGCCACCTTCCAGTCACAAGGCCACTTCCTATTTCCTTTCTAAATTAAAAAACGGTATACTGATTTGGGATGGGGATTTCAAAGATCACAGACCCCCAGCTGGACTGCACTTGTCCAAATCAACATAAATTGAATTCTTTAAGTGCAAAGCATCGTCGATATCTGGTAAGCAATTAATCCCAAGGAATAAAATTACTCCTGCTACAATCAAGCGAATAAATCTTATTTGAGGATAGATTATTTTTTTACACAGCAAAGCCTCCTATCAGACGTAAAGGAATGTAAGCTATCTCTGATCACGCCCCATTATTTATTACACTTAAATGGGGACACAAAACCACATAGAGAGGAAGGTCTCTGAATGCAGAAACTTTTAAAGACCTAAAGATAGCCGAGAAAATAAAGTCTTCTCTACAGGAATACTTTAAAGCGGACCTTCATGCTAAATAAGAGTCTATCTTGTATGCTTCCCCCACGCTGTACATACAGATTGCCCACATACAAAATCATCATACCTGCATCTATTGCATTTTATGGACCTTTAAACATCCAAGATGGCGGCCCATGGAGGTGCAGGCAGCATGCAAACAGGAAGTGTCTTCTGACTATGATGCTCTGCATTCTGGGATTGGTGGCCTTTTCCTGACCCCAGCTTTGCTCTGTCTGTACAAAGCACAGCTATAACTCTGCTCCCCTGCACTTATGGCCCCTCTCCTCTCCTCAGTATGTGATGCTACTGAGCCAAGATGGCGGCGCCCATATCCAGAGTTGCAGCCCAGTGGGGGAAAGAATAAAAAGTTAGTGATTAAAAACTTTAAATATATTAATTTTAGATACTGGGTAATAGTTTTTTAAGGGTTTGGGCTTTTCAATAAATGATGCTGAATGTCCGCTTTAAGCTTAATGATACCGCTGACGTATCATTCAATCCTATGTAAGATGTCATCCAGTCGATCAATGCTCACAAAAAAAGAGCATACCAAAAAAATCATCATTGTCGAAAGCATTGACATTATACATATTTATATTGGAGAAGCAACATAAGGGAAATCCAACAAAAAAATCCTTCCACAATTTACATAAGGGCAGGACAGAGTTGACTTAAATGCCAAAATATATATTTTACTGGGCAGAAGCAGAAAGCAGTTATCAAACATTTTAAATGACCATAGAGCAAACAATTTTGTAGAAAAAATCGGAATGGCTAACGGAGACGTTTTTCATACAACAGACAAATTGAAAGCTGAATTTGTTTTTGCTGAATTTTGCTGAAACCTTGATCAGTTATTTCGAGAAAATTGAAATCCACTAGTAAGAACTCTAAAAGATTACACCTCTTCCTGGTCCAAATCATGGACCGCATAGCAGCGACTAGAACATTCTTCCTTATGCAATTTATTTACCGAAATATAAACTTGCTGATTCAAATCCCAACCTCATTTAGAAATCACCTAAATACCATTATTGCTGGTTTCCATTGATCCAATAGGTAATGCTGAGTCGTTTACTCAATTATTATTATAATTATTTGGTGGGGGGGTTATCTGACCTTAATCTCCTGCGCTTATTTAGATGGTTGGTAGAAGAACATTGACCCAGCTGGTCAGCGGCAGAAATACATCCTTTCACATTACGGCCCTCCATATAGATCATAATCTGAATTCGATCAAAATGAAGAAACACCCAAAAGTTATAGCAGTGATCAAGATTCTTCACAACCTCAGCAGAAACCTAAACTATTTTTCCTTCCTGGATTAAATGAAGTTATTATCTTGGGATCCTGAAATCAGAAACAATTCATAGGATTTGTATAAGTTAGGTGAAAAAGGCAGGGGACACATTAGGGTACTCCACTTGTGGAAAAATTCTGCCGTATTGAAGAGTATCTTTTGGTGGAGTCATTAGAGCACCTCCTATTGGCCTCCTGAAGGGGAAAAAAAAGTTTCAAAATTGTAAAACTATATATATATGCTGACAATACCACAATTATAGCCTGCACAGCCGGATTCTGGGACCAGGCTTGTATTACAGCAACGACTTCTGAGCACTCTGTCCCTTCCTTTCCTGGCAAGAAGCTTACGCAATATAGGCTGATCCCTACTGGGTTCTAGGCTCAGGCTCTTCCCTGATTCCTCCTACACTTTTGATGCTTCTAACTAGTTCCCTAGCCTATATGGGTTCTGATACCTCCTAGCCCCTTATATATCATGATTGGCTACCTAAAGGCTTAAACAAACTGATTTAGATTGATTATGACTGGTTCTGTTACTAACTGCACTCTGCACTAACTGATTAATTAGTCCTTAACACTTCTAGTAAAGAGGGCCTGTGGCCAAAAATCTGGCTCTGGCCAGACCACCACCATCCCATGACCATGCCAGTGTGCTTCCCAGCTGGTTAAAGAATGAGCTCCACAGCTAAGGCTAAAGCATTGCAAATAAAGATCATAGGCAGGAGAAGAAATGGCACTGACAGTCCTGGAGCATTTGTATTGTAGGGGACGATACTGTGGGAGGGTTGGGTATGGCCATGATGCCGAGGCTAGGGGTTTATGGTCCATGTAAAGTTCGGGGAACCTTGGGGGCAGGGGCAGATTGAGTAAATTAAGGCACAAGGTCTGGGTGAGGCAGTCTGCGTGCTGGGGGCTATGTCCAGCTCAGCTGACCCCAAAGCAGTGCAGCCCACTGAGAATTCTCTCTGTGCTTCCTAAGACAGTTTGCCCCTGTCCCTGTGCGTACCTATGTGGAGGCTTGAGGCTCAAGTGTGGCTAAACTACAGAGTAGAGATGAGCGAACTTCTTGAAAGTTCGATTCGGGCGATTCGCCGAATTTCCCCAAGAAATTCGGGTTCGCCCGAATCGAACTTTCACGAATCGCTCATCTGAAAAAAAAAATGCCGGCATGGTGGGAGCGGGCAGGCCGGCGGCGCTGTCAGCCCGCTGACAGCGCAGCCGGCCTGCCCGCTCCCACCATGCCGGCATTTGTTTAAAAAGCAAACACTTACCTGCATGGTCGGAGCATGGAGGCCGGCGCCGCTCTCAGCTGTCATCAGAGGGCGCGTCATCAGAGGGCGCCTGAGAGCGGCGCCGGCCTCCACGCTCCGACCATGCAGGTAAGTGTTTGCTTTTTAAACAAATGCCGGCATGGTGGGAGCGGGCAGGCCGGCTGCGCTGTCAGCTGCATTTTTTTTTTTTTACTTCAGGGAAAATTCGATCGGCACGAACCAAAAAAAATTCGGGTTCGTGCCGAATCGAATTTTCCCTGAAATTCGGAGCGAATTCCGGTTCGTCCGAACCTGTTCGCTCATCCCTACTACAGAGGGCTGAGATTTACTATCTCTAATGGTTACTCACAACTTACTGTCACCTACCCCCAGTCCAACCACCCCACCACAGATGGATTACTGTTTAGAGAGTAATCCAAAATATATGAAGGCCCAGCTCATTTCGGGAGTGCCTTTCTGATTTTTTGGGATGCACAACAACTGCAATACAATTTGAAAAAATGATTTGGCCCCAACTGGCTTTTGAGTTTTCGTTTGAATGATCAGAATTCAGAAGTCTACAAATGTTCCTTTAGGCTGCTCTATAAAACAGCGGCAAGCAAAAGGAGGTCTCTGAATTTAAAATGTGCTCAATTCCAATGTTAAAAAGCACCCATTTAGGCAAAGTAAAAAAAAAAGACTACCAGGATAACTAAACTAAAATAACTACATTTTAAAGTTTGTCAAAACCCACACGGCCGAGCCCTGGAATTTAAAAGATTCCAGATCTGGCCACTAGCCTAACCTCGGGGCATCCTGCACTGGTCAATCTCTGTTGCTAGCTTTAATAAGGAAACTACACAGTAATACATACGTGTATCTAATATAGCATGTCTTTCTCAGTATTACGGGTCTGATTTATCAAGCATTTTTGCCAGATTAGGCCATGTTGATGGAAATTCGAGTTGTCCAGGCAGAATCCAAATGGCCCCATGAATAATGTATAATTTATTACTGCTGCCTGTGGATTTGGGAATTGCTATACTATAAGCTGGAGCTGGGTGGAAAATTACCCCAGGGAAATGGCAGACATGCTCAAAATGATTTGGTGAATATCTTACTTTATATAAGTTTTGAGATTAGTGTGAAGGCGATAATGCTTGGCCTGCTATCTCTGTTACAAGAACATAGCCATACAATTCCAATCCAGTGTACTGTTTCTTAGTGGTGTTGGCTACTGAAATGTGTTTGCATTGGTCTAATAGTGCAGTGTTGTGATCCTTAGAGAGATTGGAGCAATGACTAGTTTTGCAGTTTTACAGGGGAGAAACAAGTTTATCCACTCAGTGTGTGAAGTGAGGGGGGGGTAACCTGTTTCTACATGCATGCAAAGCCCCAACATGCCCCCTCTATTGCAGTGAATGGAGTGGGCGTGACACCATCACTGTGGCAGATTTTTTTCTGGCATGTTACTTGACTGGACTATTACTTTAAATAGGGTGTCCAATGTCTTCATAACCCCCCACCCCCCACTCAGGTAATGATGCCATGTAAGGGCTGAGTGGGACACACCATGTTAGGCAAGATTGATTGGTGGACTGTAGTGATATTTACTCTAGCAGGTTCCTTTAGGTCCTAAATTCTGGTTGTCGTTGGAAAGTGAAGAGCCTCAGGTATACACTCCTACAAGGGCATGTGAATCAGGGCCTGACTGGACCAAGCAGCAGCACCGCAAATTCCAGTTACCCAAACCATAGTCCCAAAGTTTGTGGAGGCCCTTTTGCAGGGCAAATAGTGGAGGCCAAGGGGCACGCTCCCCTTGCGCCCTGCCCACAATCCGGCCCTGAAAGTAGTCAACCCCAAGATGGGACAGCAATCATTCCTCACCATCACTGGAAAGTGAACCTCACACCCCTGTCAATTTGTGGCCAAGAAATAATGCTGTATCTTCCTTGGTGTGGGCCAGAATATTTTTATATTTTTATTTTTAATATACTATAATATAAAATTATATTATTTTTTATATCCCACAATATGTCCCACAGAATATTTTCAATATCCCACAACTTTGGGAACAATCTCTGGTCAAGGCTATGGTCCACCAGGTTAGCTACTATTTGAAATTGGGTAATAGAAGTAACCAACACCAAGGCGGGTTGATTCTGGGCCATTATCGCCATCCCCTAAAAGCGAACCTCACGCCGCCATCAAGTTGTGGCCAGCAATTCATTCTGTATCTTCCTTGGCGTGGGCCAGAATATTTTATTCAGATACAATTGATGCCTGGCATTGTCCTGTCTCTGTTTGTCTGTATATGGAAAGGATGTTTTTATTTTCCAGTGTTTCATGAAATATTGCTTGAGAGAACATCCAGGGGGAACCTGAAATAACATCGCTGTTTGCTTGCTCCAGCAGACGCATCTCCGATTGTCTCGCCCTCTTGGTCCCAAACTTGTAAACAAAGTGGAAAACTCTGGCTGAACATCTTCATCTCATACAATTCCTGTTTAGTCTGGAGCGGGCATTAGTACACTGAAACTGTTTCACCGAAGAGAAGCAATTCGTCCCAGGTCATGGGCCGACCCATTAGCTCATAGCGCGGCTTATACCAAAGCTGTGATATTTACTAGCAGTGTATGTGAATGTATTATACTGTCTGCTGCAAAGAAAATAATTGCAGCAATAGGCAACTTATTTCCCTCTCATTTACCGGAGGTCAGAATCTTTTTCCTCTATTTCATAGCGGCCTCCCTGTTGGATGTAATATCTGAGTTGAAGTAAAAAACAAATCTATAACCAGGGGCGTAACTATAGGGGGTGATGAGGATGCAACCGTACCAGGGCACTCTCCTCTCTTAAGGCTAGCCTAGCTTCCCCTTCCCCCAAACAACTTCCCTGTGTCCCAGTCTGTTTAGGTCTGCATTGCTCCTCCTTGTAGGCCACTCTCTTATCTTGAGCCTAGCTCCCCCCCCCCCCCAACCAGCTTCCCTGTGTCCCATTTGGCCCTTGTTTTCCTTTATTTTGGCTATTCATTTGTTGTTGCAGTCTAGGACCCTTTTTCTGTGGCATCTTTTCAGAAACCACACGATGGGCCACTCTCTTACCGTCCAGTGCATTGTGGGGTTGGATCTCCGCTTTTTCAGTGCTTTGGCCGGCTTCCCTGGCTCGTCCCACAATGCATTTATCTTGAGGAGTTCCGGGTTTTTCACTTGTTTTGAGAGTGGTGAGCTGACTGGCGGTTGGCTTGTGGGTAAATCTGTTTATTTGTTATGTTGCATTTGCAATGTGTTTTTCTTTTGTTATTTGCCCCCTTTTTGTAATTGGTTCATGTTTATTGGTCTTCCTGCCCTCCATCACTTCGACTGTGCTCATGTCCCTCTTTGAATGTCCCCTTCTTCCTGTTGCAGTTACAAACGCTTAGTTCGAGCATCCTGCCTTAACTTTTGCTTGTTTGGCCCTACTCTTTTGTAATACTTACTGTTTGGTCTAGGCTGTTTTGATGTTGTGTTAGTAACTTAATTTCCATTTTCATTTGGCTTTTAGGTTATTTTGGTTATCCATTGCTGCCCTGGCTCCTGACGCTCTTCCTAAGGCTCCAGACCCTAGGTCAGGAGGCTTATATTGGGGCCCACCACTGCACATGGGCATTAGTTGAACCTGCCTCTGGGCTGTTGAAGGCCAGATTTTGCTGTCTTGACCACACAGGAGGCGCCCTTCAATACAAGCCAGAGAAGGTTGTCAAAATTATCTTAGCGTGCATCACCCTTCATAATTTTGTCTTGAGCGAGAGGGTGGCAGCATATTTGGAGGAGGCAACCCCTGCTTCTGCTCCAGAGATTCCTGGGCATCTGTATGCTGGCACCCAGAGCCGTGAAGCCCAAAGCATTCGGCAGCATTTGCTGGGCTCCTCTTTTTCTTGAAATATTTTGTTTTTGTGCACTCATGTCATTTGTGATTAATTCTATCTCTTGCCACGTCTGTGTCACATCCAAACAAATGTTAGGTTTTTGGTTTCCTTTTTTCTCTAATCACTTGTTAATTGTTAATTGTCATAAATTGTTGGGTTATGGCACCACTGTGGATGCACGGCAACAGAAAATTGATCACAAAAAAATGTGCTGGCCAGCATAACCCAAAGTCCAGTAAGGCAGGTTAGGGGGATGTTGCCCGGCTTTGGGTGTTTGCAGCTTGATGTGCCTCTATCCTCTCCAGCCTTTGAAGACCTGAATGGCCTCCACCAGAGTCCCAAACAGTGTATCCATCTACTGGTGGTGGTGCTACTGCTCCACAACCTCTGCATCCAGGTCTTCATGGAGCATGGTTGTCCATCGCACCATTTTAAATGATCTATTAGCATTTTGCCAAAAAGTGGTGCTGTTGGCCCAGTCTGTTTGCCTCCATGATTTGGCACCGCCTTACCAAAGACAGGTGCTGCATGGCTGCAGGCATGGCTTCCTCCTGGGTGCTCTGTGGAGCTGGTGGGGCTGCTACTGGCAGAATGAAGCTGTAGCTGCAGGAACCAGTGTCCATGGTGCCAGCAGCTGTTGTAGGTGTTCAGATGATATTGGGGGTTTCATCCATATGTTCAGAGTGCCCTTCCTCCAGCTCATTAATTTCAGCCATGAGAGCTGCCGTCTGTGTGGAGAAAGGTCAAGATTAGTGTTAGTTTTTCAGAATATTACCACACAGCCTCCAGGGCCCCAAACTTTTTCCTGGGATCCCCCTCCTCCTCCACCCTGCCCCTTGCCCTTTACCTATTAAGCTCACTCATTTACCTCATCCCTGTCTGGACTGGTGGCTGGTTGATGGGTGGGCCTGGCCTTAATGTTGTCTTGGTGGTAGCCAAACCAGATGGGCCAGCTGTGGCTGCAGGTTGTGGGTCTTGCAGGTGAGGTGCTGCTGGCTGGGGTGTTGCTACAAAGTCAAGGTAAATGCACTGGTAGTTTCATCTTGACAGTATATGTGCTCATTCAAAATTCCTTACCACACATGTCGTCTATCGGTGTCCATGGTGCCTGGCATCCCCTGGTAGATGTTGGGGTGGAGCATCCCCAACACTTGCTCCTTATCATGGGTAAATTGTATGGATTTGCAAGCTAGATTCAAACAAAGGAAAGGGTGGATTTAGTGAGTTGTCCTATGTTTACTGTACATGCAGCCCTCTGGTTGTTCACCACTTACCCCAAAGCCCCTCGGGTGCTGAGTTTCCGCCAAACACAAACCAAACAAACAGCGGTGAAAAACAGAACACCAAATCAGAATGTGGCCAAAGTAGGAGGTGAGTAATAGTGGCTAGAAGTGGGTAGAAGCAGACGACATGGCATGGGATGCCCTAGTTGCCAGCAGGGGGGAGAAGGTAATTATGTGCAAGGACATGCAGACTACCATGGGTATAATGGCGGGGGACAGCGGGAAGCACCTTAAAGAGCTGGGGAAATAAAAAAAAGCCACCGAAGGACATGGCACACCAAGAACAATGGGCTCCACAGCTAGTTACAGCTGAAAATAGGTAATTAAACTCGGCTTCCAAGACTACTTTGGCTGCAAATACCGTAAATGCTTGGCTAAACCGTATGCGTCCGCAAATCAAATATGGCCGCTTACGCATGAACAAACTTTTCCCGAAGCGCGACTGTGAATGTGTTCGTAATTTCCCGGTTACCAAGATTAGTTTCCGAAAAAACAAGCATTCATGGGCAGGCTCTGAATCAGGCCAATAGTCAGATGTGGCACAGGTCAGCAACAGGACTTGTCACTAGACATGGTTAGATGTGGCACAGGTCGGCAACAGGACTTGGCACTAGACTTTGTGAAATGTGGCACAGGTCAGCAACAGGACTTGGCACTAGACATGGTTAGATGTGGCACAGGTCAGCAACAGGACTTGTCACTAGACATGGTTAGATGTGGCACAGGTCGGCAACAGGACTTGGCACTAGACTTTGTTAGATGTGGCACAGGTCAGCAACATGACTTGGCACTAGACATGGTTAGATGTGGCACAGGTCAGCAAGAGGACTTGTCACTAGACATGGTTAGATGTGGCACAGATTGGCAACAGGACTAGGCACTAGACATGGTTAGATGTGGCACAGATTGGCAACAGGACTTGCACTAGACATGGTTAGATGTGGCACAGATTGGCAACAGGACTTGCACTAGACATGGTTAGATGTGGCACAGGTCATCAAAAGACGCAGAAGGTGAGGAGGAGCAGCATGCACACTGACAATATGGCCAGTAGCATGCTCGTTCCTGGAGATGGCCTTTAAACTAGCCATCTCCAATCAGCTGGTATGTTGGGCCAATATGGAGGCACCAAGATAGTAGTAGGGAAGGTCGCCACCCCCGGGCCCATGGCAAGAGGAGGCCTTCATGGTATGTACACCAACAGGTACAGGATAGGCGAAGGCAGCCATGTGTCAGGACTTTTCGCAGCTGTGCCCCATAAGCTGTCACCTGGGGGAGGGGCAGGTACTGACAGATGCCTAAACCAATAGCTGTGAAACACAGACACCGCTAATCACTATCAGCGGTGGCAGAGTGGGGCCCACGAGGATGGAGATGAACATGTGGTTGGTAGGGGAACAGAAGCACTGGCCCTGGAGTATCAGCTTTGGAGGTTGGAGGATGTGTGAGCCAGCTGCAAACAGGCTAGCAGTTGTGCAGGGCAGAGGATTGAATAGACTTTAGGAGACACAGGGGTCAGTGGCTGTCATCTGAGGCTCAGACTGTGAGAGCTGTGTGCAATGTCTATGTTGGGAGGCAGTGAGGCAGTTTGTATGTTTGTATTTGCAGAGGCTAAAACTGCTCTGAGATGCTAAATTCTGCTTGGTGTGGTGTAGTTTAAAGCCCCTTTCACACTACGTGTTATCACTGTGCACAATGCACACTTGTGTATCTTGTTTTACCTGTGTTGTAATAGACCTTGTCATTGCCACAGGGTGGCAACTAGGCACCACCAGCGAGCAGCCTCTGGCAGCTCCATAGCTGCAGTGGACCTAGAGATGACCTTGAGGCCACCCAGAGACTGGAACCTAGAGGCTGCCCAGGGGCAGGAGACTGCTCAGCAGCAGAGAAGGACCTTAAGGCTGCTGGGTCGCAGCGTAGTAACAATAGTATGTAAGGCTGAAAAAAACTTTAGTCCATCCAGTTTAACCTGTATATAAAATAAATCTCCATCCAGTGGCCTAGTAGCCATAGCTGGTAATAATATCACATGCAAGGAAGCCATCCAGGCTACATTCAAATTCTTTTAGTGTATTCTTCATGACTACCTCCTCTGGCAGAGAGTTCCATAGTCCATAGAAAATGATCCCCTACTATGTTGGTTGAAGAAGTGTCTTTCCTCTAACCTTAGTGCAACCTCACCACCCACCTACCCTGCCGCTGACCCACAACCTCACTACCCAAGGAATTGTAGGGTCCTTTTCTCCAAGTGCATCTTGTGAAAATTAAAAGTCTGAAACTAAATCAACATTTTAGTTGAAACAAAATACATTTTTTTACCTTAAATTTATCATTTTACAATTAGTACTAGGAGAAAATGGACCCCACAATTTCTTACACAATTTATGTTGATGGTGGCAATACCTCATATGTGCGGGGAACAATTTGTGCACATGGGTGCGCTTGGAAGCGGAGAACCACTTTTCTCTCACACTAACAATCAACCACATATGCTGGACATAATGGAATAGGAAGTTGTGCATGTTACTTGCTATTAAGTCTTTACTGAGCGCGCAAGCCCGCAATCGCACATTGGATGACTGCACAGGTGGGTGATTGCGTAAACCATTGCGCATGCACCTAGACAATGCAATTATGCCATTGAGAAAAGGGTCTTTTTGCGGCCTTTTGTTTCACTACGATTTTGATCTTTCTCATTCCTTTAGTGACACAGAGTAATTCCGCCATCATCATTCCACAGTGACAGTTACATTATGGTATCCGTTAAAGCCAGGTCACACGGCTCACTGTGGTCCTATTAAGATAAAATAATTTCCTGACATATCCCTGCTGGGAATCTGATTTGGGACCTAAAGGTGCAGCCAGTCTATGGAACCACCCAAAGCAATTATCACTCTCTTGCTCCAGTAAGCTAATAAATTGTCACTTGCACAATATTAGCACTCGTAGATTAAAAATGCGCCTGCGAAATGTAATACGGAGAAACTGTGAAACGCGTATCCATTATAATGAGGAGATAAACTTTTCCCAAAGTTTGCTAGGTGAACGAGATGGAAAGTTGGGTTTTGCATTATTCAGTGATAGATTTTTTTCTTTGGCCTAACAGTACATTTTTCACAACAAGCTCTGTACTTATACAGCCAGCCTCCATAAAAAAAGGGTCAGGAGACATTTCAATAACCCACTGTTCTCTACATATAATTGTGTTACATCTCATTGTTTTGCAGAAATTCGGGTTTGAAAAAAAAGACATGTCCATCAAGTCAAATCTTTGTAAACAACCACTACATTCTTGTCTATGGGAAATAAACACAAAAACCCTGCAGAAAATAGTAGACAAATAATTGCCGGATAGAGGATAACAGAACAGAAAACAGAAGCCAGTCAGACCAGATCTTAGAACCAATGATTCCCAAGAGAATGCTAAAATTACACCGTACATTTGAATTCCTTTCACCTTTTTTTTATTTTTCCCTTACTACTACTCACAGGGTGAGGTGTTTCAAAGCCTGCCCTTACGATAATGACCCCCTTCCCACCATCATAACTTGTTCTTTAGTCTATGATTTGCACACAACCCCCTCTTGTCCTCAAACTTGTTCACCTCCTCCCACTCTCGTCTTTAGGACTTGCTGCTCCACTACTGTTCCTTATGAAATTTAGACAAGCCTATCAGCTGGCTCAACAAACTCACCTTCTCACCCTTCAGAGTACCTGCCACCATGCTTGTTACCTTTGTGACCCAACCTCTCATCTCCTTGCAGGTCATGTGTCTACACCCATACATGCTGATTGTCTTCCCTTGGGAGAATAGGATCTTCCAGCAAGACAATACAACTTGTCACACGTTAGAAATGGAAGAGCATGACCAAGACTTTCATGTCACCTTGATCATCATGATTCCCCCCCCCCCCCCCCAGCCGCTGTGGGGTGCACTGCAGTCGGCATGGCTCCAACCATTTTTGTCAGCCAATTAAACTGTGTTAAAATGCACAAAACAACGATTTAAAGTGCATGGACTTCACAAAAATCCACATAAATAGTATTCATCACTTTTTGGAGCAGTATTGTCTTGATAGATCAAATTAGACTTGGGTAAAATATAGATGTCAGCAGATAAGGTTGGGGTACAAGTCTTTCTGCAGTCTGGCCAAGTACCTCCTGTGAGAAACTTGAGTACCACCAGTGGTACTCGCTCAACTGGCTGGAACCCCTGCTCGCCTAGATACCTGTGAGAACTTATCAGCACCTTCATGAGTCACCTCCAGCCTGTCTAGATCCTTATTATGCTGTTACTCTGGATTTCAGCTGATGCTCATAGCAGTGTATGTATATTGTATACCCTGCATGTGGCATGTAGTGTACTCTTGTATATAGTGTTGTGGTATTTGTTTTTTTTTTATTTACTTGATTTAGATTTTCTCTTCAGTTGTTCTGTCTTATGCCCTTATTCATCAAGCGATAGCGCCAGGTAGTGTCTGACGAGCGCCAGGTAGCGGCAGCTAACGGCGACTACCGACTCAAGTACGCCCGGCGGCGGTCACAATGACGCATTTATCAAGCAAAATGAGGCTAGCGCCGGCGAGAGCGACGGCTAGCGCGGCATTCATCATGAAGCCGCCTGGACCGAACAGCGCCGCTGCAAATTCCCTCACAGCGCCAGGTATGAGCTGTCGCTCCCTGGCGATGTCCAATGCATTTCAATGGAGCAATCTATAATTATTCATAATTAATTGGTATTAATTTTTTTTTTTTTTTAATGTCAAAAAATTGGAGACCACTTCTGCAATGTTAGGATTTATTTTTAAGTAAAAAAAAAATTTAAAACAAATTTGTGCAGAATTAATCTAACAGGTCTGAGATTAATGTATTCATATTACAAAATGATTCTAAACACATGTATAATGTTACATTCAAAAAATATGGTTGTTTAGGGGTTAAAAACTAGTTAATACACATCGCCGCCAGCGCTCTGGGGTTTAAACAAGGAATGGACAGCGACAGCACATTCGGAGCGTGATTGGTTAATGAATATGAAGCTAGCCGTTCGCTCTGGCCATTCGTTGTCAGGCGCTCACATACAACGCTGGACCTGTGAAACAGCGACCCCCCAGCCCGTATTCAACATTACCGCACACCGACTGAGTCGCTGTCATCAAGCTAACGCCGGCCAAGCACAGCGAATACTGGCTGGCGCTGAAAAAATCACGCTACAGTCGCTCATCTGTCGCTACCTGGCGCTATTAATGAATCGGCCTCCCCGTGTTGGTGCGTGCTTTCCATTTCTGTCTACAAAAAGACTGTAATTTATGTCTACACATTTCTGATCCTCAGAGCGGTCAATAGCTGGTCTCACCAGTATGGGGTAGATTGATTCACACATCAGAAGTAATACAAATCCCATCTGGGGAAACTGGTCCATAACGATTATTCTAGCAGCCATTAGGCAGGGACTAGAGCTAAAAAGCCGTGACTCCTTTCCTCAGCAGGTTAATTGCCCAGCTTCCTGGGTTTCTGGCACCAGGGTTCGGTGGACCAGATTTGTAAGGCTGCCGCCTAGTCATCTATCCGAACTTTTGTTTCCTTCTACAGGATGGAAGTGCGAGCATCCGTGGACGCAGTGTTCAGGGGGAATGTGCTTAAAGTGGACCAACACCCTCCACTGATCGGCCCGGGAATCTATAAGATTCCCGGACCGATCAGTCCCCTGACTGCGGGGCACTGTGCTGTGTGAAACCCCCCAGAAACCCCTAAATCCCTACCTGCTCCTCGATCCAGCGGCGCCCGCCTCCACCTCCCGCGCGTCCCTCTAGCAGGCGCGCGCCCTGTAAGAGTGACGCGCGGGAGACGGCGGCAGGCGCACTCTCTTGTCCGTCGCTGCCTCCCGCTTGTCCGTCGGCGGGGATTGGCAGCAGCGGTCACGTGGGAGCGGGGAGGGGTGAGTTTTTGGGGCTTTCTGGGGGGTTTCACACAGCGGAACCCCCCCCCCCCCCTTCCCGATCGGGGTGCCCCACCGAAGTGGACCAAAATCCAGGATAGTCAAAATCCTGGGTGTTGGTCCACTTTAAGGCAGCTTTTCAGGTCCTAGTCTGGGGCTGATCTGTTCACTTTCATTGTCATACTCAAGTTGGCACCGCTTCTACGATTCATGCGATTCATATGTTATTTATCCCCCCTCCTCCCCTACTGTGGACTGCTTTAAACATTCCAGTCATTATGGACCAGTGTCACTGAATTGACAACTTGACAGGGAAAATACAATTTTCGTACTTACCATATAAAGTGGTCTTCCCTTAGTTGTCCAATCAGGAACACTGCACCTACTCAGGATTGTTGTGACTGTACTCATATCCATTGCCAAGTTGATTAAGTACTGGCCATGGAAATGCTCTGTCCTTGTTGTTATTGTTTGATCGTTCCTCCCAGAGACCTGTTCTTGACTGCTTTGAGAGAAATACAGGAAGCCGGACTCTTAACCTGCTGATGAGAGGAGTTACTGCTTCTTAGCTCTAGTTCCCATTTACCGGCTGCTAAAATCCCAATCGTTATGGATCAGTTTAACAGGATAGACAACTAAAGGAAAACCATTTTATCTGTATGTTATTTAGTAGCACAGAATAAATAGTTACAGATTAATTTATGTATTTGTAATATATGCGTCAATGTTGTCATTTTTGTATTTAAAAGGCACAACACTACAACAACAACAATAATAATAAGCCCACAGTTGCCTACTAAAATGTCATTATCTTTTTCCAGTTGTGCCAATATCCATAACAGCCAAAGCAATCCCTTCTCTGATGATGCCACTGTATTGTGACGAACCGTCAGAAATGGTTGGATGTGACACCCAATGCACTGTTTTGCAGGAGAGGTTGTCTGTAGCAGTGAGTGGATCAGTAACTTTTAAAATCAGCAGCTTTAGGGGATTACTTAAGAAACGCTAACGGCAGGTAGTGCCATGCAGCACCACGTAGCGTCAGGTGAACACCGGGCGCAGTATGTGAAAACCATATATATATGAAAGTCAATCTGGTGAGTGCCTCTAATAGCGTCACATGTATCACTAGCGGTGGCTCAGTGTAAAGCGCCTGTCGCTCAATATCACTCTCCCATATATTTCAATGGTATTTTATTGGTTGTTTATAAAAAGCATTTTCCTAAAGTAATGTTCTACAGTTTGGGTTCCAATCATTGTGTGACCTCTCCTACCCAGCAACCAAACACTTTTATTGTGTTTTTTATGCAGAATTGTATGTGCAGGTAGGCTGTCATGAATCAAGGAGGTTTTATGCCTTGATCCAGACCGTATTTCGATCGTACTGCAAACAATCGTTTACACACACACGGTCTTTGGGACCTGGCCCTAATAGCCAGACACCACATACACACACAGATCTTTAAGCTTAGATCTCACCTTATCAGTTAATATAACCAATCACACGATAAGGTCCTAGGCCCGACTATACAGCAATAAAGTCACACTCCGATTTTATGATAAGTAATCTCACACCCCCAGACAGGCACTGGTAGCGATAGGCAAGCACACAGGGCACAAGATTCAGCACACATACAATGTCCCTCCTGAAGTTTAGCGGGTTAACACACAGAAGACCACTTTATAAATCTTTAGGATTTAATTCACCCATAAGGGGCAGTGCATGTAAAACAAAGATGTACAATAAAAATAACAGACATACAATATATGGCAAGATGCTTATAAAATAAAAGGGAGAAATAAACAGAAATCTGTTACCTTTTTTGAAGATAATGTCCTGCTGTGAGGGGCACACGGAAAGTAATGATAACAGCCTACTTATTGGAAGCAATCCCCTGGAATGTCATGTCATCTGTGCCCAACTCTCTCATTTTTAAACTGGTGATTGGGGCGGACAGCATGCTGGAAGTAGCCAATGAGGTCGCAGGGGTGTTCCATTGTTAAAGAGTTATGCTTTAATGTCTATTTTCTTTTGAAGGTGTGCAGCAAATGTCTCATTCACTGCTTTGTAGTATTGGAGTAAGTAGATGTCAATTACCACATAGGGAGGTGTCATCTGACTTAGCCAGAAGACCTAGTTAGCACATGGTTCCAAAGTGGCTTGTTCTTCTGTCCTGTCATATGTAAATGGATCCCTGTTGATAACTCCAGACAAATGTACTAGCATGCCTCTAATTAACAAGGTGTGTTTTGACAACCATAGTTTTATCATATTTTTATCTGGCCATATATTTTATATATCCTCACATAGGCCATTGCAGTGTCATTGTCACAGTGTTAAAACAATGTCATCCCATGTGTTTTCGCTCTAGTGCTGGTGTTTATGTGTTTTAGAAACTTTTATCAGATAGCTTCTGGCGCGCAAAGCTAGAGCGCCCAGTTTTAGAGCGCCACCGCTGTTTGTGTTTAGTTTTTCTTGGCTGCAGCGTTGTCCTGTTGTTAGATGTAGCGTAGTTTTGGGTGCTTTGACCTCGGGACACCACCTAGCGTTCTCGATTGGCTCTGCAATGAATCAGGGAGAGTGCTTCCACAGCGCCCTTCAGACATCACATTTATCACTGGATTTTGTGTCCCACTTGTTAACCAGAAAATCTGCAGCAAATGTTGTGTTGTTAGAAGTACATTAAAGCATCACATTGAAGGCCCTAAAGATTCATTGATTTGCTCAATTTTATTGCTTTCATTCTGCCATTTTAATTTTATTTATAGTTACAAAACATGTTACTACGCAAGTAACTAATTTTGACCACAGTTGTCTACTACAATGTCAATATCCTTTTACAGTTGTGCCAGTATCCAGAATAGCCAGAGCAATCCCTTCTCTGATGATGTCATCACCCCCGGGGGCATCCAAAATTGGGATGCCCCACTGTGTGAAACCCCCCAGGTCACCCCATACACTTACCTTGTTTCCCGGTCCAACGGTGCATGCGCAAGCCGCATCCCCACTATCCCCTCTAGTAGGGTGCATGTCCGAGCCAGGCATTTGTGTATTGCCAGCACGGGCATGCTCCCTGTTAGAGGGAAGTGGGGGATGCGGCTGCCAGCACGCTTGGAGCTGCTGCCCTTAGACCAGTAGTCCTCAAACTTCCTCCTCAAGGGCCGAGACAGGCCAGGTTTTGCAGCTCTCTATGCTGATGCACAGATGTAATAATTAGGGCTATAGCTCTGTCTGAGCACCAGTTAATTCACCTGTGGAGTAGCGTGGAGAGCTGCAAAACGTGGCCTGTCTCGGCCCTTGAGGAGGAAGTTTGAGGACTACTGCCTTAGATGATGTGACATCAGCGTCTCTAAGTGTGCTAATTGGACAATTGGCCGCACATGTGCCACAGGCCCAGGAAGAGGTGAGTTGGCATTGGTGATCTGGGGGGGTTTCACACAGTGGGGCACCCCCCAGGGAAAAGGACCAAAACCCAGGATAGTAAAAATCCTGGGTGTTGGTCCACTCGAACAGCATAAGAGTCATATGCTGATTATAGTGCAGCAACACATTCAAGATCCAACAAATGAATAGATTTATTTGTTTCATTTGCTTCCAGCTGAAGTCATTTTTGCATTTATTTTTGGAATATTGGATTGCTGTGGTACAATTTATGCTTAGCCCATTTTTTCTGAAATGTTAATATAAACATGAGTTTTCCTTTCACCCCTCGGGAGTCCTAAATTTAGCAGCACGTCTTTTCATCTCTCCAGCAATTGGTGCTGCGGAATTCATATTTCCAGGACAAAACCCCACTTTTAGCTTAATAACGCCCCCCTTCCCCCCTGGACCCAGAATAATTGCATCCCTATTATCATAGGCTGGAGAGAGGCTTCTGGGAGAATATCTGGAGGAATGGAGCCTGTCCTCGGGAAACCTGCTTCATGCTGATATAATTTAATTACTCGATAAGATCAGCAATAGACTAAATATGTCAGACGGAGGCTCTGGCCACATCACGGGGAGAGGTGCCGCCTCATTCATTCTGGGAAGCATTTTTGTGGACTGAGGAAAAGTTATTTTTGGCTAACTCAGCATCCTGGATGAATGCAGTCAAATGTACTAACTACCGTATAGCTAGTAAGCGTATGCCATGGGGCCTGTAAAGTATGTCAAATTGTACTGTAAAATAAAATAAGTGTTTGCAAAAGATTCATCCTTGTGTGCTGCTGAATAAAGCTGTTGTTGTTGACATACAGCTCCTTTCCTGTAGCCTAGCCCCTGGATTATTTTTACTCATGGCCACCATTTTTTTATTAGCACTGAACCTATCCCAACCCCTCTTGCATCAGACTGTGTGGGACATGCTTGTGAATGCTTCTTTGTTTCAGAGCTGGGGTAGGCTCAGGGGCCCTTTAGGCAAATTATTGCTCATCACTGGCCTTGTCCCCTTCAGCAATATGGAATAAACTGGCTTTTTTTAGGGACTCAAAGGGGGACACTTAATTAAACTGACCATTTTATTGGGTAATACATGTGGCAGGGGTGTGGTTCATCTGCAGGCGCCCTCCCTGTGTGTAACCAGGTGTAGCCCTGGAAATATGCTTAAAGTGGACCAAAACCCACGCCGATCGGCCCAGGAATCTATAGGATTCCCAGTGCAACCCAGGCACCACAGACGCAAAAGACAAGTGAGCAAATTAAACTCCAAAGGAGCAATTTGCAAAACAGATTGTAAAAAAGTGCAAAAACCTATGTTAAAAATATATATGATCCAAAGGAGGGGAAACACAGCCAACATTTCCACAGAAACAAGTGACAAGCAAACCTGTTAATTATCCAGTAAGGGGGCGTCAGGTGCTGGAGAGCTATACCCACAGGGCCACGCCGCATTCCACAACCAACAGTGGCTGCTTCCTCGGGTCACTGTATATACAGACACTTCTTTGCCTCCTGGCTGATAAATCCTTTACATTCTCCTACTGCACAGTATACACAACTGACTATACGTTAGTTTGTGACACTGTAACATTTTTTTTATCCCACAATGTATCTCATCATAATATGTTCACCCTGCAGTAGGAGAAGCAAAGAAGTGTTTGTAATGAAAATATATTTAGCACAATGCAAATTATAGTTGTCCTTTAACAATGTAACTATTCTTTCACATGGGTCACATGTACTAAACATGCACCTCATGTGTCAGGACTTCCCCCAATCTACCCAATTCTAACCGCCTGTTTTTCTGGTGATTCACCTTCTGACCTGCAGCTAAACCCTATAGATAACGGGACTCTTTCTGTCTCTACATCTTGTGTTACTCTGACTCTTTCCATCCAAACAATTACTACAGGGGTGGATTGGCTAGAGGGAGATCTGGTGAGAATTCCCAGTGGGCTGGTTGGGTCGCTGCATCTAACTTGGGTCGCTCATTTAATCCCTGCCTTCCTAGTTTCCCCTTAGCGCCCCTTTACCCAGCACCACTATCCCCCGCCAGCCACAGAACCCCAGCCCCCATTGCTGTAGCCCTAGCATCATGGGTGTGGGGGTCTTACCTACTCCTGGCATATTATCTGCCCCTACATCCACAAGATTCAGTACCAATGATTTAAGAGTGGTCATATCCACCCCTGTCAATTATTTGTCCCTGAAATGCTATAGCCTCAGCCATGTGCATTCTTGTTAACTGACCAAGAAGCACAGGGCGATGCTGCAGGTTGGCCAGAGGCCAGTAAAATTCCTGGCTGATTCTTGGCCCCAGTCCACCTCTGGTTACTATCTGACACTAATTTCACACCAGTACTAACTGACACCAGTCACCAGGATTGGTCCTCATAGTCAGCAGTTTCATTTGCAGTTGTATTCTGGGCACTATCCACTAGGGGGCATCTGTTATTCAGCGTAGAATCTGATCTCTCTGATAAGGAGCGAGGTTATATAAAACAAAGCACAGCTGCTTCAGGTTCTAGTTGTTAGTGAGAATCTGGGAGTTGGATGTTCTGGGCCTCAAACCAATGCCACAATGGCACCAACATAGGCCAAGCAGCTTGCTTAAGAATTTGGCTGTAAAAGACCTGTTCGTGGTGACTGGTGAGCTTCAGTCACTGGTTTTAAGGGGCAAAGCTTATGCATGGCAGCCAACAATGGCCATCAGCAATGCCAAGCATCGGCTGGGTCGGTGTAGAGGCTGCAGCATTCAGGCTCAGGAGTGTGCTGCCTACCTGTACACAAGGTGCCTGTAAAATATCAGTGGTAAAGGATAGGAATTTCCAACCAGTGGTGTGTGTTCCACCCAGGGCTGGATTAAGCGTGGTGGAGGCCCCTGGGCACCAAATCTGGTGGAGGCCCCAGATACAGTATTTTTCTTTCCTTTAAAATAATAGTCCATCCAAGTAACTGATTGGTGGTTGTCTGGCACCCGCCCACTTACTGGAACATCAAATCGAGTCCCTTGTGCCCCCCTTGTGTGGGTGTGTGCTGCTCGGGATCTCCTGCTTTTCCATTCTGGGTGGGGGGGTAGTGTAGTCGCCCGGCTGGTCCAGCAGAAAACAGTTCCCTGCATTGAGCTGCCAGTGGCTGTGCTTGGTGGCTTATGTGCAGTGACAGCTCTGCACCCATCACTGTAGCGTTGCTGGCGGCGGCTTTGCTGCTCTAGACTCCCTGTCCTGCCCTGTGGTGGATTTGGCTGCAGGATTGCAAAAGCAAGAAAAAAGGTGTGCAGGGCGCCCCCACAGCCGCTAATAGCTTTGTTGCTGGCCCCGCGGCCCGTCAGATCAAAGACTGAAAAGCCTCCTGGACCAGACTATAACCCTAAGTTTGGTGGAGGCCCCCTTTGAAGGGAAAGTGGTGGAGGCCCCCGGTGCTCGCGCCCCTTGTGCCCCTTTCATAATCCGGCCCTGGTTCCACCAATGGTATAAGAGCTGCGCTCTGGTGTCGCTGGGAGGAGTGAGTGATTTATTAATAACTGAATTAGGATGGGGGTTAGCGATGGGAGGATTATTCATTGAATGTTGCAGCTACAATATTCACCTGGTTCCATAGCGGGGGCCCCAGTAAGAAGGAGAACCAGGGGCGACAGCATACACTGTAGTAGCCAGCGTCTCTCACTGGAGGAGATACCAGCTACTGCAGTGTGTGCATCAGATGAAGACCCAGATGGGAAGAGGTACCAGAGCAGCACATTTTTCCAAGGGAGGATGTAGGCCTACTTGGGAGAAAAGACTTTGATAAGATGTAGGTCCATTTTAAATGCCCTAATGCACTCTGCAGACTGATGCTGATAAGATACAGCATGGGGCAAAGTCATTAAGCTTCTAGTTTGCAGCATCTGATGCCAAATTTGCTGACAGGGACCTTGCGCTATGCCCAGGTGAAATACAGGACAGTCTAGGTCCTCTTTAAAGCAAGCATATATCCTCCTGGGAAAATCTGTATAGGGTGTGTTCGCTGACTTTGGTTAGGAGCAGTTAGGTTCTCTTTAAAAAGAAACTTGGCAAAGGTCTAGTTAGTGAGTGACCCATGTTAGGGGGATTAAAGGGATCTAAAAGTCAATTATCCTTTCTATTAACCCTTTAAACTCTAAGCACGTGAAATTTACATGGCTGTCCATCTGTTAACTGCCAGCCACATACATTTTGCAGTTTACAGCCAAAAACGAAAAGCTTGAGAGAGGGGGCCCTTATGCCTTTTTTTCCAGTTAAGCATTTAAGAAGGCTTCAAGCATCAGGAGCGAGAGCAGAAGATCTCTGTTCTCAGTGAAAACCCTGTGCAACTACAACAAGCTGGGTACTCCTAGAAAGCATAACATGTGTACTGTCAGGGAATCTATGGTTTATGAGAAGTATTTCATATGTAAAGGGTTATATTGTTTGAAAAAGTGCAAGGTGCACACTTCACCTGAAGAGCTGACATTTTTAAGTAAAATTATCGTTACGCACATGCTTTACTTTGGGGTGTTTGGCAACCCTACCCTTATGCATGTTGGGTATTCTTGGGTTCTGTTCAAGGGACCTTGCTGTTTCAGATTTAACTTGTTTTTTCTTGTTTGCTTATTGATTCTTTAGGAAAATGTGGCTTTGATTCTGCTTTCTTATTCTTTTTTAGGGAAACTCTGTGCAACCAAAGAATTCATTGAGGGATTACTTCAGGAAAACTGCACACACATCAACAAGCCTGGTACGCCTAGAAAGCTTGAGGTGTGTACTTCCAGAGACTATATAGTTTGTGGGGGGATTTGTAAATGTAAAGGGTTGTTTTCTTGAAAACTGCAAGGTGCGCATAGCTGTTGTATTTTATCTGAAAATCTCCTAAAGCGCTGTTTCAGTTTGGGGGGAGTCTCCTGGGCAGAAAAGGGTGTCTACCAATACATATGTGGTACCACTGTAACCAGGAGAAATGGGACTTTTACACACAATATGATTTTATTGAAAAACTTACATTTTTTTATTACAAAAAAACACTACAAATTGTAAAAAAATAGTTTTGCATTTCTTTGTACATATTTCAAACAAAACACTAACACTAAAAATGACAAACAAGACATTTCATGCTAAAGCCCAGACACTGCTGAAAAAAAACTATATATAATGTTCCTGGGAAATCCCTTCAAAAACACGCATAATACAAAATAGTGAAAATGGTTTGGTAACAGAGGTTGTCGAAATCTCAAGGTAGGCTGGCAGTTAAAGCGGACCTTCACTCTGAATAAGAGTCTATCTTATATGTTTCCCACACCCTGTACATACAGATTGCTCACATTAAAAATCATCCTACCTGCATCTACTGCATGTTATGAGCCTTTAAACATCCAAGATGGCGGCTTATGGAAGCCGCCATCTTATCAGGCAGCCTGCAAACAGGAAGTGCCTCCTGACTGTGCTGCTCTGCATTCTGGGACTGCTGACCTTTACCTGACCCCAGCTCTGCTCTGTCTGAGCAAAGCACAGCTATAACCCGCCCCCTGTACCTTATCCCACTCTCCTCTCCTCAGTAAGTGTGATGCTTCTGAGTCAAGATGGCGGCGCCCGTATCCTAAATTCCTGAACAGAGTTGCAGCCCAGTGGGGGAAAGAATAATAAGTTAGTGACTAAAAATGTAAAATATATTAATTTTAGATGCTGGGGAACCGTTTTTTAAGAGTTTGGGCTTTTCATTAAATCACGCTGAAGGTCCGGTTTAAAGGGTTAAAATGGGCCAAAACTCATATACATAAATGAGTTGGTCCTATTTAACATATTTTACTAATCAGTGTGAAACCTCCTCTATATGGTGATCTGTATGCTCTCTAAACAGACTAGTGCGGCCCTGCGTGGTGAAGGTAGCAGGGGATGGGGTGCACAGCTAAGCGTGACCACGCACCCTGCACACAGAGTAGGGATGCTGCCAGAGGCCTGTGAATGGGCTGTGGGTATACAGGGGAACCCAGGGAGCTTCACACTATAGGACATCCCCAATCAGGATACACCTAGGACGGGTAACACCCCGACACTACATTTTTTTTTCGACTCTAGGGCTAGGCCACAAAAGTTTTGGTCCTCTTTAAAGTTTTTTTAAGTAAAATGTCCGCACGAGCTTGGAAAACTCCAGTGATTATAGGGAATTATGGAGCCTCGGTGGAAACAGATAAAAATAAGAAGCTATCTGGCAGCACTCTGCCTGGGTCACCGGCTGTCACTTTTATTGCCTCCCAAAACGTCCACTATGGCGATAAATCTATCGATAGCTGCCTCCGCTTTACATAACAGCTGATCAATGGCGGCAGAATAGACAGACCGCTGTGCCAGGCATAAGCAATAGCCGGAACATCTAGTTCTGTACATCCAATGAAGCCGCTGATAAGCACACACCGGGGAACCTGCTGCCCAACTTCAAGAGGAATCGCCGGGAGCGCAGCATGAACCCGACTCTGTGCCACCCCGGACACCCATCTCCAGAACTTTCCTGCCTGCAGGAGACAGCAACTTCACCACCCACTGTGTGTAATGAACAAAGGGCACAGGGAGGGGGACAGAATGCTGGAAGAGCAGCACATAACAAATCACGTCAAATACAGCTTTATTGATCAAGTACAAATCGGCCAAACATACTTCAAATAACAGACAAAAGTATAGATTATAAACACAGCGCACAAAAATCTTCATACATAAAAGCAATTCTTTCTAGATTAGTCTAAAACGCTGCTACGTGCTGAACTTTTCATCCCAATTAAGTCCAAACGTATATATCAATTATTAGCACAGAGCGTAAGCATAACTTCTTCAAGCTGCCACCAAACGGTACTGTCCCAAAGTGCATGCGCCGGTCCACCAGCAAAGCCACTCAAGCCCACCACCTTCGGGTGTCCTCTTACCGGATAGTGATGTAAACACGCTTTATCATAGAATAAACATATGTTGTTCTTGGGCCAATATATTCCTCCAAGTCACGCCAGAAACTCCTTATGGTTCCCACAATTATTCTCAATAATTTTATCAAAATGTTTGGGACGGTGGCATGCAAGAGAGCACAAATACATCTAGTGCAACTCTGCAGTAGCAATTGAATATATTCAAATATATACACTCACATACTCCAAAATGCATCAAGGCAGGGATAAAGCAGTATGAGATACACTCCACGCTGTTACTCTGCAATCCAATGCAATATGAATCCAATCCAAAAAAGAATCCTCATGCTGCCGCCCCACCTAACGCGTTTCACTGCCTACAGCAGCTTTTTCAAAGGTGAAACGCGTTAGGTGGGGCGGCAGCATGAGGATTCTTTTTTGGATTGGATTCATATTGCATTGGATTGCAGAGTAACAGCGTGGAGTGTTTCTCAACTTGAAGAAGTTATGCTTACGCTCTGTGCTAATAATTGATATACTAAATAATATTGGTAATGCAACACAGAAAGCATTAGATCAACTATAATAACACAGTAATTATTTAACAAGCACCACTTTGGCCTCAATTCCTTTTTCAGTAAAAAAAGCCTGAGAATGTCATTGAAGACAATGAAAGGCAATGGCATATTTTACTATAGTAAAAAAGTTTCACTACCGTGTTTTTCGTCCTATAAGACGCACCCAGAATTTAGAGGAGAAAAATTAGAGAAAAAAATCTGAACTAAATGGTGTGATAAAATACCCCCTCCCAATCAAGCCATTATAGACAGTGTGCAGAATCCCCCCAATCACACCATTACAGACCCCACATTACAGGCAGTGAGGAGTATTCCACATTAAAGGCAGTCAGGGGCATCCCACATTACAGGCAGTGAGCGGTACAGGCAGTGAGCGGTATCCCACATTGCAGGCAGTGAGCGGTATCCCACATTGCAGGCAGTGAGCGGTATCCCACATTGCAGGCAGTGAGCGGTATCCCACATTGCAGGCAGTGAGCGGTATCCCACATTGCAGGCAGTGAGCAGTATCCCACATTGCAGGCAGTGAGCGGTATCCCACATTGCAGGCAGTGAGCGGTACCCCGCATTGCAGGCAGTGAGCGGTACCCCGCATTGCAGGCAGTGAGCGGTATCCCACATTGCAGGCAGTGAGCGGTATCCCACATTGCAGGCAGTGAGCGGTATCCCACATTGCAGGCAGTGAGCGGTATCCCACATTGCAGGCAGTGAGCGGTATCCCACATTGCAGGCAGTGAGCAGTATCCCACATTGCAGGCAGTGAGCAGTATCCCACATTGCAGGCAGTGAGCGGTACCCCGCATTGCAGGCAGTGAGCGGTACCCCACATTGCAGGCAGTGAGCGGTATCCCGCATTGCAGGCAGTGAGCGGTACCCCGCATTGCAGGCAGTGAGCGGGCATCCCAAATGAACGCAGTGTGCGGGCATCCCAAATTACAGGCAGTGAGCGGTACCCCACATTGCAGGCAGTGAGCGGTATCCCGCATTGCAGGCAGTGAGCGATACCCCGCATTGCAGGCAGTGAGCGGGCATCCCAAATGAACGCAGTGTGCGGGCATCCCAAATTACAGGCAGTGAGCGGTATCCCACATTGCAGGCAGTGAGCGGTATCCCACATTGCAGGCAGTGAGCGGTATCCCACATTGCAGGCAGTGAGCAGTATCCCACATTGCAGGCAGTGAGCGGTATCCCACATTGCAGGCAGTGAGCGGTATCCCACATTGCAGGCAGTGAGCGGTATCCCACATTGCAGGCAGTGAGCAGTATCCCACATTGCAGGCAGTGAGCGGTATCCCACATTGCAGGCAGTGAGCGGTATCCCACATTGCAGGCAGTGAGCGGTATCCCACATTGCAGGCAGTGAGCGGTACCCCGCATTGCAGGCAGTGAGCGGTACCCTGCATTGCAGGCAGTGAGCGGTATCCCACATTGCAGGCAGTGAGCGGTACCCCGCATTGCAGGCAGTGAGCGGTACCCCGCATTGCAGGCAGTGAGCGGTATCCCACATTGCAGGCAGTGAGCGGTATCCCACATTGCAGGCAGTGAGCAGTATCCCACATTGCAGGCAGTGAGCGGTACCCCGCATTGCAGGCAGTGAGCGGTACCCCACATTGCAGGCAGTGAGCGGTATCCCGCATTGCAGGCAGTGAGCGGTATCCCACATTGCAGGCAGTGAGCGGTATCCCACATTGCAGGCAGTGAGCGGTACCCCGCATTGCAGGCAGTGAGCGGTATCCCACATTGCAGGCAGTGAGCAGTATCCCACATTGCAGGCAGTGAGCGGTACCCCGCATTGCAGGCAGTGAGCGGTATCCCACATTGCAGGCAGTGAGCAGTATCCCACATTGCAGGCAGTGAGCGGTACCCCGCATTGCAGGCAGTGAGCAGTATCCCACATTGCAGGCAGTGAGCGGTACCCCGCATTGCAGGCAGTGAGCGGTATCCCACATTGCAGCCAGTGAGCAGTATCCCACATTGCAGGCAGTGAGCGGTACCCCGCATTGCAGGCAGTGAGCAGTATCCCACATTGCAGGCAGTGAGCGGTACCCCGCATTGCAGGCAGTGAGCGGTACCCCGCATTGCAGGCAGTGAGCGGTATCCCGCATTGCAGGCAGTGAGCGGTATCCCACATTGCAGGCAGTGAGCGGTATCCCACATTGCAGGCAGTGAGCGGTACCCCGCATTGCAGGCAGTGAGCGGTACCCCGCATTGCAGGCAGTGAGCGGTATCCCACATTGCAGGCAGTGAGCGGTATCCCACATTGCAGGCAGTGAGCGGTACCCCGCATTGCAGGCAGTGAGCGGTACCCTGCATTGCAGGCAGTGAGCGGTATCCCACATTGCAGGCAGTGAGCGGTACCCCGCATTGCAGGCAGTGAGCGGTACCCCGCATTGCAGGCAGTGAGCGGGCATCCCAAATGAACGCAGTGTGCGGGCATCCCAAATTACAGGCAGTGAGCGGTATCCCACATTGCAGGCAGTGAGCGGGCATCCCAAATACAGGCAGTGTGCAGCATGCCCCCAAAAACAAAAACAAGCAAAAAAAAACAAAAAAATAAACGTACATTACACTGAGTTCCTGACGCTGCCCACCTCCTCCATTGCCGCCGCAAGTTCATAGCAGGACGATTCCGGCCCCCGTAGGGCGTGGCCTGTGACTCCTGCCAGCATCCAATGATGCTGGAAGGAGTCACAGGCCACGCCCACCCAGAAGATGGAACCGTCTCGCTCTGAACTTGGGCTGCTGACTGGCGCGTCCGTAGCTGCAGCTCCTGCAATATCAGAGAGAGCCGGTTCTGGCCACCGAGTGTGAAGTGGCTTATGACTCGTGCCAGCATCCAATGACGCCGCCAGGAGTCATAGGCTACTCCGGAACCGTTCGCTCTAATGTTGCGGCGGCCACAGAGTTGGCAGGCGACGGCGGCTATGCAAGTTCAGAGCGAGCCAGTTCTGGGCTTCTGGGTGGGCTCTGAACTTGTGGCTGCTACAGAGGAGGCAGGCAGCGGTGACTATAGAGGCGGCGGGGAGCCATGGAATGTAAGGGTTTTTTTTTTACATTCGCCCGATAACACACACTGAATACCCCCCCCCCCCCCCCCCCCCCTCTTTTTAGGAAAAACAAGTGCGTCCTATAGGGTGAAAATACGGTACTTTTTTGCCAATTGCCATTGGTGATTTAGCATAACTGAATTGATGGCGTGACTACCCCCAGCCAAGGGATGCAGGGCGGGCCAAGAAAGCAAATTGGAGAAGAGCCGCGCC
This sequence comes from Gastrophryne carolinensis, assembly GCA_027917425.1. Taxonomy (NCBI): domain Eukaryota; kingdom Metazoa; phylum Chordata; class Amphibia; order Anura; family Microhylidae; genus Gastrophryne; species Gastrophryne carolinensis. The sequence continues at coordinate 40,729,201 of CM051238.1, forward strand.
TGCACTGTGGGCAGGGGTGGAGTGGCCATAGGGAGACCCGGGTAAATGCCCAGTGGGCCGCACTGCAGCGGCACAGTCTGGGCTACTACATTTACTAACACTCCCTTCCAGTCCCTGCATCCCCCCAGCCCCCATCCCATTCCACACTATACCCCCTCACCCAAGCAACCCCAGCCCATGGCCTCACCCGAATGATATAGCATCAGTCTATACAGCACACTGGTTGACTGGCCAGGAAGCCGCAGAGATGACACTGGCTGGTTATGGGCGGGCCGGGTGCTGGTAAAATCAAGGGCTGATTTTTGGCCCCAGTCCGCCACTGGCCGTGGGTATGCCAGCAAGGTATGTATAGTGGCCAGGGGGGTTCAGAGAGTGGGGTATCCCGAATCAGGATCCCCCAGAGTGGAAGGACCAAAACCCGGAATAGTGAAAATGCTGGGTTTTGGTCTACTTGAATTTCCTTTTCTTTTAGTTCCCTCCTTGACCTTCCTACATGTTACCATTCTTTTCATGAATTATTATTCTCATATTGCTCTCTTCTCTTCCTTTTCATTGCTTTTTGTTATTTCACTTTTTGCAATTTTTTACTTTAATAATTGTTGCTTTACCTTTTAGCTTTTATATCGAAAAGTCTTTCTTTCTTTCTAATCTTTTAAACCGGACCTTCAGTGTCATTGAATGAAAAGCCCAAACCCTTAAAAAACAATTCTCCAGCATATTTTAAGTTTTTATTCGCTCACTTATTATTCTTTCCCACGCTGGGCTGCAACTCTGCTCAGGACTCTAGGATACGGGCATGGCCATCTTGCCTCAGAAGCATCACGCACTGAGGAGAGGAGAGGGGGGCAAGTGCAGGGGGCAGGTTATAGCTGTGTTTTGCACAGACAGAGCAAAGCTGGCAGCCTGAGACTCCATGTGCCGCCATCTTGGATATTTAAAGCATTTTGTTCTTGTCTTTTTTTTTTTTATTCATTCTTCATTTCCTACCATTTTAATCATTCCTATTTGTTTTTTGGAACTTTTCTTTATTTGTTTTACTTTCTATCTTTATTTTATTTATTCTTTCTTTTACCCTCTCACTCACGTTTTAAAAAGTTCTATCCAGACTAAAAAAAAAAAAATTCTTACTTTTTGTCCTCCGCAGTTCCACACTAGTGCTCAGAAACGGGCAGGCTGATTCATTAATAGCGCCAGGTAGCGAAAGATGAGCGACAGTAGCGTTATTTTCACAGCGCCCGCTAGTATTCGCTGTGCTTGGCCGTTGTTCGGCTGTTGACAGCGACTCAGTCGGTGTGCGGTAATGTTGAATACGGGGTTATGAGTCGCTGTTTGACAGGTTCCGCGCTGTATGGGAGCGCATGACAGCGAACGGCCATAGCGAACGGCTCCCAGCATATTCATTAATAAATCACGCTCAAAAAATTCTCGCGCTGTGAAATGCTTGTTTAAACCCCAGAGCGCTGGAGGCGATGGGTTAAAAGTAGTTTTTTTAACCCCCAAACAACCATATTTGTAGAAAAAAAAAAACATGTTTTTCAAAACATTTTGTAATATGAATACATTAATATCAGACCTGTAATATCAATTCTGCACAATTTTTTTTTTTTTTTTTTTTTTAGCTTAAAAAAAAAATCTAATATTGCAGAAGTGGTCACAGAATTTTTGACATTAAAAAAAAATAAAAAATAAAAAAAATAATAGCAATTAATTATGAATATTTAAAAATTGCTCCATTGAAATGCATTGGAGAGCGCCAGGTAGCGAGAGGTCATACCTGTCGCTGTTCAAGGTCGCTCGCTGGCGCTGTGGGGTGAGGCTGGAATAATGATGAATGATTCGCTATCTGGCGCTCTGTCAGTCGCTAAGCAGGATCGGCTTGATAAATGTGTGATTGCGGAGGGGAGCCGGCGTTCTCGTGGCGGTGGGCGTCATTACCGTTCGCTCACCATTCGCTACCTGGCGCTATCCCTTGTTAAATAAGGGCCATAGTGGGTCTTGAAATCGGGTCACCCAGTGTCCACACATGTCCTGCAGCCTCCTACTGAGACAAACCCCTGTATTGCAGTGAATGGAGTGGGCATGCTTCATTCACTCTGACCCTGACATGAAGGGTGGGGCCACATACCCTGTGTTACTAATGAACAGGGAATGGGTAATCAAGGAATTCCAGGGCACAAACCCACCACAGGACTCCATTTCAGTACGATTGTGCCAGAGAAGGATGCAGCAGCTGCTGGGGACATAGGGTGAGTATGCTATTTTTCTCCTACCCTGAACAGTCTCTTAAATTATTGTTTCCTTGATCCCCCCTTTCATCCCTTTTTCTTTTTTCTTTCCCCCTCTAACTTGCCAGGTTGTCCCTCCACCGGACTTTCCTTTTTTCCTTCTTTCCTGATGATAGCTCCAGCACAATAACCAGCTTAGAGATGGGGAGCTTAGTAGGCACCTAGTCACCCATATGTGCACAAGCAGTACTGTTATTATTATTGTTTATTTATAGATACATCTCATATAATTTTAGGGCGAAGGTGTGGAGTTGGCCCCTCCTACTCTATATATCAAAAGGGAATAGATAAGAAGTTTCAATGTTTTGAGCAGAATGGGCCTTGTGTAGCCTCTCCCTGGCCAGTAGGTGGCAGTATCTTACCAGGGATACAATGCTATGCATGAATACTCAGGCCCTTATTTATGAAGGAATAGCGACAGGTAGCGACTGGTGAGCGACCGGTAATGACGGGCCCCGCCACGAGAACGCCGGCTCCCCACCACAATCACACATTTATCAAGCCAATCCTGCTTAGCGACTGAGATAGCGCCAGATAGCGACTCATTCATGATTATTCCAGCCTCAGCCCACAGCGCCAGCGTCCGACCTTGAACAGCGACAGGTATGACCTCTCGCTACCTGGCGCGCTCCAATGCATTTCAATGGAACAATCTTTAAATATTCATAATTAATTGTTATTTTTTTTTTTTTTTAAATGTGAAAAATTCTGTGACCACTTCTGCCATTTTAGATTTTTTTTTTTTAAGGGAAAAAAAAATTAAAAAAAAAATTGTACAGAATTGATATTACAGGTCTGATATTAATGTATTCATATTACTAAATTATTTAAAATACTTTTTTTTTTTTGTTTCCAAAAATATGGTGGTTTGGAGGTTAAAAAACTACTTTTAACACATCGCCTCCAGCTCTCTGGGGTTTAAACATGCATTTCACAGCGCTTGAATTTTTTGAGCGTGATTTTTTGATGAATATGGTGGAAGCTCTGACCTGACCAGTCGCTATCATGCGCACCCATACATCGCGGAACCTGTCAAATAGCGACTCGTAACCTTGTATTCAACATTACGCCACACCGACTGAGTCGCTGTCAACAACCGAACAACGGCCAAGCACAGCGACTACTAGCGGGCGCTGTGAAAATACCGCTACAGTCGCTCAACTGTCGCTACATGTCGCTATTAATAAATCAGCCTCCCCATATGGGAAGCGAAAAAATGGCCTGATGATAAAAATCCATATAAATATACTGGATAGCAGGAGGAGGGGTCACTTATACACCTGGCATCAATAAATATCCAGCCAGGATATTTTAGTTTAATGGAAGGAAGAGGAAACATGGGTGACGGGCTCTGTCACCCCTGATAGACTAAACCTGTAACCCCTGGATTTTACTCCTATCAGGAAAAGAAAACCACAAGCTTGGCGGGAGTTTTATTTAGTTCAGGTGTATTAGTGACCCCTCCCCTCATTGGACTTTTAATATTATACAATTTAGCGATAGTGCTTCTTTAAGAAGTGCCAGTGCCACACAGCGCCACATTTTTGACCTCAGCTGCACTCAGCGTGGGATTTAAGAAATAATAAAATGGCAGCACCGATGTGGCCGCCATCTAGCGTCTTATTTAACACTAGCGCTTAAATTGATGCAGCATCAGGTGCTCTGGTTGAAGCAGTGCCAGATAAAACCTGTGGCTGTAGCTCAATATCCATTAGAGAACAATGGGCAGAACTGGACTGAAGTTATTTATGCTTATAATTAATATTACACACACTTTTTATGTACAGATTTGTGACTTGTCGATAATTGAAACACAGGACATAGATGGGCCAAAATGTTTTTGGTTTTGGGTTATTAAAATTGATTTTAATGGCTTCTTTTGCTTAACAACGTCTTATTAGGATGCAAACAACTAAAACGCAACCTTAACGCACTGTAAACGCATTTTGTCCCCAGCAGTGATTTCTTGTAACTGTAATGAACGCCGACCAGCACCGGAAAAATACATCGCCAAAAATTTCAAGGAGGAAATATGATTTCAAGGAGGAAATATGCTGGGGTGCTCCGGAATAATGGCAGTACAAAGTGGCACTGACTGGTGCTGGGCTAATCAGTCAGGTGTCCAACAGACATAGGCCGGCCAATACCTAAGTGCAACCATTAAAGCGAAGGGGAGGCTGATTTATTAATAGCGCCAGGTAGCGACAGTTGAGCGACTGTAGCGGTATTTTCACAGCGCCCGCTAGTAGTCGCTGTGCTTGGCCGTTGTTCAGTTGTTGATAGCGACTCAGTCGGTGTGCAGTAATGTTGAATACAAGGTGATGAGTCGCTATTTGACAGGTTCCGCGCTGTATAGGAGCGCATGATAGCGAATGGCCATAGCGACCGGCTCCCACCATATTCATTAACAAATCACGCTCCAAAAATTCTCGCGCTGTGAAATGCATGTTTAAACCCCAGAGCGCTGGCGGCGATGGGTTAAAAGTCGTTTTTTAACCCCCAAACAACCATATTTTGGGAAACCAAAAAAAACAAGTTTATAAAAACATTTTGGAATATGAATACATTAATATCAGACCTGTAATATCAATTCTGCACAAATTTTATTTTTTTTTTTCTTACCTTAAAAAAAATATCTAACATGGCAGAAGTGGTAACAGAAATTTTCACATTAAAAAAAAAAAAAATTATTAACAATTAATTATTAATATTTAAAGATTGTTCCATTGAAATGCATTGGAGAGCGCCAGGTAGCGAGAGGTCATACCTGGCGCTGTTCAAGGTCGCTCGCTGGCGCTGTGGGGTGAGGCTGGAATAATGATGAATGAGTCGCTATCTGGCGCTAGCTCAGTCGCTAAGCAGGATCGGCTTGATAAATGTGTGATTGTGGTGGGGAGCCGGCGTTCTCGTGGCGGTGACCGTCATTACCGTTCGCTCACCAGTCGCTACCTGGCGCTATCCCTTGTTAAATAAGGGCCTAAGTAGCATTCTGCGCAGCGACTGCTGGCTCCAATGTAGCACACAGCACAGAGTCAGGTAAGATGAGAATACCGGGGCTCCGAAGCTAGCGCAAATATGATGCTAAAAGGCGGATTCATTTGCCTATTCAAAGTGTTTATATTGTTGTAACTGTTACAACCTATCTCCTATCCATCCCTTAATGAGGCGGTGTGGCTTAATTTAAAGTGGACCAAAACTCGCTCTCCAAGGGGGAACCTCAATCAGAAACCCCACAGGCTGCCCAAAAACTCACGTTCGCTCCCGTTCCAATGGTGCATACGAGCTGCGGCCGAATCCCCGCTATCCCTTTAGCAGGGCGCATGCCCGCACCAGGCGTTTGTGAATGGCCAGCGTGGGCACGCTCCCTGTTAAAGGGTAGCTGGGGATGCGGCCACCAGCTCGCTCAGATATGCGCTGATTGGATGAGATGGCTGCGCGTGCATCATAGGACCGGGGAGGGGTAAATGAGATTGGCCGCCCTGGGGTATTTCACACAGCGGGGTAGGATAGTCAAAATCCTGGGTTTTGGTCCACTTTAACAAATGTCCCTCTTTTCCACCCTGTAAAGATGGTAGGTATGCCGCCACTTTCTGGCAGTGAAGAGTTAATAACAGACATCTGACATATTTCCATTATAAGAGGAAATTATTTTCCACAAATGGAGAGGTCCCCTTTAAGTTGTGCATTGTCCATGGCGCTCCCCCGCGGCCTGTGCACTCGGCACGCAGCAGTCGGGGGATTAGGATATCAGGAGTGATCTCGGCCTCTGTTAGTAACAATGTAGCTTAGCCTCCGATTCCAAGAAATCTTTGAATGGAAACATTACCCAGAAGTGCTGGCGCGGCTGGATGGCGAGATATCCCCGGTATAGCTTACTATGAGGATTGGAGGGGGGGGGTATCACCCTCCATATTTGGGGGTATAAATCAATGCGGCGGTGCTACAATAATTCCTGGCCTCTGTAAAATATGGGCCATTATATTTTATTCTGCGCTCAGATAATGGCGAGATATTCCCCCGCTGTCAGATCCAGCGCTGCCTCAGCGAAATATCCACCAGAGCTCCAACAAAGCCGCTTAATCTGCCATTGTCCCGCCGGCTTGTTTATTAGCGCGTTCCAAGGAATTCACAGGATTCTGTAAAAGAGAACCATGGCCAACCTAATGTCAGGACGGCCGTGGACATCCCCCGTACCCCTTTCTAACGCTGAAATTGGTCAGTAATATTTACTGAGCTGCGTGTTCTCTAATCGAGTTCCCCAGAAAGATCTGAGACTTGTACTGGCCTCCATGTTGGGTGCCCGAGCAGTGCAGGAGCGTGCACCAGTTGGGTATTCTGTAAAAGCAGGGGGTATGCAGAGGTCCCATGGATGGATGTGGGTTTCTTTGGCTAGAGGTTCCTATGTTAGATCTGACGGCCAGTTAAAGTGGACCAAAACCTATGAGATTCCAGGGCAGGCATACTCACTCCCCCTGGGGCACCCCGATCCGCTGTGGGAACCCCCCAGCTCACCCAAGAACTCACCTTCTTTCCCGGTCCAACGGCGCATGTGCGAGCAGCAGCCGCATCCCCGCTATCCCTTTAGCAGGACACATGCCCGCACCAGGCTCTTTGGAATGGCCGACGTGGGCACGCTCCCTGTTAAAGGGTAGCAGGGGATGCGGTGCCAGAGCATTCGGATCCGCTCACATGAGACGAGCTCCTGGACAAAGGGGCTGGAGTGGATCTAAGCGCGCTGATTGGACGAGAGGGCTGCCCATGCGTTGTAGGACCGGGGAAGGGTAAGTGAGATTGGGTGATTTGGGGGGTTTAACACAGTGGGGCACCCCCAATCGGGGTGTCCGGGGGCAAAGAACAAAACCCAGGATAGTCAAAATCCTGGGTTTTGGTCCACTTTAAAGAGGACCAACACCATTCCTGGGAATGTTGTCCTGAAGAACCCGACGGAGGCACGCCCCTGTTAATGTGGACCAAAACCGAGCCTGATCGGCCCGTGAATCTTTAAGAATCTATTCCCCCCGGGCATACAAAATCGGGATGCCCCTCTGTGTGAAACCCCCCAGGCCACTCCATACACTTACCTTGCTTGCCAGTCCAACGGTGCATGCGTGAGCCGCCACCCCCTCCCGCTATCCCTCTAGCAGGGCACGTGCCTGCGCCTGCTATTTGTAAATGGCTGGCGTGGGCATGCTCCCTGTTAGTGGAAAGCGGGGGATGCGGCCGCCAGTACACTCAGAGCCGCTGGCCTAAGACGCTGTCTTAGATGGCGTGACGTCAGCTGCTCTGATCACACTGATTGGACGAGCGGCCGCACATGTGCGGTAGGATCGGGAAGAGGTGGGTTAGATTGGGCGATCGGGGTGCCCCCGGGGAAAGGTCCAACACCCAGGATAGTCAAAATCCACTTTAAAGAGTAGCGTCTGCCAGCGCACTCGGATCCGCCCGCATTAGACGAGTTCCTGGGACACAGGGCGATCCGAGCACGCTGATTGGACGAGGGGGCTGCGCATGTGCCATAGGACCAGGGAAGCGTAAATGAGATCAGGCGACCTGGGGGGTTTCACACAGTGGGGCATCCCTGATCTGGGTGCCCGGGGGGCAAAGACCAAAACCCAGGACAGTCAAAATGCTGGGTTTTGGTCGACTTTAAAGAAGACCTACATTTTTCCTGGGAATGTTGTCCTGAATAACTTTAAGCAGACCTACTCCTTATTTATGCCTTTGGCATCTAAACTCCTCCTGTTACCCCCAGCCCTACAGCGAGCAATACTTCTTACTATACTGGGGTGTCCATCTGGGACTCATACCTACCAACTTTTCAGGGTGGGAAAGAGGGACATTTATTAAATTAAGACACGCCCCCTCATTGAGGGATGGATAGGAGATAGGGTCTAGCAGTTACAACAATAGAAACACTTGGTGCAGATCTGCATGTTACACCTCAAAGAGGGACAAATGAGTACAACAAGAGACAGGGGGACATGGACTCAAAAGAGGGACAGTCCCTCCAAATCAGGGACACTTGGGAGGTATGGGGACCAGAAAGTAGGAAACTCCTCCAGGCACCTAAACCTGCAGCATGTCCTGTGATCTCTGGTCCCCAGTAAGATGACCAGATGTAGAGGTGAGCATTGACCACTGTGGACTGTGGCTAAAAGAGGGGTTTAGGTATTGAAAGAGAAGTCTACACCCACAGAGCAGCTCAAGCTTTAATATTAATTTCCCCCCATCCCCCCACCAGCAGCCAATAATGAATCAGTCCTTCGACCCACACCAGCCCCAGCGGTGGCATCTGTGCAGCATCAAATGAGTGCCAGGGGCAACATACTAATGTTTTATTCTAGTTCCGGCCCTGTATACAGCCTAGAATAACGTGTCCTCCACTGACTGTAAGCTTAGGACCAGCAGGAGACCCCGATCTAAAGCATCCATGATGGGATCTCCAGGGCATGTCCAGTGTTTCCCCCCAACCCCCAATAAAAGCCAGCCCTGGTTGTCACCTGCAAATAAAGTATTGAAAATATTTAGTATTAAAAATTGTATTCTGGACACCAGCTTTCAGGATTTTTGTGTTAAAGGGTGATTACACTTTCAACGGTATTGCCATTATTGTATGATGTCTTCATTGTGCTAAGAAAGACATTTTAGGGGGTGGCCCAGAACCCCCCCCCCCCTCCCAGAATGCCGGAAATATAACCGCAATACTAATTGATTCAAAATTATGTACTGATTTTTATTAATGGAAGGCAATACATACATAGACAATTATAAATAGACATTAAAAAACATATACACAATAAGACACAATTCAGGGGAGCAATAAATCCTCTTCTCCATTAACATAAACCTAAATCCTACTAAATTATTGTGCTGTAAATCATAAATACTAAAGTGCATGTGCCATAAATATGTATAAAAGTACAGTATATTCAATGCATCAATCACAAAACAATAATCCGCTGGCTGTATCTATACCCCATATTCTTAAAGTGCATCAATCTCAAACAATTCTCCAAGTGCTGCCACAATAATCAGAGGAGGGGAGAGAAGGATAGGCATATATAATGAACAGTATGCATCACTGGCAAACCTTAAGCAACGCTGCCCCCACTGGCCCACGCGTTGCGTGACGCTAACCTGCCACTTTCTCGGGGCAATGTGACAACTCGTGGGACAGTGCTGCTTAAGGTCTGCCAGTAATGTATTGCCTTTGATTATTAAAAATTAGTATGTCATTTTGAATCAATTTTTGGGCCACCCATTACAATTTCTTCTTTGGTTGTTTAAAGCCGGAGTACTGCATGCTACATTTTATTGCTAGTGCGGATGACAATTAGTCTGTTTTGTTCAGTGTGCTAAGCTTATCTGTTTATATTATCTTATAATATTATCTTTGTTTGCGACGCGGTTATAAAAGATGGGGGTTCCCTAGCAATAATGTGTTGGTGCATTAGACAGATCAGAAACGTCCTCACTCTTGCTTGATAATCATCTGATTGGCTAAGGGAGGGACGACAGTTTTAACCCATTCTTCTGAAATTCAACTTCTTCAGTTGGGGAGAATGATAGTCCTGCATTCCAATAACAAAAGGGTTACTGGCAGTGCTCTCACCTGGAGAGGACATTATGCTGCTTAGACTTAGCCAAAGCTGCTGATTAGCTCACCTGTTACATTGGAAAGATTCTAAAAACCTGACAAAAAGCTACAGCCCCTGACAGGCAGCATGGGAGAGCAGAGAGCAGGAACATTTAATGCTTCACCTGGAATGTCCCTTTAAAGTGGACCAAAACCCACAGAGATCGACCTGGGAATCTATAAGATTCCAGGGCCGCTTTATTCTCCCCTCCCCGGGGCATTTAAGATCGGGTGTGTGATACCCCCCAGGTCGCCCAGAAACATACCTTCTTTCGCAGGGTGCGTGCCTGCTCCAGGCCTTTGTGAATGTCCGGCGCAGGCACGATCCCTGTTAGAGGGTAGCAGGAGGTGCGTCCGCCAGGGCTGGGATCTGCTTGCCTTAGAAGAAGGCTTAGACGAAGGGGCGGGAGCGGATCTGAGCGTGCTGATTGGACGAGCAGCCGCGCATGTGCCGTAGGACCGGGAAGAGGTTTGTTTGGGTGACCTGGGGGGTTTCACATAGCGGGGTATCGCCAATCAGGGTGCCCCGGGGGCAAGGGCCAAAACCCAGGATAGACAAAATCTTGGGTTTTGGTCCACTTTAAGGCTCTAATCCTGCCCTCAATCTATCTAGAAAGGAAGCTGATTCTTTTTCCCCATTTGCAGACATGTTTATCTTTGGGTCAATAATGAATGAGGAAAATGTAGGAATTTAAAGCGGACCTTCAGCATAACTTAATGAAAAGCCCAAGCCCTTAAAAAACTATTCCCCAGCATTTCAAATTAATATATTTAATGTTTTTAGTCACTTACTCTTTATTCTTTCCCTCACTGGCCTGCAACTCTGTTCAGGACTCTAGGATACGTGCGCCGCCATCTTGCCTCAGAAGCATCATATACTGAGGAGAGGAGAGCGGGATAAAGTGCAGGGGGTGGAGTTATAGCTGGGCTTTGCACAAACAGAGCAGAGCTGGGGTCAGGAAAAGGTCAGCAATCCCATAATGCAGAGCAGCAGTCAGAAGACACTTCTTGTTTGCAGGCAGCCTGCATCTCCATGGGCCGCCACCTTGGATCTTTAAAGGCTCAGAAAATACAATAGATGCAGGTAGGGTGATTTTTAATGTGGGCAATCTGTATGTACAGGGTGTGGGAAACATATAAGATAGGCTCTTATTCAGGGTGAAGGTCCGCTTTAATATGTATTTAATATGTATTTATAATTGCCCACTTTTTCTTTTTTGAATAATTCAAAAAAATGAATTGGTAACAATAATAGTCACACATTTGTAAATAACATTAAAGGTCCAGATATGATCTATAGTCACTCGATTAGTCTCATCTGCTCTTATTCCAGAACTCCCCCAGAGACTGAGCTGTACGTTCTCCCCATTTGCAGGGGATTGTTAGTTGTTAGAGAACAGTGCGCTAATGAGGAGCCGTGTGTGTGACTCTTTAATTTAATTAATCTTGTTATACAATGTTGCAGTAATAAATGCTTTCCCAGGTGACTTAAGTCAGATTCCATTAAATGTATCGCTGTGCCGTTAACCCCTCGTCCACAAATCAGATGATAAATATGTATATAAAATAATATATATATATATATATTGTATTTTTCGCTCCATAAGATGCACCCTGTGTTTAGAGGTGGAAAATAACCGAAAAATAATATTCTGAACCAAATCATGTGCTAAAATCTCCCTTCCCAAGCACCCCATTACAGTGCGCAGAATACCCCCAATCACCCTCATTACAGGCAGTAGGCAGCATCCCTCATTACAGGCAATGTGCAGCATCTTTCATTACAGGCAGTAAGTGGCATTCCTCATTACAGGCAGTTTGCAGCATCTCTCCTTACAGGCAATGTACGGCATTCCTCATTATAGGCAGTGAGCGGCACCCCTCATTCCCTCATTACAGGCAGTGTGCAGTGTCTCTCATTACAGACAGTAAGCGGCATCCCTCATTACAGGCAATGTGCAGCATTCCTCATTACAGGCAGTGTGTGGCATCCTCCATTACAGGCAGTGTGCATCAACCCTTATTACAGGCAGTAAGTGGCATGCCTCATTACAGGCAGTAGGCAGCATCCCTCATTACAGGCAATGTGCAGCATTCCTCATTACAGGCAGTTTGCAGCATCTCTCCTTACAGGCAATGTACGGCATTCCTCATTATAGGCAGTGAGCGGCACCCCTCATTCCCTCATTACAGGCAGTGTGCAGTGTCTCTCATTACAGACAGTAAGCGGCATCCCTCATTACAGGCAGTGTGTGGCATCCTCCATTACAGGCAGTGTGCATCAACCCTTATTACAGGCAGTAAGTGGCATGCCTCATTACAGGCAGTAGGCAGCATCCCTCATTACAGGCAATGTGCAGCATTCCTCATTACAGGTAGTGTGCGGCATCCTCCATTACAGGCAGTGTGCGGCAACCCTTATTACAGGCAGTAGGTGTGTGTGAGGAGGGAGCGCAATGGAGGACTGGCGGACAGGAAGCAGTTAAACTTGTAATTACATTTGCCAGTCCTGCAATGTATGGTGCCTCTCTCACACACACACAGACAAACACAAAACGTCACACCTAACAGCACTCCCGTAGCACTGATCGACACTTTTGGTGGGTGTGGTCTATTTATAGCCAGCGCCTATGAATGGACACTGCTTGTTCATAGACCACGCCCACCTGCTAGAGCTAAGCATGCAATCAGTGGGCGGGAGCGCTGTTGGGTATGGCGTATTGTGTGTGTGTGGCACCGGGCACTGGAGGACTGGCAGGCAACAAGTGTAAGCTTGTCTGTTTCCTGCCCCTGGTCCTATATTGCGCTCCTTCCTCTCACACACGCATTCGCTTGATACTGTGTACTCCTCCTCCACTTTTGGGGGAGTGATCCTTAGGGCAAAGAATATTTATAATATATATATATTATTAATGTAAGTGACCAGGATTATAAATGATGTATGATGAGGGCTCCATACTACCCGGTGTGCATTTTATGTTTGGGTTTTACCAATTCACTATAGTCATTTTCAGTATTAATAATCTTTCTGGATTAATAGAATTCAACAAAAGGGGCTTAGAGCAAAGGATATACCTCCGGAATTTATTATCAATAGCACCGGAGGTATATGGGGATATGCAGTGTTTTTAACTTGTTGGTTTGTTTGTATTGTGTGTTTCTTTGTGTCACTTTAATAAAATGATGTATTAATTTTATATAAATCTGTATAATTTTTGGTGCTCCAGTGGTTGGGGTTGAGCGAGATCGTTCGCTCTAAGCCCCTTTTGTTGAATTCTGTTATTTCAGTGTAGCACACATGTAGCAATATTAGCGGTGCACCCTCTGGTTGTAGGATTTCTGGATTAACAGGTGATTTTGCACAGGAAAGGGGTTAATGTGCAGAAAAGAAGAATGTGGCTTGGACATAGCAGGTAGTACATGACAGAGAGAAAGAGAAAGTGGCAGCAGTAGCAATGAAGATAGGTTAAAGTGGACCAACACCCAGGATTTTGACTATCCTGGGTTTTGGTCCACTTCGGGGGGGGGGGCACCCCGATTGGGGGTGCCCCGCTGTGTGAAACTCCCCAAAAAGCCCCAAAAACTCACCTCACCACGCTCCCACGTGACCGCGCCGTCCAATCCCTGCTGACGGACAAGCGGGTGACAGCGACGGACAAGACAGCGCGTCCGCCGCCGCCTCCCGCACGTTGCTCTTACAGGGCGCGCGCCCGCGCCGGCCATCCGCAAATGGGCGGCGCGGGCGCGCGCATGTCTAGAGGGGCGCGCGGGAGGCGGCGGCGGCCGATAAGGTAAGGTTTTTTGGGGGGTTTCACCCCGCGGGACATCCCGATCTCGGATGTCCCGCGATGAGGGAGGTGATCGGCCCGGGAATCTTATAGATTCCCGGGCCGATCACCCCTGGATGTTGGTCCACTTTAAATAAATAAGAAATAGTGATTGATATGTAGCTGTGGGGAAGGTGGAGGTGTGTAGCACACAGCAGAGTAAAGAGTTAATGTACTAATGGACAAGTGTGGCTGGTATGTAGCAGATGTGGCAGGTTCTCTGCCAGAAAGACAAACAACTGGATTGTGGGTGATGCTGACTCCAGGAAAGTGTGCCTTTTTCAGTGTGACTGGCCCTTTAAAAGTTTGCCAATAAGGCACTTAAAGTGTTACTAAACCCACCCAAAAAACAACCTTGGCTCCCACGTGGCAGCTGAAGCCCTGTCCACCACTCGGAAATCTCACAGTTTCTGGGAATGGCGGCTGGGAGCAGAGGTGGGGGGGGGCGCTCCCCGCTCCCCGCCTAACAACGACCAACACTCGCTATTTAGATGAAGCCCCGCAGCTTCCGCTGGATTGCGCTGTTGACTCCACTCTTGGCAATGGAATGGTCTGGCCCTCCCCTCTATTGCCATGAATGAACGGCGCTGTGTGAGTGACGCAAGGCAACGTAAGCGCAGCTCTCTGAAATCAGGAGGTTTTAGAGAGTCGGACCAGCCCAGGTGAGCTGCATGGGAGTGAAGTTGGGTGCATGTTTTTTGTTTTCTGGGGGTTTAGTAACCCTTTAATAGGGACCTGGTGTCTGGCCAGTAGGGGAAGCTGCATGGGTCCTGCTGGCAAATCCTCACAATCAGTGGTGGACATAGTAACATAGTATGTGCGGCTGAATAAAGACTTTAGTCCATCCAGTTCAGCCTATTTATCTCCTTCCAGTGGTCTAGTAGCCATAGCTGGAAATGTTATTACATGCCAGGAAGGCATCAAGGCCACTTTTGAACATTTTTACTGTATCCATCATTACTACCTCCTCTGGCAGCGAGTTCCATAGTCTCACTGCTCTTACAGAGAAGAATCCCCTCCTATGTCGGTGGAGGAAGCACCTTTCCTCTAACCTTAGTGGATGCCCCCGGGTTATGGTTACACTCCGGGGTATAAATAGATTGTGGGACAGATCTTTATATTGACCCCGAATATATTTATACATAGTTATTAGATCACCCCTCAATCGTCTTTTTTCTATACTAAATAAACCTAACTTGGACAATCTTTCCGGGTACTCTAGCCCCCGCACTCCTTTTATTAACTTTGTTCCCCTTCTTTGAACGTGCTCCAGTTCTGATATGTCCTTCTTAAGCACAGGTGCCCAGAACTGTACACAGTATTCCATATGAGGTCTGACCAGTGACTTGTACAGGGGTAAAATGATGCTCTGGTCATGAGCACCTATGCCTCTCCTGATGCACCCCATGATCCTATTTGCTTTGGCAGCAGCTGCCTGGCATTGATTACTACAGTTGAGCTTATTGTCAACTAAAACCCCTAGGTCCTTTTCCATTGTTGTTTTACTAAGGGTTTCTTTATTTAGTGTGTAATCATGACACAGGATTTCTCCTTCCCATGTGCATAACCTTACATTTATCTGTGTTAAACTTCATTTGCCATTTAACTGCCCATGCTTCCAATTTATCTATATATGTTTGTAGCTGCCTGCTGTCCTCTTTTATTTTAATTACTTTACTCAGCTTAGTATCATCTGTAAAGATTGAGATTTTACTGTTTAATCCATACCCAATGTCATTTATATATATATATATATATATTGAAGAGAATTGGTCCCAGAACTGACCCTTGTGGTACTCCACTAGTAACAGTGACCCAATCTGAGTGTGTACCATTGATAACCACCCTCTGCTTCCGATCATTAAGGCAATTTCCCACCCATCTGCACACGTTTTCCCCCAGTCCAAGCATTCTCATCTTTTGTACCAGCCTTTTATGTGGCACAGTATCAAATGCTTTAGAAAAGTCAAGATATATGATATCCAATGACTCCCCCTGATCCAATCTTGAACTTACCTCCTCATAAAAGCTGATTAGGTTTGTCTGGCAGGAGCGATTCCTCATAAATCCATGCTGATATGGAGTAATAAGGTCATTTTCCCCAAGGTGCTCCAGGATAGTATCCCTTAAGAAACCTTCAAACAGCTTGCCCACCACAGATGTTAAGCTTACCGGTCTGTAGTTCCCAGGTTCCCCCCTAGATCCCTTTTTGAATATTGGCACCACATTTGCCAAGCGCCAATCCCTCAGAACAGACCCTGTAGTTATGGAATCCACAAATATTAGAAATAACGGCTTGTCTATTACTGTACATAACTCCCTTAAAACACGAGGATGTATGTCATCTGGTCCCGGTGATGTATCGATTTTCATCTGCTTGAGACGGTGCTGGACTTCTTCCTTGGTTAGACCAGTGACATTTAATGGAGGGTTTCGGTTATTCCCCTGCATTTCACTCGGCATGTCAAATTCTTTTGTGAATATAGATGCAAAGAAGTTGTTAAGCAAATTTGCTTTCTCCTCATTTCCCTCTATAGGGGTCCCCTCCTTGCTTTTCAGGGGGCCCACACCCTCAGGTTTGTACCTTTTACGGTTTATGTAGCTAAACAATAATTTGGGGACTGCAGACAAAAATCAGCTCTGCATTTTACCAGCCCCTGGTCGGCCCAAGACATCCTTGCTAAGGGCCCCCCAACCATGATGCCGGAGCTATTGCATCAGCTATAGCAACCAAATAATTGAGTACGGATTAAACAGTAATGTATCAAACTCTGTGGATGATCCTAAACTGTGTAAAGTAATTAACCCAAAAGAAGTCAGCAGGCAGCTACAAACAGATTTAATTAAATTGGAAGCATGGGCAGTTAGATGGAGAAAAAAGAAGTTTAATACAGATAAATGTAAGGTTCGGCACATGGGCAGCAGAAATTTGTGCCACGATTACATACTAAATATAGAAATGCTTGGTAAAACTATAAGGGAAAAGGATTACAGGTGTCAAACTCCCTCCTGAAAAGCCAGCAGCAGGCGCACAGGTGGAGTAATTAGAACTGATACACAGCGATAGAGAGGAGAGGAGAGTCGGAGATCCACAAAACACAGGAGTGAGTTTGACACTCCCGCTCTAGGAATTTTAGTTAACAATAAACTAAAACCATACCAACAGCCTGGCTAAGTTGGAAAAGAAAACTCCCCAAAACTCACTTGCCCCATCTGCATACATGATACTGAAGCATTGTCAGCACTTACATTTGCTCCAGCATCCAATCAAAGCTGAAATGCCTCCTTACTGAGTTTCTAGTGGTAGCAGCTATTTTGGAGTTTCCTCTCCCAGCATCTTAGCCGTGCTGCTGCCTGAATTCAACCGACATAATTGACAATGCACAGTAACAGGAAGCCCAGCAACACTTCCTGTCTGCAGGCGGCCCACAGATCCTTGAGCCGCCATTTCATTTTTTAAATTTACCATAGCAGAAGTATGAAAAAGGAAAATTAATTTTTATGAGCAGCAATCTAAATTGCCCTGGAAGGGATGCATATGAGCACTGTTTGTTGTGTTGGTCTGGTTTAGGTCATGTTTGACTTTTGGTCCACATTTAACCGGACCAACAGCCTGGCACAGTTGGAAAAGAGAGGTAGTGGCCATTTTGGAGCTTCTTCTCCCAGCATCTCAGCCATGCTACTGCCTGGATTCATCTGACATAACTGACAATGCACAGTAACAGGAAGCCCAGCAGCACTTTCTGTTTGCAGACAGCCTACAGATCCATGAGCCACCATTTTGTTTTAAAATTTTACCACAGCAGGAGTACGATAAGGCTAAATTAATTTTTATGTGCAGTAATCCAAATTGCCCTGGGGAGGGAGGCATTGGAGCACTGTTTGTTGTGTTGGTCTAGTTTAAGTCATTTTCGACTGTTGGTCCACTTTAACTGTAGTGCCCAACAAACAAGGTGCATCAGGAGGGGCATAGGTGCCCATGACCAGAGCATCATTTTACCCCTGTACAAGTCACTGGTCAGACCCCATATGGAATATTGTGTACAACTAAATGGAATGCGGGGACTAGAGAACCCTGAAAAATTGTCAAAGTTAATTTCATTTAGTTTGGAGAAGAGGGGTGATCTAATAACTATGTATGAATATATTCGGGGTCAATACAAAGATCTGTCCCACAATCTATTTATACCTCGGAGTGTAACTATAACCCGGGGGCATCCACTAAGGTTAGAGGAAAGGTGCTTCCTCCACCGACATAGGAGGGGATTCTTCTCTGTAAAAGCAGTAAGACCATGGAACTCGCTGCCAGAGGAGGTAGTAATGATGGATACAGTAAAAACATTCAAAAGTGGCCTAGATGCCTTCCTGGCATGTAATAACATTACCAGCTATGGCTACTAGACCACTGGAAGGAGATCTATAGTGGCCGGGATGCCTTCCTGGCATGTAATAACATTTCCAGCCATGGCTACTAGACCACTGGAAGGAGATAAATAGGCTGAACTGGATGGACTTTATTCAGCCTTACAGGGTGCAAGCACCTAATATGTAGAACACAGTGAGTGGGGTGTTAATGTGCAGCTTTTTTGTGTATTGCAGAACTCCAATAGGATTAAGGGGGTAAATGTGCATCAGAGAGGAAAGTGTTATTGTGTAGACTATGGATGCACAACCTTCGGCCGGGGGGCTGCATGCGGCCCGTGCATCTCTCACTTGAGGCCCCCAGCACCCCTAAGGAGTTAGAGAGCATAGCTTTCTTTGCAGTGCAAGCGGCTGACCACTAGAGAGCAGTGTAATTCTAATTTCTGAAGCAGAATGTGGGTCACCGATAAACTTCTCTGTAGAGGTGAATGATACTACTTGACACTACTACTGGAGTGTTGTTTATGCTGCCTGTGTGTGGAGATGCCCATGTAGACTTTTCCCAGCTCAACTCTGCCCACCTTACCTTCGCCCACCTATTTCCTCCTTACCTGTGTTTATTTTACCTCTGCCTATCTCTACTCACCTCTTTCAGCCTTGTCTCATGTTACCTCTGCTCATCTCTACCTATCTATATTCATCTCTTACCACCTCTCCTTTATCCATCACTTCCTCACCTCAGCTCACCCCACCTCTGCTCAACTCTTTCTGACTCAGCCGGGGATGCCACCAGCAGCCAATCAGCGATCTCATATCTGCTGGGTGGGAAAAACATAGGGCTTTATTCATGAAGGGATAGCGCCAGGTAGTGCCTTGTAAGCGACAGGTAGCATCAGGTAGCGGCAGGTGAACACCGGACACGACACGCAATTCCACATTTATGAAGCCGATTCTGGTGAGCAACTGGAACAACGCCATGTAGCATCCGATTCATCATTATCCCAGGCTCAGCGTACAGCGCCAGCGTTCAGCCTTGCAGAGCGCCGCGTCTTACCTGGCGCTCTCCCATACATTTCTATGGACGTTCCTTATAATCCCTTTCCTGGTCCCAATTTTTTTTTTTTCAAATCTCAAACTTTCTGACATGTATCCTGGCCTAGAAAATGACATTTTTGAAAACTTTTTTGATTTATAATATTTTTATGCAGAATTGTCCTTACATGTCTGGTATTAAAGTGGACCAACACCCAGGATTTTGACTATCCTGGGTCTTGGTCCACTTCGGTGGGGCACCCCCGATCGCTGTGTGAAACCCCCCCCATCACCCTAAAAACTCACCTCTCCCCGCTCCCAGCGCCGACGGACAAGCGATTTGACAGCCGCTTGTCCGTGGCTCCTCCGCCGCCGCCTCCCGTGCGTCCCTCTTGACGCGCGCGCCCCCGCGCCGGCCATTCACAGACGGCCGGCGTGCACGCCCAAGGGGGTTTGGGGGTTTTGGGGGGGTTTCATCCCGCGGGACATCCCGATCTCGGATGTCCTGTGGGGAGGGAGGTGATCGGCCCGGGAATCTTATAGATTCCCAGGCCGATCACCCGAGGGTGATGGTCCACTTTAAAGTGTTCATGTTACACTTTAATATCAATGTAATTCCATGTTTTTGCTTTGTTACTAGTGGATACATGTTTAAAAACAGACTTTAATCACACAGCATCGGGGCACTCTGGGCCACAACGACCCGAATTTGAGCGCTGGCACTGTGTGGGACTATTTTTTTTTTTATGAATATGGTGTGAGTCGGTCGCACTGAGCTGGCACTACCGTTCGCTCCCATACAGCGCTGTACTGGTGTTAGAGCGACTCCCACAATATATTCATCAATGCCGGCCAGCGACTGAGACGCTCTGAAATAGCGAACCATGGCCGAGCACAGCGACTACTAGCTGTCGCTCTCAAAGCCTCGCTACAGACGCTCATCTGTCGGTACCTGGCGTTAGTAATGAATCAGCCTAATAGTTTTTTTTTTTGTATCAACAGAGCCCCTGCCATCATAGCTGCATTGCCCAAGGTACCCGGTGGGGTATTTAAAGGATTTTGGTCCGCTTAAAACAGGAACAACACCCAGGATTTTCACTCTCCCAGGTGTTGTTCCCCACTGATGAAGAACTCCTTGGGATGCCCCGCTTTGTGTGTCCCCCGTAGATTTCTGAGTAAACTCATGGATCCCGCAGGCAGGCAGCCAATCAGCGAGCTTCGCTCCATTCGGGTTCTGCTAGCCGTCTTGACATCAGAGCAGAAGGCAAGCTAAGTGGAGCAAGTGTGCCGCTGCCCACACCCCCGCACAAGCTATTCACAACTGCCCGGCGCCCACAGCTTGAGTTCACCAGCTATGTAAGTATGGCCATTGCTGGGGTTTCGCATAGCAGGGCATCCCAAGTCTTAACACTCCAGGGCCGGCCAAAAAAGGCAGATGTTCCTCTTTTATTAGTGCCCTTATGTCAGCATTGCTAGTAAAGACAATAAAGGTTTCTTGTGCTGTCAGCCCATTGCCGAGGATCAGGTAAGTATAGATCAATTTGTTTTTTCAGCTATAGATCCCCTTTAAAGTGGACCAAAACCCAGGATTTTGACTATCCTGGGTTTTGGTCCTTTCCCCTGATCGGGGATGCCCCGCTGTGTGAAACCCCCCAGATCGCCAAACGCAACTCATCTCTTCCCGGTCCTACAGCGCATGCGCAGCTGCTCGTCCAATCAGCACGCTCGGAGCTGCTGACGTCACACCGTCTAAGCCTTTATCTAAGGCAAGCATCTCCGAGTGCGCTGACATCTGCATCCCCTGCTTCCCTCTAACAGGGAGCAAGCCCGCACCGGCCATTCACAAATGCCTTGCGTGGGCACGTGCCCTGCTAGAGGGATAGCAGGGAGTCAGCATGTGCCATTGGACCAGGAAGCAAGGTAAGTGAATGGGGCGACCTGGGGGGTTTCACACAGCCGGGAGGAGGGAATCAATCGGCCTGGGAACCTTATAGATTCCCTGGCTGATCGGTTTTGGTCCACTTTAATAAGTGCACTTGTCTCAGCATTGCTAGTTAAGACAATAAAGGTTTCTTGTGCTGTCAGCCTATTGCTGGAGCAGCCGGCCTGAGGATCAGGTAAGTATATATCAATTTGTTTCTTTAGCTACAGATCCTCTTTAATGTTTTACATATTATTAGTGTTGGGCAGCGAATCTAGTGGCTCATGATTTCAGTGGCACAGGGCAGTGTCAGAGTAGGGTGTCATGAGGAAGGCCCTCAAAGGGGCCCCTGAGACCAGGGGTTCACCGGGGGATTCCCCAGTAACCCTGTAGGCCAAAAAACACATATTGAAAACACAGAGCTAGATATATCTTCAAAAGAAAATTCAGTCTCCCAATAAGGCTTCAGTATAATGTTTGTAAGTGGAAATTCTAGATAGACCCGTCAGGTGATAATGTCCACTTATAAGGTGCAACGTGATTAAGTGATCCACCACCTTCTGAATAAAACTCTTACCAGAATAACTTTAAAATAGAGCCTTGTTGACCAATTCCTCATTTCTAGTAGTCATCACACACAGCATTCCAAAAGCAACCAGTAAAAAAACGAGATGTGAAGGAAAGCTCCATAAACTAGAGCTTAATTCTCCATTAGGGAACCGTGCGTCTTGGTCCACAATTCATGTGATTATTAGATTATACTCCAAATAGATATCATGAAAAAGAAAAAATCAAGAAAAATCTAGTGCAGTACCCCAAGATTAAGTAAAAAGAGTGGTTTAATAGAGCTTATGCACTCACAATAGTAAAAGATGTTAAAAGCAGTATGTACAATCCAGAGAAACCATATAATAGCTCTCACCGCCGGATCCCTTATCCTCCAAAAACCCGTGTGTATATTTAGAAACCGGGTAATGTCAACCGCAAGCCTCCTACGCGTTTCGTCCCTCAAAGGGACTTTAGCCAGGATAGCTTCGTCCTTTGAGGGACGAAACGCGTAGGAGGCTTGCGGTTGACATTACACGGTATATTCTCCATTAGGGAACCGTGCGTCTTGGTCCACAATTCATGTGATTATTAGATTATACTCCAAATAGATATCATGAAAAAGAAAAAATCAAGAAAAATCTAGTGCAGTACCCCAAGATTTAGTAAAAAGAGTGGTTTAATAGAGCTTATGCACTCACAATAGTAAAAGATGTTAAAAGCAGTATGTACAATCCAGAGAAACCATATAATAGCTCTCACCGCCGGATCCCTTATCCTCCAAAAACACGTGTGTATATTAAGAAACCGGGTAATGTCAACCGCAAGCCTCCTACGCGTTTCGTCCCTCAAAGGGACTTTAGCCAGGATAGCTTCGTCCTTTGAGGGACGAAACGCGTAGGAGTCTTGCGGTTGACATTACACGGTTCCCTAATGGAGAATTAAGCTCTAGTTTATGGAGCTTTCCTTCACATCTCGTTTTTTTACTGGTTGCTTTTGGAATGCTGTGTGTGATGACTACTAGAAATGAGGAATTGGTCAACAAGGCTCTATTTTAAAGTTATTCTGGTGAGAGTTTTATTCAGAAGGTGGTGGATCACTTAATCACGTTGCACCTTATAAGTGGACATTATCACCTGACGGGTCTATCTAGAATTTCCACTTACAAACATTATACTGAAGCCTTATTGGGAGACTGAATTTTCTTTTGAAGATATATCTAGCTCTGTGTTTTCAATATGTGTTTTTTCTTCTGATTTAAAGGTTGTGGATCCTTTTTCCACACGTTGAGCTTGTCATTTGATGTTGTTTGTTAGGCAGCGCGGTATTTGTCATTTATCAACCCTGTAGGCCAGTTGCAGCCTGGCGGAGGAGCTCGGTTTTGAAGCGAGCCAATGGTGCTGCAGTTTAGGAAATTATAGGAATTTCTGTCCTTTTATCAAACATGTGGAGTCCAAAAACAACAGAGCCCATCCAGATGTGAGCGGATGTCTCTCGCCCGCGTCATGCATGGACACCCGCGAAGTGCAGATTGTCAGCTCTGTGGGTTTAATGTTACAAGTTTTCTTTGATCTTCATATTATCGCATCTTGGAAGCTCCAGATGACCTCTCAGCAGGCTGCAGATTGCCGCTTCCTTCAAGGCATAGACCCGATGCTGTGCTGCCGAGCACCTGACTACAACCACCCCCCTCCCCTGCTTTTAATATGACACACTGGGGTCGATTCAGGCCTGGTGAGAAAACATACTCCTTATGTAGGAGAGAAAACCATTCACTTTCATTGCCTAACTTGGGGTTGATTCAACACAGATTTGAACATTTACATCCGGTTGTTGAATCAGCTCCAAGGTAGTCAAAGAAAGAGAATGGCAGTTTTCTCTGTTAAAAAAAGGAGTGAGAATCCTCACCTGGCTCTGAATCGACCACATTGACTTCAGATCATGTATCACATCCCATAATAACCGCAAGTGATAACCTGAATAGACACTAACTATAGGAGAAGCGTCAGTGGCGGACTGGGGCCAAAAATCCGCCATGGATTTTACCAACACCTGGCATGGGCCCTGTTATCTGCTGGACCAGCTGGGTGACTACACTACCCCCCACCCAGAATGGCAAAGCAGGAGTTCGAGCAGCACGCACCCACAAAAGGGTGGCACAAGGGACTCCATCTGACTTTCCAGTAAGTAGGCGGGTGCCAGACAACCACCAATCAGTTACTTGGCTGGACTATTATTTTAAAGAGAAAAAAATTGTGTATCTGGGGCCTCCACCACACTTACTCCGGCCCTGGTTCCCAGCCAAATGGCACATGCACGAGCAGCCACCGCATCTCCGCTATCCCTTTAGCACGCCGGCGCCTATGCCAGCCATTTGTGCGACCGGATCTGCTCGCATTAGATGAGCACTTGTACAAAGGGGCTGGAGCGGAGCAGATGAGAGGGCCACACATGCGTCGTAAGACCAGGGAAGGGTAAGTGAGATTGGGCATTCTGAGGGGTTTCATACAGCGGGACAAAGACCAAACCCCAGGATAGTCAAAATCATGGGTTTTGGTCCACTTTAGCCAATTAAAGTGGAACTACATCCCAAATCATGAACCCCCCCAGATCGTCCGAGTAAAAACTCACCTTTCCCCTGTCCTATGATGCATGCGTGGGCT
This sequence comes from Gastrophryne carolinensis, assembly GCA_027917425.1. Classification (NCBI taxonomy): domain Eukaryota; kingdom Metazoa; phylum Chordata; class Amphibia; order Anura; family Microhylidae; genus Gastrophryne; species Gastrophryne carolinensis. The sequence goes on from CM051238.1 coordinate 40,753,473, forward strand.
CTAGTCCAATCAAAGACATTTGCCGTGCATAAAGCGCTGATTAGTGAAGAGTCCACGCGTGTGCCATGGGAATGGCGGAAAGATGAATTGTGTGGACGATCTGGGGGATTTACACAGTGGGGCATCCCCAATCAGGATGCCCCAGGTAAACAGACCTAACACCAGAATAGTGAAAATTCTGGTGATGGATTCACTATAAAGGCTCTGAAAGCTCAACCTCTCCATGGGAGCTAAAATAATTTGGATGATCCCCTTGGTTGCCTTGGACAAATTATTAAATTAAAAAAAAAAAAAATTATATATATATATATATGTCTAGTATTATCAATAAACATTTCTGAAAATAAAAACCTCTAAATAGTATTATAATTGTATTTGTAGGGACCTGGTAATAACTAGACACACTTAAACTGGACCTTCAGCGTGATTTCATGAAAAGCCCAAACTCTTAAAAAAGGTTCCCCAGCATCTAAAATGAATATATTTTAAGTTTTTAGTCACTAACTTATTATTCTTTCCCCCACTGGGCTGCAACTCAGTTCAGGAATTTAGGATACGGGCGCCGCCATCTTGACTCAGAAGCATCACACTTATTGAGGAGAGGAGAGTGGGATAAGGTACAGGGGGCGGGTTATAGCTGTGCTTTGCTCAGACAGAGCAGAGCTGGGGTCAGGTAACGGTCAGCAGTCCCAGAATGCAGAGCAGCACAGTCAGGAAGCACTTCCTGTTTGCAGGCTGCCTGATAAGATGGCGGCTTCCATAAGCCGCCATCTTGGATGTTTAAAGGCTCATAACATGCAGTAGATGCAGGTAGGGTGATTTTTAATGTGGAAATCTGTATGTGCAGGGTGGGGGAAACATATAAGATAGACTCTTATTCAGAGTGAAGGTCCGCTTTAAATCAACTAATAAGAATCTTTTAAATAGAGTGAACCATACATTAATTCACTTTTATGGTTTCTACCCATTTAAGTACATTGGAAGTGCCATAATCTAAATAGACACTAGATGGCAGTAGTGGGTTTAGGCCATAGGCTAACCTGGTCCATAGACTAGACTGGGGAACATTCTAGAAGGATGAGGTCAGAAAGGTTGTTAGTCATAACAGGAGATAGACTAGTAACATAGTTACAACTGAAAGCTGGTGATTGGTCAGAGGGTTTACCAACCATCCTATCAGATGTCGGACACGAGCCGAACATGTGATAGAAGGTTCTGGAAGGTAGTGAGAAGGGATATAGGGAAGCCCCCAACCCAAACCCAGTTGTTGTTCTAACCATTTGAATTGTAAGGAGCAGAGAGAGAGAGAAAGGAGAGGTTCCAACTTAGATCATTATTCTCTATGGAAGCAATGCTGATGATTGTACCTGATATTGGACAGAACCAGAGATGTAACTGGAAGACATGAACTTGTTCCGTGTTTGCCGTTTGCTTGTGGAATAAATAAAGAGGAACTCTGCTTTCAACAGTTGTACTGCTGTACATCTTTCCAAGCGGCACCAGTGAGTACTTACCTTTCCCTGAACCCCTAACCCTTACCTACTCACAACACACACATCGGACACCTGGGCCCAGAAGAACCTGCTCCCTGCCGTCACGTGTCGGGCACCCCGGTACATGAGGGCTACATATTATTATACATCGATTCCCTTTTTTGTACCTCTTTAGTCTATTATTTGTACAGGTGGCTAACAAATTATTTCCCGGCAGTGCAGACGATGATCTAAAGCGAGTGTCAGCTTTTGCCCATCCAAAATATAACTCATTCAACTATTTAATAATAAAATTGCTGAACTGGGCTGGACAGGCGACATTGTCAGAACAGTACAAAGAAAAAAAAAAGATTCTTGGAAGGGAACAGCGCAAAAGTTGTCAAGTGCTGTAGCACCACCTGCTGGCCAAGATCCAGAATTGCTTTTCCATATTGGACATCAACCTGTCTTCTTGAAATAACGGTTCAAGGTGAGGGCAAGCGGAGAGATTTACACTGGCTAAGCTCAGATTGACTTTCCAACAGCGCTTTTACTCCTACTGTAAATATTCTAGGACAGGTCCAACTCAAGCCAAAACGCACTTTTTCAAATATGATAGAATAAGGAAAGTTTAGAACTATTGTAATATTCTTTAAACCGGACCTTCAGCATGATTTAAAGTGGACCAACACCCAGGATTTTCACTATCCTGGGTCTTGGTCCATTTCCGGGGGGCCCCGCTGCGTGAAACCCCCCAGATCGCCCTAAAAAACTCACCTCATCCCGCTCCTATGTGAGCGCTCATCCAATCAGAGCGCTCAGAGCCGCTGTGGTATGTACGGACAAGCGACGGACAACCACAGCGGCTCTGAGCGCGCTGGAGGCCTCCTCTCGCGCTTCCTTCTCACGGCTCGCGCATGTGCCGTTGGAACATGAATAAGGTAAGGTTTGTGGGGGGGGGTTTCACACAGCGGGGCATCCCAATTTCGGATGCCCCACGGGAAGGGAGCTGATTGGCTCAGGAATAGATTCCCGGGCCGATCAGCCATGGGTGTTGGTCCACTTTAATGAAAAACCCTTAAAAAAAACTATTCCAACATCTAAAATTATTATATTTTAACTTTTTAATCACTAATTATTCTTTCCTCCAATGGGCTGCAACTCTGTTCAGGACTCTAGGATACAGGTGCCGCCATCTTGACTCAGAAGCATCACATACTGAGGAGAGGAGAGCAGGATAAAGTGCAGGGGGGCGGGTTATAGCTGTGCTTTGCTCAGACAGAGCAGAGCTGGGGCCAGGAAAAGGACAGCAATCCCAGAATGCAGAGCGACACAGTCGGAAGACACTTCCTGTTTGCAGGCTGCCTGATGCTCCATAAGCCGCCATCTTGGATGCTTAAAGGCTCATAACATGCAGTAGATGCAGGTAGGATGATTTTTAATGTGAGTAATCTGTGCATACAGGGTGTGGGAAACATATAAGATAGGCGCCTATTCAGGGTGAAGGTCCGCTTTAAGGTGGGGGGGCAGCAGAGCTATGTCGTCACCCATGGTTATACTGAGGCACCCCACATTTCAGACGTGACAAAGCCAGATTGGGGGTCTCGTGGCAAAGGCTTGTCCGCCATGTTTGTACATTTTTTGAAGCTCCATCAGGGCGGGGCTTTGGGGTGTATGGAGTGTGCGGCCACACAGGGCGCCTTCGCTAGGAGGGCACTGCTGGCTGCTGATGTAAGCTCAGCTGGCGGTTGTTGCATCCAGTCTGCACCCCCCCCCCCCCCACCCCACCCCAAAGGCACACATGCCAGGGCAGACGAGACAGTATCATTGTATGCTGACACTGGGGGAAGACAGGGGGCAATATGGAGGAGATGCATGCTCCCACTGCTCACACAGAGAATGGAGAGGAAGGTAATGGGAGACAATGATCATCGTGGTTATACACATGCACAGATGAATGATAGGCACAGATGAGGAGGCAAAGATCACGCTTGGACACAGATTGAGGGGGATGTAGATCAATTATGAACAAAGATTGAGAAAACACCAATTATTCATTGAATTAATCATTGCACTCTGTGGTATAAATGATTTATAGGCACGGAGTTGGCATAGAATATGTTTGGCAACAGTGCAGCTTAGGGAAACAGAACAATTATATGCACAAATTAGGGGGCTTAGATCAACTGTAAACACAGATCGGGTGGCATAGATTAAATATGGGCACTGAATGGGGGCATAGATCAACTGTAAACACAGATCGGGTGGCATAGATTAAATATGGGCACTGAATGGGGGCATAGATCAACTGTAAACACAGATCGGGTGGCATAGATTAAATATGGGCACTGAATGGGGGCATAGATCAACTGTAAACACAGATCGGGTGGCATAGATTAAATATGGGCACTGAATGGGGCATAGATCAATCATGGGTACAGACTAGGGGAAACAGATCAAGAATGGGAACATAAAGGGGGCATAGATTAAGTATGGGTACAGATTAGACCAATTATGGGTATAAAGGGGGGTGGCAGCCGCTCAGACCATTTTATAACTAACCTGGGAGGTGCACGTTAGCAGGGCAATTAGTACACACAAGTCTTAAAGGAGCCACAGCACTCAACCCTGTTAGCTTGCAGGCCAGCCTATAATCTGTCTCTAAACTTGGTTAAAAACAGAGGACTCGGTCACACACATCTGCAGAAGTATGCTTAAGCTGCAACACTACGCCAAAGTGCCTCTGTGGGGTGCAGTCCTAACTCTAATCTCTGAGAGTTAGGACTGCCACCCCCCTTTGTTTCTTTTGAATTTGTGCAAGCACATGGTGTGTGGGGTCTAGGCTGTACTGCAAGGTCTTTGACCCTTCCACCCCATGGCTTGCACTTGAGAGGTTTAGGGCAACCTCAGGTAAGCCTGCTCCCAATTTATCTATTGCATTGTATGTCCCAGATGGGCTCTCAGAGATTAGAGTTAGGACTGCACCCCACAGAGGCACTTTGGCGTAGTGGTGCAGCTTAAGCATACTTCTGCAGATGTGTGTGACCGAGTCCTCTGTTTTTAACCAAGTTTAGAGACAGATTATAGGCTGGCCTGCAAGCTAACAGGGTTGAGTGCTGTGGCTCCTTTAAGACAATTATGGGTATAGACTGGGTACATAGATTTTTATGGGTGCAGATTATACTTGCGGGCACAGATTGAGGACACAGATTAACAATTATGTTCACACATTTGGAAAAAGATTGATTATGGGCACATATTGGAAGACACAGACCAATTAGAGGCACCACATAAGGAAATAAGGGTTGATTCAGAGCCCCTTTCTCATCATTTTTATGGAGGTCTTGCTACCAAACGAAAAATCATGCAAAATTTAAAACATTTCACGTTAAAGTTCTCGCAGAAAAAAGGCTTTGCTGAATCAGACGAGGGGAAAAAATGAACGAGAATGGAAATATTCACGCCAAAAAAAGGCGAGAAAGGGGCTCTGAATCAACCCTATAGAGCAATTATGAGAACAGATTGAGGACACATATCAATTTTGGACATATATTAAGGACATAGATCATGTATGGACATAGATCAATTATGGGTACAGATTGGGGCACAGACTAATTAGAGGCACAGAACAAGGAAATAGGTCTATTATGGGCACAGATTGAGGACATGTATCAATTTTGGACACATATTTAGGGTACTGACTGGAGCCATAGATCAATTATGGGTACAGATTAGAGAAACAAATCAAATAAGGGCATATATTGGGGCACAGATTATTATGGATAGAAATTAGGGAAATCAATCAATCAATCAATTCACAGACTGATGACATGGATCAGTAATGGACACAGATTAAGGAAATAGATCAATTATGGGCACTGATTTGGGAAATTAATTATGGGCACATATTAGAGGAAATTGATTAATTATAGGTACAAATTAGGGTAACAGATCAACTATGGGCACAAATTTGGGAAATTGATCAATTATGGCACAGACCTATTAGGGGCACAGAAAAAGGAAATAGCTCAATTTTGGGCACAGATTGAGGACACGTATACATTTTGGACACATATTTAGGGTACCGACTGGGGACATTGATTAATTACGAGTACATATCAGGAAAACAGATCAAAAATGGCCATATATTGGGGCACAGATTATTATAGATAGTAATTAGTTAAATAAATCAATTTTGGGCACAGACTGAGGGCATGAATCAGTAATGGACAAAGATTAAGGATATAGTAGGCACAGATTTGGGAAATCAATTATGGGCACATATTAGAGGGAATTGATTAATTATGGGTACAAATTAGGGTAACAGATCAATTATGGGCACATATTTGGAAAATAGATCAATTATGGGTGCAGATTAGGGAAATAATAGATTATGGACCAGTACCTAGGACACAGATAAATTCTGGGCATAGATTGGAGCGCATAGACCAATTCGGGGCTTAGGGAAATAGCTCAATCATGGACTGAGGAAAAGATCAAATATTGTCATAGATTGAGAAAAAATATCAATTAAGGGTGTAAACTGAAGGGACAAATTGTAGATCAAATATGGACAAAGGTTGGAGCATAAATCAAACATGGGCAAGGATTATGAACTGTGATGAAAGATACAGATGGATGATGGGCACAGAAAGTTATAGACCAGTTACGAGTATATATCCCTGGGTGATTGGGAGAAAGTGGTCTCTTTGACTTTAGGACCTCTTTAAATGTCAGCACGCTTCATTGGCAAGCAACACTTTCAGCTGCGATTTTTTACATGGCAGGTATTAAATCCCAGAGCTCAGAATGAGGTCTGCAGGTATTTACTACATAATCCAGTTAATATCAAACCTTCATCTAGAATGATGGCCGCACATCTCACGTCAAGCTGTCCCTGAAGTCGTGTCTGCCCCGGGCCTCATTCGCTGCCTATAGCACTGAGACAACCCTGCCCTGGGCAAGCCCAACGCCGGTTACCTTGTGCCCCTATACGGCAGGTTTCCATGACAACGGCAGCAGAAAAATAAGGTTTCTGCACCCCTGGGTTTCCGGGGGCAGAGGGACCGCGGCCTACTTTCTGTTGCTGCCATTCTGTCATTAACTTGGGGAGCGGCTGAAATGTCAGACTCGTTATCCGATGTGATGTGGACGGAGATGACTGATATATATGTTGCGGCTGCTCCCATAGCGTCACCCCAACACTCGCGCTCATTAGAGGTGCTGTAATGTGTGCCGGGAGCTCTTATAGGTCATTGACTTAAAGGGGAACGCCATCGCTCCAACAACAAATAATAGTCTTATGAATCAAACTGAGGCCAAGGCCTTTCTTTAAAATATGTCCTGAAAAAATGCTTTATTTCAGAATCAGGCCCCTGCCACACACGTAGAAACAGAAATACTAGATGCAACTAAGGGAGGAAGAAAATTGTGCCCATTAAAACTAATGGTATTTTCATATCTATGTGCTATGTGCATGCTCCATATGACCTGCAACATGAATGCAAGTCATCCCATACAAGTCTATGGACTGTGTCTGTATTGGGCCTTACCTGCTTTACCTGAGCTGTGGTGCAGTTTGGTTTCCTCGCTGCCTCCTGCTTCATGGCTGCTGATACCCACTGCTCACAATGGTGGACACTGGTATTGCTGTCCTCAGCGGACTTGTCTCTGGTCCCTGCTGGGTCCTCTCACTGACGCTGCAGGTGAATCAGGCTGCAGGTTAGGCTGTGGTACAGGTGAATCAGGGTGCAGGTTAGGCTGTGGTACAGGTGAATCAGGCTGCAGGTTAGGCTGTGGTACAGGGGAATCCAGGTGCAGGTTAGGCTGTAGTACAGGTCAATCAGGTTGAAGATTAGGCTGTGGCACAGGTGAATCAGGCTGCAGGTTAGGCTGTGGTACAGGGGAATCCAGGTGCAGGTTAGGCTGTAGTACAGGTCAATCAGGTTGAAGATTAGGCTGTGGCACAGGTGAATCAGGCTGCAGGTTAGGCTGTGGTACAGGTGAATCAGGCTGCAAGTTAGGCTGTGATACAGGTGAATCAGGTTGCAGGTTAGGTTGTGGTACAGGTGAATCCAGGTGCAGGTTAGGCTGTAGTACAGGTCAATCAGGTTGCAAGTTAGGCTGTGATACAGGTGAATCAGGTTGCAGGTTAGGTTGTGGTACAGGTGAATCCAGGTGCAGGTTAGGCTGTGGTACAGGTGAATCAGGGTGCAGGTTAGGCTGTGGTACAGGTGAATCAGGCTGCAGGTTAGGCTGTGGTACAGGTGAATCAGGGTGCAGGTTAGGCTGTGGTACAGGTGAATCAGGCTGCAGGTTAGGCTGTGGTACAGGGGAATCCAGGTGCAGGTTAGGCTGTAGTACAGGTCAATCAGGTTGAAGATTAGGCTGTGGCACAGGTGAATCAGGCTGCAGGTTAGGCTGTGGTACAGGTGAATCAGGGTGCAGGTTAGGCTGTGGTACAGGTGAATCAGGCTGCAGGTTAGGCTGTGGTACAGGGGAATCCAGGTGCAGGTTAGGCTGTAGTACAGGTCAATCAGGTTGAAGATTAGGCTGTGGCACAGGTGAATCAGGCTGCAGGTTAGGCTGTGGTACAGGTGAATCAGGCTGCAGGTTAGGCTGTGGTACAGGTGAATCAGGCTGCAAGTTAGGCTGTGATACAGGTGAATCAGGTTGCAGGTTAGGTTGTGGTACAGGTGAATCCAGGTGCAGGTTAGGCTGTAGTACAGGTCAATCAGGTTGCAAGTTAGGCTGTGATACAGGTGAATCAGGTTGCAGGTTAGGTTGTGGTACAGGTGAATCCAGGTGCAGGTTAGGCTGTAGTACAGGCCAATCAGGTTGAAGATTAGGCTGTGGCACAGGTGAATCAGGCTGCAGGTTAGGCTGTGGTACAGGTGAATCAGGCTGCAAGTTAGGCTGTGATACAGGTGAATCAGGTTGCAGGTTAGGTTGTGGTACAGGTGAATCCAGGTGCAGGTAAGGCTGTAGTACAGGTCAATCAGGTTGAAGATTAGGCTGTGGCACAGGTGAATCAGGCTGCAGGTTAGGCTGTGGTACAGGGGAATCCAGGTGCAGGTTAGGCTGTAGTACAGGTCAATCAGGTTGAAGATTAGGCTGTGGCACAGGTGAATCAGGCTGCAGGTTAGGCTGTGGTACAGGTGAATCAGGCTGCAGGTTAGGCTGTGGTACAGGTGAATCAGGCTGCAGGTTAGGTTGTGGTACAGGTGAATCCAGGTGCAGGTTAGGCTGTAGTACAGGTCAATCAGGTTGCAAGTTAGGCTGTGATACAGGTGAATCAGGTTGCAGGTTAGGTTGTGGTACAGGTGAATCCAGGTGCAGGTTAGGCTGTAGTACAGGTCAATCAGGTTGCAAGTTAGGCTGTGATACAGGTGAATCAGGTTGCAGGTTAGGTTGTGGTACAGGTGAATCCAGGTGCAGGTTAGGCTGTAGTACAGGTCAATCAGGTTGAAGATTAGGCTGTGGTACAGGTGAATCAGGCCAATCAGATCCCTCCATGCGGGGCATCCGAAATCGGGATGTCCCTCGGGGTGAAACCCCCCAGGAAGCCCAGAAACCTTACCTTAACCCCGTTCCAATGGCGCATGCGCGGGCCGCGGCCGCGTCTCGTGCTTCCCTCTAGCAGGGCGTGCACCCGCACTGGCCATTTGTGAATGGCCGGTGCGGGCGCGTTCCCTGTTAGAGAGAAGCGCGAGACGCGGCCTCCAGCGCTCAGAGCCGCTGTGGTTGGACGGCGCTTGTACGTGCATGCCACAGTGGCTCTGAGCGCTCTGATTGGACGAGCGCCCGCGTAGGAGCGTGGTGAGGTGAGTGTTTACGGGCGTTCTGGGGGGTTTCACACAGCGCGGCACCCCCGATCGGGTGCCCCACCGAAGTGGACCAAAACCCAGGATAGTGAAAATCCTGGGTGTTGGTCCACTTTAAGCATGTCCCAACTTTGGGGACTCAAAAATAAGAGTAGGGACCACACTAAACACAGAGTGCCTTGTCGGGGCAGTGTGGCTTCCACATGTATCTGCAGATATGTGCAACCAAATCTCTGTCTTTCCACATAGCTAGACATGTTTGGTGCTTAATACTTGGATGATGAGAGGATTAAATTGGGCAGTAAATTGGTTCCCAGGCCCTGAATAATAATGATAATAATTTGGCATGCATGCTGTATGATTACTGGTATCTTCAGGCTGGGCCGCAGCAAGTCTCTCTCACAACCATGAAGAACAGCAGGCTGGCTCCACAGCTCTCGGTAGCTGAACTTGAGGAATCCTCTGCTACAGGGAAAGATCCGGATTCAGTCCTGCTATACCACGTCTCCACATGACACGCAGAACTCCTCATACAGCCTTCTGCTCTCTTTCAAGATGGAGGTCACTTCACTTCCTTGTTCTAGTTCCACACACACCAGCAGAGTCATTTCCTCCCTCTGATTGTAACTCGGCGTGGGTGAAACAGCAGCCCCTTGTGGCAAAACAGCAGCACAACAGTCTCCAAGTAATGACATTGGCTTTACCCTCTTACAGTGTTACAGGTGAATCAAGCTGCAGGTTAGGCTGTGGTACAGGCAGGGCCGGATTATGAGGGGGACGCAAAATGATGCACACCCTGGGGCCGTCACCCCTTACCCTGCAAAGGAGGCCTCCACCAACCTTTGGGTTATGGTCTGCTCCAGGAGGCTTTTAAGTTTTTGGTGTGGCGGGGATGCAGGGCCAGCAACAAAGCTAATGGCGGCAGTGGGGAGGCCCCCGCGCATGGGCAAGTCTTTTTTTTTGTTTTTGCAAACCTGCAGCCAAAGCCACCGCAGGGCAGAACAGAGAGTCTAGAGCACCAAAGCCACCGCCAGCAACGCTTCAATGATAGGTGCGTGCAGAGCTGTCACTGCACATAAGCCACCAAGCACAGCCGCTGGCAGCTCAATGCAGGGAACTGTTTTCTGCTGGAGCAGCTGGGTGACTACACCCCCCCACCCAGAATGGCAAAGCAGGAGATCCCGAGCAGCACGCACCCGCACAAGGGGGGCACAAGGAACTCGATCTGGCATTCCAGTAAGTAGGCGGGTACCAGACAACCTCCAGTTATTTGGCTGGACTATTATTTCAAAGAAAAAAAAATACTGTATCTGGGGCCTCCACCACACTTAATCTGGCCCTGGCTACAGGTGAATCAGGCTGCCGGTTAGGCTTCGGTACAGGTGAATAAGGTTGCAGGTTAGGTTGTGGTACAGGTGAATCAGGCTGCAAGTTAGGATGTGGTACAGGTGAATCAGGCTGCAGGTTAGGCTGTGGCTCAGGTGAATCAGGCTGCAGGTTAGGCTGTGGTACAGGTGAATCAGGCTGCAGGCTAGGCTGTGGTTCAGGTGAATCAGGCTGCAGGTTAGGCTGTGGTACAGGGGAATCAGGCTGCAGGTTAGGCTGTGGTACAGGTGAATAAGGTTGCAGGTTAGGCTGTGGTACAGGTGAATAAGGTTGCAGTTAGGCTGTGGTTCAGGTGAATCAGGCTGCAGGTTAGGCTGTGGTACAGGTGAATAAGGTTGCAGGTTAGGCTGTGGTACAGGTGAATCAGGCTGCAGGTTAGGCTGTGGCTCAGGTGAATCAGGCTGCAGGTTAGGCTGTGGTACAGGTGAATCAGGCTGCAGGCTAGGCTGTGGTTCAGGTGAATCAGGCTGCAGGTTAGGCTGTGGTACAGGTGAATAAGGTTGCAGGTTAGGCTGTGGTACAGGTGAATCAGGCTGCAGGTTAGGCTGTGACTCAGGTGAATCAGGCTGCAGGTTAGGCTGTGGTACAGGGGAATCAGGCTGCAGGCTAGGCTGTGGTTCAGGTGAATCAGGCTGCAGGTTAGGTTGTGGTACAGGTGAATAAGGTTGCAGTTAGGCTGTGGTTCAGGTGAATCAGGCTGCAGGTTAGGCTGTGGTACAGGTGAATAAGGTTGCAGGTTAGGCTGTGGTACAGGTGAATCAGGCTGCAGGCTAGGCTGTGGTTCAGGTGAATCAGGCTGCAAGTTAGGCTGTGGTACAGGTGAATAAGGTTGCAGGTTAGGCTGTGGTACAGGTGAATCAGGCTGCAGGTTAGGCTGTGGTACAGGTGAATAAGGTTGCAGGTTAGGCTGTGGTACAGGTGAATCAGGCTGCAAGTTAGGCTGTGGTACAGGTGAATCAGGCTGCAGGCTAGGCTGTGGTACAGGTGAATAAGGTTGCAGGTTAGGCTGTGGTACAGGTGAATCAGGCTGCAGGTTAGGCTGTGGTACAGGTGAATAAGGTTGCAGGTTAGGCTGTGGTACAGGTGAATCAGGCTGCAAGTTAGGCTGTGGTACAGGTGAATCAGGCTGCAGGCTAGGCTGTGGTACAGGTGAATAAGGTTGCAGGTTAGGCTGTGGTACAGGTGAATAAGGTTGCAGGTTAGGCTGTGGTACAGGTGAATCAGGCTGCAGGTTAGGCTGTGGTACAGGTGAATAAGGTTGCAGGTTAGGCTGTGGTACAGGTGAATCAGGCTGCAAGTTAGGCTGTGGTACAGGTGAATCAGGCTGCAGGCTAGGCTGTGGTACAGGTGAATAAGGTTGCAGGTTAGGCTGTGGTACAGGTGAATCAGGCTGCAGGTTAGGCTGTGGTACAGGTGAATAAGGTTGCAGGTTAGGCTGTGGTACAGGTGAATAAGGTTGCAGGTTAGGCTGTGGTACAGGGGAATCAGGCTGCAGGTTAGGCTGTGAATCAGGTTGCAGGTTAGGCTGTGGTACAGGGGAATCAGGCTGCAGGTTAGGCTGTGGTACAGGTGAATAAGGTTGCAGGTTAGGCTGTGGTACAGGTGAATCAGGCTGCAGGTTAGGCTGTGAATCAGGTTGCAGGTTAGGCTGTGGTACAGGGGAATCAGGCTGTAGGTTAGGCTGTGGTACAGGTGAATCAGGCTGTAGGTTAGGCTGTGGTACAGGTGAATCAGGCTGTAGGTTAGGCTGTGGCACAGGTGAATCAGGTTGCAGGTTAGGCTGTGGTACAGGTGAATCAGGCTGCAAGTTAGGCTGTGGTACAGGTGAATCAGGCTGCAGGTTAGGCTGTGAATCAGGTTGCAGGTTAGGCTGTGGTACAGGGGAATCAGGCTGTAGGTTAGGCTGTGGTACAGGTGAATCAGGCTGCAGGTTAGGCTGTGGTACAGGTGAATCAGGCTGTAGGTTAGGCTGTGGTACAGGTGAATCAGGCTGCAGGTTAGGCTGTGGTACAGGTGAATCAGGCTGTAGGTTAGGCTGTGGTACAGGTGAATCAGGCTGTAGGTTAGGCTGTGGCACAGGTGAATCAGGTTGCAGGTTAGGCTGTGGTACAGGTGAATCAGGCTGTAGGTTAGGCTGTGGTACAGGTGAATCAGGCTGTAGGTTAGGCTGTGGCTCAGGTGAATCAGGCTGCAGGTTAGGCTGTGGTACAGGTGAATCAGGCTGCAGGTTAGGCTGTGGTACAGGTGAATCAGGCTGTAGGTTAGGCTGTGGTACAGGTGAATCAGGCTGTAGGTTAGGCTGTGGTACAGGTGAATCAGGCTGTAGGTTAGGCTGTGGCACAGGTGAATCAGGTTGCAGGTTAGGCTGTGGTACAGGTGAATCAGGCTGTAGGTTAGGCTGTGGTACAGGTGAATCAGGCTGTAGGTTAGGCTGTGGTACAGGTGAATCAGGCTGTAGGTTAGGCTGTGGTACAGGTGAATCAGGATGCAGGTTAGGCTGTGGTACAGGTGAATCAGGCTGTAGGTTAGGCTGTGGTACAGGTGAATCAGGCTGCAGGTTAGGCTGTGGTACAGGTGAATCAGGCTGTAGGTTAGGCTGTGGTACAGGTGAATCAGGCTGCAGGTTAGGCTGTGGTACAGGTGAATCAGGATGCAGGTTAGGCTGTGGTACAGGTGAATCAGGATGCAGGTTAGGCTGTGGTACAAAATAAAAAATAAAATGCCCAGGGAGATCCTAGAATGTTGCTGCGGTGCTCTGCCCATGAACCCCAAAATCAGATAACAAAGACACACATACAAACAGACGGTTCCTATAGGGCTGGCACTCTAACAACAAATCCACAAAAGAATATATAATCTGCCATAAACACACATTTATTAGATCAAAGGCACATAATACAACTACCCTAATTCCCTTAAAAAATTAAAAAGCTAATTAGCATATTAAACACTGGGGCCCCCCCATTCAGCCACATTCCCTGACATACATTCATCCCTCACTACCACACACCTATTAAACACATGTGGCTGGCCAGCCAACGGGGGTTATTGGATGGGGAAACTTGTGGATGGAGGAAAGGGCAGTCACTGTTCCAACGTCACTGATGTTTAAAGTGCAAATGCTTTCAGTGCCAGTATTCGCAGGCGGCTCGTATCACATATAGCAGCAATTGATTGATTTTCAGTGCAACAATTCCACAGCTGTGATTAGACAGAGCTCCAACAATGCATGCTTGCAGGCAAATTCATATGCATGATAAGTGACAGTCAGTGTACAAAGGCGGGAGACGCACAGGTCAGGCCGCCTCTCTGAGGGCCATTGTGCCTGGCACCACTCGCCGAAGCCCCGGTAGGCGGGGCGAAGCATACGTTGGCGGACGGCCGGCCCCTCCACGCCCCTCCCTGGCTTCCCTCCTCACGCACACTGGCTGCACGTGACTTTGATGTGGAAGCGTCTGTGTCGGCAATGCGCGGCGTATGAGACAGCGGAGACAAGCTGCAGCCGCCCCTCTGTGGAGAAGGTATTTGGCGGTCGAGTACGAGCCGCCTGCGAATACTGGCACTGAAAGCATTTGCACTTTAAAGTGGACCAACACCGAGAGGTGATCGGCCCGGAAATCTATAAGATTCCCGGGCCGATCACCTCCCACCCCGCGGGACATCCGAGATCGGGATGTCCTGCGTGGTGAAACCCCCCCGGACACCCCAAATCGCTCACCTCCCTCGCGCCCCTGTAGGCGTGCGCGCGCCCGCGCCGGCCGTCTGCGAATGGCCGGCGGGGGCGCGCGCGCGCCGAAAGTGACGCGAGGGAGGCGGCGGCGGCGGCAGCCGCTTGGACGTTCCTGATCCCCGCCTGGACGTTGGCGGGGATTGGACCGTCCAGTCACGTGGGAGCGGGGACAGGTAAGATTTTGGGGCTTTCTGGGGGGTTTCACACAGCGGGGCACCCCCGATAGGGGTGCCCCGCCGAAGTGGACCAAAACCCAGGATAGTCAAAATCCTGGGTGTTGGTCCACTTTAAACATCAGTGACGTTGGAACAGTGACTGCCCTTTCCTCCATCCACAGGTTTCCCCATCCAATAACCCCCGTTGGCTGGCCAGCCACATGTGTTTAATAGGTGTGTGGTAGTGATTTTGACTATCCTGGGTTTTGGTCCACTTCGGCGGGGCACCCCGATCGGGGGTGCCCCGCTGTGTGAAACCCCCCAGAAAGCCCCAAAATCTTACCTGTCCCCGCTCCCACGTGACTGGACGGTCCAATCCCCGCCAACGTCCAGGCGGGGATCAGGAACGTCCAAGCGGCTGCCGCCGCCGCCGCCTCCCTCGCGTCACTTTCGGCGCGCGCGCGCCCCCGCCGGCCATTCGCAGACGGCCGGCGCGGGCGCGCGCACGCCTACAGGGGCGCGAGGGAGGTGAGCGATTTGGGGTGTCTGGGGGGGTTTCACCACGCAGGACATCCCGATCTCGGATGTCCCGCGGGGTGGGAGGTGATCGGCCCGGGAATCTTATAGATTTCCGGGCCGATCACCTCTCGGTGTAGGTCCACTTTAAAGTGCAAATGCTTTCAGTGCCAGTATTCGCAGGCGGCTCGTACTCGACCGCCAAATACCTTCTCCACAGAGGGGCGGCTGCAGCTTGTCTCCGCTGTCTCATACGCCGCGCATTGCCGACACAGACGCTTCCACATCAAAGTCACGTGCAGCCAGTGTGCGTGAGGAGGGAAGCCAGGGAGGGGCGTGGAGGGGCCGGCCGTCCGCCAACGTATGCTTCGCCCCGCCTACCGGGGCTTCGGCGAGTGGTGCCAGGCACAATGGCCCTCAGAGAGGTGGCCTGACCTGTGCGTCTCCCGCCTTTGTACACTGACTGTCACTTATCATGCATATGAATTTGCCTGCAAGCATGCATTGTTGGAGCTCTGTCTAATCACAGCTGTGGAATTGTTGCACTGAAAATCAATCAATTGCTGCTATATGTGATACGAGCCGCCTGCGAATACTGGCACTGAAAGCATTTGCACTTTAAACATCAGTGACGTTGGAACAGTGACTGCCCTTTCCTCCATCCACAGGTTTCCCCATCCAATAACCCCCGTTGGCTGGCCAGCCACATGTGTTTAATAGGTGTGTGGTAGTGAGGGATGAATGTATGTCAGGGAATGTGGCTGAATGGGGGGGCCCCAGTGTTTAATATGCTAATTAGCTTTTTAATTTTTTAAGGGAATTAGGGTAGTTGTATTATGTGCCTTTGATCTAATAAATGTGTGTTTATGGCAGATTATATATTCTTTTGTGGATTTGTTGTTAGAGTGCCAGCCCTATAGGAACCGTCTGTTTGTATGTGTGTCTTTGTTAGGCTGTGGTACAGGTGAATCAGGTTGCAAGTTAGGCTGTGGTACAGGTGAATCAGGCTGCAGGTTAGGCTGTGGTACAGGTGAATCAGGCTGCAGGTTAGGCTGTGGTACAGGTGAATCAGGCTGCAGGTTAGGCTGTGGTACAGGTGAATCAGGGTGCCAGCTAGGAAACAGTTAGTGGAAAGTTCTGGTAGGGCAGCAGCCAGTGATTAGGAATCTGGGAGGAAGAAGCAGGAGC
This sequence comes from Gastrophryne carolinensis, assembly GCA_027917425.1. Taxonomy (NCBI): domain Eukaryota; kingdom Metazoa; phylum Chordata; class Amphibia; order Anura; family Microhylidae; genus Gastrophryne; species Gastrophryne carolinensis. The sequence goes on from CM051238.1 coordinate 40,769,743, forward strand.
CATTCTAACAGTGTTTCTATTTGTATGAGAATATTTATGTAAGGCAAGTCCAAGAAGCAGCGCGCTCCAGACTCTGGATTCTGTGCTTAGTATCGCTGCCAGGGGCTGTGGCGTGGTTACAGACGGGTGTCTGGGGAGACTGCAGATAGCGCCCTCATTTCTCCGCTCCCGGACTCCAGCTCGGGCTCACATGTCTGGGTCTCTTCCCAGTACAGAGAAAGGCAAATCGTTCAGTAATACTGAGCCCCTTGTAGTGACGCCGCAGCCATACGCCAAGACTGCAGACTCCTGCCACCCCCCCCCCCCCCCCCAGCAGGGCTGGGATCCATTGTACATGTGTTGCCGATGCTTTACAATCTCTTTGCATTGTGTACAAACCAACAAACACCACAAGTTCAGCTAATGTACAAGATTGTAAATGCAGAATCCATAGTAACAATAATCTGCTATTCCCAGCCATCCATAATGATTAAATCTCACATCTCCTAGAATGAGGGAGGAAAGGTAACCGCTAAAGGGTGACTCGGTAATGCCCGAGGTGGTCATTAATCCCTTTCTAGCCCTCATGCACTGGGGTCTTCTGGGCCCAGGGTGCTCTACGTGTGTGTTGTGAGTAGGTAAGGGTTAGGGTTGCGGGAAAGGTTAGTACTCACTGTTGCCGCTTGGGAAGATGAACAGCAGTCCAACAGATGAAAGCAGAGTTCCTCTTTATCCACAGGCAAACAGCAAACGCGGAAAAGGTACAATATATCCATTCAGTTACAGCTCTGGTTCTGTCCATAGTCACAGGTAGAATTAGAGAGTATAGCTTCCCAAAGAGAATTATGTCCTTTCTGGATCTCTCACTCCTCTCTCTGTTAGAGTCTGTATTCCTGCTCCTCTTACAATTCAAGATGGTGTAGAACAACTACTGTGGGGCTAACCTATATCCCCTCTCACTACCTTCCAGAACATTCTATCACATGTTCGGCCTCATGTCCAACATCTGATTAGGTTTAGAGAGCCACCTTCCAACCAATCACTACCCTTCTAGTTATAACTATGTTACTAATCTGCACCCTGTTATGACTAACAACCCTTCTGACTTCACCTTCTAGAATATCCCCCATTTTAGCCTATGGCCTAATGTTAGTCTATGGCCTAAACCCACTACTGCCATCTTGAGTCTAGTTTATAGCACTTTCATGGGTAGAAACCACAAAAGTAAGGAATGGTTAACTATATTTAAAAGGGTTCTTATTGGTTAACTGACGTGCTCCTAATTATTATCCAGGCCCCTACACCTTGTTCGCGTGGCGACCCCCAAACTTTAGTGGCTTTGGGCAAATATGTGCCTTGGGGGGAGCCGGTTCATGGTTCACTTCTTCCCATAAGCTACACAAGAAAATACTTACCTTTTTATCTTGTGGAGCTCCTTGCAATGGAAGGACTCAGAGAGATCTACACTGTTTGTCTGCATCAGTAGTCCTCAAACTTCCTCCTCAAGGGCCGAGACAGGCCAGGTTTTGCAGCTCTCCACGCTACTCCACAGGTGAATCACCTCCCTCACCGCGGGGCATCCGAGATCGGGATGTCCTGCGTGGTGAAACCCACCCCAAATGCCCCAAAAAACCTTACCTTATCGGCGACGGATCATCCACCGCCGCCTCCCGCGCGCCCCTTTAGCAGTGGGCGCGCCGGTCGTTAGTGAATGCCCGGCGCGGGCACGCACCCTGTAAGAGGGGCGCGCGGGAGGCGGCGGCGGCTTATCCGTCGCTTGTCCGTCGCCGAAAAGGTAAGTTTTTTGGGGGGGTTTCACACAGCGGGGCATCCTGATCTCTGATGCCCCGCTGAAGTGGACCAACACCCAGGATAGTGAAAATCCTTGGTGTTTTAAGCCAGACCTTCACCCTGAATAAGAGTCTATCTTATATGTTTCCCACACCCTGTACATACAGATTGCTCACATTAAAAATCATCCTACCTGCACCTACTGCATGTTATGAGCCTTTAAACATTCAAGATGGCAGCCCATGGAGTTTCAGGCAGCCAGAAGTGTCTTCTGACTGTACCGCTCTGTATTTTGGGATTGCTGACCTCTTCCTGACCTCAGCTCTGCTCTATCTGTGCAAAGCACAGCTATAACCCTGCTCCCCTGCACTTTTGACCCCACTCCTCTCCTCAGTATGTGATGCTACTGAGCCAAGATGGTGGTGGCCATATCCTAGGGTGCTGAACCAGTTGCAGGCCAGTGGGGAAAAGAATAAAAAGTAAGTGACTAAAAAAGCTAAATATGTTAATTTTAGATGCTGGGGAATCATTTTTTAAGGGTTTGGGATTTTCCTTAAATGAAATCAAGTTACGTTGATGGAAAAGTTCAGTTCCCAAAACGTATTGCGTTAGCTGTATGGCTTGATATATTTCTAGGTTTTAATTTGCGTTGCTTGTTTTTGGTTGTTTGTGGGAGAACTTGATGGCTTGCAGAACTTTATCTGAGTACCCCCAAATAGTAGTTCAGTTATAAATGTTAGGTCAAGGGCCTTGTAGCACTTTAGAAATCAAGGAGGAAAATGTTTTACTGTTAAAATAATAATATATCAGGACCTATCAGACCCCTGGTGCAACCCTAAACATCAATGCGTACCACAAGTTGTGAAACAGTGCTCCACGTGGCACACAAAATGGGAGAAGCAAAAGGCTCATACAGAGACCTACAACAGTAGGTCAACAAGTAATAGTCAGCAACATTCTAACTGCAGATGAATATACTCCAGCACACACTTATTATCTGCAGCAGGGGTCCCCCACCAGTGGTATTCGAGGTCAGTGGCAGACTGGGGCCAAAAATCAGCTCGGGATTTTACCAGCACCTGGCCTGCCCATGACCAGCTACCTGGCCAGTCAACCAGTGTGCTGCAAGGCTGAGACTAAATCATTATGGGAGAGGACATGGGCTGGGGTTGCTTGGGTGAGGGGGTCGAGTGGTGAAGGGAACAGGGGGCTGGGGGGAGGCAGGAATTGGATGGGAGTGTTAGAAAAGGTAGCAGCCCAGGCTGCCCCAAAGTAATGTGGCCCACCGGGCATTTGCCCGGGTCTCCCTATGGCCAGGCTTCCCCTGCTCGAGGTGGTTCTTAGGGGGTACTCAAGCTGATTTGCTCCACAACTATGTTACTGCTCCAAAAGGTGATGTTGGCTGTTTTGCGTGTTTTACCATGGTTTTTTAAAGACTGATCACCCAAATTTGAATTTGAAATGGAAATCCTTATCTGGAGCAAGGTGCTTAGGGACTTCTGGGGTTTTGTCAGAAAGGGTAAACCCGAGCCGCAAAGTTCAGGTTCATACCAAACTTTGCGAGATACCCGGACACGGACTTCAGCCAGAAGTCTGTGTTCAAGTTGGCTGTTCAGCCCAAACCCGGAAAATCCTGAGCAGCCCATCAACCAGCTAAACCTAAGAGGTGCAGCAGCAGGAAGCTGTTATTTCTCAGTCCCAAAGTTCCCATTGAGGTTTGGGTTTGGGTGAAATTCAGTAACCGAACTTGCCAATCCCAAACTTGTACCTGTTCGCTCAACACTAGTTATAATCTCAGCCAATCTCTAGAGACATTTGATGAGAGAGGGGGGAGGCAGAACAACTCTTGAAGCTATAGTTAAACACTGGACCAGGAGCACTGGAGGCAAGGTGCCACTTAATAATTGCAGGCGTTTTCTTGACTTTCAGATGTTGCGAATTGGGTCAACTCCTTAGGAGGATACAGAATTTATTTTAAAGAACTTTCTAATTGAAGTTAAGGTAAAGAAATGAAGGAAAGGCGGGAAACAGGAACATGAAAAAGCTTAACTCACAAATCGAGCCCTCAAAAAACCATGACAATACAAAACTCCCCAAAGCCATAGACTATTTTCAGCTTTTCTGATCTTAGAAACTAAAATAGATGGAGAACCATTCACGGGGGTAAATGTTTCTTTATTTTAGTTTCTAAGATAAGAAACATTGAAAAAATGTCTACGGCTTTGGGGAATTTAGGTTTTAGAAATCCCAAGTAACAACATACATGGAAATGGAGATGGCCTGATCCCTAGAGGAGACATTTACCTCATTTTGGCATAAAGCGATACAAATAATAAGAAACCCAAGCTTGAAAATTACCTAGGAGATATTTGCCAATCCACGAAAATGGGAGGCACAATGAAGAAGCAGTGGGGGGAACAAAATTGTTGTGGGGGAAGGGATGGGTGGAGCAGAGGAGTAGCCAGGCATGCTGGCACCCGGGGCAAAGATTCAAAATGGCATCCCCCACCTGTTCTCAGGCCCCCCTTGGTGCCTACCTGACCTGCTGCACCCGGGGCAAGTGCCCTCCTGCTCCCCCTAGCCCCTGGGCGTAGGGAATTCATTATGCAAAGGAGCCTAACTGGAGGGGAAAAATAAAAAAGGAGTGAGGGTTGAAACAAAGAAATGAGAAAAAAGGAAGGACCATTTGGGAAGTGAAGAACAAGAATGCATGAAAGACAACAGGAAAGAAGAGTGTAAGAAACGTACCTGTGCCGAGGGGCCCGCGGTGAGCATCTGCTGGGCGGCGCAGCGCTCGTCTCCTTCTGACTGCTGAGTGCGCTCGCCACTGCCGAGAGCCGGGGAGCACGGTGTGCCGCTCTGGCAGCCTGCTCCGCTCCTCTCTAGCTGTGCGTGCGCGCAGTCAAGTAGCTTTACTGTAAGGAGGCACTGCGCTGCAGCTGGCAGGTGGCGCAGCGTCCTCCACACCTGAGATTGATCAGAGGCTAGTCAGTCTTGCTGCCAGGACTGACCAGCCCCTGGGAATTATGGCCAATCCGGTTGGAGTTCTTAGTGCACCAATCACTACACTTTCCCTTTCCCTGGGTTGCCATTGGTCAGTTCCCCAATAAATACTGAACTAGCCCAGTGCTCAGTGCCCGTATTGCTCAGGGTTCGATTTAGTGTTTGTTATTCTTGTGATTGACCCGGCTTTCATCTGACCATCCCAGTTTGCTGCCCGAACCGAACCTTTGCCTGCCCGACCACGAACTCCGTTTGACCCTTTGGATACCGTGTACCTCTGACCACCCGGCTTGACCCTCGGCTAGTTCTGACCATTCTTCTGCCTTACCCTTGTGAGTAGACGCACCTTCGGACTGACTATCTGTGAACGACCTCGGCTTTGGGATTCCTGTTCGTGTTCCTTCCATCTTCACCGTGAGCTGGCACCCTTTGCGCCATTTAATACCTGGTGGCAACCGTGTCCGGCAAGGCATATCGCGCGTCCTGGCTAGTGAGGGCTTGTCTATAGGCAGAAGAGGAGGTGGAGATTTGGGGTTGCCAGCTCACAGAAGGTGGGAGACACACGGGTGTTAGACTCTTACCTGCTCGCCGTTCCGGGTCCCGCGGCGCACTGTTGCGTGGGCCCCAGCGGGCCTCTGCTCGGCGGTCCCCGGGTCATCCGTCCCCTCGGCGCCCCTGTGGGGTCCGGGGGCTGTCGGCACAGGACGCGGCTGATGGCCGCGTCGCAGCCCGCTCCGCGCGGCTGCGCCGGCCTGCTGGGCTTCCGGGTGGCGTGACGCTGCTTTCTCCGGGCGGGGGCGCGCCTGTCTCACGTCGTGCTCGCGCGCGGGCGCGAGCACGTCTCTCTTATGCCTCCCGGCGGCGCTTCCTCCAGCGCGCCCGTCGGGGGCGAGTGTTAAAGTGACCTATCGGCAGCTGGATCCTGGGATCGGACCCAGGGACTGGTCGGCCTGTCTGGCCTGGGCCGTCCAGCTCCTGGGACCGATCCCATCTTAGTTTGTGTGCACCAATCATTGATCTTCCCCCCAATTGCGCCCTTCCCTATTGGCCAGCATTCCCTATAAAGTTTTCCTGCTCCTTCATCCCAGTGCCCGTTATAGCCTCTGGGTTCTGGATGTGCGTTGCAGTGTCTTTTGTGATCATTTGGATATTGGACTTCGACTACCCTTGCTTGCTGCCTGCCCTGACCTTTTGCTTTGCCTGACCACGCCTTTGCCTGACCCTTCTGATACCTCGCTCCGTGACCTCCTGGATTTGACCTCGGCTAGCCTCGACCACCCCTTCGTTACCTCCTTCGGATACCACGCCCCGTGACCTCCTGGTTGACCTCGGCCTGTATTTCGGACTTCTGCCATCCGGCATCCTCATTCGGGATTCCCTGCCAAACATCTTTCTGCACCTTAAGCCGGTATCCTTTGCGCCTTATAAGTCCTGGGGGCAACCGACTGGGAGAGGCATTACCCGCGTCTCCTACAAGCGGGGGCTTGTCTATAGGCAGAAGTGGCGGCGGAGATTGGGGGATACCAGCTCAAGACAGACGGGTGTTTGGTACAGTCCTGACATTATAACGGGCCTAGAAGAATGGACCAAATCCTGGAACAGGTGCAAGCCTTAACAGCGGCGGTGGAGCACCTGGCTCATCGGGTTGCGGCCCAGGAGAACCGTCCTGCTCCTAACGTCCCCAGTCCTCAGGGGACCCCGGCCGCAATGTTTGTGGAACCTAAGATCCCACTTCCTGAAAAATTCCACGGCGACAGGGCAAAATTTGCCAACTTCCGGGACTCTTGTAAATTGTACTTCCAGCTCCGTCCTGTCTCCTCAGGGTCACAAGAGCAAAGGGTCGGCTTAATTGTTTCCCTTCTTCAAGGAGATCCTCAGTCCTGGGCCTTCAGCTTATCAGCTCAGGACCCAATCCGTCTCTCTGTGGATAGCTTTTTTTCTGCGATGGAGGTTCTCTATGATGATCCCGACAAAGGGGCCACAGCTGATGCCAAGTTACGTACTCTTCGCCAGGGACGCCGTCCAGCCGAAGACTACTGCTCAGAATTCCGTCGCTGGGCGGTAGATTCTCGTTGGAACAATCCTGCCCTCTGCGGCCAATTCCGGCTAGGATTGGCTGATACCATCAAGGACACCTTGGTGAACTACCCGGAACCTCAGACCCTAGACGAATTAATGCACCTTGCCATCCGCATTGATCGTCGGCTTCGGGAGAGGCGCCTAGAAAAAGGGTCGCATGCCGAGTCTGCTTCAAGGTCTGAGGTCCTAGTCGTACAACCTTCGGAAGAGCCCATGCAACTAGGTGCCACAAGGCTCACTGAAGGCGAGAGGCGACGACGTTTATCCGAGGGGCTTTGTCTGTATTGTGGTGGAACTGGCCATATGGTCAGACTTTGCCCAAAGAAGCCGTCGGGAAACTCCAGAGCCTAGGGGGTTTCGAGGGGGCCCTCCTAGGCTGTAAGGTATCTCCTCAAGTATCGTCTCCAGTTCTTATTCCAGTTCAGATTAAGATTAATTTTAAGTGTTTGAATCTAAAGGCTCTCCTAGATTCAGGAGCAGCTGGGAACTTCCTAGACTCTGAACTAGCGCAGACTTTAGGAATTATGATCCAGCCCTTGCCGACTCCCATCCGGGTTTCAGCCATTGATGGCACTCCAGTGGCCGGGGGTTTAGTTCGGTTCCGAACCCCTCCTATACAAATCAAAGTGGGAGCCAATAATTCTGAAGTTATCAGTTTTTTGGTATTGAGTATGCCTAGTACCCCTTTAATCTTGGGATTGCCATGGCTGCAGGAGCACAATCCCCAAATTGATTGGGTCTCAGGGCAAATCACTAAGTGGGGACGCCAGTGTTTTCAGAGCTGCTTAGAATTTCCACTCAGGGTCGCGCATCTAGCGCCGGTTGGGGTCCCCACTCCATACTTAGAGTTTGCTGACGTCTTTTCTGAAAGGGCGGCAGACAAACTTCCTCCCCATAGGCCATGGGATTGCCCTATTGAACTTCTCCCCGGTACCATGCCTCCCAGAGGGAGAATATTTAATTTGACCCGAACTGAAACCCTCGCCATGCGGGAATATATTGCCGAGAACTTAGAGAAGGGGTTTATCCGGCCTTCATCTTCCCCAGCAGGGGCAGGGTTTTTTTTCGTGGAGAAGAAAGATGGGGGACTCCGCCCCTGTATTGATTATCGGGGTTTAAATAACATCACGGTAAAGAATAAGTACCCCCTACCACTTATTGAGGGACTATTTACACAGGTGGTTGGGGCGCAGGTCTTTTCTAAACTCGATCTCCGGGGGGCCTATAACCTCATTAGAATTAGGCAGGGGGACGAGTGGAAGACGGCCTTCAATACCCTTGAAGGGCATTATGAGTATCTAGTAATGCCTTTCGGCCTGTGCAATGCCCCCGCGGTCTTTCAAAGTTTCGTTAACGAAATTTTTAGGGACTATCTTGGCCGCTTTGTGGTCGTTTATTTAGACGACATTTTAATTTTTTCTTCGTCCCTTGAGGAACACCGCAAACATGTGTGTTTGGTCTTGCAAAAACTTAGGGAAAACTGTTTATATGCTAAGTTAAAGAAATGTCAATTTGAAGTGTCAGAGGTCCCGTTTCTCGGTTACATTATCTCTAAATCTGGTCTATCCATGGATCAATCTAAGGTGAAGGCAGTCTTAGAATGGGAACAGCCCAGGGATTTGAAGGGCCTGCAAAGGTTTCTGGGCTTTGCTAATTTCTATAGGAGGTTCATTAAAAAATTTTCTGCCCTTGTTACACCATTAACTAATCTGACCAAGAAAAGCGGGTACCCCTCAGTGTGGCCTGTTCAAGCTGTCCAGGCCTTCGAGAATCTTAAAAGGGTGTTTAGTGCGGCTCCCGTCCTAGTCCACCCTGATGAGCAACGACCCTTCTTTGTGGAGGTAGATGCTTCTGAAGTCGCAGTTGGGGCAGTCTTGTCACAGTATTACGGGTCACCTGAACGCCTCCATCCATGTGCCTTCTTTTCCAAGAAATTCTCAGCGGCCGAAAGAAATTACGATATCGGCAATAGAGAATTATTGGCCATCAAGTTAGCCTTTCAGGAATGGAGACACTGGCTGGAGGGGGCTCAGTATCCAGTCACGGTCTTTACGGATCATAAAAATCTAGAATACATTCAATCTGCTAAGAGATTAACTCCTAGACAGGCTCGCTGGTCCTTATTCTTTTCTCGATTTAACTTTTCTATAACCTATAAGCCCGGATCCAAAAACATTAAAGCAGATGCCCTGTCTCGGAGTTTTTCCGCTCCCGACTTACCTGAAAGGTTGGTTTCTCCCATTTTACCCCACTCCCCAGTGGTAGCCGCTATCCAACCCCAACTTCCTGACCTTACTCAGTTCCAGGCCCAAGCTCCTCCTGGGAAACCTGACTCAACCCAGTTTGTGCCTTCTACTTACCGGACTGACTTTTTGTCCCATTTTCATGATACCAAAACAGCGGGTCATCCAGGGGTCAAGAAAACCATTGCTTTATTAACGCGCCAAGTTTGGTGGCCCTCTCTCAGGAAGGACGTTCAAAGATTTGTCTCCACTTGTAAAGTCTGTGCCCGAAGTTAATCCTTAAGGCATTCTCCTGAAGGCCCACTCCTTCCATTATCCATTCCCGCCTCTCCGTGGACCCATCTGGCCATGGATTTTGTTACTGACCTTCCCCCTTCCCAGGGATATACTGTTATTTGGGTAATTGTGGACCGCTTTAGCAAGATGGCTCATTTCATTCCTTTAAAGAAACTCCCCTCAGCCCAAACATTAGCTCAACTCTTCATCACTCACATTTTTAGAATCCATGGTATTCCCATAGATATTGTTTCGGATAGGGGGGTCCAGTTTGTCTCCCGGTTTTGGAGGGCTTTCTGTACTAAGTTGGGTTTCACTGTCTCCCTTTCCTCGGCTTTCCATCCGCAGTCGAATGGACAAACCGAGAGAACAAATCAGTCCTTGGAACAGTATTTGCGTTGTTTTACGGCTGATACCCAAACTGACTGGGCCTTCTTCTTACCATTTGCGGAGTTTGCATTTAACAACGCTGCACATTCTTCCACGGGGGTTTCTCCCTTCCATTGTGTTTATGGCAAGGACCTGAAGTTTTCTGCCCTTCCGGACCAACCCTCTAGAGTTCCCTCCGTGGATGAATGGGTTTCCAAATGGCCAGAGGAATGGAATAAGATCCAACAACATCTAACTAAGGCCGCTCTTCAGCAGAAAAAATTTTCAGACCGCAAACGTTCCTCTAACCCTAGTTATAAGGTGGGAGACTGGGTTTGGCTTTCAACTAAGAACTTGGCACTACGCCAGCCCTCCGCTAAGTTAGGACCTAAATGTATTGGTCCCTTCCCCATAGTACGGAAAATTAATCAGGTCACGTTTCAGTTGGCCCTCCCTTCGTCCATGAAGATTTGCAGGTCTTTTCATGTTTCTCTTCTTAAATCTGCTAGAAACCATGAACCCGATAAGCGCCCCGGTCCTGAGTTAGTCGATGGTCATCAGGAATTTGAAGTCGCCCGAATTCTTGACTCCCGCCTTTTTAGGAACTCTCTTCAGTATTTAATTGACTGGAAGGGGTACGGCCCGGAAGAAAGATCTTGGGTTCCAGCCAGAGAGGTTCATGCGCAGAATCTGGTGAAGAGATTTCATAAGGAGAATCCATTGAAACCCAGCTTGGAGGGTCCAGTGGCCCCTCCTCAGGGGGGGGGGTAATGTTAGACTCTTACCTGCTCGCCGTTCCGGGTCCCGCGGCGCACTGTTGCGTGGGCCCCAGCGGGCCTCTGCTCGGCGGTCCCCGGGTCATCCGTCCCCTCGGCGCCCCTGTGGGGTCCGGGGGCTGTCGGCACAGGACGCGGCTGATGGCCGCGTCGCAGCCCGCTCCGCGCGGCTGCGCCGGCCTGCTGGGCTTCCGGGTGGCGTGACGCTGCCTTCTCCGGGCGGGGGCGCGCCTGTCTCACGTCTCTCTTATGCCTCCCGGCGGCGCTTCCTCCAGCGCGCCCGCCGGGGGCGAGTGTTAAAGTGACCTATCGGCAGCTGGATCCTGGGATCGGACCCAGGGACTGGTCGGCCTGTCTGGCCTGGGCCGTCCAGCTCCTGGGACCGATCCCATCTTAGTTTGTGTGCACCAATCATTGATCTTCCCCCCAATTGCGCCCTTCCCTATTGGCCAGCATTCCCTATAAAGTTTTCCTGCTCCTTCATCCCAGTGCCCGTTATAGCCTCTGGGTTCTGGATGTGCGTTGCAGTGTCTTTTGTGATCATTTGGATATTGGACTTCGACTACCCTTGCTTGCTACCTGCCCTGACCTTTTGCTTTGCCTGACCACGCCTTTGCCTGACCCTTCTGATACCTCGCTCCGTGACCTCCTGGATTTGACCTCGGCTAGCCTCGACCACCCCTTCGTTACCTCCTTCGGATACCACGCCCCGTGACCTCCTGGTTGACCTCGGCCTGTATTTCGGACTTCTGCCATCCGGCATCCTCATTCGGGATTCCCTGCCAAACATCTTTCTGCACCTTAAGCCGGTATCCTTTGCGCCTTATAAGTCCTGGGGGCAACCGACTGGGAGAGGCATTACCCTCGTCTCCTACAAGCGGGGGCTTGTCTATAGGCAGAAGTGGCGGCGGAGATTGGGGGATACCAGCTCAAGACAGACGGGTGTTTGGTACAGTCCTGACAACGGGGCATTACAAAGAGATAACAAGGTATGAAAGGGTTCTGTCAGGGGGAAGCTAAATCAAAATAAGAAAATGATGGATAAAGGAAACTGCGGTAGAGACAACAAGAATTGAAGAAGTTGAGGCAGAGAAGACAGAATGGAAGAAGAGAAGAGCTAGAGCAAAAACGGAAGTGAAGAGGAAAACTTGGAAAGAAGCAGAGAAGACAGAAAAGATTTTAAGACCTTGGTTGATGGGACAGGAAGTGAGGAAGAGATAAATTTAGAGCTGGTTAGAGGAAACAGGAATTTAAGAAGGTGATGGAGGCAGTGGTAAATGGGACAGGAAGTTAGGAACAAAGGAAACTGATGTAGAGAAGACAGGAAGTAACAAAACAAGAAAATTAGAGCAAGGGTAAAGGAGACAAGAAGTGACGAAGGTGATGGAGGTAGATGGGACATGAAGTTAGGAAGAAAGGAATCTGAGGTAGAAGAGATAGAACAGACAGGATGCAAGAAAACAAAAGCAGGGGTAGAGGAGACCGGAAGTAAGGAACAAGACTGAGTCGGTAAGCAGAAGCCTGACTCCGACTCCTGAATTTTATCAGGGTCCGACTCCTTCATAAATAGCCAATAATTAGTGATAAATTTCCTGTAGTAAAATCGTAAAAATCTCTACATTGAATAGACAGTATGGCTACAGTACTTATATGGAACATCAAGCATATTGATTGGAATACAAATTCTGAGCAAGTAACCTAAAGCGGAGGTGCTCAAACCTTTTGAAGCGTGCGGCCCATATAAGCGATTTGAAAACTGGTCATGGGCCATAATAAAAAAGTTCAGAATTTGAGGTCATTCATAGAAATATAAAGAAGGCTGAATAAAAAAAAATAAAATCAGCATCAGAGCAAAAAACAGGCTAATGTATCCCTTTGCCCGGAATGTCCTGCTGTGTGAAACCCCCCAGGTCATCTGAACAAACTCACCTCTTCCCAGTCCTATGGCGCATTCGCAGCTGCTTGTCCAAACTGCACACTTGTATCCGCACGAGCCCCTTCGTCCAGGAGCTCGTCTAATGCGAGCGGATCTGAGCGCACTGGCGGACGCATCCACTGCTACTCTTTAATAGGGAGCGTGCCTGCAACGGTCATCCACAAATGCCTGTTGCGGGCACGCACCCTGGTAAAAGGATAGCAGGGATGCGGCCGCTGCTCGCGCATGTGCCATTGGACTGGGAACAAAGGTGAGTTTTTGGGCGACCTGGGGGATTTCATACAGCGGGGTGCTCCAGGGGGTGCGAGTATGCCTGTCCTGGTGTTTCAGACTCCTGGGTGGGTTTTGGTCCTCTTTAAAATTCGTATCCAAGCAATAACATGAAAAAGGTAGCATTATGAGTCTATCCCCCATCGCTGGGCAGACATGGTGGCATCCATCAATATGACTTTACGTCCCTTAACACTCCTACACCATTTATTGGCTTGGGTACACGTGTGCAGAACACGCTTTAGAATGACCCCTCCATTGCAATGAATGGAATAGGCTTGTGGGGTTGCTTGTGTGACATGTGAGGCCGCCAGTGCTGGAAGATGGAATCACTGGCTCCCCCACCATAAAGATGCCGGCACTGCATTGAGGAGCTGCGAGGGGAATCTGAACCTGCACAGAAGAGCTGCAGAGATAAACTTTTTTGTTTTGGCCTGGACAATAGCTGTCTGGGGCAAACTATAGAAAGATGCCCCAAGACGTTTAGCTCCGCTCCGCTCCCCAATCTGGGGGAGTGGGGGTCAGGCCGAGGCTGCTGAGCCACCAATGATTGACTTAAAAAAACACTGTGTACAGCGCGCCTCTGATTCCCACTGAACCATAAAAGAGGAACAACACACCCAATTTTCACTTTTCGGATGCTGTTCATCTTAGTGGGGGCATTCCAAATTGGGCTGCCCCACTGTGTATTCCCCCAGGTCACCCCATTCACTCACCTTCCTGTTGCTCACACAGCGCAGGCGCACAGTGCTCGTTCTCAGGGTGCCTGCTAAACCAATCACCATGCCTCTAACCGTGTGCACACCAGCGTCCGGCCTTTCTGAATGGGCAGCGAGGGCGCGTGACGGCTGGAGGTGAGCAGGGGTATACGGCCGGTGGCACACTCGGCTCCCTGACTGCAAAGCTGCCTGGACAGGCGCTTAGCCGAGCGGCGCTGAAGGGAGCATCCCCTGCTCAATTCCAGCCAGTGCGTGCCCACACCACCCATTCAAAAAGCCCGGACACTGGTGTGCACACGGTTAGAGGCATGGTGATTGGTTGAGCAGGCACCCCGAGAACGAGCACTATGCACCTGTGCTGTGTGAGCGACAGGAAGTTGAGTGAATGGGGTGACCTGGGGTGAGCGCATGGCTAGAGGTCAGCCGGGATGTGGCAGCGGCGTAGAGACAAGGTGAGTGAAACAGGGATTCTGTGGGTTTTTACACACCCAATTCTGGATGCCCCAAGGAGTATAACACGGATGACCCTGGAGTCTTTTAGACTCCAGGGCCTCCAATGTTCCTCTTTAATGAGATATTAATAATAACAATAAAAATAAATTAAAAAACAGATCCAGCGATTTCTGCACCCCCTCCCCTTGGTAGTGCCACCTAAGGAGGCTGCCTTACATGGCATCATTACAGGGGCACCTTTGCCTTGGAGCAAACACCCGGCTGCTTTGCTGCTTCTCACTGACAAGGGCCTTAGATTGAAAGAACATAAATATATTTATTAACAATAATATTTCTAAACTTCCTATGAAAGTTAAATTTATTATACAGTGATAGAAAGAGATTTTTTTTCCATACTGAGTTGGTATCTCTTTTCCGATGCCAACCCAAACTAGCTCCGAATCGAACTCTGACTCCACAGCCCCGATGAGGAAGAAAGAAAAGTTTTATACTATTGCAAGAACATGTATCCCATGATGCAGTGGAAAAATACAGTGCGTGTTCCTCGATCATTGACCTCCAATCTTTCACCGTACTGTGGGACAAAATCCAAACAAGTGTTATTTATGATACTGAATGCAATCAGTGAACATGATTTAATATAAAGTTTATTTCGATGTGACAGCTCTTCTCTGGAAAGGGAAGTCTTCCATTTTTTTTTTAGACAAAAATAACAATTAGACGATTAATTTCAGCTGCCGGGACAGACAGATGTGAGTGTGTGGTGGTCGGCATGCCAGATCTCCAGCAGCTGGGGCAGTGTATACTGTCACTGCCAGGAAATCATAATATATTTAAATCACACTTTCTAAACACCAATATAGTGCTGATCAAACAATATTCCTTAGGACTAAGAAGAGGTTAAGTAATGGTAAATTATATATATAAGTCTAAAGTGGTCCAAAGCCTATGATTTTTTAACTAACTAACCGATTTTAACTTTTAATGATTTGGAATGAAGGAACGGCACAGGTCCCTGTTTGTAAATACATCCCAGCATCCCTTCACCCCCCTCCCCTCCAGCATGGTGTGCCCACACCAGCCATTCAGATAAGTCTGATGTGGGTGCGAGCATCAGATGGAGGTACACCTAGGATGCAGCTATGGGATCAATGGGCTGGTGAATACTGTATTTTTCGCACTATAAGACGCACCTATATGTGCCCGGGGATGGGTCGATGGGAAGTAAGTATTAAAATCTATATATATTTTTTTTTCTACATGTGTTGGTGTCTTTTTTTACATTTAACCCTTTGTGATCCATGAGACCCCCATACCAGTTCACCAGGTGACCCCCATTAACCCCAGCCCCCCATTACCTCTCCAAAGCCCGGGGGGGGGGCAGAAGAGCCTGGGGTCATTTAGGCTGTGCGGCCCTGTTCTACAAGCACTGCATAGCTGGTCCCTAGGCTATTTACGACGTTTTTTGAGTTTTTAACACTTAAAAATAAAGAACAATTGGGTCTCCCCACATAGGGGTGTCATTTTTTTTAAATTAACCCTTCATGTCCCATCACTCAGCAGGTATAAAAGACTTCCAACATCAGCAGGAGAGCTAGAAGCCAGAGTGTTCAGAGTGGGAGACAGTGTTCTGTAGGTAAGTATTAAAAAAAAAAAGTTGAAATGCTAAAATAGGGGTGCCCCAGTGTGCCCCAGGGAATGGACCAAACCCCAGGATAGTCAAAATCCTGGGTTTTGGTCCACTTTAAAGCAGAGCTCCAGTCCAAATGACTTTAGGTCTCTTTTAACAACCGATCACCTGGGAGCCTGATTTGAGATGTCCCTAAGGTTAAAGCAGAGCAAAATACAGTCCCTGTCCCCCTCATCAAGTTTTGGTCTGCTTAACAGGGGATTCCAATTTGGGGAAACCACTGAAATCCTACCTCGCTCCACGCTCCCACGCACATGCATGTACTCCCGCCTAATCGGATTAGATTCTCACCCATATTAATGTCTGGCAATCTATTCTAAATACTTGGATTTGCTGGGGTGCCTACTGGCACCTGCATGCCCCCACCACCATGCTGATGGAGGGGTGCTGGGGATGCCATTTGGAGCCTGCACATGCATTGTAGGAACATGTATATAGTTATATGGACAATCCCGTGGGTCTTACACTGTAGGGCATCCTGGAGTACCATCCTAGGTTTTGGTCCTTGTCCCTCGATTTTCGAATACCCCGCGTTCCTCCGACAGTCCCACATCGTATACCCCGATAGTCAAATCCTGGGTGTTGGTCCACTTTAAGGGGGTGGGTTATTTATTAGATTATTATTTATTCATTATTTATTAGGATTCACTTTTTTGAAATGTTTAAAACATGTTTTTCTTTTACATTTGTTTTATATAAATATGACTGTGTAAGAATTCCAGTGTTATCTGCACAGTGTTTCCTCCACATTGTAAACAGGTGCCTGACGTTCATATAACGAGGACATTCCCCTCCTGATGTGTTCCATAAACATCACAAAGCCCCCTTACACCACTCATGTCATCCCACAATGCATCTCTCTAAGGCCTATCTTAAGGCAGGGAAGCAATGCAGTGGGGTCATTCCTCACGATCTGATGGAAAGCATTCTGCGGATCTTCACCCTCCGGAGCAGCCAGATAAAGCAGCAAAACTTTCCGGGAAGGAGAACTTATTGGAGCCAGAGTTATGGGAAGAATTTCCTGCATTCCCTGTGTGTTCAAGCTTCTGTTCCTTCCAAATTCTAAAGAAAACACATTTCATTGTGCTGGAAAGAAGCAGCAGAAGGTGGTGGAGAGAATTCAGAGTGGAGAGGATGACAGCCAGGGTGGGACAGAGAATCATCAGCAGCAGAGAGGAATAGAAAGAAGCAGTGTGGATGACAGCCTGAAAGATGCAGCAGAGAAGAGGACATCAGGCTGCAGAGAGAAGTAATGGAGAGAAGCAGGCAGTGTGCTGAATCCCCCTAAGGTGGAGAAACTCTCCAAAAAGTTTTCTATATAAGCGGAGTCACTCCAAAAGATAGGCTAGGGTGGAAAAACTTTCCAAAATGTATTGATGAAGAGATAACTCACACATTGCAGAAAGCTGTAAGCTGCTAACATTGTGATAGCCGGCTTTGTATTAGCTATACAATGTAACTCAGAAGGGTGTGGCTATGGTTACAATTGTAACATGAGCCACATGTCTGGCTGTTACAATGTAACACAGCAGGGAGCTGTCCATGTTTTTACAGTGTAACAGCAGGGACTCTGCCCTGCTTGTTAAAATGCACAGTCCAGCAGCAGAGTAAACAAGCATGAGTTTAATTACTCTCATTGTTGCTGTCTATGTACTGTAGCAACACCCCTGACAGTAAGGGCCCCACTGCCAACCACCAAAGCAGTCTACAGTACATTATATCTGCTTTTTTATGAATTCTCCCTGGGGAGAACTGCTTAGCTCTAACTGCCTGACCCCAGAGATATCTCATTTAGTGCCCTTTAAAACCCATTTTGAGCTGCTTAGAGAGGAACAAAACCCACCTCACTTTCTTGGGGTTCTTTCCTCCCTGGTGGAGCATCCTAATTTAGGCCCTTATTTATGAAGGAATAGCGACAGGTAGCGACTGGTGAGCGACCGGTAATGACGGGCCCCGCCACGAGAACGCCGGCTCCCCACCACAATCACACATTTATCAAGCCGATCCTGCTTAGTGACTGAGATAGCGCCAGATAGCCACTAATTCATCATTATTCCAGCCTCAGCCCACAGCGCCAGCGTCCGACCTTGAACAGCGACAGGTATGACCTCTCACTACCTGGCGCTCTCCAATGCATTTCAATGGAACAATCTTTAAATATTCATAATTAATTGTTATTAATGTTTTTTTTTTTTTTTTAAATGTGAAAAATTCTGTGACCACTTCTGCCATGTTAGATAATTTTTTTAAGGTAAAAAAAAAAAATTGTGCAGAATTGATATTACAGGTCTGATATTATTGTATTCATATTACTTAATTCTTTAAAAAAATTTTTTTGGTTTCCAAAAATATGGTGGTTTGGGGGTTAAAAAACGTTTAACACATCGCCGCCAGCGCTCTGGGGTTTAAACATGCATTTCACAGCGCGAGAATTTTTTGAGGGTGATTTTTTGATGAATATGGTGGGAGCCGGTCGTTCTGACCAGTCGCTATCATGCGCACCCATACATCGCGGAACCTGTCAAATAGCGACTCGTCACCCCGTATTCAACATTACTGCACACCGACTCAGTGGCTATCAACAACCGAACAATGGCCAAGCACAGCGACTACTAGCGGGCGCTGTGAAAATATTGCTACAGTCGCTCAACTGTCGCTACCTGCCGCTATTAATGAATCAGCCTCTTAGGCTACCCCACTGTGTGTTTTCCCCAGGATTGCTGAAAAACTCACCTCTCCCTGGTTCCCACATGGGCTGCTCAGCCTATCAGAAGTGCTCATTCAATTCAGATTTCCTTTGTCACTCTGAGCTCAGTGCAGCAATGAAATCTGCATATCGGGAGCATCTCCACTCTAGCTGTGGGCATACCCGTGCCTGTCATTCAGAAAGACCTGGTGCGGGTACATGTCCCAGATAGAAGTGTGTTAGTGATGCAGGAGCCGCTCCAGGAAGAGGTGAGTAGATTGGGTGATCCAGGGGGTTACACATAGAGCAGAAGACCACCGTTCCTCTTTAAAGTGGACCAAAACCCAGGATTTTGATTATCCTGGGTTTTGGTCCTTGCCTCCAGAGCACCCCAGTCAAAGCCCCCAGGTCACCCGAACACCTCTTCACAGTCCTACTACGCATGTGCAGCTGCTTGGCCAATCAGTGCGCTCGGATAACCTTGAGCCATCTGGCAGCCGCATCCCCCGGCTCTCCACACCATATTTAACAAAAAACTACACACACATAAAGCTGGGCGCTGTAGCATAGAGCGCCAGACGCTCTGATTAAAGTTTGTTTTTGAACACATCCAATAGTAACAAAGAGAAAACACATGGACTGACATTGTTTTAACATTGTGCCAGACCCGTAATGACAATTCTGCATAAAAATATAAAAAGGTCAAAAAAGTTTATAAAATTGTTTGTTTGCAGCCAGGAGACGTCACACAATGATTTGAGCAAAAAAAAGGTTTTAATTACCAAACACACTGTTTAAACACGAACAAATGAAGCCCATTGAAATGTATGGGAGAGCGACACTGAGCGAAAGGTAATACCTGGCACTCTGGAAGCTAGAGCACCGGCGCTATACGCTGAGCCGCCTCTAGCAATACATGTGAAAGCAACAAGAAAAAAGCAGGTGAGGGCACCACTAACAATTACAAAACTGTATTACATCCAGAAGGTGCACCCTGGGCTCCCCACATTTATGCAGCGCAAGCTAAAGAACAACCCAACCAGGGAGTCCAAACAGAACCGGGGCACTCAACCAGATAAAGCATTAATTGAAATATTTATTGTATAGACTAAGCCATCAAAGAGTATAAAAAACACAAATGACACATTGACAAAAGACTTTAAAACACCCAGGGCAAATAAGACTACAATACATATATAAGATTAATCAATAATAAATAAATCACAATGCTATCAGTATTATTACAGTAAGTCAAATGAGTACAAAATATATGCGGCTTCTCAATCTATTATAAATGCATCATACCCCATAATAGTTCCTAAATGCAAAACACTTTTTAATCCACTAATTAATCCTTAGTAACCCCTAATAACAATGCACACTGTATATATAAAGTGACCGTGCTAAATACATGACTAATGCCTAATATAAAGTGCTATAAAAAACAAAAATAATAATTATAGCCTAACTACAATACATACTAGATACTATTTGTGCAATTGATCAGTGCAAACTCTAAAGTGCTAATGAAATAAATAATGTTTAAAATGCCAGCAGTTGATAATGCATCAAGCTAGCATGTAGTCTACAGACTCCACTGGCTATCATTCAAGGGCCATGGCAGTCTGGATAAGTGAATTACAACAATAATAAGGAATTGGTGATTGCAAGATTGTGAGATTTCAAAGCCACATGTGAAACAAATAATCAAACCCGGGTGTGCAAAGCTCCCCCGCGTGCTCCGCAACTTCTGTAGGGGGTGAGTGATTCCCACCTCTGTCTCCTTTTGGGCTCTTGGCTCCCCCCTCCCCAGGCCCACCGCCCAATGCGCATGACTTTCGAAGGGTGTGCAGCAGGTGCAGCACATTACTGCATCTCACACAACCCCAGCAGCAGCAGCCAGCACACATCCTCACCTCCCACCGGATATCCGGCAAGTGGAACCCAAACGACATCACCACTTACCTACAGGCCCACATCACCCATACGTGCACGGCCAGTAGGCCGCAGCACGGGCGCGGACACAGATGTAACAGGGTCCGCGCTCATCCCCACATCCCCGTCATCCCATCCCGTCCGGGCAATGATCCGGCCGCCATCATTAACCCAGCAGGGAAGGGAGGGTGTTTTAATAGGCTGGTTTTCCTGTGTGCTGGGCCCCCCTTGCCTCATATACACTATGCCCCACCTCATCCTCCCATCTGCGGCCCCACTCACTCCCTCCCCCTCTCCTGTCTTCTTTCCCTCCCCTCCCTGCTGGGTTAATGATGGCAGCCGGATCATTGCCCGGACGGGATGGGATGACGGGTATGTGGGGATGAGCGTGGACCCTTTTGGCCGTGCACGGATGGGTGATGTCCGTAGGTAAGTGGTGATATCGTTTGCGTTCCACTTGCCGGATATCCAGTGGGAGGCGAGGATGTGTGCTGGCTGCTGCTGGGGTTGTGTGAGATGCAGTAATGTGCGGCACCTTCTGCACACCCTTCGGTAGTCATGCGCATTGGGCGGTGGACCTGGGGAGGGGGGAGCCAAGAGCACAAAAGGAGACAGAGGTGGGAATCCCTCACCCCCTACAGAAGATGCGGGCGCACAGCGGAGCGCGCGGGGGAGCTTTGCACACCCGGGTTTGATTATTTGTTTCACATGCGGCTTTGAAATCTTTTCAACATCAATTCCTTATTATTGTTGCAATTCACTTATCCAGACTGCCATGGCCCTTGAATGATAGCCAGTGGAGTCTGTAGATTACATGCTAGCTTCATGCATTATCAACTGCTGGCATTTTAAACATTATTTATTTCACTATCACTTTAGAGTTTGCACTGATCAATTGCACAAATAGTATCTAGTATGTATTGTAGTTAGGCTATAATGATTATTTTTGTTTTTTATAGCACTTTATATTAGGCATTAGTCATTTATTTAGCACGGTCACTTTATATATACAGTGTGCATTGTTATTAGGGGTTACTAAGGATTAGTCACATTTTTTACTCTTGTGTTTTGCATTTAGGAACTATTATGGGGTATGATGCATTTATAATAGGTTGAGAAGCCGCATATATTTTGTACTCATTTGACTTAATAATAATGATAGCATTGTGATGTATTTATTATTGATTAATCTTATATATGTTGTGACAGACTCTGCCTTTGGATTTTAAAGGCACTGTTTTTGCATAGACCCATTACTTTCATTTTCTTGAGCATGTCCCAGACAGACTGCCATTGTGTTATTGATTGCGTTACAGACTGCCATTGTCTTATTGATTGTGTTACAGACTGCCATTTTATTGTTGATTGTGTTACAGACTGCTATTGTTCTACTGATTGTGTTATCGGCAGAGTTGAGGGATTGTGTGCCCTGATCCCATTGGTCTGTGGGTTTGTCATGCAGTTCTCCATCAGGTCCACGGGGGAGGTCCCCTTGCATGGAGCCTTGCATATAAGGCACAGGGTGGCACTAATAAAGTTCAGTTCATCTTCACCCTCAATACTGAGTTTTGTCTCTTATTGGGGGAAACGCTATATTACAATTCACTAGCCCTTGTAAGGGCTGTTCCTGTTTCCTCACGGACGACTCTGGAATTCCAGCAGCACCTCTTACGATTGGGAAAAGGACGTCTCTGGCGGGGAAGCCCTCCGGCGATAAAGGTTATCGCTACAATTCTCTTCTTGGCTTCTTGTAACAGACATGACGTGATGCAGACAAAACCCCCGGGTCTCCTCGACCAGTGGGCTGGAGTCGGCAGTCTGTAACACAATCAACAATACAATGGCAGTCTGTAACACAATCAATAACACCATGGCAGTCTGTAACGCAATCAATAACACAATGGCAGTCTGTCTGGGACATGCTCAAGAAAATGAAAGTAATGGGTCTATGCAAAAACAGTGCCTTTAAAATCCAAAGGCAGAGTCTGTCACATATGTATTGTAGTCTTATTTGCCCTGGGTATTTTAGTGTTATGTTTTAAAGTGTTTTGTCAATGTGCCATTTGTGTTTTTTATACTCTTTGATGGCTTAGTCTATACAATAAATATTTCAATTAATGTTTTATGTTTGAGTGCCCGGTTCTGTTTGGACTCCCTGGTTGGGTTGTTCTTTAGCTTGCGCTCTAGTAATACATGCAACGCTACATGGCGCTGTTAGAGACGCTCGCCAGATCCGCTTTCTTAAATGTGGTTTTGCGTCCGGCGTTCACCTCTACGAAGCACTACCTGGCGCTATCCCTTCTTAAGTAACCCCCTTTATATCCACTTTAAATATGCAACTAGTGACCTGAAAAATGTGCTAATCAGCAGAATCCCCCGGTCATGTCACGGGCAGCGATATGGGGAGTGGGATGCTGTTTGGGTTCTTCGGGCTGTCAGGCGCTCACGTGTTGCTGCCCTGACTCATTCCAGATGTGTGAAGGAAAAAAAAAATCTCCCGGTCATACGTCACTGTACAAGAAGCCACTGCAAGCACAGAAGCCACTACTGAGCAGCGGTACAACGAACAGCAGGTTCCCCCGATCATCCAACCAATCGCACCCCCTGCCCGGACCATCATGCACCTCCTGCCATGCCTGCTGCTGCTGCTCTACAACTGCGCCGACGCCAACTTCACCTCCATCAAGTGGCAACGCGGTAATCCTCTATCCTATCATATTATTATCTATAAATTATTATTAGATTCATGTTGTATTATAATTATTCAGACTATTATTATAATCAAATTCTTACTAAAATTATACAAACTATTATTAGCTGCATTTTGTATTATAAATATTTATACAATTATTATAATCATATGCATACTAACATTTTTCAAACTATTATTAGATTCACATAGTATAATTATTTAAACTATCATTATAATCAAATTCCTACTAAAATTATTCAAACTATTAATGGATGCATGTTGTATTATAATTATTTATACAATTATTATAATCATATGCGTACTAACACAGTTCAAACTATTTTTAGATTCAGGTATTATAATTATTTGTACTATTATTATACTCCTATTCATACTAAAATGATTCAAACTATTATTAGAATCATATTCATATTATAATAAATCATGCTATAATTAGAATTGTATTTGTATTATAGTTATTCATACTATTATTAGAATCGTATTCATATTATAATAAATTATGCTATAATTAGAATTGTATTCGTATTATAATTATTCATATCTATTCCACACTGTACCTACATATGTACAGTAGCAGACCTTCCATGGACTTTTTAAGTGGACCTTGACCCTCTGGGTCCTGGTCCATATGGTCTCTAAACTAAAATAACTCTTTCTCATGCCATTAGTGAGCCCTGAAAGCTATCTTATGGGGGACAGGAAACGGTTTCCTGCCCTGTCGTACAATGCTCCATGCCTGGTTTTGGACTCTATAGGTTTCTTTAAAGTGGACCAAAACCCAGCTCGATCAGCCCGGGTAGATCGATTCCCTCCCCACGGGGCATCCAAAATCAGGATGTCCCGCTGTGTGAAACCCCCCAGTTTTCCCCATTCACTTACCTTGCTCCCAGTCTAACAGCGCATGCGCGAGCCGCACCCACATCTGCGCTATCCCTCTAGCAGGGCGTGTGCCTGCGTCTAATGCACGCTCCCTGTTAGAGGGAAGAGAGGGATGCGACCGCCAGTGCGCTCGGAGACGCTGGCCTTAGACGCTGTCTTAGATGCCGTGACATCAGCGGCTCCGAGCGTGCTGATTGGATGAATGCCGCGCATGCACCACAGGACTGGGAAGAGGTGAGTTTCTTCGGGCGATCTGGGGGGTTCACACAGCAGGGCATTCCCGGGGGAAAAGACAAAACCCAGGATAGTCAAAATGGAATTAACAGAGGAGACGTAAAGTAAAAAATCCTGCCAAATTGACTGGCCCAATAGTGATTGCTGAAAGATACTTTTACTTAGGATCCCGTTTGTTAATGTGTTGAAAAAAATCACACACTCATTGCGTTTTTAGATCGAACCAAATGGAAAATTGTGTATTTTCCTACTTTCATTTACTTTGGATTGAATGTAAAAATTATTGTTGGGATGACCTAGTGGAAGGGACACTACTGAAGCATTTGCTTTAGGTACAGGCTTCCATTTGTTTGTAGGTCCTCTTTAAGTGTCAGAGAGCACCCAGTGGCAACTTTGATGCAAAAGACTAGGGTTGGGGAGTGTATAATGCAGGGCCGTAGCTAGGGGGAAGCAGGGGGGCACTTGCCCTGGGTGTAACAGGTCAGGGGGGTGCCAAAGGGGGGCCTGAGAACTAGTGGGGGCATCATAATGGCACAGTAAAGATCATTTTAAAGAAGGGGTGCAACACCTGGGAAGTCCTTGTCCTACGAAGGAAAAAAGGTGAGTGTGAAGTAGGTGATTATACGTGAAAGCTGATTCATCACTAACGCCAGGTATCGGCAGGGGCGTGCTGGCCATAGGGCATACCGGGCAGAATCCCGGTAGGCCGGCACATGGCAAGGCCACAACCGCGGGAAGAGGGGTGGCGGCCGATGAGCAGAGAAGTGGAATGGGTGGAGGCCGCTCTGCCCGCTGCCACCGGCTCCGCTCTGTGTGTGAGAGTGGCGGCGGTGGGCAGAGCGGCCTCCACCCATTCCACTTCTCTGCTGATCGGCCGCCACCCCTTCATCCGCGATCGCGGCCTTCGTTCACTCTATCTGCGGCAACAATCGCGGATGAAGGGGTTTCGGCCGCCGCTCTCACACACACACTGATTTTAACAGGCAGCTCCTGGCTGTTGCGCGTAGATTGGGGGGCGTCAATGGGTGGCGTCCATTGTTTTTATTGGACGCCGGTCATATGGGGCACGCCCAGCAACCAGCGCGCAACAACCAGGAAATGCCCGCGCGTGTGTATGAGAGCGGCGGAGGCTGCCAGCGCGCAACAACTGGTGTGTGTGTGTGTCGGGGGACATTATGTGTGACATTACTATACTATACTGGGCCAGGAACAGTGCAGCAGGGCCGGCGTGCCCCAAAAAGTCCCGGGACGTTTTATAGTCCCAGTCCGGCCCTGGGTATCGGCATATGAGTGTCTGTATAGTAGCATTTAGAGTGACCGCTAGTAGACACTGTAAGCGGTATCGGGCGCTGTAACAGAGGGCCTAAGTCGCTGTAGTAACCTGGCTGGCATTGATTAATGTGATGTATGTTGGGCGCTCTAACGCTAGTACAGCGCTGCAGGAAGCGAAAGGTAGCATCAGCTCAGTGCGACGGACTCTCGGTGCTCCACACCATACTTATCAATGAAGGACACACACAGCGTAGGTGCTCTGGATCTGGTCGCTATAGTATAGAGCGGCAGACGCTGTGTGATTAAAGTCTGTTTTTGAACACATATCCACCTGTAACAAAGAGAAAACACATGGAATGACATTGTTGTAACATTGTGACATTTAAAGATGAAATATAACCGCGCTATTATTTCTTAATATTAGTGATTTTGGTAAGTTATTCAATTATTATTGCTCAACGTGTGTTAATCCTTTACCCCTATGGACATTGTGACATTAACACTTTAGTGCCAGACCTGTAATGACAATTCTGCATAAAAATATAAAAAGTCAAAAAAGTTTCTAAAAGTGTTTGTTTGCAGCCAGGAGAGGTCACACAATGATTGGAGCAAAATAAATAAATAAATAATGTCAAACGCGCTGTTTAAACACAAACAAATGAAAGCCCATTGAAATGTATGGGAGAGCGTCACTGAGTGAAAGGTAATACCTGGCGCTCTGGACCCTAGAGCGCCGGCGCTATATGCTTAGCCGCCTGTAATAATACATGTGACGCTACATGGCGCCAGCATCAGCTTCATAAATGTGGTTTTGTGTACAGCACCCGGCGTTCACCAGACGCTGCCTGCCGCTACGAGGCGCTACCTGCCGCTATCCCTTCATTATTAACCCCCTTAGAGTAGTAAGGATGGGGTGTAAGGGTGTAAGGTTGTTTCTTGTGAGTTCATTGGATGTGTTGGGTCTAGTAGGAAATTTATGACATTTTAAAGTGGACCAACACCCAGGGGGATCGGCCTGGGAATCTATAAGATTCCCGGGCCGATCAGATCCCTCCCCATGGGGCATCCGAAATCGGGATGTCCCGCGGGGTGAAACCCCCCAGGAAGCCCACAATCCTACCTTCTCCCCGTTCCAGCTGCGCATGCGCGTCCGCCGCCTCCTGCGCGTCCCCCTAGCAGCGTCCCTAGCTCCCGCGCTGACCGTTTGTGAATGGCTGGCGCGGGTGCGCTCCCTGTAAGAGGGACGCGCGGGAGGCGGCGGCAGACGCGCTCTGCTTGTCCGTCGCTGCCTCCCGCTTGTCCGTTGGCGGGGATTGGATGCAGCGGTCACGTGGGAGCGGGGAGAGGTGAGTTTATTGGGGTTTCTGGGGGGTTTCACACAGCGGGGCACCCCCGATCGGGGTGCCCCACCGAAGTGGACCAAAACCCAGGATAGTCAAAATCCTGGGTGTTGGTCCACTTTAAATTGTAATTTCATTGTAAGGGCAGCAGGGGAGTGGGCAGAACATGAGTAGATGGGCCAGGGAGAGAGGAGAGATGCTCCGGCACAGACGGGGGAGACCAGGGGCAGAGCTAGAGGGGGGCAGGTGCCCCGGTTGCAGCAGGTCAGGGGGGCTCCAAAGGGGGGCTAGAACATAGGTGGGGGGCGCCATTTCAAATCTGTGCCCCGGGTGCTAGAAAGCCTAACTACACCTCAATATTCTAGCTCTCTAGCCTCACCTACCCCCCCCCCCCCCCCCCCACCATCTACTGGTGAAAAACATCCTGATATCAAGCAAGTGCATCAGATTATTTACACACACACAGCTTTCCTCTTGGAATGTTTGGAGGTATTTGCTTGTTTGGATGGTCTCATGTCTTCACAATCAGAAGCTCTAATCCTCCCGACCCATCCAGCTGGCAGCTCTACAAGATGTAGCATCAGGGAACACTGGAAGCTCCTCGCTCTAATTACAGGAGCCAGAGGGAAAACATTTGAACAGCGCTGTGATTGCAGCCGCCATCTGCATCAGGAGGATTTGATGTGTTGATGTGTGTTGTCCTCTTTAAAGTGGTCCTCTAGTCAAATATAAATGGAAGGTCACAGAACAGGGCAGCGAGGGGTACCATCCAATTAAATGCCCCACTCTGCATACTCACACCCATTGACCGTTACTCATTGTAAACCTCATTGGCCACCTGGTGGCCATGTGGGGCAGTATTAGGCTGATGCAATTGGTTAGGCAGCTACTATCAGTGGATGCAGCCCCCCCAGTGCTGGTATGTGGAGCGTGTTATCTGTTACTTAGATGCCCCTGATGCTCTGTAAATTTACTGTCCAGTCTTATTTGACTTAAGTGGACCAATCACCTCCTGCGGCCAGCCCTGGAGTCTAAAAGACCAAAAGATCTGGGCGGTTCACACAGAGAGGCATCCTACATTATCAAAAATCCTTGTGATTGGTCCACTGCAATTGGTCTGTTCTCCTATCGACCTTTCTCTCCTTCATATAGACGGGAGCCCCCGCAGGTATGCTCACAAATTCTAATGCTTTCATGTTTCCTGATCAAAGCTTTGAAGCTCCAGGGAAGAATGAAATGACCTGTAATGATTCTTGGAGCAGCACATCTGCTGACCAGTCCAGCATAGACATAGTTAAATTCCGCTCGCCAAAACATCTGAAACTTTTCCGAACAGATCTAAACATTTCAGCATATGTGCTAATAATTACCGCTATATATTTAGGAGAGCCGGGTAGGCAGCTGGCTCTGACACATGTGTTTATGGAAGACTCCGTGCTCTGGAAATAAATTGTACATGGCTGCCAGCTCGTCACACTCATTTCCACCACCATGCCCTCCTCTGTAGGTGTGCCGGCCCCTCCATACAATGCCGAATTGTGACATGGAAGTATCGGTACCTCTGGTGGCTACTTTATTATCAGGGCCGGATTAAGTGTGGTGGAGGCCCCTGGGCACAAAAAATGGTGGAGGCCCCAGATACAGTCCTTTTTTCCTTTAAAATAATAGTCCAGCCAAGTAACTGATTGGTGGTTGTCTGGCACCCGCCTACTTACCGGAACGTCAGATCGAGTCCCTTGTGCCCCCCTTGTGCGGGTGCGTGCTGCTCGGGAACTCCTGCTTTGCCATTCTGGGTGGGGGGGAGTGTAGTCGCCCGGCTGGTCCAGCAGAGAACAGTTCCCTGCATTGAGCTGCCAGCGACTGTGCTTGGTGGCTTATGTACAGTGACAGCTCTGCACCCACCCATCACTGTAGCTGATGGCAGCTAGACTCTCCGTACTGCCCTGTGGTGGCTTTGGCTGCAGGTTTACAAAAAAAGTCTTGCCCAGGCATGCCCCCACTGCCACCAATAGCTTTGTTCCTGCGGCCCATCAGACCAGAGACTGAAAAGCCTCCTGGACCAGACCATAACTCAAAGGTTGGTGGAGGCCCTCTTAGCAGAAAAAGTGGTGGAGGCCCCTTGCGCCTCTCTCATAATCCGGCCCTGTTTATTATATCTATACACAATGGCGGACTGGGGCCAAAAATCAGCCCCTGCCTCTCTGCTGAGGCCCCTCAACCATGATGCCGAGGCTATAGCATTGGGGACTGGGGTTCCTCGGCTTGTGGGTGCAGTATGGCTATGAACAGGAGGCTGAGAGGAAGACTAAGAGGGCAGGCATTTAATTTGAGTGTTAAAAGCAGCAGCCCAACTGGCCCCAAAGCAGGGCGGCCCACCAGGCACCAGTCTCTTTGTGGCCAGTCCACCCCTGTCTATACACTAGACAGGTTCAATGTCACTCGTATGGGTCTACGCTTTGCAGTCAGGGCCAGCCTGGTTAGAAAGTGTTCTGTGCCAGACTGTAGGGTGGTGCTCCCCCACCTCTGAACAGAACAGATTGTGTGCTCTCCAATAAACCACTCCATTTCTAAAAAATAAGCATGGAAGAGGTGAGCAGGTGGCACCCCCTCCCAGGGAAAAACACACTGCCCGATAAACCACACTTACCCCCCCCCCCCAAAAAAAAGTAACCCAGCAGAGCCTTCCTCCTTGTCCTCAAATGGACCAAACGGCTCTGGTCTAGTGAAAGAAAGACAAAAAAATGCCAAATAACAAAAAAGTTTGGTGCCCCAAGGGATTACGGTGGTTTGTGAGGCTGATCCATCTAAACACCCCAAACCATGGTTTCATAACAGAGATATCCACATGTGGAGTTCTTCAGAAGATCAGGATGTCCCTCAGGTAGGCTCCAGCAGTAATTCAAGTTCCACCCAGAAAAGTCCTGTTCAAGTAACATTGCAGTTTGGGAATGGCCTCCTGGTCAACTTGGAGGTCAGCCTATTTAAGTACCATCAGAGTCCAACAGTGACTTGAGAACACAGTTTAAGGACCCTCCAGTAGGTTAAGGTTAAATCAAGATCCATTCAAGTGCCCACAACGTCTATCAGCAATTTGAGAACCTGCAGATTATAAATCCTTAGTTAGATTTCTGAAATTGTTTGGTGACTTCCAGTTACACTTTCAGTAGTTTAGGCAACTTCAGATCTGGAAACTCTGGATGGAGTACTTTGGAATTCTCCAGGTAAGACCCTGCAGAGGTTCAGGTGTTCCCAGGTAGAATCCTTTTTTAAAGGTTAATCCCAAGAGGAGAACTGCAATGAATCATATACTTACACCTAAATTAGTCAGTGATTCGGGTATCTCCAGGAGAAGTTCCTCTTCAGTAGCGTAAGTTTCCTCAAGTCAAATACTGCAGTGGTTTGAGTGCCCTCATGTAAAGTGCTGCAGTGGTTTAAGTACCCTTGAGTAAAGTGCTGCAGTGGTTTAAGTACCCTCAAGTAAAGTGCTGCAGTGGTTTGAGTACCCTCGAGTAAAGTGCTGCAGTGGTTTAAGTACCCTCATGTAAAGTGCTGCAGTGGTTTAGGTAGCCTCATGTAAAGTGCTGCAGTGGTTTAAGTACCCTCGAGTAAAGTGCTTCAGTGGTTTAAGTACCCTCGAGTAAAGTGCTGCAGTGGTTTAAGTACCCTCATGTAAAGTGCTGCAGTGGTTTAGGTAGCCTCATGTAAAGTGCTGCAGTGGTTTAAGTACCCTCGAGTAAAGTGCTGCAGTGGTTTAGGTAACCTCAAGTAAAGTACTGCAGGTGAATTCCAGCTGAAGTCATTATGTAATTTATGTTTACACAAGAAATATTTCATATTTTGCCAGGGCAATGCAAATGTTAAGCACAGCCCATCAATGTCTTCCCAGTATATGACACCACTGATGGCCAGATCACACTCCACCAGTTTTTTTATTCAGGTATACTATTTGTCTGTCTAGCATTTACACACATGTAGAGTGCCAAAGGAAGCTCTCAAGTACAGTAGAGTTTTGCAGTGCTTACCTAGTGTAAAGTCCTGCAGTATTGTAGCAACCCCCCAAGTAGAGTCAACACTGCAGGTGTAACAGGGACAGTGCCCCCTTGGGTGTGCTTTAGGAGTGGGCTAGGAGTGAACCCACAATCCCTGGATATGGGGAGTGCTCACTCATCTCCTAGGGATTTGTTTCCAATAATGTTCCTTGTAATTTCAGGTCTCCTATAAAGTAAAAATCAGGAACAGACCAAAGATCCAACAAAACCTAAGCAGTCTGGGGTGTCACACAACAGCATTTACCAGTGACACTATAAGAACTTTCCTCCAGCCTTACAGACTGCCCATGTCTAAACATATAGACCCAGAAACCAATCAGCAAGCACAAGCGGGGAGCTTCCCTAGTCTGTGCCTAGAATCCCTCACCACCGAGTGTCTGTAGCCCCTAACTGCTGTCCCTACATTAAACATTAACTAGACTACTCTAGCATTTATCCAGCAATTTTAACAATGCGTAATCCTATACCCTGTTACACATGTACCTTTAGCTCATTGTTTGGGTATCCCCAAAAAAATGATTTGTGTACCCATCTGTATAATTCTGTAGTGCCTCATGAACCTCCTAGATAAAGTCATTTAGAAGTTTAGGTACCTGTAGAGATAACCCTTATCGCCGGAGGGCTTCACCGCCCGAGACGTCCTTTTCCCAATCGTAAGAGGTGCTGCTGGAATTCCAGAGTCGTCCGTGAGGAAACAGGAACAGCCCTTACAAGGGCTAGTGAATTGTAATATAGCGTTTCCCCCAATAAGAGACAGAACTTCAGTATTGAGGGTGAAGGTGAAGTAGACTTTATTAGTGCCACACTGTGCCTTATATGCAAGCCTCCATGCAAGGGGACCTCCCACATGGACCTGATGGAGGACTGCATGACAAATACACAGACCAATGGGAGCAGGGCACACAATCCCTCAACTCTGCCGGTGACGCAATCAGCAACACAATAGACGTCTGTAACACACTCAATCAGAACAATGCCATTGTCTGTGACGTAATCAATCAACACAATGGCAGCCTGTAATACAATCCAAACTACAATGACATTGCCTGTAACAGTATCAAAATACAGTGACATTGTCTGGAACCTAATTAAGAAAAGGCCAGTGAATGACCCGGTGGGCAATGGAATAGTGATGACATCCAAAAGGCAGAGCGTCTGTCACAATGCCCCCTTTTTGTGGAACACCCGGCAGACCCGGATTGACCCTGTTCGGGTTAACGTGGGGCTGTCCGGACTCTTGTTATGGGCAGAGTTCTGTGTAAGAACAAGTCTGCAAATAGTGAGTAAGAGGACTAAACATTGACGTGGGCTGTACATAGGAATCGGTCATGGGTGGGGTCCAAACACTGGGATATTGTGGCGTTGGTGAGTTCAGCACCAAAGTCCTTGGTTGGATGTGTGCACAGGTGCTTTGCTTTCTTATAGCTGGCCCAAGTTTCAATCTCTTTCCATGGAAGCTGATCGGAGAATCCACAATCTTCTGCACATCTACATCATCGTAAAAGTAGACAAAACCATAACCCTTAGAAACGCCAGAGGCATCCCTAATAATTTTGACATTCTTTACAGCGCCATACTTTGAAAAAAACATCCTTAATTTCAGGCTGATTAATCCGACGGTCAATGCCCCCAACAAAAATAGTGTTTGGCATAAGTTTCCCTTCTGGAAGGACGTAACCTGATGGCTGATCCTCTTCTTGACTTCGTGTAACAGACATGACGTGATGCAGGCGAAACCCCTGGGTCTCCCCGACCAGTGGGCTGGCGTCGGCAGCTCGGGCTGGAGACCGGGTTTTAACAGGGTTGACGCTGGCTGAGGTAGCGTAGGCAGAAGTCATTGGTCCTAGATCATTTCCCAATAGTACTTCTGCTGGTAAGTTGTCCATAAGTCCCACCTGTACCCTGCCGGATCCAGCGCCCCAGTCAAGATGTACTCGGGCGGTGGGGAGTCGAAACACAGCTCCCCCCGCCACCCTTACTGCAACGGTGTGTCCAGTGCGGTCTTTGTTCTTGACCAAATGAGGTTGGAGCAAGGTAAGTGTGGCTCCGGTGTCGCGTAATCCTTGCGCGGTGCGCCCATTGACTCGTACCTCCTGGCAATGGTGCTGTCGGTTGTCTTGGATGGCCGCTTGTACGGGATCAGCTTCATACAGTACCCCCAGATACTCTTCCGAACTGCTCTCAGCTTCCAAACAGTGTGCCACAGGAGTACGGGAGGTGGAAGGTTGCTTTTGCCCCCACGTGTTTCGGGGACGCTCTAGGGCGCAATCACTGCGTTAATGTCCCCATTGTTTGCAACGATGGCACTGAACTGTGGAGAGGTTCGGTTGCTGCGCTGGCCTATGTGGCCCAGAGTCACGAGTTGGCGCTGAAGCCACAGGTGCTTGAAATTTGATGGGAGGTTGTGGTTTTGGAGCGGACTGTTCTGTCCGGCGCGCATCGGTGTACTCGTCGGCTAGACGAGCAGCCTCAGGTAGCGTTAGAGGCCTCCGGTCACGTACCCACTCTCTTAGCTCTGGTTGCAGGGCATTGAGAAAATGTTCTAGTAAAAACAACTGTAGTACATCCTCAGCGGTCGTGGCTTTGCATCCCGTGACCCAGTGTGATGCTGTACGATGGAGGCGACATGCCCACTCCGTGTAAGAATCCCCTCCCTTCTTTTGGGATTCCCGAAATCGTCGCCTGTAGGCCTCCGGGGTGACAGCGTACCGGGCTAACAAAGCCTCCTTTACCAGATGGTAGTGTGGTAAGTCCGCATCAGGGATGGCCCGGAAAGCATCGGAAGCTTTCCCAGATAGTTTCCCTGATAATATGGTGACCCATTCCTCCGTGGGTACCCGGTGTAAAGCGCACTGCCGTTCAAAATCGGCCAAAAATCCGTCAATCTCGTCGTCACTTTCCTGGAAGGACTTAAATGCTGCAAATGGAATCTTTCTCCCCCCAGTGTAACTGAGGCTGAGAGGCTGCTGGGTTGAAAGTCGCCGATCTTCCCTTCGCTTACTGGCCTCTGCCTCCGCTGCGGCAAAGACTCGGTCGATCAGTTCCTGTGATGGATTCGGGCCATAGACCGACAATCTGTTCCGAACCGCTTGAACAAGAGCAGCGTCTTCATCGATCTCTATATTGGTTTCGGTCCTCACTGCTGCACGATCCATTTCGATCAGCTCGGCTATCAGTTCCTGACGTGGGCGGTTGCTAGCTGACCTTCCCCGGCTCTCGAGTAGATCCTTCAGGGTCAGCCTTTTCAACTTGTCCTACTGACTCTCCATCAGGGGAGCACTCTCTCTGGGTAGAAAGGACCATCCGACCGCTTGCCACCAATTGTAGCGATAACCCTTATCGCCGGAGGGCTTCACCGCCCGAGACGTCCTTTTCCCAATCGTAAGAGGTGCTGCTGGAATTCCAGAGTCGTCCGTGAGGAAACAGGAACAGCCCTTACAACAGCCCACCAAGTCAAACTCGTTCATTGGTGGCTACAAAGTTTTCTCGGGTTGGACAGGTTATATACCATGAATTTTGGGTCAGGGTGTGTTATATAAATCAGCATCATTAGTAGAATGAAGAAACGTCTTACAGTTATACTGTATATGAGACACAATCATTTGCTATGGGAATCACACTGTATTTTTATAAGTTGTTATTTAGAGCTGGGATAGAACTAAAGCCAATATTTGATTTCTGTCAAGACTTTCCCGGGTGTCTGTAACTTCACTTAGAAGATCAGGCCTTACCTTCAGTTATTGAACGCATGTGTTGGCAGCCCTAGATGGCACGCGCATTGTCTGCAGGAATCGAAATTGGCTGCAGTAGTTTACAGGAGAATGTTCTGTTCTTGTTAGAACGCTCCCTCCAGATATTGCCGTAGGTCTGTCCTCTCTTTGATGATCCTGCATAGTGGATGACGCTGTTGGATACCAAAGAAGTTCCAAAGCAAGAATTTGGCAGAACAGAGGGCACACTGTGACCTGAGATGAACCATGCCATGCTGGACGCTATTCAGTATGAAATAAGGCCAGAAGAGGAGTTATAAATAATGCTGTTACTTGTAGGGCAGTGCCAGAGGGTTTGTCCCATGTCTAAGCCATGCTCCCACTGGATGAAGGGTCACATGATCAAATATACCACAGGCCTGATTTAGGGGTTTATTCATCAAGGGATAGCAGCAGGTAGAGCCTTGTAAGCGCCAGGCAGCGTCTGGTGAACGCTGGGCGCTGTACGCAATACCACATTTATGAAGCCGATGCTGGTGAGCGACACTAACAGCGCCATGTAGCATACCATTCATCATTACAGGCAGCTCAGCGTCTACGCTCTGGCTTCCAGAGTGCCAGGTATTACCTGTTGCTACCTGTCGCTCTCCCATACATTTCAATGGACGTCCCTTTTTAATTGTGTGACCTCTCCTGGCCTACAAAGTCATTTTTGAAAATATTTTATATTTTTATGCAGAATTGTCATTACAGTGTTAATGTTACAATGTTACAACAATGTAATTCCATGTGTTTTCGCTTTGTTACTGGTGGATATGCGTTCAAAAACTTTGATCACAGCGTCTGGTGCTCTATGCTATAGCGCCCAGATTTAGAGGGCCGACGCTGTGTGTCTGTTTTTTTGTTGAATATGGTGTGTGTCGCTGAGTTGGTCGCACTGAACTGGTGCTAGCTTTCGCTCGCTGCAGCGCTGTACTGGTGTTACAGCGCCCAACATAGATCTCATTCATTAATGCCGGCCAGGTTACTACAGCGACTGAGGCGCTCTATTACAGCGACCGATAGCCGATCACAGCATCTACTAGCGGTTGCTCTAAGCGCCTAATGAATCAGCCTGCCCGTGTGACAGCACAGGGAGATAAAGCCGCCGGCTCACTAGCTGACCTGTGTCGAGTTAAAGTGGACCAACACCCAGGATTTTGACTATCCTGGGTTTTGGTCCACTTCAGTGGGGCACCCCGATTAACGGTGCCCCGCTATGTGAAACCCCCCAGAAAGCCCCCAAAACTCACCTCACCACGCTCCCACGTGGCCGCGCTGACCAATCAGCGCCAACGGACAAGCGGGTGACAGCGGCGGACACAGCGCGTCCGCCGCCGCCTCCCGCGCGCCTCTCTGACAGTGCGCGCGCCCGCCTAGAGGGGCGCGCGGGAGGCGGCGGCGGCCGCTGCCGCCGCCGGTGGGGTACATTTTTCGGGGGTTTTGCGGGGGGTCACCACTGGTTGTTGGTCCACTTTAAAGTCTAGTTTAGGCATAGTGAGGCTTAGGTCAGCTCATAATACTACCCATAGTAAAAAAAAAACACTGATCACATTAAACAATTCCATTTGTGGTTTTCAAGATTTGTATAACATTGCTTGTGCTGATAACATGTCATGTGCTCTCCCTATATCACTTCACCTTGGCTCCTACCATAAAAACGTCAATTCCAACCCCAAACAACACTTGTGCCTCCACAATGACCTGCCGATACGGAAGAGCAATGGCATCGGCATGTGGGGCACAGTGACTGAGGATGGTTGGGGTGAGCCTGACCAGTCCAGGTAAGTATTGCCAGCTAGAGGATGGGAATAAAATACATAAATGGTTCTCTAATACTCAGGGAGCCATTAGCTAAGAACAAGTGTTAAAATTAGATCTTCCAGGTGTGTGATCTTGGGAGTGATACTGGGGGTTCACCTCTGAAGCCAAGTCACTAACATATGAGGGGGGTCAAAAATAGCAACATCCACATTCTCACCACATACTCACTTAATCAGATAAATATCACTGCAAAAATAATTTAAAAAAGAGGACATCTTATCATAAGTTAGCGGGAAAATCATGTTCCTGCCATTTGCAATCTGAGGCATCTTGCTGCTATTGGACCATATATTGAGTTTAATCCTTTTATACGCTCCCCTACTCTGTTAGCTTGGCTAACCCCAGACCAGACCGCTAATACCCCACTGCCCACTAATAATCACTTCTATCCCACAACTTACTGTTAACACATGATCGTGTCCACTCCTGATTGACAACTCACTACTACACCATCCGATCTAAAGTAAGAATCCAACTCTACTGACAAATCATGACTACAACCCCCAACACCCGACTGAAACACATGACTATTCCACTCATGTTTGAAAAACCCACTCCTACCCCACCCAGTTCCTACTGAGAACTCCTTTGTATCCACCCCAACTTATTGACAACCAGGGGCGTAGCTAGGGGGGAGCAGGGGGGCACTTGCCCCTGGTACAGCAGGTCAGGGGGATGCCAAAGGGGGACCTGGGAACAGGTGGGGAGCGTGATTTGTCATCTTTTCCCCGGCTGCCAGAAAGCCTAGCTACTCCTCTGTTGACAACACATGACTATTCCCCCCCCCCCCCCCCCCCGGACAACCCACAAGTACACCCCCACCCCACTAAAAACACACTCCACTGACAGCACATGACTATTCCCTTGCCTGACTGGCAAGCCACTATTACTTCTTACTAAGGACCCTATTGTACCCCCATCAACTACTGACTGACAGCCCACTACTACGCCACACACTCCCCACTAGGAACCCCCATTTTATCTTAATCCATGTGACAACTATTGCCACGTGTGATTGACAACCCACTGCTTCCCCACCCAATTCCCACTAAGGGCCTCATTCTATCCCCCTAATCGCATTGGAAAAACATAACTATTCAAACTAATGGTTGGCAACCCACTACTACCCCATCAAGTTGTCCCTAAGAACCCCCCCTTATCCACCTCACTCCACTGACAACACATGACTATTCCCACTCCTGACTGGCAACCCACTGTCACCCACCCACTCCTCACTAAGAACCTACTTTTACCCTTATAACTATTGACTGACAAAGCTCTACTACGTCCCCAACTCCCCAATAACAACCCCCTTCTACCCCCCCCCCCCACCATGCTGACAACTGATGGCTAATGCCACTGTTGATTGACAACCCACTACTACCCCACCCAGTCCTAACTATAAAGCACATTCTACCCCTATAAACCTAATGACACTAACTGCACACTCCTAACTGACAGCCTCTACTATGCCACCCAATCCTGTCTATGATGTCCCCTCTACCTTCACAACACACTGTTACACACTCTTCCCATTTCAATTGAAAACTCACTACTAACCCACCAAGTTCCCACTTAGGACCCCCTTCTACCCACCTCACCCAACTCATAACTATTCTTACCCCTGACTGACAACCCACTATAACCCAATACTACCCAATACTACTTCACCCCTCCCTAACTGACAGCTGACGCTCCCCCTCCCTACTAACAATATATAACTATACTCACTCCCTACTGACAATATATAACTATACTCACTCCCTACTGACAATATATAACTATACTCACTCCCTACTGACAATATACAACTATACTCACTCCCTACTGACAATATATAACTATACTCACTCCCTACTGACAATATATAACTATACTCACTCCCTACTGACAATATATAACTAGACTCACTCCCTACTGACAATATATAACTATACTCACTCCCTACTGACAATATATAACTATACTCACTCCCTACTGACAATATATAACTATACCTCCGCCCCCTTGCTGACAATATACAATACTCACTCCCCCTTGCTGACAATATACAATACTCACTCCCTACTGACAATATAGATCTATACTCACTCCCTACTGACAATATATAACTATACTCACTCCCTACTGACAATATATAACTATACTCACTCCCTACTGACAATATATAACTATACCTCCGCCCCCTTGCTGACAATATACAATACTCACTCCCCCTTGCTGACAATATACAATACTCACTCCCTACTGACAATATAGATCTATACTCACTCCCTACTGACAATATATAACTATACATCCGCCCCCTTGCTGACAATATATACCTATACCCACTCCTTACTGACAATATATAACTATACCCCCATCCCCTTGCTGACAATATATAACTATACTCACTCCCTACTGACAATATAGAACTATACCCCCATCCCCTTGCTGACAATATATAACTATACTCACTCCCTACTCATAGTAAATAACTATACTAACTCCCTCTATCTCCCTTACATCTATTCACACTCCCAACAAAAATTTCTTTCCTCTTTTTACATTTTACCCACTGAAAATGCACAAGCACCAATTTGTAGCCTTCTTTTTTCTTTTCTTTCCCACTTTTTCCCCAAATCTTTATTTTTCTATCTTCCATTCCTTTTTACTTTTTTTTTAACTATGACTTCAGCCCATATGCAATATACTGAATTTCAGGAGGAAACTGAAGGCGGAAGCTTAGTGCTGCTGGACCTAAAGACCGCACACTAAGACATCATTATATACATTGACCATATGGGTTCATCTACTGTATTTAGCACTATGGCACCAGATAAAAGATCTTTAAGACACTCTAATGATTTCCAAGTGTTTGAGCCCTCTGCTACTTTTTTTTTTATTTTTTTTACTTGATTTGCAGTTGTTTCCTTATTTGAAGCAGACCCAAACCCTCTATAGCAAATTTGTTCCAGGAAGAATCTTGGTCCATAGGCACATTAAACAACCCCCCCCCCCCATACCCAGCAGTGCTCCATGAATTGGGGCAGGAGATAGCTACGCACACATGCAGCTGCTGCACTTCCTCCAATTGGAGAGATAATTCACTGTGGTGTGCAGCTATTTCCTGTACCCCATCATGCCACTCCAAAATAACTGTATTAACTAGACTGGTAACCTCATAATTCTCTAACATGCCTATGCTTCTAACCCTTCTATTTGACTATCTAGGACTGTGGGGGTTATTTAAGAAGTGATAGCGCCAGGTAGTGCCTCATAGCGGCAGGCAGCGTCTGGTGAACGCCAGGCGCTGTACGCAAAAAACACATTTGAGAAAGCGAATCTGGTGAGCGCCTCTAACAGCGCCATGTAGCGTCACAGGTATTATTACAGGCGGCTCTGTGTATAGCGCTGGTGCTTTAGGTTCAGGAGCGCCATGTAGTACCTGTCGCTCTGTAACTCTCTCCCATACATTTCAATGGGGTTTCATTAGCTGTGTATAAATAGCGTGTTAGGCTTTTTTTTTTTTTTTTGCTCAAATCATTGTGTGACCTCTCCTGGCTGCAAACAAACACTTTTAATCATTATTTTTTCTTTATATTTTTATGCAGAATTGTCATTACAGGTCTGGGACTAAAGTGTTAATGTCACAATATTAAAACAATGTCATTCCATGTGTTTTCACTTTGTTTTTTGGTGGATATGTGTTCAAAAACAGACTTTAATCACACAGCGTCTGGCGCTCTATGCTTTAGCAACCAGATTTAGAGCGCCGACGCTGTGTGTGTGTCCTTTATTGATAAGTATGGTGTGGAGCGCCGAGAGTTGGTCGCACTGAGCAGGCGCTACCTCTCGCCCCCTGCAGTGCTCTACTGGTGTTAGAGCGCACAACATACATCACATTTATCAATGCCGGCCAGGTTACTACAGTGACTGAGGTGCTTTGTTACAGCACCCAATACCCGCTTACAGCGTCTACTAGCGATCGCTCTAAGCGCCGATCTGCCGATACCTGGCGTTAGTAATGAATCAGCCTCCACGTCTCTACAGCTAAAGCTGAGAGTTTGTTTACTCTGGAGCTCCTGGCAGCCGATCATTGTATGTCAGCCTCCCCCATAAGGTTCTGTTCTCACTTGTAGGCTTCATCAGATTAGTTGTTTTTTATGTACAAGTTGCCTAGAAATTAGGATTAACATTCATGTTTCTGGAAGGTAATACAAAGCATAACAGGTGGTTTGTCTGCTTCACACTGCAGTGTTTACGGGGCGATCGCAATGTGCTCAGAATTGCCTGAGAAACGCTGCACATAAATCTATAGCTCCTTTCATATGTTAGCGGGGGGCGATCGCCAGGGGTGCCATGGTGGTGGCTTGGCCTGGACCCCCCCCCCAGCTTGGCCTGGACCCCCCCCCCCCTTTTTTAACACTCTCTCAGGGTACAATAGTTTCATAAACTTCCAACATACAGGAGATAGTAGTGCAATCTATTAAAAAGGGTCCCTCCCAGACCCTCAGTACTAGGGATGAGCGAACCGGTTCGGACGAACCGGAATTCGCTCCGAATTTCAGGGAAAATTCGATTCGGCACGGACCCGAATTTTTTTTGGTTCGTGCCGATCGAATTTTCCCTGAAATAAAAAAAAAAAAAATGCCGGCATGGTGGGAGCGTGGAGGCCGGCGCCGCTCTCAGCTGTCATCAGAGGACGCGTCATCAGAGGGCGCGTCATCAGAGGGCGCCTGAGAGCAGCGCCGGCCTCCACGCTCCGACCATGCAGGTAAGTGTTTGCTTTTTAAACAAATGCCAGCATGGTGGGAGCGGGCAGGCCGGCTGCGCTGTCAGCGGCCCGGCTTCCGCCGCCCGCTGACAGCGTAGCCGGCCTGCCCGCTCCCACCATGCCGGCATTTTTTTTTTCAGATGAGCGATTCGTGAAAGTTCGATTCGGGCGAACCCGAATTTCTTGGGGAAATTCGGCAAATCGCCCGAATTGAACTTTCAAGAAGTTCGCTCATCTCTACTCAGTACATATAAAGAACAAAAAGGGGATCGCAGATGCACATCATAGAAATAAATATATGCACAAAATAAACATATGAACAAATAAATACGCACTGGACATTCAGATACCGTGATACAGAGGTTATCACTATGACAGATTGTAACACTTTCTAATGGATACTATCTTATAAAGGCAAGAGTGTCTGACAATAAAGGGTGTCAGGCCGGAGAGTTCATATTAGAGCAGAGCAAAGACACAACAAAACAAAATGTAATTAAAGGTTTTAATAAAGGATCTTAGATTCAGATACAAAAATTAGGTTACTGACAAAATAACTAATAACGAAAACTCTAAGGTGCTGGCGCACTCACCCAAGGGCCTTATGACAGATGCCAGCAGTCTACAGACTCCGGTAGGTACAGGTACAGAACACCAGAAACAAAACATACATGCAAAACAAAATCCTGCTGCACCAGGTGGAGGGCAGATCCTACCTAAACCGGACCTTCAGCGTGATTTAATAAAAAGCCCAAACTCTTAAAAAACGGTTCCCCAGCATCTAAAATTAATATATTTTACGTTTTTAGTCACTAACTTATTATTCTTTCCCCCACTGGGCTGCAACTCTGTTCAGGAATTTAGGATACGGGTGCCACCATCTTGACTCAGAAGCATCACACTTACTGAGGAGAAGAGAGTGGGATAAGGTACAGGGGGGAGGGTTATAGCTGTGCTTTGCTCAGACAGAGCAGAGCTGGTAAAGGTCAGCAGTCCCAGAATGCAGAGAAGCACAGTCAGGAGGCACTTCCTGTTTGCAGGCTGCCTGATAAGATGGCGGCTTCCATAAGCCGCCATCTTGGATGTTTAAAGGCTCATAACATGCATTGGATGCAGGTAGGATGATTTTTAATGTGGACAATCTGTATGTACAGGGTGTGGGAAACATATAAGATAGGCTCTTATTCAGAGTGAAGGTCCCCTTTAAAGTGGACCAACACCCTCCACTGATCGGCTCGGGAATCTATAAGATTCCTGGACCGATCAGTCCCCTGACTGCTGGGCACCCCGCTGTGTGAAACCCCCCAGAAACCCCTAAATCCCTACCTGCTCCTCGATCCAGCGGCACCCGCCGCTGCCTCCCGCGCGTCCCTCTAGCAGGACGCGCACCCGCGCCGGCCGTTTGTGAATGGCCGGCGCGCGCCCTGTAAGAGTGACGTGCGGGAGGCGGCGGTGGGCGCGCACTCTTGCCCGTCGCTGCCTCCGGCTTGTACGTCGGCGGGGATTGGCAGCAGCGGTCACGTGGGAGCGGGGAGAGGTGAGTTTTTGGGGCTTTCTGGGGGGTTTCACACAGCGGGGCACCCCCGATCGGGGTCCCCCACCGAAGTGGACCAAAACCCAGGATAGTCAAAATCCTGGGTGTTGGTCCCCTTTAAATAGCCCCACACACAGGTGCAGCAGATGATGGGGAGAGAGCATCCAGGGCTCTGCTGTCACCAGCTGGTGGCTACCGGTACTGCAGTTTGGGTAATTGACCCCAGCCACCAGCCGGGCATCAGCCGAACCAGGGGTTCTAACATTAAGATTTTGCTTAAGATGTATGTAACAGAATGGGATGCGGATCTGTGTTGTCATTCAAGATGGCGACGCCCAGGGTTCAGAGCGCTGCCTCCTTTAAAGAAGCACTATCGTTAAATTGTGTAATATTAGAAATCCATATAAGTACACCGGCTAATGAGAGGAGGGGACACTTATACACCCAAATTGAATCAAACTGAAGCCAAGCATGTGTTTTTTTTTCCTGGTAAGAATAAAATCCAGGGGTGACAGGTTTAGTGTATCGGGGTGACAGAACCTGACAGCGCAGATTTTTTCTTCCTTCCATTAAAATAAAAAACAAGCCTGGCTGGATATTTCTTAATGCTGAGTGACCTCCGGCCTTCCAGCATATTTATATGGATTTTTATCATTGGCCCATATTTTTAGCGATAGTGCTCCTTTAAGATCCCATAAAGCAAAATAGGCAGAACTATACTGAAGTGTTTTATGCTTATAAATAATATTACACACATTTATTGGTACAGAACTTGCATTGTGACTTGTCAATGGAAATGCAGGACCTAGATGTCGGCAAATATCATTTTATTTTTTTCTGCTAAAATTGTTTTTCATGGAATCTTTTGCTTACCAACAGCTAAAACATAGACTCAGTGCACTGTAAAGTTTTTTCCCTTTGTCCCCAGCAGTGACATCTTGTAACTGTAATGTTGAAACGCTGACCAGCGCCGGAAAAATACAGCGCCAATCTTTTCATGGTGCCAAAAAGTAATAAATACGCTGTGCCGAAAAGATGGCGTTATGAAGTGGCACTCACTGACGCTGTTATCATCAGCATTTGGGTCCAACAGGAGCTGACACAGGCCGGCCACATCCTAATGCAACAATCAAGGCACATTAGTTCACATCAGGTGCTGTGACTTCCAGCGCCATTCTAGTCAAAATGGCAGCGCCAGAAAAGAAAGATTCCAGTGCTCCAAAACTGGCATAAAGATGCTAAATGGCACACTTCATAAATAAGGCCCAAAAAGATTTGATGCTTAGAACAAACTTCCAGCACTGGTGGTTAAAAAAATCTACAGTAAGGGCCTTATTCATGAAGGGATAGCGTCAGGTAGTACCTTGTAAATGACAGGTAGCGACAGGTAGCGTCAGGTGAATGCCGGACACGGCACACAATTACACATTTATCAAGCAGAATCTGTTGAGTGACTGGGATAACGCCATGTAGCGTGTGATTCATCATTATCCCAGCCTCAGCATACAGTGCCGGCATTCTGCGTTGCAGAGCGCCACGTATTACCTCTCGCTACCCGTCGCTCTCCCATACATTTCAATGGACGTTCTTTTATTTCTCTTCAAACAGGTTTTTTTTATTATTTATTTTTTATTCTCAAATAATGTTGGGATCTCTCCTGGCCATGAAAAAGCATTTTTTTCATTTTTTTTAAGATTATTATATATATGCAGAATTGATATTACAGATCTGGCATTAATGTGTTCATGTTACAATGTTATTACAATGTAATTCCATGTGTTTTCGCATTGTTACTGGTGGATACACAGCCTCCGGCGTTCTGGGCTTCAGCGAAGCATTTTTGAGCGCCGGTGGTGTGTGTGGCTGTTATTTGGATAAATATGCTGTAAGTCGGTCGCACTGACCAGTCGCTAACATTCGCTCCCATACAGCGCTGTACTGGTCATATAGTGACTCCCCACAATGTATTCATCAATGCTGCACAGCGACTGAGTCGCTCTGAACTAGCGAACCACGGCCGAGCACAGCGACTACTAGCGGGCGCTCTGAAATGCCTACTACGGACACTCATCTGTCGCTACCTGACGCTAATAATGAATCAGCCTGCCCGTGAATTTAAACATGTCTGGGATAAGCATTCATCTCTCCTGAGATAAAGAGAACATATACATATAAGTGCAGACTAGATGGATCATATGGTCTCTTTCTACCATCAACCGACTATAAGTTTCTATAAAAATCCATGAGTGCTGTATCCATCCCTAGGCCAACCGGATTTGAGATGCCCAGCTGTATAAAGCCCCTGGCATCGCTGAGTATACTCAATTAGCCGGCATGAGAAAACAACCGCATCGGCTAATGAGAGGAGGGGTCACT
This sequence comes from Gastrophryne carolinensis, assembly GCA_027917425.1. Lineage (NCBI taxonomy): Eukaryota > Metazoa > Chordata > Amphibia > Anura > Microhylidae > Gastrophryne > Gastrophryne carolinensis. Next base: position 40,814,677 of record CM051238.1, read on the forward strand.
TATACACCCGAAATAGTCGGATAGGACTCGCTGACAACGGCCAGCAACAAGGAGAAGCCAGCTCTCCCATCCCACAGTAATAGCGGATTGCATAGAAATGTCAAAAATAAATCACATACAAACATACCAGAGTGGTCCATGTGACAGTGGCAGCAAAGTACTGTGGGCGTGTAATGTTAGAAGGCCAGGCCTCCGCCATTACTGTGGCACTATGTGACTTCGCTCGTATTTCGTGGCCACTGTCACCTGTGTGCACCTTGACCTGTGGCAAACATGTGTAGGCAAATGGTATGAAAGGGTGACTTACCATCAGAATGGGTGCCATGTTGGACACGGTGAACACGGTGGGTGCCATGTTGGACTTTTGGATGTCGTCCAAAGTATACCCCTGCGCCAAGGCACAGAAGCGCCAACGTGTGCTTGAGTCCATACGCCCATGTAGCCTATAGGTTGCTGGCACCTGTGATGGGCTGTTAAATAAACCAAATTGTTTCCACCACAATTTCTCAGTCAATGGTATAAAAATACACAGCTGAGGGTCAGATTTTCTTGCCACTGCTGACTTAGGAGCTCACTCTACCACACCATAGGCACCACCGCAGCCCCCCGAGCCAGGAACACAGGCATAGCCGAGGAACCGGCAGCACCCGGCCCAGGTACCACAGCCCCAGGCTCAGGCCCCGCTTTTAATCCCACAGGCACTCCCCTGCTGATACCCACACTAGCGGGTCACCCGCAGCAGTGTAAGGCATCAGCAACGAGAGTCAGAAAACCAGGGCTCCCTGGGCTCCTGGCACATACCTCTCTGGACCAACCAACAATAAGTACTATACAGACCCCAGTGCAGGCCCCAGTGAGGAGTCCACAGTGGAGCCCCATGCAGAGCCAATGGGGGAGCCAAAGGCTGAGCAGAATTGCCACAACCAGGCCTGCTCTTTCCCCAGCCAGTTTTATGGAATCCATCCATTCTGGGCATGGGAGTGGACATAGCGACTGCCTCTTCAGCCAAGACACCACCCAGCAGACCACAGCATCGGCCACTGACCCTGGGAACAAACTAACAAGGTCAAAAATAATGATCGACTGGCTAGGTCCCGGTCAACCCTCAAAGTATTGTGGGAGGAGTTATGGTTGAAGATTCCCCGCAACCAGGTCGACCTTCAAAGGCTGGAATGGCTGGAGGCACAGCAAGCTGCAAACACCCCAAACTGGGCAACATTCCCCTAACCTGCCATGTTGGACTTTGGGTTGTGGGGGGTCCCCAAGATTTAGTTTTGCCAGACAAGCACCTTTTTGTGATCAATTTTCTGTTGACCTGCACAGTTGTGCCATAACCCAACTACTTGTGACCATTAACATGTAATTAGAGAAAAAATAAACCAAAAACCTGAACCTAGTTTGGATATCATTTAATCACACCCAGACAAGGAAAGAGAATGAATCACAAATTACATAAGTGCACAGAAACAAAATAACTAAAGAAAAAGAGTCCACCAAATGCTGGTGAATGGTTAGGCCTGCACGGCTCTGGGTGCCAGCATATAAATGCCCAGGAACCTCTGGGGCAGAAGCAGGGGTTGTCTCCTCCAAATATGCTGCCACCCTCTCGGTCAAGGCAAAATTATGAAGGGTGATGCATGCTAAGATAATTTTAAAAGCAACCTTCTCTGGCTTGTACTGAAGGGCCCCCTGTGTGATCCAGACAGTGAAATCTGGCCTTCAACAGCCCGGAGGCACATTCAACTACTGGCCGTGTGCAGTGGTAGGCCCCATTATAAGCCTCCTGGCCTGGTGTCTGGGGTCTTAAAAAGGGTGTCAGGAGCCAGGACAGGAAAAAGACAAATGTAAATGGAAATTAAATTACTAACAGGCAATGCAACATCAAAACAGCTTAGACCACATAGTATTATAGTATTATAGTATTATTATCAAAGAGTAAGGTTATAGTATTATTATCAAAGAGTAAGGCAAAACAAGCAAAATGCTCGAACTAAGCGTTTGTAACTGCAACAGGGAGAAGGGGACATACAAAGAGGGGCATGAGCACAGTTGAAGTGATGTACGGAAGGGAGACCAATTGGCAAACACAATAAACTTTGAGCAATTACAAAAAGGGGACACATTGCAAATGCAACATAATCAATAAACATGCAGATAAACTCCAGCAATAAACAGACTTACCCACAAGCCAACCACCCCAGTCAGCTCACCACTCTCAAAACGGGTGTATAAACCGGAATGCCTCAAGAAAAATGCATCATGGGATGAGCCAGGAAAGCCTGCCAAAACACTGAAAAAGTGAAGATCCGGCTCCACAACCCATTGGACATTAAGAGAGTGGCCCATATTGCGGTTGCTGAAAAGAAGCCACTGATTAAAAAGGGTCACTAGACTGGAACACAACAAATAAACAGCAAAAATATTGTAAAACAAGGGCCAAATGGGACACAGGGAAGTTGTTTAGCAGAAAGGGAAGCTAGGCTAGCCTCAAGAGAGGACAGTGGGCAAGAAGGAGGCGCAATGTAGACCTAAGCATACCGAAACATCCTCCTCCTCCTGGGGGAACTAGAGCCATATGCGTACAGTCGATGGATCCCATGACACTTGGCATATTCGCTATTCAAAAAAAGCCCAACCTCACCGCGCTCCAGGCTGCCATGCTGTCAGGAAAAGAGGTGTATTTCTCCTGCAGACAGCCATGCCTTCAGGAAATTTAGTCAGGGAAGCAAAGGCTGGTACATGCCAAGTGACAGTGCCCCTAGCCTCTGGAAGAAGCCATTCACTAATTGGAGACAGCCAACCAATTTTATCATACCTCCAATTGCATGCCCCTTTATGTCGCGGCGGCCAACCATGGCTGCAACTCTGAGTAAAGCTTCTCAAGCTTTAATGTGGTTTATCTGGTGATCGGTCATGTGATCGTTATCCAGGCGATGGCGGGTATGCCTAAGCTCTGAAAGGCACATGGTTAACAACCCCCGCTGCTGCAGAACTCATCAAGGGGCTTCATCATAGATGCGGAGGATGTAGGCTGTATATTTACTATCAAAAAGAGGCCCTTAAAGTTTTCCCGCGAACAAACACATGGCTTAACTTTGAACCGCAAACTTGTGGCTTTAATTGGTCCGAAAATGCACAAATCGGGAATCAGAATAACGCACAAGCGCAGGCTAAGCCCATCAAATTATGGACGCACGGACACCTTGAGTCGTATTTATACGGTGAACACTTGGTTTGGGGTTCGCATAGTGTAATTTCCCACAAAAAGGACAACTCACCCAAAAAAACAAGGCTCAGAATGACACAGAAAAGAAACCAAATACGGTCCTTTGACGTCATTAACACTGGTGATAATGCGTGTGAGAGAGGCTTTGAAGTTCAGTCACACTGCTTCATGGGATTGGGTGACAGCCCTGCCACTCTGGCACTGGCTCATACACAAGGTAAAGCATTTATTTTTTTTGTAATCCACCTGTCGTGTCTGAGCACAAGATGAGGGAGACGGGGCAGGTTGATTACTGGACTTCCACGGACTTGGCTGGAGTTGGGTTTTAATGCAAAAAACTATGAAACGCGACTATAGTTCCCCTTAAAGAGTCCTTGGGGTATCCTGAATTTTGAAACCCGCAATCCCGCTGTTTGAAACCCCTCCGGAACACCGACCCTCTCACGGAGCCCTCGACGCATCTGTGTGCTCCAACCGCATCCCTGCTCACCTCTAGCCGTGCACATGCCCGCGTCCGACCTTCCTGAATGAGCGGGGTGGCCACGCCACAGCTGCAAGGTGGGCAGGGGAAGCGCCTGCCAGCGCTGCCCGGCTGCTTAACTCTCCAAACAGGTTAGCCGTCAGCAATCCGAAGGGAGCCGAGTGACAGTGAGCTCGCTGATTGGCTGAGCGCGCCATAGGAGCAGAAGGAAGGTGAGTAAAATGGGGTGACCTGGAGGGGTACACACAGTGGGGCATCCCCATTCAGGATGCTGCCGCAGAGAGGCACAACACACAGGAAAGTGAAATTCATGTGTGTTTTTCCTCTTTAAAGTGCGGGCAAAGGTAATTGTTACACCATTGCGTCAGGGTGCATTCGGCACTGTCCTAAACTGTTTTCCGTTTTTAAATAGTAGCATTTACAGGTTCAGCCAATGACATTCTCTTTTTCATCCCGTCCCCCAATCAGCTCAGTATAGCGGGACAGGATTGCTGGTCCCTCCCTCCTCCGGCCCCTCCTGCCTCCTCCTACAGATTCATCACATTGTTGTCAGCGCAGAGAGCTGATTATTATGCAGCATCACAGATCCAAGAGCCACATCTAATTTTTTCAGAGGAAAAATCATAAGCTGAACCTGTGAACCTCGATATCTCGTCCATTTCTTCTTCAATCAAAAATGTAAACCAGTTTAGGACAGCGCCAAACGCAGCCCGACACAATGATGTAACAAGTACCTTTTCCTGCAGTAGCACTTTAAGCATATGAGAGCCAAAAGCAAGACGCAGAAGTGCATTGACATTTACCTGTGAAAAAAATGTGTTCTGTTCCATGTCAATGATGACTACTAGCATTAAAGTATCTCAGCCATTACAGTGCACAGGGGCCCTTTGTGTTTCAGTCTGCAATGGGCTGGAGATGGGCAAAGTCTTGGCCAGGCAAGGGCGAGCATTTCCATAGGCGGTGGTTTTATTACTCAGTGTAGCTATATCCAGGGCACATGGCACACAGGCACCCTATTCAGCCTCCTCCTCCCTTATGACCACCTCCAATGACCCCATTTAGCCTCTAACACACTGACCGGCTTCCAGCCGCTGCCCAGGACACACACCTTGCTCTGTGCCAGGCATTTGATCCCTTTGGGGAGAAGGAGGAAAAGTGGCATCTGCCAGCTGAGTCACCGTTACTTTTTTAGCCACAATTGCTCATTTTACATTTCCTGAGCAAGGAGTAAAATATTCCCATACAGTAATGATTCTGCAGGTTTTTCTCTGCATATCTCAGTAAACCACCAAAAAGTAAAAAAAAACTAAAGCAGACGAAAACTCAAAATAGATGTTTTGTACAGACTGTAGCATTTTATGGGGGTATCCAGATTAGGGATGCCCAGTCAGAATCGCTACATAACCCCGTCTGAGCCACTTTATCACCTAATAGGATCTAGCCCATATTTGGCACAGGAAAGGGATAAAAAAAGCAAGATTTAATGAAGTTGAAACAAGGGATGCACAGAATGTAGAAAAGAGGGATAAAGAAATGTTTAAAAAGTAGAAAGAGTGAATCTGGAAAAGAGAGAGGGGGGAAAGAAAGGAAAATAAGGTGAAAGAAGAAAGTGGGGTGACAAAATAAAGAGATGGAAGGAATGTCAAAAAGAGATATGGAAGGAAAGTGTATAAGCAGAAAAGAAGAAAAAATGGAATAGGAGGGTAGAAAGAAGAGGGGAACGTGGAAAAGAGAGGTTACAAGCAAGGTGAAAAACAGGGAAATTGATAGAAAGGTGACAAGAGAAAGAGATGAATAGAGTCTACTATAGAAGAGAGATGGAAATGTAAAAGAGGGGGGTTCAAAAAGAAAAGAAGGCACACATATAGAAAGGAAAATGAGGAGGGAGTGAGGAAATGAAATGATAAAGGAAGGGAAATGGACAAGAGAGAAAGATAGAGAATCACAAATAAGAAAGACTGGGACGTGGGAAGGTATGCGAAAGGAAAACAGTAGAGTAAGAAGCATCTGAATGGTGTCTCCTCTTTACAGAGAGATCCCAGTGCAACCGCATACCCCAAAAAGCTGAGCATAGCGGCATGCCAATGTGTGCAGCAGTTTCCTGTCTTCCCTGTTTGCCTCTAGCTCTCACAGGTCAGTAACATAACCTCACAGGGGCCCATGGAGACTCTGTGCCGTCCTCTAGTGCCGGTCCAGGCACTAGGGGGTGGCATCAGGGTGGCCTAGGGGGCCCTTGGGCTATATGTGGCACCATTTGAAGTGGACCAAAACCCAGGATTTTGACTATGCTGGGTTTTGGTCCATTCCTCCGGGGCACCCCGATCACTGCTGCTAACTCACCTCTTCCTGGTTCTACGCCGCATGCGCAGCCGCTCGTCCAATCAGCGAGCTCGGAGCCGCTAACGTCACAACGCCTGAGGCTTCATCTTAGGCCAGCAGCTCCAAGCACGCTGGAGTCCACATTCCCCGCTTCCCTCTAACAGGGAGCTTGCCTGCACCGGCCATTCTCAAATGCCTGGCATGAGCACGCGTCCTGCTAGAGGGATGTGGCCGTGGCTCGCACATGCGCCTTTGGACCGGGAAACAAGGTAAGTGTATGGGGCAACCTGGGGGGTTTCACACAGCAGGGCATCCTGATTTTGGATGCCCCGGGGGAGGGAATCGATTGGCCCGGGTTTTGGGCCACTTTAATGGTATGGCATCAGCAGAGAAGGTAAAGCAGGCCCCAGAATTATAGCTGATAATGTGTCTAATGGTAATGTTGAAGCAGACAGAGAAGGGTGGCCCCTGGGATGTAAAGTGGGCATTGCATGATGTCTGGCACCCTTAATTGGTATAGGGCAGGTGGTCCTAACAGCTTTTCTTCAAGGACCACTTTCCATTTTTTAATGGCATAAGTATGCCTGGTGCGGGCACACTCCCTGTTAGAGGGTGGCAGGGGGTGCGGCCACCGGGCTCGCTCTCTTGGACAGCCGATTGGACAAGGGGCCTAGATTGGGTGACCTCTGGGGTTTCACAATTGGGGTACCCCAGGGAAAAGGTCAAAATCCTATGTTTTGGTCCACTCTAAAGCATACCTTACATTTGCTCACTCAGAATGCAGGAAAAAATGCAGCATAACCAGTTAAAACGGACCAAAACCCACAATTCTGACTCGCATCCCCTGAACTGCTGCCTCCATGAAGAGCTCCTTTTGCCAATTTTTAGTGCTCCTGCTTTACTCTAATCCCAGAAAATGGCTCTTGTTGAAGCTGTAAAGCTCCGCCTCTTCCATTCATTGCCATTGTTGTGTGTGGCAATGATGTCATTGCCACGCCTATGCAATGACTGATCACCTGCTATCTTACAGAGAGGTACAGCAAATAAAACAGTGTTCCAGGACGGTTTGAAAAATGAAAATATAAATTTCTAGTTCTACACCCTAAGAGGGGATATCAGCAGGGGCTTTGGCCAAATGTATTTCACAAGTTCAGTGGGTTTTGGCCTGCTTTAAGGTTCAGCATTCCTTTAACTGAACACTAATATTGGCTTTGATAGGAATATTTGTCGCTGTGAGTGAAGCTTGGGATTTGCATGACAATGAGCTCCAGATTATTATGACATCATAGAGTTCCATTCTTTCCTCCGCTTGGATACATTTCGGAAAGTTCCGGAGTCAGCCTGGAAGTCAAGAGAGACTAAAAATCATGTGTATGAAATGGAACGATGCAGCTGGGGTATAAGAGGCTATATAAAGGCTCCTGGCGTGCGTCATGGAATGTGCGTCCCCAGAACACTGCCTCGGCTTGTACGTGAAACAGATTGGCATGGAGGCATCCAGGGCTGTGTACCTTGGCGTAGTACACGGCGTATGTGAAAGAGGCCAGGCTGCTGGTATATAATGCCGCGTCTATGTAATGGACAAGTGAGGCCAGAGGACGTGACGGGCGTTCACTTTCTAAAAGCCAAAGAATTTCAGGAGCCAGTTAAAAAAAAATCCAGGACTTCTCACTGTAAGTTTAGTACAGAAAGATGTTTTAAAGGGACTGGGATGTTTCAGACGCACTCTCCCACCCAAGCCATTCAGATAGATCCTCATTTATTTCAATCAAAACCCTTTGCCTTGACTACGCTATTCGGCAAATCGCTCTGATTGTACGAGAACGCAAGCATGAGCTGCTGGAGTGGTGAAAGGTTTTAGTGGGCTTTCACACAGCAGGGCCTCGCAATTCAGGATGCTCCGGGGGCACGGAGAAAAACCTGGAAAGATCAAATTCCTGGATTTTGTTGTTAAAGTGGACCAACACCCAGGGGGGATCGGCCCGGGAATCTATAAGATTCCCAGACCGATCAGATCCCTCCCCGCGGGGCATCCAAAATCGGGATGTCCCGCGGGGAGGAACCCCTCAGGAGGCCCACAAACCTTACCTCAGCCCCATTCCATCGGCGCATGCGCGAGCCGCGGCCGCGTCGGCCGTTTGTGAATGGCTGGCGCAGGCGCGCTCCCTGTTAGAGGGAAGCGCGAGACACGGCCTCCAGCACTCAGAGCCGCTTGGACGCGCGCTGTGATTGGCTGGACCGGCCACGTGGGAGCGTGGTGAGGTGAGTGTTTCTGGGCTTTCGGGGGGGTTTCAGACAGCGGGGCACCCCCGATCGGGGTGCCCCACCGAAGTGGACCAAAACCCAGGATAGTCAAAATCCTGGGTGTTGGTCCACTTTAATGCAAACAATTAATAAGGTACTTATACTATACAGCTATACTATACATAAGGCAAAAAGAAGATGCCATTAAATGTTGAGCAGATAGACATTTGTTAAAGTGGATCAAAACCCATCTTGATCGGCCTGGGGATCTATAAGATTCCCAGGCCGATCGATTCCCTCCCCCCAAAATTATTGGGATGCCCTGCTGTGTGAAACCCCCCAGGTCTCCCCATACACTTACCTTGCTTCCTGGTCCAACGGCGCATGTGTGAGCCACTGCCGCATCCTCGCTATCCCTCTAGCAGGGCGCATGCCTGCACCAGGCATTTGTGAATGGCCGGCACGGGCGCGCTCCCTGTTAGAGGGAAGCAGGGGATGCAGCCACCAGCGCGCTTGGAGCCGCTGGCCTTAGACGATGGCTTAGACGGCGTGACGTCAGAAGCTCCAAACGCGCTGATTGGACGAGTGGCCGCACATGCGCCGTAGGACCTGGAAGAGGTGAGTTGCGCTCGTGGATCTGGGGAGTTTCACACAGCGGGTACCAAAGTACCAAAATCCAGGATAGTCAAAATCCTGGATTTTGGTCCACTTTAATGCAAACAGTTAAAAAAGTACTTAGCGCAACTATGCTTTACATAAGGCAAAAGGCAGATGCCATTAAATGTTGAGGAGATTGTTAGGTAATTGGATAACGGGGGTTATTAGAACTAAGGAGTCCTAATTTATTTATGATATATAATATCCAGGAGCATAAACTAGATGGGGTCACATGAAAAAAAACGTAAAACTTAAAGAGGACCTAAAGTTTAAAAAACCATAAGGTCCTCCTACTTATGCAGCAAGTTAAAAGATACATAAAAGCATACTTCCTAAGTGTCCCTGATTTGGAGGGACTGTCCCTCTTTTGAGTCTTTTGAGTTAGTGTCCCCCTGTCCCTCGTTGTTCTCATTTGTCCCTCTTTGCGGTATAACATGCAGATCTGCAGCAAAAATCATTAATTTGCCTATTTAAAGTGTTTATATTGTTTTAACTGTTACAATCTATCTCCTATTTATCACTAAATTAAGGGGCGTGGCTTAATATAACAAATATCCCTCTTTTCCACCCTGAAAAGTTGGTATGATAAAAGCACAAAATTAGGCCAAAGTATTTACGGGGAGGCCGATTCATTAACAGCGGCAGGTAGCGACAGACTGTAGCGGCATTTTTAGAGCACCCGCTAGTAGTCGCTGTGCTTGGCTGTTGTTCGGTAGTTGATAGCGACTCAGTCGGTTTGCCGTAATGTTGAATATTGGGTGAGGAGTCGCTATTTGACAGGTTCCACGCTGTATGGGAGCGCATGATAGCGACTGCCCTAGCGACCGGCTCCCACCAGATTCATTAACAAATCAAGCTCAAAAAAATTATCGCGCTGTAAAATTCCTGTTTAAACCCCAGAGCGCTGGCGGCGATGGGTTAAAAGTAGTTTTTTAACCCCCAAACAACCATATTTTTGGAAACCAAAAAAAACAAGTTTTTTAAATAATTTTGTAATATGAATACATTAATATCAGACCTGTAATATCAATTCTGTACTTTTTTTATTTATTTTTTTTTTTTACCTTAAAAAAATTATCTAACATTGCAGAAGTGGTCACAGAATTTTTCACATTTAAAAAAAAAAAAAAAAACAATAAATTATGAATATTTAAAGATTGTTCCATTGAAATGCATTGGAGCGCGCCAGGTAGCGAGAGGTCATACCTGTCGCTGTTCAAGGTCGGACGCTGGTGCTGTGGGCTGAGGCTGGAATAATGATGAATGAGTCGCTATATGGCGCTATCTCAGTCACTAAGCAGGATTGGCTTGATAAATGTGTGATTGTGGTGGGGAGCCAGCGTTCTCGTGGCGGGGCCCGTCATTACCGGCCGCTCACCAGTCGCTACCTGTCGTTATCCCTTGTTAAATAAGGGCCTAGGTTAATGCTTCTACACCTGTCTCTCAGGCCACTTACCTGCCAGCAGCCAATTAGGGTTAGGGTTGCCAGCTGGCAGGCTTGCCCATACTATTAACACAAGAACCTGGCAAACCTGATTGGTTGTCAGTGGCGTGACTTCCCAATTTAATCACTGAATTTAGTATGCTGATCATATAGAAAGAAGTTAGCACATCCTATAGAAATACATCAGTTGGTGAGGCTCCTGACATATATAACCACAACATAACAACCAAAAATAATCATGCACTATAATAGCGCTCTATAATCACATTCAATGGTTCGTCTGTGCGTGGAGGGGTTATACAAAGTGCTATAAGTGATGGCAATTAATATGATTATAGAGGGCTATTTCAGTACATAATTATTGTTGGTTATTGTGTTGTGGTTATATACAGCTGTCACTAATTTGTCTGTATTTGTCATTCTTTTTTTTTTTTACCAGTTCGGTTCGGTTTAGGCAAAACAGAATTCTGGCAAAATTCTGGTCAAGTTTGTTCATTTTTTTTTGTAAAAAAAAAGTCTTAAACATCAGTGACTTGTCTGTAGATAATAGCAGAGGTCACCTTCAAGAGGAACAACCACCAAATTGCTCAACAACAATGGAAATTCTTACACTATAAAATGACATTATTCTGTTAAAGGAAAGCTTTACAAAAAGATGTTTTAATGTGCTTAAAACGGGATTCTTCTCCTGCTTTACATTATTTTGTTATGCATGCATGAGGCCTCCGCTATTGTGAATTCATTGATATGCAGATTAATTTGCGGCAATGAATAATTAAATAGAAAGGGCAGTGAACCAAAACCCAGGATTTTGACTATCCTGGGTTTCGGTGCTTGCCCCTGGGGCACCCCGATCGGGGGTGCCACGCTGTGTGAAACCCCCCAGGTCACCCGATCTGACTCACCCTTCCTCGGTCCTATGGCACATCGTCCAATCAGCATGCTTGCATCCGCTCGAGCCCCTTCGTCCAGGAGCTCGTCTAAGGCAAGCGGATTTGAGCGGATTTGAGCGCCCTACCCTCTAACAGGGAGCGTGGCTGTGCCGGCCATTCACAAATGCCTGGCGCGGGCATGCGCCCTGTTGAAGGGATAGTGGGGATGCGGCTGCGACTCGCGCATGCATGGGTTTTGGTCCACTTTAACACCACAATTCTGTGAGCTGTAGTCAGTCACCTGGTCTCGAATTCAGTGCGCTTCTTTTGTGGCCTTGAATTGGCCTGGACTGGCCTGCACTGATTTCCATGGGATTTCCATTTCGACATAGGATGCTGGTTAGTGATCATGTGATGTGCACCCTGCTGCCAATCAACATGGGAGCCTGCTATACTAGGAGGCCGATTCATTAACAGCGGCAGGTAGCGACAGTTGAGCGACTGTAGCGGCAATTTCAGAGCGCCCGCTAGTAGTCGCTGTGGTTGGGCGTTGTTCGGTAGTTGATAGCGACTCAGTCGGTTTGCCATAATGTTGAATATTGGGTGAGGAGTCGCTATTTGTCAGGTTCCGCGCTGTATGGGAGCGACTGGCCATAGCGACCGGCTCCCACCATATTCATTAACAAATCACGCTCAAAAAATTCTCGCGCTGTAAAATGCATGTTCAAACCCCAGAGCGCTGGCGGCGATGGGTTAAAAGTAGTTTTTTAACCCCCAAACAACCATATTTTTGGAAACCAAAAAAAAACAAGTTTTTTAAATAATTTTGTAATATGAATACATTAATATCAGACCTGTAATATCAATTCTGTACATTTTTTTTTTTTTTACATTAAAACAATTATTTAAAATGGCAGAAGTGGTCACAGAATTTTTCACATAAAAAAAAAACAAAAAACATTAATAACAATTAATTATGAATATTTAAAGATTGTTCCATTGAAATGCATTGGAGAGCGCCAGGTAGCGAGAGGTCATACCTGTCGCTGTTCAAGGTTGGACGCTGGCGCTGTGGGCTGAGGCTGGAATAATGATGAATGAGTGGCTATATGGCGCTATCTCGCTAAGCAGGATCGGATTGATAAATGTGTGATTGCGGAGGGGAGCCGGCGTTCTCGTGGCGGGGCCCGTCATTACCGTTCGCTCACCAGTCGCTACCTGTCGCTATCCCTTGTTAAATAAGGGCCTAAGCTACTAAGGGGCTGCCAGCACCAGAGAAAACTGTACTGACACCAGGGGGGACTTAATGGATTTTTCTTCCTGTTTGCTCACAACTGTCCTTCATCCAATTCTGATCCTCATGAATTTCTTCAGCATTTATGGAACACAATCACTAGAAACTCATGGATGCCAAACTGTCCAGATCACAAAACACCAAAGGCAAAGAAAGAACAATACTATATGCGGAAGGTTTCTCAGGGTTTAATGGGATCTTCATTAGCAAAAAGTACCAGGGCCAGAGTTTGGGGTTGGCAGACTGGGAAGTTGGCCAGGGCCCCCAACACCAAAGGGGAGCGAGAAGGGCCCATGATGTTTGGTGCAGTGTAAAGCTCACTGATGATAATACAAAACATTTCTATATGTCCCACATTTAGTTTTGTGGAGGGCCACATTTTGTCTAAAACCAGCCCTGAGTAGTACACATACAGGCTGATTCATGACTAGCGCCAGGTATCGACAGATGAGCATCTGTAGGGAGGCGCTCAGAGCGACCGCTAGTATACGCTGTAATCGGCTATCGGGCACTGTAACAGAGCGTCTCAGTTGCTGTACTAACCTGCCCGGCATTGATGAATGAGATGTATGTTGGGCATTCTAACACCAGTACCTCGTTGCAGGGAGTGAAAGGTAGTGCCAGCTTAGTGCGACCGACTCTCAGCGACTCACACCATAGGGTTGATTCAGAGCGCCATAAATACACTTTAATTTTTGTGCCTTTCTGTTTTTTTTTTTTTATTTTCCCGCGCTCGTATGAGTGTACGAGTGATTCTAAGCATGCATTGCAAGCCTTCTGTAAAGTCTTCGTCCGTTCGTATGTCAACGAGAATGCCATTTTCCAGCTTTCAATTTCCATTTATGTTACTCATGTTACAACGTAGGCTTTCATTTTTGCCCTTTTTCCATCGTCTCCTCCCACGAATCATTTACGTTTCCCGTTAGATTTTGTTTTCCTTTTACAATAAATAATCGTCCAGACGAAAATCCTTACGCCTGCACACTACAAACATAACTCATTAATGTGCTCGCCTACATATTTGCTTCACTAAATTCTGCTTCAATGCTTAGCTAAATCACTTCACATCTCATTCTTCTTGCATTTCCCACCCCTAAAACTTACCTAAATCACTTCGCGGTCAGGCGAATATTCGTATATACATTTTTTTTGGGGCATTCGTTTTGTGGTAACCAACCCTTAATTAATGTATTTAGAAAAGGAAATGACACAGAAACAAGTTTTTTGTTTAGTTTTTTTAATATAAAATGGCACTTTTCTTTTGCCTTATTTTTTAAAATTTGTTTTATCTAAAAATTGAACAACTTTTTTTTTATTTTTATTTTTTTTAAATAAATTAAAAATGTTAAACTATGTACACAGCAATGGCAGGCCCCAGAAGATTATTCTTCATCTGTGGTCCCCAACTCCTGCATCTCGCCCACCAACTGAAGGACCCTGGCACTCAGTTGTGCCACTCTGGCACGTGTGGTCCCTGTATCATAAATTTTAAAACATTATTTGTCGGCAAATACATGTTTAACAGCTGTGGATGGAATGTTTATTGGGTTGCAAGCTAACTCATGAGGCCATATGTCATTATGCTAAGGAATTAATAAAAGGAAGAGGCGCTCATATTCCTCCACAAATCAGCAAAACATGGTCAAAAGCAAGCAAGCCGAGTGCAAAATGGTCCCGTAAGTGGATCACAAATGAAACGGTTTTATAGGGTGGTGGCCCCTAGGCAATCAGACGCAAAACCATCCCAATAACGTAAGTTTTCTGAACGAACGCAAAATATCAGATTTTGATGGGAAAATGATCCTAACTAACGCAAATGATCCGATTTACTTCCATCCATCGTAAGCACATATACGCATTAGCGGGAACGAACATACGCATGGAAAAACGAACGTAAAAAACAAAAAAAATGACAAACACACACAAAAACATACACAGACACATACGAAAGTCCAGATGAATGTGTCTCTAAATCGAGCCTCATATTCAACAAAAAAACAGACTCACACAGCGTCAGCGCTCTGGATCTGGTCGCTAAAGCATAGAGCGCCAGATGCTATGTGATTAAAGTCTGTTTTTGACACATATCCACCAGTAACAAAGCGAAAACACATGGAATGACATTGTTGTAACATTGTGACATTAATACTTTAATGCCAGACCTGTAATGACAATTCTGCATAAAAATATAAAAAATCAAAATAGTTTTCAAAAATGATTCTTTCTAGGCCAGGAGAGGTCACGCAGTTATTTGAGAGAAAAAAAAATTAAAAACAAAAAACCCTGTTTAAACAGAAGAAAAGGAACGTCCATTGAAATGTATGGGAGAGCGTCAGGTAGCGACAGGTAATACCTGGCACTCTGGAAGCTAAAGCGCCGGTGCTATACGCTGAGCCGCCTGTAATGATGAATTGGACGCTACATGGCGCTGTTAGAGTCGCTCACCAGATTCGCTTTCATAAATGTGGTATTGCATACAGCGCCCGGCGTTCACCAGACGCTGCCTGCCGCTACGAGGCGCTACCTGGCGCTAGACCTTCATGAACAACCCCCTTAGTTTTGTCTAGGACCACATTTTATCTAAAACCAGTCCTGAGTAGTACACATAGGCCCTTATTCATCAAGCGATAGCGCCAGGTAGTGTCTGACGAGCGCCAGGTAGCGGCAGCTAACGGCGACTACCGACTCAAGTACGCCCGGCGGCGGTCACAATGACGCATTTATCAAGCAAAATGAGGCTAGCGCCGGCGAGAGCGACGGCTAGCGCGGCATTCATCATGAAGCCGCCTGGACCGAACAGCGCCGCTGCAAATTCCCTCACAGCGCCAGGTATGAGCTGTCGCTCCCTGGCGATGTCCAATGCATTTCAATGGAGCAATCTATAATTATTCATAATTAATTGGTAATAATTTTTTTTTTTTTTTTTTTAATGTCAAAAAATTGGAGACCACTTCTGCAATGTTAGGATTTATTTTTAAGTCAAAAAAAAAAAAAAAAAAATATGTGCAGAATTGATCTAACAGGTCTGAGATTAATGTATTCATATTACAAAATGATTCTAAAAACATGTATAATGTTACATTCAAAAAATATGGTTGTTTAGGGGTTAAAAACTAGTTAATACACATCGCCGCCAGCGCTCTGGGGTTTAAACAAGGAATGGACAGCGACAGCACATTCGGAGCGTGATTTGTTGATGAATATGAAGCTAGCCGTTCGCTCTGGCCATTCGTTGTCAGGCGCTCACATACAACGCTGGACCTGTGAAACAGCGACCCCCCAGCCCGTATTCAACATTACCGCACACCGACTGAGTCGCTGTCATCAAGCTAACGCCGGCCAACCACAGCGAATACTGGCTGGCGCTGAAAAAATCACGCTACAGTCGCTCATCTGTCGCTACCTGGCGCTATTGATGAATCGGCCTCATAGTAATACGCTTCAAAAATCTTTGACTTGATCCAGAGCCAGGTAAGAAAACTAACTCCATTTTTAGGAGCAAAAAACTGCCATTCACTTTCATTAGGCCTGATTCAAAACCTCTTTCACCTGAACTTTCACATGAAAAAGCATGTGTATGTGTATTTTTTCCATTGGGTTTGGGCCATTTGTGAGTTTCTCGTTTTTCCCATTGTATTAGGCCCTTATTTATGAAGGAATAGCGACAGGTAGCGACTGGTGAGCGGCCGGTAATGACGGGCCCCGTCACGAGAACGCCGGCTCCCCACCACAATCACACATTTATCAAGGCAATCCTGCTTAGCGACTGAGATAGCGCCATATAGCCACTCATTCATCATTATTCCAGCCTCAGCCCACAGCGCCAGCGTCCGACCTTGAACAGCGACAGGTATGACCTCTCGCTACCTGGCGCTCTCCAATGCATTTCAATGGATCAATCTTTAAATATTAATAATTAATTGTTATTAATGTTTTTTTTTTTAAATGTGAAAAATTCTGTGACCACTTCTGCCATTTTAGATAATTGTTTTAATGGAAAAAAAAAAAAAAAAAAATTGTACAGAATTGATATTACAGGTCTGATATTAATGTATTCATATTACAAAATTATTTAAAATACTTTTTTTTATTTGGTTTCCAAAAATATGGTGGTTTAGGGGTTAAAAAACAACTTTTAACACATCGCCTCCAGCGCTCTGGGGTTTAAACATGCATTTCACAGCGCTTGAATTTTTTGAGCGTGATTTTTTGATGAATATGGTGGGAGCCGGTCACTCTGACCAGTCGCTATCATGCGCTCCCATACATCGCGGAACCTGTCAAATAGCGACTTGTAGCCTTGTATTGAACATTACGCCACACCGACTGAGTCGCTGTCAACAACCGAACAACGGCCAAGCACAGCGACTACTAGTGGGCGCTGTGAAAATACCGCTACAGTCGCTCAACTGTCGCTACATGTCGCTATTAATAAATCAGCCTCTTGGTGTTTTCGTTGTGTGTAATTGCGTTGTATTTTTTTCACATTCATGTGTAAAACTCGTGATAAGTGAGACTTCCTCATGATTCAGAGCCCAGATTTAGCATGTGAGAGAAGGCTTTACAACGGGAAATTTCCGACAGCACTTCCGGGTACTATTTGTTGGTGAGATTGTGCTTTCGTGGTGTGTGAGAAAACAGAATTGAGTTCTTAAGGCACGGGGAGGCTGTCACCTTCTTTTAAACACCCCCCAAAATAATCATTTTTAAATATTTTTGAATAAAATGTGACCTAATTTTTGATAAGGTATAATCTTTTTACTTTTATATTTTCTAAAATGACATTTTCAAAAACATTAACCATCCCCCCAAAAAATATTAGAAATATTAAAAATAAAAATATATTAAGAATGATAATTTCATAGTTTAGATATATTTATGTTTTTATACAACTCTTAAAGTGGACCAACACCCAGGGGGGGATGAAATCGGGATGTCCCGCGGGGTGAAACCCCCCAGGAAGCCCACAAGCCTTACCTTCTCCCCGCGCGTCCCTCTAGCAGGTAATAATACATGTGTCGCTACATGGAGCTGTTAGAGGCGCTATACACTGAGCTGCCTGTAATAATACATGTGACACTACATGGAGCTGTTAGAGGCGCTATACACTGACCTGCCTGTAATAATACATGTGTCGCTACATGACGCTGTTAGAGGCGCTCACCAGATTCCCTTTATTAAATGTGGTTTTACGTACAGCACCCAGAGTTCACCAGACGCTATGTGCCGCTAGGTAGCATTACCTCAGTAATTTTTACATTATATCCATGTGGGCATTCCAAATATTCAACTAGGAAGAAGTAGAGAAGAATGCATGGCAAGCATTAAAGTGGTTAAGGTATGCTTTAGGAGAAGAAAAATGCATGGCATGCATGGTATACGGGCAGGCTGATTCATCATTAGCGGCAGGTAGCGACAGATCTGTCGCAGGCATTTTTAGAGCGCCCGCTAGTAGTCATTGTGCTCAGCCGTGGGTCGCTACTTTATAGCGCCTCAGTTGCTGTTCAGTAATGTTGAATACATTGTGAGGAGTCGCTATTTGACCAGTAGAGCGCTGTATGGGAGCGCATGTTAGCGACTGCTCATAGCGACCGACTCACACCATATTCAGCAAAAAAACAGCCTCACAAATCTCTGGCGCTGAAAAATAGTTGTTTGAAGCCCAGAGCGCAGGAGGCGGTGTGTTTAAAGTCTGTTTTCAAGCATCTATCAACTAGTAACAAAGCGAAAACATATGGAATTACATTGTAACAACATTGTAACATGAACACTTTAACGCCAGACCTGTAATGTCATTTCTGAGGAAATATATAAAAAATGCAAAAATTGTGAAAAAAATCGATGCCAGAAGAGGTCACATAATTATTTGTGATTTTTTTTTTTTAAAAATACCCCGTTTAAAGAGAAGAAAAGGTTCATCCATTGAAATGTATGGGAGAGCGACAGGTAGCGAGAGGTCATACCTGGTCGCTGTGCAATGCTGAACGCCGGCGCTGTTCACTGAGGCTGTGAAAATGATGAATCAGACGCTACATGGCGCTATCCCAATCGCTAAACAGATTCTGCTTGATAATTGTGCAATTGCGTGCTGTGTCCGGCGTTCACCAGTCACTACCTGTCATTAACCAGCCACTACCTGACGCTATCCCTTCTTAAATAAGGGCCTAAGTAGTTTGGAACAGAAGAGAGTTGGCACAGCAATAAGTAAGTAATGGGCTTGCAGGACCAGGGTATGTGAAACAGTTAAAAAATAGGCTTGCATATGTGTGTAAAATCCACCAAAAAAGCCAGTGTCTGTGTATAAATCTCACAAAAACGAAAAGTTCATGGAATTTAGGGGCTAAATGAAGGTAAAAATAGAAATTTTCTGATGGAAACTAGAAGAATCTCACCTGACATTCACACAAAATACGTTAAAAAACGCTCTAAAAACGCTACAAGTGAGAATTTCACATCAACATACACAAGAGCCTCGTCTGTGAAATTGCCTTTGAGAGAGATTCTCCCAGCGTTCTCAATGGCTCTCACATCATCGGGAACAATACGAGACGCTCCCGATGAAGGCTCTGAATCATGTGAACGCTCCCATACTGAAGAAAGCCATGTGTAATGTTCACACGGAGATATAAAAACGGCAAGGAATATAGAAGGCTGTGAATCGACCCTATTGTCTACCTTGGGGGTTATTCAGCAGCCAGATGTACATTTTGACCTGGTTCTGAATCATGTTCCAGATCAGCTCATGTTCCTGCATCCTGAGCCTTGATCCTAAGATTTCCTGCGACCTGTGAGCCACCCTGGCTTTTATGGCTTTTATTGGGCTTATTTGAATAGCTCACCTTGGCCTTCAGCTTGATCATTACTACCCAGCTAATCCACCTGTGCTTGAGCTCAGCTAGTATATCATATTGAGCCTGTGTTTCCTGTCCTATCTTTGTCACGATACCTCACTATGGATTGTATCTGCCTGACTTTTACCCACTTACCCTCAGATAAGCCTATAGCACTGCCCAGGCAGATCATGGACAGCAGTAAATATGGCCGCTATTGAAGCAATGACATTTTAGTATTGTGGGGGCAGATAGATTTTGTAAATACTCTGGCCAGGGCCGGCTCCAGGTTTGTGGGGGCCCTTGGGCAAAAGAGTCTTAGTGGGCTTCAAAAAGTAGTGAGTCACATGATGTCCCCTTTCAGCTCCACTGCCACAAATGGGTTATCTCCTGCTGCTGATCGTCCTCCAGTCCTTTTTGCCTTCCCTATAGCCACCATTCATCCTTCAGTTTTTATTGCATTCTCTACTGCCAGTCCTTACTGCTTGCTCCGCTGTCACTAAACACTCCATCATTGCTGTCAGTTGTCACCTGCTTCTCACCACCCTCTGAGCTTCCATCAATTGCCCCCCATTACATGCCACCTTCTCCATTGTTGCTCATAAGCCCCTGTTGCTGAGACCAGCCATGAGCAGGTCTAAACACACTGAGTGGGTCCCCGAAGATACCAGGGGCCCTGGAAATTGCCCAGGTTTGCCCTGTGCTATTTTATAGTATCCGGACTCTGGCAGGGGTGGGCAGGGGCAGATTGGGACTATAAAACGTCCCGGGACTTTTTGGGGCACACCGGCCCTGCTGCACTGTTCCTGGCCCAGTATAGTATAGTAATGTCACACATAATGTCCCCCGACACACACACACACCAGTTGTTGCGCGCTGGCCGCCTCCGCCGCTCTCATACACACGCGCGGGCACTTCCTGGTTGTTGCGCGCTGATTGCTGGGCGTGCCCCATATGACCAGCGTCCAATAAAAACAATGGACGCCACCCATTGACGCCCCCCAATCTACATGCAACAGCCAGGAGCTGCCTGTTAAAATGTGTGTGAGAGCGGCGGCCGCAACCCCTTCATCTGCGATTGTTGCCTTCGCTCTCTCTATCTGCCGCAGATAGAGTGAGCGAAGGCCGCGATGGATGAAGGGGTGGCGGCCGATGAGCAGAGAAGTGGAATGGGTGGAGGCCGCTCTGCCCACCGCCGCCGCTCTCACACACAGAGCGGAGCCGATGGCAGCGGGCAGAGCGGCCTCCACCCATTCCACCTCTCTGCTCATCGGCCGCCACCCCTCTTCCCGCGGTTGTGGCCTTGCCATGTGCCGGCCTATTGGGATTCTGCCCCGTATGCCCTATGGCCAGCCCGCCCCTGGGGGTGGAGTATGGCTCCTCAAAGCCATTGCGTAGCAGAGGCAAGTTTTGGGCTGGAGGGTACAAAGTGGCCATTCATTGGAGAAAAACAAGTTGCTGGAGGAGGGGAGTTTAGAAGAGGAGTCAGTGAATCTCAGGCTCTGGGTGAGGTCACTGGGAATTCTCCTTGTGTTCCTTATTGCCAGTCCTGCCAGAGTAACACCACTACTACTATATTCTACACAATATTAATCATTTCTGATTTGGACATTTGTTTGAATATTTGATCATGTATTAATTTTTGTATTTTAATGAAATGAAATGCCCAAGTGTGCCGGTAACTTGGCTAACTAACCATACTGACTGCTCTTTTGTTATATTTTTAGTGGTGTTTTTTCCATCCGCCCATCGGGTGAGGCGATCCTCTCCTGAATTCCTGGATCCGGTTCTCCAGAAGTCTCTGCCGGAGGTGGAGTTGCTTTATGAGGTCAGTGGAAAATGTATAGATTCCTTCCAGCAAGAGTTTATATAGAACAGCGAGTGTAGAGCATGAGTAAGATCAAAGCCCATCCCTGTGCTGTTACACTGTAACAAGGGGACTGATAGAAAACTATTTTATAGAATCCAGGACGATATTTAGGCAACTATCAACAAATGTTCAATCAACATCACTCGCTAGGTGGTACATGGTGCTGTCTCGTATCACCAAAGTGCTCCTGAATAACCCAGAGACTGTTTTAGGAGCTGTTCTGCACATATAAAGTTTTCTGGTCTAGAATATTTGGCCTCTTGCATGCTTAAAGTAGAACAAAACCCTGCCGCGGCCATGCTGAAATCTAAAAGATTCCTGGGACGGTCACTGGCGATTCCCGAATCGTGATACCCCGGGAAACCCCCCAGTTCGCCCATAAAAACTCACCTTTCCAGGCTCGTCCAATGCGAGCCGCCTGCTGTGACTACGTCATTCGGCAGGCGGCTCTCATTGTTTGCAATGGAAAGCGCACGCTACCGCATTACCTGCATCCCCAGCCAATCAGATGCGCATCCCCATTCAAGTCAATGAGAGCAACCTTCCGAATGACAAAGTCACAGCTGGCGGCTCTCATTGGACGAGCCCGCCCATGCGACGTTGGAACCTGAAGAGGTGAGTTTTTGTGGGCAAACTGGGGGGTTTCACACAGTGGGGTATCCCGATTCAGGATGGAACAAAACCCGGGAAAGTCAAGTTCCTGGGTTTTGTTCTGCTCTAAAACAATAATTCACAGGTACCCCTGTGTGGCTTTTCTGCATGTTAAACTGATTCTATTCCCAGAAAGGAAGTTTATGTCATTACCTTCTATCAGAGGAGTAGCTAGGCTTTCTGCCACCCGGGGCAAAGATTTAAAATGGCGCCCCCCACCTGTTCTCAGGCCCCCTTTTGGCGCTGCACCAGGGGCAAGGCCCCCCCCCCCAGCTACGCCCATGCCTTCTATCCCCAGACCAGTGCCCCAAAACAGCCCGTGTTTGTTTCTAAAGCCTTTGCCCAAATTCAGAAAAACAACAGGAAGCAGTGTGATGTTCGAATTGTGGCCGTATGGCTCTCTAGCCATGCACCTGCGCCCCCGGTGCTCTCCAGGGATGATTCATTTAGATACATACAGGTGTAAGTGGCAGCTTGCAGGGCCTTCAGAACTGTAGCAGTTATTATAACTGATAAGGCTGACCCTCAATGCTGAGCTGTGTGTAACTGAATGAATCATTGCTGGAAAGCACCAGGAAGCCATACGTCCACCAATTTAATCAGATTGCATCCAATCAGGTTTTTCAAGCATATTGGGCAAAGGCTTTAATACAATAAGAAACACAGGCTGTTGTGGGGCACAAGTCTGGGGATAGAAGGTGACGACATAAACTTTCTTTCTGGGTTAGGCAAACCGATTTATACAGCATCTTTCCATGTGGCTGTTCTCAGACTTTCTTGAAGGTGAAGATACTGGATGTGGAGGTTCTGTGCTGGTGAGGTTACATATGGTCTGTGCTTAGGAGGCCAGTTGGATGTGCTGCCAAATTTTCTAAGTGTCTCGCTAGCGCCAGGTATCGCCAGCTATCGGCGGCTACCGACTCCAGAACGCCAGGCGGCGGACACAATCACGCATTTATCACGCTAAATGAGGCTAGCGCCGGCGAGAGCATCAGCTAGCGCGGGATTCATCATGTAGCGGACTGCAACGAACAGCGCCGCTGCTAATCCCATCACAGCGCCCGGTATGACCTCTCGCTACCTGGCGCTCTCCAATGCATTTCAATGGAGCAATCTTTAAGTCTTCATATTTAATTGTTATTAATGTTTTTTTTTTTTTTTTTTTTTAAATGTCAAAAATTCTGTGACCACCGGCAATGTTAGATATTTTTTTTAAGGTAAAAAAAATTAAAAAAAAAAATTTGTGCAGAATTGATATTATAGGTCTGATATTAATGTATTCATATTACAAAATGTTTAGAAAAACTTTGTTTAATATTTTAATCAAAAAATATGGATGTTTGGGGGTTAAAAACTACTTTTAAGCCATCGCCGCCAGCGCTCTGGGGTTTAAACAAGCTTTTCACAGCGCGAGAATTTTTTGAGCGTGATTTGTTAATGAATATGCTGGGAGCCGTTCGCTATGGCCATTCGCTGTCATGCGCTCCCATACAGCGCGGAACCTGTCAAACAGCGACTCATCACCCAATATTCAACATTACTGCACACCGACTGAGTCGCTGTCAACAACCGAACAACGGCCAAGCACAGCGAATACTAGCGGGCGCTGTGAAAATCACGCTACTGGCGCTCATCTGTCGCTACCTGGCGCTATTACTGAATCGGCCTCCCCAACATAGAGAAATCAACATTTAACTCATTCAATTGTGGACATTCCTGCAGTCAACATGCCAATCACACGCTCCCTCAAAACTTGCAACTGTGGCGGTTTGATAAAGTTGCACATTTTATATTGTGGCCAACCTAAGGCACACCTGTGCAAAAATCATGCTGTCTTATTAGCATCTTGATATGTCACACCTAGGAGCAGTGTTCATTAAAACAGATTCAGACACTTTTGTGAATAATATTTAAAGCGGAACAAAACCCACTGTGACCCCAGGGCCGGATTCTGGCCTTCCATGGGGTCATCCCTAATCGGGATGCCCCGATATGTGAGCCCTGCACCAGGAAAGGAATCCTGCGATTGGCTGCCGGGTGGTCACGTGAGCCACCGGAACGCCCCATCCATCTATGTGCAGACCGCGGGAGCAATCGCAGGACTCCTTTCCCAGAACAGGTTCGAGGTAAAGGTAAGCATATTGGGCGTTCTGGGGGGCTTCACCATTATGGATGCCCCTCCAGCTTGTTTTTATGCGCCGTCTGCAGGACCAGTGCCTGTTAGAGGGAGGCGGAGGATGCGGCCGTCAGAGCCGCTGCTCTTAGACGCGCGGTGGGTGAGTTGGCTGCCGCGTCCTGGGGGGTTTCACACCCCGGGGAATAGAACAAAACCCAGGATAGTCAAAACAATTGAGTATCCTGGATTTTGGTCCACTTTAAAAAGAACCCTAAAAACTTTTTTCTGAAAAGTTGGAAGACACTGACACTGGTGTTAAATGACTCAGTCGGAAGCTGTGCATCCAATGGGTCCAAACACTGCTGTGATATGTGGGTCCTAAACCAAGTTCACCAGAGCTCGGTCCCTGTCCCCTTTAGGGTGATATGGAGCATATGCATGAAGCTGTTAGGAATTGTAGATTCCAAATATGTTATCGAATTATGTGGAATGTGCACTGAAACAACTTAGGCCCTTATTTATGAAGGGATAGCGACAGGTAGCGACTGGTGAGCGGTCGCTAATGACGGGCCCCGCCCCAAGAACGCCGGCTCCCCACCACAATCACACATTTATCAAGCCAATCCTGCTTAGCGACTGAGATAGCGCCAGATAGCCACTCATTCATCATTATTCCAGCCTCAGCCCACAGCGCCAGCGTCCGACCTTGAACAGCGACAGGTATGACCTCTCGCTACCTGGCGCTCTCCAATGCATTTCAATGGAACAATCTTTAAATATTAATAATTAATTGTTATTAATGTTTGTTTTTTTTCTTAAATGTGAAAAATTCTGTGACCACTTCTGCCATTTTAGATCATTTTTTTAAGGGAAAAAAAGAAAAAAAAATTGTACAGAATTGATATTACAGGTCTGATATTAATGTATTCATATTACTAAATTATTTAAAATACTTTTTTTTTTTGGTTTCCAAAAATATGGTTGTTTGGGGGTTAAAAAACTACTTTTAACACATCGCCTCCAGCGCTCTGGGGTTTAAACAAGCATTTCACAGCGCTTGAATTTTTTGAGCGTGATTTGTTAATGAATATGCTGGGAGCCGGTCGCTCTGACCAGTCGCTATCATGCGCACCCATACAGCGCGGAACCTGTCAAATGGCGACTCGTAACCTTGTATTCAACATTACGGCAAACCGACTGAGTCGCTGTCAACAACTGAACAACGGCCAAGCACAGCGACTACTAGCGGGCGCTCTGAAAATGCCGCTACAGTCGCTCAACTGTCGCTACATGTCGCTATTAATAAATCAGCCTCGCCGTTCTTTAAAAAACTATTGGCTCTAGCACAACTGGGTTCTAGCCTTTCGAGTTCCAAGTGCCGACGCAAAACAGGAAGAATCCTGTCAGCCTTCACTGTAACCAGTTGAGGTGTGAGTTGAATTAGCAGGGAGATCTTTGGAGCCAGTGCCCCCCCGCTGTAAGCCCTGCCAAGCATGGGGTATGCTAGGTGTTTCCATAGATGGTCCTCCCTCTTGCATATTGGTAATGAAGTCCTTTGAGAGGAGATGATGCATATTGTAAAGCTAGGGTGCAATATTTTCTAAATCTTTGAGTATATTTATAGCCTTAAAGAGTTTAAAGTGGACCAAAACCCACAGCGATCAGACCGGGAATCTATAAGATCGATTCTGTCCTCCCGGGGCATCCAAAACCGGGACGCCCCTCTGTGTTAAACCCCCCCCCCCCCCCCCCCAGTTCGCCCATACACTTAACTTCTTTTCCAGTTCAACAAGGCCGCACCCCCGCTATCGGAGCACTCGGAGCCTTAGATGGAGCAGCAAGGGGCAGTTGTGGCCTACAGGTAAGGGGAGCGTACTTGTGACCGGAGGGTGGCAGGTCCTGGGACATGACTGAAGTGCTCTTAGGCAAGGCACCTAACCCCCCAACTGCTCCCTGGGCGCCGTAATTAGGACATGTGTACACCCACTGCACGGATGGGTTAAATGCAGGGGACAAAGTCCTATGTGTGAGTAAGCAGGAAAGATCGGTGGTACCAGCAAAACCACCCAAGGGGAATGTATACTTAAGGGCTCCACCTATCTGCTAATCATAAATGACACTAATAATTCATCAAAAATAGATTTATTAATCCATAGCTATATACAACATAAAAATACAATACAATCACCTACATTTAAAATACACAACATATACACATACAACCAGCAGGAGTGACCCTATAAAAGACTACCTACCTAACAATTTTATGTGCAAAATATGCAAAATCTCCCTCATATCCTAAATCAAACTGATACTGTGCAATAGAAATATAAAGTGCTAAGTGCTGAATAAATTTGTGCACAATAGTGCAATATAATGTCAGGCCAACAAAGCCGACCTGCACCTCAGTGTGACAAGTTCTCACCCCTGCTGGAAGGATCCTCACCCACGCGTTCCTTGCCCACCTGGCACTTTCTCAAGGTGTGCGCAAGCATACAATGCCCATCTATGCATTAAAAAAAAATAAATAAATAAAAATAGAGGCTTAGACACGCTGACGTGACTGGATCTGAGGGTACTGATTGGACAGACACTACAACAGGGGACACGGCCACTAGAAGTACC
Source organism: Gastrophryne carolinensis (assembly GCA_027917425.1). Taxonomy (NCBI): domain Eukaryota; kingdom Metazoa; phylum Chordata; class Amphibia; order Anura; family Microhylidae; genus Gastrophryne; species Gastrophryne carolinensis. Next base: position 40,841,306 of record CM051238.1, read on the forward strand.
TAGATAGTATACTTTGAGTGGGTATAAAAAGCTTAAACTAGGCTTAACCAACAATGCAAAGCCTCAGGAAAACCACTTTCTCTTTGCTGGCCACTGGACGCCCTGGAGGGGGAAAATCAACCATGACAGGAGTTACAAAAAGATAAATGAATATTTATGTGCAGCATGTAACCTGCCCTGTGGAGGGAGGCATAGGAGCACTGTTTCTTGTAAGGTGTTGGTCAGGTTTAATCCTGAGAAGGAACTGCAGAAGATGGAGTCTATACCGGTTTCCTGCTGGAAGCAGTTAATCACAATTCCTGGCAAAGTGATCCTGCTGCAGCTTAATTGAACTCTTCAACCTTTAATCTTCTCAGCCTATAAAATGTATTGCTTAACCTCAGGCAGCTTGCCAGAGATCCCTATATGCTGACAGCAGCCTGTTCACAGCTGTGTCCTGAAAGTGGACTTACCCATTAAAGTGCTTCAGTAAGCAAAAAGTAGACCAAAACCCACAGAGATTGATTCCTTCCCCCCCCCCCCAGGGCATCCAGAATCGGGATGCCCCCGCTGTGTGAAACCCTCCAGGTCGCCCATAAACTCACCTTCTTTCCCAGTCCAACGGCGCTTGAGCAGCAGCACCCGCTATCCCTCTAGCAGAGCACATGCCCACGCCAGGCATTTGTGAGTGGCCGGTGCAGGTACACTCCCTGTAAGAGGGTAGCAGGGGATGCGGCAGTCAGCTCGCTCAGATCTGCTCGTATTAGATGAGCTCCTGAACGAAGGAGCATTGATTGGATGAGCGGCCGTACATGCGTCATAGGAACGGAAAAACCTGGGGGGTTTCACCCAAGATCCTGGGTTTTGGTCCACTTTAAATTCCAAATTTCCACATACAAGACTCCCTAAATTTCACATGTCCTTATTAAGGCCCTTATTTAACAAGGGATAGCGCCAGGTAGCGAATGGTGAGCGAACTGTAATGACGCTCACCGCCACGAGAACGCCGGCTCCCCTCCGCAATCACACATTTATCAAGCCGATCCTGCTTAGCGACTGACAGAGCGCCAGATAGCGAATCATTCATCATTATTCCAGCCTCACCCCACAGCGCCAGCGAGCGACCTTGAACAGCGACAGGTATGACCTCTCGCTACCTGGCGCTCTCCAATGCATTTCAATGGAGCAATCTTTAAATATTCTTAATTAATTGCTATAAATTAAAAAAAAAAAAATTGTGCAGAATTGATATTACAGGTCTGATATTAATGTATTCATATTACAAAATGTTTTGAAATACATGTTTTTTTTTTTCTAAAAATATGATTGTTTGGGGGTTAAAAAACTACTTTTAACCCATCGCCGCCAGCGCTCTGGGGTTTAAACAAGCATTTCACAGCGCAAGAATTTTTGGAGCGTGATTTGTTAATGAATATGCTGGGAGCCGTTCGCTATGGCCATTCGCTGTCATGCGCTCCCATACAGCGCGGAACCTGTCAAACAGCGACTCCTAACCCCGTATTCAACATTACCGCACACCGACTGAGTCGCTGTCAACAGCCGAACAACGGCCAAGCACAGCGAATACTAGCGGGCGCTGTGAAAATAACGCTACTGTCGCTCATCTGTCGCTACCTGGCGCTATTAATGAATCGGCCTCCCCGTTAATTAAATTATTCAAAACTTCTTTGAAACCACCCCCGGCCAAAAAAATCTGTGCGTATAGATCATCATGTCTGAGGAATATTGCTCTAATTATTAACAAGTCAGGGGTGGCCTTCAGCCAAATCATTTTCATAGTAACAAAAGAATCTCCCTTTAGATTCCAGTAGTTTAGCCCACTTTATTTTTATAGGGAAAAGACCAGGAGGCCGATTCATTAATAGCGGCAGGTAGCGACAGTTGAGCGACTGTAGCGGCATTTTCAGAGCGCCCGCTAGTAGTCGCTGTGCTTGGCCGTTGTTCGGTAGTTGATAGCTACTCAGTCGGTTTGCCGTAATGTTGAATATTGGGTGAGGAGTCGCTATTTGACAGGTTCCGCGCTGTATGGGAGCGCATGATAGCGACTGGCCATAGCGACCGGCTCCCACCATATTCATTAACAAATCACGCTCAAAAAATTCTCGTGCTGTAAAATGCATGTTTAAACCCCAGAGCGCTGGAGGCGATGGGTTAAAAGTAGTTTTTTAACCCCCAAACAACCATATTTTTGGAAACCAAAAAAAACAAGTTTTTTAAATAATTTAGTAATATGAATACATTAATATCAGACCTGTAATATCAATTCTGTATTATTTTTTTTTTTCCCTTAAAAAAATCTAAAATGGCAGAAGTGGTCACAGAATTTTTCACATTTAAAAAAAAAAAATTAATAACAATGAATTATTAATATTTCAAGATTGTTCCATTGAAATGCATTGGAGAGCGCCAGGTAGCGAGAGGTCATACCTGTCGCTGTTCAAGGTCGGACGCTGGCGCTGTGGGCTGAGGCTGGAATAATGATGAATGAGTGGCTATCTGGCGCTATCTCAGTCGCTAAGCAGGATTGGCTTGATAAATGTGTGATTGTGGTGGGGAGCCGGCGTTCTCGTGGCGGGGCCCGTCATTACCGGCCGCTCACCAGTCGCTACCTGTCGCTATTCCTTCATAAATAAGGGCCCATATCTCTTACCTTGCTCCACGCTCCCACGGCACATGCACAGGCTTCCAGCCAATCAAAATAGATCAAATCTATTCTGGATTCTAAATAAATGAATTCCCGTGGCCACTCCCACCGCCTCTACGTTCGGCTGTGTGTGCCCACGCTGGATATTTAGGCCTGCCACAGGAGCGTGCATCAGCCACAGGGATACTACTGTGGGATTTCCACACAGTGGGGCATCCAAAATGATTTCTAGAGTTTTTGTCCACTTTCAATTATACATACTGTAGCAGTGTCAATTATTTTAAAAATCCCTTATTAGTTTTGCTAATAACTATAAAAAGGGGATCTCTCCTACAACCCTTATTCCACAAAATAAAGGGCATTTTGTGTTATTAAAATGATACTTTTTTATTCTAAAACTTCTTACATGAACCAAAATGTGTTTGTGACTGATCATATCATTTTGTGTTGTGTTTATCATGACATATGTAAATAGTTTCAACACACTGCCCCCTTACAGCGCCAAAGTAATATTTTATATAATATGTTTAAACATTGCTTGACGCATTTCGTCAGGTTATGCACTTCCTCAGAAGCCCAAAAGATGGGAAAAAGATCACATTTCATCAGAATCATCGGTGTTGGCTTAGGACATTTCTTTTCATCTTATTATTGTACAGTACTTTACTATTATATACATCTAACAAAGAACAGTGCACATTGAAATAGTTTATTGGCACTTTTATTGGCACAATTATGAAAGAAAAATAAAAAAATAATATATATATATATATATATATATATATATATATTTATATATATATATATATATATATTTATATTTATATATATATATATATATATATATATATATACACACACACACACACACACACACACACACACACACACACACACACACACACAATCACAGGATTAATTGGTACAATTAATATATGACATTTATTTTTTCATTAATTATGTTATATCAACCATTCAATATATCCATTATCAAATATTTGAATTTTAATACATTTTACATTTTAATTTCTCTTTGGGGGACTATTCCTAAAAAAACAGTTACTTGAACTGTACAAACATCAGTAACATTGATTACAAACAGTATATGTTTATGAGACATGTTAAAGTGAAACAAGCACCATATTACCCAGCCCTAGAGTCTAAAAGACACCAGGGCCAGTAAAAGCCCTCCTTGGTGGGATCCCGAATAAGGATGCCCCACATTGTGAAACCCCCAGTGATCCCCAACATCACCCACCTCGGCACAATCCCACAACACTGCCTGACAGCAGTATATGAATGGCTGGCGTGGGCATGCACAGTTGTAGGGGAGCCGATAAGCTCTAATCAGCTTTCAAAGCCGTTCATACATACGAGGGGCTCAGAAAGTCGATTGGAGGAGAGACCACTAATGTGCCATTTGGAATTCCAGGGTGGTGAGTTAAATGCACGAAACTTCGGGCATACACTGCTGAGGAACAATGATTTACTGCTGGATCTCCACCTAAAGGTTTACTCAGCAAGAGCTGTATACAAGAGTACAGGGAGTAAAAGGTAAGTATCTATTGTTTGGCTTACCATTGGCCGGAGAGGATGGAGTGCCATTGGCTTTTACAAAGTTGTCTGGGAGAGAACAGGTTTGCTACTAGGGTACTAGGCAGGCCCCTGGTTCTCAGGAACACTAAGGGGTTTATTCGTCAAGGGATGGGGGCAGGTAGTGACTCGTAGCGACAGGTAGCGAACGGTGAACACCGGGCGCTGTACGCAAAACCACATTTATCAAAGCGATTCCGGTGAGCGACTCTAACAGTATCGTCCAATTCATCATCACAGACGGCTCAGCGTATAGCACTGGCGCTTTGGCTTCCAGAGCACCTGGTATTACCTGTCGCTATCTGTCGCTCTCCCATACATTTCAATGGACATTACTTTTCTTCTCTTTAAACAGGGTTTTCTTTAATTTTTTTTTTTTTTTTTTTTTTTTTATGAAATAAATGCGTGACCTCTCCTGGCCTATTAAAAGTCATTTTTGAAAGCTTTTTTGATTTTTTATATTTTTATGCAGAATTGTCATTACAAGCCTGGTATTAAAGTTTTAATGTCACAATGTTATAACAATGTAATTCCATGTGTTTTAGCTTTGTTACTAGTGAATTTAAATTATAAAACAGACTTTAATCACACAGCATCTGGCGCTATGGGCTACAGCGACCCAATTTTGAGCACTGACGTTCTGTGAGTGTGGATTTAGATGAAAATGGTGTGAGTCGCTGAGAGTCGGTCGCACTGAGCAGTTGCTGCCGTTCGCTCGCTGCAATGCTGTACTGGTGTTAAAACGCCCAACATACATCTCATTCATCAATGCCGGTCAGGTTACTACAGCGACTGAGGCGCTCTTTTACAGCGCCCGATAGCCGATCACACTCGCTCTAAGCGCCTCTATACAGACGCTCATCTGCCAATACCTAGCGCTAGTAATGAATCAGCCTGCCCATGTATCTAATCTACACCCTCAGGCTATTGGCGAGCACACATGAGCAGCTGCTGCACCTACCTCCTCTAATTTGAGGCATGGTTCAGTGCAGTGTGCAGCAATTTCCTGCCCCCATTCATGCAGAGCCCTATGCCTGATTTTAGCTTTCTTAATTGTATGGACATCTATAATCAGGAAGCCCTAGAGTCAATGTTAAAATGGGCCTTATGCCAATTTTCTGGCATTTCCTGTTATAATGTACAAGACATTTACATTTTGTTCCACCCCCTCCTTTTTTTTTTTAGTTCCTGTCCACTGGAGTCAAGATTGACCAGGAGAACCAGCTGACTTTACGTGACCCGGAGCTATCCTCGCTGAGGAAGGCCTCCACCTTCGAAGTTCTGTGCAATGACGTTATCCCCAAATCCATCTCCGATATCCGGAGGCTGGGAGATCAGCTCTCCAGGGTCCCGGGTCCGCTGAAGAGGGACGACTTTGAGAGGACGGCGCTGACCATGGCCTACGCCGCCCTGAAAACATCAGCGTTCCACAATGAGCACCAGCGGAGGGTATGGATGGAGTCCCTCACCAAGCTCTTTCTTGCCCTCAGAAAAGACTTGATGCTCTCGTACAATAAAGCTGATCAGCACTGACCCTGGACCTGTCTGGACTCTCTCCAGCCTCTGCATGTGATGCCTGCCAGTGTTACCGTGAATATACAGTGTTTACAGACTCTAAGAGCACTAAGTGAATACCCCATGTCCATATGGGCAGCCAGAGAAGCGTGTCCGCTTACCTGTCTCTGCAGCTTGCAATCCTCTGCACACCCTAGAAATGTAAAGCTTTGGCTGACATCACTCAGTAAGGCTGGGAAGAGTGTGGGGCTTAAAGCTGCAGGGACAGATAAGGCAGCACAATTTTCAGTCTGCATCAGGACCACTGTCAGGACAGTACTGCATGGGGCCCACCTTCTACCCCTAAAGACAGCCCCACAGCAACTTCTACCCGACCAGCTCTGAGCACTCCCACCCACCCTGCTGCACAGTGATCCACTTATCCATTCTTCTGCAATAACCCACCCTCCCAGTGCCCCCCCCCCCCACACACACACAATGATACTCTTCCACCCCCTCCCAGATCAGCTTAATCATTCTGCTTCAATCACCCACCCTCCCAGCACCACTTACCCGCCACACAATGACACTCACTTATGCACCCCCTCCCAGATCACTCACCCACTCTTCTCCAATCACCCAACCTCCCAGCTCCCCCCACACACACACAATGACACCCTTTAACCCCCTCTAAGATCCCCTTACCCATTCTGCTCCAATAACCCAACCTGCCAGCACTACTTACCTGCCACCCAATGCCATTCATTCACCCTCTTCCATTCTGTAATCACTATCCCTCCCAGTGCCACCCTCCCCACACACAAACACATGCAGTGGTGGACTGGGGCCAAAAACCAGTCCTGGATTTTACCAGCCCCTGGCTGGCTCAAGTCATCCCTACTGAGGCCCCCCCCCCCCCAACCATGATGCCGGGGCTATAGCATTGGTGGCTGGGGTTCCTTGGCTTGTGGGTAAAGTGGGGGCAGGGGCACAGGGTACTGTACTGGGTACAGGGGGCAGGGATTGAATGTGGGTGTTAATGTAGCAGCCCAACTGGCCCCAAAGCAGTGCAGCCCACCGGGCATTGTCCTGGGTCTCCCTATGGCCAGTTCACCCCTGAACACACGCATACACAATGACACAATGACACTCTTCCACCACTCTGCCACCCTACTCTTCCCCAATCACCCACCATGTCACCCCCCCCACACACACACATGCACACACAATGATACTCTTCCACCACTCTGCCACCCTACTCTTCCCCAATCACCCGCCATGTCACCCCCCCCCCACACACACACATGCACACACAATGACACTCTTACACCACTCTGCCACCCTACTCTTCCCCAATCACCCGCCATGTCACTCCCCTCCCCCACACACGCAGACACAAAGAAACCCAGCACCAGTAATCCATCGCACAATGTCACTCATCCACCATTCCCAGATCCACTTACTCACTCTTCTCTAATAACCTGCCGCACAATGCCATTAATTTATCCCCTCAGTGATCCCTACCACCACTCTTCTCCAATCACTCACCCTTCCAGTGCCCCTCACCCCACCCACAATGACACTTATCCACCATCTCCCCAATCTACTCACCATTCTGCTCCAATCACCCACCCTCCCAGCGCCATTTCCCCACACTCACAATGCCACTCATCCACCCCTCAGAGATCCACTTACCCACTCCGCCCTTCCATTGACCCAAACGGCCCCCAACAGACACACTCATTCAACCGCTCCCTGATCCACACACCCACAGAGTTCTTTGATACTGCTTGTGAGCCACATAGCAGGGGTCCACAATATGCATGTAACTCCTGAGCTACAAGTTGGGGGCCCCGCCTTATTGTCTTGAAACTTACAACTACTTACGGGTTCTCTTTTGGGTGACATGACCTAAATCCACTGGTTACTCTCCCTGTGAATTACAATAATTTTCCTAAACTGTATTTACTGAGACCAATACTAGATTACTGATGCCAGCGTATTTAGGGTACCAGTGCCAACACTGTGCCCAGCAATAGCAGGCTGCCTCCCAGCATACACTGCATAGGTAGCCTGGTGCACAGCTTTGTACGGATACAGTTCAGCCAATTTTTGGGAATATTCAAATGCCATTCAAGTTTGTGGTTGGGAGAATCTTGGAGTTGAGTTGAATGCTCAGGTCTCTTGAAGGCGACTAAAGCAGCCAAAAGCCCTAAAATTGTAAGGGATGATCACATTGTTAACAAGAACAAATATTGGGTATAGGTCTCACCCAAACAAAACGACTATCGCCTCTGAGTGTGACCCATCATCAATGTTGTTTGAATAAGTCGCACTCAAAGGCGATAGTCGTTTTGTTTGGGTGGGACCTATACCTAATATTTGTTCTTGTTAATTATTGAAGCCTCGAGTGACGTACCAGCACATCATATTGGGTAGGGTCACGGCAATAGGGTGTGCCACCCCCACATTTCTAGTATTTGTGGGCTGACACACCCTATCAATGTCTGTGAATTATCACATTGTCCACAACCATCAATCTCCGCTGATGCTTCTGCCTATAGACAAGCCCCCGTTTTCTGGGGCGGTGATACGCCTCACCGGACACGGTTGCCACCAGGACTTAGCACAAAAGATGGGGACTTACAGGGTGAAGGAAGATAAACCAGGGACCAAGCTGGGCAGAAGTCCGGCTGGCTGAGGTCATACATAGGAATAACAGTCCTAACAATTCAGGGTTCCAAGGGGATACACAGGAGAATGGTCAAAGGTCCAGCCAGGGGTCAAGCCGGGTTGTCAGGGGGTTCATAGTACTGGTGGGTAGACACAAGGTCAGGCAGGCAGGTGTCAGTCCAAGCAGCAACCAGAGGAGGGTTAGACAAAGCGAAGATCGGCAACAAGTAATCAGAGTCCAGCTAACAATGGTACTATAACACCCAGAAAAAAAGCTATAACAGGCAATGCATGCTAGAGGCCTGGTTTTATGTGACCATCAGCCAATCAGCACAGGAGGCCAGAGTCAGTCCACCACCGTAACTCCAGCAATACCTGTGGGGAAGCTGACCTGCAAAACTAGCAAAACATGGCCATAAAAGCACGACTAAAGGTATGCCGGGGATGTGCAGCCATACTGACAGCCAGAGCACACAGAGAAGGTGATTAGCCAAATATTGTAGTTTTATGTTACACAGAATCCCCTTTTAATTTTTTGAAAATACTGGTATATAGTGCTACAGGTCTCCTTAAAAAAAAGAGCAATGTATCAGTATTTATTGCTAGGGTTACCTTTAAAATGTACTACTCCTTTTTCTTTATGCGCTAAAGGGACAAATGAATTACTGGGACCAAGGAAGATCGCCTCTTAAAGTGGAGCAAAACCCAGGTTTTTGACTATTCTGGGTTTTGGTCCTTTCCCCCCCCCCCTCCCCTCCCGCTGTGTGAAACCCCCCAGGTCACCAAAAACAACTCGCCTCTTCCTGGTCCTCTGGCGCATGCCAGGCCACTCATCCAATCAGCGCGCTTGGAGCCGATGACATCACGTTGTCTAAGCTTCATCTAAGGCCTCTGAGTGCGCTGGCGGCAGCATCCCCTGCTTCCCTCTAAAAGGGAGCAGTGCCCCGCAGGCCATTCAATGCCTGCTAGAGGGATAGTAGGGATGTGGCTGCGGCTCACGCATGCGCAGTTGGACCAGGAAACAAGGTAAGTGTATGGGGCGACCTGGTGGGTTTCACACAGCGAGGCATCCCAATTTTAGATGCCCCGGGGGGAGGGAATTGATCAGCCCCAGGAAAAGATTCCTGGGCCGATCGCGGTGGGTTTTGCAATGCACAATGCAATGGAGTGAGCTGGGCTTGAGTGACAGCGTGGAGAGCTCCTTTCTAGCCTATCACTGAGGGAGGCAGTGTCAAACTGACATGAGCCTCAGTCTTGGATTTGTGGTCCAATCAGGGGACAGAGGAAGAAGAAATTCCACTTCCTTCCAGTGACAAGAGAAATGAGAAAGCATGAGACTGACATTGCATTGACTTGCCAATCCCTTCAAAGTGGAACAAACCCCAATGGGACAGGCCCTGGAATCAAATAGATTGTTTATCTTTACCTCTAGAAAGTTTTCTTTTTGTGAAAGAGACAATACAGGTAAAGGGTTACATTAGCCTGCTTCCTGCTTGCCCCATGCGGGCTGTCAGGGGCTGCATCTTTCATTCAGCAGCACTTTGCATTCATTGATAAACCTTAGAGAACTTGCTTCATTTTTTTCAGGGTCCCCAAAAGGAACTGACTTCTGAAGGGACCCCAACATTGAAACATACATGTCATACACTGGGAGTGAAATACAAAGCCAGCATGAGCAGAGCAGAAAGCAGGATCATTTAAAGCAGACCTTCACCCTGAATAAGAGTCTATCTTATATGTGTCCCACACCCTGTACATACAGATTGCGGCTCATGGAGCATCAGGCAGCCTGCAAACAGGAAATGCCTTCTGTCTGTGTTGCTCTACATTCTGGGATTACTGTCCTTTCCCTGACCCCAGCTCTGCTCTGTCTGTGCAAAGCACAGCTATCAACAGTCACTGAATTTAAACATGCCTGGGATAAGCACACATCTATCCTAAGATAAAGAGTACATACAGTATACACATAAGGGCAAACTAGATGGACCATATGGTCTCCTTCTGCCGTCAACCTTCTATGTTTCTATGTTTCTATAACCCACCCCCTGTACTTTATCCTGCTCTCCTCTCCTCAGCATGTGATGCTTCTGAGTCAAGATGGCGGCGCCCATATCCTAGAGTCCTGAACAGAGTTGCAGCCCAGTGGGGGAAAGAATTATAAGTACCGTAAGTGACTAAAAACGTAAAATATATAAATTTTAGATGCTGGGACAGTTTTTTAAGGGTTTGGGCTTAAAAAGGTCCGGTTTAACTCTTTGCCTGTAATGTTCCTTTTAAGAGGGACTTTATATATCGTTGTTTTACTATATTTGACAATTTTTTCACAATTATTTTACTCTATAGGTTTTTTTTAGCCAGCTAATGGGATCCTCTGCTACGATCTACAGATGAATAATATGGTCATTAAAGGTTTATTTCTTGTTATAAATAAAAACATAAATCTGACTGAGCTTTTGTCAATACGTACCATTAACGTGGATATAAACAGCCATGATACTAGTGGGGGTCATTTTCTGGGCCTGGCCATAGTGCTGCTCAGGGCCGGAGTAAGTGTGGTGGAGGCCCCTGGGCACAAAATCTGGTGGAGGTCCCACAGTATTTATTTCCTTTAAAATAATAGTCCTGATTGGTGGTTGTCTGGCACCCGCCTACTTACTGGAATGTCAGATTGCGTCCCTTGTGCGGGTGCGTGCTGCTCGGGAACTCCTGCTTTGCCATTCTGGGTGGGGGGTGTAGTCACCCGGCTGCTCCAGCAGATAACAGTTCCCCGCATTGAGCTGCCAGCGGCTGTGCTTGGCGGCTTATGTGCAGTGACAGCTCTGCACCCAGCTCTGTAGCGTTGCTGATGGCGGCTTTGCTGCTCTAGGCTCTCCGTCCTGCCCTGTGGTGGCTTTGGCTGCAGGTTTGCAAAAACAAAAAAAAAGGCTTGTCCAGGCGCAGGGGGCCCCCACTGCCGCCGATAGCTTTGTTGCTGGCCCTGTGGCCCGTCAGACCAAAGACTGAAAAGCCTCCTGGACCAGACCATAACCCAAAGGATGGTGGAGGCCCCCTTTGCAGGGCAAGTGGTGGAGGCCCCGGAGCTCGCACCCCTTGCACCCCCCTCATGATCCGCCCTACTACTGCTGGGGGCAGGGGTCACCAGTCTTTAGTAACAAGGGGTTGCTATAAAGTATGATTTCTAATACTTTTTCATGATTTTGGTACCTAAACCAAATGTACTGTTCTACATGTTTTCTATCAGTGTTTAGTGTCAGCTGTGTAAAAAGTGGCCTTCATGAAGTTTCCCTAATCTGGGGTGTAAGAACCAACATGCAACGCCCTGTATTGTTGAATTGAGTCAAATAAGATATAAGCAACTCCCACTTTAAGTAAGAATATGTATGATCCTATTAGATTATTAAACAATACCATGAATCCATTTTAAAGTGGACCAAAACCCAGGATTTTGACTATCCTGGGTTTTGGTCCTTAACCCCAGGGCACCCTAATCAGGGATGCCCCGTTGTGCAAAACCCCCCAGGTCCAGGTCACCTGAACGAACTCACCTCTTCCCGATCGAAAGGCCTCTTGTCCAATAAGCGCGCTCGGATCTGCTCCTGTCCCTTCGCCTAAGCCTTAGTCTAAGGACGAGTGGATCTGAGCGTGCTGCATCCCCTAATAGCACTGGCCATTCACAAATGCCTGGCACAGGCGCGTGCCCTGTTAAAGGGATAGTGGGGATGTGGCTGCTGCATGCGCATGCGCCGTTGGACCGGGAAAGAAGGTGAGTTTCTGGGCGACCTGGGAGGTTTCACACAGCGGGTTTTGGATGCTCTGAGGGGAGGGAATCTAGCGGCCATGGAATCTTATAGATTATCGGGCTGATCTCCATGGGTTTTGCTCCACTTTAATTATTTAAAGTGGGCCTCCAGAAAAGAAAATATCGGTTTGTAACTTGCTCCCCTAGATTTCCCCTTTTGACGATCAGTGGTATATGCTGTTTGAGAAGGCTTAACCCCCTTGCAGATGTTGTGGAATAGCTGCGCACCTAGAATAAAATGAAAGAAGCCATCTTAAAGTGGACCAACACCCAGGATTTTCACTATCCTGGGTTTTGGTCCACTTCGGTGGGGCACCCCGATCGCTGTGTGAAACCCCCCAGAACGCCCGGAAACACTCACCTCCCCACACTCCTACGCGGGCGCTCGTCCAATCAGAGAGCTCAGAGCCGCTGTGGTATGCACGTACAAGCGGCGTCCAACCACAGCGGCTCTGAGCGCTGGAGGCCGCGTCTAGCGCTTCCATCTAACAGGGAGCGCGCCCGCGCCGGCCATTCACAAATGGCCGGCGCGGGTGCGCGCCCTGCTAGAGGGAAGCGCGAGACGCGGCCCGCGCCGTTGGAACGGGGTTAAGGTAAGGTTTGGGGGCATCCTGGGGGGTTTCACCCCGTGGGACATCCCGATTTCGGATGCCCCGCGGGGAGGGGCTGGGGAATCTTATAGATTCCCGGGCCGATCCCCCCTGGGCGTTGGTCCACTTTAAATCACACCTGAGAGTCCTGCTTACACATGAGCATGATTTGGGGGGGGGGGGGGTGCTAGCACACAGACTGTGGTTAAGCTGAGGGGTTTCCTTATTATCAGCCTAACCAGCCAGAGAGAGATAACAAAGAATGTTAAAAGGGATAAAAATTCTTCTCTAGCTGGCGGCACTGTTGTAAAGATCAGCATTGCTGCTGTGTGCATGTGTGATATTGTTTCTCCCCACAATGCAGGCTGTTTAGGGTGTTGCTATAAGCAACCCACCCCAAACTGAGAAAGAGAATTACCTCAGAAAAGTGATCAGTATGTCTGATGTCTGTTATGTTACACACACTGTATTACCAGCTGCTGGCTGGCCTCGCTGCAGCAGAGCATTGCAACAGCTTTTTACAATCTTGATACAATGTTTTACAACTTTCTGAGCAGCAATAAGTCATTACAGCTGATGGACGTTTACCTTTGGCTAGATATAAAGCATTATCTCAACAGGATTTAGGATAGTCTTGACTGTGGAACTGGGTGTTTCAAAAGCAGTAGTCCCAAGAAGATAGACAGCTCAGAAATCCCCTGAGATATTTCACCTGGGAGCACGGACAGACCTCTGTAAGTCCCAATTGTAGTAATGTGCTGCAGGTCCAGCTCACCAAGTGTGATAAAACATAACATTTAATGTAACATTTTATAATATAGCATGACCTGTGTGGAGTGAATATCCTGGGCTCCCCATTCAAAGGTAACGCGTTTCGGGGTTCCCTCACCCCTTAATCCTACCTTGACTGACAAAATTGTGGTAAGATGGCCACTCCCATGTAGTTCAGGAGCATAGAATCTGCCTGCTATTCCACAACATCTGCATGGAGTTAAGCCCTCTCAAATAGATTACATCACTGATTGCCCCCCCCCCCCCGGTTTAGGGGAGCAATTTACTAAACTTTGATTTTTTGACTAGGGGTCTGCTTTAAGCAGTTGGCTAATCTAAATAACCAATGAAACAATTAACAGATTGATTAAACAATATACATTTATGCAAGTTAAATCATCACCAAGATTTTTCTTTGATCATAAAGAATGGTCCAATAATAAAATCAACATACATTTAATTTGATAGATCAAGAGGGGTTACTTACATTCTCCTCATTAAAAAAGGTTATTTATTCTCTTTAGTGAAAGGAAAAAAATTGAGCTAAAGCAAACTGGGCCATTTAGTGTTTGGTCTGATTTAACCTCTATAGACTGGGTGTAAAATCAAAGCATAAACAGCTGATTTCTGGTAAAGTTCTATCTCAGAAGTGTGTTGCCAGTAAATTTCAATCTATGGCTCAGCCCACAGCCAGCATAACAACTGGATTGCTTGTCTGTGAACAGTAAACTATGTGGCTGTAAACTAGGAAGCAGAGAAATAAAAAAGACAAGAGAAAAGAGCAACTATCACCCCTGTAGAGATGTGTGAATCTACTATATATACTCACATGCACTTACTAAAAATCCAACAGATAAAAGAATAATAGCAAATAGCTTCATCAATGTAAAAAGGGTCTGGGCAGGTCAAACAGAGCAAAATACAAATAAAAGTAAACAAAGAGGTATAGAGGCAGCAGGTAAAACGATGAGGGGGTCACAGTACAGGGCCAGTGCTGTAGAAAGGAAATAATGCTGCAAATGGATGCATATTTTATTCTTCTGCCATATACAACATTTCCTATAAAGTCAGGCAACACACCATGAGCTACATAAAGCTTCAAAACTCTACTGGTTGGATGGTAACCCAATGATAACGCTACTGGTTGGATGGCAGTCCAAGGATAACGCTACTGGTTGGATGGTAACCCAATGGTAACTCTACCGGTTGGATGGTAACCCAATGGTAACTCTACCGGTTGGAAGATAACCCAATGGTAACTCTACTGGTTTGATGGTAACCAAATGGTAACGCTACTGGTTGGTTGGTAAGCCAATGGTAACTCTGCTGGTTGGATGGTAACCCAATGGTAACTCTACTGGTTTGATGGTAACCCAATGGTAACGCTACTGGTTTGATGGTAACCCAATGGTAACGCTACTGGTTGGTTGGTAAGCCAATGGTAACTCTACTGGTTGGATGGTAACTCAACCAGTATGTGAGAAAAATAAAAGGAAAAATGGAAACTCACCATTCCATCATTCCTGCGCTGCTTGCCAGGGCTCCACAGCCACGGGAGGCCAGAAGATGGAGGAACGGCGCTCCTCCATCTTCTGGCCTCCCGTGGCTGTGGCGGCCTGGCCAGCAGCGTGGGACGATGGAAAGGTGAGTCTAATGACCTATGGGAATGGAAGGGGGAGCCCACATTGCCTACGGGAATGGGAAGGGAAATGCCACACTGCCTATGGGGATGGGAGGGGGAATGCCACACTGCCTATGGGGATGGGAGGGGGGATGCCACACTGCCTATGGGAATGGGAAGGGGGATGCCACACTACCTATATGGGGAGTGGGGGGGGGGGAACACCACACTGTCTATGGGAATGGGAGGGGAAAATGCCACTCTGCCTGTAAAGGGGGGATTCTACACCTTGTCTATTTGGTTCCTGGGGGGGTGGTGTTTTAGCACATTTGGCCACGGTAAATATTTAGTATGCGACTCATGTCGTTTTTTTTTTTTTTGGTTTTTTGTTTTTTTTTACACACGACTCTATACCTATCCAGTAATAATAATTGTTCCTGATCTATGCTATAGGGTTCTATAGGGGGAGATATATTGCAGCTATGGGGCTGAGCAGGGGGAACAGGGGCTATCAGAGCAGCAGGCTGGGGAAGGTATTACAGAGGAATATGTCATTGCTGTGTAGAATAGTGTAAGGGGATACTTCGGTCATGATGAACAAATAAATAAAGGGTAATCAGAAGGTGCCAAGAGCAGGGCGATACCAGCTGAGGGGGGAAGGGGGTTATCAGAACACAGAGATAGAGGGATAGCATTAGAGATGGTATGGTATTTCCACTGTGTACAGCAGAGGGCTGGTCGATGTCTCTAAAGCTGACCTACAAGGAATGATTGGGTTGTCAAACGCCTATGTCTTTCTGGTACATGAATATTGTGTTTGGTGGCAGGATTACGGGTGGATTAAGAAGAATATTCCATGCACGTTGGGTGTTTAGCCGATAAACTTTGATGAACATTCCATGGATTGTTTAACTTTTCAGCAGAGTACTATATAGATGTTTAACATTTATCTGTTGATATATAGTCAATATCTCTGCCTTGTTCATCCACAGAGGGAAGGGTTAATCAGCCCGTATTGATAGCTGGCATATATAGCTTCTTATTGAAGCTCCTAAGTGTATTAGATTATGGGCCTTATTCATGAAGGGATAGCGCCAGGTAGTGCCTGTACAGCGGCAGGTAGCGCCAGGTGAACGCCTGAGACGGAACGCAATTACACATTTATGAAACGGAATCTGATGAGCGACTAGAACAACGCCATGTAGCGTCCGATTCATCATTATCCCAGGTTCAGCATACAGCGCTGGCGTTCAGCCTTGCAGAGCGCCACGTCTTACCTGTCGCTACCTGGCGCTCTCCCATACATTTCAATGGGCGATCCTTAAAGTGGACCAACACCCTCCCATGATCGGCCCGGGAATCTGTAAGATTCCCGGACCGATCAGCTCCCTGACTGCGGGGCACCCCGATCGCTGTGTGAAACCCCCCAGAAACCCCTAAATCCCTACCTGCTCCTCGATCCAGCGGCGCCCGCCGCCGCCTCCCGGGCAACCGCGCCGGCCGTTTGTGAATGGCCGGCGCAGGTGCGCGCCCTGTAAGAGTGACGCGCGGGAGGCGGCGGCAGGCGCGCTCTCTTGTCCGTCGCTGCCTTCCGCATGTCCGCCGGCGGGGATTGGCTGCAGCGGTCACGTGGGAGCGGGGTGAGGTGAGTTTTTGGGGCTTTCTGGGGGGTTTCACACAGCGGGGCATTCCCGATCGGGGTGCCCCACCGAAGTGGACCAAAACCCAGGATAGTCAAAATCCTGGGTGTTGGTCCACTTTAAATCCTTTTCCTGATCCCAAATTTTTTTTTTCTTAAAAACAAACTCAAAACTTCTGACATGTATCCTGGGCAAGAAAATGACATTTTTGAAAACGTTTTGGATTAATAATATTTGTATGCAGAATTGTCCTTACATGTCTGGTATTAAAGTGTTCATGTTACAATGTAATAACAATGTCATTCCATATGTTTTTGCTTTGTTACTGGTGGATACATGTTCATTAACAGACTTTAATCACACAGCCTCTGGCGCTATGGGCTACAACTACATGATTTTGAGCGCAGGCGATGTTTGAGGCTGTTTTTTTGATGAATGTGGTGTGAGTCAGTCGCACTGAGCTGCCGCTACCGTTCTCTCCCATACAGCGTATAACTGCGACTCACACATCATATTTATCAATGCCGGCCAGCAACTGAGGCGCTCTGAATCAAAGGACCATGGCCGAGCACAGCGACTAATAGCGGTCGCTCTCAAAGCCTCGCTACAGACCCTCATCTGTCGCTATCTGGTGTTAGTAATGAATTAGCCTGCCTGACACTTCTGCATTTCTTCTAAAAAAAGGGGTTTCCCAGCTTTTATTTCATGAAGTCCAATTATCTCAAGTACCGCCCTACCCTCACCAATACAACTTCACAGGAAGGTGGAGGTCCACAGAAAGGATCTGTATTGTCTGTACACTTCCTCCACAGTAAGGAATGGAAAATTGAACACCCTTGAAACCAACAAATGCATTTAAAAGGAAGAATTTTTTAATGCTGTTTCTGAATACTTTATGGACATTACACCCTATTGTGCTGTATACAGAATTGATGCATGAACTATCATTCACGGTCGATCCTCTATATACTGTATGATTTATGTCATTGTATTATATTCTGTAAATACACTTGATTGATGTCACTTACTTTCTAAACAGCATTAAAAAATTCTTCCTTTTAAATGCACTTGTTGGTTTCAAGGGTGTTCAATTTTCCATTCCTTACTGTGGTATATTGTCCGGGTCCGGTTTGAGCAGACGCACCCTGGAATTTGTGAAGCCCTTTCTATGTTTAATAAGATACATTTTCTACTTTCTTTTTTGTAATTCAGTGTGCTACAACCTTTCAATTAAAATTGTACACTTCCTCCAGCAATGCTACTATTCTACCATGCTCCATGCCTGCTCTGTTAAAGTGGACCTTCCCCCTGAAAAAGAGTCTATATTATATGTTTCCCACATCCTGTACATACAGATTGCCCACATTAAAAATCATCCTACCTGCATCTACTGCATGTTATGAGCCTTTAAACATCCAAGATGGCGGCTCATGGGACATCAGGCGGCCTGCAAACAGGAAGTGCCTTCTAACTGTGCTGCTCTGCATTCTGGGATTGCTGACCTTTTCCTGACCCCACCTCTGCTCTGTCTGAGCAAAGCACAGCTATAACCCTCCCCCGGTACTTTATCCCATTCTCCTCTCCTCAGTAAGTGTGATGATTCTGAGTCAAGATGGCGGCACCTATATCCTAAGGGTTTGGGCTTTTCAATAAATTATGGTGAAGTTCCGGTTTAATCACATTCTATTGCTGCTGCTTACATTGTGATACATTATATTTTAGTCTTGATGATAAAAACAATTATTATAATGTATCACAATGTAACAGCTGTTCTAAGCTGCAGGATAATGTTTCAAATGTATTTAGAGGCAGAACATTGTCTGTTGTGAAGATATGTTCAGCTTGTCAGAAAGAGCAGGCAAATGATACTGGTAGAGCAGTGGCTCGCAAACGTTTTATGTGGAGTACCCCATAGAGACGAAAGTTCCAACCGGCCAGTACCACCAATGAGGGGATCAATTATACATTTGACCAAAAGAAGTAGGCCACATGCTTCACAGCAAAAGGGAAAAATGTTTTACTGTAAAAACAATATAATAGACCCATCAGATCCCTGTTGCTGGTACACCCCAAACATCCCTGCGTATCCCCTGGGGCACACGTACCGCAGGTTGAGAACCAGTGCTTTAGAGGAACAAAACCTGAGAATTTTTGTTCCTCTCCTTTGTGGATCCCTGGGATCGCCGAAAAACTTCCTAGTGTCCAGCAATCAGCGGCGTTCCTTCGAATCAGATTTCCTTTGTCGCACATCAGTGGAAATCTGCATAGAACGAGCGCATCCCCATTCACCTATAGCCGTGTGTGAGCCTGTGCCGGCCATACAGAAAGGACTGTCATGGGTATGCATCCCAGAAAGAAGTATGCTGAGGATGTGGCTGCATAAAGATGGAGAACACTGCCCCTCGACTCATAGACTCTAAGGGAGTGGTTGCTCCTCTTTAAAGTCAAGCAAAACCCAGGATATTGACTAGTCAATAAGCAAAAAAAAAAGAGGTATAAACGCACTCTGGATTCCAAGGGTGCAAGACAAAGGGCAGTCCCTAAGCCCCAAAATATACAGGAAAAAAAGCAAGTGTCAGCACTCCTAAAAGTCCAAATACTTTAATAAAGATGCTTAAAACATTATCTCCATATCAAAAAAAGGCAGCTAAAAACAATGTCAGACCCTGGCGAATGTAAAGAATGCCATGCAAAGCATACGCGTTTCGGACTGCTGGGGTCCTTAGTCATAGATATTGACTATCCTGGGTTTTGGTCCTTTCCCCCAGGGAACCCAAATCAGGGGTGCCCTGCTGCGTGAAATTCCCCAGGCAACTAACCTCCTCCCAGTCCTACGGCGCGTCTAAGAGCAGCAGCTTCGAGCATGCTGACGGTCGCATCCTCTGCTTCCCTCTAACAGGGAGCATGCACGCGCCACCCATTCACAAATGCCTGGCGCGGGCACGCGCCCTGCTAGAGGGATAGCGGGGATACGACCGGGAAACAAGGTAAGTGAATGGGGCGACCTGGGCGGTTTCACACAGCGGGGGACCCTGATTTTGGATGACCCAGTGGGAATCTTTTATATTCCCTAGCCCAGCCTGGGGCATCCTGATTTGCAATGTTCTGCTGTGTTAAACCCCCTTAATCCCCAATCCAATGGCGCATGCTGCATGCTGAGCTGTAGCTGCAGTACGCTATAACTTTTAGCTAGGTGCGTGCCTGCGGCAGCCATTTGTGAATGGGCCACGGTGGAGGGCCCCTACTAGTGACTAGCCAGGAAAACTGACCTTTCCCCAGTCCCACAGCACATGAGCCACGCACAGCTAATCAGCACTTAGCAGCATTCATCCCTTAGCTGATTCTTAGCTGTAAGGCCCAAATGGAGCCGAGCGCGCTGCGTGTCGCTCATGTGCCGTAGGACCGTGAAATGTTAAATTATTCGGGGTGAACTTGGGGGTTTCACACAGCAAGCATCGCAAATTGGGATGCCCAGGGAGGGAGGACCAAACCCCAGGATAGTCAAAATCCTGGGTTTTGGTGCACTTTATGTAGCACCAGAGGACATTTCAATGTTGCACTAGTACCACTGGTTGGGAAACCCTGTTCTAGAAAGTGTCATGATTCTAACCAGTCTTATCTCTGACAACCAGGTAGATGACGGCTGGTCAGAGAGATGGGCGGAGCTCCAGGTGTGAGAACAAGTTCAAAGTTCAAAACCAGAAGTACACCCCGAGGGTCAGGGCTGGCAGCTGTGGTTCATAAGTCCATAAGCAAGCCAAAGTCCAGGTAATCAGTCCAACACAGGTACACAGGGATCCAAGAGAACAAGGTCCAGGTAAACTGATAGGTCAGCACTGTATGGTTGCCTGACTGCCCTTTAAATAGTGCTGTCAATGAGAGAGAGTGTCACTTCCTGTGCACCCGCCAATGTAACCCGGAAGCACCATAGTACTCATTGGAGCTCGCACACACCGGGTCAAAATTCTGGGCATGTGCCCAGATAGGTGCGAATAAACGGTTTTCTGTTTTTTGTTTTATGTTAAAGTGCACAGAGGGAGGATTATGTTACCTTCCATCCCCCTGCCTAGTACCCCAAAAGTGCCTGTGTTTCTTTTTTGCCCAGTGTTAATAAAAACAGGAAGTAGTATTATGGTGAATGGCAGCCATATGCTAATTCATTCTGTTACAACTAAACTGTCACATAATGGCAGTTAGGTTGAAGTGCTCCCCATTGGCAAAATGTGTGTACTGTAACTGAATGTATCATAACTGTAAAGCACCAGGGGGCAGCGGTGCTGCTCGGCCAGGGAGCAATATGCTGACTCCAGACAGTTCATGTTGTTATGAATATTGGGCAACAGCTTTAGTAAAAAGAAAGAAACACAGGCTGTTTTGGGGCACTGGGCCGGGGATAATAACTGGTGACATAAAATCTATGAGTATAGATGCACTTTAAGAGGGCTAATGCATATGGTTGGGCCAGAGATTGTGGCAAATCATGGCAAAATCAAGGTGGCATTGTGTTCATTGTTCATTGTTCAGAGCCACACCACATAACCTAATGTGTAAAAAGTGTTTAACGTCAAATTTTCCATAGAATATAAAATTATTAGAGCCTGGCAGGACAGTGTGGAGCTGGTCTCATTTTGTAGTTAAATGTACCCACTAACTATACAGATCTATGTACCATACCGGAAGGAGAAGGAGTATAAAGGTCCAAGGCATTTAGGGCCAAAAGAGGAGCAGTCCCTATAAACGGGGAAGCTAGAAAAGGACCGTTGTTAGGGGGTAGCAAACTGGGAAATTGCCCAGAGCCCCATTATCAAAGGCTCCCATGGTTACTGATTCCCATACAATAGATTTCTGCTGTAGCACTTGCACAAGCTATGGCAGACAAGTCCATTATGCTATGGCAGACATACCTCCCAAGTGTCCCTGATTTGGAGGGACTGTCCCTCTCTTGAGCCCTCATTGTTCTCATGTGCCCCTATTTGAGGTGTAACATGCAGATCTGCATCAGTAAATGATTAATGTGCCTATTTAAAGTGTTTCTATTGTTTTAACAACTTATCTCCTATCCATCCCACAATGAGGGGGCGTGGTCTAATTGAACAAATGTCCCTCTTTCCCATCCTGAAAAGTTGGTATGGACATCAGTGACCCTCTGCACTGCCTTTGTCTTCTGCAGCACCCCTTACACATTATCCCTCTATGTGATTACACAGCTGCTGAGGAGTTCATCAGATAATGGGAACTTCACGAAAAAAGGTCTGGACACATGGGGCAGGGTGGAAGTATAGTGGAAAATGAGACCTGGATATTTAAAGTGGACTGGTGGGGCAGCTTGATTCCATTTATGTTAGGATTGTGCCCCCAGACCTGTATATTACTTATCAGCATGCTGTTTCCGAATTTCTTATATTCCTGTGACTCTATGAGCCTAAAGGGGGAGTGGTTTTCCTGGTAAAAACTACTGACTACAAGACCCAGAATCCTTCCACTGTAACAGGTGAGCCCTCCCCTACAAACAGCTCTGTATATAGTTGGCTATATCTGTTGAAATATATCTTCTGCATATTCGGGACCTTTTAGTCAGTTATTTAAAGTGGACCAAAGCCCACGGCGATCGGCTTGGGAATCGATTCCCTCCCCCCCGGTGCATCTATAATAGGGATGCCTCGCTGTGTGAAACCCCCCAGGTCGCACATAAACTTACCTTCTTTTCGGGTCCAACGGCGCATGTACGAGCCGCGGCTGCATCCCTGCTATCCTTCTAGAAGGGCACGTGCCCGCTCTAGCCATTTGTAAATGGCCGGCGTGGGCATGCTCCCTGTTAGAGGGTAGCGGCCGTCAGCGCGCTCAGAGCTGCTCGCCTTAGACGAAGGGACGTCAGCGGATCCGAGTGCGCTGATTGGACAAGCGGCCGCACATGCCCTATAGGACCAGGAAGAGGTGAGTTTGTTTCGGTAATCTGGGGGGTTTCACACAGTGGGCATCCCCGATCAGGGTGCCCCGGGGGCAAGGACCAAAATCTTGGGTTTTGGTCCACTGTAATCCATACGGCAGAAGACATCTTGATGAATAGTAGAACACCTTGCCTTGATGTATCACTACAGATGTCCCATGACCTAGTATTAGCCAATTCCTTGCTATGATGCGGTAGGCCCTCAGCACATATTTTACTTGGCATGATTGGAGGCTTTTTATCTATATGTCAATGAACGGTTAATTTTGGATTACGCAATGTGGAGGGGTAAATGTTAATCCTGGGGAATGGTTGCCTTGGAAATCTCCAGTAGCTAACACAGCGGCGAGGCCTACCTCACTCACAAAGATTATTAGGGGGGGGGGGATTAATAAGCGCCAAAGGATTTCAAGAAGTGAGAGACTTAGGAGTAAATGCTCTGTCAAACTTACAGTGAGGAGAGAAGAGTTTGCCGTGTTGGGACCCTCCTGGCATCAGAGCCAAGCAGGATGTCCGTCTGGACCGAGCTCCTGAGATCCAGAAACCTTCTCCTGGTGGTGTCCATCCCGCTCCTCCTGCTTCCTCTTCCCTTGCTTCACCCCAGCAGTGTGAGTACCATTCCCACTGTCACTTGCTGAATCATCATAACATATATAGTCCACACACAATATATATATATATATATATATATATATATATATATATATATATATATATATATAGTGTGTGGACTTATTCAACCTTTTTTTTTTTATTATCCAGTCTAACTGAACAATAAGCATTTTGCAGGAATATACAGAGAATATACGGAGAACTAAGTGGTCTAGAAAGTGGTTGTTGCGGAGTATGAGGGCTGGGTGCAGCAGAGTCAAATCCAGATAGACGTTTGTGGTGTAACAGGAACTGGCTTTACTGGAACATGGGTGCAGTAATAGAAGGTAACCTTAGATGGTGGATAACATAGACAGGAAAAAGAAGTCATAGAGATCACCTCAATGTACAGGAAACACAACATGTAACAGAAAATGTACAACTGGGACTACACATAGATATATGTAAAAGTGCCATCTACTGTCATAAATGTAAACTGCATTAACCTTAAAGCAAAAAAGATGCAGATCACATACAGAGACAAGCTGTAAGCTGTTGCACAGTATCTCCAACAGTGGTCACTTTATAGAGTTGTGCACATCTTTAACCTGATTTTTTCTTACCAAAACTATGTAGTATGAGCAGCGAAGCAGAGGGGGCACTGGGAGACCATTTTCTCTATCTCTTCTTCTAGGGTTCTCTGTAGCAGACTTTGCCACTTTGAGTTTTTTACTGCCCCTCAGGGAAATTTGTCAATAGGAGGTGGTAGCCCCCTTGTTACTCCAAAGAACCTTCTTCCACTGTGTTCTTGCTGCTGAACTGTGTGCTGTGGCCAGGGCCGGCAAGGTGGGGCAGCTGCCGGGGGCCCCTGGCCTCCAGAGGGGCCCACTGACAGGGCCATCCTTTGGGGTGTGTGGCAGCTCTTGACCGTTACAGCTGGAGCCCACATCTCCTCCTGGCACGCCTGCGATGACCGAGGTGGTTCTTTTCCCCGCCGGGCAGGGACAACACTATGCGGCAATAGGGTTCTGCTGCTGTCTGTGCTGGCCCCGCCGAGGAGAGAGGAAGGGGCCACCCCCTGGACCCCCCTGTGCCAATCCCACAGTGCATTCACCAGTTCCAGGAAAGTAATGAACGAACGGGGGGCGGGGGGGGGGGTCACACACAGGGGCATCCAAAATCAGGAGAATCTAGATTTGTTTAGACACCGAGGTCAGGTTTAAAGGGGTTTGGTGCCCTTCAAAGTACCATGATCATTAGGGGGCATCCAGATTTGGGACGTTCCTCAGTGATGTGATGCAACTCTTCACCACAAAGGGGCCCCCTGAGACCATGCCGCCCAAGGGCCCACATAAACCTGGAGCCGGCCTTGGCTGTGGCTTACAGCCCCCAATCTAGACTAGAGAAGGTTACCCCATCGTCAGTAAGAAGGAGCTCATGGTGGCACCCTGTGTTGGTTCTTTCTGGGGCAGTTATGAATATAGAAACATAAAGAGCACACAGAGAGGAAAGGGTGAGGCACAGAAAAAGGGTCAAGAGAGATGAGATCCAGAAGGGGTAACTCAAAAAGTCCAGACAAAAAAAGAAATCACTTACCTTCCTATCTGCAGACTCAGTCCCTTGTTTTCTTGAGGGCTGCAGTGGTCTTGTTTTTGGTTATCATCTCTGAAACTGCCCCTGCAGCCTATATAAGCTCCCACTGATGGTAGCATATCAACGGTGGACGCTCACGTGATGCGTCTGCTGCTGCCAATCAATGAGGGAGCCTGCTCCTTTGTGACTAGTGGTTGTTCAGTAAGAAGCAGCAGCCCACAGGAGTTTATGGGATCGATTCTGGAGACAGGGAGGTAAGTCCTTTTTCTTATCAGCCTGGCCAGGGATGACAAAGGGACAGTCCAGGCAAAAGCAATACTTGGCAGCAAGGAGCTCACTCGTAGTCTGTCCCATGTTCGTCTCACTCATTTCCTGCAGCCAGTTGTGGGCTGAGGCCAAAAATCATCCCTGGATTTTACCAGCCCCTGGCTGGCCCAAGACATCCCAGCTGAGGCTCCCCAACCATGATGTTGGGGCATTAGCATTGGGGCTGGGCTTCCTTGGATTGTGGGTACAGTGGAACTGGGTACAGGGGGATGAAAAGGAGTCTAAGGGGGCATGGAATGAATGAGGGTGTTAAAAGCAGCAGCCCAACTGACCCCAAAGCAGTGTGGCCCACTGGCTGCAGGTAATTAATGAGATGGACATGGGACAGAACTACGAGTGAGATCCTTGCTGCCAAGTATTGTTATTCCCTGGACTGTCCCTTTGTAGTCCCTGGCCAGGCTGATAAGAAAAATGACTTACCTCCCTGTCTCCGGAATTGATCCCATAAACTCCTTTGGGCTGCTGCTTCTCACCGACCAGCCCCGGTTCATATTCTTGCCACTAGTCACAAAGGAGCAGGCGCTCTCATTGATTGGCAGCAGTAGACGCGTCATGTGACCCATTGTCCCGGGTCTCCCTATAGTCAGTCTGCCCCTGTCTGTAGATGATGTAGCAGGGCTCCAGAATTTGCCCCTCGAACTGTAGTCATTTTGGTCCATGGGAATGCAACATTGAAACCCTACAGATAGTTTCGCCTCACCATGCCAAAGGGGAAATAATTCTGCCCAAACATTATGATCACTGATGGACTGGCCATAGGAAGCACAGAGAGAATTCCTGGTGGGCTGCACTGCTTTGTGGCCAACTGGGTTGGCACCCCACTCAGAACCTGTGCCAGAATTCTCTCAGTTCTCTTCTAACACCCAGGTTCCTGCCTTCTACCATACCTGGCCCCAATGTACCCCATTAGCCAAAGCACCACGGCCTACATTTTGCCTCTAAGATGCTTATAGAATCAGCATTATGGCTGTGGGGGCCATACTCACTCCTGAGATAGTATCTGTACAAAGTACAATACTAAAGGCTCATGTTTATAACTTAAAGTGGACCAACACCCAGGATTTTGACTATCCTGGGTTTTGGTCCACTTCGGCGGGGCACCCCGATCGGGGGTGCCCCGCTGTGTGAAACCCCCCAGAAACCCCAAAAAACTCACCTCTCAACGCTCCCACGTGAACGCCGCAGCCAATCCCCGCCAACGTCCAGGCGGGGGACAGGAACGTCCAAGCCGCTTCCGCCGCCGCCTCCCGCGCGTCACTCTTGGCGCGCGCGCGCCCCTGCCGGCCATTCACGGAGGGCCGGCGCGGGCGCGCGCACGTCTGGAGGGGCGCGCGGGAGGCGGCGGCGGCGGAAGCGGTGGCGGATCAGGTAAGATGTTTTTGGGGTTTCTGGGGGGTTTCACCCCGCGGGACATCCCGATCTCGGATGTCCCGCGGGGTGGGAGGTGATCGGCCCGGGAATCTTATAGATTTCCGGGCCGATCACCCCTGGGTGTTGGTCCACTTTAAAGTGGACCAAAACCCACTGAACTTGCAAAAAACATTTGGCCAAAGCCCTGGCCAATACTCTCTTCTTAGGGTGTAGAACTAGAATGGATATTTCTGCTTTTTGAATCATCCTGGTAAACCGATTTATCAACTGCCCCCCTCTGTAAGATGACATCATTGCCACACACAACAGTGGCAATGAATGGAGAAGGTGGAGCTTTACAGCTAAAACAGGCGCCATTATCTGGGATTAGCAATGAAAATTAGCAAAACGGACTCCTCGTGGGGGAAGCAATTCAGGGGATACAAGTTTAAAATGTGGGTTTTGGTCCGCTTTAACCATATCCACCTCTGCCCATGATTGGCCCCTGCAGCCTCAGCTGATAACATACTTACTGACCACCATGTGCTGGTCATGAGCTGGCCAGGGATAGTACATTCCCAGCCTGATTTTTGGCCCCAACCCACCCCTGACTAGGAGCTATATGAATAACTATTGTCTTACTGTCTGTGATCACATTGAACACATATATAACCTCACATCAAGTTTGTGCAGACAAAACAGGAATCTAATCTAACTGCAAAACCAAGGGTGTCACAATGAGCAGTGTCACTGCCACAGGATCAACAGGTTATACAACTGGTTAAATCATTTGCTTTCTCCATTAGAAAGCATAAAAAAAAATAAAATCATGTCCAAAGGTTCTAAAGAGAAGATTTGAGAAGATCGGGTAGTTTTGGCATGTTTTCCTGTTAATCACAGATGCACAGTATTGACATGATATGGGGAGGCCGATTCAGTAATAGCGCCAGGTAGGGACAGATGAGCGCCAGTAGCGTGATTTTCACAGCGCCCGCTAGTATTCGCTGTGCTTGGCCGTTGTTCGGTTGTTGACAGCGACTCAGTCGGTGTGCGGTAATGTTGAATACGGGGTTAGGAGTCGCTGTTTGACAGGTTCCGCGCTGTATGGGAGCGCATGATAGCGACTGGCCATAGCGACCGGCTCCCACCATATTCATTAACAAATCACGCTCAAAAAATTCTCGCGCTGTAAAATGCATGTTTAAACCCCAGAGCGCTGGCGGCGATGGGTTAAAAGTAGTTTTTTAACTCCCAAACAACCATATTTTTGGAAACCAAAAAAAACAAGTTTTTTAAATAATTTGGTAATATGAATACATTAATATCAGACCTGTAATATCAATTCTGTAATTTTTTTTTTTTTTAACTTAAAAAAATTATTTAAAATGGCAGAAGTGGTCACAGAATTTTTCACATTTAAAAAAAAAAAAAAAACAATAATAACAATTAATTATGAATATTTAAAGTTTGTTCCATTGAAATGCATTGGAGAGCGCCAGGTAGCGAGAGGTCATACCTGTCGCTGTTCAAGGTCGGACGCTGGCGCTGTGGGGTGAGGCTGGAATAATGATGAATGAGTGGCTATCTGGCGCTATCTCAGTCGCTAAGCAGGATTGGATTGATAAATGTGTGATTGTGGTGGGGAGCCGGCGTTCTCGTGGCGGGGCCCGTCATTACCGGCCGCTCACCAGTCGCTACCTGGCGCTATCCCTTAAATAAGGGCCTGTGTATGGCCAGCTTACAGGTTGATAGATTGATCAAGTGATTTCCAATAACAGCTTCTGTTTTTTTTTAATGATGACAGGTACTGTTGAGTCTTTTTCTATCCATCTAATCATTTTGTGTTTTCTCTTTCTAGCAGGAAGCCTCCTGCGCCTATGTGCTAATAGTGACGGCCGTGTACTGGGTATCAGAAGCTGTGCCACTAGGAGCTGCCGCGTTGGTGCCAGCGTTCCTCTTCCCACTCTTCGGGGTGCTGAAGTCTAGTGAGGTCAGAGTCATCTGTGTCTTTGAAACTGTCTGTGTTGGTGATCAACTAGTATCCCTGAGTAAGCCTTAAAGCGAAACAAAGCCCAGAATTTTCACAACTGGGTTTTGTTCCTTGCCCCGGGGAATTCCAATTTGGGGTGCCCCGCTATGTGAATTCCCCGGGATCACCCATAAAAATGTACCTTTCCCCGGCCCTTTGGTGCAGGCTCCCATCCAATCAGCAATGTATGCCATGAATGATCAGTAATATGGCTCTATTTAGACACAGAGCTCGGTAATAGTGAGCGGGAGCAGCCGCTGATTCAGCGCTCTCCGGATCCTAACCTATCTGAATGGCTGGGAGCAGGAGTGCGCCTCAGCCCAGAAATGTCAAGGATGCAGCCGCCGCCATTTATATCTCCATGGGAGACATCAGCAAAGGTGAGTTTTCAGGCGACCCCCGGATTTCACACAGTGGAGCATCCCAAATTGGGAAAGGCCAGCGGCTGGCCCTCAAGTCTTTTAGAATCCAGGCCTGGTCGTCAATGGATTTGTTCCAACTGTGGCCCCTGATGTCGCTAAAGGGCTACACATTTTATCCCACTGTGGGATGCCCCACTGTGTGAAACTACCGGGGATTACTGGTATACTTACCTCACAATCAATACCATGGCACATGCAGGGGCCACATCCCTGGGGTGGTGAGCAGGTGGGTGCAGCAAGCATGGCACCCTGTACAATGGCACACTTGGCACATCTCAAAAGCCGGCACTGTCTCTGGTATCCCATCAAAGGGATAACACTGTAGCTGTGATGGAAAGAGGAAAGCTCAAAAAGATCTGCTTAGCTGCACAGCTTAGGAGCAGGGTTGGGGTGGTGTAGGCCCCTGGGCAGAGTCTAGTGGAGGCCCCTGTACTTAACTGGAAATCAATCACTGCACTTGTGGTGGAGGCTCAGAGGTGGGAGCCAGGGTTTGCTTCTCCTTTAATCTGACGCTATTCAGGGGCATTCCAAACATGTTGATAGTCCAGGGGCTGGGGGCATCCTAAATGAGTGTTGCTACAGGGGATGAGGGGGACCCCAATTGTAAGTGACCCCCTGTGCTCACACCATGCCTCAAGCCCAGATCTCCTTATCTGCAACCTGGGAAATCTGAGCACGCAATTAGCCACTGACGGACACTTGGTTGCCCAACAGATGAGGCTGGGGGGGGAGAAGACAAGATTCCTTTTTTGGGAGATCCCTGTCCACTAGATAGATCCTTTTGGGTCCTCTAGTGGGTCTTGGTCAGGGGCTCCCAAGCGCCAGTTGTACTCGCAGTCAAAGTACTTAAAATTCAGTTATGGTGCATCAAAGAATACCTAATTTATTGAAATTACAAAGGATCTATATACATATATACAAAAAGCATATTCTTATGCGTACATAGTAATCCATGTCCGGGTATTAAATTGTGCCCGGGTGACCACAATACCGTAAAGTCCTTTTCTTATTATAGTGGTTAATGGGATTGTTCCCAATTT
Organism: Gastrophryne carolinensis; assembly: GCA_027917425.1. NCBI lineage: Eukaryota > Metazoa > Chordata > Amphibia > Anura > Microhylidae > Gastrophryne > Gastrophryne carolinensis. Next base: position 40,871,430 of record CM051238.1, read on the forward strand.
GGTAATTTCCTGTTGGGTCCAAGTCTCAATTTGTAGCAAGGGTGCAGGCCCTCGTTTGTAGCAAGTGTGTAGCACACGGGGAGCGATCAAAGGAACCATAACTGATTTAACTGACCTGGTTGATCCTGCCAGTAGCATATGATTGTCTCAAAGATTAAGCCATGCACGTGTAAGTACACACGGACCGTACAGTGAAACTGCGAATGGCTCATTAAATCAGTTATGGTTCCTTTGATCGCTCCCCGTGCGCTACACACTTGCTACAAACGAGGGCCTGCACCCTTGCTACAAATTGAGACTTGGACCCAACAGGAAATTACCAAATTGGGAACAATCCCATTAACCACTATAATAAGAAAAGGACTTTACGGTATTTTGGTCACCCGGGCACAATTTGATACCCGGACATGCATTATTATGTACGCTTAAGAATATGCTTTTTGTATATATGTATATAGATCCTTTGTAATTTCAATAAATTAGGTATTCTTTGATGCACCATAACTGAATTTTAAGTATTTTGACTGCGAGTACAACTGGCGCTTGAGAGCCCCTGACCAAGACCCACTAGAGGACCCAAAAGGATCTATCTAGTGGACAGGGATCTCCCAAAAAAGGAAGCTTGTCTTCTCCCCCCCAGCCTACTAATATTCTCTGACTCAATTCAGAGGTGCCAGTACTCGCATACCTATACCAACAACAGGATTACCAATCACACTCCCTCCCGGGATACCCCTACCCCCAAACCCCCCCTTCCCCCTCCCTCCCCACCCTTTACCCATCCCCTATTAACCCCCCTTGCCCCAGGGCAAACCACACTGCCCAACAGATGACCCTGTCAGAATTCACCAGGGGAGTATGGTGCAGATAAGCAGAACAGGCCTTGTATGGGTTGTAAGCACAGGGGGGGATTGGATATTAAGTTGCCCTCCACATGGTTGTTGGCCCACTCTAACTGGAGGGTCCTGGGAGCCCTGGTTTGCTTCTCCTTTAATCTGACCCTACTCAGGGGCATTCCAAACATGTTGATAGTCCAGGGGCTGGGGGCATCCTAAATGAGTGTTGCTACAGGAGATGAAGGGGACCCCAATTGTAAGTGACCCCCTGTGCTCACACCATGCCTCAAGCCCAGATCTCCTTACCTGCAACCTGGGAAATCTGAGCCCGCAATTAGCCACCCACGGTCGCTTGGTTGCCCAACAGATGACCCTGTCAAAATTCGCCAGGGGAGTGTGGTGCAGATAAGCAGAAGAGGCCTTGTGTGGGTTATAAGCACAGGGGGCATTGGAAATTAAATTGCCCCCCACTTGGTTGGGGAGAGTCTTCTCAGATCTGGCTGCCCCAGTGGTGATTGTTAAAAGTAACTAAACTAAATCCACCTTCAAAATTCATCTAAATCTTACCTGCCATTTTGTTGTCCTTTAACAGTCATCTGGACGAACTCATATTAAATTGGGTCAGACCCATCTGGCTGTTCTGTGGACTGAAACTCCGACAATTTAAGCTGTACTTGTGTTTGGATTTTGAGCTCATGGCTGAATATTACACAGTGGAATATCTGATAAAGTTCAGGCTGTTTATTAGAAACATGTAGATAACAGAAGACAGATCCTGAACCGGACCTTGGAACACTGGCCTTCTTCCCTCTATCCGAAGCTTCCCAGAGGTGCTGATTAAACCCAGCGATTCTGCCACTTCATTCCTCCAACATCATAAAATAGATAAAAATGACCTGCCAGCTGGTGCTGAACTAGAAGGTCCCAGAACGCCCTGCTGGCTGCTGGAATGGATTGCTTCATTGCTCAGCTTCAGGAGGATCATGCTCTTACGTTATTCAATGTGCTGATGGGGCCAGCTAAATATTTTTCAAGATATTTGGCTTTAATATCTGGTTTCACTTATTAGGATAGTGTCTGGCAGAGGCAGGTCAGTGGTCAGGATGCTTCTGAGCTCTAGTCACCTTTAAAGAGGAACATCAGGGGAGGTTAAAACCTTCCCCAAACCTCTCCGATCTGCTGCCCCCCCCCCCCCCCCCTGCAGTCTTACCTTTGGGCAGTACTCACTCACCTCGCCGGGGGATCCATCTTCTGGGTCCCTTAGTTTCGACCTTCCGACGAGCAGCACCATCTTGCATCCCATCAGGCACTGTACTCAGCCCCCGATCTCACGCCTGCGCAGTGCCCATGAATGGGATGCAATGGAGCCGCCCAAAATCCAGAGAGATTTCGCTGAGCTGCAAGGTCACCATGGGACATTGACGAGCACGGCTAAGGCCGTGCTTGTCAGTTAGCGACGGCTAAGTGAGGGATGAGGATCGGGCCCTGAAGCAGCCGAGTGTTGGTACAGGGAAAGAGGGGAACCCCAATTGTCATTGGCCCCCTGTGCTCGCACCATGCCTCAAGCCCAAATCTGCTTACCTGCAACCTGTGAAATCTGAGCCCGCAATTAGCCACCGACGGTCACTTGGTTTCCCAAGATATTTGGCATTAGTATCTGGTTTCACTTATTAGGATAGTGTCTGACAGAGGCAGGTCAGTGGTCAGGATGCTTCTGAGCTCTCTTCACTGTTAAAGAGGGGCATCGGCGGAGATTAAAACCTTCCCCAAACCTCTCCGATCTGCTGCCCCCCCCACTGCGGTTTAACCTTTGGGCAGTACTCACTCACCTCGCCGGGGGATCTATCTTCTGGGTCCCTTAGTTTCGACCTTCTTGCATCCCATCAGGCACTGTACGAGGCCCCCGATCTCGCGCCTGCGCAGTGCCCATGAATAGGATGCAATGGAGCCGCCCGAAATCCCATGAGACTTCGCTAAGCTACAAGGTCACCATGGCTAAGGCTGTGCTTGTCAGTTAGCGACAGCTAAGTGGGCAGCGGGGTGAGGACCGGGCCCTGAAGCAGCTGGATGTCACCGCAGCAGGGAGCGGCGACATTCAAAAGGTAGTGGCCGATGGGGGGGGGGGATCGGTCCCTTTTTTATTTTAGGTCCTCCTTAAATTGAGTGCAATAATTCCAATAAATAATAAGTCCAACCTTACAGTTGGAAAATGTTCCAAAGTGAGGAAATGTTGGAGTAGACCTTATCTGCTGTCTGCACTGGGCCTGGGGATAAGGTCAGTATAGGCTGTGGCGTGCTTACCACGCATGTGCATAGGGCCCACACCTGCCAGGGGCCTCCAGAAGCAGGGTTAGATGAGTGGCAACACCATCAGCGAGTGAGGGATGATGTTTAACATAATGCAGAGTGTGCAGCAGACTGTACACTTACCCGAGCCGGCGATCAGAGCCGGCATTTTGTTCATCTTACACAATGTCCACAGCAAGGACTATAATAAGATGGCTGCCCCCATAAGTGAGGACACTGGCAGAAGCCAGTTGCCCAGACATTTCCCTATGCTATGGAGAAACAATTCCCTATGCCAGGATGCCCCTCTCTGTGACCCTCCCATGTGCAAGCTACGACCGCATTTCCGACAAGGTGGGTAAATATTGTATTTTGCCATAACTTTGCATGGGGCCACAGAAATGATAAGCCCGCCCCTGCCTACAGGTTTTGGTTTTAGGAGGACCATAGTCATTTCTATCACTCCCAACATTCCCCCCACCAGAGGCATCCTGGCCTAACCCCCTGGATCTATGTATCTATACACATGGAATTAAAGTGGACCAAAACCAAATCTTTAAGATTCCCAGGTCAATCAATTTCCTCCCCCTGGGGCATCCAAAATCGGGATGCCCCGCTGTGTGAAAGCCCCCAGGTTGCCCTGTTCACTTACCTTGCTTCCTGGTCTAACGGCGCATGCGCGAGCCACAGCCGCATCCCCACTATCCCTCTAGCAGGGCACGTGCCCACAGCAGCCATTTGTGAATGGCCGGCACTGGCACGCTCCCTGTCAGAGGGAAGCGGGGAATGCGGCCACCAGCACGCTCGAAGCCACTGGTCTTAGACACTGGATTAGATGGCGTGACGTCAGCGGCTCCAAGCATGCTGATTGCACGAGCGGCCAAGCATGCGCCGTAGGACGAGGAAGGGGTGATCCAGCGATCTGGGGGGTATCATACAGCGGGGCACCCCCGATCGGCTGCCCCAGGGGAAAGGACCAAAACCCAGGATAGTTAAAATCTTGGGTTTTGGTCCAATTTAAATAGATGTTGCTACTATACTTTTATATAATATATATATATATACCTTACAACTTTTCAGGGTGGATAAGAGGGACAATTGTTAAATTAAGCAACGCCCCCTCATTGGTGGGATGGATAGGACATAGGTTATAACAATTGCAACAGTATAAACACTTTGAATAGGCGAAATAATCATTTATTGATGCAAATCTGCATGTTAAACCTTAAAGAGCGACACAGAAGAACAACAAAAAACAGGGGGACATGGACACAAAATAGGGACAGTCAAATCCAAATCCAAAATCAAGGACAATAGGGAGGTATGATATATATATATATATATATATATATATATATATACACTGTATATACATATTTGATAAAGTTGTCCTAAGTGTCCATGGTAATAAATCCCAGCCTTGTGACTGGTTGCGACTCTGCAGGTTTCAATAGTCACCTTGGTGAGGCATTTGACAATCTTGCCACCTTTGACCCACTGGTTTGACCTCATTTACTGGCCTCCCCTCCCCTCACACATTGCCTGCACAGTCATTTCTAATAAAAAACTGCTTATTTCGCTGGCCAGGAGTGCGGTGGCCGAGCGCTGAAAGGGCTCATTGTGTTCTCGGATCCGCATGATGTCCCACTGAGGAAGTGAAGGTTTGCTAATGCTCCTACTCCTGATCGGACCATGTGCTGCCTGTGTCTGAGGCGGTGCCATGTACACACAAGTGTCAGAGCCTTTATAGAAAAAAAAAATCATTTTACAGGTGGTCTTGTTTATATTGTTTATATACCTTTATGTTACTTATACAAATGAGGTCTACAGCCCTACAAAAGAATAGGCCCTGACAGGACCTACCCAGGTGCAGACCCCAGAATGATTAGGAAGATTGTCACCCACACCCTCAACTAATAGCACAGGCGTACGTCCCTAGAGCTTACAATCAATAGAAGGTGTGTTATGGGTTATTCATCAAGGAATAGCGGCAGACAGCGTCTGGTGAACGCTGGGCGCTGTACGCAATACCACATTTATGAAGGCGATTCTGGTGAACGACATCGCCATGTAGCATCACATGCATTATTACAGGCGGCTCAGCGTATAGCGCCGGCGCTCTAGCCTCCAGAGCACCAGGTATTACCTTTCGCTCAGTGTCACTCTCCCATACATTTCAATGGACGTTCCTTTTCTTCTATTTAAACAGGGTTTTTTTTTTTTTTGCTTCTCTCAAATAATTGTGTGACCTCTCCTGGCCTAGAAAAAGTCATTTTTGAAACTATTTTGATTTTTTATATTTTTATGCAGAATTGTCATTACAGGTCTGGCATTAAAGTGTTAATGTCACAGTGTTACAACAATGTCATTCCATGTGTTTTTGCTTTGTTACAGGTGAATATGTGTTCAAAAACAGACTTTAATCACACAGCGTCTGGCGCTCTATGCTATAGCGACCAGATCCAGAGCGCCTTTGCTCTGTGAGTCTTTTTTTGTTGAATGTTGTGTGAGTCACTGAGAGACAGTCGCACTGAGTTGGCGCTACCTTTCGCTTCCTGCGCTGTACTGGTGTTAGAGCGCCCAACATACATCTCATTCATCAATGCGGGCCAGGTTACTACAGCGACTGAGGCGCTCTGTTACAGCACCCGATAGCCGATCACAGCGTATACTAGTGGTCGCTCTAAGCGCCGCTATACAGACGCTCATCTGACGATACCTGGCGCTAGTAATGAATTAGCCTCTAAGTAGATCCCCTTCAGATCCCCTAATTCATATGTACAGCATTCCAGGTTTATCAATATACAGGCTTAAAGTGGACCAACACCCAGGATTTTGACTATCCTGGGTTTTGGTCCACTTCGGTGGGGCACCCCGATTGGGGGTGCCCCGCTGTGTGAAACCCCCCAGAAAGCCCCGAAAACTCACCTCACCCCGCTCCCACGTGACCGCTGCATCCAATCCCCGCCGACGGACAAGCGAGAGGCAGCGACGGACAAGCAGAGCGCGTCTGCCGCCACCTCCCACGCGTCCCTCTTACAGGGAGCGCACCCGCGCAGGCCATTCACAAACGGCCAGCGCGGGAGCGCGCCCTGCTAGAGGGACGCGCAGGAGGCGGCGGACGCGCATGCGCCGCTGGAACGGGGAGAAGGTAGGATTGTGGGCTTCCTGGGGGGTTTCACCCTGCGGGGCATCCGAAATTGGATCTTATAGATTCCCGGACCGATCCCCCCTGGGTGTTGGTCCACTTTAATGACGAGTAATGCTTATCGCTCTCTCATTCATTGTTTGGCTGCCAATCGGATGACTGACGGTGAATATTTGGGATTTTCGAGTGGGGACTTGCATATCAAACCTAAAAGGCTGCTGGCAGTCACCGCTGGCTGCCATTTGCAGGAGGAGTACACACTCCACCCCTTCCCCCAGGACAATCAATTATATTTATCCCATCCTCGCCACTTAAGATGCATTTTTAGCTACAAATGAAAATGAGGCCTGTATTTTACCTCCAGGCCAGCCGCACCTGGGATATAGCGCAGCACATGAGGCCAAAGGGTTGAAAGCCTCCCCCATACAGCTTGAGACCCCCACCCCATGTGCTTGCACAGAATCACAAGATAGAAAGGAGGGGTGTATGCAAGCAGGGCAATCAACAAATCTTAAAGTGGACCAAAACCCAGGATTTTAACTATCCTGGGTTTTGCTTCTTGCTCCCCGGGCACCCCGATCAGATATGTCCCGCTGTGTGAAACGCCCCAGGTCACCGGATCTGACTTATCCTTCCCCGGTCCTACTCCACATGCGAGGCCTCTCGTCCAATCATCGCACTCGGATCCGCTCCCGTCCCTTTGTCTAAGATCTCATCTAAGAATAGCAGATCTGAGCGTGCTGGCATCCGCATCCCCTGCTACCCTCTAACATCCAGCCATCCGCAAATTCCTGGCGTGAGCACGCACCCTGCTAAAGGGATAGACGGGATGCAGCCGCTGCTTGCTAGTGCGCAGTTGGACAGGGAAAGAAGGTGAGTTTTCCAATGGTCCAATGACAAAAATTCAAATAAATATGCTAGACAGCAAGAGAATGGATTAAGAAAACAAAAAACTTCCACTCAATACTGTTTCTTTTTTAAACAAAAGTAAGAAGAATCAGAGATCACAGATTTTGAACACACCATTCTGCTTTTACAGAGGAGATGTGCTCAACTCTAATGGCCTTTCTCTTGAGTCAGCATGTTTTGGAATAACAGCTTATTGCTGTTGCAGGTCTTCCAATGTGCGTAGATACTTTTACCCATCATGCAATACTTTGGCCAGCCCCTCAGACTGACTCAGGAGACAGGCATTGGATGGATTAATTCTCAGCTTTAATTAGGAACATCGGACCAAAAATAAAAAGGCACCGATTCCCCCCCATTGGCCCCTACTTACCTTAGATGTTGCGGCTGCCTGCTGCGGCGACATCCGTCTGCTTCAGGGTCCGATCCTCACCCCGCCATCCAATAGCTGCCTGTTAATAACAAGCAAGGCCTTAGCCATGCTCATCAATGTCCCATGGCAATCTCACAGCTCAGCAAAGTGCATCCCATTCATGGGCACTAAGCAGATGCAGGATCGAGGGCCGTGCACAGTGCCTAATGGGATGCCAGATGGTGCTACCCGTTGGAACTTCGTCCGGAAACTGATGGACCTAGACGATGGATCTCTTGGCGAGGTGAGTAAATAATGCCCTGCGGTAAAACCGGAGGGGGGGCAGCAGATCGGTATGGCTTGGGGAAGGTTTTAACCTCCCCCGATGTTTCTCTTTAAATGTGTAATGGTATACTTAATAACCTGTGACCCCCGGATCTTATTTCTCCCAGGTGAAGAAAACCATAATTTACTTTTCAGTTGGGATGTATAGGAAGCTGCTCCTTTCACTATTCATGTACTATATATTCGTACAATTTTTTTATTGAGATATTTATGATGTAGCTGCATTTACTTTGTTAGCACCTGCAGATTTACTAATGCTTCAAACATTGAGATTGAGATTGATCTCCTGGAAGACATTTATCTTATTCCTATAGGTGGCTGCTGAATATGTAAAAAATACAACGCTGCTGCTCATGGGAGTCATCTGTCTGGCGGCATCAGTGGAGAAATGGAACCTTCATAAGAGGATAGCCCTGAGGATGGTTATGTTATCTGGGGCAAAGCCAGGAATGTAAGTACCCTGATTCCTATTTGGGAATATACACAGGGGGTAGTTTTAGCAACAATGACTTTATGTACCTAACACCAATCACAACCACAACTGCCCGAAGCAAAGTTTATTTCCATGATGGCATCATAAGCTCCTTATGCTTAATTGTAGGAGTGTTTATTGGGCCCAAACGATCAAATATATATAGAAAATGTACCTAGGTCCAGGGCAGCATTGAACTGAAAGAATGTAGTGCTGGGATGTAATTTTCACTGAGGACCACATCAGTATTATGGTTGCCTTCTGTTGCAGGGTGTGAGTGCTGGGTGCAGCGGTGTCAAATCCAGATAGACATTAGTGGTGTAACAGGAACTGGCTTTACCGGAACATGAGTGTAATAAGTGAAGGTCACCTTACATAGTGAATAACAATGACAGGAAAAAGAAATCATAGAGGTCATCTTAATCTACAGGAAATACAACACATTCTGAAAAGCACAGAGAGACTACAGATAAGCATTAGTAACAATGCCATCTAGTGTTATAAAAGTAAACTGCAGCAAAAGTAATCCAACAGAAATCACTCTAGCAATAGATTAAGCTGTAAGTAGTTGTATCTCCAACACCCCTTCTTAACAGCTAAGGCTTAGTCCATTAAACCTATCTTCTTTGTAAGCCTCAAGTGTTCTTCAGCGGTCAAGAGCTTGGTAAGGATATCTGCTGTCATATCCTTGAGCAATAAAGTAACTCAAGAAGTCCCTGTTGACTTAGGGTCTGTAACATTTCTGCTTCTTTCCCTTGTTGCTCAAAACAAATTAGGATATCGTCCACGTAAATGAGCACAGAGATCCATCTGTTGGCCAATTTCTTTGTGTATAAGCTGGAGTCTGCTTTACTCCCCTGTCCTCATGTGTAAGCACTTCATTTATTTTCATGTTCCATGCTCTGGCGGCTTGCTTTAGACCATATATAGTCCTCTGAAGCTTGCATACTAAGGCCTTTCTTCATCTTTGAACCCTGATGGTTGTTCCATGTAGATGTCTTATGATAAACACTGTTTTCACATCAAAGTGTTTCACTTGCATTTTGCTTGTGGTGGCAAAGTCATTATTGTAGCATGTTTAACTACGGAAGTCTAATCATAGTCCTCTTCATAGTTTTGAGAATATCTCTTGGCTACGAGTCTTGCTTTGTATCGCTCCACTGTGCCATCTGCATTGTATTGTAGATAAAAGCTTTGCATCCAAAACACTTGGCTTCTCATTTGCCACAGTTCAAAAGAGTCTGTTCTGCAAATAAGTGTCTGTCATTACTGCCTCATTCCAGTATTTTTCTGGTAGTCCAGAGTCTGTCAGCATACATCTGGTTTCAGTCAGAGCATACTTCTGATCAGTTCAAAGACAAGTACTACATAGTCCTGTTATTTGTCAAAAACGTCACTTCGCTCTTGTGTTGCATTAGGTAATTGAATGTGTGGGTGGGTTTAGGGGACCACATACATCACTGTGAACCAAGTCAAGTGGTCTTGAAGCTCAATTCTGACTGACTTTAGGAAGTGTTGATCTTCCAGCTTTAGATTGGATGCAACAATTGCACTTAACACTACCCAGACAAGGGGATACTGTCAGGTCTTTTGTCAGATTCCTCTTTTGTAGTTCCTGTATGCATACTGCGTGTCTGTGACCTAACGCATGTGCCATATGTGTATAGAGTGTTTATGGGTGTCACCTTGGAATTTTACAGTGAGACTTTTGGTTGTCAGGCGCTTCACCCATAAGAGTCCTCCTGCTAGATCAGGAACATGAAGCACATCTTTTACTGGTATGGTGAAATTATGTCCTGCATCTTTGTTATTCAGAGTTCAAATTTCTGTGAAAAAGATTCTATCAATTGTCATCTGACTGGTTGTTCCAGAGTCAATGTACCAGCCTTGTAATTTATGGTTGCCTGTCACTTTAAATGTGGCATTCCAGTTCCCTTCACATGCAGGGTCAGTTCCAGGGTTTTGTGGGCCCCTGGGTGACAAAGTTCTGTGGGCCCCTTTGTCTCACATCACATGCCCACTCTGTGAAACCCTCCTGGATCACCGGTATACTCACAGGTGGACAAAAACTCGGGATTTTGACTATCACGGTTTTTGGTCCTTGCCCTCCTGGGCATCCCAATTTGCATGCCTGATTGGCTGGGTGAAAAGTGTGCATCACTTGAGCCTGATGAGTTTTGGTGTTCTTTAACAAGGAACATTGTTCTCGGTGGCCAGCCCTGGAGTCTTCAGAGCTGGCTAAAATGGACTTTGGTTTTCTGTAAACTGGAATTGCGATTTGGGATGCCCCGCTTTGTGAAACCCCCCCAGATCACCCACTTTAGTTACCTTTTCTTTGTTTCCACAGTGCATGCACAGACGCTCGACCAAGGCAGGCCATGCCAGCTTTGCCTGTGATGAAACCTCTTCCTGGCTAGGTTACACTCAGCACAGGGGGTATGGCCACATAAAGAAATACACATAAAGCAGAATAAACAAAGCACACCCTGGTCTCCCTCCTGCGTAACCTTGTGGCTGTAGCTTTAAGAGCTGTTCTGGTGTCAGTTTCTGTGGAGTTATACGCAAGCTCCTTTCTTGGCTGATACTCTATGAGGAATTTACAAATGCTAGTGTAAGATCTGTCTCAGGCCCTGTCTCCAGTGCATTGATCAGTACATGTATCAGGTAAGCTGCATAATAACATGGCTGTTATATTCTAACCAACTGATCTGAGTTGTGCGATCCCTTCCAGCATGGAATTTATGTGGTCTTGCATGTCCTGCTCTCTGCTAAGCCTCATTTTGTAAAGTTTCCTCAGCAGAAATAACTTGCTGTTTAAAGCTGGATCTCTAATGCAGTCTTTTCAGTACATCCCACATGCCTATTAGTGTATTCTCACTGCGTATGTGAATAAGCTGATTGTCTTCTACTAGTAAGCTTATGGTGGCCTGTGTCTGTCTGTTTTTCCTGTCCCAGTCCTGATAATTATCTTGTGGCCTCTCTGTAGTAACAATCTCCTGCAAGTCATCTCTGGATAATAACATTTCCACTTTAAACTTCCATAGCTGATAATTGTCAGTGTCCAGCTTGGCCACTGACAGTTTAAAGTGGACCAATCACCCCCTGCAGCTGGCCTAAAAGATATAAAAGATTCCAGGGCTAGCCACTAGCCTAAACCGGAAGCCCCGCTTTGTGGTTTGTCCACAGCCACCACTGGGGGGGAAGGGGGGGATGGGAGAAAAGGTGATGGGTGATGAGGTGCCCTATATATAAGCTGACCATTATTTCAGAGGGACACATCTGGAACGCTTAAATTGTGACAGCTTCACAAATTGCTAGAGAAACAACATTGTATTGTGTGTGACCAATGTTGCCACTATCAAAAATGAACCCATCCCAAATTTGGCCCTCTGAAAAACGGTCAGCTTAAAGAGGCAATTCAGGGCCTCTTTAGACTCCAGGGCTGTCCAAGTTCCACTCCTTGGGGAATCGCAAATTGGGATGCCCTGCTGTGTAAAACCCACCGGAAGCCCTGATACACTCATCTTCTCCCAGAGCCCTCGCCGCATCTCTGCAGTGTGGCAGGATCCCTGATTACCCTTATCTGTGCGTGTGCCCGTGCCAGGCCTTTCTGAATCGGCGGTGTAGACGCGCCATGGCTAGAAGTTGCACGGGGAATGTGGCTGGCGGCGCAATCAGCTCCCTTTGGCGCTGCTCGGCTGCTTATCCATCAGGGACCCGAAGGGGGCCGAGTTAAAGTTAACACACTGATTGGCTGAGCGTGCTGCTTAGCCAATCAGCTCACTCACTCTCATCCGAGTCTGCGCCATGGGAGCAAAATGTGAGTGCATGTATGTATGTACATGTGGGATACAAACAGCAGGGGATCCCAATTCAGGATGCCCCCCCATAAGAGGAACAATACATGGGAAAGTGAAATTCCTGTGTGTTGTCCTCTTTATGTCCCATAAGCAGTGACATACATAGCTCTGATGGGGCCCCATAGCAGAGCCCCATGATGCATTCCCTCCCATGGAGCAGACATGTCCCAACCGCAATGAAACCAAACATCATTGCCCCAAGCAGGGAGGACGGTCACTGCGGACACTGCTGTGGGTGTGGTTTGGGCATGTCCAGGGCGGGCTAGGCGAGGGGAGCCAAAGGTCCATTGGAGAAAGAAGGCAGCATGACTGGTTAGGGAAGTATGATGAGGGAGAGGAGGAGGCAGAAGTAGGCAGCATGGCAGGACTATAGAGGAGGTGTAGGCAGCTTGCTTTGCTGTGGCTCCTTTAAGACTTGTGTGTACTAATTGCCCTGCTAACGTGCACCTCCCAGGTTAGTTATAAAATGGTCTGAGCGGCTGCCACCCCCCCCCCTTGGCAGCTTGCTTTGGGCCCCCTTCTGCTCTGGGTCTGCATTTTAACATAATATATATATATATATATATATATATATATATATATATATATATATATACAGTGTTTTGGGTGTTACTTGAGACCATCAGAAAAATGGTAGGTTGTACCTCATAAAAATGAGCTGGGAACCCCTGCATCCCAGTCCAGCAATGCTGACCCCAGAAGATGACATTTTTTTATGCTGTCATGTCTAGCAGAAATCCCTGGATGTGGCTGGATTTAGGTAACCATTGAATGTTGTCATAGTTCCTATCATTACAACACACTGTAATTGAATGTTTATTCCGATGTGTGTGTCACACAGGCTCCTAATGTGCTTCATGTGCTGCACGGCTTTGCTCTCCATGTGGCTCTCTAATACATCCTCCACCGCCATGGTGATGCCAATCGTGGATGCGGTTCTGCAGCAGCTGACCAGTGCTGATGAGGAGCATGGCGGGACCGTGTCTAATGGCTCATCTGCAGCGGAAAATGGACAACAGAAAGGTAGACGTTTTGCTAACACCTACTCATACAGTACCCTTCCTGGGGCATCGCTAGAAATAAATCAAGGCAATTGGACTTGCTATGCTTTTCTTGAAAATGTTTTACAAATCATCCAATTGAATGGAGATGTACAGGCATCTCCTTTCATAATTTCTCCCTGCCCTTAAAACTTCCCATTCTATGCCAGTCTGTGAACATGGCATGGGATCACCAATTGGCTGGCCCTAGAAACTTTTAGAATGTAGGATCATCCAATAAAACTTGAAGGTCCATTGTCTTCCAGTGGACGTCCACTTCAAATTTAATATGAAATGTGTTTTTCTATGGCAATAGGTCAGCTTTAATACCTTGTCATTGTAGGTGGAAAGCAAAACCAGCCTTCTATTGAACTTATCTTCATCAATGAAGAGTAAGTATACATATAGAATATATATGGAGTTTTGTATACATTTTGGGTTCCTCACAATAGACAGACTTATACCATCTTATTTTTGCTAGGGCAACGGCCAAGGACCTAAGTAAACTGATCCAGAGCAAGGTAACAGCATATGTATATTTTCCTTTATGCAATAAAGTGGGTTAAACTGGGTAATAAAATAGGGATTTGGAATGTTTTGCTTTTACCAACAGAATCTCAATGGAGTTCATATGATTGCCAATCCAATGACATACATGAAGCCAGCCACTAACGGACAGTCACTGCCACAGGTAATGTACTTTATCATAGGAACATGCATCCAAACTGCTATACTATGAGATGCACTTAAAGCGGACCTTCACTCTGAATAAGAGTCTATCTTATATGTTTCCCACACCCTGTACATACAGATTGCTCACATTAAAAATCATCCTACCTGCAACTACTGCATGTTATGAGCCTTTAAACATCCAAGAGGGCGGCTCATGGAGCATCAGGCAGCCTGCAAACAGGAAGTGCCTTCTGACTGTGCTGCTTTGCATTCTGAGATTGCTGACCTTTTCCTGACCCCAGCTCTGCTCTGTCTGAGCAAAGCACAGCTATAACCCCACCCCCTGTACTTTATCCTGTTCTCCTCTCCTCAGTAAGTGATGCTTCTAAGTCAAGATGGCGGCGCCCATATCCTAAAGTCCTGAACAGAGTTGCAGCCCAGTGGGGGAAAGAATAATAAGCAAGTAACTAAAAACTTAAAATATATTAACTTTAGATGCTGGGTAATCGTTTTTTAAGGATTTGGGCTTTTCAATAAGTCATGGTGAAGGTCCGGTTTAAGTAATGTTCTCCAGTCAGTTTATAGGTTGTGCTCATGTCACCTTAGAGCCTTATTTATGAAGCGTCAGCACCACTTTTTTTTGCCTCAGTGGCACTCAGTTTGGGATCTCAGAAAGAAAAAAATGACAGCGCCTATGCAGCCGCCAGCTAGCGTCTTTAACACTAGCGCCAAAAATGCGACACTGGTTCAAACCTGGTGCTGTAGCTCAAGATCCCATAGAGCACAATGGGCAGAACTGGATTGTAGTGTTTTATGCTTATAATTAGTATTAAACACATTTTTGTACAGAACCTACATTGGGACTTGTCAATAATTTAAATGTAGGGCCTAGATGGGCCAATTATTAAAATTGATGTTAATGGATTCTTTTGCTTAACAATGCGGGTCATGCTAAATATTTGGTGAAGCCAGTGGATTGCAACCTGCATCCCGGTGAGCTTTTAAGCGATAACAAAAAAGTGCAAAAAAAAAAGTATTTATCTTACATTCTCCCCCCAAAAATCAGCTGTACATGTGATGGCACAAGTTTGCAGTTTAGGTACCGTATTTGCCGGCGTATAAGACGACTGGGCGTATAAGACGACCCCCCCAACATTTCCACTCAAAATATAGAGTTTGTTATATACTCGCCGTATGAGGCTACTCCCTCTTCCGCACACACGATCTGTCACAATGTGTAGGGTTTCCTGAAATCGGACACAGTAGTAGTGTTTTCACAGCCCCTGGCAGTTAAGGGTTAAAACAGGCTGACCCTGGGTTTTAGATTCCCACTAGCTGTAGGTTCAGCATACCTCCCAACTTTTCAGAATGGGAAATCGGGACAATATGTAAATTAAGCCACGGCCCCTCATTAATTGATGGATAGGAGATAGGATATAACAGTTACAATAATAAAACACTTTGAATAGGCAAATGAATCATTTATTGCTGCAAACCTGCATGTTACACCTCAGACAAATGACACCAACGAGGGACAGGGGGACACAGCCTTCAAATAGGGACAGTGTCTTCAAATCAGGGACACTTGGGAGGTATTGTGTAAATAAAATAGACATCTCCACACAAGTCCCCCCAAAATAAGCTGAGCTGTGTGTGAGGGGCACACTGCACAGGTGAGGCAGGCAGCGGGTCAGGAGGTCACATGATAGGGCAGCAGCGAGGAGCCCCTCACACACAGCTCGGCTTCTTTTGGGGGGACTGAGTAAAGCTCCTTTGTTTCACACCCATTAACACACATACACACTACCTGGATGCCCAGACGGGGCTTTACAGGGCACCGCCATCTCCTCTCCACAGTTCAGTCATCGCGGCTTTCCTCCTCATAGGTAACCCGAAGCAGCGTCGCCGACTGGCAGCCAATCAGGAGTGAGCTTACAGCAGATGCCGGAAAAAGGCTGTGAATGTAGAGGGGATTGGAGGCCGGGCTGCGCGCCGCCCCCGCTCTTACTTTACCTTTTGTAGAGCCAAAGCGCCGCACTGGCAGGGCACCAGGCAGGAGGAGAAAGCAGGCCCTGCCTCTGGCTCCACGCCCACACACACCACAGCTCCCGAGTCCCCGACTGTCACGGGACACGGAATAGCGGCCTGGGGAGGCAGGACAAGGAGCCTTCTCGCAGGACAATCCCGTGAAAATCGGGACGGTTGGGCAGTATGCAGAAGGAGAGAATCTGAAGGTATGTCACCTGCGCACCCGGCGTATAAGACGACCCCCCCACTTGGAAGCATGTTTTTCAGGGGCAGAAAGTCGTCTTATACGCCAGCAAATACGGTACATTATTTTTTCCAGTGATGTAAGGATATATTTTTAAAGTTTGGAAATAACAGAACCCTGTGGGCTATGCTAGACTTCGCCATTTTATTCTGCAAAGCCCATAGGGTTCTGTTGTTTCCAAACTTAAAAACAAACATCCTTAGCTCGTTGGAAAAATGATGTGCCTCACATGTAAAAATGCGCCATCACAAGTACAGGTCATTTGGGGGGAAAAACCTATTTTTTGTACTTTTTGTGTCTAAACACTAAAAAGCTGGTAGGTTGCAATGCACATTGCAAGTTACACTGGCTTCACCAAATATCTAGCATGACCCCAATGTGTAATTAGGACACTAACGACTAAAATGCACTGTAAAGTTTGTCCCCAGTAGTGATTTCTTGTAACTGTAATGATAAAACGCTGACCAGCACCAGAAAAAAAATACAGCGCCAATGATTTCAAGGAGGAAAAATAATAATTATGCTGTTGAGCGCTGTACAAAGTGGCTCTCACTGGCGCTGGAATAATCGTCTGGGGGGTCCAACAGGAGCTAACATAGGCTGGCCAATGCCTAAGTGCAACAACCAAAGCTAATTACTGCGCAGCGACTGATGGCACAAATGTAGTACACAGCGCAGCGCCAGATAAGATGGGAATGCCGGCGCTCTGAAGCTGGGCCTATAGCCACAAAAATGATGCTAAAAGACACACTTTATAAATAAGGCCCTAAGTTGGGATGTGTAATTCTATGACATATTTTGCATTTTTCCTCTCTCTCACTTTTACTATCTCCCCCCCCTCCTCCCCTCATTTTCTTATTACCAAAGACAGTGGTTACTTGACTCTTTCTCTTGACAAAATAAACACTGCTGGCATTTTCAAAGGCCTTGGAACCACAGAAGCCATAATTTGCTGTTAAAAATTTTACTGAAGGGGTTTTGTCACTTAGACTTAAAAAAGTGAAAAATGAGTGGGGATATCCCCAAACCTCCCCACAGCCACACCAAAAACACTTTCGCACCATCATATAAATCCGAAACTATACGAATTTGATTTGAATTACATTAAAAAACACACAACACATGACTGACACCATACATTCTCTGGGACACTGCAATGTATTATCATGTAAAGTGCAAATTCTGATAAACAATGGCCATACAGCCCCTCCTAACATAAATCTCTCCAACAATCCCCCACAAAAGTGCATCAGGCATATACAAAAGGCATAACCCTGTGCAAAATTATACAATTGAAAGTGCCAATAACCCCCCTATTTAGTCAATTCATAAATGATTACTCCCTTAACTCACTAGCCCACCTTAAATCCATGAATAAAGTGCTTGTGCTAAAGAAATCACTATCCCTTTAAGAATCATCCCCTCGGTGGAACAGAACTCGGAGGGGAACCACAAGCCATAAACATCAATAATATGATAAATGGGAGTTACCAATTGTAACACTACAGTGCCCCCGCCTCCCACGCATTCCGTGACGGCTAGCCCCTTCACTTCATCAGGGCGAGGTGTCCTAGTAGGGGCTATCCCCACTCATTTTTCACATTTGGTATTGCCCCCCGCCATATTACCGCACACCTGCTTATGCCTTGTGTGATTCTTACCGATGCGGTGGCACAAATTGTTTGTATAGACTTAAAAAAGGGTCCAAAAATAATTTGGTAATACTAACCTAAATATCATAATAGGCGTGCACAATTTGCTTATATAGGCACTTGCTGATGCCTGGCACCTGTCAGAGGGCCACATGAAAAGACCTAGAAGGCCGTATCGGCCCCCAGGGCCAAAGAGTGATGATGTCCTATTTTTCCTTAGGCTTTGAAGGTGAAGCATAAGTGAGTGGATGTGTTTTTCTAAAGCAATGCCATGTATTTCTCCACAGACCCAAATCCTGGTGCTTCCATCTGCAGAATCTCAAGATCCTAAAGAAAAAGGGAAATACAGGTCCAGACATGACCACATGATCTGCAAGTGCTTATCACTTAGCATATCATATGCAGCGACCATTGGGGGTCTAACCACCATTATTGGAACCTCCACTAGTCTTATCTTCCTGGAACATTTCAAGAAGTAGGTAATCCTTTATTTGAGCCAGATCTCCTACCCCTCAATAAAGTGGGGTAATTCCTCAAAAGCTGCCCGTGGAGAAATGATAATTGCTGGAATCAATCAGGCAGCAAAGAAAATAGGAAGTCTGTGGTCAATTGTGGACTATCACCTTTGTAGTACAGACCTGTCCTTGGTGGGGGAAACAGTTAGCTTTTACTGCCAATCAGACAATATCATATTCAGATATACGTTTTACGGAAAACTGAGACAAAACAACACATATGAAACAACACTGTTATATTCATGCCCTGAAAAAAATGATTAGCATTACCTGCTTTCCCTTGGGGGTGGCATTAGCCCCACTTCCTAGAATCACCCAATGCTCCCACTTGTACCATCTGCAGGATTCTGTCACTGTGTCATATTGCTTAAAAGAACCCCCAGGGGCACCTTGTAAAATGTATAATTAAAAAGTTTTGGGGCTTCTCACCTAGCCTGCTCCCCACCTAATAATGTCCTGCCTCAAACAAGCTATCTGGTGCGCCCACTTGTTGGGCAATAACTGGGCACCGATGCACAGAATAAGCTCCTTTATTTTTCTTTTTTAAAAACAAAAAAAATCAGACTATTTTGCTTGTTTGGGTTTGGAATGGGTCATCTGATTGCTGCATACCCCCACCACCAGCATTGATTACAGATTTCAATGCCATTTCAGTGGTCCTAGACAATCCCCCCCCCCCCCAAAAAAAAAAAAGGTAACAACACACTAGGATGGAGCAGCAAGATGGCAGGTGAGGAATCATTTCTTATAATTTTACACTTAGAGGCTGATTCACTACTAACGCCAGGTATGCCGATAAAACATGTCAGAATGTTACATTGTATTCTCTGAAGCAAGGGGGTGCCATGGTCAGGAAGTTCTGCGGACATCCTGCTGGTGGCACTGTGTTGCCTTGAAGCACAGTTGCTGTTCCGTGGACACCAACCAGGGTTCAGTGCACCTGCCTGCTCATTAACCCTCCTCTTATGCGTCACCTGGCCTGCTAATATGGAGGCCACAATCTCAGTCAAGGGCGACAGGATTTTGTTCAGTTTAAAGCTTTGATGTTGTCTGCAGATCTCTATCGAGGTCCGTCCTGGGTTCCAGCAGGCCGACACCTCGGGGTAAATACTAACACCCTGGGGATCCTCTGTAAATTATCCTCAGTGTCCAGCTCTGTGCTCTGGCCTAATTTCTCTATGTGAATGAGATCTCTGCCCTAGTCCCTCTTTTCAGTTTTGGCTCAGCATACAGGCATTGAAAATAAAATGTCTGCAACAGTATGTATTTGTCTGACATTTTACTTTACAAAACAGAAACAGAAAAGCAGCAAAGTAAGTTAGATCTCCCCTGCAGACATGCACAATGGTGTGACCCACACAGATGCAAGAGGAGTAAAAACATGACCACCTATCATTATTAATAAAGGTGGTCATGCATAAATAATATCTGTGGGCTTGGCTACAGAGCAGAAGAGTGATCTCAGTGTCAGCAGCTTTATGCAGCAACACACCTGGATGGATAACCAGTAATTGATTATCATTTTACACTTAGGCCCTTATTTAACAAGGGATAGCGCCAGGTAGCGACTGGTGAGCGAACGGTAATGACGGTCACCGCCATGAGAACGCCGGCTCCCCACCACAATCACACATTTATCAAGCCGATCCTGCTTAGCGACTGAGAGAGCGCCAGATAGTGAATCATTCATCATTATTCCAGCCTCACCCCACAGCGCCAGCGAGCGACCTTGAACAGCGACAGGTATGACCTCTCGCTACCTGGCGCTCTCCAATGCATTTCAATGGAAAAATCTTTAAATATTCATAATTAATTGTTAATAATTTTTTTTTTTTTTTAATTTTAAAATTTAAAATTTCTGTTACCACTTCTGCCATGTTAGATATTTTTTTTAAGGTAAAAAAAAAAATTAAAAAAAAAAATGTGCAGAATTGATATTACAGGTCTGATATTAATGTATTCATATTACAAAATGTTTTTATAAACTTGTTTTTTTTGGTTTCCAAAAATATGGTTGTTTGGGGGTTAAAAAACTACTTTTAACCCATCGCCGCCAGCGCTCTGGGGTTTAAACAAGCATTTTACAGCGCGAGAATTTTTTGAGCGTGATTTGTTAATGAATATGGTGGGAGCCGTCCGCTATGGCCATTCGCTATCATGCGCTCCCATACAGCGCGGAACCTGTCAAATAGCGGCTCCTCACCCAATATTCAACATTACCGCACACCGACTGAGTCGCTATCAACAACCGAACAACGGCCAAGCACAGCGACTACTAGCGGGCGCTGTGAAAATACTGCTACAGTCGCTCAACTGTCGCTACCTGCCGCTATTAATGAATCGGCCTCCCCGTCTGGACAATCCCTTCAAGATTATTTAGTTTCACACCATCCTTTAGTCTTGGTGACATCCACGAATCGTATTTTTTTTATCATTCTTTTGTGAACAGATCTCAGAAATAGGGACACAGATATGCAAATGAGCAATAATCTGGCATTTATCTTTCTCTTCTGTGTCAACAACTAAAAAAACACTTTATCTGGCATTGTCATATATTTTGTGTCCTGCTTTGTACATCATTTCTTTTTGTTTTCTTAAATCCACAGCCGTTATCCAGATGCAGAGGTGGTTAATTTTGGCACATGGTTTGTGTTCAGCCTGCCCATCACGGTTGCTGTGCTGCTGCTGACTTGGGTTTGGCTGCACTGGTTGTTTCTCGGGTGCAAGTGAGTATATAAAGCATATAAAGCAAGACACTTATCATTCTAGTTAGTGTGGGCCTAGTTCTGTGACACAAGCTTCTCGTTCCATTACGAAAAGCCCAGTTCTGCCGCATCTTTAGCAGCAAGCGTCTGCATAAACGATTTAACTGGCCCTATTGG
This sequence comes from Gastrophryne carolinensis, assembly GCA_027917425.1. Lineage (NCBI taxonomy): Eukaryota > Metazoa > Chordata > Amphibia > Anura > Microhylidae > Gastrophryne > Gastrophryne carolinensis. Next base: position 40,892,668 of record CM051238.1, read on the forward strand.
TAGACTGATGCTCAGACTGGATCACAGGGGAATCCCTGGGCTTTTTTGGGCCATCATCCCCATCTGCCCTGGACTTCTGGGTTCCCATGGTGTGAACTGAGTGCCTGTGATCTACATGGTTAGATGCTATTTAATTTAGAACCTTTGTACAGCCCAGCATCACAGTGTTAGATGATAGGAGCAGCATACAGTATGAACATGGCTTATCCATTCTCAGTAGGGATTGGAGTACTGTACTATTTGTATTTGGGACTGGGCTGTAAATACAGAACCCCTATATTTGGAGGGGTGAGGTAATCAGCACGCGTATCGGTAGCATGTGTTACATGTAATAGAGCAAAGGGGGGGGGGTGTGGCGGAAGGACGTACAAGTGTAAAAAAAATTGCTCCTGAAAATCTTTATTAGTCTATTCAAAATGAAAATGTAGAAATTCTGAACCTATTCGTTGTGGCCTACAACTAGTTTCCAAATGGCCCGCGCTCTTCAAAAGTTTGAGCACTCCCTGATCTAAAGGATGGATACATGAGGCCTACCTTCACCAGAAGTATGTTTTAAGTACTAATGTACAGAAGTGCTCTGACATAGTCCAGGCTGTTGGTTGCTTAGGCCATTTGACTGAATCATCTGAATAGGGTTTGAGGACACTCTTAAAGGCCTGAAGGCTTTGAGAGTGGATTGTATAGTGAAGGGCATTCCAGAGGATATGCTAATATGCTGCAGAATGTGCTGTGGCTTCTGAGCCTCGAACATTGATCCAACCTGGAAAAGGTGAGTATCAGTCACTGCAAGGCGATGGGGGGCAGGCTTTTCTCTCTATATAGTGTGGGCCCACTTTATATTGAGTTGATAAGGATAAATATTCACCAGATGTACTTTCAGTTTCAGGGAAACCTGTTCTCTCAGCAAGAAGAAAAAGACCAGACAGGAAGAGCTATCCGAGAAGAGAATCCAGGAGGAGTATGAGAAGCTGGGGAAAATGAGGTATAGCACGTCTACTGACGCTTCTCAGAGACAGTAACTCAAGGTCCACTTGTGCTTGCTGAATTCTGGATCCCAAATCCAAATGTTTCTTTTCATTCCTTATAAAGCTGAACATGTTTGGAACTCATTCAGTGTTTTTGTTTTGCTGCCCGTGGTCTACTGGGGAGATCCATTTGGTAGCTGAACATAGAAAGTTTACCCGTGTCCCAGCTATCAAGTAGCAGTGTCCAGCGCAATCTATGGGCCAACAATGCAAGTACACCCATGGATTTCCAGTTCCTACCATGTTTCCCCAAAAATAAGACAGGTCTTATATGTATTTTTGCTCCAAACATAGGTGCTAGGGCTTCTTTTCAGGGGATGTGTTATAGTCGGCTGGCAGGTGGTGGGATGGTGGTAGCAGTGAAGCAGCTCAGGTACAGTACACGCACAGAGCCGGCTGGCAGTGGGGGGATTCAGCCATGTGCCCGGCCTGGTGGCAGGATGGGGTAGAACCAGCAAGATCAGATATTTCACCCAACAGACAAGCTTACCTGTGTGACTCACCCTCCTTTACAGCCTTGATGTGTCCTCACCCTCCTTTATGGCTGTGATGTTTCCTCACCCTCCTTTACAGCCGTGATGTGTCCTCACCCTCCTTTACAGCCGCGATGTGTCCTCACCCTCCTTTATGGCTGTGATGTTTCCTCACCCTCCTTTACAGCCATGATGTGTCCTCACCATCCTTTACAGCCACGATGTGTCCTCACCCTCCTTTACAGCCACTATGTGTCCTCACCCTCCTTTACAGCCACTATGTGTCCTCACCCTCCTTTACAGCCACTATGTGTCCTCACCCTCCTTTACAGCCACTATGTGTCCTCACCCTCCTTTACAGCCGCAATGTGTCCTCACCCTCCTTTACAGCCGCAATGTGTCCTCACCCTCCTTTACAGCCGCAATTTGTCCTCACCCTCCTTTACAGCCGCGATGTGTCCTCACCCTCCTTTACAGCCGCAATGTGTCCTCACCCTCCTTTACAGCCGCGATGTGTCCTCACCCTCCTTTACAGCCGCGATGTGTCCTCACCCTCCTTTACAGCCGCGATGTGTCCTCACCCTCCTTTACAGCCTCGATGTGTCCTCACCCTCCTTTACAGCCACTATGTGTCCTCACCCTCCTTTACAGCCACTATGTGTCCTCACCCTCCTTTACAGCCGCAATGTGTCCTCACCCTCCTTTACAGCCGCAATTTGTCCTCACCCTCCTTTACAGCCGCGATGTGTCCTCACCCTCCTTTACAGCCGCGATGTGTCCTCACCCTCCTTTACAGCCGCGATGTGTCCTCACCCTCCTTTACAGCCGCGATGTGTCCTCACCCTCCTTTACAGCCGCGATGTGTCCTCACCCTCCTTTACAGCCGCGATGTGTCCTCACCCTCCTTTACAGCCGCGATGTGTCCTCACCCTCCTTTACAGCCGCGATGTGTCCTCACCCTCCTTTACAGCCTCGATGTGTCCTCACCCTCCTTTACGGCTGTGATGTTTCCTCACCCTCTGTTTACAGCCGTGATGTGTCCTCACCCTCCTTACGAGCCGTGATGTGTCTTCACCCTCCTTACAAACCATGATGTGTCCTCACCATCCTTTACAGCCACGATGTGTCCTCACCCTCCTTTACAGCCGCTATGTGTCCTCACCCTCCTTTACAGCCGCTATGTGTCCTCACCCTCCTTTACAGCCGCAATGTGTCCTCACCCTCCTTTACAGCCGCAATGTGTCCTCACCCTCCTTTACAGCCGCAATGTGTCCTCACTCTCCTTTACAGCCGCAATGTGTCCTCACCCTCCTTTACAGCCGCGATGTGTCCTCACCCTCCTTTACAGCCGCGATGTGTCCTCACCCTCCTTTACAGCCGCGATGTGTCCTCACCCTCCTTTACAGCCGCGATGTGTCCTCACCCTCCTTTACAGCCGCGATGTGTCCTCACCCTCCTTTACAGCCTCGATGTGTCCTCACCCTCCTTTACGGCTGTGATGTTTCCTCACCCTCTGTTTACAGCCGTGATGTGTCCTCACCCTCCTTACGAGCCGTGATGTGTCTTCACCCTCCTTACAAACCATGATGTGTCCTCACCATCCTTTACAGCCACGATGTGTCCTCACCCTCCTTTACAGCCGCTATGTGTCCTCACCCTCCTTTACAGCCGCTATGTGTCCTCACCCTCCTTTACAGCCGCAATGTGTCCTCACCCTCCTTTACAGCCGCAATGTGTCCTCACCCTCCTTTACAGCCGCAATGTGTCCTCACCCTCCTTTACAGCCGCAATGTGTCCTCACCCTCCTTTACAGCCGCAATGTGTCCTCACCCTCCTTTACAGCCGCAATTTGTCCTCACCCTCCTTTACAGCCGCGATGTGTCCTCACCCTCCTTTACAGCCGCGATGTGTCCTCACCCTCCTTTACAGCCGCGATGTGTCCTCACCCTCCTTTACAGCCGCGATGTGTCCTCACCCTCCTTTACAGCCGCGATGTGTCCTCACCCTCCTTTACAGCCTCGATGTGTCCTCACCCTCCTTTACGGCTGTGATGTTTCCTCACCCTCCTTTACAGCCGCGATGTGTCCTCATCCTCCTTTACAGCCGCAATGTGTCCTCACCCTCCTTTACAGCCGCGATGTGTCCTCACCCTCCTTTACAGCCGCGATGTGTCCTCACCCTCCTTTACAGCCTCGATGTGTCCTCACCCTCCTTTACAGCCGCGATGTGTCCTCACCCTCCTTGACAGCCGCGATGTGTCCTCACCCTCCTTGACAGCCGCGATGTGTCCTCACCCTCCTTGACAGCCGCGATGTGTCCTCACCCTCCTTGACAGCCGCGATGTGTCCTCACCCTCCTTTACAGCCTCGATGTGTCCTCACCCTCCTTTACAGCCTCGATGTGTCCTCACCCTCCTTTACAGCCGCGATGTGTCCTCACCCTCCTTTACAGCCTCGATGTGTCCTCACCCTCCTTTACAGCCTCGATGTGTCCTCACCCTCCTTTACAGCCACGATGTGTCCTCACCCTCCTTTACAGCCTCGATGTGTCCTCACCCTCCTTTACAGCCGCGATGTGTCCTCACCCTCCTTTACAGCCGCGATGTGTCCTCACCCTCCTTTACAGCCGCGATGTGTCCTCACCCGCCTTTACAGCCGCGATGTGTCCTCACCCTCCTTTACAGCCGCGATGTGTCCTCACCCTCCTTTACAGCCGCGATGTGTCCTCACCCTCCTTTACAGCCTCGATGTGTCCTCACCCTCCTTTACAGCCTCGATGTGTCCTCACCCTCCTTTACAGCCGCGATGTGTCCTCACCCTCCTTTACAGCCTCGATGTGTCCTCACCCTCCTTTACAGCCACGATGTGTCCTCACCCTCCTTTACAGGCACGATGTGTCCTCACCCTCCTTTACAGCCTCGATGTGTCCTCACCCTCCTTTACGGCTGTGATGTTTCCTCACCCTCTGTTTACAGCTGTGATGTGTCCTCACCCTCCTTACGAGCCGTGATGTGTCCTCACCCTCCTTTACAGACTTATGTGTCCTCACCCTCCTTTACAGCCCTGATGTGTACTCACCCTCCTTTACAGCTGTGATGTGTCCTCACTCTCCTTACGAGCCTTATTTGTCCTTACCCCCCTTTACAGCCTTAAGTGTCCTCACCCTCCTTTACAGCCGTGATGTGTCCTCAACCTCGTTTACAGCTGTGATGTGTCCTCACCTTCCTTTATAGCTGTGATGTGTCCTCACCCTCCTTAACAGCGGTAATGTGTCCTTGTTATTCTCTGTAAGTGAAAATCACCACATAACTCCGCGGAAGATAATTAAAAGTTCCTTTTGACAAAGCGTGTCCACCTCAGATGTGACTTAAAATCAGACTTTTGTGCACACTTCCATCACCATATCTTAAATACACGTACCAGATTGCCAATCAATCGCTTGCAATATGATTAGGGTCCTCTTTAAGATGTTACAACTTGTTTGTGTTATTCCAGACCAATTGTAAGGTATACTGGGAATGTTTTATAATAATTGTATCCTCCTTATTTATCCAAAGTTTTTTAAGAATCCGCCTTTCCAAACATATAATCTCAGGGATAAAGATAAAAGCACATAGCATAATACCCTTTTAAAATTTCAAAGCACCTGCTAGTTTTTATTAAGCTTACCAGCATTCACAGAATAAAACGCATTCAAAAACTCAGGATTCAAATAGTAATACAGAGCGCTTGTGAAGACCTCTTATGCTTTCACCCACGTTACTCCTCTGTGTGATTTGAATCAAACATGCAGCTGCGTGTCTCCTCACCGCCTCCTCGGCCGCCGGACAGCGGGAGCGCTCGCTGCCTTCTCTCCTCAGTAGCTACGTTGTATCTCTTCACAGTGCAAGCCCCGCCCAACGCGTTTCGTCGTCGCTGGACAACTTAATCATGAGCTGACAGGCACTGTGAAGCATTTGGATTTAAAGGAAGTAGCGGTCATGTGGTTTGGGGAATTAACCCTTTCAATAACCTTATCTTACTCATTTCTTTTCTTTAACAGGGCTACAATTTTTACCCTAAAATAAAACTACTTACGCTTAGACATAAATTAAATTTTAGCTTAATATATGGGCAAATCGATTACCTAAAAAATATTTTAATATTTTATATATAACAAATTCTCATTTGTATATTTAGAAAACACAGGGGGTCTTCACACGCTAAAACACCCTTATAACATCTCAAAATGACCAATCCAAATTAAACAATGAAACTTAGCGCATACCTATATATACATCACTGCTTATCATGATTTATGCACATAATAAACTTGTTCACTTTTACATTATGCACATAAAGAACTTTATCATTTTTTACATTAATGCATACCTAAAATATACCCTCAATCATAAAATAATAACCATAATTATATTTATATTTATAACAAAACCTACCTAAAAGACAATTATTTATACGTTAATTAGTACTATATATCTAAAAAATTATTATTATTAAAAATCAGGATAATAAGTAACATGACAGAAAAACATATACTGGACCACAACATTATCCTTTTTAAGCTTCTCTCCATAATTTTGTTTATCATTGGATTTTTTAAAATTATATATCCTCGAATAATAATACTAATAGATTGCATCACCAAAATATAATCTTAATTTAATGCAAATTCAGTGCAACTAAAATACATAAAAGGGGGTTCACCTTTTTAAAACTTTCCCATTCAATTTTTTTTAGTGTTCTCCTATGAAGCAATTCAAATCGAATTCTATATTTAAGCCTCTTGGGGCCATAGACTTCAACTTGAAAATCCATTTGGATTCTAAACGGGACAATTTTCTAATAATATTTCCCCCTTTTAATGTTTTTGAGGGACTATCTATGATGCAAAATTTCAGGTCAGTTGGATCACTATTATGAAATTCTTTAAAATGAGCTGACACATTATGTGCAATGTAACCTCTTTTAATGTTATATATGTGTTCCCTCAAGCGGACCTTAAAGGCTCTGGTAGTTCTCCCTATATACTGTTTACCACAACCACATTCAAGGAGGTACACCACATTTACACTATTACAATTGTAAAAGTTTTTAATATTAAAAACTTCTCCTGTTATATTTGATTTAAACCTCTTATTACTCTTTGATGTTGAAACTGTCTTCATTTTACATCCCATACATTTTCCACAATTAAAAAATCCCTTAAGTTTATTTAAAAAATTACCAGTTTCTTTAATCGGTTCCAAATAACTTGTGACCAACTTTGTAGTTATGGTTGGCGGCTTCCGGAAGATAACCTTTGGTTTATTGGGCAAAAGATGTCCTATCAACTCATCCCCTTTTAACAAGTGCCAATGTTTGCCTAAGACTTTTTCGACACATTTATAATTGTATCCATATTGAGTAACAAGTGCATATTCACTCGGGTTATTCTCTATAGTTTTAATTTTTCTATGGGATGCCCCCAAGACTTTCTTCCTTTCCATTCTTCCAACTAATTCAATATCATTTTGTATTGCTGCTGGACTATATCCCTTACAGATAAATCTATCACCAAGTATTTTGGCCTGTTTATAATAGTCCTCCTCATGGCTACAATTTCTCCTAATACGGTGGAATTGGCCTTTTGGGATATTCTCCAGCCAATCTCGATGGTGGCAGCTAGAACGTGGAACATAGGAATTTCTATCCGTTTCCTTAAAGAAGGACTTTGTATTTAAACTAGGTCCCTCTTTTTCTATTTGAAGGTCAAGGAAATGAATACTTTCTCTGCTCACCTCCCTAGTAAACGCGAGTCCCCAATCATTTGAGTTGATCGCATTAAAAAATTCCTCAAAGGACTGTTCGTCCCCCTCCCATAGGACTAAACAGTCATTGATATACCTTTTCCACAAAATTAACTCCTTCCTTACTGTACCTTGTATGAAAACAGTTTCCCATAACCCCATAAAAATATTAGCCAAACTTGGGGCAAATTTTGCCCCCATTGCCACGCCCCTAATTTGCAAAAAATATTGATTATTAAACCAAAAATAATTGTGTGAAAGTGCAAATTGAAAACAATCCATAAGAAAATCAATTTGAAAAAGTAACAATTCTGTATCATGCATCAAATAATATCTTATTGCCTCCAGCCCTTTTTCATGAGGAATATTTGTGTATAGCGATACAACATCTATAGTTATTAAAAGGGTATTTTCACTCACTTTTATATTTTCCAACATCCCTAGAACTTGTTGGCTGTCCTTTAAATACGATGGGAGTTTACATACAATTGGCTGGAGGAACCAGTCCAGGTACTTTCCCAAGTTACTGGTAATAGAACCTATACCGCTAATTATAGGATATAATTAAAGGATATATATTAAATCAAATATAACAGGAGAAGTTTTTAATATTAAAAACTTTTACAATTGTAATATTGTAAATGTGGTGTACCTCCTTGAATGTGGTTGTGGTAAACAGTATATAGGGAGAACTACCAGAGCCTTTAAGGTCCGCTTGAGGGAACACATATATAACATTAAAAGAGGTTACATTGCACATAATGTGTCAGCTCATTTTAAAGAATTTCATAATAGTGATCCAACTGACCTGAAATTTTGCATCATAGATAGTCCCTCAAAAACATTAAAAGGGGGAAATATTATTAGAAAATTGTCCCGTTTAGAATCCAAATGGATTTTCAAGTTGAAGTCTATGGCCCCAAGAGGCTTAAATATAGAATTCGATTTGAATTGCTTCATAGGAGAACACTAAAAAAATTGAATGGGAAAGTTTTAAAAAGGTGAACCCCCTTTTATGTATTTTAGTTGCACTGAATTTGCATTAAATTAAGATTATATTTTGGTGATGCAATCTATTAGTATTATTATTCGAGGATATATAATTTTAAAAAATCCAATGATAAACAAAATTATGGAGAGAAGCTTAAAAAGGATAATGTTGTGGTCCAGTATATGTTTTTCTGTCATGTTACTTATTATCCTGATTTTTAATAATAATAATTTTTTAGATATATAGTACTAATTAACGTATAAATAATTGTCTTTTAGGTAGGTTTTGCTATAAATATAAATATAATTATGGTTATTATTTTATGATTGAGGGTATATTTTAGGTATGCATTAATGTAAAAAATGATAAAGTTCTTTATGTGCATAATGTAAAAGTGAACAAGTTTATTATGTGCATAAATCATGATAAGCAGTGATGTATATATAGGTATGCGCTAAGTTTCATTGTTTAATTTGGATTGGTCATTTTGAGATGTTATAAGGGTGTTTTAGCGTGTGAAGACCCCCTGTGTTTTCTAAATATACAAATGAGAATTTGTTATATATAAAATATTAAAATATTTTTTAGGTAATCGATTTGCCCATATATTAAGCTAAAATTTAATTTATGTCTAAGCGTAAGTAGTTTTATTTTAGGGTAAAAATTGTAGCCCTGTTAAAGAAAAGAAATGAGTAAGATAAGGTTATTGAAAGGGTTAATTCCCCAAACCACATGACCGCTACTTCCTTTAAATCCAAATGCTTCACAGTGCCTGTCAGCTCATGATTAAGTTGTCCAGCGACGACGAAACGCGTTGGGCGGGGCTTGCACTGTGAAGAGATACAACGTAGCTACTGAGGAGAGAAGGCAGCGAGCGCTCCCGCTGTCCGGCGGCCGAGGAGGCGGTGAGGAGACACGCAGCTGCATGTTTGATTCAAATCACACAGAGGAGTAACGTGGGTGAAAGCATAAGAGGTCTTCACAAGCGCTCTGTATTACTATTTGAATCCTGAGTTTTTGAATGCGTTTTATTCTGTGAATGCTGGTAAGCTTAATAAAAACTAGCAGGTGCTTTGAAATTTTAAAAGGGTATTATGCTATGTGCTTTTATCTTTATCCCTGAGATTATATGTTTGGAAAGGCGGATTCTTAAACAACTTTGGATAAATAAGGAGGATACAATTATTATAACACATTCCCAGTATACTTTACAATTGGTCTGGAATAACACAAACAAGTTGTAACATCTTAAAGAGGACCCTAATCATATTGCAAGCGATTGATTGGCAATCTGGTACGTGTATTTAAGATATGGTGATGGAAGTGTGCACAAAAGTCTGATTTTAAGTCACATCTGAGGTGGACACGCTTTGTCAAAAGGAACTTTTAATTATCTTCCGCGGAGTTATGTGGTGATTTTCACTTACAGAGAATAACATTTGATACAAAGATAGACTGATCCAACAAAGTCTTAACCACTCCAGCGTGAATTTTTTATCATATCCATTATAGCAGATATACTCTAACAGAAGTGGATTAACTTGTTTAAATACAGCGCGGTGTTGATGAAAATATTTTATATCTTTTCATATGTGAACAGGTAATGTGTCCTTATCCTCCTCTACAACCTTGATGTGTCCTCACCCTCCTTTACAGCCGTGATGTGTCCTCACCCTCCTTTACAGCCGTGATGTGTCCTCACCCTCCTTTACAGCCGCTATGTGTCCTCACCCTCCTTTACAGCCGTGATGTGTCCTCACCCTCCTTTACAGCCGTGATGTGTCCTCACCTTCCTTTACAGCCGTGATGTGTCCTCACCCTCCTTTACAGCCTTGATGTGTCCTCACCCTCCTTTACAGCCTTGATGTGTCCTCACCCTCCTTTACAGCCGTGATGTGTCCTCACCTTCCTTTACAGCCGTGATGTGTCCTCACCCTCCTTTACAGCCGTGATGTGTCCTCACCCTCCTTTACAGCCTTGATGTGTCCTCACCCTCCTTTACAGCTGCTCTCGTCCCTCTGCTGAAGCCCAGCAGGCAGCTGAATTATGAATTGTAACTAGGGCTTATTTTGGGGGTAGGGCTTATATTTCACTGAAAAATTTTAGGGCTTATTTCTGGAGTAGGTCTTATTTTGGTGGAAACAGGGTATTGAGTTAACACAGTCTTAAAGCAGACCTAAACCAAGGTTTGTTCACTCGCCCGGGTTTTGGTCTGCTTCACTGGGGCATCCCCAGTGCATGGGCTCTACTTTAATCAGAATAGATTGCTGGGTAAGAATTATAGCGTCATCCAATGATCTATTCTGAATAAATGGAGTCCTAGTTGCTGTCCTCTGCGTGCTGCTTCAGGGCCATGCTGGCCTTTAAGATGTGTCTGGCGGGGGCATGCGCATCAGCCACGGGAAGAAGATGATACTACCACAATCCACCCATCCATTGTGGGATCCTCGGATCGGTAAGTATACCAGGTGAACCAGCGGATTGCACAGAGTGGAACATCCCAAATTGGAGAGAGAGAATTGCACGGGACTGAATGTTTTTTGTTCAACTTTAAAGAGTTTGTCCAGCCACTGCCACTTTGCCACTGCCTCCCTCATCTGCTCTTCCCATCCCTCCTCTTTGGAAATCCTGGGGGCACCTGATCCCCCTGCGGAGCTTCGTGTTGTATAGCTTCATTTTAACTGGTTAAGCTAAAGCTCCGAGCATTACTGTTTAGCCGGCCAATCCGTGCTACAGCCACACCTCTGCGGCACAGCGGCACAGTGATTGGCCGACTAACAGTCACAATCAGAGTGGCAACCAGTGCAAATCCACGGAGAATGGGGGAGTCCATGTGCCCCACTTCTGCTGTGGCATTATACTCAAGAAGAAGAAACCTAAAAGGGTTTCAAGTCGTCTCCACCTAATCCACAATCCAAAGTTGGGTCCCTTGAGTTGTGCTGGATTTGGGTCCCTGCCTCCACTCTACTGGGAATGGTTTCCACCTGAGGACCTGTAAGCCCAGAATGGGTGAAAACTGAGGTGCCTGTTATTAAACATGGACTGCCCCCCCCCCCCCAACCATTATTCCTCCTCCTCCAAAATGCCAGGTAGTATTATTCTGCTCTCCACCAAACCCAGAATTCTCCTTTAATTGTCTCACTAACATTTGTGTGCCTTACAGTTATCCAGAGAAGGTGACAGTTTTCTTCTTCATCCTGATGACCGTCCTCTGGTTCACGCGGGAGCCGGGCTTTGTGCCAGGCTGGGAATCCTTGTTTGAGAAGTGAGTATTACCCAACTAACCCCCAACCCATCAACATGAAATATCAGTATCTGTCTGCATGGCTGGCCTTTGGGGTGTGTGACGTGTGCGGTAGCACAGAGCGCCATGCCAAACACTCTGTAAGGGGGCACCAGGAGCTCTTAAATGGACCAAGAGGCCTATCTTTTCCAAAATACCCCCATATCTCTTCTTTCTTTTTTGCTCATTTATTTATAATTCTTGTTTACTTCTTTTCCTTCAATTTTCCTCTCTCTTTTATTTCATTATCCCTTCATTCCCTCTATTTCTGAACCAATTCTTTTTTTCGTGTTGCTTCCTCATTCCCTCCATCTTTCTCTTGTCACTTTCCTACCGTCTGCCTCTCTTCTTCACATCATGCTTTTTTACCTTCCCTCCATTTAATTTTCTTTTTCTTTTTTTCTCTTGATTTCTTTCCTTTTTTTCTTTCTCTCTCCCTTTTTTTTCTTTGTCTTTATTTTCTAGTCTTATTCAGCTCTCTTGCTTTCTCTCTCTTTCTTCTCCACTCCCGTGGACGTCCCAATCGTGTACGCACAGCCAATCAGCGCGCTTGGCTTGTGTTAGCCACCGGTGACTTGTTGGCTAAGGGCCGAATGGAGTCTAGCGTTCCAATGGCCTCTAGCTGGGGGCGTGCCCATGCCGGCCATTCACAAATGTTTAGGTATATGGTATAGTGGAACACGGCCCGGGCATGCGCCAATGGATTGGAAAATCAGGGCCTGTTTCGGCAACTTTAATTTAATTAGACTTTCGGTCCACTTTAAATATATAGAGCAACATGTGTTTTTAAAGTATTAGATATTGTAGTTTGTTGTTCCCCATGTGACAGTCTGCCGGGGGCTCAATATATTCTGTATGGTTTATATGGTTCTTCTGACTCCTCCCACAATTGGTAGCTAGATGAGTTCAGGTCTCCTTGTTTCTCAATGTGAAAGCTCATAAGCATAAGATCTCTGTGGCTGGAGCCCTAATATTTCTCTGACTGATACATTGTATCTGTTTCCAGAAATGGCTATAGGACGGACGCCACAGTTTCAGTATTCCTCGGATTTCTGCTCTTCCTCATTCCGTCTAAAAGACCTCAGTTCACATGTTTTGCGAAAAAGAAATCGGATGACGGCTTCAAAGGTTTGTAAGTCTGTGGTCAGTTTTACCTTAAAGGGAGACAGAAGGTTATGGCAATTGTTGTTGAAGAAATGGCTGAGATATCAAGGTTTACAGTTTCACCTTATGATTTATCTTTTGAAATATTTGGGGGTGGGCCTTGGCTCTGTGATGTCGCATAATAATCAGCATAATGGGTGGGGTCTGTAGGACAGGCATTCCCAAGAGCAGCCATGATTAGGTGAGCTACAGAATGACAGTTTATGCATTTTGCTTACGCTGTCCCCGTGCAGGCAAAAAATACCATTTTGTGAGTACTCACCTGAAAAATGGATATTGTTGGTGTGCCACACACCCCGCTTCACTTCTTAAATATTCATCCATTATTGGGACATCCAAAGGCCGTGTCCACAAGGGAAGGGCATCTCAAGGCCAGGTGAAGCATAACTTAAATTACTGCAGTCTGCAGAACTTTGCGGCCAAAAACAGCATCCGCTGAGGCCCGCACATCAACTTTGTAAAACTTAGAAAAAGTGTGAACAGAAGACCAAGTGGCGGCCTTACAAACCTGTTCAACAGAAGCTTGGTGCTGAAATGCCCAAGACGCCCCAACAGCGCGAGTGGAATGAGCAGTGATACGAAAAGGGGGAACTCTTCCCTTAGCCGAATAGGCCGCAGTAACGGCCTGACGTATCCACTTGCTAATGGCAGATTTGGCTGGTGCCAAACCCTTCTTAGGCCCATGGGGCACAACAAAAAAGGAATCCGTCCTACGAAAAGGAGACGTGATAATCAAGTAGTACTTAACACAGCGTACTACATCCAAACAATGCAAAACCCTCTCTTTGTCATTCTTAGGATTAGGACACAAGGAGGGAAGAACAATATCTTGGTTCAAATGAAAAGCAGAAACAACCTTAGGAAGAAAGTCTGGCTTGAACCGAAAGACCACTTTATCCTGATGCCTCTCAAAGTAAGGCGCCTGGATAGTTAAGGCCGCCAACTCTGAGACACGCCGGACAGAAGTGATCGCTACCAAGAAGACAATCTTCTGAGTCAGGGTAGACAAAGCAATATCTTGCAAAGGCTCAAAAGGAGGAGCCTGAAGAGCAGAAAGAACCAAATTCAAATCCCAAACAGGGAGTAATGGTTTCCTGGGAGGCCGCACATGCGTAACCCCCTGGAAAAAAGTTTTAACTAAAGGTTTAAGCGCAACACGCTTCTGAAAAAAGATAGATAAGGCAGAGACCTGCCCTTTCAACGTACTTAGCTGGAGACCAGAGTCCAGCCCTGATTGTAAAAACTCCAGAATCCTGGAGACCGAAAAGACCCTACAAGGAAAAGATCTTATCTCACACCAAGCGATATAGGCTTTCCAAGTCCTATAGTGGGTGATGGAAGAAGACTTCTTCCGGGCACTGATCAAAGTCTTAATGACTGAATCAGAAAGACCCTCCTCCATCAGGATGGAGGTTTCAGCAGCCAGGCCATCAAACCCAGCGCTGGTAAATTGGGGTAACACAATCGACCCTGAGTGCGCAGACCGGACCGAAGAGGCAGAATGAACTGGTCCACTGCCAGCCGAGCGATGTCTGCGAACCTCACTCGCCTTGGCCACCTTAGGGCCACGAGAACGGCGTACACCTTTTCCAGAGCCAAATTCTGAAGAACCCTGCCCAGCATGGGCATCGGAGGAAACAGGTATAGAAATCCCAGAACTCCCCAGTTCAGGGACATGGCGTCCACTGCCAGAGCCAGAGGATCCCGGGAGAGTGACACGAAGTTCGGGAGCCTGAGAGGGGGTGATGAGGGGCCAACAGGTCCACCTCCGGGGTCTCCCATTGGAGACACAATAAGCGAACCACCCGAGGATGGAGAGTTTATTTTTCCAGACGGGGAGAGCCCTTGCTCAACCGGCCCGCTACCTGTTCCATCACCTCTGGAATGTAAACCGCCGAGAGACAGGGAACATGGAACACTGCCCATGTCCGGATCAGGGACACTTCTCTCGAGAGTACTCAGACTGCGCGTCCTTCCCTGAAGACCGACGTAAGCAACTGCTGATCGATTGTCTGAACACATCTGGACCAGAAGGCCCAGAACGTACTGAGTCAGGAGAGCAAACACCTGACGAATGGTTCTCAGATTCAGAATATTGATGGGTAAGTGGGGCCTCCACTGCCCTTGAAACCGCAGCTCCTTCCAGAATCTGCCCCATCCCGACAGACTGGCGTCCGTGGTGACAATTTTCCAAAGGGGGGTCAGGAAAGACCTGCCCTATACAAGATTGGTCGAGACCAATCACCACAGGAGGGACTGCCGTACACGGGAGGACAACTGGAAGGACTGATCCAACAACAGAGGTTGCTGGTCCCAACACGCTAGCAGAAATAGCTGAAGCGTTCTTGTGTGAATTTGGGCAAAAGAAAGACACACTCCGTCTTGATGAGAGTTCAGGCCGGGATGAACCGACCCATGAATGGACCGTGAGGGAGGGTGAGACTCGAATTCCAGGTTGTAACCGGGCGACACTACCCCCTGGATCCATCTGCCTGGAACCACATGGTTCCAATGGTAGAAGTGTCGCAATAGTCCCCCCACCCGCACGGGTGAGGGCAGCCCCTCATTGTTGAGTGAGCTTATCAGCAGGTTTGGGCTTGGTGCCCCAGGACTGAGTGGGCCGGCCATGGCCCCTCCCCCGAGTCCAACCTGCGCCACTGGTAGCGGGAAAGGACGCACCTTTGCCCGCTCTGAACCTTTGAAAGGAAGGCCTACCGGAACTTGTCCCCCTGAAGGGACCACGAGGCCTTTTGCGTTGTGGCATCTTACCACCTTTTGCGACTGAATCAATTTTCTCCCCAAACAGACGCAACCCCAAAAAGGGGAGGGCTGTGAGCACCTTTTTGGAAGCCGTGTCTGCTGACCACTGATGTAGCCATACTGACCTGCAAATAGCCACCAGCATAGCTGCCGCCTTGCTACTCATAGTCAGCGCATCGTCCTGAGCGGCCAGGACATAAGCCACAAAAGATTCACACTGCTTAAGTGCAGTGAACTGTTTGCAAGCGGGATCAAGATCCTCATATAGCCCCTGAATTAGGGACTTAATTGCCAATAGAAGAAGGGCTGAAGCACATACCGGGCGCAATGCTGACCCGGAATAGATAAAACCATGTCGAGCGTATTGGTCAATCCAACGATCTTCCCCATCTTTGGGGACAGTGGTCTCAGCAGATTGTACCATAGCCGAGCTGGAGAGTCCTAGTACAGGGGTATCGACGTCCGGAGGGACAGACCAAAGGTTCACCAATTCTGGCGGAAAAGGATAACGCTTTTCCCAACTGGAAGGAATTCCAGATAACCGTGTGGGATGTTCCCATTCCTTAAGAACCACCCTCTCAAAGTGGTGCTGTCTGGGAAAAACCAAACTCGGCTGAGGCTCTTTAAACAACTGACCCTTTGGCGGGGCGGCCGCCTCAGGCGTATCTAAACTCAAAATTTTAAACATTTGAGCCAGAATGGAGGGGGTGTCAAAAACAACCCCCTCTGACCAATCGCCGATCTCATCAGCCACATGCTGACCTGTCGGCTCATCTGACTCAGATGGGAGTTCATCCTCGTCCGGGGATCCATCGGACCATTCCACAGGTTCACAAAACTGGTCCTGTGGAGCCGAAGGTACCGGAGTCAGGTGCCTTCGTTTTGCAGCGGCCTTCAACGCTGCTTTAACGGGCATCATTTTCCGGGGGCAGGGCTGTGCTGCCGCCTCGGAATGCGAATCCCCACTTTTGACAGTGTCATGCGGGGTCCGGAATAGGGAGGGAGAGGTAGGAGATGATGAAGGATGCGATGGCCCCGCAGCCGAAGCAACGGACTGGCGCGCAATAGTCTGTTTTGCACAAGGGATGCAAATAAAGATATCATCAGCTGGGAGTGGAACCCCACAACCTACGCACCCCCCAAACGGCTCAGCAGAACCGTTTCCAGAATTTACGGAAGCCTCCATATGGTGATTTATGGTATTCGCAATAATGGGACTTTTAAGGCATAAGCCGACCCGGGATGCCCCCTTTATTAGTAATGTCCCGGAAGGGAGGATTTTTTTTTTTTTTTAAGTTAAGGTCCCCTTTAATAGAAACTATATATATATATTTATATATAGTCTATGTATATAAACATTCAAAGCAATCCCAATAATTAGCCAGGCGGAGGGCCACCATAAGCAGGGATCCCAGGATCTGCAAGGCAAAGAAACAACCATCAGATCCTTCACATGTGTATAACATATAAGTATGGCACCAAGTGCCCTTAAATGACGCCCCCTTAATAACAGTGACTTCTCACTGTATTGTTAAAAAGTATTCCCCATTTAACGGCCCCAACGGGACAGCAATCAGCCGGTAAGCCTGCAGCCAGCAGCCATGAGCAGGCATGAAGACAAAGTGCGGCCATGCGCCCACGTGACTTCCTGTGTTTTGAAGGAAGCAAGGACGCTGGGCCCGCCGCAGACGCCGCATGACGCCGCATGACGTCGGTGCCGCGCCCCGTCAGCGGGACCCGCCCTCCCCTACGCCGATCAGCTGGAATCACTTACAGCTGGGCCACAGCACATGCGCCCAGGCGGCGGAGGGTAAAAACCGCATGGTGCTGTACAATGCAAACATGAATGCCAGGCGAGGAGAGGGGAGAGGGGGGGAGGGGGGTAGGGGGCCACAAAGCAACAAACTGCAAGAGAAGTGGCCAGCCTTTACCCAGCGCAGCCTGCCCTTAAAGCAGACCCAAAAATATACACATGCTACAGTGAATGCATAAACATGACACATATGTTAACATGCAGTGATACAAGTGAAACACACATACTTAAAGCACACCCTCACACACCCCCCCCTCCCCATAGTGAAGGGAGAAGGGACCGTAACGGGAGAGTAAGGGGCTACGGGGACCCTCGGGACAGGGGCATCCCATTTCCGGATCACCATGCCGGATAGCCGCATTGCCCCACGCATGAGGTCGAGCGGTAGGAGATAAGCTCCTAGGCACTTAAAGTGCCATCTACCATTTGCCCGGTGAGCAGCCTAGGCTGGGAGGCTTCCATTTCACCATAAAGGTATACAAACTCAAACCGGGCAGAAATAGACCAAAAGGGGGGTGGCGGGGTAAGAATACCCCGGCCTACCTGTAAGCAGGAGACTTCCATCTTCTGACTTGTCAGCAAGCAGAGAGAAAAATACTGGTGATTGAAGGGAGGTACCAGGTATATATAGGCCGGAAGGGGGCTCGTTACAAGACTTCCTCTCTGCACTACGTCACCTGCGGTGGATTAACCCAATAATGGATGAATATTTAAGAAGTGAAGCGGGGTGTGTGGCACACCAAGAATATGCACACTCACCTTTTGTCCCTCACAGCGCCTCACTTACAGGGGCTCAAGATCAAGTCCCTCTGCGTTCACACCCCCTGCCCCCCCCCCCCGCATCAGTCACATGCCCACTCAAGTCACTGCACCAGAGGGATCGTTTCAGGCCTCAGTGTTCATTTGGTGAGTTTGGCTCCCATTGTGGACAGTTGTCCTGCCATGGCCAAACTAAAAATTTAGGAACCCCATTTTTTGTGCTGGACACCATGTAGCCTTCGGTCAGACAGACAGAATTGTCAATTCCAGGGCATTGTAAGTGGACCTCCACCCTTGCTTTTTTGAAGAGCTGGGGGGCAGTGGGAGAGGGTATAGATGTTACTGAGTGTAGGTCCACTTAAACCAGACCTTTACCCCCCCCCCCCCGTACATACAGATTGCCCACATTAAAAGTCATCCAATCTGCAACTACTGCATTTTCTGCGCCTTCAGTATTCAAGTTGGCAGGCCATGGAGTCTCAGGCTGCGTGCAGGAAGTCTCTTCTGACTTTGCCGCTCTGCATTCTGGGATTGCTGTCTTTTTCCCAACCTCGGTGCTGATCTGTCTGTGCACAGCACGGCTATAAACAGTCCCT
Organism: Gastrophryne carolinensis; assembly: GCA_027917425.1. NCBI lineage: Eukaryota > Metazoa > Chordata > Amphibia > Anura > Microhylidae > Gastrophryne > Gastrophryne carolinensis. The sequence continues at coordinate 40,911,317 of CM051238.1, forward strand.
CCACTTGTCCCCCTCTCCCCTCCTCAGCACATGATGCTGGGAAGGAACAAGGCGTAGCTTTTGTGGCAAGATGGCGGCGTCCGTATCCTAGAGTCCCAAACAGAGTTGCAGCCCAGTGGGGGAAAGAATAATAAGTGACTAAAAGCATAAAATATATTTTGGGGTTTATTTAGGAAACGCTAAGGCCACATAGTGTCAGATGAATGTCAGGTCCCAGTGAAAAAGGTGTATTTATCAAGTCAAAAATCTACAGCATCTCTGATAGTGTCAGGTAGTGTCCCATCTATCATCAGCACCGGTGATGGGATGAGTGTCGGGATGGGATAAGACCAGGCGCTCACCCTGCACTATGTGGCCTTATCCTATACATTTCAATGGGCTTGAATGGTTACAATTATTTAGGCATTTTTATAAATATTTTTTAAATTGGGGGGGGGGCTGCTGCATGTGCCATGGGATCCCTGGGATTATTTTTGGATGCATTTTTTGAATTTTTGTGTTGCGCTGCAAACTTGAGCCACAAGAAAGCTGTGTCATGTCTTTCAAGTGTCCCCAATGCAATTCCCATAAAAAAAAAAAACTTCCCCTAAATTAAACATGGGGATTACAACAGGCGCTGTGTGCCTGGAATCCTGTTTTTGAGCACCTTTGCGAGCGCTATGTTTTTTTTTTTCTTACATTTTTACAACTCGTGGCGCTCCCGGGCGGCGCTAGGTGTCGCTAGCACATAGACATATAAAAGCTGTGCGCTATGAACACTGTCTGTCCAGGAGCGCTACAGCTGAAAAGCCGGCATTGAGGTGCGGGTGCTGCCGAGTGCTTCAGATGAGGCACCCAAGTGCCGCCCGCACCTTTTATAATAATTTACCCTCTAATCTTAGATGCTAGGAAATTGTTTTTTTATGGTTTGGGCTTTTCATTAAATTATGCTGAAGGTCAGACAAAAACCTGTTACTAAAAGGTCCAGATTCTGTGGACAAGTTCTAGTGGCTTGCATCATTATGCACCGCACAGAGCGCTGAATAGACAAGAACCTTTACATGTGCTGCGGGATCACAGGCCAGGTGACTATACCGGCAATCCCAGGGAGTTTCTACTTTAAGCCAATTTTTGAATGAACATCCACTTAATTTTAGATTAATTTAAATAGAGGTCCACTTTAGTAAACTGCCAAGCTGTTGCTTCACATTATTTTACCCTTCTAGCAACATGTGTGTTACTATTATCTGCATTTGAATGCCTTGAAAGTGCAGAAATTAGTGAGAGAAACCATTAAACGGTTGGGAAGGTGATGACAGCTCTCATGGTGGCCAGCACAAAACATGTCTCTTACCCCAGCCAGACCCGTCTGAAGTATTACTCTGCAGTTTTATTAATTTAAATTAAATGTTGTCGGGTGGGAGACTTTATTTTAATAAATAACAGGATGATAAATACAGACAAAAGAACAAGTGACCAGCAGAACATACAGCACACACTAGGCTTCATACAGATCTGTGCACTTATGTCTGAAAGCACTTTGCGGGTCCCCTGAGGTCACAGGATGAAGGCAGGGCTGTATTTCTCATTAAACTGGACCAACAGCCTGGCACAGTTGGAATAAGAAAGGTAGCGGCCATTTTGGAGCTTCCTATCCCAACTGACAAAACTGACAATACACAGTAACAGGAAGCCCAGCACGACTTCCTGTTTGCAGGTGGCCTGCAAGCCCATGAGCAGACATCTTGTTTTTAAAAATCCTGCAGATGTTATAAAAGGTAAATTATTTTTATGTGCTGCAATCTAAATTGCCCTGGGGTGGGATGCATATGAGCGCTGTTTGTTGTGTTGGTCTAATTTAGGAAACCATAGGCCATAGGCCTTTAAGATACCATAGGCTTGTGCCTAGGTGGGGGAATCAGCAGACATAACTGCTATCGCAAAAAAAATACTGGCTGCCAGGACTTGGCCATTCATGGGAGCCCACCTCCCTACCCCCCAGCCACAGAAAATCATAGGCAGTGTTTGTGTGTGGAGAAGGGAAAGCAAGGCATTAAAGTGGACCAAAACCCAGGATTCTGTCTATCCCGGAGTTGGGCCTTGCCAAAGACGGGGAGGCCGATTCATTAATAGCGCCAGGTAGCGACAGATGAGCGACTGTAGCGTGATTTTTTCAGCGCCAGCCAGTATTCGCTGTGCTTGGCCGGCATTAGCTTGATGACAGCGACTCAGTCGGTGTGCGGTAATGTTGAATACGGGCTGGGGGGTCGCTGTTTCACAGGTCCAGCGTTGTATGTGAGCGCCTGACAATGAATGGCCAGAGCGAACGGCTAGCTTCATATTCATCAACAAATCACGCTCCGAATGTGCTGTCGCTGTCCATTCCTTGTTTAAACCCCAGAGCGCTGGCGGCGATGTGTATTAACTAGTTTTTAACCCCTAAACAACCATATTTTTTGAATGTAACATTATACATGTTTTTAGAATCATTTTGTAATATGAATACATTATTTCTCAGACCTGTTAGATTAATTCTGCACAAATTATTTTTAATTTTTTTTTTTTACTTAAAAATAAATCCTAACATTGCAGAAGTGTTCTCCGATTTTTTGACATTAAAAAAAAAAAAAAAAAAAATATTACCAATTAATTATGATTAATTATAGATTGCTCCATTGAAATGCATTGGACATCGCCAGGGAGCGACAGCTCATACCTGGCGCTGTGAGGGAATTTGCAGCGGCGCTGTTCGGTCCAGGCGGCTTCATGATGAATGCCGTGCTAGCCGTCGCTCTCGCCGGCGCTAGCCTCATTTTGCTTGATAAATGCGTCATTGTGACCGCCGCCGGGCGTACTTGAGTCGGTAGTCGCCGTTAGCTGCCGCTACCTGGCGCTCGTCAGACACTACCTGGCGCTATCGCTTGATGAATAAGGGCATAAAACCGGGCTGTGTGGAAACTCCCTCCCAGGTCGCCCTGTGAAACTCACCTTTTCCTAGTCTTACTGCAGATGCGTGGGTCAAAGCTTAGGGACTATTCTACCCGAAAGTAGGCGAGCGGAGCCAAGTTTGCTGGAGGCCGCATCCTTGCTAGCCTCTAACAGGGTACGTGCCCACGCTGCGGCCATACACAAATGCCTGGCATGGACGGGCTCCCAGCTGAAGGTATAGCATAGTGCCGCCACTGCCTGCACATGCGCCATTGGACTGGGGAACCACTTTAAACACAGTCCCCAGCCAGAGCCCTGGCTGTCAAAATGACTTGCTGTCTTCACTGCTGTGGCCATTTGGCTTCTGTGTGTCAGGCAGCTGGTAAGGCCTTACTCAACAAAAAGGGATGTAAACACTTCATCTCGTTACAGAACCTCTCCACCCATAACCAGATTAGAGCGCTTCATTCCTCAACACAATATAATACAAATGGATAATACCACAAACATCTTCCAATTAAACCGGACCTTCAGCATCATTTTATAAAAAGTCCAAACCCTTAAAAACTATTCCCCAGCATCTAAAATTAATATATTTTACTTTTTTAGTCACTTTTTATTCTTTCCCCCACTGAGGACTTTAGGATACGGGCGCCGCCATCTTGACTCAGGAGCATCACGTCTTGCGGAGATGAAAGCGCGGAAATAGCAGAGGGGATGGGTTAAAGCTGTGCTTTGTACAGACAGAGCAGGGCTGGGCTCAGGAAAAGGACAGCAATCCCAGAATGCAGAGCGGCACAGTCAGAAGACAGCCTGAGACTCCAAGTGCCGCCATCTTGGATGTTAAAAAGCTCAGAAAATGCAGTAGGTGCAGGTAGGATGATTTTTAATGTGGGCAATCTGTATGTACAGGGTGTGGGAAACAAATAAGACAGACTCTTATTCAGGGGGAGGGTCCGGTTTAAAAGAGCCAATCAAATAGCTGCATAAAGGAGCTTACAGTCTAAATTAGAGATAGGCACCTGCTCCGGGACTGGAGGGACATCATTATTCATGATTGTTTTATAGAGAAAAAAAGAGTTAGTCACCAAAAACTAAACTAAATAAGTTATGTGTCCCCAGTGGGAAAATACAGCCTCTCTCATACAGAAACTTCAGGAGCCATCAGGGAAAAATAGAGGCCCAAACCAAAAACCAAAATATGTACCATGCTGTGATCGAGCTGGCCTGCAGAGGAATGGTCTTTGGTTACTTAAAGTAGAGTTACTCTTTAGAGGAAACGTGTCCCCCTGTCCAGCTTCACAGTTCTCGTCTGATCTTTGTCTTCAGAAAACAGCAAGGACAAAGAAGACGGCGGCCCCATGCTGACCTGGCAGGAGTTCCAGAAGCACATGCCCTGGGAGATCGTAGTGCTCGTCGGAGGGGGGTACGCCCTGGCTGCTGGTTGTAAGGTAACCCCAAAAATCTCCTTCATATTTAACACCTAGAGCAGCGCCATTATCATACTGCCTGGGTACCACCAGTCTGACCACTTAAAGAGCAACAAAACCCAGCGTTTTCACTCTCCTGGGTTTTGATCCTCTTTTAGGGGGACTCACAATTTGGGATGCCTTTGAAAAATGCATGGCAAATAACTATGAATTATAAGAATATGCTGTATATTTACAAGGGAAGTAGCTACATAAAACTACGCTAACTAAAGGGACAATGCAGGGAGGAAGAGGGGAACAGGGGGGAGAGAGGGGGGATGCCCTCTACCATTGTCCATTGAGGAGGAGAGGACAGTTCTACTTTACATTAAGATGATTATGCAAAACAAGGGTGTTGTCAACAAACACAGCTGTCCTGATAAACAAAGGGCATCCATCCTTTGATCTGGTGACTTTCCATCACTGTGAGGCCCAGCCATCCTTGGGGCCAGGGCCGGATTATGAGGGGGGGCGCAAGGGGCGCGAGCCTCCACCAGTTGCCCTGCAAAGGGGGCCTCCACCTTTAGGTTATGGTCTGGTCCAGGAGGCTTTCAGTCTTTGGGCCGGCAACAAAGCTATCGGCATCAGTGGGGGCCCCCTGGCCGCCTCTTTTTGTTTTTGCAAACCCACAGCCAAAGCCACCACAAGGCAGGACGGAGAGTCTAGAGCAGCAAAGCCGCCTTCAGCAATGCTACAGTGATGGGTGCAGAGCTGTCACTGCACATAAGCCACCAAGCACAGCCGCTGGCAGCTCAATGCAGGGAAGTGTTTTCTGCTGGACCAGCCGGGTGACTACACCCCCCACCCAGAATGGCAAAGCAGGAGTTCCCAAGCAACACGCACACGCACAAGGGGGGCACAAGGGGCTCGATCTGACGTTACAGTAAGTAGGCGGGTGCCAGACAACCACCAATCAGTTACTTGGCTGGACTATTATGTTAAAGGAAAAAAATACTGTATCTGGGGCCTCCACAAGTTTTTTTGCCCAGGGGCCCCCACCACACTTAATCCGGCCCTGCTGGGGGCAGAGAATAATAGACACGTAAGCAGACAGGCAATCTGATATCCCATGAATGGTGGACAAATATGATTAATTCTTGTAAGGCTGTGCAGAAAATTACATCCTACACCATCCTGTGTGAAACTCCCAGGAACATCGAAATTCTTAACTTGATATCGATTCCATGATACATGTGCGGGGGGGGGGGGGGGGGGGGCTCTCCTCCAATCAACTTTCTACGCTGTACATATTGATGAGAAGTATAGAAAGCTGAATGGAGTGGGAGCAGCAGACATCTACTGCAGCCACTTCCCTCCATCTGTGCTTCCCCAGAAGAGCACAACAGCTACCGGAGACCCCAGGCCCTACAGTCTTATGGAATCTGATAGACTCTAGGCCGGTGGTTGCTCCTCTTTAAGCTGGTACTACAGTGTGGTGTCCTGACAGTCTTTTGTCATAGTGTAGTAATTTAAAAAGAACTAAAACCCTCTGGCAGACCCCCCTTTTAAACCTCCCCCCCCCCCCCCCGGGGGCATTCTTATTTGCGATTCCCCCTGTGCAAAACCCTCTCGAGACCACAATCCTTAAATTCACAGGGCATGGGTGGACCTCCAGCTGCAACCTCACTACTGTAGGCCAACCTGAATGGCTGCTGGTGGGTGGGGGGAAAAAAGAGTGGGGTGCTGCCGGTTGCTACTACAATGGTGAGAGCACTCAAGCGTGCCCATCATAGCTGCAGCACCCGGCAGCATTCCTGTCCCTCCGCCCTCCATGCAAACATTCAGGTCTTCCAGGTGCTGCAATTGCAAAGGACCGCACATGCACTGTGGGATTGAGGAACAAGGTGGGGACACTCAGTGTTTTGGGGGTGTGGATCCCTATCTATGCCTTGAAGATGGATGCTGTATATATCACCTGAAATATTGGGAATGGGTGTTCCCTTGTCTCCGCTACATGTTCGCTGTTCATTATGACCACTTTGCATGTTCTCCTATTCTTATGCTCATTTCTGTTGCCTCGCAATTGAATTGTCCATTAGGCATTCACCTGCCGCCACCTTGTGGCCAGGAAAATTAAAGCGAGAGCATTTATTGCTTAAAGTGGACCAACACCCAGGGGTGATCGACCCGGGAATCTATAAGATCTATAAGATTCCCGAGATCGGGATGTCCCGCGGGGTGAAACCCCCCCAAAAGACCCCAAAAACCTTACTTATCGTGACGGATCAGCCACCGCCGCATCCCGCGCGCCCCTCTAGCAGTGCGCACACCCGCACCGGCCGTTTGTGAATGCCCGGCGCGGGCGCGCGCCCTGTAAGATGGACGCGCGGGAGGCGGCGGCTTATCCGTTGCTTATCCGTCGCCGAAAAGGTACGTTTTTTGGGGCTTTTAGAGGGGGGTTTCACACAACGGGGCATCCTGATCTCGGATGCCCCGCTGAAGTGGACCAACACCCAAGATAGTGAAAATCCTGGGTGTTGGTCCACTTTAAAGGAGCACCATTGTGAAAAATGGCCTAATGATAAAAATCCATATAATTATGCTGGATGGTGGGAGAAGGGGTCAGTTATATACCAGGCATCAAGAAATATCCAGCCGGGCTTGTTTTTTTTTTTTTTTTATTTTAATGGAATGAAGAGGAAATTAGGGGCGACGGGTTCTGTCACCCCTGATGGACTGAACCTGTCACCCCTGGATATTATTTTTACCATGAGAGAATAAACCACAAGGTTGGCGGGAGTTTTATTCAGTTCAGGTGTATAAGTGACCCCTCCTCTTATTAGCCAACATGTGGATTTTTAATATTTTGCGATAGTTCTCCTTTATCTGCTTTCTTCTTTTTTTTGTAGTGTATAATACCTTCAATTGTTCCATTGTTGTGTACTGGATTCATTGTTCCATTAGCACTATTTAAAGCATTAAATGTGCATATTTGTTTATAAGAACGACTAGAGTGCTGTGCTTGTTTCTCTACTTTACAAACAGCCAGACACTGGGGGGTTGCTCCTTGGGCAAGCTTTCACAAAAGGTTTTGGTCCTCTTTAAAAAGTAACATTGGACCACAAAGGGGGAGTGGCAGCTGCTCAGACCATTTTATAACTAACCTGGGAGGTGCAAGGCAGCAGGGCAATTAGGTTAATAAAGACTTAAAAGAGCCGCAGCACTCAACCCTGTTAGCTTGCAGACCAACCTATAATCTGTCTCTAAATCTGGTAAAAACAGAGAACTCGGTCACACACATCTGCAGAAGTATGCTAAGCTGCACCACCACGGCAAGGTGCCTCTATGGGTGCATTTATCTCTTGCATTGTATGTCCCAAATGGGGCTCTCAGAGATTAGAGTTAGGACTGCACCCCACAGAGGCACCTTGCCGTGGTGGTGCAGCTTAGCATACTTCTGCAGATGTGTGTGACTGAGCCTCTGTTTTTGCCGCGCGCAGTGCCTGATGGGATGCAAGATGGCACCGCCCGGAATCCAAGGGACCTAGAAGATGGATCCCTTGGCGAGGTGAGTAAATAATGCCCTAAGGTAAAACCAGAGGGGGGAAGCAGATCAGTGAGACTTGTGGGAGGTTTTAATTTCCCTGATGTTCCTCTTTAAAAGTAAATTCTGATTAAGAAATCCATAAGTGGACTTTCCCTCTAGATTCCAACAGAGTGTCCAGAAGACTATAGCCTCGAAAATGAGCCTGAGAATGTCACTTTTAGTGAATCACCAGATATGAAGACAATGAAAGTCAATGGCACTTTTTCTACAGAGTAAAAGTTCTATACTTCACAAGTAAAAACGTTCCATTGACTTTCATTGTCTTCCTATCTGGTGAAGTGACTCTCAGGCTTTTTTTCTAATGGATTGAATTTTTTTTTTATTATAATGAGAATCTTTTCAACTCTTAGTGAATGAAACCCTTCCCAAGGGGCTTGGCATCTTCGGATTGCTCACAGAGTGCAACCCGATGGAACCATCCCCGTTCTGTGCGCCCAGCAGACCTAATGGTTTGCGCCATTTAAAAGCTCCATAAAATGTTCTGTAAGAGTTGTCGGTATTTGACTCTACTATACATTAAACATAATGAATTCTCTTATGCTCCTTGTAGACCTCCGGCCTCTCTACTTGGATTGGACGTCAGATGGAGTGCCTCAGCAGCTTGCCATCATGGGCAGTCAGCCTCCTGGCCTGTGTTCTGGTTTCTGCAGTTACGGAATTTGTCAGTAACCCCGCCACCATTACCATCTTCCTCCCTATATTATGCAGCCTGGTAAGTCCTAGACACTAGCAACTGTATTAGCTCATTAATGACCTGGTGCCCAATTGGTACATTGGTGGAATTGAAGGAATTTGGGAAACATTTTAAGTGAAAACTGCCCATCATTTCTGAACCTCAATGGCTGTCATATCAGATCACTGGCCAGCAAGTTTCCTAGGATAATGATAAAAAGGTGTCATTCACTTTAAAGGGACTCTGTAGGCAAAGTGCAGCAGCTTACCTAATGGCTGCCGCAGCACACAGCTGCTCCTGGAAGTAGAAACAAGGCAAAAAGTAGTGACACACCCCCTGAATTCCTTTACCATAGACCACCAATCACAGGTTCCGACTGGTGGTCTACAACTCCACCCGTTTGTCAGCTCAGCAAGAATGAGAACACTGGTTTTATGCAGCCTGAGCCGTCACAGCTTTTTTCCCCTGCTTCCGCCTTCCACCCTCGACCACATATGAATATCCATGCCTAATAGCGTTTCGATCGCCTCCACACCTAATTAGCATTTGAATTGCCCGTGGCTGTCTGTGCTTGTGATTAGTTGGCACAATCACATCTGTGGAACAAAACCATAGAGCCTGCACCCCCTCCCCTCACTATTGATCATCAGACATTGGATTGCTGGTGTATATAAACTGATTCTATCCAATGTATAAGAACACTAGCAACAGGGAGAGGGAGGAGCACAGCCAGGGTGTATGAAGCATAATATTGGGCTCTTACAGGGCCACACCCACTTGCTTCAGAAAAAAATTAAGGTGAAATTGTAAACCTTGATCTCTCTGCCATTTCTTATTAAATTAAGAAAAAAACTAAAAACAGTTTGGGACAGTGCCAAAACGTAGCCTGACACAATTGTCTAACATTTGCCTTTGCCTGCTGTATCCCTTTAAGTCTCACCTCTCATACAGCCAAATACTTTCAGCCTTGTGCTGATGTGAGCCACACGTGGAAAGTGTTTGGCTGTGAAATTATTTCACTGTCCATGCAAGGGGTTAATAAAACCTACAGCATCCTCACCTCTTAAAGTGCACCTATACTGAGAGGAAAATTTATATTGTCACTTTCCATTCCCAGTCCAGTGCCCCAAAACAGCCTTTTTTCCTAAAACTTTGCCCAATATTCATAATAACACAAACTGGATGCTATTCACTTTTAGTGAATCACCAGATAAGCAGACAATGAAAGTCAATGGTACTTGACTGTAGTAAAAAGTGCCATTGACTTTTATGGTCTTCCTACCATGTGATTCACTAACAGTGACATTCTCAGGCTTTTTTTCTCCTTAATTGAATTTTTTTTACTACCATGAGAATTTTTTTCAACTCTTAGTGAATTGAAGCCAAGGAGAGTGAATGGCAGTTTTCTCCCTAAAGAGTAGTAGATCTTTCTCACCTGGTACTGAATCAACCCTTATGTCTTATGGTTTAACATTAATCAAAATTTAAATGTTGGACTTTCAGCAGTGAATTCCTATTCCTAACTAACGCAGAAGCAACCCTGTTTTTTTTTCTTGCAGTCAGAAGCTCTTTATATCAACCCTTTATACACCCTCATACCAGTTGCCATGTGCATCTCCTTCGCTGTTATGCTACCAGTGGGGAATCCGCCAAACGCAATTGTGTATAACTATGGTCACTGCCAGATTAAAGACATGGTAAGGTTCTATTGGTTCTAACAGGTTCTGGGGCTTGATGTAAAAAAAAAAAAAAAAAGTTTACCTAAATGCTCTTAGGAAATAAGGACTATTTTATGCAGAGGTGCATCTAAACATGACTGCTCCCTGTTGGACATTAATTGGGGCCTCTGCATTGCACAGACAATAGTTAAAGCAGATGAAAACCTTAGCGGCCGGGGCCTGGAATCTTTTATATTCCAGGGCCCAGCCGCTAAGGTTTTCATCTGCTTTAACTATTGTCATCAACTATTGTCTGTGCAATGCAGAGTCCTCAATTAATGTCCAACAGTGAGCAGCCTACCCCTGGGATATCCTACACCGGATGGCCCAATTTGTGAAACCCCCTGGGGCAGGCCCCACAACAGAATCTTTGCCGGCAATACATCCCTGGCTTCTGTGCTACCATGCACGCTCCCAGGGTCCATGAATGGCTCGGCGCATGAGCGCGCCCAAACAGCGTGCCAGGGACATAGCCAGCTGCACCTTGTCACAGCAGGACTTTTAAGAAAGCCAATAAGAAAATGGGTTTCCATCAGCTTTAAAATAAATTCGATACAATTAGATCAATAAACACTAAAACAGCAATTACAAATGGTTCTTTCTTTCTGTCCCTGATGCAATGTGAGCACAAATTGGATAAAGAAGGTGAAGGAGCAAATAAAAATAACTGAAAGTAAAGCATTACCTAGACTCTAATTTATGGAAAGGGTGCGTGCTCACTCACTGGTTGGTCTGAAATGCTAGGAGAGACATCTTGTAAATGTATAGGCTGACCATTGATCATGAAGTGTCTCCCTCTGGGACTTTTTTTTTTTACTGTAAATCACCTGCCTCTCCTCTTTAAAGGGGGGGGGGGGAGCAGCCCTAGGCATTGACATACTGGTCCCAAAAATGGCTGTAAAACATTGAGTTCAAGGGGCAGTCCACCAACGGTGATAATACGACAGCAAGGAGCTCGCTTGAAGCCTGTCCTATGATGAGCTTCTATATTTCTTGCAGAACACTCTACATGCTGTAGCAGGTCTTCAATTGTGGTCCCATGGCCACCCGTCCATTAGAACTCCCAACATGTCCACTGGGATTCTCACCTTGGGATCATGGATCAAAATGGAATGCTAAGAAGAATCAAACTTCGAAGACCTGCCACAGCATCTAAAGCACACTATGGGAAAAGAGGCTCATGGGGCTTCAGGTGGCCTCCTTGCTGCCCTATTATTGCCACTGACTGTCCTATTAATCTGACACCCAACCATAAAATAGCAGTTGAAATCAGAATGTTAAAAACTAAAATGTCAAAGGTTTAGCAAGACATTTCAGGCAGTGGTGTAGACTGAAAAATTGTATGCGTCTGTGGTATATCCTGGGACAGATAAGGTTAAAAAAATGACGTCAATCACGTTTGGGGGGGGGGGGGGGGGTTTGATTATTTACAGATAAAAGCTAATAGTAACTGTTAATGTTACCCCTTTTGACGCTGTCAGCTATTGATGCTGCAAACAAGCTTCTATGGGAGGCTATTCCACAGATTTAGAGTTCTTATGGTAAAGAAGGATTGTTGCCTCTGAAGACTGAATCTTTTATTTTCTCCAGACGAAGGGAGTGCCCCCTTGTCTTTAAAGAGGATTGGCTGTTTATTTATATTAGTTGCTCATGCCCCTCCTCCCTCCACGAGGTTCCCATAATCTTTCTTTAAATCTAAGATATTTCATTACTCTTATTAGTTTGGTGGCTCTCCTCTGCACCCTTTCCATAATCAGACATTTTTTTCTATGAACTGGTGCCCAGAACTGGACGGCCTATTCCAGGTGAGGGCGCACCAGTGCCTTGTACAGAGGCAATATTATGTCCCTATCCTGTGATCCCATGCCACTTTTAATTCATGATATCTTGAAGGCAGCTGCTTGACATTGCATACTGTTATTTAGCCTGTGATCTACCAGTACCCCCAGATCCTTCTCAAGTGATTCTCCCAGTTTTACTCCCCCAAAAGACATATAAGGGCTTCAGGTTTTTAGACCCCAAGTGCATTACTTTACATTAATGCACAATGCCTGCAGAGGCAGATGGAGCTCCTAGATTGAGAAGTACCTTTTCCCTTGAAGTTTTGCTATCTCGAGGCCAGGCCCATCCATGAGCATGCTGCTCTGCCCCAGCACTACCACCAATCCCTGACATTAGTCAATAGCCGATTCAGTCCCAAAAGAGAATGCCAATTGCAAGTCTGACAAGTCTTGATTGTTCTTCTCCTCCAGGTTAAAGCTGGCCTAGGGGTAAACCTGATTGGTCTGAGCATTATCATGGTTGCCATCAATACTTGGGGCATCAGCCTCTTTCAGCTGGACACCTTCCCGGAGTGGGCAATGATTCACAACACCACTGAGCACCTATGAGCTGCCAGCTGACAGGACTTCCAGCAAACAGCTTGCGGAACGCAAGGATCCCTAAACCATTTGTGAAAGAGCTGCACACCAAAGGACCATTCACCACCAAGAAGCTTCCGGACCAGCCTCCATCTGGTTATGTCACTTAACATTTACAAGGACAAGCATCAATAAAAATGCCTGAAATGAAACTCATAATTTTCCAACCTGAGTTTGCATGCACACCTACAGCTTACCGTGTCCCCCTGACAAACTAGTATTTCAAAATGGAGTGGTGTCCCTACTAATGCTGAAAAGTGGCTGTGTTTACCTCACAAACAGCCCAGCCGCCCATTCCAGTCATCTCCAGCGATGGGCCCACTGCTAATACAGATAAGAGCGCACAGTTCTGCTCATCATTTCTCTTCAATTTCAGAATCCAGAGAACTACAGAAACATCAAAGAAGCTATAAATGAATCTTCTCTGTAACAGAGACGCGCACATTGCTACCTGAGGAAATGGCGGGAACGTTGTTTGTGAGGTAAACAAAGCTACATTTCAGCATTAGCGGGGACACCACTTCATTTTGAGACACAGGAGGGGTGGCAGGGCAATTAGGATACACAAGTCTTAAAGGGGTCACAGCACTGTTAGCTTACAGCCAAACCTATAATCAGTCCCTAAAACTGGTTAAAAACAGAGGACTTTATTCACACACATATGCAGAAGTATGCTGAAGCTGCACCACCAAGCGACAGAGATAGATTATAGGTTGGTCTGCAAGGTAACAGGGTTGAGTGCTGTGGCTCCTTTAAGACTTGTGTAGCCTAATTGCACCTCCAAGGTTAGTTATAAATTGGTCTGAGCGGCTGCCACCCCTCCTCTATTTCTTTTGAATTTGTGCAAGCACATGGTGTGCGGGGTCTAGGCTGTACTGCGAGGTTGTCGACCCTTCCACCCCATGGCTGCACTCAAGGTTATAGGACAACCTCAGGTAAGCCTGCTCCCAATTTATCTCTTGCATTGTATGTCCCAGATAATGGGGCCTCAGAGATTAGAGTTAGGACTGCACCCCACAGAGGCACCTTGGCGCTTGGTGGTGCAGCTTTAGCTACTTCTGCAGATGTGTGTGGACCAAGACCTCAGATTTAGAGACAGATTATAGGTTTGTCCAGGGGTGTAGCTAGGGGGGAGCAGGGGGGGGGGCACCATGTGCAGCAGGTCAGGGGGGTGCCAAAGGGGGGCCTGAGTACAGGTGGGGGCACCATTTTGAATGTTTGCCCTGGGTGCTAGAAAGCCTTGCTACTCCCCTGGGTTTGTCTGCAAGCTGTGAGTGCTGTGGCTTTAAGACTTCATTTTGAGACACGAGTCGGGGGGGGGGGGGGGGGTTACATTAAGCTGTAGGTCGACATGCAAACAATCTGTGGCACTAAAGGCAGTGAATAAAAAATGGTGCTCCCCTTTATCACCTTTCCCTACGAAATTCAGAAAATGGAGAGAGGGGGGGGGGGGTTAATAAAGTATATTAGTAAAATGTCTCAAGGTTCAGGCTCTCAAATTAGAAGTTTATTGCAGATATTTTTAATGATACTTGTCCATTAAAGGTTACATTACATGGAAAGTTATTGCTTTTAATTCATCCTCAGAAACTGAGCAATCTTCACAGCCATTTCTTAAAGCGACTGCACAAAAGTAAAAAACCCAAAATAAAGATACTCACCTTTTGCCCCCCACAGATTGTGCCTACTCCAAGGTTAACAAACATATTGCATTGCAAGATCCAAGTCCTGGGCCGTCCAGACCCAGTTTCCAGTTATGGGCAGGCTCCGCCCAGTGTGATTAAGGGCATTGGCACCTGTTTATTGCAAAGGCTAAATAACTAGTAAAGGCAGCACAGGACTGAATCTTATGATCCAGTAAGCGTGGCACAGACTGTAGCACTAATGAGCTGTGAAGGACAAAAGCAGTATCTCTTGCTATTTTAGTTGTCTGGATAGTCCCTTTAAATCAGACCAAAACCCACTGAACTTGTAAAATACATTTGGCCAAACCCCCTGCTGATATTCTCTTCCTCAGGTGTAGAACTAGAATATGCATATTTTTGCTTTTCAAAGCGCCCGGGAACCCTTTTTTTTTTTTTTTGCTGTCCCTCTCTGTGAGATGGCAGGGGATCAGTCATTGCATAGGTGTGGCAATGACATTGCCACACACACACACACCAATGGCAATGAATGGAGGAGGCGGAGCTTTACAGCTAAAACAGGCGCCATTATCTGGGATTAAAGTGAAGCAGAGAAAATTGGCAAAAGGGACTCCTCATGGGGGGGAGCAATTCAAGGGATGCTAGTTTAAAATGTGGGTTTTGGTCTGCTTTAATGTAGTCTATACCTAGCCACTAACCTCAAAGCTTCTAAATGTCCTACTGGTTACAGGCCCGTGACTAGCCAACTTCTGCACCTGGAAGAAGCACATGGTGGCTGGGCGAAGAGCTAAGCCCCTGTACGGAGGTCATTACTCTCAGGATAGTTATAGGAATACTGACCAATCAGAAAATGGGAGAAATGTAAACATATACATATGCAGTTATTAAAAGATAAGTATACCTCTAGTACAGCATTCCTCATAGCAATAAAATGTGCACTGCAAGTTTCATCCCGCACACTGGGCATCCCTCTATATTGTAGATGAAGCCAGATTCCCAAATTCCATGCAACATCTGGAGGGGGCGTGCCGAGGCCTGACACACCCACTTCATAGCAAATATGTGCGTGGCCACACGCCTATGACTAAAGGGCACAATTCCGGTGAGTTGCTGATGGCCGAAGTATGACCGATCAGCTGTGGGGGAAAAAGGGGGTACCCCTCAAAGTGGAACAAAAACTGGGATATTCACTATCCCAGGTTTTGCTTCTTTCCAGTGGGCATCCCGATGTGGGATACCCCGCTGCATGAAATCCCCCAGATCAACAGAAGTCACCTTTCCGCCAATCCCATGGCACATGTGCGGTCCGCCAGCTAATCAGTGGCTCGCACTTTTATCTCTGCCAAGCGACCAGCAGAATAAATGGAGCATGTTTTGCTGGTCACTCCCTCGGGTACCCACGGCATGATGTGGGTATGTGCCTCAGCTAGAAGGGAAGCAGAGACGGAGCAGGGGTTTCCCACAGTGGGGCATCCTAGGACCACATAGAGCAAGACCACCGGCCCTAGTCTTATAGACTCTATAGCAGTAAAAGTGTGTCCTTGAAATACCAAAGCTCAGTTCCACTACTTTTTACTTTCCTCCCAACATCCCTTCCCGAGGGATCCAAATTTCTACTAGAGAATGAAAAGCAACAGCAGCTTTTGGTCCCCTTATCTCACAGCGAGCCATCATTGGATGAGGTGGAAGGGTCAGGCCAATCACAAGGATTTTCACTATACAGTTGATTGACCCTGTCCCAGAGGCATCCTGATTTGGCATGCCCCGCTGTGTGTAACCCCCCACCCCCCCACCAGATCGCCCATCTTTGACATTCCCATGGCGCATGCTCAGGCTCTCATCAAATCAGAGCTTTATACCATGCATATGAATACACAGCATAAAGCCGTTTTAGACCAAGTGTCAGCATAGGGTGCGGGAGCAGCCATATCCCCAGTTTTCCTGCAAAGTGCGCCACTCCCCAGTGCCCCACCTACCTGAATGGCTGGCCGTGTTAGCTGGATGCTGAGGATGTGGCTGTGGCGAGGACCTGGCAGAAAGGTTAGGGGATTGTGGGACACTGAGGGGGGCTTCACACAATGGGGCATCCCCAATTAGTTGACTGGCCCTTTTAGACTCCAGGGCTGGCATGGGCAGCGATTGGTCCACTGTAACAAGTATAGGTCTGCTTTGAAGGGCAAAGTTGCTCAGTTTCCAAGGATCTACCAACTTATTCTGAACCTTTTCATTCTTAACATAAAAGCCCATGACAGCTGCTATATGTGCCATTGATGTTGCCCAACGCTGTAAATATATCTAAAAATGTTGCATCAGTACCTAGAAAATTGCTGTTATTAGGTTTGTGCTCGTGTTACAAGTCACGGCTCAATAAACTAAATATCCAAAATGTTATTCTGTTGTCATGGTAACCTTTTATAACTTGCTGGCCAATCACACGAACTCACACGTGTTCATATAATAATAAACGTAACAATTTATTGAACCCGTTAAAGCTTATAAGCAGCAGTTGTCTTCTGGAGGAGGCAGTGTAATGCTCGGCAGCTCTCCCAACACAATGCTGCCACCCAAGCGAGAGAGGAGCTGACACAGGGGGAACCAGGAATTTGCTGGAAAGACCCAGAAACCCGTTTCTGCTGAAGGCTTGAGCTTCCAATACAGCTGAGCTCTCTGCCCTATTCCCGCTGGAGCACTAACATATACCGAGGGGTCTACTAAATACAGAGGAGTTCCAATCCATGGCCATTTATTAGGAGTTGTCGCTTGGGGGTTTCTTTTTGGCCTCCAGATCCTTTTTGAAGGACTCCACCTTTTTTCCTATATCGGGCACCTGCGGGAGAGAAGGAAGATCATGAAAGAGGAAAGGATCAGTAAAAGGTCATTGTTCCATAAAAAAGGTTTTCATGGGTTAACATCTAAATAGCCACACCCTACATTCCTGGACTAGAGTGGGGGGGGGGGGGGGGGGGATTCAGGTGGTGGTCATTGTTATAGCCAGTTTGCTAGCAGAGAGGATGTATCCTTCCAAAATAGGCACCTGCACACTCAATAAGGTACTAACCAGGGACTGGTGCACATATTTAGAAGGTGGTCATCAGTGCCAGTCTCTATGTTTTACTTACCACAGATAAAACTATCTCAGGTTTTGTTCCTTGTCTTGGCAGAAAAACAATGCAGTCTCAAAAGTTAGAAATAGGGAAAATAAATATATTGACGGAGATAAGGCTGTGGCTGACCATCTGAATAGCTACTTTTGTTCGGTATTTTCAGATAGTAGCAGGCATGGCCATAGCACAACATCCAGCTGGGAGGGTACAGCTCCGGAGTTTCTGGAGGCTGATGTCCTATCCGAGCTGGCACATCTAAAGGTAAGTAAGGCAATGGGTCCAGATGGAATCCACCCCAGAGTTCTAAGGGAACTTAGATTTGTGATTGCAGCCCCTCTGGCTGATTTACTTAACTATTCCCTTTCAACTGGTGAGGTTCCAGATGATTGGAGAATGGCCAATGTCGTACCAATCCATAAGAAGGGGAGTAGAGAAGAAGCCAGATTACAGGCCGGTTAGTTTAACATCTACAGTGGTCAAATTAATGGAAACACTCTTAAAAAAACAGATAATTTCCCATCTAAAAATTTAGATGTTGGCTGAGGGATCGGTATCAGAGCGTTGTTGTAAATGGCGTGCAATCTGAACAAAGGCGAGTTACAAGTGGTGTGCCGCAAGGCTCTGTCCTGGGCCCCATTCTTTTTAATATATTTGTAAGTGACATAGGAGAAGGCTTGGTAGGAAAAGTTTGTCTGTTTGCTGATGATACAAAGGTTAGTAATAGGGGGGATATTCCTGGAGGTGTCTGCAACATGGAAAATGATTTAGCTTTACTGGATAGATGGTCAAAACTGTGGAAACTAGAGTTTAATGTTTCTAAATATAAAATCATGCACTTGGGTGGAAGGAATCCCCGCTCTGAGTACCGTATGGGCAGCACTGTGTTAGCCAGGACCTCGGAGGAGAGAGATTTAGGGGCACTGATTACTGATAGCTGCAAGATGAGTGGACAGTGTAGCCAGGCAGTGGGAAAAGCAAGCAGGATGCTCGGCTGCATAGCTCGAGGCATCACCAGTAGGAAGAGGGAGGTTGTGATGCCGCTGTATAGAGCCCTGGTGAGGCCACAGCTAGAATACTGTGTGCAGTTCTGGAGACCTTACCTGCAAAAAGACATTATTCAAATAGAAAGGGTCCAAAGGCCGGCAACGAAAATGGTGGAAGGACTTAAACTTAAAACTTATCAGGAGAGACTTAAAGAAATTAATCTGTACAGTCTGGAGGAAAGAAGGGAGAGGGGGGACATGACTGAGACCTTTAAATATGTGAAAGGATTGAATAAGGTTCAGGAGGGAAGTGTTTTTAAGAAGAAGCTTAATGATAGAACAAGGGGGCACAACCTGAAGCTAGTCGGGGAGAAGATCAGGAGCAATGTTAGAAAATATTATTTTACAGAAAGAGTAGTAGATGCTTGGAACAAATTTCCAGCAGAGGTGGTTGAAAAATCAACAGTCACTGAATGTAAACATGCCTGGGATAAGCACACATCTATCCTAAGATAAAGAGAACATACAGTATACACATAAGATAAAGAGAACATACAGTATACACATAAGGGCAGACTAGATGGACCGTATGGTCTCCTTCTGCCGTCAACCTTCTATGTTTCTATGTCTTTGGGATCCAATTTTGAATGCCCCACTGTGTGAAACCCTCCAGATTACCCAGAAAAATACAATTCTGTGAAACTCACCTGTAGAATTGTTTTTGAGTATATCCAGTCCAGGTCGTCCCAGTGATGACATGTGGGTATTCCGCCCCCAGGGGGCGCTCGACTGCAAGATCAAAAGCTGCAGCTCCTCCTGGCCGCCTATAAAGGCAGGTGTCCCTCTATCATTCTCCAGTGGTTAAAAAAGCAGTAAACAAAGAGGACAGGCCGGGAGGCCAAGAAACCATGTTACTTCACATAGCTTCAGCTTGTACTCTCTCTAACAGGATTTAATAATACAAAGTCCAATGAATAAAAAATGGTAATTACCATAACAGGCAAACAGGAATAATGAACAAAAGGGCGGGGTGGGACGACCTGGACTGGATATAATCAAAAACAAAAACAATTCTACAGGTGAGTTTCATAGAAGTATTTTTCCCTATATCCAGTCCAGGTCGTCCCAGTGATGACATGTGGGACATCCAAAAGCAGTGTCCATTAGGGCGGGATCCCCAGTGCGGAACAGCATGTCGTTCATCTCACTTTCGGCCAAAAACAGCGTCAGCTGAGGCCCTAACATCCACCTTGTAAAACCTTGTAAAGGTATGAACTGAAGACCAAGTGGCGGCCTTACAAACTTGTTAAACCGATGCCTGGTGCTGAAAAGCCCAAGAGGCACCAATAGCTCTGGTAGAATGAGCTGTGATCTGAAAAGGGCGATCCTTCCCCTTGGCAGAATATGCTTGCACCACCGCCTGTCTGATCCACTTACTAAGAGTGGACTGGTGGCAAACCTTTCCTAGAACCCTCTGTTAGGACAAAGAGCAAATCCGATTTCCTGAAAGATTCAGTCGCAACCAGTTAATACCTAATGGCTCTGACCACATCCAAGGCATGGAGGGTCCTTTCCTTAGAATTAGTCGGTGCTGGACAAAAGGAAGGCAAGACAACTTCCTCATTAAGGTGAAAGGGAGAAACGACCTTAGGCAAAAAAAATCAGGTTTAAAGCGAAAAACCACCTTACCCTTATGGCGCTCAAAATAAGGAGGCTTCATACAAAGCGCGGCCAGCTCTGATACGCGACACACCAAGGTGATCGCTACCAAAAAGACCACTTTGAGAGTCAAAATAGGCAATGCAACATCGCACAATGGTTCGAAGGGAGGACCCTGAAGAGCAGACAGTACTATATTTAAGTCCCATCATTCTCCAGTGTTCATCTTGCAGTCTTGGCTGCAGATGATCGTTTGGATACTCTCTCAGACAATGGTAGCAGAGTGGGGCCTCCTAGCCCGTCGGCCGCTGCGGGCCCTATTTCCACTGATCCCGTCTGACCCACTCTTGCCTCCCAGCCGCTGGCTGCTATGGGATCGTGACGGTAGGGTGAATGCCGGGGTCGGGCGTTTGGCAGAGCTAGGCTCTGGGCCGCAGACCCTGTACTAAAGGGTAGCCGGCCACAGGCTTTATGGTGAGCCTGGGGGGGGAACCACTTGCTCCCTCATCGCTGCCTGCTTGAGGGGTTGCCATACCCCGTGGGTCTCCGCTTCTCTGTGGCGGCGCTGTCTGTGACGGGGAGGGGGGGGGGGGTCGGGGGGAAGACGCCGCTTTTGACGGCATAAGGATAAGGGGATAAGGTGGTTTTTCGCTTTAAACCTGATTTTTTTTGCCTAAGGTCGTTTCTCTCTTTCACCTTAATGAGGAGGCAATACGCCTTCCTTTTGTCCAGCACCCACTAATTCTAAGGAAAGGACCCTCCATGCCTTGGATGGGTCAGAGCCATTAAGTATTAACTGGTTGTGACTGAGTCCTTCAGGAAATCGGATTTGCTCTTTGTCCTAACAGAGGGCTCTAGGAAAGGTTTGCCACCAGCCAAGTCCACTCTTAGTAAGTGGATCAGACAGGCGGCGGTACAAGCATATTCTGCCAAGGGGAAGGATCCACCTTTTCAGATCACAGCTCATTCTACCAGAGCTATTGGTGCCTCCTGGGCTTTTCAGCACCAGGCATCGGTTTAACAAGTTTGTAAGGCCACCACTTGGTCTTCAGTTCATACCTTTACAAGGTTTTACAAGGTGGATGTTAGGGCCTCAGCTGACGCAGTTTTTGGCCGAAAGTGAGATGAACGACATGCTGTTCCGCACTGGGGATGCCGCCCAAATGGACACTGCTTTTGGATGTCCCACATGTCATCACTGGGACGACCTGGACTGGATATAGGGACAAATACAATTCTGTGAAACTCGCCTGTAGAATTGTTTTGTTTTTGATTATATCCAGTCCAGGTCGTCCCACCCCACCCTTTTGTTCATTATTCCTGTTTGCCTGTTATGGTGATTACCATTTTTTATTCATTGGACTTTGTATTATTAAATCCTGTTAGAGAGATTACAAGCTGAAGCTATGTGAAGTAACATGGTTTCTTGGCCTCCCGGCCTGTCCTCTTTGTTTACCTGCCTTTATAGGCGACCAGGAGGAGCTGCAGCTTTTGATCTTGCAGTCGAGCGCTCCCTGGGGGCGGAATACCCACATGTCATCACTGGGACAACCTGGACTGGATATAGGGAAAAACTCGCCTTTCCCCAGTCCTATGGGTCACGGAGCCAACTGCAGTGCATATTAATGCTCGGCAATTGAAAGTGTGCACATTATCTTGGCCCCAGCACATCTTAATGGCTGGGCGCAGAATCCTGCCTGAGCCCAAGGATGCTGGGGTCGTGGCCACTCTCACCAAAGGAGCTGCCGGGAAAGGTGAGTATTGCCAGAACCAGAGAGGTTCACACAGAGGTGCTTCCTGACTTGGAGCGAGCCATAAATGACTGGAGGTCCCCTAGAACTAATACCAGAAGCACTAGACGCCGTTGCCCCCCCCCCTTCATACTTAACATGGACCAAAACCCAGGATTCAGACTATCCTGGGTTTTGGTCTTTTCCCCAAGGGCACCTCGATAATATGTGCCCCGCTGTGTAAAACCCCCTAGATCGCCTGAAGAAACGCACTCTTCCCAGACCTATGGCGCATGCGCGGCCGCTCGTCCAATCAGAGCACTCGGAGCCGTCTAAGACAATGTTTAAGGCCAGCGGCTCAGTGTGCTGGTGGCCGCATCCCCCACTTCCCTCTAACAGGGAGCATGCCCGCGCTGGCCATCCACAAATGGCTGGAGCAGGCACGCGCCACGCTAGAGGGATAGCGGGGATGCGGCCACGGGTAGGAAGCAAGGTAAGTGAACGAGGGGCCTGGAGGGTTTCACACAGCGGGGCATTCCGATTTTGGATGCTCTGGGGGGAGGGAATCGGCCAGGGAATCTTATAGATTCCCGGGCCGATTGAGCTGGGGTTTGGTCCACTTTAACTCTTTAGCGTTATATCACACGCCAGCCACGATGACCAGGAGCTGTTCATGTTGGCCGCCCAGTGGCTGCACAGTAATGTAATGTTCACGGCTGCCGGGTGAACATGATTGGCTGCTCGCAGTCATGTGGGTGGCAGGGAACACAGAAGTGGTGAGGCTCAATCAGCAGGGATCCAGGCTGTAGTGAGGAGTGTTGGGAACTCTCCGCTGCCATTAGTATAATCCTCTGCTGGGAGAAAGCGCAACTGGGAGATTCATGTCTATTCAGCATCCACAGCACTGCTAGGACCTTCAGTAACAATATATTCCCCAAATCATTGTAACAGGCACTTAGCCCAGATGTTGCAGTGACTCAGTACCTGGCCAAGGAGAGTCCCAGCAACGAGCAGGAGGGGGGGAGGGTTATCTTATTTTATTAGGGTCCTCTGCGTTCATGCGCACATGAGGATGGTCAGCGTGATTGCCCAGCGGTGGTCACATGTCACATTTACACGCTTCCGCACTGCCGGCTACATAGAGACATAGAAGATTGACAGCAGAAGAAGACCATACGGTCCATCTAGTCTGCCCTGTGTATACTGTATGTGTGTATATGTACATGTATGTATATATATTTATGTGTATACTGTATGTGCTCTTTATCTTAGGGAAGATGTGTGCTTATCCCCGGCGTGTTTACACTGGCAATCGGGGTGCTCTCCCGGAGCGGACCAACACCGATTTTTTGTAAAATAGACATTGGTCTGGTTTAATAGCAAGCATCATAGTGTCTTGTATGCAATCAGTATTTGCTAGAGGTTAAAGGACTCACCTCGTAATTCTGAGCCAGGTACATGCCCACCACATTCCCGAAGGCAAAGCCCAACTAGAAGGAAAAAAGGAATAAAAATGAATAAAAAGTAGTAATAAATAATGTTAAAATGAACCTATTCCCTGGCAACACTGTGCTAGGTATTACTCAGGTATTCATGAACCCACACCAACTACTCTCACTGCCACTCCTCATTTGAGTGCTGTATAATGGGGCACAGTAAACAGCTGCAGACTGCACAGCAAAGCAGGGCTCCTATTTTGCGGTGGCGCGGGTGGCGTACAGCACAGGGCTCACTGCAAGTGTGAATGGATAGATTGATTTAATGTCCCTGTGGGCCATAACCCCCATTGGCAAGGAGCAGCAGCAGAGGGTTTATTTCCACTTGTGTGTGATAATATGATCACAAATATCCCAACACCCCCTGTGAACCCCAATGAGATAATGAAAAACAATTACCTGGTCCAAGTGCATTTTATCCACTACCACACCAGGATTGATAATACTGTCCCACCTACTGCATCTGCTGAGCTGCATGGGGATGATGGGTGACCAGTGGCCGCAGGGCTCTATAGTAATTGGGAGAGGACATGGTCACGCATTATCCTCACCAGAGGCAGCTGGTAGGAAAGCCAAAGAAACTTGGGACACACAGGCCCACTTTTTTCTTTTTAATTTAGAGGGTCCCTGTAGTAGGGGTGGCGGGTTAACCACCACCCTTTTAGGGGTTAATTTGTTAAAGTAGCCTAGGATATGGGGTTGGCGAGTTGGGCTAGGGGCAGAACTCTAAAATCCCGAATTGGCATGCCCCACTGTGTGTATCCCCCCAACAGGTCGCCCCATACACCCACCTTCTAGTCGCTCTGCATGGCACAGAGTCAGACGAGAACGAGCGTCTGCTGACAGCTAAGCCGCCGGGAGGCGTAGAAGGGATCTGAGTGCGCCACCAGCCGCATCCTCCGCTCACCTTCTAGCCATGGTGTGCCAGCGCCGCCTTTTCCGAAAGGCCGGACGCAAGTGTACGCACGGCTAATGGTTAGCGAGGATGCGGCCACAGAGAGGGTGCCCCAAGGAGTGAAACTCGAAAGGCCCCAGGGCCTGGGAAGTTCCTCTTTAAATAGCCAATACTTAATTCCACCTATACCTCTATATTGTTTAATCACTGCAAAAGTTGTACTCCTCCATGACCTGAAATACTCCTCCAAGATGTTGGGAGGAGTATTTTTACACTTCGGGAAAAAGTGTAGTGCGACCTCCGAGTCATACTATGACCTGGGGGCATTGTAATATGATCCATTTAGGTGCGAAAAAAATTTCAATCACTAATCATTGTGCTGATGGGCTCCCCGCAGCCTCGCGCACAGGCCCCCGCTGCCATAAGGCCCTATTCTAAATCCAATTAGGCCGGCACCTCAGCTCTTATCGGACTAAATCTCACCTACTGAGAGACTTCCAGCAGATCGTCCCTCCTGCAGTCAGCGTGTGCGCGACCTTCATTCACTGCTGGCTGCCTTTTGTGCTTCGAATGGCGACACGCATGCGTCTTTCATTTATGAAAGAAGTGCCCGTGCAGCTGTGCTACGCGCACAAGCTTGATGCACAATCCCCGCACAATAAGCCTCAGGGGCACGTGGGAGGAAACCAAGATGGCGGTGCACTTATGATGACTATAGGCGGGACATACAACAAAGCGTAAACAGGAGCAAATTAAATGTGTCAGCAGGGCAGTATTTGTTTATAATGCAGAGAAATGGAATACCGCGACTTATCTGGATTAAGCCCCTGAAGTGTTGCCTGGAATTCCGCATTAAAATGGGCCAAACCCATGGTCGACAGCCTTGGAAGCTTTAAAGTGGACCAAAACGCAGGATTTTGACCATCCAGGGTTTTGGTCCACTCCCCCAGGGAACCCCGATCGTGCGTGCCCCGCTATGGGAAACCTCCCAGATCTCCCGAATAAACTCACCACACTGCGGTACTACAGCGCATGCGCGGCCGCACGTCCAATCTTAGCTCAGCGGCTCCGAGCACGCTGGCGGCTGCATCTTGCGCTCCCCTCTAACAGGGAGCGCGCCCGCCATTCACAAATGGCCGGCGCGGGCATGCGCCCTGCTAGAGGGATAGCGGGAATGCGGATGTGGCCCGCGAATGCGCCGTTGGACTGGGATTATTAAGGTAAGTGTATACAGCGACCTGGGGGGTCTCACACAGCAGGAGGGAATGGATCGGCCCAGGAACCTTAGAGATTCCCGGGCTGATCCTGCTGGGTTTTGGTCCACTTTAAGATTCCAGGGCCGCCTAACACCCCCAGTGCATCCCAAATCAGGATGCCCTTCTGTGTGAACTGCCCCTCCCCCCCTGAAAAAGCCTATCTACTCCCTATTCCAACGCCACATGTGCGAGCCACAGCTGCCATCACATATACCTTTAGCAGGGATGCAGCCACGAGGGTGCTCAGCTCCTTTCAGCTAGACTTGCCCCTTAGCCAATGTTAACGAGCAGACTGATTGGACGAGAGCCTGCGCATGCGTCGTAGGACCAGGGAAAGATGAGATGTACTGGGCTTCACTCAGCAGGGCATCCCAAATCAGAGGGCACCAGTGGCAAGGACCCAGGAAAGTCAAAATCCAAGGTTTTGGTCCACTTTAAAAGCTGCAGCCCTACTGATCCCAAATCAATGCGGCCAACTGGGAATTCTCCCAGCTCTCCCTATAGCCAGTCCGGCCCTAGCCACAGGGCGGAAATGTAATTGGTCAGCCAATCAACAGATCTCATCTGGACAAAATAAGAGTTTCCAGGGCCGGTGACCAAGCACCTAAACCAAACCAAATCCAAAAAAGGGAGGTTTGCACAACCCACAAAGTATAATAAAGGGTGCTACTCCCAGGCTCACACGGCCATATACAGGATAACTCAAAAACACAACAGGGGAGGCACTACAACTCAGAATCAAACATTAACATCAAACTTTATTAAATGTTTACAACCACAACATATGTGTGGTATTGTCTTATGTTTTTAACGTGTTTTAATATGTCCATTGTATAAGTTAATATAAAGTTTGATATTCATTTTTCATTGGAGTGCCTCCCCTGTTGTGTTTTTGAGGTATCCAGGGCCGGTGACACCCAGGGCTCTTCAGATGAACTTCCTGCTTGGCCACCAGACAACAAGGAAATGACATTGAGTGACCCCTCCTCACTTTATCCTAAACTTAAAAGTTGGGTTTTAAAGTGGACCTAACTCTGAAATATCGTCTGGAGCTGAGCTGTCATTATAAAAACATGGCGCCAGAGGGCAGGAAGGAGAAAGGGGCACAATAGCAATAAAAGAGGACTGCAGCTCCTTTCCCCATAACAGGCTATAACACCGCCATGACTCCCCCTGCCCCACAATAACTCACCAAAAACTGCAACATCGCGGCAACTCCTGCACCAAACTCAGTTACTCATCAAATGACTTCCTGCTTCCGCAGGAAACCGCCCAGCCGCCATGTTTATAGAGGG
This sequence comes from Gastrophryne carolinensis, assembly GCA_027917425.1. Taxonomy (NCBI): domain Eukaryota; kingdom Metazoa; phylum Chordata; class Amphibia; order Anura; family Microhylidae; genus Gastrophryne; species Gastrophryne carolinensis. The sequence continues at coordinate 40,938,112 of CM051238.1, forward strand.
CAACTGCTGGCAGCAGCTTTCCCCGCCGGAGTCTGTATTAAGGTGGTGCGAGGGAATCTAGTGGCCAACAAGGAGAAAGCAGCTCGATTCGTTACCACTCTCAGCGCAATCGCAGATGTGAATAACAGAAAATGTAAATACACTTTTTTAGTTGTAATACGATTAATAATGTAATAATAAATTCAAAAATAATAGTGATAATGCATTCAAAACTGATTGGAATGATACTGTTACATACCTACCAACTTTTCATGGTGGGAAAGAGGGACATTTGTTAAATTAGGCCACACCCCCTCATTGAGGAATGGATAGGAGATCAGGTGTAACTGTTAAAACACTATAAACACTTTAAATAGGCAAATGAATCATTTATTGATGCAGATCTGTATGTTACACCTCAAAGGGGGGCAAAGGAGAACAACGAGGGACAGGGACTCAAAAGAGGGACAGTCCCTCCAAATTCGGGACACTTGGGAGATATGCTGTTATATTAGTTATGTGATTATTATTAGTTGTGTTATTATTATTATTAGTTATATTATATGGCATGAAGTATATTCATACTGGTAAGCTAACTGGAGTCATAGATAAAGCAGACCAAAACTGTCCACCCGCCCCTAGACAATGGTGGTAATTGGTGTGAAAATAGGAGGGGAAGCTGGCAATGCTGTATTCAGAAGAAGCTTCATTCACTTAAACCGGACCTTCACCATGATTTATTGAAAAGCCCAAACCCTTAAAAACTATTCCCCAGCATCTAAAATTAATATATGTTAAGTTTTTAGTCACTTACTTATTATTCTTTCCCCCACTGGGCTGCAACTCTGTTCAGGACTTTAGGATACGGGCACCGCCATCTTGACTCAGAAGCATCACACATACTGAGGAGAGGAGAGCTGGATTAAGTACAGGGGGTGGGGTTATAGCTGTGCTTTGCTCAGACAGAGCAGAGCTGGGGTCAGGAAAAGGTCAGCAGTCCCAGAATGCAGAGCAGCACGATCAGAAGGCACTTGCCCTGTTTGCAGGCTGCCTGATTCCCCATGAGCCGCCATCTTGGGTGGACCAACACCCAGGATTTTCACTATCCTGGGTGTTGGTCCACTTCGGCGGGGCACCCCGATCGGTGATCGATAAGCCGACGGCGCCGCCTCCTCTCGCGCATCCCTCTTCCAGGGCGTGCGCCTGCGCCGGCCATTCACAAACGGCCAGCGTGGGTGCACGCCCTGCTAGAGGGACGCAAGGGAGGTGGTGGCGGCGGCTTATCTGTCGCCGATAAGGTACGTTTTTAGGGGCTTTCTGGGGGGGGTTTCACAAAGCGGGGCATCCCGATTTCAGATGCCCCGCAGGGAGAGAGCTGATCGGCCCGGGAATCTTATAGATACCCGGGCCAATCAGGGGTGGGTGTTGGTCTACTTTAAAGGCTCATAACATGCAGTAGATGCAGGTAGGATGATTTTTAATGTGAGCAATCTGTATGTACAGGGTGTGGGAAACATATAATATATGCTCTTACTCAGGGTGAAGGTCCGTTTTAAAGCAGGACCAAATCCCAAGAATTTGACTTACCCATGTCTTGTTTTATGCCTGGGGGCATCCGGAATTGGGATACCCCGCTGTGTGAAACCCCTCAGAATGTCCAGTAAAACTCACCTCTCCTAAGTCCATCGTCACATGCGCAGGCTCTCGTCCAATCAGAACACTTTTCCTTGACTACCCCATTCAGCACTTCAATTCAATGGGGAGCGCATGCTCCTACCCCGGCCTGTCTGAATGGTTGGGTGGCTGCCTGGGATGCGGCAGCGCAGAGGAGTAGCTTTGCATTCTCGCACCCGGGGCAAAGATTCTAAATGGCGCCCCCCACCTATGCTCAGGCTCCCCTTTGGTGACCATGCCCCCCTCGCTACGCCCCTGCGGCAGTGTGGGCTCCTCATTATTAACAATCAGAACCGTTGGCCAAAAACCCTTGGCTTTGATTGGACAAGAGCATGTGAGTTATTACCGGAGCCCTGGGGGGGGGGGGTTCACACAGCGGGGCATCCCAATTTTTAGATTCCAGGCTGGCTGCTGGTGGGTTTTGTTCTGCTTTAAAGAATGGTCACTGAGAACTTTGCTGTGATTTTGCCTCATTTACCATCACTCGTGGCTCCGGCTGTGTCTACCCGCAGCAACTATTCAGAAATACCCGGCGCAGGTGCACGCATCAGCCGGAGGGATATTGGGGATGCCATCTGGGCCCACTCTGTAGGATATCCAGCGAGGTGAGTGTATCACTAGGTTATCCATGGGATTTCACACAGTGCGGCCTACCAAATTAGGATACCTCAGGGATAGAGAATCATATAGACTTCAGGGCAGGCCAAAGAGGCTTTTGTTCCTCTTTAAATTTAAAAAGGGGGATCGCTGCACTAAGTTGATGGATTGGTGATATTTTCATATTATATTATACCCTCAAATTTTCCTCCCTCGCCTGGCTCTCTTCCACTATTAGGGCCGTAACACTTAAACTTTTGTCTTGTTTAGCACAGGGTTTTGGTATAATTCTGAAGTATTATAGAGATTATTGCACATGCTCTTTATGGGATTTATTATCCTATAGTTATATATGCACTTTAGATAGATCTATATGTCATAATAAGTTATCCCAGGGGTTGGAGGGGTTAATTGATACTCTATACATTAATTTGGATACTGTGCAGCGCCCCTATACGAGATAGTGTCTAGTTAAAGTTGCCTTGCGGCGACGAAACGCGTCGGAAGTTTTTAGATACTTTGGATATTTTAACCCATTATAAACGGGAATGTCCTTTTATTGGATCATCTGTGGCGATTCTGATTCCAGGATCGGTGAGACCGCGATTGTATCTCTGAGCTGATATTTTTACTTGTTTTGTGAGTGCATTTGTATAATTTTATTAAAGCCATAAGTTTTGCAGAATTACACTATTTTGGCTTTTTTGTTTCTTCATCCATGTTATCATTTGAGCTTTGCTCACTAAGGATATAATCTGGAGCAGATGTTTTTATGGAAGTAGTGCTTTATATAACATCTAAAAAATATTGGAAGGATGAGGAGTGGAAGCTTTGTTTGATGAGCATTTAATTGGAAGTGGATGACATCAGAATTAGCAGCAACGCTGTTTAATACCATTTTAAAGCGCTTTGCTGATTAAAAGCTGGTAAGAGTTTGCACTATCGGTGGAGGATTTCCTTGCACAAGTTTGTGTGAAGTGTATGCACCGTGGGACACTGAATTGTGCACTGTGGCACTTTCAAACGATTAATTTGGAACTATTTGCTTTTTGCACAACTTTTTGCTCTGTGTTTGCATTATACAGGTAGTCCTCGACTTACGACGTTGATCCGTTCCTACGCGGCGTCGTAAACCGAATTTCGGCGTATGTCGGATCATACGTTCATACAGTACTGTACCATAATAACAGTACAGTACTGCAAACACTTAGCCTATCCAAACACCTATCCTAACACAGTACCCTACATAATTATCAATAAACACACGTACAGTAAAATATTGTGCAGTATAGTACGTTTAATAATGAAATACTGTACTGTAAGTGCTGTAACAGTAATAAACAGTGTACTGTAATAAACAAAGATACAGTACTGTAACAATTCCAAAGAGAACAGGCTTACTTATTGGGAGGAAGCTGCAGAAGGTGCTGGAGATACTGGGGCAGCTGAGGTAGAGGGTACAGGATCTGTTGCAGGATTTGTTGCAGGCTCCTCTAACTTCTTGAAGTACTGCTGCAGGTTAGTTTGGAAGGAGACCATCTTCTTCTCCTCCAAGATCTCCTTGTAACAGCTAAGGGAATCCATGACTCCTCTGGCAACCCTAGTGTACCTTTCCATGTTGGGATCCTCAGCCTCAAACCTTGACAACCCTTCCTGTATCAGGGCAAAACCTGCTGCCAAGCCCTGCCTTGTAAATCTCTTAGGTTCTGGGGTTGGTGTGTCTTCCTCTTCCTCTATCATCTGCTTCTCCAGTTGAATAAGGTCCTCAGCAGATAACTCCTCTCCATGAGATGCCAGTAGCTCTGTGACATCATCCTCCTCCACCTCCAGATTCATTGTCTTACTCATATCAACAACGTTCTTTATGACGCTAGTCACTGACTCTTGGACCTCTGTGACATCATTCACAAACTGGTGACACAGTTTTTTCCACACACCATTCATAGTGGTCTGCTTAACCTCATCCCAGGAATCAGCAATGTTATTCACAGCATCAAGGATGTTGTATGTTTTCCAAAAGTCCTTGAGAGTCAAGTCCTTATCCTTTTCAGTTGCTGCTAAAGCATTACCAATGACCCTTCGGAGGTAGTAGGCCTTGAATGTAGCAATGACTCCTTGGTCCATAGGCTGTATTAGGGCAGTGGTATTAGGTGGAAGGTAAACCACCTTGACATTAGGGTTAAAGTCATCCAGATGAGCAGGGTGTCCAGGGGCATTGTCCAGAATTAGCAACACCTTAAAGGGGATATCCTTGGAGGTACAATACCGCTTCACGTCTGGCACAAAATGTTTGGTGAACCAGTCATCAAACACTGCAAGTGTCACCCATGCCTTCCTATTAGACTTCCAGATGACTGGTAGATGATCTTTTGGAATACCCTTGAGTGCCCTTGGATTCTCAGCCTGATATACCAGCATGGGCTTCAGTTTGTAGTCGCCAGCAGCATTGCCCCCAAGAAGCAAAGTCAGTCTTTCCTTGCCGACTTTATGACCTGGTGCGGTCTTCTCCTCCTTGGCGATGTACGTACGGTTAGGCAAACGTTTCCAGAACAAGCCTGTCTCATCCACGTTGAACACTTGTTGAGCACAGTAACCACCCTCCTCAATTATCTTAGCCAATTCTTTAGGAAACTCAGTTGCTGCTTTCTCATCAGCACTAGCAATTTCACCTTGCACTTTAATGTTATGGAAATTGGCACGATCCTTAAACCTCATAAACCAACCCCTACTCGCCACAAATTCTTCACTTTGACTTCCTTCCCCCTTTTCTCTTTTCAAAGCCTCAAACAGTCGCCTAGCCTTCTCCTGAATAACCATAAAACTCACAGGGATACGGCGTTGATTTTGGTCTTCCAACCAAAGCACCAATAATCTTTCCATCTCAATAATAAGCCCACTACGCTGCTTTGTTATTACTGTTGCTTTCATAGGAGCAGATCCTTTCACATGTTCAAGGATACGATCTTTATCCTTGATAATCATAGCAACAGTCGAACGACTAAGTCCTAATGACCTGCCAATTTCTGTTGCTGTTTCCCCCTTCTCAGATTGCCTTATGATATCCACTTTCACCTCCATGGTGATGGCCTTCCTTTTCTTTGGTGCACTGGTATCAGATGAGCCTACCTTTCGTTTGGGAGCCATAATGAAGGGTGTTATGGTGTGCAGGAGACTCGTTTTTCTCATGTACAGTAACCGGGTACAGTGTGCAGTGCTCTATGGCTTCCGGCGCACGTACAGTTCGACTTACGATGCAAAACCGCGTAAGTCGGGATGAGCCGCCGTATAAAGCGTCGTAACCACGAAACGACGTAACTCGAGACCGTCGTAACCCGAGGACTACCTGTATAAGTGTTATTTGTGTGCATGTTTTTTAAGGATTTTTATCATTGTCTTTGGGATTTATTCATCAAGGGATAGCGGCAGGTAGTGTCTCGTAGCGACAGGTAGAGTACGGTGAACGCCGGGCGCGGCACGCAAAACCGCATTTATCAAAGCGATTCCGGTGATTTATGATCACAGACGGCTCAGCGTATACCGCCGGCGCTCTAGCTTCCACAGCGCCAGGTATTACCTGTCACTCACCCATACATTTCAATGGACGTTCCTTTTTGATTTTTTAAATTTTTATGCAGAATTATCATCACAGCTCTGGTATTAAAGTGTTAATGTCACAATGTAATAACGATGTCATTCCATATGTTTTCGGGTTTATTCTAATCATACAGCACGTCCTGCTCCAGATAACGTGTGGAACATCCAATAGCAGTGTCCGTAAAGAAGGGTGGGATCCCCAACAGAAGGCAACAGCAAGCAGTTTAAACTACTGCCGCCTGCAAAACCTTGCGGCCAAACGCAGCGTCAGCTGAGGCCTTAACATCAACCTTGTAAAACTTTGTAAAGGTGTGAACAGAAGACCAAGTAGCGGCCTTACAAACCTGTTCCACAGAGGCCTGGTGCTAAAAAGCCCAAGAAGCCCCAACAGCTCTAGTAGAATGAGCAGTAAGACGAAAGGGGGGAGTCTTCCCCTTAGTAGTATAGGCTTGAACCACAGCCTGACGAATCCATTTACTGATGGTAGACTTGGCGGGAGCCAAACCCTTCCTGGGCCCGTGAGGCACCACAAACAGAGCATCCGTCTTCCTAAAGGCCTGAGTGGTAACCAGGTATGATTTGACACACCTAACCACATCCAAGGAATGCAAGACCCTCTCCTTAGGGTTACTAGGATTAGGGCACAAGGAAGGAAGTACAATATCTTGATTCAAATGAAATGCAGACACAACCTTGGGCAGAAAGTCAGGCTTGAAGCGAAACGCCACCTTATCCCGGTGTCTCTCAAAGTAGGGAGGCTGAATAGACAAGGCAGCCAACTCCGACACACGTCTAACCAAGGTAATAGCTACCAGAAAAACAACCTTGAGCGTGAGAACAGCAAGAGCTGGTTCATGAATAGGCTCAAAAGGAGGACCCTGCAGGGCAGACAAAACCAAGTTCAGATCCCAAACAGGAACCATAGGCTTCCGAGGGGGACGCACATGAGTGACCCCCTGAAAGAAAGTCTTGATAAGAGAGTGCTGGGAAAAGATCTTCTGAAAGAAGATAGACAGGGCCGAAACCTGGCCCTTCAATGTACTAAGCTTAAGACCTAAGTCTAGACCATGTTGTAAAAACTCCAGCACCCTGGAGACTAAGAATTCCCGGCAGGGAAGAGACCTGGACTCACACCAGTCAATGTAAGCACGCTATACTCTATAATATATAGCAGAGGAGGTCTTCTTCCTGGCTTGCACCATGGTAGCCACTACAGAAGCGGACAGACCTTTTTCCATTAAGATGGTGGTTTCAATAGCCAAGCTGTCAAAGCCAGAGTTGGTAAATTGGGATGGCGTAGAGCCCCCCCGAGTTAGAAGGTCTGGTAACCTTGGCAGATCGTACTGATCTACTGCCATTTGAACCACGTCTGCGAACCACACTCTTCTTGGCCACCTTGGGGCCACCAGAATCGCGGGTACCCCTTCCAGAGCTATCTTGCGCAGCACTCTGCCCAGAAGGGGAATTGGTGGAAACACATACAGGAGCCGAAACTCCCTCCAAGACATTGACAGAGCATCCGAGGCCAGAGCCAGAGGATCCTGAGACAGGGATACAAAGCTCAGGAGCTTGTGACGGGACGCAAACAGATCCACGTCTGGGACACCCCAACGGTGACACAGGGACTGAAATACCCTGTTGCAGAGGGACCACTCCCCCTGACGGGACGACCCCCTGCTCAGAGCATCTGCTAGCAGGTTTTCCGCCCCCGGAATGTAAACAGCCGAGATGCATTGAACATGGTCTCTGCCCATGTTAGAATCAGAGACACTTCCTGGAGAGCACCCTTGCTCCGGGTTCCTCCCTGATGATTGATGTAGGCCACCGCCGTCCTGTTGTCTGAGCGTACCTGAACCGCCAGACCCCTCAGGTGATGGGTCAAATGTTCCAGCACCAACCTGACCGCCCTGAGTTCCAGGACATTGATAGGGAGATGGGCCTCCTGAGGGCCCCACTTCCCCTGGAAGCGCAGAGACTTCCAGAATCCCCCCCAGCCCGACAGACTGGCGTCCGTTGTGACCGTCTCCCAGGAGGGATCTAGGAAGGATCTGCCCCTTGTCAAGTTCCTGTGGTCCAGCCACCACGCAAGGGATTGTCTGACCGAGGAGGGGAGCACCCAGACCTCGTCCAAGGACGCTGGGTCCTTGTTCCAAACTGACAGAAGGTGAAGCTGCAGAGTTCTCAAATGGAATTGTGCAAAGGGCACCGCCTCGAAGCTTGCCACCATCGAGCCCACCAACTGCATTCCCTGCCGGATGGAGGGACGAGGGCTCGAGAGCAGGGATCTCACCTGTGTTGTCAGAGCTTCCACCTTCTGTGGAGGAAGGAATATCCTTGACTGAACTGAATCCAGAATCATCCCCAGAAACGGGGTCACTGAGGAGGGGGACAGAGAGGACTTTGGGTAATTGATCACCCAACCGAAGGACTCCAGGGTGCACACCACCAACCGCATGTCCAATTCTGCCTGCCGCAGAGACCGAGAGGTGATGAGTATATCGTCCAGGTAGGGCAACACGTGTATGCCTTTTAGTCTCAACAGAGACATCACCCCTGCCAGCACCTTGGTGAACACCCTGGGGGCTGACGTAAGGCCGAATGGCAGAGCCACGAACTGGTAGTGCTGATCCAGCAGCGCAAATCTGAGAAACCTTTGATGCCCTGGGAATACTGGAACGTGCAGGTAAGCGTCCTTGATGTCCACAGATGTCATGAAGTCCCCCGGGCGCAGAGAGGCAATGGCCGAGCGCAGAGTTTCCATACGAAAATGTTTGTTTCTGACAAATCTGTTTAGGATTTTTAAATCCAGAATGGGTCTGACTGACCCGTCCCTTTTGGGCACCGTGAAAAGGTTGGAATAAAACCCCACGCCCCTGTCTCTTAAGGGGACCTTGCAAATGACCCCGAGGTCCAGAAGGTCCTGCACCGCTAGCATCAAGACTTGAGCTGAGGCAGGATCCTGTGGGATTCGGGACCCGATGAACCTGGTAGGGGGCAGTACAGTAAACTCTATTTTGTAACCGGAGGACACTACCTCCTGAATCCACCGGTCTGGGACGTGGCGTCTCCAGACATGCTGGAAATGCTGTAGACGTCCCCCCACCCTGACGGGCGAGGGAGCCCCTTCATGCTTGGGGGGTCTTGGGAGGGGCTTTGGGCTTGGGCCCCCAGGAAGAACTGGGACGGCGTCCTCTGTTCTTGTTCCAGGAATCTGCGCGAGACCCGGCGAAGGACACCCCTCTGCCCTGTTTAGCCCCACGATAGGGGGTCGAATGGGAGCTTGGACCACGAAAGGGCCCGAATCTGACGCTTGCGCTGGGGCAACTTGCCCCCTTTAGCAAAGATATCTAATCTTTCTCCAAACAGGCGCAGCCCTTTGAATCGGAGCCCCGTAAGGGCCTTCTTGGCAACATTGTCAGCAGCCCACTGGCGTAACCAGACCGCGCAGCGTATGGCTACCGCCAGAGCAGAGGATCTAGCACTCAGCTTAATAGCATCGTCCGATGCAGATAGGATATAATTGATAAAAGTCTCACAGGTAACCAAAGCATTGGCGGCGTCAGATGGCAAGTCATCCGCCCCTTCAAGAGCAGTCTTAACCACAGTCCTGAGCGCCACCGCCGTGATGGCTAAGGCGCAAACCGGGCGGAGCGACACTCCCCCAAATGCAAAGGCATGACAAGCCAGTTGGTCAACCCGCCGATCCTCCAAATCCCGCAGCGTAGTAGTGTCAGGGGAATGTATAATAGAGGTATTGGACAGGCCAAGGATCGGGGCATCGACTTCGGGCGGCGAAGTCCAACACTTGATCAGGTCGGCAGGAAATGGATACTTCTTATCCACAGCTTTAGGAACCCCATGGAGTTTGCTGGGATGTTCCCATTCTTTCAGCATGAGATTATTGAAATGAGTTTGTTCAGGAAACTCCAACCGCACCCTAGCGGTGTGAAACAGATCACCCCTTTGCCGAGGAGCCGCGGGAGGGGGAGAGAGGGATAACACATCAAGGATCTGAGTCAGCAGTCTATCAACATCATCCTGGGACCAATGATCAGGACCTGATTCATCCTGACTCCTGGACTCATCGTCATAGGACCCTGAGTCAGAAAATAGTTCCCCTTCCTCTGAGGGGGAATGTGCATAGGACAGCTGTAAATCGTCAAGATTCTACAGGAAGAATAGTAGCTTCAGGATTCAAATGGCGCTTCTTGGCAGTAGCCTTGCGCGCCAAGGAGCCAGCGATTAAGTTTTCCACACTAGCCAGTCTAGTGGCAAAATCAGTATGAGAATCCCCACTAGTATTGGGGGTTAGGCTCAGGCTTGGGGGAGTAGGGGAAGCAAGGCGAGGTGCGGGCCCAGCCTCAGAGGAGGTGGGGAGGCCAGCTAGCGCCTGCTGGGCACAAGGGACGCAGACCCGTGCATTGTCACCACTGCTAGGTGTGACCCCACAAGCTACACACAGACGGGCTTGTCCCGAGGGAACCCCGTTCACAATATCCTGAGATGCCTCCATATGGTGATTATTATATTCGATATGCCAGTAGGGATTGACGCTGTAAAGCAACCCTGGATGCCCCAAACACCCGCTGGGAAGTGGGAGTGATTTCTTTAAAATGGTCTGGACCGGGCGTTACGCCAGGCCGGGAGAAGCCGCCGAAGTCCGCGGTCTGAAAGACACAAGGGGAACAGGGATGTCAGAGCCAAGCGCGAGGAAGCAAAAGCTAGGAAAGAATCGCCCATGAGGGCACTTACAGCACAGCGAGGGGAGAACCATCTACATCACGCGCACGTGAGAAAGAAGTGGCGCCAAGCGAACCTCGAAGGGCGGGCCAGAGCGGGCGATGACGCGGAACGCGCCAAACCAAACCACGCCCACCCCCGGAGAGCGCGAAGCTCGAAGGCGCGCAGCCAATCAGAAGCGACAGTTATTGTCAGAAAAATCACCTCAGAGAAATCTGACAGGGTGAATACCGTGATAGAAACGCCAAGCATCTCCCGAACAGAGCCGCCGTACGCGCCGAGTGAATACAAAAAAAGGCACTGCGGATAACTAAAAACTAAAAAGTGAAGCGCGGCTCTGACTCCGGTAATCAATAAAGGCCATAGGCGTCTAGTGTAATTAGGGCAAGGTTAGCCATCGTACACACAACCCCCCCCCCCCCTTTTTTTTCCCCCATTAACGGGGGAATCTAGGGAGGAAGGTGACTCATATAGGGGTTCACCGCTACACGGGGCGAGGGGCACTGGTGCGGGAGGGGCATCCAAATGAAGGCACACCATTCGCCTTAACCGCCTACCCTATGGTGGGGGATTGCGGTGGAGTCTAGCTCCGTAAGCACCCTACCTTCACCCGACCAACGCAGCCCAGGCTGGGAGGCATTAATTCACAATGAGGACGGGTGGAAATAGTCCCGCAGGGCCTCGGGCTGTAAAGCCCCGCTCGCCTGCGAGAGCGTGATACTTCATGTCTTCGCAGTTCCAGCACTGCAGAGAAATCTGGGGATTTGTGGGAGGTCCTCCGCTATATGTAGGGCCGGGAGGAGCTTGTTTTCTTCGTGTTCTGCAGTGCACGGCGCCGGAGGTGGAGGATTACCCACACGTTATGAATATATCTGGAGCAGGACGTGCTGTATGCTTAGAATATTGTGCTGAAACCGCCTGGGGATTTCGCCTGCACAAGGGGCAGAGCCTGTCTTGCCCAAGTGGTATGCCCGGCTCACTATCCCCTGATGCCTCCATCATGGTGATTTTTTTTTTTTTTTTTAAGGCAAAAAAGACTTTTAAAGCCCTAAGCCTATAGCCAATCCCCCAAAAAAGGGACTGAGAGGAACCACAGCCCTAACAACCTTCTTCCCACAATCTAAGAAATCAAAAAGAGAAAAAACATTTAATTAAAAAGATTTTCCCTTTTTTATATTAAAAATAATGACTATAACAATAAAAAACAACAATCAAACAACAATATAAACGATGATCCACTTACCTCTCCATGGGGAAGCACCATCGGGAGTCGTAATCCTGGCCGCCGCTGCCGGAGCCCGGCTGCAGCCTGCCATGTGCACTGAATCCGGGGAGCGTCGGACCGGACCGGGCGTCGCATAACCCCCCCCCCAGCAGGAATGCTGTCCCAACCTCAGACTACAATGCCCCTGTGGTAGCGAGATCCGCCCCCCCCCCCCCAGCACAGGGTGCGTCGGCCTGAGCGTGGCCCGTACCCCCGATATTGAGGGACTTCCCCCGCATGGCCGCGGTGGGGGGGGGACAGTGAAAATGCAGCCTGTGGCAGCGGAGGACAGGCGGCAGAGGCCACATCCCCGCTGTATTTCCTGCTTCGGCGGAGGAGCTCTCTCTGCTGCTTCTCCCCACAAGAGAGAAAGTGAAAGAAAAAGCCGGAAAGGCTCCGCCCCCAGTAATGACGTCACAATACACTAGACACGCCCCTTAAAGTAAAGGCGCAAAATTTGAAAAATAAAAACCACATGTGGGAAGAAGGGAGGGAATATAAAAAAATATACATAGTTCCTCAGCAGGTTCACCAGACAAAAACCTGCGGCTGACTTGCTTTTTAAAGAAAGCCTGCAGCCCAGAGCATATACACTCTGCAAAGCGCCCAGACCCCGGTACTTCACCTTACCTTCACGGACCCCAATAAAACAGCAAAAAGCTGGGGAGGCATAGAGTTGGGTCAGAGGAATCCGTGGGAATGTCGTGCAGAAAGCAGACAGGGTGTATCCCCTGATTGCTGGCAATACCTAATTGATTAGAGGCAGCTGCTACTAAGGGCTGGGAGGAGCCACACCTTTAATCTCGCAGTCCACGCCCATCCGGGCAGGAATTACCCAATTGTGAAGAATAGGGACAGCCTGGAATGGATTGGAAGAAAAATGGCCTTTCATCCGCTTTAAATGCGGAGGACACATTCCTATGTGTGCATATGTACAAAAAGGCAAATAAACACATAAATTACGATAGCCTTGACAACTCACCACATATTAGTGGGCTCCCGCACAGTCTCGGCAGTGGGCATGCTGTAAGATAGTGGTATAGCAGCAGACATATTTTATTAGGAGGAAGACATGAACAGTGGATTTCAAATGTACAAATGTTTTAATTCAGTTTGAAACGGCAGTAAAAAGGTCACATATGATTTATTCTGGTTTTGGTGGATATAAAAAAAAAACAAAAAAAATCAGGATAAAGTCTGTTCATAATTTAGAAGGTAGAAAGTGTGGCCACGTTTAGGCAGAGGAGCAGTAATTGTGATTAGGGTCTTGACACCCGAAGGAGACCTCGTATCCTCCTGACCAGCGCCTGGATGAAGCTGTGGCGAGATCGCACTTTGCAGTAGATGCTCTCCATGTCCAGCAGCCGCTTCTGCAGAGACTCCCCGAAAAGATTGCCGCCCTCCCTCTGTAGCTGCAAAACGAAAAAAGCTTTGTACATAAGCAGCAGCTACAGTTTGTTAAAGGAAAACATAATAATAATTAATAATAAAAATCAACTTAAACCGGACCAACACCCATTATTACCTTAATTATTCTGATGTCTGTAGATGCTTTGGCAGATGACCTATGACCCTTTTGGGCAGATATTAAAAAGGGACAGTCCAGTCTAAATAACTCTTGTAGTTCATAGGAGCAGCTATGATGCCGCCCCATTGTCTTCTATTGAGATGTATAAAACAAAGCACAACCCCCCCCCCCCCCCCCACACACTTCTCTCAACAGAAGTCAATGCAACAGCAGCCGCAGATATCCCATCATGGTTGCTCCCATGAACCACAAGCCTGTGCCGTCTCTTAAAGTGGACAAACCACCAAGCATGGAGGTCTTGGAGTCTAAAAGATTTCAGGGCCGGCCATTTCAGTCAAGCTTTGTGAGCCGCCCTACATGCACGTAGCTGAGGGTGCTCCTGCGTCTCAGCTACAGGGGTGTTGAGGATGCACACGCACACCACTATGCCGGTCTCTCCGTGTAATTTACAATCATTAAGATGCTTGCATGCGGCGTGGGCAAATGTGAATTTTGGCAGCGAACTAAGAGGTGGGGCAAGGACCAAAGGTCCACTTTAAAAAGTGGTTAATGCCAATGGATACACAAGCGATTGTATGCTTGCACGCACATAGGATTTGTTCCTCCGCTTTTAACACATCCGTGCAGTGAAATGAACACAAGCAGTAAGTGTGCACATGCCTGGAGTGGTGCAATGCCCTAGGAGCATTAAACGGGGAGAGACTGGGAGTTTGGTGCCTACATCGAACCTACAACCCTTGGCTGACCAGATTGGTTCCTTAGAGCATATTGAAATCCATTTCTGGGTCCACCACTTATCCTCCACCCCCCACTCCAGCAGCCTGGGCTGCTGTTGGCTCAGCTTTTTCGTCCGTAAAAAATACCATTTTGTGAGTACTCACCTGTAAAATGGATATTGTCAGTGTGTCACACACTCCGCTTCCCCTTTAATTCTTACGATCGGGTTACTCCACCAGCAGGTGGCGACGTTGCAGAGAGAAGTCTTGAAAACAAGCCCCCTTCCGGCCTATATTTACTGTAACTGGGACCTCCCACTTAACACCCAGTGAATTCAAAAGCAGAAAGACAAGGTACCAGGAAATCCAATGGTAACCTCAAAATAAAGAAAAGCGTCACCATATAAAGGATCCAGGATACCGAAAAGGGCGGGTGAAGCGGGGTGTGTGACACACTGACAATATCCATTTTACAGGTGAATACTCACAAAATGGTATTATTCTCAGTGTGTCACACACCCCGCTTCCCCTTTAACTCTTACGATCGGGACATCCAAAAGCAGTGTCCACAAGGGATGGGTATCCAAAGGCAAAATGAAGCATAACTTAAATGACTGCAGTCTGCAGAACTTTGCAGCCAAACACAGCATCCGCTGAGGCCCGCACATCAACCTTGTAAAACTTAGAAAAAGTATGAACAGAAGACCAGGTTGCAGCCTTACAAACTTGTTCAACAGAAGCTTGGTGCTGAAAAGCCGAAGACGCTCCAACGGCGCGAGTAGAATGAGCAGTGATACGAAAAGGGGGAACTTTCCCCTTAGCAGAATAGGCCCCAATAACGGCCTGACGTATCCATTTGCTAATGGAAGATTTGGCCGGAGCCAAACCCTTCCTAGGCCCACAGGGCACAACAAAAAAGGCATCAGTCTTACGAAAAGGAGAAGTAGTAATCAAATAGTACTTAACACAGCGTACTACATCCAAACAATGCAAAACCCTCTCCTTGTCATTCTTAGGCTTAGGACACAAGGAGGGGAGAACAATATCCTGATTCAAATGAAAAGCAGAAACAACCTTAGGAAGAAAGTCCGGTTTGAACCGAAAGACCACCTTGTCCTGATGCCTCTCAAACTAGGGCGCCTGAATCGACAAGGCCGCCAACTCCGAGACACACCGAACCAAAATGATAGCTACCAAGAAGGCAGTCTTCTGAGTCAAGGTAGACAAAGCAATATCCTGCAAAGGCTCAAAGGGAGGAGCCTGAAGAGCAGAAAGAACCAAATTCAAATCCCAAACCGGGAGTAATGGTTTCCTGGGAGGCCGCACATGCGTAACCCCCTGGAAAAAAGTTTTAACTAAAGGATGAAGCGCAAAACGCTTCTGAAAAAAGATAGATAAGGCAGAAACCTGCCATTTCAAGGTACTCAGCTGAAGACCAGAATCCAGCCCCGATTGCAAAAACTCCAGAATCCTGGAGACCGAAAAGACCCTACAAGGCAAAGATCTAATCTCACACCAAGCGATATAGGCTTTCCAAGTCCTATAGTAGATGATAGAAGAAGACCTCTTCCGGGCACCGATCAGAGTCTTAACAACCGAGTCAGAAAGACCCTCCTCCTTCAAGATGGAGGTTTCAGCAGCCAAGCCGTCAAACCCAGCGTTGGTAAATTGGGGTAACACAGCCGACCCTGAGTGAGCAGATCGGGCCGAAGAGGCAGAACAAACTGATCCACTGCCAGCCGAACGATGTCTGCGAACCATACTCGCCTTGGCCACCTTGGAGCCACGAGAATGGCGGACACCCTTTCCAGAGCCAGCTTCCGTACCACCCTGCCTAGCATGGGTATCGGAGGAAACAGGTACAGAAACCCCAGATCCCCCCAGCTCAGGGACATGGCGTCCACTGCCAGAGCCAGAGGATCCTGGGAAAGCGACACGAAGGTCGGGAGCCTGCAATTGTGATGAAAGGCAAACAGGTCCACCTCCGATGTCCCCCACCGGAGACACAGCGACCGAAAAACTTGAGGATGGAGAGCCCATTCTCCCAGACGGGAAGAGCCCCTGCTCAACAGATCCGCTTCCCTGTTTTCCACACCCGGAATGTAAACTGCCGAGAGACAAGAACATGGGCCTCCGCCCAGGTCAGGATCAGGGACACCTCTCTGAGGGCACCCAGACTGCGAGTCCCTCCCTGATGATTGATGTAAGCAACCGCTGTCCGAACGAACCTGAACCGGAAGGCCCAGAACATGTTGAGTCAAAAGAGCAAGAACCAGATGGATGGCTCTCAGTTCCAGAATATTGATGGGCAAGTGGGCCTCTCGAGGTCCCCACTCTCGAGGAGTGCAATACAGCCGTGTTCGACAGCCCTAACACAGGGGTATCGACGTCAGGGGGAACTGACCAAAGCTTCACCAAATCCTCCGGAAAGGGATAACGTTTATCCCAACTAGGAGGAATTCCAGCCAGGCGCGTGGGTTGTTCCCATTCTTTATGGACAACCCTCACAAAGTGTTGTTGCCTGGGAAACACCAAACGCGGCTGGGGAACATCAAACAACTCACCCTTTGGCGGAGGGACCACCGCGGGCGGATCCAAAGCCAAAATTTCAAACATTTGAGCCAAAATGGAAGGAGTGTCAAGGGACACCCCCGCAGCCTGATCGCCAGCAGTGTCAATCCCTAGATGGTCTGCAGGCTCATCCGACTCCTCAAGGAGTTCCCCCTCCTCATCAGGGGGACAATCGGACCAATACAATATTTCAAATGTCTCATCCTCCAAAGCAGGCGCTGCCGGAGAAAGGTGTTTCCGCTTCGCCGTAGCCTTCTGAGCTACTGTGGCGGAAATTATTTTCTCGAGGTTGGCCAATCGTGCACACACCTCGGATTGCGAATCCCCACCTTTGACAATGTCACACGGGGTCCAGAATAAGGGAGGGGGGGTAGATGACGGAAGTTTCGAGGAGCCAGAAGCCGGAGCGACGGACTGGCGCGCAATATTCTGCTTTGCACATGGAACGCATAATATGACATCGCCTGGGAGCGGAGCCCCACAACCCCCACACAGCCTGGATAGCCCCGAAGAGCCGTTTCCGGTAATGTCGGAAGCTTCCATATGGTGAAATTATGGTATTCGCAACAACCCATGGTTTTATGCATTAAGCCACCCGGGATGCCCCTGGAAAATCCCAGTTTAGAGACTAAGACTAGCCAGGTATATCAGAACCGGGACAGCCACTGCAGTGAGGGGATCCCAGGATCTGTAGGGGAAAAGAGACCACAGTCAGTCCCCCAGGAAAAATAGCCAGCATGCATCACACTCATACTCATTAAAAAATAATGGTAAACCATATAAGGGCAGAGTATACAACATGAATTCAACTATACATGTATAAATATATATATATATATATATATATATATATATAAATATATGCATATCAAGTGATAAGTGCCTCCAGGGAAAACGCTAGAGTGCCAGGCAAACTTTAAACATAACTACACACAGTTACCAAAGAAAACAGTACAGCCAAATGACGGCCCCACGATCGCGAGGTGGGGACCGTTACCTGTTGCCGCTGCCACACACTCCTGGACGCACACCTTTCCCCAGCTTAGCAGCACCTGTCTCAGTAATGAGACAGAGGAAGAGGAAGTGAGGCGGGCCCGAGCTCAGCGACGCGCCCCGGCCACGCCCCCTGCAGTGAGTCATAGAGCGAGGGCCGACAGAGGACTCGGCCCCGCCCCCAGGATACACGTAACGCGGCCCGCCCAATGGCGGTGCCGCATGCAAAAAGCGGAGGGAAATTCAAAAGTGAAAAGTAAAAAAGTACAAAGAAAGAGCCCCAGCAGGCCAGGCCACGCGGCCGCACACCGCAGCGCTGAGGCTGCGTCTGCCAGCGCTCTCACACATACACCATACAACAGTAAAAGCACCCCATGCAACACCACCCCCCCCCCCCCAAAGCGAAGGGAGAAGGGACCAAGCGGGAGAAGGTGGCCAAGGGGAACATCGGGACAGGGGCATCCCAATTCCGGATCACCATGCCGGATAGCCGCATTGCCCCACGCGTGGGGTCGAGCGGAGGAGATAAGCTCCTAGGCACCATATAGTGCCATCTACCATTGCCCGGCCAGCAGCCTGGGCTGGGAGGCTTCCATTAACCATCTAGGCATGTAAACAATAGAACTGGGCAGAAATAGACCAAAAGGGGGTGCCGGGGTTTGACCCCGGCTACCTGCAAGCAGGAGACTTCTTTCTTCTGTCTTGTCGCATCTTGAAGAGAAAAAACACTGGGTGTTAAGTGGGAGGTCCCAGGTATATATATAGGCCGGAAGGGGGCTCGTTTTCAAGACTTCTCTCTGCAACGTCGCCACCTGCTGGTGGAGTAACCCGATCGTAAGAATTAAAGGGGAAGCGGGGTGTGTGACACACTGAGAATATAATAACGGGTGATGGTCCGGTTTAAGCTTGTGGCTGTAATGTTTATATATGTGGAAAAGTTAAAGGGGTATGAATACTTTTGGCACTGTAGCCAGATTAGTTAAGGGTACTCCAAAGAACTACAGAAGAATAAAAAAAAAAAGGTTGAAACTAGATTTAGGGAAGGAAGGGAAACAAAAAGCAGCGTTTCATATTTACAGTAGAGTAAATAATAACACATCGCACCATCTCCATGTCTTGTTGGGTAATCTTGCCTTGTAACCGGAAGTCAAAGTTCGAGTCGTTCAGCGTATCTGGGGAAAGAACAGACTCATTACTGAGTAAACGTTTTATCGTGTAATACATTGGATTCCCCCACATCCTGTCAAGTAGCGCTCACCTTGGAATCTTCTACTGCCAAAAGAGGAGTTTGGAAACAGGGAATCTGAGCCGTCACTCGGGGTGCACTGGACCAGGTAATACTCTAGGTGGCGCCATAACACAAACAGACAGGTTTCAATGATATCTAACAGAATAACCAGTTAAGGGGGAATATGAAGCAACACTCGGGGTTTTTGTTTTAATAGAAACTAGCTTCAGCTTAAAGAGAAATGACCAGTCCCTCAATAAAGGAGCACTATAGCGAAAATATGCCCCACCGAGAAAAATGCTGGATGGCAGGAGGAGGAGTCACTTATACACCCAGAGTCAAGAAATATCAAGCAAGGCTCGTTTTTTTTTTTTTTTAATGGAAGGAAAAGGACATCCTGGGTGACAGGTTCTGTCACCCCTTATATACTAAAGCTGTCATTCCTGGATTTTATAATATTTTATTCCTGGATTTTATTATATCATGAGCGAATAAATCACAAGCTTGGTTGGAAATTTGTTCAGTTCAGGTGTATAAGTGACCCCTCCCCTCATTAGCTGACGTGTTTAAATGGATTTTTAACATCACATAATTACGCGATAGTGCTCCTTTAATATGCAGCAGCAGGATTGGCCAACGTCCCCATAGAGGTTATTGGTATTGGTGGTCACTGTATTGAACTTGCAGTGGGATCACTGAAGTCCAGCTGGAGACCTGTCCACACCACAGAGGTTGTCGGGAGTGGCGTTCAATAAAGTGCCGCAGAGCATTGTCCAAGGTCGATGAAAGCGATACGTAAAATATGCTTTAAACACAACCTCTAACACCCCCCCCCCCCCCCCACCCAATGAGAACAGATATAGGAAAGCTCTGTAAAAGGTCTCTGTTAGTGCAAGCTTGGTTGAGACTAATCTTAAAATGGACCAAAACCCAGCTGGATCAGCCCGAGTATCCCGGGCCAATCCATTCCCTCCCCGCGGGGCATCCAAAATCGGGATGCCCCGCTGTGTGAAACCCACCAGGTCGGCCGCTACACTTACCTTAATCCCGGTCCAACGGCGCATGCGCAGGTCGCGGCCGCATCCCTGCTATCCCTCTAAGCAAGGCTTGTGCCCGCGCAGGCCACTTCTGAATGGCTGGCGTGGGCGCACTCCCTGTTAGACGGAAGCGCGAGATGCGCCTGCCAGCGTGCTCGGAGCTGCTGAGCTAAGATGTCGCTCAGAGGCTCTTGTACAATCAGAGATGTTTGCCATGACTATGTCAAATGGCTCCGATTTGCTTCAATGAGGAGAGCATACACAGCCTGAAGATGCAGGGGATGTGGTCGCTCTTGCTCCCCATTACAAACAATCAGAGCAGTTTGCCGAATTACATATGCACGGCAAATGGCTCCGATTGGATAAGAGCCCACGCTTTCAAATTACAGGGCAGGCCATCCTGGGTTTTGTTCTGCTTTTAAAGAAAACCTGAAAAACTTGCGGAGACTCAATTCTCCTCATCTGTACAACCGCAAGACAGGTCATTGCTAAAACTTTCGAAATCACTTAAACGAAAAAAAAAAAAAAAGTGTGTAAGGACTGTCCTAGGCAAACCATGGTGTCAGCAATAGTTACAGACACCCTGCCAAGCTTCCACAAGGTTTGGGAACATGGTGGACTTTAGATGTACAGCCCCATCAGTGAGGAGCCTGAGAATCTAAATAACTGCATGATCTTTGCCCCCCTTTCCTCTCTGTGCAATTGACCTCTTCCACTTTTATATCTTAAGAGTCTTATTCATGAAGGTATAGCGCCAGGTAGTGCCTTTACAGCAGCAGGCAGCACCAGGTAGCGGCAGTTGAGCGCCGGACACGGCATGCAATTACACATTTATGAACCCGAATCTGGTGAGCGACTAAAACAACGCCATGTAGCGTACGATTCAACATTATCCCATCGATCCTTAAATCCCTTTCTTAATTAAAATCTCAAACCATCTGACATGTATTCTGGGCAATGAAATGACATTTTAGAAAACATTTTGGATTAATAATATTTTTATGCAGAATTGTCCTTACATGTCTGGTATTAAAGTGTTCATGTTACAATGTTTTAAAAATGTAATTCCATATGTTTTTGCTTTGTTACTAGTGGATACATGTTCAAAAACAGACTTTAATCACACAGCGTCTGGCGCTCTGGGCTACAACTACCCAATTTTGAGTGCCGGCGATGTTTGAGGCTGTTTTTTGGATGAATATGGTGTGAGTCGGTCGCACTGAGCTGGTGCTACCATTCGGTCCCATACAGCGTAGTACTGCGACTCACACATCATATTCACCAATGCCGGCCAGAGACTGAGGCGCTCTGAAACAAGGATCCATGGCCGAGCACAGTGACTACTAGCGGGCGCTCTGAAATCCGCTCTACAGACGCTCATCTGTCACTACCTGGCGTTAGTAATGAATCAGTCTATTCATTTTTTTTACTCCCATTACACCCTGGGCTGGACATAACATTCAAAATACAACTTTTTCATTGAAAAACAAATCATGAAGAGAATGAGGGGGGGGGGCATGAAATCCTGCTTTTTAGCCTCTCTATAGGTTTTTATTTGCATTTCTCTCCCCTTGTGTGAAGAAAAAAATCCAGTTTAAATGTGTAAAAACCCACGGATACAAGTCCGGAGTTCCCCCTTTATTTCCCCCTGTAGCATTAAGGCTTTCTAGCCATAAACACGCACAGGACCTAATCTCCCCAGGAAGGAGAATTAGCATTTGTGAGTTGAGCCAAGCGCAGATTACAGACTCCCTGCTAAATCTCTCACACTTCTGGGCCAGGAAGGCCCCGATGGGTCTGAAGCAAAGCTGATCCCTGGCTGTGAGCTTCCTCACATCAAACACAAGTACCTCAGACAACCAGCACCAACACAAATTGGCCACTGTGTGTCCCAGCACCAAGCCAGATACAGAACCAGAACGGGCCCATATAACCACACAGAGGTATGATTCTCAGGGCCATGCGACTAGGGGGAACCTAAAGAAATGGAGATCTCAGGTTCTGCCCCATTTAGAGACTCCATCTTTGGACTCATCGGATGCCCGGCATCCAGCCCAATCATTTGGTGCCATGTCCAGAGCCATATGATCCCCCTGCCCAAAGTTATAAGCCCTAAAGGGTTTTAGGTTCTAAAGCAGATTCCACAACAGAGGGAGGGAACAGTCCACCCCACAGAAGGGAGGGGGTAAAAGGGTCCCGAGGCATAAAGAGGGGTGACCCTGGGCCATGCTTTTGTCACTTCTTGGGAGGCTACGCTGCAGGGTGTGGGAAGTGCCTGAACCATCTATCAGCTCTCTACTCACCTCCATGTGGGAGCCCATCATCACTATTCAGCATCTGCATTTTAAGGTAACGGACTGTTGTATCTCTTTGTGTAACTCACTGTAACCTACTTCTCATAACGGCATTTGTATTCATTCATATTCCATCATAGCCGATGTTTGTTATCACTGCCTAGTGTGCGCTCATTGCATTAAAACCTATATTTAACTTGAACGATCTTATTGCCTAAGCCAAGAATCTGTGTGTCCGGCCTGGTCGTCTGGCTAGACGGGCGACGGATGGGGTTTTGGGAAACCAGGCTGTGCGTTCAGAGGTCCCTGACTGTTAGTTGGATCTGTGGTTCCCTGACACCTTGACTTTTGGTTTATGACCCCCAGGCTGGTGACAGCTTGTTTTCTTTTATTCAGGATACTTTGTATTGAATTTTGTTTCTTACATTTTTCAAATAAAATATATTGTGACCTAAATCTCCCTGAGAGGAGCAGAACCAAAGCTGGTAAGAAAGTGGAAAGCGCAGCTCATAGTGAAAGGATACAGGAGCAGAGGGACAGCAGCTTGGCTCGGTTGTTGATGACCTGAACGAGTCTCCTTCGGGCCAGGGCGTACTTCTGTGTGCTGGAGATTTTATCCATCCCCATCAGCATTTCCGAGTGGGAGAGCTAAGCAAACAAGAGCAGTTTGTTATTAACATTTACACATTTTGTGAAGAGAGGCTCTCGGCTGGTTCTTACCTCCTTGATTTCATCGGGTGGAAGCTGCTGCACATTCTGCAGCTTGCTCACGCTCTGCCTGTGGACATCGTAGTATGTGAGAAAGTCACTGGAGCATTGCTTCAGAAGAGCCAGGATGATGCCCAGGCTGGGCAGCCGCCAGGAGGAGGTGGGTAGTATTTGGCCATCTGTAATGTACATCAAATTTTCATATTTTATCTACAATGATGCTGCAGAAAGTCTACCAGTCCTTAACTCAGGGCCGGCGCCAACACAGAGCAAACCTGGGCAATTGCCAGGGCCCCTGGCATCTTCAGGGGCCCAATCAGCCTCACACTTGGCAATGGTATTATTTAACAGTGGACCCAACCACCGAATGTTGGGTGCTGTGTGCAGACCTGTTCAGCAACAGGGGATGGTCAGCAACAATGGAGAAGGTGGCCTAGAAAGAAGAACAATTGATGGAAGCTCAGAAGGTGGTGAGAACCAGGTGACAAGGACTGGAGGGTAATCAGCAGCAGGAGATGACCCATTTGTGGCAGCGGAGCTGAAAGGTGACATCATGTAACTCACTATTTTGGGGCAACTTGCGCAATGTAACACGTTAAAGCGGACCAAAACCCAATGAATTTGTGAAATACATTAGGCCAAAGCCCCTGCTCAAACTCTCTACTTAGGGTGTAGAACAAGAAATGGATATTTTCACTTTTCAAATAACAAAATAGTCCTGGAACACTTTATTGTTTGCTGTTCCTCTTTGTACAATGGCAGGAGATCAGTTATTGCATGACATCAATGCCACACACAGCAGTAGCAATGACATCAATGCCACACACAGCAGTAGCAATGACATCAATGCCACACACAGCAGTAGCAATGACAATGCCACACACAGCAGTAGCAATGACAATGCCACACACAGCAGTAGCAATGACAATGCCACACACAGCAGTAGCAATGACAATGCCACACACAGCAGTAGCAATGACAATGCCACACACAGCAGTAGCAATGACAATGCCACACACAGCAGTAGCAATGACAATGCCACACACAGCAGTAGCAATGACATCAATGCCACACACAGCAGTAGCAATGACATCAATGCCACACACAGCAGTAGCAATGACATCAATGCCACACACAGCAGTAGCAATGACATCAATGCCACACACAGCAGTAGCAATGACATCAATGCCACACACAGCAGTAGCAATGACATCAATGCCACACACAGCAGTAGCAATGACATCAATGCCACACACAGCAGTAGCAATGAATGGAGGAGGCGGAGCGTTACAGCTAAAACAGGAGCATTATCTGGGATTAGAGTGAAGCAGGAGCAGAGAAAATTGGCAAATGGTACTCCTCATGGGGGGAGCAATTTAGGGGATGCTAGTTAAAGCGGACCTTCACCCTGAATAAGAACCTTGTACATACAGATTGCTCACATTAAAAATCATCCTACCTGCATCTACTGCATGTTATGAGCCTTTAAACATCCAAGATGACGGCTCATGAGACATCAGGCAGCCTGCAAACAAGAAGTGTCTTCTGACTGTGTCGCTCTGCATTCTGGGATTGCTGTCCTTTTCCCTGACCCCAGCTCTGCTCTGTCTGAGCAAAGCACAGCTATAACCCACCCACTGTACTTTATTCCGCTCTCCTCCCCTGAGTATGTGTAATGCTTCTGAGTCAAGATGGCGGCGCCCGTATCCTAGAGTCCTGAACAGAATTGAAGCCCAGTGGGAGAAATAATATTAATTGACTAAAAACTTAAAATGTATTAATTTTAGATGCCGGGGAATCGTTTGTTAAGGGTTTGGACTTTTCATTCAATCAGGCTTTAGGTCCGGTTTAAAAATGTGGGTTTTGGTCCGCTGTAATGTGTGCCGTCTTAAATGACAGCAGACCCGAGTGCATGAAACTTGATCTGCAGCTGCACCCATAGCCCCAGGGTTTACAGCGAGTCAGACTTTCCAAATTGAAACAAGGCTTCTCCATGTCTGTAACACAATTCTAAGTCATGGAACTACAATCCCCATAATGCTCTGCTATCAGTATATGTAAACATATTGGGTGTTCGGGAGACCCAGGGAGGGAGAGGCTGTGGGCCGGCATAGCCTATGGCCACAGGCTCTTCCGCCCCCCCTGGGTTTGGGGAGGCAGATAATGGGGGGGCTCAGGGTTAATAGCAAGTCACCCGCTAGCCGCAGGTGACTTGCCAGACCCAGAGCCTTGTGAACTGGTATAGGGGTCACATAGATCCCTTACCAGTTCACAAAGGGTTAACAGTAAAAAAAAAAAAAAAAAAAAAAAAAACCACAGAAAATGTCTTTATTAAAAAAATTTAAATTATTTTTTTTTTCTTACTCACCTCCAATTGTCAGCTCCTGTGTCCCTCGCCGATCCGATGACAGATGCGGTGATCGCCGGCCAGAGGAGGGGGGAGGCAGGAGCCCGTCTTCTTCTGTCCAGCGATCACTGGGCATCTGACAGCGGAGCCACAGCGAGCCAGGATGACGGACGCGGTGGTGACGTCATCCGCCCCGCGATACTTGGCAGAAGGTATGTTTTTTTACACCCCTACTAGATCTGGTGATCCGACAGTGCATGCAAAGACTTGCTCAGCATCCCTACTGTGTGTGTATACTGTACCTGTCATTCTTTACTGTCGGCACTTGGGAGTGCTGGCATTTGTTACTGAATACAGATAATGAACCCTCAATGAGGGTTACAGATACCTACCCAGCCGCGAACCCTCTCTGGCAGTGTTCTCGCTCAGGCTTGGTGTGAATAGACACATCATTTGCTGAAGGCTGGGGGAGGTCTGTATCATTAGGGTGTGACAATACTGCATCACGTTGGCACAGATCTTAATGGAAAAATAAAACATAAATCAGACAGGTAGCAAATCTAATCCTAGCACATTTAATATATACAAAGTTACATTAGGTGTGAAAGTGATGAAACACTGAACAATAAGTCACTCAGTGTCCAGCGCTGCTTACCTGTTGCATAGCCAGCTCCATGTCATCCTTCTTGCTCACGCCGTCTAGCTGGGGGCCATCATCTTGTAAACTTAGCTGGCGGAGCTTGTCTGAGCCTCCGAAGCGACTTAACAAACCCAGGCTAAACCGCTAAAGAAATAAAATGATTACATTTCAGGTATTTCAGCTACAGAATGGATTAGGGCTCTATTCACTGCTCCCCACTTGAGCTGCGTTGGGCAACACAGTCAGAAGGGAACATGTTTTTTTTCTATTATTTTGTTGCCAAGAGATGAGCTTTAGGCTCTATTCACACCTGTTAGATTGCGCTGCGTGGGGCAATGCAGTCAGAGTGCAAGGAAAAATGCTGCCCATTGTTTTTATTGGGCCAATTCACATATATACATTGAGTATATATATATGAGAACTTGCCCATTAAAAATAATAGGCAGCATTTTCCTTTGTGTTGTGACTGCGTTGCCCAACAAAGCGGAAGTGAAGAGGCGTGAATGGAGCCTAAAGCTCATCTCTGGGCAACAGAATAATAAAGAAAACCTGTTCCCTTCACAGCTTCCAAACATGATAGGCCCATCGTCTGAAGGAGAAAATGTGCCAAGTAAGTGCACAGCTCCATTCACAGTGTTGATAGCGATAGCAAACGATGGACAACCATAAAAAAAAATACTGTACACATGCCTGGATCACAGGGCAAATCTTCAAGGACGGGTAATGATATTCAAGATCTGAACTAGATGTAGTCTGCTTGGAGAAGGGTGCGGGGAGTATCTTAGATTTTTTATATGCATAGATCTACAAGTATATTGCAATTTTATAAAAGGGCAAAAAAAGTGTAGAAACATATTCTAATTTTATTTGTACCTGGTATCTACTTGTATGTTAGACACAAAGTCCTTGAGTTGAAAAGAATTCCCACAGCATTAAAAAAATTACTTTATGGAGAAAAAAGCTTGAGAATTCCATTGTTGCTGAAACACCAACTAGGAAAACAATGAAAGGCAATTTTTACTTATTTTTACAGAACTTTTTACAACGTAGTAAAAAGTGCCATTGACTTTCATTGTCTTCCTGTCTGGTGATTCAGTAACAATCGAATTATCATTCCTTGTACCTGAAAGCGGCCAATATGTCCATGTAGCTCCATTAGGGAACCCTCAACTAATGTGACATCCAGCTCATTGATTACACCTGAAAAAATAGGAAGGAAAAAAAAAATAAGAAATGATTATAAAACTCCACAGCAAAAGGCTGAGTAATCACAGAATTGTATTATTCTTAGTATACAGTACGTCCTGCTCCAGATAGATTACTTACACGTGGGACATCCAATGGCAGTGTCCATAAAGTAGAGTGGGATCCCCAAGAAAAAGTAGCAGCAGACAGTTTAAACCACTGTCGCCTGCAGAACCTTTCGGCCAAAAACAGCGTCAGCTGAGGCCCTAACATCAACCTTGTAAAACTTTGAAAAGGTATCAACAGAAGACCAAGTAGCGGCCTTGCAAGCTTGTTCAACAGAAGCCTGGTGCTGAAAAGCCCAAGAAGCATCAATAGCACGAGTGGAATGAGCAGTAAGGCGGAAGGGAGGATTCTTCACCTTAGCAGAGTAGGCCTGAACCACAGCCTGACAGATCCATTTGCTGATAGTGGACTTGGCAGGAGCCAAACCCTTCCTAGGCCCAGAAGGGACCACAAAAAGAGCATCAGTTTTTCTGAAGGGTGCAGTAGCCACCAGATAGTACTTCAGACACCTAACCACATCCAAAGAATGCAGAACCCTCTCCTTAGCATTACTAGGATTAGGGCACAAAGAAGGGAGAACAATGGCCTTATTCAGATGAAAAGCAGACACTACCTTAGGCAGAAAGTCTGGCTTGAAACTAAAGACCACCTTGTCCTGGTGTCTCTCATAGTAGGGGGGCTTGAATAGAAAGCGCCGCCAACTCAGACACATGCCTAACAGAGGTGATAGCCACCAGAAAGACAATCTTGAATGTAAGAATGGCAAGGGCAGCATCCTGTACAGGTTCAAAGGGAGCACCCTGCAAGGCTGACAAAACCAAGTTCAAATCCCAAACAGGCACCATGGGCTTACGTGGGGAACGCACATGAGTGACCCCCTGGAAAAAGTCCTGATCAGAGGGTGCTGAGCAAAGGACTTCTAGAAGAAAACAGCCAGGGCAGCAACCTCCCCCTTCAGAGTACTGAGTTGGAGCCCCATCTCCAACCCATGCTGTAGGAACTCCAGGATCCTGTGAATAGAGAACACACGACAGGGAAGAGTCTTAGACTCACACCAGTCAATGTAGGCATGCCAAACCCTGAAGCAATGGAAGAAGAAGACTTCTTCCTAGCCTTTATCATGGTATCAACAACCGAGGAAGACAGCCCCTGTTCCATCAAGATGGAGGTTTCAGCAGCCAGGCCATCAAAGCCAGAGTTTGTAAATTGGGATGGCCTAGTGAGCCCTGAGTGAGCAGATCTGGCACCCAGGGCAGAGCGTACTGATCTACTGCCAGCTGCACCACGTCTGCGAACCACACTCTTCTTGGCCATCTGGGGGCCACCAGAATTGCTGGCACCCCTTCCAGAGCAATCTTGAGCAGAACCCTGCCCAGCAGGGGGAATGGAGGGAAGACATACAGCAACTGAAATCCCTGCCATGACATTGCTAGAGCATCTGCGGTCAAGGCCAGAGGATCCTGGGACAGGGAGACAAAGGCTGGTAGCTTGTGATTGTGAGGGGACGCAAACAGATCCATATCTGGTTGGCCCCAATGGTGACACAGAGATTGGAACACCCTGCTGCATAAGGACCAATCTCCCTTGTTGAGAGGTCCCCCTGCTCAGAGAGTCCGCCAGGCGATTTTCCACTCCCGGGATGTACACAGCTGATATGCAGGGGAAATTGGCCTCCACCCAGGTCAGGATCAGAGACACTTCCTAGAGGGCCCTCTTGCTCCGCCCCCCCCCACCCCCCGATGATTGATGTAGGCAACTGCCGTCTGGTTCTCCGAGCGCCAATGAACAGGCAGGCCCTGAAGATGAGTAGTCAAGCGAGCCAGAACTAACCTGATCGCTCACAGCTCCAAGACATTTATAGATGTGTGGGCCTCCTGAGGGCCCCACCTCCCCCTGTAACCGCAGGGACTTCCAGAACCCCCCCCCCCCAACCTGATAGACTGGCATCCGTGGTGACCGTCTCCCAGGAAGGGGCAAGAAAGGATCTGCCCCCCAACAGGTTCCTTGAGTCCATCCACCACAAGAGGGACCTCCTGACCAGGGAGGGGGGGGGGGGGGGGAGCACACAGACCCTGTCCAGGGACGCTGGGTCCTTGTCCCATACAGACGATAGGTGAAGTTGCAGAGGCCTCAAGTGGAACTGAGCATAAGGGACCGCTTTGAAGCACGCCACCATCAGGCCAACCAGCTGCATCCCCTGCCTGATGGGGGGATGGCGACAAGCTAGGAGGGACTGAGCCTGTGCAATCAGACTGTCCACCTTCTGCTGAGGAAGGAAGATCCTTGCCTGAACTGTATCCAGATTCATTCCTAGGAATGGAGTTAACAAGGAAGGGGACAGTGAGAACTTGAGGTGGTTGATCACCCATCCAAATGACAGAATGGGCACCACCAGCTGAGTATCCAATTCTGCCTGATGTAGAGACTGGGAAGTGAAGAGGGAAGCACGCTGACACCCTGACATCTGAGCAGAGACATCACGCCAGCCAGCACCTTGGTGAACACCCTGGGAGCTGAAGTGAGGCCGAATGGCAAGGCCACAAATTGGTAATGTTGATCCATCAGAGCGAACCTGAGGGACTTTTGATGACCTGGGAACACAGGAATATGAAGGTAAGCATCTTTGATGTCCACAGAAGTCATGAAATCCCCTTGGCGCAGGGAACTGATGGCAGAGCGCAGAGTCTTCATGAGAAAGCGCCTGCCCCTGACAAAACTTGTTGAGAATCTTTAAGTCCAGGATGGGCCTAACAGGACCATATTTTTTGGCTACTGTGAATAGGTTGGAATAAAAGCCCTTGCCCTTTTCTCTTAAAGGCACCTGGCAGATGACCCCCGGCTCCAGGAGGCCTTGCACTGCTTGCACTAGCTCCTGAGCTGACACAGGGTCCTGATGAATCTTGGAGGGGGATCGGCAGCAAACTCCAACTTGTAACCTGAGGACACTACCTCCTGAATTCACCGGTCTGAGACATGAATCCTGCAGACCTGAACGAAGTGCTGCAGCCGTCCCCCCACCCGGATGGGTGAGGGCGCCCCATCATGCCTGAGGGGGCTTGGGAGAGGATTTAGCTTTTGGGACCCCAGGAGGTCCACGTCCTCTGCCTCTACCCCAGAAATCTCCCCGGCTACAGGGAAGGATACCCCCCTTCCCTGTCTTGCATCACGGTAAGGGGAGGAGAAGGAACCCTGACCCCTCAAGGGCCGAGGTTGCCGCCTGCGCTGGGGTAACCTGCCTCCCTTAGCAAGAAAGGTCCAGGCGGTCTCCAAACAGACGCAGTCCTTTAAAGGGAAAACCAGTGAGGGCCTTCTTGGCAGCATTGTCTGTGGCCCAATAGCGCAGCCAAACCGAGCGGCGCATAGCCACCACGAGGGCAGAAGTTCTGGCACACATTATGATGGTGTCATCCAATGCTGACAGGACAAAATTTACACAAAAACATCACAACTAGAGAGTGCATTGAACACCTCACAAGGCAAATCATCAGGGGCACTATCAAGTATATTTCTGATAAGGGTTCTAGTGGCACAGCAGTAATGGCAGAGGCGCAGACCGGGCGCAGCGCCGTCCCCGCACATGCAAAGGCATGGGATGCCAGCTGGTCAATGCGCCAGTCCTCAGCATCCCGCAGGGTAGTAGAGTCAGGAGAATGCATGACAAAGGTGTTAGATAGCCCTAGGACCGGGGCATCCACCTCGGGAGGGGATGACCAACACTTTACCAAATCGGCAGGAAAGTGACACTTCCTATCTCAACTCTTTGGAACCCCGGGAAGTTTACTGGGGCGCTCCCATTCCTTGAGCACAAGGTTATGGAAATGTGCCTGCTCGGGAAATTCCAAACGTGATTTTGCTGTATGGAAAAGCTCCCCCTTTGCTTGGGAGCCTCAACAGGGAGAGAGATAGACAGAACCTCAAAAATCTGGGTCAGTAATCTGTCAGTGTCATCCGGGGCCCAGGGGTCAGAGCCAGAATCGTCATGACCCCTGGGCCTCTCATCAGATGAGCCTGAGTCAGAGAAAAGCTCCCCTTCATCAGACTAGGTATAGTCACAAAGATTCCAAAACTCCTCAGTTTCCATAGGGAAAATCGTGACATTAGGCGTTAAGTGCCGCTTTTTAGCAGGGGCCTTACGCGCCAAGGTATTAGCAATTAACTTCTCAACAGTAGCCAGTCTAGAAGACACATCAGGCTGAGAATCCCCACTAGTATGCAACTCAGTAGGAGTGAGGTTTAAGCTTGGGGGAGTAGGTGAAGTGAAACGAGGTGCAGCCACTGGCAGGCCAGATTGTAATGCAAGCACCTGCTCAGCACAGGGTACACAGACCTGCGCCTTGTCAGCGTCAGCATGAGGCTGCCCACACGCTACACACAGCCGGTCTTGTCCCGAAGGAACCCCGGTCACATTATCCTAGGATGCCTCCATATGGGGATTATAGCGGCACTATAGGCCGATAGGGATTAACGCTATACAGCAACCCCGGATGCCCCAATAACCCGCTAGGGAAGTGGGAGTATTACACAAGGCCTATACAAGTTATAAACTAATAGAGGGCCGGGAGAAGCCAAAGGATTCGCCCAGCCTGAAAGACATAAAAGGAGGAGACCGTGAGAACACAGTAATAAAAGGTAGAAAATAAAGCCGCAAGGGCACTTATGGACCGCGGTAGGTAGGGGTCCGTCGCGCATGGGCCAACCACGCAGGTTTAAAGATGGCGTCGGTATACCTCGAGGGGTGGGCCGGTATAGGCAATGACGCGGAGCACGCCATAGACGGGCCCCGCCCCCCCCCCCCCCCCCCTGAAGAGTGCGAAGCCAGGACGTGACAAGCAGCCAATGACGGTGCACCAGCGCCTGAGGTAACGCCGCCGCCAAGCGCGGAACATAGTGTACAGAAAAGGCGCGTGGCAGCGGCAATTTTAAAAGACAGTCAAAGGAAGGCAAGCCAGCGCAGCGGCTGACACAAGGCAGAATGAATAAACTTATATGGTTTAAAACACAGAATGCATAGCATACACATTTATATCCCCCCCCTCTTTTCCCCCGAAGGCTACAGGGAGAATGAGGGAGGACAGCGGCCACTTAAATAGGGCCCACCGATAGGCAGGGGCAAGGGGCAATAGTGCGGGAGGGGCATCCCATAGAGGCTCACCATAAGCCTGAACCGCCTACCCTTTGGTGGGGGATTGCGGTGGAGCAGCGCTCCCAAGCACCTAACAGCGGTGCTGCCTACCATCACCCGGACCAGCGCAGCCAAGGCTGGGAGGCATATCACTAATGGAACGGGAGGGAATAGTCCTACAGGGCCGCAGGCTAATAGCCCCGCTCACCTGCGAGTAGAGAGCCATTTCTCGTCCTTCGCAGTCCAGACTGCAGAGAAATTCTGGGGATTTGTGGGAGGTCCCTGGGTATTTGAGGGGCCGGGAGGAGCCTGTTTTCGATGTCTCTGCAGTTCAGCGCCATCTGGCGGAGTAATACCCACGTGTAAGTAATCTGGAGCAGGACGTACTGTAAACTAAGAATAGTGATGCTGCGGTGTTGGGTTCTTACCCCCAGGGGCATCCCGAATTGGTCGCCCACTCCACTAACCTTTGTTACATGAACGAGTGCCTGTTCAGCTGCAGGGTTGCTGCGAAGGCCAGCAATTGCAGTGAGGGACCGGAGAAAAGGTAAGGTGGCTTGTCGGCGATCTAGGGTGGCTCAGACAGTGGGGTATGCTGAATCGGCATGCCCCAGTGGCACCTAGTGGGCAGAGGTAGGTTCCCTTTAAAGCATATGAAAACCTGCTGCATGGCCACAAATCTTGCCTTTCCGGGGCATGCAGCACGGATGCATCATGCGGCCGCATCACTGAAATTCCTGTAGCTGAGGCACACTCCAGAAAGAAAGCACGGGTCAGACTAGAGGGAAGCCAGGGATGCGGCCAGCAGGATCGTGCACATCAAGCTGGCACTTTTGAGATTAGCCAATCTCTCTGTCCCAGGTTGTGAGCCCCTCATTTTAGTTGGTATTTATAAAGTTTGGCAAGCGCTGCAACGCAATACACAATTACTTTAAGTGCAAAAAGATAAAAAAAATCTCTCATGAAAACTATTTAAGAATGCGTGTTACCTGGCAGGCCAGCTTTGCTTATAAGTCCTGTTAGTAATGAGAGTTCCTGCAGTGATCCCAGGCTTCCCTCTTGGCTTCTCAGAATGGCTTGTATTACATCAGAATGGGCCACCAGGAACTGGAACACCTAGAAGATACATTCCACAAACATTGAAGCTTGAAGGGAATTGATTGAACATTGAAGGGACAGGAAATCAGCCAGCCCTGGAGTCGGAGAAAAGCAGTTTTGGTCCGTTGCCCTGGGGCGGGTTCTCGTTTGGTGAAAACCATCTGCCATGTCATTCGTCACCCCTGCAGCGTGCGCACTCCCAGCCCAGCTCATCTGAATGGCTAGGGCAGGAGCACGCACATGCTGCCAGGGATGTGGTAGTACATGCCCCCCATTGAAAACAAAAAAAGCCATTAGCGGAATGACGGCTCTCACTGGATGAGAGCCCACGCTCTTGTGCCGTACGAACGAGGAAGAGGTGAGTGAATATTGGCGTTCTAGAGGGTTTCACAGAGTGGGGCCAATTTGGGATTTCCCCGACGGAAAGTCAGCGGCCGGCCCTGGAATCTATAAGATTTCAGTGCGGCCGCTGGCGGGTTTTGCTCTGCTTTAAACCAGACCAACACCTGCTTTTACTTAAACGGGTGTTGGTCCCTCTGTCTGCTGATAACAAGAAGCTCGCATCTAACCACACAGAACGCTCGTAATACTCACCTACATTCTGAGCCCGCGGCGAGAACAAAGTCCCGCGATTGGCAGTCGGGTGGTCACGTGGGCAGGTCCTGCCGGTGGCCGGCACAGACGACACTACTACGGCCCACGTGACTGGTCAGCGGCCAATTGCGGGACTCCTTTTGCGGCGCTGGCTCGTAATGAAGGTTAATTTTAAGAGCATTCTGTGTGGTTAGGTGCTCCAGCGTTCTGTTCCAGCTTCTTGTTATTAGCAGACAGAGGGACCAACACCCGTTAAAGTAAAAACGGGTGATGCTCCGGTTTAAGGTATGCAACAGCCGAGGTTCCCTTTTCTTCTTACAAGCCTCTGTGCACTCACCTGTCCAGCTGCCTGTAGGTGCTGAGCTGTGCTGGAGGTCAGGATGGCCTGGCAAAGCTGAAGAGCAGGTAACAGGATTTGTCTGTATCTTTCTAAAGGAGCCGGGATAAACACTGGAGTCTCTCGGAGCCCAAAAGGTCTGAGATAAGTAAAATAAATAAATAAATAAATAAATAATTTTAGCATACACGCATCAAAATTAATATTTGAAGTACACATGTAATGAGGAGCCACGTTCCACCA
Organism: Gastrophryne carolinensis; assembly: GCA_027917425.1. NCBI lineage: Eukaryota > Metazoa > Chordata > Amphibia > Anura > Microhylidae > Gastrophryne > Gastrophryne carolinensis. Next base: position 40,972,667 of record CM051238.1, read on the forward strand.
TGAAAACGTAAAGCAGTCTAAGCCCTGTTGGCGTGAACGGAGGGGACCGTGAGGCAAAAGATGCACGCTGCACGCTTCCGATTGGAGGAGTGTAAGCTGCCGCAGGGGGTGTTTATCCCCGCAGGATTGAGTTCTGCTATGAAAAAGTGAGCAGGACTTACAGACGGTGTACCTGTCTATGTGGACCAGAACCCTGCCTCATACCGGGCAGCAAGGTGGGTTTAGGTCCACTTAAAAAATTAAATCTGTAAAACCAGAAGGCCTTTTTTTTTTTTTTTACATTTGAAATATAAACCAATATTTGTTGTAACATTGTTACATTGTAATATTATAGAGAACGTCCAGGCTTTTCATAACCCTCCAGCCACCTCTCACACCCACCCATGCCAAGCCTGATTTGAGTATGGGGGCTGTGCACGTGACAGACAAGTACAGTTACCGTATGGATTGGGTGACTGACCTGTCACTCAAGACCCCCACTTCAGCTTCCGTTGCCCCTCAATGAATTGTTTTTTTTTTATGTTTTTGCCCAAATTGGCCTTAGCACAGGGGAAAGGGCAATGTTTACAAAATGCTCAGACTAAAGACTTCTTTAATGAACCAATCACTAGAATATATAAAAGGTAAACATCAATGTTTGAGCAGTAACAGCGGCCACTCCTTACCCGTGCTGGTCGATATCTGGACGCATGTCGTACACTTGGCACTGAGCCAGCCTTATAATGACCCCACATCTCAGCAGCTCCAATGCGCCTTGCTGGCTCTTGGCTACACGAGTTAAAAATGCCTTTAAAAAAAAAATCACCATTAACTTATTTTTACATAATTTATTACAGGCAGATGATTACAGATAAACAAATATGTCTGATGTTCAAGCCATCTCAGTTTTTTTTTTTTTTTTTTTTTTTTTAAGTGGACCAAAACCCACCCTGGAGTCTATGAGACTCCAAGGCAGGCTTACTCCCATCCCCTGTGGCATCCAGAATATGTGCAGCTGGAGAAGCAGATTGGATGAGCAGCCGCAGCTGCACCACGGGCTCCAGGAAAGGTGGGGGGGGGGGGGGGGGGGGCTTATACTACAATACTGCACTTTCAAATGTCTTCATTGCTATGTTAAAGTGGACCAAAACCCAGGATTTTCACTATACCGGGTTTTGGTCCACTTTAACATAGCAATGAAGACATTTGAAAGTGCAGTATTGTAGTATAAGTGGGCTAGCATTCAATAAGTGTTACTGGTTAAACAAAGCCTCAAACTTGTGTCTTATATTAATCAACTTCTAACAGTCAGTAGCATTTGGTGGTGTAATAGCAGAATGCCTTATAAGATATAAAAAAACATAAAAAGCAAATAAAGCACAAGAAAAAAAAACTCAACGTCCGCCTTCATTTATAGAAGCCATTACCTTATTTCAAAAATAAAGTAAAATGAAATAGAAATGCAGCAAAAACAGAAAAACATAATTTAGTGCTTTCCAGATGATGGTAAGTGTGACCTTGTAGAAGGGGAAAGGGAAAGGGAAACTACTACTATGGATGCAGGTCAGAATCAATAAAATGAAAAATACCATTTACTCACCTGTAAAATGGGTATTATAAGTATGTCACACACTCCGCTTCAGAATAGTCATTACACTTAGGTTATACTGTCCTGTAGAGGGCGATCTTGCAGAGATGTAAAGAAAAAAAGTGAGCCCGTCCCAGTCCATAAATACCTGGGACCTCCCACTCATTCCCCAGTATTAAGACAGCAGTAAAGGGACCAGGAAGAGCCAAATATAAACAGTAACACTAAAAAGGTTCACCATACAAAGGATCCAGAATACCAAAGGGTGGGGTGAAGCGGGGTGTGTGACTTACTTATAATACCCATTTTACAGGTGATTAATCACAAAATGGTATTTCTCTAAGTATGTCACACACCCTGCTTCAGAATAGTCATTACACTTGGGACATCCAATAGCAGTGTGCATAAAGGGCGGGGATCCAAAACAAGGCAATAATGCACAAACTTAAACCACTGCAGCTTGCAGAACTTTGCGGCCAAAAAACAGCATCCGCTGAGGCCCACACATCGACCTTATAAAACTTGGAAAAAGTGTGAGCAGAAGACCAAGTAGCAGCCTTACAAACTTGTTCAACAGAAGCCTGATGCTGAAAGACCCAGGAAGCCCCAACAGCACAAAGTAGAATGAGCAATAAGATGAAAAGGGGGAATCTTCCCCTTGGCAGAATAGGCCCAAACAATGGCCTGGAAGACTTGGTGGGCGCCAAACCTTTCCTAGGCCCAGAGGGCACCACGAAAAAAGGCGTCAGTCTTACGAAAGGAAGAAGTAGTCACCAAATACTACTTCACACAGCGAACCACATCCAAGGAATGCAAAACCCTCTCCTTGTCATTGCTGGGCTTAGGACACAAGGAGGGAAGAACAACGTCCTGATTAAGATGAAAGGCAGAAACCACTTTAGGAAGAAAACCTGGCTTGAAGCGGAAAACAACCTTGTCCTGATGCCTCTCAAAGGAGGGGCCTGAATGGACAAAGCCGCCAACTCTGAGACACGCCGAACTGAAGTGAAAGCAACCAAAAAGGCAACCTTTTGAGTGAGCATAGAAAGAGAAATATCCTGCAATGGCTCAAAAGGAAGACCCTGAAGAGCAGAAAGAACCAAATTCAAATCCCAACTGGGAGCATAGGCTTCCTAGGAGGCCGCACATGAGTAACCCCCTGGAAAAAAGTCTTAACAAGAGGATGAAGAGCAAAAGACCTTTGAAAGAAAAACCGCCAGGGCAGAAACATGCCCTTTTAACGTACTAAGCTGGAACCCCAAGTCCAGACCATGTTGCAGAAAATCCAAAATCCTAGGGATAGAAAACACCCTGCAAGGCAAGGCCCTGACCTCACACCAATCAATATAAGACCTCCAAGTCCTATAGTTGATGGCAGAGGAAGACTTCTTCCTAGCACTAACAAGAGTCTGAATCACAGCATCAGAAAGACCTTCCTCCTTTAAGATGGAGGTTTCAGCAGCCACGCTGTCAAAGCCAGCGTTGGTAAATTGGGGTAAAGTAGTTGACCCTGAGTGAGCAGATCCGGCAGAAGGGGCAGATCGAACTGATCCACTGCCAGCCGAACGACGCCTGCGAACCAAACCTGCCTTGGCCATCTTGGAGCCACCAGGATTGCTGGCGCCCCTTCTAGAGCCAGCTTGCGCACCACCATACCCACCATAGGGAACGGAGGGAACAGGTACAGGAACCCCAGATCCCTCCAGCTCAGAGACATGGCATCCGCTGCCAAAGCCAGAGGATCCCGCGAGAGAGACAAATGCCGGAAGCTTGTGATTGTGACGAGAGGCAAAGAGATCCACCTCCAGAGTCCCCCACTTCTGCCAAAGTGACCGAAAAACCATGGGATTGAGAGACCATTCCCCCCCGGTGAGATGAACACCTGCTCAGGGAGTCCGCCTCCGTGTTCTCCACTCCCGGAATGTACACCGCCGAGATGCATGGGACATTGCTCTCTGCCCAGGCAAGAATCAAGGACACTTCCCTGAGGGCACTCCTGCTGCGAGTCCCTCCCTGGTGATTGATGTAGGCGACCGCCATCCGATTGTCCAACCAAACTTGAACCAGTAAGCCCTGTAACTGAAGAGTCAAGTGAAACAGAACCAACCTGATGGCTCTCAGCTCCAAAACATTGATGGGGTCGTGAGCCTCCTGAGGCCCCCACAGTCCCTGAAACTGAAGATCCTTCCAGAAACCCCCTCAACCTGAAAGGCTGGCATCCGTGGTGACTGTCTCCCAATGAGGGGTCAGAAAGGATCTGCCCCTCATCAGATTGCTTGGTTCCATCCACCACCAAAGGGAATGCCGAACCCGGGGGGGACATCAGAAAAGACTGATCCAACGACAGCGGACACCTGTCCCAAACCGCCAAAAGATGGAGCTGGAGCGTCCTTGTGTGAAACTGAGCAAAGGGAACCGCCTCGAAGGAAGCCACCATCAATCCCACCAGTCTCATCCCCCGCCGGAATGACGGACGAGGGTGGAACAGAAGAAGCTGAATCAAATCCTGAAGCAACAGAACCTTGGGTCGAGGAAGGAACACCCTGGCCTGAGAAGTATCCAGAGACATTCCCAGAAATGACACCACCCTGGACGGGGAGAGGGAAGACTTGGGATAGTTGAATCTCTCCAGAGTGGATACCACAGCTCTGGTGTCTAGCTCCGCTTGGCTGAGAGATCGTCCAGATATGCCACGATGCGAATACCTTAGGCTCTGAAAAGGGCCATCACCCCTGCCAGCACCTTGGTAAAAACCCCTGGAGCCGAGGTAAGGCCGAACGGAAGGGCCGCAAACTGAAAATGCTGATTTTCCACCACGAACCTGAGAAATCTCTGGTGTGCCGGGAAGATAGGTACATGTAGATATGCATCCTTGATGTCTATGGACGTCATGAAGTCCCCCTGACAAAGTGAATTTATGACTGAACGCAGAGTTTCCATGCGGAACTTCCTGGGACGGATAAACCTGTTGAGGAGCTTCAGATCCAGGATGGGACGAACGGAGCCTTCCTTCTTGGCCACCGTGAACAGATTGGAATAGTAGCCCAGGCCCCTTTCCGAGGAAGGCACCGGGCAAATGACAGCCATGTCCAGAAGATTCCTTACTGCCGCTCAGAGCCCTTGTGCGGCCAGAGGATCCGAAGACACCCGAAACCTGAAGAATATGGGAGGGGACCGGATCTCGAACTCCAGCTTGTAACCGGAAGACACCACTTCCAGAATACATCTGTCTGAGACCTCCTGGCCCCAGACCTGGAAGAAGTGTCGCAGCCGTCCCCCCACCCGCAAGGGTGAGGGCGCCCCCTCATTGCTGAGCTGGCTTGGCAGCGGGCTTGGGCTTAGAACCCTAGGTGAGGTGTGACCTGGACAGGCACATCCTCTGCCCTGTTCCAGGAATCACCTCTGGGAGGAAGAGAAGGCCAATCCCCTGCCCGCCCTGGCCCCACGAAAGGAAGGGTTAAAGGAGCCCCCCCCCCCCCCCCGAAAGGGACGACGCTGCTTCTTTCGCTGAGGTAACTTGTCTCCTTTCGCGACCGAATCCAATTTTTCTCCAAAAAGCCGCAACCCCACGAAGGGAAGACCCGTAAGCGACTTCTTAGCCACAAAATTAGCTGCCCACTGGCGCAACCAAACCGACCGTCGAATAGCCACCAGCAAGGCCAAAGTTCTACTACACATCACCATGGTGTCATCCAGGGTGGCTAGCACAAAGGACATGAACAATTCGCACCGCTTAAGGGCGGTGAACTCATCACTAGCCGGGTCAAGCCTGGAAGTAGTCAACAGGTCCCTAACAACCGACCTGGTAGCTACCAGCAAAAGTGCCGAAGCACAAACAGGCCGCAAGGCCGAAACGACACTGGCAAAACCGTGACAAGCCATCTGATCAATGCGCTTGTCCTCACCATCTTTTAGGGTGGTGGAGTCAGGAAAATGCAAATTAGAAGAATTAGACAACCCCCAACACGAGGGCATCAACCTCAGGAGGGAACGACCAGAGCTTCACCGCGTCCACCGGAAAGGGATATTTCTTATCCTAGCCCTGAGGAACACCCGGAAGCAGAGTAGGCCTCTCCCATTCCTTAAGAATGATGCCATCAAAATGCTTTTGATTTGGGAATTCCAAGCGCAGCTTAGAAGTCCCAAAGAACTCCCCCTTCTGCGGAGGAGCCTCCTCTGGAGGAGAAATAGCCAGAACTTCGAAAAGATGAGCCAGGACCTTAGGGGTATCCACGGCATCCCCCTGTCCCTGCTCGGTATCAGCGCCAACAAATTGCTGATCGTCAGAACATCAGATTCCTCAAATAATTCCCCTTCCTCTAGCGGGGAATAATCAGACCAGTCAAGTGAATCAAACTCATCAAAATCAAAGGCCGGCGCGGCTGAAGACAAGTGCTTTCTCTTAGCCGTGGCCTTTCTGGCCACAGCGCTAGAAAATAATTTCTCAAGATTGGCCAATCTGGCACACACATCAGATTGCGACTCCCCACCCGTGACGACATCACTCGGGGTACGGATCAGACTGGGTGGGGTGGGTGATGAGGCCAGCGGTGCTGACTTAGAAGCCTGGGCCCCCGACTGCCACGTACCCCACACACTGCCGGTATTGCCCCGAAGGGAGACCAAGCCCGGTATCCTGGGAAGCCTCCATATGGTGATGTATAGGTAGTCGCAATGTTCAGAGGGAATTACGCAGTAATGCAACCCGGGATGCCCCTTTAAGTCCCAAGTGGGAGGAATTTGATATGAACCCAATTTAACCCAGGGACCATAGGACCGGGAGAACCCCCTTTATGAGCAATAAGGGTCCACCTGGAAGACATAATAATAGGCAATTCAGCACACAAGCACTATGTCCCACAACCAAAGCATATACACAATTTTACATATGAAAAGATGCAGAGCAAATGAGGCACAGAGGGCCACTCACAGCACAATGGCAGCCGTCCAGCGCGGAAACAAAGTAAAGAGCAAAGGGAGAAGAAGAAGAAGGGCCAGCGCGGTTCGCGCGCCGCGCCCGGCCCCGCCCCCTCCTCGAACACAACGCAGCTCCCAGCCAGTGGCCGGGCTCTGCAATGTCGCCAGCGGCACGGGGGGGGGGGGGGGGGCGGGCCGAAGACGAACGTGCCGAGCGCCCGGCCCCGCCCCCCCCCCCATCACCGCACCTGAGGGGAAGAAGCTCTCCCACCGCCAGCTCTGCTAGCAACGGCCGGCGCCGGCTCCAATAAACAAGTGAAGTAAGTAAAACACACACACAGATTCTCTCATGTGGCCGTTCTGAAGGATTACTACCAAGTTACCCAAAGGGAGATAAGGCCCCCCCCCCGGGAGCAAGGGCGAACCGGGAGAGGGGGAATCCACACTGGAGGTGGAAGGCAAGGGACGGGGTCTCACGGTGGAGCGTAGCTCCTAAGCACCATAGGGTGCCGTCTACCCTTGTCTGGACCAGCAGCCTAGGCTGGGAGGCAAGGTAAACCAAAAAGAGGGCCGGGAGTCACCCCGGCTACCTGCAAGGAGGAGACATCCATCTTCTGACTTGCTCCCCGACTGCGGAGATGAAAGACTGGGGAATGAGTGGGAGGTCCCAGGTATTTATGGACTGGGAGGGGCTCACTTTTTTTCTTTACATCTCTGCAAGATCGCCCTCTACAGGACAGTATAACCCAAGTGTAATGACTATTCTGAAGCAGGGTGTGTGACATACTTAGAATATATATATGAACATTCCCTCTTTCCATTTACACCACTTGATTTGAGATTCCTATCTTTGCATTGTAAGCTTTAGTGGCTAATAAAGGTGAAATAAAGCCCAAGAGGCACCAATAGCACGAGTAGAATGAGCAGTAAGGTGGAAAGGAGGTTTCTTTCCCTTAGCAGAATAAGCCTGAATAACAGCCTGACGGATCCACTTGCTGATAGTGGATTTAGCAGGAGCCTGGCCCTTCTTAGGACCAGACGGAACCACAAAGAGAGCATCAGTCTTCCTGAAGGGTTCAGTAGCCACCAAATAAATCTTCACAGCCCTAACATCATTAAGAGAATGTAAAACCCTTTGCTTGGGGTTACTAGGATTATGAAAAGCAGACACAACCTTAGGCAGAAAGTCAGTTTTAAAGCGAACCACCACCTTGTCCTGGTGTCTTTCAAAATAAGGAGGCTTGATGGAAAGCGCCGCCAATTCAGAAACACGCCTGACTGAGGTAATAGGCACCAAAAAGGCTACCTTGACCGTAAGAGTGGATAAAGCCGCCTCCTACAAAGGGCAGACAAAACCAAGTTCAAATCCCAAACAGGTAACATAGGCTTGCGTGGAGGACGCACATGAGTAACATCTTGAAAGAAGCTCTTAACCAGATGATGCTGAGCAAAAGACCTTTGGAAAAACACAGCAAGAGCAGAGACATGGCCCTTCAACGTACTAAGCTGAAAACCCATATCCAAACCATTTTGTAAGAACTCCAAAATCCTGGGAATTGAGAACACCCAACATGGAAGTGATCTGGACTCACACCAGTCAATGTAAGCACGCCAAACCCGGTAGTAAATGGTGGAAGAAGACTTTTTCCTGGCTCTGATCATGGTATTAACTACAGAGGCCAGCAACCCCTTATCCATCAAGATGGAGGTTTCAGCAGCCAGGCCGTCAAAGCCAGCGTTTGTAAATTGGGGTGGCGGAGCCGTCCTTGAGTGAGCAGGTCCGGCACCAGGGGCAGTACGAACTGATCTACCGCCAACTGTACGATTTCTGCTAACCAAATTTTTCTTGGCCAACACAGGGCCACCAGAATGGCTGGCACTCCTTCCTGGGCTATTTTGCACAGTACCTTGCCCAGCAGAGGTAACGGAGGAAAAACAAAGGAGCTGAAAGTTCTTCCAAGACATTGTCAGAGCATCCACTGACAGGGCCAGGGGATTCTGTGACAGGGATTCAAAAATTGGGAGCTTGTGATTGTGACGTGAAGCAAAGAGATCCACATCCGGCTGACCCCAGCGGAGACACAGAGAATGAAACACCCTGTTGCTGAGGGACCATTCTCCCATGCGGGAGGCCCCCCTGCTCAGAGAGTCTGCTTCCAGATTCTCCACTCCCGGAATGTACACCGCTGAGATACAGGGAACATTGTCCTCCGCCCAGGACAGAATCAGGGATACTTCCTTGAGAGCCCTCTTGCTCCTGGTTCCTCCCTGATGATTGATGTAAGCCACCGCTGTCTTGTTGTCTGAGCGAATCTGAACTGCCAGACCCCAAAGGTGCAAGGTCAGCTGGTAAAGCACTAATCTTACTGCCCTCAGTTCCAGAATGTTGATTGGGGCATGGGCCTCTTGAGGACCCCACTGCCCCTGGAATTTCAGGGACCTCCAAAACCCCCCCAACCTGTCAGGCTGGCATTCAAGGTGACCACCTTCCAGCAGGGAGTCAGAAAAGATCTGCCCAGAAGCAGATACCTTGGGTCCAGCCACCATGACAGAGACCGTCTGACCAGAGGGGGCAGAACAAAAACCTGGTCCAAAGATCCTGGGTCCCGATCCCACACAGACAAGAGATGAACCTGGAGAGGCCTCATGTGAAACTGAGCGTATGGGACAGCCTCGAAGCTGGACACCATCAGACCCACCAGCTGCTGTTTGATGGACGGATGAGGACAAGACAGAAGAAGCTCTATCTTCAGCTTAGGGAGAAATACCTTGACTTGAGAGGTATCTAGAGTCATTCCCAGAAAAGTCTTTATCCTGGAAGGAGACGGGGAAGATTTGGGAAGATTGATCACCCATCCAAACTTTTCCAGAGTGAAGATGACCGTCCGAACATCCAACTCTGCTTGTTGTAAAGTCTGGGAAGCTACAAGAATGTCATCCAGATAAGGAAGAATGCGAATGCCCTGAGACCTCAGCAGAGCCATTACTCCCGCCAACACCTTGGTGAACACCCTGGGAGCCGAAGTAAGGCTGAGCCACAAACTGGTAATGCTGATCTTCCACTGCGAACCTGAGAAATGTTTGATGGCCTGCAAAAATTGGCACGTGAAGGTAAGCATCCTTGATGTCTATAGAGGCCAAGAAGTCCCCTGGGCGAAGAGAATTTATGGCAGAACGCAGAGTCTCCATGCGAAAGTGCCTGACAAATTTGTTGAGGAGCTTAAAATCCAGGATAGGCCTGACTGACTTTTTTGGAACAGTGAAAAGATTGGAATAATAGCCAATGTCCCTTTCCCACAGAGGAACAGGGCAAATGACCCCCAAATCCAGTAGATTTTGGACAGCCAAGCACAGACACTGAGCTGACAGGGGGTCCTGAGCCATCCGTGATTTTGTGAATCTTGGGGGCGTCCAGGCGATACACTCTATCTTGTAACGGGAGGAGACTACCTCCTGAATCCACCGGTCTGAGACAAGACGTCTCCAGATGTGAGCAAAAAAACGAAACCGTCCCCCCCCACCCAGATGGTTGAGGGCGCCCCTTCATGCCTGCGGTGGTTTGAGAGAGGATTTTGGCTTAGAACCCCAGGAAAGACCGGGCCTGCCACGTCCTCTGCCCCATGACTCACCACGGCATCCAGCGGGGGGAGCTCCCCTTCCTCTTCTGGGGGAATAAAAGGGGGAGAGAGCAACTCTGGCCCCCTGAAAGGGCCTGAGTGGCTTCTTGTGTTGAGGCAGCTTACCTTCCTTGGCAAACAGATCCAGACGTTCTCCAAAAAGGCGCAGTCCTTAAAAAGACCCTTCTTAGCAGCAATATCAGCCATCCATTGGCACAGCCAAACAGAACGGCGTAAGGCAACCAGCATGGCAGAGGTTCTGGCACACATTCTAATGGCATCTTCTTGGACAGCAAGAACATAAGAAGTAAATTCCTAACAATACATAAGCCAGTTGAATACATCTCTGCCTAATGCCGCAGAACCACCCTCCAAGGCACTTCTGATCAGTCTTCTAATTGCCACAGTAGTAATAGCAGATGCACACACAGGATGCAGAGTGGTCCTTGCACAGGCAAAACCATGTGTGGCCAGCTGATCAATGAGTCGGTCTTCCACATCTTTTAAGGAGGTAGTGTCAGGTGAATGCACCACAGAGGTGTGGGATAATCCCAGAATTGATGCCTCTACCTCAGGAGGGGAACACCATAATTTAGAGGTATCCAGGGGAAAGGGATACCTCTTGTCCCAGCTTTTAGTTACACCTGGAAGTCTGCTGGGCTTTTCCCATTCATGCAAAACAAGATTGTTAAAATGAGCCTGAGCAGGGAATTCCCAGCGTGGTTTAGTAGCACAAAATAATTCTCCCTGTTGCTGCGGCAAACAGAGGAATTATCCATCAAATGCTGTGTCTTGCAAATAGCTTTGTGCGGCTCATAACTACCCATACGCTTCACCAGATCAGCCAATCTAGTAGCGAATTCAGACTGGGCATACCCAGAAGCATGAGCCACAACCGGAGCCGAATGCAAGAGAGAGGGAGCAGGTAAGGTCTCAGGGGAAGCTGCCCTCAGCAGGGGCATCCCAGACAACCGCGCAACAGTCTGCTGGGCGCAGGAGAGACAGACTTTGAAGTCGCCAGGTACAGGGGAAATCCCACAATCAGTACAGAACCGGCCTTGTCCCGAAGGAACCCCGGACTCGTTGCCTTGAGAAGCCTCTATATGGTGATTATTATGGCTCGCAAGGCCAAATGGGAGTAATGCCAAAGCAAACCCGGGATGCCCGCTAAGCACCGCAAGGGAATTGGGAGGATTTAGAATACAAGATAAATTCCCTTAATGAAAACTAAAGGCCGGGAGAAACCACTAGTTCTATAGGCCTAAAAGACAAGATAAAATCCCGTAAGTACAAGAATGTAACATTAAAAGATAGAGACAAAATGGCGCCGAGACATTCACCTCGAGGGGCGGACCGCGGGGGAGCGACGCAAAATGCGTCACTCGCCCCGCCCACCTCCCTCCGAAGAGCGCGAAGGAACGTGCTCACATGACTTGGACAGCCAATGGCTGCGCCGTTAGAATTCTGAGGTAAATGTCGCCGCCCTCTGCCCCGGCGGTGTACAGTAGCACAAAAAAACTATTCTGTGATTTGTAGAATTGATATTATGAGTATACAGTACGTCCTGCTCCAGATTAGATTACTTACACTTGGGTATTACTCCGCCAGATGGCGCTGGACTGCAGAGACAGTGAAATTGGCTTCTCCCGGCCCCTCAAATACCAGGGACCTCCCACCAATCCCCAGCATTGAAAAGCAGTTAACGAGAAGCAGGGAGAATTAAACAGAACCAAACTGGTAACTATAACAATGAGAACAATCACCATACAGGGGATCCAGGATAATGCAAAACCAAGAGTGGGGTGGAGCAGGATGTACTGTATACTCATAATATCAATTCAACAGGTGAGTAATCACAGAATTGTATTATTCTTAGTATACAGTACGTCCTGTTCCAGATTAGATTACTTATACTTGAGACATCCAATAGCAGTGTCCATAAAGTAGGGTGGGATCCCCAAAGGTAACAGCAGACAGGTCATACCACCGCCGCCTGCAGAACCTTGTGGCCAAAAGCAGCATTAGCTGAGGCCCTAACATCAACCTTGTAAAACTTTGAAAAGGTATGAACAGAAGACCAAGTGGCGGCCTTGCAAACTTGTTTAACAGAAGCCTGGTCCTGAAAAGCCCAAGAGGCACCAATAGCACGAGTGGAATGAGCAGTAAGGCGGAAGGGAGGATTCTTCCCCTTAGCAGAATAGGCTGAATCACGGCCTGATGGATCCATTTGGTGGTAGTAGACTTGGCAGGTGCCAAACCCTTCCTAGGACCAGAAGGGACCACAAAAAGAGTATCAATTTTTCTGAAAGGTGCAGTAACCACCAGATAGTACTTCAGACACCTAACCACATCCAAAGAATGCAAGACCCTCTCCTTAGCGTTACTAGGATTAGGGCACAAGGAAGGAAGAACAATATCCTGATTCAAATGAAAGGCAGACACCACCTTAGGCAGAAAATCTGGCTTGAAGCGAAACACCGCCTTGTCCTGGTGTCTCTCAAAGTAGGGGGGCTGGATGGAAAGCGCCGCCAACTCAGACACACGCCACCAAGAAGACAACCTTGAGAGTAAGAATGGCCAGGGCAGCATCCTGCACAGGTTCAAAGGGAGCACCCTGCAAGGCAGACAAGACCAAGTTTAAATCCCAAACAGGCAACATAGGCTTACGTAGGGGACGCACACGAGTAACCCCCTGGAAAAAAGTCCTGACCAGAGAATGCTGGGCAAAGGACCTCTGGAAGAAAACAGCCAGGGCAGAGACATGACCCTTCAGAGTACTGAGCTAGAGCCCCAACTCCAACCCATGTTGCAGGAGCTCCAGGATCCTGGGAATAGAGAACACACGACAGGGAAGAGACTTAGACTCACACCAGTCAATGTAGGTACGCCAAACCCTATAGTAAATGGAAGAAGAAGAATTCTTCCTAGCCTTTATCAACCACAGAGGCACACAGCCCCTTCTCCATCAAGATGGAGGTTTCAGCAGCCAGGCCGTCAAAGCCGGAGTTTGTAAATTGGGATGGCGTAAGTGACCCTGAGTGAGCAGGTCTGGCACCCTGGGCAGAGCGTACTGATCTACTGCCAGGTGCACAACGTCTGCGAACCACACTCTTCTTGGCCACCTGGGGGCCAGCAGTATTGCTGGCACCCCCTCCTGAGCTATCTTGCACAGAACCCTGCCCAACAGGGGAAACGGAGGAAAGACATACAGGAGCTAAAAGTCCTGCCATGACATTGCTAGAGCATCCGTGGCCAAGGCCAGAGGATCCTGGGACAGGGAGACAAAGGCTGGGAGCTTGTGATTGTGATGGACCCAAACAGATCCACATCTGGTTGGCCCCAACGGTGACACAGAGATTGGAACACCCTGTTGCAGAGGGACCATTCTCCCAGGCGAGAGGTCCCCCTGCTCAGAGAGTCTGCCTGCAGATTCTCCACCCCCGGGATGTACACAGCTGATATACAGGGAACATTCTCCTCTGCCTAGGCCACGATCAGAGACACTTCCCGGAGGGGCCTCTTGCTCCGGGTCCCTCCCTGAAGACTGATGTAGGCAACCGCCGTCTGGTTGTCCGAGCGCACCTGAACAGGCAGGCCCCGAAGGTGATGAGTCAAATGAGTCAGAACCAACCTGATCCAGAATGTTGATAGGTGTGTGTGGGCCTCCTGAGGGCCCCACCTCCCTTGGAACTGCAGGGACTTCCAGAACCCCCCCCCCAACCTGTCAGACTGGCATCCGTGGTGACCGTCTCCCAGGAGGGGGCCAGAAAGGATCTACCCACCAACAGGTTCCTGGAGTCCAGCCACCACGAGAGGGACCGCCTGACCAGGGGGGAAAGCACAAGGACCCGGTCCAGCGACGCAGGATCCCTGTCCCATACTAACAAGAGGTGGAACTGAACATAAGGGACCGCCTCGAAGCACGCCACCATCAGGCCCACCAGCTGCATTCCCTGCCTGATGGAAAGATGAGGGCAAGATAGCAGGAACTGAACCTGCGTAATCAGACTGTCCACCTTCTGCAGAGGAAGAAAAATCCTTGCCTGAACTGTATCCAGATTCATTCCCAGGAGGGGTGTCACCAAGGAGGGAGACAGGGAAGACTTGGGATGGTTGATCACCCAGCCAAAGGACTCCAGCTGGGTATTCAACTCTGCCTGTTGTAGGGACTGGGAAGTGATGAGAATGTCGTCCAGGTAGGGCAGCACGCGGATGCCCTGAGACCTGAGCAGAGACATCACTCCTGCCAGCACCTTGGTGAACACTCTGGGAGCTGAAGTGAGACCGAAGGGCAATGCCCCAAATTGGTAGTGCTGATCCTGCAGAGCGAACCTGAGGAACCTTTGATGACCTGGAAACACAGGAATATGAAGGTAAGCATCTTTGATGTCCACAGACGTCATGAAGTCCCCTGGACGCAGGGAACTGATGGCAGAGCGCAGAGTTTCCATGCGAAATCACCTGCACCTGACAAATTTGTTGAGGATTTTCAAGTCCAGGATGGGCCTGACTGACCCATCTCTTTTGGGCACGGTGAACAGATTGGAATAGAAGCCCTAGCCCCTTTCTCGTAGGGAACCTGACAGATGACCCCCAGCTCCAGAAGGCTTTGCACCGCCAGAACCAGAGCCTGAGCTGACACAGGGTCCTGAGAAATGTGGGATCTGATGAATCTTGGGGGGGGGGGGGGGGGGGCAGGCAGCAAACTATCTTGTAACTGGAGGACACTACCTGCTGAATCCACCGGTCTGAGACATAAAGCCTCCAGACGTGAGCAAAGTGCTGAAGCCGTCCCCCCACCCGAATGGGTGAGGGCGCCCCTTCATGCCTGAGGGAGCTTGGGAGAAAACTTAAGCTTAGAGCCCCAGGAGGAGCCAGGGCGACCACGTCCTCTGCCCCTATCCCAGAAATCTCCTCGGGCCCCTGTGAGGGAGACCCCCCTCCCCTGTCTGGCACCACGGTAGGGGAAATAAAAGGAGCCCTGTCCCCGAAAGAGCAGAGACTGCCGCCTGCGCTGGGGCAACCTGCCTCCCTTAGCAAAAAGGTCCAGGCGTTCCCCAAACAGGCGTATTCCTTTGAAGGGAAAACCAGTGAAAGCCTTCTTGGCAGCGTTGTCAGCAGCCCACTGGCGCAGCTAAACCGAGCGGCGTATAGCCACCACAAGGGCAGAGGTTCTGCCACACATTCTAATGGTATCATCCAAGGCAGAGAGGACATAAGTCACAAAAACCTCACAACGAGAGAGAGCATTAAACTCCTCACTAGACATCATCAGGGGCACCATCAAGGATACTTCTAAGCAGGGTTCTAATAGCCACAGCCGTAATGGCAGAGGCACAAACCAGGCGCAGCGCCGTCCCCACACACGCAAAGGCATGGGACGCCAGCTGATCAATGCGCCGGTCCTCAGCATCTCGCAGCGTAGTAGAGTCAGGGGAGTGCATGACAGAGGTGTTAGATAACCCTAGGACCGGGGCATCCACTTCAGGAGGGGATGACCAACACTTCATCACATCAGCAGGAAAGGGATACCTCTTATCCCAACTCTTAGGTACACCGGGAAGCCTGCTGGGACGCTCCCATTCCCTGAGTACAAGATTATTAAAATGGGCTTGCTCAGGAAATTCTAAGCGTGGCTTAGCAGTATGAAACAATTCCCCCTGTTGCCTGGGGGCCGCAACCGGGGGAGAGATAGACAGTACCTCAAAAATCTGAGCCAACAGTTAATCAGTATCATCTGGGACCCAGGGGTCAGAGCCGGAATCATCATGACCCCAGGGCCTCTCATCAGATGACTCTGAGTCAGAGAATAACTCTCCTTTTTCTAAAGGGGTATAGCCAGACAGATCCAAAAACTCATCAGCTTCCATAGGGAAAAGAGCGACATCAGGCGTTAAGTGTCACTTTTTTGCAGAGGCCTTACACGCCAAGGTATTAGCAAGCAACTTCTCAACACTAGCCAGTCTAGTAGACACATCAGGCTGAGAATCCCCACTTGTATGCAACTCAATGGGAGTCAGATTTAAGCTTGGGGGAGTAGGTGAAGCCATACGGGGCGCAGGCCCAGCTACTGGTAAACCAGGCTGCAGTGCAAGCACCTGCTGGACACAAGGTACACAGACCCGCACATTGTCAGCACTAGTAGGGGACACCCCACAAGCTACACACAGCCGGGCTTGTCCCGAAGGAACCCCAAGCACATTATCCTGAGACGCCTCCATATGATTATAGCGGCACAATAGGCCGATAGGGATTCACGCTATAAAGCAACCCGGGATGCCCCAATAGCCTGCTAGGGAAGTGAAAGTAATTTACACACTAGGCCTCACGTTAAGTAACTAAATAGAGGGAGTAGGGCCGGGAGAAACCAATAGAGGTCGGCCCCTCTGAAAGACATAAGCAAAGGTTAACTGACATGTGAAATGACAAATGGTAAATAAAGCCACCCGCGAGGGCATTCACGGACCGCAGTAGGTAGATGCCAGTCACGCAGCAGCCGGATCCAGAAAAAATGGCGCCGGGTATACCTCGAGGGGCGGGCCGCGGGGACAGTGACGCGGAACGCGCCCCCCCCCCCCAAAGAGCGCGAGTCCGCACACGTGACAAGCAGCTAATAACGGCGCACCAGCAACTGAGCTAACGCCGCCACCAAGCGCGGAACACAGTGGAAGCGCGCGAGGCGGCAAATTTAAAAAAGCATCCAGTGCAACCAAGTCAGCGCGGCGACTGACACCAACCAGAAGCACATAATACAGTGAAGCACCAAGGCAAATTCACCCCCCCGAGAGCTACAAGGGAAAGCAAGGGAGGACAGCGGCCACTTAACATAGGACCCACCGATAGACAGGGGCAAGGGGCAATAGGGCGGGAGGGGCATCCCATAGAGGCTCACCATATGCCTATACCGCCTACCCTTTGGTGAGGGATTGCGATGGAGCAGCGCTCCTAAGCACCTGGCAGCGGTGCTGCCTACCGTCACCCGACCAGCGCAGCCAAGGCTGGGAGGCACATTAATAATGATCGGGTGGGAATAGTCATACAGGGCCGCAGGCTAATAGCCCCGCTCACCTGCGAGAAGAGAGAGAGACATCTTCTTGTCCTTCGCAGTCCAGACTGCAGAGAAGATCTGGGGAGTGGTGGAAGGTCCCTGGTATTTGAGGGGCCGGGAGGAGCCAATTTCGCTGTCTCTGCAGTCCAGCGCCATCTGGCGGAGTAATACCCAAGTGTAAGTAATCTCATCTGGAGCAGGACGTACTGTATACTAAGAATATAGATACAGTTCTATCAAATTAAACGCGGAACACTGCCTATGCGCTCCAAATAAAAACAGAACATAAAACCCAAAGGTGCCACACAATATTGCATGTAATAAATAAACCCCCCCCCCCCCCTTCCCCAAGGAGATTAAGAGGAACGAGGGGAGACAACAGTAATGGAACCACTATAGATGGAAAGGGGGACAGGTACACAAAAGCGGGCAGGGCATCCCATAAGGCTCACCATAGCCTAAACCATCTACCCTTTGGTGGGGGAGTTGCGGCAGAGCATAGCTCCTTGGCACCTAAAATGGTGCTGTCTACCATCACCCGAACGTTACAGCCAAGGCTGGGATGCATTTAAGTAATACAGAACGGGTGGGGAATAGCTCAACAGGTCCATAGGGCCAAAGACCCCGCTCACCTGCCTGAAAGAAAGAGCCACTTGCTCGTCCTGGCAGTCCGAGACTGCAGAGAAAAACTGGGGTATTGTGGGAGTTGTCTCGGTATATATAGGCCGGGAGGGGCCACTTTTTCTGCTCTGCAGTCACGTGACATCTGAAGATGAATAACCCATGAGTAAGGATATCTTCCGGAACGGGACGGGATGTACACAAAGAATATAATTTAGTGCCCAGATAACCAGCGAAGCTTCTTCCTGGTAAGCCTAACCCAATCATGCACACCGTAGTGATCAAGAGAGCACTTGCCTCTCCAGTGAGATGCAGAGCAGACCTGAAGTGTTGCCTTAGTTAAAATGTCAGAGGGTTCAACCCCCCATAAATCTGACCCTTCTTAGGCCTGAAGCGCACCTACTGAGGTGACGTTTGAAACTGAATTGGCAAGGCTGAACCTTGTCATACAAAGCCCCAGGCCAAGCCTAGATGCAGAGCCCAACAACCATATCCTACTAGTATAGAGGAGCCTGCTTCCCACCTGGAAAAGAAGTATACTAAAGGAAGACAGGACTTGCAGGTATCAGTAGTCACCAGTTCTGTAGGTAGTGAAGCAGACAGCACACCTGGATAAACCTGGTGGGTTCCCAACCAAATACCGGCCACAGCCAGAACTGCTTAGCTTCTGAGATTCAACTGGATCCTGCACCATCCGGATGGAGTGGATGTCGACCAAACTCCCCCAGGGCAGAGTCTATTACTCTCGAGCACCAGAAGAACATTTGTTACCTGAAGTGGCGGGGTACAGAGTTAGCCATCAGCTGGTGATGTGTGTGAGAGAACCGAGAGAAGGCGGGTTGCAAATTGGGTGGGAGGAAGGGTTGGTTCCCAACGTTTCCTGTACCATTAGAAAAGAGGGTCTGGCGCCTAGTCAGCATGGTGCCGTCCCCTTTACAGCCAATCCAGCGGCGGGATGCTCTCCCTGCTTTGAGATTTTTTTTAATTAACTGGAGTCAAGCTCAATTACAAGGCAGGGTGGGGTGGTGCACAGGTGGAGGTAGTCAGGCAGGAAACCTTCCCTCCTGCAAAGAATAAGGGGTGGGCCCTCGCTGAGGGAACTTTATTGCAGCGTCAGGAGCTGCCCAGGAGTGGAGAAGCTCCCTTCGGAACGGGGGCTTCTCCTGGAAGGGCCATAGCTGCCGGTGCCTACCTCACACAACCTCCCACCGCCAGGGAACTTCACTAACCCCTAGTATATAACCATGCTGGGTGACACAAAGAGATTTCTCCCTCTGTAGCCGGGACAGAAGGAGAGTAAACAGTAAGGATCCCACAACCCCCGACCACACACAAGGTCCCATACCAGTCCTCGCCTCACTACATTATAAAAGATAGGAGCAGTAAAAGGGGTGCTAGACTACAAGTCCCAGCATTATTTTTTCTTTTATTTTTTTTTTAGGTGCACATGGGGGTCTTGGGGAGGGGGGCACCACAGGGTCTGAAGTTAGATGGCAAGCCTATAAAACCACCTGTCCGGCTGGTTGAGGCTCCTGTCAGATGGAGGCCTCCCCACTCTTGGTCCAGTTCCCCTCATGCTGGCTCTTCTATGTACACATG
Organism: Gastrophryne carolinensis; assembly: GCA_027917425.1. Lineage (NCBI taxonomy): Eukaryota > Metazoa > Chordata > Amphibia > Anura > Microhylidae > Gastrophryne > Gastrophryne carolinensis. The sequence continues at coordinate 40,992,036 of CM051238.1, forward strand.
GCAGGAGTGGACGTTCTGTGTCCTGGCAAAATGAGGGAACACAGGGCACACATAGCTAGTGATCTCTGTCTTGGCCCTTTGTAATAAAATTCCTTAAAAAATTTAAGATAAACAAATGGGAAGGAATAAAAAATAAAGAAAATGTCTCACAGCCTAAAGCTGATGAGAACAAGCTACCATCTCCTGCCAAGCTGGAGAATGAACTGGGGAGGAAAAGGAAGTGGGAAGGGGATATCCAGCTCACATCTGCCATCTCCTGGCTCCAGGAGAATATTATCCACGTGTAAAGAATAATTAGCTTCTGTAATTGAGTTAATTCAATCCTCTTTAAGGCCTGAGATCTAGTAGGAGGAGCTTCACTCATTTAAAACAGCAATGTAAAGTAAAGCAGCAGTAACTATACAAATATCCCATTTGTTGTCTCCAAATCTTGGGAGCCTTACCTACCATTTTAGACTCATAGATGCAGAGAGCCTTTAGCCCTGGAGACTGAGGCATCAGAAGGTTTTGCAGGATGTTGTCATCTTGGGCGAGACTGTCCACCAGCACCTTAAGGTAACCGCTGTTGGACAGATAGAGAAGCCATTGTTGCTGTCTGTCCATAGAAACTATCCGGTCTAATAGGGCCAAAGCCAGCATCTGGAATAATAGAGAAAGCATCATGTGATGTGAGGTCTCATGGCTGCCAAGCATCAGAAAGCGGAACTGGCGCTTCTTACCCTGCAGATTTCATATCCATCACATGCATCTCTGCAGACCACCTCCATCAGTGTGGCCCAGTAGCTCTCAAATATTGCCAGGTTGTCTCTCTGCAGTTTACTAAAGACATCTTCAGGTGCCGTCAGCCTCTCCCACATGGTCCTGTTAGCTGGAAAAAATAAAGTTGTTACAGTATTCATATGTATTATTAAGTGAACCAGAGTTTAGGGTGACAGTGAATGTTGAACCAGACAGGCCCCTTTAGGGACTTATATGCAGATAGAACACCCCCACCCTACTGCAAACACATTAAAAAGGGAACAAAACCCACCCGCCCAGCCGCTGGCCTTCCCAAATTGGGATGCCTCGTTATGTGAATGGCTCTCGTTGGACGAGAACATGTGCATGTGCAGTTGGAACCATGGAGAGTTGAGTGAAAAGCGGCGATCAGGGGGGGTTTCACACAGTGGGGCGTCCCAATTGGGCATGCCCCAGGGGGAAGAAAACAAAACACGGGAAAGAAAAATTCCTGGGTTTTGTTCCACATTAAAGTGTACCTCCTGTCAAGGGGTTGAAGGGACTGTCCATGAAAAAGGTTAATAAAAGCTACAGCCTCAAAGTGAAACAAAACACATCTGCTTGCCCTCCTGTAGGGCACCCTAAATTTGTGTCTTCGGTTGCCACAAAACCTTTTCTGGCACTTCCTCACCAATGTAAACATCAGCATCTGCATCCCCAGCATCCCTGGGCTGAAGCATGCTCCTGTGCCTAGCCATTCTGATAGGATGCGGGAAGGAGGGCATTCCAATCCGGATGTCTAAAAGACTTCAGGGCCTCCGAAGTTCCCCTTTAAGGCTAAAGCTTGCTTGCAGTAAACGGTTTGAATTTTTGCAGTTTACCTTTTATTGTGGTCCCTTTAAGTGGAGCAATGTAGCCCTTAAACCAAGAAAGGTTGTGCACCCTGTCCTACCAGAAATTAGCTCTCTGGGAGGTAGGACACTACTCACTACTCACTCATTTAACATAACATTTACAGGGTATGTAAACCTTACTAACCTGCTTCCAGAGTATCGGGCTCATCAGGTTTCTGGGCAATTTGTAGGTAACACAGCAAAGATCCATATAAGTGGGCTCGAACCCTCTGGAATCCACCTCCTGCACATGCAGCAAAAACAAAATGTCAGTAAAAACAGGACGATGATACATGGAATCTGTGGAGCTCGTGGATATTTTATTTCATATAACTATGCCGACTCTTCTATAAGCAATGCAACATTCTAGCCCTATGTTTTCTCAGGCTGGGTTTTTTACCCTGTGGAGAAGGAGCAGTTTAGAAAAAAAATGACAGCCAAACAGGGCTGACATATCCCAAACTATATAAAACAAAAACTGCAATGTATTATGATAACCACAAAAAGAAAAGAATATAAGAAAACAATTCAGTAAAAGGCAGGGTATGGAAAGGCTAAGAGATGAAAGGGACTGTCCAGGCAAAGGGTTAAATTCACATGGTTAACTTTCAAAAGTGGCCGGGATGCCTTCCTGGCATGCAATAACATTTCCAGCTATGGCTACTAGACCACTGCAAGGAGATAAACAGGCTGAACTAGATGGACTAAAGTCTTTATTCAGCCGCACATACTATGGCCTTGATACAATAAAGGTAGAAAAAAATTCTCATAGTAGTAAAAAATTAAATTCATGAGAAAAAAGCCTGAGAATTTCACTGTTGCTGAATCACCAGCTAGGAAAACAATGAAAGTCAATGGCACTTTTTTACTCCTAAGAAAAGTAGAGAACGGTTTACTCCTACTTTCTACACTTTAGTAAAAGCTGCCATTTACTTTCATTGTCTTTTTATCTGTTGATTCAGTAACAGTGACATTCTCAGGCCTATGTTACTATGCTTATTTGATGCCAGTAACTGCTGTCCCCATGGTCTGTCTGGCTCACGCTGTGGCAGAAGTGTCACTTTCTTCCTGGCTGCATTGTCAGCACCCCCTGATCTCCTCCCATTGATCACTAGTGTTTTCTGTCTGAATCAGTTCTACCGATTCTGCCTGTCAGTAGCCTGTGGCATAGGAACCTAGGATTGACCGTGCACACATCAATTTCTCTGAGAGGGGGAGGGGAATGCTTGCTCTCATTTGCAGAGACAATGTCAACATCCCAAAGAATCAGAGGATGCTGCGGTTAGAAAGAACTAAACTTCAAAGTTTAGTATCTCCTGCCATAATGTGAGCCAGGCAGACGCAGAACAGGCATCAGAAAAAAAATTAATCATCCTTCGCATTGACAGTCCCTTTAAAGTGGACCATCACCCAGCTGGATCAGCCCGGGAATCTATAAGATATATATAAGAGAGCCCCGCTGTGTGAAACCCCCAGAACGCCAGTTAACTTTACCTGAATACCGGTCCAACGGCACATGCGTGGGGCGAGGCCACATCTCACCCTTCTCTCTAGCAGGGCGTGTGCCTGTGCCGACCATTTGTGAAAGGTAGGCGTGGGTGCCCTCCCTGTTAGAGGGAAGCACGAGATGCGGCAGCTAGCGTTCTTGGGGCCGCTGAACTTTGACGCGCATACCACAGCAGCGCCAAGCACGCTGATTGGACGAGCGGCCGCGCATGCGCCATAGGAGTGGGATGAGGTGAGTTGAATCGGGCGATCTGGGGGGTTTCACATAGGGAAGTGGACGAAAACCCAGGCTAGTCAAAATCCTGGGTGTTGGTCCACTTTAAAGCTGACATTTTAGCTGGGAGTATTGAACAAAGCTCTGAAAGTGATGTAAAATCTCCTTATTGACAGACAAAAACACAATTCTGTGATTACTCACCTGTAGAATTGGTATTATACGTATACAGCACGTCCTGCTCCAGAGATAATTCCTTACCCATGGGTTATACATCCACAAGATGGCGCTGGACTGCAGAGACAGCAAAAAAGTGGCTCCTCCCGGCCCCTTATATTCCAGGGGCCTCCCACAAATTTCCCAGTATTGACAAGCAGTTAGCAAGAAGCCGGGGGACTAATAACCATAATCAAACTATTTTAACCATGATAAACAATCACCATACAGAGGTAGTAAGAATAATGATAACAAGGGCGGGGTGGAGCAGGACGTGCTGTATACGTATAAAACTAATTCTACAGGTGAGTAATCACAGAATTGTATTATTCTAAGTATACAGCACGTCCTGCTCCAGAGATAATTCCTTACGTTTGGGACATCCAATAGCAGTGTCCGTAAGGTAGTGTGGGATCCCCAAAGGCAACAACATGCAGATTAAACCACTGCCGCCTGCAGGACTTTGCGGCCAAAAGCAGCATCAGCTGAAGCCCGAACATCAACCTTGTAAAACTTAGAAAAAGTATGAACAGAAGACCAAGTAGCGGCCTTGCAAACTTGTTCAACAGAAAAGCCCAAGAGGCACCAATAGCACGAGTGGAATGAGCAGTAAGGCAGAAGGGAGGATTCTTCCCTTTAGCAGTCTTCCTGAAGGGTTCAGTAGCCACCAAATAAAACTTCAGGTTCCTGACCACATCCAAGGAATGTAGAGCCCTCTCCTTAGGGTTACCAGGATTAGGGAGAAGGCAGAACAATAGGGTTGATTCAGAAAGACAAAAAAGACTTTCGTTTTTGTGCCGATCTGTTTTTTTTTAAATTTTCCAGCTCTCGTATGAGTGTGCGAGCGATTCTATGCATGCATTGCAATCCTTCGTACGGCAGAGTACGAGGCTGTCATTTTCCAGCGTGACTTTTCCGTTTCATTTTCTCATGTTACAACGTAGGCTTTAGTTTTTGCCCTTTTTCCATCGTCTCCTTCCATGAATCCTTTACGTTTTCTGTTAGATTCTGTTTCCCTTTTGCAATAAATAATCGTCCAGGCGTAAATCCTTAAGTTTGTAGCCTGCGCACTACAAACTTAACTCATTAAAGTGCTTGCCTACATATTTGGGTCACTCACTTCTACTACAATGCTTAGCTAAATCACTTTGCGCATTCCTACATCTTCCATGTATCACCTCTAAAACGTACCCAAACCACTTCGCGGTTAGGTTCTTCTTCCATTTTAGACCCATAAAACTTACCTAAATCACTTTGCGCTTTCCTACATCTTCCATGTATGACCCCTAAAACTCACCTAAATCACTTTGCGGCCATATGAATATTCATCTCTAAATATTTCTGGGCCCATTAGTTTGTGTTAATGTATTTTGTAAATGAAATGACACAAACTTTTATTAATTTTTTTTTTTTTAATACCAAATGCCATTTTTGTTTGGCCTTTTTTTGAATTTTTTTTTAAAAAACGTTACTTTTTTTCTTCTTCAAAAAATATAAAATATTCAAATATTTTTTACAACTATAAAAAACTATATACATAGCAATGGCAGGCCACAGAACATTATTCTTCATCTGTGGTCCCCAGCTCGCCCACCAACTGAAGGACCCCGACACTCAGTTGTGCCACTCTGGCACGTGTGGTCCCTGTTAAAAAGCGTAAAATAAATTATTGGTATAACCTTGTTTGAACAATACAAGGGGGGGGGGGGGCACTGCAGTATGACCCCAACACCTAAATCTAGACTTCAAAAGCCTGAAGGCCCTCTCCACCACGGCCCGGGTTTTGCATAGGGCCCGATGATAGAACTCCTGGCTCGCATTCTGCAAGCAAAGAACGGGCGTCAGGAGCAAGGGCAGGAGCGGATATCCAGAATCCCCTGAAAGAATTTAAAAATACTAACATAAAATACACATTCTAAGCAACAATATTGTTTAACATGTCATCAAGGGCTAAAAACATAGGTTAAGACATGAGTCATCAACTATATTCATTGCCATACAGTGAAAATGGATTGATGGAATGTGAGCAAACTTACCCAGGAGCCATCCACCAAATTATTCTCCTGACTCAAACTGACGAAATAAGCCGGAGCTCCGCAATATATAAGCATCATGGGACGACCCTGGATGCCCTGCTAGAACACTGAGGAATCGAATATCCAGACCAAACACTGCTTGTATGTTGTGCGAGTGGCACATCTTGCAGTTCCTGCAAGCAAATATAAAATAATTACACAAAGCAAAGGTAACCAACTAAAACAATAACTCCTACAACAAATTAAGATTCAAGTTCAACAATCCAAATATAATTCACAAAGGACATAAGTCTAAAAAAATATAGCAATTATATGGATGTGTGGGAAAATAAAATTTAAATGCTAAGGACTAATTAAGGTCAGCATTAAAATGCTTTTATAAGGCATACATGAAATGTATTGATTCAGGTATGCATTGCTATACAATTTATGGCCTCGACCATGCTGATACATGCAATGCCTTGAAGCTGAAGGCGCGCAGACTCCTCCACATAGCCGCAAAACACGTTCAACAATAGCAATCCGAGCCCTCAAAGGTCCCGTAAGTGGATCGCAAATGCAATCAGTTTTCTGAATCAGACGCAAGCCCATCCCAACAACGTAAGTTATCTGAACGAACACAAAATATCAGATTTTGATGGGAAAATTATCCGAACTAACGCAAAAGATCCGATTTAGTTTCGTTCTTCGAAAGCGCATATACGCATTAGCCCGAACGTTCGTACGAATGGAAAATGAACTAAAAAAACAAAAAAAATGACTAACACACACAAAAACTTTCACAGACAGCTACGGAAGTCCAGACGAATGTGCCTCTGAATCAAGCCTAATGTCCTGATTCACATGAAAAGCATGGCTATCCTGGGTTTTGGTCCACTTCGGGGGGCACCCCGATTGGGGGTGCCTCGCTGTGTGAAACCCCCCCAGAAAGCCCCAAAAACTCACCTCACCACGCTCCCACGTGACCGCGCCGTCCAATCCCCGCTGACGAACAAGCGGGTGACAGCAACGGACAAGACAGCGTGTCCGCCGCCGCACGTCACTCTTACAGGGCGCGCGCCCGCACCGGCCACTCACAAACGGCCGTCGCGGGCACGTCTAGAGGGGCGCGCGGGAGATAGGGTAAGGTTTTTGGGGGGTTTGGGGGGGGGGTTTCACCCCGCGGGACATCCCGATCTCGGATGTCCCGCGGTGAGGGAGGTGATCGGCCCGGGAATCTTATAGATTCCCGGGCCGATCACCCCTGGGTGTTGGTCCACTTTAAGAGTCAGAATGGACAGTCTCAAAGGGAGACCCTTGCAAGGCAGACAGGACCAAGTTCAAGTCCCAGACCGGTAACATAGTCTTACGTAGGGGGCGCACATGATTAACCCCCTGGAAAAAAGTCTTGACCAGATAATGCTGAGCAAAAGATCTCTGGAAGAAAACAGCCAAGGCAGAAACATGACCTTTCAGAGTTCTGAGTTCAAGCCCCAGATCCAAACCATGTTGGAGAAATTCCAGAATACTAGGAATAGAAAACACACGACAGGGAAGAGATTTAGCCTCACACCAGTCAATGTAGGTACGCCAAACCCTATAGTAGATGGAAGAAGAGGACTTTTTCCTAGCCCTGATCATGGTGTTAACAACAGAGGCAGGCAGCCCGCTTTTCCATTAAGATGGAGGTTTCAGCAGTCAGGCCATTAAAGCCAGCGTTTGTAAATTGGGGTAGGGTAGCGTAGCCGCCCCTGAGTGAGCAGGTCTGGATCCTTGGGCAGGGCGTACTGATCTACCGCCAGCTGCACGATGTCTGCGAACCACACTCTTGGCCAACGGGGGGGCCACCAGGATTGCTGGCACCCCTTCCTGAGCAATCTTTCGCAGAACCCTGCCCAACAGGGGAAACGGGGGGAAATTCATACAGCAGCTGAAAGCCCTGCCAGGGCATTGTCAGAGCATCCATGGCTAAGGCCAGAGGGTCCTGGGACAGAGACACAAAGACTGGAAGCTTGTGATTGTGACGGGACGCAAACAGATCCACATCTGGCTGACCCCAATGGTGACAGAGAGCGCGAAACACCCTGTCGCTGAGGGACCATTCCCTCAGGCGAGAAGTCCCCCTGCTCAGAGAGTCTTCCTCCAGATTCTCCACCCCCAGAATGTACACGGCTGAGATGCAGGGAACATTGTCCTCCGCCCAGGACAGGATCAGAGACACTTCCTTGAGGGCCCCCTTGCTCCGGGTCCCTCCCTGATGATTGATGTAGGCAACCGCCGTCTGGTTGTCCGAGTGAACCTGAACAGCCCGACCCAGAAGGTGCAGGGTCAAGCGGGCTAGAACTAACCTGATCGCCCTCAGTTCCAGAATGTTGATAGGGGTGTGGGCCTCCTGAGGGCCCCACTGCCCCTGGAATGTTAGGGATCTCCAGAAGCCCCCCCAGCCTGTCAGACTGGCATCCGTGGTGACTTTCTCCCAGAAAGGGGCCAGAAAGGATCTGCCCACCAACAGGTTCCTTGAGTCCAGCCACTACGAAAGGGACCGCCAGGCTAGGGGGGACAGAACCAAAACCTGATCCAGGGACTCAGGGTCCCTGTCCCATACAGACAAGAGGTGGAGTTGAAGAGGCCTCATGTGAAACCGAGCATAAGGAACCGCCTCGAAGCAGGACACCATCAGGCCCACCAGCTGCATTCCCTGCCTGATGGAAGGATGAGGGCAGGACAGAAGGAGCTGAACTTGCGCTTGCAGACTGTCCACCTTCTGCTGAGGAAGAAAGATCCTGGCCTGAGCTGTATCCAGATTCATGCCCAGAAATGGCTTCATCAAAGAGGGAGACAGGGAATATTTGGAGTGGTTTATCACCCAGGCGAATGACTCCAGTGTGGACACTACCCGCTGAGTATCCAGCTCTGCCTGTTTGAAGGATGGAGAAGTGATAAGAATGTCATCCAAATAGGGAAGAATGCGAATGCCCTGAGCTCTCAGCAGAGCCATAATGCCAGCCAGCACCTTGGTGAATACCCTGGAAGCCGAAGTAAGACCGAAGGGCAATGCCACGAACTGGTAATGCTGATCCTCCAGAGCGAACCTGAGGAATCTCTGATGACCTGGAAAGACTGGAATATGGAGGTAAGCATCCTTGATGTCCACAGAGGTCATGAAGTCCCCTGGGCGTAGTGAACTTACAGCTGAGCGCTGAGTCTCCATGCGAAAACGCCTGGATCTGACAAATTTGTTGTGAAGCTTTAAGTCCAGGATGGGTCTGACAGACCCATCTCTTTTGGGAACGGTGAAAAGGTTGGAATAATAGCCCTAGCCCCTTTCCCTTAAGGGCAACTGGCAGATGACCCCCAGCTCCAGTAGGTTCTGCACAGCAGGCAACAGGCCCTGAGCTGACAGGGAGTCTTGAGGCATCCGGGATCTAATAAATCTTGGGGGCGGCCAGGCTGCCAACTCTATCTTGTAACCGGAGGACACTACCGCCTGAATCCAGCGGTCTGAGACATGACGCCTCCAGACGAGACCAAAGAGCCGAAGCCGTCCCCCCACCCGGATGGGTGAGGGCGCCCCTTCATGCCTGAGGGGGCTTGGAGGAAGGCTTAGGTTTGGAGCCCCAGGATGGACCAGGGCGGCCGCGCCCTCTGCCCCTGCCCCAGAAATCTCCCCGGGCCCCTGCAAATGAAGCCCCCCTTCCCATTCTCGACCCACTGTAGGAGGGAAGAAAGGAGCCTGAACCCCGAAAGGGCCGAGACTTTCTTTTGCGCTGGGGTAACTTGCCTCCCTTAGCAAACAGGTCCAGGCGATCTCCAAACAGACGCAGTCCTTTAAAGGGGAACCCAGTGAGAGCCTTCTTGGCAGCGTTGTCAGCTGCCCACTGGCGCAGCCAAACTGAGCGGCGTATAGCCACCGTCAAAGCAGAAGCCCTGCCACACATTCTAATGGTATCATCCAAGGCAGAGAGGACATATGCAACAAATTCCTCACAACGCAGAAGGGCTCTATACTCCTCACTAGCAGCATCATCAGGAGCCCCATCTAAAATACTTTTGAGCAGAGACCTAATAGCCACAGCTGTAATGGCAGAGGCACAAACCGGACGCAGCATGGTCCCCACACAGGCAAAGGCATGGGAAGCCAGCTGATCAATGCGCCGGTCCTCAGCATCCTTCAAGGTAGTAGAGTCAGGGGAATGCATGACAGAAGTATTGGACAACCCCAGAATTGGTGGATTCACTTCAGGAGGGGACGACCAACGCTTAGCCACTTCAGCAGGAAAGGGATACCTCTTATCCCAACTCTTAGGCACCCTAGGGAGCCTGCTAGGTCGCTCCCACTCTTTGAGCACAAGATTATTAAAGCGAGTTTGCTCAGGAAACTCCAAACGTAGCTTAGCAGTGTGAAACAACTCCCCCTGCTGCCGAGGAGCCGCGGCAGGAGGAGAGATAGAAAGTACTTCAAAAATGTGAGCCAAAAGCCTGTCAGTATCATCTGGAGCCCATGGGTCAGAGCCAGAATCAGCATAACCCTTAGGCTGCTCATCAGATGATTCTGAATCAGAAAACAATTTCCCCTCTTCCAGGGGGGTATAGCCGGCCAGGTCAAAAAATTCCTCAGCCTCCATAGGAAAAAGGGTAACGCCAGGCGCCAGATGCCGCCTCTTAGCAGTGGCCTTACGCGCCGTAGAGCCAGCAATCAGCTTCTCAATGCTAGCCACCCTGGTAGACAAATCAGGCTGAGACTCCCCACTGGTATGCACCTCACTGGGAGTCAGATGTAAGCATGGGGGAGTAGGCGAAGCCAAACGGGGCGCAGGCCCAGCCACCGGCAACCCAGACTGCAGCGCAAGCGCCTGCTGGGCACAGGGTACACAAACCCGCACATTGTCATCACTTGTAGGGGACACCCCACACACAACCGGGCTTGTCCCGAAGGAGCCCCGAGCACATTATCCTGAGAAGCCTCCATATGGTGTTTATCGCGGCCCAACCGGCCAATAGGGATTTACGCTATAAGGCCACCCGGGATGCCCCAATAGCCCGCTAAGGAAGTGGGAGGATTTACAGAATAGGCCTCTAACAGAGTAAACTAAATAGAGGGGATAGGCCGAGAGAAACCAAAATTAAGTTTGACCCGCCTGCAAGACAAACTGAAAGGTCCCGAAAGCAGCATGCATACATAAGATATATAAAAAATAAGTCAGCCCGCAGGGGCACTTATGGACCGCCATAGGTAGACGCCAGCCACGCAGCACAAGAGCAAAATGGCACCCGCAGATACCTCGAGGGGCAGGCCGCGGAGACAGTGATGCGGAACGCGCCATCCGCAAGGCCCGCCCTCCCGAAGAGCTCGAAGGCGCCCACGTGACCATGCCAACCAATGATGGCGCAGCAGCGCCTGAGGTAAAGCCGCAGACGACCGCGGAACGCCGTACAAGCGCACGTGGCGGAGGCGGCATATTTAAAAAAGCAACCAGTGCAACCAACCCACGCGGCGACACAAGCCAAAGCATACAACGGTATACAAAACAAGGAGTGAAGAATACACATATACCCCCCCCCCAGAAATACCAGGGAGAGCGAGGGAGGGCAGCGGCCAACCTAACAGGAGCCCACCGATGGACAGGGGGCGAGGGAGGGGCATCCCATGGACCTATACCGCCTACCCTTTGGTGGGGGATTGCGGTTGGAGCAGTGCTCCTTAAGCACCTGACAGCGGTGCTGCCTACCATCACCCGACCAGTGCAGTCAAAGCTGGGAGGCAGAAAAAAACGAACGGGTGGGAATAGTCCTACAGGGCCGCAGGCTAATAGCCCCGCTCACCTGCGAGTAGAGAGAGCCATCTTCTTGCCTTCGCAGCGCAGACTGCAGAGAAGAACTGGGAAATTTGTGGGAGGTCCCTGGAATATAAGGGGCCGGGAGGAGCCACTTTTTTGCTGTCTCTGCAGTCCAGCGCCATCCTGTGGATGTATAACCCAAACGTAAGGAATTATCTCTGGAGCAGGACGTGCTGTATACTATTTTTTTTTCATTTAACTGCCATTATTCAGGAGGGAAGTGTTTTTTAGAAGAAACTTAATAATAGGACAAGGGGGCCCAACCTGAAGCTAGTCGAAGGGAAGATCAGGAGCAATGTTAGAAAATATTATGTTACAGAAAGAGCAGTAGATGCTTGGAACAAACTTCCAGCAGAGTTAGTTGAATTAGTTGAAAAAATATCATTTTGTGATTACTCACCTGTAAAATGGGTATTCTAAGTATGTCACACACCCCACTTCAGAATAGTCATTACACTTGGGTTATACTGAGCTGTAGAGGGCGATCTTGCAGAGATGTAATGAAAAAAAAGGGAGCCCCTCCTGGTCCATAAATACCTGGGACCTCCCACTCATTCCCCAGTATTAAGACAGCAGTAAGGAAAAAGGGACCAGGAAGAGCCAATTATAACCAGTAACAGTAAAAAAGGTTCACCATATAAAGGATCCAGAATACCAAAGGGCGGGGTGAAGCGGGGTGTGTGACACTTATAATACCCATTTTACAGGTGAGTAATCACAAAATGGTATTATTCTAAGTATGTCACACACCCTGCTTCAGAATAGTGATTACACTTGGGACATCCAATAGCAGTGTACATAAAGATGGTATCCAAACAAAGCAATAAAGCACAACTTAAACCACTGCAGCTTGCAGAACTTTGCGGCCAAAAACAGCATCCGCTGAGGCCCGCACATCAACCTTATAAAAGTTGGAAAAAGTGTGAACAGAAGACCAAGTAGCAACCTTACAAACTTGTTCAACAGAGGCCTGGTGCTGAAAAGCCCAGGAAGCCCCAACAGCACGAGTAGAATGAGCAGTAACACGAAAAGGAGGAACCTTCCCCTTGGCAGAATAGGCCCCAACAATGGCCTGGCGAATCCATTTACTAATGGAAGACTTGGCGGGTGCCAAACCTTTCATAGGCCCGGAAGGCACCACGAAAAAAGCGTCAGTCTTACAAAAGGAAGAAGTAGTCACCAAATAGTACTTCACACAGCTAACCACAACCAAGGAATGCAAGACCCTCTCCTTGTCATTGCTGGGCTTAGGACACAAGGAGGGAAGAACAACGTCCTGATTAAGATGAAAGGCAGAAACCACTTTAGGAAGGAAATCTATCTTGAAGCAGAAAACAACTTTGTCCTGATGCCTCTCAAAGTAAGGGGCCTGAATGGACAAGGCCGCCAACTCAGAATCACGCCGAACAGAAGTAATAGCGACCAGAAAAGCAACCTTCTGAGTAAGCATAGAAAGAGGAATAGCCTGCAACGGCTCAAAAGGAGGACCCTGAAGAGCAGAAAGAACCAAGTTCAAGTCCCAAACTGAGAGCAGAGGCTTCCTAGGAGGTCGCACATGCGTAACCTCCTGGAAAAAAGTCTTAACCAAAGGATGAAGAACAAAAGACCTTTGAAAGAAAACCGCCAGGGCAGAAACCTGCCCTTTCAAAGTACTAAGCTGGAAAACCCCAAGTCCAGACCGTGTTGCAGAAAATCCAAAATCCTAGGAATAGAAAACACCCTGCAAGGCAAGGCCCTAGCCTCACACCAATCAATATAAGACCTCCAAGTCCTTATAGTAGATGGTAGAGGAAGACCGCTTCCTAGCCTTAACAAGAGTCTGAATCACAGCATCAGAAAGACCTTCCTCCCTTAAAATGGAGGTTTCAGCAGCCATGCCGTCAAAGCCAGCGTTGGTAAATTGGGGTAAAGTAGTTGACCCTGAGTGAGCAGATCCGGCAGAAGGGGCAGATCGAACTGATCCACTGCCAGCCGAACGACGTCTGCGAACCAAACCTGCCTTGGCCATCTTGGAGCCACCAGAACTGCTGGCGCCCCTTCTAGTGCCAACCTGCGCACCACCATGCCCACCATAGGGAACGGAGGGAACAGGAACAGGAACCCCAGATCCCTCCAGCTCAGAGACATGGCATCCACTGCCAGAGCCAGAGGATCCCACGAGAGAGACACAAACGCCGGAAGCTTGCGATTGTGACGAGAGGCAAAGAGATCCACCTCCGGAGTCCCCCACTTGTGGCAAAGTGACCGAAAAACCTTGGGATTGAGAGACCATTCCCCCCGGCGAGACGAGCACCTGCTCAGGGAGTCCGCCTCCGTGTTCTCCCCACCCGGAATGTACACCGCCGAAATGCATGGGACATTGCTCTCCACCCAGGCAAGAATCAAGGACACTTCCCTGAGGGCACTCCTGCTGCGAGTCCCTCCCTGGTGATTGATGTAGGTGACCGCCGTCCGATTGTCCAACCGAACTAGAGTCAAGTGAGACAGAACCAACCTGACGGCTCTCAGCTCCAAAACATTGATGGGATCGTGAGCCTCCTGAGGCCCCCACAGTCCCTGAAACTGAAGATCCTTCCAGAAACCCCCCCAACCTGACAGGCTGGCATCCGTGGTGACTGTCTCCCAACGAGGGGTCAGAAAGCACCTGCCCCTCATCAGATTGCTTGGTTCCAGCCACCACTGAAGGGAATGCCGAACCCGGGAGGACATCAGAAAAGACTGATCCAATGACAGCGGACACCTGTCCCAAGCCGCTAAAAGATGGAGCTGGAGCGTCCTTGTGTGAAACTGAGCAAAGGGAACCGCCTCGAAGGAAGCCACCATCAATCCCACCAATCTCATCCACAGCCGGATGGACGGGAGAGGGTTGGACAGAAGAAGCTGAATCAACTCCTGAATCAACAGAACCTTGGGTCGAGGGAGGAACACCCTGGTCTAAGAAGTATCCAGAGACATTCCCAGAAAAGACACCACCCTGGACGGGGAGAGGGAGGACTTGGGATAGTTGATCACCCAGCCGAATCTCTCCAGAGTGGATACCACAGCTCTGGTGTCTAGCTCCGCTTGGCTGTGAGAGGATGTCATAATGAGAAGGTCGTCCAGATATGGCACGATGCGAATAACCTGGGATCTGAGGAGGGCCATCACCCCTGCCAGCACCTTGGTGAAAACCCTTGGAGCCGAGGTAAGGCCGAACGGAAGGGCCACAAACTGAAAATGCAGATTTTCCACCACAAACCTGAGAAATCTCTGGTGTGCCGGGAAGATAGGAACATGCAGATAAGCATCCTTGATGTCTATGTACGTCATGAAGTCCCCCTGACGAAGAGAATTGATGGCTGAGCGCAGCGTTTCCAGGAGGAACTTCCGGGGACGGATAACCCTGTTGAGGAGCTTCAGATCCAAGATGGGTCGAACTGAGCCATCCTTCTTGGGCACCGTGAACAGATTGGAATAGTAGCCCAGGCCCCTTTTCAAGGAAGGCCCCAGACAAATGACAGCCATGTCCAGAAGATTCTTTACTGCCGCCCGGAGCCCCTGCGAGGCGAGAGGGTCCGAAGGCACCCGAGACCTGAAGAATCTGGGAGGGGGCCGGATCTCGAACTCCAGGTTGTAACCGGAAGACACCACTTCCAGAATCCATCTGTCCGAGACCTCCTGGTCCCAGACCTGGAAGAAGTGTCGCAGCCGCCCCCCCCACCCGCAAGGGTGAGGGCGCCCCCTCACTGCTGAGCTGGCTTGGGTTTGGAACCCCAGGTGTGACCAGGTGGGGCCAGAGCTGGCAGGGGATTGGCCTTCTCTTCCTCCAGAGGTGATTCCTGGAACAGGGGCAGAGGACGTGGATGGGCACGTCCTCTGCCCCTGTTCCAGGAATCACCTCTGGAGGAAGAGAAGGCCAATCTCCTGCCAGCTCTGGCCCCACAAAAGGAAGGGTTAAAGGAGGCCGCACCCCAAAAGGGACGATGCTGCTTCTTTTGCTGAGGTAACTTGCCTCCTTTCGCGACCGAATCCAATTTTTCTCCAAAAAGCCGCAACCACACGAAGGGAAGAGCCGTAAGCGACTTCCTAGCCACAAAATCAGCCGCCCACTGGTGCAACCAAACCGACCGCCGAATAGCCACAAGCAAGGCCGACGTTCTACTACACATCACCATGGTGTCATCCAGGGCGGCTAACACAAAGGACATGAACAACTCGCACCTCTTAAGGGCGGTGAACTCATCACTAGCCGGGTCAAGCCTGCAAGTAGTTAACAGGTCCCTAACAACCGGCCTGGTATCTACCGCCAAAAGTGCCGAAGCACAAACAGGCCGCAAGGCCGAACAGACACTGGCAAAGCCGTGACAAGCCATCTGATCAATGCGCTTGTCCTCACCATCTTTTAAGGTGGTGGAGTCAGGAGAATGCAAAACAGAAGAATTAGACAACCCCAATACGGGGGCATCAACCTCGGGAGGGGAGGACCAGCGCTTCACCGTGCCCACCGGGAAGGGATATTTCTTATCCCAGCCCTGAGGAACACCCGGAAGCCGAGTAGGCCTCTCCCATTCCTTAAGAATAATGCCATCAAAATGCTTTTGATTTGGGTCCCAAAGAACTCCCCCTTCTGCGGAGGAGTCTCCTCTGGGGGAGAAATAGCCAGAACTTCGAAAAGATGAGCAAGGACCTTAGGGGCATCCATGGTAACCCCCTGTCCCTGCTCGGAATCAGCGCCCACAAATTGCTGATCATCAGAACCATCGGACTCCTCAAATAACTCCCCATCCTCTAGCGGGGAATAATCAGACCAGTCCAGTGAATCAAACTCATCAAAATCCAATGCCGGCACTGCTGGAGACAAGTGCTTCCTCTTAGCCGGGGCCTTTCTGGCCACAGCGCTAGAAAATAATCTCTCAAGATTGGCCAATCTGGCACACACAGCAGATTGAGACTCCCCACCCGGGACAACATCACCTGGGGTACGGATCAGAAGGGGAGGGGTAGGCGATGAGGCCAGCGGCGCTGACCCAGACGCCTGGGACCCGGACTGCCGCGTTATAGCCTGCTGCGCACATGGTA
Source organism: Gastrophryne carolinensis (assembly GCA_027917425.1). Classification (NCBI taxonomy): domain Eukaryota; kingdom Metazoa; phylum Chordata; class Amphibia; order Anura; family Microhylidae; genus Gastrophryne; species Gastrophryne carolinensis. The sequence continues at coordinate 41,008,492 of CM051238.1, forward strand.
TACAAAGAAATACATCATCCCCCGTAAGGAATACCCCACACCCCATACACTGCCGGGATTGCCCCGAGGGGAGCCCAAGCCCGGTATCCTGGGAAGCCTCCATATGGTGATTTTATTGGTAGTCGCAATGATCAAGGGAATTACGCAATATTAGCAACCCGGGATGCCCCTACTATCCTCGAGTGGGAGGATTTATTGGGAGCCCTAACCAAAAAACCCAGGGACCCAGGACCAGGAGGACCCCTTTAATATAAAATAAAGGTCCACCTGAAAGACATAAGGCAAGGGCTGATCAACACACACGCACACAATCAGGCCCACCAAATATTTTTATATATATATATATATATATATATATATATATATATATATATACACAAACATACATATATACACATCAATAACAAGCAGATAAAATGAAATAATGTAAAATATGGAGCCCACAGGGTGCTTACTATAATGGCGCCGACAGCAGAGCACGATGCGAAGCAGAGAGCAGATGAGGAAGAAGGAGGGCGGGCCGGCGCGACGCACCCAGCCCCCCTTCCCTAACAGAACGCGGCTCCCGGCCAGTGGCCGGGCTCCGCAGCGGCGCCAGCAGCACAGAGGGCAGGCCGTAGGAGCGTGCCGAGCGCCCGGCCCCGCCCCCCCACACGGAACCTGAGGGGAAGAAGCAATAGACCAACAAGAGGGCAGTTACCCCGGCTACCTGCAAGTAGGAGACATCCATCTTCTGACTTGCTCGCCGACTGCAGAGATGAAAGACTGGGGAATGAGTGGGAGGTCCCAGGTATTTATGGACTGGGAGGGGCTCCCTTTTTTTCATTACATCTCTGCAAGATCGCCCTCTACAGGTCAGTATAACCCAAGTGTAATGACTATTCTGAAGCGGGGTGTGTGACATACTTAGAATATCAACAGTCAATACATTTAAACATGCCTGGGATAAGCACACATCTATCCTAAGATAAAGAGAACATACAGTATACACACAAGGGCAGACTAGATGGACCAATATGGTCTCTTTCTGCCGTCAACCTTCTGTTTCTGCCCAGCAACAGGTGATTCACACGCCGGGCGCCTACTGATAGATGCCCGGACGGTGCGAAGCTTACACTTCATCTCGAACAGAGCCGTCATCGCCATCAGTAGGCGCCCGGCGTGCGAAGCACCTGTTGCCGGGCAGATTTGCTCAGCAGGGCGACGCCACTTCCGCCCCTCTCCTCCTATGGAGATTGCAAGGGCTTGGTTGCTATGCAACCGGCCACCCGATGGTTGCGGCAGTGCCCCGTTGCCCCATAAGTGACTGAAGAGGGGCACTCTTTTGCGGGGGGACTTAAATATACTGTTTGCTGTAATGGTCATATTTTTTATTTGATGTCAGTGTAGCTGTACAGCACCAGTGACGTCATCAGTAACGTCAGGTGCGATTTTCTGCATTTTATCCTTATTTAAAGAGACAGCCTGTTATTCTCCTTGCTGTTAGTTTATTGCCCTGAGGAAGGGGGTGCACGTACCCCCGAAACGTGGACCAATTTACCATTCTGTATTGAATATAAGCTGGATCATATGAATCTATTTGCAGTGCTGGTTCTTCTTTGCTTATTGTAGTGGTCTCCTTATTGACAGATTTAAATACACTGTAAGCTGGAAATAAAGAATGAGCTTCATACCGGTCTTCAGAATAAACTCCAGCAGTTTTCGGAGAATCATATGAAGTGAGGAATCTCCGATAGAGGCGAATCCTGCAGACAGAGATTCCTTTCCCGGCGAGCCATCCAGCATGCCCACATACTGTGACTGGCCCAGGCCAGAGGTGTGCAAAGGCTGCTTCTGTCCCGTGCGAATAGACTGGCTGAGGTGAGCCGTGAGAGCAAACACAGCGCCAGCTACAACAGGCATCAGCTCCTTTGCTGCATCATCATCCAGAATCTGAGGAGAAAAGAGGCGAGTTTACAGGTGTAACGGGTGTCACACAAGTTCAATTTGTTCTAACATCTCTGAGGGTTTAATTACAGGCCGATTCATTACTAATGACAGGTAGCGACAGATGAGCGTGTGTAGCCCGGATTTGAGAGCGACCGCTAGTAGTAGCTGTGCTCGGCCATGGATCACTGTTTCAAATCGCCTCAGTCGTTGTCCAGCATTGATGAATATGATATGTGAGTCGCAGTACTACACTGTATGGGAGCAAATGGTAGCGCCAGCTCAGTGCTACTGACTCACACCACATTCATCAGCCTCAAACAGCGCCAGCGCTCAAAATCATGTAATTGTAGTCCATAGCGCCAGAAGCTGTTTGATAAAAATCTGTTTTTGAACATGTATCTACTAGTACCAAGCGAAAACATATGGAATTACATTGTTATAACATTGTAACATGAACACTTTAAATACCAGACCATGTCAATTCTGCATAAAAATATTAATCAAAAAAGTTTTAAAAAATGTCATTTTCTTGCACAGAATACATGTCAGAAAGTTATGAGATTTTTTTTAAGAAAAAAAAAATTGGGATCAGGAAAGGGATTTAAGGATTGTCCATAGAAATGTATGGGAGAGCGCCAGGTAGCGCCAGGTAAGACGTGGCGCTCTGCAAGGCTGAACACCGGCGCTGTACACGGAGCCTGGGATAATGATGAATCGGGCGCTACATGTTGTTGTTCCAGTCGCTCACCAGATTCGGCTTCAGAAATGTGTAATTGCGTGACGTGTCTGGTGTTCACCTGCCACTGTACAGGCACTACCTGGCGCTATCCCTTCATGAATAAGGTCCTTGGTGTCAGAGGAGAACGATCGGCTATTTGCCTGCAGGGGCCACTGTATGAATGGAAGCATCACTTCCTGCTAATTATCAATCAATAGCTGGAATTTCCCTTTGCCAGACATCTTTTGATGACACCAACGTGTTATATTATGTGTATTACCTACAAACAAGGGCTGCCTTAAAGTGGACCAAAAACACAGGAGTTTTGGTCCATGTCCCTGGGACATCCCCATTTGGGGTGAAACCCCCTGTACGTCCTAACATACTAACCTCTCCGGGGTTTTGGTCCACTTTATAGCAGGATGCATGTTGTATAGCTGGTAAACTCAACTTTCCCGGTTGCTCCCACGATGCTGCCATCGCGGGTCACCGTTTCCCCGGCTTCAATGTAGCCGTGCGTGCCGCCGATTGCATGTCAACCGACCCTTTTGAGATCAGCCCATCGGTGATCACAAAAAGTACAGAGTGGGTGTGGCGTCGGAAAACCCTGTTTTTCTTTTTTCCCAAAAACGGACCAAGCCGGCAGCATCGCCTGGCTGCTCGGACAGGGGGCACCCACTGGATAAGTGGAGAAGCCGGAAATCTGTTTTGTTCCGCTTTAAAAATGGGAAAAGGGAAAAATATAAAAGGGACCACAAGTTTGGGCCTCTGCGATGTACGTGCCAGGACAGGCCTCAGATCGGCATTTAACAGCCCAGGGTCTCAATCTCCCTCTTCCAATGAGTTTCCAATGAGTTTCTCAGAGAGAATTTCAGCCGACCACAAGGGGCTTTTAACCCTGTTAAAAGGTTTTAAAGGTTAATTCAATTTAAAACATTCTAATATTTGTTTTTTTTGGAATGCTAGTAAAGTAAAGCATGTTTTTTGCTTGCACTTTGAAGCAAACAGCCTGTTATAGGGCTAATAAAAGCATCAGGTTCGCAGAGAGCGCACAAAGCGGAGGGAGTTGGGGATTCGGGCGGCTTCCTCCTCTGCAGATTATCTGTGTACAGAACTAGAGTGTTTGAAAATGGACAGATCATCTACTACACATAATGAGAAAATGTGTATGGATATGCACAGGCAAAAGGTAGTAATTGTAGGTGCTGGCTGATGGGGTAAGTAAGTCAGGAAGGAATTATGAAACCGGGGTGCTAGATATGCCCCAAATTAACCCCTTAAAACAAGCCGCACTCATAAATATATGAAAATATAAAACCAAAAATGTATTATAATCAAATCCGCAGCCAAAACATACAACATACAAAGACAAGATTAAAAAACATAAATACACAAAAAAGCTAAAGGAGGAATCCTAAATATTGCTCAATTAAAGTGCAAGCAATAAATCTACAAATCCATAAATGGATTATAATGAAGGTGAAAAAAATATATATTTGATATGAAAGTGACAATGTGCAAGAATATCAATGCTATAACAATAAAACATCAAATATGCAAACAGGGTAAAAAGTGCCAGATTGGCTCATGCACTTTCTCTGGCACTTTATCCACAGTTACTGTTTGCATATTTAATGTTTTATTGTTATACATTGATATTCTTGCCTTTTTTGCACATTGACACTTTCATATCAAATATATAAAAACGTTTTTTGTTTTTTTTTCACCTTCATTTATACTCCATTTATGGATTTGTAGATTTATTGCTTGCACTAACTGCCTTGCACTTTAACCATTCAACCAAATATATTTATTCATACAAAATCTTTTTCTATTGACTTGTATGTATATTAGAGCCATATTTGGGATTCCTCCTTTAGCTTTTTCGTGTATTTATGTTTTTTAATCTTGTCTTTGTATGTTGTATGTTTTAGCTGCGGATTTGATTATAATACATTTTTGGTTTTATATTTTCATATATTTATGACTGCGGCTTGTTTTATGGGGTTAATTTGGGGCATATCTAGAGCCCCGGTTTCATAATTCCTTCCATCTACTACACATACTCTGCAGTTGTTTGTAACTAAGCAACCGCACACTTTTTAGTAACTAGGCTAATTCTTGTTTTTGGAATACCACCACGTTTGCCCCTCTTTGCTAATATTAAAAAAAGCCTTCACTGGGTTGTTGTCGTCCAGTAGAGGACACAGCTTTACCCTTCTAGAGGATTACCTTATCATGCAAATCCTGCAGAAGGTCCCGGATGATGACTTGCCTCTGTTCTGTTGGAATCAGATCCTGAGGACAAGCTATGAGAATGATCTCCACCAAATACCTCCAAGACTCCAGGGCGTGACGTTTGGCATAGAGACACTGTAAAAGCTGGTTTCTTTGGACAACAAACTGCAGGATAGTGTTTATTTCCTGAGAGTACAAAAACACAAAAATGATGAACATAATGTGAGCATCATGGCTTTGAAATCAGCTATTAATCAAGTTCAAATGTCCATGAGAAGAAATAAAAAAAAGAAGGAGAAGGAGAAGAACAAAGAGAAGGAGAAGAACAAGGAGACGAAGAAGAAGGAGGCTACCGCCACCTCCACACAAACAAGTCACCAGGGCGCTGGCACGAGTCACAGGTCTTGTACACCCGGTTTCCCGAACCAGCGCCTGGGAACTTGTTTGTGTGGAGGCGACAACGAGGGCAGAGGCCAGTGGTGAACGCTGGTAATGTTGGTTTGTGTTTGTGTGTGTCTGGTTATGTTGGTGGGAGACAGCTACTGCGGCGTGGGAGCTTGGTGAACATAATGCACACGGCCTGTATTGTGGGATACAAGGCAGTGTGCCTGTAATGTGGTATGCAAGGCAGTGTGCCTGTAATTTGGGATGCCACGCACACTGCATGTGGGGTAATGTGAGGTCTATTATGGGGTGATTGGGGGGTATCTTAGCACACCATTTGGTTTAGAATATTTTGTTTCCTATTTTCCTCTTACGAATCCTGGGTGTGTCTTATGGGGTGAAAAATACAGTAAAAACGGTTGTACATATTCTCAAGGCAATGATAAATGGGCTAAAAGAAAAACATCAACATGTAAAATCAATCTCAAAACATAGCAATGAAAGAAAATGGCAAGCTGCTCTAAGAATTAAATAGGTAGTGTGGGAGGCCCCAAAGTGGGCCCATCATCAGTCTCATCTAAGTATTAAAACACCAAACATGTCTAGCTATGTAGAAAGACAGAGGTTTGGTTGAATATATCTGCAAATAGCTAGACATGTTTGGTGCTTAATACTTGATCAGATGAGACTGATGATGGGCCCACTTTCATTGCTATGTTTTGAGATTGATTTTACATGTTGATGTGTTTCGTTTAGCCCATTTATCATTGCCTTGAGAATATGTACAACTGTATTTACCGTAATTTTCACCTCATAAGACGCACCCAGTATTCGTAGCAGGAAAATAGGAAAATACCATTTTGTGAATACTCACCTGTAAAATGGGTATTATAAGTATGTCACACACCCCGCTTCAAACATTAATAATTACACTTGGATTACTCCACCAGCAGGTGGCGACGTTGCAGAGAAGTCTTGAAAAACGAGCCCCTCCTGATCTATAATACCTGGGACCTCCCACTTATCTCCCAGTTTTTAAACAGCAGTAAAGACAAGGTACCAGGAAAAAAACATTGGTAACCCTCAAACCGTAAACGTAGCTTCACCCTACAAAGAATCCAGGATACCAAAAAGGGCGGGTGAAGTGGGGTGTGTGACATACTTATAATACCCATTTTACGGGTGAGTATTCACAAAATGGTATTATTCTAAGTATGTCACACACCCCGCTTCAAACATTAATAATTACACTTGGGACATCCAAAAGCAGTGTCCAGAAAGGGCGGGTATCCAACAAGGCCATAATGCAAAACTCAAACCACTGCAGCCTGCAGAACCTTGCGGCCAAACACAGCATCCGCTGAAGCCCGCACATCAACCTTGTAAAACTTAGAAAAAGTGTGAACAGAAGACCAAGTAGCAGCCTTACAAACTTGTTCAACAGAAGCCTGGTGCTGAAAAGCCCAAGACGCTCCAACAGTACGAGTAGAATGAGCAGTCATACGAAAAGGGGGAGCCTTCCCCTTGGCAGAATAGGCCCCAACAACAGCCTGACGAATCCATTTGCTAATGGAAGACTTAGCCGGAGCCAAACCCTTCCTAGGCCCACAGAGCACCACGAAAAAGGCATCAGTCTTACGAAAAGGAGATGTAGTAAGCAAATAGTACTTCACACAGCGTACCACGTCCAAACAGTGCAAAACCCTCTCCTTGTCATTCCTAGGCTTAGGACACAAGGAAGGAAGAACAATGTCCTAGTTAAGATGAAAAGCAGAGACCACCTTAGGAAGAAAGTCCAGTTTGAAGCGGAAAACCACTTTGACCTGATGTCTCTCAAAGTAAGGAGCCTGAATCGACAAGGCTGCCAACTCCGAAACACGCTGAACCGAAGTGATGGCCACCAAACAGGCAACCTTCTGAGTCAGAGTAGAAAGAGCAATATCCTGCAAAGGCTCAAAAGGAGGAGCCTGAAGAGCAGAGAGAACCAAATTCAAATCCCAACAGGGAGCAAAGGCTTCCTAGGAGACCGCAAATGCGAAAACCCCTGGAAGAAAGTCTTGACCAAAGGATGAAGCGCAAAAAAGACAGACAAGGCAGCAACCTGCCCCTTCAAAGTACTCAGCTGAAGACCAGAGTCCAGCCCCGATTGAAGAGATTCCAAAATCCTGGAAACAGAAAAGATCTAGCCTCACACCAATCAATATAAGATCTCCAAGTCCTATAGTAGATGGTAGAAGAGGACCTCTTCCTGGCGCTAATAAGAGTCTGAATAACAGAATCCGAAAGACCTTCCTCCCTTAAGATGGAGGTTTCAGCAGCCAGGCCGTCAAAGCCAGCGTTGGTAAATTGGGGTAACGCAGTTGACCCTGTGTGAGAAGATCCGGCCGAAGAGGCAGATCGAACTGATCCACAGCCAGACAAACGATGTCTGCGAACCACACCCTCCTTGGCCACCTTGGAGCCACGAGAATGGCGAGAACCCCGTCCAGGGCCATCTTTCGCAACACCTTGCCTAGCATGGGGATCGGAGGAAACAGATAAAGGAACCCCAGGTCCCCCCCAGCTCAGGGACATGGCATCCACCGCCAGAGCCAGAGGATCCTGAGAGAGCGACACGAATGTCGGAAGCTTGTAATTGTGACGAGAGGCAAACAGATCCACCTCCAGCGTCCCCCACCGGAGACAAAGCGACCGAAAAACCTGGGGGTGGAGAGACCATTCCCCCCGGCGGGAAGAGCACCTGATCAGGAAGTCCGCCACCGTGTTTTCCACTCCTGGAATGTACACTGCCGAGATGCAAGGGACATGAGTCTCCGCCCAGGCTAGAAGCAGAGACACCTCTCTGAGGGCACTCAGACTGCGAGTCCCTCCCTGGCGATTGATGTAAGCAACCGCCGCCCGATTGTCCGACCGAACCTGAATGGGCAAGCCCTGTAAATGCTGTGTCAAGAGAGACAGAACCAACCTGATGGCTCTCAACTCCAGAACGCCTCCAGAGGACCCCACCGCCCCCGGAACTGAAGGTCCTTCCAGAAACCTCCCCATCCCGACAAACTGGCGTCTGTGGTGACAGCTTCCCAAAGAGGCGTCAGAAAGGACCTGCCCCTCAAGAGATTGTCCGAGACCATACACCCCCGGAGAGACTGCCGAACCCGGGAGGACAGCCGGAAGGACCGATCCAACGTCTGCGGACGCCAACAGATGAAGCTGAAGTGTCCTTGTGTGAAACTGAACAAAGGGAACTGCCTCGAAGGAAGCTACCATCAACCCCACCAGTCTCATCCCCAGCCGGATGGACGGGCAAGGATTGGAAAGTAGAAGCTGCGCCAAGTCCTGAATCAAGAGAACTTTGTCCAGAGACAGAAACACTCTGTGTTGGCAAGAATCCAAGGACATCTCCAGGAAGGACACCACCCTGGCTGGAACGAGAGAGGACTCGGGATAACTGATCACCCAGCCGAAACTCTCCAGAGTGGATACCATCGTCCTGGTGTCCATCTCCGCTTGACTGAAGGAAGGAGCCATGATGAGAAGATCGTCCAGATAAAGCACAATGCGAATCCCCTGAGCTCCGAGAAGGGCCATCACGCCCGCCAACACCTTGGTGAACACTCTCGGAGCCGAGGTAAGGCCGAACGGAAGAGCCACAAATTGAAAATGCGATCTTCCCCCACGAAGCAAAGAAACCTTTGGTGAGCCGGAAAGATAGGAATATGAAGGTAGGCATCCTTGATGTCTATGGACGTCATGAAGTCCCCCTGCCGAAGAGAATTGATGGCAGAGCGCAGAGTTTCCATGCGAAACTTCCGGGGACAAATAAACACGTTGAGGAACTTCAGATCCAGGATGGGACGAACAGACCTGTCCTTCTTGGGTACTGTGAAGAGATAGTAATAATACCCGCAGCCCACCTCCGAGGGAGGGACCGGGCAGATGACTGCCATTTCCAGAAGATTCCTCACCGCCGCCAGGAGCCCCTGTGCGGCCAAAGGATCTGAGCGAACAAGGGACCTGAAAAATCTTAGAGGAGGACGGGACTCGAACTCCAGCTTGTAACCGGCCGACACCACCTCCCGGATCCACCTGTCAGAGACCGCCTGGTCCCACACCCGGGAGAAGTGTCGTAATCGTCCCCCCACCCGCTAGGGTGAGGGCGCCCCCTCATTGCTGAGCGGCCTTGGCAGCGGGCTTGCGTTTGGCACCCCAGGAGTGACCGGGACGGCCATGGCCTCTACCCCTGATCCAGCTTGCACCCCTGGAGGCCGAAAAGCCCGCACCTCTGCCAGCTCTGGCTCCCCGAAAGGAGGGATTAAAAGAGGCCGCCCCCCGAAAGGAACAAAGTAGTTTCTTGCACTGAGGTAACTTACCTCCCTTGGCAACCAAATCCAATTTCTCGCCAAACAGGCGCAAACCCAAAAAGGGAAGAGCCGTAAGCGACTTCTTAGAATTAAAGTCAGCAGTCCATTGCCGCAACCACACCGACCGTCGGACAGCCACCGACAAAGCCGTGGTCCTGCCACACATCACCATGGCGTCATCCTGAGCGGCTAGGACAAACGAAACAAAGGCCTCACAACGTTTGAGAGCAAGGAACTCATCACAAGTAGGATCAAGGTCCGCACATAAATCCCTGAAAATGGACCTAACCGGCAACAACAAAAAGTGCCGAAGCACAAACAGGCCTCAAAGCCGAACCCGCACAGGTAAAACCGTGGCGAGCCAGCTGGTCAATCCGGCGATCTTCGCCATCCTTAAGGGTAGTCGTGTCAGGAGAATGCAACACCACCATGTTAGATAGCCCCAAAACCGGGGCATCAACCACGGGAGGAAAAGACCAACGCTTCACCAAGTCCGCCGGAAAAGGATACTTCTTATCCCAACTAGGCGGAACACCAACAAGACGCGTGGGCTGCTCCCATACTATAAGGACAACATTCTCAAAATGTTGTTGACTGGGAAACTCCAAACGCGGCTTGGCCACATCAAACAACTCACCCTTAGGCGGAGGAACCGCCTCAGGAGGGTCTAAATCCAAAACATTTGAGCCAATATGGAAGGGGTGTCAAATACCGTCCCCGCCGCCTGGTCACCCTCAGCACCAAACAACTGCTGGACCTCAGGGTCGTCCAATTCCTCTAGAATCTCCCCCTCTTCAGCCGGGGGGTAATCTGACCAGTCCAATGCCTCAATAACATCCACGTCTGAGTCCGGCGGAGGCGGGGACAAGTGTTTCTGCTTAGCCGGAGCCTTCTGAGCAACCACAGCGGAAAACATTTTCTCGAGGCTAGCCAACCGGGCGCATACCTCAGATTGTGAATCCCCACCCACCCATGACAACGTCACACGGGGTCCGGAACAGGCGGGGAGGACTAGGAGATGACAGGGGCGGCGAGGGGCCAGAAACCAGGGTGCCGGACTGGCGCTCATTGTTCCGCTGCGCACATGGAATGCATATAATGACATCATCCCCCGGGGGCAGAGCCCCACAACCCCCACACAGCCTAGATTCCCCCGAAGGGCCGTTTCCGGTATTCTTGGAAGCCTCCATATGGTGAAATTGTGGTATTCGCAATTACCCAGGGATTTACGCCGTATGCGACCCGAGATGCCCCTTTAATGTCCCAGTAGTGGGAGGATTTGCAGTTTAAACTATATATATATATATATATATATATATATATATATATATAAATATAATTGTAATGGACAACCCCACTAGCCAGGTATCTAAGACCAGGAGACCCCTTAAGCGCGGGATCCCGGGATCTATAACAGAAAGACAACAGTCACTCCAAGCAACTAACAGACCAGCATGCGTCAGTACATGAATAAATGCAAAAACAAGCATGAACCAGAACAGAGAAGAATATATGGAATATATATATAAACATATATATACATAAGTCTATGAGTGCACACAAGGGCAAGGGACCCAGCTGCAATACAGCTGATAAGACAAACCCCATACCTTGAGGGGTTACTGACAGCCGTGCCCTGACATAAGAAGCCAGCTCTAATGTGCCCAGTACAAGGCAGAATGACAATACCACCTTAATAAAAAAAACAAAGCCTACCTTAAGAAGCCGAGACATAAAATGGCGGCGCAGAGGACACACGCAGCATTCAGCCATCTGAAACGAGGAGGCAGAGGGAAGCAGGAGGGCGGGCCCAACAAAGCGTGCCAGACGCTCCGGCCCCGCCCCCCTCTAATCAGCAGCACAGCCGGTTCTCCGGAGGAGGAGGGGGGCCACACACAGCGGGCGCCAGAAGCTCCTCAGCCAGAGGGGCTCCGCGGAGCCCCGCCAAACCAGCGAGCCGGACAGACGGGCACGCCGCCCGGCCCCGCCAGCCTCAACAAGTGTCAGAAAACACTCACCCAGCCATACAGACAAAAAAGGAAGCGGGACACAGGGCAATACCCATAGGGGGCAACGGGACGGGGCATCCCGAATCCGGATCACCAGGCCGGATAACCGCGTTGACCCATGGGGTCTAGCGGAGGAGCAAGATCCTAGGCACCTTAAGGTGCCGTCTACCCTTGCCCGGCCGGCAGCCTAAGCTGGGAGGCTACACAAATAATCAAGGGGCTAATAGATAAAACAAGCCGGGCAGAAATAGACCAGAAGGGGGGCCGGAGTGTCACCCCGGCTACCTGCAAGCAGGAGACTTCATTCTTCTGTCTTGTCGCCATCTTGCAGAGAAGAACACTGGGAGATAAGTGGGAGGTCCCAGGTATTATAGATCAGGAGGGGCTCGTTTTTCAAGACTTCTCTGCAACGTCGCCACCTGCTGGTGAAGTAACCCAAGTGTAATTATTAATGTTTGAAGCGGGGTGTGTGACATACTTAGAATATAAAATATTCTGAACCAAATGGTGTGCTAAGATACCCCCCGATCACCCCATAATAGACCCCACATGCAGTGAGCAGCATCCCACATTACAGGCAGTGTGTGTGGCATCCCACATTACAGGCAGTGTGTGTGGCATCCCACATTACAGGCAGTGTGCGTGGCATCCCGTGACTAAACACAGAGTGCCTTGTCGGGGAGGTGTGGCTTCAACATGTATGTGCAGATATATGCGACCAAACCTCTGTCTTTCCATATAGCTAGACATGTTTAATACTTAGATGAGGCTGATGGTTGGGGCATTGGGGCCTCCCACACTACCTATTTAATTCTCAGAGCAGCTTGCCATTTTTCTTCCAAGACATAGCACCCAGAGGTTACCGCATACAGGGACAAGTCAATATCTTGTCTGTTGTCAGGTTTATACTACTGCCTGTAAATGAAAAGTATCCTGACACTGCTGAGCTATAAATCCCGCCATTAACTAGTCCAGTGTTCCCCAACCCTCTCCTTGAGTGCCACCAAACCACTATATATTATAGATCTCCACACAGATGAACCAGTGGAGTAATTAGTACTTAGAGAGCTATAGAACTGGCTATGTGGAGATACACAAAACGTAAACCGTCGGGGGTTCTTGAACGGGAGAGTAAAAGGAAGTCATGGTAAAAAATGGCACAGGTTTTGGTTTGACTTACAAAAATGACCAAAGCCTCACAAAACCCAATCCAACAATACACTTCTGCTGACTCCCTGGTCCCTAGTCATGCATGCCTCTCTGTTAGCACCCACAGGACCAGGCAGCTGGAAAACTGGAGATCTTTAGCACCACCATTAGTTGCAGGGACAGAGCAGCAGCAGATTATTGCAGGCTTAGGGCACCTGGTCATGCTAAAGGGAGGCAAGTATCCTAAAGTGGAACAAAACCCGGAAATTAAGACTTTCCTGGGTTTTGTTAGTGCACAAATTGAGAAGCCCTGCTGTGTGAAACCCCCCCCCAGACAGCCCAGCAAAACTCACCTCTTCTTGCTCCAACGGCGGATGCGCAGGCTCTTGTCCATACAGAGCCCTTTGCCTTAATTTCCACAAAGGGATGTGAAACAATCACCCCTAGGGGCATCGCTACAGTTAAAGATCCTTAAAGAGATCCCAGACATTTCTAGATCTGTGCAAGCATAAATTTACATTGCCCAGTAGATAATTATATATATATTTAAAAAAAAAGTTACCTCCATGATTAGAGGCCTCTGTCCAATCGCTGCCATTCCCTGCAGAGAATTGACTTCAGCCAAAAGAATGCGCTGAAGTTGCTGGTGAAGAAAGGCACAGAAATCAATGAATGATCTTGGGAGACAACCATCACCACTGAACACACCTTCAGAGAAACACTTGCTCACCCGGATGTTGCAGATGGTCTGTCCTCTGCGGTTTTTGTGCTCACAGTTAACCATAACTTGTTCTATATTACTACGGTCAAAGAAATCCAACTGCGGCAGCTCTGGAATCTCCTGACTGAAGTTGATGGAGTCCAAAATGCTCAGGATTTTCCTGCGAGCTGAGTTATATAGAGAAATATTAAAGTTATTCTAAAGGCAAGCCGGCTCGTTGTCACATGATCACAATGTCACGGGCTACAACAATTTTTCAAAATCAGTATTAGAGCATTGGAGATTCATAGAAATAAAATGAACAGAAAAATTGGGTGTGGCAACAGTGATGTGATGTAAGTACACTGAGTGTGAGAGGAGGGCGGGGTTTAAGAGCTGCATAAAGAGGCAGCCAATCAGGACGACTGGGGAGAGAGTGGACCAGGTCAGCAGGGTGGGAACTGAAAGCTGAATGATCACAGACAGAGGAGAAAGCAGAGTCCTGGAGCCACTTAATGAAAGGTAAGCTACTGATTTTTTTTTTTTAACCTTTGACTTGCCAAACACTTTAAAGTGGACCAACACCCACCGGTGATCGGCCCGAGAATCTATAAGATTCCCGGGCCGATCACCTCCCTCCCCGCGGGACATCCGAGATCGGGATGTCCCGCGGGGTGAAACCCCCCCCAAACCCCTTACCTTACCGCCGCCTCCCTCGCGCCCCTCTAGACGTGCGCGTGCCCGCGCCGGCCGTCTGTGAATGGCCGGCGCGGGCACACGCGCGTCAACAGGGACGCGCGGGAGGCGGCGGCGGAGGAGCCGCTTGTCCGCGGCTTGTCCGTCGCCGCGAGGAGAGGTGAGTTCGGGGGGGTTTCACACAGCGGGGCACCCCGATCGGGGTTGCCCCACCGAAGTGGACCAAGACCCAGGATAGTCAAAATCCTGGGTGTTGGTCCACTTTAATAGCTCTATTGTGATAATTTATTTAATGAAAGAGCATAAACGCCAACACTGTTGGCCCAAAGAACTACAGGTACTGTAATGAAATATCCAAAGCTCTGCACACAAAAGCAGCAAGCACAGTTGTTGGCTTCTAATCTGCACTTCGAGCATCTCCGTTGGCAGACACAGCCAAAGGATATTACTAAAGGCAATGTGACCAACCCTTGATTCTCAAATCAAAGCCAGACAGGTGCATACAGAGCTTCGGGGGAGGAGGAGAGCTTGGTTGATCTAAAAGATTAGTAGAGCAGTGCAAGATAAAAATACCTGATCCATCTCCTGTCCAGCCCAAATGCTCCAAGCTAGGCGACGACCCATCATAGATGCAGTGTGTTATGCAACGCTCCCCCATATCTCAATCCACGGCTGCACAGTGTTCAGGAAAAGGAACCTGCTAGCCCAATGCTAATTTTAACCAGAGGCGCATAAAGGCATCTATCTTCATTTGAATGTGAGACAATTTTTAGCCTGAAAACAAAAAAACACTCATCATGTGTCCTACACAGCCTGTCATTGATAGCTGGAAACTGTGGAGTATAGCGTTTTTGGTTTTCAAGCTGAAAATGTTCTTTAAAGGCATTCTCTTCCGGGGGCATTCAGATTTCAGGACGCCCCACACCCCAGGTTGTCCAGTAAGCTCACCTTCTCCCTGATCCAATGGTGCATGCGTGAGGGGCGTCGCTCCCTGCTATACCTTTAGCAGATCGTACCTGCGCCAGGCATTTCTGAATGGCTGGCGTGGGCATGCTATCTGTTAGAGAGTGTTAGATGCACCCGTCGGTGCACTTGGGTCCGCTTGCCGGGACTCGGCTGGAATAGAACCTTAGACAATCCTTAGTCGAGTAGGCGATAGCGGATTTGAGAGTGCTGATTGGACAGTGGAACCAAAATACAGGATAGTCAAAATTCTGAGGTTTGGTCCACTTTACGTCGGGTTGGGACTGGTAATGAGCTGCGCTAGCTATACTTTTTCTACACAATCTGAAATATTTCTGTCAAACTTCCTTTAATAACAAAACAAGAAAAAAATAACATGGCAAGAAAAATAACCAATATAAATACTATAGGAACAGCTAATTATTGCACTTACCTTTGGAACTGGTGTCAAAATGAAGAAAAGCGCTGACGTTCCTGATGTCATCCTCCGTTCCCAGCTCACCATCTGCTATTGCAACAAAGACATTTACATTTATTTTGATATTGATTAGCCATGTCAGTAATCTAAAAGAATAGTTTTGTGTGAAAAATGCAGGTGCAATAAATGTTTTCCTTCACGTCACATGAAAGCCATAGCATCCTTTAATTCTTCAATATTGGGTTATGTCCCCTAGCCTTTAAGATGGACACTTAATAGTAATAAGTTATTCTGCCCTAGGTACGCATCACATCACATGGAAGACATGGTCTTTGCTAATACTTCAATGATGGGATACCACACAGCAGAAAGAAGGGGGTGGGCAGCTCATGAAGCTCAAACAAAGCTAAAACCATAAATACATAAACTAGGAACCTAGGAGATTGTATATAACAATGGTTCACATAGGACCAATGCACCCACATAAACAGAAATGCACTGCAGAATGAAAGAAATCTAATTATACATATCACAAACAGGGACCTCAAAAATTACACAGTCTCCCCCAACAAATTATAAATGCTCTACAATAAATAACTCACAGTAAACCTCAGGACAAAGAAATACAATACAATGCAAACCAAACTGAACGCCAACTTGTCAATCCGATAAAATATTAAAGAAACAGTGACTGCTTTGTACCCATGGTGATCTAATGGAAAGTTCAAGGACTGGAAACAGCAGTACCTCAGTCACTGCTAATTGGATTTGTTTATTAGTGCCAGCTCTAGATTACAAAGCCCTTTTTTGAGACCAGTCATTGCAAAAAAAAAAAAAAAAAATCTTCTATTAATTTTTGTTCTAAAAGATGTGTTAGGGCTTATTTTTCTAAAACAATCTTCATTTTAATTCCAAGTTGCTAAGAGCTACTATAAATTGGCAGCCCAAACGCCCCCCTTTCTACTTCAGTGGCATTTTCAATGGGCGCTAATTCGCCCAGAGTGGGCTTTGGGGCAGCATGTGCAACGCTGTATATTTAGAATTCATTGCACCTGCATGCGGCTCCCTGGCATCCGAGCGGTTTCACAATACGCCTGGGTCATATTGGCATGGGGGGTTGCTGGCACCCCCGAAAGAAATGGCCCCGAATGTGACGAGGGTCTTCTGGTCCTGGTTCCCTAGGCAACTACAACTTATTTTTGGGGGTAGGGATTATATTTAAAGCATCCAAAATAATCCAGAAACATCAAGCTGGGGCTTATTTTTGGCAAACAGGGTTATTTACATTTTTCAAATATTTACATTTTTCCAGACTGCAACTGGGCTGTGCAGAAACACTCACCTGCATAAGGTCGCACCGGCATGTCATCCAGCAATAGACCGAGCAGACGCTGCGTGTGAGAGCGTTGGCGGTTCAGGGAAGTAATACGCAGTTCAATAGACGCAGTCTTTATCAGCCAGGACATCTGATTCAAAGCAGCAATCTCATGTTCTAAAGGAAAGATACAATATACCTTTCAGCCTAGTCGCTACCCTGAGGAAACGGCCAATGGCCGGGAAAAGTTGGTAACTGATTATTTGAGCGATCACTATCTGTCTGTTCATGTAAGTGCTTTATACCACCTCTTGTTTTGCCTGTGTATAATAACTGCATATATAGAATCTGTATGATGGGGTGTCATGATTATGCTTAAGATTCTTTTGTGATCTGATATATGATGAACATTAACCACCGATTCAGATATTATTCTCAATAAGCTTTATTGAGCAACTGAGTTTATCATCCTTGACTTTATCTCAGTCATCAATCTTCTATGTAGATTATATGTAGATGCACTAGACCAGACCTGGGCATTGTAAGGCCCCAGGGCCCTTGGATTAGCTCTGACCGGCCCGCAACCAGCATTCCCTGTTAGGTGCGCAGCCGCACGCTGCTGACGCCACTGCCGCTCAGTCCCGCCCACTGTCCACGCAGTCTTGCCAGAAAAGATAGTGCCGGGTTTGAACAGCACTTTTGCCCCTCTGTAGTGAGTCTAATGTAGCGGGGGCATGTGTGGATTAGAGCCTGCTGTCCTATTGGAGAGTTCCCTCCTGCAGGATTGGCTGTGGGAGCAGAGTTTCTCTTCCTGTCCTTGGCCTGTACTGGGTGGCATGTGTCAGTAGCTGCGGGGCTGACGCCGGAGATGGAGGTGCTCCAGCCACTTGTCTGTGCCTCACGTCGCAGGCTGCTGGCACTTGTAGTCCACACCAAATGTGTTACATGCCGTACGAGGCACCTGATGGTGCACTGGCTCTCGGCCAGACCAATGCCTTTGGGAGGGCGGGGGGACCATGCTGCAAGGTAGGAAGTGTTTCACACAGCCTTTTATCCAAGGCTGACCACTGGTCTCCCCCCCTTTTTACTCAGTAGCAACGTGAAAAAATACAATTTTGTGATTACTCACCTGTAGAATTGGTATTATGAGTATACAGTACGTTCTGCTCCATATCTGATTCTTACACTCGAGATATACTCCGCCAGATGGCGCTGGACTGCAGAGACATCGAAAAATACAACTCTGTGAAGTACTCACCTGTAGAGTTGATATTATATGCATACAGCACGTCCTGCTCCAGATATAGTAATAACATGTGGGTAATCCTCCGCCTCCGGCGCCGTGCACTGCAGACATGTAGAAAACAAGCTCCTCCCAGCCCTACATACACCGGAGGACCTCCCACAAATCCCCAGCATTGAAAAGCAGCGAGAATGAGAGGCCAGGAGAAACAACCACCCAAAACTGGCAATAATACCAAAGATAACAATCACCAAACAGGGGATCCAGAACAAGGTGAATCAGGGTGGGGTGGAGCAGGACGTGCTGTATGCATATAATATCAACTCTACAGAGTTGTATTATTCTAAGCATACAGCATGTCCTGCTCCAGGTATAGTAATAACATGTGGGACATCCAATAGCAGTGTCCGTAAGAAGAGTGGGATCCCCAACAGAAGGCAACATAGGTTTCCGAGGAGGACGCACATGAGCGACCCCCCGAAAGAACAGCGGCCGAAACCTGGCCCTTCAGAGTACTAAGCTTAAGACCTAAGTCTAGACCATGTTGTAAAAACTCCAGCACCCTGGAGACTAAGAATTCCCGGCAGTGAAGAGACCTGGATTTACACCAGTCAATGTAGGCACGCCATACCCTATAATATATAGCAGAAGTCGTCTTCTTCCTGGCTTGCACCATGGTAGCCACTACAGATGCAGACAAACCCTTTTCCATTAGGATGGAGGTTTCAATAGCCAAGCCGTCAAAGCCAGAGTTAGTAAATTGGGATGGCGTAGAGACCCCTGAGTTAGAAGGTCTGGCAACCTTGGCAGGTCGTACTGATCTACTGCCATTTGAACCACGTCTGCGAACCACACTCTTCTTGGCCACCTTGGGGCCACCAGAATCGCGGGTACCCCTTCCAGAGCAATCTTGCGCAGCACTCTGCCCAGAAGGGGAATTGGTGTAAACACATACAGGAGCCGAAACTCCCTCCAAGACATGGACAGGGCATCCGTGGCCAGAGCCAGAGGATCCTGAGACAGGGTTACAAAGCTCGGGAGCTTGTGATTGTGACGGGACGCAAACAGATCCACGTCTGGCACACCCCAACGGTGACACAGGGACTGAAATACCCTGTCGCAGAGGGACCACTCCCCCTGACGGGCCGACCCCCTGCTCAGAGCATCTGCTAGCAGGTTTTCCGCCCCCGGAATGTAGACAGCCGAGATGCATTGGACATTGGTCTCTGCCCATGTTAGAATCAGAGACACCTCCTGGAGAGCACCCTTGCTCCGGGTTCCTCCCTGATGATTGATGTAGGCCACTGCCGTCCTGTCTGAGCGTACCTGAACCGCCAGACCCTTCAGGTGCTGGGTTAATTGCTCCAGCACCAATCTGACCGCCCTGAGTTCCAGGACATTTATAGGAAGATGGGCCTCCTGAGGGCCCCACCTCCCCTGGAAGCGCAGGGACTTCCAGAATCCCCCCCAGCCCGAGAGACTGGCATCCGTTGTGACCGTCTCCCAGGAGGGAGCCAGGAAGGATCTGCCCCTTGTCAAGTTCCTGTGGTCCAGCCACCACGCAAGGGATTGTCTGACCGAGGGGGGAAGCACCCAGATCTCGTCCAAGGACGCTGGGTCCTTGTTCCATACTGACAGAAGGTGAAGCTGCAGGGTTCTCAAATGGAATTGTGCTAAGGGCACCGCCTCGAAGCTTGCCAACCATCGAGCCCACCAACTGCATTCCCTGCCTGATGGAGGGATGAGGGCTCGAGAGCAGGGAGCTCGCCTGCGTTGTCAGAGCTTCCACCTTCTGTGGAGGAAGGAATATCCTTGACTGAACTGAATCCAGAATCATCCCCAGAAACGGGGTCACTGAGGAGGGGGACAGAGAGGACTTTGGGTAATTGATTACCCAGCCGAAGGACTCCAGAGTGGACACCACCAACCGCGTGTCCAACTCTGCCTGCCGCAGAGACCGAGAGGTGATGAGTATATCGTCCAGGTAGGGCAACACACGTATGCCCTTTAGTCTTAACAGAGACATTACTCCTGCCAGCACCTTGGTGAACACCCTGGGAGCTGACGTAAGGCCGAATGGCAGGGACACGAACTGGTAATGCTGATCCAGCAGCGCAAATCTGAGAAACCTTTGGTGCCCTGGAAACACCGGAACGTGCAGGTAAGCGTCATTGATGTCCACAGATGTCATGAAGTCCCCTGGGCGCAGCGAGGCAACGGCCGAGCGCAGTTTCCATACGAAAATGTTTGTTTCTGACAAATCTGTTTAGGATTTTTAAATCCAGAATGGGTCTGACTGACCCGTCCTTTTTGGGCACCGTGAAAAGGTTGGAATAAAACCCCACGCCCCTGTCCCTTAAGGGGACCTTGCAAATGACCCCGAGATCCAGAAGGTCCTGCACAGCCAGCATCAAGACTCGAGCTGAGGCAGGGTCCTGTGGGATCCGGGACCCAACGAACCTGGTAGGGGGCAGTACAGCAAACTCTATCTTGTAACCGGAGGACACTACCTCCTGAATCCACCGGTCTGGGACAAGGCGTCTCCAGACATGCTCAAAGTGCTGTAGATGTCCCCCCACCCTGACGGGCGAGGGCGCCCCTTCATGCTTGGGGGGTCTTGGGAGGGGCTTTGGGCTTGGGCCCCCAGGAGGAACTGGGACGGCATCCTCTGTTCTTGTTCCAGGAATCTGCGCGAGAAGGACACCCCGGCGAAGGACACCCCTCTACCCTGCTTGGCCCCATGGTAGGGGGTCAAATGGGAGCTTGGGCCACGAAAGGGCCGAATCTGACGCTTACGCTGGGGCAACTTGCCACCTTTGGCAAAGATATCTAACCTTTCTCCAAACAGGCGCAGCCCTTTAAATGGAAGCCCTGTAAGGGCCTTCTTGGCGACATTGTCAGCAGCCCACTGGCGTAACCAGACCGCACGGCGTATGGCTACCACCAGAGCAGAGGATCTAGCGCTCAGCTTAATAGCATAATCCGATGCAGATAGGATATAACTGACAAAAGTCTCACAGGTAGCCAAAGCATTGGCGGCATCAGAGGGCAAGTCATCCGCCCCTTCAAGAGCAGTTTAAACCACCGTCCTGAGCGCCACCGCCGTGATGGCTAAGGCGCAAACCGGGCAGAGCGACGCTCCCCCAAATGCAAAGGCATGACATGCCAGTTGATCAATTCGCCGATCCTCCAAATCCCGCAGCATAGTAGTGTCAGGGGAGTGCATAATAGAGGTATTGGACAGACCAAGGATCGGGGCATCAACCTCGGGTGGCGATGTCCAACATTTGATCAGGTCGGCAGGAAATGGATACTTCTTATCCACAGCTTTAGGAACCCCATGGAGTTTGCTGGGATGTTCCCATTCTTTCAGCACGAGATTATTGAAATGAGTTTGTTCAGGAAACTCCAACCGCACCCTAGCGGTATGAAACAGATCACCCCTTTGCCGTGGAGCCGCGGGAGGGGGAGAGAGGGATAACACATCAAAGATCTGGGTCAGCAGTCTATCAATGTCGTCCTGGGACCAATGATCAGAACCAGACTCTTCCTGACTCCTGGACTCGTCGTCGTATGACCCTGAGTCAGAAAACAGTTCCCCTTCCTCTGAGGGGAATGTGCATAGGACAGCTGTAAATCGTCAGATTCTACAGGAAGAATAGTAGCTTCAGGATTCAAATGACGCCTCTTGGCAGTAGCCTTGCGGGCCAAGGAGCCAGCGATTAAGTTTTCCACACTAGCCAGTCTAGTGGGAATAGGGGAAGCAAGGCGAGGTGCGGGCCCAGCCTCGGAAGAGGTGGGGAGACCAGCTAGCGCCTGCTGGGCACAAGGGACGCAGACCCGTGCATTGTCACCGCTGTTAGGTAAGACCCCACAAGCTACACACAGACGGGCTTGTCCCGAGGGAACCCTGTTCACAATAGCCTGAGATGCCTCCATGTGGTGATTATTATATTCAATATGCCAGGAAGGATTGACGCTATAAAGCAACCCTGGATGCCCCAATAACCCGCTGGGAAGTGGGAGTGGATTCTTTAAAATGGTCTGGACCGGGCGCTACGCCGGGCCGGGAGAAGCCACCGAAGTCCGCGGTCTGAAAGACACAAGGGGAACAGGGATGTCAGAGCCAAGCGCGAAGAAGCAAAAGCTAGGGAAAAGTCGCCCATGAGGGCACTTACAGAACAGCGAGGGGAGGACCGTCTTCACCACGCGCACGTGAGAAGGAAATGGAGCCAATCGAACCTCAAAGGGCGGGCCAGAGCGAGCGATGACGCGAAACGCGCCAAACCTAACCACGCCCCCCCCCCCCGGAGAGCGCGAGGCTCGAAGGCACGCAGCCAATCAGAAAGAAACAGTAGTTATGCTAGAAAATCACCTCAGAGAAAAAATCTGACAGGGTGAATACAGGGATAAAAACGCCGTAGCGTCCCCGAACAGAGCCGCCGTACGCGCCAATTAGAATACAATAAAGGCGCTGCGGTTAACTAAAAACTTAAATGTGAAGCGCGGCTCTGACCCCGGTAACCGTGAAAGGCTATAGGTGTCTAGTGTAATTAGGGCAAGGTTAGCCATCGTACACACAACCCCCCCCCCCTTTTCCCCCCACTAACGGGGGGATCTAGGAAGGAAGGTGACCCAATATTCGGGGTTCACCGTAACACAGGGCGTGGGGGCACTGGTGCGGGAGGGGCATCCAACTGAAGGCTCACCATTCGCCTTAACCGCCTACCCTATGGTGGGGGATTGCGGTGGAGTCTAGCTCCGTAAGCACACTAGGTGCTGCCTACCTTCACCCGACCAACGCAGCCCAGGCTGGGAGGCATTAATTCACAATGAGGACGGGTGGAAATAGTCCCGCAGGGCCTCGGGCTGTCAAGCCCCGCTCGCCTGCGAGAGCGTGATACTTCATGTCTTCGCAGTTCCAGCACTGCAGAGAAATCTGGGGATTTGTGGGAGGTCCTCCGATATATGTAGGGCCGGGAGGAGCTTGTTTTCTACGTCTGCAGTGCACGGCGCCGGAGGATTACCCACATGTTATTACTATATCTGGAGCAGGACGTGCTGTATGCTTAGAATATAGGCTCCTCCCGGCCCCTGAAATACCCAGGGACCTCCCACAAATCCCCAGCATTGAAAAGCAGTTAATGAGAAGCCGAGAGAATTAAACAATCCAAAACTATCAACTATAACAATGATAACAATCACCATACAGGGGATCCAAAATAATGCAAACCAAGGGTGGGTTGGAGCAGGACGTACTGTATACTCATAATACCAATTCTACAAGTGAGTAATCACAGAATTGTATTATTCTTAGTATACAGTACGTCCTGCTCCAAATCTGATACTTACACTCGGGACATCCAATAGCAGTGTCCATAAAGTAGGGTGGGATCCCCAAGAAAAATCAGCAGCAGGCAGTTTAAACCACTGCCGCCTGCAGAACCTTTCGGCCAAAAACAGCATCAGCTGAAGCCCTAACATCAACCCTGTAAAACTTAAAAAAGGTATAAACAGAAGACCAAGTAGCGGCCTTGCAAACTTGTTCAACAGAAGCCTGGTGCTGAAAAGCCTAGGAGGCACCAATAGCACGAGTGGAATGAGCAGTAAGGCGGAAGGGAGGATTCTTCCCCTTAGCAGAGTAGGCCTGAATCACAGCCTGACGAATCCACTTGCTGATAGTAGACTTGGCAGGAGCCAAACCCTTCCTAGGACCAGAAGGGACCACAAAAAGAGCATCAGTTTTCCTGAAAGGTGCAGTAGCCACCAGATAGTACTTCAGACACCTAACCACATCCAAAGAGTGCAAAACTTTCTCCTTAGCATTGCTAGGATTAGGGCACAAAGAAGGAAGAACAATATCCTGATTCAAATGAAAGGCAGACACTACCTTAGGCAGAAATTCAGGTTTGAAACGAAACACCACCTTGTCCTGGTGTCTCTCATAGAAGGGGGGTTGAATGGACAGCGCCGCCAACTCAGACACACGCCTGACAGAAGTGATAGCCACCAGAAACACAACCTTGAGCCTAAGAATGGCCAAGGCAGCATCCTGCACAGGCTCAAAGGGAGCACCCTGCAAGGCTGACAGAACCAAGTTCAGATCCCAAACAGGTACCATAGGCTTACGTGGGGGGACGCACATGAGTGACCCCCTGGAAAAAAGTTCTGATCAGAGGGTGCTGAGCAAAGGACTTCTGGAAGAAAATAGCCAGGGCAGAAACCTGACCCTTCAGAGTACTGAGTTGGAGCCCCATCTCCAACCCATGCTGCAGGAACTCCAGAATCCTGGGAATAGAGAACACACGACAGGGAAGAGACTTAGACTCACACCAGTCAATGTAGGCACGCCAAACCCTGTAATAAATGGAAGAGGAAGACGTCCTAGCTTTAATCAAAGTATCCACAACCGAGGAAGACAACCCCTTCTCCATCAAGATGGAGGTTTCAGCAGCCAAGCCGTCAAAGCCAGAGTTTGTAAATTGGGATGGCATAGAGACCCCTGAGTGAGCAGATCTGGCACCAAGGGCAGAGCGTACCGATCTACTGCCAGCTGCACCACGTCTGCAAACCACACTCTTCTTGGCCACCTGGGGGCCACCAGAATTGCTGGCACCCCTTCCAGAGCAATCTTGTGCAGAACCCCCCTCCAGGGGGATTGGAGGGAAGACATACAGGAACTGAAAGTCCTTCCATGACATTGCTAGCGCATCTGAGGTCAGGGCCAGAGGGTCCCTGGACAGAGACAAAAGCTGGGAGCTTGTGATTGTGGCGGGACGCAAACAGATCCACATCTGGTTGTCCCCAACGGTGACACAGAGATTGAAACACCCTGCTGCATAGGGACCACTCTCCATGGCGAGAGGTCCCCCTGCTCAGAGAGTCCCCCAGGCGATTTTCCACCCCCGGGATGTACACAGCTGATATGCAGGGAACATTGGCCTCCGCCCAAGACAGGATCAGAGACACTTCCTGGAGGGCCCCCTTGCTCCGGGTCCCTCCCTGATGATTGATGTAGGCAACTGCCGTCTGGTTGTCCGAGCGCACCTGAACAGGCAGGCCCCGAAGATGAGTAGTCAAACGAGCCAGAACTAACCTGATCGCCCGCAGCTCCAATACATTGATAGGAGTGTGGGCCTCCTGAGGGCCCCACCTCCCCTGGAACCGCAGGGACTTCCAGAAACCCCCCCAACCTGACAGACTGGCATCCGTGGTGACTGTCACCCAGGAAAGCGAAAGAAAAGATCTGCCCCCCCAACAGGTTCCTTGAGTCCATCCACCACAAGAGGGACCTCCTGACTAGGGGGGAAAGCACACAGACCCTGTCCAGGGACGCTGGGTCCTTGTCCCATACTGACAATAGGTGAAGTTGCAGAGGCCTCAAGTGGAACTGAGCATAAGGGACTGCTTCAAAGCATGCCACCATCAGGCCCACCAGCTGCATCCCCTGCCTGATGGAGGGATGGGGACAAGCTAGGAGAGACTGAGCCTGTGCAATCAGACTGTCCACCTTCTGCTGAGGAAGGAAGATCCTTACCTGAACTGTATCCAGATTCATTCCTAGGAATGGAGTTACCAAGGAAGGGGACAGTGAGGACTTGGGGTGGTTGATCACCCACCCAAATTACTACAGAGTGGACACTACCAGCTGAGTATCCAATTCTGCCTGGTGTAGAGACTGGGAAGTGATGAGGATGTCGTCCAGATAGGGAAGCACGCAGACGCCCTGACATCTGAGCAGAGACATCACGCCAGCCAGCACCTTGGTGAACACCCTGGGAGCTGAAGTAAGGCCGAAGGGCAAGGCCACAAACTGGTAATGTTGATCCATCAGAGCGAACCTGAGGAACCTTTGATGACCTGGGAACACAGGAATAAGAAGGTAAGCATCTTTGATGTCCACAGAAGTCATGAAATCCCCTTGGCGCAGGGAACTGATGGCAGAGCGCAGAGTTTCCATGCGAAAGCGCCTGCCCCTGACAAACTTGTTGAGGATCTTCAGGTCCAGGATGGGCCTGACAGAACCATCCTTTTTGGGTACTGTGAATAGATTGGAGATAAAAGTCCTTGCCTTTTTCTCTTAAGGGGACCTGACAGATGACCCCCAGCTCCAGGAGGCCTTGCACTGCTTGCACTAGCCCCTGAGCTAGACACAGGGTCCTGAGGAATCCGGGATCTGTGGAATCTTGCAGGGGGATCGGCAGTCAACTCCAACTTGTAACCGGAGGACACTACCTCATGAATCCACCGGTCTGAGACATGAAGCCTCCAGACGTGAGCGAAGTGCTGCAGCCGTCCCCCCACCCGGATGGGTGAGGGCGCCCCATCATGCATGAGGGGGCTTGGAAGAGGATTTTGCTTTGGGACCCCAGGAGGAGCCAGGACGTCCACGTCCTCTGCCTCTACCCCAGAAATCTCCCCGGCCCCAGGGAAGGAAACCCCCCTTCCCTGTCTTGCACCACGGTAAGGGGACGAGAAGAAACCCTGACCCCGAAAGTGTCGAGATTGCCGCCTGAGCTGGGGTAACCTGCCACCCTTAGTAAAAAGGTCCAGGCGGTCCCCAAACAGGCGCAGTCCTTTAAAGGGAAACCCAGTGAGGGCCTTCTTGGCAGCGTCTTGGTCAGCAGCCCACTGGCGCAGCCAAACCGAGCGGCGTATAGCCGCCACGAGGGCAGATGTTCTGGCACACATTCTGATGGTGTCATCCAATGCTGATAGGACAAAATTTACAAAAACAACACAACTGGAGAATGCATTAAACACCTCACAAGGCAAATCATCAGGGGCACTATCAAGCATATTTCTGATAAGGGTTCTAGTGGCCACAGCAGTAATGGCAGAGGCACAGACTGGGCGCAGCGCCGTCCTCGCACATGCAAAGGCGTGGGATGCCAGCTGATCAATACGCCGGTCTTCAGCATCCCGCAGGGTAGTGGAATCAGGGGAATGCATGACAGAGGTGTTAGATAGCCCTAGGACCGGGGCATCCACCTCGGGGGGATGACCAACATTTAACCACCTCAGAAGGAAAGGAATAC
Organism: Gastrophryne carolinensis; assembly: GCA_027917425.1. Classification (NCBI taxonomy): domain Eukaryota; kingdom Metazoa; phylum Chordata; class Amphibia; order Anura; family Microhylidae; genus Gastrophryne; species Gastrophryne carolinensis. The sequence goes on from CM051238.1 coordinate 41,035,650, forward strand.
TTCCTATCCCAACTTTTTGGAACCCCGGGAAGTTTACTGGGGCGCTCCCATTCCCTGAGCATGAGGTTATGAAAATGTGCCTGCTTCGGAAATTCCAAACGTGATTTTGCCGTATGGAAAAGCTCCCCTCTTTTCCTGGGAGCCTCAACAGGGAGAGAGATAGACAGAACCTCAAAAATCTGGGACAATAATCTGTCAGTGTCATCAGGGGCCCAGGGGTCAGAGCCAGAATAGTCATGACCCCTTGGGTCTCTCATCAGATGAGCCTGAATCAGAATAGAGCTCCCCTTCATCAGACGGGGTATAGCCACACAGATTCCAAAACTCCTCAGTTCCCATAGTGAAGACATTAACATTAGGCACCAAATGCCGCTTCTTAGCAGGGGCCTTACACGCTAAGGACTTCGCAATCAACTGTTCAACAGTAGCCAGTCTAGAAGACACATCAGGCTGAGAATCCCCACTAGTAGGCAACTCAGTAGGAGTGAGGTTTAAGCTTGGGGGAGTAGGCGAAGTAAAACGAGGTGCAGCCACCGGCAGGCCAGATTACAATGCAAGCACCTGCTCAGCACAGGGTACACAGACCGGCGCCTTGTCAGCGTCAGCATGAGGCTGCCCACAAGCTACACACAGCCGGTCTTGTCCCGAAGGGACCCCGGTCACATTATCCTTGGATGCCTCCATATGGTGATATGAGCGGCTCTAAACGCCGATAGGGAATGACGCTAAATAGCAACCCTGGATGCCCCAATAACCCGCTAGGGAAGTGGGAGTATTATTTTAACTAAGTCTACAAATGATATACTAATACAGGGCCGGGAGAAGCCAGGAGGTTCGTCCTGCCAGCAAGACATAAGCAGACAAAGATCAGTAAGCACACAGTATACAAAATTGAAAGATATAAAGCCACCTGCAAGGGCACTTACGGTCTGCGGTAGTTAGGAGTCCGTTGCGCATAGGCCAACTCGAGGGGCGGGCAGGTAACAGCGATGATGTGGAGCGTGCCATAGACGGACCCCGCCCCCCCCCGAAGAGCGCGAAGCCAGCAGGGCAAGCAGCCAATGAAGGCGCACCAGCGCGCGGTGGCGGCGGCATTTTTAAAAGTAAAGATAAGTCAGCGCAGCGGCTGACACAAGACAAAAAAACGCATGTGAAAAGAGAGTGAAGCACAGAATGCATAAACTACACATCAACACACACACACACACACCCCCTCTTTTCCCCCGAAGACTACGAGGATGATGAGGGAGGACAACGGCCACTTAAATAGGGCCCACCGATAGGCAGGGACAAGGGGCACTAGTGCGGGAGGGGCATCCCATAGAGGCTCACCATAAGCTTGAACCGCCTACCCTTTGGTGGGGGATTGCAGTGGAGCAGCGGTGCTGCCTACCCTCCCCCGACCAGCACAGCCAAGGCTGGGAGGCATAGTACTAGTGGAACGGGTGGGAATAGTCCTACAGGGCCGCAGGCTAAGAGCCCAGCTCACCTGCTAGTAGAGCGCCAATTTCTCGTCTTTCGCAGCCAGACTGCAGAGAAATTCTGGGGATTTGTGGGAGGTCCCTGGGTATTTGAGGGGCCGGGAGGAGCCTATTTTCGATGTCTCTGCAGTCCAGCGCCATCTGGCGGAGTATATCCCGATTGTAAGTATCAGATTTGGAGCAGGACGTACTGTATACTAAGAATAAAGGCGGACTCCTGCTCTGAAAGCAGAACAAAACCCAGAGCGGTCACTGGTCTTCCTCGGGGTATCCCAGATACCAGTGACCCACTGTGTAGCAAATGGACAAATGGTGGACTCCCTCTTAAAGTGGAAATGAAACCAGAGCGGCCACTGGTTTTCCACCTGGGCCTCCCAGATCGGGGCTTTGTTCCGCTTTAGGGGAGGGAGTCTGACATTTTTCACGTTGCTACTGAGTAAAAAGGGATTCACACAGTGGGGCATCCCGATCTGGGATTTCCGGGGGGGGGGGGGGGGGGGGGGAGACCAGTGGCCACTCTGGGTTTTGTTCTGCTTTATGTGAGGGAATCTGCAATTTTTCACATTGCTACTGAGTTAAAAGTGTGAGCAGCGCTGTGTTACTTTAATACTAATCTAAAGGAGGGGGTTATTCCATCCTAACCTGATTTGGTCATGATGTTTTAAAGCAGACCAAAACCCATGTAACCCAGCCCTTTGGGGTGTAAAGGAATCTAGGGCTGGGTTACAGGCATCATGCCTCTGGGGCATCCCAATTTGGAGATACAATTAGACAATGGATGTAGCACACTTAATAAAAGTAGACTAAGAGAGAAATATAATTGGTATAAAGCATAAGCCAAAAAGAGAGGGGTTCTGAGGCTCCAATGTGCATCCACTCTCTGCACATAAAGGGACAATCTATGTGAGGATTTGGAGAAACGAACACCCAAAGCTCAATACTGCTTTTAAAATAATGTTATTTTTAATGCTGGTGAAAATTACAGTATATAAAATATAGTGAATAAATATATACAAATGCCAACTAGCAACAGGTTACAATGTGCAGTTATGGACCGCAGATTAATCAAGAACAAGATAGGTATCCAGCATATACAAGGAAGAAGGGATAATGATCCCAACAGACAAGTCCAACGGATATGGCAGGCAGCAAATAGGATTTTCAAGCATAAACATAGTGCATCACAGTACAAGGTTGCCCGTGGACCTGATATTATACAACATAACAAAAATGCAGTAAATGCAGAGATTGCAGTAAAGCGACTTACAAAGACAAGCAGCAAGCTGGGATACCGGGTGGACAAAAGATACAAAACTCGACGTTTCGGCCTGTTAAGGCCTTTTTCAAGAGATGCGGAAAGGACTTGTCCACCAGCAGGTTCCGGGAATCTAACCACTGCAAGAGAGACTGCCTGGCCAGGGGGGACAGCGAAAATTCTTGTTCCAGAGATTCCTGCATCCCATTCCAGCTGGTCAGCAGGTTCAATTGTAGAGGTCTCATGTGAAATTGGGTGAAGGGCACGGCCTTGAAGCATGACACCATTAGGCCCACCAATCTCATCCCCAGAAGTAATGACGGCCGCTGACAAGACAGCAAGGCCTGCACTTGCATCTGGAGACCCAAGCCTTCTGCGGTGGCAGAAAAACCTTGACCTGAGCTGTGTCTATCGTCATTCCCAGGAAGCATCTCACCATTGAGGGAGTGATAGATGACTTTGGGCAATTGATTACCCAGCCGAAGGCCTCTAGGGTTGACAACACGGTCCGAGTATCGCTCTCGGCCTGCTGAAGGGACTGTGCCGCAATCAGCAAGTCGTCCAGATAGGGCAGCACACAAATGGTTCCTCATGATAGCCATGATGCCCGCCAGCACCTTGGTGAAGACACGAGGGGCTGAGGATATCCCGAATGAAAGTGCCCCAAACTGGTAATGCTGATGCTCCAGAGCAAACCTCTGGAACTTCTGATAACCCTGGAAAATCGGGATGTGCAGATAAACATCCCTGATGTCCACCATGGTCATGAAGTCGCTGGGCCTAAGCGATCTCACCGCCGACCGTAAAGTTTCTATGCGGAACTGTCTGACTCTGACAAACCTGTTGAGACCCTTCAGGTCCAGGATAGGTCTTAACATTCTGTCCTTCTTGGGAACCGTGAACAGGTTGAAGTAAAAACCCTGACCCCGTTCCTGCCGAGGTACAGGGCAAATCACTCCTAACCGCAGGAGGTGTTGCACAGCCGTTCTCAAGGCCAGGGCCTTTAGCGGGTTTCGGGATATCTGTGAACGGAGAAACTTTGTGGGCGGCCTGGCTGCCAGCTCTATCTTGTAACCGGAGGACACTACCTCCTGAATCCACCGATCCGAGACGTGCCGCCTCCAGATCTGAGCAAACAGCAGAAGCCGTCCCCCCACCCGGATGGGTGAGGGCGTCCCCCCCCCCCCCCCCTGCCTGAGCAGACTTGACAGGAGGCTTGGATTTAGCTCCCCAGGAGGGATTGGGTCGGCCGCAGGGCCTACCTCTGTCCCAGGTATCTCTGCGGCTACCTGGAAATGAAGAGCATCTTCCTCCTCAAAAGAAACAATAGGCAGAGGGATTCCGAAAGGACCAGTAGGCTTCTCTCTCTGAGGGAGTCTAGCATCCTTGACCAAAAGGTCCAGGCGCACCCCAAACAGCCTGTTCCCCACAAAAGAGATACTCGTAAGCAACTTCTTGGCAGCCGCATCAGCCGACCATTGTCGCAGCCAGAGCGAGCGGCGTAGAGCAACAAGCAAGGCCGAAATCCTGGCACCGAGCCGGACCACATCGTCCATGGCAGTAGTAACAAAGCCAATGAAATCCAAGCAGGCTTTGAGTTCCTTATACACCTCCGCCCGCTTGCGAGCCTTAGCTCTATCCACAAGGTGTCTCACCTTCTTTCTGATGGCTAGAGAGACAATCGCTGAGGCGCACACAGGGCGAAAAAATACAATTCTGTGAAATACTCACCTGTAGAATTGATATTATAAGTATACAGTACGTCCTGCTCCAAATAATAATAACTAAACAAATATGTTATATACATTATTTATAGTAAGGGATATGCCTAATAGCTTGATGCAGAGTTGACCGCATAGATAGATTAAACCTTTTGCTCTGTTTACATCCCCCCAAGCTTTTGTTTGCAGCAGAGTAGTGTTGTCATGGACACGGACACACACTCTGACAACCTCGTGATGGGTGCGGGCGGGGTCTCTCATGCTGAATGTCTGCAGTGACTCTGCAGGCGGCTGACAGCTTGTAGCGCGCATGCGCGGAGTGCACGTGCAGTGTGCGTGCGCGCTCAACGTGCGCTCTGAAAGGCCGCTTCTCCATGACAACAGGGTCGTGCTGGAGCGCATGCGTGCGTGGACGGAAGGGACGCGTTCATGCACTCCGTCCGGCTCATTTTGGGCACAGGTGGACGTAGGATTGGCGTGCCGCCTGTGGTATCATCTTTAGAATATTTAAAGTACAATGATTATAGCACTGTACACATTCAGCAACACTAATGAGCGTTTCCGCCCGGATCCATTATGGACCAATCAGCATCAGTCCCTCCTCTGAGTCCCATATGCTTCCCATTTCCACCCTCACCCTGGGATCGCATTTTGGGCGGGAAAATTTTGAATTCTTGAGGAGGAGGCCTTTGAATTGGGGGTATTTAAACAGGACAAACAGGTGCCAGTTACACTCTGAGGAAGTGGCAGAATTTGGTTGCCACGCAACGCGTCAGTTGTGCTGGCATGCTGGAGTTTGGAGTGGGACCCCATTATTGATCATGTGGTAATGTAGATTGAGCTTTGTTATTGCCAATATATATTGTAGATTGTTAATCGGTGGCCATTTTGGCTGGAGCCTACTGTATATGCCCGGGAGCTTCATTTTCTTTTTTAGCACTTGCACCTTTAAGCACTTGCACTTTTATGCACTGAGCACTTTACTTTCTATATGGTATCTTTGAGTATTGATACTCATCTGAACTTTGATTTCCATATTCTTAATATTATACACTACTATCTAGTTTTACATGAAGTATAAATTAATCACAGATACAATTTCTATGAAACTCCTGGGCATCAACGAATAGATCTGGATACAGAGTTTCAGGGCAAGGGCCTATTCCCAAGCCAATATTGTATTGTGTATATACCTATTTGTTCATATACCTCTATTTCTATATGGTTTAGTCCATTACACTCCTATCCCAGCAATTATGTTTTAGCTGTTTTTAATATGTTCAGGTCAGCATTAAATAAAGCTTTTTGATTGTATTCATTCACGTTGATGATTCTGTTGAGCGGCTAAACGGGTGGAACCTCTGGGTCTGTGCTGGCAGGCCCACTTTCTTGCACGTCCTGCTCCAAATGTAATACTTACACTAGGGTTATCCTCCGCCAGATGGCGCTGCACTGCAGAGACATGCAAAACAGGCTCCTCCCGGCCCCTCAAATACCCGGGGACCTCCCACAAATCCCCAGCATTGAAAAGCAGTGAACGAGAAGCCGGGAGAATTTAACCACCCAAACTGGTAACTATAATAATGATAACAATCACCATACAGGGGATCCAGAAAAATGCAAAACCAAGGGTGGGGTGGAGCAGGATGTACTGTATACTTATAATATAAATTCTACAGGTGAGTATTTCACAGAATTGTATTATTCTTAGTATACAGTACGTCCTGCTCCAAATGTAATACTTAGACTAGGGACATCCAATAGCAGTGTCCAAACAGTAGGGTGGGATCCCCAACAAAAAAGGTAACAGCAAACAGTTTAAACCACTGCCGCCTGCAAAACCTTGCGGCCAAATCAGCATCAGCTAAGGCCCTAACATCAACCTTGTAAAACTTTGAAAAGGTATGAACAGAAGACCAAGTAGCGGCCTTGCAAACTTGTTCAACAGAAGCCTGGTGCTGGAAGGCCCAAGAGGCACCAATAGCACGAGTAGAATGAGCAGTAAGGCCGAATGAAGGACTCTTCCCCTTAGCAGAATAGGCCTGAATCACGGCCTGACGGATCCATTTGCTAATAGTAGACTTGGCAGGAGCCAAGCCATTCCTGGGCCCAGAAGGGACCACAAAAAGAGCATCAGTTTTCCAGAAGTACGCAGTGACCACCAAGTAATACTTCAGACACCTGACCACATCCAAGGAATGCAAAACCCTCTCCTTAGCATTGCTAGGATTAGGGCACAAAGAAGGAAGAACAATATCTTGATTCAAATGAAAAGCAGACACTACCTTAGGCAGAAAATCTGGCTTAAAGCAGAACAACCACCTTGTCCTGGTGTCCCTCATAGTATGGGGGCTGAATAGAAAGAGCTGCCAACTCACGACACACGCCTGACCGAAGTAAAGGCTACCAGAAAGACAACCTTGAGGGTAAGAACAGCCAGAGCAGCATCCTGCATAGGTTCAAAGGGAGCACCCTGCAAGGCAGACAAAACCAAGTTCAAATCCCAGACAGGGACCATAGGTTTACGTGGGGGACACACATGAGTAACCCCCTGGAAAAAGGTCTTAATCAAAGAATGCTGAGCAAAAGACTTCTGAAAGAAAACAGACAGGGCAGAAACCTGACCCTTCAGAGTACTAAGTTGGAGTCCCGACTCCAACCCATGCTGTAAGAACTCCAGAACCCTGGGGACTGAAAACACCAGACAGGGAAGAGACCTAGACTCACACCAGTCAATGTAGGTACGCCATACCCTGTAGTAGATGGAGGAAGAAGTTTTCTTCCTAGCCTTCACCATGGTATCAACCACCGAGGCGGACAAACCTTTCTTCATCAAGATGGAGGTTTCAGCAGCCAGGCCGTCAAAGCCAGAGTTTGTAAATTGGGATGGCGTAAGGAGCCCTGAGTGAGCAGATCTGGCACCCCTGGCAGAACGTACTGGTCTACTGCCATCTGTCCCACGTCAGCGAACCACACTCTTCTTGGCCACCTGGGGGCCACCAGAATCGCTGGCACCCCTTCCAGAGCAATCTTGCGCAGAACCCTGTCCAGCAGGGGGAATGGAGAAAAGACATACAGGAGCCGAAATTCCTGCCATGACATGGACAGAGCATCCGTGGTCAAGGCCAGAGGATCCTGAGACAGGGAGACAAAGGCCGGGAGCTTGTGATTGTGACGGGATGCAAACAGATTCACATCTGGTAGACCCCAACGGTCACACAGGGACTGGAAAACCCTGTTGCAGAGGGACCACTCTCCCTGACGAGAGGTCCCCCTGCCAGGAGATTCTCTGCCCCCGGGATGTACACAGCCGAAATGCATTGAACATTGGCCTCCGACCATGTCAGAATCCGCGACACCTCCTGGAGGGCCCCCCTGCTCCGGTTCCCTCCCTGATGGTTGATGTAGGCAACCGCCGTCCTGTTGTCTGAGCGCACCTGTACAGGCAGACCCCGCAGGTGATTGGTCAACTGATCCAGAACCAACCTGATCACCCGAAGTTCCAAAATGTTGATAGGTATGTGGGCCTCCTGAGGGCCCCACCTCCCCTGGAACCGCAGGGACTTCCAGAATCCCCCCCCATCTCGACAGACTGGCATCCGTGGTGACCGTCTCCCAGGAGGGGGTCAGAAAGGATCTGCCCCCCAGCAAGTTCCTGGAGTCCAGCCATCACGAAAGGGACCGCCTGACCAGGGGGGAGAGCACACAGACCCCGTCCGGGGACGTTGGGTCCTTGTCCCAAACTGACAGAAGGTGAAGTTGTAAAGGCCTCAAGTGGAACTGAGCAAAAGGCACCGCCTCGAAGCACGCCACCATCAGGCCCACCAACTGCATTCCCTGCCTGAGGGAAGGATGGTGACACGACAGCAGGAACCTCACCTGTGCAATTAGAGCTTCCACCTTCTGTTGAGGAAGGAAAATCCTTGACTGAACCGTATCCAGAATCATTTCCAGGAACGGGGTCACCGAGGAAGGGGACAGAGAGGACTTGGGGTGATGATAACCCAGCCGAAGGACTCCAGGGTGGACACCACCAGCTGAGTGTCCAACTCTGCCTGCTGTAGAGACTGAGAGGTGATGAGTATGTCGTCCAGGTAGGGCAGCACGCGGATGCCCCTTGACCTGATCAGAGACATCACCCCAGCCAGCACCTTGGTGAACACTCTGGGAGCTGAAGTGAGACCAAATGGCAAGGCCACAAATTGGTAATGTTGATCTTCCAACGCGAATCTGAGGAACCTTTGGTGTCCTGAAAACACAGGGATGTGAAGGTAAGCATCTGATGTCCACAGACGTCATGAAGTCCCCTGGGAGCAGGGAGCTGATGGTCGAGCGCAGAGATTCCATGCGAAAACGCCTGTTCCTGACAAATTTGTTGAGGATCTTTAAATCCAGAATGGGCCTGACTGACCCATCTTTTTTGGGAACTGTGAAGAGGTTGGAATAGAACCCCTATCTCTTAAAGGGACCCTGCAAATGACCCCCAGACCCAGAAGGCCTTGCACGGCCTGCAACAATACCTGAGCTGAGACAGGGGCCTGAGGGATCGGGGACCTGATGAATCTTGGGGGGGGGGGGGGGGGGGGCGAACAGCAAACTATCTTGTAACTGGAGGACACTACCTCCTGAATCCACCGGTCTGGGACGTGAAGCCTCCAGACGCCAGACGTGTGCAAAGTGCTGTAGCCGTCCCCCCACCCGGATGGGCGAGGGCGCCCCATCATGCCTAAGGGGGCTTGGGAGAGGATTTGGGCTTAGACCCCCAGGAGGAGCCAGGACGACCCGTCCTCTGCTCCTATGCCAGGAATCTCCACGAGCCCCCGCGAAGGTCACCCCTTTTCCTTGTTTAGCACCACGGTAGGGGGCTGAAAAGGAGCCCTGGCCCCGAAAGGGCCGAGACTGCCGCCTGCGCTGGGGTAACTTACCTCCTTTAGCAAAAGGGTCTAGGCGGTCCCCAAACAGGCGTAGCCCCTTAAATGGAAGTCCAGTGAGGGCCTTCTTTGCAGCATTGTCAGCAGCCCACTGGCGCAGCCAAACCGAGCGACGTATAGCCACCACCAAGGCAGAAGTTCTAGCACACATCCTAATGGCATCATCCAAGGCAGATAGGATAAAATTTACAAACACATCACAGTTAGACAGTGCATTAAATACCTCAGGTAGCAAATCATCAGGAGCACCATCAAGTACACTTCTGATCAGGGACCTGAGCGCCACAGATGTAATGGCCGAGGCGCAGACCGGGCGCAGCGCCGTCCCCACAAATGCAAAGGCATGGGACGCCAATAGGTCAATGCGCCGGTCCTCAGCATCCCGCAAAGTAGTAGAGTCAGGGGAGTGCATGACAGAGGTGTTAGACAGCCCTAGAATAGGGGCATCCATCTCAGGAGGGGATGACCAGCACGTGACCATATCAGCAGGAGAGGGATACTTTCTGTCCCAACTCTTTAGGTACACCGGGAAGTCTACTGGGACGTTCCCACTCCTTAAGCACGAGATTATTGAAATGAGCTTGCTCAGGAAATTCCAAACGAACCTTAGCAGTATGAAAAAGTTCACCCCTTTGCCTAGGAGCCGCAACAGGGGGGGAGATGGACAGAACCTCAAAAATCTGTTCCAGCAGCCTGTCAGTATCATCCGGGGCCCAGGGGTCAGAGCCAGAATCGTCATGACCCCTGGGTCTCTCAACAGATGATCCTGAATCGGAGAACAGCTCCCCTTCGTCCGAGGGGGTATAGCCACATAAATGCAAATACTCATCAGATTCCATAGGAAAAAGAGTGACATCAGGGGTTTAGTGATGCTTTTTAGCAGTGGCCTTACGCGCTAAGGTATTAGCAATCAATTTTTCAACAGTGGCCAGTCTAGCAGACACATCAGGCTGAGAATCCCCGCTTGGATGCAAGTCAGTGGGCGTGAGACTCAAGCTTGGGGGAGTAGGTGAAGTGAGACGAGGTGCAGGCCCAGCCACAGAAGGGGCGGATTGCAACGTTAGCACCTGCTGTGCGCAAGGAACACAGACCCGTGCGTTGTCACCGCAGATAGGCGAGACCCCACAAGCTACACACAGCCGGGCTTGTCCCGAAGGAACCCCGGTCACATTATCCTGAGATGCCTCCATATGGTGATTATAAGGCACAATATGCCAGTAGGGTTCGACGCAATAAAGCAACCCTGGATGTCCCAATAAGCCGCTAGGCAAGTGGGAGTAATTATACTAGGCCCAACTATCAAATTACACCGGGCCGGGAGAAGCCAATGGTTCACCCGTCTGAAAGACACAATGAAAAGAAGAAGTCAGAGCCATACACACTAAAAAAAGAGCATAAAAGCCGCCCGCACGGGCACTTACGGACCGCGGTAAGTAGAAACGTCACACACGCGCGCACGACCAGACAAAATGGCGCCGGGAGTACCTCGAAGGGCGGGCCAGAGTGAGCCGTGACACAGAGCGCGCCAAGCCAGGCCCCGCCCCCCCCCCCCCGAAGAGCGCGAAGCCAACAGACAAGCAGCCAATGAGAACGCAAAAGCGTCTGAGGTAACGCCGCCACGGAACATTTTGCAAATAGTAAAAAAAACAAGTCAGAGCGGCGGCTGACACCACATATATAGTCAAAAAGACAGATAATACACCGTATGCACGAATCACAATACACACTCACCCACACCCCCCCCTTCTTTCCCCCCCCGAAGGCTACAGGGAGAATGAGGGAGGACAGCGGCCCTCTGTACAGGACCCACCGCTACACGGGGCATGGGGCGATAATGCGGGAGGGGCATCCCATAAAGGCTCACCATCAGCCTATACCGCCTACCCTTTGGTGGGGGATTGCGGTGGAGCAGCGCTCCGCAAGCACACATTGTGCCGCCTACCTTCACCCAACCAACGCAGCCCAGGCTGGGAGGCACATCACACGAGGAACGGGTGGGAATAGTCCAACAGGGCCGCAGGCTAATAGCCCCGCTCCCTGCGAGAGAGTGATAAATTAATGTCTTCGCAGTCAGCACTGCAGAGAAATCTGGGGATTTGTGGGAGGTCCCCTGGTATTTGAGGGGCTGGGAGGAGCCTGTTTTGCATGTCTCTGCAGTGCAGCGCCATCTGGCGGAGGATAACCCCTAGTGTAAGTATTACATTTGGAGCAGGACGTACTGTATACTAAGAATATGTCTATTTCTAGTTCTACACCCTAAGAAGGGAGCTTTGGCAGGGGCTTTGGCCTAATGTATTCATAATTCAAAGCGCCTAAAAATCCCCCACAGGCTGCTCTCAGGCTAAATTACTCACATCCAGCAGGCTGACAGTGGCAAATGCTCACTCACTTACCTGCTCTGGTGGTGCTCCTTAAAGTGCCACTCCAGCACCTTTGTAAAAAAAAAAAAAAACAATATACACTGCCCTGCCCCCTATTTCCCATTTCCTTCTATGTTCCCCAGGGAAGGCTCTGGGGCTTTAGCTAGTAGCACAGCCACTTTGACAACATCTAGATACGTCAACACAAAGCAAAGTCACAAAGTGAAAACAGGTTTCACAAGATAGGGAGAGAACAACGGTCTTAACGTCTATCCTACTAGAGGCAGGTTCCAAATCCCAGGGCACCCGGGGAGCAGTTGGGGGGTAGGTACTTTGCTAACTAATCATTTTGTGTACGGTGTGCATTACTCTAACTTGGTATATTTATATGTAGTTATGGACCAGTACGGGTAAACTGGTCAGAGTGATTTGCACCCAGAATCATATGCCTACATACACACACTTATTTTAAACGATTCAAAAAGGTGTGCTAGACCTAATTATTTATCCTTCTCTGGTCGTGAATCAAACCTGCAACCCGCCAGTCACAAGACTGATTCCTACCACTACCTACCACTTGGCCATGACCTGCCCCCAAGAAATAGGGGAAAAGAGAGAGGACAATATTGGGGGCAATTCAGAGCCAGGTGAGAATTCTCACTCCTTTTTTTAGAGAAAACTGCCATTTCACTTTTATTGTCTACCTTGAGGCTGATTCAGAGCCAGGTGAAAATTTACACCCGGTAGACAATGAAAGTGAATGGCAGAGAATTCTCACCTGGCTCTGAATCAACCCCATTGTGTTTTTTGTGCATGAGATGTTACGCCGACGTCAGGGTCACTTTTATACTGTATTAATTCCACCAATCAGTGAGTGAGTACACATACCTGAAACAGAAAAAGGGAGGTGCTGCATTTGGGTAATCAGGAAATCCTGGCTAGTCCGCAAGTAACGCAGGGTTGGACCGGAGGTGTCAGGACAGGCACAAAGCTGGTAAATCACCTTGAAAAGACAGAATGTTGTCTCATTAACCATGAGGAATAGTCACCAATCCAAACATAGAGTTCAGTTTACTTACTCCAGACCCCTGTCTCAAGCAATGTACATGTGAACAAAAGCTCGAGAAGTTATCCCCCTGCCCTTGAACCGGACCAACAGCCTGGCACAGTTGGAAAAAAAAGTAGCGGCCATGTTGGAGCTTTCTCTCCCAGCATCTCAGCCATGCTGCCTGGATTCAACTGACATAACTGACAATGCACAGTAACAGGAAGCCCAGCAGCACTTCCTGTTTGCAGGCGGCCTGCAGATGCGCTATTCACCTCAATGATTTTGACTATCCTGGGGGGGACACACAAGATTCCCGTGCAGATCACCCTGGGATTTGGTCCACTTAAAATCCTTCTTTTATTGTTATTATTATTATTATTATTATTGTTTATTTATATAGCGCCATCATCTTCCGCAGCGCTTTACAAAGTAGTAGTTACAGACAGGGTAGAAACATACGGTACATATAATATATAATAAGCAGTTTTATAGAGTTGACAATGGATATTCTGAGTACAAGACACAATAGGGGAGAGAGCCCTGCCCTTGCGAGCTTACAGTCTAAAGGATGAGGAGTTAAGACGAGGGGGAAGGATCACAAACAGTCCGTATTGAGCTACGTGGCATGCGCCCTTTTAGAAGATTGGTTAAAGCGGACCTTCACTCTGAATAAGAGCCTATCTTATATGTTTCCCACACCCTGTACATACAGATTGCTCACATTAAAAATCATCCTACCTGCATCTACTGCATGTTATGAGCCTTTAAAGTGGACCATCACCCTCGGGTGATCGGCCCGGGAATCTATAAGATCACCTCCCTCCCCGCGGGACAGCCCGATCTCTGAAACCCCCCCCAAAACCCCCAAACCCCCTTACCTTAGTTTCGCGCGGGAGGCGGCGGCGGAGGAGCCACGGACAAGCGGCTGTCAAATCGCTTGTCCGTCGGCGCTGGGAGCGGGGAGAGGTGAGTGTTTAGGGTGATCGGGGGGGTTTCACACAGCGGGGCACCCCGATTGGGGGTGCCCCACCGAAGTGGACCAAGAAGATGAAGCTGCAGCGTCCTCGTGTGAAACTGTGCGAAGGGAACTGGCCACCATCAACCCCACCAGTCTCATCCCCAGCCGGATGGACGGGCGAGGATTGGAAAGAAGAAGCTGAGCCAATTCCTGAATCAAAAGAACCTTGGCCTGAGGGAGAAAAACTCCGTGCTGGCAAGAGACCAAGGACATCCCCAGAAAGGTCACCACCCTGGCCAGAACCAGAGAGGACTTGGGGTAATTGATCACCCAACCGAAACTCTCCAGCATAGACACCACCATGCCGGTGTCCCCTTCCGCTTGACTGAGGGAAGGTGCCATGATGAAAAGATCGACCAGATAAGGTACAATGCGAATCCCTTGAGCTCTGAGCAGGGCCATCAGCCCTGCCAACACCTTGGTGAACACTCTCGGAGCCGAGGTGAGACCGAATGGAAGAGCTACGAACTGAAAATGCCGATCCTCCACCACAAAGCGAAGAAACCTCTAATGAGCCGGAAAAATCGGAATGTGAAGGTACGCGTCCTTGATGACTATGGACGTCATAAAGTCCCCCTGTCGAAGCGAGCCGATCGCAGACGGCAGGGTCTCCATGCGAAACTTCCGGGGACGAATAAACCGATTGAGAAACTTCAAATCCACGATGGGACGGAACGACCCATCTTTTTTTTTTTTGGTACAGTGAATAGATTGGAATAATACCCTCGCCCCACCTCCGACAGAGGGACCGGGCAGATGACTGCCAATTCCAGAAGATTTCGTACCGCCGCCAGGAGCCCCTGCGCGGCCAAAGGATCCGAAGGTACCCGAGACCTGAAAAAAAAAACCTTGGAGGAGGGCGAGACACGAACTCCAGCTTGTAACCGGACGACACCACCTCCCAGATCCAACTGTCCCAGACCGCCTGGTCCCACAGCTGGGAGAAGAATCGCAACCGTCCCCCCACCCGCACGGGTGAGGGCGCCCCCTCATTGCTGAGCGGGCTTGGCAGCTGACTTGGGCTTGGCGCCCCAGGCGTGAATGGAGCGGCCACCCCTATTCCAACCTGCTCCCCTGGAAGCCGAGAAACCGACGCCCCTGCCGGCTCTGGCTCCCCGAAAGGACGGATTGAAGGGGGCCGCCCCCCGAAAGGAACGGCGAAATTTTTTGCGCAGAGGCAACCTACCTCCCTTGGCAACAGAATCCAGCAAAAAGCCTCAAACCCAGAAAGGGAAGAGCAGTGAGCGATCTCTTAGAATAAAGTCAGCCGTCCACTGTCTCAACCACACAGAGCGGCGAATAGCCACCAACAGAGCAGAAGCCCTGCCACACATCAACATGGCATCATCCTGAGCGGCCAGAATAAAAGACAAGAAGGAGTCACAACGCTTAAGCGCAAGAAAACTCATCACCAGAGGGATCAAGATCCACACATAAATCCCTGACAATAGACCTAACCGCAAGGTCAAAAGAGCCGAAGCACCAACAGGCCTCAAAACCGAACCCGCACAGACAAACCCGTGGCGGGCCAGCTGATCAATCCGGCGATCCTCGCCATCCTTGAGATAAGTAGTGTCAGGAAGATGAACAGCCGCCGTATTAGACAGTCCCAAAACCGGAGTATCCACCTCGGGGGGGACAGACCAACGCTTCAACAAGTCCGCCGGAAAAGGATATTTCTTATCCCAGCTAGGCGGTACCCCGACGAGCCGTGTAGGCTGCTCCCATTGCTTAAGGACGACGTCCTCGAAATGCTGTTGACTGGGGAACTCCAAACGCAGCTTGGACCCCCCAAAAAGCTGGCCCCTAGGCCGAGGAGCAGCCTCGGGAGGGTCCAAATCTGTGACAGACGCTCTGTCTTTTGGATGTCATCACTATTCAGTTGCCCACCGGGTCATTCACTGGCCTTTTCTTAATTAGGTAATTGTATTTTGATACTGTTACAGGCAATGTCATTGTATTTTGACTGCCATTGTGTATTGTTGATTACGTCACAGTCAATGGCATTGTCCTGATTGATTGTATTACGGCCTGCTATTGTTCTACTGATTGCGTCACCGGCAGAGTTGAGGGATTGTGTACCCTGCTGCTATTGGTCAGTGTGGTTGTCATTGCATGGAGACTTGTGTATATAAGGCCTAGAGTGGCACTAATAAAAACACTTCACCTTCACCCTCAATACTGAGTTCTGTCTCTTATTGGGGGAAACGCTATATTACAATTCACTAGCCCTTGTAAGGGCTGTTCCTGTTTCCTCACGGACGACTCTGGAATTCCAGCAGCACCTCTTACGATTGGGAAAAGGACGTCTCGGGCGGTGAAGCCCTCCGGCGATAAGGGTTATCGCTACAAAATCCAAAACCTCAAACATTTGGGCCAAAATAGCAGGCATATCAGGAGCGGGACCAACAACCTGGTCCCCCTCCGCGCCCAGCACCTGTTGACCCTCTGAATCATCCAATTCCTCCACAAGTTCACTCTCTTCAAGGGGACGATCTGACCAATCCAGATCCTCAACAACCTCCTCATCCGGCGGAGGCGGAGATAGATGTTTACGCTTGGCAGTAGCCTTCTGAGCGGTCATAGCAGAAAACATTTTCTCGAGGTTGGCCAGGCGGGCGCATACCTCAGATTGCGAATCCCCACCCGTGACTACGTCACACGGGGTCCGGAACAGGCGAGGAGGAGAGGGAGATGGCGCGGCCGATGAAGTACCAGGCACCGGGGTGCCGGACTGGCGCTCAATGTTCCGCTGTGCACATGGAATACATAGAATGACATCATCCCCCCATCCCCTGGGAGCGGAGTCCCACAACCCCCACACAGCCTGGATTGTCCCGAAGGACTGTTTCCGGCATCTTTGGCAGCCTCCATATGGTGAATTTTCTTGGTATTCGCAGAACCCAGGGATTTACGCAGTAAGCAACCCGGGATGCCCCTCAATTAAAATCCATATATATATATATATATACAAAATCTATACAGCCCAGACCAGGAGAAAACTTGCCAGCAACCCAGGAGGTACTATGAGGCCAAACCCCAACTAGCCAGGAATATAAGACCGGGAGAGCCCAGCAGGAAGGAATCCCGGATCTGAGAAACAAAAAACAAGGGACAATCAGTCATATCCAAACGCCAAAACTGACAAGCATACACAATAGTAAAACACACTGAATGCCAGAGGCGGGTCAGACTAGCAGGGCCAGGGACATAAAAAAAACATAAAATATGTATAGCTGTAAAATACACAGAATAAGCAAGGACCAGCCGGCATGCCCAAGCGCCTGGCTGAATAACCCCGCTATCTCCCCCAGCGAGGGGGGGGGCCCAAGAAATAGCCGGCATATATAAATAAATATATAAACACATCCCATTTAAGCAAGACCGGCCTCTATGCCCACTAATCCTAAGAGCAACGGCCGATGGGCCGCCCCAGACCTGGTCCCCCTCAGTAACAAGGAAAAAGGAACATAATCCTACCTGGATTCCTATGAAGCTACGGAACACAGAAATGGCGGCCAGCCAGGGAACAAGGAGAGGACGCAGGGCGGACCCAGCAAAAACGCGGGAACCACCGTGGCCCCGCCCCTCCCCATCCCGCCAGACACGGCGCGGGCCGCGCAAGACGCGGCCCCGCCCACCGCTGAACGAGTAAGCAGCGGGCGCCACAAGAGAATGGCGCCCGCATAGATCATCAGGCGGACCGGCATGCCGCCCAGTCCCGCCCGCCCGCAGACGAGCACCTTACCACCTACGGGCCGGCGGCGCAGCACGCCGCCCGGCCCCCAAGGCAGACAATGACACGAGGGGGGAGAAAATTTCAAAAAGACGGGCGCCCGCTCTAGCGCCCGCCCCAATCGTCCCCCCCCCCCCCCCGAACCGAAAGGACGGGCCAGCGGTCCCGCCGCCCGTCCCCAAGTGAAAACGAAGGGGCACAGGGTGCCCACCAGCACAGTAACCGGTCGCGACGGACGGCCCCGCAGGCCACCCGTCCAAAAACATACACACACACACACCGCCTTCCATACCACATACATGAAGGAAAGTCAATTCTCATGAAAAACCTAATGGGGATATAAGGGCTGGGGCATCCCACGTCCGGATCACCAACCGGAGCACCACTATGCCCCATAGTATAGGGTCGAGCGGAGGAGCTAATCTCCTAGGCACCATAGGTGCCATCTACCCTTGCCTGGCCTACAGCCTAAGCTGGGAGGCTGCCAATAAACAGGGGAACAAACACAAAAGAGCCGGGCAGAAATAGACCATAGGGGGGGGGGGCCGGGGTGATACCCCGGCTACCTGCAAGCAGGAGACTTCTTTCTTCTGTCTTGTCGCCACCTTGCAGAGAACAACACTGGGGAATTGTTGGGAGGTACCAGGTATGTATAGACCGGGAGGGGCTTGCTTGCTTTTTTGGAGATCTCTGCAACACTGCCACCTAGCGGTGCATAAACCCTAGTGTAATGTTTAATAAATGAAGTGGGGTGTGTGACATACTTAGAATAACTTTTTTTTTTGAGTTATTCCAGTTTAAACAACTTGCCACTAACTACAGGGCAAAGGCTGTGCAGAGAGGAGTAAAGACCATTAGAGGTGGTCCAAAGTGGACCAAAACCCAGGATTTTAATTGTCCTGGGTTTTGGTCCTTGCCCCAGGGGGCAAGATTGGGGGGTGACCCGCTTTGTGAAACCCAGCTCGCCCGAAAAACTCACCTCATCTCAGTCCTATGATGCATGAGCGGCTGCTCGTCCAATCAGCACACTCAGATCTATTCCTGCCCCTTGGACCATGAGCTCGTCTAAGGCGAGCGGTTCCGAGCCCACTGACGCCCGCATCCCCCGCTACCACCTAACAAGGAGTGTGCCTGCGCCGGCCACTCACAAATGCCTGGTTCGGGTGCACGCCCTGCTAGAGGGATAGAGAGAATGCGGCTGCTGCTCTTGCATGCGCCGTTGGACCGGGAAAGAAGGTGAGTTCATGGGCGACCTGGGGGGGGTTTCACACAGCAGGGCATCCCCAATGTGTGATCAATCGACTCGGGATTCTTACAGATTCCTGGGCTGATCTCCGTGGGCTTTGGTCCACTTTAAGTATTGGTCTCCCAATGGACACAATTATAAAAGGATTTTACTGTGAACAAATACAAAGTCTAAAATAAATTATACAGCTTCTGAATGACCAGTCAGACTTTAATTTCCCGATGTGCAGTAGGTCTAAACCATTGTGTTGAAGCAACAAGTCTAGATGTCTTGGAGTAAATTCTAGTTTTATTTCAGAGGTTCTCCTCTCATACCTGATAACACAGCTCTGCCAGGTGGGGCGACTCTCTGACTGCAACTGGTCCGGTGCGTCCATCAGTGCCTTTCTTGAGAATATCCAGGATTGAATGAAGGCAGGTCCGTGGACAACCCAGAACACCTGCAAAAGGCCAAGCAGATCAGATTAAATATATTTATTGTTAAAACTTTTAAAAGATTCCAGGGCTGGATAATTAGGGATACCCCGTTATGTTGAACCCTTGAGATAATCTACAAAACTCACTTTCATTCTGGTGACGATGCATGCGAGGCCCACAGCTGCATTTCGAGCCTGAAGCTCGCTTTGGGGATAGGCTGAGGGCAGATCATGCAGCAGAGAGACCAGCGAGAAGGTCAACTTTTAATATTCCGAAACAGAGCTGTAAGTCAAGCATTAATATGCCCAGCACACAGTGCTGATTGGGCGAGAGACTGCACATGCACAGTGGGACCATCGGATAAGCAAGTTTTGTGGGTGATCCAGGGTTTCCCATAGTGAAGCCTATCCAATCAGAATGTCTCATCCAAAACGGAACAAAACTCTAAACATGCCAAGTGCATAATCTAGTCAGTGTTAGGATAATTATTTTTTTTTGTCAATTCAAAATACAGTAGCTTGTTTGACTGAAGCCATGTTTATCGGATTAGTATAAGAAAAACTACCCCTACTTTCACTGCGTGCTCTGGTCCCATACCATGAGTCTGCTGTAGAGTAAACAGAGGCAGGCGGTAACATGATCAAAAGGCCACATACTTTTGAATCCTGTTTGTCACCCCTAGGCAATTAGCACAGATTTGGGGGCCTTAATACCAACAATCAGCTGATCGGCCAGCCGTGGAGTCTAAAAGACATTAGAGATTCCTTGTCCAATGTGTGAAATCCCACTGATCTCTATGTGTACTCGCTGGTGGTCCCACAAGCGTAGATTGAAAAAAAAAAAAACAATTCTGTGAAACTCACCTGTAGAATTGTTTTTGAGTATATCCAGTCCAGGTCGTCCCAGTGATGACATGTGGGTATTCCGCCCCCAGGGGGCGCTCAACTGCAAGATCAAAAGATGTTGCTCCTCCCGGCCCCCTATAAAGGATGGTGTCTCTCTATCATTCCCCAGTGGTTAAAAAGCAGTAAACAAAAAGAGGACCGGCCCCAAGGTCAAGAAACCATGTTACTTCACATAGCTTAGCTTGTACTCTCTCTAACAAGACTTAAACCGGACCTTCACCATGATTTATTGAAAAGCCCAAACCCTTATAAAACTATTCCTCAGCATCTGAAGTTAATATATTTTAAGTTTTTAGTCACTTACTTATTATTCTTTGCCCCACTGGGCTGCAACTCTGTTCAGGACTTTAGAATACGGGCGCCGCCATCTTGCCTCAGAAGCATCACAAATACTGAGGAGAGGAGAGCGGGGTAAAGTACAGGGGGTGGGGTTATAGCTGTGCTTTGCTCAGACAGAGCAGAGCTGGGGTCAGGAAAGGGTCAGCAATCCCAGAATGCAGAGCAGCACAGTCATAAGGCACTTCCTGTTTGCAGGCTGCCTGATGTTCCATGAGCCCCCATCTTGGATGTTTAAAGGCTCATAACATGCAGTAGATGCAGGTAGGATGATTTTTAATGTGAGCAATCTGTATGTACAGGGTGAGGGAAACATATTCAGAGTGAAGGTCCGCTTTAAGGATACAAGTCCAATGAATAAAAAATATAAAAGGCAAACAAGAGATAATGAACAAAGAGTGGGATAGGACGACCTGGACTGGATATACTCAAAAACAATTCTACAGGTGAGTTTCAAAGAAATGTATTTTTACCTATATCCAGTCCAGGTCGTCCCAGTGATGACATGTGGGACATCCAAAAGCAGTGTCCATTTGGGCCGGATCCCCATTGCGAAACAGCATGTAGTTCATTTCACTACCGCCTGAAGCACCTTTCGGCCAAAGACAGCATCAGCTGAGGCCCTGACATCAACCTTGTAAAACTTTGTAAAAGTATGAACTGAAAACCAAGTGGCGGCCTTACAAACTTGTTCAACTGATGCCTGGTGCTGAAAAGCCCAAGAGGCACCAATAGCTCTAGTAGAATGAGCTGTGATCCAAAAAGGGGGCTCCTTCCCCTTGGCAGAATATGCTTGCACCACTGTCTGATCCACCTACTGAGAGTGGATTTGGCTGGTGGCAAACCTTTCCTAGAGCCCTCTGTTAGGAGAAAGAGAGAATCCGATCTCCTGAAGGACTCAGTGGCAACCAAGTAATACTTAATGGCACTGACCACATCCATGGAGGATCCTTTTCTTAGAATTAGTCGGTGCTGGACACAAGGAAGGTAAGACAACTTCTTCATTAAGGTGGAAGGGAGAAACGACCTTAGGCAAAAAATCAGGTTTAAAGCGGAAAAACCACCTTATCCTTATGCCGCTCAAAGTAGGGAGGCTTCATGCAAAGCGCGGACAGTTCTGATACGCGACGCTCTGAGGAGATCGCCACCAATAAGACCACCTTGAGAGTCAAGACAGGCAATGCAGCATCGCACAATGGGTCGAAGGGAGGACCCTGAAGAGCATACAGTACTAAATTCAAGTCCCACACCGGTAATACTGACTTACGTGGTGGCCGGACATGGGTAACTCCCTGGAAAAATGTCTTGATCAACCTATGATTGGCAATGGATCTCTGGAAAAAGATGGCTAAAGCCGATACCTGACCCTTGAGGGTGCTCAGCTGGAGACCCAAGTCTAGGCCGTGTTGCAAAAACTCCAGAATCCTAGAAAATACAATTCTGTGATTACTCACCTGTAGAATTGGTTTTATTGGTGTCCTGCTCGGGTCGCTTCATTCTTGACAAGTGGGTATCCGCCACAAGGTGGCGCAGTTGACTGCAAGACGAAAACTTGTGGCTCCTCCCGGCTCATATAGGGACAACTACTTCCCTAATAATCCCCAACGTTGAAAAGCAGTAAATACAGAGACAAGCCGGGAGACTAGAGACAATGTTACTTCACACAGCCCCAATATAAACTCTCTCAAACGGCAATCACCATAACAAGGCAAAAGAAGATAACAAAAAAAAATAGCCAAGTTAATTGGAACAAAATAGCCAAGGCCGAAACCTGTCCCTTGAGGGTACTCAGCTGGAGACCTGAATCCAAGCCATGTTGTAGGAACTCCAAAATCCTGTAAAGGGAAAAAGTGCAACAAGGGAAACTCTTAGACTCACACCAGGCAATGTAGGCGTGCTGGACCCTGTAATAAATCATGGAAGAGGATTTCTTCCGAGCCTGAATCATGGTACTCACAACCGAAGTAGACAGCCCCTTTTCCGTCAGCATGGAGGTTTCAGCAGCCAAGCCATCAAAGCCAGCGTTTGTAAATTGGGGTGGCGTAGCAGTCCCTGAGTGAAAAGCCCTGGATCGTCGGGCATGACGTAATGATCCACTGACATCTGGACTATGTCTGTGAACCAACACCGTCTCGGCCAGCGAGGGGCCACCAGAATAGCCGGTACCCCTTCCTGGGCTATCTTGCGCAGCACGCGACCCAGGAGAGGAAAGAGAGGAAATGCATAGAAGAGTCGGAACTCCGTCCAAGGAATTGCTAGCACGTCCATGGCGAAGGCTAGAGGATCTCTTGACAGGGAGACGAATTTTGGAAACTTGTGATTGTGACGGGATGCAAACAAGTCCACATCCGGCTGACCCCAGCGGCGACACAGGGCGTGAAAGATCTTGTCGCTGAGAGACCATTTCCCAGAGGAGAATTCCCCCTGCTCAGAGAGTCTGCCTCCTGGTTCTCCACCCCTCGGATGTAAACCGCAGAGATGCAGGGAACATTCTCCTCCGCCCCAAGACAGGATCAGGAACATTTCCTTGAGGGCTCGCTTGCTCCGAGGTGGCGCAGTTGACTGCAAGACGAAAACTTGTGGCTCCTCCCGGCTCATATAAGGACAACTACTTCCCTAATAATCCCCAACGTTGAAAAGCAGTAAATACAGAGACAAGCCGGGAGGCTAGAGACAATGTTACTTTACACAGCCCCAATATAAACTCTCTCAAATGGCAATCACCATAACAAGGCAAAAGAAGATAACAAAAAAAAATAGCCAAGGTAATTGGAACAAAATAGCCAAGGCCGAAACCTGTCCCTTGAGGGTACTCAGCTCTTCTTGAAGAAGAGCCCCAAAAGGGCCGCACAGGCTTCCGACGCTGAGGAAGCCTTCCATCTTTCGCCAGGAGATCCAGGTGCTCCCCGAACAGCCGAAGTCCCAGGAAGGGAATACCAGTGACAGCTTTCTTGGCGGCTGCATCCGCTGCCCACTGTCGCAGCCAAATAGAACGACTAAGAGTGACCAGCAGGGCCAAAGCCCTGCCGCCAAGCTGGACGGAATCGTCCATGGCTGAAATCACAAAGGCAATAAACTCAGCGCAAGCTAGGAGATCCTTATACTCCTCCGCCCGCTTGCGAGATCTGACAACATCCAAAAGACGTCTCACCTTCTTCTTGATGGCAATGGAAACAATGGCCGCGGCACAGACAGGCTGAAGACCAGCGCCCACAAAGGTGAATGCGTGACAAGCCAGCTGATCCATGCGCCTGTCGCCCAGAGAAGAAGTGTCAGGAGACGGCATTACTGTGGTATTAGAGAGCCCCAAAACGGGGGCATCCACCTCAGAGGGACGGGACCAAAGATGAATTAAATCCTCAGAAAAAGGATACCGTCTGTCCAGTCCCCTAGGCACCGACGGCAATTTATTTGGCTTCGCCCATTCCTTAAAAATCATCTTTGAGAAACGACCCTGTTCAGGAAAAACCATACGCTGTCTTTCAGGCCGAAAAAGGTCCCCCTTTTTCTTTTTGGCCGCCTTTGGGGGTACAATGTGCAAAGTTTCAAAAACCGCCGCCAACAGCTTCTCTGTGTCATCGGGAAGCCAACCGTCCTCATCAGAGGATGACCCGGGGTCACTGTCAAAGCCCCCCTGTTGGTCCCCAGAGGAGTCAGAATCCTGAAATAACTCGCCCTCCTCCATGAAGTCTCGGCCACCAAGGCCTCATAGTCATCATCCTCGGCAAAAAGTGCATAAGCCGGCTCCAAATGTCGCTTCCTAAGCGTGGCCTTGCCATCGCGCGAACGCGACAACTGACGCTCCAGACTGGCCACTCTGAGTGCCAAGTCCGGTGGAGACCCCCTGCTGGCATCCCCCTCACTGGGGGCTAAATGCAGACGCGGGGGAGTCAGCGAGGCCGTCGGTAAAATGGGACTGGGACCGGCAACGTTCGGCCCATCCTGTTCCGAAATGACGCCTTGGGCGCAGGGTACACAAACAGAGGGCATGTACCACACAAAAGACAAAGCTTAACAAGTCCCGAGGGGGCCCCAAGCTCGCTATCCCCAGAAGCCTCCATTATGGTGAAAGAAATCGGGTCACAAGGCACACTAACGGCCCAGAACTGCACATTCCCCAATTTGGACCCTCTGAACCCTTTAGGCACAGGGCAGGAAAGGCTTAGCAGAGACCGGGGGGGATCCACCTAATAGACCGGGACCCGTCTGGAAGACATAGAATGAGAAAAGTTAAGCATCCCACAGCACATGCAGCAGATCAGGACCTCAGGCTATGAAAAAAACCTGCCACTGCAGAAGGCTTGGAGCAGCAGCCGCGAGGAGGAAGAGACTGGGGACCGCCGCAGCACAGGAGAAGGAGGACCGGCAGGGACACAGTAAGCACGCGCCGCAGTAATGGCGCCGAGAGCTCCTCGAGGGGTGAGCCGCGCAACGATAACGCGGAATGCGTCATCGCGCGCCCCCGTCCCCCACTCGCAGCAGCAGGACGAGGGCAGCCTCCGGGCGCCCAAACAAAATGGAGCCCGGACCGCAGACAGACAGACCAGGCAGGGGAGTCCCTGCCACAGGGACAGGCGCGCCGGAGCACGCTGCGGCGATCATGAGGGCCCCACACCGCCTCCAATCCGACGCCCGTGCCACCCCCCCCCCCCCCCCCGCCTCGAAGCCTGGCCGCAGGGAGAGGGGAGAGAAGAGGAAGGAGAATAATGAGTGAAAGTACAGTGCACAAAACACACACACACCAACTGATAAAGCTGTGGGAGACCTAAAATAATAAGGGGTCCCAAGGTGGTTCCCCCCAACCCCCTTATAGGCTCACCATAGCCTATGGCCGGCTACCCTTTGTGACAGGGTCTGCGGCCCAGAGCAAAGCTCTGCCGAACGCCTGACCCTCGGTACCATCACCTGATCAGAAGCCGAGGCTGGGAGGCAGAAAGGTCCACTGAAAACAGGTGGGAATAGGGCTGCAGCGGCCGACAGGCTTGGGATGCCCCGCTTGTCTGCGATATCCATGGAGAGAGAGAGAAAGATCCATCTTCACAGTCAGACTGCAAGAGAACTCTGGGGATTATTAGGGAAGTAGTTGTCCTTATATGAGCCGGGAGGAGCCACAAGTTTTCATCTTGCAGTCAACTGCGCCACCTTGTGGCGGATAGCCACTTGTCAAGAATGAAGCGACCCGAGCAGGACACCAAGAAAATAGAAAATGTGCGGCACCAAGCAATATAAGCATGCCAAACTCTGTAGTATATCATGGAAGAAAACTTCTTCCGTGCCCGAATCATTGTCTGCACAACCGTGGGCGACAGTATTGAGGTTTCAATAGCCAGGCCGTCAAAGCCAGCGTCCGTAAATTGGGGTGCCGCAGCGACCCTAGTGTGAGAAGCCCTGGATCATCGGGCATGATGTAGCGATCTACTGATATCTGAACTATGTCTGCAAACCCACAAACCAACTCCTTCTCGGCCAGCGAGGAGCCACCAGGATAGTTGGTACCCCTTCCAGGGCTATCTTGCGCAGCACACTGCCCAGGAGTGGAAACAGAGGGAATGCATAAAGGAACTTGAACCCCGTCCAGGGAATTGCCAGAGCGTCTGTGGCAATGGCCAGAGGATCGAACCTTGGGAGCTTGTGATTGTGTCTGGACGCAAACAGGTCCACGTCCAGCTGACCCCAGCGGAGACACAGAGCGTGAAAGATCTTGATGCTGAGGGACCATTGCCCCAGGCGCGAGGCGCTCATGCTCAGGGAGTCTCCCGTTTTTCTACCCCGGGAATGTAAACCGCCGAGATGCAGGAAACATTCTCCTCTGCCCAAGTCAGAATCTGGGTCACCTCCTTGAGGGCTCTCTTGCTCCGAGTCCCGCCCTGGTGACTGATGTAGGCGACAGCCATCTGATTGTCCGAGCGAACCTCGATCGCACGACCCCTTAAATGGGGAGTCAAACTAAGAAGCACCAACCGGATCGCTCTCAGCTCCAAGAGATTTATGGGCAAGCGGTTCTCCTGCGGAGTGGGGTCCCACTAACCCTGGATCTTCTGCGTCTGCCAAACGCCTCCCCAGCCAGTCAGACTGGCATCCGTGGTAACTCTCTCTCATTGGGGGGGGGGTCACCCCAATGCCTACCAACAGGTTCTTGGAGTCCAACCACCACAAGAGGGGCTGCCTGGCCAGGCAGAGACTGGGCCGCAATCAACAAATCATCCAGATAAGGCAGCACATGAATGCCCTGGTTCCTCAGGATGGCCATGATGCCCGCCAGCACCTTGGTGAAGATGCTGAGGAAATCCTGAATGGAAGAGACACAAACTGGTAATGCTGGTCCTTCAGAGCAAATATCAGAAACTTCTCATGCCCCTGGAAAATCGGGATGTGCAGATAAGCATCCCTGATGTCCATCGTGGTCATGAAGTAGCCGGGCCGAAGCGAGCTCACCGCCGACCGTAAGGTTTCCATGCGGAAATGTCTGACTCTGACAAACCTGTTGAGACCCTTCAGGTCCAGAATAGGTCTTAACGTTCCATCCTTCTTGGGAACCGTGAACAGGTTGGAGTAAAAACCTTGACCCGAGGTACAGGACAAAGCACACCTAACCGCAGGAGGTGCTGCACAGCTATTCTCAAGCCCTGTGCCTTCAATGGGTTTTGGGATACCCGAGACCGAAGAAATGTTGTGGGCGGCCTGACTGCCAGCTCTATTTTGTAACCGGAGGACACTACCTCCTGAATCCACCGATCCGAGACGTTCCTTCTCCAAATCTGAGCGAACAGTAGAAGCCGCCCGCCCACCCGGATGGGTGAGGGCGCCCCCTCATGCCTGGGTGGACTTGGCAGGGGGCTTGGACTTGGCTCCTCAAGCAGGATTGGGTCGACCGCGGGACCTATCTCTGCGGCCACCTGAAAATGAAGAGCCTCTTCCTCCTTGAAAGGAGCGATAGGCAGAGGAGTTCCGAAAGGGCCGAGCAGGCTTCCGTCTCTGAGGGAGTCTACCATCCTTGACCAGGAGGTCCAGGCGCTCCCCAAACAGCCTGTACCCCAGGATACTCATAAGTGACTTTTTGGCCGCAGCATCAGCCGACCATTGCCGCAACCAGAGCGAGCGGCGAAGGGCAACAAGCAGTGCCGAAATCCTGGCACCAAGCCGGACTCCATCGTCCATGGCAGAGACAACAAAGTGAATGAAATCCACGAAGGCCTTGAGATCTTTATACTCCTCCGCCCACTTGCGAGCCTTAGCTCTATCCCCAAGATGTCTCACCTTCTTTTTGATGGGCAGAGAGACAAAAGCCGCAGCACACACAGGACGAAACAAGGCACCAGCAAAGGTGAAGGCATGACAGACCAGCTGATCCATGCACTTGTAGGCCGGGTCACATAGGGAAGCGGTATCAGGCAATACCCGCCTTTGTCTTTCTGGCCTAAACAAATCACCTTGCTTCCTCTTAACCGCTCTGGGAGCAACAATGTTTAATGTCTCAAACACTGAGGTAAGCAACTTCTCCGTATCATCAGGGAGCCACACATCCTCATCCGAGGAAGAGCCAGACATACTGTCATCGCCAGCAGAATAATCCGCAGTGGAACGGGAATCATCTGGCAATTCACCTTCCTCCAGAGAGCCCAGATCATCAAAAAGATCGTCATTATCCGAGTAAATGGGCAAGATGTGCCGTTTCTTACTCGTGGCCTTCTTAGGAGCCGTCCGCGAGATCTGTCTCTCAAAATTGGCCACCCTATGCGCCAAATCAACCTGGAACCCCCTGCTGGCTTCCCCCTCGCTGAGGGCTGAGTGCAGCAGCGGAGGGTCCGGAGAGGCCGCAGGCAGGGAAGGGCTAGGGGCAGGTACGCCCGCCCGGTCATGGTCCAAAATGATGCCCCTGGCGCAAGTGGTACAAACAGTGCTGAATCCGCCCAGAGGATTTGCACTGCACAAGGGGCAGAGCTTCACCCGCCCAGATGGGCTCCCAGCTCACTATCCCCAGATGCCTCCATTATGGTGATTAATAATTAGCAATCAAAAGGTTACAAGGCACTAACGGCCCAAACCTATATGATCCCTCTTAATAGAAAATAAGGGGGGGTGGGGGGGACCGGGAGGAACCACAACCCTCAATCACTAAGCCCACGACCTATGAAGAAACAAAAGTGGAGAAAACCATCAGACCCTCAACCAGCGAAATACATGACAATCAGCATGATCGTTCAAAAGAGGGACTCACAACATCGACAGTGGCCTCAGCAGATAGGATCTCCTGTAGCAGCAGCAGCGGAGCAGAGAGGGCGCAGCAGCATGAGCAGCCAGCAGCTTCCAGCGTGTTACCTCCCTGACAAATGAAATAGGCAACAGCCTACTGGACGTCTGAGCGGACAGAACAGTCTAACCCTGAAGGTGAGCGGACAGGAAGAAGAAGCAACCTGATCGTCCTCAGTTTCAGGAAGTTGATGGGAACCTGGGCCTCCAGTGGGCCCCACCATCCCTGGAACCTCAGGGCTTTTCAGAAAAAGCTTTTCAGAAGTCTCCCCCAAACGGCAGACTGGCATCTGCGGAGACCATCTCCCAACATAGGGGCAGAGAGGACCTAACCCCCAGAGGTACCAGGAGTTCAGTCTCCACCAGAAGACAGATCAAAATCCTGCTCCAAGGACGCAGGGTCCCGATTTCAAACTGACAAGAGGACTCATGTGAAAAGAGCAAAGAACCAGCCCCCCTAGGCTAACAGATAATGTATTGCTTATAATTGGCCGTTAAACTTATTGCGCGGAATGTTCAAGGCTTGAATGCCCCCCAAAAAAGGGTTAAGGTTTTTTGTCAGATGAGGGCCCTACATGCCGATATTGTCTGCTTCCAAGAGACCCATTTCACTAAAAAGAACACTCCAAAATTTCTTAGCTCAGACTATCCTCTGTTCTTTATGGCATCTGCGGATACCAAACAGAGAGGGGTCCTCATTGCTTTTAAGCGCTCTTTCCCTTTCTCTCTGGAGCAGACAATACGGGACCCCCTTGGTCGCTTCCTCATTCTGACAGGTATGGCCCAAGACCAAGCAGTCACAATAGCTACATTTTATGCCCCCAACCAGAACCAGAATGCCTTTTTTGAGGAGTTCCTTATAACTCTAGACCTCCAGGTTAAGGGGCTTCTCATATTGGCGGGTGACTCGAATCAAGTTCTGCACCCCACCCTGGACAGACACACGGTGGGTTCGGCCTTCAGTTCAACCTAAGGAAAAATACAATTCTGTGAAATACTCACCTGTAGAATTGGTATTATACGTATACAGTACGTCCTGCTCCAGATATAGTACTTGGGTTATCCTCCGCCAGATGGCGCTGCACTGCAGAGGCATGCAAAACAGGCTCCTCCCGGCCCCTCAAATACCCGGGGACCTCCCACAAATCCCCAGCATTGAAAAGCAGTAACAAGAAGCCGGGAGAATTTAACCACCAAAAACTGGTAACCACCAAAAACTGGTAACTATAATAATGATAACAATCACCATACAGGGGATCCAGAATAATGCAAAAAACCAGGGTGGGGTGGAGCAGGACGTACTGTATACGTATACCACCAATTCTACAGGTGAGTATTTCACAGAATTGTATTATTCTAAGTATACAGTACGTCCTGCTCCAGATATAATACTTACACTTGGGACATCCAATAGCAGTGTCCATAAAGTAGGGTGGGATCCCCAACAAAAAAGGCAACAGCAGACATTTTAAACCACTGCCGTCTGCAAAACCTTGCGGCCAAGACAGCAAGAGCTGTGGCCCTAACATCAACCTTGTAAAACTTTGAAAAGGCATGAACAGAAGACCAGGTAGCGGCCTAGCAAACCTGTTCAACAGAAGCATGGTGCTGGAAAGCCCAAGAGGCACCAATAGCACGAGTAGAA
Source organism: Gastrophryne carolinensis (assembly GCA_027917425.1). Lineage (NCBI taxonomy): Eukaryota > Metazoa > Chordata > Amphibia > Anura > Microhylidae > Gastrophryne > Gastrophryne carolinensis. Next base: position 41,065,998 of record CM051238.1, read on the forward strand.
TAAGAAGTAAGGCGAAAGGGAAGAATCTTCCCCTTAGTGGAATAGGCCTGAGTCACAGCCTGACGAATCCATTCGCTAATAATAGATTTGGCAAAGCCAAAAACCTTTCCTAGGACCAGAAGGAACCATCCCATCCAAGTAATGACCAGCCCCAACGCCGCCTAGCCCCCGAGATCAGACGAGATCGGGCGCATTCAGGATGGAGTGGCCGCAGGCCTAAAGGACAAGTGACTACCAAGGAAAACTTCCAACACCTGTCCAAGGAATGCAGATCCCTTTCCTCAGCGTTGCTAGGAATAAGGCACAGAAGGAAGAACAATATCTTGAAAACAATGACCATAAAAACACCACATTAGGCAGAAGGTCCGGCTTAAAGTGGAACACCACCTATCCAGGTGTATCTCAAAGAATGGGGGCTAGATAGACAGAGCCGCCAGCTCAGACACACGTCTGACTTAACAGCAACCAGAAGGACAACCTTGAGGGTAAGAACAGCCAGACAGCGTCCTGAATAGGTCCAAGGGGAACACCCTGCAAGACAGACAGAATCAAGTTCAAATCCCAATAGGGACCATAGGATTACGTGGAGGACGCAAATGAGTATCCCTTTGAAAGAAAGTCATAACCAAGGAAAAATGAGCAAAAAGACTACTAAGGAAGGCGGACAGGGCAGAATCTGACCCTTCAGAGTACTGAGTTGGAGACCCAATTCCAACCCATGCTGTAATAACTCTAGAACCCTGGGAACAGAGAACGCCCGACAGGGAAGAGACCTAGACTCACACCAATCAATATGGGTACACCATACCCTATAATGGATGGAAGAAGAAGCTTGCTCCCCGTCTTCCCATAGTCTCAATCATCGAGACAGATAAGGCTGTCTCCATCAGGATGGATGTTTCAGCAATCAGGCCGTCAAGGCCAGAGTCTGTAGATTGGGGTGACGTAAGGGACCCCGAGTGAGCAGAGCTGGCACTCCTGGCAGAACGTACAGATCCACTGCCCTCTGTACCACGTCTGCGAACCACACTCTTCTTGGCCACCCGGGGGCCACCAGAATCACTGGCCCCCTTCCAGAGCAATCTTGCACAGAACCCTGCCAAGCAGGGGGAATGGAGAAAGGACATACATAACAGAATGTCCTGCCATAACGTTACTAAGGCATCAGGACCACGGCCAGAGAATCCTGGGACAGGGAACAAGGGCCGAGAGCTAGTGATAGTGACGGGACACAAACAGATCCAAAAACTGGTTAGACCCCCTTTACAGGGATTAGCACAGCCTGTCGCAGAGGGACCCCCACCGGAGCGAATACTACTGATATGCAGAGAACATAGTCCTCCACCCAGATCAGGAGACACTTCCTGGAGGACCCTCCTGCTCCGGGTCCCTCCCAGATGAATAATGTAGGCCACTGCCGTCAGACAGACCGAGCGCCCCCGAACAGTCAGGCCCCGCAGAGGGGTAGTCAAGCGAGCTAGAACTAACCTGAACGCTCACTGTATCAAACATTGATGGGTGTATGGACCTCCTAAAGGCCCCACCTCCCCTGGAACCGCAGGGAGTTTCAGAAGAAAACTCCCCCCCCTCAACCAAATAGGTTGGCATCCATGGTGACCGTCTCCAGGAAAGGGGCAAGAAGGGAACTGCCCTCAGACAGGTTCTTTTGAGTTCGTCCACTCAAAGAGGGACCTCCTTACCAGGGGGGAAGGCACACAGACCCTGCTCCAGGGATGCTGGATCCTTGTCCTGTACTAACAATAGGAGCAGTTGCAGAAGGGCCCCAGGGGGGCTGAGCATAAGGGACCGCCTCGGAGCAAGCCACCAGCGGGCCCACCAAATGCATCCCTGCCTGGTGGAGGGACGGGGACAGCTATGAGGGACTGAACCCATGCAACCCGATTGTCCACTTTATTGCTGAGAAGGAAGATTCTCGCCTGAACAGTATCCAGATCCATTCCTAGGAATGGAGTTACCAATGAAGGGGACAATGCGGACTCGGGGTGATTGATCACCCATCCAAATGAATCCCAATGGGCACCACCAGCCAATATCCCACTTAGCCTGACGTAGAGACTGGGAAGTGATAAGGACGTCCAGGTAGGTCATCACGCGGACGCCCCTTGGTCTCATCAGAGACATCACCCCCATCAGCACCTTGGTGAGCACTCTGGGAGCTGAAGAAAGGCCAGATAACAAGGCCACAAATTAGCAGTGTTGGGCTTCCAACGCGAACCTGCAGAACCTCGGTATCCAGAAGACACAAGAATGTGAAAATAAGCATCTTTGATCTCCACAGACGGCAAGAAGCCCCCAGGGCGCAAGGAGTTGATGGCCCCTCTAATAGTATCCATGCAGAAACTGCCTGCAAATGACGAATCATCGAAAATCTGTGAATCCAGAATGGGCCAGACTGACCCATCCTTTTGGGGAACTGTGGCAAGGTTGGCGTAGCGGTCCCTGCCTCTGCCTGTTAAGAGCAATCTGCAAGTGACCCCCAGACCCCGCAGGCCTTGCATGGCCTGCACCAGCACCTGAACAGAGACAAGGACCAGAAGTACCCAGGACCTGATAATCTTGGGGGAGGCAGCGCAGCAAACTCTACCTTGTATCCGGAGGACACTACCACCTGAATCCACCAGTATGAGGCGTGATGCCTCCAGACAAGAGCAAAGTGCTGCAGCCGTCCCCTCACCCAAACGGGCGAGGGCGCCCCATCATGTTTGAGGGGACTTGGTGGAAGATTTGGGCTTAGCCCCCCCGGAGGAGCCAGGGCGTAGCCTGCTGCTCCTGGGGCCGGAATCTGCACGAGCCCCCGTGAAGGACACCCCTGGTTCTTGTTTAACACTATGGTAGGGGGTAGGAGGGGTGCCCTGACCCCGAAGGAGCCGAGACAGCCACCTGCGTTGGGGTAACTTACCCTTCTTACCAAACAGGTCTAGACAGGCCCCAAACAAGCGTAGCCCTTTAAAGGGAAGCCCGGTAAGAGCCTTCCTTGCAGCATCATCCGCACCCCCCTGTCGCAGCCAGAGCAAGCGACGTATAGCCACCACAAGGGCAGAAGTAGTTGCACACATTCTAATGGTGTCATCCAATGCAAATAAGATACATTTTACAAACACATCACAACTGGAGAGTGCATTAAACACATCCCAGGGGAGATCATCAGGGGAGATCATCAGGGGGACGATCAAGCATTTTTCTGATGAGGGTTCTAGCAGCCACGGCAGTAATGGCAGAGGCACAGACCAGGCGCAGCGCCGTCCCTGCACATGCAAAGGCGTGGGAGGCCAGCAGGTCAATGCGCCGATCCTCAGCATCCCGAAGGGCAGCATAAGCAGGGGCTGTAATAAAGAGGGGGTTAGGAACCCCTATGATCGGGCATCCACCTCGGGGGGTGATGACCAACATTTACCCACCTCAGGGGGAAAAGGGTACTTCCTAACCCAGTCCCCTGGGACCCCTGGAAGTTTACTGGGGCACTCCCATTCCTTGAGCACAAGGGTATGGAAATGTGCCTGCTCCAGAAATTCCAAACGTGCTGTTGCTGTATGGAAACGCTCCCCTCTTTGCTTGGGAGCCTCACCAGGGAGAGAGATAGACAGAACCTCAAAAACCTGGATCAACAAATTGTCAGTGTCACTCTGGGCCCAGTATTCAGGGTCAGAATCGTCATGACTCCTCGGCCTCTCATCAGGTGAGCCTGAGTCAGAGAAGAGCTCTCCTTCATCAGAAGGGGTATAGCCACACAGAGTCGTAAACTCTTCAGTTCCCATAGGAAAAACAGTAACATGAGGCGCCAAGTGCCGCTTCTTACCAGGGCCCTTGCGCTCTGACAACCTCGCAATAATCTGTTTAGCCGTAGGCAGTCTGGAAGACACAACAGGCTGAGAATCCCCACTTGTATGCGACTCAGCAGGAGTGAGATTTAAGCTTGGGGCAATAGGTGAAGAGAAACGAGGTGCAGCCACTGGCAGGCCTGATTGCAGGGCCAGCGCTTGCTCGGCACAGGGTACGCAGACCCGTGCCCTGTCAGCGTCAGCGTGGGGTAGTCCACACGCCATACACAGCCGGTCTTGTCCCAGGGGGACCCCGGTCACATTATTCTGAGATGCCTCCATATGGTGATTTTTTTTTTTCTTTTTTTTTTTTAGGCTCAATATGCCGGTAGGGATTGACGCAATAAAGCAACCCTGGATGCCCCAATGGCCCTCTAGAGAAGTAGGAGTAATTTAAAAGGCCCGCTATTAATTACACTGGGCCGGGAGAAGCCAATGGATTCACCCGTCTGAAAGACACAATAAGAAGAGAATGGTGACAGAACCGCAAACACTACAAAGAGTATAAAGCCGCCCGCGAGGGCACTTACGGACCACGGTCAGCAAGATCGTCACACGAAGCCCAGCCAGCAGCCAATGAGGACACAGAGGTGTCTGAGGTAACGCCGCCGCCCGGCGCGGAACATCCATGAAGGAAAAAACGCGCGCGGCAGCGGCGGCAGATATACGTTAATAAAAATACAAAAAAAACGTGCGGCGGCTGACACCATATATACAAGTCCAAAAGACAGTACAAGGCCATAAGTGGAATCACAATACACTGACACCACACACCACACAACCCCCCCCCCCCTTTCTTTCCCCCCTACGGGGGGAACAAGGGAGGATGGCGGCCCTTCGTACAGGGCCCACCGCTACACGGGGCAATAATGCGGGAGGGGCATCCCATAGAGGCTCACCATCAGCCTATACCGCCTACCCTTTGGTGGGGGACTGCGGTGGAGCAGCACTCCTTAAGCACACATGGTGCTGCCTACCTTCACCCGACCAGCGCAGCCCAGGCTGGGAGGCACATCACGAAGAGGACGGGTGGGAATAGTCCAACAGGGCCGCAGGCTTTAATAGCCCCGCTCACCTGCGAGAGAGTGATACTTCATGTCTTCGCAGTAAGCACTGCAGAGAAATCTGGGGATTTGTGGGAGGTCCCCGGGTATTTGAGGGGCCGGGAGGAGCCTGTTTTGCATGTCTCTGCAGTGCAGCGCCATCTGGCGGAGGATAACCCCAAGTGAAAGTATTATATCTGGAGCAGGACGTACTGTATACTTAGAATAGTATTCTGCTCTCTCCTTAACCACTATCACCTTGTGGACGCTTGGAGAGAAGTTCACCCCACTAAGAGAGACTACACTCACTATTCTCACCTGCACAAGGTTTTCACAAGAATAGATCACATCTTCTTGCAGCTGTCTTCCGTGCCCCACATCTCTCGCTCCTCCATTGTCCCGATAGTATGGTCTGACCACGACTTGGTTGCTATTGAGTTGATCTCCCTGACCCAGAGACCCTCCCAGGGGTCCTGGAAGCTCTATGATCCCATGTTGTCCGATGAGGGGCTCCTTGAACGCCTCCGGATGGAGATAGAGAACTTTTACCTCCAGAACGTGGGATCGGTGAGCTCTGAGGCCTTGCTCTGGGAGGCCCATAAAGCTGTAATGCGAGGTCATTTTATACAAGAATCAGCCCGGCGCAAAGCCTCATATAGGGAAAAGCTTCTCTCATTGCTTAATGCATACCACTCAGCCTCATCCGCCTATAAAGAGCGACCGACTAGACGCAATAGAATCAATATTAACCAAGCAGGCGATCAACTTAACCTCTGTCTCTCAGGAGAAGCTGAACGTCAAATTAATCGGTCTAGGTTCAAGTGGTACCGCATTAGCAATAAACCAAACACCCCTCTTGCCAGAAGACTTAGGGGAATCTCCCACAGGACTAAGCCAGTGCGCATCAAGACCCTAGAGGGTACACTATCTAGCAGCCGAGCGAGGGTGGTATCAACTTTTTGTAAACAGCTTGAAGATTTATATAAACCTAAGACTACGCTAGATGAGCGCCTGGCAGACAAGCTATTAGGACAACTTCCCTTACCTTCTCTCCCACCTGAGGCTAAGACCTTTTTAGACAAGCCGATCGGTCTGTTAGAGGTCCAGGAAGCCATTAACGCCTTGAAGATCGGGAAACAACCTGGTCCGGACGGCTTCACCGCCCTCTATTATAAAAAATTCGCCCAGGTACTCTCGCCGCGCCAGGTCTGGATGTTTAACTCCCTTAGTAATGGTGACTCCTGGAGCACTGATGCACTCACAGCGGCTGTCTGCATGATACCCAAACCTAATGTTGATACCAACCTCTGGTCCAACTATAGACCCATATCCTTATTAAATATCGATGTCAAGTTGCTCGCTAAAGTCCTAGCAGCACGACTCAATAAGTATATAGCATCCTTAATTTCTAAAGAGCAGGCCGGATTTATCCCTCAGCGTCAGGTGGTTGACAATATCCGCAAGGTCATTAATTTGGTCCACCATGTTAGGAAGGAGGGTCGACAGGCCATGCTTCTAACTCTTGACATCCGAAAAGCATTTGACACCGTAGCCTGGGACTACCTACAATTTATACTGAAAAGGTGGGGCCTTGGTCCCTCCTTCACTGCGTAGGTTTCCTCGTTATATGCTAATCCTGGTGCGTTTGTTAGATATTCGGGGTATTCCTCCAAGCGGTTCACTTTGGGCAGAGGTACAAGACAAGGTTGTCCCCTTTCCCCTCTACTTTTCGCCCTCGCGATCGAACCTCTATCTAGGCTAATACAGGCTAACACTAATATAGCGGGAACCACCATAGGGGGATATGAGCATAAGATTTCTCTATTTGCTGATGACATTCTGATGCTCATATCTAACCCTGTCACATGCCTCCTAAATCTCTTTCAAACCTTAGAAGTTTTTTCTAAGATTTCAGGCCTGCAGATTAATACGTCAAAGTCCCAAGCCCTTAACATCACCCTCCCTGATAGCACATTATCCGCCCTTAAGGCTTCCTTTGACTCTCCTGGCAAGATCGGTACATCAAGTATCTGGGTGTCAACCTGACAGCAGACTATAAATCCCTCTATGCCGCAAATTACCCCAATATGCTTAAGGACCTCCGCTCCTTGTTGTCCTCCTGGGCTAAGCTGCACCTCTCGTGGCTGGGAAGAATAGCCGCTGTAAAAATGTCATGGGTCCCCAAAATGCTCTACTTCTTCCAGGTTTTGCCGGTACCGATTCCAACTGTATGTCTGAAAGGTCTCCAATCTGCCTTAAATTCCTTCCTTTGGGGTAAGCAGAAACCAAGGGTAAATTGGTCGACCATGTACAGATCCAAACAACAGGGTGGCCTTGGAGTCCCCAACATAGCCCGCTATTACTCCGCCTGTCAGATTGCGCAAATGGCTGCTGCTCACGCTGGAGAGGATAGACCTCTATGGGTGGACATTGAGCAGGCCAGTTGCACTCCGACAGCAATCTCAAATTTACTGTGGCTACCCTCAACAGCTCTTAAGGGCATCGACAACCCGGTCCTTGAACATTCCCTTAGAATCTGGAAAACCAACAGGTTAAAAGGTCGTCTCGCCTCCCCCCAGACTCCTCTGCTTTCGGTTATAGGTAATCCTGAATTTCTCCCAGCCTTTATGGAACCAACCGCGTTCAGCTGGTGGAAAACGCAAAACCTAGTAAGGATTAAAGACTTTGTTGTGCATAGAGGGCTTATTACATTCCCCGAGCTTAAATCTATTAAGAATATCCCGAGCAAGGAATACCTCCGCTTTTTACAAATAACCCACTATATAGCCGCCAAACTCGGAAAGGGAGCAGGGTTAGGACTGTACAAGGTCACAATTTGAGCTTATAAGACACATCCTGACGGCTGCCAAACTCATTATAGCACACTCATGGAAGAAAAGAACGATCCCTAGTGGGAGCCTGATCCCTCGCATCAACGAAGTAATGCTTTTCGAGAAGATGTCAGCCTCGATGCAAGGTGACCTCACTCCCTTCATGAATACTTGGGAGGGTTGGATCGCTCACTTCCATCCCCAAAACTTTGACCGATCCCACTGATGCACTGCACTTGTCTCAAGTCAAGCAGTGGCTGGACACCTTCCCCCCCCCCCCATGCCCCCCACTCCTTCCCTCCCTTCTCTCTCTCTTTTTTTCCTCTCCCTGTCTTCCTAATTGTTTCACTCTAGCCTCCCTCTTCTCACCTTCCGTCTTTTATCCCCAGGTACGTGATTTCTTACTACGCGTGCCTTATATTTTGTCTTAGATGACATTGCTACCTTTTTGTGTATAAGTTTACATCTTTTTGAAAGTCTTTTCGTGCTTTACAAAATGTACTGTATGATATATGTCTCATAACCTCAATAAAAATATTGATTAAAAAAAAAAGAAAAGAGCAAAGAGGATTACCTGAAGCAGGACACCAACAGACCCACTAACTGCATCCCTTGACAATGTAGGGGTTAGGACACTATAGCAGAGCCTAAGCCTGCATCTGAAAAACCATTCCCCTATTACTGAGGAAGGAACACCCTGACCTGGGAGATACTCAGAAAAGACAGCATCCAGGACGGGAACAGATAAAACTAGGAATGGCAGATTACCCAGCCGATGGATTCTAAAAGGAAGATAACCAGCTGAGTGACTTGCGCGACCCGAGAAAGGGACTTGGCCACAATCAGACTGACGTGCAGGTCAGGAATGGCGAGGATGCCTTGGATCCTTAACAGAGCCATCACCCTTGCCATTGTCATGGTGAACCATCTAGGCACCAAAAAATAAGCCGCCATGATGTCCACCGAGCACCTGAAATCGTCCAGATGAAGGGTACTGACAGAAGGCTAGCGGCTTAAAGCAGAAAAACTTTATGAATCAAACAACTTGGTTGAGGCCCTTCAGGGCCAGAATGTGCCTCAAAAAGCCTTCCTGTTGGGGGACCATGAAAAGACTCCTGACTCTAATAGTCAAGGAGCCAGAAGAAACATCCCTTAATAAGACATGGGATTTAAATGACATCCAGGATCAATTAATTCTGGGGCGGCCAGACAACAAACTATCTTGGAACCAGAGGATACAAGCTCCTGAATCCACCGGATTGAGACGCGAAGTCTCCAGATATGAGTAAAAAGCCAAGGCCATCCCCCCACCCAGATGGGTGAGGGCGCCCCTTCATGCCTGAGGGGTCTTGGGAGAGGGTTTGGTCTTGGTATTCTAGGAAAAACCGGGACGACCACGGGATCTGCCACGGCCCCAAGAATCTCTGCGGCCACTAGATAAGAGGGAGCCACGAGTTCCTCTGGGAGTACGAAAAGAAGAGAAGGAGGACCCCCTAAAAGGCCGAGACTGCCTCCTACGCTGAGGCAGCCTGCCATCCTTAGCTAAAGCATCAAGACGCTCCCCAAAAAGCCGCACCCCCGCAAAGGGGAGACCAGTGAGAGCTTTCTTGGCTTGCCTATTGGTGCAACCAGACAGAACGGCGCATAGCCACCAAAAGGGCAGAGGCCCTCCCGCACAGCCGCACATCATCATCCATAGCGGTAAGGATAAAGACCACAAAATCAGTGCAAAGTAATAGGGTCCCATGTACCTCCCCCCCACTACCAGCAGTAGCACCATCCTGTAGACGCTTAAGAAGCCTCTTAAGGGCAATAGCAGTAGCACAGGCTGAGCGCAAACCAGCCCCCACACAGGTAAAGGCATGGCAAGCCAGCTGATCCATGCGCCTGTCCTCACTGTCCCTCAGCGTGGCAGTGTCAAGATCAGAAGGAAAGGGATACCTTTTATCCAACCCCTTGGGCACAGCAGGCAGTCTGTTGGGACGTTCCCATTCCTTAAGCACAAGGGAGGTGAAGTGTTCCTGCTCAGGAAACTCTAGACGCTGTTTACCAGGGCGCAAAAAGCTCCCCTTGCTTTCTCTTGTGCAATGTGCAAAATTTCAAAAATATGTGACAGTAGATTATCAGTGTCCTCAGGGTACCATGAATCCTCTCTGGACGCAGAACCAGGGTCACTATCGCAACCCTCCTGCTGAATCCTGGGCGCTTGGTGATAAATTAATACAGGAGCAATAGGCCAGCAGTGGGCAAAGGCTTACAAAGGCCGCCCCGGGATGCCCTCCCATGGGATACCCCCAGAAATAGTGAAGGGGGGTAAGGGGAGGGAAGGAGTGGAGCCGGCATATACCACAACCCAATGTTATCCCGCCTGAAAGACATAAGTAAAGAAACATAAGTATAAGACTCACGGACCAAAGAGATCGCTGGGTCACTCAGGCACAGACCGCAGGATAGGCGACACACCGGAGGAAGCAGCGCCGCAGCCAGGAAGGGAGAAATCCAGACGCGCAGCTCTCTCAAAATGGCGCCGGCAGAGGTACCTCGAAGGGCGGGCCGTGGGGAGACGACGCAATACGCGTCACCAAGCGCCCCCCCCACTCGAAGAGCGCGAAAATGGTACTCACGTGACCCGGCCGGCGCCATGACAAGGCAAAATCACCTCAGGTTATAAGGCCCACAGCCGCAGAGCGTAGTACAAAGCGGCGTAGCAGCTAAAAACACCAAAAAACACAAAAAAAACACAGATATTACTCCTCGCCTTTACCACCCACCCACCCCCCGAACAAGTCAGAAAGGCGGGGGGGGAGAAGAGAGGGACAAGGAGGCAGCGGCGAGCAGCCATGGCCAGGGAGGGGGAGGGGGGGACCCCAAAAGGAAAATAAGGGGACACAGTCCCCAACAACTCACGCCCTCAGAAGCTAGGGCAGGAACTCCGCATCCCAAGAAGGCTCACCATAAAGCCTATGACCGGCTACCCTTTGTGGCACAGGGTCTGCGGCTTGGAGCCAAGGCTGGGAGGCAACTAGGGTCCAGAAACGGATGGAAATAGACGTTCACCTGCGCGAGAGAGATAGCCATCTTCTAACTTTGCAGTGTCACTGCAGAGACAACACTGGGAACTTGTTGGTTGGTCCTATTTTTATAGGGAGCCGGGAGCTGCCACAGCTTTCTGCAGTGATGCTGCGCCACCCGGTGGCGGAATACCCATCAGTTATGAATACCGAAGAGGGCCGTGCCATGCATTAAAGAAGAGAGAATCAGACTTCCGAAATGACTGGCGACCAAATAATACTTGAGTGTCCTGACCACATCCAGAGAATGAAGGTTCCATTCCTTGGAATTAGCAGGGGCAGGACAATAGGAAGGTAAGACAATGTCCTCATTGAGATGAAAGGCAGATACAACCTTGGGCAAGAATTCCGGCTTAAGACGGAACACCACCTTATCCTGATGCCGCTCAAAATAAGGAGGTTTCATGGAAAGCGCCGCCAGCTCAGAAGTGATCCAAAAAGGCCACCTTAATAGTCAGAATAGAAAGAGCAGCATCGCACAGGGGCTCGAAGGGGGGACTCTGAAGAGCAGAAAGCCCCAAGTTGAAATCCCACACCGGTAGCAGAGGCTTACACATGAGTGACTCCCTGGAAAAAGGTTTTGACAAGCCTATGATTAGCGAAAGATCATTGGAAAAAAATTGCCAAGGCAGAAACTTGTCCCTTGAGGGTACTCAGTTGTAGACCCAACTCTAGCCCGTGTTGAAGAAACTCCAGAATCCTGGAAAGGGAGAAGGTGCGGCAAGGGAAGGCCTTAGACTTACACCAGGCAATGTAAGCATGCCAGACCCTGTAATAAATCATAGAAGAGGATTTTTTACGAACCTGAATCATAGTACTGACGACCGAAGCCGGCAAACCCTTATCCATCAGGATGGAGGTTTCAGCAGCCAAGCCGTCAAAACCAGCATTTGTAAATTGGGGTGGCGCAGCTGTCCCTGAGTGAGGAGCTCTAAGACGTCGGGCAGGATGTACTGATCCACTGCCATCTGGACGACGTCTGCAAACCATACCCTCCTCGGCCAGCGGGGGGTCACTAGGATGGTCGGCCAGCGGGGGGCCACTAGGATAGCCCCTCCTGGGCTATCTTGCGCAGCACACGACCCAACAGAGGGAAGGGAGGAAAGACAAAGGAGTCGAAACTCCTTCCAAGGAAATGCCAGCGCGTAAGTGGCGAAGGCCAGAGGATCTCGACAGTGAGACGATTCTCAGAAGCTTGTGACGGGACGCAAACAGGTCCACGTCCGGCTGACCCCAGCGGCGACACAGCGCATGAAAGATCTTGTTGTCGAGAGACCATTCCCCTAGGCGAAACGTCCCCCTGCTCAGGGCATCTGCCTCCTGGTTCTCCACCCCGGGGATGTAAACAGACGAGAGGGGGGAACCGTCTCCTCCGCCTAAAACAATATCAGGGACACTTCCTTGAGGGCTTGTTTGCTCCGAGTCCCTCCCTGATGATTGATGTAGGCGACCGCCATCTGATTGTCCGAGCGGACCTGAATCGCATGACCCTGAAGGTGGGGAATCAACTGGAAGAGAACCAACCTGATCGCTCTCAACCCCAAGCGGTTGATAGGCGCGTGGGCCTCTTGAGGGCCCCACTGGCCCTGGAACTTCAGCGATCGCCAAACCCCTCCCCAACCGGTCAGACTGGCGTCTGTGGTGAAAATCTCCCAGCACAGAGGCAAAAAGGACCTGCCCACTAGATGATTCCTCGAGTCCAGCCACCATGAGAGGGACTGTCTGGCCAGAGGGGACAAAGCGAATTCCTGCTCCAAGGACTCCTGACTCCGATCCCAGGCGGTCAAGAGATTCAACTGAAGGGGTCTCATGTGGAACTGACCAAAAGGCACAGCCTGGAAGCAAGACACCATGAGACCCACCAACTGCATCCCCAGACGGATGGAGGGATGAGGGTAAACTAACAAGGCCCACGCCTGCAGCTGAAGGCCCTCCACCTTCTGCTGAGGAAGAAACACCTTGACCTGAGAAGTATCCAGCGTCATTCCCAGGAAGGATCTTATCAATGAAGGAGAGAGTGAAGACTTGATCACCCAACCGAAGGACTCGAGGGTGGACACTACCATCCGAGTATCCCTCTCTGCCTGATGCAAAGATGGAGCTGCAATCAAAAGGTCGTCCAAGTAAGGAAGAACGCAAATGCCCTGGCTCCTCAGAAGGGCCATGACACCCGCCAGCACCTTGGTGAACACCTGGGGGGCCGAGGTGATGCCGAACGGCAAGGCCACAAACTGGTAGTGTTGATCCCCCAGAGCGAACCTCAGGAACCTCTGGTGTCACAGGAAGACAGGAACGTGCAGATAGGCATCCTTGATGTCCACAGTGGTCATGATGTTGAACGGCCAGCCTCAGACCCTGCGCCGTCACAGGATTTTGGGAGATCCAGGACCGAATGAATCTTGGGGGCGGCCAAGCTGCCAGCTCTATCTTGTAACCGGAGGTCACCACCTCCTGAATGCACCAGTCTGAGACGTGTTGCCTCCAGACGTGAGCAAAGAGCCGAAGCCGTCCCCCCACCCGGCTGGGTGAGGGCGTCCCCTCATGCCTGAAGGGCCTTGGAAGGGGGCTTAGGCTTGGATCCCCAGGCAAGGCCGGGAACGACCTCGGGCTCTACCTCGCCCCCATTAGTCTCTGCGGCCACCAGAGAAGGAAGACCCTCGTCCTCCCCGAGAGGGGCGAAAGGAAGAAGACCCCCGAAAAGGCCGTACCTGCTTCTGACGCTGAGGAAGTCTCCCGTCCTTGGCCAGGGGGTCCAACCGTTCCCCCGAACAGCCGAAGTCCCAGGAAGGGAATACCTGTGAGAGCTTTTTTTTGGCAGCAACATCTGCTGCCCACTGTCGTAACCAGATAGAGCGACGCAGCGCGACCATCGCAGCCGAAGCCCTACCACCAAAACGGACGGCGTCATCCATGGCCGGTATAACAAAGGCAAGGAAGTCCATACAAGCCAAAAGCTTCCTATACTCCTCCGCTCGCTTGTGAGATTTGGCAATATCCGCGAGACGCCTTACCTTTTTCTTAATGGCCATGGAAACAATGGCCGCAGCACAGACAGGGCGCAGACCGGTTCCCACTGAAGTGAAGGCGTGACAGGCTAGCTGATCCATGCGCTTGTCAATATGATCACGCAAGGAGGAAGTCTCAGGAGACGGCATAACAGAGGTATTAGAGAGCCCCAGAACAGGAGCAACCACTTCCGGGGAATGGGACCATAGGCGAACCAAATCCTCCGAAAAGGGATACAGTCTGTCCAGACCCCTAGGCACCAATGGCAACCTATTAGGCTTCTCCCATTCCTTAAAAACCATCTTAGAGCGGTGGGCTTGTTCAGGAAAGACAAGGCGCTGTCTCTCCGGCCGAAAAAGGTCCCCCTGTTTCTTCTTGGCCGCCTTAGGAGGAACAATGTGCAGAGTATCAAGTACCGCCGACAACAGCTGCTCAGTATCATCCTGGGGCCACTCATCGTCGTCAGATGAAGACCCAAGGCAACTGTCAAGGTCCCCTCGACTATCCCTGGAGGAGTCTGACCCCTGGAGCAACTCACCCTCCTCAGTGGAATCTCGGCCACCGAAGGCCTCATAATCCTCATTGTCATTGGCAAAAATGGCGCGAGCCGGCTCCAAATGCCGCTTCTTAATCTTGGCCTTGCCAGCGGCCAAACACGCCAACTAACGCTCAATGCTAGCCAGTTTAAACATATTTTGTAATCTACATACCAGAGTCCTGGAGATTTGTTGTGCTGACTGGCTTCTTCTGCTCAAACCCCAGAAGATAGAGAGCCAGGTTTGGCGCTTTCATTTCCAAGGAGGTGATCAGCAGGTCTAGGATGTGGATTTTCGTTTTGTACTGAACAGAGACTTGCTCAACCTCTTTCTCAGTTTCTGAAAGAGCCAAAATAAAAGATGAAACATCACAAAGAAGAGCAACAATGGGAGAAAGGTAAGTGCACTTACCTTCCAATGGGTTTACAGCTTCCTCTGAATCCTCGTTGTCCAGACACTCCACAAAGCCGGCCATCAGTTTCTGACTTACATTCTGATAGAAAACAATAATTCAAGCTTAGATTACAGAGAGGCAACAATTGTGCAGGTGAGTACTCGATCCCACCTAAGGAGGAATCATTTAGCTCACAGGCTTCTTGAAGTCATTCAGCAGTCAAAACAAACAAAGAAGGGTTACTCACCTTTTGTTCCCCAACACTGATCGGCGCTAGTCTAGCAATTAGCAATTTACCTGATCACTGGATCCGAGCCCGCACCACAGCCCTGGCTTCCGGTGTCACCGTGTGTCAGGACTCCATTCACCGACACGTTCGTGCCAGCTCTCGCTCCCTGCCATTAGTCCCAGGGGCACGGCCACGCCCTCTCCATTCACTACAACGGAGGGGGGCATGTCAGACCTTGGCAACATTACTTCATTGCAATGAATGGAAAAGGTGTGGCAGCACACCTGTGACTGATGAGGAGTTGTGAGCCCGGCAAGCCATCAATCCCAACCCCATGTTCGATCTCCAGACAGCGTGGGCATGGATCCAGCACCTAGCACCAATCCGTTTTGGGGGACAAATAAGTACCCTTTTATTGGCTGCTGAATCGCTTTTGGGCCTCTTTCCTGGGGCATCCCAATTAGCCTCTGTGTGACCCCCCCCCCCCCCAAACACCCTAAAAACTCACCTTTCTGTCGGTTCAACAGCTCATGCATGGGCTCTTTTTTGAGTTTTCATAATAGTCTGGGCCAGCGCCAGCACAGGGCAAACCTTTTTCAGGGGCATCTTCAGGGGCCCACTCAGGCTCAATGAACCACTAATACCCGGGTGTAGACCTGCTCATGGCTGCCCTCAGCAACAAGGGATGATCAGAAACATTGGAGGCGGTGGCACTGAAAGAAGGGCAATTGATGGAAGCTCAAAAGATGGCGAGAACCAGGTGACACCTGACAGCAATGATAAAGTCTTTAGTGGCCCCGGAGCAAGCAGTAAGGGCTGAAGGGTGCCGTGCTTGGTGGCAGTAGAATGCAACAAGGACTAGAGAATGATTGGCGGCTATAGGGAAGGCAATAAGGACTGGAGGACAATTGGTGGCTATAGGGAAGACAATAAGGACTGGAGGATGATTGGTGGCTATAGGGAAGGCAACAAGGACTAGAGGACAATCGGTGGCTATAGGGAAGACAATAAGGACTGGAGGATGATTGGTGGCTATAGGGAAGGCAACAAGGACTAGAGAATGATTGGTGGATATAGGGAAGGCAATAAGGACTGGAGGACAATTGGTGGCTATAGGGAAGGCAATAAGGACTGGAGGACGATTGGTGGATATAGGAAAGACAATAAGGACTGGAGGACAATTGGTGGCTATAGGGAAGGCAATAAGGACTGGAGGACGATCAACAGCAGAAGATGACCCTTTGAGGAAGTGGAGCTGATAAGGCAATAAGGACCGGAGGGTGATTGGTGGCTATAGGGAAGAGGCAATAAGGACTAGAGGACGATCAGCAGCAGAAGATGACCCTTTGAGGAAGTGGAGCTGATAAGGCAATAAGGACTAGAGGACAAATGGTGGCTATAGGGAAGGGGCAATAAGGACTAGAGGACGATCAGCAGCAGAAGATGACCCTTTGAGGAAGTGGAGCTGAAAGGTAACATGTGACACACTACTTAGGGGCCCACTAAGACTCTTTTGCCCAAGGGCCCCCACAAACCTAGAGCCGGCCCTGATAATAATCTTTAGTCAGCCAATAACAAGTGTTATTTAATAGACAATATTTCACTGTATTAGCAATATTTGCCGTAAAGCTTTATGCCTACCTGATCCTGAGTAAAATCTCCCACAATCTTCGCTTGGATGTTGGCGCTACTGGAAATGCTGTGCAGGATCTTAGAGCTTTCAAATGCTAGTTCAGGGTTGCTGCTGCTGTGGTAAAGATACCTGAGAAATGACCAACAAAAGTTTAAAGACTTGAGAGATTGCCCTGCAGAAATATGCAGTTTTCAAACTAAAAAGACCGATACCAATTAGCGAGGAAGCCTGCTCCATTATAACTGGCAGCAGGAACATGCTTCAAGGCCAAGCCGGGCGTGCACTGTTCCAGTGGTTCAAATTCTGCTCCCACATTTCCTCGCCGGGTTATGCACTGAAAGCCAGGTTACCGTTACCATAGTTGCATGACGCATGTTGATACGCGCGGCTTTGAGGCGTGGTGAGGAGTGCCTGGAGGATTTGGGGGAGGGGCCGGATGGCCAGCTGACGCAGGTGGGCGGGAGTCTCCTGACCCCTACATATGCTTCCTGTGTGTCAGGGCAGCTGCCGACCGGGGCCGTTGGACGCACGGAAGCATGTGGTGCGGGGGAGGGGCAGATGACATCATCCCTCTCATCAAATCCATCATATAAAAGAAGTTAGATGGTGGGAAGTTTGCACTGGCACCTTGAGGAAGTGGTACGCCACGAAACGCGTGAGCTATAAAGGTCTCCAGCCACACAGTGGGGATTGGTCTCCTTACAAATAAAGGCGATATTGTTTCATGTAGTGTTATCTCACTGTACAGAGCCTATGGGCTTATTTGGGTATTGTTTGATTTCTCTTTTTCTATTGTGATGGATTCAAATCAATATAGACTTTAGCACAGTTTTCACTTTATTTGCACATTGATTCAATAGTAGATATTTTCAAGGGTTTATCTAGTTTTGGCATGGATTGCACATTTAAAGGAGACACCACTGCTGTGGAGTGTTTTTAACCATGGGATTCTTGTATGTAATTGTTAAATGTAATATTCCACGCAGGGTGACCCCGAAGACACCCTAAATATTACCCCTAGCCAAAGACTTACTCTTGCACTCAAGAATTTGAATTAATCATTTCATTTTATTGTAGTAAAAGTTAAAACCATATTAAAACCAGCAATTCATAGCCATGTGCATATTTAGACACCAGGGGGCGCTCTGCCTGCTATTCATTACAATCAGTATATATGTGAACAATCGTGATATACCTTCAAAGATGAATTATCTATATAAATTGATATAAAAATTAATTAAAACTACCTATCACAAAAATATATCCTAATTTATCATTATACAAAGTGCCAGTGCTTCAGCTGGAGACCTTTATAGCTCACGCGTTTCATGGCGTACCACTTCCTCAAGGTGCCAGTGCAAACTCCCCACCATCTAACTTCTTTTATATGATGGATTTGATGAGAGGGATGATGTCATCTGCCCCGCACCACATGCTTCTGTGCGTCCAGCGGCCCCGGCTGGCAGCTGCCCTGACACACAGGAAGCATATGTAGGGGTCAGGTCCCTCCCGCCCACCTGCGTCAGCCGGCCATCCAGCCCCCGGCCCCTCCCCCAAATCCTCGGGGCACTCCTCACCATGCCTCAACGGCGCGCGTATCAACATGCGTCATGCAACTATGGTAACGGTAACCTGGCTTTCAGTGCATAACCCGGCGAGGAAATGTGGGAGCAGAATTTAATTTAATTAATTTTTATATCAATTTATATAGATAATTCATCTTTGAAGGTATATCACGATTGTTCACATATATACTGATTGTAATGAATAGCAGGCAGAGCGCCCCCTGGTGTCTAAATATGCACATGGCTATGAATTGCTGGTTTTAATATGGTTTTAACTTTTACTACAATAAAATGAAATGATTAATTCAAATTCTTGAGTGCAAGAGTAAGTCTCTGGCTAGGGGTAATATTTAGGGTGTCTTCGGGGTCACCCTGCGTGGAATATTGTATTGGTTTGGGCATTTACCCCACGGAGCAGTGCACCTGCATTAACATTGTTCGGTGCTGCCCACATCCTTTTGCCCTTGCCCAACGGGCATAACTTAGCTGTAATTGTTAAATGTGGTATTTTGTTGTGATTAGTATGGCTGTTATTTATTTAATAAATATTGAATGAGGATTTAAAATAATACTTTAGTTACATTAGTTTTTGTGGTAACTGGAAGCACAATTCTAGTTGGTATTGTCTGCATTTTTTGTGCATGTTTCTGGACATATCGGGCCGGGCATAATATAATTGAAACATTAATTAAGATGGTGTGGGATCTGTGGTTTATTGTTAGAGAGCCGGGTCTCGTACAGGAGGCTAGTACAGGAAAAGCTTGTGGATGGAAGGTTTTAGCTGCCACTCAGCCAGGTTTGCCCTTCAGCAGCATGAAGGTGTTACAAATGAAACCTAGTACAAACTGAGAGAATGTTTTGGGGCCTCACCTTGCAATATTGACGACATGATCAGCTTTTTTGGACCGGATGTTGATGCCCTGGAGCAGCTGTTCAAGAGGGGTGACAATGAGGGAGAGGTGGCTTTCTCGTAGGAGGTCCATGAAGAGGTTCTCCTTCTGTAAGGTCAGATTCAGCAGCATGAAGCAGTAGGCTACTACTTTTTCCAAATGCTTCTTACCTAGAAAAAAAGAAAAAAACACTCAGGATAAGCCAGTTGAAACTTGAGCAATAGAGGAGTCGCCTTAAAAACCGATGCACTGAAAAACCATAATGTTCTCTTAAACTGGACCTTCAGCGCGATTGAATGAAAAGGCCAAACCCTTAAAAACGATTTCCCAGCATCTAAAATTAATATATTTTAAGTTTTTAGTCACTTAAAATTATGGTGAAGGTCCGGTTTCAGTTTTTAGTCACTTATTATTCTTTCCCCCACTGGGCTGCAACTCTGAGGACTTTAGGATATGGGCGCCGCTATCTTGACTCAGAAGCATCACACTTACTGAGGAGAGGAAAGTGGCATAAAGTACAGGGGGGCGGGTTATAGCTGTGCTCAGACAGAGCAGATCTGAGGTCAGGAAAAGGTCAGCAATCCCAGAATGCAGAGCAGCACAGTCAGAAGACACTTCCTGTTTGCAGGCTGCCTGATGTCCCATGCGCCGCCATCTTGAATCTTGTTTAAAGGCTCATAAAATCCTGATTAGCGCTGATACAGACACCATTACCGACGCGCACCCCACCGACACTACGGGATACTTACCTACCGGGCGCAACGGACACCTAAACAAGCGCACACCAGCGCAATACACTGAGCAGCGCTACCCTCCATAGACAAACCCCCGACTGGGGTATGGAGGGCCCGGATCTCCACATACTGGGCACACCAAACAATGAGGAACACAAATGATCTACTTATGGTCAACCTCCAACATGCCAGCAATCCAGGCACCGGGGCACCCTCATCAGCTTAAACTCTAGGCTCCCACACTGAAGAAGCCACAGGCGAAACGCGTCTGTAAAGGAGTCTACAACCACTGTTTTTTTCCAGGGGACACACGGGGCCCCCCCTGGGCACCCCGGCTAGGCCCCCTTACCAGCCGGGAACCCAGGAGGACCCTGAGTGAAAAAAAACAAAAAACCCTTTTCTCTTGCACTATTGTGGCCCACAAAAAGGCCCAATAAACCTCACCACTCTGATCTAGGTAACAGCACAATACCCACTTAAACCTCTATTCCTCCCCCCACTCCCCTCATAACATGCAGTAGATGCAGGTAGGATGATTTTTAATGTGAGCAATCTGTATGTACAGGGTGTGGAAAACATATCAGATAGACTCGTATTCAGAGTGAAGGTCCGCTTTAAAAAAATGCTGGGGAACAGTTTAAGGTTTTGGGCTTTTCATTAAATCATTCTGAAGGTCCAGTTTAAGGATTTTGGGAGGCTTTACATGCGCTCTCAATTTTGAATCTGGTAAGCAGACATCTAAGTGGTTGGAGGGCACATGTGACCAATTGTTGATGTGCATGTGTTTTGGGATCACATAACTCAAGTGCGTCATTCTGAAGGAATTCTTTTGCTCCGTGCCGTTACCGATTTATAATTTATTGCAAATATTTCGGCAGCACATGCTCACAGGATAGATGACCATGCAGGTCTCCAAACTGGCAAGAGAGGCCTCAACATCACAAAAAACGTTTGGGTTTTTTTTGTACCAAGCAACAGTTCATGTATGTGCTGTATTTTTAGATTTCCATTCATTACCAGGAAATTGGGTGTATGTGTCCAGTTGCATGACACCCTCTTCCAGCAGGCTTAGACAGAGTCCCAGAATATGTGAGTCATTAAGAAAGTGATACATCAAGGAGAATCCAGGGGGCTTGTAAGCAGCCATCTTCTCTCCTACAAAAAAGGCAATAAATTCCTAATACAAAATATGACACTACAGATAGATTGGAAAAAATGTGAGATTAGCGTTTAAACATAAGATTAAACACAACGTAGGACTTAAAAGTGAACCAACAAAAAGTGGCACAACACTACCCTGCTTACCTGAAACCAGCCCTACGCCCTCTATTGCCTTGCTGAGTGCCAATGATCTCAGTGACTTGCGCACCAGGTTCCACAACTTCGGCTTTGGTCCTGATGGATGTGTGAGGTGGAGGACAGGACTTCCTGGGCTTCACTCAGCACAAGCCCCCTGAGGCAAGAACCCGGAACTATGGGACCCTGCCTGCAATTCCCCAAGACAAAGCATTTAGAGGAGCAAGAGACACAGTGGCAGATAAGCAGGAGAGCCATGTGTCGCAACAGCACTTTGGATCTGGCTTCTAAAGGAAAAGTCCACTTAAAGCAGACCAAAATCCTGGTTGGTCCCCCCCAAAACGCGCCCTTGGCACTGTAAACAATGCTGCACGAAGCCCTTTAGAAATGCTGAGTGCAGCTTTCCTGGTCTAAAGGGAAAAAGAGCATGAGGCCGTTGACCTGGCATCCGGTAGATTTGAAATCAGCCAAATGGTGAACCGCGAGTTTTGGACTGCTTTTAAAGTGGACCAACACCCAGGGGGATCGGCCCAGGAATCTTATCCAATCCCTCCCGCGGGGCATCCAAAATCGGGATGCCCTGCTGTGTGAAATCCCCCAGGACGCCCGCTGCACTTAGAAACATAGAAGGTTGACGGCAGAAGGAGAGCTTACGCTCCATCTAGTCTGCCCTTATGTAACTGTATGTTCTCTTTATCTTAGGATAGATGGAGGCTTATCCCAGGCATGTTTAAATTCAGTGACTGTTGATTTTTCAACTACCTCTGCTGGAAGTTTGTTCCAAGCATCTACTACTCTTTCTGTAAAATAATATTTTCTAACATTGCTCCTGATCTTCCCCCCGACTAGCTTCAGGTTGGGCCCCCTTGTTCTGTCATTAAGCTTCTTCTTAGAAACACTTCCCTCCTGAACCTTATTCAATCCTTTCACACATATAAAGGTCTCAATCATGTTCCCACCCTTCCTTCTTTCCTCCAGACTGTACAAATTAAGTTCTTTAAGTCTCTCCTGATAATTTAAGTCTCTCTCTCACTTACCTGAATCACAGTCCAATCTCACACTTCTCTCTAGCAGGGCGCGTGCCCGCACTGGCAATTTGTGAATGGCCGGCATGGGCGCGCTCCCTGTTAGAGGGAAGCGCGAGATGCGGCCGCCAGCATGCTCGGAGCCGCTGAGGTAAAACGTTGCTTTGACGTGCATACCTCAGCAGCTCCAAGCGCGCTGATTGGACGAGCGGCCGCGCATGCGCCGTAGGAGCGGGGTGAGGTGAGTTATAGCCAGCGATCTGGGGGGTTTCACATAGTGGAGCACCCCCGATCGGAAGTGGACCAAAAGCCAGGATACTCAAAATCCTGGGTGTTGGTCTACTTTAAGTGGACCAACCACCTGTTTCGGTGGACTTGGAGTCTAAAAGCAACCACTGTGTGAGCCCCCCAAATCACCCAGCATTCCCCCACCTTTCCGGAGCTCCAGTGCCATGCTCGCATCCCTGTGGCCAGGCGCGTTCTAGCTCCCAACCATTCAGATAGGCTGAGGGAGGGTGCGCCGCCATGTGCAGGGAGACCAGGGATGCGGCCACTCATGCTTTCTAGTTCCAGAGATTTTTTAATTGGATTTAGCACAGGGGGATGGGTAGAGTGCTACAAAACATCTGGACTTCCTCTTTAACAAAGGACACTCACCTTGCATCTCAACATACTGGTCTACAAAGTCTTCAGGCTGTGGCTCATAATCCCTTAGTAACTTGTAGAAGACATCGAGGACAGCCTCGGCCACCTCCCACTACAAAATAAGATGAAACTAAATAAATCCTGCTTGAGTTTTCTTTCTACAGATCAAATAAAAATGTATTCTAAAAAGGTATCAGGCTATGTCCAGCTCCATTCAGGGTGCAACGGGAAGCTGAGCAAGTAGCACAATTTAGTACCTTTTCAGAAGCAATTCTGTAAGCTCTGGTGTTAAAGCGGAGAAAGACAGAATCCCGGAGGAAATCCAGATATGGCTCAAATCCTGGAGGCCGCAACCCAGCACCCAGGTTGGATGGAAAAGAGCTCTCCACTAAAGTGCCGATGAGGTGGCAGAAGGCACGGGTGAGCGGGTACTCCTCAGCTCGGGACTCAATTTCATTCAGCTCAACCTACAAAACAAAAACCACAGCAGCTAAACAACAAAATAAAATCAATAAAATATGAGGAATAAAGAGAGAACAATTCTACAGATATCACGTTTGCATCAGCTTTTCAGAATCATCAGTTCAACTTTCTTTTCCACCTACAATACTACAAACAGGGTAATAAAAAGATAAAAAAAAATACCTATACCCAATAGGATACTCCATCTATGCCCCACACAATAATTTACTTTGTTCATATAGGCTTTGATAATGAAAACCATTTACTAAACTGCGTAATATAAAAACATGCCATATATTTATTTATTATTCCATATTAAAATTGTGCATCGCACGTGTCTTGGCAGCTCCATAGACAGTTAGCTCACTATGTATCCTCCCATCACCTGAGTGGTGTGAGGGACAGCCCGCTGTCCGAAGTAGAGCGGCTTCTCTCCTCTGTGACGCCCATACCCCATGCCCTCTCCGTACTGTACCATACCTTACTGAACAGTGCGCATCCGGATCCTCCGGGATACGTGACCAGATGGGAAAAAGAGTTGGACAGGTCCTTCTGTGAGGAGGACCTGACTAAAATATTTAGCTTGACGCATAAATCGGCGTTGGAGGGGGCGGCACAGGAGAGAGGCTACAAGATCATATCAAGATGGTACAGATGCCCGTCTGATATTCATAAGTACGCACCCCAGATCTCGAGAAGTTGTTGGCGGTGCCTGGTGGAGGAGGGGACCATGACCCATATCTGGTGGGGCTGCCCGGCCATTACCTCCTTCTGGGACAAGGTTCTTAGCGTATACACAGAGACAACGGGCATTCATGTGATCAACTCACCTCAATTAACCCTTCTCTCCTTGGCAGAGGACTCTATGTCGCAATACAAAAAAAGCCTGCTCAGGCATTTCCTAACAGCAGCGCGGGCTGTCATACCCAGACACTGGAAATCCCGTGTAGCCCCCTCCCTAGCTGAATGGGTTGTGGAACTGGAGCGTATTAGACGCATGGAGGAGCTCATTCTTAGTGATAGGGGTCTGGTAGAAAAGTATGTCACGACCTGGGCTTGTTGGATTGACCTACGAGACTCAGACCGTTTTCAGACGGTAATCCAGTGACCCCGGTGGCAGCATTAGTCGCGCGACCGCACCTTGCCTGTCACGAGGATGGATCTCAGTAGCAAAACGGACATATACACTTGGCCACACCGAAGATACCGCCCTCCCTCCCCCCCCACCCCTCTATCCCCCCCACCTCCCTCCTAACCTCTCTTCTCCTCTTTTTCTCACTACTTTCTCTTTCCTGTCTATAGGTTTTCTTTCACTATCCTCCTGTGTTCCAATCTCTGCTGTGCCTAGTCGCATCCTACCTGATAAATCGGAGCAAGGCACAAGCAGTGGGTAACTACACTGGCATAAAGTGAAATGCTGTGACATAGGATGGAACTGACGTAAGGCTGTAACGATAGATGTAACTTTGCTTCTCTAATGTTTTGTTTTTTTTTTTGTTTCCTATTTTTTGTTGTATGACACTCTGTTTGTGTCTATGTTCCTTTTCTTATTTGACCTTTCTCAATAAAAACAGATTAAACTAAAATTGTGCATCGCACAAAATGCAGCATGAATTACCAAAATATATGTAAAGCTTTTACAATTGCATAGTCACACTAAAGGAGACCTAAAAAGTGTAATTGTTCACTATTAATGTAATGATCAATAAGAACACATGCCAATAATGAGAAATGTACCAGATAAGAGCACATATGGTATTTTTTTGATGTTCTGTTTTTATCTAGCACCCCCACTGCAATTATGTTGAATGTTACCATTCAAAACTTGGGGATTCAGTAGTTTGTAATAAAAAGATTTACATTGACAGATGGGCATTAAAGCAGTGCTGCAGCTCTATTATCAAAATGACAGGTAATGGTCCGCTTTAAAAGCACATGTAATTATCCATACCTTACAGCCTCTTCTATTCTTCTCCAGTGCTGGCAGAATGCTCCCTTGCTTCCAGTAGAGAGAAGATTTCCTCATTAACTGGAAGCAGGTGCAAACCACCACTTGATCATCCTCCAGTGATAAAAGCATGGCAATAGACCCCCCTAATTCCCTAAACAATGGAACCTCTAATCCCCCGCCCCCAATACGCACTGTTTTGTATACTCATTTGTACAAAACCTAATAGGTTTTAAAGTGGAAAATTAAATATTATAATTATTTAGTTCTAGCTGCCTGTATGCCATCTCACACATTGTCAGTGTTTAGGGGGATTTTCATCCCTCCCTCCTCATAGGTTTAAACCATTACCAAGAATGTTATCTCTGCATGATGAGATACAGATGTTCTCCATGTCTTAACTACACCGTCCATATATGTAAATCTGTATATGTTTGAAATGACCAATGGTAAAATGACATGTGTTCAGGCATCCAATCCGAATGGTAATTTAAACTTCTTTGTCTAAACTTGTATGTTAAGCAAGCAAAAGAGCTGGCAATTTGGGCAGAGGCATATCGGGCCCCCGGTTGAATGAACATTGTATTTTCTGAAGACATTTTGCTTCTGAATGTTTTTTCCTACCTCAGTTTGAAAGAGCAAAAAATGACAAACTGTTGAGAGCATGCTGTCAGCAGAAAAAGGATGAGAGTCGTCACTCCAGGGGGTAAAGGTAGGTGTATTTTTGGGTTTAGAGGTAACAAGGAATAAAAAAGCAAAAGCATTTTATTTGCCTCTGGGCTTCTTTTTTTATTCTTCGCCATAAAGGTAGAATTACCTCTATTCCTGTTGCTTGTCTCTGACCAATGGGCCTGACTGTCTGCAGAATCTGAGAAACAAAGGACAGAAACAAGTGTACAGAATGAATTTTAAGCGACTGTGTTACATTTTTAATGTTAATTTTAACAGCAAAGGGAAGAGGTTGACTTGAAAGGCAGAAAACTTACCTGAGTGTACTCCAGTGACTGCCAGAGGGGAGCAGCGATTTCCGGAGATTTCCCAAATGCAGCCAGAGTTTTCAGCAGTTCTGCTTTCAAGACGGGAGCAATGCTGCACTGCAGCAACCCCAGTATCACGACCACCGGCGTCCACTGAGCATGCTCACAGAGAGCCAGACGGGCACTCTCGCTCTAAGGAAAACAAATCAGGTCATGTTAAAAATATGAGGAAATGCAAAGGAAATATTTGAAGGCACCAAATAAAACGTGAAAGCAGAAAGTGCCAAAAAAATGCCAAAAAAAATAGTACAGTATAGAACAGGGGCTCCCAACAGGTGGTACTTGTACCACTTGTGGTACTCCAGATCCTTTCAGGTGGAACGAGACAAGGCTGCAGACTTACCTCCACCCCAGCCTAAACTATATTTTATATTTTTATATTTTTTATGCCTTCTATATTTTACTAAAGAGATATTTGCACCATAAATAAAAAAGCTTAAGTTCGTTACTTGGTAACTTCTTTTCTAAAGATCTGAAATGGCAGCATACTCCTGAGAAATTAAGGCTCCGCCCCAAAGTAGGAACACATGACCACCAGAATACACAAAAGCTTTAGCTCCTCCTCCAGACACCAGTACTTTAAGAAACCTAAAAAACAAAGACAAACAAAGCACCAACTGGTAAATCAGCAAGATAACATAAAATAAAGTAGCTTGTGAGAGGAAAGTCTGTAGGCTGCCCTTTCGGATGATAAGAAAATAAGTTATGAGGTAACTAACTTAAGTTTTCTCAAAACATCCTTAGGGTAGCTTACCACTGAGAGGATTAGCGACATACCACCTCTACTGGGTGGGAAAGGCAGCCTGTAACACACTCCTACCAAAAGGATTGATCTTGCAAGGTGAGCAGATCCAGATGGTAATGATTAGCTGGCTGAAGACCACTCTACAGATCTGTTCCATAGAGTCACCAGCTTGCTCCGCCCAAGATGTAAAAATACTTCTTGAGCTGTAATCCTACCTGGAGAAGGAGAAAACCGATAGTGCTCTTCATCCATCCAAACAAGCTGACCCTTGCTGTGACCCAAGAAGGAAATTAATAAGCTATCAGCCTTTCTCCAATCATTTGTTTGTCTTAGCAAACAGGTCCTGACATCCAAAAGACTTGTCTATAGAACCTGTGGGGGGATCACTATCCCCGGAGGATGGAAGGATAATCTCTTGGATCTGATGAAAGCCAGAAGAGATCTTAGGAAGGTAGCAATTTTAAAAAGGCTTGAGCCAACAAGGTCATCGGTACCTGCCAATAGGAATTCTTTAGGTCTATTGAGACCATAAAGGAGCCAGACGGGAGCAGATTCCTCACAGAGAAGATGGACTCCACGCGTCTGTAGTGTACCGACAGATTCAGCTTTTCAAATTGAGAATGAAGCGGAATACTTCAGAGGTCTTCTTTACCAGAAAAATGCTTGAGTAGAACCCTTCCTCCCCATTGTTGGCGGGGAACAGGGACAATCACTCCCATATCCAACATAGAATCTAGACTGCTGTAAATGGCAAGTCTCTAAACTTGCCACTCGTAGAAGTAGGAGGGGCCTTCTAAATAAGGGCCATCTATAAGAGGACTGACTAAAAACAAATTCCATAAATCCCTACTC
Source organism: Gastrophryne carolinensis (assembly GCA_027917425.1). Taxonomy (NCBI): domain Eukaryota; kingdom Metazoa; phylum Chordata; class Amphibia; order Anura; family Microhylidae; genus Gastrophryne; species Gastrophryne carolinensis. Next base: position 41,093,779 of record CM051238.1, read on the forward strand.
TTAGTGGGAAAAGACCTGTCTTAACACCTCCTCTAGTTCTAGGCCAAAGAGGAATGCCCCGTTAAAGGGCATGGCACACAGGCGCAACTTTGAACCTGTATCCCCTAATCAAGTACGCGGCCACAAAGCCCTACGCACCAAAGTGGTGAGGGCCCGAGCCAAAAATCTCACTGATTGTTCCGTGGCCTCAGACAGAAAGGGGGCCGCTGAAAAAAAAAAAATCTGTAAAGCCTTCATAATCTAATTATTATCTGTTTGCTTCAAGAGACATGATTTAAGCTACTGAAGCCAATAATCAAGATTTGCGGCAATGCAAGTAGAGGCTAGAATCGGTTTAAGTGTACAGGATTCAGAATGCAAAGATTTCTTCAAGAGAGTATCCATCTTCTTGTCTAAAGGATCTTTGAGGATAACAAAGTCCTCAAAAGGCTAAATCCACCCCCCTTGGAGACCTTAGAGAAGGGGGCATCCAGTTTGGGGAATTTATCCCAAATATGTGAGTCTTCCTCACTGAACGGAGAGAGATAGATTAAGAGCCCCTGGTTTATAAATCTTCTTAACTGGATTCTTCCATACATTAAGGATATCCTCCTTAACCGAGTTATGAATGTGGAAGGTCATAGGGGAATCAGGAACAAAATCGGGATAGAACCCATCATATTTAGGACTTAAGGGTGCAATTTCTATCCTCTATGCCCACAGAAAGATGAACCATATGCAGGAGATAAGGTAAGTCTTCTGGAGAGAAAAGAAATTTCACTGGTGAAACTGAATCAGAACAAGGGCCCTCCTCGAAAGGGGAAGAAGGGCCCTCTTCCCCCTCAGAAAGGGGGGGTATCAGAGACTTCCGACTCCTGCCCTCTAGAAAAAAAGGGGGGGGGTCTAGAGGATGCCAAACTCCTTACATCCAGTCAAGTCCCGTGGGGTTCTAAGATTCTCAAAGGAAGCAGAAAATACAATTCTGTGAGAACTCACCTGTATAATTGTTTTTACTATGCATGGCACGGCCTGCTTCAAGAAGTTCTTACGTATGGGATATTCCGCCACAAGGTGGCGCAGTGTACTGCAGAAGAGTTGTGGCTCCTCCCGGTACCATATAAAAACAGGTTCACCAATAGACTTCCCCAGTGTTGACAAGCAGTTATACAAGAAGCCGGGAGATAATAAAGGTAAAAAAGGTAACAACCCCAACCAACTTGGAACAATCACCATAAAGAGGCAACCAAGAATAACGATAACAAGGGTGGGGTGAAGCAGGCTGTGCCATGCATAGTAAAAATAATTTTACAGGTGAGTACTCACAGAATTGTATTTTTCCTATTGCATGGCACGGCCTGCTTCAAGAAGTCCTTACGTATGGGACATCCAACAGCAGTGTCCGTAAGGTAGGGTGGGATCCCCAAAAAATACCATTTTGTGATTACTCACCTGTAAAATGGGTATTATAAGTATGTCACACACCCCGCTTCCATAATCATGACATGTGGGTTATGGCCAGTAGAGGGCGAACTTTGCAGAGATGACAGGAACAAAAGGAGCCCCTCCCAGTCCATAAATACCTGGGACCTCCCACAGATTCCACAGTATAGGACAGCAGTAAAGGGACCAGGAAGAGCCAAATATAAACAATCATAACACTAAAAGGTTCACCATATAAAAGATCCAAAATACCAATAAGGGTGGGGTGAAGCGGGGTGTGTGACATACTTATAATACCCATTTTACAGGTGAGTAATCACAAAATGGTATTATTCCAAGTATGTCACACACCCCGCTTCCATAATCATGCAGTGTCCGTCATGGGTGGGAACCGAAAACAGTAAAAGAATGTACCAACTTAAACCACTGCAGCTTGCAGAACCTCGCGGCCAAAAACAGCATCCGCTGAAGCCCGCACATCAACCTTGTAAAACTTGGAAAAAGTATGAAGACCAAGTAGCAGCCTTACAAACCTGTTCAGCTGAAAAGCCCAGGACGCACCAACAGCACGAATAGAATGCGCAGTGAACTTAAAAGGGGGAGTCCTCCCCTTGGCAGAATAGGCCCCAACAATGGCCTGACGTATCCATTTACTAATGGTAGACTTGGCTGGCCCCAAACCTTTCCGGGGCCCGGAGGGCACCACGAACAAGGCATCCGTCTTACGAAAGGAAGAAGAAGCAATCATACATCCAGATATAATCACAGTCATACAATATATCTGTTTAACCTTAAAGTATATGTCAAGGATAACGCAGCATACAAGGCACCCCAATAGAAATACGATTATGCATAACAAAAAAGGCAGATAATAGAACGGGCCCCGCAGGGAACTCACAGTTAGGATGCAAGATGGCGACCGGACACCCAGCAGCATCAGCCAGGCCAGGGGAAGTGAAGGAGGGCCCCCTCCTGCTGGGAAGAGTAACCGCGGTTCCCAGCCATTGCTGGGAACCTCCGTAAGCGCCAAAAGAGAGGGGGGCGGGCCGCATCAGCGCGCCGAGTGCCCGGCCCCGCCCCCTCTCCTGACTAACATGAGAAGCAAAAAACATGGACGCACTCCAACAAGGTTGCGGAGCCGGCCCGTGATCCGGGCCGCCGTCTAACAGACGCGGCCCAGCAACAAGTGAAGCAAACAGCCACACACACACATACACACACACATACACTCATACCACACTGACAGCTAATTGGCCAGGAAAAGTCTGAGGTAAAAAATTGAAGGGACATGCCCCCCCCCCCCATGATCCAGGGACAGGGAGCAACGGGTGGGGGAAGTCCCAAGCCACCTAATGCAGCGCAGGGAAAATGACAGACAGGGCATCCCAAACCAGGATCCCGAACCTGGTATCCGCCTACCCCTTGGAGGGGGTCTCACGGAGGAGCATGGCTCCAAGTTATCACACCACTAAGGTGTATCCTACCTTCACCCGGACCAACAGCCAGGGCTGGGAGGCATAGGGGCTTAATAAAAAACAAGGTCCGGGCAGAAATAGGGAAATAAAATGGCCGGGTGTAAACCCGGCTTACCTGCAAGGAGGAGACAGCCATCTTCTGACTTGCTCGCCATCTGCAGGGACGATTACTGGAAAATGTGTGGGAGGTCCCAGGTAATTATGAACTGGGAGGGGCTTTTTTTCCTGTCATCTCTGCAAAGTTCGCCCTCTACTGGCCATAACCCACATGTCATGATTATGGAAGCGGGGTGTGTGACATACTTGGAATAGTAGCAGCAGGCAGTTCAAACCACCACCGCCTGAAGTACTTTGCGACCAAAGGCAGCATCAGCCGAGGCCTTAACATCAACCTTGTAAAACTTGGAAAAGGTATGAACAGAAGACCAAGTAGCGGCCTTACAAACTTGTTCAACAGAAGCTTGGTGCTGAAAAGCCCAAGAAGCACCAATAGCACGAGTGGAATGAGCAGTAACCCCGAAAGGAGGAACCTTCCCTTTAGCAGAATAGGCCTGTATCACCGCCTGGCGAATCCACTTGCTGATAGTAGATTTAGCCGGAGGCAAACCCTTCCTAAGTCCCGCAGGAAGAACAAAAAGAGCATCAAATTTCCTGAAAGTAGCAACCAAATAAAACTTCAGAGCCCTGACAACATCCAGAGAATGCAGGGTCCGTTCCTTGGAATTAGTAGGGTTAGGACACAAGGAAGGTAATACAATGTCCTGATTGAGATGAAAAGCAGACACAACCTTGGGCAAGAAATCCGGCTTAAGCCTAAACACCACCTTATCCTGATGCCGCTCAAAATAAGCTGGTTTAATGGAAATTGCCAACAGCTCAGAAACTCGCCTGACCGAAGTAATAGCCACCAAAAAGTCAACCTTAAGAGTCAGAATAGGCAACGCAGCCCCATGGATAGGCTCAAAGGGAGGACCCTGCAGAGCAGACAACACCAGATTTAAGTCTCAAACCGGCAGCATGGGTTTACGTGGCGGACGCACATGAGTAACTCCCTGGAAAAAAGTCTTAACCAGCCGGTGATTGGCAAAGGATCTTTGGAAAAAAATAGCCAGAGCTGACACCTGTCCCTTGAGTGTACTAAGTTGAAGGCCCGAATCCAAACCATGTTGTAAAAACTCCAGAATCCTGGGGATAGAAAACATCCGACAAGGAAAAGACTTAGACTCACACCAGGCAATGTAAGCATGCCAGACCCTGTAGTAGATAAAGGACGAGGATTTCTTCCGACCCCAAATCATGGTATCAACAACCGAGGCCGGCAACCCCTTGTCCATCAAGATGGAGGTTTCTGCAGCCAAGCCGTTAAAGCCAGTGTTTGTAAATTGTGATGGCGCAGCTGTCCCCGTGTTAGAAGATCTGGATCCCTAGGCAAGGCGTACCGATCTACTGCCAACTGTACGACGTCCGCGAACCACACCCTCCGTGGCCAACAGGGGGCCACCAGAATGGCTGGTAACCCCTCCTGGGCTATCTTGCGCAGCACCCTGCCCAACAGAGGAAAAGGAGGGAACGCATAAAGGAACCGAAACTCTATCCAAGGAATCACAAGCGCGTCCGTGGCAAAGGCCAGAGGATTCTGTGACAGAGAGACAAACCTCGGAAGCTTGTGATTGTGGCGGGACGCAAACAGGTCCACGTCCGGGCGACCCCATCGGATACACAGGGATCGAAAAACCTTGTTGCTGAGGGACCATACCCCCAGCCGAGACATCCCCCTGCTCAGGGAGTCTGCCTCCTGGTTCTCCACCCCTGGAATGTAGATCGCCGAGATACACGGTACATTCTCCTCCGTCCAAGACAGTATCAGGGACACTTCCTTGAGGGCTTGCTTGCTCCGAGTCCCTCCCTGATGATTGATGTAGGCAACCGCCGTTTGATTGTCCGAGCGGATCTGAACAGCCCGACCCCGAAGGTGTGTGGTCAGCTGATAGAGAACCAACCTGATCACACGCAGTTTCAGGACATTGATGGGAGTATGGGCTTCTGGGGGCCCCACTGACCCTGGAATTTCAGAGACTTCCAAAAGCCCCCCCAACCGGTCAGACTGGCATCTGTGGTGACAGTCTCCCAGCATGGAGGCAGAAAGGTCCTGCCCACCAGAAGGTTCCAGGAGTCCAGCCACCAAATGAGGGGCTGTCTGGCCAGGAGGGACAAGGCAAATCCAGGGACGCAGGATCCCGATCTCAAACTGACAAGAGATGCAACTGAAGAGGCCTCATGTGAAACTGAGCAGAGGGAACCGCCTCGAAGCAGGACACCATCAGGCCCACTAACTGCACCCCCTGCCGGATGGAGGGATGGGGACACATGAGCAGGGCCCGCGCCTGCTTCTGAAGGCCCCCCACTTTCTGCTGAGGCAGGAAAACCTTGACCTGAGAGGTATCCAGTGTCATGCCCAGAAAGGACCTCACTAAAGACTGAGACAGTGAAGACTTGAGATAGTTGATCACCCAGCCGAAGGACTCGAGAGTGGAGGTCACCACCTGAGTATCCTCGGCCTGAGGAAGAGACTGAGCCGCAATCAAAATGTCGTCCAGGTAAGGAAGGATGCGAATGCCCTGGTTCCGCCATCCCCCCTGCCAGCACCTTGGTGAACACCCGAGGCGCCGAGGTGATACCGAAAGGTAAGGCCACAAACTGGTAGTGCTGATCCTCAAGAGCGAATCTCAAGAATCTCTGATGACCTGGGAAGATTGGAACGTGAAGATAGGCATCCTTGATGTCCACAGTGGTCATGAAATCGCCCGACCGGAGGGTACTGGCAGCAGAGCGTAGTGTCTCCATGCGAAAATGCTTAAACCGGACAAACCTTCAAATCCAGGATGGGCCTCAGAGAACCGTTCTTTTTGGGCACTGTGAAAAGATTGGAATAGTACCCCTGACCCTGTTCCTGGTAAGGTACCTGGCAGCTGACTCCTGACTCTAACAGGCGTTGAATTGCTAGGCACAAACCCTGAGATGACAGAGGGTTTTGAGGAATCTTGGGGGCGGCCAGGCTGCAAACTCCATCTTGTAACCGGAGGACCCCCTGCTAGTATCCCCTTCACTAAGGGCTAAATGCAGGCACGGGGGAGTAGGAGATGCCGGAGGGAGCGCAGAACTGGGGAGAGAGACGCTCAACCCAACCTGGTCCGCAATAACACTTTTGGAGCATGGCACACAAACTGCGCCACCACCACTCAAAGGGGATGCCCCGCACATGACACACAGCCGGGATTGCCCCGAAGGACCCCCAAGCACGCTATCCCCAGAAGCCTCCATATGGTGATTAACACAGGCGCAATAGGCCAGCACAGGGTAAGGGCTAATAAAAGCCACCCGGGATACCCCCCAAGGGATGCTCCCAGAAGCCAGGAAAGGAGGGGGGGGGGAGGAGCAGGACCGGGAGAAACCACAAAACACAGTTATCCCGCCTGAAAGACATAAGCAGACATAAACATAAGCATCCCGCAGCACATGCCCCAAGTAAAAACAACCCCCAAAGGGGACTCATGGACCAAGGAGACCGGACGTGCAGCACACAGCCGAAGATCGCCAATCCGCCAGGCCACAGAATGAGAAGACACTGAAACAATCACCGCCGCAGGCCACGGAGAAGAAGGGGCCCCGGACACGCAGCAGCCTTAAAATGGCGCCAGAACAAGACCTCGAGGGGCGGGCCGCGGGGGAACGACGCGATACGCATCCCCCCCCGGCCCACCTCCCCCGAGGAGCGCGAAATAGCGCTCACATGACCCACGCCGGCCCTACCACCACAGTAAACACCTCACGGCACCTCCGCCCGCCGCGGATCGGAGTACAAGGCGGCGGCAGCAAAAAACACAGCGCGAGTAACCACCCGCCCCTAACCCCCCGCCCCCCCGGACACACGCCGGGGAGAGGAGAGAGAGGGCAGGCAGCGGCGGGAGCAGTGCCAGAGGAGGGGGGGACGGGAGCTCCAGAACAAGGTGAACAAACAGGCACACCAGTCCCCCAAACATCACTCACCCCCTCAATAGCGAAGGCAGGATCTCCACATCCCTCAGTAGACTCACTATAAAGCCTATGGCCGACCACCCTTTGAGTTACACGGTCTGCGGCTTGGAGCAGTGCTCCACAAGCACCTGACCCAAAGTGCTCCTCTACCCTCACCCGATCCATCAGCCGAGGCCGGGAGGTGCGGAGGGTCCAGAAATGGGTGGAAATAGACCTGCAGGGCCGCAGGCTTGGTTGCCCCGCTCACCTGCGCAATATAGAGAGCCATCTTCTATCTTCGCAGTATCACTGCAGAGGAAACACTGGGGAGGTCTATTGGTGATCCTGTTTTTATATGGTACCGGGAGGAGCCACAACTCTTCTGCAGTACACTGCACCACCTTGTGGCGGAATATTCCATACGTAAGGACGCATCTCCTACTTTAATCTTAGACTCGTAGCCAGTTTTAGTCTTGGACACTTTCTTAGAGGGCTTAGTCTAAAATACAAAAGAAGGAGTAGTAGGCAGTAAGGATCCTATATAACCTTCCAAACACATAATAATTCAAAGTAGCTCATAAAGGCAAGAGTCCATTAATAAAAAAGGGACTAACCGAAGCAGAGCTGGATCCCTTCTTCCCAGACTGAGCGGCCAACAGAGTCTCCAATTAAATTGGATCAGGAAGGATGTTGATTCGCAGCAGTTTTCCATAGTAGATGATAGAGGGGCAGGGACTTGCAAGGTTTTCTCTGCCTGATCTGTCATTCTGAAGTCTGGTGTGGGGTAGAGGCACCCCATCCTCAAGGCTCAATAAATAAGCAAGCAGGGAGTTTCCTAATTGGCGAGTCCTTTAACCCTCTAAATGGTAGATAGGCCAGAGAAAGACATTTAAGATTAATATAGTGCTTCCCCTTTAAGCTGGGAGCCCGTGCATTAGCTGTGGCACTTAGCACTAACAACATCGAACACCACCGGGTGAAATCACCCCCTGGAGCAGATCCAACCCCCCCCCCTCCATCAGGCTGAACTAAAAGCAGAAAAGGTGCGCGTGCATACGGCAGCCTGGCCTCTGGCAAACTTTATAGACCCACACTAGCGAGAAAAAAACACAATGCAGCCCGACCACCTGCAGCTGCACATCCCGCCGGAGCCTCCCAAGCTGTAGGCATTGGAAGCCTGGCAACCATACGATATTGGAGGAGGGAGGGGCAATGGGAACGGGACCCAGAAATGCCCTCCCCCCTGATGATTTCCACAATGCCTCAGGCAGTAGCATATCTGGTCTGAGGCTAGAGCTGCCACCCCCCCCCCCCCCGCCACAACCCAGAAATGTGAATCAGGGAATCAGGCCTATCCTTTGGGTCCCTGGCAGGCTGCCTCTAGTGCCAGGGAATGGGTCAACCCCATGAGACCTACAGCGACCCGGTCTAATTACCTAAACCTGTGGTTCAGGGGAGCTGGTGGTCTGGCTCCTGCCCCAGGGAGGAACACAAAGAACTTGTGTCTGGAGCAGGAGCTAAATCTTTTGTGTAGGTGGTCATGTGTTCCTATCTTGGAGCAGAGCCTTAATATCTCAGTGGTATGCTGCCGTAAGGATTTTTTGAGAAAACTGAACCATTTTGTGTGATCATGTGATCCATTCACTTTAAATAGCTGTTTGTGCGTTTTGAATATGGTTTAAAGAGAACCAATCACCAGCATTTTCACAATCCTAGTGATTGATCCCTGCGCTGGGGACATTCTGTTTTGTTATGGCCCACTCCATTCACCTTTCCGTCGTTCTCATGGCACATGCAGCTCATCCAATCAGTGATTTATGCCGTGTTTACAACTACACAGTATAAAGCCAATGTTTTGGACTGTGCATCGGCATAGGGAATGCACGCGGCTGCATACCACGCTACACTGTGTAATTCGCACTTCCACGAACCCAGCATACTGTGAGCACACTGAGCTGCAAGGATGAAATCACAGCGAGGCTTCGCCGGAAAGGTAAGGGGGTTAGGGGTATTGAAAATCCCCCTAATACCCCTATCTTGGTCCACTTTAAGCACTTTCTACAATATAAGGGGCCACAAGGCAAGAATTACAGAAATATAAGCAGGAATAGCCTATAGGCATATCTTTTTCCACCACTAATCCACCAGCACCTATTTCATAAAATAGGGTGTTCCATCGCTATGCCACTATGAATGCTGCCAATGGGAGCCCTGGAAACTGAATCAATCAACTGAATTATTAGCCAAAGCAAACAGGCAAGTTAAATTAGAAACAGTAGAACAAGGGAGTTTTATAAAAAGGCAAAAACAAATAGAAGTTTTACCCATTCAACCACAGTGGTGGTGAGCTGCAGACATGCAATAAGTCCGTCCATCTCACGCTGGGTGATTCCCCTGAGAGGTGGGTGGCGTTGGTGAATGCTTTCGGGGCTTGGCAAATCCCTCCGTAAATGCTCATGGTAGAGTCCAAGTGAGTGGAAGAAATGGTCCCAGGACACGGGGCTTCCTCCAGCAGCCTGCAGGTTCTCCACTGAAGACAGTTAAAATCATATAAAAAGGTTGAGCCTACAGACGGTTTCTTTTAAGCTCCGCAATTATTAGACCGCTCTACTATTGGTTCCCACAGAAAAAAACAAAGAAGGTCCTGAATAATATTAATTAGAATTAGAAACCCTTTAAAGCGCACCAAAAATACCATTTTGTGAATACTCACCTGTAAAATGGGTATTATAAGTATGTCACACACCCCACTTCAATCATTAATTATTACACTTGGGGGTTACTCCACCAGCAGGTGGCGACGTGCAGAGAAGTTATGAAAAACAAGCCCCTCCTGGTCTATACATACCTGGTACCTCTCACTCATTCCCCAGTATTCAAACAGCAGTAAAGACAAGCTACCAGGAAAAAAACCCTCAAACTGTAAATGAAAACTTCACCCTATAAAGAATCCGGGATACCAAAAGGGCGGGTGAAGTGGGGTGTGTGACATACTTATAATACCCATTTTACAGGTGAGTATTCACAAAATGGTATTATTCTAAGTATGTCACACACCCCACTTCAATCATTAATTATTACACTTGGGACATCCAACAGCAGTGTCCAGAAAAGGGCGGGTATCCAACAAGGCCATAATGCAAAACTCAAACCACTGCAGCTTGCAGAGCCTTGCGGCCAAACACAGCATCCGCTGAAGCCCGCACATCACCTAGTAAAAACTTAGAAAAAGTGTGAACAGAAGACCAAGTAGCAGCCTTACAAACTTGTTCAACATAGGCCTGGTGCTGAAAAACTTAAGGCACTAGAACAGCACGAGTAGAATGAGCAGTGATACGAAAAAGGGGAAACCTTCCCCTTGGTAGAATAGGCCCCAACAACAGCCTGACGAATCCATTTGCTAATGGAAGACTTAGCGGGAGCCAAACCCTTACTAGGCCCAACAGGGCACCACGAAAAAGACAACAGTCTTACGAAAAAGAGAAGAAGTAAACAAACAGTACTTCACCCAGCGTACCACATCCAAACAGTGCAAACCCTCTCCTTGTCATTCCTAGGCTTAGGACACAAGGAAGAAAGAACAATGTCCTGGTTAAAATGAAAAACAGAGACCACCTTAGAAAGAAAGTCCGGTTTGACCTTAGAAAGAAAGTCCGGTTTGAAGCGGAAAACCACCTTGACCTGATGTCTCTCAAAGTGAAGAGCCTGAACCAACAAGGCTGCCAACTCCGAGACAAGCAGAACAGAAGTGATGGCCACCAACAAAGCAACCTTCTGAGTCAGAGTAGGAAGAACAATAACCTTCAAAGGCTCAAGGAGAAGCCGGAAGAGCAGAGAGAACCAAATTCAAATCCCAAACAGGGAGCAAAGGCTTCCTAGGAGGCCGCAGATGCGAACCCCCTGGAAAAAAGTCCTGACCAAAGGATGGAGTGCAAATGACCTAAAAAGATAGACAAGGCAGAAACCTGCCCCTTCAAAGTACTCAGCTGAAGACCAGAGTCCAGCCCAGATGAAAGAAATTCCAAAATCCTAGAAACAGAAAAGACCCGACAGGGCAAAGATCTAGCCTCACACCAATCAATATAAGATCTCCAAGCCCTAGAATAGATGGAAGAAGAGGATCTCTTCCTGGCACTAATAAGAGTCCGAATGACCGAATCCGAAAGACCCTCCTCCTTTAAGATGGAGGTTTCAGCAGCCAAGCCGTCAAATCCAGCGATGGTAAACTGGGGTAGCACAGCTGACCCTGAGTGAGGAGATCCGGCCGAAGAGGCAGATCGAACTGATCCACTGCCAAACGAACCATGTCTGCGAACCACACCCGCCTTGGCCACCTTGGAGCCACAAGAATGGCGGGAACCCCTTCCAGAACCAACTTTCGTAGCACCCTGCCTAGCATGGGGATCGGAGGAAACAGATAAAGAAACCCCAGGTCCCCCCAGCTCAGGGCCATGGCATCCGCCGCCATAGCCAGAGGATCCTGGGAAAGCGACACGAATGTCGGAAGCTTGTGATTGTGACGAGAGGCGAACAGATCCACCTCCGACGTCCCCCATCGGAGACAAAGTGACCGAAAAACCTGGGGGTGGAGAGACCATTCCCCCCGGCGAGAAGAACACCAGCTCAGAAAATCCGCCTCCGTGTTTTCCACTCCTGGAATGTACACTGCCGAGATGCAAGGGACAAGAGTCTCTGCCCAAACTAGGATCAGAGACACCCCTCTGAGGGCACCCAGACTGCGAGTCCCTCCTTGGTGATTGATGTAAGCAACCGCCGTCCGACTGTCTGATCGAACCTGAAGCCCTGTAAATGCTGCGTCAAGTGAGACAGAACCAACCTGATGGCTCTCAACTCCAAAACATTGATGGGCAAGTGGGCTTCCTGAGGACCCCGCCGCCCCCGGAACCGAAGATCCTTCCAGAAACCTCCCCCTCCTGACAAACTGGCGTCCGTGGTGACAGTTTCCGAAAGCAGGGTCAGAAATGATCTGCCCTTCAAGAGATTGTCCGAGACCAACCACCACAGTAGAGACTGCCGAACCTGGGGGGACATCCGGAAGGACCGATCCAACGTCCGCGGTCGCCGGTCCCAAGACGCCAACAGACGAAGCTGAAGCGCCCGCGCGTGAAACTGCGCGAAGGGAACTGCCTTGAAAGTAGCTACCATCAACCCCACCAGTCTCATCCCTAGCCGGATAGACGGGCGAGGATTGGAAAGAAGAAGCTGAACCAATTCCTGAACCAAAAGAACCTTGGCCTGAGGTAGAAAAAACTGTGCTGGCAAGAGTCCAAGGACATCCCCAGAAAGGTCACCACCCTGGCCGGAACCAGAGAGAACTTGGGGTAGCTGATCACCCAGCCGAACCTCTCCAGCATAGACACTACCGTGCTGGTGTCCACTTCCGCTTTGACTGAATGACGGAGCCATGATGAGAAGATCGTCCAAATAAGGCACAATGCGAATTCCCTGAGCTCTGAGCAGAACCATCACGCCCGCCAACACCTTGGTGAACACTCTCGGAGCCGAGGTGAGGCCGAATGGAAGAGCCACAAACTGAAAATGCCGATCCTCCACCACCAAGCGAAGAAACCTCTGGTAAGCTGGAAAGATCGGAATGTGAAGGTATGCATCCGTGATGTCTATGGACGACATAAAGTCCCCCTGCCGAAGCGAAATGATCGCAGACCGCAGAGTTTCCATGCGAAACTTCCTGGGACGAACAAACAGGTTGAGAAACTCCAAAACCAGGATGGGACAGAACGACCCATCCTTTTTGGGCACTGTGAAGAGATTGGAACAATACCCGCGCCCCACCTCCGAAGGAGGGACCGGGCAGATGACTGCCATTTCCAGAAAATTCCTTACCGCCCCAAAGGATCTGAAGGGACACGAGACCTGAGAAAACTAAAAGGAGGGCGAGACTCGAACTCCAGCTTATGACCGGCCGACACCACCTCCCGGATCCATCTGTCCGAGACCTCCTGGTCCCATACCCGGGAGAAGAGTCGCAGCCGTCCCCCCCCCACCCGTAAGGGTGAGGGCGCCCCCTCATTGCTGAGCGGCCTTGGCAGCTGGCTTAGGCTTGGCGCCCCAGACGTGAAAGGGACGGCCGCGGCCATTACCCCGTTCCAGCTGGCACCCCTGTAAGCCGAGAAGCCCGCACCTCTGCCGGCTCTGGCTCCCCGAAAGGAAGGATTGAAGGGGGCCGCCCCCCAAAAGGAGCGACGAAAAATCTTCTGCTGAGGTAACTTACCTCCCCTGACAACAGAATCAAGCTTCTCACCGAAAAATCTCAAACCCCAAAAGGGAAGAGCCGTGAAAAATCTCTTAGAATTAAAATCAGCAGTCCACTGCCACACTGAGCGGCGGATAGCTACCAACAGAGCCGTAGCCCTGCCACACATTAACATGGCATCATCCTGAGTGGCAAGAATAAATGAAACGAAGGATTCACAACGCTTAAGGGCCAGAAAACTCATCACAAGTAGGATCAAGATCCACACCCAACAATAAAAGTGCCGAAGCACAAACAGGCCTCAAGACCGAAACCGCACAGACAAAACCATGGCGGGCCAGCTGATCGATCCGGCGATCCTCGCCGTCCTTAAAAGAAGACGTGTCAGAAGAATGCACAACCGCCGTATTAAATAGTCCCAAAACCGAAGCATCAGCCTCGGGAGGGACAGACCAACGCTTCACCAATGCCGCCGGAAAGGGATACTTTCTATCCCAGCTAGGCGGCAACCCAACGAGACGCGTAGGTTGCTCCCATCCCTTAGGGACAACATTCTCGAAATGCCGTTGACTGGGAAACTCCAAGCGCTGCTTGTCACCTCAAACAACTCACCCCTTGGCAGAGGAGCCGCTTCAGGAGGATCCAAACCCAAAACCTCAAACATTTGGGCCAGAATGGAAAGCGTGTCGGAAACCGAACCCATGGCCTGGTCACCCTCAGCACCAAACAGCTGCTGGACCTCAGGATCGTCTAATCCTCAAAAAGCTCTCCCTCTTCCGGGGGATGATCTGACCAATCCAATGCCTCAACAACCTCATCATCTGAGTCAGGCGGAGGCGGGGACAAGTGTTTCCGCTTAGCCGGAGCCTTCTGAGCAACCACAGCGGAAAACATCTTCTCGAGGCTGGCCAACCTGGCGCATACCTCGGATTGCGAATCCCCACCCATGACAATGTCACACGGGGTCCGGAACAGGCGAGGAGGGGAAGGAGACGGTACGGGCGGCGAAGAGCCAGGCACCGAGGTACCGGACTGGCGCTCAATGTTCCGCTGCGCACATGGCATGCATACAATAACATCATCCCCTGGGAGCGACGCCCCACAATCCCCACACAGCCTAGATTGCCCCGAAGGGCTGTTTCCGGTATCTTTGGTAGCCTCCATATGGTGAAATTATGGTATTCGCAATAACCCAGGGATTTACGCAATATGCGACCCGGGATGCCCCTTTATCTTCTTTATTTATGGCCCTGAAATGGGGAAATTTGCAAAAATAGCCAATAAAGGGAAATGTAAAGACAAAACCCCGACTAGCCAGGTAACTAAGGCCGGGAGAACCCTGCAGCGTGGGATCCCAGAATCTGACAAAGAAAGACAACAGTCACACCTTAAAATTATTTTTATATTGATGGACTTGAACCTGCATTGCAGGGGAATAAAGTTTATTAAGCTTATGCTCTAACCGCTGGGCCGTGCAGCCTGCTAGAACACGTGAATGCACATGGCAATAAAAACATAAATATATATATGTACATAAATATATAATAAAAAATGTGGAAAGCCTGGGAAGCCCAATAAGGCACCCAGCAATACTATACTCAAGATGACAGCACCCTACACAACCCCCACAAAGGGGGGACCTGAAAACAATAATGCCCCCAGCCAAGGAACCACCTTAAAAGGACCAGTGTAAGAAAAAAGGCAGCCTACCTTAACAGTAGTAACGACGGTCACCACGAGGAGGTAGAGAAGGGAGAAGAAGGGCGGGCCCAGCAAGCGCGGCAGACGCTGCGGCCACGCCCCTCCCACCAATCCAGGCAAAATGCGGGCCGCGCACGACGCGGCCCCGCCCCCCTCCACCTCCAAAGAATCTGGGCCGGAGAGCGGGCGCCAAGGACAAAGGCGCCCGCACCACCGGACAGTCGGGCCAGCGGCAAACACGCCGCCCGGCCCCGCCCGCAACCATCTCCGGGGGGAGCGAACAGCGGGCGCCTAGACATGGCGCCCGCGCCGACAGACAAGCGGGCCGGCGGCAAGACACGCCGCCCAGCCCTGCCCCCGACCACCCAGAGAGCCGACAGAGCAGCGGGCGCCCAGTACATGGCGCCCGCAACAACCAAGAAGCAGGCCGGCGACACCCATGCCGTCCGACCCCGCCCCCTGCACCATCGTGAGCACGGCAGTCCGGGGAACTCAACGGAGCCCCCGAGCAATGAAACTGAACAACTGGCGGGCCGGCGGCAAATACACGCACACACGCCGCACGGCCCCGCCACAGGCAAGTAAAAAACACTCACACAGTAGCAAACATAACCCAGGCACACAACAAGCCCCCCCCCCCCATCTAGCGCAGGGAGAAGGGACCAAGCGGGGAGGGGGAACCTAACCGGGACATCAGGGCGGGGCATCCCAAATCCGGATCACCAGGCCGGATAACCACTATGCCCCATAATATGGGGTCGAGTGGAGGAGCTAATCTCCTGGGCACCTTAAGTACCATCTACCCTTGCCCGGCCAACAGCCTAAGCTGGGAGGCTACATAATTAATCAAGGGGGTAATAAAACAAAAAGCCGGCCAGAAATAGACCATGGGGGGGTGCCGGGGTGTTACCCCGGCTACCTGCAAGCAGGAGACTTCTTTCTTCTGTCTTGTCGCCATCTTGCAGAGAAGAAAAACTGGGGAATGAGTGAGAGGTACCAGGTATGTATAGACCAGGAGGGGCTTGTTTTTCATAACTTCTCTGCACGTCGCCACCTGCTGGTGGAGTAACCCCCAAGTGTAATAATGATTGAAGTGGGGTGTGTGACATACTTAGAATACTCACATTTTTAACTAGCATCCCCCGAGTTGTTCTCCCCAAGAATAGTAACATATGCCTCTTTTTACTGCTTTTGTTTCATTCTGATTTCAGATAATGCCTCCTGTTTTAGCTGTAAAGCTCCGCCTCCTCCATTCATTTCCACTGCTGTGTGTTGCAATGATGTCATTGGTCATTGCCACACTTATGCAATGATAATTACCTGCAATCTTTCAGAGAGGGAGAGCAAAACAACAGTGTTTCAGGGTGATATACTAAGCGGCTTTTATGGCCTATGAAGGGAGTATCAGTAGGGGCTTTGGTCAAATGTATTTCACAAGTTCAGTGGGTTTTGGTCTGCTTTAAAGTGTATGCACTTGCATTATAGATTACCAACATTTTTCTTTTACTATAGCAGTATTGTCACCACCCCCCCTTTGCAGGTGGCCACCCTAGGCACAGGCCTAGGTTTGCCTAATGGTAAATACAGCCCTGGTCACAGCCAGAGCCGCCTCCCCTAGGGTATGCACAGCAGTCCTTTCTCATCTGTACACTGATACAGATCCTGATCATCGGTAATGCAGCCTGAACTGCAACAACCTCACAGTCCTTCTCAACATTACCACAACCTCACAGTCCTTCTCAACATTACCACGACCTCACAGTCCTTCTCAACATTACCACGACCCCACAGTCCTTCTCAACATTACCACAACCTCACAGTCCTTCTCAACATTACCACAACCTCACAGTCCTTCTCAACATTACCAAAACCTCACAGTCCTTCTCAACATTACCACGACCTCACAGTCCTTCTCAACATTACCAAGACCTCACAGTCCTTCTCAACATTACCACGACCTCACAGTCCTTCTCAATATTACCACGACCTCACAGTCCTTCTCAACATTACCACAACCTCACAGTCCTTCTCAACATTACCACGACCTCACAGTCCTTCTCAACATTACCACAACCTCACAGTCCTTCTCAACATTACCACGACCTCACAGTCCTTCTCAACATTACCACGACCTCACAGTCCTTCTCAACATTACCACGACCTCACAGTCCTTCTCAACATTACCACAACACCCCCCCCCCC
Organism: Gastrophryne carolinensis; assembly: GCA_027917425.1. Lineage (NCBI taxonomy): Eukaryota > Metazoa > Chordata > Amphibia > Anura > Microhylidae > Gastrophryne > Gastrophryne carolinensis. Next base: position 41,110,825 of record CM051238.1, read on the forward strand.
ATCTAAGAAGTAGCCATGGGTACTCCAACAGAAACCAGTTTGCCCTCCCAAATGGCTAGCTAGAACTTACCATGGCCACTGCCATTGGCTTTGAGAAAGCTGAAGCAGTAATGAGCACAGCGAGGGCCACTGGCCAGCCCTTGCAGCATCTTCAAATATGGGATGTACAGAGTGCCTGGTAACAAGTCACTCATCTGTCTAACAAATTTGGCCAACAGAACCTACAAACAGAAAACAACGGTAATTAGAGACAACATGTTAGACGGAGATATTATTTGGGGCCTATGCTAACTAATCAGTTCAGTTAGAAAGCAGTTTTTGTAGCCAGAAATCCCTACAACAGACAAGCAGTAGTACTTTCTGTGACACTGACTGAGCTGGCATTACTGGGTGAAAAAAAAAAAAAAAAAGCCAGATCTCTTCACTCCTTCAGGCATTATTGTATCCCGACAGTGGCGATTCTCCCCCTCACCCAATATGTCTGTATAATTTGTATGCAATTACATTTTTTCTCTCTCTCCTGCTATCTTCGTTCCTGTATCTTCTCTCTCTCTTTCCTTTTCCTCTTCTTCTTTCCTTTTTTCTCTCTCTCTTGGAGTTGCGCAGTTGCTTAGTGCACCTAAAGCGGACCTTCACTCTGAATAAGAGTCTATCTTATATGTTTCCCACACCCTGTACATACAGATTGCTCACATTGAAAATCATCCTACCTGCATCTACTGCATGTTATGAGCCTTTAAACATCCAAGATGGCGGCTTATGGAAGCCGCCATCTTATCAGGCAGCCTGCAAACAGGAAGTGCCTCCTGACTGTGCTGCTCTGCATTCTGGGACTCTTGACCGTTACCTGACCCCAGCTCTGCTCTGTCTGAGCAAAGCACAGCTATAACCCGCCCCCCCTGTACCTTATCCCACTCTCCTCTTCTCAGTAAGTGTGATGTTTCTGAGTCAAGATGGCGGCGCCCGTATTCTAAATTCCTGAACAGAGTTGCAGCCCAGTGGGGGAAAGAATAATAAGTAAGTGACTAAAAACGTAAAATATATTAATTTTAGATGCTGGGGAACCGTTTTTTAAGAGTTTGGGCTTTTCATTAAATCACGCTGAAGGTCCGGTTTAATGCAATGTAGTACATTTAATGCAATAAGTTATTTTGTGGGCTCGAGCGGCCAAGTATACAGTAGAGCCAGAGTATGACCCATATAAAGTGGGCCTAACGGCAGTCTGGACCCCGTGATCAGCGGATAAAACTCATGACAACCAGGGTTGTCGGGGGGGGGGGGCGGAAAATTGGTCTAGGAAGGGAATATTTGAATTGGGACCCCCTCTCACCTACTCTCCGACACCAGGGGAATGCAGACCCAGAAGGGGGGTATGAAGATTGATAACATTTGTTATATTATGATGTACATCTGCAGATGGAACTCATTGATGTAATCCAGCGCTCCATGCTATGTCTTTCTCCTTATGCTCTTAACAAAAACATATTGAACAAAAAAAAAAAAAAAAGACAGAATGAACAATCACTTTACCTGACGCTGAGGTGGCCTTTGATGAGGAACCCCTAGGTATGATCCCATCAAGGTTGTGCTCTGTACTGGCTCTGCTGGACACCAGTATTCTAGAGCTAATTCTAAATTGAAGGGATCTTTCCTGTACAACTCACTAATCTGTGAAAATAAAGAAAAACGGCAAATGACACCCAATTAGGGTCAGGATGAAGTGAAAATTGCTGATTACCAACACACTTTATAACATGTCAAAGATTGTGTCAGATTCCTGCAGCAAAATCTGCAACCATCAATAGTTTGTGTTGAACGTGGTCTACTTATTTTTCCATAGTCATGCATCTAAGTGGCCACCTCTAGCCCATAAAGAACAAAGAATGACCACAATCCTGCTGGTTGGGCTGGAAGAGGGAACTTGTATTGATGAACATGGCACCACAGGAGGGAAATGAGGGTCACCAAAAGTATTACAGCCCATATAGCACTTCAGGTTTATATTAGCCCAGCAGGCCAATAAAAGGGTCAGGATGAGCTTTCAAAACATTTTCTAAAGACAAAGGGGTAAATGACAGTCAAGCTCATCTTACCAACAACATAACATGTTCAAGGTCTCTACGCAGTGATGTGGGGGGTTCATTGCCCATTTGAATGCTCATGTGAATTAAACGGGCATCTTCATCTGCCCGATTCTTTAATTGTTTCACCTGAAAATCATTAAAAAAATACTTTAACAGCTGGGCATACAGAACATGTCAAGGTCTAACAGAGATTAATGATCAGCACCCAGAACCGTAAGAGTGTGGTGTTCAAGTTAAAGCGGACTGAAACTAAAAAAGTGATGGCGAACCAGGAATGAACACTGGCCTGTGAATTCTTCGCAATCTGATTTTTCTCTGGTGGCTTACGTCATCTTGGCACCATCCTCAAGCGCATACTATCGGGAGGCTTGCGGCTGCTCGCATGAAGAAGTGCACCAGGCTGTGCTGTGAAACCTGTCATTCTCCAGGGTCACATGACCAGTCATCTCTGAAATCTGTTCAAGGAACGCAGTATGCATGTGCAGGATTTCATATAGACACTGGCAGGATGATAGGAAGACTATACCTCCTATAGGCAGCGGTAGAGGCTGCATTTTGGCAGCAAAGGACTGGCAGAGAAGGGTGCAACAAGCATAAGGCAATTTTCTTTATTGCATGGCACGGCCTGCTTCGGTATTCATAACTGTTGGTTATTCCGCCACAAGGTGGCGCAGTGGTACTGCAAAAAGCTGTGGCATCTCCCGGCCCCCTATAAAAACGGGATTAGCCATAGAGTTCACAGTGTTTTTGCTGCAGTGAAACTGCGAAGTTAGAAGATGGCTTTCTCTCTTGTGCAGGTGAGCGGGGCAACCAAGCCTGCGGCCCTGCAAGTCTATTTCCACCCGTTTCTGGACCCTCACTGCCTCCCAGCCTTGGCTGTCAGATCGGGTGAGGGTAGAAGAGCACTAGGGTCAAGTGCTCCTGGTGCGCTGCTCCAAGTTGCAGACCCTGTACCACAAAGGGGAGCCGGCCATAGGCTTTATGGTGAGCCTACTAGGGATGCGGAGTTCCTGTCCTGGCTTCTGAGGGGGTAAGTGTTTTGGGGACTGGGTGCCCTTCTTTTCCCTCAGGGTTCCCGCCCCCCCCCCCCCTCTTGGCCTGGATACTCGCCGCTGCCTTCTCGTCTCTCTCTCTCCCCCCCCCTCTCTGATTTTGTTCGGGGGGCGGGTGGTAGCCGTGAGTGGTGTTAGTTGTGGTGTTTTGGCGTTTACAGTGTGTTTTTGCCCTCTGTGCTGCTTTGTACTGCGGTCCGCGGCTGTAGGCGCTATAACCTGTGGCGTTTTTGCTTTGTCATGTTGCCGGCGGGGTCATGTGTGTGCCATTTTCGAGCCCTTCGGGGGGGGGGGTGGCGTCCCGGGGGATGACGCGTATCGCGTTATCCCCCCGCGGCCCGCCCCTTGGGGTACCTCTGCCGGCGCCATTTTGGATTAGCTGCGCGTCTGGATTTCTCCCTTCCGGGCTGCAGCGCTGTTTCCTCCGGTGTGTCGCTTCATCCTGCGGTCTGTGCCTTGGTGACCCTGCGGTGTCCTTGGTCCGTGAGTCCCCCTTGGGGTTTTTTTGTTTGGTCTTGTGGGGCATGTGCTGCGGGATGCTCATGTGTCATTTTTACTTATGTCTTTCAGGCGGGATACCAGTGGGTTGTGGTTTCTCCCGGCTCCACTCCTTCCTCCCCCTCACCCCCCCCCTTTTGCTGATCTGGGGGCATCTCGAGTGGCTTTTGTATTAGCCTTTACCCAGCGCTGGCCTATTGCACCTGGGGATAGCGTGCAGGGGGTCACAGTCTGATCTGGCACTTCGTGTGGCCAACAGTGAGAAGCAGCTTGCCGGGCCTATTCCTAGGAAGGCTTCTGGCAAGAGGCACCTGACTTCCACACCCTTCCACCCCACTGAGGAGTATGAGGAATTTGATGCCACTGGTGGACTTTATTCCCTAGAGGAAGGGGAACTGTTCCAGGACTCTGACTCCTCTGGGGACCAGCAGGAGGGTTTGCTTAGTGACTCTGGGTCTGCGTCTGGGGAGGAATCATGGTACCCTGAGGACACTGAGAATCTGCTGTCACAAATTTTTGAAATCTTGCACATTGCTCCCCCTGAGGTGGCAAAGAGAAAGCAGGGTGAGCTTTTTGCGCCCTGGTAAACAGCGTCTGGAGTTCCCTGAGCAGGGCCATTTTACTTCTATGGTGCTTAAGGAGTGGGAACGTCCTAACAGGCTGCCCGCTGTGCCCAAGGGATTGGATAAGAGGTACTCCTTTCCTGCTGATCTAGTAAAGCGTTGGTCCTGTCCCCCTGAGGTGGACGCTCCCGTGCTAGGCCTGTCTAATACCTCGGTCATGCCTTCCCCTGACACTACCACTCTGAAGGACAGCGAGGACCGGCGCATGGATCAGCTGGCCTGCCATGCTTTTACTTGTGTGGGGGCTGGACTGCGCCCGGACTGTGCTCTTGCCATTACTGCTATTGCCCTTAAGAAACTGCTCAAGCGTCTCTGTGATGGCGCTATGGCTGGTAGGAGGAGGGAGGATTATAGGGCCCTTTTGCTTTTCTCTGATTTTGTTGCATTTATCCTTCCTGCCATGGATGATGCTGTGAGGCTGGGCAGAAAGGCCTCTGCACCTTTGGTGGCTATGCACCGCTCTGTTTGGTTACGTCAGTGGGCAGCTGATGCTGCTGCTAAGAAGGCTCTCACTGGGCTCCCCTTTGTGGGGCTGCGGCTCTTTGGTTAGCATCTCGATGTTTTGGCCAAGGATGGCAGGCTGCCTCAGCGTAGGAGGCAGCCCCTGCCCTTTCGGGGGACCTCCGTCTCCCTCCCCTCCCTTCGTTCTTCCAGAGGAGGTCATGGCTCCCTCTTCTCAGGTAGCCGCCGAGATTCTTGGGGCCGTGGCAGATCCCGTGGACGTCCCGGTCTCTCCTGGGGTTCCAAGCCCAAACCTCCTCCCAAGGCCCCTCAGGCATGAGGGGGCGCCCTCACCCATCCGGGTGGGGGAATGGCTTCGGCTCTTTGCTCAATTCTGGAGGCTCCACGTCTCAGAGCGGTGGAATCAGGAGGTGGAGTCCTCCGGTTACAAGAAAAGAGTTTGCAGCCTGGCTGCCTCCAAGATTCATCAGATCCCAGATGTCTTTAAACCCCCCGTCAGCTTAAAGTGGACCAACACCCAGGATTTTGACTATCCTGGGTCTTGGTCCACTTCGGTGGGGCACCCCCGATCGGGGTGCCCTGCTGTGTGAAACCCCCCCGATCACCCGAAAAACTCACCTCTCCCCACGCCCACGGACAAGAGATTTGACAGCCGCGGACAAGCGGCTCCTCCGCCGCCGCCTCCCACGCGTCACTCTTAACGCGCGCGCGCGCGCGCCGGCCATTCACAGACGGCGGGCGCGCGCACGTCTAGAGGGGCGCGAGGGAGGTGGCGGCGACCGGCCGCCGCCGAAGACAAGGTAAGGGGATTTGGGGGGGTTTCACCCCGTGGGACATCCCAATCTCGGATGTCCCGCGGGGAGGGAGGCGATCACGGGAGGGTGATGGTCCACTTTAAGGGTTGCTTTCGGTGGTTCAATGCCTGCTGGAGTCAGGGGTCATTTGTCAGGTGCCCCATCAAGAACAGGGTCAGGGGTACTATTCCAACCTCTTCACGGTCCCCAAAAAGGACGGCTCTCTGAGGCTCATTCTGGAGTTGAAGGGCCTCAACAAGTTTGTCAGATTCAAACATTTTCGCATGGAGACGCTACGCTCTGCTGTCCGTAACCTTCGCCGCGGGCGACTTCATGACCACTGTGGACATCAAGGATGCAAAATCTTCATGTGCCTATCTTCCCAGGTCATCAGAGATTTCTGAGGTTCATGCTGGAGGATCAGCATTACCAGTTTGTGGCCTTACCATTCGGTATCACCTCGGCGCCTCGAGTGTTCACCAAGGTGCTGGCGGGCATGACGGCTCTGCTACGAACCCGGGGCATTCGCATCCTTCCTTACTTGGACGACATCCTCAGTGTGGCTTAGTCCTTTCATCAGGCCGAACAGGACACCCAGGTGGTGATCTCCACTCTGGAGTCCTTCGGCTGGGTGATCAATTTTCCCAAGTCTTCACTGTCCCCGTCCTTGGTAAGGTCCTTTCTGGGCATGACACTGGATACCTCTCAGGTCAAGGTGCTCCTTCCTCAGCAGAAGGTGGAGGGCCTTCAGAAGCAGGAATGGGCTCTGCTCTTGCGTCCTCATCCCTCCATCCGTCTGGGGATGCAGTTGGTGGGCCTGATGGTGACCTGCTTCGAGGCGGTCCCCTTTGCTCAGTTTCACATGAAACCTCTTCAGTTGCACCAGTTTGGGATCGGGACCCTGTTTCCCTGGATCAGGAATTTGCTCTGTCTCCTCTGGCCAGGCAGTCCCTTTCGTGGTGGCTGGACTCAAGGAATCTTCTGGTGGGCAGGACTTTCCTGCCCCCATGCTGGGAGACTGTCACCACGGATGCCAGTCTGACAGGCTGGGGGGGCTTTTGGAAGTCCCTACAGTTCCAGGGTCATTGGGGCCCCCAGGAGGCCCATGCTCCCATCAATGTCCTGGAACTGAGGGCGATCAGGTTGGTTATGTCGCACCTGACCACACACCTTCGGGGTCGGGCTGTTCAGATGACCGCTCAGACAACCAGACGGCGGTTGCCTACATCAACCATCAGGGAGGGACTCGGAACAAGTTAGCCTTCAAGGAAGTGTCCCTGATACTGTTTTGGGCGGAACAGAATGTTCCCTGCATCTCAGCGGTATACATTCCGGGGGTGGAGAACCAGGTGGCGGACTCCCTGAGCAGGGGGATGTCTCGTCTGGGGGAATGGTCCCTCAACTACCAGGTGTTTCTCTCCCTGTGTCACCGGTGGGGTCAGCCGGATGTGGACCTGTTTGCGTCCCGTCACAATCACAAACTTCCCAGGTTTGTCTCCCTGTCACAGGATCCTCTGGCCTTCGCCATGGATGCAATGGCAATGCCTTGGACGGAGTTTCGGCTTCCCTATTTGTTCCCTCCATTCCCTCTACTGGGCAGGGTCATGCGCAAAATTGCCCAGGAGGGGGTGTCAGCCATCCTGGTGGCCCCCTGTTGGCCAAGAAGGGTGTGGTTCGCAGATGTCGTGCAGTTGGCAGTAGACCAGTACATCTTGCCCAGGCATCCAGATCTTCTCACGCAGGGACAGCTACGCCATCCCAATTTACAAATGCTGGCTTTAACGGCTTGGTTGCTGAAACCTACATCTTGGGGGGGGGGGGGGGGGGGTTGCCTGCTTCTGTTGTGGATAACATGATTCGGGCTAGGAAGAGGTCCTCGTCCTTTATTACAGGGTCTGGCATGCTTACATTGCCTGGTGTGAGTCCAAGTCTCTTCCCTGTCAGTTTTTTTCCATTCCCAGGATTCTGGAATTTTTGCAACATGGTTTGGATTCTGACCTTCAACTAAGCACCCTCAAAGGCCATGTTTTAGCTCTGCCAATTTTTTCCAAAGATCCTTTGCCAACCAACGGTTGGTTAAAACTTTTTTCCAGGGTGTTACTCATGTGCGTCCACCTCGTAAGCCTATGCTACCAGTCTGGGACTTGAATCTGGTGTTGTCTGCTCTGCAGGGTCCTCCCTTTGAGCCTATCCGTGGGGCTGCTTTGCCCATTCTGACTCTTAAGGTAGCCTTTTTGGTGGCTATCACTTCTGTAAGGCGAGTTTCTGAGCTGGCGGTGTTTTCCATCAAACCTCCTTATTTTGAGAGGCATCAGGATAAGGTGGTGTTTCGGCTTAAGCCGGATTTCTTGCCTAAGGTTGTGTCTGCCTTTCATCTCAATCAGGACATTGTCTTGCCTTCATTGTGTTCTAATCCTGCTAATTCCAAGGAGCGGACACTGCATTCTCTGGATGTGGTCAGGGCTCTGAAGTTTTATTTGGTTGCTACTGAGCCTTTCAGGAAATCTGATGCTCCTTTTGTTCTCACTTCTGGACCTAGGAAGGGTTTGCCTCCGGCTAAATCCACTATCAGCAAGTGGATCCGTCAGGTGGTGGTTCAAGCCTATTTTGCTAAGGGGAAGGAACCTCCCCTTAGAATTACTGCTCATTCCACTTGTGCTATTGGTGCTTCTTGGGCTTTTCAGCACCAGGCTTCTGTTGAACAAGTTTGCAAGGCCGCTACTTGGTCTTCTGTTCATAATTTTTCCAAGTTTTACAAGGTTGATGTTAAGGCCTCAGCGGATGCTGCTTTTGGCCGCAAGGTGCTTCAGGCGGTAGTGACTTGAACTGCCAGCTGTTACTTATTGGGGATCCCACCCTACTTTTGGACACTGCTTTTGGATGTCCCAACTGTTATGAATACCGAAGCAGGCCGTGCCATGCAATAAAGAAAAAAGCAATTCTGTGAGTACTCACCTGTAGAATTGTTTTTGTTCTTGCATGGCACGGCCCGCTTCGACCCACCCTTGTTATCTTTATTCTTGGTTGCCTCTTTATGGTGATTGTTCCAAGTTAATTGGGGTTTTCTACCTTTTTTACATTTTTTACCTTTATTCTCTCCCGGCTTCTCACTGCTTTTCTACGCTGGAAACTCTATGGTTAATCCTGTTTTTATAGGGGGCCGGGAGATGCCACGGCTTTCTGCAGTACCACTGTGCCACCTTGTGGTGGAATAACCAACAGTTATGAATACCGAAGCAGGCCGTGCCATGCAAGAACAAAAACAATTCTACAGGTGAGTACTCACAGAATTGCTTTTTTGCATGCCAGGTGGGACTGAAACTTTCGATCCATTTAAAAAGGATGCCAGTTACCTTGTTATAATGCATGACTCCTCTTCTGCAGTATCTTACCTCTGTTGTTACAAACATGTAAGCAAGTATACATTTCCATTAAATTGTTCAATTGCAAATACGGTGCACCCAGATCTCAAAGACATAAGCTGTCTATACACTAGGTAAACTGAAAACCAAAAAGGCTCTACGTTTTGCAAAGCCTTCCCGTCATTTAAAGTCATTGTCCAGACACACTCAAAAGTATTCACATTGTGTAGAGCTACACGTGGCAATGTTATGGCAGGGCCGAGTCATACAAGCGCTGTGTGCATTGGGGTTGAGTGAGCTGGGAATAACAGTGTAGAAGGCTCCTTTCTAGCCTATAACTAAGACAGTGACACTGCATCAGGTAAGCTGAAACTTTGTCTGGTCATTTCCTTAAATGTAAGACTGCTGTGTGTATTGACACATTAGGGACCATTTAGAGATGCTCCTGAAAATGTTTTGCATTGATATTGCTGCAGATTAGCAAGGGCTGATTCTCCCAGACCCAGTGACTCCAGGGGATGGTGGATAAGAGACTGGCAATATTATAGGTTGGTACAGCACTCAGCTTGACAGGTATATATTAATGGAATGGGGTAACTCATGTCATACTGTAAGAGACTGCATTCGTATATTGGCGATTACATTAGGTGCTTTTAGGGAATTATAACCTACTTTCATGGGCATCCGTGTTAGAAAATCCGTGATGAGCGTGTGAATGCGGCGGGTGAAGAACTCCTCTTGGGTGAAGGTTTCTGCACACACTACAGAATCCATGAGAAAAAGAAATGCATTTCCTGCAATAGCCATCTCAGCTATTGCTTCATCGGCTTCTGTAAATTCTGCAAGAGCTACAAAAAAAAAAATCCTTGTTAGCCTTACCGGCAAAAGTATTGTTAGAGTCCTCCAGGAGGACACATGGGGAGGTGGCCGCTCCCCCTAGAAGGAAACACAAACTGAACAAAGGTTAAAACGCCCCACCCCTTCCCCTCCAATTTAGTATATAAACAAGAAATAACTGAACATACTGAAGGACAATGGAGGAGGTATATATGGGGTCGTCCTGAAGGACTAGAAATACTGTAAGACTAACAGGAATTCTCTCCCTTTGTCCTTCAGGGCCACCCAATGGCCTGCTTAATCCACCTGGAGATGGCGGACCTGGAAGCTGCCAACGTCTCTGGCTGTTAAAGACGGACATAAGGCGATTTGCTTTACGCCACTCCCGTGACCTCCCTAATAAATAGTAATAAAATATTCATAGTGGAGCAATGTCTCTTAGTTGCTTTTACATGCCCTTGATATCTGAAGATGTCTGGTGGAGTAAAAAATACCATTTTGTGAAATACTCACCTGTAAAATGGGTATTATAAGTATGTCACACACCCCGCTTCAAGATATCCATAACATGTGGGTAATACCGACCTGAAGAGGGCGTTCTGCAGAGATGATAGCAAAAAGAAAGCCCCTCCCTGATCCATAAATACCTGGGACCTCCCACTCATTACCCAGTATAAAGAAGCAGTAAGGTAAGGGACCAGGAAGAGGCAAATATAAATTAAAACAACGCAAAGTTCACAATATAAAGGATCCAGAATACAAGAAGGGCGGGTGAAGCGGGGTGTGTGACATACTTATAATACCCATTTTACAGGTGAGTATTTCACAAAATGGTATTATTCTAAGTATGTCACACACCCCGCTTCAAGATATCCATAACATGTGGGACATCCAATAGCAGCGTCCATAAAAGGGCGGGCATCCAAAACAAGGCAACAAGGTACAACTTAAACCACCACAGCTTGCAGAACTTTGCGGCCAAAAACAGCATCCGCTGAGGCCCGAACATCAACCTTGTAAAACTTGGAAAAAGTGTGAACAGAAGACCAAGTAGCGGCCTTACAAACTTGCTCAACAGAGGCCTGGTGCTGAAAAGCCCAGGACGCTCCAACCGCACGAGTAGAATGAACAGTAACACGAAAAGGGGGACTCCTCCCCTTGGCAGAATAGGCCCCAATGATGGCCTGACGAATCCATTTACTAATGGAAGATTTGGCAGGAGCCAAACCTTTCCTAGGCCCAAAGGGCACCACAAAAAAGGCATCAGTCTTACGGAAGGAAGACGTAACCACCAGATAATATTTCACAACACGAACTACAACCAAGGAATGCAGCGCCCTTTCCTTGTCGTTGCTGGGATTAGGACATAGAGAAGGCAGAACAATGTCCTGATTCAGATGAAAGGCAGAGACCACCTTAGGAAGAAAATCCGGCTTGAAACGAAAGACCACCTTGTCCTGATGCCTTTCAAAGTACAGAGCTTTAATGGACAAGGCTGCCAACTCAGAAACACGCCTAACCGAAGTGATAGCCACCAAAAAGGCCACCTTTTGAGTAAGTGAAGACAAAGCGACCTCATTCAAGGGCTCAAACGGAGGACCCTGAAGAGCAGAAAGAACCAGGTTCAAATCCCAGACTGGAACAAAGGGCTTCCTAGGAGGCCGTACATGCGTAACTCCTTGGAAAAAGGTCTTGACTAAGGGATGAAGTGCAAAGGACCTTTGGAAGAACACCGCCAGGGCAGAAACCTGCCCCTTCAAGGTACTAAGTTGAAGCCCCAGATCCAGACCATGTTGAAGAAACTCCAGGATCCTGGAAATGGAGAACTCCCGACAAGAGAAAGACCTACTCTCACACCAGTCAATATAGGACCTCCAGGTCCTATAGTAAATAGTAGAGGAAGAGCGCTTCCTGGCGCTAATAAGAGTCTGAACCACCGCGTCAGAAAGACCTTCCTCCTTCAAGATGGCGGTTTCAGCAGCCACGCCGTCAAAGCCAGCAAAGGTAAATTGGGATAGCGTAGCCGACCCTGGGTGAGCAGGTCCGGCAGTAGAGGCAGAACGAACTGATCCTTTGCCAGCCTTACCAGATCTGCGAACCAAACCTGCCTTGGCCACCTTGGCGCCACCAGAATCGCCGACGCGCCCTCCATGGCCAGCTTGCGCACCACTCTGGTTAACATTGGAAACGGAGGGAACAGGTAAAGAAACCCCAGATCCCTCCAGTTCAGGGACATGGCATCCACCGCCAGGGCCAGTGGATCCTGCGAGAGAGAAACAAATACCGGAAGCTTGTGATTGTGACGAGAGGCAAAGAGGTCCACCGCCGGGAACCCCCACCTGAGGCAAATCGAGCGAAACACCTGAGGACTGAGGGACCACTCCCCCTGACGAGAGGAGGCCCTGCTCAGAGAGTCTGCCTCCGTGTTCTCCACTCCCGGAATGTAGACTGCTGAGATACACGGAACGTGGCTCTCCGCCCAGTCCAGAATCAAAGACACTTCCCTGAGGGCACTCCTGCTGCGAGTCCCCCCCTGGTGATTGATGTAAGCAACCGCCGTCCGGTTGTCCGACCGGACCTGAACTGGCAGGCCCTGCAACTGATGAGTCAAGCGAAACAGAACCAACCTGATGGCTCTCAATTCCAGAACATTGATGGGCTTGTGAGCCTCCTGCGGGCCCCACAGACCCTGAAACTGGAGGTCCTTCCAAACACCCCCCAACCTGACAGACTGGCATCCGTGGTGACTGTTTCCCAACATGGCGCCAGAAAAGATCTGCCCTTCAACAAATTGACAGACCCCAGCCACCATTGCAGGGATCGACGAACTCGGGGAGTCATCAGGAAGGACTGATCCAACGATAGTGGAGACTTGTCCCAAACCTTCAACAGATGAAGCTGAAGCGTCCTTGTATGAAACTGCGCAAAGGGAACTGCCTCGAATGAGGCCACCATTAACCCCACCAGCCTCATCCCTAGCCGGATGGCCGGACGAGGGACCGACAAGAGAAGCCGAACTAACTCCTGAATCAAAAGAATCTTGGCCTGGGGCAGAAACACCCTGGCCTGCGAAGTGTCCAGAGACATTCCCAGAAAGGTCACTACTCTGGACAGTGAAAGAGAAGACTTGGGGTGGTTGATCACCCAACCGAACCTCTCCAGAGTGGACACCACCACCCTGGTGTCCAACTCCGCTTGGTTGAAGGAAGAGGCCATGATCAGAAGATCGTCCAAATAGGGCACAATACGGATACCCTGCACCCTGAGCAGAGCCATCACCCCCGCCAGCACCTTGGTGAACACCCGAGGAGCCGAGGTGAGACCGAAAGGGAGTGCCACAAACTGAAAGTGACGATCCTCCACCACGAACCTGAGAAACCTCTGGTGTGCTGGAAAAATCGGAACGTGTAGAGAAGCATCCTTGATGTCTATGGACGTCAGAAAGTCTCCCTGACGAAGAGAGTGAATAGCCGAGCGCAGCGTTTCCATGCGGAATTTCCGTGGCCGGATGAACCTGTTGAGAAACTTCAGATCCAAGATGGGACGGACCGATCCGTCCTTCTTGGGTACCGTGAACAGATTGGAATAAAAACCCCTGCCCTGATCTGAGGGGGGCACTGGGCAAATGACAGCCATGTCCAGAAGATTCTCTACTGCCACCAGGAGTCCCTGCGCCGCCAGAGGCTCCGAAGGCATCCGAGACCTGAAAAATCTGGAAGGGGGGCGGAGCTCGAACTCCAGCTTGTAACCGGAAGACACCACTTCCCGGATCCATCTGTCCGAGACCTCCTGATCCCAGATCTGGGAGAAGTGTCGCAGCCGTCCCCCCACCCGCATGGGTGAGGGCGCCCCCTCATTGCTGAGCTGGCTTAGCAGCCGGTTTGGGCTTAGAGCCCCAACTGTATCCTGGACGGGCACGTCCTCTGCCCCTGTTCCCGGAATCTCCTCTGGAAGAGGGGAAGGCAAATCCCCTGCCAGATCTGGCCCCACGAAAGGAGGGGGTAAAGGAAGGCGCCCCCCGAAAGGGACGGCGTTGTTTCTTGCGTTGAGGTAACCTACCACCCTTGGTGACAGAGTCCAATGTCTCTCCAAAGAGCCGTAATCCAACAAAAGGTAGAGCCGTCAGTGACTTTTTGGACATAAAATCGGCCGCCCACTGGCGCAACCACACCGACCGCCGAATAGTCACCAGCAGAGCCGACGTCCTACCACACATCATCAAGGCGTCATCCAAGGCTGTTAACACAAAAGATAAAAACAACTCACACCGTTTAAGGCTAAGGAACTCTTCACTACCAGGACGAAGCCCGGAAGAAGTCAACAGATCCCTGACCACAGATCTGGCAGCCAACACCATTAGCGCCGAAGCGCAAACGGGCCGCATGGCTGACCCAACGCTAGCAAAACCATGACAAGCCATCTGGTCAATGCGTTTATCCTCTCCATCCTTGAGGGTGGAACAATCAGGTCTATTTAAAACAGAGGAGTTGGACAACCCCAAAACCGGTGCATCCACCTCGGGGGGGGGGGGATGCCCAGCGCTTAACCGCCTCCGAAGGGATGGGATATTTCTTATCCCACCCCTGAGGAATGCCAGGGAGCCGAGCCGGCCTGTCCCATTCCTTAGCAATAATTTTGTCAAAATGTCTTTGTGTAGGGAATTCCAAGCGCGGCCTGGATTCCTCAAACAACTCACCCTTCTGCTGTGGCGCCTCCTCGGGAGGGGAAATATTCAGAACCTCCAACATTAGAGTCAGAGCGTGAGGAGTATCCGAGAATCTCCCCAAGTCGCCAAGCTCGGCATCAGCGCCAAAAGACTGCTCATCGTCCGAATTATCAGAATCCTCATAAACCTCCCCTTCCTCTAGCGGGGAATAATCAGACCAATCCAGATTATTAATGTCATCAAGGTCATCCACCGGCGGAGCCGGCGACAAATGCTTTCTCTTAGCTGGAGCCTTACGGGCGACCGAGCTGGAGATAATCTTCTCAAGGTTGGCCAATCTGGACGCACATCTCAGATTGCAGCTCCCTGCCCATGACGACGTCACACGGGGTGCGTGTCAAGGTGGGAGGGGGAGATGAAGCGACCGGCGGTGCTGACCCAGACGCCTGGGGTTCGGACTGCCGCGTAATAGTTTGCTGTGCACAAGGTATACACAGAAGCACATCGTCCCCAGTAATGGATACCCCACACAACATACACTTCCGGGGTTGCCCCGAAGGGGTCCCGAACCCAGTATCCGGGGATGCCTCCATAAGGTGAACTTTTAGTAGTCGCTATGACCCAGGGAATTACGCCAATAAGCAACCCGGGATGCCCCTTTAATGTCCCGAGTGGGAGGATTTATGAACAATAAAATGAACCCAGGGATCTAGGACCGGGAGAAACCCCCTAAATACTACTGATGATCCTCCTGATAAAACCTCCGCCTGAAAGACAGAAAGAAACCCAATAAATGCCCAATAGGACTAATATAAGGAAGTAAAGATAGAATAAATAGGGCCCACAGGGCCACTCACAGATCCGTAGGAGGCAGGAGCAATGGAGACCTTCCGTGAAGTGAGACGCAGGCCGAGAAAGGGGCGTGGTCAGCGCGGACCGCGCGAAGAGCAAAGTCCGCCCCCTTCCTCTAACAGTACGGAGCCACAAGCTCCGCATCGGCGCCAGAAACAGAGGGGGGCGGAGCCGCGGCGACGCGCCGAATGCCCGGCCCTGCCCCCCCCCCCGACGTAGACGCGAGGGAAGAAGCTCCCTCCCTCACAGCCTCCTCAGAGACCGGCGCCGCCGACATGCCGCGGCGCCGGTCTAAGTGACACAGCAGGCGGGTGCAACCGCGGCGTCCAGCGGAGCACCCACCCCGCTCGCTACAGGGAGACACAGAAAACGGGGGGCTGGCCGCGGCAGCGCGCCGCGAGCCGGCCCCGCCCCCCCAGAAGTGTGTGAGGGGAAAAACTCCCCTCACAAGGTGAAAGGACCGGCGCCCCGGCTGTAATGGTGGCCGCGGCGCCGCAGACTGTAACAAAGCACTACACACACACATACAATAAAGACACACCACACAATAAAGTGCATAGCAGCATAAAATGAATAAAATGAATAAGGACTAGCCCTAAGATAGAGACCCCCAACCCCCACTGTGATAAAAAGGGGGACTGTAGAGGGACCACCCAGGGGCAAATACCAAGGGACGGGGCATCCCAAATCGGGATCACCAACCCGGTGTAACCGCCTACCCTCTTATTTAGGGTCTCACGGGGGAGCGTTGCTCCTAAGCACCAGAGGTGCCCATATACCCTCGCTCGGGCCAGCAGCCAAGACTGTGGAGGCATGTATCTTAAGGTCAATTCAGAGAAAAAGGGGTCCGAGCGGAAATAATCAAATAACAGGCCGGGAGTTACCCCGGCTACCTGAAATCCCCCTGTGCAAGGAGGAGCCATCATCTTCTGACTTGCTCGCCGTCTGCAGAGATGGAAAACTGGGTAATGAGTGGGAGGTCCCAGGTATTTATGGATCAGGGAGGGGCTCTCTTTTTGCTATCATCTCTGCAGGAACGCCCTCTTCAGGTCGGTATTACCCACATGTTATGGATATCTTGAAGCCGGGTGTGTGACATACTTAGAATATACAGGGACATCTCAAGCGGACCTGAACTGACGTGGAAGTAGCACGTTATATAACATTTTCAGAGAATCTGATTTACTAGAATACACGGTTACAACTGCTTTGTTCATTGGGCATTAGAGACATTAAATTATTGTTTCCATTTGATTTTCTGTAATAGAGTTACTGTATTCTCTATATTACAGCTGCTTATTAGGTGTGTGCGCCCCTAACAACCAGTTATAACTGTGTGAAAACAAAAGAATTTTTCCCTATACAGCACCACCTGGTTGTTAATTAATAAGGGGATAGATAGTGTGCCAGATCAGTAACCCAGGTTGCTGCCACAACACATATATACAACTTCTATAGCTCCAGCCTACTATAGACACAATTACTTGAGAGGCACCACTCTGACCCACAACAATTCAATCAATAATGCCAACTGATCTAAATATTCATTTTTAATTAATCAATTCATCTACAAAAAATATATATAAAAAAAAACATACAACAATTCCATACAACATCATATCATACATTTAAAAACATATATATATACACACACACACAACATATCTACAATATATAGCACCAGCAGGAGCAAGCCCTATCCCCCATATTGCCCCATATATCCAAATATACCCCTATGTTAAAAAAAAACTATTCCTAATATAAAGTGCCAATAATTAAAGTGACCAGTGCAAAATATGATCTATTATTCAAATCAATAATCATTCACCTCTGTATGTGCAGCAAAAACTCCTGCTGGGCCAATCATATAACTGGATTGAGCCACCCACAGCCTGTCATATCGCAGCAAGGACCCACACCCGCGCCTGTGTTGGTCCGCTTTTAGGCAGCCTGACTCCCCTTGACACGCCCACCCTATTCATCTTAGTGGTTAAGACACGCCCCCTCTATTGTCGGGAATGAAGTGGGTGTGTTAAGGGTGTAAACAGGTAAGTGGACCAACAGTTAAAAAGAATAAGAAGCCAAGGATGTCCCTGCAGTCACAGAGTCTATTGATATCGGCTGTGTGGCTGCTTCTGCAAGGTGCTTTCGGGTTCATGGAGCGTCGGAATTTACAGCTGCAGACTACTTACCAGCGGCTTACTTGCAGAATTTGCGCCACTCCATCACATCGTCC
This sequence comes from Gastrophryne carolinensis, assembly GCA_027917425.1. Classification (NCBI taxonomy): domain Eukaryota; kingdom Metazoa; phylum Chordata; class Amphibia; order Anura; family Microhylidae; genus Gastrophryne; species Gastrophryne carolinensis. The sequence continues at coordinate 41,128,291 of CM051238.1, forward strand.
ACTCTTGCGCCGCCTTTGCTGCTGCTCCCAGAGAATGAAAAGCTGGCCACTCTCTGTGAGAGCCCGGCTCACCGGCACCTCTGGGTGTAGCAAGACAGCAACATGGGAGCGAGAAGTCTGGGATTATACTTCCGGGTGTAGGAAGATGGCGGCGCAGGAGCGGGATGTCCAGGGGATGGTAAGGCGAGTAATACATTGCATGCAGCACTTTGCATGCTCATTTATGACCTTTATGACCTTTTTTGCTTTTTTTAAGCCATATGAAGACACCAAAGCAGCATGGAGGAGCTATGGGAGACAAGTGATGCCTCTCGCAAGTGCGGATTGGATTCCATTCAGCTTCTTGAACCGCATATTAAAGCTGTCCTTCACTCTGAATAAGAGTCTATCACATGTTTCCCACACCCTGTACATACAGATTGCTCACATTACAAATCATCCTACCTGCATCTACTGCATGTTATGAGCCTTTATCATTCAAGATGGCGGCTTATGGAACTTCAGGCAGCCTGCAAACAGGAAGTGCCTTCTAACTGTGCTGCTCTGCATTCTGGGATTGCTGACCTTTTCCTGACCCCAGCTCTGCTCTGTCTGAGCAAAGCACAGCTATAACCCGCCCTACTGTACTTTATCCCGCTCTCCTCTCCTCAGTATGTGTTATGCTTCTGAGTCAAGATGGCGGCGCCCGTATCCTAAAGTCCTGAACAGAGTTGCAGCCCAGTGGGGGAAAAAAATAATAAGTAGGTGACTAAAAACATAACATATATTAATTTTAGATGCTGGGGAATAGTTTTTTAAGGGTTTGGGCTTTTCAATAAATCATAGTGAAGGTCCGGTTTAATATGCACGGCGGGAGAAGATGATTTGACAAGCGACTGTGCTGTGGGCTCGAGGAGAATGAGCTCAGCATTCTGGCAGGTTTCACACAGTGGGACACCACAAAACCATAGTGCCCCGGGGGGGGGGGCAGAACCCAGAATCCAAAATTAGGATGCCCCTGGGCACAGAACAAAACCTGGGGTAGTCCAAATCCCAGGTTTGGTTCCTCCTTAAAGGGAGTATCCAGGCAGAAAAAAAAAAAAAACAGCTATACTCATGTTTTATCCAATGCAGATATGCCACCTGGACCTGCTGCCAAACTTGCAGAGAATTAGCGTCCGATTGGTCCTTTTCAGTTCAAGATGGAGGCCATAGTCACGAGTAGTTAGCGCCCTTGTAGCACGGCTACTCCATTCATTGCATTGGAGGGAGCTGTGCCAAGGCGGGTTTATGCGGGCCTGCGTCAGGCCTTGCAGTTAGCTATACTTACCAGGTTCAGGATAAACCTTGCCTCACCCCCTCTTGGGTGTACGCATCCACCAATTGAGAAAAGGTAGCCAATAGCAGAGAACCCCATTATGAATGAATGTGAGTGGGGACATCTGAGTGACATCTGGTATGTTAAAGTGGACCGTCACCCTCCCGTGATTGGCCCAGGAATCTATAAGATTCCCGGGCCGATCACCTCCCTCCCGAGATCGGGATGTCCCGCGGGGTGAAACCCCCCCAAACACCCCAAATCCCCTTACCTTGTCTTCGGCGGCGGCCGGCCGCCGTCGCCTCCCTCGCGCCCCTCTAGACGTGCGCACACCCGCGCCGGCCGGCTGTGAATGGCCGGCACGGGCGCGTCAAGAGTGACGCGCGGGAGGCGGCGGCGGAGGAGCCGCTTGTCCGCGGCTGTCAAAGTCTTGTCCGTCGGCGCTGGGAGCGGGGAGAGGTGAGTTTTTCGGGTGATTGAGGGGGTTTCACACAGCGGGGCACCCTGATCGGGGGTGCCCCACCGAAGTGGACCAAGACCCAGGATAGTCAAAATCCTGGGTGTTGGTCCACTTTAAAGTGGACCAACACCCAGGGGTGATCGGCCCGGGAATCTATAAGATTCTCGGGCCGATCACCTCACACACCGCGGGACATCCGAGATCGGGATGTCCCGCGGGGTGTAACCCCCCCCAAAACCTTACCTCTCCAGCCGCTGCTTCCGCCGCCGCCTCACTCGCGCTCCTCTAGACGTGCGCGCGCCCGCGCCGGCCGTCTCTGAATGGCCGGCATGGGCGCGTATACGTCAAAAGTGACGCGCGGGAGGCGGCGGTGGGCGCGAGCCCTTGTCCGTCGACGGACGTCACTTGTCCGTCGGCGGGCATTGGACAGCGCAGTCACGTGGGAGCGTGGAGAGGTGAGTTTTCGGGGTGTTTGGGGGGTTTCAGGCAGCGGGGCACCCCCGATCGAGGTGCCCTGGGGAAGTGGACCAATACCCAGGATAGTCAAAATTCTGGGTGTTGGTCCACTTTAAGAGCAGTAAACTCAAGGGGTTAAATGAAAAATAAACCTTAAACACTTTACCATTTCCAACCCAAAAAAAAGGCAGTCATGCAAAAAAATGGTGCTTAGTTACCAGTCCAGCTCGGCACTGGCAGCTAGAAACAAGACAGGGGATAGAAATTAATATGCCTAGATGTTTGTCACCACCAAACAGATCCGGTCCACCCAGTTTGAGGAGGTAGAAGAACCATTTTTTATACTAGGCCTGACCCCCCAACTTGGCCCCCATCCTCCTCCCTTCCCCCTGCTCCCCCCCTCTTCTTCTCAACTTTTTCTGTTCTTTTCTCTTTTCTTCGTTATATCCCCTTTCGTCCTCATTTAATTCTAGTAAGTATTCACTAGTGTATTAACATGTCTGTTTATACCCGGCACCGGTGAAGAAAACGTGTGTCGCACATGTCATTCGGGTACAGTTTAACAAAATGTATCTAACAGTTCACTATGTAGTCCAAGCACTCGCTGTTATGTCACAGGAGATGGTCTTTAATTAGATTCCTGTTCATTTGACTAAAATTGGAAGTTATTATATTTCCTTTGACCGCCATCTGTATCTGTGTTAATGTCTATTTTTTCTGAAGCCTGTACATCTACCATCACCAGTGCATATGTCAATGTCTGATTCTTATGTATATCCTATGAAAATCTCAATAAAATCTTTGTAAAAGAAATGAATATGCCTGGCACAGGTACCTACCTGTAACTTCTGCTAACTGCGACACCCCCCGCAGAGCAAGCGCCCAGGCAAGACGCACAGCAGCTTGCAGGCCGGGAGATTTCCATGGTTTTGGGTCCTGCAGGCGGTAATGAATGGCTGTCACGTAGTTTCTGTCGTTCAGAATAGGCGAATGCTGAATGAGATCTATAAGAATTCAGAATAAAACAGGAGGATTAAAATACCATTTTGTGAATACTCACCTTGTAAAATGGGTATTATAAGTATGTCACACACCCCGCTTCAAGATATTCATTACCTGTGGGTAGTATGGTCCTGTAGAGGGCTTCTGCAGAGATGATTGGAAGAAAGCCCCTCCCAGTCCATAAGTACCTGGGACCTCCCACTCATTACCCAGTATAAAGAAAGCAGTAAGGTAAAGGACCAGGAAGAGCCAAATATCAGTCATAACAACGCAAAGTTCACCATATGAAGGATGCAGAATCCAAAGGGCGGGTTGAAGCGGGGTGTGTGACATACTTATAATACCCATTTTACAAGGTGAGTATTCACAAAATGGTATTATTCTAAGTATGTCACACACCCCGCTTCAAGATATTCATTACCTGTGGGACATCCAATAGCAGTGTCCATAAAGGGTGGGGATCCAAAAACAAGGTATAAAGCACAACTCAAACTACTGCAGCCTGCAGAACTTTGCGGCCAAAAACAGCATCAGTGGGGGCATCCGCTGAGGCCCGCACATCAACCTTGTAAAACTTTGAAAAAGTGTGAACAGAAGACCAGGTAGCGGCCTTGCAAACTTGCTCAACAGAGGCCTGGTGCTGAAAAGCCCAGGAGGCCCCAACCGCACGAGTAGAATGAGCTGTAACACGAAAGGGAGGATCTCTCCCCTTAGCAGAATAGGCCCCTACAATGGCCTGACGGATCCATCTGCTGATGGTAGACTTTGTGGGTGCTAGACCCTTCTTGGGCCCAAAAGGCACCACGAAGAATGCATCAGTCTTGCGAAAGGCAGACGTTACCACAATACTTCACAACACGAACCACATCCAAAGAATGCAGGACCCTCTCCTTGTCATTGCTGGGGTTAGGACAGAGAGAGGGCAGAACAATATCCTGATTTAAATGAAAGGACGAAACCACCTTAGGAAGAAAGTCAGTCTTAAAACGGAAAACCACTTTATCCTGATGTCTTTCAAAATATGGAGCTTGAATAGACAGAGCCGCCAACTCAGAAACACGTCTAACTGAAGTGATAGCTACCAAAAATGCCACCTTCTGCGTAAGGGAAGACAAAGGAATATCATGCAAGGGCTCAAAGGGGGGACCCTGTAGCGCAGAAAGAACCAAATTCAAATCCCAAACCGGAATCAAAGGCTTCCTAGGAGGCCGCACATGCGTAACCCCCTGGAAAAAGGTCTTAACCAAAGGATGTAGTGCAAAAGACTTTTGGAAAAATACCGCCAGGGCAGACACCTGCCCCTTCAGAGTACTGAGTTGGAGCCCTAAGTCCAGACCATGTTGCAAGAACTCCAAAATTCTAGAAACAGAGAATTCCCTACAAGGGAAGGCCCTAGACTCACACCAATCAATATAAGACCTCCAAGTCCTATAGTACACGGATGAAGAAGACTTCTTTCTAGCACGAATGAGAGTCTGAATAACAGCGTCAGAAAGACCTTCCTCCTTCAAGATGGAGGTTTCAGCAGCCACGCCATCAAAGCCAGCGTTGGTAAATTGGGGTAACGAAGATGACCCTGTGTGAGCAGATCTGGCAGCAGGGGCAGAACGAACTGATCTTCTGCCAACCTTACCACGTCTGCGAACCAGACCTGTCTTGGCCACCTTGGAGCTACCAGAATTGCTGTTGCTCTCTCCAGAGCAAGCTTGTGCACTACTCTGGCCACCATGGGAAACGGAGGGAACAGGTACAGAAACCCCAGATCCCTCCAGTTCAGGGACATGGCGTCCGTCGCGAGAGCCAGTGAGTCCTTCGCCAGACACACAAAAGCCGGAAGTTTGTGATTGTGACGGGAGGCAAATAGGTCCACCGCCGGTGACCCCCACCTGAGACAAATTGAGTGAAAGACCCTGGGATTGAGAGACCATTCCCCCTTGCGGGCTGACATCCTGCTCAGAGAGTCCGCCTCCGTGTTCTCCACACCTGGGATGTAAACTGCTGAGATACACGGGACATGTCTCTCTGCCCAGTCCAGGATCAGAGACACTTCCTTGAGGGCATTCCTGCTGCGGGTTCCTCCCTGGTGATTGATGTAGGCCACCGCCGTCCGATTGTCCGACCTGACCTGGACCGGCAAGTCTCGCAGTTGATGAGTCAAATGACAAAGAACCAACCTGATGGCCCTCAATTCCAGAACATTGATAGACTCGTGAGCTTCCAGGGGACTGCACAAACCCTGAACTTGCAGATCCTTCCAAAAGCCCCCCCATCCTGAGAGGCTGGCATCCGTAGTGACTATCTCCCACTGAGGAGTCCGAAAGGATCTGATCCTCAGTAGGTTGGTTGAGTTCAGCCACCACCGAAGCGAGCGGCGAACCCGGGGAGACATCTGAAAAAGATGATCCAGCGACTGAGGAGACCTGTTCCAGACCGATAACAGATGGAGCTGTAGTGTCCTTGTGTGAAACTGAGCAAAGGGAACCGCCTCGAATGAGGCCACCATCAAACCCACCAGTCTCATCCCTAGACGGATGGACGGTCGAGGCATGGACATGAGCGACCGAACCAACTCCTGAATCAGAAGAACCTTGGACTGAGGAAGGAAAACTCTGGCCAGATCTGTATCCAGAGACATTCCCAGAAAGGATACTGTCCTGGACGGGTGTAGGGAGGACATGGGGTAGTTGATCACCCAGCCGAACCTCTCCAGAGTGGATATTACCGTCCTGGTGTCCAATTCTGCCTGGCTGAATGACGGTGGCATGATGAGGAGATCGTCCAGATATGGCACAATGCGAATCCCCTGCGCTCTGAGGAGAGCCATCACCCCAGCAAGCACCTTGGTGAAAACTCTTGGAGCTGTGGTGAGACCGAAGGGAAGAGCTACAAACTGAAAGTGCCGATCCTCCACCGCGAACCTCAGAAACCTCTGGTGTGCGGGAAAAATGGGAACATGGAGGTAAGCGTCCTGAATGTCTATGGACGTCATGAAGTCCCCCTAACGAAGAGAATGAATAGCCGAGCGCAACGTTTCCATGCGAAACCTTCGCAGTCTGACGAACTTGTTGAGAATCTTTAGGTCCAGTATGGGCCGGACGGAGCCATCCTTTTTGGGGACTGTGAACAGATTTGAGTAAAAACCCCGACCCCGGTCTAATGAGGGAACTGGGCAAATGACTGCCATTTCCAGAAGACTCGATACTGCCGCCCGGAGCTGCTGCGCAGCCAGTGCCTCCGGGGACACCCGAGACCTGAGGAAACGCGGGGGAGGGTAGGACTCGAACTCCAGCTTGTAGCCGGAAGACACCACTTCCCGGATCCACCTGTCCGAGACCTCTCGGTTCCAGACCTGGGAGAAGTGCTGTAGCCGTCCCCCCACCCGCACGGGTGAGGGCGCCCCCTCATTGTTGAGCGGCCTTGGCCACGGGTTTGGGTTTTGAGCCCCAATTGTATCCTGAACGGGCACGTCCTCTGCCCCTATTCCAGGAATTTCCCCTTGTAGAAGGGAAGGCGAAACCTCTTCCTGCTCTAGATCCCCGAAAGGAAGGAGTGAAGGAAGACGCTCCTCGAAAGGGGCGACGATGCTTCTTGCGTTGAGGTAGTTTGCCCCCCTTGGCCACGGCATCCAGCTTGTCTCCAAAGAGCCGTAACCCAACGAAGGGAAGAGCTGTTAGTGACTTTTTTGACCCAAAGTCAGCCGCCCACTGGCGTAACCAAATTGAACGCCTGATCCATTAGAGCAGAGGCTCTACTACTCATCATCAAGGAATCATCCAAAGCGGCCACCATGAAGGACAAAAACACCTCACATTGTTTTAGTTCACGAAATTCCTCACTGTCCGGATTCAAACCGGAGGAGGATAACAAGTGCCTGACCACCTTTCTAGTAGCCACCTCCAACAGCGATGAGGCACAAACAGGCCTTATTGCTGCCCCAATACTGGCAAAACCATGACAAGCCATCTGGTCAATGCGTTTCTCCTCACCATCCTTAAGAGAGGAACAATCAGGGTTGTTCAATACGGCTGAGTTGGATAACCCCAAAATAGGGGCGTCCACCTCGGGGGGAGACGCCCAGCGCTTAACCGTATCCACTGGAAAAGGATACCTCTTATCCCAACTTTGGGGAATGCCTGGGAGCCGGGCAGGCCTTTCCCATTCCTTAGAAATAATATTATCAAAATGCTTTTGATTAGGGAATTCCAACCGGGGCTTGGATACGTCATAAAACTCCCCTTGCTGTTGAGGAACCTCCGCCGGAGGCGAGATAGCAAGCACCTCAAACATCTGAGTCAGAACATTAGGAGTATCCAAGGAAGTCCCTGAGCTCCAATCGGAATCAGCACCAACAAATTGCTGATCATCAGAAATATCTGAATCCTCAAATAATTCCCCTTCTTCTAGAGGGGAATAATCTGACCAATCCAGGCCGTCCTCGTCATCATCATATTCAAAATGATTAACCGGTGATAAATGCTTCCTCTTAGCCGGTGCTTTCTTGGCAACCGTGGAGGAAATGAATTTTTCAATACTGGCCAACCTGGCCCCCCCCCCCCCGTGGCAATCTCACACGGGGCACGGGTCAAAGTGGGAGGGGGAGAGGATGAAGCCGGCTGCGCTGACCCAGATGCCTGGGGACCGGACTGCCGTGTAATAGTCTGCTGTGCACATGATATACATAGGAAAAAATCATCCCCTGTTAGGGATACCCCACAACCCATACACTTCCGGGATTGTCCCGAGGGGAGCCCGGAATCTTGGGATGCCTCCATAAGGTGAACTTGAATAGTCGCTATGAGTGAGGGAATTACGCTATTAAGCAACCCGGGATGCCCTTATATTGTCCAAGTGGGAGGTTTTGTAATAAATAGCAAAAGTACCCAGGTACTCTAGGACCAGGAGAAACCTGAAAAATTCCTGGCAGTTCAGCCTGAAAAACATAAAAAAAGACAGTAAGAGGTTCTCCCTATATAAATCTATATCTATTATACCTATATATATATATACATATATATATGCAAATATGTACAGATAAGCAACGGCCGCAGGGCCACTCACTGAGTCTTTGGGCGCCAATACACTGTGTCCTCTGCCTGAGGTAACACAGATCAGAGCGGGAGACGCAGCAGGGGGGTGTGGCCAGCGTGGATCGCGCGCTGCAAGGCTCCGCCCAGCAGCTCCAAACTCCTAAAGGGCGCGGGCTGCGACCTCATACCGAAGGCCCGGCCCCGCCCCCTCACTAAAGAGCGTGAGGGGAGAAATCCTCCCCTCAGCTCTAAGGTAAAAATCCAGCACCTGTCTCAGCTCTGAGGTAAAAATCCAGCACAGTGTCTGTCAGACGTGAGGGGAAGCTCCCCTCCATTAACACTCGAGCACAGGTGCCGCAGGCAGCCGCGGCACCGGGCGCATAATAGAGCCGGTAGCAGCCCGCATAACAAGCGGAGCTGCTCCCCGCTCGGTCACGCTACCAGCTCCAAACTCCTAAAGGGCGCGGGCTGCGGCCTCATACCGAAGGCCCGGCCCCGCCCCCTCACTGAAGAGCGTGAGGGGAGAAATCCTCCCCTCAGCTCTGAGGTAAAAATCCAGTGTCTGTCAGCAAAAAAGATTGCAACAAGTTTACATTATAACTATTCATACCAGAAAAGTAAACATTTTAAACAAACATTTCAAATAAATCTATTTTCCAGGCGCCCCCATAGAAAAACACCAGAAGCTGAATAAGAGGCCTCCACACAACTAAAAAAGGGGAATAGGCCATTTAAGGGGAAAATTAAACTCTTGGACAGGGCATCCCAAACCGGAGTCACCAACCCGGTATAACCGCCTACCCTCTTTATAGGGTCTCGCGGTGGAGCATAGCTCCTGAGCACCTGAGGTGCTGTTATACCCTCGCTCGGACAGCAGTCAAGACTGGGAGGCATTTAAATAGCTATATATTAATAAAGGGAATAAAGAGTCCGAACGGAAATAAAAATATATATAGGCTGGGAGTAGACCCGGCTACCTTAAAGTCCCCCTGTGCAAGGAGGAGATATCATCTGCTGCTTGCTCGCCGTCTGCAGAGATGAAGACTGGGTAATGAGTGGGAGGTCCCAGGTACTTATGGACTGGGAGGGGCTTTCTTTCCTCCAATCATCTCTGCAGAAGCCCTCTACAGGACCATACTACCCACAGGTAATGAATATCTTGAAGCGGGGTGTGTGACATACTTAGAATACAAGGGTTATGAAAATAAAAGAAAAAAGGCAAAACATTATGCATATCTACCGTCCCGGTCTTCTGTTCCGTGCTCTAAAAAGCCCACATCCAAGCAGTAGAAGAGGGCCATTAGGAGGTATAGGTTGACGCTATCCAGTGCGCCATCTGCCGCAACTGTAACTTTTTCCAGGTAACCAATGAGATGCAACGTGTCATCTTTTCTTAATGAAGACTGGCAGGCCCAAAAGAAGAGGCCCTCGGCCAGTGACTCGCGGCATTCTTTTATAAGATCTGCAACCTTAACACATAAGAAGGAAAATCAATACAAGATTCAACACTCTCCCCTGGGGCATCCCAGCTTGGGATGAGTCTACAATTAAGATTCTTAAGCTGGACCTTCACTCTGAATAAGAGTCTATCTTATATGTTTCCCACACCCTGTACATACAGATTGTCCACATTAAAAATCATCCTACCTGCATCTACTGCATGTTATGAGCCTTTAAACATCCAAACATCTTATCAGGCAGCCTGCAAACAGGAAGTGCCTCCTGACTGTGCTGCTCTGCATTCTGGGACTGCTGACCTTTACCTGACCCCAGCTCTGCTCTGTCTGAGCAAAGCACAGCTATAACCCGCCCCCCTGAACCTTATCCCACTCTCCTCTCCTCAGTAAGTGTGATGCTTCTGAGTCAAGATGGCGGCGCCCATATCCTAAATTCCTGAACAGAGTTGCAGCCCAGTGGGGGAAAGAATAATAAGTTAGTGACTAAAAACGTAAAATATATTAATTTTAGATGCTGGGGAAACGTTTTTTAAGAGTTTGGTCTTTTCATTAAATCACGCTGAAGGTCCGGTTCAGGAAGCATTATTCCCTGTAAGTTCGGGGCATAGACAGTAACAGTGAAGCAGGTCTCCTATTGATTCCACATCTGTGTGCAGATATAACCTGTCCCCCAACAGAAGCAGCTTTGTAAGATAAAAGTCAGTGTTTCCCTAATGCAGGGCTCAGAGATGGTGTAAGGGGAGCAACACTGCCAGCCACAGCACCCTCTACGGGTCCACCCAGCAACCTTGCTTAAGAGTGGCCACCTGACCACCCTCAGTACAGCACTTCTTATAGGATAATTATTGAATACAACCACATATATTTCTGAGAACCCTCCCCATTTAAAGTGGACCAAAACCCAGGATTTTGACTATCCTGCGTTTTGGCCCTTTCCCCCGGGGCACCCCGAAACGGGGATGCACCGCTGTGTGAAACCCCCAGATCGCCGGTAGAGACTCACCTCTTCCCGGTCCTACAGCCCAAGCTCGTCCAATCAGTGCGCTAAGATGGCGTCTAAGTCCAGTGGGTCAGACCTCTCTGCGGCGGCTGCATCCCCTGCTTCTCTCTAACAGGGAGGGTGCCCACGCCAACCATTTATGAATGGCTGGTGTGGGCATGTGCCCTGCTAGAGGAATAGCAGGGATGTGGCCCGCGCATGCGCTGTTGGAGCAAAAACAAAGGTGAATGAATGGGGCGACCTGGGGGGGGGGGGGTTCACACAGCGGAGCATCCCGATTTTGAATGCCCTAGAGGGGAGTGAATGGATCGGCGGAGGAATCTTAGAGATTCCTGGGTCGATCGAGCTGGGTTTTGAGCCATTTTAAAGGGGAACTCAACCACCACTTCATATCTCAGCATCCCCTGATGAAGCTGCCTTCAAAGGCAAAATGCGCCGAGATCACTACTACTAAAAAGGTACCTCCCTTTTATCAACTCAGAAAGAACCTTGCCTACTTATTTGCTATTATTTAAGTGGACCAACACCCTCCCCCGATCGGCCCGGGTATCTATAAGATTCCCGGACCGATCGGCTCCCTGACTGCGGGGCACCCCGATCGGATGTGTGAAACCCCCCCCCCGAACCCCCACAAATCCTACCTTCACCTCGTTCCAGCGGTGAATGCCGCTCTAGCAGGGCACGCACCCGTGCCGGCGGTTTGTGAATGGCGGTCACGCTCCCTGTAGGAGGGACGTGCGGGAGGCGGCGGTGGCCCGCGCTCAGCTTGTCCGTCGCTGCCTTTCGTTGTCCGTCGGCAGCGATTGGAGGAGCAGGTCACGTGGGAGCGGGGTCAGGTGAGTTTTCGGGGCTCTCTGTTTCTGGGGGGTTTTACACAGCGGGGCACCCACGATCAGGGCGCCCCGTGGAAGTGGACCAATACCCAGGATAGTCAAAATCCTGGGTGTTGGTCCACTTTAAGCAGCAAAGACTGTACTCTGTACCAAGTTGTTGTATTGTACCTATTTACTGTAACTAATCTGATATGATTATAATATAATAATACCAGTAAACAAATAACTTAAGATGTTTATATTTACAAAGTTTGAATTTTATTTTCTAAGGAACGGGTCCAAGTTAAACCCTCTTTTTTCTTAAATAGGTTAATATAGTGTCCCTGTGAACTAGGACCCACCCTGGCACATAGATGTAAGGGAAAGTGCAGGTCTGCTTTAAAGTACAATCTCAATTCCTCCGCATCCCCCACCCACCAAAGTAGCTTTGGGGCTGTAGTCAGCCCAGTTTTAGGCTCTATTCACACCTCTCTGCATGTTGCTGCCTTAGGTCCCGTCCAGGTGAAGTGGCGTATCCACGCAGCGCGTCGGCGGTTGTTTAGATCGGTGGGGGGATCGGCGAGCTTTGGCTCATATCACATATCACGGTGATGTATTCATTGTTTTACATTATTTGATTGCATTGTGTTATTCACCAAAGCCAGTCAGTGTTTAGATTATATATCCATGCACATAGATTTCTTGCACAGCACCTTTTGGGCGCTTCTTGTTTTATATTCAGCACCTTTCTGTGTCTTTTCTTAGACACAGTCTGCACATAGGTCTTTCAGCTATTCTTGGCACTTGATAGGTTATGTGCTAAGACACGATATTCTGGTTTAACATTTGGTTGAATCCACACTTACTGGCCAGGTGTTAATACTATACAATTTTATATTTTTATATCTTTTGATATTAATAACTTATATGCAAAATGTGATGACCTACTATTAATAATAGAGCCTTTCTTTGCCTTGCCTAGAGTTCCCCCCACCTTCTTTGTATTGTATTGTGTATATGGTTTTTAACCGTGTAATGTCCTTTTGATCTTTTTTGGTCTATTGTTGAATCCAATAAAATCAGTGATCATTTTTACATTTGATTGCTCTGCACTATTTATTTAGGGTGAGTGCGGATAATTCTTGGTGCATGTATGGGACATACCAGAGGGTCGCTTCCATGTTTTTTATCTGATTGAGTCTTACAAGCACCAGAATTTCCGGCACCCTCTTATTTGATTAATTACATTGAGCTGTGCTTATCTAACTATAGTTTTGGCCTTAGGCAACGCAGTCACAGCGCAGGGGGAAAAAAAGCTGCCTATTGCTTTAAATGAGCCGGTTGACATATATACGCTGAGTATATAGATGAACTGGCCAATTAAAAATAATGGGCAGCACATTCCTTTGTGTTGTAACTACGTTGCCCAACGCAGCACAAGCGGAGAGGTGTGAAAAGAGCCTTAGAAAAGGAAATGGGATGGTTCCACGCCAACATGGCATCTTTGTGACCGATTGGATGATCTCTAGAATGCCGGCTGATGGGACGCAGTCCACTGGCCACATCCCCGGTTTCCCTGTAGAGTGGGAAGTGCTCACGTCCCCAGCCTTTCCAATGGGAACTACCTTTCCCAGTGCCTCCCACTGCAGTGTCTATGCCGGCAGACTCGGGTGTTTTCACACAGCTGGATATCCTGACTGGGGCAGGTAAGAGACTCTTATTCAGAGTGAAGGACCGGATTAATGTGAGCAATCTGTATGTACAGGGTGTGGGAAACATATAAGATAGACTCTTATTCAGAGTGAAGGTCCGGATTAATGTGAGCAATCTGTATGTACAGGGTGTGGGAAACATAAGATATGCTCTTATTCAGGGGGAAGGTCCGGATTAATGTGAGCAATCTGTATGTACAGGGTGTGGGAAACATATAAGATAGACTCTTATTCAGAGTGAAGGACAGGATTAATGTGAGCAATCTGTATGTACAGGGTGTGGGAAACATAAGTTAGAATCTTATTCAGGGTGAAGGTCCGCTTTAAGGGGGTCTAGTTGTGGCCTAACACATCTTGAATTACTGCTCATTTCTTATGAACTTGCCTCCTTTCGGTGTTTTTCATTGCCCAGGCCTCTTTCTTTCTGAAGCTTATCAAATTCCGAGTTCACGTCGATTAGAGACACAATTGCGAGGATCTTCTGGGTCATCCCATTGTCCATTAGATCGTCTGTAAATCGGGTTGTCATAGCCACCACCTCTGGCCTGTGAAGCATAGGAGAAGATTCAACTTTACCAAAGAAAACGGACAAACTTCCAGCAGGAAAAAACATAGAAGAAAGAGCGCAAAAGGCGAGTAAGCCGTAGGTTTATCCCAGGGTGGATAAAAATCAATTTTTTTTTTTTTTAAAATAAAAAAAAAAAATCGGATTTTATTTAAATCAGATTTTTTTGATTTAAATCTGATTTTTTTGATTTAAATCGGATTTTTTTGATTTAAATCAGATTTTTTTTTCAATAAACTGCTTTTTGAGGAAAATATTTTACCATCCAAAGGTTCTTCCATCATGAGATAAAGCGGAGTTGTTTAACTCAGTAGAATAAAGGCTGTATATGTGTAACATTCACAATGCCATGCTCTTCCAGAGGTTTCTGTAGGATTAGTGGGCAGTTTCTCTCCTATATTATCACAGACGCTCGCTTTACTTACGCAGTTCTCAAAACTGAATTGGACTCCGCAGAGGTCCCAGCCTCTTCTTCACAGCAAAAATGTTACAACATGAACAGAGTTGAGAAAAAGACCTTAATCCTATTGTTCTACAAACCTATGACTAGTGAGCTACAGAGGACAGCAGGGACAGTAGTATTTAAGTTTTTCATGTGTCGGCTGGGCTGACAGTCTAAGTTTCTTAAAATATATATATATATTTTGTTTAGCCAAATTAGTTAACAAAACATGGATGTTTGTTTAAGCAAATAACTTATGCTGTAATGTTGTTATTGTTTCAGTTGAATAAATCTATTTAAATTGTTATTAAGGTCAGGATTATTTTTCTCCTTCCTAAGTACAACAGAACAGTGGTGTCCAAATATGAATGATTAACCCATTAAACTGGGGAGAAAAAAGTAATATAAAAAGTGATTCTAAAAATCTTCATCTACTTGCATGTTAAAATAGCAAGAACTAGTTTAGGTAGAAACTTTGATTTAAATCACTGATTTAAATCAAGCCTTACTGACTAGTGATTTAAATCGTGATTTAAATCAGTTAGATTTAAATCAAATCCACCCTGGTTTATCCTGCTGCAGAAAAGCCTCATATTCTACAAATCACAAACTAGGCACAACTAGGAAGCAAAGTAAAAAACTAATAAGGACAACGGCAGCACTTCAGACATCAGATTGGGGCTACAAGATGTGCACAAGGTTTCCCTGCTCACCACAGCAAAGATGGATCTCCCACATCTCCAGCATCTAAAGTCAGGTGCTGCACATGTGACACCCCCAGCCAACCAAAATCCAGAAATGCAGTACCTGGCTTCAGATTTCAGGGCTGCGGCAGAGAGATCATGGAACTGGGGTAAGGTGGGCCCCTTAGGCAAGACTGATTAGAGATCAATAAAAAGTTATTTTTAAAAACCTGTGGAAATCACAATGAGACCAGGAAGTGCCCCCTTTCCATGTATTTGTGGTAGTTAATGCAGATGCTACGCAGAGGAGATGCCAGTGGAGATTGGAGTCGTGATCGGTCGGGGCTCATATTTTGGGCATTTCCAAGGTGGGATTTCATGCACAAAGGCAAACAAATCGGGATGCATGATGAGAGCATATGCTTTTGAGCTTAGGTCCTCTTTAATAAAAAGATCAAAACTTGTTTTGCCCAGGGCATCCAATCCAGATTGGGGGATCACCGATATACTTAAAGTGGACCAACACCCAGGGTTTTCACTATCCTGGGTTTTGGTCCACTTCGGTGGGGCACCCCGCTGTGCGAAACCCCCCAGAACGCCCGGAAACACTCACCTCACCACGCTCCTACGCGGGCGCTCGTCCAATCAGATCGCTCAGAGCTGCTGTGGTATGCACGTACAAGCGGCGTCCAACCACAGCGGCTCTAAGCGCTGGAGGCCGCGTCTCGCACTTCCCTCTAACAGGGAGCACGGCCGGCGCGGGTGCGCGCCCTGCTAGAGGGAAGCGCGAGACGCGGCAGCACCGTTGGAACGGGGTTAAGGTAAGGTTTCTGGGCTTCCTGGGGGGTTTCACCCCGTGAGACATCCCGATTTCGGATGCCCCGCGGGGAAGGATCTGATCCCCCCTGGGTGTTGGTCCACTTTAACCAGAGACATGTGCACAGCAGGAGGGGCATCCGGAGGAGCCCGCACATGCATCAGAGGAGTGTGAAAAGGTTCTAACAAAGGGGCATTCCAAATCAGGTTTCTGTTATACAAACTGAAACCTGGTGGGGTTGTACTCTGGGTTTTGGTTCGCTTTAAATGCCAATTAATTTCTACAAGTGTTGTAAAAGTATCATTTATATCAGTCAAAATAATATAAAAAGCAATCATACCCGAGGTCCAGTGTAAAGGTCCTCCCTTTTCGGGACTGAATCAGCGCTCTTAAGGAATTGGCAATACATCTCTTCCCATCCCAGTATAAGAGCACTGCCACTAATCCACGTGTCAGGCCGGGGAAGTGAGGCTGCTGCTGCTCTCCTGCAAATAGAAGAGAAAGAGTTTCCTGGATATAAGATAGAGTAAGGCTGGATCTCAGGCAATCACACATCTATCTGTCCGGCACACACCTACTGCTCACTTGTGAGCCATGCACTGACTGCAAGTAAGGAAACTATTTGGCATATATGAATAGCACTGATGATCATATATCTTATTTTTAGTTTTATGTTTTGGTTTTAATCATATTTTCCATATTCTTTTATCCATAGGGACAAGTCCTACGGCCTCCACCCTGAATAACCATCTCCCCCGCTGTCTGACACTGCGATCCTCTGTCAAAATCCCAAGCCGGATTCGCGCATTTCCACTTTGTTCATTCTATGCCATCTTCATAAAGCTTGTTTAAAGTGTCAATCAGCTCTCCGGGGGACGCAGGCCCCGCGCGCTGACATCACCAAGTGGTGGATGGCAGATTCACAATGCCATCCACCGGCGGAAGTGACGCCAGCCGGGACCGCGTCACCGGATGTGACGTACCGGAACGCGCTCCACGAGTGCGCCCGGAAATGCCACTCTGGCCGGCCAGGGGGGGACGCCGCACACACACACATAAAAGGTACCTTTCTAGACTTCTCGTGATCGCAGCCTTGAGAAAGGGGCCCTGCCCCGAAACGTTGGCAACGCACGCGATCACAGTGCCCTGTCACTTGGTAATCATGTTACATAATAAAGTGATATAACAACAGTGGAACTATTGGTATACAGGCCCGCGCTAGCAATTTCCCAAATAAAAAAATCAATGAATACATGTGATAAATAATGCTCAACGTGAAATGTCCTCAACCCCAAAAAGAACACAAATAAAATATAAACACAGAGCAAACTAGATTGAATAAGACAAAACAAAAGTCCCAATTTTTAATCCTTCAAAGGTGCTATAGTGCTCAATATAACTATGTCCCACGGTGCATGCACTCCACGCAAAATTGTGCAAAGGAATCCTCCACCAATCGTGCAAACTCTTACCAACTTTAAGTAGGCAATGCGCTTAGAATTGATTTTACACGGCGTTGTTGCCAATTCTGATGTAATCCACTTTTAAATAAACGCTTATCCAGCAATCCCATAAAAGTGAATAAAATGTCCAAAGGATTTCTTTAAAAACTCCAAAAAGCTCTGAAGAATCTACCGCTCGCCACCGCCGACGCGTTTCGCGGTTTTAACTAGAGCCTAGTTAAAGTTGCCTTGCGGCGACGAAACGCGTCGGCGGTGGCGAGCGGTAGATTCTTCAGAGCTTTTTGGAGTTTTTAAAGAAATCCTTTGGACATTTTATTCACTTTTATGGGATCGCCCTTTTATTGGACCGAATGGGGATTGTCTGATTCCAGGATCGGTGCGATTACAACTGTATCTCAATGCTGATTATTTTACCTGTCTTGTGAGTGGATTTGGATCTTTTTATTAAAGTTATAGTTTTTGCAATATTACACTATTTTGGGCTTTCTGCTTCTCCATGTATGTCACCCCCTGAGCTTTGCCTGGAAAAGAGAGATTGCACAGCGAAGGGCTGTATGGAAATAGTACCTTTGTGACATCTGTAAATGCTGGAGGGTTGAAGTGTGGAAGCATTGCTGGATAAGCGTTTATTTAAACCGGACCTTCACCATGATTTAATGAAAAGCCCAAACTCTTAAAAAACAATTCCTCAGCATCTAAAATTAATATATTTTACATGTTTAGTCACTAATTTATTATACTTTCCCCCACTGGGCTGCAACTCTGTTCGGGAATTTAGGATACGGGCGCCGCCATCTTGACTCAGAAGCATCACACTTACTGAGGAGAGGAGAGTGGAATAAGGTACAGGGGGGCGGGTTATAGCTGTGCTTTGCTCAGACAGAGCAGAGCTGGGGTCAGGGAAAGGTCAGCAGTCCCAGAATGCAGAGCAGCACAGTCACTTCCTGTTTGCAGGCACTTCCTGTTTGCAGGCTGCCTGCAAAAATGGCAGCTTCCATAAGCCGCCATCTTGGATGTTTAAAGGCTCATAACATGCAGTAGATGCAGGTAGGATGATTTTTAATGTGAGCAATCTGTATGTACAGGGTGTGGGAAACATATAAGATAGACTCTTATTTAGAGTGAAGGTCCGCTTTAAAAGTGGATTACATCAGAATTGGCAACAACGCCGTGTAAAATCAATTCTAAGCGCATTGCCTACTTAAGGTTGGTAAGAGTTTGCACGATTGGTGGAGGATTCCTTTGCACAATTTTGCGTGGAGTGCATGCACCGTGGGACATAGTTATATTGAGCACTATAGCACCTTTGAAGGATTAAAAATTGGGACTTTTGTTTTGTCTTATTCAATCTAGCTTGCTCTGTGTTTATATTAACAATCATGTTACATAACTGTCTCTGTATTTCATAATGATGCACGTCATGATTTTATTGCGTCTGTATGATTGTTTGTATTATCTGACCTAATCTGGCATGATGCTTATGTGAATGAGACACACTCTGACCAGATTATTCTCAGACCTTGTGTTATTGATATCTTACCGATCATGCTTCCTTAACTTCATTGGTCAGAGACAACATTCCTCAGGACCAATATAGTCACCACCTCATAGGTATAGTGTACTTAGGTTCATTTTACCTGCTAACTTTTTTTTGCTGCCGTCTCAATAGATTCATTCTTTCTTTAATACTTTGAGGTGTACTATGATCCTGGAGACTGCGCATATTTCTGTGTATTGCAATACCAGCACTGTATCCTTTTTTGATACAATACAATCTGTATGTAAACCTTGTATATATTTGATTTTTGTACTATTACAATATAACCTTTATTTTGCAAAACAAATCTTGTGAGTGGTGTGCATTAATCCATTCCCATTAGCTGACTGCAAGTCTAGCCATCACCTGGTAGAACAAGTGACTTATGTTTGGATGTATAAAAGAGCTTTACATCCAAGCGGAACAGAACCCACCAGCTGCCGAACCGGAATCTAAAAGATTCCAAGGGCAGCCACTGGCTGTTCTCTGGGGCAGGATGCCCCACTGTGTGTAACCCCCAGTTGGTCCATATAAACTCACCTTGCCATGCTCCTATGGCACATGCGTGGGCTCTGATTCAATAAGAGCCACCTGCTGTGACTGTCATTCGGGAGGCGGCTCCCATGGTTTTGAATAGGGAGGACACACTGTGGCCTCCCCCGCGTTAGGCGCGCACTCCGACCCCAGTCATTCAGGCTGGATCGCATGCACGGCCGGGGACACGGCAGCGTATGCTCCCCATTCAAGTCAATGTTCCCTACAACCTAACAAAATAAATAAATAATGGATGCACACCACAGCACTATTTAAGTTGCAAATTCAAAAATTGTATTTTAGCAAATTGCACACATAATAAAAAAATCTGTACAGCATATACATTCGATAAAGGATACAGTAGGTAAACAATCCATGTGCCCAATCAATCAACAGGAGAATGGTGCCCCTAAACGACTAGAAGCAAATGAACACATGAACTCCTTAGCAGTAAGCTTATACAAAAAGACAAAATGACAGTAGGTAAAAAATTACCATATATACTATAAAGGTGGTCACCATATATCTCCTGCAGATCATCAGTCTACATAAGGCAAAAATGATTGTGTGATACCTGCTGCTGGTATTATACAAGATTTTTTACAGATCATAAACACTCCTCATGAAAATGAATACAATGTCATGCATGTTAATCAAGAAATCCAAAGTAACCAGACAGGATAACACACCAAAAAGCACAATAAAGCATGAGCATGGATAAATGCAAGGAACGTTATACCCCTCAAAGAAGGCACGGTTGTGATCGCGTATCGCTGCCTTGAGAAAGGGGCTGTAGGCCCTGAAACGTCGGCTTTATATACGCGATCACAACCGTGCCTTCTTTGAGGGGTATAACGTTCCTTGCACTTATCCATGCTCATGCTTTTTTTTTTTTTTTTTTTTTTTTTCAAGAACAGTCTTAAAAATGTAATACTGTTTTTATTTGCTTCAAAAACATTTCAGCATTCTAAAACATAAAAACAGAACATTGCAAATATATAAGCACAAAGCGTTTTTAATGTTGTAATCCTGTACTCAGCCTCCACTTTATGGGAGGTTGTGGCTAGTCTTCATTTAAACCGGACCTTCAGCGTGATTTAATGAAAAGCCCAAACTCTTAAAAAACGGTTCCCCAGCAACTAAAATTAATATATTTTACGTTTTTAGTCACTAACTTATTGTTCTTTCCCCCACTGGGCTGCAACTCTGTTCAGGAATTTAGGATATGGTCGCCGCCATCTTGACTCAGAAGCATCACACTTACTGAGGAGAGGAAAGTGGGATAAGGTACAGGGGGGAGGGTTATAGCTGTGCTTTGCTCAGACAGAGCAGAGCTGTGGTCAGGTAAAGGTCAGCAGTCCCAGAATGCAGAGCAGCACAGGCAGGAGGCACTTCCTGTTTGCAGGCTGCCTGATAAGATGGCTGCTTCCATAAGCCGCCATCTTGGATGTTTAAAGGCTCATAACATGCAGTAGATGCAGGTAGGATGATTTTTAATGTGGCCAATCTGTATGTACAGGGTGTGGGAAACATATAAGATAGACTCTTATTCAGAGTGAAGGTCCACTTTAAAAACCTATCGCACTTAACTAAGTAGAAAAAAAAAAAAAAAAAAAACCCCATACATCTCATGCCAGCTGAACTCCTCTCAACTACTAAGTGGCAGAACTATTCACTATATACAGAAAGGAGAAAAAAAAAAAAAATCTTTAATCCGAGCTCAAATTGACACCCATTGTAGTGTGAATGTTGATGTGCATGCTTCGAGCTAAAATTACAAACCCCAAAAAGGATTTTATAATGCAGGGATGTTCTTAAACCCTGAGGTACTAACAGCTCCAGAAAAAATGCCCTCAAGACTCTCCTCTAGTTTACAGAATACAGATATGTACAATTCATAACCCAGGCTTTGCTAAATCAAATAACCAATTTAGTAACATCTTAAATTAAAAAATGCTTGAAACATTTTTAAATGCTTTGATACACCAACAGCAAAGTGCACAGAGTGAGGAGAATATTAGAGTGCCTTTTAAAAATGATTTTTGCAGTATGTACAACTTTGATACAGTTTCAGATTGCTCATTTTACACACACGGCTACATAATGTAAACCAGTAACAACTCTAAGAGCATGGTTTTGAAACTATGTTGTCAGTAACCCAATTTCTCAATTAAACCTAATAAGTGGCAGTTGGCCATCAGAGAAGATGCCAGCCAGAGGTGGTTCCCCTACTCTATGAGATTAACACAAACAGAACTTCATTCATCATCATCCTCCTCGTCGTCGTCTTCCTCCTCCTCCTCGTCTTCCTCATCTTCCTCCTCCACTTTTTTCCGGGGTGCCTTAGGTGCACTTTTAGCACCATCAAATTTCCCCTTTGACTTGTAGTCCGCAACATCCTTCTCATACTTCTCCTTCAGCTTGCCAGCCTTGTTGTTGTAGGGCTGTTTCTCACCATCACTGAGGTTGTTCCACATCTCACCAAGTTTCTTGGCAACATCACCAATGGAGATGCCAGGGTGGGAGGATTTAATTTTGGGACGGAATTCTGAGCAGAATAGGAAAAATCCAGATGGGGGGCCGCTTTGGTGCATTTGGGTCCTACTTTTTCTTGCCTCCTTCTTTCATCTCTCTGTCATATCTTACTTTGTCTGCTTTAGCCATGTCATCAAACTTTGACTTCTCTTTGGCAGACATAGTCTTCCATCTCTCTGAGCATTTCTCTCTCTGCAAAGTTGACAGGAATTTCTGGATTCTTCTTTTTGTGTTCCTCACGACACGTCTGCACAAAGTAGGCATAGGCAGACATTTTGCCTTTTGGCTTCCTCGGGTCTCCTTTAGCCATTTTGATTGCAGGAGGCGGCAGCTGCGGCTGGACGTACCTGTATTGTTCGCTAGTCTCCATGCTCATGCTTTATTGTGCTTTTTGGTGTGTTATCCTGTCTGGTTACTTTGGATTTCTTGATTAACATGCAGGACATTGTATTCATTTTCATGAGGATTGTTTATGATCTGTAAAAAATCTTGTATAATACCAGCAGCAGGTATCACACAATCATTTTTGCCTTATGTAGACTGATGATCTGCAGGAGATATATGGTGACCACCTTTATAGTATATATGGTCATTTTTTACCTACTGTCATTTTGTCTTTTTGTATAAGCTTACTGCTAAGGAGTTCATGTGTTCATTTGCTTCTAGTCGTTTAGGGGCACCATTCTCCTGTTGATTGATTGGGCACATGGATTGTTTACCTACTGTATCCTTTATCGAATGTATATGCTGTACAGATTTTTTTATTATGTGTGCAATTTGCTAAAATACAATTTTTGAATTTGCAACTTAAACCGGACCTTCACCATGATTTAATGAAAAGCCCAAACTCTTAAAAAACAATTCCTCAGCATCTAAAATTAATATATTTTACATGTTTAGTCACTAATTTATTATACTTTCCCCCACTGGGCTGCAACTCTGTTCGGGAATTTAGGATACGGGCGCCGCCATCTTGACTCAGAAGCATCACACTTACTGAGGAGAGGAGAGTGGGATAAGGTACAGGGGGGCGGGTTATAGCTGTGCTTTGCTCAGACAGAGCAGAGCTGGGGTCAGGGAAAGGTCAGCAGTCCCAGAATGCAGAGCAGCACAGTCACTTCCTGTTTGCAGGCACTTCCTGTTTGCAGGCTGCCTGCAAAAATGGCAGCTTCCATAAGCCGCCATCTTGGATGTTTAAAGGCTTATAAAATGCAGTAGATGCAGGTAGGATGATTTTTAATGTGGACAATCTGTATGTACAGGGTGTGGGAAACATATAAGATAGACTCTTATTCAGAGTGAAGGTCCGCTTTAAATAGTGCTGTGGTGTGCATCCATTATTTATTTATTTTGAGTTGTGAGGGGGCTGAGGTGGGTGGAGGCCCCAAGTGTGATTGCACCCACTATACATATAATATTATCTGATAGGTGTGCCATTTCCGTCTTTGTATCCCTACAACCTAACAGCAACATGAGTGTCGCCCACCTCCCAAGAGAAGTTCATAGGCGCTTCACTTTATGCTTCAGGAATTAGTGGTACACTGCCTCTTAGGGGAACCAGAGGCCACAACTGAGAGCATGCAGCCCCCTTGGCCTTAGACAGTGCATGCCTGTACTAGAGCTTTACCAGCCATAAGCGAATACACAAAGAACACACCGGCTAAAAGGAGCTCCACAGCAGCCACCTCCCCGATACTGAACAAATCGCTGAGGATGAAGGCCTCCTTGATAAGCAGCTCTGGCAAGAGTCGGGTTCCCTGCTGGCCTTTAATGATGATCCCCTCAGTGCTGGCTTTTTGTAATCTCTCATGTTGCTGTGGGCTCTTGGGCTGCAAAACAAAAATAAGTATATTATTTAACAAAATGTAGGTAAGAGAAAAGAAATGCAGCATTATTTATTACTTGACACAAACAAGAATGCAACAGTAGATTTTTTACAGAGGTCTTATAGAGGAACTTCAGTCATCTAAAAACCAGGGGGACATCAGCGTTCAACCCCATGGCCAAAGGGACCCTGGTCCAGGAGAAAGAGACCTCAGAACCTTCCAGTTGAACCGGGAGGCAAATAGGTCCACCCCAAGGACTGCACAAATTCTGAAAAATATTGAGATTGAGAGAGACCATTCTCCCTGATTTAGAGTCTGCCTGCTCGGGAAATCAGACAGAAAATTTTCCACTCCAGGTATGTAGATGGTCGATATGCAGGGGACATTGTTCTCTGTCCAAAG
This sequence comes from Gastrophryne carolinensis, assembly GCA_027917425.1. Taxonomy (NCBI): domain Eukaryota; kingdom Metazoa; phylum Chordata; class Amphibia; order Anura; family Microhylidae; genus Gastrophryne; species Gastrophryne carolinensis. The sequence goes on from CM051238.1 coordinate 41,152,318, forward strand.
AAATATATGACACTTCTCTTAGAGCAATTCTGCTCCGGGTGCTTCCCAGATGGTTGATATAAGCTGCGGCCGTGGTGTTGTCCGTCTGAATCCTGACTTCAAGTCCCTTCAAGAGGAAAGTCCGTTGAGTCACGATCAGGAAGATTGCTCTTAAACCGGACCTTCAGCGTGATTTAATGAAAAGCCCAAACTCTTAAAAAACGGTTCCCCAGCATCTACAATTAATATATTTTACGTTTTTAGTCACTAACTTATTATTCTTTCCCCCACTGGGCTGCAACTCTGTTCAGGAATTTAGGATACGGGCGCCGCCATCTTGACTCAGAAGCATCACACTTACTGAGGAGAGGAGAGTGGGATAAGGTACAGGGGGGCGGGTTATAGCTGTGCTTTGCTCAGACAGAGCAGAGCTGGGATCAGGTAAAGGTCAGCAGTCCCAGAATGCAGAGCAACACAGTCAGGAGGCACTTCCTGTTTGCAGGCTGCCTGATAAGATGGCGGATTCCATAAGCCGCCATCTTGGATGTATAAAGGCTCATAACATGCAGTAGATGCAGGTAGGATGATTTTTAATGTGGACAATCTGTATGTACAGGGTGTGGGAAACATATAAGATAGACTCTTATTCAGAGTGAAGGTCCGCTTTAATTCTAGAGCATTGATGGATAATCTGCATTCCTGTTGGTTCCAAAGACTCTGAATGGTCAAAGAACACATCACACCTCCCCATCCCATTAGGCTCGCATCTGTGGTAATTACAGTCCGAAGGACTGGAGTCAAGGACCTGCCCATAACTGATCCCCTCCTGGGGGGGTACTTCTTGTCATTAGTAATTGATATGAAAAGGTTGAGAACCACTGACCATAACTAATGGCGGCCATAGAATGTCGGCAAACAGCAGCCATGGGGGGGGGGGGGAGGATACCAGAGGCCTAATGGCAATTGCCAAGCTAAAACACCAGCATCCCACAGATATGACTCAGAAACATACCGGATTTTGAAACAGATTAATGAAGTCAGTCTTGTGCTTCTTTAGCAAGATATCCAGGACATGCACAGCTTCCGGCTGACTTTTCAGCACAGCACTTTCCACTGTCTGCCAAATGTCTTTGTACGGTCCCCATAAACTGGCAACTGGAAGAAAAAAAGAACAGCTAAAAAAAATAAAGCCCACTTTCAGTAGCATTTTTATACTGTGTAATATTGTGTGCCAAATGTACCGTATATACTCGCGTATAGGTCGACCCGAATATAAGCCGAGGCACCTAATTTTACCACAAAAAACTGGAAAAGTTATTGACTCGAGTATAAGCCTAGGGTGGGAAATGCAGCAGCTACCGGTAAATTTCAAACCGGTAGTTGATTGCCGCCTTCCTCTTCAGCGCGCCGGCTCCCTCTATACACCCGGAAGCGGCCGCTCGCCAGGCTGGACTGAAGCTGCGCCGGCCGCTTCTGGGTGTACGCAGGAAGCGGCCGCGCAGTCCGGAGCTGGCGCGCTGAAGAGGAAGGGGAGGACGGCGGATCACTGTACCAGAGGAGGCGGGACATCGCTCCCGCGGCTGCACGGGACATCAGCATCATGAGGCCATTCACGAGCGTCACCCAGCGGTATGGCCCTGCCCCTTTTTCTCCTCCATTTCGGCCAAAATTTTCACTGACTCGAGTATAAGCCGAGGCGGCTTTTTTCAGCCCAAAAAGTGGGCTGAAAAACTCGGCTTATACTCGAGTATATACGGTAGGTAGTTATTTTCAAATGTGTGTTTCTTTATCTTATTTGCAAAGATGTGTTTTACCTGGGATTTTCACTCTCCCAGGTGTTGTTTCTCTCCTGAAGGGCATTCTGATTTGGTGTGTATCCCTGGGGCTCCCCCGAACAATCTAACCTTCCAGCAATCCAAGGTTTACATCCAATCAGTCATACTTTCCTTAGCCGACCTGGCGTCACATAGGCTAGGATTTCTTATTAAGGTGGTCTTATACTCATTCACTATAATACTACTTCCTGTTAGTGTTTTTATCAATTTTGGACAAAGGTTTTATGCCCAAGCGGTCAACACAGCTGCTTATAGCTTGCCCCATGCTGGTTGTCAGAGGCAGAATCTTTTATTCACCAGCACTTTGCATTCCCTGATAAACACACTTGCTCTCTTCTGCTGACCCAATTTTTAGGGTACTTTGTTTGAATGTACAGTCTGACACATACAACATACATGCAGAGCTGATGACTGATCCTAGCATGAAACGTCCAGCACATGGAAGAGAGTTGGCTTTATATAAAATATAAAGCAGGCTGAATGAGCGATGCCGCCTCTGACAGCCAGCATGGGGAAAGAATGGAGCAGCTAAATTAATCCTTTGCCTGGAATGTTCCTTTAAAATCACCTATACCTCTATTTCAGCCCCTCCCTGTCATCCATAGTCTCTCAGCCTCCCTCACCTCCCTGTCTTCCATAGGCCCTTATTTAACAAGGGATAGCGCCAGGTAGCGACTGGTGAGCGACCGGTAATGACGGGCACCGCCACGAGAACGCCGGCTCCCCACCACAATCACACATTTATCAAGCCGATCCTGCTTAGCGACTGAGATAGCGCCAGATAGCGAATCATTCATCATTATTCCAGCCTCACCCCACAGCGCCAGCGTCCGACCTTGAACAGCGACAGGTATGACCCCTCGCTACCTGGCGCTCTCCAATGGAGCAATCTTTAAATATTCATAATTAATTGTTATTAATTTTTTTTTTTTTTTAAATGTTAAAAATTCTGTGACCACTTCTGCAATGTTAGATTTTTTTTTTTATGGTAAAAAAAAAAAAAAAAAATGTGCAGAATTGATATTACAGGTCTGATATTAATGTATTCATATTACAAAATGTTTATAAAAACTTGTTTTTTTTTGTTTCCAAAAATATGGTTGTTTGGGGGTTAAAAAACTACTTTTAACCCATCGCCGCCAGCGCTCTGGGGTTTAAACATGCATTTCACAGCGCGAGAATTTTTTGAGCGTGATTTGTTAATGAATATGGTGGGAGCCGTACGCTATGGCCATTCGCTATCATGCGCTCCCATACAGCGCGGAACCTGTCAAATAGCGAATCATCACCTTGTATTCAACATTACTGTACACCGACTGAGTCGCTATCAACAACCGAACAATGGCCAAGCACAGCGACTACTAGCGGGCGCTGTGAAAATACCGCTACAGTCGCTCAACTGTCGCTACCTGGCGCTATTAATAAATCAGCCTCCCCGTCTCCCGGCTCCCTTACGTACCTTTAATCCCCAGACTTCTGGCCTCCCCCCATCTGCAGTATCCTAATCTCCATCCTAGCACCCCCCTGCCAGGCTGTTGGTCCCGTTGAATCTAAAGCCTCCTGGCCCCCATCACCTGTCATCGGCAGCCTCCAAACCTCTATCACCTTTCTTTAATCCGCAGCCTCCTGGCCCCCATCACCTGTCATCCGCAGCCTCCAAACCTCTATCACCTTTCTTTAATCCGCAGCCTCCTGGCCCCCATCACCTGTCATCGGCAGCCTCCAAACCTCTATCACCTTTCTTTAATCCGCAGCCTCCTGGCCCCCATCACCTGTCATCGGCAGCCTCCAAACCTCTATCACCTTTCTTTAATACGCAGCCTCCTGGCCCCCATCACCTTCCTGTCATGAGCAGTCTCCCAACCTTTTAGTCTACCTCTCATCCAGAACCTCCGGGCTTCTCCAATCTCCTAATCACACGCAGCATCCTTCATTCCTGTGTGGGTAACACCACGTGTCGAAGGGTGACATGACATATCTCCAGCGGGGGCACAGAAAAAAAAATAGAAACCTTATAGTAAAAGAAAAGGTTTTGTCTGGAGTGCCATTTTTATTAATTAGACTGTCCAGGCTAAGTGTAAAAGCATATATTTGTTTGTGTACCGGCCATGCAAAAGATTAATGAATGCTGAATAAAGCAGTTCCTGTGGAGATGCAGGCTGTTTTCTGTAGCGGCCAATCAGGTTCACTAGACGGGGTTGCTTACGGCGCTGTACAAGTCCAACCGGCCAACCCTAGTGCCTGTTGGCATTCATGAAGTGATAAATCAGCAGCATAAAGTGGGGGAATGCAGAAGCAGGTAAGTCATTCTGCCCAGTCTTGGGCATCCTCTAACAGTCAATTTTCCCTAGCCAAGCTCCATCTGACTGGGGGCAGGAAACGGCTTCTCTCCCCATTATACAGGGCTTCAGTCTAAAGGACTCTCTGGTAGGGTGACAGCATCTCCCCAGGTTCATATTTGGGATGCCCTTCTGTGTGTAACCCACAGAATTTCCAAGTTCTTAACTTGCTCCTCAGTCCCACTGTGTATGCACAGGCACTGGTGGACATTCAGATGTGGCGTTAGGTGGCCCGCGCATGTACTGTGGAAGCAAGGTACGCACGGGTTCTCCTCCAATCAGCATTCATGTATACTTAAAGCGGACCAAAACCCAGTGAACTTGTGAACAACACCCTGAGGAAGTGATCGCTCACGCAACGCGTCGGTGTTGGTGAACGGGTGCGGACGGGGGAACCTGGACTCAATTACTGGTGATAGTATCACATTCATGTACTTTCATTATTGTGTGAGATTAATCCATGTATCTGTATATGCCTGGATATACTAGTCATACTGCCAAGCTTGTGTTGATCACCTTTGTACTATGCACTTTAAACCTCTGGATTCTTTTTGAGGTTCTGTTTAATTAAATCTCATTCACAATCTTTACTAAGTCATCCCTCTTTGCTATTATCTGTGTGATCACATCTTTCACATGCATATACATTAAAAGGTATATGCGCACTTTCACCGCTATTTTCTAGACAGGAGACTTTTATATATCAGGCATATCTTGGATGAACATACATTATCCACTTATATAGGCTAATAGTCCAATTGGGTTACCTGTAGCACCTGTTCCTTATTGTTGTTGTAAATATTTTAATTATGTTTGTCAATGTATGACATATGTTTATGTCCGTGACTGCATAATACAATAAATTTTGAGTATTAATTCTTCACCTTGTGTGCGGCCTAAATACATGTGGTGAGATATTTGCAGCCTGACACTGGCAGACGGCCCCTTGGTTAAAATGAACTTGTGAAATACATTTGGCCAAAGCCCCTGCCAATACTCCCCTTGCTAGGGTGTAGAGCTATTGTAGCGATAACCCTTATCGCCGGAGGGCTTCACCGCCCGAGACGTCCTTTTCCCAATCGTAAGAGGTGCTGCTGGAATTCCAGAGTCGTCCGTGAGGAAACAGGAACAGCCCTTACAAGGGCTAGTGAACTGTAATATAGCGTTTCCCCCAATAAGAGACAGAACTTCAGTATTGAGGGTGAAGGTGAAGTGTTTTTATTAGTGCCACTCTAGGCCTTATATACACAAGTCTCCATGCAATGACAACCACACTGACCAATAGCAGCAGGGCACACAATCCCTCAACTCTGCCGGTGACGCAATCAGTAGAACAATAGCAGGCCGTAATACAATCAATCAGGACAATGCCATTGACTGTGACGTAATCAACAATACACAATGGCAGTCAAAATACAATGACGTTGCCTGTAACAGTATCAAAATACAATTACATTGTCTGGAACCTAATTAAGAAAAGGCCAGTGAATGACCCGGTGGGCAATCGAATAGTGATGACATCCAAAAGACAGAGCCTCTGTCACAATGCTATAAATTGATATTTTCACTTTTTAAATCCTCCTTGAACACCGTTTTTGCTGTCCTTCTCTGTGAGATGGTGATCAGTCATTACATCGGTGTGGCAATGACATCATTGCCAAACACAAAAGCTAAAAATTAAGTAGGGGCAGTGAAAATTGGCAAAAGGTTCTCTTCATGGGGGAACAATTCAGGGGATGCTAGGTAAAAAAATGTGGGTTTTAGTCCACTTTAAGTAGAACACAACCCCGGTGCGACGGCCCTGGAGTCCAAAAGGCTAGCTTTTTCTTGGGAAATGCCAACACAACACACCTTTGCCCTGGCTCCCACAGGATGTAACCATTGGCAGCTGCATGCCTGGGCTGAGGCATACCCAACCATTCAGATAGGCTGGGTGTAGGAGCGCGCACCCACTCCTCATTGCCAAGCTCTGCGTGTAAACAGAGCCGTATGCCAATCATTAATACGCATGCCATACAGCGATGCATCGCTTTTTTCTGAATGGCTGATGCGGGTGCGCACAGCTGGAAGGGGGCAGCCAGCAGCTAGATTGTCATTCAACTTTCATAGCCGCTTATTTATATGCATAACTAGAAGATGTCAGTAAACTAGCCAATCCGAAGGATTTCACACAGTGGGGCATCCCAAATCAGGATGCCTGAGCGAGGAGGAACAAAATAAATCCGGGATAGTGAAAATCCGGGCATATCAATTTGTGACACACCAGGTATCACGAACCCACTGCAGCATCCCTCCATCTGCTGCACAAGCCTGCGCCTGTCAGATCTGATAGTCCAGACGTGCAGCCGGAGGGATCATCCAGCGGGAGGCGCACATCATAAAATTGGAGGAGACACACATGCACCATGGGATCTCCAGCGCTAGGTCATTTTACGGTCAGCTGTGGGGCTGCACCTTGGATAACTGAAATCTTGGACTTTTTTTTTCTTAAGGGACCTTCTAAAGTCAGTTGTGACTGGAGGTCCACCTTAGGTAAAAGGAAAAGCTATTCTGGTCACTGGTAGAGGAAACAGTCCTTCTGCCAACACCCCCAAATTCTGGTGACACCCTGGGCATTTAAGTTAGATGAACTTCCTGTTTCCTGTGACTAAACCAATAGCACAACTTCCAACTTTTCATGAGAGGAGTATTAGGGAGGGATGGATGGCTAGAGCTATGAGGAGCAGATAGATGGACAGAACTGAGGGGAGAGCCGAATAGAGGAATGGATGGCTAGAAATGGAGGAGCAGATAGATGGACAGAACTGAGGGGAGAGGGATGAGCCGGATAGAGGGATGGATGGCTAGAAATGAAGGAGCAAATAGATGGACAGAACTCAGGAGAGAGGGATGGATGGGATAAACTGGGAGAAGTGGAGTAATGGATGGATGGGAGGAGCAGGATAGATGGCTAGAACTAGAAGGAGCGGATGGATGGGCAGAACTAAAGGGGCGAGGCATGTATGGGATGAGTTGGAAGGGAAGGATGGATAGGCAGAGCAAGATAGTAGGACAGACGACTAGAACTAGGAGGATAGGAGGTGCAGAAGGGAGGGTGGATGGGCAGAACTGAGGGGAAAGGGATGGATGGGATGAGCTGAAAGAGAGCAGATGGATGGAGGGGAGGAGCAGGAAGGAGGTATAGCTGTCTAGAGCTATGAGAAGAAATGGATGGGCATATCTGAGGGGAGAGGCATGGATGGGCAGGACTGAAGAGAGAGGGTTGGATGGGATGAGCTGGAAGGGGATGGGATGAATGGATACGAGGTGCAGAAGGGAGGGATGGATGGGATGAGCTGAAAGGAGAGGGGATGAATGGAAGGAAGGGAGGAGCAGGAAGGAGGTATAGCTGTCTAAAGCTATGATAAGCAGATGGATGGGCGTAATTTGGGGGAGAATGATGGATGGAATGAGCTGGAAGGGGATGAATGGATACGGGGTGCAGAAGGGAAAGATGGATGAGCAGAACGGAGGGGAAAGGGATGGATGGGATGACCTAGGAGAAATAGATGGGTTGCAGAGCTGGATAGAGGAATGGATGACTGGAGCTAGGAGCAGATATATGGGGAGAACAGAGAGGGGTGGGTGGAATAAGCTGAAAGGGCACGGGATGATTGGATAGAAGGAGCAGGAGGGAGGGATGGATGGCTAGAGCTATGAGGATCAGATATGGGCAGAACTGAGGGGATGGATGGTTGGAGCAGATGAGTGGGGCAGGGCTATTATGGTGATCACTGTTTAGATGTGCCTGTATTGTTCTGTAACTTGGTGCCCATAATGCAAAAATCCTGGGATTCTCACCTCCAACTTTGAATACTCGAATGAATCATTTATTGGTGCAGATCTGCATGTTATACCTCAAAGAGGGACAAATGAGAACCACCATGGACAGGGGCACATGGACACAAATAGGGACAGTGATGAGGTATGCGATAGGGTCCCAGCAGAATGAGTAACGTGTCACCACAGATAAATTAACATTTCCCATGTATTATAATGCTTTGGAGCAGCAGGGCGGCCAATAAGCAGATTTAGCTCATGGAAGAAGGATCAGAAACGCGGGCTCACTGCACACGCCTCCCCGGCTCTGCATTTCCATGACACACAAACACGTGAATGCAGCATGGGAGACACTAACCCCGGCAAGACACCCCGATATCTCCGAACATATAACGACAAAAAACCTAACCCTTCCGCCCATACCAACAACTTAAATTTGTACCTGAATTTACCGCCAACGGAGCCGCCATCTTGACATACAACCACCCAGCCGCAGCGCGCCGGCTCTCCCGGGGCTGTCCCTGACAATGCCTGAAAAATTCGCTGCAACAATTCCTCACTAAAAACAGCTCCGCGACGGCCGCTTTCGCTTCTCTCTACCCGAGGACAACCTCTGCCGTAAAGCAAATCCGAGTATTGCTCGGCGCTCCGGACTTCACAAACAGTGACAGGCCCTTGCGGAAGACAGGCAACCGGGGCTCTCTTTACAGATGCCTGAAATGATCTATGAAAATATTTCGCTTAGAAACAATATCCAAACTGTATCGGCGGCGTGTATTTTCTATTAAAATAATCTATTTACAAAGAAAAGACAGGAATTCTTTAGCATTTGGTTTTAATTTTTTTAATTTCAAAGGAACGGTGCGCTGACGAGTTCGCAAAGGCTGACGGGAAATGTAGTCCAGGACGCCGTTTGTTGCATTGCTTGTTTTAGCGTATGAATTGCGCTCTGCTGTGTCCCCTGCAGCTTTCAATATTCGTCTACAAGCGCGTGATTCAGGAGCACTAATGCGTACCGGAAGCCGTGAAAGCAATAGAGTTTTAATAAAAGAAACCGTTCTGATAGGAACAATCGAGCCAGGCGCAAAGACTTTCGGGATTGTAGTCCAGGAAGCTCCACTTAATCGTTACGTTGCAAAGAGGCGTGGACTACTTTTCCCGTCATGCTCCGCGCGCTGTGCGCGGGCCTCGTTTCCCTACCCGGGCAGCTCTCGCGCATGTGCGCTGCGTTCCCCCCGCCCTCGGTTTGCCAGAACAGGAGTAATTCCCCCCTCCAATGTAAGATGGTGGTGGCCGTCTGCTGCTGAAGAATCCCCCGGACACGAGCAGCCGGGCTCCCTGCACACCCGAGCATCACCTCAGCGCACACCGAGGAGGAGGCGCCCCCTGCCGCCCGCCGCGCGCCATTACTACTGGAGAGAGAAGAGCGGCGCCAGGGTAAGAGGAGGAGGAGGGAGCGGCTGTCACCGGCCAGGCCGCGTGTCTATGTGTGTGTCCCGGGCCGCCCACACCCCCACCCCCGGAGCTATGGACGCCCTACAGGCCCCAGCTGTGACCCGGAACATCCCCCAGCCTGGCCCGCGGGCCTCACCTCCCTGCTCACAGCGCCGCCCCGGGAGTCTCTGCAGGCCTCTCACTCTGCACTTGGGTCACTCTGTGACCCCCCTTGTGTGGCATATTTACCCCCCTCACTCATTAATACCCCCCTTACACAGGCTCCTCATTCCTCTCTTACACAGTCTTCTTCCTCTGTGCTGTCATGCACAGGCTTCTCAGCTCTCCTGTATTACACAGGCTTCTACTTCTACCCCCGTCATACATTCTGCCCATCTTTACTGTCATGCACAGGCTTCTGTCTCCCTCACCCAACTGTCAGTCTTCTGCCCCCATTCCTCTGTCATGTGCAGGCTTCTCACCCTTTCTGTATAACACAAGCTTCTGCCCCATCACCTCTCAGGCATTCACACAGTTTTCTGCCCCCCTATATTACACAGGCTTCTGTTCCCCCATCTCTGTCTCATGCCCCTCTTAGCTGTCGGATTATACAGGCTTCTGCCCCTTTTCACCTGGCTGTCATCTACAGGCTTTTACTGCTTTATACACAGTCTTCTGCAACTGTCCCTCCGGATGTCATACGCAGGCTTTGGCCCCTTTCCCCCGGGCTGTCATACGCAGGCTTCAGGCTTTTTTCCCCCGGGCTGTCATACGCAGGCTTCAGGCTTTTTTTCCCCCGGGCTGTCATACGCAGGCTTCAGGCTTTTTTCCCCCCGGGCTGTCATACGCAGGCTTCAGGCTTTTTCCCCCCGGGCTGTCATACGCAGGCTTCAGGCTTTTTCCCCCCGGGCTGTCATACGCAGGCTTCAGGCTTTTTCCCCCCGGGCTGTCATACGCAGGCTTCAGGCTTTTTCCGCCCGGGCTGTCATACGCAGGCTTCAGGCTTTTTCCCCCCGGGCTGTCATACGCAGGCTTCAGGCTTTTTCCCCCCGGGCTGTCATACGCAGGCTTCAGGCTTTTTCCCCCCGGGCTGTCATACGCAGGCTTCAGGCTTTTTCCCCCCGGGCTGTCATACGCAGGCTTCAGGCTTTTTCCCCCCCGGGCTGTCATACGCAGGCTTCAGGCTTTTTCCCCCCGGGCTGTTATACGCAGGCTTCAGGCTTTTTCCCCCCGGGCTGTCATACGCAGGCTTCAGGCTTTTTCCCCCCGGGCTGTCATACGCAGGCTTCAGGCTTTTTCCCCCCGGGCTGTCATACGCAGGCTTCAGGCTTTTTCCCCCCCGGGCTGCCATACGCAGGCTTCAGGCTTTTTCCCCCGGGCTGCCATACGCAGGCTTCAGGCTTTTTCCCCCGGGCTGCCATACGCAGGCTTCAGGCTTTTTCCCCCGGGCTGCCATACGCAGGCTTCAGGCTTTTTCCCCCCGGGCTGTTATACGCAGGCTTCAGGCTTTTTCCCCCCGGGCTGTCATACGCAGGCTTCAGGCTTTTTCCCCCGGGCTGTCATACGCAGGCTTCAGGCTTTTTCCCCCCGGGCTGTCATACGCAGGCTTCAGGCTTTTCCCCCCGGGCTGTTATACGCAGGCTTAAGGCTTTTTCCCCCCGGGCTGTCATACGCAGGCTTCAGGCTTTTTTCCCCCCGGGCTGTCATACGCAGGCTTCAGGCTTTTTTCCCCCCGGGCTGCCATACGCAGGCTTCAGGCTTTTTCCCCCCGGGCTGCCATACGCAGGCTTCAGGCTTTTTCCCCCCGGGCTGCCATACGCAGGCTTCAGGCTTTTTCCCCCCGGGCTGTCATACGCAGGCTTCAGGCTTTTTCCCCCCGGGCTGTCATACGCAGGCTTCAGGCTTTTTCCCCCCGGGCTGTCATACGCAGGCTTCAGGCTTTTTCCCCCCGGGCTGTCATACGCAGGCTTCAGGCTTTTTCCCCCCGGGCTGTCATACGCAGGCTTCAGGCTTTTTTCCCCCCGGGCTGCCATACGCAGGCTTCATTCCCATACCCCCCCCCCCCCCCGGACTGTCATATGCAGGCTTCAGGGTTCCCCCCCCCGGGCTGTCATATGCAGGCTTCAGATACCCCCCCCCCCGGGCTGTCATACGCAGGCTTCCCCCCCCCCTGGTCTGTCATACGCAGGCTTCAGGCTTCCCCGCCCCCCCCCCTGGGCTGTCATACGCAGGCTTCCCCCCCCCCCCCCCCCCCCGGGCTGTCATACGCAGGTTTCAGGCTTTTTCCCCCGGCTGTCATGCGCAGATTTCAGGGCCTTTCCCCCCAGCTGTCATACGCAGGCTTCGGCCCCTTTCCCCCCGGCTGTCATGCGCAGGCTTCAGGCCCTTTTCCCCCCGGCTGTCATGCGCAGGCTTCGGCCCCTTTCCCCCCAGCTGTCATACGCAGGCTTCGGCCCCTTTCCCCCCAGCTGTCATACGCAGGCTTCGGCCCCTTTCCCCCCAGCTGTCATACGCAGGCTTCGGCCCCTTTCCCCCCAGCTGTCATACGCAGGCTTCGGCCCCTTTCCCCCCAGCTGTCATACGCAGGCTTCGGCCCCTTTCCCCCCAGCTGTCATACGCAGGCTTCGGCCCCTTTCCCCCCAGCTGTCATACGCAGGCTTCGGCCCCTTTCCCCCCAGCTGTCATACGCAGGCTTCGGCCCCTTTCCCCCCAGCTGTCATACGCAGGCTTCGGCCCCTTTCCCCCCAGCTGTGATACGCAGGCTTCGGCCCCTTTCCCCCCAGCTGTCATACGCAGGCTTCGGCCCCTTTCCCCCCAGCTGTCATACGCAGGCTTCGGCCCCTTTCCCCCCAGCTGTCATACGCAGGCTTCGGCCCCTTTCCCCCCAGCTGTCATACGCAGGCTTCGGCCCCTTTCCCCCCAGCTGTCATACGCAGGCTTCGGCCCCTTTCCCCCCAGCTGTCATACGCAGGCTTCGGCCCCTTTCCCCCCAGCTGTCATACGCAGGCTTCGGCCCCTTTCCCCCCAGCTGTCATACGCAGGCTTCGGCCCCTTTCCCCCCAGCTGTCATACGCAGGCTTCGGCCCCTTTCCCCCCAGCTGTCATACGCAGGCTTCGGCCCCTTTCCCCCCAGCTGTCATACGCAGGCTTCGGCCCCTTTCCCCCCAGCTGTCATACGCAGGCTTCGGCCCCTTTCCCCCCAGCTGTCATACGCAGGCTTCGGCCCCTTTCCCCCCAGCTGTCATACGCAGGCTTCGGCCCCTTTCCCCCCAGCTGTCATACGCAGGCTTCGGCCCCTTTCCCCCCAGCTGTCATACGCAGGCTTCGGCCCCTTTCCCCCCAGCTGTCATACGCAGGCTTCGGCCCCTTTCCCCCCAGCTGTCATACGCAGGCTTCGGCCCCTTTCCCCCCAGCTGTCATACGCAGGCTTCGGCCCCTTTCCCCCCAGCTGTCATACGCAGGCTTCGCCCCTTTCCCCCCAGCTGTCATACGCAGGCTTCGGCCCCTTTCCCCCCAGCTGTCATACGCAGGCTTCGGCCCCTTTCCCCCCAGCTGTCATACGCAGGCTTCGGCCCCTTTCCCCCCAGCTGTCATACGCAGGCTTCGGCCCCTTTCCCCCCAGCTGTCATACGCAGGCTTCGGCCCCTTTCCCCCCAGCTGTCATACGCAGGCTTCGGCCCCTTTCCCCCCAGCTGTCATACGCAGGCTTCGGCCCCTTTCCCCCCAGCTGTCATACGCAGGCTTCGCCCCTTTCCCCCCAGCTGTCATACGCAGGCTTCGGCCCCTTTCCCCCCAGCTGTCATACGCAGGCTTCGGCCCCTTTCCCCCCAGCTGTCATACGCAGGCTTCGGCCCCTTTCCCCCCAGCTGTCATACGCAGGCTTCGGCCCCTTTCCCCCCAGCTGTCATACGCAGGCTTCGGCCCCTTTCCCCCCAGCTGTCATACGCAGGCTTCGGCCCCTTTCCCCCCAGCTGTCATACGCAGGCTTCGGCCCCTTTCCCCCCAGCTGTCATACGCAGGCTTCGGCCCCTTTCCCCCCAGCTGTCATACGCAGGCTTCGGCCCCTTTCCCCCCAGCTGTCATACGCAGGCTTCGGCCCCTTTCCCCCCAGCTGTCATACGCAGGCTTCTGCCCCTTTCCCCCCAGCTGTCATACGCAGGCTTCGGCCCCTTTCCCCCCAGCTGTCATACGCAGGCTTCTGCCCCTTTCCCCCCAGCTGTCATACGCACGCTTCGGCCGCTTTCCCCCCAGCTGTCATACGCAGGCTTCGGCCCTTTTCCCCCCAGCTGTCATACGCAGGCTTCGGCCCTTTTCCCCCCAGCTGTCATACGCAGGCTTCGGCCCCCAGGCTGTCATACGCAGGCTTTGGCCCCTTTCCCCCAGGCTTTCATACACAGGCTTCAGGCCTTTTCCCCCTGGCTGTCATACACAGGCTTTGTCCCTTTTTCCCCCAGCTGTCATACATAGGCTTTGTCCCTTTCCCCCCGGCTGTCATACACAGGCTTCTGCCCCTTCCTCCCCCCCCCCCCCCCCCGGCTGTCATACACAGGCTTTGGCCCCTTCCCCCCCCCTGGCTGTCATACACAGGCTTTGCCCCCTTTCCCCCTGGCTGTCATACACAGGCTTTGCCCCCTTTCCCCCAGGCTTTTATACACAGGCTTCGTCCCCCTTCCCCTCGGCTGTCATACACAGGCTTTGTCCCTTTCCCCCCGGCTCTCATACCCAGGCTTCTGCCCCTCCTCCCCCCCCCCCCCCCCCCCGGCTGTCATACACAGGCTTTGCCCCCTGTCCCCCAGGCTTTTATACACAGTCTTTGCCCCCTTTCCCCCAGGCTTTTATACACAGGCTTTGTCCCCTTTCCCCCAGGCTTTTATACACAGGCTTCGTCTCCCTTGCCCTCGGCTGTCATACACAGGCTTTGTCCCTTTCCCCCCGACTGTCATACACAGGCTTTGCCCCCCTTCCCCCAGGCTTTTATACACAGGCTTTGCCCCCCTTCCGCCAGGCTTTTATACACAGGCTTTGCCCCCCTTCCCCCAGGCTTTTATACACAGGCTTTGCCCCCTTTCCCCCAGGCTTTTATACACAGGCTTCGTCCCCCTTCCCCTCGGCTGTCATACACAGGCTTTGTCCCTTTCCCCCCGGCTGTCATACACAGGTTTTGCCCCCTGTCCCCCAGGCTTTTATACACAGGCTTTGCCCCCTTTCCCCCAGGCTTTTATACACAGGCTTTGCCCCCTTTCCCCCAGGCTTTTATACACAGGCTTTGCCCCCTTTCCCCCAGGCTATTATACACGGGCTTCTTCTTCCTTCCCCTCTGCTGTCAAACACAGGCTCCATCCCCTTTCCCCCCCGGCTGTCATACACAGGCTGTGGCCCCTCCCCCCTGGCTGTTATACACAGGCTTGCCCCCCCCCCCCCCCCCCAGCTGTCATACACAGGCTTTGTCCCCTTTTCCCCAAGCTGTCATACACGGCCTTCTGACGCTTTGTTCCCCCGTCATACACAGGCTTCTGCCGCTTTAAACCCCCCCCCCCCCCCCCCGGTCATACACGGGCTTCTGCCGCTTTGTTCCCCCGTCATACACAGGCTTCTGCCGCTTTAACCCCCCTGTCTCCCTGTCATGTGTGACCTCCTGTCCTGCTCCTCTGTCATTGGCAGTCTCCTCACTCTGCTCCTCTGTCATTGGCAGTCTCCTCACTCTGCTCCCCTGTCCTGCTCCTCTGTCGTGCACGCTCCCCTGTCCTGCTCCTCTGTCGTGCACGCTCCCCTGTCCTGCTCCTCTGTCGTGCACGCTCCCCCGTCCTGCTCCTCTGTCCATCTTTTGCCATGTGCAGCCCCCATCCCATCTTGATCATTTGCCATACCCAGTCCCTGTTTCATCTGGTGCACCTGCCTCGGGCCCCCCTGTATCCCATTTGCCCCTCCCCACTATGGCTTTCTGTAGTCTGTTTGCTTGGTCTTGTGAGCCTCGTATCATTTATCCCGGTTATGCTGCGATAATCCTTTTTCATGAGTTTCTCCAATGTCCCTGCTAGTCTCACCCCTGTCACACCGCCTTATTTACCCATTATACTCTCTCTAATTCTCACTGTCACTGTAAACATTTTATTATCCATCCTAATATATATTCCCCCCCCCCCCCGGGACACCTTCAGGATGGCCACAGAGAGAGGCTCCTCCCCCTATAGAGGAAACACAAACTGGGACAGTGGAATAGCCCCACCCCTTCCTCCCAGACCTCAGTTTTTTGTTTTTCCTCTCCAGGACACTGCTGGTATAGCATTCGCCCAGTTTTTTATTTTCAAACCCCAGGAGAACCGGGGGATTCCTGCCGATTCCCAGGCTTTATTTACACAGGTTTTGAGGGGTCCGCCGGAGCACCACATCATTGGGACATGTGCTGGGCATTGTAGTTCCTCTGCGGGGCCCTGAGCAGCATCTGGTGGCATCACTGGTAAGCCTGGAGGCACCTTTTTCCTGGGGCTGACAGCTGGGCCCGGTGCACACGTGCGACTTCCAGGTCATGGCGCCGAGGGATGACGTCCCTTCTGGGCAGCCTGTGTTCTAGCTCCATTTTGGATAGCTGCTCAGTGAAGCAGCAGTACCCAGGGCTGTGGTGGTGGACTGCGGCGGGCTTCAGATGGTGTCCGGGCAGCAGACATCCCTGCCGATCTAGAATGGTTCCCACAGCAGCTGGGATACACAATCCTTCTGCGGCTGAGGAACTGACGGGCCGGACAAGGAGCAGGCATTCCAGGCGAACAGCTAACCAGAAGAAGATCGCTTCGAGGATACCTCATCAGGATACGCTGGTGAGACGTATTTCTGCTGATTTTTAATTCAGGAATTGATTGACTACTATAGTATAGTTCAATCCTTCCTGGGGCTGACTATGTATTTTTCTCTTAGGCCATCCTCAGGGTGGACAAAAAACAATCCGGGGGAATGCCAAACTAAAGTATCCTAGACCAGTCACACTGTGTATTAACTGCCCCAATATTTTACCTGACTTACGGAATAAATCATGTTGTCAGCCGTGTTTGGCACCTAGAATGGGGTGGGAAGCTACATTATGGAAGGAGGGGCCATGAGTTCCAATGCAGCTTCCACTTAGCAGGTGGAGACCTCCCTATCTACACACAAGGCTCCGCCAACACCAAACCCCCAGATTTGTCTTGCTGAACCCAGTCAAAGATCTTTGATGGAAGTGAAGGGGAAGCCTCATCTGATCTGTACCTCCCTTAATAAAGGATTCGGTCTGGGGGGTTCAGATGAAGAAGGTCCTCCTCTCCGGATCCGAGGAAAACCCAGTCCTCCTTGAGATAAAAATGACACCATGAATATCCAATGGGTGAATGAGTCCTTATCTGTGCAGGAAGCCATGTATCATAAGCTGTAAAGAGAGAACATTTTCTTACCTGGTTAAAAAATTTCCTTTAGAAGATGCGGACATTTCAGCCTAGGCTAAGTACCCAAAAGCTGGATGCTAGGATCGCACAGGTCTGTAGATCTTCATAATATTGAAGATTCGGGTACCCTTAGAGAGCCTATAGATCGGGGTACCAAGGGTATACTTAAAAGGGCTTGGGATGCTCTAGCTTTTTCACGTAACCTAGGAATTTGGTTAAATAACCTTAAGGGTTAAGTTGAAGGATATACACCTAGACAGGTCCTGCTAGACACGCTACCAATGGAGTTGCAGACTTCCTTAGAAGAGCTCCCCTGCTGCAGGGTGAATAGGTGTTTAATCAGCTAATATTTCTTCATATAGTGGCAAGATGTGGTCTTCCTCAAACCTATTTGCCGCAGCTGAAATGTCATCGGTTTTTATCTTGAAGGAAAGAGGACGGAGCCCTGGGGATAGATGCCTTAGCCCATCCTTGGCACTTCCATCTCATATATGCCTTTCCCCCGTTCACGCTAATGCCGCAGGTAGTATGAAAGATCGCATCAGAGTACACCAGAGTCATCCTTATAGCTCCTGCCTGGCCAAGAAGAAGCTGGTTCTCCATCCTCAGAAGTCTGTTGGCAGAAGATTACTGGGAACTTCCTCTGATTCCGGACCTGCTTTCCCAGGGCCCAGCTTACTAGCAAAACCTAAGAAGTCTGAAGCTGTCGGCATGGATACTGAATGGGAGATCCTTAAGGGTCTATCCCATAGAGTTATTGAAACTTTAATAGCAGAAGGTTGGCTACTAGAAGAATTTATGTAAAGATCTGGAAAAGATTCTCTTTGTTCTGAGAAGTTAACAGTCTGAAGAAGAATCTCACTGCCACAGTTCTGGAGTTTTTACTGGAGGATTTTGAATTGGGATTAGCAGTAAGTGCACTCCAAACACAGGCCTCAGCCCTATCTGACTTCTTAGGCAAGTGCCTCAGAAGTGAGGGTTTGATTAATAGATTTATTGCCATAGCTAGGAAAAGACCTGTTCCTTGGGGTCGAGTACCCTCTTGGAACCTATCTTTGGTTCTGAGGGGCTTAGTCAAACCCCCTTTGAACCACTGGGGGAGGCTACAGACAAGTTTTTATCCCTTAAAACTAGTTTCCTCCTAGCCATTACTTCTGCTAGAAGGGTTAGTGACCTTCAGACTCTCTCCATGCGGGAACCTTACTGTATGGAGTCATTCTTTAGCCAGATCCCTTAAATTTGCCCAATATGTCCCTCTAAATTTCAATGTACTCAATATGTTTTTACCTTTGTCTACACTGGATTTAGAGTTGAATGAGGATAATGCTGAATCTCTAGATGTCTGTAGATGTCTTATATCCTACTTAGAACGTACTCATGATTTCCATAGAACAGATCATTTATTTGTTTCCTTTTGGGCCAGAATAGGGGTCTCCCTGCCTCTAGGAATACCACCATTGCTAAGATGGATTAGACAGACCATGTCCTTGTCGTATAGCTGTATGGATACTCCACATCCTTATATTTTAGCTCATTCCACAAGAGCGGTCTCAACATCTTGGGCAGAAAAGAAGGGGGCTTCTATTGATTATATTTGTAAAGCTGCCACATGGTCTTCGCCCCCAACACATTTTTAAAACATTACCGCCTAGACTTATTATTTGATGAGCAACAACCCTTGGTAGAAAAGTTCTACAAGCAGTATGCCACCCTTAGGAATGCATTTCCTGTTTGTCCTTTCCGTGGCCGTCCTAAAGGATGAGGGTAGAAAATCCCCGTAACCGTGCTTCAGGACGGCCCATACAACCCTCCTGATTAATTCAGCGGTTACTTGTGTTAATGTTCTTGCTTAATACTGAGGTCTGGGTGGAAGGGATGGGGTTTTTAAACTGTCCCCGTTTGTTTTTTTTCTAGGGGGGGAGCCTCTCTCTTTCTGTGGCCATCCGGAAGGACTCATAGAAACACTGTTACCAAACTGAGATTTTTCCTGTTCTTCACCTCCTACTTCTGTAGGCCTCTCCCTACCATACTCTATAGCACAACATGTCACGGCCTCCAAAACTCCCATTGACCTTCGGTCTCTGCTTCATTTTGTCAGCCTCCTGGCTTGGGTGCATGCATTTTTAAAAAAATATCCCTGTCATTTTACCATCCGCTCATTAAAGTGGACCAAAACCCAGGACTTTGACTATCCTGTGTTTTGGTCCTTTCCCCTGGGGCACCCCGATCGGGGGAGCCCCGCTGTGTGAAACCCCCCAGATCGCCTGAAGAAACTCTCACCTCTTATCGTTCCTACAGAGCATGTGCGGCCGCTCGTTCAATCAGCGCACTCGTTTCCCCCACTTCCCTGTTAGAGGGAAGCGGGGGTGCGGCTGCCAGGGTGCTTGGAGCCGCTGGATTTAGACGCCGCCTTAGATGGCGTGATGTCGGTGGCTCTGAGCGCGCTGGTGGCTGCATCCACCATTTCCATCTAACAGGAAGCGTGCCCGTGCCGGCTATTCACAAATGGCTTGTCGGGCACGTGCCCTGCTAGAGGGATAGCAGGGATGCAGCCCACGCATGCGCCATTGGGGCGGAAACAAAGGTGAGGGGAAGGGCCACCTGGGGGGGGGTTTCACACAGTGGGGCATCCTGATTTTGGATGCCCCGGGGGACGGAATCGATTGGCCCGGGAATCTTATAGAGCTGGGTTTTGAGCCACTTTAAAGTGGACCACAACTTTTGTATATCAGTTGGCCCTTTTCCTAGGGGAATCCCGTTTTGGGATGTCACATGCACAGCCATTATTATTATTATTATTGTTTATATAGCGCCATCATCTATACATTGTTATGCGGTGAAATGTTTATTCCGACTGCTCGAGGCTACAAGTAAGAGTGCAAATGAGGAGAAATTACATAGTATTACATAGTGCTTGGGGCTTAACTGAAGTGGCCATACTGGAAGTGACACTGTGCAATTGTGCTTTGTCTGAGAGACTGGGTGATAATTAGGTTTAATTGATAGGTTATATTATGATTAGACGTAGTCGCGGAAAAAGCAATTAAAATTAACTTTTAAAGTGGACCAGAAGTGCCTATGAGTGAATTTAGGAGAGGGGCTGTACATGTGTGCCGTGTCTGTGAGACTGGTAATTAGACTCCAATATCAGAGAGTTAGATTATGATACATGGTCATTGAAAAAAGAGCTTACATACAGTCTGCTTTAAAGTGGAACAAAACCCAGCAGTTTCTAAAAGATTTCCATGGCAGCCACTGGCTCAGCTCTTCCCATGGGTATCCCGATGGGGATTCCTCGCTGTGTGAAACTCCCGTAGGGCTCCCATAAAAACTCACCTTTCCCTGCTCCATTGACACTTGTGCGGGATCTCATCCAATGAGAGATGCCTGCTATGACTACGTCAGACGACACTCGTTTACGGTGGTAGGCGCAAGCTGCCACATCCCTGGCAGCAGGTGCGCGCTCCCGTCCCAGCCATTCAGATAGGCTAAGACAGGAGCACGCACACGGCCAGGGACTCGGCAGCGTTGGCTTCCCTAGTAAATGAGAGCCGTCTGCCGAACTAGGTGGTCATATCAGACAGCTCTTATGGGACGGGAGCCCGTGCATGAGCTGTTGGAGCCTGGGCATGTGAGTTTTTTTCTGGCTTCCTGAGGGGTTCACACATCGGGGCATGGAACAAAACCTGGAAAAGTAATTCACAGGTTTTGTTCTGCTTTAAAGCGGACCTTCAGCGTCAATTAATGAAAACCCAAACCCTTAAAAACTGATTCCGCATAATCTAAAATTAATATATTTTATTTTTAGTCACTTTTTATTCTTTTCCCCTGCTGGGCTGCAACTCTGTTAAGGACTCTAGGATACGGGCGCCACCATCTTGCCTCAGTAGCATCACATACTGAGGAGAGGGGTCAAAAGTACATAGCTGTGTTTTGCACAGACAGAGCAGAGCTGGGGTCAGGAAAAGGACAGCAATCCCAGAATGCAACAACACCCATATTTTGAAAAATGGGCGTTTCGATCCATGCAGGGCATCCTAATTGCAGATGCACCCGCTTGCCTTACCATAAAAATCCCGCGTTCTGATTGGTGTGATCTGAGTGTGACTGCACCAGCCAGTCAGAGCTCTGGATTTCTCTGGGGGGCCGAGAAGTAAGGTAAGGTAAGATCTCCCGTTCTGCACCGGTAACGTAAGCAGGGACATCCGCAATTGGGACGTCCCCCTACGCTTTGAACAACTTAAAAAAAAATGGGTGTCAAGAACATGGCTGAGTCAGCAGAAATCAAAGATATGCACAGAACTGGCACTTATGACGGGCGAGGGATTGTGGTGTGTGTGTGTCTGAAGATACAGCGCTGTGCTTGAAAACTTTGTGAGCAAACATGGCCCATGCTGTTTCTGTCTGGCATGACAGAACTTTTTGAATTTACAGGATTGTACGCAATATGTGTTTGCTCACAAAATATTTCAAGCGCAGGGCTTCACGCATCGCAGTCCTTCACGCCGAATAAGAGCATATCTTATATGTTTCCCACACCCTGTACATACAGATTGCCCACATTAAAAATCATCCTACCTGCATCTACTGCATGTTATGAGCCTTTAAACACCCAAGATGGCGGCTCATGGGGCTTCAGGCAGCATGAAAACAGGAAGTGTCTTATCACTGTGTCGCTCTGCATTCTGGGATTGCTGACCTTTTCCTTACCCCAGCTCTGCTCTGCTATAACCCCGCCTCCTGTACTTTATACTGCTCTCCTCTCCTCTGTATGTGTAATGCTTCATGCTTCTGAATTAAGACGGCGGCTCCCGTATCCTAGAGTCTTGAAAAGAGTTGCAGCCCATTGGGGGAAAGAATAATAAGTAAGTGACTAAAAACTTAAAATATATTAATTTTATATGCTGGAGAATTTTAAGGATTTGGGCTTTTCATGAAATCATGCTGAAGGTCCTGTTTAAAGTGGACCAACACCCAGGGGGGGATCGGCCCGGGAATCTATAAGGTTCCCGGGCCGATCAGATCCCTCCCCGCGGGGCATCCGAAATCGGGATGTCCCCCGGGGTGAAACCCCCCAGGAAGCTCAGAAACCTTACCTTAACCCCGTTCCAACGGCGCGGGCCGCAGCCGCGTCTCGCGTTCCCCTGTAGCAGGGCGCGCGGCCGGCGCGGGCGCGCTCCCTGTTAGAGGGGAACGCGAGACGCGGCCTCCAGCGCTCAGAGCCGCTGTGGTTGGACGCCGCTTGTACGTGCATACCACAGCGGCTCTGAGCGCTCTGATTGGACGAGCGCCCGCGTAGGAGCGTGGTGAGGTGAGTGTTTCCGGGCATCTGGGGGGTTTCACACAGCGGGGCACCCCCGATCGGGGTGCCCCACTGAAGTGGACCAAAACCCAAAATCCTGGGTGTTGGTCCACTTTAAGTTCTGTGCATAGCATTTATAGGGATTTCTGCTGAATCAGCAAGTCTTGTGACCGTGAAGTGGAAAAAAGAGTACAGAAGTAAAAAAATTTTGAGGTATAAAGTATATGGGTGAAATGTTTCCAGGACTGGATTATGAGGGTGGTCTCCACCAACCTTTAGGTTATGGTCTGGTCCAGGAGGCTACTCAGTCTTTGGCCCGCAGGGCCAGCAACTAAGCTATCGGCGGCAGTGGGGGCACACCTGGAAAAGCCTTTTTTTGTTTTTGCAAACCTGCAGCCAAAGCCCCCACAGGGCAGAACAGAGTCTAGAGCTGCAAAGCCACCATCAGCAATGCTACAGTGATGGGTGTGTGTCCCCCCTCCCCCTCCCACCTTTTTTTTTTCCTGTGGGGCATCCCTTGGGGGTATCCTGGGTGGGGCCTGTTAGCCCTTCTCCCGTGTTGGCCGATTGTGTCTTGTTGATAATCACCATATGGAGGCTTCTGGGGATAGCGAGCTTGGGGGCCCTTCAGGGCAAGCTCGGCTGTGTCTCATGTGCGGGGCATGCCTTTGAGTGGTTGCGGCGCGGTTTGTATTCCGTGCGCCCAAAGTGTCATTGCGGATCAGGTTGGGCCGAGCGCTTCTCTACCCAGTCCTGTTCTTCCTGCAGCTTCGCCTACTCCCCCACGCCTGCATTTAGCTCCCAGCGAGGGGGAAGCCAGCAGGGGGTCTCATTCGGACCTGGCGCTGCGCGTGGCCAGCATTGAGCGGCAACTGGCCCGTCCGGCCGCCGGCAAGGCCTCTAGAAAAAGAGGCACCTGGATACGGACTTGTCCCTCTTTGCCGACAATGATGAGGTTTATGATACCTATGGCGGAGGGGGATACCATGAAGGAGGGGGAATTGTTCTGTGATTCTGATTCCTTTGGGGATCGTCATGGCGAGTCTGATAGCGAACCAGGGTCGTCCTCAGACGAGGATTCTAGGCTCCCGGATGATACCGATAGGCTTTTGTCGGCCGTTTTTGATACTTTACACATTGTTCCCCCTAAGGCGGCAAAGAAGAAGCAGGGTGAGCTCTTCCTTCCTGACAAGCAACGCTTAGAGTTCCTGGAGCAGGGACATTTTTCCAATATGGTCCTCAAAGAATGGAAACGGCCTAACAGGTTGCCCTTGGTGCCCAAGGGACTGGATAGAAGGTATACCTTCTCGGCTGACTTGGTTCACTGCTGGTCTTGTCCCCCCGAGGTGGACGCCCCCGTCCTGGGGCTGTCCAATACTTCTATTATGCCGTCTCCTGACACCACTACCTTGCGCGATAATGCCGACCGGCGTATAAATCTACTAGCCTGTCATGCCTTTAGCTTTTTTGGGGACGGGCTTATGGCCGGTCTTTGCTGCGGCTATTGTTGTTATTGCACTTAAGAAGACGGTTAGGCACCTTGCCAAAGCTGCCAGATCTCGCAAGCGAGAGGATGACTACAAGGACCTTTTGCTTTGCTCTGACCTTATTGCTTTTGTGCTGTCTGCCATGGATGATGCCGTCCGGCTTGGTGGTAGGGCCTCTGTCCTGTTGGTTGCCATGCATAGGTCCGCCTGGCTGCGTCAGTGGGCGGCTGCCGCTAAGAATTCCCTCACCGGGCTTCCCTTCACGGGGACTCCTTTTTTTGGGGAACGTCTTGATGTTTTGACCAAGGAATGGTCGGCTCCCTCGGCGTAGAAAGCATTCTCGGCCCTTTCAGGGGTCCTCATTTCGCCCTCCCCTCGGGGGACGCGGATCTTCCTTCACAGGTAGCCGCAGAGACTCTTGGGGATGGGGCAGATCCCGTGGTCGCCCTGGTCTCTCCTGGGGTTCCAAGCCCCCCACCAAGGTTCCTCAGGCATGAGGGGGCACCCTCACCCATCACGTCTGGAGACAACGCGTCTCGGATCGGTGGATTCATCAGATTCCGGATCTCCCAAAATCCAGTGACGGCACAGGGCCTGCGGTTGGCCGTCCAACATCTTCTGTCATCCAGAGTGGTTTGCCCTGTGCCCCTTCAGGAACGGGGTTGGGGCTTCTACTCCAATCTGTTCACGGTGCCCAAGAAGGACCGCTCCCTGAGACCCATCCTGGATTTAAAGGGTCTCAACAGATTTGTCAGGGTCAAACACTTCCGCATGGAGACCTTACGGTCGGCGGTGATCTCTCTTCGGCCAGGCGACTTTATGACCTCTGTGGACATCTTGGATGCCTACCTGCACGTTCCTATCTTCCTAGGGCATCAGAAGTTCCTGAGGTTCGCTCTGGGGGATCTGCACTACCAGTTTGTGGCCTTGCCGTTCGGTATCACTTCGGCCCCTCGGGTGTTCACCAAGGTGCTGGCAGGTGTCATGTCCCTTCTGAGGAGCCAGGGCATTCGCATTCTTCCTTATTTGGACGACCTGTTGATTGCTGCTCCATCTTTTCATCAGACCGAGAGGGATGCTCCGGTGGTTGTGTCCACCCTAGAGTCCTTCGGTTGGGTGATCAATTATCCCAAGTTTTCGCTCACTCCGGCATTGGTGAGGTCCTTCCTGGGCATGACGCTGGATACTTCTCAGGTCAAGGTTTTTCTTCTTCAGCAGAATGTGGAGGGCCTTCAGATTCAGGCGCGAGCCCTGCTGTCGTGTCCTCATCCCTCCATCCGTCTGGGGATGCAGTTGGTGTCTTGCTTCGAGGCGGTACCCTTCGCCCAGTTCCACATGAGACCTCTTCAGTTGAATCTCTTTACCATTTGGGATGGGAAACAGGAATCCCTGGAGCAGGAATTCGCTCTGTCCCCTCTGGCCAGACAGTCCCTCTCGTGGTGGTTGGACTTGGAGGAATCTTCTAGCGGGCAGGTCCTTTCTACCTCCGTGCTGGGAGATTGTCACCACGGATGCCAGTCTGACCGTTTGGGGAGGGTTTTGGCACTCACTGAAGTTCCAGGGCCAGTGGGGCCCTCAGGAGGCCCACACGCCAATCAATCTCCTGGAGCTGAGGGTGATCAGGTTGGTTCTCTTCCAGTTGACTCCCCACCTTCGGGGTTGTGTGGTCCAGGTCCGTTCGGACAATCAGACGGCTGTGGCTTACATCAATCATCAGGGCGGGACTCGGAGGAAGCGAGCCTTCAAGGAGGTGTCCCTGATATTGTCTTGGGCAAAGGAGAATGTTC
Organism: Gastrophryne carolinensis; assembly: GCA_027917425.1. NCBI lineage: Eukaryota > Metazoa > Chordata > Amphibia > Anura > Microhylidae > Gastrophryne > Gastrophryne carolinensis. The sequence continues at coordinate 41,177,712 of CM051238.1, forward strand.
CCTGCATCTCAGCGGTTTACATCCCAGGGGTGGAGAACCAGGAGGCGGGCTCCCTGAGCAGGGGGACGTCTCGTCTGGGGGAATGGTCCCTCGACAACAAGATCTTTCATGCCCTGTGTCTCCGCTGGGGTCAGCCGGACGTGGACCTGTTTGCGTCCCGTCACAATTGCAAGCTCCCGAGATTCATCTCTCTGTCAAGAGATCTGCTGGCCTTCGCCACGGACACTCTAGCCATTCCCTGGACGGATTTCCGGCTCCTCTATGCGTTTCCTCCATTTCCTTTCCTGGGGCGGGTGCTGTGCAAGATAGCCCAGGAGGGGGTACCAACCATTCTGGTGGCCCCCCGCTGGCCGAGGAGAGTATGGTTCGCGGACGTCGTCCAGATGGCGGTGGATCACTTCATCATGCCTGACGATCCAGGGCTTCTCACTCAAGGACAGTTGCGCCATCCCAATTTACGAGTGCTGGCTTTGACGGCTTGGCTGCTGAAACCTCCATCCTGATGGATAAGGGATTGCCGGCCTCGGTAGTCAGTACTATGATTCTGTCTCGGAAGAAATCTTCCTCTTTGATTTATTATAGGGTCTGGCATGCTTACATTGCCTGGTGCGAGTCTAAGTCTTTTCCTTGTCCCACTTTCTCCATTTGTAGGATTTTGGAGTTTTTACAACATGGTCTAGAGTCGGGTCTACAACTGAGTACCCTCAAAGGACAGGTTTCGGCCTTGGCAATTTTTTTCCAAAGATCCTTCGCTAACCAGCATCAGGATAAGGTAGTGTTCTGTCTTAAACCGGAATTCTTGCCCAAGGTTGTATCTGCCTTTCATCTCAATTAGGACATTGTCTTGCCTTCCTTGTGTCCTGCCCCTTCTAATTCTAAGGAATTGAGCCTTCATTCTCTGGATGTGGTCAGGGCGCTCAAATATTATTTGGTCGCCACTGAGTCTTTTCGGAAGTCGGATTCTCTGTTTGTCCTCCCTGCCCGGCCTAGGAAGGGCTTGCCTCCAGCCAAATCCACTATCAGCAAGTGGATCAGACAGGCGGTGGTGCAAGCATACTCTGCCAAGGGGAAGGAACCCCCTTTTCGTGTTACTGCTCACTCCACTAGGGCTATCGGTGCCTCTTGGGCTATTCAGCACCAGGCTTCAATTGAGCAGGTTTGTAAAGTTTTACAAGGTTGATGTTAGGGCCTCAGCTGATACTGTTTTTGGACGCAAAGTGCTTCAGGCAGTAGTGGCTTGAACCTCCTACCGTTGCTCACTGGGGATCCCACCCTTTGTTGGATGTCCCATATGTGAAGAATTTACAGATGAAGCAACCCGTGCTGGATTCCAGAAAAATACAATTCTGTGATTACTCACCTGTAGAATTGATTTTATGGTAATCCAGCACGGGTTGCTTCATTATTGTTGTTATCCTCTTTTGCCTTTTTATGGTGATGTTTGTTGAGAGAGTTCTTTTTTTAGTTGGCTATGTTTTCCTATCATGGTATTGCCTCCCGGCTTCTTGCATTACTGCTTTTCAAACACTGGGTCTTCTGGGTAATTCCTGCCCTTTTATGGGCCGGAGGAGCCACAAGTCTTCCTGCAGTCGACTGCGCCACCTGGTGGCGGATTACCCAAATGTGAAGAATTTACAGATAAAGCAACCCGTGCTGTATTACCATAAAATGAATTCTACAGGTGAGTAATCACAGAATTTTTTTTTTTATTTTTTTTCAATTAAAAATGAAATTTAATTAAAAAAAAATCAAAATATATCGTCTTTTAGACAGAATCAGGATATATCGAATCGTCCTACGTGTATCTCGATACATAACGTATCACCAGAGTCTTGCAAATTCACACCCCTAATATCCATGCTGCTTCATCATGGCATGACGTTCCTAACACTCTGTTATCTAGGAGGAATGTGGAGCATTGGAAGTCAGAACCCCCCCCCCCCCCCCCCCCCCCTCCATACTGTGCTCCTGGCTTCTTTCCTCTATGCATCGTCTATTTTCAGGAGGTACGTGATGACACATTATTGCGTGACATGCCACTTTCCAATCATAGCCCTCTGCCACCTCCTATGCTAGACGCAGAGCGACGAGCTGCCCTCACGCGCTCCTGTACCATGTGTATGTGGACTTTCCATATGACCGATGTTAGTCTCTGATAATGAGCAGAGAAGTTCGGCAGCTCTCCGTCCTCCTCGCACACTGAAGTCAGCCTGATGTAATGCGGCTGGTGATGTGTACACACTGACTTGACGTGACCTTTGTGTCGCTTACTGTATTGCCGGAAGAAGCTCATCGGGCAGATTAAATTCTGTGCTTGTGTCTAAAGGGCATCAATGCCCAGTTCTTAGTATTTTGCTTTAGTAAACCCCTCACCCTGTTTACTAGCAGTTCCAGCTGCTGAATGCCGAGTCCCGGAAGCTTGGTTGTCAGAACACTTCTGGCATATTCAGCAAATCGGACATTGAAAACACCAGATCTCAGCATTGTGTGACTGATTTGTTTAGAGTGACCTAAATGTCCAGATAAACTTTTGATCTGGCAAGGGGGGCATCCCTAAATTGCTACTAACTCCATCCTCCCTGTCCAGACAAGCTAACCTTATTTACCTGCCAGCCCACAGACTTGTATAACAGGAGTTTTGCAGGCTGCAATGGTGGTCCTGGCTTCAGGGCTGTTAGCCAGCCCTACCCAACAGCCTCATTGCACATCCCTGCTGCAAGTGGCGTCTACCAGCGAAACGTGTTTTTGACGCTCGTGTGTGTTATGGGCTGGTCAGGAGCATGCCTTATAGCAAATAAGGTTACTATATGAAACTGGGACCATGCTCCTGACTAAGCTAAGCTTGTAAGACTTTGAGGGTTTGAACCTGCACTGTAGGATTGCTAAGTGAGGTTTTTTTTTTTCTTTTTTATATTGTCTGGATTGTCCAAGCAGACCTACGCCCTACATTTAAATCAGACCTTCAGCATGATTTATTGAAAAGCCCAAACCTGTAAAAACTATTCCCCAGCATCTTAAATTAATATATTTTAAGTTAGTTAGTTAGTAACTTATTCTTTCCCCCACCGGGCTGCAACTCTTTCAGGACTCTAGGATACGGATGCTGCCATCTTAACTTAGAAGCATCAAACATACTGAGGAGAGGAAAGCGGGATAAAGTGCAGGGGGTGGGGTTATAGCTGTGCTTTGCACAGAGCAGAGCTGGGTTAAGGAAAAGGACAACAATCCCTGAATGCAGAGCAACACAGTCAGAAGACACTTCTTGATGCTCCATGAGCCGCCATCTTGGATGTTTAAAGGCTCATAACATGCAGTAGATGCAGGTAGGATGATTTTTATTGTGAGCTATGTACAGGGTGTGGGAAACATTATATAAGATATACTCTTATTCAGGGTGAAGGTCCACTTTAAAAAGAAACAGCACCCAGAATTTTCACCCTCCTAGGTGGTGCACCTTTCCAGCAGGGCATCCCAATTTGGAATACCCCACTATGTAAAATCTCATGAATTGACCAGAAATACCCGCCTTCTGGCGATTCTGCAGCACATGCGCATTTTACCTGGGCAATCGGCGCTCACCTTAAATTCACCTTCTTAGCCAACCTGTCAAATCGGCTAGAAAAGATGATAGGAAAGATGCCTCCTCTGTGCCGGCCTTTTAGATATGGCTGGTGTGGGTATCTGCCTCAACTAAGTGTATAGCTGGCATGCAGCCCAATGATGAGGAATGCCCCAATAATGAGGGAATCCTCTTTAAAAGAAGGGAAGCGAGTCCCTGCCAGACAAGGCCTGAAATTAAAGCACACTTCATCATTTCATGAAAAGCCCAAACCCTTAAAAATCTAAAATGTTTATATTTTGTGTTTTTAGTCACTTTTTATTTTTTCCTCCGCTGGGCTGCAACTCTGTAGAGGACTCCAGGTTACGGCGCCGCCATCTTGCCTTAGAAGCATTACACACACACTGTGGTGAGGACAGCTGGGTAAAGCGCAGGGGGGACGGGTTATAGCTGTGCTTTGTACAGACAGAGCAGACCTGGGATCAAGAGAAGGACAGCAAACCCAGAATGCAGAGCGGCACAGTCAGAAGACACTTCCTGTCTGCAGGCAGCCTGATGCTCCATGAGCCACCATCTTTAATGTTTAAAGGCTCAGAATACGCACTAGATGCAGGTAGGATGATTTTCAATGTGGGCAATCTGTATGTACAGGCTGAGTGCAGGTCCGCTTTAATATTTTCCATCTGCCCATTGCTACCTTTTCCGTCTACCTGTGTCGACCTCTACATGAAAGGCCTGTGAACATGAGATGATGATGATGATGATGATGATGATAATAAAAAATTAAAAAACTGCTTGCCCTAACTCCTCTCATGTGCCAGATACCTCCCATTGCTTTTCAGGGTAATTAAACTCCTGTTCAGATGGGGAATATGTATAGTGTTGGTTATAAGCTGGTTCTAACTCCTTTTCTAAATGACTTGCTCTGGAGTTCAGCTTTAAAGGACAAAACCTGGCCTGAGGCTTTGATGTAATCTCTATTAGTCACCCTTTTGACCAGTTGTTGAATCATCTTTCCTTGGCAGTGAAGTTGTTGCTTTTATGCCTGTTCATACTGTATTCTACTTCCCCTATGTACGGTACTTTGCACACTTAATTCTCTTGATTATTGGATTCACATGAATTTAAACCAGAACATTTCTTTATTTTTGTTTTTGCAATTTCAGCAAATTCTGTCACCAGGATCAGGTAAATGGGGAAGGGGGACAGTGCTTCCATTGGCTATGCAGGTGAGACAATATGTGGTAGCCTTATGGCTTTGGGAACAAGTCATTGAAAAGCTATGACCTGGGGGCTATTACTCATGTAGCCTACAGTGAAGGGGACAATCATCGCTTTAGCAAGATGAATGTATTGAGAACTGTCATATCATCATGTCATATATGAAGACAATATACTTGGGACTGTTATTCCATTGGTCTTAGAGATGAGGGGACAATATACCGTACCTGGGACTGTTGTTCCATTGGTCATGGAGATTAGGGGACAATATACCTGGGACTGTTGTTCCATTGGTCATGGAGATTAGGGGACAATATACCCGGGACTGTTGTTCCATTGGTCATGGAGATTAGGGGACAATATACCTGGTACTGTTATTCCATTGGCTGTGTAGGTGAGTGGGCAATATACCTGGGTCTGTTATTCCATTGGTCATGGCGGTAAGGGGACAATATACCTATAATTGTTATTCCATTGGTCATGGATATGAGGGGACAATATACCTAGGACTGTTATTCCATTGGCTGTGGGGGTGAGTGGGCAGTATACCTGGGACTGTTGTTTTATTGTTCATGGAGGAGAGGGGGCAATAAACCTGGAGGTGTTATTCCATTGGTCATGGAGGGGAGTGGGCAGTATACCTGGGACTGTTGTTCTATTGGTCATGGAGTAGAGGGGGCAATAAACCTGGAGGTGGTGTTCCATTGGTCATGGAGGGGAGTGGGCAGTATACCTGGGACTGTTGTTCTATTGGTCATGGAGGACAGGGGGCAATAAACCTGGAAGTGTTATTCCATTGGTCATGGAGGTGAGGGGACGATATACCTGGAATTGTTCTATTGGTCATGAAGGAGAGGGGGCAATAAACTGGAAGTGTCATTTCATTGGTCGTGGAGGGGAGTGGGCAATAAACCTGGAGGTGTTATTCCATTGGTCGTGCAGGGGAGTGGGCAATAAACCTGGAAGTGTTATTTCATTGGGAGTGGAGAGGAGTGGGCAATAAACCTGGAAGTGTTATTTCTTGGTCATGGTGATAAGAGTGCAGTGGACTGCATACTGTATTTCATTGGGCATGGAGGTGAGTGGGCAATAAACCTGAAAGTGTTATTCCATTGGCTATGAAGGAGAGAGGGCAATAAACCTGGAAGTGTTATTCCTTTGGTCGTGGAGGGGAGAGGGCAATAAACCTGGAAGTGTTATTCCTTTGGTCGTGGAGGGGAGTGGGCAATAAACCTGGAAGTGTTATTCCTTTGGTGGTGGAGGGGAGTGGGCAATAAACCTGGGAGTGTTATTCCATTGGCCATGCAGGTAAGGGTGCAATGGACTACATACTGTATTTCATTGTGCATGGAGGTAACAGAAGAGTGGACTGGGTATTTCCCTTGGTCATCGGGGTAAGCTGGCAATAGGCTGAGTTTTGTTATCCCTAATGTGGCTTATGATTACTTGTGACTTTTTATTCTCAGGCTTTTTTCTCATGATTTTTTTCTACCATGAGAATTGTTTTCAACTCTTATTGAATCAAGGCCCATGGATAGGTTTGCTAGCTGAACAAATGGAATCCTCCCATCCAGTCACTTGGGTAGTAAGGACTGCTGGTCGAGGTGTGCAGGGGGGGCATTATTATATTTGATTATTCAGCATATCTACCTGTGAGGCTTTAACTGGACTGATTTAATGAAAAGCCCAAACCCTAAAAAAACTATTCCCCAGCATCTAAAAATAATATATTTTTAGTCACTTATTATTCTTTTACCTACTGGGCTGCAACTCTGATCAAGACTATAGGATACGGGCGCCGCCATCTTGACTCAGAAGCATCACACATACTGAAGAGAGGAGAGCGGGATAAAGTACAAGGGGCGGGTTATAGCTGTGCTTTACACAGACTGAGCAGAGTTGTGTTCAGGGAAAGGACAGCAATCCCAGAATGCAGAGCAGCACAGTCAGCAGACACTTCCTGTCTTCAGGCTGCCTTATGCCCCATGAGCTGCCATCTTAGATGTTTAAATGCTCATAACATGCATTAGATGCAGGTAGGGTGGTTTTATAATGTGGGCATGTCTGTATGTACAAGGTGTGGGAAACATATAAGATAGGATCTTATTCAGGGTGAAGGTCCGCTTCAAGCACAGCAGGGTTGGCATTGGAAGCTTGATGTGTGTGGATAATCCAGCATATGAGTTTCGGGCAGGATGGGTGAGTGGCCATAATTATCGCTCATTGTGAACTGAGGTAAAGGGGAGATGGCTTCGCCTAGTCGTGGTGTTCTGCATATTCCTGAGATAAGTTTGGGTCCTATCTGCAAAGCAGAGCTGGGTGAGAAGTCTGCATAGAAATGTGTTCTGGTAAAGCAGCGCACACGGATCTTGTCCCGTCCTCCAAAATTCTTTGACCTCCGCATGTCATGTAAAGCGGACCTTTATCCTGAATAAGAGCTTATCTCATGTTTTCCCCACCCTGTACATACAGATTGCTCACATAAAAAAGCATCTACTGCATTTTCTAAGCCTTTATACATCCATGATGGAGGCTGCCTGCAAACATCGAGTGTCTTCTGGCTGTGCCGCTCTGCATTCTGGGATTGCTGTCCTTTTCCTGACCCCAGCTCTGCTCTTGCTTTGAGCAAAGCACAGCTATAACCCCCCCCCCCCCCCCCCCCAACCCCATACATTTGCCCCCCTCTCCTCAGTATCTGAGTCTGGAACAGAGTTGCAGCCCGGTGGGTAAAAGAATAAGTGAGTGACTAAAAACTTAATATATATTTATTTTAGATGCTGGGGAATAGTTTTTTAAGGATTTTGGCTTTTCATTAAATTACACTGAAGGTCTGGTTTAATTGCCCTGGGGAGGGATGCATATGAGCACTTTTTTTTGTGGTGTTCTGATTTAAGCCATTTTTGACTGTTGGTTAACCATGAATCCTATGCCATGTGTGTTTGTTGTCTATGGAGGTGGAGATATAATAAAGCTGTCTATTGCCGATAGATCTTCTTTATCTGCTTATTTCTATTGCTGTATAGAAGCTGTTGGGGGGGGGGGGGGGGGGGGTTGAGGTTTCTTTCCGTGAGACAACTTTGTGAAAAGGTTTTTGTTGCTAAACAAGTGTATCCCCTCCACCCACCCAACTGCTGCGCTGGTTGCCATGACTCTGCTAAAGCCATGTGTATAGGCAGGAGACCCAAATATGTGTGAGGTTTAACCGCTTGAGGGAAACAAGGCCTTAGGCTGACTACAGAATGACCAACAGGCCTAGCTTGAAATGACCGTTGAAAGGCGGTTGCTTTGCTCCCATTCCAGGAGCAAGGCCTACCAATCGGTAGGCATCTCTTTACAGACATCCAGGAAGTAAGAGATCTCCTTTAATGCCTCATTCCCTGTTTAGACATCTGTATTTCTATAAAAATAAGGGCAGCATTAGGGGCAGCTACTGTAGATCTGCTTTGAAATTTGTAGCGGCACAGGGACACCATTATGTAAAGGTCACACGTCCTGAGCCAGTTCTATCTCTGTTCTGCGTAACAAAAGGGCCGTACAAGGTACTGCCTCGGTGTCTTTAAAGTGGACCAACACCCAGGATTTTGACTATCCTGGGTTTTGGTCCACTTCGGTGGGGCACCCCGATCGGGGGTGCCCCGCTGTCTGAAACCCCCCAGAAAGCCCCAAAAAACTCACCTCTCCCCGCTCCCACGTGACCGCGCCAGCCAATCACAGCGCTCAGAGCCGCTGTGGTATGCGCGTCCAAGGCCGTCTGGACGCGCATACCAGCTCAGCTGGCTCTGAGCGCTGGAGGCCGTGTCTTGCGCTTCCCTCTAACAGGGAGCGCACCTGCACCGGCCATTCACAAACGGCCGGCGCGGGCGCGCGCCCTGCTAGAGGGAAGCGCGAGACGCGGCTCGCGCATGCGCCGATGGAACGGGGCTGAGGTAAGGTTTGTGGGCCTCCTGGGGGGGTTCCTCCCCGCGGGACATCCCGATTTCGGATGCCCCGCGGGGAGGGATCTGATCGGTCCGGGAATCTTATAGATTTCCGGGCCGATCCCCCCTGGGTGTTGGTCCACTTTAAGCTTTGCAGGACCAGATCCTCAACATGGTTGAGTATTGGCTCTCGTCCGGTTGGAGCCGCTTGCTGTGACCGTTTTTCAGCAAATTGCTCTGATTTGCTTTAATAGGGAGAGCAAGCAGGCGCATGGGTCATGGCAAACTGCTCTGATTGGACAAGAGCCTGTGCATGCGCCATCGGACCAGGAATAAGTGAGTCATTTTGTTGCAGGGCATCCCAACAGCTGGCCCATAGCCATTCAGGGTTTTGTTCCGTTTCTAAGAACAGTCACCCCCCCCCCTTAAGTCTATAACTTGTGGCGTGTTGGGATCATGCCACCCATTGTTGTGTAATCTCCACCAGGGGGCGTGGCACCCCATTCAGAGCTGCAGGTCCTCCTAAAACCGGACCTTCAGCATCATTTAATGAAAAGCCCAAACCCTTAAACTTTTCCCCAGCATCTGAAATTAAAATATTTTAAGTTTTTAGTCACTTGCAACTCTGTTCAAGACTTTAGGATACGGGCGCCGCCATCTTACCTCGGAAGCATCACATACTGAGTAGAGGAAGGTGGGTGGGCAAGTCCAGGGGGCGGGTTATAGCTGTGCTTTGCATAGACAGCATCCCTGCTTCCCCTGCTTCAATGGGGACCATGGGACAGAAGATACACCGCAGGGGAGGTTGCTGTGGCCACCCCACGAACACCCACCCATGTCTATACCCAGAGGGAGGCAACTACCAGGGCCCCCAGAAGAGGACGCCACACCCTACGGGGGATTACACAGTTAATGCTGCACATATAACCTTGAATTAGCTTTAGTCAATCTGATTTTGAAGCAAGAGAGCATTGCATTACTGGATCATTTTATTCCACTGACCATATCCCAGTGCAGCTGATCTTTTTTTTTTAAACTGGACCTTCACCATGATTTATTGAAAAGCTCAAACTTTTAAAAACTCCAGCATCTAAAATAAATATATTTTAAGTTTTTAGTCACTTATTATTCTTTCCCCCACTGGGCTGCAACTCTGTTCAGGACTACGGGTGCCGCCATCTTGAGTCAGAAGCATCACTGAGGAGAGGGGAGCAGGATCAAATACAGGGATGCGTAGCTGTACTTTGCACAGACAGAGCAGAGCTGGGGTCAGGAAAAGCAGTCCCAGAATACAGGGCAGCACAGTCAGAAGGCACTTCCTGTTTGCAGGCTGCCTGATGTTCCATAAGCCACCATCTTGGATGTTTAAAGGCTCATAACGTGCAGTAGGTGCAGGTAGGATGATTTTTAATGTGAGCAATCTGTATGTACAGGGTATGGGAAACATAAGATAGACTCTTATTCAGAGTGAAGGTCCGCTTTAATCTCCCCCTAGGGTTGCTCACTATTGCAGCGTATACAAACGTATGTTTGCCTGTAAGCATTATGGAGAGTGTACAGCGCAGCTCTGGGTTAGCCGTCCGCTTCATCTTCAGGGCCCTATAGGAGCTGTGATGTTCTCTTGATTAAGCAGCAGTGTGTCACATGGAGCCTCGGCCCCCTCTCAGCCTATTGAGCTGACTCAGGTTTGTAAGGAAAGATGCTTATGTGGAGGCATGCCTCTGCTCGCTCATTCACACAGCTAAAAATACCTCTGAGTGGGCCCGTGCTAGCCACAGACCATTGTGTTTATATTTATTCAGGGGGTGGGGATCAGCCATAACTATTTCCCATACCTGTACTATCACCATAATTGTTATAATTAGGGAGATGTGTACAGTGATATGCTAATATGTACAGTACTGCTCATTGCCCGTTACTGCATCCTTTTGCCATTGGTCATCAGGACTGGGCGTACCTGAGCAGGTGCCGGGGCCCTTGCACCTTGGAAGGGCCCATCTCATTCCCTATACCCTGGGCTGCTCCTATGCATGACACAGGGTTGTGCAGTAATTAAGGACTGTCAGCCAGGGGCAGCTTGGCCATTGGGAAGGCCTTTCTGTCAGCTTCTATTCTTTCTTTCTTTCTTCCATACAATTCTTTACTTTCCCTTACTTCTTTTTTGGCTTTTCATCTATTCTTCTTCTAATTTAAAGCTAATGCTTGGCATTGCACCCTTAGCATTTCTAAGGGCCTTGGATGGCACAGAGACATAAAGCTATGATTTGCATAGCTCCACCTGCTGCAAGGATAGATGGGTAATGCTATCTGTCCTTGTATTGGGTACTGTACAAATACTTTCCGTTCTAGGAAAGATCCTCTTTTCCTTTACATAAGTAGAGTTTTTTTGGTCTCTTTAGCCCCCTATATTAAGCCTAATATGGGGGTTCTGGTCTCTCCACATACTGGCTTGCAACTCTGTTTTGATCTATTCTTCTGATATTATTTTGTTTTTCCAAGTATACAGCACGTCCTGTTTCACTAATTCCTGACGTCTGGGTTATCCGCCACAAGGTGGCGCTGTGGACTGCAGAAAGACTTGTGGCATCTCCCGAGCCTATAAAAAGCCAGGAACCTCCCACAAATTCCCAGTTTTCTTCTGTTCCAACTCTTGGGCACCATGGGCAATCTGCTAGGACGTCCCGGTCTCTCATGGGGTCCCAAGTCCAAATCTTCCCCCAAGCCCCCTCAGGCATGAGGAGGCGCCCTCACCCATCCGGGTGGGGGGACGGATGCGGCTCTTTGCTCAAGTCTGGAGACTGCGAGTCTCAGACTGGTGGATTCAGGAGGTGGTGTCCTCCGGGTACAAGATAGTAGGACAAAAGAGTTTGCGGCCTGGCCGCCCCCAAAATTCATCAGATCCCGGATGGCTCAAAACACCCTGTCAGCTTAGGGCTTGTGGTCCAAAGCCTTTTGTATTTGAGTGTCCCGGTGCCCTTCCGGGAAAGGGACAGAGGCTTCTACTCCAATCTGTTCACGGTTCCCAAAAAGAATGGGTCTCTGAGGCCCATCCTGGATTTGAAGTGCCTCAACAAATTTGTCAGGTTCAAGCATTTTCGCATGGAGACTTTGCACTTGGCGGTCAGTACCTTGCGCCCGGGCGACTTCATGACTTCTGTGGACATCAAAGATGCTTACCTTCATGTTCCAATCTTTCCAGGTCATCGGAGATTTCTCAGGTTCGCTCTGGAGGATCAGCACTACCAATTTGTGGCCTTGCCGTTCGGTCTTACCTCGGCCCCTTGGGTTTTCACCAAGGTGCTGGCGGGGGTGATGGCTCTGTTGAGATCTCAGGGCATACGCATCCTTCTTGGATGGGGGTCTTCGGGATAGATCCAATTGATCTAACCCTGAGAGTACAGATTGGATGGGGTCTTAGGGATAGATCCTCTTGATCTAACCCTGAGAGTACAGATTGGATGGGGGTCTTAGGGATAGATCCTCTTGATCTAACCCTGAGAGTACAGATTGGATGGGGGTCTTAGGGATAGATCCTCTTGATCTAACCCTGAGAGTACAGATTGGATGGGGGTCTTAGGGATAGATCCTCTTGATCTAACCCTGAGAGTACAGATTGGATGGGGGTCTTAGGGATAGATCCTCTTGATCTAACCCTGAGAGTACAGATTGGATGGGGGTCTTAGGGATAGATCCTCTTGATCTAACCCTGAGAGTACAGATTGGATGGGGGTCTTAGGGATAGATCCTCTTGATCTAACCCTGAGAGTACAGATTGGATGGGGGTCTTAGGGATAGATCCTCTTGATCTAACCCTGAGAGTACAATTGGATGGGGGTGTGCAAGGTGTGCATTACACAAAAAATCAATACAAGAATGTAAAGAGAAGCGCTTCTTACCAGCTGCCAAGCCTTAACAATAACACTAGAGAAATAAAGGAAAAAAAAAATGTTTTCACCAAGCTTTATTTTTAATTTTTTCTTATTTCATAGATTATGGCCGAAATACATTATAAAACTACATTAGCAGGCTGTAATTCTAATCCTGTAATAAGGCGAGTACAACATGGAGAGACGAAGGAAAAATTATCACCGCAATACAGGATTCTAACCCAGAAAATGGCGGCACACATGAAGTTACTTCCTGCAAGTGTCAGATGGGGCCGCCCAGCAAGGAAGTGACACATACATACAGTCACTCCTACTTCCGAATGGCAGGCAGTGAAACGACACTCCTGATTGGCCATCCGAGCCACAGGCAAGGCCATTTGAAGGCCACAGGAGGCGGAGCCCAGCACACAGCACCGCGCCCGGAAATAAACGGTGAGCCGCCGTCTTACTGAGCACACGGCACGCTGATCCGTGGCGCGAAGCTGTCGCTGGGTACTCCGCTTCCCCCGCCCCCAGGACTGAGGACGGGTTCCGACGAATGACCGGAGGTAAGTTCATGCAACTAATAAACTAAGGATCAGGATTAAGCACTATTTTTTCCTATCACAGCTAAACCCTGCTGCCAAAGACCATCGCATTCACTGATCCGCTCACTATAAGGTAAAATAGTCAAATACTTATACATGTATATGGATTACTTATATACATATAACTATATAGAATATATTCATAGGAATAAGAAGATGCATGCAGCATAACTAAGGGCAACTGGTCAGCAAGCGCTCCTCTATAATTCAAAAATAGGGAAGGTCCCACTCCTTCCAACACACCCACCAAGATGTGGCACCACTACTTATCGTGTAAAAGAATTGTATATTTATTAGTAATAAAGTCACATAACCTACAAACACTACATACTGATTAAAAAACACTAAAGACGAAAAATGGTCGATAAGGAAGAAAACAAACCACACTTCTAGGGGCAGGGGAAGGTGGCAGTTACAATTAATATATTAACAATGCATAGTACATACCGCCTGACATGATTCAATAAATATAAAGTGCTAGAATGGAAAGTGCTAAATAACCATCATAGTGCTAAATAGGAATACACAATATCAATAAAAAATATATATATACACACAATGTCAGTACACATTAAACCCTAAACAATAAGTGGATAAAACCCTAGTGAAGCCTGGGGCCTATATCTAATCATAAATGCACAAAGGTGAGGACCAGCCAGGGCGGACCAAGAAATACTATCCCCAAATCAAAGACCAGAGTAACTTACATAATACGACCACCAGCCCACTGCCCCTCCGTCTACGCGTTGCGTGACGTCACTCACGTCACTTCCTCAGGACAGGACTTCCTCTATAATTCAAGATGTTAAAGGTATATACCACGAATAACACATGATTATACTGAGCTACGCAATACACCAACCACGCTTGCTACAAACTGTTTTATGTTATGTATTATCAGAATTAAAGTGCACTGATGAAGCTTTCCGCAAAACGTTTGCACAATTCTTAACTTGCTACAACTGAGGAGAAACAGATTGTTCTTGCTTGCTACAAACTACATAACAGTGACTTGCTACTGTTAAACAGAAGAATATTTTGCTTGCTACAAACTGTAAGATAGCAGACAGTGATCCATAACTAACTGTCTGGAAAGTTTGATTTCACAATCATGGGCATATTACGAGAAGTAATTTTAATGTGTGTTGTGTTTTGATGCTGATTACAGCACAATCAAAAAATTATCAACATTAGAATGTATTTTTCTAAAAAAAAAAAAAAAAAAAAAAAAAAACACTAAACACTCACAACCCAGGGTATCCTCATTTTTGTTGGGAAACCGCCCCCTCCCCCAACATACGCATCCTTCCTTATCTGGACAACATTCTGATTGCGTCTCAGTCCTTCCATCAAGCCGAGCTGGATACCCAGATGGTGGTCTCCACACTTGAGTCCTTCAGCTGGGTGATCAACCATCCCAAGTCTTCACTGTCTCCATCCTTGATGAGGTCCTTTATGGGCATGACTCTGGATACATCTCAGGTCAAGGTTTTCCTGCCTCAGCAGAAGGTGGAGAGCCTGAAGGCGCAGGCATGGTTTCTACTTTCTTGTCCTCAGCCCTCCATTCGGCAGGGGATGCAGTTGGTGGGCCTGATGGTGTCATGCTTCGAGGCAGTTCCCTTTGCTCAGTTTCACATGAGACCTCTTCAGCTACACCTTTTTTCAGTGTGGGATCGGGACCCTGTGTCCCTGGATCAGGAATTTGCTCTGTCCCCTCTGGTCAGTCAGTCCCTCTCGTGGTGGCTGGACTCGAGGAACCTTCTTGTGGGCAGGACCTTTCTGCCCCTGTGCCGGGAGACTGTCACCACAGATGCCAGTCTGACAGGTTGGGGGGGGGGGTTTGGAAATCTCTGAAGTTCCAGGGTCAGTGGGGCCCTCAGGAGGCCCATGCTCCCATCAACATTCTAGAACTGCGGGAGATAAGGTTGGTTCTCTCCCAGTTGACCCCACACCTTTGGGGTACTTACGAGATCCGCTCGGACAACCAGACGGCGGTTGCCTACATCAAGTATCAGGGAGGGACTCGGAGCAAGGTAGCTCTCAAGGTACTGTCCTGAGCGGAAGAGAATGTTCCCTGCATCTCGGCAGTTTACATCCAGGAAGTGGAAAACCTGGAGGCAGACTCCTTGAGCAGGGGGATGTCTCGTCTGGGGGAGTTGTCCCCCAGCAACAGGGTGTTTCGCTCCCTGTGCCATCGCTAGGGTCTGCCGGATGTGGACCTGTTTGTGTCCCGTCACAATCACAAGCTTCCATTCTTTGTCTCTGTCACAGGACCCTCTGGCCTTCGCCACGGATGTGCTAGCAATTCCTTGGAAGGGGTTTCGGCTCCTCTGTGTTTCCTCTGTTGGGCAGGGTGCTGCGCAAGATAGCCCAGGAAGGGTGCCAACCATTCTAGTGGTCCCCTGTTGGCCAAGAAGGGTGTGGTTCGCAGACATCGTGCAGTTGGCGGTAGATCAATACGTCCTGCCCAAGGATCCGGACCTGCTCACTCAGTGGTATCTACGCCATCCCAATTTACAAAGGCTTGCTTTGTCGGCTTGGCTGCTGAAACCTCCATCTTGCTGGAAAAGGGATTGCCTGCCCCTGTTGTTGATACCATGATTAGGGCTAGGAAGAAGTCCTCGTTCTTTATCTACTACAGGATCTGGCATGCTTACATTGCCTGGTGTGATTCCAGGATTCTGGAATTCTTGCAACATGGTTTGGATTTGGGCCTTTAACTTAGTACCCTAAAAGGCCATGTTTCAGCTCTGGCAATTTTTTTCCAAGATCTTTTGCCAATCACCGGTTGGTTAAAACCTTTTTTCAGGGTGTTTCTCATGTGCCTCCACCCCGTAAGCCTTTGCTACTAGTCTGGGATTTGAATCTGGTGTTGTCCCTGCAAGGGCCTCTCTTTGAGCCTATCCGTGATGCTATCTTTTCTATTCTGACCCTTAAGGTAGCCGTTCTGGTGGATCACTTCTGTAAGGCGAGTTTCTGAACTTGCGGTACTTTCCATCAAACCTCCTTATTTTGAGAGGCATTAGGATAAGGTGGTGTTTCGACTCAATCCGGACTTCCTGCCAAAGGTTGTGTCTTTCATCTTAATCAGGACATTGTCTTGCCTTCATTGTGTCCTAATCCTAATAATCCTAAGGAGCGGACCTTGCATTCTTTGGATGTGGTCAGGGTTCTGAATCCTTCAGGAAGGCTCTTTTTGTTCTCCCTTCTGGACCTAGGAAGGGTTTGCCTCCGGCTAAATCCACTATCAGCAAGTGGATTCGTCAGGCGGTGGTGCAAGCCTATTCTGCTAATGGGAAGGAGCCTTCCTTCCCTCCGTCTTACTGCTCATTCTACTCATGCTATTGGTGCGTCTTGGGCTTTTCAGCACCAAGCTTCTATTGAACAAGTTTGTAAGGCCGCAACTTGGTCTTCTGTTCATACTTTTTCCAAGTTTTACAAGGTGGTTGATAGGGCCTCAGCTGATGCTGCTTTTGGCCGCAAGGTTCTTCAGGCGGCAGTGGTTTGAACTGCTCGCTGTTGCTTTTGGGGATCCCACCCTACCTTACGGACACTGCTTTTGGATGTCCCAGACGTAAGGAATTAGTGAAACAGGACGTGCTGTATACTTGGAAAAATACAATTCTGTGAGTACTCACCTGTAGAATTGTTTTTGTAGTATACAGCACGTCCTGTTTCATCCCTCCCTTGTTATCATTTTTCTTGGTTTCCTCTGTATGGTGATTTGTTCAAATGCTCCTTTTGGGATTTTTTTTCATTACTGTTCTCCCAGCTTCTTGTCTAACTGCTTTGTAACACTGGGAATTTGTGGGAGGTTCCTGGCTTTTTATAGGGCCGGGAGATGCCACAAGTCTTTCTGCAGTCCACAGCTCCACTTGTGGCGGATAACCCAGACGTAAGGAATAGGTGAAACAGGACATGCTGTATACTACAAAAACAATTCTACAGGTGAGTACTCACAGAATTGTATTTTTCATCTGTTCTTTCTGCCATTCCTTTTTTCTTTCTTCTATTATTTCTGTCGGTTCTATTGTTTTTCCTTCTATTGTTTTCTTTCTAGTCCTTTTATATCTTTCCATCTATTGTTAGTTTCTTACTTTCGTCTTATCGTTCTGCCATTCCTTTTTTCTTCTTTCATTCTATTATATTTTTCTGTCATTCCTTCTATTCTTTCTTTCTTTCCTTCCACCTCTTCCTTTTTTTTTCTACCATTCATTCTTTCTCTTTCATGCTTTTTTCCATTCATTTTATCTTTGTCATTCAGTTTATGCTTTTGTTCTTTGTATATTTCCTTTTTATTTACTGTATTTTTTTTTTTTTTTTTTGGTATTCCTTTTCTCTTTCTTGTCGTTTTTTTGGCATTCCTTCAATTTTTTTTTTGCTTTTTTTGTATTACTTCTGAATGTTGTCATTCCTACTATTGTTTTTGTCTTTCTATTCTTTGGCCATATTCACCATATGTGCAACTTTATCACCATGCGTGGAGTGCCGTACCACACAGCAAAGGGGCTCTTTCGCCCAGGGGCTTACATAAGCCTGGAGCCAGGACTAACCGGCTCATCCTTGACAGGAAAAGTCAGTTTAACCCTAAAACCTTCAGAAGTAATCGAAGAAGGTGCAGAGCTAGCGGGATGGAGTTGGTGGAACTTATTGCAATGTTAGGTGCCAGGCAGCAGAGTCATGACACTGGCAGGGAAACTAAGCATTACATCGCTGATCATATAAAGGGGGCAGCGCTGAGTACGGCAACACAGAAACAACTGAATGCAGGGCTGTCAGGGAAACTAAGCATAGAAATCTGGCACCGAAGTCCGCATTCGGACCACGGTCCACCAGTTGAGTGTCGTTCTACATAGTGGCAGAGACAGGAGTCAGGCTAATGTCCCACTAGGTTAACTTTTATGTTTTGCGTTGTAAAAAAAAAAAAATCTTGCACTTATTTGAACTGGATTCTTCTTGTTCTTTATTTTCCAGATCGCAGCCTGAAACAGATTTTAATTTCACTAAGTTATTCTCGGCCTGGAAGTTCCATTTTTTTGGGTTTTGTTTTCTTCTCCTGCGCTGCTGGGGTCTCGTCAAGATGTCGCGCAGTCCCGACGTGAAGGAGGATCCCGTGGAGTGCCCGCTTTGCATGGAGCCTTTGGAAATCGACGACATCAATTTTTTCCCTTGCACATGCGGATATCAGATTTGCCGCTTCTGTTGGCATCGTATACGCACAGACGAGAACGGGCTCTGTCCCGCGTGCAGAAAGGTCAGGCTGGGCACTGTCCCACTGTTATCTTTATTTATACAGAAATGTTATTCAACTGGACCTTCAGCATCATTTAAAGCGGACCTTCACTCTGAATAAGAGCCTATCTTATATGTTTCCCACACCCTGTACATACAGATTGTCCACATTAAAAATCATCCTACCTGCATCTACTGCATGTTATGAGCCTTTAAACATCCAAGATGGCGGCTTATGGAAGCCGCCATCTTATCAGGCAGCCTGCAAACAGGAAGTGCCTCCTGACTGTGCTGCTCTGCATTCTGGGACTGCTGACCTTTACCTGACCCTAGCTCTGCTCTGTCTGAGCAAAGCACAGCTATAACCCGCCCCCCTGTACCTTATCCCACTCTCCTCTCCTCAGTAAGGGTGATGCTTCTGAGTCAAGATGGCGGCGCCCATATCCTGAATTCCTGAACAGAGTTGGAGCCCAGTGGGGGAAAGAATAATAAGTTAGTGACTAAAAACTTAAAATATATTAATTTTAGATGCTGGGGAATCGTTTTTTAAGAGTTTGGGCTTTTCATTAAATCACGGCTGAAGGTCCGGTTTAATGAAAAGCCCGAACCCTCAAACTATTCCCCACCATCTAAAATTAATATATTTTAAGTTTTTAGTCACTTATACTTTCCTCCAACTGGTCAGGACTCTAGGATACGGGCGCCGCCATCTTGCCTCAAAAGCTTCACACACAAAAGTACAGGGGGCGGGGTTAAAGCTGTGCTTTGCACAGACAGAGCAGAGCTGGGGTCAGGGAAAGGACAGCAATCCCAGAATGCAGAGCGGCATATCCAGAACATTTGCCTGCCTGCAGGCAGCCTTAAACTCCACAGGCCGTTAAAGTGGACCAACACCCAGGATTTTGACCGTCCTGGGTTTTGGTCCACTTCCGGGGGGGCCCCGTTATGTGAAACTCCCCAGACCGGCCGGTTCAACTCGCCTCACTGCGGTCCTACGGCGCAAGCGCGGCCGCTCATCCAATCGGCGCGCTCGCTATGCACGTCTTGGCGGAGTCTTAGCTCAGCGGTTCCCAGTGCGCTGGCGGCCACATCTCGCGCTTCCCTCTAACAGAGAGCACGCCCTGCTAGAGAAAAGCGCGAGATGCGGCCCGCGCATGCAACTTTGGACCGGGAATCGGGTAAGTGTAGCGGGCGTCCTGGGGAGTTTCACACAGTGTGGCATCCCGATGTTGGATGCCCCGTAGGGAGGAAGTGGATCGGCCCGGGAATCTTATAGATTCCCAGGCCGATCCAGCAGGGTTTTGGACCATTTTAAAAAAAAACTATTCCCCAGCATCTAAAAGTTTTTAGTCACTTATTATTCTTACCCCCACTGGCCTGTTCAGGACTCTAGGATACCGGCGCCGCCATCTTGACTCAGAAGCACCACATACTGAGGAGAAGAGAAGGGACAAAAGTACAGGGGGCGGGGGTTATAGCTGTGCTTTGCAGAAGACACTTCCTGTCTGCAGGCAGCCTTAAACTCCACAGGCCGTTAAAAAAACGCAATAGGGGCAGGTAGGATGATTTTTAATGTGTGGGTGAGAGAAACATACAAAATAAACTCTTATTCACGGTGATCACAAAAGTGCTGCCGGGGGTAGCTTCTGCAGTGGAAATCCCAGTTTCCTTTGAAAAACTGGCCACTACTCGGCCAAAAACAGCGCTCGTTTTCTGGGGCCCAAAGGATAAGCGGTGGACCCAGAAATGGCTTTCCTTCCACTTTCACGTGGACCCCCAATGCTGACGCAATTCTCACTTGGATAGTTTTAGGTTGACATAGAGACAAGAGGTGAAGGTATGTATGTCTTAAAGATTTTGACTATCCTGGGTTTTGGTCCTTTTCCCCCCGTGGTGCCCTGCTGTGTGAAACCCCCAGATCAGCCAAAGAAGCTTGCCTCTTCCCGGTCCTATGACGCATGCGCAGCTGCTTGTCCCATCAGCATGCTCGGAGACACTAACATCGCGTCATCTGAGCGCACTGGCGGCTGCATCCCCCGCTTTCATCTAACAGGGAGCGTGCCCGCGTTTGCACCGTTGGACCGGGAAGCGAGGTAAGTGAACAGGGTGACCTGGGGGGTTTCACACAGCGGGGCATCCCAATTTTGGATGCCCCGGGGGGGGGGAATCGATCGGCCCGGGAATATTATAGATTCCCTGGCCGATCAAACTGGATTTTGGTCCACTTCAAAGCTGGCCCGGAAGTGTAAAAGACTCAAAGGCCAGGCTGCTGGCTGTTCTTGCAGCATGCCAAATGAGGCTGTGTCAATATCCCGTAGCAAAACTCACCTTTGCTCTGGCTGCCCCCGAGTAGTAAACAATGCTTGACGCATCCCAAATCCGGATGCCCCCAGTGCAGAAGCCAAGAAAATCCCAGGTTTTGCTCAGTTTTAATTCAATGGACAACAGCATGAATATAAGAAAGCGGGGAGAGGGAGTTGGGGGCAAGATGGCAAAAGTAGGGCAATAATATTACAGTTACCATTGCTGTTGATAGTAGAGGTTATTGTTGTCTTGCTTCTGCACTCTTTGTAGTCAGTTTGTTCCCTACTAACAAGTTACTATTACAGTCGTTAAGCAACTGATTGTCTAAGTACCTTTTTTATTTCCCTTTTGAACACAGCCATATCCAGAAGACCCAGCTGTCTACAAACCTCTCTCGCAGGAAGAGCTGCAGAGGATAAAAAACGAAAAGAAGCAAAAACAGAACGAGCGCAAACAGAAAATATCGGAAAACCGCAAACATTTGGCCAGTGTGCGAGTTGTGCAGAAAAATTTAGTGTTTGTAGTGGGTCTATCACAACGCCTCGCAGATCCAGAGGTGACTATCGCTTTGTAACTGGCACCTATTGATCAATGCTTGATTTTATTATTCTTGTGTATCATGGCGAGCGAAGGTTACAATTGTTAATGTAACTGGGATGTGGGTGGGCAAGTGTATGGGTCGCTATGCTGTGTAATTAGAAATAAGTGGCACACTTCTATTAGTCTCTCTAATCCCGATAAAGCAATATTAAGTATATATATTTTGATGGGTGCTGCACTAAATGGTGATTTTTAATTCACCATCAATATATACCAATATATCAAGTATTAGGCGCACACCAAATATGCATATAAAAAGTATTTACTTAGCAGTGTAAATTCCTAATAGTTTCATACAGAAATGATACATCACATCAGATAACTTACAGTAATATAGTACAATCTCCTCAACAATCTCCAGAAAGAGATAAATATGTGCACAGATAACCGTTCCTGGGCTTGCAGTCCCTCTGTTACAAGCACACACTGTGAATCATGAGAAAAAGAAATGTAGCAAAATGTATTTACAGTATCAAGAAAGTTTAGCCATAGTGCTAGCTTAGAAACACACAGAGTGGCCTGTATAGCCCTGCAGTACATGAGTGTAATGGTTAATGCAGCAAGTCTTTGTCCATCCGAATAGTATCAAATGCACACAAAGCTAAATCATTAGTCTATTAGACACTAGTATATATTATAAAGTGCATGCTGGGCCTGATAGTTCCCCCTAACCGCATCGAGTGACCCCTTTGTCATTAGTGAGAAGCCTTAGTGCAGTGCAAGAAGCTTTAACAAAGCAATTGAGCCAAGTGGGTCACATAGTCATGGTGTTCTAAGGAGAAACCGATAACGTGGGCTAATAGCCCTATGCAAACAAACATTGGTGAGGGGTCCCACATAAGTGGCACTACTATACATATAAAAGTAGAAATGTTATTCAAAAGGTAAGGCCAAAACATACATGGACATATTACAAATTTAAAAATCACAAAACAGACACCGGGGGAGCTGTTACCGAACCACCTATTCTAATATAAATTGATGCTTACAAGGGCAATAATACAATTCTCTGAATTCTCTGAAACTCACCTGTAGAATTGTTTTTGAATATATCCAGTCCAGGTCGTCCCAGAAGTAATGACAGTTGGGTAATCCACCGCTAGGTGGCGCCTGACTGCAGGATCAAAAGCTGTCGCTCCTCCCGGCCTTCTATAAAACAGGTGTCTCTCTATGATTCCCCAGTGGTTAAACAGCAGTAAGAAAAGGGACAGGCCGGGAGGCCAAGAAACCATGTTACTTTACATAGCTTCAGCTTGTACTCTCTCTATAACAAGACTTAAGGATACTAACCCAATGAGTAAAAGATGGTAATCACCATAACAGGCAAAAAAGAGATAATGAACAAAAAGGCGGGGTGGGATGACCTGGACTGGATATCATCAAAAACAATTCTACAGGTGAGTTTCACAGAATTGTATTATTCTAAGTATGTCACACACCCCGCTTCAATACATTCATTACATGTGGGGTATACTGACCTGTACATGGCGATCTTGCAGAGATGATATCAAAAAAGGTAAGACCCTCCCGGCCCATAAATACCTGGGACCTCCCACTCATTTCCCAGTCTTTCATCTCTGCAGAGGCGAGCCGGGGTGACTCCCGGCCTTTTATTCTATTTCTGCCCGGATCCCCTTATTTGAAGTGTTTGCCTCCCAGCCTAGGCTGCTGGTCCGGGCAAAGGTAGTTGGCACCCCTGGTGCTTAGGAGCCGTGAGACCCCATATCAAGGGGTAGGCGGCTATCCGGGTTGGTGATCCCGGTTTGGGATGCCCCGTCCCTTGGCCCTTCCCTGGCATGGATCCCCCCTCTCCCGGATACCCTTAGAGGGGGGGGGGGGGGGGGCCTGGTCCCTTATGGATTCTTACATATTCTTTACCCGCCATCCTGACTCAATCACATTATTGTGTATGTGTGTGTTTTACTGTATGTGTGTGTGTTTCAACGTTTGGGCTGGCGCCGGCGTGCGGCAGTGGCAGGGGAGCAGTGTGCGGCTGTTCTGCCCGTGAGGGCTGCTTCTTCCCAGGACGGGGGGGCGGGGCCGGGCGCTTGCGCGCGCGTTTACGGCCCTCCCCCGTGCTGTGTGCGCTGCTTTCAGGCCCCGGCTTCTGGCCGGGAGAGACGGGGGAGGGGCCGGGCGCAACGCGCGAACCGCGCCCTCCCTCCCTCCCTCCCTCCCTCCTTCCCTCCCTCCCTCCCTCCTTCCCTCCCTCCTTCCCTCCCTCCTTCCCTCCCTCCTTCCCTCCCTCCTTCCCTCCCTCCTTCCCTCCCTCCCTCCCTCCGCACGCTGCGAGCCCCTCCTGCCTGGCGTGCTGTGTGTGGCTGAAGGTCGGGTGAGTGGCCTGTGGCCCTTCAGATGCATCTATCTTTAACCCCTTATGCGTTGCCAGCATTCTGAGCGTGTGTTCTGTTTTATGTGTTCCAGGTGGACCATTGATCTTATTAAAGGGGGGTTCTCCTGGTCCAGGGTCCCTGGTTATAATTTAGTTGGCTTCAAATCCTCCCACTCGGGACTTAAAGGGGCATCCCGGGTTGCATTCTTGCGTAATTTCCCAAAAGAGCATTGTACACATATATTCATACTGATTATTATTATTAAAAAATCACCATATGGAGGCTTCCCTGGATACTGGGCTTGTGCCCCCCTCGGGGCAATCCAGGCTGTGTTTCGGGTGTGGGGTATCCCTTTTGGGGGATGATGTATTTCTATGTGTACCCTGTGCGCAGTGGTCTATTACACGGCAGACCGGATCTCAGACGTCCGGTTCTGCCCCGCCAGTCTCCTCTCCTTCTTCTCCCCCTCGCTTGACACGTACGTGTGATGTGGTCATTAGCGGGGGGTCGCAATCTGAGGTGTGTGCCAGATTGGCCAATCTTGAAAAATTGTTTTCCAGTGCCGTTGCTAAAAAGGCAACGGCAAAGAGAAAACATTTGTATACGGCTGCGCAGGCCTTTGATAGGGAGGATTTTGACTCCCTGGATTGCTCTGATTGCTCCCCGCGTGAGGAAGCGGAGTTGTATGAGGAGTCTGACTCCGATGATCAGCAGTTTGTGGGCGCTGATACCGAGCAGGGCCAGGGGGATTCTTTGGACACCGCTAGGGTCCTGGCTCATATGTTTGAGGTCCTGGCTATTTCTCCCCCTGAGGCGGCTCCTCCGCTGAAGGGACTAAGCCGCGCTTGGAATTTCCTTATCAAAAGCATTTTGATGGTATAATTCTCAAGGAATGGGAGAGGCCAACTCGGCTTCCGGGTGTCCCACCGGGTTGAGACAAGAAATATCCCTTTCCGGCGGACGCGGTGAAGCACTGGTCTCCCCCCGAGGTGGATGCTCTTGTTTTGGGGTTGTCCAGCTCCTCAGTCCTCCACTCTCCGGAGTGCACTACTCTCAAGGTGAGGATAAACGCATTGACCAGATGGCTTGTCATGGTTTTGCCAGTGCTGGATCGGCCTTGCGGCCGGTTTGTGCTTCTGCGCTTGTATTGGTAGCTGTCAGGTCGGTTGTTAGAGGCTTGTTGACCTCTTCCGGGCTTGACCCGGCTAGTGAGGAGTTTGCCGGCCTTAAGCGCTGTGAGTTATTTTTGTCCTTTGTGCTGTCCGCCCTTGACGACACATTGGTGATGTGTAGCAGAGCTGCGGCCCTGCTTGTGGCTATCCGCCGGTCGGTTTGGTTACGCCCGTGGGCGGCTGATTTTGTGTCCAAAAAGTCGCTCACGGCCCTTCCCTTTGTGGGGTTGCGGCTCTTTGGAGAAAAATTGGATTCGTGGCAAAGGGAGCTAAGTTACCTCAGCGTAAGAAGCAGCGTCGCCCCTTTCGGGGGGCGGCTTCCTTCTCTCAGCCCTTTCGTGGGGCTAGAGTTGGCAGGGGCTCGGCCTTCCCTTCGTCCAGAGGTGATTCCTGGCCTAGGGGCAGGTGTCGGGCCCGTCCAGGGCACGGTTGGGGTTCCAAGCCTAGAGCCGCTGCCAAGCCGGCTCAGCAATGAGGGGGCGCCCTCACCCTTGCAGGTGGGGGGACGGTTGCAACTCTTCTCCAGGTCTGGGTCCAACAGGTCTCGGACAGGTGGATTCAGGAGGTGGTGTCTTCCGGTTACAAGCTGGAGTTCGAATTCCGGCCCCCTCCCAGATTCTTCAGGTCTCGGGTACCGTCAGATCCTCTGGCCGCCCAGGGGCTTCGGGCGGCAGTAGCAAGTCTCGTGGACATGGCTGTCATCTGTCCGGGGCCTGGGCTTCTATTCCAATTTGTTCACGGTGCCCAAGAAGGACGGTTCCGTCCGTCCCATTCTGGATCTGAAGTTGCTCAACAGGTTCGTCCGTCCCCGGAAGTTCCGTATGGAAACTCTACGTTCAGCCATCCATTCAATTCGTCAGGGGGACTTCATGACGTCCATAGACATCAAGGATGCTTACCTGTATATTCCAATATTTCTACCACACCAGAGATTCCTCAGGTTTGTCGTGGACAATCGGCATTTTCAGTTTGTGGCTCTTCCGTTTGGCCTTACCTCGGCTCCAAGGGTGTTTACCAAGGTGTTGGCAGGAGTGATGGCCATCCTCAGAGCCAGGGGTATCCGCATCGTGCCCTATCTGGACGATCTTCTCATCATGGCGTCTTCCCTCAGTCAGGCGCAGCTGGATACCAGGACTGTGGTGTCCACTCTGGAGAGTTTCGGTTGGCTGATCAACTATCCCAAGTCTTGCCTCACTCCCTCCAGGGTGGTGGAGTTCTTGGGAATGTCTCTTGATACCTCTCAGGCCAGGGTGTTTCTCCCCCGAGCCAAGGTTCTTCTGATTCAGGAATTGACTCAGCGTCTCCTATCCATCCCCCGCCCGTCCATCCGGCTAGGGATGCAACTGGTGTGATTGATGGTGGCGTCGTTCGAGGCGGTTCCCTTTGCCCAGTTTCACACAAGGACGCTCCAGCTCCATCTCTTGGCGGCCTGGGACGGGTCCCCGCTGTCATTGGATCAGTCCTTTCTGATGTCCCCCCGGGTGCGGCATTCCCTCCGGTGGTGGCTGAAACCGAGCAATCTAACAAGGGGCAGGTCCTTCATGACCCCTTGTTGGGAGACGGTCACCACGGATGCCAGCCTGTCAGGTTGGGGGGGATTTTGGAAGGATCTTCAGTTTCAGGGGCTGTGGGGGCCTCAGGAGGCTCACGACCCCATCAATGTTCTGGAGCTGAGAGCCATCAGGTTGGTTCTGGCTCACTTGACTCCTCAGTTACGGGGACTACCGGTTCAGGTTCGGTCGGACGGCGGTCGCCTCAATCAATCACCAGGGAGGGACTCTCAGCAGGCGGGCCCTCAGGGAGATGTCTTTGATACTGGATTGGGCAGAGGGTAATGTCCCATGCATCTCGGCAGTGTACATTCCGGGAGTGGAGAACACGGAGGCAGACTCCCTGAGCAGGGGGTCATCTCGCCGGGGGGAATGGTCGCTCAGCCCCAAGGTGTTTCGGTCGCTTTGCCACCGGTGGGGGACTCCGGAGGTGGACCTCTTTGCCTCTCGTCACAATCGCAAGCTTCCGGCATTTGTGTCTCTCTCGCGGGATCCGCTGGCTCTGGCAGCGGATGCCATGTCTCTGAACTGGAGGGATCTGGGGTTTCTGTACCTGTTCCCTCCGTTTCCCATGGTGGGCAAAGTGGTGCGCAAGCTGGCCCTAGAGGGCGCGTCAGCAATCCTGGTGGCTCCAAGGTGGCCAAGACAGGTTTGGTTCGCAGACGTGGTAAGGTTGGCAGAGGATCAGTTAGACCTGCCCCTTCTGCCAGATCTGCTCACTCAGGGTCCACTGCTCTACCCCAATTTACCAACGCTGGCTTTGACCGTGTGGTTGCTGAAACCTCCATCTTGAGGGAGGAAGGTCTTTCTGATGCTGTCATTCAGACTCTGGTTAGGGCTAGAAAGCAGTCCTCCTCCGCCATCTATTATAGGACTTGGAGGTCTTATATTGATTGGTGTGAGGTTCGGGCCTTGCCTTGCAGGGTGTTTTTCTATCCCTAGGGTCTTGGAATTTCTGCAACATGGTCTGGACCAAGGTTTGCAGCTTAGTACGCTGAAAGTTTCTGCCCTGGCGGTTTTCTTTCAAAAGCCTTTTGCTCTTCATCCTCTGGTTAAGACTTTTTTGCAGGGGGTTGCGCATGTGCGGTCTCCTAGGAAGCCTTTGCTCCCAGTTTGGGATTTGAATTTGGTTTTGTCTGCCTTGCAGGGTCCGCCTTTTGAACCTTTGCAGGATATTGCACTTTCTACGCTTTCTCAGAAGGTTGTTTTTCTGGTTGCCATCACTTCCGTTCAGCGTGTATCGGAGTTGGCGGCTTTGTCCATTCAGGCCCCTTATTTTGAGAGGCATCAGGACAAGGTTGTTTTCCGCTTCAAGCCAGATTTCCTTCCTAAGGTGGTCTCTGCTTTTCATCTGAATCAGGATATTGTTCTTCCCTCCTTGTGTCCTAAGCCCAGCAATGACAAGGAGAGGGTTTTGCATTCTTTGGATGTGGTTCGCTGTGTGAAGTACTATTTGGTGGCTACTTCTCCTTTTCGTAGGACTGACACCCTTTTTGTGGTGCCCTCTGGGCCTAGGAAGGGTTTGGCTCCTGCCAAGTCTTCCATTAGTAAATGGATTCACCAGGCCATTGTTGGGGCCTATTCTGCTAAGGGGAAGATTCCCCCTTTTCGTGTTACTGCTCATTCTACTCGTGCTGTTGGGGTGTCCTGGGCCTTCCAGCACCAGGCTTCCGTTGAGCAGGTTTGTAAGGCTGCTACTTGGTCTTCGGTTCACACTTTTTCCAAGTTTTACAAGGTTGATGTTCGGGCCTCAGCGGATGCTGTTTTTGTCCGCAAAGTTCTGCAAGCTGCAGTGGTTTAAGTTTGTGCCTTGTTTTTTGGATCCCCGCCCTTTATGGACACTGCTATTGGATGTCCCAAGTGTAATGAATGTCTTGAAGCGGGGTGTGTGACATACTTAGAATAATACCATTTTGTGAATACTCACCTGTAAAATGGGTATTAGAAGTATGTCGCACACCCCGCTTCACCCTGCCCTTTTGTATTCTGGATTCTTTATATGGTGAACCTTTGTTGGTTTTAATTGGCTTTCCTGGTCCCTTGATCTTACTGCTATCTTTATACTGGGAAATGAGTGGGAGGTCCCAGGTATTTATGGGCCGGGAGGGTCTTACCTTTTTTTGATATCATCTCTGCAAGATCGCCATCTACAGGTCAGTATACCCCACATGTAATGAATGTCTTGAAGCGGGGTGTGTGACATACTTTATACAGGTGAGTATTCACAAAATGGTATTTTTTCCCTATATCCAGTCCAGGTCGTCCCAGTGATGACATGTGGGACATCCAAAAGCAGTGTCCATTTGGGCGTGATCCCCAGTGCTGAACAGCATGTAGTTCATTTCACTACCGCCTGAAGCACTTTTCGGCCAAAGACAGCTGAGGCCCTAACATCAACCTTGTAAAAACTTTGTAAAGGTATGAACTGAAGACCAAGTGGCGGCCTTACAGACTTGTTCAACAGAGACCTGGTGCTGAAAAGCCCAGGAAGCACCAATAGCTCTAGTAGAATGAGCTGTAACACGAAAAAGGGGGTTCCTTCCCCTTGGCAGAATATGCTTGCCCCACCGCCTGTCTGATCCACTTACTGAGAGTGGACTTGGCCGGAGGCAAGCCCTTCCTAGACCCCTTGGAGAGGACAAAAATACAATCCAACTTCCTGAAGGACTCAGTCGCAACCAGGAGTATTTAATGGCTCTGACCACATCCAGGGAATGGAGGGTCCTTTCCTTAGAGTTAGTCGGAGCTGGACACAAGGAAGGCAAGACCATTTCCTCATTAAGGTGAAAAGGAGACACGACCTTAAGCAGGCTTCACACCAATCGCGGCCAGCTCTGATGCGCGACACACCGAGGTGATAGGTACCAAGAATACCACCTTTAGGGCAAAATAGACAATGCAGCATCGCACAAGGGCTCAAAGGGGGGGACCCTGGAAAGCAGAAAGCACCAGATTCAAGTTCCACACTGGTAATACAGGCTTACGCTGTGGGCGTACATGGGTAACCCCTTGGAAGAAGGTCTTGATCAGTCTATGATTGGCAATGGATCTCTGGAAGAATATGGCTAAGGCCGAGACCTGGCCCTTGAAGGTGCTCAGCTGGAGACCCAAGTCTAAGCCATGTTGTAAAAAAACTCCAAAATCCTAGAGATAGGGAAAGTGCGACAAGGAGGGCTCTTGGATTCACACCAAGCAATGTAGGCATGCCAAACTCTGTAATATGTCATGGAAGAAAAACTTCTTCCGCGTCTGAATCATGGTCTGAACAACCGTGGCTGACAGCCCATTGTCCGTCAGGATTGAGGTTTCAATAGCCAGGCCGTCAAGCCAGTGTCTGTAAATTGGGGTGCCGCAGCGACCCCTGCGTGAGAAGCCCTGGATCGTCGGGCAAGACGTAGCGAACGACTGACATCTGAATTATGTCCGCGAACCAACTCCGCCTCGGCCAGCGAGGAGCTACCAGGATGGTTGGCACCCCCTCCTGGGCTCTCTTGCGCAGCACTCGGCACAGGAGTGGAAACGAAGGGAGCACATAAAGGTGCCTGAACTCCGTCCAAGGAATTGCCAGAGCGTCTGTGGCAAAGGCCAGAGGATCTCTCGACAGGGAGACTATCTCGGGAGCTTGTGATTGTGTCTGGACGCAAATAGGTCCACGCCCGGCTGACCCCAGCGGAGACCAGAGCGTGAAAAATCTTGTTGCTGAGAGACCATTCCCCCAGACGAGAGACTCCCCGGCTCAGGGAGTCTGCCTCCTGGGTCTCTATCCCAGGAATATAAACCGCCGAGATGCAGGGAACATTCTCCTCTGCCCAAGTCAGAATCTGAGTCACCTCCTTGAGGGCTCGCTTGCTCCAAGTCCCGCCTCAGTGATTTATGTAGGCGACCAATGTCTGATTGTCCGAGCGAACCTGAATCGCACGACCCCTTAGATGGGGAGTTCTGTGGCCCCCACTGACCCTGGATCTTCTGAGTCAGCCAAACGCCTCCCCAGCCGGTCAGGCTGGTGTCCGTGGTGACAATCTCCCACCGTGGAGGCAGAAATGACTTGCCTACCTGCAGATTTCTGAAATCCAGCCACCACAAAAGGGACTGCCTGGCCGGTGGAGACAGTGAAAACTCCTGTTCCAGTGACTCCTGCGTCTGATCCCAACCGGTCAACAAATTCAACTGAAGAGGTCTCAAGTGGAACTGAGCAAAGGGCACTGCCTCGAAGCATGACACCATTAGGCCCACAGTTTCATCCCCAGATGGACAGATGGTTGCTGACATGACAGCAAGGCCTGCCCCTGCATCTGAAGACCCACCACCTTCTGCTGTGGCAGGAATATCCTGGCCAGAGAGGTGTCATGCCCAGAAAAGACCCCACCATCGAGGGAGTGATTGAAGACTTGGGGTAATTGACTACCCAACCGAAATCCTCGAGAGTGGACAACACGGTCCAGGTGTCGCTCTCGGCCTGAAGAAGAGACTGAGCCCCAATCAGTAAATCATCCAGATAAGGCAGCACGCAAATGCCCTGGATACGCAGGATAGCCTGACGTCCGCCAGCACCTTGGTAAACACACGGGGGGCTGAGGATATCCCGAATGACAATGCCACAAACTGGTAGTGCTGATCCTCCAGCGCAAACCTCAGGAACTTCTGATGCCTCTGGAATATAGGGATGTGCAGATAAGCATCCTTGATGTCCATCGTGGTCAAGAAGTCGCCAGGTCGAAGCGAGCTCACTGCGGACCGTAAGGTCTCCATGCGGAAATGTCTGACTCTAACAAACCTGTTGAGACCCTTCAGGTCCAGGATGGGTCTCAGCGTTCCGTCCTTCCTGGGCACCGTGAACAGATTGGAGTAAAAGCCCTGACCCCATTCCTGCCGAGGCACGGGACAAATCACACCTGACAGCAAAAGGTGTTGGACGGCCAACTGCAGGCCTTGTGCCGTCAATGGGTTCTGGAATATCCGTGACTGAAGAAATCTTGAGGGCGGCCAGACTGCCAGCTCTATTTTGTAACCGGAGGAAACCACCTCCTGAATCCACCGATCCGAGGCGCGCTGTCTCCAGACGTGATCAAATGGCAGAAGCCACCCCCCCCCCCAGAGGGCCTTGGTAGGGGGCTTGGGCCTGGATCCCCAGGAGGGATTGGGTCAGCCGCGGGACCTACTTCATCACCAGGAATCTCTGCGAGCACCTGAAAATGACGAGCCTCTTCCTCCTCGGAGCGAGAGGCAGATGAACCCCGAAAGGGCCGCGCAGATTAAGTCTCTGAGGGAGTCTTCCGTTCTTGACCAGGAGGTCCAGACGCTCCCCAAACCGCCTGTGACCCACAAAGGGCATACTAGTGAGTGCCTTCTTGGCCGGCAAGGTGAAGGCATGACAGACCAACTGATCCATGCGCTTGTCAGCTGGATCACGTAGGGAAGCCGTTTCGCGTGAATGCATGACCGTAGAGTTGGACAGACCCGACACGGGGACATCCACCTCGGGAGGACGGGACCATAGCCGGGCCAACTCCTCGGTAAAGGAATACCGCCTGTCCAGGCCCTTAGGCACCGACGGTAACTTGTTAGGCCTTTCCCATTCCTTGAAAATTATGTTAGGAAAAAAAGGGCCTGCTCAGAAAAGACTGGTCTCTGTCTCTCAGGCCGAAACAATCCACCCTGCTTCCTGTTAGCCACTCTAGGAGGGACAATGTACAGAGTCTCAAAGATAGCAGTCAGCAACTGCTCCTTATCAGGGAGCTATGTATTCTCATCCGAGGAAGAACCGGGCCCACTATCAAGGCCAACACCTCCAAAGAGATCATCATCCTCATCTCCATCATTATCCGAATAGACCGGCTCAATATGCCGCCTCTTACTTGTGGCCTTCTTAGGAGTCGAGCGAGAGTTCTGTCTCTCAAGGCTGGCCCCT
The DNA here is from genome assembly GCA_027917425.1 of Gastrophryne carolinensis. Classification (NCBI taxonomy): domain Eukaryota; kingdom Metazoa; phylum Chordata; class Amphibia; order Anura; family Microhylidae; genus Gastrophryne; species Gastrophryne carolinensis. The sequence continues at coordinate 41,209,982 of CM051238.1, forward strand.
CGATATGCCCCTCGCTGGGGGCTGAGAGCAAGCACTGGGGTTCTGGAGAGGCCGCAGGCAATAACGGGCTAGAGGCAGATACGCTTGGCGCAAGTGGCACAACCCTGCTGAGTCCGCCCAGAGGGCTAGCACCGCACATGGGGCAGAGCTTCACCCGCCCAGATGGGGTCCCAAGCTCACTATCCCCAGAAGCCTCCATTATGGTGATTTGAGTTATGTTAACAGGTACAAGGCACTAACGACCAAACCTGGCCAGCCCGCAAGAAATAATCCCTCTTAAGTGATCCTTCTTTACAGGGAGAGGGCTTGGAGGGAGAGGGAGGGTGGGGGGGGCGGAGGCCGAGAGGAACCACAACCCTTAATATTAAGGGGCCCACCTGGAAGACACAAAGTGAACATATAAGCATCCCACAGCACATGACCAGCGCAAAAGACAATATGTCAAGAGGAACTCACGACACCGCTCAAAGACAGACGACAGCAGCGTGCAGGAGGAGAAGATGGCGTGGATCAGCCAGCAGCACACGTTCCTCGAGGGGTGGGCCACACGATCGTGACACAAAAAGCGTCATCGTGCGCCCCCCGACGGCACGAAAATCGCACCCGCCCTCAATATGGCGGAGGGCCCCGCAACATCAGCCGGCCCACAGAGGAGCCGAGCAGAATCGCCAGCCCGGCGCCCTGAGAGTGTGAGGGGAGGGAGCGAGGCGGGTGAGCATGTGAGGTAAAAAAAATCTGTAAAAAACACAGGAGGGTAAATATGTGAGGTACAAAGTCAGTAAAAAACATAGGAGGGTAAATATGTGAGGTAAAAAGTCAGTAAAAATCACACCAGCACGCAAGGGACAGCAAGTCCAGCCAATAAACACCAGCACAATACAACAATAAAGCTTGTGGGGCAGGGAGGGCATAAGCCCCGTGACCATATAGTGGTCCCCCCCCCCCCCCCCACAAAATAGGCTCACCATCAGCTTATGGCCGGCTACCCTTTAGGAAGGGTCTGCGGCCCAGAGCCTAGCTCTGTCAACGCCTGACCCCGGCGTTCACCCTACCTTCACCGTCCCGGTCAGCCAAAGCTGGGAGGCAGTAGTGGGTCAACGGGAACGGTGGCAATAAGGATGCAGCGGCCGACGGGCTAGGAGGCCCCGCTCAGTTGCAGTATTCCAGGAGAGAGTATCCAGGCGATCCTTATGCAGCAGACTGCAGGAAGAACACTGGGGAATCATAGAGAGACACCTGTTTTATAGGAGGCCGGGAGGAGCGACAGCTTTTGAACCTGCAGTCAGGCGCCACCTAGTGCTGGATTACCCAACTGTCATTACTTCTGCATTACTTCTATAGTGAAAAAAATAAGTATATACACTAGTACAACATGGACTATTCCCATCCAAAGGATGACTGTGCAAAAAACCTATGTGTAAATAGCAATGTCCCAAAACATATCAGTGCAGTATATATAAAGTGCGAACATGCTACATATGAGGACAAGCCAGGTAAGGTATATAAAAGACATACAGTGCAAACGTGGCCCCAACATACATCTCACATGTCCTGGTACTAGTGGCATTAGAGGTAAGCAAACACCCCCCTACTCCACGCTGACACGTTTCGTGTCACGTCACTTCCTCAGGGCAAATTGTCAACTGAACTTTAGCACTTTATATATACTGCACTATGTTTTAGGACATTGCTAGGACATCAGTAACACTGCCCCCGGTGTCTGTTTTGTAATGTTTTTGTAATGTGTCCATGTATGTTTTGGCCTTACCTTTTGAATAAAATTTCTACTTTTATACGTATAAACATAGTAGTGCCACTTATGTGGGGATATTTTTTAGGGCAGTGTGGGACCCCTCTCCAATGTTTGTTTGCATATTGGTTGTATATCCCCCAGTGTGCACACGCTTTTCAATTGTCAGCTGGTGCAGCCCTACCATATAACTTTGTGCTTCTGCACATAGCCCTATATTACAATGCATCAAACATGCAATTAGTTCAAAATATGCATAAGAATTTTAAGCAAGTAATGTGTTACCCAAAATGTGAGAGAATCTGGGCTGTTTGTGTAGATCCCTCAGCCAGCGGTTTGCTTCCAAGCGTCACCCTCCAATTCTTTCCTGTACCCCAACCCACTTAATCGAGCGAGTGATACTAAATTAGTACTCTCCTCCCTGGCGCAATCCTTTCCATTTTCACGAGGAGTGGAGCTATGGCATCCCGAAGCGCTGAGGACAGCACTGGATTAAGGACCAGGTAAGGATCCTTGTCGTACTTTACGGCCACTTAAAAATGGTCTGTTTAGGAGGCATCCAAAGCAGGCAACATCGAGGTGGATGTAATAACCCCCCTCCCACCAATGTCCCACTCCCAGGGCCGGATTAACTGTGGTGAAGGCCCCTGGGCACAAAATCTGGTGGAGGCCCCAGATACAGTATTTTTTTTCCTTTAAAATAATAGCCCAACCAAGTAACTGATTGGTGGTTGTCTGGCACCTGCCTACTTACTGGAACATCAGATCAAGTCCCTTGTGCGGGTGTGTGTTGCTCGGGAACCCCTGATTTTCCATTCTGGGTGGGGGGGTAGTGGCCCGATAGCTTTGTTGCTGGACCAAGAAAAGTCTCCTGGACCAGGTGAAACCCAAAGGTTGGTGGAGGCCCCGGGACTAGAGCCCCTTGTGCCCTCCTCATAATTCAGCCCTGCCTACTCCTTCTCTACAGATTAAGTCCAAAGCACGAAGGTTAAAGCAGAACAAAACCAGGGAATTTAACTTTCCCAGGTTTTGTTCTGTGCCCTTGGGGCACCCTGATTTGGGATGCCCTGCTCCGTGAAACCCCCTCCCCATTTTGCTTTGTCAATCTCGCCTTTCCCTACTCCAGCAGCGCATGTACCGGCTCCCGTCCAATCAGAGCCTTTTGCCTTGCTTACATTCTTTGGCAAAGGGCTCAGATTGAGTTAAATGGGGAGCGTGCGCTACGGTATCCCTGGCGGCATGTGCACTCCCCCATTGAAAACACTCGGAGCCCTTTGCCGAATTAAGTAGTCAAGGCAAAGGGCTCTGATTGGAGGACAGCCCGGGCATGCGCCGTTGAAGCTGGGAAAGCCGGAAACAATCAGCGCCTTTTGCCGTATGACATACTCAAGGCAAAGGGCTGTAACGGGAGGAGAGCCTGTGCATGCGCCGTTGCAGCTGGGAAAGATGAGTTCTTGTGCACGTCCTGGGTGGGGGTTCACACAGAAGGGCATCCCGATTAGGGATGCCTCCGGGAAAAGCTGGTGGGTTTGTTCCTTTGTCTGGCCCCTCCTCCTTAATTGAAAGAGAATATTTCGCTGCTGATTTCAATGCACCTTCCAACTTTTTCCCCAAGTTCTAAAAAGAACAACTCTGTGCAGTGTTTACTGTCCCTATCACCCCTAGGTCAGAATATAATTTATCCTGCGTTGCCCCATCCTTTTTAACACCACTACCAGGCCAGAAGGTCATGTGACTCACTGGTGAATCAGTGATGAAGCTCCAATGCTGAATTATGAAGTGGAATGAATGCTCTGAATAGAGCTGTCATTTCCCTGGGGGTTTCAGGCCCTTTCTGTTTTTTGGGGTGGGGGGTTGTAGGAGCTCCTGGGTAAGCTGTAACTATGTCATGGAATAGTACATGACAATGTCCTCCTGCTTGAAGTTAGGAATGCAACACTATATTTTGATGAATGATAAATTGACCCACTGTTCTTTCTTTTATCAGGTTTTAAAACGACCAGAATATTTTGGAAAATTTGGTAAAATACACAAAGTAGTAATCAACAACAGCACATCCTATGCAGGCTCACAGGTCAGTTTTCTTTAAATATGCTACAGTGGGGAAAAAGTGGCAGGAATGAAAAGAAGTTCATGTTGCTAGAAATTCCCTTAAGATGCATCCTTCCCACAAAAAAAAAAAAAAAAAAACAGCATTCATTATCTCGTCTCAGGTCATCTGTACTACAGCGCCTCTTATGGGTGACCACGCTCACTGCAGTTTTAGATTCTGCTGCCTCTTCCTCTCATTCAACCTTGGACAGTAGCCATTTATGACTACACACTCCGTACATATTGTTCCCTTCATTGTCTAATGAGCGATAGACCTGCCTTGACCAAACCCTCCTACTGACAAATGAGAGCAGCATTACTTCTACACCCCCAAGAGCCATGCCACATCCAATCAGTGCCAGTGATGCTGAACAATTTCTCTTTAGAAATATTTTAAGCGGACCAAAAACCCACTGAATATTTGAAATGCATTTGGCCAAAGCCCCTGCCAATACTTCCTTCTTAGGGTGTAGAACAAGAAATAGATATTTTCACTATATCCAGTCCAGGTCGTCCCAGAAGTGATGACAGGTGGGTAATCCGCCACCAGGTGGCACAGTTACTGCAAAATCCAGAGCTGTAACTCCTTCCGGCCCCCTTTAAAAAGAGCTGTCTCCATAGAATTCCCAGAATTCGTCTTGGAGTACTGCTGCGAGGATCATCTTGGATACTCTCTCTGGATATGGCAGCTGAGCAGGGCATTTTTTAGCCTGTCGGCCGCTGCACCCCTATTGCCTTTGTTTCCATGGACCCACGTATGCCTCCCAGCCTCGGCTGACGGGACAGGTGAAGGTAGGGAGAACGCCAGGGTCGGCCGTTCACAGAGCTAATCTCTGGGCCGCAGACCCTCCCTAAAGGGTAGCCGGCCATAGGCGATGGTGAGCCTATTGGGGAGGGGGGGGGCACCTAAGCCCAGGTTATCCCTTGTCTGTCCCACAGTTTTATTATTTTACTGTATTTGTCACTGGCATGCTTACCTCCCTCGGCGCCTTCCCCTCCATCTTGTCGGACGCGCTGTGAGGGGGGTGGACGTCGGCAGTTGTGTGGAGACTGCGGCTTCCAGGTGTGTACTGGGCGTGCTGCGCTCTGCAGCTTGGGGGGGGGGGAGGCCGCTCTGTGGGCCGCCCTCCCTTCTTCCTTCACTGGGCACCATTTTCTGAGGCTCGGGGGGCGCGCGATGACGAGGTTCGTCGGCGCTGCATTCCGGCGCCATCTTCCCTGCTCTGCACTTGGGACTGCCTTTTCCTGCCCAAGCCTGGTACCTGCCTGCCGCTCCGCTTGTGGAGTCCATGGATGCCCTCCTGCGTGGTCGGTCCGTGAGTCCCTCTTTTTGCTAGAGATGTGTTTTACATGTGCATGTGCTGTGGGCCGCCCATGGCTTTGCCCATTGTGTCTTTTAGGTGGGATCCCCTTGTCGGCTGTGGGTTGTGGTTCCTCCCGGTCTCCTACACCCCCAGCCCCCGCTCTCTCTCTCCGCACCCGCACGATAAGAGGGACTAAATTGGGGGTTCTTACTAGGTTTGGGCCGTTAGTGCCTTGTAACCTGTATTTTCCCTATGTCCGGGCCGTCCCAATTTATATACGTGTGGGTAGTCCGCCACCAGGTGGCGCAGTTACTGCAAGGTCCAGAGCTGTAACTCCTCCCGGCCCCCTATAAAAAGAGCTGTCTCCATAGAGTTCCCAGATTCGTCTTGCAGTACAAGCTGTGAGGATCATCTGGAACTCTCTCTGGATTTGGCAATTGAGTGGGGCAGTTAAGCCTGTCGGCCGCTGCATCCCTGTTGCCTCTGTTCTTGTGGACCCAATATGCCTCCCAGCCTCGGCTGACGGGAACAGGTAAAGGTAGGAAGAACGCCGGGGTCGGGCGTTCACAGAGCTAGGCTCTGGGCCGCAGACCCTTCCCTAAAGGGTAGCCAGCCATAGGCGACGGTGAGCCTATGAGGGGGGGGGGGGAACCACTATGCCCAGGTATCCCACATAGTCTGTCCCACAGCTTTATAATTTTGTGTGTGTTGTGTGGTGCTTACTTCACTGATACTTACCCCCCCCCCCCCCTCGCTCCCTCAGCTTCTCCCCTCCATCTGTCCGTGCGGCACCGTGAGGGCGCTCCTTCTTGTGAGGCCTCGGTATATATGCGGGGCGTGCGAGAGGCCCCTCCGTGGGCCGCCCTTCCTCTCTTTGGGCGCCATTTTTTACTCGGGCTGTGGGCGCTCGTTTGCGCCGGGGGTGGGCCGCGCAATGATGCGTATCGAGTCATAGCTACCGCGGCCTGCCCCTCGAGGGACCTCCGGGTGCCATTTTCTCAGCCCTCGTGAAGGGGGAATCCTGCAGGACTGCCGTATGAGAGATCTGCTGCTGCGCGCTCGGCAGGGGTCGGACTACGCTGGGCACCAGCCTCTACAAGTGGGCTATTGAGCTGCCTGCCACTACCTCGCGAGCCCCCGGACGCGCCTTCCACCCCCCCACTTCCGCATCTCTCTCCGTACCTTCTCGGGGGTCTGTACTAGGTTTGGGCCTTTGTGCCATGCGGCCCTTTTGGGGTTCATCTGCCTATCGCTCCTTTCGAGGGGGAAGAGGCTCTTCATTTTCAGGTGGCCGCAGAGATTCCTGGGGACAAGGTAGGTCTCCCGGTCGACCCAAACCCTCCTGGGGAGTTAAATCCAAACCCCCTGCCAAGCACTCTCAGGCATGAGGAGGCGCCTTTACTCATCCGGGTGGGGGGGGGGGGGGGGACAGCTGCTGCTTTTTGCTCACATTTGGAGACAGCACGTCTCGGATCGGTGGTTTCAGGAGGTGGTGTCCTCCGGGTCTGCTATCAGGTGTGATTTGCCCCGTGCCTCACCAGGAACGGGGTTGAGGGTTCTACTCCAATCTGTTCACGGTGCCCAAGAAGGACGGAACGCTGCAACCTGTCCTGGATCTGAAGGGTCTCAACAAGTTTGTCAGAGTCAGACATTTCCGTATGGAGACCTTACGGTCCGCGGTGAGCTTGCTTCGGCCCCGGCGATTTCATGACCACGGTGGACATCAAGGTAGCTTATCTGCACATCCCGATTTTTCAGGGGCATCAGAAGTTCCTGAGGTTCGCGCTGAAGGATCAGCATTACCAGTTTGTGGCACTGCCGTTCGAAATAGCATCAGCTCCCCGTGTGTCCGCCAATGTGCTGGCAGGCATCATGGCCATCCTGAGGAGCCGGGGCATTCGTGTTCTTCCTTATCTGGACGATTTACTCATTCTGGCTCAGTCCCTTTAGCAGGCCGAGAGCGACACTCGGACGGTGTTATCCACTCTCGAGGCCTCATGGTGTCCTGCTTCGAGGCAGTGCCCTTCGCCCAGTTCCACATGAGACCTCTTCAAGTGAATCTGTTGACCGGTTGGGACCGGACGCAGGAGTCCCTGGATCAGAAATTTTCACTGTCCCCCAAGGTCAGACAGTCCCTTTTGTGGTGGTTGGACTCCAGAAATCTGTTGGTGGGCAAGTCCTTTCTGACTCTCCGGTGGGAGATAGTTACCACGGACGCCAGTCTGACCGGCTGGGGAGGTTTTTGGCAAACGCAGAAGTTCCAGGGTCAGTGGGGACCACAGGAGGCCCACTTACTTATCAATCTCCTGGAGCTGAGAGTGATTCGGTTGGTGCTTCTTCAATTAACTCCCCATCTAAGGGGTCGTGCTATTCAGGTCTGCTCGGACAATCGGACGGCTGTCGCCTACATCAATCACCAGGGCGGGACTCGGAGCAAGCGAGTCCTTCAGGAGGTGTCCCAGATCCTGACTTGGGTGGAGGAGAATGTTCCCTGCATCTCGGCAGTTACATCCCCGGGGTAGAAAACCAGGAGGCAGACTCCCTGAGCAGGGGGACTTCTCTTCTGGGGGAATGGTCTCTCAGCAACTTGATCTTTCACGTTCTGTGTCTCCGCTGGGGTCAGCCGAACGTGGACCTATTTGTGTCCAGACACAATCACAAACTTCCAAGGTTCGTCTCCCTGTCAAGAGATCCTCTGGCCCTCGCCACAGACGCTCTGGCAATTCCTTGGATGGAGTTTGGGCTCCTTTATGCATTTCCTCTGTTTCCACTTCTGGGCCGAGTGCTGCGCAAGATAGCTCAGGAGGGGGTACCAACCATTCTGGTGGCTCCTCGTTGGCCGAGGTGGAGTTGGTTTGCGGACATAGTTCAGATGTCAGTCGATCGTTACATCCTGCCCGACGACCCAGGGCTCCTCACTCAGGGGTCACTATGGCACCCCAATTTACAGGCGGTGGCTTTGACTGCTTGGCTATTGAGACCTCAATCCTAACTGAAAAGGGGCTCTCGGCCATGGTTGTGCAGACCATGATCCAGGCGCGGAAGAAGTCGTCTTCCATGATTTACTACATATTTTGGCATGCATACATTGCTGGTGTGAATCCAAGAGTTTCCCTTGTCGCACATTCTCTATTTCTAGGATTTTGGAGTTTTTACAGCATGGCTTAGACTTGGGTCTACAGCTGGGCACCCTTAAGGGCCAGGTCTCGGCTTTGGCAATCTTTTTCAAAAGATTCTTTGCCAATCATAGACTGATCAGGACTGTTTTCCAAGGAGTTACCCATGTACGTCCACCGCGTAAGCCTGTATTACTGGTGTGGGATTTGAATTTGGTGCTTTGCGCTCTGCAGGGTCCTCCCTTTGAGCCTTTGTGCGACGCTGCATTGTCTGTCTTGACCCTAAAGGTGGTCTTTTTGGTAGCTATTACCTCGGTGCATCGTGTGTCAGAACTGGCCGCTCTTTGTATGGAGCCTCCTTACTTTGAGCGGCATAAGGATAAGGTGTTTTTTTCGTTTTAAGCCTGATTTTTTGCCTAAGGTCGTTTCTCCCTTTCATCTTAATGAGGAAGTTGTTTTGCCTTCCCTGTGTCCGGAACCGTCTAATTCTAAGGAAAGGACCCTCCATGCCTTGGATGTGTTCAGAGCGCAATTAAGTATTACCTGGTCCTTCCGGAAGTCGGATTCACTTTTTGTTCTCACTGAAGGTTCCAGAAAGGGTTTGCCTCCGACCAAGTCCACTCTCAGTAACTGGATTAGACAGGCAGTGGTGCAAGCTTATTCTGCCAAGGGGAAGGATCCCCCTTTTCGTGTTACAGCTCATTCTACTAGAGCTATTGGTGCTTCCTGGGTATTTTAACACCAGACTTCTGTTGAACAAGTTTGTGAGGCCGCTACTTGGTCTTCTATTCATACCTTTACAAAGTTTTACAAGGTTGATGTTAGGGCCTCAGCTGACGCTGCTTGGCCGAAAGGTGCTTCAGGCGGTAGTGAAATGAACTACATGCTGTTCCACACTGGGGATCCCGCCCTAAGGGGACACTGCTTTTGGATGTCCCAACTGTCATCACTTCTGGGATGACCTGGACTGGATATAGTAAAAAATACAATTCTGTGAAACTCGCCTGTAGAATTGTTTTTGAATATATCCAGTGTAGGTCGTCCCACCCTGCCCTTGGTTCATTATCTCCTGTTTTCCTGTTATGGTGATTACCTTTTTTGTATTGGACCATTAGTTTTTTGTTGGAGAGAGTACATGCTGAAGCTAAGTGAGTTAACATGGTTTCTTGGCCTCTCGGGCCTGTCTCATTACTGTTTTTTGACATTCTGGGAATTCTATGGAGACGGCTCTTTTTATAGGGGGCCGGAAGGAGTTACAGCGCTGGATCTTGAAGTAACTGCGCCACTTGGTGGCGGATTACCCAACTGTCATCACTTCTGGGACGACCTGGACTGGATATATTCAAAAACAATTCTACAGGTGAGTTTGACGGAATTGTATTTTTTTCGCTCTTTTCGAAAAGTCCTGTAACACTTTTTGGGCTGTTCCTCTCTGTAAGATGGCAGGGGATCAGTCATTGCATAGGTGTGGCAATGACATCACTGCCACACACAATGACAATGAATGGAGGAGGCGGAGCTTTACAGCTAAAACAGGCGCCATTATCTGGAATTAGAGCAAAGCAGGAGTGGTGGAAATTAGCAAAAGATAATCATAGGTGGAGCAATTCAGTGGATGCAAGTTAAAAATGGGGGTTTTGGTCTGCTTTAAATCGGGTTTATGTGCCAATGATGCTGAGACGCTCTCTGGATCTAGTTCCTCCTGCCTCATCCATGGTTTTATTATACATTGTAGTAGAACAGTGTTCCCCAACCCCCACCTAGAGAACCACCATCAGTCCAGGTATTGCGGATCTATGCACAGACACACAGGTGTAGTAATAAGGGCTCAGACACCGGAGATCCACAAAACATGACCTGTTGGACCATAGGTCTCTCCTTGGTGTACAGTTGCCAATAGCAACATTTTGCAGGTAATAGCATCCATAAAACAGATTTCCCAACATAAGAAAATAAAAAAAACTAGATCAGCTCTACACATTGAGGCCATCATTTTGGCACGCAAAAATATACACATTCAAAGATGCCATTGAAAGGGGACTTTAAGTATAAATTTTAATCAACTCCTGGGTCCTTGTCCCTGGGGCATCCCAATTTGGGATGGCCTGCTGTATGAAACCTGGCTGTTTACCTGTTATACATACTTCACCAGCTCTCCCATGGCTCAGGCGTGGCTGTGCTCTTATTGGCTTCCTTGGCTGCACATATAAAACAGCAGCTAAGGAAGCTAAATGGGAGCTTAGCTGATCTCTTGATCTGGAGTGTATCCCCTGCATCACTCTGACTGTTCAGGGCTGTGGCCGCCGCAGACCAGAGGCATGTGCCGCGGGTTTACTGCCGAAGTACATAGAACTGGTGACCGTCAGGGTTTATCAAAGTGAGGCATCCCAAATTAAGATGCCCTGGGGGGTGTTTCAGTTGTGTTTCAGTCCACCTACTTCTCTATCCTGATTTGGGATGGCCGGCTGAGTGTTTCCTCATGGATCCTCTGAAATTCGCCTCTTCCTGGTTCCCACGTGAACCGCTCGGCGAATCAGCAGCTCTTGTTCCATTTAGATTTCAATTGCAATGAAAATCTGTATGGAATTAGCCCGTTGGCAGCAATTTGGGCGGTTTCACACAGCAAGACAGTTTTGTACTTTACTACGAATCATCTACTATTGATATTTATGCTGTTAGTTCCCCCCTTTTATTCAGTTGCTAGTGAGGGTTTAGGTCTGCTTTGAGGTCTTTTTACATGGGACATGCTACATGCCTTCCCGAGGGGCATAAAAGCTGCTTATTCTACATTAAGCCATTGATTTTGTTCTATGACCATTGTGTCTGTGTTGTGTTACCTGCAGGGTCCAAGTGCTAGTGCATATGTAACGTACATCCGGTCAGAAGATGCGCTCCGAGCTATACAGTGCGTTAACAACGTGGTAGTAGATGGAAGAACGCTAAAGGTAAAGTGGTTTTATCAACGATTCCTCCTATGACGGGTTTCTTTAATGTACTGCAACCCCCTTCTTCAGTTATTGTTGCCCACTAATATCCTGCACACAATAGTTCCGTTGCACTCTTTTGTCTTTCCTAAGCAGTTACTTGCATCATGCAGGCAAGCCATATTCTTATTAGGGGCCCGCTTTTTCTCAAAACATCCTCTGGGCAGCATACACCTGAGACTTCCGAGTCCCTCCCCCAGAAAGGGAACACGTGACCACCAGATTACATTAAAAACTTGACTCCACCTCCAGTTCCCAGTTGTTTTCGTGTACCTCCGTGAGATAGGAGCCAGACCACTAGTTCCTGAACCAGAAAGGTTTAGGTAAGTATCCGGCACTGTGGGCCTTTTGCAGGAGGTCCATTTCTCGGTCCTGGAGGCCTTTTTGTTGCCAGGGGCCCGGGATACCCTCAGGATTTTGAGCCAGGATCCTAATCTTTGTTCTGAATGACCAAGGGGGTGTAAAGCATTTATTTCCCTCTTACTGAGGATGACTTTCGGAAGAAGCCGGGGTTGCCGGACCCAATTAATAATTGTCACCTTAAATGGGAATTTAGCAAGGGGATTACATTCATCTAAATTCTCAATCTATTGCTGGAGTTTTCAGTATATTAAACTAAATTGTCTGAAGTAGCTCTGCCTTTAAAATGGAACAAAACTAGGATTTTAACTATCTCCGGTTTAGTTTCCTGCCCATAGCTCAGATGATTTTTTTACCTTGTGTGTAATCCCACGGCACAAGCACAGACTTAGCTTCAATCAGCTTTCATTGGCATGCATATTAATGAGCGCCAATCCAGCAACTGTGTGTACCTGCGTCAGCCATTTTGATAATGCTGCCTTTGGTGCGCGCAGCAGCTAGAGATGCAGGGGATGCCACGTCTGGCCAGTGCATGTGCCATGAAATTGTCAAAAAGGAAAGCTTTCCACAGCAAAGTATTTCAAACCAGGAGGCCCTATGGGCAGATAATCACGTGTCCCTAAATTCTTTGGCCTATTTAACTTTTTCCTATTGCGTACTGCGCTCTGCCATCATTCCTGCAGACGAGAGGCGGCGGTTGTGGCACAAAAGATAGCCATGACATGAGTCTGGACCAGACATCTTTTCTTTATTGCATGGCACGGCCCGCTTCGGTATTCATAACAGTTGGGTTATTCCGCCACAAGGTGGCTCAGTACTGCAGAAAAGCTGTGGCTTGTCCCGGCTCCCTATAAAAACGCAGTGGACTGCGAAGTTAGCAGATGGCACTCTTTCTTGTGCAGGTGAGCAGGGCAACCAAGCCTGTGGCCCTGCAAGTCTATTTCCATCCGTTTCTGGACCCTCACTGCCTCCCAGCCTTGGCTGACAGATTGGGTGAAGGTAGAAGAGCACTAGGGTCAAGTGCTCCTGGAGCGCTGCTCCAAGCCGCAGACCCTGTAACACAAAGGGTAGCCGGCCATATGCTTTATGGTGAGCCTAATAGGGATGCGGCGTTTCTGAGGGGGTAAGTAGTTTGGGGACTGTGTCCTCTGTTTCCTTTGGGTCCCCCCCTCCCTCCCTGACCATGGCTGCTTGCCGCTGCTTCTCTCTCTTCTCCCCCCCCCTCTAATTTGGTAGGGGGGGGGGTGGCTGCGAGTAGTCATATCTGTGGTGTTTTTACGTTTTTTGGTGTGTTTTCTGGTGTTTTTAGCTGCCGCGCTGCTTTGTACTGCGTTCCGCGGCTGTGGGCGCTATAACCTGAGGTGATTTTGCTTTGTCTTGGCGCCGGCCAGGTCACGTGAACGCAGTTTTTCACGCTCTTCAGAGGGGGGGCAGGGCCGGGTGATGACGCGTATCGCCCCTCGAGGTACCTCTGCCAGCGTCATTTTGGACGAGCTGCGCGTCTGGATTTCTCCCTTCCTGGCTGCAGCGCTGTTTTCTCCGGCGGGTTGTCTTATCCAGCGGTCTGTGCCTGTGTGAATCCGCGGTATCTTTGGTCCGTGAGTCCCCCTTGGGGTTTTTTTTATTGAATCGGGGTGTATTTGCTGCGGGATGCTCATGTGTGTTTTTACTTATGTCTTTCAGGTGGGATACCATTGGGTTGTGGTTTCTCCTGGCTCCACTCCTTCCTCCCCCTCATTCCCCCTTTATTAACTTCTGGGGGCATCCTGTGGGAGGGCATCCCGGGTGGCTTCTGTCTTAAGCCTGTATCCACTGCTGGCCTATTGCACCTGTGCTAATCATCATATGGAGGCTTCTGGGAATAGCGCGCTTGGGGGCCCTTCGGGGCAAGCACGGCTGTGTACCATGTGTGGGGTATCCCCTGTGAGTAACAGTGTCACAGTGTGCGTGCCATGCGCTGAAAGTGTCCTTGCGCTTCAATCTGGTTTGCTTGCTTCACTTCCCAGCTCTGCGCCTCACTCGGCTTCACCTACTCCCCCGCTCCTGCAATTGGGCCCCAGTTAGGGGACTGTTGGCAGGGAGTCACATTCTGATTTGGCTCTGCGGGTGGCCAACATTGAAAAGCAGCTTGCCAGAACTGCTCCTAGGAAGGCCTCTGGCAAGAAGAGACACCTGGACCCCAGGCCTGCTCCCCTTGCTGAGATGTATGTGGGGATTGATGAGCTTGGTGACTGTCACCCCCTTAAGATGGGGGAGCTCTCCCAGGACTCCTGACTCCACTGGGAACCAGCAGGAGGGTTGCGAGAGTGACCCTGCGTCTGCGTCCGGAGAGGAATCATGGTACCCTGAGGACACTGATAATCTGCTGTCACATATTTTTGAAATATTGCACATTGCTCCTCCTGAGGTAGCTAAAAGAAAGCAGGGGGAGCTTTTTCGCCCTGGTAAACCGTGTCTAGAGTTCCCTGAGCAGGAACATTTTACCACCTTGGTGCTTAAAGTGGACCGTCACCCAGGGGTGATCGGCCCGGGAATCTATAAGACAACACAGCGCGTCCGCCGCCGCCTCCCGCGCGCCCCTCTGACAGTGCCCGCGCCGGCCATTGTCCGCCGCTGTCACCCGCTTGTCAGTCGGCAGTGATTGGTCAGCGCGGCCACGTGGGAGCGTGGTAAGGTGAGTTTTGGGGGCTTTCTGGGGGGTTTCAAACAGCGGGGCACCCTTAATCGGGGTGCCCCCCTGAAGTGGACCAAAACCCAGGATAGTCAAAATCCTAGGTGTTGGTCCACTTTAAAGAATGGGAACGTCCTAACAAGTTGCCTGCATTGCCCAAGGGTTTGAATAAAAGGTATCCCTTTCCCGTTGATCTTGTTAAGAGGTGGTCATTTCCCCCTGAAGTGGACGCTCTCGTGCTAGGCTTGTCCAATACTTCGGTCATGCCTTCCCCTGACACTACCACTCTGAGGGACGGAGAGGAACGGCGCATGGATCAAGTGGCCTGCCATGCTTTTACCTGTGTGGGGGCTGGCTTGCGCCCTGTATGTGCTGCCGCCATTACTGCTATTGCCCTTAAGAAACTGCTTAAGCATCTCATTGATGGCACAACAGCTGGTAGTGTGGGGGAGTAATATAGGACTCTCTTACTTTGCACTGATTTTGTGGCCTTTATCCTTACTGCTATGGATGATGCTGTGCGGCTGTGTGGAAGGACCTCTGCGCTCTTGGTGGCTATGCGCTGCTTTGTCTGGTTGCGCCAGTGGGCCGCTGACGCTGCGGCTAAGAAAGCTCTCACTGGCCTGCCCTTCCTGGGGCTGTGGCAGTTTGGAGAACGTCTTGATGTTCTAGCCAAGTATGGAAGGCTGCCTCAGTGTAGGAGGCAGTCTCGGCCCTTTCGGGGGTCATCTGCCCCCCTCCCTTCCTTTCGCATTCCGAGAGGGGGCTCTGGCTCCCTCCTCTCCAGTGGTCGCAGAGATTCTTGGGGCCGTGGTCGTCCCGGTCTCTCCTGGAATCCTAAGTCCAAACCCTCTCCCAAGCCCCCTCAGGCATGAAGGGGCGCCCTCACCCGTCCGGGTGGGGGGACGGCTTCGGCTCTTTGCTCACGTCTGGAGGCTTCGCGTCTCAGACCGGTGGATTCAGGAGGTGATGTCCTCCGGTTACAAGATAGAGTTTGCAGCCTGGCCGCCACCAAGATTCCTCAGATCCCGGATATCTCAAAATCCTCTGTCAGCTCAGGGCTTGCGCCTAGCAGTTCAACGCCTATTGGAGTCAGGAGTCGTCTGTCTGGTACCTTACCAGGAACAGGGTCAGGGGTACTACTCCAATCTTTTCACGGTTCCCAAAAAGGACGGTTCTCTGAGGCCCATCCTGGACTTGAAGGGTCTCAACAGGTTTGTCCGGTTCAAGCACTTTCGCATGGAGACGCTACGCTCGGCAGTCAGTACCCTTTGGCCGGGCGACTTCATGACCACTGTGGACATCAAGGATGCCTATCTTCATGTACCAATCTTTCCAGGTCATCAGATGTTCCTAAGGTTCGCTCTGAAGTATCAGCATTACCAGTTTGTGGCCTTACCTTTCGGTATCACCTCGGCTCCTCGGGTGTCCACCAAGGTGCTGGCGGGCGTCATGGCCCTTCTGAGGAACCAGGGCATTCGCATGCTCCCTTACCTGGACGACATTCTGATTGCTGCTCAGTCTCTACATCAGGCCAAGAGGGATACTCAGGTGGTGACTTCCACTCTCGAGTCTTTCGGCTGGGTGATCAACTATCCCAAGTCTTCACTGTCTCCGTCTTTGGCGAGGTCCTTTCTGGGCATGACTTTGGATACCTCTCAGGTCAAGATCTTCCTGCCTCGGCGGAAGGTGGAGGGCCTGCAGAAGCAGGCACGGACTCTGCTCTCGTGTCCCCATCCCCCCATCCGGGCAGGGGATGCAGTTAGTGGGTCTGATGGTATCCTGCTTTGAGGCGGTCCCCTTTGCTCAGTTTCACATGAGGCCTCTTCAGTTGCACCTCTTGTCAGTTTGAGATCGGGATCCTGCATCCCTGGATCAGGGATTTTCTCTGTCCCCCCCTGGCCAGGCAGTCCCTCTCGTGGTGGTTGGACTCGAGGAACCTTCTAGTGGGCAGGGCCTTTCTGCCTCCGTGCTGGGAGATTGTCACCACAGATGCCAGTCTGACTGGTTGGGGGGGGGGAGTTTGGAAGTCTCTGAAATTCCAGGGTCGGTGGGGCCCTCAGGAGGCCCATGCACCCATCAACATTTTAGAACTGCGGGCGATCAGGTTGGTTCTCTCCCAGTTGACTCACGCCTTCGGGGTCATGCTGTTCAGATCCGCTCGTCAGGGAGGGACTCGGAGCAAGCAAGTCCTCAAAGAAGTGTCCCTGATACTGTCTTGGGCGGAAGAGAATGTTCCCTGCATCTCAACGGTCTACATTCCGGGGCTGGAGAACCAGCAGGCAGACTCCCTGAGCAGGGGGACGTCTCAGCTGGGGTTTCTCAGCAACAAGGTATTTCACTCCCTGTGTTGCCGCTGGGGTCAGCCGGATGTGGACCTGTTTGCGTCCTGCCACAATAACAAGCTTCCAAGATTTGTCTCCCTGTCACAGGATCCTCTGGCCTTTGCCACTGATGCACTGGCAATTCCTTGGACAGAGTTTCGACTCCTCTGTGTTCCTTCCTTTTCCTCTGCTGGGCCGGGTGCTGCGCAAGATAGCCCAGGAGGGGGGACCGGCCATTCTGGTGGCCCCCTGTTGACAGAGGAGGGTGTGGTTCGCAGACGTCGTGCAGTTGGCAGTAGATCGGTACGTCTTGCCCAAGGATCCAGATCTCAGGGACAGCTGCGCCATCCCAATTTACAAACGCTGGATTTAACGGCTTGGCTGCTGAAACCTCCATCTTGATGGGCAAGGGGTTGCCGGCCTCTGTTGTTGATACCATGATTCGGGCTCGAAAGAAGTCCTCGTCTTTTATCTACTTCAGGGTCTGGCATGCTTACATTGCCTGGTGTGAGTCCAAGTCTCTTCCTTGTCGGATGTTTTCTATACCCAGGATTTTGGAGTTTTTACAACATGGTTTGGATTCGGGCCTTCAACTTTGTACTCTCAAGGGACAGGTTTCGGCTTTGGCAATTTTTTTCCAAAGATCTTTTGCCAATCACAGGCTTGTTAAGACTTTCTTCCAGGGAGTTACTCATGTGCGTCCGCCGCGTAAGCCTGTGCTACCGGTTTGGGACCTAAATTTGGTGGTGTCTGCTCTACAGGGTTCTCCTTTTGAACCTATACGTGAGGCTGCTTTGCCCATTCTGACTCTTAAGGTGGCATTCTTGGTGCCTATTACTTCTGCCAGGCGAGTTTCTGAGCTCCTTATTTTGAGCAGCATCAGGATAAGGTAGTGTTTCGGCTTAAACCGGATTTCTTGCCCAAGGTTGTGTCTTCTTTCCATCTCAATCAGGACATTCTTACCTTCCTTGTGTCCTAACCCTGCTTATTCTAAGGAACGGACCCTTCATTCTCTAGATGTTGTCAGGGCACTGAAGTTTTATTTGGTTGCTACCGAGTCCTTTCGGAAATCTGATGCTCTTTTTGTTCTTCCTGCTGGTCCTAGGAAGGGTTCGCCTCCAGCCAAATCAGCAAGTGGATCCGTCAGGTGGTGGTACAAGCCTATTCTGCTAAAGGGAAGGAACCTCCCTTCCGGGTTACTGCTCATTCCACGCGTGATATTGGTGCTTCTTGGGCTTTTCAGCACCAAGCTTCTGTTGAACAATTTTGCAAGGCCGCTACTTGGTCTTTTGTTCATAACTTTTCCAAGTTTTACAAGGTTGATGTTAAGGCCTCAGCTGATGCTGCTTTTGGCCGCAAGGTACTTCAGGCGGTGGTGGTCTGAACTGCCTGCTGTTACTCCTTGGGGATCCCACCCTACCTTACGGACACTGCTTTTGGATGTCCCAGATGTAAGGATTACATGAAACAGGCCGTGCTGTGCACTATGAAAAATACAATTCTGTGAGTACTCGCCTGTAGAATTGTTTTTACTATGCACAGCACGGCCTGTTTCATCCCTCCTTTATCGTTATTCTTGGTTGCCTCTTTATGGTGATTTGTTCCAAAGTTGGTTGTGAGGGTTCTTTACCTTTTTTACCTTTATTACTTCCCGGCTTCTTGTATAACTGCTTGTCAACACTGGAGGTCTATTGGTGATTCCTGTTTTTATATGGGTCCGGAGGAGCCACAAATCTTCTGCAGTCCACTGCGCCACCTTGTGGCGGAATACCCAGATGTAAGGATTACATGAAACGGGCGGTGCTGTGCATAGTAAAAACAATTCTACAGGTGAGTACTCACAGAATTGTATTTTTCACCCCTGGTGGCCTTCAGTACCACGGTTGGTAAACCATTCTCTTTCTCTAAACCACAGAAACCTGGCACAAAAACTCCATATCAAAGTATTAGTAGCATAATAACTGTGCCTCACAAGTGCAAAAATGACAGCAATGTGTTACAAAAAACACTAAATGCATGATGCAAAATAAAAGTATACAGGTAAAAGAAGAAATTAAGCAAACCCAACAATTGTCGCAGCTGCCACCTAAGGAGGCTTTTTATATAACCTAGTGGTTGATGTTTTAGATGTATGTATAATGTATAATCTTTTAGAATAGAAAAAAGTATGTAAAATACAACTGGTGGATAGATAGTTAAGATAGATTTTTTTTTTTTTTTTTATCAAAGCATAGCTGATGGCTTTCCATGTAGTATCCTTTCTTTTCTATTTCTTTCCTAGCACCAATCTTTCGTTTCTCCTTTTTCAAGGCATCCTTAGGTACAACCAAATACTGCAGCTACTTCTTGAAAAATATGCAGTGTCCAAAGCCAGACTGTATGTACTTACACGAACTGGGGGACGAGGCGGCCAGTTTTACAAAAGAAGAAATGCAGGTGAGAGAAATGGTGGCGATTGGTATTCTGTGCCTGTAACCGCAATGGTTGGGTATTTCACGAATCACAAAATCATTTATAGTTTTATATACACTTGTATTATATAGAATTGCCAAATGTAACACTTTAAAGTACAAAACAACAATCACGTGGGCCCCTGTGCTTCAAAGAGCTCACAATCTAATCGTAGAATTACTAATGTGGAGGCTGATTTATTACTAGCGCCAGGTACCGGCAGATGAGCGTCTGTAGCGAGGCACTCAGAGCGACCACTAGTAGTCGCTGTGACGGGCTATGGTTCGCGGTTACCGAGTGCCTGGTCGGCATTGATGAATTTGATGTTTGAGTCGCTATAACACCAGTACAGTGTTATATGGGAGCGAACGGCAGCGACTGGTCGGTGTGAGCTACTCAAACCATATTCATAAAAACCGCCTCACCCAGCGCCGGTTCTCAAAATCTGGTCCCTATAGCATAGAGTGGCAGAAGCTGTGTGATTAAAGTCTGTTTTTGAACACATATCCACCAGTAACAAAGTAAAAACATATGAAATTTGTTATAACATTGTGACATTAACACTTTAATGCCAGACCTGTAATGACAATTCTGCATAAAAATATAACAAGTCAAAGTTTTCAAAAATGACGTTTAATAGGCCAGGAGATTTTGATTAAAGAAAAAAAAGACCCTGTTTAAGGAGAAGAAAAGTAACGTCCATTGAAATGTATGGGAGGGCGCCAGGTAGCGACAGGAAATACCAGGCGCTCTGCAAGGCAGAGCTCTGGCGCTATACGCTGAGCCGCCGGTGATGATGAATTGGACACTACATGGGGCTGATAGTCGCTCACCGGAATCGCTTTGATAAATGTGGTATTGCGTACAGCGCCCGGCTCTACCTGTCGCTACGAGGCACTACCTGCCGCTAATCCCTTTATGAATAAACCCCATAAAGCACAAATTCTCTGCGCTCAGCTGAAGCAAATTTGAAGAAATTTGTTTGGGCATAACATACCATATAGTGGAACCACTTATCAGTCTCTTTCAGATGTTAGCGGAACACCACCCAGGATTTTCCCCCCATGTGTTGTTCCTCTCCAGGGGCACATTCCACGTGAAAAAAAGCATTGCCGCACTGTCAGGGCTGGTTTTTAAAACTGAATGGAGCACAAACTGCTGTTCACTTCACATACCTGTGGCATCCACTCAGAAATCCTGGTGCAGGTACGTGCTGTAGTTAGAGGGAACAGGGATATGGCCCTGCAGATGCGCTGTGGGATCACCGATGAGGTGAGTATACTGGGAGATTGTGGGGGTCTTACACATGGATGCCTCCCTGGACTCTTAGATTTTATGGGCACTGAACTTCAGGGCAGCAGCGTTCCTGCTCCTTTTGGTCTACACACCACCACCAGCAGACCATCAAGTCGCCAGGCGCACAGATGGGAGGGATGGGGATGCGGATGCTGCTTCTCCCCTGCGCTCCCTACTGTTGGGCGCATACGAGCGGGAACCTCAGAAGAATGTGAGCTTTTAGACCAGTGTCAGACTTTCTCTGTATGTACTCGCTGCAGGTTGCTCCCTAGGAACCTTATTAAAGAGACACTTAAGTGACCTAACTGTTCTGTGGGAAACTGGTGGGTGCCAGGTGAGTTAATTTTTTATATTCTTAGTATACAGTATACAGTACGTCCTGCTCCAGATATAATACTTACTATCGGGTATTACTCCGCCAGATGGCGCTGGACTGCAGAGACATCGGAAACAGGCTCCTCCTGGCCCCTCAAATACCCTGGGACCTCCCACAAATCCCCAGATTTTCTCTGCAGTCTGGACTGCGAAGGACGAGAAATGGCTCTCTACTCGCAGTTGAGCGGGGCTATTAGCCTGCGGCCCTGTAGGACTATTCCCACCCGTTCCACTAGTAATATGCCTCCCAGCCTTGGCTGCGCTGGTCGGGTGATGGTAGGCAGCACCACTGTTAGGTGCTTAGGAGCGCTGCTCCACCGCAATCCCCCACCAAAGGGTAGGCGGTTCAGGCTTATGGTGAGCCTCTATGGGATGCCCTCCCGCACTATTGCCCCTGTCTATCGGTGGGCCCTATGTTAAGTGGCCGCTGTCCTCCCTCACTCTCCTTGTAGCCTTCGGGGGGAAAGAGGGGGGGTGTGTATGTATTTACGTGTATTGGCCTTGTGCTTTATTTCATTAAGTTTGGTGTCAGCCGCCGCGCTGACTTGCTTTACTATTTCTGTACTTAAAATTGCCGCCGCTGCTGCGCGCCTTTTGTCACTAGGTTCCGCGCTTGGCGGCGGCGTTACCTCAGGCGCCGGCGCGCCATCATTGGCTGCTTGTCACGTGTTGGCTTCGCGCTCTTCGTGGGGGGCGGGGCCCGTCTCTGGCGCGTTCCGCGTCATTGCTTGTGCGGGCCCGCCTCTCGAGATATACTGAGGCCATTTTGTCTGCTTGGTTGGCTTATGCGTGACGGACCTCTACCTACCGCGGTCCATAAGTGCTTTCGCGGGCGGCTTTATTACCTTTTTATTACTGTCTGCTTACGGCTCATTTGATTGTGTCTTTCAGACAGGCGAATCCATTGGTTTCTCCTGGCCCTCTATTAGTTTAACTCGTGAGGCCTAGTGTAATTACTCCCACTTCCCTAGCGGGTTATTGGGGTATCCAGGGTTGCTGTATAGTGTTAATCCCTATCGGCCTATAGTGCCGCTATAATCACCATATAGAGGCATCTCAGGATAATGTGACCGGGGTTCCTTCGGGACAAGCCCGGCTGTGTGTAGCGTGTGGGGAGTCTCATGTTGACACTGACAAGGCGCGGGTCTGCGTACCCTGTGCTGAGCAGGTCCTTGCGCTGCAATCTGGCCTTCCACTGGCTGGGCCTGCACCTCGTTTCACTTCCCCTACCCCCCCAAGCTTAAATCTCACTCCTACAAGTGGGGATTCTCAGCCTGATGTGTCTTCTAGACTGGCTACTGTTGAGAAGTTAATTGCTAATACCTTGGCGCGTAATGCCCCTGCTAAAAAGCGTCACTTAACGCCTAATGTCACATTTTTCCTATGGAAACTGATGAGTTTTGGCCTCTTTGTGGCTATACACCTTCAGACGAAGGGGAGCTTTTCTCCGACTCAGGGTCATCTGATGAGAGGCCCAGGGGTCATGACGATTCTGGCTCTGTCCCCTGGGCCCCGGATGATACTGATGGATTACTGACCCAGATTTTTGAGGCTCTGTCCATTTCTCCCCCTGTTGCGGCTCCCAGGCAAAGGGGGGAACCATACCGCTAAGTCAAGTTTGGAATTTCTTGAGCAAGCGCATTTCAATAACCTTGTGCTCAAGGAATGGGAACACCCCAGTAGACTTCCCGGTGTACCTAAGAGTTGGGATAGGAAGTATCCCTTTCCTGCTGATGTGGTAAAGTGTTGGTCATCCCCTCCCGAAGTGGATGACCCAGTCCTACGGTTATCTAACACTACTGTCATGCACTCCCCTGACTCTACTACCCTGTGGGATGCTGAGGACCGGCACATTGACCAGCTGGCATCCCATGCCTTTGCATGTGTGGGGACAGCGCTGCGCCCGGTCTGTGCCTCGGCCATTACCGCTTTGGCTATTAGGACCCTGATCAGAAGTATACTTGATAGTGCCCCTGATGATTTGCCTTGTAAGGTGTTTAATGCACTCTCCAGTTGTGGTGTTTTTGTAAATTTTGTCCTCTCAGCCCTGGATGACACCATTAGAATGTGTGCCAGGACATCTGCCCTTGGGGTGGCTATACGCCGCTCGGTTTGGCTACGCCAGTGGGCTGCTGACAACGCTGCCAAGAAGGCCCTCACTGGTTTTCCCTTCAAAGGACTACGCCTGTTTGGGGACCGCCTGGACCTTTTTGCTAAGGGAGGCAGGTTACCCCAGCGCAGGCGGCAGTCTCGGCACTTTCGGGGTCAGGGCTCCTTCTCCTCCCCCTACCGTGGTGCTAGACAAGGGAGGGGGGTTTCCTTTGCTGGGAACCGGGGAGACTTCTGGGGTAGGGGCAGAGGACGTGGACGTCCTGGCTCCTCCTGGGGCTCCAAGCCTAAGTCCTCTCTCAAGCCCCCTCAGGCATGATGGGGCACCCTCACCCATCCGGGTGGGGGGACGGCTTCAGCACTTTGCTCACGTCTGGAGGCTTCATGTCTCAGACCGGTGGATTCAGGAGGTAGTGTCCTCCGGTTACAAGATAGTTTGCTGCCTGTCCGCCCCCAAGATTCATCAGATCCTGGATTCCTCAGGACCCTGTGTTAGCTGAGGAGCTAGTGCAGGCAGTGCAAGGCCTCCTGGAGCTGGGGGTCATCTGCAAGGTCCCTTTAAGAGAAAAAGGCAAGGGCTTCTATTCCAACCTATTCACAGTACCCAAAAAAGATGGGTCACTCAGGCCCATCCTGGACTTGAAGATCCTCAACAAATTTGTTAGGAGCAGGCGCTTTCGCATGGAAACTCTGCGCTCTGCCATCAGTTCCCTGTGCCCAGGGGACTTCATGACTTCTGTGGACATCAAGGATGCTTACCTTCATATTCCTGTATTTCCAGGTCATCAAAGGTTCCTCAGGTTCGCTCTGGAGGATCAACACTACCAGTTTGTGGCATTGCCCTTTGTTCTCACCTCAGCTCCCAGGGTGTTCACCAAGGTGCTGCTGGCGTGATGTCTCTGCTCAGGTATCAGGGCGTCCGCGTGCTGCCTTATCTGGACGACATTCTCATCACCTCCCAATCTCTACATCAGGCAGAATTGGATACTCAGCTGGTGGTGTCCACCCTGAAGTCATTTGGATGGGTGATCAACCACCCCAAGTCTTCACTGTCCCCCCACCTTGGTGAATTCCTCAACAGAAGGTGGACAGTCTGATTGCACAGGTCCAGTTCCTGCTATCTTGTCATCATCCCTCCATCAGGCAGGGAATGCAGCTGGTGGTTCTGATGGTGGCGTGCTTCGAGGAGGTCCCTTATGCTCCGTTCCACTTGAGGCCTCTGCAACTCCACCTCTTGTCAGTGTGGGACAAGGATCCAGCGTCCCTGGACAGGGTCTGTGTGCTTTACCCCTTGGTCAGGAGGTCCCTCTCGTGGTGGATGGACTCAAGGAACCTGTTGGGGGGGCAGATCCTTTCTCACCCCTTCCTGGGAGACGGTCACCACGGATGCCAGTCTGTCAGGTTGGGGGGGTTTCTGGAAGTCCCTGCAGTTCCAGGGGAGGTGGGGCCCTCAGGAGGCCCACACACCTATCAATGTCTTGGAACTGCGGGCGATCAGGCTAGTTCTGGCTCACATGACAACTCACCTTCGGGCCTGCCTGTTCAGGTGCGCTCGGACAACCAGACGGCAGTTGCCTACATCAATCATCAGGGAGGGACCTGGAGCAAGGGGGCCCTCCAGGAAGTGTCTCTGATCCTGACCTGGTCGGAGACCAATGTTCCCTGCATATCAGCCGGGTACATCCCGGGGGTGGAAAATCTCCTGGCAGACTCTCTGAGCAGGGGGACCTCTCACCAGGGAGAATGGTCCCTATGCAGCAGGGTGTTCCAATCTCTGTGTCACCGTTGGTGCCAACCAGATGTGGATCTGTTTGCATCCCATCACAATCACAAGCTACCGACCTTTGTCTCCATGTCCCAGGATCCTCTGGCCTTGACCACGGATGCTCTAGCAATGTCATGGCAGGACTTTCAGTTTCTGTATGTCTTCCCCCCCCATTCCCCCTGCTGGGCAGGGTTCTGCGCAAGATTGCTCTGGAGGGGGTGCCAGCAATTCTGGTGGCCAAAAAGAGTGTGGTTCGCAGACGTGGTGCAGCTGGCAGTAGATCCGTACGCTCTGCCCATGGTGCCAGATCTGCTCACTCAGGGCTCCCTACGCCATCCCAATTTACAAACTCTGGCTTGACGGCCTGGCTGCTGAAACCTCCATCTTGATGGGGAAGGTGCTGTCTACTTCGGTTGTTGATACCTTGACAAAGGCTAGGAAGAAGTCTTCTTCTATTTATTACAGGGTTTGACGTGCTTACATTGATTGGTGTGAGTCTAAGTCTCTTCCCTGTCGTGTGTTCTCTATTCCCAGGATTCTGGAGTTCCTGCAGCATGGGTTGGAGATGGGGCTCCAACTTAGTACTCTAAAAGGTCAGGTTTCTGCCTTGGCTGTTTTCTTCCAGAAGTCCTTTGCTCAGCATTCTCTGACTTTTTTCCAGGGGGTGACTCATGTGCGTCCCCCACGTAAGCCTATGGTGCCTGTTTGGGATTTGAGCTTGGTTTTGTCAGCCTTGCAGGGTGCTCCTTTTGAACCTGTGCAGGATGCTACCCTGGCCATTCTCACTCTCAAAGTTGTCTTTTTGGTGGCTATCACCTCTGTTAGGCGTGTGTCTGAGTTGGCGGCGCTTTCCATTCAGCCCCCCTACTATGAGCGACACCAGGACAAGGTGGATGTTTCGCTTCAAGCCAGATTTTCTGCCTAAGGTAGTGTCTGCCTTTCATTTGAATCAGGACATTGTTCTCCCTTCATTGTGTCCTAATCCTAGTAATGCTAAGGAGAAGGTCTTGCATTCTTTGGATGTGGTTAGGTGTCTGAAGTACTATCTGGTGGCTACTGCACATTTCAGAAAAACTGATGCTCTTTTTGTGGTCCCTTCTGGTCCTAGGAAGGGTTTGGCTCCTGCCTAGTCTACTATCAGCAAGTGGATCCGTCAGGCTGTGATTCAGGCCTATTCTGCTAAGGGGAAGAATCCTCCCTTCCGCCTTAATGCTCATTCTACACGTGCTATTGGTGGCTCTTGGGCTTTTCAGCACCAGGCTTCTGTTGAACAAGTTTGCAAGGCCGCTACTTGGTCTTCTGTTCATACCATTTCAAAGTTTTACAAGGTTGATGTTAGGGCCTCAGCTGATGCTGCTTTTGGCCGCAAGGTTCTGCAGGCGGCAGTGGTTTAAACTGTCTGCTGTTAACTTTGGGGATCCCACCCTACTTTATGGACACTGCTATTGGATGTCCCAAGTGTAAGTATTATATCTGGAGCAGGACATACTGTATACCAAGAATAATACAATTCTGTGATTACTCACCTGTAGAATTGGTATTATGAGTATACAGTACTCCACCCCACCCTTGGTTTTGCATTTTCTTGGATCCCCTGTATGGTGATTATCATTGTTATAGTTACTAGTTTGGGTTGTTTTAATTCTCCCGGCTTCTCGTTAACTGCTTTCCAATGCTGGGGATTTGTGGGAGGTCCCTGGGTATTTGAGGGGCCGGGAGGAGCCTATTTTCGATGTCTCTGCAGTCCAGCGCCATCTGACGGAGTAATACCCGATAGTAAGTATTATATCTGGAGAAGGACGTACTGTATACTCATAATACCAATTCTACAGGTGAGTAATCACAGAATTGTATTTTTAAGCCCCAACACTGACTAAGCTCCTGGGGAGGGGAAAGAACAGGCACCATGTAGTCATTTTAGTGTCTCTTTAAACCCGACCAACAGCCTGACACAGTTGGAAAGGTAGCGGCCATTTTGGAGTTTCCACTCCTAACATCTCAGCAATGCTGCTGCCTGACATAACGGACAGTGCACGGTAAAAGGAAGCCTGGCAGCACTTTCTGTTTGCAGGTGGTCTGCAAATGCATGAGCCGCCATTTTGTTTCTAAAATTTACTACAGCAGGAGTTAAAAAATAGTAAATTAATTTTTATGTGCAGCAATCTAAATTGCCCTGGGGAGGGATGTATAGGAGCACTGTTTGTTGTGTTGGTCTGGTAGGTCATTTTTGACTGTTGGATTGCTTTAAACCCAGGATTTTGACTATGCTTTCCCAGGGTGCCCCGCTGTGTGAAACCCCTCATATCGCCCAAAGAAACTTACCTCTTCCTGGGCCTACGGCGCATGTTCAGCCACTCGTCCAATCAGCGCGCTCTGACATCATGCCATCTAAGACGGCATCGAAGGCTTCCCCCGCTTCCATCTAACAGGGAGCGTGCCTGTGCCAGCCCGGGTGGAGGGAATCTATCGGCCCAGGAATCTTATAGTTTCCCGGGCCGATCGAGCTGGGTTTTGGTCCACTTTAAGTGGAGCAGTAGTCTTTTCATATTTTTGGTATACCTAAAAAGGATCCAATAAAGAATGGACAAAATGGTGACTAGCAAGTCATATGCTGTGTTTTGGCTGCATATTTTAGCTGCTGGAAGTTATTAAACTAATAGCAAAGTTTACGCCTTCAGCTATGTCACAGCTGTAATTGCTTTTCCTAATGACCTGTAATTTAATAATCAGTCATCTTTAATAATGACATTGGGATTAAAGCGCTGCAGATATAAAACTTCATGCAACCAAAATATGAAAGCACACTTGTTGTCAAATGTGACCATCCGAAGGCATAGGTTGTATAGAAGCCCCCAATGTTTGGCTATTGTTCATAATATCTATGGGAATCCAGCAACATGATTGGAACGTCCAGCCCACGTGAGCGCGGGGCGACCAATCGTGGCACTGGATTCCCAGTAAAAGGCTGAGGATAACATGAGATTAACAGGCGTTCTGGGGGGTTATGTGTGAGCGGTTTTACAGTATTCTGGATGCTGGTACCAACGCTCAGGTGTTAGTCCTCTTTAAGTACTAATCCCTATAGAAGTTGATTCTCTAAAAGGTTGGCAGGTGTGTGGATTACTGTACCCATTGGCTTACCTGTAGCTCAGCACAATACTCAAAGGGAGTGTGGACCACTTCTCCACCTGTCCAGCTCATTGATCGCAGTCAGGCCGCAAGCCACACAGTAAAGATTTGTGAGCCACATATGCCACACAAGCTACCGGTTTGGGGACCAGTGTTTTAAAGCATTTTATATGCTTTTATGTATATGCGGATGTGAGCAGAGGTGATGAGGGATGGGTAGAGGTAGGCAGAGGTGAGGTGGGGAACAAGGATGGAGAGAGGAGAGGTGGGTAGAATTAGGTAGAGGTGGCAATGGGGTGGGAGTAGGCAGAGGTAAACAGAGGTGATTTGAGCTCAGGTAAGGTGGGAAAAGGTAAGCAGAGGTGAGCTGGGGAGAGTTAGGAAATCTACATAGGCCTCTTCAGACACACCCAACACGCACACACCAGTAGCATGCGTCACCCACCTTTAAAGTGAAGTTAATCGGTGCCTCACTTCTTGCTTCACAAATTAGCAACACACTCACCTGTAGTGACCAGCCACTTGCACTTCAGGCATTTTGAGGCATTTCAGTTATAACCGCAATAAATCTAAAAGCACAACAAGCTAAATTGCCAGGGGGCACTGCTGCAAGGCCATGGATCCGTATGGCCACCATTCAATCATCGCACTGCTTTCTGTTAGTGTTAGGAATATTGGGCAAAGGCTTTAGGAAAAAAAGAAACACAGGCTAATATGGGGCTCTGGGCTGGAGATAGAAGGTGAGAACATAAACTTCCTTTATGTGTATAGGATCACTTTAAACTGGACCTTCAGCATAAATTAATGAAAAGCCCAAACCCTTAAAAACTATTCCCTAGCATCTAAAATGGATGTATCTTACATTTTTAGTCACGTTTTATTCCTTCCATCACTGGGCTTCAACTCTGTTCAGGACTCTAGGATACGGGTGCCGCCATCTTGCCTCAGAAGCATCACATACTGAGGAGTGCAGGTTACAGGGTTATAGCAGAAACAGCAGAGATGGGGTTAGGAAAAGGACAGAAATCCCAGAATGCAGAGTCAGAAGACACTTCCTGTTTGCAGGCAGCCTGAGACACCATGCGCTACCATCTTAGATGTTTAAAGGCTCATAACATGCAGTAGATGCAGGTAGGATGATTTTTAATGTGAGCAATCTGTATGTACAGGGAGGGTGGAATCATTTAAGATAGACTCTTATTCAGGGTGAAGGTCACACCTCCTGTCATTAGCACACGTCTCTATTTAGGCACGTTCTCTAGTCAAGGCCAAGCCGCATGCCATGCTGAGTATTCTGATCCTAATGGGACATTCTAAATGTGGTTTGCAGCATGGTGTCCCCTTCCCTAATTATCAAGAATGTAAATGTAGCCATTTATGTTACACCGTTGTGTTGTACACATGCCTGAACTGCTCAGATGTAGGTTGCCATTTAATCAGGAATAAAAAGGTCACCGCTTAAAGTGGACTGTCACCCAGGGGTGATCGGCCCGGGAATCTATAAGATTCCCGGGCCGATCACCTCCCTCACCACGGGACATCCGAGATCGGGATGTCCCGCGGTGAGGGACCCCCCCCCCCCCCCCCCCCAAACCCCCGAAAAACGCACCTCATCGGCGGCGGCAGCGGGCTGCGCCGCCTCCCGCGCGCCCGCGCCGGCCGTTTGTGCGCGCACTGTCAGAGGGGCGCGCGGGAGGCGGCGGCGGACGCCGCTTGTCCATGGCTACGTGGGAGCGTGGTGAGGTGAGTTTTGGGGGCTTTCTGGGGGGTTTTACACAGCGGGGTGCCCCCCTGAAGTGGACCAAAACCCAGGATAGTGAAAATCCTGGGTGTTGGTCCACTTTAAAGTGGACCAAAACCCACTGAACTTGTGAAATACATTTGACCAAAGCCCCTGCCGATACTATCTTCTTAGGGTGTAGAACTAGAAATGGATATATTCTTAGTATACAGTACGTCCTGCTCCAAATCTAATACTTACAGTTGGGATATACTCCGCCAGATGGCGCTGGACTGCAGAGACACCGAAAATCGGCTCCTCCCGGCCCCTCAAATACCCAGGGACCACCCACAAATCCCCAGAATTTCTCTGCAGTCTGGCTGAGAAGGACGAGAAATTGGCTCTCTACTCACAGGTGAGCGGGGTTATTAACCTGCGGCCCTGTAGGACTATTCCCACCCGTTCCACTAGTAATATGCCTCCCAGCCTTGGCTGCGCTGGTCGGGTGAAGATAGGCAGCACCGCTGTTAGGTGCTTAGGAGCGCTGCTCCACCGCAATCCCCCACCAAAGGGTAGGCGGTTCAGGCTTATGGTGAGCCTCTATGGGATGCCCCTCCCGCAGTAGTGCCCCCTTGTCCCTGCCCATCGGTGGGCCCTGTTTAAGTGGCCGCTGTCCTCCCTCATCCTCCTTGTAGCCTTCGGGGGAAAAGAAGGGGGGGTGTAAATATGTATGCTATGCATTCTGTGTTTTACACTCTGCTTCCATTCTTTAGTCTTGTGTCAGCCGCCGTGCTGACTTGTCTTTACTGGCTTTTTTAAAATTGCCACCGCGCGCTGACTTGGTTCTGCGCTTGGCGGCGACATTACCTCAGGCGCTGGTGCGCCATCATTGGCTGCTTGCACGTTCTGGCTTCGCGCTCTTCTGGGGGGGCGGGGCCCATCTATGGCGCGCTCCGCGCCATCGCTGATGCCGGCCCGCCCCTCGAGGTATGCCGACGCCATCTGTGGACATCAAAGATGCTTATCTTCATATTCCTGTGTTCCCCGGTCATCAAAGGTTCCTCAAGTTCGCTCTGATGTATCAACACTACCAGTTTGTGGCCTTGCCCTTCGGCCTCACTTCAGCTCCCAGGGTGTTCACCAAGGTGCTGGCTGGCGTGATGTCTCTGCTCAGGTGTCAGTGCGTGCTTCCCTATCTGGACGACATTCTCATCACTTCCCAGTCTCTACATCAGGCAGAGTTGGATACTCAGCTGGTGGTGTCCACTCTGGAGTCATTTGGATGGGTGATCAACCACCCCAAGTCTTCACTGTCCCCTTCCTTGGTAACTCCATTCCTAGGAATGAATCTGGATACAGTTCAGGCAAGGATCTTTCTTCCTCAACAGAAGGTGGACAGTCTGATTGCACAGGCCCAGTCCCTCCTAGCTTGTTCCCATCCCTCCATCAGGCAGGGGATGCAGCTGGTGGGCCTGATGTTGGCGTGCTTCGAAGCGGTCCCTTATACTCAGTTCCACTTAAGGCCTCTGCAAATTCACCTATTGTCAGTATGGGACAAGGACCCAGCTTCCCTGGGCAGGGTCTGTGTGCTCTCCCCCCTGGTCAGGAGGTCCCTCTCCTGGTGGATGGACTCAAGGATCTGCCCCCCAACAGGTTCCTTTCTTGCCCCTTCCTGGGAGACTGTCGCCACGGATGCCAGTCTGTCAGTTTGGGGTGGTTTTCTGGAAGTCCTTGTGGTTCCAGGGGAGGTGGGTCCCTCAGGAGGCCCACACACCTATCAATGTCTTGGAACTGCGGGCGATCAGGCTAGTTCTGGCTCACATGACTACTCACCTTCGGGGCCTGCCTGTTCAGGTGCGCTCGGACAACCAGACGGCAGTTGCCTACATCAATCATCAGGGAGGGACCCGGAGCAATGGGGCCCTCCAGGAAGCGTCTCTGATCCTGACTTGGGCGGAGGCCAATGTCCCCTGCATATCAGCTGTGTACATCCCAGGGGTGGAAAATCGCCTGGCAGACTCTCTGAGCAGGGGGACCTCTCGTCAGGGAGAATGGTCCCTATGCAGCAGGGTGTTTCAATCTCTGTCACCGTTGGGGCCAACCAGATGTGGATCTGTTTGCGTCCCACCACAATCACAAGCTCCCAGCTTTTGTCTCTCTGTCCCAGGATCCTCTGGCCTTGACCTCGGATGCGCTAGCAATGTCATGGCAGGACTTTCAGTTGCTGTATGTCTTCCTTCCATTCCCCCTGCTGGGCAGGGTTCTGCGCAAGATTGCTCTGGAAGGGGTGCCAGCAATTCTGGTGGCCCCCAGATGGCCAAGAAGAGTGTGGTTCGCAGACGTGGTACAGCTGGCAGTAGATCAGGACGCTCTGCCCTTGGTGCCAGATCTGCTCACTCAGGGCTCACTACGCCATCCCAATTTACAAACTCTGGCTTTGACGGCTTGGCTGCTGAAACCTCCATCTTGATGGAGAAGGGGCTGTCTTCCTCGGTTGTGGATACTTTGATTAAAGCTAGGAAGAAGTCTTCCTCTTCCATTTTTTACAGGGTTTGGCGTGCCTACATTGACTGGTGTGAGTCTAAGTCTCTTCCCTTTCGTGTGTTCTCTATTCCCAGGATTCTGGAGTTCCTGCAGCATGGGTTGGAGATGGGGCTCCAACTCAGTACTCTGAAGGGTCAGGTTTCTGCCCTGGCTATTTTCTTCTAGAAGTCCTTTGCTCAGCACCCTCTGATCAGGACTTTTTTCCAGGGGGTCACTCATGTGTGCCCCCCACGTAAGCCTGTGGTGCCTGTTTGGGATCTGAACTTGATTCTGTCAGCCTTGCAGGGTGCTCCCTTTGAACCTGTGCAGGATGCTGCCTTGGCCATTCTTACGCTCAAGGTTGTATTTCTGGTGGCTATCACTTCTGTCAGGCGTGTGTCTGAGTTGGCGGCGCTTTCCATTCAGCCCCCATACTATGAGAGGCACCAGGACAAGGTGGTGTTTCGTTTCAAACCTGAATATCTGCCTAAGGTAGTGTCTGCCTTTCATTTGAATCAGGATATTGTTCTTCCTTCTTTGTGCCCTAATCCTAGCAATGCTAAGGAGAGGGTTTTGCACTCTTTGGATGTGGTTAGGTGTCTGAAGTACTATCTGGTGGCTACTGCACCTTTCAGGAAAATTGATGCTCTTTTTTGTGGTCCCTTCTGGTCCTAGGAAGGGTTTGGCTCCTGCCAAGTCTACTATCAGCAAGTGGATTAGTCAGGCTGTGATTCAGGCCTACTCTGCTAAGGGGAAGAATCCTTCCTTCTGCCTTACTGCTCATTCCACTCGTGCTATTGGTGCCTCTTGGGCTTTTCGGCACCAGGCTTCTGTTGAACAAGTTTGCAAGGCCGCTACTTGGTCTTCTGTTCATACCTTTTCAAAGTTTTACAAGGTTGATGTTAGGGCCTCAGCTGATGCTGCTTTTGGCAGTGGTTTAAACTGTCTGCTGCTGATTTTTATTGGGGATCCCACCCTACTTTATGGACTCTGCTATTGGATGTCCCAAGTGTAAGTATTAGATTTGGAGCAGGACGTACTGTATACTAAGAATAATACAATTCTGTGATTACTCACCTGTAGAATTGATATTATGAGTATACAGTACGTCCCTCTCCAACCCACCCTTGGTTTGCATTTTCTTGGATCCTCTGTATGGTGATTGTTATCATTGTTGTTAGTTTGGATTGTTTAATTCTCCCGGCTTCTCATTAACTGCTTTTCAATCCTGGGGATTTGTGGGAGGTCCCTTTGTATTTGAGGGGCCGGGAGGAGCCTATTTTCGATGTCTCAGCAGTTCAGCGCCATCTGGCGGAGTATATCCCAAGTGTAAGTATTAGATTTGGAGCAGGACGTACTGTATACTCATAATACCAATTCTACAGGTGAGTAATCACAAAATTGTATTTTTCGAGCATCAAATCGTCCTGGAACACTTTGTTTGCTCTCCCTCTCTGTAGGATTGCAGATGATTAGTCATTGCATAAGTGTGGCAATGACATCATCGCCACACACAGCAGTGGCAATGAATGGAGGAAGCGGAGCTTTACAGCTAAAACAGGCGCCATTATCTGGGATTAGATTGAAGTGGAATTGGTAAAAGTATGCAAAAGTTACTATTCATGGGGGGAGCAATTTAGGGGATGCTAGTTAAAAATGTGGGTTTTGGTCCGCTTTAACCCTTAAAAGCCAGCCACGTAAAATTTACGTGGCTGCCTCCCCTGCAGTTAACCGCCAGCTACGTTAATTTTACGTGCCTGACTTTCACCACTTACAGCAAAATAAGTAAAAAAAAAAAAAAAAAGTCACTTACCTGACCCCTCGCATCTGGTCACCCCCCCCCCCCCCCCTGCTCTTCCATCTTCCGGAGGGGGCATAACAGCCCTCCGATGGCCGCCGCTATCTTGACGATGACGTCACCGCCGGCAGTTCAGCTCTCAGATGCCGGTGATGGATCCTCTGATCGCCTGCCTCCCCCTTTTCTGCCCAGCCGTCACTGACATCAGATCGCCGCGGGACACAGGAGATGAAGATCGTAGGTGAGTAAAGAAAAAAAAAACATTTTTATTAATAAAGTTATTTTTAACGTGTGTCTGTTTTTTTTACTTTTAACCCTTTGTGAACTGGTAAGGGGTCCATGCGACCCCTTTACCAGTTCACAAGGCTCGGGGGTCTGGCAAGTCACCTGTGGCTAGCGGGTGACTTGCCATCAACCCCTGGCCCCCCAAATTACCTGCCTCCCCAAAGCCTGGGGGGAGGGGGGCAGAAGAGCCGTGGCCCTAGGCTATGCCGGCTTGTAGTCTGCAGGGCTACACTAAAGCTGGCCCTTGCGCCCTGTTCTACAAGCCCCCATAGCTGGTCACAGGCTGGTTATGCTGGGTAGGGGTGACCTCACGCCTTTTTTTTTTATTATTTTTAAGGGTTTTAACCCTTAAAATTCCCCCCATGTCATTTTTTTTTTAATTTACCCTATGTTACCTGTAACCCAGTAGGTATAAAAGGCTTCCAGCAGCAGCAGGAGAGCAGAAGCCTAAGTGATCAGCGTGGGACACAGGGATGGATGGGAGGTAAGTATTAAAAAAAAAAAAAAAAAAAAAAATATATATATATATATATATATGTATATATATATATATATATATATATGTATATATATATATGTATATATATATATATACAGGCCCCTCCCGGTCTATACATACCTGGTACCTCCCAAGAACCTCCCAGTGTTGTTCTCTGCAAGGTGGCGACAAGACAGAAGAAAGAAGTCTCCCCCCGCCCCCCCCCCCGTGGTCTATTTCTGCCCGGCTCTTGTTTGATAGTATATCTATTTACTGGCAGCCTCCCAGCTTCGGCTGTAGGCCGGGCAAAAGGTAGCCGGCACCATTGGTGACTAGGAGATTAGCTCCTCCGCTCGACCCTTCATTGCAGGGCATAGCGGGATTCCCGGAGTGGTGATCCGGATGTGGGATGCCCCCATTTAATAGTAGGTTAGCGGTCAGGATGTGCCTAGCCCTGGGACTTTAGTTATTCCACATTCCGGGGTGTGGGGCGCGTTTTGGGACCGGTGACATGTTTGTGTGAGTGTGGCTGCTGCGCTGCTGTATTGTGAGGGCTTATGCGCTGTTTACTGTGGCGATGTTTTATTGCGGATCTGCGTTGTGTGTCTTTCTTGTCACTCTGTCTGCGTGAATGGCGTCTCTCCCCTCAGGAGCCGGGGGGGCGGGGCCTCGCGGCGCGCTGCGTGATCGGCGCTTGTAGCCTGCGTGTCCGGTCTGCACAGGGGGGGAACAGAGGAGATGAGTGTGTGGGTCTGTTTTTTTTTGTGCGCACTTGGGAATCGGCAGGTTGCTCCGCCGGTCCCGTCTTGGAGGCTGAGCGCGGTCTCTGCCTGCTGGCGCTGACGCTGCAAGGGGGCGGGGCCGCGCGCTGATTGGTTGTCCCGGAGGGGCGGGGCCTTCTCAGCTCCCGGGGCTTGTCTCCCCCTCCCTCACTTCTCTGAGCGGTGTGAGGGCCGCCATCTTCTGCGGTGCCTATCTGCGCTGTGCTCTCTCTCAGGTAGGCGTTTTATTTTTTCTTGCGGGGGATGCTCACATAAAGTTGGTGGCCTGGCCCCCCGTATTACGTCCCCTCCTCCTCCTGCCTCCTCGCTCCTGCACATTTTTTTTAAAGTGCTGGTTGTGTATTTTAACCATTTCCTGTGTCTATGGTTAATGAGGGGGGGGGGAGGGGGGTTGTATGTTATGTTGTATGCTTGTTTAGGTATTTTTGTGCCTGGATTGACTCCTGTCCCTCTCCCTTTGTGTCTTTCAGATCCTGGGATCCCGTCTGGCAGGGCTCTCCCGGTCTTATATACCTGGCTTGTGGGGGGTGTTTTCATTACACTATATATATATATATATATATATATATATATATATATATATATATATATATATATATATGCTTTTATGCTATTCCCCTGGGTCAGGATCTTTTGACAATCTTTAGACAATTGTTAGGTTATTAAGGGGCATCCCGGGTCGCGTACCGCATAAATCCCTGGGTTCTGCGAATACCATAAATTTCACCACATGGAGGCTGCCACAGATACCGGGAATGGTTCTTCGGGACAATCCAAGGTGTGCGGGGGTTGTGGGACTCCGCTCCAGGGAGATGATGTCATTTTGTGTATCCCTTGTGCACAGCAGAACATTGCACGGCAGTCCAGTACTCCGGTGCCTAGCACCTCGTCAGCCGCGCCATCTCCCTCTCCCCCTCGCTTATTCCGGACCCCGTGTGACGTTGTCCTGGGCGGGGATTCGCAGTCTGAGGTATGTGCCCGTTTGACCAGCCTTGAGAAGCGGTTTTCTGCTATGGCCGCTCAGAAGGCTCCAGCTAAGCGGAAGCATCTGTCTCCGCCTCCGCCGGATTCAGATGAGGAAGTTGTGGGAGATCTGGATTGGTCGGATCGTCCCCTTGAAGATGGTGAGCTCATTGAGGAAGAAGATTCTGATGTTCAGCAGTTGCTGGGTTCTGAGGGGGATCAGGCTGACGGCCTCCCTCTCGATTCCTCTACCATTCTGAGCCAGATGTTTGAGGTTTTGGATTTGGAGCCTCCGGTGGTTGCTCCTAGGCCTAAGGGTCAGCTTTTTGGGGTGTCCAAGCAGCGTTTGGAGTTTCCCAGCCAACAGCATTTTGAAGAAATTGTTTTCAAGCAATGGGAGCAACCTACACGTCTTGTTGGTGTGCCGTCTAGCTGGGATAGGAAGTATCCCTTCCCGGCGGAATTGATGAAGCGTTGGTCTGTCCCCCCTGAGGTAGATACTCCGGTCTTGGGACTGTCCAACACGGCGGTCGTGCATTCCCCTGACACGACTTCGCTCAGGGACGGCGAGGATCGCCGGGTTGATCAGCTTGCCCGTCATGATTTTGTATGTGCGGGTTCGGTGTTAAGGCCTGTCTGTGCTTCGGCTCTTTTGACTTTTGCTGTCAGGTCTATTGTCAGGGACTTGGGGGTGGATCTCGAGCCCACCAGTGATGAGTCCCTTGCGCTTAAGCGCTGCAATTCTTTTTTGTCTTTTATCCTGGCCGCTCAAGAGGATGCCATGTTGATGTGTGGCAGGGCTACTGCCTTGCTGGTGGCTATCCGGCGCTGTGTGTGGTTGAGACAGTGGACGGCTGATTTTAATTCTAAAAGATCGCTCATGGCTCTGCCCTTTTTGGGTTTGAGGCTTTTTGGTGAGAGGCTGGATTCTGTTGCCAAGGGAGGTAAGTTACCTCAGCGCAAGAAATTTCGCCGTTCCTTTCGGGGGACGGTCTCCTTCAATCCGTCCTTTCGGGGAGCTGGAGCCGGTAGGGGTGCGGGCTCCTCGGCCCCCAGGGGCGCCAGTTGGAATAGGGGTAGAGGCCGTGGCCGCCCCGCTCGCGTCTGGGGTGCCAAGCCCAAGCCGGTTGCCAAGCCCACCCAGCAATGAGGGGGCGCCCTCACCCATTCGGGTGGGGGGGACGGTTGCAACTTTTCTCCCGGGTGTGGGACCAGGAGGTCTCGGACAGATGGATCCGGGAGGTGGTTTCGGCCGGTTACAAGTTGGAGTTTCGAGTCCCGTCCTCCTCCAAGGGTCTTCAGGTCTCGGGTGTCTTTGGATCCTTTGGCCACGCAGGGGCTCCTGGCGGCGGTAAGGAATCTTCTAGACTTAGCTGTCGTTTGCCCGGTTCCTTCTTCAGAGGTAGGGCGCGGGTTTTACTCCAATCTCTTCACGGTCCCCAAAAAGGACGGGTCCTTCCGTCCTATTCTGGATTTGAAGTTTCTCAACAGGTCTATTCGTCCCCGGAAGTTCCGCATGGAAACCCTGCAGTCTGCGATCGGTTCGCTTCGGCAGGGGGACTTTATGACGTCCATAGACATCAAGGATGCGTACCTGCATGTTCCGATCTTTCCAGCTCATCAGCGGTTCCTTCGTTTCGTGGTGGAGGATCGGCACTTTCAGTTTGTGGCTCTTCCATTCGGCCTCACCTCTGCTCCGAGAGTGTTCACCAAGGTGTTGGCGGGGGTGATGGCCCTGCTCAGAGCTTTTCAGCACCAGGCTTCGGTTGAACAAGTGTGTAAGGCTGCAACTTGGTCTTTCATACTTTTTCTAAGTTCTATAAGGTTGATGTGCGGGCCTCAGCGGACGCTGTTTTTGGCCGCAAGGTTTTGCAGGCTGCAGTGGTTTGAGTTTTTTCTGCGTTATTGCCTGATTCGGATACCCACCCTTTTCTGGACACTGCTGTTGGATGTCCCTAGTGTAATTATTAATGTTTGAAGTGGGGTGTGTGACATACTTAGAATAATACCATTTTGTGAATACTCACCTGTAAAATGGGTATTATAAGTATGTCACACACCCCACTTCACCCGCCCTTTTCGGTATCCTGGCTCTTTATTTGGTGAAGTTAGTTCTTTACGTTGAGGGTTACATTGTTTGGTTCTGGTACCTTGTCTTACTGCTGTTCTAATACTGGGAGGTTCTTGGGAGGTACCAGGTATGTATATACCGGGAGGGGCCTGTTGAAGTTTTTGGAGATTCTCTGCAATGCTGCCACCTAGCGGTGCGTTAACCCTAGTGTAATTATTAATGTTTGAAGTGGGGTGTGTGACATACTTATAATACCCATTTTACAGGTGAGTATTCACAAAATGGTATTTTTCCAAGAAATTCCGACAAAAATCACGGTTAAACATGCCGCAAAATGGGGAAAAATGACCAACTGAGGGCGACAAAAGTTCAAGTAGGCTGGCAATTAAAAGGGTTAATAGTACCTATGCATGTTGGGTATTCTGCTTGGGGGACCTTGCGCTTTCAGATTTAGCTTGTTTTTTCTTATTTGCATATTGATATTTTAGGAAAAGGTGTTTTTATTCAGCTTTTTTATAATTTTTTTTTGTGAAACCCTGTGCAACCTAAGAATTCTTCAAGGGATTACTTCCAGAAAGATGAGCCCACGACAACAAGCTGGGTACGCTTAGAAAGCTTAAAATGTGTACTTTCAGGGAATATATGGTTTATGGGGGATATTCCAAATGTAAAGGGATGTTTTGGTAGAAAAAGCATAAGGTGCACACTTTGTATGCAGAGCTGAAATTTTGAAGTAAAATTACCGTTACGCACATGCTTTACTTTGGTGTGTTTGGCAACTCTTCCCTTGACAGTAGCTATGCATGCTGAGTATTGTTTTGTTCGGGGCATGTTGCTTTTTCAGATTTTCAGTTTTTTTCTTGTTTGCATATAGTTTTTTTTAGGAAGATGTGGTTTTGATTCTGCTTTTTTATACTTTTTTTAGGGAAACCCTGTGCAACCAAAGAATATATTGAGGGATTACTTCCAGAAAACTGCACCCATGTCAACAAGCCTGGTACGCCTAGAAAGCCTGAGGTGTGTACTTCCGGAGAATCTATAGTTTGTTGGGGGTATTTCAAATGTAAAGGGTTGTTTTTCTTGAAAAACTGCAAGGTGCTCTTAGCACGTAGCATAGTTGTATTTTATCTGAAAATCTCCTAAAGAGTTGTTTCAGTTTGGGGGGAGTCTCCTGGGCAGGAAAGGGTGTCTACCTATACATATGTGGTATCGCTGTAACCGGGAGAAATTGGGGTTTCACGCGCAATAAGATTTTATTGACAAACTTACATTTTTTATTACAAAAAAACGCTACAAATTGTAAAAAATTGTTTTTTGGGGGGTTTTTTGCACATATTTCATCCAAAAATATTGAGAATACACCTAAAAAATGACAAACAAGACATTTCATGTTAAAGCTCAGACTCTGCTGAAAAAAACAATATATCACTTTCCTGGGAAATCCCTGGAAATCCCTTCAAAAATCACAGTTGAACAAGGGGAGTGCAAAATAGTGCAAAATGGTCTGGCAACAAAGGGTGACAAAATCTCAAGGTAGGCTGGCAGTTAAAGGGTTAAACATCACGCAAAATTGTGAAATATATCCTGTCAGCAGAGGGTGACAAAATCTCAAGTAGGCTGGCAGTTAAAAGGTTACAGGTACCTATGCATGTTGGGTATTGTTCTGCTGGGGGGACCTTGCGCTTTCAGATTTACCTTGTTTTTTCTTATTTGCATATTAATATTTTAGGAAAAGGTGTTTTTTATTACAAAAAAACACTACAAATCGTAAAAAATGTATTCTTTTTTTTGCACAATTTTCACCCAAAAATATTGAGAATACACTTAGAAAATGACAAACAAGACATTTCATGTTAAAGCCCAGGCTCTGCTGAAAAAAACAATATATCACTTTCCTGGGAAATCCCTTCAAAAATCACAGTTCAACATGGGGAGCGCAAAATAGTGCAAAATGGTCTGGCAACAAAGGGTGACAAAATCTCAAGGTAGGCTGGCGGTTAAAGGGTTAAAGAGAATTTGTCCAAAACAACAAATACTCCTGTTGTGAAAGTGTTAATTTTTCAGCTTCCATAAAGCCAGACCTGTTCTCAGAAGTCACTGTAACGGTGCTCTTTAATGTTGTTCTTGCAGGCGGGTAAACATCAGGAATATGAACAGAAGCTGCTTCAGGAACTATACAAACTCAACCCCAACTTCCTACAGTTGTCTACGGGTACAGTTGACAAGAACAAAAACAAAGTCGCCCCCTTGCAGAGGTACGGTTTCTGAATTCTGGCTCCCTGTGGCTCACTCCTCCTTTGTATGTCTGCAATACATTATAGAGAGACCTCCAAGCTGGATCTGGACTTAGTGTTTATTTTATTTATTTTTTGTGTATTTACTTTAGCATAGTATAAGGAACACTCTAAACGGCCTCATTCCTGTACCTACCACTAGACTTTTGACCTCGGAGCATTTGATGGAGTCCTTTCCTGAGCTTCTGTGGGGAGCCATGCTCCCTAGAACTTTTTGGATCCTGACTCTTTACAGTAGTCGAGAAAAGGCTCCTGAATGAGGCTTCTTAGCCCAAACTTGTTGAATCAATGAAAGTAAATATAATACTAGCAGTTTAGTTTCTGATTGGATCCCAAAAGATTTTAATAGGATGGAATTGAAAGCATTAAAAAATACTAGACCGACTGGTAAAAGAACCAAATTGTGTTGTCAACCTCCCACCATCACTTAAAGAGCAACTTTGGAGGCCCTGGAGTCTTTTAGATTCCCGGGCAATCAGAGTCCCACTCCTTGGGGCATCCTGAATTGGAATGCCCCAGGTCCCTCGTTCCGCTTAGCTGTGTGGGTACCGTGTCATGCCTTCCTGAATAGGCGGCACACCCACAGCTAGAAATGGAGCTGGGAAGCGGCCAGTGACGCACTTGGCTCCCCCAAGCTTCCTTCTGCTTCACTGCTAGCAGAGCCAAAGGGAGCTGAGCAAACCAAATGTCAGGAAGGTGAGTTTTTACAGGGAACCGGGAGGGGGGGGGGGATGCACAGTGGGGCATCCCAAATGAGGATGATTGAGAGGAACAAAACCCTGAAGAGCGAAATTCCCGGTTCGTCTTAAAACCAGACCAATATTTTATGTCACACGGGTGTTGGTCCACCCGGTGTGCAGTGCCTACCATCTGCTGGGCAAGCCACAGGCTGAGTAAGATCCAGGTGTCCAACCACTGTCAGCGGGGCTACATTTCACCAGGTGAGTGAAGATAAAGGTAAGGATATTATGTGGAGGGTTGGATCTGCAATTTGCTCGGCACACTGGACAGACCAACACCCATTTGATGTTAAATGGGCCTCACTCTTGTATAATGGCAAAATCCCATCTTCTTAACTTTCCCTTCAGACTTCAGATCACGGGGCTCCCCTGCTTACCATTTACCCACTCTCCTGGTATCTGAAGTCAGGTGCTAGTAGGCGGCAGATAACACACTTCTACAGGTTAATAATCAAGACCTGGTTGAAGCCTGTAGCTTTAAAATCCAGGTTGTAGGGATGGGGTAAATTTTAGGAGCTATGCTTTCAGGGTAGCTACAAACAGTAAAGGTGCGTACTTATCAAGAGAGAGATTCAGATATAATGGCTCTTGCCTCCTCATAAGATAAGGACTGCACTTCTTCTTCCCAGCAACCTCACCTGGAAGAGGAAACCCATTGTGCATACGTAAATACTTCCTGAGTGAATACATAAAACTGTAACCAATAAACACTGATGCCATCTAGTGGCCTTTTGTAATTACAACACCACCAACCGAACTATATGGAAGAAACACTTTCTTCTATATTTGAACAGTTGTAACCACTAACCACTTGTGGGCACTACTGAACCATGTGTCTCAACCATGTAGAATCAAATGGTGGTGCTACTCCTAGCCCCAAGCTAACTACAAAACGGCATGAAATCCACAAGGACCTAGAAATGGGGCACTAACACCGTGGAGGTATCAAAAAAGTAAATCTTTTATATGCCATGAGTAATTAAAAACAAACACAAAAACACACCAAAACAATTGTTAAAGTGCCAATTGATGAGAAAAAAACGTATAAATGTACAAAAATCTATCCCCAATCCAAAAAAACTGTATCCTTATCTAAAGTGAAAGTGCAGTATCAGTAAACAAACCAGGAAAATATATATATAAAAATATATATATATATATATATATATATATATATATATATATATATATATATATATATATATATATATATATATATATATATTTTCTAAAAATAATCAATGTTATCTACAATCCAGAAATTGGTTTATAAACCATCAATTGTAGCAATAATCATTTCTAGACCCTTGTTGTGGATTTCATGGTCTATATTAGAACAAAACAGTGGGGCTTGTAATGACCATAAAGCAGATCAAAACCCTCTGCTGCCAGCCCTGTATTAGAAAAGATTCCAGGACCAGCCACTAGCCTGCAATCCTATACCAGGATTCCCCACGCTGTATTTCCTGGTGGCCCCATCCCGGACTTCCGGCAGCTGTTCGTGCTCCCACACCCAACCATTCAGATAGGCCAGTAGCGTGCTCTCCATGGGGAAGCCGGGAATGCGGCCAGCCGGCTGGTGCAAATCACTTGGCAGCCTTAAGACCAGTCAATTAGCGAGCTCAAAACTAGAGCATTGCTTTGGTGGTGGGAAAAGCGGTGATGCTTAGGCGTGGCTTCAGTGGTGGAAAAACCAGAGGTACTCGGGCGTGGAGAGCGCAGGGGAGGCGGTGTCTGTACGCAGGGGGTCACAAAAAGGGTTTTGATCTGCTTTAAATTCTCCACATCTTCTCGGCCTGTAGTGTCCTGACTGTTTTGGAGTAAGTTGATGATATTTCTAGATCGTGTGTCACAGTACTGTGGCAGTCTCCTGAGACCCTGATACAGTTTTTCAGGGTCCTAGTTGCACTGTGCGGCCAGTTGTATTTTGACACCTAGGACATTTTGCAGATTTTTCTCTTATTCTAAAAACCATGGGTAATCATATGGTGTCCCCCTACCCCACCTTTGCAGCTTCCACTCCCCGAGACGAGATTTTGGAGGGTGTCTGTAGGAATTGTGGATCATGTATTTGAACAAGAGGGTTCGCATCATCCTATTCCAAGCCAAAGGTGTTAAATGGGGCTGAGGTCAGGGCTCTTTGCTGGCAAGTCAAGTTTCTTCTTCACCAACACGCCAAATTCCCCTAACCCTCTTACTCAGGGCCAGCTCCAGGTTTATGTGGGCCCTTGAGCGACATGGAACTCAGTGGGCCCCTTTGTGGTGAAGAGTCGCTTCACATCACTGACGGATGTCACAAATCTGGATTCCCCCTAAGGATTTTGCTATTTGGACAACAACTCTAGTTTTGGTCTACTTTGAAGCGCACCAAACCCATGTTAACCTCACCTCGGAATTTAAACAAATCTTGATTCTCCTGATTTTGGATGCCCCTATGTGTGACCCCAAATTGAGATGCCCCTGTAAAGGGGACCAAAACCCAGGGTTGGAATTGTTTGCATAGTGGGTATGACAGCGATCCCAGGGGGTTTCACACTGTAGGGTATCACAGATAGGGATGTTCCAGGGACAGGAAATCAGCTGGGGTGGGCAACAAAACCCAGCACTTCCTCCCCTGGTATCTAAATCCAGATGCCCCATTGTGTGGAACCCCGCCGTTCAAGGAGATGTTGGCACCAGGTGTGGCGGTGCCCTCCCAGTCCGCCGCCAGTCAAATGCCGTCGCACACCCCAAAGGCCGGCCCTGCTCTTACTGGAGCTTGCTTTATGCACCGGAGCCCAGTCACGCTGGAACAAAGAAGGGCCTCACCAAACCCACAACGTTGGAAACATAAGATTGTCCGAAATATTTTTTTGGCATGGCCTGCTTCAAGAATTCCTTACGTATGGGTTATTCCACCACAAGGTGGCGCAGTGTACTGCAGAAGGGTTGTGGCTCCTCCCGGTACCATATAAAACAGGATCACCAATAGACCAATCCAGTGTTTTCTATGCAGTGATTCTGCGAAGATAGAAGATGGCTCTTATATTGCGCAGGTGAGCGGGGCAACCAAGCCTGCGGCCCTGCATGTCTATTTCCACCCGTTTCCGGACCCTCTGTGCCTCCCAGCCTTGGCTGTCGGATCGGGTGAAGGTAAAGGAGCACTAGGGTCAGGTGCTCAAGGAGCGCTGCTCCTGGCCGCAGACCCTGTACCACAAAAGGTATAGGGCCCTAGGCTTCATAGTGAGCCTACTAGGGATGCGCGGAGTTCCTGTCCTAGCTTCTGAGCTGGTGCTTTTAGCTGGTTTTAAACTGTTTTAAACTGTTTTCGCCGCCGCTTTGTACTACGCTCCGCGGCGGGCGGCGCTATA
Source organism: Gastrophryne carolinensis (assembly GCA_027917425.1). Taxonomy (NCBI): domain Eukaryota; kingdom Metazoa; phylum Chordata; class Amphibia; order Anura; family Microhylidae; genus Gastrophryne; species Gastrophryne carolinensis. The sequence continues at coordinate 41,254,711 of CM051238.1, forward strand.
ACTGTGAGGCGTTTTTTGCTGTGTTGATGACGCCGGCACGGTCACGTGAGCGCCGTTTTCGCGCTCTTCGGGGGGCGGGGCCGTTCCTCTGCCGGCGCCATTTTGATTCTGCTGCATGTCTGGGGCCCCTCTTCCTCCCTGAGCTGTGGCGGTGATCTCTGCCTGTGTCGCTTGCCACGGTGTCAGGCTCTTTGCTCACGTCTGGAGGCTCCGCGTCCCAGACCGGTGGATTCAGGAGGTGGTGTCCTCCGGTTACAAGATAGCGTTCGCAGCCTGGCCGCCTTCAAGATTCATCAGATCCCAGATGTCTTAAAACCCTCTGTCAGGCCAGGGTTTGCGCCTTGCGGTTCGTCTGTTGGAGTCAGGAGTCATTTGCCTGGTGCCTTCCCAGGAACGGGGTCAGGGGTTCTACTCCAATCTTTTCAAGGTCCCCAAAAAAGACAGGTCCTTGAGGCCCATCCTGGGCTTGAAGGTCTCAACAAGTTTGTCAGGTTCAAGCACTTTCGCATGGAGATGCTACGCTAGGCTGTCAGTACCCTTCGCCTGGGCGACTTCATGACCTCCATGGACATCAAGGATACCTATCTTCACGTGCCAATTTTTCCAGGTCATCAGAGATTTCTCAGGTTTGCTTTAGATGATTAGCATTACCAGTTTGTGGCTTCACCGTTCGGTATCACCTCAGCGCCTCGGGTGTTCACCAAGGTGCAGGCGAGCGTGATGGCTCTGCTGCGGAATCAGGGCATTCGCATCCTTCCTTACCTGGACAACATTCTGATTGCGGCTCAGTCTCTACATCAGGCCAAGGATACTCAGGTGGTGACCTCCACTCTCGAAGTCCTTCGGCTGGGTGATCAACTACCCCAGGTCTTCACTGTCTTTGTCTTTGGTGAGGTCCTTTCTGGGCATGACTCTGGATACCTCTCAGGTCAAGATATTCCTGCCTCAGCTGAAAGTGGAGAGCCTTCAGAAGCAGGCACGGACTCTGCTCTTGTGGCCCCAATCCCTCCATCCGGCAAGGTATACAGTTAGTGGGCCTGATGGTGTCCTGCTTCGAGGCGGTCCCCTTTGCTCATTTTCACATGAGACCTCTTCAGTTGCACCTCTTGTCTGTTTGGGAATTTGCTCTGTCCCCCCTGGCCAGACAGTCCCTCTCGTGGTGGCTGGACTCAAGGAACCTTCTAGTGGGCAGGACCTTTCTGCCTCTGTGCTGGGAGACTGTCACCACAGATGCCAGTCTGACCGGTTGGGGGGGCTTTTGGAAGTCTCTGAAGTTCCAGGGTCAGTGGGGCCCCCAGGAGGCCCATGCCCCCATCAATGTCCTGGAACTGAGGGTGATCAGGTTGGTTCCTAGCTGACCACACACCAGACGGCGGTAGCCTACATCAATCATCAGGGAGGGACTCGAAGCAAGCAAGCAAGCCCTCAAGGAAGTGTCCCTGATACTGTTTTGGGCGGAAGAGAATGTCCCTTGCATCTCGGCGGTTTACATTCCGGGGGTGGAGAACCAGGAGGAAGACTCCCTGAGCAGGGGGACGTCTCGGCTGGGGGAATGGTCCCTCAGCAACAAGGTATTTCACTCCCTGTGTCACCGCTGGGGTCAGCCGGATGTGGACCTGTTTGCGTCCCGCCATAATCACAAGCTTCCTAGGTTTGTCTCCCTGTCACAGGACCCTCTGGCCTTTGCCACGGATGTGCTAGCAATGCCTTGGACAGAGTTTCGGCTTCTCAATGTGTTCCCTTCTCTTTCCTCTGCTGGGCAGAGTGCTGCCCAAGATATCCCAGGAAGGGGTACCAGCCTTTCTGGTGGCCCCCTGTTGGCCAAGGAGGGTGTGGTTCGCAGACGTTGTGCAGTTGGCATTAGATCAGTATGTCTTGCCCAAGGATCCAGATCTGCTCACTCAGGGACAACTGTGCCATCCCAATTTACAAACGCTGGCTTTAACGGCTTGGCTGCTGAAACCTCCATCTTGATGGATAAGGGGTTGCCGGCTTCTGTTGTTGATACCATGATTAGGGCTAGGAAGAAGTCCTCGTCCTTTATCTACTACAGGATCTGGCATGCTTACATTGCCTGGTGTGAGTCCAAGTCTCTTCCTTGTCGGGTGTTTTCTATCCCCTGGATTCTGGAATTTTTGCAACATGGCTTGGATTCGGGCCTTCAACTTAGTACCCTCAAGGGACAGGTGTCAGCTCTGGCAAAGATCCTTTGCCAATCACCGGTTGGTTAAGACTTTTTTCCAGGAAGTTACTTATGTGCGTCTGCCACGTAAGCCTATGCTACCGGTTTGGGACCTGAATCTGGTGTTGTCTGCTCTGCAGGGTCTTCCCTTTGAGCCTATCCGTGGGACTGCTTTGCCCATTCTGACTATTAAGGTGGCCTTTTTGGTGGCCATCAATCAGGCGAGTTTCTGAGCTGGCGCTCTCCATCAAACCTCCTTATTTTGAGCGGCATCAGAATAAGGTGTTTCGGCTTAAGCCGGATTTCTTGCCTAAGGTTGTGTCTGCTTTTCATCTCAATCAGGACATTGTTTTGCCTTCTTTGTGTCCTAACCCTGCTAATTCCAAGGAGCGGACCCTTCATTCTTTGGATGTTGTCAGGACTCTGAAGTTTTATTTGGTTGCTACTGAGGCTTTCAGGAAATCTGGCGCTCTTTTTGTTCTTCCTGCTGGACCTAGGAAGGGTTTGCCTCCGGCTAAATCCACTATCAGCAAGTGGATCCGTCAGGCGGTGGAGCAGGCCTACTCTGCCAGGGGGAAGGTTCCTCCTTTTAGGGTTACTGCTCATTTCACTCGTGCTGTTGGTGCGTCTTGGGCCTTTCAGCACCAAGCTTCTGTTGAACAAGTTTGTAAGGCCGCAACTTGGTCATACTTTTTCCAAGTTTTACAAGGTTGATGTTAAGGCCTCAGCTGATGCTGCTTTTGGCCGCAAGGTACTTCAGGCAGTAGTGGTTTGAACTGCCTGTTACTCTTTGGGGATCCCACCCTACCTTACGGACACTGCTGTTGGACGTCCCATACGTAAGGAATTCTTGAAGCAGGCCGTGCCTTGCAATAGAAAAAAGACAATTCTGTGAGTTCTCACCTGTAGAATTGCTTTTACTATGCATGGGATGGCCTGCTTCACCGCACCCTTGTTATCGTTATTCTTGATTGCTTCTTTATGGTGATTGTTCCAAGTTAGTTGGGTTTTTGTTACCTTTTTTACCTTTATTATCTCCCGGCTTCTTGAATAACTGCTTGTCAATGCTGGATTGGTCTATTGGTGATCCTTTTTTTATATGGTACCTGGAGGAGCCACAACTCTTCTGCAGTACACTGCGCCACCTTGTGGCGGAATAACCCATACATAAGAAATTATTGAAGGCCGTGCCATGCATAGTAAAAGCAATTCTACAGGTGAGTACTCACAGAATTGTCTTTTTTATATATTAAAATGTTTTGTAGGCTGAGCATTAAAGTGGGCCAATCACCAGGATTCTGACTGATTGGTCGTCTGTTTCCTGAGTAAACCGGGGATGCTCCAGGGGCATTCAGAATCAGAATGCCGCAGGGGGCACATAGACGGCCCGCCCTAGAGTCTCTTTGACCCCAGGGCCGGATGGCCGGTGATTGGTCCACTTCAATAGTCTTGCTTATCTTGCCTAATTCTAAAACTCCACTAAAGACTCAGCTGTTAAAGTGATTCAACAGACAACTAAAAAAGGGGTGGGTACTAACCTTTCCTTATTGGAACAAAGGGACAACAGCCAACCCTTTAACAAACCCTCCACCAAAGTTTACAAAGACGGGCATAATGCAGTCAAGCTTGAAACATTCATCTGCCATTAGTCGATTTCGCCTATCAGACCGCTGATTGAGAAAGAAAACCTTTTCCCTGTTCTGGTAGTGACATTGTGCGCCACAGCCTTCCAGACTATAAGTGATCCTGAAAAATGTAACTGATATTATCACAGGATCATATCCCTTTCCTCACCTACATGGTTTGTTCCAGTTAGTAAAATTCAACCCTGGGCCCGCTGCCTAGCACTGTTTAACAAGCATCAACCGCGTGGCTTAAGACATGAGGTATGTCAACACCTTTTTGTATAAAATATATAAATATCAGCCGTTTGCGTTGCATATATGGTCCATGCGAATAAGCTGGTGTCACCTGTAGTTGTATGTGCAGCATAGTTTTCTGGTATGTTACACAATTCACTGGCATGTGTCGCTCTTTAGATGCCATTGTAATGTGTTTCTCTTTACAATTTAGCACTATTGTGAGAAAAGTGGACATTCTTTACTTGTGCATGGGGGAGTTTGTTTACTGTCATCTGAGTGAACTAACCAACCAATTTATACAAATCCGATGTGGGGGTAAAATTCGCTACATAATGTACAACCTGTTTCAGAATTCTGCTACAGTCAAATCTGAAATGCTTTTCCAATGTTGGTATATTTGTTGTCTCCTACTTGGTAGACCAGCGCAAGGGTTTCTTTGCCTTGGGAAGGGCTGAGGCTAGTGACTATGGCCTGGGGAGGACAAGAGCAAGGGTAACTGCCTTCAAAGGGCCAGAGTGACGGCGACTTTGCCTTGGGAGGACCGAAATATAGACAGGTGTTCATTTGGGGGGGGGACCAGAGCAAGTTTGACTTTGTCCTGAGGGGACCAGAGCAGGGCTGACATTGCTTGGGAGGAACGAAACTGGGTTCCTTGGGAGCACTGGAGTTGGGGCCTGATGTTAGCTTGGGATGACCAGAGCCTTGGAGGGGGCAGAGTAAGTGTGACTTTGCCTTGGGGGGGATAAGCACAAGGGTCACTTTGCCCTGGGAGAACCAGAGCAGGTCTGATATTGCCTTGGGAGGACCAAAGTGAGAGTGACTTTGCCTTGGGAGGATCAAAACGGGGTGCTGACTTTGCCTTGAGTGGATCGAACGGGGTGCCGACCTTGCCTTAGAAGCGTTGGGGGGTCTGACATTGCCTTGGGAGGACCGGAGTGGGGGGTTCTGACGTTGCCTTGGGAGGACCGGAGCAGGGGGGAGGGTCTGACATTGCCCTGGGAGGACCGGTGTGGGGGCTGAGTTCTCCATTGTTTTGACTGAAGGTGGTGCTTCTGTGAAGGCATTGGTTGCTTTTACGGTTTACAGAGTTTAAGTATAATGCTCGAAGCATTTTATTGAAGCAAGTTGTGGGGTTTCTTTTAACAAATGTTAAAAAAAAGCAATTTTGTGTATCCAGTTACATTTTGTCTGATTTATACCAGTGATGATGTTCTTATTCCCTAATTCTCCCATTTTTCCCATCCCATCAGGCCAATAACAGATATGCCGTGTGGCCCAATACCTTGCTCATTCACTGGTTCCTTTTTTTTTTTTTTTTTTTTTGCACACCATTTTTAATGTAATTCATTTCCCGCTTATCAGATTTTATTTTCTTCCCTCTGTTTTGTATTTTGTACATTTTTTTTATTCTTTTAGACCCAACAGTCATGACAAAGATGCCTGGCCGTCATTGCAGAACCCGAGCACATCAGCCAATGATTTAGCACTGGAGCACAGAAAGTCACCTTCTATGTTAGACAATGGCTTAGATATCGACCCCTTGTCACCAGACGGTCCCGACTCAGACTTTGGGTAATTGGGCTGCTTACTTCTTTGGGTGGTTCTTTTTACGTTTGTGATATCCTCCTCTTGATCACTTTTCTTACTTTCTTTTCATGTCCCATTCCACTTGTGATGTAATTTTGTTCCATTGTCCATTTCTTTGACTTCTTCAGTACAAACCTGCACCACATTTTAGGATCTAATAATGACTATCAATAGATTGTGTGCAGGTTTAGTGGCCATAAATGATTTGTAGACTGACTAGGTTTTTTGGGTTTCCAAATATAAACTGGTATTTATAAGCTTGAGTGTGCAAGGAACAAGCCATCATTTGGCTTCATTTCCATGTGACTGCTGGCTATGCTACTAAAATTTAGTAACTTACACCATTTAATTGAATTAGAATGTTTAAGCCAAACGCAAGCATTTTTCTTCCCCATCCTAATCCAGTTACACATGTCTGCTCCATGCTAATTTGGGTCTTGACTCTCCTGTTTTTTATGGGAGCTGGGTTAGTTATAAAACACATCTCTAGGATCCGCCTGGAGTAAAGCACTTAGTCTTGTAGATCATATGGCAATTAACTTCTGACCAGTAGCGTGGACTGTTGCAGATCTATGGTGAGACAGAGTGGGGGGGAGAAGTTGGGATTTGAACATATTCATCCAGTTGAACTTTAATATCTAGTAAGCCCCCTTACATTGCAGTTCCCTTCTTACTCCTTATCTTTCCAGAAAACAAAATGTTCCTGTTTGTTACTTCCCGAGATTTTAAAAAGGTTTTTCACAAATTTTTAGGCTATTTTGGGACACGGCTGATCATAATGTTGCCAGATTTGGCAGGGTGATTGAGGACGACACAAGGTATGTAGACACCACTTGTTACACTAAGAAACTTCAAGCTGATCAGTGTTATCTGGGAAAACTGGGTTATTCATCTTTGCCTAAACATGACAACGTTATAGTAGTTTACTTTGGCTCACAATTTTTCTCCTCTTTGTTTTTCATCTTTACGTTATTGAGCAAGAACGACGCTTTAACTGTTACATGGCGCTATATAATAAATATAAATATATATATATATATATATATATATATATATATATATATATATATATATATGAATGACACAGGCATGGAGGAGCCCCACACTTGAATCGCATCCATCAACATAGCTACATGGTTGGTTCTTACTATTGTACCAGAAAAAGGGATCTCTGAGGCTCCCTAGCAGTGCTCTTTAGGGACAATAAAGTAACCGAATGTAACCCCTCCCGTCATCAGTCAGTCTTGCATTAAACAGATGCTCCTCTTTTTCTAGCTGGACTTTGTAATGGGGAAAATACATTTCCGCACAGATATGGCACTGTCATCTCCCTGTTGAAAGCTGTTCCCAGGTCCTCCATCATACAGCACACCCATGAGGAAAAATCTCAGTGGGATATGAGAAGTTTGGATGCTGGACCTTAAGTAGCGCAGAATTGTCAGGGATTGTTTAGGTCTGTTTTTAGGATGCACCAGGTTTTTAAAGTGGACCAAAACCCACAGCGATTGGCTCAATCGATTCCCACCCCTGGGACATCCAAAATCGGGATGCACCGCTGTGTAAAACCCCCAGGTCGCCCCATACACTTACCATGTTTCCCAGTCTAACGGCGCATGCGTGAGCCTCGGCCACATCCCCGCTTTCCCTCTAGCAAGGGCGCCTGCCCATGCCAGGCATTTGTGGATGGGAGATTCTGGCCTTAGACGAAGGCTTAGACAACGTGACGTCGGCAGCTAAGGCCTAATATAAGGGAAGTTCACTAGTTCTTATTAAGAAATATAAAGCAGGTTGAATAAAAGTTGTGGTCCCTCACAATCAGAAGAGCAGAAAAGCCTAATGTAATTCTAATGTAATGTCTAGAATGCCCCTTAAAAGTTCCTGTCCAGGCAATAACATAAAAAGGTATACTCTCCTTTTGTCCTCCGCAGCTCCTCACTGCAGTGCTGACATCTTCATACTTACAAATGAAGGAGAACGAGCAATGACATCCACCATCACTGGGCAGACATGGTGACGTCCATTAATATAGCTTTACCATCCTATTGCATTTATTGCAATGCCAAGGCCAGATGTGATGAGCCCGGTTTGGGGCGCCCCCTCGATTGCAATTATTGCAGTATGCTTGTAGGGTCGTAAACAAGGCTCCATGGATGCCCACATGACAGACCACAGGTGCTGGAAGTACAGAAACACTGGTTCACTGCCATGGGAAAGTATGAAGATGCTTTTTTGCCGTTTTCCCTATGGGAGCTGAGGAGTTTATGAATCTGTGTGGCTATGCCCCGTCTGATGAAGGGGAGCTCCTTTCTGACTCAGGCTCATCTGATGAGGGACCAAGGGGTCATGACGATTCTGGCTCTGACCCCTGGGCCCCGGATGACACTGACAGATTATTGACCCAGATCTTTGCGGTTCTGTCTATCTCTCTCCCTGTTGAGGCTCCCAGGCAAAGAGGGGAGCTTTTCCATACAGCAAAATCGCATTTGGAATTTCCAGGGCAGGCACATTTCCATAACCTTGTGCTCAAGGAATGGGAGCGCCCCTGTAAACTTCCCGGGGTTCCAAAGAGTTGGGACAGGAAGTATCCCTTTACTGCTGAGGTGGTTAAATGTTGGTCATCTCCCCCCGAGGTGGATGCCCCAATCCTAGGGCTATCTAACACCACTGTCATGCATTCCCCTGATTCTACCACCCGGCGGGATGCTGAGGACCGACGCATTGACCAGCTGGCCTCCCACGCCTTTGCATGTGCGGGGACGGCACTGCGCCCGGTCTGTGCCTCTGTTATTACTGCTGTGGCCACTAGATCCCTTATCAGAAATATGCTTAATAGTGCCCCTGATGATTTCTCTTGTGAGGTGTTTAATGCACTCTCCAGTTGTGCTGCTTTTGTAAATTTTGTCCTTTCAGCATTGGATGACACCATCAGAATGTGTGCCAGAACTTCTGCCCTCGTGGTGGCTATACGCCGCTCGGTTTGGCTGCGCCAGTGGGCTGCTGACAAGGCTGCAAAGAAGGCCCTCACTGGGCTTCCATTTAAGGGGCTACGCCTGTTTGGGGACCGCCTGGACCTTTTTGCTAAGGGAAGTAAGTTACCCCAGCACAGACGCCAGTCCCGGCCCTTTCCGGGTCAGGGTTCCTTCTCCTCCCCTTACCGTGGTGCAGGACAGGGAAGGGGGGCATCTTTCCCTGCGGCCCGGGGAGTTTTCTGGGGTAGAGGCAGAGGACGTGGACGTCCTGGGGTCCCAAAGCCAAATCTTCTCCCAAGCCCCCTCAGGCATGATGGGGCGCCCTCGCCCATCCTGGTGGGGGGACGGCTGCAGCACTTCGCTCACGTCTGGAGGCTTCATGTCTCAGACCGGTGGATTCAGGAGGTAGTGTCCTCCGGTTACAAGTTGGAGTTTGCTGCCGATCTCCCTCCAAGATTCATCAGGTCCCGGATTCCTCAGGGCCCTGTGTCAGCTCAGGAGCTAGTGCATGCTGTGCAAGGCCTCCTGGAGCTGGGGGTCATCTGCCAGGTGCCTTTAAGAGAAAGAGGGCAAGTGTTTTTAATCCAACCTATTCACAGTACCCCAATAAAGATGGTTCTGTCAGGCCCATCCTGGGCTTAAAGATTCTCAACAAATTTTGTCAGGGGCAGGCGCTTTCGCATGGAGACTCAGGCGCAAGGGGGATTTCATGACTTCTGTGGACATCAAAGATGCTTACCTTCATATTCCTGTGTTCCCAGGTCATCACAAGTTCCTCAGGTTCGCTCTGATGGTTCAACATTACCTAGTTGTGGCCTTGGCCTTCGGCCTCACTTCAGCTCCCAGGGTGCTCACCAAGGTGCTGGCTGGCGGGATGTCTCTACTCAGACGTCAGGGTGTCAGCGTGCCTCCCTATCCGGACGACATCCTCATCACTTCCCAGTCTCTACATCAGGCAGAGTTGGATACTCAGCTGGTGGTGCCCATTCTGGAGTCATTTGGATGGGTGATCAACCACCCCAAGTCCTCACTGTCCCCTTCCTTGGTATCTCCATTCCTAGGAATGAATCTGGATACAGTTCAGGTAAGGATCTTCCTGCCTCAGCAGAAGGTGGACAATCTGATTGCACAGGCTCAGTCTCTCCTAGCTTGTCCCCATCCCTCCATTAGGCAGGGGATGCAGCTGGTGGGCCTGATGGTGGCGTGCTTCGCTCAGTTCCTTGGGCTCAGTTCCACTTGAGGCCTCTGCAACTTCACCTATTGTCTGTATGGGACAAGGACCCAGCGTCCCTGGACAGGGTCTGTGTGCTCTCCCCCCCTGGTCAGGAGGTCCCTCTTGTGGTGGATGGACTCAAGGAACCTGTTGGGGGGCAGATCCTTTCTTGCCCTTCCTGGGAGGTGGGGCCCTCAGGAGGCCCACACTCCTATCTATGTCTTGGAGCTGCGAGCGCTCAGGTTAGTTCAGGCTCGCTTAACTACTCATCTTCAGGGCTTGCCTGTCCAGGGGCGCCCGGACAACCAGACGGCAGTTGCCTACATTAATCGTTTGGGAGGGACCCAGAGCAAGAGGGCCCTCCAGGTAGTGTTTCTGATCCTGACCTGGGTGGAGGACAATGTTCCCTGCATATCAGTGGTGTACATTCCGGGGGTGAAAATTCTGCTGGCAGTCCCTCTGCAACAGGGTGTTCCAATCTCTGTGCCACCGTTGGGGCCAGCCAGATGTGGATCTGTTTGCGTCCCGTCACAATCACATGCTCCCGGCCTTTTGTCTCCCTGTCCCAGGATCCTCTGGCCTTGACCTCGGATGCTTTAGCACTGTCATGGCTGGACATTCAGTTCCTGTATGTCTTTCCTCCATTCCCCCTGCTGTGCAGGGTTCGGCGCAAGATTGCTCTGGTAGGGGTGCCATCGATTCTGGTGGCTCCCAGGTGGCCAAGAAGAGGTAGTTCGCAGACGTGGTGCAGATGGCAGTAGACCAGTACGTTCTGCCAGGGGTGCCAGTTCTGCTCACTCAGGGCCCCTTACGCCATCCCATTTTACAAACTCTGGCTTTGACGGCCTGGCTGCTGAAACCTCCATCTTGATGGAGAAAGGCTTGTTCGCCTCGGTGGTTGATACCATGGTGAAGGCTAGGAAGAGAACTTCTTCTTCCATCTATTACAGGGTATGGCGTACCTACATTGACTGGTGTGAGTCTAGGTCTCTTCCCTGTCGGGTGTTTTCAGTTCCCAGAGTTCTGGAGCTCTTACAGAATGGGTTGGAGTCGGACTCCAACTCAGTACTCTGAAGGGTCAGGTTTCTGTCCTGTCTGTTTTCTTTCAGAAGTCTTTTGCTCAGCATTCCTTGGTTTAGACCTTCTTCCAGGGGGTTACTCTTGTGCGTCCCCCACGTAAACCTATGGTCCCTGTTTGGGATTTGAACTTGGTTTTGTCTGCCTTGCAGGGTGCTTCCTTTGAACCTATAGAGGATGCTGCTCTGGCTGTGCTTACCCTCAAGGTTGTCTTTCTGGTGGCCATTACTTCGGTCAGGCGTGTGTCTGAGTTGGCGGCTTTGTCTATTCAGCCCCCATACTATGAGAGACACCAGGACAAGGTGGTGTTCCGCCTTAAGCCAGACTTTCTGCCTAAGGTGGTGTCTGCTTTTCATTTACATCTAGATTTTGTTCTTCCTTCATTGTGCCCTAATCCTAGCAACGCTAAGGAAAACTGATGCTCTTTTTGTGGTCCCTTCTGGGCCCAGGAAGGTTTTGGCTCCTGCCAAGTCTATTATTAGCAAATGGATTCGTCAGGGTGTGATTCAGGCCTATATTCTAAGTATGTCACACACCCCGCTTCAAGACATTCATTACATGTGGGTAATACTGACCTGTAGATGGCGATATTGCAGAGATGTAAGGAAAAAAGAGAGCCCCTCCCGGTCCATAAATACCTGGGACCTCCCACTCATCACCCAGTCTTTCATCTCTGCAGACGGCGAGCAAGTCAGAAGATGTCTCCTCCTTGCACAGGGGGATTTCAGGTAGCCGGGATGACTCCCGGCCCGCTATTTCTCTATTTCCGCCCGGATCCCTTGTTGATTACCCTGCCTCCCAGCCTAGGCTGCTGGTCCGGGCGAGGGTAGATGGCACCCTAGGTGCTTAGGAGCTTATGCTCCACCGTGAGACCCTATACTAGAGGGTAGGCGGTTAACCGGGTTGGTGACCTCGGTTTGGGATGCCCTGTTTCTTGGCCATTACACCCTGGGTGGTTTTCCCCTTTCCAGATGCCCTTCTCCTTAGAGGGGGGGGGGGGCGGGGGATGGGGTGGCCCTTCTCCCGTGTTAAGTGTTTAATAAGCCTTTTATTGTTTTGTGTGTGTGTATGCTTGGGTGCGCTTACTTAGTAGAGTTGTTTTCTCTTCGATCCATTCCAGATTGTTTCTGTCACCTCCTGACCGCCGCCGCGGCGCCGGCCTCTGTGTGCGACATGGCGAAGGGGAGCTTCTCCCCTCATGTGCGAGAGGGCGCGGGGCCGAGCGTTCGGCGCGACGCCGCGGCCCGCCCCCCGTGCGGCAGACGCCGCTGCGGAGCCTGGTCTCCAGCTGGGAGATGCGCTGGGTTGGCGGTGGAAGGGGGGCGGAGCAAGGCACGACGCGCGATCCGCGCTGGCCACGCCCCCCTTCTCCTCTGTCTGCTCCTTCTCCGCATCGTGGCGTAGGGGGCGCCATTACAGCGCAGTGAGTGGCATTTCTGTATATATTTTATTTGCTCTATGTGCCTGCTATGCTGATTGGGTGTTTATTTATGTCTTCCAGGCGGACCTACATTGGTGTTTAAGGGGTTTTCTCCCGGTCCTAGGGTCCCTGGGTTCAAATTGGGCTTATTGTAAATCCTCCCACTTGGGACATTAAAGGGGCATCCCGGATTGCTTATATGCGTAATTCCCTTGGTCATTGCGAAGTGTATGGGGTGTGGGGTATCCCTTACGGGGGATGAGCTGTTCCTTTGTGTACCATGTGCGCAGCAGACTATTATGCGGCAGTCCGGACTCCAGGCGTCTGGTTCAGCACTGCCGGTCTCTTCTCCTTCCCTTCCCTGATTGATCCGTGCCCCGTGTGACGTTGTCATGGCTGGGGAGTCGCAATCTGAGGTGTGTGCCAGATTGGCCAATCTTGAAAAATTATTTTCTAGCACGGTTGCCAGAAAGGCCCCGGCTAAGAGAAAGCACTTGTCTCCAGCCATGCCGGCGGTTGACTTTGATGATTTTGATTCTCTGGATTGGTCCGATTACTCCCCACTTGAGGAAGGGGAGTTATTTGAGGAATCGGATTGTTCGGACGATCATCAGTTTGTTGGTGCTGATACCGAGCGGGCTTGGGGAATTCCTTGGATACCCCTAAGGTTCTGGCTCAAATGTTTGAGGTTCTGGCTATTTCTCTTCCTGAGGCGGCTCCTCCGCAAAAGGGGGAGTTTTTCGAGGAATCTAGGCCGTGTTTGGAATTTCCTAATCAAAAGCATTTTGATGGAATTATTACTAAGGAATGGGAGAGGCCTACTCGGCTCCCAGGTGTTCCTCAGGGATAAAAAAATATCCCTTTCCATTGGACGCGGTAAAGCGTTGGTCATCTCCTCCTGAGGTGGATGCCCTGGTTTTGGGGTTGTCCAACACCGCTATTTTGAATACTCCTGATTGTTCCACTCTTAAAGATGGTGAGGATAAACGCATTGACCAGATGGCTTGTCATGGTTTTGCCAGTGTTGGGTCGGCCTTGCGGCCTGTTTGTGCTTCGGCGCTGTTGGTGGTGGCTACCAGGTCGGTTGTCAGGGACCTGTTGACTACTTCCGGGCTTGATCCGGCTAGTGACGAGTTCATTGGTCTTAAACGCTGTGAAATGTTTTTGTCATTTGTACTAGCCGCCTTGGCTGACACATTGGTGATGTGTGGCAGAACGTCGGCCCTGCTTGTGGCTATTTGGTGTTCGGTTTGGTTGCGCCAGTGGGCGGCTGATTTTGTGTCCAAGAAGTCGCTTACGGCTCTTCCTTTTGTGGGATTGCGGCTCTTTGGAGAGAAATTGGTTTCCGTCGCCAAGGGCGGTAAGTTACCTCAACGCAGGAAGCAACGTCGTCCCTTTCGGGGGGCGGCTTCCTTCGCTCCTTCCTTTCGTGGGGCCAGAACTGGCAGAGGCTTGGCTTTCTCCTCATCCAGAGGCGATTCCTGGAATAGGGGCAGGGGACGTGCCCGTCCAGGATATAGTTGGGGCTCTAAGCCCAAAACCGCGGCCAAACTAGCTCAGCAATGAGGGGGCGCCCTCACCCTTGTGGGTGGGGGGATGGCTGCGACGCTTCTCCCAGGTCTGGGACCAGGAGGTCTCGGACAGATGGATCCGGAAAGTGGTGTCTTCCGGCTACAAGCTGGAGTTCAAGTTCCGGCCCCCTCCCAGATTCTTCAGGTCTCGGGTGCCTTCGGATCCTCTGGCCGCGCAGGGGCTCCTCCGGGCGGCGGTAAAAAATCTTCTGGATATGGCTGTCATTTGCCCGGTGCCTCCCTCGGACCGGGGCTTTAATTCCAATCTGTTCACGGTGCCCAAGAAGGACTGCTCTGTTCGGCCCATCCTGGATCTGAAGATCCTCAACAGGTTCGTCCGTCCGGAAATTCCGCATGGAAACGCTGCGTTCAGCTATCTACTCTCTTCGTCTGGGGGACTTTATGACGTCCATAGACATCAAGGAGGCTTACCTGCATGTTCCAATCTTTCCGGCGCACCAGCGATTTCTCAGGTTCGTGGTGGAGGATCGGCATTTTCAGTTTTTGGCTCTTCCTTTCGGTCTTACCTCGGCTCCAAGAGTGTTCACCAAGGTGCTGGCGGGGGTGATGGCTCTCCTCAGAGACCAGGCTATCCGCATCGTGCCATATCTGGACGATCTTCTCATTATGGCGTCTTCCTTCAGCCAAGCGGAGTTGGACACCAGGACTGTGGTATCCACTCTGGAGAGATTCGGTTGGGTGATCAACTACCCCAAGTCCTCCCTTTCTCCGTCCAGGGTAGTGTCTTTTCTGGGAATGTGTCTGAATACTTCCCAGGCCAGGGTGTTTCTTCCTCGGTCCAAGGTTCTCTTGATTCAGGAGTTGGCTCGGCTTCTCCTGTCCATCCCTCGTCCGGCCATCAGGCTGAGGATGAGGCTGGTGGGATTGATGGTGGCTTCCTTCGAGGCGGTTCCTTTTGCTCAGTTTCACACAAGGACGCTCCAGCTCCATCTGTTGGCGGCCTGGGACAGGTCTCCACTGTCTTAAAAAAATACATATAAACACACAAAACTGGAGGATGGACCTTAAGGTGGCTCTAAATAAATCAATAATAATCAAATAATGAGACTGACCAGCAATCAATAACTAATGAATGGCAAAGTTTTTTGATAATAATGACAAGAAAAAGTGCTGAAAGTGCCTACTCTATATTAAAGTGCAAACCTACAAAAACTATGATTACCATGAAAAATAATATATCAATCCAACCTTAAAAAACTTTTTCAACACACATGATCATATGATCAAATAAAGTGCAAAGTGCAGAAAATGATCTGAAGAGTTCTATTGGAATTGCCAAAGTGTATATCAAAAAGTAAGTAAACAATAAAGCTAATAAAGAAGATTTTTACATCACCAAATCATTGGGCCTCCGGGGTCCCTTCCAGCAGCTCGCCACCGACGCGTTGCGTGGCCAGACGCCACTTCGCCAGGGTGAATGAGCTGCTGCAACATCCTATATCCCTATAAACCCACCTGAAAAACGACTGCACCAATGTCCAGACGCGCCGCCGCCCCCCACACATGTGCCCCGCCCGGCAGGATATTCCTCCCATGGGGTGGGCGCGTCACATCCGCCCATCATAGCGCCGAACCCGGAAGCGCGTCACAGGGCACTCGCACAGGCGCGCGGCCGCCCAGGCTCACTCCCCTGCAGTAGGAGGTCCCGGGCGGCCCAAGCACGCGCACACCGCCACGTCGCTCTCCAGCCCACCCAGCTGCTCAGACATGAGCCGTGTCAGCGAAACATGGGAGGTGAGTATGGACTAGGGAGAGGAGGAGTTATTCCTCAATCCAACAACCATATAAGTACAACTCTGATATGCTATATAAAAATATGCCTGACATAATACTGTATCTATAAAAAGAAAATGTGACATTATATAAATATATTAATCAGAAATGTTACTGTGTTGTGACATAAATTCATCATCTAGCCCAATTTCAATAAAAGGATCATACATCTATAAACACTTCTTCAACATCTACAGGTGTTCCCAAAATGTTAACTGGCCACAAGAGAATTAACATGTATCTACATTTGTATATTAATGGGAAAGAATAATTCCCCCAAGTGATTTCTCTCCCAAATCACAGATGGTATTAGGGTCATTTTACATGAACCCATCTCAATATCGCCATATAACAATATAACAAACTATGCGGAACACACAATTAGAGGAACCACACACGAAGACCGTGTGTAGATATACATATCACACAGTCCCTCGGGGTCCAAAAAACATATTTCGAAATGATGCCTAGGTCACTAATGTGACTTCTATAAACCAATCCCTTGGGGAGAGGAATTCATACAATATATGTCCCAATAAGGTTAGTGGGCGTCCACATCGATATCCATCGCAAGCGCCATTCAAAAATCAGAAAGTATTTCTTATCATGCATATGGGGTAGAGCATCCATAGTCATCCTGTTTCCCATGCGCAGGTCCGACAACATCAGGGCTGAAATCCAGAACAACCAGTCACCGCATAAAACAATGTGGGGTAGAGCATCCATGATCATCCTCTTTCCCATGCGCAAATCCAACAACATCAGGGCTGAGATTCAGAACAACCAATCACCAGGGCCTGGGCGGAGAGCCATGTCCCGTGCATTTCGGCAGTTTACATTCCGGGAGTGGAGAACATGGAGGCGGACTCTCTGAGCAGGTTCTCATCTCGCCGGGGGGAATGGTCTCTCATCCCCAAGGTGTTTCGCTTGATTTGCCTCAGGTGGGGGTCTCCGGTGGTGGACCTCTTTGCCTCTCGTCACAATCACACGCTTCCGGCATTTGTGTCTCTCTCGCGGGATCCACTGGGTCTGGCAGTGGATGCCATGTCTCTGAACTGGAGGGATCTGGGGTTTCTGTACCTGTTCCCTCCGTTTCCCATGGTGGCCAGAGTGGTGCGCAAGCTGGCCCTGGAGGGCGCGTCAGCAATTCTGGTGGCTCCAAGGTGGCCAAGACAGGTTTGGTTCGCAGACGTGATAAGGTTGGCAGAGGATAAGTTCGCTCTGACCCTGCTGCCGGATCTGCTCACTCAGGGTCAACTTCTTTACCCCAATTTACCAACGCTGGCTTTGACGGCATGGCTGCTGAAACCTCCATCTTGAAGGAGGAAGGTCTTTCCGATGCTGTGATTCGGACTCTTGTTAGCGCTAGGAAGCGGTCTTCCTTTACCATCTACTATAGGACTTGGAGGTCTTATATTGATTGGTGTGAGGTCAGGGCGTTGCCTTGTAGGGAGTTTTCTATTTCCAGAATTCTGGAGTTTCTTCAACATGGTCTGGACCTGGGGCTCCAGCTTAGTACTCTGAAGGGGCAGGTTTCTGCCCTGGCGGTTTTCTTTCAATGGTCTTTTGCTCTTCATCCTTTGGTTAGGACCTTTTTCCAGGGGGTTACGCATGTGCGGCCTCCTAGGAAGCCTTTGCTCCCTGTTTGGGATTTGAATTTGGTTCTTTCTGCTCTTCAGGTTCCTCCTTTTGAGCCTTTGCATGATATTGCTTTGTCTTCGCTTACGCAGAAGGTGGCATTTTTGGTAGCTATCACTTCTGTTCAACGTGTCTTTGAGTTGGCGGCTTTGTCCATTCAGGCTCCGTATTTTGAGAGGCATCAGGACAAGGTGGTTTTCCGTTTCAAGCCGGATTTCCTTCCTAAGGTGGTTTCTGCCTTTCATCTAAATCAGGACATTGTTTTGCCCTCCTTGTGTCCTATGCCCAGCAATGACAAGCAGAGGGCCTTGCATTCCTTGGATGTGGTTCGCTGTGTGAAGTACTATTTGGTGGTAACGTCTTCTTTTCGTAAGACGGATGCCTTTTTTGTGGTGCCCTCCGGGCCCAGGAAAGGTTTGGCGCCCGTCAAGTCTTCCATTAGTAAATGGATTTGTCAGGCCGTTGTTGGGGCCTATTCTGCTAAGGGGAAGGTTCCCCCTTTTTGTGTTACTGCTCATTCTACTCGTGCTGTTGGGGCATCCTGGGCTTTTCAGCACCAGGCCTCTGTTGAGCAAGTTTGTAAGGCCGCTACTTGGTCTTCTGTTCACACTTTTTCCAAGTTTTATAAGGTTGATGTGCGGGCCTCAGCGGATGCTGTTTTTGGGCCGCAAAGTTCTGCAAGCTGCAGTGGTTTAAGTTGTGCTTTATTGCCTTGTTTTGGATCCCCGCCCTCTATGGACACTGCTATTGGATGTCCCACATGTAATGAATGTCTTGAAGCGGGGTGTGTGACATACTTAGAATAATACCATTTTGTGAATACTCACCTGTAAAATGGGTATTATAAGTATGTCACACACCCCGCTTCACCCTGCCCTTTTGTATTCTGGATCCTTTATTTGGTGAACTTTGCGTTGTTGTGATTTATTTTTGGCTCTTCCTGGTCCCTTACCTTACTGCTATCTTTATACTGGGTGATGAGTGGGAGGTCCCAGGTATTTAAGGACCGGGAGGGGCTCTCTTTTTTCCTTACATCTCTGCAATATCGCCATCTACAGGTCAGTATTACCCACATGTAATGAATGTCTTGAAGCGGGGTGTGTGACATACTTATAATACCCATTTTAAAGGTGAGTATTCACAAAATGGTATTTTTGCTAAGGGGAAGAGTCTTCCCTTTTGCCTTACTACTCATTCTACTTGTGCTATTGGTGCCTCTTGGGCCTTCCAGCACCAGGCTTCTGTTGAACAAGTTGCAAGGCCGCTACTTGGTCTTCTGTTCATACCTTTGCAAGGTTTTACAAGGTTGATGTTTGGGCCTCAGCTCATGCTGTTTTTGGCTGAAGGGTTTTGCAGGCGGCAGTGGTTTAAACTGTCTGCTGTTAACTTTTTGCTGGGGATCCCACCCTACTTTATGGACACTGCTATTGGATGTCCCAAGTGTAAGTAATCTATCTGGAGCAGGACTTACTGTATACTAAGAATAATACAATTCTGTGAAATACTCACCTGTAGAATTGGTATTATAAGTATACAGTACGTCCTGCTCCACCCCACCCTTGGTTTTGCATTATTCTGAATCCACTGTATGGTGATTGTTATCATTGTTATAGTTACCAGTTTGGGTGGTTAAATTCTCCCGGCTTCTCGTTCACTGCTATTCTAAGCATACAGTACGTCCTGCTCCATATATAATACTTACACGTGGGTAATCCTCCGCCAGAGGGCGCTGTTCACTGCAGACATGCAAAAACAGGCTCCTCCCGGCCCTTCATATACCCAGGGACCTCCCACAAATCCCCAGATTTCTCTGCAGTGCTGACTGCGAAGACATGAAGTATCACTCTCTCGCAGGTGAGCGGGGCTATTACAGCCTGCGGCCCTGTGGGACTATTACCACCCGTCCTCTTCGATGATGTGCCTCCCAGCCTGGGCTGCGCTGGTCGGGTGAAGGTAGGCAGCACCATGTGTGCTCACGAAGCTACGCTCCACTGCAGTCCCCCACCATAGGGTAGGCGGTTTAGGCTGATGGTGAGCCTCTAATGGATGCCCCTCCCGCACTATTGCCCCGTGCCCCTCGTAGCGATGAACCCTGGGTGATGGGTCGCCTTCTCCCTCGTTTCCACCTGTAGCTCGGGGGAAAAGAAAGGGGGGGTATGCGTGTGGCGGTCTCAGCGTAATGTTTTTACACGTTTTTGGCAGTTGTTTGTCTTTGAACTGGGTGTCAGAGCCACGCTCCTTGATCCACATAACCCTTGTCAGGTTGCGCGCGTGTGTATTTTCCCTTACTGAAGTGTGCGGCCCGGGCGGCAGCATCATTCAGTAGTTTTGGCGGTTCCCTTAGCTAAACTCTAACTGCGTGTCTTATCCACTGCTTGTCATGTACGTTACCGCTGGTTGGAGCTTTGCGCTCTTTGGCGGAGGCGGGGACTTGGCATGATGCGCCCCGCGTCACGGCCAGATCGGGCCCGCCCCTCGAGGTTCGCTTGGCGCCATTTTGATGGTCTTCGCGCACATGGTTGCTATCCTCCTCCTCCCTTGGTCATGTAAGTGCCCTCCTGGGCGGTTTTGTTCCTATGATCTTTCGTTCAGCTGCGCATGGCTCTGACATCCCCCTTATTCTCTTTGTCTTTCAGACGCCAAGATTTCGGTGGCTTCTCCCGGCCTGACATATAGCGGGTTCACATAAAAAATTCTCCCACATTCCTAGCGGGTCTTGGGGCATCCAGGGTTGCCTATTGCATAAATCCCTGCGGGCATATTGCTCAGATAATCACCATATGGAGACATCTCAGAATGATGTACCTGGGGTCCCTCGGGGACAAGACCGGCTGTGTACAGCGTGTGGACAGCCCCATGCTGATGCTGACAGAGCACGGGTCTGCGGACCGTGTGCTGAACAGGTACTGGCCCTGCAATCAGGTTTACCAGTGGCTGCACCTCGCTTCAATACACCTGTCTCCCCGTGCTTAAATCTCACTCCTGATGAGTCGCACTCGAGCGGGGATGACCAGCAAGTCGTGCCGCGCAGGCTGCCTACGGCTGAGCAGGTGATAGCTAGTTTGGCGGAGCGCTTGGGTCCTACTGAAACTGAAGAGTCTGCTGCTATGCAGGACCTTGCTCCTTCTGATGAAGGTGAGCTATTCTTCGATTCGGGCTCCTCGGACGAGATGCCTTGGAGCCATGATGATTCTGGCCCTGGTTCTTGGGGCCTGTGTGACACTGATGAACTACTTATAAAGATCTTTGAGGTTTTGTCAATCTCCCCTCCTGGAGAGGCTCCCAAGCCTAAGAGGGAGAGTTTCCACACAGCGACACCGCGCTTGGAATTTCTGGAACAGGAGCATTTCCAGGCTCTTATATCCAAAGAATGGGAATCACCTTGTAAACTTAAAGGGGTTCCAGGGGTCTGGGATTGAAAGTACCCTTTTCCCCCTGATGTGGTTAACTTCTGGTCAGCACCTCCTGTGGTGGATGCACCGATTATAGGAGTTACTAACCCCCCCCCCCCCCTTCATGACTGCTCCTAATTACCTTGCCCTTCGGGATGCTGAGGACCGGCGCATTGACAGACTGGCTTCCCACGCCTTTTCGTGTGCAGGGACGGCTCTGCGCCCGGTCTGTGCCACGGCCATCACTGCGGTGGCCGCCAGGACCCTCATTAGAAAGCTACTTGATCACCAGCCTGAGGATCTCCCCTAATGCACTCTCCGATTGTGATGTGTTTGTGAGGTTTATCCTCTCAGCGCTGGACGACACGATTAAGATGTGTGCTAGAACCTCTGCCCTTGTGGTAGCTATTCGCCGCCTGGTCTGGCTGCGACAGTGGGGTGCTGACGATGATACAAAAAAGGCTCTCACTGGCCTTCCCTTCAGAGGACGGCGCCTATTTGGGGCCCGTTTGGACCTTTTTGGAAAAAAGGGCAAGGCACCCCTACGCAGAAGGCAGTCTCGGCCTCCTCGGGGCAGGGACACCCCTCCCTCTCCCTACGTCAGTGTCAAACACGAACTGCAGTGCAGCGCCATCTGGTGGAGGATAACCCAAGTGTAAGTAATCTATCTGGAGCAGGACGTACTGTATACTTATAATACCAATTCTACAGGTGAGTATTTCACAGAATTGTATTTTTAGTTGGCCTATCCTATGACTGGCATCGCCATTCCTTGAGGATGGAGGTACCGGGTGGTGGTTACTCTTTTTAAGTTAAATGTCCTCTTATAAAACAGACCGTGTATTAAGTTACAAGTTTAAGATAAACAACCTTTTTATGTGTTTTTTTTTTTTTTGTATGGTTATGCTCTTTTTATATGTCGCATTTTTCATCAAGTCCTATTTAAAGTACCTCCACCTAAACAGAATTTCTGGAAAAGCAGCACACACATTAACCTCCTAATGCACAGTTTATATTTTTAATTTGTTGTATTCAAATGAGGCCCCACCTCCAGTATATGTGCTTAAGCATTCCAACATTTTCTAGAATAATCTGAGCAGCCTATTGAATTGCAATGGGGGGGTCTACCTGACTAAATCATGTCCTGAAGCCTCTGCCTCTCTGAGACTATCTAGTGACAGTCACTTAAAAAAAAACCTGGTTTCTTGTGGGTTATTAATCCCCCATAGTGATTTGCAGACGTTTATTCCAGCCATAGAAAACTTAATTTTCATTTCTGATTTCCTTTCAGTTCTGTCGACAAATCATCAGAATCATTAAGTATAGGAAACGGCGACAATTTACAACAGGTGAGTTACCAGCTGATATTTTTCTTTTCTGTTACGGAAAGGGGGGGTGAGCTCTCTAATCTCAGGTTTAAGTGAGTGATGATCATGAATGGATGTCAATTCTAGGCTGTAACACTGATCATGTTTTAAAGTGATCAACCAGCCAAAAAAACAAAAGGGTACTTACTCTTTGTCCCCCGCAGCTGATTGGTCCTATCTTGGTGATCACCAACTCTCCTAAACGCTGGATCTCATCCCATGCCAGCCTGGTCCGAAGCCCAGTCTCCAGCACTTCCATGTCAGAATCAGGCCCCACTGCTACGTATTCTCTATTCATTGCAATGTAGGGGGTGTGCGCCAAAACCTGACATGCCTACTCTATTGTTGGCAATGGAGAGAACGTGCAAAGCATCCCAAATTGAGATGCCCCCTGGTAGAGTAACTGAACCTCTGAGCATTAAAACTCACAAGATTTTTCTCCCGTTTATACCGGAGCAAAACCCTTAATTCCCCCCCCCCCCCCAATAAATGGCGTGAGGTCCCCCTTACCCAGCCCATACCAGCTATGGGGGCTTGTAGAACAGGGAGCAGGGGACAGCTTTGGTGGCCCCTGGCCCTGCAGGCTACAAGCCGGCATAGCCTATGGCCCCAGGCTTCTTTGCCCCCCCTCTGGGCTCTGGGGAGGCAGGTAATGAGGGGTGCTCGGGGTTAATGGAAAGTCACCCGCTAGCCACAGGTGACTTGCCATACCCAGAGCCTTGTGAACTGGTATAGAGGTCACATAGATCCCTTACCAGTTCACAAGGGGTTAACGGTAAAGAAAAAGCACCACACACAAAGAAAATGTCTTTACTAAAAAAAAAATGTCTTTACTCCCCTCCGATTGTCGGCTCCTGTGTCCCTCGTGAATCCGATGCGGTGATCGACGGCCAGAGGAGGTGGGAGGCAGGAGATCAGAGGATTGGCTGCCTCTCCTCCTCTGCCCAGCGATCACCAGGCATCTGACAGCTGAGCCACCGCGAGCCGGAATGATGCCCGCTGGGGTGACTTCATCCTTGGGGCTACTCGTGAAGATGGCGAGGTCCGTCGGGAAGGCCGGAGGACAGGGCCTGTTGGGTACTCTCCTAAAGACTGAAAAGCCTGGGGGGGGGGGGGGGAGGATTGACGGCCCTGATCGAACGAGGGGTCAGGTGAGTGAGGTTCTTTCAAGTATACAGCACGTCGTGTTTCACTAACTCCTTACGTCTTGGTTATCTGCCACAAGGTGGTGCAGTGCCCTGAAAGGTTTTTTGGCTGTTTGGCTGTGTTTTCACTGTTGTGAGACGAGCTCGCCGCCGCGCCGTTTTGCACAGCGCTCCGTGGCGGGTGGTGATATAGGCTGAGGTGATTCACTGCACTGTCATGGCGCTGGTGGGTCATGTGACCAGCGATTTTGCGCTCTTCGGGGGGGGGGGGTCCCGCGGATGACGCCTTCTGCGTCATACCTCCGCAGTCCGCCCCTTAAGGTCCGCTCCGGCGCCATTTTGACTGGTGTGCTGGGGCCCTCGTAGCTACGGTGCTGCTGCGCATTGCTCTCGTGTTCCCGGCTTGGTGCTATCGGCCCTTTTGGTCCGTGAGTCCACTTTTGTTTTTTATTATTTAGCCGCGCTATGGGATATTTGTCGTTATTATGTCTTTCAGGCGGGACATCCGTTACTGTGGTTTCTCCCGGCCCTGCCCCCCTTTCAACTCCCACCTTCCCTAGCGGGCGTCTGGGCATGCCTGGTTGGAGGGGCATCCCGGGTGGCTTGCTAGCCTTGACCGTGTACTGGCCATTGTGCCTATACTAATCATCATAGGGAGGCTTCCGGGGATACTGATAGGATGTTGGCTCACATTTTTGAAGTACTATGTATTACCCCTCCCATGCCGGCTAAAAAGCAGCAGAGTGAGCTTTTTCACATTGTTAAACAACGCTTGGAGTTCCCTGAGCAGAACCACTTTAATAACTTGGTGCTCAAGGAGTGGGAACGTCCTAGCAGATTGCCCGCAGTGCCCAAGAGTTGTGACAGGAGGTATCCCTTCCCTGCTGATGTGGTTAAGCGCTGGTCGTGTCCCCCCGAGGTGGATTCTCCCGTGCTTGGGTTGTCCAATACCATTCTGGTGGCCCCAAGAAGGGTGTGGTTCGCAGACATCGTGCAGTTGACAGTAGATCAGTACGTCCTGCCCAAGAATCCGGACCTGCTCACTCAGGGGCAGCTGTGCCATCCCAATTTACTAACGCTGGCTTTGACGGCTTAGCTGCTGAAACCTCCATCTTGATGGAAAAGGGATTTCCTGTTGTTGATACCATGAGTAGGGCTAGGAAGAAATCCTCGTCCTTTATCTACTACAGGGTCTGGAATGCTTACATTGCCTGGTGTGAGTCCAAATCTCTTCCCTGTCGGGTGTTTTCTATTCCCAGGATTCTGGAATTCTTGCAACATGGTTTGGATTTGGGCTTTCAACTTAGTACTCTCAAAGGTCATGTTTCAGCTCTGGCAATTTTTTCCAAAGATCTTTTGCCAATCACCGTTTGGTTAAGACCTTTTTCCAGGGGGTTTCTCACGTGCGTCCGCCACAAAAGCCTATGTTCTCAGTTTGGGATCTGAATCTGGTATTATCTGCTCTGCAGGGTCGTCCCTTTGAGCCTCGTGAGGCCGCTTTGCCCATTCTGACACTTTAAGGTAGCCTTTTTGGTGGCTATCACTTCTGTTACGCATGTTTCTGAGTTAGCTGCATTTTCCATCAAGCCTCCTTATTTTGAGTGACACCAGGACAAGGTGGTGTTTCGGTTTAAGCCAGATTTCTTGCCTAAGGTTGTGTCTGCCTTTCATCTCAATCAGCAAGTGGATTCGTCAGGCGGTGGTGCAAGCCTATTCTGCTAAGGGGGAAGGGGCCTCCCTTCCGTCTTACTGCTCATTCCACTCGTGCTATTGGTGCGTCTTGGGCTTTTCAGCACCAAGCTTCTGTTGAACAAGTTTGTAAGGCCGCAACTTGGTCTTCTGTGCATACTTTTTCCAAATTTTACAAGGTTGATGTTAGGGCCTCAGCTGATGCTGCTTTTGGCCGCAAGGTTCTTCAGGCGGCAGTGGTTTGAACTGCTCGCCGTTGCTTTTGGGGATCCCACCCTACCTTACGGACACTGCTTTTGGATGTCCCAGACGTAAGGAATTAGTGAAACAGGATGTGCTGTGTACTTGGAAAAATACAATTCTGTGAGTACTCACCTGTATACAGCACGTCCTGTTTCATCCCTCCCTTGTTATCATTATTCTTGGTTACCTTCTGTATGGTGATTTGTTCAAATGTTGGGGTTCCCTTCATTATTGTTCTCCCGGCTTCTTGTCTAACTGCTTTGTAACAGTGGGAATTTGTGGGAGGTTCCTGGCTTTTTGTAGGGCCGGGAGATGCCACAAGTCTTTTCTGCATTCCACTACGCCACGTTGTGGTGGATAACCCAGACGTAAGGAATTAGTGAAACAGGACATGCTGTATACTACAAAAACAATTCTACAGGTGAGTACTAACAGAATTGTATTTTTTTACTTTTCATTTACTGTTGGGGGGGGGGGGGTCAGAATCGATACTAGAAAGAAAAAAAGATTCTAGTATCGTCAAATGAGATCATATCGATACTTGACAGAATAGATTTTTTTCTGACACCCCTAATATTTTGTCCATCTGTTTTTTTTTCTCTCTTTTTCATCCTTGGGAAAAAAAGCTGCCTGTGAGTTTAGTAATTTTGTCTAATAAATCTATAGATAGTAGAATGCAGCTCACAGCCATGCAGTGATTATGCTGTGGCTGGGCATAGATCTACCCCACAATTACTCTTTTTTCCATTTCACGTATTGTATGCTTGAAAAATATTCCACTGTATATAAGGTTTGGTAACTATTTTTTTTCTCTTTTACAATTAAGATATTAACAAGCGACACCCCATCACCGCCGCCAGGTTTATCCAAACCCAACACAGCCATCCCCACCAGTTCAGCGAATCACAACACACGGTCTCCTTTTGAGGATGCCATGACAGAGTCCCAATCTTTGTTCTCGGACAACTTCCGGCACCCAAATCCCATCCCCAGTGGTCTCCCTCCATTTCCAAGTTCCCCACAGACATCAAGCGAATGGCCCACAGCTCCAGAGCCACAGAGTCTCTTCACATCAGGTACCTTATTGAAAACCGTAAAATCACTTCTGCATTGTTCTACTTCTGTGTGTTTATTCTAAGTATGTCTCACACCCTGCTTCGGAAACAGTCATTACACTTGGGTTATGTCCAGTAGAGGGCGAACTTCTGCAGAGATGACTAGAAAAAAGAAGCCCCTCCCGGCCCACAAATACCTGGGATCTCCCACACATTTCCCAGTTTAGTCTCTGCAGAAGGCGACGACAGTCAAGATGATGGCTATCTCTCTCCTTTTCAGGTAAGCCGGGTAACACCCGGCCCCCCCCCCCCCCTTGGTCTTATTTCCACCCGGACCCTTTTATAATATTGTCATTAAGCCTCCCAGCTATGGCTGCAGGGTCTGAGTGAGGGTAGGTTACAGTGATCCTGACATGGGATGCACTGTCCGTCATGAAGCCCTCGCTACTTACCCAAATGTAGCTATTGGTTTCCCCCATTACTCCCCGTCCTGGTTAGTGGGGGGGGGGGGGTCTGTGACTCCATTGTTTAATCCCCTCTGTAGTGTGTGTGTGTGTGTGTGTGTGTGTGTGTTTGGTCAGTATGCTTGGTGCTATACACTTTACTGTTATTGTTAGGCGCTGGCTTCAGCCAGCGCGCCTTTGTTATTTGTTTTTGTGGCGGCCTGCACGCTCGCTCTCGGGCGGCGGCAGGCCGGTTCGCCTATGCCGGCTCCTCAGCCTGGCCGGGGAGCGCGGCTCGATGCCGTTCAGTCAGGGGAAGGGGGCGGGGCCAGGCGCTCCTCGCGCCTGTGACGGCCCTCCCCTATTGTTATGGCGCTCGGCCGGACTGCGACCTATTGGCTGGAGCGCGTCTGTTGGGTGCGATTCCCGCGTCGGGAGGGGGCATTGGCCCGACTCCTTCCTTCCTTCCTTCCTCCTTCCTTCTGGCTGTGCGTCCCCATCTTTCCGGGCATCTGTGAGTGCCTCTCGGGGCCCCCTTTTGTTCCTTATACTTTTAAAGGTATTACGTAGCAATTATTATGTAGGCGCACTTGCATTGCTTGGCGCATACGCCCCCGTAGGCGTGTATGTGTATATGTATATATATATATATATATATATATTTGCCCTTATGTATTTTTTTAATACATTCTGGATGGCTGTATGCTTGTTGCTAATGGGGCCCCCACCCAGTGTGTCTTGCAGGTGGGATTATCGAGGCCTTTGGGGGTTTCTCCCGGTCCTAGGTCCCTTGGTCAAATTGGGGTTCTCTCATCATTATAAAAAAATAAAAAATAAAAAATCCTCCCACTTACGGACTTTAAGGGGCATCCCGGGTAGCTTCATAGCGTAATTCCCATAGGTCATTGCGACTACCATAAAAAAATCACCTTATGGAGGCTTTCCAGGATACCAGGCTCGGGCTCCCTTCGGGGCAACCCCGGCAGTGTGTGGTTTGTGGGGTATCCC
Organism: Gastrophryne carolinensis; assembly: GCA_027917425.1. Classification (NCBI taxonomy): domain Eukaryota; kingdom Metazoa; phylum Chordata; class Amphibia; order Anura; family Microhylidae; genus Gastrophryne; species Gastrophryne carolinensis. Next base: position 41,282,366 of record CM051238.1, read on the forward strand.
TTGGGGGGGACAATGTGCTTATTTGTGTACCGTGTGCATCTCATCACCTACACCCCCACTCCTGGCTTTGACCCCAAGTGACGTTGTCATGAGTGGGGAGTCGCAATCCGATGTCAGTGCCAGACGGGCCAACATTGAGAAAATGATTGCTAGCTCTGCGGCCAGGAAGGCCCCAGCTAAGAGACGGCATTTGGCGCCCGCTGCACCGGCTTTTGCTTATGAAGATTATGACTCCTTGTATGGGTCCGATTATTCCCCGCTTGAAGAAGGGGAATTGTTTTCAGTATCTGATGGCTGTGATGTTCAGCAGCCCCTGGTTGCTGATGCTGGTAAGAAGCATGGGGATACTGTTGTTATTCCCAGACTCCTGACCTATATTTTTGAAGTGCTTGCTATTTCTTCCTTGCGGAGGCCCTTCTGCAAAGGGGGGAACTTTTTGTTTTGGGACCACCAAGTCTCGTTTGGAGTTCCCTGATCAAAAACGTTATCAATCTGATCCTTATAGAATGGGGAAAGCCCAGCTGGTTTCCTGTACCCTTCAGAGGTGGGATAGGATGTATCCCTTTCCTGTGGATGCGGTTAAGGCGTTGATGGTCACCCCAGAGGTCGATGCTCCGGTTCTGGGATTGTCCGATACATCGGTTGTGCTCCCCCCAGATTCCACTACCTTTATGGATAGCGATGACTGGCGTCTCGACCAAATGGCTTAGTAATGCCTTTGCCTGCGTGGAATCGGCTTTGCGCCCAGTTTGTGCCTCTGCTCTCATGGCCGTGGCTACTGGAGCCTTAATCAGGAGTATGCTGGATGGTACCCTACTGAATTCTTCCAGTGGGGAATTTACACCGTTTTCGCATTGAGAGATGTTTATTGCATTTGTCTTATCAGCCTTGGATGCCACTATCCGTATGTGTAGCAGGACCTCAGCATTGCTTGTGGCTATTCGTCTTTCGGTGTGGTTGCGCCAATGGGCGGCTGATATTGCTGCGAAGTGGGCACTCCCAGGGCTACCTTTCCTGGGTATGCGCCTGTGTGGTGATAAATCTGACTCAGTGGCGAAAGGAGGTAGGTTGCCTCAGCGCAAACAGCAGCGCTGGCTCTTTCGGGGTACGGGCTCTTTCAATCCCTCCTTTCGTGGCTCTCGAGCGAGTAGGGGAATCTCTTACCCCGCGTTCAGAGGAGATTCCTGGGGTAGAGGCAGAGGACGTGCCCGAACCGGGACCGTCGGGGGTTCTAAACCCCAGTCTGCTGCTCAGCCCACTCAGCGATGAGGGGGCGCTCTCACCCTCTCGGGTGGGGGGACGGCTGCGGCTCTTCGCCTTGGTCTGGATCCGGGAGGTTTCCGCGGATCCCCGAGCCGCGCAGGGACTTTTCTTGGCGGTGCAAAACCTTCGGGATATGGGGGTCGTTTCTCCGGTTCCCCCCCCCTCATAGAGAGAGGTCGGGGTTACTACTCCAACCTCTTTACTGTGCCCAAAGAGGATGGCTCCATGAGACCCCTTTTGGACCTGAAGATTCTCATCCGGTTCATCAGAAGCAAGAAATTTTGCATGAGGACTCTGCGCTCTGCTGTCTACTCCCTTCGTCCAGGGGACTTTATGGCTTCAATAGACATCAAGGATGCTTACCTTCATATGCCGGTCTTCCCGGAACACCAATGGTTTCTCAGATTCGCGGTAGGTGACCAACTCTACCAGTTTGTGGTTCTCCCCTTCGGGCTGACCTCGGTGCCTAGGGTATTAACCAAGGTGTTGGCAGGGGTAATGGCTTTCTCAGAGCCCAGGGCGTTCGCATTGTGCCTTATCTGGACGCCCTTCTCATCACGGCATCCTCTCTCAGCCAGGCGGGACTGGACACCAGGACGGTGGTGACAATATTGGAGTTTCGGCTGGTGATCAACTATCCCAAGTCTTCTCCACGTCAAGGGTGGTTTCGTCTCTGGGCATGAATCTGGATACCATTCAGACCAGGGTTTTTTCTACCCCAGTCAAAGGTGGGGTCTGTACAGGATCTGATTGGTCTCCTTTTGTCCGACCCTCGTCCGTTCATCAGGCTAGGGATGAGACTTGTGGGATTGATGGTTGCTTGTTTTGAGGCAGTTCTTTTGCTCATTTTAACATGAGACCTCTTCAACTCCTTCTTTTATTGTCCTCTGGCCTTGAATCAGTCGTTTGTGCTGTCTCCTCTGGTCCGGCGGTCCCCTCAGTGGTGGCTGGCCCGAAGAACCCTCTGGGGGGGGGCAGATCCTTTCTTGCGCCCCGTTGGGAAACGGCCACCCCAGGTGCCAGCCTGTCAGGCTGAGGGGGGGGGGTTCTGGTAGGAACACCCGTTCCAGGGTCTGTGGGGTCCTCAAGAGGTCCACATCCCCATCAACCTTCTGGAGCTGAGGGCGGTCCTGTTGGTGCTGTCGCACCTGGCGCATCATCTCCAGGGATTATCAGTTCAGCTTCGTTCAAACAATCGCACTGCGGTTGCTTACATCAATCACCCAGGAGGGACTCGCAGCAGGAGTGCCCTCCGGTAAGTATCTTTGATTCTTGCATGGGCTGAGAGCAATGTGCCATGCATCTCGGCGGTGTGCATTCCAGGAGTGGAGAACTTGGAAGCAGACTCTCTGAGCGGGGGGGTCTCTCGCCGAGGGGAATGGCTCTTCAGCAACAAGGTATTTCTATCCATCTGTTGCAGGTGGGGGATTCTGGAAGTGGATCTTTGTCTTCCGTCACAACCACAGGCTCCTTGTGTTTGGGTCTCTGTTCCAGGATCCTCTGGCTCTGTCAGTGGATGCCATGTCTCTGGCCTTGCGAGATCTGGGTCTCCTGTATCTGTTTCCCCCCTTCTCCATGGGTGGTGCGCAGGCTGGTTCACGAGGGTGTGCCAGCTATACTGGTGGCCCCAAGGTGGCCAAGACAGGTGTGGTTCGCGGCTGGTGGTCGATCATTACAGGTTGCCCTGTTTCCGGATCTGGAGGTCAGCTATGTTACCCCAATTTACAAACGCTGGCTTTGACGGCGTGGCTGCTGAGACCTCCATCCTAACAGAGGAAGGTTTGTCTTATGCTGTGATCCAGACGCTTGTTAGAGCTAGGAAGAGGTTTCCTCTAAACATCTGTTACAGGACCTGGCGGTCCTATACTGATTGGTGTGAGGCTAGGGCCTTGCCTTGTAGGGTGTTTTCTCCAACACGGTTTGGACTGGGTTTGCAGCCTAGTACTCTAAAAGGGCAGGTCTCTGACCTTGCGGTTTTCTTTCAAGGTTTGTTGCTTTCATCCTTTTGGTTAGGATTTTTTCCAGGGGGTCACTCATGTGCGGCCCCATCGCAAGTCCTTGTTGACTGCTTGGAACTTGAATTTGGTTTTGTCGGCCCTCAAGGGGCCTCCTTTTGAGCCGGTGCAGGATGTTGCACTTTCTTTTCTCACACAAAAGGTTGCCCTTTTGGTGGCTATTACCTCTGTTTGATTTGTTTCTGAGTTAGCTGCCCTGTCTATTCAGGCCTCTTGCTTTGAAAGACATCAGTACAAGGTTGTCTTCCGCTTTAAGCCAGTCTTTCTACCTGAGGGGTTTTCTGCCTTCCATTTCAATCAGGGGCCCTACACTCTTTGGATGTTGTGCGTTGTGTGAAGTACTATTTGGTGGCTGCTTCTCTTTTCTGTAGGACGGAGGCCTTGTTTGTGGTGCCCTCTGGGCCCAAGAAGGGTTTGGCGCCGTCGAGTCTGCCATTAGTATATGGATACGTCAGGCCATTGTTGGGGCCTATTCTGCCAAGGGGAAGGATCCCCCTTTTTCAATCACTGCTCATTCTACTCGTGCTGTTGGGGCTTCCTGGGCTTTTTCAGCACCAGGCTTCTGTTGAACAAGTTTGTACGGCTACTACTTGGTCTTCTGTTCATACCTTTTCCAAGTTTTATAAGGTTGATGTGCGGGCCTTAGCGGATGCTGTTTTTGGCCGCAAAGTTCCACAAGCGGCAGAGGTTTCATTTGTGTATTTTTGCCTATTGGGATCCCCACCCTTTTTGGACACTGCTATTGGATGTCCCAAGTGTAATGACGGTTTCCGAAGCAGGGTGTGAGACATACTTAGAATAATACCATTTTGTGATTACTCACCTGTAAAATGGGTATTGTAAGTATGTCTCACACCCTGCTTCGCCCCACCCTGAGTTGTATCTTGGATCCTCTGTATGGTGATACTTCTTTCTCATAGATTTTATTTGCTCTTCCTGGTCCCCTTACTGCTTTCTTATACTGGGGAATGTGTGGGAGGTCCCAGGTATTTGTGGGCCGGGAGGGGCTTCTTTTTTCTAGTCATCTCTGCAGAAGTTCGCCCTCTACTGGACATAACCCAAGTGTAATGACTGTTTCCGAAGCAGGGTGTGAGACATACTTACAATACCCATTTTACAGGTGAGTAATCACAAAATGGTATTTTCTGATCCAATGTTATGGATGATTCACTATTCTGTATTTCATACTATTTCTCTACTTATAACATAAGTTGTTCATATCGTTTACTTTCTAAGAACAGCTGCACACTCAGTTATAACAACACATTTTAATGTAGATTAGCTGAGGTCACCTCTTTTCCTCTCAGGTCAGGTTTCCACACAAGCAGCCAGCTTCTTGTAACTGGCAATGCTGATTTAAAGTGGACCAACCACGTCCTATGGCAGGTTAAATAAAATTAAAACATGTATCAACTCCCCTTATTGTCCAGGTAATGAATTGGATAAAAATACTCACAAACAACTGGCATTAAAGGAAAAAATTGTTGGAAAATTAAATCCTCTTTTGGGTCTTATTTCTAAGCATTATTTTAAACAGGGCTATAATTGCTTCCAGCATGAAATTGTGAAGAGGTGGACTTAAAGTGGACCTTCACCCTGAATAAGAGTCTATTTTGCATGTTTCCCTCACCCCCTACATACAGGTTGCCCACATCAAAAATTATCCTACCCGCATCTGTTGCATTTTTTTTAACCTTTTAGCATCCAAGATGGCAGCCTGTGGAGTTTCAGGCTGCTTGCAGACAGGAAGTGACTTCTGGATATGCCACTCTGCATTCTGGGATTGCTGGCCTTTTGCATTCTGGCTCTGCTCTGTCTGCTATAACCCCACCCCCTGCACTTGCCCATCCATCTTTCTCTTCTCAGTATGTGATGCTTGTGAGGCACGATGGCGGCACCCGTATCCTAGAGTGCTGAACAGAGTTGCAGCCCAGTGGGGGAAGGAATAATAAGTAAGCAACTAAAAACTTAAAATATATTAATTTTAGATGCTGGGGAATAGTTTAAGGGTTTGGGCTTTTCATTAAATCATGCTGAAGGTCCAGTTTAAAGTGGACCAACACCCAGGATTTTGACTATCCTGGGTTTTGGTCCACTCCACTTTACACGCTGTGTAAACCCCCCCAGAAAGCCCCCAAAACTCACCTCACCACGCTCCCACGTAGCCACGGACAAGCGGGTGACATCGGCGGACAAGACAGCGTGTCCGCCGCCGCCTCCCGCGCGCCCCCCCTTGTCAGCGCGGGCGCGCGCACGTCTAGAGGGGCGCGCGGGAGGCGGTGGCTGCTGCCGCCGATGAGGTAAGTTTTTCGGGGGTTTCGGATGTCTCGCGGTGAGGGAGGTGATCGGCCCGGGAATCTTATAGATTCCCGGGCCGATCACCCCTGGGTGACAGTCCACTTTAAACAGCTAGTTTAGAACAATAGGATCCTATCAGTAACCAACATACAATGGCATAGCTGGGGAAATCGAAAAACTATAATCACTGTAACAGGAACACGAAGCAGCATTGAGGGCAGAAAACATCCAAACGATAATGTACCTGGGGTGGGGGAGCAAAATAGATTGTTGTTTTGGTGGGTTTTGGTCCACTTTAAAGGAGTTTAACATTGCCAAACTCTGTGCACACGTGTTTGTCTAAGCATTGACATATCCTACATTGGCATGTTCTGACATGCTGCAGGATGAAGTGCACTGGAACCAGCTGATTTTTATTTGTAGCTTACAGGTACACACATTCGGAGAGGAACATCAGGGTAATACACAAGTGTGACCGGTTTCCACCCCCCACCAATTCTCTTTCCGCAACTGGCTTAGTAGTCTTTAAATTACAGCACAGCTTTTAAATGACTTGCGGCTTTTCGGTGCTTCCCCTTGCATCCCACACATGGTCACTGTGCAGACGAGAGATCGCGGGACGCGCGCAGTGCCTGATGGGATGCAAGATGGTAACATAGTATGTAAGACTGAATAAAGACTTTAGTCCATCCAGTTCAGCCTCCTTCCAGTGGTCTAGTAGCTATAGCTGGAAATGTTTTTCCTAATGCACAGCACGGCTTGTTTCATTTAATCCTTACTTCTGGGTATTCCACCACAAGGTGGCGCAGTGGACTGCAGAAGATTTGTGGCTCCTCCCGGCCCCATATAAAACCAGGAATCGCCCAATAGACCTCCAGTGTTTTCTCTGCAGTCATACTGCGAAGATAGAAGATGGCTCTCTGTTTCGCAGGCGAGCGGGGCAACCAAGCCTGCGGCCCTGCAAGCCTATTTCCACCTGCTTCCGGACCCTCTGTGCCTCCCAGCCTCGGCTGTCGGATTGGGTGATGGTAGGGGAGCACTAGGGTCAGGTGCTCGGGGAGAGCTGCTCCAAGCCGCAGACCCGGTACAACAAAGGGTAGCCGGCCATAGGCTTTTTTTATGGTGAGCCTGCTGAGGGATGAAGAAGCACTGCTGTTGCTATGGTGTAGGGGGTGAGTTGTGCTTGGGGACTTGTGTTCCTAGCCAGTCTCCCTTTTATTCCCAGTATGTCACACACCCCGCTTCCGAATATTCATGACACTTGGGTAACTGTCCTGTAGAGGGCGATCTTGCAGAGATGACATGAAAAAAGGAACCCCTCCCGGTCCATAAATACCTGGGACCTCCCACCATTCCCCAGTCTTTCGTCTCTGCAGTCGGCGAAGCAAGTCAGAAGATTGCTGTCTCTTCCTTGCAGGTAGCTGGGGTAACCCCCCGGCCGTTTGTTTCTATTACTGCCTTTTTTATTTAAACTATAGCAATATGCCTCCCAGCCTAGGCTGAAGGTCCAGGCAATGGTAGGCTGCACCTTGTGGTGTATATGGGAGCTTGCTCCCCCGTGAGACCCAATACAAAGGGGTAGGCGGTGTCCGGGTTGGTGATCCTGGCTTGGGATGCCCCGTCCCTCTTGCCCTTTCACCTATTGGTGTGGGTTCTCCCCCCTACCGTGTCCCTCTGTGCCCCTTGGGGGGGGGGGCTTTTCTCCCGTGGGTTGTTTTGCTTTATTTTGGGGGAAAGGTGTGTGTGTTTTTGCGGCCGTGGTTTGCTGGGCCGGTTTCACTTTTACTACAGGTGCAGTTAAGGAGGGGGCGGGGCGCTCGGCGTGCTCGTCGCTGCCCACCTATCCCCCCTCCCCTCGAGGTCGGCTTCTCTGAAGCGCTCTGCTGGCTGCCTGAGGGGGCGGGGCTGGAGCCAGGCGCGGCCGCGTTGTGTGCTGGCTCGCCACTCTTCTTCTGGCCTCGCTGCTCTGCTGCTCTCCCTCTCATTCCCTCGCTTCTGTGAGGGTTGACGTTCGCCGCTTCGCTGCTGTGAGTAGATTTTATTTCCCCATTTTATCTGTCATATATGGTGGGTGATGTGCATGTTGACACTTATGTCTGTTCTCATATCTTCCAGGTGGGATCCCTTCTTTTGATGTTTAAAAAGGGGGTTCTCCCGGTCCTAGGGTCCCTTAGAGATTAATTTAGGGTTCCCAAAAAATAAAAAAATAAAAAATCCTTCCACTTGGGACTTGAAGGGGCATCCTGGGTAGCTTAATAGCGTAAATCCCTCTGTTCATTGCGACTACATTAAAATCACCATATGGGGGCTTCTCAGGATACCGGGCTTGGGCTCCCCTCGGGGCAACCCCGGCAGTGTGTGGGTTGTGGGGCATCCTTTGCGGGGGATAATGTACTTGTTTGCATACCTTGTGCTCAGCGGGCATAACGCAGCAGTCGGGGGCCCAGGCATCTGGGTCCGGGGTCCTGTCCTCATCTCCTTCCCTACCCTGCCTTATCCGTATCCCTAGTGATGTTGTCACAGGTAGGGAGTCGCAATCTGATGTGTGTGCTGAAAGGCCTCGGCTAAGCGAAAGCATTTGTCTCCAGCCGCGCCGGCTTTGAGTTTGATGATTATGATTTTCTTGACTGGTCTGATTATTCCCCACTAGAAGAGGGGGAATTATTTGAGGGTTCTGACAATCAGCAGTTTGTTGGTGCTGATACTGAGCAAGGGCAGGGGGGTGCTATGGATACCCCGAAGGTCTTGGCTCACCTTTTTGAGGTTCTGGTAATTTCTCCTCCTGAGGAGGCCGCTCCTCAAAAAGGGGAATTCTTTGGGACTTCTAAGCCGTGCCTGGAGTTCCCAAATCCAAAAGCATTTTGATGGCATTATTCTTAAGGAATGGGAGAAGCCTACTCGGCTTCCAGGTATTCCTCAAGGTTGGGATAAAAAGTATCCCTTTCCGGTGGCCTTATGGCAGTGGCTACCAGGTCTGTGGTTAGAGACCTGTTGAGTAACTCCAGGCTTGACCCGGCTAGTGATGAGTTCGCCGCCCTTAAGCGGTGTGAATTATTCATGTCCTTTGTGCTTGCCGCCTTGGATGACACCATGGTCATGTGTGGTAGAACCTCGGCCTTGCTTGTAGCTATTCGGCGGTCGGTGTGGTTGCGCCAGTGGGCAGCTGATTTTGTGGCCAAAAAGTCGCTTACAGCACTTCCCTTTGTGGGATTGCGGCTCTTTGGAGAAAGATTAGATTCTGTCACGAAAGGAGGGAAGTTACCTCAGCGTAAGAGGCAACGTCGTCCCTTTCGGGGGGCGGCCTCCTTTAACCCTTCCTTTCGTGGTGCCAGAACTGGCAGAGTTTTGGCCTTCTCTACCCTCAGAGGTGATTCCTGGAGTAGAGGCAGAGGTCGTGCCCGTCCAGGTCACAATTGGAGTTCCAAACCCAAGCCCGCTGCTAAGCCAGCTCAGCAATGAGGGGGCGCCCTCACCCTTGCGGGTGGGGAGACGGCTGCGGCACTTCTTCCAGGTCTGGGACCAGGAGGTCTCAGACAAATGGATTCTGGAAGTGGTGTCTTCCGGTTACAAGCTGGAATTCAAGATCCGCCTCCTCCGAGATTCTTCAGGTCTCGAGTGCCTTCAGATCCGCTGGCCGCACGGGCTTTGGGCGGAAGTAAGTTATCTGCTGGACATGGCTGTCATTTGCCCGGTGCCTTCCGCTGAAAGGGGCTTGGGATTCTATTCCAATCTATTCACGTTGCCCAAGAAGGGCGGCTCCGTTCGACCCATTTTGGATCTGATGTTCCTCAATCAGTTTATCGGCTTCAGGAAGTTTCGCATGGAAACCTTGCGTTCAGCCGTCGATTCTCTTCGTCAGGGGGACTTCATGGCGTCCATAGACATCAAGGATGCGTATCTGCATGTACCTGTCTTCCTGGCACACCAGAGATTCCTCAGGTTCGTGGTGGAAGATCAGCATTTTCAGTTTGTGGCCCTTCCATTCGGGCTTACCTCGGCTCCGAGGGTGTTCACCAAGGTATTGGCGGGGGTGATGACCCTCCTCAGGGTCCAGGGCATTCGCATTGTACCATACCTGGACGACCTTCTCATTTTGGCTTTCTCTCTCAGCCAAGCGGAGCTAGACACCAGAGTGGTGGTATCCACGGTGGAGAGGTTCGGCTGGGTGATCAACTATCCCAAGTCCTCCCTCTCCCCGTCCAGGGAGGTTTCATTTCTGGGCATGACTCTGGATGCCTTTCAGGCCAGGGTGTTCCTTCCTCAGCCCAAGATTCTTCTGATCCAAGATTTGATTCGGCTTCTGCTTTCAATCCCCGCCCGTCTATCCGGCTAGGGATGAGATTGGTAGGTCTGATGGTGGCTTCCTTCGAGGCAGTCCCTTTTGCCCAGTTTCACATGAGGACGCTTCAGCTCCATCTTCTAGCGACTTGGGACAAGTGTCCGCTGTCATTGGATCAGTCTTGTCTGCTGTCTCCCCGGGCTCAGCAGTCCCTTCAGTGGTGGCTAGTGTCAAGCAATCTGTTGAAGGGCAGATCCTTTCTGACCCCTTGTTGGGAAACGGTCACCACGGACGCCAGCCTGTCGGGCTGGGGGGGCTTTTGGAGGGAACATCAGTTCCAGGGGTTATGGGGGCCTCGGGAGGCTCATACCCCCATCAACGTTTTGGAGCTGCAGACCATTTGGTTGGTTCTTTCTCGCTTGACTCTTCTCTTGCAGGGATTGCCAGTTCAAGTCTGATCGGACAATCGGACGGTGGTCGCTTACATCAATCACCAAGGAGGGACTCGCAGCAGGAGTGCCCTCAGGGAGGTATCTCTGATCCTTGTTTGGGCAGAGAGCAATGTCTTAAAGGGGCTACAGCACTCAAACCAGTTAGCTTGCTGACCAACCTACAATCTGTCTCTAAACTAGGTTAAAAACAGGGGGCTCGGTCACACACATCTGCAGAAGTATGCTTAAGCTGCACCACCAGCGCCAAGGTGCCCCTGTGAGGTGCAGTCCTAACTCTAGTACTAATTCTAGTCTCTAAGAGCCCCATTTGGGACATACAATGCAATAGATAAATTGGGAGCAGGCTTACCTGAGGTTTCCCTAAACCTCAAGTGCAAGCCATGGGGTGGAAGGGTCAAAGACCTTGCAATACAGCGTAGACCCCACACTCCATGTGCTTGCACAAATTCAAAAGAGGGGTGGCAGCCGCTCAGACAATTTTATAACTAACCAGGGAGGTGCACATTAGCAGGGCAATTAGAATACAAAAGTCTTAAAGGGGCCACAGCACTCAAACCAGTTAGCTTGCTGACCAACCTACAATCTGTCTCTAAACTAGGTTAAAAACAGGGGGCTCGGTCACACACACACACACACGTGTGACCGAGCCCCCTGTTTTTAACCTAGTTTAGAGACAGATTGTAGGTCAGAGAGCAATGTCCCATGCATCTCAGCCATTTACATACCGGGAGTGGAGAACACGAAGGCGGACTCCCTGAGCAGGAGATCCTCTCGCCGAGGAGAATGGTCTCTCAGTTCCAAGGTATTCCAGTCCCTTTGTCACAAGTGGGGGACTCCGGAGGTGGATCTCTTTGCCTCACGTCACAATCACAAGCTTCCTGCCTTTGTGTCTCTGTCTCAGGATCCTCTGGCCCTGGCAGTGGATGCCTTGTCCCTGGCTTGGAGGGAACAAGGGGTTTCTGTACCTGTTCCCCCTCTTCTCCATGGTGGGCAAGGTGGTGCGCAAGCTAACTCTAGAAGGGGCACCAGCAATTCTGGTGGCTCCAAGGTGGCCAAGACGAGTGTGGTTCGCAGACGTCGTGCGGCTGGCAGTAGATCAGTTTTATCTTCCTCTTCTTCCAGATCTTATCACCCAGGGTCAGCTACGCTACCCCAATTTACCAACGCTGGCTTTGACGGTGTGGCTGCTGTAACCTCCATCTTAAAGGAGGAAGGTCTTTCTGATGCGGTGGTTCAGACTCTTGTTAGAGCTAGGAAGAGATCTTCCTCTAACGTCTACTATAGGACTTGGAGTTCTTATATTAACTGGTGCGAGGCTAGGGCCTTGCCTTGTAGGGTGTTTTCTATTCCCAGAATTCTGGAGTTTCTTCAACATGGTTTGGACTCGGGGTTCCAGCTTAGTACTTTGAAAGGGCAGGTTTCTGCCCTGGCGGTTTTCTTTCAAAGGTCTTTTGCCCTTCATCCCCTGGTTAAGACATTTTTCCAGGAGGTTACTCATGTGCGGCCTCCTAGAAAGCCCTTGCTGCCGGTTTGGGATTTAAACTTGGTTCTGTCGGCTCTCCAGGGGCCTCCTTTTGAGCCGGTGCATGATATTGCTCTTTCTCTGCTCACTCAGAAAGTTGCCTTTTTGGTGGCTATTCAGGCTCCTTACTTTGAGAGGCACCTGGACAAGGTAATTTTCCGCTTTAAGTCGGATTTCCTTCCTAAGGAGGTTTCGGCCTTCCACCTCATCAGGATGTAGTTCTCCCTTCCTTGTGTCCTAAGCCTAGTAATGACAAGGAGAGGACCTTACATTCTTTGGATGTGGTTGGATGTGTGAAATATTATTTGGTGGCTACTTCTCCTTTTCGTAAGACGGACGCCTTTTTCGTGGTGCCCTCCGGGCCCAGGAAAGGTCTGGCGCCCGCTAAGTCTTCCATTAGTAAATGGATTCGACAGGCCATTGTTGGGGCCTATTCTGCCAAGGGGAAGGTTCCTCCTATTCGTGTTACTGCTCATTCTACTCATGCTGTTGGAGCATCTTGGGCTTTTCAGCATCAGGCTTCTGTTGAACAAGTTTGCAAGGCTGCTACTTGGTCTTCTGTTCATACTTTTTCTAAGTTTTATAAGGCTGATGTGCGGGCCTCAGCGGATGCTGTTTTTGGCCGCAAAGTTCTGCAAGCTGCAGTAATTTAAGTTTGCATTATTGCCTTTTTGGGATCCCCACCCATTATGGGCACTGCTATTGGATGTCCCAAGTGTCATGAATATTCGGAAGCGGGGTGTGTGACATACTGGGAATAATACTCACCTTTCTTTGCTGTTTACATTACATTTACATTTGGCTCTTCCTGGTCCCTTTACTGCTGTGTGGGGAACCGCTCTGGTAGATACTTGGTAGCTGTGCAGTAAGCAGGGTCACAGACAGGATACAGTTCAATTCAAGTGTTTTTATTTCACACTTGTAGCTTCCAACACACAGGGCCTTAACATCAGGCTTAAACAAAAATAAAGTCCTGCTCGGCTAAGCAACTCACTAATATATAACAATCCCTAGCTATACGTGGGACTGGCTATCCGGCCCCCAGTTACAAATCACAAGCGTTGTGTGGCCCATTCAATACCTCCTCTAGTCCAGCAGTCAGCTCTCCGGGAATGGCCACACTCCTCAGCTCTGCAGTGAGCTTTAAATTAGGACCCGAGGATCCACAGCTGCGGGCTGTGGAAGCCCCGGACCGAACCCCCCCCGGGTGGAGTGAGCGTCCCACTACCAACCTCACTCACTCCAGAACAAGCAGGTCCCAGTACGTATTTTACAATCTGTCTATGTTAGCTATGGCCAACATAGACAACACAGACTATCAATCCTGCTTATACTGTGTCTGTGTTAACCCTTTGGTTACCAGAGACACACCCAAGGCTTACCATTCACAGTTTAACCATTTCAAGGGCAGATATCTGTTCTCCCAAACCATACCCATCTCACAGCTGTCTTATACTGGGGAATGGTGGGAGGTCCCAGGTATTTATGGACCGGGAGGGGTTCCTTTTTTCATGTCATCTCTGCAAGATCGCCCTCTACAGGACAGTTACCTAAGTGTCATGAATATTCAGAAGCGGGGTGTGTGACATACTTGTAGTAATCACAAAATGGTATTTTTCTGTCTGTCCTTCTTCCCTGTTGGGTGTCTCACTTGTCCCCCTCCCTCCCCTCTGGCCCTTTTTTTAGATGGCTCCCGCCACAGCCTGCCCCCTCCTCCGCTCCCCCTCTCCCTGACGGGTGTTGTCGGGGGTGGGGGGTGCCGGTGGCGGTTTGAGGAGTGGTGTCTCGGTGCTTGTCTCTTGCCGCAGGCGTACTGTGCTCCGCGGCGGGCGGCGCTTTTCCTGCTGTCTTTACTGACAGGCTGTCATGGCGCTGCCGCGGGGTCGCGCTCTTCGTGGGGGCGGCGCCGAGGGATGGCGCGTATCGCATCATGCTCCCGCGGCCCGCCCCTCGAGGTGCTCGATTGCAGCACCATCTTGCCTGCGTGCTGCGCTGCTTGTGAACTGTGTTCCGGTCCTAATCTGATCTGGCACTACACGTGGCCAGCTTTAAAAAGCAGCTGGCCCGACCTGTGACGGGCAAGGCCTCTGGCAAGAAGCAGAATCTTGACGCCGCGCCTTCCCTCTTTGCCGAGGAGGATGAGGGCCTTGATGTGTTTGGCGGCCGTGATTCCCTAGAGGAGGGGGAGCTTTTCCATGATTCAGACTCCTCTGGGGGCCATCAGAAAGGTTATGACCGTGACCTGGGGTCCACCTCTGATGAGGATACCTGGCTCCCTGATGAAACTGATAGTCTGTTGACGGCCATCTTTGAGACATTACTCATCCCCCTCCCTAAGGCAGCGAAGAGGAAGCAGGGTGAGCTTTTTCTCCCTGGCAAACAACGCTCCATGAGCAGGGCCATTTCTCCAATATGGTACTCAAGGAGTGGGAACGTCCTAACAGATTGCCCACGGTGCCCAAGGGATTGGACAGAAGGTATCCTTTTTCGTCTGAACTGGTCAAGCGCTGGTGGTGCCCTCCTGAGGTGGACACTCCAGTTCTAGGATTGTCTAACACTTCAGTCATGCCGTCCCCTGACACTACTACATTGCGTGACAGTGCGGACCAGCGCATGGATCAGCTGGCCTGTCATGCTTTCACCTTTGTAGGGGCAGGCCTGTGTCCGGTCTCTGCCGCAGTCATTACGGCTATTGCCATTAAGAGGAAGCTCAAGCGCCTTGCTGATGGCGCCATGTCTGGTAGGAGAAGGGAGGATTATAGGGACCTCTTGCTTTGCTCTGATTTTGTTGCCTTTGTACTGGCTGCCATGGATGATGCCGTGCGGCTGGGTGGTAGGTCCTCGGCCCTCTTGGTGGCTATGCGCCGGTCTGTTTGGTTGCAGCAGTGGGCAGCTGACACTGCAGCTAAGTAGTCCCTCACCGGGCTTCCCTTCATGGGGCCTCGTCTCTTTGGTGAGTGTATGGATGTTCTGGCCAAGGATGGTAGACTTCCTCAGCGTAGGAAGCAGTCCCGGACCTTTCGGGGGCCCTCCACCTCCTCCTTTCGTGTCTCAAGGGCAGGTCGTGGCGCACACCTCTCTGGTAGCCGCAGAGACTCTTGGGGCCGTGGTAGATCCCATGGTCGTCCAGGACGGGGGGAACCAAGCCTCCAAGCCTAACCCCCCCCCCCCCCAAGGCCCCTCACCCGTCCGGGTGGGGGGACGGCTTTGGCTCTTTGCTCACGTCTGGAGACTTTGCGTCTCAGACCGGTGGATTCAGGAGGGGGTGTCCTCCGGTTACAAGATAGAGTTCGCAGCCTGGCCGCCTTCAAGATTCCTCAGATCCCGGATTTCTCAAAATCCCTTGTCAGCTCAGGGGTTGCGCCTAGCAGTTCAATGCCTGTTGGAATCTGGGGTCATCTGTCTAGTACCTCACCAGGAACAGGGTCAGGGGTACTATTCCAATCTATTCACGGTGCCCAAAAAGGACGATTCTCTGCGGCCCATCCTGGACTTGAAGGGTCTCAACAGGTTTGTCCGGTTCAAGCACTTTTGCATGGAGACTCTACACTCGGCTGTCAGTTCCCTTTGGCCGGGCGACTTCATGACCACTGTGGACTTTAAGGATGCCTATCTTCACGTACCAATCTTTCCAGGTCATCAGAGATTCCTGAGGTTCGCTCTGGAGGATCAGCATTACCAGTTTGTAGCCTTACTGTTCGGTATCACCTCGGGTATTCACCAAGGTGCTGACGGGTGTAATGGCTCTTCTGAGGAACCAGGGCATTCGCATCCTCCCTTACCTGGACACCATTCTGATTGCTACTCAGTCTCTTCTTCAGGCCGAGAAGGATACTCAGGGTGGTGACGTCCACTCTCGAGTCGTTCTGCTGGGTGATCAACTATCCCAAGTCTTCACTGTCTCCATCTTTGGCTAGGTCCTTCCTGGGCATGACTCTGGATACCTCTCAGGTCAAGGTATTTCTCCCTCAGCAGAAAGTGGAGGGCCTTCAGATGCAGGCACAGGCCCTGCTCTTGTGTCCTCATCGCTCCATTCGGCAGGGGATGCAGTTAGTGGGCCTGATGGTGTCCTGCTTCGAGGTGGTTCCCTTTGCTCAGTTTCACATGAGACCTCTTCAGCTGCATCTTTTGTCAGTTTGGGATTGGGACCCTGTGTCCCTGGATCGGGAATTTGCTCTATCCCCTCTGGCCAGGCAGTCCCTCTCGTGGTGGTTAGACTCGAGGAATCTTCTAGTGGGCAGGACCTTTCTGCCTCCGTGCTGGGAGATTGTCACCACAGATGCCAGTCTGAAATTCCAGGGTCAGTGGGGCCCCCAAGATGCCCATGCACCCATCAACATTCTAGAACTGCGGGCGATCAGGTTGGTTCTCTCCCAGTTGACTCCATGCCTTCGGGGTCGTGCTGTTCAGATCCGCTCGGACAACCAGACGACGGTAGCCTACATCAATCATCAGGGAGGGACTCGGAGCAAGCGAGCCCTCAAAGAAGTATACCTGATACTGTCTTGGGCGGAAGAGAATGTGCCCTGCATCTCGGCGGTCTACATTCCGGGGGTGGAGAACCAGGAGGCAGACTCCCTGAGCAGGGGGACGTCTCGGCTGGGGGATTGGATTCTCAGCAACAAGGTCTTTCACACCCTGTGTCACCGCTGGGGTCAGCCAGATGTGGACCTGTTTGCGTTCCGTCACAATCACAAGCTTCCAAGTTTTGTCTCCCTGTCACAGGATCCTCTGGCCTTCGCCACGGATGCGCTAGCAATTCCTTGGACGGAGTTTCGTCTCCTGTTTTCCCTCCCTTTCCTCTGCTGCTCCGGGTGCTGCGCAAGATAGTCCAGGAGGGGGTACCGGCCATTCTGGTGGCCCCCTGTTGGCTGAGGAGGGTGTGGTTCGCAGACGTTGTGCACTTGGCAGTAGATTGGTACGTCTTGCCCAAGGATCCAGATCTTCTCGCTCAGGGACAGCCGCACCATCCCAATTTACAAACGCTGGCTTTAATGGCTTGGCTGCTGAAACCTCCATCTTGATGGGCCGGGGGTTGCCGGCCTCTGTTGTTGAAACCATGATTCGGGCTTGGAAGAAATCCTCGTCTTGTATTTGCATTCATGCTTATAGTGCCTGCTGCAAGTCCAAGTCTCTTCCTTGTCGGGTGTTTTCTGTCCCCAGGATTCTGGAGTTTTTACAACATGGATTGGATTCGGGCCTTCAGCTTGGTACTCTCAAAGGGCAGGTGTCGGCTCTGGCAATTTTTTGCCAAAGATCTTTTGCCAATCACAGGCTTGTTATGACTTTCTTCCAGGGAGTTACTCATGTGCGTCCACCGCGTAAGCCTATGCTACCGGTTTGGGACCTTAATTTGGTGGTGTCTGCTCTACAGGGTTCTCCTTTTGAACCTATACGTGAGGCTGCTTTGCCCATTCTGACTCTTAAGGTGGCCTTTTTGGTGGCTATTACTTCGGTCAGGCGTGTTTCGGAGCTGGCGGCGCTCTCCATTAAACCTCCTTATTTTGAGAGGCATCAGGATAAGGTAGTGTTCCGACTTAAACCGTATTTCTTGCCCAAGGTTGTGTCTGCTTTCCATCTCAATCAGGACATTGTCTTACCCTCATTGTTTCCTAACCCTGCTAATTCTAAGGAACGGGCCCTTTATTTCTGGACGTTGTCAGGGCACTGAAGTTTTATTTGGTTGCTACTGAGTCCTTTAGGAAATCTGATGCTCTTTTTGTTCTTCCTGCTGGACCTAGGAAGGGTTTGCCTCCGGCCAAATCTACTATTAGCAAGTGGATTCGTCAGGCGGTGGTGCAAGCCTATTTTGCTAAAGGGAAGGAAGCTCCCTTTCGTGTTACTGCTCATTCCACTCGAGCTATTGGTGCTTCTTGGGCTTTTCAGCACCAGGCTTCTGTTGAACAAGTTTGTAAGGCCACTACTTGGTCTTCTGTTCATATATTTTCAAAGTTTTACAAGGTTGATGTTAAGGCCTCAGTTGATGCTGCTTTTGGCCGCAAGGTACTTCAGGCAGTAGTGGTTTGAACTGCCTGCCGTTACTTTTTGGGGATCCCACCCTACTTTTATGGACACTGCTATTGGATGTCCCAGAAGTAAGGATTAAATGAAACAGGCCGTGCTGTGCATAGTAAAAACAATTCTACAGGTGAGTTCTCACCTGGAAGGCATGCAGGCCACCTTTGAATGTTTTTACTGTATCTTTCGTGACTACCTCCTCTGGCAGCGAGTTCCATGGTCTCACTGCTCTTACAGAGAATAATCCCCTCCTATGTCTGTGGAAAAAGCGCCTTTCCTCTAACCTTGGTGGATGCCCTCGGGTTATGGTTACACACCGAGGTATAAATAGATTGTGGGACAGATCTTTGTATTGACCCTGAATATATTATACATAGTTATTAGAACACCCCTCAGGCGTCTTTTTTTTCTAAATTAAAAAAAACAAACTTTGACGATCTTTCAGGGTACTCTAGCCCCCGCACTCCTTTTATTAACTTTGTTGCCCTCCTTTGAACGCACTCCAGTTCTGATATGTCCTTTTTAAGCACAGGTGCCCAGAAGGGTACACAATATTCCATATGGGGTCTGACCATTGTACAGGGGTAAAATGATGCTCTGCTCATGTGCACCTATGCCCCTCTTGATGCATCCCATGAGCCTATTTGCTTTGCCAGCTGCTGCCTGGCATTGATTACTACAGTTGAGCTTATTGTCAGCTAAAACCCCTAGGTCCTTTTCCATTGTTGTTTTACCAAGTGTTGCCCGTAGGGAGGTTGCCTGGAATCTGAGGAACCTAGAAGATGGATGCCCCAGTGAGGTGAGTACAAACTGCCCAAATGTATACCCGGAGGGTGGGGCAGCAGTCCCCTATACAGTTGGTACAGTGATTCCTACTCTGCCCGGCCATTACAAAGGGAAAGGTACATGGTTACTAGGGGTGTCAGAAAAAATTGATTCTGTCAAGTATCGCGATATTTCAGTCGACTATACTAGAATCAATTTTCTTTCTAGTACATCTTTATAGTACCTAAGATTTTATGTTTTAATGTTTTAGAATAATTCTCTCTTGTGGGTCCCGATCAAGGTTTCCTCTGGTGGGCCCTGAGTGCCCCAGTCCATTCCAGTCCTCTACTACTGAACCTTAAGATACTTAGGCCAAGTCTTCGGTACGGCTAATTACTGGGGAGGGTCTCGGGTTGGGCCATGTTCAGCAGGACCGGCCTGCCCCTTCTTTTTTTGGGATGCTCCAAGTTTCTCTATTTTGCCGAACGACATATTTGATTCGCCCAGGGTGACACTACTTCTTGGTCTCGAGCCTCAGCTCCAGGTTAGGATGGGGAGGGGGCACTTTTTGACTGAACTTCCACTTTAATAGAAAAAAAAAAGCTGTTGATACAAGTATTAACAAGCATATACAGGGGGAGAGTTTGCTTTGTTGTGGAAAAATATAATGGAAGTTAGAAGACTAACCATGTTCTTTCCCTTTGCAGAAACAATCCCGGTCTCCTCATCTACGGACTGGCAAGCTGCTTTTGGCTTTGGCTCTTCTAAACAGCAAGAGGATGACTTAGGTTTTGATCCTTTTGATATCACCCGAAAAGCCTTAGCAGACTTGATTGAAAAGGAACTGTCTGTCCAAGACCAACCAGCACTGTCCCCCACTTCCCTTCAGAACCCATCGCCACACACTACTGCCAAAGGTCCAGGCTCTGGCTTCCTTCACCCCACAGCTGTCACCAATGCCAACTCCATCTCTAGCACCTTCCCTGGTTTACCACAGCGGTTCCCACCCTTTCAGCACAGACCAGTTTATAACTCATTCAATTTCCCGGGCCAGGCGGCACGATATCCATGGATGGCCTTTCCACGCAATAACATCATGCACTTGAACCACACAGCAAACCCAACCTCAAACAGTAATTTCATGGACTTGAGCCACCCTCCTCAACACAACACAGGCCTAGGAGGTATTCCCATTTCAGGTAAGCAGTGCATCCTCCCAATAGACAAGGGCATCCAAACCTTTTTAAATCCTTTTTACGGTACATATTTTTTTACTCCAACATTGGATGAAACAGTCTTCCCTTGTATATGACCATTGGGAGAAATATGCATACTAAGATCTACTGTGGCAGGGTAATAGTGTCTTTATAGAGTTTAGAAACCTGAATAGCTCCAAAAGTTTAGAAAACTGTACTATTAAGGTCAATTTTATCTGTCCCTTTTCCTGATTTCTCATCGGCTCAGTTCACCTTTGGTGAAAGAATGAAAATATTGATTTCTCCGGAGGATAGAAACTTCTTGTTGCTGGAATCGGTTTGGTTGTCATTTAATAATGCTGAGCCCTTTTTTTTCAAAAACAACTAAAAATGAGTTTTTGTTAATAAATCTGTGTATCCCTGTGCTCTGGACTTATAACATCTAGGAACCTCAGCCCGATATAACACAGACAGCACCGCCACTCAATGAATCCATATAAACATATCAAGGTTTATTTAAAGTCTCACATTAAAATCATGCCTGGCATATCAAAATACAAAAAGTGCGAGTCTAATGCTCCTAAACACTGCAAACCATTACTAATGCTTTATATTGTGCCTCCTACTCAGTATCTAAAGAAGTATTAAAGGGCATCCAAAACGCCCTATGTTGGCAAATATCATGTAGCACAAAATGAGCAAGACGAATAGGCGAAGTTTCCATAATAATGATTTTACCTATACTGCTCACGCATCTGCCGTTGGACTAGAAAAGAATGTGAGTTTTTGGGCAACCTAGGGATTTCACATAGCGGGGCATCCTGATTCTGGATGCCCCGGCAGTAGGGAATCAAGCGGCCCTGGGATCTTATAGATTCTGGGGCTGATCTCTGTGGGCTTTGGTCCACTTTAAGGATAGAAGAGGTAGATTCAGTTTTAGAATCTCTACAGGAAGGTTATGAGTTGGGCCTAGCCCTAAACACCCTTTAGGTGCAGACTCTGGCCCTTTCAGTCTTTTTTGAGGAAAGTCTAAGAAACGACCCTTTGGTGGATAGATATTCTAAGTATACAGCACGTCCTGCTCCAGATAGTAATTCCTTACGTTTGGGTTATACATCCACAAGATGGTGCTGGACTGCAGAGACAGCAAAAAGTGGCTCCTCCCGGCCCCTTATATTCCAGGGACCTCCCACAAAATCCCCAGTTCTTCTCTGCAGTCGGCGCTGCGATGACTAAAAGATGTCTCTCTCTACTCGCAGGTGAGCGGGGCTTTTAGCCTGCGGCCCTGTAGGACTAATCCCACCCCTTCTCCTTTTCATGCCTCCCAGCTTTGGCTGCTCTGGTCGGGTGACGGTAGGCAGCACCGTTGTCAGGTGCTTAAGGAGCGCTGCTCCGACCGCAATCCCCCACCAAAGGGTAGGCGGTATAGGCCCATGGTGAGCCTTATGGGATGCCCCTCCCGCGCTATCGCCCCCTGTCCATATGTGGGCTCCTGTTAGGTTGGCCGCTGCCCTCCCTCGCTCTCCCTGGTATTCTCGGGAGGGGGGGGGGGTGTGCTCTGTGTGTGTGTCTGGTGTATTCTTCACTTTTATTCCAAGTATGTCTCACACCCTGCTTCGAAATGATTAATAACACATGGGTTATAGCCAGTAGAGGGCGGACTTCTGCAGAGATGACTAGAAAAAAAGAAGCCCCTCCCGGGCCATAAATACCTGGGACCTCCCACACATTCCCCAGTAATCGTCTCTGCAGACGGCAAACAAGTCAGAAGATGGCTGTCTCCTCCTTGCAGGTAAGCCGGGTTTACACCCGGCCATTTTATTTCCCTATTTCTGCCCGGACCTTGTTTTTATTAAGTCCCTATGCCTCCCAGCCCTGGCTGTTGGTCCGGGTGAAGGTAGGATACACCTTAGTGGTGTGATAACTTGGAGCCATGCCCCTCCGTGAGACCCCCTCCAAGGGGTAGGCGGATACCAGGTTTGGGATGCCCTGTCTGTCATTTTCCCTGCACTGCATTAGGTGGCTTGGGACTTCCCCCACCCGTTGCTCCCTGGATCATTGGGGGGGGGCATGTCCCTCCAATTTTTTACCTCAGACTTTGCCTGGACAATTAGCTGTCAGTGGTATGTGTGTGTGTGTGGCTATTTGCTTCACTTGTTGCTAGGCCACGTCTGTTAGACGGCGGCCCGGATTACGGGCCGGCTCCGCAACCTTATGAGAGTGCGGCCGTGTATTCTAAGTATGTCACACACCCCGCTTCAAGACATTCATTACACTTGGGTATACTGACCTGTAGATGGCGATCTTGCAGAGATGATATCAAAAAAAGGTAAGACCCTCCCGGCCCATAAATACCTGGGACCTCCCACTCATTACCCAGTCTTTCATCTCTGCAGTGGCGAGCAAGTCAGAAGATGATGTCTCCTCCTTGCAGGTAGCCGGGATGACTCCCGGCCCCCTTTTTTTCTTCTATTTCTGCCCGGATCCCCTTGTTTAATATTCCCTGCCTCCCAGCCTAGGCTGCTGGTCTGGGCAAAGGTAGTTGGCACCCCTGGTGCTTAGGAGCCGTGAGACCCCATTACAAGGGGTAGGCGGCTATCGGGGTTGGTGATCCCGGTTTGGGATGCCCCGTCCCTTGGCCCTTCCCTGGCATGGATTCCCCCTCTCCCTTAGAGGGGGAGGGGGGGGGAGGTCCGGGTCCCTTATGGATTCCTGTCTTTATGTGTGTGTGCGTGTGTTACATGTGTGTGCTTTACTTTCACTTTCATGGCGCCGGAGGTCCCGCGGCGCCGGCCTCTGGCGCGCTAAGGGTGCTGCCCGCAATGGCGGCTGCGAGCCCATGCAGGGTTCTTCTCCTCCGGACGGGGTGGCGGGGCCGGGCGCTCGCATGCGCCTACAGCCCGCCCCCGTGCTGCGAGCGCGGCTTTTCATGTCCCGGCTTCAGGCCGGGAGGGGCGGGGCCCGCCCTCCGTCCTCCTACTGCACACTGCGCGTCGTTACCTGCGGTACCGAAGGTCGGGTGAGGGGCCTGACGGCCATCACTGTTATTGTTATTATCTCCTGTACATTTAGCATGGTCTGAGTGTGTGCTTGTGTTCTTGTGTTCCAGGTGGACCATTGATCATATTAAAGGGGGGTTCTCCCGGTCCATGGTCCCTGGTTAATTTTTAGCTGGCTTAAAATCCTCCCACTCGGGACTTAAAGGGGCATCCCAGGTTTCATTATTGCGTAATTCCCAAAAATAAAAAGAGCATTGTACACATTTAATTGTATATAATATATATAGTACTAAAAAATCACCATATGGAGGCTTCCCCGGATACTGGGCTTGTGCCCCTGCTCGGGGCAATCCAGACTGTGTTTGGGGTGTGGGGTATCCCTTTTGGGGGATGATGTATTTCTATGTGTACCCTGTGGGCAGCGGTCTATTACGCGGCAGACCAGATCTCAGGCGTCTGGTTCTGCTCCGCCGGTCTCCTCCCCGTCTCCCCCTCGCCTGACACGTGCTTGTGATGTGGTCATTAGCGGGGAGTCGCAATCTGAGGTGTGTGCCAGATTGGCCAATCTTGAAAAATTGTTTTCTAGTGCTGTCGCAAAAAAGGCCACGACAAAGAGGAAACATTTGTATTCGGCTGCGCAGGCCTTTGATAGGGAGGACTTTGACTCCCTGGATTGGTCTGATTGCTCCCCGCGTGAGGAAGGGGAGCTGTGTGAGGGGTCTGATGACTCCGATCAGCAGTTTGTGGGCACTGATACCGAGCAGGGCCAGGGGGATTCCTCGGATACATCTAGGGTCCTGGCTCAGGTGTTTGAGGTCCTGGCTATTTCTCCCCCCGAGGCGGCTCCTCCGCTGAAGAAACTAAGCCCTGCTTGGAATTTCCTTATCAAAAGCATTTTGATGGTATCATTCGCAAGGATTGGGAGAGGCCGACGCGGCTTCCGGGTGTCCCACCGGGTTGGGACAAGAAATATCCCTTTCCGGCGGACGCAGTGAAGCACTGGTCGTCTCCCCCCGAGGTGGATGCTCCTGTTTTGGGGTTGTCCAGCTCCTCAGTCCTCCACTCTCCGGAGTGCACTACCCTCAAGGATGGTGAGGATAAACGCATTGACCAGATGGCTTGTCATGGTTTTGCCAGTGTTGGATCGGCCTTGCGGCTGGTTTGTGCTTCTGCACTTGTATTGGTAGCTGCCAGGTCGGTTGTTAGAGGATTATTGACCTCTTCCGGGCTTGACCCGGCTAGTGAGGAGTTTGCCGACCTTAAGACTGTGAGTTATTTTTGTCCTTTGTGCTGTCTGCCCTGGATGACACATTGGTGATGTGTAGCAGAGCTACGGCCCTGCTTGTGGCTATCCGCCGGTCGGTTTGGTTATGTCAGTGGGCGGCTGATTTTGTGTCCAAAAAGTCGCTCACGGCCCTTCCCTTCGTCGGACTGCGGCTCTTTGGAGAAAAATTGGATTCGGTGGCAAAGGGAGGTAGGTTACCTCAGCGTAAGAAGCAGTGTCGCCCTTTTCGGGGGGCGGCTTCCTTCTCTCAGTCCTTTCGTGGGGCTAGAGTTGGTAGGGATTCGGCCTTCCCTTCATCCAGAGGGGATTCCTGGCCTAGGGGCAGGGGTCGGGCCCATCCAGGACACAGTTGGGGCTCCAAGCCTAGAGCCGCTGCCAAGTCGGCTCAGCAATGAGGGGGCGCCCTCACCCTTGCGGGTGGGGGACGGTTGCAACTCTTCTCCCAGGTCTGGGTCCAAGAGGTCTCGGACAGGTGGATTCAGGAAGTGGTGTCTTCTGGTTACAAGCTGGAGTTCGAGTTCCGGCCCCCTCCCAGATTCTTCAGGTCCCGGGTGCCGTCAGATCCTCTGGCCGCCCAGGGGCTTCGGGCGGCAGTAGCAAGTCTCGCGGACATGGCTGTCATCTGTCCGGTGCCCCTCTCAGACCGGGGCATGGGCTTCTATTCCAATTTTTTCACGGTGCCCAAGAAGGACGGTTCCGTTCGTCCTATTCTGGATCTGAAGTTGCTCAACAGGTTTTTCCGTCCCCGGAAGTTCCGTATGGAAACTCTGCGCTCAGCCATCCATTCACTTCGTCAGGGGGATTTCATGACGTCCATAGACATCAAGGATGCTTACCTGCATATTCCAATATTTCTGGCACACCACAGATTCCTCAGGTTTGTCGTGGACAATCGGCATTTTCAGTTTGTGGCTCTTCCGTTTGGCCTTACCTCGGCTCCAAGGGTTTTTACCAAGGTGTTGGCAGGAGTGATGGCCATCCTCAGAGCCAGGGGTGTCCGCATCGTGCCCTATCTGGACGATCTTCTCATCATGGCGTCTTCCCTAAGTCAGGCGCAGATGGATACCAGGACTGTGGTGTCCACTCTGGAGAGTTTCGGTTGGGTGATCAACTATCCCAAGTCCTGCCTCACTCCCTCCAGGGTGGTGGAGTTCCTGGGAATGTCGCTGGACACTTCTCAGGCCAGGGTGTTTCTCCCCCGAGCCAAGGTTCTTCTGATTCAGGAATTGACTCAGCGTCTCCTATCCATCCGCCGCCCGTCCATCCGGCTAGGGATGCAACTGGTGGGATTGATGGTGGCGTCGTTCGAGGCGGTTCCCTTTGCCCAGTTTCACACAAGGACGCTCCAGCTCCATCTCTTGGCGGCCTGGGACGGGTCCCCGCTGTCATTGGATCAGTCCTTTCTGATGTGCCCCCGGGTGCTGCGTTCCCTTTGGTGGTGGCTAAAACCAAGCAATCTGACAAGGGGCAGATCCTTTCTGACCCCTCGTTGGGAGACGGTCACCACGGATGCCAACCTGTCAGGTTGGGGGGGATTTTGGAAGGATCAGGGACTGTGGGGGCCTCAGGAGGCTCACAATCCCATCAATGTTCTGGAGCTGAGAGCCATAAGGTTGGTTCTGGCTCACTTGACTCATCAGTTGCGGGGCCTACCGGTTCAAGTTCGGTCGGACAATCGGACGGCGGTCGCCTACATCAATCACCAGGGAGGGACTCGCAGCAGGCGTGCCCTCAGGGAAGTGTCCTTGATCCTTGCTTGGGCAGAGAGCAATGTCCCATGCATCTCGGCGGTGTACATTCTGGGAGTGGAGAACACGGAGGCGGACTCCCTGAGCAGGGGGTCATCTCGCCGGGGGGAATGGTCGCTCAGCCCCAAGGTGTTTCGGTCGCTTTGCCACCGGTGGGGGACTCCGGAGGTGGACCTCTTTGCCTCTCGTCACAGTCACAAGCTTCCGGCATTTGTGTCTCTCTCGCGGGATCCGCTGGCTCTGGCAGCGGATGCCATGTCTCTGAACTGGAGGGATCTGGGGTTTCTGTACCTGTTCCCTCCCTTTCCCATGGTGGGCAGAGTGGTGCGCAAGCTGGCCCTAGAGGGCGCGTCAGCAATCCTGGTGGCTCCAAGGTGGCCAAGACAGGTTTGGTTCGCAGACGTGGTAAGGTTGGCAGTGGATCAGTTAGACCTGCCCCTTCTGCCAGATCTGCTCACTCAGGGTCCACTACTCTACCCCAATTTACCAACGCTGGCTTTGACGGCGTGGTTACTGAAACCTCAATCTTGAGGGAGGAAGGTCTTTCTGATGCAGTCTTCCTCTGCCATCTATTATAGGACTTGGAGGTCTTATATTGATTGGTGTGAGGTAAGGGCCTTGCCTTGCGGGGTGTTTTCTGTCCCTAGGGTCTTGGAATTTCTGCAACATGGTCTTGACCAAGGTTTGCAGCTTAATACGCTGAAAGGGCAGGTTTCTGCCCTGGCCGTGTTCTTTCAAAAGTCTTTTGCTCCTCATCCTCTGGTTAAGACCTTTTTCCAGGGGGGTTACGCATGTGCGGTCTCCTAGGAAATCTTTGCTCCCCGTGCGGGATTTGAATTTGGCTTTGTCTGCCTTGCACGGTCCTCCGTTTGAACCTTTGCAGGATATTGCGCTTTCTACGCTTACTCAGAAGTTTTTCTGGTTGCCATCACTTTGTTCGGCGTGTTTCGGAGTTGGCAGCCTTGTCTATTTCGGCTCCTTACTTTGAGAGGAATCAGGACAAGGTTGTTTTTCACTTCAAGACAGATTTCCTTCCTAAGGTGGTCTCTGCTTTTCATCTTAATCAGGATATTGTTCTTCCCTCCTTGTGTCCTAAGCCTAGCAATGACGAGGAGAGGGTTTTGCATTCTTTGGATGTGGTTCGCTGCGTGAAGTACTATTTGGTGGCTACTTCTCCTTTTCGTAGGACTGATGCTCTTTTTGTGGTGCCCTCTGGGCCTAGGAAGGGTTTGGCTCCTGCCAAGTCTTCCATTAGTAAATGGATTCGCCAGGGCATTGTCGGGGCCTATTCTGCCAAGGGGAAGGTTCCCCCTTTTCGTGTTACTGCTCATTCTACTCGTGCTGTTGGAGCGTCCTGGGCCTTCCAGCACCAGGCTTCTGTTGAGCAGGTTTGTAAGGCTGCTACTTGGTCTTCGGTTCACACTTTTTCCAAGTTTTACAAGGTTGATGATCGGGCCTCAGCGGATGCTGTTTTTGGCCGCAAAGTTCTGCAAGCTGCGGTGGTTTAAGTTTGTGCCTTGTTTTTTTGGATCCCCGCCCTTTATGGACACTGCTATTGGATGTCCCAAGTGTAATGAATGTCTTGAAGCGGGGTGTGTGACATACTTAGAATAATACCATTTTGTGAATACTCACCTGTAAAATGGGTATTATAAGTATGTCACACACCCCGCTTCACCCTGCCCTTTTGTATTCTGGATCCTTTATTTGGTGAACCTTTGTTAGTTTTAATTGGCTTTCCTGGTCCCTTGATCTTACTGCTATCTTTATACTGGGTAATGAGTGGGAGGTCCCAGGTATTTATGGGCCGGGAGGGTCTTACCTTTTTTTGATATCATCTCTGCAAGATCGCCATCTACAGGTCAGTATACCCAAGTGTAATGAATGTCTTGAAGCGGGGTGTGTGACATACTTATAATACCCATTTTACAGGTGAGTATTCACAAAATGGTATTTTTTTACTTCTCTGTTAGTCAGGAGAGGGGGTGGGTCCGGGCGCTCCACACTGGCCCGCCCTCCTTCTCTTCCCCTGGCCTGGCTGCTGCTGGGTGTCCGGTCACCATCTTGCATCCTAACTGAGTGCCCTGCGGGGCTCGTTCTATTATCTGCCTTTTTTGTTATGCATAATCGTATTTCTATTGGGGTGCCTTGTATGCTGCGTTATCTTTGACATATACTTTAAGGTTATACAGATATATTGTATGGCTGTGATTATATCTGGATGTATGATTGCTGTAATGACTTCATGCTTATGGTACCCTTTTTTATTATGTCTTCCAGGGGGATTACCTTCCTTGATAGCTAAAAGGGGGTTCTCCCGGCTTCCCAGGATACCGGGCTCGGGCTCCCTTCGGGGCAACCCCGGCAGTGTGTGGTTTGTGGGGCATCCCTTGCGGGGGATAATGTGCTTATTTGCATTCCATGTGCACAGCAGGCCATTACGCGGCAGTCGGAGTCCCAGGCGGCTGGGTCAGCGCCGCCAGCCTCATCACCTACACCCCCACGCCTGATTTTGACCCCAAGTGATGTTGTCATTAGCGGGGAGTCGCAATCTGATGTCTGTGCTAGATTGGCCAACATTGGGAAATTGATTGCTAGCTCTGCGGCCGGAAAGGCCCCAGCTAAGAGAAGGCATGTGGCACCAGCTGCGCCGGGTTTTGATTTTAAGAAATATGACTCCTTTGACTGGTCTGATTATTCCCCGCTGGAAGAAGGGGAATTGTTTTCAGAATCTGATGGTTCTGACGATCAGTAGTACCTGGATGCTAATGCTGGGCAGGAGCGTGGGGATAGCATGGATACTCCCAGACTTCTGGCCCATATTTTTGAGGTTCTTGCTATTTCCCCGCCTGCGGAGGCCCCTCCGCAAGAGGGGGAATTTTTTTGGGGCCACTAAGCCGACGGGGAGGTGGCATTTCATTTTAAACGCTTGGAGTTTCCTGATCAGAAACTTTTTGACAAGTTGATTCTTAAGAAATGGGAAAGGCCCAGCCGGCTTCCCGGCGTCCCTCAGGGGTGGGGATAGGAAATATCCCTTCCCGGTGGACCTGGTGAAGCGCTGGACGTCTCCCCCAGAAGTCAACCCTCCGATTCTGGGGTTGTCCAACACATTGGTTGTGCACTCACCTGACTCCACCACGCACCAAGGATGGTGAGGACCGTCGTCTTGATCAAATGGTGTCACACGCCTTTGCCAGTGTGGGTTCGGCCCTGCGTCCCGTTTGTGCTTCCGCACTCTCGGCCGTGGCTACCAGATCTGTAATTAGGGGCTTGTTGAATGATCCCCTTCTTAACCCTGCTAGTGTTGAATTTTCAGCACTTACGCGGTGTGATCTGTTCATGACCTTTGTCTTATCAGCCTTGGACGATACAATAAGTATGTGTAGTAGAACCTCGGATTTGCTTGTGGCTATACGCCGCTGGGTTTGGTTGCGCCAATGGGCGGCTGATATGGCGGCTAAGAAGGCGCTTACAGGGCCACCCTTCTTGGGTAGGCGCCTGTTCGGAGATAAATTGGACTTGGGGGCGAAAGGAGGAAAGTTGCCACAGCGCAAGAAGCAGCGCCGGTCCTTCCGGGGGGCAGGCTCCTTTAATCCTTCCTTTCATGGCTCTCGAGCAAGCAGGGGAGTTGCTTACTCTGCGTTCAGAGGTGACTCCTGGGGTAGGGGCAGTGGACGTGCCCGCCCTGGGACTGCCTGGGGTAGCATAGCCAAGGCTGCTGCCAAACCCTCTCAGCAATGAGGGGGCGCCCTCACCCTCGCGGGTGGGGGGACGGCTGAGGCTCTTCACCCAGGTCTGGACCCGGGAGGTCACAGACAACTGGATCCTGGAAGTGGTTTCTTCCGGGTACAAGCTGGAGTTAGAGTACCAGCCTCCTCCCAGATTTCTTAGGTCTCGGGTTCCTTCAGACCCCCGGGCCACGCAGGAGCTGTTATTGGCAATACAAAACCTTCTGGACAGGGGGTTCGTTGGCCCGGTGCCTGGGGCTATTACTCCAACCTTTTTACAGTGCCCAAAAAGGATGGCTCCATAAGACCCATTCTGGATCTCAGGATTCTCAACAGGTTCATCAGAACCAGGACATTTCGCATGGAGACTCTGCGCTCGGCCATCAACTCTCTTCGTCCAGGGGTCTTCATAACGTCCATAGACATCAAGGACGCTTACCCTTCCGGTTTGTGGCTCTCCCTTTCGGGCTGACCTCAGCGCCAAGGTGTTGGCGGGCATAATGGCCCTTTTCAAAGACCAGGGCATTCGCATTGTTCCGTATCTGGACGACCTTCTCATTACGGCATCCTCTCTCAGTCAAGTGGAGCTGGACACCAGGTTGGTGGTGACTACGCTGGAGAGTTTCGGTTGGGTGATCAACTACTCCAAGTCTTCTCTCTCCCCGTCAAGGGAGATTTCCTTTCTGGGCATGAATCTGGATACCATTCAGTCCAGGGTGGTGTTACCTCAGTCGAAGGTGCAGATGGTTCAAGATCTGATACGTCGTCTTCTGTCCCACCCTCGTCCGTCCATCCGGCAAGGGATGAGGCTGGTGGGGTTGATGGTGGCCTCCTCGAGGCAGTTCCTTTTGCTCCGTTTCACAAGAGGTCTCTTCAAATCCATCTGTTATCGGCTTGGGACAGATGTCTTCTGGCATTGGATCAGTCCTTTGCGATGTCTCCCTTGGTCCGGCAGTCTCTTCAGTGGTGGATGGAACCGAGAAATCTTCTGAGGGGCAGATCCTTTCTGGCTCCTTGTTGGGAGACGGTCACCACGGATTCCAGCCTGTCGGGCTGGGGGGGAGGGTTCTGGAAGAAACATCAGTTCCAGGGGCTGTGGGGTCCTCTGGAGGCGCACATCCTCACCAACGTTTTGGAGCTGAGGGCTATTCGGTTGGTGCTGTCGCACTTGACGCATCATCTCCAAGGATTTCCGGTTCAGGTTCAGACTATCAGACTGCGGTCGCTTACATCAGTCACCAAGGAGGGACTCGCAGCAGAGTGCCCTCAGGGAAGTTTCTCTGATTCTTGCATGGGCCGAGAGCAATGTTCCATGTATCTCGGCGGTGTACATTCCAGGAGTGGAGAACATGGAAGCGGACTCCCTCAGCAGGGGGTCCTCTCGCCGAGGGGAATGGTCCCTCAACAACAAGGTATTTCTATCCATTTGTCAAAAGTTGGGGGTTCCCGGAGGTGGATCTCCTTGTCTCCCGTCACAACCACAAGCTCCCTGCTTTTGTGTCTCTGACTCAGGATCCTCTGGCTCTGGCAGTGGATGCCACGTCTCTTGGCTGGCGGGATCTGGGTCTCCTGTATCTGTTTCCCCCCTTCTCCATGGTAGGCAGGGTGGTGCGCAAGCTGGTTCAAGAGGGTGTGCCAGCTATACTGGTGGCTCCAAGGTGGCCAAGACAGGTGTGGTTCGCAGATGTCGTGCAGCTGGCGGTCGATCAGTACAGGTTGCCCCTGTTTCCGGATCTGGTCACTCAAGGTCAGCTGTGTTACCCCAATTTACAAACGCTGGCTTTGACGGCGTGGCTGCTGAGACCTCCATCCTAAAAGAGGAAGGTTTGTCTGATGCTGTGATCCAGACGCTTGTTAGGGCTAGGAGGAAGTTTTTCCTCTAACATCTACTACAGGACCTGGCGGTCCTATTTTGATTGGTGTGAGGCTAGGGCCTTGCCTTGTAGGGTGTTTTCGATTTCCAGAATTTTGGAGTTTCTCCAACACGGTTTGGACCTGGGTTTTCAGCTTAGTACTCTAAAAGGGCAGGTCTCCGCCCTGGCGATTTTCTTTCAAAGGTCTTTTGCTCTTCATCCTTTGGTTAAGATTTTTGTTGCCTTGTTGCCTGTTTGGGACTTGATTTTGGTTTTGTCGGCCCTCCAGGGGCTTACTTTTGAGCCGGTGCAGGATGTTGCATTTTCTATTCTTACACAAAAGGTTGCCTTAATGGTGGCTACTTCTCTTTTCTGTAGGACGGACGCCTTGTTTGCGGTGCCCTCTGGGTCCAAAAAGGGTTTGGCGCCCGTTAAGTCTACCATTAGTGGATGGATACGTCAGGCCATTGTTGGGGCCTATACTTCCAAGGGATCCCCCTTTCCAGATCACTGCTCATTCTACTCGTGCTGTTGGTTTTTCCTGGGCTTTTGAGCACCAGGCTTCTGTTGAACAAGTTTGTTAGGCTGCTACTTGGTCTTCTGTTCATACTTTTTCCAAGTTTTATAAGGTTGATGTGTGCTGTTTTTTGGCCGCAAAGTTCTGCAAGCTGCAGTGGTTTAATTTGTGCACTGTTGTCTGTTGGGATCCCCACCCTTTTTGGACACTGCTATTGGATGTCCCACGTGTTACTAATCATTCCGAAGCAGGGTGTGAGACATACCTGGAATAATACCATTTTGTGATTACTCACCTGTAAAATGGGTATTATAAGAGTGTCTCACACCCTGCCTCGTCCCACTCTGAGTTGTATCTTGGATCCTCTATATGGTGAAACTTTTTTCTCTTAGATTTATTGGCTCTTCCTGGTCCCCTTACTGCTTTCTTATACTGGGGAATGTGTGGGAGGTCCCAGGTATTTATGGACCGTGAGGGGCTTCTATTTTTCTAGTCATCTCTGCAGAAGTTCGCCCTCTACTGGCTATAACCCACGTGTTATTAATCATTCCGAAGCAGGGTGTGAGACATACTTATTATACCCATTTTACAGGTGAGTAATCACAAAATGGTATTATTGTTTACGTGGTATGGCTTGTCTTGTGTCGCCGCACGTTTTTTTTTGGTTGCACTGGTTGCTTTTAAAAATGCCGCCGATGTCGTGCGCGCTGGTACGGAGTTCCGCGCTCAAGCGGCATCTTTACCTCTGGCGCTGCTGCGCCATCATTGGTTGACATGGTCACGCGGGAACCTTCGCGCTCTTCGGGGGGGCGTGCCTTGCGGATGGCGCATGCCGCATCACTGTCTCCGCGGCCCGCCGGTCGAGGTATCTGTGGTCGTCATTTTGCCTTCTGGTGCTGCGTGGCTGGCTTCTACCTACCGCAGTCCGTAAGTGCCCTTGCGGGCTGGCTTATCATTAATTATTGTTGTGTTTGCATACCGCTTACGGGTATTTTTGCTTATGTCTTGCAGGCGGGTCAAACTTAAATTGTGGTTTCTCCCGGCCTATCCCCTCTATTTAGTTGATATTAAAGGCCTACTCTGCCTTTACCTCCCACTTCCCTAGTGGGTTATTGGGGCATCCCGGGTGACTTTATTGTGTAAATCCCTATTGGCCGGTGGCGGCGATAATCGCCATATGGAAGCTTCTTAGGATAATGTGCTTGGGGTTCCTTCGGGACAAGCTCGGCTGTGTGTGGCGTGTGGTGTGTCCCCTACTAGTGATGACAATGTGCGGCTTCGTTTACCCTGTGCCCAGCGGGCGCTTGTGCTGCAATCTGGGTTGCCTGTGGCTGGGCCTGCGCCCCGTGTGGCTTCGCCCACTCCCCCACGCTTACATCTGACTCCCAGTGAGGTGCATACCAGTGGGGAGTCTGTCTGATTTGTCTACCAGGGTGGCTAGTATTGAGAAGCTGATTGCTGGCTCTCCGGCGCGTAAGGCCTCGGCTAAGAGGCGGCATCTGGCACCTGACGTTAACTTATTTCCTATGGAGGCTGAGGAAATCTTTGACCTGGCTGGCTATACCCCCCCCCCGGGAAGAGGGGAAATTGTTTTCTGATTCAGGATCATCTGATGAGCAGCCTAAGGGTTATGCTGATTCTGGCTCTGACCCATGGGCTCCAGATGATACTGACAGGCTTTTGGCTCACATTTTCGAAGTGCTTTCTATCTCTCCTCCTGCCGCGGCTCCTTGGCAGCAGGGGGAGTTGTTTCACACGGCTAAGCTTGTTTGGAGTTTCCTGAGCAAACTCACTTTAATAATCTTGTGTTCAAGAAGTGGAAGCGACCGAGCAGGCTCCCTGGGGTGCCTAAAAGTTGAGATAAGAGGTACCCTTTCCCTGCTGAAGTGCTTAAGCATTGGTCGTCCCCTCCAGAAGTGGATGCACCAATTCTGGGTTTGTCCAGATGGGGCTCCTGATGAGGCAGCTAGTGCTGAGTATAGTGCTCTTCTGCGTTGTGATGAATTTGTTGCATATGTCCTCTCTGCCTTGGATGATACCATTTAGAATGTGTGGCAGGGCTTCTGCCTTGGCGGTGGCTATACGCTGCTCGGTTTGGCTGCGCCAGTGGGCAGCTGACAACGCTGCCAAGAAGGCTCTCACTGGGTTCCCCTTTAAAGGACTGCGTCTATATGGGGATCACCTGGACCTGTTTGCTAAGGGAGGCAAGTTACCCCAGCGTAAGAGACAGTCTCGGCCCTTTCAGGGTTCAGGTTCCTTTTTCCCTCCTACCGGGGGTCCAGAGTGGAAAGGGGAGCATCCTTTGCAGGGGCCCGGGGAGATTTCTGGGGCAGGGGCAGAGAACGTGGCCGCCCTGGATCCTCCTGGGGTTCCTAATCTAAGTCTTCCCTCAAGCTCCCTCAGGCATGCATCCGGGTGGGGGGACGGCTTCGGCTCTTTGCTTACGTCTGGAGGCGTCATGTCTCAGACCGGTGGATTCAGGAGGTAGTGTCCTCCGGTTACAAGATAGAGTTGGCAGCAGAAACAGGCCCTCACCATCCTCTTCGGCCGGCGCTGGCCCCGCCCACAACCCAACCCCTAGCCCCGCCCACTTGATGACGTCATCTCGCTCCTCGGGTTACCGGCACCCGGGCTCCGTTCTGTCAGTTGTCGGTAGCGATCGGAGCAGGGAGGGTGGCAGACAGGGAGGCTCTGATCTCCCTGCCTCCCTCCCTCCCTGCTCTGATCACTACCAACAACTGTCATCTGCAGCGGCGCGGGACACTGGATGGGAGGTAAGTATAAGTGAAAGAAGAATAATAAAGAATATTGTGTCTGTCCTTTTTTTTTTTTTTTTACTTAACCCTTTGTGAACTGGTAAGGGGTCCATGAGACCCCTTATACCAGTTCACAAGGCTCTGGGTATGGCAGGTCACCTGCGGCAAGCGGGTGACTTGCCATAACCCCCAGACCCCCATTACCTGCCTCCCCAACGGCCAGGGGGGAGGCAGAAGGGCCCGGGCCACGTGGCTATGTGGGCTAGTAGCCTGCAGGGCCAGGGGCCACCAACGCTGGCCCCTGCGCCCTGTTCTACAAGCCCCCATAGCTGGTCCGGGTCGGTAATGCTGGGTAAGGGGGACGTCATTTTTTGGGGGGCCCACACCCCTATCAACATTCTGGAACTGAGGGCGATCAGGTTGGTTCTAGTTAGTGACCTGCATGTCCTGTCTATTAAAGAGCCCTACCTCAGAAAGTTACCAGACTTCTTTTAATGCCAGATCCTTCATTCATTCAAAATGTCACAGGAGGTTGTGTTGCCGTCAATGGAGCAGGAACAGGACAACAGGTTCTTAGATCTCCTAGATGCCAGAAAGCTAGTTCTTTTGTATTTACAGATTACAGCAGAATGGAGAAAGTCTTATCATTTATTTGTCTCCTTTGGTGGGAAGAGCAAGGGGCTGCAGGCATCCATAGCAAGGTGGATCAGAGATGCTATAGTTCTGGCCCATTAAAGTGGACCAACACCCTCCCATGATCGGCCCGGGAATCTATAAGATTCCCGGACCGATCAGCTCCCTGACTGCGGGGCCGGTGTGTGAAACTTCCCAGAAACCCCTAAATCCCTACCTGCTCCTCGATCCAGCAGCGGCCGCCGCCGCCTCCCGCGCGTCCCTCTAGCAGGACGCACACCCGCGCTGGCCATTTGTGAATGGCCGGTGCGGGCGCGCGCCCTGTAAGAGTGACGCGGGGGAGGCGGCCGCGGGCGTGCTCTCTTGTCCGTCGCTGCCTCCCGCTTGTCCGCCGGCGGGGATTGGCTGCAGCGGTCACGTGGGAGTATGGAGAGGTGAGTTTTTGGGGGGTTTTACACAGCGAAGTGGACCAAAACCCAGGATAGTCAAAATCATGGGTGTTGGTCCACTTTAAGCAGTGGCTGCCCCTCCCCCATTAGGTATTAAAATCCATTCCACTAGGGCAGTGTCAGCTTCTTGAGCTTATATTGGAAGCATCTCCTTGGCGGAAATATGAATTAGAGGAAGCAGAATCTTATGCCTAGTAACTTCAGTTCACTTTGGGTTCAATTCTTCTCGGAACTTAATAAAATTTGCCATTAAAACGTAGTGTATACTATTTGGCAAATGAGACCGTGATTGACCCAGACCTGTTAGCTGGGGTTACAATCGTAATTAAAAGCTTCAGTGATCACGCAGAACTGGACAGAGATCGTGTATACAAATAGAGGGGTTGTAAAAATGTTGTATGCAACATATTTCTGTTGATGATTCCTCTGAGACATATAATTTCCCTGAATTTTTAAGAGTCATGTCTTTTTACAACCCCTTTGAAAAATCGTCAACAGAAATATGTTGCCTACCCAGGTTAAACCGGACCTTCAGCATCATTTAATGAAAAGCCCAAATCCTTAATCTATTCCTCAGCATTTAAAATTAATATATTTAAGTTTTAGGTCGCTTACTTTTCTATTTTCCCCACTGGGCTCCAACTTTGTTCAGGACTCCAGGATATGGGCGCCTCCATCTTGCTTTAGAAGTATCATATACTGGGGGGAAGAAGAGGGGGTATAGCTGTGCTTTGCACAGACAGAGCAGAGCTCGGGGTCAGGAAAGGGACAGCAATCTCAGATTGCAGATCAGCATAGTCAGAAGACACTTCCTGGCTGCATGCAGCCTGAGAGTCCATGGGCCACCATCTTGGATGTCTAAAAGCTCAGAAAAGGCAGTAGATGCAGGTAGGATGATTTTTATTGTGAGCAATCTGTATGTACGGGGTGGGGGAAACATACAGGATAGACTCATACACAAACATACAAGATAGACGGCAATTGGTTTTAGTGAAACTATCAACAGAAATCTGAAGCATACCTGTTGGTGAGAGAGAAGAGTCAGGATCAGATGGATGAGCTTGAGTTTAGCGAGTGTGTCATGATCCTAATGCACTTAAAGTGGACCAACACCCAGGGAGGATCCGAAATCGGGATGTCCCGTGGGGTGAAAGCCCCCAGGAAGCCCAGAAACCTTACCTTAACCCCGTTTCAACGGCGCATGCACGGGCCGCGTCTCGCGCTTCCCTCTAGCAGGGCGGCACCCGCGCTGGCCGTTTGTGAATGGCCGGCGCGCTCCCTGTTAGAGGGAAACGCGAGACGCGGCCTCCAGCGCTCAGAGCCGCTGTGGTTGGACGCCGCTTGTACGTGCATACCACAGCGGCTCTGAGCGCTCTGATTGGACGAGTGCCCGCGTAGGAGCGTGGTGAGGTGAGTGTTTCCGGGCGTTCTGGGGGGTTTCACACAGCAGGGGAACCCCCGATCGGGGTGCCCCACCGAAGTGGACCAAAACCCAAGATAGTGAAAATCCACTTTAAGGTTGGTGGTCTTTATATTCTTGGTGTGCCACACACCCCGCTTCACTTCTTAAATATTCATCACTTAATGGGTTAATCCACCGCAGGTGACGTAGTGCAGAGAGGAAGTCTTGTAACGAGCCCCCTTCCGGCCTATATATACCTGGTACCTCCCTTCAATCACCAGTATTTTTTCTCTCTGCTTGCTGACAAGTCAGAAGATGGAAGTCTCCTGCTTACAGGTAGGCCGAGGTATTCTTACCCCGCCACCCCCCTTTTGGTCTATTTCTGCCCGGTTTGAGTTTGTATACCTTTATGGTGAAATGGAAGCCTCCCAGCCTTGGCTGCTCACCGGGCAAATGGTAGATGGCACTTTAAGTGCCTAGGAGCTTATCTCCTACCGCTCGACCTCATGCGTGGGGCAATGCGGCTAACCGGCATGGTGATCCGGAAATGGGATGCCCCTGTCCCGAGGGTCCCCGTAGCCCCTTTCTCTCCCGTTCGGTCCCTTCTCCCTTCACTATGGGGGGAGGGGGGGGTGGTGAGGGTGTGCTTTTAGTATGTGTGTTTCACTGTATCACTGCATGTTAACATATATGTCATGTTTATACATTCACTGTAGCATGTGTATATTTTGGGTCTGCTTTAGGGCAGCTTGCGCTGGGTATGGGCTGGCCACTTCTCTGGAAGTTGGTTGCTTTGTGGCCCCCTACCCCCTCCCCCCTCTCCCCTCTCCTCGCCTGGCATTCATGGAGCTTTGTCAGCACATGAGGTTTTTACCCTCCCCCCTCCGCCGCCTGGGCGCGCGTGCTGTGATCAGCTGTAAGTGTTCCAGCTGATCGGCGTAGGGGGGGGGGGGGGGCGGGTCCCGCTGACGCGGCGCCGGGGGCGCGGCGCCGACGTCATGCGGCGTCTGCGGCGGGCCCAGCGTCCTTGCTTCCTTCAAAACAGGAAGGCACGTGGGCGCACGGCCGCACTTTGTCTTCATGCCGGCTCATGGTGCTGGCTGCAGGCTTACCGGCTGGTTGCTGTACAGGTAAGCGGCCCCTCCCGTTGGGGCCGTTAAATGGGGAATATTTTTTAATAATACAGGAAGAAATCACTGTTATTAAGGGGGCGTCATTTAAGGGCACTTGGTGCCATACTTATATGTTATACACATGTGAAGGATCTGATGGTTGTTTCTTTGCCTTGCAGATCCTGGGATCCCTGCTTATGCTAGCCCTCTGGCTCTATGTGCCTGGCTAATTATTGGGATTGATTTGAATGTTTATATACATAGACTATATATAAATATATATATATATATATATATATATATATATATATATATATATATATATATATATATATATATATAGTTTCTATTAAAGGGGACCTAAACTTAAAAAAAAAAAAAAAAAATAATAAAATCCTCCCTTCCGGGACATTACTATAATAAAGGGGGCATCCCGGGTCGGCTTATGCCTTAAAAGTCCCATTATTGCGAATACCATAAATCACCATATGGAGGCTTCCGTAGATTCCGGAAACTGTTCTGCTGTTCCGTTTGGGGGGTGCGTAGGTTGTGGGGTTCCACTCCCAGCTGATGATATCCTTATTTGCATCCCTTGTGCAAAACAGACTATTGCGCGCCAGTCCGTTGCTTCGGCTGCGGTGCCATCGCATCCTTCATCATCTCCTACCTCTCCCTCCCTATTCCGGACCCCGCATGACACTGTCAAAAGTGGGGATTCGCATTCCGAGGTGGCAGCACAGCCCCCGGAAAATGATGTCCGTTAAAGCAGCGTTGAAGACCGCTACAAAACGAAGGCACCTGACTCCGTTACCTTCGGCTCCACAGGACCAGTTTTGTGAACCTGTGGAATGGTCCGATGGATCCCCTGACGAGGATGAACTCCCGTCGGAGTCAGATGAGCCGACAGGTCAGCATGTGGCTGATGAGATCGGCGATTGGTCAGAGGGGGTTGTTTTTGACACCCCCTCCATTCTGGCTCAAATGTTTAAAATTTTGAGTTTAGATACGCCTGAGGGCCAGTTATTTAAAGAGCCTCAGCCGAGTTTGGTTTTTCCCAGACAGCACCACTTTGAGAGGGTGGTTCTTAAGGAATGGGAACATCCCACACGGTTATCTGGAATTCCTTCCAGTTGGGAAAAGCGTTATCCTTTTCCACCAGAATTGGTGAAGCTGTGGTCTGTCCCTCCGGACGTCGATACCCCTGTACTAGGACTCTCCAGCTCGGCTATGGTACAATCTGCTGAGACCACTGTCCCCAAAGATGGGGAAGATCGCAGGATTGACCAATACGCTCGACATGGTTTTATCTATTCCGGGTCAGCATTGCGCCCGGTATGTGCTTCAGCCCTTCTTCTATTGCCAATTAAGTCCCTAATTCAGGGGCTATATGAGGATCTTGATCCCGCTTGCAAACAGTTCACTGCACTTAAGCAGTGTGAATCTTTTGTGGCTTATGTCCTGGCCGCTCAGGACGATGCGCTGACTATGAGTAGCAAGGCGGCAGCTATGCTGGTGGCTATTCGCAGGTCAGTATGGCTGCGTCAGTGGTCAGCAGACACGGCTTCCAAAA
This sequence comes from Gastrophryne carolinensis, assembly GCA_027917425.1. NCBI lineage: Eukaryota > Metazoa > Chordata > Amphibia > Anura > Microhylidae > Gastrophryne > Gastrophryne carolinensis. The sequence goes on from CM051238.1 coordinate 41,322,226, forward strand.
AAGTACTCACAGCTCTCCCCTTTTTGGGGTTGCGTCTGTTTGGGGAGAAAATTGATTCAGTCGCAAAAGATGGTAAGATGCCACAACGCAAAAGGCCTCGTGGTCCCTTCAGGGGGACAACTTCCGGTAGGCCTTCCTTTCAAAGGTTCGGAGCGGGCAAAGGTACGTCCTTTCCCGCTACCAGTGGCGCAGGTTGGACTCGGGGGAGGGGCCGTGGCCGGCACACTCAGTCCTGGGGCACCAAGCCCAAGCCTGCTGATAAGCTCACTCAGCAATGAGGGGCTGCCCTCACCCGTGCGGGTGGGGGGACTATTGCGACACTTCTACCATTGGAACCATGTGGTTCTAGGCAGATGGATCCAGGAGGTAGTGTCGACAGGTCACAACCTGGAATTCGAGTCTCACCCTCCCTCGCGGTCCATTCAGGGGTCGGTTCATCCCGGCCTGAACTCTCATCAAGACGGAGTGTGTCTTTCTTTTGCCCAAATTCGCACAAGAACACTTCAGCTATTTCTGCTAGCGTGTTGGGTCCAGCAACCTCTGTTGTTGGATCAGTCCTTCCAATTGTCCTCCTGTGGTGATTGGTCTCGACCAATCTTGTATAGGGCAGGTCTTTCCTGACCCTCCCTTGGAGAGGTGTCACCACGGACACCAGTCTGTCGGGATGGGACAGATTCTGGAACGAGCTGCGGCTTCAGGGGCAGTGGAGGCCCCACTTACCCATCAGAGAAATGTCCCTGATCCAGACATGGGCAGTGTTCCATGTTCCCTGTCTCTCGGCGGTTTACATTCCAGAGGTGATGGAACAGGTAGCGGACCGGTTGAGCAAGTGCTCTCCCCGTCTGGAAGAATAAGCTCTCCATCCTCGGGTGGTTCTCTTATTGTGTCTCCAATGGGAGACTCCGGAGGTGGACCTGTTGGCCCCTCATCACTATCACAGGCTCCCGAGCTTCGTGCCACTCTCCCGGGATCCTCTGGCTCTGACAGTGGACATCAGGTCCCTGAACTGAGGAGCTCTGGGATTTCTATACCTGTTTCCTCCGTGGCCCTTGCTGGGCAGAGTTCTTCAGAAGTTGGCTCTGGAAAGGGTGTACGCCGTTCTCATGGCCCCAAAGTGGCCAAAACGAATAGGGTTCGCAGACATCGTTTGGCTGGCAGTGGACCAGTTCATTCTGCCTCTTCGGCCCGATCTGCTCACTCAGGGTCAATTGTGTTACCCCAATTTACCAGCGCTGGGTTTGATGGCCTGGCGGCTGAAACCTCCATCCTGAAGGAGGAGGGTCTTTCTGATTCAGTCATTAAGACTCTGATCAGTGCCCGGAAGAAGTCTTCTTCCGTCACCTACTATAGGACTTGGAAAGCCTATATCACTTGGTGTGAGATAAGATCTTTTACTTGTAGGGTCCTTTCGGTCCCCAGGATTCTGGAGTTTTTACAATCAGGGCTGGACTCTGGTCTCCAGCTAAGTACATTGAAAGGGCAGGTCTCTGCCTTATCTGTCTTTTTTCAGAAGCGTGTTGCGTTTAAACCTTTAGTTAAAACTTTTTTCCAGGGGGTTACGCATGTGCGGCCTCCCAGGAAACCATTACTCCCTGTTTGGGATTTGAATTTGGTTCTTTCGGCTCTTCAGGCTCCTCCTTTTGAGCCTTTGCAAGATATTGCTTTGTCTACCCTGACTCAGAAGATTGTCTTCTTGGTAGCGATCACTTCTGTCCGGCGTGTCTCAGAATTGGCGGCCTTAACTATCCAGGCGCCCTACTTCGAGAGGCATCAGGATAAAGTGGTCTTTCGGTTCAAGCCAGACTTTCTTCCTAAGGTTGTTTCTGCTTTTCATTTGAACCAAGATATTGTTCTTCCCTCCTTGTGTCCTAATCCTAAGAATGACAAAGAGAGGGTTTTGCATTGTTTGGATGTAGTACGCTGTGTTAAGTACTACTTGATTATCACGTCTCCTTTCCGTAGGACGGATTCCTTTTTTGTTGTGCCCCATGGGCCTAAGAAGGGTTTGGCACCAGCCAAATCTGCCATTAGCAAGTGGATACGTCAGGCCGTTACTGCGGCCTATTCTGCTAAGGGAAGAGTTCCCCCTTTTCGTATTACTGCTCATTCCACTCGCGCTGTTGGGGCGTCTTGGGCTTTTCAGCACCAAGCTTCTGTGAAACAGGTTTGTAAGGCCGCCACTTGGTCTTCTGTTCACACCTTTTCTAAGTTTTACAAAGTTGATGTGCGGGCCTCAGCGGATGCTGTTTTTGGCCGCAAAGTTCTGCAGACTGCAGTCATTTAAGTTATGCTTCACCTGGCCTTGAGATGCCCTTCCCTTGTGGACACTGCTTTTGGATGTCCCATTAAGTGATGAATATTTAAGAAGTGAAGCGGGGTGTGTGGCACACCAAGAATAATACCATTTTGTGAGTACTCACCTGAAAAATGGATATTGTTGGTGTGCCACACACCCCGCTTCACACCCGCCCTTTTCGGTATTACCGAAGCATTTATATGGTGAAGCCCTTTTTTATTTATATCAAAATTGATTTTGGAGGTTACTGGTGGAATACTGGTACCTTGTATTACTGCTTTTTGAATATACTGGTGATTGAAGGGAGGTACCAGGTATATATAGGCCGGAAGGGGGCTCGTTACAAGACTTCCTCTCTGCACTACGTCACCTGCGGTGGATTAACCCATTAAGTGATGAATATTTAAGAAGTGAAGCGGGGTGTGTGGCACACCAACAATATCCATTTTTCAGGTGAGTACTCACAAAATGGTATTTTTCACATTTGCAGGGCATCCCAGTTGCTTTTTTAGGAATTATGAAGTGGCCCTAAGTATTTTTATATTTTTGGACTGCTTTAAAGTGGACCTAAACCCACAACAATCGGCCCAGGTCAGCGCGCGCGGAGCCGCTCACCTTAGATGAAGGGACGTCAGTGGATCCGAGTGCACTGATTGGACGAGCAGCCACGCATGCGCCGTAGGACCGGGAGGAGGTGAGTTGGTTTCGGCGATCTGGGGAGTTTCATACAGCAGAGCATGCCCGATCGGATAGTCAAAATCCTGGGTTTTGGTCCACTTTATTAGCTCAGTAGATGGCCTAATTGTCGCTTTCTCTGGTTTTTAGTGAAATGTATTGGCTGCATAAATTCCCTTTATGCGTTCCCACATTCATGCCAGATAGTTAGACTTTGCAACTTTCCCTCAAGCCAAAAATCTTTTCTGAGCAAATTTCTGTAGCCGTCATCTGAAGTGCTCACATTGCATCAATCTGGACATTGGAAGCTGCACCGATCTATTTATTCTAAGTATACAGCACGTCCTGTTCCAGAAGATATTCCTTACACTTGGGATATACTCCAGTAGTTGGCTCTGGACTGCAGAGACAGAAAAGTGGCTCCTCCCCAGCCCCATATATACCCGGGACCCCCACAAAATCCCCAGTTCTTCTCTGCAGTCCTGGCTGCGATGACTAGAAGATGGCTCTCTCTACTCGCAGGTGAGCGGGGCTATTAGGAGCGGCCCTGTAGGACTATTCCCACCCGTTTCCTTCTAATGCCTCCCAGCTCATGCTGCTCTTATTCGGGTGAAGGTAGGCAGCACCGCTGTCAGGTGCTAAGGAGCGCTGCTCCAATCGCAGTCCCCCACCAAAGGGTAGGCGGTATAGGCCCATGGTGAGCCTTATGGGATGCCCCTCCCGCATTTTATGCCCCTCGCCCGGTTGGCCGTTGCTTCCCCCTCGCTCTCCCTTGTAGTTCTCGTGGGGGGGGGCGGGGGGCGCATGTCTTTGCTATATATTATGTCTTGTGTTGGATCCCTGTTGAATTGATTGCACTGGTTTCTTTTGCCGCCGCTGCACGTTTGTACTGCTCTCCGTGGTCGATGGCGACATCGCCATCATTGGCTGGGCGCGTTTTCGTGCTCTTCGGGGGGGGGCAGGCCTTGCGGATGACGCGTTTTGCATCACTGTCTCTGCGGCCCGCCCCTCGAGGTATATGCGGACGCCATTTTAATTCTCTGCTGCGTGTGCCTGGCGTCTCATTATCGCGGTCCGTAAGTGCCCCTTCGGGCTGATTTATTTATGTATATATCTGTATTGCATATCGCTTATGGGATCTTTTGCTTATGTCTTGCAGGCGGGTCAAATTTTGTGGTTTCTCCCGGTCCTATCCCCTCTATTTAGTGTTAACTCTTATTGGAGGGCTATTACATACCATTACTCCCACTTCCCTAGCGGGTTATTGGGGCATCCCGGATTGCTTTTATTAGCGTCAATCCCTATTGGCCTGTTGTGCCGTGATAATCACCATATGGAGGCTTCTCAGAATAATGTGCTCGGGGTTCCTTCGGGACAAGCCCGGCTGTCTGTGGCGTGTGGGGTATCCCCTATAAGTGATGATGTCAGGGTGTGTGTACCCTGCACCCAGCAGGTACTTGCGCTGCAGTCTGGTTTACCTGCGGCTGGGCCTAGTGCTGCGCCCCCTTTGGCTTCGCCTACCCCCCCACGCTTACACCGGACTCCCAGTGAGGTGCATACCAGTGGGGAGTCTCAACCTGATTTGGCTACCAGGGTAGCCAGCATTGAAAGGCATATTGCTGGTTCTGGTCTGCGTAAGGCTCCTGCTAAGCGGTGGCATCTGGCACCTGGTGTTACTCTCTTTCCTATGGAAGCTGAGGAGTTTTTTGATGTTACTGGATATACCCCCGTGGAAGAAGGGGAATTATTCTCTGATTCAGAATCATCTGAGGATCAGCCCAGGGGTTATGCTGATTCTGGATCTGACCCATGGGCTTCAGATGATACTGACAGACTTTTGGCTCACATTTTTGAAGTACTCTATATCTCTCCTCCTGCCGTGGCCCCGCAGCAGCAGGGGAGCCGTTTCATACTGTTAAGCCACTTTGGAGTTTCCTGAACAAACTCACTTAAATAATCTGATTCTCAAGGAGTGGAAACGGCCTAGCCGGTTTCTCGTGGTAGCAAAGAGTTGGGATAAGAGGTATCCCTTTCCTGCTGAAATGGTTAAACGTTGGTCATGTCCTCCAGAGGTGGATGCACCAGTTCTGGGGTTGTCTAACACATCTGTCATGCATTCCCTGACACTACTACCTTGAGGGATGGGGAAGACAGGCGCATGGATCAGCTGGCTTGCTATGCCTTTGCCTGTGTTGGGACCGCGCTCCGTCCGGTCTGTGCCTCTATCACGGCTGTTGCTATTAAAAGCCTGCTTAGGGGTCTCTTGGATGGGGCCCCTGATGATGCTGGTAGTGAAGAGTATAGAGCTCTTCTGCGTTGTGAGGAATTTGTTGCATATGTTCTCTCTGCCCTGGATGATACCATCAGAATGTGTGGCAGGGCATCTGCCTTGTTGGTGGCGATACGCCGCTCGGTCTGGCTGCGCCAGTGGTCAGCTGACAATGCTGCCAAAAAGGCCCTCACTGGGTTTCCCTTCAAGGGGCTGCGCCTCTTTGGGGAACGTTTGCAAATTACCTCAGCGTAGAAGGCAGCCCCGGTCCTTTCGGGGTTCAGGTGCCTTTTCTCCTTCCTTCAGGAGCTCCAGAATTGGACGGGGAGCTTTGCTGGAGCCCGTGGAGATTTTTGGGGTAGAGGATGTGGCCGCCCCTGGGGTCCCAAGACTAAGCCCTCCCCCAAGCCCCCTCAGGCATGAAGGGGCGCCCTCACCCATCCGGGTGGGGGGGCGGCTTCGGCTCTTGGCTCACGTCTGGAGGTGTCATGTCTCAGACCGGTGGATTCAGGAGGTAGTTTCCTCCGGTTACAAGATAGTTTGCAGCCTGGCCGCCCCCAAGATTCATCAAATCTCGTTTAGCTCAAAACCCCTTGTCAGCCCAGTGTCTCTTCCTGGCTGTCCAAGGCCTTCTAGACCTAGGTGTCATCTGTCAGGTGCCCTTGAAGGAAAGGGGCAAAGGCTATTATTCCAATCTTTTCATTGTGTCCAAAAAGGATGGGTCCATCAGACCTACCCTGGATTTAAAGCTTCTCAACAAGTTTGTCAAATTCAGACACTTTCGCATGGAGACTCTGCGCTCAGCTGTGACCTTCTTACGCCCAGGGGACTTTGACTTCTGTAGACATCAAGGATGCTTACCTTCACGTTCCTATCTTTCCAGGTCATCAGAGGTTTCTCAGGTTCGCTCTGGAGGATCAGCACTACCAATTTGTGGCCTTGCCCTTCGGCCTCACCTCGGCCCCCCAGGGTATTCACCAAGGTGCTGGCAGGAGTGATGGCCCTGCTGAGATCTCAGGGCATTCACATTCTTCCCTACCTGGACGACATGCTTATCGCTTCTCAGTCCTTCCATCAGGCAGAGCTGGACACTCAGCTGGTGGTGTCCACACTGGAGTCATTCGGCTGGGTGATCAATCACCCCAAATCTTCCCTGTCTCCTTCCATGGTGAAGTCTTTTCTGGGCATTATTCTGGATGCAGCTCAGGTCAAGAACTTTCTTCCTCAGCAGAAGGTGGAGGTCCTTCAAGAGAAAGTTCAGCTCCTGCTGTCTTGTCCCCATCCACCCATCAGGCAGGGAATGCAGCTGGTGGGCCTGATGGTGTCCTGCTTCGAGGCATGCTCAGTTCGACATGAGACCTCTTCAGCTTCACCTCTTATCAGTATGGGATCGGGACCCTGTGTCCCTGGATCAGGTGTTTGTCTTGTCCCCTCAGGTCAGGCGGTCTCTAGTGTGGTGGCTGGTCTCAAGGAACTTGCTGGGGGGCAGGTCCTTTCTGGCCCCCTGCTGGGAGACTGTCACCACGGATGCCAGTCTGACAGGTTGGGGGGAATTCTGGGTCAGGGGGGCCCTCAGGTGGCCCATGCCCCTATCAACATTCTGGAATTGAGGGCAATCAGGTTGGTTCTCGCCCACTTAACCCCACACCTGAGGGGTCAGGCTGTTCAGGTCCGCTCAGACAACCAGAAAGCGGTTGTCTACATCAATTATCAGGAGCAAGAGGGCCCTCAAGGAAGTGTCCCTGATACTGTCCTGGGCGGAGGAAAATGTTCCCAGCATCTCAGCTGTGTACATCCCGGGGGTGGAGAATCTGGAGGCAGACTCTCTGAGCAGGGGGACCTCTCGTCTGGGAGAGTGGAGCAGGGTGTTTCGCTCCCTGTGTCACCGCTGGGGTCAGCCGGACATGGATCTATTTGCGTCCCATCACAATCACAAGCTTCCAGTCTTTGTGTCTCTGTCCCAGGATCCTCTGGCCTTGGCCACGGATGCCCTGGCAATGTCTTGGACGAGGTTCCAGCTCCTGTATGTGTTTCCCCCGTTTCCACTGCTGGGCAGGGTGCTGCGCAAGATAGTTCAGGAAGGGGTGCCAACCATCCTGGTGCCCCCTGTTGGCTAAGAAGAGTGTGGTTCGCAGACATCGTGCAGTTGGCAGTAGATCAGTATGCTCTGCCACTGGTTCCAGATCTGCTGACTCAGGGACACCTACGCCACCCCAATTTACAAACGCTGGCTTTGACGGCCTGGCTGTTGAAACCTCCATCTTGATGGAAAAAGGGCTGCCTGCCTCGGTGGTGAATACTATGATCAGGGCTAGGAAGAGGTCCTCTTCTTCCATCTATTACAGGGTCTGGCATACTTACATTGACTGGTGCAAGTCCCAATCGCTTCCCTGTCGTGTGTTTTCTATTTCTAGGATTCTGGAGTTTCTCCAACATGGTTTGGATCTGGGTCTTCAGCTCAGTACTCTAAAGGGTCATGTGTCTGCTTTAGCTATTTTCTTCCAAAGATCCTTTGCTCAGCATCCCCTGGTTAAGACCTTTTTCCAGGGGGGTTACTCACGTGCGTCCCCCACGTAAGCCTATGTTACCAGTCTGGGACTTGAATTTGGTCTTATCTGCCCTGCAGGGGGGTCTCCTTTTGAGCCCTTGCAAGGGGCTCCTTTGTCCATTCTTACGCTTAAGGTGGTCTTTTTGGTGGCTATCACTTCTGTTAGGTGTGTTTCTGAGTTGGCGGCGCTTTCCATCAAGCCTCCTTGTTTTGAGAGACACCAGGACAAGGTGGTGTTTCGTTTTAAGCCAGATTTTCTACCTAAGGTTGTTTCTGCCTTTCATCTCAATCAGGACATTGTTTTGCCTTCTCTGTGTCCTAATCCTAGTAACCCTAAGGAAAGAGTTTTGCATTCTTTGGGCGTAGTCAGAACTCTGAAGTTCTATTTGGTGGCTACCAATTCAGGAAGACTGATGCTTTTTTGTGCTTCTGTCTAGACCTAAGAAAGACCTGGCTCCGGCTAAGTCCACTATCAGCAAGTAGATACATCAGGCTGTGATACAGGCCTACTCTGCTAAGGGGAAGGAGCCTCCCTTCCACCTTACTGCTCATTCTACTGGTGCTATTGGTGCCTCTTGGGCTTTTCAGCACCAAGCTTCTGTTGAACAAGTTTGCAAGGCCGCTACTTGGTCTTCTGTTAATACTTTTTCTAAGTTTTACAAGGTTGATGTTAGGGCCTCAGCGGATGCTGTTTTTGGCCGCAAGGTTCTGCAGGCGGCAATGGTTTAAACTGTCTGCTGTTACTTTTGGGGATCCCACCCTACTTTACGGACACTGCTAATGGATGTCCCAAATGTAATGAATATCTTCTGGAACAGGACGTGCTGTATACTTAGAATAATACAATTCTGTGATTACTCACATGTAGAATTGGTATTATATGTATACAGCATGTCCTGTTCCACCCCACCCTTGTTATCATTATCTTTAGTTACCTCTTTATGGTGATTGTTCTTATGTTCAAATTTTCATATAATGGTTATTGTTCTCCCGGTCTCTTGCTAACTGTTTTTCAATACTGGGGATTTTGTGGGAGGTCCCGGGTATATATGGGGCCGGGAGGAGCCACTTTTCTGTCTCTGCAGTCCAGCGCCATCTACTGGAGTATATCCCAAGTGTAAGGAATATCTTCTGGAACAGGACGTGCTGTATACATATAATACCAATTTTACAGGGGAGTAATCACAGAATTGTATTATTGAATTCATAGAAGTAAAATGGGTCCACCGTTCATCCGCTGCCTCTCTTCCAACCCTCGGCCCGAGCAGCAGGGCGCTATTGTTGGCTCAGCAGTGGCCCGGTTTTCAAAGAAAAACGGACTTTGCCCCTGCGGAAGCCACGCCCCATGGCATTTTGAGAGTGCCTATTGGCTCTCTCAAAAGTACCGCTGTAACGAGGGTGCAGCCGGCTGGCTGCATCCCCAGCACACTGTTCGGATGCGTGTGGTCTTGTGCTTAGCCATTCCAAAAGGCTGGGTGTGGTAGTGCGCATGACCGCAGAGGAGCTGGTGATGTGGCCTCTAGAGGAATCGCATTGTGGGACTTGCCAGGACCGGGTAAGATCACCTGCGCCCCAGAGGGTTTCACACAGGGTAGGCTAGTTGCCAGGTCTGAAATCGCAGGTTCTCCCTGGGGTCTCTGCATGCCCCCTGAGCCTTCTACAGAGGGGGTGTGCCAAGGCTGTCCTGGCACACTTACTCTGTTGCAGTAAATGGAGTGAGCCTGCTCTGTCACTGTGACTGGCATTGGGGTGGTTCTCTGTCGGCAGTGAACAGGTGCATGTGCCCAATTAGTGGGCACCATGCAGACTTTGGATCTTGATCTCAGAACTCAGTAAATCTCTCTGCATTGGAGTAAGACACAGCAGCTTTGAGGAACTAACGGTGCGTTTACTATTTTTTGACTTTTAGCCCCTCCAGTCCCTAGAAGTAGGGAGTGGAAGTGGGAAACAAAATTGCTTGGGTTAGATCCGCTGTCAGTTTTGTTGTGAAGTGACAGCACTATGGGCCCTGTTATAGGGGTTCCTGTTCTTTAAGCCCATTCTGTCAAAAACCTAAAAAAAAGCCATACTATCCCCTGCAACATCCTACCCCTGTTGCACACAAATATCCCGGGTCTCATGATCAAGTCCTGCACCATACAGACTGACTTCCATGCATCGGCAATACAGGATTTGAATGGTCTTGGCCTGTTTGATGTATTGAGCACGTTCATTTCATTTATTGCAATAGTGAGCATTTGCCTGCAGCACATTATTCTCGGTCCTGTTCTTAAAGCGGACCTTCACTCTGAATAAGAGTCTATCTTATATGTTTCCCACACCCTGTATATACAAATTGTCCACATTAAAAATCATCCTACCTGCATCTACTGCATGTTATGAGCCTTTAAACATCCAAGATGGCGGCTTATGGAAGCCGCCATCTTATCAGGCAGCCTGCAAACAGGAAGTGCCTTCTGACTGTGGTGTTCTGCATTCTGGGATTGCTGACCTTTACCTGACCCCAGCTCTGCTCTGTCTGAGCAAAGCACAGCTATAACCCGCCCCCTGTACTTTATCCCACTCTCCTCTCCTCAGTAAGTGTGATGCGGCGGCGGCGCCCGTATCCTAAATTCCTGAACAGAGTTGTAGCCCAGTGGGGGAAAGAATAATAAGTTAGTGACTAAAAACGTAAAATATATTAATTTTAGATGCTGGGGAATCGTTTTTTAAGAGTTTGGGCTTTTCATTAAATCGCGCTGAAAGTCCGGTTTAAAAAAAAAAAAAAAAAAAACTCCATCTGTGCCAAGACTGCCCTGTGTAGGTGCGCCACCAAATTCCTGTGTTCCTGTGTGTGAACAGTTCCATTCAACATAAAGGGGTGGTGGTGCGTGCTTCCTATCAAAGATAACGGGGTGCTTGTATTAATCACCTGGCTTGGCTAAATCACAAGGTGAGCATTCTAGAACAAGACCCAGAAAAATGTGCCGCAGGGACGGAAAAGGCAAAAAATGGTCATTACTACAGAAGCACCTGCTTAGATTAAAACAGAAAAAAAACTAGGATATAGTTTTTCCAGGTTTTGTTTAGTGCCCCTGGGGCATGCCAAATTGGGATGCCCTGCTATGTAAACCCCCCATTCGCCCAGTAAAACTTAGCTTTCCTCAGTCCAACAGAGCATGCGCAGGCTTTTGTCCAGTCAAAGGCCTTTGCCTTTTTTACATTCTTCAGCAAAGGGTTCCCCAGCGGCGCACATGCACCGCCCACAGACGCAGAAGAAGTGGCCGCTCCCCAATGAAAACAAGAGGCGTTTGCCTAAGGGCAAACAGCTCTGATTGGACTAGAGCCAGCCCTTGGGCAATTGGCGCGGGTAAAGGTGGGTGATTACCAGCTCCCTGGGGGGTGGGGGGGTGGGGGGGGTGTTCACACAGCAGGGCATCCTGATTCAGGCCTGCTGTGATACAACTGTAGCTTGCTCGGCTCCTTCAATCTGGGAAAGGGGCTGACTATTTTGGACTGTGGCCATGGAGGAATGGAATGGGGCAGGGGCAAATGGAACAGGCTTGAGGTGATCGTCTTGATGCCTTATTTTGCCTTTGTCTGGGCTGTCCCTTTAAAATTAGGCAGAAGATATTTAAAGGCACTGTGCACCCCACAACAACAAGACGGCAGCTTACCGGATGCCTGTTTTTTATGCCTCTCCATTTCCTGCAGTACAGGTTAGAAGCTGTAGTAGGGCTTCTTTCAGTATCATTCTTTCAGGGCCATGCAAAAAAGCGATCATGAAAAGCCACAGTGGACCTGCAGTGGAGCATGTCAATGACTCTTAATGCTGCACTATGACATGCTCTTACCAGCTCATCCACGGCTGATAAATTGAGGTGAAAATGGTCTTTGCTTAGAATTCATGAGCTATTTACATATTATCTTAGATTTTCCCTATATCCAGTCCAGGTCGTTCCAAAGTGATGACATGTGGGTATTCCGCCCCCAGGGGGCGCTCGACTGCAAGATCAAAGGTTGTCTCTCCTCCCGGCCCCCTATAAAAGCAGGTGCGTCTCTATCATTTCCCATTGTTCATCTTGCAGTCTGGCTGCCGAAGATCGTTGGATACTCTCTCCTGGATTTTGGAAGCTAAGCAGGGCCTCCTAGCCCATCGGCCACTGCGGACCCTATTACCACTGAGCCCGTGAGACCCTTTATTGCCTCCCAGCCGCGGCTGATCGGGACTGTGACGGTAGGGAGAACGCCGGGGTCAGGCCTTTTGAGCCACAGACCCTGATTAATGGGTAGCCGGCCATAGGCTGATGGTGAGCCTACTGGGTGGGGGGGGGGGGAGGGGAACCACATTATGCCTACTGGCCTCATATCCCTCCCTGTCCCACAAGCTTTATTGTTGCTGTGAACGTGTTTTTCACTTTACTTTTACTGTGTGCGCGCGCTTATACTTACCTCCCTCGCTCCCTCGAGTCTGGCTTCCAGCTCTCCTCTCCCGCCATCTTGACTGGCTGTTACACTGTGAGGAGGGGGGGGTGGGGGACGGGATGCCGCTCGCGCGGTCTGGGCTGACAGGTGGCAGAGGTGCAGCCGCGTGGTGCGCGCCGCACGGTCTGTGTGCGGGGGCCCCCCTGCGGCCTTTGTCTTCTCCATTGTTTCTGGGCAGGCCATCTCCTCTTGGTGGGCGGGCGCTCGTTTTGCGCCGCCCGGGGGCGGGGGCGCACGATGACGTTCTTCGCATCACCGCCGTGCGGCCCGCCCCTCGAGGAACGTGCTGCGTGGTCGGCTGGCTGTGCCATCTTGCCCTGCTGCTACTGCCCTCCTGCCTGGGACCCCTCCATTTTGCTTTATGCTGCTATCGGTGTCGTGAGTCCCCCTAATTATTATGATTATTATTATTGATTTTTGTGCATGTGCTTGTGGGATACTAATGGCCCTCTTGTTTTGTGTCTTTTAGGTGTGCCCATTGATTGAGGGTTGTGGTTCCTCCCGTCTCCCCACCCCCCCTCTCCCTTTTATTAACAGGGATCACATAAGCGGGATTATATAAGAGAGATAATTAGGCTTGGACCATCAGTGCTTTGTAACCTGCTTACAAATTTGTTTCTAATCACCATAATGGAGGCATCTGGGGATAGTGAGCTAGGGGCCCCATCTGGGCGGGTGAAGCTCTGCCCCTTGTGCAGTGCAAGCCCTCTGGGCGGATTCAGCACTGCTTGTGCCACTTGCGCCAGGAGTGTCCTTTTGAACCATGATCGGGCGGGCGTACCTGCCCCTAGACCTTCATTGCCTGCGGCCTCTCCAGAACCCCCGCTTCTGCACTCAGCCCCCAGTGAGGGGGAAGCCAGCAGGGGGTCCCATGTTGATTTGGCATACAGGGTGGCCAGTCTTGAGAGACAGGTCTCGCGAACGGCCCCTAAGAAGGCCACGGGTAAGAAACGGCACATCGAGCCTGTTTACTCGGATAATGAAGATGATCTTTTTGATGATCTGGGCTCTGTGGAGGAAGGTGAGTTTGCCAGATGACTCCCGTTACACGGTGGATTATTCTAACAAGCTACCGTCTGTGCCTAACGGCCTGGATAGGCGGTATCCCTTCCCTGAGGAGCTGGTCCGGCTATGGTCTCGTCCTCCCGAGGTGGATTCCCCTGTATCGGGGTTGTCCAACACTACTGTTATGCCTTCACCTGATACCGCTTCCTTACGTGATCCAGCTGACAAGCGCATGGATCAACTGGTCTGTCATGCCTTCATTTTTGCTGGTGCCTTGTTTCGTCCTGTGTGTGCCATGGCTATTGTCGCCATGGCTATTGTCTCCCTGGCCATCAGAAAGAGAAGGTGAGACGCCTTGTGGATAGCGTCAAGACTCGCAAGCGGGCGGAGGAGTATAAAGACCTCAAGGCTTGCGTGGATTTCATTGCCTTTGTAGTCTCTGCCATGGATGATGGTGTCCGACTTGGGGCCAGGGTTTCGGCCCTGCTTGTTGCACTTCGCTGATCGCTCTGGTTGCGGCAGTGGTCGGCTGATGCTCCAGCCAAAAAGTCGCTCACTAGTATCCCCTTCGTGGGGCACAGGTTCTTCGGGGAGCGTCTGGACCTCCTGATCAAGGATGGTAGACTCCCTCAGCGACGGAAGCCGGTACGGCCCTTTCTGCGCTCCTCTGCCTATCTCTCCTTTCGAGGAGGAAGAGGCTCTTCATTTTCAGGTGGCCGCAGAGATACCTGGGGTAGAGGTAGGTCCCGAGGCCGACCTAATCCCGCATGGGGAGCCAAGTCCAAGCCCCCTGCCAAGTCCCCTCAGGCATGAAGAGGTGCCCTCACCCATCCGGGTGGGGGGACGGCTTCTGCTATTTGCTCATATCTGGAGACGGCGCGCCTCGGATCGGTGGGTTTAGGAGGTGGTGTCCTCCGGTTGAAAAATGGAGCTGGCAGTCAGACCGCCCACAAAATTTCTTCGGTCTCGGATATCCCAGAACCCATTGAAGGCACAGGGCCTGAGAATGGCCGTGCAACACCTCCTGCTGTTAGGTGTGATTTGTCCTGTACCTCGTCAGGAGCAGGGCCATGGTTTCTACTCCAATCTGTTCACGGTTCCCAAGAAGGACAGAACGTGGAGGCCTATCCTGGACCTGAAGGGTCTCAACAGGTTTGTCAGAGTCGGACATTTCCGAATGGAAACCTTTCGGTCCGCAGTGAGTTCGCTTTGGCCCGGTGACTTCATGACCACGATGGACATCAGGGATGCTTATCTGCACATCCCGATATTCCAGGGGCATCAGAGGTTCCTGAGGCTTGCTTTGGAGGATCAGCATTACCAGTTTGTGGCACTGCCATTCGGGGTATCCTCAGCCCCCCGTGTTTTCACCAAGGTGCTGGCGGGCATCATGGCTAGCCTGAGGAAAGCGTTCGTGTGCTGCCCTATCTGGACGATTTGCTGATTGCGGCTCAGTCTCTTCAGCAGGCCGAGAGCGATACCCGGACGGTGTTGTCCACTCTCGAGGATTTCGGCTGGGTAGTCAACTACCCAAAGTCTTCTATCACTCCCTCAACAGTGAGGTCCTTCCTGGGCATGACGATAGACACCTTTCAGGTCAAGGTCTTTCTGCCACAGCAGAAGGGGCCTTCATACGCAGGTGCAGGCCTTGCTTTGTTGTCAGCGGCCATCGATCCGGCTGGGGATAAGATTGGTGGGCCTAATGGTGTCATGCTTCGAGGCCATGCCCTTCGCCCCAATTTCACGAGACCTCTTCAGTTGAACCTGTTGACCGGATGCAGGAGTCGCTGGAACAGGAATTTTCACTGTCCCCCCTGGCCAGGCAGTCCCTCTTGGCCAGGCAGTCCCTCTTGTGGTGGCTGGACTCCAGGAACCTATTGGTGGGCAAGTCCCTTCTGACTCCCTGGTGGGAGATGGTTACCACGGATGCCAGTCTGACCGGCTGGGGAGGAGTTTGGCAGACGCAGAAGATCCAGGGTCAGTGGGGTCCGCAGGAGAATTGCTTACCCATAAATCTCCTGGAGCTGAGAGCGATCCGGTTGGTGCTTCTTCGCTTGACTTCCCATTTAAGGGGTTGTGCGATCCAGGTTCGTTCGGACAATCAGACGGCTGTCGCCTACATCAATCACCAGGGCGGTACTCGGAGCAAGCAAGCCCTCAAGGAGGTGCCCCAGATTCTGACTTAGGCAGAGGAGAATGTTCCCTGCATCTCAGCGGTTTACATCCCTGGGGTAGAAAACCAGGAGGCAGACTCGAGCAGGAGCGCTTCATGCCTGGGGGAATGGTCTCTCAGCAACAAGACCTTTCACGCTCTGTGTCTCCGCTGGGGTCAGCCGGACATGGACCTTTTTGCATCCAGACACAATCACAAGCTCCCAAGGCTCGTCTCCCTTTCAAGAGATTCTCTGGCTGTTGCCACAGACGCTCTGGCAATTCCCTGGACGGAGTTCAGGCTCCTTTATGCATTCCCATAGTTTCCACTCCTGGGCCGAGTGCTGCGCAAGATAGCCCAGGAAGGGGTACCAACCATCCTGGTGGCTCCTCGCTGACCGAGAAGGAGTTGGTTTGCGGACATAGTTCAGATGTCAGTGGATCGCTACATCATGCCCGACGACCCAGGACTTCTCACTCAGGGGTCGCTGACTTTGTCGCTGGCTTTGACGGCCTGGCTATTGAAACCTCAATCATGACGGAGAAGGGGCTGTCGGCCACGGTTGTGCATACCATGATACAGACACAGAAGTCGTCTTCTTTCATGATATACTACAGAGTCCAAGAGTCTCCCTTGCCGCACATTCTCTGTTTCTAGGATTCTGGAGTTTTTACAACAGGGCTTAGACTTGGGTCTCCAGCTGAGCACCCTCAAGGGCCAGGTCTCGGCCTTAGCCATCTTTTTCCAGAGATCCATTGCCAATCATAGGTTGATCAAGACCTTTTTCATGGTGTCACCCATGTCCGTCCACCGCGTAAGTCAGTAATACCGGCGTGGGACTTAAATTTGGTACTTTCTGCTCTTCAGGGTCCTCCCTTTGAGCCTTTGTGCGATGCTGCATTGTCTATTTTGACTCTCAAAGTGGTCTTTTTGTTAACGATCACCTCGGTGCGTCGCGTGTCAGAGCTGGCCTCTTTGTATGAAGCCTCCCTACTTTGAGCGGCATAAGGATAAGGTGGTTTTTTGCTTTAAACCTGATTTTTTGCCTAAGATCGTTTCTCCCTTTCACCTTAATGAGGAAGTTGTCTTACCTTCCTTGTGTGCAGCACAGACTACTTCTAAGGAAAGGACCCTCCATGCCTTGGATGTGGTCAGAGCCATTACGTATTACCTGGTTGCGACTGAATCCTTCAGGAAATCGGATTTGCTCTTTGTCCTAACAGAGGGCTCTAGGAAAGGTTTGCCATTAGCCAAGTCCACTCTCCGTAAGTGGATCAGACAGGCGGTGGTGCAAGCATATTCTACCAAGGGGGAAGGAACCACCTTTTCGTATTACCGCTCATTCTACTAGAGCTATTGGTGCTTCCTGGGCTGTTCAGCACCAGGCATCAGTTGAACAAGTTTGTAAGGCCACCACTTGGTCTTCAGTTCATACCTTTACCAAGTTTTACAAGGTTGATGTTAGGGCCTCAGCTGATGCTGTCTTTGGCCGAAAGGTGCTTCAGGCGGTAGTGAAATGAACTACATGCTGTTCCGCACTGGGGTCCCACCCTAATGGACACTGCTTTTGGATGTCCCACATGTCATCACTTTGGGATGACCTGGACTGGATCTAGGGAAAAATACAATTCTGTGAAACTCACCTGTAGAATTGTTTGAGTATATCCAGTCCAGGTCGTCCCACCCCGCCCTTGTTCATTATCTTCTGTTTGCCTGTTATGGTGATTACCATTTTTATTCTTGGACTTGTTGTCCTTAAGATTTTTTGTTGGAGAGAGAGTACATGCTGAAGCTATGTGAAGTAACATGGTTTCTCGGCCTCCCAGCCTGTCTCCTCTTTACTGCTTTTTAACCACTGGGAAATGATAGAGACACCTGCTTTTATAGGGGGCCAGGAGGAGCGACAGGTTTTGATCTTGCAGTCGAGCGCCCCCTGGGGGCGGAGTACCCACATGTCATCACTTTGGGATGACCTGGACTGGATATACTCAAAAACAATTCTAAAGGTGAGTTTCACAGATTTGTATTTTTGAGATGCTTTGAAATGGCTCATTTTATAATTTTCCCAATTGGTATAAGGGTAGAGAAAGTTTGTGTGTGCCTGGACAGGGACTTTAATTGAAGAAGCCTCTTACCATCTTCCCTCTTTACTGATTCATTTAATCTTACCATCCTCTGTAGATCTGACCTCCTTCCCTTTGTCTGAGATATGTGGTTGCCTATGTTGGTCTTTTGAGGTGTAATATAACACAAGTGTAAGGATGTGCCTGGTGCTGCAAAGTATTGTCCTTGCTTAGATTCTCCAGGGAGTTTCGGGTGACCCAGAGTGAGGAAAGCTACAGAAGTTGATTGATTACTGACCACTGATGATGGGTAGAATGGAGCTTTAATACCATCAGGATGTCACGTGTGCCCACTCTTAATGGCTGCTAGTAATGAATATTTTGACATTAAACACACTGATTAAGCAAGGCCACACAATGTTGGTCTACTACGAATCTTTAGAACGGAGTTTGCAATATACTAACTGAACATAACTGTCCAGCAATAAATGTGGAGTATGTCTATTTTCAACATAAATATTTCAACTTGACCTTAAATTGGATAAAGCCATGACCAGATGCTGCTTTAAGATACTGAGTTATAAGACGTGATGGCAAACTGCATGTCTTACCACCATTTATTTTAGAATTTTTTTTTTCTTGGAAGATAAGCGATTCCTCCTCCTGTTCCTCAATCTTGTCAGCCAAAGCTGGAGGGATGCTAATTTACCCCAGAGAGCGCAACTTGGTATTAGGCAGAGAATTATTTTCTTAAAGAGGACCAACACCCAGGGGTGATCGGCCCGGAAATCTATAAGATTCCCGGGCCGATCACCTCCCACCCCGCGGGACATCCGAGATCGGGATGTCCCGCGGGGTGAAACCCCCCAGAAACCCCAAAAACACCTTACCTGATCCGCCGCCGCCGCCTCCCGCGCACCCCTCCAGACGTGCGCGCGCCCGCGCCGGCCCTCTGTGAATGGCCGGCGGGGGCGCGCGCGCGCCGAGAGTGACGCGCGGGAGGCGGCGGCGGCGGAAGCGGCCTGGACGTTCCTGATCCCCGCCTGGACGTTGGCGGGGATTGGCTGCGGCGCTCACGTGGGAGCGTTGAGAGGTGAGTTTTTTGGGGTTTCTGGGGGGTTTCACACAGCGGGGCACCCCCGATCGGGGTGCCCCGCCGAAGTGGACCAAAACCCAGGATAGTCAAAATCCTGGGTGTTGGTCCACTTTAAACAGAAAGCATTTTTTTAGGCATACAATCTAAGGATAATAGGATTGGTATGGAAAGTGTGAAATGTTCTTCAGTGTTCATTTTTATGTAAGCCTTTCACAACCAAGTTATAGTGTCAACAGAAGTAGGAACTGTTGTACCCACTGACTATAATGCAATTGCTGCAACATTTTCTGGAGGAGGATGGATGTGTCCCCAGTCTTGTGATCTGCAAAACATTTTTTGTATTCCTTTCAGAAATGCTTTTCTGTACTCCTTTTTTTCCTATTCAGAAGGCACCTCCATGCTTTTGGCATAGAATATGGTATTACTTTAGGTCTTCGCAACAGTTGGGTATCTCTCGATATTGTAGCTTCATTTTCTACTTCTTTCTGCCTAGTAACTGTACCCCCTGGACTTCTACTCTGGGTAGCTATGGTGTCATTAGCCTCAAAAATTAATCCTTTTTTATTTTTTTGGTCCCTGAAGGTCAACCCAAGAACCTGAAGGAGTATAGTTTTACTACTATATGGTGATCTCGGTAAATAAAGCCTACACCTGTTAGAAAAAGGATCACCCGTTTTCTGTCACTGTGCACTCTTCCTCCTTGGGTTTTTTGTGACCAGGCTTGGTGGCACCAAAATTTCAGCATCTACCTGGCATCCCTTGGTTTTACAGCTCGGCGTTGCCAGTTTGGTGTGTACTGTGTACAGCTGAGTAGAAGTTGGTTCGGCAGGCAGGTTTTAGCCACAGCTTCCAGTGTACAGGGTATACACACATTGGGCTACCAAGAAAACGGCCTTACTCTGTGTACAAAAATGTGCTTCCTCTGACCCCTTGGCTGGATCTTTAGGAAAACCAGCCTTTTCCGATTTGTTTTTCTAAACTTTTTAAAGTGTGAACAGGAAATTCTCAAGCTGTTCCTCTGTTCCTACTTTTAGGAAAATATTCTATGGACAATATTTGTAATCACAAATATCAATGCTATGATTGTGAGACAATCCATATGCAAGCTGCCAAGCATGTAAGATGGAGCATTATGGTTTGAGGTTGCTACTTGCCTCTAGGCTGGGCACTTTGTGTTCAATGAGGGAACTCTGAATTGAAATACATTTTTATATAAAGCATGTAATATGAACATTGTTTGGGAGGCCAGCAGAAATCCACGACCCTAAGAGAAGAATGATGCAATAAGAGAATTGCCTTAAGTGCCTTTTATTAGTAATCCTGTCTCAGGTGACTAAAAAGGAATTGTGGCTATTCCTTCACTACAGGACCACAATCCTATCAACTCCTAAAACAAAACAAGAATATGTTTTTGCCACAGCTAGGCTTCAATGGGTTGGAGAGAATGAGTAATTTTGCAATTGAAAATATAATAAACAAAGGCAATTTGCTTTCTGGTCCCCCTGGGTGTGGGGTACACAATAAATTGAGCATGAACATTTTCTGTGTTTCATCGTATTATACAAGATTCTTGCCGTTTGTGGTCTTGCACATCGAACAAGGCCTTGATTCCTACAGAGGGACATCAAAAATAGTCCATTCTTTGCTCATGTAAAATATATAGGCAGCCTATCTTACAATAAATAAGTTGCATGCTACCTATTTTATCACTTCTATATTTTCTGCTTACATTCTCTAGTCCATTCCACATGTCCGCTCAGTCTTCTGCCACCCATGAAAACCATACTAGAGCTTCTATTAATGTCCGTCCGCAACAGGCACACCATATTGGTGACTAGATGGGCCTTAACAAGAGCAGATGCAACCCTGCCAGAAGGGTTGGGTCGTATCACCCTGGTTTACAATACTGATCCAATGGTTGTCATTATTAAAGCTATCAGCCTGGCAACTAAGAATTGCATTATTTGTGTGGGTTTGCTGATAACATCTGCCAATAGGTCATCTTCTATATGTCACTCCATAGACAGTAAGATCTTACTATTCATTGCATGGTCCCCAGATTGTAAGTACAAAAGTCTTAAAGGGGCCACAGCACTCAAACCAGTTAGCTTGCTGACCAACCTACAATCAGATTGTAAGTACTATAGAACAAGTACAATAGCATTTTTACCCACCACATAGGTAGTAAGCAGAAAGTTCTGCTGGCATGCCTAATTCGTTTTTTCTTCACACCCTATCTGATTAACAACATTAATCGCCAGTCATAAAAGTACAGTTGACTGCAGCTCATCTGTGATAATTGGTGGTCACAAGAGGATGTCATGGCTTATTTGTTGGAACCATGGATCTAAAACCTCATAGAAGGGGAAGATAGGTGGTGACAAGAACTGGAACCTGTTGTATAATGCATGCTTGCTATGTAGCGCCCTGGTTGGAAAACTGCCAATGAGTGTGCTAAGTTAATGTAAATAGGGAGATTAGGTAATAGTAGCGTATCTGTGTCAGTGGGCAGCAGCAAACACTGTGAAGATGAACCACTATGTAGCAGGGCGATGTCTTTAACCCCGCTATACCTCTAGCAGGGCACGTGCCCGCACCAGGCATTTGTGAATGGCCAGCATGGGCACGCTCCCCGTTAGAGGGTAGCGGGGGATGCGGCTGCGAGCGTGCTAATTGGACGAGAGGCCACGCATGCGCTATAGGAGCGCGAAAGGGTAAGTCAGATCATGAGATCAACATGCATCCTCGATCGGGTTGCCCTGGGGGCAAGGAGCAAAACCTATAGTCAAAATACTGGGTTTTGGTCCACTTTAATGCCCTATTAGAAAAGTAATCTAAATCTGTAGTTCCCCCTTAATCATGGCTCAATTAAATCATTGGGTAGATGGTTGCATGGTGCTGTGGGGAGTTGCAGCATAAAACTGCAGGGCCTGTGTCATGGTATCCTTGTTAAAAGTCTTTACCTAGTTCTAATTACAAAGATAATGTATTGAAAAAACCCATCCTTCGTCTTTTTTTCTTTTACTCCATTCTTAACCTTAAGATATAAGATTAATATCTACTAATAATGTTCACTAAAGTATGCAAGTTTGCTCTGATACCCAATCATCATATTAGTTTTTACACTTGCATCTTTATCCATTCCCATATGTCATGGCCAGGTCCACTTCATATTAGTTTTTACACTTGCATCTTTATCCATTCCCATATGTCATGGCCAGGTCCACTTATTATCTGAATCGGTGCCTCCTGAAAAGGGGGAGGTATATTGGTTTGTCTTAACATAAGCTCCCATTTGTGCATTACTTGTATAAGTATCCTTTATGATGGGATTGACAAGTTCCGCATCCTTTGTAACCATATAAGCTCTATACAGTTTTAAGTACAGAAAGCAACCAACAAACATTTCAACAAAGTGGTGAAGACTTTGCATTTCAGTCCTGTTTCTGTTAACAATTGATCTCAAGCTCCAAAGAGGCTGAGATCCAGTTTCTACTCATGGGTCTGTTTTGTTTTCAGTAGTTAGAAGATTAGATTGTTGAATTGGGTCGAAAAAAATAATTTTGTAAAACTGAGCATCAGACGGATATGAGAATCTGGCCCCCACCTAAGAATTATGTTGTGTTTTATTTAAAATTGACAACTTTTCAATGGCCTGTTGCAAGGTTGGTGCTATATAGGAGTTTCCATCCACTTTGAAACAGTAATTGCCTTTGTGGGGTAAATAAAACCCCTATGGACTAACCCCTATGGAAGGTGTTCACATAATGCACCCCACATTGCCCTAAGCCAATGATCAATGCTCCTTTGTTGGGCGAAAAATGTAACCTAGCGTAACTACCATTTTTTTTATCCTTTGTAACCATCCTGTGTGAACTTTGTGAATAGGCAAGAAAATTGTGCACTTAAAGGATGAGGAATGGGACTGAAGACCAAAATATCAGAAGCCGTGTATCCCTTCTCACCTCTACTGGACACCACTTCTGGCTGTTTCATTTTTTGAAAAAAGTAGCTCTTTAGCACAACTCCTCACCACATAATTGTACAGTTTTTGTTGGGGTTTTTTTGGCATTCTTAATTACTAGATGAGGTCCGTAAAGGAAAATAAATTGTGTGAATATTGTTTCTCACAATGGGTAAACTATCCTAAATGTTGCTGTTTTGTGTTCCCCGGTTCTGCCATCATTGCCCTTTAATTGGCATACATAATCGTTTTTTATCGGTTACGATTATTTCTCTTTAGTCAGATGCAAATTTTTCAAAGATTTTGACAACCCTTTTATTTCCAAACTGCAAATTATTTAAAAAGATTACCTTTTAAACTTAATTTTTTAAAGATTCTAATTGAGACTTTTTTTTCTTTTTATTTCATTCTGGATAAATCGTTCAGATCACAGCAATTCAATAGAGGGTTTAAATATGAAGGAATGGCAGGACGGTCTTAGGGCACTGCTGCCCAACATAAACATCAACTTTGGTGGGCTTCCCAATGCTTCTTCCCCTTCCAACTCCACCCACAGCGCGCAAACGTCCAACACTGCCACAACCAACAGCCTGAACTGGGACTCCCCGGCCAGCTGGATGGACCCCGCCATTATCACAGGTAATCACTTTTCCCTCAGTCGATTTACATTTCAATCATTCTGCAATCAAATCCCTGATTTAAAAAATAGCCTTTTGATTGGCATCTAAAACCAGTTCTAGATTGCCTCCTCTTTGCAATGGACTGGTCAGTATAAAGTGGCTGATTCATATTGAGATTACATTTTTACCATGTTGGTGATTTGATAGAGTAGCAGGAATTGGTAATAAAATATTAGAACTGAAAGGAAAAAAAAACATACTCCACATTTCTTCAACACAGTGCGTTCACCTAGCAAGAAATGTAAGATTGCCCTAGCTCCAGTGCAACCTATTGGTTTTAGGGGACTGAATATCCATAGTGAATGTTGTTTTGGTGATCATAATGGCTTACAAAAGATCTACTGGACCCTATAAGAGAGCACTTCTGTAAGCATGTTTGTCAAGGTCCTCCTTAATCTAGGTCCCGGTTCTGTGTAGTAGTGAGTACTAGCTTTCTTTCTTGAACAGGTTTGCACTTTGAATTATGACTAGCTGTTTGGGTTGTGTAAAGGACTTCTCTGATGGCTTCTCTAAACTGGGTTATTTTACTTGCTTGGTAAAGCACTGCCTGGAAGTGAAAGGCAACGTTCACTCATTTTTAGGGCATTTGCCTGATCCCAATTACCATCCCTTGTTTGTGTACACCCATCCCAGAATAATAATTCCGATCCTTGCACATGAGCACCTGGCTAACTCTGAGTGGTAGTCTGCTTCTCCTATGTCTGCGTTGTCAGCGGTGCATGTCAGGTATCCTATGGATGGGAAATAGAGGGCTTGTCCATACAACATTCCCTACATTTGAAATTATACAAATTTTTAAGTAAATGAGCTCTACCATGGAATAGTCTAATAAAAAGCTTGATTTCAATTACTAGAAGAACTTAGAAATAGGGATGACAGTAAGTTGGTTTGTTGGTAGATAACATACTCGACACTTTTTTTTCTACATGTATGTTTTAGAAGATGTTTATATGGGCTTTTGGTCAGATTTGATTACCGGTATGCTTTGAAATACATCTATACTTTGCTTAACCCGCAAAGTCGCTAAACTAAACATAAGCTTCAGGGAATGCGCATCCATTGATGTGCATAAGGGTAATTTTTGAATTTCAGGCTCTACATATCGCCATCCTCTACAGTTTATACAGTGAGACTACAATCATCTTGGCTATATCATACATAAATTGGACTTTAAACTATTTAGCATATGATTAATTATGCATATTCTTGACACATAACTGCATTGTTCTACACTTTATTTTAATTTTGTGAATCCACCTTTTGGCTTTAAACACTGCCTGTATCCTTCTGTTGGTGCATATTGACTTGGCTATGAATACAGATCAACTGTATCCACAAGTGTTCAATTGGTTAGAGGTCTGGGGGCCAGTCCAGCCCCTGCTTGAACCAATTCTTTACCATTCTAGAAGTATACTTCGGGTCGTCCTGCTGTAAAATGTGTCATCCTTTTCATACCTATAGCACTTAAGTGTACAAGGTAACTTGTCTGGTACGTTATTCACATAAAGCTCAGTATTGAGACCACCATTGATTCTAGGCAAGCATCCAATGACTTCATGCTTCTTGCCTTACACCAAATTTGACTGTTTCCTAAATTTTTTGATCCGGTAGCCCTCTTTTCCCTTGTTTCTTTTGAAATTCTATTAAGTTTCAACGCATCGCTCAAAATTCCCCTTTTCCAATCTTCTACTGTCCACATTTTGTTGAAGTAGGGGCTTCTTCACCTTTATTTCAGGCCACCATTCCAGAATTGTTTAAAGCGGACCTTCACTCTGAATAAGACTCTATCTTATATGTTTCCCACACCCTGTACATACAGATTGCTCACATTAAAAATCCTCCTTCCTGCATCTACTGCATGTTATGAGCCTTTAAACATTCAAGATGGCGGCTCATGGAACGTCGGGCTGCCTGCAAACTGGAAGTGCCTTCTGACTGCATTCTGGGATTGCTGGCTTTTTCCTGACCCCAGCTCTGCTCTATCTGAGCAAAGCACAGCTATAACCTACCCCTTTACTTTATCCCACTCTCCTCTCCTCAGTAAGTGTGATGCTTATGAGTCAAGATGGCGGCACCCGTATCCTAAAGTCCTGAACAGAGTTGCAGCCCAGTGGGGGTAAGAATAATAAGTAGGTGACTAAAAACTTAAAATATATTAACTTTAGATGCTGGGGAATAATTTTTTAAGGGTTTTGGGATTTCAATAAATCATGGTGAAGGTTCGGTTTAACCCAGCTCACATGGTGCTTGCATGGACATCTGTGATCGCACTTTTACGTAGCAAGAGGGCCAACTCCACCACCGTGTTTGTTGCGCCAGAACTGATAGACTTTGTGATGAACCAATTTGTTTGCCTGGACATCCACCTTTTGGTATGGTTGGATGGACTTCATTTCATGTTCTTCCAATTGTCAAGGCACTCACATTATGCAGTTTGGCAATTTTCTTGGCCAAGATGCTGCTATTGACAAGCCAGATAATGCTGTTCCTCTTTTCTTAGGACATCCTCTTCATGGCTGCTCCTCAAACCAGCAACCTTTGGCTTGGGAATCACCCAAACAACAGCTATTAGGGAATGTGAGAACAGGTATAATTAATAGTATACAAGAAGAAAAAGATTGTTCCACCAGGAGCAAAACATAAACCATACAGTTATATGACATGTATCTTCATACCTAATCATATGCTAACTAGTTGCAAGGCCAATTTGTCTATAAAATGTTTGAAATATGGAGCCTGAAATATTCAAAACATTGCACATCAATGTATATGGCAGAAAGGCCAGAGTGTTGAGACAACCACAACAGATCCACTCTGAGGTGGTATGTTTTCCCCCTTTTTCGAAGGGGAGGCATCAGTGGTGCGTCGGGTTCAGGTAAGTAAAGTTGCTATAAATAATATGATCTGGTTGTACAATCTTTATATGGCGTTAACAAAAATAAAACTGTATTAATGAGGTAATAATTAGCTATTGTTAAATGTAAATAGTTAACTGCCCACTTATATTGCATAGTTTTGATAAGATTGTATGCCCACTATTTAGGCTTATAATAGAAGCGCCTGATTTATAACTTTATTAAAAAAAAAATGTGCTGCCATCTTGTAGTTTTGTCAAGCAGCTTCCATCAACTGCAGGCAAACAGGACCTTTTTTCAGGACTTTTAGGTCAATTAAAGAATGTCTATTATCCTTGCTTTTATAATGGACCTAAAATCAAAATGACTTTGTTCTTTTTAACAATCCTCCTCGGTGCACCCTGATTTGGTATGTTGCTTGAGTTAGATACCCTGAAAATATGGAGCTCGGAATAGTGGGCAAATGGTCTGCTTTTGTGTGGAGTTCTGGAAAAGAGGGATCTAATGCAAGGGCTCACTGATGGCATAAGTAGGTAAATTAGGCTAGTTATCGGCCACCTGCACCAGGATCCTTCCTAGCACAGAGCTGCAGAGGAGGGTTTAGGTCTGTTTTAGGAAAATAGAAGTACGTTATGCATGTTTTGTTTCATAGCGTGATCTATTATGTGGAAAAAAAGATAATGTTCTACTTTTATTACCTTTATTGATTTTAAACTCCCAGTTTCATTTGTGATTTTGTTTTCCTTTCAGGCATCCCATCCTCCACAGGAAATGGTTTAGAACCTCTACAAGATGACAATCCCCCACACTGGTTAAAGTCCCTTCAAGCGCTGACAGAGTTGGACGGCCCCAGTAGCAGTATACCTCCCCATCACCCTCATAATAACCTCTTCAGCACACAGATTCCCCTACACAGAGCAAATTGGAGCCCATACCCTCCCCCCACAAACCCTCCCAGTTTTCACTCCCCACCTCCAGGCTTTCAGACCGCCTTCAGACCCCCTACCAAAACACCTACAGATCTATTACAGAGTTCCACCTTGGACCGTCATTAAAAAAAATGGATAATTATATGGGACCGCTATAAATTTGGGAATTGTTTCCCCTTCTCCTTAACAACCCAACTACAGTCAAATAAAAATCCTCAGTGTTTTTCCCCTCTCATGCAACCCTTCTCCTCCTACAGTTTCCAGAATTCTTGGAGAATCTTTTTGAGTGGATTAACAGCTGCTTTTCCACCACGCAAAGCTGATGATTTGGTTCCACCACCAAGCTAATATGCTCAACGTTCAACATCTAGGCTAACGTCTTTTCATCAAGAATCAACCTCCCTAAGGAAAAGTTTAGAGAGAGATGGCAAACTACATTTCTGACGAGTTCGCTATAAGAGATCATTGGTCTGCTGCATGATATTTTTTGTCTCCTAAATAAAGTTAAATGAAGATGGTTAGCTAGCGCAAGTAGCAGGGATAATTTTAAAATCTTTAGGAAAGATGAGTAGTATTCTAACATGATCCATAAGCATCTAAAGATTATTTGGTTTCAGCACGCTGTTCAGTTGCAATGCAATTTAATGTCCTGATCTTGGGCCGGCAGGCATGCCATTTCATTCTTCATTTTCTTCAGGACCAAAGGGGCTGGATTTTCTGTTGCTTTGTATTGAACCCTCTGGAGTTGAAAGGGTTAACGTGAAATTAATCAATAGGATAGTCCCTTCTTGCCATATATATATTTTTTGTCAATATGTCCATAGCACTTTCCAAATGCAGAGCAGCAGCGGGCCTTTTTTTTAAAAAACTGTGAATGACGCCATTAAATCCTAAACTAGCTTACAAATCATACGTTGCTACATTCTGTCAAATTAAATGTTTCTTAATTCAAGATCTGTGAAGGTGTCTATGTAATTGCTTCTTGCTTTGTGAATCCTTGTTAAGCCAGTAAGCTTCAAAAAAAAAAATCAGGCATAACCGTTAGGCCAGCATCCTTCACAACCCGCTCTGTCTTTAAAACCGTGCAGTCTTTGCACTTTCTGCTTTTCGTTATCAGTTGGAACTTATCAGACTGGAAGTTAGATTGCTCGAGTATTATTTTCACTTTTTTAACATTTCTGCAGCAGATCAATCTGTTTTTTGCTTTTCCTAACTATACCCCCAGGATCACAAATTGCTTTATTCATATCGTGTTGAGGTCACATGCTGGAGTTTGACCATAACGCCTGGTTCACTAAGCTAATGTCCTCGTTTTCTGGTGTTCTACAGCAGTATTGAAGATTGAGAAGAGGAGAAGCCTAAACGCAAGGGGGAGAAAAAAAAATGACAAATTTAAAACATGGATATAACCTGATGCTAAAAACTAAACCAAGAAAACGTACCTCTGTCTTCAGAATTAAAACTAAAATCTTAAATAAAACAAAAAACTTGATGATAATCTTGCTTTGTAGGCTTCAGTTTGTTCGTGGAGTGGATACCGCTGATCACTCGCTGTTTGTAAGCTTTTTTTATTCTAAGCATACAGCACGTCCTGCTCCAAATGTAGTAATAACATGTGGTAATCCTCCGCCTCCGGCGCCGTGCACTGCAGACATGTAGAAAACAAGCTCCTCCCCGCCCTACATATACCGGAGGACCTCCCACAAATCCCCAGATTTGTCTGCAGTGCTGGAACTGCGAAGACATGAAGTATCACGCTCTCGCAGGCGAGCGGGGCTTTACAGCCCGAGGCCCTGCGGGACTATTTCCACCCATCCTCTTTGTAAAAGAATATGCCTCCCAGCCTGGGCTGCGTTGGTCGGGTGAAGGTAGGCAGCACCTAGTGTGCTTACGGAGCTAGACTCCACCGCAATCCCCCACCATAGGGTAGGCGGTTAAGGCAAATGGTGAGCCTTCAGTGGATGCCCCTCCCGCATCAGTGCCCCCACGCCCCGAGTAACGGTGAACCCCGATTTTTGGGTCACCTTCCTCCCTAGATTCCCCCTTTAGTGGGAGGAAAAAGAGGGGGGGGGTTGCGTGTACGTTGGCCTATCTTGCCCTAATTACACCAGAGACTTATAGCCTTATCGGTTACCGAGTGTCAGAGCTGTGCTTCACACTTATGTTTAAGTTAGCCGCAGCGCCTTATTGTGTTTTTACCTGGCGCGGACGGCGGCTCTGTTATTGGGCGCTACGGCGTTTTTATCCCCGTATTCACCCTGTCAGTTTTCTCTCTGGGGTGATTTTCCAGAGCGGTTGTCAGTTACATAGCTGCCAACCGCTCTCCGGGGCGTGGTTTGGTTTGGCGCGTTCCGCGTCATCTCCCGCTCTGGCCCGCCCTTCGAGGTTCGCTTGGCGCCATTTCTTTCTCACGTGCGCGTGGTGAAGACGGTCCTCCCCTCATTGTTCTGTAAGTGCCCTCATGGGCGACCTTTCTTTAGCTTTTGCTTCTCCTCGCTTTGCTCTGACATCCCTGTTCCCCTTGTGTCTTTCAGACCGTGAACCTCTGTGGCTTCTCCCGGCCCGGTGTAGCACCCGGTCCAGACCTTTTAAAAAAAAAAAAAAAAAAAATCACTACCACTTCCCAGCGGGTCATTGGGGCATCCAGGGTTGCTTTATAGCGTCAATCCCTACTGGCATATTGTATATAATAATCACCATATGGAGGCATCTCAGGATATTGTGAATGGGGTTCCTTTGGGACAAGCCCGTCTGTGTGTAGCTTGTGGGGTATTGCCTAGCAGCGGTGACAATGCAAGGGTCTGCGTTCCTTGTGCTCAGCAGGCGCTAGCAGGTATCCCCACCTCTTCCGAGGCTGGGCCCGCACCTCGCCTTGCTTCCCCTACTCCCCCAAGCCTGAGCCTAACCCCCAATACTAGTGGGGATTCTCATACTGATTTGGCCACTAGACTGGCTAGTGTGGAAAACTTACTTGCTGGCTCCTTGACGCGCAAGGCCACTGCTAAGAGGCGTCATTTGAATCCTGAATCTACTATTCTTCCTATAGAGTCTGATGATTTATTGCTTTCCTATGCACATTCCCCCTCAGAGGAAGGGGAACTGTTCTCTGACTCAGGGTCATACGACGACGAGTCCAGGGGACAGGAAGAGTTTGCTTCTGATAATTGGTCCTCGGACGACATTAATAGACTACTGACCCAGATCTTTGATGTGTTATCCCTCTCTCCCCCTGCCGCGGCTCCCCGGCAAAGGGGTGATCTGTTTCACACCGCCAGGGCGCGGTTGGAGTTTCCCGAACAAACTCATTTCAATAGCCTTGTGCTGAAAGAATGGGAACATCCCAGCAAACTCCATGGAGTTCCTAAAGCTGTGGATAAGAAATATCCCTTTCCCGCCGACCTGGTCAAGTTTTGGACATCGCCACCCGAGGTCGATGCCCCAATTCTAAGTCTGTCCAACACCTCTATTATGCACTCCCCCGACACTACTACGCTACGGGATTTGGAAGATCGGCGAGTTGACCAACTGGCATGCCATGCATTTGCATTTGGGGGAGCGTTGCTCCGCCCAGTTTGTGCCTTAGCCATTACGGCGGTGGCGCTCAGGACGGTGGTTAAGACTGCTCTTGAAGGGGTGGATGACTTGCCCTCTGATGCTGCCAATGCTCTGGCCACCTAACTAAGCGCTAGATCTTCTGTTCTGGTGGTAGCCATACGCCGAGCGGTCTGGTTGCGCCAGTTGGCCGCTGATAACGTCGCTAAGAAGGCCCTGACGGGGCTTCCTTTTAAGGGGCTGCGCCTGTTTGGAGAAAGGTTAGATATTTTTGCCAAGGGTGGCAAGTTGCCTCAGCGCAAGCGTCAGATTCGGCCCTTTCGTGGCCCAAGCTCCCACTCGAACCCCTACCGTGGGGCTAAGCAAGGTAGAGGAGTGTCCTTCGCTGGGTCTCGCGCAGAACCCTGGAACAAGAACAGAGGACGCCGTCCCAGTTCCTCCTGGGGGCCCAAGCCCAATGCCCCTCCCAAGACTCCCCAGGCATGAAGGGGCGCCCTCGCCCGTCTGGGTGGGGGGACGTCTACAGCACTTCGAGCATGTCTGGAGACGCCACGTCTCAGACCGGTGGATTCAGGAGGTAGTGTCCTCCGGTTACAAGATAGTTTGCTGTACTGCCCTTTACCAGGTTCGTCGGGTCCCGGATCCCACAGGACCCTGCTTTAGCTCGGGTCTTGATGCTGGCTGTGCAGGACCTTCTAGACATAGGGGTCATTTGCAAGGTCCCCTTAAGAGACAGGGGCATGGGGTTCTATTCCAACCTTTTCACAGTGCCCAAGAAGGACGGGTCAGTCAGACTCATTCTGGATTTAAAAATCCTAAACAGATTAGTCAGAAACAAACATTTTCGCATGGAAACTCTGCGCTCGGCCATTGCCTCGTTGTGTCCAGGGGACTTCATGACATCTGTGGATATCAAGGATGCTTACCTGCACGTCCCGGTGTTCCCAGGACATCAAAGGTTTCTCAGATTTGCACTGCTGGATCAGCATTACCAGTTTGTGGCCCTGCCATTCGGCCTCACGTCGGCTCCCAGGGTGTTCACCAAGGTGCTGGCAGGGGTGATGTCACTGTTAAGACTAAGGGGCATACGAGTTTTCCCTACCTGGACAATATACTCATCACCTCTTGGTCTCTGCGGCAAGCAGAGCTGGACACTCGGTTGGTAGTGTCCACCCTGGAGTCATTCGGCTGGGTGATCAATTACCCAAAGTCCTCTCTGTCCCCCTCCTCAGTGACCCCGTTCCTGGAGATGATTCTGGATACAGTTCAGTCAAGGATATTCCTTCCTCAGAAGAAGGTGGAAGCTTTGACAACGCAGGCGAGGTCCCTGCTTTCGAGCCCTCATCCCTCCATCCGGCAGGGAATGCAGTTGGTGGGCTCGATGGTGGCAAGCTTCGAGGCGGTGCCCTTTGCCCAGTTCCATTTGAGAACTCTGCAGCTTCACCTTCTGTCAGTCTGGAACAAGGACCCAGCGTCCTTGGACGAGATCTGGGTGCTCCCCCCCTCGGTCAGACAATCCCTTGCGTGGTGGCTGGACCACAGGAACTTGACAAGGGGCAGATCCTTCCTGGCTCCCTCCTGGGAGACGGTCACAACGGATGCCAGTCTGTCGGGCTGGGGGGGATTCTGGAAGTCCCTGAGCTTCCAGGGGAGGTGGGGCCCTCAGGAGGCCCATCTACCCATCAATGTCCTGTAACTCAGGGCGGTCAGATTGGTGCTGGAACAATTGACCCAGCACCTGAAGGGTTTGGCGGTTCAGGTACGCTCAGACAACAGAACGGCGGTTGCCTACATCAATCATCAGGGAGGGACCCGGAGCAAGGGAGCTCTCCAGGAAGTGTCTCTGATTCTAACATGGGCAGAAGCCAATGTCCCATGCATCTCGGCTGTATACATTCCGGGCGTGGAGAACCTGCTGGCAGATGCTCTGAGCAGGGGATCGTCTCGTCAGGGGGAATGGTCCCTCTGCAACAGGGTGTTTCAGGCCCTCGGTCTCTGTTGGGGAGTGCCAGACGTGGATCTGTTTGCGTCCCGTCACAATCACAAGCTCCCGAGCTTTGTATCTCTGTCTCAGGATCCTCTGGCTCTGGCCACGGATGCCCTGTCAATGTCTTGGAAGGAGTTTCGGCTCCTGTATGTGTTTCCACCAATTCCCCTTCTGGGCAGAGTTCTGCGCAAGATTGCTCTGGAAGGGGTACCCGCGGTTCTGGTGGCCCCAAGGTGGCCAAGAAGAGTGTGGTTCGCAGACGTGGTTCAAATGGCAGTAGATCAGTACGATCTGCCACGGTTGCCGGACATTCTAACTCAAGGGTCTGTACGCCATCCCAATTTACTAACTCTGGCTTTGACGGCTTGGCTATTGAAACCTCCATCCTGAGGGAAAAGGGTTTGTCTGCATCTGTAGTGGCTACTATGGTGCAAGCCAGGAAAAAGACTACTTCTGCTATCTACTATAGAGTTTGGCGTTTGACATTACTGGTGTGACTGGTGTGAATCCAGGTCTCTTCCCTGCCGGGAATTCTTATTTTCCAGGGTGCTGGAGTTCTTACAACATGGTCTAGACTTAGGTCTTAAGCTTAGTACCCTGAAGGGTCAGGTTTCGGCCCTGTCTATCTTCTTTCAGAAAACCTTTGCCCAGCACCCTCTTATCAAGATTTTCTTTCAGGGGGTCACTCATGTGCGGCCTCCTCGGAAACCTATGGTTCCTGTTTGGGATTTAAACTTGGTGTTATCGGCCCTGCAGGGTGCTCCTTTTGAGCCTATTCAGGAGGCTGCTCTCGCTGTTCTCACGCTCAAGGTTGTATTCCTGGTTGCTATCACTTCTGTTAGACGTGTATCTGAGTTAGCGGCTCTATCTATTCAGCCTCCCTACTATGAGAGACACCAGGATAAGGTGGTGTTTCGCTTCAAGCCAGACTTTCTGCCTAAGGTTGTGTCTGCATTCCATTTGAATCAAGATATTGTACTTCCTTCCTTGTGCCCCAATTCTAGTAACCCTAAGGAAAGGGTTTTGCATTCCTTGGATGTGGTTAGGTGTGTCAAGTATTACCTGGTTATCACTAAGTCTTTCCGGATGCTCTCTTCGTTGTGCCTCACGGGCCTAGGAAGGGTTTGGCTCCCGCCAAGTCTACTATCAGTAAATGGATTCATCAGGCTGTGGTTCAAGCCTATACTACTAAGGGGAAGTCTCCCCCCTTTCGTCTTACTGCTCATTCTACTCGAGCTGTTGGGGCTTCTTGGGCTTTTCAGCGCCAGGCCTCTGTGGAACAAGTTTGCAAGGCCGCTACTTGGTCTTCTGTTCATACCTTTACAAAGTTTTACAAGGTTGACATTAGGGCCTCAGCTGATGCTGTGTTTGGCCGCAAGGTTTTGCAGGCGGCAGTAATTTAAACTGCTTGCTGTTGCCTTTTCTGTTGGGGATCCCACCCTACTTTACGGACACTGCTATTGGATGTCCAACATGTTATTACTACATCTGGAGCAGGACGTGCTGTATGCTTGGAATAATACAATTCTGTGAAGTACTCTGTAGAATTGGTATTATACGCATACAGCACGTCCTGCTCCACCCCACCCTGGTTTCACTTTGTTCTAGATCCCCTGTTTGGTGATTGTTATCATCGTTGTTATTGCCAGTTTTGGGTGGTTGGTTTCTCCTGGCTTCTCATTCTCACTGCTTTTCAATGCTGGGGATTTGTGGGAGGTCCTCCGGTATATGTAGGGCCGGGAGGAGCTTGTTTTCTACATGTCTGCAGTGCACAGCGCCGGAGGCGGAGGATTACCACATGTTATTACTACATCTGGAGCAGGACGTGCTGTATGCGTATAATACCAATTCTACAGGTGAGTACTTCACAGAATTGTATTTTTTTTTCATATCTGTTGTATTTTCTCATTCATTATTCTAAGTATGTCACACACCCCGCTTCAGATAGTCATTACAATTGGGTTATACCGACCGGTAGAGAGCGATCTTGCAGAGATGTCATGAAAAAAAGGGAGCCCCTCCCGGTCCATAAATACCTGGGACCTCCCACTCATTCCCCAGTCTTTCATCTCTGCAGACGGCGAGCAAGTCAGAAGATGGATGTCTCCTCCTTGCAGGTAGCCGGGGTAACTCCCGGCCCGCTTGTTAGTCTATTTCTGCCTGGACCCCCCTTTCTTAGTATACACCTTGCCTCCCAGCCTAGGCTGCTGGTCCGGGCAAGGGTAGACAGCACCTAATGGTGCTTAGGAGCTACGCTCCACTGTGAGACCCCATACTAAGGGGTAGGCGGTTTTGCCGGGTTGGTGATCCCGGTTCGTCCCTTGCCCTTCCACCTTCCGGCGTGGTTTCCCCCTCTCCCGGTTTGCCCTTGCTCCCTAGAGGGGGGACAGTGTACGGGTCCATTTCTCCCTTAGTGTGTTTGTCACAGTTGTGTGTGTGCGTGATTCACTGGGTGCATTTTTAACGGTACTCAGCCGGCGCTGGCTGTGCCGCAGCGCCGGCCGTTGTGGCAGCTTCGGCGGGGGAGCTTCTTCCCCTCAGGTGCGGTTGGTAGGGGGGCGGGGGCGGACGCTCGGCACAATCGCCTACGCCCACCCCCCGTGCTCTTGGCGCCGCTGCGGAGCCCGGCCAGTGGCCGGGAGCGGCGTTGCTGTCAGGGGAGGGGGGCGGGGCCAGGCGCGTTGCGCGAACCACTCCGGCCCGCCCTTCTTCTCCCTCTGCTCTCGGGTTCTCGCCTCTGGCAGGACGGACGCCATCTTCCTCCGTGAGTGGCCCTTGGGGCCCCATTACTTCATGACCTGCATATATATATGTATATACTCTTATGTTATTGCGATATCAGTATGACTGCATTGTGTGCACTCGGGCATGATTGAGGTGCTTAATAGCCCTGTATTCTGTCTTCCAGGTGGACCCTTGTCGAATCCTAAAGGATCCTCCCGGTCCTAGGGTCCCTGGTTTAATTTTAGAACTCCCCATAAATCCTCCCACTCGGGACACAGAAGGGGCATCCCGGGTCGCTTATATTGCGTAATTCCCTGGGGTATTGTGACTACCAATAATATCACCATATGGAGGCTTCCCAGGATACCGGGCTCGGCTCCCCTCGGGGCAACCCCGGCAGTGTTTGGGGTGTGGGGCATCCCTTACACGGGATGATGTTTTCCTTTGCATACCATGTGCGCAGCAGACTATTACGCGGCAGTCCGGATCCCATGCGTCTGGTTCTGCGCCGCCGGTCCCTTCTCCTACCCCTCCCCGCCTGACCCGTACCCCGTGTGATGTTGTCACGAGTGGGGAGTCGCAATCTGAGGTGTGTGCCAGATTGTCCAATCTTGAAAGATTATTTTCTAGCACTGTGGCCAGAAAGGTCCCGGCTAAGAGAAAGCACTTGTCCCCAGCCACGCAGGCTTCTGATTTTGAGGAGTTTGATTCACTGGACTGGTCTGATTACCCCCCGCTAGAGGACGGGGGGAGCTTTTTGGGGAGTCGGATGATTCTGACTATCAGCAGTTTGTTGGCGCTGATGCCGAGCGGGGTCAGGGGGATTCTTTGGATACCCCTAAGGTCCTGGCTCATATGTTTGAGGTTCTGGCAATCTCTCCTCCTGAAGTGACTCTTCCGCAGAAGGGGAAGTTCTTTGAGGAGGCTAAGCCGCGCTTAGAATTCCCTAATCAAAGGCATTTCGACGGCATTATTCTTAAGGAATGGGAGAGGCCTACTCGGCTTCCGGGTGTCCCTCCGGGTTGGGATAAGAAATATCCCTTTCCGGTGGATGCGGTGAAGCGCTGGTCATCCCCTCCCGAGGTGGACGTCCCTGTTTTGGGGTTGTTTAGCACCTCTGTCTTGCATTCTCCTGACTGTTCTACTCTCAAGGATGGTGAGGACAAACGCATTGACCAGATAGCTTGTCACGGTTTTGCCAGTGTCGGGTCGGCCTTGCGGCCTGTTTGTGCTTCAGTGCTTTTAATAGTGGCTTCTAGGTCGGTTGTCAGGGACCTGTTGTCTACCTCCAGGCTTGACCCGTCTAGTTATGAGTTCACCGCCCTTAAGCGGTGCAAATTGTTTTTGACATTTGTGCTAGCCACCCTGGATGACACCATGGTGATGTGTAGTAGAACTTCGGCCTTGCTGATGGCTATTCGGCGGTCGGTTTGGTTGCGCCAGTGGGCGGCTGATTTTGTGTCCAAAAAGTCCCTTACGGCTCTTCCCTTTCTGGGCTTGCGGCTCTTTGGAGAAAAATTGGATTCGGTCGCAAAAGGAGGTAGGTTACCTCAGCGGAAGAAGCAACGTCGTCCCTTTCGGGGGGCCAGGGCTGGACGGGGATCGGCTGTCTTCCCCTCCAGAGGTGATTCCTGGAACAGGGGAAGAGGACGTGCCCAGCCAGGTCACAGCCGGGGCTCCAAGCCCAAAGCCGCTGCTAAGCCGGCTCAGCAATGAGGGGGCGCCCTCACCCTCGCGGGTGGGGGGACGGCTGCGACACTTCTCCCAGGTCTGGGACCAGGAGGTCTCGGACAGATGGATTCAGGAAGTGGTGTCTTCCGGTTACAAGCTGGAGTTCGAGATCCGGCCTCCTCCCAGATTCTTCAGGTTTCGCGTGCCCTTGGATCCTCTGGCCGTGCAGGGGCTCCGGGCGGCAGTAAAAGATCTTCTGGACATGGCTGTCATCTGCCCGGTGCCTCCCTCGGACCGGGGCCTGGGATACTATTCCAATCTGTTTACCGTGCCCAAGAAGGATGGCTCAGTTCGTCCAAACTTTGGATCTGAAGTTTCTCAACAGGTTTATCCGTCCCAGGAAGTTCCGCATGGAAACTCTGCGCTCTGCCATAAATTCACTTTGGCAGGAGGACTTCATGAGGTCCATAGACATCAAGGATGCTTATCTGCATGTTCCAATCTTCCCAGCGCATCAGAGATTTCTCAGGTTCGTGGTGGAAGATCGGCATTTTCAGTTTGTGGCCCTTCCGTTTTTGGCCTTACCTCAGCTCCAAGGGTTTTCACCAAGGTGCTAGCGGGGGTGATGGCCCTCCTCAGAGCCAGGGAGTCCGCATCGTGCCTTATCTGGACGATCTTCTTATTATGGCATCCTCTCTCGGCCAGGCGGAGCTAGATACCAGGACTGTGGTAGCCACCCTGGAGAGATTCGGCTGGGTGATCAACTATCCCAAGTCCTGCCTCTCTCCGTCCAGGGTGGTGGCGTTCCTGGGAATGTCTCTGGATACTTCTCAGTCCAGGGTGTTCCTCCCCCGGCCCAAGGTTCTTTTGATTCAGGAATTGACTCAGCTTCTCCTATCCATCCCTGGCCCGTCCATCCGGCTGGGAATGCGACTGGTGGGATTGATGGTGGCTTTGTTCGAGGCGGTTCCCTTTGCCCAATTTCACACAAGGACGCTCCAGCTCCATCTCTTAGCGGCCTGGGACGGGTCCCCGCTGTCATTGGATCAGTCTTTTCTGATGTCCCCCCGGGTTCGGCATTCCCTTCGGTGGTGGCTGGAACCGAGCAATCTGATGAGGGGCAGATCCTTCCTGACCTCGTTGGGAGACGGTCACCACGGATGCCAGCCTGTCAGGTTGGGGGGGGATTTTGGAAGGATCTTCAGTTTCAGGGACTGTGGGGGCCTCAGGAGGCTAACGATCCCATCAATGTTCTGGAGCTGACGACGTGGCTGCTGAAACCTCCATCTTGAAGGAGGAAGGTCTGTCTGATGCTGTCATTCAGACTCTGGTTAGGGCTAGAAAGAAGTCTTCCTCTGCCATCTACTATAGGATTTGGAGGTCTTATATTGATTGGTGTGAGGTCCGGGCCTTCCCTTGCAGGGTGTTTTCTATCCCTAGGGTTTTGGAATTTCTGTAACATGGTCTGGACCTGGGTTTGCAGCTTAGTACGCTGAAAGGGCATGTTTCTGCCCTGGCGGTTTTCTTTCAAAAGTCTTTTGCTCTTCATCCTCTGGTTAAGAACTTTTTCCAGGGGGTTACGCATGTGCAGCCTCTTAGGAAGCCTTTGCTCCCAGTTTGGGTTTTGAATTTGGTTCTTTCTGCTTTTCAGGGTCCTCCTTTTGAACCTTTGCAGGATATTGCTCTTTCTACGCTTACTCAGAAGGTTGCGTTTCTGGTTGCCATCACTTCCGTTCGGCGTGTATCGGAGTTGGCGGCTTTGTCCATTAAGGCTCCTTACTTTGAGAGGCATCAGGACAAGGTTGTTTTCCGCTTCAAGCCAGATTTCCTTCCTAAGGTGGTTTCTGCTTTCCATCTTAATCAGGACATTCTGTTCTACCCTCCTTGTGTCCTAAGCCCAGCAATGACAAGGAGAGGGTTTTGCATTCTCTGGATGTGGTTCGGTGTGTGAAGCACTATTTGGTGGCTACTTCTTCTTTTCGTAGGACTGACGCCCTTTTTGTGGTGCCCTCCGGGCCTAGGAAAGGTTTGGCTCCCGCCAAGTCTTCCATTAGTAAATGGATTCGCCAGGCCATTGTTGGGGCCTATTCTGCCAAGGGGAAGGTTCCCCCTTTTCGTGTTACTGCTCATTCTACTCGTGCCGTTGCGGCGTCCTGGGCCTTTCAGCATCAGGCCTCTGTTGAGCAAGTTTGTAAGGCTGCTACTTGGTCTTCCGTTCACACTTTTTCCAAGTTTTACAAGGTTGATGTGCGGGCCTCAGCGGATGCTGTTTTTGGCCGCAAAGTTCTGCAAGCTGCAGTGGTTTAAGTTTGTGCATTTTTGCCTTGTTTTGGATCCCCGCCCTTTATGGACACTGCTATTGGATGTCCTAAGTGTAATGACTATCTGAAGCGGGGTGTGTGACATACTTAGAATAATACCATTTTGTGATTACTCACCTGTAAAATGGGTATTATAAGTATGTCACACACCCCGCTTCACCCCACCCTTTGGTATTTTGGATCCTTTATATGGTGAACCTTTTTTTTTTTTACTGGTTATTTTGGCTCTTCCTGTTTTTTTTCCTTACTGCTGTCTTAATACTGGGGAATGAGTGGGAGGTCCCAGGTATTTATGGACCGGGAGGGGTTCCCTTTTCTTCATGACATCTCTGCAAGATCGCCCTCTACAGGTCGGTATAACCCAAGTGTAATGACTATCTGAAGTGGGGTGTGTGACATACTGTGACATAACAGCCATTTTACAGGTGAGTAATCACAAAATGGTATTTTTTTTTCATATGAATGGTGATTGTATTACACTGCATATCAACAATATAAATTTACTCTCAGCAGAGTAAAATCGTGTTCTCAAAATTTAATTTGCAGGGTGCACACAGATTTCTCCTCAAATGAATCATAAGCCAAGTATGGGCAGATCTCCCTCATCCTGCAAAGCCTTGGGCTTTTCTCACCTCACCACGCTCCAGTGTCGCATGCGTGGGCTCTCGTCCAATGACAGACACCTGCTGTGACCACATTGGCTCTCATTGTTTACAATGGGAAGCACACACTGCCGCATCCCTGGCTTCATTCACCCTCCCGCCCCAGCCATTCAGATGGCTGGGACAGGAGCATGTGCACGGCCACGGATACAGCAGCAGGTGCTCCCCATTGCTTTTGAATGAGAGCCAGATGACCTAGACACAGAAAGTGTCTCTCATTAGATGAGAATCCGCGCATGCATGGCGTGGCAAGATGAGGAGTTTTTTGTTCTGCTTCTTGGGGGGTTTACGATTTAGGATCCCAATTCAGGATGCCCCGGGAGCATGGAACAAATCCCTGGAAAGTCACATTTCTGGGATTAGTTCTGCTTTAAAGGGTACATCCACTTTTGAAGGAATTTTTGAGAGTGTATTTTTTTTTTCTATGGAAGCAGTTCTTACTACCTGCAATCAGTTGCTATTGATAATGTACAAGATGAGAGAAGTGAGTCCTGTACACAGAACACTGCTGCTATGTTCTGTGCAACTATCTGCAATCTGTTGCTAGTGGCAACGTACACCAAGCCTGCTTCCATAAAACACACACTTTCTAATATTAGGAAAATCATTTCAGCGCATCTAAGACATTTTGTCACACACAAATATCCACTTTCTAAAATTCAATTGAAGGTGGAATTACCTTTTAAAGTGGAGCACAACTCAGGATTTTGACTAATACGGGTTTTGGTCCTTGCCCTGGAACACCCCAATTCGGCTGTGTGAAACCACCTAGTTCGCCCAGTCAAAATCGGCTAAGACTCAGCTTAGGGTGCATCCCCGCTACCCTCTAACAAGGTACATGTCTGCGACAGCCATTTACAATGCACATAAATAGTTTTGATCAACTTTTGGAGTCATTTTGTGTTCATGAAGCAAATCGGGATTGTGTAAAATATAGAGATTAGATTCAGATAGAGATCTAGTGTGTCTGTTAGTAGCAGAGACTTCCTGACTTTGGCTTGCTAATCATCTGGCAGAGGCAGAGAGCTCAGTTTAACCTTTAAAGGTTAAAGTTTAACCTTTATTGCTGTAACTCGGCCTCTTCAGTTGAGGAGATCACAATCTTGTTCCAGTAGCTATAGGGTTACTGGCAGCATTCTTACTTTAGGAGGTCATTGCTGCAGCTTGATTTAGCCAAAGCTGCTGATTAGCTCACCTGTTACAGTGAAGGGATTCTGGGATTTCTAGGTAAAAGCTATGCTAAGGGCTTTACTCAAGGCCAGGAATGCTGATCCCACTTTAGCAACACAGACCCACAGGAATATAAGAAACTTGGAAACCACATGCTGAGAAGTAAATCACAGGTCTGGAAGCACAATCCTAAAACAAATGTGTATTTTAAGAAGAAAGAGGAAAACTATAAGAGTTTGTTAATGTGGAAGGTTGTATATAGCTGTTTGTAGCTGCATAGAGCACAGTTTAACTGAACATTGGAAGTGTGAAGGAGCATATTAAAGAGAATATCACCCCCCCCCCCATATAAATGAGAAGCATGCGCTACCACTATCCATTCACAAGCACTGCAATCACATGTCCCTGAGTTATGCCGGCAGTCCCACTATTCCCTGGGCAATGTGATTATACTCTAATCTGCTGTTTCCAGCATCCCATTGCATAACTTTCTGAACTGCTTCTAACTTCAAATAGTGAGTGTTTGATTCATTTCCGGTGCCCTCCCAACCACCTATTAACAAAGATGCTAAATTCCAACTGCTCTTCAGTGGGAATTTTTTTTTTATTCATTAGAACGTTGATACACTCGAGCTTTTGGGGCTTAATTCTCTTTGTTAGATCCACATGTACTAGTACAATTGTTAAAAAGGAAATTGAGTGTTTGCCATCTTACAACTGTAAGCCTAATCCACCGGGATTCCTGAAGCAGACCAGGCAATAATAAGGCAGCAAGGTGCTTACATGTGCGTGTCATTCATTTCCTTCAGCATACTGTAAATACCCCATAGCAGGTGGCCGAATTTGCCCCAACTTCAAATTTCATTCTTCTAGGACAGGGGTGCACAACCCTTTGAAGAGTGCAGGTGGGCCATTTAACATCAATTGTGGGAAAATTGCTTGAGGGGCTATTAAGGGACTACATAAACGATATGTAACTATGCATAATATAAGTCACAACCAGCACGGTTTTGCTAAGGACAGAAGCTGCCAGACTAACCTGATGGACTTCTATGAGGAGGCGAGTTCCCTTTCAGATCCTTCCCTTGGTCATAAGGAAGATTTGTTAGAGCAGTCTCGTGGCTCCTTGGTGGCAGAGGAGGCTATGGTTCTCCATACTCCAACAGATGTCAGTGAAACCTCCAATAAAGCTGCCTCTGATCTCTGACTTGTTGAATCAGGATCCGTTGTCTCCTCATGTTCAGAGCCTCAACTTGACAGCTTGGATCCTGAATAGGGGCTGTTAAGGATTAAAGGGCTGTCCAATTGAATTATTATACTCCAGAGCAGAAAAGCCAAGGCATCTGGAATTTCTTTCCCAATCCACGCCAGGCCGCTAGCATTCAGTAACAAATGGGTTAACACTCTACTGAAGGGCATGTGGCACCTCCTGGCCTATACAATTCCGACTGCACTTCCACAATCCAGTTTCATTCTTGCAGTTGGAATTGGACTGTGAAGGTGTACCTGGAACTCCTCTCTTATTTATCTATATATTTATATTATATTTATATATATATATATTTATTTTTTGTTTATAGGATTTACTTAGGAAGCGGGGGAATTTAACCCTTATATCCCACTGATCTGATGGACCTACAATGCCTTCCCAGCTATGCTGCAATACAGATCAGGGTTGCAAGGATAAGCACCAAGGTATTTGGGTGTTTTGGGGTGTCACTTTTGTTTTTAAAAAATTGTCTCTCTGGGGCTGCAGTTCCGCTTTAAGGAAAGGTCAGCTGCAGGTTTTTGTCTGGTGAGCCTGCAGGGGGGGACCAGGGGAATAATTTTCCTCTTTTATTGCTTTCATGTTGGCACTTAAAAATGTTTGAATTTCGTGCCCTTTCGGCGAGGGGATCGCAACAGGAGGGGAGGCTTGTGGCTCTAATCTTCCTGCAAGCGCGGCTGCTTTCTGCTGCCACTTAGGTCGGCTTCCTCTGGCGCTGGGTCTGCTTCTCTGGCCGCATACCACCACCTCTCTGCCTGGACGTTTGGGTTGCTTTAAAATGTTTGCATTTTGTGCCCTTTTGTAGAGGGGACGGAGCTAGGCAGCAGGAGCGCAGGAGGGAAGAACGCAAGGAAAGGCTTGCGGCTCTAATCTTCCCCACGAGCGGGGCCGCTTTCTGCTGCCACTTCGGTCGGCTTCCTCCGGCGCTGGGTTTGCTTCCTTGGCTGCATACCACCTCCTCTTTGCCTGGATGTCTGGGTTGCTCAGGGGTTGTTGAGGCTTGGTCCGGCCGGCTGCCTCTTGCAGCAAGGCTGCTTTCCGAGCCGTTGCTGCTGCACTAAGTACCTACACTGCTGGGTTGGTAGGTGATTATCATTATTGGTGTATTATTGGTGTGTTCACCCCTAAAGTCTCAAAGTAGTCACTTGTGACTATCAAGGCCTGTTATATATTTCCGCCTTAGGCCCTCAGGGATTCTTTAGACTGTATTAATATTTCACTGACAGAGGCATCCGGCGTAATCGGATCTGGTCCTTTAGCAGGTTTACCCCATGTCCAGTGTATGCTAAGGCCACTAGACGAGGACAGCACTATCTGTAGGGGTTGTACCACAGTAGTAGTTTCTAAATATGGAAGACAGATGTTACCTGCAGAAAGGGTTCCTAGACAGACCCCTGTCGCTGGACCCTCAGAGCCTAAAGAAAGAAAAAGTAGCATTAGATTCCTGATTCTGAAGAGGATCTTTATTTTGCTAATTTTTTTTGCTCATCTCAGGATGAGTTATCAGAGGAGGAAGACTCTTCTGATAGGAAAGTGACTCGGATTCAGAATCCTCTACACAAGAAACCCCCAAGAGGAAGAAGGGGGATTTGTTAGCTGGAAAAACAGAGATCGTTTTTTCCTGAACAAGCTCATTATTCCAATCCGATTCAAAAAGAAAGACAGACGCCAGATAGTCTTCCGGTCTTTCCTAGAGTACTAGATACTAAATATCATTTTTTTCCTTAGATCTGATTGATTTATGGTCTCGCACTCCTGTGGTAGATGCCATTTTCTGATAGTGCCTCCCCCAAGAGATAAAGGCATAGATTAGGTGGCACGTCATGCTTTTCTATTGTAGGGTCGACGTTACAACCAGCCTGTGCCACATCCATAGCATCTTTGGGGAGCAGAAAGTTGTTAAAGCAACTGGGTTCCAAGTCTCGTTCGTGTTGTTTATGGAGTGCATGCTCCCAGTTGATCAAGACCATTATAGATATTAGCAGATATGTCATTTCTGCTATGGATGATTTGATTAGGTTTAGTGCCAGGCCGGTGACCTGGCGCTCTGATGTAATTTCCAGGCATGGAAGCTGATAGGTGGCACTTCTCCCCAACCAGCGTGCGGGTCGGAGGGAGAGGAACGGACCAATCGGTGAGGTCTCTGCGGCATTAGGGGCGATGCCGGTGAGCAGAACAGGGGCAGCAGCAGAGCACTGAAGCCCGCAGCAGCAGTAATGTCCATCCAGCGCCCAGCCGGGAGCGACCATCCCAACCTTAAAACAGGTGCAGGCAATCCAAGCAGTAGTCTTCTCACCTCAAGATTTCTATTGCTAAAATGGTAATGTAGAAATCTTGTTTTATATTGTGTATGCCGCATACAAGGGGGGTATGTATACAGAAACTGTTTTTGTGACACCCAAGGAAAAAGACAGGGACCTTAACCCCCCCCCCCCCCCCCCCACAAATTTCAGAAAAATGCATATCGCTGAAATTTTACTTCATGCTGGCCATTACTTCAGCCAGAGTAAGTAAACTACAGGCCTTATCAATGAAGGAGCTTTACTGTTCCGCTCTGCAAGGTAAAGTCATACTTTATCCTTTATTT
Organism: Gastrophryne carolinensis; assembly: GCA_027917425.1. Classification (NCBI taxonomy): domain Eukaryota; kingdom Metazoa; phylum Chordata; class Amphibia; order Anura; family Microhylidae; genus Gastrophryne; species Gastrophryne carolinensis. The sequence continues at coordinate 41,367,163 of CM051238.1, forward strand.
TTGCCAAAATAGTGACTGCTACTAATAGCTCTCAGGATATAGTACTTTGCCAGCTGGAGCAGCCAAGAAGAGGATCTCTCATTTCTAGATGTTTGGAGAGCACTGTTTTTTTATCTGGAAAGATCCAGAGAATGACTTACACGACCCCATATTTCCCACCCATAGTCCTACTGTGAACTTAGATTACTTGATAAAGACTGAGGTGGGGAGAAAGGGATGGGGTTTTAACCTCTGTGTTTCCTCCCAGGGGGTAGAGCCTCTCTCGGGTCGTGCTGAAGGATTCTTAGAAAAAACTATACCAGTAAGTCTAACAGGGATTTTCTTCCGGTACATTGGAAGATTGTCACCCAGGATGCCAGTCTAACAGTATGGGGGGGTGTCATGGGGTCAAAAACGATCCACAGACAGTGGGGATTGAGGGAGAGCAGTCTTCCCATAACTATCCTGGAATTGAGATGGATTCTATTGTCTCTCAAACATTGGACACTCGATCTGAAGGGTCATTCCGTCAGGATTCAAACAGACAATCTGACGGCAGTGGCATACATCAACCACCAGGTGAGCACCAAAAGCAGGAAAGCTCTCAAGGAAGTAAACAGGATCTTTCTCTGGGCTGAGAATCATGTTCCATGCATCTCGGCAATCCACATGCCAGGAGTGGATGTCTCGGCTGGGGGAGTGGTCCCTCAGCAGCAGGGTGTTTCACTCCCTGTGCCACCGCTGGGGTCTGCCGGATGTGGACCTGTTTGCTTCACGTCACAATCACGAACTTTGTTGTCATTCTTTGTCTCTGTCACAGGATCCTCTGGCCTTTGCCACGGATGCGCTGGCAATGCCTTGGAAGGGGTTTCTTCCTCTATGTGTTCCCTCCGTTTCCTCTGTTGGGCAGGGTGCTGCGCAAGGTAGCCCAGGAAAGGGTGCCAACCATTCTGGTGGCCCCCTGTTGGCCAAGAAGGGTGTGGTTCGCAGACATCGTGCAGTAGTATCAGTACATCCTGCCTAAGGATCCAGATCTGCTCACTCAGGGGCAGCTGTGCCATCCCAGTTTACAAAAACTGAACTGAAAAGGGTTTGCCTGCCTCTGTTGTTGATACCATGATTAGGGCTAGGAAAAAGTCCTCCTTTATCTACTACAGGGTCTGGCATGCTTACATTGCCTGGTGTGAGTCTAAATCTCTTCCCTGTCGGGTGTTTTCTATTCCCAGGATTCTGGAATTCTTGCAACATGGTTTGGATTTGGGCCTTCAACTTAGTACCCTCAGGGGTCATGTTTCAGCTTTGGCAGTTTTTTTCCAAAGATCTTTTGCCTCTCAACGTTTGGTTAAGACTTTTTTTCCAGGGGGTTCCTCACGTGCGTCCGCCACATAAGCCTATGTTACCAGTTTGGGATTTGAATCTGGTGTTATCTGCTTTGCAGGGTCGTCCCTTTGAGCCTCTCCGTGAGGCTGCTTTGCCCATTTTGACTCTTAAGGTAGCCTTTTTGGTGGCTATCACTTCTGTCAGGCGTGTTTCTGAGTTGGCGGTGCTTTCCATCAAACCTCCTTATTTTGAGCAACACCAGGACAAGGTGGTGTTTCGGTTTAAGCCAGATTTCTTGCCTAAGGTTGTGTCTGTTTTTCATCTCAATCAGGACGTTGTCTTGCCTTTTTTGTGTCCTAATCCTGCTAATTCCAAGGAGAGGACTCTGCATTCTTTAGATGTGGTCAGGGTTCTGACGTTTTACTACTGTTGAACAAGTTTGTAAGGCCGCAACTTGGTCTTCTGTTCATACTTTTTCCAAGTTTTGCAAGGTTGATGTTAGGGCCTCAGTTGATTCTGCTTTTGGCTGCAAAGTTCTTCAGGCGGCAGTGGTTTAAACTGCCTGCCGTTGTTCTGGGGATCCCACCCTACTTTACGGACACTGCTTTTGGACGTCCCAAGCGTAAATAATTTAGTGAAACAGGACGTGCTGTATACTTGGAAAAATACAATTCTGTGAGTACTCGCCTGTAGAATTGATTTTGTAGTATACAGCACGTCCTGTTTCACCCCTCCCTCGTTATCATTTTTCTTGGTTACCTCTGTTCGGTGATTTGTTCAGATGTTTGGTTGGGGTTCCTTCATTTTTATTCTCCCGGCTTCTTGTCTAACTGCTTTGTAACACTGTGAATTTGTGGGAGGTTCCTGTCCTTTTATAGGGCCGGGAGATGCCACAAGTCTTTTCTGCAGTTCACTGCGCCACCTTGCGGCGGATATCCCAAGCGTAAAGAATTTAGTGAAACAGGACGTGCTGTATACTACAAAATCAATTCTACAGGTGAGTACTCGCAGAATTGTATTTTTTCCAGTAAATCTAAATCATTTTCCATGTTGCAGACACCTCCGGGAGTGTCCACCCTATTACTAAACTTTGTATCATCGGCAAACAGGCAAACTTTTCCTACCAAGCCTTCTCCTCTTCCAAACTTACAAACATAATAAAAAGAATGGGGCCCAGAACAGAGCCTTGTGGCACACAACTTGTAACTCACCTTTGTTCAGATTGCACACCATTAACAACAACTCTGATACCAATCCTTCAACCAACTGGAAATCCACTGAACTATCCAGGGATTGAGTCCCAACTTCAATAAGGTATCTTATTTTACTTTTCTAGTATTTTACTCCCTTTTTGTCAGGTCTTTGATGTTCTGCTCTTTTGCAATGTAAAATAAACTTAGGTGTCAGGATTGTGCTCCCAGACCTGTGATTTACTTATCAGCACGCTGTTTCCAAGTCTATTATAAGTGGTTTCCTTGCCCTTTATTTAAAGATCTCAGAATCCTTTCTAACTAAACCAGAATGCTTCCACTGTAACAGGTGAGCTCATCAGCAGCTTTGGCTTAAAGAGGAACATGAGGAGCCCTGGGCTCTTTTAGACTCTCATCAGAGTTCCACTCCTTCTACGGCCCAGTTTTGTAACCACCCAGAAACCCCATTTCACTCACCTTGTCCCAGAACTCTCGCCGCGGCCGCATCCTAGCTCGCCTTTAACCTGGACTTTCTGAATGGGTGGTGCGGGCACACAATGGCTAGGAGGTGAGCGGGGGATGCGGCTGGCAACGCACTCATCTCCCTTAGGTGCCGCTCAGCTGCTTACCTGAAGGGAGCATAGTGAAAAATGAGTGAGCTGGTTCAGTGGGCCAATCACCGCGCTCATTATTGGCAGAATCTGCGCCATGGGAGCCACGGGAATGTGAGTGTATGGAGCAACTCGGGGGCATACACCCAGTGGGTCATCCCAATTCGGGATTCCCCCACTGAGAAAACACCACCTTGAAAAGTGAAAATCAAGTGTGGTGTTCCTATTTAACAAAAGCAGCAGCAATCGCCTCTCCATCTTAGAACACTGCAAGTGACCCTTTAGCATCTGGAACATAAGACTGTTCTGAAGAGATTGAAATAATGCAGATGGGGGTTAAACTTGTCGTCTCTGCCTCAGATGATTAGAAAGCCAGAGTGAGGAGGTTTCTGAAATGTACATGTGAACACCACTTTGATGTACATTGTTAAAGAAAATTGCTAGGGGAAACAGTTTTCTTTTATAACATGTAGTTGCAAGCAAAGAGAAGAAAAAAAAAATAATAGATAATCTCAGCACCTTAAAGTGGACCAACACCCAGGGGTGATCGGCCCGGAAATCTATAAGATTCCCGGGCCGATCACCTCCCACCCCAGAAACCCCAAAAAGATCTTACCTGATCCGCCGTCGCCGCCTCCCGCGCGCCCCTCCAGACGTGCGCGCGCCCGCGCCCGCCCTCTGTGAATGGCCGGCGGGGGCGCGCGCCGAGAGTGACGCGCGGGAGGCAGCGGCGGAAGAGGCTTGTACGTTCCTGTCCCCCGCCTAGACGTTGGCGGGGATTGGCTGCGGCGTTCACGTGGGAGCGGGGAGAGGTGAGTTTTTTGGGGGTTCTGGGGGGTTTCACACAGCGGGGCACCCCCGATCGGGGTGCCCCACCGAAGTGGACCAAAACCCAGGATAGTCAAAATCCTGGGTGTTGGTCCACTTTAAGCACATTATATTGGCACCCAATAATGGAAACTTTTAAAAATGGCATTGAAAGTAGAATTACACTTTAAAGCGGTCCAAAACCCACATTATCAAGTAGCATCCCCTGAATTTCATCCCCTTTAGCTAATTATCACTGCTCCCCTAATCCCAGATAATTGTGTTTTAGATGTAAATCTCCGCCTCCTCCATTCATTGCCACTGTTGTGCGTGGCAATTATGTCATTGCCAGACCTGTGCAATGACTGGTCATGTGTCATCTCACACTAAGGGACAGCAAAAAAAAATCAGTGTTCCAGAACAATTTGAAAACATCCATTTGTCGTGCTACACCATATTTCAAGTTTTTGGATGTAGCCTTTTGTAGGAACCATGAGCAAGATGATGACCTGGAGTAAGGGGGACGATGATGCTAGCAAGGCACATCATTGCTGATGATCATGAAAGTGATCGATGACCCACTGGATAGCAAAATGTTTGTAAGAGATGGATGTAGGGGGCTGCCTATTTTCCAAGGGTATCCCAAATGGAGCGAGGTCTATGCTGTTTCTGGCATGCAGCTTGTGCAAATTTATGGCCAACAAGCAGGAACAACTATTTATCAGCAACTGACTCCTCTCCTTGTGGCAGCAACGAGAGCTTACAGCAGATGATAGACTCTGACATGCTAAGCATAGAGACCACCAACGCCAGCAATGGATGTAGTCATCTAAAAAGATGTAACAGACTATTTAGATTATATCTTTAGAATATATGGCTCCAATCCCATCTATTCTTATAGATATTCTGGTTAATGAAAAACATTTCTTTGATGACTAATCAGCCAGTGAGACTAGCCCCCTCCCCCCCCAAAAAAAATTATAGATCACAAAAAGAACGCTGTAGAGGTTGTAAACCTAAATGAATGAAATTGACCAGATTGCAAAACTGATTTCACATCCTTATAACATGTATTTCTTTTAAAGTTAACCTACACTCTCCTTGGCAACTCTGTAGGGTCCTGGTCTATATGGGGCCTAACTCATCTACTCCTGCTACCCATGAACCCTGAATTTAGAAGATATTCAAATTCTCTGCCAGCTTCTCTACAGCTGCACACTGTAGTTCCACACGCCACAGTAGCATCCACACGCCAGCGCCTGCAGTGTGCGCCACGCTCCCCTCCCAACCTATCTAAATGACTGAGCATGGGAGCACGCCTCAGCTACAGGGAGGCTGGGAATGTCGTCCGCGAACCTGGCGTGGGAGCGCTTGAAAGGTGGGAGTGCTTTCTGCGTCAATCACAGAGTTTCACAGAGCAGGGAATCCAGATTTAGGTGCCCCAAGGGGGGGACTTGAACTAGTTTACAAAGTAGTTGGTCCACTTAACATCAGACGTTTTCTGCTCTGAAAGGTGTCACCTTAATGAGGCCTTGTAAGGGAGGGTTTAGGTTTGCTTTAAAGTGGACCAACACCCAGGGGGGCCGATCAGATCCCTCCCCGCGGGGCATCCAAATCGGGATGTCCCGCAGGGTGAAACCCCCCAGGAAGCCCAGAAACCTTACCTTAACCCTGTTCCAACGGCGCATGCGCGGGCCGCCTCTCGCGCTTCCCTCTAGCAGAGCCTCTGTCTAGCTCAGAGCCTCTGGGGTTGGACGCCGCTTGTACGTGCATACCACAGCGGCTCTGAGCGCTCTGATTGGAAGAGCGCCCGCGTAGGAGCATGGCGAGGTGAGTGCTTCCGGGCGTTCTGGGGGGTTTCACACAGCGGGGCACCCCACCGGGGTGCCCCACCGAAGTGGACCAAAACCCAGGATAGTGAAAACCCTGGGTGTTGGTCCACTTTAAAGCAGAACGAATCCCAAGATGGCCGTACCTGGAATCTAAAAGAGCCACAGGAATCAGGTTGCCCTGTTGTGTAAACCCCCGAGCTCCCAGCAAAACTTACCAATGTAAATATTGGCAGCCGCATCCCCCTTGGCCGGTAGGCGGGCTCCTGCCCCCCATCCAATCAGATCAGAATCATCTATGATTTTGCCAACCAGAGCCGGCGCCAGCACAGGGCAAACCTGGGCAATTGCCAGGGCCCTGGCATCTTCAGGGGCCCACTCTGGCTCACTCTTGGCTATGGTATTATTTCACAGTGGAGCCAAACCACCAAATGCTGTGTGCAGATCTGCTCATGGCTGGCCTCAGTAATGGGCTGATCAGCAACAATGGATAAGGTGGCATGGAATAGAGGGCAGTTGATGGAATCTCAGAAGGTGGAGAGAACCAGGTGACAACTGACAAGGATTGGAGGACGATCAGCAGCAGGAGATGACCCATTTGTGGCAGCAGAGCTGAAAGGTGACATCATGTGACTCACTACTTTGAGGGCCCACTAAGACTGTCTTGCCCAAGGGCCCCTACAAACCTGAAACCGGCCCTGTTGCCAACTATATATGTTTACCATGGCAGGAGCAAGGGAAGGCTACACACAGTTTACTAGAATAATAAAAGCATTGTATTCGTATGTTAAAACACCTAGAGGTGATTCCACCTTTTCGTTAGCCTTGCATGGCATAAAAACGAATACTCCAATTTAGTACTACAGTATTGAGAGTAAGTGTCCAATGAATATGGCAGAGAGAATATCAGCTGTTTAGCAGATGTATTGTCAATGGGAAAAAACATATTATACCTGGTTGTTCTCGCTGCAATAGCAATAAACAGGCCGCCTGACGTAAGTCTCTAAAAACAGAGTAGCCATGGTGGGTGCAGTCACCAGAGATGTTGGCAGCCCTTGTTTCCACTCTGCTTTTAAACAGATCTTCTAGGGGAGCAAGAGGTGACCCAGTTACTCATTTTCCTAATCGGAGTAATCGCATCTTCTCCTTGTTGGCGCTACCGGACCAAACCAACATTATTTTGACTCACCAGATGGCAATAATGTGAATCCTGAAGACAGCTTCCCCTTGTCTGTGTGTGTCTGTGATGGATGTGTTCTTACTCCATAAGGCTTGGCAGATAGCTTACTCAGCTTTGTCATGAGTCGCGTAGAATACGTTTTTGAAGCTTTATTTCAGTACAGAATCCTGCAATAAACACGTCTTACAGCAGGAAACTTGAAATGTATGTTCAATACAGCAAAAAACATGTGATGTAACCCATAACAGTAGCAGGTAAAAAGACTAGACTGCAGGAGGTGTGCACTGCTAAAACTAGAAATGGCTGAAGGAGAGGGGAAGAAGGGAGGAGCTGCTTGCATCACAGCTAGACTAAGGGAGCCAGGAAGGGACAAAATCAATTAAAGGCATGCTGCTCAGCCTATGTAAATAAACACTATTTCAAGCAGTTACCCTGGGTAAAATAAAACACACGTCACCAACACAATGACTGAGGTGTAGAACATGACTATTAGCTACCTTGATAGGCCAAATTTCCGTAGCATTCATAGGAAAAAGTATTTGCTGGGTCTTCTTAACTACTGAGCTAATGTGAGCACCCCATGTTAAAGCGGACCAAAACCCACAATTTTCACTAGCATCCCCTGAATTGCTCCCCCCAGGAGGAGAACCTTTTGCCAATTTTCACTGCCCCACTTCACTCTAATCCCAGATAATGGAGCCTGTTTTAGCTGTTAAAGCTTTGCCTCCTCCATTCACTGCCACCGTTGTGTGTGGCAATGATGTCACACTGATGTAATGACTGCCATCTCACAGAGAAGGACAGTAGAAAAATCAGTGTTCCAGGACAAATCAAAAATATCACTTTCTAGTTCTACACCCTAAGAAAGGAGGATCGGCAAGGGCTTTGGCCAAATTTATTTCACAAGTTCATTGGGTTTTGGTCCGCTTTAAGCCTTGTGTGATGATGGTTCCCAGGAACTTGGTGCTTTGCACTCTCCACTGCCACTCCATCGATGTAAGGTTGGTGATCCACTGGGACTTTCTGAGAGTCAATTATCATCTCCACCATCTTTTTGGTGTTTAGTACTAGGATGTTTTTGGACCAACGTACCAGTCTGCCAACCTCAGACATCTCTTTCTCATCAAGCAGACACAACATTCCATTCTTGGTAATTGTTAAACCTATGAGGAGGGAGGGGTGAAAATCCCCCCCCCCCCCCCCCAAACACTGACAATGTGAGAGTTGGCATACAGGCGGCTAGAACTAAATTAATACTAATTATAGTATTTAAATTTCCACTTCACCTCCTGACAGTATGCCCGGGTATTGTCATTGCTGACCTGTCCTATGATTGTGGGGTCATTGTGAATTTAATTATCTTCACATTGAAGTCGTGATCATTCGTTTAAAGTGGACCAACACCCAGGATTTTTACTATCCTGGGTTTTGGTCCACTTCGGTGGGGCACCCCGATCGGGGGTGCCCCACTGTGTGAAACCCCCCAGAAAGCCCCAAAAACTCACCTCTCCCCGCTCCCACGTGACCGCTGCAGCCAATCCCCGCCGGCGGAAAAGCGGGAGGCAGCGACGGACAAGAGAGCGCGCCGCCGCCGCCTCCTGCGCGTCACTCTTACAGGGCATGCGCCCGCGCCGGCCATTAACAAACGGCCGGCGCGGGTGCGTGTCCTGCTAGAGGGATGCGCGGGATGCGGCGGCGGGCGCCGCTGGATCGAGGAGCAGGTAGGGATTTAGGGGTTTCTGGGGGGTTTCACAGAGCGTGGCACCCCCGATCGGGGTGCCCCACAGTCAGGAAGCTGATCGGTCCGGGAATCTTATAGATTCCCGGGCCAATCATGGGAGGGTGTTGGTCCACTTTAAAGAGTGAAAAGCGTTGGTGACAGGACACAGCCCTGAGGAGCACCTATGTTTGTCTGTATTGAGTCGGACATGTAAGATCCAAGTTTGACACTGAGATCTGCCGACCAGAAAATTCCTAATCCAATCTCACACGCTGGTGGGGATGGACAGACCCTTATCATAAAGAATGTGAGGATTGATCTATTAAACGCTGAGCTAAAGTCAACGAACAAGATCCTGACATAAGAGTTACTTTATCCATGTGTTCAAGGGTGCACTTAAACCGGACCTTCAGCATAATTTAATGAAAAGCCCAAAGCTTTAAAAAAAACTATTCCCCAATAAAAAAAAGTTTTTAGTCGCTTGCTTATTATTCTTCTCTCAACTTGGCTGAAACGCAGTAATTCAGGACTCCAGGATACGGTTGCCGCCATCTTGCCTCAGAAGCATCAGGAATTGAGAACGGGAGAGGGGTGAAAAATACGGGGAGAGCAGAGCTTTCCCAGAAAGCACAGCGGCATAATCAGAAGACACTTCCTGTCGGTAGGTAGCCTGAGACTCCACGGGCCGCCATCTTGGATTTTAAAAGGCTTAAAAATGCAATAGGTGCAGGTAGGATGATTTTTAATGTGGGCAATCTGTATGTACAGGGTGGGGGAAACCTGGAAAATTCAATAGCCCAGTTTTTTTTAACTTTAAAGATCGCCTCCTCTCTAATAATTGTAACCTCCCCCCCCCCCTCACCATTATTTATATTTCCTACTCCACCCCAGAGAAGGAGGTCAGCCACATCACTTGTTTTATCCATTTCACTAGCAGAATTTTTATAACTGCTTCTGCCATAATTCACCATATCATCTCATTAAACAAATCAAAGGCAAGTCTGTTTTTACACCACGCTTGCTTCCGGCGTGACAGACATTAGGACCACTATGCTAGAAATTAGGAGACTCCTCCAGCCGTATTAACCTTATAAACCTTATAAAGCTGGGAATCCAGAGACTCGCATGAATCCTGCTCTATCTCAATGTTCTGCAAAATCTGGTTCCTAAAAATAATGTCCTTCCATCATAATGTATCCCGTGCAACCCATAAAATCACAAGCCAAAAATCAGATGTACCTGAATCTAACTGATGTAAAAGCCTTGCTGCTAGTTCATATTTGATGTCCTGCAGTAATGTGTACATGAAAAGACATCACTATATGCCATGGTCCAAGGTGTAACGAAAGGACAATAACTAGATTATCCCCCCAGATTTACCGTCTGATAACCCTGAGAATGTTGGCACCGGATAGTCTGGAAGATTGCTCTACTGATCTGAGTTCAAAGTGAACACTGGGCCTACACAAGTGGGTGACGGGGCCCCTGCAGAGTGGTGTAACTAAATGTGATGGGGCCCGTTCAATGCTCATACAGAAAACCTTTTTTCTGTCTTCATTTCACTTTTCGAATTTCACTTTCCAGTGTTGCTCCTCTCCAAATTGGCAAGCCCTATTGTGCGTATCCCACCAGGTCGCCCCATTCACTCACCTTCCTGTGATTTCACTTGGTTCCCCTTGACTCTGCTTAAAGTGGACCAAAACCCAGGATATTGACCATCCTGGGTTTTGATCCACTCCCCCGGGGCACCCTGATCGGGGGTGCCCCACTATGTGAAACCCCCCAGATCTCCCGAATAAACTTACATCTAAGAGACGTGGCGCACTGGCAATCGCATCTTTAATAGGGAGCGGGGTTTTTCACAGTGGGGCATCCCAGATTGGGAGGAGTGGAAAAGGTTCCTCTTTAACTCGGTTGGATGCCAACAATTAAAGACAAACAGTAGAGAGGAATGGTGTCTCCTTTCTCTAAATTAGCGTCGGGACCCCGGCGAGGGTCGAACGACCAAAACACAGGGGTCTTGATTTGCAGGAGTTGGATTGAGGAAAGCGCAATCAGATAATTTGAGCAGCTCCTACTTGAGGGAGAAATCTGTATTCCCTGGGAGAAATGTAGATGGGTTAATCTGTTCTAACTTAGGTGTGGACCTAGGTGGAGAAAAGATTAGTGTAGGTGCGCTGTGGATAAAAAAGGCAGGTTAAGAGGGAGAGTAAAAAGGGTTAATGTTCTCTGTGATCCTGTGAGGAAAAATAGGTTAGTATATATACATAAAAGTATGAATAAACAAATGCAATAGTATTACCAAAGTAATTAGAAGTTAGAACAGATTAACCCATCTACAAAACACAGGGGTCGCCTAAAGCCATTGGAAAATACATATTTCCGATGGCTTTAGCCGCTGAGAACTCGTGAAACCGCCTGCAGCAGCGCTATTCAGCTGGAACGCATGCCGTTTTGGATGCGCGTTCCAAACTGAATGCATGCGCAGACGTGATTGCATCATCCGTCCGGGGCCTAAGGGGCAGGGGAAGCGGGGGGGATGCTCCACAGTCTATAGCAGCGCATTACGTGTGTCCGGCGCTTGCTGACATCATCAGTGGGCGGACGCAGTAAGCGCCGGAGGACAGAAGCCAAGAGGGCCTGCGAGACAGCCTGCTGGTGTAAAAAAGGTTAATAATGTAAAAACAGTACACACACCATACACACAATACTGTATAAGTGTAAGGTGCTTTGTGTGTAACCATTACACAGTACACAAAGCAGCTTACACTTACACAAAGCACCATACATTTACACAGTGTGAACTACAACGGTCTTATACTATAAGATGTAGTTCACACTGTTCCTCAATGTATAATTATCTCCCATATCTCCCACTATTTTCCCATATTCTGAATGAGGAAACTGCTGAAATCAGTGGTTTCTGGCATTGAATCCGCCTCCTATTGATTTAATTGTGAGCGCGGCGGATTTTGTGGAAGAGAGCTCCCGAGAATCTCGAGTTACCGCACAATATGCCGCAGCCTCCTATTAATTTCAATAAGAGGCGGAGAAATGACAGTTTCCAACACATGCTATGCCATGGTGAAATGTTATTTATTGTAATTAGTAATAAATATTTCTCAACATATAATTAAATATTGTTTTTATGATTAATCACTATGTTTAAATTATGTTTGATTTGTAGCAATGAGAATACATAATGCATATCAGATATTTACATTCCGAATCATAACTGTAGCAAAATTATAGTTTTGAAGTAGCCACCAAAATTATTTTTTGGTTTGGGGTCACCACAACATGAGGAACTGTATTGCGGGGTCACGGCATTTGAAAGGTTGAGAACCACTGCTCTAAATGATGCCAAGTGAGGGGGGCCTGACCTCCTGGGCCCCCGGTGCAGTCACACCCCCTGCGTCTACGCAGTATTCACCCCACATGGTGGCCATGTGATACACAACAGGATGTTTTCTTTTTCTTAGCATCTCCAGAGCTCCTCTGGTGATGTCAATTTACTTATGCAAGTGTTGTGGAGTGTTATGCAAATCCACTTAGGTGGACTTTTCCTAATACTCCCGCACCAGGTTGCCCAAAGAGTAACTAGAACCTCTTACCTCACCAATGCTCCCATGCCGCTGATCGGTCTCCCACAGCCCTGGTTTGTGAAGCCTGCGCTCCTGGGTTTTGGCTGACAGGTGGGCATGGCCTCTGTACAGGCCCCTCCCATTGAAAACAAAGGGGGCTTCCATACAGTTTCTGGTGTACAGGGTTGCAGGAGACTGATCAGCAACCAGGCAGCCAATACCTCCCTGGTGGCCATAGTCAGGGGTCACTGGGGACAGGGGGAACTAGATAGCTGACTGATGGAACAGATGGACAATGGCGAATAGCCACGGTGGAGACTAAAGTGGATCTGGGCCCCGCTTTAGGAAATGGAAGGCTGTGTGCACACTGCAAACAATAGCGCAATAGACAGTGAAGGACCATGGGCCCAAGACAGACAATAGCACTGACACTGGAAGGGCTGAAAGCCCAACATACACAAACCATACCTCCCAACTGTCCCTGATGTCCATGTCCCCGTGCCCCTCATTGTTCTCATTTGTCCCTCTTTGAAGTGTAACATGCAGATCTGCAGAAATAAATAATTCATTTGGCTATTTAAAGTTTTTATATTGTTTTAATTGTCAGTAACCTATCTCCTATCCAATCCTCAATGAGGGAGTGTGGCCTAATTTAACAATTATCCCTCTTTCCTACCCAGAAAAGTTGGTAGGTATAACACAGCACAGACAAGAGGGCACAAGCCCAAATACAAGAGTCCAGAAGTCCTGAGGGGCCAAATACAAGATTCGGGAAGGCCTGTAGGCCCCACAAGGCTGAGGAGATATAGGAGCGTGTTGGAGATATAGAGAGTTGGAGAGCACAGCTAGACTTCAGGAAGACAATGCAATGATCCAACACGGGGGGGGGGGGGCAGGCACACGCATTTATAGGAACCACTACAGCATAATCAACGCCATGTGAGGTAAAACAAGGTAGCTCTAGGACCCAGGGAAGAACCACAACAAATAGTGCGACGATTGCACGGTTTGATCAGACCTCTTGATCATTCATCTGATTAAACCGGCCAGTCGCACTCCACATGTGTCACCACAACATTAGATGTCGTTCAATTAGCAACACGCGTAGCTATAAAATCCTGCCACCAAAATACGAAAAAAGTAAGCCACACACAACACAATCAGAACAACCCACAACCACTTCCAGGCAGGGGCGATCGAGCGTCCTAGGCAAGTAATGGAGCCAGGCTCTTCAAAACTAGCATGAGCTTTTTAAATCCTTAATCCTTAATCAGTTACTTCATTTTCAAAAAAACACAAAAACAAGTAAAACAATGCAAGGTGATAAAACAGAATTATATGGTACAAATAAATAGATAGCAATACAAATGAAAAAATGGAAATACTTAAGAGTCTATCTGGGCTGCGGTTCGGTCAAATCAATTGTCTCTCAGTCCTCACACGCTTCCAAAGACCCACGGTTCCTGGTCTCCTCCTTTTGGTGCATCTGGGATTCTCCATCTTTGGGTACCTGAAAGTTGGTCCAAATGATATCCCCTATCTGTCCTGGGACTCCACAGGGAGGGGGGATGAGGAGGACATTCCATGGAAGGGGGCAATGGCAGGATATTGGCTTAGCCATATTCTATGGCTGGGTGATTTCTGATAACCCTCACTCCATTACTTTGTTCATGCTGGGGAGTTATATGAGAGGAGAAAGTCATCCCAGCTGAACTCCAGCAGAACTCCAACATACCCTCCTCTTTGCCCAGTGTATCCAGCAGTGCGGGGGGGGGGGGGGAGGGAATGTTTGCACACTGTCTTAGGTTTGTTTTTGTGGAACAGGACCTGGTCAGTGGGTTGACAAGGATAATAATCCCTAAATACCAGGGGTGGGCAATTATTTTTTCCATGGGGCCACATGAGAAACCGGGCCAATAGCTGACCTCAATTCTGCATAATATTAATTGCATTTCTTTATAAAAAGCAGTACGGTAAATTCTTTTGGAAAACCCTGCATTCATAGCGGACATTTTGAGGGCTAAAATCCTCTTGTGACAAGGATCATGTGCACTTAGCTGACAACTGGAGGGGAGGGTGATACCGGTTGGTAGGATCCACAGAAAGGGGAGAATATCGCCCCACAGATGTCAGTAGCTCACTCATCCACCACACTGGCCAGAGCAAATTCAGCCCCACTTCCCTTTCTCTCCTTCCCTTTTAGCTTAGCAGCAGCCCGAGGATGGCTTCCAGTCAGGGCACTTATGAGTCCCGCCCCTCCACCCAGGCAAGATGCCACCGGAGCCTACCTCTTTCTCCTCCCCTGGTTGGGCTCTTCTTCACTGCCGGGCGCCCACCCATCCCTCTTCGCAGCAGGTCGGCACCTCCCGCACCGCACACAGGCAATCACTTAAGTAGCAGCCAATCGGCCGCTCGGCTCGTCGGGTCTGGCGCATTCTCGCTTCCTCACTGAGGAAGGGAGAATGGGCCAGACCCGACGAGCCGCCCGACCCGCTGCGAAGAGGGACGGGCGGGCACCAAATCACTAGGGGAGGGACCGCCAGCCAGTCCCATCAAAGGGACTTATACGGCCCCCGGGCCTTACAATGCCCAGGTCTGCTATATACATTTCAATAAAAATCCCTATACATGTATTAGGGTAAAAAAAAAACACAACTGTGCACTTCAAGGGTCCCACAGGCCACAGCAGTCTCTGGCCACTGATTTACATGGAGCTCCCAGGGCCGGTGTCAGCACCCGGCAAAGCGGGACAGCTGCCGGGGGCCCCCACTCTCTGGGGAGGCCCACTGACAGGGCTGGCCTTTGGGGTGTGTGACGGCACTTGACCGGCGGCACAGCCGGTGCTCAACTCCTCCTCGAATGGTGGGGTTCCAAACAACAGGGCATCTTGATTGAGATTCCAGGGGAGGAAGTGCTGGGTTTTGTTCTGCTTTTAAGTTGCGCACCCCAGCTGATTTCCTATCCCTGGAGCATCCCAATCTGTGATACCTTGCTGTGTGAAACCCCCTGGGATCGCTGGCATACCCATTATGCAAGCAATTCCACCCGAGTTTTGGTCTGCTTTACAGGGGCATCTTAATTTGGGATGCCCCTGTTTGTGAAAGAACCCCCCTGGTTTGGCGTTAACTGGCACAGTGCATTCACCCGTTCCAGGAAATTAATGAACAAACAGGGCAGGGGCATCCAAAATCAGGGAATCTAGATTCGTTTAGACTCCGAGGTCAAGTTTAGAGGGGTTTGGAATGCTTTATAGTAGACCAAAACTAGAGTTTTGGTCTAAACAGCATGATCCTTGGGGCCATCCAGATTTGGGACATCCCTCTGTGTTGTAATGCGACTCTTCACCACAAAGGGACCCAATGAGACCGTGCCCTGTACATGCACCCTCCCTTGTCAGGGAGAGTGTAGGTCCACTTTAATGGTTCTGTCTATGCGCAACTTTGCGTTGCTGTAAACTGCTGTTCCACCAAATTATTGCTTCCCACCAAGCAGTGGCACTGCCCCACCGTACTGCCGCCACTGCCATACCAGTTATAGTCAACAAAATGTTATAAATGCTTTTTAAAAAATTGGAATATAACAGATACCCAGCTGGCCAATGACAGGGTCACTTTTACAAGTTGAAAACATTCAGTATTACAAATGCCTTTCATTGATTCCCAGGAGGTTTTTTTTGCCCAAGGAATGAAAATCAGATCAGGGATAATTCTGCTCACATGAGCCTCAGCCGCCTTTCCAATAACCTCCCTGAAGAGCGGAGCAGCGTCCCACTTTTGCTCCACCATGAAGCGTGATGCCTAGATGACCGCTCCACTGCATTTAACCTCTAGACGTGTGCTTGTCAGCTGCCGGGAGAATGCCTGACGGGGTGATGGCGTGCAACGGGCTGGACAAGGCTCCTCTCAAGGCAAGTTCTCCATCCTATATTTTATACACTTTATGGACCTTCATAGTCTGCCTTTCCAGATATAATATTGTGTGATATACTATTGCCAACTGGGGATATATGGCAAGTCTGTAGATAAATCTGTACCCAAAGCCAGATCTGCTGCCATCTATACCCAACCAGATCTGCTGCCATCTATATCCAAGCCAGATCTGCTGCCATCTATACCCAAGCCAGATCTGCTGCCATCTATATCCAAGCCAGATCTGCTGCCATCTATACCCAACCAGATCTGCTGCCATCTATACCCAACCACATCTGCTGCCATTTATACCCAACCAGATCTGCTGCCATTTATACCCAACCAGATCTGCTGCCATCTATACCCAACCAGATCTGCTGCCATCTATACCCAACCAGATCTGCTGCCATCTTTACCCAGCCAGATCTGCTGCCATCTTTACCCAAGCAGATCTGCTGCCATCTTTACCCAAGCAGATCTGCTGCCATCTATACCCAAGCCAGATCTGCTGCCATCTATACCCAAGCCAGATCTGCTGCCATCTTTAACCAGCCAAATCTGCTGCCATCTTTACCCAAGCAGATCTGCTGCCATCTTTACCCAAGCAGATCTGCTGCCATCTATACCCAAGCCAGATCTGCTGCCATCTATACCCAAGCCAGATCTGCTGCCATCTATACCCAGGCCAGATCTGCTGCCATCTATACCCAACCACATCTGCTGCCATCTATACCCAGGCCAGATATGCTGCCATCTATAGGCCAACCACATCTGCTGCCATCTATACCCAGGCCAGATCTGCTGCCATCTATACCCAACCAGATCTGCTGCCATCTATACCCAACCAGATCTGCTGCCATCTATACCCAACCACATCTGCTGCCATCTATACCCAACCACATCTGCTGCCATCTATACCCAACCACATCTGCTGCCATCTATACCCAACCACATCTGCTGCCATCTATACCCAAGCCAGATCTGCTGCCATCTATTGGCCAACCAAATCTGCTGCCATCTATTGACCAACCAAATCTGCTGCCATCTATACCCAACCAGATCTGCTGCCATCTATACCCAACCACATCTGCTGCCATTTATACCCAACCAGATCTGCTGCCATTTATACCCAACCAGATCTGCTGCCATCTATACCCAACCAGATCTGCTGCCATCTATACCCAACCAGATCTGCTGCCATCTTTACCCAACCACATCTGCTGCCATCTTTACCCAGCCAGATCTGCTGCCATCTGTACCCAAGCAGATCTGCTGCCATCTTTAACCAGCCAAATCTACTGCCATCTTTACCCAAGCAGATCTGCTGCCATCTTTACCCAAGCAGATCTGCTGCCATCTATACCCAAGCCAGATTAGTGCCAAAAAAAGAAGGAAAAAAGGTTATAACCCCCGTCTTAAGGAAACGCTAGAGGGCTTTGTGTAAATGTTAAACGGCTTCTTAATATAAGACTAGATTCCAGGAGAAAATCAATTGTGCTTGGGATCTACATAAAAACAGAACTAAATTGCCCATTAATACTTTTAGGAGAGGGGCTGTACATGTGTTCTGTGTCTGTGAGACGAAATGGTAGTAAGACTCTAATATCATCAATGGCAGTTGAATTATGATACATAATCATTAGAAATTATCAGAAAAAGAGCTTAAAATCAACTTTAAAGTGGACCAGAATTGCCTGTGCGTGGCTTTAGTAGAGGGTCTGAGCTTGTGAAACTGTGAGGTAGACTAATATCTTCAGTGGCAGTTCACTTATGAAACATAAACATTTAAATAAAAGCTTACAATCCACTTTGAAGTGGACCTGAAGTCCCCGTCCGTGAATTTATTAGAGGGGCTGAGCTTATGTGCCGTGTCTGTAAGACTGGGTTTTAGTTAGACTAATATCATCAGTATTCAATAAATGATACATAGTCCTAGTCATAGCCAAGTGTGCCTGTGAGACTGGGTGGTTGCTAGACTCTGAAATCATTGATGGCAGTTCAATAAAATCCACCATTTCTATAGGAGTATTTAAAGTTAATATCAAACTCAAAAATAAATGAAGTGGACTTAAAGTGGCCAAGAGTGAATTTATGATATGGGCTGTGTTTATGTGCTCTGTGTGTGAGATTTGGTAGTGGTTAGATTTCATCGATAGCCATTAAATTATTTGATTTGAGTTTTTATTTCTTTAAATGCAACATTTTGAAAAACTGATGAGAATGAGAGATGAGATGTAAGAAATCAGAGTGATTTTCCCAAGCAGTATAAAAATAATGTTACAGGATTACGGTACCTTGGTAGTCATGTGATATATATATAGTGGTGGAATCGGAAGAGCCAGATCCTCAGGAGGTTCCACAGATCTATGTGTCCCCTTCCCTTTGCCCCCCCCCCCCAACCTATTATATACCCAGGAGTAGTGTTGGGAAACCCCCTAGAAGTTTGGGTTCGGCAAAACTTTAAACACAAATTCGCTCCCGATACCCGAGTCCCATTGAAATCAATGGGTTGCAAACATTGGGGGCCCTTTGACAGAAGGGAAGCGGTGAATGAGAGGTGTGCTATAAAATAATGCGGAGGGTGCAGCACATAGGAAGCGGCTGTACACTTACCCGAGCCAGTGATCCTGTCAGCATTCTTTCCTCTCATAAAATGTCAATGGCCGGGGCTTCAATAAGATGGCAGCCTTCATAAGTGAGAACACTTGCAGCTAGCTGGTGGGATGGCTGCCTGCTGCTAATGTCCTCACTCATGGGGCGGCCATCTTTCTGAAGCCCCGGCCAAGGTAAAGAACACTGTCCGGATCGCTGGCACAGGTAAGTGTACAGCCGCTTCCTGTACCCTTGGCATTAGCTTATCTATGGGCTAAAAGCTGGTTGATGATCTGCTCAGCAGCCCATCAACCGGTTTTTCCATGTTCGGGCCAAACTCGAACAGACTTCTGGCTTGGGTTCTGGTTTGGGAACTCAAACCTTTCTCTAGAGCTCCTGCCCAACACTAGCCAGGAGCTCTAGAGAAAGGTGTCATCCATTTTATTTTGAACGGTCACTTGCCCTTGTAATTCTTTACAGCTCAATATTGAGTTCACAGGTTGAAAGGGGTTAATATAAATCATCCTGGACAGTGGTAGACTATGGCAATAAATTAGCCAGAGGTGTTACCACCCCTCCCTGACCAGCCAGTGAGATTTTAATGGGGTCACTTTAAAATGGAACAAAACCTGGGATTTTCACTATCCTGGGTTTTGATCTTTGCCCTGGGGGCAAAGCGATGCCCAGGGAATTCCCCTGTGAGCCCCTGAATTTGGGGGTTTCCATTCTGAAAAGGGCCTACTGTCCAGGGTTGCATTGTGCCAATAGCCCCAACACTGTCCAAATGTCCCACACAAAAGTGTTACCCCTCACTTACACCAAATGTATGAAAAAGGGATATTCCCATACAGTATCTTATTCCTGCGTTCCGCTCGCTCTGGCTGCACTTTTATTTTTGGGAAGTCTGTGGTTCTGAGAAGCGTATCCTGGAAGGGAAGGACCTTGGGGTGAACACTTCACTGGACTCATATTTTTAATGTGTCTAAATAAAGGCAGCCTTGTTCTCCCATTGTTCTCGTGAATTTATTAGAGGGGCTGAGCTTATGTGCCGTGTCTGTAAGACTGGGTTTTAGTTAGACTAATATCATCAGTATTCAATAAATGATACATAGTCCTAGTCATAGCCAAGTGTGCCTGTGAGACTGGGTGGTTGCTAGACTCTGAAATCATTGATGGCAGTTCAATAAAATCCACCATTTCTATAGGAGTATTTAAAGTTAATATCAAACTCAAAAATAAATGAAGTGGACTTAAAGTGGCCAAGAGTGAATTTATGATATGGGCTGTGTTTATGTGCTCTGTGTGTGAGATTTGGTAGTGGTTAGATTTCATCGATAGCCATTAAATTATTTGATTTGAGTTTTTATTTCTTTAAATGCAACATTTTGAAAAACTGATGAGAATGAGAGATGAGATGTAAGAAATCAGAGTGATTTTCCCAAGCAGTATAAAAATAATGTTATAGGATTACGGTACCTTGGTAGTCATGTGATATATATATAGTGGTGGAATCGGAAGAGCCAGATCCTCAGGAGGTTCCACAGATCTATGTGTCCCCTTCCCTTTGCCCCCCCCCCCAACCTATTATATACCCAGGAGTAGTGTTGGGAAACCCCCTAGAAGTTTGGGTTCGGCA
This sequence comes from Gastrophryne carolinensis, assembly GCA_027917425.1. Lineage (NCBI taxonomy): Eukaryota > Metazoa > Chordata > Amphibia > Anura > Microhylidae > Gastrophryne > Gastrophryne carolinensis. Next base: position 41,387,519 of record CM051238.1, read on the forward strand.
AAACTTTAAACACAAATTCGCTCCCGATACCCGAGTCCCATTGAAATCAATGGGTTGCAAACATTGGGGGCCCTTTGACAGAAGGGAAGCGGTGAATGAGAGGTGTGCTATAAAATAATGCGGAGGGTGCAGCACATAGGAAGCGGCTGTACACTTACCCGAGCCAGTGATCCTGTCAGCATTCTTTCCTCTCATAAAATGTCAATGGCCGGGGCTTCAATAAGATGGCAGCCTTCATAAGTGAGAACACTTGCAGCTAGCTGGTGGGATGGCTGCCTGCTGCTAATGTCCTCACTCATGGGGCGGCCATCTTTCTGAAGCCCCGGCCAAGGTAAAGAACACTGTCCGGATCGCTGGCACAGGTAAGTGTACAGCCGCTTCCTGTACCCTTGGCATTAGCTTATCTATGGGCTAAAAGCTGGTTGATGATCTGCTCAGCAGCCCATCAACCGGTTTTTCCATGTTCGGGCCAAACTCGAACAGACTTCTGGCTTGGGTTCTGGTTTGGGAACTCAAACCTTTCTCTAGAGCTCCTGCCCAACACTAGCCAGGAGCTCTAGAGAAAGGTGTCATCCATTTTATTTTGAACGGTCACTTGCCCTTGTAATTCTTTACAGCTCAATATTGAGTTCACAGGTTGAAAGGGGTTAATATAAATCATCCTGGACAGTGGTAGACTATGGCAATAAATTAGCCAGAGGTGTTACCACCCCTCCCTGACCAGCCAGTGAGATTTTAATGGGGTCACTTTAAAATGGAACAAAACCTGGGATTTTCACTATCCTGGGTTTTGATCTTTGCCCTGGGGGCAAAGCGATGCCCAGGGAATTCCCCTGTGAGCCCCTGAATTTGGGGGTTTCCATTCTGAAAAGGGCCTACTGTCCAGGGTTGCATTGTGCCAATAGCCCCAACACTGTCCAAATGTCCCACACAAAAGTGTTACCCCTCACTTACACCAAATGTATGAAAAAGGGATATTCCCATACAGTATCTTATTCCTGCGTTCCGCTCGCTCTGGCTGCACTTTTATTTTTGGGAAGTCTGTGGTTCTGAGAAGCGTATCCTGGAAGGGAAGGACCTTGGGGTGAACACTTCACTGGACTCATATTTTTAATGTGTCTAAATAAAGGCAGCCTTGTTCTCCCATCCATCCGGTTACATTGTGCATCTATGGCGGCATTACAGGGAGGATACGGAGGCGAGACAGGAGAAATACTATCTCACTAACAAAGGGGTGCACCGCCCAGATGTAAATATACTATATGTCTGTGTGCTCACCTACAACAAGTTAAACTCTACAAGACCTGTAGTGGACGTGCCATAGGCACACCTTCCTCCCAAAAGGAAGCACCACAACAACTATCAATCATAAAATTTAATGTCCCTTACCCTTGAAGCAGCATGGGGGCTGCGTGCGCGGGTAGTTAATATCGAGGTTGGCCTGATCATTTGCCCAGGGTGACTCTATATGACGTGAGATTCATGTGTACCTTGTCTGCCGGCACCTGAATTTAATTGCATACTTTTCTGTTTTCATTTGTGGTCTGGTTTGGATGGGTGCCTTGTGCAATATTAGGTGATTTCATAGTTTCATGTGAGTTTTTATATTTATGCACTTGCACTTTGAATATATATTTACAATGTTATTTGGTTGATGTATGTTTATATTGTAGATAGGGGTTATTATTTGTCAGTTTAGCATCACTAGTAATTTGTTTTATTGCACTGTAGTATATATATATATATATATATATATATATATATATATATATATATATATATAGTGGTTTTTATATATATGGATATGTACACATATATATATATATATACATAGTTTTTTGTGCCGGCACAAAAGGATAGGTTTTAGGTACTTATACATGTAGTTTTGCACCCATGGGGTATGAATTGGATAGCCCTCTAGGGGCATCATTTATTGATTAAGGTCTTTTGGCCATACCGGTTGGTTTTAATTTGTCTTGTGGTGTATATATGTTTTTTAACCTTTTTGTACCAATAAAGCATTACATTTTGTGATTGATAGTTGTTGTGGTGCCTCCTTTTGGGAGGAAGGTGTGCCTATGGCACATCCACTCCAGGTCTTGTACAGGAGAAATACTAAACGATATAGGGACCAGGAGCGGGCAACGGCACCGAGAGGAGGAAGCTGTCGGAGGCATTTAAACTACAGGCATTCCTGGATTTGGAACAGCAGGGGGCCAAGTGGCCTGGGTAGTGGTGGGAGTCCATTCCTTCTTATTATTGTTTATTATTACATAACATGGAGTTATATAAGGTTACGTATTCAAGAGGAAAGCGAGTGATGCTCATAGCAGGACCACACACTTCCCCAAAAAAATGCAGTCTGAGCAAGTGGATGCAGGCAAAGCAGTAATAATTTATTTTTAATGTGGCTCCAGCAACCATTAGCAAAACAGCAAACCACAGCAACTTCCTCCCTAAAAAATCAACTGCTTTACATAGATAACATTTCAAGGATTCATCTTTATTATCTAAAAACCAAACACATTACACATAGACATACATATAAATATAAAAACACATCTAAACATGGGGCATCCCACCCAGACCCTCAATTTAATTATAACCAAAATCAATATAGTGATTAGCATCATGACCAAAATCTCCTCTATTTGCATAAATTAAGCTTTAAAATGCATAAGTGCAATTACTGTGCTGAAAAAAGTGCAATTTCAGTTAAGACCCATGAAAAAATGACAAGAGGAGCAAAGTGCAAAACAATGTGACAACAATCAAACAACTAGAAAACATCACCTGTGTTATGTGTTATCACCCTGTTATGGTCCAGGGGATCACATCCCATGAAAGTCAGTCAAAAGGTATCCTCACGCGTTCCGCGGTTCAAAATCTGACCACTTCCTCAAGGCAAAGCAGTAATAAAATACTGTATAGGAATATCCCTCCCTCATACATTTTGTGTGTTTACCCCTCATTTGTGGGACATTTGGACTAGATTTGTGGGACTGTGACCATCCCCTATTAAACTGCAGCTAAAGAATATACACAAAGTGTGGCAATACATTTTTATCAGTTTGTATGTTTTGGCCCCAGCACGGTGTCTATTAAAGTGGACCAAAATCCACGCCGATTGGCCCCGGGAATCTATCAGAACAGGCGAGTTGGCTTCTGCGATCTGGGGGTTTTCACAAAGCAGAGCACCCCCGATTGGGCTGCCCCTGGGGAAAGGACAAAAACCCAGGATAGTCAAAATCCTGGGTTTTGGTCCACTTTAAGTATCAAAATGTTCGGTCAGTGTTTAGTTTAGGCTCTTTATACAGCTCCAGTGCTTGGTGGATGTTGCACAGACAGGGCGCTATGTGAATTGTTATGCTGCGTATTTTCTATGATAGCGGTAGTAGGCAGAGGTGTACATACGATAGAGGCAGTGCAGGCACGTACCCCCGGGTACATGGAACATGGGGCCTCCTCTGCTCTAGACACCGGCTGCACTCCTCTTTCACCACAGGGTGCTTGTCACTCACCTCCGACTAACTGGTGAGTGTTTGCCGGGGGAGGGGGGTGTTATCTTGTGCTGATGGGGGCCAATTGTGCTATTGGGCCCCATCCAGACTATATACGCCACTAGTAGTAGGTGATGCTAGATGTAGTGGTTCTATACCAGGAGAACACGGTTTATCCACACACAATACACTGTGGCATAATGTCTGTAAGCCGGTAATATTTTCATGTAACTGTAGGGTGGGCCCTGGAGTCAGCTGGGCCTCTAGTCCAACACTGCCCCTAATGGTTCAACTGGGAAAGACTCGCACAAGGGAAAATATCTAATAAAGGGGAGCCACCACCTCCCTAGGGTCTATAAGACATTAGGGCCTCCCCAACTGGGATAGCATGCTGTATGAAATCACTTATCTTGCCATATCCCTGGGCCATATACCTTCAGCCATGGCACATACCCACACCAGGCACACTAACAGCTAGAGCGGAGTGCGCTTCATTCATCTCTCTTTGCCACTCTGGGCCAAGAAAATGGTAAGTTATTGGGCAATCGGGGTGGATATGTTGTATCTTATCTGGTCATCAGATCGAGTCCTGCACCGCCTGGACCCCATCGTCAGGCACAGGTGCCTCTGTGATCAGCAGTCATTTTCCGCTGTCAAACAGAGAGTACAAAGGGGTCCATCCCTTTGCCCTGCAGGGCTCACTTCTCTTTTGTTGGTAAAAACCTCTGTGGGACCCAGTCATTTATAGTTAAAGTGGACCAACACCCTCCCATGATCGGCCCGGGAATCTATAAGATTCCCGGACCGATCAGACCCCTGACTGCGGGGGAAGGAAGAGCTTATAACATTTTAAGAAGGACCAAGGGCTGACAATCTATTAGAATGTGAGGAAAGATACAAAGGGGAGAAGAGCTTACATTCTATAAGAATGTGAAGGCCGATAAGGAAGGGTGGAGGAGGAAGCACTGGCAATTTATTATAATATAAGAATAGGATATAGAACAGGGAAGAGATTACAATCTATTAGGGTATAAGGGAGGATACAGAAGGAGAAGAGCTTACAATCTATTAGGGTATAAGGGAGGATACAGAAGGAGAAGAGCTTACACTCTATTAGGGTAAATTGATGGTAAAGAAGAGGAAGAGCTTACAATATATTGACATATCAGAAAAGTTACAAAGCAAGCAAGAGCTTACAATCTGAGTATGAAGGAGGATATAGAAGGGGGTGTTATGATTTATTCATGTAAATGTTTGGTAGAGAAGATGGAACAGCTTACATTCTGTTGAGCTTCAGAAGGTGAATGAGCTTATAGCCTTTTAAAGTATAGGAGGGGGAAGAAATTACAATATATTTTGGTATAAGGAATTGTTGAGAAGGGGAGAATGATTTTCTTGTAAAGGGTTAATCGCACACTGCTGGTGGTAAGCTCACCTGTCTGGTGTCACAGATTTGTTGGATCCCTATGCAGCAGACTCTACAGTAGCTTGTTTCAGTGACCCCACAATGCTATGATAGCTTGATCACTCAGACATGTCATTTAGGCTCTTGCTTCATAGAAATCTATATTATATGGTGATTAAAAGGTAGAGAAATCTGGATTCCACAGCGCCTGGTTTCAGCTGTTTCTCGCTGCCACCGTGTGCGAACCAGCCGCTGAGGATTGTCCACAGGCTATTGACAGGAGAGCTCACTGGCCCCAGTGTATAATTAACCCTATAATGTCATCAGTCTGCTGACATCATACCCATGACCTCATCGGGGTGCCCCGCAGAAAGGGGTCTGATCGGTCCGGGAATCTTATAGATTCCCGGGCCGATGATGGGAGGGTGTTGATCCACTTTAACTATAAATGACTGGGCCCCACAGAGGTTTTTACCAAAAAAAGAGAAGTGAGCCCTGTAGCTGCTGCTGGGCATTTGTAAGGTTCAGTGAGCTCTCTCACCTTAGCAGCCGCAGTGTCCTGTGTGTACAGGGCTCACTTCTTGGTGTACAGACTTGGTGTACAGATGCAACAGATTCAGGCCAGGCATCAGCCCTGGGCTTACCTGGACAGGTCAAAGAAGATAGTTACCAGCTCAATCTGCAGATCACATTGCTGGTGTGTGAGGAGCTGGCTACCCCTGCCCAGGGTGTAGGTTAGTAATCCAAAAAAGGTTGCTTGCCAGCTTCAAGTCAATTAAAAGTTCATATTTATTGTAGTCTCATTAAAATCACTCCAATATCCATAGTAAAATCATCATACAGATAGCAAAGAGGTCCATGTTACTCATGAGTAAGAGGTCACTAATCATTGAATCAAGTTGGAGCTGGCAAGCAACATTTTTTGGGCTTACCTGGGCAGATGCCGGGGCCCCTGCACCTTGGAGGGCCCACTTTATTCCTTCTACCCAGAGCAGCCCCATGCAGGATTCAGGGCCGTGCAGTAACCAGGACTAAGGACTGTCAGCCAGGGACATATTGGCCACCGAGAGAGCATTTCTTTCTGTAAGTCCTTCTGTTCTTTTCTTTCCTTTTTTTCAACTGTTTTTATTCTGTCACTCCTTTTCTTTTCTTTCTTCTTTCCTTCTATTAAATCTGTCAGTCCTTATATTCTTTGTTTTTTCCCTCTATCCCTTTCTTTTCTTTTTAGCCTTTTTCTTTCTTTCCATCTGGTATTGGTTTCTTTCTTTCATTTGTTTGTTCTGCCATTCCATTTCTTTCTCCTTTCCTTCTATTATTTTTTCTGACATCCCTTTTCTTCTGTCAGTCCATTTCTTTCCTTCTATCTCTTCTTTTTATCTTCTATTACATCTTTTTTTCTGCTCTTTTTTGTCTTTCCTTCTATTTTTTCCATTGGTTATTTCCCAGTCATTCTTTCTTTTCCTTATTCCTCCTATACTACTATCATTCATTCTGTTATTTTCTTTACGTCGGCAGTATTCACCATACATGCAAGTTTATCACCATGCTTGGCTCATCATACCACACCACAAGGGGCCCACTGAGACTATATCACCCGAGGGCCAGCATAAACCTAGAGCCGGCCTGGAACAGATTGCAAGTAGTAAAAACTGCTTCTATAAAACACAAACACACAAATTGCTAGATAAGCTCAGCACCTTGAGGGCAACATTTGAGCACACTAATTTACACTTAAAAAAATGCCATCAAAAGTGGACTTTCCCTTTATGCCCTTTTGTCCACACAGGCCCTCATAGATCGCCGTCTGGGCCGTTCAGGCTGTAGTTACCCTTATGGCAGTATGCTTGTTTTTGGTCGGAGGCTATGAGAGTTGCAGGTGAACAGGACAGTCCTCAGATTGAAAGGCAACCTGGGCAAGGCTGCTGGATGGTGCCCACCAGGGACGTAACTGTAACGGGTGCCGGGGGTGCTACTGCCCTGGGGCCAAGGAGCTCAGCGGGGCCCCATTATTGTTGCTCCTGCGTCTTGTTATCATATTTGCACTCACTTGGCATCATTTAGAGAAATGAAGCACCATTTTTGGTCTGTTTTTTTAGTCTTTAGTTGTTTAGCTGCATCCAATTGAGTTAAAAAGACAGAATAAAGTTACTTTATGAACCTTGAAAGGGCCCCGTTTAATGTTCACACCCTTTGCCTGGGACCCAACAGACTCTAGTACAACCTCCAGATAACCCCTCAAAAATGAATCCTGGAGAGGTGGGCCAGCAGCATCCCCTCCTTGAAAACACACTTTCCTACCACCAATCACTCCCCTCGTCCCCAAAAACACCATGTGGTCCCCAAACAACCCCATCCACAAAAAAAGAGCCAATCACAGACACAAACCCACCATGAGGATCCAAACCAGCCAGTAGCAGAGAGTCCTTTGTGTGGATGGTGGCCCAGTTGAGCTGCGCTAGTCTCCTCTTTGCTGTTGCACATGCTCAGTACACGATAGGGTACACAGGGGCACTGGCAAAGTGACTTTACTTAATTTCCATTTCTAAAGCTGGGTCAAGCAGGGCAGTTGGGTGGGTGCACCATGACCAAGGGGAGCATCAGGGGGCCTAGGCCAGCCAGAAACCATGCCATTTTAAAAAAATGGCACCCCTAGGATGATGGCGCTCGGTTCAGGAGCTCCATTTGAACACCCCAAAGGCCAGCCCTGCAAGTGAAGATTATTACAAGCAGGGGTAGATGACAGCCTCCATGTTTTCCTCTTGGTGGAGTGGCAGAAAGTGGTATAGTGACAATACTGGATGTGATATCTGAGGTTTTTGGTCACGTTGTGTGCGTTTAATGTGCTTAATCACACACAGGGATCTGGGTGCAGAGATTGACACAATCCTTCCCCAGCCTGTTACTCATTGACATCTCGCTCAGCGGAGACTGACGGGCTGGGATGGGATTTGCCAGAGGGGGGGAAGGATTAATCTGGGAGGTGAGAGATACTTTGTATCACCTGCGGGCAGGCAGGTAGACGAGCTGTGGATACCGTCCAGGGAGCTTGCACTCTACTGCCAGAGACCAGGAGATGGATAAGCACAGAGATGGACAGGACAACCCCAGCTTTGAGGTCAGATTGTGTTTTTTTTTTATTTGCAACAGATAATAATATTCCCTGGGTGTCTCTTTGTGGAAACTGATTCCTTGCTCACACCCTTATTTCTTATCAATATCAGCTTCATGGCTGCAGTGTAAAGCAGGGGAAGAGCTTACAATCTATCAGAATGTGAAGACCAAGACAGAAGGTGGGAAAGCTTACAATGTATTAGGTAATAAGGGATACAGGAGGAGAAGAGCTTACAATCTATTTGTCTATAAGGGGGAATACAGGAGGCGAAGAGCTTACAATCTATTTGTCTATAAGGGGGAATACAGGAGGCGAAGAGCTTACAATCTATTTGTCTATAAGGGGGATACAGGAGGACAAGAGCTTACAATCTATTAGGATATAAGGGAGGATACAGGAGGTGAAGAGCTTACAATCTATTAGGGTATAAAGGAGGATACAGGAGGAGAAGAGCTTACAGTCTATTGGGGTATAAATGAGGATATAGAAGGAGATGAACTTACAATCTATTGGGGTATAAGTGAGGATATACAAGAAGAGGAGCTTACAATCTATTAGGGTATACAGACACACAAAGTGGTGTATAAAGAGGAAGGAAGAGCTTATAACATTTTAAGAAGGACCAAGGGCTGACAATCTATTAGAATGTGAGGAAATATACAAAGGGGAGAAGAGCTTACATTCTATATGAATGTGAAGGCCGATAAGGAAGGGTGGAGGAGGAAGCACTGGCAATTTATTATAATATAAGAATAGAATATAGAACAGGGAAGAGCTTACAATCTATTAGGGTATAAGGGAGGATACAGAAGGAGAAGAGCTTACAATCTATTCGGTTATAAGGGAGGATACAGAAGGAGAAGAGCTTACAATCTATTAGGGTATAAGGGAGGATACAGAAGGAGAAGATCTTACAATCTATTAGGGTATAAGGGAGGATACAGAAAGAGAAGAGCTTACAATCTATTAGGGTATATGGGAGGATACAGAAGGGGAAGAGCTTACACTCTATTAGGGTAAATTGATGGTAAAGAAGAGGAAGAGTTTACAATATATTGACATATCAGAAAAGTTACAAAGCAAGAAAGAGCTTACAATCTAGAGTATGAAGGAGGACATAGAAGGGGGTGTTAGGATTTATTCATGTAAATGTTTGGTAGAGAAGATGGAACAGCTTACATTCTGTTGAGCTTCAGAAGGTGAATGAGCTTATAGCCTTTTAAAGTATTGGGGGGGGAAGAAATTACAATATATTTTGGTATAAGGAATTGTTGAGAAGGGGAGAATGATTTTCTTGTAAAGGGTTAATCGTACACTGCTAGTGGTAAGCTCACCTGTCTGGTGTCACAGATTTGTTGGATTCCTATGCAGCAGACTCTACAGTAGCTTGTTGCAGTGACCCCACAATGCTATGATAGCTTGATCACCCAGACATGTCATTTAGGCTCTTGCTTCATAGAAATCTATATTATATGGTGATTAAAAGGTAGAGAAATCTGGATTCCACAGCGCCTGGTTTCAGCTGTTTCTCGCTGCCACCGTGTGCGAGTGGATTGTCCACAGGCTATTGACAGGAGAGCTCACTGGCCCCAGTGTATAATTAACCCTATAATGTCATCAGTCTGCTGACATCATACCCATGAATTCATACAAATGAACTTCCTTTATACCCCCATAGATTCACCACTTACCAGGGCTGTAGATTGTAAGTTCTACTCCTTCTGTATCCTCCATTATAACCTAATGGGTTGTAAGCTCTTCTCCTTCTGTATCCTCCCTTATACCCTAATAGAGTGTAAGCTCTTCTCCTCCTGTATCCTCCCTTATACCCTAATAGAGTGTAAGCTCTTCTCCTCCTGTATCCTCCCTTATACCCTAATAGAGTGTAAGCTCTTCTCCTCCTGTATCCTCCCTTATACCCTAATAGAGTGTAAGCTCTTCTCCTTCTGTATCCCCCCTTATACCATAATAGAGTGTAAGCTCTTCTCCTTGTGTGTCCTCCCTTATACCCTAATAGATTGTAAGCTCTTCTCCTTCTGTATCCTCCCTTATACCCTAATAGAGTGTAAGCTCTTCTCCTCCTGTATCCTCCCTTATACCCTAATAGAGTGTAAGCTCTTCTCCTCCTGTATCCTCCCTTATACCCTAATAGAGTGTAAGCTCTTCTCCTCCTGTATCCTCCCTTATACCCTAATAGAGTGTAAGCTCTTCTCCTTCTGTATCCCCCCTTATACCATAATAGAGTGTAAGCTCTTCTCCTTGTGTGTCCTCCCTTATACCCTAATAGATTGTAAGCTCTTCCTCCTGTGTGTCCTCCCTTATACCCTAATAGATTGTAAGCTCTTCCTCCTGTGTGTCCTCCCTTATTCGCTAATAGAGTGTATGCTCTTCTTCTTCTGTGTCCTCCCTTATACCCTAATAGATTGTAAGCTCTTCCTCCTGTGTATCCTCCCTTTTACCCTAATAGAGTGTAAACTCTTCTCCTTCTGTATCCTCCCTTATACCCTAATAGATTGTAAGCTCTTCCTCCTGTGTATCTTCCCTTATACACCAGTAGATTGTAAGCTCTTCTCCTTCTGTATCCTCCCTAATAGAGTGTAAGCTCTTCTCCTTCTGTATCCTCCCTTATACCCTAATAGATTGTAAGCTCTTCTTCCTCTCTATCCTCCCTTATACCCTAATAGATTGTAAGCTCTTCTTCCTCTTTATCCTCCCTTATACCCTAATAGATTGTAAGCTCTTCTTCCTCTGTATCCTCCCTAATAGAGTGTAAGCTATTCTCCTTCTGACTCTTTCTAGATCGTAAAGTCTTTCTTCTTTTGTATCCTCTCTTATACCTTAAAGTGAACCAAAGCCCAGGATTTTTACTATCCTGGGTTTTGGTCCCTGGGGATATACATAGGGGACACCCCAATTCGGGGTTCCCCATAAAGCGGGAGACCGCCAGCCCTAGAGTCTTGTTGACTCTATAGAGGTTGTTGCTACCTAATATATTATAGATAATAGATTATGAGCTTTTTTCTGTTTTTTCTGTAGAGGTAATGCCTGTGGTCCCTGCAGTTGGCTGATTTAGGTCAACTCTACAGTAGCTTGTTTCAAGCCCATCTCAAAGGATCCAATAATATTTGGTCAGTGGCTGAAACAATCTACTGATGAACTTGATGGATAGAAACCCATTGTCCCAGCACTCAATGGAATTAAAGGAAACCTGGCAGAGGAGAGAGTCTGCCTTGATGCTCCTCCAGTTACAATAGCTGCTGAGCCCCTAACCTGAAACAAGTGTGAGTATCCTGAGAACAGACACCTTCCTTTTCACATTCATGACTATTTTGGAAGAAGGTAATAGCGGGCTCTGGTCTTCCCCTCTTCTTTACAGATACCCAAGACTTGGAGCCTTTTCACACCCTGTTATGAGTTGCTCTTCCCAACAATCCCATCACACTGCGCCACATTGTGTTTGCATTGCGTTCATGTTTGTAAAGGTATATATGGTATGGTATACAGAAGAGGAACAATCAGGCGTGTAACTACAGGAGGTGCAGAGGCAACAACTGCATCTGGGCCCATGAGGTCAGGGAGACCCACCATAGTTGCTCCTCCACCTCATTTAGTTTGTGCTCACACAGTGTCATGTACAGGAAGTTGGCTGCCTTAGTGTTTAGTCATCTGTGTTAATAATTTCCATTCCGATTTAAAGGGAAAATCCACTTTCGATGATTGAAAGTGTATATTTCTTTGTGGCAAATGATGTCCTCATGGTGCTGAGCTTATCTAGCAGTTTTCACTATCTGCATTCTGAAAGATATTGAAGTATGGGTGGGATCAATCATTCAGGGTATACAGGGATCTACAGAAGAGGGAAAAGCTTAGCATCTATTAGGGAGGCTACAGAAGGAGTAAGAGCATACAATATATTATAGAGCAGTGGTTCCCAACCCTGTCCTCAAGGCCCACCAACAGGCCAGGTTTTGCAGATCTCCACAAAGATGCACAGGTGGAGTAATTAGTGCAGCTGCAGAGCAATAGAGCTAACTATTTGGAGATCCAAAAAACATGACATGTTGGTGTGCCTTGAGGACAGGGTTGGGAACCACTGTTATAGAGGATGATACACAAGAAGGATGTGTCTACAGGGGCGCACCCAAGGAGTGGGTCCCTGGGCCCCCCTTCCCAAAGTGGCAGAGAAGTGTCTTAAAGTGGACCAAAATGAGGGATTTTGACTACCCTGGGTTTTGGTCCTTGCCCCTTGGGCACTCCAATTTGGTAAGCCCGCTGCGCCAGGCTAAAGGTATAGCTTACAGTGGACGTGGGTCACGCATGTGCCACTTGATCTGGGACAAGGCAGGCTTTACAGGAGACTTGGGGGGAGGGGTTCACACAGTGGGGGCATCCTGATTTGGGGTTCCCCATGGGGCATGGACCAAAACCCAGGATACTCAAAATCCTTAATTTCGATCCACTTTAAGACACTTCTCTGCCATTGTGGGAAGGGGGGTCTGGACCCCGAGACCCACTCCCCGGGTGCACCCCTGTACACACATCCCCTTGTGTATCATCCTCTATAATATATTGTAACCTCCTTCTGTAGCCTCCCTAATATATGCTAAAGTTTTCCTTCTTTTGTAGATCCCTATTTACCAGTGGGAGGGAATCAAGCTGCCCTGGGGTCTTATAAACTTTAGGGCCGCTTTTGGTTCACAGGATACCCCCAGTACATATATACAACATAAACGAGGTCACAGATGCACACCATAGAAAATAGGAAAAACCTGAATTGAATTAAAATCTAATTTACAAATAGAAATTCAATCTGGACATTCAGGTACATAATGCAGAGATGATAACTGACAGATTGTAACACTTCCATTGAATAGTGTTTTATACAGGCAGCAGTGTGTGACGTGTGTAACAAGATGAATGTAACAAATATAAAGATACATTATTCGTACACAACCCACTTGGAAAGCTGCCCGGCATCATGGTGTAATACAAGTGACTGACTGTATCAGATCTGAATCGGCATCAATGTATAGCTCCAAGTTTACACTATGAATATTACAATCCACTGAAGAAAAACTACATATAAATATAACAATAAAAGACTGTCTACATCTATTTACAAATGACCCCCAACAGGGTTAAAACACAATTGTCATTTGAAACCTCTTATATTATATATCTTGGAAAAAGAAACATTTCATTAAAGAATTTCCTTTCTACTTTTTTTTCCCCACTTGAATGTCATGAAACTTGCCGAGTCAGCAGAAATCACTATAATTGATATGCAAAGAACTGACATTTATGATGTGTCTGCAGATACAGCACTGTGCTTAAAATCTTTGTACATATAATAACATTACCATTTGGCCCTGCGAACCCATGTTGGCCATTCAGAAATGCCTGAGGGGGGGTGTGCATCATCCAGAGGGATGGCAGAGATGCCACCTCGGTCCACGTGTGTGCAATGGGAACCTTGGTGAGTGCAGTATACTAGGCAATCTGGGGGCATCCCAAATGAGATGACACAAGGATAGGAAATTGGCAGGTCCTGGTGTCTTGAAGCTTGATGTGGCCCTCACCCAAAGGTCTTGGCCTGTAGAATATAAGAGGATACAGAACAATTAGAATATGGGGGCAAACCTGTGAGGAAGAGCTTACAATCTATTAGGGAATAAGGGAGGAAACAGAAGGAGAAGAGCTTACAATCTAATGGGGTATAAGGGAGGATACAGGAGAAGAACTTACAATCTATTAGGGTATAAGAGAGGATATAGAAGGAGAAGAGCTTACAATCTAATAGGGTATAAGGGAGGATACAGGAGGAGAAGAGCTTACAATCTAATAGGGTATAAGGGAGGATACAGGAGAAGAGCTTACAATCTATTAGGGTATAAGGGAGGATACAGAAGGAGAAGAGCTTACAATCTAATGGGGTATAAGGGAGGATACAGGAGAAGAACTTACAATCTATTAGGGTATAAGAGAGGATATAGAAGAAGAACTTACAATCTATTAGGGTATAAGAGAGGATATAGAAGGAGAAGAGCTTACAATCTAATAGGGTATAAGGGAGGATACAGGAGGAGAAGAACTTACAATCTATTAGGGTATAAGGGAGGATACAGAAGGAGAAGAGCTTACAATCTATTAGTGTATAAGGGAGGATACAGAAGGAGAAGAGCTTACAATCTATTAGGATATAAGGGAGGATACAGAAGGAGAAGAGCTTACACTCTATTAGGGTATAAGGGAGGATACAGAAGGAGAAGAGCTTACAATCTATTAGGATATAAGGGAGGATACAGAAGGAGAAGAGCTTACGATCTATTAGGGTATAAGGAAGGATACAGAAGGAGAAGAGCTTACAATCTATTAGGGTATAAGGGAGGATACAGAAGGAGAGGAGCTTACAATCTATTAGGATATAAGGGAGGATACAGAAGGAGAAGAGCTTATAATCTATTAGGGTATAAGGGAGGATACAGAAGGAGAAGAGCTTACAATCTATTAGGGTATAAGGGAGGATACAGAAGGAGAAGAGCTTACAATCTATTAGGATATAAGGGAGGATACAGAAGGAGAAGAGCTTACGATCTATTAGGGTATAAGGAAGGATACAGAAGGAGAAGAGCTTACAATCTATTAGGGTATAAGGGAGGATACAGAAGGAGAGGAGCTTACAATCTATTAGGATATAAGGGAGGATACAGAAGGAGAAGAGCTTACGATCTATTAGGGTATAAGGGAGGATACAGAAGGAGAAGAGCTTACAATCTATTGAGGTATAATGGAGGATATAGAAAAGGAAGATATGATATTTCTTTTTCATTTGTTCATTCATTCCAGTAACAGAGAATCCATTGGCATTACTAGGACAAAAAGGTGGAAACCAGCACAAAACCTGGAACTTCTTGTGCTAGTGACACCCATGGATTTGTTGCATTTATGCCCCCCCCCCCAGCACACCGCTGGGAAAGCAAGTCCAGCGTTTAACTATACATATTATTAAATGTACATATGCAGAGCCCAGTATCTCTCAAGGGGGATATAGAGGTGTAGGCTGTACCCCCTTAGTCATGACCAGGCCCTGTTGCAGAGATTTATACTGATTGTACATAGGTTTCATGGGACAAAATAGGAGGAGCAACCGCTGGCCTAGAAGTCTCTAAGGTTGGTGGTCTCCTTCTTTGTAGAGTATCCCGATTTTGAGATATGTATAGAAGAAAGGCCAGCATTCCAAATCACTTCAGATAACCATCTCATTCGATCTATATATCATGTTGAATAGCATAAGCCCATCAGCATTCTATATAAATCCAACATTTCGGGGTGCGGATCAGCCCTACATCAGAGAAGAACTGCTAAGCAGAACACTGACACCCACAGCATGGGTGCATGCATGCTTCACAAATCCCGCCTGACGTCACAAGGGCTCAAAAAATCACTTAATAGACATAAAGCGTTTCAAATGCAATAAGGGTGCCATCAGGGTGCTGACCAGTTATAGTTTTCTACTGGTCGCATTCTTCATGACTGTCGCTCATGTTGGCGGTCTGGTAACCAGGCAACGCTGCACTCCACCCCTCCTCCAATCGGGGGAGATGCCACTACTGCCATTAGCAGTTCTTTCCAGATGAGGGGGTGGTCTGCACCCTGAAACGTTGGGTTTATATGGACTGCTGATGGACTTATGCTATTCATCATGATATATGGACCGAATATAGATTATGTGAAGTTATTTGGAGTGCTGGCTTTTCTTCTATACACGGGCCTTTGCAGCCACCAGTGGACATTTGGTAAGCGTGCACCTGTTGCAAACCATTTCCGATTTGAGATATGTGAAATCCCACGGGATCGCTGTTAAAGATACCTTTTCGGCAACCCCACAACACATGTACGGTCTTCGCGTTCTCCCACACCTGTCCTATGTGAATGGTCAGAGAATGTGGCAGAGGGTCGGAACCCTAAGCAATCTGTTCATTCCATGAATTATTATTAATTTTATCCTGAGTGGCTGGAAGCCTGTGTATGCACTGCAGTGTTCCTGGAGGTTTCACACACTGGGGCATCTTAAATCAGAATGCCATTGTAAAACGCCAGATCAATGAAAAACCTGGGTTTTGCTCTGCTTTAAAGCTCTGAGTCCCAGCGTGAGCCGCTGGGGGTGCGACTGCTTTCACTCCCCATTGAAACAGTTGTTTGTCGAACGACATAGTCATGGTAAAACGCTCTGATTGGACATTGCATTGCATTTGCCATTGGACTGGGAAAAGGTGAGTTGTTATGGTGGATCTGGGGGGTTTCATACAAAATGGGATACCCCTAGGCACAAAACGAAACCCGAAACGAAAGTTAAACCCAGTTAAAGTGAACCAAATCCCGGGATTGTTACTATCCTGGTCCTTCACTCTGGGGCAACCCGGTTTGTGGTGTCCTGCTGTGTGAGACCACCCAGAACACTGAGGAAACTCACCTCTCCTCGGGCCCACGGCACAGACACAGCCGCTCGTCCAATGAGCTTTATCAGCATCCCAAATGACAATTGGGAATGATGGCTGTTATCTGATTGTTTTACTCTAGGTAGGTGTATTGCTGCAGGGAAGGAAGGGAAGTAAGCAGGGTTGGCTCCAGATTGGGGGGGGGGGCCTTGGGCAAGACAGTCTTAGTGGGCCCAAAAGTGGTGAGTCACATGATGTCTCCTTTCAGCTCCGCTGCCACAAATGGGTCATCTTCTGGTGCTGATCACCCTCCAGCTGTCACCTGGTTCTCGCCACCTTCTGCACTTCCATCAATTGCCCTCCATTCCATGCCACGGCCCTGGAAGTATTACTCGCTGGCGAAGGGACATGTTAGAGTGTATAGCATGCTTTAAGGGTGTAGGTCCACTTTAAGACAGAAAATTCACTTGTCTTATTTTCCACACTAGCAAGTGCTTATACGTAGGGGTGCTGTCTGCCAGAAGCTTTACTCTTCTCTCCTACTACTAAGGAGATGAGGACCTCAAGGGCCTGAATGTATCTGCACCCGCTATGCAATTGCTGATAACTTTATTGCCATCCTCTCGCTTTATGGCGATTGCACTCGTGTTTTGGTGAGTGCTAGGAATGGGTCTGGACGTGTTTCCCTGCACACAGATCTGGCAACAAATGTGTCAATATTGTGTGTTCTGTGTACACCCTGGAGCTTATTCTACCCGTTACAGGCCATTAATACGGCTATTGTGTATGACCAGCACAAATGCCACTGAAAATACACAATGGCCTTCTTATAAATCCAGGCTTCTCTCCAACACAGAGACGTAGCAGGAACTAGATGAATGTCCCATTCTGCTGTCTGATCTGTGTGTCACCAGGTCTGTTTGTTGTCACTAGTAGTGATGAGAGGGTCGGTTGAAGTTCAGGTTTGCAGAGTTCAGCCGAACTTGTCGCCAAACCCAATCTGAACCCGAAACCCATTGAAGGCAATGGGGACCCAAAGACTTTGGGACACCAAAATGGCTGTAAAATGGGGCCAGCAAGGGCTAGAGGGCTAAAAATCGAGAGGAACACCTGGGCGATTGCCCTGCACAAAATGAGCTAGGGAAAGTACTCAAAATAATCTCAGAAAACAAAAACATTTAAGAAATACACCAATAAAGAAAAAATTAAAATATTCATTTTTTTACAGGTGTTGGAGGCAGAATTAGGGGGGTAACACCTGGCGATTGCCCTGCACAAAATGGGCTAGAGAAAGTACTCAATATCATCATCATCATCAAGAAATACACCAATAAATAAATACATCAGACGCCAGGGTTTGCAGTATATTCACTGCCAGAATGGTGAGGCCTAGAACGTTGGGGTAGTTCCAGATTATATACAGAGTCCTTCACCCCATCTCACTTACAGTCAGCAAGGCCATCCGAGCCACAGGTCATGGAGTCACAAATACTATGATGACACCTCTGGCAGGGATACAGTTGCCCATCCACCTCCCCCTGCCCCAGTTGCAGGCATAGGGTTCCCAGATGCACAACTTGTTTTGGAGGATGAGGACATGGCCAGCAGACCATAGCAGGATATCTACGATAAGAATAAAGCCCAACTGCCGACTGCCCGTGGATTTCAGCAATGTGGAGGCTGAGAAGGAGGGTAGTGGGAAGAAGTCAGTGGAAGATAATGAAGGGGTGGTGATGAAGTCCTAGACCCAACGTGGACTGAAGGCAATAAGATTTTGGCGGAAGAGGTGATGACCATGCAGGACAGGCAGACGGGGGAAGGGTGCCAACTATCAGCGGTCAGCCCCTTGCTGCTACGTTGCTGCTACTGGGACTGAGCACTTAAATAGCAGTCTCAGAATCTCCCCAGCATGGCATTTTTTTCATGCAGTCCATTGACAGCAAGACACGGGTCATTTGCTCTCTGCGCCACCCGTCCCTGAAGTGAGGGAAAAGTGTCAACGATCTCTGCTCCACGTCCATGGCCAGGCATCTGCAAAGCAAACAGAAAATCCTTGTTAATATTAATAAAAAGAATCAAAAAATTAAAAGTCCAAAACAGGAAGGCCCATTTTCCCCAGTGTTAGGTCACTCCATGCGTGGTTTACAGGGTGGGTTGCTGGACCGACAGCAGCCAGGCAAGGCAGCATTTTGGAGGCTTCTGCAGAGGACTTGACCTCACAGCAGGGTGGAGAACACGCCATTTTCGCAGCAGTATGGCAGGGAATTAGTGTGGGGAGCCCAGCGACTAGCATAACTATAACATAAATTAACTACGTTGATCACCAGCAGGCAAACAGAAAAACATTGTTAATATTATTATTATTATATATTTTTTTTCTTTTACCCCCCCCCTTTTTTCCCTCTGGTGCAAGCAGGCACCGGGTTCTCGTAGGCCTTCACCAAATCATAAACATAAAAATTGAATACTAAGAGCTCCATTATGGTAATCTAAAAGCTGATACATAGGGTCTTTATGTTATATAAAACCACATGTTCTCTGGTCCACGTCCATGGCCAGGAACCTGCAAAGCAAACCAAAAAAACACTATTAGTATTATTAAAAATTAAGAAATTTAAAAAAATTTAAATGATTAAAACAGGAAGGCCCATTTTATCAGGTGTCGGGTGTTGTTGTTTTGGGGTATTTTCGCTGTATGCTGTTGGGTCTTGTTGTTGTCAGGTCATTGCTGTCATGCCCATCTGTGTTACCCTCCTCCCTCCCCCCCCGTGATGGTGCTGTCACATCTCCAATCTCTTTGTTGCTGTTGGATCTCTTTGTTGCTGTTGGATCTCTTTGTTGCTGTTGGATCTCCTTGTTTTAGTGTTTGCCTGGTTTCATACTGGGGTGCTGTGCTATGGAAATCACACAATTTGCAAGTGATCGCACGCCCAAAGGATCTCCATATTCGCCCACCGCCTGCCTGCCAGGCATCGCCATGGGAGCTGAGAGACCAACGCTGAGGAACCCACCTGGAGTACTCTGCTGGTCTGCTTGACTCTGCTGGTCTGCTCCCGCCACTGCTGGAGCGATGTTCAGATGCTGAGGAGATTCACATCTTTGGGTGTTTTCCTGCTGAAACCGCTGACACCAAGAGAGGCTGAAGAGACTGGTCCACTGCTGGTGCCAGGTACCAATTTGGCTTGCCTCCAATCCCCCAATCATTATTGTGGCTGCCGCACTTCCACCACCACCTGGGACTGCTCCTTCATCCTTTTACCACGTCCATTGGAGGGCTAGCCCCCATAGGGTTCGCTTTTCCACCGCTGCTGCTGGAAGCTCCTCCATGGGCAGTAGCTCGGGGACTGTCCCCGGACCTGGGAGTCCCATCTGGAGCCCACCGCCTGTAGTCACCACTGGGACTGCTCCTCCATTCTTCAACCTCCATTTCCAATTGCAGCTACACACAACTGGGAGCAGGTGACAAGGATGACATGAATGCTGCCATTGTTATCAGAGAACTTGCAGTAAGAAATTACTTCACAAGAGTGAACACCAGGATTGCATCATGACCTGACGTAATCTCTGGCAGAGTCCTAAAAGCCTGCATGTAGCAACTGGAACTAGTTAGTGTTCACAGACATTTTCAACCTCTCTCATTCGGTCATCCCATCCTGCTTCAAATGGTCACCCATTGTTCCAGTCCTCAAAATACCAAAGCCCAACTGCCTCAACGACTATCGTCCAGTTGTCCTTACATCAGTAGTGATTAAATGCTTTGAGAATATAATCGGGGATCTCCTCACAACCTCATTACCCAGTGACCTCGATCCACTACAGTTTGCCTATTGGCCAAACCATTCCACGGAGGACGCTATAAACCACATACTGCATACATCCCTATAACACCTGGACTACAAAAAGGGAAACTATGTAAAACTACTGTTTGTCGACTACAGCTCAGCAATTAAAACAATTATGCTTACCCAGAAGCTAAGGAGCTTGGGTCTCAGCCCCTACTTGAATAAATGAATATTAGACCTCACAGAAAGACCACAAGCAGTAAAAGTTAGGGACCACGGCTTTTCCACCGCCCCCTGCTGTAATCTTCATCATGCTCAACTGAGATAGTTAAGTTTGCTAATGAACATTTCATCATAGGCAGGATCAAAAAAACATCAAATGTTTTGGAAACTGGTGCCAGGAGAATAACCTCCACCTTAATGCCAACAAAACAAAGAAGATGGTAGTGGGTTTCAACAATAAACCCGTACCATCATGATAAGCGGGGCCCCAGAGGAAAGAGTGTCCACTGGGAGTTGCACAAGATCTGTCCTGGTCTTGCCACATTAACTACATAGCTAAGAAAGCTACACAGCCAACGCCTTTTCCACCTAAGGTGACTCAAAGACATCAAACTATCCCCAGCAGGATTGGGTGAGGGAAGTTATAAATGTCAAGGAAGACCTGACGCTTTCTCTACATGAAAGGGACGAGCAGTACAGAGTCACATGGTTGCCATGGCTAATATATGAGGAATCGGCAGAGTTTAGAAACCTGTTTGGGTAATAGTGTGGGCCCCTTGACTCGCCTTGCTCCACTTGGGCTAACCGGAGTCAGAGTGAGCCCAGGTGATATTCAGGAAGATATCTGCGTCCCACAAGCCATACCCCACTTGGCTGCATTCCCAGAATCCGCACGCCGAACATCATACATCCCATCCTTTCTCCCCCTTCCTCCCCCCTCTATCCCTTAACCCCCCGTCAGGTCCTAGTGTTTTTTCCACTCCCCCCCCCCCCCCCCGGGCTGGACGGACCAGCACACTCAGCACTGGAAAGCACTCCCCACCCCTTGGAACCTGTGGGATAGATTACACCAGCCCAATACGGGTGGGGCACTGCCAACTTTGAGTACACCAGATACACATAAATCTTATCAATGGAGCTCAAGGCTCGATCATTTGGGAACTCTGCACCCCCCGAGCAGGAGTGGTAGTAGGGACCTACCCGGAGTGTAAGATGTATTGGTGCCGGTAGTTAAACCACAGTTGCTATGCTTCAAATACGGTGCCCCCGGAGGTCTTCCCCCCCCCCCCCCCCTCTGTCTTGTAATGTATGGTTAAATGTCTGTAATGTTTAAAACTGCTAAACCTTTAAATAAAGAATTAAAAAAAAAAACTATCCCCAGCAGCACTCAAGAATTTTTATTCTTGAACTAATGAAAGCACTCGAACGGGGAGCATAACTGGTACAGAAACAGCACCAAGCAAGATAAAATGGTTCTGCAAAGGGTGGTACGAATGGCTGAATGCATCTTGAAAGTGCCACTCCCTAAACTACAATCTTCTACAAGTGGTCCAATACAAGTTGCCTACCATCCAAATAACAGGCTTTTCTCCCCACTGAAATCTGGCAAGTGCCTCCTCTGAAAGCAAACCCGGAAAGAATGCAGAGGAGCATCTTCCCAGAGGCCATCCAAACTCTAAACAGTGGCATAGTTTAGATAATTGGCAGAGCTCATACAAGCAGCAAGTTAGGAAACAGGTTAGAATATCATACACAGTACAAACATAGACACGTAGGCAGCAGAAATGGCCACTAGCATTGTCTCTGTCTCTCTTACTATATAAAGTGCCTAGGTTTGTGTGTGATTAGTTTATTCTGCACTTCCGGTTTCTTTTCTTTCTGTGTGACCTGTAATGTTTTGTTTGTATTATGTGGATCTGAATGTATTGTAACCGGGACAGTCGTAAAAACACATTTCACTGCATGTCCTATATCTGTATGGTTGTGCATGTGACAAATAAACCTTAATTTGATCTGATTTGACTTGATTCTGCTCCCCCAGCCTTTCATACATTTTTGAAATTTCCAGCCCGTAGGCTTAGCCACTCTCCAGTAAAAGAGCAGGCAATGTGTCAATATCTGCATACTTTGACACCTAATCACAATGATGCAATACACAGACAGACAAAGGGGACAGAGTCCACCTCCAGTCGAGCCCTATGATTGGTGGTCTACTGCTAGGAAATTTGGGAGAGTGCCAGAAGTCAGTGGCAAGTGTCTGTTTTTGATGCCAGCCGGGGCTGTTTAGACTTCTGCGAAGAGTGGCGCGAGACAGTGCTGGAGAATGATGATTGCCTGAAATGGGGGGGGTGGAAGTAATCTTTTTTTTTTTTTTTTTTTTTTTTTGAGTGAGATCATTAAAAGTTTCGAATCTCAGTGAATAGCTGGAATCGAACTTTTAAAAAATTCACTCATCTCTAGACGTAATGTAGGTCTTACAGGACTCCATAGCAAAAGTAGTAGTACCCCCCCCCCAAACACCCCAAACAAAAAGGCATGCTAACACTTTCCCACCTCAGTCCTCCATGGTCACTGAGCATGTGACCACTTATGTCATTCTCCTGAGACATGTAGAGCAGGGGCAGGACAGTGTTTTGCAGGATTGTTTTCTGGAGTGTCTGAAAAGAACCCCGATTTTTTTTCTCCCTCTGACACCCTACTGCCAAACCCATCGCCCACCATCAATACCCAACCTCACAAATACTGCAGATCTCAATAGCCATTGTCCATTATATAGTGGAAAGCCTTTCAAGATGATTGGAGTCTGTTAAAGTGGGGCCCATGCCCTAAAAATAAATGTCTATGGTATGAAATTTTGAATAGAGTGAGGAAGGCTTGGAGCCATTGTAATGTCCTTTCTGCTGTCTGGTCTGTTTCATTCTTGTCCATGTTGACCAAACAGGAAGTAGGGCCATAAGTTTTGCCCTAACGCTACTTTTTTTTCTGTTATGTTAACTTCTCTTTACTAGGGACCAAACAAGAAGTATGAGAGAGAAAATAAAACATTGTTTCTAATTCGCTTTACAGTTTCTGTCCCCACCTGGGAGATGTAGCCTCACTTCCAGTCTGTGGTGACCCAAGTTCATCTAACAGAAAACACTGGGTGTCACTAAAACAGAAACCTCATACATTTGTACCCACTCCAGGAAACTGCTTTTGCTTTTTGGTCTGTCGCCTCTTGATGCAGACCTACAGTCTATTGTCCTGCAGCACCCCTTGTACCTGGCAATCCCTGGCATCCAGAATTGTGATGCCCACCAGCCTGAATATCGGACATGATACTCAGCCTGTGGCGCTCTTGGCTTTTCTATGAAAATATCTGTGATGCCTGAATGGGATGCACCCAAGTCTGCTGCAAGACACCAGACTAGAGGTCCAAGAAGACCTTGTAGGACAGACTTTACGTCTAAAGCCTAAATTCCCTTTTCCAACCGCTCCACACTGAGAAGATACGTGCCTGTATTCTGACAAGTCTCTTTCTGATGGAGGACAAGGAACTGCATTGTGGTGATGTGCTGTAGCTTGGTGTCTCCTGTCTGAATGTCTGAAGGCCCCTTGCAGTGCATAGATGGACACAGGGCAGGGGTGGGGGGCGAAGGAAGTTGTTTATGTTGCTGAAAGAAAGCCTGTCCCACAGGAATTGGGTGTATGTAAGCTTTAAATTGGCTAAAAGTATTTCTCATAGTATCCAGGTTTAGTCTGAGTCATTCTTTAATGAGAAAACGGTAACCTTCCTCCTCTCTGGATAATAAAAAGAAATTGCACAGGCACTATCTTGAAGGGAAATGAAAAGAAATAGGCCTTTATCCTTTTGTTTCCATAGATATTTTTTAATATTTTTATTATTATTTTATTATTATTTTTTTATTCCTGTAGAATTTTCGTAAGTGATGCGTCCGGGATGTCCACGTAATTTTGGCAGTGCACTTTCACATCATTAGCATTTCTCTCCTCCAGGCTTGAAGGAGGTTGCGGGGTTAGGGCGGCGGGATGGAGGGAGTGATTAATATTTTATGATCCAGAGTGAAGAATTTATATAAACCAGATAAGTGACGATAACGTTCTGATAGACCTACAACCTCTAATGAAAGTTCACTTTTTTTTTGGCAGATCGAAGATGTCAACCATTACAACATCATGTCTTCCTATGAGGCCAAAGACCCTGAAGATGGCGAGGAAAAGGAAAGCAGTGCTGCGGATAATGTCCCAAGCAGACTGGCGTACACAGTGACCGATGTGCCCCCCTGGTACCTGTGCATCTTCCTGGGCATTCAGGTACATCTGCTTTAGAAAGCTCATCACTTATTGGCGTGCATAGCTGTGTTCCTTTCTCACAACCTGTGTGGTTTAATCACAAGAGATTTTTTAAAGTACATCTAAAGCCAAATGCAAAACCAAATTAGCCAATGTCCTCGCAAACAGTCTATCCCTGGCAGTAGAAAAAAAAACAGCTATTTTCACTTACCCCAACATTTTAGGCGTTCCATTCCCGGGCTCCTACATCATCAGATCGTGGCCCTGGACATTTCATACATAGTGATAGAGAACCCAGTACGGCGTGTTTTGAACAACGACCTGTTCAAATCCTGGGTCATGATGCAATGTGGCAATCGCTAGTCCTGCCACTCAAACCCTCGACACTCTAGGACTGGGTAAATTGCCAGATTTAATACTGGGAAAAAAGAAAAAATAGGATGGCAAAACCATCCAAAAATTACTGCCTGTGGAGCGAGGAATATTGGGGATATTGGTCAAGCTTTAAAGTAGTTTTGGTAAGCTTTAAAGTGGAACAAACACCGGACCAATCACACTGGAGTTTAAAAGGCTCCAGGGCCGGACGACTAGGTGCCCAACTGTGTGTACCCCACCAGATTGCCGCAAAGCCCTTACCTTTCTGCAGGCCCCTCACTGCAATCATGGTAGCTGTGTGCACTCTTGGCCCAGCCATTCAAATAGGCCAAGTTTGCAGGCGTGCTCACTCCACAGGGGAGTTGTGGATATGTTGGCGTTTCCTATGCTGACGCACAGTCCAAATCCACGGTTCTATGCCGTGCATTAGTATGCACAGCATAAAACTCTGATTGGACGATACCCAGTTTGTTAAAGAGGACAAAAACTCAGCCCCCCATCCCCACTTTAAAGCTTTCCTTAGGGACACCCCCCCCCCCTCCATTTTACCTTATACTCCCCTCAATCTGAGATCGCACAGCATCAGGGATACCCCAGGATACTGTGGCTATGCAGAACAAGTTGCTCTTTGGCACAGTCACCCACAGAGCTTTAGAGATGGTTTTGGGTAACTTTAATTTTGCCTGAGCTTGTGGCCTAGCCAGAGGAAACCGCAGATGGGCATTTTAAATTGCAATGGGTTGGAGGAAAATTGCCTCTATTGAAAGAGAAGACCAAAACCCATCGGTGATTAGCCAATCTCCCCACCCACAGTTCTCTGCCTGGGAGTAGAAAATTACATTTCTATTTTCACTTACCCTGACCTATGGTTAACAACATTTTAGACATTCTATTCCCAGGCTCCTATGCCATCAAGTCACTGACACCGGGGCCGGGCAGTTAATACAGAATGAAAGAGGATCCTGCACTAAAGGATTTGAACAGCATGTTTAAATCCTGAGAGATGGGTCATGTTGCAATCTGACGATCGCTGGTCCTGACACTTCAACCGCTGTGAATCTGGGGAAAACTGCACGATCTAGTGCTGAGAAAGGTGTGAAGGCCAGAACCAACCAACTAAATTGCCTGTTAGTTGAGGAGTGCAGGGGAGGTTAATCTAACAGAAATGGGACCGAAGAGGTATCACAGGCACAGGAATGTTTTAGTTTGTGCTGGTCCTTGTTCTTGTCTACAGATACCTGACAGGAAGCAGATAAAAGCCCGGTCCCTCCCAAAACTTTTCACTTTAATTTTGGATGGAGCGAGGCAGCGCTATGACCTGTGATTTTTTTTTCAGCAGGAGACCTAAAATCAGGCCATAAAGAAATCACAAGAAATGCATACCTCCCAAGTGTCCCTGATTTGGAGAGACCGTCTCTCTTTGGAGTCTATGTCCCCCTGTCCCTTGTTGTTCTTCTCTGTACTACTTTGAGGTGTAACATGCAGATCTGTATCAATAAATGATTCATTCGCCTATTCAAAGTGTTTCTATTGTTGTAACTGTTGCATCCTATCTATCTGTCAATAAGGGGTGTTGCCTAATTTAACAATCATCCCTCTTTCCCACACTGGAAAGTTGAAAGGTATGGAAATCTGATTATGACCCTAACTCTTCCCTTATTTCTTTCAGCACTACCTGACAGCTCTCGGAGGCATAGTCGCCATCCCCCTTATCTTGTCTAAGGAGTTGTGCTTGACCCATGACCCCCTGACCCAGAGTCATCTCATCAGCACCATCTTCTTCGTCTCAGGGATTTGCACACTCCTGCAGGTTCTCTTTGGAGTCAGGTAAGGGCGGCCATAGCAGAACCTCATGTATGTTGAGCTGGTGTTTAGTTGTCCAACCTTGAATCAGAGGACATCATTGTGGCATACGGAAAACTTGGCCTAAAGCAAAGCATCTTGGGAATGCTAAAGTGCAAATTGTTCACCTTTTTAGTTCCAATGCTAAGTTTTATAGTGGACATGGCAGAAGACTGAAGAGAATATAGGCCCGATCCAAATACTGGGACAGTTATATAACCACAGTCTTATCTGGCCATCCACTGGGCAACTTTGGTTTGACAACCCTATTCCTTTCCAGACATTGGATAAAAAGATTTAGGAGAAGGGAAGATATATGATAAGGATTTATTTCTTGTCTGCATGGAGGTGAACGTTTTTTCCAGCTAAATATAGGAGGACTGGGTTGGAACCCCTATTGTGTTCTTTTTGTGGTCTGTGAGGCCAGCTCCTCCGTATCCCTGGTTCCCAGGAGGAGGTGAGGGACATCGGCAAGTCCCCTGCTGCTAGTGGCTACCCACCCTACCCTTTGATCTGGTATAGGGATTCAAAGAGTTCACAAGAGGTTAAAAAAATGTACCCAAGGTTTACTTAACTCTAAGTTAACCAGCGCTCTAAATCCTGCAGCGTTGGAGAAGTCCTCGCTTTGTCTGACAGCTCAAGGGACCTGCTGGTGCATTCTATGGCTCCAGCAGTTGCTGTCAAAGTGCTGCTACTGTCAAAGTTTCATAATTTGAGATTGAGGAGAGATGCGTTTAACTAAGGGGTGGTTTATGGGTTGAGGGTATATTAATTTGGCATGGTGGGTTCAGTTGTCTCTTTTGGATGGAGGGGTTCTTCTTCTGGATCAAGGGTTTTAAGGGATTTATTTGGGCTGAAAAGGGGCAGAATGGGACCCCCCCAGTCAGGATGCTGAGGCTTTTAGAAATGCAGGGGCAGAGTATGGCCCGGTGTGTTTTACTTTAGTGTTGTTCAGTGGGGCTGGCTTGAGGAGAGAGGTTGGGGGGAGATGAGGCCTTGGGGAGTAGGGAGTGGAGGGGCGTTAGAAGAAACGGTGCAGAAGGTGGGCTGCTTATTGGAGGCTACATTCAACCCAAATGGCCCTAAAGCAGCGCAGCCCTGTGCTCCCTATGGCCAGTACACCCCTGGCTGAAGAGATATCCTTATTCATTTAGCAAAGTGGTTATCTTATTGTTTAAAGCAATTCGCTTAGCTTGAATGTTCTGCTCTGGATTGAGAAATGTATTTGGCAGTGGGCAGACTTTTAGATTGAGTGTTCATTTAGAATAACCAAGGTATTTATTTCACCTGAGGCAGGCTTATTAGGAGAGGTTTTATGGATTAAGCAGACCTCCACCTAGAAACAACTGAAAGTCTTCTGATTCCCACAGCCCTTATTTGGGATGTCCTCTACCTTAGAAGCCCAAAATAAGGCTTATCATAGTCTCCTTTTCTTTTTCCTGGTCTACAGCCACTGCAGCCCGCACGTCTCCTTTGCCTGATAGAATGAATTAGTCAAGGCAGCTGACACAGAAATCCCAATGCTAACCCTTTATATGATAAATATTTTTCTTCTTGCTGCAGGCTTCCCATCTTACAAGGAGGAACTTTCACTTTCCTGACGCCAACACTGGCCATGCTGTCACTCCCCAAGTGGAAGTGCGAGGAGTGGACCCAGAATGCCACTCTCGTCAACACGTCTTCTCCAGAGTTCATTCATGTTTGGCAATCGAGAATTCGGGAGGTAACTTGTTAAACAAGTGTTGCTAGAGGAGTTGTATACCCTGTTAGTGTCAGCCTAGTAGTACTTGATAAAGTGTATTTTGTTTTAATTAGCGGACGGTCTGTCCCATGGATTGCTCTTTTCTCATGAAGGGTTAAAAATGTTGGCCTAAATCAGACTGCTAGGTAATTTAATTGTGTGACATTGCATGCATGTTAATCTCACAGCATAAACAAGAATGTACACATTGTATTATTTTGTAGGTTTATCAAAGATAAATTCAATCACAGTAAAGTATAAATACATACATACATACAATAATATCAGAAATTCATACTTGGAGGTTTGATCAGCCTCTAGTCCTATATATAGTTCATTTGGCTTACTGAATACGTAGTGCCTGAAACTGTAATTTAGGAAAGTATGGTTTGCTTTACGTGTTTCGCCTGACTGGGCTTCCTCAGGAGATAAGTAAAGACTAAATGTATGACGAAGAAGAGAATATTTGAGAAGTGTGAAGAATAAGCATCATATGTTGCAAAAAAAGTATTTTTGATTGCCTTTGTAAGAGGCGCTGTACAAAGTCAGAAGGGATCATGTGGTCAGTGACATGGCAGATTGTGATTGGATTTGTTATGGCCCCTTCAGTAAGTAGCAAGTATTAGTTGGGAGCCAGCCAACTAATACACGCCTGCCTGTTAAGCATGGGATTGGGATTCAGTGGGTTCTTCCTGGCTCGGCGGAACCAGTTGTTGAAATTGTAGAAGTTCTCAGTACTGAGAAGAACTGGCACAAATACAAATAAGTATACAATCCCTTAATATTGCTTAGACACATTTTAATAGCATTACACAGTTTGCTGTTTAGTAGATTGTATGCAAACATTTAAAAAATATAAAAACATAAATGTGTGCAGCACTTGACAACTTTATATATAGGGAACAGGTAGTTAAAAATTTGAATCCCACCTAAGCTTATAATGACTCTGGCCCCAATTCATGAGACCAGATCAGAACAGATTGGTAATAAGTGAAACTGGACTTTCACTGTGAATAAGAGAATATCTTATATGATTCCCCACCCTATACATACAGATTGCCCACATTAAAAATCATCCTACCTGCATCTACTGCAGTTTCTGAGACTTTAAACATCCAAGATGGTGGCCCATAGAGTGTCAGACTGCCTGCAAACAAGAAGTGTCTTCTGACTGTGCTGCTTTGCATTCTGGAATTGCTGACCTTTTCCTGACCACAGCTCTACTTTATCTGTGCAAAGCACAGCTATAACCCCCCTGCACTTTTGATTCCTCTCCTCAGTATGTGATGCTACTGAGCCAAGATAGAGGCGCCCATATCCTTGAGTGCTGAACAGAGTTGCAGGCCAGTGGGGAAAGAGTAAAAAGTAAGTGACTAAAAACATTAGATATATTAATTTTGGATGCTGGGGTTTGGGCTTTTCATTAAATGATGTTGAAGGTCTGGTTCCAAAGCAACTAGACTTGCTTTGTGCTCCTGACAATGCTTCATCACTAGTCTTAATCTATATGTAGGTAAGGTTTGAGGGGGATCAAACCCCTAAAATATATTCATCATTTTTTTTCTCTCCATTATCATTACTTTTTTTCTAAGTTTGACCAGTAGATACAGAGATCCCATCACAATGCGAGTGCATAGATGTGTCAAAATGATGTTCTGATTGGACAACATCAGCACGTTCACTGAGAACTGGCACTCTATATATCTAACTCCTTACTAGATCTTCTTCAATCTGGATTCCTCTCCAATCACTCTACTGAAACCGCCCTCACCAAAGTAACTAACAATCTATTAAGAGCAAAATCTAAAGGCCGCTACTCTATCCTTATCCTTCTTGACCTATCCTCTGTTTTTCAACACTGCTGATTATCCTCTTCTACTACTCCAAATTCTAACATCCCGTGCAGTTTCATAGCTTTCCTCTTACCTTTCTTATCGCACATTTAGTGTTTCTCACTCAAATATGATTTCCTCTCTCTGCCCTCTGTTAGTTGGTCTGTTTTAGGCCGCTCTTCTTCTCAGTCTACACCTTATGGTCTTGGACAACTCATAAACTCATTTGGCTTCCAACATCACTTCTATGCAGATGACACTCAAATCCACCTCTCTGGCTCCGATCTCTCATCTCTCCTGTCCCCTGTTCCTGACTGTGTGACAGCTATCTCATTATCCATGTCATCTCGCTCCCTCAAACTAAACATGGACAAGACCCAGTTTGTTGTTTTTTCACCATCAAACTCTCCTCCTGCCTCCACACCAACTATACATGCCAATAATCTCACAATTACTGCAACACGATGCCTTGGTGTTTTACTGGACTCCTCTCTCTCATTCACACCTCACATTCATTCACTTACCACCTTCTGCTGTCTCCAACTCAAAAATATCAATCTGGATACCCCTTCCTCACACCTTAGACCACCAACATCCTAATGCATGCCCTGATCATCTCCCGACTAGATTACTGCAACACTCTCCTTTGTGGTTTGCCAACAAACAGACTGGCACCCCCCATATATTTTCTCCACTCTGCTGCTCGACTCTCTCCTCTTGTTTCTCTAGTGCTGCTCCTCATGGCCAGTCCGTCCACTGGCTGCAAGTATCTGAAAGGATTCAATTTAAAATACTTACCTTAATGTACAAAGCAATCAGGCTCCTGCCTACATATCTTCGCATATCAACAAATACCAACCCAAGCTCAATCTCTGCTCTGCCCAGGACCTGTCCTCAACTCTAATCACCTCCTCCCACTCCTGCATCCAGGACTTCACACAGGTCCATTATTCTGGAATGTCCTCCCCTATAGAATTCACCACTGCCCAAGCCTTCAAGGGGACACACAAAACCTACCTAATCAGATGAGCATATCACTTAGCCTAAGCAAAAAAAAGCCCAAGCCACTTCAGATCACTTGCCATCATACTAAGTATATATTACTTGTGACCTACCTTTTGTTGCCTCCCCTATTCTTTAGATTGTAATCCCGCAAAGGCTCTTCTAGTGTATTTCAGTATGACTATGTATTTGTGCCTTTCTGTCATGTATTGTAAGTTAGTTGTTTTACCCTGTTTGTAATTTAAATTGTACAGTGCCATGGTGCTTTATAAATATTAATAATTTTAATACTACTACTAATAATAATAACTGTACCCAACAGTAACTGTAAATGGTGTGCCTGAAAAATTCTGACCATTCAGGTAAAAGTTTAATCTGACAGCAACATCTGCCTCTGGGATCCCCTCTGCCCCCCTCCCCATTCCTAACCCGCCTGTCATGGGGCCCCCAGAGGCTGAATTGGGCTGTAAAAGAAATTGTGATGTGGGTGTGTGGGGCACAGAGTGTGCAACAGGAAGCGGCTGCAAATAACTTACCTGAGACCCACTATCTGGTCTCTGGTCGGCATTCTGGCTGTAAAATGGGTCACGGATGGAGATACAGAATGGTGGCCACCACTCCCATGAGTAAGGACACTGCTAGGGCCAGCACTTCTGGTGCCAGCTGCCAGTGTCTGTCCTCACTTATGGGAGCGGCGGCCATCTTTCTGTGGCCCGGGCCGTGACCTATTTGACAGCTGCAACGCCAACAGTTGCCAAGGGGCAAGATTGCGCGGCTCAGGTTACAGCTGCTTCCTGCTGCAGATTTGCATAGATAAGTTGGGTTGATGGGCTGCTTAGTAGCCCATCAACCAGGTTTTCCGTTTTTGGGCCAAACTCAAACACGGACTTTTGGCTGAAGTTCGGGTTTGGGAACCCAAGCTCACAAAGTTCGTTACGTACCCTAATTTTTGAGTTTCCAGTTTGCCTAACACTATAGAGATAAGGTGCCTCATATTGGCACTGGTTAAATGAAACAATTTTCTTTATAACAACCAGTTCACATATCCTCGCAATAACTTTTGAAGCCACCATCTGACTTCCAGAGCCTGGTGACAGATTGACTTTAAACCCTTTTTTTGTAATCCAATGTTTTTTTTTTTTATGAACCAGTGTTTTATGCAACCAGATAAGGATGGAGCAGCAGCAGGGACAATAGGGGAGTATGGCTTTTTTTTGCCTGGGCAAACTTTTGAAGCCACCATCTGACATCCAGAGCCTGGTGACAGGTTGACTTTAAAGTCTTTTTTTGTAATTCAATGTTTTTTTATGTAGATTACGTAATATAGCCAATAAGTAACCGATATGAAAACACAATTATATAAACGTCTGTATGTTTTGTTTCAATCTGGGATTTGTATAATGATTATATGCTATGGAGGATAATCTTGGATGAATTATTGACACGCATACATAAATGTTTACAGGGCCATATAAAGGGATGGATGGGAGGATACAGATTAGTGATTTATTATTAGTTAAGACTTAGAGCTCAGCACAACTGTCTTTGTTATTGTGAGAAGCAGGCGCATGCAGATGAAGAGATGACGTGCTGAAACGCCTTTTTTTTTTTTTTTTTAAGCCTTTGCTATGTCCTTGGTTTATAGCTGAATCATTCAGAAGTTGCACTAGATTCTTCTGCTTTTTGGGGTTTGGGGTTCTACTCCCTCTAGTGTTCTGTGGAAGGTATTACACCTTATTTCTTAGTGTACACAGGACACTAGAGGGAGCACCTTTCTACACAGGGCCAACACCAGCACTGGGCATGCTCTGGCCAAGTGCCCCTGTTGTCTTAAAGTGATCCTATACCCAGATCCTTTACATACCCCCAGCCAGTGCATGTTTATTCTTTTATTACTGAAGCCTTTGCCACAATATTCATAAAAACAAGAACTGGGTGCAGCCATATTGCTCCTACTGGTGTTTTCGACCTTATACTGATTAATTAGCATATGCATGTCATTCGGCATCATACTGCTTTCTGTTGGTGTTTTTATGAATATTGCGGAAAGGCTTTAGAATAAAAACAGGCTGGGCTGGGGATAGAAGATGACAATATAAACTTCCTGAGTCTAGGTACGCTTTAAGGGCCCTATTCCGCCTTAGAGTGGGCGATTCTCTGGTGAGCTCCACCTACCAGACTTGTGAGCTGTGTGTCCCGCATGCAGCTTATGAGTGGCCCCAGGACCAGAGGACGATCAGCGGAAATGGAGAAGGTGGAAAGGAATTGAGGGTGTGAGGTCAGACGCTGGGGAGGACCAGCTGATGATCAACAGCAGTGGTGGACCCTTCAGAAGCAGTGGAAAACGTGGTGAAATAGATGATTGGCAGCAGGATGATCATCATCATCAGCAGCAGCAGAGAGCAATAATGAAGGGATAGAAATGTGACAAGCAGGGCTGGAGTAAGTGTGGTGGAGGCCCCTGGGCACAAAATCCGGTGGAGACCCCAGATACAGTATTTTTTTCCTTTAAAATAATAGTCCACCCAAGTAACTGATTGGTTGTCTGGCACCCGTCCACTTACTGGAATGTCAGATCGAGACCCTTTTGTGGGTGCGCGCTGCTCGGGAACTCCTGCTTTGCCATCCTGGGTGGGGGGTAGTTTAGTCACCCGGCTGGTCCAGCAGAAAACAGTTCCCTGCATTGAGCTGCCAGCGGCTGGGCTTGGTGGCTTATGTGCAGTGAGCAGCCGTCGATTGACAGCTCTGCACCCATCACTGTAGGGTTGCTGATGGCGCCTTTGCTGTTCTAGACTCTCCGTCCTGCCCTGTGGTGGCTTTGGCTGCATTTTTGCCAAATCAAAAAAAGGCTTGCCCAGGCGCGGGGGGCCCTCACTGTCACCGATAGCTTCGTTGCTGGCCCTGCAGACCGTCAGACCAAGGACTGAAAAGTCTCCTGGACCAGACCATAACCCAAAGGTTGGTGGAGGCCCCCTTTGCAGGGCAACTGGTGGAGGCCCCAGGGCACGAGCCTCTTGTGTCCCCTTCATAAACCATAATGACAGGGACTAGAGGATGACTTGTGACAGTGGGGAAGGTCCAAAGGTCCATAGGTGTAGACTGAGAAGAGGAGAGGCCTAAACCAGACCTTGTGGTACACCAACTGACAGAGGGTGGGAGAGGAAATCAGATTTAAGCGAGAAACACTAAATGTGCATTCAGAAAGGTAAGAGGAAAGCCATGAAACTGCACGGGATGTTAGAATTTAGAGATGATGTTTGAGATGTTAGAATTTGGAGTAGTAGAAGAGGATAATCAACAGTGTTGAAAAACAGAGGATAGGTCAAGGAGGATAAGGATAGAGTAGCGGCCTTTAGATTTTGCTCTTAATAGATTGTTAGTTACTTTGGTGAGGGCGATTTCAGTAGAGTGATTGGAGAGGAATCCAGATTGAAGAAGATCTAGTAAGGAGTTAGCGTGCCAGTTCTCACATTTCTAGGCCTGGAGGGCGATACATGGCAAAGGAGGACCCATCGTTTGCAACAGTCTTCCAACAAGCAGTGCTTTCTCCACCAGCAACCATTCAAGTTAGCAGGGTTGGTATGTGCGCGCACACCTGATTGACCACCATTAGCCACATGGCGCTGTGAACGGTCTCTTTTAGCAAGGGGCTATTCAGAGCGGGGGCTGTATAGCTTTTCTTTTCCTTTAGGTCCCGGCACTTAACCCTAAAGAATCACCTTTGTGTACTTGCTGAGTAAAGACATTTTCAAACAAACTGCTCCCTGTCCAGTCATACCATAGAATGATTAAAAGTTATTAAAATGAATGATACTTTTGAGGATCCCTGGGTGGAAAACATAGCACTAGAACCCCCTCCCCTATCAACCTCATAGGCCACCAGGGTCCATGTGGGGCTTTACTGTGATTCTCCCCTCGTTGCCCCTTCTCCGCAGCCTAGTTTTGTAGGCCTCCAGTCTTATTTGTTTGGTTGAATAACAGGTCTCTTTAAAATCCCTGTCCAGATAGAAAATAATATTCACTTCTGTTCCCCAGCAATGACCTGCATGGTCTCTGGTGAGGAGGCAGGAGAATGAGTCAACAGGTCCCTCCAATATTAACAAAGTATGGCCTTAAGTTAACCTTTGCTACATCTGTGAAGATGTGCGGTTTAAAAGTCACAATGGAGCTTCTATCATAGCTTCAACAGAGACAGGAAGAGCAGCATAAAACAATGCAGAAATGTAAATAGCTGAAATATTTATCTGCAGGATCGGTCTTATCTCTCTTAACATTTGCCTGACCTCCCCGTCCTTCTAATCTTCCAGGTTCAAGGGGCCATCATGGTTGCATCTTGTTTTCAAATATTTGTTGGCTTCTCAGGCCTCATCGGCTTCCTCATGCGATTCATCGGACCTCTGACCATTGCTCCAACCATCACGCTAATTGCCCTGCCACTCTTCGAATCGGCCGGCTTTGATGCTGGGGCCCACTGGGGGATATCCGTCATGTGAGTGAAAATCCTGCATGGATTAAAGAAAATAAGGGTCAGAATTGGATGATGCCATTATCAGAATAACTAAATGCCCTATAGCCTTGGGCTACTCTGATTTGGCTTCCAACGACACTATCATGTAGGCGACACTCAGACCTTTCACGCGTGACTTCACTTCTATTTCTTGTTTCAGATGGTCTCTCAGATCTCTCCTTGTTTATGCTATGGACAGAGCAGAGCTTATCATTTTCCCACCATCTAATTCTGCTCCTGTCTCAAACAAATATCTGTTTACAATCTCACCATTGCCGGCCTTTAGTTTGTGCTACCTGTGCGATCGCATGGGGCACCATTCCAATATCTTTTTAAGGGGGCGCCAGGGTTACCATGCAGACTTTTCCGGCATTTTATTCTTTTTTTTTTCCCCACTTTCTTTCCTACTACCATCTATGTTTGTGCCTTTCTCTGTCTTTTTTTACATTATTTCGCTTTTTTCCTTTTCCATGTTTCCACCATCTCACTATAATTTCCCTGTTTCTCTTCTGCCTCTCTTTACCCTATTACCTCCATCTCGCTCTCATTTCTACATTGTCTTTTTTCTTTTCTGCATGTGCTCTTGACCCTTTTCAAATTCTCTTCTGTTATTCCCTATTGTACCTTTCATATTCCTTATTCTAATCCCGTCTGTTTCTCTCTAATAATTTTTACTTCATCGCCCCTTCATCTTTTCACTTTCTTGGCATCTTCCTCCCTTTTCACCTCCACACGTACTTACTTCTTCACCTTCTCCTCTCTCTCCATTTCTTTATGTCTCTCTCTCCCTCTCTATCCATTTCTCTCTCTCTCCATTTCTCTATCCCTCTCTCTCGACCCATATCTTTCTCTCTCTCTCTCGCTCTCTCCATTTCTCTCTCCCTCTCTCTTGACCCATCTCTCTCTCTCTCTCTCTCTCTCTCTCTCTCTCTCTCCATTTCTTTATCACTCTCACTCTTTCCATCTCTCTGTCTTTCCATGTTTCTATATCTCTCTCTCCATCTCTATCTACCTACTGGGTTGAGTAAGTAAATAATGAGTGTAAGGTCTAGGTTTAGAAAATGTTAAAATTCCGAATAATCCCCTTTGTACCTACGTATGACCATTTGTTGGCAGCGGATTGTACACGACACTCGTCTTGCATGCAGGACCAGCGGCTGTTTATTCAGCAGCAATCAGGAACATTAATGTGAACAGGATACAGCAGCAACATATCTCAACACGAAGCAAAGGACACACAGCTCCTTTCTGTTATCAGGTTAAACACACTATGCATACAGTCACATGGTCTGCCTAAGACTTCCTGTTTTTTTTTTTTCTTTTAAACTAACTTGATCGATAGCATAACAAGCAAATAGTCACATACAGTATGTAGTTGTTGCATTAAAGCTATCCTAACACCCAAACACTATATAACAATCTTTATTTTACCAAAAATATCAAGGTTTATTAATTCAAAATCTTGGTTAAATATCGCACACTATACAGTGAAAGCAACAGCTGCTTGCTGTCCTCTGTTGTACCATTACCAATCTGCAATATTTACAATAGTCTTTTTACTTTTTGTATCATTGTGATGTTTTTTTCTCATTTCTTTCTTTCTGCAGGACCACATTCTTCATAGTCTTGTTCTCTCAGTACCTGAGAAACATCCCTCTGCCGATTCCACATTACTCTAAAAGCCACCGAAAGTGGCAGTACTCCAACATCTACATCTTCCAGATCTTCCCGGTAACCCACAGGTTTTACATTCCTTTAGCAATATTTAAAGTAAAACTAAACCCTCACTGGCAACTTTATGCCAGATAGGGCCAAGGTCCGCAAGGACCCCCAGCACATCTTCACTTGTTGCCAGTGAACCCCCATTTCAGGAGATGCTCAGCTATTCTTAGTA
Organism: Gastrophryne carolinensis; assembly: GCA_027917425.1. Classification (NCBI taxonomy): domain Eukaryota; kingdom Metazoa; phylum Chordata; class Amphibia; order Anura; family Microhylidae; genus Gastrophryne; species Gastrophryne carolinensis. The sequence goes on from CM051238.1 coordinate 41,425,245, forward strand.
TACAGTACGTCCTGCTCCAGATAATAATCATTACACTTGGGTATTACTCCGCCAGATGGCGCTGGACTGCAGAGACCGCAAAATTGGCTCCTCCCGGCCCCTCAAATACCCAGGGACCTCCCACAAATCCCCAGAATTTCTCTGCAGTCTGGACTGCGAAGGACAAGAAGATGGCTATTAGCATGCGGCCCTGTAGGACTATTCCCACCCATTCCATTATTAATGTGCCTCCCAGCCTTGGCTGCGCTGGTCGGGTGATGGTAGGCAGCACCGCTGTCAGGTGCTTAGGAGCGCTGCTCCACCGCAATCCCCCACCAAAGGGTAGGCGGTTCAGGCTTATGGTGAGCCTCTATGGGATGCCCCTCCCGCCCTATTGCCCCTGTCTATCGGTGGGTCCTATGTTAAGTGGACGCCGCTCTTCCTAGTAGCTCTCGGGGGGGGGGGGGTTGTATGCCTTGGTGCTTCACTGTATTATGTGCTTTGATTTTGGTTTCAGTTTCCGCGCTGACTTGGTTGCACTGGTTGCGTTTTGAAAATGCCGCCGCCGTGCGCACTTCCACTGTGTTCCGCAGTTGGTGGCGGCATTACCTCAGGTGCTGATGCGCATCATTGGTTGCTGGTCACGTGTGCTGCTTTGCGCTCTTCGGGGGACGGGGCCCGTGGTTCCGCGTCACGGTCTCCGCGGCCCGCCCCTCGAGGTATACCCGGCACCATTTTTCTCCGGATTCGGCTGCTGCGTGGTTGGCATCCACCTACCGCGGTCCGTGAGTGCCCTTGCGGGCGGCTTTATTACCCTATGTCATTATACATGTCGCTTATGGGGTTTTCTTCGCTTTTGTCTTTCAGGCGGGTCGAACTCTGTTGGTTATTCCCGGCCCTATTCCCTCTATTTAGTTATTAAACTTGAGAGGCCTAGTGTGTAAATTACTCCCACTTCCCTAGCGGGTTATTGGGGCATCCCGGGTTGCTTTTTTAGCGTGAATCCCTATCGGCCTATTGTGCCGCCATAATCACCATATGGAGGCGTCTCAGGATAATGTGCTCGGGGTTCCTTCGGGACAAGCCCAGCTGTGTGTAGCTTGTGGGGTGTCCCCTACTAGTGCTGACAATGTGCGGGTCTGTATACCTTGTGCCCAGCAGGTGCTTGCGCTGCAGGCTGGTTTACCAGTAGCTGGGCCTGCGCCTTGTATGGCTTCACCCACTCCCCCAAGCTTAAATTTGACTCCTATTGAGTTGCATACCAGTGGGGATTCTCAGCCTGATGTGTCTTCCAGACTGTCTAGTGTTGAGAAGTTGCTTGCTAATACCTTGGCGCTTTAACGCCTCTGTTAAGGAGCGGCACTTGACGCCTGAGGTCACTCTTTTGCCTATGGAGGCTGATGAGTTCTTGGAGCTGTCCGGTTATACCCCCTTGGAAGAAGGGGAGTTGTTCCCTGACTCGAAGTCATCTGATGAGAGGCCCAGGGGTCATGATGATTCTGGCTCTGACCCCTGGGCCCCAGATGATACTGATAGGCTGTTGCCTCAGATTTTTGAGGTTCTGTCTATCTCTCCCCCGGTTGCGGCCCCCAGGCAGCAGGAGGAATTGTTTCATACTGCTAAGCCACATTTTGAGATTCCTGAGCAAGCTCATTTTAATAATCTCATGCTCAAAGAATGGGAGCGTCCCAGCCGGCTCCCCGGAGTCTCTAAGAGTTGGGATAAGGAGTATCCCTTTCCTGCTGATGTGGTGAAGCGTTGGTCATCCCCTCCAGAGGTGGATGCCCCAGTCCTAGGGTTATCTAACACCTCTGTCATGCATTCCCCTGACTCTACTACGCTGCGGGATAGTGAGGACCGGTGAATTGATCAGCTGGTATCCCATGCCTTTGCCTGTGTGGGGACGGCGCTGCGCCCGGTCTGTGCCTCTGCCATTACAGCTGTGGCTATTAGGACCCTGCTTAGAGGTGTCTTAGAGGGTGCTCCTGATGATGTGTCTACTGAGGAGTTTAATGCACTCTCTCGTTGTGGGGTCTTTGTGACTTATGTCCTCTCTGCCTTTGATGATACGATTAGGATGTGTGGCAGAGCCTCTGCCCTAGTGGTGGCTATACGCCGCTCGGTTTGGCTGCGCCAGTGGGCTGCTGACAACGCTGCCAAGAAAGTGCTCACTGGTTTTCCCTTCCAAGGACTACGCCTGTTTGGGGACCGCCTGGACCTGTTTGCTAAGGGAGGCAGGTTACCCCAGTGCAGGCGGCAGTCTCGGCACTTTCGGGGCCAGGGCTCCTTTTCATCCCCCTACCGTGTAGACAGACAGGGGAGGGGGGTCTCCCTTACCAGGGCCCGAGGAGATTTCTGGGGTAGGGGCAGAGGACATGGATGTCATCCTGGGGCTCTAAGCCCAAGTCTTCTCCCAAGCCCCCTCAGGCATGAAGGGGCACCCTCACCCATTCGAGTGGGGGGACGGCTTCAGCATTTTGCTCACGTCTGGAGGCTTCATTTCTCAGACCGGTGGATTCAGGAGGTAGTGTCCTCCGGTTACAAGATAGAGTTTGCTGCCTGGCCCTCCCCAAGATTCATCAGATCCCGGATGTCTCAGGACCCCATGTCAGCTCAGGCTCTAGTTCTGGCGGTGCAAAGCCTTTTGGAGCTGGGGGTCATCTATCAGGTCCCCTTACGAGAAAGGGGCAAGGGGTTCTATTCCAACCTTTTCATCGTGCCCAAAAGAGATGGTTCAGTCAGGCCCATCCCAGACTTGAAGATCCTCAACAAATTTGTCAGGTGCAGGTGCTTTCGCATAGAAACTTTGCGCTCTGCTATCAGTTCCCTGCATCCAGGGGATTTCATGACCTCTGTGGACATCAAGGATGCTTACCTTCATATTCCTGTTTTTCCAGGTCATCAAAGATTCCTCATGTTCACTCTGGAGGATCAGCACTACCAATTTGTGGCATTGCCCTTCGGTCTCACCTCAGCTGCCAGAGTGTTCACCAAGGTGCTGGCAGGGGTGATGGCTCTGCTCAGGGCTCAGGGCATTTGCGTGCTGCCATATATGGACAATATTCTCATCACTTCTCAGTCCCTCAAACAGGCAGAGTGGGATACTCAGCGAGTAGTGTCTACACTGGAGTCATTTGGCTGGGTGATCAACCACCCCAAGTCTTCCCTGTCTCCCTCCTTGGTGACACCCTTCCTGGGAATGAATCTGGATACAGTTCAGGCAAGGATGTTTCTTCCTCAGCAGAAGGTGGACAGTCTGATTGCGCAGGTTCAGTCCTTGCTCTCTTGCCCTCATCCCTCCATCAGGCAGGGAATGCAGCTGGTGGGCCTGATGGTGTCGTGCTTCGAGGCGGTTCCTTATGCACAGTTTCACATGAGGCCTCTGCAACTCCACCTCTTGTCAGTATGGGACAAGGATCCCGCATCCCTGGACCAGGTCCTTGTTCTATCCCCCCTAGCCAGGCGGTCCCTCTCATGGTGGCTGGACTCCAGGAACCTGTTGGCGGGTAGATCCTTTCTGGCCCCCTGCTGGGAGACAGTCACCACGGATGCCAGTCTGATGGGTTGGGGGAGCTTCTGGAAGTCCCTGCAGTTCCAGGGATGGTGGGGCCCTTTGGAGGCCACACACCCATCAACATTCTGGAACTAAGGGCGATCAGGTTGGTGCTGGCTCACTTGAACCACCACCTTCGGGGTCGGCCTGTTCAGGTACGCTCGGACAACCAGACAGCGGTTGCCTACATCAATCATCAGGGGGGGACCCGGAGCAAGGGAGCCCTCAAGGAAGTGTCTCTGATCCTGTTCTGGGATGAGGACAATGTTTCCTGCATCTCAGCTGTGTACATTCCGGGGGTGGAGAATCTGCAGGGGGACCTCCCTGAGCAGGGGGACCTCTCACCTGGGAGAATGGTTCCTCTGCAAGAGGGTGTTTCACACTCTATGTCACCGTTGGGGCCAACCAGATGTGGATCTGTTTTCGTCCCTTCACAACCACAAGCTCCCGGCCTTTGTCTCCCTGTTCCAGGACTGTTGCCTTGGCAACAGATGCTCTAGCAATGTCATGGTGGGATTTTCAGCTCCTGTATGCCTTTCCCCCATTCCCCCTGTTGGGCAGGGTTCTGCGCAAGATAGCTCAGGAGGGGGTACCAGTTATCCTGGTGGCTCCCAGGTGGCCAAGAAGAGTGTGGTTCGCAGACGTGGTGCAGCTGGCAGTAGATCAGTACGCTCTGCCCAGGATGCCAGACCTTCTCACTCGGGGTCATCTACGCCATCCCAATTTACAAACTCTGGCTTTGACGGTCTGGCTGCTGAAACCTCCATCTTGATGGAAAAGGGTCTGTCTGCCTCTGTTGTTGATACCATGATAAAGGCTAGAAAAAAGTCTTCTTCTTCCATTTACTACAGGGTTTGGCGTGCCTACATTGACTGGTGTGAGGCTAGGTCTCTTCCCTGTCGTGTGTTCTCTATTCCCAGGATCCTGGAGTTCCTGCATCATGGGATGGTACTCAGTACTCTGAAGGGCCATGCCTCTGCCCTGGCTGTTTTCTTCCAGAGGTCCTTTGCCCAGCATTCTCTGATCAGGACCTTTTTCCAGGGGGTTACTCATGTGCGTCCCCCACGTAAGCCTATGTTGCCTGTTTGGGATTTGAACTTGGTCTTGTGTGCTTTGCAGGGTGCTCCCTTTGAACCTGTGCAGGAGGCTGCCCTGGCCATTTTTACTCTCAAGGTTGTCTTTTTGGTGGCCATCACTTCTGTTAGGCGTGTGTCTGAGTTGGCGGCGTTTTCCATCCAGCCCCCCTACTATGAGAGACACCAGGACAAGATGGTGTTTCGCTTCAGGCCAGATTTTCTGCCTAAGGTCGTGTCTGCTTTTCATCTGAATCAGGACATTGTTCTTCCTTCCTTGTGCCCTAATCCTAGTAACACTAAGGAGATTGGTGGTTACTGCACCTTTCAGGAAAACTGATGCTCTTTTTGTTGTCCCCTCTGGTCCTAGGAATGGTTTGGCTCCTGCTAAATCTACTATCAGCAAATGGACCCGTCAGGCTGTGATTCAGGCCTATTCTGCTAAGGGGAAGAATCCTCCCTTCCGCCTTGCTGCTCATTCCACTCGTGCTATTGGTGCCTCTTGGGCTTTTCAGCACCAGGCTTCTGTTGAACAAGTTTGCAAGGCCGCTACTTTTTCAAAGTTTTACAAGGTTGATGTTAGGGCCTCAGCTGACGCTGCTTTTGGCCGCAAGGTTCTGCAGGCAGCAGTGGTCTGACCTGTCTGTTGTTATCTTTGGGGATCCCAAACTACTTTATGGACACTGCTATTGGATGTCCTAAGTGTAATGATTCTTATCTGGAGCAGGACGTACTGTATACTAAGAATAATACAATTCTGTGATTACTCACCTGTAGAATTGATATTATGAGTATACAGTATGTCCTGCTCCACCCCACCCTTGGTTTTGCATTATCTTTGGATCCCCTGTATGGTGATTTTTATCATTGTTTATGATTACTGGTTGGTTCCGTTATCTTTCTTTCTCCCGGCTTCTCGGTCACTGCTTTTTAATGCTGGGGATTTGAGGGGCCGGGAGGAGCCAATTTTGCAGTCTCTGCAGTCCAGCGCCATCTGGCGGAGTAATCCCCAAGTGTAATGATTCTTATCTGGAGCAGGACGTACTGTATACTCATAATATCAAATCAAGTAATCACAGAATTGTATTTTTCTGGTGTCAGAGAGGGGAAGGGAGTGAGATGGGGGGAAAATGACCAGTTCTGTTTTGTCCATGTTCAGTTTAAGAGAGCGAGGTGTCATGAAGGAAGAGATGGCTGTTAAGACAGTCAGGAAGGCGAGAGAGGAGAGAAGAGAGATTCGGTCCAGAGAGGTAGATCTGAGTGTCGTCTGCATAAAAGTGATATTGGAAGCCTAGCGAGGTTATTAGTTGTCCTAGACCAGAAGTGTATATTGAAAAAAGTAGGGGTCCTAGGACTGAGCCTTGTGGTACCCCTACAGACAGAGGCCGGGGAGAGGAAATGGTGTGAGTAAGATACACGGTGAGAGAGATAGGAGGAGAGCCAAGAGAGTGCGAGACCTTGGATTCCAAGAGAAGAAAGAATATTGAGGAGCAGAGCATGGTCGACAGTGTCAAAAGCAGATGATAAGTCGAGAAGAATGAGAGCAGAGTAGTGGCCTTTGGATTTGGCTGTTAGTAGATCATTGGTGACTTTGGTGAGGGCTGTTTCGGTAGAGTGACATGAGCGGAAACCAGATTGGAGGGGATCTAGGAGGGAGTTTGTGGACAGATAGTTTGTAAGTTCTGTATGGACATGCTGCTCAAGAAGCTTTGATGAGAAAGGGAGCAGAGAGATTGGGGTAACTGGGGAGGGCAGAGGGGACCAGAGAGGGTTTTTTGATGAGTGGAGTTATAACAGCATGCTTATAGGCGGAGGGAAAGGTACCAGTGGAGAGGGAGAGGTTGAATAAAGATGTTAGCGCTGGAATGACAGATGGAGACAGTTGAGGGATAAGGTGGGATGGAATGGGATCAAGGGAGCAGGTGGTCAGGTGAGCCTTTGAGACCAGGGAGGAGACACCTTGAGCAGTTAACACTGTGAAATTAGTTAATGAGTGGGGCAAGGGGGATGTTGGTAGGAGAGAGGTGTGGGGGGTGAAGCCACTTCGAATCCTGTCGATTTTGTCTTTGAAGTATGTGGCAAATTGCTCAGCCGTTAGCTGTGAGGATGGAGGAGGTGGCGGTGGGTGGAGAAGGGAGTTGAAAGTGTTAAATAGCTGTTTTGGATTCCGGGCCTGTGCCGATATGAGTGATGTGAAATATTCCTGTTTGGCAGATGAAAAGGCAGTCCTGAGTTCCTGAAGGGCTTTCTTGTATAACAGGAAGTCCTCCTTGGTTTTGGATTTCCTCCAATGCCGTTCAGCAACTCAAGAATGCCGTTTCAATGTTGCAGTGTTAGTGTTAAGCCATGGTTGTCTTTTTTTTGCCTGAGGGCGACTGTAGTTAAGGGGAGCAACAGAGTCAAGGGCAGCAGTTAGTGTGTTGTGGTAGTATGAAGCGGCAGCGTTTACATTGGTAAATGAGGGCAGGGTGTGAAGGGGATGTAAAGCATCGGAGAGAGATTGAAGGTCTAGGTTTCTGAGGTTCCTGCAAAGTATTGCAGGTTTGTGTGCAGGCGGGGCAGTATTAAGGGAAGAGAGTGTTAGTGTTAGTAAGTTGTGATCAGAGAGGGGAAGTGGGGATGAGGAAAGACTGGATACAGAGCAGAGGTGAGTAAAGAGCAGGTCAAGCGTGCGTCCATCTTTATGGGTGGAGCTGGTAGACCATTGTTTGAGGCCAAAGGAGGAGGTTAGGGATAATAGTTTGGTGGTTGCAGGGTTGTTTGTGTCAACGGGTATGTTGAAGTCCCCCATGATTCCCCCCAGGTTCAGACATTGGACCTGGGCAGACAGCAAGGCTTCATTCATATTTGGGGTTTTGCCTGTGGTCCTGCACAGGCATGCAAGGTTTTTATAACCTGGGTCAAACCAAGAGATCAGTTGAATGATATGCCACCAGGAGAAAGCCAGGTAAGCTCAGAATGTAAGGTCACAGGTTCCAGATAATGTATTGCAGGGAACAAGGGTTTGTAGGCCAGGTTCAGGCCTACAGGCAGACAGCAAAGATTCATAGTTGAGGTTCAGGCTGTGCTCCTAGGCAGAGAACAAAGTTTCCTAGTTGAGGTTCTGACTGTGGTCCGGGGTAGTAGACAACAAATGCTTCATAGATGAGGTTCAGGCAGTGGTCCTGGGCAGACAGCAAAAGGTCATACGCAGACAGGAATGGTTTGTAATAGAAGCATAAACTAGGTCAAACAAGTGATACATTGAATAATATGCCAATAAAGCCACAGGTGAAAGTAGAATAAGCATAGAATAGAAGGTCACATGTTCCAGCCCCATGGTTATCTCCAACTAGACACCAACCAGCAACGAACAAGCACATTTTTTGAAAACCATGTTTGTTGCCATTGTGAGGATCCTTTGTTTTCTCATGTGCGCGGTTAGTGCGATTCTTATTATGATGCTCCATGAGTACTCATCATCCTTTCCCTTCTAGAAGCTTCCCAGCATTTATTCTTATGCTGCAGAAGTGAAAAAGGCTTTAGTTAATCAGACCAATAACGGTCCTGTCTCTCCCACACCTGCCATGCAACCCAAAGCTACACCATCTGAACCAAAACCTGAATCCTAAGTTCTAGTTAAAGCAGCTCCATCACAACATTAAAAATCCATATAAACATGCTAGATAATGAGAGGAGGATTTAAATATAAACCCTACTGAAAAGATTCCCGCCAAGGTTGTGCTTTTCTTCTCCTGATAGGAATAATATTCAGGGGTGACGGATTTTTGAGTGTTCCATTCCACTTTTACAGTGGTGATCTGCTCCATTCCAATGCCTGTCTCTTGAGACAACCTTGTAACTGAGCCACTTTTTTGTATTTTTATGTGGATTATGTATTACTAGACATTTTATTTTGTGGTCCTTTAATGATTCAACTTATGACTTGTGCATGCTGGGCAATATTTCTAGATTGGTTTCTATGTTCTTTTCTGCACAGGTCCTTCTTGGCATCTCCCTCTCCTGGCTGATCTGCTACATCCTAACTATCACCAACGTGTTTCCATCCTCACCAGAGACATACGGGTATCTTGCTCGTACTGACGTCAAAGGGAATGTACTGTCTCGTGCCCCCTGGTTCCGCTTCCCTTACCCAGGTATTTTTGTCCCTAAGACACCTATCATTCAGATTTGAGCTTAAAGTGGACCAAAACCCATGATTTTGACTATCCTGGGTTCTGGTCCTTGCCCCCGGGGCACCGGAAAGAGTTTATGGGCAACCTGGGGGATTGCACACAATGGGGCATCCCAATTTTAGATTTTTTTTGAAAAGCTTTGGCTCCTAATTTCTTTGCAGCATGTATGAGCCAGACAGAATGTTACATTTTAGTCTCTGAAACAAGAAGTGTTCCTGTCTCTCTTTCTTCATCTGTTATGTCAGTTTCTCAGTATACAGGCATCAAAAGTAATATGTATGCAACAATTTACAATGAACTAAAAGAAAAAAACAGGAGGAAAAAACTGGATCTCCCCTGCAGACACAGGCAGTGGGATGTCCCACAGATGTTAGATGGGTGGATCTAGTTCCACCTCTCGGAGCCAGAAATGGTGGTCATGCATCAATAATAATATTCAGAAGCTGAGCTACAGAGCAGTGGTTAGAGCTCCATACCTACCAACTTTTCAGGGTGGGAAAGAGGGACATTTGTTAAATTAGGCCACACTCCCTCATTGAGGGAGGAATAGGTTATAATGGTTAAAACAATATAAACACTTTGAACAGGCAACTGAATCATTGATTTCTCAAAGAGGGGCAAATGGGAAAAACAAGGGACAGGGACATGAACTCAAAAGAGGGACAGGCCCTCCAAATCAGGGACACTTGGGAGGTATGGAGCTCTGCTGCAGCAGCTTTATGTAGCAACACACCAGGATGAATATGTTGCATTCCCCAGCATCTAAAATTAATATATTTTAAGTTTTTAGTCGCTTACATATTATTCTTTCCCCCACTGGGCTGCAACTCTGCTCAGGATTCGCCTCAGAAGCATCACATATTGAGGAGAAGAAAGGGGTGGAAAGCACAGGGAGGTGGGTTATAGCTGTGCTTTGCACACAGAGAGCAGGGCTGGGGCCAGGAAAAGAACAGCAATCCCAGAATGCACAGCGGCATAATAAAAAAACACTTACTGTCTGCAAGCAGCCTGAGACTCCACGGGCCACCATCTTAGATGTTAAAAGACTAAAAAAACGCAATAGATGCAGGTAGGATGATTTTTGATATGGGCAATCTGTGTGTACAGGGTGGGGGAAACATACAAGGTAGACTCTTATTCTGGGTGAAGGTCTGGTTTAAGAAAACTTTACTTTTATTTTACATTTAGCTTTTGAATTTTCATTTATATTTTCTGAAACGTGTCTGCATTTCCTTAGATAACTTTCTTTGTCTGACTTGGAGACCATATTCATTTCAACTGGAGAAATCATTCATCTCTCAAATCCCAATTTCCAAACCTTTGGTGTTGAAGCTCTGTCCACCATCATAAATAACCTTCCAGATGTTTTTACATTGAAGTTTAGCAATACACTGGACTACAAAGCATGGCGTGCAGAGTTTGGAGAGCTCTTGTTTTCTGTCTAGTTTTGGGTCTTACATGTGTATCTGTTTTAGGTCAGTGGGGAATGCCCACAGTCAGCCTGGAAGGAGTATTTGGCATCTTGGCTGGAGTCATTTCATCCATGGTGGAGTCAGTGGGCGATTACTATGCATGTGCTCGGCTTTCTGGGGCGCCTCCTCCTCCTAAACACGCCATCAACAGAGGAATCGGTATAGAAGGCATCGGCTGCCTGCTGGCAGGAGCCTGGGGAACCGGGAACGGCACCACATCCTACAGCGAGAACGTTGGTGCTCTCGGGATCACCAGGGTAAGTGCTTACAAAGTTCCACTTCAGCTTTATGTCTTTGCTTTACCTTAAAGGAGGTGTATTGTGAAATTGTGTAATATTAAAAATCCATATAAACACATTGGCTGAGAGGAGGGGTCACTTATACACGTAAATTGACCACGCAGCGAGCCGTCTAACCATGTAGTGATCCATCTGACCACATAGCAAGCCATCTGACCACGCAGCCAACCATCTGACCATGTAGTGATCCATCTGACCATGTAGTGATCCATCTGGCCACATAGCGAGCCATCTGACCACGTAGCGAGCCATCTGGCCACGTAGCGAGCCATCTGACCACGTAGCGAGCCATCTGACCACGTAGCGAGCCATCTGACCACGTAGCGAGCCATCTGACCACGTAGCGAGCCATCTGACCACGTAGCGAGCCACCTGACCACGTAGCGAGGCATCTGACCACATAGCGAGGCATCTGACCACACTGCTAGCCACCTGACTACATTGCCAGCCACCTGACCACATTGCCAGCCACCTGACCACACTGCCAGCCACCTGACCACACTGCCAGCCACCTGACCACACTGCGAGCCACCTGACCACACTGCCAGCCACCTGACCACACTGCGAGTCATCTGACCACGCAGCCAGCCACCTGACCACACTGCGAGCCAGCTGACTCATGGCCCACACTATTCACAATCCTCAGTCTAAATATCAAGTACGTTAAAGCAGACCTAAACCCTCCCTTGTAGCTGTGTGCAAGATTGGTTGCTGACTGTTAACCCCAAATTAAGAAAGATACTCACTTGTTCTCATGGAGCTTTGTATGTTGTAAACCAGGAAACAGCTTGCTCCAGATGGCGCTCCACTAGGAAAAAATGAGTATCTCTGATGGCATGAGGTTACATTAAATTTAGCGTTGCAGTAAACCAGGCCACTACCTGGCACAGAGTTGCTAGGGAGGATAAAGATTTTACAATGAATCTGATAACCGCAGATAGGAACATCTCTAAGATGCTCCAGTATAGTAGAATATATAGTATAGTAACACTCCTCTACAGGCACAACAAAAACTGAGCATTGCTCTGACACATCATTATTATCATTATTATTACTTGTTCTTGTTACTCTGACCCTTTTCCCTACGTGTTTTCCCCTAATAAATCCTCTCCACTGTTCCTGGGCACATGCTGTATGATCATCCATGATAATATATTCCTCCTCCCAACACCTCCTGGCCTCTTTGTACCCTTCTGCTCCTGTGTCCACATGATCGCACATTTGCTCCTGTTCCTCCTAACCAAATCCCTGGCTCTAAGATGGCATCTTTGCTCCCCTCTAGTCCCTCATGATGGTGCATTTGCTCTTCCTGGCCAGATCTGTGTCAATCTTATGGTGCATTTGCTTCACACTTTTCCTCCTGATCACATCTGATTGCTCATGGTGGCACACTTCTGCTCATATTGACCATATCTTTGCCCACATGCTGGTACATTAGCTCCCCTCTGCTCCTCCTGACCATAACCGTGTCTACATGATGGCACATTGGCTCTCCTCTGCCTCCTTTTGACCATATTAGAGCACTCATGCTATGCTACTCCTAGCCACATCTGAGCCACCATGGTGGCAAATTTGCTGCCCTCTGCTGCCCCTGGTAAGATATTTGTTTCTTCTACTGACATGGTGGCACATTTTCTGACCTCTTCTACTCATAGTCAGGTATCTGTTCATTCTACTCACATGGTGGCATATCTGCTCCCCTCTGCTACCCCTGGTCGGGTATTTGTTTCTTCTACTCACATGGCGGCACATTTGCTCCCTTTTGCTACCCCTGGTCAGGTATTTGTTCCTTCTACTCACATGGTGGCACATTTGCTGCCTTTTGCTACCCCTGGTTAGGTATTTGTTCCTTCTACTCACATGGTGGCACATTTGCTCCCCTCTGCTACCCCTGGTCAGGTATTTGTTCCTTCTACTCACATGGTGGCACATTTGCTGCCCTCTGCTACTCCTGGTCAGGTATTTGTTCCTTCTACTCATATGGTGGCACATTTGCTCCCTTTTGCTACCCCTGGTAAGATATTTGTTTCTTCTACTCACATGGTGGCACATTTGCTGCCTTTTGCTACTCCTGGTCAGGTATTCCATCTACTCACATGGTGGCATATCTGCTCCCCTCTGCTACCCCTGGTCGGGTATTTGTTCCTTCTACTCACATGGCGGCACATTTGCTGCCCTCTGCTACCCCTGGTCAGGTATTTGTTCCATCTACTCACATGGTGGCACATTTGCTGCCCTCTGCTACCCCTGGTCAGGTATTTGTTCCATCTACTCACATGGTGGCACATTTGCTCCCCTCTGCTACCCCTGGTCAGGTATTTGTTCCATCTACTCACATGATGGCATATTTGCTGTCCTCTGTCTGACTATATCTGATCTCCCATGATGACAGATTTGCTCTCCTGCGCTCCATCTGACCATATATTTGTCCACATGATAACACATTTGCACCCCTTTGCTTTTCCTGACCATATCTCTGTCCATGTGATGGCACTATCAGGGAAGGATTATGAGAGGGGCGCAAGGGGCTCTAGCCCTGGGGTCTCCACCACTTGCCCTGTAAAGGGAGACCCACCAACCTTTGGGTTATGGTTTGGTCCAGTAGACTTTTCAGTCTTTGGTCTGACGGGTCGGGGGGGCAGCAACAAAGCTATCAACAGTAGTGGCCCCCCCGCACCTGGGCAAGCCTTTGTTTTTGCAAACCTGCAGCCAAACAGGGCAGGAAGCAGAGTCTAGAGCAGCAAAGCCGCCATCAGCAACGCTACAGTGATGGATGTGTGCAGAGCTGTCACTGCACATAAGCCACCAAGCACAGCCACTGGCAGCTCAATGCAGGGAACTGTTTTCTGCTGGAGCAGCTGAGTGACTACACCCCCCCCCACCCAGAATGGCAAAGCAGGAGTTCCCGAGCAGCACGCACCCGCACAAGGGTGGCATAAGGGAAGTTATCTGATGTTCCAGTAAGTGGGCGGGTGCCAGACAACCACCAATCAGTTACTTGGCTGGACTATAATTTTAAAAGAAAGAAAAATACTGTATCTGGGGCCTCCACCAGATTTTGTGCCCACGAGCCGCCACCACAATTAATCCGGCCCTGGGCACAAATTCTTCCCTCTGCTGCTCCAAACCAAATGTGTGCCACATGATGGCAGCTTTTCTTACCACTTCACTGTTCCCAGTGGCGTAACTAAATGTGACGGGCCCTGGTGCGAACATTAAATGAGGCCCTTTCAAGGCTTATACAGTAATTTTTAACTCGGATGCAGCTAGACAACTAAAAACTGAAACAGCAGAGATGAGTGGTGCATCCTTTCGCTAAATAATGCCAAGTGAGCACAAATCTGAGCGATACTGTGGAGGAGAAACAATGATAGAGACCCCTGACCTTCTGGGCCCTGGTACAGTCCCACCTCCTATAGTTACAAACCTGTCTGTGCCCAGTGACTGCACATTTGCTTCCTTTCCTGTGGTTCGGAATCACATCTAGGCCCTTCAAAGTGGCACTTTTTTCTCTGTTCCTCTTGATATTTGTTCCCCTTATTTCTTTTAACCACATCTGCGTGCTCTCAATTGCCAGTCCCATCTGATAAACAAGAAGTTGTCTGCAACATACAGTCCAAGCCAAACGATTTCCTGTTTCCTTGCTACATTGAAGGCCACTGGCACGTGACCTGATCCTCCTGATGTCTGCTTCCTGTTCAGGTCACTATTGTTGCCTGTGGCTTCCAGGCTGCTGACTTCACTCATTTCAGACACTGCAAATACAGAGAAATATATTAAAGAAGCTTCTACCATCTTAACCATAAGGCCTATCCCATGGTTTGAGACTGGTTCCTCAGCATCTTAGGCTTTTAAACCAGGGACCCATCTTTATACTGCCAGATATGCAGGGCCACACCTAAGGGAAGGGGTCCGGGGCTCCCCCTCCCTCCCCCAGAAGGGGAGTGAAGTGTTTGAACTTTTTGGGGTTTTATTTTTTAAAAAATTTTAAATATAATTTGTGTCATGAACACCCCTGGTACAATATTTTGATAACATTTCTGCACAAAGGAAACCCTCAGTAAATATATACAACGACAAGGGATCAAAGGTGCACACCAGATACCATTTTTCCCCGGGTCTTATATTAATTTTTGCTTCAAAAATAGGTGCTAGGGCTTATTTTCAGGGGATGTATGTGCCCAACATGATGAAAGGCTGGGGTAGAGCCTGCAAGATCAGACATTTTACTCTTAACAGACAAGCTTAACTGTGTGACTTGATGTGTCCTCACCCTCCTTTACAGCCGTGATGTGTCCTCACCCTCCTTTACAGCCGTGATGTGTCCTCACCCTCCTTTACAGCCGTGATGTGTCCTCACCCTCCTTTACAGCCGTGATGTGTCCTCACCCTCCTTTACAGCCGTGATGTGTCCTCACCTTCCTTTACAGCTGTGATGTGTCCTCATCCTCCTTTACAGCCGTGATGTGTCCTCACCCTACTTTACAGTAGTGATGTGTCCTCACCCTACTTTACAGTATTGATGTGTCCTCACCATCCTTTGTCCCTCTGCTGAAGGCCGTCAGCTTGATTATGAATTGTACCTATTTTTGAGGTAGGGCTTATATTTCACGCATTAGCAAAAAACGCTGAAAAATCTTACTAGGGCTTATTTTTGGGGTAGCTCTTATTGCGGCAAAACTGGGTACGTAAAAATATGTAAAACTGTATTTAGGCAGAAGTGTCTGGCATGTGTAGCAAAATGTGTTACAAAAATATAGATACATCATATGTACAAGATCCAATTCTGCCTGCAGATTAGTTTGATACAAGATTAACATCTGTTACAATGTATAGCTCCAAGTTCACACTATGGAAATTACAATCCACAACAGAAAAACTACTTGAAGATATAATACCAAAGAAATAAAAGACTCTATATATTTATCTACAGCTGCACCATGTGACCCTATCGGGGTTAAATAAGGCGCAACATACAGGGATAATATGAAGTCCCTAATGCAGGATTTGCTGCCTATTCACATACTGTACATTATCTCCATCACTTAATATGCCAGATTAGGGGATGATAATTAGGGTAGATACATGGAATATAATATGTGTAGATGGCGTGTAAGAAAATATATAAAGGAGCTGCTGCCTGACCGGGTGGCTGGCCCGTATACTAACAAGTAGATATAGATATAAAATAAAGTATACAGTGCAATAAAAATTGCAATTGCATAAAAAACTCTAAATTCAGGCTCGCTACAATATGAAAGTAACTGTTTGTAAGAACTAAGTGAATATTACCCTTATCCTTTATGTAGAATTTCCGAGTTATTACTCTCTAAGATATTTTCTTGCTGTGACAGAAAAACCACCGTCACAGCTCCAAAAGCCAGTGGCTGCGATAGCCCAAAAAGGAAATCCAAATATATAAGATATAACTATCATACAGTAGGTAATGTTAAAAGACTTAAACACCAGGCCCGGGGGACAAAGCCTAACCTGGGCCACTTTTCTGTGTAAACTTGATGTTTAAGATATAAATCGGTTTATCCTCCTATTATTCACTCCTGGATGTTATCTATCCGTGTGGTAAAAAAAGCTTCTTTATTTAATTCCATATATAAAATACAATAGGTGGAAAAAATTTCATTCAAGTGACGGGTCCCTTTAAAAACTGCACACAAGAAACATGTCATATTTCAGGCGTGCACTCCCAAAAAATGATCACAATAATGGTCCATATGTATCCCAAAGCTCAGTATATTTGAAAGACAAAGTCCTGTGTGAGCAAAAGCGCAAGCATGCAAAGTTCACAAAATCCGGTTTGAGCGCAGATAAAGAAAAACGTTTTTCTGCTCCAGCGGAGGACCTATTGCAGGGTAGATACATGGTCTGAGATCTTCCTGTTCTTTATCGCTGTAAAAACTCACCTTTCTGGCAGTCCAACAGCACACACAGAGGTTCCTGCCAAATCAATAATGTATGCCGTGCCGTGTAACTACTCTATCTCCTCCATTTCCTACCGCTGTCCTCTACCATTTACCTAACCCCTCCACCCCTGCTACTGTCTTATACTTCACACCTAACCCATTCACCCCCTGTCGTGGCCTTCAGCCACTCACCCAGCCCCTTTATTATCCTATACTGTTAACCTAACCTCTTCACCCATGTCGTTGCCCTCTACCACTCACCTAACCCCTCCACCCCCTGACGATGTCCTCTACCACTCACCTATCCCCTCCACTCCCTGTTGTTGCCTTCTACTACTCACCTATCCCCTCGACCCCCTGTCGCTGTCCTCCACCACTTACTTAACCCCTCCAACCCCTGCCACTGTCCTCCACCACTCACCTAGCCCCTCCACCCCTGCCGTTAGCCTTTACTACTCACCTATCCCCTCCACCTCCTGCCGCTGTCCTGTATCACTCACCTAACCCCGCTCCGCGCCTCTGACCTAGCCTAGCAGGAGGCTCAGCAGCAGCAAAGACCCGTCTCAGAGGGCAAAAACTGGAGGACCAGGCAGGGCAGCAAGTACCAGAGGGCAATCGCAGAGAAGACCGGGGGACTGACATGGATCTGCATGTGGTGGTGTATGAGGCTGACCCATAATGCAGTGCAAAGCAGATAACTGTAAATAAACCTACCTCAGCGTGCATGAAAGTGAGGGTTAAAGAGGAACACTCACCAGGATTTTCACTATCCTGGTCATTGTTCCTCTCTAGCAGGGCATCCTGATTTGGTGTGAAACCCCCTTGAAATTCCAGTAATTCTTACCTTGCTGGTGAGCTCATTGCACATGCTCTCCTCCAATCAGTGCCTAGCGCTCAATTTAGCTTTACTAAGCTAATCTGACATCAGAGTGGCTTAGTAAAGCTGAATAGAGAATGAGCAGCTGGCTGCTCCCTTTTGGCTGTGCACAGCCGTGCCAACCATTCATAAATATTTGGTGTGGGAGTGTGCATCAGCCAGAAGGAAGCCAGAGATGGCAGCACAGCCCCCACATGTGCCATGGAAACCTTGCTGAGGTGAGTATACTAGGTGATCTGGAGCATTTCACACAAAAGGGAAATCACAATTTAGAAAAGGGAATCAGTGGGCCCTGGAGTCTTTAAAGTGGACCAAAACCCAGGATTTTGACTATCCTGGGTTTTGGTCCTTCGCGCCGAGGCACCCCGATCGGGGGGCCCGCTATGTGAAACCCCCCAAGTCCTCCCACATCAACTCACCTCACCGGGGTCCTGCGGCTCGTCCAATCGGCGCACTCGGAACCGCTGAGCTATGGACGTCTAAACCGACATCTTAGCACAGCGGCTCCGAGCACGCTGGCAGCCACATCACACGCTTCCCTCTGACAGGGAGCATGCCTGCGTCGGCCATTCACAAATGGGTGCGGCCAAGGCCCGCGCATGCGTTGGGAAGTAAGGTAAGTGTAGCGGGAGGCCTGGGGGGTTTCACACAGTGGGGCATCCTTATTTTGGATGCCCCGGTGGAGGGAACGGATCGGGAATATTTAAGATTCAGGGCTCTGTTTCAGTCCACCTTAGGCTCCCTGGGAACCAGTACCCCTCCCTCACTCAGAGGTCCTGGCCTGTAGGAACCTAAAATGCACCTAACTTGCCCCCTCCTGCCTTTTGTGATTTTGACATGATACACATACTAAAAGTTTCCTTGTCTTTCAGGTTGGAAGCCGGATGGTGATCATTACAGGAGGGGTGCTGATGCTGCTCATGGGCATGTTCAGTAAAATTGGAGCCATGTTTGCCACCATTCCGACGCCAGTGATTGGTGGAATGTTCCTGGTGATGTTTGGCGTGATTGCTGCAGTCGGGATGTCCAATTTACAGGTGAATAGACTATTAAACCATGCTAATTACTTATACTGTTACTTTAGGCATAAGTATTATTTTACCCTTTTAGATGTTTTCATGAATGTATTTATTTATGTCTATGTGAAAGGAGTATTGTAGAAACATTCCCCCACCAGCCACCTTGGGCCCCATTATGCCCAGACTGACCATACGGAAATAAGGGCATTCAGTGTCATCAGAGCAGTTTATAGGCAAAATCAAGCTTAGTGTGGAAAGGAAAACATTCTGCCCCCTTCTCACCCATCTTGCTGTATCATGCAGGCATGTGCAATGCTGGGCCTCTGCCATAGCAGCAGGCAGTGTCCCCTCTCCATGAGTCCAATATGGGGGATGAGGGGCCCATTTTATGGCCTGAATCACTAACAGTGACCCTGATTCCTCTGCAAAAAAACAGGCCTTTGAGACACAAGCAGAATTAGATGGTGGGAAATGACAAGCTCTGTTCTGTCTATTCTGACCAGATGGCAGTAATGTGAATCCTGTAGACAGCTCCACACTCTGTGTGTGTCTATGTGATAGATGCTTTCTTTACTCCATAAGGCTTGGCAGATAGCTTACTCTGCCGTTTTGTGGACCACGTAGGATCAGTTTCAAAAGCTTAATTTCAGTACAGACTCTTGCAGCAAACACTTCTTACAGCAGGAATCTCGACATGTACATTCAATACAGAAGGAAACTATGAGGTAACCCATACAGCAACAACAGGTATAAAGACTGTATACTGCAGAAGGGAGCAGCAGGTGTGCACTGCTTGGATGCCAAATTAGAAATGGCAACCCCACTAGAATGGGAGATGGGAGGAGCTACTTGCATCACAGCAAGACTAAGGGAGCCAGAAAAGGACATGGGAATTAAAGGTAGACTACTCAGCCTATGTGAATAAACATTATATTAAACAGTTACCCTGGGTAATATAAAACACACGTCATGGGGGGGGGGGGGGTTGAGGGACACTGTCCACATTCAAAGCAAGATAAATACATGAGGAGGGATCTGGGAGACCATCTGGAACAAGAGATAGAAGTGAAGTTCATGGAAGCAGCTGATGGTTTTACCAGTGGCTGTCGCCTCATTGTCTTCTATTGAGATGAATGAAACAAAGTGCTCCCCTCTATCTTCTCCTCATATTAGAAGTCAATGGGGCGTAGGTTGCAGTAATCCCACCATGGCTGCTCCCATGAACCGAGCAGTAAGCTCTGCAATGCTAGGGCTGGTTGTCCTTCTGTAGTAAAAAAAAAAAAAGTACTCACCTTTAGCTTCGCACAGCACATTGTATTCAATCTGGTTCTTCAATACCCCTGGAAGCCCAAAACATGTGGCTTTTGGCACACCCACTCTGTCGGTTTAGATGTGAAGGGTAAATTTAGAGTTTTAGTTAGAGGTTTGTTTAGGGACCAAGGTTGGTGTCTGAATAAAGTTTAATTTGTTGTTGTGGAAGTTTTGGATGGTAAACCTTCTTTATTTCTATTTTGCAGTATGCTGACATGAACTCCTCAAGGAACATATTTATAGTGGGATTTTCCATATTTTGCGGCCTAACTGTTCCAAATTGGGTGAACAAAAACACTGCTCTTCTGGAGACAGGTAAAGGGTGGGGACATCATTGGAGGTATGAGAATGTATATTAAATGGATTGAAAACGGCTGCACTGCCCCAACCCCCTGTGAGTAATCTTCCAAGTCGGTCATCTTGGTCCAAGATGGCAGTGGTGGTCGTGACCCTGCGGGTCAGGGCAAAGGGTCAGTGCTGGACAAAAAGTGATTAAAGCTGTTATTTTTGCCAGGACAATCTCTTTAAAGTGGAACAAAACCCAGGATTTTGACTACCCTGTGTTTTGGTCCATGCCCCTGGGGTATCCCACATAGGGGTGCCCCCAGGTCGCCCACTCCAACTCGCCTTTCCCCTGTCCTACGGCGCATGCGCGGCCTCTCAACCAGTCAGCGAGCTCATCTGCTGGCAGCTGCATCCCTACTACCCTCTAACAGGGAGTGTGCCCTCACCACCTATTCACAAATGCTTGCTACGGGTACGCGCCCTGATAAAGGGGTAGCGGGGATGTAGCCACTGCTTGCACATGTGCCGTTGGACCAGGGGATAAGGTGAGTATACCGGGTGACCTGGGGGGGTTTCACACAAGGAATCTAGCGGCCCTGGAATCTATAATGTCCATGGGCTTTGGTCCACTTTAAAGTGAACCAGTCACCCCCTGTGGCTGGCCTGTAATCTAAAAGATTTCAGGGATGGTTGCTAACCTGCCCCCAGGGCATTCTATACCATATGTTCCATTGTGTGAAACCCTCCAGGGGGAGCCAGTAATCTCACCTGATCCTGGCAGCTCCTGTGATGCTATCTTCGCTGGCGGCTGCATCCAAGGCTTCCCTATATCTGTGCGCACTCCCCACACCAGCTACTCAGACAGGCCGCGCATTAGTATGCGTTACATAAAGTGACGATTGGACACATGCCCGCCCATGTGAAAGGTGTGAAACGATTGGTCTACTTTAAGTGAAGGGGTCCAGATGTACAGATCTTTAGGCACTTTAAATTGAGATTGCATTTACAATATATAATTTTCCTTTTTTTTATGACTGCAGGAATTACCCAACTTGATCAAGTAATTCTGGTGCTGCTGACTACAGGAATGTTTGTTGGGGGCTTCTTGGGCTTCCTGCTGGATAATACCATACCAGGTAACTAGGACTAATTGTAATCTGTACCAGTGGAATTTTATATGGGATGCTGTAGGGCGCATGGCTGAGATGCGACATAACTTCTGTATTCTCCAGTTGCTGAAGTGGTGACTATGACAGTCCCATCCTTCTCCTCCTAAGATGTGTCCTGAGCTCCACGAACTTGCAGTTGCTGCGCCGTCTTTCCTACCTCCTCTTCTTCGTCACTACTCTCACTTGTTACATAGTAATCGCCTGGTTACTCCTTGGTTCCGAGCAACCCCTAATGCAGGGATGCTCACCCTGCGGTCCAGGGGGCCACATGTGGCCCGCGCTACTGTCAGTTGTGGCCTCCAGCACCCCTAGGGAGAGCTCAGCTTGCCTTCCCCCCAGTGTAAGTGGCTGGCCACTAGAGGGTGCATTGCTTGTCCCACCTCACCTATCTTGACCCACCTCTTACCACTTCCCATCAAAACACTGCTAACCTTTCTCCACACAGAGTTTCTGTAAACAGAGTTGCAGCCCAGTGGGGGGAAGAATAATAAGTGACTAAAAACATGAAATATATTATTTTAGATGCCGTTTTTTTAAGGGTTTGGGCTTTTTATTAAATGATGCTGAAGGTCCGGTTTAAATGTGCCTGGGTCCTAAGCAAGCTAAAAATGGCTGACTGTGCAGATGTTGGGAGCGTCCTGTGGATGCTGCTGGTGGCATGATAACTACAAAGCACAGTGTGGCTTACAGTTGAGGCCTATAGGAGGAGACCAAGACCATTTTGCTCTCAAGACAACCCCGCAGCAGATCCTAGTGTGCCGAGCAGGCGTAACTATACACTGTAGATAGATCTGGGTTGGATGTTGCTCCTGTTGGTGTGTATACCTCCTGAGTGGCTGGCAGAAGATGTAGTCTAATCTGCTTCCCTGTAATTTCTTTTTTTTTTAAATTATTTATTTATTACAAGATGTAAAAGTGACAACATCCATTACGTACATTGACAAAAAATTGTTTACAAAAAGAAAGCATCTACAGGTTATTGTCTTAAGTCAATATTCCATCGATGGCATTGAATAGTCTAGACAAGGATGCAACAAATTAACTAAATAAGGGGGAGGGAGGAAGGGGGGGCAACTAGCTAAGGGGGGGGGGGGGGGGAGTGCAGACGGGTTGTTAACCTGGAAGGGGGGGGAAGAGAGGTGCGTGACAGTAGGATTTAGTTAGGACTGGAAATGAGGTAGCAATGTGCGGGACCCTAGGGTGTCTCCAGGATTGTCCTGCATTCATCGGAGTCAAGGAACACCATCCAGCTGTACCATGTGATGGTGAATTTTTCAAAACCTCCATATTTTGTTAACAGGAGATCCTCGTAGCGCATTATGTCATTTACTTTCAATATCCACATAGCCAGTGAGGGGGGATTCTCCTGCTTCCACATTATCGGGATACATGCCTTAGCAGCGTTAAGAAGCTGACATTGGAGTGATTTTTTATATTCTTTAATATACCATGTGATGGTGAATTTTTCAAAACCTCCATATTTTGTTAACAGGAGATCCTCGTAGTGCATTATATCATTTACTTTCAATATCCACATAGCCAGTGAGGGGGGATTCTCCTGCTTTCACATTATCGGGATACATGCCTTAGCAGCGTTAAGAAGCTGACATTGGAGTGATTTTTTATATTCTTTAAAGGGGGCTTTTGTAAGGTGAAGGAGACACACGCCTGGATCATTTGGTAGGGAGCAGTCTGTGACCGACTCCGCTATCCTCAAAATGGTCTGAGTTTGGGGCACGACCAGAAAATGTGTAAAAGGTCTCCTCTCTCCGCGCCACATCTCCAGCAACTAGCTGAGGAACCCGGAAACCACTTGTTGACCAGGGTGGGAACCGCGTACCAACAGGTAAGTATCTTGTAATTGCGGCGCGGAGAGAAGCCTCCTGATCTGATCAGGTGTCAGAGAAGTGTTCAAATCCCTCACGACCTCCTTTTGATTTTTGTAGGGTACCTGGGCAAGCTAAGGAGCTGGTCCCTGCAGCTCTCCCTACCTTATTTGCACTTATTGGAATCCATAGCTTTCCAGCCCCCATGTGGCTTTTCAGCATGCTGATATGAGCGGTCCTACCCCTAGCCACCTATCCACAGTTGCATGGTTTTGGTGGCAGGTGACTAGGACCTTGGTTTTAGCGGGGCTCCACCCTCCAGCAGCCTACTACTCTTCCTTCCTAGAATCTTGGTTTTGGAAGGGGTTTGGTTCATCTCTCCCCCCCCCCCCCCCCCCCCGCTCCACAATCTACTTATCTGCCATCCTTGACTAGGAACTTGGATTGGTCACCTGTACAGGTGACTCTAGGTGCTGGAAGATATTCTTCCCCTACTTGAAGAATCTAGCCTCCATTTCTCAAGGTAATCCTTGTATGTATGCAATATACACAATCAACAATAAAGATTCTGGTTCTGATTAGCATGCTATACATTTATCTTACACGTTTACAAGAATGAAATAACTTACAGGAACTGCAAATCCAAATTTGTATGTCTGAAGAAAAATACAATTCTGTGAAATACTCACCTGTAGAATTGGTATTACAAATATACAGTACGTCCTGCTCCAGATATAGTACTTACACTTGGGTTATCCTCCGCCAGATGGCGCTGCACTGCAGAGACATGCGGGCTCCTCCCGGCCCCCCAAACACCCGGGGACCCCCCACAAATCCCCAGCATTGAAAAGCAGCAAACCAGAAACCGGGAGAATTTAACCACCAAAAAACTGGTAATGATAACAATGATAACAATCACTATACAGGGGATCCAGAATAATGCAAAACCAGGGTGGGGTGGAGCAGGACGTACTGTATACTTGTAACACCAATTCTACAGGTGAGTATTTCACAGAATTGTATTATTCTTAGTATACAGTACGTCCTGCTCCAGATATAGTACTTACACTTGGGACATCCAAAAGCAGTGTCCATAAAGCAGGGTGGGATCCCCAACAAAAAGGTAACAGCAGACATTTTAAACCACTGCCGCCTGCAAAACCTTGCGGCCAAAAACATCATCAGCTGAGGCCCTAACATCAACCTTGTAAAACTTGAAAAGGTATGAACAGAAAACCAAGTAGCGGCCTTGCAAACTTGTTCAACAGAAGCCTAGTGCTGGAAGGCCCAAGGGTAACCAATAGCACGAGTAGAATGAGCAGTAAGGCAGAAGGGAGAACTCTTCCCCTTAGCAGAATAGGCCTGAATCACGGCCTAACAGATCCATTAGCTAATAGCAGACTTGGCAGGAGCCAAACCCTTCCTGGGCCCAGAAGAGACCACAAAAAGAGCATCAGTTTTTCTGAAGGACGCAGTGACTACCAGGTAATACCTCAGACACCTGGCCACCTCCAAGGAATGCAGAACCCTTTCCTTAGCATTGCTAGGATTAGGGCACAATGAGGGAAGAACAATATCATGATTCAATTGAAAAGCAGACACCACCTCAAACAGAAAGTCCGGCTTAAAGCGGAACACCACCTTATCCTGGTGTCTGTCAAAGCATAGGGGCTGGATAGACCGAGCCGCCAGCTCAGACACACGCCTGACCGAAGTAATAGCCACCAGAAAGACAACCTTGAGGGTAAGTACAGCCAGAGCAGCATCCTGAATAGGATCAAGGGAAGCACCCCGCAAGGCAGACAAGACCAAGTTCAAATCCTCACAGGGACCATAGGTTTACGTGGGGGACGCACATGAGTAACCCCCTGAAGGAAAGTCTTAACCAAAGAATGCTGAGCAAAAGACTTCTGAAAGAAGACTGACAGGGCTGAAACCAGACGCTTCAGAGTACTGAGTTGGAGACTCAACTCCAACCCATGCTCTAAAACCTCCAGAACCCTGGGGACTGAGAGCACCCGACAGGGAAGAGACCTAGACTCACACCAATCAAAATAGGTACGCCATACCCTATAATAGATGGAAGAAGACGTGTTCTTCCTAACCTTCACCATGGTCTCAATCACCGAGGCAGACAAGCCTTTCTCCATCAAGATGGAGGCTTCAGCAACCAGGCCGTCAAAGCCAGAGTTTGTAAACTGGGATGGCGTAAGGGGCCCTGAGTGAGCAGAACTGGCACTCCTGGCAGAATGTACTGATCTACTGCCGCACCACGTCTGCTAACCACACTCTTCAAGGCCACCTGGGGGCCACCAGAATCACTGGCACCCCTTCCAGAGCAATCTTGCGCAGCACCCTGCCTAGCAGGGGGAATGGAAGAAAGATATATAGAACAAAATGTCCTGCCATGACATTACTAAAGCATCCGTAGTCACGGCCAGAGCATCCTGGGACAGGGAGACAAGGGCCGGGAGCGTGTGATTGTGATGGGACACAAAACAGATCCACATATGGCTGGTCCCCACGGTGACACAGAAACACCCTGTTACAGAGGGAACCCCCCCCGGAATGTATACCGCAGATATGCAGGGAACGTTGGCCACCCATGTCAGAATCAGAGACGCTACCTGGAGGACCCTCTTGCTCCGGGTCCCTCCCTGATGATTGATGTAGGCAACTGACGTCAGATTGACCTAGCGCCCCTGAACAGGTAGGCCCTGAAGATGAGTAGCCAAGCGAGTCAGAACTAACCTGATCGCTCACAGTTTCAAAACATTGATAGGTGTATGGGCCTCCTAAGGGCCCCACCTCCCCTGGAACCGCAGGGACTTTGAGTCCATCCACTACAAGAGGGACCTCCTTACCAGGGGGGAAGACACACAGACCCTGTCCAGAGATGCTGGGTCCTTGTCCCATACAAACAATAGGAGAAGCTGCAGAAGTCCCAAGTGGGACTGAGCATAAGGGGCCGCTTCGAAGCACGCCCCCATCAGGCCCACCAGCTGCATCCCCTGCCTGGTGGAGGGACGGGGACAGCTAGCAGGGACTGAGCCCGTGCAACCAGATTGTCCACTTTTTGCTAAGAAGGAATATCCTGCCTGAACTGTATCCAGATTCATTCCTAGGAATGGAGTTACCAAGGAAGGGGACAGTGAGGACTTGGGGTGGTTGATCACCCACCCAAATGACTCCCGAATGGACACCACCAGCTGAGTATCCAACTTAGCCTGATGTAGCGACTGGGAAGTAATGAGAACGTCCAGGTAGGGGAGCACGCGGACGCCCCTTGGACTCATCAGGGACATCACCCCCATCAGCACCTTGGTGAGCACTCTGGGAGCTGAAGAGAGGCCAGATGGCAAGGCCACCAATTGGCAGTATTGGTCTTCCAAAGCGAATCTGAGGAACCTTGGTGTCCTGAAAATACAGGAATGTGAAAATAAGCATCTTTGATCTCCACAGACGGCATGAAGCCCCCGGGGCGCAAGGAGCTGATGGCCGAGCGCAGAGTTTCCAAGCAGAAAACACCTGTACTGGACGATTTGCTGAAGATCTGTAAATCCAGAATGGGCCAGACTGACCCATCCTTTTGGGGAACTGTGGAAAAGTTGGTGTAGAGTCCCTTGCCCCTGTCTGTTAAGGGAAATCTGCAAATGACCCCCAGACCCCGCAGGCCTTACACGGCCTGCGCCAACACCTGAGCAGAGGCAGGGACCAGGAGGACCCGGGACCAGATAATCTTGGGGGAGGCCGCACAGCAAACTCTATCTTGTAGCCGGAGGACACTACCTCCTGAATCCACCGGTCTGAGGCGTGACATGAGCAAGGTGCCGCAGCCGTCCCCCCACCCTGACGGGCGAGGGCGCCCCATCATGCTTGAGGGGACTTGGGGGAAGATTTGAGCTTAGCCCCCCGAAGGAGCCAGGGTGTCGTCTGCTGCTCCTGGGGCAGGCATCTGCGCGAGCCCCCGTGAAGGACACCCCTGGTTCCTGTTTAACACCATGGTAAGGGGTAGAAGGGGGGCCTGCGCTGGGGTAACTTACCTCTCTTACCAAACAGGTCTAGATGGGCCCCAAACAGACGTAGCCCCTTAAAAGGAAGCCCAGTAAGGGCCTTCTTCGCAGCATTGTCAGTACCCCACTGTCGCAGCCAGACCAAGCAACGTATAGCCACCACAAGGGCAGAAGTTCTTGCACACATTCTGATGGTGTCATCCAATGCCAATAGGACAAAGTTTACAAACACATCACAAGTGGAGAGTGCATTAAACACCTCCCAAAGGAGATCATCAGGGGCACGATCAAGCATTTTTCTGATGAGGGTTCTAGCGGCCACAGCAGTAATGGCAGAGGCACAGACCGGGCGCAGCGCCGTCCCCGCACATGCAAAGGCGTGGGAGGCCAGCAGGTCAATGCACCGGTCCTCAGCATCCCGAAGGGTAGTATAATCAGGGGGATGCAAGACAGGGGTGTTAGATAGCCCTATGATCGGGACATCCACCTCGGGGGGGAATAACCAACATCTAACCACCTCAGGGGGAAAAGGATACTTCCTATCCCAATCCCTTGGAACCCCGGGAAGTTTACTGGGGCACTCCCATTCCTTGAGCACAAGGGTATGGAAATGTGCCTGCTCTAGAAACTCCAAATGTGATGTTGCTGTATGGAAACGCTCCCCTCTATGCCTGGGAGCCTCACCAGGGAGAGAGATAGACAGAACCTCAAAGATCTGGATCAATAATCTGTCAGTGTCATCCTGGGCCCAGGGGTCAGAGCCAGAATCGTCATGACCCTTCGGCCTCCCATCAGATGAGCCTGAGTCAGAAAAGAGCTCTCCTTCGTCAGAAGGGGTATAGCCACACAGATTCATAAACTCCTCAGTTCCCATAGGGAAAACAGTAACATAAGGCGTCAAGTGCCACTTCTTACCAGGGCCCTTACGCTCTAAAGACCTCGCAATAATCTGTTCAGCCGTAGGCAGTCTGGAAGACAAATCAGGCTGAGAATCCCCACTTGTATGCGACTCAGCAGAAGTGAGATTTAAGCTTGGGGGAGTAGGTGAAGTGAAAAGAGGTGCAGCCACTGGCAGACCTGATTGCAAGGCCAGCGCTTGCTCGGCACAGGGTAAGCAGACCCGTGCCCTGTCAGCGTCAGCATGGGGTTGTCCACACGCCATACACAGCCGGTCTTGTCCCAAGGGAACCCCGGTCACATAATCC
Organism: Gastrophryne carolinensis; assembly: GCA_027917425.1. Taxonomy (NCBI): domain Eukaryota; kingdom Metazoa; phylum Chordata; class Amphibia; order Anura; family Microhylidae; genus Gastrophryne; species Gastrophryne carolinensis. The sequence goes on from CM051238.1 coordinate 41,453,422, forward strand.
TGAGATGCCTCCATATGGTGATTTTTAGGCACAATATGCCAGTAGGGATTGACGCTATAAAGCAACCCTGGATGCCCCAATGACCCGCTAGGGAAGTGGGAGTAAATTTACAAAGCCCAACTATCAATTACACCAGGCCGGGAGAAGCCAATGGATTCACCCGTCTGAAAGACACAATGAGAAGAGAAGGGTGTCAGAACGAAAAAATCCTACAATGATTATAAGGCCGCCCGCGAGGGCATTTACGGACCACGGTAAGCAAGAACATCACACGCGCGCGCAAAGAGACAACATGGCGCCGAGTACCTCGAAAGGCGGGCCAGAGCGAGCCGTGACCCGGGGCGCGCAAAGCCAGGCCCCGCCCCCCTGATGGGCGTGAAGTCCCACAAGCAGCCAATGAGGACGCAGAAGCGTCTGAGGTAACGCCGCCGCCCGGCGCGGAACATCCGAATACAGGAAAAGGCGCGCGCGGCGGCGGCATTTGCCAAGTAAAAAAGACAAGTCAGCGCGGTGGTTGACACCATATATAAGTCCAAAAGACATTACAAAAGGCCATATGCACGTAATCACAATACACGGACACCCACACCCCCCCCCCCCTTTCTTTTTCCCCGAAGGCTACCGGGGGAAAGAGGGAGGATGGCGGCCCTTTGTACAGGACCCACCGCTACACGGGGCATGGGACAATAATGCGGGAGGGGCATCCCATAAAGGCTCACCATCAGCCTATACCGCCTACCCTTTGGTGGGGGACTGCGATGGAGCAGCGCTCCATAAGCACGCACGGCGCTGCCTACCTTCACCTGACCAGCGCAGCCCAGGCTGGGAGGCACATCACAAGAAGGACGGGTGGGAATAGTCCAACAGGGCCGCAGGCTAATAGCCCCGCTCACCTGCGAGAGAGTGATACTTCATGTCTTCGCAGTAAGCACTGCAGAGAAAACTGGGGATTTGTGGGGGGTCCCCGGGTGTTTGGGGGGCCGGGAGGAGCCTGTTTTGCATGTCTCTGCAGTGCAGCGCCATCTGGCGGAGGATAACCCAAGTGTAAGTACTATATCTGGAGCAGGACATACTGTATACTAAGAATAGCGGTGGTTTTTGATAGCTAACATTTTCAGGCTGTTAGCCAATACCTGGTATTTGTTCAACTTCATATTTTCGTCTTTTATAGACGTGTGGAAATTGCACTCATGTTAAATTATGGCTTTTAGGAAGGTCCCCTAAACACTTGATGTTCTTCCCCCTGTGCAGGTACCAAAGAAGAGCGAGGAATTGCCTGGAAAGATGTGAATGAAGAGGACGACAGTGTATGTGATGCCACAGAAGTCTATAGCCTTCCTTTTGGCATTGGCACAAAGTTCTGCACCTCCTCCTGGCTCCGATACATCCCCTTCTGCCCCAAACCTAAAGAACTGCCCTTTGTTACTCAAGAAAATGGTGACTTGAAAAGCTACATCGAGACAAAGCACTGACAACATGCGATATGTGTTACATACCAAGGACAGTGCCTGATTCTATGGAAGGATCAGAACGTGCTTTCAGTCCAACACAGGGAGCCAAAACTTTGCTCTGAGACAAAATAAAGGAAAGCAGATCAGTAAGAGATAAAGACTAACTTAAGAGTGGTAAGACGACTAGACAACCTGCACTATGGATGCCCCTAACTGACAAGGTTTCGCTGAAAATATATTATGATGATCTAGGTTTTTTCCCCTTTAAAGTAAAAAAAGAATACTCCGGACGATGGCTGAGACAAATAGGGGCAGCCTAAAAATAATGCGACAGACCTGCACAGTGCACTAAGGTGGGCTATTGTCACCCAATCCCTCTTGAGGCTGATTGAGGAACAATATCGAAATAATAAAATAGGTAATTTGTAGATGCTCCATGTATCTCCATGGTTGTCAAACTGGATTTTTCCGAAATCCAGCACAAGAGAACAGTTAATCTTTTTAACATGTTACAATTAAAAAAAAAAAAAAGTCTTATAAATACTGCTTGTGTTTGTCATAGTGTAGCCTTACCAAGCAGGGTATAGATTTAATGCTTCATTTGATTGCTTCTCATACAGCAAAGCCGACTCGCTGTCCTTATCCACTACCTTGGAGACAAAATTCTGTATAAAAGCCTGCCCTTATCCCATGTGTCGTAAATAAGAACAAACCATCATAACCTGCTGCTTGGTGTCTGTCCAACTTCCCCCATGCCTTGCTCTACTGATGAGCCTCAAATTATCTCCTACTCTAGTGATAGCCTGAACAGCTACTCTCATCCTCTGCCTTGCTAATTAGTTTTAAACTTCCTGCCAACTGATCAATTGGCATTGGTTTTAAATGTCTCTGGTGAATGACCAGCCTTGGAATTAGATGGTCCTGGTGGATTGTATGCTTTGACTATATGTGGTCCTGGTGGATGGCCACTGCTGGTTTTAGGTGGCCCTTGTAGATGGGCTGCTTTGTTTATAAGCAGACCCAATGTATGATATACTTTGGCTATGAGTGGCCCTGGCAGATGGTTCATTGGCTTTAGGTGGCCCTGGCTAATGGTCAGTGGTGATCATAGGTGCTCCTGGTGGATGACGAGTCAGTTGAAGCTGGTAAATAGCCAGCATTAGCTTCAGGTGGCAAAATTTGACTATTTGGTGCCTTTTTCCCTACCCTGGTGGTAAGTCAGCTCTTATCTTCTGCCTGGCCAATACATCTGTCCTCGAAAGCCTGCTTTATAACAGGGTGACTCTGCCAAACTAATCTAAAGCTACACAAAGCAAAGCTACAGTTAATGGTTTTAGGTGGTTCTGGTTGGTGACTTCTTTTGGTAGCCCTGGGGGATGGTTGATTATGAGCAGCCCTGGTGGGTGGCTTGCTTTGGCTAAAGGGGCCCTGGATTTCTTTTACTACAGACAGTTCTGGTGGGTGGTCAGGGTTGGTTTTAGTTGGCCCTGGTTGATGATTGTCAGTGGTCATAGGTTTCTTTGGAGGATGACAGGCCTTGCCTGTTGGCAGCCAATGTGAAAGGTAGACATTGGCTAAGGGTGGTCCAGCTGGTTGGTCTTCTTTGACTATATGCAGCCCTGGTAAATTGTCTGCTTTGGCTGAAAGCAGTCCTGTGGATGGTAGGCATCGGTTTTAGTTGGCTCTGTTGAATGACCAGGGCTGGTTTAAGGTGGCCTTTGTTGATGGTGTTGGCAGCAGGTAGCTCTGATGGATGGCAGCTTTGGCTGTAGGCGGTTCTAGTGGATGGCCATCTTGGCTATTGACAGCTTTGGTGGTTGTCCATCTAACAAAAAAGAACATATATTCCTTCTAAAAGTATCTCATCCACAGTTGAAAAATGTGTTATGTTAATCTAGGTTCCTACTTGAAGTCTGACCCTATCCTGTCACTTGCTTTGGTAATCAACGCGGAACAAATCCCACCCGGGCCTTCCCCAAGGGCATCCCATATTGGGGCCTGGGTGGGTTTTGTTCCACTTTAATTACCAAAGCAATCACTTACCTTTCCTGGGTCTAATGGCACATGTGCGTGCTTTTGATCAGTGAAAGCCGCTTGCCTTGGCTATGTCTATGTCACTCTTGCTGAATGACCTAGCCACAGCACATGGCTCTCATTGGATAAGAGCATGTGCAGCTGGACCTAGCAAAGGTGAGTGACTACTGGTACCCTGGGGGGGGGGGGGGGGGGATGGGGGTTTTAAGCAAAAGTCTGGCCAAAAATAGGTAAACTTTTAATCTTGGTCATCATACAAGAAGAAGCTTATCCCATCTCCCCAGGCCACTTTCCTTACACATTGATTTTACAATCCAACTAAATCATTGTAGTATTAAACTGAATAAAACCAACTGAGCATATCTTCCAGACTGTATGGAGACTGGACAATCAGACAGGTGCATAGCCAGCATTAACCTGTTTTAAAAGCTGTAACATGCTGGCCACACTTGATACTTTAATTGTACAATATCTGCCCGACCTTAAAAACTTTGTAGTATTAAAGCCATTAAAAAATATTATTTGAATTACTTGTTCATCATGGCTCTTATAAGGGATTGTACAATGTTGCTCTTATAAGAGATTGTACAACACATGGCTGTTATAAGGGATTGTACAATTTGGCTTGTATAGGGGATTGTACAATCAGATTGTAAGGTGCATAGTCCATCTTAAAGGGCACTAAAATAAACTTAGAAAATGTTATGTATAAATATTTAATGCAGAATCACAGTATGGTTCCTCTTGTCATGTTTCTGATCTCTGTTCAGATCTTAATAGTTTTATAAATGTTACCCCTATCAAAAGTATTATGACCTAATGGTTAACTCTTTATATGTACGTATTATGAATGTGCATGGGAGGCAGCATTTTATTGGGAAATCACTTCTTATGTGTCGTGTTTTTTTTCCCTATATCCAGTCCAGGTTGTCCCAGTGATGACATGTGGGTATTCCGACCCCAGGGGGCGCTCGACTGCAAAATCAAAAGATGTTGCTCCTCCCGGCCCCCTATAAAGGCAGGTGTCCCTCTATCATTCTCCAGTGTTCATCTTGCAGTCTTGACTGCAGAAGATCGTTGGATACTCTCTCTCGGATATTGGCAGCAGAGCGGGGCCCCCTAGACTGTCGGCCGCTGTGGGCCCTATTTCCACCGATCCTGTCAGACCCACTCCTGCCTCCCAGCCGCTGGCTGCTATGGGATCGTGACGGTAGGGTGAACGCCGGGGTCAGGCGTTCGGCAGAGCTAGGCTCTGGGCTGCAGATCCTGTGTTAAAGGGTAGCCGGCCATAGGCATATGGTGATCCTAACGGGGGGGGGGGATGGGGGGGCACCACTAGCTAGGGTTATAGGATTGCCTGTATGTCCCTCTCTGCCCACAAGCTTTATTGTATGTGTGTCTCCTGGCTGGCTCTGCTGGGCCCTGGAGCCTTCACGCTTACCTCCCTCGCGGTTCCTCTCGGGCTTCGCTGATTCCCCTTCCTCCATCTTGACTCTGCCACATATGCTGTGATGGGGGGGGATGTGGGGGACGCTGCTCGCGCGGCGCTGCTCTGGCATGCAGGCATCGCGCGGGATACGCATGCTGCGCGGAGCTCTTAGTGCGGCCGCAGCTCCCACCGCGTTGTGTCCTGGAACTGGCGGCCATGCCCTAATGGCCGTTCTGGGTGATGACTGTGGGCGGGCGCGTTTTTCACGTCACCGGAGGGGCGGAGCTGTACGCTGACGCGTTCCGCGTCATCACAGCGCGGCCTGCCCCTCGAGGAACGCACTAGAAGCTGCAGGTCTGCGTGTGCTGCTGCACTCTGTCTGTGTCTGCTTCGCTGCTGCCGGGGATCCCTTCTTCTGAGGCCACTGTCGGTGTCACGAGTCCCTGGAGCATAGGGTGGCCAATCTCGAGAAACAGAACTCGCGGACGGCTCCTAAGAAAGCCACGAGTAAGAAACAGCACATCGAGCCCGTTACTTTGATGATCTGGGCTCTGTGGAGGAAGGTGAGTTGCCAGATGATTCCCGTTCCACTGTGGATTATTCTGCTGGCGATGACAGTTTGTCTGGCTCCTCTTCGGATGGGGATGCGTGGCTCCCTGATGATACGGAGAAGTTACTTATCTCGGTGTTTGAGACACTACACATTACTCCTCCCAGAGCGGCAAAGAGGGAGCAAGGTGATTTGAAAGACAGAGGCGGGTCTTTCCGGAGCAGGCCCATTTTTCTAATATGATTTTTAAGGAATGGGAAAGGCCTAACAAACTACCGTCGGTGTCTAAGGGACTGGATAGGTGGTATCCCTTTCCTGAGGAGTTGGTTCGGCTGTGGTCTCGTCCTCCCGAGGTGGATTCCCCTGTGTCGGGGTTGTCCAACACTACTATTATGCCATCTCCTGATACCGCTTCCCTACATGACCGGCTGACAAGCGCATGGATCAGCTGGTCTGCCATGCCTTCACCTTTGCTGGTGCCTTGTTTCGTCCGGTGTGTTGCGGCGATTGTGTCTCTGGCCATCAGAAAGAAGGTGAGACATCTTGTGGATAGATCTAAGGCTCGCAAGCGGCCGGAGGAGTATACAGAACTCAAGGCCTGCTTGGAATTCATTGCTTTTGTTGCCTCCGCCATGGATGATAGAGTCCGGCTTGGTGCCAGGATTTCGGCGCTGCTTTTTGCCCTATACCGCTCACTCTGCTTGCGGCAATGGTCGGCTGATGCCGCGGCCAAGAAGTCGCTTACGAGTATCCCCTTTGTGGGATGCAGGCTGTTTGGGGAGCGCCTGGACTATTTGGTCAAGGATGGTAGACTCCCTCAGAGACGGAAGCCTACTCGGTCCTTTCGGAATCCCTCTGCCTATTGTTCCTTTCGAGGAGGAAGAGCTCTTCATTCCCAGGTGGCCGCAGAGATACCTGGGGTAGAGGTAGGTCCCGCGGCCGACCCAATCCCGCATGGGGAGCCAAGTCCAAGCCCCTGCCAAGTCCCCCCCCCCCCCCCCAAGCATGAGGGGACGCCCTCACCCATCTGGTGGGGGGACGGCTTCTATTTGCTCAAATCTGGAGACGGCACGTCTCGGTGGATTCAGGAGGTAGTTTCCTCCGATTACAAAATAGAGCTGGCAGTCAGGCCGCTCACAAAATTTCTTCGGTCTCGGATATCCCAAAATCCCTTGAAGGCACAGGGCTAGAGAATGTCCGTGCAGCACCTCCTGTGGTCAGGTGTGATTTGCCCTGTACCTCGTCAGGAACAGGGTCAAGGTTTTTACTCCAACCTGTTCACGATTCTCAAGAAGGACGAAACGTTAAGACCTATCCTGGACCTAAAGGGTCTAAACAGGTTTGTAAGAGTCAGACATTTCCGCATGGAAACCTTATGGTCAGCGGTATTCACCAAGGTGCTGGCAGGCATCATGGCCATCCTGAGGAATCGGGGCATTCATGTGCTGCCTTATCTGGACGACTTCAGCAGGCCAAGATTGATACCGGGACGGTGTTGTCGGCTGGGTGGTCAATTACCCAAAGTCTTTTATCACTCCTTCGACAGTGAGATCCTTCCTGGGAATGACGATAGACACCGCTCAAGTGAAGGTCTTTCTGCCACAGCAGAAGGTTTCGGGTCTCCAGACGCAGGTGCAGGCCTTGTTGTCCTGTCAGCGGCCATCGATACGTCTGGGGATGAGATTGGTGGACCTAATGGTGTCATGCTTCGAGGCAGTGCCCTTCGCCCAATTTCACATGAGACCTCTTCAATTGAACCTGCTGAGCGTCTGGAACCGGATGCAGGAGTCGCTAGAACAGGAGTTTTCGCTGTCCCCCCTGGCCAGACGGTCCCTCTTGTGGTGGTTGGAATCCAGGAACCTGTTGGTGGCCAAGTCCTTTCTGACTCCCTGCTGGGAGACAGTTACCACGGATGCCAGTCTGTCCGGCTGGGGAGGCATTTGGCAGACTCAGAAGATCCAGGGGCAGTGGGGTCCGCAGGAGAACCACTTGTCCATAAATCTCTTGGAGCTGAGAGCGCCCTCAAGGAGGTGACACAGATTCTGACTTGGGCAGAGGAGAATGTTCCCTGCATCTCGGCGGTCTACATCCCTGGGGTGGAAAACCAAGAGGCAGACTCCCAGAGCAGGAGCGCCTCATGCCTGGGGGAATGGTCCCTCAGCAACGAGACCTTTCACTCTCTGTGTCTCCGCTGTGGACCTGTTTGCGTCCAGACACAATCACAAGCTTCCAAGTTTCGTCTCCCTCTCAAGAGATCCTCTGGCCATTGCCACAGACGCTCTGGCGATTCCCTGGACAGAGTTCAGTTTCCTTTACGCATTCCCTCCGTTTCCACTCCTGGGCAGAGTCCTGCGCAAGATAGCCTAGGAAGGAGTGGCGACTATCCTGGTGGCTCCTCGCTGGCCGAGAAGGAGTTGGTTTGCGGACATAGTTCAGATGTCAGTAGATCGATACATCATGCCTGACGACCCAGGGCTTCTCACACAGGGGTCGCTGCGGCACCCCAATTTACGGATGCTGGCTTTGACTGCTTGGCTATTGAAACCTCAATCCTGACGGAAAAGGGGCTGTCGGCCACGGTTGTACATACCATGGTTTAGGCACGGAAAAGGTCTCCCTTGCCGCACATTTTCTATTTCTAGGATTCTGGAGTTTTTACAATACGGCTTAGACTTGGGCCTCCAGCTGAGTACCCTCAAGGGTCAGGTCTCGGCCTTAGCCATCTTTTTCCAGAGATCCATTGCCAACTACAGGTTGATCAAGACCTTTTTCCAGGGAGTCACCCATGTCCGTCCACCGCGTAAGTCAGTAATACCGGTGTGGGACTTGAATTTAGTACTGTCTGCTCTTCAGGGGCCTCCCTTTGTGTGATGCTGCATTACCTATTTTGACTCTCAAAGTGTTTTTTTGGTAGCGATCACCTCGGTGCGTCGCGTGTCAGAGCTGGCCGCGCTTTGTATGAAGCCTCCCTATTTTGAGCGGCATAAGGATAAGGTGGTTTTTCGCTTTAAACCGGATTTTTTGCCTAAGGTCGTTTCTCCCTTTCACCTTAATGAGGAAGTTGTCTTGCCTTCCTTGTGTCCAGCACTGACTAATTCTAAGAAAAGAACCCTCCATGCCTTGGATGTGGTCAGAGCCATTAAGTATTACCTGGTTGCAACTGAGTCCTTCAGGAAATCGGATTTGCTCTTTGTCCTAACAGAGGGTTCTAGGAAAGGATTGCCACCAGCCAAGTCCACTCTCAGTAAGTGGATCAGACAGGCGGCGGTACAAGCATATTCTGCCAAGAGGAAGGAACCCCCTTTTCGGATCACAGCTCATTCTACCAGAGCAATTGGTGCCTCCTGGGCTTTTCAGCACCAGGCATCGGTTGAACAAGTTTGTAAGGCCGCCACTTGGTCTTCTGCTCATAATTTTACAAAGTTCTACAAGGTTGATGTCAGGGCCTCAGCTGATGCTGTCTTTGGCCGAAAGGTGCTTCAGGCGGTAGTGAAATGAACTACATGCTGTTCCGTACTGGGGATCCCGCCCAAATGGACACTGCTTTTGGATGTCCCACATGTCATCACTGGGACGACCTGGACTGGATATAGGGAAAAAATACAATTCTGTGAAACTCACCTGTAGAATTGTTTTTGATGATATCCAGTCCAGGTCATCCCACCCCACCCTTTTGTTCATTATCTCTTGTTTGCCTGTTATGGTGATTACCATCTTTTACTCATTGGATTAGTATCCTTAAGTCTTGTTAGAGAGAGTACAAGCTGAAGCTATGTGAAGTAACATGGTTTCTTGGCCTCCCGGCCTGTCCTCTTTTTGTTTACTGCTTTTTACCACTGGAGAATGATAGAGGGACACCTGCCTTTATAGGGGGCCAGGAGGAGCAACATCTTTTGATCTTGCAGTCGAGCGCCCCCTGGGGGCGGAATACCCACATGTCATCACTGGGACGACCTGGACTGGATATAATCAAAAACAATTCTACAGGTGAGTTTCACAGAATTGTATTTTTTTTTTTGTTTTTTTAACCCTTCTAGTGCCAGCTACGTGAGTCTCACGTAGCAGCCTCTACTCCACTTAAGTGCCAGCTACGTGAGACTCACGTAGCTGACTTTAAACCCCCACAGTAAAAAAAATATAAAAGTAAAATACTCACCTGACCCCTCGTTGGATTCAGCCGGGTCTCCTCTTTAATTTGGTGCCATCCGATCCCCCGTGGGGGGTCGGATGGCTCCAGGAGAGCCCCCGGAATAGCACCCCCCCCCCCCCGTTTGGCAGCAGCAGCTGCTAACTGTAAAAAAAAAAAAAAAATACAAATGACATTTACTTACCTGCAGTCGCGCTGCCTCCCTCCGGGTCTCCTCTTCACTGGGGGGGCCTCCGATCGCCCCCCCCAGCCTCTTCAGCTTCAGGGGAGAGCCTGAAAGGGCTCTCCCCTTCCTCTCCCGACGGGCGCCGCCATCTTGCCGTTAAGCCCCGCCCCTTTGGGGGCGGGGCTAATGACGTCACCGCCGGGTGTCATGGGGCACCCGGCAGTTCTCTTCTCAGATGCCGGTGATGGCTGGGTGGAGAAGGAGGGAGGTAGGCGATCCTCCGATCGCCTGCCTCCCCCCTTCTCTGCCCAGCTGTCACCTGCATCAGATCGCCGCGGGACATTGCTTCTGAAGATCGGAGGTGAGTAAAGGTAAAATTTTTTTTTTTTTTTTTTAATAAACATATTTGAAAACATGTGTCTTTTGTTTTTATTTATACTTTTAACCCCTTGTGAACTGGTAAGGGGTCCATGACCCCTATACCAGTTCACAAGGCTGGGGAGATGGCAAGCCACCTGCGCTAGCGGGTGGCTTGCCATTAACCCCTGGCACCCCCATTACCTGCCTCCCCAAAGGCCAGGGGGGGGCAGAAGAGCCCGGGCCCACATGGGCTATGTGGGCTCGTAGGCTGCAGGGTGGGGGGGCCACATAAGCTGGCCCCCCCACTCTGTGCCTACAAGCCCCCATAGCTGGTCCCGGGCTGGTTACTGTGGGTAAGGGGGACCCCACGTCAATTTTTTTTTTGATTTTTAAGGGTTTTTAACCCTTAAAAATCAAAAAAAAAATGGGGTCCGCCCCCCCTGGGAGGGGGGACCCTATGTCATTTTTTTTTTTGATTAACCCTTTGTAATCTGTCATCCAGCAGCTATAAAAGGCTTCTAGCAAGTGAGCAGAAGCCAGTGATCGCCGAGGGACAGAGTGCTCCAGGATGGATGGGAGGTGAGTACAGTGTAAAAAAAAAATAAAAATTAATAAAATATTTTTTTCTTTATGTGTGTCTGTGTCATTATTTACTTTTAACCCCTTGTGAACTGGTAAGGGGTCCATGACCCCTATACCAGTTCACAAGGCTGGGGGGATGGCAAGCCACCTGCGCTAGCCCCCGGCACCCCCATTACCTGCCTCCCCAAAGGCCAGGGGGGGGCAGAAGAGCCCGGGCCCACATAGGCTATGTGGGCTCGTAGGCTGCAGGGTGGGGGGGCCACAAAAGCTGCCCCCCCCACTCTGTGCCTACAAGCCCCCATAGCTGGTCCCGGGCTGGTTACTTTGGGTAAGGGGGACCCCACGTCAATTTTTTTTTTGATTTTTAAGGGTTTTTAACCCTTAAAAATCAAAAAAAAAATGGGGTCTCCCTCCCCTGGGAGGGGGGACCCTATGTCATTTTTTTTCCCGATTTAACCCTTTGTAGTGTGGATGGTTTTTGTATTTTTTTTGTGAATGTTATAAAATACTTGTTTCAGTTAGGGGGGTCTCCTGGGCAGGAACGGGGGGCTACCGATAAATATGTGGTACCGTTCTAATCGGTAGAAATGGGGCTTTCACATGCAATATGATTTTCCTTAATAAAATACATTTTTTATTTAAAATAAAGGAGTCAATTTTCTAAAAAATTTTTTTTATTTATTTATTTTTTTTTTCACTTAATAATATTGTAAAAAAAAAATAAAAATTACAAACAAGACATTTCATGTTAAAGTCTAAACTCTGCTGCAAAAAATATATATATAATTTTTCTGAAAGTTACAGCAAAAATGGCGCAAAACATGTCGCAAAACATGTCGCAAAATGGGGAAAATGGCCTGTCAACAGAGGGTGACAAAATCTCAAGTAGGCTGGCAATTAAAAGGGTTAATAGTACCTATGCATGTTGGGTATTGTTCTGTTCGGGGGACCTTGCGCTTTCAGACTTAGCTTGTTTTTTCTGGTTTGCATATTTATATTTTAGGAAAAGGTGTTTTTTATTCAGCTTTTTTATAAATTTTTTAGGGAAACCCTGCGCAACCAAAGAATTCTTTGAGGAATTAATTCCAGAAAGATGAGCCCACTACAACAAGCTGGGTACCCTTAAAAAGCTTAACGTGTGTACTTTCAGGGAATATATGGTTTATGGGGGATATTCCAAATGTAAAGGGTTGTTTTGGTTGAAAAATCGCAAGGTGCGCACTTTGTCTGCAGAGCTGAAATTTTCAAGTAAAATTACCGTTACGCACATGCTTTACTTTGGGGTGTTTGCCAACTCTTCCCTTGACAGTAGCTATGCATGTTGGGTGTTGTTCTGTTCGGGGGATGTTGCGTTTTCAGATTAAACTTGTTTTTTCTTGTTTGTATATAGTTTTTTTAGGAAAATGTGGCTTTGATTCTGCTTTTTTATCCTTTTTTTAGGGAAACTCTTTGCAACCAAAGATTACGTTGAGGGATTACTTCCAAAAAACTATGGCCACATCCACAAGCTTGGTACGCCTAGAAAGCCTGAGGTGTGTACTTCCAGAGAATATATAGTTTGTTGGGGGTATTTCAAAGGTAAAGGGTTGTTTTTCTGGAAAAACCGCAAGGTGCGCATATTGCATAGCATAGTTGTATTTTATCTGAAAATCTCCTAAAGCGCTGTTTCAGTTTGGGGGAGTCTCCTGGGCAGGAAAGGGTGTCTACCAATACATATGTGGTACTGCTGTAACTGGGAGAAATTGGGATTTCACACGCAATAAGATTTTATTGACAAACTTACATTTTTTATTCCAAAAAAAACTACAATATGTAAAAAATTTTTTTTTTTTTTTTTTTTTTTGCACATATTTCACCCAAAAATATTAAGAATACACCTAACAAATGACAAACAAGACATTTCATGTTAAAGCCCAGACTATGCTGAAAAAAACAATATATCATTTTCCTGGGAAATCCCTGGAAATCCCTTCAAAAATCACATTTGAACATAGGGAGCGCAAAATAGTGCAAAATGGTCTGGCAACAGAGTGTGACAAAAACTCCAGGTAGGCTGGCACTTAAAGGGTTAATGGTACTCTCATTGAATTGTTCAGCCTAAAATAAATCCTACTACCTTATTGATATTTGACTCATTCTTTTATATATAGAATAACACTCACCCATAGGTTTGAAAAATTTTTAATAAACCTTCCAACAAACATGTCTGCACGGCAGCTAAAAATACTTCTCCTCCCCGAGGGTCCAAACTTAAAGAGAACTGTTGTGAAAATGGTCTGATATGAATCTGCATAAACATGCTGCATGGTAAGAGAGGGGTCACTTATGCACCCTGGGTGAACCCCACCCCTCCTTTGTTTTTGATGGGCAACAGGATTTGGAACATTCCATCCTACTTTTACAGGGGAGGACTGGAACATTCCCTAAGTCTGCATGTAAATATCCCTGCAAGATTGTTTTTTATCTTAAAGTGGACCAAAACCCAGGATTTTGACTATCCTGGGATTTGGTCCTTGCCCTTGGGGCACCTCGATTCGAGGTGCCCCGCAGTGTGAAACCCCCCAGGTTGCCAGAACAAACACCTCTTCTCGGTTCTATGACGCATGCGCGGCCGCTCATCCAATCAAAGCGTGCTGGCGGCTTCATCCTCCACTGCCCTTTAACAGGGAGTGTGCCCGTGTGCGGCTGTTCTCGCTCCCCATTACCTATGAGAGCCGTTCGCTGAATGACATTGCGATGGCAAATGGCTCTCATTGGACGAGAGCATGTGCAGTGGGACCTAGGAAAGGTGAGTGACTACTCGATCCGCTCGAGCCCCTTAGTCCAGGAGCTTGTCTAATGCGAGCAAATGCGGGCGCTGGCGGCTGCATCCCCCACTAACCTCTAACCGGGAGGGCCTGGCGCGGGCACGCACCCTGCTAAAGGGATAGCGGGAATGAGGCCAATGCTCGCACATGTGCCGCTGGACCAGGAATGAAGATGAGTTTTTGGGCAACCTGGGGGGGTTCACACAGCGGGGCACCCCTGATCGTGGGGGAGCGAGTATGCCTGCCCTGTCTCACAGACTCCAGGGTGGGTTTTGGTCCTCTTTAAAGAACTTCAGAGTCCTTTAGACTCCAAGGCCGCCATCTGAGTTCCACTCCTTGGGACATCCCGAATTGGGATTCCCTGATGTGTAAAACCCCTCCAGATCCCCGCACCTGATCCAGGAACCGTGTGCTCACCCGCGCAGGGTCTACTGAATGGCCAGCGAAGGCACGCAAGAGCCAAAGAGGGACATGGCCAGGGCGCCTCTGATCCCATCGGCTCTGTGCAGCTGTTTAGCTGTCCAGGCCACAGCCAGTCAACGCGCTCGGTTACAGCCCACCCTGCTGCGCCGTGGGAACGACAGGTAGGTGAATGAATCTGGGCGACCTGGTGGGATACACACAGCGGGCATCCCAATTTGGAAAATTAACACACAGGAAAGTGAAATGTGTTGTTCCTCTTTAATGGAAGGAAAATATATACTACTTTTGCAGGGCAAATATGCTGAGTTCTGCCCTACTGTCCCCTAGATTACCCTATTCATTAAACACCCCTCATACTGAAGAGAAAGGAAAAAGCATAACAGGGGAAAACTGCTTAATTGCAGCCAGTGAATGGTGATTAAACGGCTCATAAAGCATTGCAGGATGCTAAAAGCACTTACACATATTCACACAGGCTGGCTCAGGGCTGATACTGGTAAAATGGTAAAATTCGGCAGTCCTCCCTTGCAAAAGTATAATAGGTTAAAACTCTCTAAAAGTAAAATAAAATACAAGCTTGAGATCTTCCTTTACACAGATTGTAGAGATAACACCTCCTATTGCCATCCACCATGCCTATGCAGATTTTCAGTATCACAAAAGATCTCCTTTAATGGAGAGAGAATGTTTAATACTGTTTATTATAAATTTTGTTATAAATATATTAAAACTCAAGTTATTTTTATAAATACTTTCCTATCAACTCTAAAAAAACATAGTAAAACATTGTAGAACAACAGAGTATCTCCTGGTTCGCAGCCTCCAGCAGACAGGACCCCCCCCCCCCCCCTCCAAAGAGTAATAGAGTTAGCCCTCATTCACACCTGTCCAGCAGCGCATGCGTTTCTGCAAATAAATTCAATGGCACCTCTATGGCCCCTTTCAAACCTCTCCTGTGCATCAGAGGAGGAAAACATGACTGCAAAAAGTCCTGTCTGCTGCATCCTGCTTGCAAATGCACCCTACTAAAGTCTATGGGGCCGCGAACCCAAGTACGTTTTTTTTTCATACGGTACCGCATGCGTTTTGCCTTTGATTTAAATGCAGCCGCCGAATGGTGCCGCCAGCCGCATCCCCCTCCCACCTTGCAGCCGTGGCGTGACCACCCATTCCAGAGGTCCGGCCGCGCACATGGCTGAAAGTGAGTGGGGATGCGGCCGGAGCGCACAGATGCGCCGAGGGCTTTGGGAGAGGGCGAGTGTTTCTGGGGTTCATGGGGATTTCACACAGTGGGGCATCCCGAATTGGACTGAAACTCGGGAGGCCCTGTAGACTCCAGGGCCTCCAAAGTTCCACTTTAAGGAGGAAATCGAGACAAAACTGACTCAGCACAGGGGGATTCTGATATGGATGCTCTGCTGCAGAACCCACTCTCCACAAGAAAGCCAGGGGCCGGGCCACCAATTCTCACGTTAATTCCTTGTCCCACATGACTGACAGTAACTCATCAGGTTCACAAAGCAGACTCACAGCCGATTGACTTGCACCTGATTGACAGTTGTATGAAGGGCAGTGGTCAAAGGAAAAGAGAAAGGGGGCGCTAGGTAGGGACATGTGCAGCAGGGCAAATTGGGATCCCCTCTTGCTGTGACAGTTTTGACTCTAACCAAAACAGCCCCCAGGGTCCGCCAGATTTAGGAAAAACCCTCAATTTGCCAGTTATATCTAGCATCCCCCTGCGTGCACCCGCTCCAGGCATGTCTGAATGGTAATGGGTGTATGCAGCCCAAAGTTGTGTGGCACACCAATGATCATTCACTGCCACTCACAGCAATGATTGATTGGAGGAGACCCTTGCAATTGCCAGTTCAAAGTAAGTAACAGGCGAACAGGCTTTTGGTCTGCTTTAAAGCGTAGCAAAACTTGGGATCTTGAATATCTTGGGTCTTGTTCATGTCCCAAACTGGGATGCCCCCTGTGTAAACCCCCCCCCCCCCCCCCCCAAAAAAAAAATCACCTCTTCCCGGTCCAACAGAGCATGTGCAGGCTTTCATCCAATCACAGCCATTGATGTGACTATGTCATTACGCAAGCGTCTCTGATAGACAGGGCATGAGTGTGCGCACAGCCTGAGAATGCAGGGGATGCGGCCACTCTCACTCCCCATTGTAAACAATCAGAACATTTGCAGAATTACGTAGGCACGGCAGCAGGCTCTGATTGGACAGGACGCGGCTCCTGCACCGTTGGACCAGGGAAAGGTAAGTGGATACTGGCAAACTGGAGGGTTTCACACAGTAAGCTGGGGGGAATGCCATCGGCGGCCCTGGGTTTTGTTCTGCTTTAAAAGAGAAATTTCACCCTGCGGAGCCCAATGCTCAGGCTTCACTAGCAGCCCCCGGAGTTCTCCCAGCAGTCGACGGTGCCCACAGCTCCTCTGCCAGCCATTGCACAGGTACTACACAAGAGCGACCATTCTCTTTTGAAGGGCCATCTGTTCTGGGCACCCCGATGAGGACACATCAAAACATGCTGAAAGCTCTAAGCAGGGAGAACACACGCTCCCGCATACCACCTCAAAGAGGGCAATCAGGGTGGAGTCCACCACTGGCCGCTGCTACTGAACCTCAGTCTCTGGAACTAAAGCTCAACTACGTCTGATCCTTCTGTAAACTATCAGAACTGCTGCAGGGAAGATGAAACAGACTGGATCAGATGGCCAAACCAGTTATCCGCCTGATCCATCTACCCCAGTATATATATATATATATACCAAGGACTGAAGAAAACGTGCTTCTGCTTCCCTTAAAAATCAGTGTCTTACAGAAGAATAGGTTCCAGTTTCTTCTTGAATTCTAAAATGCTGCTGCTATATAAATTATTATTATAATAATGATAAGAAGTTGATTGGCTCATGTGAGCCACCTTAATACACAGTGTTTGGCTATGGCCTCGATTCAATAAAGGTAGAAAAAAATTCTCATGGTAGTAAAAGATTCAATTCATGAGAAAAAAGCCTGAGAATGTCACTGTTACTGAATCACTAGATAAAAAGACAATGACAAGTCAATGGCAGCTTTTACTACAGTGGAGAAAGAAGTAAACAGTTCTCTACTTTTCTTAGGAGTAAAAAAGTGCCATTGGCTTTCATTGTTTTCTTAGCTGGTGATTCACAGAGAAATGCTCTGGCTCTTTTCTCATGATTTGAATCTTTATACTACCAGGAGATTTTTTTTCTACCTTTATTGAATGGAGGCCTATGTGTCATACTCCAGCCTGTGTAGGTTAAAGGAGCTGTATCACAAATCGCCCAATATTAAAAATCCATATAAACACGCTATATAGTGAGAGGAGGGGTAACTTATACACCCCAAAATAATTCTAGCCAAGCTTGTAGTTTTCTTCTCTTGGTAGGAATAATATCCAAAGGTGAGTGGTTTGTGTGTGTATGATCCCACTTCTACAGGGGTGATCTGCTTCATTCCAATGAGCCAGCATGTGGGGCAGTCATCCTAAATACCTTCCCATAGCACTGCCTTGTGGCTAAGAGCACCTACACACATTAGAATGCTGTACCCCAGGGGGTACTTGGCAGCGTTCAAGGGGGGGGGGGGGGGTCTAACAGGTCTGGTATATTATTTTAACAGTAAAACATTCTTGTATCAAATGTCCACAATGTACAAGGCCCATGACCTGCTTATTTTGGTAACACTGGTCTCCTCCTTGGGGGGACTTGGTGGTAATTGCTTGTCACTAGGACAGACCATTAGAGTAAAGCAGAGCGCCCGTTAAAGTGGACCAAAACCCAGCTCGATCGGCCTGGGAATCTATAAGATTTGCAGGCCGATCAATTCCCTCCCCTGCTGTGTGAAACTCCCCAGGTCGCCCCATTCACTCACCTTTGTTTCCACTCCAATGGCACATGCGCAGGCCCCATCCCCACTATCCCTCTAGCAGGACGCGTGCCTGCGCCAGTCATTTGTGAATGGCTGGCGTGGACACGCTCCCTGTTAGAGGGAAGCAGGGGATGCAGCCGCCAGTGCGCTTGGAGCGGCTGGCCTTAGTTGCCGTCTTAAATGGCGCTCTGATTGGACAAGTGGCCACGGATGCGCCGTAGGACTGGGAAGAGGTGAGTTTCTTCGGGCGGTTTCACACAGCGGGGAACCCCCAATCGGGGTTCCCTGGAAGAAAGGACAAAACGAATAGTCAAAATCCTGGGTTTTGGTCCACTTTAAAAGCAGAATGTCCTCCCTTATTCCATTAAAGCGGAATAAAATCCACCAAGGGCGTCTGTTCTTGGTTACCAACGACGCATGAGTGGGCTCTCTTCCAATGAGATTTGTCTGACTGGACTGTCATTAGGCAAATGGCTCTCATTGCTTTCAATGGGGAGTGCGTGCTGCCCGCATCCCCCGTGGCGTGCTGCCCGCATCCCCCGTGGCGTGCTGCCCACATCCCCCGTGGCGTGCTGCCCGCATCCCCCGTGGCTTGCTGACGCCCGCGCCCGGGCCACTCAGATAGGCTGGGGCAGCACGTTATTCACATTGAAGGCAATGAGAGCAGTGGGCTGAAGCATCTAAACACGGCAAGCGGCTCTGATTGGTTAGGTGCCCACGCATGCGCT
This sequence comes from Gastrophryne carolinensis, assembly GCA_027917425.1. Lineage (NCBI taxonomy): Eukaryota > Metazoa > Chordata > Amphibia > Anura > Microhylidae > Gastrophryne > Gastrophryne carolinensis. The sequence continues at coordinate 41,471,995 of CM051238.1, forward strand.
GTAGGAACGAGGAAGAAGTGAGTTGTACTGGGCACGCTGGGGGGTGTCACACAGTGGGACATCCCAATTCGGAAGGCCCCCGGGGAGCAGGTTTTGATCCGTTTGTTACCATAGTAACCCCGTCTCTTGCAATCCATAAAATGTATTTGGGTTTTTTCTATTATTGAACCATTTTTTTGCGATACTGCTCCTTTAAGTACCATTTCTACAGGTAATGTGGCAATGACTGATGGGCCTCAGCACAGTATGGCTGCCCCTGTGTACCGGCCTGGGGGCTGCATTTGTGTTTCTTTATTGGTCAGCTGGTGGGCTGATCCTGTCTACACTACAGCAGAAGACGCGACCCATTCCAAATGACTGATGCAACACAAATGCAGGCTGGATGGCCCCGCCATGTGCGACAGGTGCCCTCTCAAGCTGCGTTAAGTGGGTAAGTGGCTCTTCATCTGGGCCCTCCTCCAACATGTTTACAGGTCTTCATCATCGAAGGTCTCGGTACATCTCAGAAGCACCGTCTCGTAGTCAAACTGCAGCTCAGTGGGCTGTGGGCAGAGACACAGGAGATTATTCTCACCTCTTATTGACTTTAGATAAATAAAAAACTAGAAGATGCTGAAAAGGTACCTGAAAAAGTAAGTCTCCGAAGGAAGATGATGCATTCTCATTGGTGGATTCATTATCCAGGAGCGGGTCATATGATGGACAATCAGCAGCGGTGTCACATGACAGGCCATGGTACTAGAACAACAGGAACACTTATCCTATGTATGTGCAGGTGTAAATTTGCATAATTTCCTTCTGCCCTCCCACTGGAGTTTAAAGTGGAACAAGACCCAACTGGGCCAGCCCTGAAATGCCCCAGGGGAAGGCTGCTGGCCTTCCCCTGGGGCATTTAAAATCGGGATCCCCCACTGTGTGAAGCCCCCCTTCCGGGGCCCAGGTAAACTCACCTTCTTATTGCCTCCCTCACTGATGTAAATATCAGGCGGCCGCATGGCAAGCATCTTTGGGCTGTGTGTGCACTGTCTCCCCCAGCTATTCAGGCTGAGGGGTGGGAGTGTGCTCGCTGCTGGGGATGCGGCCACTCCCAATTGCCGCCATCCAGCATATTTATTTGGAATATTAAAATGTTATTGAAGAGACACATATCAAAGGTTATCATCAGTGAAAACAGACAGTGTGACATTAATAAAACCAGCTCCGGGATAGCTCCCTGCTCCACAATGTCCAGCTCCTCCACTGTTGAGCTATCAGGGGTTCGCCCGTCTAATAACGCCAGCTTCAAGTACAATCCAGTAGAAATCTTAGCTTATAATTTCCCATTAAGGTGGTTCCAGCAGCCACCCAATTAGCCCAAATAAGCAGCACCCTCTCCACCACAATCAATCAATATCAATGTATCTCATATCTCATGAATTCATATTTATTAAAGGAGCACTATCGCGAAATTGTGTAGCATTAAAAATCCAAATAAACACTTTAGCTAATGAGGGGAGGGGTCACTTATATACCAGAACTGAATAAAACTTCCACCAAGTTTGTGGGTTTTTTTCCCTGGTAGGAATAAAATCCTGAGGTTAAAGGTGTAGTCTATGAGGGGTGACAGAGTCTGTCACCCGAGAGGTCCTCTTACTTTCATTAAAATAAAAGAAACAAGCCTGCTGGATATTTATTAATGTTGGGTGTATAAGTGACCCATCCTCCCTCCATCCAGCATATTTATATGGATTTTTATTCTTGGGCCATTTTTTCGCGATAGTGCTCCTTTAAATTCCCCCATTTAAAATTTACATATAAAAATATAATTAAAAATACCCAAAGCAATTCATTATAAAGGGCATCCCATATCGTCACATAACCCCATCATATTCCTCAAAAAAAATGTGCTAAACAATCAATTTTTATACCTTTATAAAATTCAAAGACCAATTCAATATAAAACGCCAACAATATAAATCTTCTCTGATCAATCAACTATAAAGTGCCAAATTCATAAAGTGCAAAAAGTGCATAAATGTGCTATATATACTATGTGCAATATAATCAAGTAGAAAAGGTATGGCAAGAGGAGTAAAGTGCAAAGTGGTCGCAATTAGATATTAAATATATGCAAAAAAACACATCACCTAGTGATAATGAGTCCCCGGGATGTCCCCCAAATAGAAAGCAAGAAACTGGGTCCCCACGCGTTCCGTAGTCCGACCCCTAACTACTTCTTCAAAGTAGCAATCTTAGCTTATAATTTAAACAATTGGTTCGGTAATCAACACGTTGTAAACAATAACATTTTCATGGACTTCACCTGCATCTCACACCTCCTCATTTTATTTTTGAGTAACCAGAACGAGACAAACAGAAGTTAGAGTAGAAGAGAAAACACACCAAAGGTGTGCTGGAAAAAAAGCATGTTATATGGGGGGGGGGGGGATACAAGAGAAGGAGAAAGAGGGGAGAAAGAAAAAGGAAAAAAAAAAAGGGGGGGGGGGGGGGAATTGGGCCGGGAGGAACTGTCCTTGCTGCTACCGGGTGTTCGCTATTCCTGGAGAAATGTAAGATAGTCTGTGGAACCGTAAGTTGTTCCCAAAGACGCCAAATCTCCCTATGCTTCTCATTGTCCTTCAGGGCACCCATGAGCTTCTCCATCCTACAGATATCCCTGACCCTGGAGAGCCACAAAGCTGTTGTTGGTGTGATGCCCAGCGGGACACCAGCCTTCTGTAAGCAGACAACCCCCAATCTCCACCGCCGCTTCTGGCTATAGACAAGCCCCCGTTTGCCGGGACGCTAGGTACGCCTCGCCAGACATGGTTGCCCCCAGGTCTTTTTTTTTAATATATTCTTTATTTTCCATTTTCACTTTACAGTAAAAAAACAGTAAAGCAGTAATAAAGAAAAGAAATAATATAGTCTCTGGCTCGTATTACATCAAATGTTAAGCAATGTCGAGTAAATATGGCGAAGATACCAGCAGCGCACTGGGGCCATCCTATTCGGAGCAAGGGGATAATTTCTGTCCCCCCCCCCCCCCCCCCCTGGCGCCACCCCATTCCCCCAAGAGCCTCTCCCGGAGGGAGCCCCATCGGGGATAGCCCTCCGTTGTTTCTCGTAAAGATTATGGTTGCGCCGACGGGACCCCCCCCCCCCCTCCGGCCGAACAAAGACCCCAGTGTTCAATGAAAGCTCGACATGTTAGAAATCTTATAGAAAAACTAAGAAATTAAGGGGTGAGAGCCGTGGGGAAGGGAGAGAAAAGGGGGGTGGAGGAAAGGAAGGGTTGACCTAGTTAGGAACAGAAGGGAAAGGAAGTGGGGAAGAGGGGAAACAAGAGAGCAAAGAGGTACGGCAGAAGGAGGGAAGTACATCCACCCATTCAGAGGACGTCCTCCAGGAGGGTCCTGTAATCCTGTGTGGATGTGAACTCCTCCCAACTGAACCACTGGAGGCGGTGGCTCTCGGAGGATTCGGTTTGCGCTGCGATCAGGCCCTCAAATCTCTCGATCTCTGCCACCCTATTTAGCCAAGAAGAAATGGTGGGGGGTGTTGGGGGTCTTCCAAAGCGCAGGGATGCAATACCTTTGCGGCATTCGCCATCAGGCTCAGGACAGATCGCTGGTATTTTTTGGTGGGTATCTCCGAGTGGTGGAGGAGGAAGATCCAATGGGACCACCCTCTCAGTCATACGCTGCATTGTGCTCGTAACCTTCTCCCAGAATCCCGTCAATTTAGGGCACGACCAAAATATGTGGAGGAAATCTCCCATCTCCCTGTTACAACGCCAGCAGAGGGGGGAAGCATCTGGGAATCACTTGTGTAATAGGGTTGGGACCCTATTCTACCGTGTAAGAATTTTACACTCCTGGTATTTGGTGCAGGTAGCTGTTTTATGCACCAAGCGAACAATCCTATCTTTCTGTTTTGGCGTGAGGGCGACATCCAGGTCCCTCTCCCACTTCACAAAGGAAGGCAGGGGGTCTTGGTCTTGGGGGCTCACTAGAATTCTGTAAGCGTAGGAAAGAATATGTTGGACAGGTCCCCTCTCTTCCCATAGCCTCTCATACGGAGTAAGTTCCCTGAGCTCTCTGACCTGTTGCTTAAGGGACGATAGGAAATGATTTATTTGCATTTTCTGCCAACTGTCCCATCTAGGGAGATCCCTTGATTGCGCAATTACGTCCAGAGATTTTCATCTCCCTTGAGTGTAGAAGTGTCTGACCCTGCCTATCCCCTCCCTCCACCACCTCTCCGCCTTCCCCCTCCCCATGTCCGGTGCAAATGCAGGATTGCCCAGTGCAGGGAACAGGGGGGAGAATGTCGGTGACACGCCCTCCAGAGGAAAGTACTTTAGACAAACCTTTAGCGAGGCTCCAATTGTAGGGTGTTTCGATTCCGCACCTATATCCTGTCTTGGGAGCCAAGGGAGAGAACTTAAAGGGGAAACTGAGCAGCCTTGTTCTATCTGGACCCATTGTTTGTGTTGCTTGTGCCTACACCAATCCACTATTCTCGTCAGGTGTGTGGCAGCATAGTAGAGGCCTGGGTCGGGAAGGCCTATTCCCCCTTTGTCCTTTGTCCTAACCAGCAACCTCCTGTTAATCCTCGGGCTCTTTCCCAACCAAATGAATTTAGTAAAGAGGGCTCCCATTCTTTGTAGAAACGTGTTGGGGATATGAATTGGCAAGGCCTGCATCACATATAAGAGGCGCGGAAGTATATTCAATTTCAGGGCATTACACCTTCCAAACCAGGAAAGCTTTTTGAGTGACCATGCCTAGATCTAGATCTCTAGAAAATTCTCGGAGTAGCGGAGGGAAATTTAGCGAGAATATCTTGTCGAGGGACCTGCCCAGCTTCGTGCCCAGATAAATGATGCATTCCTTAGCCCATCTAAAGTGGAAGGCTTTCTGGAGGTTAACTTCCCTAGCTGACGGAATATTAACGTTAAGCGCTTCAGATTTTTGCATGTTTACTTTGTAGTTTGACATGTTCTTATAGATCTCAAGCTCTTTTATGAGGTTGGGGAGCGTCACTTCCGGGCTAGTTACAAAAAAGAGCAGGTCGTCGGCAAAGGCCACAACCTTGTATTGACCAGAGGGGAGGGAGATCCCCTGCACATTAGGGTTTTTTCTCACTCTACAGAGGAAGGGCTCCAATGTCAGGATAAAGATTAGAGGGGAAAGGGGGCACCACTACCTCGTCCCGTTCCCAATGCTGAAGGGCTCCGACAGCAAACCGTTAACCCTTACTGAAGCAGTGGGATGTTGGTAAAGGCTTGCTATCCAGGACTGCATGCAGGGCCGAGCCCAATATGGTCGAGGAGCCCGAACATAAAATCCCAGCTTACTCTGTCAAAGGCCTTTTCGGCATTGGTCGCGAGAAAGATCGAGGGGGGGCCCCCTTCTAGGGCAGCCTGAAGTAGGTTAAGCGCCTTTGCAGTATTATCGCATGCCTCCCTATGGGGCATGAACCTTACCTGATGGAGGTGGGGAGCCAGGCGGGTAGCGAGAATTTTGGTGAAGAGCTTGATGTCAATGTTAAGGAGGGAGATCGGTCTATATCTAGAGCTGATTGATGGGTCTTTCCCCTCCTTCTGTATGACCGATATGTGGGCACGGAGACTATCTATGGGGAGTGGGTTATCCGTCTTCAAGAAGTTGAAGACCCCAAGGAGTCTAGGCAATAGGATTGCCTCGAATTCTTTATAGTACAATAGGGGGAGCCCATCCGGCCCTGGTGTTTTCCCATTGGCTGACCCCTTAATGGCTAACTCCAGTTCTTCCTGTGTAATTGGGGTCTCTAGACCCTGCAGCGCGGCTCGAGGGAGCCTAGGCATTCCCGATTTTCTGATATACGGTTTGATTGGCATGGAGGGATATTGTATAAGGACTGGTAAAACCCCCTAAATACTCCCGCCATGTCTTTGTCTGTGTGTACCATATTTCCCTCCAGATCACAAATTTTGGGGATATAAGTTCTGGACCTTTCCCCCCTCAGAGCTGAGGCCAACAGGCGACCGCATTTGTCTCCAGTTTCATAAAAGATTTTCCTGCTCTTAATGAGCTGGAGTTTGGTTCTGTCACTGTATATCCTCTTTAGCCGCTCTCTGAGGGTGGTCAGGGTAGCCAGATGTGAAACGGCCAATGACTGCTTGTGGAGTGTTTCAAACTTCCGAATCTCCCCAAGCAGTTCCAGAATCTGTTTGCTTCTTTCCTTTTTAACCCTGGTCCCGTGTTGAATCATCAGGCCCTGTAATACGCATTTATGTGCTTCCCATATCACGGGAAAACTGATGTCAGGAGTGGAGTTAGTTGCAAAAAATTCTTGTAGGTTTTTGGTCACATCCTCTTTAATTATCGAGTCTTGGATAAGGGTGATATTCAGTCTCCAGGACCAAGGACGTGGAACCTGCGTCTGCGCTGTAAGCTTAGGTGTGATTGGGGCATGATCTGAGAAACGGATGTTTCCTATTGACACTGCCGTTACCTGTGGAAGCAGGTAGTGCTGTATCAAGAAGAAGTCTATCCTCGAGTACATGTTATGTGGGGCAGAGAAAAAGGAATAGTCTCGAAATTCAGGGTTAAGTATGCGCCATGGGTCAATCAATTGGTGAGTGTGTAAGATTTTCTTAATCCTCATGATTTTGGGGTAGGAGATGTATGAGTGTCCTTTGGATGTATCAATCAGGGGTTCTAAGGAGAGGTTAAAGTCACCCCCCACTATTAATTTGCCCTCTGCAAAGTCCGCCATCCTGTCAAATACCTCCTCAAGGAATTAGATTTGCCCAGTGTTGGGTGCATATATATTTACAAAGGTAAAGACCTCGGTCCTAATCCTACCTTTTACAAAGAGCCACCTTCCCTCCCCACCACCCAGAGAACCCACCTCTTCCCAAGGAGTCGCTCTGGAAAGCAATATACTCACTCCCCTTGATCTCGAGTCCGGAGAGTAGCTATGATAAGAAATTGGAAATACCTTACTCCTCAGGGATGGGGGGTTGGAGGCCTTGGGGGGTGTGTCTCCTGCAGAAAAGCCACTTGAGCCTTCAGGGCCTTGAGGTTGTTCAAAATCGTAGATCTCTTTTCGGGGGTGTTCAAGCCTTTCACATTAAAAGAGACCAGGTTAGTTTCACCCATTATAACACGTATGGAAAGACCTCAGCAGGGAAGACAGATACTGAGTAAGGAGAGGTTGGTGCCCGGGTAGAAGACAGAAGGCGCTACCTGCCTTGTGCTGGGGAACTCTCCCCTCCCTCCGCCGACCGCGGCGAGAAAATAGAGAAACGGATAGGGGGACAGGCAAGAGTTAGTAGGAAGGGACTAGAAGACAGGGAGAGTAGGAGAATGGGGTAGAGAACAAAAAGGTTGGGAGTGAGGGGGTACAAATACAGGTCACATCATGTGCCCGATAAAGGGCTAGGGGGAACCAAAACTATATAGCGAATGCTCTTAGCTTTGAGCCTCCTCCAATAAGAGGAGAGCAAAGCTTGGCCTAAGTGAGGACTGTGTCTAACGACGAACTTGGGGGTTAAATTCTCCTGAAACATTAGGGCAATTAGGTCTACTGGGCCACTAATCCAAGAGAGAAACGGGCAACAAACAATAAACAACTGTAGATGGGATTACGTTCTAAGTTCCCTTGAACAACGGCCGCCCGTCAGTCCCCGCCGCCCGTCGGCAGAGCAAGGCAGAAAATCCTTTCCGTGGGGCAGCCCAGGGTCCATATTGGGCTACCGCCCCCCCCCCCCCCCCCCAAGGCTGGACAGATTCACAGAAAACGCCTCTCTCCGCCAGCGGTCACCGCAAGACCCGGCCGCGCCCGCGGAACAACAGAAATAAACGACTGGTTGAACTGAAACCTAGGGCTAAAGAGAGAACTTGTGAGACAGTCCAAAACATTGGTAGGGGTGCTCAAAGTTCGTTGTCAGTTGGTCTGGGCCTTCCGTCGTTACAGCTTCTTGGTCTGACCGATCTAGGTTGACGGGAGTAGCCTCTGTGGGAGGGGTTCAGATGTAGGTAATAGCCAGTTGGGCACCATCACCAGGTCGCACCCCAGGAAGGAGAAAAGGTTTTCCAAGTCCTGGTAGGTTTTGAAAAAGAACGTGTCTCGTCCCTTAGAGACTATCAAGTGGAATGGGAAACCCCAAGGGTACGTGGCGCCTGTGTTCTGTATTGCATCTAGAACCGGCCTCATCACCTGTCTCATGTGCAGCATACGTCTGGAGAGGTCCGGAAGGATGTGAATTCTGGCTCCATCAAATTCCACAGGGCCCTGTCTCCATGCCCTCCGCGATATCTCTTCTTTTACTCTATAGAAGTGTATCCTGCATATAACATCACGTGGGAACGCCGGATCAGGATTGCGCGGACCCAGGGCCCTATGCGCCCTATCAATCTCGATTGAGGTGTCCGTGCTTCTTTCTAGGAGGGTGTTAAAGATGGTGGTAATAATTTGCTTCACATCTTCTCCGGACGACGGCTCTGGTATTCCTCTAAGCCAAAGGCTGTTCCTCCTATGTCTGTTTTCCAAGTTGTCGTGCATAAGTTGAAGCTGTAGGATTTGTGAGCTTTGAGCCTCCACCAGCGCCGTTAGGTCCGTGATAGCGGATTCGTTCGCCGACCGGTGAGACGTAACTCTGGAATCAAGCGCCTGAAGCTGGCCCCGCACCTCCGCGATGTCTTTCTTATACGCCAACTCATATCTCGCTATAAGCGCCTCAAAATCTGCTCTCGTAGGGATAGCTTTTAGGAAGGAGAGAGTTTCACTTGGATGTTACCAGCTGGCGCTGACCTGGCCCGTATTGCTTCAGTGCTGTGAGGTGAAGTTGGAGGACTTGGACCCATCGGAGATGGGAAGGAAACCTCATTTGCAGGCGAGAATTGTATGTTAGGGGGGAGGATTTCCTCTTGTGGAAGAATTAGCAGGGGCGGGGGGCTGGGGATGCCGGTGTCCTCCGAGGAGGACCATTCCATAGAGAGGTCGTGGGGTGGATGGGTCAGGTTTGTTGGCTGGGAGGCTGTAGCACCCGACGCTTCTCGATTCCCAACATTCAACAGCATTCCCCCTGGTCTCGGGAGGCTTCTGGACCGCGGGGTTCTTTGCGGGAGACCCCTCTCGGGGGGTAGATATGCAGAGGAACCCACCACGTGATAGGGATTTGAGGCATCTGGAAGTCCCGTGCTTTTAGCAGTAGGGGTGTAAGCAAATCTGCCAAGGCTTCCCCAGACTTGTTTCTCTTTCGGCCCATGCGTGGAAAACTGCGGGTCCGCGATTGGGTCCCCTTTGGCTGAGGTGTTTAGAGCAGCATCTTCCCCCCTGGCCATTCCCAGCAGGGCCTGGGTCTCTTTCTCCTGCCGCAGGTTGGTTGGATTTGGGACCCCTTGGGTGGGACCTACGAATTTCTCAAGAGGGGGCTGAGAACCCTCCCCATGTCTCCCTTTCTCGGCATCCCCCAGGGGAATGACTGTTGCCCCCCCTGGGCTGTCCTCCAGGGTCTCCCTAGCGTACCTTAGGCCAGCTATCTCACCCAGGTTCTTCTCTGTGTGTCCAGGTGCCAGCAAGGGGGGGCGTTCTGAGCTGTGGCGGCCGCCGCTCCCCCCGCCTATCGTCTGTCTCCTGTGCTCCCGCGGTGAGCCCGACGGTGTGTCTCCTGGCAGGTCGTCGCTCAGGCGTCCTTCCACGCCGCTCACAGACGCCTCAGATGAAGATGGAGGCACCGCCATGGTCCCACCGTCCACATGTTCTTCCCCGCCAGCCATCGGGTCCCTCCGCCGGGCACCGCAGGTATGTGCGATCTCCCTCTCATGTTCTCTATGCTTGTGCTTCTTCCCAGCCATCATTAATGTGAAAACTGGGATCAGGTAGCCTGGTAAATTCACAGTTTGCTTGTGGAATCTCAGGAGCTCTCTCCTCTACGTCCGCACCATTCGCCTGTCAGGCCACGCCCCTGCCCCCAGGCCTTAATAGGGGCAAAGGATATTTGCTTACGTTGAAGTTCGATGAACCGCGAGAATATCCCGAAGCCGAGGTCAAACACGGGAAGACAGTTCTGGAAGGTGTGTCAGAGTACAGGGATGAGACAGGTGCATAGTCAGGGGGTAGCCGAAGGGTCAAGTTGGGAGGTAAGAGAGTGCGGGGTAACCAAAGGGGCAGGCAGGTTCGAGGTCAGACAAAGCAGAGGTCGGTACAGGCAGCGGACGGGAATGGTCAATCAAGCCGGGTCGGAAACAGATTATAACTAATGAAATCACACCCTAATCACACGAGACTATCACGGGCACTGAGTACTGGGCTGACTCCATATTTATTGGGGAACTGACCAATGGCCGCCCTGGGGGTGTGTGTATGTGCTGATTGGTGCGATACTCAGTGTGATGGTGATTGGTGTAAAACTTCCAGAGGCTGGTCAGTCCCGGCAGCAGGGCTGACCAACCCCTGATTCAAGGCAGGTGAAGAGGATGCTGCGCCGCCTGCCACTAGCAGCGCAGCGCCTCCTGGCAGCAAACGTGCTGGACTGTGGGGCCCGCAGAGCTACAAAGGAGCGAGGGAGGCGACCGGAGCGGCGCACCATGCTCCCCATTATATTGGAGTGGCGGGTGCGCCCTGCAGAAGGAAGCCAGCGAGCGCCGCTCAGCAGACGCTCGCCGCGGGCCCCCTGGCACTTTACAGTTGCTGGGTCTGGGGATTTCCAGCAAATGGGGATGCATGTCCTGGCCGTGTTCAGAAGAGGAGCCAAAAGGGACTTTCATCTGATTCGGACAGAAGTGGGCGCTAGAATCAGAAGGTAGCTTGCTGGGTCGCCCCCCAGGTCAATATCTGTCAAACGTTTAGTCTAGTCAGACTAGGGCATTCCCAGAAAAAATGGATCATTGTACCTCTTGTCTGTGCACATCTCCAGCATATTGAACAAAGGTGATTAAAAATCCATAACAACGAAGGAATCAATTATAGTTAATTAAGTAAAAACCGATGTGTTGGGGATGATATTAGATTACCAAAGCAATGATCAGATGCTGTAAAGAGAAAAGCTCAGAATTGAGGCGTATCGAATATCTAGTCACACTTATCGTTGGCTCTGTGCACAATCATTACGCAGGAGCATCTGTCTGTCTTTGGGTTTAATACAAAGAAAGTTATGAAATGCACAGGAAGGATCTGATTGGTGCTCCAGGGCTGCAGGTCACTGGTGTGTCAGCTGCTTTCCCCTGTCACGTCCTGTCTGCAGGCTATTCACTGATTATACAGCACAAGGCCAGCCAGTATATGCAATGTGACGCAGCACACAAGGCACCTCGTGCACAACATTATATGTAGCACGGGCCTCCTAGTTATAGAGGCCACATCACACAAGAAACCAAGAGGAGGCTCTTGCTCAGGCATTTAGAGCATGTGAGCTTGCTGGGTATTGTTCCATCCATTTGCTGGTATTGACATAATCAGCTGTTCAATAAGGATGCAGCAGAAATGTATGGGCGTCACAATGCCAAACTGTCAACTGTTACCCTGAACCCATATGCAAGGTGGCTCCTACCTCCTTGGGCCACACCTTTACTCCCCATACATGCCTAAGGCACATCTGTATCTCCAGTGGCCATTCTACTGCTAAGACTCCTCTATCCCACCATGCAACCCACCTATATACTGCAAAAACCCATTCATGTCGGCCTTGGAGTCTAAAAGACTCAGGGGCCAGATAAAAGCTCTCCCCTGGGAAAGCTCCATTGTGTAAAACCCTCTGGTTTTGCCAGATATTCACCTCGGGAGTTAATCCCACTTCACATACACAAGCCTCCAGCGGCACTCCCCTGTTCGATGTGCATGGCAGAGGGGTGCAGCCAGAGGGAGGACCTGGCAATCTGTTTATTCTGAATAGTTTCCAGGGCATTAGTAGACAAGTAGACCACCCAGATTCAGCATGCCCCACTGTGTGAGCACCCCCCTTCTCTGATTGCACGCAAGCCCCCTTACCTTGTCCCGGTCCGTTTTCCACAATTGCCGGCCACCGCAGCATCCCTGCAGCTGTGGGCACTCCTATCTGAATGGCTGGGAGTGTGGGAGTGAACACTCCACTGGGGAGCCGGGGATGTGCGTGTGACCGCTCCCTATGCCGGAGCGCTGTTCAAAATGGATTCATGCCATGCATTGGTATTAGTCCACTTTAATTTGCTCGGTAATCTATTCTGGGAGTGTGGGACAAGATTAGCTAACTGGGGATCTGAAGGATCTCCGACACCAAACTGGGATGAAAAATAAAGCAAACCAAAAACCAGGAGAGTGAAAGTCCTGGGTTTTGGTCCCTGCCAACAAAACTAAACAAAAAAATACAATTCTCTGATTACTCACCTGTAGAATTGTTTTTATGGTAATCCAGCACGGATTGGTTCATCTGTAATTCTTCACATTTGGGTAATCCGCCTCCAGGTGGCGCAGTCGACTGCAGGAAGACTTGTGGCTCCTCCCGGCCCATAAAAAGGCAGGAATTACCCAGAAGACCCAGTGTTTGAAAAGCAGTGATGCAAGAAGCCGGGAGGCAAGACCATGTTAAGAAAAAAACACAGCCCACTAAAAAAGAACAAAATTACCATAACAAGGCAAAAGATAACGATAACAAGGGTGGGATGAAGCAACTCGTGCTGGATTACCATAAAAACAATTCCACAGGTGAGTAATCACAGAATTGTATTTTTCTGGTATCCAGCACGGGTTGCTTCATCTGTAATTCCTCACATTTGGGACATCAAACAGCAGTGTCCAGGAAGAAGGGTGGAATCCCCAGTGAGCAACGGCAGGAAGTTCAAGCCACTACCGCCTGAAGCACCTTGCGTCCAAAAACAGCATCAGCTGAGGCCCTAACATCAACTTTGTAAAACTTAGAAAAAGTATGAACTGAAGACCAAGTAGCGGCCTTACAAACCTGTTCAACTGAAGCCTGGTGCTGAAAAGCCCAAGAGGCACCAATAGCCCTAGTGGAGTGAGCAGTAACACGGAAATGGGGGTCCTTCCCCTTGGCAGAGTATGCTTGCACCACCGCCTGTCTGATCCACTTGCTGATAGTGGATTTGGCTGGAGGCAAGCCCTTCCTAGGCCCGGCAGGGAGGACAAACAGAGAATCTGACTTCCGGAAAGACTCAGTGGCGACCAAATATTTGAGTGCTCTTATCACACCCAAGGAATAAAGGGTCCTTTCCTTAGAATTAGAAAGGGCAGGACACAAGGAAGGCAAGACAATGTCCTCATTGAGATGAAAGGCCGATACAACCTTGGGCAAGAATTCCGGTTTAAGACGGAACACCACCTTATCCTGATGCCGCTCAAAATAAGGAGGTTTCATGGAAAGCGCCGCTAGCTCAGAGACGCGACGCCCAGAAGTGATAGCCAAATAACCAAAAAGGCCACCTTAACAGTCAGAATAGACAGAGCAGCATCGCACAAAGGCTCGAAGGGGGGGACCCTGGAGAGCAGAAAGCACCAAGTTCAAATCCCACACCGGTAACAGAGGCTTACGCGGTGGACGCACATGAGTAACTCCCTGGAAAAAAGTCTTGATAAGCCTATGATTATCGAAGGATCTTTGGAAAAAGATTGCCAAGGCCGAAACCTGTCCTTTGAGGGTACTCAGTTGTAGACCCGACTCTAGACCATGTAGTAAAAACTCCAAAATCCTGGAAAGGGAGAAGGTGCAACAAGGAAAAGCCTTAGACTCACACCAGGCAATGTAAGCATGCCAGACCCTATAATAAATCATAGAAGAAGACTTCTTCCGAGCCTGAATCATAGTATTGACGACCAAAGCCGGCAAACCCTTATCCATCAGGATGAAGGTTTCAGCAGCCAAGCCGTCAAAGCCAGCGTTTGTAAATTGGGATGGCGCAGCTGTCCCAGAGTGAGGAGCTCTGGATTGTCGGGCATGACGTACTGATCCACCGCCATCTGGACGACGTCCGCGAACCATAATCTCCTCGGCCAGCGGGAGGCCACCAGAATGGTCGGTACCCCCTCCTGGGCTATCTTGCTCAGCACACGACCCAACAGAGAAAAGGGAGGAAATGCATAAGGGAGTCGAAACTGCGTCCATGGCGAAGGCCAGCGGATCTCTTGACAGGGAGACGAATCTTGGAAGCTTGTGACTGGACGCAAACAGGTCCACGTCCAGCTGACCCCAGCGGTGACACAGGGCAAGAAAGATCCTGCTGTTGAGAGACCATTCCCCCTGCTCAGGGAGTCTGCCTCCTGGATCTCCACTCCTGGGATGTAAACTGCCGAGATGCAGGGAACATTCTCCTCTACCCAAGACAGAATCAGGGACACTTCCTTGAGGGCTCGCTTGCTCCGAGTCCCTCCCTGATGATTGATGTAAGCGACCGCCGTCTGATTGTCTGAGCGGACATGGATCGCACGACCCCGTAAGTGAGAAGTCAACTGGGAGAGGACCAACCTGATCACTCTCAGCTGCAGAAGATTGATAGGCAGATGACCCTCCTGAGGGCTCCACTGGCCCTGGAACCTCAGCGATTGCCAGAAACCTCCCCAACCGGTCAGACTGGCGTCCGTAGTGACTATCTCCCAGCTTGGAGGGAGAAAGGACCTGCCCACTTGAAGGTTTCTCGATTCCAACCACCACGAGAGGTACTGACTGGCCAGAGGAGACAGAGCAAATTCCTGCTCCAGAGACTCCTGAGTCCGATCCCAAACAGACAAAAGATTCAACTGAAGAGGTCTCATGTGGAACTGAGCGAAGGGCACAGTCTCGAAGCAAGACACCATGAGTCCCACCAACTGCATCCCCAGACGGATGGAGGGATGAGGGCACGACAACAGGGCCCTCACCTGCGTCTGAAGGCCCTCCACCTTCTGCTGAGGAAGAAACACCTTGACCTGAGAAGTATCCAGCGTCATGCCCAGGAAAGACCTCACCAATGATGGAGTGAGCGAAGACTTGGGATAATTGATCACCCAACCGATGGACTCGAGGGTGGACATTACCATCCCTCTCAGCCTGATGAAAAGATTGAGTGGCAATCAACAAGTCGTCCAGGTAAGGAAGAATGTGAATGCCCTGGCTCCTCAGTAGGGCCATGACACCCGCCAGCACCTTGTTGAACACCCGAGGGGTCGACGAGATACCGAACGGTAAGGCCACAAACTGGTTGTGTCGATCCCCCAGGGCGAACCTCAGGAACTTCTGATGTCCTGGGAAGATAGGAACGTGTAGATAGGCATCCCTGATGTCCACCGTGGTCATGAAATTGCCTGGCCGAAGGGAGCTCACCGCGACCGCAAGGTCTCCATGCGGAAATGTTTGAACCTGACAAATCTGTTGAGACCCTTTAGGTCCAGAATGGGTCTCAGGGAACCGTCCTTCTTGGGCACCGTGAAAAGATTGGAGTAGAATCCCCGGCCCTGTTCCAGAAGAGGCACAGGACAAAACACTCCGGACAGCAAACCTAAGGCCCTGCGCTGTCAAGGGGTTTTGGGAGATCCGGGACCGAAGGAATCTTGGGGGCGGCCAAGCTGCCAGCTCTATCTTGTAGCCAGAGGACACCACTTCCTGAATCTACTGGTCCGAGACATGCTGCCGTCCCCCCACCCAGATGGGTGAGGGCGCCTCCTCATGCCTGAGGGGGCTTGGTGGGGGGTTTGGGCTTGGACCCCCAGGAGAGACCGGGACGACCACGGGATCTACCTCGTCCCCAGGGATCTCTGCGACTACCAGGGAAGGAAGAGCCACGTCCCCCTCGGGAGGGGTGAAAGGAAGAAGAACCCCGAAAGGGCCGAGAAGGCTTTCTACGCTGAGCCATCCTTGGCTAATAAATCAAGCCACTCTCCAAAGAGACGGAATCCCAGGAAGGGAAGCCCAGTGAGGGACTTCTTAGCAGCAGCGCCAGCCGCCCACTGTCGAAGCCAGATAGACCGACGCAGGGCAACCAGCAGGGCCTAAGCCCTACCACCAAGACGGACAGCATCATCCATGGCAGAAAGCACAAAGGCAATAAAGTCAGCGCAAAGCAGAAGATCCTTATAATCATCCGCTCGCTTGCGGCATCTGGCAGTCTCAACAAGGCGTTTAACCTTCTTCTTAATAGCAATGGCGACAATAGCAGTGGCGCAGACAGGACGCAGACCAGCTCCCACAAAGGTGAAAGCATGGCAGGCGAGTTGATGCGCCGATAAGCATTATCGCGTAAGGTAGTGGTGTCAGGAGATGGCATGACAGAGGTATTAGAGAGCCCCAGGACAGGAGCATCCACCTCCGGGGGGACAAGACCAAAGACGGACCAACTCCTCCGAAAAGGGATACCTTCTATCCAGGCCCTTAGGCACTTACGGAAACCTGTTGGGCATTTCCCATTCTTTAAGAACCATCTTGGAAAAATGATCCTGCTCCGGAAACACCAGACGTTGCCTATCAGGAAAAGTTCACCCGGCTTCCTTTTTGCTGTCTTAGGAGGAGCAATGTGCAAGGTCTCAAAGACCGCAGACAACAATCTATCCGTATCATCGGGGAGCCAAGTGTCCTCTTCCAAGGAAGACCCAATGTCACTGTCAAAATAGCCCGGACGTTCCCCGGAGGAGTCAGAATAGTGGAATAACTCACCCTCCTCCATGGAGTCACGTCCGCCAAAGGTATCAAAAGCATCATCATCATAGGCCAGGGAAGGATAAGCCGGTTCCAAATGCCTCCTCTTACTAGAGGGCTTGCTGGCGGCCCAACTGCCACTCAAGATTAGCCACGCGCAGCGCCAGATCCGACTGGGACCCCCTACTAGCTTCCCCCTCGCTGGGAGCTAAATGCAGGCGTAGGGTTGTAGGCGATGCTGCAGGCAGCATAGGACTGGGGAGAGTAGCGTTCGCCCCATCCTGATCCGCAATGACGATCTGGGCGAAGGGGACAAAAACCGTGCTGCGACCGCTCAAAGGGGATGCCCCGCACATGAGACACAGCTGAGCCCGCCCTGACGGGCCCCTAAGCTCGCTATCCCCAGAAGCCTCCATATGGTGATTATAGCAATAGCAAAAATAAGCCAAAACACGGGCGATCAGGGTTAAAAATCCCACCTGGGATACCCCCACAGGGTCCCCTAGCAAAAAAAGGGGGGGCGGGGGAGTACTGGACCAGGAGAAACCACAAGCAAGGCAAAAGAAGGAGGCCCGTCTGAAAAACATAAGAAAAAAGGGGCCAATGAGCACCCCACAGTACATGCACAGCACCTGAACAACACATAATACAATAAAAACCCAGGATCAGACTCACGGACCAGCGGGGGGGACTTCCGAATCCTAACCCGGAATGACAGCAGCGTGCAGGAGCAAGGAGGCGTCCGCATCCCAGCAACACCCAGCGGATGGAAAGGAGCAGCCCAAAATGGCGCTGACCGGTGAGAACCTCGAGGGGCGGGCCGCGCAATGATGACGCGAATCGCATCATCACGCGGCCCGCCCCCAGCAACGCGCGAAGTCTCCGGGCGCCAGGGAGACAAAAATGTCGCCCGGAGGGGACAGGGGAGGGAGGAACGGACCCGGCGCCGGCCCCGATGGCAGGCCGAGGAGTCCCCGCTCCTGTGGAGGAGAAGGGAAGGGATGGGGGGGGGGGGGGGGGGGGAGACGCACAGCCCACACACAGCTAACATGGCAAACAAGTGGAGCAAAAAAACAGACACATGTGCACAAAAGTCACAATGACAAGCAATAAAGCATGTGGGATAAACCATCAGAGTGGTTTCTCCCTTCCCCCATCTAGGCTCACCATTAACCTGTGGCCGGCTACCCTTTGGGTACAGGGTCTGCAGCCCAGAGCATAGCTCTATGAACACCCGACCCCAGGTGTTCCCCTACCTTCACCTGAACCGTCAGCCGGGGCTGGGAGGCAGAAAGGGGTTCGGAACAGGTGGGAATAGGCTTGCAGGGCCGACGGGCTTGGGATGCCCCGCTCTCCTGCTAATAACCAGAAAGAGAAAATCTTCTGTCTTCACAGTCAGGACTGCAGAAAAACTTGGGTCTTCTGGGTAATTCCTGCCCTTTTATGGGCCGGGAGGAGCCACAAGTCTTCCTGCAGTCGACTGCGCCACCTGGTGGCGGATTACCCAAATGTGAAGAATTACAGATAAAACAACCCGTGCTGGATACCAGAAAGTTATATTCACCAAAATCTCATCTCAATCCCGGCTCCGGGGTTTCCGATCGGAGTGATTGAGACCCTGCTGTTCACCCCCATTTCTATTCATCCCCCTGCATGGCCACTTGCCATGGAAGTTAATACACCAAAGCCGGCCAGAGGAGCCAAAGGGAACAAAAAGGTCTTTGTCATCCTCTTTTGCCAGACCATTTTTTCAATATTTTGCGCTACACATGTTCAGCTGTGATGTTTGAAGGGACTTTCAAGGAAAATCATATATTGTTTTTTTTCAGTAGTCTGGGCTTTAATGTGAAATGTCTTGTTTGTCAAGACACAGGTAACTCACTTGAAAAAAGTCTTGATCAACCTATGGTTGGCAATGGACCTCTGGAAAAAGATGGCTAAGGCCGAGACCTGACCCTTGAGGGTGCTCAGCTGGAGACCCAAGTCTAAGCCGTGTTGTAAAAACTCCAGAATCCTAGAAATAGAAAATATGCGGCAAGGGAGACTCTTGGTCTCACACCAAGCAATATAGGCGTGCCAAACTTTGTAGTATATCATGGAAGAACATTTCTTCCGTGCCTGAATCATTGTCTGCACAACGGTGGCCGATAATTCCTTTTCTGTCAGAATTGAGGTTTCAATAGCCAGGCCGTCAAAGCCAGCGTCCGTAAATTGGGGTGCCGCAACGCCCCCTGGGTCGTCGGGCATGATCTAGTGATCTATTGACATCTGAATTATGTCCGCAAACCAACTCCTTCTCGGCCAGCGAGGAGCCACCAGGATGGCTGGTACCCCTTCCTGGGCTATTTTGCGCAGCACTCTGCGCAGGAGTGGAAACGGAGGGAATGCATACAGAAACTTGAACTCCGTCCAAGGAATCACCAGAGTGTCTGTGGCAATGGCCAGAGGATCTCTTGAGAGGGAGACGAACCTTGGAAGCTTGTGATTGTGTCTGGACGCAAACCGGTCCACGTCCGGCTGACCCCAGCGGAGACACAGAGCGTGAAAGGTCTTGCTACTGAGAGACCATTCCCCCCGAGAAGTCCCCCTGCTCAGGAAGTCTGTCTCCTGGTTTTCTACCCCAGGGATGTAAACCGCCGACATGCAGGGAACATTCTCCTCCGCCCAAGTCAGGATCTGGGACACCTCCTGAAGGACTCGCTTGCTCCGAGTCCCGCCCTGGTGATTGATGTAGGCGACAGCCGTCTGATTGTCAGAGCGGACCTGAATTGCACGACCCCTTAGATGGGGAGTCAATTGAAGAAGCACCAACCGAATCACTCTCAGCTCCAGGAGATTGATTGGTAAGTGGGCCTCCTGTGGCCCCCACTAACCCTGGAACTTCAGCGCCTGCCAAAACCCTCCCCAGCCGGTCAGACTGGCGTCCGTGGTAACAATCTCCCACCAGGGAGTCAGAAAGGACTTGCCCACCAACAGATTTCTGGAGTCCAACCACCACAAGAGGGACTGTCTGACCATGGGGGACAGTGAAAATTCCTGATCCAGGGACTCCTGCGTCCGGTCCCAACCGGCCAACAGATTCATTTGAAGAGGTCTCATGTGAAACTGGGCAAAGGGCACTGCCTCGAAGCACGACACCATGAGGCCCACCAGTTTCATCCCCAGACGGATCGGTCTGACAAGCTAGTAGTGCCTGCACCTGCATCCGGAGGCCCTCCACCTTCTGCTGGGGCAGGAATACCTTGGCCTGAGAGGTGTCCAACGTCATGCCCAGGAAGGACCTCACCATTGAGAGAGTGATAGAAGGTTTGGGGTAATTGATTACCCATCCAAAATCCTCGAGAGTGGATAACACCGTCCGGGTGTCGCTCTCGGATCGCTGAAGGGACTGAGCCGCAATCAGCAAATTGTCCAGATAAGAAAGAACACGAATGCCTCGGTTTCTCAGGATGGCCATGATGCCTGCCGGCACCTTGGTGAACACACGGTGAGCCAAGGCTATCTCAAACGGCAGTGTCACAAACTGGTAATGCTGATCCTCCAGTGCAAACCTCAGGAACTTCTGATGCCCCTGAAAAATTGGGATGTGCAGATAAGCTACCTTGATGTCCACCGTGGTCATGACGTCGCCGGGGCGAAGCAAGCTAACCGCGGACCGTAAGGTCTCCATGCGGAAATGTCTGACTCTGACAAACTTGTTGAGACCCTTCAGATCCAGGATAGGTCGCAGCGTTCCGTCCTTCTTGGGCACCGTGAACAGATTGTAGAGTAGAAACCTCTACCCCGTTCCAGGCGAGGCACGGGACAAATCACACCCGATAGCAGAAGGTTCTGAACGGCCATTCTCACGCCCTGCGCCGTCAAGATGTTCCGGGAAATCAGCGGCCGAAGAAATCTTGAGGTCGGCCAAACTGCCAGCTCTATCTTGTACCTGGAGGAAACCACCTCCTGGATCCACCGATCCGAGACGTGCTGTCTCCAGATGTGAGCAAATAGCAGAAGCCGTCCCTCCACCCGGATGGGTGAGGGCTTGGCAGGGGGTTTGAATTTAGCTCCCCAGGAGGGATTGGGTCGGCCGCAAGACCTACCTCGACCCCAGGAATCTCTGCGGCCACCTGAAAATGAAGAGCCTCTTCCTCCTCGAAAGGAGCGAAAGGCAGATGAACCCCGAATAACCTGAGCCCCAAGAATGAGTGAGCGACTTCTTGGCCGCAGCGTCAGCCGACCACTGGGCCGAAGCGCAACAAGCAGAGCTGAAGCCCTGGCGCCAAGCCGGACACTATCGTCCATGGCCGAGACTACAAAAGCAATAAAATCCACACAGGCTTTGGAGGTCTTTATACTCCTTCGCCCACTTGCGAAATTTGCCAAAATCAACAAGGCGCCTTACCTTCTTCCTGAAGGCCAAAGAGACAATGGCCGCGGCACAGACGTGGCGAAGCCCAGCACCCACAAAGGTGAACGCATGACAAGCCAGCTGATCCATACGCCTGTCAGCAGGGTCGCGCGAAGAAGCAGTATCGGGTGACGGCATAACCGTAGTGTTGGATAACCCCAAAACAGGGGCATCCACATTGGGGGGACGGGAACAGAGGCGGATCAGCACCTCAGGGAAGGGATACCGCTTGTCCAGACTCTTAGGCACCGATGGCAATTTATTAGGTCTTTCCCATTCCTTAAACACCATTTCGGAAAAGTGGGCCTGCTCCGGGAAGACAAGCTTCTGTCTTTCAGACCGAAATAAATCACCCTGCTTCCTCTAAGCCGCTTTAGGAGGGACAATATGCAAAGTCTCAAACACAGAAGACAGCAACTTCTCCGTGTCGTCAGGGAGCAACATATCCTCGCCAGAGGAGGAACCAGGCTCGCTGTCCCCTGAGGAAGCGGAGTCCTTAAACAACTCTCCCTCCTCCATGGAGTCCCGACCTCCAAAAAGATCATCATCGTCAGCAAAATCCGAGTAATCCGGCTCAATGTGCCACTTCTTAATCATGGCCTTCCCAGTAGCTGTGCAAGATAACCGTCTCTCCAAATCAGCTTGGGACCCCCTGCTGGCTTCCCCCTCGCTGAGGGCTGACTGCCGTAGTGGGGGGGGTTGGCGAGGCCGCAGGCAAAAGAGGGCTAGGGGCAGGGACGCCCGCCCTATCATGCTCCAAAAATACGCTCCTGGAGCAAGTGACACAAACCGTGCTGAGTCCGGCCAGGGGGCTGGTACCGCACATGGGGCAGAGCTTCACCCGCCCAGATGGGGCCCCTAGCTCACTATCCCCAGAAGCCTCCATTATGGTGATTATGGTAAAATAATATAGGTTACAAGGCACTAACGGATCCCACAGCGCACGCACATATAAAGTATAGCCAAAAAAAGAGGGACTCACGGATCGACCACACGGGAGGGCATCCTAAAGGCTACCAAACCGGAGCAGCAGGCAGGCACAAGCCGTCATCACCAGCACAAAAACGGACCCAGATTCAGAGCAGCAAGAGAAAATGGCGCCGGGATGCGGTGACAAACGAACCTCGAGGGGCGGGCCACGCAACCATGACGCAAAACGCGGCATCGCGCGGCCCCCCACCCTGCTTCATGCCAGTGAAAGTAGAGAAGGTGAAAAGCCACACACACAAAATAATAAAGCTGTGGGTACAGATAAGGGTATAACCAGGGCATAAGTTGGTTCCTCCCCCCCGCAATAGGCTCACCATCGCCTATGGCCGGCTACCCTTTAGGGAGGGTCTGCGGCCCAGAGCCTAGCTCTGTGAACGCCTGACCCCGGTGTTCTCCCTACCTTCACCTGTCCCGTCAGCCGAGGCTGGGATGCATACGTGGGTCCACGGGAACAGAGGTAATAGGGGTGCAGCGGCCGACAGGCTTAAAGTGGACCAACACCCTGTCCCTTTTTTTTTTTTTTTGTATTTTAAAAATATACAAAATAAGCCCGAAGACCCGATTTAAATAGTTAAAAAAAAAAAACTTACCTTTTATAATCCGGCTCCGCGTCGCTAGCATTCAAACTTCGGGTCCCATCTTCAACTTTCTACAAACAGGAAGAGATCCTTTGACCTCTTCCTGTTGAAAATCTCGCGCATGCGCGGTAGATAGGTGAAGCGCCGCTTGCATCGGGAGCGAGCGGCGCTTCACCTGTCACTACCGCGCATGCGCGAGTCTCCCCCTGCCAGGGACGGGGAGACGTAGTGCGCGGTGGTGAAGCGGCAAGCGGCTACCGGCTGCTGTCGGGGGGGGGGGGGGGGGGGACTTTCACATGCTGCACCGCGCGGCGGGGCATAGCGGCGAGCGCTGCTGCTAAAGAAGAAGGCGGTTGGTGGCGCGCAGAATATTACCTCTTTATCCCCTTATCACGATTGGCTAGAAAACAAAATAAAAACCCCAACTGATTTGTTTGTTAGCCCGACCAGTAAGATAATCAGACAGATCTGACAGATTTGCTAGACATTATGTGCAGTCCTAGTGCTCCCTACATTACATGGTTGTATTAAAGTATTTGTCAAACGTTTTACAGTCTATGGTCATCACACCCCTATTCAAAAGCACTGTCAGCATTGTAACCTCTGTCCTGTACACACTTCCTTCATTTTATATTCTGCAATGCTATATTCTGCAACTTACCACCCCCTAAAGATGTAACCCTAATGACAAATCCATATAACAATTTAGTGGTTGATTGTGATGCTAAGCAGTCATACGAACGTGTAAATCAGTAACATAAAATGTATATAAAATGTACTATTGCTGACTCCCCCCATAACATTTTCAGCAGTCAGAATCCCCCTATAACATTTTCAGCAGTCAGAATCCCCCCATAACATTTTCAGCAGTCAGAATCCCCCTATAACATTTTTAGCAGGCAGAATCCCCCTATAACATTTTCAGCAGTCAGAATCCCCCCATAACATTTTCAGCAGTCAGAATCCCCCCATAACATTTTCAGCAGTCAGAATCCCCCTATAACATTTTTAGCAGTCAGAATCCCCCCATAACATTGTCAGCAGTCAGAATCCCCCCATAACATTTTCAGCAGTCAGAATCCCCCCATAACATTTTTAGCAGTCAGAATCCCCCCATAACATTTTCAGCAGTCAGAATCCCCCCATAACATTTTCAGCAGTCAGAATCCCCCCATAACATTTTTAGCAGTCAGAATCCCCCCATAACATTTTCAGCAGTCAGAATCCCCCCATAACATTTTCAGCAGTCAGAATCCCCCCATAACATTTTCAGCAGTCAGAATCCCCCTATAACATTTTTAGCAGTCAGAATCCCCCCATAACATTGTCAGCAGTCAGAATCCCCCCATAACATTTTCAGCAGTCAGAATCCCCCCATAACATTGTCAGCAGGCAGAATCCCCCCATAACATTTTTAGCAGTCAGAATCCCCCCATAACATTTTCAGCAGTCAGAATCCCCCCATAACATTTTCAGCAGTCAGAATCCCCCCATAACATTTTTAGCAGTCAGAATCCCCCCATAACATTTTCAGCAGTCAGAATCCCCCCATAACATTTTCAGCAGTCAGAATCCCCCCATAACATTTTTAGCAGTCAGAATCCCCCCATAACATTTTTAGCAGTCAGAATCCCCCCATAACATTGTCAGCAGTCAGAATCCCCCCATAACATTGTCAGCAGGCAGAATCACCCCATAACATGCTCAGCAGGTAGAATCACCCCATAACATTTTCAGCAGGCAGAATCCCCCTATAACATTTTTAGCAGGCAGAATCCCCCTATAACATTTTCAGCAGGCAGAATCCCCCTATAACATTCTCAGCAGGCAGAATCTCCCCATAACATTCTCAGTGGCACAGTACATTACAGTGAATTAAACAGTAAACACATTTGACCAAGACATTTATAAAACAAAAGTAAACTCACCTGTCCTGCGCATCCAGCACGAGATGAGACGAGAGGAGAGCAGACGCTGAATGGAAGGAGGAGGGAGGGGAGTGAGAGGGGGGGAGGAGGAGGCTCAGGTGCCTCCAGCCAATCATGGCTGAGCACAGCTCAACCAATCAAATAACCAGACTGACTGCTAGTATAGCTGGGAGGGAGACGTGCACGCGCCCGAGGCCAGAGAGAGGACAAGCAGCCTGCTAACAACGCGAGACAACTGAAGACCTGATCTCCACGGACAAAAAATGCTAATGAGCGGACAAGCTTGATTGACAGCGGACAAGACCTGGAGGGTGGGACTTCCTGTTCAGAAATATTAATATTTCAGGCGCTGTGAGGGACAGATGGCTCCAACAGTCATCAAAAGGTAAGTGTCCTTTTATTTTACATATAATAAAGCTAAGTTGTTTTGGAGGGTGTTGGTCCACTTTAAAATGTCCCGCTCAGCTGCCGTATCCAGAGAGAGTATCCAAGACGATCCTCGCAGCATACTGCAAGATGAAATCTGGGATTTCTATTGAGACAGCTCATTTTATAGGGGGCCAGGAGGAGTTACAGCTCTGGATCTTGCAGTACCTGCGCCACCTGGTGGTGTACTACCCAACTGTCATCACTTCTGGGGCGACCTGGACTGGATATAGTGAAAAAGGGGTACCGGGAGGAACCACAACCCTCAACCTTATCCCACGATCTATAAAAAGAGAGAAAGAGCCCTGATCAGCCTTGGCACAATAAAATAAAAAGGCAATGCAGTAAAAAGAGGGACTGACAACACCAACAATAGGGTCACGCAGCGTCCGCAGACAGAAGGCCCCAGCTTGTCCCCAACAGCAGCGAAGAGGAGAACAGCGCAGCAGCGTCCAGGCCATCATTCTAGAAAGAACCTCGGGGGGGGGGAAGCGCGCCGGCGCCAGGCTCCGCCCCCCCGGCGACGTGTCACACACACACGGGGCTGAGGGCAAGACGCCCGCCCCCTCAGAGCTGCAGACGCGCGGCGGCGGCGGAGGCCCAGCCGGGCCGAAGGCCGTACAAGCAGCACGACCATGCGCTTTGTAATCGAGGGGTCAGATGAGTGCATTTTTTTTGGCCACTAGCAGGGGGGGAAAGCCAGGTATCTAAAAATACAATTCTGTGATTACTCACCTGTAGAATTGTTTTTATGGGTATCCAGCACGGGTTGCTTCATCTGTATTTCTTCACATTTGGGTAATCCGCCACCAGGTGGCGCAGTCGACTGCAGAAGACTTGTGGCTCCTCCCGGCCCATAAAAGGGCAGGAATTACCCATAAACTCCAGTGTTGAAAAGCAGTAATGCAAGAAGCCGGGAGGCAAAAAACCATGTTAAATTAAAAAAACAGCCCACTAAGAACGCTCTCAATAAATCACCATAACAAGGCAAAAGAGGATAACAACAACAAGGGTGGGATGAAGCAACCCGTGCTGGATGTCCATAAAAACAATTCTACAGGTGAGTAATCACAGAATTGTATTTTTCTTGGGTTGCTTCATCTGTAATTCTTCACAATTGGAACATCCAAAAGCAGTGTCCAAGAAGGGTGGGATCCCCAGTGAGCAACAGCAGGTAGTTCAGGTCACTACCGCCTGAAGCACTTTGCGACCAAAAACAGCATCTGCTGAGGCCCTAACGTCAACCTTGTAAAACGTAGAAAAAGTATGAACTGAAGACCAAGTAGCGGCCTTACAAACCTGTTCAACAGAGTCCTGGTGCTGAAAAGCCCAAGAGGCACCAATAGCTCTAGTGGAATGAGCTGTAACATGGAAAGGGGGTTCCTTCCCCTTGGCAGAATACGCTTGCACCACCGCCTGTCTGATCCACTTGCTGATAGTGGATTTGGCTGGAGGCAAGCCCTTTCTAGGTCCACCAGGGAGAACAAATAGAGAGTCCGATTTCCTAAACGACTCCGTGGCAACCAAATAGTATTTAAGCGCCCTGACCACATCCAAAGAATGAAGAGTCCGTTCCTTAGAATTAGAAGGTACAGGACACAAGGAAGGAAAGACAATGTCCTCATTGAGATGAAAGGAAGAGACAACCTTGGGCAAGAATTCCGGTTTGAGACGGAACACCACCTTATCCTGATGCCGCTCAAAATAAGGAGGCCTCATAGAAAGAGCCGCCAGCTCAGAGACGCGACGCACCGAGGTGATAGCTACCAAAAAGACCACCTTCAGAGTCAGAATGGACATCGCACAAGGGCTCAAAAGACCCTGGAGGGCAGAAAGCACCAAGTTCAAATCCCACACCGGTAGCAAGGGCTTACACGGCAGACGTACATGAGTAACTCCTTGGAAAAAAAGTCTTGATAAGCCTATGATTGACGAAGGATCTTTGGAAAAAAAAAAGCCAAGGCCGAAACCTGTCCTTTTGGGGTACTTAGTTGTAAACCTGACTCTACACCATGTTGTAGAAACTCCAAAATCCTGGAAATGGAAAAAGTGGGACAAGGAAGAGACTTAGACTCACACCAGGCAATGTAAGCATGCCAGACCCTGTAATAAATCATAGAAGAGGATTTCTTCCGAGCCTGAATAATGGTACCGACGACCGAGGCCGGCAACCCTTTATCCATCAGGATGGAGGTTTCAGCAGCCAAGCCGTCAAAGCCAGAGTTTGTAAATTGGGATGGCGCAGCTGTCCCTGAGTGAGGAGCCCTGGATCTTCGGGCATTACGAAGTGATTCACCGCCAACTGGACGATGTCCGCGAACCATACTCGGCCAATGGGGGGCCACCAGAATGGTCGGTACCCCTTCCTGGGCTATCTTGAGCAGCACATGACCCAGTAGAGGAAAGGGAGGAAAGGCATAGAGGAGTCGGAACTCCATCCAAGGAATTGCCAGAACGTCCGTAGCGAAGGCTAGAGATTCTCTGGACAGGGAGACGAACTTTGGAAGCTTGTGATTGTGACGGGATGCAAACAGGTCCCCATCCAGCTGACCCCAGCGGCGACACGGGGCGTGAAAGATCTTGTTGCTGAGAGCCCATTCCCCCAGACGAGACGACCCCCTGCTCAGGGAGTCCGCCTCCTGGTTCTCCACCCCTGGAATGTAAACCGCCGAGATGCAGGGAACATTCTCCTCCCCCCAAGACAAGATCAGGGACACTTCCTTGAGGGCTCGTTTACTCCGAGTCCCGCCCTGATAGTGGCGTCCGGAGAGACTGGCGTCCGTTGTGACAATCTCCCAGCACAGAGGCAGAAGGATCTGCCCACTAGAAGATTCCAGCCACCACGAGAGGGACTGTCTGGCCAGAGGGGCAGAGCAAATTCCTGCTCCAGGAACTCCTGTGTCCGATTCCAAACGGACAGAAGATTCAACTGAAGAGGTCTCATGTGAAACTGGGCGAAGGGAACCGCCTCGAAGCAAGACTCCATGAGACCCACCAACTGCATCCCCAGCCGAATGGAAGGGTGAGGGCACGACAGCAGAGCCCGCGCCTGTGTCTGAAAACCCACCACCTTCTGACGGGGGAGGAAAACCTTGACCTGGGAGGTGTCCAGCGTCATGCCCAGGAAGGACCTCACCAAGGACGGAGTGATCGAAAACTTGGGATAATTGATCACCCAACCAAAGGCTTCGAGAGTGGACAATACCTTCTGAGTGTCGCTCTCGGCTTGTTGAAGAGATTGAGCAGCAATCAGCAAGTCGTCCAGGTAAGGAAGAATGCGAATGTCCTGGCTCCTCAAGAGGGCCATGACACCCGCCAACACCCGAGGAGCCGATGAGATACCGAACGGCAAGGCCACAAACTGGTAGCGTTGATCCTCCAAGGCGAACCGCAGGAACTTCTGATGTTCCCGAAAAATAGGAACATGCAGATAGGCATCCTTGATGTCCACTGTGGTCATGAAATCGCCGGGCCGAAGGGAGCTCTGTTGAGGCCCTTCAGGTCCAGGATGGGTCTCAGGGAACGGCAACGTGAACAGATTGGAATAGAACCCCGACCCCGCTCCGGAAGAGGCAAAGGACAAATCACACCGGACGATAGAAGCCGTTGGACAGCCAACCTCAGACCCTGCGCCGTCACGGGGTTTTGGGAGATCCGGGACCGAAGAAATCTCGGGGGCGGCCAAGCTGCCAGCTCTATCTTGTAGCCAGAGGACACCACCTCCTGAATCTACCGGTCTGAGAAGTATTGTCTCCAGACGTGAGCAAATAGCAGAAGCCGTCCCCCCCACCTGGCAGGGTGAGGGTGCCTCCTCATGCCTGAGGGGTCTTGGTGGGGGGCTTAGGCTTGGACCCTCAGAAGAGGCCGGGAGGACCGCAGGCCCTACCTCGTCCCCAGGAGTTCCTGCGACCGCCAGGGAAGGAAGAGCCGCATCCCCCACGGAAGGGGCGAAAGGAAGAAGACCCCCGAAAGGGCCAAGAATGCTTCCGGCACTGAGGGAGCCGTCCATCCTTGGCCAAGTGATCCAGCCGCTCCCCAAAGAGCCGGAGCCCCGTGAAAGGAAGTCCAGTGAGGGATTTCTTGGCAGCAGCGTCGGCAGCCCACTGCCGCAGCCAAATAGATCGACAGAGAGCAACCAGCAGAGCCGAAGCCCTACCCCCGAGCCGGGCGGCATCGTCCATGGCGGAGAGCACAAAGGCAATAAAGCCAGCACAAGCCAAAAGTTCCTTATACTCGTCCGCGAGCCTGTGGGAACGAGTAGCCTCAACAAAACGCTTCACCTTCTTTTTAATGGCAATGGAGACAATGGCCATGGCACACACAGGGCGCAGACCAGCCCCCACAAAAGTGAAAGCATGGCAAGCAAGTTGATTCATGCGCCGATCGGCATTATCACGCAAGGTAGTAGTGTCCGGAGATGGCATAACAGAAGTATTGGAGAGCCCCAGGACGGGAGCGTCCACCTCTGGGGGACAAGACCAAAGGCGGACCAATTCCTCCGAGAAGGGATACCGTCTATCTAGCCCCTTGGGCACCGATGGCAGCTTGTTAGGCCTTTCCCATTCCTTAAACACCATTTTGGAGAAGTGTCCCTGCTCCGGGAACACCAGGCGCTGCCTATCAGGCCGGAAAAGCTCCCCGTTTCCTTTTAGCCGCCTTGGGGGGAACAATATGTAAGGTCTCAAAAACAATCTGTCCGTATCGTTGGGGAGCCACATATCATCGTCAGAGGAAGATCCAGGGTCACTGTCAAAGTTGCCCGGACGGTCCCCGGAAGAGTCAGAAACAGGAATAACTCACCCTCCTCCATGGAGTCACGGCCGTCAAGAGCCTCATAAGCATCATCATCATCAGCAAAGAGAGTAAGCCGCTTCCAAATGCCGCTTCTTACTAGAAGCCTTATCGGCACTAAGCCCGACCCGGAGTCCCCCCACAATGTCCCTTAGGAGTGGGAGAGGAGAGTGGGGGTGAGGGGGGTGGATGACCGGGAGAAACCACAAGAAAAAAACAGAAGGGTCCCACCTGAAAGACAAAAAAGTGGCCAGGATGAGCCTCCCACAGCACATGCACACATGTATAGAAAGAAGGGGGACCGGACTCACGGACCAGGAAGAAGCTCCGAAGCTGGCCGCACTGGAGAACTCCCGGAACCAGCAGCGCCGCTAAAACAGACCCCAGAAGCAGAGGAGGACCCTGTAGCAACCGGAGGGCCGGGAGAACAGGCCCACACACACGAGCACGCTGCCAATGGCACCGGAGACGGCCGCTGCGAGAACCTCGAGGGACGGGCCGCACTGCGATGATGCGAATCGCGTCATTGCGCCCCCCCCCCGGCAGCGCGCGAACCTCCAGGCGACAGGAAGGGCAAAATGGCACCTGGAGAAGGCAGGGAGGGAGCCCCCCCTGTCAGTCCACCCCCACCATGGAGCGGCGATGAAAAGGACGGCGGCGGCCGCTGGACGTCCCCCCCTCCCCGACCACAGTGCAGAGATCAGGAGCGGAGGAAGGGCGAGGGAGAAGGGAGGAGAGAGGGACAATGGCACGGTCCACACAGTGAAAGCACCACACACAAAGAGGGAACCCAGGCAAAGTGAGAAGGGCATGTGAGAATGAATAATAGAACAATAAAAAAAAGTAAGTGGTTTCTCCCCCCCCCCCATAGGCTCACCATTAGCCTAAAAGCCGGTTACCCTTTACAGGTACAGTACAGGGTCTGCAGCCCAGAACATAGCTCCGTGAGCACCTGACCCCTACCATCACCTGAACCATCAGCCAGGGCTGGGAGGCAGAATGGGTCCGGAACAGGTGGGAATAGGCCTGCAGGGCCGACGGGCTTGGGATGTACTTAGCTGGTGTTTAACGGTAGGAGAGGCAGCTTTTACATAGCTGGCGTTAGAAGGGTTAGACAAATCCTGCAGCCCACTCATAACATCTGGACCATGTGTACTTTTTGAGTTACCCACCAAACATTTACTTAAACCCTTCTGCAACCCCTAAAACCCCTGTGGGGAAAGAAATGCCTTCATTTCCCACCAAGATCAATGCAAGCAGAAGGCTGTTTGAATTTAGAGAACACAGCATTAGAGGCTAGTCATAATGTGCTGGGTAGAACTAAAGCTTTGAGGACGTGTATGAAAAGGAGGGGTGAATTCATTTGCTGGGTGCGGGTCCGCATTAATAAGAGCATCCTGGAAGTCAAATGCGGCACACGCTCCCATCTGTCCTTTCACTGTTTTAATTTACTGAACACAGCTAGTCATAATGTGCTGAACTTTGCAAAAATACAACTCTGTGAAGTACTCACCTGTAGAGTTGATATTATATGCATACAGCACGTCCTGCTCCAGGATAGTAATAACATGTGGGTAATCCTCCGCCTCAGGCGCCGTGCACTGCAGACATGTAGAAAACAAGCTCCTCCCGGCCCTACATATACCGAAGGACCTCCCACAAATCCCCAGCATTGAAAAGCAGTGAGAAGAGAAGCCGGGAGGAACAACCACCCAGAACAGCTGGTAATAATATCTATTGATAACAATCACCATACAGGGGATCCAGAACAAGTGAACCAGGGTGGGGTGGAGCAGGACGTGCTGTATGCACATAATATCAACTCTACAGGTGAGTACTTCACAGAGTTGTATTATTCTAAGCATACAGCACGTCCTGCTCCAGGATAGTAATAACATGTGGGACATCCAATAGCAGTGTCCATAAGCAGGGTGGGATCCCCAGGAAAAAACAAGGCACAGCGGACAGTAAAGGCGCTGTCACCTGCAAAACTTGCAACAGGCATGACATGAGCAAAGGCTCTAACGTCAGTCTCATAACAAGACCAGAAGGTATGAACAGAGACAAGCCATAGGTCTAGCAACTGAATCAACAGAAAACATCCTGGTGCTGAAGGGCCAGTGGTACCCAGGCACCAATAGAACGGAATAAACAGGAAAAGGGGGGAATCTTTTCCCTAAAGAGAAATATAGGTCAGTGCAATGACCCAACCAGCCCACAGGCCAGGAAGCCTAGTGGCAAAACTTGTAACAGCCCCTAAGGGAAACATAACAGGTCCCCCGACAAAGGCGGGAATACTGACCCCTAATTATCACGAAGCCAAGGCTTCACTCAGGATCAGGGAACATCCAGAAGGATTAATCCAAAGTGCGCAACGGCGCTGGAAGGAGATATCAGGCGCATACATAAAGAGGCGCCCGTAGACACCAAGAGCATCAATCCCCCTAAGGCCATGAAAACCCTCATGGGGAAAAGTGCAACACCTGTAGAGGGAATGTAGCCCTTCATATAAGTATTATTAAGAATAAAGTCCATAGTTAGACTAAAGGACTAAAACACTGATCCTACAGACCACTCGGACCGGAGGCCCGTCGTAAGAAGGAACACCCCCAAAGTATGGGGTGCCTGTAGCCATATACATCTGTATATATATATATATACCTCGAGCCAAGGTTAAATAACCAGATCCACCTTCTTAGGCACACGTCTGACAGAGTCAGGAGGCCCCAGAGAAGCGACCTGGACTAGCAGGCAGTTCAGACAGCGGCCAGCAAAAAGTCCAGGAAAATCCGCAGGGTAAAAATGAAAGGTGATCCCCACAGGGACCATGGGGCTACTTGGGAGATGCAGCTAAGCAATCCCCAAAAGAATTCCCCATGAGGGCGACAGAACCAGACCCCTGCAGGAAAGGCCAGGACAGAACCTGCACCTTCAGAGTCCCCAGATGGGAAACCAACCCCAACTTACGCTGTAATGACTTTAAAGGTCCCGGGAACCGAGAACGTCTAACAGGGAAGAGACCAAGGCTCATGCCAATCAATATGGGTTACCACAAAACCCCCATAGACGGAGGAAGGGGAAGCTGGGGAGCTAGCTCCCAGCCCCCCCTCATACTAAGTCACTCAGAAGATAAGGCCCGTCTCCAAGGGGTGAATGAATCAGCTGTCAATACCCAGACAGGAGACCTTATATTGGGACAAAGGAAGGGGCCTGACAAGGGCAGAACCGCACTCCTGAGAGAGAGCGCACAGGTCAGCAGACTTCAGCAGAGGCATCTGTGAACCACAGCTCACAAGGCCACCCAGGCCATCCATCTCACGGGACTCTCTATCAGGCCAACCGTGCGCAGAGCCCACAAGTAGGGTGATGAAGAGAAGGCATATGAAATAACAAGTCTATGCCTAAAATACTCAGCCCTCATGACCAGAGTCAGAGCCCCTGTGTTATGAGGGAGACCCCACAGAGCCACGCTAGGCTCCCCGGGCGACACCAGGATAGCATAACCTGCCGCTAAGGAGCATCCATTGGAGCGAATACCGCTGAGAAGCAGGGGACGTAGACCCCCGCCCAAGGCAGGATCAGGGACCCTCCAGAGGGAGCATCCTGCCTCTCTAGACCAGTAGTAAAACAGGCCATTGTAATTCAACCGACCAGGCGTCCCCCAATAGACCGACCGACCAATCCTAAGGGAGGAGAAGTCCAGCCATATAGAGTCAACGGAGGGCACACCGTTTCAACAAAACCAGCAGGTAAGAAGAACCCTCTAGGGGACCCTACCTAGAAACCACGGGGATTGTGGAAGAATTTCCCCTCCCCCGCCAAACTTGCGGGACTTGGTACCCAGAGTGACCATTCACTGGAAGATGCTAGTAAGGAAGGGGGTGCCCCCTGACGGGGCCTTTAAATATGAGAAGCTCAAGAGGAACAACCTTACCAAGGGGCCATGAGCACAGACCAAGCACCAGGGTGCTGGAACATATAAGCCCGATAACCTACTGTGCCGAAGGGCCCAAGGGCTCGGTATATAAGTGACATCATCTA
Organism: Gastrophryne carolinensis; assembly: GCA_027917425.1. Classification (NCBI taxonomy): domain Eukaryota; kingdom Metazoa; phylum Chordata; class Amphibia; order Anura; family Microhylidae; genus Gastrophryne; species Gastrophryne carolinensis. The sequence goes on from CM051238.1 coordinate 41,505,715, forward strand.
GACGGGCCACCAACGGGCCCACCAGCTGCCATCCCACCGGTGGAGGTAAGGCGCCAGTAAAGGGGGGCAGAGCCCCTTGTCACCAGGAGTCCCCTTCTTGCCAGAGAAGAAGGCTTCAAGCCTGAACCGAATCCCAGGAATGGGGGATAGCGGACAAGGGACCATGAGGGATTGAGGTGACTGATCAACCATCCAGTAGCTCCCAGGGGACACTGCCGGCCGACCAATCCACTCGGCCTGATGCAGAGACTGGGGAGAAAGGAAGACGACCCGGTAGGTCCTAACGCAGACGCCCCCCCCCAGGCGTGTCAGAAACATCACCCCCATTCGCGCCATGGCGAGTAGCCTGGGAACGAAAGAGAGGCCCCAAATAATGCCTCAATCCGCAGGGCTGGTCCTGCAACACTATCTAGAAATGTTCTTGGTGTCCAGCAGACCCAAGGGAAACTAAGAAGATCTAGTACTTCACAAGAGGCCGAAAGCCCCCCTCCGCGCAGGGGGCCCGTGACCCAAGACAGAGGTGTCATATAGGGACTACCTGTGAAGGTAGACTTGCCAAGCCTGCCATAGGCCAACGCGGCCCAGACTGCCTGTTGAGGGGGGAGGAAGGATAATATAGAGGCCATAGCCCCATACCGTTAAGGGCAACCTGTAAGTAAGCCCAAACACTGTAGGCCCAGTCCGGCCTGCGCCAATACTTGAAGGAAAGGCAGGGACTAGAAGCACCCTGACAATCACTGAGGGGGACCGCCCAGCAAAAGCCATCCTGTGTCCAGGGGAATTACATCCTGGAACCACCAGAAGGAGAAGGTATATTCCTGGATAGGAGACAGCTGCTGCAGCAGTCCCCTCGCCCAGAAGGGCGAGGGCGCCCCTTCATGCTTGAGAGGTCTTGGCAGATTTGGACTTAGTCCTGCCAGAAGGCCCAGGGCGCTGCCTGCCCACCCCATGGTGGAAATCCACACCGAACAGTTGGAAGCACACCTCAGATTCGCTTTTGACACAAACGTAGGGAGGTGGAGGGGTGACTCTGCCTCTTGGAGGCCGGAGCGGCCTTCTGCGCAAGGGTGCTTTACCCTTTTTACCAAAAAGGTCCAAGCGGGCCCCAAATAACCGCCGTCCTCTGAAGGGAAGGCAAGTGAGAGCCTTTTTCGTAGCTTCGTCAGCACCCCACTGTCGCAGCCAGACCAGGCAGCGAATAGCTACCGCAAGGGCTGAGGTTCTAGCACACATCTTAATGGTGTCATCCAGTGCTGATAGAATAAACTTCACAAACGCTTCACAGTCTGATAGCGCATTAAACACCCCCCAAGGGAGGTCCTCAGGGCGGTGATCTAGTATTTTTCTGACAAGAGTCCTGGCGGCCACCGCAGTGATGGCCGCGGCACAAACCGGGCGCAGAGCCGTCCCAGCACACGAGAAGGCGCGTGAAGCCAGTCTGTCAATGCGCTGGTCCTCGGCATCCCGAAGGGTACGGTAAAAAGGAGCAGTCATAAAAGGGGGGTTTGTGACCCCTATAACCGGTGCGTCCACCACCAGGGGAGCTGACCATAAATTAACCACATCAGGAGGGAAAGGGTATTTCCATTCCCAGACCCCTGGAACCCCTTTAAGCTTACAAGGCGATTCCCATTCTTGGGATATAAGATTCTGGAAATGTTCCTGTTCTAGGAACTCCAAGCGCGGCGGCGCTGTATGGAAACTCTCCCTCTTAGGCTTGGGGATCTCCCCAGGTGGGGAGATTGACAAAACCTCAAAAATCTTAATAAGAATTTCATCTGTGTCACACAGACCCCAGGAACCGGGCTCAGAATCATCGCCGTTCGAGGAGCCCGAATCTGAGAATAGCTTACCTTCCTCAGAAGGGTCAGGGTCCTGCATATCAGCAGAGTCATCGGTATAGTCAGGAACCGGGGAGCCAGGAGGCGTCAGGGACCGCTTTTTACCAGGGCCCATACGCTCCGCCAATCCAGAAAGCACCTGCTCCGCCGTGGGCAACGCGCGTGGCACTGATTGCAGGTCATCCCCGCTCGAGTGGGACTCGTCATGAGTGATATTTGGGAGCGGGGAGACGGGAGTAAGGAAGGGAGGTTCCTCTGTTAGCAAACCTGCCTGTTCTGCACACTGTCCGCAGACCCGTGCCCTGTCAGCCTCAGCCTGGGGCTGACCACACACTGCACAGTCGGTCATGTCCCGGAGGGACCCCGGTTACATAATTCTGAAATGCCTCCATATGGTGATTATTAAGCAGTATGACCGCAGGGATTTATGCAATAGGCAACCCTGGATGCCCCAAAAACCCGCTAGTAATGTGGGAGAATTTGTAAGGTGGACCCGCTGTAATATATGTTAGACCGGGGGAAGGCACCGAAGTCTTGGCGTCTGAAAGACATAATGGGACAAGAGGGGTGGAGTCAGTGCCATGCGCAGCCTGAAGACATAGAACCATGCCGCCCCGGAGGGCACTTACATGACCAAGGGAGGAGGCGAACCACACCACGCGCGTGAAGATAGAGAAAATGGCGCCAGCGAACCTCGAGGGGTGGGCCAGGCCGGGCTGTGACGAGAAGCGCATCATGCCGAGTCTCCGCCTCCCCCAAAGAGCGCGAAGCTCTAACCAACGGCAAAACGTAGAAAGCTGAGAATAAGGCGTACTTCTAAAAGCTGACACGCTGGAATGATGCTGCCGACTAGGCAGATTGTTAATGAAAAGACGGCTCGCACTGTATAACAAGGCGCGACACTGACCCCAAGAATAAAAAACCAAGGTCTAAAAGTGAAGTTAGCACTAGGGCTGCCACACATACCCCCCCCTCTTTTCCCCCCGAGTTACGGGAGGAAGCGAGGGGGAAGAGGACGGTGTCCATGGACTAAGTCTGTGAGTGGCACGGGCAAGATTGCGGGAGGGGCATCCACCAGAGGCTCACCATCGGCCTGACCGCCTACCCTATGGAGGGGGATTGCGGTGGAGCATGGCTCCAGTCAGCACACCAGGTGCTGCCTACCTTCACCCAACCCGCGCAGCCTAGGCTGGGAGGCATATTTCTTCTGAAGAGGACGGGTGGAAATAGTCCCACAGGACCTTGGGCCGTAAGGCCCGCTCGCCTGCGAGAGCGTGATACTTCATGTCTTCGCAGTTCCAGCACTGCAGAGAAATCTGGGGATTTGTGGGAGGTCCTTCGGTATATGTAGGGCCGGGAGGAGCTTGTTTTCTACATGTCTGCAGTGCACGGCGCCTGAGGCGGAGGATTACCCACATGTTATTACTATCCTGGAGCAGGACGTGCTGTATGCTTAGAATAATATTGTACTGGCACTGTCAATAAATCAAAGCTTAGTAGATTTCTCCCCTAAAGCCCCACTCTGGCAATCGGTGATATAAGCTATCTGAGAGGGCTTAACCCCTTGCAGATGTTGCACACCTGAACTGCATGAGGAAGGCCATCTTGCTAAACACCTGACAGACCTGCTTCTGAAAGACCCAATCCCACAGTAAAAATTGCCTTAAATCTCTAACCAACCATCCCTTAAATCTAGCCAGAGGTAAAAAGCCATCAGCTGTAAAGACTCATCATTTCTCTACTCACATCAGATCTCTTGGATACATTGTTTTAACCCTTCAAGTGCCAAGCATGTGAAATTCACGTGACTGCTTCTCATAACGTTAAGTAGCATCCATGTGAAATGCAGCCCAACACATGGTAAACAGTAAAAAAGAAAAAAAAAAATATTTTTTCTCCGTGTAATGGGAAGGAGTGGAGCTTTTACATACAATATGATGTTCTTGAAAAAACCTACTTTTTAAAAAAGCGACACACAAAAATATATATTCTCTTTTTTACATATTTCACCCAAAAAATACAATTCTGTGATTACTCACCTGTAGAATTGGTATTATGAGTATACAGTATGTCCTGCTCCGAATCTAATATTTACAGTTGGGATATACTCCGCCAGATGGCGCTGGACTGCAGAGACATTGATAATAGGCTCCTCCCGGCCCCTCAAATACCCAGGGACCTCCCACAAATCCCCAGCATTTAAAAGCAGTTAAGCAGTTAAGGAGAAGCCGGGAGAATTAAACAATCCAAACTATCAACTATAACAATGATAACAATCACCATACAGGGGATCCAAGAAAATGCAAACCAAGGGTGGGTTGGAGCAGGACGTACTGTATACTAATTATACCAATTCTACAGGTGAGTAATCACAGAATTGTATTATTCTTAGTATACAGTACGTCCTGCTCCAAATCTAATACTTACAGTTGGGACATCCAATAGCAGTGTCCATAAAGTAGGGTGGGATCCCCAAGAAAAATCAGCAGCAGGCAGTTTAAACCACTGCCGCCTGCAGAACCTTTCGGCCAAAAACAGCGTCAGCTAAGGCCCTAACATCAACCTTGCAAAACTTTGAAAAGGTATGAACAGAAGACCAAGTAGCAGCCTTGCAAACTTGTTCAACAGAAGCCTGGTGCTGAAAAGCCCAAGAGGCACCAATAGCACGAGTGGAATGAGCAGTAAGGCGGAAGGGAGGATTCTTCCCCTTAGCAGAGTAGGCCTGAATCACAGCCTGACGAATCCACTTGCTGATAGTAGACTTGGCAGGAGCCAAACCCTTCCTAGGACCAGAAGGGACCACAAAAAGAGCATCAGTTTTCCTGAAAGGTGCAGTAGCCACCAGATAGTGCTTCAGACACCTAACCACATCCAAAGAGTGCAAAACTCTCTCCTTAGAGAGCTTCAGACACCTAACCACATCCAAAGAGTGCAAAACTCTCTCCTTAGCATTGCTAGGATTAGGGCACAAAGAAGGAAGAACAATATCCTGATTCAAATGAAAGGCAGACACTACCTTAGGCAGAAAAATACAATTCTGTGAAATACTCACCTGTAGAATTGGTATTATTTGTATACAGTACGTCCTGCTCCAGATATAGTACTTACACTTGGGTTATCCTCCGCCAGATGGCGCTGCACTGCAGAGACATGCAAAACAGGCTCCCCCCGGCCCCTCAAATACCCGGGGACCTCCCACAAATCCCCAGCATTGAAAAGCAGTGAACAAGAAGCCGGGAGAATTTAACCACCAAAACTGGTAACTATAAAAATGATAACAATCAGGGTGGGGTGGAGCAGGACGTACTGTATACAAATAATACCAATTCTACAGGTGAGTATTTCACAGAATTGTATTATTCTTAATATACAGTACGTCCTGCTCCAGATATAGTACTTACACTTGGGACATCCAATAGCAGTGTCCATAAAGTATGGTGGGATCCCCAACAAAAAAGGCAACAGCAGACAGTTAAAACCACTGTCACCTGCAAAATCTTGCGGCCAAGACAGCATGAGCTGAGGCCCTAACATCAACCTTGTAAAACTTTGAAAAGGTATGAACAGAAGACCAAGTAGCGGCATAGCAAACTTGTTCAACAGAAGCCTGGCGCTGAAAAGCCCAAGAGGCACCAAAAGCACGAGTAGAATAAGAAGTAAGGCGAAAGGGAAGGTTCTTCCCCTTAGTGGAATAGGCCTGAGTAACAGCCTGACGAATCCATTCGCTAACCGTAGACTTGGCAGAAGCCAAAAAAACTTTTCCTAGGACCAGAAGGAACCATCCCATCCAAGTAATGACCAGGCCCAACGCCGCCTAGCCCCCCGAGATCAGACGAGATCGGGCACATTCAGGATGGAGTGGCCGTAGGCCCAAAGGAGCATCAGTTCTCCTAAAAGACACAGTGACTACCAAGGAAAACCTTCCAACACCTGTCCAAGGAATGCAGAACCCTTTCCTCAGCATTGCTAGGAATAAGGCACAGAAGGAAGAACAATATCTTGAATCAATGAACATAAGACACCACCTTAGGTAGAAAGTCCGGCTTAAAGCGGAACACCACCTTATCCTGGTGTATCTCCAAGAATGGGGGCTAGATAGACAGAGCCGCCAGCTCAGACACACGTCTGACCGAAGTAACAGCCACCAGAAGGACAACCTTGAGGGTAAGAACAGCCAGACAGCATCCTGAATAGGTCCAAAGGGAACACCCCGCAAGGCAGACAGAATCAAGTTCAAATCCTAAACAGGGACCATAGGATTATGTGGGGGACGCACATGAGTAACCCCCTGAAAGAAAGTCTTAACCAAGGAAAACTGAGCAAAAGACTTCTAAAGGAAGGCGGACAGGGCAGAACCTGACACTTCAGAGTTGGAGACCCAACTCCAACCCATGCTGTAATAACTCTAGAACCCTGGGAACAGAGAACGCCCGACAGGGAAGAGACCTAGACTCACACCAATCAATATGGGTACGCCATACCCTATAATAGATGGAAGAAGAAGAAGCTTGCTCCTAGTCTTCCCATAGTCTCAATCACTGAGACAGATAAGCCTGTATCCATCAAGATGGATGTTTCAGCAGTCAGGCCGTCAAGGCCAGAGTCTGTAGATTGGGGTGACGTAAAGAGGCCCTGAGTGAGCAGAGCTGGCCGAACGTACAGATCTACTGCCCTCTGTACCACGTCTGCGAACCACACTCTACTTGGTCACCCGGGGGCCACCAGAATCACTGGTCCCCCCTTCCAGAGCAATCTTGCGCAGAACCCTGCCTAGCAGGGGGAATGGAGAAAAGACATACAGAACAGAATGTCCTACCATGACGTTACTAAGGCATCATGACCACGGCCAGAGGATCCTGGGACAGGGAAACAAGGGCCGGGAGCTTGTGATAGTGACGGGACACAAACAGATCCACAACTGGTTGGACCCCATAGTGACACAGGGATTAGCACATCCTGTCGCAAAGGGACCACCACAGGAGCGAATACCACTGATATGCAGGGAACATTGTCCTCCACCCAGATCAGGATCAGAGACACTTCCTGGAGGACCCTCCTGCTCCGGGTCCCTCCCAGATGATTAATGTAGGCCACTGTCGTCAGACAGACCGAGCGCCCCCGAACAGGCGGGAACCGAAGAGGAGTAGTCCAGCGAGTTAGAACTAACCTGAACGCTCACTGTTTCAAACATTGATGGGTGTATGGACCCCCCCAAGGGCCCCACCTCCCCTGGAACCGCAGGGAGTTTCAGAAGAACCCCCCCCCCCCCCCCTCAACCTGATAGATTGGCATCCATGGTGACCGTCTCCAGGAAGGGGCAAGAAGGGAACTGCCCCCCGACAGGTTCCTTGAGTTCATCCACTCCAAGAGGGACCTCCTTACCAGGGGGCAAGGCACACAGACCCTGCTCCAGGGATGCTGGATCCTTGTCCTGTACTAACAATAGGAAAAGTTGCAGAAGGGCCCAAGGGGGACGGAGCATAAGGGACCTCTTCGGGGCAAGACACCAACGGGCCCACCAGCTGCATCCCCTGCCTGGTGGAGTGACGGGGACAGCTATGAAGGACTGAGCCCATGCAACCAGAATGTCCACTTTATTGCTGAGGAAGGAAGATTCTTGCCTGAACCGTATCCAGATCCATTCCTAGGAATGGAGTTACCAATGAAGGGGACAATGAGGACTCGGGGTGATTGATCACCCATCCAATGACTCCCAATGGACACCACCAGCCGAGTATCCAACTTAGCCTGACGTAGAGACTGGGAAGTGATAAGGACGTCCAGGTAGGTCATTGCGCAGATGCCCCTTGGTCTCAACAGAGACATCACCCCCGTCAGGACCTTGGTGAGCACTCTGGGAGCTGAAGAGGGCCAGATAACAAGGCCACAAATTAGCAGTGTTGGACTTCCAACGCGAACCTGAAGACCCTCGGGGTCCAGAAGACACAGGGATGTGAAAATAAGCATCTTTTATCTCCACAGACAGCAAGAAGCCCCCAGGGCGCAAGGAGCTGATGGCCCATCTCAGAGTATCCATGCAGAAACTGCCTGTAATTGACGAATTGCCAAAAATCTGTGAATCCAGAATGGGTCAGACAGACCCATCCTTTTGGGGAACTGTGGAAAGGTTGGTGTAGCGGCCCCTGCCTCTGCCTGTTAAGGGCAATCTGCAAGAGACCCCCAGACCCTGCAGGCCTTGCATGGCCTGCACCAGCACCTGAACAGAGGCAGGGACCAGGAGTACCCGGAACCTGATAATCTTGGGGGAGGCAGCGCAGCAAACTCTATCTTGTGTCCGGAGGACACTACCTCCTGAATTCACCAGCATGAGGTGTGATGCCTCCTGACAAGAGCAAGGTGCCGCAGCCGTTCCCTCACCCTGACGGGCGAGGGCGCCCCATCGTGCTTGAGGGGACTTGGTGGAAGATTTGGGCTTAGCCCCCCCGGAGGAGCCAGGTCGTAGTCTGCTGCTCCTGGGGCAGGAATCTGCGCGAGCCCCCGCGAAGGACACCCCTGGTTCTTGTTTAACACTATGGTAGGGGGTAGAAGGGGTGCCCTGGCCCCGAAGGGGTGCCCTGGCCCCGAAGGGGCCGAGACAGCCGCCTGCGTAGGGGTAACTTACCCTTCTTACCAATCAGGTCTAGACGGGCCCCAAACCCCACTGTCGCAGCCAGACCAAGCGACGTATAGCCACAACAAGGGCAGAAGTTCTTGCACACATTCTAATGGTGTCATCCAGTGCTAATAGAATAAATTTTACAAACACATCAAAACTGGAGAGTGCATTAAACACATCCCAAGGGAGATCATCAGGGGGACGATCAAGCATTTTTCTGACGAGGGTTCTAGCGGCCACGGCAGTAATGGCAGGGGCACAGACCGGGCGCAGCGCCGTCCCCGCACATGCAAAGGCGTGGGAGGCCAGCAGGTCAATGCGCCGGTCCTCAGCATCCCGAAGGGTAGCATAAGCAGCATAAGCAGGGGCTGTAATAAAGGGGGGGTTAGGAAGCCCTATGATCGGGGCATCCACCTCGGGGGGGGGGGGGGGGGATGACCAACATTTAACCACCTCAGGAGGAAAAGGATACTTCCTATCCCAATCCCCTGGGAAGTTTACTGGGGCACTCCCATTCCTTGAGCACAAGGGTATGGAAATGTGCCTGCTCTAGAAATTCCAAACGTGCAGTTGCTGTATGGAAACAATCCCCTCTTTGCCTGGGAGCCTCGCCAGGGAGAGAGATAGACAGAACCTCAAAGATCTGGATCAATAACCTGTCAGTGTCATCCTGGGCCCAGGGTTCAGGGCCTGAGATTTCATGACCCTTAGGTCTCTCATCAGATGAGCCTGAGTCAGAAAAGAGCTCTCCTTCATCAGAAGGGGTATAGCCACACAGATTCATAAACTCCTCAGATCCCATAGGGAAAACAGTAACATTAGGCATCAAGTGCCGCTTCTTACCAAGGCCCTTACGCGCTAAAGACCTTGCAATAATCTGATCAGCCGTAGGCAGTCTATGAGACAAATCAGGCTTAGAATCCCCACTTGTGTGCGACTCAGCAGGAGTGAGATTTAAGCCTGGGGAAGTAGGCGAAGTGAAACGAGGTGCAGCCACTGGCAGGCCAGAATGCAAGGCCAGCGCTTGCTCAGCACAGGGTACGCAGGCCCGTGCCCTGTCAGCGTCAGCATGGGGTTGTCCAAACGCCATGCACAGCCGGTCTTGTCCCAAGGTGACCCCGGTCACATTATCCTGAGATGCCTCCATATGGTGATTTTTATAGGCACAATATGCCAGTAGGGATTGACGCTAATAAGCAACCCTGGATGCCCCAATGACCCGCTAGGGAAGTGGGAGAATTTTACAAGGCCCGACTATCAATTACACCGGGCCGGGAGAAGCCAACGGATTCAGCCGTCTGAAAAACACAATGAGAAGAAAATGGTGTCAGAACCGAAACACTACAATGAGTATAAAGCCGCCCGCGAGGGCACTTACGGACCACGGTAAGCAAGAACGTCACACGCGCACAGACAAAATGGTACCAAGAACCTCGAAGGGCGCGCCATGATGCGGAGCGCGCCAGGCCCCGCCCTCCCGATGAGCGCGAAGTCCAACCAGCAGCCAATGAGGAAACAGAGGTGTCTGAGGTAACGCTCCCGCCCGGCGCGGAACATCCAATGAAGGAAAAAGCGCGCGCGGCGCCGGCAGTTATACGTTAGTAAAAATACAAATCAGCGCGGCGGCTGACACCATATATACAAGTCCAAAGACATTACAAAGGCCATATGCATGTAATCACAATACACTGACACCAAACACACCCCCCCCTTCTTTCCCCCCGAGCTACGGGGGGAACGAGGGAGGATGGCGGCCCTTTGTACAGGGCCCACCGCTACACGGGGCAATAATGCGGGAGGGGCATCCCATAGAGGCTGACCATCAGCCTATACTGCCTACCCTTTGGTGGGGGGACTGCGGAGGAGCAACGCTCCATAAGCACGCATGGTGCTGCCTACCTTCACCCGACCAGCGCAGCCCAGGCTGGGAGGCACATCACAAAGAGGACGGGTGGGAATAGTCCAACAGGGCCGCAGGCTTTAATAGCCCCGCTCACCTGCGAGAGAGTGATACTTCATGTCTTCGCAGTCAGCACTTCAGAGAAATCTGGGGATTTGTGGGAGGTCACCGGGTATTTGAGGGGCCGGGAGGAGCCTGTTTTGCATGTCTCTGCAGTGCAGCGCCATCTGGCGGAGGATAACCCAAGTGTGAGTACTATATCTGGAGCAGGACGTACTGTATACTAAGAATATCAGGTTTGAAACGAAACACCACCTTGTCCTGGTGCCTCTCATAGTAGGGAGGCTGAATGGACAGCGCCGCCAACTCAGACACACGCCTGACAGAAGTGATAGCCACCAGAAACACAACCTTGAGCGTAAGAATGGCCAAGGCAGCATCCTGCACAGGTTCAAAGGGAGCACCCTGCAAGGCTGACAGAACCAAGTTCAAATCTCAAACAGGCACCATAGGTTTACGTGGGGGACGCACATGAGTGACCCCCTGGAAAAAAGTCCTGATCAGAGGGTGCTGAGCAAAGGACTTCTGGAAAAAAATAGCCAGGGCAGAAACCTGACCCTTCAGAGTACTGAGTTGGAGCCCCATCTCCAACTCATGCTGCAGGAACTCCAGAATCCTGGGAATAGAGAACACACGACAGGAAAGAGACCTAGACTCACACCAGTCAATGTAGGCACGCCAAACCCTGTAATAAATGGAAGAGGAAGACTTTTTCCTAGCTTTAATCAAAGTATCCACAACTGAGGAAGACAGCCCCTTCTCCATCAAGATGGAGGTTTCAGCAGCCAAGCCGTCAAAGCCAGAGTTTGTAAATTGGGATGGCGTTGTGAGCCCTGAGTAATCAGATCTGGCACCAAGGGCAGAGCGTATTGATCTACTGCCAGCTGTACTACGTCTGCGAACCACACTCTTCTTGGCCACCTGGGGGCCACCAGAATTGCTGGCACCCCTTCCAGAACAATCTTGGGCAGAACCCTGCCCAGCAGGGGAATTGGGGGGAAGACATACAGGAACTGAAAGTCCTTCCATGACATTGCTAGCGAATCCGAGGTCAGGGCCAGAGAGACAAAAGCTGGAAGCTTGTGATTGTAGCGGGACGCAAACAGATCCACATCTGGTTGGCCCCAACGGTGACACAAAGATTGAAACACCCTGCTGCATAGGGACCATTCTCCCTGGCGAGAGGTCCCCCTGCTCAGAGAGTCTGCCAGGTGATTTTCCACCCCCGGGATGTACACAGCTGAAATGCAGGGGACATTGGCCTCTGCCCAAGTCAGGATCAGAGACGCTTCCTGGAGGGCCCCCTTGCTCCGGGTCCCTCCCTGATGATTGATGTAGGCAACTGCCGTCTGGTTGTCCGAGCGCACCTGAACAGTCAGGCCCTGAAGATGAGTAGTCAAGCGAGCCAGAACTAACCTGATCGCTCGCAGCTCCAAGACATTGATAGGTGTGTGGGCCTCCCCCGGAACCGCAGGGACTTCCAGAAACCCCCCCAACCTGACAGACTGGCATCCGTGGTGATCGTCTCCCAGGAAGGGGCAAGAAAGGATCTGCCCCTCAACAGGTTCCTTGAGTCCATCCACCACAAGAGGGACCTCCTGACCAGGGGGGAGAGCACACAGACCCTGTCCAGGGACGCTGGGTCCTTGTCCCATACAGACAATAGGTGAAGTTGCAGAGGCCTCAAGTGGAACTGAGCATAAGGGACCGCTTCGAAGCACGCCACCATCAGGCCCACCAGCTGCATCCCCTGCCTGATGGAGGGATGGGGACAAGCTAGGAGGGACTGAGCCTGTGCGATCAGACTGTCCACCTTCTGCTGAGGAAGGAAGATCCTTGCCTGAACTGTATCCAGATTGATTCCTAGGAATGGAGTTACCAAGGAAGGGGACAGTGAGGACTTGGGGTGGTTAATCACCCATCGAAATGACTCCAGAGTGGACACCACCAGCTGAGTATCCAATTCTGCCTGATGTAGAGACTGGGAAGTGATGAGGATGTCGTCCAGATAGGGAAGCACGCGGACGCCCTGACATCTGAGCAGAGACCTCACGCCAGCCAGCACCTTGGTGAACACCCTGGGAGCTGAAGTGAGGCCGAAGGGCAAGGCCACAAATTGGTAGTGTTGATCCATCAGAGCGAACCTGAGGAACCTTTGATGACCTGGGAACACAGGAATATGAAGGTAAGCATCTTTGATGTCCACAGAAGTCATGAAATTCCCTTGGCGCAGGGAACTGATGGCAGAGCGCAGAGTCTCCATGCGAAAGCGCCTGCCCCTGACAAACTTGTTGAGAATCTTTAAAGTCCATGATGGGCCTGACAGAACCATCCTTTTTGGGTACTGTAAATAGGTTGGAATAAAAGCCCTTGCCTTTTTCTCTAAAAGGGACCTGGCAGAAGACCCCCAGCTCCAGGAGGCCTTGCACTGCTTGCACTAGCTCCTGAGCTGACACAGGGTCCTGAGGAATCCGGGACCTGATGAATCTTGGAGGGGGATCGGCAGCAAACTCCAACTAGTAACCGGAGGACACTACCTCCTGAATCCACCGGTCTGAGACATGAAGCCTCCAGACGTGAGCGAAGTACTGCAGCCGTCCCCCCACCCGGATGGGTGAGGGCGCCCCATCATGCCTGAGGGGGCTTGGGAGAGGATTTAGCTTTGGGACCCCAGGAGGAGCCAGGACTTCCACGTCCTCTGCCTCTACCCCAGAAATCTCCCCGGGCCCCAGGGAAAGACACCCCCCTTCCCTGTCTTGCACCACGGTAAGGGGAGGAGAAGGAACCCTGACCCCGAAAGGGCCGAGGTTGCCGCCTGCGCTGGGGTAACCTGCCTCCCTTAGCAAAAAGGTCCAGGCGGTCTTCAAACAGACGCAGTGCTTTAAAGGGAAACCCAGTGAGGGCCTTCTTTGCAGCCTTGTCAGCAGCCCACTGGCGCAGCCAAACCGAGCGGCGTATAGCCACCACGAGGGCAGACGTTCTGGCACACATTCTGATGGTGTCATCCAATGCTAATCGGACAAAATTTACAAAAACATCACAACTGGAGAGTGCATTAAACACCTCACAAGGCAAATCATCAGGGGCACTATCAAGCATATTTCTGATAAGGATTCTAGTGGCCACAGCAGTAATGGCAGAGGCATAGACCGGGCGCAGCGCCGTCCCCGCACATGCAAAGGCATGGGATGCCAGCTGATCAATACGCCGGTCTTCAGCATCCCGCAGGGTAGTAGAATCAGGGGAATGCATGACAGAGGTGTTAGATAGCCCTAGGATAGGGGCATCCACCTCAGGGGGGGGGGGGGGGGATGACCAACATTTAACCACCTCAGCAGGAAAGGGATACTTCCTATCCCAACTCTTTGGAACCCCGGGAAGTTTACTGGGGTGCTCCCATTCCTTGAGCACAAGGTTATGGAAATGTGCTTGATCTGGAAATTCTAAACGTGATCTTGCTGTATGGAAAAGCTCCCCTCTTTGCCTGGGAGCCTCAACAGGGAGAGAGATAGACAGAAGCTCAAAAATCTGGGTCAATAATCTGTCAGTGTCATCCGGGGCCCAGGGGTCAGAGCCAAAATCGTCATGACCCCTTGGTCTCTCATCAGATGAGCCTGAATCAGAAAAGAGCTCCCCTTCATCAGACGGAGTATAGCCACACAGATTCCAAAACTCCTCAGTTCCCATAGGGAAAACAGTGACATTAGGCGTCAAGTGCCGCTTCTTAGCAGGGGCCTCACGCGCTAAATACTTCGCAATAATCTGTTCAACAGTAGCCAGTCTAGAAGACACATCAGGCTGAGAATCCCCACTAGTATGCAACTCAGCAGGAGTGAGATTTAAGCTTGGGGGAGTAGGTGAAGTGAAACGAGGTGCAGCCACTGGCAGGCCAGATTGCAATGCAAGCACCTGCTCAGCACAGGGTACACAGACCCGCGCCTTGTCAGCGTCAGCATGAGGCTGCCCACACGCTACACACAGCGGGTCTTGTCCCAAAGGGACCCCGGTAACATTATCCTGGGATGCCTCCATATGGTGATTATAGCAGCGCTATACGCTGATAGGAAATAACGCTATATAGCAACCCTGGATGCCCCAATAACCCGCTAGGGACATGGGGGTATAATTTTTACAAGGCCTACAAGTAATATACTAAAAACAGGGCCGGGAGAAGCCAAGAAGGGTTCGTCCCACCTGAAAGACATAAGCAGACAAGACCTTAAGTACAGATAAAGCCGCCCGCTAGGGCACTTACGGACCGCGGTAGGTAGGAGTCCGTCGGGCATAGGCCAACCAAGTCAGAAAAGATGGCGTCGGTATACCTCGAGGGGCGGGCCAGTAATAGCGATGACGCGGAACGCGCCAGAGACGAGCCCCGCCCCCCCCCGAAGAGCGCAAAGCCAGAAAGGCCAACAGTCAATGATGGCGCACCCGCTCCTGAAGTAATGCCGCCGCCAAGTGCGGAACCAAGTCAGCGCGCGGCGGCGGCGGTAAATTTAAAAGCAATAAAGACAAGGCAGCGCAGCGGCAGACACAAGAATAAAGACATGTGAAAAGTGAAAGCACAGACTGCATAACATACATATCTATACACATACACCCCCCCCCCCCTCTTTTCCCCCGAAGACTACAAGGAGGATGAGGGAGGACGGCGGCCACTTAAATAGGGCCCACCGATAGGCAGGGGCAATAGTGCGGGAGGGGCATCCCATAGAGGCTCACCATAAGCCTGAACCGCCTACCCTTTGGTGGGGGATTGCGGTGGAGCAGCGCTCCTAAGCACCAAAGGCGGTGCTGCCTACCTTCACCCGACCAGCGCAGCCAAGGCTGGGAGGCATATTACTAGTGGAACGGGTGGGAATAGTCCTACAGGGCCGCAGGTTAATAACCCCGCTCACCTGCGAGCAGAGAGCCAATTTCTCGATCTTCGCAGCCAGACTGCAGAGAAATTCTGGGGATTTGTGGGAGGTCCCAGGGTATTTAAGGGGCCGGGAGGAGCATATTTTCGATGTCTCTGCAGTCCAGCGCCATCTGGCGGAGTATATACCAACTGTAAGTATTAGATTTGGAGCAGGACGTACTGTATACTAAGAATATATTAAGAAAACATGACAAAAAATACATTTCAGATTCAAGCCCAAACTTTGCTGAAAAAAAAAACAACATACAATTGTCCTGGAAATTCCTGCAAAAATCACAGTTAAACATAAATCTCTAAGTAGGCTGACACTGAAAGGATTAAAATATTAAAGTGGACCAACACCGAGAGGTGATCGGCCCGGAAATCTATAAGATTCCCGGGCCGATCACCTCCCACCCCGCGGGACATCCGAGATCGGGATGTCCCGCGGGGTGAAACCCCCCCAGACACCCCAAATCGCTTACCTGATCTTCAGCGGCGGCCGGCCGCCTCCCTCGCGCCCCTGTAGGCGTGCGCGCGCCCGCGCCGGCCGTCTGCGAATGGCCGGCGGGGGCGCGCGCGCGCCGAAAGTGACGCGAGGGAGGCGGCGGCAGCCGCTTGGACGTTCCTGATCCCCGCCTGGACGTTGGCGGGGATTGGACCGTCCAGTCACGTGGCAGCGGGGACAGGTAAGATTTTGGGGCTTTCTGGGGGGTTTCACACAGCGGGGCACCCCCGATCGGGGTGCCCCGCCGAAGTGGACCAAAACCCAGGATAGTCAAAATCCTGGGTGTTGGTCCACTTTAATTTAAACAAAAAGATGCTTCTCACCTGGGGGTAAGGGCAGAACATGGACCTCAAGAAGTCATAAACTTGCTGGTACAGATAGACTCCTCCTTCCTGGGTTTCTAAAGGGGGGCTTTCATATGAAGAACATCTACAAATAAAAGAAAATGTAATTGAAAAGCGAAAACTGTGTGGAGTGTGGAGGAGGCAGACACCTACATAAGGCAACAGACATAGGCGGCACCCGGCATCACTTGCTTCCTTTGACTGTGTGTGGCCTGCATGTGCCGAGGACTTGTGGTAAAGGTCAGAAAACCACGTGGAACGGCAGGGTTCACACAGTGGGGCATCGCAGTTCAGGATGCTCCGGAGAGAGGGAAACAGCTGGCCCTGGAGTCTCTAGGATGCCCTGAGGAGAGGGTATAAGCTGGTGCTGAAGTCTCTGGGATGCCCCAGGGAGAGGGTATCATCTGGTGCTGAAGTCTCTATCCCAGAGACTTCAGCACCCCAGGGGCACCCCGCCCCAGGGAGAGGAAATCAGCCAGCCCTGGAATCTCTGGGATGCCCAAGGGTAAGGAAATCAGCTGTCTCTGGAGTCTCATAGACTCCAGGGCCAGTTTTGGTTCACTTTAAGTCAGACAGGATGCCCTCTCTTTTTGTCAGCACACAGCTGCTCCTGGAAGTACAAACAAGGCTAACAGTAATGGCACAACCCCTGAGTTCCTTTGTCATAGACTACCAATGATATGCTTTGAATTGTGGTCTATAAATCTGAGCCAGCACAGCCTTCCTCCATTTTCCCCTCCTCCTCCCATCCACCCTTGGATGTAGACCTAATTAGCATATGAATAGCCATGTGTAATTAGCTATTCAATCACCACACCTAATTATTACTACAATCATCGCTGCTATCATTTGAATCGCCTGTGGCTGTCTGTGTGCTTGTGGTTCTGATTATGTGAAACAATCACAGCTTTGGTACAAGGCAATAGAGCCTGCACCCCCTCCCTATTACCAGAGTAATAATAAAATAAACTTTCACCTTGTGTTCCTCATGTTCTCTGTGATGGGAGTGGCAGAGCTAGGGTATATAAGCACGCTGTGTGCATTGCATTGGAGTGGGCTGGCATTGACTGCCATTGTAGAGAGCTCCTTTCTAGTCTATCACTAAGCGATTGAAAATTGAATTTTTGGTTTAGATGGAGGGGGGGGGGGTGCTAGAGGCAGGAAGGAAGAAAATACCATTTTGTGAATACTCACCTTGTAAAATGGGTATTATAAGTATGTCACACACCCCGCTTCAAGAATCCATAACATGTGGGTAGTATCGACCTGAAGAGGGCGTTCCTGCAGAGATGATAGCAAAAGAAAGCCCCTCCCTGATCCATAAATACCTGGGACCTCCCACTCATCACCCAGTATACAAAAGCAGTAAGGTAAGGGACCAGGAAGAGGCAAATATAAACCACAATCACGCAAAGTTCACAAAATAGAGGATCCTGAATACAGAAAGGGCGGGTGAAGCGGGGTGTGTGACATACTTATAATACCCATTTTACAAGGTGAGTATTCACAAAATGGTATTATTCTAAGTATGTCACACACCCCGCTTCAAGAATCCATAACATGTGGGACATCCAACAGCAGTGTCCATAACAAGGGCGGGGATCCAAAACTAGGCAACAATGCACAACTTTAAACCACTACAGCTTGCAAAACTTTGCGGCCAAAAACAGCATCCGCTGAAGCCCGAACATCAACCTTGTAAAACTTGGAAAAAGTGTGAACAGAAGACCAGGTAGCGGCCTTACAAACTTGCTCAACAGAAGCCTGGTGCTGAAAAGCCCAGGACGCACCAACTGCACGAGTAGAATGAGCAGTAACACGAAAAGGGGGACTCCTCCCCTTGGTAGAATAGGCCCCAATGATGGCCTGACGAATCCATTTACTAATGGAAGATTTGGCAGGAGCCAAACCTTTCCTAGGCCCACAGGGCACCACAAAAAAAGCATCAGTCTTACGAAAGGAAGACGTAACCTCCAGATAATGTTCCACAACACGAACTACATCCAAAGAATGCAACGCCCTTTCCTTGTCGTTGCTGGGATTTGGGCATAGAGAAGGCAAAACAATGTCCTGATTCAGATGAAAAGCCGAGACCACTTTAGGAAGAAAATCCGGCTTGAAACGAAAGACAACCTTATCCTGATGCCTCTCGAAGTATGGAGCTTTAATGGATAAAGCTGCCAACTCAGAAACACGCCTAACCGAAGTGATAGCCACCAAAAAGGCCACCTTTTGCGTAAGAGAAGACAAAGCAACCTCATTCAAGGGCTCAAACGGAGGGCCCTGGAGAGCAGAAAGAACCAGGTTCAAATCCCAAACTGGAACAAAAGGCTTCCTAGGAGGCCGTACATGCGTAACACCTTGGAAAAAGGTCTTGACTAAGGGATGAAGTGCAAAGGACCTTTGGAAGAACACCGCCAGGGCAGAAACCTGCCCCTTCAATGTACTAAGCTGGAGCCCCAGATCTAGACCATGTTGAAGAAACTCTAAAATTCTAGGAATGGAGAACTCTCGACAAGAGAAAGACCTACTTTCACACCAATCAATATAGGCCCTCCAAGTCCTGTAGTAAATAGAAGAGGAAGAGCGCTTCCTGGCACAGATAAGAGTCTGAATCACCGCGTCAGAAAGACCTTCTTCCTTCAAGATGGCGGCTTCAGCAGCCATGCCGTCAAAGCCAGCGATGGTAAATTGGGATAGCGTAGCCGACCCTGGGTGAGCAGGTCCGGCAGCAGAGGCAGGGCGAACTGATCTTCTGCCAGCCTTACAAGATCTGCGAACCAAACGCGCCTTGGCCACCTTGGGGCCACCAGAATCGCCGACGCGCCTTCCAAGGCCAGTTTGCGCACCACTCTGGCTAGCATTGGGAACGGAGGGAACAGGTAAAGGAACCCCAGATCCCTCCAGTTCAGAGACATGGCATCCACTGCCAGAGCCAGAGGATCCTGCGAGAGAGACACAAAGACTGGAAGCTTGTGATTGTGACGAGAGGCAAAGAGGTCCACCGCTGGGACCCCCCACCTGAGACATATCGAACGAAACACCTTGGGACTGAGAGACCACTCCCCCTGACGAGAGGAGGCCCTGCTCAGCAAGTCCGCCTCCGTGTTCTCCACCCCCGGAATGTAGACTGCTGAGATACACGGGACGTGGGTCTCCGCCCAGTCCAGAATCAAAGACACTTCCCTGAGGGCACTCCTGCTGCGAGTCCCTCCCTGGTG
The DNA here is from genome assembly GCA_027917425.1 of Gastrophryne carolinensis. Classification (NCBI taxonomy): domain Eukaryota; kingdom Metazoa; phylum Chordata; class Amphibia; order Anura; family Microhylidae; genus Gastrophryne; species Gastrophryne carolinensis. Next base: position 41,525,105 of record CM051238.1, read on the forward strand.
ATTGATATAAGCAACCGCCGTCCTGTTGTCCGACCGGACCTGAACTGGCAGGCCTCTCAACTGATGAGTCAAGCGAAACAGAACCAACCTGATGGCTCTCAACTCCAGAATATTGATGGGCTCGTGAGCCTCCTGCGGGCCCCACAGACCCTGAAACTGGAGGTCCTTCCAAACACCCCCCCAACCTGACAGACTGGCATCCGTGGTGACCATTTCCCAACACGGCGCCAGAAAGGATCTGCCCTTCAACAGATTGACAGACCCCAGCCACCATTGCAGGGATCGACGAACACGGGGAGACATCCGGAAGGACTGATCCAACGATAGTGGAGACTTGTCCCAAACCTTCAACAGATGAAGCTGAAGCGTCCTCGTATGAAACTGCGCAAAGGGAACTGCCTCGAATGAGGCCACCATTAGCCCCACCAGCCTCATCCCTAGCCGGATGGTCGGATGAGGGGTTGACAAGAGAAGCCGAACTAACTCCTGAATCAAAAGAATTTTGGCCTGGGGCAGAAACACCCTGGCCTGTGAGGTGTCCAGAGACATTCCCAGAAAGGTCAGAATTCTGGACGGAGAAAGAGAAGACTTGGGGTGGTTGATCACCCAACCGAACCTCTCCAGAGTGGACACCACCGCTCTGGTGTCCAACTCCGCTTGGTTGAAGGAAGAGGCCATGATCAGTAGATCGTCCAAATAGGGCACGATGCGGATACCCTGAACTCTGAGCAGAGCCATCACCCCCGCTAGCACCTTGGTGAACACCCGAGGAGCTGAGGTGAGACCGAAAGGAAGTGCCACAAACTGAAAGTGCCGATCCTCCACCACGAACCTGAGAAACCTCTGGTGTGCTGGAAAAACCGGAACGTGAAGATAAGCATCCTTGATGTCTATGGACGTCAGAAAGTCTCCCTGACGAAGAGAGTGAATGGCCGAACGCAGCGTTTCCATGTGGAATTTCCTCGGCCGGATGAACCTGTTGAGAAACTTCAGATCCAAGATGGGTCGGACCAACCCGTCCTTCTTGGGTACCGTGAACAGATTGGAATAAAAGCCCCTGCCCCGATCTGAAGGGGGCACTGGGCAAATGACAGCCATGTCCAGAAGATTCTCTACTGCCACCAGGAGCCCCTGCGCCGCCAGAGGCTCCGACGGCATCTGAGACCTGAAAAATCTGGAAGGGGGGCGGAGCTCGAACTCCAGCTTGTAACCGGAAGACACCACTTCCCGGATCCATCTGTCCGAGACCTCTTGATCCCAGATCTGGGAGAAGTGTTGCAGCCGTCCCCCCACCCGCAAGGGTGAGGGCGCCCCCTCATTGCTGAGCTGGCTTAGCAGCCGGTTTGGGCTTAGAGCCCCAAGAGTATCCAGAACGGGCACGTCCTCTGCCCCTGCTCCCGGAATCTCCTCTGGAAGAGGGAAATGCAGAACCCCTGCCAGATCTGGCCCCCCGAAAGGAGGGGGTAAAGGCAAGCGCCCCCCGAAAGGAGCGGCGTTGTTTCTTACGTTGAGGTAACCTACCACCCTTGGTGACAGAGTCCAATGTCTCTCCAAAGAGCCGTAGACCAACAAAGGGTAGAGCCGTTAGTGACTTTTTGGACATAAAATCGGCCGCCCACTGGCGCAGCCACACCGACCGCCGAATAGCCACAAGCAGAGCCGACGTCCTACCACACATCATCAAAGTGTCATCCAAGGCAGTCAACACAAAGGATAAAAACAACTCACACCGTTTAAGGCTAAGGAACTCGTTACTACCAGGACGAAGCCCGGAAGAAGTCAACAGGTCCCTGACCACAGACCTGGCAGCCAACACCATTAGTTCCGAAGCGCACACAGGCCGTATGGCTGACCCAATGCTAGTAAAACCATGACAAGCCATCTGATCAATACGTTTATCCTCTCCATCTTTGAGAGTGGAACAATCAGGTCTGTTTAAAACCGAGGAGTTAGACAACCCCAAAACCGGTGCATCCACCTCGGGGGGAGATGCCCAGCGCTTGACCGCCTCAGAAGGAAAGGGATATTTCCTATCCCACCCCTGAGGGATGCCAGGGAGCCGAGCCGGCCTATCCCATTCCTTGTCAATGATTCTATCAAAATGCCGTTGCGTAGGAAACTCCAGGCGCGGCCTGGATTCCTCAAACAATTCACCCTTCTGCTGAGACGCCTCCTCGGGAGGGGAAATATTCAGAACCTCCAACATCAGAGCCAGAGCGTGAGGAGAGTCCAAAGATCTCCCTAAATCAGAAAGCTCGGCATCAGCGCCAGCAGACTGCTCATCGTCCGAAAATTCTGAACCCTCATCAACCTCCCCTTCCTCTAGCTGGGGATAATCAGACCAATCCAGATTATCTCTGTCATCAAGATCATCCACCGGCGGAGCCGGCGACAAATGCTTTCTCTTAGACGGAGCCTTACGGGCGACCGAGCTAGAGAGCATTTTCTCAAGGCTAGCCAATCTGGCGCACATCTCAGATTGCAGATCCCTGCCCATGACCACGTCACACGGGGCACGAGTCAAGGCGGGAGGGGGAGTTGAGGCGACCGGCTGTGCTGACCCCGATGCTTGGGGTTCGGACTGCCGCGTAATAGTTTGCTGTGCACATGGTATACAAAGTAACACATCATCCCCAGTAATGGAAACCCCACACAACATACAATTTTTGGGATGCCCCGAAGGGGTCCCAGTCCCAGTATCCGAGGATGCCTCCATAAGGTGAATTTTGAGTGGTCGCTATGACCTAGGGAATTACGCCAGTTAGACAACCCGGGATGCCCCTTTAATGTCCCGAGTGGGAGGATTTGTGATGTTAAAATGGACCCAGGACCAGGAGAGACCTTCTAATACTACTGATGATCCTCCTGAATAACCTCCACCTAAAAGACAGAGAGAACCAATAAGTCCCTAAAATAAGGCTTAACAGAAATTGAAAGAAGAAATAAATGAGGCCCACAGGGCCACTCACAGATGCTGCACTCAACGATCCGCCTCAGAACAATGGCGACCTTGCTGTGGTGAAGGAAGAAAACGGCCGTGCCAGGGGCGTGGTCGGCGCAGCCCGCGCAAAAACTGAGCTGTGCCCCCTTAGTGACAAGCAACAGGGAGCACAGCTCCGCAGCGGCGCCAGTATAGAGGAGGGCGGAGCCGCGGCGACGCGCCGAAAGCCCGGCTCCGCCCCCCCTCTGAATGAAGCGTGAGGGAAGAAGTTCCCTCACACACCGTCCCCAGAGACCGGCGCCGCCGACAACCGCGGCGCCGGCTGACCGTGACAACGGGTGCGTCCGCTCTTACTAGCGGAGCACCCGCCCCGCTCGCTGCGGGAGGAATGAAAGAGAGAACGGGGGCTGGCCGCGGCAGAGCGCCGAGTGCCAGCCCCGCCCCCCTAAGTGCGTGAGGTAAAATACCTCCTCACAAAATGAAAGACCCCGGCGCCAGGCTGCAATGACAGCCGCGGTGCCGCAACAAAGTAACACACACAAATAAATTCATTGAGGGATTACTTCCAGATGCGTCCACATCAACAAAAGAGACAGTGAATAAAGCTAACCCTATGAGAGGAACCCCCAGCCCCCATAGTTGGTAAAAGGGAGACGGTGGAAGGGCCCCCCCCCAGGGGAAAAATCAAGGGACGGGGCATCCCAAACCGGGATCACCTACCCGGTATGACCGCCTACCCTCTTTTTTAGGGTCTCACGGTGGAGCTCTGCTCCTCAGCACCAGAGGTGCCAATGTACCCTCGCTCGGGCCAGCAGCCAAAACTGTGGAGGCATGTAATATAAGGTAAATCCAGGGACAAACGGGGGTCCGAGCGGAAATAATCAAAAAAGAGGCCGGGAGTTACCCTGGCTACCTGAAATCCCCCTGTGCAAGGAGGAGCCATCATCTCCTGACTTGCTCGCCGTCTGCAGAGATGGAAAACTGGGTGATGAGTGGGAGGTCCCAGGTATTTATGGATCAGGGAGGGGCTTTCTTTTGCTATCATCTCTGCAGGAACGCCCTCTTCAGGTCGATACTACCCACATGTTATGGATTCTTGAAGCGGGGTGTGTGACATACTTAGAATATTTCTCTTCTTTTGTGTGGCTCAAAGATGGCATACTTGGACAGAGAGAGAAGAATATTAGCTTCACAGCTAGTACACACATTCTGAACCAAATGGTGTGCTAAGATAACCCGCCCACGAACATAACAGGTCATTGCAGAATCCCCCATACCATGTGCTGTGTATTATTCCCACATTCACCCCTATAACAGGCAGTGTGCAGAATACCCCCAACTCTCCCATGACAGGCAATGTGCAGAATAACCCCAACTCTCCTATACAGGCAGTGTGCAGACTGACCCCAACTCTCCTATAACAGGCATTGTGCAGACTAACCCCAACTCTCCTATAACAGGCAGTGTGCAGAATCCCCCCTCCCCCTATAACAAGCAGCGTGCAGAATTCCACCTCCCCCTACAACAAGCAACGTGCAGAATTCCCCCTCCCCCTATGATAAGCAGCGTGCAGAATCCCCCTCTCCCTATAATAAGCAGCGTGCTGAATCCCCATCCTCTATAACAGGCAATTGTGGCAGATCACCCCAATCTCCAATAACAGTGTACAGTACCCCCATTCCTCTATAACAGGCAGCGTGCAGATTACTCTCAACCCTCTATAACAGGCAAGAGTGGCAGACCCCCCCTCCAATAACTGTGTGCAGAATCAGCACTGCCTCACCCCCTATAACAGGCAGCATGCAAAATACCCCCAACCCCCTTATAACAGGCAAGTGTGGAAGATCCCCCCCAACCCCTAATAACAGGGTGTAGATTACCCCCTCCCCTACAACAAGCAGCATGCAGAATACCCAAAACCCCTCTATAACAGGCAAGTGTGTTTAGAACAAAGAAAAAAAAATCTTGTGGAGTAAGCCGTCAATCTGTGTATTGTCAGTGCCGCCAGACACACACCAATGCACTGAGTGGCGGCTCTCCTCGGAAACCAGCTGAGGTAATACGTGTTTTGTTCTAAACCCCAGTCACTTTACCGGCACTCCAGCGACACTGTGTAAGCGAGAGGGCGATCAGATGTGGGAATGCTGGTAGGGTGAGTGGACTACATTCGGCCCATAAGACGCACAGTCTGGGTTATATTTCTGAACTTTGTGGAGGACAGAGGCTGGGAATACACACTGGGAGCACAGAGACAAGAAAGCAGATTCCTCTGCTTGCCAAGGTTGGGGACCCCTGTTCTAGGGGAAGTCTGTTACTATGGGTAGCTCAGCACCCTTCTGCTGCCTTAATACCCATATCTGGTTCCTGCATCAGGTTTTGGCATCTTTTGGTCCCCCAGAAACCTAGTGCTGGAGATGCTGATTAAGCCAAACAAAGTTCTGGTGGAAGAGCACAAGGGGGGAGGCTTGCACCTTAGCGAGCCATCCAAAATTAAAATAAACTTTGGTTGGAGAAATAATACTGGATCGATACCTAGGGCTGAAGATGGTTTGATTAGCGCTTTGGTCCAGGAAGCTCGCCGCCGCATCAAAAGCGTCTTCAATAAGAATCTGAGTGAAACCAAGAACTAAAAAGTTAAATTCCAGAAACCCTTTCTTCTTTGCCCTACTTTATTTTGTTGACATGATAGGCAAATATATAACTCTTTATGTATATTGTAAATGCCAAGTTTAATATCTTTGGGACAGTCAAAGAGTTTCTTACCTCCTCAGGAGTAGAGGACAGGAAGGAACTTGTGGCCTCTTGGCTTCCTGCTGAGTTGTCTCTTGCGCCCCCATTGGTGCAGCTTAAATCTGACTGGAAGGTGAAGGAACAGGGGGAACTTTGACCCTGGGGAATACCATACTGGTAAACCGAGAGATTCCCCTCCTGTTTGAGGTCTTGCCAGATGTTGGCAATGGCTTTGGAGACTGAGGGTTGTGTGATCTGATCAACGGACACAGTCCTGCTCTCTGTTAATGTATCCACTGTCTGCTTATAGAAATGCAGGTACCTGAAGCACAAGCAGAGTTGTCCTCATCAGGCGCAAAATAAGAACAAAACACTCACAAAAACATTTGAGAGAAAAGGAATATCAAAAGTTTTATTTACATTCCCAAAGTGCCTTTTCAACATAGTTTGCCTAACTCAATGAAAGCCTCTCCACCACAGTAAATTATTTTTAGTATACTGACCAGCAATTCTGTTTGGTATGATATTAGCTTTGGTAGAATCACACCAAAGCGATTAAGTCGATTGCCAGGAGATCCGACGCACTGGAAACTCCTCCTCTTGCATAAGAGGGCAGAACCCACTTATCACGGGCCTATTATGCTAAGTTGTAGGAACTGTGGGATGACAGCCCGTAACAACACGTCAGAGCCAACAACACAAGGCAGCAATATAACACAGAGTAATTACGTGAATATCACAGTGAGTATAATTAAAGAAGCACTATCACAAAAATGTGTAAAAATACAATTCTGTAAAACTCACCTGTAGAATTGTTTTTGAATATATCCAGTCCAGGTCGTCCCAGAAGTGATGACAGTTGGGACATACAAAAGCAGTGTCCAATAGGGCAGGATCCCCAGTGCGGAACAGCATGTAGTTCTTTTCACTACCGCCTGAAGCACCTTTCGGCCAAAAGCAAAATCAGCTGAGGCCCTAACATCAACCTTGTAAAACTTTGTAAAGGTATGAACTGAAGACCAAGTGGCGGCCTTACAAACTTGGTCAACAGATGCCTGGTGCTGAAAAGCCAAGGAGGCACCAATAGCTCTAGTAGAATGAGCTGTAACACGAAAGGGGGGTTTCTTCTCCTTGGCAGAATATGCTTGTACCACCGCCTGTCTGATCCACTTACTGAGAGTTGACTTGGCTGGAGGCAAGCCCTTCCTAGAACCTTCAGTGAGGACGAAGAGCGAATCCGAATTCCTGAAGGATTCAGTCACAACCAGGTAGTACTTAATGGCTCTGACCACATCCAAGGCATGGAGGGTCCTTTCCTTAGAATTAGTTGGTGCTGGACATAAGGAAGGCAAGACAACTTCCTCATTAAGGTGAAAGGGAGAAACGACCTTAGGCAAAAAAATTGTGAATTTTTTTTCACATGATTTTGTGAATACTCACCTGTAAAATGGGTATTATAAGTATGTCACACACCCCGCTTCAAGACATTCATTACATGTGGGTATACTGACCTGTAGATGGCGATCTTGCAGAGATGTCAATAAAAAAAGTAAGACCCTCTCGGTCCATAAATACCTGGGACCTCCCACTCATTCCCCAGTATAAAGATAGCAGTAAGATCAAGGGACCAGGAAAGCCAATTAAAACTAACAAAGGTTCACCAAATAAAGGATCCAGAATACAAAAGGGCAGGGTGAAGCGGGGTGTGTGACATACTTATAATACCCATTTTACAGGTGAGTATTCACAAAATGGTATTATTCTAAGTATGTCACACACTCCGCTTCAAGACATTTATTACATGTGGGACATCCAATAGCAGTGTCCATAAAGGGCAGGGATCCAAAAAAAAAACAAGGCAACAAGGCACAAACTTAAACCACTGCAGCTTGCAGAACCTTACGGCCAAAAACAGCATCCGCTGAGGCCCGCACAACAACCTTGTAAAACTTGGAAAAAGTGTGAACCGAAGACCAAGTAGCAGCCTTACAAACCTGCTCAACAGAAGCCTGGTGCTGGAAGGCCCAGGACGCCCCAACAGCACGAGTAGAATGAGCAGTAACACGAAAAGGGGGAATCTTCCCCTTAGCAGAATAGGCCCCAACAATGGCCTGGCGAATCCATTTACTAATGGAAGACTTGGCGGGAGCCAAACCTTTCCTAGGCCCAGAGGGCACCACAAAAAGGGCGTCAGTCCTACGAAAAGGGGAAGTAGCCACCAAATAGTACTTCACACAGCGAACCACATCCAAAGAATGCAAAACCCTCTCCTTGTCATTGCTAGGCTTAGGACACAAGGGTAGAACAATATCCTGATTCAGATGAAAAGCAGAGACCACCTTAGGAAGGAAATCTGGCTTGAAGCGGAAAACAACCTTGTCCTGATGCCTCTCAAAGTAAGGGGCCTTAAGGGACAAGGCTGCCAACTCCGAAACACGCCGAACAGAAGTGATGGCCACCAGAAAAACAACCTTCTGAGTAAGAGCAGAAAGCGCAATATCCTGCAAAGGTTCAAAAGGAGGATCCTGCAAGGCAGAAAGAACCAAGTTCAAATCCCAAACTGGGAGCAAAGGCTTCCTAGGAGGCCGCACATGCGTAACCCCCTGGAAAAAAGTCTTAACCAGAGGATAAAGAGCAAAAGACATTTGAAAGAAAACCGCCAGGGCAGAAACCTGCCCTTTCAGCGTACTAAGCTGCAAACCTTGGTCCAGACCATGTTGCAGAAATTTCAAGACCCGTAGGAATAGAAAACGCCCTGCAAGGCAAGGCTCTGACCTCACACCAATCAATATAAGACCTCCAAATCCTATAATAGATGGCAGAGGAAGACTTCTTTCTAGCCCTAACCAGAGTCTGAATGACAGCATCAGAAAGACCTTCCTCCCTGAAGATGGAGGTTTCAGCAACCACGCCGTCAAAGCCAGCGTTGGTAAATTGGGATAGAACAGTGGACCCTGAGTGAGTAGATCCGGCAGAAGGGGCAGAACTAACTGATCCTCTGCCAACCTTACCACGTCTGCGAACCAAACTTGTCTTGGCCACCTTGGAGCCACCAGGATTGCTGACACGCCCTCTAGGGCCAGCTTGCGCACCACTTTGCCCACCATGGGAAACGGAGGGAACAGGTACAGAAACCCCAGATCCCTCCAGCTCAGAGACATGGCATCCGCTGCCAGAGCCAGCGGATCCCGCAAGAGAGACACAAATGCCGGACGCTTGTGATTGTGACGAGAGGCAAAGAGGTCCACCTCCGGAGTCCCCACCGGTGGCAAAGCGACTGAAACACCTTGGGGCAGAGCAACCATTCCTGCTCAGGGAGTCCGCCTCCGTGTTCTCCACTCCCGGAATGTACACTGCCGAGATGCATGGGACATTGCCCTCTGCCCAAGCCAGAATCAAAGACACTTCCCTGAGGGCACGCCTGCTGCGAGTCCCTCCCTGGTGATTGATGTAGGCGACCGCCGTCCGATTGTCCGGCTGAACTTGAACCAGTAGTCCCCGTAACTGATGAGACAAGTGAGCCAGAACCAACCTGATGACTCTCAGCTCCAGAACATTGATGGGATCGTGAGCCTCCTGAGGCCCCCACAGTCCCTGAAACTGAAGATCCTTCCAAAATCCCCCCCAACCTGACAGGCTGGCATCCGTGGTGACCGTCTCCCAACGAGGGATCACAAAGGACCTGCCCCTCGTCAGATTGCTCGGTTTCAGCCACCACCGAAGGGAACGCCGCACCCAGGGGGACATCAGAAAGGACTGATCCAACGACAGTGGGGACCTGTCCCAGGCCGCAAAAAAATGGAGCTGGAGCGTCCTCGTGTGAAACTGGGCAAAGGGAACCGCCTCGAACGATGCAACCATCAATCCCACCAGTCGCATCCCTAGCCGGATGGACGGGCGGGGGATGGATAGGAGACGCTGAATCAATTCCTGAATCAGAAGAACCTTGGCTCAGGGGAGAAACACCCTGGCCTGAGAAGTATCCAGAGACATTCCCAGGAACTCTACCACCCTGGAGGGAGTGAGGCAGGACTTGGGATAGTTGATCACCCAACCGAAACTCTCCAGAGTGGACACCACAGTCCTGGTATCCAGCTGCGCCTGACTGAGGGAAGACGCCATGATGAGAAGATCGTCCAGATAGGGCACGATGCAGATACCCCTGGCTCTGAGGATGGCCATCACTCCTGCCAACACCTTGGTAAAAACCCTTGGAGCAGAGGTAAGGCCAAACAGAAGAGCCACAAACTGAAAATGTCGATTGTCCACGACAAACCTGAGGAATCTCTGATGTGCCGGAAATATTGTAATATGCAGGTAAGCATCCTTGATGTCTATGGACGTCATGAAGTCCCCCTGACGAAGTGAGTGGATGGCTGAGCGCAGAGTTTCCATACGGAACTTCCGGGGACGGACGAACCTGTTGAGCAACTTCAGATGACAGCCATGTCCAAGAGACTTGCTACTGCCGCCCGAAGCCCCTGGGCAGCCAGAGGATCTGACGGCACCCGAGACCTGAAGAATCTGGGAGGGGGCCGGAACTCGAACTCCAGCTTGTAATCGGAAGACACCACTTCCTGAATCCACCTGTCCGAGACCTCTTGGACCCAGACCCGGGAGATGAGTTGCAGCCGTCCCCCCACCCGCAAGGGTGAGGGCGCCCCCTCATTGCTGAGCCGGCTTGGCAGCTGCTCTAGGCTTGGAGCCCCAACTGTGTCCTGGACGGGCCCGACCCCTGCCCCTAGGCCAGGAATCACCTCTGGACGAAGGGGAGGCCAAACCCCTGCCAACTCTAGCCCCACAAAAGGACAGAGAAGGAAGCCACCCCCCGAAAGGGGAGACGCTGCTTCTTACGCAGAGGTAACTTACCTCCCTTTGCAACCGAATCCAATTTTTCTCCAAAGACCCGCAACCCCACAAAGGGAAGGGCCGTGAGCGACTTTTTGGACACAAAATCAGCCACCTACTGGCGTAACCAAACCGACCGCCGGATAGCCACAAGCAAGGCCGAAGCTCTGCTACACATCACCAATGTGTCATCCAGGGCGGACAGCACAAAGGACAAAAATAACTCACAGCGCTTAAGGTCGGCAAACTCCTCACTAGCCGGGTCAAGCCCGGAAGAGGTCAACAATCCTCTAACAACCGACCTAGCAGCTACCAATAAAAGCGCAGACGCACAAACCGGCCGCAAGGCCGATCCAACACTGGCAAAACCATGACAAGCCATCTGGTCAATGCGTTTATCCTCACCATCCTTGAGAGTAGTGCACTCCGGAGAGTGGAGGACTGAGGAGCTGGACAACCCCAAAACAGGAGCATCCACTTCGGGGGGTGACGACCAGTGCTTCACCGCGTCCGCCGGAAAGGGATATTTCTTGTCCCAACCCGGTGGGACACCCGGAAGCCGTTCCTTAATGATACCATCAAAATGCTTTTGATAAGGAAATTCCAAGCGCCGTTGGTCACTTCAAAGAGCCGCCTCGGGGGGAGAAATAGCCAGGACCTCAAACATATGAGCCAGGACCCTAGAGGTATCCAAGGAATCCCCCTGGCCCTGCTCGGTATCAGTGCCCACAAACTGCTGATCATCGGAGTCATCAGACTCCTCATACAGCTCCCCTTCTTCACGCAGGGAACAATCAGACCAATCCAGGGAGTCAAAATCCTTCCTATCAAGGGCCTGCGCAGCCGTATACAAATGTTTTCTCTTTGCCCTGGCCTTTTTAGCAACGGCACTGGAAAACAATTTTTCAAGATTGGCCAATCTGGCACACACCTCAGATTGCGACTCCCCACCCATGACCACATCACATGGGGTACGTGTCAAGCGAGGGGGAGACGGAGAGGAGACTGGCGGAGCAGAAACGGACGCCTGAGATCCGGTCTGCCGCGTAATAGACCGCTGCGCACAGGGTACACAAAGAAATACACCATCCCCCAAAAGGGATACCCCAAACACAGCCTGGATTACCCCGAGGGGGGCACAAGCCCAGTATCCGGAGATGCCTCCATATGGTGATTTTTTAAAATAGATATATATATATATATATATGTGTGTACAATGCTCCGAGGGAATTAAGCAGTAATGCAACCCGGGGTGCCCCTTTAAGTCCCGTGGGAGGAATTTTAAGCCAGCTAAATTTAACCAGGGACCCTAGGACCGGGAGAATCCCCCTTTAATAGTGTCAATGGTCCACCTGGAACACACAAACAAAACACACACTCAGACCATGCTGCCAATGTCCAATAAGGAGTTAATGACAGAAATCTGATGGGCCACAGGCCACTCACCCGACCTTCACCCCACCTGAGCACCGCACGCCAGGCAGGAGGGACAGTGGAGACACGTAGAGAGCAGTAGGAGAAGGGAGGGCGGGCTGGCGCGGTTCGCGCCCGGCCCCGCCCATCCCCCGTATCTCCCGGCCAGAAGTCGGGACCTGACAACAGCGCCCGCAGCACGGGGGGCGGGCCGCAGACGCACGTGCTAGCGCCCCGCCCCGAGGAGAAGCACCTCATGGGCGCCCACGGCCGCCATTTGCTGCACACCGGAGGCTGGCGCCAGTCTGTAGTCACACACACACACAGTTAAATGCACCAACACACACACACAGAATAAAGAGATGATCCATAAGGGACCCGCCCCCCCAAGGGAATCCGGGAGAGGGGGAATCCATGCCAGGGTAGGGCCAAGGGACGGGGCATCCCAAACCGGGATCACCAACCTGGATAGCCACCTACCCCTTGTCTCACCAAATCCTCACTGGACTCCACCGCTATCAGTAAACACCACTAGCTCCAACGCGTTTCGTCCCGGGTCAAAGTCCCAATTGGGGGACGAAACGCAGTGAGGATTTGGTGAGATGTGTCACCCTTATTATTTGAATGCTTATGGATGTTTTTAAATTGTGAGTGTATACTTGTTGAATAAAACCACATGTCATCTTACCAAACGGTGTCACACTAGATGAGATTTTTTCTTTCTTCCATGCTTGAATTATCTGATTTAATCTATGGGACTCTCTGAGTGTGGTTTGGTGCTGACCTAGCCTAAAGAGGACCTAAAGAGGGCAACCATCATCATTTTTTTGAAAGAAATCTATTTCTAGAGGATATCTGTATATACCATACAAAGCTCAACCCTTTGTAAAAATCTGGTAAGAGGCTATATAACCAACGGTGGTGGCTGGCACTGAATATTGATATATCAACACATCGGGTGAATTATGAAGTGATTTTTTTTGACAAAGGACATTGTTACCTTATTATAAACTTGGAGCGCTGTATTTTGTTTTTATATTGATTATCTCTGCAAGATCGCCATCTACAGGTCAGTATACCCACATGTAATGAATGTCTTGAAGCGGGGTGTGTGACATACTTAGAATATCAGGTTTAAAGCGAAATACCACCTTATCCTTATGCCGCTCAAAGTAAGAAGCCTTCATACAAAGCACAGCCAGTTCCGACACGCGACGCACCGAGGTGATGGCTACCAAAAAGATCACTTTTAAGGTCAAAATAGACAATGCAGCATCGCACAGGAGCTCAAAGGGGGGACCCTGGGGAGCAGAAAGCACCAAATTCAAGTCCCACACCAGTAATACAGGCTTACGCGGTGGACGTGCATGAGTAACTCCTTGGAAAAAAGTCTTGATCAGCCTATGATTGGCGAAGGATCTCTGGAAAAAGATGGCCAAGGCCGAGACCTGGCCCTTAAGGGTGCTCAGCTGGAGACCCAAGTCTAAGCCATGTTGTAAAAACTCCAAAATCCTAGAGATGGAAAAAGTGCGACAAGGGAGACCCTTGGACTCACACCAAGCAATGTAATTGTGCCAAACTCTATAATATATCATGGAAGAAGACTTCTTCCGAGCCTGAATCATGGTCTGCACAACCGTGGTCGACAGCCCCTTCTCCGTCAGGATTAAGCTTTCAATAGCCAGGCCGTCAAAGCCAGCGTCTGTAAATTGGGATGCCGCAGAGACCCCTGAGTGAGAAGCCCTTGGTCGCCGGGCATGATGTAGCGATCGACTGATATCTGAACTATGTCCGCGAACCAACTCCGTCTCGGCCAGCGAGGCGCCACCAGGATGGTTGGTACCCCCTCCTGGGCTATCTTGCGCAGCATTCGGCCCAGGAGTGGAAACGGGGGGGAATGCATAAAGGAGCCTGAACTCCGTCCAAGGAATTGCCAGAGTGTCTGTGGCAAATGCCAGAGGATCTCTTGACAGGGAGACGAACCTCGGGAGCTTGTGATTGTGTCTGGACGCAAACAGGTCCACATCCGGATGACCCCAGCGGAGACACAGGGCGTGAAAGATCTTGTTGCTGAGAGACCATTCCCCCAGACGAGAGGCACTCCTGCTCAGGGAATCTGCCTCCTGGTTTTCTACCCCGGGAATGTATACCGCCGAGATTCAGGGAACAGTCTCCTCTGCCCAAGTCAGAATCTGGGTCACCTCCTGGAGGGCTCGCTTGCTCCGAGTTCCGCCCTGGTGATTGATGTAGGCGATCTGATTGTCAGCCATCTGATTGTCCGAGCGAACATGGATCGCACGGCCCCTTAAGAGGGGAGTCAAGCGAAGAAGCACCAAACGTATTGCTCTCAGCTCCAGGAGATTGATGGGCAAGTGGGCCTCCTGCGGCCCCCACTGACCCTGGATCTTCTGAGTTTGCCAAAAACCTCCCCAGACTGGCGTCTGTGGTAACAATCTCCCACCGGGGAATCAGAAAGGACTTGCCCACCAACAGATTTCTGGGGTCCAACCACCACAAGAGGGACTGTCTGGCCAGGGGAGACAGTGAAAATTCATGTTCCAGGGACTCCTGCGTCCCTCTGGTCAACAGGTTCAACTGAAGAGGTCTCATGTGGAACTGGGCGAAGAGCACTGCCTCGAAGCATGACACCGTTAGACCTACCAGTTTCATCCCCAGACGGATCGATGGCCGCTGACAGGACAGCAAGGCCTGCACCTGCGTCTGGAGGCCTGCCACCTTCTGCTGGGGCAGGAATACCTTGACCTGAGAGGTGTCCAACGTCAAGCCCAGAAAGGACCTCACCACTGAGGGGGTGATAGAAGACTTGGGGTAATTGATTACCCATCCGAAATCCTCGAGAGTGGATAACAACGTCCGGGTGTCACTCTCGGCCTGCGAAAGGGAATGAGCCGCAATCAGCAAATCGTCCAGATAAAGAAGGACTCGAATGTCCTGGTTCCTTAGGATAGCCATGATGCCGGCTAGCACCTTGGTGAACACACGGGGGCTGAGGAGATCCCGAACGGCAGAGCCACAAACTGATAGTGCTGATCCTCCAACGAAAACCTCAGGAGCTTCTGATCCCCCGGAAAAATCGGGATGTGCAGATAAGCATCCTTGATGTCCACTGTTGTCAGAAAGTCGCCGGGCCGAAGCGAGCTAACCGGGGACCGCAAGGAAATGCCTGACTCTGAACCTGTTGAGACCCTTCAGGTCCAGGATAGGTCTCAGCGTCCCGTCCTTCGTGGGCACCGTGAACAGATTGGAGTAGAAGCCTAGACCCCGTTTCTGCCGAGGCATGGGACAAATCACACCTGACAGCAGGAGGTGTTGGCGGCCATTAGCAGGCCCTGTGCCGTCAATGGGTTCTGGGAAATTCGTGATTGAAGAAATCTTGAGGGTGGCCAGACTGCCAGCTCTATTTTGTAACCGGAGGACACCACCTCCTGAATACACCGATCCGAGACATGCTGTCTCCATACGTGGGCAAATAGCAGAAGTCGTCCCCCCACCCGAAAGGGTGAGGGTGCCTCCTCATGCCTGAGGGGCCTTGGACTTGGATCCCCAGGAGGGATTGGGTCAGCCGCGGGACCTACCTCGTCCCCAGGAGTCTCTACAAGTACCTGAAAATGAAGAGCCTCTACCTCCTCGAAAAGAACGATAGGCAGAGGAACCCCGAAAGGGCCGCGCAGACCTTCGTAGCTGAGGGAGTCGTCCGTCCTTGACCAGGGGCTCCAGACGCTCCCCGAACAATCTGTGGCCCACAAAGGAAATACTAGTGAGCGACTTTTTGGCCGCGGTATCAGCCGACCATTGCCGCAAGCAGAGCGAGCGGCGAAACGCAACCAGCAGCGCCGAGACCCTGGCACTGAGCCGGACCCCATCATCCATGGCCGAAACAACGAAGGCAATAAACTCCACACAAGCCTTGAGGTCCTTATACTCCTCCGCCCGCTTGCGAGACTTAGCAATGTCAACCAGACGTCTCACCTTCTTTCTGATGGCCAGAGAGACAATAGCCGCGGCTCACACAGGACGGAACCAAGCACCAGCAAAGGTGAAGGCATGACAGACCAGCTGATCTATGCGCTTGTCAACTGGATCAAGTAGGGAAGTCGGGAGAAGGCATAACCGTCCTGTTGGACAAGCCCGACACGGGGTCATCCACCTCGGGAGGACGGGACCATAGCCGGACCAGATCCTCGGGAAAGGCATACCATCTGTCCAGGCCCTTGGGCGCCGACGGTAACTTGTTAGGCCTTTCCCATTCTTTGAAAATCATATTAGAAAAATAGGCCTGCTCCGGAAAGACTAGCCTCTGTCTTTCAGGTCTAAACAAATCACCCTGCTTCCTCTTAGCCGCTCTAGGAGGAGCAATGGGCAGCGTCTCAAAAACAGAAGCCAACAACTTCTCCGTATCATCAGGGAGCCACGTGTCCTCATCTGAGGAAGAACCAGGCCCGCTGTCATAGCCGGCAGAATAATCCACAGTGGAGATGGAGTCCTCATGCAACTCGCCTTCCTCCACAGAGCCGGGGCCTCCAAACAAATCATCATCAGAATAAATGAGCTTGAGGTGCCGCCTCTTGCTCGAGGCCTTCTTGGAAGCCGTGCAAGAGATCTGTCTCTCAAGGCTGGCCACCCGGAAAGCCAGGAGTGCAGTAGCGGGGGTTCAGGAGAGGCCGCAGGCAATAAAGGGCTAGGGGCAGATACGCCCACCCACTCACTCATGCTCCAAAATGACGCTCCTGGCGCAAGTGACATAAACAGTGCTGAGTCCGTCCAAAGGGCTAGTACCGCACATGGGGCAGAGCTTCATCCCTCCAGATGGGGCCCCTAGCAAACTATCCCCAGAAGCCTCCATTATGGTGATTAGAGTCAATGGTATATAGGTCACAAGGTACAAAAAACGGCCCAACCTAATAAGACCCCAATTTAGTCCCTCTTTTGTGATCCCTCTTACGGGAAGAGGACGTGGAGAGAGGGGAGTGGGGTGGTCAGAGACCGGGAGGAACCACAACCCTAACCTATCAAGAGGCCCACCTGGAAGACACAAGCAAGAAAGGCCATGAGAATCCCACAACACATGCGCATAATACATGAACATAATCAGGTTAAAAAGAGGGACTCACAGCACCACCAGCGACGGAGCGCGGAGGCCGACGGGCAGCGTGCGGCAGGCAGCTCAAGATGGCGCAGGGCAGCAGTTCATGTGATCCTCGAGGGGCGGGCCGCGCAGCAGTGGCACGAAAAGCGTCCCGCCGGGGGCGCGAACCCGAGCTGACAGGATGAGAGGGACGAGACCAGAGACGCAGGGCAGCCCACGGAGGGGACCCCACAGTCGCCGGGGGGCAGCGCGAGCACACAGTACAGCAGAGGCCGTGGCCTCAGAAACACAAATGCCGCCGCCAAGCAGCGCCGCCCCCCCCCCCCACAGCGCGGTCCAGGATGGAGGGGGGAGAGGAGAAGGCGCCGAGGGAACAAGGGAGGTAATTATGTCCAGCAAGAAAACAGCGCATATCCATACCAGGATGCCAAGAGACACAGTATTGCACAAAACAGTAAATGACACACAGATAATAAAGCTTGTGGGAAAAGGAAAGGGCACAAACCCCGTGGGCATAGAGTGGTTGCTCCCCCCCCCATAGGCTCACCATCGCCTACGGCCGGCTACCCTTTAGTCAGGGTCTGCGGCCCAGAGCCTAGCTCTGTCAACACCTGACCCCGGCGTTCACCCTACCTTCACCGTCCCGATCAGCCAAGACTGTGAGGCAGAATTGGGTCCACGGGCACAGTGGGAATAAGGGTTGCTGCAGCCAACGGGCTAGGAGGCCCCGCTCAGCTGCAGTATCCAGGAGAGAGTATCCAAACGATCCTTAGCAGCAGACTGCAAGATGAACACTGGGGATCATAGTGAGACACCTGACTTTATAGGGGGTCGGGAGGAGCGACAGCTTTTGATCTTGCAGTCGAGTGCCACCTGGAGGTGGATAACCCAACTGTCATCACTTCTGGGACAACTTGGACTGGATATAGTGAAAAAAAATCCATATTAACACTTCCATGAATAGGAAAATGGGTCACTGAATAAAACTCCCGCAAAGCTTATGGTTTATTCTCTCATGGTAGGAATAAAAATCAGGGGTTTAGTGTCACCCCTGATTTCCTCTTCCTTCCATTAAAATGAAAAAAAAAACAAGCCTGGTTGGATATTTCTTGATGCCAGGTGTATAAGTGACCCCTCCTCCCACCACCCAACATATTTATTTACATTTTTTTCTGAAGAAGGGGATAATATGATTTATAATTAATATTTGCTGCACATTAATCTCCAATATTTGTACTAGAGATTAATACTATAAATATTGCAAATACCAACAATCATATCAGCCCAGCGGCCACCAATTTGATATAAATTGATGGTCGCTCAGGCTCTCCTCATACAACCAGTGAAATGTCCCAAGGAGATATATATTATTTAACTTAAATACTTTGCAACTACAATCTATTATGTGAGAAATTATCTACCACACACAGTAAGATGTATATATTAAAACAGGTTTAATTTACCAGCACAGTAAATAACCTTCATTAACCCAATATGTTCATGGAGCTTCCCCAGATAACCTTAGATATAATAGGCAGTTGTTACATAAATGAGTAGGTTATACATTAGTTACAGTACAATATAAGTTATAATGGTTAGAGAGAGAGAATGCAGAGACAGATAGAGATACTTATGGTTTCATGGTCATCATGGTTGAAGGGCTCCATTCATTGCCTCCCTCCCCCTGCACACAGCTTCCTAATCTACCAACACTAAGGGGTGTGACCAGCATTCCCCGCCTCGTGGGAGTGTCTGCCAAGGTCAGCCCCCATGCGGCTTCTGTGAGATTAGATATATATCTTATAAAGGGTATAACTCCCACAATATGCATGTTATCATATTGTAACCAAGAAATTCATGATCCCCATTAATTTCTTAGTAAAATGAACCCAAACATGAAATATATATCATAAAGAGTCTGATACTATGTGGATTATCAGGCTCTGGATAATATATGTACACCATGTTTGATATCAAATGAAAGGTCTTATAGTCCTGAATAAGACTCCCTCCCCAACATAGTCATAACTGTCATATTTAAGGAATTACACAGCTCTTCCACAAATAATATCCAATACTCATGTACAATAGGGTTTTTTTGTGTGTGTTTGTCATTTTTTGGGGGTTTTCTGTTCCATTTTCCATTCGTACGAACGTTCGGGCTAATGCGTATATGCGCTTTCGATGAACGAAGTCGGATCATTTGCGTTCGTTCGGATCATTTTCCCATCAAAATCTGATATTTTGCGTTCGTTCAGATAACTTACGTTGTTGGGATGGGCTTGCGTCTGATTCAGAGAGCTGATTGCCGAGGGACCACCACCCTATAAAACCGTTTCATTTGCAAACCACTTACGGGACCTTTGACAACTCGGATTGCTATTGTTGAACATGTTTTGCGGCTATGTGGAAGAGTCTGAGCGCCTTCAGCTCCAAGGCATTGCATGTATCAGCATGGCCGAGGCCATAAATTGTATAGCAAGGCTTACCTGAATCAATACATTTCATGTATGCATTATAAAAGCATTATAAAGTGGACCAACACCCAGGATTTTGACTATCCTGGGTTTTGGTCCACTTCGGTGGGCCCGCTGTGTTGCAGGAACCGCAAGATGTGCCACTCGCACAACATACAAGCAGTGTTTGGTCCGGATATGCGATTCCTCAGTGTTCTTGCAGGGCATCCAGGGTCGTCCAATGATGCCTATATATTGCGGAGCTCCAGCTTTTAGTCAGTTTGATTCAGGAGAATTATCTGGTGGATGGCTTCTGGGCAAGTCTGCTCACATTCCATCAATCCATTTTCACTGTATGGCAATGAATATAGTTGATGACCCATGTCTTAACCTATGGCTGTTTTTAGCCCTTGATGACATGTTAAACAATATTGTTGCTTAGAATGTGTATTTTATGTTAGTATTAAAACAAATGCAAAACACTAAATTTAGATAATACCATTTTGTGAATACTCACCTTGTAAAATGGGTATTGTAAGTATGTCACACACCCCGCTTCAAGATATTCATAACCTGTGGGTAATATGATCTGTAGAGGGCGAACTGCAGAGATGATAGGAAAAAAGAAGCCCCTCCCAGTCCATAAATACCTGGGATCTCCCACTCATTACCCAGTATCAAGAAAGCAGTAAGGAAAGGGACCAGGAAGAGCCAAATATAAGTCACAACAACGCTAAGATCACAATATGAATGATCCAGAATACAAAAGGGTGGGTGAAGCGGGGTGTGTGACATACTTACAATACCCATTTTACAAGGTGAGTATTCACAAAATGGTATTATTCTAAGTATGTCACACACCCCGCTTCAAGATATTCATAACCTGTGGGACATCAAATAGCAGTGTCCATAAAGGGCGGGGATCCAAAACAAGGCATAACTCACAACTAAAACCACTGTAGCCTGTAGAGCTTTGCGGCCAAAAACAGCATACGCTGAGGCCCTAACATCAACCTTGTAAAACTTTGAAATAGTGTGAACAGAAGACCAAGTAGCAGTCTTACAAACTTGCTCAACAGAGGCCTGGTGCTGGAAAGCCCAGGAAGCCCCAACCACAAAAGTAGAATGAGCAGTAACACGAAAAAGGGGGACTCCTCCCCTTAGCAGAATAGGCCCCAACAATAGCCTGACGAATCCATTTACTGATGGAAGACTTGGCCCGGAGGGAACCACAAAGAAGGCATCAGTCTTGCGAAAAGAAGAAGTTACTACCAAATAGTACGTCACAGCACGAACCACATTCAAGGAATGCAGGACCCTCTCCTAATTGTTGTTGGGATTAGAACACAGAGAGGGCAGAACAATATCCTGATTTAGGTGAAAAGCAGAAACCACCTTGTCCTGATGTCTTTCAAAATACAGAGCTTGAATAGACAGGGCCGCCAACTCAGAGACGCGCCGAACTGAAGTGATGGCTACCAAAAAAGGCCACCTTCTGTGTAAGGGAAGACAAAGCAATATCATGCAAGGGCTCAAAGGGAGGACCCTGAAGAGCGGAAAAAACCAAATTCAAATCCCAAACCGGAATTATAGGCTTCCTAGGAGGCCGCACATGCGTAACCCCTAGGAAAAAAGTCTTAAATGGAAAAAACACCGCCAGGGCAGAAACCTGCCCCTTCAACGTACTGAGTTGGAGCCCCAGATCCAAGCCGTGTTGGAGGAACTCCAAAACTCTAGAAATAGAGAATTCCCAACAAGGGAAGGCCCTAGACTCACACCAATCAATATAAGACCTCCAAGTCCTATAGTAGACGGAAGAAGAAGACCTCTTCCTAGCACTAATAAGAGTCCGAATCACAGCATCAGAAAGACCTTCCTCCATCAAGATGGAGGTTTCAGCAGCCACGCCGTCAAAGCCAGCGTTGGTAAATTGGAGTAACGTAGATGACCCTGTGTGAGCAGATCCGGCAGCAGGGGCAGAACGAACTGATCTTCTGCTAACCTTACCACGTCTGCGAACCAAACCTGTCTTGGCCACCCAGGGAGACATCAGAAAGGATTGATCCAGCGACAGAGGAGACCTGTCCCAGACAGCCAATAGATGGAGCTATAGCGTCCTTGTGTGAAACTGAGCAAAGGGGACTGCCTCGAAGGAGGCTACCATCAACCCCACCAGTCTCATCCCTAGCCGGATGGTCGGATGAGGGATGGACATGAGCACCCGAATCAACTCCTGAATCAAAAGAATCTTGGATTGAGGAAGGAACACTCTAGCCTGATCTGTATCCAGAGACATTCCCAGAAAGGATACCATCCTGGACGGGTAAAGGGAGGACTTGGGGTAGAGATCACCCAGCCGAACCTCTCCAGAGTGGATATTACCGTCCTGGTGTCCAATTTCGCTTGGCTGAATGACGATGCCATGATGAAGAGATCGTCCAGATATGACACTATGCGAATACCCTGCGCTCTGAGGGGAGCCATCACCCCAGCGAGCACCTTGGTGAAAACCCTTGGAGCTGTGGTGAGACCAAAAGGAAGAGTTACAAACTGAAAGTGCCGATCCTCCACCACGAACCTGAGAAATCTTTGGTGCGCGGGAAAAATCGGAACATGGAGGTAAGCGTCCTTGATGTCTATGGACGTCATGAAGTCCCCCTGACGAAGAGAGTGGTTAGCTGAACGCAGCGTTTCCATGCGAAATCTACGCAGTCAGACAAACCTGTTGAGAATCTTCAGATCCAGGATGGGCCGGATAGAGCCATCCTTTTTGGGGACCGTGAACAGGTTTGAGTAAAAACCCCTGACCCGGTCTGATGGGGGCACTGGAGAAATGACCGCCATTTCTAGAAGACTTGAAACCGCCTCCCGGAGCCCCTGTGCGGCCAGTGCGTCCGGGGGCACCCGAGACCTGAAGAAACGCGGAGGGGGGCGGGACTCGAACTCCAGATAGTAGCCGGAAGACACCACTTCCCGGATCCATTTGTCCGAAACTTCCCGAATCCAGACCTGGGAGAAGTGTCGCAGCCGTCCCCCCACCCGCACGGGTGAGGGCGCCCCCTCAAGCTGAGCAGGCTTGGCCGCGGGTTTGGGTTTTGAGCCCCAATTGTATCCTGAACGGGCACGTCCTCTGCCCCTATTCCAGGAATCTTCTCTTGTAGAAGGGAAGGCAAATCCTCTTCCCGCTCTGGATCCCCGAAAGGAAGGAGTGAAAGAAGCCGCTCCTCGAAAGGGACGTCGTTGCTTCTTGTGTTGAGGTAACTTACCACCTTTAGCTACGGAGTCCAATTTTTCTCCAAAAACCGAAAACCCACGAAGGGAAGAGACGTCAGCAACTTCTTTGACCCAAAATCAGGCACCCACTGGCGCAACCAAACTGAACGCCTGATAGTCACCAGCAGAGCAGAAGCTCTGCTACTCATCAAGGAATCATCCAAAGCGGCTAACATGAAGGACAAAAACAACTCACATCGTTTAAGTCCAAGAAATTAGTCACTGTCTGGATCCAAACCGGAAGAAGACAACAAGTCCCTGACCACCGACCTGGTAGCCACCACCAACAGCGATGAGGCACAAACAGGCCGTATGGCTGCCCCAATACTGGCAAAACCATGACAAGCCATCTGGTCAATGCGTTTATCCTCACCAACTTTAAGGGAGGAGCAATCAGAGTTATTTAAAACAGCTGAGTTGGATAACCCCAGAATTGGTGCATCCACCTCGGAAGGGGACGCCCAGCACTTAAGCATATCCAAAAGGAAAGGATATCTTTTATCCCAACCCTGAAGAATGCCTGGGAGCCGAGCAGGCCTCTCCCATTCCTTAGAAATAATTTTATCAAAATGCTTTTGATTAGGAGTATCAATGGAAGACCCTGCCCCCTTCTCAGAATCAGCGCCAACAAATTGCTGATCATCTGAAGTATCAGATTCCTCAAACAACTCTCCTTCCTCCAGTGGAGAGTAATCTGACCAATTCAGATACTCCACTTCATCATGATTAAATGCTGTAGTGACCGGTGACAAGTGCTTTCTCTTAGTGGTGGCCACTTTGGCAACCGTGGTAGAAAATAATTTCTCAAGAGTGGCCAATCTGGCACACACATCAGACTGTGACACCCCACTCATGACAACGTCACACGGGGCCCGAGTCCAAGTGGGAGGGGGAGGAGAGGGAGCCGGCGGTGCTGACCCAGAAGTCTGGGGTCCGGACTGCCGTGTAATAGTCTGCTGTGCACATGGAATACATAAAAAATACCATTTTGTGAATACTCACCTGTAAAATGGGTATTATAAGTATGTCACACACCCCACTTCAGACTTAATAATTACACTAGGGTTAACGCACCTCTAGGTGGCAGTATTGCAGAGAACTTCTCCAAAAAACTTCAACAGGCCCCTCCCGGTCTATACATACCTGGTACCTCCCAAGAACCTCCCAGTATTAGAACAGCAGTAAGACAAGGTACCAGAACCAAACAATTTAACCCTCAACGTAAAGAACCAAACTTCACCAAATAGAGAGCCAGGATACCAAAAAGGGCGGGTGAAGTGGGGTGTGTGACATACTTATAATACCCATTTTACAGGTGAGTATTCACAAAATGGTATTATTCTAAGTATGTCACACACCCCACTTCAGACTTAATAATTACACTAGGGACATCCAACAGCAGTGTCCAGAAAAGGGTGGGTATCCTAACAGGCAATAACGCAGAAAAAATTCAAACCACTGCAGCCTGCAAAACCTTGCGGCCAAAAACAGCATCCGCTGAAGCCCGCACATCAACCTTATAGAACTTAGAAAAGGTATGAACAGAAGACCAAGTTGCAGCCTTACACACTTGTTCAACAGAAGCCTGGTGCTGAAAAGCCCAGGACGCACCAACCGCACGAGTAGAATGAGCAGTAACTCGGAAAGGAGGATCCTTCCCCTTGGCCGAATAAGCACCAACAATGGCCTGACGAATCCATTTACTAATAGAGGACTTGGCCGGAGCCAAACCCTTCCTAGGCCCACATGGCACAACGAAAAAGGCATCAGTCTTACGAAAAGAAGACGTCGCACGTAGATAGTACCTGACACAACGTACCACATCCAAGCAGTGCAAAGCACTCTCCTTGACATTCTTAGGCTTAGGACACAAAGAAGGGAGAACAATGTCCTGGTTAAGATGAAAAGCAGAAACCACTTTAGGGAGAAAATCTGACTTGTAACGAAAAACCACTTTGTCCTGATGATCCTCAAAATAAGGAGCCTGAATAGACAAAGCAGCCAGCTCTGAAACACGCCTAACCGAAGTAATGGCCACCAGAAAGGCAACCTTCTGAGTAAGAATGGACAAAGCAACATCCCGCAAAGGCTCAAAAGGAGGAGCCTTAAGAGCAGAAAGAACCAAATTCAAATCCCACACTGGGAGCAAAGGCTTCCTAGGAGGCCGCACATGCGAGACCCCCTGGAAAAAAGTCTTGACCAAGGAATGACTAGCAAAAGATTTCTGGAAAAAAATTGACAAAGCAGAAACCTGCCCCTTCAAGGTACTCAACTGAAGACCAGAGTCCAGACCCGCCTGAAGGAACTCCAAAATCCTAGACACAGAAAAGACCCGGCAGGACAAGGACCTAGCCTCACACCAATCAATATAAGATCTCCAATACCTGTAATATATGGAAGAAGAAGATCTCTTCCTAGCACTAATAAGAGTCTGAATGACCGCATCCGAAAGACCCTCCTCCTTTAAGATGGAGGTTTCAGCAGCCAAGCCGTCAAAGCCAGCGTTTGTAAACTGGGGTAACAGAGATGACCCTGAGTGAGAAGATCTGGCCGAAGAGGCAGATCGAACCGATCTACGGCCAGACGGACGATGTCCGCGAACCACACCCGCCTTGGCCACCTTGGAGCCACGAGAATGGCGGGAACTCCTTCCAGAGCCAACTTTCGCAGAACCCTGCCTAGCATGGGAATCGGAGGAAACAAATAAAGAAACCCCAGGTCCCTCCAGCTCAGGGACATGGCATCCACCGCCAGAGCCAGAGGCTTGTGATTGTGACGAGAGGCAAACAGATCCACCTCCGGCGTCCCCCACCGTAGACAAAGTGACCGAAACACCTGGGGATGGAGAGACCACTCCCCCCGACGGGACGCACACCGGCTCAGAAAATCCGCCTCCGTGTTTTCCACACCCGGAATGTAAACTGCCGAGATGCAAGGGACATGAGTCTCCGCCCAGATCAAAATCAGAGACACTTCCCTGTGGGCACCCAGACTGCGAGTCCCCCCTTGGTGATTGATGTAAGCAACCGCCGTCTGATTGTCTGAGCGAGCCTGAACCGGCAGACCTTGTAAATGATGCGTCAAGTGAGACAGAACCAACCTGATGGCCCGCAATTCCAGAACATTGATGGGCAAGTGAGCCTCCAGAGGGTCCCACTGCCCCTGAAACCGAAGATCCTTCCAATAACCTCCCCAGCCTGACAGACTGGCATCCGTGGTGACAGTTTCCCAAAGTGGAGTCAGAAACGACCTGCCCTTCAGAAGATTGTCCGAGACCAACCACCACAGAAGGGACTGCCGAACCCGAGGGGACAACCGGAAGGACCGATCCAACGACCCCGGACACCGGTTCCAAGACGCCAAAAGATGAAGTTGAAGAGTCCTCGTATGAAACTGAGCAAAGGGAACTGCCTCGAACGAGGCCACCATCAACCCCACCAGTCTCATCCCCAGACGAATGGACGGATGAGGATGGGAGAGGAGCAGCCGGGCCAATTCCTGAATCATCAGAACCTTGGCCTGAGGAAGAAACACTCTGTGCTGGCAGGAGTCCAGCGACATCCCCAGAAAGGTCACCACCCTGGTCGGAACCAGCGAGGACTTGGGGTAATTGATCACCCAGCCGAACCTCTCCAACATGGACACCACCGTGCTGGTGTCCCCTTCTGCTTGACTGAAGGAAGGAGCCATGATGAGAAGATCGTCCAGGTAAGGCACAATGCGAATCCCCTGAGCTCTGAGCTCCGACCGCAGGGTCTCCATGCGAAACTTCCGAGGGCGAATAAACCTGTTGAGAAACTTCAAATCCAGAATAGGACGGAAGGACCCGTCCTTTTTGGGGACCGTGAAGAGATTGGAATAAAACCCGCGTCCCACCTCTGAAGGAGGAACCGGGCAAACGACGGCCAAATCCAGAAGATTCCTTACTGCCGCCAGGAGCCCCTGCGGGGCCAAAGGATCCAAAGACACCCGAGACCTGAAGAACCTTGGAGGAGGAAGGGACTCGAACTCCAACTTGTAACCGGCCGAAACCACCTCCCGGATCCATCTGTCCGGGACCTCCTGGTCCCACACCCGGGAGAAAAGTTGCAACCGTCCCCCCACCCGAACGGGTGAGGGCGCCCCCTCATTGCTGGATGGGCTTGGCAGCCGGCTTGGGCTTGGCACCCCAGACGCGGGTGGGACGGCCACGGCCTCTGCCCCTATTCCAACTGCCGCCCCTGGGGGCCGAGGAGCCCGCACCTCTACCGGCGCCAACTCCCCGAAAGGACGGATTGAACGAGACCATCCCCCGAAAGGAACGACGAAATTTCTTGCGCTGAGGTAACTTACCTCCCTTGGCAACAGAGTCCAGCCTCTCACCAAAAAGCCTCAAACCCATAAAGGGCAGAGCCGTGAGCGATCTTTTAGAATTAAAATCAGCCGTCCACTGTCTCAACCACACACAGCGCCGGATAGCTACCAGCAAGGCAGTAGCCCTGCCACACATCAGCATGGCATCCTCCTGAGCGGCCAGGATAAAGGACAAAAAAGCATCACAGCGCTTAAGCCCAAGGGACTCATCACTGGTGGGCTCGAGATCCACCCCCAAGTCCCTGACAATAGACCTGACAGCAAAAGTCAAAAGAGCCGAAGCACAGACAGGCCTTAACACCGAACCCGCACATACAAAACCATGACGGGCAAGCTGATCAACCCGGCGATCCTCACCGTCCCTGAGCGAAGTCGTGTCAGGGGAATGCACGACCGCCGTGTTGGACAGTCCCAAGACCGGAGTATCTACCTCAGGGGGGACAGACCAACGCTTCATCAATTCCGCCGGAAAGGGATACTTCCTATCCCAGCTAGACGGCACACCAACAAGACGTGTAGGTTGCTCCCATTGCTTGAAGACAATTTCTTCAAAGTGCTGTTGGCTGGGAAATTCCAGACGCTGCTTGGAAACCCCAAAAAGCTGACCCTTGGGCCTGGGAGCAACCACCGGAGGCTCCAAATCCAAAACCTCAAACATCTGGCTCAAAATGGTAGAGGAATCGAGAGGGAGGCCATCATCCTGATCTCCCTCAGAACCCAGCACCTGCTGAACATCAGAATCTTCATCCTCAATGAGCTCACCTTCTTCACGGGGACGATCCGACCAATCCAGATCTCCCACAACTTCCTCATCTGAATCCGGCGGAGGCGGAGACAGATGCTTCCGCTTAGCTGAAGCCTTCTGAGCGGCTATAGCAGAAAACCGCTTCTCAAGGCTGGTCAAGCGGGCACATACCTCAGACTGCGAATCCCCGCCCAGGACAACGTCACACGGGGTCCGGAATAAGCGAGGGGGAGAGGGAGATGGCGCGACTGACGAAGTGCTAGGCACCGGAGTACTGGACTGCCGTGCAATGTTCTGCTGTGCACAAGGGATACACAAAATGACATCATCTCCCTGGAGCGGAGCCCCACAACCCCCGCACACCTTGGATTGTCCCGAAGAACCATTCCCGGTATCTGTGGCAACCTCCATGTGGTGAAATTATGGTATTTGCAGAACCCAGGGATTTATGCGGTACGCGACCCGGGATGCCCCTTAATAACCTAACACTTGTCTAAGGACAGTCACAAGATCCTGACCCAGGGGAATAGCATAAGGCCCTTATAAAAATACAAATAAGTGTATATATATATATAAATATATTGCAAGGACAAAAAACACCCCCCACGAGCCAGGTATATATGACCGGGAGAGCCCTGCCAGACGGGATCCCAGGATCTGAAAAACACAAAGGGAGAGAGAGACAGGCGTCAATCAGCACCATGCCAAAAAACACCGCATAATATACAAAACCCCCCTTACACCACCCCCCCCCCCTCATTAACCAGAGCAACGGAAGTGGTTAATGCCAACCAGCACCATCAAGCTGCGCCGGGGCGAGGAGGGAGGCAAGGGAGAAGGAAGGATCCGAGGGGTCACTGACATAGCCCAAGAACAGCCTACCTGGAGAGAAGAGGAACCGCGTAGCCAGCAGAAGATGGCGGCCAGCACACCGAGGACGGAGGAAGAGAGAAGCTCCGGGAGCGCGGGAGCCGAGAAGGCCCCGCCCCTCAGGCCGTCCAATCCGTGCGCGGCCCACGCGCGCGACCCCGCCCCCAGGCAGCGTCAGCGTCTGCCTGCGGGGACCGCCATCAGACCTCGAACACGGGGCCGGCGGCGCCACCCGCCGGCTCCCGGAGTACAGCGCCGGAGAACACAGACCCACACACTGATCAATGTCTCCCCTGAGCAGCCGGGCAAGCAAGCTGCAGGCGCCGAATACGGCGCCCAGCCACCAGCGGGACCGCGGCGCAGCACGCCGCGAGGCCCCGCCCCCCCCGGCTCCTGAGGGGAGAAACACACACACACAGCCATGGGAACAGACAGTGAAAGCACAAGTAAAATCGCAAAGTAAAATCACAAAGTAAAATCACAAATGGAAAGCGCAGCAGCACACTCACACAGCATGTGCATAGTAAAGCATGACACTGTACCCAGCGCGTCCCACACCCCGGAAGAGACACAACACCCCAGGGCAAGGACACCTGACCACTAACTCCTATAAAAAAAGGGGCATCCCACATCCGGATCACCACTCCGGGAATCCCGCTATGCCCCGCAATGAAGGGTCGAGCGGAGGAGCTAATCTCCTAGGCACCAATGGTGCCGGCTACCTTATTGCCCGGCCTACAGCCGAAGCTGGGAGGCTGCCATTACATAGAACACATTCAAACAAAAGCCGGGCAGAAATAGACCACAGGGGGGGGGCCGGGGGGATACCCCGGCTACCTGCAAGCAGGAGACTTCTTTCTTCTGTCTTGTCGCCACCTTGCAGAGAACAACACTGGGAGGTTCTTGGGAGGTACCAGGTATGTATAGACCGGGAGGGGCCTGTTGAAGTTTTTTGGAGAAGTTCTCTGCAATACTGCCACCTAGAGGTGCGTTAACCCTAGTGTAATTATTAAGTCTGAAGTGGGGTGTGTGACATACTTAGAATATACATCATCCCCTGTTAGGGATACCCCACAACTCACGCACTTCCGGGATTGCCCCGAGGGGAGCCCGGAATCTGGGAATGCCTCCATACGGTGAACTTGTAGTTATTTGTAATGAGAGAATTACGCTACTAAGCAACCCGGGATGCCCTTTTAATGTCCAAGTGGGAGGATTTGTATGTGAAGATTAATAAACCCAGAGACCTTAGGACCAGGAGGAACCCCCTAAACATCCCTGAAGATCTGCCTGCAAGAAACAATACACTAATAAAAATGAAAGCAGGGACAAGTAATCAGAAAGCATGGAGAAAGGGGGCCCACAGGGCCACTCACAGTGCCGTAGGAATCAAGACGCTGAGTCCTCATGAATCGTGAGGTGAAGAGATAGAGCGGGAGAGGAAGGGGGGCGTGGCCAGCGCGGAGCGCGCGACTGACCTGCTCCACCCCCCTCCCTAACGCAACTTGTGAGGAGCGAGCTCCTCAGCAGTGCCCGAAGCAGAGGGGGCGGGCTGCGGCGACGCGCCGAAAGCCCGCCCCCAATGACGACGCGTGAGGGGAGAAGCTCCCCTCCGCTTCCAAAGCGCCGGAGAACCGGTGTCGCGGGGACCCGCGGCACCGGTGAAGGAAGTAAAAGAGGTAGCGGCCCGCAGCTGACATGCGGGACCGCCGACCGCTCGAGCCACGCTACAAATGGCGCAAATGAAAACGGGAGTGGGCCGCGGCCTCGCGCCGAAGGCCCAGCCCCGCCCCCAACTAAGAGTGCGTGAGGGGAGAGCTCCCCTCAACACTCTCTGAGGTAAAAATCAGCACCGCGGCGATAGTGCGTCCGCGGTGCCAGACAAAAAATGTAAAACACACACAACACTTTCCATCAACACGCAGCACCTCGACAAGCTCCGTAGGTGTGTACCACGAATAGATTCCTGCATAGTAGAAGGATAGAGAAGCAGGACGTGCTGTGTACCCCAGTGAGGGCAGCGCTCCTAACACGGTCCAAAACTGCAAATAAAAACTAGCCTAACAGCAATGCTAAAAAGGGGGGCCCCCAACCCAAATTAGTAAAGGTGGAAAGGGGCCAAGTAGGACATACCGTCGGTGGACAGGGCATCCCAAACCGGGGTCACCAACCCGATGTTACCGCCTACCCTCTTATATAGGGTCTCGCGGCGGAGCCTAGCTCCTGAGCACCTGAGGTGCTGAATTACCCTCGCCCAGACCAGCAGCCAAGACTGGGAGGCATGTCATATAACAAGGATTAATTAAGGAAAAAAGGGTCCGAGCGGAAATAGAAAAATAACTGGCCGGGAGTTGTCCCGGCTACCTGAAATCCCCCTGTGCAAGGAGGAGACATCATCTTCTGACTTGCTCGCCGACTGCAGAGATGAAGACTGGGTAATGAGTGGGAGATCCCAGGTATTTATGGACTGGGAGGGGCTTCTTTTTTCCTATCATCTCTGCAGTTCGCCCTCTACAGATCATATTACCCACAGGTTATGAATATCTTGAAGCGGGGTGTGTGACATACTTAGAATATGAAGATTCGCCAGACCGCGAATTGATTTAGGTAAACTTTTGGGGTGGGAAATGGAAGAATATACTGAGCGTGATGTGATTTAGCTAAGCATTGTAGCAGAAGTGAGTGAACCAAATATGTAGGCGAGCACATTAATGAGTTAAGTTTGTAGTGTGTAGGCGTAAGGTCGTAAAGATTTTCGTCTGGACGATTATTTATAGAAAAAGGAATTCAGAATCTAACGGGACACGTAAATGATTCGTTCAAGGAGACGATGGAAAAAGGGCAAAAACTAAAGCCTACATTGTAACATGAGTAACAAACGGGAAACGAAAGCTTGAAAATGACATTCTCGTTGGCATACGAACGAACGGAAACTTTACTGAAGGCTTGCGATGCATGCTTAGAATCACCCGTACACTCATACGCGAGCGGGAACAAAACGAAAAAAATACAGATCGGCACAAAAACAAAAGTCTTTTTTTGTTTCTCTGAATCAACCCTAATGTGTATTGAATGTCTGGGTCTGGGGACCTAATTAGGAATTCAAAGATTCCTTTTCAAGGGAGCTTTTTGGCAACTAGGTGTGATAGGTATCTATTGTCATGGTCTGTTTACTATAGACATGGTAGGATTTCCAGCACACCCCCTTTTTTGAGTGTTAGGAATTCTGGTGACTTTCTTCGCCCTTTAACATTTTCATTGGGTCATTTTTCGCGATAGTGCTTCTTTAAATAATCTTTTGTCTATCAACTCTCTCAAAGGTACACAGCACTGAGAGGGGTGACCTAAGGCAATCCCAACAGTGGGGAGACTCACTTATAGCTAAACTCCCATGTAAATAGTTCCCCCCACCCGCAGGCTGATCAGGAGGGGGTAAAAAAATTCACGCTCGGTTTGGAGCTTGGCTCCACTTAGCTTGCTTGCAGCTCTGATGTCATGAGTGGGTGGCAGAAGTGAATAGAGCTGAGCGCACTAACTGGCTGCATGCCCACCCAGCAACCTGTCCCTTTTAAAGTGCTTAGATAGTCATGCATCCAAACCTTCCTAGAGAAATTCAGACACTGATAATGGAGCTTTTGTCATCACTGTCCCTTTTAAAGTGCTTAGTTAGTCATGCATCCAAACCTTCCTAGAGAAATTCAGACACTAATAATGGAGCTTTTGTTTTCGCAAAACAGTGGAATGGCCTTTCAGATTCTATGATACGCTACTGAAGACTATATTCTTGCCTTGATTATGATATGGATCACTGTTCCAGATCAGCCCTTGGGTGAGGAGGTTGGGAAGCTGGACACACCCAAGAGGGCCAGGCCACTATAATGATCACCTCCACGTACCAAGTTGGTTAGTTTGGTGTAAATAGAGTGTCGGCCCCGATTCAAGTTTCTTATTCATCAGCTGGGGAATCTGTGGTAGCAAATGAAAGGTGTACCCCAGCTTAAAACTGGTCCAGGTATCCCCATGGTATCCACTGGGAATGCCATTGGCTCCTTGCTTCTGCCTAAAAATATCTTCACTTTTTTGATATGCCATGACGCAATGAGGTTGCTGGCCAGGAGTCCCTATCCGTTTCAAAGGTGGCCAAATATCTATTGTGCTAGTGCCCACTGGCCTTGTTTGACCTGTTCCCTCTCAGGAAGTCAGCTTAGGTGTTTCACGATGACCATAAAATCATGCTCTGCCAGCCTTCGGATTTAATTATCATTTTTCACCCTATAAGACGCACCTAGGATTTGGAGGAGGAAAATATGAAAAAAAATATTCTAAACTAAATTGTGCTAAAATACCCCATTACAGGCAGTGTGGCACCCCCCCCCCTCCTATTCCCAAAGGCAATGTTGCATTCTCCCCCTCCCATTCCCCATATAGGCAGTGTGGAATCCCCCCCTCCCATTCCCCATATAGGCAGTGTGGAATCCCCCCCCCATCCCATTCCCCATATAGGCAGTGTGGCATTCGCCATAGGCAGTGTGGCATTCCCCCTCCCATTCCCATAGCATTGTGGCATTCCCCCTCCCATTCCCATAGGCAATGTGGCATTCTCCCCATCCCCCTAGGAAGATGTGGCATTCCCCCTACCCATCCCCTCAGGCAGTGTGGCATCCCCTCATCCCTTTCCCATGGGAAGTGTGGTACTCCCCCATCCCATTCCCATAAGCAGTGTGGCATTCCCCCCTCCCATTCCTCATAGGCAGTGTGGCATTCCCCCTCCCATTCCCCATAGGCAGTGTGGCATCCCCCCATACCATTTTCCATATAGGCAGTGTGGCATTCCCCCGTCCCATAGGCAATGTGGCACCCCCTTCCATTCCCCATAGGCAATGTGGCATCCCCTCCATCCCAATTCCCATATAGGTAGTGTGGCACCCCCTCCCATTCCCCATAGGCAGTGTGTTATCCCCTCCATCCTATTCCTCATATAGGCAGTGTGGCACCCCATTCCCATTCACCATATAGGCAGTGTGGCACCCCCCCTTCCCCTTATGCAGTGTGGTATTCCCCCCCAACTCCAGAGGATAAAAAAAAGGACAGACAATATCTCCGCTCTGGCTTCCAGCTCCGCCACCGCTGCTCGGGCCAGAGAGCACCGACACACGAAAGGCAGTAGCACGCCTGAAGCCAGAGCAGGGAGGCTGTGTCCCCGTTCTAACTTTCAGCGAGGTTAAAGTGGAATAAGACCCACCCGGGCCGGTCTTTTACCCGGGCATCCTGAATTGGGATGACCCCTTGTGTAAAACTCCCTGGCGTGCTCATAAACACTTACCTTTCCCCACTCAAACGGTGCATGCACAGACTCTCGTCCAATGAGAGCCGTGTGCCACATCCTCTGCATCCCTGGCGGCGTGCGCTCCTGCCCCAACCATTTGGATTGGCTGGAACAGGAGCTACCCACTGAGTCAATGAGAGCCATTTGAAAAATGACAAAGTCACGGCAGATGGCTCTCATTGGACCGGAGCCTGCGCATGAGCCGTTGGAATAAGGAAGAGGTTAGTGAAAAGCCAGCATTCTGGGGGGCTTCACACAGTTCTTCCTGTGTGTCTGATCTCCTAGCAAACAGGACATAGCCCCCTCAGTGTTGTGCACACAAGTGAATTAAAGTGGACCAAAACCTGGGATTATCACTATCCGGAATTTTGGTCCTTCCCCCCTGGGGCACACTGCATTTGGGTGCCCCAATGCGTGAAACTCTGCAGAACGCTGAGCAAACTCACCTCTCCTCGATCCGATGGTGCAGCCGTTGCCACACGTCCAATCAGCTTCTACTGTTGTGCATATTAAAGTGGACCAAAACCCAGGATTTTGACTATCCTGGATCTTGGTCCTTTCCCCCCGGGGCACCCTGGTCCTATGGCGGATGTGCAGCCACTCATCCAATCAGTGCGCTCGGAGCCGCTGACGTCACGTCATCTAAGGCCAGTGGCTCCGAGCGCGCTGAGAGCCACATCCCCTGCTAACCCAGGGAGCGCGCCTGCACTGGCCATTCGCAAATGCCTGGCTAGAGGGATAGCGGGGATGTGGCCACGGCTCGCACATGTGCCATTGGACCTGGAAACAAAGTGTATGGGGCGACCTGCAGGGTTTCACACAGTGGGGCATAGATTCCGAGGGACGATTGAGGTGGGGTTTGGTCCGCTTTAATGTGCGGCTGGAGAAGCTGAATGGAATCGACAGCCGCACACATCAGCAGCACATTCTCCCTTCGGCTGTGTGAGACCATGCACAGCCACTCACTTGCATTTAATGTTTAGAGTTCTGCTGGCGCCGGCTGCGCATGCGCCATAGGCTCGGGGGAAAAGGTAAGAATATCGGGCACCCTGGGGGGTTTCACAGAGCGGGGCAACCCGAAGAGGGAGTAAGCCTACCCTGAAGACTCAAGACTCCAGGGTGGGTTTTGGTCCACTTTAAATTAGTACAGAAATAGTAAAAAGAAAAAAAAAAACAACCACATATGAGTAGATAAATGTGCCCAGTCTCTCTACATTTTAATAACTTAAAGCAGACCTTCACCCTGAATAAGAGCCTATCTTATATGTTCCCCCCCGTACATACAGATTGTTCACATTAAAAATCATCGTTCCTGTATCTACTGCATTTTCTGAGACTGTAAACATCCAAGATGGCAGCCCATAGAGGTGCAGGCTGCCTGCAAACAGGAAGTGTCTTTGCTGACCTTTTCCTGACCCCAGATCTGCTCTAACCTTGCTCCCCTGCACTTTTGACCTCTCTCCTCAGTATGTGATGTTAGTGAGCCAAGATGGTGACGGCTGTATCCTAGAGTGCTGAACAGAATTGCAGGCCAGTGAGGGAAGAAAAAAAACGTAAGTGACTAAAAACGTTAAATATATTAATTTTAGATGCTGGGGACAGGTGTTTTAAAGGTTTGGGCTTTTCATTAAATGATGCTGAAGGTCCACTTTAACCCCAGGAAGATAACTTTAGTGACAAGTAAATAAACAGACACAAGTCCACCTAGATTGCTTATTATACCGTTCAAATTCAATTAAGTCAGGAGCTGTGATGTTTTCTGGGCTCAGAGGGCTGTTGATGTGCAGGTCCTCCATTGCATCACCCACTTCCACTTCAAACTTCGGCTGTAGGTAACTGAAGACTGGGTCACTCTCAGATGCCATGGAAGAGCTGGCAAGGGCGCCCCTAACAGGTGAAGGTAAGAGAAGATACTTCACATCAAACCCAAGAATAATGGGTGCTGCATTTTTTTTTATCTTTCCCAAAGAAGAGCTCTCCCTACAATACAGTTCCTGGGTTGTGACACTGGCTTAGGTCTTAAAAATTGGGGTTTTGGTCCGCTTTAACTAGCATCCCTTGAATTTCTTCCCCCATGAATAGTAACTTTTGCCTATTTTTATTGCTTTTGATTCCTTCTAATCCCAAATAATGGCGCCTGTTTTAGCTGTAAAGCTCTGCCTCCTCCATTCATTGCCACTGTTGTGTGTGACAATGATGTCATTGCCACACTTATGTAATGACTAATGACCTGCAATTTTACAGATGTAATGACTAATGACCTGCAATTTTACAGAGACGGACAGCAAAAACACAGTGTTCCAGGACGATTTGATAAGCAAAAATATCAATTGCTAGTTCTTCGCCCTAAGAAGAGAGTATCAGCAAAGGCTTTGACCAAATGTATTTCACAAGTTCAGTGGGTTTTGGTCCGCTTTAAATACTGCATGCAGGCAACTCACTTCCCTGTTAACAGAAGCTGCTTCCATGGCACCTAGTCTTTTATTTTAGTATTGGCTAGAGTAATAAACTTCATGACCACTTTAAAGGGACAGTCCAGGCAAAATGTAAAAAAAATACAATTCTGTGAAACTCACATGTAGAATTGTTTTTGAATATATCCAGTGCAGGTCGTCCCAGGATTGATGACAGTTGGGTAATCCGCCAGTTACTGCAAGATCCAGAGCTGTAACTCTGAAAAGAACTGTCTCCATAGAATACCCAGAAAAAAGGACAATGGTCCAATACAGAAAGGTAATCACCATAACAGGCAAACAAGAGATAATGAACCAAAGGCGGGGTGGGACGACCTGGACTGGATATATTCAAAAACAATTCTACAGGTGAGTTTCACAGAATTGTATTTTTCACTATATCCAGTCCAGGTCGTCCCAGAAGTGATGACAGTTCCAAAAGCAGTGTCCATTTGGAGCGGGATCCCCAGTGCGGAACAGCAAGTAGTTAATCTCACTACTGCCTGAAGTACCTTTCGGCCAAGAGGCCCTAACATCAACCTTATAAAACTTTGTAAAGGTATGAACAGAAGACCAAGTAGCGGCCTTACAAACTTGTTCAACAGATGCCTGGTGCTGAAAAGCCCAAGAAGCACCAATAGTTCAAGCAGAATGAGCTGTAACACGAAACGGGGGATCCTTCCCCTTGGCAGAATATGCTTGCACCACCGCCTCTCTAATTCACTTACTGAGAGTGGACTTGGCCGGAGGCAAACCTTTCTGGAACCTTCAGTGAGAACAAAGAGAATCCGAATTCCTGAAGGATTCAGTTGCAACCAGGTAGTACCCTTCACAATTGAAAAGCCCAAACCCTTATAAAACGATTCCTCAGCATCTAAAATTAATAATTTTTAGTCACTTACTTATTATTCTTTCCCTCACTGGGCTGCAACTCTGTTCAGGACTCTAGGATACGGGCGCCGCCATCTTGACTCAGAAGCATCACACTTACTGAGGAGAGGAGTGCGGGATTAAGTACAGGGCGGCAGGTTATAGCTGTGCTTTGCTCAGACAGAGCAGAGCTGGGGTCAGGAAAAGGTCAGCAATCCCAGAATGCAGAGCAGCACAGTCAGAGGGCACTTCCTGTTTGCAGGCTGCCTGATGTTCCATGAGCCACCATTTTGGATGTTTAAAAGCTCATAACATGCAGTAGATGCAGGTAGGATGATTTTTAATGTGAGCAATCTGTATGTACAGGGAAGGGGGGGGGGGGAAACATATAAGATAGACTCTTATTCAGAGTGAAGGATAGCTTTAAGGGCTCTGACCACGTCCAAGGCATGGAGGGTCCTTTCTTTAGAATTAGACGGTTCTGGACACAGGGAAGGCAAAACAAATTCCTCATTAAGATGAAAGGGAGAAACGACCTTAGGCAAAAAATCAGGTTTAAAGCGAAAAACCACCTTATCCTTATGCCGCTCAAAGTAAGGAGGCTTCATACAAAGAGCGGCCAGTTCTGACACACGGCGCACCGAGGTGATAGCCACCAAAAAGACCACCTTTAGGGTCAAGACAGACAATGCAGCGTCGCACAAAAGGCTCAAAGGGGGGACCCTGGAGAGCAGAAGGCACCAAATTCAAATCCCACACCAGTAATACAGGCTTACGCGGTGGATGTACATGGGTAACTCCTTGGAAAAAAGTCCTGATCAGTCTATGATTGACAAAGGATCTTTGGAAGAAGATGGCCAAGGCCGAGACCTGGCCCTGGCCCTTGAGGTTGCCCAGCTGCAGACCCAAGTCTAAGCTGTGTTCTAAAAATTCCAAAATCCTAGAAATAGAAAAAGTGCGACAAGGGAAACTCTTGGATTCACCTAAGTGACCCCCATTTTAGTCCCTCTTTTTAGTAATCCCTCTATAAGGGGAGAGGGTGCGGAGAGAGAGGGGAGGTGTAGAAGACCGGGAGGAACCACAACCCTCAGCTGGCAATGGAAAGGGGGCTCACCTGGAAGACACAGGCAGAAGGATTCATGAGCATCCCACAGCACATGCACATCAAAATCCAACAGAGAAAAAACCAAAGGGACTCACAGAACCGACCGCGAGGTAGCGGGGGGTCCGGGAGGCAGGCACTAGAAGCGCAGGCAGGAGTGGCGAAAACTGAGGTCGTCAGCCGTGGGGACCCTTAGCAGGGTCCGCAAATGACACAGTAAGCAGCAGGGAAAAATACAATTCTGTGATTACTCACCTGTAGAATTGATTTTATGGGTATCCAGCACGGGTTGCTTCATCTGTATTCTTCACTATTGGGTAATCCGCCACAAGGTGGCGCAGTCGACTGCAAAAAGACTTGTGGCTCCTCCTGGCCCATAAAAGGCAGGAAAATACCCAAGATACCCAGTGTTGATAGCAGTAATGTAAGAAGCCGGGAGGCAAGACCATGTTACCAAACAGAGCCCCACTAAGAACTCTCTCAATCACCATAACAAGGCAAAATAGGATAACAAAAGCAAGGGTGGGATGAAGCAACCCGTGCTGGATACCCATAAAAAACAATGTAGAGACAACCTTGGGCAAGAATTCTGGCTTAAGACGGAACACCACCTTATCCTGTTGCCGCTTAAAATAAGGAGGCTTCATAGAAAGAGCAGCCAGCTCAGAGACACGACGCACAGAAGTGATAGCCACCAAAAAGACCACCTTCAGAGTCAGAATAGATAGCGCAGCATCGCACAAAGGCTCAAAGGGAGGACCCTGAAGGGCAGAAAGCACCAAGTTCAAATCCCACACGGGAAACAAGGGCTTACGGCGGACGTACATGGGTAACTCCTTGGAAAAAAGTCTTGGTAAGTCTATGATTGGCGAAAGATCTTTGAAAGAAAATAGCCAAGGCCAAAACCTGTCCTTTGAGAGTACTCAGTTGCAACCCCGACTCTAGGCCATGTTGAAGAAACTCTAGAACCCTGGAGATGGAAAAGGTGCGACAAGGAAGAGACTTAGACTCACACCAGGCAATGTAAGCGTGCCAGACCCTGTAATAAATCATAAAAGAGGAGCCTGAATCATAGTACCGACGACCGATGCCGGCAGCCCATTATTCATCAGGATGGAGGTTTCAGCAGCCAAGCCGTCAAAGCCAGCGTTTGTAAATTGGGATGGCGCAGCTGTCCCTGAGTGAGGAGCCCTGGATCGTCGGGCATGACGAAGTGATCCACCGAGATCTGGACGTCTGCCAACCATACCCTCCTCGGCCAGCGGGGGGCCACCAGAAAGGGTCGGTACCCCCTCCTGGTCTATCTTGCGCAGCATACGACCCAGAAGAGGAAAGGTAGGAAAGGCATATAGAAGTCGAAACTCCGTCCAAGGAATTGCTAGCGCGTCCGTGGCAAGGGCTAAAGGATCTCTTGACAGGGAGACGAACTTTGGAAGCTTGTGATTGTGACGGGACGCAAACAGGTCCACGTCCGTCTGACCCCTGCGGCGACACAGGGCGTGAAAGATCTTGCTGCTGAGAGACCATTCCCCCAGACAAGACATCCCCCTGCTCAGGGAGTCCGCCTCCTGGTTCTCCACTCCCGGGATGTAAACCGCCGAGATGCACGGAACATTCTCCTCTGCCCAAGACAGAATCAATGACACCTCCTTGAGGGCTCGTCTGCTCCGAGTCCCGCCCTGATGATTGATGTAGGCGACCGCCGTCTGATTGTCTGAGTGGATCTGGACTGCACAACCCTGAAGGTGGGGAGTGAACTGGGAGAGGACCAATCTGATCTCAACTCCAGAATATTGATGGGAACATGAGCCTCCTGCGGGCCCCACTGGCCCTGGAACTTCAGAGATTGCCAGAACCCTCACCAACCGGTCAGACTGGCGTCCGTGGTGACAATCTCCCAGCACGGGGGGAGAAAGGATCTGCCCACTAGAAGGTTCCTCGAGTCCAACCACCACGAGAGGGACTGACTGGCCAAAGGGGACAGAGTAAATTTTTGCTTCAGGGACTCCTGTGACCGGTCCCAAACGGCCAAGAGATTCAACTGAAGAGGGACCGCTGGACACCCTTCTCTCGTGAGCCAACAATCCCCAATCTCCACCGCCTCTTGTGCCTATAGACAACCCCCACTTGCTGGAGACATGGTTATGCCTCTCCAGACTCGGTTGCCCCCAGGACTTACTGGCGCAAAGATTGCTGGCTTACGATAAAGACGGATGAACTGCGGGGTATCCCAAAACAGGAGTTCATGCACAAAAGTCTGTAAATGTCAAAACCAAGGGGCAAGGCAAAGAGTAGTCGGGACTGGCAAGGGTCAAGGCCGGGTGATCACAGAAGCGCGGTATCCAAGGGGTTAAGCAGAAAACGAAGCCAGACAGGCAGAAGGTCGGTTCAGGCAGCGAGCAGGAGTAGTCAAGGACGAAGCCGGATCAAAAACACTAAGACGAGAGTCAGAAGCACACCCAAGCTAGTAAATGGCTATAACGGGCACTGGTGGTCCGGGCAGGAAAATATTTAAATGGTGACTGACCAATGAGAAGGGGAATGTGCTGATTGGTGCAACACACAATCTCACCCCTGATAGGAGAAACCCCAGGGACTGGACCACCCTGGCCAGTCAGGCTGTCCAGTCCCTGACCTCCCCAGAGCAGAGGATCCCTGGGCCAGGATTGGTCCCTTTAAATCTGCCCCCGGCGAATGGGAACAACAAGGTCCGCACCTGAGTCTGGAGACCCTCCACCTTCTGCTGAGGAAGGAACACCTTGACCTGAGATGTATCCAAAGTCATGCCCAGAAAAGACCTCACCAACGATAATTGATCACCCAACCGAAGGCCTCGAGAGTGGACAAGACCTTCTGGGTATCGCTCTCGGCCTGATGAAGAGATTGAGCAGCAATCAGCAAATCGTCCAGATAAAGAAGGATGCGAATGCCCTGGCCCCTCAGGAGGGCCATGACACCCGCCAACACCTTGGAGAACACCCGAGGAGCTGAAGAGATACCGAACGGCAGGGCCACGAACTGGTAGTGTTGGTCCTCAACGGCGAACCTCAGAAACTTCTGATGTCCCTGGAAAATAGGAATGTGCAAATAGGCATCCTTGATGTCCACCGTGGTCATGAAATCGCCGGACCGAAGGGAGCTCACCGCCGACCGCAAGGTCTCCATGCAGGAATGTTTGAACCTGACAAATCTGTTGAGACCCCTTAGATCCAAGATGGGCCTCAGAGAGCCGTCCTTCTTGGGCACCGTGAAAAGATTGGAGTAGAACCCCCGACCTTGTTCCTGAAGAGGCACCGGGCAAATCACTCCGGATGACAGGAGACGCTGGACAGCCAACCTCAGGCCCTGTGCCGTCACAGGGTTTTGGGAAATCCGGGACCGAAAAAACCTTGGGGGCGGCCAAGCTACTAGCTCTATCTTGTAGCCGGAGGACACCACCTCCTGAAACCACTGGATGGGTGAGGGCGCCTCCTCATGCCTGAGGAGGTTTGGAGGGGGGCTTAGGCTTGGATCCCCTGAGAGACCGCGGCCCTACCTCGTCCCCAGGATTCCCTGCAACCGGCAGGGAAGGAGGAGCCGCGACCCCCTCGGAAGGGGCGAAATGAGGAGGGCCCCGAAAGGGCCGCGAATGCTTCCAGCGCTGGGGAAGCCGGCCATCCTTGGTCAAGTGGTCAAGACGCTCCCCAAAGAGACGGAGTCCCAGGAAGGGGAGTCCGGTGAGAGACTTCTTGGCGGCAGCATCGGCCGCACACTGCCGCAGCCAAATAGACCGGCGGAGAGCAAGCAGCAGAGCCGAAGCCCTACCACCAAGCCGGACGTCATCATCCATGGCTGAAAGCACAAAAGCAATAAATTCAGCACAAGCCAAAAGTTCCTTATACTCATCCGCTCTCTTGCGGGAACGAATAGCCTCAGCAAGACGTTTGACTTTCTTTTTCATGGCAATAGAAACAATGGCTGCGGCGCACACAGGGCGCAGGCCGGCCCCCACAAAGGTGAAGGCATGGCAAGCAAGTTGGTCCATGCGCCGATTAGCATTATCACATAAGGTAGTAGTGTCCGGAGACGGCATGAGGGAAGTATTGGAAAGCCCCAGGACAGGAGCGTCCACCTCCGGGGGACAAGACCAAAGAGGGACCTATTATTATTATTGTTTATTTATATAGCGCCATCATCTTCCGTAGCGCTT
This sequence comes from Gastrophryne carolinensis, assembly GCA_027917425.1. Lineage (NCBI taxonomy): Eukaryota > Metazoa > Chordata > Amphibia > Anura > Microhylidae > Gastrophryne > Gastrophryne carolinensis. Next base: position 41,567,781 of record CM051238.1, read on the forward strand.
TACAAAGTAGTAATTACAGACAGGGTAGAAACATACGGTACATAGACCATTTCAAATGCAGTTTTACAGATTTGACAGTGGATATTCTGAGTACATGATACAATAGGGGAGAGAGCCCTGCCCTTGCGAGCTTACAGTCTAAAGACCTATTCCTATTCCTCCGAAAAGGGATACCGCCTGTCCAGCCCCTTGGGCACCGAGGGCAGCTTGTTAGGCTTTTCCTATTCCTTAAACACCATCTTGGAAAAATGTCCCTGCTCCGGGAATACCAGGCGCTGCCTATCCGGACGGAAAAGCTCCCCTTGCTTCTACTTCGCCGCCTTAGGGGGAACCAAATGCAGGGTCTCAAAAACCGCGGCCAATAACCTATCTGTATCGTCGGGGAGCCACATGTCCTCATCCGAGGAAGATCCAGGTTCACTATCAAAGTCGCCCGGACGGTCCCCGGAGGAGTCGGAATCATAGAATAACTCACCCTCCTCCACAGATTCACGACTGCTAGAAGCCTCATAGGCAAAGAGAGAGTAGGCGGGTTCCAAATGCTGCTTCTTACTGGAAGCCTTACAGGCTGGCGGGCGCGCCAAATGTTGTTCAAGACTGGCCACATGTAACGCCAGGTCTGAATGGGACCCCCGGCTGACCTCCCCCTCACTGGGGGCTAAATGTAGACGCAGGGGGTGTCGGCGAAGCCGCAGGCAAAATGGGACTGGGGCACTAGGCCCATCCTGTTCCGCAGTAACGCTCTGGGCGCAGGGGACGCAAACCGCGCTGCGGCTGCTCAAAGGGGAAATACCACACACAAGACACAGCGGAGCCCGCCACGAGTGCCCACAAGCTCGTTATCCCCAGAAGCCTCCATATGGTGAATAAGCAATAATGCGCCACAGTAACATGCGCTGATGTCCCAGACCCGGGATGCCCCACAGCCGCTATAAGGTGGACGGGGGGGGGGGGGGGGGAGAGCCTGAGGGAAACCACAAGTAATGAGGGACCCGCCTGGAAGACACAATAGGGACATGAGATGAGCATCCCACAGCACATGCACAATAAAAGTACTGAATATCAAGGAAAGGAAAGGACTCACAGACCGGGTGCAGGCCAGGGGCTCCTGTGACCAGTGCAGCAGGAGCGAGGGTCCTCGGTGCAGCGGTGGCGCAGCAGACCTCGCTAAGGACCGGAGAGCGCATTCCAGGCTGGACACGCGCCCCGAGATCTGGGGACGCCCGCCTTGGAAGTATCCAAAATGAAGCTGGTAATTAGGGATCACCCAGTACAGCCAATTCAGCGAGGGATTACTTCCAGATGCGCCACATCAACCAGCACGCGTCCCGCAAGATGGCGCCGTCCAAGGGAACCACAAGGTACCTGCACCTCGCGAAACTGTGGAGATAAACAATAGGAGGGACTCCCCCCTCTACAACGCACCCCCGCTGCACGACGTACGCCGCGCCTGCGGGGACAACTGCCGATAGACCGCCCGAGGTGAGGGCCCCGCAAGGCGCATGGTGGGGAAGGGAGGAGAAGGGAACATCCAGTGAGACCAAGGGACAGCAGCGCAGGGGACACAAACACACCGTGAAAATACACAAGCAACAGCACATAATAAAAAACCAGGCCAGGGGTCCTCGGGTGGTTTCTCCCCCCCACAAAAGGCTCACCATAGCCATCGGCCGGCTACCCTTTGGGTACAGGGTCTGCGGCCCAGAGCATAGCTCTGTGAGCACCCAACCCCAGGTGTTCCCCTACCTTCACCTGAACCTTCAGCCAGGGCCGGGAGGCAGAATGGGTCCGGAACAGGTGGGAATAGGCCTGCAGGGCCGACGGGCTTGGGATGCCCCGCTCGCCTGCTAAAATCCAGAGAGTCATTTTCTGTCTTCGCAGTCAGGACTGCAGAGAAACACACTGGGTATCTTGGGTATTTTCCTGCCTTTTATGGGCCGGGAGGAGCCACAAGTCTTTCTGCAGTCGACCTTGTGGCGGATTACCTAATAGTGAAGAATGCAGATGAAGCAACCCGTGCTGGATACCAAGAAAATGGCGCCCGAGCGAAGCAAGGACGAACCTCGAGGGGCTGGCTACGCAGCAATGATGCAAAATGCGTTACCGCGCGGCCCTGCCTCCCGCTGCAGGCACGAAGAGAGGCGCCCGCAGCGCCGGGAGCGCAGGAAGGGGGGGGTGGCCCATGGAGGAGCCCCCCGGGATGCGGAGCGCGGCGTGCCCCGCACCACATGCCGAGGCCTAGCTAGAAGAAGGCCTCGACCAACGCTGCTCCCGCCCCCCCCTCACAGCTACAAGATGGAGGGGAAGGAGAAGAGGTGAGGGAACGAGGGAAGGTGAGTATGCACAGCTGCCAGCAACAACAAAGTCTGAGGTAAAAAAGACGTAAAAGTGAGGTAAAAAGCACGACATATGACAATAAAGCTAGTGGGCACAGATAAGGGCATAAACCCCGGGCAATTAGGTGGTTCCTCCCCCCCAATAGGCTCACCATCGCCTATAGCCGACTACCCTTTAGGGGAGGGTCTGCGGCCCAGAGTCTAGCTCTGTGAACGCCCGACCCTGGCATTCTCCCTACCTTCACCTGTCCCGTCAGCTGAGGCTGGGAGGCATAAATGGGTCCATGGGAACAGTGGAAATAGAGGTGTAGCGGCCGACAGGCTTAAAATGCCCTGCTCAGCTGCAGTATCCAGAGAGAGTATCCAAGACAATCCTAGCAGCAGCTACTGCAAGATGAATTCTGGGAATTCTATGGAGACAGCTCTTTTTATAGGGGGCCAGGAGGAGTTACAGCTCTGGATCTTGCAGTAACTGCAGATGGCGGATTACCCAACTGTCATCACTTCTGGGACGACCTGGACTGGATATAGTGAAAGAAACGTGATTCAGCAGCTTACCTCGTCCCATCTGCCCTCTACATTTCTGTAAGCTCGCAGAAGCACCTAGAAACATAAACTTGGCACAAATTTCTGGCACTCCCCCTGATTCTAGCAATAGACCACCAATCATAGGGCTCGACTGGTGGGCTAGACCTTTTGACCCCAGCCCCAGTGGCTGTCTGTGTATTGCAGCATTGGGATTAGGTGTCAAAGTATGCTGATATGAATACGTTGCCTGTTGTTGCACTGGAGGGTGGCCACGCCCACTGACTGGAAAAGTCAAAAATGAATTAAAACTTCAAAACATGTTTTCTCTGTTTTGGGGGGTTCGCTTTGAAAAAAAAAAAACGTTGACATTAGGAGCTTTAGGGCCATATGTGATTATATGTAGTTGCCTGGACAATCCAATTAAAGAGGAACTTCAGAGGCCCTGGAGTCTAAAAAGCCTCCAGGGCCATACGAGTTCCACTCCTTTAGGCATCCTGAACTGGGATGCCCCACTGTGTAAAACCCCCAGAAGTCCCGTTACACTCACCTTGTCCCGGAGCCCGTAACACGTCTCTGCACCGCGGCAGCATCCCGGCTCACCTGTAGACGTGCTCACCACGGCAAAGCTAGAAGGTGGGCAGGGGATGCAGCAGGCAGCACTCTCGGCTACCTTCGGTGCCGCTCGGCTGCTTAGGCAGACGGCTTAGCCATTAGCGGAAAAGGGATCCGAGTTGAAAGCAAGTGCACTTATTGGCTGAGCGGGCTGCTCAGCCAATCGGCGCACTCGTTCTCACCTGGGTCTGTGCCATGGGAACGCCAGGAGGGTGAGTGGATGAGGCAACCTGGGGGGATACACACAGCAGGGCAGGGCAGCCCAATTCGGGATGCCGCCGCATAGAGGAACAACACCCCAAAAGGTGAAAATTGGGTGCTGCTTCACTGGATCTGTCAGCTATCAGGCAAGCCCTATAGATGGGGCTGTTCCAGTGTAATTCTCCATGAATAACCAGTCTTTATGCTTTTTAAAAGTTATAGTCACACATGGGTGAAGGGATTCAGGTCATTATCATCAGGAAAACACACTAAGAACAATTTTTATTTATGAGAAAAAGAACCTGTTACCAATAAAGATTTGAGCACACGGATATCCTACCCCTGGTCATGACTAGAACACGCCTGCATGTATTCCTCCTTGACATCATCCAGGCTGCAGGAGTCACCCTGGTTCGCCCAAAACTGACCTGTCAGCCACAAAGAGAACAAGAAAGAGTACCACAGATGTAACAATGGTTAGCCAAAAATGACACGAAAAATACAATTCTGTGAAATACTCACCTGTAGAATTGGTATTATAAGTATACAGTACGTCCTGCTCCAAATGTAATACTTACACTAGGGTTATCCTCCGCCAGATGGCGCTGCACTGCAGAGACATGTAAAACAGGCTCCTACCGGCCCCTCAAATACCCGGGGACCTCCCACAAATCCCCAGCATTGAAAAGCAGTGAACGAGAAGCCGGGAGAATTTAACCACCCAAACTGGTAACTATAACAATGATAACAATCACCATACAGGGGATCCAGAATAATGCAAAACCAAGGGTGGGGTGGAGCAGGACGTACTGTATACTTATAATACCAATTCTACAGGTGAGTATTTCACAGAATTGTAATATTCTTAGTATACAGTACGTCCTGCTCCAAATGTAATACTTACACTAGGGACATCCAATAGCAGTGTCCAAACAGTAGGGTGGGATCCCCCAACAAAAAAGGTACCAGCAGACAGTTTAACCACTGCCGCCTGCAAAACCTTGCGGCCAAAAACAGCATCAGCTGAGGCCCTAACATCAACCTTGTAAAACTTTGAAAAGGTATGAACAGAAGACCAAGTAGCGGCCTTGCAAACTTGTTCAACAGAAGCCTGGTGCTGGAAGGCCCAAGAGGCACCAATAGCACGAGTAGAATGAGCAGTAAGGCGAAAGGGAGGACTCTTCCCCTTAGCAGAATAGGCCTGAATTACGGCCTGACGGATCCATTTGCTAATAGTAGTTTTGGCAGGAGCCAAACCCTTCCTGGGCCCAGAAGGGACCACAAAAAGAGCATCAGTTTTCCTGAAGGACGCAGTGACTTCCAGGTAATACTTCAGACACCTGACCACATCCAAGGAATGCAAAACCCTTTCCTTAGCGTTGCTAGGATTAGGGCACAATGAAGGAAGAACAATATCTTGATTCAAATGAAAAGCAGACACCACCTTAGGCAGAAAGTCTGGCTTAAAGCGGAACACCACCTTGTCCTGGTGTCTCTCATAGTATGGGGGCTGAATAGACAGAGCCGCCAACTCAGACACATGCCTGACCGAAGTAATGGCCACCAGAAAGACAACCTTGAGGGTAAGCACAGCCAGAGCGGCATCCTGTATAGGTTCAAAGGGAGCACCCTGCAAGGCAGACAAAACCAAGTTCAAATCCCAAACAGGGACCATAGGTTTACGTGGGGGACGCACATGAGTAACCCCCTGGAAAAAGGTCTTAACCAAAGAATGCGGAGCAAAAGACTTTTGAAAGAAAACAGACAGGGCAGAAACCTGACCCTTCAGAGTACTGAGTTGGAGTCCCGACTCCAACTCATGCTGTAAGAACTCCAGAACCCTGGGGACTGAAAACACCCCGCAGGGAAGAGACCTAGACTCACACCAGTCAATGTAGGTACACCATACCCTGTAATAGATGGAAGAAGAAGTTTTCTTCCTAGCCTTCACCATGGTATCAACCACCGAGGCGGACAAGCCTTTCTCCATCAAGATGGAGGTTTCAGCAGCCAGGCCGTCAAAGCCAGAGTTTGTAAATTGGGATGGCGTAAGGGGCCCTGAGTGAGCAGATCTGGCACTCCTGGCAGAACGTACTGGTCTACTGCCATCTGCACCACGTCTGCGAACCACACTCTTCTTGGCCACCTGGGGGCCACCAGAATTGCTGGCACCCCTTCCAGAGCAATCTTGCGCAGAACCCTGCCCAGCAGGGGGAATGGAGGAAAGACATGCAGGAGCTGAAATTCCTGCCATGACATGGACAGAGCATCCGTGGTCAAGGCCAGAGGATCCTGAGACAGGGAGACAAAGGCCGGGAGCTCGTGATTGTGACGGGACGCAAACAAATCCACATCTGGTAGACCCCAACGGTGACACAGGGACTGGAATACCCTGTTGCAGAGGGACCACTCTCCCCGACGAGAGGTCCCCCTGCTCAGAGAGTCTGCCAGGAGATTCTCTGCCCCCGGGATGTACACAGCCGAAATGCATTGAACATTGGCCTCCGCCCATGTCAGAATCCGCGACACCTCCTGGAGGGCCCCCCTGCTCCGGGTCCCTCCCTGATGGTTGATGTAGGCAACCGCCGTCCTGTTGTCTGAGCGCACCTGCACAGACAGACCCCGCAGGTGATTGGTCAACTGATCCAGTACCAACCTGATCGCCCGTAGTTCCAAAATGTTGATAGGTAAGTTCGCCTCCAGAGGGCCCCACCTCCCCTGGAACTGCAGGGACTTCCAGAATCCCCCCCATCCTGACAGACTGGCATCCGTGGTGACCGTCTCCCAGGAGGGGGCCAGAAAGGACCTGCCCCCCAGCAAGTTGGAGTCCAGCCACCACGAAAGGGACCGCCTGACTAGGGGGGGGGGGGGGGGGAGCACACAGACCCCGTCCAGGGACGTTGGGTCCTTGTCCCAAACTGACAGAAGGTGAAGTTGTAGAGGCCTCAAATGGAACTGAGCAAAAGGCACCACCTCGAAGCACGCCACCATCAGGCCCACCAACTGCATTCCCTGCCTGAGGGAAGGATGGAGACACGACAGCAGGAACCTCACCTGCACAGTTAGAGCTTCCACCTTCTGTTGAGGAAGGAATATCCTTGACTGAACCGTATCCAGAATCATTCCCCGGAACAGGGTCACAGAGGAAGGGGACAGAGAGGACTTGGGGTGATTGATCACCCAGCCGAAGGACTCCAGGGTGGACACCACCAGCTGAGTGTCCAACTCTGCCTGCTGTAGAGACCGAGAGGTGATGAGTATGTCGTCCAGGTAGGGCAGCACGCGGATACCCCTTGACCTGATCAGAGACATCACCCCAGCCAGCACCTTGGTGAACACTCTGGGAGCTGAAGTGAGACCAAATGGCAAGGCCACAAATTGGTAATGTTGATCTTCCAACGCGAATCTGAGGAACCTTTGGTGTCCTGAAAACACAGGGATGTGAAGGTAAGTGTCTTTGATGTCCATAGACGTCATGAAGTCCCCTGGGCGCAGGGAGCCGATGGCCGAGCGCAGAGTTTCCATGCGGTAACGCCTGTTCTTGACAAATTTGTTGAGGATCTTTAAATCCAGAATGGGCCTGACTGACCCATCTTTTTTGGGAACTGTGAAGAGGTTGGAGTAGAACCCCTTGCCTCTTTCTCTTAAAGGTACCCTGCAAATGACCCCCAGACCCAGAAGGCCTTGCACGGCCTGTGCCAATACCTGAGCTGAGACAGGGTCCTGGGGGATCCGGGACCTGATGAATCTTGGGGGGGGCGAACAGTAAACTCTATCTTGTAACCGGAGGACACTACCTCCTGAATCCACCAGTCTGAGACGTGATGCCTCCAGACGTGTGCAAAGTGCTGTAGCGAGGGCGCCCCATCATGCCTGAGGGGGCTTGGGAGAGGATTTGGGCTTAGACCCCCAGGAGGAGCCAGGACGTCGTCCTCTGCTCCTATGCCAGGGATCTGCAAGAGCCCCCGCGAAGGACACCCCTTTTCCTTGTTTAGCACCACGGTAGGGGAGTGAAAAGGAGCCCTGGCCCCGAAAGGGCCGAGACTGCCGCCTGCGCTGGGGTAACTTACCTCCTTTAGCAAAAAGGTCTAGGCGGTCCCCAAACAGGCGTAGCCCCTTCAATGGAAGTCCAGCTGCCTTCTTTGCAGCATTGTCGGCAGCCCACTGGCGCAGCCAAACTGAGCGGCGTATAGCCACCACCAAGGCAGAAGTTCTAGCACACATCCTAATGGCATCATCCAAGGCAGATAGGATAAAGTTCACAAACACATCACAGTTAGACAGTGCATTAAACACATCAGGTAGCAAATCATCAGGAGCACCGTCAAGTACACTTCTGATCAGGGACCTGAGCGCCACAGATGTAATGGCTGAGGCGCAGACCGGGCACAGCGCCGTCCCCACAAATGCAAAGGCATGGGACGCCAATTGGTCAATGCGCCGGTCCTCGGCATCCCGCAGAGTAGTAGAGTCAGGGGAGTGCATAACAGAGGTGTTAGCCCTAGAATAGGGGCATCCACCTCGGGAGGGGATGACCAGCACTTGACCATATCAGCAGGAAAGGGATACTTTCTGTCCCAACTCTTAGGTATACCGGGAAGTCTACTGGGACGTTCCCACTCCTTAAGCACGAGATTATTGAAATGAGCTTGCTCAGGAAATTCCAAACGAACCTTAGCAGTATGAAAAAGCTCACCCCTTTGCCTAGGAGCCGCAACAGGGGGGGGGGGGGGGGAGATGGACAGAACCTCAAAAATCTGTACCAGCAGTCTGTCAGTATCATCCGGAGCCCAGGAGTCAGAGCCAGAATCGTCATGATCCCTGGGTCTCTCAACAGATGACCCTGAATCGGAGAACAGCTCCCCTTCGTCCGAGGGGGTATAGCCACATAAATGCAAAAACTCATCAGACTCCCTAGGGAAAAGAGTGGCATTAGGGGTTAAGTGACGCTTTTTAGCAGTGGCCTTACGTGCTAAAGTATTAGCAATCAATTTTTCAACACTGGCCAGTCTAGCAGACACATCAGGCTGAGAATCCCCGCTTGTATGCAAGTCAATGGGGGTGAGACTCAAGCTTGGGGGAGTAGAAGTGAGACAAGGTGCAGGCCCAGCCACAGGAGGGGCGGATTGCAACGTTAGCACCTGCTGTGCGCAAGGAACACAGACCCGCTACACACAGCCGGGCTTGTCCCGAAGGAACCCCGGTCACATTATCCTGAGATGCCTCCATATGGTGATTATTAGGCACAATATGCCAGTAGGGATTGACGCTATAAAGCAACCCTGGATGCCCCAGTGACCCGCTAGGGAAGTGGGTGAAATTATACTAGGCCCAACTATCAATTACACCGGGCCGGGAGAAGCCAATGGATTCACCCGTCTGAAAGACACAATGAGAAGAAGGGGTGTCAGAACCATACACACCAAAAAATGAGTATAAAGCCGCACACGAGGGCACTTACGGACTGCGGTAAGTAGAACCGTCACACACGCACGCCCTACCAGACAAAATGGCGCCGAGAGCACCTCGAAGGGCGGGCCAGAGCGAGCCGTGACGCAGAGCGCGCCAAGCCAGGCCCCGCCCCACCCCGAAGAGCGCGAAGCCCACAGACAAGCAGCCAATGATAACGCAGAAGCATCTGAGGTAACGCCGCCGCCCGGCGCGGAACATCCAAATGAAGGAAAAGACGCGCGGCGGCATTAGCAATAGTAAAAAAAGACAAGTCAGCACGTGCACGAATCACGATACACACTCACCCACCCCCCCCCCTTGTTTCCCCCCCGAAGGCTACAGGGAGAATGAGGGAGGATGGCGGCCCTCTGTACAGGACCCACCGCTACACGGGGCACTAATGCGGGAGGGGCATCCCATAAAGGCTCACCATCAGCCTATACTGCCTACCCTTTGGTGGGGGATTGCGGTGGAGCAGCGCTCCGTAAGCACACATGGTGCCGCCTACCTTCACCCGACCAGCGCAGCCCAGGCTGGGAGGCACATCACGCGAGGAACGGGTGGAAATAGTCCAACAGGGCCGCAGGCTAATAGCCCCGCTCACCTGCGAGAGAGTGATAACTTCATGTCTTCGCAGTAAGCACTGCAGAGAAATCTGGGGATTTGTGGGAGGTCCCCGGGTATTTGAGGGGCCGGGAGGAGCCTGTTTTACATGTCTCTGCAGTGCAGCGCCATCTGGCGGAGGATAACCCTAGTGCTTTTCTGCAGAGATGGCAAAAAAAGAAGCCCCTCCCGGTCCATAAATACCTGGGACCTCCCACACATTCCCCAGTATATGAAAGCAGTAAGGGGACCCAGGAAGAACCAATAATTAAAAATAACAACACGAACAATGAAAAAAATTTCACCATATAGAGGATCCAAGATACAACCTAGGGTGGGACGAAGCAGGGTGTGAGGCATACTTATAATATCCATTCTACAGGTGAGTAATCACAGAATGGTATTATTCCAAGTATGCCTCACACCCTGCTTCGGTAATGAATAATCACTTCTGGGATATCCAGTAGCAGTGTCCAAAAATGGGTGGTGATCCCAAAAGGCAACAATACACAAATCAAACCACTGCAGCTTGCAGAACTTTGCGGCCAAAAAACAGCATCAGCTGAGGCCCGAACATTAACCTTGTAAAACTTGTAAAAGGTATGAACAGAAGACCAAGTAGCAGCCTTACAAACTTGTTCAACAGAGGCCTGGTGCTGAAAAGCCCAAGAGGCCACAACAGCATGAGTAGAATGAGCAGTAATACGGAAAGGGGGATCCCTCCCCTTGGCAGAATAGGCCCTAATAATGGCCTGACGAATCCATTTACTAATGGTAGACGTGACGGGCGCCAAACCCTACCTGGGCCCAGAGGGCACCACAAACAAGGTGTCCGTCTTCCTGAATTGCGAAGTAGACACCAGATAGTATTTTACATATCTAACGACGTCCAGAGAGTACAAGGTCCTCTCCTTGTAGTTGCTAGGATTAGGACACAAGGAAGGAAGCACAGCGTCCTGATTAAGGTGAAAAGCAGAGACAACCTTAGGCAAGGTTTGAATTGAAAAACCACCTTGTCCTGGTGTCTCTCAAAGTAGGGGGCCTGAATGGACAGAGCCGCCAACTCAAACACGTCGAACAGAGGTGAAAGCCACCAAAAAGGCAACCTTCAAGGTGAGAATGGACAGTGCAGCATCATGCACTGGCTCAAAGGGAGGACCCTGAAGGGCAGACAATACCAAATTTAAATCCCAAAAACCGGCAACATGGGTTTGCGAGGAGGACGCACAAGAGTGACCCCCTGGAAAAAACATCTTAACCAAAAGGGTGAAGAGCAAAAGACCTCTGAAAGAAAACCGCCAGAGCGGAAACGTGCCCCTTCAGAGTGCTAAGTTGAAAACCCATGTCCAGTCCATGTTGAAGGAACTCCAGAATCCAAGGAATAGAAAACACCTGACAAGGAAAGGCCCTAGCCTCACACCAATCAATGTAGGTCCGCCAGGTCCTGTAGTAGATATTAGAGGAAGATTTCTTCCTAGCCCTGACAAGCGTCTGGACAACCGCCTCAGACAGACCTTTTTCTTTTAGGATAGAGGACTCAGCAGCCACGCCGTCAAAGCCAGAGTTTGTAAATTGGGGTAACAAAGCTGACCTTGTGTGAGCAGATCCGGAACCAGAGGCAGCGGGAACCGATCTACCGCCAGCTGCACGACGTCTGCGAACCACATTGTCTTGGCCACTTTGGGGCCACCAGAATTGCTGGTACACCCTTGTGAGCCAGCTTGCGTACCACCTTTCCCACCATGGGAAAGGGAGGAAACAGATACAGGAGACCGAGCTCCCGCCAGGACAGAGACATGGCATCCACTGCCAGAGCCAGAGGATCCTGCGACAGAGACACAAATGCAGGGAGTTTGTGAATGTGACGAGAGGTGAACAGATCCACCTCCGGCATCCGCCACCAGCGACAGAGGGATAGAAAGACCTCGTTGCTGAGGGACTATTCCCCCCGGCGAGAGGCCCCCCTGCTCAGGGAGTCCGCTTCCAGGTTCTCCACACCCGGGATGTAAACTGCCGAGATGCACGGAACATTGCTCTCGGCCCATGAAAGAATCAGAGACACCTCCCGGAGGACACTCTTGCTGCGAGTCCCTCCTTGGTGATTGATGTAAGCGACCGCAGTCAGATTGTCGGAGCGAACCTGAACCGGTAGGCCCTGGAGGTGATGTGTCAGGTGCGCCAGCACCAACCGAACCGCCCTCAGTTCCAGAACGTTGATGGGGGCGTGAGCCTCCTGAGGACCCCACAGCCCCTGGAACTGATGGTCTCTCCAGAAGCCCCCCCCCAGCCCGACAGGCTGGCACCCGTGGTGACCGTCTCCCAGCGGGGCGCCAGAAAGGATCTGCCCCCCAGAAGATTCTTCGGGTCCAGCCACCACTGGAAGGACCGCCGGACCAGAGGGGACAGAACCCAGGTCTGATCCAGAGACAGAGGACATTTGTCCCAAACCGATAAAAGATGGAGTTGAAGAAGGTCTCATGTGAAATTGAGCAAAAGGCACTGCCTCGAGGCAAGCCATCATCAATCCTACCAGCCTCATCCCTTGTCTGATGGACGGACGAAGGTTGAACAGAAGGAGACGAATTAGCGCTTGGAGAACATCCACCTTCGGCTGGGGTAAGAAAATCCTGGTCTGAATGGTATCCAACGTCATGCCCAGGAAGGAAGCCACCTGTGACGGAGAGAGTGAGGACTTGGGGTAATTGATTACCCACCCGAACCTCCCCAGCGTCGTCACCACCGTCCAGGTGTCCAGCTCCGCCTGGTGGATTGAGGAAGACGTAATGAGAAGGTCGTCCAGATAAGGCAAAATGCGAATGCCCTGGGCTTCGAGAAGGGCCATCACGCCCGCCAGCACCTTGGTGAACACCCTGGGTGCAGATGTGAGCCTGAAGGGAAGAGCCACAAACTGGTAGTGTTGTTTGCCTACCACAAACATGAGGAACCGCTGGTGTCCCAGGAAGACCGGCACATGGAGGTAAGCATCCTTGATGTCTATCGAAGTCATAAAGTCCCCCGGACGTAGGGAGTTGACCACAGAGCGCAGAGTCTCCATGCAAAACTTTCTGGTTCTGATGAACCTGTTGAGAATCTTTAAATCCAAAATGGGTCTTATGGAGCCATCCTTCTTGGGCACCGTAAAGGGGTTGGAATAGCAACACCTCTCTCTCTCTCTGGGGGGAACCGGACAAACGACCCCCATATCCCAAAGGTTTTGCACCGCCCGAACCAGTCCCTGCGCTGCCTGTGGGTCCGTAGGCACCCGTGACCTGAGGAATCTGGGAGGAGGCCGGTCTGCGAACTCCAGCTTGTACCTGGAGGAGACCACCTCCAGAATCCATTTGTCTGAGACTTGTTGAACCCAGACCTTAGCGAAGAGCCGCAGCCTTCCCCAGGGACCTCTGCCCCTACCCCAGGAATCTCCTCTGAGTACAGCGAAGGATACCCCCCTGCCCATCCGAGGGCCACGAAAGGAGGGTTTGAAGGATCCTGAATCCCTAAAGGGCCGACGCTGCTTTTTGCGCTGAGGTAACCTACCTCTCTTGGCAACAGAATCTAGGCGATCACCAAACAGGCGCAGTCCCGAGAAAGGAAGCCCTGTGAGCGCCTTCTTTGCAGCGTTGTCGGCCACCCACTGGCGCAACCAGACCGATCTGCGGGCGCATCCCCGCTATCCCTCTAGCAGGGCACGTGCCTGAGCCAGGCATTTGTGAATGGCCGGCGCGGGCACACTCCCTGTTACAGGGAAGTGGGAGGTGCGCCCGCCAGCGCGCTCAGAGCCGCTGGCCTTAGACAAAGCATTAGCTGTCGTGATGTCAGCGGCTCCGAGCGCGCTGATTGGATGAACGGCCGCACATGCGCTGCAGGACCTGGAAGAGGTTAGTTGTGCTCGGCAATCTGGGGGGTTTCAGACAGCGGGGCATCCCGATCGGGAGAAAGGACCAAAACCCAAGATAGTCAAAATCCTGGGTTTTGGTCAACTATAAACTCCCTGCTGCCACAGACAAACAGGCTGGCACTACGTATGATGGTAAGGACTGCAGAACAAATCACCAGTGAGAACTCACAGACCTTCAATCAATCTATACAAAACTATTTTGGACTAAGGCCAGAAGAATAGTGGGAGCACAACCACAAGGCAAATAGACTGTTCTCCTTGTTGCGGTCAGGGAAGCACTATTGCTCCCTCAAAGCCAAAACAGAGAGAATGAGCAGGACTTTCTTGCCACAGGCCCCCCGGATCCCTAGCAGCAGCTTAGAACACTCTTGCGCTGAATCAGAATATCTGCTCAGTTGCAAGTCATTTTATCTGTAAAACGCTGTTAAATCGAACCAACAGCCTGGCACAGTTGGAAAAGAAAGGAAGTGGCCATTCTGGAGCATCTCAGCCGTGCTGCTGCCTGGATTCAACTGACATAACTGACAATGCACAGAAGCAGCAAGCCCAGCAGTACTTTTCTGTTTTCAGGTGGGCTGCAAATGCATGAGCCGCCATTTTGTTTCTAAAATTTGCTACAGCAGGGAGATAAAAAAAGGTAAAATATCCCAGACAGGGTTGCACATTTGTCCCCACCATTAGGGGAGGAGGGGGAGCCGAGCTACATAAGACACCCCCAGATAGCGAGTGAGTTCCAGGCCTTTTACTCCAAGCTTTATAACCTTGGGTGCACCCCTGCCCAGGGCACACATCAGGTGGAGGGTGCCCCGATAGTGGACTATATCAGGGAGACAGCCCTCCCGACTCTACCTTCAGCGACTTGCTGGAAGACTCATTTGATTTGGAGGAGGTGGTTCGGGCCATAGGAGAGGTCCCCACGGGTAAATGTCCCGGTCCCAACGGGTTTACCCCCAGATTTTATAAAACGCTGGGGACTTTGATTGCTCCCTTTTTTGTCAAGGTGTTTCACTCGATTTCAGATGAATTTCTCTTCCCGAGACAGGCCTTGGAGGCGCACATTGCGGTCATACCTAAACCCGGTAGAGATGTTACCCTGCCAGGAAGCTACAGGTCGATCTCTTTGATCAATGTGGATCTGAAAATATACGCCAAAACTATCGCCCTCAGGTTGCAACCGCTGCTCTCCTCATTGGTCAACCGGGACCAAGTGGGGTTTGTCTCGGGAAGGGAGGCGAGAGATAACACCATCAAAACAATCTCTCTGATGCATTACGTACAGTCGCGGGCTATTCCAGCTTGCGTGCTGGCGGTAGATGCGGAAAAAGCATTTGACAGGGTGCACTGGGGGTTCCTGAGAGCCACATTGAACAGGTGGGTCTGGGTCCGGTTATGTTAGCCAGAATAATGGCTCTGTACCAGGAACCTACCGCAAAGGTAAAGGTCAACGGCTCCCTGTCTGGTCCCTTTCATATTCGGAATGGCACTCGCCAGGGGTGCCCCTTGTCCCCACTGCTATACGTGATGGAACACCTTGCCAATGCGTTGAGGGCTAACCCGTCTGTCAAGGGGATCGTCTGTGGGGGGAGGGAGCATAAGCTCTCTCTCTTTGCTGACGACCTGCTTATGTACATAACTTCGCCTCACACATCCATGCCCTCCATTCTGGCGGAGTTCAAGCGAAACAATACTCATGGCTAGGTCGCATAAATATCCTTAAAATGGACATCCTTCCCCGGTTTCTTTATCTATTTCAGGCAGTCCCCCTTGCCCCGGAACGGGGTTTCTTCCAGTCTCTTCAGAGGAGCTTTTTTAAATTCATCTGGGGCAGTGGGAGGCCCAAGATTCGGAGGGCAACACTTTTCAGATCTAAACTGAGGGGAGGACTTGGGGTCCCGGACCTTAGGACCTACCACGCTGCTTCTGTGCTGGTGCGTCTTTCGGACTGGTTCCATCATAAGGATGATAAATGTTGGGTTGATATTGAGAGGGCCCTCTCCCCCCTTAGTCTGGCGGCCCTGCCTTGGGTAGTCCCTTCGAGCAGGCCTGGGGTCCAGGGGTTGCCCTCTGCTGAGTGTCTGGGATGGGTTCTTGAGGTGGGGAAAACACTCACTCAGACCGGGTCCCCTCACCCCACTATTCGGCAACCCGGCCTTTTCTCCAGGGATGAATATTCGGTCCTTCCTTATATGGGAAGCCTCTCAAGATACCAGACTGGGAGATATAGTATCGAGAGAGGGCCCTCCTTCCCTTTCCGACTTACGGGGTCGTGGAGGGCATGGGAATATCTCCTGGTTTTTACACGCTCAGCTGGTTGCTTTTGTCAAATCTCTTATGCCGGCCTCAAACCTCTCTTGCCCCCTCACGCCTCTAGAGAGGGTTCTACGGGACCCCTCACCCCCTAAGCGCGTGATTTCTACTCTTTACAAGATTCTCCGGGACTGCCACGGTTCTGCAGGAGGTGGGAGGAAGACTTGGGACAAACGTTTGAGCCCGACGATTGGGAGAAGTCCTTTGCGCTTACCCACAAATTATCTGTAGCATCTAGGGCCCTGGAACGGAATTATAACATTCTGGCGAGATGGTATAGATGCCCATCGGATCTTGTAAGATTCGGGGGGCAGATACTGTGGACTGCTGGAGGTGTGCGGGGGCTCCGGGGACCATGTTGCATATTTGGTGGGAGTGTCCGACGGTGAGGGCCTTTTGGGAGGGAGTACTAGGAGTGTATGAGCACCTGACGCTCGAAAGACTCCCGCGCACACCACAGGTTACCCTCTTATTGATGATCCCAGGGTCGGTGTCGGCTAATAAGAAGGGGTTGTTGAGGCACTTACTCACTGCCGCCAGGTCGGTGATCCCCAGGCACTGGCGTACCAACGCTGTCCCGTCCCTGCTGGAGTGGTACGGGGAGGTCGAGAACATCAAGAGGATGGAGGAGCTTACTGTGGAAGGGGTTGAGGGGGGGCACCCAGAGGTTTCTCAAGACGTGGACCCTTTGGGAGGTCTCTCGGGTCTCCCCTGACTTTCAGGCGCTATTAGAACGTGGGTGAGCTGGGGTGGGGGGGAGGTTTAGGTGGAAGGCCCGGTCTTTGGTTGACGCAGCGGGATCGGGGGAGTCGGGTATGTTGGACGCTGGGCCCCAGGGCCCCCTTTCTTCCTTTTGATATCCCTTCCTTATGTTCGCTCCTTTGTTCGCTTTTCCTTCTTGTTCCCCTCTCTCTCTTTCTCTACTCCCCTCTTTCTCTTTTCTCTTTCTTTTCTCCTTTTCTCTCTATAACCATTCTTGTCTCTCGGATTGTTGGGGGGGATAGGCACGGTCGCTATATACCTGAAAAGCCGGAGGGACGGGCTCACACGTGCGGTGGGTGTAGTTGGTTGATGCCTGCGGATACCCTGTGTTTGATCCTTTAGTGTGCCCCGAATGGAGCGTGGTACGCTCAAACTCTCCTAGGCCAACCGAGAATGTATTGCTTTTTTTTTGGCTGCCGTGTCGTTCTTGCCCTGCGATCCTCTTTGTAATTGTCTCTAAATATCCTTCTTCATAAATTGTAAAATTTCAATAAAAACATATTGAAGTAAAAAAAGGTAAAAATACCATTTTGTGAAAACTCACCTTGTAAAATGGGTATTATAAGTATGTCACACACCCCGCTTCAAGATAATCATTACATGTGGGTAGTACCGACCTGTAGAGGGCTTCTGCAGAGATGATTGGAGGAAAGAAAGCCCCTCCCAGTCCATAAGTACCTGGGACCTCCCACTCATTACCCAGTATAAAGAAAGCAGTAAGGCAAGGGACCAGGAAGAGCCAAATATAAGTCATAACAACGCAAAGTTCACAATATGAAGGATCCAGAAAACAAAGGGCGGGTTGAAGCGGGGTGTGTGACATACTTATAATACCCATTTTACAAGGTGAGTATTCACAAAACTGTATTATTCTAAGTATGTCACACACCCCGCTTCAAGATAATCATTACATGTGGGACATCCAAAAGCAGTGTCCATAAAGGGTGGGGATCCAAAACAAGGCATAAAGCACAACTTAAACTACTGCAGCCTGCAGAACTTTGCGGCCAAAAACAGCATCCGCTGAGGCCCGAACATCCACCTTGTAAAACTTGGAAAAAGTGTGAACAGAAGACCAGGTAGCGGCCTTGCAAGCTTGCTCAACAGAGGCCTGGTGCTGAAAAGCCCAGGAAGCCCCAACCGCACGAGTAGAATGAGCTGTAACACGAAAAGGAGGATTCCTCCCCTTAGCAGAATAGGCTCCAATAATGGCCTGACGAATCCACCTACTGATGGAAGACTTGGCGGGCGCCAAACCCTTTTTGGGCCCAGAAGGTACCACAAAGAAAGCGTCAGTCTTGCGAAAAGAAGACGTTACCACCAAAAAGTACTTCACAACGCGAACCACATCCAAGGAATGCAGGGCCCTCTCCTTGTCGTTGCTGGGATTAGGACACAGAGAGGGCAGAACAATATCCTGATTTAGATGAAAGGAAGAAAACCACCTTAGGAAGGAAGTCCGTCTTGAAACGGAAAACCACCTTGTCCTGATGTCTTTCAAAATACGGAGCTTGAATAGACAGAACCGCCAACTCAGAAACACGCCGAACAGAAGTGATAACTACCGAAAAGGCCACCTTCTGTGTAAGGGAAGACAAAGGAATATCATGCAAAGGCTCAAAGGGAGGACCCGGAAGAGCAGAAAGAACCAAGTTCAAATCCCAAACCGGAATCAGAGACTTCCTAGGAGGCCGCACATGCGTAACCCCCTGGAAGAAAGTCTTAATCAAAGGATGAAGCGCAAAAGATCTATGAAAAAGAACACAGCCAGGGCAGACACCTGCCCCTTCAGAGTACTGAGCTGGAGTCCCAGATCCAAACCATGTTGCAGGAACTCCAAAATTCTAGAAACAGAGAATTCCCAACAAGGGAAGGCCCTAGACTCACACCAATCAATATAAGACCTCCAAATCCTATAGTATACGGAAGAAGAAGACTTCTTTCTAGCGCTAATAAGAGTCTGAATCACAGCATCAGAAAGACCCTCCTCCCTTAAGATGGAGTTTTCAGCAACCAGGCCGTCAAAGCCAGCGTTGGTAAATTGGGGTAACGAAGATGACCCTGTGTGAGTAGGTCTGGCAGCAGGGGCAGAGCGAACTGATCTTCTGCTAACCTTACCACGTCTGCGAACCAGACCTGTCTTGGCCACCTTGGGGCCACTAGAATCGCTGACGCACCCTCCAGAGCCAGCTTGCGCACCACTCTGGCCACCATGGGAAATGGGGGAAACAGGTACAGAAACCCCAGATCCCTCCAGTTCAGAGACAAGGCATCCGTTGCAAGAGCCAGAGGGTCCTGCGCCAGAGACACGAATGACGGAAGCTTGTGAATGTGACGGGAGGCAAAGAGGTCCACCGCCGGTGACCCCCACTTGCGACAAATTGTGTGAAAAACAGTGGGATTGAGAGACCACTCCCCTTTGCGGGCTGACAACCTGCTCAGGGAGTCCACCTCCGTGTTCTCCACTCCCGGGATGTAGACCGCCGAGATGCACGGAACGTGGCTCTCCGCCCAGTCCAGAATCCGAGACACTTCCCTGAGGGCACTCCTGCTGCGAGTCCCTCCCTGGTGATTGATGTAGGCAACCGCCGTCCGATTGTCCGACCGGACCTGAACTGGCAAGCCTCGCAGTTGATGAGTTAAATGACAAAGAACTATCCTGATGGCTCTCAATTCCAGAACAATTGATAGGCTCGTGGGCTTCCAGGGGTCCCCACAGACCCCGAAATTGCAGATCCTTCCAGAAGCCCCCCTCATCCTGAGAGGCTGGCATCCGTGGTGACCACCTCCCAATAAGGAGTCAGAAAGGATTTGCCCCTCAACAGATTGGCTGAGTTCAGCCACCACCGTAGCGAGCGGCAAACTCAGGGAGACATCAGAAAGAGTTGATCCAGCGACTGAGGAGACCGGTCCCAGACCGACAACAGATGGAGCTGTAGCGTCCTTGTGTGAAACTGAGCAAAGGGGACTACTTTGAAGGAAGCCACCATCAACCCCACCAGTCTCATCCCTAGCCGGATGGACGGCCGGGGAATGGACATGAGCAACCGAATCAACTCCTGAATCAGAAGAACCTTGGACTGAGAAAGGAACACTTTGGCCTGACCTGCATCCAGAGACATTCCCAGAAAAGATACTATCCTGGACGGGTATAGTGAGGACCTGGGGTAGTTGATCACCCAGCCGAACCTCTCCAGAGTGGATATCACCGTCCTGGTGTCCAACTCCGCTTGGCTGAATGACGATGCCATGATGAGGAGATCGTCCAGATATGGCAGTATGCGAATCCCCTGCGCTCTGAGGAGAGCCAACACCCCAGCAAGCACCTTGGTGAAAACTCTTGGAGCTGTGGTGAAACCAAAGGGAAGAGCTACAAACTGAAAGTGTTGATCCTCCAACGCGAACCTTAGAAACCTCTGGTGCGCGGAAAAAATGAGAACATGAAGGTAAGCGTCCTGGATGTCTATGGACGTCATGAAGTCCCCCTGACGAAGAGAGTGGATAGCAGAACGCAACGTTTCCATGCAGAATTTTCGCAGCCTGACAAACTGTTGAGAATCATGAGGTCCAGAATGGGCCGGACGGAGCCATCCCTCTTGGGGACCATGAACAGATTCGAGTAAAAACCCCGACCCCGATCTAACGGGGGCACTGGGCAAATGACTGCCATTTCCAGAAGACTTGATACCGCCGTACGGAACTGCTGTGCAGCCAATGCGTCCGGGGGCACCCGAGACCTGAAGAGATGCGGAGGGGGGCGGGACTCGAACTCCAGCTTGTAGCCGGAAGACACCACTTCCCGGATCCACTTGTCCGAGACCTCCCGAATCCAGACCTGGGAGAAGTGTTGCAGCCGCCCCCCCACCCGCACGGGTGAGGGCGCCCCTTCATTGCTGAGCGGGCTTGTCTGCGGGTTTGGGTTTAGAGCCCCAATTGTATCCTGAACGGGCACGTCCTCTGCCCCTGTTCCAGGAATCTCCTCTTGTAGAAGGGAAGGCAAAACCTCTTCCCGCTCTAGAACCCCGAAAGGAAGGGGTGAAAGAAGCCGCTCCTCGAAAGGGGCGTCTTTTGTTTCTTGCGTAGAGGTATTTTACCACCTTTAGCCACAGAGTCCAATTTGTCTCCAAAGAACCGTAACCCAACGAAGGGAAGAGACGTCAGTGACTTTTTGGACCCAAAGTCAGCCGCCCACTGGCGCAACCAGACCGAACGTCTGATAGTCACTAGAAGAGCAGAAGTTCTGCTAGACATCATTAAAGAATCGTGCAAAGCGGCTAACATGAAGGACAAAAACAACTGACAACGTTTTAGTCCAAGAAATTCCTCACTGTCCGGAGTCAAGCCGGAAGAAGATAACAAGTCCCTGACCACCTTTCTGGTAGCCACCGCCAACAGCCATGAGACACAAACAGGCCGTATAGCTGCTCCAATACTGGTAAAACCATGACTGGCCATCTGGTCAATGCGTTTGTCCTCACCATCTTTAAGAGAGGAACAATCAGGGTTATTCAAAACAGCTGAGTTGACAAACCCAAAATTGGGGCGTCCACCTCTGGGGGGGACGCCCAGCGCTTAACCGTATCCACTGGGAAAGGATATCTTTTATCCCAACTCTGAGGAATGCCTGGGAGCCGAGCCGGCCTTTCCCATTCCTTAGAAATAATATTATCAAAATGCTTTTGATTAGGAAATTCCAAACGCGGCCTGGATTCCTCATAGAACTCCTGCTGTTGAGGAACTTCCGCCGGAGGCGAGATAGCCAGAACCTCAAACATCTGAGTCAAAAACATTAGGAGTATCCGAAGAAATCCCTGACCTCCGATCGGAATCAGTGCCAACAATCTGCTGGTCCTTGGAATTATCTGAATCCTCAAATAGCTCCCCTTCCTCCAAAGGGGAATAATCTGACCAATCCAGGCCATCCGCATCATGATCGTATTCAAAATGATTGACCGGTGATAAATGCTTCCTCTTAGCCGGTGCTTTCTTGGCAACCGCGGAAGAAATAAACTTTTCAATAGTGGCCAATCTGGCACACACATCAGATTGCGACTGCCCCCCCCATGACAACATCACATGGGGCACGGGTCAAAATGGGAGGGGGAGGGTGAAAGATGAAATGCTTAGCCTAATGGCGGCCATGTTAAATAGAAGACTCCATTTTGTATTCTATAATTTGATATTAAACTTAGTTATATAGATATACATGTAATATGTTAACTTCTGCACATAAAGCTAACAGACGTTTTAGTGTGTAGAAATGTCCTTCTCTCTGTGATTTATCTAAATGTAGGTCACGGGAATCTCTTGAACTTCATTATCAGCAGACATAAAGGAAAATATTAAACATAGAAACCATGAGATTTATTTCCAACCTTGTCTGAAGGTTTTTTAGTTCCGTCACAAAGGTGGGGGCTAAGTACTCCTTTTTTTGTGTTACATTTTGTATAAAAATGCAAGCTGGTTTTGAATAAAGCAGAGTCATGTGTTGAACTGTCTTGCTGTGTATGTCTCTTGATTCAACCACATGATTCTCCAACCGGTTGCTAAGGAAGAACGATACAGAGGTTGGGCGAGAGAGGCCATATAGACTTATCTGGGTCCGAGTTACCCCCCTAACAGAGGGGATGAAGCCCGCGGCGCTGACCCAGAAGCCTGGGGTCCAGACTGCCGTGTAATAGTCTGCTGCACATGATATACATAGAAAAAAATCATCCCCTGTTAGGGATGCCCCACAACCCAAACACTTCCGGGATTGTCCCGAGGGAAGCCCGGAATCCTGGGATGCCTCCATAAGGTGAACTTGAGTAAGACGCTATGAGTGAGGGAATTACGCTATTAAGCAACCCGGGATGCCCTTATAATGTCCAAGTGGGAGGATTTTGTGAAATATATATATATATGGCAAAAAGACACCCAGGGACCTATGGAACCAGGAGAAACCCCCAAAATACCCCAGAAAATTCATGCCTAAAAAACAAAATGGGCACAATGAGAAGAACCTTAGTAAAATAATAGTAGTCAAAAAACACAGGGAAGAAAAGGCCCACAGGGCCACTCACCGAGCCTGTAAAACCGGGATGCAGCATCCACGCCAGCCTGAGGTAAACTACAGGGCTGGAAACGGAGAAGGGAGGGGGCATGGCCAGCGCTTGATCTGCTCCGCCCCCCCCTCCGCAAGTAAGAGAGGAGGAGAGATCTCCTCGGTGGTGCTCAGTGCTGAAGGGGGCGGGCCGCGGCGGCGCGCCACAAGTCCGGCCCCGCCCCCAGTAGAACGCGTGAGGGGAAAATTCCCCTCCGCTATGTAGTGCCTCAAAACAGGCCGGTGCCGCGGGTACCAGACAGTAATAAGCCGAGCGGCAGCGGCCTGCACAGTGTGTGGAACCGCTGCCACGCTCGCGCCACGCTACAAAGTGTCACTATTAAGAAGGAGCGGGCCGCGGCCTCGCACCGAAGGCTCGGTCCCGCCCCCCTCACAGAAGAGCGTGAGGGGAGAAACCTCCCCTCAGCCTTCTCCCTGAGGTAAATGCGGTGAGGAAAAGCAATCGTAACAAAGGTTCCCTGATAATAAAGTTCCCTCCTGTATACTGTAATAACACAATAAACCACCTTCTTTCTTTAGTGCAACCAATACATTTGGGGGAAAAAACTGCCCTAAGAAAGCCTGAGGAGAGGACCCAGAACCCGTGGCAGGGAGGTGGGAATATGTCATGAGGGAATAAAATTTAACAAAATGGACAGGGCATCCCAAACCGGGGTCACCAACCCGGTATAACCGCCTACCCTCTATATAGGGTCTCGCGGCGGAGCATGGCTCCTGAGCACCATTAGTGCTAAAATACCTTCGCCCGGACAGCAGCCAAGACTGGGAGGCATATAATCAAAGAAAGGGAAAAGATAAGTCCGAACGGAAATAAAGGATTAAATGGCCGGGGGTAATCCCGGCTACCTGACAGACCCCCTATGCAAGGAGGAGAGATTATCTTCTGCTTGCTCGCCGTCTGCAGAGATGAAGACTGGGTAATGAGTGGGAGGTCCCAGGTACTTATGGACTGGAAGGGGCTTTCTTTCCTCCAATCATCTCTGCAGAAGCCCTCTTCAGGTCGGTACTACCCACATGTAATGATTATCTTGAAGCGGGGTGTGTGACATACTTAGAATATAATTTTTCCATGCATATGCACACTCTTTGTTGTGATGGTCTGGTTTAAGTCATTTTTAACTGTTGGTCTGCTTTAAAGTGGACCAACACCCACCCCTGATCGGCCCCTTCCCTTCCGAAATCAGGATGCCCCGCTGTGTGAAACCCCCCAGAAAGCCGCGAGAGGCGGCGGCGGCTTATCCGTCGCCGATAAGGTAAGATTTTAGGGGCTTTCTGGGGGGTTTCACACAGCGGGGCATCCCCGATCGGGGTGCCCCGCGGAAGTGGACCAACACCCAGGATAGTGAAAATCCTGGGTGTTGGTCCACTTTAATAAGAGGGTAATTTCAGCATTGTGCAACAACACATTCTCCTCTTATTCTCCTTACTTTTGTGTCTCACATGAGTCAGCCTTCACATTTTTATGTGAGAGTTTTTGAAGTGTACATTTGCGCACAAGCCTAGGTAAAAACAAGTATGCGTTAAGTTTTCCTGCGTGCCAAACTTGTCGCAAACGTTATCATGCTTGTTATTCAGGGACCACAACTAAACTTAGAAACAGGCTATTATTCTGAGAAATTGGTGGGAGAATTCCCTTCACTTTTTTGCTGGTGACGTGACCGTGGCAGCTAATCAGAGCTTTCGATTTCTCAGGGGGACAGAGGGGAAAGGTAAGATTTCTCCTATTGAAGGCCAATAATGAGGGGGGCGCAAGGGGCTCTAGCCCCGGGGCATCCACCAACCTTTGGGTTATGGTCTAGTCCAAGAGGCTTTTGAGTCTTTGGTTTGACAGGCTATAGGGTCAGCAACAAAGCTATCAACGGCAGTGGGGCCCCCCCGCATTTGGGCAGCCAAAGCCACCACAAGGCAGGACGGAGAGTCTAGAGCAGCAAAGCCGCCATCAGCAACGCTACAGTGTTACAGAGTAGCCAACCGATGGCCGCTCACTGTACATAAGCCTTCTGCTTAAGTTTTCTGCTGGACCAGCTGGGTGACTACACTACCCCCATCCAGAATGGCAAAGTAGGAATTCCAGAGCTGCACGCACCCGCACAAGGGTGGCACAAGGGACTCGATCTGACGTTCCAGTAAGTAGGCAGGGGCCAGACAACCATCAGTTAATTGGATGGACTATTATTTTAAAAGGAAAAAAATACTGTATCTGGGGCCTCCACCAGATTTTGTGCCCAGGGGCCTCCACCACACTTAATCCGGCCCTGTATATGTATATATTAAATATATAAAACTCACAGCCATCCATGCACCTGGTAGAGGGAAAGGCAGAAAAAATACAACTCTGTGAAGTACTCACCTGTAGAGTTGGTATTATATGCAGACAGCACGTCCTGCTCCAGACATAGTCCTTACATGTGGGTATACCTCCGCCTTCAGCGCCGTGCACTACATAACATGAAGAAAACAAGCTCCTCCCGGCCCTACATATACCGGAGGACCTCCCACAAATCCCAGCATTGAAAAGCAGTGAGAATGAGAGGCCAGGAGAAACAACCACCCAAAACTGGTAAAAAATATCAAAGATAACAATCACCAAACAGGGGATCCAGAACAAAGTGAAACCAGGGTGGGTTGGAGCAGGACGTGCTGTCTGCATATAATACCAACTCTACAGGTGAGTACTTCACAGAGTTGTATTATTCTAAGCAGACAGCATGTCCTGCTCCAGACATAGTCCTTACATGTGGGACATCCAATAGCAGTGTCCGTAAAGAAGGGTGGGATCCCCAACAGAAGGCAACAGCAAGCAGTCTAAACTACTGCCGCCTGCAAAACCTTGCGGCCAAACACAGCGTCAGCTGAGGCCTTAACATCAACCTTGTAAAACTTAGTAAAGGTGTGAACAGAAGACCAAGTAGCGGCCTTGCAAACCTGTTCCACAGAGGCCTGGTGCTGAAAAGCCCAAGAAGCCCCAACAGCTCTAGTAGAATGAGCAGTAAGACGAAAGGGGGGGGGGGGAGTCTTCCCCTTAGTAGTATAGGCTTGAACCACAGCCTGACGAATCCATTTGCTGATGGTAGACTTGGCGGGAGCCAAACCCTTCCTAGGCCTGTGAGGCACAACGAAGAGAGCATCCATCTTCCTAAAGGCCTGAGTGGTAACCAGGTAAGACTTGACACACCTAACCACATCCAGGGAATGCAAAACCCTCTCCTTAGGGTTACTAGGATTAGGGCACAAGGAAGGAAGTACAATATCTTGATTCAAATGAAATGCAGACACAACCTTAGGCAGAAAGTCTGGCTTGAAGCGAAACACCACTTTATCCCGGTGTCTCTCAAAGTAGGGAGGCTGAATAGACAATGCAGCCAATTCAGACACACGTCTAACCGAGGTAATAGCTACCAGAAAGACCACCTTGAGCGTGAGCACAGCAAGAGCTGCTTCATGAATAGGCTCAAAGGGAGGACCCTGCAGGGCCGACAAAACCAAATTTAGATCCCAAACAGGAACCATAGGCTTCCGAGGGGGACGCACATGAGTGACCCCCTGAAAGAAAGTCTTGATAAGAGAGTGCTGGACAAAGGTCTTCTGAAAAAAAGATAGACAGGGCCGAAACCTGGCCCTTCAAAGTACTAAGCTTAAGACCTAAGTCTAGACCATGTTGTAAAAACTCCAGCACCCTGGAGACTAAGAACTCCCGGCAGGGAAGAGACCTGAATTCACACCAGTCAATGTAGGCACGCCACACCCTATAATATATAGCAGAAGAAGTCTTCTTCCTGGCTTGCACCATGGTAGCCGCTACAGGAGCGGACAAACCCTTTTCCTTTAAGATGGTGGTTTCAATAGCCAAGCCGTCAAAGCCAGAGTTAGTAAATTGGAATGGCGTAGAGACCCCTGAGTTAGAAGGTCTGGTATTCTTGGTAGATCGTACTGATCTACTGCCATTTGAACCACGTCTGCGAACCACACTCTTCTTGGCCACCTTGGGGCCACCAGAATCGTGGGTACCCCATCCAGAGCGATCTTGCGTAGCACTCTGCCCAGAAGAGGAATTGGTGGAAACGCATACAGGAGCCGAAACTCCCTCCAATTGCCTCGGATGCTCCATTGATAGAGCATCCGAGGCAAGCGCCAGAGGATCCTGAGACAGGGATACAAAGCTCGGGATCTTGTGACTGTGACGGGACGCAAACAGATCCACGTCTGGGAGACCCCAACGGTGACACAGGGACTGAAATACCCTGTTGGAGAGGGACCACTCCCCCTGACGGGACGACCCCCTGCTCAGGGCATCTGCTAGCAAATTTTCCGCCCCCGGAATGTACACAGCCGAGATGCATTGAACATTGGTCTCTGCCCATGTTAGAATCAGAGACACCTCCTGGAGAGCACCCTTGCTCCGGGTTCCTCCGTGATGATTGATGTAGGCCACTGCCGTCCTGTTGTCTGAGCGTACCTGAATCGCCAGACCCTTCAGGTGCTGGGTCAATTGTTCCAGCACCAATCTGACCGCCCTGAGCTCCAGGACATTGATGGGTAGATGGGCCTCCTGAGGACCCCACCTCCCCTGGAAACGCAGGGACTTCCAGAATCCCCCCCAGCCCGAGAGACTGGCATCCGTTGTGACCATCTCCCAGGAGGGAGCCAGGAAGGATCTGCCCCTTGTCAAGTTCCCGTGGTCCAGCCACCATGCAAGGGATTGTCTGACCGAGGAGGGAAGCACCCAGATCTCGTCCAAGGACGCTGGGTCTTTGTTCCAAACTGACAGAAGGTGAAGCTGCAGAGTTCTCAAATGGAATTGTGCAAAGGGCACCGCCTCGAAGCTTGCCACCATCGAGCCCACCAACTGCATTCCCTGCCTGATGGAGGGATGAGGGCTCGAGAGCAGGGACCTCACCTGCGTTGTCAGAGCTTCCACCTTCTGTGGAGGAAGGAATATCCTTGACTGAACTGAATCCAGAATCATCCCCAGAAACGGGGTCACTGAGGAGGGGGACAGAGAAGACTACCCAGCCGAAGGACTCCAACCGCGTGTCCAGCTCTGCCTGCCGCAGAGACTGAGAGGAGATGAGTATATCGTCCAGGTAGGGCAACACTCGTATGCCTTTTTGTCTCATTAGAGACATTACTCCTGCCAGCACCTTGGTGAATACCCTGGGGGCTGACGTAAGTCCGAATGGCAGAGCCACAAACTGGTAATGCTGATCCAGCAGCGCAAATCTGAGGAACCTTTGATGCCCTGGCAACACCGGAACGTGCAGGTAAGCGTCCTTGATGTCCACAGATGTCATGAAGTCCCCTGGGCGCAGCGAGGCAATGGCCGAGCGCAGAGTTTCCATACGAAAATGTCTGTTTCTTACAAATCTGTTTAAGATTATTAAATCCAGAATGGGTCTGACTGACCCGTCCTTTTTGGGCACCGTGAAAAGGTTGGAATAAAACCCCACGCCCCTGTCTTTTAAGGGGACCTTGCAAATGACCCCGAGGTCTAGAAGGTCCTGCACCGCTAGCATCAAGACTTGAGCTGAGGCAGGATCCTGTGAGATCCAGGACCCGACGAACCTGGTAGGGGGCAGTACAGCAAACTATCTTGTAACCGGAGGACACTACCTCCTGAATCCACCGGTCTGGGACGTGGCGTCTCCAGACATGCTGAAAATGCTGTAGACGTCCCCCCACCCTGACGGGCGAGGGCGCCCCTTCATGCTTGGGGGGTCTTGGGAGGGGCTTTGGGCTTGGGCCCCCAGGAAGAACTGGGGCGGCGTCCTCTGTTCTTGTTCCAGGAATCTGTGCGAGCTCCGGCGAAGGACACCCCTCTTCCCTGTTTAGCCCAACGATAGGGGGTCGAGTGGGAGCTTGGGCCACGAAAAGGCCGAATCTGACGCTTGCGCTGGGGCAGCTTTCCCCCTTTAGCAAAGATATCTAATCTCTCTCCAAACAGGCGCAGCCCTTTGAATGGAAGCTCCGAAAGGGCCTTCTTGGCGACATTGTCAGCGACCCACTGGCGTAACCAGACCACACGGCGTATGGCTACCACCAGAGCAGAGGATCTAGCACTCAGTTTAATAGCATCATCTGATGCAGACAGGATATAATTGATAAAAGTCTCACAGGTAACTAAAGCATTGGCGGCGTCAGTCGGCAAGTCATCCACCCCTTCAAGGGCAGTCTTCACCACAGTCCTGAGCGCCACCGCCGTGAAGGCGCAAACTGGGCGGAGCGAGGCTCCCTCAAATGCAAAGGCATGACATGCCAGTTGATCAACCCGCCGATCCTCCAGATTCCGCAGCGTAGTAGTGTCAGGGGAGTGCATAATAGAGGTATTGGACAGACCAAGGATCGGGGCATCGACTTCGGGCGGCGAAGTCCAACACTTGATCAGGTCGGCAGGAAATGGATACTTCTTATCCACAGCTTTAGGAACCCCTTGTAGTTTGCTGGGATGTTCCCACTCCTTTAAGACGAGATTATTAAAATGAGTTTGTTCAGGAAACTCCAACCGCACCCTAGCGGTATGAAACAGGTCACCTCTTTGCCGAGGAGCCGCAGGCGGGGGAGAGTGTGATAACACATCAAAGATCTGGGCCAGCAATCTATCAACGTCATCCTGGGACCACAGATCAGAACCAGACTCATCCTGACTCCTGGACTCGTCGTCATAGGACCCTGAGTCAGAAAACAGTTCCCCTTCCTCTGAGGGGGGAGTGTGCATAAGACAAATGTAAGTCGTCAGATTCTACAGGAAGAATAGTGGCTTCAGGGTTCAAGTGGCGCTTTTTGGCGGTAGCCTTGCGCGCCAAGGAGCCAGCAATTACATTTTCCACGCTAGCCAGTCTAGCGGAAAAGTCAGCATGGGAGTCCCCGCTAGGATTGGGGGTTAGACTCAGGCTTGGGGGAGTAGGGGAAGCAAGGCGAGGTGCGGGCCCAGCCTCGGAAGAGGTGGGGAGGCCAGCTAGCGCCTGCTGGGCACAAGGGACACAGACCTGTGCATTGTCACCGCTGCTAGGTGTGACCCCACAAGCTACACACAGACGGGCTTGTCCCGAAGGAACCCCGTTCACAATATCCTGAGATGCCTCCATATGGTGATTATTATATTTAACATGCCAGTAGGGATTGACGCTGTAAAGCAACCATGGATGCCCCAAACACCCGCTGGGAAGTGGGAGTGATTTGTTAAAAATGGTCTGGACCGGATGCTACGCCGGGCCGGGAGAAGCCGCCGAAGTCCGCGGTCTGAAAGACACAAGGGGAACAGGGATGTCAGAACCAAGCGCTAGGAAGCCAAAGCTAGGAAAACAATCGCCCACGAGGGCACTTACAGAACAGCGAGGGGAGGACCGTCTTCACCACGCGCATGTGAGAAAGAAATGGTGCCAAGCGAACCTCGAAGGGCGGGCCAGAGCGGGCGATGACGCGGAACGCGCCAAACCGAACCACGCCCCCCCTCCGGAGAGCGCGAAGCTCGAAGGCGCGCAGCCAATCAGAAGCGACAGATATTGTCAGAAAAAAATCACCTCAAAGAAAAACTGACTACCGTGATAGAACGCCAGCGTCCATCGAAAAAAGCCGACGTACGCGCCGAGTAAATGCAATAAAAGCGCTGCGGAAAGCTAAAAACTGAATGTGAAGAGCGGCTCTGACTCCGGTAACCATTAAGACAATGGGTGACTAGTGTGATTAGGGCAAGGTTTAGCCATCGTACACACGACCCCCCCCCCTCTTTTTTCCCCCACTAACGGGGGAATCTAGGGAGGAAGGTGATCCAATATTCTGGGTTCACCGCTACACAGGGCGTGGGGCACTAGTGCGGGAGGGGCATCCAATTGAAGGCTCACCATACGCCTTAACCGCCTACCCTATGGAGGGGGATTGCGGTGGAGTCTAGCTCCATAAGCACACTAGGTGCTGCCTACCTTCACCCGACCAACGCAGCCCAGGCTGGGAGGCATTAATTCACAATGAGGACGGGTGGAAATAGTCCCGCAGGGCCTCGGGCTGTCAAGCCCCGCTCGCCTGCGAGAGCGTGATACTTCATGTCTTCGCAGTCTCAGCACTGCAGAGAAAACTGGGGATTTGTGGGAGGTCCTCCGGTATATGTAGGGCAGGGAGGAGCTTGTTTTCTTCATGTTCTGCAGTGCACGGCGCTGATGGCGGAGGTATACCCACATGTAAGGATTATGTCTGGAGCAGGACGTGCTGTCTGCTTAGAATAACCCGAGACTTGTCACTTGGACAAATCTGATCTTGTTGATCAACTAGGTCGGACCACAACAAACGACATCGAATCCAACTCAGTCGCATAAAGTAATTCACTTCATAGAATACCACTGTATAACTACTGTATGTGACAAATTAAAATTGATTTAATATAATTTGGCCCCCTGTACTGTTGAAGGGTGGCGACAGCGGCTCAGCCTGAGCCACATGCCTTTACATCCATGTGGCAAAGGCAGATGGTGCCTCTGTGTAAAGAAGCTCTGAAGGTGGTGTCTCAGATAGCTGCACAGCAGCACATATATGTTTATACAGTAATAGGCACTAATGCATAAATGAGTAATCAGATGGGCTGGATTGCTTTGTCCAATCACTATTTCTTCCTTTGAGAACAGCTGGCATCAGAGATGTTCAGACGCCTGTCTTTTAGCCATATCATGTGATCTACACATAAAATTTGGACCCCACCTTTCATCTTCAGCAGCAAATCCAAAGTCTTCTCCAGATCCTGGATGTAGGTTTTGGCCTGATGTAAAACCTGTTGCTGAAAAAAGAGAGATATATAACAAGGAAACATTTTTCTACTACCAATCAGCTGTAAATACCAATAACAGTCTTGTGTTTTATGATTTGAAGAGATGAGGGAGGATTCACACACTAGAAAAAGTTACGTCATATATAAACAGAATGATAAATAATATGTCTTTGCTTGAACACGTCTCATGCTCTTCTCTCAGTGGTGGATGTAGCTCTTAAGGTAAAAAAAGGTTGGAGACCAGCTGCTCTAGAAGGTGTCAGTTCCCCAAACAATCAAACAAAACACAAACGGTAAAGGCACAGAGCAAAATAAAGTTCCTTTACTGGAATATCACACTCGTGCAGAATCCCAGGGCACATGCACATCCAATAGGGAAATTTCAAATAAATGGACAAGAGAGTTCTTTAGCTGGAAAAGCAGTCAAGAGGTGTCCCAAGGTGTATGCACAATCGGACAGTTCACATGTGCCCTACACCACACGGTTATACGCTTACTAGATTTCCATAGCAATCGGCGCCTTAGTACTTCTCTCACTCCAAAAACAGAAAAGATGTCCAAACTTCCAAAAAATGATCCTTAAAAACTTTCCAATTTGTTTTCACAGAGTAACCATGAATAAAAAAAGAGAGCACAAACAAATCTAGTGCAACCCTCTTCTCATTTGGTTGGTGACACCAAAATAGCGGCCCACACCACTGAGGACCTCTCTGCCTCCTCCAGGAGGAAAGAATTTCACTGTTGCTGAATCACCAGCTATGAAGACAATGTAGGTCAACTGCACTTTTTTTGCCTCGAATAAGAAAATTTGTGAACATTTTACTCTTTTTTTTAAATGGTGGTCTCCTAAGGTATTCATCTTGGGGAAATTTAGTCATTTCACCTTTTGGCTTTTTTAATTTTTTTATATCATGAAAGCAAAAAAGCGTGGAAAAAAATACAATTGTGTGATTACTCACCTGTAGAATTGGTATTATAAGTATACAGCACGTCCTGCTCCAAAAATAATTCCTTACGTTTGGGTTATACATCCACAAGATGGCGCTGAACTGCAGAGACAGCAAAAAAGTGGCTCCTCCCGTCCCCTTATATGTCAGGGTCCTCCCACAAATTCCCCAGTATTGAAAAGCAGTTAGCAAGAAGCCGGGAGAATTAAACCCCTAATCAACAATTTTAACCATGAAACATGATAACAATCACCATACAGAGGTACAAAGAACAATGATAACAAGGGTGGGGTGGAGCAGGACGTGCTGTATACGTATAATACCAATTCTACAGGTGAGTAATCCCAGAATTGTATTATTCTAAGTATACAGCACATCCTGCTCCAAAAAGAATTCCTTACGTTTGGGCTATCCAATAGCAGTGTCCGTAAGGTAGCGTGGGATCCCCAAAAAGCAACAATGGGCAGATTAAACCACTGCCGCCTGCAGAACTTTGCGGCCAAAAGCAGCATCAGCCGAGGCCCTAACATCAACCTTGTAAAACTTGTTCAACAGAAGCCTGGTGCTGAAAAGCCCAAGAGGCACCAATAGCACAAGTAGAATGAGCAGTAAGGCGGAAGGGAGGATTCCTCCCCTTAGCAGAATAGGCCTGAACCACAGCCTGACAGATCCACTTACTGATAGTAGACTTAGCTGGAGCCAGACCCTTCCTAGGACCCGAAGGGACCACAAAAAGAGCATCAGTCTTCCTGAAGGGTTCAGTAGCCACCAAATAGAACTTCAGGTTCCTGACCACATCCAAGGAATGTAAAGCCCTCTCCTTAGGGTTACTAGGATTAGGGCACAGAGAAGGCAGAACAATGTCCTGATTGAGATGAAACGCAGACACTTTAGGCAGAAAATCTGGTTTAAAGCGAAACACCACCTTGTCCTGGTGTCTCTCAAAGTAAGGGGGCTTGATGGAAAGCACCGCCAACTCAGAAACACGCCTAACAGAAGTGATAGCCACCAAAAACACTACCTTAAGAGTAAGAATGGACAAAGCAGCGCCTTGCACAGGCTCAAAGGGAGACCCCTGCAAGGCAGAAAGGACCAAGTTCGAGACTGGCAACATAGGCTTACGAGGGGGACGCACATGAGTCACCCCCTGAAAGAAGGTCTTGACCAGGTGATGCTGAGCAAAAGATCTCTGGAAGAAAACAGCCAAGGCAGAAACATGACCTTTCAGAGTGCTGAGTTGAAGCCCCAGATCCAAACCATGTTGAAGAAATTCCAGAATCCTAGGAATAGAGAACACCCGACAGCGAAGAGATTTAGACTCACACCAGTCAATGTAGGTACGCCACACCCTATAGTAGATAGAAGAAGAGGAATTTTTCCTAGCCCTGATCATGGTGTTAACAGAGGCAGGCAGCCCCTTTTCCATCAAGATGGAGGTTTCAGCAGCCAGGCCGTCAAAGCCAGCGTTTGTAAATTGGGGTAGCGTAGCCGCCCCTGAGTGAGCAGATCTGGATCCTTGGGCAGGGCGTACTGATCTATGGCCAGCTGCACGATGTCTGCGAACCACACTTGTCTTGGCCAACAGGGGGCCACCAGAATTGCTGGCACCCCTTCCTGAGCTATTTTGCGCAGAACCCTGCCCAACAGGGGAAACGGGGGAAAGACAGAAGCTGAAACCCCTTCCAGGGCAGTGTTAGAGCATCCATGGCTAAGGCCAGAGGATCCTGGGACAGAGACACAAAGACTGGAAGCTTGTGACGGGACGCAAAGCGGTCCACATCTGGCTGACCTCAACGGTGACACAGGGAGCAAAACACTCTGTTGCTGAGGGACCATTCCCCCAGGCGAGAAGACCTTCTGCTCAGAAGGTCTGCCTCCAGATTCTCCGCCCCCGGAATGTACACAGCTGAAATGCAGGGAACACTGTCCTACACACAGGACAGGATCAGAGACACTTCCTTCAGGGCCCCCTTGCTCCGGGTCCCTCCCTGATGATTGATGTAGGCCACCGCCGTCCGGTTGTCCGAGCGGACCTGTACAGCCCGACCACGAAGGTGTGGGGGTCAAGCGGGCTAGAACCAACCTGATCGCCCTCAGTTCCAGAATGTTGATCGGGGTGTGGGCCTCCTGTTAGAGAGTTCCAGAAGCCCCCCCCCAACCTGTCAGACTGGCATCTGTGGTGACTGTCTCCCAGCAAGGGGCCAGAAAGGATCTGCCCGCCAACAGGTTCCTTGAGTCCAGCCACCACGAGAAGGACCGCATGGCCAGGGGGGACAGAGCAAACTCCTGATCCAGGGACACAGGGTCCTTGTCCCATACTGACAGTAGGTGGAGTTGAAGAGGTCTCATGTGAAACTAGGCATAAGGCACCGCCTCGAAGCAAGACACTATCAGGCCCACTAGCTGCATGCCCTGCCTGATGGAAGGATGGGGGCAAGACAGAAGGAACTGAGCTTGCACTTGCAGACTGTCCACCTTCTGCTGAGGAAGAAAAATCCTGGCCTGAGCTGTATCCAGATTCATGCCCAGAAATGACGTCACCAAGGAGGAAGACAGGGAAGATTTGGCATGGTTGATCACCCAGCCGAATGATTCCAGAGTGGCCACTACCCGCTGAGTATCCAGCTCTGCCTGTTGGAAGGACTGAAAAGTGATGAGAATGTCGTCCAAATAGGGAAGAATGCGAATGCCCTGAGATCTCAGCAGAGCCAATGGCTCTGAGCCATCACTCCCGCCAGCACTTTGGTGAATACCCTAGGAGCTGAAGTGAGTCCGAAAGGCAATGCCACAAATTGATAGTGCCGATCCTGCAGAGCGAGCCTGAGGAATCTCTGATGACCTGAAAAGATTGGAATATGAAGGTAAGCATCCTTGATGTCCACAGAAGTCATGAAGTCCCCTGGGCGTAATGAAGTCACAGCGGAGCGCAGAGTCTCCATGTGAAAGTGCCTGAACTTGACAAATTTGTTGAGAAGCTTTAAATCCAGGATGGGTCTGACGGAGCCATCTCTTTTGGGCACAGTGAAAAGGTTGGAATAAAAGCCTTCGCCCCTTTCCCTGAAGGGCACCTGGCAGATGACACCCAGCTCCAAAAGGTTTTGCACAGCGAGAATCAGACCCTGAGCTGACAGGGGGTTTTGAGCCCTCCGGGATCTGATGAATCTTGGGGGCGGCCAGGCTGCAAACTATCTTGTAACCGGAGGACACTACCTCCTGAATCCACCGGTCTGAGACATGACGCCTCCAGACGTGAGCAAAGAGCAGAAGCCGTCCCCCCACCCGGACGGGTGAGGGCGCTCCTTCATGCCCGAGAGGGCTTGGGGGAAGTATTGGTCTTGGAACCCCAGGAGGGGCCGGGGCCCCTGCAAATGAGACTCCCCTTCCCATTCTGGACCCACGGTAGGAGGGAAGAAAGGAACCTGACCCCCGAAAGGGCCAAGACTGTTTTTTGCGCTGGGGTAACTTGCCTCCCTTAGCAAACAGGTCCAGGCGGTCCCAAAATAGGCAGAGTCCTGTAAAGGGAAACCCAGTGAGAGCCTTCTTGGCAGCATTGTCAGCTGCCCACTGGCGCAGCCAAACCGAGCGGCGTATAGCCACCATCAAGGCAGAAGCCCTGCCACACATTCTAATGGTATCATCCAAAGCAGAGAGGACATATGTAACAAATTCCTTACAACGTATAAGAGCTCTATACTCATCACTAGCAGCATCATCAGGAGCCCCATCTAAAATGCTCTTGAGCAGGGTCTTAATAGCCACAGCCGTAATGGCAGAGGCACAAACCGGGCGCAGCGCAGATCCCACACAAGCAAAGGCATGAGAAGCCAGCTGGTCAATGTGCCGGTCCTCACCGTCCTTCAGTGTAGTAGAGTCAGGGGAATGCATGACAGAAGTGTTAGACAACCCCAAAATTGGTGCATCCACTTCGGGAGGGGATGACCATCGTTTAACCACTTCAGCAGGAAAAGGATACCTCCTATCCCAACTCTTAGGCACCCCAGGGAGCCTGCTAGGACGCTCCCATTCTTTAAGCATGAGGTTATTAAAGTGAGTTTCCTCAGGAAACTCCAAATGTGGCTTAGCAGTGTGAAACAGCTCCCCCTGCTGTCGAGGGGCCGCGGCAGGAGGGGAGATGGCAAGTACTTCAAATATATGAGCCAGAAGCCTGTCAGTATCATCTGGAGCCCATGGATTGGAGCCAGAGTCAGCATAACCCTTAGGCTGCCCTTCAGATGATTCTAAGTCAGTATAACCAGCCAGGTCAAAAATTTCCTCAGTCTCCATAGGAAATATGTTAACACCAGGCGCCAAATGCCGCCTCTTAGCAGAGGCCTTACGCGCCTTAGAGCCAGCAATCAAATTCTCGATGCTAGCCATTCTTGACGACAAATCAGGTTGAGACTTCCCACTAGTATTCAGATCACGCAGACACCAGCCACGCAGCAGAAAGGAAGCAAAATGGCACTGAGTATACCTCGAGGGGCGGGCCGCGGATGCAGGACGCGCCATCCGCAGGCCCCGCCCCCCCGAAGAGCGCAAAGCCGCCCACGTGACAAACCTAACCAATGAGGGCACAGCAGCGCCTGAGGTAATGCCGCCGACCGACCGCGGAACACCGCACAAGCGCGCGCGGCGGCGGCTGCAATTTTAAAAGCAAACAGTGCAACCAATTCATTGCGGTGACAGAAACCCGAGCAGCCAAGTAAACATACAACGAGTGAATGTATAAATACTACCCCCCCCCCCGAGAACTACAAGGGAGAGCGAGGGAGGGCAGCGGCCACCTAACAGGGGCCCACCTATGGACAGGGGCGAAGGGCGATAGTGCGGGAGGGGCATCCAATAAGGCTCACCATGTGCCTATACCACCTACCCTTTGGTGGGGGATTGCGGTGGAGCAGCGCTCCTAAGCACCTGCAGCGGTGCTGCCTACCATCACCCGAACCAGCGCAGCCAAGGCTGGGAGGCAAATTAAAAAAGGAATGGGTGGGAATAGTCCGACAGGGCCAGAGGCTAATAAGCCCCGCTCACCTGCGAGTAGAGAGAGCCATCTTCTTGTCATCGCAGCGCAAACTGCAGAGAAGATCTGGGGAATTTGTGGGAGGACCCTGGTATATAAGGGGCTGGGAGGAGCCTTTTTTTTTTGCTGTCTCTGCAGTCCAGCGCCATCTTGTGGATGTATAACCCAAACGTAAGGAATTAATTTTGGAGCAGGACGTGCTGTATACTTAGAATATGTGTGTGTATATTTTACACCATCAGGGCAGAAAGGGCTTACATGACTGTTTCTGCTGTGCCCTGAAGTAACTTTGTAACTAGCAGGGATGTTATCTCACAAACAACTGAACAAATCTGTGAAGAGAGAAACTCTGAAACACTTTTTCTTAAATGCTGTTTATTTACCCTGTTATTTTTTGTTTAGCATCAATCACGTTGATAGGCTGTCACAAGCCCTTTGATTGGTTCCAGGGCTTTTCAATGTGTAGGTACAGAGGAGAAATTCTTCACAGTGTGTGATGCGTGATGTACACATCACAGTAAGCTATCTGTGAGTTATTTATATTTCAATAGCCAGCTCATGACTGCTTTACACTGTATCACAACTGATTCAAACTGGGGGGTTATACACAGTGGGGCATTCCGAACAGAATCTAGGATAGTCCAAAAAATACAATTCTGTGAAACTCACCTGTAGAAT
This sequence comes from Gastrophryne carolinensis, assembly GCA_027917425.1. NCBI lineage: Eukaryota > Metazoa > Chordata > Amphibia > Anura > Microhylidae > Gastrophryne > Gastrophryne carolinensis. The sequence goes on from CM051238.1 coordinate 41,605,979, forward strand.
TGTTTTTGAGTATATCCAGTCCAGGTCGTCCCAGTGATGACATGTGGGTATTCCGCCCCCAGGGGGTGCTCGACTGCAAGATCAAAAGCTGTCGCTCCTCCCGGCCCCCTATAAGAGCATGTGTCTCTCTATCATTTCCCAGTGGTTAAAAAGCAGTAAAGAGGAGACAGGCTGGGAGGCCAAGAAACCATGTTACTTCACATAGCTTCAGCATGTACTCTCTCCAACAAATAACCTTAAGGACAACATGTCCAAGATAAAAATGGTAATCACCATAACAGGCAAACAGAAGATAATGAACAAGGGTGGGGTGGGACGACCTGGACTGGATATACTCAAAAACAATTCTACAGGTGAGTTTCACACAATTGTATTTTTCCCTATATCCAGTCCAGGTCGTCCCAAAGTGATGACATGTGGGACATCCAAAAGCATTGTCCATTAGGGTGGGATCCCCAGTGCGGAACAGCATGTAGTTCATTTCACTACCGCCTGAAGCACCTTTCGGCCACAGACAGCATCAGCTGAGGCCCTAACATCAACCTCGTAAAACTTGGTAAAGGTATGAACTACAGACCAAGTGGCGGCCTTACAAACCTGTTCAACAGATGCCTGGTGCTGAAAAGCTCTAGTAGAATGAGCTGTAATATGAAAAGGGCGATCCTTCCCCTTGGCAGAATATGCTTGCACCACCGCCTGTCTGATCCACTTACTGAGAGTGGACTTGGCTGGTGGCAAACCTTTCCTAGAGCCCTCTGTTAGAACAAAAACCAAATCCGATTTCCTGAAGGATTCAGTCGCAACCAGGTAATACTTAATGGCTCTGACCACATCCAAGGCCTGGAGGGTCCTTTCCTTAGAATTAGTCGGTGCTGGACACAAGGAAGGTAAGACAACTTCCTCATTAAGGTGAAAGGGAGAAACGACCTTAGGCAAAAAATCAGGTTTAAAGCGAAAAACCACCTTATCCTTATGCCGCTCAAAGTAGGGAGGCTTCATACAAAGCGCGGCCAGCTCTGACACGCAGGGCACCGAGGTGATCGCTACCAAAAAGACCGCTTTGAGAGTCAAAATAGACAATGCAGCATCGCACAATGACTCGAAGGGAGGACCCTGAAGAGCAGAAAGCACCAAATTCCCACACCGGTATTACTGACTTACGCGGTGGACAGACATGTCATTGGCAATGGATCTCTGAAAGAAGATGGCTAAGGCCGAGACCTGGCCCCTGAGGGTGCCCAGCTGGAGACCCAAGTCTAAGCCGTGTTGTAAAAACTCCAGGAAGCTAGAAATAGAGAATGTACGTCAAGGGAGACTCTTGGATTCACACCAAGCAATGTAGGCGTGCCAAACTCTGTAGTATATCATGGAAGAAGACTTCTTCCGTGCCTGTATCATGGTATGCACAACCATGGCCGACAGCCCCTTTTCCGTCAGGATTGAGGTTTCAATAGCCAGGCCGTCAAAGCCAGCGTCTGTAAATTGGGGTGCCGCAGCAACCCCTGAGTGAGAAGCCCTGGGCCGTCGGGCATGATGTAGCGATCCACTGACATCTGAACTATGTCCGCAAACCAACTCCTTCTCGGCCAGCGAGGAGCCACCAGAATGGTTGGTACCCCTTCCTAGGCTATCTTACGTAGCACTCGGCCCAGGAGTGGAAACGGAGGAAATGTAGAAAGAAGCCTGAACTCCATCCAGGGAATTGCCAGAGCGTCTGTGGCAATGGCCAGAGGATCTCTTGAGAGGGAGACGAACATCCGGCTGACCCCAGCGGAGACACAGAGCGTGAAAGGTCTTGTTGCTGAGAGACCATTTTCCCAGGCGTGAGGCGCTCCTGCTCAGGGAGTCTGCCTCCTGGTTTTCTACCCCGGGGATGTAAACCGCCAAGATGCAGGGAACATTCTCATCTGCCCAAGTCAGAATCTGGGTCACCTCCTTGAGTGCTCTCTTGCTCCGAGTCCTGCCCTGGTGATATATGTAGGCGACAGCCGTCTGATTGTCCGAGCGAACCTGGATCGCACAACCCATTGAATGGGGAGTCAAGCGAAGAAGCACCAACTGGATCGCTCTCAGCTCAAGGAGATTTATGGGTAGGCGGTTCTCCTGCAGACCCCACTGACCCTGGATATTCTGCATCTGCCAAACGCCTCCCCAGCCGGTAAGACTGGCATCCGTGGTAACTATCTCCCACTGGGGAGTCAGAAAGGACTTACCCACCAATAGGTTCCTGGAGTCCAGCCACCACAAAAGGGACTGCCTGGCCAGGGGGGAAAGTGAAAATTCCTGTTCCAGCTACTCCTGCATCCGCTCCCAGTCGGTCAACAGGTTCTGAAGAGGTCTCATGTGAAATTGGGCGAAGGGCACTGCCTTGAAGCATGACCATTAGGCCCACCAGTCTCATCCCCAGACGGATCGATGTCCGCTGACAAGCCAGCAAGGCCTGCACCTGCGTCTGAAAGCCCAAAACCTTCTGCTGTGGCAGAAAGACCTTGACCTGAGAGGTGTCTATCATCATGCCCAGGAAGGACCTCACTCTTGAGGGAGTGATAGAAGACTTTGGGTAATTGACCACCCAGCTGAAATCCTCGAGAGTGGACAACGGCGTCCGGGTATCGCTCTCGGCCTGCTGAAGAGACTAAGCCGCAATCAGTAAATCATCCAGATAGGGCAGCACACGAATGCCCTGGTTCCTCAGGATAGCCATGATGCCCGCCAGCACCTTGGTGAAGACACGGGGGGCTGAGGATATCCCAAATGGCAGTGCCACAAACTGGTAATGCTGATCATCCAGAGCAAACCTCAGGAACTTCTGATGCCCCTGGAATATCGGGATGTGCAGATAAGCATCCCTGATGTCCACCGTGGTGAGGAAGTCGCCGGGCCGAAGAGAGCTCACCGCGGACCGTAAGGTTTACATGCGGAAATGTCTGACTCTGACAAACCTGTTGAGATCCTTCAGGTCCAGGATAGGCCTCAACGTTCCGTCCGTCTTGGGAACCGTGAACAGATTGGAGTAGAAACCTTGACCCTGTTCCTGACGAGGTACAGGACAAATCACACCTAACCGCAGGAGGTGTTGCACGGCCATTCTCAGGCCCTGTGCCTTCAATGGGTTTTGGGATATCCGAGACCGAAGAAATTTTGTGTGTGGCCTGACTGCCAGCTCTATTTTGTAACCGGAGGACACTACCTCCTGAATTCACCGATCCGAGACGCGTCGTCTCCAGATATGAGCAAATAGCAGAAGCCGTCCCCCCACCTGGATGGGTGAGGGCACCTCCTCATGCCTGAGGGGACTTGGCAGGGGGCTTAGACTTGGCTCCCCAAGCGGGATTGGGTCGGCCGTGGGACCTACCTCTAACCCAGGTATCTCTGCGGCCACCTGAGAATGAAGAGCCTCTTCCTCCTCGAAAGGAGCGATAGGAAGATGAGCTTCCGTCTCTGAGGGAGTCTACGATCCTTGACCAGGCGGTCCAGACGCTCCCCGAACAACCTGTGCCCCACGAAGGGGATACTAGTGAGCGACTTTTTGGCCGCGGCATCAGCCAACCACTGCCGCAACCAGAGCGAGCAGCGAAGTGCAACAAGCAGGGCTGAAATCCTGGCACCAAGCCGGACACCATCATCCATGGCAGAGAAAAAAAAGCAATGAAATCCACGCAGGCCTTGAGGTCCTTATACTCCTCCGCCCGCGAGTCTTAGCGCTATCCACAAGGCGTCTCATCTTCTTTCTGATGGCCAGGGAGAAAATAGCTGCGGCACACACAGGACGAAACAAGGCACCAGCAAAGGTGAAGGCATGACAGACCAGCTGCGCCTGTCGGCTGGATCACGTAAGGAAGCGGTATCAGGTGAAGGCATAACAGTAGTGTTGGACAACCCCGACACAGGGGAATACACCTCGGGAGGACGAGACCATAGCCGGACCAGCTCCTCAGGGAAGGGATACCGCCTATCCACACCCTTAGGCACCGACGGTAGCTTGTTAGGCCTTTCCCATTTCTTGAAAATCATATTAGAAAAATGGGCTGCTCTGGAAAGACTCGTCTCTGTCTCTCAGGCCTAAACAAATCACCTTGCTTCCTCTTAGCCGCACTAGGAGGAACAATGTGTAAAGTCTCAAAAACTGAGGCAAGCAACTTCTCCGTATCATCAGGGAGCCACGCATCCTCGCCACACAACCAGACAAACTGTCCTCGCCAGCAGAATAATCCGCAGTGGACCGTGAATCCTCTGGCAACTCACCTTCCTTCACAGAGCCCAAACCGTGAAAAAGATCATCATCATTATCTGAGTAAACAGGCTCGATGTGCCTTCTCTTACTCAAGGCCTTCTTAGGAGCCGTTCGCAAGATATGTCTCTCGAGACTGGCCACCCTAATTGCCAAATCAACATGGGACCCCTTGCTGGCTTCCCCCTCACTGGGGGCTGAGTGCAGCAGCGGGGGTTCTGGAGAGGTCGCAGGCAATGAAGGGCTAGGGGCAGGTACGCCTGCCCGGTCATGGTCCAAAATGATGCTCCTGGCGCAAGTGGTACAAACAGTGCTGAATCCGCCCAGAGGGCTTGCACTGCACAAGGGGCAGAGCTTCACCCGCCCAGATGGGGCCCCTAGCTCACTATCCCCAGATTATGGTGAAATTGCAATGCAGTTTACAAGGCACTGACGGCCCAAACTTAAATGATCCCCTTTTATATGATACCTCTTACATGATCCCTCTTAATATAAGGGAGAGGGGGGGCGAGGGGAACTGGGAGGAACCACAACCCTCAATCACTGGGCCCACCTAAACAGAGACAAAAGAGAGGGCCATCAGTATCCCACAAGCACATGCCTAAAAACACAATAAATCCATAATAAGAGGGACTCACAACACCGACAGTAGCAGATGCAGCAACGGAGGAGTCCCAGGCAAGAAGGCAGCAGCACAAGATGGCGCAGAGGAACCGTCCTCACCACGCAGCAGCTTCGGCGCGATCCTCGAGGGGCGGCCTCGCGACGATGACGCGAAAAGCGCCCGCCCACCAGGAAGACAGATCAAAGGTGGGGAACAACGGCTACCGTAGCTCAGGGCGGCCCGCAACGGGCCCCCCACACACAGACCGTGCAGCGCGCACTACGCGCCCGCACACCTCTGCCGCTTGTCAGACCCCCCCCCCCCACAGCGCATGTGCCTGTCAAGATGGAGGGGAGAGGGAAGCTGGCAGCCAGACTCGAGGGAGCGAGGGGGGTAAGTATAAGTGCAAAGCACAACGCAAAAAATACAATTCTGTGATTGCTCACCTGTAGAATTGGTATTATAAGTATACAGCACGTCCTGCTCCAGAATATTCCTTGGGTTATACATCCACAAGACGGCGCTGGACTGCAGAAAACAACTTGTGGCTCCTCCCGGCCCTATATAAAGCCAGGGACCTCCCACAAATCCCCAGAATTAACAAGCAGGTACACAAGAAGCTGGGAGAAACAATAACAAATTCCAAAATGAACCTTAGAACAATCACCATACAGAGGTAACCAAGAATAAAGATAACAAGGGTGGGATGGAACAGGACGTGCTGTATACTTATAATACCAATTCTACAGGTGAGCAATCACAGAATTGTATTAATCCAAGTATACAGCACGTCCTGTTCCAGAATATTCCTTACACATGGGACATCCAATAGCAGTGTCCGTAAGGTAGGGTGGGATCCCCAAAAGTAACCAGTTTAAACCACTGCCGCCTGAAGAACCAAAAGCAGCGTCAGCTGAGGCCCTAACATCAACCTTGTAAAACTTGGAAAAAGCATGAACAGAAGACCAGGTAGTGGCCTTGCAAACTTGTTCAACAGAAGCTTGATGCTAAAAAGCCCAAGAGGCACCAATAGCACAAGTAGAATGAGCAGTAAAGTGGAAGGGAGTCTCCTTCCCCTTAGCAGAATAGGCTGGCACCACCGCCTGATGGATCCACTTGCTGATAGTGGACTTAGCTGGAGACAAACCCTTCTTAGGTCCAGAAGGGAGAACAAAAAGAGCATCAGTCTTCCTGAAGGATTCGGTAGCTACCAGATAGAACTTCAAAGTCCAGACCTCATCCAGAGAATGTAGGACCCGCTCCTTAGGGTTACTAGGATTAGGGCACAAAGAAGGTAAAACAATGTCCTGATTGAGATGAAACGCAGACACAACCTTAGGCAGAAAATCTGGCTTAAAACGAAACACCACCTTATCCCGGTGTCTCTCAAAGTAAGGAGGTTTGATGGAAAGCGCCGCCAACTCAGAAACATGCCTAACAGAAGTGATAGCCACCAAAAAGGCTACCTTAAGCGTCAGAATGGACAAAGGGGCCTCATGCAAAGGCTCAAAGGGAGACCCCTGCAGATAAGACCAAGTTCAAATCCCAGACTGGTAACATAGGCTTACGTGGAGGACGCACGTGAATAACGCCATAGAAGAACGTCTTAACCAGACGATGGTGAGAAAAGGATCTCTGGAAGAAAATGGCCAAAGCAGAAACATGACCTTTGAGGGTACTAAGTTGAAGACCCAAATCCAAACCATGTTGCAGAAATTCCAGAATCCTGGGAATAGAAAACACATGACATGAAGCGACTTAGACTCACACCAGTCAATGTAAGCATGCCATACCCTATAGTAGATGGATGACGAGGACTTCTTCCTAGCCCGAATCATGGTATTAACAACAGAGGCCGGCAGCCCCTTTTCCATCAAGATGGAGGTTTCAGCAGCCAGGCCGTTAAAGCCAGCGTTTGTAAATTGGGATGGCGTAGCTGCCCCTGAGTGAGCAGGTCTGGAGCCTTGGGCAGGGCGTACTGATCTACTGCCAACTGCACGACGTCTGCGAACCACACTCTTCTTGGCCAACAGGGGGCCACCAGAATGGTCAGCACCCCTTCCTGGGCTATCTTGCGCAGCACCCTGCCCAACAGAGGAAACACAGAGGAGCTAAAAGCTCTTCCAAGGCATAACTAGTGCATCCATGGCTAAGGCCAGAGGGTCCTGGGACAGAGAGACAAAGACTGGAAGCTTGTGATTGTGACGGAACGCAAACAGATCCACATCTGGCTGACCCCAACAGTGGCACAGGGAGCGAAACACCCTGCTGCTGAGGGACCACTCCCCCAGACGAGAAGTCCCCCTGCTGAGGGAGTCTGCCTCCAGATTTTCCACCCCCGGGATGTACACAGCTGAGATGCAGGGAACATTCTCCTCCGCCCAAGACAGTATCAGAGACACTTCCTTGAGGGCAATCTTGCTCCGGGTCCCTCCCTGATGATTGATGTAGGCAACCGCCGTCTGGTTGTCAGAGCGGATCTGAACCGGCCGACCCCAAAGGAGTTCCAGAATGTTGATAGGGGTATGGGCCCCACTGACCCTGGAATTTCAAGGATTTCCAGAATCCCCCCCCCCCCCCCCCCAACCTGTCAGACTGGCATCTGTGGTGACTGTCTCCCAGCAAGGGGCCAGAAAGGATCTGCCCACCAACAGGTTCCCTGAGTCCAGCCACCACGAGAGGGACCGCCTGGCTAGAGGGGACAGAATAAACGCCTAATCCAGGGACACAGGGTCCCAATCCCATACTGACAAGAGGTGAAGTTGAAGAGGTCTCATGTGAAACTGAGCGCATGGAACTGCCTCGAAGCAAGACACCATCAGGCCCACCAGCTGCATCCCCTGCCGGATGGAGGGATGAGGGCAAGACAGAAGGATCTGGGCTTGAGCTTGAAGACTCTCCACCTTCTGCTGAGGGAGAAAAATCTTGACCTGAGATGTATCCAGAGTCATGCCCAGAAACAACCTCACCAGTGACGGGGACAGGGAAGACTTGGGATGGTTGATCACCCAACCGAAGGACTCTAGTGTGGACACCACCATCTGGGTATCCAGCTCTGCCTGCTGGAAGGACTGAGACGTGATGAGAATGTCGTCCAAGTAAGGAAGGATGCGAATGCCCGGAGATCTCAGCAGAGCCATAACGCCCGCCAGCACCTTGGTGAAAACCATGGGAGCAGAGGTGATACCGAAAGGCAAGGTCACAAATTGGTAGTGCTGATCCTCCAGAGCAAACCTGAGGAATCGCTGATGTCCTGAAAAGATTAGTACATGAAGGTAAGCGTCCTTGATGTCTACAGAGGACATGAAGTCGCCTGGGCGCAGAGAATTGACTGCAGAGCGCAGGGTTTCCATGCAAAAATGCTTGAATCTGACAAACTTGTTGAGACGCTTTAAATCCAGGATGGGTCTGAGGGACCCGTCCTTTTTGGGGACAGTGAAAAGATTGGAATAGAAGTCTCTGCCCCTTTCCCTGAAAGGCACCGAGCAGATTATTTATTATTATTATTATTGTTTATTTATATAGCGCCATCATCTTCCGTAGCGCTTTACAAAGTAGTAATTACAGACAGGGTAGAAACATACGGTACATATACTAATTCAAATGCAGTTGTACAGAGTTGACAATGGATATTCTGAATACAGGATACAATTGGGGAGAGAGCCCTGCCCTTGCGAGCTTACAGTCTAAAGGAAGAGGGGTGAAGACGAGGGGGAAGGATCACAAACAGTCAGTATTGAGCTTTGTGGCATGTGCCCTTTAGAAGATTGGTTAGGCCAGATTATATGCTTGTCTGAATAAGTGAGTTTTAAGGGCGCCTTTGAAGGTTTTGAGGGTTGTGGAGTGGCGGATTGGGTGGGGGAGGGCATTCCAGAAGATTGGGGTTGCACGTGAGAAGTCCTGGAGGCGGGCGTGAGAGGAGGTGACCAGGGAGGAGGACAGAAGTAGGTCGGCAGAGGAGCGGAGGCTGCGTCTAGGTTGATACTGTTGGAATAGAGATGAGATGTAGGGAGGGGCCTGGTTGGAGAGAGCTTTGTATGTGAGAGTTAGAGTTTTGAACAGGATTCGCTGTGGGACTGGCAGCCAGTGTAGGGATTGGCAGAGAGGCTCAGAACTAGAGTAGCGAGAGGAGAGATGGATGAGGCGAGCAGCAGAGTTCAGGATAGATTGGAGGGGTGCCAGTCTGTTAGTTGGTAAGCCACAAAGAAGGATGTTGCAGTAATCCAGACGGGATATGACCAGGGCATGCACTAGCATTTTAGTGGTGTCAGGTGAGAGGAAAGGACGGATGCGGGAAATGTTTTTAAGTTGGAGGCGACAGGAGGTGGCCAGGGAGTGAATATGTGGTTTGAAAGAGAGGGCAGAGTCCAGAATGACTCCCAGGCACCGAGCTTGGTGAGTTGCTGTTATTGTGTAATTGTTGACAGAAATAGACGTGTTAGAGAGGGGAGGGGAGTTAGATGGTGGGAAAATGACCAGTTCTGTCTTGTCCATGTTTAGCTTGAGGTAGCGAGATGACATGAATGAAGAAATAGCTGAGAGGCAATTGGGGAGGCGAGATAGGAGAGAGGAGAGATTGGGGCCTGAGAGATATATCTGAGTGTCATCCGCATAGAAGTGGTATTGAAAGCCTAGTGAAGTTATAAGTTTGCCAAGGCCGTGGGTGTAGACTGAGAAAAGTAGGGGGCCTAGGACAGAACCTTGCGGCACACCAACAGAAAGAGAACGTGAGGATGAGACTGTGTTAGAAAAGGATACACTGAATGATCTGTCAGAGAGGTAAGAGGTGAGCCAAGAGAGTGCAAGACCTCGAACCCCGAGAGAGGAGAGAATATCAATAAGCAGAGAGTGGTCGACAGTATCAAAGGCTGAGGAGAGGTCAAGAAGGATGAGGATGGAGTAGTGACCTTTGCTTTTGGCAGTGAGCAGATCATTGCTGACTTTGGTGAGGGCAGTTTCAGTGGAGTGGTTACGGCGGAATCCTGATTGTAAGGGGTCAAATAAGTTGTTAGTGGATAAGTATTGTGACAGTTCTGAGTGGACATGTTGTTCAAGAAGTTTGGAGGAGAAAGGGAGTAACGAGATAGGGCGGTAGCTGGAGAGGGCAGAGGGGTCGAGAGAGGGTTTCTTTAGTATCGGAGTAATAACAGCATGTTTGTAGGAAGAAGGAAAGGTGCCAGTGGAGAGAGAAAGGTTGAATATGGATGTTAAGGCTGGAGTGAGGGATGGAGACAGTTGAGGAATAAGGTGGGATGGAATAGGATCAAGGGAGCAGGTAGTCAGGTGGGCCCTAGAAATGAGAGAGGTTAGTCCAAGCTCAGTTATTGGAGTGAAGAAAGTAAGAGAGTGAGGCAGGGGGATTGTTTGAAGTGGTGAGGGATTCTGAGGGGCAAAGCCGAGTCGAATGTTGTCAATTTTTCCTTTGAAGAATGTAGAAAATTCTTCTGCTGTTATTTGGGAGGTTGGAGGAGGGGGTGGTGGGCGGAGTAAGGAACTGAAAGTGTTGAAGAGTTGTTTGGGATTCCGGGCTTGTGCAGAAATCAGTGAAGAGAAATATGCTTGCTTAGCAGATGAAAGGGCTGTCCTGAGTTCCTGAAGGGCTTGTTTGTAGAATAGAAAGTCATGATTGGCTTTGGATTTCCTCCATCGCCGTTCAGCAGCTCGAGACAGCTGTTTCAATCTGGCTGTGCTTGCATTTAGCCAGGGTTGGGGGTTTCTGGTGCGGGGATGGCTATAGGTGAGGGGGGCGACAAAGTCCAGAGCTGAGGAGAGAGTATTATGGTAGTGTGATGATGCAGCGTCTATGTCCGTGAATGAGGTCAAGGTCTGAAGAGGTTGAAGTGAGGCAGAAAAGGACTGAAGGTCTAGGTTTCTTAAGTTCCTGCGTTGAATTGTGGGTTTGTGTGGAGGGGGGTTTGCAGGCATTGGAGAGAGGGTCATAGTCAGCAGATTATGATCAGAGAGGGGGAGCAAAGAGGACGAGAGGTTTGATACAGAGCAGAGGTTAGAGAAGAGGAGGTCAATTGTGTGGCCGTCTTTGTGGGTGGGTGCAGTAGACCATTGCTTGAGGCCGAAAGATGAGGTTAGTGACAGTAGTCTGGTGGCAGCATGGTTGCTAGTGTCAACAGATATGTTGAAGTCACCCATGATGATTGCAGGGATGTCTGTGGACAGAAAATGAAGGAGCCAGGTAGAAAAGTGGTCGAGGAAAAGAGTAGTAGTTCCAGGAGGGCGGTAGATGACTGCGATTTTCAGGTTACAGGGAGAATATAAGCGGACACAGTGAGCTTCAAAAGATGAGAAGGATAGAGATGGCAAGGCAGGGAGTGGGTTAAAGGAGCAGAGTTTGGATAGAAGGATGCCAACACCCCCACCCTGTTTGTTGTTGGATCTGGGGGTGTGGCTGAGATGTAGTCCCCCATGTGAGAGGGCAGCGGGTGAAGCTGTGTCTGATGGGGTCAGCCATGTTTCTGTGAGTCCCATGAAGGTAAAAGAGTTAGAGAGAAACAGGTCGTGAATATAGGTGAGTTTATTCACCTATATTGACCCCCAACTCCAGAAGGGGTCTTGATCCATCCGGGATTTGATGAATCTTGGGGGTGGCCAGGCTGCAAACTCTATCTTGTAACCGGAGGACACTACCTCCTGAATCCACCGGTCTGAGACGTGAAGCCTCCAGACGTGAGCAAAGAGCCGAAGCAGTCCCCCCACCAGGATGGGTGAGGGCGCCCCTTCATGCCTGAGGGGGCTTGGGGGAGGATTTTGGCTTGAGACCCCAGGAGAGGCCGGGGCGGCCACGTCCTCTTCCCCTGCTCCAATGGTCTCCGCGAGCCCCAGCAAAGGAGACTCCTCGACCAGTTCTGGAAACACGGAAGGATGAGAGAAGTGCACCCATCCCCCGAAAGGACCGGGGCGGCCTCCTACATTGAGGTAACCTACCGCCCCTGGCAAACAAGTCCAAGCGTTCACCAAAAAGGCGCAGCCCCTTGAAGGGGAACGCAGTGAGAGCCTTCTTAGCAGCATTATCAGCTACCCACTGACGTAGCCAGACAGAGCGGCGTATAGCCACCAAAAGGGCAGAAGTCCTACCACACATTCTAATGGCATCATCCATGGCAGAAAGAATATATGCAATAAATTCCTCGCAAAGCAGGAGAGATCATGACAGGCCAGTTGGTCCAAGCGCCGGTCCTCCCCATCCCACAGGGTAGTAGTGTCAGGAGAATGCATGACAGATGTATTGGACAACCCTAGAACAGGTGCATCCACCTCGGGAGGACATAACAAACACTTAATCACATCAGCGGGAAAGGGATACCTCTTGTCCAAACTCTTGGCCACCCCGGGCAGCTTGCTAGGCTGTTCCCATTCCTTGAGCACTAGATTATTAAAGTGAGACTGCTCAGGGAACTCCCAGCGTGGCTTAACCGTATGAAAAAGCTCACCCTGCTGCTGCGGAGCCACTGCAGGAGGAGAAATACAAAGCACTTCAAATATGTGACTCAGCAATCTGTCAGTGTCATCAGGGGACCACGGGTCTTCCCCAAAGGGAGACCCGGTACCACCATATATCTTAGGTTGTTCCTCAGAGGATTCAGAATCAGAAAACAATTCCCCCTCCTCAAGGGGGTAAGGGCCCGACAGCGAGTAAGGTCCCTCATCCTTCTTAGCAGAAGCCTTACGCGGGGCAGACCCAGCAATATGTTTTTCAATGCTGGCCACCCGTGCAGCCAAATCAGGTTGAGACTCCCCGCTAGTATGCCCCTCACTGGGGGTCAGATGTAAGCATGGGGGGGTAGGCGAAGCCAGAGGGGGCGCAGCACCAAGCCCAGTAACAGACAACCCAGACTGCAGCGCAAGCACCTGCTGGGTGCAGGGTACACACCCTGACATCATCACTTATAGGGGATACCCCACACGCAACACATAGCCGGGCTTGTGAAGGAACCCCAAGCACATTATCCCCAGAAGCCTCCATATGGTGATTAGAGTGGCACAACAGGCCAATATAGGGTTAACGCTAGTGATAGCAACCCGGGATGCCCCAAAAGACCGCTAGGGATGTGGGAGATATAATAGCAATAGCCTTAACCAAAAGGGAGAGGACCGGGAAAAACCACAATGAAGTTTAACCCGCCTGAAAGACATAAGAAGACATCCCCATAAGGATATAACAATAAAATATATAAAATAAATAAATAAATCCACCCCGCAGGGGCACTCACGGACAGCAGACACGCAGCACAAGGAAAGTAAAATGGCGCAATATCAAATTGAGCTATTCAGGCTGCTTGACATACGCCCCCCCCCGGAGATCTCTCCAGGGAGACAGAGGCAAGGGAGGAGCAGCCACATACCGCCCAAGGGAAATAAAAAGGAGAGGAGGGGGCAGACACCTAAGGGGGATAGGGATTAAAGGGAAACCCCAGAAACCGGGAGGGGCATCCCACAAGGCTCACCACAAGCCTATGCCGCCTACCCATGTCAAAGCAGGGACTGCGGTCGGAGCAGCGCTCCTCAGCACCTGACCCCGGTGCTGCCCACCTTCACCCGAACCGGTTCAGAACAGGCTGGGAGGCAGTGGGTTCGGAACGGGTGGGAATAGTCCTACAGGGCCACAGGCTGATAAGCCCCGCTCACCTGCGCAGAATAAAGAGCCATCTTCTATCTTCGCAGTCCAGACTGCAGATAAGAACTGGGGATTTGTGGGAGGTCCCTGGCTTTATATAGGGCCGGGAGGAGCCACAAGTTGTCTTGTGGATGTATAACCCATGTGTAAGGAACATTCTGGAACAGGACGTGCTGTATACTTGGAATAGTAGCACAACACACACAGCAGCAAAATAAAGCTTGTGGGATATAGGACTTCTAGTCAGTAATGTGGTTCCCCCCCTAGTAGGCTTACCTTCAGCCTATGGCTGGCTACCCATTAATCAGGGTCTGCGGCCCAGAGCCTAGCTCTGCCAAAACTCCTGACCCCGGCATTCTCCCTACCGTCACAGTCCTGAATCAGCCAAGGCTGGGAGGCAATGAGTGGGTCTCACGGGATCAGTGGTAATAGGGTCCGCAGCGGCCGACGGGCTAGGAGGCCCCGCTCAGCTGCCAAAATTTCAGGAGAGAGTATCCAACGATCTTCAGCAGCCAGACTACAAGATGAACACTGGGAAATGATAGAGAGACACCTGCTCTTATATGGGGCCGGGGGGAGCGACAGCTTTTGATCTTGCAGTCGAGCGCCCCCTGGGGGCAGAATACCCACATGTCATCACTTTGGGACGACCTGGACTGGATATAGGGAAAAGCATTGTTTACTGGCACGATAGCACAAATACAAATCACAGTGTGAATGTCGGTTGTAATTTTCGGTTAGGGGTGGAGCCTTGGTGATGTATAGTTTCCTGTTAGTGCCACCGGTGACAGTAAGTACACCCGCACAGACAACCTTATAAAGACAACCTACCTTTGTGGATTGGGTATCCGGACGGGGACACACAATATGATGCAGCCTCTGGATGAGCTGTGCGACCGTCAGTTTTCGAGCAGGACGTCTCCTCGCAGGACGTCTTGCCAAAGCTTTCAGGGCGCCCCGTCTGCGTTTTACCTTCCTGCCGCTGGCCTTACCAGTCGTGTCCATTCAAACCGCACACACGCTTCATGTACATCTGTTCACAGAAGCACACCATTAACAAGCGCTTACGATCCACTCACTACTGGTTGCAGGTGTTAAGTGTAGCAGGATTTTCACTATCCCGGGTCTTAGTCCGTCCTCCTAAGGCATCTAGTGAAACGTCGCCATTCGCCCGCTTTCCTTCCCCATGGCACAACAGCGGCTCTACTCCAATCAGCTTCTCCGCCTGCGCATATTAATGTGCGGCTGGAGAAGCTGAATGGAATCCTAGCCGCACTAGGGATCACCACAAAGCACCCCCTGCATCCCTCGGCTGTGCACGACGTGACTGAATTGGCCACGCACAGCCCGAAAAAATGTGAGAGATGATTGCGTAAGCGCAGTGGGCTCGCAGGTCAGGTAAGAAAAGTGTGAGACTGGCAGGGTTTCACAAAGTGGGGCATCCTAAACCGGGATGTCTAGGTCCATTTTAGGTCCACTTTAACTACCACCACTGGATCATATCATTACAGCACAGCAAGGCTTTGGAAGCATCATATTCTATACTCACCTTACCCTCTGGGTTTTTGATCCAGCTCAGGGCTGGCTGCTCAAATTGCCAGGTTTTCTTCCCTTTTAATTTGAGCTCCCTAGATTGGCTCCAGTGCACACTCCTTTCCTCAGTCACAATGGAGAAGGTGTTCAGACATATCGGGTCGCGTTTGCGGCAGTTTGCTGTAGGAATTCCATGTTGTGTTTGCGTTTGCATTTGCCCTGCCTACTAAATCCCATCAAAATCTATGGGAAAATGCACTTGTCGCCCCATAGACTGTAATGGGTTGTGTTTGCAGCCCGGACGCAGCAGATGGGAATTTTTGTGAATGTGTTTTCTTCTGAAAGGTCCATAGAGGTGCTATTGTTGTGTCCGCGAATGCAGAAACGCATGCGGCACCAGACAGGTGTGAAACAGGACTAAAACTGTCAGCTATAACGTTTAGGTGTTTAGTTGTTAGTGATAAGTTTAGAAGTTAAATTAAGAGCAAGAGGTAAAACAACGGGACTGAGGAAAGGGCCATTTTAATAGCGATTTGGAAGTTTTCACTTAGCAGGGCATCCCAAATAAGGATTCCCACGGGGCAAGAGACAGAACCGGGGATAGTGAAAAATCACGGGTTTTGTTCTGCTTTAAAGCGGAACACAATACAGGCCTTCCCCATGGGCATCCCAAATTGAGCTGCCCCCACTGTGTGAAACCCTCCCAGGGCGCTGCAAAACTCACCTGCTTCCTGGCACCCTCGGCGAAGTAAACAATAGGTGGCTGCAGCTTCCGGCAGCGAGCACGCTCTGGCCCCCAGTTGACTATCACTCAAGGGCCCCCCTCAGTGTTGGATTGGTGTGCTCAGCTACCTTAGGGCCCCTCCTACCAATATGCACACCTCACCTAACTCTCCATCTTCTGACCCAAACACCTCACCTAACCTCCTACTTTACTGCCCCCAGCTGATGACCCACAACCTTCCCCTAACTCCCCTCTCCAGCTACTGACCTGCACCCTAACCTACCCCCCCCCCCCCATCGGCTGCTGCCACACAATCCTTCACTAACACTCCACCTCAGTCACTGACCTGAACCCTAACCTAACCCCCCACCACAGATCTGCACTCTAACCTAACCCCCTCAGCCACTGACCTGTATCCTAACTTAACCCCCCAGCAACTGAACTGCACCCTAACCTAACCCCCCAGCCACTGAACTGCACCCTAACCTAACCCCCCTCAGCTGCTGACCCACAACCCTTCCCTAACACTCCACCACAGCCACTGACCTGCACCCTAATCTAACAGCTGCTGACCCACAACCCTTCACTAACACACCTCCCCAGCCGCTGAACTGCAGACCTGAGATTTGCAGGTGAGATGGAGGCAGTGGGGCGATTACAGTGTTGTTTCTCAGTGATCAGGGCAGCAGAGGGGGCAGATTGCTATATCTGGAGATTACAGCAGATCTACTCATGGTAAGAAGTGCTTTGTATTTTAAATTCTTAAAGTGGAACTCCAAGCTTCTTGTAACCCCGCCTTCCCCCTGTACTAAGCCGCATTTGGGCCTTAAAGTTGACCAAAACCCAGGATTTTGACTATCCTGGGTTTTGGTCATTTCCCCCGGGGCACCCCGATCGGGGCTGGCGGGTGCATCCCCCGCTTCCATGCTAAAGGGATAGTGGGGATGCGGCCATGGCTCGCACATGCACCATTGGACCGGGAAGCAAGGTAAGTGTACGGAGCGACCTAGCGGGTTTCACACAGCGGGGGGAGGGAATCCATCAACCTGGGGGCAAGCGGCGTGGGTTTTGGTCCACTTTAAAATAATGAAACTACGAGCTTTAAAGTGGACCAAAACCCAGGATTTTGACTATCCTGGGTTTTGGTCCTTCCCCCATCACCCTGTGTGAAACCCCGCATATCGGCGAACCCAATTCACCTCTTCCCGGTCCTAAAGCGCCTGCGCTCATCCAATCAGCGCACTCTGAGCCGCTGACATTATGTCGTCTAAGCCTTCGCCTAAGGCCAGGGGCTCTGAGTGCGCTGGCGGCCGCTTCACCCGCTTCCCTCTAACAGGGAGCGTGCCCGCGCCGGCTATTCACAAATGCCTGGCACGGACATGCGCCCTGCTAGAGGGATAGCGGGGATGTGGCAGCAGCTTGCGAATGCACCACTGGACCAGGAAACAAGGTAAGTGTATGGGGCAACCTGGGGGGTTTCACACAGCTGGGCATCCCGATATTGGATGCCCCGGAGGAAGAGAATCGATCAGCCTGATCATGGTGGGTTTTGGCCCACCTTAAATGGCAGCAATAGACCCAAGTGACAGTTGGAGTGCTGCATGGAGTTGGGTGACAGGCTTGTTTTATGGGTGGGTGATGCTGGGTGTTGTAGTGTCACAGTGGGGGATAATGGCTTAGCAACCCATAGTATGAAGCAGTTTGGGTTCTGTGCTTTAGTAGTTACTTGGCTATTGAAAGGGACTATGTAAGGCTACATTTCTATTACATTTTACTGACATTGGCCTCGATTCAATATATTCAGGTAGAAAAAAATTCTCATGGTAGTAAAAGATTCAATTCATGAGAAAAAAGCCTGAGAATGTCACTGTTACTGAATCACTAGATAAAAATACAATGAAAGTCAATGGCAGCTTTTACTACAGTGGAGAAAGAAGTAAACAGTTCTCTACTTTTCTTAGTAGTAAAAAAGTGCCATTGGCTTTCATTATCTGGTGATTCAGTAACAGTGCAATTCTCAGGCTTTATTCTCATGAATTGAATCTTTTACTACCATGAGAATTTTTTTCTACCTTTATTGAATCGAGGCCATTGAATGTTACATAGTGGGGCACATTTTCTCTCCTTGCCCCGTTTGCTATTTAGCCTAGAAACTGCCCTTATGGGCCTTCAGGAGGGTTTTACACAGCGTGGAAGGCCAGGGGCCAGCCCTGGAATCTATGCAGGGCCGGTTTTGTTCCACTTTAAATACTGCAGAGGTGTTACAACTGTGCACTTGTCTGTCAAGTGTCTATAGAAGCGCATATGTGTAACTAGGTATAGGGCCTCCATGACTTTCTCACATTTGAGCAATGTCCAGACAGGCCCCCTATTTCACCAGACTCACCCGAAATATGACCCGGCCGCTATCATTACACATACCGGGCACTTACCGGCGCTCAGTCCTCTCCGCGCTTTCCCGGCAGCTCGGCTCCTCCAGTAGCAGAAGGTGGAACCTCTGTGACGTCACGCGCTGCAGCTGGACGAGTTTCGGGGAGCAACAGCGGAACCAATCAGCAGCCTGCGCGCTCCTCTATGCGCTGTCCTTTATTCCCCCGCTCAGCCAATAGGCGCCGGGGAAAAACAAAATGTATCACTAGCCCAGGCTAAAAATAATGTAAAAAAAAGGCGGGAGAAGAAACCAGCCAATGCTAAAGGGGGTGATTAACCCTGTGTGTGCCTAGTCTGCCTGACCCCTGTCTATCTATCTGTATATCTATTACCTGTGTCTATCCATAAACCCTTCTATCTGTGTATTATATTTCCATCTATATTCCTTCTTTATCAGTCTATCTTTATCTGTTTCATTTTTTCTCTCTCTGTCTTTCTATTCTGCGTCCAGGGCAGTGTCCAGCTCCAGGGCCGGCCTTAGGTTAGGAGTCGCCCTGTGCATGCTTTCAGGACCAAAGGGAAAAAGAAACAGACTGAAAAAAAGGGAGACAATATAAGAAATATATGGAGGGAATGTGGAAAAGAGAAAGATGGAGGGAATGTGGAAAAGAGAGAAAGATGGAGGGAATGTGGAAGAGAGAGAAAGATGGAGGGAATGTGGAAAGGAGAAAGATAGAGGGAATGTGGAAAAGAGAGAAAGATGGAGGGAATGTGGAACAGAGAGAATAGTGAAGGGGGTGGATAGAAAGCTGAAGGGAATGTGGAAGTGAAAGATAGAGGGAATGTGGAAAAGAGGAAGGTGGAGGGAATATGAAACATAGAGTAAGATGAGGGGAATATGGATAAGTAAAAGGTGGAGGGAATATGAAAAATAGAGAAAGATGGAGGGAATGTGGAAAAGAGGAAGATGGGGGGATGTGAAAAAGAGACGACGGAGGGAATGTGGAAAAGAGACAAAGATGGAAGGCATGTGGAAAAGAGATTAGGATGGAGGAAAATAGGGAAAGGCGGATGTAATTTGGAAACGAGAAAGATGGATGGAATGTGGAAAAGAGAGAAAGATGGTGGGAATGTGGAAAAAAGAGAGAGATTGAGGAAATGTGAAAAAGAAAAATAGAGGGAATGTGGAAAGAGAAAAAGATGGAGGGGATGTGGAAAAGAGAAAGATGGAGGGAATGTGGAAAAGAGAGGAAGGTTGAGGGAATGTGGAAAATTGAGGGAATGTGGAAAGGAAGAAAGATTGAGAGAATGTGAAAAAGAGAGATGCAGGGAATGTGGAAAAGAAAGAAATATGGGGGGAATGTGGAAAATAAAGAAATATGGTGGAATGTGGAAAAAAAGTATGATGGAGGGAATGTGGAAAAAGTAAAAACTCAAGAAACGCAGAAACAAGAAAAAGCTGGGGAGAGAGAATTTAGAGAAAAAGAGGGAGATGTTGAAATAATACAGAATTTATGCAAGAAAGGAGGCAGGCAGAGAAAAAGTTCATGTAAAAACCAGGCCACCTCACACATTAAAGCTGGCAATCCTGGGGGGTTGATAATGATTTGGGATGCCCTGGGGTAGGCAAGCTACCACTCCTTTTAGACTTCAGTGCCTGGCGGCACAGATTTTGGTCCGCTCTAAGGTGAACCTCCACCTCCGATCGCAAGGCCCTGGTTCACTTGGACACTAACCTAACCCCTCATGCCATAGGAGAACCATACACTAAAGGGGAACAAAACACAGTTTGGCAAACCCTGGAGTGTAAAAGACACCAGGGCTGGCCCTTGGCCTTGCCCTGGGGCATCCTGAATCGACATGCCCTACTATGTGAACCTCCCTCCCGGGTCGCCGCAAAACTCACCTTTGCCCTGGCCGCCACAGCGAAACGACGCTGGCTGCACCCCCCCAGCATTTCTGAGCAATCTGATAGGCTGGAGGCGGGAGCGTGTCCTTGTTTACAGAGAAACCATGGATGTGATGCTCACTCTCTATTGCTGAGCTCTGTGACTAAACCGGACCTTCACCATGATTTATTGAAAAGCCCAAACCCTCATAAAACAATTCCCCAGCATCTAAAATTATTATATTTTAAGTGTTTAGTCACTTATTATTCTTTCCCCCACTGGGCTGCAACTCTGTTCAGGACTCTAGGATACGGGCGCTGCCATCTTGACTCAGAAGCATCACACTTACTGAGGAGAGGAGAGCGGGATAAAGTACAGGGGGCAGGTTATAGCTGTGCTTTGCTCAGACAGAGCAGAGCTGGGGTCAGGGTAAGGACAGCAATCCCAGAATGCAGAGCGGCACAGTCAGAAGGCACTTCCTGTTTGGAGGCTACCTGATGCTCCATGAGCCGTCATCTTGGATGTTTAAAGGCTCATAACATGCAGTAGATGCAGGTAGGATGATTAATGTGGACAATCTGTATGTACAGGGTGTGGGAAATATATAAGATAGACTCTTGAGAGTGAAGGCTTTAATATGCCATGGCTACGTCATTCGGCAGGCGGTTCTCATTGGACGAGAGTCCGAGCATGCGAAACTGGAGGTGAGTTGAACTGGGGAGGGGGTAGGGCATCCCAATTTGGAATTTTCCGGGGTACGGAATAAAACCAAATTTCGGGGGTTTTGTTCTGCTTTAATATTTTCCCTATAAAACAAGTCAGAACTCTGACTTGTCCCCCTGCTGCTGGTGCCAGTCCTCTGCACCTCGCTCTCCTCTATCTGAGCTGACACTGACAGCCATGCTTCCCACCTACTCGCCCACTCACTACTACCTGTTCCCCCCGCCGCTCAGCCCCCATGCTCGGCGGTTGGAGGGGAAACCACATTAAAGCGGACCAACAGCCTGGCACAGTTGTAAAAGAAAGGTAGCGGTCATCTGAATACTGAATACTTTATTGACCGCCATACAAGGAATGCTTTTTGGCAGGAGATTCACCATTAGAGCTATAAACAATAACATGTAATACCTATAATACATATAATACAAAGTAGTAACACAGTAACATAGTAATGACAGGTAATAGTCCAGTGCTGGTTATTCAGTGCAGGTTGTTCAGTGCCCTAACGGCCAATGGAAAAAAACTATTTTTGTGCCTCGAGGTTCTAGTTGAAAGAGCCAGGTACCTGCGGCCAGACGGTAAGAGTCTGAAGAAAGAATGTCCTGGGTGCGTTTGGTCCATAGCTATTTTTTTGGCCTTTGTGCAGATTCTGCTCTTGAATTGTCCCTCTAGAGATGGTAAGGGGCATCCCGCTCGGCAGTCCTGGTAATCCTCTTCAGCCTATTCTTGTCTTTGGTTGTAGCCCCGATGTACCAAACAGTGAAGGAGGAGGTCAGAAGCGATCCTATGGCAGCATTGTAAAAGGTTTTTAGGATCCTTTCAGACATACCGTATCTTACCAACTGTCTCAAGAAGTATAGTCTCTGTTGCGCCTTCTTTAAAGTGGACCAACACCCACCCCTGATCAGCTCCCTCCCCGCGGGGCATCCGAAATCGGGATGCCCCGCTGTGTGAAACCCCCTAAAAACGTACCTTATCGGCGACGAACAAGCGACGGATAAGCCGCCGCCTCTCGCGCATCCCTCTTACAGGGCGCGTGCCCGCGCCGGCCATTCACAAACGGCCGGCACGGGCACGCGCCCTGTAAGAGGGATGCGCGAGAGGCTGCGGCGGCTTATCCATCGCTTGTTCGTCGCCGATAAGGTAAGATTTTAGGGGGTTTCACACAGCGGGGCATCCCGATTATGAAACCCCCCCGATCGGGGTGCCCCGCGGAAGTGGACCAACACCCAGGATAGTGAAAATCCTGGGTGTTGGTCCACTTTAAGATGATGGTAGCTTGCATGCTCCACTTCAAGTTCTGCGTAATCACGGTACCAAGAAATTTTGTGCTGGTAACGATTTTGACTTCTTCATCACCAATTAAAATGGGATGGTGCGTTAGGTGGGATCGCCTGAAGTCAATTATGAGTTCAACTGTTTTCTGGGTGTTCAGGATTCCAGGGTTTTGACTTGGGTCCGGTAGGTAGACTCATCGTTGTCATTGATGAGGCCTACCAAGGTCGTATCATCTGCATACTTGATGATCTTGATTGAAGCATCTGAGGAGGTGAAGCCATTTGTGTAAAGTGAAAAGAGAAGGGGAGACATAACACATCCCTGTGGGGCACCGATATTCACATACCTCCCAACTTCTGAAAACGTGAAAGCGGGACAAGCCATGCCCCCGGCCACACCCCCGTCACGCCCCGGCCACACCCCCGTCACGGCCCGGCCACGCCCCGGCCACACCCCCGTCATGCCCCGGCCACGCTCTCCAGCTCCAGCAATGTCGGCTGCCTTCACCCCTGCATGCGTACGTATCCCCAAACCAGCATACCGCCCGCCCCCCCACCCCCGTGCGCCTGCCCACCCACCCCCGTTAACAGTTCAGCGAGCCAGCAAACAGCCTCACTGCCCGATCTAACTCCGCCCCCAACCCCCTGCAGCTGCCCCGGCACCGCCCCTTTCTCTTCCTTCCAGCTCTTACGCCGCACAGAGAGCTGCAACCTTCTGCCCGGTGTCCCGGCCGCCGCCATACTCGCCGGTGAGTTTACAGGATTCCAGGACATGTTGGGGCCCTGCGGGGCAACGGGACAAGGGCCCCAAAGCGGGATTGTCCCGCCCAAATCGGGACAGTTGGGGGGTATGTATTCATGATTCTAGACGAGGAAATAAAGGGGCCCAGTTTGACTCTCTGGGTCTCCCAGCATCTGAGCCATGCTGCTGCCTGGATTCTACTGACATAACTGACAATGCACAGTGACAAGGAAGCCCAGCAGCACTTCCTGTTTGCAGGTGGCCTGCGCATCCATGAACTGCCATTTTGTTTCTAAAATTTACTACAGCAGGAGTTAGAAAGTAGTAAATGAATTTTTATGTGCAGCAAACTAAATTTCCCTGGGGAGGGATGCATATGAGCCCTGTTTGTCGGTTTGGTTTAAAGTGGACCAAAACCCACGGCGATTCCCAGGCCAATCAATTTCCTCCCCCGGGGGCATCCAAAATCAGGATGCCCTGCTGTGTGAAACCCCCCAGGTCTCCCATACACTTACCTTGTTTCCCGGTCCAACGGCGCATGTGCGAGCCACAGATGCATCCCCGCTATACCTCTAGCAGGGCGCGTGCCCGCGGCCAGGCATTTCTGAATGTAGCCGCTGGCCTTAAACAAAGCCTGAATGCATACCTCCCAAGTGTCCTTGATGTGGAGGGACTGTCACTCTTTTGAGTCCATGTCCCCCTGTCCCTCGTTCTCATTTGTCCCCCTTTGAGGTGTAACATGCAGATCTGCACCAATAAATGATGCATTTGCCTATTTAAACTGTTCTTATCCATCCCTCAATGAGGGGGCGTGGCCTAATTTAACAAATGTCCCTCTTTCCCACCCTGAAAAGTTGTTAGGTATGTATCCTGATTGGATGGCGTCACATGTATGTGCAATTGAATTACCAGAGAGGAAAGAATATTGGCTGAACCAGGGGTTTCACGAACTGAATGGGATGCCCCAGTAAAGCAGACCAAAACCCAGATGAGCCTTTGGTCTGCTTTAAAGAGCTAGAGCATACCTCCCAACTAACCCTGATTTGGAAGGACTGTCCCTCTTTTGAGTCCATGTCCCCCTGTCCCTCATTGTTCTACTTGTCCCTCTTTGAAGTGTAACATGCAGATCTGCAGCAATAAATTATTCATTTGCCAATTTAAAGTGTTTCTGTTGTTGCAACCGTTGCAATGTATCTCCTATCTATCCCTCAATGAGGGGGCATTGCTTAATTTAAAAAATGTCCCTCTTTCACACCCTGAAAAGTTGGGAGGTATGCTAGAGTCCTATTTGACTGGATGTGTGCAATACGAGATGGGGAAATGGGGCCCTTTGGTTCAGAAGACTCATGGATCCTGACTTTCAGTTGAGCATCTGACCAAAAGTAGTTTCACTGTAAATAAATGTAGCACTCAGTAAATTAAAAAATGATAATAAAAAGTTTGCCCTTGACTCTTGTTGTTATATAAACAAGGAAGCGCCGAGTGGTAACGGACTGCCAGCTGGAAACAGAGCCGCAGCGCCGCAGCCTCGCTTTCAATCCAAGATGGCGGATGTGAAAGCGCTCTATTCCCCCAGCACTGCCGGCATCTGATAGGGGATTTTCATAGCCCCTCGTGATCGGCGCTTCCTCTGTCAGTCACATGACGCCGCCCCGCAACTGCACAGTGACAGCATCCTGGGGAGTCTGCGGGACAGCGGTCGGGGGGCTGCAGGTATGGCGGGATCTAACGGGGGAGGAGAGCCTATCACAGGGGGGAACTCTGCAGCGGGCACAATCTGACGTCACAGCTGGGTACCCCCTTGTGCCATGCTTTGTTTTCCCTATCTGTTGTGGGACTACAGGTCCCAGCATGCCTTGCTGAACAGCTTATGCTTCAGGCGATGACAAGGCATGCTGGGAATTGTAGTTCTGCAGGGATAAAGCGAGCTTTGACTGCAGGATCCTGTGTACATGAAAGTGAGGTCTGTGCAGTTTGGGGACCAGGAGGGTGTGACGAGGTTTCCTCTGCTATTTACTCTGATGTTATGTAAGTTGTGCTACAACAATACTGAAGGGTTAGCTCCCTCTTATTGCATTGACTGCTCAGGGGCCATAGATGTAACACAAGTATAAATGATCTTTACACCTTCTGTCCCAGTGACTCTGATGTCTGTGCTGTCAGTCATGGGTGTAACTACTATTAAAGCGGACCTTCACTCTGAATAAGAGTCTATCTTATATGTTTCCCACACCCTGTACATACAGATTGTCCACATTAAAAATCATCCTACCTGCATCTACTGCATGTTATAAGCCTTTAAACATCCAAGATGGCGGCTTGTGGAGCAACAGGCAGCCTGCAAACAGGAAGTGCCTTCCGACTGTCGCTTTGCATTCTGGGATTGCTGTCCTTTCCCTGACCCCAGCTCTGCTCTGTCTGTGCAAAGCACAGCTATAACCCGCCCCCCTGTACTTTATCCCACTCTCCTCTCCTCAGTATGTGTGTGATGCTTCTGAGTCAAGATGGCGGCGCCCGTATCCTAGAGTCCTAAACAGGGTTGCAGCCCAGTGGGGGAAAGAACAATAAGTAAGTGACTAAAAACTTAAAATATATTAATTTTAGATGCTGGGGAATAGTTTTTTTTTTTTTTTTTATTTCAATCTTTTTATTAGAATTTTTATAAGTTTTTTAACTTGTTACAAAGATATCAAATGACAATGGCACACAGTTATTGTACATCAGATAGACATTCAAGTCTTGAACAGGTACATAGTAAAGCAAGACAGAAGATCAGTTAGTATGTCCAACATAGTATATGCATCTGCACAACTTAACCGTCCATTCGCTGCCAACGCGTCGGCCCAAAGGCTTAGCTCAATTAGCGGTCGCTGCGCTGGATCCTGACCCCCCGCCCGAAACCCAGTGCGTGCAGAGGTCCAAAACAAACGTTGCTAAGCGCTAAGCCGGACGGGGAGAAGGATGTGGGATAAAGGGGGTGTGGGGGGGGGGGGAGGACGACTGAGGTAGGGTGGCCTAAGACAATAAGGGAAGAGGGAGGTAAAGGAGATAAAGGAAAGAAAGAGGAAAGAGAAAGGAGAGAAGAGAGAGGAGCCAGATCGTTGCTCATTGTAGCAAAGCATTACACACTTCCGGGTAGGCATAGTCCACCCAAGGCTTCCATATTTTGATAAATTTAGCGTGCGAGTCCCTCAGGATGCTAGTCAATTTCTCATTAATCAAGATGCCATTAAGCCTGTCCTTTACTGCCTGGAAAGGGATTCCCGGCTTCTTCCAGGAACTGGCAATCGTTAACTTAGCTGCTAGCATAAGTTGGGTAAGCAGGGCATGCTGGGCTCTATTAACACCCTCCGGTTTCACCTGCAACAATGCCACCCAAGGGTCCTGGCGTATGTGGGTTTGTAGGAGAGTACTCAGGAGACCAAAAACTCGTGACCAGAATCTCTTAACCTTCGGGCACTCCCACCATATATGTAGGACAGAACCTTCCACAGAACAGCCTCTAAAACAGTGAGCGGGATAGCCCGGGACCGCCTTGGCTATGCGCGCGGGCACCAAGTACCACCTGGTGAGCATCTTGTATGCTGCCTCTAAAGTCGTGACATTGATAGAGCATCTATTTATTCCAGTCCATATCTCCTCCCAGTCCCTCCTATCCCTGACCAGACCCAGATCGGCCTCCCATCTGGCCATGTATCCATGTCTTGAGTTAGTGGGTAATGTTACAAGGCTCGAGTAGATGGTGGACACCAGGCCCGTTGTGGGGGTCCCTCGCGTGCACAATTTCTCGAAAGGGGTCATGTCCGAGGTTTCCGTCTTATTTTTTTAGCAGGGGCGCAATCCAGTGACGGAGTTGCATGTACCGGAATTGCTCTGACGGCGGAGCATTCTCCCTTTCCTGCAGTGCGGGCCAGGGGATAATCTCGCCTCTGAGCAGGAGGTGGTAAAGTTTGCTGATCCCTACACGCTCCCACCAACTAAACGCTCTGGGATCTAACCCCGGAGGAAACATCGGGTTCTTAGTTATTCGTATTAGTGGGAGGTGAGGGGAGATTAAGTTCCCGGAATATTTCGTCCCATCCCACAGGATTTGGGGCACAGGATTTGCGGTCTGTGTTGTGGCGGCAGCCACATCAAACTGTCAACCGGGGCTGGGTCGCACAATGAGGCCGCTAACGCCACCCACAGAGGCGTCTCCGTTTGGACATGTAGCTGCTGAAGCTGCCCTATCTGGGCTGCTTGATAATATTTGCTAATACATGGGACCCCCAGGCCTCCCTCCTTCCTATGCCTAATCATGGTAGCTTTAGCAACTCTCGGTCTAGTCCTCCCCCATATAAATTTCATTACGCTATTTTGCATGCTCTTAAGCTGAAATTGCAGTATATACACCGGGAGAGTTCTAAAGTGATACAGGAGCTTCGGAAGCAAGGTCATTTTTATGGCATTGACCCTCCCGATCCAGGAGATTTCATGGCCACGCCAAGTGTCTAGCATCGCCTTCAATCTACCAAAAAGGGGGGGGTAATTTGCCTGATACAGAGATTGATATCGTGGCGTAATCTTGACGCCTAGGTAAGACAAGGCTCCCGAAGCCCAGCGGAATGGGAAGTTGGACTGGAGAGCATTCAGAGCTGGGGCGGGAATGTTTAAATTGAGCCCCACCGATTTCTCTTTATTGACCCTGAGACCCGAAATCCTTGAAAAGGTTTCCAGAAGCTGGAGCAAATTAGGTAACGAAGTGTGGGGCTGCGAAAGGGTCAACAAGACGTCGTCGGCGAACAAACACATTTTATGGTGATAGCCCGCCATTTCAATGCCTTTTATATTCGGGTTTGCCCGAATAGCAAGGGCTAAGGGCTCCAATGCTAGCACGAACAGCACCGGGGAGAGCGGGCATCCCTGCCGGGTGCCTCTACCTATTGAGATTGGCTCAGAAAGGTAACCATTGTATTGCACTCTAGCTGAGGGGGAGGAATAAATAGAGTTAATCCAGGCCAGAAAGTTGTCGCCGAAGCCCCATTTCTGGAGAGCGCGGTGCATGTAATCCCATGAGAGGGAGTCAAAAGCCTTTTGTATGTCCGGGGACAACAAAAGGCTGTGGATATCTCTTTGTTGAGCCAGCTCAATCAGGTGGACCAGGGGAATAGTTTTTTAAAGTGGACCAACACCCAGGGGGGATCGGCCCGGGAATCTTATAGATGAAACCTTACCTTAAACCCGTTCCAACGGCGCAGGCGCGGGCCGCGTCTCGCGCTTCCCTCTAACAGGGCGCGCAGCCGTTTGTGAATGGCCGGCGCGGGCGCGCTCCCTGTTAGAGGGAAGCGCGAGATGCGGCCTCCAGTTTCAGAGAGCGGGACACCCCCGATCGGGGTGCCCCGCCGAAGTGGACCAAAACCCAGGATAGTCAGAATCCTGGGTGTTGGTCCACTAGTGGGGATTTTGACTATCCTGGGTTTTGGTCCACTTCGGCGGGGCACCCCGATTGGGTGCCCCCAGAACGCCCGGAAACACTCACCTCACCACGCGCCTACGCGGGCGCTCGTCCAATCAGAGCGCTCAGAGCCGCTGTGGAATGCACGTACAAGCGGCGCCCAACCACAGCGGCTCTGAGCGCTCTGATTGGACGAGCGCCCGCGTAGGCGCGTGGTGAGGTGAGTGTTTCCGGGCGTTCTGGGGGCACCCGATCGGGGTGCCCCGCCGAAGTGGACCAAAACCCAGGATAGTCAAAATCCCCACTAGTGGACCAACACCCAGGATTCTGACTATCCTGGGTTTTGGTCCACTTCGGCGGGGCACCCCGATCGGGGGTGTCCCGCTCTCTGAAACCCCCCAAAAACCCCAAAAAACTCGCCTCTCCCCGCTCCCACGTGACCGCGCCGTCCAATCCCCGCCGACGTCCAAGCGAGTGACAGCGGCGTCCAAGACAGCGCGTCCGCCGCCTCCCATGCGTCAGTCTCGGCGCGCGCGCGCGCCCGCGCTGGCCATTCACGGACGTCTAGAGGGGTGCGCGGGAGGCGGCGAATCAGGTAAGGAGTTTGGGGTTTTTTGGGGGGGTTTCATCCCGCGGGACATCCCGATGTGTGAGTGAGGTGATCGGCCCGGGAATCTATAAGATTCCCGGACCAATCAGTCCCCTGACTATGGGGCACCCCGCAGAACCCCCCCCCCCCCCCCCGTTCAGTTTTTGACAGGAATTCCACTTGTGCCATTCACAAATGCCTGGTGCGGGCAGGAATAGCAGAGATGCTGCCGCAGCACCGTTGGTCCGGGAAAGAAGGTGAGTTTCCGTGTGACTTCCCCCGGCCCTGGAAACGTATAGATTTCAGGGCAGTTGGGGTGTGGGTTTTGGTCCACATTATGGCGGTTCTGATTTTTCTGATGGTTTTGCTGTCTGTACAATAGGTAATTGTGTGTATTGTTTTATAGTAACCTGCAGAGTAACCGCTCCGGCCCCCGGGATGACGTCGGCTGTGGAGCGCACGGATGACTTGGTGCGGGAGTACCTCACTTTTCGAGGATTTACCAACACCTTAAAATACTTTGAAGCGGATATAAAGGCCGATAAAGAAAAAGGCTTCCGGGTGAGTCAAAAGTATTCCTTCACTTGTTCGTCCGCTTTTAATCTGATTTAAACAGTAGCAACCACTGGCCTCAGGTCTATAATGCTATAGGGACAATGGTCTCCCTCTCTTTGGGACATCCCGATTTGGAATGCTCCAAAATGTGAAACCCCTTTGGGCGCCCAGGATCCATCAGACAGAATGGCTGGTGCACAGTGGGAGGAACTGCAGGGATACTTTATTTTAGCTTTGTATACCACCTATTAAAGTGGACCAAAACCCAGGATTTTGACTATCCTGGGTTTGGTCTTTACCCCTGGGGCACCCTGATCGGGAATGCCCCACTGTGTGAAACCCCTCAGGTTGCCCGAACAAACTCACCTCTTTCCGGTTTTACGACACATGCGCGGCCGCTCATCCAATCAGCGCACTCGGATCTGCTCCCGCCCCTTCATCTAAGGTGAGCGGATACGCATCCTGCGCTAACCTCTAGCAGGGAGCGTGCCCGCACTGGCCATTCATAAATGCCTGCCGTGTGCACGGGCCCTGCTAGAGGGATAGCGGGGATGCGGCCGCTGCTCGCGCATGCTCCGTTGGCCCGGAAGAGAAGGTGAGTTTATGGGCGACGTGGGGGGTTCACACAGCGGGGCATCCCGATTCTGGATGTCCCAGGGGGAGGGAATCAATCCGTTTTCTGTGGGTTTTGGTCCACTTCAATATGCATGGCGTAGTGCGTTGATTGGAGGAGGGCCTGCGCATGCCCTGTGTTCGCTGTAGAGGAAGGCATCCCAGCATTTCATGGGGTTTCACA
This sequence comes from Gastrophryne carolinensis, assembly GCA_027917425.1. Taxonomy (NCBI): domain Eukaryota; kingdom Metazoa; phylum Chordata; class Amphibia; order Anura; family Microhylidae; genus Gastrophryne; species Gastrophryne carolinensis. The sequence goes on from CM051238.1 coordinate 41,636,072, forward strand.
CAGTGTGCCATTCCAAACCCGGGATACCCCTGTGATTAGGAACACAACGGAGTAAGTGAAAATCCTTAAGAGGGACTCTGCAGCCTTTTTTTAAATGTCCCCAGCGATTGGGCTGTGTTAAAAAATATTATGAACTTAGTTCGTCCCCGCAGCCATTGCTTTCCTCTCCCAGCTGAGACATCCCAGTTTGGCATCCCTGCTGCATGGCTCAGGAACGTGAATGGATGCCGGATGAAATTAAAGCAGTCCTTCACCCTGAATAGGAGTCTATCTTATATGTTTCCCACACCCTGTACATACAGATTGTCCACATTAAAAATCATCCTACCTGCATCTACTGCATGTTATGAGCTTCCAAACATCCAAGATGGTGGCTCATGGAACGTCAGGCAGCCTGCAAACAGGAAGTGCCTTCTGACTATGCTGCTTTGCATTCTGGGATTGCCGACCTTTTCCTTACACCATCTTTGCTCTGTCTGTTCAAAGCACAGCTATAACCCTGCCCCCTGCACTTTTAACCATTTCCTCCCCTCAATATGTGATGCTTCTGAGGCAAGATGGCGGCGCCCGTATCCTAAAGTCCTGAACAGAGTTGCAGCCCAGTGGGGGAAAGAATAATAAGTAAGTGACTAAAAAAGTAAAATATATTCATTTTAGATGCTGGGGAACCGTTTTTCAACGGTTTGGCCTTTTCAATAAATCATGGTGAAGGTTCGGTTTAAGGAAGGAGTCCTTAGTGTCCCCTTACATACCCTTCCAGCACCGCATTGAGCAGCCCGGCTGTTATATGGCTTCTCCTTCTGATTAGGACTGGAAGCCACAGCATATATCTTTTAGTGGTTTACTTGAGCTTTCCCATCAGCTTTCAGATTAGGACTGCATGAGGCTTATCTGCAGCCACTCCTGTGGCAACTATTACACGCCCAGAGGCTAAACATATTCTCTATGGTGGCTCTTACACACTTATGGCTTTCGACACCCGGACAAAGACTTTAAAGTGGACCGATCATCAGGATTTTTGTCCCCGGCTAGTTGAATCTCCCAGGGTCACCCAGTACACTTACCTTCCCGGCAATACTACGCCGCATGCCCAAGCCATATCCCCTTCATCCGAATAGATTCCCAAGCATTTAGGTGCATGGAACCCTATTCTGATCCTGCACATGTGCAATGAGAGCGTGGACTGAGGTAAGATTCATGGCGATCCAAGGGGTTTCACACACAGGCAGTGTGTGTGATCATCTGGGCTGATCCATGGGTTTCAAACAAAGGGGCATCCCCAATCAGAATGCCCCTATAGAGTTGACGAAAACTCAGGGCGAGCAATTTTTTAACCCCCCCCCATCCTGAAATCAGGGAACATTGGTGTCCCCTTACAAAGTGAGCAGCCCAGCTATCCAATTGTTATATGGCTTATCCTTCTGATTAGGACTGGAAGCCACAGCATACATCTTTTAGTAGTTTACTTTGGTGAGCTTTCCCACCAGCTTTCAGATTAGGACTGCTTGAGGCTTATCTGCAGCCACTCCTGTGGCGGCTATTACACGTCCAGGGGCTAAACATATCGCCATTCTCCATGGTGGGTCCTGCACTTATGGCTTTAAAGTGGACCAATCATCAGGATTTTTATCCCTGGGGCATCTTAAATTGGGATGCCCAGCTAATTGAATCCCCCAGGGTTGCCCAGTACATTTACCTTCCCAGAAATCCTCTGCCGCATGCCCAAGCCATATCTCCTTCATCCGAATGGATTTCCAGGCATTAACGTGCATGGCACTCTATTCTGATCCTGCACATGTGCAATGAGAGCGCAGACTGAGGTAAGATTTGCAGCGATTTACGGGGTTTCACACACAGGCAGTGTGTGTGATCATCTGGGCTGATCCATGGGTTTCACACAAAGGGGCATCCCCAACTGGAATGCCCCTATAGAGTGGACAAAAACTCAGAAGGGATGAAAATGTTTTTTGTCCTCTTTAAAGCAAAACAAAACCCACCAGTGGCCGGCCTTGAATCTAAGATTTTTAGGGTCGGCGCTGGCTTTCTCCCCGGGCATCTCAAATTCGGATGCCCCTCTGTGTGAAACCCGCCAGGGCACTGGTAATAAGCTTTCCCCAGTCCAACTGTGCATGATGATGAAACCCCATTTTCATCCCTTATGAGTTTTCATACACTTTTTAGGGGAATTCTGATTGGGGATGCCTCTTTGTGTGAAACCCATGGATCGGCCCAGATCCAAATTTCTACTGCCTGTGTGTGAAACCCCTTGGATCACCGCAAATCTTACCTCAGTCCACGCTCCCATCGCACATGTGCATGCACGTTAATGCCTGGGAATCTATTCGGATGAAGGGGATATAGCTTGGGCATGCGTTGTAGGATCGCTGGGAAGGTAAGTGTATTGGGTGATGCTGGGGGATTCAATTAGCCAGGCATCCCAAATTGAGATGCCCCAGGGACAAAAATCCTGATGATCGGTCCACCTTTTTAAGTCTTTGTGCGGGTGTCCAAAGTGCGGGACCCATCATGGAGAATGGCGATGTGTTTAGCCCCTGGAAGTGTCTGCCACAGGAGTGGCTGCAGGTGAGCCTCATGCATTCCTAAGCCTCATGCAACTGGCTCTCATTATTTACAATGGGGAGCGCGCACTGCCGCGGGGGGATGCGGTAGCATGCGCTCCTCATTGAAAGCAATCAGTGCCCTTTGCTGAAATGGCTCTGATTGAATGAGAGCGCACGCATGTGTCGTTGGACCAAGGAGAGGTGAGTTTTACTGGGTGAACCGGGGGTTTGACACCACAGGGCATCCCAAATCGAGATGCCCCGGGGGGAGGGAACAAAACCTGGGATAATCAGATTCCTGGATTTTGTTCCGCTTTAAAGTGGACCAACACCCAGGATTTTGACTATCCTGGGTTTTGGTCCACTTCCCCGGGGCACCCTGATCGGGGGTGCTCATCCAATCAGCACGCTCGGAGCCGCTGAGGTATGCACGTCAAAGCGACGTCTTACCTCAGCGGCTCCGAGCACGCTGGCGGCCGCATCTCGCGCTTCCCTCTAACAAGGAGTTCACCCTGTAAATGGCCGGCGCGAGCACGCTCCCTGCTAGAGAGAAGCGCGAGATGCGGCCCGCGCATGCGCCGTTGGACCGGGATTCAGGTAAGGTTTGCGGGCGTCCTGGGGGGTTTCACATAGCGGGCATCCCGATTTTGGGTGCCCCGCGGGGAGGGATTGGATCGGCCTGGGGTTCCTGCAGGATGTTGGTCCACTTTAAGCTGAAGAACATTGTCAGTCATTGGCAGCCCTGTGATCTAACAATTGCCCTTTCCTTTTTCTTTTTTTTTCCCTTCTCCTCGTTGGGGCAGGTGGACCGGATTGTAGAGCAGTTGCTGCAGTTTATTCAGAGCTACGACCTGAACGGGCTCCTAGATTATTGGGGCTACTTGGAGAGGCGACTCTTCAGCAGATTGGAGGATGTGTATCGGCCCACCGTTAACAAGCTGAAGACCAGCCTGTTCCGATACTACCTTGTCTGCACCATACAAGTAGGGGCATTTCCTGATTGGCTGGGGCCATGTCTCCATATTGTACTGTCAGATCCTCCTGATAACTGTGTCACCATTGCCTTGCAGAGCAGCCGCACAGACAAAGCCCACGACTTCTTCCAGAAACAGGCGCCGGAGCTGCAGAATCAGGCCGAGTGGAAGGAATGGTTTGCTCTTCCCTTTCTGCCAGCACCTGACGTCAACCCAACCTTCTCCACCTACTTTTCCCGGCAATGGGCGGACACCTTCACCGTATCACTGCACAACTTCCTAAGTGTCCTCTTCCAGTGCATGCATATCCTTTCCCAGGAAATGTACACCCTAAAGATAAAGGGAGGAGGATCCTTACTCACAGGGGGCTCTAATGGCTAAATAAAAAATACTACTCCCCTTTTTTTCGCTGCTGTGTCTAGGTCTGGCGCTGAGAAGCGTACCCATTTGTGAGATTGAGTCCCATATCATGCATGTGCTCTAGGATTTCTCAGGGTCCCGATGACTCTGCGCCCCTGCCATCAGTGACAGTTATACTGGAACGTCCCCTTCATTAACTGCAATGGACAGGACGTATCATTCTATTTTATGGGGATGAACTGCTCAGTTCTAATGCCTGTCACCTGAGCCAGCCTGTGGGAGGCAGCAGCATTAAAGCTATTCTGCAGGCAGGAATACAATAAAGGCTATACTCGCTTTCTATCCCCCTGCAGGCAATCGCTGATAGTCCGGCACTCAGACACTTACCTGATTGCCTGATCCAGTCTTCTGCTGCCACCTAAAGTAGAAAAACACTTAGAAGCACAAAATGCCCTCTTTGCTGCTTGCTTAAAGCGGACCTTCACTCTGAATAAGAGCCTATTTTATATGTTTCCCCCACCCTGTACATACAGATTGTCCACATTAAAAATCATCCTACCTGCATCTACTGCATGTTATGAGCCTTTAAACATCCAAGATGGCGGCTGATGGAAGCCGCCATCTTATCAGGCAGCCTGCAAACAGGAAGTGCCTCCTGACTGTGCTGCTCTGCATTCTGGGATTGCTGACCTTTACCTGATCCCAGCTCTGCTCTGTCTGAGCAAAGCACAGCTATAACCCGCCCCCCTGTACCTTATCCCACTCTGCTCTCCTCAGTAAGTGTGATGCTTCTGAGTCAAGATGGCGGCGCCCGTATCCTAAATTCCTGAACAGAGTTGCAGCCCAGTGGGGGAAAGAATAATAAGTAAGTGACTAAAAACATAAAATATATTAATTTTAGATGCTGGGGAACCGTTTTTTAAGAGTTTGGGCTTTTCATTAAATCACGCTGAAGGTCCGGTTTAAATACAGGTTTAGACAAAGGAACTTAAATGACCATCCTGATTGGATGCCTGGGCACATGTCATACTTCTATTGGGCTTTTCAAACATATATTACACATAGAAAGTTTAACTTACACTTTAAAAACATCTGTTCCTCATTAAGCAGACAACATTCTTTAGTGATTTCATTCCTATGAGGGGAGGGGTAGAAACCCCTCCACACACTCGGGAATGCGGTAGAGACATACAGGCGGCTAGAACTGAAATAATGAACACTAATTATATTATAATATTTCATTTTCCACCTCACACCATCCTTAAGCCGCTTGCGTTCATTCAACACCTGATGCATGTCGTGAGCCATAGTCACGGAAACTATGGCACACCCCCTCCATTCACTGCAATGTAGGGGGCCTGTCATAGTTACTGTGATGAATGGAGCAGCGTGGTCCATCCATGTTGAATGGACGAGAGTGGTTGGACAGTGGCCGGCGGTGGCCACGTGGGACTGGATCAGCCGGGTGAGGGTCAGAGCGCCTGACTGTCAGTGATTGCCTACGGGGGATAAAAGGTGAGTATAGCCTTTGTTATGTTCCTGTCTGCAGAATTTCTTTAATGCTGCTGCTTCCCACAGGCTGACTCGGGAGACAGGCATTGGAGATTAATCAGAAACTACCTTTATAAATTGACTTATATGGCTTGAGGGGTTCCCCATAACTTTGGCAAAGTGTGGGATCCGTCGCTGCAATGTGTGGAGTCAGCATCGGCATCCACTTGTGTTTTTTGATGTCAGACGCAAACCTCTTCATCTTCGACATGCTTCATGCTTTAGCATATCTAGGTACCACTTTTACATGTCTTTACATGTGTTTTACATGTCGGCATTGGCAGTTGGGGAAGTGAAGAGCCAATAGTACTTCCATATCTCCTGTCCCACCAATATATTATTACACCACATTATATTATTATCTTAAAAATCCATTAAACATGCTAGATGGTAGCTGCACAGCCTACTCCATTGCAACGCTGGGCTCCTAATCTCGGTAAGTTGTAGCCCAGCGGGTCCCGGCTGTGGAGCTGTGCTGGACCAAATGTTGAGTAGCACCATTGTTTTGTTTTTGGCTGGCCCATCCCTATAAAGTATATTTTGTGAATGTAGCCTGGGAATTCATTTTATTTCTAGACTGGCACCTGTATGCAAAGCCTCTTTATATTGACTTTTCTTAACTGTTCCTGCACCTGTCCCGACTATTCTAAACTTTGATGCGGAGTGTCAGAGGATTCTGCATGTCCAGGAGGAGAATGAGGCACTCCGACAGAAGGTCGGTATTGGAGCAGTAGTTCACCTCAAATAAAATTCTAAACACATTTTCCAGGTTCAAGATGTTTTCAATCTTTCCTGCCATGTTTTGCAGCTCTTTGCTCTTCAGGCCGAAGCTCACAGGTTGAGGAAAGAAGGGGATGATGGGCCCACCATCCATCACAAGCTGCCTCATTATGTCTCCAACATGGATCGCCTGGGGGACTCTGAGCTGTAAGTTCTATTCTATTGCTTGTTACAACCTTTGTTCACATCTGTCTTAACTAGGAGGCCTAAAAGAGTTGTGCTTCTTTGCCTCAGTTAAAGAGGAACCTAATATCGAAACGGCAATAGGCCTCTTCTCTGCTTAAAGCGGACCTTCACTCTGAATAAGAGTCTATCTTATATGTTTCCCACACCCTGTACATACAGATTGTCCACATTAAAAATCATCCTACCTGCATCTACTGCATGTTATGAGCCTTTAAACATCCAAGATGGTGGCTTATGGAAGCTGCCATCTTATCAGGCAGCCTGCAAACAGGAAGTGCCTCCTGACTGTGCTGCTCTGCATTCTGGGACTGCTGACCTTTACCTGACCCCAGCTCTGCTCTGTCTGAGCAAAGCACAGCTATAACCCGCCCCCCTGTAACTTATCCCACTCTCCTCTCCTCAGTAAGTGTGATGCTTCTGAGTCAAGATGGCGGCGCCCATATCCTAAATTCCTGAACAGAGTTGCAGCCCAGTGGGGGAAAGAATAATAAGTTAGTGACTAAAAACGTAAAATATTTTAATTTTAGATGCTGGGGAACCGTTTTTTTAAGAGTTTGGGCTTTTCATTAAATCACACTGAAGGTCCGGTTTAAAGAGGATGAACCACCTGCCCTGGAGTCTTAAAATCCCATGTAGTGGTAGCGTTCCCGAAGTTGTTGTTCTACTTACAAACGCTCCCTATACTCCTAAGGAACAAGGAAATTATAGAGCTACATAAAAAATTTAGAGAATTCATTTGGGGTAAGAAAAGAGCAATAATAAGCAGGAGGGTGTTGCAGCAGCCACGGGAAAATGCTGGAGTAAATCTTCCGGAGCCCTTTAACTACAATGCAGCGGCTCTGCTTGGAGTGCTGAGAGACTGGATCAAGAACACGCATATACATACAAATCCACAGTTAGATCAGAATATGATACCAGATATTAAACTAACTTACTTGATTCATATGCCAAGAACAGAGTTACCAGAACAAGTCACCCTAAACCCGCTATTGATGTCCATCTGGGGTCTTTGGCAAAAACTGAGGATAAAATACAAATTAAACCCTCACTCATCAGTACTATTACCCATTACGGGCAACCTAGACTTCTTGAATGGGAGCCATGCGCGCCCATTCACAGAATGGGAAAAAGCAGGACTCACATATATTGGCCAGCTATTGAAGCGAAAGGACAAAAGAATACTTACATTACAAGAAGTCAAGGAAAAATTTCCATTCACGTCCCCACACACTTTTGCATACTTTCAACTGTCTTCATATGTCAAAAAAACAATTAAAAAATTTTCTGATCAGGAATGGGAAAACGAGCTAGACACACTGCTGGACATAACACCACCAACCAGTAAAGCTATAACAGCACACTATAAATTCTTGAGGCATACTCTTCATTATGAGGAACTAAGTACAGGCATGACCAGGTGGTGCACTCATTTTCCGGAGTTGGATGTTGCCGAACTACTCAAAATGTACAATTACTCCTGGACAACTCTGCAAGCCTCTTCTTATAGAGAAATGCTGCTCAGGTTGTACCATTACAATTATGTATCACCAGTTCGATCAGTACAGATGAAATTATCTGACTCCGACCACTGCAAAAAGTGTGGGAAGGAGGGAGCAGATTTATACCACTGTATGTGGGAATGTTCGGTGATTAATCAATTTTGGAGGAAAGTGCACAGATACATGATCACAAAGTTGACTAGTTACTTACCCCTTACCCCAAGGTGGGCAATATTCGGCTCCATAGATACTGACACTCAAAGGACAGACAGAGGAACCAAAAAACTAATTCTACTGATAGCCACAGTAGCAAAAAAGGTTATTCTTCAAGGATGGATAGGGAGCGACCCACCCTCTTTCCAACACTTTATGGAAAAATTGCAACAGCTCTTTAAATTTGAATGGGCTGAGACAGCAACAGACAAAGAAAGAAAGACACCCAAATTCTTCAATACATGGGAAAGCTTTATTGACACTTTAAACGCAGAAACCAAACAAAGATTGTATCAGACATTCCGAGACACCACCTGGTATTTGACAAGAATGGTGGAGGGGGAGGATCCAATTGACCTTGGGAGAGAGGATGTGCGCGGGATGCGGCGGCCCCCACCTTGAGCGGCAGAAGCATAGGCAGATGAAGCTTTATGTCAAACATTGGTGACTCGAACTAGATGTTTTAAACTTAGACAATTAAATCTGATGTACAAAGCTATAGAAAAAATGATACCGGTTCTTATGTAATGTCATATTTGTACCTCGCTAACTATGCTGATTATGCTTACTATGCTCTTTTGAGAAAACCAAAAATTAGACATATGCTCTTATGCAATGTACTGTTTGTACCTTTTTCGCTATGCTGTAACCTCTTGAGAAACTCAAACAATGTATCTCACATGTTGGAAAAAAAAATGTTGTAAACTCAAATAAACAGAATTTGAAAAAAAAAAAATCCCATGTAGTACTGGAAGAGTTAAAACTGAAGAGTACCGGCTCCTTCCTTGGTCCGGTCCATCCCATAACTCAGTTTATTACTCTTCCAGTAGAAGTGCTGGCATGTTTTTGCAGCTCCTGAGCTGTGGATTTTTGGATTTTTGTAGCACAGCAGTGGGGCTTAAGTCCCTAAGTGGCGTAGACAAAGCTGTCACCCAAAAAAAGACGTTTATTTTATTCTTTATTGTGTATGTCTTTTTATGTGTAGTGTTGGTGCACTTTTAGGTGGATTCCCTCTGGCAGCAATGTATAGAGAAGCATCTAAGCCCCTGACTTTCCCCACAGCAGGTCAGGGGCTACAACAGATGCCTCGGAGAACCACAGGAGGCCCCCGGGCCGCAGGTTGAGAACTTGTGCCCTATGCCATACAGTACTATTCCCCAAGTCCTTAAGAGGTGAAAAGGCCGAATTGTGCAGGTGGATAAACATGCTGGCTTTCCTCATTCTGTATCCCAGCCTTCATCCTCCATTGTTCTCAAAAATGTGATACACATGTCCCATGATACAGCTGACACTGCCCAACACTGGGCACCATGTACCCACCAGACCAACGTCCAGCTAATAATACAAAGATCCAGAAAAGCTGACCACAGTGGTTTAAAGTAGCTGTTCCATGAAACTGTGTAATACATGTATATAAACATCCTGGATAGTAAGAGGAGGGGTCACTCATACACCCCAATCGAAGCATGCACAAAGCAGGGGATGCCGCTGTGTGCAGCCTTGCTGTGGCCCCTGTCCAGAGTACCAATGGACAGTGCTGAAACTGGGACCAGGTGATTTTTTTTTTCAAACCCAATTTTACTAATAAAGAAAAAAAAATCCGACACTCCTTTTGATATTTTATTTCGGGACACTGCGAGGCAGAAACTGTGACTGCTTGGAATTATCTGATTTATTTAGTGGTGCTTATCTTGCTCTTTTCCATTCCCAGTGCCATGGTATCAAATCAAAGAAATGCTGGATTGACTGTCCAGTCCCAGAAGTCTACAGGCTTCCTCTCATCCTTACTCACACAGGGTAAGAAGAACGTACCTACCAAGCCACCGCAGACCGCTGTATCCTCACCAACACAGAGTGCTGCAGGTCTTCCACTCAAGAAGGAGCCGTCGAACAGTCAGGTCAGTCTTTAGATTGCTGTCTTCAGAGACCCATACAATAACATGAATTTACTAGATTCTCAGAATGTTTTACACCAAGGGTTCCCAACCAACAGTACCACTGGTGGTATTCAAGCTCCCATCTGGCGGTACTCAAGGCCACTGGGGGCAAAAGTGTCATGGGGACATGAAACACTCCACTCAAGCACTGCTCCTATTTCATGTGCCAAGTGGCCAGGTCAACAAGCTGCCCACTAGCTGGGAGCCACATGCAGGAGCCAGGTCCTGTAAGTATGCACTACACCTCACGCTGCACACTCAGCAGTGGCGCCCGTCCACCCCCAAGCCCACTATGGGAGCAGTAGCATCCATAGCAAATATTAAGGGCACGAGTGTTGGTACAGCTGCTGCAGGGCAGTATGGTGGGGCACCCCCCCACCCCCCACCCACACACGCCCAAGGGTCTTACCTTTGCCTTTAACATGTTTTACTGGGAAAAATGGTAACTCTTAGAGTGGTGTACAAGGGTTCTAGGGTTCATAATGTAGAAGGAGCCTTAATGTCTAGTTCCATATAAGACTCCTACAGAACATCTGTCCAAGGGGGTTCAGAATTTATGGCTATTTTAGTTTGGACGAGGTGCTGTTTTTGTTTTTCCTGAGCGTTTCTGCCCATGAAAAGATTTCACCTTACCCTCTGCTGCAGTTTCATGCTGTTTACAGCATGAAAATTCTAGAAAAGCTGTTCTGATCTGTTCCAGATTCAGCTTGATATGACCAAATTTGATTTCTGTGTCTGGTACCCATGATGACCTGGAGGTTACCCAGAGTTTCAGATAGACCCAGTGACCTAAGTTAGGTTTCATGTTTTTTTTCTATTGATCAGTTAGTCATTGGCAAGCAAAAACATCATGTCGCCCTGATCAGTAAGAGTTATTATATAATGTACTATTAGACCCACCTTCCATCAGTTCACCATCTCCGCCTCCTGTTGGGTAATTTCATACATATTTTATCTGCCCTATTTATCCTACCGTTATTGCCCCCCCCAATGACCCATCTAAGTTTAACATTACTCCCTTTAGGTTTCCTGTGTTCTACCAAATTGGGTTAATCAAGTCTCATATAGCAACAAACTGCAACAAAGCATCATATCCTTCTATAACCGAGCGGTGGCATTTCAGGTTAGATAGTGGTATATGTATGATACCATCGATTTATGGGTAAAGTTTCTTTCTGTCAGCTAAAGCAACCCTGTGCAGGACTCTGGTGAAGTCCTGAAATGCACTTGCTCTTCCTATAGGATGATAGAGGCAATCAATAAGAGCAGCAAAATGGTAGGTACATGGTTATTATACTACTTCATACAATGCAGGTCCAAAAGTCAAAAGAAGTCCTTCTTGTACCTAAGGAGGGGAAGAGTGTGCAAAATGTTGGCAGCACCAATGATCCCAACCTTGTCCATCAAAGACAACGGCGACTGCAAGAGAGGAAAGAACTTTTCTCCAAGACACCATCTCAGGTACGCATATTTGACCTTTGTTTCTTTGTCCTTGTTCCCAAAATGATATACCTTCGATGACTCTATCGTGCCAAGACCCAGCCTGAAATGGTGATGATTTCTTTACCAAAAGGGGACCCAAACCCGAGATTTGGACTATCCCTGGTTTCTTTTTTCTTTTTCTACGGGACATTCAAATAGTTGAATCTCAGGGGTTGCGCATTATTCCCATCTTCCCAGCGGTCCCATGACGCATGCTCGGGCATTTGTGCAGTCTGCACTTTTCTACATATTAAAGTGGAACAAAACATTTTGACTCTCCCTGGTTCTGTTCTGTGCCCCTGGGGCATCCCAGGTTGGAATGCCCCACTGTGTGAAACCCCCAAGAATGCTCTTTAAAACTCAACTCTTCCTGGTCCCATGACACATGCGCAGGCTGTTATCCAATCAGAGCCATTTGCTGTGCTTACGTCTCTTGGCAAACAGCTCTGATAATTGTCAATGGTGAGCCCATGTGGCTGCAGCATGTGCACAGCCCAAAGAAGTTGGGGATGTGGCAATGGAGTATTTCGGTGCCCCAGAGGGGTTTCACACATTGGGGGAGGTGCAGTAGCCGGCCCTGGAATCTAAAAGGCCCCATTGGGTTTTGTTCTCTAGAATGCTCTCTAGAATAATTGTGTATATTTGTGTATAACATGGTGCATAGACTTGATAAGGACATGTTGTTTTCCCACAGCGTGCTATAGACCCAATCATTTGGTGTGTTTTCTCCTTCCAGCAAGGCACAGAGAAGAAGTCAGAGGTTTCAGACCCCGAAACTGAACCTCGCAGTGAAACCCAGCAGGAGCATTTGGAGGCAACGATGAGGGGTGTCGGAGGAAATAACTCTGCGGGAGAAAAAACAGAACAGCCCTTCATAGTACTGAGCCAAGATGAATATGGAGAGCACCACTCCTCCATCATGCATTGCAGGTACAAGATATATTGCATCAATTAATTTTACACCCCCGATAAAGGACTGCTAAACGTTCAATTATAGCAGAGCACCCCCTAAATTGAGGAGTTAGCTGGGGGGGGCGCATGAAACCAGGACTGGATCCTGTTGAATGAAAAGAATTGATTATTTGATCTAGGTGCATTATGGGTGAGGAGGGCTGAGGTTAGGCAGAAAGTAGTGAGCATGAGGTGAGGAGGCATGGGGTGAGGTGGGAAGTAGTGGGAAAGAGGTTAGGAGGAATGAAGTGAGGTAGGGAATATTGGACATGAGGTGAGGCAGAAAGTAGTGGGCATAAGGTGGGAAGTAGTGGGCATGAGGTGCGGTGGGAAGTAGTGGGCATGGGGTAACGAGGGCTGAGGTGAGGCGGAAATAATTGGGCATGAGATTAGGCAGAAAGTAGTGGCCATAAGGTGAGAAGGGGTGAGGTGGGAAGTAGTGGGCGTGAGGAGGGCTGAGGTGTGGTGGGAAGTAGTGGGAAGGAGGTAACAAGGGCTGAGGTGAGGCGGGAAGTAGTGGGCATGAGGTGAGGTGAGAAGTAGATGGCATGAGGTGCGGTGGGAAGTAGTGGGCATAAGGTAACAAGGGCTGAGGTGAGGCAGAAAGTTGTGGGGGTGAGGTGAGGCGAGAATAAGTGAGGTGAGTTGAGAAGTAGTGGCCATAAGGTGAGAAGGGCTGAGGTGAGGTGGGAAGTAGTGGGCACGAGGTAACGAGTGCTGAGGTGAGACAGAAAGTAGTGGATGTGAGGAGGGCAAAGGTGAGGTATTGTAGGAAATAGTGGGCATGAGGTGAGGAGGGCTGAGGTGAGGTGGGAAGTAGTGGGAAAGAGGTTAGGAGGAATGAAGTGAGGTAGGGAATAATGGGCATGAGGTGAGGCAGAAAGTAGTGGGCATGAGGTGAGGCGGGAAGTAGTGGGCATGAGGTGCGGTGGGAAGTAGTGGGCATGGGGTAACGAGGGCTGAGGTGAGGCGGGAATAATTGGGCACGAGGTTAGGCAGAAAGTAGTGGCCATAAGGTGAGAAGGGGTGAGGTGGGAAGTAGTCAATGTGAGGAGGGCTGAGGTGTGGTGGGAAGTAGTGGGAAGGAGGTAACAAGGGCTGAGGTGAGGTGGGAAGTAGTGGGCATGAGGTGAGGTGGGAAGTAGTGGGCATGAGGTGAGGTGGGAAGTAGTGGGCATGAGGTGAGGTGGGAAGTAGATGGCATGAGGTGCGGTGGGAAGGAGTGGGCATAAGGTAACAAGGGCTGAGGTGAGACGGAAAGTTGTGGTCGTGAGGTGAGGCGAGAATAAGTGAGGTTAGTTGAGAAGTAGTGGCCATAAGGTGAGAAGGGCTGAGGTGAGGTGGGAAGTAGTGGGCATGAGGTAACGAGGGCTGAGGTGAAGCAGAAAATAGTGGGTGTGAGGAGGGCAAAGGTGAGGTATTGTAGGAAATAGTGGGCATGAGGTGAGGAGGGCTGAGGTGAGACTGGAAATAGTGTGCATGAGGTGAGGGGGGCTGAGATGAGGTGGGAAAAGGGAGGCAGGCCACGTCCCCGGCATCCCTGCAGCCGTGCGCTCTCCCATGCTGATTGGCCGCCCCCCATTGAGTTGTTTTTTTATTGAATTGTCCAAATTGGGCTTAGAACAGGGGGAGGCGGGTGTTACGGTTTCACAGTTGAGCACTATTTACTCCCCTTGCTGGGGTATCCATTAATTATATCATTTTATATAGACTCTTAACACATGTAATATGGTAGTGCAGAAGTTTTATTTCTGATCTTCTCCTCAGAGTGGACAGTTCTGGAAGACGGGTGGCCAGCTTGGATGTTGACGGGGTAATAAAGGTTTGGTCCGTCGATGGCTTAATGCAAACCAAAGCTTCGGCCATTTCCAAGTCGGCCCTGCTGTCTCTGGAATGGGCCACAAAGAGAGACAGACTGGTAAGTAGCAGCGCACCGCTCTGTCTGTGAGCCACACTGGCAGATAGATGGCACGAGGCGGCATTCACTGTGCGGAGAATGCAAACATATACATGTCGCTTTAAAATGAGGGTTCTTTTTGTTCTGGATGCTGTTGAAATCTCCTGGCTGGTTTATCCCCCTTTTTTTATGCATTATAGACACTTAGAAGGTTGATGTCAGAAGAAGACCACATGGTCCATCGAGTCTGCCCTTATATGTGTGTTCTCCTTATCCAAGGCACCCTTACATTCACTTACTCTTGATTTTCTAACTACTTCTGCTGGAAGTTTGTTCCAAGCACCTACTACTTTTTCGAATAATATTTTCTGACATTGCTCCTGATCTTCCCTCTAACTAGCTTCAGGTTTGTGACCCCTTGTTCTATCATTAGGTTTCTTCAGTGGTGGGATCCAGGCAGTTCCTGTAATCCACTAGGTAAAATGTTAGGTAGATCGGGGGAACCAGTGGTGACCCGGTTCTCTATTCGACAGTGCGCCGGGAAAGCATTTTGTTTGACTTAAACCGGACCTTCAGCATGATTTAATGAAAAGCCCAAACCCTTAAAAAAACTATTCCCCAGCATCTAAAATTAATGTTTTAAATTTTTAGTCACTTACTTATTATTCTTTCCCCCGCTGGGCTGAAACTCTGTTCAGGATTCTAGGATACAGGCGCCGCCATCTTTACTCAAAAGCATCACACATACTGAGGCGAGGAGAGCGGGATAAAGTACAGGGGGGGTGGGTTATAACTGTGCTTTGCACATACAGAGCAGAGCTGGGGTCAGGGAAAGGACAGCAATCCCAGAATGCAGAGCGACACTTCCTGTTTGCAGGCTGCCTGATGCTCCATGAGCCGCCATCTTGGATGTTTAAAGGCTCATAACATGCAGTAGATGCAGATAGGATGATGATCATAATGTGAGCAATCTGTATGTACAGAGTGTGGGAAACATATAAGATAGGCTCTTATTCAGAGTAAAGGTCCGCTTTAAAGTGCGCTGTTTAATTGCACTTACTTGTGTGTGTCCCCCTTCTCCATCCCAGCCACTCTCCTTGTCCTCCGCTGTTCTGACACAAACAATCACACTTAGCACAGTCCATGTTGGAGGCAGTGGGGGGGGTGCTGTTGCTCCAGAACAGTAAACGGGAGCAGTGCTGGACACAGGAAGTTTCAACATGTACAGGGGACCTGCTCCTGAATTTGAAAGGCTTGCTCTGCCTGTGCAGCACCCCAGCAAAATGAGCGAAGGGCAAGGAGCTGCAGCGAGCAGGGTTAAAAGTCATACTTCAGGCAAAGCAACAAAAAACACTGTGCATAGTAAACGTACCAGCCATGAAGACAGCCAGGTTTTGCTTTTCTTCTTTGATCCCAAACTTCCTTTCTGACAGCTATCCTCATTTCCGGTTTCACTTTTTCTTCCTCGTTTACAGAATGCGTCTCTAACAATGTCTTGTCCCCTCAGTCAGCCTCTGGCCACTCTGTTCCTCCTATGCAAGCTTCAGACATGCCCACCATCCCTCCCTCCCTTTCTTTCCAGCGAGACACAAGAGACACTTGTGGGAGCGCACACCCAACAACTGCAGCACACAGCAAGGAAGGTGTGAGTGGCCTGTGCATGCTCACACCCAGCTCACAGCCCACCGTTGCCCTGGAGCCTGAGGTCTTGCTGAAAAGGGAGGATGGGAGGGATGGTGGGCATGACAGGAGCTTGTGGGGGGAGGAACAGAGAAGCCAGAGGCAGACTGAGGGGACAGGACATTCTTACAGACAAGAGACGTCCATTCGTAGACAAGGAAGACAAAGTGAAACCGGAAATGAAGATAAAGAACCTGTCAGAAAGGACGTTTGGGAGCACAGAAGAAGAGCGAAACCTGGCTGTCTTCATGGCTGGTAAGTTTACTATGCACAGCGCTTTTTGTTGCTTTGCCTGAAGTATGACTTTAAGGAGGGACAGAGCTTAAGATGTAAAACGGTATGCGACCTCAAACTATGGTGGCGTCTAGCGGCCTATCAGGTTTAGATAGAAAAGGGTTGAGGTATCCACAGTTTGTAGCAAGGCAATATTCCTAATTTGTGGCAAGTGTGGGGTTCTGTTCCTTGTAGCAAGACGATACCTTTTTGTTTGTAGCAAGCGCGACAGACGCGTTTCGCCATTAGGCTTCCTCAGTGTGCGGACCTGTTACCTTGATCACAGAGATATTTTCATATAATATATATGGGGTAGCCTAATGTAAATATCATGCTGCCAACATATTCTTAGTATGTCACACACCCCGCTTCAAGAATCCATAACATGTGGGTAATATCGTCCTGAAGAGGGCGTTCCTGCAGAGATGATAGCAAAAGAAAGCCCCTCCCTGATCCATAAATACCTGGGACCTCCCACTCACCACCCAGTTTTCCATCTCTGCAGACGGCGAGCAAGTCAGAAGATGATGGCTCCTCCTTGCACAGGGGGATTTCAGGTAGCCGGGGTAACTCCCGGCCTCTTATTTTGTTTATTTCCGCTCGGACCCCTGTTTGTCCCAAAAATTTACCTCATATTACATGCCTCCACAGTCTTGGCTGCTGGCCCGAGCGAGGGTACATTGGCACCTTTGGTGCTGAGGAGCAGAGCTCCACCGTGAGACCCTAAAAGAGAGGGTAGGCGGTCATACCGGTTAGGTGATCCCGGTTTGGGATGCCCCGTCCCTTGACTTTTCCCCTGGGGGGGGGGCCCTTCCCTTTACCAACTATGGGTAGGCTGGGGGTTCCTCTCATAGGGGTCAGCTTATACACTTTCACTGTCTCTTTATTAATGTGTGTATCTAGTGTCAATGTGTTATTTTTTTGTTACTATGTCCCAGCATCGCGGCTGTCATTGCAGCCGGGTGCCGGGGTTTTTCATTCTGTGAGGTGATTTTTCACCTCACGCGCGTTGGGGGGGCGGGGCTGGCACTCGGCGCTCTGCCGCGGCCAGCCCCCGTTCTCTCCTTCCCTCCTCGCCGCAGCGAGCGGGGCGGGTGCTCCGCTAGTGATAGCGGACGCACCCGTTGTCAGGCAGCCGGCGCCGCGGTTGTCGGCGGCGCCGGTCTCTGGGCTGGTGCGTGAGGGACTTCTTCCCTCACGCTTCGTTCACACTGGAAGGGGGGGCGGAGCCGGGCCTTCGGCACGTCGCCGCGGCTCCGCCCTCCTCTGTTCTGGCGCCGCTGCGGAGCTGAGCTCCCTGTTGCTAGGCAGCTCCCTGTTACTGGGCAGAAGGGGGCACAAATCAGCTTTGCGCGGGCTGCGCAGACCACGCCCCTGGCATGGCCGGGCTTCTTCTCTTCATTTCACCTCAGAGATTGCCATTGTTCTGAGGCGGATCGTTCACCGCAGCGTCTGTGAGTGGCCCTGTGGGCCTCATTTATTTCTTTTCTGTTAAGTTTTATTGTAGGGACTTATAGGTCTCTCTCTGTCTTTTAGGTAAAAGTTATCCAGGAAGATCTTCTGTAGTATTGGAAGGTCTCTCCTGATCCTGGGTCCCTGGGTCCATTTTAGCAACACAAATCCTCCCACTCGGGACATTAAAGGGGCATCCCGGGTTGCCTAACGGGCGTAATTCCCTGGGTCATAGCGACCACTCAAAATTCACCGTATGGAGGCATCCCCGGATACTGGGACTGGGACCCCTTCGGGGCATCCCAAAAAGTGTATGTTGTGTGGGATTTCCATTACTGGGGATGATGTGTTACTGTGTATACCATGTGCACAGCAAACTATTACGCGGCAGTCCGAACCCCAACCGTCTGGGTCAGCACAGCCGGCCACCTCAACTCCCCCTCCCGCCTTGACTCGTGCCCCGTGTGACGTGGTCATGGGCAGGGATCTGCAATCCGAAATGTGTGCCAGATTGGCTAGCCTTGAGAAAATGCTCTCTAGCTCGGTCGCCCGTAAGGCTCCGTCTAAGAGAAAGCATTTGTCGCCGGCTCCGCCGGTGGATGATCTTGATGACAGAGATAATCTGGATTGGTCTGATTATCCCCAGCTAGAGGAGGGGGAAGTTGATGAGGGTTCAGAATTTTCGGATGATGAACAGTCTGCTGGCGCTGATGCCGAGCTTTCTGATTTAGGGAGATCCTTGGACTCTCCTCACGCTCTGTCTCTCATGCTGGAAGTTCTGAATATTTCCCCTCCCGAGGAGGCGTCACAGCAGAAAGGTGAATTGTTTGAGGAATCCAGGCCGCGCCTGAAGTTTCCTACACAACGCCATTTTGATAGAATCATTGACAAGGAATGGGATAGGCCGGCTCGGCTCCCTGGCATACCTCAGGGGTGGGATAGGAAATATCCCTTTCCTTCTGAGGCGATCAAGCGCTGGGCATCTCCCCCCGAGGTGGATGCACCGGTTTTGGGGTTGTCTAACTCCTCGGTGTTAAACAGACCTGATTGTTCCACTCTCAAAGATGGAGAGGATAAACGTATTGATCAGATGGCTTCTCATGGCTTTACTAGCATTGGGTCGGCCATCCGGCCTGTGTGCGCTTCGGAGCTAATGGTGTTGGCCACCAGGTCTGTGGTCAGGGACCTGTTGACTTCTTCCGGGCTTCGTCCTGGTAGTAACGAGTTCCTTAGCCTGAAACGGTGCGAGTTGTTTCTATCCTTTGTGTTGACCGCCTTGGATGATACTTTGATGATGTGTGGTAGGACTTCGGCTCTGCTTGTGGCTATTCGGCGGTCAGTGTGGCTGCGCCAGTGGGCGGCCGATTTCATGTCCAAAAAATCACTGACGGCCTTACCCTTTGTTGGTCTACGGCTCTTTGGAGAGACATTGGACTCTGTCACCAAGGGTGGTAGGTTACCTCAACGTAAGAAACAACGCCGCCCCTTTCGGGGGGCGCCTGCCTTTAACCCCTCCTTTCGGGGGGCCAGATCTGGCAGGGGTTCTGCATTTCCCTCTTCCAGAGGAGATTTCGGAAACAGGGGCAGAGGACGTGCCCGTTCTGGCTATAGTTGGGGCTCTAAGCCCAAACCGGCTGCTAAGCCGGCTCAGCAATGAGGGGGCGCCCTCACCCATGCGGGTGGGGGGACGGCTGCAGCACTTCTCTCAGATCTGGGATCAAGAGGTCTCGGACAGATGGATCCGGGAAGTGGTGTCTTCCGGCTACAAGCTGGAGTTCGAGCTCCGCCCCCCTTCCAGATTTGTCAGGTCTCGGATGCCGTCGGAGCCTCTAGCGGCGCAGGGGCTCCTGGTGGCAGTGGAGAATCTTCTGGACATGGCTGTCATTTGCCCAGTGCCCCCTTCAGATCGGGGCAGGGGCTTTTATTCCAATCTGTTCACGGTTCCCAAGAAGGACGGGTTGGTCCGACCCATCTTGGATCTGAAGTTTCTCAACCGGTTCATCCGGCCGAGGAAATTCCGCATGGAAACGCTGCGTTCGGCCATTCACTCTCTTCGTCAGGGAGACTTTCTGACGTCCATAGACATCAAGGATGCATATCTACACGTTCCGGTTTTTCCAGCACACCAGAGGTTTCTCAGGTTCGTGGTGGAGGATCGGCACTTTCAGTTTGTGGCACTTCCTTTCGGTCTCACCTCAGCGCCTCGGGTGTTCACCAAGGTGCTAGCGGGGGTGATGGCTCTGCTCAGAGGTCAGGGTATCCGCATCGTGCCCTATTTGGACGATCTACTGATCATGGCCTCTTCCTTCAACCAAGCGGAGTTGGACACCAGAGCGGTGGTGTCCACTCTGGAGAGGTTCGGTTGGGTGATCAACCACCCCAAGTCTTCTCTTTCTCCGTCCAGAATTCTGACCTTTCTGGGAATGTCTCTGGACACTTCACAGGCCAGGGTGTTTCTACCCCAGGCCAAGATTCTTTTGATTCAGGAGTTAGTTCGGCTTCTCTTGTCAACCCCTCATCCGACCATCCGGTTAGGGATGAGGCTGGTGGGGTTAATGGTGGCCTCATTCGAGGCAGTTCCCTTTGCGCAGTTTCACACAAGGACGCTTCAGCTTCATCTGTTGAAGGTTTGGGACAAGTCTCCTCTATCGTTGGATCAGTCCTTCCTGATGACTCCCCGAGTTCGTCGATCCCTGCAATGGTGGCTGGGGTCGGTCAATCTGTTGAAGGGCAGATCTTTTCTGGCTCCGCGTTGGGAAACAGTCACCACGGATGCCAGTCTGTCAGGTTGGGGGGGTGTTTGGAAGGACCTCCAGTTTCAGGGTCTGTGGGGCCCGCAGGAGGCTCACGAGCCCATCAATGTTCTGGAGTTGAGAGCCATCAGGTTGGTTCTGTTTCGCTTGACTCATCAGTTGAGAGGCCTGCCAGTTCAGGTCCGGTCGGACAACAGAACGGCGGTTGCTTACATCAATCACCAAGGAGGGACTCGCAGCAGGAGTGCCCTCAGGGAAGTGTCTTTGATTCTGGATTGGGCAGAGACCCACGTCCCGTGTATCTCAGCAGTCTACATTCCGGGAGTGGAGAACACGGAGGCGGACTTGCTGAGCAGGGCCTCCTCTCGTCAGGGGGAGTGGTCTCTCAGTCCCAAGGTGTTTCAGTCGATATGTCTCAGGTGGGGGGTCCCAGCGGTGGACCTCTTTGCTTCTCGTCACAATCACAAGCTTCCAGTCTTTGTGTCTCTCTCGCAGGATCCTCTGGCTCTGACAGTGGATGCCATGTCTCTAAACTGGAGGGATCTGGGGTTCCTTTACCTGTTCCCTCCGTTCCCAATTCTAGCCAGAGTGCTGCGCAAACTGGCCTTGGATGGTGCGTCGGCGATTCTGGTGGCCCCAAGGTGGCCAAGGCGAGTTTGGTTCGCAGACCTTGTAAGACTGGCAGAGGATCAGTTCGCTCTGCCTCTGCTGCCGGACCTGCTCACCCAGGGTCGGCTGCGCTATCCCAATTTACCATCGCTGGCTTTGACGGCATGGCTGCTGAAACCGCCATCTTGAAGGAAGAAGGTCTTTCTGACGCGGTGATTCAGACTCTTATCTGTGCCAGGAAGCGCTCTTCCTCTTCTATTTACTACAGGACTTGGAGGGCCTATATTGATTGGTGTGAAAGTAGGTCTTTCTCTTGTCGAGAGTTCTCCATTCCTAGAATTTTAGAGTTTCTCCAGCATGGTCTAGATCTGGGGCTCCAGCTTAGTACATTGAAAGGGCAGGTTTCTGCCCTGGTGGTGTTCTTCCAAAGGTCTTTTGCACTTCATCCCTTAGTCAAGACCTTTTTCCAAGGTGTTACACATGTTCGGCCTCCTAGGAAGCCTTTTGTTTCAGTTTGGGATTTGAACCTGGTTCTCTCTGCTCTCCAGGGCCCTCCGTTTGAGCCCTTGAATGAGATAGCTTTGTCTTCTCTTACGCAAAAGGTGGCCTTTTTGGTAGCTATCACTTCGGTTAGGCGTGTTTCTGAGTTGACAGCTCCGTACTTCGAGAAACATCAGGACAAGGTTGTCTTTCGTTTCAAGCAGGATTTTCTTCCTAAAGTGGTCTCGGAGTTTCATTTGAATCAGGACATTGTTTTGCCCTCTCTATGCCCAAATCCCAGCGACGACAGGGAAAGGGCATTGCATTCCTTGGATGTAGTTCGTGTTGTGGAACATTATCTGGAGGTTACGTCTTCCTTTCGTAAGACTGATGCTTTCTTTGTGGTGCCCTGTGGGCCTAGGAAAGGTTTGGCTCCTGCCAAATCTTCCATTAGTAAATGGATTCGTCAGGCCATCATTGGGGCCTACTCTGCCAAGGGGAGGAGTCCCCCTTTTCGTGTTACTGCTCATTCTACTCGTGCAGTTGGTGCGTCCTGGGCTTTTCAGCACCAGGCTTCTGTTGAGCAAGTTTGTAAGGCCGCTACCTGGTCTTCTGTTCACACCTTTTCCAAGTTTTACAAGGTTGATGTTCGGGCATCAGCGGATGCTGTTTTTGGCCGCAAAGTTTTGCAAGCTGTTGTGGTTTAAGGTTATGCATTGTTGCCTAGTTTTGGATCCCCGCCCTTGTTATGCACACTGCTGTTGGATGTCCCACATGTTATGGATTCTTGAAGCGGGGTGTGTGACATACTAAGAATAATACCATTTTGTGAATACTCACCTTGTAAAATGGGTATTATGAGTATGTCACACACCCCGCTTCAACCCGCCCTTTTGTATTCAGGATCCTCTTTATTGCGAACTTTGCGTGGTTGTTGTTTATATTTGCCTCTTCCTGGTCCCTTACCTTACTGCTTCTGTATACTGGGTGGTGAGTGGGAGGTCCCAGGTATTTATGGATCAGGGAGGGGCTTTCTTTTGCTATCATCTCTGCAGGAACGCCCTCTTCAGGACGATATTACCCACATGTTATGGATTCTTGAAGCGGGGTGTGTGACATACTCATAATACCCATTTTACAAGGTGAGTATTCACAAAATGGTATTATTACAGTGCTTACATACTCAGATGCTTGCCCAGACATCCATTAATGGAGGTATTCTGCAAGCTGCCTGTTATATAGGGCGGGGGAATATTGCATGCTGCTTGTTTTTGGGGATAGGGGATCTGCCATACTACCTGTTATAGTGGACTGGGAGGAGTTTAACACAAAAGTTATGGGATGATTGTGGGGGGGGGGGGGGGGTCTGCCATGTCCTGTTGGGTCTGGGGGGAGATTTAGGTTCAAAATATCTCCAAATCCTATGTGCGTCTTATAGAGCGAAATTACTTTATTACTCAATTCCATTTAGCTTTGCCACACTGTATTGTGATCTATTACCCATGTAGTACCCTAACCTCTTGTCCTATGTGTAGATGGTCCACTCCTAATTCTTCCCTTTTCTTTCTCTGACGCAGCTTTTACTGGGCAGTGAGGTTGGTACTGTCCGCCTATACGACACAGAGGCAAAGAAAAACCTGTGCGAGATCAGTATAGTGGATGATATGCCGAGGTTAGTGCCATTCATGATGTATTATCTCTATAGAGATGTGACTCCCTGGATTTCAGGCTCTGCTATGTTGTATTTATGTGGGCACTTGCTTCCTGCCATTGTGATCCAGTGTTTCCACTATTGTTTCCATCAATGTAAAGCAGTGAAAATATTGTTATACACAGGGCAAGCATTGAGTTACATTTAAATGTATGGTCTGCATAACCAAACAGGAGATTTTAATGATGAATATGGAGTAGGGGGCAGGAGAGGGTTCCTGACTCAGGCCATTGACGGTCTCTTTTTCATTGAAGGTAGTGCAAATAATCTCCACGTTTGCAGGTAGCTAGGTTTTTTTGGTGCATGTCTAGATTCTTGCCTTTTTTTTAAAGCGGAACAAAACCTGCGAATTTGACTTGCCTGGGTTCTGTGTGCCCTAATTCAGGATGCCCCACTGTATGAACACCCCCTAGTTAGCCTGTAAAAACTCACCTTTCCATGCCCCAATGGCACATGCACGTGCTCTTGAACAGAGCCTTTTGCTGTTTTTTTTTTTTTAATACATTTTTATTTATGCATTTCAAGTTATAACATACATATACAATCGTCCCTCATGGAGAGGAATCCTGACATTGAACATATACTTATACTTAACTAAGCTACGTTACACACGCACCCAACGCACACATACTCGCCTGCTACTGACTTTATTTCTATATAGGAGGTAGGTATTATGAGCTCCATGTGATAGAGGTAGATAAATAACCAAGCAATTGGTTGCTTCTAGTCGTTGACGTAGTTGGAGACGTTAAGCCATGCTCCCCATACCCGCTCAAATGGCTTTGTAGGTAATCTTATATAAGACTAGTTTCCCATTTACTAGTCTTTTCCAGACTGATAGGGTTGGCACACTCGGATGTTTCCAATTTAGTAGGATACATTTCCTTGAGTAGAACATTAATGGCCGCGGGAGGACCTTCTGGGGGCCACCATCTAGCATGGGTTCAACAAAGCAGCTTAATAAACAGAGGGCAGATGTGTTTGTAACTGGCAAGCTTACGGAGTTATATATAAAATTGGACACATCCTCCCAAAATAATGAAATCACCTGGCATTCCCAAATCATGTGGCCTTTTGCCGTTCTTCCTGAATGAAGGGCTCTGATTTAAATGAATGGGGAGCGCTAAATGGCTGGGGTGGGAGCGTGCACACATCACTGGAGATGCGGCAGTGTGCGTTCCACATTGTAAACAATCTATTCTTAGTATGTCACACACCCCGCTTCAAGAATCCATAACATGTGGGTAATATCGTCCTGAAGAGGGCGTTCCTGCAGAGATGATAGCAAAAGAAAGCCCCTCCCTGATCCATAAATACCTGGGACCTCCCACTCACTACCCGTTTTTCCATCTCTGCAGACGGCGAGCAAGTCAGAAGATGATGGCTCCTCCTTGCACAGGGGGATTTCAGGTAGCCGGGGTAACTCCCGGCCTCTTATGTTGTTTATTTCCGCTCGGACCCCTTTTGTCCCAAAAATTTACCTCAGATTACATGCCTCCACAGTCTTGGCTGCTGGCCCGAGCGAGGGTACATTGGCACCTCTGGTGCTGAGGAGCAGAGCTCCACCGTGAGACCCTAAAAGAGAGGGTAGGCGGTCATACCGGGTAGGTGATCCCGGTTTGGGATGCCCCGTCCCTTGACCTTTCCCCTGGGGGGGGCCCTTCCCTTTACCAATTATGGGGGCTGGGGGTTCCTCTCATAGGGGTTAGCTTATTCACTTTCTCTTTATTACTGTCTCTTGTTACTATGTCCCAGCACCGCGGCTGTCATTGCAGCCGGGTGCCGGGGTTTTTCATTCTGTGAGGTGATTTTTCACCTCACGCGCGTTGGGGGGGCGGGGCTGGCACTCGGCGCTCTGCCGCGGCCAGCCCCCGTTCTCTCCTTCACTCCTCGCCGCAGCGAGCGGGGCGGGTGCTCCGCTAGTGATAGCGGATGCACCCGTTGTCATGCAGCCGGCGCCGCGGTTGTCGGCGGCGCCGGTCTCTGGGCTGGTGCGTGAGGGACTTCTTCCCTCACGCTTCATTCACACTGGAAGGGGGGGCGGAGCCGGGCTTTCGGCGCGTCGCCGCGGCTCCGCCCTCCTCTGTACTGGCGCCGCTGCGGAGCTGAGCTCCCTGTCACTAGGCAGCTCCCTGTTACTAGGCAGAAGGGGGCACAGATCAGCTTTGCGCGGGCTGCGCAGACCACGCCCCTGGCACGGCCGTGCTTCTTCTCTTCACTTCACCTCAGAGATCGCCACACAATTGTTCTGAGGCGGATCGTTCACCGCAGCGTCTGTGAGTGGCCCTGTGGGCCTCATTTATTTCTTTATCTGTTAAGTTTTATTGTAGGGTCTTATGGGTCTCTCTCTCTGTCTTTTAGGTGAAAGTTATCCAGGAGGATCTTCTGTAGTATTGGAAGGTCTCTCCTGATCCTGGGTCCCTGGGTCCATTTTAGCATCACAAATCCTCCCACTCGGGACATTAAAGGGGCATCCCGGGTTGCCTAACTGGCGTAATTCCCTGGGTCATAGCGACCACTCAAAATTCACCTTATGGAGGCATCCCCGGATACTGGGACTGGGACCCCTTCGGGGCATCCCAAAAAGTGTATGTTGTGTGGGATTTCCATTACTGGGGATGATGTGTTACTGTGTATACCATGTGCACAGCAAACTATTACGCGGCAGTCCGAACCCCAAGCGTCGGGGTCAGCACAGCCGGCCACCTCAACTCCCCCTCCCGCCTTGACTCGTGCCCCGTGTGACGTGGTCATGGGCAGGGATCTGCAATCCGAGATGTGTGCCAGATTGGCTAGCCTTGAGAAAATGCTCTCTAGCTCGGTCGCCCGTAAGGCTCCGTCTAAGAGAAAGCATTTGTCGCCGGCTCCGCCGGTGGATGATCTTGATGACAGAGATAATCTGGATTGGTCTGATTATCCCCAGCTAGAGGAGGGGGAAGTTGATGAGGGTTCAGAATTTTCGGATGATGAGCAGTCTGCTGGCGCTGATGCCGAGCTTTCTGATTTAGGGAGATCCTTGGACTCTCCTCACGCTCTGTCTCTCATGCTGGAAGTTCTGAATATTTCCCCTCCCGAGGAGGCGTCACAGCAGAAAGGTGAATTGTTTGAGGAATCCAGGCCGCGCCTGGAGTTTCCTACGCAACGCCATTTTGATAGAATCATTGACAAGGAATGGGATAGGCCGGCTCGGCTCCCTGGCATACCTCAGGGGTGGGATAGGAAATATCCCTTTCCTTCTGAGGCGATCAAGCGCTGGGCATCTCCCCCCGAGGTGGATGCACCGGTTTTGGGGTTGTCTAACTCCTCGGTGTTAAACAGACCTGATTGTTCCACTCTCAAAGATGGAGAGGATAAACGTATTGATCAGATGGCTTCTCATGGCTTTACTAGCATTGGGTCGGCCATCCGGCCTGTGTGCGCTTCGGAGCTAATGGTGTTGGCCACCAGGTCTGTGGTCAGGGACCTGTTGACTTCTTCCGGGCTTCGTCCTGGTAGTAACGAGTTCCTTAGCCTTAAACGGTGCGAGTTGTTTCTATCCTTTGTGTTGACCGCCTTGGATGATACTTTGATGATGTGTGGTAGGACTTCGGCTCTGCTTGTGGCTATTCGGCGGTCGGTGTGGCTGCGCCAGTGGGCGGCCGATTTTATGTCCAAAAAATCACTGACGGCTTTACCCTTTGTTGGTCTACGGCTCTTTGGAGAGACATTGGACTCTGTCACCAAGGGTGGTAGGTTACCTCAACGTAAGAAACAACGCCGCCCCTTTCGGGGGGCGCCTGCCTTTAACCCCTCCTTTCGGGGGGCCAGATCTGGCAGGGGTTCTGCATTTCCCTCTTCCAGAGGAGATTTCGGAAACAGGGGCAGAGGACGTGCCCGTTCTGGATACAGTTGGGGCTCTAAGCCCAAACCGGCTGCTAAGCCGGCTCAGCAATGAGGGGGCGCCCTCACCCATGCGGGTGGGGGGACGGCTGCAGCACTTCTCTCAGATCTGGGATCAAGAGGTCTCGGACAGATGGATCCGGGAAGTGGTGTCTTCCGGCTACAAGCTGGAGTTCGAGCTCCGCCCCCCTTCCAGATTTGTCAGGTCTCGGATGCCGTCGGAGCCTCTAGCGGCGCAGGGGCTCCTGGTGGCAGTGGAGAATCTTCTGGACATGGCTGTCATTTGCCCAGTGCCCCCTTCAGATCGGGGCAGGGGCTTTTATTCCAATCTGTTCACGGTTCCCAAGAAGGATGGGTTGGTCCGACCCATCTTGGATCTGAAGTTTCTCAACCGGTTCATCCGGCCGAGGAAATTCCGCATGGAAACGCTGCGTTCGGCCATTCACTCTCTTCGTCAGGGAGACTTTCTGACGTCCATAGACATCAAGGATGCTTATCTACACGTTCCGGTTTTTCCAGCACACCAGAGGTTTCTCAGGTTCGTGGTGGAGGATCGGCACTTTCAGTTTGTGGCACTTCCTTTCGGTCTCACCTCAGCGCCTCGGGTGTTCACCAAGGTGCTAGCGGGGGTGATGGCTCTGCTCAGAGGTCAGGGTATCCGCATCGTGCCCTATTTGGACGATCTACTGATCATGGCCTCTTCCTTCAACCAAGCGGAGTTGGACACCAGAGCGGTGGTGTCCACTCTGGAGAGGTTCGGTTGGGTGATCAACCACCCCAAGTCTTCTCTTTCCCCGTCCAGAATTCTGACCTTTCTGGGAATGTCTCTGGACACTTCACAGGCCAGGGTGTTTCTACCCCAGGCCAAGGTTCTTTTGATTCAGGAGTTAGTTCGGCTTCTCTTGTCAACCCCTCATCCGATCATCCGGTTAGGGATGAGGCTGGTGGGGTTAATGGTGGCCTCATTCGAGGCAGTTCCCTTTGCGCAGTTTCACACAAGGACGCTTCAGCTTCATCTGTTGAAGGTTTGGGACAAGTCTCCTCTATCGTTGGATCAGTCCTTCCTGATGACTCCCCGAGTTCGTCGATCCCTGCAATGGTGGTTGGGGTCGGTCAATCTGTTGAAGGGCAGATCTTTTCTGGCTCCGCGTTGGGAAACAGTTACCACGGATGCCAGTCTGTCAGGTTGGGGGGGTGTTTGGAAGGACCTCCAGTTTCAGGGTCTGTGGGGCCCGCGGGAGGCTCACGAGCCCATCAATGTTCTGGAGTTGAGAGCCATCAGGTTGGTTCTGTTTCGCTTGACTCATCAGTTGAGAGGCCTGCCAGTTCAGGTCCGGTCGGACAACAGAACGGCGGTTGCTTACATCAATCACCAAGGAGGGACTCGCAGCTGGAGTGCCCTCAGGGAAGTGTCTTTAATTCTGGACTGGGCAGAGACCCACGTCCCGTGTATATCAGCAGTCTACATTCCGGGAGTGGAGAACACGGAGGCGGACTTGCTGAGCAGGGCCTCCTCTCGTCAGGGGGAGTGGTCTCTCAGTCCCAAGGTGTTTCGTTCGATATGTCTCAGGTGGGGGTTCCCAGCGGTGGACCTCTTTGCTTCTCGTCACAATCACAAGCTTCCAGTCTTTGTGTCTCTCTCGCGGGATCCTCTGGCTCTGACAGTGGATGCCATGTCTTTAAACTGGAGGGATCTGGGGTTCCTTTACCTGTTTCCTCCGTTCCCAATGCTAGCCAGAGTGCTGCGCAAACTGGCCTTGGATGGTGCGTCGGCGATTCTGGTGGCCCCAAGGTGGCCAAGGCGAGTTTGGTTCGCAGACCTCGTAAGACTGGCAGAGGATCAGTTCGCCCTGCCTCTGCTGCCGGACCTGCTCACCCAGGGTCGGCTGCGCTATCCCAATTTACCATCGCTGGCTTTGACGGCATGGCTGCTGAAACCGCCATCTTGAAGGAAGAAGGTCTTTCTGACGCGGTGATTCAGACTCTTATCCGTGCCAGGAAGCGCTCTTCCTCTTCTATTTACTACAGGACTTGGAGGGCCTATATTGACTGGTGTGAAAGTAGGTCTTTCTCTTGTCGAGAGTTCTCCATTCCTAGAATTTTGGAGTTTCTCCAACATGGTCTAGATCTGGGGCTCCAGCTTAGTACATTGAAAGGGCAGGTTTCTGCCCTGGCGGTGTTCTTCCAAAGGTCTTTTGCACTTCATCCCTTAGTCAAGACCTTTTTCCAAGGTGCTACACATGTTCGGCCTCCTAGGAAGCCTTTTGTTCCAGTTTGGGATTTGAACCTGGTTCTTTCTGCTCTCCAGGGCCCTCCGTTTGAGCCCTTGAATGAGATAGCTTTGTCTTCTCTTACGCAAAAGGTGGCCTTTTTGGTGGCTATCACTTCGGTTAGGCGTGTTTCTGAGTTGGCAGCTTTATCCATTACAGCTCCGTACTTCGAGAAACATCAGGACAAGGTTGTCTTTCGTTTCAAGCAGGATTTTCTTCCTAAGGTGGTCTCGGAGTTTCATCTGAATCAGGACATTGTGTTGCCTTCTCTATGCCCAAATCCCGGCGACGACAAGGAAAGGGCATTGCATTCCTTGGATGTAGTTCGTGTTGTGGAACATTATCTGGAGGTTACGTCTTCCTTTCGTAGGACTGATGCTTTCTTTGTGGTGCCCTGCGGGCCTAGGAAAGGTTTGGCTCCTGCCAATTCTTCCATTAGTAAATGGATTCGTCAGGCCATCATTGGGGCCTATTCTGCCAAGGGGAGGAGTCCCCCTTTTCGTGTTACTGCTCATTCTACTCGTGCAGTTGGTGCGTCCTGGGCTTTTCAGCACCAGGCTTCTGTTGAGCAAGTTTGTAAGGCCGCTACCTGGTCTTCTGTTCACACCTTTTCCAAGTTTTACAAGGTTGATGTTCGGGCATCAGCGGATGCTGTTTTTGGCCGCAAAGTTTTGCAAGCTGTAGTGGTTTAAAGTTGTGCATTGTTGCCTAGTTTTGGATCCCCGCCCTTGTTATGGACACTGCTGTTGGATGTCCCACATGTTATGGATTCTTGAAGCGGGGTGTGTGACATACTAAGAATAATACCATTTTGTGAATACTCACCTTGTAAAATGGGTATTATGAGTATGTCACACACCCCGCTTCAACCCGCCCTTTTGTATTCAGGATCCTCTTTATTGCGAACTTTGCGTGGTTGTTGTTTATTTTTGCCTCTTCCTGGTCCCTTACCTTACTGCTTCTGTATACTGGGTAGTGAGTGGGAGGTCCCAGGTATTTATGGATCAGGGAGGGGCTTTCTTTTGCTATCATCTCTGCAGGAACGCCCTCTTCAGGACGATATTACCCACATGTTATGGATTCTTGAAGCGGGGTGTGTGACATACTCATAATACCCATTTTACAAGGTGAGTATTCACAAAATGGTATTTTTTTGGAAAACGTCTCTGATTGGACGAGAGACCGCACATGCGCTGTTGGAGCTGGGAAAGGTGAGTTTAAAAGGGGCGGCCGGGCATGACATTTTTTTAGATTCCAGGCTGGCTGCTGGTGGGTTTTGTTCTGCTTTAATAAAGAACCTGTAAAGTCAAGAAGCCTAATTTGCTTTCTGTGAAGCTCTGGGACCAGCTTGATGCAAAGGCACTACTCATGGGTCCTTGTAGATCTTCTATTGGAGTACTGATTGGCCAGCTTTAAAGTAATACTGCAGGCAAAGGGAATTGTTGCACCATTGCGTCAGGCTACATTTGGCGCCGCCCTAAACTGTTTTTTGTTTTTAAATTGAAGAAGAAATGGTTGAGTTATCGGGGTTTACAGTTTCAGCTCACAATTTCTACTAAAAGTGGGTGTGGCCCTTGGATCTTTGATGCTGCATAATAATCAGCATAATGGGCGGGGCCTGTAAGATTCCCAGAACTAGTTTTGGACACCCTGGCTGTGCAATGTGAGTCTGGAGGAGTAGGTGGAGGGAGGGACCAGCAATCCTGTCCCACTCTGACGAGCTGATTGGGGGACGGGATGAAAAAGAGAATGTCATTGGCTGAACTTGTAAACCCCAATATCTAAGCCATTTCTGTTTTAATCTAAAAACAGAAAACACATCAGGGCAGAGCCAAATGTAGCCCGACATGGTGTAACAATTACCTTTGCCTGCAGTATCACATTAAAGTGGACCAACACCCGATGCTGATTGGCCCGGGAATCTATAAGATTCCTGGGCAATCAGCATCGGGCCTGCTGTGTGAAACCCCCCAGAAAGCCCCGAAATCCCTACCTGGTCCTCAATCCAGCGGCGCATGCGCGAGCCGCCGCCGCTCGCGCATCCCTCTAGCAGGGCGCGCACCCTGTAAGAGTGATGCGCGGTAGGCGGCGGGCGCGCTCGCTTGTCCGGCGGCGGGGATTGGCTGCAGCGGTCACGTGGGAGCGGGGACAGGTGAGTTTTTGGGGCTTTCTGGTGGTTTCACACAGCGGGGCACCCCCGATCGGGGTGCCCCACCGAAGTGGGCCAAAACCCAGGATAGTCAAAATCCTGTGTGTTGGTCCACTTTAAGACCTATAGAACATCAAGCACAGCCCAAAAGGAAATGATTCGACTCGGCACTATATACCATCTGAACAGGACAGATTTAAAGCAGAAACAAAACCCAATGCTGGCCTTCCCCCTGAGGCATCCCAAATCGTGTGTACCACCCCGATTCTGGGGATAGAGCCACTTCAGCTCCTGATCGCCACAAACAGGGCCGTTTGCTGAACATGACATATGCACTGCAAATGGCTCTGATTGGATTAGAGCCTGCGCCGTACGCCCGGCTCTCTGACTTAAAGGGACTGTAAACCCAATAGCAATAATAAGGCAGCAAGCAGCTCATGGGATGCCTGTTCCATGTGTCTCTCCTCCATAGCACTGGGTGAAAGTCATTTAGTATAGTGCAACACCAAACCCCTCCTATGGCCCTCATCGTGGATCCCGGGAAAGGGCAGCAGCCCTGGAAGTAGGAGGACCCGTATGCAGTGGGGACCACCGCTTGAACCACATAAACCAACCTGCCCACAGTAATAGAGTGTTTGCCTGCTTCGCTATCAGTACACAATGGGAAAACAGATATGCACTGCCTCAAGTATAAATGGTGCAGGCCCTGGGATAGAACTGCTACATTAAACAAATGGGGCTCTAGAGCTGTCCCATAGTGTATCCCAAATGCATGGTGCACACAATGAAAATTAAAACAGAATTTATTATCCAATGCATGTAATCCAATACATATAAAAGACAAGACCTACATACACAACAATTGTTAAAAAACATATAACAGTAAGCTGAGCGGGGGGAGAAAATGGTCAGGGGCTACTCAAATTGTTCCAAGTTAATTATTAAGTACCCTATGGTGCCAAGATGCAGCATAAATGGCAGGACGCAGAGAAATATTGGTGCCAGGTATTAGAATAAAGTACAGAGGGCACAAAAGGATTTTGTATAGTGCAATAAGCAAAAAGCAGCAAAGGATCAACAGAAGTATAATTTAAACAAAATGCAATAAACAGTGAGCAAGTGCATGTGTGCAAAATGTAAAAAATGATCAAAAAGCCGAGCAGGGTAAAAGTGCAGTGTGTCAAAGAAGCGTCAGCTGGTTTAAGTAGCGCAAGGCAACCACAAGGATAACTGTTACATCACCATAATAATAAGTGTCACTATCCGTGATGTTCGCCCCGCTGACTCGCAGGTAAATTATCCGGGCAAGTGCGGCTTCCTCATGCCAGGACACTGCTACACGGACACCAGAGGAAGCCTCTTTCTAAGAAATATGGATTCTAATGGAAACCTACTTGTTTAATAATAAATGTGAGGGCCTTATACTGCATAGACCAAAGTATGGGCACCTCTGGTCTAGAAATCAACCTGGTAGACATGGTTTGGGAAGTGAGGTGTGTTGTATGGACAGGACACTGCTGCAGTATGAATACAGTCTGCCAAACAGACCCTGAGAAGAAATGGTGAGACCGGCTGCTGTATTTACTGTATTTTCGCCCTCTAAGATGCACATGCGCATAAGACGCACCTAGGATTTGTGCTATATTCTAAGCCAAATGTTGTGCTAAAACCCCCCATTACAGGCAATGTGGCATTCCCCCCCCCCATCCCATTCCTAATGGGCTGTGTGGCATTGTCCCCTCCCATTCCCATAGTCAGTGTGGGATGCCCCCATCCCATTCCCATAGGCAGTGTGGGATGCCCCCATCCCATTCCCATAGGCAGTGTGGGATGCCCCCATTCCCATAGGCAGTGTGACATGCCCCCATCCCATTCCCATAGGCAGTGTGGGATGCCCCCATCCCATTCCCATAGGCAGTGTGGGATGCCCCCATCCCATTCCCATAGGCAGTGTGACATGCCCCCATCCCATTCCCATAGGCAGTGTGGCATTCCACCTCGCTTGAGCATCGGCCACGCCCAGCACTATAACAGGCTGGATGTCTGGCACCTCAGAGAAGGTACAGCTGCCTCCGCCGCTTCTGGGACAGCGCGAGTGGGATCAATGGAGAGGTGAGTAAACTTTTTGCTTTTTTTGTATTTTTTTTTGCCCGCATTCGCCCGATAAGACGAAAAACGCTAGATCTAAACATTTACATGTGTAAATCGTCGCATTCTATAGCACATGTGCCAAACTCTGTCATCAGATTCTGCCTACGAGCAAGGGCCTGCCCTGCCCCCCCCCCTCTTCCTAGGCTATTATCTATGAGTGACAGGGCTGTGGTGGTTGCGGGCACTACCCTTTAAGCGGACCAAAACCCACTGAACATGTGAAATACGTTTGGCCATAGCCCCTGCCAATACTACCGTCTCAGGGTGTAGAGCTAGAAATGGATATTTTCATTTTTCGAATCGTCCTGGAACATTGTTTTTCTTGCTGTCCCTCTCTATAAGATGGCAGGTGATCAGTCATTGCATTGGTGTGGCAATGACATCATTGCCACACACAACAATGGCATGAATGGAGGAGGCGGAGCTTTACTGCTAAAACAAGGCCCATTAACTGGAGTTAGAGTGAAGCAGGAGCAGTGAAAATTGGCAAAAGGTACTCTTCATGGGGGGAGCAATTCAAGGGCTACTAGTTAAAAATGTCGTTTTTGGTCTGCTTTACATCAGGCACACGACCGCAGACTTGCAGCCCAGTGCCACTCAGTTACCTAGTTAACAAGCCTGCCCGGCAGTCAGATTGCACCTCCAGATTGCAGCCTGGCAGCTGGTGAGATTAGACGCTGAAGCTTTGATGTAAAACCTGGCCCCTATGATGATGTAGTAGGGAAGTACCCCCCCCCCCCAGTGGTTGGCAAATGCAACTTCCAACCAGGTTGAGCTGGCTGCTGTCTTCCTCTACGCAGAATGATGTGACTGTAAAAAGCGAGATAAAAGTAGGCAGAGAACGCTATCCCATGGAAAGTGGCATGCTGCATTAAAGAGAGCCAACCACGTTCAGGGCTGGGCAATTAAAGTGGCTCAAAAGCAGCCCTGGAGTCTATAAGATTCTAACTACCTGGGCATCCCAAATTACTGTTTAAAACCCCACTGGATTGTGGGTATAACTTACCTGACCAACGATCAAACGGCGCATGCATGGGCTGCACTGCACTATGACTTTAGCTGGGCGCATGCCTGCGCTGGCTTTTACAAATGCCAGGCACAGGCACGCCCCCAGTTCGAGAATAGCGGGGGATGTGGCTGGCGGAAAGTGGTTAACAACTACTTTTTGAGTTCTTTAGTGTGGTTAGTTCATATCTGTCCTGCAGTTGCGTGACATCACCACATGATGGCACTGTTGGATAAGGAATGTATTATGATACTGTAGGCATACCATTGGTTAAAGTGGACCAACACCCTCAAGGATCGGCCTGATCCAATCCCTCCCCGCGGGGCATCCAACATGGGGATGCCCCGCTGTGTGAAACCCCCCAGGACGCCCCATTCACCTTACCTGCATGCACGGGCCCCGATCAGTGACTGGAGCAGGAGAGAGCAGAGGAGCCACATTCATACCTAATAAGTGACCACAGGAAAGGTGAACCATTCAGCCTGAGATGCTGATGGAGGAAACTAAGGCCTCAGTATCCTGCTATGGGACCAGAATGTGTGCCCACACCTGTAAGAGTCCACCTGGATGTAATGCTGTGCTATGGAAACTGCTAATGGAAC
The DNA here is from genome assembly GCA_027917425.1 of Gastrophryne carolinensis. Taxonomy (NCBI): domain Eukaryota; kingdom Metazoa; phylum Chordata; class Amphibia; order Anura; family Microhylidae; genus Gastrophryne; species Gastrophryne carolinensis. Next base: position 41,671,478 of record CM051238.1, read on the forward strand.
AAGTGTTGGATTATGACTGTATGACCCTTTTGTGAACATTCAAGTGTACCTGAAATCCTGCTAATAAAGTAAGTGCCCTTTTCATAAAGTCGGTCTCAGTTATTAGATGCAAACCCACATAGGGAGGTCCCCAAGCCTGTAACAAAGAACCCACTCCCCACACTCCTGAGTAGCTAAACCCCTCAGGTATGTGTATGCTACGCTTGGCTCAATTCAGCCCATAGCCGACAAGAGCTCTCATCAGCTAAGACTAAGAAAATACGGTTAAGAAAAGCCGACTGGCTGTGCGCATGCGCTATTGGATAGACATGTTTTCAATAAATATCAAGGTGGGCCCGCGACTCTGTCCAAGTTTTACATTTTGGTCCTCTGTGTATTTGACGCCCCTGATCCCACCCATTGCCTGTGTTTCCCCTTAGGATCTTATCTCTGTCGTGCAACCCCAGTGCAACCTCCTTCGTGTGCTCGGCTGCAGCCGCGTGCTCGCCCAGTCACATAGAGCCATTAATCCCCGGTTTAGGGGAAAACGGAAACAACCAGGTGCCTGGAAGGTTATTGCTGTGGGACACAAAGACCATGAAGCAACAGGTAAGATCGGCTTTAGTGGCAGTTTTATCTTGTTTGTGGTACACTGAGGAGTTGATACAGTAAAGCAAAATTAATTGTGTATTAAATAAGACAGGTCTTATATTAATTTTTTTGCTCTGCAAAGGGTGGTAGGGCTTACTTTTCATAAACAGCTGGGCAGAGGGACAGATAGATAGGCCACGGATAGATAGGCCACGGATAGATAGGCCACGGATAGATAGGCCACGGATAGATAGGCCACGGATAGATAGGCCACGGATAGATAGGGCACAGATGGATAGGCACATATTGATAGGCACATAGGCACAGGTGGATAGGCACATAGGCGCAGATGGATAGGCACAGATGGATAGGCACATAGGCGCAGATGGATAGGCACAGATGGATAGGCACATAGGCACAGATGGATAGGCACATAGGCACAGATGGATAGGCACATAGGCACAGATGGATAAGCACTTAGGCACAGATGGATAGGCCACATAGGCACAGATGGATAGGCACATAGGCACAGATGGATAGGCCACATAGGCACAGATGGATAGGCACATAGGCACAGATGGATAGGCACAGATGGATAGGCACAGATGGATAGGCACAGATGGATAGGCACAGATGGATAGGCACAGATGGATAGGTACAGATGGATAGGCACAAATGGATAGGCACATAGGCACAAATGGATAGGCACATAGGCACAGATGGATAGGCACATAGGCACAGATGGATAGGCCACAGATGGATAGGAACATAGGCACAGATGGATAGGCACATAGGCACAGATGGATAGGCCACATAGGCACAGATGGATAGGCCACATAGGCACAGATGGATAGGCCACATAGGCACAGATGGATAGGCCACATAGGCACAGATGGATAGGCCACATAGGCACAGATGGATAGGCCACATAGGCACAGATGGATAGGCCACATAGGCACAGATGGATAGGCCACATAGGCACAGATGGATAGGCCACATAGGCACAGATGGATAGGCCACATAGGCACAGATGGATAGGCCACATAGGCACAGATGGATAGGCCACATAGGCACAGATGGATAGGCACATAGGCACAGATGGATAGGCACAGATGGATAGGCACATAGGCACAAATGGATAGGCACAGATGGATAGGCAGGCCCAGCCGCCCCCATTCCTCTGCAGCAGCTGGTAAAGATGGGGGGGAGGGGGCAGCCCAGTCTTTCCCATCCCTCTGCCTCTGTAACTAGGGTTTATTTTGGGGGGTAGGGCTTATATTTTAACGCATTTGTGAAAATTCAAAAAAATTGTACTAGGGCTTATTTTTGGGGGAAACACAGTAGTCGGCATTCCCGCCATTTGGAAACGTTCCCTAGGGTAAATTTAAATTGTTGTCCTGCTGGAATTTAATTCCCAGAAAATTTCTGGCCAGGACTATACAAACCCTGTTGTCTCACAGATACATAGGTGAACAGAGCTTTCTAAAGGGACAGTCCGGGCAATGGCAAAAATAAGGCAGCAAGAAGCTCACCTGAAGCCTGTCCCATGTGTCTCTCCTCCATTTCCTGCAGTATGCTGTAGATGCTGTAGCAGGGCTACAAAGTTTGCCTCTCCTTTCCATTCTGATGAGCAAGCCACAGGGATCATGCTTGCCAGGCTCGCTTATGCTGGGAGCGCTGAAGCACAGGGGCCGCTGTATGACCACATTTGGAGCTTGAAATGGCAAGGAAGGGCAAACTTTGGAGACCTGCTACAGCATCTACAGCATGCAGCAGGAAACAGGGGAGAGGCATGAGGTGAGCTCCTTGCTGCCTTATTATTGCCTTTGCCTGAACTTTCCCTTTGAAGAGGAACATCATCAGACTATGCAATGAAAAACATAAGCCACTTAAGCGGCTCAAAACCCACTGCGGCCGGGATGCCCCGCCGTTTGAAACCCCAGGGTTTCCAGTAAGCTCGCCTTTACCAGCGGCACTCGCAACTCGGTGTTCCTGGGCGGCTGCATCCCTGCAGCTGTGCGTGCTCCTGCCCCCAGCTATTCAGATAGTCCAGAAGCGCGCACTCCACAGGGAATCCGGGGATGCGTCTATTCAGCTGGTGCATGTCATTCGTCAGCCTTGAGATAAAAAAAACTTGATTTACACCAAAACTGCCTGTTTCCTGCCCACCCAGCATAAAACCTGATGATGGCCTTTGACTTGTGACGGCTCCCCCTGCTGGTATTGTCTGTTTCTATACTGTGTATGTTTCTCTCGCCCTCCAGCTGCAGTTCTCTCTGGAACCTGCGCCTATCGCTGTAAACTGCACTTCATTCAATCACAATGGCAACTTACTGGTGACCGGGGCTGCAGATGGAGTCATCAGGCTGTTTGGTATGTTAGAAGTCCTTTTTACTTTTAATATTTCTTTCATCCACTTAAAGTGGACCAACACCCAGGATTTTGACTATCCTGGGTTTTGGTCCACTTCAGGGGGGCACCCCGCTGTGTAAAACCCCCCAGAAACCCCCAAACTCACCTCACCACGCTGCCGCCGCCGATCAGGTGAGTTCTTTTGGGGTTTTGGGGGGGGTCCCTCACCGCGGGACATCCCGATCTCGGATGTCCCGCGGTGAGGGGGGTGATCGGCCCGGGAATCTTATAGATTCCCGGGCCGATCACCCATGGGTGACGGTCCACTTTAAAGAGAAACTATGGCCAAATACAGAAATAAACATAGTCCCTCTTTAATATGCACCAGTGGGGCAGCTTGGCTGTGCATTGAGCTGTTAAAGGAAAGAACCAGGCCACCTGGGTACTCGTCTGTTCCGGGATCCTTCTACAGCTGCCCTGGAGCAAACCTGGCTTGCATGGCCAGTGCCGGCCACGCTTAGGCTGCTTGTGAGTATTGGGATGGCCGATTCAGCGACAAACAGGTATTGGTGAAAGGCAAATGGCTCTGATTGGACGAGAACCCACACATGCGCTGTTGGAGTAAGGAAAGGTGAGTTTTTACGGGCGCCCTGGAGGGCTTCAAACAGCATGGCATGCTGATTTTAGATTCCGGACTGGCCGTGGGTTTTGTTTCACTTTAAAGTGGACCAACACCCAGGGGTGATCGGCCCGGGAATCTATAAGATTCCCGGGCCGATCACCTCCCTCACCGCGGGACATCCGAGATTGGGATGTCCCGCGGGGTGAAACCCCCCCAAAACCCCCAAAAAACCTTACCTTATCCTTTGCTGCCGCCGCCGCCTCCCGCGCGCCCCTCTAGACGTGCGCGCGCCCGCGCCGGCCGTTTGTGAATGGCCGGCGCGGGCGCGCGCCCTGTAAGAGTGACGCGGACGCGCTGTCTTGGACGTCGCTGTCACCCGCTTGGACGTCGGCGGGGATTGGACGGCGCGGCGCGGTCACGTGGGAGCGTGGTGAGGTGAGTTTTTGGGGCGTTCTGGGGGGTTTCACACAGCGGGGCACCCCCAATCGGGGGGGCACCCCGAAGTGGACCAAAACCCAGGATAGTCAAAATCCTGGGTGTTGGTCCACTTTAAAGAACTTAAAGCGGAGCAAAACACATTTTTCCCCGTGTCCTGTTCAGGTTGCTCCACTTCTTACACGTGGGTAATCCGCCACAAGGTGGCGCAGTGACTGCAAGATAAAAAATCGTAGCTCCTCCCGGCTCCATATAAGGCAGCTGTCTCCCAAAAATCCCCAGTTCGTCTTGCAGTCTTGACTGCAGAAGATCGTGGAAGACTCTCTCTCAGATAATGGCAGCTGAGCGGGCCACCTAGCCCATCGCCGCTGCGAGACCTATTACCACGGATCCCATCTGACCCTCTACTGCCTCCCAGCCTCTGGCTGCTCGGAATTCGCGAAGGTAGGATGAACGCCGCATGGGTCCCTGGGCGTTCGGCAGAGCACATGCTCTGGGCCGCAGACCTCCCATTAAGAGGTAGCCGGCCGCAGGCTATGGTGAGCCTGAAAGGGGGGGAACCACCTTTTATTGATATATTTATGCCCTCTCATATGTGTGCCCACATGCTTTATTGGTGTACTGATGTGCTTACTGTGACACTTTCTAGCCTGGCTCCTCGTTGCCCCTGCTGGGGCTTGGAGCTTGAGACCTACTCACATCCCTCGCTCCCTCACTGTCTCCAAAATGGGGGTTGTGTACCCTGCGGGCGCTTCGCTGTCTGGTGGCGCTGCCTGTGACGGGGGGGGGGGCACCTCTAGCTAAGGGCACCGCGGCGCTGGCAGCACACTCGGGGACCGCCGGTCTCCGCGGCCATTTTGATCTGCTGCTGTCTTTGGGCAGCATCGTGAGGATGGGCGGGCGCGATTTTGCACTGCTGGAGGGGGCGAGGCCGGGAGCTGACGCGTTCCGCATCATCAGGTGCCGCCCGCCCCCTCACGGAGCATGTCTTTGGAAGGCTCTCTGCTCTGCAGCCGGCGGCCTGCGGACTCCGCTGTGTTTTTTCCTCTGCTGCTGCTGCTATTGGAGGTCTTCTTCCATGATCTCCTGCTGACACTGCGGGGCCTAGGTCTTGAAGGGTCCCTATACCACTGCTGCTGCTAGGGGATCTTCGGCATCGGAGGCTGTGCTGTCCCTCTGTCGGGTCGTGTGTCCCTCTTTTTATTATGCCTCTTGTTATTTTGGCTTGTGTGATGTGTCTTTGATCTGGGCCTTGTCCCCCCTTTCTTTGTGCGGGTCGTGGGCTTGAGATTGAGGGTTGTGGTTTCTCCCGATCCCCCTTTGTTATTACTAAGAGGGATCAAAATACAGGTTGGGCCGTTTGTGCCTGTGACCTTTTTTTCCATTTGCACTTTTTAATCACCATAATGGAGGCTTCAGGGGATAGTGAGCTGGGGGCCCCTATTGGGCAGGACAGGCTCTGCCCCTTGTGCAGTAGGAATCCTCGGAGTGGATTCAGCACTGTTGGACCACTTGCGCAAGTAACTTATTTTTGGACCATGAATGGGCGGGCGTCCCAGCTCTAGCCCTGTGCTGCCATCGGATTCTCTGGTCCCTCCATTGCTGCTCTCAGCCCCCAGTGAGGGGAAGAAACAGCAGGGGTTCCTATGTGGTTTTGGCATTAGGGTGGCCAGTCTCGGAAACAGATCTCGCGAACGGCGCCTACGGAGGCCTCGAGTAAGGCCGGCACATCGAGCTGTGTACTCGGATAATATTACCTTTTGGTTGCGATCCATTGCGGTATATTCTGACAACAGTTGTCCGGTTCCTCCTGAGTTGAGGATGCGTGACTCCCTGATGTTATGGAGAAATTGCTTACCTCAGGTTTTGAGTCCTTACACATTGTCCCTCTAGGCGGGGAAGTGGAACCAGGGGGATTTGTCTCAGCCTGAGAGACAGAAACGAGTCTTCCTGAGCAGGCCCTTTTTTCCTCCATGACTTTCTAAGGGTGGGACGGGCATAACAAGTTATCGTCGGTGCCCTAGGGCCTGGATAAGCGGAATGCTTTTTCTGAGCCGGCTATGGTCCCGTCCTCCCGAGGTGGATGCCCCTGTGCGGGTCTTTCCAACACTACGGTCATGCCTTCCCCTACACTGCTTCCCTATGTAATCCCCAGCTGACAAGCGCATGATCAGCCGGTCGGTCTTGCCTTCACCTTTGCCGGTGCTTGGTTCCGTCCTGTGTGTGCCGCGGCTATTGTCTCTCTGGCCATCAGAAGGAAGGTGAGACGTCTTGTAGATATTGCTAAGGCTTATCTTTGCCTTCGTAGTGGCTGCCATGGATGATGGTGTCCGGCTCGGTGGCAGGGTTTCGGCCCGGCTTGTTGCGCTTCGCCGCTCGCTCTGGGTGCGACGATGGTCGGCTGATGCCGCGGCCAAAAAAAGTCGCTCGCTAGTGTCCCCTTAGTGGGCCATAGATCGCTCGGGGAGTGTCTGGGCCTCCTGGTCAAGGACGGAAGACTCCCTCAGTGTGGGATGCCTGCACGGCCCCTTCAGGGCTCTTCTGCCTATCGCTCCCTTCAAGGAGGTGGAGGATCTTCTTTTTCAGGTACTCGCAGGGGATTCCTGGGGACGAGGCAGGTCCCGCGACCGACCCAATTCCTCCTGAGGGTCAGAGTCCAAGCCCCCTGCCAGGGCCCCTCAGGCAGTGTGGTGGCGTCCTCACCCTTCCGGGTGGGGGGTACAGCCTCTGCCTCTTGTTCGTAACTGGAGACAGCGCGTCTCGGATCGGTGGATTCAGGAGGTGGTGATCTTCGGTTACAAATATAGAGCCGGCAGTCAGGCCGACCTCCTAAATTGCTTCGGTCTCGGATATCCCTGGACCCGGTAAGGCACAGGGTCTGAATTTGGCTGTGCTACACCTCCTGCGGTTAGGTGTGATTTGTCCCATGCCCCATCTGGAACAGGGTCAGGGCTTCTACTCCAATCTGTTCACGGTTCACGTGAAGGACGGAATGCTGGGGCCTACCCTGGACCTGTTTTCAACAGGTTTGTCATAGCCAGACATTTCCGCATGGGGATCTTACGGTCTGCGGTGAGCTCGCTTCGACCCGGCGAATTCATGACTACGATGGACTTCAGGGATGCTTATCTACACATTCCGATTTCCAGGGACTTCAGAAGTTCCTGAGGTTGGCCCTGGAGGATCAGCATTACCCGTTGGTGGCATTGCCGCTCGGGTTATCCTCAGCCCCTAGGAACCAGGGCATTCGTGTGTTGCCTTACCTGGACGATTTGCTGATTGCTGCGCGGTCCCTTCAGCAGGCCAAGAGGGACACCCAGACGGTGTTATACACTCTCGAGGAGTTTGGTTGGGTAGTCAACTACCCCAGGTCTTCTATTCTTCCCTCATGGGTGAGGTACGTCCTGGGCATGATGCTGGACACCTCTCAGCTCAAGGTTTTCCTCCCCCAGTTGAAGGTGGAGGGCCTTCAGACGAAGGCGCGGGCCCTGCTGTCGTGCCAGCGGCCAGAGATCTATCTGGGGATGAAGATGGTGGGCCTCATGGTGGGACCTGTTGGGACCGGACACAGGAGTCTCTGGAGCAGGAATTCTCGCTGTCCCCTCGGGCCAGGCGGTCCCTCTCATGGTGGTTGGATTCCAGAAATCTTCTAGTGGGCAGATCCTTTCTGACTCCTCGCTGGGAGATTGTTACCACGGACGCCTGTCTGACCGTCTGGGGAGGTTTTGGCAATCGCTGAAGTTCCAGGGCCGGTGGGGCCCGCAGGAGGCCCACTTGCCTTTCATTCTCCTGGAGCTGAGGGCGATCCGGTTGGTTCTCCTTCATTTGACTCCCCATATACGGGGTCATGCGGTTCAGGTCCACTCAGGCAATCGGACGGCTGTTGTCTACATCAATCACCAGGGCAGGACTCTGAGCAAGCGAGCACTCAAGGAGGTGACCCAGATCCTGACTTGGGCGGAGGAGAATTTTCCCGCCTTTTTGGTGGCTTACATCCCTGGGGTGGAGAACCAGGAGGCAGACTCCCTGAGCTGGGGGGTCTCTAGTCTGGGGGATTGTTCTCTCCGCAACAAGTATTTCACGCTCTGTGTCGCCACTGGGGTCAGCCGGATGTGGACCTGTCGGCGTCCCGACGCAATCGCAAGCTCCCAAGGTTCCTTTCCCTCTCAAGAGATCCTCTGGCTTTCGCCACGGATGCTCTGGCAATTCCTTGGACGGAGTTCCGACTCCTTTTCCTTTTCTCCATTTCCACTCCTGGGTCGAGTGCTGCGCAAGATAGCCCAGGAGGGGGTGCCAGCCATTCTAGTGACTCCTCGTTGACCGAGGCGGGGTTGGTTCGCGGACATAGTTCAGATGTCAGTGGATCGCTACGTCATGCCCGACGATCCAGGGCTTCTCACACAAGGGTTGCTGCACCATCCCAATTTACAAACGCTGGCTTTGACGGATTGGCTGCTGAAACCTCCATCTTGATGGAGAAGGGGCTGTCCGCCACAGTCGTGCGTACCATGATTCAGGCTCAGAAGAAATCCTCTTCCATGATTTTTACAGAATTTGCCATGCCTACATTGCCTGGTGTGAGTCCAAGAGTCTCCCTTGTTGCGCTTTCTCTGTCTCAAGGATTTTGGATTTCCTACAACATGGTTTGGACTCGGGTGTCCAGCTGAGTATCCTCAAGGGCCAGGTTTCGGCCTTGGCCATTTTTTTTCCAAAGATCTTTCGCCAATCATAGACTTATCAAGACCTTTTTTCATGGGGTTACTCGGGTACGTCCACCTCGTAAGCTTGTTTTACCGGTGTGGGATTTTAACTTGGTGCTTTCTGCTCTCCAGGGTCCTCCCTTTGAGCCCTTGTGCGATGCTGCTCTATCCATTTTGACTCTGAAAGTGATCTTTTTGGTAGCTATCACCTCGGTGCGTTGCGTTTCAGAGCTGGCTGGGCTTTGTATTAAGCCTCCTTACTTTGAGCGGCATCAGGATAAGGTGGTGTTTCGTTTTAAACCCGATTTTTTTTTTTTTACCTAAGGTTTTTTCTTCGTTTCACCTTAATGAGGACATTGTGTTGCCTTCCTTGTGCCCCGCACCTTCTAATTCTAAGGAAAGGACCCTCCATTCCCTGGATGTGGTCAGGGCCATCAAGTACTACCTGATTGCAACGGAGTCCTTCAGGAAATTGGATTCCCTGTTTGTTCTCACTGACGGCCCTAGGAAGGGTCTGCCTCCAGCCAAATCCACTCTCAGCAAGTGGATTAGAGAGGCGGTGGTGCAAGCATACTCTGCCAAGGGGAAGGAACCCCTATTTCGTGTTACTGCTCATTTTACTAGAGCTATTGGTGCCTCCTGGGCTTTTTAGCACCAGGCCTCTGTTGAACAAGCTTGTAAGGCCGCTACTTGGTCTTCTGTTAGTACCTTTACGAAGTTTTACAAGGTTGACGTTAGGGCCTCAGCTGATGCTGTCTTTGGCCGTAAGGTGCTTCAGGCGGTAGTGTCATGAACTACATGCTGTTGCTCAATGGGGATCCCACCCTTTTTCTTTTTGGACACTGCTTTTGGATGTCTCACACGTAAGAAGTGGAGCGACCTGAACAGGACACGGGGGAAAAATACAATTCTGTGATTACTCGCCTGTAGAATTGTTTTTGTCCGTGTCCTGTTCAGGTCGCTCCACCTCACCCTTGTTCTTGTTATCTCCTGTTTGCCTATTATGGTTATTACATTTTTCATTTGGACCTTGTCCTTGAGTTTTTCTTTTGAGAGAGTACATGTTGAAGCTATGTGAAGTAACATGGTTTCTTGGCCTCCCGGCCTGTCTCTTCTTACTGCTTTTGAACCACTGGGGATTTATGGGAGACAGCTGCCTTATATGGAGCCGGGAGGAGCTACGATTTTTTTTATCTTGCAGTCACTGCGCCACCTTGTGGCGGATTACCCACACGTAAGAAGTGGAGCGACCTGAACAGGACACGGACAAAAACAATTCTACAGGTGAGTAATCACAGAATTGTATTTTTCCACCCCCAGCCCCACCTACCACCCCAGTACCTTGGCCATGGCCCAGGTTTTTCCACCGTCGGAGCAACACCCTGCGCCGCGTTTGAGATTGCTGATTGCCTGGATTTCTGAAAGGTGCTGTCGTGACAAGGGGCAGCCTGCTGGCTGCGTCGCGGGAGCCATCCCCTAAAGGTGAGTTTACCCGCTACCCAGGGGGATTCGCACAGCGGGGAAACCTGCTATAGGATGCCCCAAGTCCAGGCTAAATCATTCCAGAGCCAGGCCGCATGGGTTTTGATCCACTTTAATTACACCTCCAGCAATGCCAGATATCCTTACTGGCTCCTCATTCTAGCAAAATCTGGCCACCGGACAGTCACGTGGTCAGGACTGTTTAGGCTGAAGTAGTCTGGACCACATGACCTCCGTCAGACAACCATGGGGTCGATTTATGCCTGGAGAGCATGTTGCAGGTAAGAAGAACCAGGGCTGGTGGCATTGTATGCCTGCCCCCGCGCATGGACCTACACCCATTCGGTTTGTCCACTGTCTATATTGTGCATTTGTGCATTAGATTGGGGGGCACGTGCTGGTCAGTGAGGTGGGCGCGCGTGGTGTAGCCGGAATGGTTGGTTTCCAGTCCTATCACCGCTATTTTCCTCTCCATAGACATGCAGCAGCACCAGTGCGCCATGAGCTGGAAGGCACATAAAGGAGAGGTCTATTCTGTAGATTTCAGCTATGATGAGAATGCCGTGTACAGCATCGGAGAGGACGGGAAGGTAAGGACTCAAGTGTTTAGCAGCATTAGGAACAAAATTTAATAAAAAGTCTCAGGTAATCCTCAAGAGAACTGGCCCTGGCGATCTATAGGAAGTGGAGTGCAGAAGAGGGAGTTGTCTTCTCCAGGAAGCTCATCATGAGCTAACGGGGAGGTAGGGTACACGTTACAGGGAGTATCCAAGCAAAAAAAAATGGCAATACTCCCCTGTTGTGCAGTGATGCTCCACCAGCCGGATCCTCTTGTGTAAAACTTGCCGGGAGAACGAGTACCTTGCTGGTCCTCTCAGTATAAGATGGTGTTCTTGACTGGTTTACGCCAATTATATTTATTACAGTGGAGAGGATGGTGCCAAGATGGGCCCACAGGACCAGAGGGGGCTGCTCCTTCTCCAAGTATTACACCAGTGGGTCCAGGCGATGGAACTGCTCTAGACAAAAGGTGAGTATAGCTGTACTTTAGTTTTTGCCCCAGCGTCGTGAGTGTGCTCCCCCTGTCCCAGACATTCAGAAAGGCTGTGACGGAGCATGTGCATGGCCGGGGATGCGGCAGTGCACATTCACCATTGATTTGAATGAGAGATGAACAGATACATAGCAGATGGCTCTTATGAGATGAGAGCCCCTGTTGGAACGTGGCAAGTTTTTTTACGGCTTCCTGTGGGGTTTCACACAGCATTGCATCCCAGTTCGGAATGCCCTGGGGGGCTGGCAAAAAAAACCCGGTTTTGTTCCTCTTTGATAAAAGTTTGTCTATTTTTTTATGGAAGCCGCCATCTTATCAGGCAGCCTGCAACCAGGAAGTGCCCCCTGACTGTGCTGCTCTGCATTCTGGGATTGCTGACTTTCTCCTGACCCCATCTCTGCTCTGTCTGAGCAAAGCACAGCTATAACCTGCCTCCCTGTACCTTATCCCACTCTCCTCAGTAGGTGTGATGCTTCTGAGTCAAGATGGCGGCGCCCGTATCCTAAATTCCTGAACAGAGTTGCAGCCCAGTGGGGGGAAAGAATAATAAGTTAGTGACTAAAAACGTAAAATATATTCATTTTAGATGCTGGGGAACCGTTTTTTTAAGAGTTTGGGCTTTTCATTAAATCACGCTGAAGGTCCGGTTTAAAGCGGAGCAAAGAGCAAAATCCAGGAATTTTCCCTGTATCCTGTTCAGGTCGCTACATTTCTTACATGTGGGTAGTCCGCCACCAGGTGGCGCAGTGACTGCAAGATCAAAAACTGTAGCTCCTCCCGGCCCCCTATAAGGCAGATGTATCACCAAGAATCCCTAGAATTCATCTTGCAGTCTTACTGCGAGGATCGTCTCTAATACTCTCTCTGGCTATTGCAGGCGAGCTAGGCATTCTAAGCCTGTCGGCCACTGCATCCCTATTCCCACTGTTTCCGTGGACCCATTCTGCCTCCCAGCTTCGACTACGGGACAGGTGAAAGTAGGGATAACGCCGGGGGTCAGGCGTTTGGCAGAGCTAAGCTCTGGGCCGCAGACCCTCCATAAAAGGTAGCCGGCCATAGGCGATGGTGAGCCTATTGGGGGGGGAGGAACCACCTAAGGCCCAGGATTATTCCCTCATCTGTACCCACAAGCTTTATTTCATATGTTGTGTTTGGCTGTTTTCACTTTTGCTGATTATACTCACCTCCCTTGTTCCTTGCTGGTCGCATCTTCTCTGCAGCTGCCTGTTGCTGACATCCGGACTCCCCTGCTCCCGCTGGCGGTTCTGTGAGTCCCTTGCTTTTTTTTGCTTTTTCTCTGGTTTCGTAATGCATGTGCTGTGGGACTACTCATAGGTTTCAATGCTTGTGTCTTCTAGGTGGGCGCCACCCTTTGCCAGTTCAGGGTTGTGGTTCCACCCAGGCTCCTACCACCCCCCTCTTTTTCCGTGCCCTCTCTCTTTAAGAGGGACTAAATTGGGGATCGCTTAGGTTTGGGCCGTTAGCGCCTTGTAACCTGTTTTGTTTTGCTATAATCACCATAATGGAGGCTTCTGGGGATTTGTGAGCTAGGGGCCCCATCTGGGCAGGTGAAGCTCTGCCTCATGTGCGGTAACAGTCCTCTGAGCGAACTGAGCACGGTTTGTGTCCCTTGCACCAGGAGTGTACCTTTGGGACAGGATAGGGCGGGCGTCTCTGCCCCCAGCCCTACTTTGCCTGCGGCCTCGCCAACACCCCCACGCCTGCATTTAGCTCCCAGTGAGGGGGAAGCCAGTAGGGGGTCCCAAGCAGATTTGGCGCTCCGGGTGGCCAGCCTGGAGAGACAGTTATCTTGCACGGCTACCGGGAAGGCCACGAGTAAGAAGCGGCACATTCAGCCGTGTTACTCTGTTTTTGCTGCTGATGATGGTGATGATGATCTTTTTGGTAGTCGGGACTCCATGGAGGAGGGTGAGTTGTTTCAGGACTCAGCTTCCTCAGGGGATCGTTCGGGTGGCTATGACAGTGGCCCTGGGTCTTCCTTGGACGAGGATGTGTGGCTCCCTGATGACACGGAAAAGTTGCTATCTTCAGTGTTTGAGATATATTGTACCTCTGAAGACAGCTTAAAAGAAGCAGGGGGATTTATTCCGGCCTGAAAGACAGCAGCTTGTCTTTCCTGAACATGGCCATTTTTCCAAAATGTTTTGTAAGGAATGGGAAAGGCCTAATAAATTGCCGTCGGTGCCTAAGGGCCTGTACAGATGGTATCCTTTCTCTGAGGAGTTAGTTCACCTCTGGTCCCGTCCCCCCGAGATGGATTCCCCAGTGTTGGGTTATCCAATACCACGGTTATGCCGCCACCCGATAATGCTTCCTTGCGCAACCCTGCTGACAGGTGCATGGATTAGCCGGCTTGTCATGCTTTCACCTTTGTGGGTGCTGGCCTTCGCCCTGTCTGTGCTGCGGCCATTGTCTCTTTAGCAATCAAGAAGAAGGTGAGACGACTTGTTGATATTGCCAAATCTCGCAAGGGGGCGGAGGAGTATAAGGACCTCCTAGCCTGCGTGGATTTTATTGCATTTGTAGTCTCGGCTATAGGCGATAGCGTCCGGCTTGGCGGCAGGGCTTCGGCCCTGCTTGTTGCGCTTTGTCGCTCGCTCTGGCTGCGGCAGTGGTCAGCCGATGTTGCAGCCAAGAAATCACACACTAGTATCCCCTTCTTGGGGCTTTGGTTATTCGGGGAGCATCTGGACCTCCTGACCAAAGTTGGGAGACTCCGTCAGCGACAGAAGCCTGCGTGGCCTTTTCGGGGTTCGTATGCCTATCGCTTCTTTCGAGGAGGAAGAGGCTCTTCTTTTTCAGATGGCCGCAGAGATTCCTGGCCACGAGGTAGGTCTCGCGACTGACCTAATCCCTCCTGGCGAACTAAATCCAAGCCCCCTGCCAAGTCCTCTCAGGCATGAGGGGGCGCCCTCACCCATCCGGGTGGGTGGACGGCTTCTGCTATTTGCTCACGTTTGGAGACTGCACATCTCGGATCAGTGGATTCAGGAGGTGGTGTCCTCCGGTTACAAAATAGAGCTGGCAGCTTGGCCGCCCCCAAGATTTCTTCAGTCGCGGATATCCCAGAACCCATTGACGGCGCAGAGCCTAAGAATGGCTGTTCGATGCCTTCTGCTGTCCAGTGTGATTTGTCCTGTACCTCACCAGGAACGAGGTCGAGGGTTCTATTCCAATCTGTTCACGGTGCCCAAGAAGGACGGTACGCTGTGGTCTATCCTGGGCCTGAAGGGTCTCAACAAGTTTGTCAGAGTCAGGCATTTTCACATGGAGTCCTTACGGTCCGCGGTGAGCTTGCTTCGGCCCGGCGACTTTATGACCACGGTGGACATCAGGGATGTTTATCTGCACATCCCGATATTCCAGGGACATCAGAAGTTCCTGAGGTTTGCGCTGGAGGATCAGCATTACCAGTTTGTGGCGCTGCCGTTCTGGATATCCTCAGCCCCCGGGTGTTCACCAAGGTGCTGGCGGGCGTTATGGCCCTCCTGAGGAACCAGGGCATTCACGTTCTTCCTTATCCGGACGACTTGCTGATTGCGGCTTAATCTCTTCAGCAGGCCGAGAGCGATACCCGGCGGTGTTGTCCACTCACGAGGATTTCGGATGGGTAATTAATTACCCCAAGTCTTCTATCACTCCCTCAATGGTGAGGTCCTTCCTGGACGTTGGACACCTCTCAGGTCAAGGTATTCCTGCCCCAGCAAAAGGTGGAGGGCCTCCAGACGCAGGTGCGGGTCTTACTGTCTTGTCAGCGGCCATCGATCTGTCTGGGGATGAAGCTAGTGGGCCTAATGGTGTCATGCTTCGAGGCAGTGCCCTTCGCTCAGTTTCACATGAGACCTCTTCAATTGAATCTGTTGAATGGTTGGGACCGGATTCAGGAGTCCCTGGAATGGGAATTTTCACTGTCCCCCCTGGCCAGACAATCCCTCTCGTGGTGGTTGGACTCCAGAAATCTGTTGGTGGGCAGGTCCTTTCTGACTCCTCGTTGGGAGATCGTCACCACGGACGCCAGTCTGACCGGCTGGGGAGGTTTTTGGCAAACGCTGAAGTTCCAGGGCCAGTGGGGTCCGCAGGAGGCCCACTTGCCCATCAATCTCCTGGAGCTGAGGGCGATCCGGTTGGTCCTGCTTCATTTGACTCCCCATCTACGTGGTCGTGCGATCCAGGTCCGCTCGGACAATCAGGCGGCTGTCGTCTAAATCATTCAGCAGGGCGGGACTCAGAGCAAGTGAGCTCTCCAGGAGGTGACCCAGATCTTGGCTTGGGCGGAGGAGAATGTTACCTACATCTCAGTGGTTTACATCCCCGGGGTGGAGAACCTGGAGGCAGACTCGCCTTCTTTCTCATAGTGGCGAGGCAGGGAGAGCTTGAGCAGGGGGGCCTCCCATCTGGGGGAATTGGTCTCTCAGCAACAAGATCTTTCACGCTCTGTGTGTCCGCTGGGGTCAGCCGGATGTGGACCTTTTTGCGTCCAGGCACAATCACAAGCTTCCAAGGTTCGTCTCCCTGTCAAGGGATCCTCTGGCCTTCGCCACGGACGCTCTGGCAATTCCTTGGACGGAGTTCGGCCTTCTTTACGCATTTCCTCCGTTTCCACTCCTGGGCCGAGTGCTGCGCAAGATAGCCCAGGAGGGGGTTCCAACCATCCTGGTGGCTCCTCGCTGGCCGAGAAGGAGTTGGTTTGCGGACATAGTCCAGTTGTCAGTGGATCGCTACATCATGCCTGACGATCCAGGGCTTTTCACACAGGGGTTGCTGCGCCACCCCAATTTATAGACGCTGGCTTTGACGGCTTGGCTGTTGAAACCTCCATCCTGATGGAAAAGGGGCTGTCTTCCACGGTTGTGCGTCCCATGATTCAGGCTCGGAAGAAATCTTCTTCCATTATATATTACAGTTTGGCATGCCTACATTGCCTGGTGTGAGTCCAAGAGCCTCCCTTGTCGCACATTCTCTATTTCAAGGATCTTGGAGTTCCTACAACATGGCTTGGACTTGGGTCTCCAACTGAGTACCCTCAAGGGCCAGGTTATGGCCTTGCCCATTTTTTTCCAAAGATCCTTCGCCAATCATAGACTGATCAAGACTTTTTTCCAAGGAGTTACTCATGTACGTCCACCGCGTAAGCCTGTATTACCGGTGTGGGACTTGAACTTGGTGCTTTCTGCTCTCCAGGGTCCTCCCTTTGAGCCTTTGTGCGGTGCTGCATTGTCTATTTTGACTCTAAAAGTGGTCTTTTTGGTAGCAATCACCTCGGTGCGTCGTGTTTCAGAGCTGGCCGTGCTTTGTATGAAGCCTCCCTACTTTGAGCGGCATCAGGATAAGGTGGTATTTCGCTTTAAACCGGATTTTTTACCTAAGGTTGTTTCTTCTTTTCACCTTAATGAGGACATTGTTTTGCCTTCCTTGTGTCCTGCACCTTCTAATTCTAAGGAACGGACCCTCCATGCCTTGGATGTGGTCAGAGCCATTAAGTACTACCTGGTTGCAACTGAATCCTTTAGGAAATCGGATTCTATCTTTGTTCTCACTGAAGGATCTAGGAAGGGCTTGCCTCCGGCCAAATCTACTCAGTAAATGGATCAGACTGGCGGTGGTGCAAGCATACTCTGCCAAGGGGATGGAAGCCCCCTTTCATGTTACTTCTCATTCTACTGGAACTATTGGGGCCTCCTGGGCTTTTCAGCAACAGGCCTCTGTTGAACAAGTTTGTAAGGCCGCTACTTGGTCTCCTGTTAGTACCTTTACAAAGGTTTACAAGGTTGACGTTAGGGCCTTAGCTGATGCTGTCTTTGGCCGCAAGGTGCTTCAGGCGGTAGTGTCATGTGTCAACTACATGCTGTTGCACACTGGGGATCCTACCCTTTTTGGACACTGCTCTTGGATGTCCCACATGTAAGAAATGGAGCGACCTGAACAGGACACAGGGAAAAATACAATTCTGTGAGTACTCACCTGTAGAATTGTTTTTGGCTGTGTGCTATTCAGGTCGCTCCACCCCACCCTTGCTCTTGTTATCTCCTGTTTGCCTGTTATGGTGATTACCGTTCTTTATTGGACTTTGTCCTTGATTTTCTTGTTGAGAGAGTACATGTTGAAACTATGTAAAGTAACATGGTTTCTTGACCTCCCGGCCTGTCTCTTTCTTACTGCTGTTTAACCACTGGGGATTCTTGGTGTGACATCTGCCTTATAGGGGGCTGGGAGGAGCTACAGTTTTTGATCTTGCAGTCACTGTGCCACCTGGTGGAGCACTACCCACTTGTAAGAAATGGAGCGACCTGAACAGGACACAGCAAAAAACAATTCTACAGGTGAGTACTCACAGAATTTTATTTTTACTGTCCCGGATTTTCTTCCTTGCCTTGGGAACTTTCTGATTTGTAATGCTCCACTATGTGAAACCCCCCTCTAACACAAAAATGTACCTTACTGGGTCCTACGGCGCATGCACAAGCTCTCGTCCAATCAGAACTGTATTAATTATTGGCAATACGACTATGTTTAGATGCAGAGTTTGATAATAGTGAGCAGGAGCATCCCTCATTTCCCTTTAGACGTGGGCACACTCACGTCCCCAACCTAACTGAATGGCATGGCGCGGGAGATGCAGCCGTTGATTTATACATCGCTGTGGGAGCCAGGGCAAAGATGAGGTTCATGGCGACCTGAGGTTGTATCAAAAAGCGGGGCATCCCGCCACAGTTACTACAGATTATTCACAGTGCTGAAACCTGGGGCACAGTTACTACAGGTTATTCACAGTGCTGAAACCTGGGGCACAGTTACTACAGGTTATTCACAGTGCTGAAACCTGGGGCATACTCTGTTTCCCCGAAAATAAGACCTACTCCGAAAATAAGGCCTACTGTGCTTTTAGCATGAAGGCTAAATATAAGACCTCCCCCCCCCCCCCGAAAATAAGACCTCCCCCCAAAATAATGTTAGAACACCACCCACCCGCTGATCCTCACATCCTCCGACACCCTTCCACCCACCGCCCCGTCGCCGGTATGAAGGCGCCGCGTCATGGCTGTGTGCGCACCGCGCCTGCTACCGTAACTTCATAGCCGCCATAGTGACCTGCGGCTGCAGCGATCACCTGCAGAGAGCTGCGGCCGCAGCAAGTATTTGCTGGTAAGCGCTGCCATAGCAAGCGCCTGCAGGAGTGGCCATAGCGAGCGGCCGCAGCAAGAGTCCTCAGTCAGCTGCGGCCGGCTCTCTCTGATGACGAGTGATGCCCCTGACTTTGCGCATAGGGGGACGTCACTGGGGGACGTCACTCGTCATCAAAGCGGCCGCCACCAAAGTGAAAGCTGCTGTCTGCTGCTCGCTCTCTGACAGTAAGTTAGTGAGTAGTGGCAGCAGACTGTGAAGAAGAAAAAAAAAAGAATTTCTATGGGGGAAATGCCAGGTGAAGTGAGGGGAGGGGGGGATGGAAACTAGAGAATTCCCTGGATTCTCTAGACTCTACCCCCACCTCCCCCACCTTCACCCACTGATGATGAGGGGGGGGTTGTATGTTTTGGATTCCCCACATATGCCACTACCGGTAGTACAGGAGAAGGGGGGTAAATTGGGACAGGAGGATCAGGGGGGGGAGGTAACATGAAATTTTGACAGGAGTCACATTTTGTCTGGTTATGCTGGTTTGTGATGGCAACTACTACTGTTTAACAGTTAATAAATTTCCTTTTTTTGTGAATGCATGTGAATTCTTCTTCATGGAAAAATGTAAGACATCCCCTGAAAATAAGACCTAGCGCATCTTTGGGAGCAAAAATTAATATAAGACACTGTCTTATTTTCGGGGAAACAGGGTAGCTACCACATGTTATTCACAGTGCTGAAACCTGGGCTGGGGCACAGTTACCACAAATTATTCACAGTGCTGAAACCTGGGATGCAGTTACCACAGATTCTACACAGAGCTGAAACCTGGGGCACAATTACCACAGGTTATTCACAGTGCTGAAACCTGGGGCACAATTACCACAGGTTATTCACAGTGCTGAAACCTGGGGCACAGTTACTACAGATTATTCACAGTGCTGAAACCTGGGGCACAGTTACTACAGATTATTCACAGTGCTGAAACCTGGGGCACAGTTACTACAGGTTATTCACAGTGCTGAAACCTGGGGTGCAGTTACTACAGGTTATTCACAGTGCTGAAACCTGGGGCATAGTTACCACATGTTATTCACAGTGCTGAAACCTGGGGCGCAGTTACCACAAATTATTCACAGTGCTGAAACCTGGGATGCAGTTACCACAGATTCTACACAGACCTGAAACCTGGGGCACAATTACCACAGGTTATTCACAGTGCTGAAACCTGGGGCACAATTACCACAGGTTATTCGCAGTGCTGAAACCTGGGGCACAGTTACTACAGATTATTCACAGTGCTGAAACCTGGGGCACAATTACCACAGGTTATTCGCAGTGCTGAAACCTGGGGCACAGTTACCACAGATTATTCAGTGTTGAAACCTGGGGCACAATTACCACAGGTTATTCACGGTGCTGAAACCTGGGGTGCAGTTACCACAGATTATTCACAGTGCTGAAACCTGGGGCACAGTTACCACAGATTATTCAGTGTTTAAACCTGGGGCGCTTTTACCACAGATTATTCACAGTGCTGAAACCTGGGTCACAATTACTACAGGTTATTCACAGTGCTGAAACCTGGGGCACAATTACCACAGATTATTCACAGTGTTGAAACCTGGGGCACAATTACCACAGGTTATTCACGGTGCTGAAACCTGGGGTGCAGTTACCACAGATTATTCGCAGTGCTGAAACCTGGGGCACAGTTACCACAGATTATTCACAGTGCTGAAACCCGGAAGTGGTTAGTATTTTGGCCCATGATTCTTTTTTGGGGCTTCCAAAATTGAGGCTTCCTCCCCCGAGGGTAGCTCTCAGGTGGATCTACATTATTCTGAGAGTTTAGGAATTCTGTAAATTCTTTGTATCTAATTTACATTCTTACTGTCTTATAGTTCATCCAGTGGAACATTCACAAGAGTGGCCAGAAAGTGTCTGAGTACTCGCTGCCCTCCGATGCCACGGGCCCCTTCATGCTGTCTGGCTACAGCGGCTACAAGCAAGTCCAGTTTCCTAGGGGCAGGCTCTTTGCTTTTGACTCTGAAGGCAATTACATGCTGACCTGCTCAAGCAATGGAGGCGTCATCTATAAGGCACGGGCTTGTTAACACAATTCACTGTATACGTGTTTCTTTCTATGTACGTTTGGGCCCTTTTATTAAAGTGGACCAACACCCTGCTGGATTGGCCCGTGAATCTATAAGATTCCCAGGCCGATCCGATCCCTCCCCGCGGGGTATCCACAATCGGGATGCCCCGCTGTCTGAAACCCCCCAGGACGCCCGCTAACTTTACCTTACTGCCGGTCCAACGGCGCATGCGCGGGCCACGATTCTCTCTAGCAGGGCGCGCACCCACGCCAGGCGTCTGTGAATGGCCAGCGCGGGCGCGCTCCCTGATGTGCATACCACAGCGGCTCCAAGCACGCTGATTGGACGAGCGGCTGCGCATGCGCCGTAGGAGCAGGGTGAGGTGAGTTTTATCCGGAAATCTGGGGGGTTTCACATAGGGGTGCCCCGGGCAAGTGGACCAAAACCCAGGATAGTCAAAATCCTGGGTGTTGGTCCACTTTAAAGCAGACCAGGCCTCTGGGATGTGCACAGGGTGCCAATGTCGGTGGATGTGGGGATTTGGTCCACTTTAAAGTTGGCTGCCAGTTAAAAATTACTGTTGGACCACTCGCCCCTAGCATCGTGCCTAATATCAGAGAGACTCCCCCACTTCTGCATTGCCTTCACCATCCCGCATGGTTGGTCACATGGGGCAGTAAACTGGCAGCTAATGGCTAGACTGCTGCAAGTAGGTACCTCTGCCTGGTATCAGGGTTGATGCTAGGTTATGCCGGAAAACCCCAGTAGCTGTTGGCAATCTGTGGGACAGTAGGTTGGGACTGAGGAAGCACAGAAGTGTGTTAGGGGGCGCCATCCTGTAGTCTCACATAGGACACCCTTCATCCTAAGGCCGGCCCTGCAGATCAGCACCCATTTTTGACAAAATGTGTGTTGGCTGCCGCTGTACCAAGTGTGTGGAGCCATTTCAGTTGCCCTCAGCTACACGGGTCTCTGTGGTTAAATCCAGCCGCCTGGGTGGTCCTTAGTAGAGCGCTATAGACCAATTGGTTTGCCTAGACAGGCATAGTGGGTTTAGCACACATCTGCAGTAAACCCCATTGGCCATGTGCATGAGAGGTAAGTAATCTAGGCTTTCTCAGGACTCTCACTAGGAGGTTAATCCCACATCAGGATCCCATGGGTGGAGGGGCGGTTAAACACACCATAAAGCAGACCAAAACCCATTTATACTGGCCCTATAGTCTAAAAGACTGGATGAAAGGGCCCCCCAGAGGCATCCTGATTTGGGATATCCGACATAGTGAAAATTTGAATCACCACGTCTGGAACACTACATGCTCGCCAGGCTCATGCGAATGGTTGCCACACAAGGAGCGTCCATCTAGAGGCATATGCCAATAAGTGATCATTGGAGGGGGGCTGTTCATAGGATGTGGGAGCAAGGAGGACAGTAAGCAGTCGATTCCAGGGGTTTCAAACACAGGGGCAACCTGGATTGGGATGTCCCTGTGAAGTGGCCCCAAATCTAGGTGGGTCAAAATGGGTTTTGGCCTGCTTTGAAAGGACTTTAAAGCAACTTACAAAACTCACTAGTGACTCTGTACACTCTTCATTGCAATGAATGGAGGGGGGTGTGCACAGGCACTTTGACCGGCACGAAGGGACGGGGCCACGAACAACAGCAATCGTTGAATGGTGGAATTCTGTGACGCATGCCTGTGGCGCCCTTCGTTCTCAGACACCCTGAGGTTTCTGAGAGGTGGAGCAGCTGCGGGGGAGAGAAAGTGGGTACCTTTTTGGTTTTTTTTTTTTAGTTCCATTCCCTCTAAAGCTAAACAAATCTAAAAGATGCCCCACTGTGTAAAACTGGCCAGGGCGCCAGTATTCACTCACCTTTCCCCGGTCCAACTGCACATGCGTGGCCTCTTATCCAATCGGAGCTGTTTGGCATGCCTGTGTGCACAATGGGGAGCGAGAGCGGCCACATCCCCTGCATCCTCGGGTTGTGCGTGTGCTCCCGCCCCTGCCATTTAGATAGGCTGAACAGAAACACACGATTTGGGATGCCCCTGGGGCACTGAACAAAGCCCAGGAGAGTCAAAATCCTGGGTTTTGTTCTGCTTTAAGTCAGTGAGTGAATCCTTCTTTAAAGGAGCACTATCGCGAAAAAATGGCTCAATGATAAAACTTCATATAAATATGCTGGATGGTGGGAGGAGGGGGTCACTTATACACCCAGCATCAGGAAATATCCAGCTAGGCTTGTTTTTTTTATTTTGATGGAAGGAAAAGGACATCCACGGTGACGGGCTCTGTCACCCCTCATAGACTAAACCTGTCACCCCTGGATTTTATTCCTACCAGGAGAAGGAAACCACAAGCCTGGTGGGAGTTTTATTCAGTTCAGGTGTATAAGTGACCCCTCCTCTCATTAGCCAATGTGTTTATATGGATTTTTAATACTACACAATTTCGTGATAGTGCTCCTTTAAGTGAGTTCTTTAAATAACTTCTAGAGATAAATGGAAATCTAATGTTTGCATTGTATATTACAGCTGAATAGCGATGGGAGTACGCTGGAGAACTGCCTCTCTCTGGGTGGCCACCGGGCCCCTGTCGTCACCGTGGACTGGAGTACGGCAGTGGAATGTGGCACCTGCCTGACGGCTTCCATGGATGGGAAAATCAGACTGACCACCCTGCTGGCCCAGAAATCTTAACCTGCCATTTTTGAACTTTTTACTTTTTAATATCTAAAGCGGCTTGGTGGACCCGAGCCCTCGGGATGGCTGCGAGCAGGTTTTCTGAGGTCTCTCCAAGTTTTCTATGTAGCAGTTCTTCTTCCCACATTGTCGATTTAGGAAACTCTTAAGAGACTCCAGTGGGTAGACGTCAGGGCAGCAGCCATTACACATTCCAGTATGAATGGACCATTTACCAGTATTAATGCATCTCATGATCAAATCTCAGAAGGAAAGCTTGTCGCCATTAGCCAGCCAGTGTAGGCAATTGGTCCTCCATCAATGGTGGGCATTGCCTGATTGTTTGATCCTTAGCTGATCAAATAGTCGGCAGTGGGTGAAAATAGATTGGAACATGTTGCTTTGATAAAGCAGAGATGAATAGAGATGATCTTTGGTACACAAGGGTCACAACCTGGCATGCGTGTAACCACAGATGAGGATGGCCAGGCTTTATGGGAGGAAACCATTGATTGCAGGTCAGCATAACTTCATCCACATATCATCAGAAAGGTGCCTCCTGCCCCTCAGCTGCCAACCCACCACTGACCACGGAATAAAAGGGCATCCTTGGTGACTATTTGTCATTTGTGGCTTAATTGCAGAGATGGTACCTAATGTTATCTCTGACTAGTCGCCCTGGTCACCAGGCATGTGGTTGAGCAGAGGAGACCCGGATGCTTTTCCTCCACTTGAGGTGGGTAGGTGAGTCCTCGTCAGCAGGCGTTTCATGCAGGTGCCACCCTCTCACTGATTATTTTGCTGCTGTCTACCACTTCCTCTAGTTGGGCGAAGGAGACAAAGTGTTACCTCGAGACTCCTGAGGACAATTTGGGTTTGGTGGCCTTACGACCTTTCGCCATGGATCTGTGGCACCGCACGCACTCATACATCTGTAGTAATAAATCCGAGTAACTGGATTTGCTGTGTTTTTATTGGAAACGTTTTGTCATTTCACTGGCTTCCTCAATTCATAATGCTTTATACAGGGGCGTACTAAGCTTTCACAGGGCCCCATAGCAAAAGTCAAAGTGGGCCCCCCCCCCAAAAAAAAGGAGACCCAACCCCAGCAGTGGAATGTGGCACCTGCCCTCGGGTTTTCTGAGGTCTCTCCAAGTTTTCTATGTAGCAGTTCTTCTTCCCACATTGTCGATTTTGGTAACTCTTAAGAGACTTCAGTGGGTAGACGTCAGGGCAGCAGCCATTACACATTCCAGTATGAATGGACCATTTACCAGTATAAATGCATCTCATGATCAAATATCTGAAGGAAAACATGTCGCCATTAGCCAGCCAGTGTAGGCAATTGGTCCTCCATCAATGGTGGGTATTGCCTGATTGTTTGATCCTTAGCTGATCAAATAGTCGACAGTGGATGAAAATAGATTGGAACATGATGCTCTACCTCTGTTTGCTGATAAAGCAGAGATGAATAGAGATGATCTATGGTACCCAAGGGTCATAACCTGGCATGCGTGTAACCACAGATGAGGATGGCCAGGCTCTGTGGGAGGAAACCGTTGAATCCACGGGGCCCCATAGCAAAAGTCAAGGTGGGCCCCCTAAAAAAAAAGGAGACCCGACCGCCCCCCAGCGGAGAATTATCTGTGGTAAAGCACAGGGCCTGCAGGTTTGGTTTGTGTGTATCAGAGACCAGGTTCAGACCAGGGAATACCCCGGTAAGCCCCTGAACTGAGTGGCCCTTTGGGGGCCCCCCAACTCCAAAAGGGGTAGTGCACTATGTGATAGCAAACACTGGCCTTAATTCACAAAGAGTTGAAAAAAACTCTTGTGGTAGTAAAAAATTCAATTCATGAGAAAAATGCCTGAGAATGTCACTTAGTGAATCACCAGATAAGAAGAGCATGAAAGTCAATGGCACTTTTTTTACTCTTGAAAAAGGTATTGAACTTTTTACCTGTAGTAAAAAGTGCCATTGACTTTCATTGTATTTCTATCTGGTGATTCACTAACAGTGACATTCTCTGTCTTTTTTCTCATGAATTGAATTTTTTACTACCATAAGAGTTTTTTTCAATGCTTTGTGAATCGAGGCCACTGTGCTGTCCATTTTTCTATGATAGAGTTGATGACAGTAGGTAATGCTGGATGTCGCTCTTCTATGGCAGGAGAGATCAGGTTATCAACTCACATATAATTTAGCTAGGCTTCATCTCTGTCTGCATAAGCCCTAAAATAATCCAGTAATATTTAACTGTAAGGTGAGCCCAGATACCCCAGTCCAACACTCAAGAGACTGTGGTCTGATTGGAGGTCTAGCCTAAAACCAACATTTTTTTTTTGTATTTTCTTCCAGAATCCTCCATCAGAGAAACTGCAGCCTTTCTTAGATGACCAGTCTGGTTCATCAGGGGGCAAACATATTGTGCAGTTTAAAAGACGGTGGTGGTTTAAGGGTTAATGGCTCCATGCCTCCCCGCACTGCTATACCTTTAGTGAATTATCAACAAGCAACTACCCTGGCTGTCCCACCTCCAGGAGAAAGTCTGAGGTGGCTGGGAAGTAATGGGCGTCAATCAGCAGTGTGTCTTAATAAGACAATGGGCACAGCCACCCAGCTGCTTGTTACTGAATCACTACAGGTACATCAGCTCAAACAGGAAGAGAGGCATAGAGCAATTAACCCCTGAATCACCCATGTGTTTTAAATGTTGCAGTACTCTACAGCATGGGACCCTGATCTCTGCTTCGGGGCCCACTTGACCGCACCAGTCTAGGCTCACAGAAGGGCAGGGCTGCTCCCAGATATCTGGGCCTTGGCCAATTTTCCAACTCAAGTGGGCGGCTTTGGTGGGGGGGACTTGGCATATACAAAGCATCTTGTCTTCTGCGCTTGGGTTTACAGCTGATTTCTCTGTGTGGGTTTAAAGAAGGGCTATTTGTAATTAGAGGACTGGTGACAGTTGTAGGCTAGGAGGCTGATCAGTGGCAAGTGTGGGGTGGGCAGAAAGGCTGATCGGTGGCTGGTGTGGGGTGGACAGGGAGGTGGATTGGTGACAAGTGTAGGGTGGGCAGGGAGGTTGATTGTTAGCACTGTGGGGTGGGCAGGGAGGCTGGTTGGTGGCAGGTGTGGGGTGGGCAGGGAGGCTAATTAGTGGCAGGTGTGAGGTGGGCAGGGAGGCTGATTGGTGGCAGGTGTGGGGTGGGCAAAGAAGCTGGTTGGTGCCAGGTGTTGGGTGGACACAGAGGCTGGTGGCAGGTGTGGGGTGGGCAGGGAGGCTGATTGGTGGCAGGTGTGGGGTGGGCAAAGAGGCTGGTGGCAGGTGTTGGGTTGACACAGAGGCTGGTGGCAGGTGTGGGGTGGACAGAGAGGTGGATTGTGGCAAGTGTAGGGTGGGCAGGGAGGTTGATTGTTAGCACTGTGGGGTGGGCAGGGAGGCTGGTTGGTGGCAGGTGTGAGGTGGGCAGGAAGGCTGATTGGTGGCAGGCGTGGGGTGGGCAAAGAAGCTGGTTGGTGCCAGGTGTTGGGTGGACACAGAGGCTGGTGGCAGGCGTGGGGTGGGCAGGGAGGCTGATTGGTGGCAGGTGTGAGGTGGGCAGGGAGGCTGATTGGTGGCAGGTGTGGGGTGGGCAAAGAGGCTGGTGGCAGGTGTTGGGTGGACACAGAGGCTGGTGGCAGGTGTGGGGTGGACAGAGAGGTGGATTGTGGCAAATGTAGGGTGGGCAGGGAAGGTGAACGTGGCAGGTGTGGGGTGGGCAGGGAGGCTGATTGGTGGCAGGTGTGGGGTGGGCAAAGAAGCTGGTTGGTGCCAGGTGTTGGGTGGACACAGAGGCTGGTGGCAGGTGTGGGGTGGGCAGGGAGGCTGATTGGTGGCAGGTGTGGGGTGGGCAAAGAGGCTGGTGGCAGGTGTTGGGTTGACACAGAGGCTGGTGGCAGGTGTGGGGTGGACAGAGAGGTGGATTGTGGCAAGTGTAGGGTGGGCAGGGAGGCTGATTGGTGGCAGGTGTGGGGTGGGCAAAGAGGCTGGTGGCAGGTGTTGGGTTGACACAGAGGCTGGTGGCAGGTGTGGGGTGGACAGAGAGGTGGATTGTGGCAAGTGTAGGGTGGGCAGGGAGGCTGATTGGTGGCAGGTGTGGGGTGGGCAAAGAGGCTGGTGGCAGGTGTTGGGTGGACACAGAGGCTGGTGGCAGGTGTGGGGTGGACAGAGAGGTGGATTGTGGCAAATGTAGGGTGGGCAGGGAAGGTGAACGTGGCAGGTGTGGGGTGGGCAGGGAGGCTGATTGGTGGCAGGTGTGGGGTGGGCAAAGAAGCTGGTTGGTGCCAGGTGTTGGGTGGACACAGAGGCTGGTGGCAGGTGTGGGGTGGGCAGGGAGGCTGATTGGTGGCAGGTGTGGGGTGGGCAAAGAGGCTGGTGGCAGGTGTTGGGTTGACACAGAGGCTGGTGGCAGGTGTGGGGTGGACAGAGAGGTGGATTGTGGCAAGTGTAGGGTGGGCAGGGAGGTTGATTGTTAGCACTGTGGGGTGGGCAGGGAGGCTGGTTGGTGGCAGGTGTGAGGTGGGCAGGGAGGCTGATTGGTGGCAGGTGTGGGGTGGGCAAAGAAGCTGGTTGGTGCCAGGTGTTGGGTGGACACAGAGGCTGGTGGCAGGCGTGGGGTGGGCAGGGAGGCTGATTGGTGGCAGGTGTGAGGTGGGCAGGGAGGCTGATTGGTGGCAGGTGTGGGGTGGGCAGGGAGGCTGGTGGCAGGTGTTGGGTGGACACAGAGGCTGGTGGCAGGTGTGGGGTGGACAGAGAGGTGGATTGTGGCAAATGTAGGGTGGGCAGGGAAGGTGAACGTGGCAGGTGTGGGGTGGGCAGGGAGGCTGATTGGTGGCAGGTGTGGGGTGGGCAGGGAGGCTGATTGGGGGCCGATTTGGGATTCTCTGGGGAAAGCTTGGGGGATCTTTTAGATTCCAGGCCGGCCACTGGTGGGTTTTGTTCCACTTTTAAAAAAGGCTACACTTAGCTAGTTTAAGTGGTCTCGGCAAAATTAGCCTCATCCAAACTCTAAGGGGTTTATTCATCAAGGTCTAGCGCCAGCTAGTGACTTGTAGCGGCAGGTAGCGTCTGGTGAACGCCGGGCGCTGTACGCTATACCACATTTTTCAAAGCGAATCTGGTGAGCGACTGGAACAGCTCCATGTAGCCTCCGATTCATCATTACAGGCGGCTCAGCGTATATAGCGCCGGCGATCTAGCGTCCAGAGCGCCAGATAAGACCTGTCGCCACTGTTCGCCCTCCCATACATCAATGAATGTTGCTGATCCCATTTTTTATTGGCCTCAAAAAAGTCATTTTTGAAAAGTTTTTAAAAATCTTTTTATGCAGAATTGTCATTACAGGCCTGGCATTAATGTGTTAATCTCACAATGTTACAACAATGTAATTCCATGTGTTTTGGCTTTGTTACTGGTGGATATGTGTTCAAAAAATCACTTTAATCACAGTGTCGGCGCTCAAAATTGGTTCGCTATAGCCTAGAGTGCCAGATGCTGCCTCTACGAGTCACCAGCTGGCACTAGACATTGATGAATAAACCCCTTAGAGTTTAGGTGATTTTTTGATGAATATGGTGTGAGTCGCTGAGAGTCGGTCGCTCTGAGCAGTCGCTACCTTTCGCTCCTTATAGCGTAATACTGGTGTTACAGCGACCAACGTACATCTCATTCATGATTGCCGGCCAGCGCACTACAGCGTCTGAGGCGCTCAGTTACAATGACCGATAGCCGCTTACAGCGATTACTAGCGGTCGCTTTAAACGCCGCACTACAGACGCTCATCTGGCAATATCTGCCGTTAGTAATGAATCAGCCTCTAAGTCTATCCACAAATGGCAGGTTGGGTCAGTTGAGAGAAAGCCCCAACGTCTGTTCACTGCATACAAGCAACTGTTCTCTCATCAGCTGTCCCTTTGTTTCATTCAAACTGGCTCAGGTGATACTCTAATTGGCTGATCTCAATTCGCCGGCCTGATTAGCATGTGAATAAATACATCAAACTAGCTGGCAAGGCAAAAGCCACCTAACCTTTTCTGAAACAAAGGAAGCCCTTCGACCACGCTGAATACTAATGATGTTCAGCAGCCATGTTGGTTTTGTTTACATAGTTACATAGTTAATACGATTGAAAAAAGACATATGTCCATCAAGTTCAACCAAGGGTGTTGGGGTAGGGGAAGTTATTGAACTATTTACCAAGGATTAAAGTGATAGATACATCAGGCAATGCCAATTATTACTAAAGACTTAAAGGAGCCGCAGCATTCAACCCTGTTAGCTTGCAGACCAACCTATAATCTGTCTCTAAATAAAGTATGCTGAGCTGCACCACCACGCCAAGGTGCCTCTATGGGTGCAGTCCTAACTCTAATCTCTGAGAGCCCAATTTGGGACATACAATGCAAGAGATAAAATGGGAGCAGCTTACCTGAGGTTGCCCTAAACCTCATGTGCAACCCATGGGGTGGAAGGGTCAAGACCTTGCAATACAGCCTAGACCCCACACACCATGTGCTTGCACAAATTCAAAGTGAACAAAGGGGGAGTAGCAGCTGCTCAGACCATTTTTTAACTAACCTGGGAGGTGCAAGTCAGCAGGGCAATTAGGTTACTAAAGACTTAAAGGAGCTGCAGCACTCAACCCTGTTAGCTTGCAGACCAACCTATAATCTGTCTCTAAATCTGGTAAAAACAGAGGCTCGGTCACACATGGCTTGCACATGAGGTTTAGGGCAACCTCAGGTAAGCTGCTCCCATTTTATCTCTTGCATTGTATGTCCCAAATGGGGCTCTCATAGAGTTAGGACTACACCCATAGAGGCACCTTGGCGCTTGGTGGTGCAGCGTCGCATACTTCTGCAGATATGTGTGACCGAGCCTCTGTTTTTACCAGATTTAGAGACAGATTATAGGTTGGTCTGCAAGCTAACAGGGTTGAGTGCTGCGGCTCCTTTAAGTCTTTAGTAACCTAATTGCCCTGCTGACTTGCACCTCCCAGGTTAGTTATAAAATGGTCTGAGCAGCTGCCACTCCCCCTTTGATGCCAATTATTAGACCATTGTGCCAGGCTACGTTTGGCACTTTCCTAAACTGTTTTCGGTTTTCAAATTGAAGAAGAAATGACTGAGACAGCAATTATTACAGTTTTACCTCACGATTTCTCTTCTGAAGCATGTGGGTGTGGCCCTTGGAGCTGTGATTCTGCATAATAATTAGCATAATGTTGGCACTGGGAGCAAGAGCACTTGCTAGGAGGAGGCTGAGCAAGGAGGAGGGAGGGGAGTTAGCTGGGCTTTAGTGGCAGCTCTAAGAGTGCTATTAATACAGGGGGGTGTGGCCTGGACTAGCTACTCAAACTAGTTTTGGTGGTCCACATCTGCAGGGTGGTGCTGGACGGTCAGATGAAGAAGTGTGTTTCCTCATTCACAGCCCAAGCTTGTTTTAACCTTTTGCATGAAAAATTCATTAAAAAAATGTCTGTGGTACTACAAAGGTGCGAGAGGGCGTCCTCCACTTTACAATGGAGCAGCTCACTGCCAAAATGAACCAGGCGGCTACCAGACGTTTGTCTAAAACAGTTCAGCAAACCTGACTGCTTCATGAAATGATTGATGTTGGTGGTGCCAGGCGAGAAACATCAGAGAACCACCACAATACAACCATTGCTGAAAGAACAGAAGCTGGTGGAGTCATGGTCTGGGGAATGTTTTTGTGGCCTTTACTGGGTCCACCATATGTAGGTATGAATCCGTCCTAGTAGATCTCCTTCACCCATACATGCTGATTGATTGTCTTTCTGGGATGGATAAGATCTTCCGGAAAGACAATGCGACGTGTCACATGGCTAGAAATGCCCGACACTTATTTACTATTCTTTCCCCCACTGGGCTGCAACTCTGTTCAGGACTCTTAGAATATGGGCGCTGCCATCTTGACTCAGTAGCATCACATATACTGAGGAGAGGAGAGCGGGATAAAGTGCAGGGGGTGGGGTTATAGCTGTGCTTTACACAGACAGAGCAGTGCTGGGGTCAGCAATTCCAGAATGCAGAGCGACACAGTCAGAAGACACCGCCTGATGCTCCATGATCTGCCATTTTGTTGTTGTTGATGTTTAAAGGCTCATAACATGCAGTAGATGCAGGTAGGATGAATTTTTATGTGAGCAATCTGTATGTACTGGGAAGGTGATAAACATATAAGATAGGCTCTTATTCAGGGTGAAGGTCCGCTTTAAGTCCAGGTGAAATCAGGAAAACCGGCAGCAAGTTCAGGACCTGAGCACCAAGACCAGAGCAAAATAACGATTAAAGTGGACCAAAACCGAGGATTTTGACTATCCTGGGTTTTGGTCCTTCTCGCCCGTGGCACCCCAATCGGTGGTGCCCCACTATGTGAAACCCCCAGATCTCCATCAACTCACCCCACCGCGGTCCTATGGCGCATGCGCGGCCGCTCATCCAATCAGTGCGCTCTGAGCCGCTGAGCTATGGACGTCTAAACCAACGTCTTAGCACAGCGGCTCCGAGGGCGCTGGCGGTCGCATCACATGCGACCGCCATACAAGGGAGCATTAAAAAATGGCCGACGCAGCCACACGCCCAGCTAGAGGGATAGTGGGGATGCAGGGTGCATGCGTGGTTGGACCGGGAAGTAAGGTAAGTGTATGGGGCAACCTGGGGGGTTTAACACAGCGGGGCATCCTGATTTTGGATGCCCCAAGCGGAGGGAACGGATCGCATACCTCCCAACTTTTCAGAATGGGAAATCGGGACAATATGTAAATTAAGCCACACCCCCTCATTGATTGATGGATAGGATGTAACAGTTACAACAATATAAACACTTTGAATGGGCAAATGAACCATTTATTGCTGCAGATCTGCATGTTACACCTCAAAGAGGGACAAAGGAGAACAACGAGGGACAGGGGGACACGCCCTACAAATAGGGACACTTGGGAGGTATGGGATCGTCCCGAGAATCTATCCGCCTCGGTTTCAGTCCACTTTAAACTGAGCTGAGCTGTGTACGCACGAAGTTTTCGGAAACTTTCGCAATTCGACTCTGATGATTCAGCGGCGCCATCTGCTGACTATGTCGTAAATTGCAGCCGGTAAAAAACCCTTTCCCATGATCCTTTGCTCTTTACATGCTAATGACCATAGACGCACAGCATTCTGGGAGGATAGAGCAGCAGCAATGAGGAAGTCGTTCTGTGCAGGTAAGAGGAAGCAGCGAGCGGTGTACAGAGAAGGCTGAGCAGCTCCTAGCAGCAACCTCTGCATCGAAAGAGCTTAAACTCTAATCATGCCCAGTCACGTGACATATATATATATATATATATATATATATATATATATATATATGCCATATATAGATATACACACACACAGTGCTACTATGCTGAATGGGGCGGTGCATACAACCAGGAGCACTTCCAAACAGGAGCTTACACATACCTCTCAAGTGTCCCTCATTTGGAGGGACTGTCCCTCTTTTGAGTCCATGTCCCCCTGTCCCTGGTTGTTCTCATTTGTCCCTCTTTGAGGTGTAACATGCAGATCTGCATCAATAAATGATTCATTTGCCTATTCACAGTGTTTCTATTGTTGTAACTGTTACATCCTATCCATCCATCAATCAATGAGGGGGTGTGGCTTCCTCCATCCCTTATTGATGGGGCGTGGCTTAATTTAACAATTGTCCCTCTTTCCTAAGTTGGGAGGTATGCTATAATATTTGTCTGACATACTTAGCACAGCCAATCCCATTAGTCTGTGCACCACAGGAGGTTGCACTCTAATACCCAACTCTCTGTATTAAAGTGGAACTAAATCCAGCAGCGGCTTACACTCTAATATATCTCAATAAGCTTTAATATAGTCTATAGCTGGTTGATGGTGGTTGTGCTTCCTGGCAGGATGGAGAAGGCTGAGTCTAAGGGGAAAAAAAGAATCTTACCATTATGGATGACCAACGAACCAACAGAGAGCAAGAAACGCGCCACAAAAGATGTGAAGAAGAAGAAAACGGAGTAAGATGCCCCTTTATTTGCTTGTAGTTTAAAGTGGACCAAAACCCAGGATTTTGATTACCCTGGGTTTTGGTCCTTTCCCCCCAGGGCACCCTAATTGGGGGTGCCCCGCTGTGTGAACAGCCCCCCCCCCCCCCCCAGATCGCCAAAGCCAAACTCACCTCTTCCCGGTCCTACGGCGCATGCACAGCCGCTCTTCCAATCACTGCACTCGGAGCTGCTTACATCATCTCATCTTTTAAGCGAGCTGCTCAGAGCGCGCTGGTGGCCCCGCTACCCTCTTACATGGAGCGTGCCCACGCCGGCCATTCACAAATGCCTGGTGCAGGCACAAACCCTGCTAGAGGGATAGTGGGGATGCAGCCGCGACTCACACATGCGCCGTTGGATCGGGGGAGAAGGTGAATGACCTGCGAGGTTTCACACATTGGGGCATCACGATTTTGGATGCCCTGGGGGGAGGGAATCGATCAGCCCGGGAAATCTAAGGGCCCGGAGCGTGCTGACGCAGACACTCAAGCAGTCAGCGCGCATCTGCCCAAGAGGCGGAGGCAGTGGGCGCACGTCTCATGTAAATATACTTATTTTTACATTCGCCCAATAAGACACACTGACAATTTAGGGGAGAATGCGTCTTATAGGGCGAAAAATAAGGTAAAATAATTCCGGTTGCGGGTCAGGTTAGGGATTTTAACTATCCTGGGTTTTTGTCCCCCCCCCCCCCCCCAGTGCACCCCGATCGGGGGTGACCTACTATGTGAAACCCCCCAGATCTCCCACATAAACTCACCTCACCGCCGTCCTACGGCGCATGCGTGGCCGCTCGTCCAATCAGTGCGCTCGGAGCCGCTGAGCTATGCACGTCTAAACCGACGTCTTAGCACAGCGGCTCCAAGTGTGATGCGCTGGCGGCCGCATCACACGCTTCCCTCTAACAGGGAGTGCGCCCGCGCCGCGCCATTCACAAATGCCTGGTGCGGGCACGCACCCTGCTAGAGGGATAGCGGGGATGCGGCCGTGGCCTGCGCATGTGCCGCTGCACCGGGAGAGAAGGTAAGTGAATGGGGCAACCTGGGGGGTTTCACATAGAGGGGCATCATGATTTTGGATACCCCAAGGGGAGGGAATCGATCAGCCTCAGGGAAGTCTCCTCCGCTCTGCTACACTCGCCAGCCGCTTCTCCCCTCCAGGCTGCCACCACGACAGGCTCCGGGGGCCGCCGCTGCTACAAGTCGCTGTCGTCTACACTTTGGGGACGGCTGGCGCTGCTCCGGGCACCACGGCTCAGGGCCACCGCAGCTTTGGCTCCGGAGCCGTCTCGGGCGGCTTCGATCGGGCCGATCCCCGCTCTATTACAGCGCTAGCCTCAGCTGGTGACCCCTAAGGAAGCACCCCAACCCGCTGGGGGGTGAGTGTTTTTATTATCGTTATTGCTGTTATTATTATGCTGATATTATTATTTTAATGTGTTTTTATATTATGTATTTTATAGACTGTTAATTTTTACATTCGCCCAATAAGATGCACTGACATTTTTAGGGAAAATGCCTCTTATAGGGCGTAAAATACTGTAATATAATTCGGGTTGTGGGTCAGGTTAGGGCATTCAGGTTTATGTGGTGTTTTATTTCTTGCAGGCCTCCCAAAACACGCACCATCTACCTCATGAATGAGAAAGAGCTGGTGCGGTATGCCATGGCCATAATACATAAGGTAAGTAAAGGTAATGACTCTCATCTTGCCCAGGGCTGTGGAGTCGGTAGATAAATGTTCCGACTCCTCAGTTTTTTGTACTTCCGACTCCTCTGTATTAATATGTGAATGTATTTTATACATTCCTTGAAGGAAAGAAAGGCAACATACATGTCATTACTTCTAGCAGAGAGAGGTAGTTGGGCAGAAGCTGCCTTCTCCTTTCTGTGTGCTGATCTTCTGCTGAAGATAGGGCAGTGGGAGGATCCAGAAAGGGGCCTTTATTATAAAACATCATTTCCCTAGTAGAATCCCATAGTCATGTTTAAAGTTTAAGCTAACAATCGAAGTTTACAAGTTTTTATAGCCTTTTGCTGAATGACAGCAGTTTTTCCAATGGTACAGCTTCAGTCTTGAACTATTGATCCTCCATTCCCTTCACTTATACAAGTGTCTCTAGTCCTGCAAAAAACATATTTACTTAATCCCTTATCAGTGAGAGGCTAGGTTACCCATGGGTTCCCTGTAACAGCAGAACACAACACTATGCAAAGTATAAGTATTGCCGCTTCTAATTGTGCGTTGCGTGCCATATAGTGAAGCACATGAAAAGCACGCTTCTTCACGGTCACTTAACGTGTTCGTTTTGCGGTTACGTGAGGCACTGCATGCATTGGTCTTTATCCTTACAATAGAGAAGTCATTAATTATAACTTTTTGTGAATTGGGACATTTAAACTTGCTAAATCAAAATTTAGTAGGATTCGGAGTCGGTGCATTGTTTGCCGACTCCGACTCCAGGTACCCAAAATTTCCTTCGACTCCGACTCCACAACTCCGACTCCGACTCCACAGCCCTGATCTTGCCGGAAGAGGATCATGGGATAGCATCCCACCCTGGGACACTATAGTACTGTAGTTTGAAATGGTTCTAAAGGGCTTGAACACCCAAATAAAAAAAAACGTGTACTTGCTCACTGATTGGTCCAGCTCTGGCGATCATCAACCACATCAGCTGGGCCTGATCTCCAGTCACTGGCACTTCCATGTTGGACTCCTCCGCCATCAGTCACAGAAGAGTGGCCTCGCTGTAATGGAGGTGGTGTGCTGGGGCCTGATGTGCCTGCTCCATTTTGCTCCTACATTCTGGTTAACTAGAACTGGAACTAGAGAGTATTAGAAGTCTGGGCATGTCTGCAGGACTGGCAGCAGCAGGTAATCCTGGCCAAGTGCCAGGGAGCCCTCTTCAAATTTTCACTTGGTAAATTGCTCAAACCCAGCTTACTACTGGAAACTGAGGTGCAAAGACATACCTCCCAATTGTCCCCCCTTTTGAGTCCATGTCCCCCTGTCCCTTGTTGTTCTTATTTGTCCCTCTTTGAGGTGTAACATGCAGATCTGCACCAATAAATGATTAAAGTCGACCAAAACCCAGATCTATAAGATTCCTGGGCCGATCGATTTCCCCCCGGGGGCTTCCAAAATCGGGATGCCCCGCTGTGTAACCCCCCCCCCCCCCAGATTGCCCCATTCACTTCCCTCGTTTCTTGGTCCCACGGCGCGTCTAAGAGCAGTGGTCGCATGCCCGGGCCAGGCATTTGTGCATGGCTGTCGCGGGCACGCTCCCTGTTAGAGGGAAGTGGAGCCGCTGCAAAACCCATGCCCCCGCAATCTTATAAATTCCAGGGCAGCTAGATTCCCTCCCCTCGGGAC
This sequence comes from Gastrophryne carolinensis, assembly GCA_027917425.1. Lineage (NCBI taxonomy): Eukaryota > Metazoa > Chordata > Amphibia > Anura > Microhylidae > Gastrophryne > Gastrophryne carolinensis. Next base: position 41,708,092 of record CM051238.1, read on the forward strand.
ATCCAGAATTTGCATGCCCCGCTGTGTGAAACCCGCCCAGGTCGCCCGGAAACTCACCTACTTTCCCGGTCCAACAGCGCATGTGTGAGCAGCGGCTACGCCCCTGCCCTTTAGCGTGCCTGCGCCGGCCACTCACAAATGCCTGGCGCAGGCACACTCCCTGTTAGAGGGTAGCGGGGGATGCAGCCTGCTCGACTCCTCTTGCCTTAGCCGAGCTCTTCGACGAAGGGGCGGGAGCGTATCCGAGTGCGCTGATTGGAGTAGAGGCTACACATGCCCCGTAGGACTGAGAAAGGGTGAGTCAGGTCAGGTGACCCTGGGGGGTTTCACACAGTGTGGCATCCCCGATCGGGGTGCCCCTGGGGGCAAGGACCAAAACACAGGATAATCAAAATCCTGGTATTTGGTCCACTTTAATTAAAATATTGTCCCTCTTTCCCACCCTTGAAATTTGGAAGGTATAAAAGTGCATCCAGTGAATGTTATATATGTGTCTGTGGTGGGCTCTGCTATTCTTTAGGGATCTGCTTATTAACATTTTGGCTCAGGCAGAGGATCTGCTGGCTCCTAATATTTTTGGGGACCTAGAGGGAAAAACCTTCTTAGCCTGCTAAAGGGACCACAGAGACTCCCACATAAACCTAAACCTGTCCCTTGAATGTCGGTGTACGGCTGTACCTTCCTCCTGTCTATACTATAGGAGGCTGTTAGAGCTTTTGTACATTTTTCCAGACTGTGTAAAAAAAGGTAAAAAGCACTACAGTGGTGCCAGTCTGCAGGCTCGATCCTATGGTGTCCTGTGGACTGCAGCTCTTGGATTCGATTCCGTATCATCGAATTAAATATCGCAATACTTGAGCGAATCAATTTTTTTTTTTAGCACTGTCTGCTCTGGTTTGCCCGACTGCCCCTAAGCTCCCCCTGCAGAAAATCCAAAGCTGTGAGGGAAACTTGGGAGCGATTGTGTGATGTGCCCCTTGCTGCCAATCAGTAAGGAAGCCTGCTCTCGCTAAATCCGCAGCAGAGGCACGCAACGAAGCTGGCACGGGGTTGCACTGTCAGGACTGGAGCCAACAGCCCCTAAACCAGAGGACTGCAGCTCACAGGACCCTGTGGGTTTGGGACGGCAGCTGGGAGGCAAAATAACTTTGAAGATTACAGCGCAGTCTGGAAGAGGTAGATATTCCTCAGTAGGGGTGTGAATTGGCAAGAATTTGGTGATACAATACCTATATCGCGACAAACGTATGACGATACGATATATCCCGATTCTGTCTCAAAGACAATATATTGCAATTTTTTTATTTTATTAAAAAAAAATTGACATAGGGTCACTCTTCCTGGAGGGGGGGGCACCATTCTTTATTGTAATTTTAAGGGTTAAAAACCCTTAAACAATCCCCCCCCCCCCCCCAAAAATGACATGGAATCCCCCTTACCTAGCATAACCAGCCCAGGACCAGCTATGGGGGCTTCTAGAACAGGGCGCAGGGGCCTGCTTTGGTGGCCCTGCAGGCTGCAAGCCAGCATAGCCTATGGCCACAAGCTCTTCTGCCCCCCCCCCCCGGGCTTTGGGGAGGCAGGTAATGGGGGAGCCGGGGGACTTGCCAGCCCTCAGCCCTGTGAACTGATTTAGGGGTCTCATGGACCCGTTACCAGTTCACAACGGGTTAACAGTAAAAAAAGAAAAAACACACCACACATCAGAAAAAAAATGTTATTAAATAGGCCCCCGGTTGAAGAGGAGTTAGTGTGTTTTTTCCTTTTACTGTAGCGGGGGGAAGAGTCGGAAACGATACTAGGGAGAAATAATCGATTTAGTATCGTCAAATGAAATATCGCAATACTTGACCGAATCATTTTTTTTTTACACCCCTATTCCTCAGTGTGGGGTGTCTGGGGTTGTGGAGCGAGGTGCAGGTACCTCTAATAAGAAATCTCCTTATGCTGATATGTTTATATTGTGATGTTTGCGACATTGGTGGCCCCGCTGATGTAAGTAACTTTGCCTCTTCTATTTTAGAGCAGAAAGGAAGAGGAGGCGGAGGAAGATATGGAATCTGAGGAGGAGGATAAAGCTGCACCTTGCAGAGATGAGGGTCAGAAGCCTCGGTCACCTCCTCATGAAGCCAGCAGCCCAGACAAGGTGCCGCTTCCTAAAGCCTTGGAACGCCACAGTGCGGTTGCTGCGGATGATGAGGATGATCCGTTAAAATATGTCAGGGAGATTTTTTTCAGCTGAGATATCGGGGGTGAGGACTACACGTTTACAGGTTAAAGAGAGACAACGTATTTGTAAAGAACCAAAATGACAGACTGCAGGTTCTAACTTCATGGCGCTCCTAACAGATCGATTTGTCCTGCTGCAGACAAACCTATTGTTGGTCAGATCACCTTCAGGGCGAGGTCAAGAGAGTCCCTTTAATATATTTATCCTCCTCCTCTTATAGACATAAAATCTAGTTTTCTTATTTACTTTTAAGTGGTTTTTATTGCGAAATACATGGTACATCAAGCAATACAGTTCTCAGAATGTATATAAATGACATGTACAGCATCACATCTTGTAATATCCAAATGCCCGACACGTTTCCTCTACTACCCCAGCCACCAATCCCCGCCCTGCGAATTCTTATTACATAGTCGCATTCCACAAATAATAAAAACGCAAATACCCAAGGCCTTAAGGTTCTTATGTACCAGCACTCACTTTGTGTCGCTGCCCCCTTAGTCTCCCTTTCAGTCCCGTTACCCAGCCCCACTGTACCCACAAGCCAAGGAACCCCAGTCCCCAGCATCATAGTTGGAGGGGGGGGGGACCTTCGCAGGGATGTCTCCGGCTGGCCATGGGCTGGTTAAATCCCAGGCTGATTTTTGGCCCCAGTCCACCACTGCCAGGATTCAACCCTGGATTTCACCATCCTGGCCAGCCCATGACCAACACTATGAGACAGGTCACAAACATGGGATGGATATGGCCGATTTGATAGGACTGAAACTTTAGTATTTTAGGGTAATGTGGCAGGGTAGCTATGCCCCCCCCCCCCAACAGCCACGATGCAGAAGTTCTGGCACTGGGGCAGGACCTGGACTAGGGTTTCGTGGCTGGGATGGTACAGTAGAGTCAGGTACTGGCAATGGCAAAAATAAGGCCGCACAGAGATCTGAAGCCTGCCCCATGGGTCTCCAATTCCCATAGATGCTGGAGCAGGTTTTCAAAATGTGTCCCTTCTATCCATTCCTCCTTGACCACCTGCATATGTGGTCAGACGGCCTCCACTGTCTCTCAGCGCTCCCAGCTGAGGTCTGTGGGGAAAGTCCCCCACCTATGGCTGCCCCTGTTCTTTTCCACCACATTCACCACCTGTGGCTGTTCAAGTTTTCTACTTCACCAACCTACATATGGCTCTGCCAGCTCCCTGTACCCGACCTTGTCCAAGTAAGAGGCTTGAAAACCAGCTGGAATCCTCACCAGTCTATGGTTCCTTTTCCATGACTGTCCAAAGCAACACCACCCTAGGAACTTCCTAAGGGAAATTAAGTGCAGGGGCATCCCAAATCCACATCATATTAATGCAGTCTACAGCTCTGATGACACACAGAGCTCCGGCATGGCGAAAGGGGAGGATCCCTGGCTTGGCTATGGCTTGTGGTGCACACTCCCGTCCCAGTCTGAATGGTGGAGCGTTGGAGCTACCTCACCCCCGAGATGTCGGGGATGTGACCTGCGGGAAAGTTGAGTGTTTGCAGGCAGTTGTCAGGGTTTCACATATTGGGGTGACTTGGGGGGACTTGGGGGAGTTAATTAGCATATAGGGTGACAAGTCCCCATAAATCAGACCTTAAAGGAGCACTATCACGAAATTGTGTAATATTAAAAACCCATATAAGCATGTTGGCTAATGAGAGGAGGGGTCACATATACACCCAAACACAATAAAACTCCCGCCAAGCTTGTGGTTTTCTTCTCCTGGTAGGAATAAAATCCAGGGATGACAGGTTTAGTCTATCAGATGTGACAGAACCTGCCACTGGATTTCCTCTTCCTTCCATTAATAAAAATCAAAAACAAGCCTTGCTGGATATTTCTTGATGTGGGGTGTATAAGTGACCCCTCCTCCCACCAACCAGCATTTCTATATAGATTTTTATTTTTGGGCCTTTTTTTATTCTTTTTTTTATTCTTTCCCCCACTGGGCTGCAACTCTGTTCAGGAATTTAGGATACGGGCGTCGCCATCTTGACTCAGAAGCATCACACTTACTGAGGAGAGGAGAGTGGGATAAGGTACAGGGGGGCGGGTTATAGCTGTGCTTTGCTCAGACAGAGCAGAGCTGGGGTCAGGTAAAGGTCAGCAGTCCCAGAATGCAGAGCAGCACAGTGAGGAGGCACTTCCTGTTTGCAGGCTGCCTGATAAGATGGCGGCTTCCATAAGCGGCCATCTTGGATGTTTAAAGGCTCATAACATGCAGTAGATGCAGGTAGGATGATTTTTAATGTGGACAATCTGTATGTACAGGGTGTGGGAAACATATAAGATAGGCTCTTATTCAGAGTGAAGGTCCGCTTTAAAGGCATCATCATTTGGGATGCTCTACAGTTAAAAAGAACAGTCAAAAACCCCCTCGCTTACCATTTTCTAATTTATTGTATGGATGCCAGTCATGTGACTGCCAGTGACCATTTGGGTTTGCCCAGTGGGTTTTCACATGAAACCTGGCAGTACACATGGTTGGATTATCGGTGAATGAGGAAGTGGTGACTTGACTTTAGGTGAAACATAAACACCTTTGGCTCTGCCCTGGATTCTAAAAGACGCCAGTGCAGCCGATTCCCTATCCCCGAGAAATCTCCTGGTTTGCCCACAGTGTATGCGGCAACGGGCCAAAGGGGATACAGCAGTTTCTTACGCAATATGTTGACCTCTGATGACAAACGCCGCTCTAATATGTTGGGTAAAGGTTAACTTCACCAGAAGGGACAGAGAAGAGAATGCAAACCAGCACCACAGTGCTAAAGGGGATCAAAAGCCTTGCTGATTTGGGATGCCCCGCTGTGTCGCACATCCTGGGATTGCTGATATACTCACATTGTTGGTGAACCCATGGCACATGCACTGCCCATGGATGCATTCCCGGGACTTCGCTGGCACTGGAGCCGGAAGCAGGGATGTGGCCGATCCCCTCTCTATTTTCCGGAGCTCTGTGTGTAAATAAAGCTCTATGCAATGAATTTAATATTGGTCATTCAACGCCCAATGGAAAAAAACAAAAGGTCACTCACCTTTGTCCCCTGACAATGATTAGAGCTACTCCAGTAATCAGCAACTCACCTATAAATGCTGAATCTAAACCCGCAGCCCTCGCTTCTCGTGTCGCCCCCAAGGCCTGATTTCCATTTATTGGCGCTTCCGACCTGGCTCTGAACCCCCGGCATCAGTCTCTGGGGTGTGTGCAGCCACGCCCTCTCGATTTACTACAATGGATGGGGTGGGTCCAGCCTCAGCACTATTGCAATGAATGGAGAGGATGTGGCAGCGATCCTATGACTGATGGCAGGTCGCAAACCCAATGCACCATCAGTCATGTCCCCTGATGGTGCAGTAAGCGTAGGCGCTGTCTCAGATCAATCGGGAGAGTTGCTGATCGCGGGACAAAAGGTAAATACCCTTTTGTTTTTTATTTCTGCGTTGAATCACTTTAGTGAGGCAGTTATGGCCTAGAGGTAGAGAAAATAGGCTTGTGACCGGAAGATGGCAGGTTTGATTCCCAACCATGGGACATGACTGTAGTGCCCTTGAGCAAGTCACCTAACCCCCAATTGCTCCCCGGGTGCTGAGTTTAGGGCACATGTGCACTTCACTGCCCCTTAGTTTGTCATTCACTTGTGTATAGTCACTCACATGGTGTTTATTCTCTGGTGTGTTCACGGAGTTGTGTTGTTCATAGTGCATGGATGGGTGAATGCGGAGAAGGAATTCCATGTGTGTGTTGGCACACAATGGCCACTATTACACTATTATCACTATTAATATGCTGAGTATATTTGTGTTGCGTCTGGACTGTCTCAGGAATAGAAGGCTGACGGCAGAAGGAGACCATACGGTCCATCTAGTCTGCCCTTATGTGTATACTGTATGTTCTCTTTATCTTATGTGTATACTGTATGTTCTCTTTATCTTAAGTGTATACTGTATGTTCTCTTTATCTTATGTGTATACTGTATGTTCTCTGTATCTTATGTGTATACTGTATGTTCTCTTTATCTTATGTGTATACTGTATGTTCTCTGTATCTTATGTGTATACTGTATGTTCTCTTTATCTTATGTGTATACTGTATGTTCTCTTTATCTTATGTGTATACTGTATGTTCTCTGTATCTTATGTGTATACTGTATGTTCTCTTTATCTTATGTGTATACTGTATGTTCTCTGTATCTTATGTGTATACTGTATGTCCTCTTTATCTTATGTGTATACTGTATGTTCTCTTTATCTTATGTGTATACTGTATGTTCTCTGTATCTTATGTGTATACTGTATGTTCTCTTTATCTTATGTGTACACTGTATGTTCTCTTTATCTTATGTGTATACTGTATGTTCTCTTTATCTTATGTGTATACTGTATGTTCTCTGTATCTTATGTGTATACTGTATGTTCTCTGTATCTTATGTGTATACTGTATGTTCTCTTTATCTTATGTGTATACTGTATGTTCTCTGTATCTTATGTGTATACTGTATGTTCTCTTTATCTTATGTGTATACTGTATGTTCTCTTTATCTTATGTGTATACTGTATGTTCTCTGTATCTTATGTGTATACTGTATGTACTCTTTATCTTATGTGTATACTGTATGTTCTCTTTATCTTATGTGTATACTGTATGTTCTCTTTATCTTATGTGTATACTGTATGTTCTCTGTATCTTATGTGTATACTGTATGTACTCTTTATCTTATGTGTATACTGTATGTTCTCTGTATCTTATGTGTATACTGTATGTTCTCTTTATCTTATGTGTATACTGTATGTTCTCTTTATCTTATGTGTATACTGTATGTTCTCTTTATCTTATGTGTATACTGTATGTTCTCTTTATCTTATGTGTATACTGTATGTTCTCTTTATCTTATGTGTATACTGTATGTTCTCTGTATCTTATGTGTACACTGTATGTTCTCTGTATCTTATGTGTATACTGTATGTTCTCTGTATCTTATGTGTATACTGTATGTTCTCTTTATCTTATGTGTATACTGTATGTTCTCTGTATCTTATGTGTATACTGTATGTTCTCTTTATCTTATGTGTATACTGTATGTTCTCTTTATCTTATGTGTATACTGTATGTTCTCTTTATCTTATGTGTACACTGTATGTTCTCTTTGTCTTATGTGTACACTGTATGTTCTCTTTATCTTATGTGTATACTGTATGTTCTCTTTATCTTATGTGTATACTGTATGTTCTCTGTATCTTATGTGTACACTGTATGTTCTCTGTATCTTATGTGTATACTGTATGTTCTCTGTATCTTATGTGTATACTGTATGTTCTCTTTATCTTATGTGTATACTGTATGTTCTCTGTATCTTATGTGTATACTGTATGTTCTCTTTATCTTATGTGTATACTGTATGTTCTCTTTATCTTATGTGTATACTGTATGTTCTCTTTATCTTATGTGTACACTGTATGTTCTCTTTGTCTTATGTGTACACTGTATGTTCTCTTTATCTTATGTGTATACTGTATGTTCTCTGTATCTTATGTGTATACTGTATGTTCTCTGTATCTTATGTGTATACTGTATGTTCTCTTTATCTTATGTGTACACTGTATGTTCTCTTTATCTTATGTGTATACTGTATGTTCTCTTTATCTTATGTGTATACTGTATGTTCTCTTTATCTTATGTGTATACTGTATGTTCTCTGTATCTTATGTGTACACTGTATGTTCTCTGTATCTTATGTGTATACTGTATGTTCTCTTTATCTTATGTGTACACTGTATGTTCTCTTTATCTTATGTGTATACTGTATGTTCTCTTTATCTTATGTGTATACTGTAGGTTCTCTTTATCTTATGTGTATACTGTAGGTTCTCTTTATCTTATGTGTATACTGTATGTTCTCTTTATCTTATGTGTATACTGTATGTTCTCTTTATCTTATGTGTATACTGTATGTTCTCTTTATCTTATGTGTATACTGTATGTTCTCTTTATCTTAGGATAGATGGAGGCTTATCCCAGGCATGTTTAAATTCAGTGACTGTTGATTTTTCAACTACCTCTGCTGGAAGTTTGTTCCAAGCACCTACTACTCTTTCTGTAAAATAATATTTTCTAACATTGCTCCTGATCTTCCCCCCGACTAGCTTCAGGTTGTGCCCCTTGTTCTATCATTAAGCTTCTTCTTAAAAACACTTCCCTCCTGAACCTTATTCAATCCTTTCACATATTTAAAGGTCTCAATCATGTCCCCCCTCTCCCTTCTTTCCTCCAGACTGTACAAATTAAGTTCTTTAAGTCTCTCCTGATAAGTTTTAAGTTTAAGTCCTTCCACCATTTTTGTTGCCGGCCTTTGGACACGTTGTATTTGAATAATGTCTTTTTGCAGGTAAGGTCTCCAGAACTGCACACAGTATTCTAGCTGTGGCCTCACCAGGGCTCTATACAGCGGCATCACAACCTCCCTCTTCCTACTGGTGATGCCTCGAGCTATGCAGCCGAGCATCCTGCTTGCTTTTCCCACTGTCCACTCATCTTGCAGCTATCAGTAATCAGTACCCCTAAATCTCTCTCCTCCGAGGTCCTGGATAACACAGTGCTGCCCATACGGTCAGAGCAGGGATTCCTTCTACCCAAGTGCAGGATTTTACATTTAGAGACATTAAACTCTAGTTTCCACAGTTTTGACCATCTATCCAGTAAAGCTAAATCATTTTCCATGTTGCAGACACCTCCAGGAATATCCACCCTATTAAATGGGGGATGGAGCTCTGTATGACACATACACACTGCCGTGCCCCATATCCCATATCTAACCAGGGCAGGTGCCAGGTGCACTGCATCATGGGAGGGCCCACCTCTACACTAGGCAGCCCCTATGCAGGACGCACGGCCATTTATTAACCAGGACTAAGGACAGTCAGCCAGGGGCAGATTGGCCATTGGGAGTACCGCTGTTTATTTCTGTCAGCCCTCCTATTTTTTCTTACCTTCTATTTTTTTTCCCTCATGTGTTCGTTCTGCCATTCATTTTCTTTTTCTTCTTTTCCTTCTATTATTTACTTTTCTATCATTACTTCTCCTTTTTTCTGTCAGTCCATCCATCTCCTTTTTTCTCCTCTTCCTTCTCTTTCTCGTTCCTGCTTTTTTCTGCTATTCCTTTTATTCTTTTTTTTGTTTGCCATTCATTCACTTTCTTTTTTTTTTCTGTTATTCATGCTATTCTTTTGTTCTTTGTTTCCATTTATTTTTTTTATATTTCTTTATTTCTTTCCATCAATTCTTTCTTTTTTTGTTCTTTCTTTCTCTTTTTTCTGCCATTCATTCTGTACTTTGCCATTCCTTCTAATATCTTTTTCTTTCTATACTTTGGCAGTGTTCACTATATGTGCAACTTTATCACCACAAATGCATACCTAACAACTTTTCAGGGTGGGACATTTATTAAATTACGCCGCCCCCCTCTAATTGGGGGATGGATAGGAGATAGGATGTAACAGTTACAACAGTAAAAACACTTTAAATAGGCAAATGAATCATTTATTGATGCAGATCTGCATGTTACACCTAAAAGAGGGACAAATGAGAACAACGAGGGACAGGGGGACATGGACTCAAAAAGGGACAGTCCCTCCAAATCAGAGACACTTGGGAGGTATGCAAATGGCATGTCATACCACACCACAAGGGGCCCATTGAGACTCTTAGAGCCCAAGGGCCTGCACAAACCTGGAGTAGAGGCAGGGCTCTCTGGTGCCAGGACCCTCACTGACACAGTTGCTACGGAGGCTTTTGGTCATTTTTAAAATCCCACAATAGTCGCAAGCCAGTATGTGGAGAGACCCATGTAAGGCTTAAAGTGGACCAAAACCCACTGTGATTGGCCTAGGAATCTATAAGATTCCCAGACCAATCAATTCCCTCCCCCCGGGGCATCGAAAATCGAGATGCCCCTCTGTGTGAAACCCCCCCAGGTTTGCTCTATACACTTACCTTGTTTCCTGGTCTAACGGCACATGCGTGAGCCACAACCACATCCCCGCTATCCCTCTAGCAGGGTGCGTGCCCATGCCAGGCATTTGCGAATGGCCGCCGTGGGCACGCTCCCTATTAGAGATAAGCGGGGGATGTGGCCTCCAGTGCGTTAGGAGCCATTGCTCTTAGATGAAGTGATGTCAGCGGCTTAGAGCGCGCTGATTGGACGAGCGGCCGTGCATGTGCCGTAGGACCATGGAAGAGGTGAGTTGCGCTCGGTGATCTGGGGGGTTTCACGCAGCGGGGCACCCTTTAAAGTGGACCAACACCCAGGATTTTCACTATCCTGGGTCTTGGTCCACTTCGGTGGGGCACCCCGATCGGGGGTGCCCGCTGTGTGAAACCCCCCAGAACGTCCGGAAACACTCACCTCACCACGCTCCTACGTGGGCGCTCGTCCAAACCGAGCGCTCAGAGCCGCTGTGATATGCACGTACAAGCGGCGTCCAACCACAGCGGCTCTGAGCGCTGGAGGCCGCGTCTCGCGCTTCCCTCTAACAGGGAGCGCGCCCACGCCGGCCATTCACAAACGGCCGGCGCGGGGGTGCGTGCCCTGCTAGAGGGAAATGTGAGACGCGGCCTGCGCATGCGCCGTTGGAACAGGGTTAAGGTAAGGTTTCTGGGCTTCCTGGGGGGTTTCACCCCGTGGGACATCCCGATTTCGGATGCCCTGCGGGGAGGGATCTGATCGGCCAGGGAATCTTATAGATTCCTGGGCCGATCTCCCTGGGTGTTGGTCCACTTTAATATAGGGGGCTAAAGAGGTGCTTTTCTGAAATGGAAAGTATTTGCACAGTACCCAACACAAGGAAAAATAGCATTACCCATCAATCCTTGCAGCAGGCAGAGCTATGCAAATCATCTCTTTATGTTTCTGAGTGTTTCAGGGCCCTTAGAAACGCTACCAGTGCAAGGGTGTAAAATCCCACAAGTAAACACGGTGACACTGCCCCTTTAAGACATGCCTGTGTTAGATAACGCCCTATCACGTCATGGCTGGCAGTTTTGTTTCCTTCTTCTCGGGTGAACAATGGCGTCTGCTGATCTGAGAGACGAGCTGAACTGCTCCATCTGCCTGAGCGTGTACACAGACCCCGTAACGCTGGGCTGCGGCCATAACTTCTGCCGGGTGTGTATCGATCGTGTGCTGAACACTCAGAAGGTGTCTGGGAATTATTTGTGTCCGGAGTGCAGACACGAGTTTCCCGAGCGTCCCGCGCTACAGAGAAACATCACCCTGTGCAACATCGCACAAAGGTTGCTCTCCACGTGGAAAGAGACGGAGGATATGGGGGTCTGCTGCACCTACTGTGTGGACTCCCCTGTACCGGCCCTTAAATCCTGCCTGCTGTGTGACGCCTCCCTGTGTGATAAACATCTGAGGGTCCACAGCAAGTCGCCTGAACACGTCCTAACTGAGCCCAGCACCTCCCTGGAGAACAGAAAATGTCCTGTCCATAAGAAGATCCTGGAATATTACTGCACCACCGATGATGCCTGCGTCTGCGTGTCCTGCAGCCTGGCCGGAGAACATCGGGGCCACCAGGTGGAGATGCTGGATGCGGCCTGTGGGAAAAAGATGGCGGCACTGACAAATGTCCTGCAGCAAGCCATTAAGGATAGAACCGAGGCCGAGGACCGAGTTTTAAAGCTGCAGGAACACAGAAATAATATCAAAGAGAAAGCAAAAGCCAAATCTGAGGAGGCCTCGGTCCTTCTGAGGAAAACGATGGAGGAACTGGAGAGGAGCGTCTTGGATGAGATTTCTGGACAGGAATTGGGCATCTGTCAGTCGCTAAATGCTCAGATCCTCGAGCTGGAAATCCAGAAGAATGACCTGTCCAAGAAGATACACGACATGGAGGAGATGTTCAACCTGAGTGACCAACTGACTTTTTTACAGCAAACCAAACACATTAAAACTCAAGGAGCGTCAGTGCATCCACCCTTCATCAACCTAACACAGGGTCCTGCTCAGAATTTGGATGTGAATAAGATCCACTCGGCTTTACATAGAGGTCTAAATAATGCCGTGGCCCAGATCAAGGCCACACTTCCTGTTGAACAGAGAAACCAAGAAACAGAGATTCAGAGAAATTCGCTTTTTGGTGCCTCAACTAGTGTTTTTGGTTCTTCAACTGGATTCGCCTTTGGTTTTGCACCAAATAGTGGTTATGGTTCTTCAGCCTCATTCGCCTACAACAATGCACCAAATGCGCCTTCATTGTTCGGGGCAAGAACTCCACGATAATTCTCACTTTGCAACAACTTCAACCTTCTCTTGGCTGCCTGCTCGTGTCTATGCTTCATTATGTGGATGACCTTTAGTACAGGCTCCACCTCAGCAGGACAGCCACTACTTAAACCATTCCACATAGGGATGCCCCTTAGCACAAGCATAAACCAGAAGCCTGGAAATGGGCTCAAGTACTTACCTTTAACCAGCTCACTGCTAGCAGCAGCAGCTCTGCCTTCCCATCTGACTGTTGGCAAACAATTTGGTTTGCCAGGCAGATGTGCCGCATCCTCGCCAGAACATGTGAGAGGGCTTGGTAAGTAGTTGTCCAGTTCTAGGTTTCTTGTTATGCTTGTGCACAGGGGCATCCCAATTTGGGTGCTAGAGGGGGTGATTGGGAGCAAACCACAAGTCATATTTGAGGAGATCTGCTTCAAAACACCTTTGCTCCCTGCCCCAAGGGCAATCCCAATTTGGGATGCCCATAAAAACGACCTTACCGCGGTCCGACAGCACATGCGTGATCACTAGTCCAATAAGAATAGTTTGTTAATGCAGCTGCATCCCCAGCAGTGGGCCTGTCTGAATGCCTGGAGGCAGGAGCGCGCCACAGCCCAAAGATGCGGGGGGTGCGACTGCTCGATATTTACATCGGTGAGTGGAGCCCGGAGGGTTTGTGGTGTTTCACACAGTGGGCATCCTGATTTGGAATGCTCCAAGGGAAGGCCAGCAGCCGTCCGGGAGTATTTTAGATTTTAGATTCCAGGGCCGACTCTATTATGTTTTGTTCCACTTTTAAGAGGAACAACAATGGTCCATTCCCTATCCCTAACTATAGATACCCTACTGTGTGAAACTCCCAGTGATCTCTGTGGATACTCCTGATCCCACTGCACATGTGCGGATGCATCCCTGCTCACTTCTGTCTGCCTTTTGTGAGTAGTAGCAGAGTAGCAGGCGGTGTGGCCAGTGACACGCGCCATTCATAAATCCTACCCCACCTTGGGGCAGATCTGGAATCTTGCCCAGTGACTTGAGCCTGCACTGCGGGATTGCCAGAAGGTAAGCCTTTAATGGTGATCTGTTGGGATACACAGAGGGGGGTATCCCAAATTAGGATGTTTCGCAGGCGAGAAACAACACTCTAGAGAGTGAACATTCCAGGTGTAGTTTTTAAAGTGGACCAAAATCCACGGCTATTGATTCTGCCTGATCCCAAACTCACCTACCCCCAGCGCGGCCTCTCCTCCAATCAGCACGCTCGGATCTGCTCATGTCAGCTAGTCTAATCCTTTGTCTAAGGTGAGCGGCTGTGAGCGCATTCCCCGCTACTCTCTAACACGGAGCGTTCACAAATGCCTGGTGTGGGCACGCGCCCTGCTAGAGGGATAGCGGGGATGCGGCCACACCGTTGGAACATGCGCTGCGGGATTGCCAGAAGGTAAGCCTTTAATGGTGATAGGTGCGGATATACAGGGTGGGGTATCCCAAATTAGGATGCTTTGCAGGCGAGAAACAACATTCTAGAGAGTGAACATTCCAGGTGTAGTTTTTAAAGTGGACCAAAATCCACTGCTATTGATTCCACCTGATTCCCTCCCCCGGACGTGTGAAACCCTGAGGTCGTCCGCTATACTCACCTTCTCCTCCGGTCTCATGGCGCAAACAGCAGACGCATCCCCGCTATCCCTTTAGCAGGGGGCGCATGTCTGCACCAGACATTTGTGAATGCTCCCAAGTTCGTGTCAGCGCAGTCGAGCGTGCTGAATGGACAGGAGGCCGCGCATGCGCCCCAGGACCTGGGGATGGTTAGTGGGAGTGGGCAACATCAGGGTGCCCCGGGGGCAAGGACCAAAATCCAGGATAGTGTTGTTTTGGTCCACTTTAAAGCCATCCAAGCCATTTGCATCTTATATGTTTCGGTCCCTGTCCCAGGGGCATTCTGATGTGGGATTCCTCCCTGTGTCAAGCCCCCCTATTGGATGGCTCTGCTTACCTCTTCCCCACTCCCACAACGCATGTGCGGGCTCTCCCCCAATCAGAACGCTGATTGGAAACAGAGCCCGGCGTGGAGGCTGATTCTCTACTAACGCCAGGTATCAGCAGATGAGCGTCTGTATAGCAGCGCTTAGAGCGACTAGTAGAGGCTGTAAGCAGGTATCGGGCGCTGTAACAGAGCGCCTTAGCAGCTGTAGTATTGATGAATCCTAGCCGGAATTGATGAATGCGATGTATGTTGGGCGCTCTAACACCAGTACAGCGCTGCAGCGAGCGAAAGGTAGTGCCAGCTCAGTGCGACCGACTCTCGGCGCTCCACACCATACTTATCAAAAAAGGACACACACACACAGCGTCGGCGCTCTAAATCTGGTCGCTATAGTATAGAGCCGCCGACGCTGTGTGATTAAAGTCTGTTTTTGAACACATATCCACATTGTGACATTAACACTTTAGTGCCAGACCTGTAATGACAATTCTGCCTAAAAATATATAAAAAAAAAAAAAAAAAGTCAAACACGCTGTTTAAACACAAGCAAAGGATAAGAAAAAAAGACTACTTATGTGCAAGATACTTCAAAAGAAAAAAGATACTGTGCAAATAGCAATTATACTGAGAAGCATGTGAAAACGCTGTGCGTGAATGCCTGCTCTAAAGCAGATCAAAGTCCACTGGCCTGGAGTACATAGTAATGCATTTATGATTAGAGGAAGGTATTACATCAACGTATTAGTAAGTCATCTCAAGCCAGAGGTCCCATCTCGCCCTGGTGAAGTGGATCTTCCACGCAACGCGTCGGCAGGCTGATTGTATGGGGGGCCCCTGGCTTGAGATGACTTACTAATACGGTGATGTAATACCTTCCTCTAATCATAAATGCATTACTATGTACTCCAGGCCAGTGGACTTTGATCTGCTTTAGAGCAGGCATTCACGCACAGCGTTTTCACATGCTTCTCAGTATAATTGCTATTTGCACAGTATCTTTTTTCTTTTGAAGTATCTTGCACATAAGTAGTCTTTTTTTCTCCTGTTAAACGTTTATCTGTATGCTCACCAGTTGCAGGTAAATGTAACAACATTTACCTGCTTACTACTACCACTGGCACTAAGGATTGTGATAGTTATTTTACATTTTTCTTTATAATATATATATTTAAAGCCTCTGTGTGGGAAACCCCCATTTTTGTTATTGTGTTTATGTATTTTAAATTGTTGATTGTCTTGTGTTTTTGTGTATATATTTTTTTTATGAGTCTCTTCAATACAAATAAAATTATATTCATTTTTAGCATATAGTTTCTTTGAATAAATTGTTGGCTGAGTGCGGACCATCTGAGGGCCTGTGGGGGGGGATTTCCAGAGCTCCCCCCAAATTGCATTTATCTAAGCCTTTGTCTAAGGTGAGCGGATCTGAGCGCTGGCGGCCGCATCCCCTGCTACTCTCTAACACGAAACATTCACAAATGCCCGGCGTGGGCACGCGTCCTGCTAGAGGGATAGCGGGGATGCGGCCCCTGCTCATGCATGCACCTGGGGGTTCATACAGACGGGCATTCCGATTTTGGATGCCAGGGGGAGGGAATCAATCTAGTAAACCCATGTAGATCAGCCCAGGAATCTATAAGGCCGATCTCCTGGGGTTTTGGTCCACTTTAATATGACAATACAAAGACACAGATTACAATCTAACACATACACACTGGTGCCACCCGCAGTTTAAATAATATGCAGGTCACCACTCAGCCTCCACCCAGGGCAGGCGTCCACACTGGGCGAATCGGGCAGGTGCTGGGGCCCCTGCACCTTGGGAGGGCCCACCTCAGTCCCTCTAAACCTAGAGCCGCCCCTGCCTATGGCAACATAACACTTAGGGGTTTATTCATCAAGGGATAGCGAACGGTGAACGCCGGGCACTGTACGCAATACCACATTTATCAAAGCGATTTCGGTGAGCGACTCTAACAGCGCCATGTAGCATCTGATTCATCATCACAGACGGCTCAGCATATAGCGCCGGCGCTCTGGCTTCACTACCTGTCGCTCTCCCATACATTTCACTTTTCTTCTCTTTAAACAGGGTTTTCTTTTAATAATTTTTTTTGTTTTGTATTAAATCATTGTGTGACCTCTCCTGGCCTATTTAAATACATTTTTGAAAACTTTTGGGATGTTTTATTTTTTTATACAGAATTGTCATTACAGGTCTGGCATTAAAGTGTTAATGTCACAATGTTACAACAATGTCATTCCATGTGTTTTCGCTTTGTTACTGGTGGATATGTGTTCAAAAACAGACTTTAATCACACAGCGTCTGTGCTACAGCGCCCAGATCCAGAGCGCCAGCGCTGTGTGAGGCTGTTGTTTTGATGAATATGGTCTGAGGCGCTCACACTGACCAGTCGCTACCGTTCGCTCCCATAAAGTGCTGTACTGGTGTTATAGTGACTCACACATCAAATTCATCAATGCCGGCCAGCGACTGAGGCGCTCTGTAATAGCGACTCACGGCTGATCAGATCGACCACTAGCAGTCGCTCTGTACAGACGCTCATCTGCCGTTACCTGGCGCTAGTAATGAATCAGCCTGTTGGGGGGTTTCAGAAACACTAAGGCCCTGTATTGCCAGATGAATGTCAGGTCCCAGTGCAAATGGTGTATTTATCAAGTCAAAAATCCGAGAATGCCTCTGATAGCGCCAGGTAGTGTCCCGTCTATCATCAACGCTGGCGATGGGATGAGTGCTGGAGTTTCCTACAGCGCCAGATAGGACCAGGCGCTGCACTGCGTGGCCTGATCCCATACATGTCAATGGGCTGGTTAGAATTATGTAGGCATTTTATAATAATTGTTTTCATTTTTGTGGGGGCTGGTGCATGTGCCACGGGAGCTGTTTGGGATTATTTTTGGATGTATTTTTAGCATGTACTTTTGTGTTGCGCTGTAAATTTGATTTGTGCAGGGCCGGATTATGAGAGGGGCGCGAGCCCCGGGGCCTCCACCACTTGCCCTGCAAAGGTGGCCTCCACCAACCTGATGATGATCTTGTCCAGGACGCTTTTCAGTCTTTGGTCTGACGGGCTGTGGGGCATAACAAAGCTATCGGGGGCAATGGGGTCCCCCCCACGTCTGGGCAGCCAAAGCCACCACAGGGCAGGACGGAGAGTCAGCAATACTACAGCGATGGGTGCGCGCAGAGCTGTCACACAATCTGAGGTTCCAGTAAGTAGTAAGTAAGTAGGAGGGGCCAGACAACCACCAATCAGTTAATTGGCTGAACTATTATTTTAAAGGAAAAAAATACTGTATCTGGAGCCTTCACCTACTGTATCTGGAGCCTTCACCAGATTTTTTCCACCACACTTAATCGGCCCTGGATTTGTGCCATGAGAAAGCTGTGTCTTATGTTCTTATGTCTTTCAAATGTCCCCAATGCAATTCCCATTAAAAAAAAAAATCTATGACCCTAAAAAATTAAAAATTGGGATTCCAACAGGCGCTGGGTGCCTTGAATCACATTTTTTGAGTGCCAACTTGCGGAGCTCCCAGCCGGCGCTTGGAGTCACTAGCGCATAGGCATATAAAAGCCATGCGCTGTGAACACTGCCTGGCCGGGAGCGCTACAGCTGATAGCGCCGACAGCTGGAAGCCGACGTTGCAGTGCGGGCGCTGCCGAGCATCTAGGACGAGGCGCTCAAGTGCTGCCCGCACCTTTTGTAATAAATTAGCCTCTAAATCGCACACAAGGAGATCGCCAGACACACGCTGTCATAGAACCGAGGGCAGCACTCAAACAAGGCAATGCATTCATAAAAGATTAGCATTGAGCTTATAGTGGACCAAAACCCACACCGATCAGCCCAGGAATCTATAAGATTTCCCCCCCCGGGGGCATCCAAAATCAGGATTCCCTGCTGTGTGAAACCCCCCAGGTCGCCCCATTCACTTACCTCGTTTCCTAACCAAC
Organism: Gastrophryne carolinensis; assembly: GCA_027917425.1. Classification (NCBI taxonomy): domain Eukaryota; kingdom Metazoa; phylum Chordata; class Amphibia; order Anura; family Microhylidae; genus Gastrophryne; species Gastrophryne carolinensis. The sequence continues at coordinate 41,726,572 of CM051238.1, forward strand.
GGTGCATGCGCAAGCAGCGGCCGCATCCCGATATCCCTCTAGCAGGGCACGTGCCTGCACCAGGTATTAGTGAATGGCCGGCGTGGGCACGCTCCCTGTTAGAGGGAAGTGGGGGATGCAGCCGTCAGCACGCTCAGAGACGCTGCTCTTGGACGCACAGTAGGACCAGGAAGAGGTGAGCTTCTTCAGGCGATCTGGGGCGATTTCACATACCCAATCAGGGTGCCCCGGGGGAAAGGACCAAAACCCAGGATAGCCCAAATCCTGGGTTTTGGTCCACTTTAAGGTTCAGCAATACAGCTGCTGCTGATAATACAAAGCAACAGTTTCCCAGCATAGTCCACAGAAGGCGACATATTCATTTTATATTTAATATATATCTATATAACTAAGCTACGCATCTAAAAATATACAGCAAATATATGAAATAATAAAGACAAATATGTGATGCATTTGCAGTTACAATAAAAAAAAAACTAATGGATAAAAGCAAAGATTAATGTTACATAAATATTTGGTGATTTTGCTATTAAAATAAACAATAGATATAAGCAAAGATCAGAGTTACTGTGTGATGTTATCTTGCTGGATGCGGCACATTGGAAATTCAGTCGCTGCCTTGTTGGAAATGGGTCATTTCATTCTATCTTTAAAGTGGAGCAAAACCCAGGATTTTCACTATCCTGGTGATTGGTTCTTGAGCGGGTTCTCGTCCAATCAGCGCTTTTGGGCACGCATACTAATGCACGACAGAATGCCGTTGTTTTGGACTGAGCGTCGCCCTAGGGATCGGTGACAGGTGCAGGCCAGCACAGGGCAAACCTGGGCAATTGCCAGGGCCCTGGCATCTTCAGGGGCCCACTCAGGCTTACACTTGGCCATGGTATTATTTTACAGCGGACCCGAACCACCGAATGCCAGGTACTGTGTGCAGACCTACTCTTGCTGGCCTGAGCAACAGGGGATGATCAGCAACAATGGAGGACATGGCAAGGAATGGAGGGCAATTGATGGAAGCTCAGAAGGTGGCGAAAAGCAGGTGACAACTGACAAGGACTGGAGGGTGATCAGCAGCAGGAGATAACCCATTTGTGGCAGCGGAGCTGAAGGGTGACATCATGTGACTCACTACTTTGGGGCCCACTAAGGCTCTCTTGCCCAAGGGCCCCCACAAACCTGAAGCCGGCCCTGGGCAGGTGCATCCCTGGTTTCCCTGCACAGTGCACACCCCCCGCACCTGGCCTATCTGAGCGTGCACAGCTGCAGGGATGCTGGGGATGCGGCCGCAGCCCGTGGACACGGTGAGGGACTGGAGGAAAGGTAAGGAGTTGCAGGCGATCTGGGAGGAGTTCACACAGTGGGGCATCCCAAATCAGAATGCCCCAGGGGGACCTAGTCAGCCGCCCCTGATTGAATGGTCTACTTTAAAGTGGAACAACCTCCAAGATTACTCCCCCCTCCTTCTCGACAGCTCCATACGTACTGCAACCTTGATCTTTGTCAAGACCTAGAGCCCGATTTATGTAGAGTGCCAGTCGGCATTATTCCGAGCGCCAACAAGAGCGCCTGGCACCGCTTGAAAGTATGAGATGGCACAGACAACATTTTGAGCATCAGATAAATTGGTGCTGTACCTTGTAAACTCCAATGATAAATGGACGCCACTGTTGAGCAGCTGTGTGGATTACCTTGGGCCCACCTAGAAAATTGGACTACAAGTTGGCACAGAGGGGTTGTGGGTCACATGGAGGAGTGTAAGGTCTGGAGAACGTCACAGGAGGTTCTAGGGTTGGCACAGAGGGGTTGTGGGTCACATGGAGGAGTGGAAGGTCTGGAGAATGTCACAGGAGGTTCTAGGGTTTGCACAGAGTAGTTGTGGGTAACATGGAGGAGTGGAAGGTCTGGAGAATGTCATAGGAGGTTCTAGGGTTGGCACAGAGGGGTTGTGGGTCACATGGAGGAGTGGAAGGTCTGGAGAATGTCACAGGAGGTTCTAGGGTTGGCACAGAGGGGTTGTGGGTCACATGGAGGAGTGGAAGGTCTGGAGAATGTCACAGGAGGTTCTAGGGTTTGCACAGAGTAGTTGTGGGTAACATGGAGGAGTGGAAGGTCTGGAGAATGTCACAGGAGGTTCTAGGGTTGGCACAGAGGGGTTGTGGGTCACATGGAGGAGTGGAAGGTCTGTAGAATGTCACAGGAGGTTCTAGGCTTGGCACAGAGGGGTTGTGGGTCACATGGAGAAATGGAAGGTCTGGAGAACGTCACAGGAGGTTCTAGGGTTGGCACAGAGGGGTTGTGGGTCACATGGAGGATTGGAAGGTCTGGGGAACGTCACAGGAGGTTCTAGGCTTGGCACAGAGGGGTTGTGGGTCACATGGAGGAATGGAAGGTCTGAAGAACATCACAGGAGGTTCTAGGGTTGGCACAGAGGAGTTGTGGGTCACATGGAGGAATGGAAGGTCTGGAGAACGTCACAGGAGGTTCTAGGCTTGGCACAGAGGGGTTCTAGGGTTGGCACAGAGGGGTTGTGGGTCACATGGAGCAATGGAAGGTCTGGAGAACATCACAGGAGGTTCTAGGGTTGGCATAGAGGGGTTGTGGGTCACATGGAAGAATGGAAGGTCTGGGGAATGTCACAGGAGGTTCTAGGGTTGGCACAGAGGGGTTGTGGGTCACATGGAGGAATGGAAGGTCTGGAGAACGTCACAGGAGGTTCTAGGCTTGGCACAGAGGGGTTGTGGGTCACATAGAGGAATGGAAGGTCTGGAGAACGTCACAGGAGGTTCTAGGGTTGGCACACAGGGGTTGTGGGTCACATGGAGGAATGGAAGGTCTGGAGAACGTCACAGGAGGTTCTAGGCTTGGCACAGAGGGGTTGTGGGTCACATGGAGGAATGGAAGGTCTGGAAAATGTCACAGGAGGTTCTAGGGTTGGCACACAGGGGTTGTGGGTCACATGGAGGAATGGAAGGTCTGGAGAACGTCACAGGAGGTTCTAGAGTTGGCACAGAGGGGTTGTGGGTCACATGGAGGAATGGAAGGTCTGGAGAACGTCACGGGAGGTTCTAGGCTTGGCACAGAGGGGTTGTGGGTCACATAGAGGAATGGAAGGTCTGAAGAACATCACAGGAGGTTCTAGGGTTGGCACAGAGGGGTTGTGGGTCACATGGAGGAGTGGAAGGTCTGGAGAATGTCACAGGAGGTTCTAGGGTTGGCACAGAGGGGTTGTGGGTCACATGGAGGATTGGAAGGTCTGGGGAACGTCACGGGAGGTTCTAGGCTTGGCACAGAGGGGTTGTGGGTCACATAGAGGAATGGAAGGTCTGAAGAACATCACAGGAGGTTCTAGGGTTGGCACATAGGGGTTGTGGGTCACATGGAAGAATGGAAGGTCTGGGGAATGTCACAGGAGGTTCTAGGGTTGGCACAGAGGGGTTGTGGGTCACATGGAGGAATGGAAGGTCTGGAGAACGTCACAGGAGGTTCTAGGGTTGGCACACAGGGGTTGTGGGTCACATGGAGGAATGGAAGGTCTGGAGAACGTCACAGGAGGTTCTAGGCTTGGCACAGAGGGGTTGTGGGTCACATGGAGGAATGGAAGGTCTGGAAAATGTCACAGGAGGTTCTAGGGTTGGCACACAGGGGTTGTGGGTCACATGGAGGAATGGAAGGTCTGGAGAACGTCACAGGAGGTTCTAGAGTTGGCACAGAGGGGTTGTGGGTCACATGGAGGAATGGAAGGTCTGGAGAACGTCACGGGAGGTTATAGGCTTGGCACAGAGGGGTTGTGGGTCACATAGAGGAATGGAAGGTCTGAAGAACATCACAGGAGGTTCTAGGGTTGGCACAGAGGGGTTGTGGGTCACATGGAGGAGTGGAAGGTCTGGAGAATGTCACAGGAGGTTCTAGGGTTGGCACAGAGGGGTTGTGGGTCACATGGAGGATTGGAAGGTCTGGGGAACGTCACGGGAGGTTCTAGGCTTGGCACAGAGGGGTTGTGGGTCACATAGAGGAATGGAAGGTCTGAAGAACATCACAGGAGGTTCTAGGGTTGGCACATAGGGGTTGTGGGTCACATGGAAGAATGGAAGGTCTGGGGAATGTCACAGGAGGTTCTAGGGTTGGCACAGAGGGGTTGTGGGTCACATGGAGGAATGGAAGGTCTGGAGAACGTCACAGGAGGTTCTAGAGTTGGCACAGAGGGGTTGTGGGTCACATAGAGGAATGGAAGGTCTGGAGAACGTCACAGGAGGTTCTAGGGTTGGCACAGAGGGGTTGTGGGTCACATGGAGGAATGGAAGCTCTGGAGAACGTCACAGGAGGTTCTAGGCTTGGCACAGAGGGGTTGTGGGTCACATGGAGTAATGGAAGGTCTGGAAAATGTCACAGGAGGTTCTAGGGTTGGCACACAGGGGTTGTGGGTCACATGGAGGAATGGAAGGTCTGGAGAACGCCACAGGAGGTTCTAGAGTTGGCACAGAGGGGTTGGGGCTCACATGGAGGAATGGAAGGTCTGGAGAACGTCACAGGAGATTCTAGGGTTGGCACAGAGGGGTTGTGGGTCACATAGAGGAATGGAAGGTCTGAAGAACATCACAGGAGGTTCTAGGGTTGGCACAGAGGGGTTGTGGGTCACATGGAGGAGTGGAAGGTCTGGAGAACGTCACAGGAGGTTCTAGGCTTGGCACAGAGGGGTTGTGGGCAAGGCACACAGGGGTTGTGTGTCTCTTGATGGTGCTGCATGTTAAAGAAGAACAACACCCAAGAATTTGACTTTCTTGGGCATTGTTCTTCTCTGGTGCTTAGTGTATACCCCAGGTGCGTACAACCTTTTCCTCTTTTCCGCGGTGCCTGTGGCCCGCTCAGCCAAACAGTGATTCTCGTTCAATTCCGATTTTCTTTTGCTGACATTTCTGAATTTGAATGGAGTGAACGCCGCCAGCTGGATCCCCCTTTAGCTGTGGGGTTATCCGCCATTGTGAAAGTCCAAGCAAGAGGTATGCTGGGGATGCAGCCACGGCACAGAGATGTGGTGAGCACTCGTGAAAGAGGTAAGAGGATCGGGAGATGTGAGGGTTACACTTTTCCATAACGATGTAGACCAACCCCCCCCCCCCCCCAACAGTCTTATTCGAGGGAGATGTTGCTCCTCTTTAAAGTGGACCAAAACCCTGGACTTTGACCATCCTGGGTTTTGGTACTTTCCCCGAGGGCATCCCGATTGGCGGTGCCCCGCTGTGTGAAACCCCCCAGATCGCTGCAGCCAACTCACCTCTTCCCGGTGCCATGGCGCGTCTAAGAACAGCGGCTGTGATGGCAGCATCCTCCGCTTCCCTCTAGCAGTGCACATGCCCGCGCCAGGCATTAGATGCGCCATGGGACCGGGAAGAGGTGAGTTGGCTGCGGTGATCAGGGTGCCCCCGGGGAAAGGACCAAAACCCAGGATAGTCAAAACTTTTGACTATCCTGGGTTTTGGTCCACTTTAAATATAGTTTGCACAATAGTAGCGGGTTACCGGGGAGCAGAGCCGGACTTAGGGTAAATGTCGCCCTGTGCAGGATATTAGGATGGTGCCCCCCAGAAACACACAAAATGGACAAAGAGCAACAGAGGAAACACAGAAAAGAGGGAGACAGAGACACGGGAGAAGATAAACAGAAAAAGAAAGACAGAACATAGGAGAGAAATAAGAGGAAACATGGAAAAGAGATGGAGAGAAGGAGAAAGAGAATAAATGAGGGAATATGCGTGGAATGGGAGGAATGGACAAAAACAAGAGCAGAGGAGTGAGAGAAAGTGAGAGAGTTGAATAGGGCTAAAAAAAAAGAGGGAACAATAAGGAATACAGGGAGAGAAAGACAGAGAGAGAAGGAAAGAAAGAGGAAGGAATAGAATGAGAGAGAGAAATACAGAGATGGAGAAAGAAGAAAAAGAGCATAGGAAAGAAAAAATAAGGAAAGGAAAGAAACAAAGATAAAGAGAGAGAAAGAAAAGGCAAGAAAGAAAGGGAGAGTGAAAAAGAAAACAAGAGTGTGAGAAAGAGAAAGAAAGAAATAAAGATAGCGAGAAAGTAAAGGATAAATGAGAGAGAAAGAAAGGGAGAGAGAAAGAAAGAAAAAAATAAGAAAAGAAACAAAGATAAAGAGAGAGAAGATAAGAGAGAAATAAGAGGAAACATGGAAAAGAGATGGAGAGAAGGAGAAATAGAGAGTATAAATGAGACAGTAAGTGTAAAATGGGAGGAATGGACAAAAACAAGAGTGGAGGAGAGAGAGAAAGTGAGAGAGTTGAATAGGGCTAGAAAAAGAGAGGGAACAGTTAGGAATACATGGAAAATAGACAGGAAAAAGGAAAGAGAGAGGAAGGAATAGAATGAGAGAGAGAGAGAAATACAGAAAGGGAGAAAGAAGGAAAGAGCATAGGAAAGAAAGAAAAAATAAGGAAAGGAGAGAAACAAAGGTAAAGAGAGAGCGAGAAAGAGAGAAAAAGCAAGAAAGAAAAAGAGCGAGAAAGAAAACAACAAAGTGTGAGAAAGAAAGAGAGCGAGAAAGAAAGAAAAAATAAGAAAAGAAACAGATAAAGAGAGAGAAGATAAGAGGGAGAAAGGAGAGAGAAAGACAGACGGAGAAAGAAAGAAGGAAAGAGAGAGAAAGAAAGAAAGAAAAGAAAGAAAGGAGGGAAGACAGGAGGGGACAAGAGAAAGATGAAGGGAATGGGGAACCAACATGAAATGGGGGGGGTAGGAAAGAGAGGAAGATGGAGGGATCATGAAATAAGAGAAGGAGAAAGGGAAATTCAAGAAGAAGGAACATGGAAAAAATACGGATTATAAATACATGTGGGAAAAGGAAAACAGAGAGATGAGGGAATTTTGAAAAGAAAGAGAGGCCTGCTAGTCTTGTTGAGGGCTCCTGGGAAAGCTCCCCGTGCTACCGCACACCTTGCACAGCCTAAAGCCCGGCCATTGCAGGTGAGTGCAGGGTGGGGGCGGCAGGTAGGTACAAGCTGTGGCTGAGCACTTACTGCCCACAGTACATTGGCTCCTCTGGGTCATGTGACATAGTGATGTAAGCAGCGGTATCACAACTTCTATATGGGGCCAACAGACAACCATCTTAAAATGACACAGGACCACGCCCCCCCGATATGAAAATAAAAAAACGACAGCAATATGTTTTCCTTCTACCCTCCATAGAACTGAGCGGGTGCTGTTACCCTAATGCTCTACCGCCTTCCCCAGCTATGAAAAATTTAGGAAGGGAGCGTGAGACTTTGAGGCCGATTCATTAATAGCGCCAGGTAGCGACAGATGAGCAACAGTAGCGTTATTTTCAGAGCGCCCGCTAGTATTCGCTGTGCTTGGCCGTTGTTCGGCTGTTGACAGCGACTCAGTCGGTGTGCGGTAATGTTGAATACGGGGTTAGGAGTCGCTGTTTGACAGGTTCCGCGCTGTATGGAAGCGCATGACAGCGAATGGCCATAGAGAACGGCTCCCAGCATATTCATTAACAAATCACGCTCAAAAAATTCTCGCGCTGTGAAATGCTTGTTTAAACCCCAGAGCGCTGGCGGCGATGGGTTAAAGTAGTTTTTTAACCCCCAAACAACCATATTTTTAGGAAAAAAAAACATGTTTTTCAAAACATTTTGTAATATGAATACATTAATATCAGACCTGTAATATCAATTCTGCACAAATTTTTATTTATTTATTTATTTTTTTTTTTTTACCTTAAAAAAAAAAATCTAACATGGCAGAAGTGGTCACAGAATTTTTGACATTTAAAAAAAAAAAAAAAAAAAAAAATTAATAGCAATTAATTATGAATATTTAAAGATTGTTCCATTGAAATGCATTGGAGAGCGCCAGGTAGCGAGAGGTCATACCTGTCGCTGTTCAAGGTCGCTCGCTGGCGCTGTGGGGTGAGGCTGGAATAATGATGAATGATTCGCTATATGGCGCTCTGTCAGTCGCTAAGCAGGATCGGCTTGATAAATGTGTGATTGCGGAGGGGAGCCGGCATTCTCGTGGCGGTGACCGTCATTACCGTTCGCTCACCATTCGCTACCTGGCGCTATCCCTTGTTAAATAAGGGCCTTTATGCTGCTGCTTCTCCAGATGTCCCCCCTGGGACCCTCTTATACCCCCCTCCCCGATATGTCACATCCTCCCCATTTCCCTCCCCATCCCACTTCTCTTCCCCACTTTAAACTCCATTCCAACCCCTGGTTGCCGCCCCTTAAAAAAAAACATGACTGTAAGCTCCCTGTGGAGCAATGCCTCGGCCTGCTGCCCTTTTGTGCCATTGTGGTAGGGGATAGCTGGGCCTTGTGGTGCTCCTGAAAAAAAAAAAAACTTTATGCAGCTTTTAGGTAATGCAAAGAAATTCCGTAGCTTGAGCCAAAACTAGATGATAAAACACATAACAAGGGGTTAATTGGAGTAAACAATGGCATGGTTGCACTAAATCAGAGAGCAATTATAGGAGATTGGTAAGCACATTCGATATGGATAATGTAAAGATAAGAAGTAAGTATAATAGGGTGCAATTAATAAATAGTGGGCAGTAGTTGCCCCGCTGACTCAGAGAACAAGTTTTTTAAAGTGGATCAAAACCCAGGATTTTGACTATCCTGGGTTTTGGTCCTTTACCCCGGGGCACCCTGATTGGGGGGGTGCCCCACTGTGTGAAACCCCCCCCCAGATTGCCGAGTGCAACTCACCTCTTCCAGGTCCTACGGCGCATGTGAGGCCGCTCGTTCAATCAGCGTGCTCGGAGTCGCTGATGTCATGTCGTCTAAGGCCAACGGCTCCGAACGCGCTGGCGGATGCGACCGCGGCTCGCACATGCGCTGTTGGGAAACAAGGTAAGTGTATGGGGCGACCTGGGGGGTTTCACACAGATTTTGGATGCCACGGGGGGGAATCGATCAGCCAGGCAATCTATAAGATTCCCAGGCCTATCGATCCCCCCCCCCCCCCCCCGTGCATCCAATATCCAGATGCCCCGCGCTGAGTTTTTGGTCCACTTTAATGCACACCAAAAGCCATTTAATTGATGCAAAAAGTAGATAGATTTAATTCAGTAAATCATGACACAATGCTAAGAAATAAGCGGACTGCCAGTACAGACCACACTTGCTCCTCTATATAGAATAGCCGCACTACAGTCAATATAATCAATCAAAACTTTATTCCAAAATGATATGTACATAGGCAAGTCCTGAAGTAGGAACATTAAAATCAATTAAAACTCATATGCGGATGTGTAGTGGTCCCAATTAGACTTATAACACCATCATTTTTTATATACAATAAATTATGCTGATACCATGTTTGCTGCTAAATGCCTCGGGGTCCCCCATACATAAAGTGCGATTAAGGAAGTTGCTAAATGTGCAAAGATAGACTATAGGGTTGATTCAGAGAGACATTAAAACACTTTTGTTTTTGTGCCGATCTGTTTTTTTTTTTTATTTTCCCGCTCTCGTATGAGTGTATGAGCGATTCTATGCATGCATTGCTATTCTTCTGTAAAGTCTTCGTACGTTCGTATGCCAACGAGAATGTCATTTTCCAGCTTTCTTTTTCCGTTTATGTTACTCATGTTACAATGTAGGCTTTCGTTTTTGCCCTTTTTCCACCGTCTCCTCCCACAAATCATTTACGTTTCCTATTAGATTCAGATTTCCTTTTTCTATAAATAATCGTCCAGACGAAAATCCTTACGACCTTACGCCTGCGCACTACAAACTTAACTCATTAATGTGCTCGCCTACATATTTGCTTCACTCACTTCTGCTACAATGCTTAGCTAAATCACTTCGCGCTCAGTATATTCTTCCATTTCCCAACCCTAAAACTTACCTAAATCACTTCGCGGTCTGGCGAATCTTCATATCTAAATTTTGTGTTTTGCATTCGTTTTGTGTTAACCAACCCTTAATGAATGTATTTAGAAAAGTAAATGACATGTTTTTTTTGTTTTGTTTTTTTTTACATCTTAAATGCCATTTTTCAAGTGCCTTTTTTAAAAAAAAAAACTTTTTTTGCAAAATTGTAAAACTTTGAATGTTTTTTTTTTTTTTTTTAAATAAAAATGTAATTTTTAAAAATTGAATTCTTCATCTGTGGTCCCCAATGAGTCGCGCAGCTCCTTCATCTCGCCCACCAACTGAAGGACCCTGACACTGTGGCACGTATGGTCCCTGTAAAAAAAAGAAAAAGAAATTATTTGTCGGCAAATACATGTTTACCAGCTGTGGATGGAATGTTTATTAGGTTGCAAGCTAACTCATGAGGCCATATATGTCATTATGATAAGGAATTAATAAAAGGAAGAGGCGCTCATATTCCTCCACAAATCCGCAAAACATGGTCAAAAGCAAGCAAGCCGAGTGCAAAATGGTCCCATAAGTGTATCGCAAATGAAACCGTTTTATAGGGCGGTGGTCCCTCAGCAATCAGCTCTCTGAATCAGACGCAAGTCCATACCAAAAACGTAAGTTATCTGAACAAACGCAAAATATCAGATTTTGATGGGAAAATGATCCGAACTAACGCAAATGATCCAATTTAGTTCCGTCCATCGAAAGCGCATATAAGCATTAGCGGGAACGAACATACGCATGGAAAAACGAACGTAAAAACCAAAAAAAAGGCCAAACAGACACAAAAACAGACATCTACGAAAGTCCTGACGTATCTGTCTCTGAATCAAGCAAAGTACCAACTTTGGCAGAACATACAAAATCAGGGATACCCTAACATGCCAATCGGAAGGCATTATATATGCATTGGAATGTAGCTGCTCAAAACAGTATATTGGAGAGACAAAAAATATAGCGAAAATAAGAGTACAAGAACATAAAACTAGCCAAAAGGGATCAAGCACTAGGAAAAACACTCCCCCCGGTAGCAGCTTATTTTCTTCAATATCTGAAAGTCCTCATGAAGAAGGAAAAATATCCAAAACCAACTATATACTTCAGGAGGGAGAACACGCTACATAGAGGGGTATATACACACATATATATATATACAAAATATTTACATAAGACATGAACATGCGGCACTGCACATCCAATGGACGGCAACCTGCTCTGAAGAAAGGGTTCTCCCCGAAACGTGCGTCAGCTCTACTTGGAAACGCTTCTTTGGCCAGCATTGGACTTTCTTCCCCTTGGACTCACGGTAATCTGCCGTGTGCCTCCAGCATTTGCTCACCATGTATCCCATTATTATTATTAATATTGTTTATTTATATAGCACCATCATCTTCCGTAGCGCTTTACAAGGTATCCCATGCCAAGGCTTTATGCTCACATTAGCACCCATGATACCATAGGAGTAGCTAGGCTTTCTGGCACCCGGAGCAAACATTCAAAATGGTGTTCCCTACCTGTGCTCAGACGCCCACCTGACCTGCTGCACCCAGGGCACGTGCCTCCCTGCTCCCCCCTATATACCCCCCTGAATGATACCATGATTAACACTCTATATTGGGCTACCAACCTGGTTTCTATATATTCTCTGAAGACAGTCAGCTCCACAACCATTAACCCCTACATTGCCCCACCCCACAGTGTGACCTGACCAGGAATAATGAGTTCTTGTACAGTCTGTTCATATCTTATGGAAATACTTTGTATATATATATATATATTTACCCCTCTATGTAACGTGTTCCCCCTCCTGAAGTATATAGTTGGTTTTGGATATGTTTCCTTTTTTATGAGGACTTTCAGTGCTGTGTGTGACATATAGGGGATTATTCATCAAGGGATAGAGCCAGGTAGCGCCTCGTAGCGGCAGGCAGCGTCTGGTGAACACTGGGCGCTGTACGCAATACCGCATTTATGAAGGCGATTCTGGTGAGCGACTCTAACAGCGGCATGTAGCGTCCAATTCATCATTACAGGCAGCTCAGCGTATAGTTCCGGCGCTCTAACTTCCAGAGCGTCAGGTATTACTTGTCGCTACCTGACGCTCTCCCATACATTTCAATGGAAGTTCCTTTTCTTCTGTTTAAAAAGGTATTTTTTTTCTCAAATAATTGTGTGATGTCTCCTGGCCTAGAAAAAAGTCATTTTTGAAAACTTTTTAGATTTTTTATATTTTTATGCAGAATTGTCATTACAGGTCTGGCATTAAAATATTAATGTCACAATGTTACAACAATGTCATTCCATGTGTTTTCGCTTTGTTCCTGGTGGATATGTGTTCAAAAACAGACTTTAATCACACAGCGTCTGGCGCTCTATGCTATAGCGACCAGATCCAGAGCGCCGACGCTGTGTGTGTCTGTTTTTTTGTGGAATATGATGAGTCGCTGAGAGTCGGTCGCACTGAGCTGGCGCTACCTTTCGCTCCCTGCAGCGCTGTACTGGTGTTAGAACGCCCAACATACATCAATGCCGGCTAGGTTACTACAGCGACTGAGGCGCTCTGTTACAGCGCCCGATAGCCGATCACAGCGTATACTAGAGGTCGCTCTAAGCACTGCTATACAGATGCTCATCTGCCGATACCTGGCGCTAGTAATGAATCAGCCTGCCCCTCCTCATATGTGTTATGATTTACTGAATTAAATCTATCTACTATTTGCATTGATTAAGTGGCTTTTGGTGTGCATTAAAAAACCTGTCCTCTGCACTAAATCAGAATGAATTTTGTGAGGAATTGTAAAAAATGCTGATCCCTGCTTCTATTCCTCTGCGTGTATTTTATCTGCGCCATTGCGGTTGCTCGAAAATACACGTACTATGGAGCCGAGTTTGTTTTCCTTTCCTTCTGAGCACAGAATGTAGAGCAGGAGGAGACGCCCGCCCCGCCTTATCTACTTGCAACAACAACTCTCTACACAACAACTACTCTCACAACAATGGCTTCTTTCAGTCTGATCGAGGAGCTGAACTGTTCCATCTGCCTGGACATTTATACCGATCCCGTCACATTGACCTGCGGCCATATTTTCTGTCAAGGGTGCATAGCTAAGGTGCTGGACGTCCAGGAGCAGTCTAATGCCTATTTCTGCCCTGAATGCAGACAAGAGTTTAGCCAGCGTCCATTGCTGGAGAAGAACAGGAAACTCTGCAGCATAGTTGAGGTCTTCTTGACAAGCGGCCTTTCTTCTGGAGACCTCTCGACCAAAGCTACTGCTCCCTCAGACAACACCAAGTGTGCCATCCACAATGAGGTTCTGCAGTATTTCTGCTTGGACGACGAGCTCTGCGTCTGTGAAAGCTGCTGCTTCAGTGGAAGCCATGGAGGACACCAGGTGGGACTTCTTCAGGAAGCTTTTGAAATAAAAAGGGCAGATTTAACGAGTGCTTGGCAGATCCTGACCACCAACAAATCCAAGAGCGAACAAGCAGCTCGGGATCTGAGGCAATGCCTGAGAGAAGCAAAAGTAAAGGCATCGGCTGAAAAAATGATGGTCACCCAAGTGTTAGGAGACATCAGGAGGCAGCTAGATGACCTGGAGAAAAGGGGTTTGGAGGAGATCTCCAGGAGAGAAGAGCAAGAAGTACAATCAATTTCTGATTCGATCCATCAGCTTGATCTAGAAATAGCAACGTTTTCCCAACAAATACGTGACTGTGAGATGATTTTTAAAGTAAGTGATCCTCTGGCTTTCTTACAGGAATCAACAAGTACAAAGTTGTGTGACAAGACTGTGGTTGACGATAAACATGTCCACGCAACAGAGGAAACAAAAAGGGTTTCGATCTTCAAGACTTTGCTCACAGGGTTAGAAGATATTATGGCCGCGGCAAAGGTGGGTTTGTGGGAGGGGTCTGATGACATAGTGGAGGAACAATTAATAGACAGGTCTAAAGCCTTGTCCCTGGAGTCCTCAGTTTCGACTAATCTGAAGGCTGGTGGGGTTCACTATAGTGGGGAACCTGACGTAAAACCTCCCGGAGAAGACTGGAAATTGGCGTTAGAAGCTCCTAAGCTACCAGAGCCTCATCTCATCTTTGGGAATCCATATTCTGTGTCCACCATGGAAGAGAAAAGTTAGCTTAGCAAGTTTCCAGATGTCACCCTACCCAAGTGGTTGGACTGGTTAAAGGAATAGTGCATGGAGGATATTGTGTTGTTTTGTTGTGTTGTGTCTTCCTCTGTTCTGAACAGAATAGTCACATTTATGGGAATATTCTGGTTCAGCACCCAAATACTATTCAATCTGTGGAGGTAAATTCTGGGTGTGGTTTCTGCTCTCTGGAGGTCCCCCTTAGCAGTGGCATGACTAAATGGGAAAGGGCCCCGGTGCCAACATTGAATGAGGCCCAATCATGGCTCATACAATAACCCTTTTTCTGTCCTTTTGACTAAATTTGATACTAGACAACTGAAGACTGAAACAGCAGAGACAATGATCCTTATGTTTTTTTTCTGTACATGATGCAAATAGAGCACAAACATAAAAAAGGTGGAAAAACAACAATGATGAGGCCCCCTGACCTTATGGGCCTAGGTGTGACTTCTGCACCTCCTTTAGTTACGCCCCTGCCCCTTAGCCAAATAGTTAAGAGCAGAGGTCTCAGCCAGAGGTAGGTGTACCAATGGTGGTACATTAGATCCTTTCAGGTAGTACTCAGTGGGGCTGCAGGCTGACCTGTACCCCAACCTGATCTGCTGCCATCTATACTATACCCAACCTGATTGGTTCTGTAAGTATAACTGCTCCAAAAGGTGCTGATATTTATGTGTATTTTGTGCATTTGATCATAAATGGTAGTTTTCTGTGATCCTAACATAGTTTTAGGTGATGACAACTCATCTGTTCCACCCAGGTATTACTTAAAGCATACCTACCAACTTTTCAGGGTGGGAAAGAGGGACATTTGTTAAATTAAGCCACATCCCCTTATTGCTTGATGGATAGGAAATCATTTTTTAAAACAATATAAACACTTTAAATAGGTAAAATAATCATTTATTGATGTAGATCTGCATGTTACACCTCAATGAAGGACATAGAATAACAAGGAGGGACAGGGGGACATGGACATGGAGACAGTCCCTCCAAATTAGGGACACTTGGGAGATATGGTTAAAGAGTAACAAAACATAATCACTATCCTGGGTTTTGTTCCTGCTGCCTGATTTAGGATTCCCTCTGTGTGTATCCCCTGGAGCGCCCCAAAACTCCCCTTTTTCTTGTTCCTCGGGCGCATGTGTGCAGCACATTCCATTCAGCGCAGGCAAGAAAGCTGAATGGAGCACGCACCCACAACCACATCCCTGCTCACCTTTTGCTGTTGCCCACGCCTGCCATTCACAAAGGTGTAGGGGGATGCAGCACACGGGGTCACTGGCAAGGTGATGTGGGCATCCCTGGGGTCTCACACAGGAGAGCATCCCAATTTGAGATGCCCCATAAATAGGGTGACCACTGGTCTTAGCGTCTTATAGACTCTAGGGACATGGTTGCTCTTCTTTCAGGTTTTAGAACAGATTATATACCGTATTTGCCGGCGTATAAGACGACTGGGCGTATAAGACGACCCCCCCAACATTTCCACTCAAAATATAGAGTTTGTTATATACTCACCGTATAAGACTACTCCCTCTTCCGCACACCAAATAAAATGTAAAAGAACATCAGATTTTATTTCAACATGTTAATTCCCTTCCCCAGAGTCCCTGGGTGGCTTCTTACAGTCATACTTTCTGGCTTCTTACAGGCATGGGGCATCCCTCAATACAGGCATGGGGGCATCCCTCAGTACAGGCATGGGGGCATCCCTCAGTACAGGCATAGGGACATCCCTCAGTACAGGCATGGGGGCATCCCTCAGTACAGGCATGGGGGCATCCCTCAGTACAGGCATGGGGGCATCCCTCAGTACAGCCAGCGAGTGGCCCCACTCCCTCCTCCCCCCGCCCCGCCGATCACACACCCACACACTTACCGATGGTCGGAGGGCCGGTCTAGCCGTCCCTGTCGCCGCCGCCACTGCCGCCGCTCTCATACACACACATTCATGCTTACCGGCACTTCCTGGCTGTTGCGCGCTGGTCGTCGGTGGGCGTGCCCCAGATGGCCGGCGTCCATTGTTTTCATTGGACGGCGGCCATCTGGGACACGCCCACCGACGACCAGCGCGCAACAGCCAGGAAGTGAAGTAAGCATGAATGTGTGTGTGTTAGTGTGTATGAGAGCAGCGGCGACAGGAACAGCAGGGACGGGCAGGCCAGACAGCCGCAAAGGCCACCCCTCACCCTCTAGCGTCGTTTTCAGGTTTGCGGCCTTCCCTGGCGCTGGCCTACTGGGATATTGCCTGGTACGCCCTATGGCCAGTCCACCCCTGGACCCAGGTGCACCCGGCGTATAAGACGACCCCCCCACTGGGAGGCATGTTTTACAGGGGGAAAAAGTCGTCTTATACGCCGGCAAATACGGTATATAGTTATACAGGGGTTCAAAAGTAGGTAAGTAGGTAGGTAGTTTCAGTAGTTTGTTGTTTTAATTAGCCACACTGGTTATCTGAAAAAATATATAAAAGACTCCTGGGCCGTCAGAGTTCCTGTCTTTGGGGCTTCCTGATCGGGATTGAAAAAAAATTGAATAAAAATAATCATGGTTGTAAAAAAAATCAGAAAAAAACATAAGAATATCACTGTTACTGAATCACCAGCTTGGAAGACAATGAAAGTCAATAGCACTTTTTTACAGAAGTAAAAAAATACCATTGACTTTCATTGTCCTCCTAGCTGGTGATTCAGTAACAGTAACATTATTGTTGAGAATATAGATACAAAACGTCACTGGTGAATATTTTTGGGCAGCAGCATCCCCAGCATTCCTCCGGATGCTGCGCGCTCCTGCACCATCAGAATGGCGGGGTGGTTAGGCACAGCCATAGATTAGCTCCCCTGTAATTTAACGTTCTATGTGGCTCATTAAAGATTCCAGGGCCACCCGAGTCCCACTCGTTGGGGAATCATGTATTGGGATGCCCCAGGTTGCCTGTTCCGCTTACCTGCCCCCAGAGCCCTCGCCACATCTCAGCGCCATGGCCGCATCCCTGATCACCTCTAGCTGTGCTCGTACCTGCGCCAGGTCACATGGGCACAACCACAGCTAGAAACTGAGCGGGAAAGCGGCTGATGGCGGACTCAGCTCCACTCGCCTTCCTTTGGCCTTTGCCGCTAGCAGTGCCGAAAGGTGGTAAGCAAAATCGAGCGCGCTGATTGGCTGAGTGGGTCACTCAGCCAATTAGCTTGCTCGGTTTTGAATGCGCCTGCGCTGTGGAAACGCCAGGAAGCGTTTTTACAGGAAACTGATGATACACATAGCGGAGCATCCCAAATCAGGATGCCCCACCTGAGAGGAACAATACTCAGGAGTGAAATTCATGGTTGTTGAGCCTCTTTATTATGAATGGCACAGAATGCTGATTGGAGGAGAGCGCGCACATGCGCCATGGGATCTCTGGGTAGGTAGAAATAGCGGGGCTTTCACACAACAGCCTTCCAACATCGGAATGCCCCTGGGGCGATGAATAAATCCCAGGGAGGGTAAAAATGTTTAGGTTTTGTTGCTCTTTAAACCGGACCTTCACCCTAAAAAGGGGCCTATCTTATATATTTTCCCCCGACGTGTACATACAGATTGCTCACATTATTCCGGACCTTCACCCTGAATAAGAGCCTATCTTATATGTTTCCCCCACCCTGTACATACAGATTGCTCACATTAATCCGGACCTTCACCCTGAATAAGAACATATATGTTTCCCCCGCCCTGTACATACAGATTGCTCACATTAATCCGGACCTTCACCCTGAATAAGAGCTTATCTTGTGTGTTTTCCCCACCCTGTACATACAGATTGCTCACATTAATCCGGACCTTCACCCTGAATAAGAGCATATCTTATATGTTTCCCACACCCTGTACATACAGATTGCTCACATTAATCCGGACCTTCACCCTGAATAAGAGCCTATGTTATATGTTTCCCACACCCGGTACATACAGATTGCCCACAATAAAAATCATCCTACCTGCATCTACTGCATTTTCTGAGCTTTTAAACATCTAAGATGGCAGTCCAGGCAGGCCCTGCTTGCAGACAGGAAGCGTCTTCTGACTGTGTCGCTCTGCATTCTGGGATTGCTGACCTTTTCCTGACCCCATCTCTGCTCTGTCTGGGCAAAGCACAGCTATAACCCACCCCCCTGCACCCCCCCCCTCATCTTTCCTCAGTAAATGATACTTCTGAGGCAAGATCACGGCGCCCGTATCCTAGAGTCCTGAACAGAGTGGCAGCCCAGTGGGGGAAAGAATAATAAATGACTAAAAACTAAAAAAGTTTGTTCTTTTCATTAAATGATGCTGAATGTCCAGTTTAAGGCTCATGCCAAGGAAACATTTAAAGTGGACCAAAGCCCAGGATTTTAACTATACTGGGTTTTGGTCCTTGCCCCCCGGGCACCCCAATGGGGTGTGCCCCGCTGTGTGAGACCCTCCAGGTCACCTATCTGATTTACCCATCTCTGGTCCTACAGTGCATGCGCAGCCTCTCATCCAGTCAGCGCGCTCGGATCCGCGCCCGTCCCCTTCGTCTAACCTATCGTCTAAGGGAGTGGATCCGAGTGCGCTGGCGGCCACATCTCCTGCTTCCCTCTAACAGGGAGTGTGCCCATGCCGGCCATTCACAAATGCCAGTCACAGGCACACGCCCTGCTAAAGGGATGGAGGGGATGCGTCCGCTGCTTGTGCTTGCGTCATTGGGCTGGGGAAGAAGGTTTCAGGGCAGCCTGGGGGGGTTTCACACTGTGGGGCATCACGATTCTGGATGCCCCAGGGGGAGGGAATCAAGCGGCCCTTGAATCTTATAGACTCCAGGGCTGTTGGAACCCTATAAGATCACCGTGTATAACATAGCTGTCAATCTCATGGTGCTGGGGTGGTCCATGCTGTACCTCTAGGTGGGGCGCATACCTGTGCCAGCCATTTTGGCCGCCCACCCGCAGCTGCTCCATGGGACAGCAACAAAGGTGAGTTGTCCTGGCGATCCATGGGGAACCACATAGCGGGCATCCAAAACTGGGACTGGCCCGGCCAGAGGGGAACATACCCCGGGATCTTCACTTTCCTGGCTGCTGTTCCTCTCAGACGGGGCATCCCGAATTATGTGTATCCCCATAGATTTCCAAGATAACTCACCTTTCCTGTGTTCCCATGACACAGACGCAGGCCGCTCAGCCAATCCGTGTGCTCAGCTCCTTTCAGCTCTGCTGGACTGTGGCTTCCCCTCTCACCTCTAGCTGGGCGACATACCAAAGACTCTAGGGCTAGGCTGTGCCAAAAGGCGACTAGAAAATCCACTTAAAGCAGACCAAAACCGATCGAACTTGGATATTTTCGCTTTTCGAATTTTCCTGAAACACTGATTTATTTGTTGTCCGTTGGTGTAAGATGGCAGGTGATCAGTCATTGCATAGGTGTGACAATGAATGGAGGAGGCGGAGCTTTACAGCTAAAACAAGCTGAATTATCTGGGATTAGAGTGAAGCACGAGCAGTGAAAATTGGCAAAAGGTAATCCTCATTGGGGGAGCAATTCAAGAGATGCTAGTTAAAGCGGTCCTTCACTCTGAATAAGAGTCTATCTTATATGTTTCCCACACCCTGTACATACAGATTGCTCACATTCAGAATCATCCTACCTGCATCTTCTGCATGTTATGAGCCTTTAAACATCCAAGATGGCGGCTCATCAGGAACATCAGGCAACCTGCAAACAGGAAGTGCCTTCTGACTGCTGCTCTGCATTCTGGGATTGCTGACCTTTTCCTGACCCCAGCTCTGCTCTGTCTGAGCAAAGCACAGCTATAACCCACCCCCTGTACTTTATCCTACTCTCCTCTCCTCAGTATGTGTGATGCTTCTGAGTCAAGATGGCCGCGCCCATATCCTAGAGTCCTGAACAGAGTTGCAGCCCAGTGGGGGAAAGAATAATAAGTAGGTGACTAAAAACTTAAAATATATTAATAGTATATGCTGGGGAATTGTTTTATAAGGGTTTGGGCTTTTCAATAAATCATGCTGAAGGTCCGGTTTAAAAGTTTGGGTTTTGGTCTGCTTTAACTGACCACTGTAACCACAATGGCGATCATCCGCCTGCAGATTTATGAATGGCTTCCAGGTTCCGGCTGGCTGATGGGTGTGGCCTCTGTACCTCCGGCTCCCATTGAAAACAATAAGGAGTCTCTGTACACAGAAGTTACTGGTGTATGGAGGCCACTCCAACCTACGGGAATCAGGAAGCACTGCCCGGCTTCATAAACTAGAGCAGCAGGAGGATGATCAGCCACGTGGGAGTGGTGTCGAGTTTAGCCGATCTTCTGGTTTCCTCTGTTCTGTCCAGCCATAGAGTTTTTGAAAAAGTCAAGAAAGTTAACTTTTCCTTTAAATTTCCAGATTCAATTGAAACATTTGAATCACACAAAGTGAAAGGGATTGTACACAGGAGCGTAAAGATTTTTATATGGTGACATGCTGCCACCTGGTGTATCATATAGAAAATGACAAAAACATAAAAGTGGCGTGAAAGTTTTTAAAGAGGACCAAAACCCACGACGATCAGCCCAGATAAGATAAGATTCCCGGGCCCGGGCCTATAAACTCCCTCCCCCTGGGCCATCCAAAATCAGGCTGGCCCGCTGTGTGAAACCCCCCAGGTCACCCCATACACTTACCTTCTCTCCCAGTCCAGTGGCCCATGCTGCGGCTGCATCCCCGCTATACCTCTAGCAGGGCACGTGTCTGCGACAGGCATTTGTGAATGTCCGTCAGTGTGCTCGGAGCTGCTCGCCTTAGACGAGAGCGCTGATTGGACGAGTGGCCACGCATGTGCCGTTGGCAGGTGAGTTGGCTTCAGTGACCTGGGGGGTTTCACATAGTAGGGCATCCCCTATCAATGATGGGTGCAAGGACCAAAACCCGGGATAGTCAAAATTCTGGGTTTTGGTTCAATTTAAGTGGAACAAAACCCACCAGCTGGCTTTCGCCTGGGGGATTCGGGATTCCGCTCTGCGGCAGGGCACCAGTAATAACTCACCTTGCCCCGCTCCAACGTCACATGCACAAGCTCTCTACCAATTCACAAAATGGCAGGTCCATACCACCGGAGATACGGGGGATGCATCAGACACCAAACAAGGTTGTTGGGTCTTAAAGGGACTGTTGAGGCAAGGGAATAACGGGCAGGCTGATTCATCATTAGCGGCAGGTAGCGACAGATCAGCGTCTGTAGCAGGCATTTTCAGAGTGCCCGCTAGTAGTCGCTTTGCTCAGCCGTGGGTCGCTACTTTATAGAGACTCAGTCGCTGTTCAGTAATGTTGAATACATTGTGAGGAGTCACTATTTGACCAGTACAGCACTGTATGGGAGCGCATGTTAGCGACTGCTCATAGCGACCGACTCACACCATATTCAGCAAAAAAACAGCCTCACAAATCTCTGGCGCTGAAAAATACTTGTTTGAAGCCCAGAGCGCAGGAGGCGGTGTGTTTAAAGTCTGTTTTCAAACATCTATCCACTAGTAACAAAGCGAAAACATATGGAATTACATTGTAACATGAACACTTTAATGGCAGACCTGTAATGTCATTTCTGAGAAAATATATAAAAAATGAAACATTTATGAAAAAAATGCTTTTTCAATGTCAGAAGAGGTCACAGAATTATTTGTGATTTTCTGGAAAAAAAAAAAAAAAACCCTGTTTAAAGAGAAGAAAAGGTTCATCCATTGAAATGTATGGGAGAGCGACAGGTAGCGAGAGGTCATACCTGGCGCTGTGCAAGGCTAAACGCCGGCGCTGTTCGCTGAGGCTGTGAAAATGATGAATCAGACTCTACATGGCGCTATCCCAGTCGCTAAACAGATTCTGCTTGATAAATGTGTAATTGCGTGCCGTGTCCGGCGTTCACCAGTCGCTACCTCTCATTAACCAGCCACTACCTGACGCTATCCCTTCTTAAATAAGGACCTAAGTGTGCTAACTTGTTATATCAAGTTTATGTTGGGGGCTGTGTAAACTTTCCTTTTATTCAGTGAGAATATCCTCCCAGCCCCTGACCACACTATTCAGGGGACACTGAACGTCTCTCACTGAAACACCTGAAGACAAAGGCATTTCAGTTAATCACACTAATCCACTAATCCTAAAACACTAATCTAAGTCCCAATCACTAATATCACCAATAACATAATAATAACCTTGTATATAATAATAACCTTATACATAATATAATATATAATAATGATATATAATAATATATAAATAATATATATAATAACAAATAATAATAATATAATAAATATATATAATAACCTTGTAAATAGAACCTAGCATACTAACATTATAGCATAGTAAATGCACTAATCTAAGTCCCAATCAATAAGTCCTAATCACTAATACACTAATGTAGGTAAACGCCTGAAGACAAAGGCATTTCAGTGAATGACTCAGGGCGGTCAGACCTTCTTGGCTTTAACAGGGTAAATGGCAGCCAATGATTGATTATAAACACAGCCTCTGAAAGAAACATGAGATAACCAGTTAGCACCCTTAGTTAACCCATTACTGGGAATGTCCCTTTAAAGAGGAACTCCCCTCCCCCACATCGGCCCCTACTTATCTAATGGACATCACCACTACGGCGACGTCTGGCTGCTTCAGCGCCCGATCCTCACCCCCACCGCCAGCTTAGCCGTATGTAAATGACAGCACGTCTTTAGCCAGCCTCTTCAAAGTCCTGCCTCACTCAACGAAGTCTTGCGGGGTTTCGGGCGGCTTCTTTGCATCCCATTCATGGGCACTGCACAAGCGTGAGATCGGGGGCCGTGCGCAGTGTCTGATGGGATGCAAGATGGCGTCGCCTGTTGGAAGGTCGCCGGAATCCGAGGGCCCCAGAAGATGGACCCCCCCCCGGGCAGGTGAGTAGACGCTACCCAAAGGTAAAACCAGAGGGAGGGGAAGCAAATCGGTGAGGCTTGGGGGGTGTTTTAACCTCCTCCGATGTCCCTCTTTAAAGCAAAACTACAGTAAAAAATGACTATAGTTCCGCATTACTAGTTAGCAGTGGGGCAGCAGGACCCCGGGGTGCCCCACTGCACATTGCTGCTGTGAAAATAAGAAACCAGGCGCCCAGGATCTCACTGCATCCGGGGCTTTTCTGCCGGCGGCCATGGCGCAGCCTAGCCTCGAGGCCAGTGCTGATAGGCTCGCCCTCTGGCCGTGCTGATGGTATGCTGATGGTGACGCTCCCATGTGACCGCGAGCAGCCTATCAACCTACTGGCTTCTTTTTTTCTTTTTGTCACTGTTTCTCAACCTGCGGTATGTGTAATCTAGGAAGTGAGTAGTGATATTCAGGGATGCACCTAGAGGAGGGCTGAAGGGTCTGGTACAATTTCTCTTGCCGCTAGGGGGTACTTGGAGTAAAAAGGTTGAAGACCACTGTTCTAGATTTTATCTACCGAAGCCTGAGGAGTTTTTGGAATAACCTCGCCAGGGGGAGCAGGAGAAGGCGGACCGGGATTCGGGTGACCAACACAAGCTGCTGGAGGAGGTGGAGCTACAGATCAATGATCTCCTTTAGAAGAATTTGTCTTGAGGTGAAACACAACATCTGAATATTGGAAATGACAGGACTCATGAAGGAGAAAACACACAAGGAGTTTTTCTTTACTTCTGTTGTATAGCTGAGTGGTTTATCTTGCCTGAGGAAGCATCTAGTGAAACGCGTTTGGAGAACTCAGAATTTACTCTCGGCCAGAAGCATCTTGGTCCCGTGCAGGATCCAATAATTTTGATTTTGTGAACTAAATGTACCCCTCATGATGTAATGTGCATATATTTTTGGGAAAGTATATATATATATATATATATATATATATATATATATATATACATACATACACACACACACACACACATTAAAGTAAAATGCATGAGGAAAGAAACTAGCTGTGTGTAAAACTTTATTAATACATAGAAGTAGTAGAAGCCTGAGTGAGAGGGGAGGATGGAATCATATGGGTGGATCCAGGACCGTATTTGGTGTTCATGGCGCCCTAGGCACTTTAAATGTTTGAGCCCCCTTTTTTAAGTTAGGTCACGGTCCATAGAAAAAAAAAAAGTGTGTAGGGGAAGAGTGCAATGGCATACGTCCCAAGTGTCCCTGATATGGAGGGACTGTCCCTCTTTTGAGCCTGTTTCTTGTTGTTCTCATTTGTCCCTCTTTGAGGTATAACATGCAGATATGCAGCAATAAATTATTCATTTTCCTATTCAAAGTGTTTCTATTGTTGTAACTGTTACATCCTATATCCTATCCCTCCCTCAATGAGGGGGCGTGGCCTAATTTACAAACTGTCCCTCTTTCCCACCCTGAAAATTTGCGAGGCATGCAAGATGCAGAGTATGTGTGTGGAGGAGGGAAACGGCACAAAGTGGGAAACGCAGGGAGGCAGGCAAACATGTTTCATCTTTTACTGCATTCTGACATTCAGGAGTCAAATGACCAAAGCAGTGGAGGGGAAATGCTCTGGCCTGTGTTCAACCCATTGCACCCCCCCTTCACACAAATACACTCTGCATCCTTCTGTGGCTGGGGGGTGCTTGTTAGGAGGCATTAATGTTCAGGATAACTTACTACTACTTGTTCAGGATATGAGAATTGTAATTTTTTTTTTTACTGCAGTAGTAAGGCCAGCGCCCTCCCCCCTTCCAGGTTGCCACCCTAGGCACGTGCCTAGGGTTGCCTAATGGTAAATACAGCCCTAGGTAGATCCCACCTAAACGTTTGTTGTTAGAACAACCTAAGAAATATTTTGGATCATTGTTTTGCTGTAACAAACCTCTAACCAACTAGGTGTACACCAGAGGATATTGTATGGCCCATCTAAATGCTGTGGCATCCCTTTTTGTCCAAGGTACTTGTAGAAGTTTTCAACTCTGGATCCACCAAAAAAACCCAGACCACCACACTTCCTTCTCCATGTTTGAGAGTTGGCGTCACACACTGAGGAACCAACTACTGGACAGTTTAGAAAAACTCTGAGTGATGTACCAAAGCGGTCACATTTTGATTAATCAGTCCATAAGTAGTCCACTGGACCTCCAGTCAAAAGGAAGTTTAGTAAATTTCTTTCCTCAACAGCCCCCCCCCCCTCAATGATCAGTGTTATGAGCTGTTTGAGAAGTCTTAACCCTATGCATATATTGTGGAATAGCATGAAGATTCTGCGCTCCTGAACTACACGGGAGCGACCATCTTGCCACAACTGACAGTCCTGCTTACACATAAGCAATTCACACCAAAATTAGACAGGGAAGCTTGTCTATCATTCTACACACACACTGAATAAACAGCTGCTGGAGGAATTCTCTGTGTGAGGGGGAAGCTGTTACATTGTGGGTCATGCTAAACATTTAGTGAAGCAAGTGTAACTCTCACATTTGTGACACATTTGGGAGTGGATTGCAGCCTGCATCTTGGTGAGCTATTTCATTTTAACATGCAAAAAAGTGCAATAAAAATATTTGTTCTAATTATTCCTAAAGCATTACCTGCACATGTAAAGCATAATAGGTGAGGTGCAACATTTTTTAGTGAGGCAAGAATAACTGTTTAAATGTTTGGAAACAGCAACACCCTATGGACGATGCTAAAGACTGTTATTTTTTCAGCATCCCCCATAGGGTGCTGTTTCCAAATGTTTAAAGTGGACCAAAACCCAGGATTTTGACTATCCTGGGTTTTGGTCCTTGCCCCCGGGGCACGCCAATCAGGGGCATCACTGAGATGCAGGTGGCAAATCACACCCAAATGTGCCCTCAGAGTTGAACTTGCTTCACTAAATCTTTAGTACGACCCCCACTGTATCGCTATAGATTTGCCAGCCGCAGGGCATTTAGTCAAATGTTTTTAGGAAACAATGTATTTAGAAGATCTTTGCTGTGAGCAGAGCAGTGATGAGTCATTACAGTTGACGGCTTACTACTTCTGACTAAGTGGCTGCTCAGCATAGCCACCTGCCTCAACGGCCACCATGGTGTCTTATTACATCTTCGCTGGAATGCACAGTCATTGGCGTTAGGTTTAAAGAGGACCAAAACCCACAGCTGTGAAATCTAAGATTCCAGGGCTGCTAGATTCCCCCCCAAGCCATCCAGAATTGGTATGCCACGCTGTGTGAAATCCCCCAGGTCGCCCGGAAACTCACCTTCTTCCCCGGTCCAACGAGAGGCTAAGCAAGCGTCGTAGGACTGGGGAAAGGTAAGTTAGTTTGGGGACCTGGTGGTTTTCACACAACTGGGTATCCCCGATCAGGGTGCCCCCCGGAGCAAGAACCAAAACCCAGGTTAGTCAAAATCCTGGGTTTTAGACCAGGCTACAGTCAAGTTTAGGAATCAATGTAGGGGTTAGTGTTAAACCAAAACAACACCCAGTTTTTACAAAATATGTGTTGTTCTCCCTGCACATGGACCTTAATAAACTGGAGAAATCTTACCTTTCTCCTCAAGCCCCCCCGGCAAAAATCATGCGTTGTTATTGGCTACCATCTGCTTAGATTCGCCAGGAGAAAGGGTAAGATTTAAAGGGTTTAGCAGGGTTTATGTGCAGGAGGACATCAGCAAGTGGGAACCCCCCTACACTAAGAACAGCAATTTTGGGAAAAAATTGTGTTGTTCCAGTTTAATTTTATTGGTCAATTAAGGGGTCAGAGTTACATTTGTATAGACATTTTATATTCACTTTAAAGGGACCGTAAACCCAACAGCAATAATAAGACAGCAAGCAGCTCACCTGAAGGCATGCTAAAGGTCAAAGCTTGAAATTTCTGCCTGACGTCATAATGACATCACCGGGACATGTAAACAAAGTGAAAACTTCAAGGTCAAAGTCAAGTTTTGACCTTTATCCTGGCTCTTTTGCTTACCAGTGGATATCAGTTTGGCAGTCTTTCCCTGATGAAGGGGCTATGACACCCCGAAACATTTGGCATTACAGACTGCATAACAGACTGCATACACCCCGAAACGTTGGGCATTACAGACTGCATAATATCACCTTTATGTTACTGTATGATTCCCTAATACAGTTTTCCTGCATACTTGACATGGTGTGCCAGTCTTTTTGACTTATATATGTTACCATGGCTCCACCATGGACCTGGCACCCCTATTTGAATGTTAAAGTGGACCAACACCCGATGCTGATCGACCCGGGAATCTCCCTGCCTGTGTGAAACCCCCCAGGACGTCCGCA
The DNA here is from genome assembly GCA_027917425.1 of Gastrophryne carolinensis. Lineage (NCBI taxonomy): Eukaryota > Metazoa > Chordata > Amphibia > Anura > Microhylidae > Gastrophryne > Gastrophryne carolinensis. Next base: position 41,753,877 of record CM051238.1, read on the forward strand.
AAGCCTACCTGTTCCTCGTTCCAACGGCGCATGCGCGGGCCGCCCCCTCTCGCGCATCCCTCTAACAGGGCGCGCGCCCGTGCCGGCCATTCACAAACTGAAGAGGGACGCGCGCGAGAGGCGGCGGCGGGCGCTCTCACCTTGTCCGTCGACGGACCTCGCTTGTCCGTCGGCGGTGATTGGTTGAGCGAGTCACGTGGGAGCAGGGTCAAGTGAGTTTTTGGGGCTTTCTGGGGGGTTTCACACAGCGATCGGGGTGCCTCGCGGAAGTGGACCAACACCCAGGATAGTGAAAATCCTGGGTGTTGGTCCACCTTAAGATTACACCAGCCACGCTAGCCTTAGCAGCCACTGTGTAGCGCCCTCTACTGGATGAGTTGGACAAGCTCTGACCACTCTATTACTTTCTATTGTTAATAGTAAATCTCACACGCAACCTCTTTCTATCTCTTTAGGAGCACATCATTTATTTTCACACATTATCTCAATCATACAATGGTTATTCCACACAGGAAAAGTCTCGTAGGTTTAAAGTGCAAATTGTAAAGTGCATCAAATCACAAAAAAACTTACAAAAATATAATGTGCAAAAAAAGCGTCCAATAGATGAACCCAACCAGAAAAATAGAAGCAGCTCGATTCAACTCCAGTACTGGGGAGCCAAAAGACCAATCAGTTTCTTGTTGACATCACATGCCAGTCTATCGGGAAGGCAGAGTCTCATCTTTGCTATGGCTGCAGTAAGTGGGCAGATTTGTACATTGAAGAACGGTGTCACAATAGGTTGGCAGTGCTGACCGTCTTAGACTTATAAAATTCTCTGGTTGGGCCGATGTAGCATTTTAAGAAACAACAGAGCAAGGGCAGGGTGCTGATGGCTCCCAGCAAAGCCAAGAATCCAGAGGTCACTTGTGACATATCCAGCAGGTTCCACGTTAAGAAGAGATAAATGGTTGTCCCAAGACTGAGGCCGGCCAAGCTTATCACATTTAATCCCTGGGTGAACTTCCACAAGATGCTTTCATCCAAACAGTGGGCAAAAGTTACTGTCAAGAGCGCCATGAAGACTGTGACAAGAGAAGAGTAAGTCAAGATGATGGCCAAGACAAGACCATACTGAGTAGTATTTGTAACTAGGCTCAGTTCTTCCAGCTCGGTGATGCACTGACAGTCCTCAAGGGTCTTATTATACGAGCAGTAGTTGTAAAAGCCAACCTTCTGGCATCCATAAACCACAATGTCACCACCACTGATAATTAAGGCATAGACAAGAAGGCAGCAGACCAGACCCTGCAGCAGGATAATCAGATAATTCAGAAAGTTCTGGCCCAAACGTGGCTTCTGCCATGAAACCATCTTTCTTCTGAAGGCACAAGGAGAATGGAATCTGGAAGATAACGGAAGAGACAGTCAGATGGACAATATACTTTGTATTGGTGTTTAGTATTAGTGCTGGGTTTATGGGACATAGCAGATGTTGAGACTTACCATAACCGCCCAAACACTCCAGACTAGGAGTCCTGAACCTGTAGCTCAGGAGCCACATGAGGGAGGGGGTACATGCAGAAAAGGAGCAGCGTGCTGGCTTACATGTCTTGGCAGCTTCCAGAGCTACACCCACCCTCTCTTAGTGGTGTCTTGGTATAGGGCTAGTATTGTATGGGAAAGGGGGATCTGAAAGCAGACAATGAAGTTTGATTTTAAAGCAGAACAAAACACACCAGCGGCCATCCTGGAATCTAAAAGATTCAAGCGTGGGACGCTGGCTTTCCTCCAGGGCATCCCGAATCAGGACACCCCACTGTGTGATACCCACCAGAATGCCGCTATTCATTCACCTATAGCTCGTTCCTACGGCACATGTGTGGGATCTCGTCCAGTGAGAGCCGTCTGCTGTGACTGTCATTTGGCAAGCAGCTCTCATTGTTGTCGATGGGGAGCACGCGTTGCCGCATCCCCTGCGATGTGAGCGTGCTGCCACCCCAGCCATTCAGAATGCGCAGCCCATTAAATGATGAATGGCATAATCACGGCAAACAGCTGTCATTGGACGAGAGCCCGTGCATGCATCGTTGGAAGGAGAAAGAGAAGAGCGAATAGAGATGTTTTGGGGTGTTTCACACGGCGGGCCATCCTGCTGTGTCCTCGTCCTCCTGGGGACAAAACCAAAACCCCGGAGAACAGGGACAAAAAGAATCTATCATCACTGGACAGCCAGGTCGAACATTCGACCAGCATCTGGTTTGTGTTTTTATGACTATTGGGCAAAGGCTTTAGAAAAAAAAAAAGAAACACGTCTGTTTTTGGGCCCTGGGCTGGGGATAGAAGGTGAGGACATAAACTTTCTTTCTGGGTATAGGATTACTTTAAAAGCTGAACGCTAGTAAAAATGATCGGATAACCTAGATCGGACACTGGTCCATTTCTGCGTTTTGTTGCTGCCATTGTGGGCGCCAGCAATCAGCCAATCTCATTGGGTAGGCTTGCAGATCGCGGTGTACAATTCTGTCCTACAAATGTGATCAGCAGTCATGTGGGGCTTTAGAAAGTGAACGCAGAAGTGGGTAAATACTGCTGTCCAGTCTTCGTCAACCTATTAGTGTCTGCACAGCAAGACATCCTAAAGTAAGTTCCGGACTGCCAGTTATTACAGGGGAGCAAAACCCATTTTCAAATCTATCAGAGCCCTTTGCCAAGGATGTAAACAAGGCAAATGAACATGAGCCCATGTATGCACCGTGGGTTCAAGCAGAGGTGAGTTTTACTAGGCGAACTGAGGGGGTTCACACAGCAGGCCATACCAATTAGGGATGCCCCGGGGGCATGGAACAAAACCCAGGATAGTCAAAATCCTAAGTTTTGCTCCACTTTAAGTAGTTCACTGCATAGTTATCTGTATTCAGGGGGCTCCAAGGGTTCCTTTTGATCTATTCAGATAAAAATATGACCGACAACCATTTATTAGTGCTGAATGTGGCTCCCGCAGCCCCAGACATTCTCCAGTGATAAGTATCTGCACTGTGGATTATACAAGTTGTTGTTTGAGCCAACCTGCTGGCATCTGACAACTGCAATGTTGCCACCTCCACCTAAAGCCCTGAATCATTCCACAAGCATCAGTATTTCTCCACATAGTGGTAATGGCTTTAGCCCTAAGTGACGTTGCTGTGAGATCCTCAACCATCCTCATAATATAATTTAACAATGTCCCTAAAGATTTTTGAATAGACACAATGAGGACGGAAAGTGTCTGAGACTATATACAGGACAAGGAAGCCATGAGTTAGTTTATAGTTAATTATATATCACTATTATTTGTAAAATCCTTGGAACAACAGCTATATTTTCAAAACATGTCTAACCCTCAAATCCTAGTTTACATAAGTATTTATATGAACATATATAATACCTAAGTATTCATGAATATAACTTTTTTATTCTCTTCTCATAATCCTCCAATTAAGATCAAAGTGTTAAAGGACATCAACCTAGATGTTGAAACTAAATGTTGAAAAACCAAGTAGAATGTGATAGAATCTTCTTCAAGTATCCACTCTGGAATGTTTAGGAGATCTCCCAAATGTATTCTTCTTCCAAAGAGGAGAAATAGGTCAAAGTTTAGCCTCACTTCTAGAAGATTTCCTCAGTCTAGATGATATTATGCCAAGATCGAGAAGTAAATCGTCTCTGAAAAAGCCTTTCAAAGTAAAGTTCAAATGAATGGGGATATCTCGGCCATTTCTTCAATTTAAAAACAGAAAATAGTTTAGGACAATGCCAAATGTAGCCCGACACAACGGGCTAAAAATTGCCTTTACCTACAAAGGCCCTTTACATTTTTGTGAAGGTTTCAGACACCACTTTAAGTTTTCATGAAAAATCGAATAATTTCATACCTGCTTAATAATGATAATGTTACTTATTAAAGTGGAACAAAACCCAAGATTTTGACTATCCTGGGTTTTGGTTCTTGCCCCCAGGGCCCCCCGATCGGGGATGCCCCGATGTGTGAAACCCACCAGGTCGCCCAATCTCACTCACCCTTGCTCGGTCCTACGGCACATGTGCGGCTTCTCGTCCAGTCATCAAGCTTGGATCCGCTCAAGCCCCTTCATCCTAGAGCTTGTCTAATATGAGCGGATCCGAGCTCGCTGGTGGCCGCATCCCCCGCTAACAGCCCACGCTGGCCATTTACAAATACCTGGCGCGGACATGCACCCTGCTAAAGGGACTGCGGGGATGCAGCCGCTGCTCGAACATGTGCCGTTGGACCTGGGTTTTCGGGTGACCTGGGGGGGTTTGACACAGAGGGGCAAGCCGAATCTGGGTGCCTCGGATGGAGCGAGTATGCCTACCCGGGTGTTGGTCCACTTTAAGTTTCTTTTAATTGGGTGCACCTGGCAAACTAATGATCACAGGTGTTTGTGTTTGAGATTGAGCCCCGAGACACAATACACGAGTTTCATTGAGAAACACTTATATGACACTTGTATCCAATCTGCATAATCATTTGGAACGCAGTGTAATCAGCTCTCCTGGTGGGCCCCAGAAACCCCAGGGCCCACAGACAGGACTTGCTGGGACTTGTAGTTCCTCAGTGTGCCCACTCACTATCTCCCCCCCCCCCCCCCCAGCATCATGCAGGCGCTCACCTCTCTCCTCCGGGTGTTGTTCTGGTCTGGGTCCCTCCCAGTTGTTTTCCAGCAGTCTGCTGTCTATTCATAGTTCAGTGTTGTCAGTATAAAGTTGCTGTGCTGGCGATTTTATACTGTGTGACCCGCAGGCACCATGACCCCCCCCCAATATTACTCACCAGGCTTACCACTGCCATCCAGCGACAACTAACATGGATAAGCATCTGGTGCATCAAAGCCCAACTCCAGGAAACAGTATATGGAGGAGGGTTACAGGCACATTGGGCTCTTTCTATAACTGCCTGGATTTGGGTTTCAATTTAAAGGGACCCTCCACACAGGTTTAGATTATCCCAGAGTACTCCCCAGACTTAGGGGCCCCACTCAGGGCCTTTAGCTTATTTGTGGCATCCAAAGTGCGCACAATACAGTTTGGCATAATGTCTGAGCATGGACCCTGAATATAATCCGGTAATAATTGCATCTAAGTGTGGGGTGGGCCCCCAGGAACAGCTCTGCTCCAGGGTTGCTCCTGCTTCACAGGACAGTAAACTACCCTCACCTACCCCCTCACACCATCAGTAAGCCCTGCATGAGAGAGGCCTTTCCCTAGTAGAGCTCCATCTGGTGGAGGACAGAAAACTACTGCACCTTTCCCTCACACCATCACCTTAAATCTGGTTAAAACAGAGGCTCGGTCACACACATCTGCAGAGTTATGCTGAAGCTGCGCCACCAAGTGCCAAAGTGCCTCTGTGAGGTGCAGTCCTAACTCTAATCTCTGAGAGCCCCATTTGGGACATACAATTCAATAGATAAATTGGGAGCAGCTTACCTGAGGTTGCCCTATAACCTCGGGTGCAGCCCATGGGGTGGAAGGGTCGAAGACCTTGCAATACAGCCTAGACCCCACACCCCATGTGCTTGCACAAATTCAAAGGAAACAGAGGAGGGGTGGCAGCCGCTCAGACCATTTTATAACTAACCTGGGAGGTGCACGTGAGCAGGGACTAGAAGTCAGCTGCTTTCTGGGTAATGAGTGTTTATCGGCTCAGCGGCGAAAGTGAAAGTGCAGATCCAGCACATTGCGCAACAGCAACAGAGAAAAACAGAACAGAGAGCAAAAGGTCACGCCAGGCCAACATTAACCATGTACTGGCTGAGAGGGGGGGGGGGAGCCCCAACCAATAGGTGCATGTGCAAATTCTGATTGGTACTACCAGAAATTCTTTACAAATAATAATTAAAAAAAATCCCTGTATGTCTCACTGTAATCTTTCAGGTCTCTGCACATTCTGAAGAGCTAACAACCTGCAGAGGAAATGACCAGTCGTTACTGTACACAGGGGCATAATTGGAGGGGGTGGGACTGCACCGGGGTCCAGAAGGTCGGGGGCCTACAATTCTTTTTTTTTAAATAAATTCTTTATTTATGTTTTCAAGACAGGAAATTTTCAAGGTATCACAATACAACACTCACAAGTCAGGTACATACTAGATAAAACAAAAACCAAGGCTCCATTTCAGGGTACGCCTTTCACCGCCTTGAGACCCCTCAGGTGTCCCAGGACCATCGCCCATAGGGTCAGGCCGGGATCATGGCCCTGACTAGGCCTCCCATGATTCCCATCTAGGCCATATGGTTGACCACACCTCCACTTAAGCACACGGAGTACTAAGTAGGGCCTACAATTCTTGCTTCTCCATCTTATTTATCATATTTGTGCTCACTTGGCACAGTCTTTTAGTCTTTAGTTGTCTAGCTACATCCAATTAAGTTAAGAAGAAGAAGATAGAAGATAAGCATATAATCACTAAGGAAGGCAAGATAGCCCCATGCAATACATACGACGGATGTCTCCCAGCCCCAGACCAGCACCATCTGACCAGTTTTAGGACGGATGCTGACTTGCTCCAGAACCGAAGCTTTACAAACGAGAAAATAATTATCCCTCATAGGCCATTATATAACATTATTGGTCAGGCCAACCGCTCCCATCCCTGAGAATTAGAAGGTCTACTGACGAAGCACGAAAGTGCGAAACGCGTCTATACTTGTTACAACTGAGAATCTTACTTGCTACAACTGTAAGCTTGCTACGAGCTGAACCACAACAGATACAAAAAAAAAAAATAATAAAAAGGAGTGTATACAAAGAAACCTAAAATGAGATTTCATCCCCGATTGGGGATGCCCCACTGTGTAAAACCACAGAAAGCCCTCAACAACTCACTTCTTCCATGTCCAACGGCGCATGCAAGGGCGCTCTTTTGGCAAATGGCTCTCATTGACTTTAATGGGGAGGGCGCGGTGCTGCATCCCCAACCATTCACATGTTCCCTATCCATTCAGATAGGCTGAGCACATGCACAATTCCGGGGATGCGGAGGTGCGCTCTCCCCATTGAAAACAATGAGAGGCACCTGCCAAATGATGTAGTCATGGGCTGTTGGAGTGGGAAAAGGTGAATGTTTATGGGAGGAACAGGGGGCGGGTTCACACAGCGCAACATCCCGATTTGGGATTCCCCAGGGAAAGTCAGTGGCTAGCCCTGGAGTCTTTTAGCTTTTAGTCTTTAGTCGCTGCTGGGTTTTGTTTATATATATATATATTTTTATTTTTGTATTTATTTATTTATTTTGTGTGTTGTGACTAATCTTTATTGCATGTGTGGATCCAGGTGTGGGGTCAGAGTGCAGCTCTCCGTCCTACATAGCTGGCGCAGTGCGCTGGGTACATTGTATCTGGCCCTGGAGAGGGGGCAAAGGTCTGGGCCTGGAACATGAGAACACCTAACCGTCTGTACACAAACCACTCCAGGGCTGGCCAATTCCTTTTCCCCTGGGCACCCTAATTTGGGATGCTCCCACTATGTGAAACCTACTGAGATCACTAGCAATCCACTGGTGCATGCACAGGCTATGTCGGCATCCCCGGCCTCTCTTGGTTGATGTGAGCTCTGGTGCTGAATGATTCAGATAGGCCGGGAGCACCCGCATCGGCTGGAGGGACACCGGGGATGCGGTTGCTCCCACATTCTATGCAGCACTCGGTTGTCAATGAGCTAATAGGACAAAAGGCTGCACATGCACCGTAGGATAATCAGAGAGGTGATTATACCAGTGATCCCAGGGACTTTCACACAGAGGGGAATCGCTATTTGGGATGCCTCGCTGTGTGAAACCCCCTTGAATCACTGGACAAAGCCCAAAATAAAGACGGTCAAAATCCTGAGTTTTGGTCCACTTTAAAGTGGACCAACACCGAGAGGTGATCGGCCCGGAAATCTATAAGATTCCCGGGCCGATCACCTCCCACCCCGCTGGACATCCGAGATTGGGATGTCCCGCGGGGTGAAACCCCCCCAGACACCCCAAATCGCTTACCTGACGCCCCTGTAGGCGTGCGCGCGCCCGCGCCGGCCGTCTGCGAATGGCCGGCACGGGTGCGCCGAAAGTGACGCGAGGGAGGCGGCGGCGGCGGCAGCCGCTTGGACGTTCCTGATCCCCGCCTGGACATTGGCGGGGATTGGACCGTCCAGTCACGTGGGAGCGGGGACAGGTAAGATTTTGGGGCTTTCTGGGGGGTTTCACACAGCGCCGAAGTGGACCAAAACCCAGGATAGTCAAAATCCTGGGTGTTGGTCCACTTTAAGCATCAAAATACAATTTGCTACATGTATAGCTTTAACAGAGTGTAAGCACTGCAGGCTACAGTATATGTCGGCGCTATATAAATATATATAATATATAATATATTATTATTCCCATTCATCGCTAGACCAAAGGAGCTTACACTCTATGCCCTTGCACATTTACACCCTATTTTGTTCTGATTAAAGAGGAACAACCGCTCCCTTGAGTATATAAGCCTCTTTATGGGGTATCCTGAAATGGAATGCCCTGCTACGTGAAACCCCGAGTGCTTTTTGCATTTCAGTACCATGGCCGCATACCTCTGGCTAGACACGTTCCCGCGCCAGGCCTTTCTGTATAGTTGGCACGGCCCCAGCTAGAGGTGAGCGGGGATGCGGCCAGCGGCGCTCGTTTTGATTTCCTTGCTGCTCTGGGCAGAGAAACCCGCACATGCACTTTGGGAACAAGGAAAAGATGAGTTTACCGGTGATCCCGGGGGATACACCCAGCTGGGCATCCAAAAATGGGACGCCCCCACGGGGAGGAGCAAAACCTATGAAAGTGAAAATCTTGGGTTTTGTTCCTCTTTAACCATATATACAGCTCTAACATTACTCTGTGTTGTACACAAACTCACTCCTATTATTTTTACCCCACAGAAGCTTATGCTCTAATGTCCCTTCTACGCTACTTTTCCTTGGATTATACATTAATATAACTCTAACGTTACTCCGCAGCGCTGTACAAAGGTCGCATTCATTCCTATTAAGTGCAGCGGGCGACCTGGGGGGTTTCACATAGTGGGGCATCTTGATATTGGATGCCCCTGGGCATCTTATAGATTGCCGGGACAAACCCACTGGGTTTTGGTCCACTTTAATAAAATATAATTTAAATGTATAAATATAAATTTAATAAATAAAAATAAAATATCATTACTCCGTACAAAGTACACATTCATTCCTATTATCTTTACACCACAAGAACTTACACTCTAATGTCCCTTCCACACATACACACTATTTATATCAGATTATACATTAATATAGCTCCAACATTACTCCGTAGTGCTGTACAAATTTCACATTCATTCCTATTATCTTTACACCACAAGAGCTTACACTCTAATGTCCCTTCCACACATGCACACTATTTATTTCTGATTATAGATTAATATAGCTCCAACATTACTCTGTGACGCTGTACAAAGTTCACATTCATTCCTATTATCTTTACACCACAAGAGCTTACACTCTAATGTCCCGTCCACACTATTTATTTCTGATTATACATTAATATAGCTCTAACATTACTCCGTACAAAGTACACATTCATCCCTATTTTCTTTACACCACAAGAGCTTACACTCTAAAGTCCCTACCACACATACACACTATTTATTTCAGATGATACATTAATATAGCTCTAACATTACTCTGCAGTGCTGTACAAAGTTCACATTCATCCCTATTACCTTTACAGCACAAGAGCTGACACTCTAATGACAGTTACACTCTATGATAGTTCTGATTATACATTAATAAAGCTCTAACATTCCTATTACCTTTACACCACAAGAGCTTACACTCTAATGTCCCTTCCACACATACATACACACTATTTATTTCTAATGATACATTAATATAGCTCCAACATTACTCCGTAGTGCTGTACAAAGTTCACATTCATTCCTATTATCTTTACACCACAAGAGCTTACACTCTAATGTCCCTTCCACACTATTTATTTCTAATTATACATTAATATAGCTCTAACATTACTCCGTAGCGCTGTACAAAGTTCACATTCATTCCTATTATCTTTATAGCGCAGGAGCTTACACTCTAATGACAGTTACACTCTATGATAGTTCTCATTATATATTTATATAGCTCTAACATTTCTCCACAGTGCAGTACAAAGTGCACATTATCTTTACACCACAAGAGCTTACACTCTAATGTCTCCTTCACTCCCATACAGCGATATAGGAGTTAACAGCAAAAGCGTCTCACCGGCACAAGTCCAGAGCAGAGACCTCAGTAACAGCGGCGGCGCTTTCTTTCTCTCAGTCACATTATCCAGCTTGTTTATCAGCGTTTGAGAGGAAGGGCGAGGTTTAGGATAAATGAGTCGGGGGGCGGCCTTAGGTTCAGTCACTCCAAGCTGGCACCGCCCATGCATTCATCAGTTTATAGCTTAACGGGTATTAAAGGGACATTCCAGGAAAGGGTTAGGTTCTTCTGCTTGCCCCATGTTGGCTGTCAGGGGCGGTATCTTTCATTCACCAGCACTTTGTATTTCATGATAAACCTTATAGAACTTGCTCCCTTCTGCTGACTCATTTTTCAGGGTACTCCCCCAAAAATTGACTTTTGAAAGGATGCTGATATTCAGGGCAGCCATCAGGGCAGGAGATTCAGGACTCCAGTATGGGACCCAGCTGTGAGGAGGACACACAGCAGGTAGTAAATCAGCTGGCCTTGGAGCCTTCTAGACTCCAGGGCCGGCTAAATTGGGTTTCTTGGTCCAGATTTAGGAGTGGCTGTAGAGTCTGGGTGGCCACTCCCGTAGTCCAGTGCAGGATTCACAAATTGCTGGCTGAACACCTGAGTGGGAATAAGGAAAAAGCTGCTGGATGTCGGAGAGACGTGGAGGCTGATTCATTACTAGCGCCAGGTATCAGCAGATGAGCGTCTGTATAGCGGGGCTTAGAGCGACCGCTAGTACACGCTGTAAGTGGGTATCGGGTGCTATAACAGAGCGCCTCAGTCGCTGTATTAAGCTGGCCGTCATTGATGAATGTAATGTATGTTGTGCGCTTTAACACCAGTACAGCGCTGCAGGGAGCGAAAGGTAGCGCCAGCTCAGTGCGACCGACTCTCGGCATTCCACACCATACTTATCAAAAAAGGACACACACACAGCGTCAGCGCTCTAAATCTTGGTGCTATAGCATAGAGCGCCAGACGCTGTGTGATTAAAGTCTGTTTTTATCCACCAGTAACAAAGCGAAAACACATGGAATGACATTGTTGTAACATTGAGACATTAATACTTTAATGCCCAGACCTGTAATGACAATTCTGCATAAAAATATAAAAAATCTAAAAAAGTTTTCAAAAATGACTCTTTCTAGGCCAGGAGAGGTCACACAATGATTTGAGAGAAAAAGAAAATAAATAAAAAAAACACCCTGTTTGAACAGAAGAAAGTGAACGTCCATTGAAATGTATTTGACAGCGACAGTGAGCGAAAGGTAATACCAGGCACTCTGGAAGCTAGAGCGCCGGCACTATACGCTGAGCCGCCTGTAATGATGAATCGGACGCTACATGGCGCTGTTAGAGTCGCTCACCAGATTCGCTTTCATAAATGTGGTTTTGCATACAGCGCCCAGCGTTCACCAGATGCTGCCTGCCGCTACGAGTCACTACCTGGCGCTAGACCTTCATGAATAAACCTCATAGAGATGTGAACTGAGAAGCAGGAGGGAGCTAACCCCACCCCACTGCTCTGCTGAGAGATGGAGGGAGGCAGCGTCTCGACAATTAGCTCTGTGAATGGCAAGTGGGAGCGAGATCGGCTACAAGCCCCAACTCCCCCCCCCCCCCTCGGCCTGGGCAAGTACAAGCCCCAACTGCCCCTTCAGGCCTGGTAAACTACAAGCCCCAACAGGTCTGGGAAACTACAAGCCCCAACTGCCCCTCCTGGCCTGGGAAACTACAAGCCCCAACTGCCCCTCCTGGCCTGGGAAACTACAAGCCCCAACTGCCCCTCCTGGCCTTGGAAACTACAAGCCCCAACTGCCCCTTCAGGCCTGGGAAACTACAAGCCCCAACTGCCCCTCCTGGCCTGGGAAACTACAAGCCCCAACAGGCCTGGGAAACTACAAGCCCCAACTGCCCCTCCAGGCCTGGGAAACTACAAGCCCCAACTGCCCCTCCAGGCCTGGGAAACTACAAGCCCCAACTGCCCCTCCAGGCCTGGGAAACTACAAGCCCCAACAGGCCTGGGAAACGACAAGCCCCAACTGCCCCTCCTGGCCTGGGAAACTACAAGCCCCAGCTGCCCTTTAGGCCTGGGAAACTACAAGCCCCAACTGCCCCTCCTGGCCTGGGAAACTACAAGCCCCAACAGGCCTGGGAAACTACAAGCCCCAACTGCCCCTCCTGGCCTGGGAAACTACAAGCCCCAACTGCCCCTCCTGGCCTGGGAAACTACAAGCCCCAACAGGCCTGGGAAACTACAAGCCCCAACTGCCCCTCCTGGCCTGGGAAACTACAAGCCCCAACTGCCCCGTCAGGCCTGGGAAACTAGAAGCAAAAAAGAAAGTTAACCCTCTGCACACTCATACTAAAAACTGAAAAACTAGCTAACACTTGTTAAGAACATGGACTGTTAGTTAACATAGATTGCAATGAATGTAAAAGCGAGGTAGCCACATCAAGGCCGTCCAATTAGTACCCCGTCCCTAACATTACTAAGCCCCAACTGCCCCGTCAGGCCTGGGAAACTACAAGCCCCAACTGCCCCTCCTGGCCTGGGAAACTACAAGCCCCAACTGCCCCTCCTGGCCTGGGAAACTACAAGCCCCAACAGGCCTGGGAAACTACAAGCCCCAACTGCCCCTCCTGGCCTGGGAAACTACAAGCCCCAACTGGCCCTTCAGGCCTGGGAAACTACAAGCCCCAACTGCCCCTTCTGGCCTGGGAAACTACAAGCCCCAACTGCCCCTCCTGGCCTGGGAAACTACAAGCCCCAACTGCCCCTCCTGGCCTGGGAAACTACAAGCCCCAACTGCCCCTCCTGGCCTGGGAAACTACAAGCCCCAACTGCCCTTTAGGCCTGGGAAACTACAAGCCCCAACTGCCCCTCTTGGCTTGGGAAACTACAAGCCCCAACTGCCCCTTCATGCCTGGGAAACTACAAGCCCCAACTGCCCCTCCTGGCCTGGGAAACTACAAGGCCCAACAGGCCTGGGAAACTACAAGCCACAACTGGCCCTTCAGGCCTGGGAAACTACAAGCCCCAACTGCCCCTTCTGGCCTGGGAAACTACAAGCCCCAACTGCCCCTCCTGGCCTGGGAAACTACAAGCCCCAACTGCCCCTCCTGGCCTGGGAAACTACAAGCCCCAACTGCCCTTTAGGCCTGGGAAACTACAAGCCCCAACTGCCCCTCTTGGCTTGGGAAACTACAAGCCCCAACTGCCCCTTCATGCCTGGGAAACTACAAGCCCCAACTGCCCCTCCTGGCCTGGGAAACTACAAGGCCCAACAGGCCTGGGAAACTACAAGCCCCAACTGCCCCTCCTGGCCTGGGAAACTACAAGCCCCAACTGCCCTTTAGGCCTGGGAAACTACAAGCCCCAACTGCCCTTTAGGCCTGGGAAACTACAAGCCCCAACTGCCCCTCCCAGCCTGGGTAACTACAAGCCCCAACTGCCCCTTCAGGCCTGGGAAACTACAAGCCCCAACTGCCCCTCCTGGCCTGGGAAACTACAAGCCCCAACAGGCCTGGGAAACTACAAGCCCCAACAGGCCTGGGAAACTACAAGCCCCAACTGCCCTTTAGGCCTGGGAAACTACAAGCCCCAACTGCCCTTTAGGCCTGGGAAACTACAAGCCCCAACTGCCCTTTAGGCCTGGGAAACTACAAGCCCCAACTGCCCCTTCAGGCCTGGGAAACTACAAGCCCCAACTGCCCCTTCAGGCCTGGGAAACTACAAGCCCCAACTGCCCTTCAGGCCTGGGAAATTACAAGCCCCAACTGCCCCTCCCAGCCTGGGTAACTAGAAGCCACACCTGCCCCTCCCAGCCTGGGAAACCACAAGACCCAGTCCCCTTTCTTCCCCCCCCAAAACAATACACATGAAGAGCAGCTGCACCCTCCTCAAATCAGTGCAAAGATGGGTGAGTAGTCAAGCGGATCTTTTTGAGTGGGTCACTACACTGCCCCCCAGTGGTGAAAGGCCTGTATATATGCTTCCAACATTGGCTGTCTGAGACCTCGATTCAATAGAAAACACAATTTCATTTGCACCCGTTTTTTCAGTAAAAAGTCCACGTTTTTCATGTGATCCAGTAAAGGAACAAAACATTAATTTTTTGTGCACTTTGTGGAAAAAAATGGGAATTTATCAAAAGTGCAGCAGAAAATTTTCCATGTGCTCAATGATCACACAGTGCAATTACTCGCTGACATCTGTAGTTCCAACTCACTTTTTATTATTTATTTTTATTACCCAACCTCTAGGTAGGTGTTAAAAGGAAACAACCACCTCCTTAATTCGGGATGCCCTGGGATTGCCCAGTACACTCCCCTCACCGGTGATCCCATGTCGCATCCCTAGGTAGCAGCAGCCGCATACCCACTATACCTTTAGCCAGGGGCGGACTGCGACCAAAAATCGGCCCTGGACTTTTTGGTCAGACTGGCCCTGTTGTACTGTGCTCGGCCCGGTAAAGTGAGTCAACGACACATTCAAATATATATATTATATATAAAACAAGCTGGATCGGCCCGAGATTCTATAAGATTCCCGGCAGATCCATTCCCTCTCCCGGGGCATCCAAAATCAGGATACCCGCTGTGTGAAACCCCCCAGGTTGCCTGCTACATTTACCTTGTTTCAGGTCCAACGACGCATACGCAGGCCACGGCCGCATCCCCGCTATCCCTCTATCAGTGCGCGCGGGCCGGCAATTTGTGAATGGCCAGTGCGGGCACACTAACTGTTCTGAGCCACTGTGCTAAGACGTCGGCTTAGACATCCATAGCTCAGCGGCTCCGAGCGCGCTGATTGGACGAGCGGCCGCGCATATGTCGTAGGACCGGAATGAAGTGAGATGATGTGGGAGATCTGGGGGGTTTCACATAGCAGGGCACCGGGAAAGGACCAAAACCCAGGATAGTCAAAATCCTGGCTTTTGGTCCACTTTAAGGTAAGGATTTGTGGGCGCTGTGGGGGTCGAAGCATGGGCATGTACCAGCAATCCAGGTGCCCCTGAGTTTGTCACAATGCGGTCCTGGCCTGGCCCGCCCCACGCCCATTTGCGAGGAAAAGGGGTGGGGGCCCGCTTCAAAGTGGACCAAGACCCACCGCGATATAAGATTCCTGGGCCGAATGATTCCCTCCCCCGGAGCATCCAAAATCAGGATGCCCCACTGTGTGAAACCCCCCAGGTCGCCCCATCTACTTACCTTGTTTCCAGGTCCAACGGCGCATGCATGAGCCGCAGCCGCATCCCCGCTATCCCTCTAGCAGGGCGCGTGGCAGGCATTTGTGAATGGCCGGTGCGGGCACGCTCCCTGTTAGAGGGTAGCTGGGGATGCGGCCGCGGCTCACGCATGGGCTACTGCTCTTAGATGCTGGCTTAGACTATGTCAGTGGCTCCGAGTGCGCTCATTGGACGAGCTGCCGCGCATGCGCCGTAGGACCGGAAGGAAATGAGTTGGCTTCAGCAATCTGATAGTCAAATTCCTGGGTTTTGGTCCACTTCAAAGGGTTTTGCTCCTTTTCTGTGGGGCGTCCCGATTTGAGATGCCCCATTTTGTGCAAACCCCCCCCCCAGATCGCCAGTTAAACGTAACCTCCCTGGCGTTGTGAAATAGACAAATGCAATGGCAGCGAAAGCGTTACCATTGCATTTGTCTCTGACACACGGCTCCGCCCCCATGAGCCTCTGCGGCTCACAGAGACGGAACCTGGAAGCAGAGACGGACGCCGCAGCCGCGGCTCTCACCTGCGATCGCGGCGGAGACATCGCTGGATCGCAGGGAGAAGGTAAGGAGGCTGCGCCGCCCGCTCTTGCTCCCAAATCGATCCCGAGCGTGACTCGGGGTTACCGCCACTTACAGCGCAAATTAACCCCGAGTCACGCTCGGGATCGCCGCCAAGGGGGTTAACTGCCCGCCGATCCAGTGGCTCATGCATGGGTTCTCCTCGCAAAGGGCTGGATGGAGCCGAGCAAGCTGCCAGCCACATCCCGCCATCTCTATCTGGTGCAGACATATGTTTGAACCACGCATGTGCTGTTTGATTAGTGGTCAGGTATTTTTACTGGGGATTTGGAGGAGTTTGACGTCGCGTCGTCTAAGGCTACCCTCTAACAACTCCCCCTGCTAGAGGGATAGCGGGGATGTGGCTGCGGATTGCACATGCACCATTGGACCAGGAAACAAGGTAAGTGTACGGGGCATCCCGATTTTGGATGCCCTGCATAGATTCCTGGGACAATCATGGTGGGTTTTGGTTCACTTTAATATTTCAAGTAAGTAAAATATCGCCTGTAAATGAAAAATCTTGTATAAGAAATGTACCTTTAGTGAATGAACCTTTAGTGAATAAGGACCATTTATTTAAAGATTTCTGTAGTAATTTTCCAGCAATGAATCTGCCAGCAGCAGGGGTGTGCAGACAGCAGATGCCCAACACCCGGCCGCAACAACAGCGTGTAAGGTCAGGACGCGGTGAACCAGGCTGAGCAATGTTTTTGAGCAGCAAGCCAGCGCTGGGCTATAAATACTGTCATCACAAAGATATGTGACACTGAGCTGCTAATAGACGGGAGATATTTAAAGCCCAACTCCAGCCATAATACTTTTTTATGATCGGCCTCTGCACCCCCTGACCCACTAGGCCACTAGTCTGAGCAAGACACCAAGGCCCAAGGCTATTAGACTGGACTCAATATAGGCATACCCCCCAACTGTCCCTCATTTGGAGGGACTGTCCCTCTTTTGAGTCCATGTCCTTCAATTCCCCTTTGTTCTCATTTGTCCCTTTTTGAGGTGTAACATGCAGTTTTGCACCAATAAATGATTAATTTGCCTATTCAAAGTGTTTCTAGTGTTGTAAATGTTACAACCTATCTCCTATCATCCCTTAATGAGGGAGCGTGGCTTAATTTAACAATTTTTCCTCTCCCACCCTGAAAAGTTGGAAGGTATTATATAGGCCAGCGATACTCAACTGGTGGACCGGGGTCCGAATGTGGACCTCAGTGCCAGATTTCTGGACCCCTGCCCTGACAGCCCTGCACTCAGTTGCTTCTGAGCTGCCCCCTTGATCGGCGATGTAGTGCTTAGTCTCCCTGCCAGTGTCATGGCTCCCTGGCACCTAGCATTACAATATGAAATACTGCACAGGTGGGACATGGCATTGCAAGGTACATACAAACTTTGTTTCTCAGTCTCTTTGCCTCATCCAATCCTTTCCCCCCACCCATCCCTGTCCCACCATCTCACCCCCCTGTCCTGCCCCATCTCTCCCTGTTCCCTCAGCTCTGCCCCATCCATACCACTCCCATCCATTCCTGTCCTCCCAGTTTTTCCCATCCAATCCCTGTCACCCCCAGCTCTGCCCCATCCAGCCCAGTCTCTCTGCCCCATCCATTGCTGTCCTCCCAGCATTGCCTATCCAATCCCTGCCCCTTCAACTTTGCCCCATCCAACCCAGTCTTTCTGCCCCATCCATTCCCATTCTCCCAGCTTTGCCCATCCAATCCCTGCCCCCTCAGCTTTGCCCCATCCAGCCCAGTCTCTCTGCCCCATCCATTTCTGTCCTCCCAGTTTTGCCCATCTAATACCTGTCACCCCCAGCTCTGCCCCATCCAGCCCAGTCTCTCTGCCCCATCCATTCCCGTCCTCCCAGCTGTGCCCATCCAATCCCTGCCCCCTCAGCTTTGCCCCATCCAGCCCAGTCTCTCTGCCCCATCCATTCCAGTCCTCCCAGCATTGCCTATCCAATCCCTGCCCCTCAGCTTTGCCCCATCCAGCCCAGTCTCTCTGCCCCATCCATTCCAGTCCTCCCAGCATTGCCTATCCAATCCCTGCCCCCTCAGCTTTGCCCCATCCAGCCCAGTCTCTCTGCCCCATCCATTCCTGTCCTCCCAGCTTTGCCCATCCATTCCCCAGGCTCCCAGCTTTGCCCCATCCAGCCCAGTCTCTCTGCCCCATCAATTCCTGTCCTCCCAGTTTTGCCCATCCAATCCCCGGACTCCCAGCTTTGCCCCATCCAGCCCAGTCTCTCTGCCCCATCCATTTCTGTCCTCCCAGTTTTGCCCATCTAATACCTGTCACCCCCAGCTCTGCCCCACCCAGCCCAGTCTCTCTGCCCCATCCATTTCTGTCCTCCCAGTTTTGCCCATCTAATACCTGTCACCCCCAGCTCTGCCCCATCCAGCCCAGTCTCTCTGCCCCATCCATTCCCATTCTCCCAGCTTTGCCCATCCATTCCCCAGGCTCCCAGCTTTGCCCCATCCAGCCCAGTCTCTCTGCCCCATCCATTCCAGTCCTCCCAGCATTGCCTATCCAATCCCTGCCCCTCAGCTTTGCCCCATCCATTCCTGTCCTCCCAGTTTTGCCCATCCAATCCTCGGCCTCCTAACTTTGCCAATCCATTACTCTTTCTTTCAGCTCTGGCCATGTACCCCCCCCCCCCCAGCTCTGCCCATTCATCTCACTTTCTCTCTCTCCTTTTTCTGTCTCTATCGCCCACTCTTTCTTTCTCTATTTTCTATCTCTCCTCTCTTTTGCTCTGCAAACCTATTCAACCTCCCTAACATGTCAATCAGAGGAGTAGTTCGGCTTTCTGCCGCCCAGGGCAAAGATTCAAAATGCCCCCACCTGTGCTCAGGCCCCCCTTGGCGTCCCCCTAACCTGCTGCACCCGGGGCAAGTGCCTCCCCTGCTCCCCCCCCCCCCCCAGCTACACCCTTGATCTAGTGCTCACCCTTGTGGCTGCTTGGCTATTTAAATGATCTTTCTCCTTTAAAGTTGACCAAAACCCAGGATTCTAAACCCCTATTCTAAGTTTTGGTCGCTCCTCCTGGTTTGTGGTGCCACACTGTGTGAATCCCCCCAGAGCTGTCACTTGTCCAATCAGCTTCTCCCGCCATGCATATTAATGTGCGGCTGGAGATGTTGAACGGAATCCCCAGCATCACTTCCTCCGCACAGTCGAGAAGGGAGGTGAGTGATGCCGGTGTCGGCTGCACATGTGCCGTGGGCCTGGGGGAAAGGTGAGTTTACTGGGAGGTTTCACACAGCGGGGCATCACATCCCAGGGGGTAAGGGAGCCTCATAGACCCCATAGACTTGGTCTACTTTAAGTCCTATTGAGGGGCACATTACCTCCAACCCTTTATAGCATTTATTTGGGTGTACTATTTGATTCAGCCTTAAAGTGGACCAACACCCAGGATTTTGACTATCCTGGGTATTGGTCCACTTCCGCTGGGCACCCCGATCGTGGGTGCCCCGCTGTGTGAAACCCCCCAGAAAGCCCCGAAAACTCACCTGACCCCGCTCCTACGTGACTCGCTCGTCCAATCGCAGTGCCGCCTCCCGCGCTTCCCTCTTACAGGGAGCGCGCCCGCGCCGGCCATTCAGAAACGGCTGGCGCGGGTGCGCGCCCTGCTAGAGGGACGTGCGGGAGCCCGCGCATGCGCCGCTGGAACGAGGATCAGGTAGGATTTTCGGGGATCTGGGGGGGTTTCACACATCGGGGCACCCCCGATCGGGGTGCCCCGCAGTCAGGGAGCTGATCGGTCCGGGAATCTTATAGATTTCCGGGCCGATCAGGGGAGGGTGTTGGTCCACTTTAAGATTAAATCCTTACGAGACAAAATCTAGGCTGCACTGTGGCTTGATTTTTGGCCACTAGGGGCAGCACTAGCTGAAATGATCAGGAAAAACCAAGATAAGAAAACAAACATTCTAGCACAGAATAGAAACCTTAAAGCGGAACAAAACCCAATGGGGCGGGCCTGGAATCTGCATCCCCCGCTGTGTGAAACCCCCCTTGGAGCGCCCATAAACATTCAACTTTTCCTGCTCCAACGGCACATGCATGGGGTCTCGTCCAATTAGAGCTGTCTGCCGTGACTATGTAATTCGCCAAATGGCTCTCATTGTGAATGGAGAGCGTACGCTGCCGCAGCCCGGACTGTTTGCTGAATTACATAAGGGTCGATTCAGAGCCTTTTGGGAAGGCTCACTTCTTTTTTAGGAGAGAAAATTGTCATTCACTTTTATTGTCTACCTTGGGGCTGATTCAGAGCCAGGTGAAAATTTACACCAGGTAGACAATGATAGTTAATAGCAATTTTCTCTCCTATAAAATGAGTGAGAATTCTCACCTGCCTCTGAATCAGCCCCATAGTCATGGCAGATCGCTCTTATTGGATGAGAGCCTGCATTTGCACCAGTGTAACCAGGAACAGGTGAGTTACAAAGCATGTTCTGAAGGGGTTCACACAGCAGGTCATGCCCCAGAGGAACAGAACAAAGCAGGGAAAATTCCTGGTTTTCGTTCTGCTTTAAAGAGGCTTAATAGAATGGAGGTTTCTTTTAGTGAATCAAAACCCTGGATCTTCACTATCCCATGTTTTGGTCTGTACCCTTGAGGCATCCTGCAGTGTGAAACCTCGCTGGGCGTTTGATCTACATACTTTGCTGGCGTTCCCATGGCGCAGGCGCGGCTCTGCTCCAATCAGCTTCCTCGGGCACACATATAAAGAAGCGGCTAAAGAAGCTTAATGGGAGCTTAGCCACTCTTGCAAACATCAGCGACACCCCCTGATCCCTCTATAGCTCTGCGTGGCCGTGCCAGCCATTCAGTTACCGCGAGCATGGTCGCACACAGACATAGAAGAATGCGAGAGATGCCGCCGCCGGCAACACATGTGTCCCGAGTTTGCCAGTGAGATAAGTAATTTGGGATGCCCCAGGGGGCAGTGTTTAACTGAACTTTAAACAAATTACAAGCTCTGACCCATAATAGCCTGTCGTTTCCTGACACACATACATAGCTGTAACAGGTGTTTAGGAAATGGCGGACTGAAATTTATAATGAGACAGGGCTTGAGATTCGTGTGTCTGAAGACACAGCACTGTACTTTCAGAAGACTTGGTATTTTCTCAAGTTGGAAAAAGTACAGAGGGGAAGATTTTTAATAAATAATAATAATAATATAGTCTTATATTTCTTTTTCTGTAGCCTGTCATATAATAGCATTTTAATGGAATCCTATTTTGAATAACAGGTCTCTTTAGTGTAAAGTATTTTTTTTTATTAAAGGACATATAGTAATAAAAAAGTACAGACTTTGGTTAGTCATGTTGACATTACATAAAATAGATGTTTTACAGAGTATTGACTGTCAATTATAGTTGTCTCTTAAAGTGGAACAAAACCCAACTTGGTTGGCACTGGAATCTAAAAGATACCAAGGCCGGCCGCTGACTTTTCCCTGCATCAACCTAAACCAGAATGCCCACTTTTCTGGCAGTTCCCTTGGCGAGGTAAACGATCCAAAACAAGAGCAGCCGCATCCCCAGCATCTCTGGGCTCAGGACCGCTCCCGGAACCAGCCATTCAGCCCGGCTCTAGGGATGCAGTTGTCTTTGCTCTCAATTGCTGAGTGCAGAGCCATTGCAGAGCATTAATATGCACAGCAAACTGCTCTGATTGGATGAGAGCCTGCAAATGCACTGTAGGACCAGGGAAAGGTGAGTTTTTTTAGGTGATCTGGGGGGTTTCACACATTGGGGAACCCCTAATTAAGATGCCCTGGGGACAAGAAACAAAACTTAATCCAAAATCCTGGGTTTTGGTTCAGATTTATTTTTGCCTACACTTGTCCTCGAATCATACAGGAAGGCCATGGATGTCACAAGAGGGGTCCGTCTGGCACAGAATGGTGTGTCTGGCTCAAGAGGGTCGTGTCTGGCTCAGGACGGTTGTGTCTGGCTCAGGACGGGTGTGTCTGGCTCAGAAGAGGTGTGTCTGGCTCAGGACGGTGTGTCTGGCTCAGGACGGGTGTGTCTGGCTCAGAAGAGGTGTGTCTGGCTCAGAAGAGGTGTGTCTGGCTCAGAAGAGGTGTGTCTGGCTCAGAAGAGGTGTGTCTGGCTCAGGACGGTGTGTCTGGCTCAGAAGAGGTGTGTCTGGCTCAGAAGCGGTGTGTCTGGCTCAGGACGGTGTGTCTGGCTCAGGACGGGTGTGTCTGGCTCAGGACGGGTGTGTCTGGCTCAGGACAGGTGTGTCTGGCTCAGGACGGGTGTGTCTGGCTCAGGACGGGTGTGTCTGGCTCAGGACGGGTGTGTCTGGCTCAGGACGGGTGTGTCTGGCTCAGGACAGGTGTGTCTGGCTCAGGACAGGTGTGTCTGGCTCAGGACAGGTGTGTCTGGCTCAGGACAGGTGTGTCTGGCCCAGGACAGGTGTGTCTGGCTCAGGACAGGTGTGTCTGGCTCAGGACAGGTGTGTCTGGCTCAGGACAGGTGTGTCTGGCTCAGAAGGGGTGTGTCTGGTTCAGAAGGGGTGTGTCTGGTTCAGAAGGGGTGTGTCTGGCCCAGGACAGGTGTGTCTGGCTCAGAAGGGGTGTGTCTGGCTCAGAAGGGGTGTGTCTGGCTCAGAAGGGGTGTGTCTGGCTCAGAAGGGGTGTGTCTGGCCCAGGACAGGTGTGTCTGGCCCAGGACAGGTGTGTCTGGCCCAGGACAGGTGTGTCTGGCTCAGGACAGGTGTGTCTGGCTCAGGACAGGTGTGTCTGGTTCAGAAGGGGTGTGTCTGGTTCAGAAGGGGTGTGTCTGGCCCAGGACGGGTGTGTCTGGCTCAGGACGGGTGTGTCTGGCTCAGGACAGGTGTGTCTGGCTCAGGACAGGTGTGTCTGGCTCAGGACAGGTGTGTCTGGCTCAGGACAGGTGTGTCTGGCTCAGGACAGGTGTGTCTGGCTCAGAAGGGGTGTGTCTGGCTCAGGACAGGTGTGTCTGGCTCAGGACAGGTGTGTCTGGCTCAGGACAGGTGTGTCTGGCCCAGGACGGTGTGTCTGGCTCAGAAGGGGTGTGTCTGGTTCAGAAGGGGTGTGTCTGGCTCAGGACAGGTGTGTCTGGCTCAGAAGGGGTGTGTCTGGTTCAGAAGGGGTGTGTCTGGCTCAGGACAGGTGTGTCTGGCTCAGAAGGGGTGTGTCTGGCCCAGGACAGTGTGTCTGGCTCAGAAGAGGTTCAGAAGGGGTGTGTCTGGCCCAGGACGGTGTGTCTGGTTCAGAAGGGGGGTGTCTGGTTCAGAAGGGGGGTGTCTGGTTCAGAAGGGGGGTGTCTGGTTCAGAAGGGGGGTGTCTGGTTCAGAAGGGGGGTGTCTGGCCCAGGACGGTGTGTCTGGTTCAGAAGGGGTGTGTCTGGTTCAGAAGGGGTGTGTCTGGCCCAGGACAGTGTGTCTGGCTCAGAAGAGGTTCAGAAGGGGTGTGTCTGGCCCAGGACGGTGTGTCTGGTTCAGAAGGGGGGTGTCTGGTTCAGAAGGGGGGTGTCTGGTTCAGAAGGGGGGTGTCTGGTTCAGAAGGGGGGTGTCTGGTTCAGAAGGGGGGTGTCTGGCCCAGGACGGTGTGTCTGGTTCAGAAGGGGTGTGTCTGGTTCAGAAGGGGTGTGTCTGGCCCAGGACAGTGTGTCTGGCCCAGGACAGTGTGTCTGGCTCAGAAGAGGTTCAGAAGGGGTGTGTCTGGCCCAGGACGGTGTGTCTGGTTCAGAAGGGGGGTGTCTGGTTCAGAAGGGGGGTGTCTGGTTCAGAAGGGGGGTGTCTGGTTCAGAAGGGGGGTGTCTGGTTCAGAAGGGGGGTGTCTGGCCCAGGACGGTGTGTCTGGTTCAGAAGGGGTGTGTCTGGTTCAGAAGGGGTGTGTCTGGCCCAGGACAGTGTGTCTGGCTCAGAAGAGGTTCAGAAGGGGTGTGTCTGGCCCAGGACGGTGTGTCTGGTTCAGAAGGGGGGTGTCTGGTTCAGAAGGGGGGTGTCTGGTTCAGAAGGGGGGTGTCTGGTTCAGAAGGGGGGTGTCTGGTTCAGAAGGGGGGTGTCTGGTTCAGAAGGGGGGTGTCTGGTTCAGAAGGGGGGTGTCTGGCCCAGGACGGTGTGTCTGGTTCAGAAGGGGTGTGTCTGGTTCAGAAGGGGTGTGTCTGGCCCAGGACGGTGTGTCTGGTTCAGAAGGGGTGTGTCTGGCCCAGGACGGGTGTGTCTGGTTCAGAAGGGGTGTGTCTGGTTCAGAAGGGGTGTGTCTGGCCCAGGACAGTGTGTCTGGCTGAGGACGGTGTGTCTGGCTCAGAAGAGGTGTGTATGACCCAGGACAGGTGTGTCTGGTTCAGGACAGGTGTGTCTGGCTCAGGACGGTGTGTCTGGTTCAGAAGGGGTGTGTCTGGCCCAGGACGGTGTGTCTGGTTCAGAAGGGGTGTGTCTGGTTCAGAAGGGGTGTGTCTGGTTCAGAAGGGGTGTGTCTGGTTCAGAAGGGGTGTGTCTGGTTCAGAAGGGGTGTGTCTGGCTCAGAAGGGGTGTGTCTGGCTCAGGACAGGTGTGTGGTTCAGAAGGGGTGTGTCTGGCCCAGGACAGGGGTGTCTGGCTCAGAAGGGGTGTGTCTGGCTCAGGACAGGTGTGTGGTTCAGAAGGGGTGTGTCTGGCCCAGGACAGGGGTGTCTGGCTCAGAAGGGGTGTGTCTGGCTCAGGACAGGGGTGTCTGGCTCAGGACAGGGGTGTCTGGCTCAGGACAGGGGTGTCTGGCTCAGGACGGGTGTGTCTGGCTCAGGACAGGGGTGTCTGGTTCAGAAGGGGTGTGTCTGGTTCAGAAGGGGTGTGTCTGGTTCAAAAGGGGTGTGTCTGGTTCAAAAGGGGTGTGTCTGGTTCAAAAGGGGTGTGTCTGGCTCAGGACAGGTGTGTCTGGCTCAGAAGGGGTGTGTCTGGCCCAGGACAGGTGTGTCTGGCTCAGGACAGGTGTGTCTGGCTCAGGACAGGTGTGTCTGGCTCAGGACAGGTGTGTCTGGCTCAGGACAGGTGTGTCTGGCTCAGAAGGGGTGTGCCTGGCCCAGGACAGTGCGTCTGGTTCAGGATGGGTGTGTCTAGCCCAAGAAGGGTGTGTCTGGCTCAGAAGGGGTGTGTCTGGCTCTGGAGGGTCATGTCTGTCTAAGGAGGGTCATGCCTGGCTCAGGATCACCATGATGGTGCCCCCCACCTTTTAGTCTAGGCTTTAAAGCGGATCAAAGGCCTCAAAGGATCAAAGGGGAGGGCTGGTTAATTATCTGTCCTGGGGCATCATTTGGAATGCCCCGTTCTGCGAAATCCCCCAGTTTGTGCAGTATACTCGCCTCACCAGCGATCCCACGGTGCATGTGTGGCCTCATCTCTGGCTTATCTTGACTGATGCATGTACCCACACCAGGCATTTCTGTATGGCACACATCAGACGGGGGGGCTAGGTTTTTGGCTTTTCGCTATCACTGTTTGGGATGCCCCGCTGTGTGCCCATAAAAACTAAAAACTGGTCCTACAGCACATCGCTCTCGCTCTCGTCAGAACTGTGTGCCGTACATACTAATGCTCAGCAAATGGCTCTGTGCATGGAATTTGGGAACGAGAGTGGCTGCATGGACGAGCTCCTGTTCCCAGCCTGTCTGCTGGGGGTGGGAGCGTGCTACAGGCCAGATACGCTAGGGATGTGGCCACCGATATTTACAACTAGAAAGAAGGTGAGGGGAGTTTTGCGGAAACCTGGGCAAATTTCACATAGCATGGCATCCTGATTTGGAATGCCTCATGGGAAGGCTAAGCTAAAAGATTCCAGGGCTGGGCCTGTTGGGTTTCATTCCGCTTCATTGTCTTTGCCACGTCAGGTCACAGCTAACTAAAGTTGTGGGACTATTTGGAAATTGGGGCCAAACTGACACGTTGTCCTTGTTTCCTGGCCATGCTCACGAAGCCATTAGTCCTCTGTATCCCCTTGTTGGGTGTAAAGGGAGTGAGGTGAAATGGCGTGGTGACTTTAGATGCCCCGCCCCCCTCGGCTTCTAGTCCAATCAGAAGGTCCCTCCAGGTGTTTACTGGTAGTGTGGGAGGTTGTCTGTGATTTACAGCCTGGTCTTCCTGTGGATGGGGATATGAGATCCCGCCCAGTTTCCTCTTCTGTAGGATTCCATTGGCTGATGAATCTTTAAGTTTCCTGGGGAGAAGAAGGCCGGAGGTGGTGGGGGGTGGCACATGGACTTGTCTACAGGAAAACAGGAAGATATATTAATTAGAAAACCTCTCCATACAGTAATGTCAATTAAAGGCTATGCATATGGAAAAAAAAACCTATACTCACCAAACCCCTTAGCTAGATGACGTAGCTCTTAGCTCAGACACATGTGCCGCTTATGTAGGCTCCATACTGCTTCAGGACCACAGAGGAGAGGTAGCTATTTTAAATTTCGGGCAAGGGCAGAGGAGTAGCTAGGCTTTCTGGCACCCAGGGCAAAGATTTAAAATGATGCCCCCCACCTGTTCTCAGGCCCCTCTTTGGCGCCCCCCTGACCTCGGGCACCCGGGGCAAATGCACCCCCTGCTCCCCCATAGCTATGCCCCTGGGCAAGGGAGCACCAACTAGCCACTGGGAGTGCTCTTAAATCAGCATAACTGGTCCTTAAAGTGGACCACTCACCACTATACCAGCCTTAGGTATGTCTGCTGCTGCTCCCTGTAACCTGAACCTGGCCAGCCTGGCAGCCATCAACCTGTGCTACCTCACCGACAAAGTGCTTCCAAAAGAAAGTCCACAGACCTGGGGAACCCACAGACTGGGGGCAGGAAAATATAATTGTTTAGCAAAAGGACCAGTTATCATAAATACAAATATACTGTAATTACCATCATCAGAAAAAAATATAGGAATTCAGAAGTTACCCCATCTTGGTGTCAGCAGTGGGATGAAGAACGTGTCGTCTATCTTTTCCAGTGACCTTGGCTTCTTTAATATTAGTGACAGCTGTGAAAGTGGTTTCCTCCTTCATTTCTTTCAGATGAACCTTCTCTTTCTTCTTCCTATCGCTCCTACCGTGCTCGCCTCTATTCAGAGGTGCAGAAGAACACTTATCTTTGTGCTTCCGCCTCACACAATGCCCTACAAAAGATGGCATCAGATTAGCAGCAATAAGACAAAAATTATATGTGTTATTTGCTTCACAGATCTCCAACCCAACAACCCAATATCAATGAACTTTGCTTGCAGGAAATGCTTTACTAAGACCCTGAATCCCTGTTCCTATACTTCATCCAAAATCTATTCATAACCCGCTATAGTTGAGGGTTACCTCTCAAACCCCCTATTTACGGACCTAGAGGACTAACAATTGCACTCACTCAAGTGTAAAGTTTATATACATTCTTTATTTGATACTGCAAAATTCTTTTAAAAATCAAAACCCAGTGCCACTTCTATGATGTGCCACAGGGGGGAGCTGTTCTATCAAAATAATACTATATACTCAATACCTACAATACATATATATTCATAATAAAATTTCCCATATACAACATAGGGTGAATTCACCCTGCCTTGAAAAAGAGGCCCTGTTGGCCTCGGAACGCGTGGGCTGGCCGTGGGGGGCGCTGTGGCATAGACACTGTAAGTAAGGAGACTTTGTGTGTTATGGTTTGTGTTTACTCTTTGCACCCTATTGTCCGTACCTGGAATTAACTTTTGCACATGTTCTCTTTGAAACTGATGCACTTTGTAGCACAAGCACTTTAAATATGTTGTATATGGGAAATTTTATAATGAATATATATGTATTGTAGGTATTGAGTATATAGTATAATTATGATAGAACAGCTCCCCCCTGTGGCACATCATGGAAGTGGCACTGGGTTTTGTTTTTTAAAAGAATTTTAATGTTTGCAGTATCAAATAAAGAATGCATATAAACTTTACACTTGAGTCAGTGCAATTGTTAGTCCCCTATGTATGTAAATAGGGGGTTTGAGAGGTAACCCTCAACTATAGCAGGTTGTTAGATTGTAATTGGTACCTATAGGGGCAGTGCACCATAAGAATAGGGACATTAGTTGGTGCCACCCGGTTTGCCTTTTCTTTACAAAATCTATTCATACACGTTACATATATTTTTAAGATAGCCATGCTCAGGGAGACATCCTCAAGAGTAGTGAGCAAGGTGATATCTTGCTCATATAATTACTTGCAACTAATTTTCGCCCAAAGCATAGCATAGATCATTGGAGTGCTTCTCTAGTGATCTTCCAAAGGCTTAATATAGTTTGATCGATCCTTTCACTACAGGTCAGCCCAAGACGTGAGATCCTTGATCCTTCTTCAAAGATCAGACCAAGACCTAGTATAATTCCTTTGATTCTTCTCAATAGATCAGGATACCACATATCATAGTTGTTTTTATCCTTTTCTGTAGATCAGCCTTAGACATAGACTAAGGTAGTTTAGTTGATTTGTCTCTCTAGATCTGACCCAAGAACTAGCATTATTTCTTGGATCCTCCCTTATGGATCAACGCAAGACGTGGTTTAGTTTTGCTGATTCCTGCCTGTAGATCCCCCTACCTGTCACTAGTTTAGGTGCTCTGAGTTATCTGGCTTAAAGGAACAGTCTATGCATAAGGCAGCAAGCAGCTCACCCAAACCCTTTCCCATGTGTCCGATGAGGTGTCACTCACTTAGTTAGAATCCCCTGTAGATAGGTTTAATAAGAGATTAAACCCTTTTATGGTGTCAGGCCATCAAAGTGCACTGTAGTTGTAGTACACTTAATTAGACACAAAATAGCAGCAGATGCCATAGGAAATACTTAAAGTGGACCAAAACCCAGGATTTTGACCATTCTGGGTTTTGGTCCACTCCCCCGGGTGCCCCGCTATGTGAAACCCCCCAGATCACCAGCTGCAACTCACCTCGCGATCCTACGGCGCATGCGTGGCCGCTTGCCCAATCAGTGCGCTCAGAGGCGTTGAGCTATGGACGTCTTAGCTCAGCGTCTCTGAGCGCGCTGGCAGCCGCATTTCGCTTTTCCCTCTAACAGGGGCCGGCGTGGGGACACACCCTGCTATAGGGATGCCGGGGATGCGGCCGCGGCCTGCGCATGCGCCGTTGGACCGTAATTCAGGTTAGAGCAGGATGCTGGATTGAGAGGTTGAGAGGTTTTGAAGGGAATTGATCATCACATGTTGGGCTTGTTTGTGAACATGTGCATGGAAGGTTCTAGAAGCTGGATAGAGGTTATTTAAGGGAGAGAAACCCTGTAGTACATGTTCTAGTGGTCCCCAACCCTGTCCTCAAGGCCCACCAACAAGTCATGTTTTGTGTACCTCCACATAGCCAGCTCCATAGCTCTGCTGCTGCACTAATTACTCCACATGTGCATCTGTGTGGAGATCTTCAAAACCTGGCCTGTTGGTGCCTTGAGGACAGGGTTGGGGACCCCTGTTCTATATCTCTTGTTGAGGAGCTGAAGTGATAGCAGTCCCTGTCAGAGAGAGACACACATGTGTTGTGTCAACTGTTATAGAGAAGTAATAAAGAGGTACTCTGCTTTCATGTTACTGGAATTACGTGTTGTCTATACTACACAGTGAGTACCAGCATCCCCTCTGGCAGAGCCGCGGCACCCCACCCACACAGACACACGTTGAGCGTCCTGGGCCTAGAAGAACCTACTCCCTGCCATCCTCATCTAACACCAGGTGTGTGAGTGCAACATAAGGCTGGAGGAAATTAAACCAGACCTTTAACGGGTGTTGGTCCTGCAGACAGCTGATCAAAACAAGCCCGGAGGGGCATCCAGAATGCTGGAGTCCTCACCTTTACTATGTACCAGAAATGGGAAAGGAGACCTGCGACTGGCCGTTGGCCATGGTCGTGTACCGGAATGCCTCGCCCACATGCGCCACTCGCCGGCCAATCGTGGGACTCTGTTCTCGGCGCTGGCTCATAGTAAAGGTGAGGATATTGGGAGTTCTAGGGGGGGGGTTATGTTTGGGGGGACTCCAGCATTCTGGATGCCTCCTTGAGCTTGTTTTGATCAGCTGTCTGCGAACTAACACCCATTGAAGAAAAAACGGGTGTTGGGTCAGTATAAAGTTGACCAAAACCAAGCGGGATCGGCACCGGAATCTATAAGATTCCCAAGCCGATCCACTCCCTCCCGCCGGGGCATCCAAAATCAGGATGCCCCACTGTGTGAAACCCTCTAGGTCGCACGCTACACTTACCTTACTTCCCAGTCCAACGACGCATGCACGGGCAGCATCCCCGCTATTCCCTTTTACAGGGAAGCGGGGGATGCGGCCGCCAGCATGCGCGGAGCCGCTGTGCTAAGGCGTCAGCTTAGATGTCGATAGCTCAACAGCTCCGAGCGTGCTGATTGGACGAGCGACCACGCATGCGCCGTAGGATGAGGTGAGTTAATGTGGGAGATCTGGGAGGTTTCACATAGCGGGGCACTGGGGGAAAGGGCCAAAATCCAGGATAGTCAAAATCCTGGGTTTCGGTCCACTTTAAGAAAGAAGCACCTCTGGGTTGCAAAACACACCACCACCATGACTCTTTAACTGTACCCCTGCTAGCCTCCTGCACACCTCTGCTCAGGATTGCTGGGTGGGCTTGCACATCAGTGTAACAGAGATGCCTTGGAGACCAGCTTACATGGTGATGGGCGCGGCAGGGGTGTAGTTTAGGGGCGTAGCTTACTTGCAGGTTTCATTGGGACAAATATTTTTCTTACAAAACATCCAAAACTGTGCTCAAAATGCACTTAGCATTTAAATCAGATGTCTGTTTAGTCTTGAGAGGAGGCGATTGAGGGGGGGGACATGATTAACTTGTATAAATATATAAATGGCCCATACAAGAAATATAGGAACACTATTTCATGTAAAATCCTTTCTAAGGACAAGGGGGCACTGCCTTTGATTGGAAAAAAAGAAAGGCGACAATCATTTTTTACCATAAGAACTATAAATCTATGGAATAGCCTCCCACAGAAGCTTGTCACAGCATCAACTGCTGACAGCTTCAAAAAAGGATTAGATGCTTATTTAGAAGAAAATAACATTAACAGTTACTATAAGCGGTTATCAGTAAAAAAAATAAAACAAAAAATAAAATAAATAGCTTCCCCTATTAAATAAAAAATAACTTCCCCTACCCCAACACCTTTGGTTGAACTTGATGGATATATGTCTTTTTTCAACCGTATTAACTATGTAACTATGAGTCAGGGACGACCCCGAACTAGACTAACACCACATGAGAGGACTTCTGGTATCAGGCGAATAGGGAAGCCCAAGTACTCAGGTGGTTTTCTTGGCAGCAGTCTCGTCTCTCATGTTTGGAGAGGAAAATACACCTAAGCGTAGTTACACGGTTAGGCCACTGGATGGCAGCATAGGATCAGAAATGAATATTCTCAAATAGGCAGCAAGTTGTTTGCAACAGCAGGGTGAGTCATAGTGCCTCAGGCTGTTAGTGGCAACAGAGTTGTCTAGTATTAGTCATAGGGCTCTGATAGGCTGCTGGTGGCAACAATATTGACTAGGGGAGGAGCTTATGGGGTATAAAAAGACAGGTCAGACTGCACAGACAAGAGAAGAAGATCTGAACCTGGGGTTGCCGAATGGTCCAGAAGAGAGCACGAGGGAGCTAACAGTGCCTGCCCTATAAGCCTTCTTGGAAAACAGACCACGTTCAGGCTAGATTCCGAGCCTTCTAGCCCTGTACCCCCCCTGCCGCCTGTGGCTACTCTACAAAGCTCTGGTCTTCCCTCACTCACCTGAGAAGCCTAACCGGGGGGCCTCCATACAATCGGGTGGCACCCTACTGCTGCTCTGTGTACAGTCCCATGCAGAATTGACATTGCCTTGTGAGGGGCCCTTGTACTGCAATGGAAGTGTTATGTTTATTTTGAAATAAAGAAGCTGGGACTGACCCCACCTGTGCTACACTTTGAAAGCTGTTGTACCTTTGTGTTGGGATTATCAACCTTCACCTACGCTCCTGGGGAGGACCATTGGGGAAGTGTCTTCACGCCAGGCAAACAAGGCCTACATGCCGTGTGACGGGTATTTATATGCATTTGCCTTGCATTAATATGCATGGGATATAGTGCTGATTGGACAAGAGCCTGTGCATGTGCCATGGGAACACCAGGAAGGTCCATTTTAGAGGTGATCCTGGCGGTGTCATACTGCTGGCATCCAAGATCTGGATGCCCCAGGGGCAATGACCAAAACATGGGAAAGTGAAAATACCAGGTTTTGGCCCAAAACCCCCCAGGTCGCCCAATAAATTCACCTTTTCTCGGTCCTACAGCGCATGCACGGGCTCTTGTCCAATCTGCGTGCTCGGCTGCACTCATCAGAATGGACTAGGACTCTAAGGGCTGAGTCTAGCCATGATAAGCTGAGGACCCCTTGATTACATCCCCGCTACTCTGTAACCGGGTGCACACCTGCGCCGGCCATTCACAAATGCCTGGTGTGCGTCCTGCTAAAGGTATAGCAGACAGCGGCCGTGGCTTGTACATGTGCTGTTGGATCAGGGAGAAGGTGAGTTTTACAGGGGACTCAGGGAGTTTCACACAGCGGCCCAGGCGTCTATAACACCCCTGGGCCTTCTGATTTCCTCCCCCTGGGGCATCCCGAATATGGATCAGGTGGCCCATACGTTTTATAGACTCCAGGGCCGCTGTAGGTCCACTTTGAAGTATCATCTTATGACCTCAGTCTGCGACTGGCTGAGGCAGTTTTCATTCCACGCTCCCTCTTGAGCATCATTATGAGTGATGGCAACTGACACCATGTGTGGAATGAAAACTTCCTCAGCCTGTCGCAGACTGAGGTGATAAGATGACACTTGTCCTTTATTATAAAATAAAGGATGTTTGCTTAGTTCAGCTGTGGCCACTGTTACTTACCAGACTGGTCTTTCAGGAGCTCATTGGGCACCGATGGGGGAGCAGATCCACTTATTCTGGATGGAGGCAGCAGGGTGGGTCTTGTAACTGCTTCTGGCAAAAGAGAACTCCCAAAATTCCTTTCCAAAGCCGTCTCTCCAGTCCAGAGGTCTCTATCACTAAAATATTAATATTTTTAATGAAAAACTTTTTTTTTTAGAAAAGAATAAAGTAAAAAAATTATAATAAGTGACTCTTACCTGGAATATTTTCTAAAACCATCTAATGAGGACATTGGGTGTTTTGCTGTTAGGAGAAATGAAAGCATGGAATTAGTTCATGTAAAATCTATTCCCCTAATAATTGTACTACTTACCTTGTATCCTGGGGAATTGTGGGATATTAAAAAAAGCCTGTCACACCGGCTTTATGTCCAACGGGGGAATCCTCTAATATATCTGCATACAATACTATACAAGGAGCACCCATCTTATTACATCCCATTCTATTATTACTTTTATGTACACACAGAACACTGCTGCTGGCCATGGGTAAGCGTCAGTGAGCTCCCTCACCTCAGCAGCGGCCATAGCAGCAGTGTTCTGTGTGTATAGGACTCACATCTCTCTTCTTGGTGTATAGACTTGGGCCCTTATTTATGAAGGAAGCGACAGGTAGCGACTGGTGAGCGGCCGGTAATGACGGGCACCGCCACGAGAACGCCGGCTCCCCACCACAATCACACATTTATCAAGCCGATCCTGCTTAGCGACTGAGATAGCGCCATATAGCCACTCATTCATCATTATTCCAGCCTCAGCCCACAGCGCCAGTGTCCGACCTTGAACAGCGACAGGTATGACCTCTCGCTACCTGCCGCTCTCTAATGCATTTCAATGGAACAATCTTTAAATATTCATAATTAATTGTTATTAATGTTTTTTTTTTTTTTTTTAAATGTGAAAAATTCTGTGACCACTTCTGCCATGTTAGATAATTTTTTTAAGGTAAAAAAAAAAAAAATTTGTGCAGAATTGATATTACAGGCTGATATTATTGTATTCATATTACTAAATTCTTTAAAAATTTTCTTTTTTTTTTGGTTTCCAAAAATATGGTGGTTTGGGGGTTAAAAAACTACTTTTAACACATCGCCGCCAGCGCTCTGGGGTTTAAACATGCATTTCACAGCGCTTGAATTTTTTGAGCGTGATTTTTTTGATGAATATGGTGGGAGCCGGTAGCTCTGACCAGTCGCTATCATGCGCACCCATACATCGCGGAACCTGTCAAATAGCGACTCGTCACGCCGTATTCAACATTACTGCACACCGACTCAGTCGCTATCAACAACCGAACAACGGCCAAGCACAGCGACTACTAGCGGGCGCTGTGAAAATACTGCTACAGTCGCTCAACTGCCGCTACCTGTCGCTATTAATGAATCGGCCTCCCCGTGTACGGTTGCCAATAGCAACAGTTTGCAGGTAGCGAAAATTGCTTTCATAAGGCACATTTTACGAACATAATGTAAAAAAAAAATCTAGATAAGCTCAGCAACTTGAGGACATCCTTTTGGCACACAAAAATATACACTTTCAAAAATTCCATCGAAAGTGAATGACCACTTTGCCAGCCTTTGGCCTAGAAAAGGACATATGATAGTCACTGGCCCATCATGTGGCTGTATTTTGCCAGGAAAGTGCGGTTTAAGATAAGGTTTATAGGGGGTTATTCAAGGAGGTCATCCCGGCAATCGGGGTGCCCCCTGGAGCAGAGCAGCACCCAATTTTTGTAAAATGGATGTTGGTCTTGTATAATTTGACAATCCAAGCCCTTGGAAAGGGCGTTAACCTCCCAGCTCACAGGCTAGATCCCACAGAGTCATGTGGGTCGTTTGTGGGTGGTAGCAAGGATGCACAGCGACGGCATGGGAACCAGAAACTGGAAGGTTGCAGACATGGATTGAGCCTGTGGGCTGGGTGCTAAGTCCCTTTTATTGTTTTCAGGAGCCTAGACAGGGACTTCAAACTGGACCAAATGTCATATTGACTTTTGGTCCTGTATTCCTGATTCCTAGGTTACATGCTGATTTGGGATGCTCCGCAGTCATGATCACACTTACCAAACCATGACCCACCACTGTATTCCTCTGCAGCACAGGAAGTGCACACAGCAGCATCCTGTTTCCAGCAGGGGAAGAGGGGATTCTGCTATGTGCACCGCCTGTGCTACATCAGAATACAACAGTGGATCGTGGCTTGGTAAGTGTTGCTGGGGGAAGGGGTCCAACAGCAATTCTGAGTGTGGAGAATACCATGTCAGGATGCCCCTA
The DNA here is from genome assembly GCA_027917425.1 of Gastrophryne carolinensis. Classification (NCBI taxonomy): domain Eukaryota; kingdom Metazoa; phylum Chordata; class Amphibia; order Anura; family Microhylidae; genus Gastrophryne; species Gastrophryne carolinensis. Next base: position 41,789,184 of record CM051238.1, read on the forward strand.
GTAATCTGAAATACTGGGCCAGTATGACCAGGGGAGCACCCAAAGTGGTGGTTCGGGGTTCGGGGTTCTGCCCCCCCCCCCCAACCTGCTAGACCACAGCTCGGCTGCCTTTTGTGGCACTCTTGTGCACAGCATGGTTGAGATTTTGATTAGGGACAGACAGCAATGAGTAGCCAGACGATGACAAAGGAAAGCGGCAAGGGGAGAGAGAGAGAGAGAGACAGAGAGGACATGGGGGCTGTATGTTTATGGAGCTCTGGACACATATCGGGGATCGATTTCAAGCAGACCAAAACCCACATTTTTAACTAGCATCCACTGAATTGCTCCCCCTTAGTAGAGAACCTTTTGATAATTTTCACCATTCCTGCTTCACTCTAATCCCAGATAATGGTGCCTGTTTTAGCTGTAAAGCTCCACCTCCTCCATTGATTGCCACTGTTGTGTGTGGCAATGAAGTCATTGCCACACCTTTGCAATGACCGATCACTTGTCATCTTACAGAGATGGGCAGCCCAAAAAAATCAGTGTTACAGGAAAATTTGAAAAAGTGAAAATATCCATTTCTAATTCTACACCCTAATAAAGGGGTATCAGCAGGGGCTTTGGCCAAATGTATTTCACAAGTTCAATGGGTTTTGGTCCACTTTAAGGTTTAGTATCACTTTAACAACAGCGATCCATCTGCTCGGACGAGGAGGCAGTACAGTTTATCTCCCATAGCCAAACACAGAGTGACGTATCCACCTGCTATGTGCTTTCCATCCCCTGATCCAATCTCACGCCTGTCACCGGGAATATCAGATAGTGGGGTGTTTCCAATGGCTTCTGGGATGATGTAGTAGCAGCTCGGCTCCAGGCTGCCGCTAAAGGGCAGCTTCTGGGGGAAGAGGCTCCTTAAGACTGGAAAAGGCCGGCTCCAGGGAAATCCTGAAAATAGCCATAAATGTGACATTGAGTATGCAACACACATGACCTATAATATATCACATCCTATAATGGCATGAAATTACTCTCATGTATGTTAAAGTGGACCCACACACCCACATACCTACCAACTTTTGAGGGTGGGAAAAAGGGACATTTGTTAGGCCACACCCCCTCATTGAGGGATGGATAGAAACATAGAAGGGTGACGGCAGAAGGAGACCATACGCTCAATCTAGTCTGCCCTTATGTAACTGTGTGTTCTCTTTATCTTAGGATAGATGTGTGCTTATCCCAGACATGTTTAAATTCAGTGACTGTTGATTTTTCAACTATAGAAGATAGGTATAACATTTACAACAATATAAATAATTAGAATAGATGCAGATCTGCATTTCAAACCTCAAAGAGTGGACTAATGAAAACAACGAGGGACATGGACTCTAGTAGGGACAGTCCCTCCAAATCAGGGACACTTGGGAGGTATGACTGTATAGTACTGATTTACCATCCTCCATCCAGACATCCACCTCCTGCTACCTATAAATTCAGGTCTCTATGCACATAACACATAAGTGCAGAAGACAATGTGGTCAGCTGGTACTTCCTCCAAATAGAGGGGGGTGCCCCCCCCCCCTAGAAATGGACAGCATCAGCACCATTAACACCTGGGCAGGTGCCGGGGCCCAATAAGCTTTGGGGGGCATTCCTGACCTGCTGCTTTTTTTTTTTTTTAAGTTCCCATGGCCAGCATACTACTAGTCAGCAGCGTAACTAAATGTGACGGGACCCTGGTGTGAACATTAAAGGGGCCCTTTAACGGCTCATACAGTAAACTTTTTTAATTCAAGTAGATGCAGCTAAAAAACTAAAGACTGGAACAGCAGATGGAGCTTCCTTTCTCTAAATGATGCCAAGTTTGCACAAATATTATAAATAAGGTAAAAGAGCAACAATGATGGGGCTCCCCTGACCTTCTGGGCCCTGGTGCAGTCACATCCTGTGCACCCCCTCAAGTTACACCCCTGCTACTGGTTATTGAAGAGGAACTAAATTCAAGGCAGCCAATGTTACCCACTTCCTCAATTCGGTGATCAATTGGGTTTGCCAAGTGGGATTACACATCAAACCTCAATGGTTGCTGGTGGTCACATGATTTGCTGCTATTTGCTGCTATACAAGTGAATGAGGAAGTTGCAACTTGACTTTACCTCAGCTTTAAAGAGGAAGAACATAAGCCTCTAAGAGGTGTTATACTGACCCTGCTTCAGCATTGTTGGGTCTGTGGGGTGAGCTTCTTGCGATCTGCATATTCTTGAAGGCTGGAGGGGATCTGCTCATACTCTGCCCATTTAACTGGAACAATGGGTGTTGTTCCTATTGCAGATGCCCTCCTAAAAGATTCCAGGGCTGGCCGCTAGCCTACCCCCTGGGCATCCTGCACCGGATGCCCTGCTGTGTGAAACCCCCCGGGGCGACCGTGATCTTACCTGATCCCAGCGGGCCCTGCAACACGATCTCAGCCGGTGGCCGCATCCCGAGCTTCTCTGTGGCCATGGGTGCGCCACCTTTCTGAATGGCTTGGTGCGGGAGCGTGTGCACCTGAATGGTGTGCCAGGGATGTGGCCAGCTGGCTGCACCTCATCACAGCGGCTCTTTTGAGAGAGCCAATCATGGCTTCAGTGGTGGAAAAGCACAGTTTTCATTGAAAACCAGGCCACCGCCAACCTAACAGCAGCGCCTGGCTGCTTGGGTGGGTGGGGGCCCTAAAAGATGAGCGGTGGACCCAGAAATCGAGAGAAATCTTACCCTTCTCCTCGTTCCCCCAAAGAAATCCAGAGCTCTGATTGGCCGGGGTATGTGTGGGTGACGGCCAGCCGAGTCTCCGGCCACATGACCGCGCCAGCCAATGAGAGCGCTGGATTTCTCCGGGAGACCTGCATTCCTCTTGATCTGCGACGTTAACCAGCAGTGTGGCATCTGTGATTGGGATGCCTCATGCAACTGGAACTTAAAGCGGACCTTCACTCTGAATAAGAGTCTATCTTATATGTTTCCCACACCCTGTACATACAGATTGTCCACATTAAAAATCATCCTACCTGCATCTACTGCATGTTATGAGCCTTTAAACATCCAAGATGTCGGCTTATGGAAGCCGCCATCTTATCAGGCAGCCTGCAAACAGGAAGTGCCCCCTGACTGTGCTGCTCTGCATTCTGGGACTGCTGACCTTTACCTGACCCCAGCTCTGCTCTGTCTGAGCAAAGCACAGCTATAACCCGCCCCCCTGTAGCTTATCCCACTCTCCTTTCCTCAGTAAGTGTGATGCTTCTGAGTCAAGATGGCGGCGCCCGTATCCTAAATTCCTGAAAAGAGTTGCAGCCCAGTGGGGAAAAGAAAAATAAGTTAGTGACTAAAAACTTAAAATATATTAATTTTAGATGCTGGGGAACCGTTTTTTAAGAGTTTGGGCTTTTCATTAAATCACACTGAAGGTCCGGTTTAATTTCAATGAATCGAAATTCAATTTCAGGAGAAGCTCCAGCAATCATACTATAAAACCCACTAATGCACTCTGCTTTAAAAAATTCTATGTGAAAGCCCTTCCCATGGGGATCCTGATTTGGGGTGGCCTGCTGTGTGATGTCAAAATAAATTCAAGGTTGTGGCACACTGATAAAGAAATATTTGATACATAGTATAAAGTAATCAGGGGTACTAAAGTTCCACGGTGCGCCTACACGGACCCAAACTATATACAAAAGTAGGAATGGAAGATTGAACACCCTTAAAACCAAATAGCATTCAAGAAGAAAGATTTTTAATGTTGTTAGTGACAACAGTAAAGAGTATATACAGAACAAAAAAGCAATTATAATAAAAAAAAAAACACAAGTATACAAGGTTGTGACCGCTTGATAATGGTTAAATCACAAAATGCTGTAAACAGCACTGAGGGTCTCAGTGTCCATGTGGATTTCCAGGGAATATATGAGAATCAAAGAATAGACGCAAGTCCAGTAATAAAGCAAGATGCAATTCCCTGGAAAGAAGTCAAGGGACACCCTTCAATCCATCCTGTCAAATGCCATAGAGAGTTTGATGAGCAAGAACACTTACAAGCGTAGACAGGCTGGATGGCTGCAGCACCAGGTGGATAGAAATGGTCCTAACGTTTCGGCTGTAAAGGTAAGCCTTCTTAACGAGGAGCTTTTGTGGTTTAACCATTATCAAGCGGTCACAACCTCGTATACTTGTGTTTTTTTTTAATTATAATTGCTTTTTTGTTCTGTATATACACTTTACTGTTGTCACTAACAGCATTAAAAATCTTTCTTCTTGAATGCTATTTGGTTTTAAAGTGGACCAACACCCAGGATTTTGACTATCCTAGGTTTTGGTCCACTTCGGTGGGGCGCCCACGCTGTGTGAAACCCCCCAGAAAGCCCCAAAAACTCACCTGTCCCCGCTCCCATGTGACCGCTGCAGCCAATCCCCGCCGATGGACAAGCGAGGTCCGTTGACGGACAAGCGAGCGCGCCCGCCGCCGCCTCCCGCGCGTCACTCTTACAGGGAGCACGCCCGTGCCAACCATTCACAAACGCCCGGCGCGGGTGCGCGCCCTGCTAGAGGGATGCATTGGGTGTTGGTCCACTTTAAGGGTGTTCAATCTTCCATTCTTACTTCTGCTGTGTGATGTCCCCTGCTTTTGCTAGGGAATGAATATGCACGGTGTTGAGCTCTGATTTAAGGACAGCCTGCTGGAGCATAGTTATAGATAACCAACCAGGCGATCCCAGGGATCTCATATCCCAATTTGTGATGCCCTTGTGAAGCGGACTGAATTCCAGGTAAGTGGAAATCCTGGGTTTTGGCCCTCGTTAAATTGGACTAAAACCTGGGATTTTCACTAACTCTGGGTTTGGTCTGGGAGAGGGAATCGGCCATAGACTCCAGGGTCAGTTTTGGAGATGGCAGGGCTGTATGATGGATTGTATAGTATGCTCTAGTCCATCCAATTTACTAGAAAGGCTGGTCATACTTTTGTCCATGTAGCGTATGCTGACAACTCACCACTGAAACTGCCGGCAATCTTCACATTCTGCTCTCCAGGACAATTAAGAGACTGGACACAAGAGAAGTAAAAAAACAAAAAGTCACAACAAAGTCATACAAGGTAATAGCAGGCCGCTCGAAAGCACAAAATGCTTCTCTCTTTCTGCAGTTTCTAGATAAAATAACATTGGTGGTCGCTGCAATGACTGTAATGTGGTGTGGAGTGAACTGAAAATGAAGCTTTACCCTTTGTCCCCCACAGTTGATTGGTCTTAGTTCAATAGTGTAAAACGTACTGGTTCCTGAGACTGAATCCTGTACAGTGCAGGCAGGGGTGTAGCTGGGGGGGGGGGGGGCAGGGGGAGAATGTGCCCCGGGGGCAGCAGGTCAGGAGGGCCTGAGCACAGGTGGGCGGGCTGCCATTTCGAATCTTTGCCCCAGGTGCCAAAAGCCTAGCTACTCCTGTGACAGAACATCCTAGGTGTATTTTATTTCTCTATGTGTGTAGGTTGGTGTAATCAGAGCCGTAGCAGCCATGAGGCGAATGAGGCACTGGCCTCGGGCGCAGCCAGGGCTGGATTTAAAGTGGACCAACACCCAGGGGTGATCGGCCCGGAAATCTATAAGATTCCCGGGCCGATCACCTCCCACCTCCCGATCACCTCCCACCTCCCGATCTCGGATGTCCCGCGGGGTGAAATCCCCCAGAAACCCCAAAAACATCTTACCTGATCCGCCGCCGCTTCCCGCATGCCCCTCCAGACGTGCGCGCGCCCGCGCCGGCCCTCTGTGAACGGCCGGCGGGGGCGCGCGCGCGCCGAGAGTGACGCGCGGGAGGCGGCGGCGGCGGAAGCGGCTTGGACGTTCCTGATCCCCGCCTGGACGTTGGCGGGGATTGGCTGCGGCGTTCACGTGGGAGCGTTGAGAGGTGAGTTTTTTGGGGGTTTCTGGGGGGTTTCACCCATCGGGGTGCCCCGCCGAAGTGGACCAAAACCCAGGATAGTCAAAATCCTGGGTGTTGGTCCACTTTAAGGAGGGGCGCAAGCAGGGCCGTATTTGCTGTAAGGCATACCTAGAGCGGGGCTTGAGACTAGAGGTGGGCTAACCGCAGTAGCTGCAGTGGTGTTAATATATTTTTTTTTTTAGATCATCGGTGGTCAGTGGAGATGGCCAGTACACAATCGCCCCCCCCCCCGCCGAGCCGCCCGATGCTCTGTTCAGCCTTCTATAAGCAGTGACAGGCGGAGGGGGGCGCCAGGGAGGTGTGGGGGGAGAGACACTTCCTGTCCTCTGTCACACAGTTTACAGAGAGCAGCACGTGTGTCAGTCAGAAGCCGTGTCAGGCGCTGTATGTGTCTTCCCCTCAGTGTCCCCCGTCCTTTCCCCACTGTCACACGGAGCTCTCCTGCCGCCCTCTCCATGACCCCGTCCTGTGAGGAGATCGCTGGAGTGACTGCTGACACCCTTTGTGTGCCAGCAAGGATGCAGCTCTCTCTGCTGTGTGACACCCTGCGAGTTCTCAGGTAACTTTTGTCTGTCTCGTTGTCATCTTGCTGTCTCTTTTCCTGCCTTTCTTTCTGCAGTCACTTGTGCAGTCACTCTGTGTCTCTCTCTGTCTGTCTAACTCCATGGACTTCATCTTGCTGTCTCTTTTCCTGCCTTTCTTTCTGCAGTCACTCTGTGTGTCTCTCTCTGTCTGTCTAACTCCCTGGACTTTCCTCTTGTTCTCTCTCCCCTCACTGATTCTGGTTCTGTCTTTTTTCTCCATCTGGTTGCACTCTCTGTCTTTCCCTCTCTTTCTGTCTCTATTTACACTTCTTTTTTCCATGCACTCTTTTTTTTTTTTGTCCCTGTTCTCTCTCTGACTTTCTGTCCCTTGCTCTGCACCCTGATCTCTCAGAGCCGGGGGACCAGAAGTCCCAGCCTGCACTGCAGCCTTTATCTTTAAAAATCTTTATTTTCAGGGCTGGCTGTTCCTCCTCGCTGGGCAATCAATTGCCCTGTCGTAAGAAACCTACAGATTCTGCACAATTTACTAGCAGTCCCATGGCACATGCACAGGCCCCCCACCACTTAGTGCAGCTGTATCTTCATTTATGTCTGCTGGCTGAGTTTGCTAAAACATGAATAAAGATACAGCAAGACTGAATGGCCAAGAGTCAGTGCATGTGCTGTGGGGCTGACGGTCAGGTAAAAATTACCGGCAATTCCAGAGGTTTTACATGACAGGGCATCCAAATCGTGATGTTCCGCCGAAGAGGAATAGCTGTCCCTGTCTGATGCCACCAAGTCCTGCCCCTACCCATCCCCTGTTATTTCTAGCTCTGCCACTCCCATCCCCCATTCTCTCAGCTCTGCCACTATCCATCCATCTCCTCCCAGCTCTTACTCCATCCATTTTTCTTACTCCCAGCTCTGCCCCATCCATCCCTCTTGTTCCCAGATCTGCCCCCATTCATCCCTCTTATTCCCAGCCCTGCCACATTCATCCCTCTTATTCACAGATCTGCCCTATCCATCCCACTTATTCCCAGATCTGCCCCCATTCATCCCTCTTATTCACAGATCTGCCCCATTCATCCCTCTTATTCCCAGCACTGCCCCCATTCATCTCTCTTATTCCCAGCACTGCCCCCATTCATCCCTCTTATTCACAGATCTTCCCCCATTCATCCCTCTTATTCACAGATCTGCACCTATTCATCCCTCTTATTCACAGATCTGCCCCATTCATCCCTCTTATTCCCAGCACTGCCCCCATTCATCCCTCTTATTCCCAGCTCTGCCCCCATTCATCTCTTATTCCCAGCTCTGCCCCCATTCATCCCTTTTATTCCCAGCACTACCCCCATTCAACCCTCTTATTCTCAGCACTGCCCCTATTCATCCCTCTTATTCCCAGTTCTTCCCCCATTTATTCCTCATTCCCAGCTTTTCCCACATCCACTCCTCTTTTTCCCAGCACTGCTCCCATCAATCTCTCTTATTCCGAGCTCTCAACTTATTCAGAGATTTCAACTACATCCTCCCCCTGGACCTTCAACTTGGCACAGACCACGGTAAATGGACCTCGATTAAAAGTACTTGATTACCACTGCTTTGGATCATTGGTGCCCAGTGCAACAGTGGACAACATAGTGTGGCACCCCCTCCCATTCCCATAGGCAGTGTGTCATGCTCCCTCCCATTCCCATAGGCAGTGTGTCATGCTCCCTCCCATTCCCATAGGCAGTGTGTCATGCTCCCTCCCATTCCCCATATAGGCAGTGTGGCACTCCCATTTCCCATAGGCAGTTTGGCATTCCCATTTCCCATAGGCAGTGTGGCATTCCCATTTCCCATAGGCAGTGTGGCATTCCCATTTCCCATAGGCAGTGTGGCATTCCCATTTCCCATAGGCAGTGTGGCATTCCCATTTCCCATAGGCAGTGTGGCATTCCCATTTCCCATAGGCAGTGTGGCATTCCCACTCTCCGATAGGCAAAAGAAAAAAATGTACACTCACATATACATCGCTCCCACATTGCTAGCCAGGCCACAGGAGGCCAGAAGATGTAGGAGCCACAGGTTGGTGGGAAGGGTAACTGATCCCTGCCCGATGTCCCCATCGCTGCTTCTTCTCCGGCGCAAGCAAACACACCTGGCTCTGTGCAACAGGTGGGCGTGGCCTGTGTCAAGTGACGGCCACCAGCTGCACAGAGTCGGATGTTTGCTCTGAGTGCGGCGGCGGTGGGGACAGTGCAGACAGCAGGAATCAGGTACCCTGCCCGTCCGCCTGCCGGACGGGCAGGGTACAAAAAGAGGCGGGGGCGCGATTTTCTGGGCTTGCCTCGGGCGCAAAAGAAGCTAGCTACAGCTCTGGGTGTAATATATATGTATATGTATATATATATATATTAGACTTTAGCTGGCCTTTGGTGTAAACCCCTCATTTCTTGTCCCCCCCTCCCACTTGGGTTTCACCATTATCTAACCCTCACATGCCAGGTCAATGCTGATAACCCCCATCAAATGTGTCCTGTCCTACTCACCTTCTTGTCCCCCCTCCCACCTAGTAATAAAACCACTTGGAAAAGAAAAATAAACAAATCACTAATAGATCCCGAATTGAGACAGCGAGGTCCCTCTCATGCTTGTCACTCCCTCCCTTGGAATGTGGTCAGTTGGTATCATATAGCAGAAATGAGATTGGAATATTCTGAGGCTGTGATACCAACACCAGCCCCTGGTGGGAGGGGTAGGGAGACCCACTGTTCTGGGGCCTATAAGCATGGCTGGGAAGAATGGCCAGAGACACTCGATCTGACCACCAAGAGTGACACACGCTGCTTTTAACATCCAAGCGAAAAGAAGACCAGAAAGCGTGTGGGGACAATTTATTTGATCAAGCAGAACGCAGCCCAGATGGACTCTTAAGTATATTTTTCACCTTTTCTTATTTTGCATTGCTATTTATCTTATTTACTGTGTTTTATAGTTAATTCTGTTTTTTTCACCTTGCATCGTGTTTCTTGTTGTTTTTGTGTTTTTCTGTTTGTTTAAATAAATTCTAAAAATACAGCAGAGGGTCACTTATGCTCTTAAAGATCTAAAAATCTAAAGATCTAAAGATCTAAAAAGCTCAAGCTATTTCTGAAGAGCCTGGCTACCTTACTTGCCTAGGACGCTCGATTGCCCCTGCCTGGAAGTGGTTGTGGGTCGATCGATACGTTTGATCTGATTGTATTGTGTGTGGCCTGTATTATATGATAGAGTTGAGCACTGGTTGTGCTCTGGTGGCAGCAGTTTATAGCCACGTGTGTTGCCAATTGAACAATTGGGGTACGATTGGCCGGTCTGATCAGATGAACGATCAATAGGTCTGATCAACCCGTGCAATCATCACAACTCCTCTGGGTGCAGGCCTGTCTGCCATTCAGCGACAACCTCCGGGACCAACGGCCGCTCCCCCACCAAAAGTTATGACTGCAGCATTGCGAAGAAGGAGGTATTTCAGGCCTTGGCACACCCCTCCATTGTGCTGCAATCACAGCGACAGATGGCAAGATGGCTGCTGGTCCCAAAAGTTTCTGCTGAATGGAGAACCTGTACTGCACGGGACTCGATCTTGGGTACCAGTACATTTTACACTACTGGACTAGGATTGAAAAGTTGAGACTAGGACCGAAAAGTTGAGAAAGGTTATTTATTCAGTTGTCAGGATAGTCCATTTCCACACAAACAATGTGCATGGTGCAGCGTGGTGTCTGTCAATAGCCCAGATAATTCCCTGTAACGTGATTGGCAGACAAATCCTCAGATGTAAGAAGACACTTTAGTGGCCAGGATGTGTTATGATAAATAAAAACAATAAAATGTCATATTTACGATACCTTTACAATGTATTGGTTTTTAGCTCTGCCTGCTGTTTAGCTTACCCTCCAGTCTGCTGCCTCGATCCCATAGAATCCTGTGGGCTGCTGTTCTTCTGTTTTAGTGCTGTCATCCCTGGTGCTGATAGCGCATTTCTCTCCTGGCCTTGCTGTCTATGTCATGTAAGACCAGGCTCCCTCATTGACTGTCAGCAGGGGACACATCGAGTAGCCGCTAGAGAGCATCCCATTCTGATTTTTTAAAAGGCTCCAGGGACGACCGATTCCTTATTGCCGGGGCATCCTGATTTGGAATGCTCTGCTGTGTAAAACTCCTTTGGATAGTCGCCATACTCACCTTGTTGGTGGTCACATGGCGCATGTGCGCACTCCGGTACCCAGCCATTCAGATGGGTGAGCCAGAGGGAAAACAGGGGTGCGGCCACTCCCTGCTCTATATGTTAGCCTTAGTTGTCAGAGTTCTATGTCAAGCATTAATATGCATGGCATAGAGTGCTGATTGGGCAAGAGCATACCAGTGATCCCAGGGGGATCCCGGAGCATCCCAAATTGGGATGCCCCCAGGACATGGAACCAAACCCAGGATGATCAAAAACTTTGGTTTTGGTCCACTTTAAAGGTGGAGGATGCAAACAAAACATGGTAATTCAATGTCATGGCACTGTCAAGGCAGTTAACCAAAATCAGACCTAAAGTCTTTACCCAGGCAAAGGGTTAAATTAGCCTGTTTTTGCTCAAAGTCAGAGGCTGCTTCACTCATTGACCAGCACATTGCATTTCCTGATGAGCCTTATCAAACTTGCTCCTTTCTGCTGATACACCGTCTTCTCAATAAATTACACTTAATCTTAAAGTGGACCAAAACCCAGGATTTTGACTATCCTGGGTATTGGTCCTTACCTCTGGGGCACCCGATATAGCGGGGTGTCCGACTATATAACCCCCCCCAACTGCCTGAACAAACACAACTTTCCCCGGTCCTACGGCACATGTGTGGCCTCTCGTCCAATCAGTGTGCTCGCATCCATTCCTGCCCCTTTGACTAAGAGCTTGTTTAAAGAGAGCAGATCCGAGTGCGCTGGTGGCGGCATCCCCCACTACCCTCTAACAGGGGGTGGGGGGCGATTCACAAATGCCTGGCATGGGCACGCACCCTGGTAAAGGGAGAGCAGGGATGCGGCCGCCGTTGGAGCAGTAAAGAAGGTGACAGCGGGGCATCTTGATTCTGGATACCCCGGGGGGAGGCATGAGTTTTGGTCCACTTTAAAAGTCTGAGAGGACACAGAGATGACTTGTACATGTGTGACTATGTCAGCAGGAAGAGAAATTACTTGGTCTGTAACAGGGTGGTATATTAGCCATCACCCCTGTACTCTTTAAGGATTATTGAATTACTGTTATAATTTTTAATAACGGTTAAAAAACTTTTGGGGGGGGATATGAATAGTGTAGTACACATATCATGTAATAATAGGTGGCTGGTTTAGAAGTGGGTTAAGCCCCCCCCCCCCCCCCCCGGCAAATTGTGTTAAAACGGTCCTTCACTCTGAATATGAGCCTATCTTATATGTTTCCCACGCCCTGTACATACAGATTGCTCACATTAACAATCATCCTACCTGCATCTACTGCATGTTATAAGCCTTTAAACATCCAAGATGGCGGCTCATGTAACATCAGGCAGCCTGCAAACAGGAAGTGCCTTCTGACTGTGCTGCTCTGCATTCTGGGATTGCTGACCTTTTCCTGACCCCAGCTCTGCTCTGTCTGAGCAAAGCACAGCTATAACCCGCCCCCTGTACTTTATCCCATTCTCCTCTCCTCAGTAAGTGTGATGCTTCTGAGTCAAGATGGTGGCGCCCGTATCCTAAAGTCCTGAACAGAGTTGCAGCCCAGTGGGGGAGAGAATAATAAGTGACTAAAAACTTAAAACATATTAACTTTAGATGCTGGGGAATCATTTTTTAAGGTTTTGGGCTTTTCAATAAATCATGGTGAAGGTCCGGTTTAATAGGTGTTATATGTTTTTAAAAGTTTTTATAATGTAGTGTTTGTCTTTTGGCTAAAAAAAGAATATGTTTTATGCAATAATATTGACTATTTTGGTTGGTTGGTGCGGTGTTAGTCTCTGGCGTGTATGCAGCCTTGGGTTGGGGGGTTTTGGGCACCCCCAGTTTATTGTTTTGGGATAATAAATCTTTGCTAGCCAGAGCAGTGCACAACTTGTTCTATGTATCAGTTGGTGCCGCCTATACTTATTGGTCTACTGAAAGGAAGACATGGCCCATGACATCCAATATGAAGTGAGCAGAAGGCAAGCTAATTGAACTCTTTGCCCAGACTGTCCCTTTAAACTTAACTAAACTTAAAAACTTCCAAAGGGGAAATGTTTTCTTGGGGGGGTAACTTCCAAATATAGGCACTGTATGTTTTGAAAAAGCTGTCTCAGAGACAAGAAACCAATGGCACCATTTAATAAACACAAATGCTTATAGTGACATTGCTTACCTTGCTGGTGATGACTTCACCTTTGGCGTTGAACACGAGGTAAACAACAGAAACCTTTGTAGAAACAAAGTTACAATCAGATTGGATTAGTTCCTGGACTTGCACACAATGCTTATGAAAAGAGCTGCCCAGGAGTCACTGACTGGACCTTGTTCCTGAGCGCCGTGATCAACGGCTGGTCAGCTCTGTCAGTCACAGTGACTGGTCAGGCCCACTCCATTCACTGCAAGGCCAAGGCCTGGCATGTCCCCTCCAAGGCCAAGACCAAGGCCTGGCATGTTCTATCCAAGACCAAGGCCTGGCATGTCCCCTCCAAGGCCAAGACCAAGGTCTGTCATTCCACCTCCAAGGCCAAGACCAAGGTCTGGCATGCCCCCTCCAAGGCCAAGACCAAGGCCTGGCATGCCCCCTCCAAGGCCAAGACCAAGGTCTGGCATGTCCCCTCCAAGGCCAAGACCAAGGCCTGGCATGTCCCCTCCAAAACCAAGGCCTGGCATGCCCCCTCCAAGGCCAAGACCAAGGCCTGGCATGTCCCCTCCAAGACCAAGGCCTGGCATGCCCCCTCCAAGGCCAAGACCAAGGCCTGGCATGCCCCTTCCAAGGTCTGACATGTCCCCTCCAAGGCCAACACCAAGGTCTGACATGTCCCCTTCAAGGCCAAGACCTGGCGTGTCCCCTCGAAGGCCAAGGCCTGGCGTGCTCTAGTCAGACGGACGGACATTGGGGCCTCCTGTATGACACAGTGATCCCTGCTGAGAGGTGGAACAGGCCTGCACTGTGGGACTCTATTCTTTATTCTAACGAACTAGGATGAAAAGACTGCAGGTAAGAAAAGATAATAGTCATTAGCAGTGCCTGAGTTTACTAAAATGAAATTGCAAATGGATTTCAATATGGTGTTAATCCATCACCACCATCAGGAACTATTCTGAGTTACTCTACACATACATGTATGTAGTTGACTGTTTCTGGTGTTAAAGATATGACCTGGCAGGCAGACTTGTGCACTGCTGATGGATAAAGTGGCTACTTGATGGTTTAAATGTCATGTTGAGTATCAATAATTGCCTGGCTGCCCGCCCTCCACCCAGTGGAAAGCTTATGTTGGCTGTACCATGCTAGCAGCACATCATATGGGGGCTACCTGGATACACCACCGATGGTGCAATTAATGTCTTTGAACAGCTATGCACCTCTTGTCACAGCCAGAGCAGGGACCCCTCTGCCTGTGGTAGAGTTCAGTCATTGTGGTATTCTGAGGTAGTTAATCTGTACCTGACCGTTGCCCATTTCACCATATGCTTAAGGGCTGCCTGACTGATCTTTGACCAGCGCACCTCTGATGAAGGGCTCGCGAGGCTCGAAGCAGCCATTGGGTATATGCGTTTACCAGGTTATATGCAATCACTTTGAAGGGTATATTTATTATCTATATGCAATTGCTGGAATATTTAAACATCATGGGCGCTGTAGTTGGCAGTAAGGGCTATGTGCAATATAGTGTATCTGGATTATGTAATCATAGCTGCAGTTGACATAAAGATACCTAAAGGAGCACCATCACGAAAAAATGGGCCAATAATAAAAATCCATATAAATATGCTGGATGGCGGGGGAGGGGAGACCTTTACACCTTGCATCAAGAAAAATCCAGCCAGGCTTGTTTTTTATTTTTATCAAAGGGAGGAAGAGGAAATCAGTTGACAGGCTCTATCACTGCAGATAGACTAAACCTGTCAGCCCGGGATTTTATACCGTACCAGGAGAAGAAAACCACAAGCTTGGCAGGAGTTTTATTCAGTTCGGGTGTATAAGTGACCCCTCCACCATTAGCCAACCTGTTTATATGGGTTTTTACACAATTTCGTGATAGTGCTCCTTTAATCTGTTGCTGCTATTGCTTCATGTTACCTTGTTACAACTAAGGCACTAGCACTGCGTAGACTTGTTTATATGTTATTTTGTTATTCCTTTTATGTGTGTTTTTTGTATCTCTCATATATAATTTTGGGAGCCTTTATATGAATCTAGCTCCAATATTCTTGCTTATATATAATGTGTTTTAAAAGAACTAACTTTTTTGCAACTGAGAATTATTGTGCGCATCTTGCTGTTTTTTATTTCTATGCTATATGAGAAGAGGGGGTTGGTGGAACCATTAGTGGGAGGTTGCAGCACTTTCTATGTGGAAAATGTATTTAAAAATTTAATATTTATTGCCTGCCTGATCTTTCCCTGAATTTAGCAGGACAAACTGTTTCCTTAATCTGGCCACTTTTCTGCATTACCTTGGGATGCTTGGTGGACTGATTTTTGGTTTACAACACTGTCTATACTTCTGACCCAGAACGGGTCTATTCCTTGGTAATGACACTCACTGGACTGCTTACACAAAACCAGGAAGAATCGTCCAAAAGGATTTAATCCACCCTCCAGACAAGAAGCTTATTTCCGACTTCCAATAGCTCTGAAGTGTACATTGTAAATGTTACAATGAAAAATGTATCTAACCACCTCCCAAAAGCAAGTGGTCAATCAGGGACATTGCCAAGGGGCACATGATGGAAATATCATCTTTGAAGCTGCCCAACTAGAACCTGCCGAGGAGGGAATATCATGCTTTCCAGCTGACTGAAAGGAAGCCACCCATTCAACTCCCAAAAGCAGGAGGTCAATCCCAGCAATAGCATGGCCTAGCGAGGCAGAGGCCATGGCCGGCATTGGAGGTGTGCAATCGCACAGGGCGCCATCCCAAATTATCTGTAAGTGTGCGCCAGGAGCTCTCAAATGGACCAGCAGGCCTCTCTTTTTTTCCAAAATGCTCCCAACCTTCTCTCTCTTTCCTTCTTTCTGATTTTAGTTCTGTCTTTCTCTCTTTCTTTCCTTCTTTCTATTGTCTTTTTTCCCTTATTTTTTCTCTTTCCTTCTCTCTCTTTCTCTCTATCAACAGCGCCGGCGATTATATGAGTGCCAGCATTCCCTACAGTGCCACATAAGTCCTGGTGCACACCATGCACTCTTGGTCTTTTTCCATAGATTCCAATGGGCTTGGATGATTTATTTTTTTACCACTTTAAAAAAAAAATAAAAAATGTTGGTCTAGTGCATGTGCCACTGAATCCCTGGGCTGTTTGGAATTGTTTTTTGTATGCATTTTTTGCACTTTTGTGTTGCACTGCAAGTTTGCTATTTGGGTCATGCAAAATCTGTGTCATCTCTTTCAAGTGTCCCCAGTGCAATTCCCAGTGTTTTTGCATTTTTAATGTAATGTCATCACTCCCAAAAATACAAAACGAGGATTGCAACACTGTATGCCTGTTTTCACCTTTTAACAGCGGCCGAGCAGGCGCTGTGTATTTTTATTGTAAAAGTGGTTCATTTCTACCGCTCCCAGTCGGCACTAGGGGTCGCTAGCGCATAGGCTTTGACAAGCCCTGCAAAGCGCCCAGCCAGAAGCGATCAAGCGCAGAACCAGCTTGAGCCAGCTCTGCAGTGCGGGCGCAAAGAGCATCTTGCAAGATACGCTCATTTTGTATTTTAATGAATAAGGTTGTTAGTGTTCACAGAATTTAACCACAACAGGTCTCACATGACCATGAAAGATACTTTATTCAAATCTGATATAGTGACTCAATTGGATTTCCTTATCTCCAGTGACACAGCCTGAGATGTCAATTGTCTCTATAACACTTGAAACCGAATGGCTAAAAGATGTTTGTAGGATTAATGATACTTCTTCTTATCTATTTAACCTAGGATGCTCTTGAAAATATTTAAATGATAAATTACATGAGCTTACCTTATGTATTATCCATGATACTTTACACTTTGAGCCAACACCATTAGTAATGCATAAAGGCAGATCATACCTGGGCTGAATTTTGTAATAGTATATTTGTTTGAATTGACTTCTAGTACATTAATCCTATTCAGACTGTAAACCCAACGTTAATAATAAGGCAACAAGAAGATCAACTGATGCCTGCCCCATGTGTCCTCCATTTTGTGCAGTGCAGAGTAGAAGCTATAGCAGGGCTCAAAGATTTGTGCTTTAAATGAGCACAAAAACTAGTCCAATAATAAAAAACCCACATAAATATGTTAGATAGCAAGTGGAGTGCATTGTAAAATTCCCAGCCAAACCTGTTACTTTCTTTTACTGGAAGAAAGAAAATCAGAGGTGACCGTTTTAGAACATATCATTCTGTTGTTACAGGAGATATCCTGTAAAGGGGCCCGGAATCTAAAACACTACAGAGCCGCTAGCCTGCTCTTAGGGCATCCTTTACCAGGATGCCCTGCTGTGTGACACCCCTGGGTCACTGGTAAACTCACCTTTTCCGACGGGTCCCGCAACGCTGTGATCAGCGCCCACTACATCCCCAGCTTTCCTGCAGGCGTGCATGCATTCTCCAGGCTTTCTGGATGGCTGGGTGTGGGAGCGCCTGTGCCCGAGCAGAGAGCTGGGGCAGTGGCCAGGCGGCTGGCACACTTCGCAGCGACACCTTTGATATCAGTCAACTGGCGATCTCGAAAGTGCTGCTGGGCAAGGCTTAGGCATTGGAAAAACATGTTTTTTTTTTCTTTAAACGGGCCAATAACATGTCAAGCCCGAATGGGTTTCCATCTGCTTTAAAGAGGAACAGCACCCAGGGTTTTCACTCTCCCGGGTATTGTTCTTCTCCGGTGGGGCATCCTAGTTTGCCCTGCTGTGTAAAAATTGAACAAAACCCAGGATTTTGCCTATCCTGGGTTTTGGTCCTTTCCCCGAGGGCACCCCGATCAGGGGTGCCCAGCTGCGTGAAACCCCCCAGGACGCCGAGACCAGCTCACCTCTTCCCGGTCCCTCTTCCCGCGTTTAAGTGCAGCGGCTCTGAGCACCGTGACAGCCGCATCCTCCGCTTCCCTCTAACAGGAAGCGTGCCCCCGCCGGGCATTCACAAATGCCTGGCGCGTGCCCTGCTAGAGGGATAGCGGGATGCGGCTGCTGCTCCTAGACACGCCGTGGAACCGGGAAACGAGGTAAGTGAATGGGGCGACCTGGTAGGTTTCACACAGTGGTGCATCCCGATTTTGCCAGGGAATCTATAAAATTGAGGTGGGGTTTGGTCCACTTTAAGCCTCAGATATGAGCGGGAAAAATACCATTTTGTGATTACTCACCTGTAAAATGGGTATTATAAGTATGTCACACACCCCGCTTCCACTATTCATGATATGGGTTATGGTCCAGTAGAGGGCGAACTTCTGCAGAGATGAAAGCAAAAAAGAAGCCCCTCCCGGACCATAAATACCTGGGACCTCCCACACATTCCCCAGTATATGACAGCAGTAAGGGGACCAGGAAGAGACAATAAAACATTCTTAACAATAAAAGGTTCACCATATAAAGGATCCAAAATACCAAAGGGCGGGATGAAGCGGGGTGTGTGACATACTTATAATACCCATTTTACAGGTGAGTAATCACAAAATGGTATTATTCCAAGTATGTCACACACCCCGCTTCCACTATTCATGACATATGGGACATCCAATAGCAGTGTCCATCATGGGTGGGGATCCAAATACAGCAAAAAAATGCAACCTTGCGGCCAAAAACAGCATCCGCTGAGGCCCGCACATCAATCTTATAAAACTTGGAAAAAGTATGAACGGAAGACCAAGTAGCAGCCTTACAAACTTGTTCAACAGAAGCCTGGTGCTGAAAGGCCCAGGAAGCCCCAACAGCACGAGTAGAATGAGCAGTGATCTTAAAGGGAGGAACCCTCCCCTTAGCGGAATAGGCCCCAACAATGGCCTGACGTATCCATTTACTAATGGTAGACTTGGCTGGCGCCAAATCTTTCCTGGGCCTGGAGGGCACCACGAACAAGGCGTCCGTCTTACGAAAAGGAGAAGTAGCGACCAAATAGTACTTCACACAACGAACCACATACAAAGAGTGCAAAACCCTCTCCTTGTCATTGCTAGGCCTAGGACACAAGGAAGGGAGAACCATATCCTGATTGAGATGGAAAGCAGAAACCACCTTAGGAAGGAAATCTGGTTTAAAGCGAAAAACCACCTTGTCCTGGTGTCTCTCAAAGTAAGGGGCCTGAATAGACAGAGCCGCCAACTCAGAGACACGCCGAACAGAGGTAATAGCCACCAAAAAGGCAACCTTTTGAGTAAGCACAGAAAGTCCCACATCCTGCACCGGCTCAAAAGGAGGCCCCTGGAGGGCCGAGAGAACCGAATTTAGGTCCCAAACGGGAACCAAAGGCTTTCTAGGGGGCCGAACATGAGTGACCCCTTGGAAAAAAGTCTTGACCAGATGATGCAAAGCAAAGGACCTTTGAAAAAAGACAGCCAGTAGGAATATTCCGAACAGGGAATATTTCCGCTTTTTACAAATAACCCACTACATAGCCACCAAACTCAGGACGGGTGCTGCGCCAGGGCCGTCCTCATCATTTGAGTCCGCATGCGGGACATACCCCCTTGGGAAGGGGATGATAGCCATGGTTTATAAGATGCTAAATGAAGACGTGGAGGCATCTCTCCCAGCCTACACGAATAGATGGGGAAAATTACCTGGGTATAAGGTTAGAGCCAAGCGATTGGAAGATTGCTTGGCGGAACTCATTCTCGTGGTTCCTAAACGCCGGTGCCCAGGAGGTCAATACTAAGGTCCTACTCCGATGGTATCTTGTCCCAGATACGATCCACAGATTTTGATCTGGTGGGAATGTAGGGTGGTTCGCCACTTTTGGGCTAAGGTCTATTATCTTTTAGGGAAAGCAACAGGCCTACACCTGACCCCCTCGCCCCACCTCGCCCTGCTCAATTTGAAACCTCCTGGCTGTATGAAGGCACAATTTGAGCTTATTAGACACATCCTGACGGCTGCCAAACTCGTAATTGCACGCTCATGGAAGAAAAAAACGATTCCTAGTGGGAGTTTGATCCCTCGCATCAATGAAGTAATGCTTTTTGAGAAGATGGCTGCTTCAATGCAGGGTGACCTCACCCCCTTCATGACTACGTGGGAGGGTTGGATCGCTCACTTTCATCCCAAGAACTTTGACCGATCCCTCCTCACATCTCATTGAGGTACTGTACACTCCTTAAGCTAAGTGTTGTCTGGTCACTCACCCCTATCCCTTTTCCCTTTCCTATTCTTCTCTTTCTATCTTTTTCACTCTAATTTCCTTTCTCGTGCCTTCCGCCTTTTATCTCTGGGTACGTGGTCTTTTACTACGCGTACCTTATATTCTCCCTTAAAAGGCATTATTATTTGTTGGTCTACAAGTTTACATTTTCTTGTAGATTTTTTCGAACGTCTTTATATACTTTATAAAGTATATTGTATGTTGTATGCTGATGTACCTCCATTATAACCTTAATAAAAAATATTGTTTAAAAAAGAAAAAAGACAGCCAGGTCAGAAACCTCACCCTTCAAAGTACTGAGCTGGAACCCCAGATCCAGACCGTGTTGTAGAAACTCCAAAATCCTAGGAATCGAAAACACCCTGCAAGGTAAGGCCCTAGCCTCACACCAGTCAATATAGGACCACCAAGTCCTATAGTAAATGGTAGAGGAAGACCTCTTACTAGCTCTAATCAATGTCTGAATAACCGCCTCCGACAAACCTTCCTCCCTCAGGATGAAGGTTTCAGCAGCCACGCCGTCAAAGCAAGCGTTTGTAAATTGGGGCAGCCTGTACTGGGTACAGCTATAGGATGGGTTTCGCAAAAAGCGCCAAACAGGAGGGGGCGGGCTGCGGCAGCGCGCGAGCGCCCGGCCCCGCCCCCTCAACATCGCAGCCTGAGGGGAAGAAGCTCCCCTCAGCATATACAAAAATGCGATCCAGAGTGCAGCACCAAGCACACTATTTCACACACACACTCCCCAACAAGAGTGGAAAGTTGAACATGAAAAGACCCCCCCCCCCCCCCGGAGGGCTACGAGAGGGACCCGGAAGGGGGGAAAATCCCGCACCATAGGTGTAAGGGATATACATATAAATATATATATATATATATCCCAAACCGGGATCACCAACCCGGATTCCGCCTACCCCTTAATATGGGGTCTCACGGGGGAGCATGGCTCCCTGAACACCTATTAAGGTGATTCCTACCCTCACCCGGACCTGCAGCCAAGGCTGGGAGGCTAGTATAGGGACTTACAGTATAAAGGTCCGGGCAGAAATAGGGCAAAAAATGGCCGGGTGCAAGCCCGGCTTACCTGCAAGGAAGAGCAGCATACATCTTCTGACTTGCTTGCCGTCCTGCAGAGAAGGAACTGGGGAATGTGTGGGAGGTCCCAGGTATTTATGGACCGGGAGAGGCTTCTTTTTTGCTTTCATCTCTGCAGAAGTTCGCCATCTACTGGACCATAACCCATATGTCATAAATAGTGGAAGCGGGGTGTGTGACATACTTGGAATACTCACATTTCCAGTGGCTCATGATCCATTTGCCTTTGCTTAGCTGCTCTAGGGTCAGTCCAGCTTTGTACAGATGCATAGAATGCGAGCTTCAGGGTGCTTCCTCTCCCACCAGCCATTCAGAAATGCCCGCACCTGCTCCATGAGATTGAGGTGAGCTTACTCAGTGATCTGGGGGATTTCACACAGTGGGGCACGCCAAATTTGTATTTTAGATGCCAGGGATGGGGTCATCGGTCTCCTTGAGGGTAACCCAAGGCCCCAGACTGAAGTTCCTCTTTAAATCTAACAGTTTCCTGAGCCAGCCCTAAGCTGTATTAATGGTGTTTTGTTATAATTCTTCTGAAAGGTGTAGATACTTTTACCCATCATGTAATAAGTTGGGTAGACATTAAAGTGTTTAATGCTACTGTTCCCACAGGCTAGATTAGGAAACAAGCAGTTAGGGGAGAGCAGTTCACCCTTATAAAAGTGGAATAGTACCTTCAAAAAACTGTCATCCCTGAATTTTATTCCTGTGAGTAGAAGAAAAGTTAGATAATAAGTTGGAAAGGAGCACTACTTAAAATTTTTTGAAAATTTAAAATGATTCGGGTGCTGTCACCAAGTCCCTATACCCAAGGGACAGACGTACACAATATGTTGTTCCTTAGTAACGCACACCTCAGATTGCAGTGACAAAATATGTACAGTGAAAAAATGCCATAACTGAGCACATATTTACATAGAACATAGTGCTCATTCTCTAAATTGCTAAATCAATGTTTATAACAGAACATATGAACAAGAGCCTCGATTCAGAGACACTGGACTTTCGTAGCTGTCTGTGTATGTTTTTGTGTGTGTTTGTCATTTTTTTTGGTTTTTCTGTTCCATTTTCCATTCGTACGTTCGTTCGCGCTCGTGCATATATGCGCTTTCGATGAACGAAACTAAATCGGATCATTTTTCCATCAAAATCTGATATTTTGCGTTCGTTCAGATAACTTACGTTATTGGTATGGGCTTGGGTCTCATTCAGAGAGCTAATTGCTGGGGGACCACCACCCTATAAAACCGTTTCATTTGCGATTCACTTACGGGACCATTCTGACCTCGGATACCTTGCTTTGACCATGTTTTGCGGCTGGAGGAGTATGAGCGCCTTCAGCTAATGGGCATTGCATGTATCAGCAGGGCCGAGGTGAGATTGCACCGGCGACGCATGCATATCGATCGCATGCATGACGTTGAGTTGTTCAAGCTGACCAGACTTAATCGCGCTTCCCTCCATAAGTTGTATAGTGAGCTGCGGCCATGGTTAGCCCGCACCACAAGGAAGGGGCAAGCAATTTCAGGGTGCCCTCTCCGTGGGGATATCCCAGCCTACATTGAGCCGCGCGCTATCCATGTTTTTGGAAGGCATGGCTACCATTAGTCAGAAATATATTTTATTTCTGGACGACATGGTAGCCTGGAACGCACTTAAGTTGGCTATTTATAATATCGCCAACATGCCCAACGTCATGGGTGCGATTGATTGCACCCACGTTGCATTGGTCCCTCCTGCAGCCGACGAGTACATCTATAGGTAAGTTCGGTCATTTTGTTATATACAGTAGTTTAGACAAACTGTATTTTAACTATCTATTAATCCCTCCTTGTAAATTGTCCCTGTGAAACTGCTTACAGTGTATATCTTAATCCCTCCTTGTAAATTGTCCCTGTGAAACAGCTTACAGCATATATCTTAATTCCTCCTTGTAAATTGTCCCTGTGAAACAACTTACAGTGTATATCTTAATCCCTCCTTGTAAATTGTCCCTGTGAAAGAGCTTACAGTGTATAGCTTAATCCCTCCTTGTAACTTGTCTCTGTGCCCCATTTGACCGTGTATAGCTTAATCCCTCCTTCTCAAGTGTCCCTGTGCCCCATTTGACCGTGTATAGCTTAATCCCTCCTTCTCAAGTGTCCCTGTGATCCATTTGACCGTGTATAGCTTAATCCCTCCTTCTCAGGTGTCCCTGTGCCCCATTTGACCGTGTATAGCTTAATCCCTCCTTCTCAAGTGTCCCTGTGATCCATTTGACCGTATATTGCTTAATCACTCCTTGGAACTTGTCCCTGTGCCCCATTTGACCGTGTATAGCTTAATCCCTCCTTCTCAAGTGTCCCTGTGCCCCATTTGACCGTGTATAGCTTAATCCCTCCTTCTCAAGTGTCCCTGTGCCCCATTTGACCGTGTATAGCTTAATCCCTCCTTCTCAAGTGTCCCTGTGCCCCATTTGACCGTGTATAGCTTAATCCCTCCTTCTCAAGTGTCCCTGTGCCTCATTTGACCGTGTATAGCTTAATCACTCCTTGTAACTTGTCCCTGTGATCCATTTGACCGTCTATAGCTTCATCAATGTTTTTAATGTCAGCCAAAGCCAAACATTTTCATGTGGACCTTAATTAGTCATTCGAATGTTATTCTTTATTTGATCCAACATACATATCCTTTTCTTGCTAAAAACTACTTATGTACTTAGTTAGTGGTATTTGTATTGGCCAACATGTTTTGGAGGGTGTTAGGAGTTAGTGTTTGAGTAGTTTACCTTATTTTGCTTTTTTCCCAGGAACCGCAAAATGGGCCACTCACTGTCCAAGCAGTGGTGGCCCCGGACATGCGGTTCCTTAGTGTCCTCGCCGGGTTTCCAGGCTCATCTCATGACGCGTACATCTTGCGGAGATCTGGATTATACCGTCGGTTTGAGTCTGGAGAATTCTCTGGTGGATGGCTCCTTGGTAAGTTGACGCAAATAACGTCATTCCCTTTTCAATGTATGCCTATGAATATAGTTTATGACCCATGTCTGAACCTATGTCTGTTTTTACCCCTTGATGAAAAGTTAAACCGGACCTTAACCATGATCTTTAGCAAAGCACAAACCCTTAAAAACGGATTTCCTAGCATAAAACTAATATATTTCTAGTTTCTACTAACTTACTTATTATTCTTTCCCACACTCGGCTGCAATTCTGTTCTTGACTCTATGATAGGGTCGGCGCCATCTTTGCTCAGATGCATGACACTTACTGAGGAGAGGAGAGCGGGATAAAGTGCAGGGGGCGGGTTAGAGCTGTGCTTTGCTCAGACAAAGCAGATCTGGGGTCCTGAAAAGGTAAGACATCCCAGAATGCAAGGCAGCACAGTCCTAAGCCAATTCGTGTTTGCAGGCTGCCTGATTTGCCCACAGCCGCCATCTTTGATGTTTAAAGGCTCAGAACATGCAGTAGATGGTGTTAGGCTGTTTTTTTTAGGTGAGCAATCTGTATGTACAGGGTGTGGCTAAAATAAGATAGGCTCTTAGGGTGAACGACCGCTTGTCCATAAATTTTTGATTTGAATATGTCATTTATGTAAGGATTTTATTATTCTTTCAGGGGATTCTGGCTATCCGCTTCTTCCCTGGCTGATGACGCCCGTCCTTGGGGCACAGAATGCGGCCCAGGACGCCTACAATCGGGCGCACCGCAAAACCCGGGCCGTTGTGGAGAGGGCCTTTGGCCTCTTAAAAACTCGCTTTAGGTGTTTGGATCATACTGGGGGGGGGCACTCCAACAAGGTCATCGATAGCATACTGGCCTGCTGTGTCCTCCACAACTTTGCCATAATGCAGCGTGTCCCCTGGTATGTGGATCTGCCCCCCTCTCCACCCAGCCAGGACCCAGAAGAGAACTACCGTGGCACACCTAGTGCCTCTGGCCAAGCTGTTCGTGCCAATTTGATAAGCACCCATTTTGGCTAATGTGGTTTTCCTGTGTTTGTTTGTTGCATGTAATTGTTTATTTTTACTTTCATTTGCCTTTGTGAAGGCTTTTGTATTTTATTTAAAAAAAAATAGTAATGAATTAATTGCTAAAATATTGACACATGATCTGAGCCTCATGCATTTTTTTTGCCATGTTTGTTTAGAAAAACCTTTAGCAATCTCAAAACAACCCAAACATTAATGCATCAACTTAGTCAACAACTGCTAAAGTCACATTCAATATATTTTAGTGAAATATGAAAATTTGGAGTTGAAGGGCACTCGCAGACTTCATGTAAATACATAGTACAACAGAAATATACATTGGTGCAGACTCATGGCACCTAGCAATTGGCCACATCCAGGAGTTTTAAAGTAACGCACTCCAGGCCAAAGTTTCAATAACAAATAAAATAAACATATATAGGGAGCAACCATTTGCATGAGAATATTTGGCCAGTAATACAAAGGGCCACATACACACTCTCTCCTGCTTGGCCACATTTGCCACAGGCACAGGTGGAAAGCAGCCATACCTATGCCACATCCACGCCTGTAAGTCAGTGGCCCACCCAAACAATAACCCCCAGTCCAAATGCAAGTCCAGTCCAATCTTTGCCATGGTTCAAGGTAGTAGTTTCCCAGCCCAGAATGTCCCCCAATCTTGCCAACAAACAGGATGAGCCAGACACAATTTCATTAGGCCAAGCCTGCAGCGTGGCAGCTTGAGCCGCAGCTTCAGTGAGGCTTTAGCTCATGCATTGGCTAGTGGGGTATCTCAGCACTCTAATGAGCTATATGGGCGAAAATCAAAATCAGACAAGCAAAGCCATAAAAAAGGCAATCTTGGTAGTGCTCACCTGTTTGTAAGCTGAAAAATAGAGGTTCGCAGATTTAGGGCATTGTGGTCAATACAACAAGCAGACAAATGCACAACTCAAATATGTACCTGTAATTGCGCCGTTTATTCTGTTTCTTCCGTGCTGCATACTTCAGGTCAGATATTTTGTGCTGTATCTGCCCCACATCTTTAAGCTCCTCCCTCGCTGCATTGACCTGTCTGGTGAGCCCCTCCAAGATTTCTTGTCTTCCTTATTTTAGCTTGTAGATTTAGATTTTCGGCCATATAGCTCGTCATAATGGAGTGTGAGCCCACTTGCCAATGCAAGAGTTTGGGCCTCATCAAACCTGCCACTCAACTGTCCTCGCCGCAATGTTCGGCCTATTGCTTACTGTTCTGGCTCATCTCTGTATGTAGGCAATTCTGGGACATTTTGGGCTGGCTCCTTTGTGTTGAAATGTGCGACACGTGGCTTGAGAACGAATGGACTGGACTTGCAATCGGACTGGTGGTGCTTGCTTGGGTGGCCACCAAAATTCCAGGCGTGGATGTGGCATATGGATCGTTGGTTGCCACCTGTGCCGGTGGCAAACGTGGCCGAGGAGGAGAGGGTGTGCTTTCGGGTGTGGGGCTTCTGGCCCTGTGCCTCTTTGTGCCCTTGCCACTTGTGGTTCGATGCCCATGGGAGGTACTGGCACGTGGCTCAGGAGAGGCAGAGCTGGCTGGGCTGGGGCTTCTGGGCCTGTGGCTATTGGTGGCCTTGCCACTAGTGGTTCCATGCCCATGGGAGCTTTTTGCACGTGGCTCAGGAGAGGCAGAGCTGGCTGGGCTGGGGCTTCTGGGCCTGTGGCTCTTGGTGGCCTTGCACTTGTGGTTCCATGCTAATGGGAGCTTTTACCACGTGGAGCTGGAGAGGCAGAGCTGGCTGGGCTGGGCTTCTGCCACGCTGGCTCTTACTGGCCTTGCCAGTGGAGCGTGCTTTATGAAGGGATGTGCTAGGCCGGGGAGGAGGGGAGGGTGTTCTTTTGGGGCTGGGGCTTCTCCCCCTCTGCTTCTTAGTGGCCTTTGTTGCCGGCGTAACTGCCTGCTTTGATGTTGTTGGCTTCTTCTTAGCCGCTCCCTCCTTGGCTTTGGTGGTTGGTTTGGGTTTTGTGGCCTTGGTGGCCAATGTCGCCTTGGGTTGGCCACTGTGGCTGCGCGTTTCCCGCACCTTGGGAGTAGGTAGTTGTGACCGAGTGGTCAGACGTGAGGAAGAAGGCTCCTTTTGCTGGTGGCCTCCTTGGCTGGTGTGGCCTTAACGATAGCTTTTTTCGGTGGCATGTTGAAAATCTCAAAGAGATTGAGCTGTGTGTCCAGGACCCTTTAAATCCTAATGAGTGAGTATGACGCTTACACGTTCGCGTACGCGTGTGTATGGCCGTTCGTCCGGTCGTGCGGAACCCGGAAAACGCTGGGGCATTACTTATCTGCTGCGGACAAGAAGAAAGATGGCGCCCATGATCTTCACCCGCGAACAACAGGAGCTGATTATGCTCGTAAGTGTATTGTAAGGATTTGCCATCTAAATGCATGCCTAGGCCTTAAGGAAGCGCAGGAAGAAAAAGTTTTGTTTAAAAGTTTGTAAAACTCCGTGCCAAACAGAAGTGCGAACCAAGTCACTTGCATCTAGAAGGATAGTTTGAGGCTTGAAATGTGTCTTGGGATGTCATTTAGTCAACTGATCGTGACTGATTTGTGTTTTTTACACGATGCTTCAGCGCAGGTACGACTACCTGCCCAACTCGTTTGAGAAGAGGAACGTCGCCCTGGAGATCGTTTCCCAGATCCAGCAGGAGACGGACACCACCTTCACCCATACACAGACCATGCAGCATTGGTTGGACCTGAAGCGACTACACACGCCCAGGGTGCGGTGATTTTTCGGGCTCCATTTCCCAAGTAAGTACATAGTGATTGCATGCTATATGTAACTAATACAGAAGGTAGGCCTTTATTTATAAATGCTTTGCTTTTCTAGTGTTGGAAATGGAGTACCGAATCCGACGCACCCGGAGGCGCACAGGCCGACCAGTGCTGCCTGAATCTGCAGCAGAAAGTGAAGGTGGTGCATCTCCAGGGCGACGTTCCTACCCCTACCTTTCTACAGAGGAGGGGCGTCACGGCGTGGGCAGGGAGTCGTACCAAGCGACTGAGCCATTAGCCTTTGGTATGTGAATCTTAATGTAACCGCACACACATACATGCTATTTAAACCAAAGCTGATTCCCTTAATCTAGATGATTCGGTAGCGGGTGAAGGATCTGGAGCAGGGACTGCAGCAGATCAGGGCCAGGAGGCACATGTAGAAGGTGGGTGATGTCACACACACATTCAAATTGTCATTTGCTTACTGTTGACTCAGACATTAGAAGTGACCCTATTTGACATGTCTCTACAGACTCAACTTCCCAGCAGTGGCAGGTCCCAGAACCGAGGGTGGACCCCGAAGCAGACCTCGGCCACCAACAAAGTTGGAATGTCATTATTTTGAGTATGTGGGAATTGACATGATCCCCAAGATACCTAAAGCCATAGTCAATAGCATTAGCATAAGGACATATGCCCTCTTCCTTGGATTAATTCCTTATCATAATGACATATGCCCTCTTCCTTGGATTAATTCCTTAGCATAATGACATATGGCCTCATGAGTTAGCTTGCAACCTAATAAACATTCCATCCACAGCTGATAAACATGTATTTGCCAACAAATAATGTTTTTTTCATTTTTATACAGGGACCACACGTGCCAGAGTAGCACAAATGAGTGCAAGGGTCCTTGCGTTGGTGGCCAAGATGCAGGAGCACAAAACAAAAGGAATGGGGCAA
Organism: Gastrophryne carolinensis; assembly: GCA_027917425.1. Lineage (NCBI taxonomy): Eukaryota > Metazoa > Chordata > Amphibia > Anura > Microhylidae > Gastrophryne > Gastrophryne carolinensis. The sequence continues at coordinate 41,817,969 of CM051238.1, forward strand.
GAAATATTTAGAGATGAAGATTTGCAGGACCGCAAAGTGATTTGGGTAAGTTTTAGGGGTGTGAAATGGAAGAAGAATGAGACCGTGAAATGATTTGGGTAAGTTTTAGGGGTGTGAAATGGAAAAAGAATGAGACCGTGAAGTGATTTGGGTAAGTTTTAGGGGTGGAAAATGGAAGAAGAATGAGACCACGAAGTGATTTAGGTAAGTTTTAGGGGTGAGAAATGGAAGAATATACTGACCGCGAAGAGATTTAGGTAAGTTTTAGGGGTGTGAAATGGAAGAAGAATGAGACCGCGAAGTGATTTGGGTAAGTTTTAGGGGTGTGAAATGGAAGAAGAATGAGACCGCAAAGAGATTTGGGTAAGTTTTAGGGGTGTGAAATGGAAGAAGAATGAGACCGCAAAGTGATTTGGGTAAGTTTTAGGGGTGTGAAATGGAAGAAGAATGAGACCGCAAAGTGATTTGGGTAAGTTTTAGGGGTGTGAAATGGAAGAATATACTGACCTCGAAGTGATTTAGGTAAGTTATGGGGTGGGAAATGGAAGAAGAATGAGACCGCGAAGTGATTTGGGTAATTTTTAGGGGTGGGAAATGGAAGAATATACTGACTGCAAAGAGATTTAGGTAAGTTTTAGGGGTGTGAAATGGAAGAAGAATGAGACCGCGAAGTGATTTGGGTAAGTTTTAGGGGTGTGAAATGGAAGAAGAATGAGACCGCAAAGTGATTTGGGTAAGTTTTGGGGGTGGGAAATGGAAGAAGAATGAGACCGCGAAGTGATTTGGGTAAGTTTTAGGGGTGGGAAATGGAAGAAGAATGAGACCGCAAAGTGATTTGGGTAAGTTTTAGGGGTGTGAAATGGAAGAAGAATGAGACCGCGAAGTGATTTGGGTAAGTTTTAGGGGTGGGAAATGGAAGAAGAATGAGACCGCAAAGTGATTTGGGTAAGTTTTAGGGGTGGGAAATGGAAGAAGAATGAGACCGCAAATTGATTTGGGTAAGTTTTAGGGGTGGGAAATGGAAGAATATACTGACCTCGAAGTGATTTAGGTAAGTTTTAGGGGTATGAAATGGAAGAAGAATGAGACTGCGAAGTGATTTGGGTAAGTTTTAGGGGTGGGAAATGGAAGAAGAATGAGACCGTGAAGTGATTTGGGTAAGTTTTAGGGGGGGGGGGGGAAATGGAAGAATATACTGACTGCGAAGTGATTTAGGTAAGTTTTGGGGGTGGGAAATGGAAGAAGAATGAGACCGCGAAGTGATTTGGGTAATTTTTAGGGGTGGGAAATGGAAGAATATACTGACTGCAAAGAGATTTAGGTAAGTTTTAGGGGTGTGAAATGGAAGAAGAATGAGACTGCGAAGTGATTTGGGTAAGTTTTAGGGGTGTGAAATGTAAGAAGAATGAGACCGCAAAGTGATTTGGGTAAGTTTTGGGGGTGGGAAATGGAAGAAGAATGAGACCGCGAAGTGATTTGGGTAAGTTTTAGGGGTGGGGAATGGAAGAAGAATGAGACCGCAAAGTGATTTGGGTAAGTTTTAGGGGTGTGAAATGGAAGAAGAATGAGACCGCGAAGTGATTTGGGTAAGTTTTAGGGGTGGGAAATGGAAGAAGAATGAGACCGCAAAGTGATTTGGGTAAGTTTTAGGGGTGGGAAATGGAAGAAGAATGAGACCGCAAATTGATTTGGGTAAGTTTTAGGGGTGGGAAATGGAAGAATATACTGACCTCGAAGTGATTTAGGTAAGTTTTAGGGGTATGAAATGGAAGAAGAATGAGACTGCGAAGTGATTTGGGTAAGTTTTAGGGGTGGGAAATGGAAGAAGAATGAGACCGCGAAGTGATTTGGGTAAGTTTTAGGGGGGGGGGGGAAATGGAAGAATATACTGACTGCGAAGTGATTTGGGTAAGTTTTAGGGGTGGGAAATGGAAGAAGAATGAGACCGCAAAGTGATTTGGGTAAGTTTTAGGGGTGGGAAATGGAAGAAGAATGAGACCGCAAATTGATTTGGGTAAGTTTTAGGGGTGGGAAATGGAAGAATATACTGACCTCGAAGTGATTTAGGTAAGTTTTAGGGGTATGAAATGGAAGAAGAATGAGACTGCGAAGTGATTTGGGTAAGTTTTAGGGGTGGGAAATGGAAGAAGAATGAGACCGCGAAGTGATTTGGGTAAGTTTTAGGGGGGGGGGGGAAATGGAAGAATATACTGACTGGGAAGTGATTTAGGTAAGTTTTGGGGGTGGGAAATGGAAGAAGAATGAGACCGCGAAGTGATTTGGGTAAGTTTTAGGGGTGGGAAATGCAAGAATATACTGACCGCGAAGTGATTTAGCTAAGCATTGTAGCCAAATTTAGTGAACCAAATATGTAGGCGAGCACATTAATGAGTTAAGTTTGTAGTGCGCAGGCGTAAGGTCGTAAGGATTTTCGCCTGGACGATTATTTGTTGTAAAAGGAAATCAGAATTTAACGGGCAACGTAAAAGATTTCTGGGAGGAGACGGTGGAAAAAGGGCAAAAACGAAAGCCGACGTTGTAACATGAGTAACATAAACGGAAAACGAAAGCTGGAAAATGACATTCTCGTTGGCATACGAACGGACGAAGACTTTACAGAAGGCTTGTAATGCATGCATAGAATCACTCGTACACTCATACGAGAGCGGGAAAATAAAAAAAATAAAACAGGACACAAAAACAAGTGTTTTTTGTCTCTCTGAATCAACCCTATGATGCATAAAGTAATCTTTGTTTCGTATATATAAGTTTAACGTGTCTTAAAGTGGACCAAAACCCAGCAGGATAGGCCCGGGAATCTATAAGATTCCCGGACCGATCCATTCCCTCCCCGCGGGGCATCCAAAATCGGGATGCCCCGCTGTGTGAAACCCCCCAGGATGCCCGCAAACCCTACCTGAATCCCGGACCAACGGCGCAGGCGCGGGCTGCGGCCGCATCTCACTGAAACCCCCCAGATTGCTCGATTCAACTGACCTCACCTTGCTACTACAGTGCATGCGCGGCCGCTCGTCCAATCAGTGCGCTCGGAGCCGCTGAGGTATGCCGATAAGACGTAACTTTGACGCGCATACCTCAGCGTCTCTGAACGCGGTGATTGGTCGTGTGGCCAAGCATGTGCCGTAGGAGTGGGGTGAGGTGAGTTGAATTGGGCGATCTGGGGGGTTTCACATAGCGGGACACTTCCGATCGGGGTGCCCCAGGGAAGTGGACCAAAACCCAGGATAGTCAAAATCCTGGGTTTTGGTCCACTTTAATTGGTAGAGCAGCACTGACCCCTGGTGGTCACAAAGGGATAGATGCATACGTATTGAATCAGGGCCAGTGTGAAGGCTAAAGGTCAGGGATACTCAACCACTTCTTGTAAAGGTCCATTTAAAGGCATCCGGTAAGAAGTGAAGGTCCGGGTGGAGAGTTGTCGAGGGGGATGGATAGTAAAAAATCAGCACACGGAAGAGGGGATATAGATTTCCCAGGCAAAACTAAAAAAGGCTGCTGGCTCCCCTCCCCAACCTCATTCCAAAAATCCTATTGGGCACTGGAGAACAACAGGAGTTTTAGAACCTACAGCTCTGGCCCATGGCATACTGCTTTTAACCCCCGTGCATTCTGTGCAGGCTGTGTACAGGGGTGGACTAGGGCCCAAAATGTTACTGGCAATAAGGTCTGGTAAGAAAGATTGATAAAAAGAACTCGGGGGACAGGGATGAATGGGAGAGGAGCGGTAAGGAAGAGAGATGGATAGACAGAACAGGAAGGGCAGGGAGGGATAGAGAGAGAGCTGGGAGCAGGGGTGGATAGGCAGAACTAGATGGACAGGAATGGATGGGCAGAGCAGGGGGGGTAGATGGCCAGAGCTGGAAGAAAGTAATGGATTGGCAAAGCTGGAAGGCCGCCGGGGATTGGATGGGCAAAACTGGGAGGACATGTATGGATGGGGCAGAGAGACTGGGCTTGGATGGGGCAGAGCTGAGGGGACAGGGATGGATGGGGCTGAGATGGGGCGGGGGGAGAGAGGATTGGATGGGGCAAAGAGACTGAGAAACAAAGTTTGTGTGTACCTTGCAATGCCACTTCCCGCCCGTGCAGTACTTCATATTGTAATGCTAGATGCCAGAAACCATGACACTGACAGGGAGACTAAGCACTATATCGTCAATCAAGGGGGGGGCAGCTCTGAGCACGGCAACACGGAAACAACTGAGTGCAGGGCTGTCAGGGCAGGGGTCCAGAAATCTGGCGCCGAGGTCTGCATTCGGACCCCGGTCCGCTAGTTGAGTATCGCTGCTATAGGTTATAGACCATACCATAGAACAGTAGAAATGCCTTTTAACAGGGTTATAACCTTTGTGTATCCTAAGGGGTTACATGCTGCACTGTAGCCTTAGAGAGAATTGTCACACAGTTCATAAAGGACGATTGAAATGAGTAAACTAAATATCACCTACACATTCAAGCAGTGAATCCAAAGATAAATGATGCAACCAAAAGCAAATATGTAGAATAGGGAATTACCCTCAGTTTGTAAAGAGAGTGGTGATCGCTCAATAACAGGAATGTTTTGGGGCTGCAAGGCCCCATCTTCAGCTGAGCAATCGATGTGTGAGTAGAGGAAAACCACAAGCTTGGGGTGTATAAGTAGCAAGTAACTGTAACAAATGGTACCGGGTTCGAGGTGGCGGCACCCAGTAATGAGATTGGGTCAGCGGGAAGCTGGGGCAGCCAGGGGTAGGATAGATTTTAGGTGAATTATTTGGCAATATTCACCAGGGCAGTTTCTAGCCAAAATAGCTCCCAGTGTGGCTAGGAAAAATTTCTGCTCCCATCTTCACTTCTATTCTATGGTACTGCTGCTGCCCCGTACTAGTTAGTGCCATACTGTGCCTCTTAGCAGCAGGCAGTGCCTAATGACCTGATTCCCAGGATGAACTGGAGCCTCAGTTCTCCGGATCCAGGGGGCCTAGTGTTTTTAGAAAGAGGAGGACTTTAGGTTTGCACCTCTGCAAGGGCATGTGGATGCAATTTGCAGTACAGCAAAGTCCTGGTACTGTTGTTCACCGGAGCTGGGGTCTAAAATTTGTATGGGTAGGAAAAAATTCTGCTCCCATCTTCACCTATTCTATGGTACTGCTGCTGCCCCGTACCAGTGTGTGCCATACTGTGCCTCTTTCTTAGCAGCAGGCAGTGCCTGACTGAGGCCAGTATGGGGGGGGGGGTCAAATTAGTGACCCGGACCAATAAGTGGATGCTTGGGAAGCCTAGGATAAAGGTGCCCCCTCCACATACACAATGGCCTCAACACCCAGGTCACCCTGTTTGTTCTCCCCTAGAAATGTCACTGATATCTACCATACAGGCAACTCTACTAACTTGTGTGTCAGGACATGATACATGGCACCCACTGGTTTCTCCCAAGGGCCCAGAAAAGCCTGCAACCAGCCCCGACCTGGGGTTCTCAGCCTTTCTTAACATGAGAGCCACATATAGAACTGAGAAACTGCCAGGAGCCAAGTTCAATGAGATGAATAGATGGTAGAAACCTTGAAACCTGTAAAGAACAGGAAATGGTACCTAAAAGCTTAAACTGACAGTTCAGTGAGCATGTGTTACCCCAGACCCCTAAAATGAATAAGCAAAATACCTGCGGATCCCCAACCCCATGAAATACTTGTCTCACAAGAATTGATCCCTAGCAGATAGCCTGAGAGCCAAGCAGCAGGGGCCACATGTGGCTTTTGATCTGCAGATTTGGGACCCCTGGCTTAGACCTTGCTTCTACTACATTAATCAAAACAGACACCTACCTTTCTCGCATCCACATCTGGAAGAAGTGTCTTACTCTGCAGTTTTGATCGGGTTTCTACAATTCTTTTTAGCCCCTTTCTAGAAGGTTTCGGCTTCTCTGCAGAACTGTTCATCTGCAAGACAATGAAAGACACAGTTTTGAAAGTATACACACATATATATATATATCATACCTCCCAAGTGTCCCTCTTTTGAGTCCATGTCTCCTTGTCCCTTGGTATTTTGATATGTCCCTCTTTGAGGTGTAACATGCAGATCTGCATCAATAAATGATTAATTTGCCTATTCCAAGTTTTTATAGTGTTGTGTGGTGTGGCCTAATTTAAAAATGGTCCCCCTTTTCACCCTGAAAAGTTGGAAGGTATATATATATATATATATATATATATATATATATATATCAAGCAAAATGTGTACGTGTCTGAATGCCTAGGTGGCCTCTACCACGCCTGAGCTCTACTGTGCACCAGATTATGAGATGAAGGAAGTGGAAAACCCACAGGTGTGACCTGTGGTATAATCAGGGTCAGCCTTATATCAAAAGGAGCCCAGGGCAAGATTGCAGGATGGCTCCCCCCAGCACGAAACAGACCCTCATTTGGACCCCTGGCAAAGTTGAGCAGGTTGTGACCCTCCCCTCCTAGCATATTTGATTTATAGGCAGGGTGCAAGGGGATTTGCTCTGCAAGAGGGCTTCCACCAACTTTGGGACTATGGCTGAGGTACGAGGAATTTGCAGTGCCACCGCTTGGTCTGGTTGGCCCCGAGCAACATGCCTTTGCAGGAGTGTATTCCTGAGGTTCTCCCCTTTCCAACAACACCTCCAGTGGGTGGAGATATGGTGTTCGGAGGTGTACCATCCTGGGTGAGGTGCATTGATTCTGTATCACTGTGACAGACGATGGGGGGTGGCCTGCTTATCACAGAGGCTGCCTAGAGACAATAGAGCCAGCATGGTACAGGGGACTGGATCCGACATTCCGGTTAGTGTGCATGCTGTTATGTTACTTGGCTGGACTATTACTTTAAATCAGATGTCTAGTGTCTTCTTAACCGCCCTGGTGCTGACACAGGGGGCTTACAAAAGAAGCCTTACCTCTCCCCTAATTCAGCACTATCACCCGGATATGGGAGGCAGCCGCACAGAGAGTGCACAGAGTAGCACCCCCCCCCCCCCCCCCCCCCCCCCACTGTGCATGCACCTGCCCATCAATGTAAGATGGCTGTGTCCGTGGCTTGAGACAGCTGGGGAATGGCAATGCATCCCGGCCTTTTTTGTGACCCCCCACACATGACACAACTGAATGGCTGTACATGGCCTTGCACAGCTCAGGGGTGAGAGTGAGATGAGGATGCCCTGGGTGGGATGGATTGTGTTAGAATGGGGATTTACTAATAAGTGTATAGCTTAAATGTAAATACTTAGGTAGGCCACTAGAAGCCCCCATAGGCAAAGAAATAGAATAAGCAATGTAGCGTATGCCATTATAGGGCAATAGGCTATATAAGTAGGAGCTGAGGAGATTCTAGAGAGTTCCATTTCCAGAGGGCATGGGAATAGATCCCTGCAGAGAAACCACCAGCAAATGCTGCTGAGAAGCTGAGTTCCTGATCCATGATGTGCCGAGGTCCGACTGGATAAGGCGAGGAGCAGGTGGAATGTGCCCCTGAGACGTAGCTGCTGGAGATCCTGTGGAGTGGAGGCTCTACAGGCCCTAGTGTTCAGGACCCCTGTAGAGCTACAGGCAAGAAAGAGAAACCGGCTTGGGACCTTGGAGAAGGTCAGAAGAGAATGGCCCTGGAGTGCAGCTTTGTGAGATCCCTGTGAGTGGGCTGGAAGAGCTTTTAGGCCCTAGTGTCTGGTGCCCCCGTTGAGTTTTTACATGAGAGGCGAGGAAGCCAGCTTGGGACCTGGAAGTGAGGGCTCACAGGAAGGTGCTCCTGGAGTGAGGCTCGTTGGGATCCTAGGAAGAGATGCCCAGAAAGGAAAGAGAAGAGGAGACCCCATTTAGGGGTACTTGGGAAGAAACAGTTTTGCTGTTGAACTGTGTTGAATAAGAATGTGCTGAAGAGTGTTTAATAAAGAAGGGGCATCCTGTAAAGAAAACTGTGTGCTTTACTGTCTCTGCTGTGCTCTGGAGGATCGTGGTGGCCATTCCAGTGATTACAATCCCCTGTCCCTGGCCAGCCCCTTGGGTCTAATTGGAAGAACTTTTTAGTAGTACATGCACCAAATCCCATGTGGTGTTTACAGTGCCCACCTTTGATGCATTGTCCTCCTGGCAGGGCTGGCAGGAATGGCAATAAAATACAGTTAGATGAAACATATGATATCAAAACTACAAAAACATCACAATCAGCAGTGTTTCCCAAAATTTAATATGATGTCGCCAAAATAAAGGTTAGCAACTATCACCACCCAGCAACACTGGCTGCACACAGTGCTGCTCTCTGATCCACTAACGTGGCATCCACGGTCTGCTGCCATTATTAGTGGTGTCTCTGAGCCACTGGTAAGTCCCACTAGGGGTATTTGCCCCACGCCTTGGGAAACAATACCATATACAATACGAGAAGCTCCTGTGCTTTATTAAGAGGAAAACTTATGAAGAACAAAGACTTATAAAGAGCAAAGAATTTTAGATAATCATTGATGCAAGCCTAACCACAAGTGTTCCTCTGTTCTCCCATTAGCATCCTGATTTGCCATGTCTGTCACCTCGAAAGCCCTCCAAAAGGCCAAAAATATAGGGAACTCACTCTTCCACACTCATATAGCGCCTCCACCCTGTGATAGTTGCACCGACTACTCATGTAACGACTGGCAGGCAATGCAGTTTGCCAGGTAGGCATGTAAAGCGCCACCCAGGGCACTCTGCTATCCCCCCAGTGAACCCCATTGGATGACTTTCATCAGCTAAAGGCAGCCTATTATTGTTTGGAGGTGGCAAGTTTCTATCCTAAATGGGGGTATAAGGGGTGGTTTAGCTGGGGGGCGGGGGCTCTCAAGTTTTACCTGTTTTATTTCTTAAAATATAAGTTTAGGTCCCAGGCCTGTAATGAAAAAATGAATATATCTCTCATACAAGGCTGACTGATGGTGTGAGGGGGTAGGTTAGGTAATTGGACCAAAACCCATGCTCCAACAGCTCTGAAATCTATAAGATTCCAGGGCCACTGGGTTCCCTCCCCCCGCTGTGTGAAACCCCCCAGGTCGCCCGGAAACTCAACTTCTTTCCCGGTCCAACGCCGCATGGGCGAGCTGCGGCCGCATCCCTGCTAACCCTTTAGCAGGGCGCATGCCCATGCCAGGCATTTGTGAATGGACTGTGCACTCTCCCTGTTAGAGGGCAGTGGGGGATGCGGCCCTTGTGCTGATTGAACAAGAGGTTTGCGCATGTGCCGTAGGACCGGGGAAGGTTGAGTGAGATCAGGTGATCTGGGGGGTTTCACACAGCGGGGTATCCCCGATTGGGGTGCCCCGGGGGCAAGGATCAAAAGCCAGGATTTTAACTATCCTGCGTTTTGATCCTTGCCCTGTCGCACCACTTTAAAGCGGACGTTCACTCTGAATAAGAGTCTGTCTTATATCTTATCTTATATATGCTCACAATAAAAATCATCCTACCTGCACCTACTGCATGTTATGAGCCTTTAAACATCCAAGATCGTGGCTGATAGAACAGTAGGCAGCCTGCAAACAGGAAGTGCCTTCTGACTGTGCTGCTCTGCATTCTGGGATTGCTGACCTTTTCCTGACCCCAGCCCTGCTCTGTCTGAGCAAAGCACAGCTATAACCCGCCCCCCTGTATTTTATCCCACTCTCCTCTCCTCAGTAAGTGTGATGCTTCTGAGTCAAGATGGCGGCGCCCGTATCCTAAAGTCCTGAACAGAGTTGCAGCCCAATGGGGGAAAGAATAATAAGTAAGTGACTAAAAACAAATATATTCATTTTAGATGCTGGGGAATCGTTTTATAATCGTTTGGGCTTTTTAATAAATCATGGTGAAGGTTCGGTTTAAGTGCCCCTGTGAACCAGGACCATCCCTGGCACAGAGGTGCAAGAGATGGGTTCCCATGGAAGTGGCACCCCTGCGACCGCGCAGGAAGACAATGTCGACTTACTAATCTCAGTAATGTTGTATCATTTTTTCTATTAGCTTACAGCACACATGTAGTTTGTGATCTCCTTATTCAGTACCTGAACGGGTCTTTATTAATCTGTCTTTTGAGTATGAATTGTGGCACTTGGGCACTTAATTTAGGTTTGGAAGTTTGCAAACCGCTATTTATTTACTTATCTACTAGATCTGCACATTAATAGAATTTGCACTTTACGACTGTCCCAGGTTAGTCAGGTTAGTTATATTCTATGTAACTTGTTTCTGTGTGCGCTGAATATCTGATAAATATGTCTTTAACAGTGCTATTACTACATCAATACTGCCCTATTACGGATAGTCTACATGTTTGTATGTTTTAACAATATATTGTGACAGATACTTTTGTGATTAATAAAATATATGTATTTCTACTAATTTCTACTGGGATCGCTTGCAAATTCAACTTTTCCTGGTTCCCCTTGGCACATGCTCAGCTCATCAACGGCCCACATCATGAATGGATTGAGCACCGCTGGCCACATCCCTGCTTGCCTCTAGATGTGGGCATGTCCGTGCCAGCCATTCAGAAATGCCTGCAGTGGATATGCTCCCAAGCTAAAGGTATAGTAGTAGGAATGTATCTGTGGCGCGGAGATGCAGCGTGGGCTCGGGAAAAAGGTGAGTGTGCTCCGCGATCTGGGGGGTTTCACACAGTGGGGCATTCCAATGCGGGATGCTTCATAGAGAGGTAGACAACCACCCCTTGCATCTTACATTCTAGGGGGTTGGTCATTCTTTGGGTTTACCTCTAACTATCAGCCACTTGTCAGGGATAGACTGTGAAAGAAAAGTGATTAAAAGAAGGATGACATTTGCATTTGCTCCCCACCTGTGATGAATTGTCCTCCTGGCAGAGCTTGCAGAAATGGTAATAAAAAATAGGCATTTAGATGGCACACATGACATTAAAACGCAAAAAATAAAGCCACACCGCAATTGATTCCAAGCAATAGAAGTTAAACTGGACCAACAGCCTGCCACAGTTAGAAAAGGAAGGTAGCAGCCATTTTGAAGCTTCCTCTCCCAACTGACATAACTGAAATGCACAGTAACAGGAAGCCCAGCACGACTTCCTGTTTGCAGGTGGCCTGCAAGCCCATGAGTGGCCATCTTGTTTTTAAAATTTATCCCAACAGGTGTTAGAAATAGGTAAATTATTTTTAATTATTGAATTGGAATTATTTTTAATCTAAATTCCCCTGGAGAGGGATGTATATGAACACTGTTTATTGTGTTAGTCTGATTTAATTCATTTTTGACTGTTGGTCCTCTTTAAAAGGTAACGCAGGAAAGGCTCTCCTGGTACCAAAGCCATTCAGCGCACCACATGGAGTTTTTTTTTATTTGCAATGAGAAGTTTGGTTCCAAGGATGTGAAGTTAGATGGAAAGGCAGTGTCAGACTGGCCAACCAAAGTACCAGAAGATCCTCCTCCCCCGACACTGACCCTGGGCCACCATTTGGTCAGTACAAAACATACAAGACTAAAATGTTCCCGGCTGACCTGGAGTCTTCTCTGAGTTTGAAATTTGGACCATGAGCGGACGGTCGCCTCTGACCTTAGCCCTGTATTACCTTCGGCCTCTCCGGACCCTCCGCTGCTGCATTCAGCCCCTAGTGAAGGGGGAGCCAACAAGGGGTCTCATACTGATTTTGCGCACAGGCTGGCTAGTCTCGAGAAGCAGATCTCGTTGACACCCCCTAAGAAGGCCTTGGGTAAGAAGCGCATCTGGAGCCGATTTACTCGGATGACGATCTTTTTGATTGCTTGGGTTCTGCGGAGGAAGGTGAGTTACCAGATGATTCTGGCTCCAAGGTGGAATATTCCGCTGGTTCCTCCTCGGACAAGGATTCTTGTCTCCCGGATGATATGGAGAATCTGCTCTCCTCCATGTTTGATACCTTACACATTGTTCCTCCCAGAGCGGCTAAGAGGAAGCAGGGTGATTTATTTCGGCCTGAGAGACAAAGACAGGTCTTCCCGGAGCAGCCTCACTTTTCTTACATGATCCTTAAGGAATGGGAAAGGCCCAACAAGTTACCGTTGGTCCCTAAGGGCCTGGATAGGCGGTATCCCTTCCCTGATAAATTGGTTCGGTTATGGTGTCACCCTCTCGAGGTGGATCCTCCTGTGTCTGGCTTGTCCAATACCACTATTATGCTGTCGCCTGATAATGCTTCCTTACGTGATCCTGCAGACAAGCGCATGGATCAGCTGGTCTGCCATGCGTTCACCTTTGCTGGTGCGCCTCAGCAATTGTCTCTTTAGCCAACAGGAGGAAGGTGAGACACCTTGTGGCTAGAGCTAAGGCTCACAAGCGGGCTGAGGAGTATAAGGAACTCAAAGCTTGCTTGGATTTCATTGGCTTTGTTGTTACTGCCATGGATGATGTGGTCAGGTTGGTGCCAGGATTTCGGCCTTGCTTGTTGCTCTGCGCCGTTCGCTCTGGCTAAGGCAGTGGTCGGCTGATGCGGCTGCCAAGAAGTCCCTCATAAGTCTACCTTTTGTGGGAAGCTGCCGGTTTGGGGAGCCCCTGGACCTTTCGGGCAAGGATGGTAGACTCCCTCAGAGAAGGAAACCTGCTCAGTCCTTTTGGAACCCCTCTTCCTATCGTTCCTTTCGAGGAGGAAGAGGCTCTTCATTTCCTGGTCCCGCAGAGATACCTGGGACAGAGGTAGGTCCCGCGGTTGACCCAACCCCTCATGGGGAGCTAAGTCCAAGCCCCTGCCAAGCCCTCTCAGGCATGAGGGGGCGCCCTCACCCATCCGGGTGGGGGGACAGCTTCTGCTGTTTGCTCAGATCTGGAGACGTCACGTCTCGGATCGGTGGATTCAGGAGGTAGTGTCCCCCGGCTACAAGATAGAGCTGGCAGCCAGGCCACCTACAAAATTCCTCCGTTCAAGGATATCCTGAAACCTGCTAAAGGCTCAAGCTTTGAGAATGGCTGTGCAACACCTCCTGCAGATAGGTGTGATTTGCCCTGTACCCTCGCAGGAACAGGGTCAGGGATTCTATTCCAATCTGTTCACGGTTCCCAAGAAGGACGGAACGCTAAGGCCGATCCTGGACCTGAAGGGTCTCAACAGGTTTGTAAGAGTCAGACATTTCTGCATGCGGTCTACATTGCGGTCGGCGGTGAGATCGCTTCGGCGCGGTGACTTCATGACCACGGTGGACATCAGGGATGCTTATCTGCATATCCCGATTTTCCAGGGACATCAGAAGTTCCTGAGGTTTGCTCTGGAGGACCAACATTACCAGTTTGTAGCTCTTCCATTCGGGATATCCTCAGCCCCCCATGTGTTCACCAAGGTGCTGGCGGGCATCATGGCTATCCTGAGGACGATTTGCTAATTTCGGCCCGGTCCCTTCAGCATGCCGAGAGCATTACTCGGACGGTGTTGTCAACCCTGGAGGCCTTCAGCTAAGTAATCAATTACCCCAAGTCCTTTATCACTCCCTTAACAGTGAGATCCTTCCTGAGAATGATGATAGACACCTCTCAGGTCAAGGTGTTTCTTCCACAGCAGAAGGTTTTGGGTCTCCAGACGCAAGTGCAGGCCTTGCTGTCTTGTCAGCAGCCGTCGGTACATCTGGGGATGAGAATGGTGGGCCTACTGGTGTCATGCTTCGAGGCAGTACCCTTCGCCCAATTTCACATGAGACCTCTACAACTGAACCTGCTGATGGGCTGAAATTGGATGCAGGAATCTCTGGAGCACCGGCTAATTCCAAAGAACGGACCCTCCATGCTTTGGATGTGGTCAGGGCCATAAAGTATTACCTGGCTGCGACTGAATCCTTCAGGAAATCGGATTTGCTCTTTGTCCTAGCAGAGGGCTCTAGGAAAGGAGTGCCACCAGCCAAGTCCACTCTCAGTAAGTGGATCAGACAGGCGGTGGTACAAGCATATTCTGCCAGGGGGAAGGAACCCCCTTTTCAGATCACAGCTCATTCTACCAGAGCTATTGGGGCCTCTTGGGCTTTTCAGCACCAGGCATCGGTGGAACAAGTTTGTAAGGCCGCAACTTGGTCTTCTGTTCATACTTTTACAAAGTTTTACAAGGTGGATGTCATGATGCTGTATTTGGCCGAAAGGTGCTTCAGGCGGTAGTGAAATGAACTACACGCTGTTCCGCACTGGGGATCCCGCCCATATGGACACTGCTTTTGGATGTCCCAATCGTGAGATATTGGGATGGCCTGGACTGGATGTAGGGAAAAATACAATTCTGTGAAACTCACCTGTAGAATTGTTTTTGTATACATCCAGTCCAGGCCGTCCCACCCCGCCCTTGTGTTCATTATGTCCTGTATGCCTGTTATGGTGATCAACCATTTTTTTGTTCATAGGACACTGTTTTTTCTAGTTTTTGCTTAGAGAGAGTACAAGCTAAAGCTATGTGAAGTGACATGGCTTCTTAGGCCTGCCCTCTTTTGTTGAGTACTGCTTTTAAACCACTGGGGAATGATAGAGGGGCAGCTGCCTTTATAGGGGGCAGGGAGGAGATACATCTTTGATCTTGCAGTCAAGCGCCCTCTAGAGGCGAACACCCAATCGTGAGGATATTGGGACGGCCTGGACTGGATGTATACAAAAACAATTCACAGAATTGTATTTTTGCTTACATTTGAAAAGAAAAAGAGAAAAGAAAAAATTGCTAATAAATATCTATATGATTATATGTTATGACATGAAACACCAGTAGAGGGAGCTGTTGCCTCTGCTATGTACTTTACCATGTTTCTAATAGGCCACAAAAAAAATCCCATGCAAGTTTAAGTCTCTCACACCTACAGTACACGAACCAGTTCCATATACAATTTTTTTTTTTTTGGGGGGGGGGGGGGGATACACATATAGCTAGCTAGCCAAAGTAAAGTCTAGTTCAGGCATAGTTCAGGCGTAGTGAGGCCTAGGTCAGCACATAAGACATCTCATGGTGAATAACGCATAATGCGGATCACCCTAGCTGAGCTTGATGGTCGAGAGCCATTCAAACCAGAGGAGGGGGGCGTGGTTCTTCGATGGGACCTAAAAGTCTGTTGGTGGCCAACATCGGCAGGGAGTGGCCGGAGCCCAGAGTGAGGAAGGGAATTTGCTCACAGTGCCGACCTAAGAAGAATTTTATTTAATTTTGCCTTTACAATCACTTTAACCCCATGCAGATGTGGAATAGCAGGCAGATGATGCTTTCTGATTTGCATGGGGCAACCATCTTGATTTACACCTGACAGCTCTGTACAATCATCCCTTATTTCTATCCAGATACAGTAAGCCATCAGCTGCTCTGCTCACAGAAGAAATATCCTAGATACATATTAATACTCCTTATAATTTTTCAGCAATACTCCTGCAGACTCGGCGCGGGGTGTAGGACGATTCTCCAGTGGGCCCCGTTCACTAAAAAGAGGCGGGTGGCCGGCGCCCAACCTGCTCATGGCTGACCTCAGAACCATAGGATGATTGGGGCAATTTAAAAAATGGGGATCAATTGAGGGCAACTGGTAGCAGTGATGGACTCTTTAGAGTTAGCGAAGAAGGTGCCAAGGACCAAAAGATGTTTGGCAGCTGAAGCCAGGTCTGTTTGGGTCCAACCCAAGTTATCCAAGTTAGCAATGTGATTGGGCATGTACATGCCAAATGTTACTCTGTACTTAATTATGACAAAGTGGACCAAAAACCGGAATTTTCACTATCCCGGGTTTTGGTCTGTCCCCCAGTTTGGAGTGCCCCGCTGTGTGAAACCCCCCAGGTCGCCGAGTTCACTTACCTCTCCTCAGGTCCACGCTGTGGCTAGTGCAGCTGGCTTGAATCCTAGCCGCACTTCTGAGCAGCGCCAGCATCACTTGCCCCCCTTCAGCTGAGCGCGGCCCCACACAGCCATTTGTTTGAGGCGGGCGCCCAGCCGAAGAAGGAAGTGAGTGATGTCGACGCCGCTCACAAGTGCGCCGTGGGCTCAGGGAAGAAAGGTGAGTTTACTGTGCACCCGGGGGGTTTCACACAGCGGGGCATTCCAGTTCAGGATGCCCTGGGGGGAGGGAGGGAGTCTGCCCTGGAGTCTCATAGACTCCAGGGTGGGTTTTGGTCCACTTTAATACTATTCCTGTTTCCATGTTCTATGTATGGTCATATAAGGCTGTGCTCGAGTTTTGGGTTGGTGATGTCTATGGAGCGCTCCATATGTTCTCCTGTACAGATATAACCACAGGGCCAGCTTTACAGTAACTGTGCAAGATTTCAGAATGGCGCCCTCCAGACACACGCACTCAAATGGAAAGCGAGCAGCAGCAGAAACACAGAAAAGAGGGAGAAAGAGAGGTGGGGCAGGGAAGACAGAGGAAATAAAGAAAAAGAAAGCGAGAGAACTAAGAGGAAATGAGCAAAAGAGATTGAGAGAAGAAGAAAGGAATGTAGCAGGAAGAGAAGGGGAAAGGAGAAAGGAAGAGTTATGATATAAAAAATAGGATGAGAGTATGTGACAAGAGCAAGATGGGGCAAATGTGAGAAAACAAGCAAGAGAGAGAATGAGGGAATGAGATTGAGATGGGAGGAATATAGAAAAACAAGAGAATTAATTAGGACTTGAGAGAGATAAAGAAGAGAGGAAAACTAAAAAGAAAGAAAAAAAGAGAGATAGAAAAAAGAGGGAAAAGAAAAAAGTGGGAGAGAAAGAAAGAGAATGTAATAAAGAAAGAAGAGAAAGACAGAAAGAAGGAGAGTGAGAGGAAAGAAAGAAAAAGAAAGAAAGAAAAACTGGGTAACGAAGAAAGAAGATTTGAAGAAGCTGAAAAGAGAGGCAGGAATTTGACAAGATAAAAATGGAGGGAATGTAGATAAACATGAAAAGATGGAAGGATCATGAAAAAAGAGCTCCAGCTGAGAGCACCTTGCACCCCCTTTACAGAGAGGTTGGGATGGTGCGATCGCACACCTTGCACACTCCAGAGGGCGGCCATGTATAACTAATAGAGATAATTAGACACTTTGACATAAAAAGGTTCATTAGTGCATTTGATTGGAAACAACCCAAAATATCAACAGCAGTCACAGAGCACACCACACAGGTCACACATATATTTACACTGAGATAGTTGGGAGTCGTCCATGTTTCCAATGCAGGGCTTTCACCATCTCCCCCTGAGACCAATACGGCTGACGCAGATGTTTCTGACTTTAAATACAGTAAGAACACATTCAAATGACAAAGCACAAGCCTGACAAACAACCATATAGTCACCATTCCAGATGCCTGCAAAGGACCTTCCAAGATGTTGGAACCCAAAAAATACAATTCTGTGAAATACTCATGTGTAGAATTGGTATAAGTATACAGTAAGTCCTGCTGCAAATATAATACTTACACTTGGGTAATCCCCCGCCAGATGGCGCTGCACTGCAGAGACATGTAAAACAGGCTCCTCCCGGCCCCTCAAATACCCAGGGACCTCCCACAAATCCCCAGCATTGAAAAGCAGTGAACAAGAAGCCGGGAGAATTTAACCACCAACTGGTAACTATAACAATGATAACATACAGGGGATCCAGAATAATGCAAAAACCAGGGTGGGGTGGAGCAGGACGTACTGTATACTTATAATACCAATTCTACAGGTGAGTATTTCACAGAATTGTAGTATTCTTAGTATACAGTACGTCCTGCTCCAAATATAATACTTACACTTGGGACATCCAATAGCAGTGTCCATAAAGTAGGGTGGGATCCCCAACAAAAGAGGCAACAGCAGACAGTTTAAAGCACTGTCACCTGCAAACCTTGCGGCCAAACACAGCAACATGAGCTAAGGCTCTAACGTCAACCTTGTAAAAACCTTTGAAAAGGTATGACCAGAGATCAAGTAGCGGTCTAGCAAACTTGTTCAACAGAAACCTGGTGCTGAAAAGCCCAAAGGCACCCAAGCACGAATAGAATAAGAAGTAAGAGAAGAAGATTCTTCCCCTTAGAGGAATAGGCCTGAGTAACAGCCTGACAAGTCCAAACGCTACAGTAGACTTGGCCGAAGCCGAAAAACCTTTCCTAGGACCAGAAGGGACCATCCCATCCAAGTAATGACCAGGCCCAAAGCCGCCTAACCCCCCGATATCAGAAGAGATCAGGCACATACAGGATGGAGATGCCCGTAGACCCAAAGGGACATCATTTCTCCTAAGAGGCACAGTGACAACCAAAGAAACACTTCCAACACCTGTTGAAGGAATGTAGACCCCTTTCCTCAGCGTTGCTAGGAATAAGGCACAGAAGGAAGAAAAATATCTTGAATCAATGAACCTAAGACACCACCTTAGGCAGAAGGTCCAGCTTAAGCGGAAAACACCACCTTATCCTGGTGTATCTCAAAGAACGAGGGCTAGATAGACAGAGCCGCCCGCTCAGACACACGTCTGACTGAAGTAACAGCCACCAGAAGGACAACTTTGAGGGTAAAAAACAGTCAGACAGCATCCTGAATAGGTCCAAAGGGAACACCCCGCAAGGTAGACAGAATCAAATTCAAATCCCAACAGGGACCATAGAAATACGTGGGGGGACGCACATGAGCAACCCCCGAAAGAAAGTCTTAACCAAGGAAAACTGAGCAAAAGACTTCTACAGGAAGGTGGACAGGGCAGAACCTGACCCTTCAGAGTACTGAGTTGGAGAGCCAACTCCAACCCATGCTGTAATAACTCTAGAACCCTGGGAATAGAGAACGCCCGACAGGGAAGAGACCTAGACTCACACCAATCAATATGGGTACGCCATACCCTATAATAGATGGAAGAAGAAGAAGAAGCTTGCTCCTAGACTTCCAATAGTCAAATCACCGAGACAGATAAGCCTGTCTCCATCAAGATGGATGATTCAGCAGTCAGGCCGTCTAGGCCAGAGTCTGTAGATTGCGGTGACGTAAAGGGGCCCTGAGTGAGCAGAGCGGCACTCCTGGCAGAACGTACAGATCTACTGCCCTCAGTACCACGTCTGCGAATCCACACTCCACTAGGCCCCCAGGGGCCACCAGTATCACTGGTCCCCCCTTCCAGAGCAATCCTGCGCAGAACCCCACCTAGCAGGGGGAATGGAGATAAGACATACAGAATAGAATGTCCTGCCATAACGTTACTAAGCCTCAGGACCACGGTCAGAGGATCCTGGGACAGGGAAACAAGGGCCGAGAGCTTGTGATAGTGACAGGACCCAAACAGATCCACACTGGTTGGACCCCATAGTGACACAAGGATTAGCACATCCTGTCGCAGGAGGACATCCACCGGGGCGAATACCACTGATATGCAGGGAACATTGTCCTCCACCCAGATCAGGATCAGATACCTTCCTGGAGGATCATCTTGCTCCAGGTCCCATACAGATGATTAATGCAGGCCACTGTCGTCAGACAGCCCGAGCGTCCCCAAACAGACAGGTCCTGAAGAGGAGTAGTCAAGCTCACTGTTTCAAAAAAATCGATAGGTGTATGGACCTCATAAGGGCCCCACCTCCCCCGGAACCGCAGGGGGTTTCAGAAGAAACCCCCCCATCAACCTGATAGATTGGCATCCATGGAGACCGTCTACGGGAAGGGGCAAGAAGGGGGCTACCACCAGACAGGTTCCTTGAGTTCAACCGCTCCAAGAGGGACCTCCGTACCAGGAGGGAAGGCACACAGACCCAGCTCCAGGGATGCTGAATCCCTGTCCAGTGTTAACAATAGAAGTTGCAGAAGGGCCCAAGGGGGACTGAGTATAAGGGACCTCTTCTGAGCAAGCCCCCAACGGGCCCACCAGCTGCATTCCTGCCTGGTGAAGAGACGGGGACAGCAATAAGGGACTGCTGAGGAAGGAAGATAGATTCTCGCCTGAACCGAATCCAGATTCATCCCTAGGAATGGAGTTACCAATTAAGGGGACAATGAGGACTTGAGGTGATTGAACACCCATCCAAATGACTCCCAATGGACACCACCAGCCGAGTAACCAACTCAGCCGACGTAGAGATTGGGAAATAAAAAAGGACGTCCGGGTAGGTCCTAGCGCGGACGCCCCTTGGTCTCATCAGAGACATCACCCGCATCAGCACCTTGGTGAGCACTCTGGGAGCTGAAGAGAGGCCAGATAACAAGGCCACAAATTAGCAGTGTTGGGCCTCCAACACGAACCTGAAGAGCCTCTGTGTCCAGAAGACACAGGGATGTGAACCAAAGGCATCATTAATCTCCACAGACAGCAAGAAGCCCACTGGGCGCAAGGCGCTGGCGGCCCACCTCAGAGATTCCATGCAGAAAACTGCCTGTAATTGTAGAATTGCCACAACCTGTGAAACCAGAATGGGCCAGACTGCCTCATCCTTTTGGGGGAATGTGGAAAGGTTGGTGTAGTGGCCCCTGCCTCTGCCTGTTAAGGGCAATCTGCAAGTGAGCCCCAGACCCTGCAGGCCGTGCATGGCCTGCACCAACTCCTGAACAGAGGCAGGGACCAGAAGTACCCTGACAATCTCGGGGGAGGCCGCACAGCAAACTCTATCCTGTATCCGGAGGACAATACCTCCTGAATCCACCAGAATGAGGCATGATGCCTCCTGATAGGAGCAAGGTGCTGCAGCCATCCCCTCACCCAGACGGGCGAGGGCGCCCCATCATGCTTGAGGGGGTTTGGTGGAAGATTTGGGCTTAGCCCCGCCAGAGGGGTCAGGGCGATGTCTGCTGCTCCTGGAGCAGGAGTCTGTATGAAACGCCATGAAGGACACCCCTGGTTCTTGTTTAACACTAAGGTGGGGGGGGGGGGGGGGGAAGGGTGCCCCTGCCCTGAGGGGGTCGAGACAGCCGTCTACATTGGGGTGATTTGCCCTTTTTACCAAACAGGTCCAGACGGGCCCCAAATAAGCGTTGCCCTCTAAAGGGAAGCCCAGTAAGAGTCTTTTTAGTAGCATCGTCAGCACCCCACTGTCGCAGCCAGAGCAAGCGACGAATAGCCACCACAAGGGCAGAAGTTCTTGCACACATTCTAATGGTGTCATCCAGTGCCAATAGAATAAATTTTACAAATACATGACAACTGGAGAGTGCATTAAATACCTCCCAGGGGAGATCCTCAGGGTGATGATCAAGCATCTTTCTGATGAGGGTTCTAGCAGCCACTGCAGTAATAGCCGCGGCACAGACCGGGCGCAGCGCTGTCCCTGCACAAGAAAAGGCGTGGGAGGCCAGCCTATCAATGCGCTGGTCCTCAGCATCCCGAAGGGTACTATAAGCAGGGGCTGTAATAAAGGGGGGATTAGGAACCCCTATGATCGGTGCATCCACCACAGGGGGTGACGACCAGCAAATAACCACCTCAGGGGGAAAAGGGTATTTCCTATCCCAGTCCCCTGGAACCCCTGGAAGTGTACTGGGGCATTCCCATTCCTTGAGCACAAGAGCGTGGAAATGAGCCTGCTCTAGAAATTCCAAGCGTTCTGTCGCTGTATGGAAACGCTCCCCTCTCGGCTTGGGGGCCTCACCAGGGAGAGAGATAGACAGTACATTAAAGACCTTAATCAACAAATCGTCAGTGTCACACTGGCCCCAGTATTCAGGGCCAGAATCGTCATAACTCCTCGGCCTCTCATCAGATGAGTCAGAGAACAACTCCCCTTCATCAGACGGGGTATAGTCACACGGAGTAGTAAACTCCTCGGTTCCCATAGGAAATACAGAAACATGAGGCGACAGGTGCCGCTTCTTACCAGGGCCCATGCGCTCTGACAACCTCGCAATGATCTGTTCAGCCGTAGGCAGTCTGGAAGGCCCAGCATGCTGCAATTCCCCACTTGTATGCGACTCAGCAGGCGTGAAATTTAAGCCTGGGGTGATAGGTGGACTGAAGCGAGGTGCAGCCACTGGCAGGCCTGATTGCAGGGCCAGTGCTTGCTCAGCACAGGGTCCGCAGACCCGTGCCCTGTCCGCATCAGCGTGGGGTTGTCCACACGCTATACACAGCCGGTCTTGTCCCAGAGGGACCCCGGTCACATAATTCTGAGATGCCTCCATATGCTGATTAATTAGACACGATATGCCAGCAGGGATTTACGCTATAGGCCACCCTGGATGCCCCAAGACCCGCTAGGAAAGTGGGAGTAAATTTACAAGGCCCCGGTTGTTACGCGGTGGGTGTCTATGGGCGGCGTCCATTGTTTTCATTGGATGCCGGCATCTGGGGCCCGCCCACCGACCAGGAAGTGCTGGTTAGCATGTGTATATGTGCGTGCTTTGTGTGTGTGTTTGAAATCGACGGGAGCGGCCAGGGGAACAGCAGTGAGGAGCCGCAAACGGCATATGCCGCCCACCCTCCCGCATGTGTCATTTGCAGGCTATGCATGGCTCCGGCGGCGGCAGCAGCAGCAGAACAGCAGTGAAGGGCAGACCGGCCCTCCGCCCACCAGGAACCAGGGTGAGTGTGTGTGTGTGTGTACAGCGGGGGGGGGATTGAGGGATGCCCCCACTGGCTGCACTGAGGGATGCCTCCACTGAGGGATGCCCCCACTGGCTGCACTGAGGGATGCCTCCACTGAGGGATGCCCCCACTGGCTGCACTGAGGGATGCCTCCACTGAGGGATGCCCCCACTGGCTGCACTGAGGGATGCCTCCACTGAGGGATGCCCCCACTGGCTGCACTGAGGGATGCCCCCACTGGCTGCACTGAGGGATGCCCCCACTGGCTGCACTGAGGGATGCCCCAACTGGCTGCACTGAGGGATGCCTCCACTGAGGGATGCCCCCACTGGCTGCATTGAGGGATGCCCCCACTGGCTGCATTGAGGGGTTCCCCCACTGGCTGCACTGAGGGATGCCCCCACTGCTTGTACTGAGGGATGCTACTTAATGGTTGTAATGAGGGATGCCGCTCATTGACTGTAATGGGGGGATTTTATCACACCATTTGGTTCATAATATTTTCTTTTTTTATTTTGTCCTCTAAACCCTGTATGCGTGCTGTGGACCGAAAAATAAGGCTTATATATAATGTGACATTACGATACTATACTGGGCCAGAGGCAGTGCAGCAGGGCCGGTGTGCCCCCAAAAGTCCCGGGCCGTCTTTTAGCCCCAGTCCGACCCTGGTCAGAACCATGCGCAGTAATCAAGGATCATGAAAATTGCCCGCGAGGGCACTTACAGACCAAGGGAGGAGGAGGACCGATACCACGCGTGCGTGCGACTAGCATAAAAATGCCGCCAAGCGAACCTCGAAGGGCGGGCCAGAGTGGGCTGTGACGTGGAGCGCGCCAAACCAGGTCCCCGCCCCCCCGAAGAGCGCGAAGCTCTGAGATAGTTTCAACTTTGTCATGAGGAGCGAAGTGTATGACACACTTAGAAAATGATTTGCCAATGAAGACGCCGCAGCATCTGAGGCGACGCCGCCACCCAGCGCAGCACATCCAGTAAAGGAAAGAGGCGCGCGCGGCGGCGGCAGATACACAATAAAAAGGCAAACAGCGCGGCTCTGACACCAAGTTACAAGTAAAGGGCAATACTAAGGCCAAAAGCCACACACACACCCCCCCTTTCTTTCCCCCCGAGCTACGGGGGGAACGAGGGAAGGTGGCGACCCTTTGTACAGGGCCCACCGCTACACGGGGCAATAATGTGGGAGGGGCATCCACTAGAGGCTCACCATCAGCCTAAACCACCTACCCTTTGTTGGGGGACTGCGGTGGAGCATGGCTCCATAAGCACGCATGGTGCTGCCTACCTTCACCCGACCAGCGCAGCCCAGGCTGGAAGGCACATCATAGGGAGGATGGGTGGGAATAGTCCAACAGGGCCGCAGGCTGTAATAGCCCCGCTCACCTGCGAGAGAGTGATACTTCATGTCTTCGCAGTCGGCACTGCAGAGAAATCTTGGGATTTGTGGGAGGTCCCTGGGTATTTGAGGGTCCGGGAGGAGCCTGTTTTACATGTCTCTGCAGTGCAGCGCCATCTGGCGGAGGATAACCCCAAGTGTAAGTATTATATTTGGAGCAGGACGTACTGTATACTAAGAATAATTGTATTGGGAGCAACTGCTCAGTAACTAACTTCCATAAAAAAGCAGCAAAACCAATGTAGGTTGTACCATGTGCACCCATAAACATTAGCGTGCATAGGGACAATGCCAGTATAAGAAAATTATTGGCATTCCTCAACCCACATTTTAAGAGTGGTCAGATTAAAAAACAGTTTAACAAAAGTAAAAATAAAAGGTGCAGATTGTGGTCCACAAAAATATACACAGCTTAATTCTCGGATCATATATGTGCACATTGTGGTTCACTTACCTATATGCACACCGCATACCTATATGCACCTTTAAAAATAAAAGTTTCACGTGGTTTATTCTGTTGTCCACAAAAGAATTACACCACTCATACAGCAACTTGCATTGCAATGTGCAACTGAATCTAGACCAGGGAAAAGCATTTTACACATGCTAATTATTGGGGGCTGCGATGTAAACTAATGCACGCTGCACATGGCCAGGGAAATTGTGCCTCCCACTGCTAAACTGAAAAAAAACATCTAGCCTTTTGCAATGCTGTACTCCCCCTGAAAAAAATTGATGGCACAACTGGTATTGTATGAGCAATAGGATAGTCCCCTGGTTAGGGGTTCATCCAGGAGGGGAGTCCCTATAGTTGAAGGGGAACACTCTAGATAGGACTGATGGATGTTAAAGTTTACGGGTGTAGTTACTAGAGAATGCCATTAGATGACCCCTATAGGATAAAGATAAAGGCCTTCCTGCCACATATGGGTTAACTGAGATACAGCCCACCATCCTAATTGATTAGTCTCTGGGGAAGGGTATAAGAGGGACCCAAGGTGGGGGGGGGGGAGATGTAATCAAAATAATGAAAGAGACGAACAACTATGATTTGAATACAAAAAATAGTAAAGGGAATTTAATAGGGGATGGTGTACACAACAAAAGTGCTGGCATAGATAAAAGCAGGATATAGTATGTTCATAAATGACCGCTAGGTGGCGCTGTAAGACAAGGCAGCAACCAGTATATAGGCACACATATGTACCAGACAAAAATGAATGGTATTGAAGTTAATAAGGAGTTAACAATGCATAGTAAATGTGAAGCGGTAGCAAGCTTAAGGAGTCTGGATAATCCCCCAGAACCCCAATACCATTACATCACGGCAGATCAAATCAGAGTATACAGAGGTAATATGCATATAAACGAACAGAGCTTACAGGCAGCACCACTGGTGGAAGAGATTAACCCTTGACGTTTCTTTTTTTTGGTCCTTTTTTTAGAGGGAATGGGTACCCATTTTTAATAGTAACTGCTTATATACCCTACAAGTGAGTTCTCCAATGTGCTGGATGACGCCGGCAAAGGCATGTGTGACGGCGCCTGGTGCTGACGTCATCCATGGGGGGCAGAGATCCAGTCCAGAGAAGTTCAAGGTGGAGAGAGGTCATATCAGAGTATACAGAGTATGCATATAAACGAACAGAGCTTACAGGCAGCGCCACGGGTGGAAGAGATTAACCCTCGACGTTTCGGTTTTCTGGACCTTTTTCAAGAGGGACGTGGTACCCATTTTTAGTAACTGTTTACATACACTATAAGTGAGTGCTCCAATGTGCTGGATGACGCAGGCAAAGGCACGCTGAAGGCGCCTGGTGCTGACGTCATCTGTGGGGGGCGGAGATCCAGTCCAGAGAAGTCCAAGGTGGAGAGAGGTAATCTGTTTCGGGTGTGAAGGTATTATTAAGGGGTATCTTACCCCGAAACGCCTCACCTTTTGAGGGGGGCGAGATGGGACTACAGCTCACACAGGACATGTATGTTTTTTAATGGAAATATTAAATGTTACGTTTTATGGTTTTGGTGTGCTGGACACCCGATACAAATTACTTGTTTAGGATTTGCAGAGATCCATCCATGCTTCCAAGCCAGCACAAGGGCTGGGGGTTTCTGAGCTGTCTGGACTTTGTGACTGTTTAAGGTGGAGAGGACCTGACATTCGGGCATGGGAAGTGGGCCCTGGAGTGCAAGCCATCTGTAAAGAAGCAGCCAGGGGAAGCTGTGCCCTGGACCCTGAGGGGGTGCCAGGGCAGCAAGAAGCTAGTGCATGAGCTATACCTGCCACCTACCCACAAGAAGCTGGTGCCTAAGGCTGAGAGGAGGGACCTGGATGAGGACTTAGGAGATTGTAGTGTGGCAGGGATGAAGGAATGACACTGTACATGCTATTTGCCTAAGGGGCATCTCTCTGATGGAAACTGAACTCCTGACTCTTTTCTGCCACCCTGGACAGACTTGCCTCAATCTCGTTGCCTGGAGGGACCATCTACCTCATGACAAATGTAAGTTCCTTCCCCTCTCCTTGGCCAATCCACGGAGAACCGTTTTGAAGGTCTTGGCCCAGTTTGACGCGGTATCCCGAGCGCAATTACAAACCAGCCATTTGTTACAAGTGTATTTTACACACTAGAAATGTGAGAAGTATAGTATAGTATAGTATAGTACAATAATATGAACCTGGAAAAACATGGTGCACTTCTGGGTGCAGCCCTTATTTTCATGCATATCCACAGTGTGCACCGGATTTAAGATAAGTGTCCTGGAGTTTGCACTTAAGTTTGATTTTCAAAATTGAATTATTATGTCCCAAGAAAAATAGAAAAAAATTAAACCTGAAAATGCATTTATGTGAACTGCAATGTGAACCTGGATCTTTAGCATGACCTTCACTGGTCCAGCACCAGGCATAAAAAGTGCACTGTAGGGTAAGAATGAAATAGAAGTGCAGTGGCGCTGAATCTGCCCCAAGGGAGACATTGGAGCATTTTACACCCCATAGGGATTTCTAATTCTGAAGGAAAAACCTAATTAACATGAACCAGTCATAATCAGACTGATAACAGTGTTGCATTGTGTTCAGGTGGACAGACACACCCTACATGTTTGGGAGGAGCAGGCGGTTGTCATGGAAAAGATAGTTTAAAAAAATCAGTGTTTAAAGCGGACCTAGCATTCTGGATGCTCCCCTGAGCCTGTTTTAATGGGCCAGGTCCCAAACCAACACCCGTTAGCCGCCAAACTGTTTTTGGTCCGCTTTAAAAGGACTCTAGTCCTAGTTCTGGGTTCTAAGTGATTAATCCTTCAGAGAGGATTAGTAATGTTAGTGAGGAGACTGGAATACAGACGCTCAAGAAGGATCTGAAGAAAATTCTCAACCAGTATATACACCTCTATCACACCACACCTTAACCAGTAACACCCATCCTAGGTCCAAGAACACCCCTCACTCCTCACATTCTGTGCCACTGGCCTGGCGGAGGGACCTAACACCAGGGACCAAGAAAAACAAACCTGAATTTAAACTGGACCAAAACCCCCAGGTACCTCACCCCAGGTACATTACTGTTTGTATGTTGTCTGCCCTCAATGCTGCTTGCTGTTCCTGTTATAGTGATTTACTTTTTGTTTCCCTAGGTATGCCATTTGTATGTCATTGGTTTCTGACAGCGTACCATTGTTCTAAACTAGCTGTGTAAACCTTCTCCTTGCAATATCATGCTGGGATCAATTAGATCCTATTGTAAATAGTGCCAGGAGGAAGATACAAGCCAAAAGAAGATTTAGGGCCTTGATTTATCAAGCACTTCTGCCAGTCAGCGCCACATCGGTGCAAATTAGAGTGGTGCAATATATAATTCATGATTTTTCACACTTGCACATGTTGCTTCACTGAAAGAAACATGTTTACTAAATCATTAGAGTTTCAGCAACCTGCTGGAAAAATATACTGTAATTTTCGCCATAAGACGCACCCGCACATAGGTTGCACCTAGGGTTTGGAGGAGGTAAATAAGAAAATAATACCATTTTGTGATTACTCACCTGTAAAATGGGTATTATAAGTAAGTCACACACCCCGCTTCCAATATTCATGACATGTGGGTTATGTCCAGTAGAGGGCGAACTTCTGCAGAGATAACTAGAAAAAATGGAAGCCCCTCCCGGTCCATAAATACCTGGGACCTCCCACACATTACCCAGTATAGAAAAGCAGTAAGGGGACCAGGAAGAGCCAATTGCAAAATCATTAACCATAAAAGGTTCACCATATAAAGGATCCAAAATACAATAAGGGCGGGATGAAGCGGGGTGTGTGACATACTTATAATACCCATTTTACAGGTGAGTAATCACAAAATGGTATCATTCCAAGTATGTCACACACCCCGCTTCCAATATTCATGACATGTGGGACATCCAATAGCAGTGTCCATAATGGGTGGGGATCCCAATACAGCAGAAATGCACAAATCTTAGACCACTGCAGCTTGCAGAACCTTGCGGCCAAAAGCAGCATCTGCTGAGGCCCGCACATCAACCTTATAAAACTTGGAAAAAGTATGAACGGAAGACCAAGTAGCAGCCTTACAAACTTGTTCAACAGAAGCCTGGTACTGAAAGGCCCAAGAAGCCCCAACAGCACGAGTAGAATGAACAGTGATCAGAAAAAAAGGGGAAACCTTCCTCTTGGCAGTATAGGCCCCAACAATGTCCTGGCGAATCCATTTACTAATGGTAGACTTGGCGGGCGCCAAACCTATCCTGGGCCCGGAGGGCACCACAAACAAGGTGTCCGTCTTACGAAAAAGAGAAGTAGCCACCAAATAGTGCTTCACACAACGAACCACATCCAAAGAATGCAAAACCCTCTCCTTGTCATTACTAGGCTTAGGACACAAGGAAGGGAGAACTACAACCTGACTGAGGTGGAAGGCAGAAACCACCTGAGGAAGGAAATCTGGCTAAAAGCGAAAAACCACCTTGTCCTGGTGTCTCTCAAAGTAAGGGGCCTGAATGAACAGAGCCACCAACTCAGAGACACGCCGAACAGAGGCAATAGCCACCAAAAAGGCAACCTTTTGAGTGAACATAGAAAGTGCAACATCCTGCACCAGCTCAAAAGAAGGCCCCTGGAGGGCCGACAGAACCAAATTCAAATCCCAAACGGGCACCAAAAGCTTTCCAGAGGGCCGCACATGAGTGACCCCCTGGAAAAAGGTCTTAACCAGAATATGCAGAGCAAAAGACCCTTGAAAGAAGACCGCCAGGGCAGAGACCTGCCCTTTCAAGGTACTAAGCTGGAACCCCAGGTCCAGAAGCATTGAAGCAACTCCAAGATCCTAGGAATCGAAAAACACCCTGCAAGACAAGGCCCTAGCCTAACACCAGTCAATATAGGACCTCCAAGTCCTGTAGTATATGTTAGAGGAAGATCTCTTCCTAGCTCTAACAAGAGTCTGAATCACAGCCTCAGACAAACCTTCCTCCCTTAAGATGGAGGTTTCAGCAGCCACGCCGTCAAATCCAGCGTATGTAAATTGGGGTAACGTAGTGGACCTTGAGAGATCAGATCCGGAAACAGGGGCAGTCTTTACTAATCTACCGCCAGCCCTACAACGTCTGGGAACAAACCTGTCTTGGCCACCTTGGGGCCACCAGGATTGCTGGCGCACCCTCTAGAACCAGCTTGCGCACCACCGTGCCTAACATGGAGAAGGGGGGAAACAGGTACAGGAACCCCAGATCCCTTCAGGCAAGAGACATGGCGTCCACTGCCAGGGCCAGAGGATCCTGAGACAGAGACACAAACTTTGGGAGCTTGTGATTGTGACGTGAGGCAAAGAGATCCACCTCCGGAAACCCCCACTTGTGAGAGAGGGACCGGAATACATTGTGGTTGAGAGGCCATTCCCCTCGGCGAGAGGATCCCCTGCTCAGGGAGTCTGCCTCCGTGTTTTCCACTCCCGGAATGTACACTGCAGAGATGCATGGAACATTGCTCTCCGCCCATGCAAGAATCAGAGAAACTTCCCTGAGGGCACTCCTGCTGCGAGTCCCTCCTTGGAGATCGATGTAAGCTACCGCAGTTCGATTGTCTGATCGAACCTGAACCGGTAAGCCCTGTAGGTGATGCGTCAAGCATGACAGAACCAACCAAATAGCTCTTAGACATTAATGGGGGTGTGAGCCTCCTGAGGACCCCACAGCCCTTTGAACTGATGTGTCTTCCAAAAGCCTCCCCAGCCCAACAGGCTGGTATCCGTGGTAACCGTCTCCCAACAAGGGGTCAGAAAGGATCTGCCCCTCATCAGATTGCTTGGTTCCAGCCACCACTGAAGGGACTGCCGAGCCCGGGGAGACATCAGGAATGACTGATCCAATGACTGTGGACATCTGTCCCAGGCCAACAATAGATGAAGCTGGAGCGACCTCATGTGGAACTGAGCAAAGGGAACTGCCTCGAAGGAGGCCACCATCAATCCCACCAATCTCATCCCTAGCCGGATAGAAGGACGAGGTTTGGACAGGAGAAGACGTATCAGATCCTGAACCATCTGCACCTTGGACTGAGGTAGGAACACCCTGGTCCGAATGGTATCCAGATTCATGCCCAGAAACGAGATCTCCCTTGAGGGGGAGAGAGAAGACTTGGGATGGTTGACCACCCAGCCGAACCTCTCCAGCGTCGCCACCACCAACCTGGTGTCCCGCTCCACCTGACTGAGAGAGGATGCTGTAATGAAAGTTACAAACTGAAAGTGCTGATCTCCCACCACAAACCTGAGAAATCTCTGGTGTGCTGGGAAGATTGGTACATGAAGGTAAGCATCCTTGATGCTATGGACGTCATGGAATCCCCCTGACGAAGGGAATTGATGGTCGAGCGCAGGGTCTCCATGCGGAACTTCTTGGTTCTGATGAACCTGTTGAGAAGCTGCAAATCCAGAATGGGTCTTATAGATCCATCCTTTATGGGAACCGTAAAGAGGTTGGAATAATAGCCCCGGCCTCTCTCTGAGAAAAGCACCGGGCATATGACTGCCATGTCCAGAAGATTCTTTACAGCCAACAGGAGCCCCTGCGCAGCCCGGGGATCCGAGTTCACCCCAGACCTTAGGAATCTGGGAGGAGGCCGGTACTCAAACTCCAGTTTGTACCCGGAAGTGACCACTTCCAAAAACGATTTGTCTGTGACCTCCCGGGCCCAGACCTGGAAGAAGCACCGCAGGCGACCCCCCACGCGCAAGGGTGAGGGCGTCCCCTCATAGCTGAGCTGATTTGGCAGCAGGCTTGGGCTTGGAACCCCAGTTAGGGCCTGGACGTGCGCATCCTCTACCTCTGCTCCAGGAATCACCTCTGAAATTAGAGTAGGCAAAACCTCTGCCTGCTCTGGCACAGCGAAAGGAAGGATTGAATGAGCCTGCCCCCCCGAAAGAGCGACGCTGCTTCTAACGCTGAGTTAACCTTCCACCTTTCGCCACTGAATCGAATTTATCCCCGAACAGCCGCGTACCTAGGAAGGGTAGCGCTGTGAGTGATTTCTTAGACGCAATGTCAGCCGCCAACTGCCGTAACCAGACCGATCGTCGAATAGCCACCAGCAATGCCGAGGTTTTATTACACATAATAATTGTGTCATCGATAAAACAAAGGTCATAAATAATTCACACCGCTTCAGCGCTGTGAATTCATCGCTGTCCGGGTTAAGCTGGGAATCAACAGGCCCCTAACCACAGACCTGGTAGCCACAGCCGCGAGTGCTGAGGCACAAACAGGCCACAAGGCTGAACCCACACTGGCAAAGGCATGGCATGCCATCTGATCAATGCGTTTGTCCTCACCATCTTTAAGAGTGGTGGAGTCCGGAGAATGTACAACGGAAGTGTTGGACAATTCCAGAATGGGCGCATCGACCTCGGGAGGGGACGACCAGCGCTTCACCGCGTCCACCGGGAAGGGATACCTCCTATCCCATCCTTGAGGAACACCGGGGAGCCGGCTAGGCCTCTCCCATTCCTTAAGAATCATGCTCTCAAGCGAGGCTTAGAAGTCCCAAAGAATTCCCCCTTCTGCGGAGGGGACTCCACTGGTGGAGAAATAGCCAGAACCTCAAATAGATGGGCCAGGACTTTGGGGGTATCCACGGCATCCCCCAGCGCCTGCCCAGCATCAGTATCAAAAAACTGCTGATCTTCAGCATCAGATTCCTTAAATAATTCCCCCTTCTCAAGTGGGGAATAATCAGTCCAATCAAGGAATCATAGTCATCAAAATCCAGTACCGGCGCGGCCGGCGACAGATGCCTTCTCTTAGCTGGGGCCTTTCTGGTCGCAGAGCTAGAAATCAATTTCTCGATGTTCGCCAATCTAGCACATACATCGGCTTGCGACTCCCCGCTAATGATGATGTCACTTGGGGTACGGATAAGGCGGGACGGGGTAGGTGATGAGACCGGAGGCACGGACCCTGACGCCTGGGACCCCGACTGCCGCGTTATGGCCTACTGAGCACATGGTATGCAAATAAGTACATTATCCCCCGTAAGGGATACCCCACAACCCACACACTGCTGGGATTGCCCCGAGGGGAGCCCGAGACCGGTATCCTGGGAAGCCTCCATATGGTGATTTTAAGGTAGTCGCAATGACCAGAGGGAATTACGCTGCTTGAGCAATTTGAGGATTTGAATGGAACCCCAATTAAAACGCAAAGGGACCCTGGGACCGGAAGAACCCCCCTTTTAACACTTGAAAGGGAGTCCTCCCAAAGACACAATTTGAAAGGACCCATGAGAGGACACAATCATGCACTCAACAACATACTTATATGTCTCATATATAAATATATATGTATATAATAATATTAAAGGCCTGGAATCTGCCCCAACTCGCTATAATGGCTAAATGCAGCGCGATAATGACAGGTAAGGAGGGGCCCACAGGGTACTCACAGACCGCAGGCAATGGCGTCCACTGGCAGCACAGTCCATAGGAGAGAGGAAGAAGAAGGGCGGTCCAGCACGGATCGCGCGCCACGCCTGGCCCCGCCCCCTTCCCTCAGAAGCGAGAAGACGCGGCTCCCAGCCAGTGCCTGGGCCCTGCGATAGCTCCAATGCACAAGGGGGGTGGGCGCGGCGAGCGCGCCGAGCACCCGGCCCCGCCCCCCCCTTCGAGGACCTGAGGGGAAGAAGCTCCCCCACCGTCAATGGCCGCAGCATGCGGCCAGCGCACAGCCAACAAATAACTGGCCAGTTATAAAGTACACACTGAAAACACGCACACACACACACACACGAATAAAGAGAATTATGGGTAGAGATAGCACCCCCCCGAATCGGGAAACAGAGGGACCCGGAAGGGGGGTAATCCTGCACCACAGAAGAGGAAGGGATGAGCAAGGGACGAGGCATCCCAAACCGGGATCATCAACCCGGATACCGCCTACCCCTTAGTATGGGGCTTCACGGGGGAGCATGGCTCCCTGTATACACCACAAGATGTTGCCTACCATTGCCCTCACCGACAGCCAAGGCTGGGAGGCATAATAAGGGTTTAAATAACAAGGTCCGGGCAGAAATAGAAAAAAAATTGGCCGGGAGTAACCCGGCTACCTGCAAGGAGGAGACAAAGCAATCTTCTGACTTGCTCGCCGTCTGCAGAGGCAATTACTGGGTAATGTGTGGGAGGTCCCAGGTATTTATGGACCGGGAGGGGCTTCCTTTTTTTCTAGTCATCTCTGCAGAAGTTCGCCCTCTACTGGACATAACCCACATGTCATGAATATTGGAAGCGGGGTGTGTGACATACTTGGAATAAATATTCTGAACCAAATGTTGTGCTAAAATACCCCCCAAGAACCAAATAATAGGCAGTGTGGCATTCCCTCCTCCCATTCCCATAGGCAGTGTGGCATTCCCTCCTCCCATTCCCATAGGCAGTGTGACATCCCCATTCCCATAGGCAGTGTGGCATTCCACCTTCCCATCCCCATAGGCACTGTGGCATCCCCCTCCCATTCCCATAGGCTGTGTGGCATTCTTCCCCCATTGCCATAGGCAGTGTGGCATTTCCCCCTCCCATTCCCCATAGGCAGTGTGGCATCCCCCTCCCATTCCCATAGGCAGTGTGGCATCCCCCTCCCATTCCCATAGGCAGTGTGCATTTCCCCTATAAGATTCCTATAGGCAGTGTGGCACCCCCCCATTCCCCATATAGTTAGCGTGGAATTACTCCCCATTCCATTTCCCATAGGCAGTGTGGCATTCCCCCCTCCCATTCCCATAGGCAGTGTTGCACCCCCCTCTTCTATTTCCATAGGAAGTGTGGAATTCCCCCCCTCACATTTCCCATAGGCAAAAGAAAAAAAAACAGGTGGGCGTGGCTGACACCCTAGCATCAGCCACACCCACCTGCTGCACAGAGCCAGGTGTTTGCTCTGTGTGTGCAGGTGCCATGGAGAAGAAGCGGCCTAGCCAGCAGCATGGGAGCGATGGAAATGTGAGTTTACCTTTTTATTTTAACATTCGGCCCATAAGACGCACTGACATTTGCTTCCTGCTTTTGGGGGAAAATAACTGCATCTTATAAGCCGAAAAATATGGTAAATCATATTTTGCACTTCTCTAATTTTCACTGAAATGGCATTGTCTGGCAGAAGTGCTTGAGAAATCAGGCCCTTAATTTACCCCCAATTTTGTATTTTTATCCAGTTTATTACCAGGACACTAAGGGAAGTTGATTGTCTTTTTTTTTAATTTACTATTTAATTTTTTTAAATGTAGCCTTTATAGGATAAAGTTGGTCTGAGCACTGTAGCAGAGTTATACTTGTGCAATTCATGATCTCAGTGGCTGGACTATGCTACGCAGCTATAGTTAGTATGCAACCATAGTTATAGAACACAAGGAAAACAAAGGCAGAAGAGTCTATAAAGTATCCCAAGCGTCGCAGTTTTGCATTGTGATGAACCCAAGCGGGACCCACATCATTCAGTAAATGAATGCGCAGAGTGATAACCTTGTAAAAGGCCAATCAGCAGAACAATAGTGTATTGATTGTGGTATAATAGAGCCTTACAGTCACCGAGTTCAATGGCTGGTCCCCACCGCCTCGCGCACGTTCATTGTTATCCTGGGGAAAACAAACACCGTCTGCTGGTTATTTTATCTGCATCTTCTTATCTCGATTATTAGACAAAAGAGTGCAGCCAGTGTTACTCTACCTTGTTAAGAAAAGGACCAGAGAGGAATGGTGAGAGGACACAATGGCAATGACCAACAATGATCAGAAATGCCAGACAATAGTACTGCTATTAAGCTAATAATTAGCCACCAACTAAGTGCTGCTTATATCTATAGTGAGGAGCTGCTGGGATTTTACTAACCTTTCTCATAATAGCCAAGACAATTAAATAGAGGCTGCAGTGTAATGAGAAGAAAGCTGACCAGCAAAAAAGCAGCAATGCACAGATAACAATTATACTTTGTTAAAAGAATTTCGTAAAAAGTTACAAGGAAAAGAGGTGCTTTCCTAGAACGGAAAGTATTTGCACAGTACCCAATACAAGGACAGATAGCATTACCCATCTATCCTTGCAGTAGGCGGAGCTATGCAAATCATCTCTTTATGTCTCCGTGCCATCCAAGGCCCTTAGAAACGCTAAGGGTGCAATGCGAAGGATTAGCTTTAAATTTTACACTGCCAGACACATCCAACTAGTGGACACGTGTTTCGAGCTTTAGGCTCTCATCAGCACTAGGCCGGATGTTTCTGGCTGTATGGGGAGTGAGACTTGGTGAGTACCAAAACAGAGTCGCAAGCCACTAGTTGGATGTGTCTGGCTGTGTAAAATTTAAAGCTAATCCTTGGCATTGCACCCTTAGAGGTTCTAAGGGCCTTGGATGGCACAGAGACATAAAGAGATGATTTGCATAGCCACGCCTACTGCAAAGATAGATGGGTAATGCTATCTGTCCTTGGATTGGGTACTGTGCAAATACTTTCTGTTCTAGGAAAGCTCCTCTTTTCCTTTACCTAAGTTGAGGGGTTTTTGGTCTCTTTAGCCCCCCTATATCATGGGTCTATCCACTTACTGGCTTGCGACTGTAAAAAGTTACAAAACGTAGAAGTTTCACTGACTGAGACACCCAATCAAAGCACAGCGGCCATGCCACTGCAGCGCTGATTGGGTTACTCAGCAGCCACTCCAATCTGGAAACCTGGAATTGCTGCTACACAGTGCTTCTCTCAGGGTGGGCTTGGAAGCTTGGTATGATTTTTTGCCTGTTATGACCCTATTAGTGTTTATCACTGTGGAGGGGTACAAGGGGGTGAGGGCCTGAGGGTGGCCATTGGCCATTTGCTTTAAAGTGGTCCAATCACCCTCCTGCAGCTCCCCTGGAATCTAAAAGATACCTATAACAGATGCCTTTTGAATTTGTGCAAGCACATGGGGTGTGGGGTCTAGGCTGTATTGCAAGGTCTTCGACCCTTCCACCCCATGGCTTGCACTTGAGGTTTAGGGCAACCTCAGGTAAGCCTGCTCCCAATTTATCTATTGCATTGTATGTCCCAAATGGGGCTCTCAGAGATTAGAGTTAGGACTGCACCCCACAGAGGCACCTTGGCGCTTGGTGGTGCAGCTTAAGCATGCTTCTGCAGATGTGTGTGACAGAGCCCTCTGTTTTTAACCAAGTTTAGAGACAGATTTTAGGTTGGTCTACAAGCTAACAGGGTTAAGTGCTTTGGCTCCTTTAAGACTTTTATACCAGATGCCCCGCTGTGTGAAACTCCCTGGGGCGCTGGTAAACGTACCTGATCCCAGCGGCTCCCGCGATGTTGTCTTCGCCTGCGACCACATCCCCGGCTTCTCTGTTGCAGTGTGCACTCCCCACACCCACCCATTCAGATAGGCTGGGTGCACAGGAGCGTGCACTCCAAAGAGGAACTGGGGAAGCGGTTGTCGCCACCACCTTTGCCGACGCGAAGTTCAAATCAGCGGATTTAAGCAGCGCATTAGTATGCTTCTCATAAAGCCCTGACTGGACGAGTGTCCGCACATGCGCCGTGGGAATGGCGGAATGGTGAGTGAAAGTGGGTGACCTGGGGGGGGGGGGGGGGGGGTTCACACAGGGGGGCATCCTATATCCGGATTTCCCCATGGCAGAGACTAATCACCAGGATAGTCAAAATCCTAGTGATTGGTCGACTTTAATCAATCCATTTTACAGTCTCCTGCTCTTGAAGTGGACCAATCACCAGGATTTCACTATCATGGTGATTGTCCCTCTTACCCCTTATCTGTGAATGCTACTGCCCCCAGCCTATCCGAATGGCTGGGTGCCTCAGCTGCAAGATGCTGGTGATTTGGCTGCGGGCCATGCATCCACTGTGGGACTGCCGGGAGGGAGTTTTGCGGGCAATCCTGGGAGTTTTACATAGTGGGGCATCCCAAATCATGGGGATAGGGAGAGCACATATAGACTCTAGGGTTGTTGACTGGTCCTCTTTAAAGGACAAGAATTATTTGCTTCCTCCTCTGGCTACAGCTGGGGATATTTACACACAAACTTACTGCCTGTAACCAGCAAAGAATGTTACGATTTATTATCGGCTAGAGTAGCATACAATGTAACAGCCACACAGCCGCACATAAAAGTTAGTTACAGTATCTCCTCCTGGATACACGAAGAGTGAGAGAAACTTTAACTAAAGCCTCGATTTAATAAAGGTAGAAAAACATTCTCATGGTAGAAAAAAATACAATTCATGAGAAAAAAGCCTGAGAATGTCACTGTTACTGAATCACTAGATAAAAAGACAATGAAAGGCAGCTTTTACTACAGTGTAGAAAGGAGTAAACAGTTCTCTACTTTTCTTAGGAGTAAAAAAGTGCCATTAACTTTCATTGTTTTCTTAGCTGGTGATTCAGCAACAGTGAAATTCTTAGGCTTTTTTTCTCATGAATTGAATCTTTTACTACCATGAGAATTTTTTTCTACCTTTATTGAATTGAGGCCTAAGTGTGTGATGAAAACCTCCCAGCCCATCCTGAAGAGGAGGCAGATGATATTTGTCCTTTAAAGCAGCACAAAACCCTGTTTTTCCACCGCTGAGGCCACATCCACATTGCAATTTTGAGATCACCGCTTGGCTTCGGTTTCCATGTAGTCGGGGTTGTGCTCCCACCCCAGCCTATCCGAATGGCTGGGTGTGGGAGCATGCCACAGCTACAGGGAAGCTGGGGATGTGGCAGCAGATGAAGACAGCGTAGTAGGAGCCGCCTGTAAAGGTAAGTTTTCCAGCAACACCAGGGGTTTTACACAGAGAGGAATCCTAATTTCGGATGACCCGGGGGCAAACTAGCGGCTGGTCCTGGAGTATTTTAGACTTTTAGCGGCTCTTGAGCCACTTTATATACCCTGTGAATAAGTGGCGGACTGGGGCCAAAAATCATCCCTGGATTTTACCAGCCCCTTTCCGGTCCGAGACATCCTTGCCGAGCCCCCCAACCATGATGCCGTGGCTATAGCATTGGGAGCTGGGGTTCCTTGGCTTATGGGTACAGTGGGACTGGGTACAGGGGGCTGAGAGGGAGACTAAGGGGGCAGGGACTGAATGTGGACGTTAAAAGCAGCAGCCTGTCTGGCCCCAAAGCATTGTCCCGGGTCTCCATATGGTCAGTCCGCCCCTGCTCTGTATTATAAGTGTATTACCGGTACTTGCTTTACCTTGTCTGTATTTTTTTTACCCTGGGGCTGGCATGCCCTGTTGGTATAGTGCTGTGTGGATCAAGTTTAATTATGGGTTTCCTATAAATGCACACAGATGTCTCAGTATGTTCAATGTACCTGTAGTTCCTGCAGATGTGTTAGCTCAAACTGCTGTCTTTGGGAATTCCTTTCCCTTTTGGATCTTAGCAGTTTCTTCCGTGGCTTCACCTATTGTGAGGGAGAAATAGGTAAGGCAAGGTAATGTCTCAAGCAAAGGCAACAAGCAAAACATATATCTAATAATAATATAATATAACATCCCCCCTGAACAGGCTGCTTCCACTCTGCAGACCTCCTCAAGTATTCCAGATGTAGATCTATACACAAAGTACAAGCCGAAGCTTGGTCCTAGCTTCCCATTATTCTTTATGGAGAAGCCAGGTGCAGAGGTTGCAACCTCATTGGGACTCATGAGCTCAGGGGGGACCCCGAGCATTACGGCTCCATCACTTCATTTATCAGATTTGCTCTGACAGAGGCACCATTTGTCTCTGGTGTTTCAGTAATGGAGTACATTTAGTCCACTTGTATCCAATTCAGTAAAAAAACTGCAAAAAAGGTTACTGTATGAGCAGAGCTGGCTCTAGGTTTGTGGGGGCCCTTGGGCAAGAGAGTCTTAGTGGGGCCCTAAGTAGTGTGTCACACTACTTTTGGCTCTGCTTCCTAAAATGGGTCATCTTCTGCTGCTGATTGTCCTCCAGTCCTTATTGCCTTCCCTATAGCCACCAATTGTCCTCCAGTCCTTATTGTCTTCCCTATAGCCACCAATCGTCCTCTAGTCCTTATTGCCGTCCCTATAGCCACCAATCATCCTCTAGTCCTTGTTGCCTTCCCTATAGCCACCAATCGTCCTCCAGTCCTTATTGCCTTCCCTATAGCCACCAATAGTCCTCTAGTCAGAGCTACAGTGAAGCCGGGGTTGCGCCCGCCGACAGAGATCGTGTCGTGGGACCTGCCGGGATCAGGTAAAATCATCGGCACCCAGAGAGTTTTCACATGGTGGGGCATCCTTTAAGCCTGATACAGGTAGCACCCTACGGTGGATTGTTACACTGAGGATAGAAAACACAGACATGCCACTGGAAATACCCACCATCAGAATTACCCCCGGAGAGGGGCATTCTGCCTCTGATTGTCTGCCCAAATTGAGCAGACAATCAACACAGATAATCTTAAAGATTCCTTTAACTTGCCTGTAGTTCTTGAAGATGTGTTAGTTCTGAAGTAGTCATTTAAGGTAACATAGTATGTAAGGCTGGGCAGGGAGTGGGGGGGGGGGGGTTCCATTCATAGTTTCCGAAGGATGATTGGTGGATCACATCGGTGGGGTGGTGATAGAAACCAGAATGAGGAAGCGATTTCCTCACTAAGGAAGCAGACAGGAGTGTAAGGACAGTGCTGGAGCCACTCTATGAAAGGTAGGCTACTGATTTTTTTAACTCTTGATTTGTCAATCACTTTAAATAGGACCAACATCCTGGCACAGTTGGACAAGAAACCCCCCCTAGCCCCATCTGCATGCATGACACTGAAGCATTGTCAGCACTCACATTTGCTCCTGCATTCTAGTGGTAGCAGCCATTTTGGTGCTTCCATTCTCAGCATCCCAGCCATGTGGCTGCCTGCATTTAACTGACATTGCACAGTAACAGGAAACCCAGCAGCACTTCCTGTTTGCAGGTGGCCTGCAGATGCACGAGCCTCCATTTTGTTTCTAAAATTTAATACAGCAAGAGTTAGAAAAAGGTAAATTAATTTTTATGTGCAGCAATCTAAATTGCCATGGGGAGGGATGGATATGAGCACTGTTGTGTTTGCGGTTTAAGTCCTTTTTGACTGTTGGCCCATTTTCATTATTAGATCAACCCTTAGTAGAGTATACACAGAGTATATATAATGACACTTACCTTTCCAGCTAACTCTATAAGATGGGCAGGAGGACCATTTGAGTCAGAGCTGTCTGATCCTCCAGTACTAAAACCCAAAATACGTAGATTAGTTAGGTCACACAAACAAAAAAAAAAACACATTTAGGCTTAAAGTATATAGTGGGCCTATGTTAAAGCACTCCGCTTCATATTAAGGGACTTTGCTAGTATGTGACAGACATTCCCAGGTTTTCACTGCGTTTGCCGCGTTTACCAAAGACGCATCATGTTTCCCAACTACGTCCAGGTTATCTATAGTTACCACTAATTCAGTGTATCTGGGCAAAGACTGCTGAACCCTAGAGCAGAAGATTGTTATTATTAATCTAAGCCCTGGGTAATCTTTGCCATGTTTCATTGTCTGTGTATTGGTCTGCTGCTTTATTTGAAAAAAAAAAACTTATTTACAGTATGTGATAGATCTCATTGAACACTGCTCAGTGAGTGAAAAGTTATCAGTTGTCTGGCCTCCCTTCATCTATACACATGACATCAATAAATACCCAGAAAAGCTTGTTTTTTTTTTGTTTAATGGAAGGAGGAGTATTTAAAGTGGACCAAAACCCAGGATTTTGACTATCCTGGGTTTTGTTCCTTGCCCCCGGGGCACCCCACATAGGGCAACACCCCAGGTCGCCCGAACCTCACCTCTTCCCAGTCCTATGATGCATGTGCGGCCGCTCGTCCAATCAGCACGCTCGGATCCGCTCGAGTCCCTCGGATCCGAGTGTGCTAGCAGGCTCATCCCCCGCTACCCTCAAACAGGGAAAATGCCCGAGCTGGTCATTCACAAATGCCTGGCGCGGGTATGTGCCCTGCTAAAGGGATAGTGGGGATGCGGCTGCTGCTCGTGCATGTGCCGTTGGACCGGGAACGATGGTGAGTGTTTGGGTGACCTGGGGGGTTTCACACAGATCGGATAGGGGTGCTCCGGGGGGAGTGAGTATGCCTGTCCTGGAGTCTCACAGACTGGCTTTCCCCTGGGGCTTCCCAATTCGCTGTGTCAAACCCCCCAAGGAAGCCCATACACACTCACCTTTCCCATGTCCAACGGTGCATTGTTGTTTTCAATGGGAAGTGTGCGCTGCTGCATCCCCGGCGTGGTGCCCCCCAGCCATTCAGGCTGGTGCAGGGGTGCGTGCATGACAGGGGATGCGGCAGCACGCACTTCCCATTATAGGCCATGAGAGCCATTTGCCAAAAGACAGAAACATATCAAAGGAATCTCATTGGCCGAGCGCCTGCACTGTTGGACAGAGGAGAGGTTTACTGGGCAAACTGGGAGGTTTCACAGCCTCCGGGGAACATAACAGAACCCAGGAAACTCAAAATCTCAGGTTTTGTTCTGCTTTGAGTATTTTATGTCTGCAATTGGGAATCAGGACTGCACTTCCAACGCCAACATACAACCCCTAGAACAGTGGTTGCAAGCGCATGACCCA
This sequence comes from Gastrophryne carolinensis, assembly GCA_027917425.1. Lineage (NCBI taxonomy): Eukaryota > Metazoa > Chordata > Amphibia > Anura > Microhylidae > Gastrophryne > Gastrophryne carolinensis. The sequence goes on from CM051238.1 coordinate 41,859,939, forward strand.
ACTCTGAGATCACTACACCTGCAGCCTTTGGTGGAGGGATAGACTGTGCAGCAAGGTCAAATCTGATCTTGGGTCCGAAATAAAAGTCCACCAACCCTTTCAATGTAACATTTGAGATAAAGGGGGACAACAATAGTTAAAGTTCAAGTAACCAGTTGTAATTAGGAATCATCATTTTATACAATGGGATTCAAAGGTAAGGGAAGTTACATAAATTAGACAGTAGATGGCAGTGTCTACAGACACCTGGGCGCCCCCCCATCTGTGCTCAGCCCCCCCCCCCTTTGGCGCCCCCTTGAAGTGGAAATGGCACAGACTCAGAAACAAAGGTCTTCATGAAATGCAATGTTTTTTCGATCAACCGGGGGCCTGCTACTTTGATTGCCACTGCCCAAATTACTGGCTCTTTTGCTTGCTTAAATACAGTTTTAGACAAAGGAGCTTAAATGACCATTCTGATTGGATGCCTGGACACATGTCAGACGTCCATTGGATATTTCAAATATATACAGCTTCACATATATGAACGGTATAGTTCAGACATGAAGAACATCTGTTTTTCATTAAGCAGACATACCATTCTTTAGTGATAGTCATATGAGGAGGGAGGGGTGAAAACCCCTCCACACACTGAGAATGTGAGAGATGGCATACAGGCGGCTGAATTAAATAATTAATAATAATTATAATATTTCATTTTCCACCTCACCCTGACTTGCTGCTCCTGGGGTATGTGCCCCCCCCACCTACGCCCCTGGTGTCTATTTAGCTCCCATAGAAATAACAGTGCCCTAAGTCTTTCAATAATAATATAAAGGTCCTGAATGAGAAGTGTGAAATTCCCCAAATTGCCCGCTGTTCTTACCTTTCCTCGAGCCCACTTCTTGGGCCGTGCATATTAATGTGTGGCTGGAGAAGCTGAATAGAATCTCAGCTGCACACACGGGCAACATGTGTCATCACTCGCATTCTTCTGAACAGCCACGCATAAGCGAGTTGTGGTGCACAGCCAGAAAAAGATGCGTGTGATGCTGCACCCTCCAACCATGGGCTTAAGGAAGGGCATCCAAAACCAGGGTGCCTCAGGGGGATTGACCGAAACCCGGGATCCTGGGTTTTGCTCCACTTTAAGCATTTTAAGATCTGATCTATAATAAAAATAATAATGATGATGATGATGATAGCATGGACAGAGAAATAATCACCTTGAATCCAGATCAGACAGGACATCTACAAAGGACTTAGAATCTTCACTTAGGTGATGGTTGACCCTCTGCTTGACCGTGTCTTCCATTTCCCTTAGGTACGTATAATACTGCAAACAGATCAATACCTCCAATCAAAGCTATTCGTTTTGTTTCAGTAAGCAAACGTATAAAAAGTACATGCAGGCAATTATTGCCAGCATATACTTTATAGACCAATGAGGCTTTTCCATTTATTTTAATCACTTGCTGGCCTAAAATAAAGGAAGGCATGAAATGTCTAGGCCCATTTTACTGAGTGCTGGGTTACATTGTATAGCATCCATGTGCCCTTGTGTTACAACAGCATCATATTCACAGCTGACTCTGAAGTGTGAGTAATCTCCCCATCATGCCGGTGTGACAGAGAGATCACCTATACTCAGAAGGGAAGTTTATGTGGCTACCGTCCATCCCCAGCCCTGTGCCCCAAAACAGCCTGTGTTTCTTTTTTACTAAAGCCTTTGCCCAATATTGAGACTAACAGGAAGTAGTATTATGATGAATGGCAGTCGTATGTTAATTAGTTCAGTTACAGCAGTCACATTAAAGAGGAATATTGGACCTAAAATAAAAAGGGGCCGATTCCCCCCCATTGGCCTCTACTTACCTTCTGGATGCAGGAGGCAGCGGCGACATCCAGCTGCTTCAGGGCCCGATCCTTTGCCCCCTGCCAGCTTTAGCCTTGCTCTTCAAATTCCAGCGCCGCTCAAAGTCTCACGGGATTTCGGATGGCCCTCATTGTATTCATGGGCACTGCACAGGCGCGAGATCGGGGGCCGCGCGCAGTGCTTGATGGGATGCAAGATGGCGCTGCCGTCGCCTGGAACCTGAGAGACCCAAAAAATGGAAGGTAAAACTGGGGGGGGGTTGCAGTTCGGTGAGGTTTGGGGAAGGTTTCAACCTCCCCCGATGTTCCTCTCTAAGGCTGAATCAACACTGTGAGAAACATTTTTATAATGATTTTTCCTTAGTGCAATTCAGCACCATTTTAGCTAAGCACCTTTTTAAATAATCTGCACAGCTAAAAATAACGCTGAATTGCATAAAGAAAAAGATCATTTAATAAAAAATTCTCACTAAAAAAGAGTGCAAAAATATTAGTGGAATTTAACATCTTTTTTTTTTTTAGTGGTGCAAATGTTTTATAAATCTGCGCAGATAGAAAAGATACTGTATTGCACCATTGAAAAAAATCAAGATGGCCTTTTTTCACAAATGTTTTTTTTAAAGGAAAAAAACAAGAAAAAATTTATTTTGCTCAGAAAAAACATGATGCAACAAAATTCTCATGGTGCTGAATCATCCCTAATGACAGGTTGAAGTGCTCCCCATAGCTGAGCTGTGTGTACTGTGACTGAACACATTATCAATGGGGGTGGGGCTGCTCGGCCAGGGAGCAATATGGCAGACTGCATCCAGTTTCATGTTGCTATGAATATTGGGCAAAGGCCAATATATCCACCCATAGACGTTCCTGATTTGGCATGTCCCTCCTTAAAATGGACAAAAACACAGGATTTTAACTCCTTAAAATGGACAAAAACACAGGACTTTAACTCATGTGCAGGCCCTAATTAATTCTGAATGATGTGATTGCTGCACACCTCCCCATGGCTGCTGCCCCCCCACCCCCCCCACCCCCGTCGGCCATTCAGATGTGCCTGGTGGAGATGCACGCACAGGTAGCCAGGGAAGCCATGGCTTGCACTGTGGGATCATCAGATCCAGGTGAGTACTGGGCAAACCAGAGGCCTTCACACATGGTTGCCTTTTCTGATTAGTCATGTTTCCAGCTTCATCGAATGGATGGAGGTTGGCATATCGGGGCGAGAAACATCAGAGAACACCCTGCAACTATCTACAATGGAAACAAGCTGGTATTGGTGGCGTTATGGTCTAGGGCAGGGGTGCTCAACCTTTTGAAGAGCACGGGTCATATAAGCGATTTGGAAACTGGGGGGCCACAATGAATACGTTCAGAATTTCCGAATTTTTCATTTTGAATATATTGATTTTCTACACCAATCAGGATACCCACTGTCTCCACAAACTCCATTAGAGGGACTTTTTTACATTCGGATGTTCTACCACCACACCACCCCGTTAACAATCCCCACATGCTAGCAATACACATGCTGATTATCTTACCTCTGCAAATATATGGGTCTCATATTTATAGCCCATCCCCCCCATCAGTCCGAAATCTAAAAGCCTACCAATGCTAACCATACAATCAAATATAGAAAAACTATTATCTTGTTATAGTGTTAGACAGGCCACCCAGGATTTTGTTGCACTATCAATGTCACCACGTTCCTCCAGCAGACGCTGCCAGCTCTATTTAGCAATGCGCCCCCCCCCCCCTTATAACTCCGTGCAACCTTTCATTCTTACCTCTCAAGGCTCTAACCTTTACACGCCAGTTCTGTTTACCCCTCCCACTTTCCCCACAACAGGCCAGGGGCCACATCAGATGGCTCCAAGGGCTACATATGGCCCCTGGGCCACAGGTTGGACATATGTGGTTTAGGAAATGTTTTTATGTTATTCTCTGCCCACTCATCCATGTGGAAGGCACTCTCAACCCATTTTATAAATAAATCCTTGCAGATCATGTCCAGCGAGCTCCCTGCTGTGTTACGCTATAAACAGCCAGATTCATGTATGCGGTAACAATGGCTGCACCCAGCTGTGTTACATTTTATAACAGACAGACACCTTGCTGTTACAATGTAATCGTCTTTAAAGTCATACTTTAGTCAAAAAATAAAAAACACTATACTCACCTATACACACCTCACAATTCAGCTCAGGCTATTGCTGCTGGTCCGGTCTGCAGACTGATCACCTGATGCCAGTCCCGAGCTGGGCGCCGATCCCTTCTCCTCCGCCACCTCAATGCTTGACACCACTATGTTGTTGTAGACGGGGGTGGGGTATGCCATCATCACAGGAACTATGGCACACTCCCCCTCTATAGCAGTGAATGGAGGGGGCATGCCATGGTTCCACAATGGCATGTCCCGCCCTCGTCTACAACAGAGCAATGTCAAGCATCGAGATGGCGGAGAAGGAGGGAGTGGTGCCCAGGACTGGCATCGGGCGATCCTGTGAGGACCGGACCAGCAGCAATAGCCTGTGCTGGAAGAAAGGTAAGTATAGTGTTTTTTTAATTTTTTCACTAAAGCTGGCTGTGATGTGTAAAGTGATCTTGCTGCTGTGATGAAGAGATTACTATTAAAATTTATGTATCCGTACATGGCAGCAGCCATCTCGATTCTCTCTCATCTCCCTGATACTAGACAATAATCCGCCTGCTGCAATTAACACAGGTAAAAGGTATGTCCAGTTAAATTGGTCCAGTACCCATTTCCTAATAATTTGGTGAAGGACCGCATTGTGACAGGTGCGGGGTGGGGGGGACCAGATTGCTGGAGCCGTCCTGCACATACACCGCCACAACCACTCTGGTTTTACTCCCCCCGCGAAACAGGCCCTACGATTGGCTGGCTGAGGTCACGTGTTCTGGGATAACTTTCATTTTTAAAGTCAACAGTGGATACATGGACCATGTGATAGACGGAGGCCAACTGTGGGACCGCATTTCCCCTGTGAGGTTGTGTTGCAAGTGAGAGAAACCAGGGGGTTGCGGGGTTGAATGCGCAGGGGAAATGCTCCAGTAATCCGAACCTGTCACCATGTGGTCCTTCACCCGGTAGGAATGAGTGTTAGACCGGTTAAAGTCCCCCATAATGCATCGCTTGGAGCAAAAAGCAGAAGGAGAGTTATATTTTGACTGTAACTCTGTAAATTAATAGAACCTTCAAAAAAGTTCAAATAGTTTACAGAAAAAGTTCCCCATCTTCCTGCTTCTATCAGCATGTATTAAAAATTAACAGTCATGTAGGACACAAAACCAGCTGCCAGCGGCTGGGGGGGGGGAGCAGATGTTATAAGTAGTCCTCACCCCAAGGATGAATGGTGGGAAAGGCCAAACTGGGTTGCTTTTTGACTGGAGATTGTTTTTTAACATGTGCCACCAGAGGCCTTACTTCTTTTTCCTGTAGATAGTCGGATAGAACTTACCTTGGTCTGGTCTGGGTTACAGTAGTCTAACAAAACACTGCAGAAGTGGTGACCTAAGGACTCCAGGTCTTTTGTGCTGAAATGAGTTCCATGTCTGTCACCTAGAACAAGAAAGAATCTTACTTTACATACTGTCTTCTGTGGAATCTGTGGAGTTAAACAAAAGAGAAAAAGCCCTACTCACCTTACCCACAGAAGTGTGTGATGCAGCACAGCCACATAATATGGGGGTGCAGTTAGACTGGCCCTCCAGTTTAATGTGAACCAAAACCATGGTTTTTGGCCTTCCGGGTTTTGGTCCGAATTAGGATGCCCTGCTGTGTGAAACCATCAGTTCACCTGATACTTACCTTGATCCATTATTCCTGCGGCACATGGGCACTTGGTAGCATTACAGGTGTGCACTCATCATGCAAGGAAGGCTTAAATGGCAGCTGGCAGGGGTGAGCAGGCCGGACTGAGCCGGCATATACCCCAAAATTGGGGAGGACAAACTGTACTGATTCAGGAGCCAGGTTCGTGGCCGGCTTTTAGGGTGTGTGAAGGTGTGCAGCCGTCCTCCTGCCTGCCAGCTTCCCTTTTTTTGGGGGGGGGGGGGGGGGGGGTCCATTGGAGCTGCTTGGGGGCATGGTTGGTTGGGCCAGGAGGAAAGGGGCAATACTCACCTCTGTTCCACCGTTTAAAGTGGACCAAACCGTCTGATTCCTTATCCCTGTAAGTCCCGCACTGTGATTGCCCACATTGCAAGCAATCCCACGGCACATGCGCAGGATTTCATCCAATCAGCACTCTATGCTGTATATATTATTACTTATTGTCCACAGAGCTGGGCACAGAGAATGGAGATGTGGCCCATCCATGCTTCATGGGATCGCTTGTGAGGTAAGTATACCAGCAATCCAAGGTGGTTTCACACAGTAAGGCATTCCAATGTGGGATGCCCAGGGGATAAGAATCAGCCAGTTCCGGAGTCTTTTAGACAAATACAGGTTTTGGTCCACTTCAAAGAGGGTTGGCAGTCAAACGTGACCACTGGTCCACTCACCAATAGCATCATGCCTGATAGTCGAGGAACTCCCCCACCTCTGTAGTGCTTCCCCAGCAGCTGCCAGTTTACCACCTCACGTAGATGGTCACATGGAGCAGTGAAGTGATCAATGGCTAGGGAACACTTTTGCAAGTGGGTACCTCTGCCTGGCATCAGGCTTGATGCTAGGTTATGCACAGGGGGGCTCCTGGCGAATCCCTGTGGCTCTCCGCAACTATGTGGGGCAGCACATGTTAGGAAGCGCAGAAGTATGTTGGAGGGGGAACCATCCTGTAGTCCTGAACAAGGCGCCTTCCATCCTAAGACCGGCCCTGGCCAGGTTATGTGGCTTTTGGTCAACTTTAAAATGACTCACCTTTTCTCTGGCCCCACATGATCGCTAGCAGACATTGAGCAAGAGCATACCTGTCTGGGGAACTCCACCAGTCCCTAGTATAGTAGAGATAGGTATGTGCAGGGTGTACCTACCATGGCCCAGGAATGCAAAAAGGCTAGTGGTAAAGCTTGGTCTTCAAAGGAATTTTTAGTTATCCCCGAGGATAGGGTGATAGCAGACCCTTAGTCATTTTGATTGAAGGTGTGATTTAAAGTGAACCTACAGTATGCTCCAGGAGATAGACTTTTCCCCAGCCTCCCAGCTTACTAGATGTCCATGTGCTGAGGACTGAAAGCCACACACGGCAGCCAGTGCTTCTGAGTGGAGGGAACACAAATGCCTGCAGTGTGTACAGCTGTTTCTGGTCCCCCAGTATTGATAGACCTGGCACTAGAGCCATGATTAGAGATGGGGGTGGGCAAGGGGTGGGGAAAGGGTTGCTTCCAAAAGTACAGAGGTTATGGGTATAACTGATCTCTCTCACTTAGTCCACAAAGCACCCTAACGTCCACCATTTCTAAAGTGCCTGACTAGCTATCACCCTCTGGTCCTGAGCAGGACTGCTGCATTATGTGAGCCATATCTTAATAAGTTATCTCACAATGTAGATAAGTTATCAGCAATGGCTGTTGTTTTCATATTAAAGCAGACACAAATACAGACAAAATAACTTTCCTGATTTGGGATGCCCCTCTGGTTAAAGATAGCTTAGAAGCCTGAAGTTTTGCAGCACTGCTTACCCTTAGTCTCCTTCCTCTACAGCCCAGGAGTAGGAAAGGTAAGTATTAATGTTCTATTTTGAGCTTTCGAAAACAGTATACCCCAGGGGTGAGAGTTAAAAGTATTTTTAGATTTAATGTGGCACAACAACGTTATCCAAAAGAAATTTTCTTTTGGGACCAATTTTCTTTCGAATTATGCATTGGGCCTAGCCAGCTACATCCTTGGCTTGGGGATCTTGGCCATGCTTGGAGCCCTTTTTACCACAGGAGAGCTGTCATCTTTTTATTATTCACAGATAGGTCATCCACAAATTAAAGCGGACCTTCACCCTGAATTAGAGCCCATCTTGTATGCTTCCCCGACCCTGTATATACAGATTGCCCACATTAAAAATAAGCCTACCTGCACCTACTGCATTTTATGAGCCTTTAAACATCCAAGATGTACTTTTGCCCTGCTCTCCTCAGTATGTGATGCTTCTGAGGGAAGATGGCGGTGCCCGTATCCAAGAGTGCTGAACAGAGTTGAAGCCCAGCGGGGAAAATAATAAAAAGTAATTGACTAAAAACGTAAAATATATTCATTTTAAATGCTGGAGAATAGTTTTTAAGGGTTTGGGCCTTTTATTAACATGATGCTGAAGGTCCAGTTTAAATTGTGTACTTGACATGTGTTGATCTATAGACCTTACACCTATCACTCTTACCCAGTGTTGATCCACAGAAGGTGGCCTCCAGGGTGTAACTGTTCTGGATTCCCATCTTCCACATGACGACTCGTCCGGTGCCCTCCTTGCTTCTCTGCACTTTGAACTTGCAGCCTGAGAAGGAGAACTGAATGGGGTATCAGTAAGGAGCTGCACCTGACCAAGTCATTGGACAAAGTATAGTGGAGGTGGACAATTCCTATATTAGGAAACTGGCATTTACCCAACCGCGTGATGTGGAATGGGGAGCCTTATTTATGAAGCGTCTGTGCCACACAGTGCCACTTTTTTGGCCTCAGTGGCACTCGGCGTGGGATTTAAAATGGACCAACAGCCTGGCACAGTTGAAAAAGAAAGGTAACGGCCATTTTGGAGCTTCCTCTCCCAGCCATGCTGCTGCCTGGATACAACTGACATAACTGACAATGCACAGTAACAGGAAGCCCAGCAGCACTTCTACTGCAGGTAAAATCATTTTTATGTGCGCCAATCTAAATTGCCCTGGGGAGGGATGCATATGAGCACTGTTTGTTGTGTTGGTCTGCTTTAAGTAATTTTTGACTGTTGGTCCCAAGAAAAAAACCTAGTGCAACAATTAAAGCAAATTAGTAGCATTCTGCGCAGTGACTGCTAGCGCCAATGTAGTACACAGCGCCAGATTAGACGGGAATGCTGGTGCTATAGCCACAAAAATGATGCCAAAAGGAACACATCATAAATAAGGCCCATACTCTGCACTAAACCTTAGTGTGAATGGGAAAAGATATTTGGGGATATTTTGGATATGAGAAGTTTCCATATTCGTCTGCCCCGTAGAGACATGAAGGCCTAGTCACCCTAGTTCTTTAAATTCTCAGATAACTTGTCTTTTGTAAATGCTGCTGCCATGAAACCATATTGTTGCCCAGCCCCGCCGTTCCACATAACATATCCAGATGAGGCCAGTGGCCATTTATGTTTTTCGTTTAGTCCAAAATGTACCCTAGTAGCCAGGTTTTACCATAATTTAAAAGAACGTGTCGACGAAGGCTGGAGTGTTACCTCTCATATGTCTCAATAATTTTCACTCCTTTAACCCGTAACCCTAAACTGCCCCTTACTTCACCCTAAAGTTTAACTTCCCAGGCACTAGAATTACCTTCTTGTCATATAATGTAGTGCTGTGTAGGGCCACCATAAGCATGATGAGATAAAAGGGAGACTCTCTAATACATGGTATAACATACAGATTTTATTTACATTTAACTTGAGTAAAAAATTAGTGTTGGACAAACCCCCCAAGGTTCGGGTTCGGCAATTTCGGCCAAAAGTTGGGGTCTGGGGACCCAAACCTGATCCCTATTGCTTTCTCTGGGGGGTGATTCTGCTTCTAGGGGCCCTTCCACATCCCACTCCTCACCCACCGGGGGTCTTCTTCAATTTAAAAACGGAAAACAGTTTAGGACATTGCTTAATGTAGCCCGACGCAATGGTGTAACAATGACCTTTTCCTGCAGTAGCGCTTTAAACACATGGTGCAATTCTTATATTTTTGTGACATTTTATCACACATACAATGACCTTTCCCATTGTGTCTTATATGTGCAAACATTTTGAGTAAGCATCACCCCACCCTATTAGGACACACTCCTTACATACTTTATCTCCCTAAAATCCTATCTTCTATGTTGAAATCTCTGCCCTCTCTATATCATGTAAAGCTTAAAGAGGACCAACAGTCAAAAATGAATTAAATCAGACCAACACAACCAACAGTCCTCATCTGCATCCCTCTCCGGGGCAATTTAGATTGCTGCACATAAAAAATAATAACAATTAAAAAACAAGATGGTGACTCATTGGCTTGCAGGCCACCTGCAAACAGGAAGTTGTGCTAGGTTTCCTGTTACTGTGCGTTTCAGTTATTTATTTATTTTTATTTCCCCCTCAGCAAGTACAACTTTATAAGATTGACATCTTGATGGTCCATCATCAATTCCATATTTTGATGCCTACTAATTATCTGTTGGAGCTTTGAAGTGCTTCTTCATCGGGGAGAGGCCAAATTAATAAGTATATCTTCTTTGATCACAGGGGATTACCCTGACCACCTATTATTATGCTTAATTAGTTAAAGGGTTTCCACCAGGGTTCCTATCGCTTTCCTCACTGTATTGCTGCTATGCGGATTGTCCCTTCCGGCAATTGCCTATCTTTGGAGTTATGCGTTACCCTTAATTCGGATTTGAGCTCTTTCCATCTATCAAAGCTCGGTGGATTTTGGTCTGCCCAGCTTATTGCAATCTGTCTACGAGTCTCTACAATTTCAGTTATGTCAGTTGGGAGAGGAAGCTTCAAAATGGCCGCTACCTTTCTTTTCCAACTGTGCCAGGCTGTTGGTCTGGTTTAAGGTGTTTAGCAGTTACCTTGTCAGGAGAGTGCTTGCTGAGCATGAAGGGGAAGAGGCGTTCATAAAGCTGTCTTCCTCCATGATGATTGCCGTTGCTCGTACACCCGTACATGAAAACGTTTTGCTTGCGGCTGTGTCCGTGTAGGTCGCAGTACAGCAGGACCTCTCGCTCACCCATCACACTGGAAAAGGTCAGAGTGTTTTTAGAATATTGCTAGCCACACATGGATTTTTTGATCATTCAACTCATACTTTTGGATTGTTCCAGCATTGGCTTTTCATTTTCCAAACTGGTTATCTCTTTGGAGATAACCATGAAATCCATCATTTTGAGGATTTATGTGGGGAACACCTTTGCGAGGAGGCTGATACTACTGGCTACAAAAAGGATCAACACTACTGATCCAACACAACTTTGAAATGAAAAGGACAAACAACTAGCAAAATACCAGTTGTCCAGGGATAACAAATAGTATAATTTGCCAGCTCGTCTGGTAACACAGACACTTTTTTGCCTCTCAGCTAATAAATCTGTTACATTCTCCTGCTGCTATGTAAACATAGCAGACTGGCTGTTACGGGAGCATTATTTAAAGTGGACCTTCACTCTAAGAGTCTATCTTATATGTTTCCCACACCCTGTACATACAGATTGTCCACATTAAAAGTCATCCTACCTGCATCTACTGCATGTTATGAGCCTTTAAACATCCAAGATGGCGGCTTATGGAAGCCGCCATCTTATCAGGCAGCCTGCAAACAGGAAGTGCCTCCTGACTGTGCTGCTCTGCATTCTGGGACTGCTGACCTTTACCTGACCCCAACTCTGCTCTGTCTGAGCAAAGCACAGCTATAACCTGTCCCCCTGTACTTTATCCCATTCTCCTCTCCTCAGTAAGTGTGATGCTTCTGAGTCAAGATGGCGGCGCCCGTATCCTAAATTCCTGAACAGAGTTGCAGCCCAGTGGGGGAAAGAATAATAAGTTAGTGACTAAAAACTTAAAATATATTAATTTTAGATGCTGGGGAACCGTTTTTTAAGAGTTTGAGCGTTTCATTAAATCACACTGAAGGTCCGGTTTAAGGATGAACTTCGGCCATAAAATAAAAAAGGGATGATTCCCCCCCCCCCCATTGGCTCCTACTTACCTGCTGCGGCGACATCCAGTTACTTTGGGGCCCGATCCTCACCCCCCCCGCCGGCTTAGCTGTCTGTAAATGACAGTACGGTTTTAGCCGGCCTCTTTGAATCTCGCAAGATTTCAGGTGGCTCCGTCGCATCCCAGTCATGGGCACTGCGCAGGCGCAAGATTAGGGGCCGTGCGCAGTGCTTGATGGAATGCAAGATGGTGCCGCCCTGGCGGAAGGTCGCCGGAATCTGAGGGACCCAGAAGATGGATCCCTCTGAGTGAGTGGAAGCTACCCAAAGGTAAAACCGGAGGGGTGGGCAGCGGATCCTTGAAGTTTGGGGGAGGTTTTAATGTACCCCAATGTTCCTCTTTAAGAAGTGTCAGAGCCACACAGTGCTACTTTTTTGGCCTCAGCGGCACTCAGAGTCCAACATAAAAAAAAATGTCAGCGCCACATATGTCAGCAGACATATTTAACACTAGTGTTGAAAATAATGCAGCACTGGGCACACTGGTTGGAGCAGTGCCAGATGAAACCTGGCGCTGTAGGTCAAAATCCCATAGAGCACAATGGGCAGAACTGGATTGAACACACATTTATTTGTACAGAACTTGTATTGGGACTTGTCTATAATTGAAACGCCGGACCTAGATGGGCCAAAATGATTTTTTTTTGTGGGGGTTAGTAAAATTGATTTTAATGGCTTCTTTTGCTCAACAATGTGTCATTTGGACAACAACAACTAAAACGCAGCCTAAATAAACTGTGAAGTTTGTCCCCAGTAGTGAATTCTTATAACTGTAATGATGAAACGCCGACCAGAACCTGAAAAATACAGGGCCGAAAATGATATGCTGTTAAGTGCCGGAAAAAATGGCAGTCCAAAGTGGTGCTCACTGGTGCTGGGGTCCAACAGACACTGACATAGGCCGGCCAATACCTAAGTGCAACAATCAAAGCTAATTAGTAGCCTTCTGCGCAGCGACTGCTAGCGCCAACGTAGTCCACAGCACCAGATAAGATGGGAATGCCGGCGCTCCGGAACTGGCGCTATAGCCACAAAAAATATGCTAAATGGCGCACATCATAAATAAGGGCATTAGAGTTATACTGATACACTGTGTGATAAAAAATCATTACACATTAAAGTCAAGGATACATTTATTTTGCTATTAACAAATAAGGCTAATTTCATCTATGTGCTCTTTCATTTCATACATTTAGGGAGCCTTGTTTGATTGTCCTAAAATGTAGATACCTGGAGTTATCTCTGCTTTTACTGTTCGTGTACTATAACCTTTTCAATAAAAACATATTATACAAAAAAATTGTTGCAGTTTATTACAAAGTAACAGCCAGTCAGCTGTGTTTACACTGCAGTAGGAGAAGGTAACAGATTTATCAGAGGCAGAGAAGCATCTGCGATGAAAATGTATTCAGCTCAATGAAGGAAGACCTGATAAATTATATTTGTTCTTTAAAGCGGAACAGAGCCCAACTTGGCCGGCCTGGGAATCTAAAAGATTCCGTAGCCGGCCGCTGGCAATCGGGATGTCTCGCTGTGTGAAACCCCCACACGGGGTGCTGCAAAACTCACCTTTTCCGCCGGCTCCCTTGGCAATGAACAACTCGGAGCAAGAGTGGACACATCCTCAGCATCTCTGGGCTCAGATGCGCTCCAACACACAGCCATTCAAAAAGACTGGGGGCAGGAGTGCACCTGGGGATGTCTGGGTATGCTCCCGCTTTCAATCCTGATTAGCAAGCGCTAATAACAAACGGCTAACTGGTGCCCGCGCATGCGCTGTAGGGAGGGGGAAATTTCACACAGCGGGGCATCCCAAATCTAGATACCCTTGAATCTAGATACCCAGAATGCTTGGTTTTGTTGTTCCACGTTAAAAGCACGTTGAAAGCAATGTTATCATGGCTGGCCTTTCAGGGGGTGGAGGGAGCTGTGCGTTTGCACCGGGTGCCATCCCAATCCCTCTGTAAGGGGGCTCCAGGAGACACCATTCAGGCTCTCCGTTGGCTCAGCAGGCCTGTCTTCTCCAAGTTTTGCCCCATTTGTCCTATTTCTTGCACATTCCTCCATTATGTTCCTCTATATTCTATGGGATGCTCCAGCATTTTATTTTTCTTCCCTACCTTTCTTCCTCTTTTTCATTATCGGATTTTCTTTTACCCTCTCTTTTTCTTGCCCCATTCATCTATCTCTGTCTCCTTCTTTTCTGTGTTGCATCTCTTATTTTCCCATGTTCTTCATATTTCTCTTGTCACATTCCTCCCATCTTCCTTTTCACCCTTTTCTATGTCTTCCCGTTTGCAACGTCTCTCTCTCTCTGTTCTACACTACATTGTTAATGTGGCACAAAGCAAAAATCTAAACTGATAAATATCCAAGTTCAATCCACAGATGTCCCTAAGTGCATGCACTTTTCCAAGGTGGTGGTTAGAATCACTCCACTTCAAGCACCATCAGTGTATCCTTCACCTTATAGAATGCACTCTTAGGTTGGTTTATATATACGCCTTAGACTGGCCCGCATTGGATTTCACATCAATGGTAGTAGCAAATCACCTTCATTCATAGTGCCATATATGCAACTCAGATTTAATTTCACCATAAGGATAAAGCCAAAAAGAAGAAAAACAGGGGATCTTGCGTAATACGTTTTAAAAAGTCTTGAAAAAATACAATTCTGTGATTACTCGCCTGTAGAATTGGTATTATATGTATACAGCACGTCCTGTTCCAGAAGATATTCCTTACTCTTGGGTTATACATCCAGTAGATGGCGCTGGACTGCAGAGACAGAAAAGTAGCTCCTCCCGGCCTTATATATACCAGGGACCTCCCACAAAATCCCCAGTATTGAAAAGCAGTTAAAATGAGACCGGGAGAACTATAACCAATATATAAAATTTTGAACATAAGAACAATCACCATAAAGAGGTAACTAAAGATAATGATAACAGGGGTGGGGTGGAACAGGACGTGCTGTATACATATAATACCAATTCTACAGGTGAGTAATCACAGAATTTTATTATTATAACTATACAGCACGTCCTGTTCCAGAAGATATTCCTTGCTCTTGGGACATCCAATAGCAGTGTCCGTAAGGTAGAGTGGGATCCCCAAAAGTAACAGCAGACAGTTTAAACCACTGCCGCCTGCAGAACTTTGCGGCCAAAAGCAGCATCAGCTGAGGCCCTAACATCAACCTTTTAAAACTTAGAAAAGGTATGAACAGAAGACCAAGTGGCATCCTTGCAAACTTGTTCAACAGAAGCTTGGTGCTGAAAAGCCCAAGAGGCACCAATAGCACGAGTAGAATGAGCAGTAAGGCGGAAGGGAGGCTCCTTCCCCTTAGCAGAGTAGGCCTGTATCACAGCCTGACGGATCCACTTGCTGATAGTGCATTTAGCCAGAACCAGACCCTTCTTAGGTCCAGACGGGAGCACAAAGAGAGCGTCAGTCTTCCTGAAGGATTCAGTAGCCACCAGATAGAACTTCAGAGTCCTGACCACATCCAGAGAGTGTAAAACCCTCTCCTTAGAAGTACTAGGATTAGGACAAAGAGAAGGCAAAACAATGTCCTGATTGAGATGAAAGGCAGAAACAACCTTAGGCAGAAAATCTGGCTTAAAACGAAACACCACCTTGTCCTGGTGTCTCTCAAAATAAGGGGGCTTGATAGAAAGTGCCGCCAACTCAGAAACACGGCTCACAGAAGACCACCTTAAGCGTAAGAATGGACAAAGGGGCTCCTTGCAAGGGCTCAAAAGGAGACCCTTGCAGGGCAGATAGGACCAAGTTCAAGTCCCAGACTGGTAACATAGGCTTACGTGGGGGACGCACGTGAGTAACCCCTGAAAGAAGGTCTTGACCAGGGGATGCTGAGCAAAGGATCTTTGGAAAAAAATAGCCAAGGCAGAAACATGACCTTTCAGAGTACTGAGCTGAAGACCCAGATCCAAACCATGTTGCAGAAACTCCAGAATCCTAGGAATGGAAAACACACGACAGGGCGAGATAGACTCGCACCAGTCAATGTAAGTACGCCAAACCCTGTAGTAGATGGAAGAAGAGGACCTCTTCCTAGCCCTGATCATGGTATTTACAACAGAGGCAGGCAGCTCTCTTTCCATCAAAATGGAGGTTTCAACAGCCAGACCGTCAAAGCCAGCGTTTGTAAACTGGGGTGGCGTAGGTGAGCAGATCTGGAACCCGGGGCAGTGCGTAATGATCTACTGCCAGCTGCACAATGTCTGCGAACCACACTCTTCTTGGCCAACAGGGGGCCACCAGTATGGCTGGCACCCTTTCCTGAGCTATCTTGCGCAGCACCCTGCCCAGCAAGGGAAAAGAGGGAAAGACATACAGAAGCTGAAACCCCTTCTAAGACATTGCCAGGGCATCCATGGCCAAGGCCAGATGATCCTGGGACAGAGAGACAAAGACTGGAAGCTTGTGATTGTGACGGGACGCAAACAGATCCACATCCGGCTGACCCCAGCGGTGGCACAGGGAGCGAAACACCCTGCTGCTGAGGGACCATTTTCCCAGACGAGAGGTCCCCCTGCTCAGAGAGTCTTCCTCCAGATTCTCCACCCCCGGGATGTACACAGCTGAGATGCAGGGAACATTTTCCTCCGCCCAGGACATTATCAGGGACACTTCCTTGAGGGCCCTCTTGCTCCGGGTCCCTCCCTGATGATTGATGTAGGCAACCGCCATCTGGTTGTCCGAGTGGACCTGAACAGCCCGACCCCTCAGGTGTGGGGTTAAGTGGGCGAGAACCAACCTGATCGCCCTCAATTCCAGAATGTTGATAGGGGCATGGGCCTCCTGAGGGTCCCACTGACCCTGGAATTTCAGGGACTTCCAAAAGCCCCCCAACCCGTCAGACTTGCATCCGTGGTGACAGTTTCCCAGCAGGGGGCCAGAAAAGATCGGCCCACCAGCAAGTTCCCTGAGTCCAGCCACCATGATAGAGACCGCATGACCAGAGGGGACAGGACAAACACCTGATCCAAGGACACAGGGTCTCAATCCCATACTGACAGGAGATGAAGCTGAAGAGGCCTCATGTGAAACAGAGCATATGAAACCGCCTAAAAGCAGGACACCATCAGGCCCACCAGCTGCATTCCCTGCCTGATGGATGGATGAGGACAAGAAAGAAGGAGCTGAGCTTTCTCTTGAAGACTCTCCACCTTCTGCTGAGGAAGAAAGATCTTGACCTGAGATGAATCCAGAATCATGCCCAGGAAGGACTTCACCATGGAAGGAGATAGGGAAGATTTGGGGTGGTTGATCACCCAGCCGAATGACTCCAGTGTGGACACCACCGTCTAAGTGTCCAGCTCTGCCTGATGGAAGGACTGAGAAGCGATGAGCATGTCGTCCAAGTAGGGAAGAATGCGAATGCCCTGAGATCTCAGCAGAGCCATAACTCCTGCCAGCACCTTGGTGAATACCCTGGGTTCCGAGGTGAGACTGAAGGGCAAGGCCACAAATTGGTAGTGCTGATCCTCCAGAGCGAACCTGAGGAACCTCTGATGACCTGGAAAGATAGGTACGTGAAGGTAAGCATCCTTGATATCTACAGAGGTCATGAAGTCCCCTGAGTCACAGCTGAGCGCAGAGTCTCCATGCGAAAGTGTCTGAATCTGACAAATTTGTTGAGGTGCTCCAAATCCAGATGGGTGAGGGCACCCCTTCATGCCTGAGGGGGCTTGGGGAAGGACTTAGGCTTGGGACTCCAGGAGGGGCCAGGGCGGCCACGTCCTCTGCCCCTGCCCCAAAAATCTCCACGGGCTCCAGCAAAGAAAGCTCCCCGTCCAATTCTGGAGCCCCTGAAGGAAGGAGAAAAGGCACCTGAACCCCGAAAGGACCGGGGCTGCCTTCTACGCTGAGGTAACTTGCCTCCCTTAGCAAACAAGTCCAGACGTTCCCCAAAGAGGCGTAGCCCCTTGAAGGGAAACCCAGTGAGAGCCTTCTTAGCAGTGTTGTCAGCTGCCCACTGGCGCAGCCAGACCGAGCGGCATATCGCCACTAACAAGGCAGATGCTCTGCCACACATTCTAATGGTATCATCCATGGCAGAGAGGACATATGCAACAAATTCCTCACAACGCAGAAGAGCTCTATACTCTTCACTACCAGCATCATCAGGGGCCCCATCTAAGAGCCCCCTGAGCAGGCTTTTAAAATCAACAGCCGTAATGGCAGAGGCACAGACCTGACGCAGCGCGGTCCCCACACAGGCAAAGGCATGGCAAGCCAGCTGATCAATGCGCCTGTCCTCCCCATCCCTCGGTGTAGTAGAGTCAGGGGAATGCATGATGGATGTGTTGGACAATCCCAGAACTGGTGCATCCACCTCGGGAGGACATGACCAACGTTTAACCATTTCAGCAGGAAAGGGATACCTCTTATCCAAACTCTTTGGAACCCCGGGGAGCCGGCTAGGCCGTCCCCACTCCTCGAGCACTAGATTTTTAAAATGAGTTTGTTCATGAAACTCCAAGCATGGTTTAACAGTATGAAACAGCTCCCCCTGCTGCCACGGCAGGAGGAGAGATACAGAATACTTCAAAAATGTGAACTAAAAGCCTGTCAGTATCATCTGAAGCCCATGGGTCAGACCCAGGATCGGCACCATACACCCTGGATTGTTCCTCAGATGATTCTGAATCAGAAAATAATCCCCCCTCTTCCAGGAGGGTATAACCGGTAACGTCAAAAAATTACTCAGCCTCCATAGGAAAGAGGGAAACACCAGGTGATAAATGCGCTTCTTAGCAGAAGCCTTACGCGGGCCAGAGCCAGCAATAATATGTCTCTCAATGCTGGCCTCCCGAGCAGCCAAATCAGGTTGAGACTCCCCACTGGTATGCACCTCACTAGGAGTCAGATGTAAGCGTGGGGGGGGTAGGCAAAGCCCGAGGGGGTGCAGGCCCAACCACCGGTAACCCAGACTGCAGCGCAAGCATCTGCGGGGCGCAGGGAACACACACCCTGACATCATCACTTATAGGGGATACCGCACACGCCACACACAGCCGGGCTTGTCCCAAAGGAACCCCAAGCACAATATCCTTAGAAGCCTCCATATGGTGATTATTGTGGCACAATAGGCCAATTGGGATTGACGCCAATAAGGCTACCCGGGATGCCCTAATAGCCCGCTAGGGAAGTGGGAGATATACAAATACAATAGCCCTCCAATAAGACATAACACTAAATAGAGGGGATAGGACTGGGAGAAACCACAAAAGTTTGACCCGCCTGCAAGACATAAGCAAAAAGATCCCATAAGCAATATGCAATACAGAGAATACAAAATAAATCAGCCCGCAGGGGCACTTACGGACCGCGATAGGGAGACGCCAGACACACGCAGCAGAGAGCTAAAATGGCGCCCGCATATACCTCGAGGGGCGGGCCGCGGAGACAGCGATGCAGAACGCGTCAGCCGCAAGGCCCGCCCCCCCCGAAGGGCGCAAAAAATACAATTCTGTGATTACTCACCTGTAGAATTGGTATTATGAGTATACAGTACGTCCTGCTCCAAATCTAATACTTACAGTTGGGATATACTCTGCCAGATGGGGGCTGGACTGCAGAGACATCGAAAATAGGCTCCTCCCGGCCCCTCAAATACCCAGGGACCTCCCACAAATCCCCAGCATTGAAAAGCAGTTAAGGAGAAGCCGGGAGAATTAAACAATCCAAACTATCAACTATAACAATGATAACAATCACTATACAGGGGATCCAAGAAAATGCAACCAAGGGCGGGTTGGAGCAGGACGTACTGTATACTCATAATACCAGTTCTACAGGTGAGTAATCACAGAATTGTATTATTCTTAGTATACAGTATGTCCTGCTCCAAATCTAATACTTACAGTTGGGACATCCAATAGCAGTGTCCATAAAGTAGGGTGGGATCCCCAAGAAAAATCAGCAGCAGGCAGTTTAAACCACTGCCGCCTGCAGAACCTTTCGGCCAAAAACAGCGTCAGCTGAGGCCCTAACATAAACCTTGTAAAACTTTGAAAAGGTATGAACAGAAGACCAAGTAGCAGCCTTGCAAACTTGTTCAACAGAAGCCTGGTGCTGAAAAGCCCAAGAGGCACCAATAGCACGAGTGGAATGAGCAGTAAGGCGGAGGGAGGATTCTTCCCCTTAGCAGAGTAGGCCTGAATCACAGCCTGATGAATCCACTTGCTGATAGTAGACTTGGCAGGAGCAAAACCCTTCCTAGGACCAGAAGGGACCACAAAAAGAGCATCAGTTTTCCTGAAAGATGCAGTAGCCACCAGATAGTACTTCAGACACCTAACCACATCCAAAGAGTGCAAAACTCTCTCCTTAGCATTACTAGGATTAGGGCACAAAGAAGGAAGAACAATATCCTGATTCAAATGAAAGGCAGACACTACCTTAGGCAGAAAATCAGGTTTGAAACGAAACACCACCTTGTCCTGGTGTCTCTCATAGTAGGGGGGCTGAATGGACAGCGCCGCCAACTCAGACACACGCCTGACAGAAGTGATAGCCACCAGAAACACAACCTTGAGCGTAAGAATGGCCAAGGCAGCATCCTGCACAGGTTCAAAGGGAGCACCCTGCAAGGCTGACAGAACCAAGTTCAAATCCCAAACAGGCACCATAGGTTTACGTGGGGGACGCACATGAGTGACCCCCTGGAAAAAAGAGCCCCATCTCCAACCCATGCTGCAGGAACTCCAGAATCCTGGGAATAGAGGAGACACGAAAGGGAAGAGACTTAGACTCACACCAGTCAATGTAGGCACGCCAAACCCTGTAATAAATGCAAGAGGAAGACTTCTTCCTAGCTTGAATCAAAGTATCCACAACTGAGGAAGACAGTCCCTTCTCCATCAAGATGGAGGTTTCAGCAGCCAAGCCGTCAAAGCCAGAGTTTGTAAATTGGGATGGCGTAGTGAGCCCTGAGTGATCAGATCTGGCACCAAGGGCAGAGTGTACTGATCTACTGCCAGCTGTACCACGTCTGCAAACCACACTCTTCTTGGCCACCTGGGGGTCACCAGAATTGCTGGCACCCCTTCCAGAGCAATCTTGCGCAGAACCCTGCCCAGCAGGGGAATTGGGGGGAAGACATACAGGAACTGAAAGTCCTTCCATGACATTGCTAGCGCATCCGAGGTCAGGGACAGAGGATCCCTGGACAGAGAGACAAAAGCTGGAAGCTTGTGATTGTGGCGGGATGCAAACAGATCCACATCTGGTTGGCCCCAACGGTGACACAGAGATTGAAACACCCTGCTGCATAGGGACCATTCTCCCTGGCGAGAGGTCCCCCTGCTCAGAGAGTCTGCCAGGTGATTTTCCACCCCCGGGATGTACACAGCTGAAATGCAGGGGACATTGGCCTCCGCCCAAGTCAGGATCAGAGACGCTTCCTGGAGGGCCCCCTTGCTCCGGGTCCCTCCCTGATGATTGATGTAGGCAACTGCCGTCTGGTTGTCCGAGCGCACCTGAACAGGCAGGCCCTGAAGATGAGTAGTCAAGCGAGCCAGAACTAACCTGATCGCTCGCAGCTCCAAGACATTTATAGGTGTGTGGGCCTCCTGAGGGCCCCACCTCCCCTGGAACCGCAGGGACCTCCAGAAACCCCCCCAACCTGACAGACTGGCATCCGTGGTGACCGTCTCCCAGGAAGGGGTAAATAAGGATCTGCCCCCCAACAGGTTCCTGGAGTCCATCCACCATAAGAGGGACCTCCTGACCAGGGGGGAGAGCACACAGACCCTGTCCAGGGACGCTGGGTCCTTGTCCCATACAGATAATAGGTGAAGTTGCAGAGGCCTCAAGTGGAACTGAGCATAAGGGACCGCTTCGAAGCACGCCACCATCAGGCCCACCAGCTCCATCCCCTGCCTGATGGAGGGATGGGGACAAGCTAGGAGGGACTGAGCCTGTGCAATCAGACTGTCCACCTTCTGCTGAGGAAGGAAGATCCTTGCCTGAACTGTATCCAGATTCATTCCTAGGAATGGAGTTACCAAGGAAGGGGACAGTGAGGACTTGGGGTGGTTGATCACCCATCCAAATGACTCCAGAGTGGACACCACCAGCTGAGTATCCAACTCTGCCTGATGTAGAGACTGAGAGGTGATGAGGATGTCGTCCAGATAGGGAAGCACATGGACGCCCTGACATCTGAGCAGAGACATCACGCCAGCCAGCACCTTGGTGAACACCCTGGGAGCTGAAGTGAGGCCGAAGGGCAAGGCCACAACTTGGTAGTGTTGATCCATCAGAGCGAACCTGAGGAACCTTTGATGACCTGGGAACACAGGAATATGAAGGTAAGCATCTTTGATGTCCACAGAAGTCATGAAATCCCCTTGGCGCAGGGAACTGATGGCAGAGCGCAGAGTCTCCATGCGAAAGCGCCTGCCCCTGACAAACTTGTTGAGAATCTTTAAGTCCAGGATGGGCCTGACAGAAACATAATTTTTGGGTACTGTGAATAGGTTGGAATAAAAGCCCTTGCCTTTTTCTCTTAAAGGGACCTGGCAGATGACCCCCAGCTCCAGAAGGCCTTGCACTGCTTGCACTAGCTCCTGAGCTGACACAGGGTCCTGAGGAATCCGGGATCTGATGAATCTTGGAGGGGGATCTGCAGCAAACTCCAACTTGTAACCGGAGGACACTACCTCCTGAATCCACCAGTCTGAGACATGAAGCCTCCAGACGTGAGCGAAGTGCTGCAGCCGCCCCCCCCCCCACCCGGATGGGTGAGGGCGCCCCATCATGCCTGAGGGGGCTTGGGAGAGGATTTAGCTTTGGGACCCCAGGAGGAGCCAGGACGTCCACGCCCTCTGCCTCTACCCCAGAAATCTCCCCAGGCCCCAGGGAAGGACACCCCCCTTCCCTGTCTTGCACCACGGTAAGGGGAGGAGGAGGAACTCTGACCCCGAAAGGGCCGAGGTTGCCGCCTGCGCTGGGGTAACCTGCCTCCCTTAGCAAAAAGGTCCAGGCGGTCTCCAAACAGACAAAGTCCTTTAAAGGGATAACCAGTGAGGGCCTTCTTGGCAGCGTTGTCAGCAGCCCACTGGCGCAGCCAAACAGAGCCGCATATAGCCACCACGAGGGCAGAAGTTCTGGCACACATTCTGATGGTGTCATCCAATGCTGATAGTACAAAGTTTACAAAAACATCACAACTGGAGAGTGCATTAAACACCTCACAAGGCAATTCATCAGGGGCACTATCAAGCATATTTCTGATAAAGGTTCTAGTGGCCACAGCAGTAATGGCAGAGGCACAGACCGGGCGCAGCGCCGCCCCCGCACATGCAAAGGCGTGGGATGCCAGCTGATCAATACGCCGGTCTTCGGCATCCCGCAGGGTAGTAGAATCAGGGGAATGCATGACAGAGGTGTTAGATAGCCCTAGGATCGGGGCATCCACCTTGGGGGGGGGGGGGGGATGACCAACATTTAACCACCTCAGCAGGAAAGGGATACTTTCTATCCCAACTATTTGGAACCCCGGGAAGTTTACTGGGGCGTTCCCATTCCTTGAGCACAAGGTTATGGAAATGTGCCTGCTCTGGAAATTCCAGACGTGATCTTGCTGTATGGAAAAGCTCCCCTCTTTGCCTGGGAGCCTCAACAGTGAGAGAGATAGACGGAACCTCAAAAATCTGGGTCAATAATCTGTCAGTGTCATCCGGGGCCCAGGGGTCAGAGCCAGAATCGTCATGACCCCTTGGTCTCTCATCAGATGAGCCTGAATCAGAAAAGAGCTCCCCTTCATCAGACGGGGTATAGCCACACAGATTCCAAAACTCCTCAGTTCCCATAGGGAAAACAGTAACATTAGGCGCCAAGTGCCGCTTCTTAGCAGGGGCCTTACGCGCTAAAGACTTCGCAATAATCTGTTCAACAGTAGCCAGTCTAGAAGACACATCAGGCTGAGAATCCCCACTAGTATGCAACTCAACAGGAGTGAGATTTAAGCATGGGGGAGTAGGTGAAGTGAAACGAGGTGCATCCACTAGCAGGCCAGATTGCAATGCAAGCACCTGCTCAGCACAGGGTACACAGACCCGCGCCTTGTCAGCATGAGGCTGCCCACACGCTACACACAGCCGGTCTTGTCCCAAAGGGACCCCGGTAACATTATCCTGGGATGCCTCCATATGGTGATTATAGTGGCGCTATACGCCGATAGGGAATAATGCTATATAGCAACCCTGGATGCCCCAATAACCCGCTAGGGACGTGGGAGTATAATTTTTACAAGGCCTACAAGCAATATACTAAAACAGGGCCGGGAGAAGCCAAGAAGGGTTCGTCCCGCCTGAAAGACATAAGCAGACAAGACCTTAAGTATATCGTAACAAAAGTGAAGCAGATAAAGCCGCCCACGAGGGCAGTTACGGACCGCAGTAGGTAGGAGTCGCGCCAACCAAGTCAGAAAAGATGGCGTCGGTATACCTCGAGGGCGCGCCAAAGACGGACCCCGCCCCCCCGAAGAGCACGAAGAGCACGAAGCCAGAAAGGCCAACAGCCAATGATGGCGGCCTGAGGTAATGCCGCCGCCAAGCGCGGAACAAAGTCAGCGCGCGGCGGCGGTAATTTTAAAAGACAAGTCAGCGCGGCGGCTGACACAAGAATAAAGACATGTGAAAATTGAAGGCACAGACTGCATAACATACATATCTATATACATACACAGCCCCCCCCTCTTTTCCCCCGAAGACTACAAGGACGATGAGGGAGGACGGCGGCCACTTAAATAGGGCCCACCGATAGGCAGGGGCAAGGGGCAATAGTGCGGGAGGGGCATCCCATAAAGGCTCACCATAAGTCTGAACCGCCTACCCTTTGGTGGGGGATTGGGGTGGAGCAGCGCTCCTAAGCACCTAACAGCGGTGCTGCCTACCTTCACCCAACCAGCGCAGCCAAGGCTGGGAGGCATATTACTAGTGGAACTGGTGGGAATAGGGCCGCAGGTTAATAACCCTGCGAGTAGAGAGCCAATTTCTCGTCCTTCGCAGCCAGACTGCATAGAAATTCTGGGGGGATTTGTGGGAGGTCCCTGGGTATTTGAGGGGCCGGGAGGAGCCTATTTTCGATGTCTCTGCAGTCCAGCGCCATCTGGCGGAGTATATCCCAACTGTAAGTATTAGATTTGGAGCAGGACGTACTGTATACTAAGAATAAGCGCCCACATGACAAGACCAGCCAATGATGGTGCAGCAACGCCTGAGGCGA
Source organism: Gastrophryne carolinensis (assembly GCA_027917425.1). Lineage (NCBI taxonomy): Eukaryota > Metazoa > Chordata > Amphibia > Anura > Microhylidae > Gastrophryne > Gastrophryne carolinensis. The sequence continues at coordinate 41,884,939 of CM051238.1, forward strand.
TGTCGACGCCGACCGCGGAGCGGGGTACAAGCTTGCGGTGGCGGCGAAGGAAACCGCTCCTTAGCACCTGACAGCGGTGTTGCCTACCTTCACCCGAACCAGTGCAGCCTAAGCTGGGAGGCAGTAAAAGAAAACGGGTGGGAATAGTCCTACAGGGCCGCAGGCTAATAGCCCCGCTTACCAGCGAGTAGAGAGAGCCATCTTCTAGTCATCGCAGCCCAGAATGCAGAGAAGAACTGGGGAATTTGTGGGAGGTCCCTTGTATATATGGGGCCGGGAGGAGCCACTTTTCTGTCTCTGCGGTCCAGCGCCATCTACTGGATGTATAACCCAAGAGTAAGGAATATCTTCTGGAACAGGACGTGCTGTATACTTAGAATAGCTGCTACGGCAGTGAAATGCGTTGACGGCGGAGGGAGCGACTAAATAAACAACCTGACAGCGGATACAGCTGAACAAGACGATCTCTACCCTTCCCTTCACCAGCGGCCGAGGTGCAAATAGGATGGGTGAGAATCGCTCACTGTATCAATTTGCATGTACAAAGTTTTTTAAATGAGAGTGCAATTATTGGCACCATTTTAAGTTTAAAGATTTTTATTAAAACATATTGCACAAGATCCCCACTTTTCCTTCTTTTTGGCCTTATACTTATGGTGAAATTAAATCTGAGTTGCATATATGGCACTCCCCTCATGTCTGCACTATGAATGAAGGTGAATTGCTACTACCATTGATGTGAAATCCACAGCGGGCCAGTCTAAGGCGTATATATAAACCTACCTCTGGTAAGAGTGCATTTTATAAGGTGAAGGATACACTGATGGTGCTTGAAGTGGAGTGATTCTAACCACCACCTTGGGAAAGTGCATGCACTTTGGGATGTTTGTGGATTGAACTTGGATATTTTGGATATGCTAGGGCTCTAGAGAGCTCAGTTTAGCTTTTTGCTCTGTGCCACATTAACATATATTAATCTTTGAACCTACAGGGATATTTGGGTCGACGCACGTTGAGCAATTTTTAACATATTTTGTTTTTGCTTTGTTTTTAAAAAAAGTTTAATGTAATAGTAGCGCGGTAATTTCTCTCATTTCTTCATCTACACTGCATTGCTTTTCTGTTTTTTCTGTCTTTCTTTCTTTGTTTCCCTGCATTTATTGTTTTTTCTTCCTATGTATTTTTCTTACGCCACCATCTCTGTTTTTCCCCTTTTTTCTGTTTTCTACATCCTAACCTTTACCCTTTGAATATGAATGTGTGTGTGTGTGGGGGGGGGGGGGGGCATCCTGAAATATTGCAAAAATGGCCCTGTATCTTATATAATTTTTGTAGTGGGGTAAGTATTTTGTCTTTTTTTTGTCTAGTATGCTTAATTGGGCAGCAATCTGCTGAGGATGCCCCTGACGCCATTGCCACAGGCACTAATACTGCAATTGTCTCTGTTCCTGATACAGCTAATAAAGCTATCCAGGATTCTTAATGCTCATTGCGCCAACCAAAGCCCTACTTCTTCTCAACCTAGAAACAGAGATGAGTTCAGCGAGAGAGTGCAGATATAATTAGGGGACTGTAGTTGCCTTAGTTGGGTGGCATACCAAAAAATTGTTACATAATGTAATGTAATTAGTATCATATATGTACCAGAGTATCAAGTATTCAGCCCAGCCCAGTTTATTGTCCTGGTAAAAATAACATCTAGAGGTGACAGGTTTGAGTGTATCGGGGGGACAGAACCTGTTCCCTGATTTCCTCCTCCTTCCATTAAAAGAAAGAAACAAGCCTGGCTGGATTTTTCTTGATGTTGGGTGTTTAAGTGACCTCTCCTCCCACCATCCAGCATATTTATATGGATTTTTATCATTACAATTTTTCAGTGATAGCCCTCCTTTAAAGTATTGAACTGCTGTATATATATATATATATATATATATATCCCCAAGGAAGCAGAACAACTTGTGATTAGTAGACTGGAAAAATGTTTGTATTTATTGATCCTTTTTGTAGTTCCCGCTTCTGTTATTAACAGTGACGAACTTTACCATTTCGGGTCCCTGAACCTGAACACGGGTTTCAAATTGAAATCTGTGTGTGGGTTCAGCGTACGGCCCGGACCTGGAACAAGGCTGATTGGCTGCAAGCATTTCTGCCACATCCACCACCTTTGGATACTTTGACCCATAATACCAGAAGGCAGACTTTGACTCGCATGGTGGATGACTGCCTGTCATTGAGTCTTCTGGTACTGAGTGATGGGTCCTTCCTGTTCAATTTCTGGGTCGGTAAATTGGACACATGGCCAGAGCTTGCCCTCTATGCCTTGGAGGTGCTGGTCTGCCTTGCGACAAGTGTCCTATCAGAATGTGTGTTCAGCACTGCATGGGGTGTCATCACCGACAGCAGAATCCGCCTATCCACAGTCAACTTGGACATGCTTACATTCTTTAAGATGAACCAGGTGTGGACCCCACAAGACTGACTGGTTGAAGTGTTTAAAGTTAAAGTGTTTGCTACCTCCTCCGCCTCTTCTACCTACACCACCACATCCACCACCTTCCCCCCCCGAACCTCTGAAAATATTATATTATAATTCATTTATTTATGTATAATGTATATATTTATTTATTGGTGTAAATATTTATTTATTTAGACACATATTGATTGATAAATGTATTAATTTTGTATCTCTTTAATTTTTTATTTTCTGTTATTGTTTTGAGAACTTTCCCTAGCCCATTTTGTGTAGGGCAACCGCCCTGGTGTTCCTCCCCTATTTTTAGCCCTCTAGCCCTTGCTACCCCCAGTTTACAGCCATATTTGGGCACCCAAGTTGGGGTCCCCATTAACTTCAGTGGGGTTCAGGTTGGGGGACCCCAACCGAACTTTGGTGGCAAGTTTGCCGAACTCGGCGAGCCCGAATTCAATGGGTCCGCTCATCAATAGTTATTACACCTTGTTCAATTGCCTGTGCAATTCCACTAAATATTTGATCAAATACTCAACTAGAATAGTGATATTAACAGAAATATTATTTTATTGATCGATCAAATAGACAAAAATCAGTCTAAAAAACTGAAAGGTGAACAGAAAATGAAATATTTTTGTTCCATGCAAACAAAAAGGAATTGAAAGATTGCTCAAATAAAAATAAATAAATGTGTGTTTGTGTCTGACATGGAAACCCACCACAATTGTTTTGCTTCCTTCTATCATCTTTCATACTTTCCAGGGTAAGTCCCCCCTTCCACAAGCTCATTAGGTTTCAGGGCTGGCTCGCCAATGGTAATGTTTAACTTTCCTGGAGTCAGCAAAAAATGCATTAAGCATAATACATCTGATATAGATTCGCCAGCCAGGGCTATTTTTATCAGATAATAATTTGCCCGAGTTGTAATTTGGCTCTAAGGGAAATGACGACTTTCCATATTGGAATTGATTTGGTCAGTTTTAGAAGAGTAAATGGCCCCATTATCTATCAGCATACTTTCAATTTCCGAACTGTCTGTGGAATGTCATCTCTTTTGGAATAAGTGCGATATAAGCACATTATTAATCTTAGAATCACAACTGTTTATAAGTCTTAAATATTGTTCTCTGTCTAGTGGAGATTTGCCTAATTTGCCTCCTTCAGCTTGAAAAATATTCACTGTAACAACAGAAAGCAGAATCAGCCTGTGTTTTATGTCTGTGGGAAAGAACGCCATCTTTAAACCTTATGTGCCGCAGCTTTAGTGGTTAGAATTATATTTGTAATATACATCACTGTATATATTTATATATATACATATATATACAATGTGGGAGGGAAATAATGGGTGCGTCTTATGAAGCCCTGACCAGCAGGTAGCCCTGAGCCACGGGTGCAGGAGGGCAGGTGGTGGTGTACCACTGAGCTCCCCTGGCACCCCATAACAGGCAGTGTGGAGACCCACGCCCCCAATACTGTACGAGTCTTACCAAGTCCCTGGCCTCTGCTTATGACATAGCAGTACATGCGCTGGTCGCAGAGGCTGGGGACTCACAAAGACTAATGCAGCCGCAGGACCTGTGAGTATGAGCATGCTGCGCGCTTGCATACTCTGCTATGGCATATCAAACTGGATAGGGTTCTGCAGGCTGCCTATTATGGGGTTTGAGGTGGGATTCTGCACATTGCCTGTTATGGGGTGATTGGGGGGGACTCCGCACATTGCCTGTTATAGGGTGATGGGTGGGGGTTCTGCACACTGCCTGTTATAGGGTGATTGGGGTGGGACTCTGCACACTGCCTGTTATGGGGTTCTGAGGGGGGGTTCTGCCACACTGCCTGCTATTAGGTTCAAAAAATACAATTCTGTGATTACTCACCTGTAGAATTGGTATTATACGTATACAGCACGTCCTGCTCCAGAGATAATTCCTTACGTTTGGGTTATACATCCACAAGATGGCGGTGGACTGCAGAGACAGCAAAAAAGTGGCTCCTCCCGGCCCCTTTTATTCCAGGGAACTCCCACAAAATCCCCAGTATTGACAAGCAGTTAGCAAGAGGCCGGGAGAATAACACCCATAATCAAAAAATTTTAACCATGATAACAACCACCATACAGAGGCACTAAGAATAATGATAACAAGGGCGGGGTGGAGCAGGACGTGCTGTATATGTATAATACCAATTCTACAGGTGAGTAATCACAGAATTGTATTATTCTAAGTATACAGCACGTCCTGCTCCAGAGATAATTCCTTACGTTTGGGACATCCAATAGCAGTGTCCGTAAGGTAGGGTAGGATCCCCAAAAGCAACAACATGCAGATTAAACCACTGCCACCTGCAGAACTTTGCGGCCAAAAGCAGCATCAGCTGAGGCCCTAACATCAACCTTGTAAAACTTAGAAAAAGTATAAACAGAAGACCAAGTAGCGGCCTTGCAAACTTGTTCAACAGAAGCCTGGTGCTGAAAGGCCCAAGAGGCACCAATAGCACGAGTGGAATGAGCAGTAAGGCGGAAGGGAGGATCCTTCCCTTTCGCAGAATAGGCCTGAATCATAGCCTGACGGATCCACTTGCTGATGGTAGACTTAGCTGGAGCCAGACCCTTCTTAGGACCAGAAGGGACCACAAAAAGAGCATCAGTCTTCCTGAAGGGCTCAGTAGCCACCAAATAGAACTTCAGGTTCCTAACCACATCCAAGGAATGTAGAGCCCTCTCCTTAGGGCTACTAGGATTAGGGCACAGAGAAGGCAGAACAATGTCCTGATTGAGATGAAAAGCAGACACAACTTTTGGCAGAAAATCTGGCTTAAAGCGAAACACCACCTTGCCCTGGTGTCTCTCAAAGTAAGGGGGCTTGATGGAAAGTGCCACCAACTCAGAAACACGCCTAACAGAAGTGATAGCCACCAAAAAGACTACCTTAAGCATAAGAATGGACAAAGCAACCTCATGCACAGGCTCAAATGGAGGCCCCTGCAAGGCAGATAGGACCAAGTTCAAGTCCCAGACTGGGACTTAGGCTTAAATGAGTAACCCCCTGGAAAAAGGTCTTGACCAGATGATGCTGAGCAAAAGATCTCTGAAAGAAAACAGCCAAGGCAGACACATGACCTTTCAGAGTGCTGAGTTGAAGTCCCAGATCCAACCCATGTTAGAGAAATTCCAGAATCCTAGGAATAGAAAACACATGACAGGGAAGAGACTTAGCCTCACACCAGTCAATGTAGGTACGCCAAACTCTATAGTAGATGGAAGAAGAGGACCTTTTTTCTAGCCCTGATCATGGTGTTAACAACAGAGGCAGGCAGCCTTTTTCCATTAAGATGGGGGTTTCAGCAGCCAGGCCGTTAAAGCCAGCGCTTGTAAATTGGGGTAGCGTAGCCGCCCCTGAGTGAGCAGGTCTGGATCCCTGGGCAGGTCGTACTGATCTACCACCAGCTGTACTATGTCTGCGAATCACACTCTTCTTGGCCAACGGGGGGGCACCAGTATTGCTGGCACCCCTTCCTAAGCTATCTTTCGCAGAACCCTGCCCACCAGGGGAAATGGGGGAAAGGCATACAGAAGCTGAAAACCCTGCCAGGGCATTGTCAGAGCATCCATGGCTAAGGCCAGAGGGTCCTGGGACAGAGACAAAAAGACTGGAAGCTTGTGATTGTGACGGGACGCAAACAGATCCACATCTGGCTGACCCTAACGGTGACACAGAGAGCGAAACACCCTGACGCTGAGGGACCATTCCCCCAGGCGAGAAGTCCCCCTGCTCAGAGAGACTGCCTCCAGATTCTCCACCCCCGGAATGTACAGAGCTGAGATGCAGGGAACATTGTCCTCTGCCCAGGACAGGATCAAGGACACTTCCTTGAGGGCCCCCTTGCTCCAGGTCCCTCCCTGATGATTGATGTAGGCAACTGCGGTCTAGTTGTCCGAGCGTACCTGAACAGCCCGACCCCGAAGGTGCGGGGTCAAGCGGGCTAGAACCAACCTGATTGCCCTCAGTTCCAGAACGTTGATAGGGGTGTGGGCCTCCTGAGGGCCCCACTGCCCCTGGAATGATAGGGATCTCCAGAAGCCCCCCCAACCTGTCAGACTGGCATCCGTGGTGACTGCCTCCCTGCAAGGGACCAGAAAGGATCTGCCCACCAACAGGTTCCTTGAGTCCAGCCACCACAAGAGGGACCGCCTGGCTAGGGGGGACAGAACAAAAGCCTGATCCAGGGACACAGGGTCCCTGTCCCATACAGATAAGAGTTGAAGAGGCCTAATGTGAAACTGAGCATAAGGAACAGCCTCGAAGCAGGACATCATCAGGCCCACCAGCTGCATTCCCTGCCTGATGGACGAATGAGGGCAGAACAGAAGGAGTTGAGCTAGCGCTTGCAGACTGTCCACCTTCTGCTGAGGAAGAAAGATCCTGGCCCGAGCTGTATCCAGATTCATGCCCAGAAAAGGCTTCACCAAAGAGGGAGACAGGGAAGATTTGGAGTGGTTTATCACCCAGGCGAATGACTCCAGTGTGGTCACCACCCGCTGAGTATCCAGCTCTGCCTGTTGGAAGGACGGAAAAGTGATAAGAATGTCATCCAGATAGGGAAGAATGTGAATGCCCTGAGCTCTCAGCAGAGCCATAACGCCCGCCAGCACCTTGGTGAATACCCTGGGAGCCGAAGTAAGACCGAAGGGCAATGCCACGAACTGGTAATACTGATCCTCCAGAGCGAACCTGAGGAACCTCTGATGACCTGGAAGGACTGGAACATGGAGGTAAGCATCCTTGATGTCCACAGAGGTCATGAAGTCCCCTGGGCGTAGTGAGCTTACAGCTGAGCACAGAGTCTCCATGCGAAAACGCCTGGATCTGACAAACTTGTTGAGAAGCTTTAAGTCTGACAGACCCATCTCTTTTGGGAACGGTGAAAAGGTTGGAATAATAGCCCTTGTCCCTTTCCATTAAGGGCACTTGGCAGATGACCCCCAGCTCCAGTAGATTCTGCACAGCAAGCAACAGGCCCTGAGCTGACAGGGGGTCTTGAGGCATCCGGGATCTGATGAATCTTGGGGGCGGCCAGGCTGCCAACTCTATCTTGTAAACGGAGGGCACTACCTCCTGAATCCACCGGTCTGAGACATGACGCCTCCAGACGTGAGCAAAGAGCCGAAGCCGTCCCCCCACCCGGATGGGTGAGGGCGCCCCTTCATGCCTGAGGGGGCTTGGGGGGAGACTTAGACTTGGGACCCCAGGAGGGCCCAGTGCTGCCACGTCCTCTGCCCCTGCCCCAGAAATCACCCTGGGCCCCTGCAAATGAAACTCCCCTTCCCATTCTGGACCCACGGTAGGAGGGAAGAAAGGCGCCTGAGCCCCGAAAGGGCCAAGACTGTCTCCTGCGCTGGGTAACCTGCCTCCCTTAGAAAACAGGTCCAGGCGATCCCCAAATAGACGCATCCACTTCAGGAGGGGACGACCAACGCTTAACCACTTCAGCAGGAAAGGGATACCTCTTATCCCAACTCTTAGGCACCCCAGGTAGCCTGTTCGGACTCTCCCACTCTTTGAGCACGAGATTATTAAAGTGAGTTTGCTCAGGAAACTCCAAATGTGGCTTAGCAGTGTGAAACAACTCCCCCTGCTGCCGAGGAGCCGCGGCAGGAAGAGAGATGGAAAGTACTTCAAAAATGTGAGCCAAAAGCCTGTCAGTATCATCTGGAGCCCATGGGTCAGAGCCAGAATCAGCATAACCCTTAGGCTGCTCACCAGATGATTCTGAATCAGAAAACAACTCCCCCTCTTCCAGGGGGGTATAGCCGGCTAGGTCAAAGAATTCCTCAGCCTCCATAGGAAAAAGGTTAACGCCAGGCGCCAGATGCCGCCTCTAAGCAGAGGCCTTACGCGCCGTAGAGCCAGCAATCAGCTTCTCAATGCTAGCCACCCTGGTAGACAAATCAGGCTGAGACTCCCCACTGGTATGCACCTCACTGGGAGTCAGATGTAAGCTTGGGGGAGTGGGCGAAGCCACACGGGGCACAGGCCCAGACACAGGTAACCCAGATTGCAGCGCAAGCGCACAGGGTACAGGGTACACAAACCCACACATTGTCATCATTTGTAGGGGACACCCCACACAGCACGGCTTGTCCCGAAGGAACCCCAAGCACAATATCCTGAGAAGCCTCCATATGGTGATTATCGCGGCCACCGGCCAATAGGGATTTACGCTATAGGCCACCCGGTATGCCCCAATAGCCCGCTAGGGAAGTGGGAGGTAAAGGCAGAATAGGCCTCTAATAGCAAAACTAAATAGAGGGCATAGGCTGGGAGAAACCACAATGAAGTTTGACCCGCCTGCAAGACATAAACAGAAAAGTCCCGTAAGCGGTATGCATACATAATATATATATAAAATAAGCCAGCCCGCAGGGGCACTTACGGACCGCGGTAGGTAGTCGCCAACCACACAGCACGAGGAGAGCAAAATGGCGCCGCAGATACCTCGAGGGGCGGGCCGCGGAGACAGTGATGCGGAACGGGTCATCCGCAAGGCCCGCCCCCCCCGAAGAGTGCAAAGGCACCCACGTGACCATGTCCCGTGGGGGATTGCAGTCGGAGCAGCGCTCCTTAAGCACCTGACAACGGTGCTGCCTACCATCACCCGACCAGTGCAGCCAAAGCTGGGAGGCAGAATAAAAGAGGAACGGGTGGGAATAGTCCTACAGGGCGGCAGGCTAATATCCCCGCTCACCTGCGAGTAGAGAGAGCCATCTTCTTGCCTTCACAGCGCCGACTGCAGAGGAGAACTGGGGATTTTGTGGGAGATCCCTGGAATATTAGGGGCCGGGAGGAGCTACTTTTTTGCTGTCTCCGCAGTCCAGCGCCATCTTGTGGATGTATAACCCAAACGGAAGGAATTATCTCTGGAGCAGGATGTGCTGTATACTTAGAATATAATGGTTCTCTAATTTTTCTCCTCTAAACCCTATGTTTGTCTTATGGGCAGGTGCGTCTTATAGTGTGAGAGACAGTATATATATCCTATGATGCTGCTGCTGTCTCATACCAGTACGTGACATGCTGTGCCTCTTCCAAGCCCAAAATGTAGAAATGAGAGGCCTGGCATATGGCCTGCATCCAAAATAACATGTCACACACATAGGCCTTGGCATTCAGGGTGATCATCTTGCATTCCCTTCCCTAGAAAAGTTCTTGTCTGTATAGAAAGGAGATTCAAAACATGAGCAGAAAAGATCCCCCTAATCCCACCTATCTGGGTCATGCCTGTTTAATCTGCTCCTACAGGCAAACGCTTCAGGGTTCTAAGATGTTGAACTATCGGAATCAAGCGTAGTTTAAATAAAAGATCCAAATGGTGACTTCTAAATTCTGGAATTCCTTGCATGTTAACTATACTTACATATAATTCATGTATAGGTGCCCATTGTAAATGTAGTCAAGACCCCAGTATGGGACCATGTTGCAAAGTTAGGGCCTGGGGGCCCCAGCTGAGTGGTCCTGATGGCAGCCGTGCCCCTTGGTGAGCTTTGACCAGTGCAGCTGGTGGGTCTGAAACTGAGATTGGGGCCCCAATGCTGCCAGATAATGCACTGTTTCAAACTCATTGGTGGTTCAGGAATAAATGGTTCCATCAGGGCCGCCATCAGGGCAGCAGAGTCAAGACCCCAGTATGGGGCCATATTGCAAAGGTAGGGTCTGGGGGCCCCAGCTGAGTGGTCCTGATGGTAGCCCTGTCCCTTGGTGAGATTTGACTAGTGCAGCTGGTGGGTCTGAAACTGAGATTGGGGCCCCAGTGCTGCCAGATAATGCACTGTTTCAAACACATTGGTGGTTCAGGGATTAATGGTTCCATCAGGGCCACCATCAGGGCAGCAGAGTCAAGACCCCAGTATGGGGCCATGTTGCAAAGGTAGGGTCTGGGGGCCCCAGCTGAGTGGTCCTGCAACCAGTGGGCCTAAAGCAGAGACCAAGGACCCAATGTTGCAAGATGCTGTACTGTTTCAAACACAATTGGTGGTTCAGGGCTTATTGGCTTTGTCTCCTGTATCTAGTCAAAAAGAATGCTAGGCACCTCATTGATGTACTTGGCAATTAAAGTGATTTTAGAGATATGTGAATAATCATTAACTTGAAATGATGGGAGTAAGAGAAAAGTGTCCCCTTACCGCTTAATCATGTTGCGGGTGAACCATATCGATGGGAATGAGTCCTTTAGCCTGGACTTGTAGTTCCGATTCAGATCTCGACCAGTGAGAGAGCAGCGGTAGTTGCCCACAATTACGCCATCTGGATTCAGCATCGGCACCACTTTAAAGACAAAACTGTCCCTTAGCAGTGCGGCATCACTATGAGAGCTCAGAATAAAGTCCAGGAAGCCCTTCATCATCCAGGAACTGTTGGTCTCCCCTGGGTGAACCCTGGCTGTGAGAATGACAGCCCTTTTCTTCTTGGCTTTCTCGGTGGCTGGAGAAGGGTTGGTGATGGTTAACACGTAGACGATGTTCCCAGCCAATGAGTGGCATAATACTCGGATTTTGCAATACTTGGAGCGTTGTGGGTCATTGGCTACCCCAGCCAAGTAATCCTGAAGGTTGGAGTAGGTATAGGGGTAACAATAGGCAAAATAGCAAGTGTCTCCACTGTGTGGGAACTGGAAGGTCCAGGACAGAGAAAAATGAAACTGTCCATCTTGGCCAGAGTTGTTCCTGTAGTACTTGATCTCATCTCCGATCCTGTGCCAGCCAATCTGGTTCGTGGTTGCCTCTTTTTCAGAATACATAAGAGGCCTCATGCCATTGTTGTAAAGACTAGTTGGTTTCATGAAATTGATGATGGTAAAGCGATACGGTACACCGGCCCTCATGTTTTTCACCTGGAAATAGTACCATTGGGTGTGCCGATTTGTGTACAGGTCAGTACGGAGGGTCAGCTGATAATCATGTTCACCACTTTAAGAAAACAAAAAAATTACACACACATATATATATATTACCAGCAACAAGTTCAATGTCAGACAATGAATCATGAATAAATTAATTTCCAGGTGCCTCTCACTGGCTCCTCTCTTTAGCCACCTAGCCATTCAGATATGGCTGGTGCAGGTGCATACAGGGGATGGAGGGGTGTTGCAGGCCCGCACATGTGCCTTAGGAGTGAGGCTTGAGGTGAGTTTATGAGCCAATCGGGGAATGTTCCAAATCAGGATGCACCTTGCTAACTCAACATGCACTGTGACACATGTAGTAGTTTATGAAAATGGTTCCCCCACCATGCACGTGGCCAATGGTGCTCCACCCCCACATCATTCATAACTGGGCATGCCCCCTCCATTGCAGTGATTGGAGCTGGACCTGCTCCTAGCTGTGACTGACATGGGGTTTTCGGAAACCGGGGGGTTTCTGATCAGCCTGGGAGGAAGGAGCTGCAGGGAAGAACAGGTGAGTACCCTGATTTTTTATTTTTTTGCCTTCATAGACCCTTCAAAAAAGGAACAACCCCCTAGGTTGTGTTCCTCCTGCATGAGGCATTGCAATTTGGGATGCCCCGCTTTGTGAAACCCCTAGATTGCCTACGAACTCTAATATTCAAATATAGGGAACCAGTCAGCACACCTTGGAGAGTGGCACTAGGAACAATGTTGCTTCAATTGCCTGTAAACTCACCTTTACAGTGACCCCACGGCACATGTGTGGGCGCTTCTACCCGATTATCGGCTTTAACATTCAGCTTTTGCTATGCCACTCTGAGCTTAAAAATGGAACATGCCACCGTCTGCACCACTGCTTCTCCGCGTACCCGCGTCAGGCAATCAATTATGACTGGGGAAGTTACACTCCTCAGATAGGTATAGTGGGAATGTAACCATGGCCCACACATGTCCCACGGTATCACTTGTGAGTCTACCTGGTGATCCCAGTGGATACACAAAGCGGTGCATCCCAATTCAGGATGCCCCACAGAGATACCACTGGCCTGAAAGACTTATAGACTCTTGGCTGGTGGCTACTCCTCTTCAAGCCTCCCTTGCAACCTTAGGCCAAGAAGGGTCTATGTCCACAGGGATCCTAATTCATCTACATCCACTGCCTGTGAATGCAAAATGTAGGAGATATTGACCTTTACCTTGTGTAGCCCTGACACAGCTGCACACTGTGGTGCCATACACCTCCTACTGCTGCAAAAGTGTGTGGACCAGGACTGTATAGGTCCGCTTTAAAATGAGGGTTGCGTTTGCCTCCTGTCCTCACCTGGTGGCTGGTTACAGAGCTTGTTTCAGCCCATATGAAAACATAAAATACTTCAAAACTTTTCACAAAGTTTCTAGCTAACTTTCTCTTAATAACTGAATTTCAATACTTTCCCCATCAACAGATTTCTCTTTCTTCCCATGAAAGTTACGCAGAGAGCTGTCCCCCTCCATCAAGCAGTTACCCTGATAGGGCGATCAGGAGTGAGCTCAGTGACACAGGGGAGCTGCGTCGGCCCCGGCAGTGTCGGGCGTGAGTTATCCTATTATTATGCACAGCTACTAACTGAATTTGTGGCAATTTATTCTATAAAAAGTAGACAGCAGCTCAACCGGCTGGGGAAAGAAAGCTTTCCTGCTGAGAAAATAAAAATGCTAATGTAGATAATAGATTTCTGAAATGGACCCGATTGCCTGTGTATGGAATTAACACCAACTTACAGGAGGAAAAAGAACAGGCCACAATAGGCTTGTCATTGAGTCATTCAGTATTCAGGCCGGACAAAGGCTCTGCGGCTGCGGATCACTCAGCGCCCCGGGGCACCTGCACCCGCTTTTAACCGGCCTGAAACAATCTTACAGTGAGATTGCACCCCCACCCCGCAGAAACTTGTCAAAAATGACTGTTCTTATTTATTAGGATAGACCTCTGGGTGGCGCTATTGCACACTGTATTATCAGAACTAAAAAGAGCCTGCTACGAATAGACTAGTACACGCACATTTAGATAGTGGCACATTTGGCTTGACGGTTTTGCTGTTCAGAGTCAGGTTGCAATTTAAAGAGGAGCAAAATGAGTGCTGTGTCTCCTGAAGAGGTACAACACACAAGAAATCGACTGCCCTGCTGTGTGTCTCTGCAGCGATCGTCCATAAACACACCTTTTTCTCGTTCCTTAAGTGCATGTGCGGGCTGCTCAGCCAATCAGCGATGCTCATTCCATTCAGATTTCCTTTGCCACTCTGATGTCAGTAAATTGGTGCAGGCTTGTGGAGGAGGTGAGGGATTGACAAATCTGGGGGTAGAGGGTAGACCGACCACACCAAGCGTCTTATAGACCCGCAGGGGTGTTGCTCCTCTTTGAAGTGGACCAAAACCCAGGGTTTTCTTCATTATACTGGTTTTGGTCCTTGCTCGATTTGGGATGACCCAGTGTGTACCCCCGCATCCCCCCCTGTATGCCACAAAAATTCACCCAATCAGTGCTGTATGCTATGCATATTAACATACGGTATATGGCTCTGATTTCACACAGAGCCCAGTAGTCTCCAGGGCTTCCAGGGCCGGACGTTTCAGTCACCCTGTGTGAGCCCCACCACCCATATTTCCCACATTCATTAACATTTTCCAGGGCTCCCACACTATGCTCGCTAGCCACGTCCGCATCCCCCACATGTTTGGGGATGGCTGGCAGGCAAGCATAGCGTGGGAGCCCCGGAAAAGGTCAGTGAATGCGGGCAATCTAGGGGGTGGGTTCAAATAGTGGGGACTGAAATGGTTCAAAAAGACTCCAGGGCTGTCGCGCATGGTGGTTGGACTTTAAATCATAACGAAACCCAATAGCGACCGCTGGCTTTTCCACGGGGCATCCTGGTTCAGGGCGCCCCGCTGTGTGAAACCCCCCAGGACGCCCATAAAAACTCTTTTCTTTTCCTCACTCCAATGGGCGCATGCGCAGGCTCTTGTCCAATGAGAGCCGTCCACTAAGACTACTTCATTCGGCAGGCAACTCTCTTTGTTTACATCCCCTGCTTCATGCACGCGCTCCCTCCGCAGCCATTCAGACACATTGGGGCGGCAGCATGCATACGGCAGGGGTTGCATGGGAATGCGGCAGCACACGCACACCATTCTAGTAAATGAGATCCATCTGACAAACTAAGTAGTCTCATTGGATGACAGCCTGCGCATGCGCCATTGGAGCCTGGACAAGTTTTTCTGGCTTCCTGGGGGGTTTCACACAGCGGGAAATTCTGCTTCAGGTTGCCCCGGGGGCACAGAACAAAACCCTGGAATGTTTAATTCTCGTGTTTTGTTCCACATTAAAAAGGAGCATTCACCAGCCTAGAGCCTGTAACACTCTGATGCCAGTGGTCTCCCTCTATTTGGGGAATCCCAATTTGAGATCCCGTGATGAGAGAAACCCCCAGGATTTACTTTTATTTCTGAAATAAAGCGTCAATATGGTTCTTATTTTCAGGATCCTGAAATTGGACCAAAACCCAGAATTTTGACCACTGCCCACGATTTGGGATGCCCGCTATGTGAAACTCACATTTCCTTGGTCCTATGGCGAATGCTTGGGCATGCAGCCAATAAGCGAGCTTGGCTCTATTCGGATCTTTCGGCTAGGAATTGGCTAAGGGCCGAATGCAGCCAAATGAAGCTGAGCACACTGACACCGCATCTCTGATAGCTTCTAGCAGGGGATGTGCCCGTGCCATTCACAAATGCCTGGCTATCTGGCAGAAGGTATAGGGTAGTGTGGCCACGGCCCACGCATGCAACATTGGATCAGGGATCAGGTAGGTTTTCTGGGAATTCACAGTTCTACACAGGGGGGCATCCCAAATCGGAATGCCCTGGGGAAAGAGAATCATGCGGCCCTGGAGTCTTATAGATTCTAGGGCCGCCTGAGATGGGTTTTGGTCCACTTTAAGGAATGTTCACTGAATCAAGGCCAATTCAAAAAGTGCTGTAGTATTGCTGACAAAGTCAACTCCCCAACCTCCACACTGCTCTTCTATATGTCCCAGCCCCTCCCTACATATACTACATATATATATATACTACCCCCCTCCCCACACATGCATACTGCTCCTCTATATGTTGCAGTGCCCTCCCACATGTAAGCTGCCCCTCTATGTCCAACCCCTCATTATCATGACAAAGTTATATCCCCCCCACATGCACACTGCTCGTCTATTTGTCCCAGCCCCTCCCCCCACGTATATGCTCCCCCTTTCCCCCACATGTATGCTGCCCCTCCATATGTGTCCCCCCATTCATACCACTTCTCTATGTGTCTCAACTTACTCCCCCCCCCCCCAAATATATGCTGCCAGTATACATGTGTCCCCCCTACACCCATACTGCTCCTCTATATGGCCCAACCCCCCTCCACCCACTTGAATACTGCTTCTCTATATGCCCCAGCCCTCTCCTTCCCACATGTACAGCATGCTGCCGCTCCATATGTCCGCCTCCAC
Source organism: Gastrophryne carolinensis (assembly GCA_027917425.1). Lineage (NCBI taxonomy): Eukaryota > Metazoa > Chordata > Amphibia > Anura > Microhylidae > Gastrophryne > Gastrophryne carolinensis. The sequence goes on from CM051238.1 coordinate 41,900,878, forward strand.
ATGCATACGTCTCCTCTATAGGTTCTGCCCCCCGCCAAGCATACTGCTCCACCATATGTCCCAACCTCCTCAGCCAGGCTGCGCTTAATATGTTTCAGCACTCCTCCTATCACGAGTGCTACTCCTCCATATATCAAACACCACATTGCCCTTCATACTCTCACCTCCGTATGTCTCTTCCCCACACTGACATTTCTCCACACTGACTCTTCCCCATGTCCCAGCCCTCTCCCACATGCCCTGCTGGAGCTGACTGCTGTTGTAACATCCCCAGGTCTGCAAGCCTCACCCTCCTGTCCAAGAGACTCTAAACTCAATGGCAATATTAAGGCAGAAAGCAGCTCACCTGATACCTGTCCCATGTACCTCTCTCCATTTCCTGCATTGTAGGGTAGAAGTAAAAGTTTGCCCTTTGTTCAGTTTCTTTCCTCCAGAACCATGCAAAAAAGTGGTCCTACAGCTACTCTGTCTCTTGGTGCTCTCAGCTTGAACGAGCACAGTCATGGGGAGGGGGCACTGTCTACTGATAAGGAAGAGGCACATACCTGTATGGCACAGTATCATAGGATGGGTAACGGGGAATATTTTTTTCCTTCCCACACTGAGGGCTATTTTTGCCTAAAAACTGCCTTGTATCTTCTATGTCTTCCATCTATGTATGTATGCATGTACCGTATTTTTCCCCATATAAGACGCACCTGCCCATAAGATACACCTATGATTTGGAGGAGGAAAATAAGAAAAAAAAACAAAGAAAAAGAACCAAAAGTTCTGAACCACTGGCACCCCCAAAACCAAATAATAGGCAAGGTGCTGAATCCCCCCATTACATGCAGTGTGGCATTCCCCCAATTCCATTACCCATAGGCCCTGTGGCATTCCCTCTTCCCATAGGCAGGGTGGCATTCCCCCTAACCCATTCTCCTCTCCATAGGCAGTATGGCATTCCCTCTTCCCATAGGCAAGGTGGCATTCCCCCTATCCCATTCTCCATAGGCAGTATGGCATTTCCTCTTCCCATAGGCAAGGTGGCATATTCCCCCATCCCATTCTCCATAGGCAGTGTGGCATCCCTCCCTCACATTCCCCATAGGCAGAAGAAAGAAAAACAAAAAAAAAAGTAAATTAAAATATCCAGCGCTCCAGCGCTGCTGGCTGGGCTGCCACAGCCACAGGTGGCCAGAAAATGGCAGAATTAGATTAGTGTGGACAGGGGGCAGGGATCAGTTACCCTGCCCCCTGTCCCCACCAATCTAATTCTGAAATGAATTATTATATATCTACTTACACCTGAACCACTTTCTGCAGGTTGCCACTCTCAAATCGAGACTCAAATACCAGAGTAGAGTTCAAACCTTCAAAGTTCTGTAGGTACAATGGACTGCGAGCCCCACCCACACGGGAGCACATGAAGCACTGATCCTTCCTTCCTGCCAAAATAAATGAAAGAGAATATAAATTCATAAACCAACTGCTGCCCAGATATCTTGTAATATAGGTTGGTGGAGTTCTCCACCTCGACACACAATAAAATGAGTTTCTTTTAATCCAACAATCCTGATTGAGTTTTTGAGATGGAGGTGATGTGCAGAGGTTTTTCAATAAGGTAGAGACAATTTCAAAAATAAGGAATTAACTACCATCAATGGGTTATTCACTAAAATGTGGAGAGCTCTTTACACGGCACAGCAAGCTCGCCACACAGAGCAACAAGGTCTCTGCATAAGACTTACCCACGTCGTCTTTCTTTCTACCTACAGTGGCTAAACAGAAAGTTATGCTAGCCTAACAGAATGTTATAGGAGTCACATGGACCAGATCATGCAGACAACCCTCATCCATATTTTGTCTTCTGTGTTGAACCTCAGAACCTTGGCTCATTTCCTGCATTAAGCCTTAGTTGCAAGTCCCCAACCTTGGCTCGTCTTCTGTTAAACCTTAGTTGCAAGTCCTAAACCTTGGCTCGTCTCCTGTGTGAAACCTCAGTTGCCAGCCCCTGATTTGGCTTATCTCCTGTATTGAACCTTAGCTGTCAGTCCTCGACATTGGCTTGTCTTCTGTGTTGAACCTCAGCTTCCAGTCCCCCCACCTTGGCTCAACCCCCGTGTCAAATTTTAACTGGCAACCCCCAACCTTCATTTGTCTTCTGTGTTGTACCTCAGTTGCCAGTCTCCGACCTAGACTTGTTTTCTGTGTTGAGCCTTAGCCTTCAGTCCCTGACCTTGGCTTGTCTTCTGTGTTGAGCCTTAGCTGCCTGCCCCCAACCTTGGCTTGTCTCCTGTGTGGAACCTTAGCTGCCAGTCCCTGACCTTGTCTCGTCTCCTGTGTTAAACCTTAGCTGGCAATCCCCAACCCAGGCCATTGCTTGTCTCCTGTCTTGAGCTTTAGCTGCCTGCCCCAACCTTGGCTAGTGTTGAGCCTTAGATGTTCATCCTGTCCTTGACTAGTCTCCTGTGTTGAGACTCAGCTGTCGGTCTCTGACATTGGCTCATCTTCTGTGTTGAACCTTAGCTGTCAGTACCCCGAACTTTGCTTGACTTCTGTGTTGAACCTCAACTTCCAGTCCTCAACCTTGGCTCAGCTTCTGAAATTTCAAAACCTTGGCTTGTCTCCAGAGTGGAACCTTAGCTGGCAGTCCCGGACCTTGGTTTGTCTTCTGTGTTGAACCATATCTGACAGCTGACAGTCCCCAACCTTGGCTTTGTCTCCTGTCTGGAACCTTAGCTGACATCCCCTGAATTTGACTTGTCTCCGGTTTTGAAGCCTAGCTGGCAGACTTTGACTTGCCTTCTTTGTAGGACCTAAGCTGCCAGCCCCAGGCTATTGCTTGTCTTCCATCTTAAGCTTTAGCTGCCTGTCACAACCTTGGCCAGTGTTGAGCTTTAGATGTTTATCCCGTCCTTGACTAGTCTCCTCTGTTGAACCTCAGCTGCCAGTCCTTGACCTTGGCTCATCTCCTGTGTCGAACCGTAGTTAGCATGCCCAGACCTCGGTTGTTCTCCCTCACACTAACACTTCTCCTGTAGTTGTCTCTTTTACAAGAGCCTCCTGATCTTCCTGGGTCATATTTTCCTATAAGCATTTTTTTTTATTCATAAGAATTTAAGAATGTAAGCTTAAGCCCTGTCCCTCCCTCACCACAGGTCCGCTTTAAACATCTTAGAGTTCTCCTCTAAGCTAATTACTGGCACTCTTGATGTCTGAAGCACAAAAAAATTGTTTTTGTGACAAGCAGGGGAAGGCTGCGCAGCAGGCTTGCTGTGACAGGAGCTTTTATGGTGAGAACTGATCCAGTATTTTAGCAGGAATAATGCATATTTTTGGGGATGTTTGCAATTCAGGCACAGTTGTGAGAGGGAGCTGATGGATCTTCCACATTTACAAAGAGTGTTTTATAGAGCAATTATTCTCCTCCACCCCAAAATAAACTTATCAGGGAAAAAACAGCAGCCAGCAATGGGAGGAAAGCAAAACTAGAGCGACAGCAAAACAATGCACTGCCACCATGAGTCACACATATCTGGAGGGAATAAGAGACTGTGCGCAATTGAATAAGTCAGTATTCCCAAAAGCCGCTGCTATGTCTCTATGGAGATGGAAGTTCTCAGTATCTCTATATAATCATGGGAGTGGTAGATGGAAATTAGAGAATTAAGCTCAAAGCATAGAGAAAATACCATTTTGTGAGTACTCACCTTTAAAACGGGTATTATGAGTGTGCCATACACTCCACTTCGGTCTTCATGACATGTGGGTAATCTCCAGTAGAGGGCGAACTTCTGCAGAGATGAATATGCAAAAAAAGAAAGCCCCTCCTGGTCCATATATATCTGGGACCTCCCACCAATTCCCCAGTGTATAAAAGCAGTAAAGGGACCAGGAAGAACCAATTATAACCTTAACAATCAAAACCAATGGTTCACCATATAAAAGCCCCAGAATACCTGAAAAAAAAGGGGTGGGGCGAAGTGGAGTGTATGGCACACTCATAATACCTGTTTTAAAGGTGAGTACTCACAAAATGGTATTATTCTAAGTGTGCCATACACTCCACTTCAGTCTTCATGACATCTGGGACATCCAATAGCAGTGTCCGTCATAAGTGGGAACCAGAAACAGTAAAGAATGTACCAACTCAAACCACTGCAGCTTGCAGAACCTTGCGGCCAAAAACAGCATCCGCTGAAGCCCGCACATCAACCTTGTAAAACTTGGAAAAAGTATGAACGGAAGACCAAGTAGCAGCCTTACAAACTTGTTCAACAGAAGCCTGGTGCTGAAAAGCCCAGGATGCTCCAACAGCACAAGTAGAATGCGCAGTGACCCTAAAAGGGGGAGTTCTCCCCTTAGCAGAATAGGCCCCAACAATGGCCTGACAAATCCATTTGGGAATGGTAGACTTGGCAGGCGCCAAAACCTTTCCTGGGCCCACAGGGCACCACGAAAAAAGCATCCATCTTCCGTAAGGAAGAAGTAGACACCAAATAGTACTTCACACAGCGAACAACATCCAAACTGTGCAGAACCCTCTCCTTGTCATTGTTAGGCTTAGGACACAAGGAAGGGAGAACAATGTCCTGATTGAGGTGGAAAGCAGACACCACCTTAGGAAGGAAATCCGGCTTAAAACGAAAAACCACCTTATCCTGGTGTCTCTCAAAGTAAAGGGCCTGAATCGACAGGGCCGCCAACTCAGAGACACGCCGAACAGAGGTAATAGCCTCCAAGAAAGCAACCTTCTGAGTGAGAACCGAAAGAGCAATATCCTGTAACGGCTCAAAAGGAGGACCCTGCAGAGCCGAAAGAACCAAATTCAAATCCCAAACAGGAACTACAGCCTTCCGAGGGGGCCGCAAATGCGCCACCCCTTGGAAAAAGGTCTTAACCAGCGGGAGTAAAGCAAATGACCTCTGGAAGAAAACCGACAGAGCAGAAACCTGTCCTTTCAAAGTACTAAGCTGGAACCCAAGATCCAGATTATGCTGAAGAAACTCCAAAATCCTGGGTATAGAAAAAACCCTGCAAGGCCCTAGCCTCACACCAATCAATATAGGACCTCCAAGTCCTATAATAAATGCCAGAAGAGGACCGCTTCCTAGCCCTAATTAGGGTCTGAACAACAGCCTCAGACAAACCTTCCTCTTTCAAGATGAAGGTTTCAGCAGCCAAGCCGTCAAAGTCAGCGTTTGTAAATTGGGGTAAAATAGATGACCCTGAGATAGCAGGTCCGGCAGCAAGGGAAGCCGGTACTGGTCTACGGCCATCCTTACAACTTCCGCGTACCCAACCCTTCTTGGCCACCTTGGAGCCACCAGAATGGCTGGTGCCCCTTCTAGAACCAGTTTGCGAACTACCTTGCCCAGCATGGAGACAGGTGGAAACAGGTACAGAAAACCCAGGTCCTTCCAAGCCAGTGAAAAGGCATCCACTGCCAGAGACAGAGGATCCTGAGAAAGAGACACAAAGGCCGGAAGTTTGGGATTGTGCCTCGAGGCAAAGAGATCCACCTCCGGAGTCCCCCACTTGCGGCAAAGATCCAGAAAAACCTTGGGGTTGAGAGACCACTCTCCGTGGCGAGAGGATCCCCTGCTCAGGGAATCCGCCTCCGTGTTCTCCACTCCCGGAATGTAGACTTCTGAAAGGCAAGGAACATTGCTCTCCGCCCAGTGCAGGATCAGAGAGACTTCCCTGAGGGCACTCCTGCTGCAAGTCCCTCCTTGGTGATTTATGTAAGCCACTGCCGTTCGGTTGTCTGAACGAACCTGAACCGGAAGACCCCGCAAATGTGGGGTCAGCCGAGCCAGAACCAGTCGAATGGCTCTGAGCTCCAATACATTGATGGGGGTGTGAGCCTCCTGGGGACCCCACACCCTGCTGAACTGATGACTCTTCCAATAACCTCCCCAGCCCGACAGGCTGGCATCCGTGGTAACCATCTCCCAACAAGGGACCAGAAAGGATCTGCCCTTCACCAGATTGCTCGAGTCCAGCCACCACCGAAAGGACTGCCGAACCCTGGGAGACATCCTGAAAGGTTGATCCAATGACTGTGGGCACCTGTCCCAATACGTCAATAGGTGAAGTTGAAGAGATCTCATGTGAAACTGTGCAAACGGCACCGCCTCGAAGGAGGATACCATCAAACCCACCAGTTTCATCCCCTGTCGGATAGAGGGACAAGGACTGGCCAGAAGAAGACGGATCAGGTCCTGAATCCCCTGCCCCTTGGTCTGGGGCAGAAACACTCTGGCCCGACTGGTATCCAGATTCATGCCCAGAAATGAAATCACACGAGACGGGGAGAGAGAGGACTTGGTGCGGTTGATCACCCACCCGAACCTCTCCAGGGTCGAAACCACCTGGTGGGTGTCCAGCTCCGTCTGATGAAGGGAAGAAGCTGATATCAACAGATTGTCCAGATAAGGCACAATGCGAATGCCCTGAGATCTGAGCAGAGCCATTATGCCCGCCAAAACCTTGGTAAAGACCCTCGGTGCCGAGGTCAGATCGAAGGGAAGAGCTACAAACTGATAATGTTGATCCTCCACCACAAATCAGAGGAATCTCTGATGTGCCTTAAAAATCGGAACATGCAGATACGCATCCTTGATGTCTATGGATGTCATAAAATCCCCTTGGCTAAGGGAATTGATAGCCGAGCACAGAGTCTCCATGCGGAACTTTTTGGCTCTGAGAAATCTGTTGAGAACCTTGAGATCTAGAATGGGTCTCACCGAACCCTCCTTTTTGGGAACCATGAAAAGGTTGGAGTAGAAATCCCTGCCTCTCTCCAACAGAGGCACCGGGCATATAACCCCCATGTCCAGAAGGTTTTTTACTGCTAACAGGAGCCCCTGTGCAGCCTGAGGGTCCGAGGGGACACGAGACCTTAAGAATCTTGGGGGCGGCCAGAACTCGAACTCCAGTTTGTACCCAGAGGAGACCACTTCCAAGATCCAATTGTCTGTGACCTCCCGGGCCCAGACCTGGAAGAAGAGCCGCAGCCGTCCCCCCACCCTTGCGGGTGAGGGCGCCCCTTCAGTGCTGAGCCGGTTTTACGGCAGGCTTGGGCTTGGAACCCCAGGCAGCCGCGGGACGTGCCTGACCTCTGCCTCTGTTCCAGGACGAGCCCCTGACGCCTGAGAAGGCCAAACCCCTAGTAGCTCTGGCCCCTCGAAAGGAAGGAGTGAATGAGCCCACCCCCCGAAAGGGGCAGCACTGTTTCCTCCGCTGAGGTAACTTACCTCCTTTAGCAACAGCATCCAATTTATCTCCAAACAGCCGCGAACCCAGGAAGGGAAGAGCTGTGAGCGACTTCTTGGCTCCAACGTCCGCTGTCCACTGGCGGAGCCAGACCAATCTGCGCATAGCCACCAGTAAGGCTGACGTCCTACTACACACGACAATAGAATCTTCCATCGCAGCCATGACAAAATCCATGAACAATTCGCATTTCTTAAGGATAGCGAACTCAGCGCCAGCTGGATCAAACTGAGCGTTATTCAGCCAGTCCCTGATAAGAGAGCTGGTAGCAAGCGACACCAGGGCAGATGCACTAACAGGCCGCAGGGCCGAGCCCACGTTGGCAAATGCGTGGCACGCCATCTGATCAAGGCGCTTATCCTCGCCATCCTTAAGGGAGGTGGCGTCAGGGGTGTTCAGCACAGAAGAGTTGGTCAAACCTAAAACAGGCGCGTCGACCTCGGGAGCAGCGCTTAACCGCCTCCACCGGAAAAGGATATTTCTTATCCCATCCCTGAGGCACACCAGGAAGCCGACTGGGCCTCTCCCATTCTCTAAGGATCAGCGCATCAAAATGACCCTGGGTAGGGAATTCCAGACGGGGCTTGCAGGCCCAAAAAAATTCCCCCTCCTTAAGAGGGGGCGCCGCAGGCGGTTCAATATCCAACACCTCCAATAAATGTGACAAAACAGTGGCCGTATCTACGGCATCCCCAGCGCCTGCCCGACATTGGAATTCCCAAACTGAACATAGTGTAAGCGGCCAAACAATCAGCAGTGACGGACAACGGATTTGAACGGCAAAAACAGCTTTTATTCAGCAAAGTTCAGTAGAAAGTCCAAAAGATTGCAGGATAAATGCAGTAAGCAAAAAGGGTTACTTCACCAACCAAATAGTCCTGGGCTGGGTACACCAGCAAGCTGATCAATTCCAGTCCACTTTACAGGGCGTATCAGCCCTCTGCTCAATGTCCAGTGCTATCTGTGACAGACTCTATGCCTTTGGATTTTAAAGGCACTGTTTTTGCATAGACCCATTACTTTCATTTTCTTAAGCATGTTACAGACTGCCATTGTGTTGATTGATTATGTCACAGACAATGGCATTGTTCTGATTGATTGTATTACAGAATGCTATTGTTATACTGATTGTGTTACCGGCAGAGTTGAGGGATTGTGTGCCCTGCTGCTATTGGTCCGTGTGTTTGTCATGCAGTCCTCCATCAGGTCCACGGGGGAGGTCCCCTTGCATGGAGCCTTGCATATAAAGCACAGTGTGGCACTAATAAAGTTCAGTTCATCTTCATCCTCAATACTGAGTTCTGTCTGTTATTGGGGGAAACGCTATATTACAATTCACTAGCCCTTGTAAGGGCTGTTCCTGGTTCCTCACGGATGACTCTGGAATTCCTGCAGCACCTCTCACCATTGGGAAAAGGACGTCTCTGGCGGGGAAGCCCTCCGGCGATAAAGGTTATCGCTACACTATCCTTCACCACGGTGCAGCTCAGCCTGGGCTCACTCCAACAGGCTGGTCATAGACAAAGGAAAGGCCGTGTGCTCTCCTCTTATACAGGCTTCTCCTGTAATCAGCGTGCACACTTGTGGAGGGCCTTAGTTAGGGAATTGGGGAAGTGACCTGGATCCTGAAAACCCGGCCCGGATTGTGCTTTATACAGCTAAGCAGGGGAGAAATAGACATTTTGATACAATTTACCACATATCCCCCCCCTCTTCTTCAGACCCACGGTCTGACAACCTTCAGCGGCCATACAGTGGGTTCGGGACACAGCGATTACATTCCCCGGTTTATGTTCCGCTTTAAAGTTCACTTTTTCAGCCAGGGGTACTATTCTCCGCACTCGGTCACCCTGATTACAGGCCCTCACCCTGGTCGGCCTATTACATATTGTGTTGGGGACCACACGTCTAACGGACTTAAAGGGGAGGGTTACCCGTTCTGCTGGGGGTACTCCATTGTTGGCAGAAGGGATACACCTTTCCCACAAGGGCCAGAACAAGGGGAAATCCCACCCAGCCACGACATCATAGCCCAGGCGTTTTACTACGCCAACCTCATGGGACAATGTTCCCGCGGGGGTCTCAAACTTACCCACTGCAACAGGGTAAGTCACGACATCCCCGTGGATGCAAAGCACGCTCAGCTTTTTCTTTGGTTTGCAACCACCATGCACCAGGTTGGCCCGGACCAAAGTTACCTGGCTACCTGAGTCCAATAATGCCTTTACTGGGCGACCATTCATCTTTAAAGACACAACCTGCGTTTCAGATTTTGACCGCTTACTGGCGGCACAACCGGGGTCTGCCAACAGGGATCTTCTGCGACCCGCGTCACATTCCATGGGTTCAGGGCCGAGGGGGCAATCCGCGGCTATATACCCCCACTCATGGCACCTCCAACACTGGGGACCCCGGAACCTTCTTGCCCGGGCGTCTTCCCTAGGGTTAGGGGGCCTCTGGGGGTCAGGGACAGTCTTTTGCTCTCTCACAGCGCTCCACACACCTCTCAGGGGAACTTGTTTACTCACTGGTCTGCCGGACTTGTCAGGGGCATCCCGAAGTTGGTCCTCAGTCGCGAAAAATCGTTCCACGACGTTAACTAGCTGCTCAGCAGTCTGTGGGTCGCCCTGTCCAGCCCATTGCTGTAGCTTCGGCGGCAGTGCCCGAACAAAATGGTCCACCACGACTTTTTCGATGATCTGCGCAGGGGTCAAACGCTCTGGCTCCAACCACTTTTGGACGAGATGAATTAGGTCATACATCTGCGATCGGGCAGGTTTATCAACAGAAAAAGTCCAGTTGTGTACTGGCCTTGCCCGAACCGCTGGCGTGACTCCCAGGCGAGCAAGGATCTCCATTTTTAGCTTGGCATAGTCCCGCACATCCTGCTCCCTGAGATCAAAATATGCTTTTTGCAGGAACGGTGCAATCACGTCAGCCCATTCTGTGACTGGCAGCTGCTCTCTCTCAGCCATGCGCTCAAACACAGTGAGGTAGGCCTCCACATCATCCTCATGGGTCAGCTTTTGTAAAACCCTCTGAACGGTTCTTCTCGCCCCCTCCGTCTCAACCGGGCTTCTCTCCGGTTGTGAAACTTTGGCACCAACAGTCTCTCTACATAGTACAACATAAATATACATAAATATACATTGGTGCAGACTCATGGCACCTAGCAATTGGCCACATACAGGAGTTTTAAAGTAACGCCTTCAAGGCCGAAGTTTCAATAACAAATAAAATAAACAGATATAGGGAGCAACCATTTGCATGTCAATAGGGTCACATACACACCCTCTCCTGCTTGGCCACATTTGCCACAGGCACAGGTGGAAAGCAGCCATACCTATGCCACATCCACGCCTGTAAGTCAGTGGCCCACCCAAACAATAACCCCCCAGTCCAAATGCAAGTCCAGTCCAATCTTTGCCATACAGTGGGGATGTAGAGGAAGGATGTGGAGCAGATACAGGTCAAATAGCTGTTAAAATGGGTGTTGCCCATAAAACCCTGGTGGTGGGCCTTGGAGGTGGTCCATAAAACCCTGATGGTGGGCCTTGGAGGTGGCCCATCATCTGGGCATGTGTGGCATTCATAATCTGCCACTGTTCCAACATGAGTCTATTGCTAGTTCGAACTTCCTCGAGCATGGCTGTGAAATTATTATTTAAGGTGGCCATGTGGCTGTTGCTCGTCCTAAATTCTGTCAACATGGTGGTGAATGTATTATTTAATGTATCTAATTGTGCAGTAAGCTGCTATGTGGTTGTTTGAGTCACCTGCCGAAATAAACGGCTGTCATGGTGCCACGCTGACTCAAGGATCGGCACGCACCTCCCTTGGGAAACTGGTCGACGTTGCTGACTACGTCTACCAATTCCCCGGTTTTGAGCACCTGCAGATGCTGGACCTCTAGGGCAAGCAAGAGCGCAGATGTGCAGCAGAGCTACCACTGGGGACTGTCGGCTCAGTCTCTGCATGCTGCCCACGATAGGCTGGCAGCATGCGTCCAGCTTCACTCACAGGATTTGGTGCAGTAGCATGTTGGGACAGTGGCAGATTAGGTTCCAGGGGGGTCAGTTCTGAAGGTCCCATCAAACTGGCATCCTCCTCCATCTCCTGAATTTCCTCCATCAGTGTGTGGGTCTGTTGGGACATGTGCAAAAAAAAGGTTCCGTTTGGTCCCTAAATATATGTTATATAATAGTTAGTATAATAGTATAATAGTTATGCAAATTAGTCATGTTCATTCACATGCATCAGCAGATTCATCAAAGTCCACTTATTGTATATATATGGTCCTGGCTCCTAGGCAGCACGGAAGTTGGCGGCTTGGTCAAACTGGATGAGGCTTCCACACTCGCTGAGGCTTGATGCTGGGCTGTATTTAAAATAAAAGGCACGTAAACACCCAAAAATCCATTGATGATCTGGATTACTACATATGCTTCAAAAAACACGTGGCCAAGCAGGAATGCCAACTCCCCCAACGGTCCAAGGTGACCTTCACTATGAATGTCATTATCTGTTATATGTATGCCTCACCCTGTACATACACATTGGTCACCTTAAATATTACAAACATGCATGTACTTCATGTTATGAGGCTTCACACATCCCTAATAGGGCCATTAGGGATCCACACTCAGCTTGCAAATAGCATTTGTCTTCAGAGTATGCTGGTGGGCACAACACACAAGTGGCCTAAAGACAAAGAAGGAAGTGTTGTATATGATTGAGTAGAATCACATAACAGGCAGTGCTTTGCTAATATAAAGACTTTAATAGTGACCATAAATACTGTCCAAGGTCGTGTATGGGCTGCACAATTTGAAAATGAACATTCCGCAGACATTAAACACCCTGCTAAAACTGTAACCCCCCATTACAAGCCACTCCCTAGGGGCATGTGTTCATATATGCCTGTGAGCCTCATTTTACACGTTTAAAACATTTCACATACACACTAACATTACTAACCTGCAGGAATGGTAGGGATATCCATGTCCCGTCAGCCAGAGAGGCCCTCTAATGCCACGGGATGTATCAACGCCAGCACCATCTCCTCAGCTCGAGTAAACTGTAATTTTGTGGGGAAGCCTCCACCAGTTTTTAAGCTGAAAAATATAGGTTTGAACATTTAGGAAATTGTGATCAATATAACAAGCAGACAAGTGCACAACTCAAATATGTACCTGTAATTGCGCCGTTTACTTTGTTTCTTCCGTGCTGCATACTTCAGGTCAGAAATTTTGCGCTGTATCTGCTCCACATCTTTAAGCTCCTCCCCCGCTGCATTGACCTGTCTGGTGAGCTCCTCCAAGATTTCTGTTTTTCGCAATTTGCTTGTAGATTTGGATTTTTCACCCATATAGCTCGTCATAATGGAGGGTGAGCCCACTTGCCAATGCAAGAGTTTGGGCCTCACCAAACCTGCCACTCAACTGTCCTCGCCGCAATGTCCGGCCTATTGCTTGCTGTTCGGGCTCATCTCTGTAAGTAGGCAATTCAGGGGACATTCTGGGCTGGTTCTGTTGTGTTGAAATGTGGGACACGTGGCTTGAGAACAAATGGACTGTACTTGCAAATGGACTGGGGGTCCTTGCCTGGGTGGCCACAGAACTTCCAGGCATGGATGTGGCATATGGATAGTTGGTTGCCACCTGTGCCCATGGCAAATGTGGCTGAGGAGGAGAGGGTGTGCTTGAGGGTGTGGTGCTTCTGGCCCTGTGCCCCTTTGTGCCCTTGCCACTTGTGGTTCGATGTCCCTGGGAGGTACTTGCACGTGGCTCAGGAGATGCAGAGCTGGCTGGGCCTTCTGGGCCTGTGGCTCTTGGTGGTTCCATGGCCATGGGTGCGTTTAACACGTGGCTCAGGAGATGCAGAGCAGGCTGGGCTGGGGCTTCTGGGCCTGTGGCTCTTGGCGGCCTTGCCACTAGTGGTTCCATGGCCATGGGTGCATTTAACACGTGGCTCAGGAGATGCAGAGCTGGCTGGTCTGGGGCTTCTGGGCTTGTGGCTCTTACTGGCCTTGCCAGTGGAGCATGCTTTCTGAAGGGATGTGCTAGGCCGGGGAGGAGGGGAGGGTGTTTTTTGGGGGCTGGAGCTTCTCACCCTCTTAGTGGCCTTTCTTGCGGGCGTACCTGCCTGCTTTGTTGTTGGCTTCTTCTTAGCCGCTCCCTCCTTGGCTTTGTTGGTTGGTTTGGGTTTAGCGGACTTGGTGGGTAATGTCGCCTTGGGTTGGCCACTGTGGTTGCGCGTTTCCCGCACCTTCGGAGTTGGTAGTTGGAACTGAGTGGTCGGACGTGAAGAAGGCTCTTCAGGCCGCTGTGGCCTTTTGCTGGTGGCCTCCTTGGCTGGTTTGGCCTTACAGAGTGCTTTTTTAGCTGGCTTGTTGAAACTCTCAAAGAGAATGAGCTGTGTGTCCAGGACCCTTTAAATACTAATGCCTGGGTATGACGCTTAAGCGTTCGCATACGCGTGTGTATGGCCGTTCGTCCGGCCGTGCGGAACCCAGAAACCGCTGGGGCATTACTTATCTGCCGCGGACAAGAAGAAAGATGGCGCCCACGATCTTCCTGCGCCAACAACAAGAGCTGATTATGCTCGTAAGTGTATTGTAAGGACAAGTGCGCACATGTGCGAACCAAGTCACTTCCATCTAGAAGGATAGTTTGAGGCTAGAAATGTGTCTGGGAATGTCATTTAGTCAACTGATCTAATTGCGACAGATATTTGTATGCAGTTTGATCTAACAACTATGTTTATTTTGTGCTTTTTAGACAATGCTTCAGCGCAGGTATGACTACCTGCCCAACTTGTTTGAGAAGAGGAACGTCGCCCTGGAGATCGTTTCCCGGATCCAGCAGGAGACGGACACCACCTTCACCCATACGCAGATCATGCAGCATTGGTCGGACCTGAAACGGCTCCACATGCCCCGGGTGCGGTGATTTTTCGGGCTCCATTTCCCAAGTAAGTACATAGCGATTGCATGCTAGATGTAAATAATACAGAAGGTAGGCCTTTATTTATACATGCTTTGCTTTTATAGTACCGAGTACCGAATCCGACGCACCCGGAGGCGCGCAGGCCAACCAGTGCTGCATGAATCTGCAGCAGAAAGTGAAGGTGCTGGATCTCCAGGGTGACGTTCCTACCCCTCCTCTGTAGCAGCCTCCGACCAGCCCCTGGACCTTTCTACAGAGGAGGGGCGTCACGGCGTGGGCAGGGAGTCGTACCAAGTGACGGAGCCATTAGCCTCTGGTATGTGACTCTTAATGTAACCGCACACACATACATGCTATTTAAACCAAAGCTGATTCCCTTAATCTCTTTTTCTAGATGATTTGGTAGCGGGTGAAGGATCTGGAGCAGGGACTGCAGCAGATCAGGCCCAGGAGGCAAATGTAGAAGGTGGGTGATGTCACACACACATTCAAATTGTCATTTGCTTAATGTTGACTCAGACATTAGAAGTGACCCTATTTGACATGTCTCTACAGCCTCAACTTCCCAGCAGTCTCAGGTCCCAGAACCGAGGGTGGTCCCCGAAGCAGACGTCGGCCACCAACAAAGTAAGTTGTAATGTCATTATTTTGAGTATGTGGGAATTGACATGATCACCAAGATACCTAAAGCCATAGTCAATGGCATTAGCATAATGACATATGCCCTCTTCCTTAGATTAATTCCTTAGCATAATGACATATGCCCTCTTCCTTAGATTAATTCCTTAGCATAATGACATATGACCTCTTCCTTAGATTAATTCCTTAGCATAATGACATATGCCCTCTTCCTTAGATTAATTCCTTAGCATAATTACATATGGCGTCATGGGTTAGCTTGCAACCTAATAAACATTCCATTCCCAGCTGATAAACATGTATTTGCCAACAAATAATGTTTTTTCTTTTTTATACAGGGACCACATGTGCCAGAGTGGCCGAAATGAGTGCAAGGGTCCTTGCGTTGGTGGCCCACATGCAGGAGCTGCGCGACTCGTTGGGGACCACAGATGAGGACTAATGTTCTCGGTCCTGCCATTGTTATGCATATAGTTCTGTATTTTTTTACCAAAAATGTATACATTTATAAATGTTATTTTTTATACAAACAAATTTTAAAAGTTGTAAATTTTAAGCAAAAAAAAAAAAATTAAAAAACAAAATAAGTGGCAACAAAAAACATGTTTCTGTGTCATTTCCTTTTCTAAATACATTACCACAAAATGAATGGCCAAGAAATATTTAGAGATGAAGATTCGCAGGACCACAAAGTAATTTGGGTACGTTTTAGGGGTGAGAAATGGAAGAAGAACATGATCGCGAAGTGATTTGGGTAAGTTTTAGGGGTGAGAAATGGAAGAAGAACATGACCGCGAAGTGATTTGGGTAAGTTTTAGGGGTGAGAAATTCAAGAATATGCTGACTGCGAAGTGATTTGGGTAAGTTTTATGGGTGAGAAATGGAAGAAGAACATGACCGTGAAGTGATTTGGGTAAGTTTTAGGGGTGAGAAATGCAAGAATATACTGACCGCGAAGTGATTTGGGTAAGTTTTAGGGGTGAGAAATGGAAGAAGAACATGACCGCAAAGTGATTTGGGTAAGTTTTAGGGGTGAGAAATGGAAGAAGAACATGACCGCGAAGTGATTTGGGTAAGTTTTAGGGGTGAGAAATGCAAGAATATACTGACCGCGAAGTGATTTGGGTAAGTTTAGGGGTGAAAAATGGAAGAAGAACATGACAGCGAAGTGATTTGGGTAAGTTTTAGGGGTGAGAAATGCAAGAATATACTGACCGCAAAGTCATTTGGGTAAGTTTTAGGGGTGGGAAATGCAAGAAGAATGAGAGCGCAAAGTGATTTAGCTAAGCATTGTAGCAAAATTTAGTGAACCAAATTTGTAGGAAAGCACTTTAATGAGTTAAGTTTGTAGTGTGCAGGCGTAAGGTCGTAGGGATTTTCGTCTGGACGATTATTTATTGTAAAAGGAAAACAGAATCTAACGGGAAACGTAAAGGATTCGTGGTAGGAGACGATGGAAAAAGGGCAAAAACGAAAGCAGGCGTTGTAACATGAGTAACATAAACGGAAAACAAAAGGTGGAGAACCGAACGGACGAAGACTTTGCAGAAGGCTTGCAATGCATGCATAGAATCACTCGTACACTCATACGAGAGCGGGACAATTAGAAAAAAAAAAAACGAAAAAACAAAAAGTCTTTTTTTTTCTCTCTGAATCAACCCTCATGTCCTGATCCAAGCATAGTGGCACATGTACCTAATGGTGCGGGAAATTGGACAAGCATGTAAATCTGGGAATGTCCCAGTAAAAAGGGACAATTGGGAGGAATGTCTAATAGACTCTATGCTGATGGAGGCTCCTCTTAATAGAAGAAGATTCATCTTGGGAGTCTGCAATAAAAAACAATACTAAGCTTCTTTAATTGGATGTTCAATATTCCAACCTCGTCTCCAGCAATGTTTGGCTTGTACATATTCTTTCCAGCGTAGCTTCATTGCCTGATATTTATTACAATAAAATGTCTTGATATGGAATTTAACAGGCAAAAGTGAATGTGTTTAAAGGAAGTCATGGCCGTTCCCTTCCGTGCCATCTATTATCTGCATTATCCAGCTAATTCAATTATTATACAGAGAAGAGAAAGAAGGTTTAATAACTTGGCTCCAATTAAAAGAAGAGAGACAGGAGCTGATGAATTCAGATGCACAGCCAGATAATAGAGATGGTGTCATATGGAGATGAGCACACTTTTTATTTCTACTTGGTTTCCTATTAAAGGAAATTTCCAGTTTTACACGAAGTAGTGCCTGTGGCTTGAGGTTATTAGATTGTCAGCTCTTCTAAGGGCCAGCAACAGCCTTTTTTTAATTGGGGTCAAAGGCAGCAATATATGCATGACAGATGATCTGATCCCACTGTGTTATTAACTTTAATGGCTTTCTCCAGACTAAGTGTAAACGCTTTATTTCCTTACCTTCATCCTGCTGTGCTGCTGCATAAAGCTGTTATTGCTAGTTTCTAGACTATTTTTTGATAGGCAAACCCCCAGCTTTTTTCCAGTATGCTCACTTTTTACTAGAGATAAACTGAAACCTGCTGTATGTGTGAGTCACACAATTCACTTTTTCTGTTTGTGTGTGTGTGTGTGTTTGTGGAGGGGGGGGGGGGGGTTGCTTCTTCATCAGCTATCAGCTTTTAGATTTCTTTTTAACTAGATACTTGGCTGATGGCATAGGAGTGCGCACATCAGCTGGAGAGAAACCAGGGATGCGGCCGCTCCCCGTTCTTTATGCCGGACTCTGTTGTCAGAGTTCTATGACATGCATAGTCATAGAGCACTGATTGGAAAAGAGCCTGCTCATGTGCGGTGGGATCGCCAGTGAGGTGAGTATACCGGCAAAACACAAATCGAGATGCCGAAAGGACATGTTCCATATTTATTTCAGACTAATTTCTTTACATTTCTCTTTTCTCAGATTTCAGACTAGGAGGGATCAAATGTGTTGGCGATAAGGTACTTAAAGTGGACCAAAAGTTTAAAAAGAACTTTAGGTCGGGGTGCGCTGGTGAGCAGCTGTCAATAGCGGACGTCTTCCAGACAGGCTCTTCACCACCCGGGTGCAGAGACCTACAAGACCGCCAAGCTAACCCCAAAAAAGCAGACTGCACTCTCACCTGAGCAGCTATGGGGCTTCTCTGAAGGGACCAGTAAGCAGGGAAAGGAGAGCGGAACGGGCTCTTTATCCGACAGCTGATCCTCCTGCCGCTGGTATGCTCCCTGACTGGGAGCGAATCCGGACGCCTGCGGGTAGGAAGCCACGATCGTTCGCCAAATCTTCAGATGCTCGACCTCCAGCAGCACAAGGTGAGAGCCGCACCAGATGCAATTCTCGGGTGGGAGAGGGGGCGTACAGGCCCGAGAGGCCTCAGCTCACATAACCAGCCCCCCTTGGACTCCCCCTTGCTTTTCCAGTGGTGTGGGGAGGAGAATCAGTGTGAAGGCCTGAGTCTTGTTGCCACGGCCAGCTCCAGTAGCCTGCAACCCCCAGTACATAGCCTGATGTCTACTCCACCATAGGAGGAGACCAGGAAAACAGGTCACGGAGGAGCAACCTCTGCATTAGGGGCCTCCCGGAGTCCATCACAGATTTAAGATCTACATGTACTGCCCTTTTTCAGAAGCTTCAACCATCTACTCCCATCAACAGGCTAGAATTCAATAGGATTCACCGCTCCATGGGATGGGCTTCCTAGAGAATATTTACTTTCTACCATACTAAAAAGTCCACCCTACAAGCCGCCAGAGAAAGATCAGATCTGGTATTTCACGGTTACCCATACCACGTCTTCTTGGACTTATGCTCAACCACTCTCCTTAAATGGTGCAACATGAAGCCACGTATAACAATCCTGAGTTCCTACAATATCCGGTACAAGTGAGGTTTTCCTTTCAAACTGTCATTCCAAAAGGGAGGCAAAACATAAGGTATATGTGCCTCTGAGGAAGGCCTGCAAAAGCTGGTGGATCTACACAGACACAACACTTTCAATACTACAAGGGTTGATTCAGAGAGACATAAAATGTTTTTCGTTTTTGATCTGTTTTTTTTCTGCTGGCGTATGTGTGTACGCGCGATTCTAAGCATGCATCGGAAGTCTTCTGTTAAGTGTTCGTCGCCACATACGCCAACGAGAATGTCATTTTTCTGCTTTCCTTTTTCGTTTACATTACTTAGGAAACAACGTAGGCCTCCGTTTTTTTCCTTTTTCCAACGTCGCCTCTAACAAAATATTTACGTTTCCCGTTAGATTCTGAATTCCGTTTTCTATAAATAAACGTCCAGACAGAAATCTGTCCAACTTACGCATGCGCACACCAAAATTAACTCATTCATGTCCCCGTCTCAACTATTCTCTCACTCACTTCTGCTACAATGCTTACCTCAATTCCCTCGCGCTTTGTATTTTCTTCATTATGCACACTTCATGCTTACCTCAATTCCTTCGCGGTTTCATTTTTCTACATTTTGCGCACTTAATGCTTACCTCAATTGCTTCGCGCTTTGTATTTTCTTCATTTTTCGCACTTAATGCTTACCTCAATTCCTTCGCACTTTGTATTTTCTTTATTTTGCGCACTTAATGCTTACCTCAATTCCTTCAAGGTTTCATTTTTCTACATTTTGCACACTTAATGCTTACCTCAATTCCTTCACGCTTTGCATTTTCTTCATTTTGCGCACTTAATGCTTACTTCAATTCCTTTGCGGTTTCATTTTTCTACATTTTGCACACTTAATGCTTACCTCAATTCCTTCGTGCTTTGTATTTTCTTCATTTTGCGCACTTAATGCTTACCTCAATTCCTTTGCGGTTTCATTTTTCTACATTTTGCGCACATAATGCTTACCTCAATTCCTTCGCGCTTTGTATTTTCTTCATTTTGTGCACTTAATGCTTACCTCAATTCCTTTGCGCTTTGCATTTTCTTCATTTTGCGCACTTAATGCTTACCTCAATTCCTTTGCGCTTTGTATTTTCTTCATTTTGCACACTTTTTTCTTCACGGTTTCATTTTTCTTCACTTTGCTCTATTTTGTTTTTATTTCTTCCAACGTTTTCCTGTAAGCAACCCTTAATGATTTTTTCTTTGACATAAAAGAAGACAGAAACAAATTTTTTTCTTTTGGTTTGTTTATTAAACAATGCAAATTTTTTATTGCACTTTTTAGAACTTTTGTTTTTGTAATTTTTTTATTTTTTTTTAACAATATATATTTTTTTCGTTTATACAAAAATATTTGTATGTAAAATATTTAACATTTTTTTAAATATTACAATTGTAAAAACTATTTACAAAGCCATGGCAGGCCCCAGAGAATTATTCTTCTTCTGTGGTCCCCCATCGAAGCTCTCAGATCCTGGATATCGCCCACGAGCCGAAACACAGTAGCTGTAAGTTGGGCTACTCTAGCCTGTGTGGTGTCTGGAAAAAAAAGAAAAGAAAATTATTGTTCTGCAAATACATGTTTCACAGCTGTGGATGTAATGATTATTAGTTTTTCATAGAAATCATGAGGCCATATGTCATTATGCTAATGAATTAATCAATGGATGAGGCCATGTGTCATTATGCTAATGAATTAATCAGTGGATGAGGCCATGTGTCATTATGCTAATGAATTAATCAGTGGATGAGGCCATGTGTCATTATGCTAATGAATTAATCAGTGGATGAGGCCATATGTCATTATGCTAATGAATTAATCAATGGATGAGGCCATATGTCATTATGCTAATGAATTAATCAATGGATGAGGCCATATGCCATTGTGCTAATGAATTAATCAATGGATGAGGCCACATGCCATTATGCTAATTACATTGGCTAGGGATTTAGGTTTATTGCTGATGATGTCATGTTCGACATACTCCAAATATTTAAATTACAACTTACTTGGCTGGTGGGCGACCTCAGCTTCGGGGACCACCCTACGCTCTGGGGCCTGCCACTGCTGGGAATGTGAGGCTGTAGAGACATTTAAAATAGTCTCACTTCTAATGTCTGATTGAACAGTAACCAAATGACACTTAGAATGTGTGTGTGACATCGCACACCTTCTCCACGTTCCTCCTGGGCTGGATCTGTTGCCGTCTCTGCTCTCGATCCTTCACCCGCTACATATTCATCTATAAAAAGTGTTTAAGGAAACCAGTTTTGTTTAAATAGCATGTACCTGTGTGTGGTAAAATCAGAGTCACATA
Organism: Gastrophryne carolinensis; assembly: GCA_027917425.1. Taxonomy (NCBI): domain Eukaryota; kingdom Metazoa; phylum Chordata; class Amphibia; order Anura; family Microhylidae; genus Gastrophryne; species Gastrophryne carolinensis. Next base: position 41,921,931 of record CM051238.1, read on the forward strand.
CCGGAGGGTATTGGCTGAGTCGTTACGGGACGACTTCCTGCCCATGGGGTAAGGCCCCTCCTTTGTAGAGAGGTCGAGTGGCTGGTCTGAGCCACCTAAAGAGGAGGGGTAGGAAGTTGGCCCTGGAGATGCACCACCTTCACTTGCTGGTGCAGAATCATCCCGCACTGGCCGGACTGCGCGCCTCCGGGTGGGTCGAATTCGATATTCAAATTCAGACACTAGAAAATAAAAGTATTTATAAATAAAGGTCTACCTTCTGTGTTTGTTACATCTAGCATGCAATCGGTATGTACTTACTTGGGAAATGTGTCGCAAAAAATCGCAGCACCTGGGGCCTGTGCCGTCACTTGAGGTCCAACCAATGATCTGCGTGAAAGTGAAGGTGGTGTCCGTGTCCTGGTCAGCTTCCTCTTCTCAAAGTTGTTGGGCAGGTAGTCGTACCTGTGCTCCATCATGGTCTAAAAAACAAAAAAATCTAAATAGTTGTTAGATCAAACAGCATACAAATCTCATTCACAATTAGATCAGTTAAGTAAATGACATTCCCCATCACATTTCTAGCCTTAACCTATCCTAGATGCAAGTGAGTTGGTTCGCACATGTGCGCACTAACTTCTGTTTGGCACGGAGTTTAAATCACTTTTAAAAACAACTGTTTCTTCCTGCGCTTCCTTAATGCATATGCATGTATTTAGATGTCAAATCAACGTCCTTACAATACACTTACGAGCATAATCAGATCTTGTTGTTGGCAGGTGAAGATCGTGGGCGCCATCTTTCTTCTTGTCCACAGCAGATAGGTAGTGCCCCAGCGGTTTTCTAGGATGCGCACGTCCGGATGCACGCATACGCGTAAGCATCATGCCCAGTCATTAGTATTTAAAGGGTAATGGACACACAGCTCATTCTCTTTGTGAATGTCATCATGGCACCAAAGAAAAGTCGAGCCAAACAACCACCAGCCACGGAGCGCAAGACAAAAAGACAGGAGCGGCATGAGGACACATCCTCCAGACCGAGCACTCGGTCCCACAAATCAAGTTCAAAGGTGCCGGAAACGCGGAGCAAACGTGGCCACAAGGCTAGAATGGCCACAACTCCTGGCCCATCCAAATCTTCCAGCACCAAGAAAAGTAAAGAAACTTCCTCCAGGAACAAGGCTCCCCAGCCAACCACATCCAAAGAGCAAGGGAGCACGACTTCCAAGGGGAAAAGGAAGCAGAGGGCGAGAAGCCCTAGCCCCCCAAGCACACCCTCTCCTGCTCGCCCACATTTTCCACCGGAACACATGGAAACCAGCGAGTCCTATGCCACATCCACAGCTGCAAGTTCTGTGGCCAGCCAGCCAATGACCCCCAGTCCTAATGCCAGCCCAGTCCATTCTTTTTCGAGCAACGTAACGGCCTATTCGTCGCCACACACTCAGGCATGAATGTCCCCTGAATTGTCAACAACCAGAGAAGAGCCAGAACAGCAACCATTAGGCAGAACATTGCGGCGAGGGCACTTGAGCGGACGCTTTGGTGAGGCACAAACACTCGTCTTGGCAAACCAATCTGGGAAGACCTCACCAGACAGGTGAATGCAGCGGGGGACGAGAGGAAAGATGTTGAGCAGATCCAGCGAAAAATAAGGAAGAAGGAAGAAGCAGAACAAACGGCGGAATCACAGGTACATAGTTGATGATTGCATTTTGCAAGGAGGATGCCAGTCAGATTCTACCTTCTGCAATGACCCCCCTGGAACCTAATCTGCCACTGCCCCAGCATCCTACTGCACCAAATCCTCTGCAGCAGAGTGAAGCTGCACGCATGCTGCCAGCCCATCGTGGCCAGCAGGCTGAGACTGAGCCTACAGTCCCCAGTGCTAGCTCTTCTGCAGAGGTTTTGCCTAGTACATCTGGTACTGTTGCTCGCCCTAGACCTCCAGCATCTGCAGGCGCTCAAACCCGGGGAATTGGAAGACGCAGTCAGCAATGTCGACCAGTTTCCCAGGGGAGGCGCCCTGGAGTCAGCATGGCGCCATGACAGCCGCTACTTTAGGGAGGTGACTCACAGAGCAGATTACTGCACAATTAGAGACCTTCAATATAACTTCACCACCATGCTGACAGAATTTAGGACGAGAAACAGCCAGATGGCAAAACAAATGGCCACCTTAAATACCAACTTAACCCCTATGCTAGATGAATTTCGCAATAGCAACAGACAGATGGCAGAACAAATGGGCACCTTAAATACCAACTTCACTCCCATGCTAGATGAATTTCGCACTAGCAACAGACAGATGCTGGAGCAGTGGCAGATTATGAATGCCACACATGCCCAGGTATTGGGCCAACTACAACAATATTAAGAATTTGCCCTGGATCTGCTCAACATCTTTCCTCTCCATCCCAACACTATTTACCTGTGTGGTGAGCGCAACCAAGATTTGGTGGTTTATGCCTTTGCTGGTTTATTTTGAAATTCGCCATAAATCTCATTATAGTGCTCAGATACCCCACTAGCCAATGTCTGAGTTTAAGCCTCAGTCTGCTCAAGCTCCCACGCAGCAGACTTGTGCCTAAGGAAATGCTGGCTGACTCATCCTGTTTGTTGGCAATATTGGGGGACATTCTTGGCTGAAGAACATCAACATTTGGCCATGGAAAAGATTGGACTGGACTGGCATGGGGGCTGGCTGTCATAGGCTGGAAAAATAACTTGCAGCCCTAGAGTTTGGAGATGACTCTGGCCTTGCAACATTGCACTGATGAAATGTGGCACAAGCAGGAGAGGGTGTGTATGTGGCCCTATGTATTCCTGCCCGACTATTCCCCTTCAAAGTCGTGCTCCCTATGGATCTTGATGTTGGTGGGCAGGTAAACTTCGGCCTGGAGTAAGTTAGCTTAGAACTCCTGGATGTGGACAATTGTTATGGGCCAGGAGTCTGGCCTAATGTATACTTATGTTTGAAAATGGATGTCCATGGAGTCTGCGAGTGCCCTTCCAAAAAATGTAACATATTTCCTGTAAATGTATGGAATGTGACTTTAGCTGTTCTTGCTAAATGTTTGCATTTATGTTTGTGTGCTTTTTACATTAATGTCAACTCAAATCAGGTGTAAATTGTTTTGTAATTAAGTCATTACAAAATTATTAAACCAAAAAAAAAGGCCTTCACATAGCCAACAAATATACAAATAAAAAAAGAAAAAGAAGTCTCAATAACATGGACACGGACAGATTGGCCAGAGGTACTCGGGGTGCCATCATAAATTTCATCAGGCTCCTGCCTGGGTGGAGAGGGGGGCATATCCACATAACGGGGGACATGCTGCCTCAGGGCAAAATTATGGAGCATGCAGCATGCTAAAATGATTTTTATAACCTTGTTGGGGTCATACTGCAGTGGCACCTCTGTATGGTCCAAACACCGAAACCTCGACTTCAACAGGCCGAAGGCCCTTTCCACTACTGCCCAGGTCTTGTGGTGGGCCCGATTATAGGACTCCTGGGCCGCATTCTGCGGGTGAAGAACGAGCGTCAGGAGCCACGGCATCAGCGGATATCCAGAATCCCCTGAAAGAATAACAAATATTAAATACTAACATTAATTACACATTCTAAGCAACATTATTGTTTAACATGCCATCAAGGGCTAAAAACAGCCATAGGTTAAGACATGGGTCATCAACTATATTCTAAGGCATACAGTGAAAAGGGAATGATGGAATTTGAACAAACTTACCCAGGAGCCATCCACCAGATAATTCGCCAGACTCAAACCGAGTATATAAGCCTGAGCTCCTCAATATATATGCATCATGGGAGGACCCTGGATACCCTGCAAGGACACTGAGGAATAGCATGTCTGGACCAACCACTGCTTGTATGTTCAGCGAGTGGCCCATCTTGCGGTTCCTGAAACCCAAAAATGTAAATTTACACAAAGCCAAGGTATCCACCAAAAACCCTAACTAAAAAAACAAAGATTCTAGTTTAACAATCCCAAACTAAATAACAAAAGACATAAGTCTAAATAAATATCAAAATAATATGGATGTGTTTGAAAAAAAAGTGAACATGCTAAGGACTAATTAAGGTCAGCATTCAAATGCTTTTATAATTCCTACATGATAAGTATTGATTAAGGTCGGCATTCTAAACTGTTTCAAAGGGATACTTGAGAAGGAGGGATTAAGGTATGCATTCTAAACTGGTTCAAAGGGATACTTGAGAAGGAGGGATTACTAGATAGTTAAAATTAAGTTTGGCTAAACAATATAAAAAAATGACATAATTAACTTACCTATAGATGTACTCATTGGCTGCGGGTGGGACCAAGGCAACGTGGGTGCAATCGATCGCACCCATGACGTTGGGCATGTCGGCGATATTATAAAATCCCAACTTAATCTTGTTTCAGGCTACCATAACATCTGGAAAGGAAATATATTTGGGACAAAGGGTAGCCATGCCCTCCTGAAACTTGGATAGCGCGCGGCTTAGCGTAGGCTGGGACATCCTCACGGAGAGGGCACCCAGGCTCTGAAACGAGCCGTTCGCCAAAAATTGCAGGCAGCCAAGCATCTTGGTCATACCTGAAATTGCTTGCCCCTTCCTCGTGGTGCGGGCTAACTATGGCCGCAGCTCGCTATACAATTTATGAAGGGAAAAGCGATTGAGTTGGGTCAGCTCGAACAGCTCAACGTCATTCATGCGATCGATTTTCATGCGTCTCCGGTGCAATCTGGCCTCGGCCATGCTGATACATGTTATGCCATTGAGCTGAAGGCGCTCATATACCTCCACATAGCCGCAAAACATTTTCAACAGGAATGCCGAGTCCAAAATGGTTCCGTAAGCGGAGCAGAAATGAAACCGTTATATAGGGCGGAGGTCCATCGGCAATCAGGTCTCAGAATCAGACCCAAGCCCATACCAATAACGTAACTTATCAGACATAACGCAAAATATCCGATTTCGATCTGTCCATCGAATGCGCATATACGCGTTAACGTAAATGCATTTACCCATGAAAACAGTAACATAAAAACCAAAAAACATGGCAAAAATTCGCAAATAATACACAGACACATGCAAAAGTGCATGCATGTGTGTCTCTGAATCAACCCTATTGTGTACTTACAGGAAACAAGATTTTCAACACACTGCAGTCCCAGATTTTTAAAGTGGACCAAAACCCAGGATTTTGACTATCCTGGGTTTTGGTCCACTTCCCTGGGGCACCCTGATCGGGGGTGCCCCACTGTGTGAAACCCCCCCGATTGCCGCAGCCAACTCACCTCACCGCAGTCCCACGTCGCATGCGCGGCCGCTCCTCCAATCAGTGCGCTCGGAGCTGCTGAGCTATAGGCGTCTAAGCGACGTCTAAGCTCAGCGGCTCTGAGCACGCTGGTGCTGATTTTGGATGCCCCGTGGGTAGGGAATGGAACGGCCCGTTATAGATTCCCGGGCCGATCGAGCTGGGTTTTGGTCCACTTTAAGAGGTTAATATCCCCATTTCTTTGTTGCAAGGTCCAGGGAAAGGAAAATAGGGGTAGTTGTGGCCTTTAAAAAGAACCTCCCATTTGTTGTTCAAAAGGAGATCCTGGACCTCACTGGGCATCATGTCCTGGTACAGGGTACTCTTTTTGACAAAGACATTAATATAGTGTCATGTTACGCCCCTCTTTTCAGATTTCAAATTTCCTAGGCACCTTCTAGGGGTGGTAAAGGCACACAGCAAAGGAATCCTTATAATGGCGGGTGACTCAAACCTAGTCATCAACCCAAAGATAGACAAGATGCAGCCACCTGTGGGTGGGAAAAGTAGAGACATGGACAGTAGTCAGCCTTAGAGCTTTAAAGAACTGTTGGACCTGAGTGACTTATGTGACATTTGGTGTGAATGCCAGCCCCATACAAAAGATGTCACATTTTACTCAAATCCACATGGAACTTTCTGTAGGATTGATCATATTTTTATGCCACAAGTCTACCTTCCAATAGTCCAGTGATGCTCTCCCTGAGGTTCTTAATCGTTAACAGACCCTCATCTACCTGGCACCTTAACGAATCCCTTCTAACATAAGACACCTTTTACCTCAACCACAATTCTCATTGATTACTTCTACTTAAACCAGGGATCTGTTGAATCATCAATTATTGTGAGAGGCCCATAAGGCGGTGCTTCAGGGCAATATAATTCAAATTGCATCTAACAAGAAGAAAAACAGAGCCGCCCAGGTCATGATGCTGACTTCCAAATTTAAGGCAGCTGAGCGTACCTGGAAAAAAACCCTCATCAGCCAACATAAAAATAATGAATGATTACAGAATGGATATTCATTACTGAATCTTCTCTTACATACAGTAACCAGGTGGAAAAACAAATCCGCTGGTCAAAACAAAAAATGTATGCTAGAGGAAACAAGTCAGACACCATGCTGGCTAAAAGATTGAACTCTGACCACCTCAAACACTGCCCACTACAATCGAGATTGCAAAAAATTAGTAATAACGCCAACCCCCAAAAGACTGTCTTGGCCTTTCAGTCCTTCTTAACAAAACTCTATTCTTCCCCTAAAAGTCTGATCCAAAATGAGGTAGAGAACGTCTTATATTATATCAGCTTGCCCTCTCCTACACAAGCTCAAATTGATCGTGTGGAGGACCCCATCTCACTCTGGAGAGGTGGAGAAAGCAATAAAAACACCAAAACTAGCCAAGACCCCAGGGCCTGATGGCTATACAGGATTATATTATAAGAAAAAAAGTACCGACCGCACATTTAGTTAACCTTTTTAAAGCTATCCATTTAGGATCATTGCTGAACACCACTTACCTTATGGTAGATATTTGCATGGTTCCTAAACCGGACAAAGACAGTCTCATCATAACTAATAATAGGCCCATCTCCTTGCTTAACCAGGATATCTAACTCCTGGCAAAGATACTGGCCACCAGATTGAACGGCTTTCTGGGCAAGTTGATTTAAAAAAGATCAGACAGGTTTTGTTCCAGCTCAACAAGCCAAAGACAATGTCAGGCGTGTGGCTCATTTAATACATCATGTACGCCAAGGGGGTGTCCCGGCTTTCCTGCTCTTGCTGGCCATATTCAAAGTCTTTGATGCATTGTCCTGGGAATACTTTTTTGACGTCCTTACTTACATCCGACTTATTCGCCGACCTAAAGCAGTTTGCCAGTATTTCTGGCTCGAAAAATGACAGCAAATCTGTAGCATTGAATCTCACACTGCAAGGGGATACGGAATCAGCTGTCTGGTTTAAGTCCCTTAAAATATCTTGGTATTCATCTTGCACCATCGCGCATGAAGATCTGATTTGGCTTCCTCAAACCAACTTTTATTAGTAACCAATGAGGGCATGCTGCTTTTTAATCTTTTTTTGTATGCGACAATGGTCAGAGTGACCTAGTACTGCGTTTGATATGGATTTGTAGGCTGCTTTAATCACAGTGGTCAAGGAAATTCCTACCATTTAATATGTGTTGGAGGAGATTTAGCATTTCTTGATTTAGATTTGCCTGGTTGAAATCACCCATAATAATGATAAAGGTCAGGGGGAATTTCCTTTCCCAGTCTGTAACGCAATCAGCTAGACTGTCAAGAGCAAATTTTACCAGAATTAAACACCAATCAGTATAAATGAGGAAAATTCCCTAGGAGCATAAAAGGGTCTAGAGCTGAACATAATTACTAAGAATTCTAATGTCTCTGCACCAATTGTAGTTCATGTAGAAACAGATGCCCCCTCCCCCTTGCAGCTTTACATGAAGGCTTACAGTCCCTGTCTGCTCTAATGATATTGAACCCCTGTAGCTCCAAGACTGTGTCTGGAATGTGATCGTTGAGCCAGGTTTCCATAAAGCAAAGCACCGCTGAGTGGAAAACTCAGGATGGCTGTTGCACATTAGCTGGAGTTCTTCCATTCCATTTGGAATAGAGCACACGTTGGCAAGGTGCACAGAGCAGAATGAAGACCCCTCTTTGTGAGGGGTGATTGCGCTTTGTAAATGTTTTTCAAAATGTAAACTGCTAATGGGATTCCTGTGGACGTGGCTACTGGGGGTATTTGCACTTGGTTTGTGTTATTTTATTTTCCATTGTTTGGCATAGCCAATCCAGTCTGTGGTCCAGTCTACACCCTCTAAACATGGTACAGATTCATCTGGCATGCATAAAATGCAGCCTACCCCCTCCCACCATGCTGATGGTGCATCTGGCATGTGTCCAGATCTTACTCTCTTCATGTCCCATGGTGCTACAACATATCTGCCAACACTACCACCTTACCATGGCCCAGGCTCCAGAACACACACAACTCTGGACCCTTACCAAGGCCCTTTAACATTGTACAACCCTCGCTATCCATAAAGGGCCCAGCATTTCTCAGAGCAGCACCAGACTTACCACCTTCAATAGCAGGTCCACAAACCACTGATGAGGCACATTATTGCTCAGACAGTGAAGCACTCGCTGTAACCATTGTAAATAGCACATTGAAGCCAGCAAATAATCTTTGCAAAACATTGCAAGTTAATCGATATTAAACATTTCACAAAATAGGTGTTGATCCTGTGCACATTAACAGCACTAAAGGAGAGAAATTTTACCTTTCTCCTCGTTGTGATTGTTTGCCCCAGTCACTTTCCCTGGGTATCCGGCCACTGACGGCGAATCAAATCTCTAATTTTCTCCCATGAGAAATGGGTGTTGTTTAAACAGTTTAAAAATACTTGTACTCAAAATTCACTTTTCCAGATTTGCACTCAACATTATTGCATTTCTTTGTTGATGCCCACTGATAGGGTTTACAGCTTTGTAGTAGTTTTGCACCACAGGAAATGGACCTTTTTCCTCTGTGTTATGATTATTTTCAAGATTGATTCCAGAGCAATCAACATTGCATTTGCTTTTAAGAACCGCTAGAAAAAATACCGTTTTGTGAGTACTCACCTTTAAAACGGGTATTATGAGTGTGCCATACACTCCACTTCGATCTTCATGCCATGTGGGTAATCTCCAGTAGAGGGCGAACTTCTGCAGAGATGAATATGCAAAAAAGAAAGCCCCTCCCGGTCCATATATACCTGGGACCTCCCACCAATTTCCCAGTGTAAAAAAGCAGTAAGGGGACCAGGAAGAACCAATTATAACCTTAACAATCAAAACCAATGGTTCACCATGTAAAAGCCCCAGAATACCTGAAAAAAAGGGGTGGGGCGAAGTGGAGTGTATGGCACACTCATAATACCCATTTTAAAGGTGAGTACTCACAAAATGGTATTATTCTAAGTGTGCCATACACTCCACTTCGCCCCGTCATCTTCATGACATGTGGGACATCCAATAGCAGTGTCCGTCATGGGTGGGAACCAGAAACAGTAAAGAATGTACCAACTCAAACCACTGCAGCTTGCAGAACCTTGCGGCCAAAAACAGCATCCGCTGAAGCCCGCACATCAACCTTGTAAGACTTGGAAAAAGTATGACCGGAAGACCAAGTAGCAGCCTTACAAACTTGTTCAACAGAAGCCTGGTGCTGAAAAGCCCGGGATGCACCAACCGCACGAGTAGAGTGCGCAGTGACCCTAAAAGGAGGAGTCCTCCCCTTAGCAGAATAGGCCCCAACAATGGCCTGACGAATCCATTTGCTAATCGTAGACTTAGTAGGCGCCCAACCTTTCCTGGGCCCGCAGGGCACCACGAAAAAAGCGTCCGTCTTGCGGAAGGAAGAAGTAGTCACCAAATAGTACTTTACACAGCGAACAACATCCAAATTGTGCAGAACCCTTGTCATTGTTAGGCTTAGGACACAAGGAAGGGAGAACAATATCCTGATTGAGGTGGAAAGCAGACACCACCTTAGGAAGGAAATCCGGCTTAAAACAAAAAAACACCTTATCCTGGTGTCTCTCAAAGTAAGGGGCCTGAATCGACAGAGCCGACCAACTCAGAGACACGCTGAACAGAGGTAATAGCCACCAAGAAAGCAACCTTCTGAGTGAGAACCGAAAGAGCAATATCCTGTAGCGGCTCAAAAGGAGGACCCTGCAGAGCCGAAAGAACCAAATTCAAATCCCAAACAGGAACCACAGCCTTCCGAGAGGGACGCACATGCGCGACCCCTTGGAAAAAGGTCTTAACCAGCGGGTGTAAGGCAAAAGACCTCTGGAAGAAAACCGACAGAGCAGAAACCTGTCCTTTCAAAATACTAAGCTGGAACCCAAGATCCAGATTATGCTGAAGAAACTCCAAAATCCTGGGTATCGAAAACACGCTGCAAGGCAAGGCCCTAGCCTCACACCAATCAATATAGGACCTCCAAGTCCTATAGTAAATGCTAGAAGAGGACCGCTTCCTAGCCCTAATCAAGGTCTGAACAACAGCCTCAGACAAACCTTCCTCTTTCAAAATGAAGGTTTCAGCAGCCAAGCCGTCAAAGCCAGCGTTTGTAAATTGGGGTAAAGTAGATGACCCTGAGATGGCAGATCCGGCAACAAGGGAAGCCGGTACTGATCTACGGCCATCCTTACCACGTCTGCATACCAAACCCTTCTTGGCCACCGTGGAGCCACCAGAATCGCTGGTGCCCCTTCTAGAACCAGTTTGCGAACTACCTTGCCCAGCATGGAGACGGCGGAAACAGGTACAGAAAACCCAGCTCCTTCCAAGCAAGGGACAAGGCATCCAGTGCCAGAGATAGAGGATCCTGAGAAAGAGACACAAAGGCCGGAAGTTTGTGATTGTGCCTCGAGGAGATCCACCTCCGGAGTCCCCCACTTGCAGCAAAGATCCAGAAAATCCTCGGGGTTGAGAGACCACTCTCCTTGGCGAGAGGATCCCCTGCCTCCGTGTTCTCCACTCCTGGAATGTAGAATGCCAAAATGCAAGGAACATTGCTCTCCACCCAGTGCAGGATCAGAGAGACTTCCCTGAGGGCACTCCTGCTGCGAGTCCCTCCTTGGTGACTGATGTAAGCTACCGCCGTTCAGTTGTCTGAACGACCCTGAACTGGTAGACCCTGTAAATGTGAGGTCAGCCGAGCCAGTCGGATGGCTCTGAGCTCCAAAGACATTGATGGGGGTGTGAGCCTCCTGAAGACCCCACACCCCGCTGAACTGATGACTTTTCCAATAACCTCCCCAGCTTGACAGGCTGGCATCCGTGGTAACCGTCTCCCAACAAGGGACCAGAAAGGATCTGCCCTTCAACAGGTTGCTCAATTCCAGCCACCACCGAAAGGACTGCCGAACCCTGGGAGACATCCTGAAAGGTTGATCCAATGACTGCGGACACCTGTCCCAATGCGTGAATAGGTGAAGTTGAAGAGATCTCATGTGAAACTGTGCAAACGGTACCGCCTCGAAGGTGGATACCATCAAGCCCACCAGTTTCATCCCCTGTCAGATAGAGGGACAAGGATTGGCCAGAAGAAGGCGGATCAGACCCTGAATCCCCTGCACCTTGGTCTGGGGCACAAACACTCTGGCCAGAATGGTATCCAGATTCATGCCCAGAAATGAAATCACACGAGACAGAGAGAGAGAAGACTTGGGGCGGTTGATCACCCACCCGAACCTCTCCAGGGTCGACACCACCTGGTGGGTGTCCAGTCCGCCTGACGGAGGGAAGAAGCTGAGATCAACAGGTCGTCCAGATAAGGCACAATACGAATGCCCTGAGCTCTGAGCAGAGCCATTATTCCCGCCAAGACCTTGGTGAAGACCCTCGGCGCAGAGGTTAGTCCGAAGGGAAGAGCTACAAACGGAAAATGTTGATCCTCCACCGCAAACCGGAGGAATCTCTGATGTGCCTGAAAAATCGGAACATGCAGATACGTATCCTTGATGTCTATGAATGTCATAAAATCCCCTTGGCTAAGGGAATTGATAGCCGAGCGCAGTCTCCATGCGGAACTTTTTGGCTCTGATAAACCTGCTGAGAACCTTGAGATCTAGAATGGGTCTCACTAAAAACCTCCTTTTGGGAACCGTGAAAAGGTTGGAGTAGTAACCCCTGCCTCTCTCCGACGGAGGCACCGGGCATATAACCCCCATGTCCAGAAGGATTTTCACTGCTAACAGGAGCCCCTGTGCAGCCTGAGTGTCCGAGGGCACCCGAGACCTTAAGAATCTTGGGGGCGGCCAGTACTCGAACTCCAGTTTGTACCCGGATGAGACCACTTCCAAGATCCAATTGTCTGTGACCTCCTGGGCCCAGATCTGGAAGAAGAGCCGCAGCCGTCCCCCCACCCTTGAGGGTGAGGGCGCCCCTTCATTGCTGAGCCGGCAGGCTTGGGCTTGGAACCCCAGGCAGCCGCGGGACGTGCCCGACCTCTGCGCCTGTTCCAGGACGAGCCCCTGACACCCGAGAAGGCCAAACCCCTAGCTGCTCTGGCCCCTCGAAAGGAAGGAGTGAACGAGCCAGCCCCCCGAAAGGGGCGGCGCTGTTTCCTCCACTGAGGTAACTTACCTCCTTTAGCAACAGCATCCAATTTATCTCCAAACAGCCGCGTATCCAAGAAGGGAAGAGCTGTGAGCGACTTCTTGGCCCCAACGTCCGCCGTCCACTGGCGGAGCCAGACTGATCTGCGCATAGCCACCAGTAAGGCTGAAGTCCTACTACACATGACAATAGAATCTTCCATAGCAGCCGTGACAAAATCCATGAACAATTCACATCTCTTAAGGGTAGCGAACTCAGCGCAAGCTGGATCAAACTGAGCGTTATTCAGCCAGTCCCTGATAAGAGACCTGGTAGCAAGCGACACCAGGGCAGATGCACAAACAGGACGCAGAGCCGAGCCCATGCTGGCAAATGCGTGGCACGCCATCTGATCAAGGCGCTTATCCTCGCCATCCTTAAGGGAAGTGGCGTCAGGGGTGTTCAACACAGAAGAGTTGGTCAAACCTAAAACTGGCACGTCGACCTCGGGAGGAGAAGACCAGCGCTTAACCGCCTCCACCGGGAAAGGATACTTCTTATCCCATCCCTGAGGAATACCAGGACGCCGGCTGGGCCTCTCCCATTCTCTAAGGATCAGTGCATCAAAGTGACCCTGGGTAGGGAATTCCAGACGGGGCTTGCGGACCCCAAAAAATTCCCCCTTCTTGAGAGGGGGCGCCTCAGGCGGTTCAATATCCAACACCTCCAATAGATGTGACAAAACAGTGGCCGTATCTACGGCATCCCCCAGCGCCTGCCCGACATCGGCATCCCCAGACTGAACATAGTCATAGTCATAGTCATATGAATGACATATGAATGACAACGACAAATCAACGGAATCGTCGTCAACATCCCACAAGGGCTGGGCCGACAACAAATGTCTCTTTTTAGCCTGGGCCTTCTTGCCCACCGTGCTAGCAATCAATTTCTCGATGCTGGCCAACCTAGCCCAAACATCAGAGTGCGACAGAGGGGAAGGCGATGAAGCTGGAGGAGCCGACCCAGAAGGCTGGGTACCAGACTGCCGTGTTATGGCCTTTTGTGCGCATGGTATACAGATCAGCACATTCTCCCCCGTAAGGGATACCCCACACCCCACACATGGCCCGGATTGTCCCAGAGAGAGCCCGAGCCCAGTATCCTGCAGAGCCTCCATATGGTGATTTTTGTGGTCAGTCGCAAGACCGCAGGGAATTTACGCCTAAGCCACCCGGGATGCCCCTTAAAAGTCCCGGTGGGAGGATTTGAGGTGATCAGTTTTACACTAGAGACCCCAGGACCAGGAGGAACCCCTTAATATGCACAAATACAATGCAATCTGTAACACACAAACAGGCAACGTAAGTGCAATCCCCTACATATATAAGGCAATAACACATACATAATTGTATATATATATATAAATATATATATATATATATATCTATATCGCAGCTCCAGACATGCGTAACCAAAAACAATTATACACACACACATGCCCGCAAATCAGTGGGGGCACCCCTCTAGAGAGGGGCCCCCACATAAGCTAAGGAAGTGGCCATCCGGCCCTTATCACCAGGAGCGCAGCTCAGCAACAGCATCCAAAATGGCCCCCAAGAAGTGCCTCATGCAGAAAGACAGGAAGAGAAGGGAGAGGGCGGACCAGCGCAGAACGCGCGCCCACCAGGCCACGCCCCCCTCCCAGTAATGCGGATCCCAAGGAGAGAGCCACAGAATCGCGCCAAAGAAGGGGGCGGGACTACCGCGGCCATGCCGAGAGCCCGGCCCCACCCCCTCCCTGAACACAGCCTGAGGGGGAGAAGCTCCCCCAGGCTAAATCAAAGCACCAGATATGGTCCCAGAAGTGAAAAATATCCTGTCAGTCACACACACACACACACACACACAGTGAAACTCACACACACACACACAGGGGAATAGGAGAACGAAACCGAATTAACGGCCAGGCAACCCCCCCCTGGAGGGGAGTAAGGGACCCAGAAGGGGGGGAACCCTGCCAGAATCCGGCCATAAGCATAGAGGGACGGGGCATCCCACACCAGGATCACCAAAACCTGGATAACCGCCTACCCCATAGTGAGGTCTCACGGTGGAGCAGTGCTCCTTCCGCACCCATAGGGTGCTGCCCACCTTCACCAGGACCCGCAGCCTAAGCTGGGAGACTCAAATAGGGGCAATTTAGAAAGGGTCCTGGCAGCAATAGGGACAATAAACGGCCGGGCGTGGGCCCGGCTTACCTGTAAGTAAAAAAGTCTTCATCTTCTGTCTTGTCGCCTTCCCTGCAGAGAAGGAACTGGGAAATTAGTGGGAGGTCCCAGGTATATATGGACCGGGAGGGGCTTTCTTTTTTGCATATTCATCTCTGCAGAAGTTCGCCCTCTACTGGAGATTACCCACATGTCATGAAGATCGAAGTGGAGTGTATGGCACACTTAGAATATGTGATCGATCCGCAACCTCTGTGGCGTGGACACAGCCTAACACCCATCCTGCCGTTATCCACAATGCTGCAACCACAATTTGCATGTCCCCACATCTGTAGACAACCAGTCAGGTTGGTGGGTGTGCGCATTTGAACCTGGCATTGGTTTACGCTGGTCACACGGGGCAAAAGAGTCAGTAATTTGTCCTGGTGTCGGGGTTCCTATTGCATGATGGGCTTATCAAAATGGCCCGGGGATGACTTATGGCTTGTCATTAAGCTGTTTCCCACCCAAAAAAATAGGGTCCCCCCCATCCCCCAAAATACCCTCAGGGGAATGCTCTCGGCCCTGGAGTAGTTTGGCCACTGGAGCCAGGTTACATAGCCAGGTTTTGGTCCTCTTACAAGTGGACCAAAACCCAACGCGATCGATTCTCTCCACCCCGGGGCAATCAAAATCGGGATGCAACGCTGTGTGAAACCCCCCAGGTCGCCCCATACACTTACCATGTTTTCCGGTCCAACGGCGCATGCGCGAGCCCTGACCACATCCGTAGCAGGGCACTTGCCCATGCCAGGCATTTGTAAATGACCGGCGCGGGCACGCTCCCCTAAGGCCGCTGGCCTTAGACGAATGCTTAGAAGACGTGACGTCAGCAGCTGCAAGCACGAGGATTGGACGAGCGGCAACCACCGGACCATAGGACAGGAAAGAGGTTAGTTTTTTTCACGCAGCAGGACGGGGGAAAGGACCAAAACCCAGGATAGTCAAAATCCTGGGTTTTGGTCCACTTTAAGCCTTTGCCTGAAATGTTGGATGAATGTAAATATTTAGCTGGGTATTACGCTATAATAGCTATAGTAATATAACTTCCCATTTAGTGACGATTGATTACTCTTATAGCAAACGCACTATACCAAAACTGTCAGATGTAGTGCATTTCCCTAGAGTTTCCCTATACAATCTCCTATTTGTGCGTCAATGAGTGTCTCTACTCAACAGAAATGACTACAGAGGACTTTTTAAAGTGATGAAGCGCTGGCAGCAGGGACCGGCAAATGAATCACTGAGAGGATGTGAGCTTTGGGGTGTGCGCTCTCTGTTTCCTATGGCTGCTGGCTGGGACTCAAGAGAGAAGCTTCTGAACGTCCGTCTTCCGGGGGTCATTTTAAAAACCGCTCATCTGTGGAGAAGGCTTCACTCCATCATCTGCAAACTCAGCACTTTCTTCTTGTCTGCTGGAGCTCTAATTAAGAAAAATTTGCCTTCTTAAATTTCAAGAGATGGCAACGAACTGCGGCGTGTGCGGAATAACCATCTTGTTTATTTAGGATGCATTTTGTTTAAAGTGTCAAAACCATACAAAATCACATAGATGCATGTTTGCATTATGCCAAAAGGCATAAAAAAACTCACATACTTTCATTTGTTCTTGTTCGAATCAGCTATGAAGCAGGGAGTGCGGTCCTGACCAGTATAACAACAAAGCCAGAATGATTGCTTGATGCAACCTCTGAGTCTGATCAACATGCTCCATCATGACTGTCAACAGGGCATGTGTACCGATACTGGATGGGGAGCATGTTGTTGGCATTGGAGTGGACTGTGCTGAAACCATTAAAGCCTGCAGGATGGACCGGGGGGCAGAAATCAGCCCAGGAATTTACCGTTCCTGGCCGGCCCATGACTAGCCAATGATATCCCAGTTGAGCCCGAGTGCCCTCCAAGACTGGTACTAAAGCAGTGTGGCATACCTGGAGTCCTCCCGGGAGGCCCTATGGCCAGCCAGCTCTTGGACTCTGGAATTGAGCATGAGGGCTGGAAAAATTAGTGAGTTTAGTTTTTTGTTTTTTTAGATTTTTGGTATTTCTTTATTGTGACTTAATAATAGGTGTGGGGCTTGTGTGTCAGAGAACCAGGACTGTTCCCTCTGTAGTCCAGCAGAGGGCGCCTGTTCGCTTATGTCGGAGAACCAGGACTGTTCCCTCTGTAGTCCAGCAGAGGGCGCCTGTTCGCTTATGTCAGAGAACCAGGACTGTTCCTCCTGTTGACCAGCAGACGCCGCCTGTGAGTCCTCTCTACTGAGCATGTGCAGGGGCCTATAAAAACAGACAAGGCCTGTCCTCAATTGCCAGTTGGTCTTTTCCTGCATGCTCCTGAGTTCCTGTGATTCCTTCCTGTGTACCGACCCGGCTTGCTTCTGACTACCTGCCTTCCTGATGACTTCGGCTTTGTTTTGTGACCACGATCCTGTTCTGCCTGCCCTCGACTTTGATCCAGATCTGCCAGCCCACGACTTCAGCCTGCCTCACACTCCCAGATCAGCTCTGGTCTGTTTCCTACCCGGAATTCTGCAAAACCCACTCCTAGGTTGCCTGACCTGGGGCCTTCCTGCAGCCCAGCCTATCCTCACCATCAGAGGCTCTAGTGAATACCAGGTTGGTCCTTAGACTCCAGGCTTCCCGGTCGAGAGGTGAGCTGAGTTGCAGTCTCCGCAATCAGGGTTCACACCCGGTGTTCTGACATTGTGGAAGTTAGTAACAGTGAGTGCAGTTAGGAAGGATAGGTTACCCTCTCTTAGTAAGAGTATATCAGCTGGACTGGAAAAGATAGACTTTGATAACATTACGAAGAATTTAAAGTCTCTGTCCAGTGACACACACATTTAAGGGCCTTATTTAAGAAGTGCATCCGTTGGCATTATTTTGCTGCCATAATGCCAATTTTTGAGCGTTGGCATCTATTTTACTTTGGTGCTACTATTTGTATAGAATGGTGCTGCAAGTCACAATGCCCAACATTAAACAACCAGCTTAGAGTGGTGCACAAGGTATTGGCTGACCTGTGTCAGTGCCTGTTGGACCCTTATGTTGATTATAACAGCGCCAGTGAATGCCACTCTCTTGTGTGGCCAGTGAATGCCCCTCTTTAGGCGCTGCATACCGTATTTATTAATTAATGGCATGCTGAAAAGATTGCCGCTGTATGTAACCAGCGCTGGTCAGCATTTCATAATTACACTTACAGGATATTACTGCTTGGGACAAACTTTAGAAAAAAGCAGAGATAATATATTTTACAGGATAAAACTAAAATGACATTTGGTGACGTCCTGCATTTACATAACTGACAAGTCACAATGCAAGTTCTGTACAAATAAATGTGTGCAATATTATTTATAAGCAAGACATACTCCAGTACAGTTCTGCCCATTGTGCTCTATGCAATCTAAACCATTCAAGTGAATGGAAGAACAGGGGTGTGCGCGATGCGTGGAGTGCCGACGACCCTCTGCTGGTCTTCAGAAAGATGGCGACAGAAGATCAGGTGGAATGCACGGCACTGCCCAATTTTGTTGTTGGATTCCGGGTGCAGGTAAGTGTATTGCGTTTTTTACTTAGGTTTCAAGAATACTGTCCCAGGAAGAGCACTGTTGGTGGAGAGTCTTAGTTTCCACTGTTGAGGATGGAGCACAGAGACTACTGCACTGTACCTGCCTCCTCTAGAACCCCCCTCCCCGTATCGGAAGGTAGGTTTGCTGCTTGAGTGGTCCGTGGTCACTTCCCGGGAAGACAAGGGCCTGTGCTGGCAGCAGTGGCTACCAGACAGAAGGAGGAAGACAATGAGGGAAGCCGAAGTCATACATGGGAATAGCAGACAGGCATGGGTTTAATAAGATATTAAAGTCCAAAAGGCAAGCCAGGTCATAAACGTAGATAGCAGACAGGCAAGGGTTTACCCAGGAAATCGCAGCAATGGTGGGTGGCACAGTAGAGAACCATGAATCTTCTGGCACTGACCTGCCATCAGGCAATTTCCTTTATTAGGGCTGGAGTCCAGCTGACTGCCCCATCGCTGCCAGCCAAGGAGATTGCTTGTATCCCGATTGGTCTGGGAATCTCCTCGGTTGCCTGTGCAGCTGCCCTTGTTTCTGCACAGATGCTGTCTCCCTGGTGACCTTGGCATTGTTGGCCAAGTAGGAGAGGCTTCTTGGACACATGCGCCTGCTCATCAACCGTGCCGGCCATCGAAGTGCGAGTGGACGCGCTTGCCGGCTGTGCCTGTGCAGGAGCCTGCACAACCTGCCAGCAGGACACCAGCAGAGACCCAGCATGCGCTGCCCCGTGGCAGGCTGGAGATGCCGCACTGTACCTGCGGAAGGCAAGTGACACAGACTTACCAGTTGTTTATTCTGTATGAGTTTTATTTTTATTTATTTATTTTTATTAGCCCATAGACTTAGCTAACAGCGCTATTTACTGACTCTTTTGTAGATGATAGCGTCTTTAGAACAATTTAATGTGTCTCATTAGTTCATCAGTTTATCACTTTGCTTTATTACTGCCTTACCTTTACTGACCATGTCCACTCTTGCTAGATTGCTATCCCTGACCTGTATTTTCCCATGGTTCTTAAAGATTTTCTTGGATGTTGTTGCTCTCTGGCAGGGCAACCCATTTTAGTATACAGTGATGTGTGTATCCCCACAGGTCTCCCAAAAACTCACCTCCCTGGATCACACGTAGGCCTCACAGCCAATCAGTGGCACTTGTTCCCCCCAGTTTCCTTTGCCATACTGAGTCCACCTCATTCTGCCCTTGGGTGAAGGTGACAGAACACTGCAGAGTGAATCAGTGTTCTTAGAAGTGCGAAAGAGAACCCAGAGAAGAGCAAGATTTACTATGCCTAGCTTTGTGAGGGCGAGGAAGACCCAGGGAAATCAGGTTGAAACAAAGTCCTGATGCACACAAGAGAGAGAGTAAGACCAGCAGGGATCTGCTCGAAACTAAGAAGAAATGTGACGTAAGACCTGCTTTCACGTGTAAACTGTCCTGTGAAGCCAGTGTGGCTGCTGAACCTGTAATTTGCTTTGAAGGAGAATAAAGATCATCGTTGCTTTTATTACCAAAAGAGTCGAGTGTCTACATTGGTGCATCCACACTGCAAAACATCTATCCCACACCACCAACACTTACAGTGAATCCCCTGCTGCTGGACATCACCTATGTTCCTTACATAGCCTTTTTAGTGGTGTATTTAATTAATATTAAATACGTAAATGTGTGATTGCCAGCAAGGTATGTATAATGGGCCACCAGCAGGGTTTCCCACCGAGAGAATCCCCAGGTGTACAGATCCAAATTATAACATTTTATTGTGCAGATCTTTTTGTTAGAGCTTACAAAGAGAATCTATACATTTTTACTCCAGCACAGGATCATAGTTTGGTATATTCTAATTTAAAAGTTTTATTAGTTGAGAAAGTACTTTCATTGTATGTGCGTGACCTCTTTAGTTGATTATACATTTTAACATGACCTATATTATTTACTTTACTCATTTCTGAGACTATTCATACACTTATATATACATAGAAATGTTCCTCCACACATTTAAACATTTAAACGTGTGAGTCAGACTCTCACCCCCGCCTAGCGTTGCTGCCACACCCTCTTCATTCACTGCAATGGAGGGGAAATGGAAAATGTTAGACCTTGGCACACCCCCTTTATTGTAGTGAATAGGTAGGACATGGTATCAGTAATGTGACTGATGGCAGGGGGACATGGTGACCGGAGTTTGGGCATGGGCGGTGCGGGATTTGATTGAGCGATTAGGTGAGTTGCTAAACACAAGAGTTGTATTTATCAGCTGCAGTGGAGAAAAGGTGAGTATATGACAATTTGGCACCGACCTTCGCTGATTTGGTAGATCACCTTGCCCCACGAGGGGTCCACAAATGTTGTTTCAGGCTCCAATCCTGTTGACTTATACATGGGCTCTGGAAAAGGAGGTTCCCATTCTAAAGAAACACAGAAGATCACCTTTTACCAGTTTTCTAGCAAACACAATGCTTATTCTGCTGTATAACATGCTGAGAAATGAGCTAATACAAACTGCCAAAAGTAAAAAAAAAACAGATGGTAAAGACTCTCCTCCTCTTTTAGGTCATGAAGGGCTAGCCAACAGACAAAGGGAATTGTGTATGGAAGCTCAGAAGAGGAGAGGTAGGAGGTTGTCTAGGCACCTTGTGGGCAAACATGCAAGTTTCTGTTCCCTCCCATAAAATCAGGGGTGACAGCAATATAACGGTTATCAGAAAAGTGCAAGGACAAGAGAAGGGTTTACCTATACACCCTGCATGAAAAACTCCAAGCTTGATTTTTTTATTTACTGGATATAAGAAAAGACATCAGTAACTGTTTTTCAATGTACCATTAGGCTTTTACAGGAGAGAAACTCTAATGGTCTGTCCTGATCCTCGAGGCTTATTGCTATTGCATTTCTTTGGATATCTGTAGATGGTCACCCGTCATGCAATGCTTTGGGCAGATGTTAAATTTGGCAATGCAACTGTTTCTCACAGGCGGAGTCATTGCAAACCCACAAGCTTAGCATTTTTTTTTCATTTGTGGTGTACAGGTTACACCTAAGTGTAAAGTGACCATTTTTAGGGGCCTGGCTAAAACTGGTCGGTTAACAGGGAGAAGGGCTGGAGTGGGTGTAGATTAGGGTGGACAAAGATATGCAGCAATCTATCCCACATGACCACGAGCAGCCTATCAGTTTGGCCAGCGGCTAAGCCTATCAGCGTTGTTGGCCCTGGAGGCTCTACGGTAGCCATAGAAGAGGATCCAGAAGAGGTGAATACACCGGAGGCGGTTCTTTGTTTTTTGCCGTGAAGCACAGCAGGGCAGCCCAGGTCACACTGCTCTGCTGCTGCATATTAAAGAGCTACTATGGACATTTCTGACCATAGTTCCTCTTTAAACAGTCCTCCCCTGTAAAAAGCCCCCAGAAAAAAAACAAATTTATACGTCACGCCCTGGCGTTCTTTCAACCTGTAAATAAAAACATGAATGTGAAATGGTGAATAATAATTTCAAGATTTGGACTTCACAGCCAACTTTAACCGTACTTGACTTTTGGCTTGCTTCAACAATTTAATGCCCTTCCAACTAGTGGCCAAATAGCAACCAGCTAAGACCTTTTATGTTTTAAATACAGCAGAAAGGTATTAGTCCCCCATACATTTTCTTGCATGGTCACCACAAACTTTGGAACACAGCATTGGCTTCATTTGCCAAGAAGTGACACTGAAAATGACTCCTCACTGGGTCTCCACCTCCTCCAAAAGCTTTTTGTCTCAGCCTGTTTCAAGCATTGAGGAGATGGACCACACAGAAAATAACTATTTAAATAGAGCCCAAAGCACATTATCGCTAATTCTTCCTTTTGCTCTTATTTCACACAGCACTGACTGGGACAGCCCAAAGCAGTCCCAATAAATTTGGATGGGAGACATTCTTATGAACAATGTGGTGGCTACAATGGCAGACAGAACCAAATAAACCAATAAAATAACTAAATAAATTCTGCAACAGCATCATGTAAAAATCACTACCTTGAGAATATTCAGGTCAAATAATGTGTCAGCTAACTTTGGCGTGTAAAGCTTAAAGTGATTGGCTAGTCAAAAGTAAAAAAAAATATCCGTAGCTTACCTTTCATTGAATGTCTGGAGTGCTGTGATTCCTCCTCTTTCCACCCCCTTAGTGAGGAAATCACTTCCTCGTTCAGCTTTAAATCCCCACTCTACTGACCTGGTTCTTCAATCAACCTTCAGTGGACCAAGAATGGAAACACTCCCTCCCCAGACGTGATTGGCTGCCTCTCTGCAGCTATGAAACCCCGCCCTCCTCTCTGGTCACATTATGTGCTGGCAGGCTGGAGACGCTCTTAGCTTGCAGCATCTCTCATCCCCTTTTCCTGATCCCACTATGTGCTGGCATTAAAAACTAGAGGCACACCAATGCACTTATTTTTTTACTATGACATATGTAAATTACACAGTGTGCTTACATTTCCAATGCTCTAATACTTTTACAAATAGCTTAGGAACTATAGGGTCTTTTTAAAAACGATTGACATTTGGGACAGTGCAACGTGTAGCTCGAGACAATGGAACAACAATCAGACTTGCCTTTAGTATAACTTCAACCTTTTCCAAGGAATGTAGCCGTCTCTCCTCCTGATGTTCTGGAGCAAAGTTAGGGAAGAGCAATGCCCACAATAATATGCCACTTTTTGTAACAATTGCAGCAGTGGATGCGCCACCACCCTGTAAAGACTAGGCATGCTGCCATTACAGCAACCCTATTGGCTGCAAAACCATCGGTACGTTATGGTAAGTTGATGATGACCAAGAAAACCCAGTTGAGTATTAATAGCATAAAGAATGCCTCCACCATTCAAAGAGGGGTAGAGTAAGGTAGAGAGGGTCAGACTGAGATCCTGTAAAAGCATTGTATTATCAGAACTAAAAGATGCAACTGAAGAAGATGAATAGAGATGAGCGAACTTTTGAAAAATTCGATTCGGCTGATTCGCCGAATTTTCAGACAAAATTTGTTTCGGTCCGAATTTATTCGCGACGAATCACTATTAAAAACGGCTATTTCTGAGCTTCCTAGAGCCTCAATAGGGTTGTAAACCATTCTTCCTTGCTGTAACACGCATAGGATGTGTGCTGGCTTGGTGAAATAATACTGTAAATAATTATGACATGCAGATCAGAGGCATCGCTATTAGAATCGCAGAGCGGCACAATTGCAGAGAGTTGAGGTGGCATCACTATGAGGGGCCCCTATATTGCCTGAAAAACAAATATTGGCTGAAAGACATCCTGGAGTTGGCAGCAGGAGCCCAAAAATTGGCTGAATGACACCCTGGAGTTGCAAGCAGCAGCAGCAGGAGCCCAAACATTGCTTGAAAGAGACACTGGAGTTGGCAGCAGGAGCCCAAAAATTGGCTGAATGACACCCTGGAGTTGCAAGCAGCAGCAGCAGCAGCAGCCCAAACATAGATTGAAAGAGACACTGGAGTTGGCAGCAGGAGCCCAAAAATTGGCTGAATGACACCCTGGAGTTGCAAGCAGCAGCAGCAGCAGCCCAAACATAGCTTGAAAGAGACACTGGAGTTGGCAGCAGGAGCCCAAAAATTGGCGTAAAGACACACTGGAGTTGGCAGCAGGAGCCCAAAAATTGGCTGAAAGACACCCTGGAGTTGCAAGCAGCAGCAGCAGGAGCCCAAACATAGCTTGAAAGAGACACTGGAGTTGGCAGCAGGAGCCCAAAAATTGGCTGAATGACACCCTGGAGTTGCAAGCAGCAGCAGGAGCCCAAACATAGCTTG
This sequence comes from Gastrophryne carolinensis, assembly GCA_027917425.1. NCBI lineage: Eukaryota > Metazoa > Chordata > Amphibia > Anura > Microhylidae > Gastrophryne > Gastrophryne carolinensis. The sequence continues at coordinate 41,946,014 of CM051238.1, forward strand.
AAAGAGACACTGGAGTTGGCAGCAGGAGCCCAAAATTGGCTGAATGACACCCCGGAGTTGCAAGCAGCAGCAGCAGCCCAAACCTAGCTTGAAAGACACACTGGAGTTGGCAGCAGGAGCCCAAAAATTGGCTGAATGACACCCTGGAGTTGCAAGCAGCATCAGCAGGAGCCCAAACATAGCTTGAAAGAGACACTGGAGTTGGCAGCAGGAGCCCAAAAATTGGCGTAAAGACACACTGGAGTTGGCAGCAGCAGCAGGAGCCCAAACATTGCTTGAAAGAGACACTGGAGTTGGCAGCAGGAGCCCAAAAATACAATTCTGTGAAATACTCACCTGTAGAATTGGTATTATACGTATACAGTACGTCCTGCTCCAGATATAATACTTACACTTGGGTTATCCTCCGCCAGATGGCGCGGTGCACTGCAGACATGCAAAAACAGGCTCCTCCCGGCCCTTCATATACCCGGGGACCTCCCACAAATCCCCAGCATTGAAAAGCAGTGAACCAGAAGCCGGGAGAATTTAACCTCCAAAAACAACTGGTAAAGATAACAATGATAACAATCACCATACAGGGGATCCAGAATAATGCAAAAAAAACAGGTTGGGGTGGAGCAGGAGGTACTGTATAAGTATAATACCAATTCTACAGGTGAGTATTTCACAGAATTGTATTATTCTAAGTATACAGTACGCCCTGCTCCAGATATAATACTTACACTTGGGACATCCAATAGCAGTGTCCATAAAGTAGGGTGGGATCCCCAACAAAAAAGGCAACAGCAGACAGTTTAAAGCACTGTCACCTGCAATACCTTGCGGCCAAGAGCAGCAGAAGCTGAGGCTCTAACGTCAACCTTATAAAACTTTTGAAAAGGTATGAATAGAAGACCAAGTAGCGGTCTAGCAAACTTGTTCAACAAAAGCCTGATGCTGAAAAGCCCAAAAGACACCAAAAGCACGAGTAGAATAAGAAGAGAAGCGAGTAAGAAGATTCTTCCCCTCAGTGGAATAGGCCTGAGTAACAGCCTGACAAGTCCAAACGCCAACAGTAGCCTTGGCAGAAGCCGAAAACCTTTCCTAGGACCAGAAGGAACCATCCCATCCAAGTAATGACCAGGCCCACGGCCGCCTAACCCCGAGAACAGACGAGATCGGGCACATACAGGATGGAGTTGGCCGTAGACCTAAAGGAGCATCAGTTCTCCTAAAGGGACACAGTGACTACCAAGGAAACACTTCCAACACCTGTTCAAGGAAAGCCGAACCCTTTCCTCAGCGTTGCTAGGAATAAGGCTCAGAAGGAAGAACAATATCTTGAATCAATGAACATAAGACACCACCTTAGGCAGAAAGTCCGGCTTAAAGCGGAACACCACCTTATTCTGGTGTATCTCAAAGAACGGGGGCTAGATAGACAGAGCCACCCGCTCAGACACACGTCTGACTGAAATAACAGCCACCAGAAGGACAACTTTGAGTGTAAGAACAGACAGACAGCATCCTGACAAGGTCCAAAGGGAACACCACGCAAGGCAGACAGAATCAAATTCGAAACCCATCAGGGACCATAGGATTACGCGGGGGACGCACATGAGTAACCTCCTAAAAGAAGTCTTAACCAAGGAAACTGAGCAAAAGACTTCTGCACACCCGAGACTCAGACCAATCAATATGGGTACGCCATACCCTATAATAGATGGAAGAAGAAGAAGAAGCTTGCTCCTAGACTTCCCATAGTCTCAATCACCAATACAGATAAGCCTGTCTCCATCAAGATGGATGTTTCAGCAGTCAGGCCGTCTAGGCCTGTAGATCGGGGTGACGTAAAGGGGCCCCGAGTGAGCAGAGCTGGCACTCCTGGCAGAACGTACAGATCTACTGTCCTCAGTACCACCTCTGCGGACCACACTCCACAAGGCCACCGGGGGGCCACCAGAATCACTGGTCCCCCCATCCAGAGCAACTTTGCGCAGAACCCTGCCTAGCAGGGGGAATGGAGAAAAGACATACAGAACAGAATGTCCTGCCATAACATTACTAAATCATCATGACCACGGCCAGAGAATCCTGGGACAGGAAAACAAGGGCCGAGAGCTTGTGATAGTGACGGGGCACACACAGATCCACACTGGTTGGACCTCAAAGTGACACAAGGATTAGCACATCCTGTCGCAGAGGGACCTCAACCGGAGCGAATACCACTGATATGCAGGGAACGTTGTCCACCACCCAGATCAGGATCAGAGACACTTCCCGGAGGACCCTCCTGCTCCGGGTCCCTCCCTGAATATGTGGAGGAGTAGGCAAGCGAGTTAGAACTAACTTGAACGCTCATAGATTCAAACATTGATAGGTGTATAGGCTTCCTAAGGGCCCCACCTCCCCTGGAACCGTAGGGACTTCCAGAAGAAGACCCCCCTCAACCTGATAGATTGGCATCCATGGTGACCGTCTCCCAGGAAAGGTCAAGAAGGGACTGCCCCCAGACAGGTTCCTTGAGTTCATCCGCTACAAGAGGGACCTCCTCACCAGGGAGGAAGGCCCACATACCCTGCTCCAGGGACGCTGGGTCCTTGTCCCGTAGGACAAATAGGAGAAGTTGCAGAAGGCCCCAGGGGGGACTGAGCATAAGGGGCCTCTTCGGAGTACGCCACCAACGGACCCACCAGCTGCATCCCCTGCCTGGTGGAGGGACGGGGACAGCTATGAGGGACTGAGCCCATACAACCAGATTGTCCACTTTATTTCTGAGGAAGGAAGATCCTTGCTTGAAATGTATAAAATTCATTCATAGGAATGGAGTTACCAATGAAGGGGACAATAAGGACTTGGGGTGTTTGATCACCCCTCCAAATGACTCCCAAATGGACACCCTCCAGCCGAGTATCCAACGTAGCCAGACGTAGAGACTGGGAAGTGATGAGGATGTCCAGGTAGGAGGGGTTACCCTGCCCCGAGGGGCCACGACGGCCGCCTATGTTGGGGTGATTTGCCCTTTTTTACCAAACAGGTCCAGACGGGCCCCAAACAGGCGTTGGCCTTTAAAGGGAAGCCCAGTAAGAGTCTTCTTAGCAGCATCGTCAGCACCCCACTGTCGCAGCCAAACCAAGCGACGAATAGCTACCACAAGGGCAGAAGTCCTTGCACACATTCTAATGGTGTCATCCAGTACTAATAGGATACATTTTACAAATACATCACAACTGGAGAGCGCATTAAACACATCCCAGGGGAGATCCTCAGGGTGATGATCAAGCATCTTTCTGATGAGGGTTCTAGCGGCCACTGCAGTAATGACCACGGCACAGGGCGCAGCGCCGTCCCTGCTGAATAAGAAAAGGCGTGGGAGGCCACAGATCAATGCGCCGGTCCTAAGCATCCCGAAGGGTACTATAAGCAGGGGCTGTAATAAGGGGGGGGTTAGGAACCCCTACGATCGGCGCATCCACCACGGGGGGTGATGACTAACAATTGACCACCTCAGGGGGAAAAGGGTATTTCCTATCCCAGTCCCCTGGGAGCCCTGGAATTTACTGGGGAAATCCCATTCCTTGAGTACAAGAGCATGGAAACAAGCCTGCTCTAGAAATTCCAAGCGCGCTGTCGCTGTATGGAAACGCTCCCCTCTCGGCTGGAGGCCTCACCAGGGAGAGAGATAGACAGGACCTTAAAGACCTTAATCAACAAATCTCACACTGGCCCCAGTATTCAGGGCCAGAATCGTTATGATTCCTCGGCCTCTCATCAGATGAGCCTGAGTCAGAGACCAGCTCTCCTTCATCAGAAGGGGTATAGGCACGCAGAGTAGTGAACTCCTCAGTTCCCATAGGACAAACAGAAAACAGGAGGCGTCAAGGGCCACTTCTTACCATGGCCCCTGCGCCCTGACAACCTCGCAATAATCTGATCAGCCATAGGCAGTCCGGAAGACACAGCAGGCTGCAAATCCCCACTTGTATGCGACTCAGCAGGAGTGAGATTTAAGCATGGGGAAATAGGTATATTGAAACGAGGTGCAGCCACTGGCAAGCCTGATTGCAGGGCCAGGGCTTGCTCGGTACATGGTGCGCAGACCCGTGCCCTGTCAGCATCAGCATGGGGTTGACCACACGCTATACACAGCCGGTCTTGTCTCAGAGGGACCCCGGTCATATAATTCTGAAATGCCTCCATATGGTGATTATCTAGGCACAATATGCCAGCAGGGATTTACGCAATAGGCAACCCTGGATGCCCCAAAGACACGCTAGGAAGGTGGGAGAATTTTACAAGGCTCGCTATAATTTAACCCAGGCCGGGGAAGCCACTAGATTCAGCCGTCTGAAAGACATAATGGGAATAAAGGGTGTCAGAGCCATGCGCAGTAATAAGAATCATGAAAATCGCCCTCGAGGGCACTTACAGACCAAGGGAGGAGGAGGGCCGTTACCACGTGTGCGCGCGCTCGACTAGCATCAAAATGGCGCCAAGCGAACCTCGAAGGGCTTGCCAGAGCCAAACCAGGTCCCCCCCCCCCCCCCGAAGAGCGCGAAGCTCTAAGACAGTAGTCAATATTGTCAAGAGAAGCAAAGTGTATGACACACATAGAATAGATGATTTTGCCATTGGAGACGCCGCAGCGTCTGGGGCGACGCCACCACCCGGCGCAGCACATCCAATAAAGGAAAATGGAGAAAAGGCAAACAGTGCGGCTCTGACACCAAGTTACAAGTCAAGGACAATACTAAGGCCATAATCGTGTAATCACAGTACACTTGAGACCGCCACACCCCCCCCCTTTCTTTCCCCCCGAGCTACGGGGGGGGGAACGAGGGAGGATGGCGACCCTTTGGATAGGGCCCACCGCTACACGGGGCATGGGGCAATAATGCGGGAGGGGCATCCACTAGAGGCTCACCATCAGCCTAAACCGCCTACCCTTTGGTGGGGGACTGCGGTGGAGCATGGCTCCGTTAAGCACGCATGGTGCTGCCTACCTTCACCCGACCAGCGCAGCCCAGGTTGGGAGGCACATCACATCAAGGACAGGTGGAAATAGTCCAACAGGGCCGCAGGCTGTAATAGCCCCGCTCACCTGCGAGAGAGTGATACTTCATGTCTTCGCAGTCAGCACTGCAGAGAAATCTGGGGATTTGTGGGAGGTCCCCGGGTATATGAAGGGCCGGGAGGAGCCTGTTTTTGCATGTCTGCAGTGCACAGCGCCATCTGGCGGAGGATAACCCAAGTGTAAGTGTTATATCTGGAGCAGGACGTACTGTATACTTAGAATAATTGGACTGAAGACACACCCTGGAGTTGGCAGCAGCAGCAGCAGCCCAAATATTGCCTGAAAGACACACTCAGGACTTGGCAGCAGCATAGGGAGCCCATATATTGCCTGAAAAACACATTGGACTTGGCAGCAGCATAGAGAGCTCAGATATTGCCTGAAAGACACACCCAGGAGTTGGCAGCAGCATTAGGAGCCCATATATTGCCTGAAAGACACACCCTGGAGTTTGCAGCAGCATGAAGAGAACATATACAGATTTTTGGCACATATATCTTATCCAAAGAATATTAATAAAAAGTAAGACTAACGTAAAGCATTTTCTCAATAATTACTTGTGGTCTGATGCGGAGGAATGTCTGTAACTGGAGAGCAGCGCCTTAAATCTGTTTTGCACTATCCATATTTCTTTAGTGTTGGTCTGGCCCCATGATCAATCTACTCTAATGCATCAGGCATTGGTGGGTGGAAATCTTGGCTGATCCATGCCCGATTCATTTCCACGCAGGCCAGTCTCTCAAAAAAACATTTTTCAAGTGTACTGGAGCACATTGAATTGCTCTCATCAGAGCATCACATACGCACATCTAAGAGTTTCATCACTTTGATCCTGTTAAAGTCTTCAGGGCCTAGTTACTACTTAGTGAAAGGCCATAAATAGTTACACACCTGCTGCTGTTATCGACAAATCCTGCTTTAAGTGTAGTGTAGAGTGTAGGCAGAGTGTAGGCAGAAGGCGAAGTGTGGCCAGGGTCCCAATGTTGGACCCACAGCCCTGCATCGACATTTGCAGCGTCACCATAAAGCGGCCTGGGAGAGTTGGCTCCAAAGTGGTGGTCCAGCCTGTTGCATTACCCAGTGGCACGCCGCTCTCTGTTCCAGCCAGCCAAGGCTCCACCACCTCCTGTGTGTCATACCCTCTATCGCTCCAGATGCTCCTCCTCCTCTAAATCCGAGTCAGTCATTCTGCCAGCAATCCATTGGCCAAGCCATGTCCAAGAGACAACAGTATGTGCCCACTCATCCAACGTGCAGAAGCTAAATGCGCTCCTGTATAAGTTGCTGGTGCTGCAGTCCCTCCCTTTTGAGGTGGTGGACCTTTCAGAGAACTGATGGCTTGTGCCGAGCCAAGGTGGAGAGTCCCATGCTTTGCGAAGAAGGCAGCACCAGCCCTGTACAATTTTGTTGAACAGAAGGTGGGCCAGTCCTTTAGCCTGTCAGTGTGTACCAAAGTGCATGGCAGTGCCTACGTCTGGAGCTGTAACTACGGTCAGGGACAATACATATCCTTTATGCACCACTGGGTGATTGTGGTTCCTGCACAACCACAACAGCAACTTGGACAGGTCCCTCCGCTGTGGCCTCCACGCTCCTAGGCCATTGTGCCTGTGACAGTGCCCTTGCACTTAGCAATGGTGTCACAGAAAAAAGTGCCTAATTGACAATTACATATTAATTGTTAAGATTTATCTTATTTGAACACATTTATAATAATAACATATAACATAATAACAATAACATATAACATAAAATGTATCCAATTTTTTTTTTTTGGTTAATTTTGTATTTTTTAAAAATATATATTTTTTTGATTGTTTTTTTTGTATTTTTTTTATATATATTTTTTCCATTGTCTTGTTAAAATATTTTTTAATTTTTTACAAATTTTTTTGTTCATTTTTAATTTTTTTTTGTATTTTGTTTTTTCTTAATATTTTTTTTCTGTATTTTTTTTATTTTTTTATTTCTTTCAGTGCCCCTCCAGCCTACCATGTGTGCAGGACTCACGCTGTTCTTCACATGGTTTGCCTTGAGCCACAGAGTCACACATGGGAGGAACTGCTAAAAATCATAAATCTCCACCCAAACTGCAAATGGGAACCATGGTGACTGACATCTTGCCTGCGCTGCGACAAGGAAGCCTGAGCCATGCGCCCTGTATGCCACACGTGTTCATCCTAGTTGTCAAGCATTTTCTGAAGTCTTCCCCCCAGCTGCAAGACATGCTAACAACGGGAAGGAAACTTTGCATGCACTTCAGCTACTCCTACACCGCCAAGCACACCCTTCTTGAGCTACAGCGTCAGAACGGTATCCCCCCAAATAGTCTGATTTGCAATGTTTCCACCCTCCATATGTTAGATCAACTATACGAACTGAGAAAAGCCATCCAAGCGGATAGGGGGACTCCCCTGTGTAACTTCAATGTTAACCAGTGGCAGCTCATACGTGACACCTGTCGTTTGCTCAGGCCCTTTGAGGAAGCCAATTATTAGTCAGTCGCCAGGAATATGGGATGAACGATGTGATTCCACTGCTTCATGTACTACAACACATGTTGGAAACCATGGCTGGTCAGGGCACTGGAGACATGGCACCTACATTTCATGGCCACATGAAGCCTGTGGGGGCTGAAGTGGAGGAGGAGGAGGGGGTGGGGCACAGCGAAGCACAGTTTAGGTTTGACAAAATGGCCATTTTATCTAGTCATCTGACAGGAGAGGAGGAGCAGGAGCAGCCAGAGGAGCAAGAGGGTTGTGAGGAAGGCGAGACAGAGGACCCAGACACACCGTGGCAGTATGCTCCCTCCGAGTCACTTGCAGAAATGGCACGATGCATGCTCACGTGCTTGCGTAGTGACCGCAGAATTGTCTCCATTTGTCAGGGGGATGACTTCTGGCTCTCCACCTTATTGGACCCTCGCTACCGGCACAAAATGGGGGCATTTTTTTACATCCACTGAGAGGGAGGACAAACTGACCTACTACAGAGACATTCTACGTAGTCAGTTGGCCGATGCCTATCTGCATGGCCGATGCCATGGTCCATACTGTGATGCCCAGCGGGACACCAGCCTTCTGTAAGCAGGCAACCCCCAATCTCCACCACCGCTTCTGCCTATAGTCAAGCCCCGGTTTGCCGGGACGCTAGGTACGCCTCATCGGACACGGTTGCCCCAGGTCTTAATAGGTGCAAAGGATGGCTGCTTACGGTGAAGGCTGATGAACCACAAGGGTATCCCGAAGCCGATGTCGTTCACAGGTAGTCAATCCAGAGGGTGCGTCAGAGTACAGGGATGAGACAGGTGCGTAGTCAGGAGTAGCCAAAGGGTCAAGCCGGGAGGTCAGAGATCGCAGGGTATCCAGAGAGGCAGGCAGGCCCTGAACCAGCAGGTAGTGTCATACCTTGACATGACCATGCCAATGCACCTTGAGGACTCGCTGGACTTCTGGGTAGCCAAACTTGACTTGTGGCCGCAACTGGCAGAGTTTGCCCTGGGAAAGCTGTCCTGCCCAGCGAGTAGTGTGCCATCTGAGCGGGTGTTTAGTGTGGCGGGGCCATAGTCATGCCAAGGAGAACTCGTTTGTCCACGAAAAATGTGGAGAGACTCACCTTTGTGAAGATGAATCAGGCATGGTTCAGCCAGGATTTCCAGACACCAATGGCTGATCTATGGTAGTAGCTGAAGCATGGTAGCGCCTTATGCTGCTCCTTATACTCCAGGGTGTGTCTTTCAGGCAATATATGGGCTCCCTATGCTGCTGCCAACTCCTGGGTGTGTCTTTCAGGCAATATATGGGCTCCCTATGCTGCTGCTGCCAGCTCATTTGTGTGTCTTTCAGGCAATATATGGGCTCCTAATGCTGCTGCTGCCAACTCCAATGTGAGCACTCTTAAAAGACACATGCTAGCATATTTGGGATGCCCCCCGGTTAAAGGCAATGGCTGCTGCCAATTTGACAACGTGACTTTCTTTACAAAATGCAACCAGTTAATAGACAAGTACTCTTGAAATATTAATGCTATTGTTTGGGATGCCCCCTCCTCACATAGAGAGGTTGGCTCCTTTGATAGTGGAAAAGTGACATTGATTACAAAATCCAACCAGCTAATAGACAGGTAGTCTTGAAATATTTATGCTAGTGTTTGGGATGCCCCCTGCTCACTTACAGAGGTGGCCTCTCTTGAATGTGGAAAAGTGACGTTAATTATAAAATGCAAGCTGTTATTAGACAGGTAGTCTTGAAAAATGTATGCTAGTGTTTGGGATGCCCAGTGGCCAGGGGTTTTTACAGCAGACACAAAAACAATTCAAACTGTACTCTAGTTAGAAGAAATCCCCTTTAACAGCTGCTTTTGTGTAACAGATAGGGTCAAATGTGCTAATATGGGATGCCCATTGGCCTGGGGTTTTTACAGGACACACAAAACCAATTCAAAATGCAATATATTAATAAAACAGAGTCTGTAGAAGCTGCTTTAGTATAACAGATAGGGTGAAATGTGCCGGTTTGGGATACCCATACGGCCTGGTGTTTTTAAAAGATGCAAAAAAAAATTCAAAATGCAATATATTAATAAAACAGAGCCTGTAGAAGCTGCTTTAGTATAACAGAGAGGGTGAAATGTGCCGGTTTGGGATACCCTGCGGCCTGGTGTTTTTACAGGACGCACAAAACCAATTCAAAATGCAATATATTAATAAAACAGAGCCTTTAGAAGCTGCTTTAGTATAACAGATAGGGTGAAATGTGCTGGTTTGGGATGCCCATGTGGCCTGGTGTTTTTACAGGACGCCAAAAAACAATTCAAAATGCAATATATTAATAAAACAGAGCCTGTAGAAGCTGCTTTAGTATAAAAGGGTGAAATTTGCCGGTTTGGGATACCCTGCGGCCTGGTGTTTTTACAGGATGCACAAAACCAATTCAAAATGCAATATATTAATAAAACATAGCCTTTAGAAGCTGATTTAGTATAACAGGGTGAAATGTGCTGGTTTGGGATACCCTGCGGCCTGGTGTTTTTACAGGACGCACAAAACCAATTCAAAATGCAATATATTAATAAAACAGAGCCTTTAGAAGCTGATTTAGTGTAACAGATAGGGTGAAATGTGCTGGTTTGGGATGCCCATGTGGCCTGGTGTTTTTACAGGATGCACAAAACCAATTCAAAATGCAATATATTAATAAAACAGAGCCTTTAGAAGCTGATTTAGTATAACAGATAGGGTCAAATGTGCTGAAATAGTATGCCCATGTGGGCTGGGGTTTTTACAGCATACAAAAAAAATTTAAACTAATCGAGTTATAAGAAATGCTTGTGTGTAACAGATAGGGTTAAATATGCCACTGCCAAGATGGGATGCACAGTGGCCAGGAATATTTACAGCACAAAAAAAGCAATTTAAAACTGATCTGGCAAATGAAGTGAAGTGAAAATAAAAAAAAAAAGTTTCCCTGTCACTTTCTCTGCTGTCCCTGCCTGGATCTTTCTCCGATTTTTCCCTATCTTTCCCTGGCTCTCCCTGGCACTGTGTGGGTCTCTGTGGGTCTCCCTGACTCTCCCTGCCTGTCTGTAAGTCTCTCTCTGTCTGCAGCAACCTCCGTTCTGTCTGCAATGCAAGGCTGAAATGCGCACAAGCAAGATGGCCACCGTTTATATAGCACTGTGACGTCACCGGGCTTCCTGGCTGCTGATAGGCTGCATGTGACCTTCCCATGATAACTTGCCCCAGGGGACATGTCCGGACATGTCCATCCACCATTTTACAATGGCTGTAATTGAAATAAATGGAGTTTAAAGGAAAACTTCGATCGATCGAGTCGGGGGGAAATTCCGATTCGTTCAGGATCGAATTTTTCCTGAAATTCGGAACGAATTCAGGTTCGTCCGAATCGATTCGCTCATCTCTAAAGATGAACTCTTGGAGGAAGGTTAGGTCCAATGAGGACTTAAATTATATTTTTGTGTCACTCTTGGCAAATGAGACCTTAATGCCCTCAGCACTGAGCCCCTAAGTGGAGAAAATTAAATTTAATTTACTGAAACTCCAGCTTGCTCTATCCAAAACCATGAAAACCATTTTGGCTGGGGTTAGGGATTGTGTATCACATTGGGAGAGCTGAGCCCACTGTAGTCAAAAGAGAAAATTCGATTTAGTGTAATTTGCTGCAGCAAGATGCTTTTTGAGGAATTAACTTACCCATATGTTCAATTCTGTCCTTGAGAACTTGACATTCATATGGCCACCGTGGCAACTGAAAGAAGCTAGCTGAGGACACACCATACAAATCCCGTGGAGATCTCAGCCTAGCTACTTTGCGTCCAGCTTGGTACTCAAACACAATCTGGGTGGTTTGTTGAGCCCGGGGGTCATAAAATGGACCTGGTTGAGAAAAAAAAATGTTTTTTTTTTTTTTTTTGGAGTAAATACAGAGGAGCCATTCTTCACAGAGTTTTTTTCCATCACACAGCACAATGTAGACATCACATTGCACTGTAAGCTATCTACATTCCAATAGTAGGCTCATGACTGCTTTAGAAAGTATCACAGTGGATTACAATTGAAACAAATAAAGCGAACCTTCACCCTGAATAAGAGCATATCTTATATGTTTCCCACACCCTGTACATACAGATTGCTCACATTAAAAATAATCCTACCTGCATCTATTGCATGTTATGAGCCTTTAAACATCCAAGGTGGCAGCTCATGGAGCAGCAGGCAGCCTGCAAACAGGAAGTGTCTTCTAAATGTGTCGCTCTGCATTCTGGGATTGCTGTCCTTTCCATGACCCCAGTTTTGCTCTGTCTGTGCAAAGCACAGCTATAACCCCACCCCCTGTACTTTATGCTGCTCTCCTCTCCTCAGTATGTGATGCTTCTGTGGCAAGATGGCGGCTCTCGTATCATAGAGTCCTGAACAGAGTTGCAGCCCAGTGGGGGAAAGACTAAAAAGTGACTAAAAACTTAAAATATATTAATTTTAGATGCTGGGGAATAGTTTTTTAAGGATTTGGGCTTTTCATTAAATCATACTGAAGGTCCGGTTTAAGATAAATGAATTGCTCCTTGGCTGTAATAATTTAACACAATAAACCTTTCAGTAGCAAGCTGGCAGGCTTTTCAGAATGATTCATCTTGTTTGTTATAGTTACAACAGGAGGGAGAGATAGTGCATCCCAATATTTTAAACTCCTACCCCAATATATGACTATGTGAGCTCTGTCAAACTGACCAGATGTCCCACTTTCAGTGGGATAGTCCCACTTTGAGGCATTTTGTCCCTTCAAAACTGGAGAAACTGAAATTTTACACTTTGTAGACATTAGTAGGAAGACTGACCCACCGAATCCAGGATGTCTGCTCATTTTGCAACTGGGGAAATGCTTGGGCTCATTGGCAGGGGAATGTATGGATTGAGTATAAGGTCAATCATCAAAATCTTTTACGGACCAGAGATATACTAGTTGAGCTTTAAGCGAATGTTCAGGGGGAGGACTGCACCTACTTACACAAAGAAGCGTATCATAGAGGGCAGCAGATATTTAAAGACTGGGAATATACCACACAAAGTGGTCCCACTTTGAGTCCCTCTAATGGTCAGTTTAATTATTAGCAGATAAAAAATAATATACATGCCTTAAACTCAGACAACTAAATGGTATGGCAGAAATAAATAATATACAATAATAGAGTAGACCGGACTAAAAAAAAAAAACAAAAGGAAGAATGGCAAAGAAATACAGGAGATAACATAGGGGTCACACAGGGAATCCCCAGGGTACTAGCATTTACCCTGGGCAAACTAGAAACAGACACCAACAGCCTCTTGGCAAAGGAAGAAAGGCTGCAATGAAACCAGGATGACAGCATGGTGATCCCCAGTGCTGGACGGATCATTTTGAACAAGGTATTGGCAAGAGGGTCCTGGCTACTCCTACTAATGAAGGCAGCTAACCCTGGTGACCAAAGACAAAATCCTATTATGCAGCACCTGACTGATGCATACTAATATTGGGCCACACTGGCAATCAGGTGCTGCATAATAGAAGCACACATGAGAGTAGGGAACCATCAGTATGGAACTCTCTGCCAGAGGAGGTAGTCATGAAGAATACACTAAAAGAGTTTAAACATGGCCTGGATGCCTTCCTTGGATGTAAAAACATTACCAGCTATAGCTACTAGACCACTTGAAGGAGATCTTCTTTTCTATACAGGCTGAACTGGATGGGTTAAAGGATTTATTCAGCCTTATATACTATGTATGTTACTAGTGTATATTGTTTACAGGGGATGGTGGTTGAGGATTACATATTCCTGCTTATTGGGGATGGTGGTTGATCCACATATGCCTACATTTGGGAAGGTAGGTTGAGAATTGTCTATAGTTGCTTAATGGGAATTGTGTTTTTTACTGAGCACAGTGCATAAAAATTACATATGCCTATTCATTATGAATGGTGGTTGCTTGCTATATATGGCCATACATGGCTGCTTGCTATAGGTGGTGGTTGAAGACTGTCTGAAGCTGCCTAATAAAGATGGTAGTTAAGGACTGTCAATATGTGTGTAAGGAGTGAAGACATTTTCTCTTTGGGTCCCCTGTAGGTTTTTATAAGTTATTAGCTTGGGATATTTAGATGGAGGTGTAATTACTTGCAGTGTATCATCTGGCCTCATTGGAGGAGTCCACTTTGCCTGCAGGGGATTGGAAATAGGGCCTGTGAGAGCACCTATCCAAATTGCGTCCTCCGGAGTAAAGGATAATAAGGAAGACGGGGAAGATCAACTCAGCAAGTGCAGTGCAGAAAGAGACTGAGAAAAACAAGTAAGCCTGAGCCTAGTTTTCGGAAGGTGGAGAGATTTTTACTGTATGAGTGTGTGACCATTGTTGAGCTATACTGCTTTTGATACTTTTGCTGCTGATTATATACTACTGATAATACTGTCTGCAATAAAGCTTGAAAAACCCTTAAAGAAAGTGACTGCCACCCATTTTTTCTTCAGGCTACAACACTGGCCAAACCCTGAGTGAGTACCTACTACCTATAAATAGTACTTTGTTTAGGCCTGCATACTTCCCTGGGCACTCCATAAGGCTGCAGTGCATGTGCAGTACCCCATCCTAGCCGGGGCATTCCATGATACCATTACATCTGCTTAATGGAAATAGTGGTTGGAGGGCACATATGCACTGGACCAAGGATAGTGCTTGAGAAGCACACAGTTGTTCCTGGGGATTAAACCGGACCAACATCCGTTTTTTTCTTTAACGGGTGTTGGTCCCGCAGACAGTGCATAAAACAAGCTGGGGGGGCATCCAGAATGCTGGAGCCCCCTGCACATAACCCCTTCAGAACGTCCGATATGTTTACCTTCACCTCGAGCCTGTCCCGCAATGAGCTGCCGGTTGGTCACGTGTACTATGGTTGCGTCCTCCGCTCTGTCCATCGTAACACCCCACCCACGCTTGTTTTTATGCACTGTCTGCGGGACCAACACCCGGGTGTTGTTATGGTTGAAGGATGTGCCTGTCTATTGGTTGAGGGGCTTCCAATTTAGGACAGCGGTTGAGGACTGCCTATAGCTGCCGTGCACTAGGGATAGTGGTTGAGAAGCGCACATAGTTGTTTACTTGGGGTTGTGGTTGAGGTATAAATATGTTTGCTTACTGTGGTTGGCAGTTGAGGAGCACATATGGCTGTTTTCTATGGATGATGGTTTAGGACTGCCTTTAGCTGCTCAATGAGGGTGGTGGTTGAGAAGAACATTTGCTGTGTATTTGGGACAGTGATTGAGAATTGCTTATGGTTGTTAGGGGGATGATAGGAGATCGCATATGCCAGCCTACTTGGGATGGAGGTTTCGGAGCTCACATTTATTTTTATTACATGTCTATTTAATGGTGATGGTGGCAGCAGGGGAACACATATGACTTGTTCCTCAAGTAAGACCATATGGGAGCCTGACATTTTAGCTGCCATGCCTATGGGTGTACGGATCTAGTGTTACATCTTTATGGCTATGTAGTATAGGCAATGAAAAAGCCATAAAAACACCTCTGTGACATCTGTGATTAACAAACCACCGAAAAAAAATGCACTGATGCAAAAATATGTTGTTATCCTGTAACAAATTGCGATTTTGTATGAGAGGCCCGGTACAGTTATCGAGCGCTTGATGCAGTGAAATGAATATGCGGGTAATGGATTTTAGCAGCACTCCGCATCATACTTCCATTCATTGACTCGCTAGGAGCTCATTGTATTGACCTGGGTTAAGTACGCCTGTGCTCCCCTGCCCCTCGGTTGGCGGTGTGCCTGCTCTCCTGCCCATCAATATGCCTGGCTTCCCGGTACTGTGGAGACTCTTAGCTACTTTGTCACGGAGCATTTACATTAAACTGTTTCCATTTTGAACTGGCAGAACATTACTTTGCGTCTCATCGAATTCTAAAGAGTCTGGACTCCGGAGCCATTAATGTGTCACTTTGTGATATTTCAAAGTGCCGATTTTGTAGCAGTAACAGGAAAAAGCAGCAGAAGTTGCTGATATGCAGAATAAATTTGCCTTTTCTGACACTGGAGGAGGAAAGCGGACGCAAGGTATGAAGCGCCAGGGGCCGCTGCTATCGGGAATTACCGGAGCTGTCTGCTTCTTACCCAACGGCTGTAATTAAAGCCATTTAATTATTGAGGAGTCCAGAAAGTCATTCACAGTTACATTAAGGTAACTGTTACAGTAAGGACCATCTGATCAGATGCCTGAATTCCTCTATGGTTCATACCCTTTAAAGAAAGAAAGTGGATGTAAACCCTCCCTGGAAATTTTTTCCAGGTCCGTAGCATACTAACAGGCTAATTCATTACTAGCGCCAGCTATCGGCAGATGAGCGTCTGTATAACAGCAATTAGAGCGACCGGTAGTATAGGCTGTGATCGGCTGTCGGGCGCTGTAACAGAGCGCCTCAGTCGCTCTAGTAACTTGGCCGGCATTGATGAATGAGATGTGTGTTGGGCTTTCTAACACCAGTACAGCACAGCAGCGAGCGAAAGGTGGTGCCAGCTCAGTGCAACCGACTCTCAGCGACTCACACCATATTCAACAAAGAAACAGACTCACAGAGCGTAGGCGCTGGCACTCTGGATCTGGTCGCTATTGCATGGAGCGCCAGACGCTGTGTGAATAAAGTCTGTTTTTAAACACATATCCACCGGTAACAAAGCGAAAACACATGGAATGACATTGTTGTAACATTGTGACATACTGTCACAATACTTTAGTGCCAGACCTGTAATGACAAGTCTGCATAAAAATATAAAAAATCCAAAAAGTTTTCAAAAATGACTTTTTCTAGGTCAGGAGAGGTCACACAATTATTTGAGATAAAAAAAATTAAAAACAAAATACTCTGTTTAAACAGAAGAAAAGGAACGTCCATTAAAACGTATGGGAGAGCGACAGGTAGCGACAGGTAATACCTGGCGCTCTGGAAGCTAGAGCGCCAGTGCTATACGCTTTGCCGCCTGTAATGATGAATCGTACGCCACATGGCGCTGTTAGAGTCGCTCACCAGAATCGCCCTCATAAATGTGGTTTTGCGTACAGCGCCCAGTGTTCACCAGACGCTGCCTGCCGCTACGAGGCGCTACTTGCCGCTGTCCATTGATGAATAAACCCATAAGCGATCACACCCTGCCTGCTTCTAAGCCCAGCAATAAAGATATACTTACCTTTTACCCCTGGAGCTCTGTATCAACTGGACCCTGAAATAGCTGCTCATTGCAGAGCAGCACGATCCCTATTGGTGCAGTTTCCAATGCTGCACATTGCACACCTGTAGCTGTTTCCAGATCCTATAGGACAACGCTTCGGGACTCAATTTCAAGTATTTTTTATATTGCAGTGGGCGTGGTTTAAAGAAGACCAACCACGTTCTAAAGAAGGTTAAATTTAGAAAAAAAACATGTATCAACTCCCCTTAGTGTCCTGGTAATAAATTAGATAAAAATACTCACAGCCGATTTTGGCTTCAAAGTAAAATTGGGGGAAAATTAAGGAAAAATTAAATCTTTTTGGCTCTTCTTTCTAACACTAGTTTTCAGTAGGCTCTAATTGCTGCCAGTACGAGATTGCAAGGAGGGGGGAGGAGGGCGATGGTAGCCTGTCAGAAATCAACAGCATACAATAGCATGCCTGGGGAAAACAAAAATTTAGGAATACCAAGCAGCATTAAGGCGTAAAACATCCAAATGATAATGTACCTGGGGTGGGGGAGCAAAATAGATTGAGCAGCCAGGTCAGTTTTCAAACAAAAGGTGCCCTCATGGTGCCAGACCTAGAGTGGTGCTACAACACTACGAGGCCTGGCTGACCATCAAAGGAGTTCGGATAAAGCTGCTGCACAGGGTGCCCTTATGCTAGAGGCACTGATGGGGCATCCAACTTTTTTCATATTTAGCATGTTTTTTTTTTAAAGGCCCAGAGCCATTTGTTCCAGGTTAGGGCAGAGGGGCAGGGAGCACCACCTGCCCTACCTGCGCAGCTCAGACTCCCAAGATTGCTTTTTGGGGGGATACGTGGGGCTCATTGGAGGGCAGACAGTATGTTTTATGCTCAGAAATCAGGGGGCACCACCTACTCGCCTTTTAGGGGCTGGGGTCCATTGAAGGGCACACGGTTTACTTTGTCATGCAAGGGGAATATGTCAGTCTTAAACAGGGTGCCTTGCAACACAGGATGTATTTATTTCTATTTCTCCTGGTGCGTATTGGCCTTACCAATAATGGCACAATGCACTTTATAAAAAATAACTTAAAGCGGAACAAAACCCCAAAGGCAAGCCCATGGGGCATCCCAGATCAGGATGTCACACTGTGTGAACCCCCCACCAGTCCCACAAAACTCATTTATTCAGATAGGCTAGTTGCGAGAGTGCACCCTCTGCTGGGGATGAAGATGCTTTTGCTCGTGACTACTATAAACAGAGGCATTTACTGAGCATTAAATATGCACGACAAAAGGTTCTGGTTGGACAAGAGCCCGTGCATGAGCCAAAGGACCATGTAAAGGTGAATTTGTGATTTAGGATGCCCCCAGGGTGGGTATAGTTCCACATTAAATATTGCGTAGCATCAATTGCAAGAGCATTAATGAGGTCACGGAGTAGAACAGCAATAACATCGCCATGCTAGGCTTGATTGAACCACTGCCAACCAAGGCAGAGGAGGAGGGCTGTCAAACAAACACACTGTACAGTCTGAGTGATTTTGAGAATGTCATTTAGATGCAGACAGCATGAGACGCGTACAAACAGGGGCAATATGGTGGAATATGTTGATGACAGAGGAAGAACATGCCCTCAACAAGCCTGACCCTGAGCCAGCTGTAACAACACCACTGGCAGATGAGGATTTTGAGTTTAATACTGATATTTACTACAATGATGTTGCTGTACATGTATGTCCAAAATTATTAAGGCATCCTACAAAAACAATATGGGAACTATATCATCACTGACCCCAGTTCAACCTTGTGAAATGTGGCCTTGATGTCATCTTCAAGGAGCCTTAAGAGGACTTTGCCCTTGGGGAAGCTTATGATCTGGCCCTCAGGGAAGCTCATGCTCTTGGGAAGGTCAAAGTTTGAGCACCTTCCCCTTGAAGAATTGGGAGACTATAACCCCAAGGAACCTTAAAACTAAGCCCTTTAAAATTCTTTAGATGGTGCATTTGAAGAATATGAGGGCTGTGTTTTTGAGGAATCTAAAGGAAGTAAAAGTACTTTACCAGCTGATTCATTTTCCCTTAGAGAAGTAGAAAATCTTGTTCTTGATGAACCTGTGCCACCAGGAAATTCAGGCTGGAATTTGATGTCTAACACCATTGTACAGTACACTGTTTCTCAACCTGTGGTACATGTGTCCCAGGGAGTACACATAGATGTTCAGGGGTGCACCTATATGGGGTGTCTGATGGGTCTGGTATATTATTTCAGCATTAAAGCAACACCTTATTCTCTTGAACTGGACCTTTGCCATGATCTATTGAAAAGCCCAAACCCTTAAAAAACTATTCCCCAGGATTTAAAATTAATATATTTTAAGTTTTTAGTCACTTACTTATTATTCTTTCCCCCACTGGGCTGCAACTCTGTTAAGGACTTTAGGATACGGGCACCGCCATCTTGACTCAGGAGCATCACACTTACTTAGGAGAGGAGAGTGAGATAAAGTACAGGGGACGGGTTATAGCTGTGCTTTGCTCAGACAGAGCAGAGCTGGGGTCAGGGAAAGGTCATCAATCCCAGAATGCAGAGCAGTGCAGTCAGAAGGCACTTCCTGTTTGCAGGCCGCCTGATGTTCCATAAGCCGCCATCTTCCTTTTAAAAGGAAAAATAAGTAGCTCAGGGTTATAAAACCTAGAACTGTTGTACAGGGAGATGGATATTTCGGATGTTATTCAGACCGGACAAACACTCTTACAAGAAACAGTGCTCATTTACATCCCTCCCCAAGGAAATTCAGATTGCTGCACATATACATTAATGCACATTTATGTAACTCCTGCCATGGTCTTTAAGCCCCCTCAATGGCATCCCCTGGGACCTGCCAGTAACCTGCAAAGAGGAAAAGTCGCTGACCTTCCGGATGCTTTGCACTGTGGGTTATGCTGGTTAAATCCAGGCAGCAGCAAAGCTGGAATGCTGGAGTAAGAAACCTCCCGGGTGCCTCAAGATGGCCGTGACCCGAAGAAAACAAGTGATGCAGCCTTTTAGCTTTGAGGGCTGCAGGAGCAAATGTAAGTGCTGACAATAATTCAGTATCATGCATCAGATGGGGCAAGTAAGTTTTGGGGAGTTTTTATTTAAACTGTGCAAGGCTGTTGGTCTGGTTTATTAAGAATATAAGAAATTCAACTTGCCTCTCAATTTAGTCCAGGGCTGTCAACACCGCCTAACCCAGGCCTGACACAGCCACTCCATTGATGTTAATGGACCAGGCCTGGTTGTGTCACTGTAAATGAAGGCCAGGGGGGGAGGGGGGCATGTGTCTGACATGTAGGTGAGTTGAGACCTTCAGTCACAGTGAAGCGGCTATGCCCATTCCCGATATAGGAGCGATCAGCTTCGGGGGATTAAAGGTAGGTGGAGCACTTTTTGTTATCATGCCTGGACAATCAATTTATTGCCAATAGAAAGTGTTCATTAAACATTTAAATTGAGTGTCACGCAGGCGAGGGCCACCTCCTAGCTTATGTGAGCTCTTGGGCAAGGGTTCTCAGTGAGCAGTAAGCCCTTTTGGGGTGTATCATGTCATATGCCATGTCACCCTTCAGCTCCCTCTAGGCCTTGTGACCAGAGGGTTGCAGGCTCAATTCCCAGCCATTGGACATGAATTAAGTGCACTTGAGCAAAGCCGCTAACCCCCCAACTGGTCTCCGGGTGCCATAATTAGGGCAGTCCACTGCTTTGGCCATGTGTCCACTCATTGTGCGGATGGGTTAAATGTGGAGGAAAAAGTCCTATATGTGTGCAGGTAAGCAATGGCCAGCGTATGCCCCCTAAATCCTCCACTGCTACTAATCATCCATTAGTGCTAGCTGTCTTTGCAACTGCTGCTGAAGAGACCACAGCTGCTTCCAGTTAAGACCTTGGGTTGCCACCTTAACTACAAAAAATACCAGTCTTGTGGGAACGTGGTCTTCAATATCAATGTGGAGGAGTGGAGGTCAAAGCAAATAAAGAAGGGAGAAGAGAAAGGGAGTGAGGGAGGGCATGTTGCGGGGCATGGATGACATTGTGACAAGGAGGGAGGCTGGGAGTGTGGAGCATCAAAGGATCATACAGCATGCTTCCCTAGCGTTCTGCAATGAAAGACTGGCAGGGACACCACCACTCGGCCTGGCCTTGCCCGGTGCTCCGCCATTTATATGGGCATTAAAAATAAAATACCCGCACCAGCCCGGCAGTTCCGGCCATGCCGGAGAACCAGGGCCGGGTGGCAACCCTATTAAGACCCCATCTTCTAAATTGCCTACCATACCTCTTTCTCCATTGCTGCTGATCATCCTTTGGTGTGCCCAGCCATGAGCAGGTTCACACAGGGGACAACTTGCCTGTCTGGTGGGTGGGCAGATCTATTGCAGAACCATCCCATGGCCCACACTGAGTCTAAGTGTGCCTCTGAACATGCCAGGGGCCTGGTACATGCCCAGGCTCGGACCCTAACACAGACAACCTTCTATCAGAACAATAACAAGAAGAGTCCAGCCTCTGTGGCAGATGGCACAAGAAGTGGGAAATAGGGTATACGGCCCATCAGCCATGCTCCTTACTAACATTTGACAGCCATGTAGCTGAGCTGGAGGATCTATCAAAAGTATCAATTACAAATTACAACATGTCTGTCCTGGGGGAATTCCCCTTTAATATCAGAAGTCAGTATACTTGGTTACTAATGTCCACAAAAAAAACACTTACAAATAAAATAAACTACACAGGAGTCACAACATAATCTGATATCTTGGAATGAGCTCTAGAGCTTCTTGCTTAACAGTCGTTGGTACTTGAGACCGGAGATAAGATGCTGTAATTACACTTGAGGGATATCTCGCCTCTAGTAAGTGTATGTGTATGTGGGGGGTACACGCTGACAATTGTGCAATGCAAACACTCATACGATGTGAAATGCTAGATTACTGCAAGCGATAAATCACATTCCATGGGTATTCTGTTACCGATAAGACGGCAAACGCAAAAAACACCAGTGACTTGGGTCATTGTCCTTGTGAACAAACGGCTTAGCGCATATACGTTACATGACTAAAACTATGTGGGAGCAAATACACCACTTGCATAGTGTTATTATTGTTTATTTATAAAGCACCATCGTATTCCAGGGCACTGTACAAAGTGTAAGTTACAGGAGGGTGAGGCGAGTAACATACTTATATTACACAGGGCATTATGAGTCATATTTGACAATGACTGCATATAATACATACAGTATTATGAGTCAAATGTAACAAAACACTTTAATACAGAAGAACCTTAGGAGAGCGAGCCCTTCTGTCTGCCCTTGTGAGCTTGCAATCTACATTTCTTCAGCCATCAACATCATAGTATCATATAAGCTCTTGCACTAATGACTAGGGCTGGTGTTGTGGGGGGCGACCAGGGCAAATGCCCAGGACAAGGAAAAAAAGAGGACAAGTGGTTAAAATGGACCAACACTATCCTGGGTTTTGGTCCACTTCCCCGGGGAACCCCGATCGGATCTCACCTCACCCTGCTCCTACAGCGCACGCGCGGCCGCTTGTCCAATCAGCGTGCTCGGAGCCGCTGAGGTATGCTTGTCAAAGCGGCGTCAGCTCAGCGGCTCCGAGCACGCTGGCGGCCGCATCTCACTCTTTTCTCTAACAGGGAGCGCGTCTGCGACGGCCATTCACGAATGGTCACGCGTCCTGCTAGAGAGAAGCGCCAGATGCGCCCGCGTCCCGTGCATGCGCCGTTGGATCGGGATTCAGGTAAGTGCAGCAGGCGTCCTGGGGGGTTTCACACAGTGGAGCATCCCGATTTTGGATCACCCGCGGGAAGGAATTGGATCGGCCCAATTGGGTCGATCCCCCTGGGTGTTGGTCCACTTTAAGTGTGGGGCTGGCACAAAAGGACAGGCAAAGACTCCAACTGCCAGAAAAAGACAAAATATCTATTACACATATTGGACTAACCACTGGCACTACACTAAAAATGCCCAGGGCCCCATCATGGTTGGTATTGTTACATAGCAGGCAGTAGATACAAAAACCGGCCAGCGTTTGCAATAAAATTCCAATCTTTATTGATCCATCGTTAAAATTCAAAGTACAGGTAATCCCAATAAAAAAGATGGGCTGAAGGATCCTCTGTCTACGCGTTTCAGACTCGGGGGTCCTTAATCATGACGTTACATAGCAGTCAGGCGGTTGGCCTTAGAGGCAGAATCGGCCTTGCAGCCGAAATCAAAGCTGAAATTGAATCAGAATTTAGGGGTTAAGTTACCTGTCCCTGAATATGGGCAATAGGACCCAACTCTCAGTCAGTTACTAGATGGGTTTATATCTGGGCTCCACAGGTGTGCCCCTGTAATGAGGCTGTGTGAGGCGGCAGCACTGCAGAGGGGACAGCAATTGACCTGTATTTTATATATATATATATATATATATATATATATATATATATATATTAGGGATGAGCGAATCGATCCGGACGAACCCGGATTCGATCCGAATTTCAGGAAAAATTCGATTCGGATCGAATCCGAATTTCCCCGCGATTCGATCGCTCGAAGTTTTCCTTTAACATCCATTCATTTACATTACAGGCATTCTAAGATGGCGGACGGGACATGTCCAGACATCAACCCCGCGCCAGTGCAAGCTGGG
Organism: Gastrophryne carolinensis; assembly: GCA_027917425.1. Lineage (NCBI taxonomy): Eukaryota > Metazoa > Chordata > Amphibia > Anura > Microhylidae > Gastrophryne > Gastrophryne carolinensis. The sequence continues at coordinate 41,969,507 of CM051238.1, forward strand.
ACAGTCACATGCAGCCTATCAGCAGCCAGCAAGCCCGGTGACGTCACAGCGGTATTTAAGGCCGGCCATCTTGCTTTCCTGCCTCATTTCTCTATTGCATTCGTGAGAGACAGAACGTTGTGTAGCTGAGGGAGAGAGGCAGTTAGACAGGCAGGGACAGACAGGGACAGGCTGGAGACAGGCAGGAGACAGACAGGAGACAGACAGAAAGTCAGCGAAAAAACAGGGAAAGGTAGAAAAATCGGAGGCTGTCACAGGGAGTTTTTTTTTTTTTTTTCATCCAGCCTGACAGGCTTTGTTAGCGTTTTCAGGCTGCTTATACTAACTAACTGTGCATATATACTGAACTGATCTTAAGTCTGCTGTGAGGCATCCCATTCTGTGACTACAGCAGCCTCTGTTTAAGACCATATAACCATTTGCTCTTATTATAATTGAAATTAGCCTGATAAAGACACTTTTGCTGGGCATAGTACTTCTGGACCCTGCCAGGTCCACTTCTGTTGTGGCATCCCATTCTGTGACTACAGCAGCCTCTGTTTAAGACCATATAACCATTTGCTCTTATTATAATTGAAATTAGCCTGATAAAGACACTTTTGCTGGGCATAGTACTTCTGGACCCTGCCAGGTCCACTTCTGTTGTGGCATCCCATTCTGTGACTACAGCAGCCTCTGTTTAAGACCATATAACCATTTGCACTTATTATAATTGAAATTAGCCTGATAAAGACACTTTTGCTGGGCATAGTACTTCTGGACCCTGCCAGGTCCACTTCTGTTGTGGCACCCCATTCTGTGACTACAGCAGCCTCTGTTTAAGACCATATAACCATTTGCACTTATTATAATTGAAATTAGCCTGATAAAGACACTTTTGCTGGGCATAGTACTTCTGGACCCTGCCAGGTCCACTTCTGTTGTGGCATCCCATTCTGTGACTACAGCAGCCTCTGTTTAAGACCATATAACCATTTGCTCTTATTATAATTGAAATTAGCCTGATAAAGACACTTGCTGGGCATAGTACTTCTGGACCCTGCCAGGTCCACTTCTGTTGTGGCATCCCATTCTGTGACTACAGCAGCCTCTGTTTAAGACCATATAACCATTTGCACTTATTATAATTGAAATTAGCCTGATAAAGACACTTGCTGGGCATAGTACTTTTGGACCCTGCCAGGTCCACTTCTGTTGTGGCATCCCATTCTGTGACTACAGCAGCCTCTGTTTAAGACCATATAACCATTTGCACTTATTATAATTGAAATTAGCCTGATAAAGACACTTGCTGGGCATAGTACTTCTGGACCCTGCCAGGTCCACTTCTGTTGTGGCATCCCATTCTGTGACTACAACAGCCTCTGTTTAAGACCATATAACCATTTGCTCTTATTATAATTGAAATTAGCCTGATAAAGACACTTTTGCTGGGCATAGACTTACTGCTGCCTGCCAGGTGCACTTCTGTTGGGGCATCCCATTCTGTAACATAGCATACCCCTCTTTATTTACACTAAGCAGCTCTCTTATTTACACTAAGCAGGCCTGTTGGAGGCTGAGTGTTACTGCTCACTTTTGGTGTGCATTATATTCTGTTTCATATAGACCCACCGCTGCCCGGGGGTTCTTTAAATATCACCTACTAACACGCCAGTTAGACTATGTCGGGCAGACAAGTGCCTGGAAGTGAAAAGAGGAGTGGCAGAGGCCAAGATTCCGCAGGCAGAGCTCGCATCAGACTGGGGGCCAGTAGCAGCAGGAGTCACGCTGAGAGACCTAATCTGCCAGTATCTGCTAGCGGTCGGGTCTCCACCAGTAACGCATCTGCCGTGGTAGATTGGTTGACGCGCTCATCAACAACATCATCACAACTTACGTCTGAGACCCCCAGTCTAGGGTCGGTAGGTTCCTCTGACACAACCCTGAGTTGGCATGCCCCGAGAGCAGTCCCTGTCCTCCCATTGCCTCTGTCCTACGCCGTTCCCTCCCCCAGCGACGTATCCTATGCTTTGGGTTCAGCTCCACTCTTTAGTGAGGAGGACGATCAGATACAGGAGGACAGTCAGCAGCTACTGCCCAGCCAAGAAATGGAGGTGGCTTCTTTAGCTAGGCAGACAAATAGTGATGTGGACAGTGTCGTGGGTGCTGCGAGCGTTCCAGCTCCTGCGCCAGACACTGTTGACGAATCCACGAACATCAGTGACGTACAGCCACAACTCGGTGATGATGATGATGACGATGAAGCCGATCGCACTTGGGAGCCGGGTGATGAAGGGGCTTCATCGTCATCATCAGGAGAAGAGGGGCGCAGGTTGCCCCGGAGTCAGCAGCTGAGGCAGCAAGGTGGTAGCAGTCAGCATGGGGGCACAATTCCAAAGGCTGGAGCCGGCCGGGGCCGGGGTAGAGCACCTGCTGTGCGGCAGTCTACCTTATCGGGAGGTAGTGGAGCAGGGGTTCCTGGAGTTGGCAACAGCAGCAGTGAATCAGTGAGGCCAGGGGTGGGAAAAGTAGCTACTCTGCAGTGTGGCAGTTTTTCCTGAGGCATCCGCAGGAGGGTAACATGGCCACATGCAAGATATGTAGGCAAAAGGTGAAGCGTGGCCAGGGTCCAAATGTTGGCACCACGGCCCTGCATCAACATATGATGCGTCACCATAAAACGACCTGGGAGAACCGAGGCTCCCAAGGGGTGGTCCAGTCTGCTTCCTCACCAAGTGAGCTCCCAATTTCTGCCAGCCAAGGCTCCAGCACCTCAGCCGAAGGCAGCTGTGCGTCATACCCATCCTCTGTCGCTCCTGCTCCTCCTCCTCCAAGTCATGCATCCCGCCAGCAATCCATCAGCGAAGCCATGTCCAAGAGACAGCAGTATGCGCCCACTCATCCTACGGCGCAGAAGCTGAATGTGCTCCTGTCCAAGTTGCTGGTGCTGCAGTCGCTCCCTTTTCAGGTGGTGGAATCTGCACCTTTCAGAGAACTGATGGCTTGTGCTGAGCCGAGGTGGAGAGTCCCAAGCCGTCATTTCTTTGCCAAGAAGGCAGTACCAGCGCTGCACACTTTTGTTGAACAGAAGGTGGGCCAGTCCTTGAGCCTGTCGGTGTGTAGCAAAATACATGGCAGCGCCGACATCTGGAGCTGTAACTACGGTCAGGGGCAGTACATGTCGTTTACGGCCCACTGGGTGAATGTGGTCCCTTTGCAGCAGCAGCAGCAACTTGGACAGGTCACGCCGCTTCGGCCTCCGCGCTCTCTGCCCATTGGGCGTGTGACACCGTGCGACTCGGCCTCCTCATCCTCCGCCATCTCCTCACCCTCCACTGTAGGCTCAAGTCTCAGTGCCCCTCCAGTCTACCATGTGTGCAGGGCACGGAGGTGTCACGCAGTGCTTCACATGGTTTGTCTTGGCGAACGGAGTCACACAGGGGAGGAACTGCTTAAATGTATTCATCAGGAAATCCAAACATGGCTTACTCCGAGAAAACTTAAAATGGGAATCATGGTTACCGACAATGGGAAGAACATTTTGTCTGCGCTGCACCAAGGAAGCCTGACCCATGCCCCCTGCATGGCTCACGTCTTCAATCTGGTTGTCAAGCGGTTTCTGAAGTGTTCCCCCCATCTGCAAGACATCCTAACAACTTCAAGGAAACTTTGCATGCACTTCAGCCACTCCTACACCGCCAAACACACCCTTCTTGAGCTACAGCGTCAGAATGGTATCCCCCAACATAGTCTGATTTGCGATGTTTCCACCCGTTGGAATTCCACCCTTCACATGTTGGACCGATTATATGAACAGAGAAAAGCCATCACGGATTTCCTGATGATCCAAGCAGATAGGGGGACTCCCCTGTGTAACTTCAATGTCAACCAGTGGCAGCTCATACGTGACACCTGCCGTTTGCTCAGGCCCTTTGAGGAAGCCACTTTATTTGTCAGTCGGCAGGATTACGGGATGAACGACGTGATTCCACTGCTTCATGTACTACAGCACATGTTGGAAACCATGGCTGGTCAGGGCACTGGAGACATGGCGTTTACATCTTACGGCCACATGAACCCCGTTGGAGCTGAACTGGAGGAGGAGGAGGAAGAGGAGGAGGAGGAGGAGTTGCCCAGCGAAACACAGTTTAGGCTTGGCGAAATGGCTGGTTTATCTAGTCAGCGGACAGGAGAGGAGGAGCAGGAGCAGCCAGAGGAGCTAGAGGTTTTTGAGGAAGGCGAGACAGAGGACCCGGGCACACCGTGGCAGTATGCAGTGGAGATGGAGACAGGTAGTCCATCCGAGTCACTTGCGCAAATGGCACGAAGCATGCTCACGTGCTTGCGTAGTGACCCCAGAATTGTTTCCATCTGTCGGCGGGATGACTTCTGGCTGTCCACCTTATTGGACCCTCGCTTCCGGCACAAAATGGGGGCATTTTTTAAACCCACCGAGAGGGAGGACAAACTCAACTACTACAAAGACATTCTACGTAGGCAGTTGGCCGATGCCTATCTGCGCCATGGTCCATACTCTCGCAGGTCTGACTCGAGGGGACCTCTGCGCTCACCTTCCACTGCCATGGCCGCTGGGGGGGTTGGCAGGAGCAGCAGCAGCAGCTCCATCAGCAGCAGCAGCCTCAGTCTTCAGTCGAGTGAGCTTTCTACACCCGCATAGTGAGGCTACTCATGAGCAGCAGGAAGACCTGGAACAGGACCTCAACCAGCAGGTCATGTCATACTTTGACATGACCATGCCAACACACCTTGAGGATCCGCTGGACTTCTGGGCAGCCAAACTTGATTTGTGGCCGCAACTAGCAGAGTTTGCCCTGGAAAAGCTGTCCTGCCCGGCAAGTAGCGTGCCATCTGAGCGGGTGTTTAGTGCGGCGGGGGCCATAGTTACGGCGAGGAGAACTCGTCTGTCAACTAAAAATGTGGAGAGACTCACCTTTGTCAAAATGAATCAGGGATGGATCAGCCAGGATTTCCACCCACCAATGCCTGATGCATGCGACTAGATTCAGCATGGTGCCACGTTTTACACTTTCCAAATGGTGCAAAACATATTTATGTCTTTAGGCCATTTTTTGGGCTCCTGCTGCTGCTGCTGCCAACTTCTGCCAACTCCAGGGCGTGATTCATCCAATTTTTGGGCTCCTGAAGCCAACCCCAGGGTCTCTTTAAAGTAATGTTTGGGCTCCTGCTGCTGCCAACTTCTGCCAACTCCAGGGTGTGATTCATCCAATTTTTGGGCTCCTGAAGCCAACCCCAGGGTCTCTTTAAAGTAATATTTGGGCTCCTGCTGCTGCTGCTGTCAACTCCTGCCAACTCCAGGGTGTGATTCATCCAATTGTTGGGCTCCTGAAGCCAACCCCAGGGTCTCTTTGAAGTAATGTTTGGGCTCCTGCTGCTGCTGCTGTCAACTCCTGCCAACTCCAGGGTGTGATTCATCCAATTGTTGGGCTCCTGAAGCCAACCCCAGGGTCTCTTTAAAGTAATGTTTGGGCTCCTGCTGCTGCTGCTGCCAACTTCTGCCAACTCCAGGGTGTGATTCATCCAATTTTTGGGCTCCTGAAGCAAACCCCAGGGTCTCTTTAAAGTAATATTTGGGCTCCTGCTGCTGCTGCTGTCAACTCCTGCCAACTCCAGGGTGTGATTCATCCAATTGTTGGGCTCCTGAAGCCAACCCCAGGGTCTCTTTAAAGTAATGTTTGGGCTCCTGCTGCTGCCAACTTCTGCCAACTCCAGGGTGTGATTCATCCAATTTTTGGGCTCCTGAAGCCAACCCCAGGGTCTCTTTAAAGTAATATTTGGGCTCCTGTTGCTGCTGCTGTCAACTCCTGCCAACTCCAGGGTGTGATTCATCCAATTTTTGGGCTCCTGAAGCCAACCCCAGGGTCTCTTTAAAGTAATGTTTGGGCTCCTGCTGCTGCTGCTGTCAACTCCTGCCAACTCCAGGGTGTGATTCATCCAATTGTTGGGCTCCTGAAGCCAACCCCAGGGTCTCTTTGAAGTAATGTTTGGGCTCCTGCTGCTGCTGCTGCCAACTTCTGCCAACTCCAGGGTGTGATTCATCCAATTTTTGGGCTCCTGAAGCCAACTCCAGTGTATATTTGGGCTCCTGCTGCTGCCAACTCCAGGGTGTGAATCATCCAATTTTTGGGCTCCTGAAGCCAACCCCAGGGTCTCTTTAAAGTAATATTTGGGCTCCTGCTGCTGCTGCTGCCAACTTCTGCCAACTCCAGGGTGTGATTCATCCAATTTTTGGGCTCCTGAAGCCAACTCCAGTGTATATTTGGGCTCCTGCTGCTGCTGCCAACTCCAGGGTGTGAATCATCCAATTTTTGGGCTCCTGAAGCCAACCCCAGTGTCTCTTTAAAGTAATATTTGGGCTCCTGCTGCTGCCAACTCCAGGGTGTGATTCATCCAATTTTTGGGCTCCTGAAGCCAACCCCAGTGTCTCTTTAAAGTAATGTTTGGGCTCCTGCTGCTGCTGCCAACTCCAGGGTGTGATTCATCCAATTTTTGGGCTCCTGCTGCTGCCAACTCCAGTGTCTCTTTAAAGCAATGTTTGGGCTCCTTCTGCCCCTCATAGTGATGCCACTTCAACTCTCTGCAATTGTGCCGCTCTGCGATTCTATTAGCGATGCCTCTGATCTGCATGTGATATTTCTTCAAAGTATTATTTAACTAACCCAGCACGCATCCTGTGCGTGTTACAGCAAGGCAGAATGGTTTATAACCCTAATGAGGCTCTAGGAGGCTCCGAAATAGCCGTTTTTAATAACGATTCGTTGCGAATTTATTCGGGTCGAAACGATTTTTGTCGGAAAATTCGGCGAATCAGTCGAATCGAATTTTTCAAAAGTTCGCTCATCTCTAATATATATATACTGTATATATATATCTTTTTTTACTGTCATTTTTTTAAGTATACCATTTGGTGGCTCAGCAGTTGTGACCCTGCTCCACTCCGTACCCCCTGCATTGCTCTATTGAGGAGTGGAAGGGTGTCTTCTTATAGTTTGCCTCAGGCAGCAGAGAGATTAGGTTTACCCCTGCTGGGCTCTGTGCAACTCTAACAAAGGCAAAGCCTAGCCTGAGAACACAATATGGTCTTCAGGAGACCAATCAAGGAGATGTACTGTTGTGTGTGTGCACAGCTATATTTTGTAAGGCAAGCGTATTGGTTACACCTGCAGGAACAGGCCACTGGCCAACTTGGGAAAATGGAAGTATACTGGCCACTGCCCTCTCTAATAGGAAGGTGGAATGAGTAAGTTTGTATTTTTCACAGAGAAAAACTGGAAAAATACCATTTTGTGAATACTCACCTGTAAAATGGGTATTATAAGTATGTCACACACCCCACTTCAAACATTAATAATTACAATAGGGTTAACGCACCGCTAGGTGGCAGCATTGCAGAGAATCTCCAAAAACTTCAACAGGCCCCTCCCGGTCTATACATACCTGGTACCTCCCAAGAATCACCCAGTATTAGAACAGCAGTAAGACAAGGTACCAGAAACAAACAATGTAACCCTCAACGTAAAGAACTAAACTTCACCAAATAAAGAGCCAGGATACCGAAAAGGGCGGGTGAAGTGGGGTGTGTGACATACTTATAATACCCATTTTACAGGTGAGTATTCACAAAATGGTATTATTCTAAGTATGTCACACACCCCACTTCAAACATTAATAATTACAATAGGGACATCCAACAGCAGTGTCCAGAAAAGGGTGGGTATCCGAATCAGGCAATAACGCAGAAAAAACTCAAACCACTGCAGCCTGCAAAACCTTGCGGCCAAAAACAGCATCCGCTGAGGCCCGCACATCAACCTTATAGAACTTAGAAAAAGTATGAACAGAAGACCAAGTTGCAGCCTTACACACTTGTTCAACCGAAGCCTGGTGCTGAAAAGCCCAGGACGCACCAACCGCACGAGTAGAGTGAGCAGTAACGCGGAAAGGAGGATCCTTCCCTTTAGCCGAATAAGCACCAACAATGGCCTGACGAATCCATTTACTAATGGAAGATTTGGCCGGAGCCAAACCCTTCCTAGGCCCACATGGCACAACGAAAAAGGCATCAGTCTTACGAAAAGAAGACGTAGCACGTAGATAGTACCTGACACAACGTACCACATCCAAACAGTGCAAAGCACTCTCCTTGACATTCTTAGGCTTAGGACACAAGGAAGGAAGAACAATGTCCTGGTTAAGATGAAAAGCAGAGACCACTTTAGGGAGAAAGTCTGACTTGTATCGAAAAACCACTTTGTCCTGATGATCCTCAAAATAAGGAGCCTGAATAGACAAAGCTGCCAACTCTGAAACACGCCGAACCGAAGTGATGGCCACCAGAAAGGCAACCTTCTGAGTAAGAATGGACAAAGCAACATCCCGCAAAGGCTCAAAAGGAGGAGCCTTAAGAGCAGAAAGAACCAAATTCAAATCCCACACTGGGAGCAAAGGCTTCCTAGGAGGCCGCACATGCGAAACCCCCTGGAAAAAGGTCTTGACCAAGGAATGACTAGCAAAAGACTTCTGGAAAAAAATAGACAAAGCAGAAACCTGCCCCTTCAAGGTACTCAGCTGAAGACCGGAGTCCAGCCCCGACTGAAGAAACTCCAAAATCCTAGACACAGAAAAGACCCGGCAAGGCAAAGACCTAGCCTCACACCAATAAATATAAGATCTCCAATACCTGTAATAGATGGAAGAAGAAGATCTCTTCCTGGCACTAATAAGAGTCCGAATGACCGCATCCGAAAGACCCTCCTCCTTTAAGATGGAGGTTTCAGCAGCCAAGCCGTCAAAGCCAGCGTTTGTAAACTGGGGTAACATAGTTGACCCTGAGTGAGAAGATCTGGCCGAAGAGGCAGATCGAACTGATCTACGGCCAGACGAACGATGTCCGCGAACCACACCCGCCTTGGCCACCTTGGAGCCACGAGAATGGCGGGAACTCCCTCCAGAACCAACTTTCGCAGAACCCTGCCTAGCATGGGAATCGGAGAAAACAGATAAAGAAACCCCAGGTCCCTCCAGCTCAGGGTCATGGCATCCACCGCCAGAGCCAGAGGGTCCCGGGACAGGGACACAAAGGACGGCTTGTGATTGTGACGAGAGGCAAACAGATCCACCTCCGGCGTCCCCCACCGGAGACAAAGTGACCGAAATACCTGGGGATGGAGAGACCACTCCCCCCGACGGGACGCACACCGGCTCAGAAAATCCGCCTCTGTGTTTTCCACTCCCGGAATGTAAACTGCCGAGATGCAAGGGACATGAGTCTCCGCCCAGACCAAAATCAGAGACACCTCCCGGTGGGCACCCAGACTGCGAGTCCCTCCTTGGTGATTGATGTAAGCAACCGCCGTCTGATTGTCTGAGCGAACCTGAACCGGCAGACCTTGTAAATGATGCGTCAAGCGAGACAGAACCAACCTGATGGCTCGCAATTCCAGAACATTGATGGGCAAGTGGGCCTCCTGAGGGTCCCACTGCCCCTGAAACCGAAGATCCTTCCCAAAACCTCCCCAGCCTGACAAACTGGCATCCGTGGTGACAGTTTCCCAAAGCGGGGTCAGAAACGACCTGCCCTTCAGAAGGTTGTCCGAGACCAACCACCACAGAAGGGACTGCCGAACCCGAGGGGACAACCGGAAGGACCGATCCAACGACCCCGGACGCCGGTTCCAAGATGCCAAAAGATGAAGTTGAAGAGTCCTCGTATGAAACTGAGCAAAGGGAACTGCCTCGAACGAGGCCACCATCAACCCCACCAGTCTCATCCCCAGACGAATGGACGGATGAGGATGGGAGAGGAGCAGCTGGACCAATTCCTGAATCATCAGAACCTTGGCCTGAGGGAGAAACACTCTGTGCTGGCAGGAGTCCAACGACATCCCCAGAAAGGTCACCACCCTGGCCGGAACCAGCGAGGACTTGGGGTAATTGATCACCCAGCCGAACCTCTCCAACATAGACACCACCGTGCTGGTGTCCCCCTCTGCTTGACTGAAGGAAGGTGCCATGATGAGAAGATCGTCCAGGTAAGGCACAATGCGAATCCCCTGAGCTCTGAGCAGGGCCATCACCCCCGCCAACACCTTGGTGAACACTCTCGGAGCAGAGGTGAGGCCGAATGGAAGAGCCACAAACTGAAAGTGCCGATCCTCCACCACGAAACGAAGGAACCGCTGATGAGCTGGAAAGATCGGAACGTGCAGGTACGCATCCTTGATGTCTATGGACGTCATAAAGTCCCCCTGCCGAAGCGAACCGATCGCAGACCGCAGGGTTTCCATGCGGAACTTCCGGGGACGAATAAACCTGTTGAGAAACTTCAAATCCAGAATAGGACGGAAGGACCCGTCCTTTTTGGGAACCGTGAAGAGATTGGAGTAAAACCCGCGCCCTACCTCTGAAGAAGGAACCGGGCAAATGACAGCTAAGTCTAGAAGATTCCTTACCGCCGCCAGGAGCCCCTGCGCGGCCAAAGGATCCAAAGACACCCGAGACCTGAAGAACCTTGGAGGAGGACGGGACTCGAACTCCAACTTGTAACCGGCCGAAACCACCTCCCGGATCCATCTGTCCGAGACCTCCTGGTCCCACACCCGGGAGAAAAGTTGCAACCGTCCCCCCACCCGAACGGGTGAGGGCACCCCCTCATTGCTGGGTGGGCTTGGCAACCGGCTTGGGCTTGGCACCCCAGACGCGAGCGGGACGGCCACGGCCTCTACCCCTATTCCAACTGGCGCCCCTGGGGGCCGAGGAGCCCGCACCCCTACCGGCTCCGGCTCCCCGAAAGGACGGATTAAAGGAGACCGTCCCCCGAAAGGAACGGCGAAATTTCTTGCGCTGAGGTAACTTACCTCCCTTGGCAACAAAATCCAGCCTCTCACCAAAAAGCCTCAAACCCAAAAAGGGCAGAGCCGTGAGCGATCTTTTAGAATTAAAATCAGCCGTCCACTGTCTCAACCACACACAGCGCCGGATAGCCACCAGCAAGGCAGTAGCCCTGCCACACATCAACATGGCATCCTCTTGAGCGGCCAGGATAAAGGACAAGAAAGAATCGCAGCGCTTAAGCGCAAGGGACTCATCACTGGTGGGCTCGAGATCCACACCCAAGTCCCTGACAATAGACCTGACCGCAAAAGTCAAAAGAGCCGAAGCACAGACAGGCCTTAACACCGAACCCGCACATACAAAACCATGACGGGCAAGCTGATCAACCCGGCGATCCTCGCCGTCCCTGAGCGAAGTCGTGTCAGGGGAATGCACGACCGCCGTGTTGGACAGTCCCAAGACCGGAGTATCTACCTCAGGGGGGACAGACCAACGCTTCATCAATTCCGCCGGGAAGGGATACTTCCTATCCCAGCTAGACGGCACACCAACAAGACGTGTAGGTTGCTCCCATTGCTTGAAAACAATTTCTTCAAAATGCTGTTGACTGGGAAACTCCAAACGCTGCTTGGACACCCCAAAAAGCTGACCCTTAGGCCTAGGAGCAACCACCGGAGGATCCAAATCCAAAACCTCAAACATCTGGGTCAGAATGGTAGAGGAATCGAGAGGGAGGCCGTCAGCCTGATCCCCCTCAGAACCCAGCAACTGCTGAACATCAGAATCTTCTTCCTCAATGAGCTCACCATCTTCAAGGGGACGATCCGACCAATCCAGATCTCCCACAACTTCCTCATCTGAATCCGGCGGAGGCGGAGACAGATGTTTCCGCTTAGCTGGAGCCTTCTGAGCGGCCATAGCAGAAAACCGCTTCTCAAGGCTGGTCAAACGGGCACATACCTCAGACTGCGAATCCCCACTCAGGACAACGTCACACGGGGTCCGGATTAAGCGAGGGGGAGAGGGAGATGGCGCGGCTGACGAAGTGCTAGGCACCGGAGTACTGGACTGCCGTGCAATGTTCTGCTGTGCACAAGGGATACACAAAATGACATCATCTCCCTGGAGCGGAGTCCCACAACCCCCGCACACCTTGGATTGTCCCGAAGAACCATTCCCGGTATCTGTGGCAGCCTCCATGTGGTGAAATTTATGGTATTCGCAGAACCCAGGGATTTATGCGGTACGCGACCCGGGATGCCCCTTAATAACCTAACAATTGTCTAAAGATTGTCAAAAGATCCTGACCCAGGGGAATAGCATAAAAACCCTTATATATATATATATATAGTTTTATGAAAACACCCCCCACAAGCCAGGTATATAAGACCGGGAGAGCCCTGCCAGACGGGATCCCAGGATCTGAAAGACACAAAAGAAGAGGGCCAACAGTCAATCCAGGCACAATAATACCTATACAAGCATACAAGCATAACATACAACCCCCCTCCCCCCCCCCCCTCATTAACCAAAGACAAAAGGAGATGGTTAAAATACACAACCAGCACTTTAAAAGGACGTGCAGGAGCGAGGAGGCGGGAGAAGGAGGGGACGTAATACGGGGGGCCAGGACACCAACTTTATGTGACCAAAAACATCCCCCGCAAGATATCAGAAAACGCCTACCTGAGCGAGAGCACAAGCGCAGAGAGGCACCGCAGAAAATGGCGGCCCGAACACCGCTCCGAGACAGTGAGGGAGGGGAAGACGAGCCCCGGGAGCGCGGGAGCCGAGAAGGCCCCGCCCCTCCGGAACAGCCAATCAGCGCGCGGCCCGCGCGCGCCGTCCCGCCCCCCTGCGGCGTCAGCGCCAGCAGACAGAGAACCGCGCTCAGTCTCCAAGACGGGACCGGCGGAGCAACCTGCCGGTCCCAAGTGCGCACACAAAAAAGACACACACGCTCATCACCCTGTGTTCCCCCCTGTGCAGACCGGACACGCCAGGCTGCAAGCGCCGAGCACGGCGCTCAGCCACAGGCGGGACCCGCCCCCCCGGCTCCTGAGGGGAGAGACGCCATTCACACCAACAGCAGTGACAATAAAGACACACAAGGCAGATCCTCAATAAAAAATTGCCACAGTAAACAGCGCATAAGCCCTCACAATACAGCAGCGCAGCAGCCACACTCACACAACCATGTCACCGGTCCCAAAGCGCGCCACACACCCCGGAGTGTGGAATAACTAAAGTCCCAGGGCTAGGCACATCCTGACCGCTAACCTACTATTAAATGGGGGCATCCCACATCCGGATCACCACTCCGGGAATCCCGCTATGCCCCGCAATGAAGGGTCGAGCGGAGGAGCTAATCTCCTAGGCACCAAGGGTGCCGGCTACCTTTTTGCCCGGCCTACAGCCGAAGCTGGGAGGCTGCCAGTAAACAGATATACTACCAAACAAGAGCCGGGCAGAAATAGACCACGGGGGGGGGGGGGGCCGGGGGGATACCCCGGCTACCTGCAAGCAGGAGACTTCTTTCTTCTGTCTTGTCGCCACCTTGCAGAGAACAACACTGGGTGATTCTTGGGAGGTACCAGGTATGTATAGACCGGGAGGGGCCTGTTGAAGTTTTTGGAGATTCTCTGCAATGCTGCCACCTAGCGGTGCGTTAACCCTATTGTAATTATTAATGTTTGAAGTGGGGTGTGTGACATACTTAGAATACACCCTTTGCTATTGCTAAATACATGTGCTACCTATGCCCTCCAGCAGGATGTAGCATAGTTCTTAGTCTTAATCTCGCGTGGCCAATGAGCCACAGTTACCCTGCCTATTCCTGTCTGCCACGCCCATGATCAGGTTAAGTCGTATAGGGTATGCTAGCTTATTGTCTGAGCTAACCTGTTGCTGACTCCTTTTTTTCCTAACCTCCCTTTGATTTTCTCTTGGACCAACCTCTCCAACCTTGACCTCCGTTTCTTGTCTACTTCCTGCACTATGCTGTCTGCTAATTTTTGCAGTGCTGGAGGATTAATGACCCAATTTTAAACCACGGGGGTCACAAATGGGTCATTCATCCTCTATTATTGCAAAAAAGAGAATTAGCTTTCTTCGACCATTTTTGTGCCACTTCACTTTTGCCCTGATTATACATCAGCCTCTGAGGCCTCGGCTGCCGTCCTTTGCAGGTGTAAGTCCTGAAGGTAACTGCAGTAAATTTGACGGGGCCTGTCTATAGCCAAATGAGCAGTGTTAGATTGGGGGTTGGCATGTGAACAACGGCCGTCAACCAGATGGGGCATTACTGCAGCATGATATATCTTTTTTAAATTTCTGTCATTTGTTTTATAGGTCTATGATTTTATTCAAATGTCAGGCTTTATTCAAACATCACAGAAGAAAATCATAACAAACTCATTGGGAACAAGGTTATTCTTGATTGTAGCTATGATTGAAGAGGAACAACAGATATTTTCTCTTGTTCCTCTCAGAACATCCCTCCCCCCTCCCACGCTAGCTTTTGGATGTCGGCGTTATCTAAAACTCCAACATCCTGCTGCATTCTCTGTTTGTCTTCTTCCCCCACCTTAGCCGATGATGAGTGAAGCAGAGGCTGTAGCCGCACTCACCCCCCGCCAGACGCTTTTCAAATCTCGCGCGAGTGTCTTTGCAGCCTATGCAATGACACTGTTCATGCGTGAGATGGAAGGGCGGCACAGTGTCTGTCAGGAATCTGAAGGCTTCCAAGATGGCACCCCCTTAACCCATCTTTTCATTTAAGCACTGGTGTTTGGGTGCTCCCTTAACCCACCTTTTTATTTACATGGCACATACAGTAGTAATTGTCTGACTGCTCATGCTTGACTCAAAGGGGATGCAAAAGTCAGCCACAGCAGCACTGTGCTTCACCAGTGTCATAGAACCAGGACTGTTCCTATGGTTTCCCAGCAGGGGGCGCCAAGGTTCCCCATGCGCTCGCATTTTTGCAATAGTAGGGCCAGTAAGCGTGCGAATATGCGCGCATTTGTACGCCGTATGAGTCAATAGATTTGTGCGCATGTGCGATTATGCATGCGCATTGTAAACGCACGAAAATGCTCTTGCTTTTGCTTATGCGCAGGTTGCCCAGTTGGTCAATTCTTCTGTTTGATTCTGTTCTGCCAGCCATGACTTCAGCTAGTTCTAAGTTTCCAGTCCAGCTCTGGTCTGTTTTCTACTCAGAACTTGGCAAAACCCACTCCTAGGTTGCCTGACCTGGGGCCTTCCTGCAGCCCAGTCTAACCTCACCTTTAGAGGCTCTAATGAAAACCAGGTTGGTCCTTAGATTCCAGGCTTCCTGGTCGAGAAGTGAGCCGGTTCTTAGTCTCTGCAATCAGGGTTCACACCCGGTAGCCTGACAACCAGGTATGGAGAAAAAAAAAGAAATTCAGGTTTGGAGAAATGGGGATTTACATAGGATGTAATATCCTCCAACTCCTGCCATCTAATAAGTGTAAACAGGTTGTATCCTCTTTAAACCAACCGAGGTAAACATATAAATAGCATAAAGAAAGTGTAACACATACCAGAGCAAGGATACAGTTCAGGGTGCTGGCCCTTTAAGTTTATTTCAAACAGTGTGGCGATATAAATTGATAAGCTTTCAAGCAAGACCCTTCATCAGATCAGTAACAAAGTGAAACAAAGTGCTATTTAAACATGTGCGGATTATACCAGTCTGTCATGGTTCCCGCCCACTTCCAGTTTGGGTAACCTGGTCATACATATAAATTACTGAAGGCGTATGTCAAGATAAACAATGAAACAATGAAATGTGTTCAAATATTGAGAATAAATTGCTCTTATTGTTAGATGGAGGAGAAAAAATACAATTCTGTGAAACTCACCTGTAGAATTGTTTTTGTATACATCCAGTCCAGGCCGTCCCAATATCTCACAATTGGGTGTTCGCCCCTAGGGGGCGCTTGACTGCAAGATCAAAGATGTAGCTCCTCCCACCCCCTATAAAGGCAGCTGTCCCTCTATCATTCTCCAGTGAGGGCAGGCCGGGAGGCCTAAGAAACCATGTTACTTCACATAGCTTCAGTTTGTACTCTCTCTATGTGAACAACTAGAAAAAAAAGCAATTCTGTGAGTACTCACCTGTAGAATTGTTTTTGTTCTTGCATGGCACGGCCCGCTTCGGTATTCATAACTGATGGGTTATGAATAGCAGAAAGCAGAAAGCTGTGGCAGCTCCCATCTCCCTATAAAAACGGGATTAACCAACAAGTTCCCAGCGTAGACGAGCAGTGAGACAAGATGCCGGGAGCGAATAAATGTAAGAATGTAAAAAAGGTAAAAAACCCCAACTTAACTTGGAACAACCACCATAAAGAGGCAACCAAGAACAACTATAACAGGGTGGGGCGAAGCGGGCCGTGCCATGCAAGAACAAAAACAATTCTACAGGTGAGTACTCACAGAATTGCTTTTTTCTTTAATGCATGGCACGGCCCGCTTCGATATTCATAACTGATGGGACATCCAAAAGCAGTGTCGAAAAGTAGGGTGGGATCCCAAATGAGTAAAGGCCAGTAGATCAAACCACTACGGCCTGAAGCACCTTGCGGCCAAAAGCAGCATCCGCTGAGGCCTTAACATCAACTTTGTAAAACTTGGAAAAGGTATGAACAGAAGACCAAGTAGCGGCCTTGCAAACTTGTTCAACAGGAGCTTGGTGCTGAAAAGCCCAAGAGGCACCAATAGCACGAGTGGAATGAGCAGTAATCCTAAAGGGAGGTTCCTTTTCCTTAGCAGAATAGGCTTGAACCACCACCTGACGGATCCACTTGCTGATAGTGGATTTAGCCGGAGGCAAACCCTTCCTAGGTACAGAAGTGAGAACGAACAGAGCATCAGACGTTCTGAAGGTCTCAGTAGCAACCAAATAGAATTTCAGAGCCCTGACCACGTCCAAAGAATGCCGTGTGTCCTAATCCCGCTCATTGGAATTAGCGGGATTAGGACACAAGGAAGGCAAGACAATAGCCTCGATTCAGAGACACATTCGTCCGGACTTCCGTAGCTGTCTGTGAAAGTTTTGGTGGGCGTTTATCATTTTTTTGCTTTTTTTCGTTCATTTTTCATTCGTACGAACGTTCGGGAATGCGTTTTCGATGAACGGAAGCAATCGGAACATTTCCGTTAGTTCAGATAACTTCCGTTGTTGGGATGGGTTTCTGTCTGATTCAGAGAGCTGATTTCCGACGGATCACCACCCTATAAATCCGTTTCATTTCCGATCCACTTATGGGACCTTTGAGGGCTCGGATTGCTATTGTTGAACATGTTTTGCAGCTATGTGGAGGAGTCTGCGCGCCTTTAGCACCAAGGCATTGCATGTATCCGCATGGCCGAGGCCATAAATTGTATAGCAATGCATACCTGAATCAATACTTTTCATGTATGCCTTATAGAAGCATTTTAATGCTGACCTTAATTAGTCCTTAGCATGTAAACCTTTATTTTCCCACACATCCATATAATTGCTATATTTTTTTAGACTTATGTCCTTTGTGAATTATATTTGGATTGTTGAACTTGAATCTTAATTTGTTGTAGGAGTTATTGTTTTAGTCGGTTACCTTTGCTTTGTGTAATTATTTTATATTTGGTTGCAGGAACCGCAAGATGTGCCATCACACAACATAAAAGCAGTGATTGGTCCAGCTATGCGATTCCTCAGTGTTCTTGCAGGGCATCCAGTGTCGTCCCATGATGCTTATATATTGCAGAGCTCCGGCTTATTTCGTCAGTTTGAGTCAGGAGAATTATCTGGTGGATGGCTCCAGGGTAAGTTTGCTCACATTCCATCAATCCATTTTCACTGTATGGCAATGAATATAGTTGATGACTCATGACTTAACCTATTGCTGTTTTTAGCCCTTGATGACATGTTAAACAATATTGTAGCTTAGAATGTGTATTTTATGTTAGTATTTTTAAATTCTTTCAGGGGATTCTGGATATCCACTCCTGCCCTTGCTCCTGATGCCCGTTCTTTGCCTGCAGAATGCGGGCCAGGGGTTCTCTAATCAGGCACTATGCAAAACCCGGGCCGTGGTGGCGAGGGCCCTCTGGCTTTTGAAGTCCAGATTTAGGTGTTTCGACCATACGGGGGGGGGGGGGGGGGACACTGCAGTATGACCCCAACAAGGTTATACCAATATTTTAATTTAAGTTTTTTAACAGGGACCACACGTGCCAGAGTGGCACAACTGAGTGCCAGGGTTCTTCAGTTGGTGTGCGAGATGCAGGAGCTGCGCAACTCGTTGGGGACCACAGATGAAGAATAATGTTCTGTGGCCTGCCATTGCTATGTATTTTGTTTTTTATAGTTGTAAAAATTAGACATTTTCTAAATTTTTCTAAATTTTATATTTTATGATGGAATAAAAAAAATACATTAACACAAAACTAATGGGCCCAGAAATATTTAAAGATGAATATTCACATGACCGAGAAGTGATTTGGGTGAGCTTTAAGGTTCCAAAAGGGAAGATGGAGGATAGTGCTAAGTGATTTGGGTGAGCTTTAAGGTTCCAAAAGGGAAGATGGAGGATAGTGCTAAGTGGTTTGGGTGAGCTTTAAGGTTCCAAAAGGGAAGATGGAGGATAGTGCTAAGTGATTTAGCTAAACATTGTAGTAGAAGTGAGGGTGGCAAATATGTAGGCAAGCACTTTAATGAGTTAAGTATGTAGTGCGCAGGCGCAAGATCGTAAGGATTTCCGTCTGGACGAATATTTATTGAAAAAGGGAAACAGAATCGAATGGGAAACGTAAAGGATTCGCTGGAGGATAGGATGGGAAAAGGGCAAAAACGCCTACGTTGTAACATGTGAAAATGAAACGGAAAAGTCTGGATGGAAAATGACATCCTCGTATTCGTAATCTGCCGTAAGAACGGACGGAAACTTTACAGAAGGTTTTCAATGCATGCATAGAATCGCTCGTACGCTCATACGAGAACGGAAACATTTCACAAGAAAAACAGATCGGCACTAAAACGGAAGTTTTTTTTTGTCTCTCTGAATCGAGCCTAATGTCCTGATTAAGGTGAAAAGCAGACACGACCTTGGGCAAGAAATCTGGCTTAAGCCGGAACGCCACCTTATCTTAATGCAGCTCAGAAACACGCCTTACAGAAGTGATAGCCACTAAAAAGGCTACTTTAAGAGTCAAAATGGGCAAGGCGGCCTCACAAATAGGTTCAAAGGGAGGCCCCTGCATAGCAAACAACACCAGATTCAGATCCCAGACTGGTAGCAAAGGCTTACGTGGCGGATGCACATAAGAAACACCCTGGAAAAAAGTTTTAACCAGCCGGGAAAGGATCTTTGGAAAAAAATTGCCAGAGCTGAAACATGGCCCTTGAGAGTACGAATTTGAAGGCCCAAGTCCAAACCATGTTGCAAGAATTCCAGAATCCTGGGAATAGAAAACACCCGACAGGGAAGAGATTTGGACTTGCACCAGGCAATGTAAGCATGCCAGACCCTGTAATAAATGAAAGATGAGGACTTCTTTCTAGCCCTAATCATGGTATCGACCACAGAAGCCGGTAATCCTTTTTCCCTCAAGATGGAGGTTTCAGCAGCCAAGCCGTTAAAGCCAGCGTTTGTAAATTGGGGTGGCGTAGCCGCCCCTGAGTGAGGAGATCTGGATCCTTGGGTAAGACGTACCTGTCTACTGCCAGCTGCACGACGTCGGCGAACCAAACCCTTCTTGGCCAATAAGGGGCCACCAGGATGGCCGGTACTCGTTCCTGGACTATCTTGCGTATGACCCTGCTCAGGAGAGGAAATGGAGGGAAGCCGAAACTCTGTCCAAAGAATTGCCAGGGCATCCGTGGCGAAGACCAGAGGATCCTGAGACAGAGAGACAAATCTGGGAAGTTTGTGATTGTGACGGGATGCAAACAGGTCCACGTCCGGCTGACCCCAGCCGTGACAGAGGGAGAGAAACACCCGGTTGTTGAGGGACCATTCCCCCAGACGAGACATCCCCCTGCTCAGGGAGTCCGCCTCCTGGTTCTCCACCCCCGGAATGTATACCGCTGAGATGCAGGGAACATGCCGCTCCGCCCAAGACAGAATCTGGGACACTTCTTTGAATGCTCGCTTGCTCTGAGTACCCCCCTGATTAATGATGTAGGCAACCGCTGTCTGGTTGTCTGAGCAGATCTGAACAGCCCGACCCTGAAGGTGGTTAGTCAGGTGAGAAAGAACCAACCTGATCGCCCTCAGTTCCAGTACGTTGATGGAAGTATGGGCCTCCTGAGTGCCCCACCGACCCTGGAACCTCAGGGACTGCCAGAAACCTCCCCAACCTGTCAGACTGGCATCTGTGGTGACCGTCTCCCAGCACGGGGGCAGGAAGGTCCTGCCCTCCAGAAGGTTCCTTGAGTCCAGCCACCACGAGAGGGACTGCCTGGCAAGAGGAAACAGAGCAAATTCCTGATCCAATGACATGGGGTCCCGATCCCAAACTGACAAGAGGTGCAACTGGAGATGTCTCATGTGAAACTGGGCAAAGGGGACTGCCTCGAAGCAGGACACCATCAGGCCCACTAACTGCATCCCCTGTCGGATGGAGGGATGAGGACATGATAGCAGAGCCGGAGCCTGCTTCTTAAAGACCCTCCACCTTCTGCTGAGAGGTATCCAAGGTCAAGCCCAGAAAGGACCTCACCAAGGACGGGGACAGAGAAGACTTGGGATAGTTGATCACCCAGCCGAAGGACTCTAGAGTGGAGATCACCATCTGAGTGTCCTGCTCGGCCTGAGGAAAGGATTGGGCCACAATCAGGATGTCGTCCAGGTAAGGAATGATGCGGATGCCCATGTTCCTGCCATGTTCCTGAGCAGAGCCATCACTCCCGCCAGTACCTTGGTGAACACCCGAGGTGCCGAGGTGATCCCGAAGGGTAGAGCCACAAATTGGTAATGCTGATCCTCTAGCGCGAACCTTAGAAATCTCTGATGACCTAGGAAGATAGGCACATGAAGATAAGCATCTTTGATGTCCACAGTGGTCATGAAGTCGCCCTGGCGAAGGGTACTAACAGCAGAGCGTAGCGTCTCCATGCGAAAATGCTTGAATCTGACAAATTTGTTGAGGCTCTTTAGATTCAGAAAGGGCCTTAGAGAGCCATCCTTTTTGGGGACTGTGAAAAGATTGGAATAGTACCCCTGACCCCGTTCTTGAGGAGGCACTGGACAAATGACTCCTGACTCTAACAGGCATTGAACCGCCAGACGCAACCCTTGAGCATACAGGGGGTTTAAAGACATCCTGGATCTGACGAATCTTGGGGGGGGGGGGGGGGGGGGGCAGGCTGTAAACTCTATCTTGTAGCCGGAGGACACTATATCCTGCATCCACCGGTCTGAGACGTGAGCAAAAAACCGAAGCCGTCCCCCCACCCCGATGGGTGAGGGCGCCCCTTCATGCCTGAGGGGGCTTAGGGGAGGGATTGGGTTTGGAGTTCCAGGAGAGACCGGGACGACCACGGGGTCTACCGCGGCCCCAAGCATCTCTACGGCCACTATGGAGGAGAGAGCTCCGGCCTCCTCTGGGAACACGAAAGGAAGGGAGGAGGGCAGAGGACCCACGAAATGGCCGAGACTGCCTCCTACACTGAGGCAGCTTGCCATCCTTAGCAAGAACATCAAGAGCCGCAACCCCACGAAGGGGAGACCAGTGAGAGCTTTCTTAGCAGCATCAGCAGCCCATTGGCGCAACCAGACAGATCGTCGCATAGCCACCAAGAGCGTGGAGGCCCTGGCACTTAGCCGCACAGCGTCATCCATAGCGGCAAGAATAAAGGCCACAAAATCAGAGCAAAACAAGAGAGTCCTAAACTCCTCTCCACGAGCTGAAGTGCCATCCATGAGGCGCTTGAGCAGAGACTTAAGAGCAATAGCCGTAATAGCCGCGGCACAGGTCGGGCGCAATCCAGCCGCCACACAGGTCAAAGCATGACAGGCCAACTGGTCCATGCGCCTGTCCTCACCGTCCCTCAGAGTGGTAGTGTCCGGGGAAGGCATGACCGAAGTGTTAGACAAGCCATACACGGGAGCATCCACTTCAGGGGGAACTGACCACCTCCTAACAAGATCAGCAGAAAAGGGATACCTCTTATCCAAACTTTTGGACACAGCAGGTAGCTTGTTAGGACATTCCCATGCTTTAAGTATCATAGAGTTGAAATAACCTTGCTCCGGAAACTCCAGACGCTGTTTAACAGGACGAAACAGCTCACCATGTTTCCTTTTAGCCTCCACAGGAGGGGCAATGTGTAGGATTTCAAAAATATGAGACAGTAAATTACCAGTGTCCTCAGGATACCATGAATCCCCAGACGCAGTGTCACTGTCACAACTCTCCTGCTGGTCTCCCGAGGAGTCAGAATCCGGAGGCAATTCTCCTTCCTCCAGGGAATAACGTCCAGTAGTGACATCCAACTCCCCATACTCCTCAGTAGAGCGTGAGGGAGTGGAAGTCAGGTGCCGCTTCTTGCCAGAGGCCTTCCTGGGAATAGACTTGGCAAGCTGTCTCTCAATACTGGCCACCCGCAGAGCCAAATCAGAGTGTGACTCCCTGCTGACGTCCCCCTCACTGGGGCCCGGTCGCAGGAGCAGGGGGGTAGGTGAAGCAGAGGGATGTGCTGAGCTGGAAAGTGAAGCAGGCAAACCAGCTCGTAGCGCAATGACCCTCTCAGCGCACGGAACGCACACCGTGACACTGTTACTCACAGGGGACACCCCACACATTGAAAACAGCCGGGCTTGCCCCGAAGGGTCCCCAAGCACGCTATTTCCAGCAGCCTCCATATGGTGATTAACACAGGCGCAATAGGCCAGCGGTGGGTAAAGGCTATACAAAGGCCACCCGGGATGCCCTCCCACAGGATGCCCCCAGAACTTAGTGAAGGGGGGGATGAAGGGAGGGAAGGAATGGAGCCGGGATATGCCACAACCCAATGGTATCCCGCCTGAAAGACATAAGAAAAAAGACGCATGAGCATCCCGCAGCACATACACCCTCCAATAAAAAAAACCCCAAGGGGGACTCATGGACACCACAGCGTCACTCAGGCACCGCCACAAGAGAAGCAACACACCGGAGGAGCAGCCAGAAGCAGCCAGGAAGGGAGAAATCCAGACGTGCAGCTCTCTAAAAATGGTGCCGGCAGAAGCACCTCGAGGGGTGGGCCGCGGGGAGAAGGAGCGATACGCGTCACCAAGCGGCCTCGCCCCCCCCCCCGAAGATCGCGAAAACAGCGCTCACGTGACCCGGCCGGCGCCATGACAAGGCAAAATCACCTCAGGTTATAGCGCCCACAGCCTCGGAGCATAGTACAAAGCGGCGTAGCAGCTAAAAACACCTAAAAACACACAAAAAAACTCAAAACACCACAGATTACTCCTCGACGCTACCCCCCCCCCCCCCCCGAACAAGTCAGAGAGGGGAGGGGGAGAAGAGAGGGACAAGGAGGCAGCGGCGAGCAGCCATGGCCAGGGAGGGGAGGGGGGGGGACCCCAAAAGGAAAATAAGGGGACACAGTCCCCAACAACTCACCCCTCAGAAGCTAGGGCAGGAACTCCGCATCCCAAGAAGGCCCACCATAAAGCCTATGGCCGGCTACCCTTTGTGGCACAGGGTCTCCGGCTTGGAGCAGTGCTCCAGGAGCACTTGACCTAGTGCTCTTCTACCTTCACCCGATCTGTCAGCCAAGGCTGGGAGGCAGTTAGGGTCCAGAAACGGATGGAAATAGACTTGCTTGGTTGCCCCGCTCACCTGCACAAGAGAGATGGCCATCTTCTAACTTCACAGTGTCACTGCAGAGACAACACTGGGAACTTGTTGGTTAATCCCGTTTTATAGGGAGCCGGGAGCTGCCACAGCTTTATGCAGTGCTGCTGCACCACCTTGTGGCGGAATAACCCATCAGTTGTGAATACCGAAGCGGCCCGTGCCATGCATTAAAGAAAAACAGTGTCCTATGAACAAAAATGGTTGATCACCATAACAGGCAAACAGGACATAATGAACACAAGGGCAGGGTGGGACTGGACTGGATGTATACAAAAATTCAATTCTGTGATTACTCACCTGTAGAATTGGTATTATTAGTATACAATACATCCTGCTCCAAATAGAATACTTACACATGGGTATTACTCTGCCAGATGGCGCTGGACTGCAGAGACATCGAAAACAGGCTCCTCCCGGCCCCTCAAATACCCAGGGACCTCCCACAAATCCCCAGCATTGAAAAGCAGTTAACGAGAAGCCGGGAGAATTAAACAACCCAAACTAGTAACTATAACAATGATAACAATCACCATACAGGGGATCCAAGATAATGCAAAATCAAGCGTGGGGTGGAGCAGGACATACTGTATACTCATAATACCAATTCTACAGGTGAGTAATCACAGAA
This sequence comes from Gastrophryne carolinensis, assembly GCA_027917425.1. Lineage (NCBI taxonomy): Eukaryota > Metazoa > Chordata > Amphibia > Anura > Microhylidae > Gastrophryne > Gastrophryne carolinensis. The sequence continues at coordinate 41,993,850 of CM051238.1, forward strand.
TTGTATTATTCTTAGTAGGCACCGTAGTCTTACGTGAGGGACGCACATGAGTCACCCCCTGGAAAAAAGTCCTAATCAGAGAGTGCTGAGCAAAGGACTTCTGGAAGAAAACAGACAGGGCAGAAACCTGACCTTTTAGAGTACTAAGTTGGAGCCCCATCTCCAACCCATGCTGTAGGAACTCCAGAATCCTGGGGATAGAGACTTAGACTCACACCAGTCAATGTAAGCACGCCAAACCCTGTAATAAATAGAAGAAGAAGACTTCTTCCTAGCCTTAATCAAGGTATCCACAACCGAGGAAGACAGCCCCTTCTCCATCAAGATGGAGGTTTCAGCAGCCAGGCCGTCAAAGCCAGAGTTTGCAAATTGGGATGGTGTAGTGAGCCCTGAGAGAGCAGGTCTGGCACCACGGGCAGAGTGTACTGATCTACTGCCAGCTGCACCACATCTGCGAACCACACTCTTCTTGGCCACCTGGGGGCCACCAGAATTGCTGGCACCCCTTCCAGAGCAATCTTGCGCAGAACCCTGCCCAGCAGGGGGAACGGAGGGAAGACATACAGAAGTCCTGCCATGACATTGCTAGAGCATCCGTGGCCAAGGCCAGAGGATCCTGAGACAGAGAGACAAAGGCCGGAAGCTTGTGATTGTGACGGGACGCAAACAGGTCCACATCTGGTTGTCCCCAACAGGGACACAGAGATTGGAACACCCTGCTGCACAGGGACCATTCTCCCTGGCGAGAGGTCCCCCTGCTCAGAGAGTCTGCCAGGAGATTTTCCACCCCCGGGATGTACACAGCTGATATGCAGGGAACATTGGTCTCCGCCCAGGTCAGGATCAGAGACACTTCCTGGAGGGCCCCCTTGCTCCGAGTACCTCCCTGATGATTGATGTAGGCAACTGCCGTCTGGTTGTCCGAGCGCACCTGAACAGGCAGGCCCCGAAGGTGAGTAGTCAGCTGAGCCAGAACTAACCTGATCGCCCGCAGTTCCAGAATTTTGATAGGCGTGTGGGCCTCCCGAGGGCCCCACCTCCCTTGGAACTGCAGGGACTTCCAGAAACCCCCCCAACCCACCAGACTGGCATCCGTGGTGACCGTCTCCCAGCAGGGGGCGAGAAAGGATCTGCCCCCCAACAGGTTCCTGGAGTCCAGCCACCACGAGAGGGACCGCCTGACTAAGGGGGTAAGCGCAAGGACCTGGTCTAGGGACGCGGGATCCCTGTCCTATACTGACAAGAGGTGGAGTTGCAGAGGTCTCATGTGGAACTGAGCATAAGGCCCACCAGCTGCATTCCCTGCCTGATGGAGGGATGATGACAAGACAGCAGAAACTGGACCTGTGCAATCAGACTGTCCACCTTCTGTTGAGGAAGGAAAATCCTTGCCCCAAGGAGGGGGACAGTGAAGACTTGGGGTGGTTGATCACCCATCCAATTGACTCCAGGGTGGACACCACCGGCCGAGTATCCACTTCTGCCTGATGTAGAGATTGGGAGGTGATGAGAATGTCGTCCAGATAAGGCAGCACGCGGACACGCTGATACCTGAGCAGAGACATCACGCCAGCCAGCACCTTGGTGAACACCCTGGCAGCTGAGGTGAGACCGAATGGCAATGCCACAAATTGGTAGTGTTGATCCTCCAGAGCGAACCTGAGAAAGCTTTGATGACCTGGAAATACAGGAATATGAAGGTAAGCATCCTTGATGTCCACAGAAGTCATGAATTCCCCTGGGCGCAGGGAACTGATGGCAGAGCGCAGAGTTTCCATGCGAAAGCGCCTGCTCCTGACAAATTTGTTGAGGTCCTTTAAGTCCAGGATGGGCCTGACTGAATCATCTTTTTTGGGGACTGTGAATAGATTGGAATAGAAGCCCTTGCCCTTTTCTCTTAAAGGGATCTTGCAGATGACCCCCAGCTCCAGGAGGCCTTGCACTGCCTGCACTAGCTCCTGAGCCGACACAGGGTCCTGGGGAATCCGGGACCTGAGGAACCTTGGGGGCGGCCAGGCAGCAAACTCTATCTTGTAAGCGGAGGACACTACCTCCTGAATCCACTGGTCTGAGACATGAAGCCTCCAGACGTGAGTGAAGTGCTGAAGCCGTCCCCCCACCCGGATGGGTGAGGGCGCCCCATCATGCCTGAGGGGGCTTGGGAGATGATTTTGCCTTGGGGCCCCAGGAGGAGCCAGGACGCCCACGTCCTCTGCCCCTACCCTAGAAATCTCCCCGGGCCCCAGTGAAGGAAACCCCCCTCCCTTGTCTAGCACCATGGTAGGAGGAGGAGCCCTGACCCCGAAAGGGCCGAGACTGCTGCCTGCGCTGGGGTAACCTGCCTCCCTTAGCAAAAACATCCAGGCGGTCCCCAAACAGGTGTAGTCCTTTGAAGGGAAACCCAGTGAGGGCCTTCTTGGCAGCATTGTCAGCAGCCCACTGGCGTAGCCAAACCGAGCGGCGTATAGCCACCACAAGGGCAGATGTCCTGGCACACATTCTAATGGTGTCATCCAAGGCAGAGAGGACAAAATTTACAAAAACATCACAACTGGAGAGTGCATTGAAAACCTCACAAGGCAAATCATCAGGGGTATCATCAAGTATATTTCTGATAAGGGTTCTAGTGGCCACAGCAGTAATGGCAGAAGCACAGACCAGGCGCAGTGCTGTCCCCGCACATGCAAAAGCATGGGACGCCAGCTGGTCAATGCGCCGGTCATCAGCATCCCGCAGGGTAGTAGAGTCAGGGGAATGCATGGCAGAGGTGTTAGATAACCCTAGGACCGGGGGCATCCACCTCGGGAGGGGATGACCAAAATTTTACAACATCAGCAGGAAAGGGATACTTCCTATCCCAACTTTTATGTAACCCGGGAAGTCTACTGGGGTGCTCCCATTCCTTGAGCACAAGGTTACTGAAATGTGCTTGATCGGGAAATTCCAAACGTGATTTAGCTGTATGGAAGAGTTCCCCCCTTTGCCTGGGGGAGAAATGGACAGAGCCTCAAAAATGTGGGTAAGCAATCTGTCAGTGTCATCCAGGGTCCAGGGGTCAGAGCCAGAATCGTCATGGCCCCTGGGCCTCTCATCGGAGGACCCTGTGTCAGAGAAAAGCTCCCCTTCATCCGAAGGGGTATAGCCACAAAGATCCCAAAACTCCTCAGCTTCCATAGGAAAAAGAGTGACATTGGGCGTTAAGTGCCGCTTTTTTGCAGGGGCCTTACGCGCCAAGGTATTAGCAATCAACTTCTCAACAGTAGCCAGTCTAGGAGACACATCAGGCTGAGAACTCCCACTTGTATGCAACTCAGTAGGAGTGAGATTTAAGCTTGGGGGGGTAGGTGAAGAGATACGAAGTGCAGACCCAGCCACGGGAAGGCCAGATTGTAGTGCAAGCACCTGCTCAGCACAGGGCACACAGACCCGCGCCTTGTCAGCGTCAGCATGAGGCTGCCCACACGCTACACACAGCCGGGCTTGTCCCGAAGGAACCCCGGTCACATTATCCTGAGATGCCTCCATATGGTGATTACAGCGCCGCTACAGGCCAATAGGGATTAACGCTATAAAGCAACCCTGGATGCCCCAATAACCCGCTAGGGAGTGAGAGTAAATACAACTAGCCTATAAAAATTAGCAAACTAAGAGGGCCGGGAGAAGCCAATGGATTCGCCCGCCTGAAAGACATAATAAAAAGGGGGCCGTAAGCAGACAGTATTAAAAAAATTAGATAATAAAACCGCCCACGAGGGCACTTACAGACCGCGGTAGGTAGGGGACCGTTGCGCATAAGCCAGCCAAGCAGACAAGATGACGTCGGTATACCTCGAGGGGCGGGCCGGTAACAGCAATGACGCGGAACGCGCCATAGGCGGGTCCTGCCCCCCCGAACAGCGCGAAGCCAGCACATGACAAGCAGCCAATGACGGCGCACCGGCGCCTGAGGTAAAGCCGCCACCAAGCGTGGAGCATAGTGACAGAAAAGGCGCGCGGCGGCGGCGTTAATTCTAAATACAGTAATTGTAAAGTGAGACAGCTGGCACAAGACAATGACAATAGACAATAAAAAATAAATGTCAAAAACACGTAAATGCAAAGCATCCATACTGACACCCTCCCCCCCTTTTTCCCCCCGAAGGCTACCAGGAGAAAGAGGGGGGACAGTGGCCACTTAAATAGGGCCCACTGATGGGCAGAGGCAAGGGGGCAATAGTGCTGGAGGGGCATCCCATAGAGGCTCACCATAAGCCTCAACCGCCTACCCTTTGGTTGGGGATTGCGGCGGAGCAGCTCTCCTAAGCACCTGCTAGCGGTGCTGCCTACCATCACCCAACCAGCGCAGCCAAGGCTGGGAGGCATATTACTAATGGATCGGGTGGGAATAGTCCTACAGGGCCGCAGGCTAATAGCCCCGCTCACCTGCGAGTAGAGAGAGACATTTCTCGTCCTTAGCAGTCCAGACTGCAGAGAAAATCTGGGGATTTGTGGGAGGTCCCTGGGTATTTGAGGGTCCAGGAGGAGCCTGTTTTCGATGTCTCTGCAGTCCAGCGCCATCTGGCGGAGTAATACCCAAGTGTAAGTATTCTATTTGGAGCAGGATGTATTGTATATGTTTCGTACTGTATACTAAGAATAACAACTCTACAGGTGAGTTTCACAGAATTGAATTTTTCCCTAAATCCAGTCCAGGCCGTCCCAAAATCTTCATGATTGGGACATCCAAAAGCAGTGTCCATATGGGCGGGATCCCCAGTGCGGAACAGCATGTAGTTCATTTCACTACCGCCTGAAGCACCTTTAGGCCAAAAACAGCGTCAGCTGAGGCCCTGATATCCACCTTTTAAAACTTTGTAAAAGTATGAACAGAAGACCAAGTTTCGGCCTTACAAACTTGTTCCACCAATGCCTGCTGCTGAAAAGCCCAAGAGGCACCAATAGTTCTGGTAGAATGAGCTGTGATCCGAAAAGGGGGTTCCTTCCCCCTGGCAGAATATGCTTGTACCACCGCCTGTCTGATCCACTTACTGAGAGTGGATTTGGCTGGTGGCAACCCTTTCCTAGGACCCTCTGTTAGGACAAAGAGCAAATCCGATTTCCTGAAGGATTCAGTCGCAGCCAGGTAATACTTTATGGCTCTGACCACATCCAAGGCATGAAGGGTCCGTTCTTTGGAATTAGAATTAAGGTGAAAGGGAGAAACAACCTTAGGTAAGAAATCAGGTTTGAAGCGAAAAACCACCTTATCCCTGTGCAGCTCAAAGTAGAGTGGTTTCATACAAAGCGTGGCCAGCTCAGATACACGAGGCACCGAGGTGATCGCTACCAGAAAGACCACTTTGAGAGTCAATATAGACAATGCAGCATCGCTCAATAGCTTGAAGGGAGGGCCCTGGAGAGCAGATAGTACTAAATTCAAGTCCCACACCGGTAATACTGACTTACACGGTGGTCGGACATGGGTAACTCCCTGGAAAAAAGTCTTGATCAACCTATGGTTGGCAATGGATCTCTGGAAAAAGATGGCTAAAGCCGAGACCTGGTCCTTGAGGGTGCTCAGCTGGAGACCCAAGTCTAAGCCGTGTTGTAAGAATTCCAGAATCCTAGAAATAGCTAATTTTCGGCAAGGAAGGCTCTTGGCCTCGCACCAAGCGATATAGACCCGCCAAACTCTGTAGTATATCATGCAAGAAGATTTCTTCTGTGCCTGAATCATAGTATGCACGACCGTGTCCGACAACCCCTTCTCCGTCAGGATTGAGGTTTCAATAGCCAAGCCGTCAAAGCCAGCATCCGTAAATTGGGGTGCCGCAGCGACCCCTGTGTGAGAAGCCCCGGGTCGTCGGGCATGATGTAGTGATCTACTGACATCTGGACAATGTCTGCAAACCAACTTCTTCTTGGCCAGCGAGGAGCCACCAGGATGGTTGGTACCCCTTCCTGGGCTATCTTGCGCAGCACTCTGCCCAGGAGCGGGAACTGAGGGAATGCATACAGAAATTTGAACTCCGTCCAAGGAATTGCCAGAGCATCTGTTGCAATGGCCAGAGGATCTTTGGAGAGGGAGACGAAACTTGGAAGCTTGTGATTGTGTCTGGACGCAAACAGATCCACGTCCGGCTGGCCCCAGTGGAGACACAGAGCCTGAAAGGTCTCGCTGCTGAGAGACCATTTCCCCAGGTGCAGGAAACTCCTGCTCAGGGAGTCTGCCTCCTGGTTCTCCACCCCGGGGATGTAGACTGCCGAGATGCAGGGAACATTCTCCTCTGCCCAAGTCAGAATCTGTGTTACCTCCTTGAGGGATCTCTTGCTCTGAGTCCCTCCCTGGTGGTTGATGTAGGCTACAGCAGTCTGATTGTCCGAGCGAACCTGGATCGCATGGCCTCTTAAATGGGGAGTCAAGCGTAGAAGAACCAACCGGATTGCTCTCAGCTCCAAGAGATTTATGGGTAAACGGTTCACTTGCGGACCTTCTGGGTCTGCTAAACACCTCCCCATCCTTCCATGTGGAAATGTCTGACTCTTACAAACCTGTTGAGAACCTTCAGGTCCAGGATCGGCCGTAGTGTTCCGTCCTTCTTGGGAACCGTGAACAGATTGGAATAGAATCCCCGACCCTGTTCCTGCAGGGGTAGAGGGCAAATCACACCTATCTGCAGGAGGTGTTGAACAGCCGTTCTCAAAGCTTGAGCCTTTAGCGGGCTTCGGGATATCCTTGAACGAAGGAATTTTGTGGGCGGCCTGGCTGCCAGCTCTATCTTGTAACCGGAGGACACTACCTCCTGGATCCACCGATCCGAGACGTGACGCCTCCAGATCTGAGCAAACAGCAGAAGCCGTCCCCCCACCCGGATGGGTGAGGGCACCCCCTCATGCCTGAGAGGGCTTGCCAGGGGGTTTGGACTTAGCTCCCCATGAGGATTTGGGTCGGCCGCGGGACCTACCTCTGCCCCAGGTATCTCTGCGGGCACCAGGAAATTAAGAACCTCTTCCTCCTCAAAAGGAACGATAGGAAGAGGGGTTCCGAAAGGACCGAGCAGGTTTCTTTCTCTGAGGCAGTCTACCATCCTTGATCAGAAGGTCCAGGCGCTGCCCAAACAGCTGGTTTCTCACAAAAGGCAGACTTGTGAGGGACTTCTTGGCAGCCGCATCAGCCGACCACTGTTTCAGCCAGAGCGAGTGGCGCAGAGCAACAAGCAAGGCCGAAATCCTGGCACCAAGCCTGACCACATCATCCATTGCAGTAACAACAAAGCCAATGAAATCCAAGCAAGCCTTGAGTTCCTTATACTCCTCAGCCCGCTTGCGAGCCTGAGCTCTAGCCACAAGGTGTCTCACCTTTCTCCTGTTGGCTAATGAGACGATTGCCGAGGCACATGCAGGCCGAAAGAGGGCACCAGCAAAGGTGAACACATGGCAGACCAGCTGATCCATGCGCTTGTCCGCAGGGTCACGTAAGGAAGCATTGTCAGGCGACGGCATAACAGTAGTGTTGGACAAGCCTGACACGGGAGGATCCACCTCGGGAGGGTGACACCATAACCGAACCAACTCATTTGAGAAGGGGTACCGCCTATCCAGGCCCATAGGGACTGACGGTAACTTGTTGGGCCTTTCCCATTCCTTAAGGATCATGTTAGAAAAGTGAGGCGGCTCCGGGAAGACCTGTCTTTGCCTCTCAGGCCGAAATAAATCACCCTGCTTCCTCTTAGCCGCTCTGGGAGGAACAATGTGTAGGGTATCAAACACGGAGGAGAGCAAATTCTCCATATCATCAGGGAGACAAGAATTCTCGTCCGAGGAGGAACCAGAGATACTGTCATTTCACCGTTGAACGTGAATCATCTGGCAACTCACCTTCCTCCCAGAACCCAATCAAACAGATCGTCATCCAAGTAAATCGGCTCCAGTTGCCACTTCTTACTCGAGGCTTTCTTAAGGGCTGTCAACGATATCTGTCTCTCGAGACTGGCCAGCCTATGCGCAAAATCAGTATGAGACCCCTTGCTGGCTCCCCCCTTCGCTAGGGGCTGAATGCAGCAGCGGAGGGTCCGGAGAGGCCGATGTTAATACAGGGCTAGGGTCAGGGACGACCGCCCGCTCACGGTCCAACATAATGCCTCAAGTGGTACAAACAGTGCTGAATCAGCCCAGAGGATTCCTTCTGCACAAGGGGCAGAGCCTATCCTGCCCAAATGGAGCCCCCAGCTCACTATCCAGAGCAGTAGCAGCCGAGTGGCGCGTCTGGCCCAGCCGCCTTCTGGAAATATCCTCGGGGGGGTGGCACCGGCGCAACGTCAGCAGCGCGCCAATGCCGGGCCCCACCCCCCTCCACGGCGCATCACAAGAAGGATGCCGCCTCCTTCAGAGCTGCAATGGCGGCGGCGCCTGTAGCGAGAGCCGCCGCATGTACAAGCACGACCACGCGCTCCCCCCGTCTATCACACAGCCAGCGCCGTACACGGCGATACGGTAGAGGCCGCGGGGCGCGACAGCCGAGAGGCGCGCGTCCCGGGCACCCGACGGGGGAACGCAGCGAGGTGAGTAGGAGGTCAGAGACCGCTCCTCACTGCAGTCAGTGAGGAGTGCTAGTAAAATCACACCAAACAGCAGTGAATACATAGATAATGAAGCTTGTGGGCAGGGAGGGACACATACAAAAAATATATACAGTGGTTCCCCCTCAGGCTCACCATAAGCCTGTGGCCGGCTACCTTTTAGCATAAGGTCTGTGGCCCAGAGCATGAGCTCTGCCGAACGCCACAGACCCCGGCGTTCACCCTACCGTCACGGATCCCGTAGCAGCCAAGGGCTGGGAGGCAGGAATGGGTCAGAAGGGATCCATGGAAATAGAGTCCGCAGCGGCTGACGGGCTAGGTGGCCCCGCTCTGCTGCCAATATCTGAGAGAGAGAGTGCCAACGATCTTGTTCAGCCAAACTGCAAGATGAACGACTGGGGAATGATAGAGGGACAGCTGCCTTTATAGGGGGCCGGGAGGAGCTACATCTTTGATCTTGCAGTCAAGCGCCCCTTAGGGGCGAACACCCAATCGTGAGATATTGGGACGGCCTGGACTGGATGTAGGTAAAATAGCAGCAATACCACTCATTACAAGGTCCGAGCCTTCAAGAAAATGCTGCCTGGCATGCTTCCTTTTTACAGTTTGTCCATTAGTCTTGAAGAAAATGGCGGATATCGTGCTTCCTGTTTGAAGATTGTCATTTGGAACCGGTTAAATACAAAGGCTCTGGTGGGTTCCAAAATTAAAGATGGGGTCTATATCAGAATGCCCATTTATTCATATGGAGCGCCCAAAGCAAAGATGGATCAGCATGAGCGCTGTCATCACATATGTTGCGTCAGAGGCGGGAGGAGGTGGAGGCAGACAGGATTGCGCTGGAGTGTCTGACTAGTTGGTGCTGGTTAGAGCAGCTTTCTGATTGGTTTGCAGAGGGTAGTCATGGAAATGGCATTGCTGTATTGCTATAGATCAGGGGTAGTCTAGAGGGTAGTCATGGAAATGGCATTGCTGTATTGCCATAGATCAGGGTTAGTCTAGAGCAGCGATACTCAACTGGCGGACCTCCAAGCCAGATCTCCGGACCTCTGCCCTGAAAGCTCTGCACTCAGTTGCTTCTGCGTTGTCGTGCTCAGTACTGCCAGGGCGGGAAATGGCATTGCAAGGTACAAGCAGCCTTTTTTAGTTTAACCTGGGGAATCTAAAGCCCCTTCCCCAGTGTGCTGAATAATAACTACCCCCCCCCCCCCCCCCGCAACAGCCCTCCACCCGGACCTTCACCTCTCACCGGATGCCTTTTAAATGGACCTTTACAAGAAGTGGTGGAGTATCCCTGGTCTAGAGGGTGGCCATGGAAATGGCATTGCTGTATTGCCATAGATCAGGGGTAGTCTAGAGGGTAGACATGGAAATGGCATTGCAGTATTGCCATAGATCAGAGGTAGGGGTGCTGAACCTATTGACGAGAGTGGGCCACTTAAATGATTATGAACCTGGTCATGGGCCACAATTAATAGGCTGAGAATGTTTTCATTTGGAATAGCTGTCTCCACAAACGTCACTCGTATGTCCTTCCACCCCACCCCTCCATCAGTATGCAAGAACCCCACATCCAAGCAATGCACATTCTGATTGGCTTGCCTCTCTGAATATATTGGTCCATTATTTATAGAACTCCTCCATTAGTGCCACATCTTTACCATGTTCCCATTACTATCCCCATCTAAGCTCACAGCAATGCTAAGTATATAATTAACATAGAAAAACAATTTTACCAAATTATTCTGCCAAAGATGTCAGCCAGGGGTGGTGTAGTGCAATCAATGTCACTGCATTCCTCCAAGCCATCTCTATTTGCCAATGCTCCCCCTCCTATACCACTCCTTTGGCAATCTCCCATCCTTACCGTGCCCCTATTTAACTACCTTCACCTACCATACAAGTTCTATTGATCCTTCCCCACAGCAGGTCAGGGGCCACATCAGATGATTCCTTGGGCCATATGTGACCCTGCGCCGCAGGTTGAGCACATGTGCCATAGATACACACTCAATCAGTGTCACTAAGTAAGCAGTATAAAATGAGATCTCTTCCAAGTGTGTTAAACCGGACCTTCAGCGTGATTTAATGAAAAGCCCAAACTCTTAAAAAATGGTTCACCAGCATCTAAAATTAATATATTTTATGTTTTTAGTCACTAACTTATTATTCTTTCCCCCACTAGGCTCCAACTCTGTTCAGGAATTTAGGATACGGGCTTCCATAAGCCGCCATCTTGAATGTTTAAAGGCTCATAACATGCAGTAGATGCAGGTAGGATGATTTTTAATGTGGACAATCTGTATGTACAGGGTGTGGGAAACATATAAGATAGGCTCTTATTCAGAGTGAAGGTCCGCTTTAAACCCTATAATACATTTAGAGAGAAAGGAAAAGACAACATGCGACAATCTTATAGGCAGGGTTCCTGCTTACAGCAGGGGGCCGAGTCACCATTACTGGATGGTGGTACCCAGATAGATACGCCTGCCATATTGCCAATAACCGCAGCTGCACACATCTTTATATTATGTCCCTCCGAAAGCGGATCTAATGGAGAAACAAGAAACATTACATTCCGTGTATATTCCTTTGTTACTTGTAAAACTATATACTGTTTATTGCAGTCATTTATTAATTCAAATTCACAAATAACCCTTTGGTTTAATTTGTATAGTACAGATTATGGCATAGTGTGACTGCTAGAACCAAACTATTATTTGTACAATGTGTGTTACCTAGTAACATCAAAGGGGAACTAAGAGCACCAATCAAGGTGCACAGCACAAACTGGCAGCCAATCGTATGACCACCGGCATGTACAAGCCCACTGGGAAATTCAGATTAGCCACCAGCAGTCACATGGCTAACTAAAATACCATGCCACACACAGTAAATTATATGTGATGTAATACAGCTCTAACAGTGATTTGAGGACTGGAAAGCAAAAGGCAGATGCCAGTAAACACCATCGACATGCTCGCATAAAGCCATCTCCTTCTGGTCTGTAAATCTGGGGGATATAAAATTGAATATAAAAGGCGTCTAATTAAAAACATCCCGAATTTGAAAAACAAAATGAATGAAGACGTGTTTAATTAAGAAGGCAGTTTTGTTAATTAGGAGTAGGCTGGCACTTCTGGATTACGGATTTGCGAGACGTGTGCCTGTGAATAAGTGCCAAGTAAAAATCTAATTTTGCGCCTGGATCTGGAGGAGCGTATGGCTACCTTCTATACCACAGATGTTATAAGGGGGAGCGAGGAAACAACTGCTTTTCTTCTGCTGCTCACCTGTCTTCAGGGGTGAGCACTCAGTTTACTGCCATTTCAAAAAACAAACCCCAACCACTGTTTTTAGATCCCTCAATAACCTATTCAGTCTGTATGAAATGTATAAATCATAAACATATAAGCAAGGTCGGCTCCAGGTTTATGTGGGCATTTGGGTAAGAGAATCTCAGTGGGTCCCTTTGGAATGTCACCCATCAGCTCCACTGCTACTGATGCGTCCTCTTCTGCTGATGATCGTCCTTCTGTCGTCACTGGCTTCTCAATTGTCACCTTAAATGATCGGACTCTAGTCCTTGACACCTTCGTTTCTGTTTCATCCTCTGGTCCATGTTGCCTTCTTCACTACTGCCAACTGCCCCTCACTCCTTACTGCTCTTTACTGTTGATCACCCTAAAATCCTCACTACCTTTGTAAAAAAGCAGGTGGGTGATGGTGCATGTGCTCAGGGATGCCCTGACGGTAACTTCTGGGGGTTAAGGAGGAAGGAAGGTTCCTTGCATGGAGGGCTTGGTCGAAACACTGAGACAGACTCAGTCTCACGTTACAAACAATGTGATGCCCCTCTCTTTATTAGGCATTTAAGTCAAGACAGCAAACAACATTTCTTCCCTGCCATGTTCCAGTCTCCTTATTCCTCTGCCTACCCCTCGGCTCTGGAAAAGGAAATGGCGGTTATAGCCCTGGCACTGACCTCCTCCAGCTTATAACCCCCTCAGGGCATTCAAGTCCTCTTGGGTGCCCTTCTACAAGTGGAAAGCCTCGCTGGGCCCACTTCCCACGTCCAAGCCTCAGGTCCTCTTTAAGCTTGGACTTGCCTAGACTGCACACCAACCTCCGCCATCCGCCTGGGGTCCCTTTTATACTCCTCCCCAAGGCGCAATCAGCTAGGGAGGTGGGCTGTGCAGCAGGGAGACCTTCAGATTAAACTACTTATCCTATCTACTATTCTATTCCTTAGCCTATGGAGGCTCATAATGGCCTCTTTTAGTAACTACACTTACACTATAAACTCCCAAAAGAGAATACCAACCTGTCCTATCTAGAGTATCCCAGGGGTCTCCCTCAACTCTAAGGACTCTCCGAATATCACAACCCCTAGCCAGGGGACTATTTTATTACACCTTCTCCGCTGATGCTGAAGTCCACCATTTCTGCCAATCATCCTTTGGTTCTCGCCACCTTCCTAGCTTCCAACAGTTGCCTCCATTTCTTGCAAGCTTCTCCGATAACGCTGATCATCCTATGGTCCTGAGGCTAGTTGTGAGCAGATCTGCACATGGGGCCCACTGGAGAATCATTCCACAACCCAGTCTGAGCCTGAAGCCTGACACTTGTCTGGGTATGGCCAGTGCTGGCCCTGCATAGAAGATTCCAGCCTTTTTTCTTCTTCAACCAGATTGCACATGTCTTTGTTTCTAAAACATTAAAATGGACTAAGACCACGCCGATCGGTCAGGGAATTTATAAGATTCCCAAGACAATTGATTCCCTTTCCCGGGGCATCCAAAATAGGGATGCCCCGCTGTGTTAAACCCCCCAGGTTGCCCCATACGCTTACCTTGTTTCCCGGTCCAATGGCGCATGCACAAGCCGCTGCCGCATCCCCGCTATCCCTTTAGCAGTGCGGCGCCAGGCATTTGTGAATGTCCGGCGCTTGGACGAAGGCTTAGACGACATGACATCAGCAGCTCTGAGCATGCTGATTGGACATGCACATGCGGTGTAGGACCGGGAAGAGGTGAGTTGGCATCGGCGATCTGGGGGCTTTCACACAGTGGGGCACCCTGGGAAAGGACCAAAACCCAGGATAGTCAAAATCCTGGGTTTTGGTCCACTTTAAAGCCGACAGGGTGAACCTTACCTGCCCCCTCCTGCCACACACAAACCCAGCATTGCAAAAGTGCATAAAGGAGAACTATCGTAAAATTGTGTAATATTAAAAACACGTCGGCTAATGAGAGGAGGGGTCACTTATACACCCAAACTGAATAATCAGCATTCATATAAGATGCAGGTTACGCAAAGCAAAAATCTCTGATTCCTGGGCAGGGACGGTTAGGTTTTGTTCCGCTTTAAAACACTGTATACGGATGGAGGAGCTGAGGTGGACAAAAGCCAAGTTCACGGACCGCCCCACCTCGGCAATGAGTGGAATAGGTATATAGATGGAGGTCACCATGTCTGAATGGCGCTGGATGCCATGGTGCTTGTTTTTCGCTTTAAGATCATTTGGTTTGGTTAGTTTTAAAACATTAGCTTAGTTTTAAAAATAAAAGAGCCGGATGGGGGGGGGGGGGGGGGGGGGTTGCGGGGTTCAAATACTTAGTAAAGCGGATGGAAAGCCACGTGGCCAGGCCCTGAAATCTAAAAGATTCCTGGCCCAGCCACTAGCCTACCCCTAGGGCATCCTACACCGAATGTCCTGCTGTGTGAAACCCCCCAGGGTGCCGGTGATCTTACATGATACCGGCGGGTCCCGCGTCACGATCTCCGCCAGCGCCGTATCCCCGGGATCTCTGCAGCCACGCCCAGCCTTTCTGAACAGCGGGGATGGGGTCAGCCGACTGCACCTTTTCACAGCGGTGCCAGGGGGCATGGCTTTGGAGGTGGAAAGTGAGCGGTAGACCCAAAAATGGGTTTCCATCCGCTTTCATTTTTGCACTTACTAGATCACATAAAATACAAAATCGTTCTTTTTGATTCACACAATGTAAAGATCACTTTCTACACCAAAATGTAATTACCTTTTTTTTTCGCGATGCCTATATGTGTTCAGTAGGAACCCACGCCCTCATCATGATGCTTAACGCGTTTCAGCGTGACATTTTTTGACAGCAATTGGTTATTAAAGGAACTGTGTAAAGCGCGGTATGTCGCACTTAGAGAAACACTTCCTATTCATAATGGATAATTACCATTTTCAGTCTTTTTTTGGTATTTCCGTGCCCTTTTGCTCCTTTATTTGTTACAACCACCCAGCGCACTTCATGTAGAAAGAGATAATTAGGGGGAAATCATAGTCATTTTCTTTTTTGCTTTTGTGACGATCTGTTTTAATTACCTGAGCATAATGGTTAATAGTTTTCTAGGCGTGCCCCCTGAAGGCTGCGGCGCACGCTGGTGAGCAGGTGTTCGCTCACCCCTTGCTCCGGTGCATATTTAATCAGATGCACACCGGTAGTGGCGCTTTAACTGCGGTTCGCCCTCCGTATATCTGGGCAGGAATATGACGCTGGCTTATATGGGTGCCTAATTGATAGTCCATGTGGATATAATGTTATCACTGTCGGCCTATTGAAATGCGACACCTCTGCCGCCGCAAATAAATCACTCGCTCCTTTAACGCGGAAGCAAATGAGCACTACATTACCGAGCAGAGGAGACCATTAATCACGGAGTAATAAATAAGGACGGAAGACCCATCAATCTCCGGCTATGTCTCATGGCTCCTATTATGTGGAGGAGTATTCTGCAGGCTTCAAATTAATGTTCAAACGAGTATGAAAAATAATAACATAAATAATAGAGGTGATTTCTTTTAAAATGCACCGCAAATATGGACAACATAAAAAACAGTATAACAAATGATAAAAATCATGCCAATGGCTAAACAGAAAACAGGGTGGTCACGTGGTTTAACTGATGTAAAACTGCACCAACCCCCAATGGCTGGACTGAACGTGGAGGAGGGGAGGCATCCCAACTGTCATGGGTCCCCCAGGCATACCCCCTCTGCATTCTTACCTCTCTCCTCACTCCCTGGGCAAATTCGTGCTCTGTGATTGGCTACCGGCGTGGTCCGGGTTTCCTTCGGTGACTTGTGGATGAGAAACCAGGCCCTGCCTATTGCATTTGCTGGGGAAGCATGGTGCAGGTAAATAGGATTTTCAGGGCTAAAACACAGTGGGCATCGGCAGGATGCTACCCTACATTTGGACTAATACCCATTTTGTCCTCTAACAAGCAAGGGCTGTTATAGCCCTGGCACTGACCTCCTCCAGCTTAGCATCCCCTCAGGGCCTTCAAGTCCTCTTGGGTGCCCTTCTACAAGTGGAAAGCCTTGCTGGGCCCACTTCCCACGCCCGAGCCTCAGGTCCTCTTCCAGCTTGGACTTGTTAGGACTGCACACCAATTACTATTCTATTCCTTAGCACATGGAGGCTCATAATGGCCTATTCTAGTAACTACACTTATACTATAAACTCCCAAAAATAGAATACAAACCTGTCCCATCTAGAGTATCCCAAGGGTCCCCCTCAAATCTAAGGACTCTCCTAATATCCCAACCCCTAGCCAGGGGACTATTTTATTACACCTTCCCTGCTGCTGCTGAAGAGTCCACCAACAACCAACAAGGAGCAACAACCCCCATAAGTCTATAAGGCTCTTAGGAGGGTTGCTCTATCGTTTTTGGACATACTGTATTGGGATGCACCACTGTGTGAAACCATCCAGATAGCGCGGCTGCTCCCAACGTGCCACATCGCGCCATATCTCCACGCCGCAGCCACATCTCCAACATTAGGCCTTTCCGAATGGACAGTGTGCCCCATAAAGAGATGGAGCAGCCCCACTAAATGTCTTATAGACTTAAAGTGCACTAAAGCCCAGGATGTTGACTACCCTGGGTCTTGGTCCTTGCTCCTGTGGCACCCCAATCTTACTCACCCTTACCCAGTCCTATAGAGCATGCACAGCCTCTTGTCCAGTCAGTGCGCTTAGATACGCTGCCGCCACTTCATCCTAGACCTCGTCTAACATGAGCGAGTCTGAGTGCCCTGGCGGGCACATCTCCCGCTACCCTTTCACAGGGAGCCTGCCCGCACCGGCCATTCACAAATGCCTGGCGCGGACACACGCCCTGCTAAATGGATAGCGGGGATGCAACCGCTGTTCACGCATGTGCCGTTGGACCGGGAAAGAAGGCGAGTTTCCGGGCAACCCCGGGGGTTATACACAGTGGGGCATCCTGAATCTGGATGGGGGGGGGTGAGAATGCCTGCCCTGGAGTCTTATAGACTCCAGGGTGGGTTTTAGTCCACTTTAAGGGGCGGGTGTTGCTCCTCTCTAAAGGACAAAATGGGTACTGTTCAAGTGTGGGGGGGAGCATCCCAATTGCTGTTGCCCACTGCACTTGAACCCCTGCAAATCCTGATTACTTGCACAATGCTCCCCTAGCAAAATCCAGCCCCAATTTGGATGCCCTACAAGAGAGCAACAAAAAACAAGAAAGTCATCTTTAACTCTCTAACTATTCTAGTGAAACAGAAAAAACTTTCAAAACATCCAAAAATGTATCTCCATTATTAGCAGGGGCATCTCCAGACACACAGTGCAGAGTATGGAGTCCTGGCACACAGGGTGAGGGGTGGTATGGGTCAGCAATCTGCTCAACCAAACTTAAAAGCTTAATTTATCAAAAACACGCCATTTGTTACTGCAGCGCTGATATCCATGCACTGGTATGGATATCTGTGTACTTCACTCATTTTACGGGGCCCAGTATCTGGACATTTGCTTCTTTTGGATGTTTACCTTGCCAAGGTTTCTAGCTGGCATTTTGGAACTTATATCAAAACGGCAAAAACCTGTCCAAAACAGTTACGGGTAAAAGAGGAAGAAAACACCAAGATTTTTCACTCCTGGTGATGATCTCTCTTCAGCATATCATCCCAATATTAATCCTTCTAATAAGAAAACATTACATTCTTTATCATTTTGTTTCCTTAGCTTGGTTTTTCCTGATAACTTTGGTTAGTGCCTCATTTAGGGGCTAAACTGAGGCCAAAGCGTATAGCTCTATGCTACAGTGTGGCCTAGATTTGTTCAGGAGCTTTTATTCTTCTGCTCTAGACCACACAGCGTATTGGTAGAATTAGAACTTGTATCTCATAGCATGTTGAGCAGAGACACTCCTGAGCAAAGAGCTGTAAACTATAGAATTATTACAGCCAGTAGGGGGAGCACTAGCCAAGATTATCAGAAAAAACAAAGCTAAAGAAACAAAACGACATTTTGCTAATGCAGAGGTTCACATTGTCGTTTGGTTTTGTGTTGTTTAAGAGGCCGCAAAAAATGTAAGCTGCGAGTGCCTTTATTTATATATATATATATATATATATATATATATATATATATATATATATATATACATACACACACACAAAGGTGAGCAGAGGTGGCAGGAAGAGGTGGGGTGAAATGAAGTGGAAGAGGTAAAGAGACCAGAGGTTGGTAGAGGTGAGAAGGAGTGGGCAAGGTGAGGCAGGGAGAGGTCATTTTAGCAGAAGTTAGGTGGGCAGAAGTTATCAGTGGTGAGATGGTATAAGAAGCGATGTACAGAGGTGAGGTGGGTAGAGTGGATATAGGAAGAGGTGGGTGGGAAGGAGTGGGCAGAGGTCAGGCAAGGAAAGAATTGTGTAGAGGTGAGGTGGGCAGAGATGAGTCAAGAAGAGCCGAGCAAAGCTGAGGTGGTAAGAGAAGTGATAGATAGAGCTGAGGTGGTAAGAGATGAATATAGATAGGTAGAGGTGAGCAGAGGTAAGATGGGACAAGGTGGAAAGAGGTGAGTAGAGGTAGGCAAAGGTAAAATGAACACAGGTAAGGAGGAAATAGGTGGGCGAAGGTAAGGTGGGCAGAGGTGAGCTGAGAAGAGTCTACATGGGCATCTCCAGAAAAATTAACCACAAACAACACTTCAGTAGCACATGTGTCACCCACCTCTACGGTGAAGTTCATTAGTGTCCCACTTTCTGCTTTGGAAATTAGAGACACACTGCTCTCTAGTGGTCAGACTTTTGCACTGCAAGGCAAGCTCTGCATACAGTTTCCCTTCAAACTAAATGCACAGCATAGAAAGAAGAGCAATAACCCTTAAGCTGGACCAAAAGTCAAGACTGAGAATTAGTTCAGTTAGAAGGATTTCCAGGGGGCTCCCTGAATGTGATCCAGCACATATTTAGCACCAAAATTATAAACAGCATCATCACTGCTGCGCATGCTCCTGCCTGGCACAACAGGGACACCACTGTGCATGTTTTCACTGCTGAATTAGTCACAGTACTGGATTTCTGGTGGGATGCCCCCTGAGAATGTTAATATCTAAAGTGCGTACAGTGGGGAGCAGGGGATGGAGCTGTGCACGCTTCCAATATCAAATTTGTGTACAATGCTGGATTGCAGCTAGGTAAGTGTATGTGTATGACGGGGGGTTAGACAGCAATTCCTACTATTGGGGATCCAAAATAGGGTCCAGTTTGACTTTTGATCTGGTATGTACTATTGTATGTCAGGTTTGCTGCTGGTGAAGGTCAGCTCTTTGCCTTTGCTGCCCCCTGGACAGGCCTGGAGGGCACTTCTTTCAGCACCCAAGAGAATGTCGCCTAGCCCAAGAGAATGTCACCTAGCTATAATGGGACGGGTGCTGGCTGGTTAAAAAAAAGTGTTCCAAAACCTGAGATTTTGACCATCCTGGGTATCGGTGTATTTCCCCTGATCTGGGTTGCCCCACTCTGTGAAACCACCTGGGATAACCGCCACACTTACCTCACTGGGGATCCCATGGTGTATGTGCGGGCCAATCTGCGCTCTATGCTGTACATAGCAATACAATGTTTGACAACAGTCCTGCATAGAGGGTGGTAAATGGCCGCATCCCCATTTTCCCCCAGTCTGGCTGGGCGCTAAAGTGTACATGAGCCGAAGAAAGCAGGGGATGTGGCCTGTGCTTGTGTCTTTGGGTCATTGAAAAGTTAAGTTTTACAAGGAAGCCAGGGGATGTTGCAGAGTGGGGCATCCCAAATTGCCAAATTGGGATGCCCCAAGAATAGGGACAGGAGATTTCACACCAGGGACACTGCAAGTCGGGATGTCCTGGGTAAGATGGCCCTGGAGTCTTTAAGATTAATATGGTCCATCCAGACCTGTCAGTCATAGCTGGGTGATCATCACCAGACAGTCTGAGCACACCATTGGGCAAGCGCCTTCATGATGCCAGCTGGTGCTGGCCCAAGATTAAAAGATTTCCAGCAGTGTGCCATCCACTGGCAGAGGGCGTAGCCAAGTGGAATCAGTAAGTAATGGCTGTATTTTAATAGACTGACCAAGTAAAAAAAAAAAACTCACCTTACCGATGATCCCATGTAACGTGCATGGGATCCAATCAGCATAATAATGCATAGTATTCAGCGCTGTTTAACAACAGAGCATAGTGGGCCACATCTCCAGGGTCCCTCCGGTACGATGCACACTAACCCCTCCCCCCAGTCTATCTGAATGGCTGGGAGCTGGAATGCGCATCAGCCACAAAAAGCAGTGGATGCAGACGTGGGTTGTGGGAGCACAGCAAAGGTAAGATACGCCAATCCTAGGGGGGGTTGCAGACAGCATTACATCCAAAAAAAGTCTATAGTTATATTTTGTCCCCCGCAGCTCCTCTGTGAAGTGCCTGTTGGAGATACTTTGCAACAGCTTCTGCTTGTCTGTGAATGTGATTTGAATGTTATAGCACTAATGCCTATCTGGATTTGACTCTGTGATCAAGCGCAGCCCAGGCAGAACAAAGCCCAGAATGGGAGACAGCATGGTCAGTGCAGAGATTGACAAAGAAGCTTTCCAGAGACATCTCCTGTATACAAGTAAGACTGTTCTTATATATAAAGGAGGCAGAATGGCCAGCAGCTCAGAGCTTAAACTCTTTAGTGGCCAAGCTGAACAATGACAGTTATCAGCTATGGAAGTTTAAAGTGGAAATGCTATTACCCAGAGATGACTTGTGGGAGGTTATCACTACAGAGAGGCCACAGGATAATTATCAGGACTGGGACAGAAAAAACAGACAGGCACAGGCCATCATAAGCTTACAAGTTGAAGACGATCAGTTTATTCACATACGCAGTGAGAATACAGTGAAAGGTATGTGGGATGTACGGAAAAGACTGCATGAGAGATCTCGCTTAAACAGCAAGTTGTTTCTGCTGAGGAAAAGTTACAAAGCGAGGCTTAGCAGAGAGCAGCACATGCAGGAGCATAAAAATGGCAAGTGATCGCACAACTCAGCTGGTGAGAATTTAATAGACACTCAAGCTGAACAATGACAGTTATCAGCTATGGAAGTTTAAAGTGGAAATGCTATTACCCAGAGATGACTTGTGGGAGGTTATCACTACAGAGAGGCCACAGGATAATTATCAGGACTGGGACAGAAAAAACAGACAGGCACAGGCCATCATAAGCTTACAAGTTGAAGACGATCAGTTTATTCACATACGCAGTGAGAATACAGTGAAAGGTATGTGGGATGTACGGAAGAGACTGCATGAGAGATCCAGCTTAAACAGCAAGTTGTTTCTGCTGAGGAAAAGTTACAAAGCGAGGCTTAGCAGAGAGCAGCACATACAGGAGCATAAAAATGGCAAGTGATCGCACAACTCAGCTGGTGAGAATTTAATAGACACTCAAGCCACCGCCATGTTGTTGTGCAGCTTACCCAACACATATACTGCACTGATCAATACGCTAGAGACAAGGCTTGAGACAGATCTGTGCTAATTCAGAGAACCTGATCTGAATAACAAAGAGACTATTTACCTTGCAGTTGGAAGTAAAATACATGAAGAGGGATATGGGCATGGAACCCTTGTATGTCCCAATGATGCGGAAAATAATTTCGCCATACCAGTGGAGGATGTGCTTTATGTTCCTGATCTAGAAGGAGGACCTAACACGCCTACTCAAATCATTGCTATAGAGGGGGCGCGCAGAGACGGTATGTGACGAACCCACCCTGACACTCCCCCTCCATTGCAAAAAATGGAGTAGGCATGTGAGGTCAGAAACAAGACACCAAGGATGCCGCCATGCAAGGCCGTCTTACTAGATGGCGGGGGAACACCGGACCTTCATGGAGGAGCTTCAGGGATTTTTTTCTTCTTTTTGCCTGTACATTGCCTTTAAAGTCTATGGAAAATGATCTAAGTTTATCTCTCTCAGTCTATGTTATAATACAGGGTAGAAAATCCTAAAATCCTTGATCTGTAATTGCTTCTGACAAATCCCACATTTAGGTCTGTTTTATGAAAATGTCCAGTAAAAGCAAGCACTACAGCCAACAAGGGGGAGCACTACCAGAAACCAGAACTTCGAAAAGCATTTAAATGCTATTCATTTATTCTGCCTACAGATGTCCTTTAATGCATATATGGAGGCGCCCTGCTGTTTTTCAATGCTTGATCCTTTCCCCAATACATCTAAAAGCAGAGCGTCCAAGTCGGAATTCGGGGGTTTAGACTCTCCATGTGGGCAGGCAGATCTAAGGGGCTCTCACGTTTAGTCATTAAATAGCAGCTACAAAGTCTGGCATGGCACACGCAGCGAGTGTAGAGGAGGGTCGGGAAGGGTTTTCCTGCAGCGCCATCATTAGTGTGAGCTGCAAGTGGCGGTGACCCTGGCCAACAGCGCTGCAAGATTTTATGCCGCAAGACTCACTAATAAACGTTCCAGCAACGAGCGCCGCAGACTCCAATGTGTTCAAAGCAGAGCTCAAAAAATGCCGGGAGACTAAAAACCGCAACACTTATGGCAACGCAGAGCTTCAATGTACTCGCCTGTTTGGAAGTATATCTGATTTAATATCATAAAGCTCTGAATCACACTGCATTTATTATTATTTATGTTTTGTATCATTGTCTAACAGTAATAGACTTTAAAGCAGGGCAGCCCCTCCCCTTTCCCCTGGGCCCCCCCTCCTCCCGCCTGAGCAGCTGGGCAATGCTGAACTTTACCTCCTCAGCCACGTCACCGATTGGCTGATCTCAAGGTGCTGAGGCACAGCTGGGTGAGAGCGCATGCACAGCTACATGGAAGCCGGTGATGCAGCGGCCGCCGATTGCAGCGTTGTGGGAGCCACCAGTAAAGGTGAGTATACCGGCAACTCTGGGGAGGATGCCATGGGGGTAGGCTAGCAGCCGCATGGGTTTTGCTCCACTTTAAAGAGAAACATCGGGGAGATTAAGACCTCCCCCAAATCTCACCGGACGTTTCCCCCCACTCTGGTTTCACTTTTGGGCACAATTTACTCACCTCCCGGGGGAACCATTTTCATGGCCATCTTGCCATCAGGCACTGTGCGCGGTCCCCTTTTTTTGCGCCTGCGCAGTGCCCATTAATGGGATGCACTGGAGCCGTCCGAAAACCCGCAAGACTTTGCAGAGCTGCAAAATTGTCAAGGGACATTGAAGAGCACCACTAAGGCCATTGTCAGTTAGCAAAGGCTAAGCGGGCGGCGGGGTGAGGATCGGGCCCTGGAGCTGGATGTTGCTGCAGCGGGCAGTGGCAACATCCAAAAGGTAAGTAGGGGCAGATGGGGGGGGGGGGGGGATCGTACCCTTTATATTTTAGGTCCGACGTTCCTCTTGAAAAGCAGACTTACACCCTTTAAAGTGTCCCGAAACCCAGGATTTTGACTATCCTGTGTTTTCGTTCTTGCCCCTGGGGCACCCCGATCGGGTGTTCAGAAAAGATGAGGAGTGGGGGTTTGGCCAGAAAAGTGCTCTCCATTCAGCTTTGCTTGCTAGCTAGCGCAGTGCGGCAAAGCAAACGCTGAATAAAATATACACTGGTAAATGGCCTGAGCACGTGCTGTGGGAGTGAAAGAAAGGTGAGTTTACAGGTTAGGGAAATACACACAGCGGGTTATCCCAAATTGGGAAGCTGCAGACAGGAGTAAGTAAGGAAAGGGACAGTGACAATCCTGATTTTTTCCTCTTTAAAGTACATCTGTCACCAAATATGACCATCTGAAAAAAAACCTGATTGGGGATGCCCCGCTGTGTGAAACCCCCCCTGGTCGCCCGAACAAACTCACCTCTTCCTATCAGCACGCTCAGATCTACTCGAGCCCCTTAGTCCAGGAGCTCTTCTAATACGAGCGGATCTGAGTAAATTGACGACCGCATCCCCCGCCATGTCCTTGCTAGAGGGATAGCGGGGATGCGGCCGCTGCTCGCGCATACGCCTTTGGACTGGGAAAGTCTATGGGCGTCCTGGGGGGTGCCGAATGGAGGTTTTAGTTGCAGAGAAAAAGTCTGTGGCACAGGGCAAGGTTTCTTTTCTTCATGTATATGTATGTGTATGTGTAGGGGATGTTCCTGGATCACAGGGGCACTAAAGTAACCTAATCTGCCACCCCACAACATCAGTGAGAACTGCATTCCTAGCAATGCTCCACCTGAGCTCTGCTCCATTCTTCCTTCACAAAATGAGTGTTGTTCCTAGCGTAGGTGGGCATCCCAATTTCACTAGGTATCCCGGCAAAATCAAGTGCTATGATTGGTCTGCGGACCACGTGGCTGCTGTGGTCAATCACTGTGCTTGATTTTTCCGGGTGAATTAAGAAAAAGATACGATTTCTCTGGTTTAATAGGGGTAATGCCTGTGGGTGGCATGGCAGGATGCCCTCTACGCTCCCATCAGATCCTCTCTCTTCGTAGGGGTGCTTAGTCTATTCTGCTTACATCTGGGCCCTCCTTTGTTCCTTTCCTGCAGGGCCCTCTTCTTTCTGGCATAGACCTTTGCTCCCTGCTTCTTGGCGCAATTCTGCTGCGCCAGAACACCGTTCTCCACCATGCCGGGGCTATTATACCCTAGTCTGCCCCCTTTACCTACTCCTAACCCCCTCTTACAGACACGGACCTCCACCAGCCGAAGCCCGATCGGTATGTCAAGGGATCCCTCGGGGAGCTCCAGGTTACAAGGGACACAGCCTGGGGACGTGGGCCACCCATGAGCGGGGTCTACTCTTTCCAGTGTGGGCCCACTTTTGCACCCCACCTCCAATCTGGTGACAACTCTCTCCCTGCAGGTACCCCTGTCCCCAGCAACCCCCACCTCCCAGGAAGGAAGCCCCAGGAGAACCCTGCTGACCCTACACCCTGCCTACAATGACCTTTCACCTCACCTACTCCCTACTTTCCCCCCTTGTTACGTCCAATAAAGCCCGGTTTTGCATTGAATGCTTGTGGGTGTCTGTTTTTTTTTGGGCTACAGGATCCCCTGTAAAAGAGACCTAAAGTGACTGGGGGTGCGCTTTAATAACCAGTTGGTATTAGAGGAAGTCGGGTCACTTATTTTTTATGAATAAGCAGTTTTTCTTCAGACAGGAACCCCCAATGATCAATGTACCCACATTTCCCAGCCGCCTCCCTCACTTGAAGATTAAAAAGAGAAATGATGAGCGCATGCAGGATAAATAAATGTCATTACCTGAATAAAGTCCATACGGATGATGAGCATCTTCTAACTCAGAGGGCTCCTCGTCCTGCAGAGCAAAAGAAACACAAGACTAATGAGCTCACTCTTTACAGCAACAACCTTGTCGTTTATCATTTAAGTGTTTTCCTGCTATGAAATGCTGTATCTGTGCAGAACGATACATCGATACATTACAGCCTACCTGCAGCCAGCCGGGGGGAATTCACTAAAGTGTGGTGAGCTCTCCATCTCATATGGGAGAGTCAACTGCCCAATGTTTCCAGCTCACTGTCTTATGGGGTATTTTTTTTGTTGGGATTGATTTTGCAGTAAAGTTTGCAAAGTTTACAAAGTTCTCCCCCTTAAAACAGACCAAAACCCTTGGGACCCGGCTATAGAGTCCAAAAGACTCAAGGGTTACAGATTACACAGTGGAACATCCTGATGAAACCCCCAGGATAATGATAAACTTACCTGAGAAATCAATCCCATCGCTTGGGCCTCCAGCAAAATCCCCAGATCTCCTCTTGCTGATACATGCACACTTGCTGGGATATCTGAATGGCTGGTGGCAGAGGGGTGCAGCCATTTCATCCAAATCTCATTACCGGGCATGAATATTCATGGAAGTGAGCTCTAATTGGATGGGAGCCAAAACATGTGCTATAGAATCCCACGTGCCGTGGATCGATATTAGTAAACAGGTGACCCTGGTTTCTGTAAAGCTGACCAAAATCCAGGTGAATGGAAAATGCAGGCTTTGGTCCAGTTTAACACAAAGGTCTTTTTTTTTTTCTTTTAAAGTAGACTTCCAGTTGACAGTTTGCTGCCTTCCCATGTTGATCATCCACCCTCCAACACCTCCATGGTGAGCCTAGAAAAAAATAATTTACCTTTTCGAACCCAGAGAAGGAGGTGAGCACTGTTTAGCTCTGTTTGCACCAGTAAAGCTACTCCAGAGAGTGACTGCTTAGTCTGCCAATGACTCCAACAGTGGGGCTATGTAACCATTGTTCACCATCTATCCCACAGGTTCACCGCAGCAGCCACTGTGAATACAGGAAGAAGCAAGGTTCCATGTGCTCAGCTTCTGCTGTGGGATTGGCCAAGTAGCACCGAACAGGTAAGGGCTTTTTTTAATCCCCAGTGTGGGTGCAGTGGCAAAGGAAATTGGTTGTTTGATTAATTTGAGACTGGAGGCTCACTAGTGAAGTGAAAAAAAAAACTTTAAAGCTGATCTCCAGTCTCAACTGGATTTGCCTGGTGGGAAGGATGCACCATGCATGCAAGCTTCCTGGCAATGGCAATATGTCACTAGCAGTCATGTGGGTTGGAAACGCAAGTAGGTAAGTGTTACCTGGTCTCAGGATTTTAGGAAGGAGATGCACATTGGGGCATACTAAATCAAGAGCTGCTGAGGTGATAGAATTTTTTTTTACCCAAGGTCCTCTTAAAAGTGCTGTTGTGCATCTGACCAGGTCTGGTGTTGGAAAAGCTCTTTATCAGTCGATTCAGAGTCTGGTGAGAAAATACTTATTTTGGGGGAGAGAAATCTGCCATTCTCTTTCATTGTCTACCGGGTGTAAATTTTCACCTGGCTCTGAATCAGCCCCAAGACAATAAAAATGAATGTAAGTTTTCTCTCCCAAAAAAGAAATGAGTTTTCACACCAGGCTCTAAATCGGCTGATATGTCACAAATTAGAAAATAACATGGGGGATTCCCTAAAGTTTGGAGCTCTCTCGACATGAGACGCAACATAAGGTGAAGAGCTCCCCAAATTTTAGTCAATCCCCCTCGACCCTAATTCATTAAAATATGTCAAGCCCTCCACCTAATGTAGGAGTGGTGTAATACGTGGCAAACTTTCCACCCTTTCTGCAAGCTCACCATCACTCTCATCTGATTGGGGTTTGAGGTGGAATCGTTCTCTACGGGAGGTGCAAAAGGTTTTCAGTAAGGGACAGATATGTTTTCAAAATTAGGAAGTATGGAGACTACCCACGTATGGGCTATTGAAGTGTGGGAAGCCCTCCAACATAAGGTGCAGAGCTCACCCAATTTTATTGCATGACCCAGGTGGGGAGCTCAGCATACAGCCATGTACTCTCCATGGACAATCCCTTGTAGTGGCGTGACCAATACTGCCCATGACCTCTATACTTGAAAGGGGGAATACTTCCAAAGTTCTGTTACCACTACCACCTTTCCAAATTTTCAATTTACTAAAGGTATGCTGAATGTGGTGAGGAGCCCAAGAAGAGCAGTGAGAATGGGGCATTGTAACCTGCAGCATAGGGAGATTCCCTTGTAGAAAGTCTCCAGTATTTCGCTACCACTGTCGATTGCAACTGGTCCTCACTGATGCGACTGCTGTGCGCCCTCCAGGCGTGTAGCTGCCACCGAGGGGATGACAGGCTGAAAATCAGTATAGAGACCTTCTGCTGAAGACTTTAGGTGGCAGCGAGTCTTCAGCCCAGGATCCTATGGTGGCCGCAAGCACCAGAGGTTGTAGAGAGACCTTCTGCTGAGGACCAGAGGCAGTGCAGTCTAAGGACAAGCAGCTGCGGCAAAGCTAAAGACTGAACTTGGCTGTAGATTCGTGGTAGCAGTAAGTCAGTAGAGCATCAAGAACTAAAGGCCTTCTTCTGAGAAGCAGAGGCAGCCGACAAGAATCCTGTGGGGGTGGCAAGACCTTCTGCTGAGGACCACAGGCAGCTGTGTGTAAGCAGAGGCCAGTAGCAAGAAACCCATAGTGGATTTTACTGAGAACCAGAGTTAGCTGCAAGTCAGCAGAGGCCCGGCAGCAAGACTTTTGTGGTGAAGATGAAGCCTTCCACTAAGGATTAGAGGCAGCTGCAGGTTGGCAGAGGCTGGCAGCAAGAATTCTAAGACAGACTGGAATCAGCAGCACATAAGCAGAGGTTGGCAGCAAAGATCCCATAATGGTGGCAGGACCTTTTGTTTAGGACTGAAGGGACTGGTGAGGGTACCAATACTGCAGCAAGACTTCCTGCTGTAACAGGCAACCCTATGGAGTTTGGGGTGAGCTTTAGGAGTAGACTAGGAGGGACCTCTTACGATGGGTCTGACTTGGAGAGGAGTTCTTCTATGGATTGGGGCAGGGTAGATGGAGATTGAAATTAGGACGCAGGCATAGCCCAATGTTCAAACAAAACCTCCTTTATCCCTGGGTATCAATCCTTAGGGCCCCTGGCGCGTAGGGTCCATCTCCCTGCCACATCCTGTGGTTGACCCCACCTGGAACACACTCCAGAAGTCTGCCACTGTACAGTTTTCTCCCCCCAAAGGGCCACAGAGAGTGTGTCAGACTCTGCCTTTCTCGCTGCCCCTTGCAGGGGGGTACTCCTACAGACCAACCTCCAAAGGTCATCAAGGTAAGAAGTCTAGGGCGCAACACTCCAGCACCCCACAATAGCATCTACCAGGCACAGATGGGGCCCTTCCCTATTCTGTACCTGGTTCCCCAGCTGTGCAGTGAGGGACGTCTGGTGTCTGTTTATCCACAGTGCATCCGCTACACTGAATCTTAACTCAAGTGACCTACATTCATTCCACTTTAACAGGGATTATGGCTAATTCATCACTCAATTACATTGCTAAGGCCAGAGGCAGTGGCAAGCCAGCAAGGGCCCAAAAGCAAGGTTTCTAAGGCAGAAGTGAGTAAGCAGAGGCCAGTGGTGTTGGGCCAGAAGACGAGTACCATGAATGCTTATGGCAGCAGGAGCGGGCTGACCATAGGGAGACCCGGGACAATGCCCAGTGGGATGCATTGCTTTGGGGCCAGTTTGGGGCTGCTGATTGTAACACCCACAATCAGCCCCCTATACCCATCCCCACTGTACCCACAGGCCAAGGAACCCCAGCCCTCAATGCTATAGCACCCACATTTGATTGGGAAGGCCTCAGCAAGGATGTCTTGGGCCTACCAGGGGCTGGTAAAATACAGGGCTGATTTTTGGCCCCAGGCTGCCACTGTATGGCAATGTAGTACAGGATATCACAATTCATGCACTTTGCCTGTTACCTTTGTGAACATTCTGGCACTGTTAGATGAAATAAAGCTTTTGGTTTTTGATATGGTGCTGATAAAACTTGGACAGACAGAATTGCGTTACAGCGCACTCATATAATCTGGCATTTATCCCTAAATGCATTTTTACAAAGACAAAGCAGAATAACGATCTCCAGCAGCATCTTCTGCCCAACATTTGAATTATTTATGTTGAGAAGGGTCTGGTGATGATTCCGGGGTCAGCGTGACGATCTAGAAAAACGTGCAGATCTTTTTTCATCTGCTTTATAGGGTGCACTGAATGTTCATCACATGGTGCCCACTATTTATTGCGCTCTACTAAAATGTCCAACATGAGAGCGAACAGATCTCTCTCCGAGGACATCTCTTTGTATACAGCTGCCTGAGAATCTAATGACTTCTATTGCAAGTTTGTCATCCACAGAACTAACTTGGAATTCTACTCCCATCTAAAGAAATCTTACCAGACCATGGAGGAAGGAGCATAAAGGTCAGTGAACATGATGTCAAGGGCCTCTTACTAGGTCTCATCAGCAGAAAAACCCTGAGCCCTGAAGGAATATTACCATCCTGCTAGATTGAGTAGTCGCAGGTCAGAAGAAGTCAACCAAATCCTGGTCCCTAAGACGTTTCCTGAATTACATCTAAAGCAGGCATTTGCAAACCTTTTTCCATGAGTTACTAATTCTCCGTTTTCTGATTGGAGAGTCAGGGAGAGGTAAATTTGCACAGGAGCGCATCATACCTGTGCCCTATGGAGGGCACCTCATGCACCACTGGGCAGCAGCTTATGTACCACCGACTAGGAACTCCTGATCTAAAGGACCTCGGATTGGTGGTCTAACATTGGTAATAAATAAGGCCTTAGAAAGGCTGGTGATGACCTTCCTAAAGATAACTACTCAAGAACAATGGAACCAGGGGTGAACCTAGCCCCTCTGCTGCCTGAGTAGGTAGGAAGGTAGGTGGTTAGGAAGATAGGTGAGTGGGTAGGTAGGTGGGAGGGCAGGTAGGTAGGTGGGAAACTGCAACCTCCGCTCCAGGGTCTGATGATTCTGGCTTTGCGCCGGGGCTGCCAGCTGCCACTTCAGGTCCTGGGTAAGAAGGCAAGTGGGCAGGTATGTAGGCAGGTGGGTGGGTTGGTCAGCAGGCCGGTAGATAGGTAGAAGGGTGAGTGGGTAGGTGGGTAAATTGGTGGGTGGGTCAGTAGACAGGTAGGTAGACAGACTGGTAGGTAGGTCTGGGTGGGTCAGTAGGATGGTAGATAAGTAGGTCGGTGGAGGTGTGGGTTAGTAGGCAGGTAGATAGGTGAGTAGGTCAGGCAGACAGTAACAGCCAGCATACTTGTCTGACTGACATCATTGCTGATCTGGACTGGAGAATCCTGTTGTGTCCTTGGCACTGTTCACCATTTGTCCTTGCCGGCTCCAGTCTTCAACACCTCTCTGCGCTGCCCTTGGAGCCTCCAGTTGGTTGCTAGCCTCCCTATGTCCAAATGAGGTCCAAATGAGGTCACCCTGGGGATTGATGCACCTCGCCAGGGAGGTCCACTTCTAAGCACGGTTCTCCGGGACCATGGGTGCAAGGAAGCCCAAACTTACAGGGAATGTACCTGAGATTTTCAAGCCCCTCCGTACCAGGATTTTTGACTTTTCGGTACTGCCATTTGGATCCACATGCCCTTGCAGAGGTGCATACATGAACTCCTCTTTCCAACAACACCTCCAGAGAGTTGGTAGCCCCCCTTGTTCCGGAAAACCGAGGCTCAAAATTCTCCTGCACCTCTCCCAAGATGGTACACTTCAGAGCACCAGAACTCCGGACCTAGGGGAGCTAATGACCCTGGAGGTGTGGTTGGAAAGGGGAGAGCCTCAGATATACACCCCTACCAGGGCATTTGGATTGGGGCTGACCAGACCAAGCAGTGGCACCACAAAGTCCCAGTACCCCAACCATAGCCCTAAAGTTGGTGCAGGCCCTCTTGCAGGGCAAATGGTGGAGACCTCCTTGCGCCCTGCCTATAATCCAACCCTACCTCTATGGTAAACTTAGAGATCTGTCTGCCTGAGTATGTGGAATTAGATTAGGAACATCCTAGTCAGTATAGTTGTATGTGTCATGCTGTGGCAGGTACGGCCCTAGCTGATTCCAGGCAACCCCAGTATAGAGTAGGTGCCCCACAGGGATGTGTGGTGTCTCCTGTCCTCTTCTCACTCTGTACATATGACTGCATGTCTTTTGAGAGCATAGTGAAGATTGTAATTGATAATGATACATATGATACTACTATCATCGGCCATCATGATGATGACCAAGCTTATCGTGGGGCAATAATATAGATTAATGATAAGAACAATTTGATCCTCACAGGAAAGACTGTTGAGAGTTCATGCCATTAGAGTGGAGGTAAAGAAAATCAGGAGCACATTACAGGGAGCACATATTTAATGACATGAAGTAAGCAAAGACAGATAAAAATAATGCTGACTGTTCTAGGGGGCAAAATTAGTCACATGTTGTTCATTCTTGGTCTTGGTCAGCGTATCACAAAAGCAGTGGAGAGTGTCACATGCATACCTCCCAACCAGGGCCGGCGTCAGAACCCGGCAAGACGGGGCAGCTGACAGGGGCCCCTGGCCTCCAGGGGAGCCCACTGACAGGGTCAGCGTTTGGGGTGTGTGACGTCGCTTGGGCAGCCGATTGGGAGTGATGGTGCAACTCCTTTTCCCCGCTGGGAGGGGACAACAGTATGCAGCAATAAGTTTCTGCTGCTGCCTGTGCTTTCCCACTGAGGAGAGAGGAAGGGGCCTTCACACCACATGACAGGCGCAACAAGGAGACCGGGAGTGCGTGCCGGGAGGGAAAGCACTGTAGAGGTATGTTTTTTTTTTTTTTAAAGAAGATTTATTTTTCTTTTCTTTTGATCCTTAGGGGGCATCCGGATTTCGGACATCCCTCAGTGATGTGACGCGACTCTTCACCACAAATGGGCCCACTGAGACCATGCTGCCCAAGGGCCCCAATAAACCTGGAGCTGGCCCTGCTCCCAACTGCCCCTCATTTGAGTCTATGCCCTCCTGTCCCTTTTTATTCTAATTTGTCCCTCTTTGAGGTGTAACATGCAGATCTGCACCAATAAATAATTAATTTGCCTATTTAAAGTATTTTTATTGTTGTACCTGTTACATCCTATCTCCTGCCCATCCCCCAGTGAGGGTGTGTGGCTTAATTTACTAAATGTCCATCTTTCACACCCTGAAGCGTTGAACGGTATAGTCGCATGTGCTCACTCAATGTTGGATGATCTTATTGTGCATAGATTTAAATCAAGGGTATGCGAAATTAGTGACAGAATCTCCCATCCTTACAGACACCTGGATACAGGAATGATATTTAAATAGCAAGTGATCCGATTTAATCACCTACTGTAACCTACCACGATCATGCCTTGCCAGTATCAGTAAAGTTACTAAATTGAAAAGGTTGGTGGGAAAGACATTCCTACTGAGAAGTTGTACAGGGCAGGTTAAAGGTTAAACGGTGTGCAGTAATGTTGAATACAAGGTGATGAGTCGCTATTTGACAGGTTCCGTGCTGTATGGGAGCGCATGATAGCGAATGGCCATAGCGACTGGCTCCCACCATATTCATTACCAAATCACGCTCCAAAAATTCTCGCGCTGTGAAATGCATGTTTAAACCCCAGAGCGCTGGGAGCGATGGGTTAAAAGTAGTTTTTTAACCCCCAAACAACCATATTTTGGGAAACCAAAAAAAACAAGTTTATAAAAACATTATGGAATATGAATACATTAATATCAGACCTGTAATATCAATTCTGCACAAATTTTTTTTTAATTTTTTTCTTACCTTAAAAAAAATATCTAACATGGCAGAAGTGGTAACAGAAATTTTCACATTGAAAAAAAAAAAAAAAAATTATTAACAATTAATTATGAATATTTAAAGATTGTTCCATTGAAATGGAACACTGTCGCTGTTCAAGGTCGCTCGCTGGCGCTGTGGGCTGAGGCTGGAATAATGATGAATGAGTGGCTATCTGGTGCTATCTCAGTCGCTAAGCAGGATCGGCTTGATAAATGTGTGATTGTGGTGGGGAGCCGGCGTTCTTGTGGCGGTGACCGTCATTACCGTTCGCTCACCAGTCGCTACCTGGCGCTATCCCTTGTTAAATAAGGGCCTAAATTAACTCAACCTACCCTCTAACACTATTAGCAGGACCCGAATTGGATAGATACTCCCCCTTTCCTAGCAGAAACCTATCCAACGGGGAACAAGGAATACCTTCACTTTATAAGAGATTATCTGCTTCTGTATCTCTGTCTTCCGTGTTCCCCTTTGTAACGGTAACTGTAGTTATCTGTCTACTGTTTTCTTTTTGCACTGTGTATATGCCGAAAAGAATTCCTTGTTCATCTCACGATGTACTTGGCGAACAATAAATTGAATTGAATTGAACAAATGGGATGTGGGATCTCCTACATTCTGGGCTCACAAGCAACAGGAGCAGGAGGATCAGGGTCAGGGCCGGATCAAGTGTGGTGGAGGCCCCTGGGCACACTATCTGTTTTAGGCCCCAGATACAGTATTTTTTTCCCTTTAAAATAATAGTCCAGCCAAGTAACTGATTGGTGGCTGTCTGGCACCCGCCTACTTACTGGAATGTCAGATCGAGTTCCTTGTGTGGGTGCGTGCTGCTCGGGATCTCCTGCTTTGCCATTCTGGGTGGGGGGTAGTGTGGTCGCCCAGCTAGTCCAGCAGAAAACAGTTGACAGCTCTGCACGCACCCGTCACTGTAGCATTGCTGGTGGCGGCTTTGCTGCTCTAGACTCTCCATCCTGCCCTGTGGTGGCTTTGGCTGCAGGTTTGCAAAAACAAAAAAAAGCTTGCCCAGATGCCGCCGATAGCTTTGTTGCTGTCTCCGCGGCCCGTCAGACCAAAGACTGAGAAGCCTCCTGGACAGACCATAACCCAAAGGTTGGTGGAGGCTCCCTTTGCATGGCAAGTGGTGGAGGCTCTGGGGCACGCGTCCCTTGTGCCCCCTCATAATCCGGCCCTGATCAGGGTGCATGTTAGCCGGTCCCATACCTGTCACAATGTTTGGGAAAGAAAACCTTGAACGGTGTGCAAGCTGTTCATGCGAGACGGCCATCCAGTGCAGGGTTACAGGCATCCTGCTGGCATGTGTGCATCTATTGTACAATACACTTACACCTCATTAAATAAGGAAGCCAGAGCGCTCTTGTGAATGAGACTCATACCACCCCTCCATCACCCGAGACGAGCTCTGCCATCACAATGCACACTGTGTTGCTGTTCACAGAAAGTCAGGCGACACCATGGAAACTACCTTCACCAAGAGTCTGTGTATGTCACCTTTTGTTTATTGTGTTTTCCCCACTTAATAATGTACAAGGGTTAGTAAGTACAAACCTCCTGTCACAGTAAACAAGCCGTCCTTCTCCCTTCTGCATCTTTTACTGGCTGGTATTGCAAATTAAAAGGCAGCCACGTATGGTGGCAAACATTGAGCCGCAGCTGCTTTGTCATTGGCATTGGCCGGGCATAGCTGAGTGTTAGCCCACTGTGTAGAGCTGGACTTGCAGAAGTCCTAAACTGCCATTTTAAAGTGGACCAAAACCCAGGCTTTTGACTATCCTGGGTTTTGGTCCTTTCTCCCGGGGAACTCCAATCGGGGGTGTCCCGCTATGTGAAACCCCCCAGATCGCCCGAAGAAACTCACTTCTTCCCGGTTCTATGGTGCATGCTCGGTCACTTGTCCAATCAGCCCGCTCAGAGCCGCTGACGTCACGCCATTTAAGACGGCATCTAAGGCCAGCAGCTCGGAGCACTCGTCCAATCAGTGAGCTCAGAGCCACTGATGTCACACATCTAAGGCCAGAGGCTTGGAGTGCACTGGCGGCCGCATCCCCCACTTCCCTCTAACAGGGAGAGTGCCCGTGCCAGCCATTCACAAATGGCTGATGCGGGCACGTGCCCTGCTAGAGGGATAGCAAGGATACGGCCCGCACATACAGCGTTGGACCGGGAAGTAAGTGAACAGGCGACCTGGGGGCTTTCACACAGTGGGGCATCCCAATTTTGGATGCTGGGGGGGGGGGGGGGGGCTGGGTTTTGGTCTACTTTAAATTTGAAGCCTTAATTGTAGATATTTGAAGGTTTAAACTTTTACCTCAATTTCCAGCCTGTAATATAAAGTGGACCAAAATCCAGGATTTTCACAATTCCGGGGCTTTGGTCCTTGCCTTGGTGGCATCCTGACTTGGGATGTCCCACTATGTAAATCCTCCCCTCCCCCTGTTCACCCCAGAAACTCACCTATTCCTTGTCCCAGGGCACATGCAAGGGTTCTTGTCCAATCAACACTGTATCCTGGGCATATTAAAGCACGGCAAACGGCCCTGTTAAGTCACAGAGTCATATCCAGGGCCTCCCAGAGGTGTGCAGAGTGCTCCCACCCTCAGTTTATCTGAATGGGTGACGAGCATGGCATGGAAGCCCTGGAAAGGTGAGTGAATCCCAAACAACATAGGGGGGCTCACACAGCAGGGCATCCCGAATTGGGATGCTCCCAGTTCACTTGATCGGCCCTCCCTAGAGTCTTTTAGACTCCAGGGCAGACAAAAATGGTGTTTGGACCACTTTATGTGCATTGTATTGAAAAATAGTGTGGTGTGCATTCTTCCAATTAGTGTTCTGAAGCAGATTGTCTTTGAATGTACATAAGTGGGGCCTTAGGACGAATTGCACCCATTTGATTTCTCTTAACTTGACTATTTACAGGCTGATTCATTACTAGCGCTAGGCATCGGCAGATGAGCTTCTGTACAGAGGCGCTTAGAGCGACCGCTAGTAGACGCTGTGATCGGCTATCGGGCCCTGTTAAAGAGCGCCTCAGTCACTATAGTAACCTGGCCGGCATTGATGAATGAGATGTATGTTGGGCGTTCTAACACCAGTACAGCGTTGCAGGGAGCGAAAGGTAGTGCCAGCTCAGTGCGACTGACTCTCAGCGACTTCAACAAAAATCCACACTCACAGAACTCCGGTGCTGTAGCCCATAGCTCCAGACGCTGTGTGATTAAAGTCTGTTTTATAACTTATATCCACTAGTAACCAAGTGAAAACACATGGAATGATATTGTTATAACATTGTGACATTAAAACTTTAATACCAAACCTGTAATGACAATTCGGCATAAAACTATAAAAAATCAAAAACGTTTTCAAAAATTGCTTTTAATAGGCCAGGAGAGGTCACACAATTATTTGAGAAAAAAAAATTAAAAGAAAACCCTGTTTAAAGTGAAGAAAAGTAACGTCCATTGAAACGTATGGGAGAGCGACAGGTAATACCAGGCGCTCTGGAAGCCAGAGCGCCGGCGGTATACGCTGAACCGTCTGTGATGATGAATCGGACGCTACATGGCGCTGTTAGAGTCGCTCACCGGAATCGCTTTGATAAATATGGTATTGCATACAGCGCCCGGCGTTCACCGTTCTCTACCTGACGCTACGAGGCATTACCTGATGCTATCCCTTGATGAATAAACCCCATAGTGTGCTTGATACCCAAATAATTTCTTACATCGTGACCTGTGTACCCAGGAAAAGAGAAGGCTACCAAGCAGAGGATACAGGGGAAAAGCCGACAAGGATGAGGGTAACAGCAAGTCCAGGAGGTAAGCCGAGGTTGGGACAGGCAGCAGAGATTTACATGATATAGTTCCAGGGTCACAACAGCGTTACCAAGAAGGGTAGTTTAGGCAGGTCCAAGTAGAACACAGGGTGACAGACACAACACAGATTCCATAATATGTCATAATGCTAATGTAAAAGCATAAAGCACCACTCACCGATTCCGACTGGCTGCTGCTTGTGTGCTCTGATGGCAAAGTTTGTTGTTCAGTCTCATCAGGCATTGTCAGAGGGAGCGCTTATATGTGAATGTCTTCTGTATAAAAAGAAAAAATATCAAAATCGTCATTAAGACAGTTTCACCAATGACAAATGGAATAAAACAAAAAACAATAAAACTGGCACAAGCAACCAACCAGGGGTCAAATAGGTCATTTACAAGGTATTTCCGTATTCATTGCTGACATTAAACTAGGCCGTGATGTAGAGAGCGCTTCAAACTTTAGTGAAGACACCGACATGAGGCAACAAGCGCTCCCACATGAAATGAAGCTTGTCCTAGGTTAGTGAATTACAAGTCACCAAAATGTGCTGAGCTCTCCGCCTCATGTACCAAAGCCTGTCTCATGTGGAGAGCACACTTTAGTCAACACACCCATACAGGGATGCAAACTGGCCCCACATTTTCGAAGTGTGACGAGTCCTCCCGATGAAATAGTGAACTTGCCCCATAAGGCTACATAACCTGGAGAGCTTGCCACAGTTGAGTGAATTACACTCTTAAAGCGGACCTTCACTCTGAATAAGAGTCTATGTTATATGTTTCCCACACCCTGTACATACAGATTGTCCACATTAAAAATCATCCTACCTGCATCTACTGCATGTTATGAGCCTTTAAACATCCAAGATTGCGGCTTATGGAAGCCGCCATCTTATCAGGCAGCCTGCAAACAGGAAGTGCCTCCTGACTGTTCTGCTCTGCATTCTGGGACTGCTGACCTTTACCTGACCCCAGCTCTGCTCTGTCTGAGCAAAGCACAGCTATAACCCGCCCCCCCTGTACCTTATCCCACTCTCCTCTCCTCAGTAAGTGTGATGCTTCTGAGTCAAGATGGCGGCGCCCGTATCCTAAATTCCTGAACAGAGTTGCAGCCCAGTGGGGGAAAGAATAATAAGTTAGTGAATAAAAACGTAAAATATATTAATTTTAGATGCTGGGGAACCGTTTTTTAAGAGTTTGGGCTTTTCATTAAATCACGCTGAAGGTCCGGTTTAATGCAGACCTAGTTTAGTAAATTGCTCCCCTAAGCCCCCTCTTTTGCAATATGTAATGTAAGCTATTTAAACCGGACCTTCAGCATGATTAAATAAAAAGCTTAAACCCTACCCCCAGCACCTAAAATTAATATATTTTAAGCTTTTTAGTCACTTACTTATTATTCCCACATCGGGCTGCAACTCTGTTCAGGACTCTAGGATATGGGCGCTGCCATCTTGGCTCAGAAGCACAACATACTGAGGAGAGGGGTCGAAAGTACAGGGGGGCGGGCTATAGATGTGCTTTGCACAGACAGAGCAGAGCTGGGGTCAGGAAAAGGTCAGCAATCCCAGAATGCAGAGGGGCACAGTCAGAAGACACTTCCTGTTTGCAGGCAGCCTGATGCTCCATCTTGGATGTTTAAAGGCTCATAACATGCAGTAGATGCAGGTAGGATGATTTTTAATGTGGGCAATCTGTATGTACAGGGTGTGGGAAACATATAAGATAGGCTCTTATTCAGGATGGAGGTCCGCTTTAATCAGGCTTATCTCCGTGCAGATGTTGTGGAATAGCAGGCAGATTCTATGCTAATGAACTGCATGCGGGCGGCTATCTTGCCACAATTTTGACAGCCCTGCTTCTGAAAAAAACAGTCCTATAGTCAAAATTACCCTAAATTTCTAGCTAAAAAATTAGCTGTAATGACTAATTACTGCTCAGAATGCTTTTAAAGTGGAATTCCACTCAAAATTAACACCTCTGCCCTGCTACCGTTTCCTGCACATGAGGCAGGTCTGGGGATTACAAAGAAAAAAAAACCCTTACCTTGCTCACGGTCCAGCAATGCTCTCCCCCATTTCTGTGCAGTCGACCGCATAGAAAGACACAAAGCGCCATGCTCTGTGCACGTGCCAATTCGAGTGGATATGTGGTGAGCCGGGGGGATGCTATGTGTCTTCCTGTACAGTGGTCGCACAGAAATGGGAAAATGGCTCTGGACCACAGGCAAGGCAAGGTTTTTTTCTTTGTAACCCCTGTCCTGCCTCAGTGCCAGGAGTGGCAAGTGGGGGGGGGGGTAATTTTGAGTGGAATGCCTTATCAACATTGTAAACAACTCTGCAGCAGCGGAGGCCATTGATTTACATTGATACATAGTTACATTCATCCCCTCCAGCAGCTGGGGAGTCAGTGTGTGTAATGTAAATCTCTCTCTGTTTGGTGTGGGCTGCTCATAGCAAAATCCCAAACTTCTGACAGCCTGCATTGTGTGGAGAAACAATATCACACAGGTACACTGCAGCCACGCTGATCAATGCAGTCAGCTAGAGAAGTCCTGACAGGAAACAGATAAAGTATATCTCTGGCTGGTTGGGCTGATCCTAAAGAAGCTCCCAGCTCATTTTCAGTGTATCTGTATGCTAGCAAAGTCTCTCCAACCCCCCATTCAAGCTTATGTGCAAGGGGCTCTCAGGTGTAATTCAAGATGGCTGAACCCATGTAATTCTAGGAGCACAGCTATTCCACAACATCTGCATGGGTTTAAGCGCTTTCAAACAGCATATGCCACTGATCATAAAATAGGGACATAGGGATAGGGGAGCAAATTACTAACAAACTAAACTAAACTAAATTACTTGACTGGAGGTCCGTTTTAAAGGGAAAGCGTGTCATACAAGGCAACGGGCTCTCCTATGTGAGGTGGGAGGGTTGCCCTGTGTTAGTTAATTACTCTCTAAGGGTGTAATTAACAAAAATGTGGTAACCTCATGTTGGGGTAGCTTATTGCCTTATGTGGCACGTTTGCCCTCTCATTTGGAGAGCTCCCAACAGTTTAGTCAATACACCACAATGAGGCGGCAAGCTTGCTAAAAAAAGGTGGCACGCTCTCCCACATGGGATGGCGAGCACGACCTATGTTAGTAAATTACCCCCTAAGACTGTAAGTCGCCAAAATGTGGCAACTCTCACATAGGATAGCTTATGTGGCTACCAGTCCAAAGGAGGTTACCAGCTCACCCGTCATATAGAGAAGCAACGCTCCAACTATGGATAGACTGTTTGTCTGAAGTTGCCAGGGTTCCAGCTCAGGCAGAAATAAAATGTATGCTTGATTACTCACATGTTAAAACTCATAATCCAGGAATCGCACTATAAAATCCAAGCACATACAGCACCGGTGATGCGCAGCAAAATGACGCGTTTCCAATAGTCACCATTCTTAGTCATGTAAACATTCTTAATAAATAACTTATTCAGCAGTGAGGCATGCGTCTCTCTCTCCCCGCTCCCAACCTGGCCACCCGATGTATCCAAAATATGGGTTGAAGCCCTGGAGGGAATGTATGTATAGAGGTCCACCCCACACCATTTCAACCAGTGGCGGCCCAGGACCAAAGCCCAGGCTTTTACTGGCCTGGCCAGCCTATGAGTAGCCCACACAACTCTCACTGAGTGTCCTCCAAGGCTGAGGCTATACCAGTGGGGCACAGTGTTGGACTGGCCAAGAGAGCATCCTCTGGTGGGCCCGAGCTTTGACCCAGGACCACCAACAGGGCAGTACCAGACATCCAAGACTAAAATAAAAAATGTTTCTGGCTTGCCCGCAAGAATGATTTCCTCTAGTGGGCCCTAAGTGCTCCAGTCCGATCCTGCAGGGGCACGTCATAAACAGGGGTGGATATGGCCATCTCAATAGGGTTGATTCATGGTTGGTTCCAAAAAACGCCCAAAATATGGGTTGAAGCCCTGAAAGTAATGTATGTATAGAGGTCCACAACACATCATTTCAACCAGTGTCGGCCAGGGCCAAAGCCCAGGCTTTTACTCCAGTGGGCCCTAGGCTCTGACCCAGGGCCACCAACAGGGCAGTACCAGAGATCCAAGACTAAAATAAAAAATGTTTCTGACCTACGCGCAAGAATATTTTCTTCTTGTGGGCCCTAAGTGCTCCAGTTCCGACCCTGCTGGGGCACGTCATGAACATGGGTGGATATGGCCAACTCAATAGGGTTGATTCATGGTTGGTTCACAAAAACGCCCATGCGGCATGCAAATGATTCTGCATACGCCTAGGCTCATCAGTTCATGGCAGCGTGCTCACACCGGGCGATTGTGCAAATCACACCAAATGCCAAGCGCACGGGAGATGAGCAAATCGCCTCTTCTTGTGCCAATTTGCGCCTTCCGCAAGAAAAATCTGCTGTTTTGAAGCACAAATGGTCTTGCTCCATGCACATTTGGCCAACAGTGATTTGATCTCTCCAGCTTCTGTGTTTTCCTCTAAGCTCTATTCGCCATTTCAAAGTGTATTTTCTGGAGAACCTGTGATCTCCATTTTTTTTTGGGGGGGTGCTTTTTTTTTGGGGGGGGGGGGGGGGGGGTATTCTGATTGCAGTTAACCCATAACGTTTTTAGCCCAATCTTTTGTCGCAGATGTTCTCTTTAACCCTCCCT
The DNA here is from genome assembly GCA_027917425.1 of Gastrophryne carolinensis. NCBI lineage: Eukaryota > Metazoa > Chordata > Amphibia > Anura > Microhylidae > Gastrophryne > Gastrophryne carolinensis. Next base: position 42,035,404 of record CM051238.1, read on the forward strand.
CCCCTGTTTGGTTTGCATATAATGCTTAATAATTAAACTATAATTGTTTTCTTGTTTTTGTTTTTGCTAAACTTAATGGCCTAATATCCACATTTTTGTAATTTTTGTTATTTTGGACAACTTTTTATCATTTTTGGTTTCAAACGAAAAAAGGGTTAAATTCCTTAAAAAGAACTTGCGTCTGACACTTTCATTTTTTGAAAACATGCAGGACGCTGCCGGCATGTGTTTTTGGAATGAAATAAGGCTGTTACTCATTGGAATTGGCACTTTCCTGCCCTCTAAACATACCATAAATCAGGTGGCAGAGAAAGTTTGGTGCGGCAAAATAGTGCCAGCAGAAAATTTTAGATGCAAATTGGCGGATTGGAGAATGCTAGTGCGCAAAAAAAAAAAAAAAATGCGCATCACATATTGACGACCATGAATCAGGCAGAAGCCCGAGCACGTTGACACTCCAAAAAACGTTCACAAATTTGTTAATGTTGTGGGGGTAGATAATATAGTAAAGGTGAGTAGAGCTGTTTACCAAATGGGACGGCAAATGGCTCTGATTGGACGAGAGGCCATGCACGCACCAATTTGTGACCTAATGTGGCAAACTCCACAAAGTAAATCCGCCACTATGAGGGTATAAGATTGTCACATAAGGGTTCAGGTTTTCCCATGAGAGATGGAGAGCTTTCCCTATAATAGGAAATAACATTGTAAGGGTTTAATTCACCAAAACATGGCAACTGTTCCACCTTTTGTGCTAAGCTGGTTGTCTCTGGAAAGCAACAAGCACATGAGGTGAACAGCTTTCCCTATGTTAGTGAATAACCCCCCTAAGGGTGCAACTCACCAAAATGTGGCGGCATCTCCACCTCTTGTGGGAAAGGTAGTCATCGTTTGGCGCCTGTGGAGAGCTTTTCTCACTTTAGTGAATGCACTGATATGAGGCGGCAAGCTCACCACATAAGACAACAAGTTCGGCCCCTAGGGAACAGCTGGCCCATGTTTGTAAATTACCCCAAGAGTATTATTAACTAAAATAGAGTGACTTGTGGAGAGCTTGTGATGAGCTTTCCGCCTCATGTGGACAGCATTTCACACTTTACTGAATACACTGGTATAGGGTTGGTCTGAAGAACCTTGGGCCCATCTGAGGTAATCATTCTTGGGGCCCACCCCAGGAAATCATTCTTGGGCCCCACTTCAGGAAATCATTCCTAGGGTCCACCAGAGGAAATCACCTTTGGGACCCACCAGAGGAAATCATTCTCGGGGTCCCCTAGAGGAAATCATTCTTAGGGTCCACCAGAGGAAATCATTCTTGGGGTCCACCAGAGGAAATCACTTTTGGGACCCACAGAGGAAATCATTCTTGGGGCCCACCAGAGGAAATCACTTTTGGGACCCACAGAGGAAATCATTCTTGGGGTACACCAGAGGAAATAATTTTTAGGGCCTACCAGAGGAAATAAAACCTTGAAGCCACCGGAGAAAATGATACCTGATACCAAAAGAAAGCATTCTTATGAGCCCACCCTGCAGTTAAAACACAATTAACAATATAAAATGCGGTCTACTAATTGACAAATCTAACTTACTGAATAAATACCAAACCTACATATTGCTCCAGGCCAAAACCCACGTGCTAGCTTTGGATCTCCTGTGCTGCCATGATGGTGGCCCTGGATCAGTCCCCAAGGGCGTACAGGAGGATCCTCTGGGCCAGTCCGACGCTGCACTGATATAGCAACGAACATCACATAAAACAACAAACTCTGTGTTTTGGGACCAGCTTGTCCCATGTTAGTAAATCACTAAGGAAATAATCCACTAAAATAGGAGGACTTGTGGAAAGCTCTCTAAATCTTCCCAACTTCTTGTAAATACATCAACATGAGACACCAAGCCTTCCACATGTTAGTGAATAAGCCCCCTAGTGTGCGTAACTCACCAAAATGTGCCGGCCTCACCTCACGTATCGGCTCCACCTCATCTGGGAGAGCTTGTTGCTTTATGTGTCATGCTCTCCATCTCATGAGGATCTAGTCCTAATAGGGAATACACCTATTAGGACTAGATGGAGCACTTGCTTACTGCAGTCATACCTCCCAACTGTCCCTGATTTGGAGGGACTGTCCCTCTTTGGAGTCCATGTCCCCCTGTTCCTTGTTGTTCTTTCTCTTCTCTGTCCTTCTTTGAGGTTTAATATGCAGATCTTCATCAATAGATGACTAATTTGCTTATTCAATGTGTTTATATTGTTGTAACTGTTACACCCTATCTACTATCCAGGGCCAGCTCCAGGTTTATGTGGGCCCTTGAGCGGCATGGTCTCAGTGGTGTCCCCTTTGTGGTAAAGGGTCACGTCACATCACCGAGGGACGTCCCAAATCTGGATGCCCCCTAAGGATTATGCTAATTTGGACACAAAAACTCTAGTTTTGGTCTACTTTGAAGCACACCAAACCCCTTTAAACCTGACCCCGGAGTCTAAACGGATCTAAATTATCCTGATTTTGGATGCCCCTGTGTGTGACCCTCCCCCCCCCCCCTTTGTTCATTACTTTCCTCAAACTGGTGAATGCACTGTGGGATCGCCAGTTTGAGTTAAAGGCCAAACCAGGGGGGTTCTTTCACAAACAGGGGCATCCCAAATTGAGATGTCCATGTAAAGCGGACCAAAACTAAGTGGTGGAATTGCTTGCATAGTAATGGTTTCACACATTAGGGTATCACAGGTTGGAATGCTTCAGGGATAGGAAATCATCTGGAGTGGGCAACTTAAAAGCAGAACAAAACCCGGCACTTCCTCCCCTGGAATCTAAATCGAGAGGTCCCATTGTGTGGAACGCCGCTATTCGAGATGTGGGCACCAGCTGTGGCGGTGCCCTCCCATTCAAGCGCTGTCGCACACCCCAACGGCTGACCCAGTCAGAGGGCCCCCCAGAGGGTGGGGGCACCCGACAGCTGCCCCGCCTTGCCGGGTGCTGACGCCGGCCCTGCTTATATCCATCAATCCATGAGGGGGTGTGGCTTAATTTAAAAAATTTCCCTCACTGAAAAGTTGGAAGGTATGTGATTACCACCATTAGGTAATGATAGGAGGAAGGTGCTTTAGCACTCAATACCCCCCCTCCCCTTCACCTGCTGGTTACCTGAAGTGCATAGACTGGTTTTTGAGCATCTCATATGGAGGAATAAGACCATATGACTCCACACCTCCCTGATTTGGAGAGACTGTCCCTCTTTTGACTCCATGTCCCCCCATCCCTTGTTGTTCTCATTTGTCCCTCTTTGAGGTGTAACATGCAGATCTGCATCAATAAATGATTTTTTTATTATTTAAAGTGTTTATATTGTTACACCCTCCTATCCCCTGTTACACATCTCCTATCCATCCCTCAATGAGGGGCGTGGCTCAATCTAACAAGTGTCCCTCTTTCCCACCCTGAAACGCTGGTAGGTATGTGACTCTACAGGAATGATGGAAAGTCCCTGCCAAGAAGAGACAACCAGTAACCAGAATAACAATGTCCCTGTTGTGTTATGCACTAGTAAGCCGTGAAAATGTTCCGACCAGTCACGGGGATTACCAGCAATGATTAGCCGAAGTGTTTGCTGCTCCCCTCGCTCTCAGCTAGATAACAGTAACTAAGCAATTATAATGATCACTGGAAATCCCGGAGCATGACACACTGCACACATCCAACTGCTGCTGCTGTCTCTTGGGTATTCAGGGAGGATTAAAGAGGACCTAAACCCTCTCTAACATTTCTGTGGACCCTAAGCCACCTACTCCCACTCTCCTTTAACCCACAAAGTTTAGGGATAATCACCTTTTTCTCATAAAGCTCTGTATGGCAGAGGACAAGTAAACAGGCAGCTGGAGCTCCGCTAGTGAAAGGTGAGCATCTCTCGAATGAAAGGTTCATTTTTGGTGTCAGGGGTAGGTTACATAACTTACTGTCCAGAGATAAGCTTTAAAGAGGAACAAAACTCACCCGGGTCGGCCCTGGGATCTTAAAGATACCAGGGCCGGTCGCTGGCCTTTCCTTGGGGCATCCCGAATTATGAGGCCCCACTTTGTGAAACCACCCAGGGTGCCTATAAATACTCACTTTTCCCCACTCCCTGGGGCATCAAAATTGGGATGCTCTGCTGTGTGAAATCCCCCAGAATGCCGCTTTTCAACCAACTCTTCCTGTTACCAAGCTTTCGGCTTTCGTCCAATGAGAGCCGTCTGCTGTGACTGTCATTCGGCATTGTTGTGAATAGGGAGCACACGCTGCCACATCCCTGCCGCCGTGCTCGTGCTCCCACCCCAGCCATTCATATAGTATGGGAGTGCACACGCCGCCGGGGATACAGGGGATGCACCAACGCACACTTTCCATTTCTTGTCAATGTGAACCGTTTGCCAAATGACATAATCACGGCAGACGGCTCTCATTGGCTGAGAGCCTGCGCATGTGCCGTTGGTAACAGGTAGAGTCGGGTGAAAAGCAGCGTTCTGGGGGATTTCACACAGCGGAGCATCCCAATTTGGGATGCCCCAGGGTAGTGGAACAAAAGCCGGAAAAGTCAAATTCTCGGGTTTTGCTCCACTAAAGAGAGACAACACCCCCTTGGGTCTATCCCTTTTATTTCCGATTGGAATGCCCTGTTGTGTGAAACCTCCCGGATCTCATGACTCACCCTTTCCATGAGTCCTCACCACAACTCCACTCTGCGGCCACATCCCCGGCATACCTCTAGCAAGATGCGCACCCGTGCCAGGCCTCTCTCAATGGCCGATGTGGGCACAGCCACAGCTAGAGGTGAGAGGGGGTGTGGCCAGCGGTGCTCGCTCCATTCAAATTTCCTTGCTGTTCTGAGCTCAGTGTGGTAAAGAGATTCTAAATGGAACGAGTACCGCTGATTGACAGAGCGTCCCGCGCATGCCCCGTGGGAAGGAGGAAAAGGTGAGTTTACAGAGCAACCACAGGGGATTCACACACTGGGGCATCCCAAATCAGGATGCTCCTCTAGAGAGGAACAAAACCCAAGAAATTCAAATTCTTGGGTGTTGTTCCTCTTTTAAGACCCCTGGTCTGCAGGGACCCTAACCCACAATAAACCACCCCCTTCTGCCACTGGTTACACCATCAATAAAGAAGTACTTACCTTTTAGTTCCAGCACTCTGTCTGCAGGTTGACCCGGCAACAGCTGCACACACGTAATGTAGCTGCAGTGTTCAGCAGCTTTTGGGTCCCTTTCAGAAAGAGCTCCTAGTGTAAAAAGTAGGTATGTCTTAAAGTGGATCAAAACCCAGCCTGGAGTCTGAGACTCCTGGGTAGGCTTACTCCCTCCCCCTGGGGCATCCAGTTCTGGGATGCCCCGCTGTGTAAAACCCCCCAGGTCGCCAAGTAAATTCACCTTTTGCCCAAACCAACCTTGCATGTGCGAGCAGCGGCAGGCCGTGCGCTTGCGCCAGGCATTTGTGAATGACGCTTCCTGTTAGAGGATAGTGGGGATGCGCCCGTCGGTACACTCAGCTTCGCTCGGCTAGACTCTGCTGGAGTTGAGTTCTATACGAGTCGGGGAGGCTGATTCATTAATAGCGACAGATAGCGACTGTTGAGCGACTGTAGCGGTATTTTGACAGTGACCGCTAGTAGTCGCTGTGCTTGGCCATTGTTCGGTGGATGATAGCGACTCAGTCGGTGTGCCGTAATGTTGAATACAAGATGCTGAGTCGCTATTTGACAGGTTCACTGTTGTATGGGAGCGCATGATAGCGACTGGACATAGCGACTGGCACCCACCATATTCATTAAAAAACCAGCCTTAAAAATTCCTAGCGCTGTGAAATGCATGTTTAAATCCCAGAGCGCAGTAGGCGTTGTGTTAAAATAATATTCAAATCTGAATAGTTTAAAATCGGACCTGTAATATCAATTCTGCCAAAAAAAAAACCTTTTTTTAAAAATCCCAGAAAAATACATTTTCAAAGGAAGAAGTGTTCACAGATTTTTTTTGCAAATGTAAAAAAAAAAATTTATTAAAAAATAATTATTAATTAAAATACATTCTGTCATTGAAATGCATTGGAGAGCGCCAGGTAGCGAGAGGTCATACCTGTCGCTGTTCAAGGATGTTCGCTGGCGCTGTGGGCTGAGGCAGGGATAATGATGAATGAGTTGCTAGGTGGCGCTATCTCAGTCGTTAAGCAGTATCGGCTTGATAAATGTGGGATTGTGGAGGGGAGCCGGTGTTCTAGTAGCGGTACCTGGCTTTACTGGCCGGCTCCCCAGTCGCTATCTGTCGCTATCTGTCGCTATTCCTTGATAAATAAGGCCCTAAGATTCAACGTCGATTTGATGTCAGTGCAGTCGAGCGCACTGAATGGACGAGAAGCTGCACATGCGCCGTAGGACCAAGGAAGGGTGAGCTTTGGTGGGTGACCTGGGGAATTTCACACAGCGGGCATCCCGCATCGGGATGCTCTGGGGGCAAGAATCAAAAACGGGGATAGTCAAAATCCTGGGTTTTGGTCCACTTTTATTGCCAGACTTACTGGCGACCGGAGGAGGTAGTTAGGGCTTAGATTGTAAACTTGGAAGACCAGGGCACTCTTATTGCACTCCAGTATAAATATGTATATGCTGCCACCTGCATTCCACTCTATAAGTATATTATTTGTTTTACCCAGTCTGCAATTTCTACCTTGTACAGCGCTATGGAAGATGATGGCGCTTCATAAATAAACAATAAAAATATTATTAATAGGTTGCTACAGACTAGGAGCCTCCCTAGAACAAAGTTCAAAGGAGAAGTAAACCGCAGATTTTTTTCTATTCTGGTTATCCCGATTCGGCATGCTCCACAATGTGAAACCCCATAGATTGCCCATAACAACGCAATCTTTCCCAGTCCTACGGTGCATGCACGGGCTCTCGTACAATCAGCGCTGTATGCCGTGCATATTATTGAATCGCAATACAGTACCAGTTCCCTTCAGATTGGGGAATTACTGGGCGCAGGAGCACGCCTCAGCACAGAGATGCTGGGGATGCGCCCGGCGTTGTTTACATCGCTGTAGGAGTCAGGACAAAAGTGAGATTTACGTTGACCTGGGAGGATTCACACAGCAGTGCATCCGGATTTGGGGTGCTCTGGGGAGAGCCAGTGGAGAATCCAGGACCGTCCGCTCTGGGTTTTGTTCTGCTTTAAAGCAGTCTGTCTCAGGTAGGGTGTAGCTCTGCTTTAAAGTGGAACAAAAACTGGGATTTTCACTATCCTGGGCTTTGATCGTTGCCCTGGTAGCATCCTGATTTGGGATGCCCCATTATGTAAACCCCCTTAAATTGCCCATAAAAACGTACCTTTCCCCAGTCACACAGAGCGGGCTCTCGTCCAATCCACGCCGTATGCCGTGTATAATAATGCCTGGCATATGGCCCAGTTTCCCCCCCATATGCACTCCAATATGAACGGCTGGGTGCAGGAGCGCACATCAGCCCAGGGATCCCAGAGATGCTGGGGACGCCTCCGTCATTGTTTACATGGGCATGGGAGCCAGGGTAAAGGTGAGTATAGCGGTGACCATGGGGGGATTCATACAGCTGGGAATCCCGATTTGGGATGCCCACAGGGAAGGCTAGCTGCCTTAGACTCCAAGGCCAGCTACCCATGGGTTTGTTCCACTTTAAAAAGAAAGGTGCAGAAGGGAGGAGAGGAACTATTTTTGTCTCCCCTGGATCTTTTGGAAGCTTCATTGCACAATTTCAGTCAGCAGCAGCCAAAGAAAGTGCTGTTAGTAAAGATAGGGATGGACCTCAAGAAAAATAGAAATAGTGACACACAGATGTACAACTGCAGCTCCTCCGAAGTTTCACTGCTGTTTGCACAGCTGTTTTCTGTCCCCCATCACAAAGAGCTCTCTGTCTGATTTTGGCTTAATAAAGAGGGTGGTAGTCTCTTTATGGGGCATCCCTAATTGGGGTATCCTGTTGTGTGAAAATCCAGGGGTTGCCTGATGGATTACCTCTTCCTGAGTCCTCACCTGCATTTTGGTGCCACAGCTGGGGCATCTCAAATTGTGGTACCCCATTGTGTGAAAACCCGGGGGTTTCCTGATCGATTACCTTTTTCTGAACCCTCGTCTGCAACCCCGTGCCATGGCTGCATCCCCGGCATACCTCTAGATAGGTGCACGCCTACACCTGGCCTTTCTGAGTGGCTAGTGCAGACACACTCACAGCTATAGACGGGCAGGGATGCAGCCAGCGGCACTTGCTCCATTTAGATTTCCTGCCGCTTTGAGCTTAGAATAAGAAAACCTGAATGGAACGAGCGCTGCTCTCGTCCAATCAGAGCCATTTGCTATTCATATTTGATGATTGGCAACCTGCTCCGGTTCGGCAATCGGGAATTCAAGCATTTGCATCCCCAGCAGCGGGTGCACTCCCATCTCAATGGCCGAGGACGGGAGTGCACTCACAGCCCAGAGATGCTGGGGATGCAGCTGCTGACATTTCCATCGGTAAGGGAGCCAGGAAGAAGGTGCCTTTGCAGTGTCCAGGGGGGGAACGGTTGGGCTCACACACGAGGCATCCTCTAGAAAAGTTAAACAGTCACAAAGTCCAGACAGCTCAGAAGCCCCCAGCCCTTCAGCTGGCTTGGAAGCACAGATGGATCTCTGCAAATCCTTAACAAGTAATCTGTATCAGGTATCCAGCTCACTATAACCATAAAACTTAACATTTAATATTTCCATTAAAAACATAGATGTCCTGTTTGAGGTGTAGTCCAATCTCGCCCCCTCACAACGTGACGCGTTTCGGGGTAAGATACCCCTTAATCATACCTGTGTCAGGTGTAGTCCCATCTCTCCCCCTCAAAAGGTGATGCGTTTCGGGGTAAGATACCCCTTAATCATACCTGTGTGAGGTGTAGTCTCATCTCGCCCCCTCACAAGGTGACGCTTTTCGGGGTAAGATACCCCTTAATCATACCTGTGTCAGGTGTAGTCTCATCTCGCCCCCTCACAAGGTGACGCGTTTCGGGGTAAGATACCCCTTAATCATACCTGTGTCAGGTGTAGTCCCCTCTCTCCCCCTCACAAGGTGATGCGTTTCGGGGTAAGATACCCCTTAATCATACCTGTGTGAGGTGTAGTCTCATCTCGCCCCCTCAAAAGGTGACGCGTTTCGGGGTAAACCCCTTAATCATACCTGATGGTATGGTATGATTAAGGGGTATCTTACCATCAAAACGCGTCACCTTTTGAGGGGGGCGAGATGAGACTACACCTCACACAGGACATGTATGTTTTTAATGGAAATATTAAATGTTAAGTTTTATGGTTTTGGTGAGCTGGATACCTGATACAGATCCTCTAAAAAAGGCCAGAATCTTTTAGATTTCAGAGCCCGCTGCGTTGGGTTTTGTTCCACTTTAAAATGGACCAAAACCCACTACACCCAGTCCAAAACACCCGGTGAAGGTTTTCCCTCACGAGCATCCTGTTTTTAGATGTTGCACAATGAGAACCCCCCCACCCCCCACCCCCAGGGGAATGTTTGCTAGTGGGCATGCGCAGCCATAGGGAGCAAGGAATGCTGCCAGTTGCAATTAACATTGTTGCATATGTGTCATGGGATTACCAGCCTGAGGTTTGTCTAAGGCAACCTAAAGAGTCTTCACAGGGGCATCCCAAATCAGCTGACGCTACTATGCATGGGACAGCCGTCAGCCAATCAGACTCAAAGTTACAACTGCCCCACAGGGCGTACTCTTGCCGCCCCCACCTGTCACATGAGGGGTGCTGAAACATGGAAAGGTGCGTATCGGCTTTGTGGGAGCCAGCATAAGCATTCCCATTCGCTGCTACACTTTAAGCGGACCTTCAGCATGATTTAATGAAAAGCCCAAACTATAAAAAAAACTATTCCCCAGCATCTAAAATTAATATACTAGTTTTTAGTCACTTACTTATTATTCTTTCCCCCACTGGGCTGCAACTCTGTCCAGGAGCATCACATAATGAGGAGAGCGGGATAAAGTACAGAGGGTGGGGTTATAGCTGTGCTTTGCACAGACAGAGCAGAGCAGAGCTGGGGTCAGGGAAAAGTCAGCAATGCCAGAATGCAGAGCAGCACAGTCAGAAGGCACTTCCTGTTTGCAGGCTGCCTGATGCTCCATGAGCCGCCCATCTTGGATGTTTAAAGGCTCATAACATGCAGTAGATGCAGGCAGGATAGTTTTATAATGTGAGCAATCTGTATGTACAGGGTGTGGGAAACATATAAGATATGTTCTTATTCAGAGTGAAGGACCGCTTTAAGTCTATTTTTAGAGCTTTGTAGTGTGACAGAAAAAAAGGTGACAAAGTAGAGTCCCCCTCTATCACAGCATGAGCTGGCACGTGGAGGGTTAATAAAAACAGGACCTTGTTGCCCCCTCCCTTATGTTATAAAGTTTATCAAGGGAACTTTCTCACCTTGTCCCTGTGGAGAGCCGGGCATCCTCTCTGGTAATCAGTCATCAGACTCTGCTCCCCTCGGGGCCATTCTCCTCCTCCTCCTCCTCCTTCCTCTCCTCCTCCTCCGGGGCCCGATGCCAGCTGCACGTTGTCTGTGTTTATCCGTCTCCAGGGCAACCGAACTCTCTGTGTGCGCTGCAAGCCTCTCTCTCAGGAGCAGCGCTGATTGGCTGATGTAGCCACACCTCCTCTCCTGGGCAGCTTGCTGGAGAGCACAAGGGGTACCCGTTACCACAGCAACCAGCACGGTGCCTAGGACATGCAGTGCACAGGCTGCCATGTACTTGGCTCTAATATTGTGCCTGTTACTCTTTCTAGAATAGAGAGCTCCTCATTTCTCCCCATTAAATGTCAGATGACAGCCAGGGCTGTATTTGGTGTCCATGCTGCCCTAGGCACTTCAAGTGCTCGCAACCCTCTGGTTGTTAAAGTGGACCAACACCCAGGATTTTGACTATCCTGGGTGTTGGTCCACTTAGGTGGGGCACCCCGATCGGGGGTGCCCCGCTGTGTGAAATCCCCCCCGATCGCCGCAAAAACTCACCTCTCCCCGCTCCCACGTGACCTTGTCCGGCCAATGACAGCGCTCAGAGCCGCTCTGGTATGCGTGTCCAAAGCCGCTTGGACGCGCATACCAGAGCGCTGTCATTGGCTGCGTCTCTCGCTTCCCTCTAACAGGGAGCGCACCTGCGCCGGCCATTCACAAAACGGCCGGCGCGGGAGCGCGCCCTGCTAGAGGGAAGCGAGAGACGCGGCCGTGTCTCGCGCATGCGCCGTTGGATCGCCGGTAAGGTAAGGATTGTGGGCCTCCTGGGGGGTTCCTCCCCGCGGGACATCCCGATTTCGGATGTCCCGCGGGGAGGGATCTGATCGGTCCGGGAATCTTATAGATTCCCGGGCCGATCCCCCCTGGGTGTTGGTCCAGTGGACCAACACCCAGGATTTTCACAATCCTGGGTTTTGGTCCACTTCGGTGGGGCACTCCGATCGGGGGTGCCCCGCTGTGTGAAACCCCCCAGAACGCCCGGAAACCACGCTTCTACGCGGGCGGTCCAATCAGAGCGCTCAGAGCCGCTGTGGTATGCACGTACAAGCGGCGTCCAACCACAGCGGGCCTGAGCGCTGGAGACCGCGTCTCGCGCTTCCCTCTAACAGGGAGCGCGCCCGCGCCGGCCATTCACAAACGGCTCCAGGTTAATGTGGGCCCTTGGGTGATAGAGTATCAGTGGGCCCCTTGTGGTGTGGTATGACTCCATGTATGATAAATACTGCTAAAGAATAAAAAGAAAAAATAATAGAAGGAATTACAAAGTGTAGAAATAAAGAGAAATAAGAATAGAAGGAATGACAGAAAAAATTTAAGCAGAAAAGAAATGAAACAGAATCGCAAAAAAATAGATGGAACAAAATCAAAAATAAATGCAAAAGCAATAAAGAGAAAACACAAAATGAATGACGAACAAAGAATAAATGAAAAGACAGGAAATAAGCGGGTAAGACCATGAAGGAACGGGAGAAAAAAAGAGTTGGAAGGAAAGAATAGAAAGCAAAGCAAAAGAAACTGGGAGGCCGATTCATTAATAGCGCCAGGTAGCGACAGATGAGCGCCAGTAGCGTGATTTTCACAGCGCCAGCTAGTATTCGCTGTGCTTGGCCGGGGTTTGCTTGTTGACAGCGACTCAGTCGGTGTGCGGTAATGTTGAATACAGGGTTAGGGGTCGATGTTTCACAGGTTCAGCGTTGTATGGGTGCGCCTGACAGCGAATGCCCAGAGCGAACGGCTTGCTGCAGATTCATTAACAAATCACGCTCAAAAATTTCTTGCGCTGTGAATTCCTTGTTTAAACCCCAGAGCGCTGGCGGCGATGTGTGTAAAGTAGTTTTTAACCCCCAAACAACCATTTTTTTTTAATGTAAAAATTATACAAGTTTTTCTAAACATTTTGTAATATGAATACATTAATATCAGACCTGTAATCTCAATTCTGCACATATTTTTATTTTATTTTTTTTTTTTCTTAAAAAAAATATCTAACATTGCCGTAGTGGTCACAGAATTTTTGACAGTTAAAAAAAAAAAAAAACATAAACTCAATTAATTATGAATATTTAAAGATTGCTCCATTGAAATGCATTGGAGAGCGCAAGGGAGCGACGGGTCATACCTGGCGCTGTGATGGGATTAGTAGCGGCGCTGTTCGTTGCAGTCAGCTACATGATGAATCCCGCGCTAGCTGACGCTCTCGCCGGCGCTAGCCTCATTTAGCGTGATAAATGCGTCATTGTGACTGCCGCCGGGCGTACTTGATTCGGTAGCCACCGTTAGCTGGCGGTACCTGGCGCTCGTCAGACACTACCTGGCGCTAGCCTTTGATAAATAAGGCCGAAAGAATAGAAGAACTGATAAAGAAAGAAATGCTCTCCCAATTTGCCCCCTGCTGACAGTCCTTAGTCCTGGTTACTGCTCAGCCCTGTGTCCCGTATACGGGCTGCCCAGGGAAGAAGGAATGAGGTGGGCCCTCCCAATGTTCAGTGGCCATGGAACCTGCCTGGGTATCGCTGACGCTTGCCCTGATGTTGCGGTCCACCAAGGGAAGAGGATCAGGCTGCAGACCGCCTTTGACCAGTTACACCCTCCCCCCCCCCTCTCTCATACACACACACGTGGGGGGAGCATTTGTAAGAAGGCATTAATGTGCCAATATTTTTTTTTTTCTATAGCTGTAACGTCAGCACCCCCTTGCTGGTGGCCACCCTAGGCACAGGCCTAGGTTTGCCTAATGGTAAATACAGCCCTGATGACAGCAGAGCATACTTCCCAACTTTTCAGGGTGGAAAAGAGGGACATTTGTTAAATTAGACCACGCCCCCTCATTAAGGTATAGATAGGAGATAGTTCGCTGAGGCTGTGAAAATGATGAATCAGACGCTACATGCCGCTATTCCAGTCGCTAAACAGATTCTGCTTGATAAATGTGTAATTGCGTGCCGTGTCCGGCGTTGACCAGTCGCTATCTGTCGCTACCTCTCATTAACCTGGCGCTACCTGACGCTATCCCTTCTTAAATAAGGGCCTAAGTCTTATTGAATTAGTTGAGGGAAGCCATTGCCTAGTGGTTAAGGGATCGATCTTGTGATATGAGGGTTCAATTCCTGACTGGGACATGACTGAAGTGCTCTTGAGCAAGGCACCTAACCCCCAACTGCTCTCCAGGGGCCGTGCTTGCGGCATCCCACTGCTCCAGGCATGTATGCACTTACTGTTTACTGGTGGTTTTGTTCTTACTGCATGGATGGATTAAATTTGGAGGACACAATCCTATGTGTGTGCAAGCCCACAAAAGGCAAATAAACACGTTATTTTTTATTAAACTAGACCAACACCCGTTTTTACTTTAACGGATGTTGGTCCCGCTGTCTGGTGATCCCAAGAATCAATCCAGAATGCTGGAGCCCTCCTTGCAGCTAACCTCTCATAACGCTCACATTCATTACCAGCCCCACCGGGCGGTCATGTGTGCCGCAGTCCTGTCCTCTGCGGTGGGCAACACTACTTTAGGGCAGTCTGGGCTGCTACCTTTACTAACACTCCCATCCGATCCCCTATACCTCTCCATCCCCTCACCCAAGCAACCCTAGCCCATGTCCTCATCCTAATGATTTAGCCTCAGCCTTGGAGCACACTGGTTGACTGGCCAGGAAGCAGCAGAGATGCCACCGGCTGGTTATGGGCGGGCCGGGTGCTGGTAAAATCCCGGGCTGATTTCTGGCCCCCATCCGCCACTGCATATATATCTCAGAAGTGAATTCAGTGAGGGGACTGAGAAAAGTAAGAGGCTGATTCATTACTAACGCCAGGTATTGGCAGATGAGCATCTGTATAGCGGCACTTAGAGCGACCGCTAGTACACACTGTAAGCAGGTATCAGGCGTTGTAACAGAGCGCCTAAGTCGCTGTAGTAACCTGGCCCGCATTGATGTGAATGTGATGTGTGTTGGGCGCTCTAACACCAGTACAGCGCTGCAGGGAGCGAGACGTAGCGCCAGCTCAGTGCGACCGACTCTCGGCGCCCCACACCGTACTTATCAAAAAACTACACACACAGCATCAGTGCTCTAAATCTGGTCGCTATAGCATAGAGTGCCAGACGCTGTGTGATCAAAGTCTGTTTTTTAACACATATCCACCAGTAACAAAGCGAAAACACATGGAATGACATTGTAATAACACTGTGACATCAACACTCTAGTGCCAGACCTGTAATGACAATTCTGCATAAAAAAACAAAAAATCTAAAACATTTTCAAAAATGACTTTTTCTACGCGAGGTCACACAATTATTTGAGAGAAAAAAAAAACCCTGTTTAAACAGAGGTAATGGAACGGCTATTGAAATGTATGGGAGAGCAACAGGTAATACCTGGCTCTCTGGAAACTAGAGCGCTGGCGCTATATGCTGAGCCACCTGTAATAATACATCGGACGCTACATGACGCTGTTAGAGGCGCTCACCAGATTCGCTTTCATAAATGTGGTATTGCCTACAGAGCCCAGCATTCACCAGACGCTACCTGCCGCTATGAGGCACTACCTGGCGCTAGACCTTGATGAATAACCCGGAACTTAGCCCTTTTAGTTTTGGGGTCATAATGCCATTTCTGATTTACTAAAGATGGAAATGGACTTCCTGAGACGGGAAAGAGGGATGTGTGGCCCAAGACAGGGAGAGTCGGAAGCCGTGCAGTTTCTCCTTGACTCTCGGTAATGTTTCTTGATCCTTTTCCTCCAGCGATCCTCTTACTAATCCTGTTCCCTTTCATTATTACAGCGGTGCGCAGTTTGTTTACACGGCAGATGGCGGACCTTTTCTTTTATTCTTACCCTGCGTACGCACAAATTGGATCACTCCATGTCTCCTCCAGAAGCCTGTCAAGGTAAACTTGTTAAAATATGATTTATGGAGCTCTCCTTCCATGTGTGATGGGTTTGGACGCTGCTCTGTTTACAGAGGACATCGCTGTGAAAACTGATTTGTATTTAAAGCACATTAAACAAAGTTCATCTTCTGTTTGTGAGCACAGCAAGCGGCCCGCGCGGGATTGTCAAGGAAGAAACTTCAGACATCTGCACAGCACCGGTCTCCTGACAGCAGTCAAACACCAAAAGGGGTTCATTTTAAAGTTCTTTTTACCCATAAGACCAAGCCACAGCAGTGCAACAGGGTGAGGGAATAGTCATTGCCCCTGTTACAGTAGTTATTTAGTTTTGTGGGAGCATTTAGCATCCCACAGGTTTGAAATTTTCAAGTATGGGAATTGGGCTGCAGTAAAGGGATGTGAACACTAGATGTCACCCTTGCTACACAAGAACAAAGGGGTAGGGCACAGAGAAGGGGAAGTCAGTCACAACTAGATGGTTGGTTCCAGTCCTACATATAAATGGCTGGCAGGACCGGCTCCAGGTTTATGTGGGCTCTTGGGCGATAGAGTCTCAGTGGGCCCGTCTTCCTGGGTTGTTTGTTTTCCAGAGTGCCCTATACAAAGCTTGTCAGGGGAAAAAATGTGCTGGCATCTTAGTTCTTCCCTGCAAAATCTACTGTGCTGCTTGTAGATAGTGTGCCTACACTGCATACTGCTGTAGCCCAATGCTGTTGCCACAGGTGCTGCAAGGTGGGGAGAAGCAGCTTGCACTGGGTCCCCATCTGCATACTTCCTAGATGTCCCTGATTTGGAGGGACTGTCCATATCCCTTTGTCCCTCATTGTTCTCATTTGTTCCTCTTTGAAGTGTAACATGCAGATCAGCATCAATAAATGATACATTTGCCCATTCAAAGTGTTTTTACTATTGTAACTGTTACATCCTACCTCTTATCCATTCCTCAACGAGGGCATGTGGCTAAATTTAACAATTGTCCCTCTTGCCACCCTGAAAAGTTGGACGGTATGCATCTGCCATGGGCCTGGCAGCAGTTGCCTCCCCTGCCTCTATGGTATGTATGCCCATGCTTACCTAAGAAGCAAGGCATAGGACAGAGAGAAGTGTGTGCGCTCCCTGGTACCTTGGAGCCCGGATTCAGACTGAGGGGCTGGGGAATCACAGCGGTCTAACCTTCTGGAGACACTTTGGAATGGCTGACCAGAGTAGTACCCACTCTGGAAGGGGCTGGACAGAGAGGCCGTATTAATTGCTCCCCAGTGCCTTGACAGGAGAACGCCACACTGAGCTGGAGTCCTGAACAGTGGTGCTCCTCCTGGAGAGATAGGGAAAAGGTCCATGATGTGCTTTCCGCGGGTGCCCTAAAGGGGGAACACCGAGCTGTAACCAGGTGTATGCTAACCAAGCTGAATAACTGGAGAAAGGCAGGGTCTGCATCCCAGGGGTGCCAATTTTAGGTTGCTGTGTACAGTAAATGACTATGCCAGGTGGAAAAACACAGTTTGTTGATCTTGAAGCTCCTGCTGTTTTTCATGCTCAAGTAGACCTAAAGACATCGGAGGTCCGTCTGCTGGCTCCCCTCCCTCCAGGAATTGAGGGGATGCTGCTGGCAGCGCTGCTTGGCTCCTTCTCCTGCTCAACCAATCAGTGCTCTTGCAGGAGTCTGCGCCGGGGAGCGGATGGAAGGTGAGTGAAATGGGGACAATCTGGCAGGGTACACACAGCAGGACATCACCACACAGAGGAATAACACACAGTAAAGTGAAATTCCTCTTGGAATAACTTCTGGTCTCCAACGCTACCCCTGTAAGCTCAGTCACACATGGCTCACATGCCAAGCCACACTCAGCATGAGTGCAGGTCCCCTTCAAAACCTACTCAGTCTAGTTAGAGCTAGTTCTAACTGCTTGTGCATTCCCTCCTTCTTGATTACTCATCATCTGACCTACCATTGTTGGCTATGACTCTATGACCCTGTGTATTTGAGTCTAATTGCCTTAACTAACTAAAACCTAATGAACTTCTATCACTAACAAAATATTTAATACGGACTACAGGTGGGCCCTTTCCAAATTCAATCCTAGCAGTTACTAACTGCATGGTACACAAAAATAATAGCAGAACATGCTCTGAAAGTGTCTTTTGACATAACATGATTGGTCATCAGAGGTGTCCGCTAAGGAGCACTAGGCGATCTTTAACCAGCCAATATGATGTCACCAGACCCTAATCATACACAAGGCTCAATGCTTGTTACACTGACCAATCTGCTGACAGCCCAAAGGCTGAATGGCAGGTTATCTTTATCGGGATGACAGATGTGATGAATTTAGTAACCGAGATGCCATATTTAAGCAAAGGTTCAGAAACTCTCCAAAATTTGGAGACAGTTGTCACATAGTTGTAACATGGGGGCTGCTGCTCATTAATCTTTCAGTAACCGGTACAGGAAGGCAAGGTGCTGCCATGGCAACCTGCTTATAGCCGCTTCACTTCCTGAGCACATTAAGAAATTTATGGCATAGAATGAGGATGTAAAGAAAAGCTATAGGGGGGAATTTATCATAATGTCTCCTGTGAGGAGCTCATTACATGTTGTTATTTACTAATTAGTGGCAAATGTGGAAAAAAACTGCTCCCAATATGGTGAACTTGTCCACCTCAGAACCCAGAGAGATGCTGTTCGTCCGAGATCCTTTTCAGTTTCTTTTGCCATTGCCAGCAGCTGGCAGTGCAGTACCCAGAAGCCTGTCTCGCAGGACTCACTGGCGCTGCCAATATCATCATACAGATGTCACATTGGGAAGGTACTTGAAAATTCTGCTGGTAGAACAAGCAGAGAAGGTAGACCCCCCCCCCCCCCCCATAATTTTACAAAAATATTAGTAACATTGCAGCATTAGTTGGCAAATTGCCAGGACCAGTAAGTCTTTTATCTTTAGATGAGACAGGTGGAGGTGGCCATGCCGGTTCTGGCTCTGGGTGAGTCCCCTGGCATCTACATGGGCCAGATTGGGCTTCAGAATGATTCTCCAGTGGGCCCCACCCACTGATCCCCACCACATACATGGTCCGGGTCTTTTGCACCCTAAAAGACTTTTTCAGTTAAGAAGCCCCTAGGAAGCTCAAAATTGGGCAGGATTACTTACCCAGCCAGTGCTCCAGGACTATTATCACACCCCACATAACTGTTGATAGCCAATAGGGTTTGTCAGAAGGGTGTGAATGCTTGCCTGGCAAACCTGAGTGGTCGCCAGCCGAGAAGGAGCCTCACAGATGTGGTTGCGGCAGCTCCAGAAAAGTGCATTGGTAAAAACAAATGCCTGATTTTGTGCTACCTAGGGATCTTTACCTGGAAGATATTGGGTTTTAAAGGGTCATTTCTGATGATGATGGACTATAAGATGCCCGAAACGCCTCAATGGCAGCAACGGGCTGTTTTTTTAATCTGCCTTGTGATTTTGTGGTTTTGTTAATGCATTTTTATTGGTTTACGTAAACATGCTACATTTCTAATTTTAGGTGACTTTCTGGCATGGATCCAACTGACAGATGACCTGGACACAGCTTCACACTGCAGTGATGCATTGTTAGAACCCCGGGTTCGGCTGATGCCCGGCTGGTGGCTGGGGTCAATTACCCCATCTGCAGTACCGGTAGCCACCAGCTGGTGACAGCAGAGCTCTGGCTGCTCTCACCCCATCTGCAGTTCCATCAGCCACCAGCGGGTGTCAGCAGAGCCCTGGATGCTCTTTCTCCCCATCATCTGCTTTTTAAAGTGGACCAACACTCAGGATTTTCACTATCCTGGGTTTTGGTCCACTTCCGCGGGGCACCCCGATCGGGGGTGAAACCCCCCAGAATGCCCAGCTCAACTCACCTCACCCCGCTCCTACCCGAGCGCTCGTCCAATCAGAGCGCTCAGAGCGCGCTGGAGGCCGCGTCTCGCGCTTCCTTCTAACAGGGAGCGCGCCCACGCCGGCCATTCACAAACGGCCGGCGCGGGTGCGCGCCCTGCTAGAAAGAAGCGCGAGATGCGGCCCGCGCATGCGCCATTGGAACGGGGATAAGGTAAGGTTTCTTATAGATTCCCGGACCGATCCCCCCTGGGTGTTGGTCCACTTTAAGTGGATCTGCCTCCACCTGGTGCAGCGGGATTTTGTTTGTTTGCCTTGGTGACTTCCTTGTAGCTATTGGAACCCGAGTCTGAATCTGTACCTGAGTTGTATCATCTGACCTGAGCCTTCAGGTGAGTGCGCCAGCACCTTAGGGCTTCAGTTATTGTCTTGTTAGTTATTTCCTTTAGTTAGCTTTGTTTTGTCCCTTTGGTTATTCATCTGAAATTAAGATCTTTTTGTTGTTTCCCTTGACTTATAATAAACCCCCCTGTTTACAGCATTTCCTTGTCGTGTCTTTACTCTGTCCAAACTTTCTGCTCCCTGGCGGAGGTTTCATATTAGAGAACTCTCCGGCCTGACATGCATGCCCCCAATTGGTATTGATTTAGGCCCTTATTTATGAAGGAATAGCGACAGGTAGCGACTGGTGAGCGGCCGGTAATGACGGGCCCCGCCACGAGAACGCCGGCTCCCCACCACAATCACACATTTATCAAGCCAATCCTGCTTAGCGACTGAGATAGCGCCAGATAGCCACTCATTCATCATTATTCCAGCCTCAGCCCACAGCGCCAGCGTCCGACCTTGAACAGCGACAGGTATGACCTCTCGCTACCTGGCGCTCTCCAATGCATTTCAATTGAACCATCTTTAAATATTCATAATTAATTGTTATTAATTGTTTTTTTTTTTTTTTTTAAATGGGAAAAATTCTGTGACCACTTCTGCCATTTTAGATAATTTTTTTAAGGGAAAAAAAAAGAAAAAAGAAAAATTGTACAGAATTGATATTACAGGTCTGATATTAATGTATTCATATTACTAAATTATTTAAAAAACTTGCTTTTTTTGGTTTCCAAAATTAGGTTTGGGGGTTAAAAAACAACTTTTAACCCATCGCCGCCAGCGCTCTGGGGTTTAAACATGCATTTTACAGTGCGAGAATTTTTTGAGCGTGATTTGTTAATGTGGTGGGAGCCAGTCGCTAGGGCCAGTCGCTATCATGCGCTCCCATACAGCGCGGAACCTGTCAAATAGCAACTCCTCACCCAATATTCAACATTATGGCAAACCGACTGAGACGCTATCAACTACCGAACAACGGCCAAGCACAGCGACTACTAGCGGGCGCTCTGAAAATGCCGCTACAGTCGCTCAACTGTCGCTACCTGCCGCTATTAATGAATCGGCCTCTTAGCTTCTGCAGTCAGGCTTGGGTCCCCAATCAGATGGTGCTCTTAAATGTGAGTCTTACCAGCAGTAGGAGGGAGTGGGTTAAAGAGGACCTCGAATCAGGGGGCACATTAATTGTGGTGGAGGCCCCTGGGATGCCCCGCTCTTTCATCCTGCCTCGCTCCTTTGGTGGGACAAACTCCTTACCTTGTTCAGGATTCAGTTCTGTCACCGGCACACGCATGGTGGATGCACAGAGCTGTATCACCCGCTCCGCCCACCCATTCATGTGAACATTCATAGAAACATAGAAGGTTGATGGCAGAAGGAGACCATACGGTCCATCTAGTCTGCCCTTATGTGTATACTGTATGTTCTCTTTATCTTAGGATAGATGTGTGCTTATCCCAGGCATGTTTAAATTCAGTGACTGTTGATTTTTCAACTACCTCTGCTGGAAGTTTGTTCCAAGCATCTACTACTCTTTCTGTAAAATATTATTTTCTAACATTGCTCCTGATCTTCCCCCCGACTAGCTTCAGGTTGTGCCCCCTTGTTCTATCATTAAGATTCTTCTTAAAAACACTTCCCTCCTGAACCTTATTCAATCCTTTTACATATATAAAGGTCTCAATCATGTCCCCCCTCTCCCTTCTTTCCTCCAGACTGTACAAATTAAAGCGGTCCTTCCCTCTGAGTATAGGTGCACTCTGAATAAGAGTCTATCTTATATGTTTCCCACACCCTGTACATACACATTGCTCACATTAAAAATCATCCTACCTGCATCTACTGCATGTTATGAGCCTTTAAACATCCAAGATGGCGGCTCATGGAACATCAGGCAGCCTGCAAACAGGAAGTGCCTCCTGACTGTGCTGCTCTGCATTCTGGGATTGCTGACCTTTTCCTGACCC
Organism: Gastrophryne carolinensis; assembly: GCA_027917425.1. Taxonomy (NCBI): domain Eukaryota; kingdom Metazoa; phylum Chordata; class Amphibia; order Anura; family Microhylidae; genus Gastrophryne; species Gastrophryne carolinensis. The sequence continues at coordinate 42,057,070 of CM051238.1, forward strand.
CAGCTCTGCTCTGTCTGAGCAAAGCACAGCTATAACCCAGCCCCCTGAACTTTATCCCACTCTCCTCTCCTCAGTATGTGATGCTTCTGAGTCAAGATGGCAGCGCCCATATCCTAGAGTCCTGAACAGAGTTGCAGCCCAGCGGGGGAAAGAATAATAAGTAAGTGACTACAAACTTAAAATGTATTAACTTTAGATGCTTGGGAATCGTTTTTTAAGGGTTTGGGCTTTTCAGTAACTCATGGTGAAGGTCCGGTTTAAGTTATTTAAGTCTCTCTTGAAGTTTTAAGTTTAAGCCCTTCCACCATTTTCGTTGCCCGCCTTTGGACACGTTCTATTTGAATAATATCCTTTTGCAGGTAAGGTCTCCAGAACTGCACACAGTATTCTAGCTGTGGCCTCACCAGGGCTCTATACAGCGGCATCACAACCTCCCTCTTCCTACTGGTGATGCCTCGAGCTATGCAGCCGAGCATCCTGCTTGCTTTTCCCACTGCCTGGCTACACTGTCCACTCATCTTGCAGCTATCAGTAATCATTATCACTAAGGGCCTTATTTATCACGGGCTAGCGCCAGGTAGTGTCTGACGAGCGCCAGGTACCGCCAGCTAACGGCGGCTACCGACTCAAGTACGCCCGGCGGCGGTCACAATGACGCATTTATCACGCTAAATGAGGCTAGCGCCGGCGAGAGCGTCAGCTAGCGCGGGATTCATCATGTAGCCGACTGCAACGAACAGCGCCGCTGCTAATCCCATCACAGCGCCAGGTATGACCTGTCGCTCCCTGGCGATGTCCAATGCATTTCAATGGAGCAATCTTTAATTAATCCTAATTAATTGCTATTAATGTTTTTTTTTTTTTTTAATGTCAAAAATTCTGTGACCACTTCTGCAATGTTAGGATTTTTTTTTAAGGTAAAAAAAAAAAAAAAATTGTGCAGAATTGATATTACAGGTCTGATATTAATGTATTCATATTACAAAATGTTTATAAAAACTTGTATAATTTTACTATCAAAAAATATGGTTGTTTGGGGGTTAAAAACTATTTTACACACATCGCCGCCAGCGCTCTGGGGTTTAAACAAGGAATTCACAGCACGAAAAAATTCGGAGCGTAATTTGTTAATGAATCTGCAGCAAGCCGTTCGCTCTGGCCATTCGCTGTCAGGCGCACCCATACAGCGCTGAACCTGTGAAACAGCGACCCCTAACCCCGTATTCAACATTACCGCACACCAACTGAGTCGCTGTCAACAAGCAAACCCCGGCCAAGCACAGCGAATACTGGCTGGCGCTGTGAAAATCATGCTACTGGCGCTCATCTGTCGCTACCTGGCGCTATTAATGAATCGGCCTCCCCATCTCTCACGAAGGAAAAATTGGAAGGAATGACAAAGTATAGAAGGAAAGAAAGAAAGAGAAGGAAAAAATAGAAGGAATTACAGAACAAAAGAAATAAAAGGAATGAAAAAAGAATAGTTGAGAGAAATAAAGAAATATAAAAAAAGAGGAAAGAATAGTATGACTGAAGGAAAAAAAGGAAAAATAAGGAATGACAGAATGATTAGAAGGAATTACGGAAAAATATAATCAAAGGAAAAAAGAAAGAAAGGAAAGAACAGAAGAAACGGGCAGGCTGATTCATCACTAACGCCAGGTAGCGACAGATGAGCGTCTGTAGCAGGCATTTTCAGAGCGCCCGCTAGTAGTCGCAGTGCTCGGCCGTGGGTCGCTACTTCATAGCGACTCAGTTGCTGTTCAGTAATGTTGAATACATTGTGATGAGTCGCTATTTGACCAGTACAGCGCTGTATGGGAGCGCATGTTAGCGACTGCTCATAGCGACCGACTCACACCATATTCAGCAAAAAAACAGCCTCACAAATCTCTGGCGCTGAAAAATACTTGTTTGAAGCCCAGAGCGCAGGAGGCGGTGTGTTTAAAGTGTGTTTTCAAGCATCTATCCACTAGTAACAAAGCGAAAACAAATGGAATTACACTGTAAAAACATTGTAACATGAACACTTTAATGCCAGACCTGTAATGTCATTTCTGAAGAAATATATAAAAAATGTAAATAATGTGGAAAAAAATGATTTTTCAATGCCAGAAGAGGGCAAAGAATTATTTGTGATTTTTGGGGGAAAAAAATACCCAGTTTAAAGAGAAGAAAAGGTTCGTCCATTGAAATGTATGGGGGAGCGACAGGTAGCGAGAGGTCATACCTGGCGCTGTGCAAGGCTGAACGCCGGCGCTGTTCGCAGAGCCATTGAAAATGATGAATCAGACGCTACATGCCGCTATCTCAGTCGCTAAACAGATTCTGCTTGATAAATGTGTAATTGCGTGCCGTGTCCGGCGTTGACCATTCGCTATCTGTCGCTACCTCTCATTAACCAGGCGCTACCTGACACTATCCTTTCTTAAATAACCCCCTAAGTCTTAGCGACTCAGTCACTGTGCAGAAATGATGAATACATTGTGAGGAGTCGCTATTTGACCAGTACAGCGCTGTATGGGAGCGCATGTTAGTGACTGCTCATAGCGACCGACTCACAACATATTCTTTAAAAAAACATCCTCACAAAACTCTGGCGCAGAAAAATGCTTCTCTGAAGCCCAGAGCGCAGGAGGCGGTGTGTGTAAAGTCTGTTTTTTCAGCATCTATCAACTAGTAACAAAGCGAAAACATATGGAATTACATTGTAACAACATTATAACATGAACACTTTAATGCCAGACCTGTAATGTCATTTCTGCAGAAATATATAAAACATGAAATTTTTTTGAAAAAACTGCATTTTCAATTCCAGAAGAGGTCACAACATTATTTGAGATTTAAAAAACAAAAACAAAACCCAGTTTAAAGAGAAGAAAAGGTTCGTCCATTGAAATGTATGGGGGAGCGACAGGTAGCGAGAGGTCATACCTGGCACTGTGCAAGGCTGAACGCTGGCGCTGTTCGCTGAGGCTGGGATAATGATGAATCAGACGCTACATGGCGCTATCCCAGTCGCTCAACAGATTCTGCTTGATAAATGTGTAATTGCGTGCTGTGTCCGGCGTTGACCAGTCGCTACCTGTCACTACCTCTCATTAACAAGGCACTACCTGACGCTATCCCTTCTTAAATAACCCCCTAAGAAACAAAGAACAGATGGAAAGAAAAAGAAAAAAAAAAATAGAAGGAAAGGAAAAGTATAGAAGGAGTGAAAGAGAGAAAGATAAAGGAATGACAGAGCAAAATAAATAAAAGGAATGAAAAAAAGAATAGTTGGAAAGAAATAGAGAAATATAAAAAAAAGATGAAAAGAAACAAAGAAGAAAGAATAGTAGGACTGAAGGAAAAAAGAAGGAATGGCGGAATGATTAGAAGGAATTACAGAAAATTATAATCAAAGGAAAAAAGAAAGAAAGAAACGGAATGGCAGAACAGAAGAAAGAAAAAAAAATAGATGGAAAGAAAAAAGAAAAAAAAATAGAAACAGAAACAGATCCCCGAATGGCCCCTGAATAACAGTCCTTAGTCCCGGTTAGTGCACGGTGCATCAGGGTAGAGGGAATGAGGTGGGCCCCCCTAAGGTGCAGGGGCCCCGGCACCTGCCCAGGAACGCCCAGGCCCTTATTTAACAAGGGATAGCGCCAGGTAGCGAATGGTGAGCGAACGGTAATGACGGTCACCGCCACGAGAATGCCGGCTCCCCTCCGCAATCACACATTTATCAAGCCGATCCTGCTTAGCGACAGACAGAGCGCCAGAAAGCGACTCATTCATCATTATTCCAGCCTCACCCCACAGCGCCAGCGAGCGACCTTGAACAGCGCCAGGTATGACCTCTCGCTACCTGGCGCTCTCCAATGCATTTCAATGGAGCAATCTTTAAATATTCATAATTAATTGCTATTAATTTTTTTTTTTTTTTTTAATGTCAAAAATTCTGTGACCACTTCTGCAATGTTAGATTTTTTTTTTAAGCTAAAAAAAAAAAAAAAAATGTGCAGAATTGATATTACAGGTCTGATATTAATGTATTCATATTACAAAATGTTTTGAAAAACTTTTTTTTTTTTTTTTCCAAAAATATGGTTGTTTGGGGGTTAAAAAACTACTTTTAACACATCGCCGCCAGCGCTCTGGGGTTTAAACAAGCATTTTACAGCGCGAGAATTTTTTGAGCGTGATTTGTTAATGAATATGCTGGGAGCCGTTCGCTATGGCCATTTGCTGTCATGCGCTCCCATACAGCGCGGAACCTGTCAAACAGCGACTCCTAACCCCGTATTCAACATTACTGCACACCGACTGAGTCGCTGTCAACAGCCGAACAATGGCCAAGCACAGCGAATACTAGCGGGCGCTGTGAAAATAACGCTACTGTCACTCATCTGTCGCTACCTGGCGCTATTAATGAATCAGCCTGCCCGTGCTGACACCTGTCCTGTGTCACCCATGGAAATTGTGCAACAGGGTGATATACAGAAAAAAAGACTATTATACGAGCTGCCCCACTAAAGTTATTTTCTGGAGATATTCCTTAAAGGGTTTACACTTTCAATCATGCTGCTAATGTTGGGAATGAAATTTAGAAGGTGACAGGGAGGGTTAAATCCATACAGAGCGCTGATCAGTCATTCCAAACAGCACTCTGACAATCGATAATTTATTCATGAAGATGCGTCCCGTGTTTAGAGGTAAATCTGCTATTTACAATGGCTCCATACACTCTCCCCACATTAATCCCAGCTTTCCAGCACTCAGGATTTAAAAGGCCAGTCACTGAATTCTGCCTCGACTCATAATGACCACACACTTTGAGGCTGATTCATCACTAACGCCAGGTAGCGACAGATGAGCGTCTGTAGCAGGCATTTTCAGAGCGCCCGCTAGCAGTCGCTGTGCTCAGCCGTGGGTCGCTAGTTCATAGCAACTCAGTCGCTGTTCAGTAATGTTGAATACATTGTGAGGAGTCGCTATTTGACCAGTACAGCGCTGTATGGGAGCGCATGTTAGCGACTGGTCATAGCGACCGACTCACACCATATTCAGCAAAAAAACAGCCTTACTAATCTCTGGCGCTGAAAAATGCTTGTTTGAAGCACAGAGCGCAGGAGGCGGTGTGTTTGTCTGTTTTTCAGCATCTATTCACTAGTAACAAAGCGAAAACATATGGAATTACATTGTAACAACATTGTAACATGAACAATTTAATGCCAGACCTGTAATGTCATTTCTGAAGAAATATATAAAAAATGAAAAATTGTGAAAAAACTGCTTTTTCAATGTCAGAAGAGGTCACAGAATTATTTGTGATTTTTGGGAAAAAAAAAACAAAAACCCCGTTTAAAGAGAAGAAAAGGACAAGCTACATGGCGTTATCCCAGTCGCTAAACAGATTCTGCTTGATAAATGTGTAATTGCGTGCTGTGTCCGGCGTTCACCAGTCGCTACCTGTCGCTACCTCTCATTAACCAGCCACTACCTGACGCTATCCCTTCTTAAAGTGGACCAACACCCAGGGGGGATCGGCCCGGAAATCTATAAGATTCCCGGACCGATCAGATCCCTCCCCGCGGGGCATCCGAAATCGGGATGTCCCGCGGGGAGGAACCCCCCAGGAGGCCCACAATCCTCACCTTACCGGCGATCCAACGGCGCATGCGCGAGACGCAGCCGCGTCTCTCGCTTCCCTCTAGCAGGGCGCGCACCCGCGCCGGCCGTTTTGTGAATGGCCGGCGCAGGCGCGCTCCCTGTTAGAGGGAAGCGAGAGATGCAGCCAATGACAGCGCTCTGGTATGCGCGTCCAAGTGGCTTTGGACGCGCATACCAGAGCTGCTCTGAACGCTGTCATTGGCCGGACGAGGTCACGTGGGAGCGGGGAGAGGTGAGTTTTTGCGGCGATCGGGGGGGTTTCAGACAGCGGGGCACCCCCGATCGGGGTGCCCCACCTAAGTGGACCAACACCCAGGATAGTCAAAATCCTGGGTGTTGGTCCACTTTAAATAAGGGCCTTTGCAATGTGACCTTTACAAGCTCTATACAGTCTTATTAAAGTGGACTAAAACCCACATTTTAACTAGCATCCCCTGTTCCCCCCCCCCGAAGAGGACCAGTTGCCAATTCTCACTGCTCCTGCTGCACTCTAATCCCAGATAATCAGGCTGATTCATTACTAGCGCCAGGTATCGGCAGATGAGCGTCTGTACAGAGGCGCTAAGAGCGACCGCTAGTAGACGCTGTGATCGGCTATCGGGCCCCTCAGTCGCTGTAGTAACTTGGCCGGCATTGATGAATGAGATGTATGTTGGGCGTTCAAAAACCAGTACAGCATTGCAGGGAGCTAAAGGTAGCCCCAGCTCATTGCGACCGACTCCCAGCGACTCTCTTGCACCATATTCAACAAATAAAACACACACACAGCGTTGGCGCTCTGGATCTGGGCTCTATAGCATAGAGAGCCAAACGCTGTGTGATTAAAGTCTGTTTTTGAACACATATCCACCGGTAACAAAGCGAAAACACATGGAATGACATTTTTGTTGTAACATTGTGACATTAATACTTTAATGCCAGACCTGTAATGACAATTCTGCATAAAAATATAAAAGAACTAAAATGTTTTCAGAAATGACTCTTTCTAGGCCAGGAGAGTTTAACACAATTATTTGAAAGAAAAAAAAATATTAAAAACAAAAAACCCTGTTTAAACAGAAGAAAAGGAACGTCCATTCAAATGTATGGGAGAGCGACAGGTAGCGGCAGGTTATACCTGGCGCTCTGGAAGATAGAGCGCCGGCGCTATACGCTGAGCCACCTGCAATGATGAATCGGACGCTACATGGCGCTGTTCCAGTTGCTCACCAGATTCGCTTTCATACATGTGGTATTGCGTACAGCGCCCGGCGTTCAGCAGACGCTGCCTGCACTACGAAGCTCTACCTGCCGCTATCCCTTAATAAATAAACCCCAATGTTGCCTCCTTTAGCTACAAAGCTCCGCCTCCTCCATTCATTGCTACTGATCAGTCAGGTGATAAGTCGCCAATCCAATGACTGATCACCTGCCAACTTACAGAGAGGGACAGCAAAAAAAAAGCGTTCCAGGACAATTCGAAAAATAAAAATATCCATTTCTAGTTCTACACCCTAAGAAGGGAGTATCAGCATGAGCTATGGCCAAATGCACTTTGCAAGTTCGGTGGGTTTTGGTCCACTTTAAACCTGGAAGGTATAATGGCTAGGCAATCTACAGTAACCCAATTTGGGCTGCCCTGCTGTGTGAAATCCTCCACATCGCCCATAAAAACATACCCTTCCCCAGTGTTACAGCAAAGGCTTTTGTCCAATCATAGCAGGCTATAGCCCAGAGACATACCTCCCAAGTGTCCCTCATTTGGAGGGACTGTCCCTCTTTTGAGTCCCTGGTTGTTCTCATTTGTCCCTCTTTGAGGTGTAACATGCAGATCTGCATCAATAAATTATTCATTTGCCTGTTCAAAGTGTTTCTATTGTTGTAACTGTTACATCCTATCTCCTATCCATCCTTCAATGAGGGGGCGTGGCTTAGTTTAACACTTGTCCCTCTTTCCCACCCTGAAAAGTTAGAAGGTATGCAGAGATGCTGGGGATGTGGCCGCAGTTGTTTACATCGCTGAGGGAGCCACGGGAAAATGTGAGTTTTTGGTGACCTGTGTGGGTTTTACACAGCAGGGTATCCCAATTTGAGATTTCCCAGAGGAAGGCAAGCGGCTGCCTATGGAGTCTTTTAGACTCTTTTAGACTCCAGGGCCATCACGTCAGAGTTTTGTTCCGCTTTAAGGGATAGTAAGACTTGAATGATGGACCTGGGTGGCTTTCATACAGCGGGGCATCACAATTTGAGGTTTCCCAGGGGATGACAAGCGGCTGGCTATGGAGTCTTATAGTCTCCTTTAGACTTCAGGGCCAGCATGTCAGGGTTTTGTTCCGCTTTAAACCGGACCTTCACCCTAAATAACAGCATATGTTAATATGTTTCCCACACCCTGTACATACAGATTGCCCACATTAAAACTCATCCTCCCTGCATCTACTGCATTTTCTAAACCTTTAAACATCCAAGATGGCGGCCCATGGAGTCCCAGGCTGCCTGCAGACTGGAATTTTCTTCTGACTGCACCCCTCTGCATTTTGGGATTACTGGGATTCTGGGAGAACCCCCCCCCCCCCCCCATTGAATTGTTTTCTTATGTTATTACCCAAAATGGGGCTCAGGACAGGATGAAGGAAGGGGTGGGTAGAGTGTTACAAAATGCTTGAAATTCCTTAATGCCATAACGGGCAGGCTGATTCATCATTAGCGGCAGGTAGCGACAGATGAGCGTCTGTAGCAGGCATTTTCAGAGCGCCCGCTAGTAGTCACTGTGCTTAGCCGTGGTTCGCTAGTTCGCTGCGTGAGTCGCTACTTTATAGCGACTCAGTCGCTGTTCAGTAATGTTAAATACATTGTGAGGAGTCACTATTTGACCAGTACAGCGCTGTATGGGAGCGCATGTTAGCGACTGCTCATAGCGACCGACTCACACCATATTCAGCAAAAAAACAGCCTCACAAATCTCTGGCGCTGAAAAATATTTGTTTGAAGCCCAGAGCGCAGGAGGCGGTGTGTTTAAAGTCTGTTTTCCAGCATCTATCCACTAGTAACAAAGCGAAAACATATGGAATTACATTGTAACAACATTGTAACATGAACACTTTAATGCCAGACCTGTAATGTCATTTCTGAAGAAATATATAAAAAATAAAAAAAATGTGAAAAAACTGCTATTTCAATGCCAGAAGAGGTCACAGAATTGTTTGTGATTTTTGGAAAAAATAAAAAATAAACAAAAACCCCGTTTAAAGAGAAGGAAAGGATCGTCCATTAAAATGTATGGCAGAGCGACAGGTAGCGAGAGGTCATACCTGGCGCTGTGCAAGGCTGAACGCTGGCGCTGTTCGCTGAGGCTGTGAAAATGATGAACTAGACGCTACATGGCGCTATCCCAGTCGCTAAACAGATTCTGCTTGATAAATGTGTAATTGTGTGCCGTGTCCGGCGTTCACCAGTCGCTACCTGTCGCTACCTCTCATTAACCAGCCACTACCTGACGCTATCCCTTCTTAAATAAGGGCCTAAATGTGAAGGGGCCCTGGTGCGAACATGAAATAGAGCCGTTTCTGTCATTAAAGAGGACCAGGGCAGGCATAGTTGCTCCCCCCGCGGCACCCTTGATCGGGGATGCCCCGCTGTGTGAAACCCTCCAGGTCGCCCGAAAACTCACCTTTTTTCCCGGTGCAACGGAGCAAGCGCGAGCAGCGGCCGCATCCCCGCTATCCCTTTAGCAGGGCGCTCCCTGTTAGAGGGTAGCGGGCTGTTTGTTCAGGCAACCTGGGGAATTTCACACAGCGGTGCAAAGACCAAAACTCAGGATAGTCTAAATCCCGGGGTTTGGTTAACTTTAAACGGACAGGCTGATTCATTACTAACGCCAGGTAGCGACAGATAGGTGCCTGTAGAGCGGATTTCAGAGCGACCGCTAGTAGTCACTGTGCTCGGCCATGGATCATTGTTTCAGAGTGCCTCAGTCGCTGGCCGGCATTGATGAATATGATGTGTGAGTCGCAGTTATACGCTGTATGGGAGTGAACTGTAACGCCAGCTCAGTGTGACTGACTCACACCACATTCATCAAAAAAACAGCCTCAAACATCGCCAGCGCTCAAAATTATGTAATTGTAGCCCATAGCGCCAGAGGCTGTGTGATTAAAGGCTGTTTTTGAACATGTATCCACTAGTAACAAAGCGAAAACATATGGAATTACATTGTTAAGACATTGTAACATGAACACTTTAATACCAGACATGTAAGGGCAATTCTGCATAAAAATATTATTAATCCACAAAGTTTTCAAAAATGTCATTTTCTTGCCCAGGATACATGTCAGAAGGTTTGTGATTTTTTTTAAGGAAAAGAAAAAAAATTGGGATCAGGAAAGGGACTTAAGGATCGTCCATAGAAATGTATGGGAGAGCGCCAGGTAGCGACAGGTAAGACATGGCGCTCTGCAAGGCTGAACGCCGGCGCTGTACGCTGAGGCTGGGATAATGATGAATCGGACGCTCCATGGCGTTGTTCCAGTCGCTCACCAGATTTGGCTTCATAAATGTGGAATTGCGTGCCATGGCCGGCGTTCACCTGCTGCTACCTGCCGCTGTACAGGCATTACCTGGCGCTATACCTCCATGAATAAGGCCCTGAGTTGGATGCAGCTAGACAACTTTGCGGAGGAGAAACAATGAAGGCCTCCCCCGACCTTCTGGGCCCCGGTGTGGTTGCACCCCCTCAAGTTATGCCCCTGAATTTCCTCTTTAATCTGTAATGCTGGTCATGCACCTTACTTTGTTAAATGAAGTATTTTAGTTAAATATTTATTTTTCATATACAGTATTTCATTTTTAGAGGTTTGTTTTTTTTAATAAAAGTTGTCCTTTAAATCTAAACCACATCCTACAAACTCTAGTCACACTCCCTGTGTGATAAATGGTGAATTATAAATGATGCATATCTTTCCCTCTTTATATATATATATATATATATATATATATATATATATATATATATATACACAGTATATCCTCTTCCATTATTTTAAATGATGAGTAAAATGTGGGAAATAAATGGGGCTGAATGCACTGATTGGCTGTGTGCTGATCCATGGCGGCTCGGCTCCCCTCAGCCAGGTGCAGGGTTCACGCAGATTGCAGCGCATATGGAGATTATCGGAGCGCTCAGCCTGTCGCTCATTTCAGAGCTGCGCCGTGAAGCATAACGGACTTACCTTGCGGCTATTCATCACCTGCCGGCAGGATCCATAGGCTGAGCTTCTATAATGGAGGAGTCAGGTTGGGAAGCCATTTATCATTGTCTTTAGATTATAGATCTCAGGGAAAACAGATTTATTTTAGGACGCCATCTTCACGCTCATTGAATTGGATCTTTGGAAAATCTGTTGCTGTTGCTAAAGTAAACCGTGACAGGTAATGACAGTTACTGGTAATCTTGATGTTTGGATTCCAGTTAAAGGAGAAATATAGTGAAATGCTATTATAGAATAGGCTACAGAAAAATTAATACATGCCTAATCTTTACATATATATATATATATATATATATACTATACTTATAATATATATATATATATATATATATATATATATATATATATATATATATTCTCTTTACTTTATTCCTCACTTGAAGTTTTAAGAGTCAGCAGAAAGCGACAGAACTGAACATGTGACTGCTTACAAAGATTTCCAGTACAGTGCCCTGACCCATCACATATTTTAAAGTGGACCAAAACCCAGGATTTTGACTATCCTGGGTTTTGGTCCTTGTCCCATCCGGGCTGCCCCGCTGTGTGAAACCCCCCAGGTCGCCCAAACAAAGTCACCTCTTCCCGGTCCTACGGCGCATGCGCGGCCACCCTGCAAGGCTACAAGCCCGCTCAGCCTTGTGTCCCCGGGTTCTTCTGCCCCCCGGGCTTTGGGGAGGCAGGTAATGGGGGGACTGTGGGTTAATGGCAAGTCATCCGCTAGCTGGTATAGAACTGGTATGGAACTGGTATAGGGGTCTCTTGGATGGGACATGAAGGGTTAGTGACATAGGGTCTCTGACCCTACCTCCGATCGTTCCATCGCCAAAAACTGTGTCCCAAAACCATCACTCTTGTTTCTTCTCTTCTGCCGCTGCTGGAAACTTTTATACCTGCTGAGTTGTGGACATAAAGGGTTAATTAAAAAATCACAAAAATCCCCCCAAAAATGGTGTGGAGTCCCCCCTTCTCAGCATAACCAGCTCAGGGACCAGCTATGGGGCTTGTAGAACAGGGTGCAGGGGCCAGCTTATGTGACCCCTGTGACGATTGCATGGGTTGATCAGACCTCTTGATCGTTCATCTGATCAAACCGGCCAATCGTACCCCATGTGTGTCACCGCAATGGTTCAAATGGCAACACGCGTGGCTATAAACTGCTGCCACCAGAACACAAACAGTGTTCACCTTTATATAAGCCACACACAACACAATCAGATCAAACTGATCAATCGGCCCACAACCACTTCCAGGCAGCGGGCGATCGAGCGTCCTAGGCAAGTAAGGTAGCCAGGCTCTTCAGAAAAAGCGTGAGCTTTTTAGATCCTTAATTCAGAGCATCAGTGACCCTCTGCTGTATTTTTAGAATTTATTTTTAAACAAACAGAAAAACAACAAGAAAAAAAATGGTGCAAGGTGATAGAAACAGAATTAACTTTAAAACACTGTACAAACAATTTAGATAGCAATTACAAAATAAGAAAAGGTGAAAATATACTTAAGAGTCTGTCTGGGTTGCGGTTCGATCAAATAAATTGTCTCTCAGTCCACATACGCTTTCTGGTCTGCTGTTAAAGGGAGCGTGTGTCACTCTTGATGGTAAGATTAAAGTGTCTCTGTCCCCATTCTGAAGCTCACCTTATTCCTTTTAACCAGGGATCAGTTTCTGGCAGAGCAATTGGAGTCACTCACTGTCTGATTGGTGCATCTGGGATTCTCCATCTTTGCAATCCATTAAAGTTGGTCCATATGATATCCCCCATCTGTCCTGGGATTCCACAGGGAGGGGAGGATACAAGCAGGCGAAGAACTTTGGGACTTTGTGATCTGTTGTTTATTTGGTTTCCACAGTGGAGGTTTTATTATCCCCAACCACTCCGTATTTATTACTAGGTGGGAGGGGGGGAAGGAAGTGAGTAGGAGAGGACACATTTGAGGGGTTATCATCATTGACCTGGCATGTTTATTTGTGAGGGGTAGATAAAGGTGAAACCCAAGTGGGAGAGGGGACAAGAAATAAGTGGGTTACACCAAGCAGGCAGGTCAGTTAAAGTCTATATATATATATATATATATATACACCAACCTACACACATAGAGAAATAAAGTACACCTAGGATGTTCTGTCACAGCCCCCACCCTGCAAGACTTGTAGAACAGGCCTGCAGAGCCTTGTGACCCTGGGCTCTTCTGCCCCCCCCCTGTGATTTAGGGAGGCAGGTAACGGGGGGCAAAAGTTTAATGGCAAGTCACCCGCTAGCTGCAGGTGACTTGCCAGACCCCCCAGCCTTGTGAACTGGTATAGGGGTCTCATAGATCCTTTACCAGTTCACAAAGGGTTAAATGTATAAAAAAAAGACACACACACCTCAGAGAAAAATGACATTTATTGAAAATTTTTTTTTTCTTTACTCACCTCCGATCGTTAGCTCTTGTGTCCCTCGAGGATCCGATGACAGATGCGGTGATAGCTGGGAGGGGAGGGGGGTCAGGGGATCAGAGCATCCCATGTCCCTCCACCCCTATCTCCAGCGAGCATCGCATCTGACAGATGGTCAGGCCGGAGTAGGATGATGCCAGAGGTATGACGTTATCTGCCCCACCACCAAGAAGTCAGGGCTAAAGTGGCAATGGCGGCAAAGACAGAAGCAGGGTGGAGAGGGCCTGTCGGACCAGAAGAGCCCGGGGGTATATGTGACCGGAGGCCCCCCAGGTGAAGAGGAGTCCCGTGGGAGGGATCGTGGCCACAGGTGAGTAAATTTAATTTTTTTTGTAGATGTCATCAGCAGTGAAAGAAGTTGGAGGGGGCTCATTCGGGCCCTCTCCTGAATCCGGGGGGGGGGGATTAGAGGCCCCCTGGGAGAAGAGAAGACCCGGCTGAAAAGTACGAGGGGTCAGGTGATTTTTTTACTGTAGCAGGGGGAAAGCCAGGCACATAGATTCTACGTGCTTAGCACTTAAAAAGGAGTGCAAGCAAGCACATAGAATCGACGTGCTTGGCACTGAAAGGGTTAAGTCATTTAAATAATATAAAATAAAAATAAGGGATGATGCCCTGGGCAATTTCCAGTTTGTCCCTGTTATTAACCCGGAAAAATAGGAGGACTCCTCACCACCACTCATACTGAGCGACATGCTTAACCACCATGCAGGTGCCAGTACAGGGCAAACCTGGGCAATTGCCAGGGCCCCTGGCATCTTCAGGAGCCCACTCAGGCTCACACTTGGCCATGGTATTGGGACGGAAGTCTTTTCATTCAGGAGAGAAGTGTTTTTAAGAAGAAACTTAATGATAGAATAAGGGGGCACAACTTGAAGCTAGTCAGGGGGAAGATCAGGAGCAATGTTAGAAAATATTATTTTATAGAAAGAGTAGTAGATGCTTGGAACAAACTTCCAGCAGAGGTAGATGAAAAATCGCCAGTCACTGAATTTAAACATGCCTGGGATAAGCACACATCTATCCTAAGATAAAGAGTACATACAGTATACACATAAGATAAAGAGAACATACAGTATACACATAAGATAAAGAGAACATACAGTATACACATAAGATAAAGAGGACATACAGTATACACATAAGATAAAGAGGACATACAGTATACACATAAGCCCAGACTAGATGGAGCGTATGGTCTCCTTTTGCTGTCAACTTTCTATGTTTCTATGTATTATTTTACCATTGACCATTTTGTGTGCAGACCTGCTCATGGCTGGCCTCAGCAACAAGGGGTGATCAGCAACTGGAGAAGATGGCAAGGAATGGAGGGCAATTTATGGAAGCTCAGAAGGTGGTGAGAACCAGGTGACAACTGACAGCAATTATGGAGTCTTTAGTGGCAGTTGGAGTGTGCTTGGTGGCAGTAGCGAGTGCAACAAGGACTAGAGAGTGATTGGTGGCTATAGGGGAGGCAATAAGTACTGGAGAGCAATCAGCAGAAGAAGATGAACCATTTGTGGTAGTGAAGCTGAAAGGTGACATCATGTGATATACTAATTTGGGGCCTACGGGGAGGCCGATTAATAGCGCCAGGTAGCGACAGATGAGCGACAGTAGCGTTATTTTCACAGCGCACGCTAGTATTCGCTGTGCTTGGCCGTTGTTCGGCTGTTGACAGCGACCCCGTCGGTGTGCGGTAATGTTGAATACGAGGTTAGGAGTCGCTGTTTGACAGGTTCCGCGCTGTATGGGAGCGCATGACAGCAAATGGCCATAGCGAACGGCTCCCAGCATATTCATTAACAAATCACGCTCAAAAAATTCTCGCGCTGTGAAATGCTTGTTTAAACCCCAGAGCGCTGGCGGCGATGGGTTAAAAGTAGTTTTTTAACCCCCAAACAACCATATTTTTTGAAAAAATAAAAAACATGTTTTTCAAAACATTTTGTAATATGAATACATTAATATCAGACCTGTAATATCAATTCTGCACAATTTTTTTTTTTTTTTTTACCTTAAAAAAAATATCTAACATTGCAGAAGTGGTCACAGAATTTTTGGCATTTAAAAAAAAAAAAAAAAAAAAACATTAATAGCAGTTAATTAAGAATATTTAAAGATTGCTCCATTGAAATGCATTGGAGAGCGCCAGGTAGCGAGAGGTCATACCTGTCGCTGTTCAAGGTCGATCGCTGGCGCTGTGGGGTGAGGCTGGAATAATGATGAATGATTCGCTATCTGGCGCTCTGTCAGTCGCTAAGCAGGATCGGCTTGATAAATGTGTGATTGCGGAGGGGAGCCGGCGTTCTCGTGGCGGTGAGCGTCATTACCGTTCGCTCACCATTCACTACCTGGCGCTATCCTTTGTTAAATAAGGGCCTAAGACTCTTTTGCCCAAGGGCCCCCACAAACCTGGAGCCGGCCCTGCCACCATGCATACCATGCAAATGCATGGGGCCCCCACCTGCCAGGGGGCCCCCAGAGGCAGGGTCAGATCAGTGGCAACTTTTTGTTTAAAAACATATATATAAATAATAGCACTGGCTGCGGCAAGTGAGGGGTGCTGTGTAACACAATGCAGAATGTGCAACAGATAGGAAGCCACTAAAGTGAGGCAGCTCCTGCAGAATCAGTGCTCAGCTCCATTCAGATATGCAAGATGCTGTGACATCACAGTAGTTAGCGAATGGTGCAGAGCGGGCCACTGGTAGCATCCCTGCTCACCTCTAGCTGGGCCGACCAATCACAAATGGCTGCCCCGGGTATGCATCTAGCTAAAGGTATAGCGAGGCCGTGACCTGCACATGCGTCATTTTAAGGATGTTAGGTGAGTGGGAGTGGTGATTTAATGGGTTTCACACAGTGGGGTATCCTAGTCTGGGATGCCACCGGAAGTAGAAATTGGATGACCATATGGGCAATTCCCTATGCCATAGACGGATAATGCCACGATGCCCCTTATGGGTTCGCCTGTGCTCCCTCAGCGCATACCCAGGCTACATCCCTGACAATGTGCGTTAATATTATATTTCGCTATACAGAATTTGTTTTTGATTAGGACCCCCAGACAAAACTTTGCATAGGGCCCCAGAAATGATAAGCCCACCCCTGCTCATACTGTATGCGGTTATAATGCTGTTACTCAGCTATCGCTTAAAAGATATACTTACGTAAACATTCGCACCCGTGAATGGAGACGAGACGTGCGGGACCCTCCGGACGTTTGACGTTTTTATCACTGCGACAGGTTTGCTGGGAGAAATGTCATGTTGTACGTTCTGTATTATATATTCTAATTCTGTTACCTCGTTACCGCACATAACTTTCTTCAAAAATATCACAACTTTATTCGCACAGTGATGGCGGACCTGACGGACCCGATAGGGCGCTGCGTCTAATAATGAGGAGGCATGTCAGCGCTATTAATAATTCAGGCTCGTTAGAGAAGTCATTAATGGGATGTCACACGCGGACAGGTGACACATTTCTCGCACTGCGGATCCATTTTGTCTCTTAGTTACATGCCAACTCTCCTGCTGTACAAATTAGTCTTGTGTGCAAAGTTCACGGCTTGCCCCGGGGGTCCGGGCTCTAGGGCGTTGTTTAATTACAGGTTAATCAGAAATTATCTACAAATCAGTGGCTGCTGCTTGTCAGTGTCATCCACCGAGCAAGGCGCCTTCCAAGCTTGTCAGGCTCAGACTGGCCCACGGGGTTACTAGGGAATCCCCCGGTGGAGCCATTTGAGGGCCTTTATCACTAAAACATGAACTTTGCATACCATATTTTGCCCTATATGACGCACCTGCCTATAAGACGCACCTAGGATTTGGAGGAGGAAAATTTTCCATGGGCAGTGTGGCATTCCTCTCATCTCATTCCTTATGGGCAGTGTGGCATTCTCCACATCTCATAGGCAGTGTGACATTTCCCCCTCCCAATCTCATAGGCAGTGTGGAATCCCCCACATCCAGCTTGAATTTTAACTACTGGATCATGGGAACCAGTGTGAGCTGGTTGAATACCACCCCTGAGTGTGGCCCACCAGGAAATCTCTTTGTGCTCCCTATTGTCAGTCTGTTCCTGGTAGCCCTGGTCTAGTGTACCTGTTGCCTTGCACCCTGGGAGCTGGGTGTGCTGCTGTTCGGATTGGGAGATCACGGCCCATATTTAACAAGGGATAGCGACAGGTAGCGACTGGTGAGCGGCCGGTAATGACAGGCCCCGCCACGAGAACGCCGGCTCCCCACCACAATCACACATTTATCAAGCCAATCCTGCTTAGCGACTGAGATAGCGCCAGATAGCCACTCATTCATCATTATTCCAGCCTCAGCCCACAGCGCCAGCGTCCGACCTTGAACAGCGACAGGTATGACCTCTCGCTACCTGGCGCTCTCCAATGCATTTCAATGGAACAATCTTTAAATCTTCATAATTAATTGTTATTAATTAATTTTTTTTTTTAATTCTGTGACCACTTCTGCCATTTTAAATAATTTTTTTAAGGTAACAAAAAAAATGTACAGAATTGATATTACAGGTCTGATATTAATGTATTCATATTACAAAATTATTTTAAAAACTTGTTTTTTTGGGTTTCCAAAAATATGGTTGTTTGGGGGTTAAAAAACTACTTTTAACCCATCACCACCAGCGCTCTGGGGTTTAAACAAGCATTTTACAGCGCAAGAATTTTTTGAGCGTGATTTGTTAATGAATATGGTGGAAGCCGGTCGCTCTGACCAGTCGCTATCATGCGCTCCCATACAGCGCGGAACCTGTCAAATAGCCCAATATTCAACATTACGGCAAACCGACTGAGTCGCTATCAACTACCGAACAACGCCCAAGCACAGCGACTACTAGCGGGCGCTCTGAAAATGCTGCTACAGTCGCTCAACTGTCGCTACCTGCCGCTGTTAATGAATCGGCCTCCCCATGTCTCTCGAGCTCTTGCTGCTTGAATGAGATTAAAGTGGACCAAAACCCACAGAGATTGGCTCAGGAGTCTATAAGATTCCTGGGCCGATTGATTCTCTCCCCCTGGGACATCCAGAATTGTGATGCCCCACTGTGTGACAACCCCCAGGTCGCCCTACTCACATCCCACTATCCCTCTAGCAGGGCATTTGTGAATGGCCAGCGCGGGCACGCTCCCTGTTTAGACGTAGCAGAGTATGCGGGCGTCACTGGGCCCGGATCCTCTGATATTAGACGAGCTCCTGAGCGAAGAGGCTCGAGCGGATCCAAGAGCACTGATTGGATGAGAGGGCTGCACATGCGTCGTAGGACCGGGAAGAGGTAAGTTTGTTCGGGCGACCTGAGAGGTTTCACACAGCGGGGCACCCCTGATAGGGTGTCCTGGGGGCAAGGACCAAAACCCAGGATAGTCAAAATCCTGGGTTTTGGTCCACTTTAAAAAGAATACATGACATAAACTAACAGAGGCAAGTACACTTTTCTCCTCTGGGTGGCGCTTGTTGATCTAAAATTAATTCTAATACTGTAACATTGTTGTTTAGGAATTCTGGTTATTTGCATGCCTAAAAATGATTAAACCCAGTTCATTGACTTATCTGCCTTAAACAGCAGACATAATGAACGGGTGAAAATTCATAATAATGTTGTCATACTGTATCTATTTGAGAGCACCCGTACAATGTTATAAAGTTAAAAGTGGACCAAAATCCAGGATTTTGACTATCCTGGCTTTTGTCCTTTCCCCCATGGCACTCCGATCGGGGGTGCCCCGCTGTCTGAAACCCCCCAGATTGCGGAGCACAACTCACCTCTTCCCGGTCCTTCGGCGCATACATGTCCATACATTCGCTAACGTCAAGTCGTTTAAGCCTTCGTTTAAGATCAGCGGCTCGGAGCAGGCAGCCGCATCCCCACGTTTCCCCTAGCAGGAAGTGTGGCCATGCCAACCATTTCCAAATGCCTGGCACGGGCATGTGCCCTGCTAGAGGGATAGCGGGGATGCGCTCATGCCCCGTTGAACCGGGAAGCAAGGTAAGAGAATGGGGTGACCTGGGGGTTTCACACAGCAAGGCATCCTAATTTTGGATGCCCCAGGGGGGAGGGAATCGATCTGAGTTTTGGTCCACTTTAGATGGAAGATGGGAGTCCAGGACAGTAAGTTGGGGTAGGTGAAGTTAGCTGGGTCGCACTTACCTAGAAATCAGCCGTTCTGGACCATGGAGAAATGAGAAGAGCCATAATAAAGTGAGGGGCACTGGAATGAATCATGTGGCATAAATGTCCATGGGTGGGTCTTTGCTGGAATTATAGTAGGGGCTATTTATATAAAGGAGTGATAGAATGTAATAGATCAGTGTTCTCCAAGCCTCTCCTCGAGAGCCACCAACAGGTCAGGTTTTGCTCTACACAGAAGCACAGTTGGAAGAAATTAGTGCTCAGACAGAGCTATAGAGCAGCATGTGGAGATCCAAAAAACATGGCTCTCGAGGAAAGAGTTGGGGAACATTGGAATAGATTGTAGTGAACAAATAAGAAAAGAAAGGTACCAGAGAACAGAATAGCATGCTTGAGTTCTGGACCCAGTCCCCCCAGACCTTTTGTGGCACTCTTGAGCACATCAGGAGGAACATCTGGAGCATCCAGAAAGTCATGCAAAATACCCTCCTATGTTGCTGCAGTGGTCACATCCTCATGTTCACCGCCTTTAGCAGTTGGAGAATGCAGAAGCCCCACCGCTACCGGACCCCAGATATGAGAGGAAGGCATGTTGCATTTAGGTTACTGTTAGAGTTAGTATTTAAAATAAAATGTTGATATTTTAAGTGATTATGTTAGATAGAAAGCTATTAGAAAGGGCATTATGCTGACTACTACATATCTGGAAACCATTTGGTTAAATAAAGCAGGGAATTCTGCTGTATATGTGGATCAATAGAGATATTTTATAAGAACAGGTTGTGTCAGATTGAATAATTGTGATGGATAGAATAATATTGGAAGAGGTTGTGTAATAGCTGGGCATTGGAAGCAGTTATGTTGGATAGAAGAATAAGTGACACAGTAAATAGATTGGTACTGGAAGAGGGTATGCTGGTTAGCTGGGTATTGGGACAGGTTGTATTAAATAAAAAAATACTAGAAGGGGTTGTGTATATTGCTGGGTATTGGAAGAGGTGGTCTTGGATAGAAGAATAGGGAAAGAGGGTTCTGTTGGTTGGTATTAATAGATTGGTTCTGGAAGAGGTTGTTTTAGTTTTAGTTAGTTGGGTATTGGGAGAGGTTGTGTTGGATAGAATAATACTGGAAGAGGTTGTGTAATAGCTGGGGATTGGAAGCAGTTGTGTTGGATAGAAGGATAAGTGACACAGTGAATAGATTGGTACTGGAAGAGGATATGCTGGTTAGCTGGGTATTGGGACAGGTTGTATTAAATATAAAAATACTGGAAGGGGTTATGTATTTTTCTGGGTATTGGAAGAGGTGATCTTGGATAGAACAATAGGGAAAGAGGGTTGTGTTGAATGGTGTTAATAGATTGGTACCGGAAGAGGCTGTGTTGGTTAGCTGGGTATTGGGAGAGGTTGTGTTGGTTAAAAACATAGTGAAAGAGAGTTCTGTTTGGTTGGTGTTAATAGATTGGTACTGGAAGAGGTTGTTTTAGTTAGCTGGGTATTGGGAGAGGTTGTGTTGGATAGAATAATACTGGAAGGGGTTGTGTTGGTTGGTGTTAATAGTTTGGTACTGGAAGAGGCTGTGTTGGTTAGCTGAGTATTGGAAGAGATTGTGTTGGATACAATATTACTGAAATCAGCTGTGTTGGTGGGTATTGGGAGAGGTTGTGTTGGATAGAATAATACTGGAAGGGGTAGTTTGGTACTGGAAGAGGCTGTGTTGGTTAGCTGAGTATTGGAAGAGATTGTGTTGGATACAATATTACTGGAATCGGCTGTGTTGGTGAGTATTGGAAGAGATTGTGTTGGATACAATATTACTGGAATCGGCTGTTGTGGTGGGTATTGGGAGAGGTTGTGTTGGATACAATATTACTGGAATCGGCTGTGTTGGTGGGTATTGGGAGAGGTTGTGTTGGATAGAATAATACTGGATGAGTCTGTGTTGGTTAGCTGTGTAATGGAAGAGGTTGTGTTGGATAGAATAATTCTGGAAGGGGTTGTGTTGGTTGGTGTTAATAGATTGGTACTGGAAGAGGCTGTGTTGTATTGAGAGAGGTTGTGTTGGATAGAAGCACAGTGAAAGAGGGTTCTGTTGGTTAGTGTTAATAGATTGGTGCTGGAAGTTGGAGGTTGTTTTGAGAGATGAGTATTGGACTTGGCTGTACTGGATTGGGGTATTAAATGGCTTTGATGGCTAGGACACCGGAGGGGGATGTGTTGGTCAGAAGGATGCTAAAAGAGGCTGTTATGGAAGAGAAGCAGTACTATTTGGAGATGTTGTCACCAGATCTGATGTACCAAACATAATTTTATTAACAGGACAGTCCAGGCAATGACAATAATAAAGCAGCGAGGAGCTCACCTGGAGCCTGTCCCATGTGCCTCTCCTCCATTTCCTACTCCCTGTGGCATCCCAAACTAGGCCACTGTGTGAAACCCTATTAAATCGCTATGCCCCTCAGTTAACCTCATTCCAATGATGTATGCACAGGTCACGGCATCGCTATACCTTAACCCTTTCGCTGCCAGCCTACCTGCAGCATTTGCCACTCCCTGTTGCCAGACGATGTTTCACCATTTTGCGCTACACATATTCAACTGTCATTTTTGAAGGGATTTCCAGGGATTTCCCAGGAAAATTATATATTGTTTTTTTCAACAGAGTCTGGGCTTTAACATGAAATGTCTTGTTTGTATTTTTTAGGTGTATTCTCAATTTTTTTGGGTGAAATGTGTGAAAAAAAATAAAAAAAAAACATTTTTTTACAATTTGTAGAGTTTTTTTGTAATAAAAAATGTAAGTTTGTCAATAAAATCTTATTGCGTGAGAAACCCCAATTTCTCCCGGTTACAGCGATACCACATATGTATAGGTAGACACCCTTTCCTGCCCAGAAGCCTTTTATAGCTGCTGGATGACAAATGGTTAATTAAAAAAAAAAATGACATAGGGTCCCCCTTCCCGGGGAGGGGGACCCCATTTTTTTTTGGATTTTGAAGGGTTAAAAACCCTTCAAAATCCAAAAAAAAAAATGACGTGGGGTCCCCCTTACCCAAAGTAACCAGCCCGGGACCAGCTATGGGGGATTGTAGGCACAGAGTGGGGGGGCCAGCTTTGGTGGCCCCCCCACCCTGCAGCCTACGAGCCCACATAGCCTATGTGGGCCCGGGCTCTTCTGCCCCCCCCTGGCCTTTGGGGAGGCAGGTAATGGGGGTGCGGGGGTTAATGGCAAGCCACCCGCTAGGGCAGGTGACTTGCCACCCCCCCAGCCTTGTGAACTGGTATAAGGGGTCTCATGGACCCCTTACCAGCTCACAAAGGGTTAATGTGAAAAAAAAACACCACACAATAATAAAAAGTATTTTATTAGAAAAAAAAAAAATTTTTTTTTACTGTACTTACCTTCGATTGCAAGCTCTTGTCCCTCGCCGCTCAGCTGACAGATGCCGGTGATCGGCATCCAGAGAAGGAGAAGGCAGGAGATCAGAGGATCTCCTGTCACCTCCTTCCCCTGTGCCGATCACCGGCATCTGAGAAGCTGAGAAGGCTGAAGCCTGAGATCGGGGCCGGGATGACTTCATAAGCCCCGCCCCCAAGGGGGCGGGGCTTAGAGGCATGATGGCGGCCGCCATCGTGCAGAAGAGAGGAGAGAGCCTCCCAGGCTCTCTCCTGAAGATCGGTAAGTCCTGGGGGGGGATCGGAGGCCCCCCAGGTGAAGAGGAGGGACAGCGGGAGCCAGCGCACACACAGGTAAGTGAATGTCATTTTTATTTTTTTTTTTTTTTACAGTTAGAAGCTGCTGCTGCAGAAGCGGGGGGGGGGCGGCCTATTCCGGGGGCTCTCCTGGAGCCATCCGACCCCCCACGGGGGATCGGATGGCACCAAATTAAAGAGGAGACCCGGCCGGATCCAACAAGGGGTCAGGTGAGTATTTGTTGTTTTTACTTTTTAAACTACAAGCGAGGAAAGTCAAGCACGTAACACCTACGGGCTTGGCACTTAAGGCCCAGCCAAGCCAGCACGTAGGTGTTACGTGCTTGGCAAAAAAAAGGGTTAAGCCAGACGCATACCTGGGGCAGCCATTTCTGATTGGGCACGCCCCCAGCTAGAGGTGAGCGGGGATGCTACCAGTGGCCCGCTCTGAACTATTCATCTCGCTAGCGACTGTGATGTCTCAGTGTCTTGCATAATTGAATGGAGCTGAGCGCGCTGATTCTGCAGCAGCCGGCACACGTAAGTACAGTGGCTTCCTATCTGCTGCACACTCTGCATAGTGTTAAATGGCACCCCTCAGTTGCCGCAGGGTGTCCGCCTACCAATCGCCATTATTTATTTTTTTAAACAAAAAGTTGCCACTGATCTGACCCTGCCTCTGGGGTCCCCTGGCACGTTGGGGCCCCATGCATTTTCATGGTTTGCGTGGTGGTTAAGCTAAAGCCATAGTTTACGACAGCTGCAGCATGTGCAAGCACTGTTGGAGAAGGTAGGTTTGCGGAGTGTTTCACATAGCGGGGTATCCCAAATCTAAATGTCCCAGGGGGAGGAAATCAGGTAGCAAGGGAGTATTATATACTCCAGGGTCGCCTTTGTTCCATTACTCTGCTGTCACAGTATAATATCACATGATTCACAGACAGACTACCGTGCAGTGGGAACTTTTGGCAGGCTTATAAAATCATAGCTTCCTGCGGCCTAAAAGTTGATTAGTTAATGGCCTTATATTTCATAACAGTTTATGCAGCAATTATGTATGATATACAACACTTTTCATAAATGTGTAGGCTTTCTTTAAGGCTATATGTTCCTCAGCTGCTCCTCTCATCTGACCCAGATGTTTACGATACAGCGTTCTGGAAATGTTCCCCTTGTCACGGCGAGCAGGAGGCATTGTGGGATTGCTCCGCTAGCAGCTTTTTCAAGATTTTAACATACTGCTCCAAGGAGAAACAGCTGTGCTGCTTTATTTTTTCGAGGGAAAAGCCATAAATTATCCAAGAGAAGAGGCTAGGACAGATGGCAGGTTATCCATTGTGAAGCCTGAACTGTAATTCTTGGTTAATCTTCTCTGTGTCGCGCGGTGCGGGGTGATCGCACAATAAAATCTGCCCACCTTGACGCTTTTTCTTCTATGATTTTTTAATGCAGTGTGTTTATATGCAGTTCAATATTGCGAGCCGCTGCCCACTAAATATTGCAATTGTTTCAAAAAATTGTTGGAATAGCTTTAATGCAACAACTACAGCCTGCATATGAATGCCTGTTATGCTATTAATAAAGTTAGTTTAAAAAAGAAAAACAGGAAGTCTTAGGCAGACCATGTGACAGTATGCTCCATGTTGAGATATGCTGCTGATGTATCCTGGTCACGTTTATGTTCCTGGCTGTTGTAAGCAGCAGTATAAATAGCAGTTGTTCCTGCATGCAAGAAAAGTGTTGTGTACAATCCGTTGCCAATAGGTTATGGGCCCAGAGCTGGAATAGCCCAGAGGAGGATTTTCCCACAGCAACAGAGAATAAGAGAAGCGTGAAAAACAGAGAAGATGTCCACTAACAACAATCTTGTCAAATTTACGGTGTCATGTGTGACTAACCAGAACTACCAGTCTTGGAATTTCAAGGTCAAGATGCTACTTGATAAGAAAGAGTACATGGACCTTTACTCAAAAATAGATACTTAATCCACTACCAGACGATTGGCAAGAAAAGGATCAGAAAGCACAAAGCACTATCTCCCTCAGCATAAATGATAGTCAGATTGTGCATATAGGCAAGTGTGCAAAGGAGATGTGGAATGCACAGAAAGCGCATGGAATACCAAACCTCAGCAATAAGCTTTATCTGAGCGCCGGAATATGCAGGACTATAGAAGAGACACCCTGAAGATTGCGGAGCGCCTCAGATGCATTGGGAGAGAAATTAAAGATTTTCATGTTGCTGCACTTCTACTAAGTGGTCTTTCAGAAAGTTATGACACACTTGTCACTGCACTACATGCCCGGCCAGATTATGAGCTCACACTAGAGTATGTTAAAGGCAAACTTATTGATGAGTACAAGAGAAAAGCCTCCAAGCAAAAGTAATAGATCCAGAGCGGAAGCAGTATTACAAACAAATGATTTCTCTAAAAATAAGAGCTATCTAACAGAAATCATGAATGTTTTTTGTGTAAAAAGCCACGGCACCTAAAGAAAAACTTCAGAGTTTGGAAAGCTGAAATGAGTCATCTTCAGAAGCAGAATGTTCAGCAAAGGGTTAAGTCTGCTGTGGAGGAAGCTGATGCTCCTGGATTTATTGATGCTGATGAATGTATCAAAGCTGCCTTTAATGTAAAGACAGACACAGCTGAAAGGAATGTATGGTGTATGGTGCAACCAGCCATATGACAAAAACTTTTTCTCTAACCTCAATGAAAGCAAGTCTGAAAGAGATTTCTTAGTTAGTAGTCACTATATGACTTCAGATGGTGTGGGAAATGGTTATATCCACTATCCCGTTTCTCCATTGCAAAACAGATAGATCCCAGTAAATGATGTGTTACATGTTCCCAGTCTTGAAAGCAATATTTTGCCAGTGAAAAGGCTCACTAAACAGGAGAATGTAGTTACTTTTAAAGATGACATCTCCATCATTTCAAAGGAGGGACACACTCTAGCAGAAATGACAACTAAAGGTGAACTTTATCAGCTAAAATACAAAGGAAGTGTGTGCAGTGCTAGACAAGATCTGCATAAAAACTGTATCCATGTATGGCACAAACATCTTGGACATAGACACAAAGAAGCAGTAAGAAAGCTAGCTCAGCAACAGCTTGCAAATGACATTGCAATTGACCAATGTAGTCAAATAATGAAATGCGCCAGTTTTCTTAACCCTTTAACTGCCAGCTTACTAGAGTTTTTGTCGACCTCTTTTGCCAGACCATTTTTCACTATTTTGAAACATAGAAACGTAGAAGGTTGATGGCAGAAGGAGACCATATGGTCCATCTAGTCTGCCCTTATGATATATTGTTGTTTTTTCAGCGTCTGGGCTTTAAAATGAAATGTCTGTAATTTAGGTATTCTCAATTTAGGGCTGAAATAGGTGAAAAATTTTTTTTTTTTTTACAATTTGTATTTTTTTTTTGTAATAAATTTTTTTTTTTTAAATTAAATCTTATTGCATGTAAAATCCCCATTTCTCCCAATTACAGCGGTGCACATATGTTCTGGTTCCTGCCCAGGAGACCACAAACTAAAATAAGCAATTTATTACATTTACAAATAAAATACTAAAAAACAAACAACAAAAATGATGTGGGCACCCCCTATCCAGCATAGCCAGCCCAGAGTCCAGCTATGCAGGGCTTGTAGAACAGGGCACAGGGGCCAGCTTTAGTCTAAACAGTCCAGGCTCTTCTGACTCCACGCCTTGGGGGAGGCAGCTAACGAGGGGGCTGGGGGTTAATGGCAAGGCTTCTGCTACCCCCAAGCCTTGTGAACTGGTATAGGGGTCTCATGGATCCTTTACCAGTTCACAAAAGGTTAAATGTAAAAAAAAACACTACAAGAAGTATGATGTTGGATGCAAAGCTACCCACAACAATATGGGAAGAAGTCACCATGACAGCATGTTATGCCAGGTAGAGCTACAAACAAAACCCCATATAAGTTGTGGAACCACAAGAAGCCTGACCTGAAGCAACTCATGATATTTGAAAGCAAAACATTTGTGCATGTTCCCAAAGAAAAATGTTCCAAGTGGAAATCTCATGCAAAAGATACAGAATCCAGTTCCCAGAAACCAACACAGTAACAATTAGCATAGCAGAGAGTAACAATTAGCAGAGAGAACTCTGTTTCACTCAAATTTCATGAAGTTTAGCCAAAAATTCAACCAAAGCAAAAAGAACAAAAATCTCAGCCACAAGCGCCAGATACTGAAAAGGAAAGCACTGAAGTCTGGATAAGCTCTGAATCCACCAAGGAAGGTACAAAAGAACCAATTCAACCTTCAGTCATTAGATCAGATAGGTCAAACAAAGGAATCCCAGCTTATGACTCTGAAGTGTATTGGTTTGGGGCAGGATTGGTTGCCAAATGATACTCACAAAAGTATGGTGAAGATTACCAAACCGCATTCAGAACATTAATGACTGTAGCTGCTGTTCAATAGTAAGACATTTCGACATCAACAACTGCCTTTCTAAATGGCGACACTGAGGAAGAGCTGTACATGATTCAACCTGAAGGCCATATCAGAAAGGGTGAAGAACATCTTGTTTGTAAAATGCAAAAATCTCTCTATGGTCTTAAACAGTCGGCAACACTCCTTATGTACCACATAAGGAGCTCATAGATAAGTTATTGAAGGTAGGACTCAATCCCTGGATAGTTCAGTGGATTTCCAGTTGGCTGAGGGATCGGTATCAGAGCGTTGTTGTAAATGGTGTGCAATCTGAACAAAGGCGAGTTACAAGTGGTGTGCCGCAAGGCTCTGTCCTGGGCCCCATTCTTTTTAATATATTTGTAAGTGACATAGGAGAAGGCTTGGTAGGAAAAGTTTGTCTGTTTGCTGATGATACAAAGGTTAGTAATAGGGTGGATATTCCTGGAGGTGTCTGCAACATGGAAAATGATTTAGCTTTACTGGATAGATGGTCTAAACTGTGGAAACTAGAGTTTAATGTCTCTAAATGTAAAATCATGCACTTGGGTAGAAGGAATCCCTGCTCTGAGTACCGTATGGGCAGCACTGTGTTAGCCAGGACCTCGGAGGAGAGAGATTTAGGGGTACTGATTACTGATAGCTGCAAGATGAGTGGACAGTGTAGCCAGGCAGTGGGAAAAGCAAGCAGGATGCTCGGCTGCATAGCTCGAGGCATCACCAGTAGGAAGAGGGAGGTTGTGATGCCGCTGTATAGAGCCCTGGTGAGGCCACAGCTAGAATACTGTGTGCAGTTCTGGCGACCTTATCTGCAAAAAGACATTTTTCAAATAGAACGTGTCCAAAGGTGGGCAACGAAAATGGTGGAAGGACTTAAACTTAAAACTTATCAGGAGAGACTTAAAGAACTTAATTTGTACAGTCTGGAGGAAAGAAGGGAGAGAGGGGACATGATTGAGACCTTTAAATATGTAAAAGGATTGAATAAGGTTCAGGAGGGAAGTGTTTTTAAGAAGAAGCTTAATGATAGAACAAGGGGGCACAACCTAAAGCTAGTCGGGGGGAAGATCAGGAGCAATGTTAGAAAATATTATTTTATAGAAAGAGTAGTAGATGCTTGGAACAAACTTCCAGCAGAGGTAGTTGAAAAATCAACAGTCACTGAATTTAAACATGCCTGGGATAAGCACACATCTATCCTAAGATAAAGAGAACATACAGTATACACATAAGGGCAGACTAGATGGACCGTATGGTCTCCTTCTGCCGTCAACCTTCTATGTTTCTATGTTTCTATGTTTCTAAGAGCATGGAACTACGAAAAGTCTTGAGTTGATGAGGGATTTCCAAGATCTCAAGCTGATGCATGTTTATGCAAAAAATGTTTAGCAGAGAAATGGACTTATGTTCTTCTATATGTAGATGATGTAATCATCGGCCATCAAGATGGAAGAAAAATTGCAAAACTAGGTGAAGTTCTCAACCAGCACATTTAAACTAAAGACCTTGGAAATGTGACACATTATTTGGGAATCCAAATCCCGAGAGAGGAAATGGGAGTTTTTTTCTCAATCTAAAGTTCTAAAATCTCCTCTGTCCTAAACTAGTTTGAAATGCTAGAAGCCAAAGGTGCATCAACACCAATAGATCCATCCTACTTCAAGTTAGAAGGAGAAGAAGATCTGCTACCCAACAATGAGTGTTACCAACAAGCAGTGGGGGCAGCAACTACTACTCACCCAGATATCACAGCTTCAGTTGGAATTCTTTGTAGACGAGTAAACAAGCCACGCCAAAGAAACTAGAATGCAATTTTGAGACTGCTACCATATCTTAAAGAAACTCAAAGGCTAAATCTTAAGATATCAAGAGATTTGACTCTCAGAGTTTATGTAGACGCAGATTAGGTTGGAGATTCAAGTGATCGGGAAATCAACAAGTGTTTACATCAAGTTAGGAGAAACCTTAGTTTCTTGGTCCAGCAGAAAACAGGTGTCAGTTGCGTTGTCTTCAACAGAAGCAGAATACATGGCCGCTTCTCATGCAAGTCAAGAAGTGTTCTGGTGGAAACAACTTATGGAAGATTTCGTTAAACCACAAACTCAGCCAACCTTTATCTATGACGATAACCAAGGATGTATTAAACTTCCCAGCAATGAGAAGATCAGTGCAAGTCTAAGCACATTGATGTGAAACATCACCATCTGTGTGATTTAGTGGCACGTGGGATACTTGAGTTTGTTTGTTGTGATAGCCGATGATAGCTGATGACATGAGAAAGCCACTATCAAGAGTCAAGTTTGAGGAATTCAGAACTGCAATGGGACTAATAGGATAAGTAGTTGTTGAGGGGGTGTTGGAGTAGTTTTAATGCAACAACTACATCCTATATATGGAACTAGAATATTAGGGTTGATTCATCCAAAGGTTGATCTCCCCTAACCCTAGGTGACCCTCCCGGTTAAATAATGAGGGGGTTTGATATTTGCTGGTCCGTTTTGAAACAATGAATACCCAGATTGTAGGACCAGGTCTAGTCCTACTGTGCAGCAATCAGACCCAGCATCACTACCACACCTCTATACACTGTTTAGTTCATACTAATTCATACTTTATTATAGAAAAAAGACCCAGCGCGAGTGGAGGGGATCATATCTCCTCCCGGGTTGAGACCATCTGGCAGTCATACACGCTGCGGGGGACAGCAGCAGAAGCAGTGAGAGACATCACGTGCATCACGTGCATACTGTCACGTGCTGTCTGGATGTGTTCATTACAGTATGCACGTGATGTCTCTCACTGCTTCTGCTGCTGTCCCCCGCAGCGTGTGGTAGTGATGCTGGGTCTGATTGCTGCACAGTAGGACTAGACCTGGTCCTACAATCTGGGTATTCATTACATCCTATATATGACTGTCTGCTTGTTACGCTATTGATAAAGCTAGTTTTTTTTTTAAAAGGAAGTCTTAGGCAGACCATGTGGCTGTATGCATAGTGTGTTTAACCTGCTAACAGAAAGGAGCTGTTTCCTTTGCTTTCTTTCTATTGTCTCCTGTGCTCTCAACATTTGGTTTGAACCATCTAGTTTGTATTTGTCCCTGCACTATATGTTTTACCTTGTCTGTAATTATATCTTGTAAAACACTACAGAAGATGATGGCGTTATATAAATAATTATGATGGCACTATATAATAATAATGTTGAGATGTGTTGCTGATGTATCCTGTTCATGTTTATGATCCGGATTGTTGCTGAATAAACAGCCATTGTTACTGCACACAAGAAGAGTGTCGTGTACAATCCGCTACCAACTAAAATCCAATCAAATTTTTTCAGTGTGTTATTTTGTGTTCAGTTTAGTGTTTAGTGCACTCTTCAGTTTGCTAAAGCTGTTACATATTAGACATAAATACAGTCTATCTTCACTATTGCATCTAGATGGCGCTGTTCACCACCATTCAACTCCATAAGCTCTGTGCTAATTGCCCAACATTGATGTTTGTCTTCAAGTTTTATTGAGAAGCATTGCAATAAGGAATACATAGAAGCACAATTATTTTCCATTGTTATTACATATCTATTTTATATACACATCAAACAATGATCGTTTTATTAATAATAACAAAAATAACTACAATAATAATGTGAAAATATATGACCAATGGATGCTTGTGTACACAAAGGAATTTGTGCTTTGCATTTTATTATTATTGTAGAGCGACCACTAGTATACGCTGTGATGGGCTATCAGGCGCTGTAACAGAGCGTCCAATTCGCTGTAGTAACCTGGCCGGCATTGATGAATGAGATGTATGTTGGGTGTTCTAACACCAGTACAGCGCTGCAGGGAACGAAAGGTAGCGCCAGCTCAGTGCAACCGACTCTCACCATATTCAACAAAAAACAGACTCACACAGCGTGGAGCTCTGAATCAGGTCGCTATAGCATAGAGCGCCAGGCGTTGTGTGATTAAAGTCTGTTTCTGAACACATATCCACCTGTAACAAAGCGGAAACACATGGAACGACATTGTTGTAACATTGTGACTTTAACACTTTAATGCCAGACCTATAATGACAATTCTGCATAAAAATATAAAAAATCTATAAAGTTTTCAAAAATCACTTTTTCTAGGCCAGGAGAGGTCACACAATTATTTTAAAGAAAAAGAAAATTAAGACAAAAAACCCTGTTTAAACAGGAGAAAAGGAACGTCCAATGAAATGTATGGGAGAGCGACAGGTAGCGACAGGCAATACCTGGCGCTCTGGAAGCTAGAAGCAGCGACGCTATATGCTGAGCTGCCTATAATGATGAATCGTACCATACGCTACACCAGAATCGCCTTCATAAATGTGGTATTGGGTACAGCGCCCGGCGTTCAACAGACGCTGCCTGCAAAAAACTGAAAATGGTGATTTGTTAAACTTACAGCAGTGCAGTAACAGGTCACATTCACTGACAAAGCTATTTCAATCAAAAACATCTTAACCGGCCAAGTAAGATGGAAGCTTAGGAGCCCTGCTTTCATATGACCTTCTTCACATTCACAGAACTTGTGAGTTTGAGAATGAATTTGCAGGATGTCAGAATACCCTCACAGAGCTGCTGTTTTGATGTGCACTACCCCCCACTTTCATATCTTTTGCTTAAAGCAGACCAAAACCCATTGAACTTGTGAAATACTTTTGGTCAAAGCCCCTGCCGATACTCCCTTCTTAGGGTTTAGAACTCGAAATGGATATTTTCGCTTATCAAAATGAACCTGTTTTTTTGCTCTCCCTCTCTGTAATGATGCAGGTGATTAGTCATTGCATAAGTGTGGCAATGACATCATTTATATAGCACCATTGTCAGCACTGTAGCACTGCACAAGGTATAATTACAAACAAGGTAAAACATACTGTACAACGATCATTATAAACTAAGAGGCCGAATCATTAATAGCAGCAGGTAGCGACAGTTGAGCGACTGTAGCGGCATTTTCAGAGCGCCCGCTAGTAGTCGCTGTGCTTGGCCGTTGTTCGGTAGTTGATAGCGACTCAGTCGGTTTGCCGTAATGTTGAATATTGGGTGAGGAGTCGCTATTTGACAGGTTCCGTGCTGTATGGGAGCGCATGATAGCGACTGGTCCCAGCGACCGGCTTCCACCATATTCATAAAAAAATCACGCTCAAAAAATTCTCGCGCTGTAAAATGTATGTTTAAACCCCAGAGCGCTGGCGGCGATGGGTTAAAAGTAGTTTTTTAACCCCCAAACAAGCATATTTTTGGAAACCAAAAAAAAACAAGTTTTTTAAATAATTTTGTAATATGAATACAATAATATCAGACCTGTAATATCAATTCTGTACAATTTTTTTTCTTTCTTTTTTTTCCCTTAAAAAAATTATCTAAAATGGCAGAAGTGGTCACAGAATTTTTCACATTTAAATAAAAAAATAAATAAATAAATAAATTCATAACAATTAGGCCCTTATTTATCAAGGGCTTGCGCCAGGTAGTGTCTGACGAGCGCTAGGTACCGCCAGCTATCGGCGGCTACCGAATCAAGTACGCCCGGCGGCGGTCACAATGACGCATTTATCACGCTAAATGAGGCTAGCGCCGGCGAGAGCCTCAGCTAGCGTGGGATTCATCATGTAGCCGACTGCAACGAACAGCGCCGCTGCTAATCCCATCACAGCGACAGGTATGACTTGGCGCTCCCTGGCGTGGTCCAATGCATTTCAATGGAGCAATCTTTAAATAATAATAATTAATTGCTATTAATGGTTTTTTTTTTTTTTAATGTCAAAAATTCTGTGACCACTTCTGCAATGTTGGGTTTTTTTTTAAAGTAAAAAAAAAAAAAAAAAAATGTGCAGAATTGATATTACAGGTCTGATATTCATGTATTCATATTACAAAATGTTTAGAAAAACTTGTATAATTTTTACATATAATATAAAAGGTTGTTTGGGGGTTAAAAACTACTTTACACACATCGCCGCCAGCGCTCTGGGGTTTAAACAAGGAATTCACAGCGCGAGAAATTTTTGAGCGTAATTTTTTAATGACTCTGCAGCAAGCCGTTCGCTCTGGCCATTCGCTGTCAGGCGCACCCATACAAGCGGAACCTGTGAAACAGCGACCCCTAACCCCGTATTCAACATTACCGCACACCGACTGAGTCGCTGTCAACAAGCAAACCCCGGCCAAGCACAGCGAATACTAGCTGGCGCTGGGAAAATCACGCTACTGGCGCTCATCTGTCGCTACCTGGCGCTATTAATGAATCGGCCTCTTAATTATGAATATTTAAAGATTGTTCCATTGAAATGCATTGGCGAGCGCCAGGTAGCGAGAGGTCATACCTGTCGCTGTTTAAGGTAGGACGCTGGCGCTGTGGGCTGAGGCTGGAATAATGATGAATGAGTCGCTATATGGCGCTATCTCAGTCGCTAAGCAGGATTGGCTTGATAAATGTGTGATTGTGGTGGGGAGCCGGCGTTCTCGTGGCGGGGCCCGTCATTACCGGCCGCTCACCAGTCGCTACCTGTCGCTATTCCTTCATAAATAAGGGCCTAGATGTTAAACGTTCAAACGGGCAGGCTGATTCATTACTAGCGCCAGCTATTGGCAGATGAGCGTCTGTACAGAGGCGCTAAGCCAAACACAGCAGTGGAAATTAATGCAGGAGGCGGGGCTTTACAGCTAAAACAGGCGCCATTATCTGGGATTGGAATGAAACAAAAGCAGTAAAAATATGTTACTATTCGTGGGGTGGTAGTTAAAAATTCGGGTTTTGGTCTGCTTTAAGGATACTCCAAATGTTCTCAATGGGATTGAGGTCAGGGGAGGATGATGGCCACACCATGAGTTTCTCTCCTCTATGCCCATAGCAGCCAATGATTCTGTGCAGTATGAGATGGAGCATTGTCATGTGTAAAGATGATTTTGCTACAGAAAGCACGGTTCAACTTTTTGTACAAAACAGGTGAATGAGATCGATTTCAGTGATCCAAAGAGCCCTGAGACACAATAACATCCATGAGATTGATTGCATGGCAAAACTTATGGAATTATCGCCAGTCTCTGAGGATGTTCCTTCAGTTGTTTAATTTTGTAGAATAAAAGCAGATCACAGACATGACAATCCAATTGAGCCAACATCTTGTGTAACACTGCGTGATGATTTACCCCCTTTAAGGAGTTTGATAATCCTCTCCTTTTTATCAAGTGACATCTCTGGTGCTGGAGCCATGATTCAAGTCAGTCCTCTTGTTACAGCAGCTCTCCAAGGTGTGATCACTCCTTTTTACCTGGACACTAATGAGCAGATTTAGGCCCTTATTTAAGAAGGGATAGCGTCAGGTAGTGGCTGGTTAATGACAGGTAGCGACAGGTAGCGACTGGTGAACGCCGGACACGGCACGCAATTACACATTTATCAAGCAGAATCTGTTTAGCGACTGGGATAGCGCCTTGTAGCGTCTGATTCATCATTTTCACAGCCTCAGCGAATAGCGCCAGCGGTCAGCCTTGCACAGCGCCAGGTATGACCTCTCGCTACCTGGCGCTCTCTCCCATACATTTCAATGGACGATCCTTTTCTTCTCTTTAAATTTTTTTTTTTTTCGAAAAAAATCTCAAATAATTCTGTGACCTCTTCTGGCATTGAAATAGCAGTTTTTTCATAATTTTTAAAATATTTCCTCAGAAATGACATTACAGGTCTGGCATTAAACTGTTCATGTTACAATGTTGTTACAATGTAATTCCATATGTTTTCGCTTTGTTACTAGTGGATAGATGCTGGAAAACACACTTTAAACACACCGCCTCCAGCGCTCTGGGCTACAAACAAATATTTTTCAGCGCCAGAGATTTGTGAGGCTGTTTTTTTCCTGAATATGGTGTGAGTCGGTCGCTATGAGCACTCGTTAACATGCGCTCCCATACAGCGCTGTACTGGTCAAATAGCGACTCCTCACAATGTATTCAACATTACTGAACAGCGACTGAGGCCCTTATTTATGAAGGAATAGCGACAGGTAGCGACGGGTGAGCGACCGGTAATGACGGGCACCGCCACGAGAACACCGGCTCCCCACCACAATCACACATTTATCAAGCCGATCCTGCTTAGCGACTGAGATAGCGCCAGATAGCCACTCATTCATCATTATTCCAGCCTCAGCCCACAGCGCCAGCGTCCTACCTTGAACAGCGACAGGTAGGACCTCTCGCTACCTGGCGCTCTCCAATGCATTTCAATGGAACAATCTTTAAATATTCATAATTAATTGTTATTAATGTTTTTTTTTTTTTTATGTGAAAAATTCTGTGACCACTTCTGCCATGTTAGATGATTTTTTTAAGGTAAAAAAAAAAAATTGTGCAGAATTGATATTACAGGTCTGATATTATTGTATTCATATTACTAAATTCTTTAAAATTTTTTTTTTTTTTGGTTTCCAAAAACATGGTGGTTTGGGGGTTAAAAAACTACTTTTAACACATCGCCGCCAGCGCTCTGGGGTTTAAACATGCATTTCACAGCGCAAGAATTTTTTGAGCGTGATTTTTTGATGAATATGGTGGGAGCCGGTCACTCTGACCAGTCGCTATCATGCGCACCCATACATCGCGGAACCTGTCAAATAGCGACTCGTCACCCCGTATTCAACATTACTGCACACCGACTCAGTCGCTATCAACAACCGAACAATGGCCAAGCACAGCGACTACTAGCGGGCGCTGTGAAAATACTGCTACAGTCGCTCAACTGTCGCTACCTGCCGCTATTAATGAATCGGCCTCTGAGTCGCTATAAAGTAGCGACTCACGGCCGAGCACTGCGACTACTAGCGGGCGCTCTGAAAATGCCTTCTAAAGACGCTCATCTGTCGCTACCTGCCGCTAATGATGAATCAGCCTCATAATCAGCTGCAGGTGTTATTGTTTGTAATGAAAATTGGCAGTGTGATTCCATATTTTCTTCCTCAAAATTGAGTGATTCCATAATTTATTCCCTGTGCTTGTTCTAAAAATGTTACTGGCTACAACAGTTATTTTTCTTGATTTCTTTTAGTATTTCTTAAAGCCAGAAAGTTGCCATTTGAAATGCCTTTAGTTTTTTGTCATGTCTGTGATTTGCTTTTTTTTCTACAAAATTCAACTTAGGGAACATCCTTAGAGACTGGTGATTCCATAATTTTGGCCAGGGGTTTTAAATTACACTAAAATCCAATGTGCATAACAATTTGGAACATGGTGTAGTGTGGCCAGGGCCAGCCTTTGGGGTGTGCAAGATGTGCCTTCACACAGGGCGCCATAGTCATGGGGCACCGCACAACTGTTCCCACCCGCTCAATGCACAATTGGTTGGGTCATAACAATAGGGGGGCCATACTTACCTTCTATCTGCCCTTTAAAGTGGACAAAACCAACTGATTTCCTATCCCCATAGAATCCCAATGGATGCCCCACTGTGGAATCAACGGCATAACCGTCTTGCAAGCTATCCCATGGCACATGCACAGGCTTTCATCCAATCAACACTCTATGCTGTATAAATAAATGGAGGGCATATAACTTTTTTTTGTCCACAGAGCCTGGAATAGAGAGTGGGGAACAGCTCCCAATCCGAGTTTCCTCCAGCACAGCAGTGCATCAGCCTGGAAGACCGGGGATGTTGCCCATGTGTGCACCATGGGGTTGCTTGTGAGGTATGTATGCACCATGGGATTGCTTGTGAGGTATGTATTGCACCATGGGATTGCTTGTGAGGTATGTATGCACCATGGGATTGCTTGTGAGGTATGTATTGCACCATGGGATTGCTTGTGAGGTATGTATTGCACCATGGGATTGCTTGTGAGGTATGTATGCACCATGGGATTGCTTGTGAGGTATGTATGCACCATGGGATTGCTTGTGAGGTATGTATGCACCATGGGATTGCTTGTGAGGTATGTATGCACCATGGGATTGCTTGTGAGGTATGTATGCACCATGGGATTGCTTGTGAGGTATGTATGCACCATGGGATTGCTTGTGAGGTATGTATGCACCATGGGATTGCTTGTGAGGTATGTATTGCACCATGGGATTGCTTGTGAGGTATGTATGCACCATGGGATTGCTTGTGAGGTATGTATGCACCATGGGATTGCTTGTGAGGTATGTATTGCACCATGGGATTGCTTGTGAGGTATGAATTGCACCATGGGATTGCTTGTGAGGTATGTATTGCACCATGGGATTGCTTGTGAGGTATGTATGCAGCATGGGATTGCTTGTGAGGTATGTATGCACCATGGGATTGTTTGTGAGGTATGTATGCACCATGGGATTGTTTGTGAGGTATGTATGCACCATGGGATTGCTTGTGAGGTATGTATTGCACCATGGGATTGCTTGTGAGGTATGTATTGCACCATGGGATTGCTTGTGAGGTATGTATTGCACCATGGGATTGCTTGTGAGGTATGTATTGCACCATGGGATTGCTTGTGAGGTATGTATGGCACCGTGGGATTGCTTGTGAGGTATGTATTGCACCATGGGATTGTTTGTGAGGTATGTATTGCACCATGGGATTGCTTGTGAGGTATGTATTGCACCATGGGATTGCTTGTGAGGTATGTATTGCACCGTGGGATTGCTTGTGAGGTATGTATTGCACCATGGGATTGCTTGTGAGGTATGTATGCACCATGGGATTGCTTGTGAGGTATGTATGCACCATGGGATTGCTTGTGAGGTATGTATGCACCATGGGATTGCTTGTGAGGTATGTATGCACCATGGGATTGCTTGTGAGGTATGTATGCACCATGGGATTGCTTGTGAGGTATGTATTGCACCATGGGATTGCTTGTGAGGTATGTATGCACCATGGGATTGCTTGTGAGGTATGTATGCACCATGGGATTGCTTGTGAGGTATGTATTGCACCATGGGATTGCTTGTGAGGTATGAATTGCACCATGGGATTGCTTGTGAGGTATGTATTGCACCATGGGATTGCTTGTGAGGTATGAATTGCACCATGGGATTGCTTGTGAGGTATGTATTGCACCATGGGATTGCTTGTGAGGTATGTATGCAGCATGGGATTGCTTGTGAGGTATGTATGCACCATGGGATTGTTTGTGAGGTATGTATGCACCATGGGATTGTTTGTGAGGTATGTATGCACCATGGGATTGCTTGTGAGGTATGTATTGCACCATGGGATTGCTTGTGAGGTATGTATTGCACCATGGGATTGCTTGTGAGGTATGTATTGCACCATGGGATTGCTTGTGAGGTATGTATTGCACCATGGGATTGCTTGTGAGGTATGTATGGCACCGTGGGATTGCTTGTGAGGTATGTATTGCACCATGGGATTGTTTGTGAGGTATGTATTGCAACATGGGATTGCTTGTGAGGTATGTATTGCACCATGGGATTGCTTGTGAGGTATGTATTGCACCGTGGGATTGCTTGTGAGGTATGTATTGCACCATGGGATTGCTTGTGAGGTATGTATTGCACTGTGGGATTGCTTGGGAGGTATATGCACCATGGGATTGCTTGTGAGGTATGTATTGCACCATGGGATTGCTTGTGAGGTATGTATTGCACCATGGGATTGCTTGTGAGGTATGTATTGCACCGTGGGATTGCTTGTGAGGTATGTATTGCACCATGGGATTGCTTGTGAGGTATGTATTGCACTGTGGGATTGCTTGTGAGGTATGTATTGCACCATGGGATTGCTTGTGAGGTATGTATTGCACCATGGGATTGCTTGTGAGGTATGTGTGCACCATGGGATTGCTTGTGAGGTACGTGTGCACCATGGGATTGCTTGTGAGGTATGTATTGCACCATGGGATTGCTTGTGAGGTATGTATTGCACCATGGGCTTGCTTGTGAGGTATGTATTGCACTATGGGATTGCTTGTGAGGTATGTATTGCACCATGGGATAACATGTGAGGTATGTATGCACCATGGGCTTGCTTGTGAGGTATGTATGCACCATGGGATTGCTTGTGAGGTATGTATTGCACCATGGGATTGCTTGTGAGTTATGTATTGCACTATGGGATTACTTGTGAGGTATGTATTGCACCATGGGATTGCTTGTGAGGTATGTATTGCACCATGTGATTGCTTGTGAGGTATGTATTGCACCATGGGATTGCTTGTGAGGTATGTATGCACCATGGGCTTGCTTGTGAGGTATGTATACCAGTGATTTCGGATGGTTTCGTCCAAATGTGGCATGCCCTGGGGATAGCCAGCTCCAGAGTCTTCAGGGCCCGCAAATCCAGTTTTTAATATACTTTGTCGGTCAGTAAAAATAGTATCATTCCTGATTCTGAAGGAACTCCACCACCACTGCATTGCCTCTCCACTGTCTGCCAGTTCACCATCCCACATTAGTGGTCACATGGGGCTTCAAACTGGTAGCCAACGCTGGCTTAGACAGCGTGATGTCAGTGGATCTGAGCGCACTGATTGGACGAGCAGCCACGCATGCACCTTAGGACTGGGAAGAGTTGAGTTGCTCTTGGCGATCTGGGGGTTTCATACAGGCCATAGGCAAAATCCTGGGTTTTGGTCCACTTTAAGGTCTACACCAGGGATATTGCCCAAACACATATATTACTATACATGCAACTGGTATAGCCTGGCACACACAATACACACTATACTATAAGTATTGATTAGCTAAAAAATAAGGACAAAACAATAATGTATATATGTGACAAACATAATTGTTGCTTTATCTAACAATAATCTTACTAAGCTTCTATATCCATATCGTATACCTTATGTGTTCCTCTCTGGTTTCCAAAGCCTTGGGAGAAGTTTGAATTTAAAGATGTGGGTGAAGGAACATGCTGCGTAATCTCCCCATTATGTCCTTTGGGAGCACTGAGCAGATGATTTAGTAAATGCGTGTTTTGAAATTTGATAAATGATGTTTGCCTACGCACTGATGCAACCCACACCGCTACAGTCTGGCGTAGTGCTTGGTAAATCAGGCCCCAAGAGTCATTACATTGCATAGCAGAACTCACATATAACTTTTGTGCGGATACACCTTGGTTCAGTTTGTGCACAGTTTGGCCTGAATCTGAGCACAATTTATAGATGACCCAGCTCGAATACTTCTGCTTCCCCCCAGCAGGTGCTGATGTTGTTTTGGGATATTAAAGTGGACCAAATCCCATGGGGGATCCAGATTTTGGATACCTTGCTCCACCATCCCACACCAAATTTGTGGGCTTCCAACCAATCAGAAAGTATTGTAGGGAATGCTAATACACGGGCCATCTCCCTCCAGCTGAGCATTCAGGCATTGGCAATCACTGTGGGATTGCTGGAAAGGTATGTTTTAAGGAGATCCCAGGGGGATGGATTCCACACCAAATTGGGACTGATTCCAGGCAGAAGAGCAGAAGGTTTTGGTCCTCTTGTTAGATGTTTTGGGCACTATGACCCTGGGACACCACCTAGCGTTCTCCATTGGCTCTGCAGTGAATCAGGGAGAGCTCTTCTACAGCGCCCTGCAGATATCACCGCGCCCGACACCTGCTTGTAGCGTCTACTAGCGGTCGCTCTAAGTGCTGCTATACAGAGGCTCACATGGCGATATGTGGCGCTAGTATTAAATCAGCCTCCACGTTTATTTTTAGCGACAGTCCAGGCAATGAAATAATAAGGCAGCAAGGAGCTGGGCCTCTGCTCCATTTCCTGCAGTGCATGGTAGAGGCTGGAGCAGGACGTTTGCCCCTCCTTTCAATTTCATTCCTCTAGGAGCACGCCAAAAGGTTGTCTAACAGCCACTCTGTCCCTTGGTGCTCTCAGAGTAAGTGAGTATGGCAAGCCACAGTGGTCCTGCAGTTGTCTCTGACCATGCTTAAAGTTATACTAAAGGCAAGCCCAATTGTTGTCCCATTGTCTCGGGCTACACATTTCACTGCCTCAAACTTCAATCCGTTTTCCAAAAGACCCTGTAGTTCCTAAGTTATTTTTAAAAGTTACTGAAAAACACCACTGGGGTGAGAGGTGGCACCAACCTTGATATTAATTCTAATTGTGGTGCAATGCTCTGGTTACAATCTACATATATATGTATACAAGAAAAATATGTATATGGCTTATGTTATATTTCTATTATGTGATTGATGCACTTTAGTTGGAAGCATTTTGTATTTTAACTATTGTGGTTAACCATTGAATTATTTAAGCACAAAAATTGGTTAGGTGGTTTTGATATAGGGAATATAAGGATTATAGTGATGTCTATCAGAGCGCATTACAACAGCCCCCCCTTGTGGCAGATAAGTAATTAGGTTGTCTTCTATGGCCCTTATTTAACAAGGGATAGCGACAGTTAGCGACTGGTGAGCGACCGGTAATGACGGGCACCGCCACGAGAACGCCGGCTCCCCACCACAATCACACATTTATCAAACCAATCCTGCTTAGCGACTGAGATAGCGCCATATAGCCCCTCATTCATCATTATTCCAGCCTCAGCCCACAGCGCCAGCGTCCGACCTTGAACAGCGACAGGTATGACCTCTCGCTACCTGGCGCTCTCCAATGGAACAATCTTTAAATATTCTTAATTAATTGTTATTAATTTTTTTTTTTTTTTTTTAAATGTGAAAAATTCTGTGACCACTTATGCCATGTTAGATTTTTTTTTAAGGTAAAAAA
Source organism: Gastrophryne carolinensis (assembly GCA_027917425.1). Taxonomy (NCBI): domain Eukaryota; kingdom Metazoa; phylum Chordata; class Amphibia; order Anura; family Microhylidae; genus Gastrophryne; species Gastrophryne carolinensis. The sequence continues at coordinate 42,099,429 of CM051238.1, forward strand.
AAAAAAAATTGTGCAGAATTGATATTACAGGTCTGATATTAATGTATTCATATTACAAAATGTTTTTAAAAACTTGTTTTTTTTGGTTTCCAAAAATATGGTTGTTTGGGGGTTAATAAACTACTTTTAACCCATCGCTGCAAGCGCTCTGGGGTTTAAACATGCATTTCACAGCGCAATAATTTTTTGAGCGTGATTTGTTAATGAATATGGTGGGAGCCGGTCGCTATGGCCAGTCGCTATCATGCGCTCCCATACAGCGCGGAACCTGTCAAATAACGACTCCTCACCCAATATTCAACATTATGGCAAACCGACTGAGTCGCTATCAACTACCGAACAACGGCCAAGCCCAGCGACTACTAGCGGGCGCTGTGAAAATACTGCTACAGTCGCTCAACTGTCGCTACCTGCCGCTATTAATGAATCGGCCTCTATGTTTTTTAAAAAGTCTTACATGTGATATGTATTTGTTGGATTGATCTAATAAATTTATATTTTTTTTATATATATTTGAGGTGTGTGCATTAAGACTCTGGTAGGTGTCTATATGGATTTTGGCGGGCACTTTCCCCTTTTTTTCTTATCTTTAAAAGTATTAGAGCATTGGAGATTCATAGATATATAAAGAGAAACAGTGGGTGTGGCAACAGGGATGTGATGTAAGAACACTGTGATGAGTGTGAGAGAAGGGCGGGTTTTACCCTCTTTAAATACGATTAGCAAGATATTGTTAAATAATAAAACACAACAATTTACTATAATAAAATATTTTACAAATACAGTAATATAATGTAAACATGTATATATAAAGGAAGAATATAGGAAGTAGATTAAAAAAATACAATTGAAAAAGCAGTGTTTAATCCGTTATAAAATAACGTTATCAATACAATAATAAAATACTATAATTAAAATACTATAATATATAATTAGTAGAATACATTTAATATATTAATATACTATGATTAATACACTTAACTATGATACATATCTCATATAATAACAAAATAATACAAATATATTATATTTGACAAATGTACAATAAAGGAAAAATGCAGTTGAAAAAAAGCACAAAACAGTATTGTTAACAAAACAATAATAAGATACTGTAATATAAATTAATAATTTATTATATAACAGAATAAACTGAATAATGCTGGCTATGGTTAATTATATAGAATATATAAAATACAAAATTTAAATAAATACAGTTTATTATACATTTGATTTACAATCAATTTAATCTCCGGAAACTAATCTCCGTACATAGGCTTTAAAAATCATAATTGATGGTCTACAGTTTATTTGATTTGTTTCTCTCGCAGGGGCTGCATCTACTGTATTGTGCAGCAATCAACAGGTTAAAAAGTAAATTGTATTTGAAGCAACAGATGGTGAGCGGGCGAAGAATTTTATTTCCAGAAAAAAAAGACATTCAAAATGTCAGTGTGTGATCCTGGGAGTTGGTATGTTATTATGTGTAATCAGCTCCCTGATAGCGGCAATTTCAGGCATGTGAGTTGTAATTATATTATAAACTTAACATTACGCACAGGGCACGGGGAGGTGAAGAGGTAACTGCCAGTGCAACTGGGGGAGCCATGCGTCGTCCTGCGCCTTGCTGGTTGTTATTGCACCTCGGTCGGTACAAGAGTCGCAGTTAACATATCAGTGCCTTGCCTTCTCCAACCTCTCACCTGCTTCACAGTGTACACGTATTTGTATCATTTATTTATACAGCACTGTCATATTCCACAGTGTTCTACAGATCCACGAGTCCTTCACATCAGTCTCTATCCCTGTAGTAGCTAACTATGCTCTTATTCGCAAGCAAGCTAAGCAGATGAGTATGTCCCAAATACCTGGTCACTAGTGATGGGCGAGGCCGAACTGCAAACTTTGGCTTTGTACTGATCTTTGCGAGTTTCGGTTCCCAAACATGAACATGGGTTTCAACTAGAGGTCCATGTTTGAGTTTGGTGTCTCGCCTGAACTTGGAAAAGCTGATCTGAGCTGCCCATCAACCTCTTCCTGGTTTGCGGCGTTTGAAATGGGCTCCAGTCGGAGCTACAGAAAGATGGCCAACGACCCCCATGAGTGAGGACAATTTCTTGCGCCAGCACTGCCAGCTGGCAATAGAAGTGTCCGCTCTCTCTCATGGGAGCCATAAATCTAACTTCTGGCCCAGCTGTCAGCACTGCATTTACTTTTTTCTTTGGAAGAGTCAAGAGGGGCTTAAAATGCCTGCTATGGTGCTAAGGCTTGGGTCCCACCTATTATATTGCCTGTGCCTAAAAGAATACAAAAAATACAAAGATAAAGTATTATTCAAGTAATATATTTGTCACCAGGTATTGTTCATTCATACCATGGTGATCTTCCAGAAGTGTTGGGGGAAGGCCCCCTTTATGTGGATGTTATCTTGACGCGTTTCTCCATGGGTGGTGGCTTCTTCAGGAGAGGCATTTTTTAAAGTGGACCAACAGTCAAAAATGAATTAAATCAGACTAACTCAACAAACAAAAAAAAAACAAAGGAGGGGTGGCAGCCACTCAGACCATTTTATAACTAACCTGGGAGGTGCACGTTAGCACAGCAATTAGGATACAAAAGTCTTAAAGGAGCCACAGCACTCAGCCCTGTTAGCTTGCAGACCAACCTAAAATCTGTCTCTAAATCTTGTTAAAAACAGAGAACTCGGTCACACACATCTGCAGAAGTATGCAGATTTTTAGCGCAACCTCAGGTTAGCCTGCTCCCAATTTATCTATTGCATTGTATGTCCCAAATGGGGCTCTCAGAGATTAGAGTTAGGACTGCACCTCACAGAGGCACCTTGGTGCTTGGTGGTGCAGCGTAAGCTACTTCTGCAGATGTGTGTGCCCGAGCCTCTGTTTTTAACAAGATTTAGAGACAGATTTTAGGTTGGTCTGCAAGTTAACAGGGTTGAGTGTTGTGGCTCCTTTAAGACTTTTGTATTCTAATTGCCCTGCTAATGTGCACCTCCAGGTTAGTTATAAAATGGTCTGAACAGCTGCCACCCCTCCTTTGTTTCTTTTGAATTTGTGCAAGCACATGGGGTGTGGGGTCTAGGCTGTACTGCAAGGCTTTCAACCCTTCCACCCCATGGACTGCACTTGAGGTTTAGGGCAACCTCAGGTAAGCCTGCTCCCAATTTATCTATTATATTGTATGTCCCAAATGGGTTTCTGAGAGGTTAGAGTTAGGGCTTTCCCCTCTGTCCTCTGTTTTTAACAAGATTTAGAGACAGATTTTAGGTTGGTCTGCAAGCTAACAGGGTTGAGTGCTGTGGCTCCTTTAAGACTTTTGTAATTCAACAAACAGTCCTCATGCATCCCTCTCCAGGGCAATTTAGATTGCTGCACGTAAAAAATAATTTACCTTTTTCTTACGACTACTGGGATACATTTTAGTTGGGGGAGTGCATAGTAGGGGGATAGGGGTGGAAGAGGGAGCACATAGTGGGGACAGAGTGACGGAAGAGGGAGCACATAGGGGGAGTAGAGTGACAGAGGAGGGAGCACATAGTGGGGGGATAGTGACGGAAGAGGAAGCACATAATGGCGGGCCAGAGTGATGGAAGAGGGAGCACATAGTGGGGGCAGAGTGATGGAAGAGGGAGCACACAGTCAGAGCGGAGTGATGGAAGAAGGAGCACACAGTCAGGGGGCGGAGTGATGAAAGAAAGAGCACACAGTCAGGGCAGAGTGATGGAAGAGGGAGCACACAGTCAGGGGGCGGAGTGATGAAAGAAAGAGCACACAGTCAGGGCAGAGTGATGGAAGAGGGAGCACACAGTCAGGGGGCGGAGTGATGAAAGAAAGAGCACACAGTCAGGGCAGAGTGATGGAAGAGGGAGCACACAGTCAGGGGGCGGAGTGATGAAAGAAAGAGCACACAGTCAGGGCAGAGTGATGGAAGAGGGAGCACACAGTCAGGGCAGAGTGATGGAAGAGGGAGCACACAGTCAGGGCGGAGTGATGGAAGAAGGAGCACATAGCCAGGGCGGAGTGATGGAAGAAGGAGCACACAGTCAGGGCGGAGTGATGAAAGAGGGATCACACAGTCAGGGCGGAGTGATGGAAGAAGGAGCACATAGCCAGGGCGGAGTGATGGAAGAGGGAGCACACAGTCAGGGCGGAGTGATGGAAGAAGGAGCACATAGCCAGGGCGGAGTGATGGAAGAAGGAGCACACAGTCAGGGCGGAGTGATGAAAGAGGGATCACACAGTCAGGGCGGAGTGATGGAAGAGGGAGCACACAGTCAGGGCGGAGTGATGGAAGAAGGAGCACATAGCCAGGGCGGAGTGATGGAAGAAGGAGCACACAGTCAGGGCGGAGTGATGAAAGAGGGATCACACAGTCAGGGCGGAGTGATGGAAGAGGGAGCACATAGCCAGGGCGGAGTGATGGAAGAGGGAGCACACAGTCAGGGCGGAGTGATGGAAGAAGGAGCACATAGCCAGGGCGGAGTGATGGAAGAAGGAGCACACAGTCAGGGCGGAGTGATGAAAGAGGGATCACACAGTCAGGGCGGAGTGATGGAAGAGGGAGCACACAGTCAGGGCGGAGTGATGGAAGAGGGAGCACACAGTCAGGGCGGAGTGATGAAAGAGGCATCACACAATCAGGGCGGAGTGATGGAAGAGGGAGCACACAGTCAGGGCGGAGTGATGGAAGAAGGAGCACATAGCCAGGGCGGAGTGATGGAAGAAGGAGCACACAGTCAGGGCGGAGTGATGAAAGAGGGATCACACAGTCAGGGCGGAGTGATGGAAGAGGGAGCACACAGTCAGGGCGGAGTGATGGAAGAGGGAGCACACAGTCAGGGCGGAGTGATGAAAGAGGCATCACACAATCAGGGCGGAGTGATGGAAGAGGGAGCACACAGTCAGGGCGGAGTGATGGAAGAAGGAGCACATAGCCAGGGCGGAGTGATGGAAGAAGGAGCACACAGTCAGGGCGGAGTGATGAAAGAGGGATCACACAGTCAGGGCGGAGTGATGGAAGAGGGAGCACACAGTCAGGGCGGAGTGATGAAAGAGGGATCACACAGTCAGGGCGGAGTGATGGAAGAAGGAGCACATAGCCAGGGCGGAGTGATGGAAGAGGGAGCACACAGTCAGGGCGGAGTGATGGAAGAAGGAGCACATAGCCAGGGCGGAGTGATGGAAGAAGGAGCACACAGTCAGGGCGGAGTGATGAAAGAGGGATCACACAGTCAGGGCGGAGTGATGGAAGAGGGAGCACACAGTCAGGGCGGAGTGATGAAAGAGGGATCACACAATCAGGGCGGAGTGATGGAAGAAGGAGCACACAGTCAGGGCGGAGTGATGGCAAGGGAGCACATAGTCAGAGCGGAGTGATGGAAGAAGGAGCACACAGTCAGGGTGGAGTGATGGAAGAAGGAGCAAATAGTCAGGGCGGAGTAATGAAAGAAGGAGCACATAGTGGGACCAGAGTGATGGAAGAGGGAGCACACAGTCAGGGCGGAGTGATGGAAGAAGGAGCACATAGTGGGGCCAGAGTGATGGAAGAGGGAGCACACAGTCAGGGCGGAGTGATGGAAGAAGGAGCACATAGTGGGGCCAGAGTGATGGAAGAGGGAGCACACAGTCAGGGCGGAGTGATGGAAGAGGGAGCACATAGTGGGGCGAGAGTGATGGAAGAAGGAGCACATAGTCAGGGCGGAGTGATGAAAGAAGGAGCACATAGTCAGGATGATGGATGAGGTAGCACATAGTGGACTGAATACAATATAGGGATTGGAGTGGAGGGGTGCATACAGCGGGGTGGGAGGCTGTTAAAGATGATGGATAGGTGGTGGTGGTGGGGGGGGGATCAGTATTTTGGCAGAACATTGCCAAGCCTATTATGTTTCCGGTGGAATCCTGAGCCTGGCCCTGCAGGGCATCCAGTTATCCACATAACCTTTCTGCTGCTCCCTGTTCCCAGACTGAACCCTATTAGAGAAATGACTTGATTGATTGTCACTTCCAGCATAACTTTTATGCCTTTGCTCTTTGGTTGTCTTTAGTTTGCTCGCAGTTAGTATGTGCTCGCGGAGCCGTTGTGTTCAGCTGAATGATCGTTTTGTGCTTCTCGTGATGGGAATGTTCCAGATTATAACTATTATGATTATTGTTTTCCTCCCCCCTACTGCACGACAACATATTTTGGCTCTTGATAAATACATAATAATAATAAAATAACTGCAATCAGGTAATGAGGCAAATTTCATCTTTTCTAAATTGCAGGCTTTGTTTTGTGCTTAGGGAACAAATAAACTATCTGCTGCAGAGGGGGATATATGGGGGGGCTGTGAGGCTGTGCCGCCGATCCTCCTCGCTCAGTGATGCACGCTCCCTGTACCTTCCGAAGAATGACCCATTTGGACAGCATGACTGCTGAGTTTAAAGTGGACCAAAACCCAACAGTAATGCAAAACCCTATCTCCCTAGTTTGTACGGGGTCATGACATGTGGCTGCTCACTTGTTTCCAGCACAAAACGTACTTGTCTTAAAGTGGACCATCCTTTCGACTATCCCGGGTTTTGGTTCTTGCCCCTATTGGGGGTGCCCCCAATAGTCACCCGAACAAACTCACCTCTTCCCGGTCCTACGGCGCATGCATGGCCGCTCGTCCAATCAGCTCGCTCGGATCCACTCGAGCCCCTTCGTCCTGAGCTCGTCTAATATGAGCGGATCCCAGCACGCTGACAGCCGCATCCTCCACTACCCTCTTACAGGGAGCGTGCCCATGCCAGCCATTCACAGATGCCTAGCGTGAGCACATGTCCTGCTAGAGGAATAGCGGGGATGCTTCCACAGCTCATGCTTGCACCATTGGACCGGGGAAAAAGGTGAGTTTATGGGTGACCTGGGGGGGGGGGTTTCACACAGTGGGGCATCCCGAACCTGGATGCCCCAGGGGGAGGGAATCAATCAGCCTGGGAACCTTATAGATTCCTGGGCTGATCTCTGTGGGTTTTGGGCAACCTTAAAGATCCGGTCTGGCAATATGCTTATATGTGACGAGTTGATAAGGTAAGCAATTACAGTTAATAATATTGCAACCCTTTCAGTAAAATAATCCCGGAAGAGACATGAGTAGATGTAGTTAGTGAATGTAATTTGGAATTAGAAAGTGATATCATATAAAAAAGACTTTAGATGGCTGTAAGAAGGTTCCAGAGGAATAAAATGTTTATGATCTCAATTATTAATGAATTATTATTAAATCACTAATATTACTGAAAAATAGGTAACTTGGATGAATGGAGTCTGTGGATTTTTACCTGGTTATTATGATTCTGATCTGGGGCTGGTTAATAATTAAATCATACATATTTAATATAACATAAGGTTAATTTGGGTAGAGGAAGAGAGACAGCTAATGACAACCAAGAGCCCAAAAAAGAGCTATGAAGGTTCTGTGGCAGAAAAAGAGGGAAAGTCTGGTTTGGAGAAAGACCTGGTCACCTTTGCTAAAGGGGTGTAAGCCCAGCAGTGCCAAATGAAGCTACAATGCCAATACAGGAAGCTGTGTTCACATCTTCACGTCTACTTCATCTGGAGCCTTTTCTGGATATCACCAAATAGATCTGTAAAATGTAAGTGCACCTCTCACCCACACCACACCAATTCTGGTCTCACTCCATGAACCCCCCTCGCTCCTCACACCCTCAGCCACTGGCCCTCCACTGCCCCTGTACAGTGCCACTGTACTGAAGCAGTATCTGGCATTCCCCCTTTGCTACAGTAAACATATGTGTGCGCTCCACCCTCTGTGACTTCAGAGTGGGTGGAATTCCCCTGGTCAGAAGAGGACCTGATCTTCAAGGCAGGTAAGCATGGAAGCACTGGACATCAGCCAGGAGATAAAAGTTGTCTACATTTTTTTAAGACTTTAAAAGTCGTTTAATGACACCTTCCAGTTAGTGAAAGATCATAGTCCAAGATTTACCAGGGATCCATGCATGCTAAATTCTGATTGGCCATTGCACTTTTATTCTCTTCCTCTTAGTGAATCAAGCTGATAATGTTCATTTTTTGGAAAAGTATTTCTCTCCATGCCTGAGGACATTGGAGAGGATCTTCCATGAATCTCAGCTGGACCTACTATAGAGATATCTAGAGCTCCTTTGCTAGGCCCATCTGTCAGCGTCTCCCTGGAATGCTGGAACATGTAGTGACAGCTTGCCTGGCGCACTATTGGGATCCATAAGGAGATTGCAGCACCATTGGCGCCTGGGCTGCCATCTGCTTTACGGATGGATATGAGGAGGAGACAGACCCTGATCAGCTACATTTGTAGAGCCGCGAGCTGTAAGGACATAACCCAAAGGAGAGGTGAAATATGTCGCTACCGAAGGTTAAAAGGAACCCGTCACAAGTCAGGAATAGTAATCCACAGCATTACCTCTCCGTCATTGTCCATTCCCTGAGTTTCCAATGAGCCCCCTCCTGTGGGGTTGTGTACACGGAGATGCAAACCCTTTTATATGCAAATGTGCTCTGTAGTTAGAGGTGAGTATAGCGAGCATATAATTAGCATTTGCTTCAGAAAAACATAATATTCAGTACCTAGCTGTAATCAAAAATGAGTCAAACTTTCCATTCTATGCTAATGAGAAAGTTAAAGGGAAATTCCACTTTTGATGGCATGTATATGTTTTAGCTGAACCTATCTAGTTTTATTATGTTTTTTTCTTATGTTAGTAGATGTGTGTTTTACGGAAGCAGTTTTCACTAACTTCAATACGTTGCTATTGGCAACTGTACACCAAGAAGAGAGGTGAATCCTGCACACACAAAATACTGCTGTTACAACCACTGCTGAGGTGAAGGTGCTCACTCAACCATACACAGGTTGGCACACACAAAAAATCCATTCATTGCGGACTTTCTCTTTAAAGTGGACTAAAACCCCTGGAGCAAAACCCAAGATTTTGACTATCCTGGGTTTTGGTCCTTTCCCCCGGGGGCACCCTGATCGGAGGTGCCCCGCTGTGTGAAACCCCCAGATCACCAAAGCCAACTTACCTCTTCCCAGTCCTACGGTGAATGCACGGCCACTCGTCCAATCAGCGCACTCGGAGCAGCTGACATCACATCATATAAGGCCAGCTGCTCCGCTGTGCCTGCAACAGCCATTCAAAAAAGCCTGGCGTGGGAATGAGCCCTGCTAGAGGGATAGCAGGGATGTGGCTGTGGCTTGCACATGCGCCATTGGACCAGGAAAGAAGGTAAGTGTATGGGCGACCTGAGGGGTTTCACCCAGTGGGGCATCCCAATTTTGGATGCCCCGGGGGGGAGGGAATTGATTGGCCTGGGAATCTTATAGATGTACAGTATACCTCATTACAGCCAGTGAGTGGCATCCCACATTACAGCCAGTGAGCATCATTCCTCATTACAGCCAGTGAGTGGCATCCCTCATTACAGCCAGTGAGTGGCATCCCTCATTACATGCAGTGTGTGGCATCCCTCATTACAGCCAGTGAGTGACATTCCCTATTACAAGTAGGGTGCAGCATCCCTCATTACAGCCAGTCAGCAGCATCCCTCATTACAGCCAGTGAGTGGCATCCCTCATTACAGCCAGTGAGCAGCATCCCTCATTACAGCCAGTGAGCAGCATGCCTCATTGCAGGCAGTGTGTGACATTCCCCATTACAAGTAGGGTGCAGCATCCCTCATTACAGTCAGTGTGTGACATCCTTCATTACAGCCAGTGAGTGGCATTCCCCATTACAAGTAGGGTGCAGCATCCCTCATTACAGTCAGTGTGTGGCATCCCTCATTACAGCCAGTGAGTGGCATTCCCCATTGCAAGTAGGGTGCAGCATCCCTCATTAAAGCCAGTCATCAGCATCCCTCATTACAGCCAGTGAGTGGCATCCCTCATTACAGCCAGTGAGTGGCATCCCTCATTACAGCCAGTGAGTGGCATCCCTCACTACAGCCAGTGAGCAGAATGCCTCATTAAAGGCAGTGTGTGACATTCCCCATTACAAGTAGGGTGCAGCATCCCTCATTACAGTCAGTGTGCGGCATCCTTCATTACAGCCAGTGAGTGGTATCCTTCATTACAGCCAGTGTGCGGCATCTCCTCCCCAATTGCATGTGTGAGTGCTGCCTGCCAGTCCTCCAGTGCACAACACACACACGTGCACAGAGACAAGGACACACACAGACAGAGCATCTACCATGCTAACCTTTTTTTTCACTTTAATATTTTAAATATTATTTTTAAATATTTTTGGCTGGCTCCTGTGTCTGTGCTTTTATTTACATATAGGTTGGTGGGTATTTATTGCATATGGCACATTTTATCGGATACTTGTGCCCCTTTATTCTCTTTGCATGTATCACAGGCATTTTTTATATTACAGTAATTTGATTATAGTCATTATAATATATATATATTTGTTTTAGGCAGATTGGAGCAATCTATATTACAGTAAATACACTTAATACTGCACATTGAAGCATTTATTTTTCAATGGTAATCTCAGGCAGAAATATATTTAGATGCAGTTTTTTGATTTGAAGTTATATATGCTTCTGACCGCATTCATTGCTATAGCTATTATCACATGGTTATCATGTATTTCCTCCTGGTTAGGGTCTTTTTGGATGTGTTTTTGTATGTTGGTATATGTATTTTAACTAGTTTTAGTTAAACTGTTTTGTATACATTAATAAGGCTTTATTTGTTGAATAGTGTAAATCGTTGTGGTTATGCTTCTCTATACTGTCTTCTTTGTATTGTTTTGCTAAACATCTAAGTTATTACAGAAACAATTTAGTATGGACATTTTTAAATTTTTAGTAGTCCAGAAATTTGACTGTGGTTAAAAAGGGATACTCCTTTCAATTTAAAAATCAATTTTGTTAAACTGGAAGTACACCCTAAAATTTACTTTTCTGCATCTGTATACAATGCCAGGTCCATCCCTTCTAACTGGGCATGCACAGGCAGGGCTTTTAGAGCACTACTCGCTTGGAAGGTTATTGGCGCTTCGGGCTTCAGAGCCACAGTGGCTGCTGCTGTGCCAGCCACAGCGTCCCCAGGGGATGCCATTATGATAAGAAAAAAAAAGGGCAAAAAAAAAAACCCTCGATCAATCCGGCTGGGTCTCCTCTTCACGGTCTCCTCTTCCGGTCACCCAGCCCCTCTCTAGGTATCACCCCCAGCAGCTGTCACAGCAACAACACAAGATTGGAGGTGAGTGTTAAAATTAATAAATAAATTTTTTTCTGTGTGTGTTTTTTTTTTACACTTAACCCTTTGTGAACTGGTAAGAGATCTATGAGACCCCTGTACAAGTTCAAAAGGCTTAGGGGGATGGGAAGTCAGCTGCAGCTAGTGGGTGACTTGCAGTTAACCCCCTGGCCCCCCCATTACCTTCCTCCCCAAAGCCCAGGGGCAGAAGAGCCCCGAGCCATTTAGGCTGTGCAGGCTTGTAGCCTGCAGGGCGTTAGGCCACCAAGGCTGGCCTCTGCGCCCTGTTCTACATGCCCCCATAGCTGGTCCCTGGGCTGGTTATGCTGTGCAGAGGAGAACCCATTATATATTATATTATAGTGTGGATAGTAGTTTTTTTATTTGTAAATGTTATAAAGTGCTCTTCTGTTTGGGGTCTCCTGGGCAGAAATGGGGGGGCTACTGATACATGTGTGGTACCACTGAAATCGATATATATATATACATATATATATATATCTTTAATAAAATCATTTTCTATTTGAAATGAATGAGACAATTTTTAAAAAAATATTAACTTTTTTTTTTGTTTTTTTACTCAAAAATATTTAAAAAACTGTGTAAAAATTACAAACAAGACATTTCATGTTAAAGCCTAAACTCTTTTCCTGGAAATTCCTGCAAAAATCACAGTTAAACATAGTGCAAAATGGTGAAAAAGTCTCAAGTAGGCAGTTAAAAGGGTTAAAAGTACCTATACATGTTGGGTATTATTCTACTCACGGGACCTTGTGCTTTCAGATTTAGCTTGTTTTTTTCGTGTTTGCATATTGATATTTTAGGAAAATGTGCTTTTTAGTCTGCTTTTTTAATACTTTTTTTTAGGGAAACCCTGTGCAACCTAATAATTCTTCAAAGGATTACTTCCAAAACGATGAGCCCACTACAACAAGCTGGGTATGGCTAAAAAACTTAACATGTGTACTTTCAGGAAATATATGGTTTGTGGGGGGTATTCTGGATGTAAAGGTTGTTTTGGTTGAAAAATTGCAAGATGAGCACTTTGACTGCAGAGCTGAAATTTTCTGGTAAAATTACAGTTACATGCATGCTTTATTTTGGTGTGTTTTGCAACTCTTGCCTTAACAGGGCCTATGCATGTTGGGTATTGTTCTGTTCGGGGACCTTGCTTTTTCATATTTACCTTGTTTTCTCTTGTTTGCATAGGGAAACGGGGCTTTGATTCTGCTTTTTTTATTCTTTTTTTTAGGGAAATCCTTTACAACCAAAGAATTAATTGAGGGATTACTTCCAGAAAACTGCACCCACATCAACAAGCCCGGTACACCTAAAAAGCTTGGGGCATGTACTTCTAAAAAATATATAGTTTGTGGGGGGTATTTCAAATGTAATAGGGTTGTTTTAAAAAACAAATCTGCAAGCATTGTTTCAGTTTGGGGGAGTCTTCTGGACAGGAAAGGGTGTCTACTAAGACACATGTGGTACCGCTGTAACCAGGAGAAATGGGGCTTTTACATGTAATAAGATTTTATTGAAAAACGTACATTTTGTATTAAAAAAACACTACAAATTGTAAAAAACTGATTTTTTGCACATATTTCACCCAAAAATGTTGAGAATACACTTAAAAAATGACAAACAAGACATTTCACATTAAAGAAATTTTTAATTTTCCTGGTAAATGTCTTCAAAAGTCACAGTTGAGCATGTGATAGCGCAAAATAGTGAAAAATGGTCTGACAAAAGAGGGTGACAAAAACTCTAGACAACTCTAGAGCAGCTCTACCATTACATACAAATCTTTACTATAGTTAAAAAGAGAGTCTTCTTTCATCCCAAAATGATTTTTTTATTAAAGAGGAACTCACTTATTATATACAGTTATTTTAATATAGTGGCTTCCTCTATCTTTCGTACTGCAAAGTGACCCCTGTGATAATTTCAAGATAAATTACTGGCATTACAGGTTTTTCAATTGAAACAAGAGCTGGATGAGCTATGATGGAATCAGCAAACTTCCGGCTGAATTTAACTTTAAGCCGAATCTGAAAATCAACACTCGTTCTAACTTATTTACTTGGCAAAGAGCTGTCACTGATGAGAGTGTAAAGACGAGACGCGTTGGAGGGGGTTTGACTGTATCTTGTGTCTGTGTAAGTCAGAGTTGCTTTTTAATGAAGTGTCATTCATCATTTTTGTTTTTTACAGGAGCTGCCAATCACAGTTCTCTTCCCCCAACAAAATCACCTTCCTCTTTACAGAATTGCCAATCACTTTCCTGCTTGATGTAGATATTGCCAAATGCCGCTCCCAGAAACTGATATTCATTCTTCTCTTTTCAAATTCTCATTTTGCTAGAATGGACATCTTTGTGTCGGACCACTTTATATATTGTATATAAGATGTGTATACATATTGTATACATATCCTGGAGAGGTTAAATAAAACTATTCCACCAAAAATTTGAAATTCTCAATGATTGTCAAATTAATTAGTTAAATTCCATAAAATTCCACAAAATAAATCTTCCTGCCCTGCCACCCTTTCCTGGTGCTGAGACAGGATGGGGATTTACCTTGCCTATGGTCCAGCTCTGTTTTACTGTTTCTGTGTGTGTTTTTTCTTTGTAACCCCCCCCCCCATCCTGCCTAAGAGCAGGACAGGGAGGGTAATTTGGAGTGGAATTCTGCTTTAATAAGGAACAACATCTGGGAATTTCACTCTATTGGGCATTGTTTTTTTTAAAAAGAGTGACACTCCCTGGCTGAGAATTCCGCCACAGGGAAAAGCAGCCAGAAGGCTTTTGTCTGGTGAGCCTGATTGAGGGGAACCAGGGGAATTAATTTCCTCTTTATTGCCCATGTGTTTTTACTGGTTGAAAAATTCTAAATTTGCGCCCGTCGCTATTGTTACGTCCGCGTCACTGGACACGGTCTGGCTTCTGTTTGTCCGATTCCCAATTACTAAATTCTAAGAGAAATCAATACACGCAACAAGGTGTGTAGCAAAACCTCAGAGAAACTGAGCAGGGGGGCCCTTCTGACCCCCTTTTTTATTGAAAACTTTTCATAGTTAGAGCATGCGCAGAACATAAAATTACCTAAGTTTAATCAAAGATGAAAAGAGAACATTTCTTCCTATGTTCAAGGTTGAACAGGGCACAGTGTTCTTGGGGAGTATAGAACAGGGAGTGTATACTTCATAGTATCTCATGTGAAGCAGCGTATTCCTTTGATAAGCCTTACATAAGCAGTTTCAGTAATAGCAGCTTAATTAACTTTATAAGCTAAAGAAAGACTCAGCGCAAAGAGAAGTGGCTGGGGGTCTATTTCAACTTTATTTAGCCACTATATAGCATACAATGCAAAGAGGAATCTATTTCTCTATTTATAAAAGAGAGAGGGGATGTTCAGATATACATTCATTTTATTGATTCCGACCTCCAACCTTCACAGTCCCCCCTTTGAACACTCCCTATCTCCCTAGTCACGTGTAGACTCCTGTCACTATCATCTGGCCAAATGAGTTCAGGAACTCTTTTGTAAGCCTGACTGAACCCTAACCCTAGCGGTTAACTCTCAGTCTTTGGCTCTCATATAGCTGTCAGATGTTACTTCTAATTGTTCAAAGAGTGGACTGATCACAATGAGGTTGTATAATTTTCTTCTGGCTTTTCATCCCTTAAAATTTCATCAGGTACTATCCCAGGCCGGCGAGTGTTGCCTCTTAGTCTTGGAATAAGCACAAAGATTAATAACAGTTAAAAGAACCAAAATAACTATAGAATAACAAAATTGTCTTTTCTACACAAAATTATGATAATATGCCAATTCTAAAGGAAAGAAACATAGCTACTCACTTAATCTAGAAAGAGCATTATTTTGCAACCAAAATACGTTTATGGTTTACTTTAGGTGTCTTGATCTTGGCTACAAGACAAAGCGCTAGTTTTACTAGAACATACAGTAAATCATTATGCCCAAAAGGCACAATGCCAAAATATTAATCAAGATATTCTTAAGCCACTGTTGGGGAAGACGAAGGATGTAACTTACTACATATCCAACATTTATCAAAACCAGTTTGTCTAGCATAGGAGTATTTATACTTCAGCAAAAGAAACTTTTGATGATAAGTGCCTATCTCCCTTCTATTTCTTATAGGTGCAGGGGATGAAATATTGAGGCAGAAAGCCATTATCAATATTTCATTTTCCCTCTGGACCTGTAACCTTTTTACCCTTCAAGCTTCACTGAAGTAGGCGTTGTCAAAAGAACTTGAAAGAGTCCTTCAAACCTTGATTCCAAAGATTTTCTAGAATGTTTCTTTACATAGACAAAGTCTCCTGGTTGGAGATTATGAGTTCCTGTTATCTGGTCAGGGTCTGGAAGAGAATCAAAAACACTTTTGTGCAGTTTAGTGAGATGTTTCTGCAACTGTATCACATAATCAGTCAATTCATCACATTTTAGGCCAAGATGTTGTGGAAAGTATAGCCCAGTTCTGGGAGCACTTCCAAACAGAATTTCATAAGGTGACAACCCTGTTTCCTTTGTGGGGGTGCACCGTATTGAAAACAATACAATTGGTAAGCAATCTATCCAAGGTTTACCTAATTCCTTCATAGTCTTTTGTAACTTTAGTTTAATGGTTCCATTCAGTCTCTCCACACTCCCCGAACTCTGTGGGTGATAGGGTGTATGGAAGGACTGTTGGACACCTAATATTTGCATTACATTTTGCATTATTTCACCTGTAAAGTGCGAGCCACGGTCTGACTCTCTAGGGTCTCGAAGGGACCAAAACGTGGTATTAATTCTGAGATTAATTTCTTAGCCGTGGTTTTAGCTATTGCTGATTTTACTGGGTAAGCTTCTGGCCATCCTGAAAACAAGTCAATACACACAAGTACATACTCAAAGGGTCCACTCTTAGGGAGTTGGATGTAATCAATTTGAAGCCTTTGAAATGGATAGAGAGACCTAGGTTGATGTCTTACCGGTGTCTTAACAACCTGTCCTGGGTTCTCCGTCAAACAGATAGAGCATGCTGCACAGTATTGTCGTGCCATGCTACTAAAGCCTGGAGCATACCAAGTCTGATTGGTACTCCTTACCATAGAGTTTGCACTCTGATGTGTAGGCAGGTGTGATACCTGTGCCTGTTCTGGGTATAGGAAGCTAGGCAAGCACAATCGGCTTCCTTTGACCCATAATCCATCATTTTGCTGGGCTCCTGCTCTGAGCCATTTTTCCTTTTCCTCAGGCATTACCTTGTCCTGAAGATTTTTCATTAGTTCCATACTTACCACCGATTCCTGGGTAAGATTTACACTTACACTCTCTATCTTCTTCAAAGCTGCTTGTTTGGCTGCTAAGTCAGCTTTTTCATTACCTTTAGCCTCTTTGGTTGTTTGTTTTGTGTGGGCCGCTACTTTTACTATAGCCACCTTTTTGACATTGTTCAGGTTGGTCAGAATTTCTTTAACTAAATCAGCATGTCTAATGGGGGTTCCTGCAGCTGTTAAGAAGCCCCTTGCTTTCCACAAGTGGGCGTAATCGTGGGCAATACCCCAAGAATAGGCGGAGTCTGTCCAGATCGTGCCTGTAGTGTCTTTTAGCAGCATTAATGCCCTAGAGAGGGCTGTAAGTTCTGCTTCTTGAGCAGACGTGAGGTAGTAATGGTTGTGCTTCTACAACTTCATGTTCAGTTACTATTGCATAACCTGTATGAAACTGTCCTTTTTCATCAGCATATCTGCTGCCATCTACAAAAAATTCAAATTCTGGGTTTTCTAAAGGTGTATCATGCACATGTGGTAAACCCATTGTTTCTTGTTTCATAAGTTCAATGCAGTCATGTGTGTCTTCAGTATGTTCAAATTCTAAAAAATTCTCAAAATCTTCACTATTACTCCCCCCTTCAGAATCTGAAGAAATTGGTAACAAAGTCGCCAGATTCAGAGAAGTACATCTTTGAAACTTAATTGTTGGGGGTAGTAAAAGGGTACACTGCAGCCTGAGCTGCCTAGCCATTGATAAGTGTTTGGGATTTACTTGTGATAAAATCCCATGAATGTCATGATTGGTAGACACAGCTAATTCATTATCAAGTACAATTTCAGAAGCTTTGTCTACCAATAGAGAAACTGCTGCTACACGAATAATAAGCAATAGGTCTTTGTTTTGTGCCATGTGCCTGCATTAAAACTCCTGTAGCGTGTCCTTGTATTTCAGTAGCCATGAGTGTAAATGGCTTAGAATAATCAGGAAGACCTAAAGCTGGTGCTTGTGTGACTGCAAGTTTAAGTAGTTCAAAAGCATCTCTTGCTTCTGGTGTTAGGCAAAAAAAAAAGTGTGACTTTGACACAATCATACAGTGGTTGCATAAGTGAACTGGCATGCATAATCCACTGTCTGCAGTAAGAGATGAGTCCTAGAAACGCTCTTAACTGTTTATGTGTCTTAGGAGGTGACATGTTCCTAACTATTTCTACTCTGTCTTTAGTAAGGTGTCTAGTGCCTTGTGAAATGCAATGACCTAGAAAGGTAACTTGTGTTTGGCAGAATTGTAGCTTTTCTTTGCTAGCCTTGCAGCCATTCTCAGCCAAAAATGTAAGAAGAGACAAAGTACCCTCCTCACATGTGATTTTGTCTGGGCAGCAAAGAAGCAAAACGTCTACCTATTGTAGAAGTACACAATCTGTTGGTGGTTTCCATCCTGCCAAGACTGAAAAGCGAAGAGGTGGTAACATTCAGGTGCTAAAGGAACCGAAAAGAAAGCTCCCGTCAGATCCACGCAAGAAAAATACATGCTTGTACTCGGTATTTGAGAAAGCAATGTATGAGGGTTTGGAACCACTGGTGTCATTGGAGCCAAAATACTATTAATGGCTCTAAGATCTTGTACATCCTGTATTTCACAGGTTCCAAAACCTTTTTCCTGACTGGATACAAAGGAGTATTAGCCCCTGATTGCATCTGAATCAAAGCACCCTTGGCTAAAAGCTCGTCAATTTGTTCTCCTATAGCTTGTTCTTGTGCAGCACTCAAAGGGTACTGCTTAAGCTGTGGTAGGGTAGATCCTGGTTTGATATGGACCTCTACTGGTGAGACAGGGAGAAGTCCTATATCAGACCCTGACTTAGACCATAAATGGTCAGGTACAGTTCTTAGTAGGTCTTGATCATTCTCTGTAAGTACATTAGTGAGTTCAAAATCTTCAAGAGCTTGTACTTGCATACAATATTCTAAATCATCAGGATGATCAGGTAAGGTTAAAACAACTTGACCATCCTCTTGAAAATCAATTTTTGCTTGTAACTTTGTTAAATTATCCACACCCAATAAGTTGTAAGGAGCTGACTCACAAACTAAAAATTTAGAGATAAACATGTGTGGACCAAGCCTGCCCTCTAGTGGCTTAGATATGGGCATAACTTTAGGCAGACCATCGAAACCTGAAGCTATAGTTTGGGCTTCTGACTGCTGTTTCTTTACTTAAAACTTTATAAAATGCTTGAAGTTGATCTAAAAATGCATCTCTAGAATGTGCTGTTCTAGTATTATTAGCTCCCTCTACTGGGGGCCTGTTTCTAATTCCACTGGTGAACTGTTGAAACTGAGTAGGGGACATTTTCATCCTACACAAGTCCTCACCATCCTGCCAGGTTGCATTATGTGAAGTCATCATTTGATTCACATAGCGGGCAAACCTAGAGGGGCTGGTAGCTGGATCGGGGGCATTTTGTAACAAAGCCATGCATTCAGAAGGCGTCCATGGCTTGTAATAAGGGGTTTCCTGTATTGCAGGGGCATCTTGAGGAGTTGCTCCAGGTATGGTTCTGGTGTGAGCAAAAACCGGAGCTACCAAAGTATATTGGTCTGCCTTTGGGGGAGGTCCTGCATTCCTATAGGTCTTACATCTTGGACAATGGGTGACATTGGTCTTAATACCATATGTCATACAATGGGCACATGTCCATGTAGCCTTAACTACATTTACCCTTTCATCTGGATCCCCTCCCCGTTGATCAGCTCCACAAACTCTACATTCTGGTTGACTTAAATGCATACCTCCACATCCACAGTGCTTACACTTCCATGTGTCTGGGGCTTTAACTATCTTATCCCGCTCCTAAGTTTCACATTGCAAACACATTCTGTTCCAACCCTTATTAATGTATTCACAATAACATTGCCAGAGATTTAAATCTGGCTCCGGACCATACATATTGTTACTTTCTAAAGGAAGCTGGGGATACAACTTACTGGGTACTTTCATCATTGTCCTATCATATGATGGAGGAGGTATGTATTCAGCAGGGGCTTCTGGATTTAATTCCCCTTGTGGGTGTAACAATGGTGTAGTATTCCATTGTTATGTGGGCTGTATGTCCACCCTTCTTCTTCTGCTAAATTAGAAAGCTTAAGGGCACATTCTACCTGATGTTCCCATCCTTTATCAAAAATGATGCCATGTTTTCCTTTCGCTATCTGTTCCCATTTTCCTATGTCTAACTGCCATTTATGAACTAGCTTAAATTCCTTCCAAATCTTTTTCAAATTCCTAGCGGCATCTAAGCCACACCTTTCCCTGGTGATTTCTTCTAATGTCTGCCACTTCTCTTCCTGGGGTATCTCTTTGGACTGTTCTTTTCCCATCTTCCTAGCAACCGGCCTTTAGGTACCGTTTTGGGGTCTAACCTCTCCGTGGGCTAGCCTTCTTTGGCTTCCTCCTAAGGAACTAGGAACTGGAGTACCTCTCTGGGTCTCTCCTGGTAATGTCTAGTGATCCTACACGCTAACCAAATAGCAACACATAATCCAAGACAAACAATTAGGATCACAAACAACACATCACCTATCATATGGGTAAGTGGCAGTCCTAGATACACTAATTGTATCTTATTCCCATCCCAGTAATATTGGCTTTAATTTTCTGAAATCATCACAAACAACACATCACCTATCATATGGGTAAGTGACAGTCCTAGATACACTAATTGTATCTTATTCCCATCCCAGTAATATTGGCTTTAATTTTCTGAAATCACCTATCGACTAGTCCTGGTCTTCTAACTAAGCCTGGGAACTGTGGTTCTTATAACTCAACGTAGTCAGGATCGGCTGGCATGCACCGTAAAGGTGCCGTCAAATCCGGTCAACTTGACAAACTGGCTCACGCCTAAATGAGCTATGGAACCGTACAGGGTAAAATTTTTATCTAAAACTTCTTCTGGTCACCACTTGCGTTCACCGTCACTGGGTTATAGCGGGTTTCTCCTCGCCAGTGGGATGGGGCGTCTAATGACCTTCCAAAGTTTTTAACTAGATGCCAGGCTCATGATATCACAATTATACCTATCTCAGTATATTTAACTATCTAAAAGAGGAACAGACAGTACAAACAAATACAGACAGACAAAACAAATGCAGACAACAGAAGCGCCTTAAATGGTTCTATATAAATGACTCCTCGTTCGCAGTGGTTGGATAAGCCTATCTCACCTTAGAACGGACCCGCTGATGCCTCACAAGGAAAAGCAGAGTATAAGAGATAATAAAAAATAAAATTTTCTCTTACCTGGCCAGGTTTTGAAGTCTGCTGTTCCGAGGTGGCGTCAGTTGATGTTCCATTCGGAGGGTGCGATACCACTTGCGACCGCTAGAGGAGTCCCTGTTCGGGCGCCAAGAAATGTTACGTCCGCGTCACTGGACACGGTCTGGCTTCTGTTTGTCCGATTCCCAATTACTAAATTCTAAGAGAAATCTATACACGCAACAAGGTGTGTAGCAAAACCTCAGAGAAACTGAGCAGGGGGGCGCTTCTGACCCCCTTTTTTATTGAAAACTTTTCATAGTTAGAGCATGCGCAGAACATAAAATTACCTAAGTTTAATCAAAGATGAAAAGAGAACATTTCTTCCTATGTTCAAGGTTGAACAGGGCACAGTGTTCTTGGGGAGTATAGAACAGGGAGTGTATACTTCATAGTATCTCATGTGAAGCAGCGTATTCCTTTGATAAGCCTTACATAAGCAGTTTCAGTAATAGCAGCTTAATTAACTTTATAAGCTAAAGAAAGACTCAGCGCAAAGAGAAGTGGCTGGGGGTCTATTTCAACTTTATTTAGCCACTATATAGCATACAATGCAAAGAGGAATCTATTTCTCTATTTATAAAAGAGAGAGGGGATGTTCAGATATACATTCATTTTATTGATTCCGACCTCCAACCTTCACACTATGGAAACATTTTCGGCTTAGCATAGCAGCGAGCACCAGTGTGCGGCTCCTTTCTTACCCCGCTCGCGCTGGAAGAATTTCGGCCGGGTGAAACGGCAAGCACCGCTAACATCGCGGTTCTCCTCCGGCCACTCGCACTGCAACATTTTCGTCCGGGACTAAGCGGCAAGTACCACTAACATCGCGGTTCCCCTCCGGCCGCTTGCACCACAACATTTTCGGCCGGGACTAAGTGGCAAGTACCGCTAACATCGCTCTTCTCCTCCAGCCGCCTTCAGTGGAAGATTTTCGGCCGGGCAAAGCACCGAGTACCGCTGAGATTGCGGTTCTTCTTCTGCCGCCTTCAAAGGAAGATTTTCAGCCGGGCGAAGCACCAAGTACCGCTGAGATCGCGGTTCTTCTCCGGCCGCCTGCACTGGAAGATTTTCGGCTGGGGGAAGCACAAAAATACCGTGAGCCGCTGCACGGCCACCCTCAAGCGGACCTAAATCTTTAGGTAGGTCATTTTTTAATTATTATGTGTATTAATATGTTATCTATTCATATATACATATTAATTGTTATATATATATATATATATTAATTGTATTGTTGTGGGATAAGACAATATATTAGGCAATATATTGATGTGGTTAACCCTCAGAGCGCTCAGAATAGTCTTGCAAATATCGGGAACTGTTCACATACTAGGTTTTAGACCCCCATGGTAATCTAGTATTAATCACCATGACCATGAGGCATCTGGGGTAATCGGATCTGGTCCTTTAGCAGATAGATTCACCCCATGACCATTATGCAAAAAGACACTGGATGAGGATAGCACGGTATGTAGTGTTATGCTACTGTAGTAGTGGATATGGAAGACAATTGTCTCCTCCCTGCAAGGGCTCTGACCCTTGTTGCCGGTGCCCTCTGAGCCTAAACCCCCCCCCGGCAGCTTTCAAGCAGACCTAAAACCTTTAAGTCATATGAGCTACTGAGTTTTGAACAGGATATTGTGGCTGCCATAGCCTCCTTCAGAGTCTTTAAACTCTGTCGGCAGCCCTCAAGTGGTCCTAAACCTTTAGAGAGTCATTTAGGATTATTTTAAAGATGAAATATAACCGCGCTGATATTTCTTAAAATTATTAAATTATTGAATTATTATTGCTCAACGTGTGTTAATCCTTTACCCCTATGGATCCTAAATGCACATATTATTCCAAAAACACAGAGCAATCAATGATAAAACAACACACTTTAGGTCAGCTTTATCTCTTAAAACAATATATAAAAAAGTCTAAGTCCAAATTGCTGATGAGAATCTCGTGCCCACCACCTCCTTCAAAATACTCTTACCAGATAATAATAAGCTTTAGTGCCTTATTAAAAATCCTCCATGATTTATTCCTCTCTTATTGGATAGGAGAGCCGGTTAAATATTCTGGTCCCCGCTTTAACAGGTGGAGGTGTGCTTGAATGCCTTATTAGATCCTCAATATTCCATTCCTCTCTTGTTATTAACAGAGCCGATTTGATATTCTTATCCCACTTTGGCTTTTAAAATTGTTCCAGATTGGACAAACCACATAGAAAGGAAAACCAAATAGAAAAATCTAGCGTAATATCGTTTTAATCATGTGCACTGATTAAGTTAAAAATGCACTCACATAAAAACAATGTATATCAAGTATTTAAGAGATGCCAGGCAAGATTCTCACCAAACCCTCAATGTGTCTAGGCCGATTGATGTCTCAAAGGGTGGGAGGGGAAGTAAAGTATCCCTGGAGTGTAGCTTGCCCGCGTACTGATAAGATCCGTCCGCCGCCGTCAACGCGTTTCGTTGGTAACCAACTTTCTCAAGACATTGTCATTTAGGATTGGCTACTAAAAAGTTTTTTAAAGAAAAGATTTATCCTCTAACTTGAAGAGGATATTGTAGCTGCCATAGTCTCCCAGGAAGTTATCCGTCGGGAGGATTTATGCAGTAGGGACTTGTATTCAGAAGTCCTCTACACAAGGGGGTGCTCAGTTAAGATGGATGGATGGTTTTGATTTCCTCGATTCTGGAGGATGTTGCAGAGCATACGCATTATTCTAATCTGATCAATAGGGAATGGCAGAAGTCAGGTTGTCTTCTGCCCATTCCTAAAGTACTAGATACTATGTATCCCTTTCCTCCAGATCAGATTGAATTATGGCTCACCCTCCTGTGGTGGACGCTCTGGGGCCAGGTCTTTTTACGATTTTGGTTATGCCATCCTCGGATAGTGCTTCTCCAAAGGATCCAGCAAATAAGCGCGTGGATCAGGTAGCATATCCTGCTTATTCTAATATGGGGTCGACCTTGCGGCCGGCCTGGGCTACGTCCATAGCATTTTTGGGGAGCAGGAGGTTGTTAAAGCAACTGGACTTGAAGACTCGTAGGGGTCATTCATTGAAGTCATGCTCCCAGGTGATCAAGACCAGTTTGGCTACAACAGGTATATGATATGGGCTATGGAGGATTGAGCAGGTTAAGTGCCAGAGGCCTAGCTCTGGTGGTCGCCTTAAGGCGTGCTTTATGGCTTAAGCAATGGCCAGCTGACATAGCCTCCAAAAAAGAATGACAGGACTCCCCTTTAAGGTGAGGTGTCTGTTTGGGGAGTGCTTGGTTGACATGGTAAAGCATGCTGCTAGTGGTAAATCATCTAATCTGCCACAGAAGCTGAAATCTAATACTGCTTCCGCAGGGCCTCTAATGCTCCGGGGTTCCGGTTAAAGGGTTCGGCTCCTTCGGGATACCGAAGAGATTTTTGGAATAAGACAAAGTTTCAAATTAAGGCAACAGGTGTCTGGCAGAATAAAGCCAGACCCCCTTCAGAGCCTATTCAGGCATGAAGGGACAGCCCCGCACTTGCAGGTGTGGGGGGAAAGCTTCTGCATTTGGCTCATTTTTGGAGGCTTCATGTAACAGATATTTGGATACAGGACGTTGTATCCTCAGGTTACAAGATCAAATTAGGAGCCAGATCCCCTTGGAGATTCTCTTGGTCAGGGGTATCCCGAATTCCGCAGAAAGCAGAAGCATTGAGATCTGCCGTATCTCGCCTTTTTAGAGATTGGAGCTGTTGATCCATAGTGAAGTTACTCCAGCCGGGTAGTGTATATATAAGGATACATACCTACATTGCTGTAGGTGGCCTACATCTTCAGTTTGTGGCGTTACCCTTCGGTCTATCTTCAGCACCAAGGGTGTTTACCTCATGTTTTCTCTAATAAGTCAGGGTATACATATAATCCCTTACTTAGACTATCTGTTAATATGGGCCCCATCATGTCAGGGGGCCCAGAAGAATACACAGACTGTCTGATTGACATTGGATAATTGACTATCCAGTCAAATTCTTAAGTCAAATATCATATCATAGCTTCAAGAGTTATTCTTTCTGGGACTGCCATTAGACACGTCTCAGGCAAAAGTGTTTTTTCCAACACAGAAGTGACTCTTATTCCAGGCCAGGGTACAGGGTCTCTTGTCTTGCCCTCACCCGACGATTCATCAAGGAATATGTCTGTTGGGCCTGATGGTATCTTGCTTTGAGTCAGTACCTTTTGCACTGTTCACACAAGACCCCTGCAGATGGAATTGCTCACAATCTGTGATCAAGACCCACACACTCTGGATCACTCTTTTAGCTTGACACCTTAACAAGGCAGTCTCTAGCCTGGTCCTCAGCCTCTTCAGACTGGCAAATCCTTCCTTCCAGTACAGTGGAAGATCATCACCATGGATGCCAGTCTATCGGGTTGGGGGAGTGTAATGGAGTCACCAATGCTCCAGGGACAGTGGAGTCTGAAGGAGAGCAAACTCTCCATAATTATCCTGGAACTGAGAGCAATTCAATTGTATCTCAGTCATTGGACATACCATCTGAAGGGGCATCCCGTCCGGATTCAAACAGACAATCGGATGGTGGTGGTATATATCAACCACCATGGGGGCACCTGAAGCAGTGAAGCCCTGATGGAAGTGAGCTGGTTTTTACTTTTGGCCGAGAAACAGGTTTCATGCATTTAGGCTGTACACATACCTGGAGTGGACAACCTGCAGGCCGATCATCTCAACAGAACGGTCCTGCATCAGAGGGAATGGTCTCTTAGTCAGAGGGTTTTTTCAATCCCTATGCATGCGCTCGGGGATTCCGGACATAGATCTCTTGTGCATCACAACACAATCGGAAGGTTACAAAGTTTGTGTCTGGGTCCAGGGATCCTCTAATTATAGCAACAGATGTCCTGACTCTTCAGGGGTCAGCATTCATGCTTCTTTATGCATTCCCTCCGATTCCACTCCTGGGTCAAGTGCGAAGAAAGGTTAGTTCACAAGGGAGTCCCAACCATTCTGGTGGCTCCTCGGTGGCCAAGAAGAAGCTGGTTCTCAGACATAGTAAGGATGTCGGAGGGCAACTCGTGGAGGTTACCCGACGATCCAGATCTTCTCACACAGGGGCCTCTAAGGCATCACAAGTTCTGGCTTGGAAGGCCTGGCTATTGAATCCTATATCTTGACAGAAAGGAGGGCTCTTCTGACATAGTCATGCAGACTATGATTCAGGCTAGGAAGAAGCCTTCATCAATGATCTACTATAGAGTCTGGCAAGCATAATCGCTTGGTGCGAATCAAGAAGGTTCGCTGGTAGAATTTTTTTTGTTCCCAGAATATTGATTTTTTGGCAGAAAAAACCTGCTTCGTTTAGAATAAAAGGTATTTACTGTCCCCTCAGGGGCAGAGAGACTGGGCTGGATAGGGCAAAGCTGGGAGGACAGGAATGGATGGGGCAGAGAGACTGGGCTGGATAGGGCAAAGCTGAGGGGACAGGGACGGATGGGACAGATCTGGAGGGTACAGGGATGGATGGGGCAAAGCTGGGGGGGCAGGAATGGATGAGGATGTGATGGATGGGGCAAAGATGGTGGGACAGGAATGGATGGGGCTGAGTTGGGGGGGAGGATTGGATGGGGCAAAGAGACTGAGAAACAAAGTTTATGTGTACCTTGCAATGACACTTCCTGCCCGTGCAGTACTTCATATTGCAATGCTAGGTTCCAGGAAGCCATGACAATGTCAGCAAAACTAAGCACTACATCGCCGATATATCG
The DNA here is from genome assembly GCA_027917425.1 of Gastrophryne carolinensis. Taxonomy (NCBI): domain Eukaryota; kingdom Metazoa; phylum Chordata; class Amphibia; order Anura; family Microhylidae; genus Gastrophryne; species Gastrophryne carolinensis. The sequence continues at coordinate 42,126,053 of CM051238.1, forward strand.
CTGGTCTAGATAATAAAAAAACGAAGATAAAAGAGAACTCAAACTGGACAAGGCCAATGTTGGAGGAAATTGGAATGTTTTTGTTTAGTATTCACATATCTATCATGTTCTTGTGCAGTTCTGAATGCGGATAACCAGTGTCTCACTGCTGGAAAGGCAGAAATGCTACTCACAAGAAATGGTGGATTGGAATCTAAGGACAACCCTGTCTTCATTAGAGACCTCCACAATGGAGGATATGCCGGGCTGATTTGGAAGCCCCTAGGCCATCCCCTGAGTAACTGAGGGTCTGGGTAGGCAAACTGTGATTTCCTGGCCCAAAGTGGACTGGCAGCAGCAGGATGATAAGGACGTAGTTAGAAATAGCCAGGATTATGGGAATCACAGACAATGTCCATAGCAAAAGGTCATAGGAAGTCAGCAAGAGTCTAAAATCCAAAGCAAAGGGTTGGAAAATGTCAGATGATGAATCAGAAAACTCCAGGAACTAGAACCAGGGCACTGCATGATCCTATGAAGATCCTCCAGAATCATTCTGAGGCATCGGCGGTTAACGCCCACTGTCACTAGATTGGGGCTTCTGCCAAAGTCAAAAACAGCAACTATTTTAATGGATACCAGCAGAAGGGGTATTTATTTCCCCATGTGATTATGTTCTTAGTTTGATAGTCCTAGAAAATATTTGTTTGTGCACAACCCATACAGAATTTTGGACCCCCCCACCAGTGAATTCTGACACCCTCCTATCCTCTAGTCCAGGGGTACTCAACTACTTTCAGTGGAGGTCCACTTACCAGGGTCTGCCGTGGGATGAAGGTCCGGGGGGGGGGGGCGCAGCTTAGTTTTATCAGCATCCTTCTTTTGAACTATTGGCAGATGCATCATTAAGTTTATTGACTCTTACGGTTTCTGAATTAGCAGCTTATCAGTTAAGTCTCCTTTATTTAGTGTTACATAAGGACAAGTTCGTCTTCTGCTTTAAACAGGATGTTTTTCCTAAGGTGGTTCCCATCTTAATGAAGAGGTGAATTGTCTTCCTTATGTCCTACTCCAGTGTCCGATAGTATGCAAAGCTGCTACTTGGTTTTCAGTGCATACATTTATCAAATTCTATAAGGTACAGCTCTTGGTAGGAAGGAATTACATACAGTGGTAATTAGATGGTTTTGGAATGTCCTGATTATGATTGGAATAAAGGTTTTTGAGATGTCTTATTCCTGTAAGGAATAAGGGTCTTTTGGAATGTCTTGTTCCTGAAAGGAATAAGGTTTGGGGATCCCACCTGAATTAGGGTACTGCTTTTGAAGGTCCCGTTCAGTCTCTAAATTCTTCTGATGACCTGAATGGAAGAGAAAAGAAAACTCTGTGAGTACTCACCTGTAGAATTAATTTCTCTTCCATTATTACTTCAGGACATCAGACCCTCCCTGTCTGCTAGGTTACTATGTCCATGTGTTGGATGCCTAGTTTTAGTGGAGTGGTAAATACGTAAATAGTTGCTGTAAATAATGATCAGCATAAAAAAAAAAAAATAGATTAAACGGAGAGAGGAGTCTTGTATTTTGTATCCAGCCTTTTGTTTCCAGCAGGATAGGTATGCCTCCAGGGCGTCTGGTTCTACTGCTTTTCAATTAAACTGAAGTGCATCAAGTCAGCCAGGTGGATATAGCCCCGGGAGGTGGATACACACCTTTGTTCTTGCAGACCACACCCTTCGGGAGAGGTTAACCTATTCAGTCTCTGAATTCTTCTGATGTCCTGAAGTAATAATGGAAGAGAAATTAATTCTACAGGTGAGTACTCACAGAATTTTCTTTTTTCATCTAGTAGTAAGAATATACTTATTTACAGAAGAAATATGGGATGTATCTTACTATCATGGCCGAGCGAGAGTAGTATTTATGGTCTCAGTTGAATGTACTTGTGCTTGTGGTTTGAGGCTTTATAGCCAAAATCCAAAGGACTAAATGGCCTTATTGAAAATGTATATGGGCAACAAAACATGATAAAGCGGCACTATTGACTCATCAATAGCCTAAACCCGGGGGGGGGGGCAATCTTCTAAATGTAGAAAAATATAATGTGGCAGCTCTCACACAGGGTACTTAAAGGAGCACCATTGCGAAAAATGGCCCAATGATAAAAATCCATATACCTGTAAATATGCTGGATGGTGGGAGCAGAGGTCCCTTTTACACCCAGCATCAAGAATTATCCAGCCATAGAGGACCGGGAGGGATTATGACACTGTGCCTGTTATAGAAGGATTCTGCCACACTGCCTGTTATATGGGATTGAGGCATTCTGTCAAACTGCCTGTTACAAGGAGTTGGGGGGGGATACTGCCATACTACCTGTTATGGGGGGATGGGGGGACTCACACCGGGAATTGATTCCCACACTGCCTGTTATAGAGGGATTCTTACACACAATGAGGTGAAATAACAAATAGTTTTAGTCTACAAATCACAATTCTTGACACATGCAATAGGGCGAATCTACAGATGAGATGCAAATTATTTTTATTGGGGTATATATGTTACTTTAAAAAACACAAAATAACAGCAGCCACATTTGCATAGGCTTACATTTTTAAATAGAAAAACTATTCTCACTTCATGTGAATAAGCAAATTGGCGAAAGCTCTGCCTGCCTCTCCAGAAATATCCAAAATCATTTGGATAATCCCCCTAATCAGATGACTGATTTGGATACAAAACGAAGTTAGATTTGTACGACTCGGCACAAGACAAGTCATAGACATTTTGCTCATGTCTAGTAGCAGTTAAATAAAAAAGTGTGTTTTGTCTTACAAATATATTTGTTAGAACCATAAAGCATCGTGGATTCTCTTTTATATTCCCCAGATTTGAAAGGTGGAGTTTCAATCTCAATATATTAATGGCAATTACAAAGTTCGTTTTCCAATTTACGTAAATTGCACATGAACTGATATAGAATGGGATTTACAACTGATTGCCAAAGGTCTCCATTTATCAGGGGAGCGTCTTTGTTGAATCATCACTGCCGTGCTTTATGGCCATTAATAGAATTATCATTGCTTATCTTAGGCAAATTAATATAATTGTCAGCCTATATCTAAATGAAAATAATGACAGTAGGCAACGTGTCATATAATCTATTACTGTTTAAAAGGAAATCAATACAATAAAGAAATTAACAGTGAGTGGTACAAAGCATGTCCCAATACACTATTCTAATGAACCCTTCCGACCATAAAAAAAAGGCGGAAAGCGATATGGATGGAATGGTTGGGTGTAGAGGCGGTCAACAATATAATGTGATTTCAATGCAGTGCAGTATAGATTAGATCAGTATAGACAAGCTCATAAATCTATGTATAAAGCATGTAAGACAAAATATACATTGGAGATAATTACTTATAAACGTGGTAACGATTATTAAAGGAGCACTCTCATAAATAAATGGCCCAATAATAAAAATCCACATAAATGTGGTGGCAAGAGGAGGGGTAACTTGCACATCCCGGATCATAAAAATTCCAGACAAATTTGCTTCTTTACTGGAAGAAAGACAAATCAGGGGTGAATGGTTTTAAATTTTGCCATCATGTTCTTGTAGGGGGGAGCTGTTCGACTCTAATGGTCTCTCCCCTGAACCAGCTGAAATAACCACTTATTGCCATGATGTATGTAGATGCTTTTACACATAATGCAATTCTTTGGGCAGATATTAAAATGGGTAGTGCTGCTGCACCCCACAGGCTGGGGCAGGAGACAGGCATGGAGCTGATCACCCCTGTAACAGTGGGATGGTACACTCTAAAACCAGAAGAAGAAGACCACAAGCATGGCGGGGTTCCAGTGTTAGTGAAGTGACCCCTCCTCTCACTATTCAGTGTGTTTATATGCATTTTTTAAATTATCAATGATAATGTGGGCTGCCACCACTCGTGCCTCACTTATCAACTTTATGCCACCTGCAACTTAATATTTTGATATTTGTATTGCGTAAAATTTTGAAAATGTACAACTCATAAATCATAATACAAATAAATATTGGATTTTACATCATAAGAATGAATGCATTATACATAGCTGGCCAGAAGGCAGGTCGAATAAAACTGTGTTAGATGCCTCCAACGCATTTCACCTCCTACAGCTTCCTCAGAGAGGATTTAATTCTAGCCAAATATGTTGTAGAACCTTGCCTTGTCTAGGAATAATTTCAGTTGTTGCAGGATCAAAGTCTTGTAGATTAAAGTTCAGTAGTACTGTTGACTCATTATGATAAAGGGAAGCAGAATGAAATCCCTATTGTTCATGCATTACCCCCTGTCAGGGAACCGTGGATCACGTGATCCAACTAACAGTCAGGGACCTCCGGACACACATACCCCCATCCGAGCCCGCCTAGCGGGACTACCAGGACCAAAGCCTGCGGACACACAGATTCTTGGCTAAGGCAAAAAGATTGCTCAAGCTAAATATAGGTTTTAATGCAATAAGCACACTAGGCAGTGATAACAAGCATTAGGCTATGATGGAATATGAAGAAATACAAATGTCATTCTGATAAGTGGGTTACAGTGAGTTACACACAGAGATAAAACAGTCAGTTACCTTAAAGTGGACCAACACCCAGGATTTTGACTATCCTGGGTATTGGTCCACTTCCCCGGGGCACCCCGATCGGGGGTGCCCCGCTGTGTGAAACCCCCCAGAAAGCCCAAAAAAACGTACCTCACCGCCGACGGACAAGCTGATTGACAGCGACGGACAAGCAGCTTGCCCGTCGGCACCTCCCGCGCGTCACTCTTGACGTGTGCGCGCCCACGTCGGCCATTCAGAGACGGCCAGCGCGGGCGCGCGCACGTCTAGAGGAGTGCGAGTGAGGCGGCGGCAGGCGGAAGCAGCGGCTGGAGAGGTAAGGTTTTTCGGGGGTTTTGGGGGGTTTACACCCCGCGGGACATCCCGATCTCGGATGTCCCGCGGTGTGTGAGGTGATCGGCCTGGGAATCTTATAGATTCCCGGGCCTATCACCTCAGGGTGTTGGTCCACTTTAAGATGCAGTTGCAGAGTAGTGATGATGATGAGCTCCCACATCATAGAGGTAAGTTGCAAGTATGTGGATGGGCACCTCCAGCACGCGTGCACCTTGATCTCCACGGAAGTGACAAAAGCCTGGCCCAGGGCCATCCACCTTTATGCCTCGAGACTCTTTTCACCCCCTCCCTTCTGTGGGAAGGACTGTCACCTCCCACCACTGTGGGAACTGCTTAGAACCTAAACCCTTTAGGGGTTCTGACTGTGGGCAGGGGGGTCATATGATTCTGAATATGGCACCAAACGACGGGGCCGATGAGCCCAAAGATGGAGTCCCTAGATGGGTCAGAACCTTAGATCTCCATTTCTCTAGGTTCCCCTTGTCGCATGGCCCTGAGAAACCTACCTCTATGTGCAGTTTTGTGGGCCCATTCTGGTTCTGTACCTGGCTTGGTGCAGGAACACATAGTGGCTGAAGGGCTGACCCCACAGAAACATGTCACTCAACCACGTTATATTTTTTCAAGGCACACTGCTTGTATTTATGCTCTCATCTCATTTACATTTTGTATGGACAGCCAGTGTCCTTCTGGCGCACACCGGACATGCCCAGTGGGTTGAGCTTTGTAACTTTTTCCTGCTCGGATGCACAGCAAGGCTGGGAAAGAAGAGCACTGTTGCTCCAGGTCCGGCAGGGCTGAAATGGAGGACAGAAGCCCGCAGGACTGGGATTGAGCATACGGGCTGCCAGGTAAGTGACTTTTGTTCTTGTTTCTTTGCAACCCAGACAGGGACTTAAAATAGTTTTAAGCCTGAATCGAATAGAGCAAAGCAGATACCGTATTTTCCGCCCTATAATACACACCTACCCATAACACGCACTTGAGTTTGAAGGAGGGGAAAAAAATTAAACCAAATGTTGTGCTAAAACACCCCATTACAGGCATTGTGGCACCCCCCCCCATCCCATAGGTAGTGTGGCATTTTCTCATCCCATTCCCATAGGCAGCGTAGCATTCCCCCCTACCAATTCCCATATAGGCAGTGTGGCATGCCCCCATCCCATTCCCCATATAGGCAGTGTGGCATGCACCCATCCCATTCCCCATATAGGCAGTGTGGCATCCCCCCACTCCTATTCCCCATAGGCAGTGTGGCATTCCCCTCATCCCATCCCTATAGGTAGTGTGGCATTCCCTCATCCCATATGCAGTGTGGCATTCCCCCTCCCATTGGCAGTGTGGCACCCCCCATTCCATTCTCCATATAGGCAGTGTGGCACCCCCCACTCCTATTCCCCATAGGCAGTGTGGCATTCCCCCCATCCCATAGGCATTGTGGCACCCCCCATCCCATTCCCCATATGCAGTGTGGCAATCCCCCTCCCATTGGCAGTGTGGCACCCCCCACCCCATTGCCCATATGCACTGTGGCTGAATAAAAAAAATAACATATACTTACATGAGCAGGGAGAGGGCTCTGGCCGCTGCTAGCACCGCCGGTATTTCGTGGGCCGGTGTGTAGGGATGAGCGAATCGATCCGGACAAACACGGATTTGTTCCGAATTTCAGGAAAAATTTGATTCTGAACGAATCCTAATTTCCCCGCGATTCGATCGATCAAAGTTTTCCTTTAAACTCCATTCATTTCAATTACAGGCATTATAAAATGGTGGAAGCACATGTCCGGACATATCCCCTGGGGCAAGGTATCATGGGAAAGTCACATGCAGCCTATCAGCAGCCAGGAAGCCAGGTGACGTCACCGTGCTATATAAACCGGCGGCCATCTTCCTCATGCGCATTTCAGCGTTCTATTGCGGCCAAAGCACAGCTGGTTACAGACAGGGACAGAGAGTTAGAGATAGGTAGGGAGAGTCAGAGAGGCAGAGAGGTAAACAGAGCCAGGGAAAGATGGTGAAAGATAGGGAAAAACCGGAACGATCATAGAACAGCATAGAAGTGACAGGGAAATTTTTTTTTATTTTCATTAGCCAGATCAGTTTTCAATTCAATTTCAGTTCTTTGTGCTGTAAATCTGCCTTGCCACTGTGCATGCCATCTATGCAGTGGCTTATTTAACCCTATCTGTTACACACAAGCATTTCTAAAAACTGGATTTGTTTTAATTTAGTTTTAATATTTTTTGGTCTGCTTTAAATACACCAGCCCACATGGGCATCCCAAACCTGCACTTAGCACCCTATCTGTTATACTAAATACGTTTGTTCATCCTCAGCTTAATCAAACTATTGCATTTTGAATCGGTTTTTGTCCTGTTGCCAAAACACTAGGCCGCAGGGTATCCCAAACCTGCACTTAGCAGCCTATCTGTTATACAAAATACGCTTGTTGCTCCTCAGCTTAATCAAACTATTGCATTTTTTATTGGTTTTTGTCCTGCTGCCAAAACACTAGGCCGCAGGGTATCCCAAACCTGCACTTAGCAGCCTATCTGTTATACAAAATACGCTTGTTGCTCCTCAGCTTAATCAAACTATTGCATTTTTAATTGGTTTTTGTCCTGCTGCCAAAACACTAGGCCGCAGGGTATCCCAAACCTGCACGTAGCAGCCTATCTGTTATACTAAATCCGCTTGTTGCTCCTCAGCTTAATCAAACTATTGCATTTTGAATTGTTTTTTGTCCTGCTGCCAAAACACTAGGCCGCAGGGTATCCCAAACCTGCACTTAGCAGCCTATCTGTTCTACAAAATATGCTTGTTGCTCCTCAGCTTAATCAAACTATTGCATTTTGAATTGGTTTTTGTCCTGCTGCCAAAACACTAGGCCGCAGGGTATCCCAAACCTGCACTTAGCAGCCTATCTTTTATACTAAATACGCTTGTTGCTCCTCAGCTTAATCAAACTATTGCATTTTAAATTGGTTTTTGTCCTGCTGTCAAAATACTAGGCCGCAGGGTATCCCAGACCTGCACTTAGCAGCTTATCTGTTATACAAAATACGCTTGTTGCTCCTCAGCTTAATCAAACTATTGGATTTTGAATTGGTTTTTGTCCTGCTGCCAAAACACTAGGCCGCAGGGTATCCCAAACCTGCACTTAGCAGCCTATCTGTTATACTAAATAAGCTTGTTGCTCCTCAGCTTAATCAAACTATTGCATTTTGAATTGGTTTTTGTCCTGCTGCCAAAACACTAGGCCGCAGGGTATCCCAAACCAGCACTTAACAGCCTATCTGTTATACTAAATACGCTTGTTGATCCTCAGCTTAATCAAACTATTGCATTTTTAATTGTTTTTTGTCCTGCTGCCAAAACACTAGGCCGCAGGGTATCCCAAACCTGCACGTAGCAGCCTATCTGTTATATAAAATACGCTTGTTGCTCTTCAGCTTAATCAAACGATTGCATTTTGAATTGGTTTTTGTCCTGCTGCCAAAGCACTAGGCCACAGGGTTTTCCAAACCTGCGCTTAGCAGCCTATCTGTTATACAAAATACGCTTGTTGCTCCTCAGCTTAATCAAACTATTGCATTTTGAATTGGTTTTTGTCCTGCTGCCAAAACACTAGGCCGCAGGGTATCCCAAACCTGCACTTAGCAGCCCATCTGTTAAACAAAATACGCTTGTTGCTCTTCAGCTTAATCAAACTATTGCATTTTGAATTGGTTTTTGTCCTGCTGCCAAAACACTAGGCCGCAGGATATCTCAAACCTGCACGTAGCAGCCTATCCGTTATACAAAATAAGCTTGTTGCTCCTCAGCTTAATCAAACTATTGCATTTTGAATTGGTTTTTGTCCTGCTGCCAAAACACTTGGACGCAGGGTATCCCAAACCTGCACGTAGCAGCCTATCTGTTATACAAAATACGCTTGTTGCTCCTCAGCTTAATCAAACTATTGCATTTTGAATTAGTTTTTGTCCTGCTGCCAAAACACTTGGACGCAGGGTATCCCAAACCTGCACGTAGCAGCCTATCTGTTATACTAAATACGCTTGTTGCTCCTCAGCTTAATCAAACTATTGCATTTTGAATTGGTTTTTGTCCTGCTGCCAAAACACTAGGCCGCAGGGTATCCCAAACCTGCACTTAGCAGCCTATCTGTTATACTAAATACGCTTGTTGATCCTCAGCTTAATCAAACTATTGCATTTTGAATTGGTTTTTGCCCTGCTGCCAAAGCACTAGGCCGCAGGGTATCCCAAACCTGCATGTAGCAGCCTATCTGTTATACTAAATGCGCTTGTTGATCCTCAGCTTAATCAAACTATTGCATTTTGAATTGGTTTTGTCCTGCTGCCAAAACACTAGGCCGCAGGGTGTCCCAAACCTGCACTTAGCAGCCTATCTGTTATACAAAATACGCTTGTTGCTCCTCAGCTTAATCAAACTATTGCATTTTGAATTGGTTTTTGTCCTGCTGCGAAAACACTAGGCCGCAGGGTATCCCAAACCTGCACTTAGCAGCCTATCTGTTATACTAAATAGGCTTGTTGATCCTCAGCTTAATCAAACTATTGCATTTTGAATTGGATTTTGTCCTGCTGCCAAAACACTAGGCCGCAGGGTATCCCAAACCTGCACTTAGCAGCCTATCTGTTATACTAAATACGCTTGTTGCTCCTCAGCTTAATCAAACTATTGCATTTTGAATTGGTTTTTGTCCTGCTGCCAAAACACTAGGCCGCAGGGTATCCCAAACCTGCACTTAGCAGCCTATCTGTTATACCAAATACGCTTGTTGATCCTCAGCTTAATCAAACTATTGCATTTTGAATTGGTTTTGTCCTGCTGCCAAAACACTAGGCCACAGGGTATCCCAAACCTGCACGTAGCAGCCTATCTGTTATACCAAATACGCTTGTTGATCCTCAGCTTAATCAAACTTTTGCATTTTGAATTGGTTTTTGTCCTGCTGCCAAAACACTAGGCTGCAGGGTATCCCAAACCTGCACTTAGCAGCCTATCTGTTATACCAAATATGCTTGTTGATCCTCAGCTTAATCAAACTATTGCATTTTGAATTGGTTTTGTCCTGCTGCCAAAACACTAGGCCGCAGGGTATCCCAAACCTGCACGTAGCAGCCTATCTGTTATACAAAATACGCTTGTTGCTCCTCAGCTTAATCAAACTATTGCATTTTGAATTGGTTTTTGTCCTGCTGCCAAAACACTAGGCTGCAGGGTATCCCAAACCTGCACTTAGCAGCCTATGTGTTATACTAAATCCGCTTGTTGATCCTCAGCTTAATCAAACTATTGCATTTTGAATTGGTTTTTGTCCTGCTGCCAACTCCAGTGTCTCTCTGTTGCTTGCAACTCCAGGGTGTGATTCATCCAACTTTTTGGCTCCTGCAGCCAACCCCAGTGTCTCTTTCAAGCTATGTTTGGGCTCCTGCTGCTGCTGCTTGCAATCCCAGGGTGTCATTCATCCAATTTTTGGGCTCCTGAAGCCAACTCCAGTGTCTCTTTAAAGTAATGTTTGGGCTCCTGCTGCTGCTGCTTGCGACTCCAGGGTGTGATTCATCCAATTTTTGGGCTCCTGCTGCAACTCCAGTGTCTCTTTAAAGCAATGTTTGGGCTGCTGCTGCTGCTGCTTGTGACTCCAGGGTGTCATTCATCCAATTTCTGGGCTCCTGCTGCCAACTCCAGTGTCTGTTTCAAGCTATGCTTGGGCTCCTGTTGCTGCTGCTGCTGTTTGCAACTCCAGGGTGTGATTCAGCCAATTTTTGGGCTCCAGCTGCCAACTCCAGGGTCTCTTTCAAGCTATGTTTGGGCTGCTGCTTGCAACTCCAGGGTGTCATTCAGCCAATTTTTGGGCTCCTGCTGCCAACTCCAGTGTCTCTTTCAAGCTATGTTTGGGCTGCTGCTGCTGCTTGCAACTCCAGGGTGTGATTCAGCCAATTTTTGGGCTTCTGCTGCCAACTCCAGTGTCTCTTTCAAGCTATGTTTGGGCTGCTGCTGCTGCTTGCAACTCCAGGGTGTGATTCAGCCAATTTTTGGGCTCCTGAAGCCAACTCCAGTGTCTCTTTAAAGTAATGTTTGGGCTGCTGCTGCTGCTTGCAACTCCAGTGTGTGATTCATCCAATTTTTGGGCTCCTGCTGCCAACTCCAGTGTCTCTTTGAAGCAATGTTTGGGCTCCTGCTGCTGCTTGCAACTCCAGGGCGTGATTCAGCCAATTTTTGGGCTCCTGCTGCCAACTCCAGTGTCTGTTTCAAGCTATGTTTGGGCTCCTGCTGCTACTGCTTGCGACTCCAGGGTGTCATTCAGCCAAATTTTGGGCTCCTGCTGCCAACTCCAGTATCTCTTTCAAGCTATGCTTGGGCTGCTGCTACTGCTTGCAACTCCAGGGTGTGATTCAGCCAATTTTTGGGCTCCTGCTGCCAACTCCAGTGTCTCTTTCAACCAATGTTTGGGCGGCTGCTGCTGCTTGCAACTCCAGGGTGTGATTCAGCTAATTTTTGGGCTCCTGCTGCTGCCAGCTCCAGGGTGTGTTTTTCAGGCACTATAGGGGCCCCTCATAGTGATGCCACCTCAACTCTCTGCAATTGCGCCACTTTGCGATTCTATTAGCGATGCCTCCGATCTGCATGTGATAATTCTTTACAGTATTATTTCACTAACCCAGCACGCATCCTATGCGTGTTACAGCAAGGCAGAATGGTTTACAACCCTATTGAGGCTCTAGGTTTTTAATAGCGATTCGTCGTGAATAAATTCGGGTCGAAACGATTTTTGTTGGAAAATTCAGGGAATCAGTCGAATCGAATTTTTCAAAAGTTCGCTCATCTCTACCAGTGTGCGCACAAGCGATCCATGCAGCCAGTGGGCGTGGCCTGTGCCCGTGTCCCGACTGCATGGACCGGGTGTGTGCGCATGCTGGCCTGTGAAAAATCGTCAGTGCTAGCAGCGGACGGAGCGGGGACATGGGCTGGGTTCAGTTACCCTGCCCTCTCCCCGCCCACTGCTCCTTCATCAGTCTAGTCCCGGAACTCCAGCTGATGAAAGAGTGGTGGCAGCGCAAGGTTAATGTAAGTATATCTTCTTTTTTTTGGGGGGGCTTTTTTTGTTTTTTATTCTACATTCGCCCAATAAGACGCACTGAAATTTTGCCCCCACTTTTGGGGAAGAATTTGTGCGTCTTATAGGGCAAAACATTATGTACTTTTCCTACGATAGGACTTTAAAGCGGTGGCTGGCACAAGGTTTATGTGGGCCCTTGGGCAATAAAATTCTCAGTGGGCACCTTTGCGGTATGTCATGACAAAATTAGGGTATTTCGCAATGAGCCATGAAAAAAAACATTTCACCAACTCAAGTGGCCTCCCCAAGTCAAAATAGGCCCTGGCATCTGCCCAGATTTGCCAGATGCTGATGCTGGCCCTGATTTCAACACTTTAGCCCTCTGAAAAAATATGTTTCCATTTTTTGGGTGGAGGTTGCAGAGCGATGAGCCAGAAATCTTGAAAAATGTATTTGCAAAAGCTAAAATATAAAAATATCTTCACATCGGGAGGGGGCATGGGGGCTCTGGGAACCAACACTTGTATTAAAGAGATGGATTTTATAAGATCATTTATTTTATTACATAAGTGGCCCCTAGCTGAAACAGCAAATGAAAAGTAAAAAGTACATTTTATAATTAAACTATGAGAGAGAGTTGGAAGGAGGCTTTTAAATACAGGATTTTCATTTTGGCCTATAGTTTTTCTCTACTTTCTCTCCTTTTCTATGTTATCTTTGTTTTTAATACTTGTAAAACCATTGTTGTTGCTTCAGCACTCATGTTGTAAGTTTTCATGTCCAGGCTAGGTGTAAAATGCAAGCAAACATATCTTACCTCCACTGATTCTTCCAGTCTGCCACTATGAAAAGAGTTTTGTAGCTGTATTATATTGTGTTGTAAAGCTATGGCTGCATGTTACATTTTAGTTTATGAAGCAAGCGGTTCCTGTCCCTTTTTCTTTCTGCTTTTCTTTCATTTTCTGCTCAGCATACAGGAATCAAAAGTAAAATAACACACTCCTCATGTCCATGTAGCCTATTTCTTGAACTCTTTCAGACAGTTAACACGTGCATATGAAATCACCCTGCTCCTCTGCTCTGCACCCTGAGTGCTATGTCTTATATGAGCATTTACAGCCTTCCCAATGGATTTATTGTGACCATTTAGTTCTTGATTTATACAGCTAATGAGGTTATCTCCTTAACGAGCCGTAACGAAAAACTATTTTCCATGAGATAGCGCCCAGGTTGCTGATCCGCCAAACACTCACACCACCTTGAAGCTAATCCTGTCATCATTTTCTTTAGTTGAGTAAACTTTTCACCCCCGACTTTCTAACCTCTGCTATCTGTGAATTTATGGTTTCCAAGATAAGTCTGACACAGACTACTAAAAATTCAACCTGTTATTGCGCACAGTTTGTGTTGAAAGGCTTTTTCTTAAAAAGATCTTTACATAACTATTTTTTCATGGTGGACCCTTTTTGGAACCTCTTTGTGCCACTTGGCGGCAGCAGTAGAGGTTGCTTCTTGGCAATTCTAGCAGCGTTCGGGGGGGGGGGGGGGGGGTTTGGGGAGAGGACAGTTGTGTCTCTGTTTTTAGTTCCTAACTCTAAGGTGGTGGGTTGGTATTTAGAACCCCTTCTGGAGTACTGGTGCAGCTGTTGAGGGGGGTTGAGAGTTCCACTGTTTACTCCTGGGGTGTCTCCCAGGGGGTAAGGGTGGGCTCTGTGGTACCTTACTCCACACACCTTTGTTATGAATAACTATGTTGTTATATTAACAGGTAATTTTAATCATTCAAAAAGTACAATAAAGATATTTACAGTGCAGCATTATCTATACATACATTTCACACATATTATACCTATATACAAAAAATCTATGGTGCTAAAATTTCTCCCTTTGGGTCCTCTTTATTACTTAATATGTTTTTCTGTTGATACAGTTTTTGCCATTTGGCTGCTTGGAAGTGTAAGGTTTCCCTTAGTGTAAGGGTCCTCTTTATTACTTGATTTTTGTGTGTCAGTGTGTGGGAGCGCTCCTCATCTGGCACCCTCCCTCGGGAGGGTGTTGCACAGCTGGAGTGGTCTCTGATGTGCCTGTGCTCGGGTCTGTGCCTGCGTTGTTTCCTTGCTTCGGTGGCGTTGCTGCGCACTTCGGGCCGGTGTTGGAGGCGTGTGCTGGGAGCCGTATGTTTAGGCTTTATTAAGTAATAAATAGGACCCAAAGGGAGACCCTACACCTTCAAGCAGCTATATGCTAAAAACTGTATCAGCAGAAAAAAATATGTCAAGGTCGGCACACTGATGAAGCCGTCAGGCGAAACGCGTCTGTGACAGATCCAAAAATCGCACTTGCTACAAACCTGAGCGGGTTAAACTTGCTACAAACAACCCAAAACTTGCTACAGACCGAAGGGTCCACATTCTCGACAGAATCAAATTTCACTTGCTACAAACCGAAAAGGGCAAATCTTGCTACAAACAACAACCCAAAACTTGCTACAGACTTAAGGATCCACTTAAGGATCCAGGGTAATCCCCCACAGGGGCAACTCCCGAAGGACGTTTCTTTTAAGAATGACGTGTTAAGAAATTTTTGCACCATTGATTTTTTGTATATAGGTATAATATGTGTGAAATGTAAGGGAAAAGGGGAAAGGATAAAATCCGCACTGGCCTAATGAAAAAAATGTGTAAAATGTATGTATAGATAATGCTGCACTGCAAATATCTTTATTGTACTTTTTGAATTATTAAAATTACCTGTTAATATAACAACATAGTTATTCATAACAAAGGTGTGTGGAGTAAGGTACCACAGAGCCCACCCTTACCCCCTGGGAGACACCCCGGGAGTAAACAGTGGAACTCTCAACCCCCCTCAATTCTAGCAGCGTCTCCAAGGGTTCGGTCACCTTCCTCCTTGGCAGGGAGAAGCTACCAGGGAAAAGGCTGGAAAAGACATCACCTTCTGGGAAATAGTCCTCCTGGCAGGGGAGTCGGCGGGGAATGTTCACCTCACCACGGCTAAGTCCACAGACAATACTTCCCTCTCAAATCTACCCAGGTTCTATAGCAGGGCAAAGAAGCAATGACACTGTTTCCTCCCTGACAAGTGAACAAGTCTCTAGCTTCCTAGAATCAACTTTTTTGTCTCGCACCTCTCTTCTTTTCCCTTATCTCTCTCACCCTTTTTATACATAGGCCTCACCTGGCATCTGTACCTACCTGAGTGTGACTTCAACTACACTCTCTTCAAATCCCTGAAATAGTATCTTCTTGGGATGGAGCCGAATAGTGAAACCAATAGGGATCCACTGGAACCTATTGGCTGAGGGAAGCTGAGTTCTCTGAAAAAACCCTCCTACTTAGGAGAGATTTCTCTCCATGGCAAATTCTAGGAGCCTTTCCTACTCGACAACCTACTAGGGGCAGCACTACCTGTAGGGTTCCAGGACAGTGCCTCTGTCAGCCCTGACTTTCTCCTTCTTAACCTCACATACCCCAGTTATAATAACAAAGTTCTCATTCACACTCACCTGTGTCAGAGAGGGGTTTCCTTGTTCCCTTACGCCACACATGATTAGGCAATGCACTAACATTTTAGTAGTGTCAGATTTAAGAAGGGGACAGATGTCTGTGATGTTTTTGAGTTGAGTTAGCTAGTTACAGAATGTGAGGTGTGCATGCAAGAGGAATATCATCTGTATAGAAGTGGTGTGTCACGGCCACTGCCACCTCCTTACCTGGCCTTTGGTCTCCCCTGCCGACTCCTCTCGGCGGGATACACGTCTGCTGCAGCCGGCGGCGGGTCGGCGTCGCTCCTGCCCGCCCGCCGCTCGGCTGTCACGAGCAGCTTCTCAGGCGGCTTCCGGCTCGGCGGCGTCGGGAGCGGTCGCGCCGCTCTCTGTGCGGCGCGCTCCCGGCGCGTGTCCACGCACGCGCGCGCACGCGCGTCTCAGGTCCTCCTATGCTCTCCGGCGGCGCTGCGCACAGCGCGCCCGCCGGAGGTGATTTAATTGGGCCAATGAGCCCTAGTGATTAAAGGGCATGTGCCCAAATACTGTCCGCCTCCCCACAGTGAATTGGGCCAATGAGCCCTTGCTATTAAAGGGCATGTGCTCTATAACACACTCCGCCTCCCTATTCAAACTGGGCAATCAGCCCAGAGATCCCAGTTGCTCCTATCACTACACTCCTCCCCGCAGCCAATCCAGTCAGTCCCCATCCTATATAAGTGTTCACCCTGCAGTCAGTCGTTGCCCGTTATAGCGTGCTACTGGGTGTGATTTGGATTGCTCTTCTCCTTGTGATTTCGCCTTGTTTTGACCATCCCTGATTGCCGCCTGGACCGACCTCGCTTGCCCTTTGACTACGATTCTGCCTGCTCCTTTGTACCGCGAACTTCTGACCTCCCGTTGTGACCCTTGGCTTGCCCCTGACCATTCTTCCGTCTAACCCTTCTGTACCGTGCCTCCTCGGATTGACCACCCGTGTATGACCCCTGTCCGTTTATCGCTACTCAGTCTAGTCCCTGGATTCATCTGCCTTCCCCTGCATAAATCAGCATCCTTTGTGCTAATAAGACCTGGGGGCAACCGTGTCCGGTGAGGCGTGTCTAGCGTCCCGGCAAACGGGGGCTTACTATAGGTGAAGAAAGCAGCGGAGATTGGGGGTTGCTGGTTTATTGGAAGGTGGGTGTCTCCGGGACCTGACATTATAACGGGCCCCATAAGAAGAAATACCTTCTAGATGGAAGAACTGATACAACAGGTTCAAGCCATGGCCACTGCCATCAACCAGCTGGCCCAACGAGTGGCCACTCAAGAGAGTCGTCAGATGCCTGCGCCAGCGGATCCTAGTCCGGCCATCGAGCCCAAGATTCCTCTCCCGGAAAAATTTGTGGGGGATCGGGCGAAGTTTTCTAACTTCAAAAATTCTTGTCAGCTCTACTTCCGCCTTCGACCCCACGCGTCTGGATCCGAAGCGCAACGTGTTGGCCTGGTCATTTCACTCCTCCAGGGCGACCCACAGACCTGGGCGTTTGGTTTAGCTCCGACCGATGAAGCCTTGCAGTCAGTCTCTTCTTTTTTTTCGGCCATGGAACTACTCTATGCTGACCCAGATCGGGCTGCGACAGCGGATTCCAAATTACGGAACCTGAGACAGGCTAAACGTTCTGCTGAAGAATATTGCGCAGAATTTCGGCGATGGGCTATAGATTCGAAGTGGAATGATCCGGCTTTATGTAGCCAATTTAGGATTGGACTCTCTGACAACATCAAGGACACTTTGGTGAATTATCCTTTGCCAAAAAGCCTAGACGAATATATGCAGCTGGCTATCAGGGTGGATCGACGTCTCCGCGAGAGACGCCAGGAAAGAGGCAAGGACCAACCTTGGGGATCCTCACGTCAAGAGCCAAGTTTCAAGGGGGCAGCCGCTTCCTCTCCTTCCTTATCACCAGAGGAACCAATGCAGCTTGGTGTTACCCATCTCTCTCAGGCGGAGAAAGTTCGGCGCAGATCCCAAGGCCTCTGCCTCTATTGTGGTAATCCGGGTCATTTTGCCAAGACCTGCCCGAACAAGGCTCCGGTGGCGGGAAACTTCAACGCCTAGATCCTGCAGAGGGACTTCTTCTAGGCGGTCAGGTATCGTTCCCTCCTGATAATCGGGTACTCCTACCTGTTACACTCTCTTGGGGTCCTTCCCGGACTATTGCCTCCGCCTTCATTGATAGTGGAGCGGCTGGCAATTTCCTAGATAGATCCCTAGCCATCACTCTTGGGATTCCGTTTATTCCATTAGAAAATCCCCTTCGGGTCCTGGCGGTTAACAATAAGCCCATTGAGGGGGGGTTGGTCTCCTACAAGACCCCTTGGGTAAAATTAGTCGTGGGATCTGCCCACTCGGAAGACATAGAATTTCTGGTTATTGAAAGTCCCGTATCCCCTATTGTTTTAGGATTCCCCTGGTTAAAGCTCCATAACCCAGTGATAGATTGGAGGTCTGGGGATCTGGTGAAATGGAGTCCATCATGCCAAAATCATTGTTTCTCCATATCCCTTAGAACCACACCTATTGTCCTTGATGGGTTACCTCTGGTCTATGCAGATTGGGCAGACGTATTTTCGGAAAAATCCGCCGACATTCTTCCACCCCATAGGGCCTACGACTGTCCTATTGAGTTACTCCCAGGTACTATGCCCCCTAGGGGGAAACTATATAATCTCACCAGATCTGAAGAGCGGGCTATGAAAGATTACATCACCGAAAACCTCCAGAAAGGTTTTATCCGTCCTTCCACCTCCCCTGCCGGTGCTGGATTCTTCTTCGTCGAGAAGAAGGACGGCGGCTTACGCCCCTGTATAGACTATCGAGGGTTAAATAAGATTACTGTAAAGAATAGGTATCCCCTACCATTGATCAATGACCTTTTTAATCAGGTCTCTGGGGCCCAGGTCTTCTCCAAGTTAGACCTTCGAGGGGCATACAATCTTATTCGCATACGGCAGGGGGATGAATGGAAGACGGCCTTCAATGTAAAAGATGGGCATTATGAATACTTAGTGATGCCATTCGGGTTATGTAATGCTCCTGCAGTGTTGCAAGATTTTGTCAATGACATATTTCGTGATTTTTTGGGTCAGTTTCTCGTGGTCTATTTGGATGACATACTGATTTTTTCCCGCTCCCTGATGGAGCACTGTCAACATGTCAAAGCGGTGTTGCAGAGATTGCGGGAAAATCGTCTGTATGCTAACATTTCCAAATGTGTTTTCGAAGTGTCTGAAATCCCGTTCCTAGGATTTATAATCTCCAAGCGGGGGTTGGTGATGGATCCTTCCAAGGTTTCTGCTATTCTTGAGTGGGAACAACCTAGAACCCTAAAGGCGCTTCAGAGATTTTTAGGATTCGCGAATTTTTATAGGCAATTCATAAAGGGTTTCTCGTCCATAGTGAGTCCTTTAACAGATCTCACTCGTAAGGGCGCTTTTGTTGAGGAGTGGCCTCCCTCAGCTAAAAACGCCTTTCATGTGTTAAAACAGACTTTCACCTCCGCTCCCATTTTGATACATCCCGACACCCGGCTTCCATTTCTATTGGAGGTTGACGCCTCGGAACTAGGAGTAGGAGCTGTTCTTTCTCAGTATGCAGGCAATCCTGAGAAACTACATCCTTGTGCATTCTTCTCTCGGAAATTTTCACCCGCTGAACGCAATTACGATGTTGGGAATAGGGAACTATTGGGTATTAAACTGGCCTTTGAAGAATGGCGTCACTGGCTAGAAGGTTCCCTGCACCCTATCACTGTATATACTGATCACAAGAATCTAGAGTACTTAGAGTCCGCCAAGAGACTCAACTCCCGTCAGGCGCGCTGGGCACTCTTCTTTTCTCGATTCAATTTTGTTATCACCTATAAGCCGGGGAAGAAGAATGCCAAAGCAGATGCCCTATCCCGTAATTTCGGGGATAGTAAGGATCAGAGCGGTCCTCCAGAGTCGATTTTGACTTTAGGTTGTGTTGTGGCTACTGTTCTCCCTGACTTGTCTAGCTCGTTAATGCCATTTCAGATTGATACTCCTCCTGGTAAACCCTCTGATTGTTTATTTGTTCCACCTCATTTGCGCCTGGCCGTTTTACAGGAACTACATGATGCCAAGTCTGCCGGTCACTTAGGCGTTCGGAAGACCTTGGCTATCGCCAGACGTCATGTCTGGTGGCCCACCATCCGACGCGATACTTCCGCCTTTGTCGAAGCATGTCCGGTATGTGCTCGGAGTAAGGCTACTCATGGGTCTCCTGCAGGATTATTAGTTCCTTTAGAAATTCCTACTGAACCATGGTCGCACATATCCATGGATTTTATTGTTGATCTCCCTCCGTCACAAGGGAATTCTGTAATTTGGGTGGTGGTGGACCGCTTCAGTAAAATGGCACACTTTATTCCATTGATAAGACTTCCGTCGGCACCGGATTTAGTACAGTTATTCATAAAACATGTTTTTCGCCTCCATGGTCTACCGCAGAATATTGTTTCAGATCGAGGAGTTCAGTTTGTATCCCGTTTTTGGAAAGCTTTCTGCAATCGTTTAGGTATTAAAGTGTCGCTCTCTACCGCCTATCACCCTCAGTCTAACGGACAGACTGAACGGGTAAATCAATGTTTAGAACAATATCTACGCTGTTTCGTCTCCGATCGCCAGGAACAATGGGCGGAATTCATCGAATTTGCAGAATTCGCCTTTAACAATGCGCCGAGCGAATCTACTAGGTTTTCGCCTTTCTTTTGTAATTACGGTAGACATCCCAAGGCATCATCTTTTCCTGGTCCTTCCTCCAACTTGCCGGCCTTGGAGGAATGGCTACGAGAAAGGACTAAAGTGTGGTCTGAAATACAGACTAACTTAAAGAAAGCCTCTAGAACTTATAAAATTTTTGCGGACCGACATAGGTCGCTAGAACCACCATTTCAGGTGGGTGATTTGGTCTGGGTCTCTACTAGAAATATTGCCCTTCGGCAACCCTCGTCTAAGCTAGGGCCTAAATTTATCGGTCCGTTTCCTATTATTGATAAACTAAGCGACGTTACCTTTAAGGTCAAGTTACCTTCATCCATGAGAATTCCGTCGTCCTTTCATGTTTCTTTGTTAAAATCTGCCAAAAATATTCAGGTGTCGTCTCCTCCCCCGATCATAGTGGAAGATGAGCCTGAATATGAAATTAATAGAATACTCGACGCTCGGGTGCTTCAAAACTCTTTACAGTATTTAATAGATTGGAAGGGTTTTGGCCCTGAGGAAAGATGTTGGGTACCGGCCAAGGATGTCCATGCCAAAACCCTTATTAATAGGTTTCACCGGGAGAATCCGGATAAGCCTGGTAAGGGTCCAGAGGCCCCTCGTGAAGGGGGGGGTAGTGTCACGGCCACTGCCACCTCCTTACCTGGCCTTCGCTCCCCCGCCGACTCCTCTCGGCGGGATACACGTCTGCTGCAGCCGGCGGCGGGTCGGCGTCGCTCCTGCCCGCCCGCCGCTCGGCTGTCACGAGCAGCTTCTCAGGCGGCTTCCGGCTCGGCGGCGTCGGGAGCGGTCGCGCCGCTCTCTGTGCGGCGCGCTCCCGGCGCGTGTCCACGCGCGCGCACGCGCGTCTCAGGTCCTCCTATGCTCTCCGGCGGCGCTGCGCACAGCGCGCCCGCCGGAGGTGATTTAATTGGGCCAATGAGCCCTAGTGATTAAAGGGCATGTGCCCAAATACTGTCCGCCTCCCCACAGTGAATTGGGCCAATGAGCCCTTGCTATTAAAGGGCATGTGCTCTATAACACACTCCGCCTCCCTATTCAAACTGGGCAATCAGCCCAGAGATCCCAGTTGCTCCTATCACTACACTCCTCCCCGCAGCCAATCCAGTCAGTCCCCATCCTATATAAGTGTTCACCCTGCAGTCAGTCGTTGCCCGTTATAGCGTGCTACTGGGTGTGATTTGGATTGCTCTTCTCCTTGTGATTTCGCCTTGTTTTGACCATCCCTGATTGCCGCCTGGACCGACCTCGCTTGCCCTTTGACTACGATTCTGCCTGCTCCTTTGTACCGCGAACTTCTGACCTCCCGTTGTGACCCTTGGCTTGCCCCTGACCATTCTTCCGTCTAACCCTTCTGTACCGTGCCTCCTCGGATTGACCACCCGTGTATGACCCCTGTCCGTTTATCGCTACTCAGTCTAGTCCCTGGATTCATCTGCCTTCCCCTGCATAAATCAGCATCCTTTGTGCTAATAAGACCTGGGGGCAACCGTGTCCGGTGAGGCGTGTCTAGCGTCCCGGCAAACGGGGGCTTACTATAGGTGAAGAAAGCAGCGGAGATTGGGGGTTGCTGGTTTATTGGAAGGTGGGTGTCTCCGGGACCTGACATGGTGTTGGAAGCCAAATAAGTTGTCTGAGACCATAGGTGTAGACTGAGAAGAGTAGGGGTCCTAGAATGCCACCAGACAGGGCAAGTAGACCAATCCATGGGATGCACTAAATGTCCATTGTAAGAGGAGCGCTATAATAATGCAAGAGCTTAAATCCCTAGGGAAGATGTTGCTGCACTTCTACTAAGTGGTCCTCCAGAAAGTTATGACACACTTGTCACTGCACTAGATGCCCGGCCAGATGATGAGCTCACACTAGAGATAATTAAAGGCAAACTTGCTATTGAGTGCAAGAGAAAAGCAGAGCCTCTAAGCGAAAGTAATAATCCAGTAATAATCCAGATCAAAGGCAGCAATACAGATACAGCATTTCTCTAAAAATAAGAACTATCTTAAGAGAATGAAATTATCAACAGGGTTGAATGCAGAGCATTGGTCAAAAAGGATGAGGCTGGACTGACCTTTAGATTTGACTTTGGTGAGGACAGTTTTGGTAGTGGTGGTTAAAGTGGGGTGCATATTGGAGAGAATTGTGCTTGCATTACCCACATGATACAAGCTTCTTTTGTAGAGTTGTCACAGATGCCCGCTTGCCCAGTGTTCAATCTTTGGGTGCTTGTGGCTAACGGTGGCACTGCCATACATCCACAAACAGAAAACCAGCACTGAATAATTATCATTATAGTCACAAAGGTTCCAGCAAAAAAAAAAACACCCAACCTTTCAGGGTGCTAATCACCCCTTCATCAGGAATCAACCATCAAGCAGAATGACATATGTATAAAAGGCAGTCTCCAAAATTCCTATCTGACATCATAATGGGATCATTGAGTCAAGCAAAATAGATATCAACAGTAATTAAATACATCAAAATAATACCGAACCAAATTGTACATATTCCAAAACCTCTAAGTAGCCACCTGCGACATGTGGCACTAAAAAGCCCCACACAATCGGCTGCACTAAGGGTATTCATTTTTTTTTTCTTTTTATTAAATGAAAATAGAATACCAACAAACACAGAATAAAAACAAGGGATTAACCCCCACACTATATCAGTGCCCTTATAACCATGGATTATATCAATATTGCCACACATCCATAACAGAAACAAATACACACTAAAAATACCTTAGCCGATAATAATCTCAAAAATGTATACAAAAAACCTTAAAGTGACTAAAAAAATGCAAGTGCTTACTACAAATAATAAAACAAGAAAAAGTATTTTTTAAAAAGTGGATGCAAACCAGATAAAGAAGAGAAAATTGGAGATGTGTCAGGATAGCAACAAAACTTAGTAAAACAAGTGGGGGGGGGGACTCCCAAAACTCCACGCGCTCCATGGGGTGACCACTTTTTCACCCCACGGAGCATGTGGAGGGGAGTTTTGTAAAGATTTCCCTTGTTCTGACTGTTCCAGAGGTTCCAGATCTCCCATTTAGATAGACTATTCTACAATGTAAGGTACCCGTCTAAACCAGGCACCTTTTCATCCTTCATTTGCATGTTCAATTTCTAGTGTTGAAAATGGTTGGTCTAGATCAGGGGTACTCAACTGCTTTCAGTGGAGGTCCACTTACCAGGGTCTGCCGTGGAATGAAGGTCCGACCTGCACACCGACAGTAAAGAACCCTGGTCCCCTAGCAATAAGGCCAATTTGGTGTGAGGGAGTCGGGGGGGGGGGGTTAAGTAAGAGTGCATGTCACGGGCTGGGAGAAGGGTTAGGGGAGGTGCAGATCAGCTGCTTGGGGGGATAGGTGAGGGTCAGTGGATG
The DNA here is from genome assembly GCA_027917425.1 of Gastrophryne carolinensis. Classification (NCBI taxonomy): domain Eukaryota; kingdom Metazoa; phylum Chordata; class Amphibia; order Anura; family Microhylidae; genus Gastrophryne; species Gastrophryne carolinensis. The sequence continues at coordinate 42,149,751 of CM051238.1, forward strand.
GGTAGAAGGGTTAGGTGAGGGGTGCAAGTCAGCAGCTGGGGAGAAAGTTAGGTGAAGGGTACAGGTCCAGGAGCTGGGGTGAGGGTTAGGTCAAGGGTACAGGTCCAGGAGCTGGGGTAAGGGTTAGGTGAAGGGTACAGGTCCAGCAGCTGGGGTGAGGGTTAGGTGTCTGGCAATAATGAATTGCAAGTCAACAGGTCCACACACTGGCTGCTCTCATGCTCCATCATCTATCTGCAGCCTGTGTGCAGCAAAGCATGAGGGTGCATGTCAGTGGCTGGGAGCAGGATAAGGTGAGGGGTGCAGGTCAGTGACTGGGATGGGGATTAGGTGAGGGGTGCAGGTCAATGGTATTGGAGGTGATTAGGTGAGGGGTGCAGGTCAGTGGCTGTGAGGGGGATTAGGTAAGGGGTGCAGGTCAGTGGCTGGGAAGGAGAGGGTAGGTGGGGTGCAGGTCAGTGGCTAGGAAGGAGGGGGTAGGTGGGGGTGCAGGTCAGTGGCTGGGAAGGAGGGGTAGGTGGGGGTGCAGGTCAGTGGCTGGGAAGGAGGGGGTAGGTGGGGTGCAGGTCAGTGGCTGGGAAGGAGGGGGTAGGTGAGGGGGCAGATCAGTGGCTGGGAAGGAGGGGGTAGGTGGGGGTGCAGGTCAGTGGCTGGGAAGGAGGGGGTAGGTGGGGTGCAGGTCAGTGGCTGGGAAGGAGGGGGTAGGTGGGGTTGCAGGTCAGTAGCTGGCTGACGCAGTATGCCTCTCAGCCGGGGTTGCAGCTGTGGCCTGCACACCTGCCATGGGATCAATTGGGGATCCCTGGGGATGCACACAGTCTCAGAGACAGGCCTAGGTCCTGATTTGGGATGCCCCAGGGATGAGGAATTATGCCTTCCTGGGAGGCTGACTTTTCTCTTGAAGGTGGAGCAAAAGTTTTAAAAGACTCTTAGTCTGCTTAGTTATGCCTCCTTACTTTGGCCCTGTGGGAAATAAACAGGCAGACCATGAGTCTTATGAGACTTTAGATCCACTTTAAAGGTGAAGCACTTGGGGGGGGGCTAGGAGGGGGCTTTAGCATTAAATAAATGACCCTATCAGAATGACTGTATCCCTAACTTACACTTTGTGCGATCCTGTCGTCCAGCATTGCTCCTCCTTGACGCTGCCTGATGCTAATGATGAATCAATGATGTCAGCACACTGGCTGCTTCCGTGCTCCACCGCCTGTCTGCAGCCTGTGTGCAGCAAAGCATGACAGGCTTTGCTCCCGCGCCTCCCGTCTCCTCTCCGCTCTGCTCTGCTCTGTTCTATCCTCTCCAGCCATCCTCCCCTCTACGGCGCTGCCAGTGCACGATGATCTTGCCGATAGTGAGCGGCCAGTCGGTCGAGGTAGCAGGGAGACAGGTGGCAGGAACTAAAAATATATTTGTGTGTCCTGTGGGGGGCACTAAAAGACAGTGCACAGCTAAGTGAGAGCTCTGCTGGAAGCGCGGCTGGATAGGACAAGAAATATCATTTTAGCGCGGCAGTTACGTTCTGTGAAACGGCTCCAGGGACACTACACCAGTCCTGGGCAGCGGTCCGGACAAATGGCGTCTGCGGTCCGGATTCGGACCGCGGTCTGCCAGTTGAGTACCCGTGGTCTAGATCATTTATTTGGGACTCTGTTAGGGAGTTCAGAGGGGCATTCGCAAGTGTCTTCATATTGACACATGTTCTTGCAGGGATTTTATAGATTTGCTTATAGAATTGAAAAAAAATTATCCTTAATTTCCTCAACATTTGAGCAAATGTCACCCTTTTCAGTTTTAATTTTCTCAATGAAATTGGTGGATCTTCTCTCTTTAATGAGATTTTCAAGATGTTTACCACATTTTCCTATATACCTCTTTCTTTTTGTTTGACATGTAGTGCTTGAACAACAGGGTTTATTACATTTTTTAGTTCTACTCTCACTTACTGTAAGTCTCGATAAATTACTTCTTCTTGGGTCTGTTTATGTCTTTGTTCTAACAGAGTAATACGTTCCATAGGCTCGATTCAGAAGCACATTCGTCTGGACTTCCGTAGCTGTCTGTGAAAGTTTTTGTGTGTCTTAGTCATTTTTTTTGTTTTTTTCGTTCATTTTCCATTCGTACGAACGTTCGGGCTCTTTCATATATGCGCTTTCGAAGAATGAAACTAAATCAGATCATTTGCATTAATTCCCATCAAAATCTGATATTTTGCGTTCGTTCAGATAACTTACGTGGTTGGGATGGGCTTGCGTCTGATTCAGAGAGCTGATTGCCGAGGGACCACCACCCTATTAAACCGTTTCATTTGCGACCCCCTTACGGGACCTTTGAGGCCTCGGATTGCTATTGTTGAACATGTTTTGCGGCTATGTGGAGGAGTCTGCGCACCTTTAGCTCCAAAGCATTGCATGTATCAGCATGGCCGAGGCCATAAATTGTATAGCAATGCATACCTGAATCAATACATTTCATGTATGCCTTATAGAAGCATTTTAATGCTGACCTTAATTTGTCCTTAGCATGTAAACCTTTATTTTCCCACACATCCATATAATTGCTATATTTTTTTTTGTGAATTATATTTGGATTGTTGAACTTAAATCTTAATTTGTTGTAGGGGTTATTGTTTTAGTTGGTTACCTTTGCTTTGTGTAATTATTTTATATTTGGTTGCAGGAACTGCAAGATGTGCCACTCGCACAACATACAAGCAGTGTTTGGTCCAGCTATGCGATTCCTCAGTGTTCTTGCAGGGCATCCAGGGTTGTCCCATGATGCTTATATATTGCAGAGCTCCGGCTTATTTTGTCAGTTTGAGTCAGGAGAATTTTCTGGTGGATTGCTCCTGGGTAAGTTTGCTCACATTCCATCAATCCATTTTCACTGTATGGCAATGAATATAGTTGATGACTCATGTCTTAACCTATAGCTGTTTTTAGCCCTTGATGACATATTAAACAATATTGTTGCTTAGAATGTGTATTTTATTTTAGTATTTTTAAATTCTTTCAGGGGATTCTGGATATCCGCTCCTGCCCTTGCTCCTGATGCCCGTTCTTTGCCTGCAGAATGCAGGCCAGGAGTTCTATAATCGGGTCCTATGCAAAACTGAGTGTCAGGGTCCTTCAGTTGGTGGGGGAGATGCAGGAGCTGCGTGACTCGTTGGGGACCAACGAGTGAAGAATAATGTTCTTTGGCCTGCCATTGCTATGTATGTAGTTTTTTATAGTTGTAAAAATTTTAAATTTTCTAAATATTTTAATATTTTAGATTTTATGAAGAAAAAAAAATGTTAAATTAAAAAAAAAAAACATTTTCAAAAAAAGGCCAAACAAAAATGGCATTTGGTATTAAAAAAAGAAAAAATTAATAAAAGTTTCAGTGTCATTACATTTACAAAATACATTAACACAAAACTAATGGGACCAGAAATATTTAGAGATGAATATTCACATAACCGAGAAAATGAGTTGGGTAAGTTTTAGGGGGCTAAAATGCAAGAAGAACATAACCGGGAAGTGGTTTGGGACAGTTTTAGGGGTGAAACATGGAAGATGTAGGAAAGCGCTAAGTGGTTTAGCTAAGCATTGTAGTAGAAGTGAGTGACCCAAATATGTAGGCGAGCACTTTAATGAGTTAAGTTTGTAGTGCGCAGGCGCAAGATCGTAAGGATTTACGTCCGGCCGATTTTTTTTTTAAAAAGGGAAACAGAATCTAACAGGAAACGTAAAGGATTCGTGGAAGGAGACGATGGAAAAAGGGCAAAAACGAAAGCCGACAATGTAACATGAGAAAATGAAACGGAAAAGCCACGCTGGAAAATGACACCCTCGTACTCGTACTCTGGCATATGAACGGACGGAAAATTTACAGAAGTATAGCAATGCATGCATAGAATCGCTCGCACATTTATACGAGAGTGGGAAAATTTAAAAAAAAAAAAAACAGATCGGAACAAAAACGAAAGTCTTTTTTTGTTTCTCTGAATCAAGTCTCATAACAGAATATATTTTCTTTTTTTATTTTTCTTCTGCATAATGTGTATGCAATCTTTAACGCCCCAGATGTAACTTTTATGACACTCCCATATAGTATTAATAGAGATGGGGTATTGTTCAGTCTGAAATTCATCTATTGTGGTTCTTAACTTGTCTTGGCTCTTTTAAAAAATCTGTTTTTAGAATCCATCTTCCTTTAGGCATAATTTTCCTATTTCTCTACTCGAGAGCAAGTGTAATTGGAGCATGATCTACAATAGACATTACTCCTATTTCACATTTCTTTATATCTGATAAAGTTTGTTGCTGTACAAAAAAATAGTTTCCTGGACAGATTCCAAATATGCAAAGATCCTAGAGTATGGGCAATTCATCTATTAGGTCTGGTTGACTCGATTTCAGAATTAGCAATTATGTTAAGGTCTCCTCCACAAATCAGGGTGCCCTCCTTTAGTTCCTCTTTTTTTTTATTACTTTTTGGATATAACACCTCTGATGTTGATTAGGGGCATATGAATTCACAGGTACAGACCATGTCATTCAAACATTCCACCAGAATAATTGTTCTGGTCTCATTGTTCGAATATTTTGAGAAAAGTTCAAAATCACACCTCAAATTAATTAATATAAAGAGTCCTCTTGCCTTTTAAACATGTTAGAATAATGTGTTCCAAAGTCACTAAAAGGCATTTGAGGAGTTCTATCTGTTTAAAAATCTGTTTCTTGAATAAAGAGAATATTAACCCTATTGGATTAAAGTTCTTTAAGGAACCGATTTCTTTTATAAGGTGAGTTCGCTCCTCTGACACTATAGGAGCGGATCTCAACCCCACCTTTCCCTCCCAGCCTGCCCTCCTCTCCTAACCCCCTCTTTCCCGCTTCCCCCTATACCTTGCCCACCCTGGATTAGCCTTCTTTGGAAAAATGCATTTCTTCTTTTTTCCTGACCTTTCCATTTAAGGCCCCCCTAAATCCACAACAGCCCACTTGCCCCTAAAAAACAAAACAATACCTAGATACTCAAAATAGGGGTGCTCGTTTTTCCATATATGTAATTTTTTCTTTTTCTCATTTTTTCCTTTCCTTTCCTTTCCTTTTCTCTCCTTTTTCTTCTCTTCGCCTTCGTCCCTTTAACCCTCATAATTTATTCCCTATTGTTCACCCTTCTTATCTGTCACCAGACTATCTGGTATGTGACTAAAAAGTAAGCACCGCTAGTTTGAATAATACACTTGATTTAAATTGGAGACCATGATTGCACTTGGAGGTTAGGAGACAATAAATGTCCAATCTTCTTAGAAGCTTTCCATCCTCGTACTTCTATTGGCGTTAGACGTTATTAGAAAGTCCAAGACCGACTCCCCATCACGCAACAAGAAGATTATCTTGAAGAATTAGTGGTGCCATTCAGCGATGGTGGAAGTTATTCTGACACAGTACTCCTAAAGGAGGTTTAATAATGAGTCTCTTCTGAAGTGTATGAGGGGAATAATCCTGATAGATAGAGATGTCTATTGCATCCTTTTTAATTGTCCTCAGTAATCTTGCCATATAGAGAATTCCTTCTTTGACTGTATAATTTGGAAGATGGCATAATACATCTTGAACCATACCGTTTCTGGATAGTTTAGATCTCCCCTGCAGATGACACCTGTTGATATCAACCTCTTCCTCTGTGTTGAGTATAAACTTTATTTTAAAAGCATTGAAATCCGCTGAGAGAGATTTTTAATATATTTGTCCATCGTACCCAATAGCTTCATCTGCAGTCTCTTCTTGACCAGAAGGACTTGTAGTTTTCTCTGGGTCCATTAGCCTTTTGAACCATTTTTTCGTTTTTTGTTTGCCCTGCTCCACGTTCTCCAACAGATAGTACTGGAAATCAACTCCTGCACTTTGTGTATGTGTTCTATATGAGTCTGAATATCCCCCGGAGTGCAGAAGGAACAGCAGAATTTAATTATCTTGGGGGGAGTTGCCTGGGTAAATATCAGGTTTGGCGTCTCTGAATTAGAAAAGTCTTGGATTTCTACAGAGTGTGGTTTGCCTCTGGAGCTATTTCCTCTACAAAGTGTTGCAATTACCTGATTAAATGTAATGATGGAGGTTTGTTTCAAAGGCAACTTTTTCCCAGTTGAAGACATGAATAATATTTTGAAGATATTACTAATATCAATCACTTGAACTTAAAGGAGCACTATCGCGAAACCATATAAACACGTCAGCTAATGGGAGGAGGGGTCAGGTATACACCCAAACTGAGTGAGTAAAACTCACGCCAAGCTTGTGGTTTATCCTCTCATGGTAGGAATAAAATCCATGTGGTGACAGGTTTATTGCCTCTTTCTTCTATTAAAATAAAAAAGCAAGCCTGCCTGGATATTTCTTGATGCGGGGTGTATAAGTGTCTTCTCCTCCCCCCATCCAGTATATTTATATGGATTTTTATCATTGGGCCATTTTTCGCGATAGTGCTCTTTTGCCATTAAACGATTGCTCATCTGAACAAAATTGGGGGGAGGGGGGTGGGGGCACTCTCAGTAGATAAAAATGTAAATTAGTCTAGTTGCTTAGATATATAAGTCATGCAGAACAAATTAGCTGATTTTTTGTACCATTTTTGGCTAATTGCGGTTTGAGCAATAGTTTCCCCTATTGTGACCATTATTAATAAAGCTTCCTGTGAAGAGACCAATACATGATCTATTCCTTCCTGGTATGGCATTATCAACCACCCACAGGCTTAGGGCTCCTATGTCCCAAATTAACAACACTTTGTGACTGAATCAAGAGCGCAAACAGTGCACTTGAATGAACAGACCAAATCTCAAAAAGTTTTCCATCTTTCTTTCTGCAGTTATCTTGCCACTGGAGGCTTAAGGCTCCATTATCACAAGATGATAAGTGCTTTATAGGATATAAGGTGTTGGGCCCTGAGTTATCAGAAATAAGGGAGCACTTTCCTCAGTCACTATATGTATAAGTATCTGAAGTGCACTTCATAGCAATGGGCAACAGAACGGAGTATCAGGCATATATTACCTTCCTTAAAGCAGCTGTTTTAGTCCTTTAACCCTTCTAGTGCCAGCTACGTGAGTCTCAAATAGCGCCACCCCCGCTTCAGCCGCTGGCACAATAAACTGTAAAAAAAAAAAAGACATTTACTCACCTGCAGCCGCGATCCCTCCCGCGGGGTCTCCTCTTCACCGAGGGCCTCCGATCGCCCCCCGTGCTCTTCCATGGTGAGGAGAGGGCGAGAAATCGCCCTCTCCATCACTTCCTGGTTTGCGGCTGCTAACCCCTGAGGCCAGATGACGTCATCGGTGACCCGGCACCTGTCACCCAGCAGCCAGGACCCTAGAAGCTCAGTCGCTGTTGGAGATCGGGGGAGGAGGGCTGGTGAGTAGAAAAAAAAAATAATAAATGTCATTTTTTCTAATGTGTGTGTGTGTGGTTTATCTTTACTGTTAACCCCTTTTGAACTGGTAAGGGGTCCAGGAGACCCCTATACTAGTTCACAAGGCTGGGGGCTGGCAAGTCACCTGCAACTAGCGGGTAACTAGCACCCCAATTACCTGCCTCCCCAAAGCCCAGGGGGGGGGGGCAGAAGAGCCCGGGCCCAGACAGGGTATGTGGGCTTGTAGGCTGCAGGGTGGGGGGCCACAAAAGCTGGCCCCTGCACCCTGTTCCTACAAGCCCCGATAGCTGGTCCCGGGCTGGTTATGACGGGTAGGGGGGACCCTACATCATTTTTTTAGCCTAACCCTAACCCTTAAAATTCCCCCCAAATATGCCCCCCCCCTCCCCGGGAGGGGGGACCCTATGTCATTTTTTTTTAAATTAACCCCTTATGCTCTGTCGCCCAGCAGCTATAAAGGCTTCCAGCAGCAGCAGGAGAGCAGAAACCAGATTGATCAGCGTGGGACACAGTGCCCAGGGATGGATGGGAGGTAAGTATAAAAAAAAAAAATAATAAAATATTTTTTTTTCCATGTGTCTGTGTGTTTTTTTACACTTAACCCCTTGTGAATTGGTAAGGGATCCATGAGACCCCTATACCAGTTTACCAGTTCACAAGGCTGGGGGCTGACATGTCACCTGTGGCTAGCGGGTGACTTGCCATTAAGCCCCGGCACCCCCAATTACCTGCCTCCTTAAAGCCCAGGGTGGGCAGAAGAACCCGGCCCACAGAGCTTGTAGCCGGCAGGGCGGGGGGCCACCAAAACTGGCCCCTTCCTGTTCCTACATGCCCCCATAGCTGTTCCCGGGCTGGTTATGAAGGGTAAGGGGGACCCCACGTCATTTTTTGGGTGGATTTTTAAGGGTTTTTAACCCTTAAAATTCCAAAAAATGCCCCCCCCCCAGGAGGGGAGACCCTATGTAATTTTTTTTAATTAACCCCTTATGTTTATAGTGTGGATAGTAGTATTTTATTTGTAAATGTTATACAGTTCTCTTTTCAGTTTGGGGGGTCTCCTGGGCAAGAATGGGGGGGCTACCAATACATATGTTGTACCGTTGTAATCAGGAGAAATGGGGCTTTCACATGCAGTATGGTTTTCATTAATAAATCAAATGTTTTATTTAAAATAAAGGAGACAATTGTCTAAAACATACATTACGCAAAAATAGTAGTAGAAAAATTGCAAACAAGACATTTCATGTTAAAGCCTAAACTCTGCTGCAATATATATATATATATATATATTCCTGGAAATTCCGGCAAAAATCATGGTTAAACATGGCGCAAAATGGGGAAAAATGACCTGTCAACAGAGGGTGACAAAACTTCAAGTAGGCTGGCAATTAAAAGGGTTAATAGTACCTATGCATGTTGGGTATTGTTCTGCTCGAAGGACCTTGCGCTTTCAGATTTAGCTTATTTTTTCTTGTTTGCATATTGATGTTTTAGGAAAACATGTTTTTTATTCTGCTTTTTTATAATTTTTTTAGGGAAACCCTGTGCAACCTAAGAATTCTTCAAGGGATTACTACAGCAAGCTGGGTACGCTTAGAAAGCTTAAAATGTGTACTTTGCAGGGAATATATGGTTTGTGGGTGGTATTCTACATGTAAAGGGGTGTTTTGGTTGAAAAATTGCAAGGTGCGCACTTTGCAGAGCTGAAATTTTCAAGTAAAATTACCGTTACGCACATGCTTTACTATGGGGTGTTTGCCAACTCTTCCCTTGACAGTAGCTATGCATGTTGGGTACCCTTCTGTTCAGGGGATGTTGCTTTTTCAGATCTTACTTGTTCTTTTTCTTGTTTGCATATAGTTTTTTTAGGAAAAGGTGGCTTTGATTAATCTTTTTTATTCGTTTTTAGGGAAAATCTGTGCAACCAAAGAATTGATTGAGGAATTACTTCCACAAAACTACACCCACATAAACAACCCTGGTATGCCTAGAAAGCTTGAGGCATGTACTTCCGGAGAATATATAGTTTGTTGGGGGTATTTCAAATGTAAAAGGTTGTTCTTCTGGAAAATCTGCAAGGTGCGCATAGCTCATATCGCAGTTGTAGGTAAGTGAAAAAAACGCTGTTACGTCCAAAACCAGTTCTTCCATCCACAACAGGCTAGCTGCAGGTTTAATTTCTCAGGGTGCCCAGGTCCCACCGCAGCGGCAGCAAACCCCATTGACAGAGAAGCGCAGTTGTCTCTATACCCCAGGGACAGCGCTAGTGAGAGCGGGGAGGGGGGATCGGTTTTACTGACTATCCGGAGTAGTCATCGTGGTGTCACTGGCTTCACAAATACTTCACAGGTTCCCATCGGCGCATTCCTAGTGGTGGTTTCCGGGGAGGGAGCAGAAGGGCTGAAGCATAAGCGAAGGGCGACAAGCGCACAAATACACGAAACCTAGGGCAGGTGGGCTGGAGCAGTCACAAGTACGTCCTACGTCATCATCTCACATTGTGAAACGTTTGAAAGCTTTCTTAGTCTATTCCCACTAATAGAGGCCTAACCTTTGGTGTGCAGCAGCCTGTAACTGTCATCCTGAGCCCTCTTGAGCACAAGTTACCTTTAAGCAAAGAAGAAGTTACTAAGTGTTCATGGCTTTGATGCCATTTAGTTGCTTGATGCACAGCAGTTCTGCAGCTGGTGCCCTTCCGCTGGCGAGACAGGAACAGATGGCTTACTCCTTCCATTGAATCTTCCTTCAGTAGAGTTTACAACATAGATGACAGTGGCATAAGAAAACAAAATGTCAGGTAGAGTAGCAACTGCTGCTTTGTGGAGAAGGGCAGTGACACAGGCGAGCGTCATTGTAAGTGAGCAACGCGGAGTACAGCCGCTCTGCACTGTGCCGCCATCTGTTTTGTTATTCACAGGATGAAAAAGGCATCTTGTCAGGAAATAAGGCAATTTATAAGCATGACCTGAAGTATCAGCTTTTATATTCTCCAATGTAAATGACTAAAAAAAGAATGTGCAACTTTTTTGTAAAAGAACAAAAATGCTAAATTTTAATTGACTTCTGCGCCTGGTTCGAAGAGGTTGAATGTACATTAGTACCAAAAGAGGTCTACTTGGGTCTGTTTTTTAAAGATTGCCAAGACAAAAATTCAATTTTCTGTTATATTACTGCCTAGGAACCTACTTTATCATATTACCTGAAGTTTACAATCATTGGTGCTCTCTATGAAAATCCACCTTGGCTTTTTTCAGCCACCCTGTTTTTTCTAAAAGGAGGAGGCTTCTCTATCAAGGTGCTGACCTGCTGTAAGCGGGTATCGGGCGCTGTAACAGAGCGCCTCAGTTGCTCTAGTAACCTGGCCCGCATTAATGAATGTGATGTACGTTGGGCGCTCTAACACCAGTACAGCGCTGCAGGGAGCGAAAGCATATGGAAATACATTGTTATTACATTGTGACATTAACACTTTAATACCAGACATGTAAAGACAATTCTGCATAAAAATATAACAAATCAAAAAAGTTTTCAAAAATGACATTTAATAGGCCAGGAGAGGTGACACAATTATTTGATTAAAAAAAAGAAAACCCTGTTTAAAGTGAAGAAAAGTAACGTCCATTGAAATGTACGGGAGAGCGACAGGTAGCAACAGGTAATACCAGGCGAGGAAGCCAGAGCACCAGCGGTATACGCTGAGCCGTCTGTGATGATGAATCGGACGCTACATGGCGCTGTTAGAGTCGCTCACCAGAACTACCTGCCGCTATCCCTTAACAAACCTTAAGGCTGTTTCGGGCTCTCAGCCCTTCGTCAGAGGTGTGGTAGTGACTATTTTTGAGTGCTGAACCATTATATATTAAATGCAAAAAAGACAAGCAGAAAGTGTAGTTCAAGATACAGGTCAGAGATGGTGGTCAGAAAGTTCTGGAAGAGGGACATAGCTTATTGGCTGGCTGTTGGCACTGTTGCGATCTAGGATGCTCTGAAGGTGAATATTTTCAGCTTTGTTCAATATTTAATGCAGAAAGGTGGCAGGCTATAGACATGTTTAATGTTTCACCAGTGCTAGATCCACTGGCCAACCAGATCAGAATGTTTCTTGTCATTCATACCATGACAAAGAATTTTGGTTCAATTTAAAGCAATCAAGTAATTTTAAATTAACATTTAAAAAAGTTAAACATGATTGTGATGTCACATTCACATATTTTAATTGCTTTGTGATGCATTTGAAATTTCAGAAGAGTTGTATGAGATGTTTATATCCGTGTCAGTTCAGTCCTTCTTTATGTCTTCTGTATCTTAAATTTAAAACATAATATTGGAGGAATTTATGATGGCAATATGATAAAAACATATTATGGCTGTAAAATCATTTAGCCGGGTTCACGTACAGTTTAGCAAAGTGCACAAGTTCAGAGATAATACTGCGTCCTGATAGCGTGGCGGGAACTTGTTGGAAGCGATCCATGATATTTTACTAAGGAAGGCTGAAGTTGTGAGTGAGTAAGTGAGTGCCTTGCTGTTGCTGGCTCGAGTGCTTCTTAAGTTTGTTTTCAACCTGCTTTTTCATCTGTTATGAGGACACAACGAATATATCTAGTATGATTTTTTCTAAACTTTTTTAAATAATCCTTTAAGATTCCCCATATAATTAATTACCAATAGAAATGTAGATCTACCACGGTTGAGTTATTTAATAAAAACCTAATTCATGGTGATCTCACCCACTCAATGTAGTTTGTCCTTCTAGTATAAGTATAAGTGGGGTCATGTGTCCCACTTGGTCAATCATGGGCTTGGGCTATGGGCTAAAAGCTGGATGATGGGCAGAACACCGAACCCAAACACAGACTGGCTGAAGCTGTGTTTGGGTTCGGGGACCCGGACTTGCGGCGTACGGTACAGACCCGAACTTTGCAATTAGGGTTCGTTCATCACTAGTCATCACTTAAAGATGCTGAGAACCATAAATACAGCTCTTCTTCAGTGTGGCCTTTATGTTTTCCGAATAGGCTCACTTCTACTTGGCTAACTGAAGGGATTCAATGAAGCTAAAGATTCTTTTAGAACTGGAATTTCCAGCATCCAAACTTAACTTTCACATGCTTTCTATTGTCTGCTATAGAGAAGCCTTTCTACAGACTGAAGCTAACAACATCATGCTTTAGGATGGCAGTGCTGAGTTTTTGAGGATGTGCAGTGAATGGTGTATGACTTAATAAGTATATTTTGATCTTATTGGACTGCCTTTTGGAAAACCATAAGCAAGATATCATATGACTTAATAGTGGATTTTCTTTCGCTCCTGTCAGATATATGGCTAGTAAACCACTTAGATAATTGCTTTGGCCTCTCCAGTCAACTTCTGAACTTTGTAATTTTTTTAGAGTGGGCGCAGGACTACCAGTGGCTTCCTCACCGACACCTCTCTCCTTGTATGATCATTCACTTTTGGTGGATGTCCTTAGGACTCTTGGTAGCCACCTTCACTACTCCCCTTCCTAAATAATCATTAACTATTTGTGGATAACCAATGAACATTAATCTCTTGGTGGCCTCTTTTACTTGCCACCTGACATGGTGTCTCACTTTTTGGTGTATGGTCTGTGATCATCACACTTTAGGATCATCACACCACAATTGACTCATTCTTGCATGGGTACTAACTTTTGGTGGATGGCCTGCAGTAATAGAACTCTTTGTGTCCCCCTCTATAGTTTCCTTCTTGCATAGTCACTCAATTTGGTGGACTGCTTGTGGTCACATGTCTCCCTCAATTGCCTCCTTTTTGCATGGTTTCTCTTTTTTGGTTGACATCCTTTGGTGTTATGACTCTTGGTGGGCACTCTTACTTGTCTCCTTGCAGGTCACTCCCTTTGGGGGAATGGTCTTTAGTCTTAGGTCTCTTGGTGGCCTACCTTACTTGTCTTGTTCTTGCATGACTTGTGGTCAAAGGACTTTTGGTTATCTCCCTAACTTGTCTCTTTTCTCCATCATCACCCAATTTTGGAAGGTGTACTGTGGTCCTAGGACTCTTGTTAGCTTCGACTCTTTATCCACATATTTGTATTTTTGGTAGACACTTCTCTTACATTTCTTAAGGCAGCTATATCACAAAATTGTGTAGTATTATAAATATATATAAACACGTTGGCTAATGAGAGCAGGAGTCATTAAAACAACCCAAACTCTTGCCAAGATGATGGTTTTCTTCTCCTAGTAGGGATAAATTCCAGGGATGACAGGTTTCTGAGTGTATCAGGGTTGACAGAACCTGTCCCTTACCCCTGATTTTGTTTTTCTTCCATTAAAACAAGACTGGATATTCCTTGATGCTGGGTGTATGAGTATAACTCTCCTCCCACCATCCAGCATATTTATATGGATTTCTATCATTAGGCCATTATTTCGCTGTAGTCCTCCTTTAACAATGGACAGGACTGGACTCCAAATTTCTATTCTGTGCTTGGGCTTTACAATTATCACAATGCGAATGAATAAGGATAAAAATTAAACATCAATATCAGTAACATTAAACTTGATTTGTTTACCCTTGCTCCCTATATTAAAATCTAAAATGTTGGTTGGAGCTTTGGGCTTTAAAAAGATTTAATTGAAGCTTATATTGTGTAACATCAATAACATTTTAAACTATTTCTGCCGAACTCAGCAGACAGAAAAACTTGAGTTCACCTATGTGTATAGTTCAGGGTGGCCTTTCCTTCACCCCATGTTGCAGGTGATAATGTGTGACCTTAGCTATGCATTGTGTTATGCTGGAGGTACAGTTCATTTTATACAGTAATGCAACTTCATTACATCTTATCTCCTTGTTATTAGATTAGACAATGTGTGGACTCAGTATAGAGCTGAGTCTTTCAATCACTCAGTCCTACTGACTTTGCTCTCCCTTCGCATCATAGTTCATCCTATCTGCCTTCTTTATGATTACTGCTTTGTTTGTAAATGACTGACTATGGCCTGTACGAGGTCTCCATAATTAGAGTATTTAGAGTAGAATTGGGGGGAACCCCCCCCAAAGCTCGAGTTTGGAAAGTTAGAGCAAACTTTTAATAAAAGTCCTCGAATCTGGTCCCCATTGATTTCAATAGGGACAGGGTTTGAGGACTTGTATTCAAACTTTGGGGGTGTCCTGCCTTTGGGGGCCTCATCCACCTGGGCAGAGGGTGGGCCGTCTGTCAAAAGGCCCCCAGAGGAAGAATCGCAGATGAGAAAAAATTGTGATGGCGGATGTGGTGGTGGGGGGTCACAGAGTGTGCAGCAGGAAGCACTGCTGTACAACTTACCTGAGTCCCTATCTGGTCCTTGGTCATCGGCGGCATTCCATTCAAATGGTCTCAGGGCTCAGGAAGGTCAAACAGCCCTGAGGCTGTACTCGAACATGGACTTCTGGCATAAGTCTGTGTTTGGGTTTGCCCAACACTACAGATGAGCCTAACATACCTCTATTCAGTTTGTATGCTGTTTGGTCGAATTTGCCTGTATAATTTATAAATAGGTACAACAGGATTCTGGACATACGCTGACACCAAACACTGCCATCTCATATGGCTCCTAACCTGAGTTCTCCAGATCTCAGCCCCTGAGCGCTCAAAGATGGCAGGACAACCAGGTACGTTATGATCTGCAGGTTCCAAAAATGAAATGGAATGTTTAATATGCATATGATTTTCATAACTCTACATAATCTTGAGGTGCCCAAATTTCTGACTGTACTGTTTGAAGTGTTGTGGTCAGAGCAGGCTCACAGCAGGGGGTGTGTCTAGTCATAGACCTTCTGTCTCCATTCCTACTTACGTGCACATCTTATCAGTGGAGGAACCTTTAAAGCCTAAAGGTAAAAACCTTAGTAGCCTTCCAATATCAAGTCAAGCAAATAAAAACAGCTAAATTGTCATATGAGTGTCTTTCCCACCATGTTCTGGTGAGTGTAAAATTGTGATGGTGGTGGGAAAGACATTAATTTGGCAACTAGTAGCAAAGACACAGGTGAAGAATCTTGTCTTGAAAACTTTGCAATGCCTAAAGATACGGAACTCTATAGCTATATATTTATTTGTTCAACTTACAGTATGCTGAAAAGTTTGCAACAAAAAATAATAATAAAATATATCCTAAACACACTGGAAAAAGGAAAAGAACAATGTTCCTCACCTGTCAATTTGCCAAGTGCTTTTTGTTTTTTTATTAGAACATTTATTGTATTCACTTTTTTGTGTATTAAATAAAAAAAAAATCTCATCTGTAAGTTTCAGTTCCAACTCAAATTTACATTTGCTTCACCAAATAATCAGCATGACCTTAAGTTGATGTAGTTTGAAACTGATTTAGGACCAAGTCACAGATCAAAACTTGGGCTATAAATAAAATAGCAGCAATAACTTCAGACACTTGATCGTATTAGCTTTATTGATCTTCAAAACATCTGAATTTAAATGTTTTTCTTATTGCAGTCTGTTGATTAAATTAAATAAAGAAAGGTAATTAAAAAGCAATAAATAGTTGCAATGAAGGGATTATTGGATTGTTGTCTAGTTAATTGTAAATAAATCTTTTCATTTTTTAACAAATACATTGCAAATTAAGCTATTGATTTTGAAAGGTTACATTTATATTTA
The DNA here is from genome assembly GCA_027917425.1 of Gastrophryne carolinensis. Taxonomy (NCBI): domain Eukaryota; kingdom Metazoa; phylum Chordata; class Amphibia; order Anura; family Microhylidae; genus Gastrophryne; species Gastrophryne carolinensis. The sequence goes on from CM051238.1 coordinate 42,165,812, forward strand.
AAAACAGATTGTTAACAACGCTAAATTGAAAGAAAAAAAAATTATGGTCCAACAGTTTATTGTGTCATATATAAAAAAATTAAAAATTGGAAAAATGAATAAAAGAAAAAATAGGATAGGTTGGGATTTAAACTATTCAGGATGCTGGAACATAGGAAAGGCCTTGAAGATGACTAAATGGTGTAGTTCTGTTTTAAATGTTCCAGGGTATTGTTGCTATCAAGTATTCTGGGAAAGGCAGATTAACAAATACAGACGTTAGGAGTTAAAATTGTGCTATCCTTGTAATGGGGACTCACTTACCTTGCTGTTGTTCCCCCTGAGACTCACGGGTTGTGCAGCGCCGGGCAGTGACCTTGCCTAACAAACACGCCATTGATCCCCCTATATTCACCAGTGGCCTTGATTGCCACCAAACGAGAGCTCGAGTACCACCAGTGATTGGCAATCCCTTATATAGTGGATTTTAATTTTACTCTGGGTACATGGGATAAAAAGCTGCAACTAGCCATGACCGAAAAAGCGAGTAGTGGACAGACAAAGGCCCTTATTTATGAAGGAATAGCGACAGGTAGCGACTGGTGAGCGGCCAGTAATGACGGGCCCCGCCACGAGAACGCTGGCTCCCTACCACAATCACACATTTATCAAGCCAATCCTGCTTAGCGACTGAGATAGCGCCCTATAGCCACTCATTCATCATTATTCCAGCCTCAGCCCACAGCGCCAGCGTCCGACCTTGAACAGCGACAGGTATGACCTCTCGCTACCTGGCGCTCTCCAATGCATTTCAATGGAACAATCTTTAAATATTAATAATTAATTGTTATTAATGTTTATTTTTTTTTAAATGTGAAAAATTCTGTGACCACTTCTGCCATTTTAGATAATTTTTTTAAGGGAAAAAAAAATAATTAAATTGTACAGAATTGATATTACAGGTCTGATATTAATCATATTACAACATTTTTTTAAAAACTTGTTTTTTTTGGTTTCCAAAAATATGGTTGTTTGGGGGTTAAAAAACTACTTTTAACCCATCGCCTCCAGCGCTCTGGGGTTTAAACATGCATTTTACAGCGCGAGAATTTTTTGAGCGTGATTTTTTAATGAATATGGTGGGAGCTGGTCGCTAGGGCCAGTCGCTATCATGCGCTCCCATACAGCGCGGAACCTGTCAAATAGCGACTCCTCACCCAATATTCAACATTACGGCAAACCGTAATATCAACTACCGAACAACGGCCAAGCACAGCTACTACTAGCGGGCACTCAGTCGCTCAACTGTCGCTACCTGCCGCTATTAATGAATCGGCCTCCCCGCTTTATTAATAAAGTGTGTTAATGTAGTACACTTTATTACTTGAAAAGGAAAATACATGACTTGTAAATAATTATTAAATAATAATAACAGTAACTGCCTCCTATGGAAAGTATACCAAAGACACACAGTCAATTCACCTTCATCAAAATTCATCATATTGTAGTCAGATTACATTTCCATGCTTGGCGTGAAAGGTTATGCTTGCTTCATCTTGCTGCACGTTCTTCGCGTTCTAGATGGAAGTGTCAGTGTATACATTCACAGGTCATTAAACATCCAAAGCAGGTATGAATCAAACTGGTACACACACTTAAATTCATCAGATTTTCTGTATATAAGAGACAACAACATGTCATAAGTCACAACTGATTGCTTACACCTCACTGGACGATTATAACTCACTTCTTCAGCATGACTGCATCTGGATCTTGCAAGGCGGGATGGTGTGTGTTTGTGTTGAGCTTAGAAAGGGGGGTTGTTCCATCCACTGGGGTTTATTGGAACTCATGCACCAGTCTGAGCTGATACTGTACATCCTGAATGTTTAATAGACAATGTCAAGGCTGTTTTCTAGTGGAGGGCATGCAGGGCAATCCATGGCCATTGGGGCACCTTTATCCCAGCCATCCTGTTTTCTGCAGATGATTCAGGGGTAGAAATGCGCAAATCCGAACCGCAAAGTTCAGAATCGTATCGAAATTTGTGAGTTTGGGTTCCCTAACCCAAACACGGACTTCAGTCAGAAGTCCGTGTTCGAGTTCAGCATCTGGCTCGAACATAGAAAAGCTGGTGGATGGACTGCTGAGCGCACTCACCTCACCCGTGAACTTCAGCGGCAGCGTTTGAATTTGGCCCGAGTCGGGACAAAAAGATGGCTGCCAGCTCCCATGAGTGAGGACACTTCTAGTAACAGCACTGCCAGCAGGCACAAGAAGTGTCATCACTCATGGGAGCTGGCGGCCATCTCTCTGTAGCCCCGACTGAGGCCAAATGCAGACTGCTGTGTAGTGCTTTAGCAAATTGTTGCAAACCCAGGGTCCAGTATTCTGGGTGTGCACCTGGGGGTGGATAAGGCTACTCCATCAGTGATGATACCATGCCCTCCAACTTTTGAGGGTGGAAAAGATGGCCAATTTTTAAATTAAACCACACTCCCACATTGATGGATGGATTGGGGATTGGTTGTTTACAACATTATAAACACTTTGAATAGGCAAATCTTTTATTGATGCAGATCTGCATGTTAAACCTCTAAGAGTATAAAATGAGAACAACGAGGGACAGGGGGGTATTTGATGATGATACTGAAATATCAGAGGAACAGTCCCACCAAATGAGGTACAGTTGGGAGGTATGATGATACTGAAATTTTAGTATTGTAGGGACAGATACTGTTGCAGGGATGGGTATGGCCCCCACAGCCATAATGATGTCTATAGCATTACGGTTGCAGAACATGAGCAGGGGTGTCTTGGCTGGGGCACAGTATACAAAGAGGGGTTGGGTGAGACTTACAGGCAATGAAGTGAAAGGGCGCTGTAACAGAGTGCCTCAGTCGCTGTAGTAACCTGGCCGGCATTGATGAATGAGATGTATGTTGGGCGCTCTAACACCAGTACCGGGCTGCAGGGAGTGAGAGGTAGCGCCAGCTCAGTGCGACTCTCAGTGACTCACACCATATTCAACACAAAAATAGACACACACACAGTGTAGGTGCTCTGGATCTGGTCGCTATAGCATAGAGCACCAGACGCTGTGTGATTAAAGTCTGTTTTTGAACACATATCCACCAGTAACAAAGCGAAAACACATGGAATGTTATTGTTTTAACACTGTGACATTAACACTTTAATGCCAGACAATTCTGCATAAAAATATAACAAATTAAAAAAGTTTTCAAAAATGACTTTTTCTAGGCCAGGAGAGGTCACACAATTATTTGAGAGAAAAAAACCAAAACCCTGTTTAAACAGAAGAAAATGAACATCCATGGAAATGTATGGGAGAGCGACAGGTAGCAACAGGTAATACCTGGCGCTCTGGAAGCTAGAGCGCCGGCGCTATACACTGAGCTGCTTGTGATGATGAATTGTACGCTACATGACGCTGTTAGAGTCGCTCCCCAGATACGCTGCCTGCCGCTACGAGGCACTACCTGCCGCTATCCCTTGATGAATAACCCCCTAAGAAAAGAGGCATGTTGAGCCAGCTAAGAGGGACATCCCTTGATGCTCCCTTTTAGGTGATGGATGTACCCAAGATCAAGGCATGTACATAACTATCTATTGCATCATATTTATTATAATCTGTCTGGGTCCCTTTTTTCAGTTGTTTAGATCAGTCTTTAAAATGCATAAAGCTAGAGACGAGAGAACCGTTTCGTCCAAATTGGAATTTACTGCGAATTTCAGGGAAAGTTTGATTCGTAAATCCGAATTTCTTGGGATTTTTGTCAATCAGATTTTCCCTAAAACTCGCTGTCACTTACCTGTACGCCGGCTCCCTCGTCGCTTGGGACCCAGTTGCGGGTGGTTGGTGGTGGGCAATGACTACGCTGTCAGCTGGCTTCTGGCACTGCTAAGACAGAGTCCTACGTTGCTCTGTATATCAGCTCCCCCATTGCTCTGGTCCAGTACCTGGTGCTGTCTTAGCAAAGCCCAAGAAATGGGGGAGCAGAGCGAGAATGAGAACATTGCCTAGTGCTGGAACGAGCACAAGGTAAGCTTTTTAATTTTTAAAAGGGATTAGTTACATTTCGATTCAGATGAACCTGAATTTCCAGGGGAAATTCTGTGAATCGTCCAAATCGATTTTAAACGATTAGCTCATCTCTACCTAAACCCTTTTTTGCCGAGAGCTATATACAAAACATTCTTCTTCTTACTAGTAGTTTCGTTTGGGATTTAGATGATGTGCATGAATCATGGAGAATGTTAAATGTCACAGTGAAAATAAAAGATAACAGCATCATCGGTAATTTTACAGCTTGTTATAGTTGCTAAAAATTGCAGAGGACATCCAAGTCTTCAGTAAACCTGCCTAAAATATCTTCTAAATATCTTCTAAAAATAAAGATTGTTTCTTGCTGTATTTCAGAATAAACAGGGAAATACAATCAGTAAAGGCAGGAGGTTAGATCATGATTTGTTCCTAAAACTTTGTGACAACTCATTTCATTTGCTTATAAGATAAATCTTTAAAGAAAAGTTTCCATTATTGTTTGCCAAAATGATGTCCTCAAATTGCTGTGCTTATCTGTTATTTTTTTTTTTACTTTTATTTTTTTTTGCAATTTTGTGTTATAAAAGAAACAATGAAACAATGTGTTAACCATACACAGGGCTGTATTTACCATTAGGCAACCCTAGGACTGTGCCTAGGGTGGCCACTTGCAGGGGGATGGGTGCTATAGAGTGTGCTATTACTGGCACCTCCATGCTCCATCATGAGCACCCACCATTCACAGAAAGACAGTTCGTGTGTGGATACGTGCTGGGGATTAGAGAGCGCAATGGGTTAACCATAGCCAGCCTATCCTAGCTGTTCACAGACCTGAATTCACTGCCTCCAGGCTGTGGTCATGTGACCTCTGTGTGTCAGGAGCCTGGGAAGCCAGTAAAAAGTATAAGGCTCTACATTTATCCCCTTGCGCCCTCTTCACCTCTACACACACTGTCTGCATTTAACCTCTTGCACCCTATTCATCCTCCATATACACTGTCTCCATGTAGCCCCTTAGATCCTCTCTCTCTTTCGCACACCATTTGCATTTATTCCTTTGCACCCTCACCCCCACACTCACATTGTCTGCAAGTTGGGTGTGGGCAAAAAAAAGGGTCTAGGGCAGCCTGGACACCAAAAACGTCCCTGACCATACATGAACTGGTGTGTTTGGTGTACAGAGCAGAGATGACCCTCCACATTCATCAGCTCACAGGTTAAGCTCTGTAGTGCTATGATATTGCACTCTAGCATTACAATTGGGGGCTCGTGGCTTTGATGGTACTAATTTCAAAATGAAATGTGTGCACTTTGTTTTTTTTTGGATTGTGTGAGAGTCAATTTTTGTTATACCTTTGCTGAGTAGAAAATGTTTTACATGCTCTTTAAGAAGGCTGGGGTTAAGAATATATCTCAAATGGAAATGGAGGATTGTAGCCTCCCAAGCTGGGTATAACAGGGCCCATGGATATCTATAGCTGCAGAGTTGGGTAAATATGCACCCACTATTGTTAGTATGGGGGGTAGCATTCAGAGTATTTCCAGCAATAATAAGCAAGGCTGGATGGTAGTATCAGTGATGGAATGGCTGTTCCTAGAAGTTTTTCAGGTCGAATTGGCCGGACAACATAAGGCTGATGAGGAAGTTGTGTCTTTGACAACGTTCTGATCTGGAAAAGTTGTATAAATGTTTGTCTTTAGCCAGTAATACTTCCCAGAGTAATAAATGGAAGTCAGGCCCTAAGGTTAGGTGATACAAAGCTGTTGTATCTAGCTGTATTGATGAGATCACATCTGTGGGCAGCCAGTCTGCAGCAAGCCAGGTGGCTGAGCAGCCATTGCTTAAACTAGACCCCCCCCACGTGCACTGAGAGGGTTCAGAAGGGGCAGCCAGCACCTATTGAAAAGCCTAAGAATTACTTTATTGTTTTTTAACCGTCCTTGTCCTTAATGTTGTAATGTTGGTGTTCCAATAAAGGCATGTTATAGATTTTTACAATCTTACTGAGTGCGGCTCATTGTTAGGGGTTCTTTTTTTGGGTCTGCACTGGCAGCCCAACTATCTCTGTTTTACTTAACTTTGAACCCATCCTGAGTTATTGAAATGTTGATGCCCCCCCCCCCCCCCCGTGCCCACCAACTAAACAAATTAAACAAACAGACATCTCATAATGATATCATTGCTCTGGTTACACAGCTTTCCATGTCTAAAATACGGATGTCATGTCTCCCTTTAAAAAAATACAGTTAACCCTAAATGTTCTCATTCTTGTAAACAGGTACGAGACCCAAAGCAATCTAATCTACATTGTAAACTTCTGCTAGTGTGTACAAACAGGAAATTATATGACTACTTGGTGTTGTGTAATTTGCTAAAGGGGTAGAACCAAACTATACTTCCATATCACACAGCTTGGTGCAAGAATAGAAGAGCTAACTTCACAATGCCTTCCCAGTTCCATAGACTAGGATAGGAATACAGGATACATTATTGCATGCATTCCATGACCAGTCCTATTCTCTGCTTAGCAGTCAGAGACGTGACAGGCTTCACATGAACGAGTTTATGACACCGGGTACTCTGCAGGCACCTGCGTGGCAGATAACACAGGTGAAACTGCATGAACAGATTGTAAATGACTTCAAATTTGTTGAGTTTCTAATTACTGCACAATGACTTTATGGCTCGGGAAAGATAACGGCCAATCATTCCCCCCCTCCTGTGCACACAGGAGCAGAGGTCAGGCATCGGTCGAGGCTCGGGTAGGTGATAACACCGGGGCAAACGGTCACAGTGTTCGCCATACAAAAATCTGCAGTCTCAATGAAGACGTTGGCTGTCTGCTATAAGACAATGAGACAACCAATGGACGGTACTAGACCTCAGCTGCACTGGGGGTGGAAGTCCTCCATTGCTGAACAGCAACCTCTGAATAAATGGGGAAATAAATAGGGAATTTAGGACATTTGGACAACCAGAAAGTATAGCCAAAACAATTTATATGGGTAAATGGATAGTTAGGGGAAGGGTCAGCAATAAATTTAGTCTAATTTTCTGTCTGCAACCTCATTATCAAAGTTTAGCCTTACTTTCTGTCTGCAGTAATCACAGCAAGTCTAACAGAAAGAAGGGTGTTATTGGCACCAGAGAAGGAACCATAGCAAAGTTGATGGGTCCCCTTTTATGGTGGCCGCCTACACTGAATAATCTTCACTTGGTAGCCCAAGGCAAGGGTTCTCAACATTTTCAAGTCAATAGAGATGAGAAAACTTTTTGAAACTTCAATTCGGACAGTTAGCTGAATTTCTCTAAAAAATAGAGGTTTGTCTGAATTGTACTTTCAAAAACTCGCTCAAAACAATAAGAAATATGCTTACCTCCATTTCAGTTTCAGGCAATGTGCCCATCCTCCGGCACCGTCAGGTGTCTTTAGCGGGACACAAAACAGATTCTCTGTTCTCCCGGCATATAGGTCCCTACTGCAGAAAGGGGTATTTATACCGGCGGGTTAGCTGATGCTAGCTCACTCTGCAAGTATAAAATGTCCCTCCTTGAAGCAAGGAGGAAATGTCAAAAACAGGAGAGATCAGCGGAAGCCAGGTGCAGGGCAACTGGCCCCTTTGCTTAGGGATTTAATCTTGAAATCCCCCCAGAGAGGGTATTTTTAAAAATAATAAAACCTCATGGGGTCCAAGCAAAATCAACCTGAGCACTGCCGAGAGGTTGCCCCTAGCCCTGGAGTCTACCAGCTTGCATAGCCCCTATGGGACATGGGCTCTTGGGGGATGCAAGTAATGGGGCGGGGGTTTATGGCAACTTACCCGCTTGTTAGAAGGTGACTTGCCAGCCCCTCTTGCCCTGTGACCTGGGGTCTCAAGGACACCTTACCAGTTCACAAAGGCTTAAGTGTAAAAAAAATGCCACCCACAGAATTTTATTGTTTTTACAACCCCCTCACTTACCTCTGATTCATCACAGATGGTGTCTGTCCGCCAAAGCTTCTGCCAGCCAGAAAGATCGTCGGAGGCCGGATGCAGAGCTGCCCCATGCGTGGCTTCCACCTATGTCTCCGGCTTCTGACAGCCCGCTCCACGCTGCAGGAGGGGGCCCTATTATACCGGCAGAGTTAGCTGCCCCCCATGCAGCAGGGAGCAAGGTGCCGGGAACCCGGCCTGGGCTGTGGATTCTATAGAAAGTGGCGTGGGACAGCGAGAGAGCAGGTGAGTTTTTACTTTTTTAATCCGTCAACTCAATGTCAAAAATACACAAAACAACTATTTAAGTGCAATCTGAATTGCAATGTAAACTTCAAACCCCAAGATCTTAGAGGGAATGTTTTCTTTTTTAAAAAGGGAACCAAGGTATTTAAAGTGAACCATAACCATTTTTTTACTCATATACCCCACATCCTTCACCCCACAGGAGTACCTTTTGTGTAGTTGTCATGTCCTCTCTCCTTTCCCAGCAAGAGATCCAGCAAATTCCTGAAGGCCTCAGATTACAGGGGGTTTGAGTGGTAGGACCAGTGATTGCTGAATTGCCTGATGATGACCGAGCACCCAGGATTTGAACATCCTATTATTCAAATCTCTCGGTGCTGGGTACTATTTCATTATACTGATGTGGGCGCCCAGGAATAGAACACCAAAAATGGGGTTTATAATGGGCCTTATTTATGAATAATTTTTGTGGCTATAGTGCCGGCTTCGGAGCGCTGGCATTCCCGTCTAATCTGGCTGTAAGGCCCAGTGGGACACCCACCTTCAGGTGAGTTGGCAACCCCCCATCTCCGCCGCTGCTTCTGCCTTTAGACAAGCCCCTTTCAACGGGACACAGGACGAGGTTGCCCCCAGGTCTTATGTAGCGCAACAAATGCAGACTTACAGTTGAAGGCAGATGAACCAAGGGCACAATGAGATAAACTAGCTGGTGTCATACATGGGTATCAGTCCTACAGGCATCAAGACACAGAGATTAATAAGAAGGATGGTCAAGGATAGCCAAAGGGTCAGAGCCGGGGAGTCAGAGGTATCAAGGTATCCGGAGGGTCAGGCACAATTGTTAACAGACAGCCAGAGCACACAGAGGAGGTGATTAACCAGCATATGGAGGATCTGAAAGCCTGGTGCTGTGCTATATACTACACTGACGCTAGCAGTTGCTGTGCTGAACGCTATTAATTAGCTTTGATTGTTGCACTTAAGTAATGGCTGGTATACAGATGGAGCAGAGCTAACAGTCCCTTTTACTGAGTTAAGTAAACAATGCTAGCTTAAAATCTTCAATGCTATTCAATGGTATGTGTTTGCTTAGCCAGGGATTTCTCAGGACCCTCAAACTCTGTTCCATCTTATCCCAGCGCCAGTGAACGACGCTTTGTACTACCATTATTCCAGTAGTCCCCAGCATATTTGACAAATTGTTCCTCCTTGAAATCTTTGCCGCTGTATTTTTCCAGAGCTGGATCAGTGTTTTTTTCATTACAGTTACAAGAAATCAATGCTGGGGATAAAGAGGGCAAACTTCACAGTGCGTTTAGGTTGCATTTTAGTTGGTCCAAATGACACATTAGGGTCGATTCAAAGAAACATGTAACAGCTTGGATTTTGGTGCCGATCATCCTATTTTTCCCGTCCGCTCGTGCGTTCGTATGAACTTGCGAGTGATTCTATAAGCAAATACGTTTCTATCCTAAAATTTACGTCCGTTCGTATGGCAGTTCGGGAATCAGACCTATGTCAGTTTCCATCCTGAATTTTCCGTTTCATTTCTCAGGTTGCAACATTGGTTTTGCCCTTTTTCCTTTTTTGTCTGGACGTAAATCCTTCTGATCTTGCGGCTGCGCACTACAAACTTACCTCATTAAAGTGCATTCTAAATATTTGGTCTTATTTTTCTTTATTTCATTCATTTTGTAGTAACCAACCATTAATGAATGCATTTGCATAAGTAAATCTTACTTTGTTTAATTTTTAGTTAACTTGCATTTTTTACTTGTGGATGTAATTTTAATATTTTGGCTTCAAATGGTACAACTTTAAATTTTGTGTGTGGTTACCCACACCCTCTCCATACATATTGCTCTCAAATATAAAAAAACACCCAGCACTTCTGCATGTTATGAGCTAGAAACAGCCAAGATGGCGGCTCAGGTATTATCGGGCAGCCTGCAAACAGAAAGGGCCTTGTGACTGTGTTGCTCTGCATTCTTTGATTTCTGACCTTTCCGTGCCCCCAGCTCTGCTGTGTCTGTGCAAAATACAGCAGTAACCCACATCCTGCACTTTATCCCGCTCTCCTCTCCTCAGTAAGTGTGATGCATCTGACCAAAGATGTGCTTAAATAATTAAACAAAGCAAAGGTAAACAACTACACCAATAAATGCAATCTAAAAATATTATTCTAGTACATCAATTTAAAAATAAATAACAAAGGACATAAGTTTCTTTAATTAACGCAAATATATTGCAAAATAAAGGTTTACATGCAAAGGACTAATTAAGGTCCACATTAAAATGCTTTTATAAGGCATACATGAATCAGGTATGCATTGCCATACAATTTATGGCCTCGGCCATGCTGATACATGCAGTTCATTGGAGCTCAAGACGCGCAGACTCCTCCACATAGCCAAAAAACCTGTTCAAGAACAGCAATCCGACTGCTAAAAGGTGTCGGAAGTGGCTTTCTTTTAAAACGTATTTAGAGGTTTGAAAACTGTTCTCTGAATCACACCTAAACACATCCGATTATCCTAAGTTTTAAGTTTTGATCCTAAGTTTTAGGATTTGATCCTAAGTTTTAGGATTTGATCCTAAGTTTTACGTTTTGATCCTAAAATTTAGTAACGAACTTCCGATGATCGTAAGAGCTAGAGATGAGCGAACTTTTGAAAAATTCGATTCGACTGATTCGCCGAATTTTCCGACAAAAATCGTTTCGACCCGAATAAATTCGCGACGAATCGCTATTAAAAACGGCTATTTCTGAGCCTCCTACAGCCTCAATAGGGTTGTAAACCATTCAGCCTTGCTGTAACACGCACAGGATGCGTGCTGGGTTAGTTAAATAATACTTTGAAGAAATATCACATGCAGATCAGAGGCATCGCTAATAGAATCGCAGAGCGGCACAATTGCAGAGAGTTGAAGTGGCATCACTATGAGGGGCAGAAGGAGCCCAAATATACACTGGAGTTGGCCTCAGGAGCCCAAAAATTGGATGAATCACACCCTGGAGTTGGCAGGAGTTGGCAGCAGCAGCAGCAGGAGCCCAAATATACACTGGAGTTGGCTTCAGGAGCCCAAAAATTGGATGAATCACACCCTGGAGTTGGCAGGAGTTGGCAGCAGCAGCAGCAGGAGCCCAAATATACACTGGAGTTGGCTTCAGGAGCCCAAAAATTGGATGAATCACACCCTGGAGTTGGCAGGAGTTGACAGCAGCAGCAGCAGGAGCCCAAATATACACTGGAGTTGGCTTCAGGAGCCCAAAAATTGGATGAATCACACCCTGGAGTTGGCAGGAGTTGACAGTAGCAGCAGCAGGAGCCCAAATATACACTGGAGTTGGCCTCAGGAGCCCAAAAATTGGATGAATCACACCCTGGAGTTGGCAGAAGTTGGCAGCAGCAGCAGCAGGAGCCCAAATATACACTGGAGTTGGCTTCAGGAGCCCAAAAATTGGATGAATCACACCCTGGAGTTGGCAGGAGTTGACAGTAGCAGCAGCAGGAGCCCAAATATACACTGGAGTTGGCTTCAGGAGCCCAAAAATTGGATGAATCACACCCTGGAGTTGGCAGGAGTTGACAGTAGCAGCAGCAGGAGCCCAAATATACACTGGAGTTGGCCTCAGGAGCCCAAAAATTGGATGAATCACACCCTGGAGTTGGCAGGAGTTGACAGTAGCAGCAGCAGGAGCCCAAATATACACTGGAGTTGGCCTCAGGAGCCCAAAAATTGGATGAATCACACCCTGGAGTTGGCAGAAGTTGGCAGCAGCAGCAGCAGGAGCCCAAATATACACTGGAGTTGGCTTCAGGAGCCCAAAAATTGGATGAATCACACCCTGGAGTTGGCAGGAGTTGACAGTAGCAGCAGCAGGAGCCCAAATATACACTGGAGTTGGCCTCAGGAGCCCAAAAATTGGATGAATCACACCCTGGAGTTGGCAGGAGTTGACAGTAGCAGCAGCAGGAGCCCAAATATACACTGGAGTTGGCCTCAGGAGCCCAAAAATTGGATGAATCACACCCTGGAGTTGGCAGGAGTTGGCAGCAGCAGCAGCAGGAGCCCAAATATACACTGGAGTTGGCTTCAGGAGCCCAAAAATTGGATGAATCACACCCTGGAGTTGGCAGAAGTTGGCAGCAGCAGCAGCAGGAGCCCAAATATACACTGGAGTTGGCTTCAGGAGCCCAAAAATTGGATGAATCACACCCTGGAGTTGGCAGGAGTTGGCAGCAGCAGCAGCAGGAGCCCAAATATACACTGGAGTTGGCTTCAGGAGCCCAAAAATTGGATGAATCACACCCTGGAGTTGGCAGGAGTTGACAGCAGCAGCAGCAGGAGCCCAAATATACACTGGAGTTGGCTTCAGGAGCCCAAAAATTGGATGAATCACACCCTGGAGTTGGCAGGAGTTGACAGTAGCAGCAGCAGGAGCCCAAATATACACTGGAGTTGGCTTCAGGAGCCCAAAAATTGGATGAATCACACCCTGGAGTTGGCAGAAGTTGGCAGCAGCAGCAGCAGGAGCCCAAATATACACTGGAGTTGGCTTCAGGAGCCCAAAAATTGGATGAATCACACCCTGGAGTTGGCAGGAGTTGACAGTAGCAGCAGCAGGAGCCCAAATATACACTGGAGTTGGCCTCAGGAGCCCAAAAATTGGATGAATCACACCCTGGAGTTGGCAGGAGTTGACAGTAGCAGCAGCAGGAGCCCAAATATACACTGGAGTTGGCTTCAGGAGCCCAAAAATTGGATGAATCACACCCTGGAGTTGGCAGAAGTTGACAGTAGCAGCAGCAGGAGCCCAAATATACACTGGAGTTGGCCTCAGGAGCCCAAAAATTGGATGAATCACACCCTGGAGTTGGCAGAAGTTGGCAGCAGCAGCAGCAGGAGCCCAAATATACACTGGAGTTGGCTTCAGGAGCCCAAAAATTGGATGAATCACACCCTGGAGTTGGCAGAAGTTGGCAGCAGCAGCAGCAGGAGCCCAAATATACACTGGAGTTGGCTTCAGGAGCCCAAAAATTGGATGAATCACACCCTGGAGTTGGCAGGAGTTGACAGTAGCAGCAGCAGGAGCCCAAATATACACTGGAGTTGGCCTCAGGAGCCCAAAAATTGGATGAATCACACCCTGGAGTTGGCAGGAGTTGACAGTAGCAGCAGCAGGAGCCCAAATATACACTGGAGTTGGCCTCAGGAGCCCAAAAATTGGATGAATCACACCCTGGAGTTGGCAGGAGTTGACAGTAGCAGCAGCAGGAGCCCAAATATACACTGGAGTTGGCTTCAGGAGCCCAAAAATTGGATGAATCACACCCTGGAGTTGGCAGAAGTTGACAGTAGCAGCAGCAGGAGCCCAAATATACACTGGAGTTGGCCTCAGGAGCCCAAAAATTGGATGAATCACACCCTGGAGTTGGCAGGAGTTGACAGTAGCAGCAGCAGGAGCCCAAATATACACTGGAGTTGGCTTCAGGAGCCCAAAAATTGGATGAATCACACCCTGGAGTTGGCAGAAGTTGACAGTAGCAGCAGCAGGAGCCCAAATATACACTGGAGTTGGCCTCAGGAGCCCAAAAATTGGATGAATCACACCCTGGAGTTGGCAGAAGTTGGCAGCAGCAGCAGCAGGAGCCCAAATATACACTGGAGTTGGCCTCAGGAGCCCAAAAATTGGATGAATCACACCCTGGAGTTGGCAGGAGTTGGCAGCAGCAGCAGCAGGAGCCCAAATATACACTGGAGTTGGCTTCAGGAGCCCAAAAATTGGATGAATCACACCCTGGAGTTGGCAGAAGTTGGCAGCAGCAGCAGCAGGAGCCCAAATATACACTGGAGTTGGCTTCAGGAGCCCAAAAATTGGATGAATCACACCCTGGAGTTGGCAGGAGTTGACAGTAGCAGCAGCAGGAGCCCAAATATACACTGGAGTTGGCCTCAGGAGCCCAAAAATTGGATGAATCACACCCTGGAGTTGGCAGAAGTTGGCAGCAGCAGCAGCAGGAGCCCAAATATACACTGGAGTTGGCCTCAGGAGCCCAAAAATTGGATGAATCACACCCTGGAGTTGGCAGGAGTTGACAGTAGCAGCAGCAGGAGCCCAAAAAATGGCCTAAAGACATAAATATGTTTTGCACCATTTGGAAAGTGTAAAACGTGGCACCATGCTGAATCTAGTCGCATGCATCAGGCATTGGTGGGTGGAAATCCTGGCTGATCCATCCCTGATTCATTTTGACAAAGGTGAGTCTCTCCACATTTTTAGTTGACAGACGAGTTCTCCTCGCCGTAACTATGGCCCCCGCCGCACTAAACACCCGCTCAGATGGCACGCTACTTGCCGGGCAGGACAGCTTTTCCAGGGCAAACTCTGCTAGTTGCGGCCACAAATCAAGTTTGGCTGCCCAGAAGTCCAGCGGATCCTCAAGGTGTGTTGGCATGGTCATGTCAAAGTATGACATGACCTGCTGGTTCAGGTCCTGCTCCAGGTCTTCCTGCTGCTCATGAGTAGCCTCACTATGCGGGTGTAGAAAGCTACTCATTAGCGACTGAAGACTGAGGCTGCTGCTGCTGATGGAGCTTCTGCTGCTGCTGCTGCCAACCCCCCCAGCGGCCATGGCAGTGGAAGGTGAGCGCAGAGGTCCCCTCGAGTCAGACCTGCGAGAGTATGGACCATGGCGCAGATAGGCATCGGCCAACTGCCTACGTAGAATGTCTTTGTAGTAGTTGAGTTTGTCCTCCCTCTCGGTGGGTTTAAAAAATGCCCCCATTTTGTGCCGGAAGCGAGGGTCCAATAAGGTGGACAGCCAGAAGTCATCCCGCCGACAGATGGAAACAATTCTGGGGTCACTACGCAAGCATGTGAGCATGCTTCGTGCCATTTGCGCAAGTGACTCGGATGGACTACCTGTCTCCATCTCCACTGCATACTGCCACGGTGTGCCCGGGTCCTCTGTCTCTCCTTCCTCAAAAACCTCTAGCTCCTCTGGCTGCTCCTGCTCCTCCTCTCCTGTCCGCTGACTAGATAAACCAGCCATTTCGCCAAGCCTAAACTGTGTTTCGCTGGGCAACTCCTCCTCCTCCTCTTCCTCCTCCTCCTCCTCCAGTTCAGCTCCAAGGGGGTTCATGTGGCCGTAAGATGTAAACGCCATGTCTCCAGTGCCCTGACCAGCCATGGTTTCCAACATGTGCTGTAGTACATGAAGCAGTGGAATCACGTCGTTCATCCCGTAATCCTGCCGACTGACAAATAAAGTGGCTTCCTCAAAGGGCCTGAGCAAACGGCAGGTGTCACGTATGAGCTGCCACTGGTTGACATTGAAGTTACACAGGGGAGTCCCCCTATCTGCTTGGATCATCAGGAAATCCGTGATGGCTTTTCTCTGTTCATATAATCGGTCCAACATGTGAAGGGTGGAATTCCAACGGGTGGAAACATCGCAAATCAGACTATGTTGGGGGATACCATTCTGACGCTGTAGCTCAAGAAGGGTGTGTTTGGCGGTGTAGGAGTGGCTGAAGTGCATGCAAAGTTTCCGTGAAGTTGTTAGGATGTCCTGCAGATGGGGGGAACACTTCAGAAACCGCTTGACAACCAGATTGAAGACGTGAGCCATGCAGGGGGCATGGGTCAGGCTTCCTTGGCGCAGCGCAGACAAAATGTTCTTCCCATTGTCGGTAACCATGATTCCCATTTTAAGTTTTCTCGGAGTAAGCCATGTTTGGATTTCCTGATGAATACATTTAAGCAGTTCCTCCCCTGTGTGACTCCGTTCGGCAAGACAAACCATGTGAAGCACTGCGTGACACCTCCGTGCCCTGCACACATGGTAGACTGGAGGGGCACTGAGACTTGAGCCTACAGTGGAGGGTGAGGAGATGGCGGAGGATGAGGAGGCCGAGTCGCACGGTGTCACAGGCCCAATGGGCAGAGAGCGCGGAGGCCGAAGCGGCGTGACCTGTCCAAGTTGCTGCTGCAAAGGGACCACATTCACCCAGTGGGCCGTAAACGACATGTACTGCCCCTGACCGTAGTTACAGCTCCAGATGTCGGCGCTGCCATGTATTTTGCTACACACCGACAGGCTCAAGGACTGGCCCACCTTCTGTTCAACAAAAGTGTGCAGCGCTGGTACTGCCTTCTTGGCAAAGAAATGACGGCTTGGGACTCTCCACCTCGGCTCGGCACAAGCCATCAGTTCTCTGAAAGGTGCAGATTCCACCACCTGAAAAGGGAGCGACTGCAGCACCAGCAACTTGGACAGGAGCACATTCAGCTTCTGCGCCGTAGGATGAGTGGGCGCATACTGCTGTCTCTTGGACATGGCTTCGCTGATGGATTGCTGGCGGGATGCATGACTTGGAGGAGGAGGAGGAGGAGCAGGAGCGACAGAGGATGGGTGTGACGCACAGCTGCCTTCGGCTGAGGTGCTGGAGCCTTGGCTGGCAGAAATTGGGAGCTCACTTGGTGAGGAAGCAGACTGGACCACCCCTTGGGAGCCTCGGTTCTCCCAGGTCGTTTTATGGTGACGCATCATATGTTGACGCAGGGCCGTGGTGCCAACATTTGGACCCTGGCCACGCTTCACCTTTTGCCTACATATCTTGCATGTGGCCATGTTACCCTCCTGCGGATGCCTCAGGAAAAACTGCCACACTGCCGAGTAGCTACTTTTCCCACCCCCTGGCCTCACTGATTCACTGCTGCTGTTGCCAACTCCAGGAACCCCTGCTCCACTACCTCCCGATAAGGTAGACTGCCGCACAGCAGGTGCTCTACCCCGGCCCCGGCCCCGGCCGGCTCCAGCCTTTGGAATTGTGCCCCCATGCTGACTGCTACCACCTTGCTGCCTCAGCTGCTGACTCCGGGGCAACCTGCGCCCCTCTTCTCCTGATGATGACGATGAAGCCCCTTCATCACCCGGCTCCCAAGTGCGATCGGCTTCATCGTCATCATCATCATCATCACCGGGTTGTGGCTGTACGTCACTGATGTTCGTGGATTCGTCAACAGTGTCTGGCGCAGGAGCTGGAACGCTCGCAGCACCCACGACACTGTCCACATCACTATTTGTCTGCCTAGCTAAAGAAGCCACCTCCATTTCTTGGCTGGGCAGTAGCTGCTGACTGTCCTCCTGTATCTGATCGTCCTCCTCACTAAAGAGTGGAGCTGGCAGGGTCCAGTATTGCTTTGGCCAGCAAAAGTGTCTTTATCAGGCTAATTTCAAATATAATAAGAGCAAATGCTTATATGGTCTTAAACAGAGGCTGCTATAGTCACAGAATGGGATGCCCTTGCAGGGTCCAGTAGTGCTATGCCCAGCAAAAGTGTCTTTATCAGGCTAATTTCAAATATGATAAGAGCAAATGCTTATATGGTCTTAAACAGAGGCTGCTGTAGTCACAGAATGGGATGCCCTGGGCAGGAATGGACCTGGCAGGGTCCAGTAGGGCTTTGGCCAGCAAAAGTGTCTTTATCAGGCTAATTTCAAATATGATAAGAGCAAATGCTTATATGGTCTTAAACAGAGGCTGCTTTAGTCACAGAATGGGATGCCCCGGGCAGGAATCGAGCTGGCAGGGTCCAGTAGTGCTTTGGCCAGCAAAAGTGTCTTTATCAGGCTAATTTCAAATATGATAAGAGCAAATGCTTATATGGTCTTAAACAGAGGCTGCTTTAGTCACAGAATGGGATGCCCCGGGCAGGAATCGAGCTGGCAGGGTCCAGTAGTGCTTTGGCCAGCAAAAGTGTCTTTATCAGGCTAATTTCAAATATGATAAGAGCAAATGCTTATATGGTCTTAAACAGAGGCTGCTGTAGTCACAGAATGGGATGCCCCGGGCAGGAATGGACCTGGCAGGGTCCAGTAGTGCTTTGGCCAGCAAAAGTGTCTTTATCAGGCTAATTTCAAATATGATAAGAGCAAATGCTTATATGGTCTTAAACAGAGGCTGCTGTAGTCACAGAATGGGATGCCCCGGGCAGGAATCGAGCTGGCAGGGTCCAGTAGTGCTTTGGCCAGCAAAAGTGTCTTTATCAGGCTAATTTCAAATATGATAAGAGCAAATGCTTATATGGTCTTAAACAGAGGCTGCTGTAGTCACAGAATGGGATGCCCCGGGCAGGAATCGAGCTGGCAGGGTCCAGTAGTGCTTTGGCCAGCAAAAGTGTCTTTATCAGGCCTAATTTCAAATATGATAAGAGCAAATGCTTATATGGTCTTAAACAGAGGCTGCTTTAGTCACAGAATGGGATGCCCTGGGCAGGAATGGACCTGGCAGGGTCCAGTAGGGCTTTGGCCAGCAAAAGTGTCTTTATCAGGCTAATTTCAAATATGATAAGAGCAAATGCTTATATGGTCTTAAACAGAGGCTGCTTTAGTCACAGAATGGGATGCCCCGGGCAGGAATCGAGCTGTCAGGGTCCAGTAGTGCTTTGGCCAGCAAAAGTGTCTTTATCAGGCTAATTTCAAATATGATAAGAGCAAATGCTTATATGGTCTTAAACAGAGGCTGCTGTAGTCACAGAATGGGATGCCCCGGGCAGGAATCGAGCTGGCAGGGTCCAGTAGGGCTTTGGCCAGCAAAAGTGTCTTTATCAGGCCTAATTTCAAATATGATAAGAGCAAATGCTTATATGGTCTTAAACAGAGGCTGCTTTAGTCACAGAATGGGATGCCCTGGGCAGGAATGGACCTGGCAGGGTCCAGTAGGGCTTTGGCCAGCAAAAGTGTCTTTATCAGGCTAATTTCAAATATGATAAGAGCAAATGCTTATATGGTCTTAAACAGAGGCTGCTTTAGTCACAGAATGGGATGCCCCGGGCAGGAATCGAGCTGGCAGGGTCCAGTAGTGCTTTGGCCAGCAAAAGTGTCTTTATCAGGCCTAATTTCAAATATGATAAGAGCAAATGCTTATATGGTCTTAAACAGAGGCTGCTTTAGTCACAGAATGGGATGCCCCGGGCAGGAATCGAGCTGGCAGGGTCCAGTAGTGCTTTGGCCAGCAAAAGTGTCTTTATCAGGCTAATTTCAAATATGATAAGAGCAAATGCTTATATGGTCTTAAACAGAGGCTGCTGTAGTCACAGAATGGGATGCCCCGGGCAGGAATCGAGCTGGCAGGGTCCAGTAGGGCTTTGGCCAGCAAAAGTGTCTTTATCAGGCCTAATTTCAAATATGATAAGAGCAAATGCTTATATGGTCTTAAACAGAGGCTGCTTTAGTCACAGAATGGGATGCCCTGGGCAGGAATCGACCTGGCAGGGTCCAGTAGGGCTTTGGCCAGCAAAAGTGTCTTTATCAGGCTAATTTCAAATATGATAAGAGCAAATGCTTATATGGTCTTAAACAGAGGCTGCTTTAGTCACAGAATGGGATGCCCCGGGCAGGAATCGAGCTGGCAGGGTCCAGTAGTGCTTTGGCCAGCAAAAGTGTCTTTATCAGGCTAATTTCAAATATGATAAGAGCAAATGCTTATATGGTCTTAAACAGAGGCTGCTGTAGTCACAGAATGGGATGCCCCGGGCAGGAATCGAGCTGGCAGGGTCCAGTAGTGCTTTGGCCAGCAAAAGTGTCTTTATCAGGCCTAATTTCAAATATGATAAGAGCAAATGCTTATATGGTCTTAAACAGAGGCTGCTTTAGTCACAGAATGGGATGCCTCACAGCAGACTTAAGATCAGTTCAGTATATATGCACAGTTAGTTACTATAAGCAGCCTGAAAACGCTAACAAAGGCTGGATGAAAAAAAAAAAAAATCTCCCTGTCAGCCAGCTCCGTTTTTCCTACCTTTCCCTGGCTTTCTGTCTGTCTCCTGTCTGTCTCCTGCCTGTCTCCTGCCTGTCTCCAGCCTGTCCCTGTCTGTCCCTGTCTCCAGCCTGTCTAACTGCCTCAGCTACACAGCGTTCTGTCTGTCTGTCACGAATGCAATAGAGAAATGAGGAAAAGCAAGATGGCCGCCGTTAAATACCGCTGTGTGACGTCACCGGGCTTGCTGGCTGCTGATAGGCTGCATGTGACTGCCCCAGCTTGCACTGGCGCGGGATACATGTCCAGACATGTCCCGTCCGCCATCTTAGAATGCCTGTAATGTAAATGAATGGATGTTAAAGGAAAACTTCGAGTGATCGAATCGCGGGGAAATTCGGATTCGATCCGAATCGAATTTTTCCTGAAATTCGGATCGAATCCGGGTTCGTCCGGATCGATTCGCTCATCCCTAGTAAGAGCATATACGCATTCGTACGTAGGCTCGTGCGAGTCGGAAATGGCCAAAAAAACAGGAAAAAATTACTAACACCCACCCAAACTTACGATTCTCGATCCGAAATCAATTAACTTTTGCTCTTTGAATCAAGGGGATTGTTTAGCAAAAGAAGCCATTAAAATCAATTTAACTAACACAGAGAAAAATCATTTTGACCCATCTAGGTCTTGCTGCGTTTCAATTATTGACAAGTCCCAATGCAAATTCTGTACAAATAAATGTGTGTAATATTAATTCTAAGCATTCAATACTTCATTCCAGCTCTGCCCATTGTGCTCTATCCTGACCTACAGCGCCAGGTTTCATCTGCCTGGCGCTATATTATTTTCAGCGCTAGTGTTAAGCAGGAAAAACACACCCGATTTTAACTTTTCGGGGGGCTTGCTCCTCTCAGTGGGGGCATACTGTGTGTGTATCCACCCAGCTTGCCCTAATTCACTCACCTTCTTGTTGCTCCCACGCCGCAGACTTGGGCAAGATCGAGCGCATCCGCTCAACCAATCAGCACTATTGCTTTCACTCAACTCCCTTCAGCTCCGCTGACTGCTAAGCCGCCAGGACAGCTTAGCAGCCGAGCAGTGCCAAAGGGAGCTGGGGTGCAGCTGTGGCGCCGAGATGCGTCACAAGGTGAGTAGGACGAGGCTTCTGGGGGTTTTACACAACGTTAGCTGGTGGCTGTATCGGCACTGCCATTTTTTTTTCTTAAATCCCACGCTGAGGCCAAAAAAGTGGCTCTGTGTGGCACTGATGCTTAATATATAAGGCTTAATATGTCACCGTGAGCAAAAAAAGAGATTTATTCTTCTACTCCCAGGCAGTGGACTATCAAAGGGCACATTAGCTAATTCAGTTTTGCATCATAAGTGGGGTTTGGTCCACAAAAGGCCTCCAACATTCTACACCCTATTTGCCATGTGAAACCAAAGAATACAGTGGGAGGAAGCCTGACATTTATTTGTAAGAAGTTGGGTGCTGCCCATGATTTAATCTCGTTAATTAGGCGTGTTGAAGGTTCTTTGTTTCAGTTTGAAGCCAGCTCGTGTTTACAGCGCTGAATAACAATGTGTCCCCTCTGCTGTAAAACACGCAGCGTCAGTATTAACATATTTAGGCAATCACAGTTTATAATAAATAGTGGCGCTGGCAGGTACGTCGGTGTAATTAAGAGATTAATCAGAGGAACGGCGGAACATTGTGTCCCCGGTGAGGCGGGTGATGCCGGGTGTTCGAAGGCTTTAAACTGGAAATGAGAGCAGCGGATCGTCAGTTGAGCCCCGGACTCCTCATCTCGCTCCCGACTCGGCATCAATGCCGATCTGTCTCTTCTGCGCTGATGGATTGCAGTTGTTTAATTAAAAGATAGCTGCGCTTGGGAACCCAAGTCTTGTTTTGCCGGCACACTTTTTTTCCCCATCTCCTTTCAGTGCTGCGATTAGGCTCGCAAGGTTGGGAGATACTAATTTGATTCCAGTCGAGCTCTCTGACAGGTGCTGTACCGAGGAAGACATATGTAGGCTCCAGAAACATCTTATCTTAAAGCGGAACAAAACCCGAGATTTTTA
The DNA here is from genome assembly GCA_027917425.1 of Gastrophryne carolinensis. Taxonomy (NCBI): domain Eukaryota; kingdom Metazoa; phylum Chordata; class Amphibia; order Anura; family Microhylidae; genus Gastrophryne; species Gastrophryne carolinensis. The sequence continues at coordinate 42,187,929 of CM051238.1, forward strand.
CTATCCCAACACCCGCTGTGTAAAACACCCCAGAACATCCTGCACAATTTACCTTCTCCTGGTTCAATGACGCATGTGCAGGCTCTCATCCATCCATCTCAGCCGTTTGCCGTGACTATGCTATCTGACAAATGGCTCTAATGTACATCAATGGGGAGTGCAAGCAGCCATCCCAGCTTACCTGAATTGCTGAGGCCGGAACACACACAAGATGCAGGGGATGCAGCTATCAATCAGAGCCGTTTGACAAATTATATAGTCACGGCAAACTGATTGGACGAGATCCCCCCACGCATTTACCGTTGGACTGGGAAAAGGTAAACTGATAGCTGAGAGGTTCACACAGCGGGGAAAATAAAATTTAAACCAGACCTTCACTATGATTTATTGAAAAGCCCAATTCCCCAGCATCTAAAGTTAATATATTTTAAGTTTTTAGTCACTTATTATTCTTTCCCCCACTGGGCTGCAACTCTGTTCTGGACTTTAGGATACGGGTGCCGCCATCTTGACTCAGAAGCATCACACTTACTGAGGAGAGGAGAGTGGGAAAAGGTACAGGGGGGCGGGTTATAGCTGTGCTTTGCTCAGACAGAGCAGAGCTGGGGTCAGGAAAAGTTTAGCAATCCCAGAATGCAGAGCGGCACAGAAGGTCAGAAGGCACTTCCTGTTTGCAGGCTGCCTGATGTTACATGAGCCGCTATCTTGGATGTTTAAAGGCTTATAACATGCAGTAGATGCAGGTAGGATGATTTTTAATGTGAACAATCTGTATGTACAGGGTGTGGGAAACATAAAAGATAGGCTCTTATTCAGAGTGAAGGACCGCTTTAATTGACCAGCACCAAATACAGTATATGACATACCACAAACAGGGTATTGTGGTGGAATCTGTTTAGCTATTTAACTATTACAAAATCCTTGAGGAGGGGGTCCTTAGGGCTCCAAATCAGTTTCATCTTGAGAAAGCGCTTCTGTTTGTTTGTCAGGAACATTGCACCCTGGGGAAGCGTCTTCAGACCTCCTTAAACAATGCATCTCAAGAAAAGGATCCACAGAACATCTAAAAATGTCATACCTTGAGAAAGGGGTCTTTGAAGCTACCTAATTATTCACCTCGAGATGTTGGTATGCTCAAAATCCTTTCAGCTCCCACCAGGAGAAGAAAACCTCAAGCTTGGCAGTTGGGGTATATAGGTGAGATTCAACTTACTATCTAGCAAGTATATATGGAAATGGATTATAAGGCTTTCTAATAAATATTATACAATCTTGCAATACACCTTCTTTAAATTGACATCATCTCAAGTTCAAATGCAGATGTGTTCAAATGAGATCCCCCGCAAATTAGTAATTAACCCCGTGGCAGGGGGGGGTTCACTAGTGTGAGACAAACACTTGACATGGAGCATAGACATAGGTTCCTCTATGAAGGGGAGAGGTGCTCTACACTTAATAAATACCCCCCCCCCACCAGTGTTGATCCTCTAGCCAATGGTTTATGTAGCATGTTATCAGTTTTTGTAACTAAAGTTGGAGGAAACGATTTTTTTCCAGTGTCCACACCTTATCAGACATTAGGTTTGCTGTTGATTGTGTCTATTATCAGTCTGTTCCATCTGGTATATTATGTTTTAATGGATGGCAGGCTTTCCTTGTCATCACTCTGACATTTATTAAAAAGATAAAAAGGAAGGTGAGGTTCCAGATTTTAGATGTAATCTTGTTAATTAGGAGAAGAAACGTTTCAGGCTGAGCCGCAAGCAGCGGGAGCGAGACTATTTATAAAGCTGGAATTTCTCCTCTCTTGGTGATTGGAAATTTGAAGGAAGTAACTGAGGATTCGGGTAATTAAAAAGCCTCTCGAAGTGTAAAGCTGCTGTGTGTGTTCTGTATGAAGACTCTGCAATAATGGAAAGATTTGGTTCTCCAGAAAATACCACCTCTACTATTTTATAATGAAATCATTTAAATGCGGGAAAAATAAAATAGCAAACTGAATTCAATAAACTGGACCAGACTTTTAGTCCGGTTAGTAGGATTGCTAGGGGGCATCCTGATTTGGGATGAGGTACAGTTGAAAGCACTACAAAAGCCCGCCCAAGCTGCACACTCACCTCGTCTGAATCGAAGGGCATAGACAAATTTGGCACAGGTAGTGTGCATAGTTGCATCCCCCACTCCCTCCCCTGCGTGCACTTTCTGTGCCAAACTCTAAGGGGTTTATTCATCAAGGGATGGCGGCAGGTAGTGCCTCTTAGTGACAGGTAGCGAACTGTGAATGCCAGGCGCTGTACGCAATACCACATTTATGAAGGCAATTCTGGTGAGCGACTTTAACAGCGCCATGTAGCGTCCGATTCATCATCACAAACGACGGGGAGGCTGATTCATTAACAGCGGCAGGTAGCGACAGTTGAGCGACTGTAGCGCCATTTTCAGAGCGCCCCCTAGTAGTTGCTGTGCTTGGCCGTTGTTCGGTAGTTGATAGCGATCAGACGGTTTGCCGTAATGTTGAATATTGGGTGAGGAGTCGCTATTTGACAGGTTCCGCCCTGTATGGGAGCGCATGATAGCGACTGGCCATAGCGACCGGCTCCCACCATATTCATTAACAAATCACGCTCAAAAAATTCTCACGCTGTAAAATGCATGTTTAAACCCCAGAGCGCTGGCGGCGATGGGTTAAAAGTAGTTTTTTAACCCCCAAACAACCATATTTTTGGAAACCCAAAAAAACAAGTTTTTTAAATAATTTTGTAATATGAATACTAGAGATGAGCGAACTTTTGAAAAGTTCGATTCGGCCGATTCGCCGAATTTCACAAAGAAATTCGGGTTCGGCCGAATCGAACTTTTGCGAAGTTCCCCATCAAAATTGCCGGCATAGTGGGAGCCGGCCGGCGGGCCGGTAAAGCCGGCCGGCCCGCTCCCACCATGCCGGCATTTAAAAAACAAAGAAAAAAAAAAAAAGCATTTTTGCCGGCATGGTGGGAGCGGGCCGGCCGGCTCCGCTCCCACCATGCCGGCATTTAAAAAAAAAGCAAACACTTACCTGCAGGTCCGGAGCGTGGAGGCCGGCGCCGCTCTCAGCTGTCATCTGAGGGCGCGTCAGCTGTCATCTGAGGGCTTTTTTTTTTAAATGCCGGCATGGTGGCAGCAGAACCGGCCGGCCCGCTCCCACCATGCCGGCATTTTTTTATTTTTAATTTCAGGAAAAATTCGATCGGCACGAACCACAAAATATTGTTCGTGCCGAATCGAATATTTCCTGAAATTCGGAGCGAATTCCGGTTCGTCCGAACCGGTTCGCTTATCTCTGATGAATACATTAATATCAGACCTGTAGGTCGGACGCTGGCGCTGTGGGCTGAGGCTGGAATAATGATGAATGAGTTGCTATATGGCGCTATATCAGTCGCTAAGCAGGATTGGCTTGATAAATGTGTGATTGTGGTGGGGAGCCGGCGTTCTCGTGGCGGTGCCCGTCATTACCGGCCGCTCACCAGTCGCTACCTGTCACTATCCCTTGTTAAATAAGGGCCTTAGCGTATAGCACCGGCGCTCTGGCTTCCAGAGTGCCTAGTATTACCTGTCGCTCTCCTATACATTTCAATTAACATTACTTTTCTTCTCAAAACAGGGTTTTATTTGAATTTTTTTAATCAAATCATTGTGTGACCTCTCCTGGCCCATTAAAAGTCATTTCTTAAAACATTTTTGACTTTTTATATTTTTATGCAGAATTGTCATTACAGGTCTGGCATTAAAGTGTTAATGTCACAATGTAATAACAATGTCATTCCATATGTTTTAGCTTTGTTACTGGTTGATATATGTTCAAAAACGGACTTTAATCACACCGCTTCTTGCGCTCTGGGCTACAGCGACCCAATTTTGAGCGCTGGCACTGTGCAAGGCGGATTTTTTGATGAATATGGTTTGAGTCGATCACACTGACCAATCACTACCGTTTTTTCCCATGTAGCACTGTACTGGTGTTATAGCTACTCACACATCAAATTCATCAATGCCGGCCAGCGACTGAGGCTCGGTAACAGCGAACCATAGTCGATCACAGCAACTACTAGCGGTCGCTCTGAGCGCCTCACTACAGACGCTCATCTGCCGGTACCTGGCGCTAGTAATGAATAAGCCTCTAAATGTGTCTATAGCTCTACTGGCAGGGTGGGTTATTATTACTGATGGGCTTTGAATGCGGGGCGAAGCTAGATCTTGACTCGTTTTTTTTCAGTTTTGTTCACCCCATCCCGGATCCCGGTGTCCTTGGACTCCTTACTAGTTCACAAACAGTTAAAAAAAGAAAAAAAACTGTTTTAAAATAAAAAAGCCTTTGCCGTTGCTGTGTTTTCCTTTACCTTTCCCCAGCTGGGTGACATCCTCTCTGCAGGTGCTCTGGGTTGGGGGCGCTCCCTCCTGGTCAGGCGGGCACTGGTCTACTGCTTCCATCTGTAGTAAGTGGGGAAACAGGAACCACTCCTCCTTCCTTGGCATCCTGCCAAGCTAATGCCAGCCCACCGGGGTACGAAGGCTTTTATACCACAGGGGAGAAACCTCTGTGGGATCATGTTACTAATGATGTCACTGGAGGGGAGGGACATGAAGGGAGATTCCCCTATACCAGCTGACATGTTGGGTTGGCCAGAGCTACAGTACTGTATTTTATCGGGCATTAAAGAATACCAAATGCTGGATACTGGCTGCAGAGCTTTCGAACCAGATTGTTCTAGATCCGACTCATCACTAGTTATAAATGCCCCCTAGGAAAGAAATAGAGACGAAAACTCTATTTTAACTTTTGGTCCAGTTTAATGAAAGAGGGTTCGTTTCTAGAGATTAGTTACAGGTTTGCTTTAGTAGGTATGCCCCTATAATAATTGGAACAAATGAAGAGGGTTCTACCTTAAAGTCATTTAGCAGGCAGAAATAAAATCAAAGGGGCACTTATCTTTTGTCCCGCGCCGCTGATCGGTGCAAGTCCAGGGATCAGGAACTCACCTGATTGCATGATACACACCCACGCCGCAACCCACACCGTAACCTGACCATGGGGACGAGTTTGATCGGGGGATGGGATCACAGGTCACTATCAATCACAGGTACGCTACCACGCCATTTCCTTTTATCGCAATGGAGGTAGTAGGCCGAGGCCTGACACCCCCCTCCATTGTACTGAATATTGAGGGCTTGGCCGCACCCCCTGTGACTGATAGTGGGGGTGGAGCCGGATCATGAGCTGCAACGGTGTGTGGCTTGTGCAATCAGGTGAGTTCCTGATCCTCGGACCAGCACTGATCAGTGACGTGGGGCAAAAGGTTCTGCCTGCAGAACTTTAAAGAGTAGTGGTCCTCAACAGAAGGGGGAGCTGAGTAATTGGAGGGAGATCACTCTTCACATTTTGTTTTCATTTTATCTTATTTCCCAGTTTGCCATTGTTCTCTTTGGTAGCTTAGGGTTCAGCCCCACTTACTATATTCTACTTGGCGTGTACTGTAGGCAAAGTGCGACGCAGTGGTAAAACCATCGGCGCCTAAACTGGACCTTCACCCTGAATAAGAGCCTATCTTATATGTTTTCCCCACCCTGTACATACAGATTGCTCACATTAAAAATCATCCTACCTGCATCTACTGCATCTTATGAGCCTTTAAACTCAGAAGTTCATTCACGTTATATGTTATGGGGGGCCCAGACACAATATAAGCTGTATAGAGACTGGGCCCCTATAGAACCTATATGTTATTGTTGGGGCCTTAGTTTGAATTGGACCTATGTCCACATGGCAGCCAGGCTTACCTTATTATTCAGGCCATAAAGGAAACTGAAAATCAGAATAGGAGCCCAGCCATCATATTATATAAAAATGTGGGGCCCAGACACAATATAGGCTGTATAGAGACTAGTCCCTCTAGAACATATATGTGATGTTTGGGGCCTTAGTTTGAAATTGACCCATGTCCCCATGGCAGCCAGGGTTACCCTGATAATCAGGCCATAAAGGAAACTGAAAATCAAACTAGGGGCCCAGTCACCACTTTATAGGTTATAGGGAGCCCAGACCCAAAATTCACATTCATATAGACTGCACCCCCCATAATCTATATCTGATGGCTAGGTCCCTAGTTTGATTTGGAACCCAAGGCAAACCAACCTAGAGGGGTGCAGACGCCCTAATTTAATGGGCTCTAATGGGCATTTCCCCCGAAAATAATGATTTTTCAGCATTTGCACAGATGCTTTGATATATACTCCCACGAAAATAAGCCCTAACCACAGAGGGACAGGGGAAGCCCTCCTAATCTGTGCTGGCTGCTGCTCCGCCACCTACAAACTCGCTTCGCACTGATGGGGATAATATATACCGATGCGTAGTATCAGTATGAGGTAGGATCTTTTCCCTTATTGGGGCACAAATTTTACTCATGGGGTGGTGACTGATTGTATTATAGCCTAGCTAATGGATGTGGGCACAGTTATATTACTATTTGTATTCATATTAAGATATCCCCAGTATGTGTGTATATATATATATATATATATATATATATATATATATATATAATATAGATGATGATTTCCATCTCTACTTCTTTCTCGTTCCAGTTTTCATAAGCAGGCGGCACATCCAGGGATTAGAGAAGCCCGTCCAGCTTTCATTGTTGGAATAAGTTTTTGTGAGGCGCTGCGCCCCGCGGGTTCACATACTTAGCTTATAATATAGTGGTTTGTATTATTCCGTAATGTGCAGCTGAAGTTGGCTTTGCGCGTAGCCGATGGATTTTCCTGCCGCAAGACGCTCAGCCGTGTTTGGCGATGCCGGGGCAGTTTTCCAGAAGCAATCAAACATTCCGCTTCCTGCCGTACCAAAGTTAATTGGTTGACCCACTGCTTGTTCTTTTCATATTTTCCTAGAGAAGCTGAAAAAAATGGAAATGGACTATGATGAATATTAAAATATCAGCAGTAAAATGATTTTTACAGCACCAATGGGAGGTCACAGGGGTTGCAGAAAACAGCAGATTTGCTGGAAGTTCAGCGGTGGCTGCTCCTCTGTATATCTCTCATGACAGGTTTCCGGTAATGGTAAAGGCTATGCATACACCTTGTGATCGGGGTCAAATGATTTGAATATTTGGCCATATGCATTCAAGTCCAGCTTGATGGAAAACGCACGGGACACGGCCTGGGAAGCAAGTCTTTAAGTGAGACAGACCGCACTGCAGTTTATTTCTCATGTAAAAAGAAAAGCTAAATGTGATGACATGAAAAATAATGTCTTTTTTCGCCCCTTAAGACACACCTGACCATAAGATGCAATTACGGTTTTAGAAAAAAAGATATTCTAAACCAAATGGTGTGCTAAAATACCACCCCCTAATCACACCATTACAGGCAGTGTGCGGCATCCCCCCATTCCCCCATTACTGATAGTGTGTGGTATCCCCCCATTATAGACAGTCTGCAACATCCCCTATTACAGGCAGTGTGTCTGCTTGTGTATGTGGTGCCGGGCTTTTGGGAGATAATGTTACATCTTATGGAGCGAAAATTACAGTATATGTAGCCATAGATGCTTGAACCCTGTTTTCAGAGGCACCATTCACCAAAATTTCCAAAACTTAAAGCGGAACAATGACAAAATCACTTTTTCACTCCTTAAGACACACCTGACCATAGGCTGCACCTAGGGTATAGAGGAGGAAAATAAGAACAAAAAATTCTGAACCAAATGGTGTGCTAAAATACTCCCTCCCAATCACCCCATTACAGGCAGTGTGCGGCATCCCCCCATAACGGGCAGTGTCTGGCATCCCCCAATTACACACAGTGTGAGGCAACCCCAGTTACAGACAGTGTGTGGCATCCCCCAATACAGGCAGTGTGTGGCATAACTCTAATACAGGCAGTGTATGGCGTCCTCCATTACAGACAGCATGCAGCTTCCATCCATTACAGACAGCATCCCCCATTTCAGGTAGTTTGTGGCTTCCTGCCCCCTTCTGCGCCTTCATTACGCTTCCTCCTCACACACATTCACTTCATAAGACTCACCGATTTCCCACCCACACTTTTGGGTGAAAATATTGAGTCTTGTGGAGAACAGTAAAAAATACAGTAATTGTAGCCATAGATTCTAAAGACCTGGTTTTAGAGGTACCAGTCACCAAAGAGGAACAACATCCAGAACGGCATCCAGATTTGGTGGGCCCCGCTGTGTGTATCCCTATGGATCGCCCAACAACTCATATAGTCAGTGCAGAAAATGAAATCTGAATGGAGGCCCCACCAGCTGCATCCCTGCTCCTGCCTTTAGCTACGCACCTGCGCTGTCCATTCAGAAATTCCTGGAGCGGACGCGTCCACAGCTGAAGGTTTGCCATGGATGTGACGTGGCACAGAGATGTGGCTCAGGATAGTTGAGTCGTTCAGACGATCTGGGGGTTTAATACAGCTGGGCATCCCAATTCGGGATCTCTCATAAAGAGGTAGAGGAACACCCCTAGGAGGAAATTGGGTAATGATGCAAGATTATCAGTCTCAGAAATAGCAGCCTTAGCGAATACAGCTCTCCCTCGTAGTTGGGAGGACAGCCCAGCTAGTGAACGGGTGGTTGGGACTGCAGGTAAGACTAGACAGTTAGTGGTAATAGAGGATTCTATTATAATAGTGGAATGATAAAATAATTTGTCACCAAGACTGCCTCAGGTGAATGGTCTGCTGTCTCCCTGGTGCTAGGATTTGGCATGTGGTGGAAAGGGTGGATAAATTACTGGGAGGGGCTGGGGATGACCCAGCTGTTGTGGTCCACATGGGGTTATCCAATGACAGAATTATTGAGAGATGGAGGATCCTTAAGAATACATTTAAGGAATTAGGCATCAAGTTGAAGAAAAGAACCTCCAAGGTTGTATTCTCTGGACTACTGCCTGTCTCATTCATTCCACAGGAATGACAGCGATAACTTAGAGAGTTAAAAGTATGGCTCAAGTCCTGGTGAAGGGCAGAAGGATTTGGGTTCCTAGAGCACTGGGCTGACTTTTCATTGGGGTACAAACTGTATTCTGCAGATAGTTTGCATCTGAATGGAATAGAGACTGCTGTGCTGGGTACGATGGTACTAGAAGGGGCGGAGGGATATTTAAACTACAGATGGGGGGGGGGGGCAAGAAAGAAAAAAAGGAGAAGAGAGGTTACTTAGGGAACATCATATGATGGTGGGTAGAGAATTAGAAAGGGTGAGGACTGCTCCCCAGCAGTGAAAAATTAGGCGGATGCATTACTGCAGAAGCTAATGCTAAAGATCAATGTGTCAAACTTGATAGGAACTTAAAGTGTATTCTCATAAATGCCAGCAATCTGGCAAGTATAGGAGGGAAGCTTGAGGCTCTGGTACTGGAAGGAAATTTTGATGTTATTGGTGTGGCTGAGACATGGCTGGAATCCACACATGACTGAACTGTCAATCTTCAAGGTTTTGCTCTCTTTCAGACAAAAGCAAATAGGAAAGGGGGCAGAGTGTGTCTCTATGTAAAGCAAGAGTTCAAAGCATATATTAATGAGGGGATACTAGCAGAATATTGTGAGGATGTAGAATCTGTGTATAGAAGTGCGGAGCAACGTAAACAATGTTAAAATACAAGTTGGAGTAATCTATAGACTAAATAATTTAAATGTGAATAAGACTGCAGGACTAGATTGACTTCACCCAAGATTTCTCAAAGAACTCAGTTATCACATCACCCCTGTTCTTGATCTTTAAAGACTCACTAACAACTGCTATAGTGCCAAAGGATTGGCGCAAGGCAAATGTGGTGCCCCTTTTTTTTTTAAAAAGGACTCTAGGTCTTCTCAGGGCAATTCCAGACCCATAAGTTTAACATCCATTGTAGAAAAACAGAGTGAGGGGCTCTTACATGAATATGTAACTATGCATAATATAAGTGACTAGGGATGAGCGAATCGATCCGGACGAACCCGGATTCGATCCGAATTTCAGGAAAAATTCGATTCGGATCGAATCCGAATTTCCCCGCGATTCGATCACTCGAAGTTTTCCTTTAACATCCATTCATTTACATTTACAGGCATTCTAAGATGGCGGACGGGACATGTCTGGACATGTATCCCGCGCCAGTGCAAGCTGGGGCAGTCACATGCAGCCTATCAGCAGCCAGCAAGCCCGGTGACGTCACACAGCGGTATTTAACGGCGGCCATCTTGCTTTTCCTCATTTCTCTATTGCATTCGTGACAGACAGACAGAACGCTGTGTAGCTGAGGCAGTTAGACAGGCTGGAGACAGGGACAGACAGGGACAGGCAGGAGACAGGCAGGAGACAGACAGGAGACAGACAGAAAGCCAGGGAAAGGTAGGAAAAACGGAGCTGGCTGACAGGGAGATTTTTTTTTTTCATCCAGCCTTTGTTAGCGTTTTCAGGCTGCTTATAGTAACTAACTGTGCATATATACTGAACTGATCTTAAGTCTGCTGTGAGGCATCCCATTCTGTGACTAAAGCAGCCTCTGTTTAAGACCATATAAGCATTTGCTCTTATCATATTTGAAATTAGGCCTGATAAAGACACTTTTGCTGGCCAAAGCACTACTGGACCCTGCCAGGTCCATTCCTGCCCAGGGCATCCCATTCTGTGACTACAGCAGCCTCTGTTTAAGACCATATAAGCATTTGCTCTTATCATATTTGAAATTAGGCCTGATAAAGACACTTTTGCTGGCCAAAGCACTACTGGACCCTGCCAGGTCGATTCCTGTTGGGGCATCCCATTCTGTGACTAAAGCAGCCTCTGTTTAAGACCATATAAGCATTTGCTCTTATCATATTTGAAATTAGGCCTGATAAAGACACTTTTGCTGGCCAAAGCACTACTGGACCCTGCCAGGTCGATTCCTGTTGGGGCATCCCATTCTGTGACTACAGCAGCCTCTGTTTAAGACCATATAAGCATTTGCTCTTATCATATTTGAAATTAGCCTGATAAAGACACTTTTGCTGGCCAAAGCACTACTGGACCCTGCCAGGTCCATTCCTGCCCAGGGCATCCCATTCTGTGACTAAAGCAGCCTCTGTTTAAGACCATATAAGCATTTGCTCTTATCATATTTGAAATTAGGCCTGATAAAGACACTTTTGCTGGCCAAAGCACTACTGGACCCTGCCAGGTCCATTCCTGCCCAGGGCATCCCATTCTGTGACTACAGCAGCCTCTGTTTAAGACCATATAAGCATTTGCTCTTATCATATTTGAAATTAGGCCTGATAAAGACACTTTTGCTGGCCAAAGCACTACTGGACCCTGCCAGGTCCATTCCTGCCCGGGGCATCCCATTCTGTGACTACAGCAGCCTCTGTTTAAGACCATATAAGCATTTGCTCTTATCATATTTGAAATTAGGCCTGATAAAGACACTTTTGCTGGCCAAAGCACTACTGGACCCTGCCAGGTCCATTCCTGCCCGGGGCATCCCATTCTGTGACTACAGCAGCCTCTGTTTAAGACCATATAAGCATTTGCTCTTATCATATTTGAAATTAGCCTGATAAAGACACTTTTGCTGGCCAAAGCACTACTGGACCCTGCCAGGTCCATTCCTGCCCAGGGCATCCCATTCTGTGACTAAAGCAGCCTCTGTTTAAGACCATATAAGCATTTGCTCTTATCATATTTGAAATTAGGCCTGATAAAGACACTTTTGCTGGCCAAAGCACTACTGGACCCTGCCAGGTCCATTCCTGCCCAGGGCATCCCATTCTGTGACTACAGCAGCCTCTGTTTAAGACCATATAAGCATTTGCTCTTATCATATTTGAAATTAGGCCTGATAAAGACACTTTTGCTGGCCAAAGCACTACTGGACCCTGCCAGGTCCATTCCTGCCCGGGGCATCCCATTCTGTGACTACAGCAGCCTCTGTTTAAGACCATATAAGCATTTGCTCTTATCATATTTGAAATTAGGCCTGATAAAGACACTTTTGCTGGCCAAAGCACTACTGGACCCTGCCAGGTCCATTCCTGCCCAGGGCATCCCATTCTGTGACTACAGCAGCCTCTGTTTAAGACCATATAAGCATTTGCTCTTATCATATTTGAAATTAGCCTGATAAAGACACTTTTGCTGGCCAAAGCACTACTGGACCCTGCCAGGTCCATTCCTGCCCAGGGCATCCCATTCTGTGACTAAAGCAGCCTCTGTTTAAGACCATATAAGCATTTGCTCTTATCATATTTGAAATTAGGCCTGATAAAGACACTTTTGCTGGCCAAAGCACTACTGGACCCTGCCAGGTCCATTCCTGCCCGGGGCATCCCATTCTGTGACTACAGCAGCCTCTGTTTAAGACCATATAAGCATTTGCTCTTATCATATTTGAAATTAGCCTGATAAAGACACTTTTGCTGGCCAAAGCACTACTGGACCCTGCCAGGTCCATTCCTGCCCAGGGCATCCCATTCTGTGACTAAAGCAGCCTCTGTTTAAGACCATATAAGCATTTGCTCTTATCATATTTGAAATTAGGCCTGATAAAGACACTTTTGCTGGCCAAAGCACTACTGGACCCTGCCAGGTCCATTCCTGCCCAGGGCATCCCATTCTGTGACTAAAGCAGCCTCTGTTTAAGACCATATAAGCATTTGCTCTTATCATATTTGAAATTAGGCCTGATAAAGACACTTTTGCTGGCCAAAGCACTACTGGACCCTGCCAGGTCGATTCCTGTTGGGGCATCCCATTCTGTGACTACAGCAGCCTCTGTTTAAGACCATATAAGCATTTGCTCTTATCATATTTGAAATTAGCCTGATAAAGACACTTTTGCTGGCCAAAGCACTACTGGACCCTGCCAGGTCCATTCCTGCCCAGGGCATCCCATTCTGTGACTACAGCAGCCTCTGTTTAAGACCATATAAGCATTTGCTCTTATCATATTTGAAATTAGGCCTGATAAAGACACTTTTGCTGGCCAAAGCACTACTGGACCCTGCCAGGTCCATTCCTGCCCAGGGCATCCCATTCTGTGACTACAGCAGCCTCTGTTTAAGACCATATAAGCATTTGCTCTTATCATATTTGAAATTAGGCCTGATAAAGACACTTTTGCTGGCCAAAGCACTACTGGACCCTGCCAGGTCGATTCCTGCCCGGGGCATCCCATTCTGTGACTACAGCAGCCTCTGTTTAAGACCATATAAGCATTTGCTCTTATCATATTTGAAATTAGCCTGATAAAGACACTTTTGCTGGCCAAAGCACTACTGGACCCTGCCAGGTCCATTCCTGCCCAGGGCATCCCATTCTGTGACTAAAGCAGCCTCTGTTTAAGACCATATAAGCATTTGCTCTTATCATATTTGAAATTAGGCCTGATAAAGACACTTTTGCTGGCCAAAGCACTACTGGACCCTGCCAGGTCCATTCCTGCCCAGGGCATCCCATTCTGTGACTACAGCAGCCTCTGTTTAAGACCATATAAGCATTTGCTCTTATCATATTTGAAATTAGGCCTGATAAAGACACTTTTGCTGGCCAAAGCACTACTGGACCCTGCCAGGTCCATTCCTGCCCGGGGCATCCCATTCTGTGACTACAGCAGCCTCTGTTTAAGACCATATAAGCATTTGCTCTTATCATATTTGAAATTAGGCCTGATAAAGACACTTTTGCTGGCCAAAGCACTACTGGACCCTGCCAGGTCCATTCCTGCCCAGGGCATCCCATTCTGTGACTACAGCAGCCTCTGTTTAAGACCATATAAGCATTTGCTCTTATCATATTTGAAATTAGGCCTGATAAAGACACTTTTGCTGGCCAAAGCACTACTGGACCCTGCCAGGTCGATTCCTGTTGGGGCATCCCATTCTGTGACTAAAGCAGCCTCTGTTTAAGACCATATAAGCATTTGCTCTTATCATATTTGAAATTAGGCCTGATAAAGACACTTTTGCTGGCCAAAGCACTACTGGACCCTGCCAGGTCGATTCCTGTTGGGGCATCCCATTCTGTGACTACAGCAGCCTCTGTTTAAGACCATATAAGCATTTGCTCTTATCATATTTGAAATTAGCCTGATAAAGACACTTTTGCTGGCCAAAGCACTACTGGACCCTGCCAGGTCCATTCCTGCCCAGGGCATCCCATTCTGTGACTAAAGCAGCCTCTGTTTAAGACCATATAAGCATTTGCTCTTATCATATTTGAAATTAGGCCTGATAAAGACACTTTTGCTGGCCAAAGCACTACTGGACCCTGCCAGGTCCATTCCTGCCCAGGGCATCCCATTCTGTGACTACAGCAGCCTCTGTTTAAGACCATATAAGCATTTGCTCTTATCATATTTGAAATTAGGCCTGATAAAGACACTTTTGCTGGCCAAAGCACTACTGGACCCTGCCAGGTCCATTCCTGCCCGGGGCATCCCATTCTGTGACTACAGCAGCCTCTGTTTAAGACCATATAAGCATTTGCTCTTATCATATTTGAAATTAGCCTGATAAAGACACTTTTGCTGGCCAAAGCACTACTGGACCCTGCCAGGTCCATTCCTGCCCAGGGCATCCCATTCTGTGACTAAAGCAGCCTCTGTTTAAGACCATATAAGCATTTGCTCTTATCATATTTGAAATTAGGCCTGATAAAGACACTTTTGCTGGCCAAAGCACTACTGGACCCTGCCAGGTCCATTCCTGCCCAGGGCATCCCATTCTGTGACTACAGCAGCCTCTGTTTAAGACCATATAAGCATTTGCTCTTATCATATTTGAAATTAGGCCTGATAAAGACACTTTTGCTGGCCAAAGCACTACTGGACCCTGCCAGGTCCATTCCTGCCCGGGGCATCCCATTCTGTGACTACAGCAGCCTCTGTTTAAGACCATATAAGCATTTGCTCTTATCATATTTGAAATTAGGCCTGATAAAGACACTTTTGCTGGCCAAAGCACTACTGGACCCTGCCAGGTCCATTCCTGCCCAGGGCATCCCATTCTGTGACTACAGCAGCCTCTGTTTAAGACCATATAAGCATTTGCTCTTATCATATTTGAAATTAGGCCTGATAAAGACACTTTTGCTGGCCAAAGCACTACTGGACCCTGCCAGGTCGATTCCTGTTGGGGCATCCCATTCTGTGACTAAAGCAGCCTCTGTTTAAGACCATATAAGCATTTGCTCTTATCATATTTGAAATTAGGCCTGATAAAGACACTTTTGCTGGCCAAAGCACTACTGGACCCTGCCAGGTCGATTCCTGTTGGGGCATCCCATTCTGTGACTACAGCAGCCTCTGTTTAAGACCATATAAGCATTTGCTCTTATCATATTTGAAATTAGCCTGATAAAGACACTTTTGCTGGCCAAAGCACTACTGGACCCTGCCAGGTCCATTCCTGCCCAGGGCATCCCATTCTGTGACTAAAGCAGCCTCTGTTTAAGACCATATAAGCATTTGCTCTTATCATATTTGAAATTAGGCCTGATAAAGACACTTTTGCTGGCCAAAGCACTACTGGACCCTGCCAGGTCCATTCCTGCCCAGGGCATCCCATTCTGTGACTACAGCAGCCTCTGTTTAAGACCATATAAGCATTTGCTCTTATCATATTTGAAATTAGGCCTGATAAAGACACTTTTGCTGGCCAAAGCACTACTGGACCCTGCCAGGTCCATTCCTGCCCGGGGCATCCCATTCTGTGACTACAGCAGCCTCTGTTTAAGACCATATAAGCATTTGCTCTTATCATATTTGAAATTAGGCCTGATAAAGACACTTTTGCTGGCCAAAGCACTACTGGACCCTGCCAGGTCCATTCCTGCCCGGGGCATCCCATTCTGTGACTACAGCAGCCTCTGTTTAAGACCATATAAGCATTTGCTCTTATCATATTTGAAATTAGGCCTGATAAAGACACTTTTGCTGGCCAAAGCACTACTGGACCCTGCCAGGTCGATTCCTGTTGGGGCATCCCATTCTGTGACTAAAGCAGCCTCTGTTTAAGACCATATAAGCATTTGCTCTTATCATATTTGAAATTAGGCCTGATAAAGACACTTTTGCTGGCCAAAGCACTACTGGACCCTGCCAGGTCGATTCCTGTTGGGGCATCCCATTCTGTGACTACAGCAGCCTCTGTTTAAGACCATATAAGCATTTGCTCTTATCATATTTGAAATTAGCCTGATAAAGACACTTTTGCTGGCCAAAGCACTACTGGACCCTGCCAGGTCCATTCCTGCCCAGGGCATCCCATTCTGTGACTAAAGCAGCCTCTGTTTAAGACCATATAAGCATTTGCTCTTATCATATTTGAAATTAGGCCTGATAAAGACACTTTTGCTGGCCAAAGCACTACTGGACCCTGCCAGGTCCATTCCTGCCCAGGGCATCCCATTCTGTGACTACAGCAGCCTCTGTTTAAGACCATATAAGCATTTGCTCTTATCATATTTGAAATTAGGCCTGATAAAGACACTTTTGCTGGCCAAAGCACTACTGGACCCTGCCAGGTCCATTCCTGCCCGGGGCATCCCATTCTGTGACTACAGCAGCCTCTGTTTAAGACCATATAAGCATTTGCTCTTATCATATTTGAAATTAGGCCTGATAAAGACACTTTTGCTGGCCAAAGCACTACTGGACCCTGCCAGGTCCATTCCTGCCCAGGGCATCCCATTCTGTGACTACAGCAGCCTCTGTTTAAGACCATATAAGCATTTGCTCTTATCATATTTGAAATTAGGCCTGATAAAGACACTTTTGCTGGCCAAAGCACTACTGGACCCTGCCAGGTCGATTCCTGTTGGGGCATCCCATTCTGTGACTAAAGCAGCCTCTGTTTAAGACCATATAAGCATTTGCTCTTATCATATTTGAAATTAGGCCTGATAAAGACACTTTTGCTGGCCAAAGCACTACTGGACCCTGCCAGGTCGATTCCTGTTGGGGCATCCCATTCTGTGACTACAGCAGCCTCTGTTTAAGACCATATAAGCATTTGCTCTTATCATATTTGAAATTAGCCTGATAAAGACACTTTTGCTGGCCAAAGCACTACTGGACCCTGCCAGGTCCATTCCTGCCCAGGGCACCCCATTCTGTGACTAAAGCAGCCTCTGTTTAAGACCATATAAGCATTTGCTCTTATCATATTTGAAATTAGGCCTGATAAAGACACTTTTGCTGGCCAAAGCACTACTGGACCCTGCCAGGTCCATTCCTGCCCAGGGCATCCCATTCTGTGACTACAGCAGCCTCTGTTTAAGACCATATAAGCATTTGCTCTTATCATATTTGAAATTAGGCCTGATAAAGACACTTTTGCTGGCCAAAGCACTACTGGACCCTGCCAGGTCCATTCCTGCCCGGGGCATCCCATTCTGTGACTACAGCAGCCTCTGTTTAAGACCATATAAGCATTTGCTCTTATCATATTTGAAATTAGGCCTGATAAAGACACTTTTGCTGGCCAAAGCACTACTGGACCCTGCCAGGTCCATTCCTGCCCAGGGCATCCCATTCTGTGACTACAGCAGCCTCTGTTTAAGACCATATAAGCATTTGCTCTTATCATATTTGAAATTAGGCCTGATAAAGACACTTTTGCTGGCCAAAGCACTACTGGACCCTGCCAGGTCGATTCCTGTTGGGGCATCCCATTCTGTGACTAAAGCAGCCTCTGTTTAAGACCATATAAGCATTTGCTCTTATCATATTTGAAATTAGGCCTGATAAAGACACTTTTGCTGGCCAAAGCACTACTGGACCCTGCCAGGTCGATTCCTGTTGGGGCATCCCATTCTGTGACTACAGCAGCCTCTGTTTAAGACCATATAAGCATTTGCTCTTATCATATTTGAAATTAGCCTGATAAAGACACTTTTGCTGGCCAAAGCACTACTGGACCCTGCCAGGTCCATTCCTGCCCAGGGCATCCCATTCTGTGACTAAAGCAGCCTCTGTTTAAGACCATATAAGCATTTGCTCTTATCATATTTGAAATTAGGCCTGATAAAGACACTTTTGCTGGCCAAAGCACTACTGGACCCTGCCAGGTCCATTCCTGCCCAGGGCATCCCATTCTGTGACTACAGCAGCCTCTGTTTAAGACCATATAAGCATTTGCTCTTATCATATTTGAAATTAGGCCTGATAAAGACACTTTTGCTGGCCAAAGCACTACTGGACCCTGCCAGGTCCATTCCTGCCCGGGGCATCCCATTCTGTGACTACAGCAGCCTCTGTTTAAGACCATATAAGCATTTGCTCTTATCATATTTGAAATTAGCCTGATAAAGACACTTTTGCTGGCCAAAGCACTACTGGACCCTGCCAGGTCCATTCCTGCCCAGGGCATCCCATTCTGTGACTAAAGCAGCCTCTGTTTAAGACCATATAAGCATTTGCTCTTATCATATTTGAAATTAGGCCTGATAAAGACACTTTTGCTGGCCAAAGCACTACTGGACCCTGCCAGGTCCATTCCTGCCCAGGGCATCCCATTCTGTGACTACAGCAGCCTCTGTTTAAGACCATATAAGCATTTGCTCTTATCATATTTGAAATTAGGCCTGATAAAGACACTTTTGCTGGCCAAAGCACTACTGGACCCTGCCAGGTCCATTCCTGCCCGGGGCATCCCATTCTGTGACTACAGCAGCCTCTGTTTAAGACCATATAAGCATTTGCTCTTATCATATTTGAAATTAGGCCTGATAAAGACACTTTTGCTGGCCAAAGCACTACTGGACCCTGCCAGGTCCATTCCTGCCCAGGGCATCCCATTCTGTGACTACAGCAGCCTCTGTTTAAGACCATATAAGCATTTGCTCTTATCATATTTGAAATTAGGCCTGATAAAGACACTTTTGCTGGCCAAAGCACTACTGGACCCTGCCAGGTCGATTCCTGTTGGGGCATCCCATTCTGTGACTAAAGCAGCCTCTGTTTAAGACCATATAAGCATTTGCTCTTATCATATTTGAAATTAGGCCTGATAAAGACACTTTTGCTGGCCAAAGCACTACTGGACCCTGCCAGGTTCATTCCTGCCCAGGGCATCCCATTCTGTGACTACAGCAGCCTCTGTTTAAGACCATATAAGCATTTGCTCTTATCATATTTGAAATTAGGCCTGATAAAGACACTTTTGCTGGCCAAAGCACTACTGGACCCTGCCAGGTCGATTCCTGTTGGGGCATCCCATTCTGTGACTAAAGCAGCCTCTGTTTAAGACCATATAAGCATTTGCTCTTATCATATTTGAAATTAGGCCTGATAAAGACACTTTTCCTGGCCAAAGCACTACTGGACCCTGCCAGGTCGATTCCTGTTGGGGCATCCCATTCTGTGACTACAGCAGCCTCTGTTTAAGACCATATAAGCATTTGCTCTTATCATATTTGAAATTAGGCCTGATAAAGACACTTTTGCTGGCCAAAGCACTACTGGACCCTGCCAGGTCGATTCCTGTTGGGGCATCCCATTCTGTGACTAAAGCAGCCTCTGTTTAAGACCATATAAGCATTTGCTCTTATCATATTTGAAATTAGGCCTGATAAAGACACTTTTGCTGGCCAAAGCACTACTGGACCCTGCCAGGTCGATTCCTGTTGGGGCATCCCATTCTGTGACTACAGCAGCCTCTGTTTAAGACCATATAAGCATTTGCTCTTATCATATTTGAAATTAGGCCTGATAAAGACACTTTTGCTGGCCAAAGCACTACTGGGCCCTGCCAGGTCCATTCCTGCCCAGGGCATCCCATTCTGTGACTAAAGCAGCCTCTGTTTAAGACCATATAAGCATTTGCTCTTATCATATTTGAAATTAGGCCTGATAAAGACACTTTTGCTGGCCAAAGCACTACTGGACCCTGCCAGGTCCATTCCTGCCCAGGGCATCCCATTCTGTGACTACAGCAGCCTCTGTTTAAGACCATATAAGCATTTGCTCTTATCATATTTGAAATTAGGCCTGATAAAGACACTTTTGCTGGCCAAAGCACTACTGGACCCTGCCAGGTCCATTCCTGCCCGGGGCATCCCATTCTGTGACTACAGCAGCCTCTGTTTAAGACCATATAAGCATTTGCTCTTATCATATTTGAAATTAGCCTGATAAAGACACTTTTGCTGGCCAAAGCACTACTGGACCCTGCCAGGTCCATTCCTGCCCAGGGCATCCCATTCTGTGACTAAAGCAGCCTCTGTTTAAGACCATATAAGCATTTGCTCTTATCATATTTGAAATTAGGCCTGATAAAGACACTTTTGCTGGCCAAAGCACTACTGGACCCTGCCAGGTCCATTCCTGCCCAGGGCATCCCATTCTGTGACTACAGCAGCCTCTGTTTAAGACCATATAAGCATTTGCTCTTATCATATTTGAAATTAGGCCTGATAAAGACACTTTTGCTGGCCAAAGCACTACTGGACCCTGCCAGGTCCATTCCTGCCCGGGGCATCCCATTCTGTGACTACAGCAGCCTCTGTTTAAGACCATATAAGCATTTGCTCTTATCATATTTGAAATTAGCCTGATAAAGACACTTTTGCTGGCCAAAGCACTACTGGACCCTGCCAGGTCCATTCCTGCCCAGGGCATCCCATTCTGTGACTAAAGCAGCCTCTGTTTAAGACCATATAAGCATTTGCTCTTATCATATTTGAAATTAGGCCTGATAAAGACACTTTTGCTGGCCAAAGCACTACTGGACCCTGCCAGGTCCATTCCTGCCCAGGGCATCCCATTCTGTGACTACAGCAGCCTCTGTTTAAGACCATATAAGCATTTGCTCTTATCATATTTGAAATTAGGCCTGATAAAGACACTTTTGCTGGCCAAAGCACTACTGGACCCTGCCAGGTCCATTCCTGCCCAGGGCATCCCATTCTGTGACTACAGCAGCCTCTGTTTAAGACCATATAAGCATTTGCTCTTATCATATTTGAAATTAGGCCTGATAAAGACACTTTTGCTGGCCAAAGCACTACTGGACCCTGCCAGGTCCATTCCTGCCCAGGGCATCCCATTCTGTGACTACAGCAGCCTCTGTTTAAGACCATATAAGCATTTGCTCTTATCATATTTGAAATTAGGCCTGATAAAGACACTTTTGCTGGCCAAAGCACTACTGGACCCTGCCAGGTCGATTCCTGTTGGGGCATCCCATTCTGTGACTAAAGCAGCCTCTGTTTAAGACCATATAAGCATTTGCTCTTATCATATTTGAAATTAGGCCTGATAAAGACACTTTTGCTGGCCAAAGCACTACTGGACCCTGCCAGGTCGATTCCTGTTGGGGCATCCCATTCTGTGACTACAGCAGCCTCTGTTTAAGACCATATAAGCATTTGCTCTTATCATATTTGAAATTAGCCTGATAAAGACACTTTTGCTGGCCAAAGCACTACTGGACCCTGCCAGGTCCATTCCTGCCCAGGGCATCCCATTCTGTGACTAAAGCAGCCTCTGTTTAAGACCATATAAGCATTTGCTCTTATCATATTTGAAATTAGGCCTGATAAAGACACTTTTGCTGGCCAAAGCACTACTGGACCCTGCCAGGTCCATTCCTGCCCAGGGCATCCCATTCTGTGACTACAGCAGCCTCTGTTTAAGACCATATAAGCATTTGCTCTTATCATATTTGAAATTAGGCCTGATAAAGACACTTTTGCTGGCCAAAGCACTACTGGACCCTGCCAGGTCCATTCCTGCCCGGGGCATCCCATTCTGTGACTACAGCAGCCTCTGTTTAAGACCATATAAGCATTTGCTCTTATCATATTTGAAATTAGCCTGATAAAGACACTTTTGCTGGCCAAAGCACTACTGGACCCTGCCAGGTCCATTCCTGCCCAGGGCATCCCATTCTGTGACTAAAGCAGCCTCTGTTTAAGACCATATAAGCATTTGCTCTTATCATATTTGAAATTAGGCCTGATAAAGACACTTTTGCTGGCCAAAGCACTACTGGACCCTGCCAGGTCCATTCCTGCCCAGGGCATCCCATTCTGTGACTACAGCAGCCTCTGTTTAAGACCATATAAGCATTTGCTCTTATCATATTTGAAATTAGGCCTGATAAAGACACTTTTGCTGGCCAAAGCACTACTGGACCCTGCCAGGTCCATTCCTGCCCGGGGCATCCCATTCTGTGACTACAGCAGCCTCTGTTTAAGACCATATAAGCATTTGCTCTTATCATATTTGAAATTAGGCCTGATAAAGACACTTTTGCTGGCCAAAGCACTACTGGACCCTGCCAGGTCCATTCCTGCCCAGGGCATCCCATTCTGTGACTACAGCAGCCTCTGTTTAAGACCATATAAGCATTTGCTCTTATCATATTTGAAATTAGGCCTGATAAAGACACTTTTGCTGGCCAAAGCACTACTGGACCCTGCCAGGTCGATTCCTGTTGGGGCATCCCATTCTGTGACTAAAGCAGCCTCTGTTTAAGACCATATAAGCATTTGCTCTTATCATATTTGAAATTAGGCCTGATAAAGACACTTTTGCTGGCCAAAGCACTACTGGACCCTGCCAGGTCCATTCCTGCCCAGGGCATCCCATTCTGTGACTACAGCAGCCTCTGTTTAAGACCATATAAGCATTTGCTCTTATCATATTTGAAATTAGGCCTGATAAAGACACTTTTGCTGGCCAAAGCACTACTGGACCCTGCCAGGTCGATTCCTGTTGGGGCATCCCATTCTGTGACTAAAGCAGCCTCTGTTTAAGACCATATAAGCATTTGCTCTTATCATATTTGAAATTAGGCCTGATAAAGACACTTTTGCTGGCCAAAGCACTACTGGACCCTGCCAGGTCGATTCCTGTTGGGGCATCCCATTCTGTGACTACAGCAGCCTCTGTTTAAGACCATATAAGCATTTGCTCTTATCATATTTGAAATTAGCCTGATAAAGACACTTTTGCTGGCCAAAGCACTACTGGACCCTGCCAGGTCCATTCCTGCCCAGGGCATCCCATTCTGTGACTAAAGCAGCCTCTGTTTAAGACCATATAAGCATTTGCTCTTATCATATTTGAAATTAGGCCTGATAAAGACACTTTTGCTGGCCAAAGCACTACTGGACCCTGCCAGGTCCATTCCTGCCCAGGGCATCCCATTCTGTGACTACAGCAGCCTCTGTTTAAGACCATATAAGCATTTGCTCTTATCATATTTGAAATTAGGCCTGATAAAGACACTTTTGCTGGCCAAAGCACTACTGGACCCTGCCAGGTCCATTCCTGCCCAGGGCATCCCATTCTGTGACTAAAGCAGCCTCTGTTTAAGACCATATAAGCATTTGCTCTTATTATATTTATATTATAAGACACTTTTGCTGGGCATAGGCTTACTGCTGCCTGCCAGGTGCACTTCTGTTGAGGCATCCCATTCTGTAACATAGCATACCCCTCTTTATTTACACTAAGCAGCTCTCTTATTTACACTAAGCAGGCCTGTTGGAGGCTGAGTGTTACTGCTCACTTTTGGTGTGCATTATATTCTGTTTCATATAGACCCACCGCTGCCCGGGGTTTTTTTAAATATCACCTACTACCACGCCAGTTAGACTATGTCGGGCAGACAAGTGCCTGGAAGTGAAAAGAGGAGTGGCAGAGGCCAAGATTCCGCAGGCAGAGCTCGCATCAGACTGGGGGCCAGTAGCAGCAGGAGTCACGCTGAGAGACCTAATCTGCCAGTATCTGCTAGCGGTCGGGTCTCCACCAGTAACGCATCTGCCGTGGTAGATTGGTTGACGCGCTCATCAACAACATCATCACAACTTACGTCTGAGACCCCCAATCTAGGGTCGGTAGGTTCCTCTGACACAACCCTGAGTTGGCATGCCCCGAGAGCAGTCCCTGTCCTCCCATTGCCTCTGGCCTACGCCGTTCCCTCCCCCAGCGACGTATCCTATGCTTTGGGTTCAGCTCCACTCTTTAGTGAGGAGGACCATCAGATAGAGGACAGTCAGCAGCTACTGCCCAGCCAAGAAATGGAGGTGGCTTCTTTAGCTAGGCAGACAAATAGTGATGTGGACAGTGTCGTGGGTGCTGCGAGCGTTCCAGCTCCTGCGCCAGACACTGTTGACGAATCCACGAACATCAGTGACGTACAGCCACAACTCGGTGATGATGATGATGATGACGATGAAGCCGATCGCACTTGGGAGCCGGGTGATGAAGGGGCTTCATCGTCATCATCAGGAGAAGAGGGGTGCAGGTTGCCCCGGAGTCAGCAGCTGAGGCAGCAAGGTGGTAGCAGTCAGCATGGGGGCACAATTCCAAAGGCTGGAGCCGGCCGGGGCCGTGGCCGGGGTAGAGCACCTGCTGTGCGGCAGTCTACCTTATCGGGAGGTAGTGGAGCAGGGGTTCCTGGAGTTGGCAACAGCAGCAGTGAATCAATGAGGCCAGGGGGTGGGAAAAGTAGCTACTCGGCAGTGTGGCAGTTTTTCCTGAGGCATCCGCAGGAGGGTAACATGGCCACATGCAAGATATGTAGGCAAAAGGTGAAGCGTGGCCAGGGTCCAAATGTTGGCACCACGGCCCTGCGTCAACATATGATGCGTCACCATAAAACGACCTGGGAGAACCGAGGCTCCCAAGGGGTGGTCCAGTCTGCTTCCTCACCAAGTGAGCTCCCAATTTCTGCCAGCCAAGGCTCCAGCACCTCAGCCGAAGGCAGCTGTGCGTCATACCCATCCTCTGTCGCTCCTGCTCCTCCTCCTCCAAGTCATGCATCCCGCCAGCAATCCATCAGCGAAGCCATGTCCAAGAGACAGCAGTATGCGCCCACTCATCCTACGGCGCAGAAGCTGAATGTGCTCCTGTCCAAGTTGCTGGTGCTGCAGTCGCTCCCTTTTCAGGTGGTGGAATCTGCACCTTTCAGAGAACTGATGGCTTGTGCCGAGCCGAGGTGGAGAGTCCCAAGCCGTCATTTCTTTGCCAAGAAGGCAGTACCAGCGCTGCACACTTTTGTTGAACAGAAGGTGGGCCAGTCCTTGAGCCTGTCGGTGTGTAGCAAAATACATGGCAGCGCCGACATCTGGAGCTGTAACTACGGTCAGGGGCAGTACATGTCGTTTACGGCCCACTGGGTGAATGTGGTCCCTTTGCAGCAGCAACTTGGACAGGTCACGCCGCTTCGGCCTCCGCGCTCTCTGCCCATTGGGCCTGTGACACCGTGCGACTCGGCCTCCTCATCCTCCGCCATCTCCTCACCCTCCACTGTAGGCTCAAGTCTCAGTGCCCCTCCAGTCTACCATGTGTGCAGGGCACGGAGGTGTCACGCAGTGCTTCACATGGTTTGTCTTGCCGAACGGAGTCACACAGGGGAGGAACTGCTTAAATGTATTCATCAGGAAATCCAAACATGGCTTACTCCGAGAAAACTTAAAATGGGAATCATGGTTACCGACAATGGGAAGAACATTTTGTCTGCGCTGCGCCAAGGAAGCCTGACCCATGCCCCCTGCATGGCTCACGTCTTCAATCTGGTTGTCAAGCGGTTTCTGAAGTGTTCCCCCCATCTGCAGGACATCCTAACAACTTCACGGAAACTTTGCATGCACTTCAGCCACTCCTACACCGCCAAACACACCCTTCTTGAGCTACAGCGTCAGAATGGTATCCCCCAACATAGTCTGATTTGCGATGTTTCCACCCGTTGGAATTCCACCCTTCACATGTTGGACCGATTATATGAACAGAGAAAAGCCATCACGGATTTCCTGATGATCCAAGCAGATAGGGGGACTCCCCTGTGTAACTTCAATGTCAACCAGTGGCAGCTCATACGTGACACCTGCCGTTTGCTCAGGCCCTTTGAGGAAGCCACTTTATTTGTCAGTCGGCAGGATTACGGGATGAACGACGTGATTCCACTGCTTCATGTACTACAGCACATGTTGGAAACCATGGCTGGTCAGGGCACTGGAGACATGGCGTTTACATCTTACGGCCACATGAACCCCCTTGGAGCTGAACTGGAGGAGGAGGAGGAGGAAGAGGAGGAGGAGGAGTTGCCCAGCGAAACACAGTTTAGGCTTGGCGAAATGGCTGGTTTATCTAGTCAGCGGACAGGAGAGGAGGAGCAGGAGCAGCCAGAGGAGCTAGAGGTTTTTGAGGAAGGAGAGACAGAGGACCCGGGCACACCGTGGCAGTATGCAGTGGAGATGGAGACAGGTAGTCCATCCGAGTCACTTGCGCAAATGGCACGAAGCATGCTCACATGCTTGCGTAGTGACCCCAGAATTGTTTCCATCTGTCGGCGGGATGACTTCTGGCTGTCCACCTTATTGGACCCTCGCTTCCGGCACAAAATGGGGGCATTTTTTAAACCCACCGAGAGGGAGGACAAACTCAACTACTACAAAGACATTCTACGTAGGCAGTTGGCCGATGCCTATCTGCGCCATGGTCCATACTCTCGCAGGTCTGACTCGAGGGGACCTCTGCGCTCACCTTCCACTGCCATGGCCGCTGGGGGGGTTGGCAGCAGCAGCAGCAGAAGCTCCATCAGCAGCAGCAGCCTCAGTCTTCAGTCGCTAATGAGTAGCTTTCTACACCCGCATAGTGAGGCTACTCATGAGCAGCAGGAAGACCTGGAGCAGGACCTGAACCAGCAGGTCATGTCATACTTTGACATGACCATGCCAACACACCTTGAGGATCCGCTGGACTTCTGGGCAGCCAAACTTGATTTGTGGCCGCAACTAGCAGAGTTTGCCCTGGAAAAGCTGTCCTGCCCGGCAAGTAGCGTGCCATCTGAGCGGGTGTTTAGTGCGGCGGGGGCCATAGTTACGGCGAGGAGAACTCGTCTGTCAACTAAAAATGTGGAGAGACTCACCTTTGTCAAAATGAATCAGGGATGGATCAGCCAGGATTTCCACCCACCAATGCCTGATGCATGCGACTAGATTCAGCATGGTGCCACGTTTTACACTTTCCAAATGGTGCAAAACATATTTATGTCTTTAGGCCATTTTTTGGGCTCCTGCTGCTGCTGCTGCCGACTCCTGCCAACTCCAGGGTGTGATTCATCCAATTTTTGGGCTCCTGAGGCCAACTCCAGTGTATATTTGGGCTCCTGCTGCTGCTGCTGCCAACTTCTGCCAACTCCAGGGTGTGATTCATCCAATTTTTGGGCTCCTGAGGCCAACTCCAGTGTATATTTGGGCTCCTGCTGCTGCTACTGTCAACTCCTGCCAACTCCAGGGTGTGATTCATCCAATTTTTGGGCTCCTGAGGCCAACTCCAGTGTATATTTGGGCTCCTGCTGCTGCTGCTGCCAACTTCTGCCAACTCCAGGGTGTGATTCATCCAATTTTTGGGCTCCTGAGGCCAACTCCAGTGTATATTTGGGCTCCTGCTGCTGCTACTGTCAACTCCTGCCAACTCCAGGGTGTGATTCATCCAATTTTTGGGCTCCTGAGGCCAACTCCAGTGTATATTTGGGCTCCTGCTGCTGCTGCTGCCAACTTCTGCCAACTCCAGGGTGTGATTCATCCAATTTTTGGGCTCCTGAAGCCAACTCCAGTGTATATTTGGGCTCCTGCTGCTGCTGGTGTCAACTCCTGCCAACTCCAGGGTGTGATTCATCCAATTTTTGGGCTCCTGAGGCCAACTCCAGTGTATATTTGGGCTCCTGCTGCTGCTGCTGCCAACTTCTGCCAACTCCAGGGTGTGATTCATCCAATTTTTGGGCTCCTGAGGCCAACTCCAGTGTATATTTGGGCTCCTGCTGCTGCTGGTGTCAACTCCTGCCAACTCCAGGGTGTGATTCATCCAATTTTTGGGCTCCTGAAGCCAACTCCAGTGTATATTTGGGCTCCTGCTGCTGCTACTGTCAACTCCTGCCAACTCCAGGGTGTGATTCATCCAATTTTTGGGCTCCTGAGGCCAACTCCAGTGTATATTTGGGCTCCTGCTGCTGCTGCTGCCAACTTCTGCCAACTCCAGGGTGTGATTCATCCAATTTTTGGGCTCCTGAGGCCAACTCCAGTGTATATTTGGGCTCCTGCTGCTGCTGCTGCCAACTTCTGCCAACTCCAGGGTGTGATTCATCCAATTTTTGGGCTCCTGAAGCCAACTCCAGTGTATATTTGGGCTCCTGCTGCTGCTGGTGTCAACTCCTGCCAACTCCAGGGTGTGATTCATCCAATTTTTGGGCTCCTGAAGCCAACTCCAGTGTATATTTGGGCTCCTGCTGCTGCTACTGTCAACTCCTGCCAACTCCAGGGTGTGATTCATCCAATTTTTGGGCTCCTGAGGCCAACTCCAGTGTATATTTGGGCTCCTGCTGCTGCTGCTGCCAACTTCTGCCAACTCCAGGGTGTGATTCATCCAATTTTTGGGCTCCTGAGGCCAACTCCAGTGTATATTTGGGCTCCTGCTGCTGCTACTGTCAACTCCTGCCAACTCCAGGGTGTGATTCATCCAATTTTTGGGCTCCTGAGGCCAACTCCAGTGTATATTTGGGCTCCTGCTGCTGCTGCTGCCAACTTCTGCCAACTCCAGGGTGTGATTCATCCAATTTTTGGGCTCCTGAGGCCAACTCCAGTGTATATTTGGGCTCCTGCTGCTGCTGCTGCCAACTTCTGCCAACTCCAGGGTGTGATTCATCCAATTTTTGGGCTCCTGAGGCCAACTCCAGTGTTTATTTGGGCTCCTGCTGCTGCTACTGTCAACTCCTGCCAACTCCAGGGTGTGATTCATCCAATTTTTGGGCTCCTGAGGCCAACTCCAGTGTATATTTGGGCTCCTGCTGCTGCTGCTGCCAACTTCTGCCAACTCCAGGGTGTGATTCATCCAATTTTTGGGCTCCTGAGGCCAACTCCAGTGTATATTTGGGCTCCTGCTGCTGCTACTGTCAACTCCTGCCAACTCCAGGGTGTGATTCATCCAATTTTTGGGCTCCTGAGGCCAACTCCAGTGTATATTTGGGCTCCTGCTGCTGCTGCTGCCAACTTCTGCCAACTCCAGGGTGTGATTCATCCAATTTTTGGGCTCCTGAGGCCAACTCCAGTGTATATTTGGGCTCCTGCTGCTGCTACTGTCAACTCCTGCCAACTCCAGGGTGTGATTCATCCAATTTTTGGGCTCCTGAGGCCAACTCCAGTGTATATTTGGGCTCCTGCTGCTGCTGCTGCCAACTTCTGCCAACTCCAGGGTGTGATTCATCCAATTTTTGGGCTCCTGAGGCCAACTCCAGTGTATATTTGGGCTCCTGCTGCTGCTGGTGTCAACTCCTGCCAACTCCAGGGTGTGATTCATCCAATTTTTGGGCTCCTGAAGCCAACTCCAGTGTATATTTGGGCTCCTGCTGCTGCTACTGTCAACTCCTGCCAACTCCAGGGTGTGATTCATCCAATTTTTGGGCTCCTGAGGCCAACTCCAGTGTATATTTGGGCTCCTGCTGCTGCTGCTGCCAACTTCTGCCAACTCCAGGGTGTGATTCATCCAATTTTTGGGCTCCTGAGGCCAACTCCAGTGTATATTTGGGCTCCTGCTGCTGCTGCTGCCAACTTCTGCCAACTCCAGGGTGTGATTCATCCAATTTTTGGGCTCCTGAAGCCAACTCCAGTGTATATTTGGGCTCCTGCTGCTGCTGGTGTCAACTCCTGCCAACTCCAGGGTGTGATTCATCCAATTTTTGGGCTCCTGAAGCCAACTCCAGTGTATATTTGGGCTCCTGCTGCTGCTACTGTCAACTCCTGCCAACTCCAGGGTGTGATTCATCCAATTTTTGGGCTCCTGAGGCCAACTCCAGTGTATATTTGGGCTCCTGCTGCTGCTGCTGCCAACTTCTGCCAACTCCAGGGTGTGATTCATCCAATTTTTGGGCTCCTGAGGCCAACTCCAGTGTATATTTGGGCTCCTGCTGCTGCTACTGTCAACTCCTGCCAACTCCAGGGTGTGATTCATCCAATTTTTGGGCTCCTGAGGCCAACTCCAGTGTATATTTGGGCTCCTGCTGCTGCTGCTGCCAACTTCTGCCAACTCCAGGGTGTGATTCATCCAATTTTTGGGCTCCTGAGGCCAACTCCAGTGTATATTTGGGCTCCTGCTGCTGCTGCTGCCAACTTCTGCCAACTCCAGGGTGTGATTCATCCAATTTTTGGGCTCCTGAGGCCAACTCCAGTGTATATTTGGGCTCCTGCTGCTGCTACTGTCAACTCCTGCCAACTCCAGGGTGTGATTCATCCAATTTTTGGGCTCCTGAGGCCAACTCCAGTGTATATTTGGGCTCCTGCTGCTGCTGCCAACTTCTGCCAACTCCAGGGTGTGATTCATCCAATTTTTGGGCTCCTGAGGCCAACTCCAGTGTATATTTGGGCTCCTGCTGCTGCTACTGTCAACTCCTGCCAACTCCAGGGTGTGATTCATCCAATTTTTGGGCTCCTGAGGCCAACTCCAGTGTATATTTGGGCTCCTGCTGCTGCTGCTGCCAACTTCTGCCAACTCCAGGGTGTGATTCATCCAATTTTTGGGCTCCTGAGGCCAACTCCAGTGTATATTTGGGCTCCTGCTGCTGCTACTGTCAACTCCTGCCAACTCCAGGGTGTGATTCATCCAATTTTTGGGCTCCTGAGGCCAACTCCAGTGTATATTTGGGCTCCTGCTGCTGCTGCTGCCAACTTCTGCCAACTCCAGGGTGTGATTCATCCAATTTTTGGGCTCCTGAGGCCAACTCCAGTGTATATTTGGGCTCCTGCTGCTGCTGCTGCCAACTTCTGCCAACTCCAGGGTGTGATTCATCCAATTTTTGGGCTCCTGAGGCCAACTCCAGTGTATATTTGGGCTCCTGCTGCTGCTGCTGCCAACTTCTGCCAACTCCAGGGTGTGATTCATCCAATTTTTGGGCTCCTGAGGCCAACTCCAGTGTATATTTGGGCTCCTGCTGCTGCTACTGTCAACTCCTGCCAACTCCAGGGTGTGATTCATCCAATTTTTGGGCTCCTGAGGCCAACTCCAGTGTATATTTGGGCTCCTTCTGCCCCTCATAGTGATGCCACTTCAACTCTCTGCAATTGTGCCGCTCTGCGATTATATTAGCGATGCCTCTGATCTGCATGTGATATTTCTTCAAAGTATTATTTAACTAACCCAGCACGCATCCTGTGCGTGTTACAGCAAGGCTGAATGGTTTACAACCCTATTGAGGCTGTAGGAGGCTCAGAAATAGCCGTTTTTAATAGCGATTCGTCGCGAATTTATTCGGGTCGAAACGATTTTTGTCGGAAAATTCGGCGAATCAGTCGAATCGAATTTTTCAAAAGTTCGCTCATCTCTATAAGTGACAACCAGCACAGTTTTACTAAGAGCAGAAGCTGCCAGACTATCCTGATTCTATGAGGAGGTGAGTAGAAGCCTGGACAGAGGGACAGCTGTAGATATCGTTTTTCTGGATTTTGCAAAAGCATTTGACACTGTCCCCCATAGACGCTTATTAGGGAAATTGAGGTCTTCATGGTAAGAAAATAACTGAATTGAAAACTGGTTGAAGGATCAGCATGCTATGTCAAGCAGCTGCTTCCAAGGCCACCAAGATATTATCATGCATTAAAAGAAGGATGGAATTATGGGATAGGGATGTCATTTTGCCTCTTTACAAGGCAATGGGGCGTCCTCACCTGGAATATGCCGTCCTGTTCTGGGCACCAGTTCATAGAAAGGACGCTCTGACTATGGAAAGGGTACAGAGGAGAGAAACCAAATTAATAAAAGGAATGAAGGATCTTAGATATGAGGAAAGATTACGAGAATTAAATCTGTTTACTCTTGAGAGGAGACGACTGAGGGGGCACATGATTAACATATATATATATATATATATATATATATATATATATATATATATATATATAAATGGGCAATATAAAAATATGGGGAGACACTATTCCAGGTAAAATCTTCTCTAAAGACAAGGGGGTGCTCCCATCGACTGGAGAAAATGAAATCCAATCTCCGGAGGCGACAATTGTTTTTTACCATAAGAACTATAAATCTGTGGAACAGCCTCCCACAGAAGCCTGACGTTCTGGGTCCAATTGACCCCTCACACTTAGGTTAAGCCCCTGGCTTGGCATGCTCTCTAAAGCAGCACACAATATAGTTCTAAGGGTAACGTTGAATAGGCTTCTCTTCAGATCAGTTTCAGGCGTTTTTTCCAAGATTTTCCATACCATACCCAATGTTTTACCTCCATATAGATACACAAGAAATATATCTAACAGATTTATATACCCAACACTCCAGCATTGTCCAGAGGTGCTGTGGAAAAAACAGAGACATTACCATAGACACCAGTTATGTGGTTATAACATGGCATATGTCATAACCTTGCCTCACCTTGCATCGTATGTACCTTGTGTTCCAAAGCAGATGGTTGGCATAGAGAATGGCAACCTTCTTATTGATGATGACACATCCTGGAGAGGGATAACCATGTAATGTGGGAGGAAAAGGAACCTTCATATTCCAAGCTGAGCAGTGGACAGATGGGCAGCTGCCAACCATAGAGCCTTAGACAGCAGTTGGAAAATTGGGCCTTCATGTCATGTTGTGTATCAGTAAAGGCCAATCATTGCCAGAGCAACAGATGCAATTGAGATTAATAAGAACACCAAAGAAACCCTATTCTTACATGCCGGCAGTAGGCACAGTGGAAAACAAAATTGAGCTGGCCTACCAGAGCACCAGAGGATCCTCCGGGAGGGCCCAGGCACTCACCCAATGCCACTGTTGGGCACTATAGGAGGTCCAAGACCAACACAGAGTTTGTTTATTACTCCGCATTACTCATGTATTACTCCACATCTAGGCAGTGCTTGGCCTGCAATGCAAATGCTTTGCAGCACAAAGGTGTCTATGGGCAGTGCAGGTAAAGTGTATGTATTGTATTGTGCTTTACCTGTACTCACCACCATCTCTTGGTCCAATACTGGTCCTCACGAGTGCTGTAGGCATTTACTGAAGCCCCCTCTTAGGTCAATAGGTAATTCAACTAAGTCTACAGCTGCTGGGTCCTAATGACACCACCTCCTTCACTGAGTTCTCCTGCTGCCACCACCACAGGTTAGGCAATGGGGGTAAGGGGTGGTTGGCCAATGGGCCCTCTCTGCCACAAAATTGTCCTGATGGGTTTAGGGCCTTTTTAATATTCACCCTTCTGTGATTCTGGGCTATAATTGCCACACCCTGCATGTTGCCAGTGCCAATAGCCAAGGGGTTTGGGTGATGCTTGCAGAAACCCGATTGTCCACCGTCTATCTTTTGGGGGTGCGATTGACGCAGGAGTCCAATTTCCAGATTCCTATCTATTGTTAAGAGGAACAAAACCCAGGATTTTGACTATCCATGGTTTTGTTCCATGCCCCGGAGGCATCCTGAATTGGGATGTGTGAACCCCCCCCAGATCGCCCAGTACAACTTACATCTTCCCAGTCCAACAGCACATGTGATCTCACCCAATCAGAGCTGTTTGATGTGACTATGTCATTCCACAAATGCCTCAAGTAGGCTTCAATGGGGAATGAGAGCAGATGTATCCCCAGTGGTGTGCATGCTCCAGCACCAGCCTATCTGAATTGCTGGGGCAGGAGCAAGCGCATGGCTCAAGGATGCAGGGATTGCGGCTGCTCTTGCTCCTCATTGTAAAAAATCAGAGCCATTTCCCGAATTACATAGACACAACAAACAGCTCTGATTTGACGAGAGCCCCCCACATGTGCCAGTGGACTAGGGAAAGGTAATACCAGCAACCTGGGGGGTTTCCACAGTTGGGGGAATGCCAGCGGCCGACCCTTGAATCTTTTATATTCCAGAATAAAAAGTAAGGTCAACTTTGGTAGACTTTTCCTAAAGAACTCAGATCAAAGTCTGAGGGGACACAAGATGACCTGCTTACTTGTCACCTGCTTCCACACCACGTATCACGCATTTGTCATGAGAAGCCAACCTGTGGATGAGCAGGGTCTCAGTCTGGAGTGCTCCCATTGATTTTACCAGGAACTTCTGTATACAGACGTAGTCGTTGAAGACAATGTGACCTTTGCGGGGTGAAGCCAGAAGCACCTGACGCGGCGGTATAAGAAGCCGACCCAATGGGGGGGGGGGGGGCATAGACTCAGTCTACACTGTACTGTGCTGGGCAGTGGATGGTATGATCTTCTCGTGCCCTTTGGCAGGATTGATCTGTCACCCTAAATTCTGGGTCCTTGTCATATATTGAATAGACAAGTTCTTTAAAACCCTTATGACACGTGTATGAAGCTACAAGTTCAGGTTTGCTCAGCTGCGAGACAGACTACCTAGGACAGCTTGTATACTTTAGTCTTTACTAAATCTAATATTTAAATTCTCAGTTTTGAGATTCATTGTACCTTTATCCAAAACCGAATTGAAATACAAACATACAGGATCCCAGTGGGAAACTTTATAGGAGCCCGTCAGCCAGTGGTGGCTCCATTCTGAGGTTCTCTGTTCCAGTTTCCAACATCAAAACTGCATCTTCAGAGCCAATCGCTCGATTCCTTTTCTAAAATGGTCCCAAGTGTCGGAATTAAATGCACTTTGGAAACATCTGCTCACACGCTTCTTTTTTTTAATCTCTACACATCACTCGCTTTACATTTAAATAAATTATGAGGTAATTTAATTGTCTCTGTTCTTGGTTACGGCACCGCTTTCTTTTCGGAAATGTTCACACAACAGACAAATGGCTTTCTGTGACAACGCCGGGCTTGTTGTCCTCAAGAGGAAAGCTATTAAATGCTTTCTGTTAGTTACAGATATATTTATTCCAACATTAAAGTGTGGGTCCCATCTGCTGCAAAATCGAGGAGCGCCGCTTTCTCCTCCAGTCGGCAAGGTGACCAAATGGCGTCATGCATCGAGGTGTCGTTGGATCAATGCATCATCTTGGTTGCCAATGAATGTCTGCAGTAATGGCCGTTTCCTTGATTTATGTTGGAGGAGCCAGGATACTGTTACAGTCGAGTCTCTGAGAAAGTGGAATGTAGCAAGGAAGGGATGGAATGGCGGGTGGTAAGGACATGTTGGATGCCAAGGTCATCAGGTTGGGTGCCAAAATGGAAGTTTGGTGGTTATACAATGGCAGGTAGCATGTTGGGAAGAAGTCCCAGCCTGCTGTTTTCCTTGACTGCAAGCTGTGCTCCTATAGAAAAGAGTAATAATCTATTTTTATTTTATAATCATAAATAATGCTATTATTAATAATACTATTATTGATAATAATAATAATAATAATAATAATAATAATAATAATAATAATAATAATTATTATTATTATTATTATTATTATAATAATATTTGTACGTTATAAAATAAGTGCTTCAATTAGCCTTTCTTTCACAAGGTGGCTGCAAGATGTTGGTTTTAAACACTAATTTTAAACCAGGTACATACAATACTCACCATTTGTCTCATTCTGTTTGAATTAGTAACATACATAGTAAGTAACATATTATGTATGGCTTAAAGTCCAGTTCAGCCTGTTTATTAGTGTTTTAGTAGCCATAGCTGGTTATGTTATTACATGCAAGGAAGGCATCCAGGCCATTTTTTACCTCTTTTAGTGTATTCTTCATGACTGCCTCCTCTGGTAGAGAGTTTCACAGTCTCACTACTCTTACAGTAAAGAATCCCCTCCTATTCCGGTGCAAGAGGCATCTTTCCTCCAACCTTATTGGCTTTAAATAGATTGTGGGACAGATCATTGTACTGACACAGGATATATTCATACATAATTATTTTGTCACCCCGACGTTGGCGTTTTCTTTCCAGACTAAATAAACCTAACTTTTAGGGCATGCCATCTTTCAGGGCACTCCATTTATTAATTTAGTTGCCCACCTTTAAATGTGCTTCAGTTCAGATATGTCCTTATTACACACTGGTGCCCAGAACTGTACTCAATATTCCATATGGTGTCTGACGTGTAGTGACCTGTACAGGGGTAAAATGATGCTCTGGTCACCTATGCCCCTCTTGATGCACCCCATGATCCAGTTTGCCTTGGCAGATGCTGCCTGGCATTGAATACCAAAGTTTAGTTTATTATTTATTATCCATTACTATCCATTGGTAGTCTGGAAATATAACGTTTACCTGGTTTCCAAGATCCCTGCTCACCAACATTCTCCGGGGTGAAGTTAGTTGTCTAAATCATTTTGCTGGCTAAAGGATACACCTGCTACTATCTATAGATAAATTACTCTTTTACTGTGAAAAGTTAGTTGTGTCTGGTTGGTTTACAATTGCTCCGACTCTTAGGTTAAATGGCGTTAGTGGAATGTGAAGTATGCAATCAAAAGAAAAGGCAGCTCTACCTAACCTTACGTTAAGTGGAACCAGCATGGAATAGGCAAGCCATTGTTGAATACTTGAAAAATTGAAAGATCCAGCAGAAGATCCACTTATAAAATCCTTCTTTATTTATGCATTTAAAAACAACTTTCAATATGTGTTGACATTATGTGATGCGTTTCAGGTGCATGTCGCCCTTAATCATACCATGTGATGCAATGAAAAGCATACCTTATAGCAGCCAAAGGAAAATCAGCGTGTGGCCTGCGTCCTACGTCCTGATTGTGCAAGGAAGCACTTCATATCATTGCTGAGGGTTGTATCTATCTTGGGCGGTATGTGCGACGCTGCACTTCCGTCCTGGCACATTTCACACAAAGACAGGGTAGAAGTGACGCAACATCATGGCGGCTGGAACACGCCAAGTGCCAGCCTCAAATAGTCAAACTTCGTAGTCACGGATATAACCTCTAACATTAAAACCTCATAAGTCACATATAATTAATCAAGTTTTAAATGATCTTCGCTATACTTTATGCTGTAAACATAATCAACTCATTTAAAAACATATAAATTAATAATATTATACCTGATGATTCACTGTCATTTAAAGTGCATTATAATTGAATGTTACATATAATGTATACTGTAAGTTATAATTACTTAATAAAATAAGAGAAACAAATAATATGAGAAACTGAATATTTAAAAATACAGGGCATAGAGAGTCACCTAAGAAAAAACTATTGGCAGCTGAATCCAGGTGGATTTTTCAGCTAGCCACGAGAACACCCACGGGACTAAACTCGAAATATGATGTTTCCTTATGCACAGAAATGTAAGTTGTATAAAGGTATACGGTATAAGATACAGATGAAATACTGGTTATGAAATATAATATTTAATTCAGTAATTATGACTTACACTATACCTTATATTTAACATTCAATTATAATGCACTTTAGATGACAGTGGCTCATCAGGTATATTATTCATTTATATATTTACATAGTTACATAGTTAGTTAGGTTGAAAAAAGATATATGTCCATCAAGTTCAACCAAGGGTGTTGGGGTAGGGGAAGTTATTTTTTATTTTATAGGGGAAGCTATTTATTTTATTTTTTGTTTTTATTTATTTTTTTACTGATAACCGCTAATAGTAACTGTTAATGTTATTTTCTTCTAAATAAGCATCTAATCCTTTTTTGAGGCTGTCAGCGGTTGATGCTGTAACAAGCTTTTGTGGGAAGCTATTCCATAGATTTATAGTTCTTATGGTAAAAAACGACTGTCGCCTCCGGAGACTAAATTTCTTTTTTTCCAATCGAAGGCAGTGCCCCCTTGTCCTTAGAGGATTTTACATGAAACAGTGTTCCCCCATATTTTTTGTATGGTCCATTTATATATTTATACAAGTTAATCATGTCCCCCCTCAATCGCCTCCTCTCAAGACTAAACAGATTTAATTCTCGTAATCTTTCCTCATATTCTCGTAATCTTTCCTCATATGTTTTTTAATTAGTCAATTATGTTTACAGCCTAAAGTATAATGGAGATATACCATTTAAAACTTGATTAATTATGTGTGACTTATGAAGTTTTAATGTTAGAGGTTATGTCCCTGACTACAAAGGCTGGCACTTGTGTTGAGTCACTTCCGCCCTGTATTTGTGTGATCTGTGCCAGGGTGATCTGTGCCAGGGTGTATTCTGTCTTTACAGGTATTAGCACCATTATTTTCCAGAGTTGCCATCTATGCGTATGTTATGACTTCACAAACGAGACAATTTGTGGATCTAAATACCCTTACCGACAGACAAGCCAGTACCTTGGCATACACTCAGGCCGAACTAGATTCAGTAGTGGCTAAGTATGGCAGTCAGACCAGCCCTTTCTCTCTAGATTACATTGCTCTCAAAAGGCACTTTGAATCCACTAAAAAGAAACGAGTGCAATACCAGCTGCATTCTTTAACGCTGGTCGAATATCTCAAAGTAAAACGCATCCCTCGTGGATTGCGATTGGCCATACGTCATACTTTCTGCAGGGAAGACAAGGAGTTCTGTACCAAATGGTACAGGATCCTTAACAAGTGCAGTTTGGATCTTATTGCACTCACCATAGAGGGGATACAATCCCAGATACAGGATATTGAGAACTCAGTGAGAGAAGCACAATCTAATTTAGAAAAACACATCCCTCCAGCAGATCCAAAGACATACTTAGAGGAGACCAAGATTCAGATTGAAAAATATCATACTGATACATTAAACACCAAACTCAGTAAATACAGACGTGATACCAGAGACTATCAGGAGGACCTTGTATATACGTGGAGGGAGGCAAGGAGGGCAAGATGCACATACATTAACCGCCCCCAACATTCCGATAGCAACACCAGCAGTGGACCTGA
Organism: Gastrophryne carolinensis; assembly: GCA_027917425.1. Classification (NCBI taxonomy): domain Eukaryota; kingdom Metazoa; phylum Chordata; class Amphibia; order Anura; family Microhylidae; genus Gastrophryne; species Gastrophryne carolinensis. The sequence goes on from CM051238.1 coordinate 42,226,727, forward strand.
CACCGCTAGGCCCCATTTTTTAGGGGAACCCCAAGGTCGGAAACAGCTCTGACGCGGAAGACCAGGAGGGTCAAAAAACGTCCAAGACAACCAGATGCAAACACGGAGCCGGACCCAACCCAGGACTTAGTGATAAACCTCTCATGACAGACAATGACACCTGTGGAGTTAAAGGTACTAAACAAGGGGTTGGGTTTTTTTTGTTGGTAACCATATGCAAACAGACATAGACCTACAGCGCCTTTATAGGTCTATAAGACTGAAAGCCTTTTTTGCCACTTCTCCAATAGAAATGGGACACAGCACACAACTCACCATACCGACTGGGGTTGACCTAACAAAGTGCAAACCACCAAGTAAGTGGAACCCCCCCACCACAAATCCGGTTGTTGAAACTTTCATTAAACTAGTCCAAAGGGACACTGATAAGCTGCACTGGGTCCTTCCTTCCCGATCACATACCTCCCAGCATAATCTGTCTAAACAAGAATGACTAGCATTAAAGGGCCTCTCACAGGACCAAACCATAGTTATTAAACCAGCCGACAAGGGCGGAGCAATAGTTGTATTAGATTATGATTTCTATCATGCTACCATTATGGCACAATTGAATGATCATACAGTATATCGTCAATTACCGGGAGATCCATTAACCTCTATTAAGAGGGAGTGGGATTCCACTATTTTGAGGGCATTTGATGAAAACATAATAGACAAAAAAACTGAAGGATTTTTTGATTACAGACTATCCAATAACACCTGTTTTCTATATCTTACCCAAAGTCCACAAGCATCCGACCCGTCCACCCGGCAGACCTATTGTTGCAGGAACGGATTCGTTATTCTAAAGCCCTGCTATCTTTTTGGATAAGGTCCTACAGCCAAAGGTAATGCAGACCAGGTCATACCTACAGGATACTGAGGAATTCTTAAATAAGATTCAAAATTTAGGTCCATTACCTGAACAAGTCATTATTTGTAGCATGGACGTCAGTTCATTATACACTTCAATCCCACATGATTTGGGTTTACAAACAATACACACTGCCCTAAATGAGATGGACGGTACCATGGAATTTAACCAATTCTGCATGGACCTACTGACATTAGTACTAACTAAGAACTATTTCTTATACTGTAACCACTACTATTTACAGATACAAGGCACGGCGATGGGGTCCAATGTGGCCCCATCCTATGCCAATCTCTTTATGAACTCGTTTGAAGAGCAATTTGTATATATTGACGTGGCATTTGAACATGTATTGTTGTGGACTAGTTACATTGATGACTTTTTTTTCTTATGGCAGGGCTCTGAACTTGATCTTCTTTCATTCACCGACAGACTAAACAAGACCCTCCCGACCATCTCCTTTACGAATGATTACAGCACACAACAGGTACATTTTTTAGACGTCTTAGTCAGCATTGAGAACAATACCATACACACCGACCTTTACAGTAAGGAGACAGACCGCAACACTTTTTTACATCATGACAGCTTCCATCCTAGGAGTATGCGTGACAGTCTCCCCTACAGTCAATTTATCAGAGGACTAAAAGTTTCTTGAAAGATTAGACAGCCTGTCCAAGGACTTTAACTCCCGGGGTTACAACCCAACAAGACTATTGGAAGCTAGGGACAAGGCCTATAATAAAGACAGGGCTACATTGCTTAGACACACACCCCACAACACCCCTCAGAGAGTCCCAGCGATTTTCACCTATTCTCACATGTCACCAGCTATAGAGCGGGTCATTAAACGACATTGGTACATTCTCTCCGGGGATGACCGCTTAAGGGACATTTTAACAGATAGGCCAATGTTTGTACACAAACGCGCGAGTAACCTGCGAGATGAATTAATTAAGGCAGACATAACAGCCCCCCAGAAACCACAACGACTACACACTGAGCAGTGGCTGAACGCCACCCCTCCTCCCAATGGCATGTTTGCATGTGGGCACTGCACTGATTCGTGACAAAGGGCCCCGAGTTCACATACCCTCAATTAGGTAAAAAATATAAGATAGGGTCCTTCTTCAATTGCAACTCCAGGCATGTGGTCTACCTTATTAAGTGTCCTTGTGGAAAGGCCTATGTGGGCAAGACCACAAGGGCACTTAAGACAAGAATTAGTGAACATAGGAGCACCATCAGACGTGGCGATACCCATTCTCCACTGACTAGACATTTCATGACAGCAGGCCATCAAATTTCTCAACTAAGGTTTCAGGCTATCGACCATGTCAAACATCCTAGAAGGGGAGGGGATAGAGACAGACTCCTACTTAAACGAGAGCTTTACTGGATCTACACTCTGAACACCAAATCCCCTCATGGACTCAATGAGGAGATAGATTACTCCCCTTTCTTCTAATACCATACAAGATGCCCATATATAATTTGTGATGTCCATTTAATACTACCTGATTCTCCTCAGGTCTACCCAACTCTGCACAACATCAGGATTTGCCTCATAAGATTTGTCCTGTACTCTTACCCACTCTCTGGAACCAGGGTGCTCTAGTACTGCATCCTAATATGTCAATTTAGATCCACTTGATCCATTTTCATTCAGGGGATAATTACCGCAATCTATGGGGTCTACTCTCTATGATAATCACCGTATACACTTACCCCTTCTCATATATTAAGCCTTTTTCAAGCAGTAATTTGGGGTCTGCTTTTATGTAGCAACACGTGTTGCCATCCAGCTAATCAAAATTCCAGATAGAATATAACACATGCATGGCCCCTGAACTAATAGATATAGAGTCACCCAGAGAGGCTATGATATCCTACTATATCCTCAAACAGGACAAGAATAGGTTAATCTGAATTCCATTGTTACACTACTGTTCGGCTGCTCCACAAACCGGTGTATCCCTATTTCTTGGTCTGTCAGTACAGAATAATGATCGCTTACACTTTGTTTTTATAACAAAAGCAACAAATGGGGGAACCCACACCGCCCCAAAAACAGTTACCAAGGGTACAAGAAGTGGCACCACTCTCAAAAGTAAAAGAAGTATCTAAATTGTATTATTTGTAATTACATATGAAAAGCATACTAACATATACACAAATAGACAACATAAACACATGAAAACATAAAAACACCAGGGGGCGCCGGTGGTCTAGTAACAATCATCATATAATTGTTTGTGACATCTAATTCAAATAACAATTTATAGGTTTTTAATACCCATATCAATTTGTGCAAAATACGCAATCAAAGTGCAAAATGAGTGCTATCCAATCAATATACGTAATTATAATCAAACCGTCCAAATAGTACATCTAGTTAATATCATCAAGCAGGAGGACAAGCCAAGGTGTGCAAAAAAGTAACAACGCAAAGAAAATGTGTATACAGACCAACCGGAGCACCCCCGCAAGGGTGAAACGCCAACGCGTGTCGTAGTGTCACCTGCACTACTTCCTCAGGGCGAAAAACACTTTATTTTTATATCAATTTTTAATTCACTCTTGTTTTTATTACAGCACCACCACACGATGAAAAAAATGCTGGCTACTCCCCCTTCGTAATGATCACGCTGCAACACAGCAACGTCTCTCTGCTCGCAAACCTTCTTACTATACTGACAGTGTTTGAATGCTCACACACAATAAAGTTACAGTATTCAAAGAGCTCCATGGGACGTCTGCCCCGTGCGCCCAGAGCTGACGTCACTTTGATTGGCAGTTTTTTCTGCCAATCGGCGTGATGCTGTGACGTAACGGAAGCTGCTGTGCACGCACTTCCGGGAAGACAAGCAGGCAGGCCGGGGGGAGACGCAGCACACAGCCTCTTTACAAACAAGGTACAATCCCTGTTTGAATATCGCTGCCTTGAGAAAAGGGCTGACAGCCCTGAAACATTGGCAATTTCCATGCGATCCTTGTTCTGATACATTGGTATACACTTTTGCCTTATTATGCTGTGATTCCATTGTATATTCATATTGTTGTTTCTGACTGTCTGTCTGCTATTTGAACAAGCTGTTTGTACTGGACTAACATCTTCGTGCATTCTTATTACGCCTTAACCAAAAAGATACAGACAACAGCTTCTTATCTAACCCTCAGGAGATTTTACAGCCATGACCTCTTATTATTATGGGTAAAGATTTTACCTAGTCAGTTGTACTTGATTATCATATGTTACTGTTAATTCACCAGATTTTCTTTTTTCACGAGGTCTGCTAAACCCCTGAGGATTATGTACAATGAACTTGGCCGATTGGTATCCTTTTTTGTCAATTGACTGAAGTTTGTATATATATATATATATATTCATTGTATAATACACTTTATTAAGCACAATCTCTTTTTGTGTGGTGTGCATCCTTTCAACCTTTATTTATTGTTCTTTGTCTTTTATAAAAGTATGCTTTTCATTGTATCACATTGTATGATTAAGGGCGGAACATCTAGTGTAGACTAAAGATCCCCAGAACATATGACCGGGGCAGGGCCACACCCCTTACACACATGATGAGGGGCTGTTGGCCGAAAGCTAGTGGGAATGCATCTTATCTATTAAAAAGCTGGGGCTGTTTTGCACCTACAATCTGGAATGTGTTATGCTATGTTGCTTATCCTTAGTACAACACCTACTTACATAAAAGAGTAGCATAGCATGCTGTGAACACTCATTCTATAAAAGCCTGTAAATAAGCCACCCCCCAAAAAAATCACACTCTACCACACCCATAACCCACAAAATGGTTTAGGCTTTTCCATAGTGAGTACATTTGAGGCGGTGCCAGACCTCCTATGAATTAGATTGATCCTATAACCACGTGTAGCCCCGATGTTTACCTTTGGAGCAGGAACCATTTCTAAAGAGGTCAGGTTTTGGAGGCCTCCAAAATTACTCAGCTTTTCATATTTTCTCCACTTTGCTCGCCGATTCTGAAACCATATCTAAAGATGTAGGAAAAATCAAAGCGTTATAGTGCATTTAATTGGAAAGAGAAGAAATTAATTAACAAACCAACCTCCTTGGACAGGGTGCTTGGTCCATTTCTGCTCAAAACAATTAAGAGTCCCATGTATCTTGGCACCACTACTCCCTAGACATGTCCTATGCTTTATCAGGGTTTGTCCAGACAGGAGGATCAAACTCACCAGGTGCAGCGATCAAGTATGACAACATATGGGAACAACAGCCACCCACTCCATTCACTTCAATGGAGGCCTGGCATACTAATTATTTGGGGAAGCAAGTTTAATTTTGGGTGTGAACTGGAACACATATGAGTGAAATTTCTTTTCTTACAACCCAAAAAATTTACAATAAAATGTTTGTCCGCAAAAGATCACCTGTGCATTTTTTTTACTAGTGATCCTTTTTTCACATCTGAGGATTTTAAATTTTGGAAACAGCACCATATGGGGTATGCTAAAGAATTCACCAACAGTTTTTGCATAGCCTATAGAGCACTGTTTCCAAACTTGCAAGAAAATATCTTTAACGCATTAGAAAAATTCTACAAGTTATTTGTAGCTTTTGGTACAAAAATGTTTTATTATACTTTTTTTGTGCTAAAATAAAAAAAACCTCACTCAGATGTAAGTTTCAGTTCACACTCAAAAGCCCACTCAAAATTAAATTTGCTTTACCAAATCTTTAGTATGACCACACACCCTGTTCCAGTTACATATCACATTGGAGAGACAAGTTGTTCTAGAATCAGTTACCAAAAACAGAGAATTTAAGCCAAATTAGGATTGGCTGCTTATTCATTTATATTAACGTTACGCTAAGGGACTGATTGTTGTCCTGTTTTCTGGGGCTACAGGTTGCCCTGTCCTAAACTACAATCTGTTTTAAAAAAGACCGTGTAGTTATTTAAGTTATTTTTAAAAATATTAGAGCATTGGGGATTCATAAAAAAAATGAAGAGAAACAGTGGGTGTGGCAACAGCGATGTGATGTAAGCACACTGTGTGCTCAGCATATTCATAATGGACGGTCTCTAGGTCGAGACTGCAGCCTGTCAGCTCAGTGTGACCAGATTCTGACAGTGAGAGACTTGTCGCAGGCAGAGATATTTACTCCTACCTGTTAGTAACTAGTTGCTTGGTGTCTGACCTGTGGCAAGGCTGGAATACAGGGTGGCAGGTGAGAGCAGGATGTTGATTGCTGGCAGCCTGATCAAAGACTGGACAGACACTGATAGCTGTGCATGTTCTCCAGGAAGAAGATAGAGGAGAGGGGAGGGTGGGGATTTACAGCTGCAGAGAGAGGCAGCCAATATGGGTGTCTGGGAAGGGAGTGGGGGTGTTTCCATTCTCTGTCTACTAAAGGATGATTGAAGGCCATGAGCATGCTCTGCTATAGTCGGAAACAGCTGTGGGACCATTGTGGCTTGCCCTCATCACTCACGCTAACAGCTCCAAGGGACAGAGTGGCTGTTCTTTTTTGCTGTTGGGTATACAATCCCTTTAAATCAGTCCTGCACCTTATTGTGTAGCTGGGGGGCAGTGGGAAGGGGTTAGGTACCAATGAGAAGTTAACAGCCACCACTTTGTGAGCTGCAGTTACAGGTTAAGTTAGGTTAAAGTGGACCAATGCCCCCTGGGGCATACTAATTCAGCATTGAAGCAGTGATAGGGCAGGTGATCGTGCATGCACTGTGGGAATGTCGGAAAGGTGAATGCAGTGGGAAATCTGAGGGGGGATTCACACAACAGGGCATGCCAGACCGGGGTGACCCTAGGGGACAGACCAAAACCGGGAATAGTTAAGTTAAGCCCCACTGAAAGACCAGTAGGGCTTAGGTAAATATATCTTCTCTGCAAAGGGATGGGACTGGAGGGGGGGAATATTTTTTACAGTGTAAAAACGCTACACATTTCACATTGTCAGGGAGGGTATACTATATGTCTACTTTAATGTTGGATAGGGATATTAAATATAGCTATATTTTAACAGCAGAGCTCCGCTCTCATCTTTCCTTTCCCTGTACATTTTATTAAAAGCAGAGCTGAAAGGATAGGAATTAGGAGGTACTTAAAGTGGACCAACACCCACCGCTGATCGGCCCGGGAATCTATAAGAATCTATAAGATTCCCGGGCCGATCAGCTCCCTGCCTGCGGGTCACCCCGATCGGGGGTGCCCCGCTGTGTTGGTCCACTTTAAAGCGGTCCTTCACTCTGAATAAGAGTCTATCTTATATGTTTCCCACACCCTGTACATACAGATTGCTCACATTAAAAATTATCCTACCTGCATCTACTGCATGTTATGAGCCTTTAAACATCCAAGATGGCAGCTCATGGAATTAGGCAGCCTGCAAACAGGAAGTGCCTTCTGACTCTGTCGCTCTGCATTCTGGGATTGCTGACCTTTTCCTGACCCAAGCTCTGCTCTGTCTGAGCAAAGAACAGCTATAACCCGCCCCCTGTACTTTATCCCACTCTCCTCTCTTCAGTAAGTGTGATGCTTCTGAGTCAAGATGGGGGCGCCCGTATCCTAAAGTCCTGAACAGAGTTGCAGCCCAGTGGGGGAAAGAATAATAAGTAAGTGGCAAAAACTTAAAAAACAATTCCCCAGCATATAAAGTTAATATATTTTAAGGGTTTGGGCTTTTCAATAAATCATGGTGAAGGTCCGGTTTAAACAAAAACTCTGTGAATGAAAGGGCTTAACTTCAACACACAACATCAGGACATGACTAATGACATATATATATATATATATATATATATATATATATATATATACACAATTTGGGTTTGTACCTGAACTCGAGTCTCTGGGAGTTTGATTTTCGCAGCCAGGTTATCACGCATGCGGACATCAGGATAATGCGTCACATGGAAAATCCGCTCTAGTTCTTGGAGTTGCTCCATAGTAAAAGTGGTTCTGATTCTTCTTCTGTTTTTTTGGTCAGCTGTTTGAAAGGATAAACAAAATGAGTGGTGCGAAAAGCACTTTATTTATTTCTTGTTACACTGGTGCATGTTGCTGCACTGCAAGAAACATTTACTGAAACTAGAATTGCAGGAACATGCAGAAAAAATTAAATTATATTTTGCACTGTTCTAATTTTCACTGATGCGGTGTAGTCTAGCAGATAGTGCTTAATAAATTTGGCCCTAGGTATAGTAGGCTTAGGTCGGCACACAGTGTGCATAACATAGCTCATAGTGAATAACACATGTAACAACCATGTTTGTATGTTATATCCATTTTTGTAGAGAGTAATTAGGGTGGCCCCAGACACTCCTTATTGGTGCAGTGATAAATGCACTACTATACGTAGCTAAATATAAATAAGTAGAGCACACATAAACTTGCACAAACAATTTAAAACCAAGTAAAAAACACCTACACAACATCTGGAGGTGGACCCTGTGGACCCTAATCTACAGCATCAAATTAAACCATTAATTAATGTTACCCCAGGGCAAGTGGTGGAGGCTCCGGGGCGCGCACCCCTTGTGCCCCCTCATATTCTGCCCCTGATTAAAGGTACTAGGTATACTCTGGTAAATTGTGTAGTCCTTTTTTTCCTAGTTAGGGCAAATGGGAACTTCTTTTTGTTGCATTTTGAATAATTCAAACACATCAAATGTACCAAATATGTAATTTAACTGGCTATTTATGCTTTAACCCTAAATGGAGTTTCTTTTTCATGTATTGTGTGTGCACGTGGGATGCCACAAATAAGTTATACATAGTTTAGAGGGGCTCCTGAGTCCCGGGGCCCATCAGGAGATTGCCTGGTAGCCTTGTGGCCAGACTGGCTAAAATCCTTAATTAATCAGAGAAACTTCTGTATATAACCTTTCTGCTAAAAATGGCAATGGACGCGCCTCTTGACTGAACTGCTGTCAGAATGTCAACTCACCACTATGAAAAGGATATAACATGTTCAGACAAAATAATTTAAGAAATTTACACAAGTGATGACTTTAATTAAATTAAAGAAGAAAAATAAAAGTAATAGTGGAATTCTTCATTCATTTTTACAGTTAGAATTGTATTCGCTGCATTGGCCATATCTGTCAGTTACTTCCAAGGAAAGAGATCTCAACGGAAAAGTGAATCCAGGGGGATCTAATATAAAACAGACTCACATATGTTCCATCTCCAAGGTGCACATTACATCTCAAGATACTTTCATGTAAAAATAGAATTGTCCTGATCACTGCAGTTATGAGCGTCCGTTGAGCTAATGACATGAGTAAAACCAGGCTCCATTTAGTAGGAGTGCTCAGAATGGCCATTAAACCCATTAAGCTGAGTAGCTTGATATTTGTTATAATAACAGTGGTGGTCTTTAAAATGGACCCTGAGCTATGAACAGCCTGGAGGTTCTAGAATGTGAAGACAAACTGTAGCTCACGACTTAAATAGACACTACAGGCAATTGTTAGCCTATTGTGTTGGCCTATGTTTGGCACTGTCCTAAACTGTTTTCCGTTTTTACATTGAAGCAGAGATATCAAGGCTTACAGTTTTATCTCATGATTTCTTTTGTGAAACATGTGGGCGTGGCCCTTGGAGTTGGCTTTGGTCCAGGGTGGGCAGCTGTTGATGCTGGGAGCGAGAGGGCTTGCTAGGAGGAGGCCTGGAAGGAGAGACTAGCTGGGCTTAAATAGTAGCTCAAAGAGTATGATTTAAGCTATCAATAGGGAGGGAGCTTGATCTGGACTATCTCCTTGAGTTAGTATTGGTGGCCAACATCAGCAGGGTGGCACTGGAGGGGCAGATGAGGAAATGTATTTCCTCATTCAGGGTGCCGAGCTAAGAGAAGGCACAGCACTGGAGGAACGCTTTATAAGTTAAACTGCCATCTATTTTACTTAACATTTTGCATGATATATCCCTTAGATTAGAGCGATAATAGGACAAAAAGTAGGGAGATGGGACAGATTCGTGGGTAGTAAGACTAAATGGACCAGATATCCCACTTTTGGTGGGACAGTCACACTTTGAGGCCTTTTGTCCTACTGACCAACCAAAAACTCTGGGAATTTCTAAATGTCCCACTTTTCTGACATTGGGCTTGATTCATTAAAGGTTGAATTCAAATTTTCGTGTGTTTTTTTTTTTAAAAAGGTGCGATTTCACGGTCGAAAATTCCACGCGCGATTCAACAACCTTGAAAGCTGTTTTACTTTCGTTTTTGCTAATTCAATTGAGAGAAAAATCGAGTGAGAAAAAAAGCACTCGAAAATAATTCGATTTTCGAAAAAATAATTCGATTTTCAAAAATAATTTGTGTGGAATTTTCAAGTAAAAAACAATTCTAGTAATTCAGGTGCCATGGATTGGCTCCTCACATGAGTTAAATTCAAGTTTTTCACACAAATCTTTTACAGCAGCTTTCAGGAGGAGAAAAGTCTGTTTTCTGACATCCAACATGGAGTCCTTCTATCCACTATACCTGCAAAAAAGCCCATAGTGCATCATCAGGAGGGAGGCCTATGAACATGAAATTGTATCAAATTATATTTACCGTATTTGCTGGCGTATAAGACGACTTTCTGCCCCTGAAAAACATGCTTCCAAGTAGGGGGGTCGTCTTATACGCCGGGTGCACGGGTGACATACCTTCAGATTCTCTCCTTCTGCATATCCCCCAACCGTCCCGATTTTTGTGGGATTGTCCCACAAGAAGGCTCCTTGTCCTGCCTCCCCAGGCCGCTATTCCGTGTCCCGTGACAGTCGGGGACTCGGGAGCTGTGGTGTGTGTGGGGGCGGAGCCAGGGGCAGGGCCTGCTTTCTCCTCCTGCCTGCTGCCCTGCCAGTGCGGCGCTTTGGCTCTACAAAAGGAAGTAAGAGCGGGGGCGGGGGCCGGGGAGGGGCGGTGCACAGCCCGGCCTCCAATCCCCTCTACATTCACAGCCTTTTTCTGGCATCTGCTGTAAGCTCACTCCTGATTGGCTGCCAGTCGGCAACGCTGCTTCGGGTTACCTATGAGGAGGAAAGCCGCGATGACTGAACTGTGGCGAGGAGAGGGCGGTGCCCGCTGCCCTGTAAAGCCCCGTCTGGGCATCCAGGTAGTGTGTATGTGTGTTAATGGGTGTGAAACAAAGGAGCTTTACTCAGTCCCCCCAAAAGAAGCCGAGCTGTGTGTGAGGGGCTCCTCGCTGCTGCCCCATCATGTGACCTCCTGACCTGCTGCCTGCCTCACCTGTGCAGTGTGCCCCTCACACACAGCTCAGCTTATTTTTGGGGGACTTGTGTGGAGATGTCTATTTTATTTACACCATACCTCCCAAGTGTCCCTGATTTGAAGGGACTGCCCCTATTTGAAGGCCGTGTCCCCCTGTCCCTCATTGGTGTCATTTGTCCCTCTTTGAGGTGTAACATGCAGATCTGCAGCAATAAATGATTCATTTGCCTATTCAAAGTGTTTTATTATTGTAACTTATATCCTATCTCCTAACCATCAATTAATGAGGGGCCGTGGCTTAATTTACATATTGTCCCGATTTCCCATTCTGAAAAGTTGGGAGGTATGCTGAACCCACAGCTAGTGGGAATCTAAAACCCAGGGTCAGCCTGTCTTAACCCTTAACTGCCAGGGGCTGTGAAAACACTACTACTGTGTCCGATTTCAGGAAACCCTACACCTGTTCAACACATTGTGACAGATTGTGTGTGTGGAAGGTGTGCGGAAAAGGGAGTAGCCTCATACGGCAAGTATATAACAAACTCTATATTTTGAGTGGAAATGTTGGGAGGTCGTCTTATACGCCCAGTCGTCTTATACGCCGGCAAATACGGTAATATTGGCCCCTACTCATATTAGCAAAAACATTTATATGAAATAAATCATAGTGGTGCACACAGGACAGAGGACGTCATGGTGAGGAACAAAATGGATGAGGCTCAATGTGCTTTCTGGATGCCTGGATACAACTATCCCGGGCCACACAGTAACATGTGCGATGTTTTATTTACCACATTGCATGCTGCTGCACAACTTGATAAATGTAAGTGATGTAAACAATACCTAACGCCATGACAACATAAATATAGCAGAAAAATGAGCATCCCAAAATATTAAAAAAACATTTAAGGGTTTAAATTGGACCAAAATCCAGAACTTTTACTATACTGGGTTTTGGTCCTTTACCCCGATCGGGTGTGCCCCGCTGTGTGAAACGCCCCAGATCACTGATCTGAACTCACCTCCTCCCGGTCCTATGGCGCATGCGCGGCCACCCATCCAATCAGCACATTCGGAGCCGCTGACGTCACGTCGTCTAAGTCGCCGTCTAATGCCAGAGGCTCCAAGCACGCTGGCGGCCACATGCCCGCTTCCCTCTAACAGGGAGTGTGCCTGCGTTGGCCATTCACAAATGCCTGGCGCGGGCATGCGTCCTGCTTGAGGGATAGCGGGGATGTGGCCGCGGCTCATGCATGCACTGTTGGACCGGGAGACAAGGTAAGTGTATGGGGAGAGCTGGGTGGTTTCACACAGCGGGGCATCCCGATTTTAGATGCCCCAGGGGGAGGAAATCAATCGGGCCGGGTATCTTATTCCAATCAGCGTGGGTTTTGATCCACTTTAAGGAGCGCTAAGGACATGTAGTGCCAGATGAGTGTCAGGTGAATGTCAGGTCCCAGTGCAAAATGTGTATTTATGAAATAAAAATTCCAAAGCGCCTGTGATAGTGCCAGGTAGTGTCCCATCTATCATCAGCACCGGCACTGAGTTCCCTACAGTGCCAGACCAGGTGCTAACCCTGCACTGTGTGGCCTTATCCCATATATTTTAATGGACTGGGATAGTTGTAATTATTTTGCCCACTTTTGTTAATTTTTGGGCTGGTGCGTGTGCCGTGGGATTCCTAGGCTGCTTGGAATTGCTTTTGGGCTCTCTATGCCGTGCTCTGTGGGCAAATAGAATTCTATGTCCAGCATTAAAGTGGACCAAAAGCGGCCATGAAGTCGATAAGACTTCGGGGCCACCTGGTTCTCTCTCCTTGGGGCCTCCGTTTAATGATTTGTGAATAACTGTGAAGAAAACTCTCTTGGTAGTAAAAAATTCAATTCATGAGAAAAAAGCCTGAGAATTTCACTGTTAGTGAATCACCAGATAGGAAGACAATGAAAGTCAATGGCATTTTTACTACAAGTAAAAAGAGGTAAAATGTTCAATACTTTTTTCAGGAGTAAAAAAATTGCCATTGACTTTCATTGTCTTCCTATCTGGTGATTCACTAACAGTGACATTCTCAAGCTTTTTTCTCATGAATTGAATTTTTTACTCCCCTGAGAGTTTTTTTCAACGCTTTGTGAATCGAGGCCATAGTCTGGCTGAGCATTGGCATCGCCAACATCTTCTATGGACTGAAGATCACTGTGCCCGGGGCGACACCTACCTTGCACACATGATGCCTATAACCCACAAACTGGTTTAAGCTGTCCCACACTGAACCCCTCGAAAATGGCCAGTAAGACCAATAAAATTGGGTCCAACATTTTTCACACTCTCAGATGTGGGTATAGGCTTTTACTGTTGAGGTTATCTAAATGATTTTAGAGCCTCTGGAGAGTCCCAGGTTTGAGGGCCTTTAGGAGATTATCCCAATTATCACTTGTTGGCGCAGCTTTAGCATACTTCTGCAGATGTGTGTGGACCAAGACCTCTGTTCTTAATCAGATTTAGGGACAGGTTATACGTTTGGCAGCAATCTAACAGGGTTGAGTGCTGTGGCCTCTTGTGTATCCTAATTGCCCTGCTCACGTGCACCTCCCAGGTTAGTTATAAATTGGTCTGAGCGGCTGCCACCCCTTCTTTTTGTTTCCAGTGATTTTTTATGTTCGCTAAATCTTTGTAAATTTGTGGAAAAAGTCTCGAAAAAACTTTCACTGCTCACTTGGAAGACTGAGTTCTATCGGAGGAGTTCTCCAATATTTACCAATTAACAGATTTAGGGAGGATCTACAAAGGTTCTCTGCATTTTAATGCCATAACCCCCAAAGCTTACATCCTTTAAAGTAATGCATATGGGACATGCTCTTGGTGGGAATTTGAAGGTTGAAGCCGAGAAAACATTAAAAAACATACCGTACTTTTCATAGAAAAAATGCTGTATGCAAACTTAAAGTGGACCAACACCCAGGATTTTCACTATCCTGGGTGTTGGTCCACTTCCGCGGGGCACCCCGATCGGGTCCACCAATCACCGCCGACGGACAAGCAAGGTCCGTCGATGGACAAGGTGAGAGCGCCCGCCGCCTCTTGCACGTCCCTCTTACAGGGAGCGCGCCTGCGCTGGCCATTCACAAACGGCCCGCGCATGCGCCGTTGGAACGAGGAACAGGTAGGATTTGCAGGGTGCCCCACAGGCAGGGAGCTGATCTATAAGATTCCCGGGCCGATCAGCGGTGGGTGTTGGTCCACTTTAAAGTGTGACATTTTAATAACTCAACTTCCTCTTTAAGCATAGACCTGCAGACTGGCTGGGCTGCCAATAAACTGAATTTGCTTTTTCTCATGTAGCGATGGATCACTACTGAGTAACAGTGCTGCGTCTGAAACCATTTATAAACACGAAGGAACACAAGGAACATTCTATATCCATATGTCATGCTGACTGAACTTATATATAGCATATAACATCATCTTACAGAATAGTACATTAAAGCAGAACGAAACCTGGATTTTTGACTTTCCCACTTTTTGTTTCTTGTCCCCGGAACTGGGATGTCCCGCTGTGTGAACCTCCCCCCCCCCAGATAGTCCCAGAACAACTCACCTCTTCCCTGTTCTACTGCGCATGTGCGGGCTCTCGTTCAATCAGAGCCGCTTGGTGTGCGTATGTATTGCTCTGCAAACAGCTCTATTTACATGCACGGCTTCGGAAATCTGGGGTGAAGTGGCCGCATCTGCAGCAGCGTGAGTGCTCCCACCCCCAGCCTATCTGAATGGCTAGGGGTTGGAGATCGCTTACAGCTCAAAAATGCGGGGATGTGGCTGCCAAAAGTTTACATTGGCAATGGAGCCCGGAAGCAGGTTAATGTTGCTCCCCACCAGGGATGCCCCAGGGGAAGGCCCTGGAATGTTTTAGATTCAAGGGCTGTGCCGCAAGGGTTTTGTTCCTCTTTAAACAGTTACAATATGTCTGGCAGGCTGATTCATTGCTAGCGCCAGGTAGCGACAGATGAGCGCCCGTAGCGCGAATTTCAGAGCGACCGCTAGTAGTCGCTGTGCTCGGCTATGGATCTTTGTTTCAGAGCGCCTCAGTCGCTGTCCGGCATTGATGAATATGATGTGTCAGTCGCAGTACTACGCTGTATGGGATACTATAGCACCAGCTCAGTGCGACTGACTCACACCACATTCATCAAAAAACAGCCTCAAACAGCGCCGGCGCTCTAAATCATGTAGTTGTAGGCCATAGCACCAGAGGCTGTGTGATTAAAAGTCTGTTTTTGAACAAGTATCCACTAGTAAGAAAGCAAAAACACATGGAATTACATTGTTATAACATTATAACATGAACACTTTAATACCAGACATGTAAGGACAATTCTGTATAAAAATAGTATTAATCCAAAAAGTTAAAAAAAAACAAAAACAAAAACTGGGATCAGCAAATGGATTTAAGGATCGTCCATAGAAAGGTATGGGAGAGCGCCAGGTAGCGACAGGTAAGACGTGGCGCTCTGCAAGGCTGAATGCTGGCGCTGTACGCTGAGCCTGGTATAATGATGAATCGTACGCTACATGGCGTTGTTCTAGTCGCTCACCAGATTCGGCTTCATAAATGTGTAATTGCATGCCGTGTCCGGTGTTCACCTGACGCTACCTGACGCTACCTGACGCTACCTGCAACTGTACAGGCACTACCTGGTGCTATCCCTTCATGAATAAGGCCCTAAGACATCATTGAAAATATATCCAAGTGGGGAGATGTGATGATGTTTGAGGTCTGTGGTATCAAATATGGCTGTCCATATATGTGTGACTGTGTGCTACCCATCATCAATTACTGATCACATTGATTCCCTACAGCTATACTGGTTCTGCCCGCAGAAGCCATAGTTGGAATCGTCGCTGGGCATGTCCAGTCAGATATAACTTCCAAGTATTGCACTTCCAGGTTTCAAAATTCCACTAGAAGTTGTTAGCATATTTTTCTGATAACCCCCCACCAACTTTCCACTTGAAAGTTCATGACTACTTTCTTTGCCTACCAGCTCCTGATCACTTCCATTTTTGACAACTCAGGGACTCCATTACACATTAACAACCCTCTACTACCTTCATTCTGCAATGAGAGCCCCACTTACTCCCACTTCTGACATACCACGACTTTCCTCACTTCTGACAACTCCTTACTAACTCCTGGTTATCTTCAATTCCAACAGAAAACATAGGACTTACCTACACCTCTATTGTGGATACATTATCCCCGCACTGCTGACTGACACGCCATGACAACCTTCACTTCTAAAAACCCTACTCATCAGTAGCCTGACTAGCAACCCACTCCTACCTCTACTCCACTTGGAACCCATTATTACCTACACTTATGTCTGAAAAACTTCCTCCACTTCTGACTGACGTATCACTACCTGTCTCTTACCAGTGTGAAACTGTGATGGATGGAGGTCAGAATCAATGAAATGAAAATATATATGAACATTCCCTCTCCATTGTCATCACTTGATTTGAGATTCCTATTTGCATTGTATGCTTTAGTGGCTAATAAAGGTGAAATATACCCTCAGTAAGCCACTTATCTCTGCACTGATTCTTTCCTTTTGCTTGTACTAAAATTAGAGCAATAAAGTTAATGAACCACGCTGCTATTAACACATTACTGTGAACAAGATGGCGCTGGGGAGCTGGCCAACACCTTATTATGTCCGGTCCCCTAACATTCCTAAGAATATGATCTGTGGCTGTGATAACCAATCAGCCAGTAATTAGGTTTTTCCTTATATGATGATGTCCAATAGATGACGTGTGCTATGTTTTTTTACTTCAATATAAAAATAGAGTGTCACTGGGCGGAGCAGCAGAAATCGCTTTCCCTGTGTAACATCGAGCACATACTGTTATGTCTGTGTTCTTCATTGCACTTATATTTCACTCCCTTAGATTATTTTGGAAGACTGAATGACACCAGAGAAATCTCTGAACTGTGAAGAGAGGGGTCTGCCTGCGGTTCCTTATCAAAACCACAAACACTAACTAGAAACATCTAATCTCTAATGACTACCCATATCCATGACTGGTGACCCACTACCAACCCCATACCTCATTAAGAGTTCACTGATACCCTGTATCACTGCTAGCAACCTGACTACCCTCACGCCAATCAGAAATCCCCTTCATACTCTGTATTGAATGCCAGCTACTACTTCAAACACAGGGGTGGACTGGCTCTAGAAAGAACCAGGAGAATTACTGGTGGGCAGCACTGCTTGTTGCCAGCTAGACTGGGTATAGCCCGCATCAAACAGCTTACCCTACCCAAAGCTTATGACATAATTTAGTCTTTTCTGTTAGTGCACCATTGCTTCTAACACCCCCCTCCACTGCCTATCTCCTGATTCTCTGTGCAGCCTCTGCCCTCCGTAATCTGCCCCAATGTAGCCCACCAGCCACACCACTCCTGCCCTTGCAAATCTATATCCTCACCTATGTCTGGGAGGGGCATACCTACCCTTGCAACTTTTTCTGCCCCTTCAATAATAAAGCTTCAGTTCCATTGCTTAAAGAGTGCCAATATCTACCCCTGCACATGATCTGTGCCCAAAATGCTACAGCCTGAGCTTTGTAGTGTTCTCGTTGACCATCTGGGAAGCACAATGGAAGCACACTAAAGGTGGGGCTCAGTGGTGATTTGAAGGGCTGGCCAGGGGAATCACTAAAATAAAGGAATGATTTTCGGTTCTGGTCCAGAGAGGGTGATAGAAACATAGAAGGTTGACGGCAGAAGGAGACCATACGGTCCATCTTGTCTGCCCTTATGTGTATACTGTATGTACTCTTTATCTTAGGATAGATGTGTGCTTATCCCAGGCATGTTTAAATTCAGTGACTGTTGATTTTTCAACTACCTCTGCTGGAAGTTTGTTCCAAGCATCTACTACTCTTTCTGTAAAATAATATTTTCTAACATTGCTCCTGATCTTCCCCCCGACTAGCTTCAGGTTGTGCCCCCTTGTTCTATCATTAAGCTTCTTCTTAAAAACACTTCCCTCCTGAACCTTATTCAATCCTTTCACATATTTAAAGGTCTCAATCATGTCCCCCCTCTCCCTTCTTTCCTCCAGACTGTACAAATTAAGTTCTTTAAGTCTCTCCTGATAAGTTTTAAGTTTAAGTCCTTCCACCATTTTCGTTGCCCGCCTTTGGACACGTTCTATTTGAATGTCTTTTTGCAGGTAAGGTCTCCAGAACTGCACACAGTATTCTAGCTGTGGCCTCACCAGGGCTCTATACAGCGGCATCACAACCTCCCTCTTCCTACTGGTGATGCCTCGAGCTATGCAGCCGAGCATCCTGCTTGCTTTTCCCACTGCCTGGCTACACTGTCCACTCATCTTGCAGCTATCAGTAATCAGTACCCCTAAATCTCTCTCCTCCGACGTCCTGGCTAACACAGTACTGCCCATACGGTACTCAGAGCAGGGATTCCTTCTACCCAAGTGCATGATTTTACATTTAGAGACATTAAACTCTAGTTTCCACAGTTTTGACCATCTATCCAGTAAAGCTAAATCATTTTCCATGTTGCAGACACCTCCAGGAATATCCACCCTATTACTAACCTTTGTATCATCAGTAAACAGACAAACTTTTCCTACCAAGCCTTCTCCTATGTCACTTACAAATATATTAAAAAGAATGGGGCCCAGGACAGAGCCTTGCGACACACCACTTGTAACTCACCTTTGCTCAGATTGCACACCATTTACAACAACGCTCTGATACCGATCCCTCAGCCACTTATGTGATACTTAGACTGTGATACTCACCTTCTACTGTATGATTAATTTATACAGTTTACAATACACCCACCTTCACCCCACTCCTAAAGAAGCCCTCAACCATCTAAAAAGACAGTGAATCGTGTAGTGTCTATTCACCACTTGTGACATACAGTACCTATAGAATCGGGGTAGAGACCTGTTTGTCACAACCCATAAATTAATATGCCTGGACACATTAGATACCTTTAATGAATGATACTCTGTGTATATTCTACATTATTTTCATTTTTGCTGAATACTTGTTTAACTACAATTGATTGCTGTTTTACATACTTTTTGTATACCATATTTTCACCCTATAAGACGCAATATTTTCCCCCAAAAGTGGGGCTTCAGGCGCCGCCACTGCCTCTTGGGTGTTGTTGTGAGCTGACACAAACACTCAGGTGCTTGCACCCGCTGACACATGAGAGGCAGTGGTGGCACCGGAAGCCAGAGCGGGGACAGTGTTTATTTAAGTTTCTTAAATGGATTTTTTTCTGCCATACCGCCTATGGGAATGTGAGGGGGGACTGCCACACTGAAAAAGAGGATGGGGGAGCAAATGCCACACTGCCTATATGGGGAATGGGAGGTGGGATGCCACACTGCCTCTGGGAAATGGGAGGGGAATGCCATGCTGCCTATAGGGAATGGGAGGGGGGATGCCACACTGCCTATGGAAATGGGATGAGGAAATGCCACACTTAATAAGGGGATGGAAGGGAATGCCACACTGCCTATGGCAATGCCTATGGCAATGGGATGGGGGAATGCCACACTGCCTATGGGAATGAGATGGGGGGAATGCCACACTGCCTATAGAAATGGGTGGGGGATGCCACACTGTCTGTAATGGGGTGTTTTAGCACAATATTTGATTTAGAATATTTTTCCAAATCCTATGTGTGTCTTAAGCACAGGTGAAAAATAAGGTATATTTCTCAGAATATACTGACAAATATAATAAATAAGAAAATAAATAAGAAAATGTCAATAGTCCAGGCCACTGTCTTTTTAAACCTAGGTATGATAACTATCCGGTCCACCCTTGCTTCAACCCCTAGTTTACCAATAAAAGAATTACTTATATATGACCTATAATGGCTAGGGGTAAGAGAAAAAATAGTTCTAATCAGGAGCCAAATAAATGTACACTACGCTTCTTAGAGACCACAGCTCGCTTTGAGTCTCACTCCACCAAATTTAAGCCAGGGAGGTTTTCCTCAAAGGCAACATTTAACATACTTACAGCAAGAGCTGTTCTGTGCAGTGTCAGTGATCTCATCGTCTTCTAGTGGGTCTGCTTTTAGGTTGGTCACTACGTTCTCTGTAGGCAGAATATCAGTCTGTATGCTGCTTGTTGGTGCTCTGATGACATTGTCACACTTGGAATACAAGCTTGTTTCAAAGTTCAGTTTCTCTTGGGGCATCTCATTCAAAATGCAACCTAAAATGTGATTTTTCAGAAAGTTAGAGTTTACCTCTATCGTTCAAATGACATGGTGAAAAAGTTCACAAAACCAAACCAGGGTTCACGCTCGGGTTGGCCAAATGACGCAGAAGATTTGGTTGCATGGTCCATTTGGTTACTGGGGGCATAAAGTTAAAAGAAAAGTTCACTTATTGGTGGAGTTTTCCATTGGAATCCAAATCTGAATCACACATGCTACTTGTTAGGTTCACTGACCTCTAGACTAGGTCCCTCAGCTTTTGGCCTCACCAGTGTTGAGTCCGAGCCTAGATTTGTACTACTCCGTGAATATCTGGCAAGCTGTTCCTAGGGGAGGGTGAGCAGGGCGATCACCCTGGGCGCCAACACCTTTTGGTGGTGGGGAGGGCACTTTTATCCCAGCCAGACTTCTGCAAATGAGTTAGGGCCACTATAAGTAGTGCAGGCCATAAGACAGGCCCTCACCCCCCATATTGGGCTCAGTAATGGGAAGGAGCACAGCCTGCTGCTATGGTTGAGGCACAGCATGGCACATACTGCCATAGGACAGCAGCAGCACCACAGGATGGGTGAGTGGGCAGAATTGTTTACTTCCCACACTAAGCGCTATATTGCCTAGAAAGTGCCCTAATGGCAAGACTAAAATCTGATAATGTGGGACCTGGTCTGGATATCCCAACATCATGGGTGGACTAGGGCCTACCACAAGCCCATAAGCTCCGTAACCCTGCCCCTTAGGAACTTCTCAGCTGATTGATGAGTGCATTTATCAGCTAATGCTATAGCATTGCAAGAACAAATCATGGTAAGGGGTGTATATGTGATAAGTCAAGGTACTGAAGCTTCACTATTGTAGAAGCAGATACTGTGCCACAAGTAAATATGGTCCCCACAGTCATGATGTTGAAACATTGCAGGGGCAGAACATGGGCTGCAGTGACTTGGCTGGGGGGGTCCTATGGGACTAGGGGGGTTATTCATGAAGGGATAGCCATAGGTAGTGCCTCCTAGCGGCAAGCAGCATCTGGTGAACGCTGGGCGCTGTAGGCAAAACCACATTTATGAAAGCGAATCTGGTGGGCGACTCTTACAGCGCCATGTAGCGTCCGATGTATTATTATAAGCGGCTCAGCGTATAGCTCCTGCGCTTTAGCTTCCAGAGCAGAGCCTTTTGCTCTGTCGCTCTCTCATACATTTCAATGCCCATTAATTTGCTTCTGTTTAAACAGCGTGTTTGATATATTTTTTTTTTTTGCTCAAATCATTGTGTGACCTCTCCTGGCTGCAAACACACATTTTTAGAAACTTTTTAGACTTTTTATTTTTTTATGCAGAATTATCATTACAGGTCTGGCACGAAAGTGTTAATGTCACAGTGTTACAACAATGTCATTCCATGTGTTTTCGCTTTGTTACTGGTGGATATGTGTTCAAAAACACACAGCGTCTGGCGCTCTTTGCTACAGCGACCAGATTTAGAGTGCCGACGCTCTGTGTGTGTCCTTTTTTGGTGTATGGTGTGGAGCGCCGAGAGTCGGTCGCACTGAGCTGGCGCTACCTTTCGCACCCTGCAGCTCTGTACTGGTGTTAGAGCGCCCAACATACATCACATTCATCAATGCGGACCAGGTTACTAGTTGCTACAGCGTCTACTAGCGGGATGCTGCTGCACAGGGAACAACACATGGGAAAGTGAAATAAAGTTGTGGCCTGATTTTGGCCATTAGAGGAGGCACTGTCTCAGATTATCCGGGAAAACAAAACCAAGAAAACTAAAGCACATTTCCCTGCTAGCAGAAAATGGAGACTCTGAAGTGTTTTTTTAACAAAGGATTCCTAATTTTGCCTACAGGTGATCTTTAAATTTAGTCTACTCCTTCAACATGCTATCTAAAATTAACATATTTGTCTTTAGCTGACCTTTAGCATCGGTTTTACAGGCCCAATCTCTGCACCAGTTTTGAATTCCTTACTTGTTCCCTAAGAACCCTGGGACACAGCACATACAACCAAATAAAGTATCTATTCATGTTATAATTTACAGCGGGGTGTGCTTGTGTAACATCCAATATTATACAGATTTTTTAATTTGAAACTAAAAAAAGCTCAGTTTAGAAATTACTAGACAAATGAATCATTAAACAAGATGTAATAAAGACCACGCTACGTTACAGATGGAGTCTAATGGAAGTTTAAGTGAGTCGTCGCATGGAAATGGCTGAAGTTCGCCCTCTGAAGTTTTAAATGGAGTTGGCATAAAAGTTTGTTAAAGGGCAACTAGCATGACAAATGACACAGCGCAATATAATCGGGAGCCTTCTGGGAGTTAAATGTTGTTGCAATGATTTTAGTGGCTGACATTTTCCTTCTTAAGTCGAGAGGACGAAAGCGATGTCTTCTAGAGAGCATTCCGGGAGAAATACGTTCCCGGGGAGAACACAGCGACTTGGTTAAGCAGAGCAGAAAGCTCATGCAGTGGACATGGAATGGTTTGTATTACATGCAGAACTGCATTGCTAACAGTGTCCCCTAAATAAGGGGTATGTACAAAGCATCTAGTTGTCATAACAGCAGCAAAAGTGGCATCCAAACATATACAGGTAAAAACTATTATTGTTTGCAGTGCCCCCCAGATGTGTTTGCTAAGGTCCCCCTACTTAATACCACTGTAGCGGAATGGGGGCAAGCCCCTGTGATTGGTAATCACATGTTTTAAAGAAAAATTTCTTAACTTACACTTGTCCAGTATCCCCTGATTATTTTCTCCCCTTCAAAGTATAGATCTGCATTCAAAAGGACCTATACTGTACTGTACTAGTACTGGGCGCAGTGTAGCAATTTTGTGAAATATGCAGGGGCCGGGCAGATCCCCTCCCTTCCAAACCCGGGAAAGTAAAATGCAAAGGGCAAGTGGATTCCCAACCCCCCTGACCCAAGAAAACATGTAGAGGGCAAGCGAATCTCCCTCACAAAATGAATATACAAAGTCTGAGTGGCTCCCCATCCCCAAAGATCAATGAAATGAATATGCAGGGGCCAAGTGGATCTCCCACCCTACCAAAAAAAAATTATTATGCAAGGGGGTAAGTGAATCCACACCCCCACCCACCCCTCCAGATTGAAAAATGAGAAATGAATATGAAGAAAGAGAAAGAGAGCAAACCACCCAGACCAACAAAATTAATTTGCAAAGGGTGAGTGGTCCCCCCCCCCCAGACCCATGAAATGAATATGCAGGGATCAAGAAATGAATAAAATGAGGGCGATCACTTCCACCTCAGTCCCACAAAATGTATATGCAGAGAGAGAGAGAGCAAATTATCTACCACTCCAGACCTACAAACTTAAACTGCAGAGTTTGAGGACCACAGACCCACAAAAATAATATGCAGAGAGATAGCATATTACCTTCCAGAACCAATGTGTCACCCTACACCCCCTCCCCATTCTACTTAGTGGCATACTTACCAGTGTGCCCTGCTGATCCCTCTAGATTCAGAGCCAGGTAAGAATTCGCATTCCTTTTTAGGAGAGAAAACTGCCAATTACTTTCATGGTCTACCAGGTGTAAATTTTCACCAGGCTCTGAATCAGCCCCAAAGTAGACAATGAAAGTGAATGGCATTTTTCTATCCTAAAGTGAGTTTTCTCACTTGGCTCTGAATCAAACCCTAAGAGGTCGATTCAAAGCCAGGTTTGAATTCTTAGAAATGTTTTTTCCTCTTTAACATTTTAACATTGTTAAGAACCAACTATTTGGTCCCCCTTTAGTCAACAATTTTAAGAGCCCCTCTTAACTATTTAAACACTTGAATAGAATACTAGTTGCACCTATTATTTTGTTAACGGTGATTTCTAGAAATGTTTTATCAAAGTGGTAAAAGGGTCTCTTTACATCCTTTTTCACCCAAAAATGTTAGTTGGCCAAATGGGTCCTCAGCAATGATCTACATACTAGTTACAACTGTTTTTTTTTTTTTAGTTTCTATTTGTTATTTTATCTTGCAGTCTGAAAATGTATTAAATTGGCCCAAATAATTCTTAGCTGTTATATTACATATGAATTACTGGGTAAAAAATTATACAAAACCAAATTGGCAACATTCAGGTCCAGTATAATTATTACATGAGGTCATACTTGTTTACTTACCAACAGTCCAAACAAATGGTTGCGACCGCAGGGTTATATCCTCTAAATTTTGACTACGAGAGAGTCTGGAGGTCACATTTTCCTTTGAAGCATGTTGGGGGCCAGGCTTCTTTAGTATCTCCTCAATGGAGTAGGACAAATAGGGCTTTGGGCTCTGCTTACCATCAGGTAATAAAGCTTTTGAACTTTTTGCGTGGTCTGGAAAAGTCCTGAGATCTATTGTTTGCATCTTCAAAATGTTTTTTCAACAGAGGAGCATGAGAAAAAGAGTTCCACACTTAAGATTCCAAAATATCCAACTTCCTTACTGCACCAATGTTGTCCAACCACAAGGTCGATGTGTTCTTAAAGAATACATTTTAAGAGAACATCACAACATCCCCTGTGTAATTATTAATTTAGTTCTATTTATTCCAATTGAAGAAAAAGATCGTCCATTGATGTATCTTTTGTCCGTAATGTTTGCCCTTGAATTCAAATTGTTCATGATGAACAAATCCCCTCGAACATTTCCCAGGTTTGGAGGTATTTGACCGTAGAAATTATGCCGTACATTTGGTAGATAAAACCATTGGAAATATTTGATCTAAAATTAATCTAACCTAACTAATTTTTTATTGAACTATTTCTTAAATGAAATACTTCTGATAGGAGGTACTTTTAAATGATTATAAATAAATATAATTAAATGATCCTTTCCGTTCCATAAAAAAGCCTTTTAAAAAGATTTAAGATCGATCAACTTTAACTATGATAAACATTTTTAAATGTTTTTAAATACATTTAATTAACTAAAATGTAACTTTGTAACATTCAAGTAGAAGGTAACTTTCAAATATTTAAATTAATATTATATTATCATTTATTATAATTTTGTCTAAATTATGTTGCAATGTCCTGTTTTGTCTATGGGTCAGTTTAGTCAGTTTAAGATCAATTTTTATCAGTGTAATCTGAGATTCTTCTAAACTGTTTTTGAATTTTGTTTGGAAATTTAATTTTTAATTTTAAATCAAAATACTTCAAGTAGGAGGTTATTCTTAATAAAAGTATTTTATAGATCCTTGGATTATCATATTTTCTATAGCTTTCTGTCTGTCTCTTTTTTCCCTTTATCTCTTTTCTCTAGCTTGTATCTATTTCTCAATGTTTTTTTTCTGTGTTGGTCGCCTCCCTACAGTACCTGTTTAGTCCCCCCTCTCATTGATCTACAGGTCCGGAGATGCAGCTGCCTTCTTCATAAGGGTTCTTCTAGTTGTTGCGTTTTCCAGGTGTGCTGATGCTTCTCTATGTTTTTCCTTATCAGCTACAATGATATTGACCCACCCATCTTTATTTGCTTCTTACTTAGGTTATCATGTGCAGTTGTTATATTGCTTACAGCCTGAGATTATTACAAAACCAGAATATTAACTCTGTCTGTGGTTAACACTCCACAGGTCTTTCAGTACAGAAAAACCTCCCATTCATATAAACTATTTTTTTTTATCTGCTGAAAGAATGCATTTCTTTTTTTATACCAGTGGATGTGCTGCAGAAATCTAACATCAAGCCCTGTTTCACCAGGAGAGACCAAGTGATTTTTTAATCTTTAATTGTAATTTTCTAAAAGTTTAAAAGGTATGGGTGTCAATTAGATGAGAGTGTGGAGACCATCACAAATGTTTTTGGCTGATGGTGCCATTCTTGCCACCGTATCGGCCATAGTTTTTTCTGTTTGGTCAAAACAGATAAGAAGTAAAGCAAAGTTGCCCTAAACTTTTTTTCTTCTCTTCTACAAACTAAAGAAAAAAATGATGGTGTTTTGGGCTTTCTTCTTTTAATTTAATATTAGCTACCTTTTCACAAGTATCAGTGTGCAGAGAGATCGCTGTTTTGGAATATAATATTGGCCTCCATCTTCATTTATGCTTCTAGTGACTCCTAAGCTTAAAATAAATCCCTACATGTCATCTCTATCTACTTGGGATTAGTGTCTAGGCAGTGAGCAGGTTTAATATAGTTCTTCCTGAAAGGGAATAAAATACATTATTCTCAATGGATCCAGTGGAGTTATTAAAAAACTGGATAGCAATTTTGTTTCTCCATTTTTTTGGTGGTGAACAGTGTAGGAAGGTGAACAGGTAAGAAGACACATTTCATTACTGCATAGGCAGGAGTACGATGGATGAGTAAAGAGATCTCAGAGCTTGACTGAACCACTTCTCATAGCTACCAATTAATGTACTACTGGGGTGAAAAAGGAAAAAAGGAGGTTTCTGGACATTTCCAGAGCGCCATCATTGGTGGACAAAAATCAGATCTGCAGATGACCCAAAGGTCATATCTAAAAGTGTAAGGGACCTTTATAAATGTATAATTGCTTAGGACCCCCAAGCAGGTGTCTAAATGTGATTAATAAGCAGGAACCTAATTTCATTCCGTGGCAATCTGGTTAGAGAATGTTAGTAATACCGTTTTTATTGATTTGCTTAGATCAATGAACTTTAAGTGAAGAAAATAATTGAGCATATTCATTTCATTTTATAAGACAAATGCAAGTACACTTATCCCATAAGACGTGATTTGAATCCCTGATAAACCAATTAATACCACACACCAGAGATAAAACAGGCAAAATTATATCAGAGAAACAGCCTGCCATCAAAGGCAATTCTACGACTAATTGCTAATCATTCTGAAGATACCAAGCTTTATCCTACTACTCGTGAAAAAAGCCACATAGGTAAATTATAGCGATGAGTGAATATAATTCATTTCAGATTTGATTTGAATAGTTTGGTCATAGGTTTCATTTAGTTGAAATATTGAATTTGCTCCGCGTTGAAATACCCCAAATAGCCTTAAAAGTTGTGTATGGCACTTTTTTTGGAACTTAAAGCAGTTAAAAGCTTAAAGGGTAATTCCACTTTTGATGCCATTTTTAAAAGTGTGCGGCAAAATGTCCTCAAGGTGCTGAGCTTATCGGTTGCTTTTTAAATTTTTTTTTTTATTTGTTTTCTCTAGCAACATTGTGTTTATCCATACACGAACTGGTGTTTTTGGTATATGTGGAGGCTGATTCACTACTAACGATATGTGTCAGCAGATGAGAGTCTGTATAGCGGCGCTTAGAGCAATCACTAGTGGACACTGTAAACATGTATCGGGCACCATAACATTGTGACTCTGTCTCTGTAGTAATCTGGCCGGTATTGATGAATGTGATGTATGTCGGGCGCTCTAACACCAGTACAGTGCTGCAGCGAGCGAGAGGTAGCGCCAGCTCAGTGGGTCCGGCACTCGGCGCTCCACAACTTCAAAAAAGGATACACACACAGTGTCGGCGCTTAAAGCTGGTCGCTATAGCATAAAGCGCCAGACGCTGTGTGATTAAAGTCTGTTTTTAAACACATATCCACCAGTAACAAAGGGAAAACACATGGAATGCCATAGTTTTAACACTGTGACATTAACACTTTAATGCCAGACCTGTAATGACAATTCTGCATAAAAATATAAAAAGTAAAAAAAGTTTCTAAAAGTGTTTGTTTGCAGGCAGGAGAGTGCTACAGAGCGACGGGTACTACCGGCGTTATGCGCTGAGCCGCCTGTAATAATACATGTGACGCTACATGGCGCTGTTAGAGGCACTCACCAGATTCACTTTCTTAAATGTAGTTTTGCGTACAGCACTGACTCTGGATTGCAAATCATCTGATTGGCTAAGGCAGAGAACAACTTAAACATTCCTGAGCTCATAATTCAGGAGCTCCTCGTGCTCTAATTCAGCATCTTCAAGAGGGGGGATCACAATCTTTTAGAATGTGTAACTTGTAACACGTTTCAGGTCAGATGGACCATTAATCATACAAAAAAATACACTTGTGGCCTGGATCGACAATGCTCAGGTCTGGGTCAGCTCCAAATCACAGACCGGTGCACATGACGGATCTTCTTTTGCATGAACTATAAGGGGGGTAAGTATTTTCTTTTGTATGATTAAGGGCCAACCTTGTCTGAAATGCCTATGGGGGGAAGTTCCTTACTCACTGGTTTATGGATTCCATGTTGTTGTTTTTACTCTGGACTGAATCAAGTTACAAGTTTTACATGTATCCACTGCCGGACAACTTTTTTTTCCAAGATGTGCTATGTATGTGTTGAGAGGGAGCTAACTCCTGTTAGTGGAAATATTCTGGGATTTGTAGGCAAAAGCTATACTAAGGGGTTAAAGAAGACCAACAACCTCTGTGGCGAGGGTGTTGGTGTCCACCAGTGCCGCTGCTCTATGACAGTCTGGGGGGGCATACCCCCACATAATCTCGCTCATTCACATAGGCAGTGACGTTCTGGCCACCGAATGTCCTGCCCACATGAACGCCGGTCAGCCAATCGCGATGTTAGTTTCCCGGTGGGGGAACGAGGTTAAGGTCAGATTTATGGGTGTCCTGGGGGGTTATGTGCAAGGGGGATTCAGCATTCTGTATCCCCCCCCCCCACGGAATCCTAACACACAGGGAGACCTCACTGCCCTTCAATCATTTCACATGGAAATCCCTTCTTGGAGAGCTTTTCTGTTATTTTTCCTTGGATAGTTCCTCTGGAAACGTTTCAGATGCGGTCATTGCACTGAATCGACATGCTCATCTCTAGTAAACCAACCAACGACTGATACATCTCCTAGCTTTACTGTTTAGACACGTCTTGTCCTTCCTCTGCTGTCCTTTAGGCATTTCTAAATGTATGTACACAGAAGGGGGCTGCTTTGGAATCAAGGCAAGTCGTTAGTGATACAAAGTGCTAGCAGAGGCTCATGGGAATTGGAAAGGATAAGCATGCATTTAGCTTAGCAAAATTTGCCTATGAAAGATAAGGCTAGACGACAAACATTTGAAGACATTGTTTTACATCCAGTGCCTTTCTGAGACATCCCGCTGACCGCTTTGACTGCAGGAGTAGAAATTCCCTTTGAATGTTGAGCCTGAAAATGCCCTGTTGAGTGCTAAATTTCTAAAGCCCGGTTTCATATTTAGAAATAACATTTTACAATGGCCGTGTTTTATCATTTGCATTTTATCATCAAGCTTCACAAGATTTTTATTACACAAGGAGAGACAAACTTTTTAAGGAAGGAAAACTTTATGGATATCTCAGAGCAATACAGGTTAAGGACAGTGCAATTGGTGTCCGGTTATTTCGAGTTTAATGGCCACATTTACAACCCTACACAGAACAATGTGTGCTCAAAAGAACATTTTATGGCTTCCCTCTGTCTATGGTCCTATTATTATGTACAGGGTCAAGTCCAGGCATAAGCCACATGTCATGCTTAGGAAAACACCAGGAGGCATAGGCAGACCCAGACATTTAATCGGGGGGTGGCGTGAGTGGGGGGGGGGGGGATTTTGCCTTCCCCAGCTGCTAAGGTCAAAAACATGAAAATGTGACTGATGCGAAAATTAAAAATTAAAAGTTTTAACATTTTTTTTTACATATTTCACCTGAAAATGTTGTGGAAGCACTTAAATGACAGGACAAGGCAAGACACTTCATGTTAATGGTGGAAAAATATTATTTACCTGGAAATTCCTGCAGAAATCACAGTTAAACATATATATAGTGCAAATGGTGAAAAGTGGCCTGGCAGCAGAGGGTGACAACATCTCTAGGTAGGCTGGGGTAAATGGATTTACTTGGTTGAGGGGTATGTAATATATAATATATTGTTATATAATGACTTAAGAAATGGCAGGGGCACTTAGTTTGAGGGGATATTTAGATGGGTGGAAGGGTTTATTATGTTTAGGGAAGTATCCATTAACTGATATATAGTGGCTTCAGGAATATCTTGAGGCAAAGGTGCTAGGTTTGAGGGGTATTTTAAGTGTTTGGCAAGTCAAAATTAAAAAAATAAATAGCAGTAGCTTACCTTTCATTGTGTGGTTGGAGTGCAGTGTTTCCTTCTTTGCCTCATTAGTGAGGAAAATCACTTCCTCTTCAGCTTCCAGTCCCCACCCCGCTGACCTGGTCCATCAAACAACCTTCACTCTACCAAGGAGGGAAATAACCCCCCTCCCAGACATCCTAATTGGCTGCCTCTATCTGCACCTCTCAAACCCCACCCTCCTCTCACACTCATCAAAGTGTGCTTACATCGCATTTGTGTTGTCACACCCACTGTTTCTCTTCTTTTTCTGTTTCTCTAGTTTTAAAGATAACTTAGGAACTACGGGGTCTTTTTGAAAACATATTAAAGTTCAGGACAGTGCAACGTGTAGCCCGAGACAATGGAACAACAATCGGGCACTTGCCTTCAGTATAACTATAAGTTGAATGGTCTTAGTGGCCTGGCCGGAAAAGGCAGCAGCTGGAGGACAGAAGGTGGAGGAGCGGTGGGCGCTGTCTTTGTCTCCGCCACTCCTTCTTACTGGCCGGGCCACACAGACACCTGGCTCCATAGAGCGGGGGGGGGGGGGGTGAAGCCTGCGCCCACGCAGTGCAGGCCACACCCCCCGATTCACGGAGCCGGGAGCTTCTGTGTGCCCAGCTGTAAGAAGCATCAGCAGAGAGGCTCATCCATCTTCTTCTGGCCTCCCGCAGAGTGGCAGCTGGGCCAGCAACGCAGGAGCACCCTTAGCATGTAAGTTGACTTCTGCCGCCTATGGGGAATGGGGGGGTGCCACACTACTTATATGCGGAATGGGAGGGGGGATGCCACACTGCCTATATGGGAAATAGGAGGGGGTTCCACACTGCTTATATGGGGAATGGGAGGGTGCCACACTGCCTATATGGGGAATAGGAGGGGAAGTGTCACACTGCTTATATGGGAATGGGAGGAGGGGAATGCCACACTGCTTATATAGGTATGGAAGGGGAGAAATGCCACACTGCCTATGGGAAGGGGGAATGATACACTGCCTATGGGAATGGGAGGGTGAATGCCACTCTGCCTGTAATTGGAGGAGTCTGTACCTTGCCTATTATTTGGTTCAGAATATTATTTTTCTTATTTTCCTCCCCAAAATCCTAGGTGCGTCTTATGAGCGGGTGCGTCTTATATGGTGAAAAATACTGTATTTAATGGCTGAGGACACTCTCTTATGTAACCTAATTTACAGGTCTTAGTCTAATGGCGCATGTCAATTTCTGAGGTTCAAACATTTCTTTTTCTATGGCCTCACCATATAACAGCATTTCATTTCATGTGTTTATTGATAGTTGTTCTTTAAACACATTTATACCCTGGAGTTTATTTTGTCTTTAGTTGGGTTTCCTAAAAATGATCTCCTATGTTAACTAAACCTGATTTCAGTGCTACAGGAAAATGAATGTAATTCTGGCAGCGACTGGGTTAGGAAAGCAGCGATTAGCAGCCAGCCATATGTGGTTACATGCACAGCCTATCATATCAGCTTAATATTCCCCCCATATACCTTAATTTCTCGGATCTTCTGCTCTCGGAGTTATCTGCCACCTCAGCTATCTCCGACTCGCTTTCAATTAACTTCCCGCTCTATGGCTCATTTGCTGCTCGTTCTGTGAATAATTAAGAAACGAATTTTTAATAACTGTATAGAAGCTAATACATTTATTGGCTGCCCTCCTTCCAGTCTGAGCCTGCGCTACCCACTTTCAGCACTTGGGGGGGCTGCCTGTCCAGGCTGTGTCCTCAGCAGTCATTTACCATTAGCAAAAGCTTTTTTAAAAGCCTTTGCAAAACTTTACCTGATGCTTTAACCCTTGTTCCATTCACATTACATTGTACAAGGCCACAAAATAGAACAACACTGTATAAACTAACAGAAAGAATAACAACGCTGGTTTATTGCTCATCCTCTTTTTTTTCGCTGCTGAATCGGCTATGAATAAGCCACAACTCTTACTCTAACATGCTTTCATACCTTACCATTAGCCCTTAGCCTTGTTGTTCTTATAACCTGTCTGATGTGTGTAATACATCATATGATACTTACTGTACCTGTGCATATGACTGTACTGGCCAGGGTTGGCCCCTTTAATACGACCAGGTGAGACAGATTCTTTAGGCGGCGCTACCTAAAGGAAAGCAGGGGGCAGTGATTGCTAGATTTTTTTTTGTCTTTTACTACAATATGTGACGGGTGGAAACCATGGGCAACACTACAAGTAGGAACCATTAGAGCCCCGTCAGTGGAATATGCCCCTGATAGTGATAGAAACCTTAAATAGTTTAGTTAAACCCTGTTAAATGTATCTCTTGGGACCATTGCATCATAAATCCACATGATGGCAGTGTTGCCTAAGGAATGGACCTAACCAGTATGTTAATAGTCTGGCGTTCCCTTTTAGTTTGGTAAATAGAGACTAAGCCAGGTGGCATTGGCAACATTAACTGCCCTGCCATTGGTTGGGACTCGCAACTAAGTTGTAGTAGCAACAATACAGAGGTTATATAAGGGAGAGACCAGCCCTTCCAGAGTGTTCTAAGATCTGCTAAGAGGGGGAGCGTTTCAATGTAGTGGAGGAGCTGAGAGACAGCCATGAAGGAAACCAATAGATTGCACTGTTTGCTGTAACCTTTGGATTATGCCTGTACTGAACTGTTTGATGTGTCACCATGGATGGAAGCCAATCAATAAAGGCCGTGTTGAGTTCACCTAAGAGTGTCATCTCTGGAGACCAGCGATGACTGAAGCCAGTGCACCTTCACACACACATGCCACACCAACATGGGATGCCCTACCCTAGCTCCCCAGAGCGCGTGCCCCCGGCCAGGCACAAGCCAGCTACAAATCGTTCATTGGTGGTTCAGCTGGAATCGGGATGCTGCTGCACATAATTATGGCGGGTGCAGCAGAAGAATGCTGCTTTAATTACCTCTGCCCGATCCTCTTGCTGTCAGCACGGCGGAGAGGCAGCGGTGTTTGAAACTAGCCCCAGCCAGGGCTTCCAGCTCCCATGAGTGAGGACACTCAGTAGGAGTGTCCCCACTCATGGGAACTGGCAGCCATCTTTTTGTAGCCCTGGCTGGAGACAGTTTCAAATGCTCCACAGCCCATCAACCAGTTTTCTGTGTTCGGGCCGATCGGTGAACTCAGACATGGACTGGACACGGGCTGAATTTTGCGGTTTGGGTTCTCCCATTTTTACCTATGGTCAGTCCACCTCTAATGGATACTGATAGGACATACAGTGCCCTTGGGATATCAACAGCGGTTGGTATAAAGAAACCATAATATATATCTATGTTTAGTCTCAGACTGGTACAGTAAAGTGACCTCTTGATGTAGTCAGAGAATTCTGGTTTAACATTCCAGACCAAGATGTGGACGGGACTCCCTGGACATGGAAGCAAACTATGATAAATGTTCCTATTTTTTTTGTAAAGCATTTGTTTAGCGGTGCTTAGAGCGACGCTAGTAGACGCTGTAAGCGGGTATTAGGCACTGTAACAGAGCGTCTTGGTCGCTTTAGTAACCTGGCCTCATAGATGAATGTGATGTATGTTAGGCACTATAACACCAGTACAGTGTTGCAGGGAGCGAGAGGTAGCGCCAGCTCAGTGCGACCACTCTAAACTGTTTTTGAACACATATCCACCAGTAACAAAGCGCAAACACATGTAATGACATTGTTGTGACATTAATACTTTAATGCCAGACCTGTAATGACAATTCTGCATATAAATATAAAAAATCTAAAATGTTTTTAAAAATGACTCTTTCTAGGCGAGGAGAGGTCACACAATTATTTGAGAGAAAAAAAAAAAAAAACCCTGTTTAAACAGAAGAAAAGGAACGTCCATTGAAATGTATGGGAGAGCGACAGGTAGCAACAGGTAATACCTGGCGCTCTGGAAGCTAGAGCGCCAACGCTATACGCTGAGCCGCCTGTAATGATGAATCGGACGCTACATGGCGCTGTTAGAGTCGCTTGCCAGATTGACTTTCATAAATGTGGTATTGCGTACAGTGCCCGGCGTTCACCAGACGCTGCCTGCTGCTACGAGGCGCTATCTGCCGCTATCCCTTGATAAATGACCCCCTGAGTCTTTCAGTATTCAACATGCCAATGTAAATAATCCTGTTTGTAAATCAAGTGGTGCCTGGCATCTGTATGGTAATAAGATAGGGGAGGGGGTCCCCCACTGCTTGCAACTCGCTGCTACAGATGCCGATTCGTCCAGGTACCGATACGCCCTAATAGGGCTGTAAAACATAATAAAACACTTACCAAGCGCTAGAACCCACACAGAGAGAAGCAATGTGTAGCATTTCCAGGTTCCCAGTGGGGAGTGACTGCTTAGCTACCCAATCAGAGATGTAGTGGCACAGCCTATACACTGTGATTGGTTGCAGTCTCAAAATCACTTAAAGTGGACCAACACCCAGGGCGGATCGGCCCGGGAATCTTATAGATCAGATCCCTTCCCGCGGGGCATC
The DNA here is from genome assembly GCA_027917425.1 of Gastrophryne carolinensis. Lineage (NCBI taxonomy): Eukaryota > Metazoa > Chordata > Amphibia > Anura > Microhylidae > Gastrophryne > Gastrophryne carolinensis. The sequence continues at coordinate 42,261,709 of CM051238.1, forward strand.
CGAATTCAGGATGTCCCGCGGGGTGAAAGCCCACAAGTCTTACCTTCTCCCCGTTCCAGCGCGGGCCGCCGCCGCCGCCTCCCGCGCGTCCCTCTAGCAGGGCGCGCTCCCGCGCCGCCCGTTTGTGAATGGCCGGCACGGGCGTGCTCCCTGTAAGAGTGACGCGCGGGAGGCGGCGGCGGGCGCGCCCGCTTGTCCGTTGACGGTAATTCGCTGGAGCGGTCATGTGGGAGCGGGGTCATGTCATGTGGGGCTTTCTGGGGGGTTTCACACAGCGGGGTGCCCCACCGAAGTGGACCAAAACCCAGGATAGTCAAAATCCTGGGTGTTGGTCCACTTTAAAGCGGACCTTCACCCTGAATAAGAGCCTTATATTATATGTTTCCCACACCCTGTACATACAGATTGCTCACATTAAAAGTCATCCTACCTGTATCTACTGCATGTTATGAGCCTTTAAACATCCAAGATGTCGGCTCCTGGAGCATCAGGCAGCCTGCAAACAGGAAGTGCCTTCTGACGGTGTCGCTCTGCATTCTGGGATTGCTGACCTTTTCCTGACCTCAGCTCTGCTCTGTCTGAGCAAAGCACAGCTATAACTCGCCCCCCTGTACTTTATCCTTTATCCCGCTCAATTCTCCTCAGTATGTGATGCTTCTGAGTCAAGATGGCGGCGCCCATATCCTAAAGTCCTGAACAGAGTTGCAGCCCAGTGAGGGAAAGAATAATAAGTAAGTGACTAAAAACTTAAAATATATTAATTTTAGATGCCGGGGAATCATTTTTTTAAGGGTTTGAGCTTTTCAATAAATCATGGTGAACGTTCGGTTTAAGTTGGCCCAGTAGAAGTGCAGTAGGAATTGGGTTAGCAGTAAGCTGTTTTTATTTTTACAAGACAAATCAGGCCTTTTGGTGAGGTGATTTTAGACTAGACTAGATTTTATAGATTTGATATCCTGTGCTCCCTACATACATATCAAAACGTATATACGTATGTATAACAATATTACACACAAAAATGATTATTTCATGTAAGCTAAAACTAGCACCTTGTAAATCATTATTAAAATATAAAATGTAGTAACTGCAGGCTCCGGAGTAGAGTTTTAGACAGAACTTTAACTTCAAAAAAGGACAAATAAATATTATTATATTAATTATACAAATGTATGCAGACAAGGTTGGGCTAAAGCAGGGCCGAAAAGGACACATGCCGAGGGGCTTCCACCACTTATTAACAAGAGCAGTTATTGACCTACTCTATGGTCGCCTACTTATAGGGAGCCTCCACTAGACTCTGCCCAGGAGCCTCCACCATACTTATGTGGTTACTAAACCCCCAAAAAACAAACAAGCACTCACCTTTTTCCCTGTCTGCTGCTCAGAAACCTCACAGTTTTCAAGAAAGGAAGCTGGCGTAGACGGGGGCGCTTCCTGCTCCACGGCCAGCGCTGTTGGTCTGAGGGCTGCAGCTTCCGCTGGTCACACAGCGCTGTCCATTTATAGCAATGAAGCGAAGTGCCTGGGTCACCCCTCCATCACAATGAATAGACGGCTCTGTAAGGGTGACCCAAGTGCGAGATGGCGCGAGGCACCGGGAGCACCATTCTCTGAAACCGTAAGGTTTCTGAGCCACAGACTGGCCTGAACGAGCTGTTTGCGAAAAAAGGTGAGTGCCTGGTTTCGTTTTCCTTATATCTTAAACCAGACCTTCACCCTGAATAAGAGCACCTTATATGTTATCTTATATGTTTCCCCCCATCTGGTACATACAGATTGCCCACATTAAAAAACATCCTATCTGCATCTACTGCGTTTTCTGAGCCTTTAAACATCCAAGATGGCAGCCCATTGAGTCTCAGGCTGCCTGTAGACAGGAAGTGTCTTCTGACTGTGTTGCTCTGCATTCTGGGATTGCTGTCCTTTTCCTGACACCAGCTCTGCTTTGTCTGAGCAAAGCACAGCTATAACCCGCCCCCTGCACCCCCCCCCTCCTCTCCGCAGTATGTGTGGCGCCCATATCCTGAACAGAGTTGCATCCCAGTGGGGGAAAGAAAAATAAGTAAGTGACTTAAAAGGTGAAATATATTCATTCTAAATGCTGGGGAATAGTTTTTTTTAAAGGTTTGGGCTTTTCATTTAATGATGTTGAAGGTCTGGTTTAATAATCCCTGTGAACAGGAAGACACTTTGCCCGCAATAGGAATTTTCATTTTAATACACAAGTGACCAATAGGGGGAACACTAGCAAGAATATCAAACAGGTGAGAAAGTAAATATACATTTTATCATTGTGCTAAAAAGGAGATTTGGGGCAGGGGATTTTAAGTGCTGTTTTTTTTATATCTGCCTGCAGTTGTCCTTTAATATGTTAAATGTCACAATTAAGTGTCACTTTAATACATCAGTAAGTATAAAGGTAACAGAAGGTCTGCATGAATGGCAAGGCGGCCAAGGTTCATAATCAGAGTTACATTTTAATCTCTAAGTAGAGGAAGGTGCATCTGAAGGTGTAGAGGTGACCTGACCCCTGACATAATGTGGCTGCTAATTTATGGCAAATCATTAGCTAATGGCTGTGCGTTTGTAATTGGAATGTTATAAATGGGAAAAAGAACACTCCTTGATTGATGAATCTCGATCAGGAGGCCTCAGCATCATCAATCAATACCTGAGCGCTGTCGGTGGGCTGGGGAGATGAACTCCTCTATGTCATACCATTGTATCCACTCTGCTGTTTAAAGGGGAACAAAACCCTTGATAACCCGGCCCTAAAGTTGAAACCACTCCAGGGCCCCAGCCATTCAGAAATGCCTGGTGTGAATACGCGTCTAGCTAAATGTAGAGCAGGGATGCGGCTGTGGACCAAGATACAGCATGGGATCGGAGGAAAGGTGACTGGATCAGGGGTCACTGCTGGGGTTTCACACATCCAATTTGGGATGCCCTATAAAGAGGGAATTCATCACCATTTACGTCTTACAGACTTGAAGGGGGGGGGGGGGATCTTTGTTAAAGTGGACCAAAACTCCTGGAATTTGGTCCTTGCCCCCAGGGCACGCTGATCGGGGATGCCCAGCTGTGTGAAACCCCCAAGGTCGCCCAATCTCACACCCTTCCCCAGTCGTACGGTGTATGTGCAGCCCTCTTATCCAATCAGCAAGCTCGGTTCCGATCCCACCCCTTCGTCTAATAGCTCGTCTAAGGTGAGCGGAACCAAGCACGCTGGTGGCCGCATCCCCCGCTACCCTCCATTCACAAATGCCTGGCGCGGGCACGCGCCCTGCTAAAGGGATAGCGGGAATGTGGGACGCAGCTCGTGCATGTATCGTTGCACCGGGATAGAAGGTGTGTTTACGGGCGACCTAGGGGGTTTCTCACAGTGGGCATCCCGATTCTGGATGCCCCGGGGAGAGGGAACTCAGTGGCCCTGGAATCTTATAGAATTCAGGACCATTGGAGTGTGGGCTTCGAGCAGGGCCGGCACCGGGTTTGTGGGGGCCTTTGGGCAAGAGAGTCCTAATGGGCCTCAAAGTAGTGTGTCACATGATGTCATCTTTTAGCTCCGCTGACACAAATAGGTCATCTGCTGCTGCTGATCACCCTCCAATCCTTGTCAGCTGTCAACTGGATAACACCACCTTCTGCGCTTCCATCAATTGCCCTCCATTCCATGCCACCGTCCCCATTGTTGCTGATCCTCCCCTGTTGCTGAAGCCAGACATGAGTAGGTCTACACACAGCACCCAGCATTAAGTTGGGTCCACTGTTAAATAATACCATGGCCAAGTGTGAGCCTGAGTGGGCCCCTGAAGATGCCAGGGGCCCTGGCAATTGTCCAGGTTTGCCCTGTGCTGGCGCCTGCCCCCTCGAGCTACTTTAAAGTGAAGGCAACTGTCCTTTCTTTTTTAATGTAGCAGTAACATCAGCACCCCCTGCAGGTGCCCCCCCTAGGCACAGGTCTAGGTTTGCCTAATGGGAAATACAGTCCTGAGAGCAGGGATGCTGCAGCAAAGCAAATCCCCCTTCTTATTACCAATAAGTCCCTCAGTTTCCGGCGCCATCTTGCATCTCATAAGGCACTGTACACACATCCTATTATTATTATTGTTTATTTATATAGCGCCATCATCTTCCGTAGCGCTTTACAAAGTAGTAATTACAGACAGGGTAGAAACATACGGTACATATAGTATTTCAAATGCAGTTTTACAGAGTTCACAATGGATATTCTGAGTACAAGATACAATAGGGGAGAGAGCCCTGCCCTTGCGAGCTTACAGTCTAAAGGAAGAGGGGTGAAGATAAGGGGGAAGGATCACAAACAGTCAGTATTGAGCTTTGTGGCATGTGCCCTTTAGAAAATTGGTTAAACTGGACCTTCACCATGATTTATTGAAAAGCCCAAACCCTTAAAAAACTATTCCCCAGCATCTAAAATTAATATATTTTAAGTTTTTAGTCACTTACTTATTATTCTTTCCCCCACTGGGCTGCAACTCTGTTAAGGACTTTAGGATACGGGCGCCGCCATCTTGACTCATCCTATGAATGGGATGCAATGGAGCCGCCGGAGCTCCGTCAACACTTCGCTGAGCGTGGAACTTTGAACTAATAGACAGCTAAGCCGGCGCAGGGGGCAGAGAATTGGGCTCTGGAGCAGCCAGATGTCACCACAGCAGGCAGCAGCGACATCCAAAAGGTAAGTAGGGGCCGATGGGGGGGGAGGATCAGCCTCTTTTTATTTTAGGTCCTCTTTAATTTCTTGAGCATTTGTATCTAAATATTTACAGTGTAACATGTAAGCAGCTTGTATTTTCTCTATGCTGCCCCTTTAATAACTAAAAACAGAACAGGATGAGCTCTGACAACTTTCAGTCTCCGGAGTCAGAACATACGGAGGTTTCCCACGCATTTCGCATTGAATATCTTAACAAAAAAAAAAATCCCCTTCTGCGTTTTACAGCTCCAGCTCAGCAAATTCATTAATTAAAAGATTTTTTTCTGCTTAAAAGAAAAACATGGGGAAGAAATTAAAGAAGCTTTTGTTTAAATTGTGTTCACCTTTCCAGCACTACACTCTATACCGCTGTTGCTTCTACAGATTGGCGGCAATTTGTCAGTTTAACGGTGCTGCGTGTGAGCCCCGAGCGCTAAAGAGAGAGACATAAGACTCTTTAAAATGTGCTTTTCCTCTTTCCCCTTTTTTTGTGTTGTAAAGATTAATTCCGCAGGCATGAAAAAAATCATTATCCCCCTTGTGGTATCAATTTTTATTTCTGCTCTCCGAGTAAAGAAAGAGAAATATGTTCCAAGGTCTTTTTATTGTCAAGAAATAAATAGGATGTGGAGGCAGTTTGCTGAAGAGCAAGAAACAAATTAGATCTGGTTCTTAGGGGTTTTATGGTCACCGGCAATGGGTGGGTTAGGTTTATTTAGGGTCCCTGGGGGCCTGCACCCTCTCTGGAAACTCTGTGGGCTTAGGTCAGGTTTAGAGAAACAACAACAGGGATTTTCACATCCCGGGCAGGGCCGGCTTCAGCACTCCGCAAGGTGGGGCAACTGCCAGGGCCCTCACTCCCTGGGGTTGGGGACTGGGAGGGAACCGCCACAGCTGGTTCCCACATCTCCTCAATGGCGGGGGTTCCACACAATGGGGAATCTCGATTTAGATTCCAAGGGGAGGAAGTGCTGGGTTTTGTTCTGCTTTTAAGTTGCCCACCCCAGCTAATTTCCTATCCCTGGAGCATCCTAATCTGTGATACCTTGCTGTGTAAAACCCCCTGGGATCGCTGGCATACCCACTATGCAAACAATTCCACCCCTGAGTTTTGGTCCGCTTTACAGGGGCATCTCAATTTGGGATGCCCCTGTTTGTGAAAGAACCCCCCTGGTTTGGCTGTTAACTTAAACTAGCAATCCAACAGTGCATTCACCAGTTCCAGGAAAGTAATGAGAACAAAGGGGGGGGGGGGGGTCACACACAGGGGCGTCCAAAATCAGGAGAATCTAGATTCGGGGTCAGGTTTGGTGCACTTCAAAGTAGACCAAAACTAGAGTTGGTCCAAATAACATGATCCTTAGGGGCATCCAGATTTGGGACGTCCCTCGGTAATGGGACGTGACTCTTCCGCACAAAGGGGCCCACTGAGACCATGCCGCCCAAGGGCCCACATAAACCTGGAGCCGGCCCTGATCCCAGGTATTGTACCTACCCAGGCCGTGGCCTACGCATGTGCGATGGGATTAATAGCCAGGAGGTGAGTATATGATCTTTCCCAAACTGGGATGCTCCAGTTTTCTTCAGCATAATTAAATGAAAAGCCCAAACCCCTAAAAAACTATTCCCCGGCATCTAAAATTAATATATTTTAGGTTTTTAGTCACTTACTTCTTTCCCCAACTGGGCTGCAACTCTGTTCAGGACTCTAGGATACAGGCGCCACCATCTTGCCTCAGAAGCATCACATACTGGGGAGAGGAGAGGGGGGAAGTGCAGGGGGTGGGTTATAGCTGTACTTTTCTCAAACAGAGCAGAGCTGGGGTAAGGAAAAGGACAACAATCCAAGAATGCAAAGCACCATAGTAATAAGACACTTCCTGTCTGCAGGCAGCCTGAGACTCCATGGGTCGCCATCTTGGATGTTTAAAGGCTCGGAAGATGCAGTAAATGCAGGTAGGATGATTTTTAATGTGGGCAATCTGTATGTACAGGGTGGGGGGACATATAAGATAGGCCCAGTTTAACAGACACAAACCAAAACAGCAGTTGTTGTATAAGACTTAAAGTGGACCATCACCCAGGGGTGATCGGCCCGGGAATCTATAAGATTCCCGGGCCAATCAACTCCCTCACCGCGGGGCATCCGAGATCAGGATGTCCCGCGGGGTGAAACCCCCCCAAAAGCCCCAAAAAACCTTACCTTATCGGCGACAGATCAGCCGCCGCCGCCTCCCGCGCGCCCCTCTAGCAGTGCGCGCGCCCGCACCGGCTGTTTGTGAATGGCCGGCGCAGGCGCGCGCCCTGTAAGAGGGACGCGCGGGAGGCGGCGGCTTATCCGTCGCTTGTCCGTCGCCGAAAAGGTACGTTTTTTGGGCTTTTGGGGGGGTTTCACACAGCGGGGCATCCTGATCTCGGATGCCCCGTGAAGTGGACCAACACCCAGGATAGTGAAAATACAACCGGCATCAAGTAATACCCAGCCAGGCTTGCCTTTTGTATTTGGATGGAAGGAAGAGGACATCTGGGGTAACAGGCTCTGTCACCCCTGATAGACTAAACCTGTCACCCCTGGATTTTATTCCTATCATGCGTGAATAAACCACAGGCTTGGTGGGAGTTTTATTTAGTTTGGGTGTACAAGTGACCTCTCTTCTCATTAGTCGACATGTTTATTTTAATTATAATATAATTACACAATTTTGCAGTAGCGTTCCTTTAAGAAAGGAAAGGAGCCAGCTGGATGCTGGATGAAATGGAAGAAACTGGAGCCACCGCAACTGGACCCAGAAGGAGACCGGCCATATGATGAGGACATCGCCTGGTGCTGGAAGGAGGTGAGGATTTTTTTTTTTATTAATTTTGGGGGGTTTCATTGAAAAATCAATTTGTTGCTATGAATCGGCGAGAAATTTGGATTTGGGACGAAATGATTTTTGCTCTGACTGCTGGATTGATTCACTCAACCTTAGGGGATATTTTTATTCCCCCCCCCCCCCCCCCCACGGTGGACAAAGGGAGAAATCATGGGGCCCCATTTTGCCCAAGGATCGAGGTTAAAGGAGCACTATCGCGAAAAAACGGACCAATGATTAAAATTCATATAAATATGCAGGATGGCGAGAGGACAGGTCACTTATACACACAACATCATGAAATAACAAGCCAGGCTTGTTTCTTTTATTTTAATGGAAGGAAAAGGACAGCCGGGGTGACAGGCTCTGTCACCCCTCATAGACTAAACCTGTCATCCCTGGATTTTGTTCATACCATGTGAGAATAAACTACAAGCTTGGTGGGAGTTTTATTCAGTTCGGGTGTATAAGTGACCCCTCCTCTCATTAATTAATTTTCAACATTACAAATTTCGCGATAATGCTCCTTTAAGGTAAGAATGGCGAAGGTGGGTCGGGTCTATGCATTGAGGGGGCTCCAGCAATTCGGATGCCCCCCCCCCCCGGGCCTGTCACAATGCGGCCCCACACCCATTATGTAGAAAATGGGCATAGGACCACCACACTAAGGAATTTGCACAATTCTTGACTCTGTGGCGACAATCCTTAGAGTTTTGTTAATAGATTGCAAAAAAAGCTTTTTTTTTTTTTTTTTTTTGCTATTGTCCTGAAGCCATCAAGGGTCTCCTGTCAGCGAGACGGGGTAAGTTGATGACTGGGAATTGGTATTATTAAACGAAGGCTTGTTGTCGCTCTTCACCATTTCAGGTTTGCCATAAGCAGAAAAGATCTTTGCCACTTTAGGTACCACAGGTCTTTTGTTGAATGTGTTTAACCACTTAACTGACACATAGAAATTGAAGAAGTGGTCCCAAAAATGTCCTGTTTTCAATTGCAGATCTGAATAAAGGTGGAGCATATCTCCAGATTCTGAAATGCTTTTTAACCCCTAATGACCCACCTAATTTTAGCCTTAAAGGAACACTATCGCGAAAAAATGGGCCGATAATAAAAATCCATATAAATATGCTGGTTGGCGGGAGGAGGGGTCACTTATACACCCAGCATCATGAAATATCCAGCCAGGCTTGTTTTTTATTTTTATTAAAGGAAGGAAGAGGACATCAGGTGACAGGTTCTATCACCCCTGATACACTAAACCTGTCACCCCTGGATTTTATTCCTACCAGGAGAAGAAAACTACAGGGTTGGCAGGAGTTTTATTGAGTTCAGGTTTATAAGTGACCCCTCCTCTCATTAGCCAACGTGTTTATATGGGTTTTTAAAATTACACAATTTCATGATAGTGCTCCTTGAAGGATCAGTACATTTTGTCCCTACTTGTGTTCCAATGGTCAGGCAGGCACATAGGTAGGTGAAAGGGCAGGTTGGCAGGGAGGTGAATGGGCAGACGGGTGGCTAATCAGGGAGGTAGGTGGGGGGACAGAGGGGTAGATGTCTGGGTGGATAGGTAGATGGACAGCAGGCATGTAGGTGGTTGGACAGAACAGTAGGTGGCTGGGCGGTCAGGCAGGTAAGTGGGCATGCGGGCGGACAGGTGAGCATGCCTCCCAACTGTCCCGATTTTCCCGGGATTGTCCCGATTATTGCACAAAATCCAGCGGTCCCGGACCGTTAACAAATGTCCTGGGACACCCTATGCCGTGGCGGTGTGCCTAGGGCCGCAACGACGCCGGCACCTTGTGAACACTACTAACTTCCTGGCATGCGGGTGAGTGTGCGGGGGAGCGAGCGCGTGTGGGGCGGCCGCGCGGCGGGCATGTGGGGGGGGGGGGGAGGGCGGCTGTCTGGGTTGGGGATAAAAAAAAAGAACTTACGCAGGCTGGCATTTAGGGGTGAAGGCAGCCGACATTGCTGAAGGATCGGAGCTGGAGGGCGTGACGGGGTGTGGTCAGGGCATGCCAGGGTGTGTGGCCGTGGGCATGGCAGGGGGTGTGGTCGGGGGCGTGGCTTGTCCCGCTTTCATATTTTCAGAGGTATGGGTGTGTGGGTGGATAGGCAAATGGGTAGGTGGGCCGATAGATGGGAGGATAGATGGGTGGGTGGCTGGGACAGTGAGGCAGGTAGGTAGGTGGGTGGCCAGAGGCTTGGGGGGCAGGACCATCCCCAGAATGGAAGGAGGTAGACCAGCCAGACCAGCATGCTTCCTTCCTCCCTGCCTGGTTAATGTTCCTCTGCCACTGCAGCTCTAGTTGCCACTCCCTGGCTGGTGTACCTCAGTCCTGATAGGCCAGGGAGTGGTGGCTGGAGCTGTGGTGGCAGCCAGTGCAGTGCATCTGGGCACGGGGGGCAGGAAACTCGCTGCAGTGTGGGATCGAGGGGGTCTAGGTAAGTAAAAGGGCATGCCCAACACTCCCCACTAGCCCCCCCAGCACACTCCTCCGGAACACTATTCCTTGCAGGGACTCAGGAAACCCCGCTCTTTCCACCCCGTATCTAGCACGGACTGGCAGTCACCACTTAGGGGGTTAAACCAGACCAACAGTCTGGCACAGTTGGAAAAGAAAACTCCCCAAAACTCACTTGCCCCATCTGCATACATGATCCTGAATCATTGTCAGCACTTACATTTGCTCTTGCATCTACTCAAAGCTGAAACGCCTCCTCACCGATTTTCTAGTGGTAGCAGCCATTTTGTAGCTTCCTCTACCAGCATCTCAGCCATGCTACTTCCTGAATTCAACTGAAATAATTGACCATGCACAGTAACAGGAAGTCCAGCAGCACTTCCTGTTTGCAGATGGCCTGCAGATCCATGACCTGCCATTTTGTTTTTAAAATTTACCACAGCAGGAGTTAGAGCAAGGTAAATTGTTTTTTTATGAGCAGCAATTTATATTGCCATGGGGAGGGATGCATATGACCACTGTTTGTTATGTTTTGTCTGGTTTAGGTCATTCTTGACTGTTGGTCCACTTTAAGTTGACATCAATATAGGCAGTGGTGGACTGGGGCCAAAAATAAGACTGTGATTTTACCGGTCACCACCCAACCCACGAAAATTCTCACTTAGCCCCCCCCCCCCCCCGCTCATCAGTGGGCCAGTCAGCAGCTTCACTTCCTGGCTTAAGCTTTGCAGATAATAGGCAGACATGGATATGGCCGCTCCTAACTTGATGATACTGAAGCTTTGGTATGGGAGGGGCAGATATAAAAGAGGCAGTCCACTCTAAAATGTGACATCTGACACTTATTCCTCCCCTGGCGGTAGACCAGTGTGGGTATTAAGAAACACAAACATGGCTCCCCTACCTAGTACTGGGCAGCCAATCCTCTGGCTGCCAATAACGACTGACTGCTTAGTTAGCCAGTCACTGCACAGGAGCTGCACTGCTGTTGTACTGATTGGCTGAATAAGCAGGCAGTCACAGTCAGTTTGGCTGTAAATGTGATCTTTGGATGTCATTGTTAAACTCCAGATCAGAACAGCTGTTACCAGCGGAGACTTCCTTCACTTAGGCCCTTATTTATGAAGGAATAGCGACAGGTAGCGACTGGTGAGCGGCCGGTAATGACGGGCCCCGCCACGAGAACGCCGACTCCCCACCACAATCACATATTTATCAAGCCGATCCTGCTTAGCGACTGAGATAGCGCCAGATAGCCACTCATTCATCATTATTCCAGCCTCAGCCCACAGCGCCAGCGTCCGACCTTGAACAGTGTATGACCTCTCGCTACCTGGCGCTCTCCAATGCATTTCAATGGAACAATCTTTAAATATTAATAATTAATTTTTATTAATTTTTTTTTTTTTTTTTTAAGGTGAAAAATTCTGTGACCACTTCTGCCATGTTAGATCATTTTTTTAAGGGAAAAAAAAATTTGTGCAGAATTGATATTACAGGTCTGATATTAATGTATTCATATTACTAAATTATTTAAAAACATTTTTTTTTGGTTTCCAAAAATATGGTGGTTTGGGGGTTAAAAAACTACTTTTAACACATCGCCTCCATCGCTCTGGGGTTTAAACATGCATTTCACAGCGCTTGAATTTTTTGAGCCTAATTTTTTGATGAATATGGTGGGAGCCGGTCGCTTTGACCAGTCGCTATCATGCGCACCCATACATCGCGGAACCTGTGAAATAGCGACTCGTAACCTTGTATTCAACATTACTGCACAACGACTGAGTCGCTGTCAACAACCGAACAACGGCCAAGCACAGCGACTATTAGCGGGCGCTGTGAAAATACCCCTACAGTCGCTCAACTGTCGCTACATGTCGCTATTAATAAATCAGCCTCTTAGTGGCTGCTGTCCTCTGAGTACCGAGTTCTGTGTCTCAAAGTTACTAAGTTATCTTTAAAAGTATTAGAGCCAGGCCCGTATTTGCCACAAGGCAAACATAGGCACGTGCCTAGGGCGGAGCTACGGAAGGGGCGGGGATAGGGGCAGCAGCCAGCACCAATTTAATTAAAAAATAGAAAAATTATCTGCCAGCAGTAAGGGTCATCATAAGTGAGAGCGAACAGGCAGGGGCGAACATCATTTGGTGGTTCAATAGTAAATGGCTCATCTCATTCTCTCCGTACAGACAGCACGTGACTGATGAGGCAGCCCAATCACCGCCCACTTCCTAGATAAGAAGTTCCGAGGAGGCTGGGAATGAATGACGTCACCCGCAGCTGCTGCGGGACCATCAGAGGAGCTGTGTGGAGCTGACGGACCGTTCATCATCTGAGATCAGGTAACTGTCTGCAGGCAGAGAGCAGGGGGTGACAGGAAGAGGAGCCATTAACCATTGAGCCACCAATGATTTTTAAAGCACAGTAAACGGAGAAGGTGAATGTTTTGATTGCTGTTTCTGTTTAATCTGTTGTTGCTTTAAAGCAGACCAAAATGTGGCATTATGCCCCCCAGGTTTTGGTCCCCTTCAGCAGGGTATCCCTGTAGTCTCTGGTCTCTTACCTTTCTCCATGCTACAACAGGGCTTCCTCTGCATCCTCACATGCTGGTGGCCAACTTGCCACTAGGTGCACCTCAGTGAGCTCATTGCTGTGCAGAGGAGGCCTGTACATGCGCCGTGGGAGTGTGAGGAGAGGTGAGTGATGGGAGTTGTGGAGCCTTACAGCGGAATAAAACCCACCCGGGCCAGCCCTTCTGGATGCTCCGCTATGTGATACCCCTCAGGGCGCCTGTAAACAGTAACCTTTTTAATCCAGAATTTCTGGAGCCCCCCTGTGCTTTGCAATGTTGGTCTGCACAGTATAGTTTTATTCCCCCCCCCCCAAAAGGATAAACTCATATTGTCCTGGTCTCTGGACCAAAACCCACCAAGATTGGCCCAGAAATCTGTAACATTCCCAAGACAATTGATTCCCTCTGCCCGGGGCATCCAGATTCACGTTCGTACCCGGTCCAACACCGCATGCGTGAGAAGCAGCTGCATCCCAACCATTCCTCTAGCAGGCATTTGTGATCGAGGTGCCCAGGGGGGGAAAGGTTCCAAACCCAGGATAATTGAAATCCTGGGTTTTGGTGCACTTTAACCAAGTAGACTGAAAGGCATAGCACACATTGCAGAAGGCACTGTGTGTGTGCTCTGTCATTTCCGGTCCCCCCTGCAGCCAGGTCAGACATTATGTTAAATGGCCAGTGCAAAGGCTGGGAAAATAACAAGGGTGCATATCTCTCAGCCAGCAGACTTGATCTCAAAGCTGCACTGCTCCAGTTTCTGACCAGTTGGTTCTAGTAAGCTGACAGCTCAACTAATCGCTAGGTCAATTTTCAAGTGACACCATTGGTCACACACCATACAATGTTGTCGCTATCAAAAATTAGCAATTTGTTAAAGTGGACCAAAACACAGGATTTTGACTATCCTGGGTTTTGGTCCTTTTCCCAGGGGCACCCTGATCGGGGGTTCCCTGCTGTGTTAAACCCCCCCACACAGCCTTATCCCAGTCCCATGGCGCGTCTAAGAACAGCGGCTCTGACGGCCCCATCCTTCACTTCCCTGTATCGGTGCGCGTACCCGCGCCAGGCATTTGTGAATGACCGACGCGGGCATGCTCCCTGTTAGAGGGAGGCGGAGGATGCGACCGTCAGGTGAGTTGCTGCAGCGATCTGGGGGGCTTTGACACAGCGGGGCACCCCCAATCAGGGTGGCCCAGAGAAAGGAGGAAAACCCAGGGTGGTCAAAACTTTTGGCTGTCCTGGGTTTTGGTCCATTTTAAGCTGTCATAATGTAAGTTTCTCACATTTGTCCCTCTGAAAAAATGGTCAGCTTAGTTCTAGTCACCTGATGCCTCCCCTGCTGCCAGTCAGTAAGGGAGCCTGCTCCCACACTGGCAGCAGAGATATGTGGTGAAGCCCTGCAGGCAGCGTGCTGTCACCAGTGCTAAAACCGGAGGACTCTGTGGCATCAAGTCTGAGAGGTAAGTGCTTTGTTTTTTTCCTGTCTGTACAGGGACATTAACCCCCCCCCTGCAAGCTACCCATGATGGAGACGGGGAACGGAAAGCCAATGCACATACTCCAGTGCAACCTATTGGAGAAGACAGCGCCTTCTGCTGTTCATGTGGCAGCTTCCAGCCCCTCTGCATCATGTTTTAGAAAATGATTTTAAAGTGAATTCAGCAAATCCATATCTGCCTATGGGCAGTGCAGGCAACATTTACTGCATCGTGCTTTGGCCTTCTGGCACCCATCACTGCAGACTTGTCACCAGTGTCCACTGACTTCTCCACTTACTCGCTGCTGATCCTTTCAGATTTGTTTTTGTTTTTTCTGCACTGTCCTCCATTGTTGCAGTCTCCTCTACTGGGATTTCTATCTTCTTTTCCTCTTACTGCTTCCTGGTCCTTAGGTCTTTGATGCGGTTTTCTCCCTGCATTGCTGTACAGCTAAAAAAAGTAATGACAAATCTGCATAAAGATATAAAAAGTCAAAAAGTTTGTAAAAGTGTTTGTTTGCAGCCAGGAGAGGTCACACAATGATTTGGGGGGAAAAAATATAATAAAAAAAGTCGGACACGCTGTTTAAACACAGGCAAATTGAACGGCCATTGAAATGTATGGGAGAGCGACAATGAGCGAAAGGTAATACCTGGCGCGCTGTAAGCTAGAGCCCCGGTGCAATACGCTGAGCCGCCTGTAATAATATATCCAACGCTACATGGCGCTGTTAAGAGTCGCTCACCAGATTCGCTTTCATAAATGTGGTTTTGATAAATGTGGACGCTACCTGCTGCTACAAGGCACTACCTGGCGCTATCCCTTCTTAAATAACCCCCTTAGTTAAAAGACAGAAAACTGTTTACTATGAGTCATGACAGGGCCCCATTTAATGTTCGCACCAGGGCCAATCACATTTAGTTACGCTACTGCTACTATCAGTTATAGAAAATTACAAACTATTTTGCACGACACAAGGCTGCAAGTTCCTCTTTAAAATGATCAATATGAAAATGTTTTTAGAACAAAGCAAAGGACATGAAACGCGTGGTAAAAGTTCAGCAGGCCCTCATTACATTTTATTTATGGCAACTCTCTTTTTTGACAAATGTCCTTAATGTCCTCTTTTTCTTTTAAAAAAAAGGAGCATAGGATGAAAAATGTGAGAAGATCGAGAGAACCACTTGCAGATATGGCTACTACGCTCTGAAATCTGTGGTTCTTTTTGAGGGACGTTAAGTCTGAGGTGAGCGCAGACAATGTCATCACCTCGATTTGTGGTGTTTATTTGATATAGGCTCGTTTTCCCATTTTGATTAATTAGACGCTCTGATGGTGCTTGAAAACTATATTAAGCCATGTAATAAGCGCCATACAAATGTGCGCAGACGCCATTAAGCATCTTGATGAGATGTTTTCGGGGATGTAACAATAAGTGCTGTCTAATTAGATGACTGTTCATCAAGTCTGATCCGCTAACCCGACACGCAGTTTATCTTGATTAACAGAGTGCCATGAACTGTTTAGTCCTTGGCTTCAAAGTTTAAGCCGTCCTTTGGCTTGAAGTCTAGAAGACAGATTGCCTCTCTCTCTAGCAGTTATTATATCAAGGAATAAGGAGTTTCCTCATTCAGCAGAAAGCTGGATTCCCTCAGTCTTAGTTATTATAGGGTTAAATGTTTCAGGTTCATTTCAATCTTTACCATGTACATTACAATGGAGGGGGTGGGCCGAGGCAGGGCATGCTGGACCTGCCTTTGCACGCCCTCTTCATTGCAATGAATGGAGTAGGTGTATGGAGCTGCAAACAAGGCCCCATAACACCGCCAAGAGATGAAGATGGAATAGCTGAAACCAGATGCCGGTGCTGAATGGAGGAGCTGCGTAGGCACACTGGAAACACACAGAGGAACTTTGGGAGACAAGAGGTGAGTACAGTTTTTTTATTTTTTAGCCTGGACAATAACTTTAATCTATACATTTTTACCCTTCTACAGGCCTTCAGTGTTCTGTAATGTAAGCTCTTGGAACCCTACTGTCACGATACACTCACCTTCTCCCCGGTCCTTCAGTGTCCGTGAGTCGGCACGCTAAGTGTTCCTTCTGCTCGTGGCCACATCCTCTGCTTGTCTGGCTGTCTTTTGCCTCTGTCTTATGACAGCACGCTCGCCGGAGGTTAGCCCTAATTTTACTAGTGGGCGAATTGCCCTATTTGTGAACAGGGCAATCAGCTCATGGGCCAATGAGCCCAAATTCCCCCTGGCCAATCCCATCCACCCCAGACCTAAATAGGTTTTCCCAGCTCACTCTCTCACTGCCCGTGATAGCGTGTTGCTGGGTGTTCTGTCTCGTTACTGAGATTGCTCTTTGTTGCCGACCTAGATTGCCTGACCACTACGTGACCACTGCCTGGACCGATGCCTGCCTGAACACTGACCTTGAAATTGTCTCTTCTCTTGTACTGCGAACCCTCTGACCTCACGGCTTGACCTTTGGATTGACCCTTGGTTCTTCTATTGCTTCTCCCTTGGTGCTGCGCTTCGTGAGGATTGCCTACCTGTATATGACCCCGGCTTACCAGACATCACCCAGTTGCCCCAGGTTGAGCCGCCTTTACCCCTGTAAGTTCACAATCTTTGAGCTAACAAGTCCTGGTGAGGAGTAAAAAGTATCCCAGCAAATGGGGGCTTGACCATAGGAGAAGCTACCACTGGTGATTGGGGGTTGTGGACTGATCTAAAAGACAGGTGTCCCTCAGGGCTTGACACCCTCTTTGCTAATAGAGGCAAGTTCTACATTTTTTTTAATGCATAGATGGCCATAGATGCTTGTGCACACATAGGAATTCATCCTCCGCGTTTAACCCAACCAATGCACTGGCTTGGGTAGTCCCTTTCAGTCAGACCATCATGTGCGCACACCTTTTTCCCCATGGGCGGACTACAACTTGATTGATAAAGGATCCAATCTTTTATCACCCAAAAGTATGAAACCCCCCAAACTGCATTGCACTAACAAGAGAAACAGGCTACAAGATTATGGTCGGTTCTTATAAACATAAGGCATTTAAAGAGGAGCCCTCTTCCCTTTGGTAATCTCCCACCTCCCTAGCGGGTTTTTGGGGCATCCCGGGTGGCTATTACTAGCCTTAACCCTATACTGGCCTGTTGTGCCACTCAAATCACCATATGGAGGCTTCTGGGGATAATGTGCCTGGGGTTCCTTCGGGACAAGCCCGGCTGTGTGTTGCGTGTGGGGTTTCCCCTGTGAGTGACGATGTCAGGGTATGTGTAAACTGCGCCCAGCAGGTGCTTGCGCTGCAGTCCGGGCTGTCTGTTGCGGGCCTTGGTGCTGCGCCCCTTTTGGCTTCGCCTACCCCCCCCACGCTTACATCTGACCGCCAGTGAGGGGCATACTAGCGGGGACTCTCAATCTGATTTGGCTGCACGGGTGGCCAGCATTGAAAAACATATTGCTGGGTCAGCCCCGCGTAAGGCTTCTGCAAAGAAGCGGAATTTATCTCCCGCTGCTTCCCTCTTTCCTGTAGAGGATGAGGGACCTTACTCACTTTCTGGCCCTTACCGCCTCGAGGAGGGGGAATTGTTTTCTGATTCAGAATCCTCTGAGGAATAACCTAAGATCTATGGTGGTACCGGGTCTCCCTTTGGGAAAGAACCATGGTCCTCAGATGATACTGACAGGTTGTTGAGTCACATATTCGAAGTGCTTTGTATTTCTCCTCCTGCAGTGGCTCCGCAGCAGCAGGGTGAGCTTTTTGATACAGTTAAGCCACGCTTAGAGTTCCCTGAGCAGACTCACTTTAATAATCTAGTGCTCAAGGAATGGGAATGGCCTAGTAAGCTACCTGGGGTGCCCAAGAGTTGGGACAAGAGGTATCCCTTTCCTGCTGATGTAATTAAACGTTGGTCTTGTCCTCCTGAGGTGGAAGCGCCCGTTCTAGGGTTGTCAAATACATCTGTCATGCATTCTCCTGACACTACTACCCTGCGGGATGATGAGGACCCGAGCATGGACCAGCTGTCCTGTCATGCTTTGCCTGTGTGGGGACTGCGCTGCGCCCGGTTTGTGCCTCTGCCATTACGGCTATTGCTATTAAAGGGTTGCTTAAGTGTCTCTTAGATGTGGCCTCTGATGACGCGGGAGGTGAAGACTATAGATCTCTCCTGCTTTGCTATGAATTTGTTGCATATATCCTCTCTGCCATGGATGATGTCATTAGAATGTGTGGAAGGACATCTGCCCTTTTGGTGGCTATACACCGCTCTGTCTGGCTGCGTCAGTGGGTAGCTGATAATGCTGCTAAGAAGGCTCTCACTGGGTTCCCCATTAAGGGGTTGCACCTCTTTGGAGAATGCTTGGACTTCCAGGGGCGGTAGGTTACCTCAACGCAGGAGGCCTTCTCGGCCCTTTCAGGGGTCTGGTGCCTCTTTCCCCTCCTTTTGGGCTTCCAGGGCTGGTCGAGGAGTTTCCTTTGCTGGAGCACGTGTAGACTATTGGGGCAGGGGCAGGGGACGTGGCCGCCCCGGCCTCTCCTAGGGGTCCCAAGCCCAAATCCTCCCCCAAGCCCCCTCAGGCCTGAAGAGGCACCCTCACCCATCCGGGTGGGGGGACGGCTTAGGCTCTTTGCTCACGTCCTGGAGGCGACGTGTAGCAGACAGGTGGATCCAGGAGGTGGTTTCCTCCGGTTACAAGATAGAGTTTGCAGCCTGGCCGCCCCCAAGATTCATCAGATCCCGGATGGCTCAAAACCCTCTGTCAGCTCAGGTTTTGTGCCTTGCTGTCCAAAACCTTCTGGAGTTGGGGGTCCTCTGCCCGGTTCCTTTCTGGGAAAGGGGCAGAGGCTTCTATTCCAATCTCTTCACGATCCCCAAAAAGGACGGGTCCCTCAGGCCCATCCTGGATTTAAAGCGCCTCAACAAGTTTGTCAAATTCAAGCATTTTCGCATGGAAACCCTGCGCTCAGCAGTCAATTCATTGCGCCTGGGCGATTTCACGACTTCTGTAGACATCAAGGACGCTTACCTTCACGTACCAATCTTTCCAGGTCATCAGAAATTCCTCATGCTCGCTCTGGAGGATCAGCACTACCACTACCTTGCCTTTCGGTATCACCTCGGCTCCCAGGGTATTCACCAAGGTGCTGGCGGGCGTGATGGCTCTGCTGAGATCTCAGGGCATTTGCATCCTTCCTTACCTGGACGACATTCTCATCACGTCTGAGTCCTTCCATCAGGCCATGCTGTCTTGTCCGCATCCCTCCATCCGGCAGGGGATGCAGCTGGTGGGACTGATGGTGTCTTGCTTCAAGGCGGTACCCTATGCTCAGTTTCACATGAGACCTCTTCAGCTACACCTTTTGTCAGTATGGGATCGGGACCCTGGGTCCCTGGATCAGGTGTTTGTTCTGTCCCCTCTGGCCAAGTGGTCTCTCTCGTGGTGGATGGACTCAAGGAACCTCTTGGTGGGCAGGACCTTTCTGTCCCCTTGCTGGGAGACTGTCACCACGGATGCCAGTCTGACAGGCTGGGGGGGCTTCTGGAAGTCTTTGAAATTCCAGGGTCAGTGGGGCCCTCAGGAGGCTCATACCCCTATCAACATCCTGGAACTGAGGGCGATAAGGTTGGTTCTCGCCCAATTGACTCCACACCTTCGGGGTCGGGCTGTTCAGATCCGCTCGGACAACCAAACGGCTGTTGCCTACATCAATAATCAGGAAGGGACCCGGAGCCAGAGGGCCTTCAAGGAAGTGTCGCTGATACTGTCTTGGGCGGAGGAGAGTGTTTCCTGCATCTCAGCTGTGTACATCCCGGGGGTGGAGAATCTGGAGGCAGACTCTCTGACCAGGGGGACTTCTTGTCTGGGAGAATGGTCCCTCAGGAGCAGGGTGTTTCGCTCCCTGTGCCACCGCTGGGGTCAGCGAGATGTGGATCTGTTTGCGTCCCGTCACAATCACAAGCTTCCAGTATTTGTCTCTCTGTCTCAGGACCCTCTGGCCTTGTCCATGGATGCATTAGCAATGTCTTGGAAGAGTTTTCAGCTCCTCTATGTATTCCCTCTGTTTCCTCTGCTGGGCAGGGTGCTACGCAAGATAGCCCAGGAAGGGGTGCCAACCATTCTGGTGGGCCCCTGTTGGCCATGAAGGGTGTGGTTTGCAGACGTCGTGCAGTTGGCAGTAGATCAGTATGCCCTGCCCAAGGATCCAGACCTGCTCACTCAGGGGCAGCTACGCCATCCCAATTTACAAATGCTGGCTTTAACGGCCTGGCTGCTGAAACCTCCATCTTGATGGAGAAGGGGCTGCCTCCTTCTGTAGTTGATACCATGATTAGGGCTAGGAAGAAGTCCTCATTCTTTATCTACTATAGGGTATGGCATGCTTTCATTGGCTGGTGTGAGTCTAAGTCCCTTCCCTGTCGGGTGTTTTCTGTTCCCAGGATCCTGGAATTCCTGCAACATGGTTTGGACTTGGGTTTTCAACTTAGTACCCTCAAAGGTCATGTTTCAGCCTTGGCTGTTTTCTTCCAAAGATCCTTTGCCAACCATCGTTTGGTTAAGACTAGAGATGAGCGAACTTTTGAAAAATTCGATTCGACTGATTCGCCGAATTTTCCGACAAAAATCGTTTCGACCCGAATAAATTCGCGACGAATCGCTATTAAAAACGGCTATTTCTGAGCCTCCTACAGCCTCAATAGGGTTGTAAACCATTCAGCCTTGCTGTAACACGCACAGGATGCGTGCTGGGTTTGTTAAATAATACTTTGAAGAAATATCACATGCAGATCAGAGGCATCGCTAATAGAATCGCAGAGCGGCACAATTGCAGAGAGTTGAAGTGGCATCACTATGAGGGGCAGAAGGAGCCCAAATATACACTGGAGTTGGCCTCAGGAGCCCAAAAATTGGATGAATCACACCCTGGAGTTGGCAGAAGTTGGCAGCAGCAGCAGGAGCCCAAATATACACTGGAGTTGGCTTCAGGAGCCCAAAAATTGGATGAATCACACCCTGGAGTTGGCAGAAGTTGGCAGCAGCAGGAGCAGGAGCCCAAATATACACTGGAGTTGGCCTCAGGAGCCCAAAAATTGGATGAATCACACCCTGGAGTTGGCAGAAGTTGGCAGCAGCAGCAGCAGGAGCCCAAATATACACTGGAGTTGGCCTCAGGAGCCCAAAAATTGGATGAATCACACCCTGGAGTTGGCAGGAGTTGACAGTAGTAGCAGCAGGAGCCCAAATATACACTGGAGTTGGCCTCAGGAGCCCAAAAATTGGATGAATCACACCCTGGAGTTGGCAGAAGTTGGCAGCAGCAGCAGCAGGAGCCCAAATATACACTGGAGTTGGCCTCAGGAGCCCAAAAATTGGATGAATCACACCCTGGAGTTGGCAGAAGTTGGCAGCAGCAGCAGCAGGAGCCCAAATATACACTGGAGTTGGCTTCAGGAGCCCAAAAATTGGATGAATCACACCCTGGAGTTGGCAGGAGTTGACAGTAGTAGCAGCAGGAGCCCAAATATACACTGGAGTTGGCTTCAGGAGCCCAAAAATTGGATGAATCACACCCTGGAGTTGGCAGAAGTTGGCAGCAGCAGCAGCAGGAGCCCAAATATACACTGGAGTTGGCCTCAGGAGCCCACAAATTGGATGAATCACACCCTGGAGTTGGCAGAAGTTGGCAGTAGTAGCAGCAGGAGCCCAAATATACACTGGAGTTGGCCTCAGGAGCCCAAAAATTGGATGAATCACACCCTGGAGTTGGCAGAAGTTGGCAGTAGTAGCAGCAGGAGCCCAAATATACACTGGAGTTGGCTTCAGGAGCCCAAAAATTGGATGAATCACACCCTGGAGTTGGCAGAAGTTGGCAGTAGCAGCAGCAGGAGCCCAAATATACACTGGAGTTGGCTTCAGGAGCCCAAAAATTGGATGAATCACACCCTGGAGTTGGCAGGAGTTGACAGTAGCAGCAGCAGGAGCCCAAATATACACTGGAGTTGGCCTCAGGAGCCCAAAAATTGGATGAATCACACCCTGGAGTTGGCAGGAGTTGACAGTAGCAGCAGCAGGAGCCCAAATATACACTGGAGTTGGCTTCAGGAGCCCAAAAATTGGATGAATCACACCCTGGAGTTGGCAGAAGTTGGCAGCAGCAGCAGCAGCAGGAGCCCAAATATACACTGGAGTTGGCTTCAGGAGCCCAAAAATTGGATGAATCACACCCTGGAGTTGGCAGGAGTTGACAGTAGCAGCAGCAGGAGCCCAAATATACACTGGAGTTGGCCTCAGGAGCCCAAAAATTGGATGAATCACACCCTGGAGTTGGCAGAAGTTGGCAGCAGCAGCAGCAGGAGCCCAAATATACACTGGAGTTGGCCTCAGGAGCCCAAAAATTGGATGAATCACACCCTGGAGTTGGCAGGAGTTGACAGTAGTAGCAGCAGGAGCCCAAATATACACTGGAGTTGGCTTCAGGAGCCCAAAAATTGGATGAATCACACCCTGGAGTTGGCAGAAGTTGGCAGCAGCAGCAGCAGGAGCCCAAATATACACTGGAGTTGGCTTCAGGAGCCCAAAAATTGGATGAATCACACCCTGGAGTTGGCAGAAGTTGGCAGCAGCAGCAGCAGGAGCCCAAATATACACTGGAGTTGGCTTCAGGAGCCCAAAAATTGGATGAATCACACCCTGGAGTTGGCAGAAGTTGGCAGCAGCAGCAGCAGGAGCCCAAATATTACTATAAAGAGACACTGGGGTTGGCTTCAGGAGCCCAAAAATTTGATGAATCACACCCTGGAGTTGGCAGCAGCAGGAGCCCAAATATTACTTTAAAGAGACACTGGGGTTGGCTTCAGGAGCCCAAAAATTGGATGAATCACACCCTGTGGAGAGTCATGTGGAGAAAAAGTAGCTTAGTTAGTAATATCTACATAAAATTATGAATAAACAAATGCAAAAGTATTGCCAAAGTGAAGTTTTGTTTGAGGGTGTGTTTCCACCTTTTAATTAAATCAGAAACAAGAAGGTATCATTGCCTCTGACTAATTAGCCCTCAAAAATTCTTGGAATTTTTAATCTGGAATCATGTCTGATCCGTCTTATCCGAAGAATATTAATAAAAAGTAAGAGTAACGGAAAGGATTTTTTATCAATACTTACTTGTGGTCCGATGCGGAGGAATGTCTGTAACTGGAGAGCAGCGCCTTAAATCTGTTTTGCACGATCCATCTTTCTTTAGTGTAGGTCTGGCCCCGTCATCAATCTACTGGAATACATCAGGCATTGTTGGGAGGAAAGCTTGGATGATCCAAGCGCCATTCATTTCCACGCAGGGCAGTCTCTGGAAAAAAAAAGTCTGTATAAACCAGGGTCTTTTTCATATAAAAACAAATGGTTATTCTTGCTTGTAAACCATATGTTCCACAGATTTACCAGTCATTGTGTCAGCCAATGAAGCAACTTTGTCTCGAAGTGCTGCAAAAGCAGTCCACTGCATCACAAGTGGCATCTGACACCCCCAGTCAACTGTCTGTCTGTTATGCTTTGGGTTCAGCTCCACTATCCATTGATGAAGATCTGATAATCATAAAATTCAGCAGCTACTGCCCAGCCAAGAAGTGGAGGAGACACTCGCCTCTTCTTCCAGTAGCCGGCAATTAGTGATGAGGAGAGTGTCGTGGGAGGAGGTGTTGCAAGCCGAGGTAGTGGAAGAGGGTCCCTGGAGTCTGCGGCGGTGGCGGCGGCAGCAGCAGCAGATTATTGCGGACTGTTGTTCGGAAAAATCAGCTACTCAGCGATGTGGCAGTGTTTCATGCAGCATCCTGGGGAGAAAAAGTAGGTTAGTTAGTGTATATACATAAAATTATGAATAGACAAATGCAATAGTATTGCCAAAGTGAAGTTTTGTTTGAGGGTGTGTTTCCACCTTGTAATTAAATCAGAAACAACTAGCTATCATTTGCCTCTGAATAATTAGCCCTCAAAAATTCTTGGAATTTTTAATCTTGATGTCTGAGGGATTTCTCCTCTCAGACAGCGTCACCATAAGTCCAGCCTGCTGCATTACACTTGGAAGAACATCTTGTTTGCGCTGCGACAAGGAAGCCAAAGTCATGCGTCCTCACATGGCACACGTGTTCAGTCTAGTTTTTAAGTCTTGCCCCCATCTGAAAGAACAACAGGAAAGAAAGTTAGCATGCACTTCTGGCACTCCTACACCACGAAGCACAACCCTATTGAGCCTCAGCGTCACAACGGTGTACCCCACCATAGTCTGATTTGCGATGTTTCCACCCATTGGAATTCCACCCTCCATATGCAGGATCCACTATAGCAGTGGTCCCCAACCCTGTCCTCAAGGCCCACCAACAGGCCAGGTTTTGCAGATCTCCACAAAGATGCACAGGTGGAGTAATTAGTGCAGCTGCAGAGCAATAGAGCTGGCTATTTGGAGATCCAAAAAACATGACTTGTTGGTGGGCCTTGAGGACAGGGTTGAGGACCACTGCACTATAGGAACAGAGAAAAGCCATCACGGATTTCTGGATGATCCAAACGGATAGGGGGACACCTGTGTAAATTCAATGTAAACCATTGGCAGCTCATACGTGACACCGACCGTTTGCTCAGGCCCTTTGAGGAAGCTACGTTATTAGTCAGTTGCCAGGACTATGAGATGAACGATGAGATTCCACTGCTTCATGTACTACAACACATGTTGGAAACCATGGCTGGTCAGGGCACTGGAGACATGGCACATACATTTCACAGCCACATGAAGCCTGTGGGGGCTGAAGTGGAGGAGGAGGAGGGGGTGGGGCAAAGCAAACCACAGTTTAGGTTTCACAAAATGACCATTTTATCTAGTCATCTGACAGAAGAGGAGGAGCAGGAGCAGCCACAGGAGCTAGAGGGTTGTGAGTAAGGTGAGACAGAGGACCCAGACACACCGTGGCAGTTTACAGTGGAGATGGAGACAGGTAGTCCCTCCGAGTCATTTGCACAAATGGCACGATGCATGCTCACATGCTTGCGTACTAGTGAGCGCAGAATTGTCTCCATTTGTCAGCGGGAAGACTTCTGGCTCTCCAACTTATTGGACCCTCGCTTCCGGCACAAAATGGGGGCATTTTTTACGCCCACTGAGAGGGAGGACAAACTGACCTACTACAGAGACATCCCACGTAGTCAGTTGGGCGATGTCTATCTGCGCCATGGCCCATACTCCCGCAGGTCTGACTCGGGGGGACCTCTGCGATCACCTTCCACTGCCATGGCTGCTGGGGGGGTGGAAGGAGCAGCAGCAGCAGCTCCATCAGCAGCAGCCTCAGTCTTCAGTCGCTAGTGAGTAGCTTTCTACACCCGCATAGTGAGTCTACTCATGAGCAGCAGGAAGACCTGGAGCTGGACCTCAAACAGCAGGTCATGTCATACCTTGACATGACCATGCCAACACACCTTCAAGATCCACTGGATTTGCTGGGAAGCCAAACTTGACTTGTGCCCGCAACTAGCAGAGTTTGCCCTGGAAAAGCTGTACTGGCCGGACAGTAGTTGATTTAGATGGCAACTGGGCTGCTCTATATAACGAAGCAAAATGGCAAATTTACCTCACTATATGAGCTATTGCCCCTCAGATTTACACAGGGGCTGCTCTATATTATGCTGCAAAGTGGCAAATTTACCTCACAATATAAGCTATTGCCCCTCAGATTTACACAGGGGCTGCTCTATATTATGCTGCAAAATGGCAAATTAACCTCACAATATAAGCTATTGCAGCTCTATATAAATAAAAATAAATAAATAAAAAAAGGGCCTGTAGAAGCTTATTTAGTATAACAGATAGGGTGACATGTGCTGGTTTGGGATGCCCATATGGGCTAGTGTTTTGGCAGCAGTACAAAAACCAATGCAAAATGCAATAGCTTAATAAAGCTGATGCTGATCAACGCTTATTTAGTATAACAGATGGGGTGCAACATGCAGGTTTGGGATGCCCTGCGGCCTGGTGTATTTAAAGCAGACCAAAACCAATTCAAAATGCAATAACTTAATAAAGCTGAGGCTGTAGATGCTTATTTAGTATAAACAGGTAGGGTGCAAGGTGCAGCTTTGGGGTGCCCTGCGGCCTGGTTAAATGAAAGCAGTCAAAAAGGAAGTGCAAACTGAAGTAGCTTAATGAAGCTGATGCTGATCAACGCTTATGTTGTATACCAGATAGGGTGCAAGGTGCAGCTTTGGGGTGCCCTGCGGCCTGGTTTATTAAAATCAGTCAAAAACAAGTGCAAACTGAAGTAGCCTGATCAACGCTTATGTTGTATAACAGATAGGTTTAAAATAGCATGTGCCTTGGGATGCCCGTGTGGCCTGTTATATTTCAAGCTGAACAAAAAGTAACAATAATCCAAGTATGAGACATCATTTTGACCTTCTTCACAGCGCCATACTTTGAAAAAAAAAAATTAATTTCATGCCGATCAATCCAAAGGTCAATGCCCCTAACAAAAATAGTGTTCGGCATAAGTTTTCCTTCTGGAAGGACGTAACCTTTAGTTTACATGGTTGGGGTAGGTTATCTTACAAATTGGGATACCACAGGCAGCAGTGTCATTGAAAGAGACAGATTGTAATGCAGGCCATACGCAAGCAGAGAAACTCAGGCTGCAACAGGCCTATTTAGTTTACATGGTTGGGGTAGGTTATCTTACAAATTGGGATACCCCACTGTATATGAAACCGAATATAAATGCACACCCAAAAGTGGACACTCAGCCTCCAAGAGGCCTGCTTAGTTTAAATAAGAGAGCTGCTTAGTATGGTAGGTAGGTTATGTTATGTTACAGAATGGGATGCCCCAAGCAGACTTGAGATCAGTATATATGCACACAGCAGCAGTGTGTTAGCAGGCTCATACAGGCCAAATTTCTTTAAATAACTGTGCAGCTTACAGTTAATGCAGAGGCTAATGGTATGTTACAGAATGGGATGCCCCAAGCTGACTTGAGATCAGTATATATGCACACAGCAGCAGTGTGTTAGCAGGCTCATACAGGCCAAATTTCTTTAAATAACTGTGCAGCTTACAGTTAATGCAGAGGCTAATGGTATGTTACAGAATGGGATGCCCCAAGCAGACTTGAGATCAGTATATATGCACACAGCAGCAGTGTGTTAGCAGGCTCATACAGGCCAAATTTCTTTAAATAACTGTGCAGCTTACAGTTAATGCAGAGGCTAATGGTATGTTACAGAATGGGATGCCCCAAGCAGACTTGAGATCAGTATATATGCACACAGCAGCAGTGTGTTAGCAGGCTCATACAGGCCAAATTTCTTTAAATAACTGTGCAGCTTACAGTTAATGCAGAGGCTAATGGTATGTTACAGAATGGGATGTCCCAAAAACCAGAGAGCACCTGGCAGGCAGCAGTAAGACTATGCACAGCAAAAGTGTCTTTATCATGCCTAATTTCAATTAGAATAGGTGCAAATGGTTAGGTTCTTAAATAGAGGCTGGTGTAGTCACAGAATGGGATGCCCTAAAAACCAGCAGTAAGTACACCTGGCAGGGACAAGTTGTGCTATGCCCAGCAAAAGTGTCTTTATCAGGCCTAATTTCAAATATGATAAGAGCAAATGCTTATATGGTCTTAAACAGAGGCTGCTTTAGTCACAGAATGGGATGCCCCGGGCAGGAATCGAGCTGGCAGGGTCCAGTAGGCCTTTGGCCAGCAAAAGTGTCTTTATCAGGCCTGATTTCTATGAGAATAAGTGCAAATGTTTATTATGCTATTAAATAGAGGCTGCTTTAGTCACAGAATGGGATGCCAGTGCCACAAAAACCAGAGAGCATGCACAGCAAAAGTGTCTTTATCAGGCCTGATTTCTATGAGAATAAGTGCAAATGTTTATTATGCTATTAAATAGAGGCTGCTTTAGTCACAGAATGGGATGCCAGTGCCACAAAAACCAGAGAGCATGCACAGCAAAAGTGTCTTTATCAGGCCTGATTTCTATGAGAATAAGTGCAAATGTTTATTATGCTATTAAATAGAGGCTGCTTTAGTCACAGAATGGGATGCCAGTGCCACAAAAACCAGAGAGCATGCACAGCAAAAGTGTCTTTATCAGGCCTGATTTCTATGAGAATAAGTGCAAATGTTTATTATGCTATTAAATAGAGGCTGCTTTAGTCACAGAATGGGATGCCAGTGCCACAAAAACCAGAGAGCATGCACAGCAAAAGTGTCTTTATCAGGCCTGATTTCTATGAGAATAAGTGCAAATGTTTATTATGCTATTAAATAGAGGCTGCTTTAGTCACAGAATGGGATGCCAGTGCCACAAAAACCAGAGAGCATGCACAGCAAAAGTGTCTTTATCAGGCCTGATTTCTATGAGAATAAGTGCAAATGTTTATTGTGCTATTAAATAGAGGCTGCTTTAGTCACAGAATGGGATGCCAGTGCCACAAAAACCAGAGAGCATGCACAGCAAAAGTGTCTTTATCAGGCCTGATTTCTATGAGAATAAGTGCAAATGTTTATTATGCTATTAAATAGAGGCTGCTTTAGTCACAGAATGGGATGCCAGTGCCACAAAAACCAGAGAGCATGCACAGCAAAAGTGTCTTTATCAGGCCTGATTTCTATGAGAATAAGTGCAAATGTTTATTGTGCTATTAAATAGAGGCTGCTTTAGTCACAGAATGGGATGCCAGTGCCACAAAAACCAGAGAGCATGCACAGCAAAAGTGTCTTTATCAGGCCTGATTTCTATGAGAATAAGTGCAAATGTTTATTGTGCTATTAAATAGAGGCTGCTTTAGTCACAGAATGGGATGCCAGTGCCACAAAAACCAGAGAGCATGCACAGCAAAAGTGTCTTTATCAGGCCTGATTTCTATGAGAATAAGTGCAAAAGTTTATTATGCTATTAAATAGAGGCTGCTTTAGTCACAGAATGGGATGCCAGTGCCACAAAAACCAGAGAGCATGCACAGCAAAAGTGTCTTTATCAGGCCTGATTTCTATGAGAATAAGTGCAAATGTTTATTGTGCTATTAAATAGAGGCTGCTTTAGTCACAGAATGGGATGCCAGTGCCACAAAAACCAGAGAGCATGCACAGCAAAAGTGTCTTTATCAGGCCTGATTTCTATGAGAATAAGTGCAAATGTTTATTATGCTATTAAATAGAGGCTGCTTTAGTCACAGAATGGGATGCCAGTGCCACAAAAACCAGAGAGCATGCACAGCAAAAGTGTCTTTATCAGGCCTGATTTCTATGAGAATAAGTGCAAATGTTTATTGTGCTATTAAATAGAGGCTGCTTTAGTCACAGAATGGGATGCCAGTGCCACAAAAACCAGAGAGCATGCACAGCAAAAGTGTCTTTATCAGGCCTGATTTCTATGAGAATAAGTGCAAATGTTTATTGTGCTATTAAATAGAGGCTGCTTTAGTCACAGAATGGGATGCCAGTGCCACAAAAACCAGAGAGCATGCACAGCAAAAGTGTCTTTATCAGGCCTGATTTCTATGAGAATAAGTGCAAATGTTTATTGTGCTATTAAATAGAGGCTGCTTTAGTCACAGAATGGGATGCCAGTGCCACAAAAACCAGAGAGCATGCACAGCAAAAGTGTCTTTATCAGGCCTGATTTCTATGAGAATAAGTGCAAATGTTTATTGTGCTATTAAATAGAGGCTGCTTTAGTCACAGAATGGGATGCCAGTGCCACAAAAACCAGAGAGCATGCACAGCAAAAGTGTCTTTATCAGGCCTGATTTCTATGAGAATAAGTGCAAATGTTTATAGTGCTATTAAATAGAGGCTGCTTTAGTCACAGAATGGGATGCCAGTGCCACAAAAACCAGAGAGCATGCACAGCAAAAGTGTCTTTATCAGGCCTGATTTCTATGAGAATAAGTGCAAATGTTTATTGTGCTATTAAATAGAGGCTGCTTTAGTCACAGAATGGGATGCCAGTGCCACAAAAACCAGAGAGCATGCACAGCAAAAGTGTCTTTATCAGGCCTGATTTCTATGAGAATAAGTGCAAATGTTTATTGTGCTATTAAATAGAGGCTGCTTTAGTCACAGAATGGGATGCCAGTGCCACAAAAACCAGAGAGCATGCACAGCAAAAGTGTCTTTATCAGGCCTGATTTCTATGAGAATAAGTGCAAATGTTTATTATGCTATTAAATAGAGGCTGCTTTAGTCACAGAATGGGATGCCAGTGCCACAAAAACCAGAGAGCATGCACAGCAAAAGTGTCTTTATCAGGCCTGATTTCTATGAGAATAAGTGCAAATGTTTATTATGCTATTAAATAGAGGCTGCTTTAGTCACAGAATGGGATGCCAGTGCCACAAAAACCAGAGAGCATGCACAGCAAAAGTGTCTTTATCAGGCCTGATTTCTATGAGAATAAGTGCAAATGTTTATTATGCTATTAAATAGAGGCTGCTTTAGTCACAGAATGGGATGCCAGTGCCACAAAAACCAGAGAGCATGCACAGCAAAAGTGTCTTTATCAGGCCTGATTTCTATGAGAATAAGTGCAAATGTTTATTATGCTATTAAATAGAGGCTGCTTTAGTCACAGAATGGGATGCCAGTGCCACAAAAACCAGAGAGCATGCACAGCAAAAGTGTCTTTATCAGGCCTGATTTCTATGAGAATAAGTGCAAATGTTTATTATGCTATTAAATAGAGGCTGCTTTAGTCACAGAATGGGATGCCTCACAGCAGACTTAAGATCAGTTCAGTATATATGCACAGTTAGTTACTATAAGCAGCCTGAAAACGCTAACAAAGGCTGGATGAAAAAAAAAAAAATCTCCCTGTCAGCCAGCTCCGTTTTTCCTACCTTTCCCTGGCTTTCTGTCTGTCTCCTGTCTGTCTCCTGCCTGTCTCCTGCCTGTCTCCAGCCTGTCCCTGTCTGTCCCTGTCTCCAGCCTGTCTCCAGCCTGTCTAACTGCCTCAGCTACACAGCGTTCTGTCTGTCTGTCACGAATGCAATAGAGAAATGAGGAAAAGCAAGATGGCCGCCGTTAAATACCGCTGTGTGACGTCACCGGGCTTGCTGGCTGCTGATAGGCTGCATGTGACTGCCCCAGCTTGCACTGGCGCGGGATACATGTCCATACATGTCCCGCCCGCCATCTTAGAATGCCTGTAATGTAAATGAATGGATGTTAAAGGAAAACTTCGAGTGATCGAATCGCGGGGAAATTCGGATTCGATCCGAATCGAATTTTTCCTGAAATTCGGATCGAATCCGGGTTCGTCCGGATCGATTCGCTCATCCCTAGTTAAGACCTTCTTCCAGGGGGTTACTCACGTGCGACCTCCACGTAAGCCTATGTTACCAGTCTGGGATTTGAATTTGGTCTTATCCGCTATGCAGGGTCCTCCTTTTGAGCCTCTGTGTAAGGCCCCTTTTGTCTATCTTGACGCTTAAGGTAGCATTTTTGGTGGCTATCACTTCTGTTAGGCGTGTTTCTGAGTTGGTGGTGCTTTCCATCAAACCTCCCTGTTCATACTTTTTCTAAGTTTTACAAGGTTGATGTTAGGGCCTCAGCTGATGCTGCTTTTGGCCGCAAAGTTCTGCAGGTGGCAGTGGTTTAAACTGCCCGCTTTTACTTTTGGGGATCCCACCCTACCTTATGGACACTGCTATTGGATGTCCCATGTGTAAGGAATATTCTGGAACAGGACATGCTGTATACTTGGAATAATACAATTCTGTGAGTACTCACCTGTAGAATTGGTATTGTAAGTATACAGCACGTCCTGTTCCATCCCACCCTTGTTATCATTATTTTTGGTTACCTCTGTATGGTGATTGTTCATTTTGTGTTTATTATTCTCCCGGCTTCTTGTATAACTGCTTGTCAACACTGGGAAATGGTGGGAGGTTCCTGGCTATTTAAGGGGCCGGGAGTGGCCACAAGCTGTTTTCTGCAGTCCAGCGCCATCTTGTGGATGTATAACCCATGTGTAAGGAATATTCTGGAACAGGACGTGCTGTATACTTACAATACCAATTCTACAGGTGAGTACTCACAGAATTGTATTTTTTCCCATTCTTTTGTGAGAAAGAACATTTTTATAATGGTTTATTTCCTTAGTGCAATTTAGCTCCATTTTAGCCGTGCAATTTATAAAAGAAATCATAAATATTATTTTATTATGTTTTATTATAAAAATGTGAAATACAAAAATTCTCAGTGCTGAACCAGCCCTATTGTCTTTTTTTTTTTACACTTTTTATACACTTTGTGTATGATTTACTATGTTCCCTACCATTTGCTACTTGACTTAAAAGTATGTATAGCCAGACATGCGCCGCTTGCATGACAGACCAGCAAGTAAGCAAAACTTACTGCAGCGCACACCAGTAAATACAGACTTTCGCAATGCATTTTGTGTTTGCACTGCAATTTGCTAGTGAAAGTCACAGGTATTTACATATTACTACATTTACGGCAAACTGCTGTGGCCGAATTCTTTAGCAAAAAACAGGAAATCTTGCTGAAAGATACACTTTTATAGTATATGGAGTGGTCTCTGAATATATGTGGGGTATCTTGGGAGTGTCTGGGTTGTTTGTAAAACTTAAGAATAAAAGTTTATTTGAAAATATAAAAGTCATGTAAACATTATTATTAGTTGTTTTTCACATGCTGGGGAACTTTCTAATGTTCACTCTTGAAAAATAAATTAAAGTGACAATCTCTCCCTAAATATCATTGAATCCTATGGGGTTCGAAACTAAAAGGTAGTGACTGCAAAAGTATTCGCCGGCATTCGCTGAGCCAAACTGAAGTAGAGGTAAATATCAAAAACATGGACATCACAGGTGGAACATGCAAAATGTCACTCGGAGGCTAATTCACTACTAACGCCAAGTATCAGCAGATTGAGCGTCTCTTTAGCGGCGCTTAGAACGACAGATAGTAGACCCTGTAAGTGGGTATCGGGCGCTGTAACAGAGCGCCTCAGTTGCTGTAGTAATCTGGCCAGCATAGATGAATGTGATGTATGTTGGGCGCTCTAACACCGCTTACAACACTGCAGCAAGCGAAAGGTAGCGCCAGCTCAGTGCGACCGAATCTCGGGGCTCCACACCATACTTATCAAAAAACTACACCCACACACAGCGTCGGCGCTCTAAATCTGGGCGCTGTAGCATAGAGCGCCAGACTCTGTGTGATTAAAGTCTGTTTCTGAACACATATCCACCAGTAAGAAAGCGAAAACACATGGAATGACATTGTTTTAACACTGGGACAATAAAACTTTAGTGCCAGACCTGTAATGACAATTCTGCATAAAAATGTAAAAAGTCAAAAAAAGTTTCTAAAAGTGCTTGTTTGCAGCCAGGAGAGGTCACACAATGATTGGAGCAAAAAAAACAAAAAAACAAAAACAAATGGTCAAACACGCTGTTTAAACAAAAGCAAATGAAAGCCCATTGAAATGTATGGGAGAGCGACACTGAGCGAAAGGTAATACCTGGCGTTCTGGAAGCTAGAGCCCCGGCGCTATACACTGAGCCGCCTGTAATAATACATGTGACGCTACATGACGCTGTTAGAGGCGCTCACCAGATTCGCTTTCATAAATGTGGTTTTGCTTACAGCACTGGCGTTCACCAGACGGTGCCTGCCGCTACGAGGCACTACCTGGCGCTATCCCTTCTTAAATAACCCCCTTGGTAAATTTGTAAACGTGACGGATAGGAGACGGATGCCACAAATCCATTAGTAAATTA
This sequence comes from Gastrophryne carolinensis, assembly GCA_027917425.1. Lineage (NCBI taxonomy): Eukaryota > Metazoa > Chordata > Amphibia > Anura > Microhylidae > Gastrophryne > Gastrophryne carolinensis. Next base: position 42,295,612 of record CM051238.1, read on the forward strand.
CCCCCTTTTTGTTTTCATACATTGTGCTTTATATTCAATTTTGCTATACACATTCCCTTGTGGACATTAGACAGCATTGTTGTAAATACACACACTTACATATACACATATATTGATATACATTTTTTTCAGTATTTATTATTACTTATAGATATTTGGCTGATGGACAGTAACTTTTTGGTGATGCATCAGTACCAATTATTTTTAATATTCTGGGGGGATATGTCATTCCTTCTGTGCTGTTGCTTTTACTTGTTCTTGTGATGGTTAATACTATATACATATGTATTCTATTACTAATATTTTTTTTCATATTTATCAGCAACAGAGGATATATGTCTTAATATGAGGGTTCCTTCAAAAAGACAATTCATTTTTGACAGCAGAAGGGCAAGAATGGAGCAAGTTCTATAGGGTTTATCAGGGAATGCAAAGTGCTGATGAAAGAAAGATTGGCATCTGACATCCAGCATGGGGCAAGCAGACTCATTTAAACCTTTGCCCGGAATGTTCCTCTAATTCCGAATGAGGAAATAAAAAAAACTTTCTTACAATATGAGAAGTGTGTTCCATATATTTTTCTCTATTTCATTATCGCACAGGCATTTGTGGCCTCGCCTTACGTCACATTCCCCCATCATTCCCTCCATAGCAGTACCCGGTGTGCATGCAGCTATTTTCAGCCTGGCGGTCTTCCTGTGCCATCAATAACCCCTTGTCGATCCTTCTCTCTTCCTCTGCGAGTTGAATTCCCTGGTTGGTGCCATGATTGAAGATGTTATAAGCATGGAACGCTTCATCAGGAGAATCATTTTATTACCGGCCCTGATTATTCGGCTTATCGAGCGTATTCTTAATCAGTAACATTGTTCATGGAAGGGACCTGCTTTCCATGCTCCTCTGTACAATAGGGAGATCATTGTACAATGATAGTGTTAGTGATTTACTTAAATGGGACCTATAGGAAAAAATTTATGGGTTTTAAATATGAATGTCTTCATTAAAGTGGAGTTATATTGTCATTTGAGGCATGTGCCTTATAGAAAGCCTTCACTTTTTATCCTATGCACATTTCTGCTGTAGTCTTGTAGTGCCCCACCAGTCATCAGGACCCTTTCACTCCGCATGCATTGCGCTTTACCTGTTTATTGCTGTTCGGTCTTTCAGTACATGGCAGCCTTTAGTACAGGGTTACTCAACCAGTTGTTGTAAAGGTCCATTTAAAGGCATCCTGTGAGAGGTGAAGGTCCGGGTGGAGGGCTGTCGGGCAGGGGGGGGTGGATAGTTAGAAATCAGCACACTGGGGGAGAGGCTATAGATCCTATTGGGCAATGGGAAAAAATAGGAGCCCAACATAACCTACAGCTGTGGCCCGTGGCACAATGCTTTAACCCCCCCCCCTTGCATTCTGTGCAGTCCGTGTACAGGGGTGGACTAGGGCCCAAAATGTTACTGGCAATAAGGTCTGGTAACAAGGATGGATAGATAGAGCTCTGGGAGAGGGATGAATGGGAGAAAAATTGTAAGGAAGAGGGATAGATAGACAGAGCAGGAAGGGCAGGGAGGGATGGAGAGAGCTGGGAGAAGGGATGGATGGGCAGAACAAGAAGGACAGGAACGAATGGGCAGAGCTGGAACAAAGAGCAATGGATGAGCAAAGCTGGGAGGCCAGGGATTGGATGTGCAGGAATGGTTGGGAACAGGAATGAATGGGGATGGGATGGATAGGGCAAAGTTAGGGGGGCAGGAATGGATGTGGCTGAGCTGGGTGGATGAGATAGTGGGACAGGGATAAATAGGGCTGAGCTGGAATGGGGCAAAGAGAAACAAAGTTTGTGTGTACCTTGCAATGCCACTTCCTGCCCCCCCCCAGTACTTCATATTGCAATGCTAGGTGCCAGGGAGCCATGACACTGGCAGGAAGACTAAGCACTACATCACCAATCAAGGGGGCAGCTCTGAGCACAGCAACACAGAAGCAACTGAGTGCAGGGCTGTCAGGGCAGGGGTCCGGAAATCTTGCGTCGAGGTCCACATTCGGACCCCGGTCTGCCAGTTGAGTATCGCTGCTTTAGTCCATCTCTGCCTGGCCACCTGCTTGTCCTCTCTACCAAGCAACCAGGTTATCCAGCAGAGAAAGATTGGGGGTACCTGGCAAAGTGGAAGCAAAGATGTAGAGGCCACAGTCAGCAATTCAGCAGAGCAATCTGCTGAGGGACCAGAGACCACCCAACGATGGTGGCGGGTCGGCAGAATTGCCCACCAATGGACCAAAGGTCAGCAGCAGCAAGCCAGCAAAACATTTTGCAGTGTAAAGGTAGCATTAGTTTTGTAGCAGTAGTTTTTAGTGACCCAGCAGAGAGCCCAGAGCCTTCTGCTGACTGATGATGTATGTGCTGAAACTCCTCCAATAAGGTGGAACCAAAGCTGGCTGCTTGACATCTCCTATTGGAAGAGTACCTGCATGTGCATTGGTGGTACTGCACCAGCGATGTAGAACTCTAACACCTAAGATAAGCCAGTAGGTGCACTGCGAAGAGGGGGCAGGAAACTGGGGAGGGGGTGCCTATACCTAAGACACATGCTTCAGATGACAGTTTAGCACCAACTTGTTCATATTGGGAAATTTGCTACCTAGAATAAACTTCAGGGACAATATTATTATGCAAGTCCCAACCACTAGCCATGTGACCCAACACAGGGAGAATCAAGCATTGAAAATGAACCCTTCCATTGCATTCAGTTCATGTGGCTATTTATTGGCCTTCATGTTACATGACCATTCCTGTCTTGAGCCAGAAACTTGTTAAGTATGGTAGTTTGATTGTAATATAATTTGGTATTCACGGAAAGGTACCGTAGGTAAAAAAATATATACTCCTATTGTTGAACTGTGAGAGACGAAGAAATCTGAAAAATATTTTTTGTATTCAGGGAATTTAAGAAAATAGTATGGAGCTATTTTAGCCATCTTGACTTGGTTCCAGTTACAAGGAAGCAAGAGTTTGAATAGAGTGGACGTGGGTTCTTCTGTTATTTTTGGGGCTGATTGTGACCCTGGTGAACAGTATGATTTGGACTTCCTAGGGACCATCTGATGAAAAATATGTGTTGGTCTCCTAAATAAAAGTCCTTAGGGCAGCTATCAACGAGCATAACTCCAATTTGGGGACCAGAAGGAGCTGCTTCTACTATAACTTTTTCCCTTGCAGAGACATGAATCATTATGTGTTCGGGGTAGTTAAGAGGAGGTTACAAAAGGCAAGAAATCTGGATGGGGGGGGGGGGGGGGTCTTGAGGCTCCAGTAAGAATGGAAAGCAGGATAGTGTATGAAAGCTTTTTTTATGATATTGGGTATGGAAATGGAGGCAAGGACTTAGGGGGTACATGCGGAAGAGAAACTTTTTATAAACTGTCATATGGAAATTTTGGATCCAATAGAGGCAGAGGAGCCATTTACTGGTGTGTTACACTCTTGACTAGTGAGGGGCTGGCAGCTTCCTGGTTTTTTATCATTCTTGGTTTGGGTTCCAGTTACAAGGAAGCAAGCTCCCTTGCAGACTGGACGGAAACATGTCCTGATGGACCATACAGGAGCTAGAAGGAGGCGTGTGAACACTGTATGGTGCCTGAGTCAAGAGGGCAGACAACTGGTGGCAAATGAGGTGCTAGGGCATCAAGGCCCCTCTGGATGCTGAGTTAAGTAAACGATGAGCTGGTTTTCATCAGCCAGGGCTGCCAGAGATCCATAGTACTTCCTGATCCTGAGTCAGGAAGAGAGCTAGTGGCGTGTCAGAAGCTGGAGCTGGGAGGGATCAGGACCTCTTTTTGATACAGTCACGAGGAAAGTAGCCAGTGGTTTGGAGCCATGGCTGTGAGGGAAGAAGACCAGGTCTAAATCTCAATTCAAGAGGGTAGCAGAGATGTGCCAGAAGCCAGGTCTGTGAAAGCTTCCTGGTAGAACCAGTGCTATGTCAGGAACTGAGGCTTTGTGGGAAAAAGACCACATCTTAATGCCAAGTCCAAAATACCAAGGACCAGTGGCATCTCAAGAGCCAGGGCTGTGGTTGATCAAGAACACTTGACCGTAGACTGGTCAAGGCAAGTGGCATGTTAGGAGCTAGAAGAAATCAACCAAGTCAGGAAGAGAGAAGAGCGGTGGTGTATCAGTAACTGGGCTGCGTGGGATTATGGCCACTTATGTATTCCAGGAGACATTGGTGCCACATAAGGAACCTCTGGGCTGCCAGTATGCAAGTCTCCAGGCTGTAATGTTATGTAAATATATATATATATATATATATATATATATATATATATATATATATATATATTGGCGTGCTTTGCCACCACGCAAGCCATTCAATTGCATGGGCCCCCCACCTTCCAGTGAACACTGGAAGCAGCTGGTATCTTCTTATAATACTGGTGTAATGCTGGTACATGAGTAAGAAAAATGATTCTCTCCATCATCTATTCCTCTTTAATATTGTATTTTGGTATATAAAATGCGTTTGATTAGGGACCCCAGACAGAATTTTGCATGGGGCCCCAGAAAGGCCACATCTGTATATATATATATATATATATATATTAAAAGAGGAAAACCCTGATGACCTGCACAATGGGTCAAAACTTACACACCTGTCCCGAACAAGGAAACACTGTAGCAGAGGTTAAAATTGTCCCATCATTTTCTATTTAAATGGCTTTAGCGTTTGGAATTACGTGAATCGGTGTGCCGTCTTACGGTTTCATTATCCTGAAAAGAGATGTCATATGGGCCACTTCATTTTTTTGAAATGGAAACTTGGCAGAACGGTAAAGGCTTCATCTCTCAAAAACCATAAAGGAGGAATTCTGCTGCTGCTCATTGGAAGAAAAAAAAGCCCTAAAAATTAGACTTGCTTTCCAAACCTCCAACTTTTTATGTATTTCTACTTAGCACTAGCATCACTCTAATTGAATTGTCAACGCTTGCCGAGATTCAGAGCTGGAGGAGAGGTATATCTTTTGCAGAGTAGAATTGATTTCCCCAGGAGATCATACAGCCATTTTCATTTGAATTTGTAATTTTAACACCCAGAATTTCAAGGGAAAAATCAAGTCCATTTTTGTAGGTCCTCATAATAAAAAAAAAAACGCCTTAACCCCAGAAGAGATAATCTGGCTTTTGATAACATGCTCTTCTGCTTACTTTGAAAAGGCCCCAGACTCGGGCAGGCTGATTCATTACTAGCGCCAGCCTTTGGCAGATGAGCGTCTGTACAGAGGCGCTAAGAGCGATCGCTAGTATACCCTGTGATCGGCTATCGGGCGCTGTAACAGAGCGCGTCAGTCGCTGTAATAACCTGGCCGGCATTGATGAATGGGATGTATGTTGGGCACTCTGACACCATTACAGCGCTGCAGGGAGCGAAAGGTAGCCCCAGCTCAGTGCGTCCGACTCTCAGCGACTCACACCATATTCAACAAAAAAACAGACACACACAGCATAAGCGCTCTGGATCTGGGAATTATAGCATAGAGCGCCAAACGCTGTGTGATTAAAGTCTGTTTTTGAACACATATCCACTAGTAACAAAGCGTGGAACACATGGAATGACATTGTTGTAATATTGTGATATTAATACTTTTAACGCCAGACCTGTAATGACAATTCTGCATAAAAATATAAAAAATCAAAAAAGATTTCAAAAATGACTCTTTCTAGGCCAGGAAAGGTCACACAATTATTTGAGAGAAAAAAAAAAAATTAAAAACCAAAAGCCCTGTTTAAACAGAAGAAAAGTAACTTCCATTGAAATGTATGGGAGAGCAACAGGTAGCGACAGGTAATACCTGGCGCTGTGGAAGCTAGAACGTGGCGCTATACGCTGAGCCACCTGTAATAATGAATTGTACGCTACATGGCGCTGTTAGAGTCGCTCACCAGAATCACTTTCATAAATGTGGTATTGCGTACAGCGCCCAGCGTTCACCAGACACTGCCTGCCGCTACAAGGCACTACATGGCGCAATACCTTGATGAAATCCCTTAGTTCTGCCGGCTCCAGCATACCCCACTGACCACATTCATCTGAATTGGGTACAGCATGGCAATTCTGGGCAGGTGCTCCTATCTCCAGTCAGAAAGAGAACATGCAGGCAGTGGCAGATTGAACCAAGAATCAGCCCAAGGCCTAGCCAGCTCATGATAAGCCTTTCGATATACCTACTAAGCCCCCCCCAATTTGCTTCCTGGTCAGTCACCATGCTTAAAAGGAAAATCTACTTTTTATGGAACAAAAGTGTAATTTTTTGGTGTCAAATGATGTCCTCAAGGTGATAAGTTTTTCTAGTATTTTTTCATATTTTCCTATGTTACAAAATGTGTGTGTTTTAGAATTTTTTTTTATTTGTCTAGGGATTACCAAAGCTGGTGTCCCTGTTTTATTGGTGGAACCCACCTATTTGTTAATCTGAAAGGTTCGTGTTCCAGCTCATCAAACAAAATGCTTTTCTTGGGGCTAGGCACTTCCCAAGTCGTTTTAATAGAGCTTTCAGAACATGACCATACTATATTCAAATTGTTAAAAAGATTTCAACATTTTATTTATATTTCGTGGATAAAAGTGAGCATATTGCTCCATATCAATAAAAATTCAATCGCCGATTGTACATACTACAATGTAAAGCTTTCAATTTGCAGAATATATACATGTAATCAATGTTTTTATATTACTTTATTTCCATAACCTGTTTTTGTTTCTGTACTTCGGGCAAACATGTTTCTCCCACTCTGGCTTTTTCAGTGCCCTGTATATGTATAAAGGAAAATTGCATTATATAGCTATACATTTTTATATATATATTAAGCGCTATGGAAGCTGATGGCGCTATATAAATAAATAATAATAATAATATATTGATTATGTACACATATGCATCTATGCATTAATAGAGTTCAATACATTGGATAAACTTAGAGTAATTTTCAACAGTTAATCATGTATATTCCAATGATTGTTCACACAATAGGTGTTCCAAGAGGAGACGTGATGGTATGCCTGTCTCACTCCAGTAAATTCTGCCTGAAAAAATTAATTTTTATCAGACCCATATAGTATTGTCAGATTGGGTTTTAGGTCATTTTGGACTATTAGGTTGTGTTCTAGTTTACCTTTTATTGGTGTCCACGTGGGCAAAGGGAAACCATGCCCTCACTTAATGTATTCTGTTCACCGGGGCTGATGCGGGTATGCGGCCCTTTGAGGAATATTCACCGGGGCTGATGCGGGTATGCGGCCCTTTGATATGGATCAATTAACAATTTGCAGAGCATCTGCACAAAACTAACTCTAAGAGAATAAAGGGCATGTTACTACCTTTGATGCCTTCGCTGCAGCCGTGGCGATAGGGATTGCCTGTCCCTGCATCAGAATGCTTGTCTTCTCCTTATATGTATCCGTGCTGGATCATGTGTGCAGCGCAGGTCCATGCCTGCAGCAACCGTCCTTTGCTCGTGTCTGCGGAAATTGAAGAGCATGTGCAGCGCAGGGCAAATCCTTGTTGCCACGCCAGTGGCGCCTTTTTATTGCTATCCACGGCGTGGAGTTGAAATGACGTCATCTCCGGCTTCCTCCGGAAATGATGTCGCGCGTCACTTGTCCGATAACCGGCTATGGGGCAGCGCCATTTTATTGAAGTCCACATATGCGGACACTGGCTCCGTGTCTGATATAAAGCAGCACCATTTTTCTAAAGTCCTCAAATGTGGACACTGACTGTGTATCAAATGCCATTTACAATGGGAACCTTTCATTGCCATAGTGCTGTTCAGACACAGCTCTATGTATACTGCGCAGATACTCTGCTTAAATGTCTGTGGCCAGATGATATTACACATGTTGTTATAGCCTAATGCACTTAGATAAGTGAGCATTGGAATATATTGTAAATAGAATTAATTCAGTGAAAATAAAACAATGTGATTATATGCCGGTTCGGAACTGCAGCTGGCATCTGTATGGTGTAGTGTGTTTTCTAAAAAAAAACATGCTTATTTTTGGGTGTATCAATTATTACATTATTATTGTTATGTATTTTTTGTGCGGATTTCACTGCATGGTAAATTATTTTTTTGTATAATATTGATCTCATTAAAGGGGAAAACACCCTCAATTGTATTCTTTGTTGGTGAATCAGTATATTGGTAATTTGCCTGTTTATGCACTCCATCATGTCTCCTATTGTGTACAGTGGGGGATCTGTTATTCATCCTATGTGTATATTATTTACTTTGTGCATCATTACAAATATGAGGTAAAGCTCAGAGTCTCATTGAGCCCTGGAAAAAGGCACATACTACAGCCACCGCACCTGTACGTAGCCTTAATTTTACAGCATTCATCCTTTTTATTTGCGTCATAGTGGCTATGTACCAACCTATCTCGCAAATTCTTTGATCTCCTGAAAATGATTTTAGGTTCTTTGGGAAGAAACGTCCTAAGGTGCTGATCATTCAGTAAAATAGGCCAGTGCGCTTTTAATATATGGCGTATTTGTTTGTGGGATTCTGTATGTGTTAGTATGAGTGCTGGACCTTTTTTTTTGGCCTATATAACTCCTGGCAATTTAGATTCCTTGCCTTGTTATAGGCTGCTCTTAGGATAGGTTTCTTGTAGCCCCTGGCAAGGATAATTCTTGCCTCCTGATTGAATGCCTCTTCAGTTGTTCAATTACGTTTCGCTCTAATGAATTCCCCAAACGGAATGCTTTTTAGGAGATGGGAGGGGTGAGAACTGGTGGCCCGTAAGGTGGTATTGGTGGAGGTCTCCTTGCGGAATAAACTAGTGGTAATGTGGCATTCCAAGTCTTTGAAGATTTCTATGTCTAAAAAAAGTGATTTTGGTGATGTTGACAAGTAAACTTGAGATTTACATTGTTGTTATTAAGTTTATTCACGAACTCCACAAGTTTCTGCTCCGGCCCCTCCCAGATGACCAAAATGTCATCTATGTACTTGTGCCAAGCTGTTAAATGGCACAGGTACTGAGACATTTCATCCTCCGCCCACAACTCCCTCTCCCACCACCCTAGATACAGGTTCGCAAATGATGGGGCACAGGTCGTCCCCATCGCTGTCCCCTGTATCTGGTGGTAGAGATGTCCCTTGAAGAGAAAGAGGTTGTGTGTGAGGACAAAATTGAGGAGCTGGAGCAGAAACAAGTTGTGGTTATGTTCCGTTATCCGCTTTTAGTCCCTTTCGTGGGGGATGCTGGAGTAGAGTGCCTCCTCATCCAGAGTCACCAGGGTGGCCTCAGGATTCACCCATAGCTCGTATAGTATATAAAAGTGGGCCCTAAAACAAAAAGGTACATTTAAAATACAACACTATATAAGCTGCCAAACGCCAAACGTAATTTATTTACTAACATGCACCTGCGGTAGATATTACGTAGGCAAAACTAATCGGGCACTTAAAAAACGTATTTACGAACATCAGTACAGTATCAAGGTGGGTAACCAAAAAACACCAGTGGGCTGCCATTTCTTGCGGCACCGTAATCAAGACCCTATCACCCTTCAGATTCAAGGCTTTGATAGAATTCACAATCCGCAAAGGGGAGGAAATATAGAAAAGATGACTCTACAACTTGAAACACGGTGGATATACCGCCTGGGGTAATCCCGTTTTCCAGGGCTCAATGAGACTCTGAGCTTTACCTCATATTTGTAATGATGCACAAAGTAAATAATATACACATAGGATAAATAACAGATCCCCCACTGTACACAATAGGAGACATGATGGAGTATATAAACAGACAAATTACCAATATACTGATTCACCAACAAAGAATACAACTGAGGGTGTTTTCCCCTTTAATGAGATCAATATTAAATTAAAAATTAATTTACCATGCAGTGAAATCCGCACAAAAAATACATAACAATAATAATTTAATAATTGATACACCCAAAAATAAGCATGGTTTTTTTTAGGAAACACACTATACCATACAGATGCCAGCTGCAGTTCCGAACCGGCATATAATCACATTGTTTTATTTTCACTAAATAAATTCTATTTACAATATATTCCAATGCTCGCTTATCTAAGTGCATTAGGCTATAACAACATGTGTAATATCATCTGGCCACAGAAAACATTTAAGCAGAGTATCTGCGCAGTATACATGGAACTGTGTCTGAACAGCAATATGGCAATGAAAGGTTCCCATTGTAAATGGCATTTGATACACAGTCAGTGTCCGCATCTGAGAACTTTAGAAAAATGGCGCTGCTTTATATCAGACACGGAGCCAGTATGTTGAGCACTCATAAAATGACGCTGACCCACTATGTAACAGAGCCAGTGTCCGCATATGCGGATTACAATAAAATGGCGCTGCCCCATAGCCGATTATCGGACCAGTGACGTGCTGCGTCATTTCTGGTGGAAGCCGGAGATGACATCTGTCAGGGATCACCGGACACCCTTCTTGCATAAGCCATCAATCCCCATTCTCCACCACCTCCTGTGCCTATAGTCAAGCCCCCGTTCGCTGGAGATACGGGTTATGCCTCTCCAGACTCGGTTGCCCCAGAACTTACTGGCACAAAGATTGCTGGCTTATGGTAAAGACGGGTGAACTGCGAGGTATCCCAAATCAGGAGTGCAAGCGAACAGAGTCCAAAACTTCAAATCCAAGGGTTAGGCAGAGAGTAGTCGAGACAGGCAGGGGTCAAAGCCGGGTGGTCACAGAAGCGCGGTATCCAAGGGGTAAGCAGAAGCAAGGTCAGACAGGCAGAAGGTAGGTGCGGGCAGCGGACAGGAGTGGTCAAAGACAAAGCCAGATCAAACACACAAAACGCAATTCAAACAGCGCTCCCAAGCTAATAATGGCTATAACGGGCACTGGTGGTCAGGTCAAGGTCATATTTAAAGGGGAACTGGCCAATGGGGGAATGTAATGATTGGTGTAACTTTGACAAGTGATTGGTGCAACTAGGAACTCACAGCTAATAGGGGCAGCCCCAGGGACTGGACCGCCCTGACTGGTCAGGCTGTCCTGTCCCTGGGTTCATAACAATGAGAACACCAGGACCAGGATTGGCCCTTTTAATTCTGCCCCGGCGAATGCGCTGGGAGCAGCGCCACTGGAGGGCATAGAAAGAACGTGCTCGTGCGCGCGAGTACGTGACACAGAGCCGGGCGTGCCCCCCTGAGAGGGAGGAGGAAGGCGCCACGCCAGCCGAAGAGGAGGAGGAGCTGCCCGGGACGCCGGGGACCCCAGCCGCCGCCGCCTCCGACGCAGAGGAGGAGTCGGAGGCTGAAGCCCTAGCAGAGGAGGAGGAGGTGGCCGCCCAGCGAGGCCGCCGGAAGACCGGAGCCGGCCGAGACCGCGCCGAGGCGCTGCAGGAACGGGCCCCAGGTAAGTTTCTTACAACGTCATTTGCGCTCCACGCCGTGGAGAGCAATAAAAAGACGTCACTGGCGTGGCAACAGGGATTTGCCCTGCGCTGCACACGCTCTTCTATCCCCGTAGACATGAGCAAAGGACGATTGCTGCAGGCACGACCTGCGCTGCACACATGATCCAGCACGGATACATATAAGGGGAAGACAAGCATTCTGATACAGGGACAGGCAATCCCGAAGGCATCAAAGGTAGTAACATGCTCTTTATTCTCTTGGAGTTAGTTTTGTGCAGATGCTCTGCAAATTGTTAATTGATCCATATCCAAGGGCCGCATACCCGCATCAGCCCCGGTGAATATTCCTCAAAGGGCAGCATACCCGCATCAGCCCCGGTGAATATTCCTCAAAGGGCCGCATACCTGCATCAGCCCCGGTGAACAAAATACATTGAGTGAAGGCGTGGGTTCCCTTTGCCCGCGTGGACACCAATAAAAGGTCAAATAGAACACAACCTAATAGTCCAAAATGACCTACAACCCAATCTGACAATACTATATGGGTATATGGGTCTGATAAAAAAATAATTTTTCCAGGCAGGATTTACTGGGGTGAGACAGGCATACCATCACGTCTCCTCTTGGAGCACCTATTGTGTGAACAATCATTGGAATATACATGATTAACTGTTGAAAATTACTCTAAGTTTATCCAATGTATTGAACTCTATTAATGCATAGATGCATATGTGTACAATACATAATCAATATATATAAAAAAATGTATACTACTACTTAATGCAATTTTCCCTTATACATATACAGGACTACAGAAACAAAAACAGATTATGGAAATGAAGTAATTTAAAAACATTGATTACATGTATATATTCTGCAAATTGAAAGCTTTACATTGTAGTATGTACAATCGTCGAGTGAATTTTTATTGATATGGAGCAATATGCTCACTTTTATCTACGAAATATAAATAAAATGTTAAAATCTTTTTAACAATTTGGATATAGTATGGTCATGTTCTGAAAGCTCTATAAAAAAGACTTGGGAAGTGCCTAGCCCCAAGAAAAGCATTTTGTGCTTTAGGAATGCAGTTTTCACTACCTGTTGCTATTGGACACGTACACCAAGGTACACCAATCAGAGCCAGGTGAAAATTCTCATTCCTTTTTTAGGAGAGAAATCTGCCATTGACTTTCATGGGCCTTGATTCATCAAGAGTTGAAAATAATTCTCATGGTAGTAAAAAATTCACTTAATGAGAAAAAGCCTGAAAATGTCACTGCTGATGAATCACCAGATAGGAAGACAATGAAAGTCAATGGCACTTTTTTACTCCTCTGAAAAAAGTAGTTTAATACTTTTCTCAGGAGTGAAAAAGTGCCATTGACTTTCATTGTTTTCCTAACTAGTGATTCATCAACAGTGCAATTCTCAGGCTTTTTTTTCTCACGAAATGAATTTTTTTACTACCATGAGAATTTTTTTGATGAATCAAGGCCATGGCCTTCATATCTGGCGTTTCATCAAAATGGACATTCTCAGGCTTTTTTTACCCAAGAAATACATTTTTTACTACCATGAGAATTTTCTTTCAACTCTTGATGAATCCAGGCCAGTGTCTACTGGGTGTAAATTTTCAGCTGGCTCTGAATTAGCCCCAAAGTAGACAATGGCATTGAGTTGAAAAAAATCTCATTGGTCTTAAAGTGGACCAAAACCTAGGATTTTGACTATCCTGGGTTTTGGTCCATTCCCCTGGGGAACCCCAATTGGGGGTGCCCCACTATATGAAACCCCCCAGATCTCCCGCTTCAACTCACCTCAACGTGCTCCTACGGCGCATGCGCGGCCGCTTGTCCAGTCAGCGCGTTTGGAGCCGCTGAGCTATGCACGTCTGAGCGACCTCCTAGCTCAGCGGCTCCGAGCGCGCTGGTGGCCGCCTCTCGCACTTCCCTCTAACAACGATTTTGGATGCCCTGCGGGGAGAGAATGGATCGGCGCGGCAATCTTATAGATTCCCGTGACGATCCAGCTGGGTTTTGGTCCACTTTAATGAGAAAAAAGCCTGATGATGTCACTGCTGATGAATCACCAGCTAGGGAGACAATGAAAGTCACTGGCACTTTATACTACAGAGTAAAAATAAGTAAAAAGTTCAATACTTTTCCCAGTAGTAAAACAGTGCCATTGACTTTCATTGTATTTCCTATGTGCTGATTCACTAAAAGTGAAAATCTCATGTTTTTTTCTTATGTATTGAGTTCTTTTTACTACCATGAGAACTTACTTTTAACTCTTAGTGAATCAAGGCCAATGAAAGTCAATGGCAGTTTTCTGTACACCAAGAAGAGAGAAGTGAGCCCTGTACACCCTCCATTTCTTGTGGCCAGCCGAGACTTATCATCACCCCCTCTTATAACTATAAGGATGGAGGATGGAGTAGGCAGTGTATGTAATGCGTGAGAGAAGGAAAAGCAAGCAAGTGGAGAAAATGAAAGCTGGCATTAGGCAGGTCCAGTTGTGCTTTCATCCTGCACCTACTTATTGAAGCGATTTATCCCCGCTGGAGAGCGGTGGCTGGCGAGCAGCAGTAATAAGCTGTTATGATGCAGATGCCATAATGAGACCTGTCAGACGAATTCTGGAGCTCTCTTAATCTGTTTGATTATCAGCCTACAGCGTCTTGTACTCTGGATTCTGGTTATACAGCATATATTAGTCCCTGTAAATAAAAAAATAAAAATAAAAAGTAAATAATAATAGGCGGCAGGTTCGATTCCCGGCCAGGCATGACTGAAGTGCTCTTGGCACCTATTCACCAACTGCTAACTGGGCATCCTAATTACTGCAGCCCACATGGAAGCCCCTGGACATGGGCACAATCAATGATTGTGTTTCCCTCACTGCGCAGATGGGTTAAAGTGGACCAAAACCCAGGATTTTGAAACACAGATGGATGACGGCATAAGGAGACAATACGGTCCTTCTAGTCTACTACTACTACTACTGTGTACTTTATGTACTCCTTATCTTAGGATAGATGTGTGCTTATCCCAAGCATTTGTAAATTCAGTGACAGTCGATTTTTCGATAGTCACTACCATGGGTTTTTGTCCTTGGCCCCACTGTTTAAAACCCCCTAGGTTGCCCGAACAAACTTGCCTCATCCAGGTCCTACGACTAAAGGGATGCAGCCACAGCTCTTACATACGCCATTGGAACAGGAAAGAAGGTGGGCTGCCAGGTGACCTGGTGGGTTTCACATGGTGGGGCATCCCGATTCATCTATATCTATATGTCTATATCTCTATGTGGATATGGATTAATGTGGATGAAAAAGAGGGGGGCTTGTATGAATATTTGCTGTTAGGATTAAGGGGAGTATACTGTGCAGTGTCCTATACAATATATGGTGTCGCTTGTGTATTATATATTTATTCTAAGTATACAGCACGTCCTGTTCCAGAATATTCCTTACACTTGGGTAATACATCCACAAGATGGCTCTGGACTGCAGAAAACAGCTTGTGGCTCCTCCCGGCCCTATATATGTCAGGGACTTCCCACAAATTCCCCTTTTCTTTTCTGCAGTCTGCGCTGAGAAGATAGAAGATAGCTCTCTTGTGGCGCAGGTGAGTGGGGCTCATTGTCTGCAGCCCTGCAGGACTATTCCCACCCGTTCCGTTCTATATACTGCCTCCCAGCCTCGGCTGACATGGTTCGGGTGAAGGTAGGTTAGTAAGCACCAGTAAGAAAGGTGCTGAGGAGCTATGCTCCTACTGCAATCCCTGCTCCGACAGGGTAGGCGGTTTAGGCTGATGGTGAGCCTTTTGGGATGCCCCCACTGCTTCTCGGGTTGGCCAGGCTCCACCTGTGCCTTAATCCTTCCCATAGGTTCCCCTCCTCCCTCTGCTCCCTTTGTCCCCTGGGCGCCCATGGCTCCCTGGGAATCCTGTCCAGTTGTTTAAAGCTGTGTCTTACCTTGGTGTGTTTTCTACTGTATTCGCCGCCGTCACGCGCTTGTACTGCGCTCCGCGGACAACGGCGTCATTCACTTCAGAGCTGCGGGGCCGCTATTAGCCAGCAGGGTGACGTGTGCGCAATTCGCGCTCTTCGGGGGGGCTCCGGGGATGACGATTTTGACGTCACATCTCCACGGAGCCCGTCCCTAGAGGTCTGCGGACGCCATTTTCTTTGCCATTGCTGTGTGTGCTGCCTGGCTCCCAAAGCGGTCCGTGAGTAACCCCGGCGGGGTAAAAAAAAAAATTTCTGATTCCTTGCTGTATTCTCATGGGAATGTTTGTTATGTCTTTCAGGCGGGTTAAAACTTCAGCACTGTGGTTTCTCCTGGCCATCTCCACTCATTATCTCCCACTTCCCTAGCGGGTTATTGGGGCATCCCGGGTAGCTCCTTAGCGTTAACCCTTACTGGCATACTGTGCCATTCAAATTACCATATGGAGGCTTCTGAGGATATTGTGCTTGGGGTTCCTTCGGGACAAGCCCGGCTATGTGTTGCGTGTGGGGTATCCCCAATCGGTGATGATGTCAGGGTATGTGTATCCTGTGCCCAGCAGGTACTTGCACTGCAGTCTGGGTTACCTGTTGCTGGGCCTGCACCCCCTCGGGCTTCGCCTACCCCCCCACACTTACATCTAACCCCCAGCGAGGGGCATACCAGCGGGGAGTCTCAGCCTGATTTGGCTGCACGGGTGGCCAGCATTGAAAAACATATTGCTGGGTCTGCCTCGCGTAAGGCTTCTGCTAAGAAGCGGCATTTATCTCCCGCCATTTCCCTCTTTCCTTATTTTGAGAGACACCAGGACAAGGTAGTGTTTCGCTTTAAGCCAGATTTTCTACCTAAGGCTGTGTCTGCCTTTCATCTCAATCAGGACATTATTTTTCCTTCTCTGTGCACTAATCCTAGTAACCATAAGGAGCGGGATTTACACTCTTTGGATGTGGTCAGGACTCTGAAGCTCTATTTGGTGGCTACTAAATCCTTCAGGAAGACTGATGCTCTTTTTGTGATCCCGTCTGGACCTAAGAAGGGCCTGGCTCCGGCTAAGTCCAACATCAGCAAGTGGATCCGTCAGGCTGTGGTACATGCCTATTCTGCTAAGGGGAAGGAGCCTCCCTTCCGCCTTACTGCTCATTCTACTCGTGCTATTGGTGCCTCTTGGTCTTTTTTTAGCACCAAGCTTCTGTTGAACAAGTTTGCAAGGCCGCTACTTGGTCTTCTGTTCATACTTTTTCTAAGTTTTACAAGGTTGATGTTAGGGCCTCAGCGGATGCTGCTTGCCGCAAAGTTCTGCAGGCGGCTGCCCGCTGTTACTTTTTGGGGATCCCACCCTACCTTACGGACACTGCTATTGGATGTTCCAAGTGTAAGGAATATTCTGGAACAGGACGTGCTGTATACCTAGAATAATACAATTCTGTGATTACTCACCTGTAGAATTGGTATTATACGCATACAGCACGTCCTGTTCCATCCCACCCTTGTTATCATTATTCTTAGTTACCTCTGTGTGGTGATTGTTCATATGTTCATTTTTGAATTCTGGTTATTATTGCTCTCCCGGCTTTTTGTTAACTGCTTGTCAATACTGGGGAATTTGTGGGAGGTCCCTGACTTAAATAGGGCCGGGAGGAGCCACAAGCTGTTTTCTGCAGTCTAGCGCCATCTTGTGGATGTATTACCCAAGTGTAAGGAATATTCTGGAACAGGACGTGCTGTATACGTATAATACCAATTCTACAGGTGAGTAATCACAGAATTGTATTTTAATAGATTTTAATAGTGTTTGTTGTGTCCGCCCAACATAAATAATAATTAAAGATTTTGTACACTCGGATCTTATGGTGGTGTGGGAGTGTTTTCTGGTGTGGCTGTGGGGGGTTGGGGCTCTCCCCACATATTTTTGGTTATTGCTACATTTAATATCGCTGCCCTCTTATAAGGCTGGGTAAGCAGGGGTGAGCATTATGGCATTGCGGAGATACTAGGGTGGCATGCGTGTGTTTAATTGCCCCTGTTACCTCAGTGCAGATAATGCCGGCACAGTTTGCCACCAGATCGGTTGCAGTGTTCAAGGCTTTACATTTTTAAAGGATTTTTTTTCCTACGGAGGATCCAATTAATTGGCAAACCAAATTAATTAAAGCCGACAAAGTTCCATTCATCCATTATTTATAATCCCGTTACAGGCAGCAAGATGAAGAGGAATTAAGCTGTGTGTTTGTAAGAATATTTATTTCCTTGATTACAGATGGTTCGCAGTAACCCTTTACATGCTGGAGGGGGGGTCATTTATTCAGTCCAGTGGTGCAGGAGACACTATGATTGGGGATAAGCCAACCTGAACTGTAAAGCTCATGGTTTGTACCGAACACCAGGTGTCAGGGTCCCTGAATGCGGACTTCTCCTGGAAGTTCATGTTCATGTTCGGAGTTCAAATGCACAGCCTTCAAGGGAGTGGGGGAACCCAGCCACGCATTAGGGTTGATTCAGAGACACATAGGCATGCACTTTCGCATGTGTCTGTGTATTATTTGCGAATTTTTGCCTTGTTTTTTGGTTTTTACGTTACTGTTTTCATGCGTAAATGCGTTTACGTTAATGCGTATATGCGCATTCGATGGACGGATCGAAATTTGGATATTTTGCGTTATTTCTGATAAGTTACGTTATTGGTATGGCTTGTGTCTGATTCTGAGACCTGATTGCCGATGGACCTCCGCCCTATATAACGGTTTCATTTCCGCTCCACTTACGGAACCATTTTGGACCCTTCCTGTTCCTTTTGAAAAAGTTTTGCGGCTATGTGGAGGAGTATGAGCACCTTCAGCTCAATGGCATAACGTGTATAAGCATGGCAGAGGCCAGATTGTACCGAGACGCATGAACATCGATCGCATGCATGACGTTGAGCTGGTCGAGCTGACCCGACTCAATTGCATTTCCATCCATAAATTGTATAGTGAGTTGCGGCCATGGTTAGCCCGCACCACGAGGAAGGGGCAAGCAATTTCAGGTATGACCAAGATGCTTGACTGCCTGCAATTTTTGGCGAATGGCTCGTTCCAGAGGCTAGGTGCCCTCTCCATTGGGATGTCCCAGCCTACGCTGAGCCACGCGCTATTCAGTTTTCTGGATGGCATGGCTACCCTTTGTCCCAAATATATTTTCTTTCCGGAGGACATGGTTGCCTGGAATGCGATTAAGTTGGGATTTTATAATATCGCCGACATGCCCAACGTCATGGGTGCGATCGATTGCACCCATGTTGCCTTGGTCCCACCCCCAGCCGATGAGTACATCTATAGGTAAGTTAATTATGTCATTTTTTTATATTGTTTAGCCAAAATTAATTTTAACTATCTATTAATCCCTCCTTCTCAAGTATCCCTTTGAACCAGTTTAAAATGC
The DNA here is from genome assembly GCA_027917425.1 of Gastrophryne carolinensis. Classification (NCBI taxonomy): domain Eukaryota; kingdom Metazoa; phylum Chordata; class Amphibia; order Anura; family Microhylidae; genus Gastrophryne; species Gastrophryne carolinensis. The sequence continues at coordinate 42,314,466 of CM051238.1, forward strand.
ATACCTTAATCATGTTCACCCCTATTATTTTGATATTTATTTAGACTTATGTCCTTTGTTATTTAGTTTGGGATTGTTGAACTAGAATCTTTATTTGTTTTTGGTGGTTACCTTGGCTTTGTGTAAATTTTAATTTTTTGGTTTCAAGAACCTCAAGATGGGCCACTCGCTGAACATACAAGCAGTTGTTGGTCATGCGATTCCTCAGTGTCCTTGCAGGGTATCCAGGGTCGTCCCATGATGCATATATATTGAGGAGCTCAGGCTTATATACTCGGTTCTGGCGTTTTATCTGATGGTTGGCTCCTGGGTAAGTTTGTTCAAATTCCATCATTCCCTTTTCACTGTATGCCTTAGAATATAGTTGATGACCCATGTCTTAACCTATGGCTGTTTTTAGCCCTTGTTGACATGTTAAACAATAATGTTGGCTTAGAATGTGTAATTAATGTAATATTTTGTTCTTCTTTCAGGGGATTCTGGATATCCGCTGATGCCGTGGCTCATGACGCCCGGGCCCACCGCAAGACCCGGGCAGTAGTGGAGAGGGCCTTTGGCCTGTTGAAGTCCAAGGCCTGTTGGAGACGCCAACAAGGTTATAAAAATAATATTACTATGCTTCCTGCTTTTGCCCTGAGGCAGCATGTCCCCCGTTATATGGATATGCCCCCCTCTCCACCCAGACAGGAACCAGATGAGATTTATGATGGCACCCCGAGTGCCTCTGGGCAATCTGTCCGTGCCCATGTTATTGAGACTTTTTTTTCAAAATATTTGTTTAGTTTGTTATTGTTTTTGTCTTATTTGTATATTTGTTGGCTATGTGAAGGCCTTTTTTTTTGGTTTAATAATTTTGTAATGACTTAATTACAAAACCATTTACACCTGATTTGAGCGTCATGCAGTTTATTTTCTCGTGTTTGTCATTACAAACCTTCATTAATGGAAAAAGCACACAAACATAAATGCATCAACTTAGGCCAGAACAGCTAAAGTCCCATTCCATACATTTTCAGTAAATATGTAAAATTTTTTTGGAAAGGCACTCGCAGACTCCATTTGCAAAGGTAAGTATACATTGGGCCAGACTCCTGGCCCATAACAATTGTCCACATCCTGGAGTTCTAAGCTAACTTACTCTAGGCCGAAGTGTACCCGCCCACCAACAACAAGATCCATAGGGAACACGACTTTCAAGGGGAATAGTAGGGCAGGAATCCATAGGGCCACATACACACCCTCTCTTGCTTGGGCCACATTTCATCAGTGCAATGTTGCAAGGCCGGAGTCATCTGCAAACTCTAGGGCTGCAATTTATTTTGCCAGCCTATGACAGCCAGCCCCCCATGCCAGTCCATTCCAATCTTTTACATGGCCCAATGGTGATGTTCTTTATGCAAGAATGTCCCCCAATATTGCCAACAAACAGGATGAGTCAGCCAGCATTTCCTTAGGGCCAAGTCTGCTGCATGGGAGCTTGAGCGGGTGCTTGACTGAGGCTTAAACTCAGGCATTCGCTAGTTGGGTATCTGAGCACTATAATGAGCTTTATGGGCGAATTCCAAAAGAAACCAGCAAAGGCATAAACCACCAAATCTTGGTTGTGCTCACCACACAGGTAAATAGTGTTGGGATGGAGAGGAAAGATGTCGAGCAGTTCCAGGTCAAATTCTTAATATTGTTGTTGGCCATAATAATGTTGTGGTTGGCCTTGGAGGTGGCCCAATACCTGGGCATGTGTGGCATTCATAATCTGCCACTGCTCCTGCATCTGTCTGTTGCTAGTGCGAAATTCATCTAGCATGGCAGTGAAGTTGTTATTTAAGGTGGCCATTTGTTCTGCCATCTGTCTGTTGCTAGTGTGAAATTCATCTAGTATGGGGGTTAAGTTGTTATTTAAGGTGGCCACTTGTTCTGTCACCTGGCTGTTGCTCGTCCTAAATTCTGTCAGCATGGTGGTGAAGGTATTATTGAAGGTCTCTAATTGAGCAGTAATCTGCTCTGTGGTTCTTTGAGTCACCTGCCTAAAGCAACGTCTGTCATGGCGCCATGCTGACTCCAGGACCAGCACGTGCCTCCCCTGGGAAACTGGTCGACGTTGCTGACTGCATCTTCCAATTCCCCGTCTTTGAGTGCCTGCAGATGCTGGAGGTCTAGGGTGAGCAACAGTACCAGATGTACTAGGCAAAACCTCTGCAGCAGAGCTAGCACTGGGGACTGAGGATTTGGTGCAGTAGGATGCTGGGGCAGTGGTATATTAGGTTCCAGGGGGGTCATTGCAGAAGGTAGAATCTGACTGGCATCCTCCTTCTCCATGCTGGATTACATCCATTAGTGGGGGAGTCTGTTGGGACATGTGAAAAACTGTGTCAGCTTTTTTGAGAAATATATTTTTGAACAATTAGTCTGGTTCATTCACATGCATCACCAGTTACAGCAAAGTACACTTACCCTATCTAGCTGGTCCTGTGTCCCAGGCAGCAGGGAAGTAGATGGCATGGTCAAGCTGGAGGAGGCTTCCACACTTGCAGAGGCATGATGCTGAGCTGGGCTTAAAAATAAAAGGCATGTAAACACACAAACATCCCTTGATGAGCCTGATGAGTAGATATGCTTTAGAACACATGGGGCAAAGCAGGAATGTCAACTCCCCCAATGGTTAAAGTGGACCTTCCCAATGAATCTGAGTCTATCTTATATGTATGACTCACCCTGTACCTACAGATTGGTCACCTTAAAAATAAAAACATGCCTGTACTGCATGTTAGGAGGCTTTACACATCCAAAATGGCGCCTTAGGGGCCAACAGTCAGCTTGCAAGTAGCATTTGCCTTCTGAGTGTGCTGCTGTGCATTCTTGCAATGATGACCTTTCCCTGACCCCAGCTCAACTTTGTCTGACCAAAGCACAGCTAGAACCCCAGTGGTAGAAAGAATAAGAAGTAAGTGATCACAATTTAGAAAAATATTCACATCAGATGCACTGGTTTTGGAAGCTAAATTGTTTGTTCTTTTCAATAAATCATGGTGAAGGTCGTGTATAGACTGAAAACCACCTGTCTAAGGACCATGAACTACTGCATCCTGGGAGAGTGTCCATCATTAACCCCATTCCTCAGCCATTCAACACCCGCCTACAACAGTAACCTTCCCTCAAACCCACTCCCTAGGGGCCTGTGTTGATATCTGTGTGTGAGCCTCATTTAAAATGTTTCCAATAGCTCTCATTAAGACATTCATTACTAACCTGCAGAAATTTCCTGGGTGTCCATGTCCCATGTGCCAGAGAGGCCCTGTAATGCTGCAGGGTGGATCAAAGCCAGGACCATTTCCTCTGCTCTGGTGTATTGTAATTTTGTGGGGAAGCCTCCGCCTGTTTGCAACCTGAAAATAAGACAAGCAACATTATTTTTCATTGTGGTCACTACAACAAGCTGCAAAATGCAAATATCTAATATGTACCCATGATTCCGCTGTTTGTTCTGCTTATTCCTCACTGCATATTTGAGGTCAGATATTTTTCTCGAGATCTGCTCAACATCTTTCCTCTCGTCCCCAGCTGCAGTCACCTGTCTAGTGAGGTCTTCCCAGATTTGTTTTTTTCGCACTTTGCTAGTAGCTTTGCATTTGCGCCCATATAGCTCATCAAAATGCACTGTTAGCCCACTTGCCAAGGTGAGAGTTTGTGCTTCACCAAACCGCCCACTAAATTGCCCTTGCTATGTATTTTGTTTTTTATAGTTGTAAAAATTAGACATTTTCCAAATTTTTTAAAATTTTATATTTTATGATGGAATCCAAAAAAAAAAAATGTTACAGTGTCATTTCATTTACAAAATACATTAACACAAAACTAATGGGCCCAGAAATATTTAAAGATGAATATTCACATGACCGAGAAGGGATTTGGGTGAGCTTTAAGGGTCCAGAAAATGAAACGGAAAAGTCACGCTGGAAAATGACATCCTCGTATTCGTAATCTGCCGTACGAACGTACGGAAACTTTACTGAAGGTTTTCAATGCATGCATAGAATCGCTCGTACACTCATACGAGAATGGAAACATTTCACAAAATAAACAGATCGGCACTAAAACAGAAGTTTTTTTTGTCTCTCTGAATCGAGCCTCATATTCAACAAAAAACCTCACACAGCGTCGGCACTCTGGATCTGGTCGCTATAGCATAGAGCGCCAGACGCTGTGTGATTAAAGTCTGTTTTTGAACACATATACACCAGTAACAAAGCGAAAACACATTGTAACATTGTGACATTAATAGTTTAATGCCAGACCTGTAATGACAATTCTGCATAAAAATATAAAAAATCAAAAATGTTTTTAAAAATGACTTTTTCTAGGCCAGGAGAGGTGACACTATTATTTGAGAGAAAAAAAAATATTAAAAACCAAAAACCCTGTTTAAACAGAAGAAAAGGAACGTCCATTGAAATGTATGGCAGAGCGACAGGTAGCGACAGGTAATACCTGGTGCTCTGGAAGCTAGAGCTCCGTCGCTATACGCCGAGCCACCTGTAATGATGAATCGGACGCTACATGGAGCTGTTAGAGTCGCTCACCAGATTCGCTTTCATAAATGTGGCATTGCGTACAGCGCCCGGCGTTCACCAGACGCTTCCTGCCACTACAAAGCACTACCTGGTGCTATACCTTGATATATAAACCCCTCAGTAACACTTTAGGGGACAGGAGGAAGAGGGGATCAATGGAGTTTCTTCCAGTGACAGCTCTTATATGTTCAGAGGCAGGGCCTCTAAATATGTGTGACACTGTAGTGCAGGGCATGGAGGGAGTTCACTAGGAAACTCCTCAATGCTTTGCCTTCCAGTGATGCACATACTCAGAGGCCCCACCACTTGAGCATATAGGAGCTGTCACAGAGGGAAATCCCAGTATCAGTGGGGCAGCCGCAGAAGACAGATAAGGGAATATTCTTCCCCCCGTTGTCCCAAATGCCAGAAGAAGCTCCTTTGGGTGGAGAAAGGCGGTGAGGGACACTGCTAGAGATGAGCGAACTTTTGAAAAATTAGATTCGACTGATTCGCCGAATTTTCCGACAAAAATCGTTTCGACCCGAATTTATTCGCGACAAATCGCTATTTCTGAGCCTCCTAGAGCCTCAATAGGGTTGTAAACCATTTTGCCTTGCTGTAACACGCATAGGATGCGTGCTGGGCTAGTTAAATAATACTGTAAATAAATATCACATGCAGATCAGAGGCATCGCTAATAGAATCGCAGAGCGGCACAATTGCAGAGAATTGAAGTGGCATCACTATGAGGGGCAGGAGCCCAAACATTGCTTTAAAGAGACACTGGAGTTGGCAGCAGCAGGAGCCCAAAAATTGGATGAATCACACCCTGGAGTTGCAAGCAGCAGCAGGAGCCCAAACATTGGCTGAAAGAGACACTGGAGTTGGCAGCAGCAGGAGCCCAAAAATTGACTGACACACCCTGGAGTTTCGAGCAGCAGCAGCAGCAGCAGGAGCCCAAATATAGCTTGAAAGAGACACTGGAGTTGGCTGCAGGAGCCCAAAGATTGGATGAATCACACCCTGCAGTTGCAAGCAGCAGCAGCAGGAGCCCGAATATTACTTTAAAGAGACACTGGATTTGGCAGCAGGAGCCCAAAATTGGATGAATCACACCCTGGAGTTGGCAGCAGCAGCAGAAGCAGCAGCAGCAGGAGCCCAGACATTACTTTAAAGAGACACTGGAGTTGGCTTCAGGAGCCCAAAAATTGGATGAATCACACCCTGGAGTTGGCAGCAGCAGCAGGAGCCCAGACATTACTTTAAAGAGACACTGGAGTTGGCTTCAGGAGCCCAAAAATTGGATGAATCACACCCTGGAGTTGGCAGCAGCAGCAGGAGCCCAAACATTACTTTAAAGAGACACTGGAGTTGGCAGCAGGAGCCCAAAGATTGGATGAATCACACCCTGGAGTTGGCAGCAGCAGCAGCAGGAGCCCAAACATTACTTTACTGAGACACTGGGGTTGGCTTCAGGAGCCCAAAAATTGGATGAATCACACCCTGGAGTTGGCAGCAGCAGCAGCAGGAGCCCAAACATTACTTTAAAGAGACACTGGGGTTGGCTTCAGGAGCCCAAAAATTGGATGAATCACACCCTGTGGAGAGTCATGTGGAGAAAAAGTAGCTTAGTTAGTAATATCTACATAAAATTATGAATAAACAAATGCAAAAGTATTGCCAAAGTGAAGTTTTGTTTGAGGGTGTGTTTTCACCTTTTAATTAAATCAGAAACAACAAGGTATCATTGCCTCTGACTAATTAGCCCTCAAAAATTCTTGGAATTTTTAATCTGGATGTCTGATCCGTCTTATCCAAAGAATATTAATAAAAAGTAAGAGTAACGTAAAGGATTTTTTTATCAATACTTACTTGTGGTCCGATGTGGAGGAATGTCTGTAACTGGAGAGCAGCGCCTTAAATCTGTTTTGCACGATCCATCTTTCTTTAGTGTTGGTCTGGCCCCGTCATCAATCTACTGGAATACATCAGGCATTGTTGGGAGGAAAGCTTGGCTGATCCATGCACCATTAATTTCCACGCAGGGCAGTCTCTGGAAAAAAGAAAAGTATGTATAAACCAGGGTCTTTTTCATATAAAAACAAATGGTTATTCTTGCTTTTCAAGCATATGTTCCACAGCTTTACCAGTCATTGTGTCAGCCAATGAAGCAACTTTGTCTGAAAGTGCTGCAAAAGCAGTCCACTGCATCACAAGTGGCATCTGACACCCCCAGTCAACTGTCTGTTGTCTGTTGTTATGCTTTGGGTTCAGCTCCACTATCCATTGATGAAGATCTGATAATCATAAAATTCAGCAGCTACTGCCCAGCCAAGAAGTGGAGGAGACACTCGCCTCTTCTTCCACTAGCCGGGCAATTAGTGATGAGGAGAGTGTCGTGGGAGGAGGTGTTGCAAGCGGAGGTAGTGGAAGAGGGTCCCTGGAGTCTGCGGTGGCGGCGGCAGCAGCAGCAGCAGCAGCAGCAGCAGCAGCAGCAGTGAATTATTGGGGACTGTTGGTAGGAAAAATCAGCTACTCAGCGATGTGGCAGTTTTTCATGTAGCATCCACAATCCTGTGGAGAAAAAGTAGGTTAGTTAGTATATATACATAAAATTATGAATAAAGAAATGCAATAGTATTGCCAAAGTGAAGTTTTGTTTGAAGGTGTGTTTCCACCTTGTAATTAAATCAGAAACAACTGGGTATCATTGCCTCTGAATAATTAGCCCTCAAAAATTCTTGGAATTTTTAATCTTGATGTCTGAGGGATTTCTCCTCTCAGACAGCGTCACCATAAGTCCAGCCTGCTGCATTACCCAGTGGTGGACCTTTCAGAGAACTGATGGCTTGTGCCGAGCCGAGGTGGAGAGTCTCATGTATCATTGCTTTGCAAAGATGGCAGTACCTGCCCTGTAAAATGTTGTTGAACAGAAGGTGGGCCAGTCCTTTAGCCGGTCAGTGTGTACCAAAGTGCACAGTGTTGTCTACGTCTGGAGCTGTAACTATGGACTCATGGTGGACAATATATAACCCTTTTAGGCCCCCTTGGTGATTGTGGTTTCACGCTGTTCTTCACATGGTTTTCCTTGAGTCACACATGGGAGGAACTACTAAAATTGAGAACTCAATCCATGAAATCATTGCTTAATCCACGAAAACAGCAAATTTGGACCCATGGTGACTGATACTTGGAAGACCATCTTGTTTGCGCTGTGACAAGTAAGCCAGAGTCATGCGTCCTGACATGGCACACGTGTTCAGTCTAGTTGTCAAGCGTTTTCTGAAGTCTTGCCCCCATCTGAAAGACATCCGAACAACAGGAAAGAAAGTTAGCATGCACTTCTGGCACTCCTACACCACCAAGCACAACCTTATTGAGCCTCAGCGTCACAACGGTGTACCCCAACATAGTCTGATTTGCAATGTTTCCACCCGTTGGAATTCCACCCTCCATATGCAGGATCCACTATAGCAGTGGTCCCCAACCCTGTCCTCAAGGCCCACCAACAGGCCAGGTTTTGCAGATCTCCACAAAGATGCACAGGTGGAGTAATTAGTGCAGCTGCAGAGCAATAGAGCTGACTATTTGGAGATCTAAAAAACATGACATGTTGGTGGGCCTTGAGGACAGGGTTGAGGACCACTGCACTATAGGAACAGAGAAAAGCCATCACGGATTTCTGGATGATCCAAACGGATAGGGGGACACCCCTGTGTAAATTCAATGTAAACCATTGGCAGCTCATACGTGACACCGACCGTTTGCTCAGGCCCTTTGAGGAAGCTACTTTATTAGTCAGTTGCCAGGACTATGAGATGAACGATGAGATTTCACTGCTTCATGTACTACAACACATGTTGGAAACCATGGCTGGTCAGGGCACTGGAGACATGGCACATACATTTCACAGCCACATGAAGCCTGTGGGGGCTGAAGTGGAGGAGGAGGAGGGGGAGGGGCACAGCAAACCACAGTTTAGGTTTCACAAAATGACCATTTTATCTAGTCATCTGACAGGAGAGGAGGAGCAGGAGCAGCCACAGGAGCTAGAGGGTTGTGAGGAAGGCGAGACAGAGGACCCAGACACACCGTGGCAGTTTACAGTGGAGATGGAGACAGGTAGTCCCTCCGAGTCACTTGCACAAATGGCACGATGCATGCTCACATGCTTGCGTACTAGTGAGCGCAGAATTGTCTCCATTTGTCAGCTGGAAGACTTCTGGCTCTCCAACTTATTGGACCCTCGCTTCCGGCACAAAATGGGGGCATTTTTTACGCCCACTGAGAGGGAGGAAAAACTGACCTACTACAGAGACATCCCATGTAGCCAGTTGGGCGATGTCTATCTGCGCCATGGCCCATACTCCCGCAGGTCTGACTCGGGGGGACCTCTGCGATCACCTTTCACTGCCATGGTTGCTGGGGGGGTGGAAGGAGCAGCAGCAGCTCCATCAGCAGCAGCCTCAGTCTTCAGTCGCTAGTGAGTAGCTTTCTACACCCGCATAGTGAGTCTACTCATGAGCAGCAGGAAGACCTGGAGCAGGACCTTAAACAGCAGGTCATGTCATACCTTGACATGACCATGCCAACACACCTTCAGGATCCACTGGATTTGCTGGGAAGCCAAACTTGACTTGTGTCCGCAACTAGCAGAGTTTGCCCTGGAAAAGCTGTACTGGCCGGACAGTAGTTGATTTAGATGGCAACTGGGCTGCTCTATATAATGAAGCAAAATGGCAAATTTTCCTCACAATATAAGCTATTGCCCCTCAGATTTACACAGGGGCTGCTCCATATAATGGTGCAAAACCATGAATTTACCTCATAATATAAACCATTGCCCCTCAGATTTACACAGGGGCTACTCTATATAATGAAGCAAAATGGCAAATTTACCTCACAATATAAGCTATTGCCCCTCAGATTTACACAGGGGCTGCTCCATATAATGGTGCAAAACCATGAATTTACCTCATAATACAAACTATTGCCCCTCAGATTTACACAGGGGCTGCTCTATATAATGAAGCAAAATGGCAAATTTACCTCACTATATAAGCTAATGCCCCTCAGATTTACACAGGGGCTGCTCTATATTATGCTGCAAAATGGCAAATTTACCTCACAATATAAGCTATTGCCCCTCAGATTTACACAGGGGCTGCTCCATATAATGGTGCAAAACCATGAATTTACCTCATAATACAAACTATTGCCCCTCAGATTTACACAGGGGCTGCTCCATATAATGGTGCAAAACCATGAATTTACCTCACAATATAAGCTATTGCCCCTCAGATTTACACAGGGGCTGCTCCATATAATGGTGCAAAACCATGAATTTACCTCATAATACAAACTATTGCCCCTCAGATTTACACAGGGGCTGCTCTATATAATGAAGCAAAATGGCAAATTGACCTCACTATATAAGCTAATGCCCCTCAGATTTACACAGGGGCTGCTCTATATTATGCTGCAAAATGGCAAATTTACCTCACAATATAAGCTATTGCCCCTCAGATTTACACAGGGGCTGCTCCATATAATGGTGCAAAACCATGAATTTACCTCATAATATAAACTATTGCCCCTCAGATTTACAGAGGGGGTGCTCTATATAATGAAGCAAATTGGCAAATTTACCTCACTATATAAGCTATTACAGCTCTATATAAATAAAAATAAATAAATAAAAAAAAGGGCCTGTAGAAGCTTATTTAGTATAACAGATAGGGTGACATGTGCTGGTTTGGGATGCCCATATGGGCTAGTGTTTTGGCAGCAGTACAAAAACCAATGCAAAATGCAATAGCTTAATAAAGCTGATGCTGATCAACGCTTATTTAGTATAACAGATGGGGTGCAACATGCAGGTTTGGGATACCCTGCGGCCTGGTGTATTTAAAGCAGACCAAAACCAATTCAAAATGCAATAACTTAATAAAGCTGAGGCTGTAGATGCTTATTTAGTATAAACAGATAGGGTGCAACGTGCAGCTTTGGGGTGCCCTGCGGCCTGGTTAAATGAAAGCAGTCAAAAAGGAAGTGCAAACTGAAGTAGCTTAATGAAGCTGATGCTGATCAACGCTTATGTTGTATACCAGATAGGGTGCAAGGTGCAGCTTTGGGGTGCCCTGCGGCCTGGTTTATTAAAAGCAGTCAAAAACAAGTGCAAACTGAAGTAGCTTAATAAAGCAGCTGATGCTGATCAACGCTTATGTTGTATAACAGATAGGGTTAAAATAGCATGTGCCTTGGGATGCCCGTGTGGCCTGGTATATTTCAAGCTGAACAAAAAGTAACAATAATCCAAGTATGAGAAATGCTTGTGCTTAACAAATAGGGTTAAACAGCATGTGCCTTGGGATGCCCGTGTGGCCTGGTATATTTTAAGCTGAACAAAAAGTAACAATAATCCAAGTATGAGAAATAATTTTGACCTTCTTTACAGCGCCATACTTTGAAAAAAAATCCTTAATTTCATGCCGATCAATCCAAAGGTCAATGCCCCTAACAAAAATAATGTTCGGCATAAGTTTTCCTTCTGGAAGGACGTAACCTTTAGTTTACATGGTTGGGGTAGGTTATCTTACAAATTGGGATACCCCACTGTATATGAAACCGAATATAAATGCACACCCAAAAGTGGACAATCAGCCTCCAAGAGGCCTGCTTAGTTTAAATAAGAGAGCTGCTTAGCTTAAATAAGAGAGCTGCTTAGTGTAAATAAGAGGCCTGCTTAGTTTAAATAAGAGAGCTGCTTAGTGTAAATAAGAGAGGTAGGTTATGTGATGTTACAGAATGGGATGCCTCAAAGCAGACTTGAGATCAGTATATATGCACACAGCAACAGTGTGTAAGCAGGCTAAAACAGGCCAAATTACTTTAAATAACTGTGCAGCTTACAGTGAAACAGAGGCTAATGGTATGTTACAGAATGGGATGCCCCAAGCAGACTTGAGATCAGTATATATGCACACAGCAGCAGTGTGTAAGCAGGCTGCAACAGGCCAAATTACTTGAAATAACTGTGCAGCTTAGAGTAAAGACAGAGGCTAATGGTATGTTACAGAATGGGATGCCCCAAGCAGACTTGAGATCAGTAATATATGCGCACAGCAGCAGTGTGTAAGCAGGCTGCAACAGGCCAAATCACTTGAAATAACTGTGCAGCTTAGAGTAAAGACAGAGGCTAATGGGATGTTACAGAATGGGATGCCCCAAGCAGACTTGAGATCAGTAATATATGCGCACAGCAGCAGTGTATAAGCAGGCTGCAACAGGCCAAATCACTTAAAATAACTGTGCAGCTTAGAGTAAAGACAGAGGCTAATGGGATGTTATAGAATGGGATGCCCCAAGCAGACTTGAGATCAGTAATATATGCGCACAGCAGCAGTGTGTAAGCAGGCTGCAACAGGCCAAATCACTTGAAATAACTGTGCAGCTTAGAGTAAAGACAGAGGCTAATGGTATGGTACAGAATGGGATGCCCCAAGCAGACTTGAGATCAGTAATATATGCGCACAGCAGCAGTGTGTAAGCAGGCTGCAACAGGCCAAAACACTTGAAATAACTGTGCAGCTTAGAGTAAAGGCAGAGGCTAATGGTATGTTACAGAATGGGATGCCCCAAGCAGACTTGAGATCAGTAATATATGCGCACAGCAGCAGTGTGTAAGCAGGCTGCAACAGGCCAAATCACTTGAAATAACTGTGCAGCTTAGAGTAAATACAGAGGCTAATGGTATGTTACAGAATGGGATGCCCCAAGCAGACTTGAGATCAGTAATATATGCGCACAGCAGCAGTGTGTAAGCAGGCTGCAACAGGCCAAATCACTTGAAATAACTGTGCAGCTTAGAGTAAAGACAGAGGCTAATGGGATGTTACAGAATGGGATGCCCCAAGCAGACTTGAGATCAGTAATATATGCGCACAGCAGCAGTGTATAAGCAGGCTGCAACAGGCCAAATCACTTGAAATAACTGTGCAGCTTAGAGTAAAGACAGAGGCTAATGGGATGTTACAGAATGGGATGCCCCAAGCAGACTTGAGATCAGTAATATATGCGCACAGCAGCAGTGTGTAAGCAGGCTGCAACAGGCCAAATCACTTGAAATAACTGTGCAGCTTAGAGTAAAGACAGAGGCTAATGGTATGGTACAGAATGGGATGCCCCAAGCAGACTTGAGATCAGTAATATATGCGCACAGCAGCAGTGTGTAAGCAGGCTGCAACAGGCCAAAACACTTGAAATAACTGTGCAGCTTAGAGTAAAGGCAGAGGCTAATGGTATGTTACAGAATGGGATGCCCCAAGCAGACTTGAGATCAGTAATATATGCGCACAGCAGCAGTGTGTAAGCAGGCTGCAACAGGCCAAATCACTTGAAATAACTGTGCAGCTTAGAGTAAATACAGAGGCTAATGGTATGTTACAGAATGGGATGCCCCAAGCAGACTTGAGATCAGTATATATGCACACAGCAGCAGTGTGTAAGCAGCCTCATACATGCCAAATTACTTGAAATAAGTGTACAGCTTAGAGTAAAGACAGAGGCTAATGGTATGTTACAGAATGGGATGCCCCAAGCAGACTTGAGATCAGTAATATATGCACACAGCAACAGTGTGTAAGCAGGCTGAAACAGGCCAAATTACTTGAAATAACTGTGCAGCTTACAGTGAATACAGAGGCTAATGGTATGTTACAGAATGGGATGCCCCAACAGCAGTGCACCTGGGAGCAGTAGTACTATGCACAGCAAAAGTGTCTTTATCAGGCCAAATTACTTTTAGAATAAGTGCAAAGGGTTATAAAAAATAGAGGCTGGTGTAGTCACAGAATGGGATGCCACAACTGCAGTGCACCTGGGAGCAGTAGTACTATGCACAGCAAAAGTGTCTTTATCAGGCCAAATTACTTTTAGAATAAGTGCAAAGGGTTATAGTAAATAGAGGCTGGTGTAGTCACAGAATGGGATGCCACAACCGCAGTGCACCTGGGAGCAGTAGTACTATGCACAGCAAAAGTGTCTTTATCAGGCCAAATTACTTTTAGAATAAGTGCAAAGGGTTATAGCAAATAGAGGCTGGTGTAGTCACAGAATGGGATGCCACAACCGCAGTGCACCTGGGAGCAGTAGTACTATGCACAGCAAAAGTGTCTTTATCCGGCCAAAATTACTTTTAGAATAAGTGCAAAGGGTTATAGTAAATAGAGGCTGGTGTAGTCACAGAATGGGATGCCCCAACCGCAGTGCACCTGGGAGCAGTAGTACTATGCACAGCAAAAGTGTCTTTATCAGGCCAAATTACTTTTAGAATAAGTGCAAAGGGTTATAGTAAATAGAGGCTGGTGTAGTCACAGAATGGGATGCCCCAACCGGAGTGCACCTGGGAGCAGTAGTACTATGCACAGCAAAAGTGTCTTTATCAGGCCAAATTACTTTTAGAATAAGTGCAAAGGGTTATACTAAATAGAGGCTGGTGTAGTCACAGAATGGGATGCTACAACCGCAGTGCACCTGGGAGCAGTAGTACTATGCACAGCAAAAGTGTCTTTATCCGGCCAAAATTACTTTTAGAATAAGTGCAAAGGGTTATAGTAAATAGAGGCTGGTGTAGTCACAGAATGGGATGCCCCAACCGCAGTGCACCTGGGAGCAGTAGTACTATGCACAGCAAAAGTGTCTTTATCAGGCCAAATTACTTTTAGAATAAGTGCAAAGGGTTATAGTAAATAGAGGCTGGTGTAGTCACAGAATGGGATGCCCCAACCGGAGTGCACCTGGGAGCAGTAGTACTATGCACAGCAAAAGTGTCTTTATCAGGCCAAATTACTTTTAGAATAAGTGCAAAGGGTTATAGTAAATAGAGGCTGGTGTAGTCACAGAATGGGATGCCCCAACCGGAGTGCACCTGGGAGCAGTAGTACTATGCACAGCAAAAGTGTCTTTATCAGGCCAAATTACTTTTAGAATAAGTGCAAAGGGTTATAGTAAATAGAGGCTGGTGTAGTCACAGAATGGGATGCCCCAACCGCAGTGCACCTGGGAGCAGTAGTACTATGCACAGCAAAAGTGTCTTTATCAGGCCAAATTACTTTTAGAATAAGTGCAAAGGGTTATAGCAAATAGAGGCTGGTGTAGTCACAGAATGGGATGCCCCAACCGCAGTGCACCTGGGAGCAGTAGTACTATGCACAGCAAAAGTGTCTTTATCAGGCCAAATTACTTTTAGAATAAGTGCAAAGGGTTATAGTAAATAAAGGCTGGTGTAGTCACAGAATGGGATGCCCCAACCGCAGTGCACCTGGGAGCAGTAGTACTATGCACAGCAAAAGTGTCTTTATCAGGCCAAATTACTTTTAGAATAAGTGCAAAGGGTTATAGTAAATAGAGGCTGGTGTAGTCACAGAATGGGATGCCCCAACCGGAGTGCACCTGGGAGCAGTGGTACTATGCACAGCAAAAGTATCTTTATCAGGCCAAATTACTTTTAGAATAAGTGCAAAGGGTTATAGTAAATAGAGGCTGGTGTAGTCACAGAATGGGATGCCCCAACCGCAGTGCACCTGGGAGCAGTAGTACTATGCACAGCAAAAGTGTCTTTATCAGGCCAAATTACTTTTAGAATAAGTGCAAAGGGTTATAGTAAATAGAGGCTGGTGTAGTCACAGAATGGGATGCCCCAACCGCAGTGCACCTGGGAGCAGTAGTACTATGCACAGCAAAAGTGTCTTTATCAGGCCAAATTACTTTTAGAATAAGTGCAAAGGGTTATAGTAAATAGAGGCTGGTGTAGTCACAGAATGGGATGCCACAACCGCAGTGCACCTGGGAGCAGTAGTACTATGCACAGCAAAAGTGTCTTTATCAGGCCAAATTACTTTTAGAATAAGTGCAAAGGGCTATAGTAAATAGAGGCTGGTGTAGTCACAGAATGGGATGCTACAACCGCAGTGCACCTGGGAGCAGTAGTACTATGCACAGCAAAAGTGTCTTTATCAGGCCAAATTACTTTTAGAATAAGTGCAAAGGGTTATAGTAAATAGAGGCTGGTGTAGTCACAGAATGGGATGCCACAACCGCAGTGCACCTGGGAGCAGTAGTACTATGCACAGCAAAAGTGTCTTTATCAGGCCAAATTACTTTTAGAATAAGTGCAAAGGGTTATAGTAAATAGAGGCTGGTGTAGTCACAGAATGGGATGCCCCAACCGGAGTGCACCTGGGAGCAGTAGTACTATGCAATGCAACAGTGGTTACCCAGGGTGAAACAGCTAACAAAGCCAGTGACCCAGGCAGTAACACTCAGGCTGGATGAAAAAAAAAAAAATCTCCCTGTGACTGCCTCCGATTTTTCCTAACTTTCCCTGCTTCTCGCTGACTTCCTGCCTGTCTCCTGCCTGTCTCCTGCCTGTCCCTGTCTGTCCCTGTCTCTCTAACTGTCTCTCCCTGACTACAGCAGCGTCCTGTCTCTCACGAATGCAATAGAGAAATGAGGAAAAGCAAGATGTCCGCCGCCTTAAATAGCGCTGTGACGTCACCGGGATTGCTGGCTGCTGATAGGCTGCATGTGACTGCCCCAGCATGCACTGGTGCGGGGTAGATGTCTGGACATGTCCCGTCCTCCATTTTAGAATGGCTGTAATGTAAATGAATGTATGTTAAAGGAAAACTTCGAGCGATCGAAGCACGGGGAAATTCAGATTCGTTCCGAATCGAATTTTTCATGAAATTTGGATTGAATCCGGGTTCGTCCGGATCGATTCGCTCATCCTTAGACACTGCCACTGGAGATACAGGCAAGTAAAGATAAATTGAGAATATTAAAGTGGACCAAAACCCAGGACTTTGACTCTCCTGGGTTTTGGTCCTTTCCCCTGGTTAGAAGCATCAGCCGACTCCCAGCTCTGGTGCATTACCAGCACCTATGTTCTTCATCAGGGCCCCAATGCTCTTCCAGAAACAGGCACTGCGCTTATCCCCACCCCCTTGGTTATTGGGAGTGTGGGTAATAGGGCGGAGGTACCAGCAAACCACCCAGATGTTTGTCAGGCAGGTGGCTTTCTGCTTTTCTACCTCTTAACTAGTATAAGACTTCATTGGACACCTCACTAGTTTACAAATAGTAATAAATAAGACTGCACCAAATAAATATTTAAAATGAACCCGCTGTGTGAAACCCCCCCAGATCGCCGAAGCCAATTCACCTCTTCCCGGTCCTACGGTGAATGCGCGACCGCTTGTCCATTTAGTGTAGTCTTACTTATTACTATTTGTGAGCTAGTAAGGTGTCCAATGGACCCTTATACTAGTAAAGAGATAGGAGAGCAGCAAGCCAACTGCCTGACATACCTCTGGGGGGGGGGGGGTATGCTGGTAACTCCACCCTATTATGTACACCCCAAAAAACCAAGGGGGTGGGGATATCCACAATGCCTGTTTCTGGAACAGCACTGGGACCCAGAGCTGGGGGTCGGCTGCTGGGCTGGGCCCCCTGGCTTTGAGTTTACCAGCCCCTATTCTTGTTGTGCCAGGCTGTTTAGTGCCTTGGAAGGGGGATCTCAAGTGTTTTTTTTTAATATTTTTTATATTTTGAAAAACTATTTTTACACAAAATAAAAAAAACACCTACTTAAAGCAGTCAGAAAAGTTCAAGTCCCCACTGATTTCTTTAGGTTTCAGGGTTAAAGCGGTCCTTCACTCTGTATAAGAGTCTATCTCATATGTTTCCCGCATCCTGTACATACAGATTGCTCACATTAAAAATCATCCTACCTGCATCTATTGCATGTTATGAGCCTTTAAACATCCAAGATGACGGCTCATGGAACATTAGGCAGCCTGCAAACAGGAAGTGCCTTCTGACTGTGTCGCTCTGCATTTTGGGATTGCTGACCTTTTCCTGACCCTGGCTCTGCTGTGACTGAGCAAAGTACAGCTATAACCCGCCCCCTGTACTTTATCCCACTCTCCTCTCCTCAGTAAGTGTGATGCTTCTGAGTCAAGATGGCGGCACCCGTATCCTAAAGTCCTGAACAGAGTTGCAGCCCAGTGGGGGAAAGAATAATAAGTAAGTGACTAAAAACTTAAAATATATTAATTTTAGATGCTGGGGAATTGTTTTTTTAAGGGTTTGGGCTTTACAATAAATCATGGTGAAGGTCCGGTTTAAGTTCAGCTCATCCTTACCTATGGTAGTTATTTACTAATTCGCAAAAAACCTTCCTTCCGCCGCGCTTCTAGCACAGTCACTGATGGTGGCTCTTCCCCGCCTGTTCCCGGTCCTTGCCCTGCCTCCATGACACGTGTAGTCATTCACATGTCAGGAAGTGGCAGAGTTTGAACAACGGGAGCAGCACCACCACCACACAATAAAAAGGTCATCACCAGCGCCACCCGCTAAATTGCGCAAAACCTTCCTCCTATGGCAGGCTTTCTCCTGGAATCTAGAAGGGTTTTAAAGTGGACCAAAACCCAGGATTTTGACTATCCTGGGTTTTGGTCCTTTCCCCACGGGCACCCCGATCCGTGGTGCCCCACTGTGTGAAACCCTCCCAGATAGCCGCAGCCAACTCACCTCTTCCTGATCGCACTGCGCGTCTAAGAGCAGCGGCTCTGGCGGCCGCATCCTTTGCTTCTCTCTAGCAGTGCGCATGCCCCCGCCAGGATTTTGTGAAAGGCCGGCGCGGGCATGCTCCCTGTTAGACGGAGGCGGAGGATGCGGCTGTCAGAGCCGCTGCTCTTAGACGCGCCGTGCGACCAGGAAGATGTGAGTCCGTTCGGGCGTCCTGGGGGGTTTTACACAGCGAGGCACCCCTGATCAGGGTGCTCCCGGGGAAAGAACCAAAACCCAGGATAGTCAAAACTTTTGACTATCCTGGGTTTTGGTCCACTTTAAGTTAGCTTCAAAGCACATATAAAGTAACTAGGGATGAGCGAACCGGTTCGGATGAACCGGAATTCGCTCCGAATTTCAGGGAAAATTCGATTCGGCACGAACCCAAATTTTTTTTGGTTCGTGCCACCCGCTGACAGCGTAGCCGGCCGGCCCGCTCCCACCATGCCGGCATTTTTTTTTTTTCAGATGAGCGATTCGTGAAAGTTCGATTCGGGCGAGCCCGAATTTCTTGGGGAAATACGGCGAATCGCCCGAATCGAACTTTCAAGAAGTTCGCTCATCTCTAAAAGTAACCATAAGTATAGGTTGAACTTTACCTCTCATCCCCAGGGGCGTAGGTAGGGGGGAGAAGAGGGGGCACTTGCCCCGGGTGCGGCAGATCAGGGTAGCGCCAAAGGGGGGCCTGAGAATGGGTAGGGGGCACCATTTCAAATCTTTGCTCCTGGGTGCCAGAAAGCCTAGCGCTTCCTCTGCTCATTCCAATTGTGCACCCCACTTGAAGCTGAAAACAAAAAAAAATAATAAAACACATGCTTTTAGATTGCCTTGCTCCATCTTGTTTTGTTCTATATGTGGCCTGTGAGGGAGAACAAAAAACCATGGAAGCCGTATCTTTGTAATAATCAGACAAAGCTCATTAAGTGAAACAAAGTATCAAGCAATAGAAAAAAGGAAGAAACAGCTGAACAATGCGTCCTCTCCGGGCAAGTTGTGTGTCTGGCATGGTGCTGATAATTGTGTTCAGCAGTGTAATGGCTCTTGTTGTGTTTTGTGTACAATGTGTAACAATGGCTGCCTCTCTCAGATTTATCCCAGGAAGCTCTCTCCTGACACTTTGTGATGCTGAAGAAATTGGTAATTATACACCGACTGCTGGATTTCCCTTGCTGGGAAGACTCTCAGGGTCTGAAGTTAAGAGGGGCTTAGAAGAAAAAGTCATACTATCCTATTCGTCACGTGAAGGCTGATTCATTACTAATGCCAGGTATCAGCAAATGAGCACCTGTATAGCGGCGCTTAGAGCGACCGCTAGTAGACGCTGTAAGTGGGTATCGGGCGCTGTAACAGAGCGCCTCAGTCGCTGTAGTAACCTGGCCCGCATTGAAGAATGTGATGTATGTTGGGCCCTCCTACACCAGTACAGCGCTGCAGGGAGTGAAAGGTAGCACCTGCTCAGTGCGACCGTCTCTCAGCAACTCACACCATCCTCAAAAAGGACACACACAGCATTGGCGCTCTAAATCTGGTCGCTATAGCATAGAGCGCCAGACGCTGTGTGATTAAAGTCTGTTTTTGAACACATATTCACCAGTAACAAAGCGAAAACACATGGAATTGTTTTAACAATGTGACATTAACACTTTAGTGCCAGACCTGTAATGATAATTCTGCATAAACATAAACATAAAAAGTCCGAAAAGTTTCTAAAAGTGTTTGTTTGCAGCCAGGAGAGGTCACACAATGATTTGAGCAAAAAAAAAAATTAAAAATGTCAAACACGCTGTTTAAACACAAGCAAATGAACGACCATTGAAATGTATGGGAGAGTGACACTGAGAGAAAGGTAATACCTGGCGCTCTGGAAGCTAGAGCGCCGGCGCTATACGCAGAGCTGCCTGTTATAATACATGTGACGCTACATGGCGCTGTTAAGTCACTCACCAGATTCGCTTTCATAAATGGGGTTTTGCCTATTGCGCCCAACGTTCACCAGATGCTGCCTGCCGCTACGAGGCACTACCTGACGCTATCCCTTATTAAATAACCCCCTTAGTCGAGGTTGATCAGTTTTCTGCGTTTCATGGCAGCACTGTTTGCAGTGGATCCAATGTGTACAGATGTTGCAATTCATACAGCAGGGTAATAAAAAACCAAAAGGGTACTTAGTTTTTTACCAGTGCCGCTGGTCATTGCAGGTTCGGCGCTCCAGAACTCTCCCAATCACTTTATTGGGTCCCTGATGCCTGGGGCCAGAAACCCTATTCTCTGGCATGGAAGTGCCCCTGACATCAATGGAGAGGGGGTGTGTAAGGCTTCACCCACTACCTCCATTGCAATGAATGGAGAAGGCGGACCCCACGAGCCCCACCCCGACGATTGATGGTGAGTAGCGATTCCATCAATCCTGTCCCCAGGGTCTGGCCCTGGAAGGAAGAGGGGGCTCTGGTGAAGTGATTAGGTGAGTTGTGGAGCACAGGACCTGCAGTGATCAGTGGCGCAGGATAAAATGTAAGTACCCTTTTGTTTTTTTTCCCTTGCTGAATCACTTTAAACTGGACCTTCACCCTGAATAAGAGTTTGAATAAGAGTCTATCTTATATGTTTCCCCCAGCCTGTAGATACAGATTCTCCACATTAAAAATCATCCTACCTGCATCTACTGCATTTTCTTAGCCGTTAAACATCCAAGATGGTAGCACATGGAGTCTCAGGCTGCCTGCAGACAGGAAGTGTCTTCTGACTGTGTCACTCTGCATTCTGGGATTGCCGTCATTTTCCTGACCCCAGTTCTGCTCTTTCTGAGCAAAGGACAGCTATAACCTGCCTCCTGCACTCCCCCCCCCCCCTCCTTCTCTCCTCAGTATGTGATGCTTCTAAGGCAAGATGGCGGCACCCGCATCCTAGAGTCCTGAACAGAGTTGCAGCCCAGTGAGGGAAAGAATAAAAAGTAAGTGACTAAAAACGTTAAATATATTAATTTTAGATTTTGGGGGATAGTTTTTTAAGTGTTTGGGCTTTTCATGAAATGATGCTGAAGGTCCGGATTAACTTGTCACCCTTACAATTGCACTACATTCCAATGTATTATATTTCCCTCTGATTTTCCTAAATGCTGGATGCAAATGGCAGTCAGGAATTTTTTTACAAAAAGTCACCAACCATTAAAGTATAAATCACATTTTATTGAACAAACCTCCTAAGGATAACAGGATTTTTTTCACATATTAAAGTGGGCCTGAGACTCCAGGGCAGGCTTTCTTCCTCCCCCCTATCCCAAACTGGGAAGTGTGAAACCCCCCAGCGTGCCCAGTAAACTCACCTTTTCCCGGGCCCACGGTGTGCATGGCCGGCGCCGGCATCACTCGCCTCCCTTCTTGGCTGAGCATGGCCCCGCGTAAATGAATAGCTGTGCATGGCGACACAAAGGCGAAGGGAGAAAGCAATGACGCACACCTCGTAAGTGTGGCTAGTTGCACCTTTTGCTCGAGGAGAGGTGATTTGGCTCAACATTCTGGGGGGTTTCACATAGTGAGGCACCAAAAACAGGGGACCAAACCCCAGGAAAGTGAAAATCCTGGGTTTTGGGGGCAGTTGTGGCCTAGAGGTAGGGAAACAGGCTTGTGACCAGAAGGTGACAGGTTCAATTCCCAACCATGGGACATGACTGAAGTGCCCTTGAGCAAGTCACCTAACCCCCAATTGTCCCATCCTGGGGTGCTGAGATTAGGGCAGTCCACCGCTCCGGGCACGTGTGCACTTCACTGCCCCTTAGTTTGTAATTCACTTGTGTATAGTCAATCATATGGCGTATATTCACTGGTGTGTACACGGAGTTGTGTTGTTCACAGTGCATGGATGGGTAAATGCAGAGAAAGAATTCCATGTGTGTGTTGGCACACAATGGCCAATATTGCACTATTATTATTTTTTTTAATTACTCGAAATGCACTGTTCCACATTATTCTGCACATCAGAGTTTCAATACATTATATCGGTTGTAAAGAACAGAACACAGCAATTTGTTGTATTTCAAACTATTTCAATCAAAAACAGATCAAGATACATTGTAACATAGGGCCTGTTCTTTGATATCAAGTCTAGGAACTGTAATTCCAACTATCAGAGATCACAGAAACACAGGTGTGTGGTGACCGAGAGTAAGGTAGATTGGACACAAGCATGGGGTGATGGTGAAGCGATACCTTAGCAGACACACACTCAATGACCAGACAGCAGTGAAAGCAGCTAATGAAATATGTAATCCTCTTCACTGTTAAATGCACAGTTCACAGTATAAGGGCCAGATAATCTTGCATTGCTCTCGGGCAGAGGACACAGGCACACTTTTCAGTATATAGGCTAGACAGTCTTGTATCCTTCACAGGCAGAGAATACAGGTACACTTGCTTCATCAGAACATTTCAGCATAATCATCATTCCAACTAACTCAAGAGCCACCTCAGACAGCAAAAGATTCAGGAATGTTCAAGTGACCCAGTAGCACAGGGTAACCCAGTAGTCTTATGAATTCCAGGCTCTTCAATACCCATTCACTCAGCATGGGGAGTTAGCCTGTCCCATGTGACTATCCTAGGAACACAATCTAGGCACTTTGGGTCTGATGGATTACGACCCCAGTCGAGTAAGGCCACCGCAGTACTGGGCAAGGGCTACAGACCTACCTCTGCTCCACCAGGGATGTCAGACAGTGCACTCTTGTATTATTCTAAGTATACAGCACGTCCTGTTCCAGAATATTCCTTACACATGGGTAATACATCCACAAGATGGCGCTGGACTGCAGAAAACAGCTTGTGGCTCCTCCTGGCCCTATATAAGTCAGGGACCTCCCACAAATTCCCCAGTTCTTTTCTGCAGTCGGCGCTGAGAAGATAGAAGACAGCTCTCCCGTGGCGCAGGTGAGCAGGGCTTATTGCCTGCGGCCCTGCAGGACTATTCCCACCCGTTCCGTCCCAGTTACTGCATCCCAGCCTTGGCTGATAAGGTTCGGGTGAAGGTAGGCTATTGAAGCACTATGGTGCTGAGGAGCTAGGCTCCTACCGCAGTCCCTGCTCTAACAGGGTAGGTGGTGGTTTAGGCTAATGGTGAGCCTTTTGGGATGCCCCCACTGTCTCATGGGTTTTGCCAGGTTTATCCTGTGCAGTTAAACCCTATTCTAATTTTCCCCCTCCACCCTCACTCCTCATCTTAGTCCCTGGGCGCCGTTTCTCCCTGGGAATTTTGCCATTATCCTCCCTCACTCTCCCCTTGGGAGATCTCTGGGGGGGGGGGGGGGGGGGGGGGTTTGTCTAGTGGTTTAAGACTGTATACATATGTTGTGCTTTGTCACTTTTATTAAAATGCGCCGCCGCGCATTTGTACTGCGCTCCGCGGCTGGCAGCCCCATTCACCTCAGAGATGCCAGGCCGATACGATCGCGTGGGGGTGATTTTTTTCAGTTTTTTTCTTATGCCTTATTGTTTGATTATGTCTTTCAGGCGGGTGGTTTCTCCCAACCTTCTCCCCTCATTATCTCCCACTTCCCTAGCGGTTTATTGGGGGCATCCCAGGTAGCTCTTTGGCGTTAACCCTTACTGGCCTACTGTGCCATTCAAATCACCATATGGAGGCTTCTGGGGATAATGGGCCTGGGGTTCCTTAGGGGCAAGCCCAGCTATGTGTTGCGTGTGGGGTATCCCCAATCGGTGATGATGTCAGAGTATGTGTATCCTGCACCCAGCAGGTACTTGCACTGCAGTCTGGGTTACCTGTTGCTGGGCCTGCGCCCCCTTGGGCTTCGCCTCCCCCCCCACGCCTACATCTGACCCCCTGCGAGGAGCATACCAGCGGGGAGTCTCAGCCTGATTTGGCTGCAAGGGTGGCCAGCATTGAGAAACATATTGCTGGGCCTGCCTCGCGTAAGGCTTCTGCAAAGAAGCAGCATTTATCTCCCGCCGTTTCCCTCTTTCCTGTGGAAGCTGAGGAAATTTTTGACACAACTGGTTATTCCCCCCCTGGAGGAGGGGGAATTGTTCTCTGATTCAGAATCATCTGAGGAGCAGCCTAGGGTTTATGGTGGTACAGGGTCTCCCTTTGGGGAAGATCCATGGTCCTCAGATGACACTGACAGGCTTTTGGCTCATATTTTTGAAGTACTCTGTATCTCCCCTCCGTGCCGCAGCAGCAGGGTGAGCTTTTTCATACGGAAAACCACGTGGAATTCCCAGAGCAGTCGCACGTTAATAATCTGGTGCTCAAAGAATGGGAGTGGCCTAGCAAGCTGCCAGGGGTGCCCAAGAGTTGGGACAAGAGGTATCCCTTTCCTGCTGATGTGATTAAGCGCTGGTCATGTCCTCCCGAGGTGGACGCGCCCGTTCTGGGGCATTCCAATGCATATGTCATGCATTCTCCTGACACTACTACCCTGAGGGATGGTGAGGACCGGTGCATGGACCAACTGGCTTGCCATGCTTTTGCCTGTGTGGCCTTTGCCATTGCAGCTATTGCTATTAAGGGTTTGCTTAAGAGTCTCTTAGAGGGGGCCTCTGATGACGCGGGAGGAGAAGAGTATAGATCTCTCCTGCTTTGCTATGAATTTGTTGCATATGTTCTGTCTGCCATGGATGATGCCATTAGAATGTGTGGTAGGACTTCTGCCCTGTTGATGGCTATACGCCGCTCTGTCTGGCTACGTCAGTGGGTAGCTGATAATGCTGCTAAGAAGGCTCTCACTGGTTTCCCTTTCAAGGGCCTGCGCCTCTTTGGTGAACGCTTGGATTTGTTTGCCAGGGGTGGTAGGTTACCTCAACATAGGAGGCCGTCCCGGTCCTTTCGGGGGATGGGTGCCTTTCTCCCATCCTTCTGTGGTTCCAGAACTGGCAGAGGAGTTTCCTTTACTGGGGCCCGTGGAGATCACTGGGGAAGGAGCAGAGGACGTGGCCGTCCTGGCCTCTCTTGGGGTCCCAAAACAAAATTCTCACCCAAGCCCCCTCAGGCATGAAGGGGCGCCCTCACCCATCTGGGTGGGGGGAAGGCTTTGGCTCTTTGCAAACGTCTGAAGGCTTCACGTCTCAGACCGGTGGATTCAGGAGGTAGTGTCCTCCGGTTACAAAATAGAGTTTGCAGCCTGGCCGCCCCCAAGATTCATCAAATCCCGGATGGCTCAAAACCTCTTGTTAGCTCAGGGTCTGTGCCTTGCTGTCCAAAACCTCCTGGAGTTGAGGGTCATCTGCCAGGTGCCTTTGCGGGAAAGGGGCAGAGGCTACTATTCCAATCTTTTCACTGTTCCCAAAAAAGACGGGTCCATCAGACCTATCCTGGATTTTCAAGTGCCTCAACAAATTTGTCAGATTTAAACATTTTCGCATGGAGACTGCGCTCAGCTGTCAATTCACTACGCCAAGAGGACTTTATGACCTCTGTAGATATCAAGGACGCTTACCTTCATGTACCATTCTTTCCAGGTCATCAGAGATTCCTCAGGTTCGCTCTGGAGGATCAGCACTATCAATTTGTGGCCTTGCCTTTCTGTATCACCTCGGCTCCCAGTGTATTCACCAAGGTGCTGGCGGGCGTACTGGCTCTGCTGAGATCTCAGGGCATTCGCATCCTTCCTTACTTGGACAACATTCTCATCATGTCTCAGTCCCTCCAACAGGCCGAGCTGGATACTCAGCTGGTGGTGTCCACACTGGAGTCATTCGGCTGGGTGATCAACCACCCCAAGTCTTTCCTCTCACCGTCAATGGTGAGGTCCTTTCTGGGCATGACTCTGGATACATCTCAGGTCAAGATTTTTCTCCCTCAGCAGAAGGCGGAGAGTCTTCAGGCCCAAGCCAGGCTCCTTATGTCTTGCCCTCACCCCTCCATCCGGCAGGGGATGCAGCTGGTGGGCCTGATGGTGTCTTGCTTTGAGGCGGTTCCATATGCTCAGTTTCACATGAGACCTCTTTAACTTCACCTCTTGTCAGTTTGGGTTCGGGACCCTCGGTCCCTGGATCAGGTGTTGGTTCTGTCCCCTCTGGCCAGACGGTCTCTATCGTGGTGGCTGGACTCAAGAAACCTGTTGGTGGGCAGATCCTTTCTGACCCCGTGCTGGGAGACCACAGATGTCAGTCTGACAGGTTGGGGGGTTCCCTGAAATTCCTGATATTACAGGGTCAGTGGGGCACTCAGGAGGCCCATGCTCCTATTAGCATTCTGGAATTGAGGGCGATAAGGTTGATTCTCGCCCAATTGACTCCACACCTTCGGGTCGGGCGGTTCAGGTCCGCTCGGACAACCAGACGGCGATTGCCTACATCAATCATCAGGGAGGGACCCGGAGCAAGAGGGCCCTCAGGGAAGTGTCCCTGATACTGTCTTGGGTGGAGGAGAATGTTCCCTGCATCTCAGCTGTGTACATCCCGGGGGGGTGGAGAATCTGGAGGCAGACTCCCTCAGCAGGGGGACTTCGCGTCTGGGAGAATGGTCCCTCAGCAGCAGGGTGTTTCGCTCCCTGTGCCACCGCTGGGGTCAGCCAGATGTGGATCTGTTTGCGTCCCGTCACAATTACAAGCTTCCAGTCTTTGTCTCTCTGTCCCAGGACCCTCTGGCCTTGGCCATGGATGCACTAGCAATGTCTTGGAAGAGCTTTCAGCTCCTCTATGTGTTCCCTCCTTTTCCTCTGCTGGGCAAGGTGCTGCGCAAGATTGCTCAGGAAGGGGTGCCAACCATTCTGGTGGCCCCCTGTTGGCCAAGAAGGGTGTGGTTCGCAGACGACGTGCTGTTGGCAGTAGATCAGTAAGCCCTGCCCAAGGATCCAGACCTGCTCACGCAGGGGCAGCTACGCCATCCCAATTTACAAACGCTGGCTTTAACGGCCTGGCTGCTGAAACCTCCATCTTGATGGAAAAGGGGCTGCCTGCCTCTGTTGTTACTACCATGATTCGGAGAAGAAGTCGAGAAGAAGTCCTTGTCATCCATCTACTATTGGGTCTGGCATGCTTACATTGACTGGTGTGAGTCTAAGTCGCTTCCCTGTCGGGTGTTTTCTATCCCTAGGATTCTGGAATTCCTGCAACATGGTAAGGATTTGGGTCCTCAACTTAGTACCCTCAAAGGTCATGTTTCTGCTTTGGCCATTTTCTTCCAAAGATCCTTTGCTCACCATCGTCTGGTTAAGACTTTCTTCTAGGGGGTTACTCAACTGCGTCCTTCACGTAAGCCTATGTTACCGGTCTGGGATTTGAACTTGGTTTTATCTGCCTTGCAGGGGTCTCCCTTTGAGCCCTTGAGTGAGGCCCCTTTGTCCTTATTGACTCTTAAAGTAGTCTTTTTGGTGGCTATCACTTCTGTTAGGCGTGTTTCTGAGTTGGCGGCGCTTTCCATCAAACCCCCTTACTTTGAGGGACACCAGGACAAGGTGGTGTTTCGCTTTAAGCCAGATTTTCTGCCTAAGGTTGTTGTAAGGAATTTACCTCTGCCAGGGGGCCGGCGGCGAGCGTCCGCGGGGCGATGCAGCACTCCTGCTGCTGGGAGCGCGGCGCGTCACTCTGGCAGCCTCCCTTGCCCCTCTCTAGCTGTGCAGGCGCGCGTCCCGCAGTCTGTAAATTTTGCCACTAGAAGGCGCTGTGCTGTGAGTGGCAGGCAGCGCAGAGTGCTCCACACCTGATGGGAATCAGGGGCTGATCAGCCCTGCAGCCAGGACTGACCAGCCCCTGGATAGTGTGTCCAATCACTCACAGTGTTGTAAGTTACACCAATCAGCACTTACACTCCCCCCCAGGGTGGCCATTGGTCGATTCCCAAATAAATATGGAGTCAGCCCAGCACTCAGTGCCCGTGATAGTCTCTTGTGATTAGAGTGTGATTCTGTTAGCTGTTATCTGATCCTGACCCGGCATGATCGACCATCCCTGTCTGCTGCCTGTACCGACCTCTGCTTTGTCTGACTGCGAACCTGCCTGCCCCTCTGGATACCCTGCGATCTCTGACCTCCTGGCTTGACCCATTGGCTACCCCTGACTACGCACCTGTCTCATCCCTGTACTCTGACGCACCCTCCGGATTGACTATCTGTGAACGACCTCGGCTTCGGGATACCCTCGTGGCTCATCGGCCTTCACCGTAAGCAGCCATCCTTTGCGCCTATTAAGACCTGGGGGCAACCGTGTCCGGTGAGGCGTGCCTAGCGTCCCGGCAAGCGGGGGCTTGACTATAGGCAGAAGCGGCGGTGGAGATTGGGGGTTGCCTGCTTACAGAAGGCTGGTGTCCCGCTGGGCATCACAGTTGTGTCTGCTTTTCATCTCAATCAAGACATTGTTTTGCCTTCTCTATGCCCTAATCCTGGTAATCCTAAGGAGCAGGTTTTACACTCTCTGGATGTGGCTACTGAATGGTTCAGGAAGACTGATGCTCTTTTTGTGCTCTCGTCTGGACCTAAGAAGGGTCTGGCTCCAGCTAAGTCCACTATCAGCAAGTGGATCCATCAGGCTGTGGTACAGGCCTATTCTGCTAAGGGGAAGGAGCCTCCCTTCCGCCTTACTGCTCATTCTACTCGTGCTATTGGTGCCTCTTGGGCTTTTCAGCACCAGGCTTCTGTTGAACAAGTTTGCAAGGCCGCTACATGGTCTTCTGTTCATACCTTTTCTAAGTTTTACTAGGTTGATGTTAGGGCCTCAGCTGATGCTGCTTTTGGTCGCAAAGTTCTGCAGGCGGCAGTGGTTTAAACTGCCCACTGTTACTTTTTGGGGATCCCACCCTACCTTACGGACATTGCTATTGGATGTCCCATGTGTAAGGAATTTTCTGGAACAGGGCGTGCTGTATACTTAGAATAATACAATTCTGTGATTACTCACCTGTAGAATTGGTATTATACGTATACAGCACGTCCTGTTCCATCCCACCCTTGTTATCATTATTCCTAGTTAATTCTGTATGGTGATTGTTCATATGTTCATTTTTGAATTCTGGTTATTATTGCTCTCCCAGCTTCTTGTTACTGCTTGTCAATACTGGGGAATTTGTGGGAGGTCCCTGACTTATATAGAGCCGGGAGGAGCCACAAGCTGTTTTCTGCAGTCCAGCGCCATCTTGTGGATGTATTACCCATGTGTAAGGAATATTCTGGAACAGGACGTGCTGTATACGTATAATACCAATTCTACAGGTGAGTAATCACAGAATTTTATTTTTCCACCGGCAATCGACCTCTGCAGGGTTTCAATCTCTCCCCTCTTTGCTTCCCCAGGACAGCTTCTCTTAGATCCCGCCTTCTCTCTCGCTTTAACTTCTCGTTGGATCTCAAAAGTGGTTGGAAGTCTCATCAGCCATCTTACACAGTGTTTGGACTATGGCCAGACTAAAGTATGTTTCTCGAGTTCTACCTCTTTGCTCTCTACAGTGTTGCTGCCTTCAGTTTCCCTACAGCAACCTCCCAACCAATCACAACAGTTTTCCTTTGTTCCCCAAATGTATCTCCTGTCCCTTGACTCTAAAGGGGAATCCTAACCCAGGATTCTATGCCGGTATTTATTTCTATTACTCCATTTGTGGTCTTACACTACCATCTAGTGTCCAAATTTGGAATGGCAACTGCATTTTCAATTTCAATTTCAATGGACAACTCACAATATATTCCTTTACCCAATATATTCCAAAATCCACCTCTGGTATACTTTTCTGCACACTATCCTCAGTAATAATCCCAGCAATGTGTATTGACTTGATGTAGTATGGTTTTCATACTGTGCTACACAACCTTTGCATTTGCGATCCTGCTTGATTTTCTTTGCTGGATGTCAGAATAACCTCCCAGTGTTGATGTTTTGATGTGAATGGCCTCCCACCCGAATATATCTTTTGCTTTGGGGTTCTCATCATGGTTAAGGTTAGGGGAGGATGGTGGTTACGCCTCTCCTTTTAAGCCCATAGCAGCCAATGGCCCAGTGGTATTGCAGCATGAGATCGTGCATTGTCCTTCATGAAGATGATTTTGCTACGCAAGACGTGGCTCTTCTTTTTGTGCCATAGAAGAGAGAGGTCAGTCAGAAACTCTATTTACTTTGCCGTGGTCATTTTCACACCTTCAGGGATCCTAAAGAGGCCTACCAGCTCTCTGCCCATAATTTTGGGCCAAAACATGACTCTTCTTTGCTGACATCTCAGACTTGTTGGGACAAGGAGGCCATCCACCAACCATCCACCACTCCATCCATCTGGACTATCCAGGATCGCACGACACTTATCAGTAAACAAGACTGTTTGAAAATGAATCTTCATTTATGTTTGGGCCTAATGCAACCATTTCTGCTTGCGGGCACTGGTTAGTGGAGACTTGTAGTAGGTTTATGCACAACTTCAAGCCACTGGAGAATTCTGCACCTTTAGCTACACGGAACTCCAGAGGCACAGCAGCTTCAAATACTTGGGTGCTGCTTTGTAATGGGATTTTAACAGCTTTTTTATTAATGCAATTAATTTGTCTGGCAGAAACCTTCATTATTATGCCTTTATCTGCACAAACCTGTCTGTGCTCTGAATCAACCACAAATCTCTTCACAGTACAATGATCACTATTATTAAGTCTTCGTAAAATATCTAATGTTTTCCTTCCTTGTCCAAGGCATTGCATTATTTGATGTTATTCTGCAGGAGAGAGCTCATTTTTCTTTCCCATAAATTCTAGCATGGGTGTAACCACTCATCCCTGCCACTTACCTCACCCAAATTCCAGCGCTGTCATTGGCACTCGGGCAGCAGCTGCACAGAGACTACCCATGCAGACATACCCCCTCTGTGCATGCACCCCCCCCCCCCCAATGCACTTGTGAGCAGGGGATGTAGCTCTGTACAGCCTTTTCACTATGGTTGTTGCCAATGCCAGAAACATTGGGGTAACAGTGCTGGATTAGGGATGATCAGTTTTTTTGTCCTGCCTTTGTGTCGGAGGGGGGGGGGGGCAGGGCGGGAGACTACAGACACAGCATTGCCTCTTTAAGGCCCAAACAAAAGCAACGTTTTTTACTACATATTTGATCCTCCATTAAAATATTTTATTTTTTACATGTTTAGCTTGGACCTTTAGAGGGGTGAATTTGGGCCACACTGTAGCTAACAGCTGTAAGCCGTGGAACGGTTTTTAGCCACTAAAGCGAGCACTAGCAGGGAATATCTGGAAAAACACAAGGAAAAAAAAATGGAAATTGTGCTTTCTTACTAGCACAGAATAGAACGTTTGGAGGGGCCTATTAGAATTAAGAGCTCTAGAACAAATCAGTCTAATATTAAAAATTTAATTATATGAACAATCTCAAAAACAAAAGGAAGAGTTACTGAAACACTAGGCATGAAAATAATTCCAGATGTGCTTACAAACAAAACATCTAAAAAAAATTCCCATAATGGGGCCATTGGGGGCAAGGAGGAATATCTGCAAATCCGAAGTGTGCTATGAACATGTATCCAGCTCACCGATGCCCTTTAACTCTTACTAATGCATTTAAAAAGATTGTATACCCAGTGTAAGATATATGTGAAAGGCTACTTGCCCCTGGCTGAGTTGAGTGATGCGTTTCAGGGTTGTGGGCCCCTTAGTCATTGGTGAGCTGGATACATGTTCATCATAGCACACTATGAAAATAATTCCAGGCAAACTTGTTGTTTTCCCTTTTTTAGAAGGAGGCTTCTGAGGTGATGAGTTTAGATTGTACCATTCCACTTCCACTGGGGGTTGTCCAATTGTCCAACGCATTGCATGATGGGTAACAGCATGTCTACACATCAGAAGTATTGTAATAGCAATAAGCTGTTATTCTAGCACAGACTAGCTCAGGGGACAGCCTGTTCAGATTAAGCGGATCTCCCCTGTAAAAAGGAAAATGATGTCACCCATAATTCTTTTTCAGTCTAGAAAATTAGGAAAAAAACTTTACTGGGAACCCTTCCTGTTGCTAACATATTTATGCAGATTAGATCATTTCACATAATAGTGCTCCGAATGTGTCCTTTAAAAGGACAGTCCAGGCAAAATAAAAACCAAATGTGGTGGCACCCCGTCCCTTAGCATTCCCAGCATAAGCAAACCTGGCAGGCACAAACACATTCTGGAAGTGCTGAGAGACATGGGCAGCAGTGTGACCACATTAAAAGGTGGTCATGGAGGAATAGTATGGAGGGGCAAATTTAAGAAACCTGCTACAGCATCTACAGCATGCTGCAGGAAATGCAGGGAGGCCCATGGGACAGGCATCAGGTGAGCCATTGCCTGCACTTTCCGTTTAAGTTTGAACTTAAGGTAGTCTCTAATGGTGCGAAAGCTAAAACAACACAGACCTCTGATTGATGTAGCTCTAAAATCGACATGGCCATGTGATGCATCCCAGGAGTGTAGCTGGGAGGGGGCAGACGGAGCACGTGTCCCAGGTGCCTCAGGGGGTTGCCAATGAGGGGCCTGAGCACAGGTGAGGGACGCCATTTTGATTCTTTGCCTGGCATGCCAGAAAGCTTAGCTACGAGGCTGATTCATTACTAACGCCAGGTATCGGCAGCGCTTAGAGCGACCGCTAGTATATGCTGTGATCGGCTATCGGTCGCTGTAATAGAGCGCCTCAGTCGCTGTAGTAACCTGGCCGGCATTAACAAATGAGATGTATGTTGGGCATTCTAACACAAGTACAACGTTGCAGGGAGCAAAAGGTAGCGCCAGCTGAGTGCGACCCACTCTCACAGCATATTCAACAAGAGGCCGGCGCTCTGGATCTGGTCGCTATAGCATAGAGCGCCAGACGCTGCGTGATTATAGTCTGTTTTTGAACACATATCCATCCACCTGTAACAAAGCGAAAACACATGGAATTACATTGTTGTAACATTGAGACATTAATACTTTAATCCCAGACCTGTAATGACAATTCTGCATAAAAATATAAAAAAATTAAAAAAGTTTTCGAAAATGACTCTTTCTAGGCCAGGAGAGGTCACACAATTATTTGAGAAAGAAGAAAAATGTAAAAACAAAAAACCCTGTTTAAACAGAAGAAAAGTAACATCCATTGAAATGTATGGGAGAGTGACAGGTAGTAACAGGTAATACCTGGTGTTCGGGAACCTAGAGCTCCGGCGCTATACGGTGAGCCACCTGTAATGATGAATAGTACGCTATATGATGCTGTTAGAGTGACTCACCAGATTCGCTTTCATAAATGTGGTATTGCGTACAGCACCCAGCATTCACCAGAAGCTGCCTGCCGCTACGAGGCACTGCCTGCCGCTATCCCTTGATGAATAACTCCCTATGTTTCTGATGCATCCTGTAAACCAATATATAAAGAGTTAACTCTAGTGTTACCCTGGCTATAAAGGAGATCTGGTCCCCACTGCCCCGTGAACTCTGCCTTTTCTGGTTTATTACACAAGGATCCAAGTACGATGTCAATTATAATAAAAAGCTGAACAAGCCCCCTTGAAAGCGTGCTATTCCCCCCCACGAGATCCTCGCGCTCACCCGCCGCCTCCTCCATGCTCTTCTTTCATTAAATGCTCAACACATCTCAGCTAACAAGAAATATGAGTGGGGAGAGGCGAGCAGCATCGACTTGGGGAAATGGGGTTTTGATATCCAGTTTAATAAGCTGCGCGTCAAGACTCTGTCAGGAGAGCCGCGGGCAGAATGGAGCCTGGGTCTCTCACCATCCCCCAGGTACCAGGCTTATTGAATGCACAAAGTGTAATTACGCAGGCAGCGGACCACTCACCAGCGAGTCAATAAGGGCAATCAGCACAAGGTAATCTCGCTTCTTACGATCTGATGGCAACTAATGGGCATTGTGTGAGCCTGACAATTTCATTTTCAAAGACTGAGTTACCTGTTATTGCTGCAGAGTGTGATGCTGGGTGCAGCGGAGTGAAATCCAGATAGACATTAGAGGTATAACAGGAACTGGCTTTACTGGAACATGCGTGCAGTAAGAGAATGTCACCTTAAAATGGTAGCTAACACAGACATGAAACAGAAGTCATAGAGCAGAGCTAAATGTACAGGAAATAAACACATCAGAAAAAATGCATTGAGAGACTACAGATAAGCATTGGTAACAGTCATGGGTGGGTCCTAACCTATTCCTTACTGTTAAAACAAACATAAAGTCAGAAAAGTCTGTTTTATTAATTGTGAGGAATAGGGCTAATATTATATGTCATTTTATTGCTGATGCCCAGCATCCCCCTTTTAGATTCTCTGTACTTAGCAAATGTCCCCCTTAATTTCCTCCTGTAGCATTAAGGCATTATAGCCATAAACATGCACAGGACCTAATCTCCCCCAGGAAAGAGAATTAGCATTTGTGAGTTGAGCCAAGCGCAGATCACAGACTCCCTGCTTATTCTCTCACACCTCTGAGCCAGAAAGGTCCCAATGGGTCTGAAGCTGATGTGACCCCTGGCTGGGAGCTTCCTCACATCAGACAAGAACCTCAGACATCCGGCACCAACACAAATCGGACCGTAGCTGGGCCACTGTGTGACCCAGCACCAAGCCAGATACAGAACCAGTATGGGCCCACAAAACTGCATGTAGACATACAATTCTTAGGGCCATGCGACCAGGGGAACCTAGAGAAATGGAGATCTTGACCAATTTAGGGACTCCATCTTTGGGCTCATCGGATGCCCGGCATCCAGCCCAATCTTTCGGTACTGTATCCAGAGCCACATGACCCCACTGCCCAAAGTTGTAACCCCTAAAGGGTTTTAGGTTCTACAGAAGGTTCCACAATGGTGGGAGGGGACAATCCGTCCCACAGAAGGGAGGGAGTGAAAGGGTCTCACGACATAAAGGGGAATGATGCAGGGACAGGCTTTTGTCACTTCTGGGGAGGTCACGGTGCACGCGTGCTGGAGGTGCCCATCAATAAGCTTGCCACTCACCTCCATGTGGGAGCTCATCATCACTACTCTACATCTGCATGTTAAGGTAACTTTGACTGTTGTATCTCTGTGTGTAACTCACTGTAAACTGTGACCCACTTCTTAGAACTACATTTGTATTCATTTCTATTCCATCATAGCCAAATGTTTGTTATCACTGCCTAGTGTGCTCATTGCATTAAAACTTTTCTTTAACTTGAGCGATCTTTTTGCCTTAGCCAAGAATCTGTGTGTCCGTAGACGGCAAACAGACTGGGTTTTGGGAAGGCTGCATGATCGGAGGTCCCTGATTGATAGTTGGATCACGTGACCCGCAGTTCCCTCACGGTATTGAACTTTGGATTTTGGTCAGTGGCAAATTAGACTCTGATATTGCACATTTGTGTTGGCTCAACTGGACCCAGATATTGCCCCCCTGGGGGCTGCCATGCCAGGCCCCTATGCTGGTAAATCAGGGCTCAGGGGCCAAATGGCCAGCCTCCATCCCTGGGAGTATACTATACAACACCCTATAGCCCTCAGCACAGGTTCTTGCTGATGGGCAGGGCCTTGTGCCCTTGTGCCATTACCGGGACATCTAAATTAACAAACTGGCAAAAATCTCACCTACCATAGGTGAGATTTTTTTTAACCCCATGTCCTGTCTGAGTGACCGTGGGTGGGATCAAAGTCTCCCTTAAAGCGGTCCTTCACTCTGAATAAGAGTCTATCTTATATGTTTCCCACACCCTGTACATACAGATTGCTCACATTAAAAATCATCCTACCTGCATCTACTGCATGTTATGAGCCTTTAAACATTCAAGATGGCCGCTCATGGCACATCAGGCAGCCTGCAAACAGGAAGTGCCTTCTGACTGTGCTGCTCTGCATTCTGGGATTGCTGACCTTTTCCTGACCCCAACTCTGCTCTGCCTGAGCAAAGCACAGCTATAACCCCGCCCCCTGTACTTTATCCCACGTTCCTCTCCTCAGTAAGTGTGATGCTTCTGAGTCAAGATGGCGGCACCCGTATCCTAAAGTCCTGAACAGAGTTGCAGCCCAGTGGGGGAAAGAATAGTAAGTAAGTGACTAAAAACATTTTTTTTAAGGGTTTGGGTTTTTCAATAAATCATGGTGAAGGTCCAGTTTAAGTATGCTATATATCAGTTAAAGCATGCAAAACCCAAGATTTTTACCATTGTGGGTTTTGGCATGCTTTACAGGGACAAATCATGCCTGTGTGTGTGAAACCCCCAGGATCACCTAAAATGCTGAATGAGTGGACTTTACTTCTATCAGAATTGATTGCTGGCACCTGCTGTAGCCATTTTGATATGCCTAGGATGTGTGCGCATCAGATGGAGGAGTCCTTGGAGATATGCCATAGGGGGCAAAGGTAACATTCTAGGTTATCCCAGGGGTTCACATACCAGAATGCCAACCAAAAACAAAAAAATGTTGCTTTTCAACTTTTTGTGTAGTGCAGCTCCGTGAACAATAAAGATACAACATAAAGTCAGCTCTACCTCCAATAACAGGTTAAATCCCAGGCAGTGAAGTAATCTGGCATTGGCTGTGAGCCGTCTACTCCAAGTATTAAACAAAGAAAATGTGGCCAGCCAGGAGCTCCACTTAAGAATCCATCCAATGCTTTATTTAATAAAATTCATAAAACCGCAGTAACAAGCAATCCCCAAGTTAAAATCCAGAAACGTCTATGCGTTTCGGACCTAGTAGGTCCTTACTCATGACATTTTTGTTATAACAATGACAAACATTAAATACTAATGGTCTATTGGTCAAAACACAGTGATAATCACTCATATAATCTACTGTTCAGATACACATACTAAAACAAGGGCTAGACTCACCTAAGATTCGTAATACAGAGACACTCCCTGCAACCTACTTGGTGCACGTCATAGACGCTAACTACCTCAAAAGTAGGGAGCAGCGTGAAAGCCAGGAGCTACAAGGAGTCCCGGACTTAGCTGTTTAGCATGCGCCTGCCCCCCGTTCATGACGCTGCATCCGTCACTTGGGTCATCGCCCCAGCATCAAAATGGCTGCAAGAGCGAACCGCCTCCCAGGACAGACACAACCTCACAATCGCTGTGATCGCAGCTCCTTGATCGTGTAGGGTAAATGTCCCGTCGCATGCCGACTCTATTCATTGCAGTGTCGACTAGAGATGAGCGAACTTCTTGAAAGTTCGATTCGGACGATTCGCCGAATTTCCCCAAGAAATTCGGGTTCGCACGAATCTAACTTTCCCGAATCGATCATCTGAAAAAAAAAATGCCGGCATGGTGGGAGCGGGCAGGCCAGCTACGCCTGTCAGCGGGCAGGCCGGCTACGCCTTTCCCGAATCGCTCATCTGAAAAAAAAAATGCCTGCATGGTGGCAGCGGGCAGGCCGGCCTACCCGCTCCCACCATGCCGGCATTTTTTTAAAAAGCAAACACATACCTGCATGGTCGGAGCGTGGAGGCCGGCGCCGCTCTCAGCTGTCATGAGGACGCGTCATCAGAGGACGCGTCATCAGAGGGCACCTGAGAGCGGCGCCGGCCTCCACGCTCCGACCATGCAGGTAAGTGTTTGCTTTTTAAAAAACTGCCGGCATGGTGGGAGCGTAGCCGGCCTACCCGCTCCCACCATGCCGGCATTTTTTTTTTTTTTTATTTCAGGGAAAATTCGATCGGCACGAACCAAAAAAAAATTCGGGTTCGTGCCGAATCGAATTTTCCCTGAAATTCGGAGCGAATTCCGGTTCGTCCGAATCGGACGTTCTGCGAGGTGTATACCCGATCAGAGCCGCCATCTTGGACCACAGTGGACCAACATGGTGTAGTTGTAGTTCATTGGGTCCCAGAGTTGGAGCTGCACCAGACAAAAGGTTGGCTGTTTTTGGCCCAGCCAATCTTTTTATACAGAAACTGTAGGCAGAAGTTTAAATTTCAATAGCACATGAAACAGACATTTTCTTTTTGGTACAATGTATCATGTATATTAAACCTGACCTTCACCCTGAATAAGAGCATACCTAATATGTTTCTCCCACCCTGTACATACAGATTGCTCACATTAAAAATCATCCTACCTGCATCTACTTCATTTTCTGAGCCTTTAAACATCCAAGATGGCGTCAAGGAAGTGTCTTTTGACTGTGCCTCTCTGTATTCTGGGATTGCTGTTCTTTTTCTGACCCAACTCTGCTCTGTCTGTGCAGAGCACAGCTATAACCCGCCCCTGCACTTCCCCCTCTCCTCTCCTCAGTATGTGATTCTACTGAGCCAAGATGGTAGCGCCCATATTCTAGAGTCCTGAACAGAGTTGCAGCCCAGTGGGGGAAATAATAAAAAGTAAGTGACTAAAAATGTAAAATATATACATTTTAGATGCTGGGGGATAGTTTCTTAAGGGTTTCATTAAATTATGCTGAAGGTCGAGTTTAACAAGCATGGTTACATTTTAACTGGCTTTGTAACTGTACTGGCTGTATGAAATTGTAGCAACTTGTCTCTGTAGATCAATGTAGTAAGTAACTAACCTAATGAGATGCAGCTAGACAACTAAAGATAGAAGAGACACATTTTGCTTTCTTTCTCTAAATGATGCCAAGTGAGCACAAATCTGATTTGTTGGAGGAGCAACAATGATGAGGCTACCCTGACCTTCTGGCAGAGATGACTTCTAGCCCCCCCCCCGTGCCTGGGCAAGCCTTTTTTGTTTTTGCAAACCTGCAGCCAAAGCCACCACAGGGCGGAATGGAGAGTCTAGAGCAGCAAAGTCGCCATCAGCAA
Source organism: Gastrophryne carolinensis (assembly GCA_027917425.1). Classification (NCBI taxonomy): domain Eukaryota; kingdom Metazoa; phylum Chordata; class Amphibia; order Anura; family Microhylidae; genus Gastrophryne; species Gastrophryne carolinensis. The sequence continues at coordinate 42,353,343 of CM051238.1, forward strand.
CGCTACAATGATGGGTGCAGAGCTGTCACTGCACATAAGCCCCAAGCACAGCCGCTGGCAGCTCAATGCAGGGAAGTGTTATCTGCTGGACCAGCTGGGTGACTACACTACCCCCCACCCAGAATGGCAAAGCAGGAGATCCCGATCTGACGTTCCAGTAACTTACTGTAAGTAACAAACACCAGTTACTTGGCTGGACTATTATTTTAAAGGAACAAAAATACTGAATCAGATTTTGTGCCCAGGGGCCTCCACCACACTGCTTCTAGCATATGATAGAAAAACTGCTCCCTTTATTTTTTTTATGGATGCAGATTACCATCTTCAGCAGCTGTCAGTCTGTACAGTATTGCGAGTGCTTAAAAGTATTATATCATAAAGCAGACCCAAACCCAAATCACTTTTATTATGGATGCAGTACAGCAATGCCCTCTCCTCCCGTTATATTTAAACCATTACAATGGTCTAAAGTTGCCCTTGAATATTACCCCAATTCTTCTAGTTTTCAAAGTTTTAAACAGCTTCTTTTGTGTTCGTCTAGGAGAAGAGAACATGGAGCGAGCTGGGATTTGTTCGGAATCCAACGTATCGCTCTGTAGAAATTAGTTCATATTTGGGGTTTTATTATTGCGTTAAGCGGTAAAAAATGTGTCAGCTCCGATACATTTGATGCTGCGCTTCTGCTAGGCAGGAAGATTAGGTTAATGCTCGATCAGACCAAGAGATTCGCTCTCCGCATACCAACGAGGTTCCCTGACGTAACACCCACCACAACTTGGTATCAAAATAGCGCTGGAGATGGATTGTGAGATGCCGAGTAGACATGACTACTTCTGTTTAAGTTAGCTGACTAAAAGAAGCTGGTGAACTGGGTAATAATAGTTGTGTCACTTTGAGCATCTTTAGAAAATGGCTGATGAATGAGGTCAAGGGGAGAATTTTGGAGACTATTAGGTCCCTTTGTCACAAGTTTTTTTTTTTTTTCTTTTTGATGTTAGTGCTGATGGTAGGGCAGCTATCAGAAATCCCTGGGCCCCCTACGACTTAAATCTCTGGGCCCCTTCAGTAATATTATTTATCTACATATGGGCGCATCGGATAGAAAAGTGCTAAAGATGCAGTCGGAGGCTTGCACTTTGGGATCCATCCCAAGGGTTAATATCTGGCAAAATTTCAGAGAGTTTGCATCCCAAATCAGGGACTCCAAGGCTGGTGTGAGTGAGTTTTGGTCCACTTTAAAAATGTCCCCTCCTAAACAGGTCAGATGGGCTCAAAAGCTTTGGTGTCAAAGGGGCTGATTTACCAGCTATAAGGTAAAAGCAAGAGGTAAAGTAGCGTAACCCAATTACAACAGAAGTATCCAAAAGTCTTAAAGGGGCCACAGCACTCAAACCAGTTAGCTTGCTGACCAGCCTACAATCTGTCTCTAAACTAGGTTAAAAACAGGGGGCTCGGTCACACACATCTGCAGAAGTATGCTTAAGCTGCACCACCAGCGCCAAGGTGCCCCTGTGAGGTGCAGTCCTAACTCTAGTACTAATTCTAGTCTCTAAGAGCCCCATTTGGGACATACAATGCAATAGATAAATTGGGAGCAGGCTTACCTGAGGTTGCCCTAAACCTCAAGTGCAAGCCATGGGGTGGAAGGGTCAAAGACCTTGCAATACAGCCTAGACCCCACACACCATGTGCTTGCACAAATTCAAAAGAAACAAAAGGGGGGTGGCAGCCGCTCAGACCATTTTATAACTAACCAGGGAGGTGCACATTAGCAGGGCAATTAGAATACAAAAGTCTTAAAGGGGCCACAGCACTCAAACCAGTTAGCTTGCTGACCAGCCTACAATCTGTCTCTAAACTAGGTTAAAAACAGGGGGCTCGGTCACACACATCTGCAGAAGTATGCTTAAGCTGCACCACCAGCGCCAAGGTGCCCCTGTGAGGTGCAGTCCTAACTCTAGTACTAATTCTAGTCTCTAAGAGCCCCATTTGGGACATACAATGCAATAGATAAATTGGGAGCAGGCTTACCTGAGGTTGCCCTAAACCTCAAGTGCAAGCCATGGGGTGGAAGGGTCAAAGACCTTGCAATACAGCCTAGACCCCACACTCCATGTGCTTGCACAAATTCAAAAGAAACAAAAGGTGCAGCTTAAGCATACTTCTGCAGATGTGTGTGACCGAGCCCCCTGTTTTTAACCTAGTTTAGAGACAGATTGTAGGCTGGTCAGCAAGCTAACTGGTTTGAGTGCTGTGGCCCCTTTAAGACTTTTGTATTCTAATTGCCCTGCTAATGTGCACCTCCCTGGTTAGTTATAAAATGGTCTGAGCGGCTGCCACCCCCCTTTTGTTTCAACAGAAGTATCCAACCCATGACTGGGCTAGAACTCCATAACCCTTCAGCCGCCAACCACCCACACCCTTCCCCAAATAACCATCTGGACAACCATTTCTTTGGAATGATGGAATTGAATCGGCCACAGCCTCAACAACATAGTAATAAATAACAAAAGCAAACTAAGTCCCCCATTCCTAATCCGGGTCTGAGATTTCCACCACCATCGAGTTAGCAAAAGAGAGGGAGGGGAGACAGGCCAGAAGGCTCCGATACCTCCCGATCCGGAAAAAGCAGAAGCCAATTATGAGCTTGGCCGCATCCCTCCTAGGCCTGGGAGCTCAACTGGGCTAACCACAAGGCTCCAATTCCCCTCTTCTGCCCCCCCCCCCACAACTCATACACCTGCCCTCCTGGCCGGTTTCAGCAGAAACAGCCACTTACTTGACTCCTCCCATTTTCGTACTATCTCAGACCCGAAGTTGAAAAGGAGACCGCCCAACGGCTGTGACATAAAAACGCACATACCTAGAAAACACAGTAACTAAAAACATGTAATAGCAACTTCCACGATACATATGCATTGACAAAATCCGAACCATAAACATCCATTTATACATAAATATATAACTTTTTAAAATAAAATTAACAAAATGCAGTGCAAAACCGAACCGACTTTCCCCTGTGATCAATTAAAACAATTCCCTCACCCAGAGGGCAGGAGGGTGGGAAAGATCGATCCAGGTGGCGATCGGGGTCAAACAGGAAGGGGAGGGGGCAGCCAAGTTCCTTTATACTCCCCCTCCCCCCTAAGGTCACTTCCCCCGATCTCTCCCCCAATCCCATGGCTGGTCGGCTTCCGGAGGCCCTCTAGAAATCTCTTCTGCTGTCCTGCAGCTTGGGAAGCTTCCAAACAAGCAACTTGATGTCACTGTTTCAGGGCCGTATTCTGTGTCCGGCCGGTCCTCAAATGGCATCGGCACATTACCTTCATTCTCTTTTCCAAAATTAGAAAGCGTTGATGGAATATTATTGGCCAAGCGGCACTGGGTGAGGCATCCGGCAGTATGCAGATGATATTAGAGGCTTTATCGATGGCGTTAGCATTATTTAGGAGCCGAGGGACAGAAATCCATGGCCGGGTAACATAAATATATACTTACATAAAACTTTGTGCTGTTGACAGAGTGGGCTGACTCAGTCCCCTGCGGGAATGTACAGGATAACAAGGCATTAAATATTTACTGCGCCATCCATTACACGCACATCAATTATGGAGGATCAGGGCTGTAAAACGTACATTAGGTACCTTACCTGCATTGTAAGGAGCTTCCCTAAAAACAACACGGTCTGGATGAGATAAAAGTCATTTTAGATGTGTATCTTTTTTCCCTTAAAGCAGCTTCTACAGCGAATAATCATCGGTGGCTGCATCTCTGGCCAGAGGCAAGCTCCTGCATCCAGCGATTGGATAATAGGGATGCCCCGGGGCAAGAAACAGGATCCGGGATAGTCAAAATCCCCGGTTTTGTTCCACTTTTGTACCTGTGGTTTGACAGAAAACAGACCCAAATTCAAATAAGAATTGAGGTCTCCTCTATAGCCTCCCTCCACTGGTATATTACAAATTATTACATTACTCAACCAGTTTGTGCAATTATATATTAACCCCACTATTTAAAAAAGAGGGGCAGGCTGATTCATTACTAACGCCAGGTATCGATAGATGAGCGTCTGTACAGAGGCGCTTAGAGCGACCGCTAGTATACGCTGTGATCGGCTATCAGGTGCTGTAACAAACGCTGTAGTAACCTTGTCGGCATTGATGAATGAGATGTATGTTAGGTGTTCTAACACCAGTACAGTGCTGCAGCAAGCGAGAGGTAGCGCCAGCTCAGTGCGACCAACTCTCAGCGCTCCACACCATAGTCAACAATAAAACAGACTCACACAGTGTATGCGCTCTGGATCTGGGCGCTGTAGCATAGAGCGCCAGACGCTGTGTGATTACAGTCTGTTTTTGAACACATATCCACCAGGAACAAAGCGAAAAACACATGGAATGCCATTGTTTTAACACTGTGACATTAATACTTTAATGCCAGACCTGTAATGACAATTCTGCATAAAAATATAAAAAATCAAAAATGTTTTCACAAATGACTTTTTCTAGGCCAGGAGAGGTTACACAATTATTTGAGAAAAAAAAAACTCTGTTTAAACAGAAGAAAAGTAACTTCAATTGAAATGTATAGGAGAGCGACAGGTAATACCTGGCGCTCTGGAAGCCAGAGCACCGGCACTATACGCTGAGCCGCCTGTAATAATATAGCAGGCGCTGTTAGAGTTGCTCACCAGATTCGCCTTCATAAATGTGGTATTGCGTACAGCGCCCCCTGCGTTCACCAGACACTGCCTGCCGCTATGAGGCACTACCTGGCGCTATCCCTTGATGAATAAACCCCAAAGGATCAAAACTCCATATTGTTCTTAAAGTAGCATCCCCTAAATTGCTCCCCCTATGAAGAGCACCTTTTGCCAATTCTCACTGCTCCTGCTCCACTCTAATCTCAGATAATGGAGCCTGTTTTAGCTGTAAAGCTCCGCCTCCTTCAATTATTGCCTCTGTTGTATGTGGCAATGATGTCATTGTCACACTTATTCAATGACTTATCCCCTGCCATCTTGCAGAGAAGGACAACAAAAAAAGGCAATTTGAAGAGTGAAAATATCAGTTTCTAGTTCGAGACCCTAAGGAGGACGGGGGCTTACGTATTTTACAAGTTTAGTGGGTTTTGGTTCACTTTAAAGAGGAACTTTGGGGGCCTTAAGCCTAAAAGACTCCAGGGCATCCAAGTTCCACGCCCTGGGGCATCCAGAATTGGGATGCCCCAGTGTGTGAAACCCCCCGGATCACCACTTTCACTCACCTGCTCTTGGAGTCCTCCGGCTCACCTCTAGCTCAAAGAGGGTGTATGTCATAGCCTTACAGTTTTAAACCTCATGAACTTACATATCTATAGCCTGTGGAAAATAATTAAAGATACCTTTTTTTAAAAAAGAATTTCTTTGATAATTTTTGGGACACACAACAAAGGTCCTAAGATCTCTAGCAGAAGACAAATGGTGGCAGTGGAGAAGGAATTGGGACCTAAAGCGGAACAAAACCTGGGATTTTGAATATCCTGGGTTGTGTTCCCTGTTCCGGGGGCATCTGTGTGAAACCTGCCAGAAAACTCACCTCTTCAGCAATAGGGAGTGCAGCGACTGCATCACTTCCTATCTGAATGGCTGGGGGTGGGAGCGTGCTCACAGCCCAAAGATGAGGGGATGCGGCCGCTGGATGTTTACATCAGTGATGGTGCCCAGAAACAGAGATCTGTCTTGTGATGTGACCTATCACAAAGGGGGTCCTCTAAGGATATTTTGCCCAAACCTGAAGCCTGGCTGTGCATGTGGTCCATGTAACCACTGATAGTTGATCATGTATATGATGTGGGTATAAGTACTTATCCAGTGTGCTGATCGTTTGCATGCTCTGTTTGGCAACAGTTATGAATGGAGGAGACTCAGGGAGGGAGGAATTAGCATCAGCCAGAAGCAGACAGCATGCATAGAGTAAAGAGCTTTAAAGCGGACCAAAACCCACATTTTTAACTAGCATCCCCTTGAATTGCTGCCCCCATAAACAGTTTTGCCTGTTTTTCTTATTCAATGATTTTTATTGAAAGAAGAGTATTCCACATAGTATACAATATAATATAGACATTCGCTTGAGTGACACATGTATAAAATCCTGTAGTGTTTTCACAGTAACTTTTTGCTAACCGTAATAATTGTCAAGCAAAAAAGGCAAAGAAATAAGAGAATATAAAACAATCTATTTGGGTAACATATCCTTAGCCCGGTTATCTACGCCAGACTCTTTGAACACGGTGCTAAGAAACATAACCCCCTCCTTTTGCCAGTTTTTAATGCTTCTGATTCACTCTAATCCCAGATAATGCCGCCTGTTTGAGCTGTAAAGCCCCACCTCCTCCATTCATTGCCACTGTTGTGTGTGGCAATGATGTCATTGCCACACCTAAGCAATGAGTGGTCGTCTGAAATCTTACAGAGAGGGACAGCAAAAATAAAACCATGTTCCAGGAAGATTCCATAAGCAAAAATATCTATTTCTAGTTCTACACCCTAAGAAGAGAGTATCTGGGGGGCTTTGGCCAAATGTATTTCACAAGTCCGCTTTAAGATTATTATTATATTATATATATAATAATTACATTAAAAATATAATTTGGCTAGTTCCAACCCTTCCCCCCGCTATTGAAAACTAGTCTTGTCTGTATTTGGGCTTTAGCTTCTCTGCCTTATTTTATGTGCTGTACTTTACATTTACATCCTCTCTTATGACCTTTTTTGCATTAGGATAGGAAGACAGCTATTTTCTTCCTCTCCAATCAACTACATTTGTGACCTTACAATAAGCCAATATTTGCTCATTTGAATACATTTTCGCTAATGAATATTTAATTAAGTCGTTAACTGCTATCTGTAGAGATGCCGCCAGCTTCGCAAATAACAACGTCTTCCTATCGGCTCGCCAAAACAAAGAGCTAAATCGCCGGGTTCCTGGATGGATAAGAGCAGATAAAGAGAAAAGGATCAATTTAGCTCCCATTGAACATCGCTCTCTGCTTGACTCTTCATTGGAACTACATTTAGATTCATTATTTTATTTAAAATAATAGTTAAAAGTGCAATAAAATTGGAGCTCAATGGGTGACAGAATCACAATCCAAAAGGCTGATGTATATTAGTGAAACCGGACCTTCAGCATCATTTAATGAAAAGCCTAAACCCTTAAAAAAACTATTCCCCAGCATCTAAAATTAATATATTTTACGCTTTAAGTCGCTTAAAGTGGACCAACAGTCAAAAATGACTTAATAAATGGCACAAAAGGCAACCACAGAGCTGCTGTGTTCCACCAGGTTTGGTGGTGGTGGTTGTGGGGGGTTGTCAAGAATCCTGCCTCCTTCCCTTGGATTCTCCCTTAGGCTGTACTTAGGCCCTTATTCATCAAGCGATAGCGCCAGGTAGTGTCCGACGAGCGCCAGGTAGCGGCAGCTAACGGCGACTACCGACTCAAGTACGCCCGGCGGCGGTCACAATGACGCATTTATCAAGCAAAATGAGGCTAGCGCCGGCGAGAGCGACGGCTAGCGCGGCATTCATCATGAAGCCGCCTGGACCGAACAGCGCCGCTGCAAATTCCCTCACGGCGCCAGGTATGAGCTGTCGCTCCCTGGCGATGTCCAATGCATTTCAATGGAGCAATCTATAATAATTCATGATTAATTGGTAATAATTTTTTTTTTTATTTTTTTAATGTCAAAAAATCGGAGAACCCTTCTGCAATGTTAGGATTTATTTTTAAGTCAAAAAAAAAAAAAAAAAAAATATGTGCAGAATTGATCTAACAGGTCTGAGATTAATGTATTCATATTACAAAATGATTCTAAAAACATGTATAATGTTACATTAAAAAAATATGGTTGTTTAGGGGTTAAAAACTAGTTAATACAAATCGCCGCCAGCGCTCTGGGGTTTAAACAAGGAATGGACAGCGACAGCACATTCGGAGCGTGATTTTTTGATGAATATGAAGCTAGCCGTTCGCTCTGGCCATTCGTTGTCAGGCGCTCACATACAACGCTGGACCTGTGAAACAGCGACCCCCCAGCCCGTATTCAACATTACCGCACACCGACTGAGTCGCTGTCATCAAGCTAATGCCGGCCAAGCACAGCGAATACTGGCTGGCGCTGAAAAAATCTCGCTACAGTCGCTCATCTGTCGCTACCTGGCGCTATTGATGAATCGGCCTCCCCGTTTTGCCCTCCACAATGGCTGGTCCTGGCAGAGACACCAGAAGAAAGGCAGTGGCTCCTACATACATTGTGTTTGTATGGTGGTGCAACCAACCAGCCACTCTGTCTCTTGAAGCTCTCAGCGTGAGTGAGCATGGTAAGAAACAATTGTCTTGCAGCTATCTCTGACCACAGCAGAGCATGCTCAAGACTTAGAGGCCGATTCATTAATAGCGGCAGGTAGCGACAGTTGAGCGACTGTGGCGGCATTTTCAGAGCGCCCGCTAGTAGTCGCTGTGCTTGGCCGTTGTTCGGTAGTTGATAGCGACTCAGTCGGTTTGCCGTAATGTTGAATATTGGGTGAGGAGTCGCTATTTGACAGGTTCCGCGCTGTATGGGAGCGCATGATAGCGACTGGCCCTAGCGACCGGCTCCCACCATATTCATTAAAAATCACGCTCAAAAAATTCTCGCACTGTAAAATGCATGTTTAAACCCCAGAGCGCTGGAGGCGATGGGTTAAAAGTAGTTTTTTAACCCCCAAACAACCATATGTTTGGAAACCAAAAAAAACAAGTTTTTTATATTAATTTAGTAATATGAATAGATTAATATCAGACCTGTAATATCAATTCTGTACAATTTTTTTTTTACCCCTTAAAAAAATTATCTAAAATGACAGAAGTGGTCACAGAATGTTTCACATTTAAAAAAAAAAAAATAATAACAATTAATTATTAATATTTAAAGATTGTTCCATTGAAATGCATTGGAGAGCGCCAGGTAGCGAGAGGTCATACCTGTCGCTGTTCAAGGTCGGATGCTGGCGCTGTGGGCTGAGGCTGGAATAATGATGAATGAGTTGCTATATGGCGCTATCTCAGTCGCTAAGCAGGATTGGCTTGATAAATGTGTGATTGTGGTGGGGAGCCGGCGTTCTCGTGGCGGGGCCCGTCATTACCGGCCGCTCACCAGTCGCTACCTGTCGCTATTCCTTCATAAATAAGGGCCTAAAAAGCTTCATCATGACATTTCCATCCCAGTTGAGTCACAAACTCAAAATTGAAGTGAATATGTTAAAATACATCAGGTATTTAGATTTAATTGTAGATTTAAGATGCTGTTCTCAACATTGGTCATTGGACAACTCAAACATAGGTGGAAGGAAGTTAGTGAGTGCCTGAGTGCGTTAGGCTGCTCTGCTGTATAGTGTTACCCAATGTTTGTTACCCAGTAGGCCTTAAAGTAGAACAAAACCCAGGATTTTGACTTTCCGCGCCCCCCCCCCCTGAATTGGGTTGCCCAACTGCGTGAAACCCCCCAGTTTCCCCAGAATAACTCAATTGTTCTGGTCCTATGGCCCATGCTTGGGCTCTCTTCCAGAGCTATTTTTCGTGCATATTTAATGTTTGGCAAACCGCTCCTGTTTATGGCAATTAAAGTGGGAGCGTGCGCACAGCCCAAAGATGCAGGGGATGTGGCCACCAATGTTTACATCAGCAAGTGAGCCTGGAAGCAGGTGAATGTTGCAGTGCCCCAGGGGGAAGGAGGGGTTTTGGGGTTCACATAGTGGGCATCCAGATCTGTAATGCCCGGGGTAAGGCCAGTGACCATCCCTGTAATCTTTTAGATTGCAGGGCTGTGCCTTGAGTGTTTTGTTCTGCTTTAAAGAATTGATCTGGCGATGTAACACTGCTCCACATGTATATATAATGTATATCCCAAAAATACCTTGTAGTGCCTATTTTTAGCCCATCTGCCATGACAGCCCATACACCTCAACTTTAAAGGGTTAAACACCTCGAATGCCACTAATAAGTAGCAGGAATGTGCGCACAGCCCAAAGATTCAGGTGATGTGGCCACTAATGTTTACATCAGCAAGGGGGCCCGGAAACAGGTGAGTGTTGCGGTGCCCCAGGGGGAAGGAGGGGTTTTGGGGTTCACACAGCAGGCATCCTGATCTGGGATGCTCCGGGGTAAGGCCAGTGGCCAACACTGGAATCTTTTAGATTCCAGGGCTGTGCCTCAAGGGTTTTGTTCTGCTTTAAGGAATTGATCTGGCAATGTGATACATGTATATGTAATGTATATCCCAAGTACACGTTGTAGTGCTTATTTTTAACCCATCTGCCATGACAGCCCATACACTTCAACTTTAAAGGGTTAAACACCTCGAATGCCACTAATAAGTAATCCTGAGAGTCTTTGTGCTTTCCATTGTGTGCTTACCTAAATTAAATTCAAGTCAAACAAACAAAGCCTCCCCGGACTGCATACAAAGGCTGTTTTTAAAAACAGCATAAAAAATAGAGTCAAGCTGAGCACGGCTGGCGAATATCATTAGCAGGTTCATAATATTAATTAATGAAGTCACCACAATTTCAGGTCAATGCAAGTCTAAACCTTTTATTGTCTTATTTTATTGGTTTATTTTGGATTTTTACAGTGAACGTGTCAGCAGAATAATTTGTATGTAGATCCTGTTAAAAAAGAGCCATTTATAACATGAATAATTTCATGTAAATTTGGAATGTAAAAATGTAAAAGTGGATATCATAAATTTAAATAATCTTTAGGACAAATATATTGAGACATGCATAAAGAGGCACAGACTGCTATGTTGTATAATTTTTGGTATCTATTTTTATTTATTATTATTAGAGATCCGCAAACCCCCCCCCCCCCCCCCCCAAATTTCCCGGCCGTGACCTGAACCACATTAAAATCAATACAGACCCAAATTTGGCTGTAAAATGGGGGTTAGCAAGGGTTAGAGGGATGCAAATCAAAGGGAACACCAAGGCGATTGCCCTGCACAAAATGGGCTAAGGAAAGTACTCAAAACAATAAAGGAAAAAAAACTAAGAAATACATACATAAACAAATTAAAAATAGATACCTTGGCGATTTCCCTGCACAAAATAGACTAGGGAAAGTACTCAAAATAATAACAGAAAACAAAAAAATTAGAGAATAGATATTTTTTTCTTTAATCAGATATTCATTGTGTTTCTCATAAAAAAAAAAAAAAATAATAAAAAAATGTGTTCATTCTGGTAACCGGATGTGTAAGTGGGGGGGGGGGGGGGGCGCATTTCCAAAGGTAACCTTCCATGGACAGGTGGCTCACATACTGAGGTACAGCTACAGACAAAGGAACCTCTGCTAAATGTCCTTTTTAGGCCACTTCCAGGGACAGGTTGCTGCTATACTGAGGGGGACAGGCCACTGACAGTAACTTCAAAAGAGAAGATATCAGCAAATAAGGGACAGAGGTGTGGCCGAGGAGCTGCTGCTGCTGGTGATGAAGCTGGTGCTGGAGGGGGAGGACGTATTACATCTGTGCCTGCTACACCTTCCTCTGGTGCAAGCAGGTGTCGGGCTTTGCAGCATATTCTTATAGACCCCAATACCGCTGCCAGAACAGTGGAGAACAGAGAGGCACATGGCAAGAGCTTGCCACAGAGGTTCTGGCCTGCCCTGCAGCAAGTGTCCTATCAGAATGAGTGTTCAGCACCGCAGGGATTGTCATCAGTGGCAAGAGGATTCACCTCCCCAGCCAACGTGGACTTCCTTACATTCCTGAAGATAAACTGGACATGGATCCCACAGGACTTGGCTCTGCCATTACTTGAGTGAGTGATTGAAGTGTTGGCTACCTCCATCTCTTCCACCTACACCGACAGATCAACCTCCCCCCTGGACAAAAATATATATATATTCTTGGTATACAGTACGTCCTGCCCCAGATAAGAATCATTACACTTGGGTATTACTCCGCCAGATGGTGCTGGACTGCAGAGACAGCGAAATTAGCTCCTCCCGGCCCCTCAAATACCCGGCACTTCCCTCAAATCCCCAGAATTTCTCTGCAGTCTGGACTGCGAAGGACAAGAAGATGGCTCTCTTTTCTTGCAGGTGAGCGGGGCTATTAGCCTGCGTCCCTGTAGGACTATTCCCACCTGTTCCATTGTTAATGTGCCTCCCAGCCTTGGCTGCGCTGGCCCGGGTGATGGTAGGCAGCACCGCTGTCAGGTGCTTAGAAGCGCTGCTCCACCGCAGGCCCCCACCAAAGGGTAGGCGGTATAGGCATATGGTGAGCCTCTATGGGATGCCCCTCCCGCCCTATTGCCCCTGTCTATCGGTGGGCCCTATGTTAAGTGCCCGCTGTCCTCCCTCACTCTCCCTTGTAGCCCTCGGGGGGGGGGGGGGGGTGTTTATGCCTTCATACATTCAATGTATTATGCCTTTTCTGGTTGGTGTCAGTCTCCGTGCTGACTTGGTTGCACCGGTTGCGTTTTTGAATATGCCGCCGGCACCGCGCGCACTTTCACTGTGCTCCGCGGTTGGCGGCGGCATTACCTCAGGTGCTGGTGCGTTGTTATTGGCTGCTTGTCACGTATGTTGCTTCGCGCTCTTCGGGGGGAGGGGCCCACGGTTGGTGCGTTCCGCGTCACTGTCTCTGCGGCCCGCCCCTCGAGGTATAACCGGCGTCATTTTGTCTCTGGATTCGGCTGCTGCATGGCTGGCATCTACCTACCGCGGTCCGTGAGTGCCCTCGCGGGCGGCTTTATTACCCTATGTCATTATACATGTCACTTATGGGGTTCTCTCCGCTTATGTCTTTCAGACGGGTCGAACTCTTTTGGTTTCTCCCGGCCCTACTCCCTCTATTTAGTTATTAAACTTGTGAGGCCTAGTGTTTAAATTACTCCCACTTCCCTAGCGGGCTATTGGGGCATCCCGGGTTGCTTTTATAGCGTGAATCCCTATCGGTCTATTGTGCCACTATAATCACCATATGGAGGCGCCTCAGGATAATGTGCTCGGGGTTCCTTCTGGACAAGCCTGGCTGTGTGTAGCTTGTGGGGTGTCCCCTATTAGCGCTGACAATGTACGGGTCTGTGTACCTTGTGCCCAGCAGGTGCTTGCGCTGCAGCCTGGTTTACCAGTAGCTGGGCCTGCACCTCGTATGGCTTCACCTACTCCCCCCCCCCCCAAACTTAAATTTGACTCCCATTGAGTTGCACACCAGTGGGGATTCTCAGCCTGATGTGTCTTCCAGATTGGCTAATGTTGAGAAGTTGCTTGCTAATACCCTAGCGCGTAAGGCCTCTGCTAAGAAGCGGCACTTGACATCTGATGTCACTCTTTTCCCTATGCAGGCTGATGAGTTTTTGGAACTGTCTGGTTATACCCCTTTGGAAGAAGGGGAGCTATTCTCTAACTCGGAGTCATCTGATGAGAGGCCCAGGGGTCATGATGGAGGCCCCTGATGATACTGATAGGCTGTTGGCTCCGATTTTTGAGATCCTGTCTATCTCTCCCACGGCTGCAGCCCCCAGGCAGCAGGGGGAATTGTTTCATACTGCAAAGCCTCGTTTAGAGCTTCCTGAGCAGGCCCATCTTAATAATCTCGTGCTCAAGGAATGGGAGTGTCCCAGCAGGCTTCCCGGAGTCCCTAAGAGTTGGGATAAGAGGTATCCCTTTCCTGCTGATGTGGTAAAGCGTTGGTCATCCCCTCCAGAGGTGGATGTCCCGGTTCTAGGGATATCTAACACCTCTGTCATGCATTCCCCTGACTCTGCTACGCTGCGGGATGGTGAGGACCGGTGTATTGATCAGCTGGCGTCCCATGCCTTTGGCTGTGTGGGGACGGCGCTGCGCCCGGTCTGTGCCTCTGCCATTACGGCTGTGGCTATTAGGACCCTGCTTAGGAATGTCCTAGATGGTGCACCTGATGATGTGTCTAGTGAGGAGTTTAATGCACTCTCTCGTTGTGAAGTTTTTGTGACTTATGTCCTCTCTGCCTTGGATGATACCATTAGGATGTGTGGCAGAACCTCTGCCCTTGTGGTGGCTATACGCCGCTCGGTTTGGCTGCGCCAGTGGGCTGCTGACAACGCTGCCAAGAAAGCTCTCACTGGTTTTCCCTTCAAAGGACTACGCCTGTTTGGGGACCTCCTGGACCTGTTTGCTAAGGGAGGCAGCTTACGGCAGCGCAGGCGGCAGTCTCGGCCCTTTCGGGGACAGGGCTCCTTTTCTTCCCCCTACCGTGGTGCCAGACAGGGGAGGGGGGTCTCCCTTAACGGGGCCCGAGGAGATTTCTGGGGTAGGGGCAGAGGACGTGGACGCCCTGGCTCCTCCTGGGGCTCCAAACTTAAGTCTTCTCACAAGCCCCCTCAGGCATGAAGGGGCGCCCTCACCCATCCGGGTGGGGGGACTGCTTCAGCATTTTGCTCATGTTTGGAGGCTTCATGTCTCAGACCGGTGGATTCAGGAAGTAGTGTCCTCTGGTTACAAGATAGAGTTTGCTGCCCAAGATTCATCAGATCTCTCAGGAGCCTATATCAGCTCAGGCTCTAGTTCTGGCGGTGCAAAGCCTTCTGGAGCTGGGGGTCATCTGTCAGGTCCCCTTATGAGAAAGGGGCAAGGGGTTCTATTCCCACCTTTTCACCGTGCCCAAAAGAGATGGGTCAGTCAGGCCCATCCAGGACTTGAAAATCCTCAACAAATTTGTCAGGTGCAGGCGCTTTCGCATGGAAACTTTGCGCTCTGCCATCAGTTCCCTGCATCCAGGGGACTTCATGACCTCTGTGGACATCAAGGATGTTTACCTTCATATTCCTGTTTTTCCAGGTCATCAAAGGTTCCTCAGGTTCGCTCTGGAGGATCAGCACTACCAATTTGTGGCATTGCCCTTCGGTCTCACTTCAGCTCCAGCAAGGTCCTGGCAGGGGTGATGTCTCTGCTCAGGTCTCAGGGCATTCGCGTGCTGCCCTATTTGAATGACATTCTCATCACTTCTCAGTCCCTCCAACAGGCAGAGTTGGATACTCAGCTGGTAGTGTCCACTCTGGAGTCATTTGGCTGGGTGATCAACCATCCCAAATCTTCCCTGTCTCCCTCCTTGGTGACTCCCTTCCTGGGAATGAGTCTGGATACAGTTCAGGCAAGGATTTTTCTTCCTCAGCAGAAGGCAGGAAATGCAGCTGGTGGGCCTGATGGTGTCGTGCTTCGAGGCGGTCCCTTATGCCCAGTTTCACATGAGGCCTCTGCAACTCCACCTCTTGTCAGTATGGGACAAGGATCCTGCGTTCCTGGACCAGGTCCTTGCGCTGTCCCCCCTAGTCAGGGCGGTCCCTCTCGTAGTGGCTGGACTCCAGGAACCTGTTGGTGGGCAGAGGTGAGTAGTAGTATCAAACACCCAATATTTACAATGCTGGAGATGGCCCCAGTAAGTAGAATGCAGGTGGTACCACTAAGTGAGTAGCTTTATCAAGGGCAGAAAGGGTCTAATGCTATGCTGCCTTCTAGTGCATCATGTTAATAGGATCTGATAAGAGCATCTGAAAACATCAGAAAACACACAGACTGGTGGAAGGTATAGAATATTTTTCATGCATAATGAAACATCCACAGGTTAAGAATGATCTGTTTTCTCTATGGCGTGGCAGCCTTGGTGCCCTTCAATATGCAGATGAATATAGACTCCGTTTGGAAAGGCGGCAACACAGCAATCACAGCAACTTGCATGTGGCGCATGCAGGTACTTTAGCAAATATGATGAACAAAAGGAACCCATCAAAATCCTTTATGGGTTTGACTGTTTTTATGGACTAGAACTCCACAAGGATGTAAGGGTGCTGCTCTTAAAGTACTTCCAGGCAGAGTTGCTTCATCCAGGATAAGCGATGGTCATTTGGCTGACACAATGATTGGTAAAGGTGTGGAACATATGGTTGAAACGGAAGATGGTTCCAAAGATGAATGGTGAGGGATGTTTTTAGCCAGAGCACCAATCATGAACACATGGTTTTATATAACATATCAAAAAGACCTTGTTCTATACATGTATCATTTTTTAAATGATGATAAAGAAGGAGATCTTCGCATCATGCCCAACTCTAATGATTCTCCTCCTCCTAGGACAGTCTAGTTGGGAAGCAAGTGGAATATGCCAAAGAAGATGGCTCCAAATGGACTGGCATGGTAATGTATCAAGTGCTGGCCAAACCTTTGATGACAATATCCATATTTGTGTCTAGGATTTGATGAAGATCTCCTAAGTGACATTCTTAAACTTTAAGATTTTAATCTTGTATTTCTGTGAACTTTTACATTTAATGGAGTAAAGAGAATATGAGAAGGGATTTTTGGATTACACCAATTCATTCTTCCTCACATAGGAATAAACCATTTCTGACAAATGAGGGACTTAGGGAAATAAAGAAAGAAACTGAAGATAAAATGAATACAGGAGTTGTAAAAGAGCATTTCAAAGAGTTGTGTGACTGCTCATTATCAAAGTTATTCTTAAGCACTCATTCTTTACCTTCAAGGCACTGTTTTGATATATATATATAATTTCCCTACATTAGGTGTATATTTTAACTTCCAGAATCCATGTTGAAGGCATTATGGGTAAACAGTATGTTTATGTTGCCATCTAAATATAATGCACTCTGAAGTCTTGATGTGTGCCTCTTTGTATAATGCAAGGTGTGCCAACAAATAACTAGTTTATCAAAGCTCAATATAATGCCAGGTGTGCCCATGAGTAACTGGTTTATCAAAGCCTAAGAGGGTGTAGTGTAAAGTGTGCCAAGTAACTAGTTTATCAAGCCCAAGAGGCTGTAATGCAAGGTGTGCCAAGTGACTAGTTTATCAAAGCCAAAAGAGTCTAATGCCAGGGGTGCCCACAATTAAATAGCTTTTTAAAGCTCAAAAGAGTATAGTTTCAGGAGTGCCCACAGTTAAATAGTTTATCAAAACCAAAAGGGTCAATTGCTTGGTGTGCCCGCAAATCATATTTAAATAGCCGTCCTGACCATATTGAACTGGTATAGGGTTAAGTGAGCAAGAAATAGGACAAAAATATTTTTATTGTTTTTAATTTAACTTTTTCTTACCCATCCCCATCTTCTATCTTCTGTGCCCCGCCTGGCAGTGTCATCCTTGGGTCCAACGGTTCTTCTTTGACCCGCGCCATCTCCTCTTCCTTCATCAGGGTATCTAACCAAAAATTACCAAAAAAATACAAAAATAAAACCCTCAGGCATTTTCAATGTTAAATGGCATGCCTTTAAAAGCCACATTTAGTAAAACACTTAAAACTGAAAAAAATGCAATAAAAAAATAAAAGGTCAGGCTGTTCTTTGTTAAAAAATAAAAAGGCTGTTCTTCATTGTCTAACCAAAAATGCCCCAAAATACCAGCAATCAGTTTCTATGTTAAATTGCATGCCTTTAACCCTTTAAACGCCAGCTACGTAAAGTTCACGTAGCTGCCTCTCCTGTCATTAAACGCCAGCTACGTAAATTTTACGTACCTGGCTTTCCCCCCTGCTATCTGGCAAAAAAAAAAAAAAAAGACACTCACCTGACCCCTCGTTTGATTCGGCTGGGTCTCCCCTTTAAGATGGTGTGCTCCGATCGTCCGTGGGACCTCCTCCGGCTGCAGGGGAGGGCCCGGAATAGGGTGCCCCCCCCCCCCGTTTTAGCTGCCACTGGCTTTCCTGTAAAAAAAATAAATAAAAATGACATTTACCTACCTGCATGTGCGCTCGCTCCCGTCGACCCTCCTCTTCACCTGGGGGCCTCCGATCCCCCCAAGGGCTTGCCAATCTTCAGGAGAGAGCCCTGGAGGCTCTCTCCTCTCTCCTTCTCGATGGCGGCCGCCATCTTGCCGCTAAGCCCCGCCCCCATTTTGTATGTGTGTTTTTTTTTTTTACAGTTAACCCTTTGTGAGCTGGTAAGGGGTCTATCGGACCCCTGTACCAGCTCACAAGGCTCTGGGTCTGGCAAGTCACCTGCGGGCTAGCGGGTGACTTGCCATTAACCCCCAGCCCCCCATTACCTGCCTCCCCAAAGGCCAGGGGGGGGCAGAAGGGCCCGGGCCACTATGGCTATGTGGGCCTGTTCTACAAGCCCCCATAGCTGGCCCGGGTCGGTAACGCTGGGTAGGGGGGACCCTACGTCATTTTTTGGGGGGGATTTTTAAGGGTTTTTAACCCTTAAAATTCCCCAAAAAAAAGGGGTCCCCCACCCTGGGAGGGGGGACTCTATGTCAATTTTTTTTTAATTAACCCCTTATGTCCTGTCACCCAGCTCCAGCATTTTCTGGTGTGGTGTGTTTTTTTTTTTTACATTTTAAGTGGACCAACACCCAGGATTTTGACTTTCCTGGGTATTGGTCCTTTCCCCTGGGGCATCCCGATTGGGGATGCCCCGGTGCGTGAAACCCCCCTGATCACCCACAATAACTCCCCTTAACCGGGTCCTACGGAGCATGCGCGGCCGCTCGTCCAATCAGCGCGCTCAGAGCGGCTGAGTTATGGACGTCTAAGAGACATCTAAGCTCAGCCGCTCTGAGCGCGCTGGCGGCCGCATCCCCCACTTCCCTCTAACAGGGAGCGTGCCCGCGGCGGCCATTCATAAATAGCCGGCCTGGGCACGCGTCCTGCTAGAGGGATAGCGGGGATGCGGCCTGCGCATGCGCCGTAGGACCGGATTCAAGTAAGTGGTAGCAGGTGTTCCGGGGGGTTTCACACAGGGGGGCATCCCGATTTTGGATGCCCCAGGGGGAGGGAATAGAACGGTCCAGGAATCTTATAGATTCCGGGGCCGATCAGCCCTGGGTGTTGGTCCACTTTAACCCATTGTGAACTTGTAAGGAGTCCATGAGACCCCTGTACCAGTTCACAAGGCTCGAGGGCTGTCAAGTGATCTGCGGCTAGCGGGTGACTTGCCATTAACCCCGGCCCCCCTATTACCTGCCTCCCCGAAGCCCAGGGGGGGCAGAAGGGCCTGGGCTGATTTAGGCGGTGCTGGCTTGTACTTGGCAGGGCGGGGGGCCACCAAAGCTGGCCCCTGCGCCCTGTTCTACAATCCCTGCATAGCTGATCCCTGGGCTACTTATGCTGGATAGCGGGGACCCCATGTCATTTTTATGGGAATTATTAAGGGTTTTTAACCCTTAAAATAAAAAAATGGGGGTTACCTCCCCCCCAGGAAGGGGAACCCCACACCAATTTTTTTTCTTGATTTAACCCTTTATAGTGTGGATTGTAGTTGTATTTTATTTTTACATGTTATAAAATGTTTTTTCAGTTTGGGGGGTCTTCTGAACAGTAACGGGGGGCTACCGATACATATGTGGTACCGTTGTAATCGGAAGAAATGGGGCTTTCACATGCAATATGGTTTTCTTTAATAAAACAAATGTTTTATTTGAAATAAAGGAGATAATTTTCTAAAAAAAAATTTTTTATTTTGTTTTGTTTAATTTACAAAAATATTTAAAAAAAACAGTAAAAAAATTACAAACAAGACATTTCATGTTAAAGCCTAAACTCTGCCGCAAAAAAAAAAAAATATGATTTTCCTGGAAATTCCTGCAAAAATCACAGTTAAGCATAGCGCAAAATGGTGAAAAATGACCTGTCAAGAGAGGGTGACAAAGCCTAAAGTAGGCTGGCAGTTAAAAGGGTTAGTAGTACCTATGCATGTTGGGTATCGTTCTGCTCGGGGGATTTTGCGCTTTCAGATTTAGCTTGTTTTTTTTTGTTTGCATATTGATATTTTAGGAAAACTCATTTCTTATTCTGCTTTATTATAAATTTTTTAAGGAAACCCTGTGCGACCAACGAATTCTTTGAGGGATTACTTCCAGAAAGATGGGCCCACTACAACATGCTGGGTATGCTTAGAAAGCTTATCATGTGTACTTTCAGAAAATATATGGTTTGTGGTGGGTATTCCAAATGTGGTTTTGGTAGAAAAAGCGCAAGGTGCCACTTTGTCTGCAGAGCTGAAATTTTCAAGCAAAATTACCGTCTCCCCAAGCTTTACTTTGGGGTGTTTGGCAACTCTTCCCTTGACAGTAGCTATGCATGTTGGGTATCGTTCTGTTCGGGGGATGTTGCTTTTTTAGATTAACTTGTTTTTTCTTGTTTGCTTATAGTTTTCTTTAGAAAAATGTGGCTTTGATTCTGCTTTTTTATCCTTTTTTAGGGAAGCTCTGTGTAACCAAAGAATACATTGAGGGAGAACTTCCAGAAAACTGTGGCAACATCAACAAGCCTGGTATGCCTAAAAAGCTTGAGGTGTGTACTTCCAGAGAATATATAGTTTGTGGGGGGTATTTCAAATGTAAAGGGTTGTTTTTATTGAAAAACTGCAAGGTGCACATAGTGCTTAGCATAGCTGTATTTGATCTGAAAATCCCCTAAAGCGCTGTTTCAGTTTGGGGGAGTCTCCTGGGCAGGAAAGGGCATCTACCAATACATATGTGATGCCGTTGTAACTGGGAGAAATTGGGATTTCACACGCAATAAGATTTTATTGACAAACGTACATTTTTTATTACAAAAAAACACTACAAATTGTAAAAAATAGATTTTTTTTATTTTTTTGCACATATCTCACCCCAAAATATTAAGAATACACTTAAAAAATGACAAACAAGACATTTCATGTTAAAGCCCAGACTCTGCTGAAAAAAACAATATACAATTTTTCTGGGAAATCCCTGGAAATCCTTTCAAAAATCACAGTTGAACATGCATAGTGCAAAATAGTGAAAAATGGTCTGGCAACAAAGCGTAACAAAAACTCCAGGTAGGCTGGCACTTAAAGGGTTAAAAGCCACATTTTGTAAAACACTCAAAAATACAATTAAAAACAAAATGGCAGGTTATTCTCCCTTGTTCTTCAATTGTATCTAACTAATAATGGCCAACAAATTACCAAAAATATAATAAAAATAAACCTGCAGCCGGAACAAATTAAACCCAGGAAAAACTCCTTATTTTTTATTTATGTATTTTTTATATTATGTGGTTATTCTGAGTACTTTTCCTACCTCATTTTGTGCAGGGCGATCTTACCGGTGTTACCCCTTGATTTGCCCTCTGACACACGTAACAAAATAATATTTTAAATGTTTTTATTTATTTATGTATTTCTTAAATTGTTTGGTTATTCTTTTGAGTACTTTCCCTACCCAATTTTGTTCAGGTCAATCACCCTGGTGTCTCCTAGATTTGCAGCCCTCTAACCCTTGTTACCACAATTTTACAGCCAAGTTCGGGTTCCCATTGACCTCAATGGGGTTCGTAGACCTGAACTGGACTTTAGCGGCATGTTTGGCCGCATATGTCGAACTCGGACTCATGAACTTCTGAGCCTCAATTCAGTATACTTGCCTTAAAATATGTCATGGAAATAAGGACCATTACTTGCTTTATTTCAAGTTTTATAAATCTTAAGCAAAAGTTAATTTTACAGTTATTGGATTGTTATAACTCCAGAGGGTAAAAGTTTTAGGTGTTAAAAGCCAGCATACAGAGGTGAGAGATCTCACAGTGCTATATAGCGCAGTGGAAGTTGAAAAAATCAGGTTGCACCTCTCCCTGCTGCTGTGACTATAACAAACAAAATTAGTCATTCTGAAAAACCTGCCAGCTCCCTGGTGAGAGTTACAGTGTGGTACATTATTATTAGGATGCAGCTGATGTACCATAATTGTTGTAATCACAATCAGCTGTGATACATTGTAAAGCTGTCATTGGTCTGCTAGTGAAATTTAAATAGCTCACAGTTGGCTCACAACTTTCTGTGTTGTGAGTATTGTGCTGTTGTGATGGAGAGAACACTCATCATTGTCAACACTGTATGTGATCTTTTAGGCATTTATAAACTCCTGTAATATTTTTTCTTTGAATGCCACACTATTTTGACGCATGCTTTATTCTAAAATAAAGCATTAAATAGCAGTTATTTTTGTGAAATATTTTAAATGAAGTTTACTGGATTACTCCTTATTTTAATGTCAAGCTTTCTTTATTAGGAAAGAGAAATAACATACATAGCAAAACAATTACCTTACAGGTAATTGCATCAAGGGTAGGACCAGTTATATCAATATTAGTACATAGTTCATACACAATCTAGCGAATGAACATTAATAGCAATAAATGGTGTTTTGTATTAAAAGAAATGACACCTTTTATTTACAAGCCTTATTCTAAAATAAAGTTGATTCAGTGTTATTTGAAAAAAGTTTTCCACTTTTTTTGGAGAGAATGCTGTTGTTTATTTTCATTGTATACCTAGGCAGGTATCTACCTAGAAAGTAGGCAAGTAGAAATAGAACAATTCTATTTTTACCACCTAAAGAGAACTTTTTTTTACCTGGTGCTGAATAAACTCCAAATTTCTTATTTACAGGAGATATTTTAAGGCAACTTTAATGAATCATGACCTATCTTTTGCCACGGGAAAAGCTAAGGAAGAACACATCTATAATGTATAATACTTTTAATAACCATATAATCCTATTATAATTTAGATGAAAGCTGGGAAATGCAGTTAACAAAGAAAAAAAAGATGAAAAGTTTCTAGGCTCATATTTTCAGCCATTAAGTGTAACGAGGAAAAGGTATTACCAGCACCCAGTAGCGGGGTTTGTTACGCTGCTTGGAGCGAGTTCATTACTGTCTGACACCGGGGTTATTGTGATGACACACTGGCTTTTGTGGCTCCAGACGGCGTAGCGGGCAAGAAATGCGTTTAACGGAGATTATCGCGGAAAGGGCAGACACTTGCCGAGATCATTCTCTTAATGTGAGACCATTCTTCCAGGACAGCAACCGCATCATATCGCTCCACCATAACTAGATTTATCTGACTTGAAAAACAAGATGATTTTTTTTTTCTAATCATTAGCACAAGATCGTCGAAAGAAATAACTGCAGAAACGACGCCAACTAATGAAGGGATTTGACCTTGTTGTCAAGAGTTGCTTTAAAAGTCCATTTCAAGGGTTTTTTTGGATATATAAAGCCAGGACAATTTCTAGTCTCATTTCAAGAGCTATGGTCTAATCTATGACTCACGGTTAAACTATGGGAATCAAATGGGAGACAAGACAAATCTAACTGCTACCATGGCTCAAATTATAGCACCTGTAGTGCACAGGGCTCACAAACCACAAGGGCAATACAGGGAATATGGGATTGGATCAGAAACAAGCCTAAATGTATTGTGAGCTGGGTGTTACAATTATGTATTTCTGATCATAAGAGTTTATCTTGTCTATTTTATTGTTAAGTCTATGGAAGGCCAGATGGAATGTAAATCAAGCATTTCAGGGATTTAATATTATATAGATAGGAGAAACTGGGGGTCTAACTATGAAGAGGGGGCTCCTGGCCAGGTGGCACTAATGGCATATATATAATGTGATGGCTGGACCCCTATTCCCCTAGATTTTTTGTTTCCTATATGGCCTGGATTTGAGGTAAGCCTGGTTGTCTTGGGCCAGAGGCTCAGTTTAATCTGGGAGCCAAGCCATCACACATTGGTTATGAGAGGGGCTCATGCATTGCTGCTGTATGGGGCAAGAAAATTCCACATGCCGGCCCTGCCCGACACAGCTGATCCATCATGTATAGTTGTGATAAGAAATTACCATGTGCCGAGACTGAGTACTGACATACAGGCCCATCCTTCATTTACCAATGACCTCTAGATGAACAGAGTGGTGGAAATGTGTTGGGGGGCTTGGAGAAGTCAGACATTCACCTGGATATAGCCATTGAATAAAGGCATAGCCTTTATTACTGGAGGGTTTGATCTTGGCACCTTATAAGGTTTATCACATTAGAGCAGATCAGCTGCATGAGACAAAAGGTAAATATAGTTGTCACGTACCTTTCTGGAGACCAGGCCTATGTAGATATAGTCAGCTTCCAGCAATACCGCCTGCAGCCTTCCCATACAGTGCAGACTGGGGAAACTCAGCAGAGGGGAGGGCCGGAATTTCAAGTGTGAGGATGATGCAGAATGAGGAACACCAGGCAGGAACTTAGGGAGATCTGGAAAGAAATAGTGATTTAAAGCTGACTGTAACTGAGGGGAGCCAGTGGGGAGTAACAGGTAGAGTGCTACACCACGCACTGGTTTCAGCGTGGGAAGTCTGCCGACAGATCTGGTTTTCATCTGAGCATTCCGCAAGGAGGTTCGGAGTGCTCTGCAGAAAAGTCGGGGTCCCACTACTGTCACCAGTGGCCAGCCATAAGTGCAGTCTGGGTTTTCAGAGAAGCTGATGCAGGGAAGCCAGAGAGTGCATAGCCAGGGAAAGCCGTAATCCAGTGACAATGTTCAAAGAGCCAAAACAGGTAGTCATCCAAACATGGGGTCGAGAGCCAGAGAGAGGTCATAATCCAAGAGTCAGGGGGTCAGAGCTGAATCCAGAAAACAGAGCTGAAAGTCAAACCAGGAAGTCACACAGTAACAGAGGCAAGCGTCACTCCAAAAAGATCTGCAGGCAACTTCCTAGTGCCACACACCTTCTTTTAAAGAGCCTTAGGTACCCAGGAAGTGCCTGCCATGCATGCGCCTCCTATTGTGACAATAGTTTTTTTTTTTTTGCCTGAACAGACCGTTAACCAAATCTAAGCTAAAGTTGACACATATATAAAAGGATATTATTTCAAGACATTGCTGGTATGGGTTTCATACAGAAGGCGTAATTACAGGGGATGCAGAAGTAGCAACCGCATTGGACTTGGGGTTAAAGGGGCCCCTCCACCTTTTATATCTGAAAGGCGTACATAAAAAAAGCAGTTTCAGTGTTTAGTTATCTGATTGTATCTGATTTAGTTAGAAATGTGCATCCCGAGGCTTAATGTGACAGGAAAAAGGGTTATGAGTAATGCTGGGGCCCTATTCAATGTCTGCACCAGGGCCCGGTTACATTTAATTATGTCTTTGGCTTCACAAGACTTCCTTTCAAGCAAAACACAAAAAACAACCCAAAACATAAAAATAAAATGCATAGAAATCGCAATGAACACCAGGTCATACTAGGCCAGAAAGGTAATGTAAAGTCAGAGCCAGGTCCTAACAAGGATGTCAGAACCAAAGTGTTAAGCAAACTCAGCCTGATACAAATGAGACCAGATGCCATAATAACTACATGGCAGTCTCACCAGACATCAGGATGCAGTATCATAGAAACCTGAAGCACTGTTAAGTCCTTTCTTAGCTTTTCTCATTGCCAGCAGGATGGCCAGCTTTACACAATAATGTTTTTCCTGAGAAGTTATCTGGTCTTTTCTATTGTAAATCTATTGGGTGTCCAATAGGTTGGTGCTGCTCGAAGGGGTGGGGGGGGGGTATAGCTTGAGCCCACAGTGGGCTCACTCATCCAATCAGCTTCTTCCACCATGCATATTATAGTGCGGCTGGAAAAGCTTAGAGAAATCCCCAGCAGTACACATCAGTGGCACGAGTGATGTCGGTGCCGGCCATGCATTCGCTGTGGGCTTGGGGGAAAGGTAAGAATATTGGGCACCCTGAGGAGTTTCACACAGCATGGTATCTCAGTTTAGAATGCCCCGGAGGGAGTAAACCTGCCCTGGAGTCTTATAGATTCATAGACATGGGATCTTGATGTCATCAGCCCAATGCGGGAAGAGAAACCCACCTGCAGATTCTCTGCTACACCTGACCACCAACATTTAATTAGGTTTGCTAGGCAGGCTTGCACATTACCATATACCAGCCGGCCTTACAAACCTCATTGGTCGCCGGCTGTCATGTGGTGTGGACAACCAGTAAAGGAAAGTTAACCTTTTTTCCACTAAGGCTTGGTTTGAATAAAAAAAAAAAAGCTTCTGGGCGTCCTCTGCAAGTTAAAAGATGATGGTGCTACCTTTGATCCAGTGATGTTGGTTCTATTGATTATTTCACTCTACTCACTTGTGTTCCACTGTTTATAATTTCTTGTCATTTCATTACATTTTGGTTTTCCTTTGGAGTAGGTATTTTTGCAATTAGGTATTATGTTTTCCTTGTAGGGTGTTTTGGGTCACTTATTGACCTGGATTAATAGTTATTTACCTGTTGGATTTATATTTTTTGGCTAAGTAGGGAGCAGTTGCTTAACATAGTATGCCAATCGCCACTCTACCATGGCCCTTTGTCTGTTTTGTGCTTTAAATGTCTTTTAATTGTTTTTGTGTGTTCCATTTGTGTTTTTTTAACTGAATTAATAATCTCGATATACCTTATAAAAATTATTGTTCTGCAGCATTTTATGTTGGCCATCCCACATTATTTGGTTCTCTGGAAACTAATACCAGTAATGTCCCACATAGAAGGACAAACATGCACTATCCACCACCATCTTGTCTTTTAGATTGGGAGACACTGCGAATATCTCTTAAGCAGCCTGCTTTAAAGCAGAACCACAATATGGGGGTCATGCTAATTATTTGGTGAAGCCAGTGTGACTTGCAGTGTGCGTTGCGTTGCGGATTGCAACCTGCAAAATGTTTTTCTACCTTTTTTCTACAAAAATTACGTGTACCTGTGATTGTTACATCATTTTCCCTGTAAGGTAAGGGTGTTGTTTTTAAGTTTGGAAACAACAACATCCTATGGGTTATGCAGAAATATTTGGCAAATTCTTTAGCATACCCTCCCCAGTCCTCCATTGTCTAGAGAGCACATGCGACACAATTATTTTTTTTACAGCCCACCCCACTTCAATTCCTTCCGAATTCACACTGCCTAGAGCAGCGGTACTCAACTGGCGGACCGGGGTCCGAATGCGGACCTTGGCAGCAGATTTCTGGACCCCTGCCCTGACAGCCCTGCACTCAGTTGCTTCTGTGTTGCCGTGCTCAGCGCTACCTCCTTTACTTAAACTGGACCTTCAGCGTGATTTAATGAAAAGCCCAAACTCTTTAAAAAATGATTCGGCAGCATCTAAAATTAATATATTTTAAGTTTTTAGTCACTAACTTATTATTCTTTCCCCCACTGGGCTGCAACTCTGTTCAGGAATTTAGGATACGGGCGCCGCCATCTTGACTCAGAAGCATCACACTTACGGAGGAGAGGAGAGTGGGATAAGGTACAGGGGGTGGGTTATAGCTGTGCTTTGCTCAGACAGAGCAGAGCTGTGCTCTGGAAAAGGTCAGCAATCCCAGAATGCAGAGCAGCACAGTTAGAAGGCACTTCCTGTTTGCAGGCTGCCTGATAAGATGGCGGCTTCCATAATCCTCCATCTTGGATGTTTAAAGGCTCATAACATGCACTAGGTGCAGGTAGGATGAATTTTAATGTGGGCAATCTGTATGTACAGGGTGTGGGAAACATATAAGATAGTCTCTTATTCAGAGTGAAGGTCCACTTTAAACTGTGATGTAGTGCTTAGTCTCCCTGCCAGTGTCATGGCTCCCTAGCACCTAGCATTGCAATATGAAGTACTGTATGGGCGGGAAGTGGCATTGCAAGGTATACACAAACTTTGTTTCTTTACCACAGCCAATCCTGTCCTGCTGTTCTAGCTCAACCCCATCTATCCCAGTCCCACCATCTCGTCCTGCCATCTCTGCCCCATCCACCTCTGTCCCCCCAGCTCAGCCCCATCCATTCCTGGCCCCCCAACTCTGTCCCATCCATACCTTCCCCCCCTTCAGCCCTGCCCCAGCCTTTTTTAGTTTTGCCTGTGGAATCTATAGCCCGCACCCCCCAGTGTGCGGATTTCTAACTATTCCCCCCTGCGACAGCCCCCCCCCGCCCGGATCTTCACCTCTTACCGGATGCCTGTATAAGGATCTTTACAAGTAGTGGTTGAGTACCCCTGGCCTAAAGCATTCATCATTGTGACCACATTTGACACATATGGCCTGTCCTCTCAGCACAGAACCTTACCCAGGTTAGCACATTTCTCACCTGGGCTTGGAAGGGATGATCTTCTGAGTCCTTTAGGGATCTGTTTCCAGCTGGTACCACAATTCACAGTTGCAAACACCACTACACACCTGCCCAAAATGCCTGTTAAATTCCCATCAGCCCTTAGCCCAGCTAGCACCAGCCCATTAAAAATGAATTTGTCTAGCGGAAAGGTTCAGAGTCACAGTTTGGTGTATACAGAAGGTAGGTCCCTATGGAAATCAATAGGCTGACCTGACTTTTTTCTCAGACATTGTGCATATTTCCTGGGTTGGAATTTAAATAATAGAAAAGCAGAAATAGTAACTAGTCATTAGAAGGTTTATAGATGTACTGCTTTTTCAAAAGGTCAAATTGGTTAACAAGTAAGCCCACTAGGAATTTTCCCACTTGCCTCCCAATGGCCAGATCACCCCTGTTTATGACCTTTTCAGTAAAGACTTTTGATATACAATATTAAAAAAAGCAAAAAACATACTCGCTGGTGCTTCAGAGTGTTACAGATTGCAATATCATTAACAGATACACTGAATCTCATTTAGGGAGGAATCCATGGTCCTCTTGAGATTTTTACTTTACTTTTTTTTTTTTACTATTGTGAGACACAAAAGCTTGAAATCCCATAAAATAAGAAATATGTTCTAAAAAAAATATATATATAGCTATATAAAATACAACTATTGATATGGAATTATTGAACAAAATAGGACCTGCAGAACTGACTGATATCTGAAAACTGACTTTTGGTGACAAGTTTAGTCAGCTAGCTAACCAATGATTTTGATACTTAAATTTAACATCAGAAGTACTGAAACATGTTGGAGGACTACAAGAGAAATTCAAAAATGTTGGCTTTTGAATTTCACTCAATAAGTTGGCTTTTAGGAATGCTGATGTTTGGTGGTGGTCATGATAAGTCAGTAAATCTACCCTGGAATCTTTTATGAAAAAGTTTACACATATGTGGCTGCAGACTATATTTTTATACAGCTATAAAGAAATCATTGTATCATTGTATCTTTGTAGGCATGTAGATCAATGGCCTAACAACTGTTTCAAGTAGCACAATGCCGCAATGCATGACAGGAAGGTATGTCACCCATATGTTGTCACTTTAGGTCAATTGTTTTATTTTGAGTCATTTCTAGATTTGCACAAAAAGTTATCTTTAATCTCATCGCTGACCTTCTTGGGCATCACAAAAACGTTTGCGACATTTGTAGCCTAAATAACTAATTATACCACCTATGTGGTGACAATAAACATTTGATTATTCTTTTTACTCAAATGTTAGGTCAAACATAGGAAGCTTGAGTTAGATATAGTCATTTCTATACTTTTATATATACAATCAAAGCCTTAGGTCTATCCCATTTCCTACCATTTAAGTCAAGATTACAATGGATGCTTCAAGTTGGAGATAACATGGCCATTTGTATTGGCTGCTTTAGTTCATCCCAACAAACCTTATGTCCATTACATTTACATCTCTGACCATCTCGAACATTGGCAAAAACCTTTTACAGCATGGGCAGCCTAATTAACAACCAGTTAACAATGATTTTGCTCCAATGATCATTTATCCAAATGACTATCCAAAGCACACTATTGCATAATAGGGAATGTTCAAAAATGGGGATTAAATTTTAACTTTTGATATGTGAATTAGACATCATATGTACTGATAGTTAAACAAAAGTTAGACGCGCACAGCCCAATACTTATTACTAAATGGGGGTGCTAGACCACTCTGTGCCTGTCTATACCAAGACTACTGAACAAAAAAGGGGGATTACTGGAGATCCCAAACAGGTCCCCAGAGGGCCTGCACTCAGCCCAAAAGTTTATAAATACTGTTGATGAACCACAAAAATTGATGCTAGAAAAATATACAATTTATTAATGATTAAAAAGACTCCTAGGGAAGCCAATGCACATAAAAAAACACAACGACAATGTTAAAAAACATAAACACACAAGTCCAACAAACACAGGGGGGGGTTAGAGGATAATTGGGCTTTATATATTATTAGAGATGAGCGAGTAGTGAAATATTCGAAATTTCGATTCGAATAGACCGCGTTACTCGACTACTCGACCGAATATCGAATCCCATTATAGTCTATGGGAAAAAAATGCTCGACACTTGGAAATCTCAATTCGACCACTTGGAGGTCACCAAGTCCACC
The DNA here is from genome assembly GCA_027917425.1 of Gastrophryne carolinensis. NCBI lineage: Eukaryota > Metazoa > Chordata > Amphibia > Anura > Microhylidae > Gastrophryne > Gastrophryne carolinensis. The sequence goes on from CM051238.1 coordinate 42,383,490, forward strand.
CTGAAACATCAGAAAATGATGCCAACACTGCTGGAATGCAACTGGGACAGCAGGGGAAGCATGTCTGGGTGCATATAACGCGCCCAAGTCGCACTATTACGCCACTATCACAGCCTCTCAACAATACACTCCAAACACAATATTACTTCTACGTAAAGTGAGACAAGACAAGGAAACCTTCTTTCCTCTACATTGCCATGGACCCCAAGCCAAACTGTACAAAAAAGAAGAACAAAATTCTGCACCCCTTAAAATCACGTTGCCTAATGACAACCACAGATGGCATAGGCAAGGGGGAAAATAAATAGACCCCACCCCTAATTGTCATTGTGTGTGTGTGTGTGTGTGTGAGATGTGGTCAGACATGTCCTCTTGTGTCATTGTGTCACCCCAGCAGTAAGGGAAGCTTAAAGGAGGAGGTTTGTTACAGTGTGTCACCCCAGCAGTAAGGGAAGCTTACAGGAGGAGGTTTGTTACAGTGTGTCACCCCAGCAGTAAGGGAAGCTTACAGGAGGAGGTTTGTTACAGTGTGTCACCCCAGCAGTCAGGGAAGCTTACAGGAGGAGGTTTGTTACAGTGTGTCACCCCAGCAGTAAGGGAAGCTTAGAGCTGAGACCTCTTAAACATTGTGTGGAGGCCCAAGAGCTGAGACCTTTTAAAAATTGTGTGGAGGCCCAAGAGCTGAGACCTTTTAAAAATTGTGTGGAGGCCCAAGAGCTGAGACCTCTCAAACATTGTGTGGAGGCCCAAGAGCTGAGACCTCTCAAACATTGTGTGGAGGCCCAAGAGCTGAGACCTTTTAAAAATTGTGTGGAGGCCCAAGAGCTGAGACCTTTTAAAAATTGTGTGGAGGCCCAAGAGCTGAGACCTTTTAAAAATTGTGTGGAGGCCCAAGAGCTGAGACCTTTTAAAAATTGTGTGGAGGCCCAAGAGCTGAGACCTCTCAAACATTGTGTGGAGGCCCAAGAGCTGAGACCTCTCAAACATTGTGTGGAGGCCCAAGAGCTGAGACCTTTTAAAAATTGTGTGGAGGCCCAAGAGCTGAGACCTCTCAAACATTGTGTGGAGGCCCAAGAGCTGAGACCTCTCAAACATTGTGTGGAGGCCCAAGAGCTGAGACCTTTTAAAAATTGTGTGGAGGCCCAAGAGCTGAGACCTCTCAAACATTGTGTGGAGGCCCAAGAGCTGAGACCTTTTAAAAATTGTGTGGAGGCCCAAGAGCTGAGACCTTTTAAAAATTGTGTGGAGGCCCAAGAGCTGAGACCTTTTAAAAATTGTGTGGAGGCCCAAGAGCTGAGACCTCTCAAACATTGTGTGGAGGCCCAAGAGCTGAGACCTCTCAAACATTGTGTGGAGGCCCAAGAGCTGAGACCTCTCAAACATTGTGTGGAGGCCCAAGAGCTGAGACCTTTTAAAAATTGTGTGGAGGCCCAAGAGCTGAGACCTTTTAAAAATTGTGTGGAGGCCCAAGAGCTGAGACCTCTCAAACATTGTGTGGAGGCCCAAGAGCTGAGACCTCTCAAACATTGTGTGGAGGCCCAAGAGCTGAGACCTCTCAAACATTGTGTGGAGGCCCAAGAGCTGAGACCTTTTAAAAATTGTGTGGAGGCCCAAGAGCTGAGACCTTTTAAAAATTGTGTGGAGGCCCAAGAGCTGAGACCTCTCAAACATTGTGTGGAGGCACAAGAGCTGAGACCTTTTAAAAATTGTGTGGAGGCCCAAGAGCTGAGACCTTTTAAAAATTGTGTGGAGGCCCTAGAGCTGAGACCTCTCAAACATTGTGTGGAGGCCCAAGAGCTGAGACCTTTTAAAAATTGTGTGGAGGCCCTAGAGCTGAGACCTCTCAAACATTGTGTGGAGGCCCAAGAGCTGAGACCTTTTAAAAATTGTGTGGAGGCCCAAGAGCTGAGACCTCTCAAACATTGTGTGGAGGCCCAAGAGCTGAGACCTCTCAAACATTGTGTGGAGGCCCAAGAGCTGAGACCTCTCAAACATTGTGTGGAGGCCCAAGAGCTGAGACCTCTCAAACATTGTGTGGAGGCCCAAGAGCTGAGACCTTTTAAAAATTGTGTGGAGGCCCAAGAGCTGAGACCTCTCAAACATTGTGTGGAGGCCCAAGAGCTGAGACCTTTTAAAAATTGTGTGGAGGCCCAAGAGCTGAGACCTCTCAAACATTGTGTGGAGGCCCAAGAGCTGAGACCTCTCAAACATTGTGTGGAGGCCCAAGAGCTGAGACCTTTTAAAAATTGTGTGGAGGCCCAAGAGCTGAGACCTTTTAAAAATTGTGTGGAGGCCCAAGAGCTGAGACCTCTCAAACATTGTGTGGAGGCCCAAGAGCTGAGACCTCTCAAACATTGTGTGGAGGCCCAAGAGCTGAGACCTTTTAAAAATTGTGTGGAGGCCCAAGAGCTGAGACCTTTTAAAAATTGTGTGGAGGCCCAAGAGCTGAGACCTTTTAAAAATTGTGTGGAGGCCCTAGAGCTGAGACCTCTCAAACATTGTGTGGAGGCCCAAGAGCTGAGACCTTTTAAAAATTGTGTGGAGGCCCTAGAGCTGAGACCTCTCAAACATTGTGTGGAGGCCCAAGAGCTGAGACCTTTTAAAAATTGTGTGGAGGCCCTAGAGCTGAGACCTCTCAAACATTGTGTGGAGGCCCAAGAGCTGAGACCTTTTAAAAATTGTGTGGAGGCCCAAGAGCTGAGACCTCTCAAACATTGTGTGGAGGCCCAAGAGCTGAGCACTTATTAGTGCTGCAGCTACGGCTGCTTTAGTGAGGGGTAGCTGCTGCTGCTGGAATAGGGACAGAAAGACTTCAGTGGTGTATTACCACCTATATACAAAACTATATTTTGCACTACTGTTTTGTGTCCTCTGTGCCAACAAAACACTGTTTTATACACGGTGCGTATAGGCACCATTTCACCTTCTGGCAGTATACGGCTGTATAGCCAGGTGTTTTTCTTAAAAATATTTTTTATATTTGGCACTACTGTTTTGTGTCCTCTTTACCAACAAAACCTTGTTATATACCCGGTGCGTATATAGGCACCATTTCACCTTCTGGCAGTATACGGCTGTATAGCCAGGTGTTCTTAAAAATATATTTATATTTGGCACTACTGTTTTGTGTCCTCTGTGCCAACAAAACACTGTTTTATACACGGTGCGTATAGGCACCATTTCACCTTCTGGCAGTATACGGCTGTATAGCCAGGTGTTCTTCTTAAAAATATTTTTATATTTGGCATAACGCGTGGCCAAAAAAGTAAAACGTCTGAAATGCGGAGGGCTAGCGCAAAGGGACGTGGACGAGGACGGGGGCGCGGAAATGCTGGTGGGGGCACAAACCGCGTTGAAGCCAGTGGGGATACAATGCGTGCTGGTGAGGGGCAGCCAGCATTACGCTCATCCAGCTTCCCTGCCTTTATGGGACAGTTATGCGGGGGGCGGGGTACACCTCTGTTAAGGCCTGAGCAGCGTGAACAGGTGGTGCAATGGATGGCCGATAACGCTTCCAGTCACTTGTCCACCACCCAGTCATCCACACAGTCTCACTCTGACCCTCCTTCCTCCCAACCTGGCCAACAGAGTCAGCCCAACCTTGACCCCTCCCAGGACCTCTTTTCGGGTCCTTTTCCAGATGTGCTGCAAGAATCCCAGGAGCTAGCAGAGGAATTTGTTTGTAGTGATGCCCAAACACTTGAGTATCCGCCATCTGCTAGTGATGTGGACCCGGAACCAGCATCTGCTATCATGAGCGATGATGATGAGACGCAGTTGCCATCAAGGGAGGCTGTTGGAATGTCCAGTGGGCAGGAGGAGGAGCAGAGAGAGGAAGTGGAAGAGGAGGTGGTGGACGACGAAATGACCGACCCCACTTGGACAGGGGTGATGTCCAGCGGGGAAAGCAGTGGAGATGCGGTCTGCGCATCACCGAATAAGGCAGCAAGAGGCAGAGGACAGTCCAGAGGCAGAGGACAGTCCAGACAGAGAAGGCAGGCCACAGCCAGCAGGGCCGAAGCTCTTCCCGGCAGCAGGCAGTCGCGCGAAGCTCCCCCATCGAGGCCTCGTACTTCTGTGGTGTGGAGATTTTTTAACGTTTGCGCGGATGACAAACTGAGCGCGGTTTGCGCAATCTGCCACTCAAAACTGAGTAGGGGCTCTGAGAAGAGCAATCTGACCACCTCAGGCATGCGCCGTCACTTGGAATTCAAGCACTGGGCTGAGTGGGAGAGAGCAAACGCAATACAACCTGCGCCCCGTCTTGCTGCCACTGCCTCTTCCCCTTTGTTGTGTGCTGCCACTGCGGTCCAGACCTCCAGCCAGGACACCTCCACATCTGCCTCTGCCTCGGCTACTTTGGGGCCTTCTCCTTCAGCTCCACCTTCCCCCGCATCTTCGTCTGCACCTTCCATCTCCTCGTCCCATCAACTGTCCATCTCACAGGCGTTCAACCGCAGGCGGAAGTACGCCTCCAGTCACCCCCAAGCCCAAGCCTTAACCTGCCTCATCTCCAAACTGCTGGCCCTGGAGATGTTGCCGTTTAGGCTTGTGGAGACGCAGGCCTTCCGCGACCTGATGGCGGCTGCCGCACCTCGCTATTCCGTCCCTAGCCGCCACTATTTTTCCCGGTGTGGCTTCCCCGCCCTGCACCAGCACGTGTCGCGTAACATCAGGCGGACCCTGAGGTACGCAGTCAGCGCAAAGGTCCACTTGACCACCGACTCGTGGACAAGCGCTTGCGGCCAAGGACGCTACATCTCTTTGACGGCACACTGGGTGAATGTTGTGGAAGCGGGGACGGGGTCGCAAACAGGGACGGCCTACATACCACCCCCGCCCAAGATTGCCAGCACAGGTTCTGATAGACCCCCCTCCTCTTCCTCCTCCTCCTCCTCCTCCTCCTCCTCCTCCTCCTCCTCATCCTCCTCATCCTCCTCCTCATCCTCCTCCTCCTCCTCATCCTCCTCCTCATCCTCCTCATCCTCCTCCTCATCCTCCTCCTCATCCTCCTCCTCCTCTGCCTTAACATCGCCCTCAGCCCCTAGCTGGAAGCGTTGCAGCACTGGCACGGGGAGACGTCAGCAGGCGGTGCTTAAGCTCATCAGCTTGGGCGACAGGAAGCACAGCGCCGCAGAGGTGAGGCACGCCATATTGCAGCAGACAGAGATGTGGCTGTCGCCGCTGCAGCTAGGACCAGGCATGGTCGTGTGCGATAACGGCCGTAACCTGGTGGCGGCTCTGGAGCTTGCAGAACTCAATCACGTACCATGCCTGGCCCACGTTTTTAATTTGGTAGTACAAAAGTTTCTAAAGACTTACCCCAACCTGGCAGAGCTACTGGTCAAAGTGCGGCGCTTGTGCGCTCACTTTCGGAAGTCAACTGTAGCTGCTGCTAGCTTAAAAAAAAATCCAGCAACGCCTCCATTTGCCTCAACATCGGCTGTTGTGCGACCTGCCCACTCGCTGGAATTCCACCTATTGCATGTTGGCCAGGGTGTGTGAGCAGCAGAAAGCATTGATGGAGTACCAGATGATGCATCCACGCGTGCCTCCAACTCAGCTCCCTCAGTTTGCCAACCACGAGTGGCCATGGATGGCAGACATATGCGATGTATTGCGTATCTTTGAGGAGTCCGTCCACTAAGAAGGTCAGCAGCGAGGACGCTATAGTGAGCGTAACCATCCCGCTCCTAGGCGTCCTTAAAGAATCGCTCATCGCAATAAGGGAGAACGCATTGCACACAGAGGAGATGGGGGTAGGAGGAGACGCAACGCAGGTAGACAGTCAGACCACACTTTTGTCTGCTGCTCGGTGGCAGTTGCAGGAGGAGGATGAGGAGGAGGAGGACAACGTGGAGGTGGCTGTGGAAGAGGATGCTGGCGGCGAGGGTAGCAGTCAGGCTGTGTGCGTCCCATTGGTTCAGCGCGGATGGGGCGGAGAGGAGGAGGAAGAGGAGGAAATGGAAAATGATCCTTCTGGTGGGGGCAGTGAGGTCATGCCTACTCAGAGTCTGGCACACATGGCTGACTTCATGCTGGGCTGCTTTTCCCGGGACATACGTGTTGTCCGGATATTGGAGAACAAACTATACTGGGTCTTCGCACTCCTGGACCCCCGGTATAAAGATAACTTCTCCTCTTTTATTCCGGTAGAGGATAGGACGAATCGATTACTGGAATACCAGAGGGAACTCTTGCAGAACATGATGCAGATTTTCCCACACAGCATCGCTGGCGGCAGAGAGGAGAGTGTCTCCCAGAGTCTGACAACATCGATCAGGCCCACAGCCACCAGGGGAACACTCTCCAAGGTGTGGGACACGTTCATGTCACCCCCTCGTGCAACTTCCATCACTGCGGGGCCCGCTATCAGCAGGAGGGACAAGTATCGGCGGATGTTGCGGGACTACCTGGCAGACCACACCCCTGTCCTCCCCGATCCCTCGGCGACCTACACTTACTGGGTCTCCAAGTTGGACACGTGGCTGGAACTGTCCCTGTACGCCTTGGAGGTGCTTGCCTGCCCTGCCGCCAGCGTGCTATCAGAAAGGGTGTGTTCAGCGCAGCCGGGGGCATTATAACCGATAAGCGCAGCCGCCTGTCAACCGACAGTGCCGACAGGCTGACGCTAATCAAAATGAACAGCAAGTGGATTGACCCGGACTTTGCTTGTACAACAGTGGAAAGCAGCCAAGAGTGAAGTGCCATCTGTATGAAGTGCCATTTCCTCCTCCTCCTCCTCCTCCTCCTCCTCCTTAACCGCCGTAGAATTGCTGTATTATTGAAAAAAATTATGGCTCACCTCTTAGGCTTAATACAATCAATTTTTAAGAGGTCTCAACTCTTGGGCCTCCACACAATTTTTAAAAGGTCTCAGCTCTTGGGACTCCACACAATTTTTAAGAGGTCTCAGCTCTTGGGCCTCCACACAATTTTTAAGAGGTCTCAGCTCGTGGGCCTCCACACAATTTTTAAAAGGTCTCAGCTCTTGGGCCTCCACACAATTTTTAAAAGGTCTCAGCTCTTGGGCCTCCACACAATGTTTGAGAGGTCTCAGCTCTTGGGCCTCCACACAATGTTTGAGAGGTCTCAGCTCTTGGGCCTCCACACAATTTTTAAAAGGTCTCAGCTCTTGGGCCTCCACACAATTTTTAAAACATAGCAGCCCTAATAAGGGCTCTCAATGACTCTCTTGTCTTCTGGTAGCTGGTATATATGGTGGTAAATGCGATATTCTGAGCTTCTGGGGCCCTGCCTGACTACATAGGATATGAGATATATACTGTTCAACATAGCAGCACTAATAAGGGATTAAGGACTGTCTTGTCTTCTGGTAGCTGGTATATATGGTGGTAAAAGGTATATTCTGAGCTTCTGGGGCCCTGCCTGACTAAATAGAAAATGAGCTATATACTGTTCAACATAGCAGCACTAATAAGGGATTAAGGACTGTCTTGTCTTCTGGTAGCTGGTATATATGGTGGTAAAAGGTATATTCTGAGCTTCTGGGGCCCTGCCTGACTAAATAGAAAATGAGCTATATACTGTTCAACGTAGCAGCACTAATAAGGGATTAATGACTGTCTTGTCTTCTGGTAGCTGGTATATATGGTGGTAAAAGGTATATTCTGAGCTTCTGGGGCCCTGCCTGACTACATAGGATATGAGATATATACTGTTCAACATAGCAGCACTAATAAGGGATAAATGACTGTCTTGTCTTCTGGTAGCTGGTATATATGGTGGTAAAAGGTATATTCTGAGCTTCTGGGGCCCTGCCTGACTAAATAGAAAATGAGCTATATACTGTTCAACGTAGCAGCACTAATAAGGGATTAATGACTGTCTTGTCTTCTGGTAGCTGGTATATATGGTGGTAAAAGGTATATTCTGAGCTTCTGGGGCCCTGCCTGACTACATAGGATATGAGATATATACTGTTCAACATAGCAGCACTAATAAGGGATAAATGACTGTCTTGTCTTCTGGTAGCTGGTATATATGGTGGTAAAAGGTATATTCTGAGCTTCTGGGGCCCTGCCTGACTAAATAGAAAATGAGCTATATACTGTTCAGCGTAGCAGCCCTAATAAGGGCTCTTAAGGACTGTCTTGTCTTCTGGTAGCTGGTATATATGGTGGTAAAAGGTATATTCTGAGCTTCTGGGGCCCTGCCTGACTAAATAGAAAATGAGCTATATACTGTTCAACATAGCAGCACTAATAAGGGATTAAGGACTGTCTTGTCTTCTGGTAGCTGGTATATATGGTGGTAAAAGGTATATTCTGAGCTTCTGGGGCCCTGCCTGACTAAATAGAAAATGAGCTATATACTGTTCAGCGTAGCAGCCCTAATAAGGGCTCTTAAGGACTGTCTTGTCTTCTGGTAGCTGGTATATATGGTGGTAAAAGGTATATTCTGAGCTTCTGGGGCCCTGCCTGACTAAATAGAAAATGAGCTATATACTGTTCAGCGTAGCAGCCCTAATAAGGGCTATTAAGGACTGTCTTGTCTTCTGGTAGCTGGTATATATGGTGGTAAAAGGTATATTCTGAGCATCTGGGGCCCTGCCTGACTAAATAGAAAATGAGCTATATACTGTTCAGCGTAGCAGCCCTAATAAGGGCTATTAAGGACTGTCTTGTCTTCTGGTAGCTGGTATATATGGTGGTAAAAGGTATATTCTGAGCTTCTGGGGCCCTGCCTGACTAAATAGAAAATGAGCTATATACTGTTCAACATAGCAGCACTAATAAGGGATTAAGGACTGTCTTGTCTTCTGGTAGCTGGTATATATGGTGGTAAAAGGTATATTCTGAGCTTCTGGGGCCCTGCCTGACTAAATAGAAAATGAGCTATATACTGTTCAACATAGCAGCACTAATAAGGGATTAAGGACTGTCTTGTCTTCTGGTAGCTGGTATATATGGTGGTAAAAGGTATATTCTGAGCTTCTGGGGCCCTGCCTGACTAAATAGAAAATGAGCTATATACTGTTCAGCGTAGCAGCCCTAATAAGGGCTATTAAGGACTGTCTTGTCTTCTGGTAGCTGGTATATATGGTGGTAAAAGGTATATTCTGAGCGTCTGGGGCCCTGCCTGACTAAATAGAAAATGAGCTATATACTGTTCAGCGTAGCAGCCCTAATAAGGGATTAAGGACTGTCTTGTCTTCTGGTAGCTGGTATATATGGTGGTAAAAGGTATATTCTGAGCTTCTGGGGCCCTGCCTGACTACATAGAATATGAGCTATATACTGTTCAACGTAGCAGCACTAATAAGGGATTAAGGACTGTCTTGTCTTCTGGTAGCTGGTATATATGGTGGTAAAAGGTATATTCTGAGCTTCTGGGGCCCTGCCTGACTAAATAGAAAATGAGCTATATACTGTTCAGCGTAGCAGCCCTAATAAGGGCTATTAAGGACTGTCTTGTCTTCTGGTAGCTGGTATATATGGTGGTAAAAGGTATATTCTGAGCTTCTGGGGCCCTGCCTGACTAAATAGAAAATGAGCTATATACTGTTCAGCGTAGCAGCCCTAATAAGGGCTATTAAGGACTGTCTTGTCTTCTGGTAGCTGGTATATATGGTGGTAAAAGGTATATTCTGAGCTTCTGGGGCCCTGCCTGACTAAATAGAAAATGAGCTATATACTGTTCAACATAGCAGCACTAATAAGGGATTAATGACTGTCTTGTCTTCTGGTAGCTGGTATATATGGTGGTAAAAGGTATATTCTGAGCTTCTGGGGCCCTGCCTGACTAAATAGAAAATGAGCTATATACTGTTCAACATAGCAGCACTAATAAGGGATTAAGGACTGTCTTGTCTTCTGGTAGCTGGTATATATGGTGGTAAAAGGTATATTCTGAGCTTCTGGGGCCCTGCCTGACTAAATAGAAAATGAGCTATATACTGTTCAGCGTAGCAGCCCTAATAAGGGCTATTAAGGACTGTCTTGTCTTCTGGTAGCTGTATATATGGTGGTAAAAGGTATATTCTGAGCTTCTGGGGCCCTGCCTGACTAAATAGAAAATGAGCTATATACTGTTCAACATAGCAGCACTAATAAGGGATTAATGACTGTCTTGTCTTCTGGTAGCTGGTATATATGGTGGTAAAAGGTATATTCTGAGCTTCTGGGGCCCTGCCTGACTAAATAGAAAATGAGCTATATACTGTTCAGCGTAGCAGCCCTAATAAGGGCTATTAAGGACTGTCTTGTCTTCTGGTAGCTGGTATATATGGTGGTAAAAGGTATATTCTGAGCTTCTGGGGCCCTGCCTGACTAAATAGAAAATGAGCTATATACTGTTCAACATAGCAGCACTAATAAGGGATTAAGGACTGTCTTGTCTTCTGGTAGCTGGTATATATGGTGGTAAAAGGTATATTCTGAGCTTCTGGGGCCCTGCCTGACTAAATAGAAAATGAGCTATATACTGTTCAGCGTAGCAGCCCTAATAAGGGCTATTAAGGACTGTCTTGTCTTCTGGTAGCTGGTATATATGGTGGTAAAAGGTATATTCTGAGCTTCTGGGGCCCTGCCTGACTAAATAGAAAATGAGCTATATACTGTTCAGCGTAGCAGCCCTAATAAGGGCTATTAAGGACTGTCTTGTCTTCTGGTAGCTGGTATATATGGTGGTAAAAGGTATATTCTGAGCTTCTGGGGCCCTGCCTGACTAAATAGAAAATGAGCTATATACTGTTCAGCGTAGCAGCCCTAATAAGGGCTATTAAGGACTGTCTTGTCTTCTGGTAGCTGGTATATATGGTGGTAAAAGGTATATTCTGAGCTTCTGGGGCCCTGCCTGACTAAATAGAAAATGAGCTATATACTGTTCAGCGTAGCAGCCCTAATAAGGGCTCTTAAGGACTGTCTTGTCTTCTGGTAGCTGGTATAGATGGTGGTAAAAGCGATATTCCGAGCTTCTGGGGCCCTGCCAGCGACAGCCTGTCTTTCCCTGCTGTGAGCGTCTGTCCCTCACTAAGTTCAAGCTGCTAATGCTGACGAAGAGGAAGTGCTGAGTTTTGTATATTCGAGGTCACATGGTTTTTCCAGCCAATGCGTGTAGACGCCGTTTTCGCGATGCCAGCGTCCTCCCAGGACCTGTCCCACCCCCCCTGCATGGTGATTGGTGTAAAAAACGCACCAGGGAAGGTGGGAGGGGAAACGAATTGTGAGTGCGCCATCGCCGCTGTACTCGATCGAAATCGAGTATGACGACCAGCGTAGTATTCGATCGAATACCGGCTCGGTCGAATACTACTCGCTCATCACTATATATTATACAACTGCTATTATTCCTCACATTAAATTTATCTCATGAGCCCGCAGTATGAATGTAATCAATATCCTATTGTGCCTGATTCATCTCTCCAAGGTATTAATAACAATGTAACATAGTTGTGCACAGACTATTGACAAATGTAACAATATGGCAGGAGAGTGTCTGTTAAGCAGACATAAACATGCTGATAATGTGCAGGCAAATGAGAGACATCAACAGCTAACCAAGAAAAGGATTAAGTGAACATTACCACATATCATAAGTCGCCCGCCTCAAGTCCCCCGTGTGGGTATGTATTGAAACTTGGTGATGGCCCATTAGAGAAACTCAAAAATGATAGCTGGCTTAATCAATAAGTTGGCTTTTAGGAAAGCTGAAGTTGGGGGTGGTCTTTGTTAGTCAAGAAGCCTACCTTGGAACCTTTTATAGAAAGTCTACATTTATGCGGCTACAGGCTATTTTTTCCTCAGTGATATAGAAATAATTGTATCTTCATAGGCACATGGATCATTGGTACAACTACTGTTTCATGCAGAACAATGCATGACAGGAGGCAAGCCACTTCTATGTCATTTTAGGCCAGTTGTTAGCTTCTGTACATCCCTAGACTTGCACAAAAAGGTACCCCTATGTACCATCTTTGACCTTCTTAGACATCACAAAAGAAATCACAAGAAACAACAACATTGGTAGCCGAATGAACTAATTATACTATCTATTTGGCGACAAAATGAAGCCATGAAAAGGAAGCTCCAAGTTGGTTATGGTCTATTGCTTTGCTTCTATATATCCCACCAAAGCCTTAGGTCTATTCCTTATCCTACCTTCTAAGACAAAATTAGCAAACATTACATTATACCTCTACTTTGGTTCCAAAGAAAATTTAATTAAACAAACCCACAATTAGATCAAACGATGGATGCTTCAAGTGATTACATGGCCATTTGTATTGGCTGCTTTAGTACAGAGTCTTATGGCCAGTTTACACGGAGCAATTATTGAGTGAGAAATTGCTAAAGTGACCGCAATTAAGTGATAATCATTCCGTGAAAACAGCCGCTGTGATGAGAATTGGTTCATTGGCCGCACGTCATATCGTTTTGGCTTACCAAACATTTCTCGTTCACCGCTTGACCACTGGAATGTGGAAACAGATGTCGCTCACAAAAATGTGTTTTGCTACAACAATGAGCACATGCATTAGCGGTCGTTCTAGCAACCGACTGACCAAAGAATCTTCGGCGTCTGAACACAGTGGCTCAATCACAGAAGATTTGTATGGTCGGTTGCTCGTTGAGTGAACAGTCAATTTATCTGCTCATGTAAACCCATCATTAGGCCCATTCCCACTCTTCTTCCCATCTTCAGCATTGCCCAAAAACTTTTCAGAATGGGCATCCTAATTAACAACCATTTTATCAAATTTGGGTCCACCCAGGGTGGTGGAGTTTTACACGTTCCTTTATGGGTCACGTGTAATACATTTGTCCAGTAACATTCCACATACATTAATTAATCATATTTTATTAATGAAATTGACATTCAAAAAATAAAATGTAAATACACATTAAAATACTTCTTAAAAGAGAAGCGCCGGAATCCTAGGCACACGTGACCTCGGACACAGAGGCACCGCCATTACATGGCTCCTCTGCAACGTTTGACTCTGGCTCCTAACAGCTTGCCCTGGTGCGCTGATGTGCAGTGCTCTTTACCCTTCAGATTGCTTCACTTTGCCTTCTCATTTGTATATGGTGTTACACAATTGCATTTGAATTCTCATTATATGTTTTCAACAAAAGTCTCCTGATGAACAAACCCAAAACATGTTGGGGCAAGAAATTCTATAATCAATATATTGAATATCTAAAAATTTTAAGGAAGGGACACAATATACGCAATAATGTACCTGCACAAGTGGACTGTGGATTGCGGACCAATCATTGTAAAAAAGTTTATTTATGAACTATTTTAACCAAAATGTGTATTACTTTTATTTTTTGAATGTCAATTTCATAAAAAAATATGATAAATTAATGTATGTTGAGTGTTACATACTGAATTGTAATTGAAAGTGACCCACAGAGGAACAGGTAAAACCTCACCACCCTGGGTGGACTCGAATTTGATTGTTCGTCTGTTGACCCATTCTGGGCCACTTGTAATTACATTTAAGTATTAAAAAAATTACTCGATCTTTCGACCACTATAGCAATTTACAATGATTTTGCTCCAAGGACCCTTTGACTATCCCAACCCTACTATTAAGTCAAATAGGGGATGCTCCAAGTTGGGGATTACATGGACATTTCTATGTTGTTTCTGTACAACCCGCCCAATGATTAGGTCCCATTCTAGATATGGGGGTTGAATCAGAGCCAGGTAAGAATTCTCACTTTTTAAGAGAGAAAACGGTCATTGACTTTCATTGTCTACTTTGGCCCTTATTTAACAAGGGATAGCGACAGGTAGCGCCTGGTGAGCGACCGGTAATGACGGGCACCGCCACGAGAACGCCGGCTCCCCACCACAATCACACATTTATCAAGCCGATCCTGCTTAGCGACTGAGATAGCGCCATATAGCCACTCATTCATCATTATTCCAGCCTCAGCCCACAGCGCCAGCGTCCGACCTTGCTACCTGGCACTCTCCAATGCATTTCAATAGAACTCAATGGATCTTTAAATATTCATAATTAATTCATATTAATGTTTTTTTTTTTTTTTTTTAAATGTGAAAAATGTGTAAGATAAAAAAAAAATAAAAACTTTGTGCAGAATTGATATTACAGGTCTGATATTAATGTATTAATATTACAAAATGTTATTAAAAATTGTTTTTTTTTTTGTTTCCAAAAATATGGTTGTTTGGGGTTTAAAAAACTACTTTTAACCCATCGCCGCCAGTGCTCTGGGGTTTAAACATGCATATCACAGTGCGAGAATTTTTTGAGCGTGATTTGTTAATGAATATGGTAGTCCCTATGGCCAGTCGTTATCATGCGCTCCCATACAGCACGGAACCTGTCAAATAGCGACTCCTCACCCAATATTCAACATTACTGCACACCGACTGAGTCGCTGTCAACAACCGAACAACGGCCAAGCACAGCGACTACTAGCAGGCGCTGTGAAAATACTGCTACAGTCGCTCAACTGTCGCTACCTGCCGCTATTAATGAATCGGCCTCCCCGTGGCTGATTCTGTGGCTGACTCCTAAAAAATTCTCACCTGGCTTCGAATCGATGGCATAGTTCATGCACATTTTAACCCTTTCCTGCTACAAAAAATGTAGGCATAATGTTAGTAAGACCCTAAGGGGATGATAAGTCAGAAAATCCACAAACAAGACCCTATTTTAAAACTACATCCTTCAAAACCACTTTTGGGAAATGTATTAACCCTTTAGTTGTGTCACAGGAATTAACACATTGCAGGAAGCTCCATTTGAACATGAATTAATAGTATGTCGTATCAGCAGGGCCGATGTCTGCACCCGGCAAGGTGGAGCAGCTGCCGGGGACCCCCACCCTCTGGGGGGGCCCACTGACAGGTCCGGCCTTTGGGGTGTGTGACGGCGCTTGACCGGCAGGGTTCCACACAACGGGGCATCTCAATTTAGACTCCAGGGGAGGAAGTGCTGGGTTTTGTTCTGCTTTTAAGTTGCCCATCCCAGCTGATTTCCTATCCCTGGAGCATCCCAATCTGTGATACCCTACTGTGTGAAACCCCCTCAGATCGCTGGCATACCCACTATGCAAGCAAAATCCACCCCTGAATTTTGGTCTGCTTTATAGGGGCATCTAAATTTGGGATGCCCCTGTTTGTGAAAGAACCCCCCTGGTTTGGCCATTAACTCAAACTGGCGATCCCACAGTGCATTCACCAGTTCCAGGAAAGTAATGAACAAAGGAGGGGGGTCACACACAGGGGCATCCAAAATCAGGAGAATCTAGATTCGTTTAGACTCAGGTCAGGTTTAAAGGAGTTTGGTGTGCTTCAAAGTAGACCTAGAGTTTTGGTCCAAATAGCACGATCTTTAGGGGGCATCCAGATTTGGGATGTCCCTCAGTGATGTGATGCGACTCTTCACCACAAAGGGGCCCACTGAGACCATGCGGCCCAAGGGCCCACATAAACCTGGATCCTGCCCTGCGTATCAGGGATGGGTTAGTAAGCTTGTCCTTGTTTTTTAAAAGTAGATTCTTCCTGATGCTATCAAAACAATCCCATTGGCTCCAAGATGTATCACTGGGATATAGGCAGGGCCGTATTTACAGCAAGGCAAACCTAGGCCTGTGCCTAGGGCGCTTGAAATGGCAGTAGGGCGGCCGTCCATGACAGCAGCAACAAAATTTTTTTTTTTTTTCTTAACTTCGGTCGCGGCCCGCCAGGTGCGTGTACCCGCGGGGTGGCCGCGCCCAACAAACAAGTCTGCCTGCCTGGCTCAGCGCCCGCAACTGCTCAGGAGGCTCCGGCGGCACTCCCCCCCCCACCGGCTCGATAGCTCGGGCTAACGCACCCCCCTCCCCGCCTCGGAGCATCCCGGCCCCGCCCCTTCCACCCTAGCGAGGGAGCTCCGGAGCCCGCAGCCCCCTCCCCGCCTCTGAGGATCCCGGCCCCGCCCCTTCCGTCCAGGCAAGGCAGCTCCGGCGCTCGCAGCTCACCCCCGTCTCAGAGGCTCTGCCACCCGCAGCAGCCGCGTCTCAGAGGCTGCGGTGAGAGTGTATGTCTGTGTGTGTGTGACTGTGAGTGTGTGCGTGTATGCCTCTGTGTCTGTGTGTGCCTCTGTGTCTGTGAGAGGGTGTGTGTGTCTGTGAGTGTGTCTGTGTGAGTGTGTGTGTGTGTGTGTGCGTTGGCATGAATGGGGATTAGGGGTCTGATCTTGACATTGGACCAAGGGGGGCTCACCCATCCAGTTGTTTTTTTTTTTAAAGTGGACCAAAACCCCGGGACAAAGCCGGCGGCCGGTCCTGGTATGTTTTGCTCTACTTTAAAGAGGAATATTGGAGACTCCAGGACCATCCGAGTTCCACTCCTAGGGGCATCCTGAACTGGGATGCCCCGCTGTGTAAAAAAACCCCAGAAGCCTAATTTAACTCACCTTTTCCCAGAGCCCTCACCGCATCTCTGCACCACGCCGCACCCTGGCTCACTTCTGCACGCACCCACATTCTGAATTGGCGCACCGCCCACACGCCCACCGCACACGCGACAGCTAGGAGGTGAGTGGGGGATGTGGCCAGATGCACACTCTGCTCCCTCCCTTTGGTGCCCCTCGGCTGCTTAGCCGTCAGTGGCGCCAAAGGAAGCCAAGTGAAAGCGAGTGTTGTCCCATACATAACCTCTTTTCTGCTCTCTCTCTTGCTTACTACACACCCTCTCTTTCATATTATTTCTTCTACTTGCTCTTCTAATTCCTTTTCTCCCACACTCTCCTTCTTACGCCCCTCTTTTATTTTCCATTCTTCTGCTGCACTGCTTCCTCTGTCTTTCTTATTTACATTCTCAATCTCTATTTCACTTTTCCCCTTTTCCTCCCCATTTTCTTCTTTCCCCACCTTCATGTCCATCTCTCTCCTGCGTTCTCCATCTCTCCTCACATTGTCACTCCCTTAGGCTGCTTTCTACCCCCCTCATTTCTCCAAACTTTGTCCTTCTACTTTCCCTCAATCTTCTTCCACCCCCCCCCCCCACTTTCACTTCTCTATCTCTCATCCATTAGTCCTTTTTCTCATTTTTTTTCCACCTTCCCTTCTTCATTTTTACATATAATTTCCTCTCTCTCCCTCTCATACCCCCAATCTTTTTCTCTTCTACATTTTCTTCACCATGGCCTCCTTTGGGGCAATGTTCCCTCTAAGCCGGAGCAGCTGCTGTGCGGAGTAGCGAGGGAGCTGGGCAATGCCCGATGAAAGGTGGGCAATTGGAAAAAAGTAAGATAAAAACACTGGTACATCTACTATAAAAAGCAAAGCGCATTAAACAAAAAGATATAACATGATATTTAGTTTAGTAGATGCAATAGGACAACTAAAGTCTAAATTATGTAAAGTGAGCACAAATATGGTAAATATTGGGGAAAGCAACAATGATGGGGCCCCCTAACTCTCTGAGCCCCAATGGAGTCGCACCCCCTCAGCACGAGGTTGCCTCCTATTGGAATTAATGGGATTGTCTGACTTTGGGCCTGTCAGGGTCTCATTTGAAAAAGAAACAAGAATAAAAATGCAGATATTAACTGTGCATTAGAAGGTTATGTGCGGCTTTTTTATAGATCAGATTTATTGGAATGCCCTGCACTTTACAACTTAAGAAACAGTCCATTTTCAGGCTGTACTCCTTACTTACCTTACTTCCCTGAGATAAAGGATCCGCCTGTGTCCTTATGCTGGACCAAGAGGATGGTGACAACATTCTGTGTGAGCCCAGAGCTGGATTTAAGGTTCATGCTGCCCTATGCATTATTAATGCTAGTCCCCCCCCCCCCCCCATCGGCAGCTGGGGGCATGGCACTGTGAAACATAGCACAAACTGAGGGAGCCAGCACTAGAGAGAAAGATGGAGGGAATGTGGGAAAGAGAGAAAGATGAAGGGAATGTGGGAAAGAGAGAAAGATGGAGGGAATGTGGGAAAGAGAGAAAGATGGAGGGAATGTGGGAAAGAGAGAAAGATGAAGGGAATGTGGGAAAGAGAGAAAGATGAAGGGAATGTGGGAAAGAGAGAAAGATGGAGGGAATGTGGGAAAGAGAGAAAGATGGAGGGAATGTGGGAAAGAGAGAAAGATGAAGGGAATGTGGGAAAGAGAGAAAGATGGAGGTAATGTGGGAAAGAGAGAAAGATGGAGGGAATGTGGGAAAGAGAGAAAGATGGAGGTAATGTGGGAAAGAGAGAGATGGAGGTAATGTGGGGAAGAGAGAAAGATGGAGGGAATGTGGGAAAGAGAGAAAGATGGAGGGAATGTGGGAAAGAGAGAAAGATGGAGGGAATATGGAAAAAGAGAGAAAGATGGAGGGAATGTGTGAAAGATGGCGGGAATGTGGGAAAAGAGTGAAAGATGGAGGGAATGTGGGAAAAGAGAAAGAGAGAAAGGAGGGAATGTGGAAAAAAGAGAGAAAGGAGGGAATGTGGAAAAAAGAGAGAAGGGAGGGAATGTGGAAATAGAGAGAAAGGAGGGAATGTGGAAAAAAGAGAGAAGGGAGGGAATGTGGAAATAGAGAGAAAGGAGGGAATGTGGAAATAGAGAGAAAGGAGGGATGGAATGTGGAAATAGAGAGAAAGGAGGGAGGAGGGAAGGTGGGAGAAGAGAGAAAGGAGGGAAGGTGGAAAAAGAGAGAAAGGAGGGAAGGTGGGATAAGAGAGAAAGGACGGAAGGTGGGAGAAGAGAGAAAGGAGGGAAGGTGGGATAAGAGAGAAAGGACGGAAGGTGGGAGAAGAGAGAAAGGAGGGAAGGTGGGAGAAGAGAGAAAGGAGGGGAGGTGGGAGAAGAGAGAAAGGAGGGAAGGTGGAGAAGAGAGAAGGTATTGTAGAATAGAGAGAAAGGAGGGAAGGTGGGGAAGAGAGAAAGATGGAGGGAATGTAGAAAAGAGAGAAAGATGGGGGGAATGTAGAAAAGAGAAAAAGGTGGAGGGAATGTAGAAAAGAGAGAAAGATGGAGGGAATGTGGAGAAGAGAGAAAGATGAAGGGAATTTGGGAAAGAGAGAAAGATGAAGGGAATGTGGGAAAGAGAGAAAGATGAAGGGAATGTGGGAAAGAGAGAAAGATGGAGGGAATGTGGGAAAGAGAGAAAGATGAAGGGAATGTGGGAAAGAGAGAAAGATGGAGGTAATGTGGGAAAGAGAGAAAGATGGAGGGAATGTGGGAAAGAGAGAAAGATGGAGGTAATGTGGGAAAGAGAGAGATGGAGGTAATGTGGGGAAGAGAGAAAGATGGAGGGAATGTGGGAAAGAGAGAAAGATGGAGGGAATATGGAAAAAGAGAGAAAGATGGAGGGAATGTGTGAAAGATGGCGGGAATGTGGGAAAAGAGTGAAAGATGGAGGGAATGTGGGAAAAGAGAAAGAGAGAAAGGAGGGAATGTGGAAAAAAGAGAGAAAGGAGGGAATGTGGAAAAAAGAGAGAAGGGAGGGAATGTGGAAATAGAGAGAAAGGAGGGAATGTGGAAATAGAGAGAAAGGAGGGATGGAATGTGGAAATAGAGAGAAAGGAGGGAGGAGGGAAGGTGGGAGAAGAGAGAAAGGAAAGAAGGTGGAAAAAGAGAGAAAGGAGGGAAGGTGGGAGAAGAGAGAAAGGAGGGAAGGTGGGATAAGAGAGAAAGAAGGGAAGGTGGGATAAGAGAGAAAGGACGGAAGGTGGGAGAAGAGAGAAAGGAGGGAAGGTGGGAGAAGAGAGAAAGGAGGGAAGGTGGGAGAAGAGAGAAAGGAGGGAAGGTGGAGAAGAGAGAAGGTATTGTAGAATAGAGAGAAAGGAGGGAAGGTGGGAGAAGAGAGAAAGGAGGGAAGGTGGGGAAGAGAGAAAGGAGGGAAGATGGAGAAGAGAGAAAGGAGGGAAGGTGGGAGAAGAGAGAAAGGAGGGAAGGTGGGAGAAGAGAGAAAGGAGGGAAGGTGGGAGAAGAGAGAAAGGAGGGAATGTGGGAAAAGAGAGAAAGGAGGGAATGTGGAGAAGAGAGAAAGGAGGGAAGGTGGGAGAAGAGAGAAGGTATTGTAGAATAGAGAGAAAGGAGGGAATGTGGAGAAGAGAGAAAGGAGGGAAGGTGGGAGAAGAGAGAAGGTATTGTAGAATAGAGAGAAAGGAGGGAATGTGGAGAAGAGAGAAAGGAGGGAAGGTGGGAGAAGAGAGAAGGTATTGTAGAATAGAGAGAAAGGAGGGGATGTGGAGAAGAGAGAAAGGAGGGAAGGTGGGAGAAGAGAGAAAGGAGGGAAGGTGGGAGAAGAGAGAAAGGAGGGAAGGTGGGAGAAGAGAGAAAGGAGGGAAGGTGGAGAAGAGAGAAGGTATTGTAGAATAGAGAGAAAGGAGGGGATATGGGAGAAGAGAGAAAGGAGGGAATGTGGGAGAAGAGAGAAAGGAGGGAAGGTGAAGAAGAGAGAAAGGAGGGAAGGTGGGAGAAGAGAGAAAGGAGGGAAGGTGGAGAAGAGAGAAAGGATGGAATGTGGGAGAAGAGAGAAAGGAGGGAAGATGGAGAAGAGAGATGGTATTGTAGAATAGAGAGAAAGGAGGGGGTGTGAAAAAGAAAAAGGATAAAATGTGGAAAAGAGACAAAGAATGGAAAGTGGAAAAGAGAGGGATGAGAAAGGGAATGCGGAAAACGAAAAAAGAAGGAGCAGACACAGAAAAGAGAAAAAGAAAGGGAAGACTGAATAAGGCAATGTGGAAAGGTGACAGAGTAGGAAATAAGGGAAAAATGTGATAAGTGGGGTCTGGAACTTAGGATAGATATGACCTGTCCCCTCCAGCATTACATACATACATTTAGCTGAGGCATGCTGCAACATGGCTGCCCACATTCAGTACCTGCTGTTGCCGGACTTGCTGGTGTTGGTGCCTGACACAGCCGACATGCTGCATGATGAGCTGGGCAGGGGAAGGGGCTACAAGGAAGCTGCCAGACTCCATGCACTGGCCACCACGAGGTCTCATGTGCCCCTCCCCCTCCTCCTCCTTGATCAGGGTGTGAGGTGAAGAGGATGCCGTGTTTTCTTAGCCTCTCCCCCGCTGCCCTCCTCCTCCCCTCCCTGCTCAGTGCAACTCGATACATTTGACAGTCAAGCACCTGGCTGTCTGTGTGGATGGCTGCGCTGAGGCTGTTCAGTGAATAAAGTTGTATCGGCGCTGCTCCTCGTCGGAGGCAGTAGACCAGCAGAGGGAATGGGGGCGGGGACTACACGGTGCTCTGCTCAGCCAATGCTGAGGCGGCAGCAACAGATGGGGAGGGATGTAGGGCCCCTCTGAGCCACCAATGTGAAAAACAAAAAATGACAGCTGTGCCAGGTGCGCGGACGCCGGGCAGAGCTGCGCGCCCGGGGAGCTGGAGGTGCGCGGCCGCGCTCCCGCGCACCTTACAGGGAACACTGCTTTGGGGTGTGTGAGGTGTGCACACAGGGTTCCATCCTGATCTCTCTGTAAGGGGGCGCCAGGACATTCAGCTTGCCTTTTTTCTTCTATTTTCCTTTGTCTTGCTTTCTTTACATTCCCCTTTAATTATCTCTTTTCCCCTTCGTCCCGCTCTAGTTTTTACATTCCCTCCTCCTACGTTGGTTCTTTTTTTAATTCCCAAATCCCCTCCTGCTTTTATTTACACTTTCTATTTCTCTTCCACAGTCTTTCTATCTTTCTCTCGTCACCTTTCTTCACTCTCTTATTTAACCTTCTTTATGTCTGCCTTTGTTTTTCCACATTCACTCCTATTTTTCCTAAATTTTTCTGCTTATGTTTAACTACCCATTGCTTTCCACTTCTCCTTTACACATTTTGTCCATCTCTTTCTCTTGTCACCCCCCCCCCTCCACCATTTTTTCACCTTTTCCATGTCTTCCTCTCTTTTCCACATTCCTCTCATCTTTTTTTTTGCCACCTTCCTTTTATTTTCCATATGCATTCCTCTTTTTCCTGTTTTTACACCAGTCCATTTTCTACCTTACTTTAGACTTTCTACTTTTTCTTATGTTTCCCTCTCCTGCTTCTTTATCCCCTTTCTCCTACTTTCTTTTTATGTGTCTCTGTCACCCCCCTTGCCTTTTGACAGTGATGTTCTACCATTTGTCTACCATTCCACTGTGTGGAACCCGCTGGGGCACATATCAACACTCACCTTTCCCTGTTCCAATAATGCACATGCGCGGGCTCTCGTCCATTGAGTGCCGCCAGCCGTGACCATGTCATTCTGCAAACAGCTCTTACTGAGTATAATGGGGAGCATGTGCTCGCGCTGCCCATCCACAACAATGAAAGCAGCTTGGCAAAGGACATAGTCACAGCAGGCGGCTCTCATTGTACAAGACCCCGCACATGTGCATCGTTGGAGTGAGGAAGAGGTGAGTGGAAAATGTCTTTCTTGGGGGTTTCACACAATGGGCATCTGAATTCGGGGTGCCCAGAGGGACCAGAACAAAACCCGAGAAAATCTAGTTCCCTGATTTTGTTTCGCTTTAAATATCGGGGGGGGGGGCTGGTTGGGCCAAAAGGTGCCTAGGGCACCACAAATCTTAAATACGGCCCTGGATATAGGTACCCTTTAAATCTCCATGCAGATAGAGGCTTTCCACACAGTAGGCCTCCAGACTAGTGCATCCTTTAAAATGCAGAGTGCACCCTGGATGCTCGATTTGTGGGGCTCTCTTGGCTCACTGGTACCTTTTAGGCAGATCAGAACTAATAGATTAGACAATAGAGGTCTGTTAACTGCAGTGAACTTAACCACATGTTTATAATTTTTTAGCAAGTGAAAGGCTGAATGAAATAATGTAGAGGTTGTTAAAATAACCAGCTAAAGAGCTTCACTCTGAAATGAATCATACTCTCGGTAAGACACCTGGCGATTCTCCAGACAATTCTGGCCAGCATAGATCCTGGATGAGATAAATCAACACATTGCAGACTTTCGTGATGTAGGCGAGTCGTTTATAAAATGATTTATGGAGCTTCTTGGCACCTCTTGCTACCTGTAGCTGTCCACCTTCTCTTTAGCCTCCCACACATGATAGACTTCTATTTGCTTTCCTTATGCCCAAAGGCGTAAAGTGTCTGCAAAGATATTTATTAATGTTCTTCTGCTGGAGAAATGTTCTGCTTCCATTTTTGATTGTGATAGCTTGGCTCACCCTGGCACAAGAAAATGTATCAATATTAAAGAGAATACTATTTTCAGGAAAGTTTTAGCATTGCAAAATGTTGTTTTCCTCAATGCAGGGTAGGCCATTTTTATGTGATGTGTGGTTTAAAGTGGATCAAAACCCATCTTGAATCTAAAAGACTCCAGGGACACCTGATTCCCTCTCCCTGGTGCATCCCGATTGGACAAGAGCCTGCGCCATAGGACCAGAAAAAGGTGAGCTGGAGGGATCCAAAATTAGGATGCCCTTGGGGACGAGGACCAAAACCTGAGCGCATTCCATTTGCATAAGAGAGACCCGCTGCACCAGCTGGGATATTTCACTATAAAGGTTTAACTTACACATTGGGAAATAACTTTTTGGGGTAAAATAAGCTGTTAGTAAGCTTCCTGTCCCCCTATTAATTTGATAGTATTCAAAAAAAGGTCCTGGACTAGGTTCTCTCTATAAGGTAAGTGTCTCCTAGGGCTGGTGATCCGTTACAGAGAGCTTGGGATGGAATTCTGTGTGAAGGCCCAGGGGTCGGCAATAGGCTTAGGCTTCACTTTAAAAAACCCTTTCAGCTGACACTCAAGTGACAGCGAACCCCTGCTTGCCAACCAGCACCTTCATCCCTTGCCAACTCTAGTTGAGGGGCGTTGATCCATCATTACTATTTCTACAATTTACATAGGGCTTGGGGACCAAGTGACAGCCTAGTTTAATCATCTCATTGCTTTACAATATTCAGCAGGGTTATGAGTCCTGTAAAGAAACTAGAGTAATAGAATAAAGAAGGGTGAGAGGGAATGTGGTAAAAAGAAGAATAAGGGAATGTGAAAAGGAGCAGAGGGAGGGGTTGTGAAAATTAAAGGGAGACTATGGAAATATGGAAAAGAGAAAACAAAAGAGCGAATGTGGAACAAAAGAGAGAGACAGAAGAAATCTGTAAGTGTAAACGAAGGAAGGAATGTGGAAAAGAAAAAAGGATGGAAGGAATGCAAAAAAAGAGGGCAAAGTGATGGTGGCAAAAAGAGTCATACCCCCCAACCGTCCCGATTTTCACGGGACTGTCCCGATTTTAAACTATTAGTACAATTCATCATTACAGGCGGCTCAGCATATAGCGCTGGCTCTCTAGCTTCCAGAGCGCCAGCTACTAGCTGTCGCTCTCTCATACATTTCTATGGACGTTCCTCTTCTTCTGTTTAAACAGGGTTTTTTGTTTTTAATTTTTTTTCTCTCAAACAATTGTGTCACCTCTCCTGGCCTAGTCATTTTTGAAAACTTTGGGCTTGATTCATTAAAGGTCGAATTAAAATTTTTCGCATGTTTTTTTTGAGAAAAGGTGCGATTTTGCGCACGAAAATTCTACGCGCGATTCAACAATCCTGAAAGCTGTTTTATTTTCGTTTTTGCTAATTCAATTCGAGTGAGAGAAAAAGTACTCGGAAATAATTTGATTTTCGAAAATAATTTGTGTGGAATTTTCAAGTGAAAAACAATTCTAGTGATTCAGGTGCCATGGATTGGCTCCTCACATGAGTTAAATTCAAGTGTTTCACACAAATTTTTTACAGCAGCTTTCAGGAGGAGAAAAGTCTGTTTTCTGACTTCCACTATGGATTCCTTCTATCCACTATACCTGCAAAAAAAGCCCATAGTGCACCATAAGGAGGGAGGCCTATGAACATGAAATTGTATGAAATTATATTTAATATTGGCCCCTACTCATATTAGCAAAAACATTTATATGAAATAAATCATAGTGGCGCACACAGGACAGAGGACGTCATGGTGAGGAACAAAATGGATGAGGCTCAATGTGCTTTCTGGATGTCTGGATACAACTATCCCGGGCCACACAGTAATATGTGCGATGTTTTATTTACCACATTGCATGCTGCTGCACAACTTGATAAATGTAAGTGATGTAAACAATACCTAACACCATGACAACATAAATATAAAAAAAACATTTAGGGGTTTAAATTGGGTAAAAATCCAGGATTTTTGCTATCCTGGGTTTTGGCCCTTTACCCCGATCAGGTGTGCCCCGCTGTGTGAAACTGATCACTGATCTGAACTCACCTCCTCCCGGTCCTACGGCGCATGCGCGGCCACCTATCCAATCAGCGCATTCGGAGCTGCTGACGCCATGTCGTCTAAGGCCCTTATTTATGAAGGAATAGCGGCAGGTAGCGACTGGTGAGCGGCCGGTAATGACAGGCCCCGCCACGAGAACGCCGGCTCCCCACCACAATCACACATTTATCAAGCCAATCCTGCTTAGCGACTGAAATAGCGCCATATAGCGACTCATTCATCATTATTCCAGCCTCAGCCCACAGCGCCAGCGTCCGACCTTGAACAGTGACAGGTATGACCTCTCGCTACCTGGCGCTCTCCAATGCATTTCAATGGAACAATCTTTAAATATTAATAATTAATTGTTATTAATGTGTTTTTTTTTTTTTAAATGTGAAAAATTCTGTGACCACTTCTGCCATTTTAGATAATTTTTTTAAGGGAAAAAAAATTAAAAAAAAAATTGTACAGAATTGATATTACAGGTCTGATATTAATGTATTCATATTACTAAATTATTTAAAATACTTTTTTTTTTTTGGTTTCCAAAAATATGGTGGTTTTGGGGTTAAAAAACTACTTTTAACACATCGCCTCCAGCGCTCTGGGGTTTAAACATGCATTTCACAGCGCTTGAATTTTTTGAGCGTGATTTTTTGATGAATATGGTGGGAGCCGGTCGCTCTGACCAGTCGCTATCATGCGCACCCATACATCACGGAACCTGTCAAATAGCGACTCGTCACCCATTATTCAACATTACGCCACACCGACTGAGTCGCTGTCAACAACTGAACAACGGCCAAGCACAGCGACTACTAGCGGTCGCTGTGAAAATACCGCTACAGTCGCTCAACTGTCGCTACATGTCGCTATTAATAAATCAGCCTCTAAGTCGCCGTCTAATGCCAGAGGCTCCAAGCACGCTGGTGGCCACATGCCGCTTCCCTCTAACAGGGAGTGTGCCTGCGTTGGCCATTCACAAATGCCTGGCGCGGGCATGCGTCCTGCTTGAGGGATGGGGCCGCGGCTCATGCATGCTCTATTGGACCGGGAGACAAGGTAAGTGTATGGGGAGAGCTGGGTGGTTTCACACAGCGGGGCATCCCGATTTTGGATGCCCAGGGGGAGGAAATCAATCGGGCCGGGTATCTTATTCTGATCGGCGTAGGTTATGATCCACTTCAAGAAACGCTAGGGACGCGTAGTGCCAGATGAGTGTCAGGTCCCAGTGCAAAAGGTGTATTTATCAAATCAAAAATCCAGAGTGCCTGTGATAGTGCCAGGTAGTATCCCATCTATCATCAGCACCGGCGATGGTATGAGTGCCAGACCAGGTGCTCACCCTGCACTGTGTGGCCTTATCCCATATATTTTAATGGACTGGGATGGTTGTATTATTCTGGCCACTTTTGTTCATTTTTGGGCCGCTGCATGTACAGTGGGATTCCTGGGCTGCTTGGAATTGCTTTTGGGTTCTCTATGCCGTGCTCTGTGGGTGAATAGAATTCTATGTCCTGCATTAAAGTGGACCAAAAGCGGCCATGAAGTCGATAAGACTTCGGGGCCACCTGGTTCTCTCTCCTTGGGGCCTCCTTTTAATGATTTGTGAATAGCTGGCACGGGCACGCCCCCAGCTGGAGGCTAACAGAGATGCAGCCATCGGGGCACTCACCTTTATCGGGGGCCGATGAGACCTCTCGAGAGCTTAGCAAAGCAGAATGGAGCCAAGTACACTGACTGCCTGCGCATGCGCTTTTGCGTTGGCAGTCGTGTAAGTTTTACAGGCAAACCGGGGGTTTCACATAGTGGGTCATCCCAAATCGAGTACAAAAACCCAGGATATTTAAAATCCCGGGTTTTGGTGCACTTTAAAGTGGACCAAAACCCACGGCGGCATCCAAAACGGGATACCCCACTGCGTGAAACCCCCAGGTCGCCCATAAACTCACCTTCTTTCTCGGTCCAACGGCGCATCCCTCCAGCAGGGCACGTGCCCGCACCAGGCATTTGTGAATGGCCGATGCGGACATGCTCCCTGTTAGAGGGAAGCAGGGGATGCGGGTGTCGGCACGCTGATTGGACGAAAGGATGCACATGCGTCGTAGGACCGGGAAGAGGTGAGTTGGTTTCGGCAACCTAGGGGGGTTTCACACAGCGGGGCACCCCCAATTGGGGTGTCCCGAGGGCAAGGTCCAAGATCCAGGATAGTCAAAATCATGGGTTTTGGTCCACTTTAATATGTGTGGTGAGTATAACGGTCACCATTCACAGAGCCGCACAAGTGACGCAACACAAGGGGCCCGCTGAGACTCTGTCGCCCAGGGGCCCACAAAGCCCTGGAGCTGGCCCTGGATACAACAGAAACCTTTAATGTGGTTTGGAAATGTAAGTACATCAGGACTATTTGGGGCAACCAAACTAGCACCATTTCAGATATCTGCATGCTAATGATGACACTCAGGGCAACACCACTAACATTCATATATTAATGGATCCACAGACCAAAGTCAAAACTAAGAACTGTTAATCTACAAACCACCCAAATAAATAGGTACAATAACAACAGATGTAAAGCAATGCAAAGCAACACTGCCAAAAGGGCACCTAAACCACCATCACCAAAAAAATGATGCACCAAACCAATGCAAAGTGCAAAATTTAATATGATAAACATTAACAATGACATGTACTAGTCCAAATTAATTAGAAAGTCCAGAAACACAAAGCAAAAAAAAAACAGAACAAAGGGCAACAAGGGATCATACTGCTCTGCTGCAAATTAGGAAGCAGTAGAAAAAAATTCTCACCCACCGCATTTGGGTATGGGAAATTCATGCACTATTTCACTCAGGCCCTTATTTAACAAGGGATAGCGCCAGGTAGCGAATGGTGAGCGGCCGGTAATGACGGGCCCCGCCACGAGAACGCCGGCTCCCCACCACAATCACACATTTATCAAGCCAATCCTGCTTAGCGACTGAGATAGCGCCATATAGCGACTCATTCATCATTATTCCAGCCTCAGCCCACAGCGCCAGCGTCCGACCTTGAACAGCGACAGGTATGACCTCTCGCTACCTGGCGCTCTCCAATGCATTTCAATGGAGCAATCTTTAAATATTCTTAATTAATTGCTATAATTTTTTTTTTTTTTTTTTTTAAATGTCAAAAATTCTGTGAGCACTTCTGCCATGTTAGATATTTTTTTTAAGGTAACTTTTTTTTTTTCCAAAAATATGGTTGTTTTGGGGTTAAAAAACTACTTTTAACCCATCGCCGCCAGCGCTCTGGGGTTTAAACAAGCATTTCACAGCGCGAGAATTTTTTGAGCGTGATTTGTTAATGAATATGCTGGGAGCCGTTCGCTATGGCCATTCGCTGTCATGCGCTCCCATACAGCGCGGAACCTGTCAAACAGCGACTCCTAACCCCGTATTCAACATTACTGCACACCGACTGAGTCGCTGTCAACAGCCGAACAACGGCCAAGCACAGCGACTACTAGCGGGCGCTGTGAAAATAACGCTACTGTCGCTACCTGGCGCTATTAATGAATCGGCCTCTCAGTTTTCCAGTTGTAAAGTGATTTTCAACTGCACACAAAAAAATTCACCCACAAATTCGCACACACAAATTTAATTCAACTGCCTTTGTGAATCGCTCCTAAGTTTGAAAAATTCTTGCATGCGAATACATTTTACAAGCACTCATTTTTTTTTTCTACCTTTAGTGAATCAAGGCCTTTTACTTTTTATATTTTTATACAGAATTGCAGAATTGTCATTGCAGGTCTGTTATTAAAGTATTAATGTCACAATGTTAAAACAATGTCATTCCATGTGTTTTCGCTTTGTTACTGGTGGATATGTGTTCAAAAACAGACTTTAATCACACAGCGTCTGGCACTCTATGCTATAGCGACCAGATTTAGAGCGCTGACGCTGTGTGTGTCCTTTTTTGATAAGTATAGTGTGGAGCGCCGAGAGTCGCTACCTTTACTGTACTGGTGTTAGAATGCTCAACATACATCTCATTCATCAATGCTGGCCAGGTTACTACAGCGACTGAGGCGCTCTGTTACAGCACCCGAAGCATGTTTACAGCATCCACTAGCTGTCGCTCTAAGCGCCGCTATACAGACGTTCATCTGCCGATACCTGACGTTAGAAATGAATAAGGGGGTTATTTAAACCGGACCTTCAGCGTGATTTAATGAAAAGCCCAAACTCTTAAAAACGATTCCCCAGCATCTAAAATTAATATATTTAAAGTTTTTAGTCACTTACTTATTATTCTTTCCCCCACTGGGCTGCAACTCTGTTCAGGACTTTAGAATACGGGCGCCGCCATCTTGACTCAGAAGCATCACACTTACTGAGGAGAGGGGAGTGGGATAAAGTTCAGGGGGGCGGGTTATAGCTGTGCTTTGCTCAGACAGAGCAGAGCTGGGGTCAGGTAACGGTCAGCAGTCCCAGAATGCAGAGCAGCACAGTCAGGAGGCACTTCCTGTTTGCAGGCTGCCTGATAAGATGGCGGCTTCCATAAGCCGCCATCTTGGATGTTTAAAGGCTCATAACATGCAGTAGATGCAGGTAGGATGATTTTTAATGTGAGCAATCTGTATGTACAGGGTGTGGGAAACATATAAGATAGACTCTAATTCAGAGTGAAGGTCCGCTTTAAGAAGGGATAGCGTCAGGTAGCGCCTGGTTAATGAGAGGTAGTGACAGATAGCGACTGGTGAATGCCGGACACGGCACGCAATTGCACATTTATCAAGCAGAATCTGTTTAGCGACTGGGATAGCGCCATGTAGCGTCTGATTCATCATTTTCACAGCCTCTGCGAACAGCACCGACGTTCAGCCTTGCACAGCGCCAGGTATGACCTCTCGCTACCTGTCGCTCCCCCATACATTTCAATGGACGATCCTTTTCTTCTCTTTAAACGGGTTTTCTTTTTTTTTTTCTTTTTCCCAAAGATCACAAATAATTCTGTGACCTCTTCTGGCATTGAAAAAGCAGTTTTTTCACATTTTTTACATTTTTTATATATTTCTTCAGAAATGACATTGCAGGTCTGGCATTAAAGTGTTCATGTTACAATGTTGCTACAATGTAATTCCATATGTTTTCGCTTTGTTACTAGTTGATAGATGCTGGAAAACAGACTTTAAACACACCGCCTCCTGCGCTCTGGGCTTCAAACAAGTATTTTTCAGCAACAGAGATTTGTGAGGCTGTTGTTTTGCAGAATATGTTGTGAGTCGCTCGCTATGAGCAGTTTCTAACATGCGCTCCCATACAGCGCTGTACTGGTCAAATAGCGACTCCTCACAATGTATTCAACATTACTGAACAGCGACTGAGTCGCTATAAAGTAGCGACCCACGGCTGAGCACAGCGACTACTAGCGGGCGCTCAGAAAATGCCTGCTACAGACGCTCATCTGTCGCTACCTGCCGCTTACGATGAATCAGCCTCTAAGCCTCCGCATTAAAGGGGGAGAATGTTGCTCCATCACTGCTATTTATACAACTTACATAGGGCCTGGGAACCAAGAGACTAATTCATTAATAGCGACATGTAGCGACAGTTGAGCGACTGTAGCAGCATTTTCAGAGCGCCCGCTAGTAGTCGCTGTGCTTGGCCGTTGTTCGGTAGTTGATAGCGACTCAGTCGGTTTGCCGTTATGTTGAATATTGGGTGAGGAGTCGCTATTTGACAGGTTCCGCGCTGTATGGGAGCGCATGATAGCGACTGGTAGAGATGAGCGAACTTCTTGAAAGTTCGATTCGGGCGATTCGCCGAATTTCCCCAAGAAATTCGGGTTTGCCCGAATC
Organism: Gastrophryne carolinensis; assembly: GCA_027917425.1. NCBI lineage: Eukaryota > Metazoa > Chordata > Amphibia > Anura > Microhylidae > Gastrophryne > Gastrophryne carolinensis. The sequence continues at coordinate 42,414,531 of CM051238.1, forward strand.
GAACTTTCATGAATCGCTCATCTAAAAAAAAAAATGCCGGCATGGTGGGAGCGGGCAGGCCGGCTACGCCTGTCAGGGCTCCACGCTCCGGCGCCGCTCTCAGCTGTCATCAGAGGACGCGTCTTCAGAGGGCGTGTCATCAGAGGGCGCCTGAGAGCGGCGCCGGCCTCCACGCTCCGACTATGCAGGTAAGTGTTTGCTTTTTAAAAAAATGCCGGCATTGTGGGAGCGGGCAGGCCGGCTGCGCTGTCAGCGGGCCGGCTTCCGCCGCCCACTGACAGCGTAGCCGGCTTGCCCGCTCCCACCATGCCGGCATTTTTTTTTTTTTATTTCAGGGAAAATTCGATCGGCACGAACCAAAAAAAATTCGGGTTCGTGCTGAATCTAATTTTCCCTGAAATTCGGAGCGAATTCCGGTTCGTCCGAACAGGTTCGCTCATCCCTAGCGACTGGCCCTAGCGACCGTCTTCCACCATATTCATTAAAAAATCACGCTCAAAAAATTCTCGCGCTGTGAAATGCATGTTTAAACCCCAGAGCGCTGGAGGCGATGGGTTAAAAGTAGTTTTTTAACCCCCAAACAAGCATATTTTTGGAAACCAAAAAAAAAAAAAAATGTTTTAAATAATTTTGTAATATGAATACATTAATATCAGACCTGTAATATCAATTCTGTACAATTTTTTCTAAAATCTAAAATGGCAGAAGTGGTCACAGAATTTTTCACATTTAAAAAAAAAAAACATTAATAACAATTAATTATTAATATTTAAAGATTGTTCCATTGAAATGCATTGGAGAGCGCCAGGTAGCGAGAGGTCATACCTGTCGCTGTTCAAGGTCGGACGCTGGCGCTGTGGGCTGAGGCTGGAATAATGATGAATGAGACGCTATATGGCGCTATCTCAGTCGCTAAGCAGGATTGGCTTGATAAATGTGTGATTGTGGTGGGGAGCCGGCGTTCTCGTGGCGGGGCCCGTCATTACCGGCCGCTCACCATTCGCTACCTGCTGCTATTCCTTCATAAATAAGGGCCTGAGTCGCTATAAAGTAGCGACCCACGGCTGAGCACAGTAACTACTAGCGGGCGCTCTGAAAATGCCTGCTACAGACGCTCATCTGTCGCTACCTGCCGCTAATGATCAATCAGCCTCTAAGCCTCCGCATTAAAGGGGGAGTATGTTGCTCCATCACTACTATTTATACAACTTACATAGGGCCTGGGAACCAAGTAGCTGCTCAGTTTAACCCTCTCATTACTTTATAACTTTCAGCAAACAGTCTTATCTAGAAATAATCTAATACCTCCATTACTTCAGCATCACGCACCGTGAGAAAAACTCAAGTATCTGACAAGCGGTTTTTTAGGGAAAGATCAAATGAAAAGAAAAGAGAAGCCATCCACTGGTCACAAAAAGAGAAATAAACCTGGCAGATCAATGCTGAATAATACATCTTTCCCCTGCCTTTGTTCCTGGTGATAGACACCTGCCATATTGTTGAGCGCTTCTCTTATATACCGTCTCCTTATCCCAATATCCCCTCCGACAGCTACCAACCCAGACAGGCGATTGACAGATCTGGTTCCGCACTATTTGTTTCCCATTTTTCTGCCCACTCATTTTTTTGTCTGTCTCATTGTTTTTTTTCCCCATCTTCAGTTATTCTGTTGACTTTTAGAAACCTCCCCGGGGGTCACTAAATTCATGTCATATGACTGGTTAACTCCTGACAAGCATGACCTCACACTGAAGGCTTGCTTTATAGCCCCCCTGATGGGAAATAATACTTTTTTTTATGTTTGTAGAGAACTGTAAAAAAAATCTATAAAAGTCTATTTCATGAAATACAATAAAATAACGTAGAATAGAGCACTCAGTTTAGAGGTCAGTGAAATAATTATTGAAGGATTGATTGGGGTTAAAAGAAAGGCTATGGTAGAGTCTGAGGTTAATGAGTTCGACATATTCTAGGTTTGATGACAAGTGACGTCCCCTCCACCCAAATAAACCTTAACCCACTATCAGGGCCCGCCTTAGGTTAGGAGGTGCAAGAATGAAGGATGGAGCCCCCACTCACATACATTCACACTGTATAAGAAAAAGGATAGAGGAAAAGTGAAAGAGAGATGGGGAGGCTGATTTATTAATAGCGACATGTAGCGACAGTTGAGCGACTGTAGCGGTATTTTCACAGCGCCCGCTAGTAGTCGCTGTGCTTGGCCGTTGTTCGGTTGTTGAGAGCGACTCAGCCGGTGTGGCGTAATGTTGAATACAAGGTTATGAGTCACTATTTGACAGGTTCCGCTCTGTATGGGAGCGCATGATAGCGACTGGTCAGAGCGATTGGCTCCCACCATATTCATCAAAAAATCACGCTCAAAAAATTCTCGCGCTGTAAAATGCATGTTTAAACCCCAGAGAGCTGGAGGCGATGTGTTAAAATTAGTTTTTTAACCCCCAAACCACCATATTTTTGGAAACCAAAAAAAAAAACAGTACCTGTATTTTTCGCCCTATAAGACGCACCTGCCTATAAGACGCACCTAGGATTTGGGGTAGGAAAATTTGAAAAAAAATATTTTAAACCAAAAACGCACCATTACAGACAGTGTGGCATCCCCCTCTCCCCCCATTGTCAGTGTGGCATCCCCCTCTCCCCCCATTGTCAGTGTGGCATCCCCCTCTCCCCCCATTGTCAGTATGGCATCCCCCTCTCCCCCCATTGTCAGTATGGCATCCCCCTCTCCCCCCATTGTCAGTATGGCATCCCCCTCTCCCCCCATTGTCAGTGTGGCATCCCCCTCTCCCCCCATTGTCAGTATGGCATCCCCCTCTCCCCCCATTGTCAGTATGGCATCCCCCTCTCCCCCCATTGTCAGTATGGCATCCCCCTCTCCCCCCATTGTCAGTATGGCATCCCCCTCTCCCCCCATTGTCAGTATGGCATCCCCCTCTCCCCCATTGTCAGTGTGGCATCCCCCTCTCCCCCCATTGTCAGTATGGAATCCCCCCTTCCCCCATTGTCAGTGTGGCATCCCCCTCTCCCCCCATTGTCAGTGTGGCATCCTCCCTTCCCCCATTGTCAGTGTGGCATCCTCCCTCCCCCCATTGGTAGTCGGCATCCTCCCTCCCCCATTGGTAGTCGGCATCCCCCTCTCCCCCCATTGGTAGTCGGCATCCTCCCTCCCCCCATTGGTAGTCGGCATCCTCCCTTCCCCCATTGGTAGTCGGCATCCCCCGTCCCCGGTATAATAAAAAAAAAAAAAAAAGTATAACTCACCTCTCCGCTGATAAGCGGCTGGCTCCGTGAATCGGGTGGGCGTGGCCTGCGCCGCATCAGCGTCGGCGCAGGCCACGCCCATCCGATTTACGGAGCCGGCCGTAAGAAGCAGCGGCGGGCTGTGTCCCGGCCCCGCCGCTGCGATCGCTGTCTTTTCAGGCAGCAATAGCAGCGGCGGGGCCGGGACACAGCCCGCCCGCTCCTCCATCTGCTGCCTCTTCCTTGCCACACGCGAACACCCAGGTCAGAGCAGCGGGTGGGCGTGGCCTGCACCGAGTCAGTGCAGGCCACGCCCACCTGCTGCGCTGACCTGGGTGCTCGCGTGTGACCTGACAGGAAGAGGCAGCAGATGGAGGAGCGGGCGGCTGTGTCCCGGCCCCGCCGCTGCTATTGCTGCCTGAAAAGACAGCGATCGCAGCGGCGGGGCCGGGACACAGCCCGCCGCTCCTCTGGCCTTTCTCAGTGTGACGGGCAACGCGGGAGCGCCGGGAACGGGTGAGTTTTTTTTTTAATAATTTTTTTTTTTTTTTTTTACATTCGCCCGATAAGACGCACGGACATTTTCCCCCCACTTTTGGGGAAAAATAAGTGCGTCTTATAGGGCGAAAAATACGGTATTTTAAATAATTTAGTAATATGAATACATTAATATCAGACCTGTAATATCAATTCTGTACAATTTTTTTTTTCCCTTAAAAAATTATCTAAAATGGCAGAAGTGGTCACAGAATTTTTCACATTTAAAAAAAAATAAACATTAATAACAATTAATTATGAATATTTAAAGATTGTTCCATTGAAATGCATTGGAGAGCGCCAGGTAGCGAGAGGTCATACCTGTCGCTGTTCAAGGTCGGATGCTGGCGCTGTGGGCTGAGGCTGGAATAATGATGAATGAGTGGCTATCTGGCGCTATCTCAGTCGCTAAGCAGGATTGGCTTGATAAATGTGTGATTGTGGTGGGGAGCCGGCGTTCTCGTGGCGGGGCCCGTCATTACCGGCCGCTCACCAGTCGCTACCTGTCGCTATTCCTTCATAAATAAGGGCCTAAGATGATGTGAAAGAGATGAAGGGAAGTAATAGAAAAACTGAAAAAAAAAAACTAGAAAAAGGAACGCTGAAAAAAGAGAATGGTGGATAGAATGTGAAAAAAAAGAATTGTTGGAATGAGGAAAAGAGAAGGTTGAAGGGAATGTGGGACAAAAAATTAAAGATGAGGAAGATGTGAAAAAGAGAGGGATTGTGGAGAAGAAAAATAACAGGGAGTATGGAAAAGAAGGAAATATGGTGAGAATGCAAAAACAAAGGTTAGAGGAAACATAGAAAAAAAGATGGAATGTGGAAAAGAAATAAAGATGGATAGAATAAAGAAGGGTGAGAGGGAATGTGGTAAAAAGAAGAATAAGGGAATGTGAAAAGGAGCAGGGGGAGGGGTTGTGAAAATAAGAGGGAGACTATGAAAATGTGAAAAAGAGAAAACAAAAGAGTGAATGTGGAACAAAAGAGGGAGACAGAAGAAATATGAAAGTGTAAACGAAGGAAGAAATGTGAAAAGGAGAGAAAGATGATAGGAATGCAAAAAAGAGGGCAAAAGGATGGTAGCAAAAAAGATCCTACTCTTTTTGCCACCATCCCTTTGCCCTCTTTTTTGACATACTATGGAATAAAAGAGCGATGGATGGAATGAGGAATAGAAAAGGATGAAGAGAATATGGTAAAGAGGAGAATATGGAGAGAATGTGGAAAAGAGAGAAATATTGAGGGAACATGGAAAGAACAAAAAGAGGAAATGTGGAAAAGAGAAATGTAAATGAAGGAGGGAATGTGGAAAGTAAAGAAATATAGGGGAATGATGAAACAGAGAAAGATGGAGGAGATTTGAAAAAGATGGCAGAGGGAACGTAGAAAAAACTGAAATATGGATGGAATCTGGAAAAAAGAGAAAAGAAAGAAAGATGAAAGAAATTTGAAAAAGAGCAAGCTAAAGAAAAAGAGGGATATAAAGGAAATGTGGAAAAAGATGGAGGGAATGTGGAAACTAGGGAATAATAGAGGGCATATGGAAAAGAGAGAATGTTTGAGGAAATGTGAAAAAAGAGATAAAGATGGATGGAATGGAAAAAAGAATGTGAAGGAAACTCGGAAAAAAAGACAGATGCATGAAATGTGGAAAAAAGAGAAAGATTGATGGAATGAAGAATGTTGCCAGCTGCCAGTGTCCTCACTCATGGGGCGGCCATCTTTTTGTAGCCCTGGTCAAGGCCATTTTGACAGAAAGAATGCCGACTGGATTGACAGGCTATGGTAAGTTGTACAGTCGTTTCCTGCTGCTGCACCTCTGCATGGGGCCATTTAGTTTGGGTCCTCATTTATTTAAATGTAATTTTGTTCAAGGTTCGGCCTCACCTGGCCTTACGACAGGTGCACTGCGGCTTCAACCTGCCCTCAACCTTGGCTTGTACCTCTGCTTCTTGCCCACCTGAAAGAGTATATTTTTTGTGCTAAAATATTCTCCTCAGGGTGCTGAATTTATCTAGTATTTTTTTCTTATGTTAGCAAATAAGGGAATGCCACACTGCCTATATGGGGAATGGGAGAGGGGTAATGTCACACTGCCTATGGGGAATGGGAGGGGGAATGCCACACTACCTATATGGGGAATGAGAGGGGGAATGCCACACTGCCTATAATGGGGTATGGGAGGGGGGAATGCCACACTGCCTATAATGGGGTATGGGAGGGGGGAATGCCACACTGCCTATGGGGAATGGGAGGGGGGAATGCCACACTGTCTATATGGGGAATGGGAGGGGGGAATGCCACACTGCCTATGGGGAATGGGAGGGGGGAATGCCACACTGCCTATGGGGAATGGGAGGGGGGAATGTCACACTGCCTATATGGGGAATGGGAGGGGGGAATGCCACACTGCCTATGGGGAATGGGAGGGGGGAATGCCACACTGTCTATATGGGGAATGGGAGGGGGGAATGCCACACTGCCTATGGGGAATGAGAGGGGGAATGCCACACTGCCTATAATGGGGTATGGGAGGGGGGAATGCCACACTGCCTATGGGGAATGGGAGGGGGAATGCCACACTGCCTATAATGGGGAATGGGAGGGGGGGAATGCCGCACTGCCTATGGGAAATGGGAGGGGGGAATGCCACACTGCCTATGGGGAATGGGAGGGGGGAAGGCCACACTGCCTATGGAGAATGGGAGGGGGGAATGCCACACTGCCTATGAGGAATGGGAGGGGGGAAGGCCACACTGCCTATGGAGAATGGGAGGGGGGAAGGCCACACTGCCTATGGAGAATGGGAGGGGGGAATGCCACACTGCCTATGGGGAATGGGAGGGGGGAAGGCCACACTGCCTATGGAGAATGGGAGGGGGGAAGGCCACACTGCCTGTATGGAGAATGAGAGGGGGGAAGGCTACACTGCCTATGGAGAATGGGAGGGGGGAATGCCACACTGCCTGTATGGAGAATGGGAGGGGGGAAGGCCACACTGCCTATGGAGAATGGGAGGGGGGAATGCCACACTGCCTGTATGGAGAATGGGAGGGGGGAATGCCACACTGCCTATATGGGGAATGGGAGAGGAGTAATGCCACACTGCCTATGGGGAATGGGAGGGGGAATGCCACACTACCTATATGGGAAATGGGAGGGGGGGATGCCACACTGCCTATGGGGAATGAGAGGGGGAATGCCACACTGCCTATAATGGGGTATGGGAGGGGGGAATGCCACACTGCCTATGGGGAATGGGAGGGGGGAATGCCACACTGCCTATGGGGAATGGGAGGGGGGAATGCCACACTGCCTATATGGGGAATGGGAGGGGGGAATGCCACACTGCCTATGGGGAATGAGAGGGGGGATGCCACACTGCCTATAATGGGGAATGGGAGGGGGGAATGCCACACTGCCTATAATTAGGAATGGGGGGATGCCAGAATGACACACTGCCTATAATGGGGGAATGAGGCGGATGGCAATCTGCCTTTTATAGGGGGATTCTGCACCTTGCCTATTATTTGGTTATTGGGGGGGGCGGTATTTAAGCTCAACATTTGGTTCAGAATATTTTTTTTTCTTATTTTCCTCCTACAAATCGTTATAGGCAGGTGCGTCTTTTAGGGGGAAAAATTCAGTCAATGTATAATATTAATATCAATAGTAATATGTGCATTAATGTGGAGCATGTAAGCGCTTTATAAATCTGGATGTTTACCTAATAGCACATATTTGCTAGTTTTAATATAAAAATAAAAGTTTGATTAAATCTTGTCAGAAAGGCAAATAAAGCCTCAGAATCGCCTACTGAACCATGTGCAAACCTTTGTCGGGACCCCCGGGGCCTGTCCTGTCACTGTGCAAACATCTTGCCATGGTCGATGGAGCTAACCTTTATCTTGTAAAGAATTAGCCGGGCTTCTGTTCTAGAAGATTCCGGAGGATTGTCAAACGGCGGTGGACATCAAACTGAAAAAAAAAAATGTCCGTGGGTTGTTTTAATTATAATCTTGTGCCAAATCCCCCGGTCGCAGAAAGAAACAGCTCTTAAGAGACCATCTGTGATATTACATCTCTGCCATGGAGGCAGAAAGCTGTTTAATCATCCAGCCCACTCCTTGTCTCTTCTCTTCTATTGTGTATGCAAAACTCTGAGGGGAAGGCGATTCTGGCCAGTGGGGTGAGTGGGGTCCACCAATGTTCCCTATTGTAGGATTTGTTTACTTTCATCTACTTTCTCAAATTTGAGATATTGCCTTGAGCTTAGGAGCACCACCGAGGGCTACACTCTAAAACACACAATGTTAGCCTATTAGCTAATAAATAGCTGAGGTTTGCACACTTTTTAAGATCTATTGATGTCATCTCCAATCTATTTCCATGTGCTGTGTCTATCAGGACCGGATTAAAGTGGACCAAAACCCAGGATTTTGACTAACCTGGGTTTTGGTCCTTTCCCCCGAGGAACCCCGATCGGGGTCTCTTCCCGGTCCTACGGCTCTTAGCTGGCAGCCACATCCCCCGCTTCCCTCTAACAGGGAACGTGCCTGCGCCAGCCATTCCCCCTGCTAGAAGGATAGCGGGGATGTGCCCGCGCCTATGCGCCGTTGGACCGGGAAGCAAGTGTACGGGGCGAACTGGGGGGTTTCACACAGTGGGGTATCCCGATTTTGCATGCCCCGGGGACCAGGAATCTTATAGATTGACCAATGCCCTCTGAGGATGCTGCTGGGCGAAACGCGTCAAGGCCAGATATTAGTCTCCAACGAATCCACTTTGGGAAACATAGAAACATAGAAGGTTGACGGCAGAAGGAGACCATACGGTCCATCTAGTCTGCCCTTATGTGTATACTGTATGTTCTCTTTATCTTAGGATAGATGTTTGCTTATCCCAGGCATGTTTAAATTCAGTGACTGTTGATTTTTCAACTACCTCTGCTGGAACTTTGTTCCAAGCATCTACTACTCTTTCTGTAAAATAATATTTTCTAACATTGCTCCTGATCTTCCCCCCGACTAGCTTCAGGTTGTGCCCCCTTGTTCTATCATTAAGCTTCTTCTTAAAAACACTTCCCTCCTGAACCTTATTCAATCCTTTCACATATTTAAAGGTCTCAATCATGTCCCCCCTCTCCCTTCTTTCCTCCAGACTGTATAAATTAAGTTCCTTAAGTCTCTCCTGATAAACATATCAAAGACATGGTGTACCAATATGGGATGACACAAACAAACAGCCAATTTGAAACACCAAAAATGCATGTGGCCCCAGCGACCACATGGAGAAATCCAAATCGGCACCACCAACCTAGAGAACCACAAACTCACTATTTCCATAATAATCATGAATTTATTATTATAAACTCACAACAGATATCTAAAATCATTATTAACAGCAGGGACATCAAAACCCAGAAATGCCATTTTCCATCCAATAACATGATCCAAAATATACAGTATATACCAAAAATGTGTACAAAAAGTGCCAATGCATACCTAAAGTGCTCTACATAAAGTGCAAATGCTCAATAATAAGAGAATACTCTCTAAAGTGCCCAGATAAATCAACATGAGAAGATGAAAATGATATCACCATATACAGTGGCCAATTGGTGTCCCCGCTGAATCCTGGTAGCCCCTTTACCCACACTTTTTCACTTTGGGAACACAAGTTTGAGAGCACAAGGAAGCCTTGATTGATGACTATGAGGTCGATTCAGAGCCATGTGAGAAAACTAATTTCTTATTCTTGGTGTGCCACACACCCCGCTTCACCTTTAATATTCTTCACTTATTGGGTTAACTCACCGCCAGGTGACGCTGTGCAGAGAGGAAGTCTTGTAACGAGCCCCCTTCCGGCCTATATATACCTGGTACCTCCCATTAATCACCAGTATTTTTCTCTCTGCTTGACGACAAGACAGAAGACTGAAGTCTCCTGCTTACAGGTAGCCGGGGTCTTACCCCGGCACCCCCTTTTGGTCTATTTATGCCCGGTTTTTTATTGTTTATACCTTTATGGTGGACTGGAAGCCTCCCAGCCTAGGCTGCTCACTGGGCAATTGGTAGACGGCACTATAGGTGCCTAGGAGCTTATCTACTCCGCTCGACCCCCTCTTTTGGGGGCAATGCGGCTATCCGGCATAGTGATCCGGAAATGGGATGCCCCTGTCCCGAGGGTCCCCTTAGCCCCTTACTCTCCCGTTACGGTCCCTTCTCCCTTCACTATGTGGGGGGGGGGTTAGAGCGTTGTGTATTGTGTGTGTGTATTTCACTGTATGACTTTTTGTAACATGTGTGGGTTCCTTTCATGCACTTAGCAGACTGCACCGCAAGTATGCACTCGGTCTGATTGTTCCTCTTATTTTTCCTCTTAAAAGGACTTTCCTTGGTCTTGCAGATAAGTACTGGCCGGCTTGGCCAGCGTTTAGGTCTGCTTTAGGGGGCAGCTGGGGCTTGGCTGATTGCAGGCTGGCTTGTTGCCTGAGCCTTTGCTATGCAGCCTCCCTCCCCCCTCCCCCGTTGGTCTTTCCTTCCCTCCCTCCCTCCCCCTCCTCCTGCCTTTGTGTTGACCGGCCCCAGCCTCACTTCCTTCCTTCCTGGCTTAAAGGAAGTCACGTGGGGGGGGTTTGCTGCCACACATGGTTTGGTTTACTTCTGGCTCCTACTGCTATTGCTGCTGGTCGTCCATACTATTGCTGCGGCCGCCCTCGGTTCCTTGCAGGTAAGCGGCCCCATTGTGTGGGGCCGTTGAGTGTCTTTTTAAAAACTATATTGTTTATTGTGTTTTTAGACATGGGGGGGAGAGATCTATAAGGGGATTCATCATGATTGAGGGCAAGGGTTTTTCCTTTGTTTATTTCAAAGGCACCTTGGTGCCATGCATTAGTATGTTTGCATGTTGCCACATGTTTGGGGATCTGACTGTTGGTTCTTACAATAAGGGGGCATCCCGGGTCGGCTTATGCCTTAAATCCCAAAAGAATTGCGAATACCATAAATCACCACATGGAGGCTTCCGTTATTACCGGAAATGGTTCTTCTGGGCCATCTAGGGGGTGCGCAAGATGTGGGACTCCGCTCCCAGATGATGATGTCTTTGTATGCATTCCTTGTGCAAGGCAGAGTATTGCGCGTCAGTCCGTCGCTTCGGCTGCTGGCCCGTCGCAACTTCCATCATCTCCTACCTCTCCCTCCCTGTTCCGGACCCCGCATGACACTGTCAAGAGTGGGGATTCGCAATTCGAGGTGGCGGCGCGGTTGGCCAGCCTCCGGAAAATAGTGCCCGTTAAAGCAGGGTCTAAAGCCACTGCAAAACGGAAGCACCTGACTCCGATACCTTCGGCTTCACAGGATGAGGTATGTGAGCCTGTGGAATGGTCCGATGGCTCCCCGGACGAGGGAGAATTCCTGTTGGAGTCAGATGAGCCTGCAGATCAGCTTGAGGCTGATGCTATTGGCGATTGGTCGGCGGTTGTTTCCCTTGACACCCCCTCCATTCTGGCTCAAATGTTTGAAATTCTGAATTTAGATCCGCCTGAGGCTGTCACCCTGCCAAGGGGCCAGTTGTTTAAAGAGCCTCAGCCGCGTTGGGTTTTTCCCAGACAACACCACTTTGAGAGGGTGGTCCTTAAGGAATGGGAACATCCCACGCGGTTATCTGGAATCCCTTCCAGTTGGGAAAAGCGTTATCCTTTTTCACCAGAATTGGTGAAGCTTTGGTCCGTCCCTCCTGACGTCGATACCCCTGTGCTAGGGCTCTCCAGCACGGCTATGGTACAGTCTGCTGAGACCACTGTCCCTAAAGAGGGGGAGGATCGTCGGATTGACCAGTACGCTCGCCATGGTTTTATTTATGCTGGGTCAACGATGCGCCCGGTGTGTGCTTCGGCCCTTCTTCTATTGGCGGTTAGGTCTGTAATTCAGGAGCTGTATGGGGATCTCGATCCCACTTGTAAAGAGTTTACTGCGCTCAAGCAGTGTGAATCTTTTGTTTCCTATGTTCTATCCGCTCGGGACGATGCGCTGGCTATGAGTAGCAGGACAGCTGCAATGCTGGTGGCTATTCGTCGGTCAGTCGCTCAGCTTCAAAAAGGGTGCTCACAGCTCTTCCCTTTTTGGGCTTGCGTCTGTTTGGTGAGAAAATTGATTCAGTCGCAAAGGGTGGTAAGATGCCACAACGCAAGAGGCCTCGTCGTCCCTTTAAGGGGGCAAGTGCTGGTAGGCCTTCATTTCGGGGATTCAGAGCGGGTAGGGGGGCTTCCTTTCCCGCTACCAGAGGTGCAGGTTGGACTCGGGGGAGGGGCCGTGGCCATCCCGCTCAGTCCTGGGGCACCAAGCCCAAGCCTGCTGGTAAACCCGCTCAGCAATGAGGGGCTGCCCTCACCCGTGCGGGTGGGGGGACGATTACGACACTTCTCCCAGGTTTGGGAACCAGGAGATTCCGGACAGATGGATCCGGGAGGTAGTGTCGTCCGGTTACAAACTGGAATTCGACTCTCGCCCTCCTTCACGGTTCTTTCGGTCTCGGGTGCCCATCGATCCTTTGGCCGCACAGGGGCTCCTGGCGTCGGTAAAGAATCTGTTAGAGATGGCGGTCATCCGGCCGGTACCGCGCTTAGAGATGGGCTTCGGGTTTTATTCCAATCTATTCCCAGTCCCCAAGAAAGACGGGTCAGTCCGTCCCGTCCTGGACCTGAAATTACTCAACAGGTTCATCCGTGTTCGGAAGTTTCGCATGGAAACCTTGCGTACGGCCGTCAGTTCCCTTCGGCAAGGGGACTTCATGACGTCCATAGACATCAAGGATGCTTATCTTCATGTTCCCATCTGCCACGCTCATCCACATTTTCTTCGATTCGTGATGGAAAATCAGCATTTTCAATTCGTGGCACTTCCGTTGGCCTTACCTCAGCTCCAAGAGTGTTCACCAAGGTGCTGGCAGGGGTCATGGCCATTTTCAGATCTCGGGGCATTCGTGTCGTACCTTATTTGGACGACCTTCTCATCACGGCCACCAGGTTGGTGGTCTCCACGCTGGAAAGTTTTGGTTGGGTGATCAACTTCCCCAAGTCCTCCCTCGCTCTGGCCAGGGTGGTGTCCTTTCTGGGGATGCAGTTGGACTCTCTTCATCACAGGGTGTTTCTCCCCCAGTCCAAAATTCTTCTGATCCAGGAGTTGGCTCGGGTCCTACTTTCCAATCCTCGGCTGTCCATCTGTCTGGGGATGAGGCTGATAGGGTTGATGGTCGCCTCTTTCGAGGCAGTTCCTTTTGCTCAATTTCACATGAGGACGCTTCAGCTTTATCTGTTGGCGTCCTGGGACCGGCAGCCTCGGTCGCTGGATCAGCCCTTCCAGTTGTCCTCCCGGGTCCGGCAGTCCCTCCAGTGGTGGTTGGTCTCGATCAATCTTGTGAAGGGCAGGTCTTTCCTGACCCCTCTTTGGGAAGTTGTCACCACGGACGCCAGTCTGTCAGGTTGGGGCGGATTTTGGAAGGAGCTGCAGTTCCAGGGGCAGTGGGGACCTCAAGAGGCCCACTTACCCATCAATGTTCTGGAACTGAGAGCCATCCGTCGGGTGCTTGCTCTCCTGACTCAGCACGTTCTGGGCCTTCCGGTCCAGGTGCGTTCAGACAATCGAACAGCGGTTGCTTACATCAATCATCAGGGAGGGACTCGCAGTCTGAGTGCTCTCAGAGAGGTGTCCCTGATCCTGACCTGGGCAGAGGCCCATGTTCCTTGTCTCTCGGCGGTATACATTCCAGGAGTGGAGAACCAGGAAGCGGACCGGTTGAGCAGGGGCTCTCCCCATCTGGGAGAATGAGCTCTCCATCCTCAGGTGTTTCGCTCACTGTGTCTCCGATGGGGGACACCAGAGGTGGACCTGTTTGCCTCTCGTCACAATCACAGGCTCCCGAACTTTGTGTCGCTCTCCCAGGATCCTCTGGCTCTGGCAGTAGACGCCATGTCCCTGAGCTGGGGGGATCTGGGATTTCTATACCTGTTTCCTCCGATACCCATGCTGGGCAGGGTGCTTCGGAAGTTGGCTCTGGAAAGGGTGTCCGCCGTTCTCGTGGCCCCAAGGTGGCCAAGGCGAGTGTGGTTCGCAGACATCGTTCGGCTGGCAGTGGACCAGTTCGCCCTGCCTCTTCGGCCCGATCTGCTCACTCAGGGTCGGTTGTGTTACCCCAATTTACCAGCGCTGGGTTTGACGGCCTGGCTGCTGAAACCTCCATCTTGAAGGAGGAGGGTCTTTCTGACTCAGTTGTCAAGACTCTGATCAGTGCCCGGAAGAGGTCTTCTTCGATCATCTACTATAGGACTTGGAAAGCCTACATCACTTGGTGTGAGATGAGATCTTTTCCTTGTAGGGTCTTTTCGGTCTCCAGGATTCTGGAGTTTTTACAATCAGGGCTGGACTCTGGTCTTCAGCTAAGTACGTTGAAAGGGCAAGTTTCTGCCTTATCTATCTTTTTTCAGAAGCGTGTTGCGCTTCAGCCTTTGGTTAAAACTTTTTTCCAGGGGGTTACGCATGTGCGGCCTCCCAGGAAACCATTACTCCCGGTTTGGGATTTGAATTTTGTTCTTTCTGCTCTTCAGGCTCCTCCTTTTGAGCCTTTGCAAGATATTGCTTTGTCTACCCTGACTCAGAAGATTGTCTTCTTGGTAGCGATCACTTCGGTCCGGCGTGTCTCAGAATTGGCGGCCTTGTCTATCCAGGCGCCTTACTTTGAGAGGCATCAGGATAAAGTGGTCTTTCGGTTCAAGCCAGACTTTCTTCCTAAGGTTGTTTCTGCTTTTCATTTGAACCAAGATATTGTTCTTCCCTCCTTGTGTCCTAATCCTAAGAATGACAAAGAGAGGGTTTTGCATTGTTTGGATGTAGTACGCTGTGTTAAGTACTACTTGATTATCACGTCTCCTTTTCGTAAGACGGATTCCTTTTTTGTTGTGCCCTATGGGCCTAAGAAGGGTTTGGCACCAGCCAAATCTGCCATTAGCAAGTGGATACGTCAGGCCGTTACTGCGGCCTATTCTGCTAAGGGGAAAGTTCCCCCTTTTCATATCACTGCTCATTCTACTCGCGCCATTGTGGCGTCTTGGGCTTTTCAGCACCAAGCTTCTGTTGAACAAGTTTGTAAGGCCGCCACTTGGTCTTCTGTTCATACTTTTTCTAAGTTTTACAAAGTTGATGTGCGAGCCTCAGCGGATGCTGTTTTTGGCCGCAAAGTTCTGCAGACTGCAGTCATTTAAGTTATGCTTCACCTGGCCTTGAGTTGCCCATCCCTTGTGGACACTGCTTTTGGATGTCCCAATAAGTGAAGAATATTAAAGGTGAAGCGGGGGGTGTGGCACACCAAGAATAATACCATTTTGTGAGTACTCACCTGAAAAAATACCATTTTGTGAAATACTCACCTGTAAAATGGGTATTATAAGTATGTCACACACCCCGCTTCAAGATATCCATAACATGTGGGTAATACCGACCTGAAGGGGCGTTCCTGCAGAGATGATAGCAAAAAAGAAAGCCCCTCCCTGATCCATAAATACCTGGGACCTCCCACTCATCACCCAGTATATAGAAGCAGTAAGGTAAGGGACCAGGAAGAGGCAAATATAAGTCATAACAACGCAAAGTTCACAAAATAAAGGATCCAGAATACAAGAAGGGCGGGTGAAGCGGGGTGTGTGACATACTTATAATACCCATTTTACAGGTGAGTATTTCACAAAATGGTATTATTCTAAGTATGTCACACACCCCGCTTCAAGATATCCATAACATGTGGGACATCCAATAGCCGTGTCCATAAAAAGGGCGGGGATCCAAAACAAGGCAACAATGCACAACTTAAACCACAACAGCTTGCAGAACTTTGCGGCCAAAAACAGCATCCGCTGAGGCCCGAACATCAACCTTGTAAAACTTGGAAAAAGTGTGAACAGAGGACCAAGTAGCGGCCTTACAAACTTGCTCAACAGAGGCCTGGTGCTGGAAAGCCCAGGACGCTCCAACCGCACGAGTAGAATGAGCAGTAACACGAAAAGGGGGACTCCTCCCCTTGGCAGAATAGGCCCCAATGATGGCCTGACGAATCCATTTACTAATGGAAGATTTGGCAGGAGCCAAACCTTTCCTAGGTCCAAAGGGCACCACAAAAAATGCATCAGTCTTACGAAAGGAAGACGTAACCACCAGATAATATTTCACAACACGAACCACATCCAAGGAATGCAGCGCCCTTTCCTTGTCATTGCTGGGATTAGGACATAGAGAAGGCAGAACAATGTCCTGATTCAGATGAAAGGCAGAGACCACCTTAGGACGAAAATCCGGCTTGAAACGAAAGACAACCTTGTCCTGGTGCCTTTCAAAGTACGGAGCTTTAATAGATAAAGCTGCCAACTCAGAAACACGCCTAACCGAAGTGATAGCCACCAAAAAGGCCACCTTTTGAGTAAGAGAAGACAAAGCAACCTCATTCAAGGGCTCAAACGGAGGACCCTGAAGAGCAGAAAGAACCAGGTTCAAATCCCAAACTGGAACAAAAGGCTTCCTAGGAGGCCGTACATGCGTAACTCCTTGGAAAAAGGTCTTGACTAAGGGATGAAGTGCAAAGGACCTTTGAAAGAACACCGCCAGGGCAGAAACCTGCCCCTTCAAGGTACTAAGTTGAAGCCCCAGATCCAGACTATGTTGAAGAAACTCCAGAATTCTGGAAATGGAGAACTCCCGACAAGAGAAAGACCTACTTTCACACCAGTCAATATAGGACCTCCAAGTCCTATAGTAAATAGTAGAGGAAGAGCGCTTCCTGGCGCTAATAAGAGTCTGAACCACCGCGTCAGAAAGACCCTCCTCCTTCAAGATGGCGGTTTCAGCAGCCACGCCGTCAAAGCCAGCGAAGGTAAATTGGGATAGCGCAGCCGACCCTGAGTGAGCAGGTCCGGCAGTAGAGGCAGAACGAACTGATCCTCTGCCAGTCTTACTAGGTCTGCGAACCAAACCTGCCTTGGCCACCTTGGTGCCACCAGAATCGCCGACGCGCCCTCCAGGGCCAGCTTGCGCACCACTCTGGCTACCATTGGAAACGGAGGGAACAGGTAAAGAAACCCCAGATCCCTCCAGTTCAGAGAAATGGCATCCACTGCCAGAGCCAGAGGATCCTGCGAGAGAGACACAAAGACTGGAAGCTTGTGATTGTGACGAGAGGCAAAGAGGTCCACCGCTGGGAACCCCCACCTGAGACAGATCGAGCGAAACACCTTGGGACTGAGAGACCACTCCCCCTGACGAGAGGAGACCCTGCTCAGCGAGTCCGCCTCCGTGTTCTCCACTCCCGGAATGTAGACTGCTGAGATACACGGGACGTGGCTCTCCGCCCAGTCCAGAATCAAAGACACTTCCCTGAGGGCACTCCTGCTGCGAGTCCCCCCCTGGTGATTGATGTAAGCAACCGCCGTCCGGTTGTCCGACCGAACCTGAACAGGCAGGCCCCGCAACTGATGAGTCAAGCGAAACAGAACCAACCTGATGGCTCTCAATTCCAGAACATTGATGGGCTCGTGAGCCTCCTGCGGGCTCCAAAGACCCTGGAACTGGAGGTCCTTCCAAACACCCCCCCAACCTGACAGACTGGCATCCGTGGTGACTGTTTCCCAACACGGGGCCAGAAAAGATCTGCCCTTCAACAGATTGACCGACCCCAGCCACCATTGCAGGGATCGACGAACTCGGGGAGTCATCAGGAAGGACTGATCCAACGATAGAGGGGACTTGTCCCAAACCTTCAACAGATGAAGCTGAAGCGTCCTTGTATGAAACTGCGCAAAGGGGACTGCCTTGAATGAGGCCACCATTAACCCCACCAGCCTCATCCCTAGCCGGATGGCCGGACGAGGGACCGACAAGAGAAGCCGAACTAATTCCTGAATCAAAAGAATCTTGGCCTGGGGCAGAAACACCCTGGCCTGCGAAGTGTCCAGAGACATTCCCAGAAAAGTCACTACTCTGGACGGAGAAAGAGAAGACTTGGGGTGGTTGACCACCCAACCGAACCTCTCCAGGGTGGACACCACCACTCTGGTGTCCAACTCCGCTTGGTTGAAAGAGGAGGCCATGATCAGAAGATCATCCAAATAGGGCACAATGCGGATACCCTGAACCCTCAGCAGAGCCATCACCCCCGCTAGCACCTTGGTGAACACCCAAGGAGCCGAGGTGAGACCGAAGGGGAGTGCCACAAACTGAAAATGGCGATCCTCCACCACGAACCTGAGAAACCTCTGGTGTGCTGGAAAGATTGGAACGTGTAAATAAGCATCCTTGATGTCTATGGACGTCAGAAAGTCTCCCTGACGAAGAGAGTGAATGGCCGAACGCAGCGTTTCCATGCGGAATTTCCGTGGCCAGATGAACCTGTTGAGAAACTTCAGATCCAAGATGGGTCGGACCGATCCGTCCTTCTTGGGTACCGTGAACAGATTGGAATAAAAACCCCTGCCCTGATCCGAAGGGGGCACTGGGCAAATGACAGCCATGTCCAGAAGGTTCTGCACTGCCAACAGGAGCCCCTGCGCAGCTAGAGGTTCCGAAGGCATCCGAGACCTGAAAAATCTGGAGGGGGGGCGGAGCTCGAACTCCAGCTTGTAACCGGAAGACACCACTTCCCGGATCCATCGGTCCGAGACCTCTTGATCCCAGACCTGGGAGAAGAGTCGCAGCCGTCCCCCCACCCGCAAGGGTGAGGGCGCCCCCTCATTGCTGAGCCGGCTTGGCAGCCGGCTTGGGCTTAGAGCCCCAACTGAATCCTGGACGGGCACGTCCTCTGCCCCTGCTCCCAGAATCTCCTCTGGAAGAGGGGAATGCAAATCCCCTGCCAGATCTGGCCCCACGAAAGGAGGGGGTAAAGGAAGGCGCCCCCCGAAAGGGACGGCGTTGTTTCTTGCGTTGAGGTAACCTACCACCCTTGGTAACAGAGTCCAATGTCTCTCCAAAAAGCCGTAATCCAACAAAGGGTAGAGCCGTTAGTGACTTCTTGGACATAAAATCTGCCGCCCACTGGCGCAGCCACACCGAGCGCCGAATAGTGACCAGCAGCGCCGACGTTCTACCACACATCATCAAAGTGTCATCCAAGGCTGTCAACACAAAAGATAAAAAACAACTCACACCGTTTAAGGCTAAGGAACTCAGCACTACCAGGACGCAGCCCGGAAGAAGTCAACAGGTCCCTAACCACGGACCTGGCAGCCAACACCATTAGTGCCGATGCGCAAACGGGCCGCATGGCTGACCCAACGCTAGCAAAACCATGACAAGCCATCTGGTCAATACGTTTATCCTCTCCATCCTTGAGAATGGAACAATCAGGTCTATTTAAAACCGAGGAATTGGACAACCCCAAAACCGGCGCATCCACCTCGGGGGGAGATGCCCAGCGCTTAACCGCCTCCGAAGGGAAGGGATATTTCCTATCCCATCCCTGAGGGATGCCAGGGAGCCGGGCCGGCCTGTCCCCATTCCTTGGCAATAATTTTGTCAAAATGCCTTTGTGTAGGGAATTCCAAGCGCGGCCTGGATTCCTCAAACAATTCACCCTTCTGCTGTGACACCTCCTCAGGAGGGGAAATATTCAGTACCTCTAACATCAGAGCCAGAGCGTGGGGAGTATCAGAGGATCTCCCCAAGTCACCCAGCTCGGCTTCAGCGCCAAAGGACTGCTCATCGTCCGAAAAATCAGAATCCTCATAAACTTCCCCTTCCTCTAGCTGGGAATAATCAGACCAATCCAGATTATTAACATCCTCCTGGTCCTCCACCAGCGGAGCCGGCGACAAATGCTTTCTCTTAGTCGGAGCCTTACGGGCGACCGAGCTGGAGATAATTTTTTCAAGGTTAGCCAATCTGGCGCACATCTCAGATTGCAGGTCCCTGCCCATGACGACGTCACACGGGGTGCGTGTCAAGGCGGGAGGGGGAGATGAAGCGACCGGCGGTGCTGACCCAGACGCCTGTGGTTCGGACTGCCGCGTGATGGTCTGCTGTGCACATGGTATACACAGAAGTACATCGTCCCCAGAAATGGATACCCCACACAACATACACTTTCGGGGATGCCCCGAAGGGGCCCCGAGCCCAGTATCCGGGGATGCCTCCATAAGGTGAACTTTTTATAGGAATAGTCGCTATGACCCAGGGAATTACGCCGCTAGACAACCCGGGATGCCCCTTTAATGTCCCGAGTGGGAGGATTTATAACAATAATGAACCCAGTGACAAAGGATCGGGAGGGACCCCCTAAATGCTACTGGCGAACCTCCTGAACCACCATCTGAAAGACAGAACAGAAGGGATAATAAGGCTAATGAAGACATAGAAAATCTAACATACATAGGATGAGAAAAGGGGAATGGCCGGAGGCCACTTACATAACCGACAGAAAGTAATGGCGACCGTGAGGACCGACCCCAGCCAGAATCCACCTGAACTGCAGCCAGAAGGGGAGAAGGGGGCGTGGTCAGCGCGGGACGCGCGTGACGCCGGGCAACGCCCCCCTTCCCCTCTCCACACAGTCAGAGCTCCGCAGCGGCGCCAGAGAAGGATGGGGGCGGGCAGCGGTGACGCGCCGTCACCCCGGCCCCGCCCCCCCCAGTCAGCGTGAGGAGAATCTCCTCAGAAGAAAATGGCGCCAAGAGCCGGCCGGCGCCGCAGAGTAAAGAGCGGTCGCCGGCCCGGCTAGTATAAAAAAACAGTCCACACACATATTAAACATGTGAAAACGGGAGGGACGAGCCCCTGTCCCGCCCCCCCCCCCCCCTAGAAGCACAGTATCATGGCGTGAGGTAAATACCTCCGCCATTAATAAAAGTGAACACCAGCTGAGGGAAGATGGGGGGAAGAAAGACAGGTCAGCACCGCACAGGCCCTGTAAAACGGCTGCGGCGGTGAATACATTTAAAGCGACACTACACTCACACACACACACCTCAAAAGTATGCTGTCCTGTGAAAGAATTAATTAAGAAGGGACCCACACTCCCCAACCCCACCTATGGAAAGGGGATCCTGGGAGGGCCATTGGATGTTAAGTAAGGGACAGGGCATCCCAAACCGGGGTCACCAACCCGGAGTAACCGCCTACCCTCTCATATAGGGTCTCACGGTGGAGCATAGCTCCTGAGCACCTAAGGTGCCCATATACCCTCGCCTGGACCCTCAGCCGAGGCTGGGAGGCATATGGAGTTCTGGGGAAAAAAGGTCCAAACGGAAATAAATGAATAGCGGGCCGGGAGTCATCCCGGCTACCTGAAATCCCCCTGTGCAAGGAGGAGCCATCATCTTCTGACTTGCTCGCCGTCTGCAGAGATGGAAAACTGGGTGATGAGTGGGAGGTCCCAGGTATTTTATTATTCAGGGAGGGGCTTTCTTTTTTGCTATCATCTCTGCAGGAACGCCCCTTCAGGTCGGTATTACCCACATGTTATGGATATCTTGAAGCGGGGTGTGTGACATACTTAGAATATGGATATTGTTGGTGTGCCACACACCCCGCTTCACTCCCACCCTTTTCGGTATTTCCGAATCCTTTATATGGTGAAGCTTTTATTTATATTGATTTATTTTGAGGTTACCGTTAATTTACTGGTACCTTGTCTTTCTGCTTTTTAATATACTGGTGATTAATGGGAGGTACCAGGTATATATAGGCCGGAAGGGGGCTCGTTACAAGACTTCCTCTCTGCACAGCGTCACCTGGCGGTGAGTTAACCCAATAAGTGAAGAATATTAAAGGTGAAGCGGGGTGTGTGACACACCAACAATATCCATTTTTCAGGTGAGTACTCACAAAATGGTATTTTTTAGGTGAGAAATTAGCCATTTACTTTCATTGTCTACCGGGTGTAAATCTTCACCTGTCTAAAATAGTCCAGGGCCGGCACCTCCTTGGGTCACCCCAAATTGGGATGTCCCACTGTGTAGACCCCGCCTGGAACATGCGCATGGGCCTAGCCTACTAGTTCCTTCAAATCAGGGACACTTGGGAGATATGCAAGTGACCACTAGTGGACAAAGGAGTTGTACAGCCCAAGCTGAGCCAAATAGGCAATAATGAGGTGAATTATAATCCCCACATCAGGTAGACACTGCAAACCTCTATTTTCATTATTAGTTGCCCCATTCACGTGGAGGGAATGCCACACTGCCTATGGGGAATGGGAGGGGGGAATGCCACACTGCCTATATGGAATGAGAGGGGGGGAATGCCACACTGCCTATATGGAATGAGAGGGGGGGAATGCCACACTGCCTATGGAGAATAGGATGGGGGAATGCCACACTGCCTATGGGGACTGGGAGAGGGGAATGCCACACTGCCTATGGGGAATGGGAGGGGGGAATGCCACACTGCCTATATGGAATGAGAGGGGGGAATGCCACACTGCCTATGGAGAATAGGATGGGGGAATGCCACACTGCCTATGGGGACTGGGAGAGGGAAATGCCACACTGCCTATAATGGGCAGTGGGAAGGGGGGAAATGCCACACTGCCTATAATGGGGAATAGGAGGGGGAATGCCACACTGCCTATAGGGAATGGGATGGGGTAATGACACACTGTCTATAATGGAAAATGGGAGGAGGGAATGCCACACTGCCTATAATGGTTAATAGGAGGAAGGAATGCCACACTGTCTATAATTAGGAATGGGGGGGATGCCACATTGCCTATAATGGGGGGATGCCACTCTGCATCTTGCCTATTATTTGGTTCTTATATATATTTATATATTAATATTATTTACTGTATTTTTCGCCCTATCTGCCTATGTGCCGCATCTGCCCATAAGAATTTGTAGGAGGAAAATAGGAAAAAATGTTGCGCTAAAACACTGTCCCCCCGACAGTGTTTTAGCGCAACATTTTTTCCTATTTTCCTCCTACAAATTCTTATGGGCAGATGCGGCACATAGGCAGATAGGGCGAAAAATACAGTAAATAATATTAATATATAAATATATATATATATATATATATATTAGTAACAGTGCGTGAATGTGTAAGCGCTTTTGTTTTCATGATTAGTTGCCCCATCCACGTGTACCTTTATGCAGCCATTTTCCTATTTGCTTGGTTCTGTGACCATTGGTGGCCCAACGGGCATCTAAGATTTTTTTTAAGAGAAGGTCAATAATGACATCTTCTCATTACAGTTTCCATGTTAATCTTGTAATCTCTGCATCCCTGCTTACCCAGAATCCTCTGCTCCTCCGTAGCATCCGCTGCTATATAATTTATGGATGTCATGCAGGCTCAGTGGAATCTTTGATTAACAAAACGGGCAGACGATGTCTCGCAGTTAAGAGCTTAATAAAGTCCCGGGCCCAACAAGGCTTGATGTAATATTGTCAACCTTTCCACACCACGTCCATGTTATTATCTCACATTAAGGAAATATACGAGCGTATTAAGAAAATCTATCTCATCGCATTCACCTCTTGTAATGCCTCTGCAAATATTTCTGCGGCAGCGAGGAGTGCTCGGCTTTATCGCAATCGCTTATCCCGGCATTAATGTTCCTTATTTATGAAAAAGGGGGATCGAAAATTGTTAATCAGTGACGTCCTTTCTAACCTGAGCCATAAAATGCCTTTAAAAACTTGGACTGTTCTATGGAAAGTACAGACAGCTATCAGAAATATGTTCTGCCAATAGTCCATTGGAGCCCTTGCTTTGATTTAATACGTCTAATTGGACATTCACAGATAAAGGGGTGTAACCTGGAACTGAGCACAAACAGAATTTTAGAGAGCAAGATGCTTCTGTGTTCATGCATGGCTTTACGCAACTTTGTGTTAAAGTGGACCAAAACCCAGGATTTTGACTATCCTGGGTTTTGGTCCTTTCCCCCCAGATCACGAATCAGCTCACCTCTTCCCGGTCCTACGGCACATGCTCATCCAATCAGTGCGCTCGGAGCCGCTGACGCCACATCGTCTAAGGCCAGTGGCTCCGAGTGCGCTGACGGCCACATCCCCCACTACCCTCTAACAAGGAGTGTGCCCGCACCTGCCATTCACAAATGCCTGGCTCATGCACTGTTGGACTGGGAAGATAAGTGTATGGGGGGTTTCACATAGCAAGGCATCCCGATTATGGATGCCCTGGGGGAAGGGAATCGATCAGCCTGGGAATCTATAAGGGTCAATCGTAGTGGGTTTTGGTCCACTGGCAAGCAAATTATGGCAGGAGATCCCGAGGCTTTGGGTGTCCTTAAAGTGCTACAGCTGGCAAAAGTAATTGCGTTGGGCTACATTTGGCACTGTGCTAAAATGTTCTCCATTATTGAATAAAAAAATAAATGGCTGAGATATCAAGGTTTACAGTTTCATGCCATGAATTCTATTCTGAAAAAGTGGGCATGGCCCTTAGATCTGTGATGCTGCATGATAATCAACATAATAAGAGGGGTCTGTAAGATTCCCAGAACTTAGCCAGACACCACATTCACACACAGATCTCAAGCTAAGATCTCACCTTATGCAGTTAATATACCCAATCACACCATAAGGTCCTAGGCCCAACTATACAGCTATAAAGTCACACTCCAATTTACCGGTTGTAAAGTGATCTCACACCCCCAGACAGGCACTGGTAGCGATAGGCAAGCACACAGGGCACAAGATTCAGCACACATACAATGTCTCTCCTGAAGTTAAGCGGGTTAACACACAGAAGAACACTTTATAAATCTTTAGGATTTAATTCACCCATAAGGGGCAGTGCATGTAAAACAAGGATGTACAATAAAAATAACTGACATACAATATACGGCACGATGCTTATAAAATAAAAGGGAGAAATAAACAGAAATCCTTTACCTCTTGTGAAGATAATGGGCCTGATGCAGAGCCTCCCCCTGTCTGAGCTTAAAACCTTCCGATTGTCCGGGGCTCCCGTTTGAATCGTGGCTCAAATGTGATGCAGCGCCTCCGTCGGAATGGCTCCCTAACTGATCCGTCAATTTGTCTTCACTCGGGAAGTGTTTTTTGCTCTCTCAGGTGCCTTCAATTTGATCGGGGCTTCCGTTCCCGTTCACACGGGCGGCCCGTTTTTCCCTGCTTTTTTCTTGGTTTTTGAACGTACCTGCTTGGTTTCCGTCGTATTTGACCTTCCATTTTGGTGATTTTTCCAAGAATATTTTGGCTACACGCAAGCGCACATCCCTAAACCTCCATTGGAATATGCATATGGCACCAACTGCCAATTTGACACATATATGTATTGTCAAATTTATTTTTGGGTGTTCCTTCTTTCTTGCCATTAATGCATACCTTAATCTCTTTGGTGTTCCTTCTTCCTTGCCATTAATGCATACCTTAATCTCTTAGGTGTTCCTTCTTCCTTGCCTTTAATGTTTACCGTAATTGGTTGTGAGTTTTTATGATTTTTTGTCCCATATCTAAACCTTTTGTGTCATGTAAATGTGTGATGATGTTGTGTGATTGTACATTTGCAGGAAAGACAACTCACCAAATCTGTTTATGTTTTTTTTAATCCAACTTTTTTTTTGGTTTTGTGGTTTTGTGATTTTTTTTTGGATAAAACAAAAGTAAAAAACAATTTAAATTTGAATTAAACATGTTAAAAATTAGGCCCCGGGGTCTTGTGGCTGTGTTTTTCTTTGATCTGTGAATGAAAAACAACCTTAGTTTAGCATTGTTTTTATGGTTTGGTTGGGCGTTGTTTTTTTGGGGCCCTTTTTAAACCGGACCTTCAGCGTGATTTAATGAAAAGCCCAAACTCTAAAAAAACGATTCCGCAGCATCATCTGTAAAAAAAAGATACAAGGACCCACCATTAATCCACAAAATACATTAACAAGTTTCCTGGCCTAACTAAAGTCACTTTATTAACCTTTTGCTGCCTCACATTGCCCTAGTTCTTCTATCTGCATGTAGCCTAGTTTGTAGCTGCGTACATGGGTTAAACTAAGGTGGGCTTGTATTTAACGTGACAAACTAAGTTGTTTCAGACTATACTTGCGCTTTGTTTTTTTTTTATTATAAGGAATGTGTGCGCGCACATAAACGCACGCTCGCATACTCACATCCATGATGATGTCGTCCTGCTCCTGTGTAAAGATGGCATAGCTCCTGGTATAGCTCTGACGTTCCCCCGCAGTGACGTGCAGGACATCCCAAATTGGAATGCCCCAGAGACATGATGCCTGTAACCCAGCCCTGGATTCCTTCACACTCCAAAGGGCTGGGTTACATGGGTTTTGGCCTGCTTTAAAACATCATGACCAAATCAGGTTAGGATGGAATAACCCACCTCCTTTAAATTATTATTAAAGTAACACAGGTTCCCTCACATAAAGCAGAACAAAACCCAGAGCGGCCACTGGTCTTCCCCCTGGGAATCCCAGATCGGGATGCCCCACGGTGTGAAACCCTTTTTACTCAGACTTTACTCAGAAATGGCAGACTCCCTCTCTTAAAGCGGAACAAGCCATGATTAGTTTAATGACCTTTGCAGGCGTATATTGTAGTGCCCCACCAGTCTGATCCAGACAACGGAACCTCATCTTCAAGAGGCCAAAGGCTCGCTCCACCACAGAGCGAGTCCTCCTGGGGGCAGTATTGTAGGGCTCCTCTGCCTGTGAAGATGGGTTCAGGATTGGGGTCAGCAGCCAGGGGAGCAAAGGATAGCCAGAGTCTCCTGCCCAAAAACAAAAAATAAAAAAAAACAAATTTAAAATAAAAAAGGTGTGCATTGCAACAATAGAAAAGAGGGACAAATTGGTGAGCGGGGTAGGGTTGGAGGAAAGGACATTTGTAATGAGCATACATGCACATCCAACCTGTACACTCATTAAAAAAGTCTGGGGAATACTACTCACTTAACCCATTTAATTTAAAGTTAAAAAATTAGGCTAAAAATATACTAACAAAAAAATTAACAAATAGTGTGTTAAGGGAAAAAACAAAGTCAGACAGGGTGGGCAACCAATACAAGTTTCATACACATACCCAGTAAGGCAGGTGAGCTCAAATAGGTGCAGCCTGGTTTCTACCATACTCAGCAGGACAAGACCGCGGAGCTGGCGCCGCTGATGTGCTCCAACAGAGGACTGCATATTATTGCCCGAGTGCAAATACGGCTGCTCTGACTTGCCGTAAGTGAAGGCTCGGCGGCCCCGTTTCATTAGGCTGATTTCAATCGGAAAACAAGGCTCTGCATCACTGAAAAAAACGGAACAATGAACGAGGCGTCCGTTTTGCCGGGAAACAGCCTCGTGCGAGCCGACAATCGGAAAGGCGGCTGAGCGCACACCTGAGCGCATAAACGCACACTAAAATCAATGTAGCACCCTTTCCTGACCCGATCAAAGCCCAAAACCAACGGGAAAACGCACGGGATAGCTGAACGGGAAGGCTCTGCATCAAGCCATAAAATCAACGTAGCACCCTTTCCTGACCCGATCAAAGCCCAAAACCAACGGGAAAACGCACGGGATAGCTGAACGGGGAGGCTCTGCATCAAGCCAAATGTCCTGCTGTGAGGGGCACACGGAAAGTAATGATAACAGCCTACTTATTGGAAGCAATCCCCTGGCATGTCATGTCATCTGTGCCCACCTCTCTCATTTTTAAACTGGTTATAGGGGCGGGCAGCATGCTGGATGTAGCCAATTGGGTTTCAAGGGAGTTCCATTGTAAAAGTTATGCTTTAATGTCCATTTTCTTTTGAAGAGAGGTGTGCAGCAAATGTCTCATTCACTGTATTTTAGAGGCCGATTCATTAATAGCGGCAGGTAGCAACAGTTGAGCGACTGTAGCAGTATTTTCACAGCACCCGCTAGTAGTCGCTGTGCTTGGCCGTTGTTCGGTTGTTGACAGCGACTCAGTCGGTGTGCAGTAATGTTGAATATTGGGTGAGGAGTCGCTATTTGACAGGTTCCGCGCTGTATGGGAGCGCATGATAGCGAATGGCCATAGCGACCGGCTCCCACCATATTCATTAACAAATCACGCTCAAAAAATTCTCGCGCTGTGAAATGCATGTTTAAACCCCAGAGCGCTGGCGGCGATGGGTTAAAAGTCGTTTTTTAATTTTAAATTTTTAATTTTAAATTTAAAAAAAGTTTTTTAAATAATTTTGTAATATGAATACATTAATATCAGACCTGTAATATCAATTCTGCACAATTTTTTTTTTTTTCCTTAAAAGAAATATCTAACATGGCAGAAGTGGTCACAGAATTTTTCACATTAAAAAAAAAAAAAAAAAAAAAAAACATTAATAACAATTAATTATGAATATTTAAAGATTGTCCCATTGAAATGCATTGGAGAGGTAGCGAGAGGTCATACCTGTCGCTGTTCAAGGTCGGACGCTGGCGCTGTGGGCTGAGGCTGGAATAATGATGAATGAGTGGCTATATGGCGCTATCTCAGTCGCTAAGCAGGATTGGCTTGATAAATGTGTGATTGTGGTGGGGAGCCGGTGTTCTCGTGGCGGTGCCCGTCATTACCGGTTGCTCACCTGTCGCTACCTGTCGCTATTCCTTCATAAATAAGGGCCTTAGTATTGTAGTAAGTAGATGTCAATTACCACATAGGGAGGTGTCACTGTCACGGGAACCACCTCCTCACACTCACCTGTCCTCCGGTCCCACGTCGGCTGCTCTCGCTCGACCAGAGCGCGGGCTGGGCGGCGTCTGCAGCAGGCGGCGGTCCGGCGTGTGTTGTTCCCGGCCGAAGCTCGGCTATTTCCGCCGCGAGCAGCCACTCGGCTCTGTCCGTCGCGAGCGGCTGCTCGGGCGGCCTCCTCTTCGGCGGCGTCGGGAGCGGCCGCGCCACTGCCATCTCGGCGCGCTCCCGGCGCGCAGCATCGTGCACGCGCGCGCGTGCGACTGTCTTCTATTTATGCCCTCCGGCGGCGCTATGCACAGCGCGGCCGCCGGAGGTAATCAGCTCTGGGCCAATGAGCCCAAGATTATTAATTTGAATGGGGCAATCACTTTAGGGTTCCTGTGTGCACCAATCACGTCCCTTCCCTTGTTCCATCATTCCTATAAAGGTGTTCCCGCTGCAGTTGATCCTTGCCCGTGATAGCGTGCTGCTGGGTGTGATTGTGATCTCTGTTTCCCTGTGAATCTTGCCGTGTATGACCATCCCTGATTGCCGCCTGGACCGACCTTGCCTGTTTTTTGACCACGATTTTTGCCTGCTCCTCTGTACCGCGCATCTCTGACCTCCCGTTGTGACCTTTGGCTAGCCCTGACTATTCTTTCATCTTAACCCTCCTGTACCGTGCTTCCTTGGATTGACCACCCGTGTATGACCTCTGCCCGTTTGTTTCTACCCAGTCTTGTTCCTGGTTCGTCTGCCTTCCCCTGCATAAGTCAGCATCCTTTGTGCTAACAAGTCCTGGGGGCAACCGTGTCCGGTGAGGCGTGTCTAGCGTCCCGGCAAACGGGGGCTTGGCTATAGGCGAAGAAAGCAGCGGAGATTGGGGGTTGCTGACTTATTGGAAGGTGGGCGTCCCACGGGACCTGACATTATCACGGGCCACAAAAAACTATCCTAGATGGAAGAATTAATGCAGCAGGTACAAGCTATGGCCACCGCCATCAACCAGCTGGCCCAGCGAGTGGCTACTCAGGAGAGTCGCCAAATTCCTGCGCCAGTGGACCCTGGCCCAGCCATTGAGCCCAAAATCCCTCTTCCTGAGAAATTCTTCGGGGATCAGACGAAGTTTTCTAACTTTAAGAACTCTTGCGAGCTTTACTTCCGTCTTCGACCCCACGCAACTGGATCAGAGTCTCAACGTGTTGGCCTTGTCATATCACTTCTCCAGGGTGATCCTCAGACCTGGGCATTTGGACTAGCTCCTACTGATGAAGCCCTACAATCGGTCACCGCCTTCTTTTCTGCTATGGAACTCTTATATGCTGACCCTGATCGGGCTGCAACAGCTGATTCTAAGCTACGGAATCTTAAACAGGCCAAACGCTCTGCAGAAGAGTATAGCGCAGAATTCCGGCGATGGGCCATTGATTCCAAGTGGAATGACCCAGCTTTATGTAGCCAATTTAGAATTGGACTCTCTGAAAATAT
This sequence comes from Gastrophryne carolinensis, assembly GCA_027917425.1. Lineage (NCBI taxonomy): Eukaryota > Metazoa > Chordata > Amphibia > Anura > Microhylidae > Gastrophryne > Gastrophryne carolinensis. The sequence goes on from CM051238.1 coordinate 42,444,472, forward strand.
AAAAGACATCCTAGTTAATTATCCACTTCCCAAGAGTCTGGATGAGTATATGCAGCTGGCCATTAGAGTGGATCGACGTCTCAGGGAAAGACGCCAGGAAAGAGGCAAGGGCCAACCTTGGGGACCCTCACGCCAAGAGTCAAGCCTTAGGGGTGCAGTCGCTTCCTCTTCTCCTTCGTCGCCTGAAGAACCTATGCAGCTTGGAGTGACCCATCTCTCCCAGGCAGAGAAGGTTCGGCGTAGATCCCAAGGCCTCTGCCTTTATTGCGGGAATCCTGGTCACTTCGCCAAGAGCTGCCCAAACAAAGCTCCGGTGGCGGGAAACTACAGCGTCTAGATCCTGCTGAGGGACTTCATCTAGGCGGTCAGGTATCATTCCCTCTTGTTAATCGAGTACTTCTACCCGTTATGCTCTCTTGGGGGTCTTCCAGGACCATTGCCTCCGCTTTCATTGACAGTGGAGCGGCTGGCAATTTCCTGGATAGATCACTTGCCACCACACTTGGGATACCTTTAATTCCATTAGAAAATTCCCTTCGGGTCCTGGCGGTCAATAATAAGCCCATTGAGGGAGGGTTGGTCTCCTACAAGACTCCCTTGGTAAATTTAACTGTGGGTTCAGCTCACTCGGAAGAATTAGAATTTCTTGTTATTGAAAGTCCCGTTTCCCCTATAGTGTTGGGATTTCCTTGGTTAAAGACCCATAACCCAGTGATAGATTGGAGGTCTGGGGACCTTGTAAAATGGAGTCCTTCCTGTCATGATCGTTGCTTCTCCATATCCCTTAGATCCTCACCTATCATCCTTGATGGTTTACCACCAGCCTACGCAGATTGGGCAGATGTGTTCTCAGAAAAGTCCGCTGATATTCTTCCCCCTCATAGGGCCTACGACTGTCCTATCGATTTACTCCCAGGGACTATGCCCCCTAGAGGGAAGATATATAATCTCACACGGTCAGAAGAGCAGGCTATGAAAGATTATATTACAGAGAACCTCCAGAAGGGATTTCTCCGTCCATCTACCTCACCTGCTGGTGCAGGGTTCTTCTTCGTCGAGAAGAAGGACGGCGGGTTACGCCCCTGTATAGACTATCGAGGGTTAAACAAGGTTACGGTGAAGAATAGGTATCCGCTACCTTTAATCAATGACCTTTTTAACCAGGTTACAGGAGCTCAGGTCTTCTCCAAATTAGATCTTCGAGGGGCATATAACCTAATTCGCATACGCCAGGGGGATGAATGGAAGACAGCCTTCAATGTAAAAGATGGGCATTATGAATATTTGGTGATGCCTTTCGGTTTATGTAATGCTCCTGCAGTGTTTCAAGATTTTGTTAACGACATATTTCGTGATTTTCTAGGTCGATTTCTGGTGGTCTATTTGGATGACATACTGATTTTTTCCCGTTCCCTGGTGGAGCACCGTCAACATGTCAAAGCGGTGTTACAGAGGTTACGGGAGAATCGTCTGTATGCTAAGATCTCCAAATGTGTATTTGAAGTGTCTGAAATTCCGTTCCTAGGATATATAATCTCCAAGCGTGGGTTGGTTATGGATCCCTCCAAGGTTTCCGCTATAATGGAATGGGAGCAACCTAGAACCCTTAAGGCGCTTCAGAGATTTTTAGGATTTGCGAATTTTTACAGACAATTTATAAGGGGATTCTCGTCCATTGTGAGTCCTTTAACTGATCTTACTCGTAAAGGTGCTTTTGTTGAGGAGTGGCCTCCCTCAGCAAAAAACGCCTTTCAATTACTAAAAGAAACTTTTACCTCTGCTCCAATTTTGATACATCCCGATACTAAGCATCCATTCCTGTTGGAGGTTGATGCCTCAGAACTGGGGGTAGGAGCGGTCCTCTCTCAGTATTCAGGCAGTCCTGAGAGACTGCATCCTTGTGCGTTCTTCTCCCGTAAATTTTCGTCCGCCGAACGCAATTACGATGTTGGGAATAGGGAACTATTGGGTATTAAACTGGCCTTTGAAGAATGGCGTCACTGGCTAGAAGGCTCTCTACACCCCATCACTGTATATACTGATCACAAAAATCTAGAATATTTAGAGTCTGCTAAAAGGCTCAACTCCCGTCAGGCTCGTTGGGCACTCTTCTTCTCTCGATTCAATTTCATTATTACCTATAAACCAGGGAAGAAGAATACCAAAGCAGATGCCCTATCTCGGAACTTCGGTGATTGTAAGGACCAGGTTGGTCCTGCTGAATCGATTCTGCCTTTAGGTTGTGTTGTGGCCGCTCTTCTCCCTGACTTGTCTAGCTCGTTGATGCCATTCCAGGTTGATACTCCTCCTGGCAAACCCTCCGAATGTTTATTTGTTCCACCTCACTTACATCTTGCCGTTTTACAAGAACTTCATGATGCCAAGTCCGCCGGTCACTTAGGTATTCGGAAGACCTTGGCCATCGCCAAACGCCATGCCTGGTGGCCCACCATCAGACGTGATACTTCCGCCTTTGTCGAAGCATGTCCTGTATGTGCCCGGAGTAAAACTACCCATGGGTCCCCAGCGGGATTATTAGTCCCTTTAGAAATCCCCAGTGAGCCATGGTCTCACATATCCATGGATTTTGTTGTAGATCTACCTCCGTCGCAGGGAAATACTGTAATTTGGGTAGTAGTGGACCGCTTTAGTAAAATGGCACACTTTATTTCACTGATAAAACTTCCATCGGCACCAGACTTAGTACAACTATTCATTAAACATGTTTTTCGCCTCCATGGTCTACCGCAGAATATTGTTTCAGATCGGGGAGTCCAGTTTGTGCCCTGTTTCTGGAAAGCTTTCTGTAATCGCTTAGGTATTAAAGTTTCTCACTCTACAGCCTATCACCCCCAGTCTAACGGACAGACCAAACGGGTGAATCAGAGTTTAGAACAATATTTACGCTGTTTCGTGTCCGACCGCCAAGAACAATGGGCGGAATTCATCGAATTTGCGGAATTCGCCTTTAACAATGCGCCTAGCAAATCAACTAAGTTTTCACCATTTTTCTGTAACTATGGTAGGAATCCTAAGGCATCCTCCTTCTCTGGTCCTTCCTCCAACTTGCCGGCCTTGGAGGAATGGCTACGGGAGAGGACTAAGGTGTGGTCTGAGATACAGACTAACTTAAAGAAAGCCTCCAGAATTTATAAAGTTTTTGCGGACCGACATAGGTCGCGAGAACCACCATTTCAGGTGGGAGATTGGGTCTGGGTATCTACAAGAAATATTGCCCTTAGACAACCCTCGTCTAAGCTAGGCCCTAAGTACATCGGTCCTTTTCCTATTGTTAACAAACTGAGCAATGTTACCTTTAAAGTCAAGTTACCGTTATCCATGAAAATTCCGTCGACCTTTCATGTTTCTTTGTTAAAATCTGCCAAAAATATTCAGGTGTCATCTCCTCCCCCGATCATAGTGGGAGATGAGCCTGAATATGAAATTAATAGAATACTCGATGCTCGGGTACTTCAAAACTCATTACAGTATTTAATAGATTGGAAGGGTTTTGGTCCTGAGGAGAGGTGTTGGGTACCGGCCAAGGATGTCCATGCCAAAACCCTAATTAATAGATTCCATCGTGAGAATCCGGATAAGCCAGGTAAGGGTCCAGAGGCCCCTCGTGAAGGGGGGGGTAGTGTCACGGGAACCAGCTCCTCACACTCACCTGTCCTCCGGTCCCACATCGGCTGCTCTCGCTCGACCAGAGCGCGGGCTGGGCGGCGTCTGCAGCAGGCGGCGGTCCGGCGTGTGTTGTTCCCGGCCGCCGCTCGGCTATTTCCGCCGCGAGCAGCCGCTCGGCTCTGTCCGTCGCGAGCGGCTGCTCGGGCGGCCTCCTCTTCGGCGGCGTCGGGAGCGGCCGCGCCACTGCCATCTCGGCGCGCTCCCGGCGCGCAGCATCGTGCACGCGCGCGCGCGACTGTCTTCTATTTATGCCCTCCGGCGGCGCTATGCACAGCGCGGCCGCCGGAGGTAATCAGCTCTGGGCCAATGAGCCCAAGATTATTAAATTGAATGGGACAATCACTTTAGGGTTCCTGTGTGCACCAATCACGTCCCTTCCCTTGTTCCATCATTCCTATAAAGGTGTTCCCGCTGCAGTTGATCCTTGCCCGTGATAGCGTGCTGCTGGGTGTGATTGTGATCTCTGTTTCCCTGTGAATCTTGCCGTGTATGACCATCCCTGATTGCCGCCTGGACCGACCTTGCCTGTTTTTTGACCACGATTTCTGCCTGCTCCTCTGTACCGCGCATCTCTGACCTCCCGTTGTGACCTTTGGCTAGCCCTGACTATTCTTTCATCTTAACCCTCCTGTACCGTGCTTCCTTGGATTGACCACCCGTGTATGACCTCTGCCCGTTTGTTTCTACCCAGTCTTGTTCCTGGTTCGTCTGCCTTCCCCTGCATAAGTCAGCATCCTTTGTGCTAACAAGTCCTGGGGGCAACCGTGTCCGGTGAGGCGTGTCTAGCGTCCCGGCAAACGGGGGCTTGGCTATAGGCGAAGAAAGCAGCGGAGATTGGGGGTTGCTGACTTATTGGAAGGTGGGCGTCCCACGGGACCTGACAGTCACCTGACAGGAGGCCTATTTAGCGCAGGATTGTAAAAATGGCTTGTTCTTCTGTCCTGTCAAATGTAAATGGCTTCCTGTTGACACCTCCAGACAAATGTACTAGCATACTTCTAATTGACAAGGTATGTTTAACAATCATAGTTTGGGTCATATTTTTATCTGGCCATATATTTTATATATCCTCACACTAAGTGACATTGAGGCATAGACCAGCAATCCCAGACGCACTCCCAAAGTGCATGTGCGCACTCCTCCAGCATGTCACAGAGGCGCTGTCGAGGAAACACAGAGTGGGGACACCTGAGAGCAGGGCTGGGTGTGGCAGTCATCATGTTGCATGTGCTACTGCATTACCATCACAAGCAGCACTGCCGCCTGACACCAGAGCTGAGGAGTAGGAGGTGGCTTCACAGGGTAAAGGGGCAGGCATAAGGGAATTTGGGGTTTTAGTCCTTGTCCTTGTGAAACCCCCCCAGGTCGTGCGAACAAACTCACCTCTTTCCGGTCCTAGGAAGAATGCGCAGGCGCTCGTCCAATCAGCATGTTCGGATCTGCTCGAGCCCCTGCGTCTAGGAGCTCATCTAAGGTCTAAGGATCCGAGCACACTGTTGGCCGCATTCCCTGCTTCCCTCTAACAGGGAGCGTGCCCTTCACAAATGTCTGGGGTGGACACGCGCTCTGCTAGAGGGATAGCAGGGATGCGTCCACTGCTTGCACATGCGCCGTTGGACAGGGAAAAAAGGTAAGCTTATGGGCAACCTGGGGGGTTTCACACAGCCGGGCATCCTGGTCTGGATGTCCTGGGGGGGGGGGGGGGAATCAATCACCCCAAGAATCTTATATATTCCTGATTTCCGTGAGTTTTGGACCACTTTAAACTGGACCTTCAGCATGATTTAATGAAAAGCCAAAACCCTTAAAAACTATTCCCCAGCATCTAAAATGAATATATTTTAAATTTTTAGTTACTTGCTTATTATTCTTTCCCCCACTGGGCTGCAACTCTGATGAGGACTCTAGGATTCGGGTGCCGCCATCTTGACTCAGAAGCATATCACATACTGAGAAGAGGAGAGCGGGATAAAGTGCAGAGGGTGGGGTTATAGACAGAGCAGAGCTGGGGTCAGGGAAAGGACAGGAATCCCAGAATGCAGAGCAGCACAGTCAGAAGACACTTCCTGTTTGCAGGCTGCCTGATGTTCCATGGGCCACCATCTCGGATGTTTAAAGGCTCATAACATGCAGTAGATGCAGGTAGGATGATTTTTAATGTGAGCAATCTGTATGTACAGGGTGTGGGAAACATATAAGATATGCTCTTAGTCAGGGTTAAGGTCCGCTTTAAGTATAGGTCCTCTGTGGCTGCAGGTTAGGGCCACCCAGGGGTTACTTGTGTACCCACCCTATGGCTCATATTGAATTGGTTGATATATGACTCCATCGCTGTCCACTTTGCCTGTGGGCTTATTAGAACTGACTGTGCTGTCACACACCGGTTCTCTCTGATCTTGGGTTAAAGTGGACCAACACCCAGGGGGGATCGGCCCGGGAATCTATAAGATTCCCGGGCCGATCAGATCCCTCCCCACAATCCTACCTTTTCCACGTTCCTGCGGCGCATGTGCGTCCACCGCCGCCGCCTCCCGCACGTCCCTCTAGCAGGGCACGCTCCCGCGCCGGCCGTTTGTGAATGGGTGCGCTCCCTGTAAGAGGGACGCGCGGCAGGCGGCAGTGGACACGCTCTGCTTGTCCGGCGCTGCCTCTCGCTTGTCCGTCGGCGGGGATTGGCTGCAGCGGTTACGTGGGAGCAAGGAGAGGTGAGTTTTCGGGGCTTTCTGGGGGGTTTCACACAGCGGGGCACCCCCAATCGGGGACCAAAACCCAGGATAGTCAAAATCCTGGGTGTTGGTTCACTTTAAGGCAGCCAAAGGTTACTTGAGGGTCCAGCCTGTTGCTGATTTCTAATTGGTTTACAGAAAAATAAAGATGACCCCCTCCCCCGTCCACCTTGCTTATGATAGCACTTAGTAGCATTAGGTGTGCTTTTTTTCGGTAGCGTCTATGGGCAACCGCTGACTGTCTGACTGCAACCTGGACCTTGTTTCTGACCAAGGTCTTTGCCCGGGCACTGACCAGCATCTCTGACCTCTGGTTACATCTTGGATTACTCTCTGCTTACCTTTTTGCTTCTGTGCTCAGGTGTGCAGGGCAGCTGTGCACATGTGATATACATACTAGGTCACTTGTGGTCACACAGGCTGCTGGAGCACAGACCGGATGAATAACTAAAGCAGTTTAGCAGCAGGCATCCCAAATCAGGAGGCCTCAGGCAGGCTGATTTATTACTAGCGCCAGGTATCGGCAGATGAGCGTCTGTACAGAGGCGCTAAGAGCGACCGCTAGTATACGCTGTGATCGGCTATCAGGCGCTGTAACAGAGCACCTCAGTCGATGTAGTAACCTGGCCGGCATTGATGAATGAGATGTATGTTGGGCGCTCTAACACCAGCACAGCGCTGCAGGGAGCGAAAGGTAGCGCCAGCTTATTGCAACCGACTCGCAGCGACTCACACCATATTCAACCAAAAAATAGGCTCACAGAGCGTCGGCGCTCTAAAGCTGGGCGCTAGAGCATAGATCGCCAGACGCTGTGTGATTAAAGTCTGTTTTTGAACACATATCCACCACTAACAAAGCTTAGTGCAGCCGACTCTTGCCGCTCCACACCATACTTATCAAAAAAGGACACACACACAGTGTCGGCGCTGTAAATCTGGGCGCTATAGCATAGAGCGACAAAAGCTGTGTGATTAAAGTCTGTTTTTGAACACTTATCCACCAGTAACAAAGCGAAAACACATGGAATTACATTGTTTTAACATTGTGACATTAACACTTTAATGCCAGACCTGTAATGACAATTCTGCATAAAAATCTAAAAAGTTTTCAAAAATGACTTTTTCTAGGCCAGGAGAGGTGACACAATTATTTGAGAGAAATCAAAAAAATGAAAAACAAAAAACCCTGTTTAAACAGAAGAAAAGGAACGTCCATTGAAATGTATGGTAGAGCGACAGGTAGCGACAGGTAATACCTGGCGCTCTGGAAGCTAGAGTGCCGGCGCTATACACTGAGCCACCTGTAATGATGAATTGTACGATACATGGTGCTGTTAGAGTCGCTCACCAGAATCGCCTTCATAAATGTGGTTTTGCGTACAGTGCCCGGCGTTCACCAGACGCTGCCTGTCGCTACGAGCCACTACCTGCCGCTATCCCTTGATGAATAAACCCCATAGAAACACTTTGAATAGGTGAATAAATGAATAATTTATTGCTGCAGATCTGCATGTTACACCTCAACGAGGGGCAAATGAGAACAACAAGGGACAGGGGAACACGGGCTTAAAAGAAGAAGAATCACTGCAAATCAGGGGCACTTGAGACATATGGTTTAGCAGCAGGCATCCCAAATTAGGATGCACCCATGTAGATCAACTTTAATGTTGATTGGAACTACCTTTCTTCTAGCTCCATGAAAATGACTTACAGGCTGATTCATTACTAGCGGCAGGTAGCGACAGCTGAGCGTCTGTAGCGCGGATTTCAGAGCGCCCGCTAGTAGTCGTTGTGCTTGACCATGGTTCATTGTTTCAGAGCGCCTCAGTCACTGGCCGGCATTGTTGAATACGTTATGTGATTCGCAGTACTACGGTGTATGGGAGCGAATGTTAGCGCCAGCTCAGTGCGACTGACTCACACCACATTCATCAAAAAATCAGCCTCAAATAGTTCCGGTGCTCAAAATCAGGTCGATGTAGCCCACAGCGCCAGATGCTGTGTGATTAAAGTCTGTTTTTGAACATGTATCCACTAGTAACAAAGCGAAAACATATGGAATGACATTGGTATTACATTGTAACATAAACTCTTTAATACCAGACATGTAAGGACAATTCTGCCTAAAAATATTATTAATCAAAAAAGTTTTCAAAAATGGCATTTTCTTGCCCAGAATACATGTCAGAACAGAAGGTTTGTGTTTTGTTTAAGGGGAAAAAAAACAATGGGATCAGGAAAAGGATTTAAGGATTGTCCATAGAAATGTATGGGAGGGGACCAGGTAGCGAGAGGTAATACGTGGCCCTCTTCAAGGCTGAACGCCGGTCTGGGATAATGATGAATTGGATGCTACATGGCGTTGTTCTAGTCGCTCACCAGATTTGGCTTCATAAATGTGTAATTGCGTGACGTGTCCGGTGTTCACCTGACGCTACTTGACGCTACCTGCCGCTGTACAGGCAATACGTGGCGCTCTTCAAGGCTGAACGCCGGCGCTGTACGCTGAGTCTGGGATAATGATGAATCGGATGCTACATGGCGTTGTTCTAGTCGCTCACCAGATTTGGCTTCATAAATGTGTAATTGCGTGCCGTGTCTGGTGTTCACCTGACGCTACTTGACGCTACCTGCCGCTGTACAGGCAATACGTGGCGCTCTTCAAGGCTGAACGCCGGCGCTGTACGCTGAGTCTGGGATAATGATGAATCGGATGCTACATGGCGTTGTTCTAGTTGCTCACCAGATTTGGCTTCATAAATGTGTAATTGCGTGACGTGTCCGGTGTTCACCTGACGCTACCTGCCGCTGTACAGGTAATACGTGGTGCTAACCCTTCATGAATAAGGCCCTTAATTAAGAAGGGCAGTAATTGGGCTAATAAAGTAATCTGGGGGGCATCCCCTTTACAGCAGCCGGATGAGAGGCCTCTGTGAGTGTCACGCAGACTCTATCAGCTCTGACCCGCTAATGTAGAATGGCAAGCATAAAGCCAACCTGTAATTGTTTTTCATCACCGCCTCACCCCTGCACGCTCCCTTTAATTGCCTTATGAAATCAATCGGACAGGCTGATGATATAAAACTTCCAGCAGGGAGAAGTATGGAGGAAATCAGCACAAACAGAAGTGTGGAGCGTCTGCTTCGTCAGCTGCCCTGGGCCATTCAGCATGGATTTAATAAATACATAGATCACGCCATGAAAACCATTATGTGGAAGCGCTGTCGACTCCAAGCTATATATCTTATTTTCAGAGCCTGTCCCTGGGCACTTGTTGTCTTCAAAGCTCAGTGTCTGCGAGCGGGCAGATCCCAGAAGAATGGGCAGCCCGGGGGCACTGTGCCCGGCATGTTGATGTGTTTGCAGATGGAGGACGGCTGACTCCACCAGGAACATAAAAATAACGGAGGTCATCCATTGTGTGTTCTGGGCTCTTTCCTGGTGTAGAAGGTAAAGAGGTTAGCGATCTTTTATATTAAAGAACAGCATTTGTCCATTATATATGCACACAGAATAGTACAGGTAACACAAGCTTAAAGTGGACCTAAACCCTCTGTTGCAACTCTATGGGGGTTATTTAAGAAGGGATAGCACCAGGTAGTGCTTCATAGCGGCAGGCAGAGTCTGGTGAACGCTGGGCACTGTACGCAAAACCACATTTACGAAGGCGACTCTAACAGCGCCATGTAGCGTCCAATGCAGGGCCAGCGACAGCACTTGGCAAGGCAGGGCAGCTGCTGGGGGCCCAATCCTTCAGTGGGGGGGGGGGGGGGGTGCGACGACGCTTGACCGGTGGTGGACTGGGAGAAAACTGCCACAGCTGGTGCCCACATCTCCTCGAATGGCGGGGTTCCACACAATGGGGAATCTCGATTTAGATACCAGGGGAGGAAGTGCTGGGTTTTGTTCTGCTTTTAAGTTGCCCACCCCAGCTGATTTCCTATCCCTGGAGAATCCCAATCTGTGATACCCTACTGTACGAAACCCCCTGGGATCGCTGGAATACCCACTATGCATGCAATTACACCCCTGAGTTTTGGTCCGCTTTACAGGGGCATCTCAATTTTAGATGTCCCTGTTTGTGAGAGAACCCCCCCTGGTTTGGCCATTAACTCAAACTGGCGATCCCACAGTGCATTCACCAGTTCCAGGAAAGTAATGAACAAAGGGGGGGGGAGGGGGTCACACACAGGGGCATCCAAAATCAGGAGAATCTAGATTAGTTTAGACTCCGAGGTCAGGTTTAAAGGGGTTTGGTGTGCTTTAAAGTAGACCTAGAGTCCCTCGGTGATGTGCTGTTACTCTTCACCACAAAGGGGCCCACTGAGACCATGCCACCCAAGGGCCCACAGAAACCTGGAGCCGGGCCCTGGTCCGATGTATCACTACAGGCGGCTCAGTGTATAGCGCCGGCGCTCTAGCTTCCAGAGTGCCAGGTATTACCTTTCGCTCAGTGTCGCTCTCCCATACATTTAAATGGCCGTTCCTTTGCTTGTGTTTAAACAGCATGTTTGACAGGTTATTTTTTGTTGTTTTTGCTCAAATCATTGTGTGACCTCTCCTGGCTGCAAACAAACACTTTTATACATTTTTCTGACTTTTTATATTTTTATGCAGAATTGGAATTACAGGTCTGGCACTAAAGTGTTAATGTCACAGTGTTAAAACAATGTCATTCCATGTGTTTTCGCTTTGTTACTGGTGGATATGTGTTCAGAAATAGACTTTAATCACACAACATCTGGTGCTCTATGCTACAGCGACCAGACTTAGAGCGCCGATGCTGTGTGTGTGTCCTTTTTTGATAAGTATGGTGTGGATCGCTAAGAGTCAGTCGCACTGAGCTGGCGCTACCACTCGCTGCAGCGATGTACTGGTTTTAGAGTGCCCAACATACATCACATTAATCAATGCCGGCCAGGTTACAACAGCGACTGAGGCGCTCTGTTACAGCGCCCGATACCTGCTTACAGTATCTACTAGCGGTCGCTCTAAGCGCCGCTATACAGACGCTCATCTGCTGATATCTGGTGTTAGTAACGATCCTTTGTTAAGTAGGATCCTAGTCCATATGGACACTAATCTAACTTAACCTACCCCTGAACACCATGAGTGAGGTCTTCATTAGAGACACAGAGAGAAAAGGTGATGTACTGGGCCCCCTCCCCCGATATGCTCCCCGGCTAGTCATCTAGTGCATTCCAAGACTGAGGCTATAACCTTTCAGAGGTGGATAGACCTAGTCTTCATTACTGGAGTTTAAGTTTTGTAGAGGGAGAAAATGTGGCAGGGGTAAGTCTGACAGCCTTGATGTAGGGGCTATAGCCTTGGGGGGCAGAATATCTGCAGGGTTTCTTGGCTGGGGCCTACATTGGGCTGGGCATGGAAGTAAGCCAGGGGAAACTAGATTAGATGGGAGTTTTAGAAGCTGGCCTAAAAGCAGATTGGCCCACTGGAAATTTACCCAGGTCTCCCTATGGCCAGTGTGATGGGTTGGAAAGGGTCAGCAGTTAAATGTAATAAGGATTAGAACCCTCCCAGAAGAAAAGACCCTGAGGGTGAATTTAAGAAGGTGAAGGAGATGGTGTAAATAGGAATCTCATGCATTGCTATGGAGACCCAATAGGAGATGTAGCAATAGAAATTACTGTAGACTCTAGGATCACTCCCATAGGAAACAACTGGTCCCATAGTGCAGAGGTACTCAACCACTTCTTGTAAAGGTCCATTTAAAGGCATTCAGTGAGAGGTAAAGATTCGGATGGAGGCTGTCGCAGGGGGTGGATAGTTAAATTCAGCTTGCCCCCCACCCCAAAAATCATATTGAGCACTGGGAAAAAAGAGAATCTTTTTAGGGCTCCAAAGAACCTACAGCTCTGGCATGCGGCACACTGCTCCCACCCACCGCAGACTAGGGCCCAAAATGTTACTGGCAATAACATCTGGTAACAAGGATGGATAGATAGGGCTCGGGGGAGAAGTATGAAAGGGACGGAAGCTGTAAGGAAGAGGGATGAATACACCGAACAGGAAGGTCAGGAATTAATGGGTAGAGCTAGGGTGGGTAAATGGCAGAGCTGGGAGGCAGGGATTGGACTGGCAAAACTGGGAGGCCAGGCATTTGATGGGCAAAGCTGGGGGGACAGGAATGGATGGGGCAAAGCTGGGGGGGGGGGACAGGAATGGATGGGGCAAAGCTGGGGGGGGACAGGAATGGATGGGGCTAAGCTGGGGGGGGGGGCAGGAATGGACGGGGAAAAGCTGGGGGGGATTAGATGATGGGACAATAGATGGGGCTGAGCTAGGATTGGATGGGGAGACCAAGAAACAAAGTTTGTATGTACCTTGCAATACCACTTCCTGCCATGCAGTACTTCATATTGCAATGCTAGGTCCCAGGGAGCCATGACACTGGCAGGGAGACTAAGCACTACATCGCCAATCAAGGAGGCAGCACTGAGCAACACAGAAGCAACTGATTGCAGGACTGTCAGGGCAGGGGTCTGGAGATCTGGCACTGAGGTCTGCATTCGGACCTCGGTCCACCAGTATGGTTGCCATAGAGTAGAGAAGTCTTGGTGTCAACTAAAGGTCATGGTTAGTTTTGGTGGAAAACTGAAACAATTTTCAGTTAGGACCGGTTAGTACTAGGGAACCATGGACCTTGAGTCATGAACCGCAACTGTTGCAACATATGCCGAACATGACTAGGAGGGACTGTGGGATTACCTGTTAGTAAGTTGTTACATAGGTTAGTAAATAAAGGGAGTCCTGCCCTAGATCTGAGTTCTGTTATGTGCTAGAAGTATGTCCCTCAGAGGGGGTTCCATTTAAACCGGACCTGCACCCTGAATAAGAGTATATCCCCCAGCCGTAGATGCAGATTGCCCACATTAAAAATCATCCTACCTGCACCTAGTGCGTTGTCTGAGCTTTTAAACATCCTATGTATCACATGTATTATTACAGGCGCCTCAGTGTATAGCGCCGGCGCTCTAGCTTCCAGAGCGCCAGGTATTACCTTTCACTTAGCGCCGCTCTCCCATACATTTCAATGAGCGTTCATTTGCTTGTGTTTAAACAGCATGTTTGACATTTTTTGTTGTGTTGTGTGACCTCTCCTGGCTGCAAACAAGCATTTTTAGAAATTTTTTTGACTTTTTATATTTTTATGCAGAATTGTCATTACAGGTCTGGCACTAAAGTGTTATTGTCACAATGTTAGAACAATGTCATTCCATGTGTTTTTGCTTTGTTACAGGCGGGTATGCGTTCAAAAACAGACTTTAATCACACAGCGTCTGGCTCTCTATGCTATAGCGACCAGATTTAGAGCGCCGACGCTCTGTGTGTGTGTCCTTGATAAGTATGGTGTGGAGCGCCGAGAGTTGGTCGCACTGAGCTGGCGCTACCTTTCGCTCCCTGCAGCGTTGTATTGGTGTTAGAGCGCCCAACATACATCACATTCATCAATGCCAGCCAGGTTACTACAGCCACTGAGGATATATGTTACAGCGCCCGATACCCGCTTACAGGGTCTACTAGCGGTCGCTGTAAGCGCCGCTATACAGATGCTCATCTGCCAATACCTGGCGTTAGTAATGAATCAGCCTCTTTGTTAGGTAGGATCCTAGTCCATAGGGACACTAAACTAGCTGAACCTATCCCTGAACACATGAGCAAGGCCTTCATTAGAGGCGCAGAGAGCAACGGTGCTGTACTGCCCCCCCCCCCCCCCCCCCCCGATATGCTCCCCGGCCAGTCCGCTAGTGCATTCCAAGACTGAGGCTATAGCATTTCATGGGTGGATAGACTGGGCCCTTATTCATCAAGCGATAGCGCCAGGTAGTGACTGACGAGCGCCAGGTAGCGGCAGCTAACGGCGACTACCGACTCAAGTACGCCCGGCGGCGGTCACAATGACGCATTTATCAAGCAAAATGAGGCTAGCGCCGGCGAGAGCGACGGCTAGCGCGGCATTCATCATGAAGCCGCCTGGACCGAACAGCGCCGCTGCAAATTCCCTCACAGCGCCAGGTATGAGCTGTCGCTCCCTGGCGATGTCCAATGCATTTCAATGGAGCAATCTATAATTATTCATAATTAATTGGTATTAATTTTTTTTTTTATTTTTGTAATGTCAAAAAATCGGAGACCACTTCTGCAATGTTAGGATTTATTTTTAAGTAAAAAAAAAAATTAAAAAAAATATGTGCAGAATTGATCTAACAGGTCTGAGATTAATGTATTCATATTACAAAATGATTCTAAAAACATGTATAATGTTACATTCAAAAAATATGGTTGTTTAGGGGTTAAAAACTAGTTAATACACATCGCCGCCAGCGCTCTGGGGTTTAAACAAGGAATGGACAGCGACAGCACATTCGGAGCGTGATTTGTTGATGAATATGAAGCTAGCCGTTCGCTCTGGCCATTCGTTGTCAGGCGCTCACATACAACGCTGGACCTGTGAAACAGCGACCCCCCAGCCCGTATTCAACATTACCGCACACCGACTGAGTCGCTGTCATCAAGCTAATGCCGGCCAAGCACAGCGAATACTGGCTGGCGCTGAAAAAATCACGCTACAGTCGCTCATCTGTCGCTACCTGGCGCTATTAATGAATCGGCCTCCTAGTCTTTATTACTGGAGTTTAAGTATTGTAGGGGGGGGGGGGGAATGTTGCAGGGGTAAGTGTGACAGCCTTGATGTAGGGGCTATAGCCTTGGGGGGCAGAACACCTGCAGGGTTTCTTGGCTGGGGGCTACATTGGGCTGGGCATGGAAAAAAGCCGGGGGAAACTAGAATAGATGGGAGTTTTAGAAGCTGGCCTAAAAGCAGATTGGCCCACTGTGAATTTACCCAGGTCTCCCTATGGACAGTGTGATGGGTTGGAAAGGGTCAACAGTTAAATGTAATAAGGATTAGAACCCTTCCAGAATAAAAGACCCTGAGGGTGAATTTAAGAAGGTGTGGGATGGTGTAAATAGGAATCCCATAAATTGCTATGGAGACTCAATAGCATAGTTGTAGCAATAGAAATTACTGTAGACTCTAGATCACTCCCATAGGAAACAACTGGTCCCATAGAGCAGAGGTACTCAACCACTTCTTGTAAAGGTCCATTTAAAGGCAAAAAAATCCTATTGAGCACTGGGAAAAAACATGATCCTTTTTGGGGCCCCAAAGAACCTACAACTCATGCACTGCCCCCCCCCCCCCCCTGCAGACTAGTGCCCAAAATGTTACTGGAAATAACATCTGGTAACAAGGATGGATAGATAAGGCTTGGGGGGGCTGAATGAAAGAGAAGCTGTAATGAAGAGGGATGGATGGACAGAACAGGAAAGGCAGGAATGAATAGGCAGAGCTAGGGCGGGTAGATAGTAGAGATAGTAGAGCTGGGAGGCCAGGGATTGGATGGGCAAAACTGGGAGGACGGGCATTTGATGGGCAAAGCTGGGGGGACAGGAATGAATGGGGCAAAGCTGGGGGGGGGGGGGGATTAGATAATGGGACAGGGATGGGGCTGAGCTGGGATGGGGGCAAAGGATTGGATGGAGAGACCGAGAAACAAAATTTGCCTATACCTTGCAATGCTTCATACTGCAATGCTAGGTGCCAGGGAGCCATGACACTGGCAGGCAGACCAAATACTACAATGCCGATCAAGGGGCGGCTCTCAGCAAATAGAACACAGCAAACAGCACACAGAAGCAACTGATTGCAGTGTTGTAAAGGCAGGGGTCCGGGAATCTGGCACTGAGGTCCGCATTCAGACCCCGGTCCACCAGTTCAGTATGGTTGCCATAGAGTAGAGGTCTTGGTGTCAACTAAAGGTCCTGGTTAGTTTTGGTGAAAAACTGAAACAATTTTCAGTTAGGACCGGTTAGTACTAGGGAACCATGGGTCTAGATTCATGAACCGCGTCTGTTGAAACATATGTCGAACATGACTGGGAGGGACTGTGGTATGACCTGTTAGTAAGTTGTTACATAGGTTAGTAAATAAAGGGAGTCCTGCCCTAGATTTGAGTTCTGTTATGTGCTTAGAAGTGTGTCCATCAAAGGGGGTTCTGTTTAAACCGAACCTTCACCCTGAATAAGAGTCTATCTTTTATGTTTCCCCCTCCTCGTAGATGCAGATGGCTCACATTAAAAATCATCCTACCTGCACCTAGTGTGTTTTCTGAGCTTTTAAACATCCAAGATGGCGGCTCATGGAGTCTCATGCTGCCTGCATACAGGAAGTCTCATCAGACTATGTCGAACTGCATTCTGGGATCGCTGTCCTTTTCCTGACCCCAGCTCTGCACGTCCTGTGCAAGGCACTACTATAACACACCCCCTGCACTTTTAACCCCCCTCTCCTCTCCTCAGTATGTGATGCTTCTGAGGCAAGGTGGTGGCACCTGTATCCCAGAGTCCTGGACAGAGTTGCAGCCCAGTGGGGGAAAGAATAAAAAGTAAGTGACTTAAAACTTAAAATATATTAATTTTAGGTTCTGTCACCCCTGGATTTTATCTCTGCCATAAGAAGGACAAGCTTGGCGGGATTTTTATTCAGTTGGGGTGTATAAGTGACCTATCCTCACATTAGCTGACGTGTTTATATGGATTTTTAATATTACACAATTTTGCGATAGTGCTCCTTTAAGTCATTTTTTTAACTTTATGTCTACTTCAATTGATATAACAACTAACATATCTAAAAGCAGAACTAAAGTCAAAAAATACCCATAGGCTACCCCCCCCCTCCCCTCCCCAGGAATCCCTGTTTGGAATACAATTTTTTTCAAATCCTTTAGAAAGTCCTAAATCAGAGTAATACCTACTGATCTGCGTTTCTGCAGGGCTGTATTTACCATTAGGCAAACCTAGGCCTGTGTCTAGGATGGGGGGCCACAGATGATACTGCTATAGTAAAAAAAAAAAGTAGAGAAAAAAGAAGAAAAAGCTGTTGGTGCGTTACCTTCTTACAAGCACTCCTGAACCACAATGTTTGTGTAGACGAGGGAGAGGGTGCAACAGTTTAAAGAGAATCTACAGCTTCATCCTCTCCCCTTTATTGCTGTGGCCATGTGACTCCTGTGTGTTGGGAGCTGTGATGCTGGTAATATATATATTAGAATGCAAGCTCCTCTGCATTTCTCCCCTTGAAACCTCTCCACCCTACACACATTTATTTTTTCATGACTTGAGGTGGAGTTCCCGAGAACTCCGACCTTCTTTTACAAAGTTTTTATTGGTGGGTTGCAAAACAGAAGTACATACAAAATATGCATAGACAAGATTATAGGAGCATAGGAATAGAAAGAAAGCGCCGTCCCTTTAAGGAGGGCTGCCCCCATGACTGGCCTGCGTTCCTGGCCGGAGGCAGACCAGCCATGGGGAGGAAGTGGTCACCGAGGGAAGTGACATCGGGTGTGTGGGGGGGGGGAGTATAAAGGGGGCGTTCGCCCCCTCCCTTCCCTCTTTGACCCCTGACTGGATGGACGAGCAGTCCCACCCGCCCTCCCTGTTTTTTGGTTGTGGTTGGATTTGTCGGTCACGTGCTTGGGGGGAGGGTATGGAGTTAGGTGGTTTGTTAGGGTTTGGAATTGTTGTAATTTATTGTCATATTTATTTAAAAAAAAAAAAAAACACAGATAAGGTTGGTACAATGTGCTATTGTCACCTGTTGTGGGTGTCGCAGTGTACCGTATTTATTATTTATGGCATTGTATATATTTTGTAAAAAAAAAAAGAAAACGCAAAAGAATGTTTGATGTTTTTGATCGTATGTAATGTACTGTTCTTTCTTTTAGGTGATGTATTGTTTTATATATATGTTCTGATGTATTGTCGCGGCCGTTGGGCGGGTCTCCTCTTGGGTTCTGGGTCTGAGTTAGCATGGCCAATGGGGGGGGGGGTGCGGCTGTTTCCACGGGGGGAAACCGGCCAGGACGATTCTGGTTGATATTGTGGTGTTCGGGGTGGAAGTAGGGAAGGGGAATTTGGTTGGCCACCAGCAGTTAGCTCGATTAAGCTCCCTGGCCTAGGAGGGATGCGGCCGAGCTTATGTTGGTTTCTGCTTGGTTGGAGGTCGGATTGGAAAACTTGGTCCTCTTCCCTTCCCCTTTAATTTTGGGGATCATGAGGCTGCTCAGACCCGGAACATAAAGGGGGGATTTTCCTAGGCTTGTTGTAAACTTGTTTATACATTGTTGGCCGTGGCCGATTAAATTTAATCATTCCAACTACATGGTGGTCTGGTCTTGTTATTCTGGGTTGGGATGGGCTTAGACGGAGGACTTATGGAACGCTAGTCCAGTCATGAACATTACATATTCGTACAGGTGTTCCAAAAAGTGGTTTTCACCAGTGATATTATCCAAAATTCAAAAAACATCTGTGTGGATTCAGCATAGAAGATTATTCTAAACAATATGAATTCTTTGGACTTGTCAGGCTGTTACTCAGGCCTGTTCTTTTAAGGGGAAGAATCTTCTTCTCGCCTTACTTCTGATTCTACTTGTGCTTCGGTATCTTTGGGCTTTTCGGCACCAGGTTTCTGTGGAACAAGTCTGCTAGACCGCTACTTGTTCTCTGTTCATACCTTTTCTAAGGTTTTTATGAGGTTGACGTTAGAGCTTTGCTCATGTCACTCTTGGTAGCAAGGTTTGCAGGTGACAGTGTTTTTAACTGTCTGCTGTGCCTTTTGTTGGGGATCCCATCCTACTTTATGGACACTGCTATTGGATGTCCCAAGTGTAAGTATTATATCTGGAGCAGGACGTACTGTATACTTATACTAATATACTAATACAATTCTGTGAATTACTCACCTGTAGAATTGGTATTATACGTACTGACGGACCATGACTCCGGTCAGCACTGGGCCTACCCAGGCAAGTCCCAGGGCCGCTTCACATTCGTAGGACCCACCTTTGTTGATTCTTTTCTTTTTTCTTTCCATTTATTCTTTGATTTTTTCTTTCTGAATCAGTTTTTTCTGCCGTTCCCTTTCTTTCTTTTATCTTTACTTCTATTATTTCAGTCCTTATTCTTTGTTTCTTTCATTCTATTCTATTCTTTCCTTTGCTTCTAGTCTTATTCTTTCATTTCATCTATTCTTAGATTTTTTCTCTCTTCTCTTTTTTTTTTAATCTGTTATGCCATTCCTTTTCTTTCTTCGTTCCTTCTATAATTGTTTTCTGTCATTTTTTTCTATTCTTTTTGTCTTTCCTTCTCTTTGTTTTTTTTTGTCAGTCCTATCCCTTTCCTCCTTCCAGCTCTAGCAGGCCCTGCTCAACGCTAAAAAAAAGGGACGCCATCACTTGAAGTGCCTAGGGCAGCATGAATATTAAATACAGTCCTGCGTTTATGGTGCCATGGCTACCAAATCTGTGCTTGTCCGTCTTCATCAGAAACCACCTGGTGAATCCCATTGTCCACCAGCAGTCACCGACCTACAGTGAAATGTTATTCTCTATCCAATGGCAGGCGTCCATACAATTAGCGACCAGAAGCAGCAGCAGTCAGCACCTCCCACTGTAGGAAGTATCAGCTATTGCATGCTGCGTTTCCTGCCCCCATTGCATGGAAACACAGCAGCAGAATTGTTGGGTACACACCAGTGAGGGGGTGCCATAGTCTCTTTCTAGGATGTAGGATCACTTTAAAGAAATGTGGAGTTATGAGTTAGACTCATTGGATTGGTTGACCTCTATGACTTTGCCATGAGTTCCCTTTTAAATTGATTTAAAATGTTACAATTTTTTGAACATTTATTGGCTGCAGGGTCTTGAGTCTCAAATGATTGTACGAGAACTCGTAACATTTCTACTTAAAAAATAGAATTTGCATTTTTTTGGAGCTTGAGGTTTCACAAGTCACCCTATGAAGTTCAGGCGTGTGAGTTCTCATTAGAAAAGTTAGAAATTGCTTCTGTACTTTTTAATTAACTGTCCCAGTGCAGAGATTCCCCCAGCAGCAATCTTTCCTTTTTCTAAAAAAAAGACCTTCACGATGATGAGAGATGAATTTTGTGATCTGCGAGAGAAAGATCAGAATCAATTGGTGCAGTGTTGCAGGCAGCCGGGGAGCTGCACCGCTCCTGTGGACTACATGTGTATATTTAAAAATGACGGCCTTCATAACTCAGCTGGACAGGCCCTATTTTATGGTGAGCCCTTGGGGGAAAGAACGGCAAATTTATGGGGGAGAGTCTCCGCGAGATGCTTTATTGTGATCTGCGCCAGACTTGTACGGCCTAGTCAGCGGCAATCGGAGCATCCCCTGTGGATGGCGGGATGAAGGATTCTATGGTACATCTCATTAACTTGCTACACGAGGCGCTGGCTGTTTTATGCTTTAGCATCAACCTGACCTGGAAATTTGAGAAACTGCATAGATGTGCTAATCAAATAACAGTGCTGCGCCAAGTTGTAGATAAAAGCTTGAGGGACCTGATACAAAAATTTGAGGGCCAACGACAGGGCCGGTGTCATCACCCAGGGCAGCTGCCGCGGGCCCCCACCCTCTGGGGGGGGCCCACTGACAGGACCAGCCCTTGGGGTGTGCAAAGGCGCTTGACCAGCGGCGGACTGGGTGGGCACTGCAACAGCTGGTGCCCACATCTCCTCGAATGGTGGGGTTCCACACAACGGGGCATCTCAATTTAGATTCCAGGGGAGGAAGTGCTGGATTTTGTTCTGGCCACACAAGCTGAGCCCCCCAATCGGTGATACCCTACTGTGTGAAACCCCCTGATATCGCTGGCATACCCTCTTTGCAAGCAATTCCACCTCTGAGTTTTGGGCCGCTCTACAGGGGCATCTCAATTTGGGATGCCCCTGTTTGTGTAAGAACCCCCCTGGTTTGGCCCTTAACTCAAACTGGTGCACAGTGCATAAACCAGTTCCAGGAAAGTAAAGAACAAAGGGGGGGGTCACACACAGGGGCATCCAAAATCAGGAGAATCTAGATCCGTTTAGACTCCGAGGTCAGGTTTAAAGGGGTTTGGGACACTTCAAAGTAGACCAAAACTAGGGTCTTGGTCCAAATAGCATGATCCTTAGGGGGCATCCAGATTTGGGACATCCCTCGGTGATGTGATGCAGCTCTTCATCACAAAGGGGCCCACTGAGACCATTCCGCCCAAGGGCCCATATAAACCTGGAGCCAGCCTTGGCCAACGGGTTAGTACAAGGTTGCTCAATGTCATTGCAGTTCCTAGCAGCTCAGTATAATGGATCAGAACTGAGGTATCTAGATTCAGGGGATCCCCAACAGTTGGTACCACTGGTGGTAATCACGCTCCTCCCTAGTGGTGCTCAAGGTCACTGGAGGTAAAACGTTGGGTGGGACATGAAGCACTACAATCTGCTGCTCCAAAAGCATGTGTTAGGTGGTCAAGTCAGCAAGCTACAAGAGTTTTTTAGTGGCATTGGCTGCCATTACTTGCACACACATTGGACTTTTTTCTCCAGTGAGTGTACACATGCAGGTGAGCTGTCCTTATTACAGGCTGGTAAGGTACGGTAAGGTGGTAAGAATCGCAAAAGCTGTTATGCATGCAGGGTTTTGCCTACAGGGCAACTGCAATGTGCCCAATAGAAGTCTATGGGCACCACAAGTAAAGCACATGCTGGGCGGGGGGGGGGGGGGGGGAGTGTCCATACACACCACTACCTCCCGATCTATCGCTGCTGTCCTCCAGTCTGGCACTGCTGAAGCCAGCGTCTGGGGAACCTTTCATTGGTTCTATGCTGTATGTCCCGCCACCTGCTGCTGCCACCGCCTTGTTCTCCGCCGCTGCCTTGTCCCCTGCTGCCATCATTGCATCATCCTCCGCCGCCTCCTCCAGTTGAAGATACCTGAGCCTCTGGGGGACAGGAAACAACGGCATGGTGCAGAGCAAAATGAAAGGAACATTGCAGCACACAATTATGTGCTGCACTGCGTTTGGGCCTTTCCACCGCCAAGGCAGTGGAAACACAAAGAGGCCGATTCATTAATTGCGGCAGGTAGCGACAGTTGAGCGACTGTAGCAGTATTTTCACAGCACCTGCTAGTAGTCGCTGTGCTTGGCCGTTGTTCGGTAGATAGCGACTCAGTCGGTGTGCAGTAATGTTGAATATTGGGTGATGAGTCGCTATTTGACAGGTACCGCGCTGTATGGGAGCGCATGATAGCGACTGGCCATAGCGACCGGCTCCCACCATATTCATTAACATATCACGCTCAAAAAATTCTTGCGCTGTAAAATGCATGTTTAAACCCCAGAGCGCTGGCGGCGATGGGTTAAAAGTGGTTTTTTAACCCCCAAACAACCATATTTTTGGAAACCAAAAAAAAATGTTTTTAAGAATTTAGTAATATGAATACAATAATATCAGACCTGTAATATCAATTCTGCACAATTTTTTTTTTTTTACCTTAAAAAAAATATCTAACATGGCAGAAGTGGTCACAGAATTTTTCACATTTAAAAAAAAAAAACCTTAATAACAATTAATTATGAATATTTAAAGATTGTTCCATTGAAATGCATTGGAGAGCGTCAGGTAGCGAGAGGTCATACCTGTCGCTGTTCAAGGTCGGACGCTGGCGCTGTGGGCTGAGGCTGGAATAATGATGAATGAGTGGCTATCTGGCGCTATCTCAGTCGCTAAGCAGGATTGGCTTGATAAATGTGTGATTGTGGTGGGGAGCCGGCGTTCTCGTGGCGGTGCCCGTCATTACCGGCCGCTCACCAGTCGCTACCTGTCGCTATCCCTTGTTAAATAAGGGCCACAGTGTGAAAGCAGCCTATGGACTGAGAAACACCCATTTTGACTATCCTGGGGTTTGGTCCTTGCTCTACTGTGTGAAACCCCCCAAGATCGCCAATGCCAGCTCACCTCTTCCCAGTCCTACGACACATGAGCAGGTGCTCATCCAATCAGTGCTCTCTGAGCACCTGATGTCATTTTGTCTAAGCCTTCGTCTAAGGCCAGCAGCTCTGAATATGCTGGCAGCCGCAACCCCTGCTTCCCTCTAACAGGGAGCGTGCCTGCGCTGGCCATTCACAAATGTCTGGTGATAGCAGGGATGCGGCTGCGGCTCACACATGCGCCCTTGGACCGGGAAACAAGGTAAGTGTATGGGGCACCCTGGGGGGTTTCACACAGGGGGGCATTGCGATTTTGGATGCCCTGCGGGGAGGGAATCAATCGGTGTGGGTTTTGGTCCACTTAAAGACTTATGTATTTTTTTCTGCATACCCTGGCTCTCCAGTTGGGGGTGCCCCACTGTGTGAAATGCCCCAGATTGCCCAAAAGCTCACCTTTGTTCCTGATCCAATGTTGCACGCGTGAGCAGCGGCCGCAACCCCGTTATTCCGTTAGATGGGCGCATGCCCGCATCAGGCATTTATGAATGGCCAGCACGGGCACACCCCCTGTAAAAGGGTAGTGGGGGATGTGGCCGACATCACATTAGACGAGCTCTTGAAGGAAGGCACTCGAGCGGATCCGAGTGCGCTGATTGGATGAGTGCCCGCGAATGCACCGTAGGACCGGTAAGAGGGGATTTGGCATTGGTGATCTGGGGGGGTTTCACGCAGTGGGGCACCCCGATCAGGGGAAAGGACCAAAACCCAGGATAGTCCAAATCCTGGGTTTTGGTCCACTTTAAGGTGATAGACCAGGCAAATCGTTAGACCATAGTGTGGGGCTACATTTCGCACTGTCCTAAACAAGGTTTAGAGTTTTATCTTATGATTTCTCTTCTGAAGCCGGTGGGCAAGGCCAAGGCGCTGTTATGCAGCATAATAATCAGCATAATGGGCGGGTCGGTAAGTGCCCAAGATCCTGCTTCGGAAAGGCATTCTCAGCACCTTAGCTGTGCTCCTTCCCTTCTCTCCCTGTTGCTAGGTGACATTGGACCCCTATACCAGCACACCCAGACACTAAAGCGCACACTCCCCAGACATTCTGAGACTGTCTTTAATATGGAAGGAGCCCACATCAGTGGGGTTCGTCGGGGGGGAATATGAGGAATTGTACAGCACTGGAGAAGCAATTGACAAGGTAAGCAGCTATTGAAATATATGAGTAATTCTTTTAATTTTGTCTTCCTTGTAGTTTGATCTTCTGCCATGATTTTCCTGTATTTGAAGGAATAGTCAACCCAACCACAAAAACAAAAGGGTGCTCACCTTTTATGCCCCACAGCTGATTGGTCCTACTCTGGTAATCAGCAACTAACCTGATCACTTCAACCCCCACAGGCCAGGCTGGAACGCCAGTCCCTTGCACTTTTATATTGGGGTTGTGCCCTTCTGCCGTTAGCCACAGGGTTGTTGCCATTCTCAATTTAATAAAATGAAGCAGACATGTCAGGCCTCAGCACACTCCCGCTATTGCAGGGCAGAAAGACACAGTTCCGGTGGATGGGGTTCTGGGCCAGTGGCCGGGAATGAAATACAAAAGACTAAACATGGAAAGGATGCACACCACACTGTAGTATAGTGTGGTGTGCATCCTTTCCACGTTAAGTCCTTAGTGTTCTACATCAGGCTAGAGTGGAAACAGCCTGGGATTGGATAGCACCCATTACCTCTATGTTCTTTATTAGGTGTGCTATAACCTATTTCTCATGCGGGAATTAAATGCAGCAATCTGGTACAGAGGAGACAATATTTACAGAGTCTTTTTCATCCCACAGCGCAATGCATTCCGAAATCAGGCTCATGGCTGCTTTAGAAAGTATCACAGCTGATTACAATAGAAACCGTTAAGATTCATGAATTGCTATTTGGCTTAAATAATGTAACACAATGGACCCCTCATCAGGGGGCCGTCAGGCTTTTCAGAATGACTCATCTTGTTTTTTATTGTCCCAGCGAGAGGGAGAAATAGCCCATCCCTAGGTTATATCCCATCCTAATATATGGATCTCTGAGCTTTGTAAGTTGCTGATCACTGGCGTGGGACTGATCAGCTGAGGAGAACAAAAGGTGAGCTATCTTTCTTTTTATTTGGGTGGTCAGTCCCTTTAAGTGAACTTGTTTCATGACTAATAAAGCTTTCTCAACTACTTAGGTGCCGATAATGCTGGGGAAACAAAAACCTTTTATAAAAAAATGTAGCAGACTGTGGCCAAATATCAGCCTGGGATTTTACCAGCTCATGACCAGCTCATGGCCCTGACTCTATTGTTCTTTCATGCCAATCAACAAGGGTGCTGAGGTTATACAGCAGCATTTCAGGAACAGTTCATGGGCAGTAGTGGACATGGCCACTCCTAAATTGATTTTACTGAAACTGGACTTTCAGCGTCATTTCATGAAATGTCCAAACCCTTAAAAAATATTCCCCAGCATCTAAAATGAATATATTTTATGTTTTTAGTCACTTTTTTTTCTTTCCCCCACTGGGCTGCAACTCTGTTCAGGACTTTAGGATACGGGCGCCGCCATCTTGCCTCAGTAGCATCACATACCGAGTAGAGGAGAGGGGTGAAAAGTAGAGGAGGCGGGGTTATAGTTATGCCTTGGACAGACAGAGCAGAGCTGGGGTCAGGAAAAGGACGGCAATCCCAGAATACATAAAGTTCATCTACCTGCTCAGTGTCAAAATAGCGCCACCAGTACGAAAGCCACAGACAAAAGCCAGTAGCCAGCCAGACAATCTGGAGCCTTCCCTGCAAGTATTCACCCAATACTACGAGGCATAAGATATGACCAATCCCATACACCATATCATTCAGGTGCAGGTTTTGGATGTTGGCACTATTTAAACACTGAGCAGGTAGGTGAAATTAGGCTACTTGATAAAGGGGTGACCCCTTTATTTGGAATGGGACAGTTGGTCCCTGCGTGAGATGGTTTTATTTATTTCAATAATAAAAGTTATGTTTTAATTGCATTATTCTGAAGCTATGTGCTGAAGCTTTCC
This sequence comes from Gastrophryne carolinensis, assembly GCA_027917425.1. NCBI lineage: Eukaryota > Metazoa > Chordata > Amphibia > Anura > Microhylidae > Gastrophryne > Gastrophryne carolinensis. The sequence goes on from CM051238.1 coordinate 42,470,813, forward strand.
CTTGATGTAAATGTATAGGTAAGCCACCTACAAACATAGCGCTGAGACTATAGCAGAACAAAGGCTGGGTTTTTATGACTGGAGTGGGAACTGTTATAGGAGGGTCTGCGGGGAGAGGCAGAATTTGGATGGGGCATTGAGGCCCACCATGAATTCTCCCTGATCACCCTATGTGTAGAGGCCTGGGTATAAATAGGAACCTGTCAGTTAGTTAATAAGAAACCCATGGACATAGAGTTAATAAGACATTAAACCATATTCTCAGTATACAGTACGTCCTGCTCCAGATAAGAATCATTACACTTGGGTATTACTCCGCCAGATGGAGCTGGACTGCAGAGACAGCGAAATTAGCTCCTCCCGGCCCCTCAAATACCCGGGACCTCCCACAAATCCCCTAGATTTTCTCTGCAGTCTGGACTGCGAAGGACAAGAAGATGGCTCTCTTCTCACAGGTGAGCGGGGCTATTAGCCTGCGGCCCTGTAGTACTATTCCCACCCGTTCCATTATTAATGTGCCTCCCAGCCTTGGCTACGCTGGTCCAGGTGATGGTAGGTGGTACCGCTGTCAGGTGCTTAGGAGCAATCCCCCACCAAAGGGTAGGCGGTATAGGCATATGGTGAGCCTCTATGGGATGCCCCTCCCGCCCTATTGCCCCTTGCCCCTGGTGGGCCCTATGTTAAGTGGCCGCTGCCTTCCCTCTCCCTTGTAGCTCTCGGGGGGGGGGGGGGGGGGGGGGTGTATATGCCTAGGTGCATTCACTGTATTATGCTTTTCTGGTTGGTGTCAGTCTCTGCGCTGACTTGGTTGCTTTTTTGAATATGCTGCCGCGCGCGCTTCCATGTGCTCCGCGGTTGGCGGCGGCATTACCTCAGGCGCTGGTGCGCTGTTATTGGCTGCTTGTCACGTATGCTGCTTCGTGCTCTTCGGGGGGGCGGGCCCGTGGTTGGCGTGTTCCGCATCACTTTCTCCGCGGTATACCCAGCGCCATTTTTTCTCTGGATTCGGCTGCTGCGTGGCTGGCATCTACCTACCGCGGTCCGTGAGTGCCCTTGCGGGCGGCTTTATTGCCCTATGTCATTATACATGTCACTTACGGGGTTCTCTTCGCTTATGTCTTTCAGACGGGTCGAACTCTATTGGTTTCTCCCAGCCCTACTCCCTCTATTTAGTTATTAAACTTGTGAGGCCTAGTGTGTAAATTACTCCCACTTCCCTAGCAGGCTATTGGGGCATCCCGGGTTGCTTTTATAGTGTGAATCCCTATCGGTCTATTGTGCCGCTATAATCACCATATGGAGGCGTCTCAGGATAATGTGCTCGGGGTTCCTTCAGGACAAGCCCGGCTGTGTGTAGCTTGTGGGGTGTCCCCTATTAGTGCTGACAATGTGCAGGTCTGTGTACCTTGCACACAGCAGGTGCTTGCGCTGCAGCCTGGTTTACCAGTAGCTGGGCCTGCGCCTCGTATGGCGTCACCTACTCCCCCAAGCTTAAATTTTACCCCCATTGAGTTGCATACCAGTGGGATTCTCAGCCTGATGTGTCTTCCAGACTGGCTAATGTTGAGAAGTTGCTTGCTAATACCTTGGCGCGTAAGGCCTCTGCTAAAAAGCGGCACTTGACGCCTGATGTCACTCTTTTCCCTATGGAGGCCGATGAGTTTTTGGAACTGTCTGGTTATACCCCCTTGGTAGAAGGGGAGTTGTTCTCTGATTCTGAGTCATCTGATGAGAGGCCCAGGGGTCATGATGATTCTGGCTCTGACCCCTGGGCCCGAGATGATAGGCTGATGATGATGACTGATAGGCTGTTGGCTAAGATTTTTGAGGTACTGTCTATCTCTCCCCCGGCAGCGGCCCCCAGGCAGCAGGGGGAATTTTTTCATACTGCAAAGCCTTGTTTAGTGTTTCCTGAGCAAGCCCATTTTAATAATCTCGTGCTCAAGGAATGGGATCATCCCAGCAGGCTTCCCGGAGTCCCTAAGAGTTGGGATAAGAGGTATCCCTTTTCTGCTGATGTGGTAAAGCGTTGGTCATCCCCTCCAGAGGTGGATGCCCCGGTCCTAGGGTTGTTTAACACCTCTGTCATGCATTCCCCTGACTCTACTACGCTGCGGGATGGTGAGGACCGTATACCGGAGGCGTATTGATCAGCTGGCGCCCCATGCCTTTGCCTGTGTGGGGACGGCGCTGCGCCCGGTCTGTGCCTCTGCCATTACGGCTGTGGCTATTAGGACTCTGCTTAGGAGTGTCCTAGATGGTGCTCCTGATGATATGTCTAGTGAGGAGTTGCACTCTCTCGTTGTGAGGTTTTTGTGACTTATGTCCTCTCTGCCTTGGATGATACCATTAGGATGTGCGGCAGAACCTCTGCCCTTGCGGTGGCTATACGCCACTCGGTTTGGCTGCGCCAGTGGGTTGCTGACAACGCTGCGAAGAAAGCTCTCACTGGTTTTCCCTTCAAAGGACTATGCCTGTTTGGGGACCGCCTGGACCTGTTTGCTAAGGGAGGCAGATTACCCCAGCGCAGGCGGCAGTCCTTTCGGGGGCAGGGCTCCTTTTCTTCCCCCTATCATGGTGCCAGACAGGGGAGGGGGGTCTCCCTTACCGGGGCCCGAGGAGATTTCTGGGGTAGGGGAAGAGGACGTGGACGCCCTGGCTCCTCCTGGGGCTCCAAGCTTAAGTCTTCTCCCAAGCCCCCTCAGGCATGAAGGGGCACCCTGACCCATCCGGGTGGGGGGACGGCTTCAGCGTTTTGCGTCTGGAGGCTTCATGTCTCAGACCGGTGGATTCAGGAGGTAATGTCCTCCGGTTACAAGATAGAGTTTGCTGCCTGGCCGCCCCCAAGATTCATCAGATCCCGGATCTCTCAGGACCCTATGTCAGCTCAAGCTCTAGTTCTGGTGGTGCAAAGCCTTCTGGAGCTGGGGGTCATCTGTCAGGTCCCCTTACAAGAAAGGGGCAAGAGGTTCTATTCCAACCTTTTCACCGTGCCCAAAAGAGATGGGTCAGTCAGGCCCATCCTGGACTTGAAAATCCTCAACAAATTTGTAAGGTGCAGGCGCTTTCGCATGGAAACTTTGCTCTCTGCCATCAGTTCCCTGCGTCCAGGGGACTTCATGACCTCTGTGGACATCAAGGATGCTTACCTTCATATTCCTGTTTTTCCAGGTCATCAAAGGTTCCTCAGGTTCGCTCTGGGGGATCAGCACTACCAATTTGTGGCATTGCCCTTCGGTCTCACTTCAGCTCAGTTTCTGGCCCCCTGCTGGGAGATGGTCACCACGGATGCCAGTCTGACAGGTTGGGGGACCCACACACCTATCAACATTCTGGAGCTGAGGGCGATCAGGTTGGTTCTGGCTCACTTGACCCATCACCTTCGGGGCCGGCCTGTTCAGGTACGCTCAGACAACCAGACGGCTGTTGCCTACATCAATCATCAGGGAGGGACCCGGAGCAAGGGGACCCTCAAGGAAGTGTCTCTGATCCTGGCCTGGGCGGAGGACAGTGTTCCCTGCAAACAGCTGTGTACATTCCGGGGGTGAAGAATCTGCAGGCAGACTCTCTGAGCAGGGGGACCTCTCGCCTGGGAGAATGGTCCCTCTGCAACAGGGTGTTTCAATCTCTGTGTCACTGTTGGGGCCAACCAGATGTGGACCTGTTTCCGTCCCGTCACAATCACAAGCTCCCGGCCTTTGACTCCCTGTCCTAGGATCCTCTGGCCTTGGCCACGGATGCCCTAGCAATGTCATGGCAGGACTTTCAGCTCCTGTCTTTCCTCCATTCCCCCTGTTGGGCAGGGTTCTGCGCAAGATAGCTCAGGAGGGAGTGCCAGCTATCCTGGTGGCCCCCAGGTGGCCAAGAAGAGTGTGGTTCGCAGACGTGGTGCAACTGGCAGTAGATCAGTACGTTCTGCCCAGGGTGCCAGACCTGCTCACTCAGGGTCACTTACGCCATCCCAATTTACAAACTCTGGCTTTGACGGCCTGGCTGCTGAAAGGGCTGTCTGTTGTTGATACCATGATAAAGGCTAGTAAGAAGTCTTCTTCTGTTTACTATAGGGTTTGGCGTGCCTACATTGACTGGTGTGAGTCTAAGTCTCTTCCCTGTCGTGTGTTCTCTATTCCCAGGATCCTAGAGTTCCTGCAACATGGGTTGGAGCTGGGGCTCCAACTCAGTACTCTGAAGGGTCATGTTTTCTTCCAGAAGTCCTTTGCCCAACATTCTCTGATCAGGACTTGTTTCCAGGGGGTTACTCATGTGCGTCCCCCACGTAAGCCTATGTTGCCTGTTTGGGATTTGAACTTGGTCTTGTCTGCCTTGCAGGGAACCTGTGCAAGAGGCTGCCCTGGCCATTCTTACTCTCAAGGTTGTCTTTTTGGTAGCTATCACCTCTGTCAGGCGTGTGTCTGAGTTGGAGGCGCTTTCCATCCAGCCCCCCTACTTTGAGAGACACCAGGACAAGGTGGTGTTTTGCTTCAAGACAGATTTTCTGCCTAAGGTCGTGTCTGCCTTTCATCTGAATCAGGACATTGTTCTTCCTTCCTTGTGCCCTAATCCTAGTAATGCTAAGGAGAGGGTCTTGCATTCCTTGGATGTGGTTATGTGTCTGAAGTACTATCTGGTGGCTGCTGCCCCATTCAGAAAAACTGATGCTCTTTTTGTGGTCCCTTCTGGTCCTAGGAAGGGTCTGGCTCCTGCTAAATCTACTATCAGCAAATGGATCCATCAGTCTGTGAATCAGGCCTACTCTGCTAAGGGGAAGAATCCTCCCTTCCGCCTTACTGCTCATTCTACTCATGCTATTGGTGCCTCTTGGGCTTTTCAGCACCAGGCTTCTGTTGAACAAGTTTGCAAGGCCGCTACTTGGTCTTCTGTTCATACCTTTTCAAAGTTTGACAAGGTTGATGTTAGGGCCTCAGCTGATGCTGCTTTTGGCCACAAGGTTCTGCAGGCGGCAGTGATCTGACCTGTCTGTTGTTACCTTTGGGGATCCCACCCTACTTTATGGACACTGCTATTGGATGTGTAAGTGTAAGTAATCTATCTGGAGCAGGACGTACTGTATACTAAGAATAATACAATTCTGTGATTACTCACCTGTAGAATTGATATTATGAGTATACAGTACGTCCTGCTCCACCCCACCCTTGGTTTTGCATTATCCTGGATCCCCTGTATGGTGATTGTTATTGTTATAGTTACTAGTTGGTTCTGTTTTAATTCTCCCGGCTTCTCGTTAACTGCTTTTCAATGCTGGGGATTTGTGGGAGGTCCCGGGTATTTGAGGGGCCGGGAGGAGCCAATTTTTCTGTCTCTGCAGTCCAGCGCCATCTGGCGGAGTAATACCCAAGTGTAATGATTCTTATCTGGAGCAGGATGCACTGTATAATCATAATATCAATTCTACAGGTGAGTAATCACAGAATTGTATTTTTTTGGCTTCTAACCATTAAAGTGTATAGACATTGTAGTACCCTTAATTAGACTCAAGATGACAGCAGTGGGACTAGGCCATAGACAATCATTGGGCCATAGACTTGAATGGAGATTGTTCTAGAACAGCCGTACTCAACTGACGGACCGGGGTCCGGATGCGGACCTCGATGTCAGATTTCCGGACCCCTGCCCTGAGAACCCTGTACTCAGTTGTTTCTATGTTGCCTTGCTCAGCACTGCCCACTTTACTTGATTTTGGTCCCTAGTCCACCTCCTTACACAGCCAATGCTGTAGGTCCTATGGGACCAAAACAAAAAATCTGTTTTTCCCCAGTGACCAAAAGGATTCTGGGTGGGGCAAGCAGCCTTTTGCCTGTGGAATCTATAGCCCCCCCCCCCATGCGCTGATTTCTAACTATCCCCCCCCCCCCACAACAGACCTTTGCCCGGACCTTCACCTCTCACCGGATGCCTTTAAATGGACCTTTACAAGAAGTGGTTGAGTACCCCTGTTCTAGAAGGTAAGGTATAAAGGGTTAATAGTCATGGCAGGATGCTGCGTAGAAACAGCGTACTCTCCCTTGATAAAAGTGACAATACGTCACAAAGCGCTTTTTCCTGGGGGGATGTGACACTATGACACTATGGACATGTAAGATGACTACTTCTTTTTGATATGTTTTGCACCTACCTCATTTATACCTCTTGCGTTTTTTGCACTGTGATATATGGAAGCTCTATTGTGATTTGATGCACTTTTTTGGAAGCACTTGGCACTTTATTTCTATAAAATTAGGTTATATAGGATTTATTTATAGCAATTTCCCTGGTCCCATTTAACAACAGCACCCCCCTCCCCATGGCAGATTGTGTAAACGTCTTTTGTCTTGTATGTTTTTAAATGGTCTTTTTAATTATTATTGTTATGTATTCATGAATTAATAAACTTTGTATAAACCATAACCAGTGAGTGCAATTGTAAGTCTCTGGCCAGGGCTTTTGTTTGGGGATTCGGGCACCCCTATTTATGTGTTTGTCTGGATAGAGTTTGCCCCCACCAGAGCAGTGCTCCACACCAATTAGATACTGGTTGGTGCCATCCTTTCCCTTTTTTCTCTGCGTAGAAACATAGTAATAACCAGGAGGATAGTGATTGGTTGGAGGGTTTAGAGAACAGCCTATCATGTGCTTGGCATGTGGCCGAACATGTGATGGAATGTTCTGGAAGGTAGCTAGAAGTTATATAAGAAGGCCACAGTTCTAAACCATTTGAATTGTAGAGGAGTTGATGTGAATCCAGACTCTGTTGGAGAGAGATCCAGCGAGGGGGAAGGAAGCCCTGGGGAATCCTCCTTGGGGAATAAGACCTGTTGGTTGAACCTTTGACTATGGAGAAGTGTAACTGAACCGATGTAAGAAGATGTGCCATGTTTTGATGTTTGCCTTTGGAATTAATAAAGAGGAACTCTGCTTTTATCCATTGGACTGTCTATCATCTTTATAAACAACAAAGTGAGTACTAACCTCCCCTGTGGTAAAGACCCAGCACCCCACCCAGACAGACACACCTAGAGCACCCTGGGCCCAGAAGAACCTGCTCCCTGCCATCCTCATCAACCACCAGGTGTGTGAGGGCTACATATGGCCAGTCTGCCCCTGTCAGTGCATATTCCATATTACAATACTCTGCACAATGTTGCATATGGGCAATTAAACAAACATACATACACCTGTGCAACTAGGCTTTCTATGCTGTTTTGAACTTATCCTTATAAAATGATTCTGTATTTGATTGCTATTTTTTTGTAACTAAACAATAAGTTATTACAATCCATTTCTATACTTGAACGCTTAAAATTGACCAGAAACCACTAGACCTTCTTGACCGGCACAGTGAAATGCCTCTCTATGATTTTCCATAAATCGCTGATAGAATAATCCCTAAAGCCCTTTCCTCCGCTCTGCCCAGGCTGCGAGATTTTATTCCACAGGCGGAAATTTCAATATCACAACAATTCAGAAGAGCGGAAATGTTGCACACCTGACCTCTCCAGCAAAACACACACACGCACCATCATATTTTATATTGCGTTTTCCTAGTAATAGGAAACTACTGAAGCATCTCGCAATCACAATAGGGTATGTTGCTGAAAATGGAAAAGTGCCTTCGGGGAGAGATCTGCGAGGCGAGCGATACACAAACATCATCATTCTCCGCGTCCAGCTCTCTTATTTACAACTTTCTCCTAGTTTTCCCCCTTTGATCTGTTGTGGGAGAAAAACTAAATATCAGATATTCAGTGTTCAGAAGTTACAGAGCTTTGCTGCTCGGTTCAGACGACGATTTCCCGGGGAAATTGCTGCAATCAGCCACGTCCTCAATTGTACTGATCATCCTCCTTCCAGATCCGAGTGTTTAATAGCTAGGATCATTCTCTGGAACCACCTAAGCTCTTGGCAGAAAAGAAGAGGGTGTGCGCGGCAAAACTGGAAGCATTGGGCTGCTTAAACCGGACCTTCAGCATCATTTAATGAAAAGCCCAAACCCTTAACTATTCCCCAGTATATAAAATTAATATATTTTACGTTTTAGTCACTTTCCCCCACTGGGCTGCAACTCTGTTCAGGACTCTAGGATATGGGCGCCGCCATCTTGACTCAGAAGCATCACATACTGAGGAGAGGAGAGCGGGATAAAGTGCAGGGGCGGGGTTATAGCTGTGCTTTGCACAGACAGAGAAGAGATGGGGGCAGCAAAAGGAAAGCACTCCCAGAATGCAGAGCGACACAGTGGGAAGACACTTTGGGGGTTATTTAAGAAGGGATAGCGCCAGGTAGTGCCTCGTAGCGGCAGGCAGCGTCTGGTGAACACCGGGCGCTGTACGTAATACCACATTTATGAAAGCGACTCTAACAGTGCCATGTAGCATCACATGTATTATTACAGGCGGCTTAGCGTATAGCGCCGGCGCTCTAGCTTCCAGAGCGTCATGTATTACCTTTCGCTCAGTGTCGCTCTCCCATTCATTTCAATGGGCATTCATTTGCTTTGCTTTAAACAGCGTTTGCCATTTTCTTTTTTTTTTTAGAAACTTTTTTGACTTTATATTTTTATGCAGAATTGTCATTACAGGTCTGGCACTAAAGTGTTAATGTCACAGTGTTAAAACAATGTCTTTCCGTGTGTTTTCACTTTGTTAATGGTGGATATGTGTTCAAAAACAGACTTTAATCACACAGCGTTTGGCGCTCTATGCTACAGCGACCAGCTTTAGAGCGCCAACACTGTGTGTGTGACCTTTTTTTGGTGGTGGAGTGCCGAGAGTCGGCCAAACTGAGCTGGCGCTACCTTTCGCTCCCTGCAGCACTATACTATTGTTACAGCGCCCAACACACATCACATTCACTAATGCCGGCCAGGTTACTACAGCGACTGAGGCGCTCTAAGCGCTGCTATACAGATGCTCATCTGCCGATACCTGGCGTTAGTAGTGAATCAGCCTCTTCCTGTTTGCAGGCAGCCTGAGACTCCATGTGCCACCATCTTGGCTCTTCACAGGCTCAGAAAATGCAGTAGATGCAGGTTTTTAATGTGAGCAATCTATATGTACAGAGTGGAGGAAACAAATAAGATATGCTCTTATTCAGGGTGAAGGCTCGGTTTAAGCCCTTACTTGATGGTTACTGAAATAAGTATGTATTGCTCTCTCAAAATTGTAATAATGGAGGCACGTGGACCTAAAGTAGTTTACGCCAGTTAGACAGGAAGATCTTTAGTTAGAAACAGAAAGTCTAAGATTCCTTTTCTTGCAAGTAGTTCAATGAAAGTCAATTAGTAAATGTACTTATGGTTTTCAAGCACAAGATAGTAATAGTGAGATATAGGTCATAGGAAAGAACTAGGACCCCTTACCGAAATAAGTATCTGTTGCTATTGCAAAATTGTAATACTGGAGGCATGTGGACCTAAAGTAGTTTGTGCCAGTTGGACAGGAAGATCTTTAGTTAGAAATAGAAAGTCGGGGAGGCCGATTCATTAACAGCGGCAGGTAGCGACAGTTGAGCGACTGTAGCAGTATTTTCACAGCGCCCGCTAGTAGTCGCTGTGCTTGGCCATTGTTCGGTTGTTGATAGCGACTGAGTCGGTGTGCAGTAATGTTGAATACGGGGTGATGAGTCGCTATTTGACAGGTTCCGCGATGTATGGGTGCGCATGATAGCGACTGGTCAAAGCGACCGGCTCCCACCATATTCATCAAAAAATCACGCTCAAAAAATTCTCGCGCTTTGAAATGCATGTTTAAACCCCAGAGCGCTGGCAGCGATGTGTTAAAAGTAGTTTTTTAACCCCCAAACCACCATATTTTTGGAAACCAAAAAAAAAAAAATTTTTAAAGAATTTAGTAATATGAATACAATAATATCAGACCTGTAATATCAATTCTGCACAATTTTTTTTTTTTTTTTTTTACCTTAAAAAAATTATCTAACATGGCAGAAGTGTTCACAGAATTTTTCACATTAAAAAAAAAAGAAACATTAATAACAATTAATTATGAATATTTAAAGATTGTTCCATTGAAATGCATTGGAGAGCGCCAGGTAGCGAGAGGTCATACCTGTCGCTGTTCAAGGTCGGACGCTGGCGCTGTGGGCTGAGGCTGGAATAATGATGAATGAGTGGCTATCTGGCACTATCTCAGTCGCTAAGCAGGATCGGTTTGATAAATGTGTGATTGTGGTGGGGAGCCGGCGTTCTCGTGGCGGTGCCCGTCATTACCGGTCGCTCACCCGTCGCTACCTGTCGCTATTCCTTCATAAATAAGGGCCTAAGATTCCTTTTCCTTGAAGAAGTTCGATGAAAGTCAATTAGTAGATGTACTTACGGTTTTCAAGCACAAGATGGTAATAGTGAGATATAGTCCATAGGAAAGATCTAGGACCCCTCTAGAAAGGCAGTGATGGATTTGAGAATAAGGTCCAAAGAGATAAAGAGGAACAAAACCCGAAGCAGCTGTCCCTGAAATGCAAAAGATTCCAGGGTTGGCTGCTGGCCTTTCTCTTGCAGCATCCCGATTATGGAATGCTCCACTGTTTGAAACCCCCCAGATTGGCCATAAAAACTCAACTTTCAGCAGTCCTACAGCGCATGCTCTTGTCCAAACAGAGATGATTTGTAATTCGGCAAATGGCTCTGTCTTCTACAATTTGGAGCTCAAGCAGAATCATTCCCAGCAGCACGTACATTCAGATAGACTGGGTGGGAGCGTGTGCACAGCCCAAAGATGCGGGGATGCAGCCCCCTTTACAGAAGGGCAGAGCCATTTGCCGAATGATGTATGCATGACAAACTTGCATTACTTGCATACATCAGCTGCACCCAGGACCCGAGATGCTGGGAGAGGTGAGGCGAGGGTGAGGTAAGGCGTTTCTATGGTGCAAATGCGGGCTCTCGTCCTATCAGAGCCATTTGCAGTGCATATTTGATGCTCAGCAATCTGGAGCATGAACAGCCATGTCCTCAGCAGCAGGTGCACTCCCGTCCCCGGTTTATCTGAATGGCTGGGGGTGGAAGTGTGCGCGCAGCCCACAGATACTGTGGACGTGGCCACTAACTTTTACATTGGCGAGGGAGCCAGAACAAAGCACACCGGGGGATATACAGTGCGCGGTATGCTCATTTGGGGTGCGTCTTATGGAGCGAACAATACAGTAAAGGTGTGTGTATATATATTGTAAGCGGGCAAACAATCAGCAGTGACAGACAATGGATTTGAACGGCAAAAACGGCTTTTATTCAGCAAAGTTCAGTAGATAGTCCAAAAGATTGCAGCATAAATGCAGTAAGCAAAAAGGGTTACTTCACCAACCAAATAGTCCTGGGCTGGGTACTCCAGCAAGCTGATCAATTCCAGTCCACTTTACAGGGCGTATCAGCCCTCTGCTCAATGTCCAGTGCTATCCTTCTCCACGGTGCAGCTCAGCCTGGGCTCACTCCAACAGGCTGGTCATAGACAAAGTAAAGGCCGGGTGCTCTCTTCTTATACAGGCTTCTCCTGTAATCAGCGTGCACACTTGTGGAGGGCCTTAGAACATGTAACAACCCGTTAGGGAATTGGGGAAGTGATCTGGGTCCTGAAAACCCGGCCCGGACTGTGCTTTATACAGCCAAGCAGGGGAGAAATAGACATTTTGATACAATTTACCACAATATATATATATCAAGGCAATTCATCATAAATAGTGAAACAAAGTTCTTTTTCATCAACTGTATTACCCTAATTCAAAATAATTTGAGGTTCAAAAATGTACTAAACTAAAATATACAATTTTAGTCATTTTGTTTAGTGTAAATGTCATAACCAAGTTGATTTGTTCATACAATCATAGTGGGTGTTATGAGATACGAGGGGTGTTATATAAGTTGACCTACTTTAATATTAAATGAAATTCAAATTGAACTTTCTATTTTTAAACATAATCCCCTTTGATTTCAACACATTCGTCACATCACCAGTGTTTGGATGCTGATTGGAATGGAAGGATACTTCTCGCTGCTACAGGAACCCTGTAACTGCCTCTTTGGCTGTAGTTTTTATCAGGAAATTGTTGCCCACTCCGAAATTTCTTCAGGTTACAAAATAGAAAATAATCACTGGGGGTCTGGACTGTTGGGTGGATGGTTAAGCTCCAGGAAGTTACATTTCTTGATAGCAGTTTGTGGTTTGCAAGACTTGTAAGCAGGTGCATTGTCGTGAAGCAGCAACTTCTGACAGCTTCCCATGACATTTCTCTTTGATTGCCTCATGTATTGCTTCATTGTTGAATCATAGAAACAATGTAAAACACAGCTCAGTCCAGTCTCATGTGAAGTATCATGCATGGGAGCTGGCCCCTCTATTTGAATTAAAGCCAACTATCCAGGATGTCCAGCACCAGTTTATTGCAGTAGTTTTATTGGCTCAGACATCAATATTCATGGTACCTCTGGGAACTGACCTTTGACATTAAAACATTATGAATGATAATGGAAACCTTACCAACTGAAATGTCTAATTAATGAGCTGTAACACTTACTTCCAGATAATCTTCCAAAATCATGGCCTCCAGCTTACTTTGAACATGCTTAAACAGGTCACCCTGAAAGGGGGGTCTTCTTCAGTTGCTTCCCTACTTTATTTAAAGTGGACTAAAACCCAGGATTTTGACTACCCTGGGTTTTGGTCCTTGTCCCCAGGATCAGGGGTGCCCTGCTGTGTGAAACCCCCCAGGTTGTCCGAACAAACTCACCTCTTCCTGGTCCTATGACGCATGCGCAGCCAGTCTCCCAATCAGTGTGCTCGGATCTGCTCGAGCCCCTTCGTCCAGGAGCTTGTCTAATGTGAGCAGATCCAAGCACGCTGGCGGCTGCATCCCCGGCTACCCTGTAACAGGGAGCGTGCCCATGGCGGCCATTCACAGATGCCTGGGCATGCGCTCTGCTAAAGGGATAGCGGGGATGAGGCCACTGCTTGCGCATGCGCCGTTGGACCAGCGACGAAGGTGCTCGTGAGACCTGGGGGGTTTCACACAGCGGGGTACCCTCGATCGCGGTGCCCTGGGGGGAGAAAGTATGCCCGCCCTGGAGTCTCATAGACTCCAGGGTGGGTTTTGGTCTTCTTTAAACTGAAACCTAATTCTTTGCTTAGTAGTAGGAAGGTGCAGTATCATCAAGTACAGCAATATTCATTTCATGGGTTGTTTTAGGCTTTTTCCTTTGCAAGGAATTTAATTATGGAACAACACAATCCTTAATCTCTTTGTGGCCTCACGCTGTACTGCACCTTCCATCCTATCACTTTCAGCGCTTTCATCAGACTGAATTGCTACTGAGTGTGCTGCATGTCCAGATATGTCTCAATCAACCTGCACAGTCAAGCTCAGCTCTCTACCTCAGGGGTAGATAACTTGTTGTACACCCCTTGTATGTTATCAATATGTGATTTCTTCAGTAATTCACAAACTAAATGTATTTAGTGTAAATGTATGTAAAAACAGCACCTACTCTCAAAGTTTTTTTGTACCATTTTATATAAAGAGATATTTAGAACTTTTATTGTAAGATAAAACATTTTACATGTTGAATAGCTTTTGCATGGATTTTAAAGTATAGAGAATATTTATGTTCCAATCTTCTTAATTCCTTTGAGGTGACCTGAGTTGATCGCTTTACCCTCTACCCTGGTGGCTACTTTATAGTGTTGTCGAAATTTTGATCACTCATTATGGTTACAGGATTTATTACAGTAATTAAGCTTTTCCTAATACGTTGATTAGACGCTCCTTAACTGCATAGTGCAGTCAAAAAGCTTACTTAGTATTCTACTACATGTTCGTGGCTTGTATGTGTGGCATGCACATGCCCTGCACACGCTACAATTCTGAATGAGGACCCTAATGAGCTGGAAAAAGCAATCATGGTGCGGCAGTGGAAGGGCGGTGGTCTTGCTTACCCTTGGAGGCCTGTTCAGCATGAGGACAGTCTTAATATCCTCACAGAGGACCCCTTGTCCTACACACTAGGTGCCTAATTGGGTAATTTAAAGTGGGGAAATCTACATGCAGCGCTGCTGTGGGACACCCCGATGTCAGCCAAGAGTGTTGTGCTTTTTGTAGCATCTTCTAAAGCGGACCTTCACCCTGAATAAGAGTCTATTTTGTATGTTTCCCCCACCCTGTACATACAGATTGCCCACATTAAAACACATCCTACCTGCACCTATTGTGTTTTTTTTACCTTTTAACATCCAAGATGCAGGGGGTAGTGTATTCTACCCCAACCAGCTCCTCGCCCTTTCAAGTTGGCGCCTCCTCGGCCAGTCCAGACAAAAATGGGAGTGTGCTGGGCATTTAGTGATTACCAATGTAAATGGGGGGCAGGGTGTAAATTTCGGCACAAATTCTTGGCCTGTGGAGGAAGCCATTCCGTCAGGCACTGCTTCGGGAAGAGACGGGGGTACAGAAGAAACCCAGAGGGACCTGCAAAAAGGGACAGCACCTGTGAGAGATACATCCATGGCTAACTAGGTATCCACATCAACGGGCGGCAAAGTTACTGGCTGAGGGCTTCGGAGAGGGTTTCAGAATCCCATGTAATGTACCCCCTAAGGTGAGTTTGTTAAAATTTCAGCGTGGCTCCATCCAGAGGTGGTGAGGCAAAAACTGGAGGTATTATTGGGGCAGATGTCAGGACCATTTGCCGATACCCGTTTGGGATTGGTGGTGTCCCCGTTAGGAGTAGTTCCAAAGAAGGAGCAGGGCAAGTTTTGCCTGATACACCGCCTGTCCTTTCCGAAGGGGGGTTTGGCTAATGACGGCATCGTCAGGGAGCTGTCTTCGGTGACGTACATGTCATTTGATTTTGCATTTGACCTGGTGCAGAAATCGGGCCTGGGGGCACTCATGGCAAAAACAAACATTGAATCGGCGCTCAGGTTGCTGCCAGTGCACCCGAAGAGTTTGCACTTGTTGGGGTGTATTTTGGAGGGGGGGTCTTATGTGAATCCCTATTAGCCCGTTTCTGGAGGCTTTCAGCTCATTTCTGGAGTGGGTGGTGTAGGAGAGAACGGGTGTGACGTCCATCACACATTACTTGGATGACTTAGTGTGTGGGGGGATGGCGGGAAAGAGAGAGTGCAAACTCATCCTGGAAACCATGCTTGAGGTGTTCCGGGCATTCGGCGTACCGGTGGCTCATGATAAAAAAAAATAGGGGGGCCAGCAACATCGAGAAATTAAGTTTCTTGGGATCGAGATTGACACGGTGGAAAGGGTCTGCAGTTGCCGAAGGCCAAGGTGGTGGATCTGGTGGCAGGCCTGGAGGAGATCCTCTGACTTAGGAAGGTTTGGTTGCGGCGGCTGAGGTCACTGCTGGGCAAGCTGAACTTTGCATGTCGAGTATTGCCTATGGGGCGGGTTTTAATGCGACAGTTGGCACTGATTACAAACCTGGCATTTTTGGAGCTAATCCTCTTGGTCATGGCAATGGTCCTGTGAAGGGAGGCATTAAGGAATAATAAGGCGGTTTTGTTTTCGCTCTGACATTTCTGTAGTATCGGCGGTTAACTTGCAGATATCATCATCCCCACCGGCCATGGTACTGTTACTTCAGCTGGTGCTGGCATGTTTGACGTGTAATGTATGGTGCAGGGCAGCACATGTGACGGGGTGGCTGATGCTCTCTCTCGTTCACAGTGAGATGGTTTGAGTTTGGTGCCCGAGTTGAGCGAGGTCAGCGAGGTGTGCCCGGAGTGGCTGATGAAGTATGAGGCACTCGTTTGAATTGATACAGAGGTTGGTCGCACCATCTATGTGTGGGGGGGGGGGGGGTACTTGAAGGTGTGGTGGCACTGGTTTGGGCTGAAAAACTAATTTGGGGTTCTTCTCACAGAGGGAGATTTGTTTTTGTGGTACGTGGGTGAGCTGCTGAGAGCGTGGAAGTCCCTAGCCTCAATAAATAAAAAGCTGGCGGTGCTGGCCTTCTTGTGCTGCTTATCAGGATGGAAGGATTTTACAAAAACATTTGGGTAAGGCAGGCGGAGAAGAGTTGGCGCAAGGAACACAAGATGGTGGATAGGAGGCAGCTGGTTTCTTGGGAGATTTTGCGTGGGATCATTTGTAGACTAGCTCAGGTTTGCTCATTGGAATTTGTGGTAAAATTATTTCAGGCGCCATTTTCAATGGCATTTTTTGGGGCTTTACGTGTGGGGGAGTTAGCTAGAACAGGCAGGAGTCGGGAGGTTTACAGGTAGACAATGTGGTTTTTACAGGAGAGGGGGTTTGGATCTGGATTTGTTTTCCTACAACTGATCAGGGAGGAAAAGGGTTTTTTCTGGGTCAGCTGGGGTCTTGCGTATCATGTCCGGTCTTCACATTGAGAACGTTTTTGGGTGTCAGGCCATTGGGGGGAGGTCCGTTGTTCATGCAGGAGGATGGGTCCTTTTTGTCACATATTTAATTTTTGGCAGTGTTCAGGAGATGTGTGACAGAAATGGGATTGTCCAGCAGGGAGTACGGCGTGCATTCCTTCCATGCAACGGAGGCGGCAAGACTGGGCTTGCCGGTGGAGCTCGTAAAAAAGTTGGGGAGATGGGAATCGAAGAGGTTTCTGTCACACATTCGCCTAGGAAGAATTGAGCAGGCGTGACAGTGCGGGGATGGCTGTGGGGGGAATAACACGCCCAGGAGGGTGTGTTGGTGTTGTTACTAATACATTTTTCAGTTTTAGATTCGGCGTGTTCAGTACTGGTGGTTGGACATTCATTTATATTTTGGGTGGTGCAGAGAGCATCATTGCGGAGGAGCGGCAGACAGCTCGGCATTCCTGAGGAGTGAGAGAAGCTGGTTTAGGCCAGCGTTAGGGGACTGAGGTGGTGTGAGTAAGGAGAGCATGCTATGAAGATGGTAGAAAAATGGGGGCCTTCTGGGATGTTAGTGTGTCATGTGGGGGGGGGGGGGGACGACGACTTGGGACAAGTTCCGATGAGGCACTTGATTAAGGCGATCACAAGGGATTTGCTATATCTGGGGGTGGTATTCGTTTGGTCAGAGATAGTCCCCAGCCCCCTGTGCCCAGCCCCACTGTACCCACAAGCCAAGGAACCCCAGCCCCCTGTGCCAAGCCCCCTGTGCCCAGCCCCACTGTACCCACAAGCCAAGGAACCCCAGCCCCCTGTGCCTAGCCCCACTGTACCCACAAGCTAAGACCCCCATCCCCCTGTACCCAGCCCCACTACACCCACAAGCCAAGGAACCCCAGCCCCCTGTGCCCAGCCCCACTGTACCCACAAGCTAAGACCCCTGTACCCAGCTAAGCCCCCTGTACCCAGCCCCACTGTACCCACAAGCCAAGGAACCCCAGCCCTCTGTACCCAGCCCCACTGTGCCCACAAGCCAAGGAACCCCAGCCCCCTGTACCCAGCCTCACTGTACCCACAAGTCAAGGAACCCCAGCCCCCCTGTACCCACAAGCCAAGGAGTCCCAGCCCCTTGTACCCAGCCCCACTGTACCCACAAGTCAAGGAACCCCAGCCCCCTGTACCCAGCCCCCCTGTACCCACAAGTCAAGGAACCCCAGCCCCCCTGTACCCAGCCTCACTGTACCCACAAGTCAAGGAACCCCAGCCCCCCTGTACCCACAAGCCAAGGAGTCCCAGCCCCTTGTACCCAGCCCCACTGTACCTACAAGACAAGGAACCCCAGCCCCCTGTACCCAGCCCCACTGTACCTACAAGCCAGGGAACCCCAGCCCCAGTGCTATAGCCCCAGTTGGGGGGCCTCAGTAGGAACATCTCGGGCAGGCCAGGGGCTGGGATAATCCAGGGCTGATATTTGGCCCCAGTCCGCCATTGAGAGAAGACTGGTATGTGTACAGCAGGCTTGTTACTTTAGCTCAAATCTGCCTGCTGGACGTGGCTACAATGATGAAAAAACTTTTTTTTTTACCGATCCCCCGCCGAGCCAGCAGCCTCGCCCAATGTACTGGGGTCGGGTTGTAGAAGGTTTTGGTCAGGGTTGTAGCTGGGGGGCAGATGCCCTGGGTGCAGCAGGTCAGGGGGGCGCCAAAGGGGGGCCTGAGCACAGGTGGGGGACGCCATTTTGAATCTAGAAAGCTAAGTTACTCCTCTAGTTTTGGTCCACAAATGCCAAGACGCCTGTCCATGGAGCATTTCAACACCTGCCTGATACAATGCTCTGACATCCCGTAGGAGGAATCTCATTTGAAGACAGAAAAAATATAATTTACAGCTGCAAATATCTGCAAGCAAAGGGGGGAGGCGGGGAAGCCAACTGCATTAAACTCGGGTTTCATTTAATGTGACAGACTGACAGGAAGAAAACAATCACTCGTGGAAATAATGACACATTTAAAAATAGCATGCTATGATTTGCTTCCATGTATGCTTGAAAGTTTGTGAACCCTTCAGAAAGTTCTGTATTTCGGCATAAATACATCTGACCTAAAACTACATCAGAGTTTCACGAAAGTCCTCAACGTAGATAAAGAGAAACGCAAAGCAAAAATCTTAAAACATATTTATTAAGAAAAACGACCCATAATAACATATTGGTGAGTGGAAAAGTAAGCGAACCTTTACAATAAGCAGATCATTTGAAAGTCAAATAAAAAAAAGGGGGTTGAATCAATATGGCCTCAGTCAAGTGTGAATGGGTGACCTGATATATTTAAACTGGACCTTCAGCATCATTTCATGAAAAGCCCAACCCCTACAAAACTATTCCCCAGCATCTAAAATTTATAGATTTTACGTTTTTAGTCACTTTTTATTCTTTCCCCCACTGGGCTGCAACTCTGTTCAGAACCCTAGGATACGGGCGCCGCCATTTTGCCTAAGAAACAACACATACTGAGGAGAGGGGTCATAAAGTGCAGAGGGCGGGGTTATAGCTGTGCTTTGGACAGACAGAGCAGAGCTGGGGTCATCCCAGAATGCAGGGCGACACAGTCAAAAGACACTTCCTGTTTGCAGGCAGCCTGAGACTCCAGGGGCCGCCATCTTGGATGTTTAAAGGCTCAGAAAATGCAGTAGCTGCAGGTAGGATGATGTTTAATGCGGGCAATCTGTATGTACAGGGTGTGGGAAACATATAAGACAGGCTCTTATGGTTTAAAGATGACCAAAGCCCTCTCTAAAACAACCCCGATGTACCTCACCGATCCCCCACTCCCAAGTACCTTGGGCGATGCTGCAGGTCGATCTGAGATTGCTGATTGGCTCCTGCCCCCAGCTTATCACTGCAAGCTAGAGATTTTGCTGCAGAATGCAGAAACAGTGTGGGAGCCCCAGGAAAGGTGAGTTTTGTGGGCAATCCCGGGGTTTTCACACAGCAGTGGCAGGGAAGTGGTCACCCCTGGAGTCTTTTAGATCTCTGGGTCGGAATAAGAAAGTTTTGCCTCGCTTTAAAGTGGATCAAATCCCACCCTGGATTCTATGAGACTCCAGGGCAGGCATACTTGCTCCTCCTGGGGCTTCCAGATTCAGGATGGCCCATTGTGTCAAACCCCCCAGGTCACCCAGAAACTCACCTTCTTATCCGGTCCAACGGCACTGGCGCGAGCAGCGACCACATCCCCGTTATCCCTTTAGCAAGGCGTGTGGGCGCACCAGGCATTTGTGAATGGCTTGCTCCCTGTTAAATGGTAGCCGGGATGTGGCCGCCAGCGCGCTCAGATCTGATCGCCTTAGACAAGCTTTTGGACAAAGGGGAAGAAGTGGATCCGAGCACGCTGACTGGATGAGAGGCTGTGCATGTGCTGTAGGACCGAGGAAGGGTGAGTGAAATTGGGCGACCTGGAGGATTTCACACAGCGGGGCATCTCCGATCAGGGTGCATGTTTATGTGAGTATACCAGGCTGCACTTGTATTGATTGTATACATTTATGTTGCTAGGGACCTTAACAGCACAGCTCTGTTTGTCTATATATTGATGTATATGTTATATGTTTGATTATAGTTGGGTGATCCATAATTTATATGTATTTATTTTTTTGATAATGGGAAAGACACTGCACCTGGCTTGTTATTATAAGTCAGACAGTGAGTTTAGGGTACACTAACGGGACCCATAGTCCATTCCACCCCCCCTGAGCATGGGAATTGCACTTCCGCAACCGTAAAAGCTTCCATTCTGTGAATGTGATGGTTGTGAGTGATCCTGAGATGTTGCTGTGTACAGTGAGATCGAGGTTCCGGGCTCATGCCATAATGCCTATGTGTACCGACAATCAGCCATGACCAGGAAATTTGAGAATCAAGAAATGTCAGTGGGTTGGCTACTAGGTAAGTAAGGATGCAAGCTGTAAGTCAGAACAATATTTAATCAGCTTTACAATGGGGGGAGGAGAAACAGAGAACAAAAGAGAAAAGAGTAGGGTTGTGTGTAACCAACATTAACACATGTGTTTTGATAGAGCCAAAAGACCTGGCGGAAGACCACAGTGCGCAACTCGCAGAGTATGGCTGATGTGCAGTACAACACAGCTCACCGAAAGACCAGATGCATTGTGGAATATACAATCGGCCTGCTAAAAGCACGGTTCCTATGTTTGGACCACCCTGGAGGGGAGATGCTATACAGCCCATAGAAGGTGTCAAAGGTTATCCTGGCTCACTGTGTGCTACAAAATCTCTGCATACTACATCAAATGGAAGAGCCAGAGGAAACACAAATGATACCCAAAGTTTCAGACATGCCCGCAGACATACAGACTGGATTTGCCTGGCGGGCACAAATGATTACTTCATACTTTGGGGGAAGTGGCAAGAACTATGCTTTGAATAATGCCAGAGGAACATCAGGGAGACATTGGGACCCAGTTAAACCATAGTTAAAAAGTGTTGCAAATGCAAAAAAAAGAATATGTTGACAAACATAAAATAATAGCAGCCCAACAGAGATTTAGCAGAGCCAGAGACAGTGAAAGTGAGCTAAAAATAAACCCTTTAGACAAACTAACATTTTCTCCTTTGCAGGGAACGTAAAGGAGTCACATCCCAGAGACATTCCGAAACTATTTTGTTTCTCAATGTCTCTGGGATGTGAAACTATTGAACCTGTGATGAGAAACTATTTTAGGAAACAAAGTTAATTATTAAATGTGTGTTTGCTGTTTTGCTTATGTTTTTGTTGGTATTTTGTTTTTATGTATATTTTACTTATTTTATACAAACAATACAGAAAATTGAGTTGAACAAATTTGTTTGTGAAGAACGCTGGCATGTCTAAAATCGAGAAATATTGATTCCAAAAAATCGCACAGTGTAAATCAGGAATCTAGGTTCATGAGCACCAATAGCTCATTACATTTATCAATCGAACAACAAAAGGTATTGCCCCACTTTGGCTGCAGTGCGGAACAATGTCAGCTCCATTTGTCGGTTTGTGGTGCTTGTCTGCACCTCTTGGCAGCAGCAAAAATAGTGCTGAGTGGTGCTATTAATAAATCAGGCTCTTGGTCTTTCATTTCAAAGCAATCCTCTGCTTTAACGGTGTCTTAAAGATTTAGAGGTCTTCTTCATGTACAGGAAACAGACCATACAAGAAACCCAATTTACAAATTGTCCCTTTACATTTTAAGTGTGCAAAAGGAAGAAGCAGTGTCCAATATGGCTCATCATTTTACTCTAAATCTGATTTCTGCAAACCAACTGATTGCCCCATTAAGTAGTAAAAAACAAACATTTCCTCTGAGCGATAATTTGATATGGTCTTGCTAAAGACTGCAAAAGGCAATGAGCCTGCGCTAAGGTATGCTGAGTGAATACAGTGCTATAAAACAAACCCAGACGCTAACCAGCAACCATAATTTAATTCCACAGTAATTATTTATATATATATATATATATATATATATATATATATATATATATAATTAAATTAGAAGACCCTTGGTCAAAGCAACATTACGCTTCAAATTTGCGAGTGCTTGTATTATTCTCAGCCATGTCTGAGATTTTCTCTGCCAGGTATATGCGAGCAAGTGTTTCTCAGAGGCTTTCGTTTTAGCTTTAGTTTTAGCCGAGCAATTATGTATTTGGCCGACGAACAAGCATTTTAAGCCAAGTTTGTACCTGTTTCCAGCCATATGTTGCTGTCCTTGGGCCTCGTATGTGTATGTCCTTGCTTGCATACCCCATGTTTGTGGGCATCCCCGCAGTGTGACTCTCCTTCTTCCTACTGGTTCCTTTTGGAGCATCCCATGTAGTGTATGACCCCAACCCCTGGACCTCCTCCTCTTCGGATTGTTACAGTAGGAAGAGAACGTTGGGCGTCTTCTGGGGTGATGTCTCCCCTCACACCCAGTCTTTGGTTGGATCCTTCGGCTTTGGATGGGCTTGATTCTCTGCCAGAACTCAGACGCTAGAAGAGAAGCACAATTCTGTAACACAGCTCTGCATTAGTGGGTAAATTATATATGGACCAGCCACTCACTTTGGAAGTTCCTGCAGAAACTCTGCCTCACTGTACCGTCTTTTGATGACCAATGCTGCATTATCTGGGTGTGAATGTAAGCTGTCGGCCTCTGTGCATTCAGGTGTGTTGCCACCTACAATGCCACATCCTCTTAGTGTGTGTGTTGGGCTTGAAGTCATAGCACATAAGACATAAAAGTCCGCAATTGCAAAACACAATAAAAAGGTAACTTTATTGTTGGTGCAAGTGTTCCCCACCAATCTATCGCATGATCTGCTGCTTCTCCGACAGTCATGTATTGCCCTAGTTTAGCTACACATACACACTTACCTTCCCCTGATTGTGGAGTGGCACCTCTCACAGCAATGTTTCCCCTTTAAATACATGTGTATCACATCTCCCCCTTGTGCAACAGGCCAAAGCATGTATTGGTCTACCCGATTTGGATTGCAAGTAACCTCGCCAGTATGTGCATATGCTCTATTGAGTAGGTGTATGTCGCTACTACAGCATGTGCATAGGCATCTCCGAATTGCTCCTTATCGCTGCACTGAATAACTGACACACCTAGGCAAACTAGTGGACACAGCTTATCAGGCCGCCATTACTGGTGGATTGAAAGGTCTAAGGCCTCGATCTGTCTCAAACTGCAACTGTGACCCGTATCCCTCGTTGTACGCACATCTGAGCCCCCCAGTGTCCCTGAGAAACAGGCAAGGGTGGTACATGTTTACTAAGGCACACATGGTGTGGCACACTAATGGTGGTGGCCAGACACTTGCACTTGGAAGCAGACTCCAGTCCTGTCTGACTTAGAAAATGAGGCCTCTTACTGTGCCCCATGACATTTGATTTGTTTTCTATGGCTTCGCTCCCATGGACACTCTGTCACCTATCTGCCAATTTGCCTGGTGTAAAGCAGCAAACATTTATAGGTGAAGCATGGCATTCCATGGGTAGTTACCAGCATAATGTGCTCCTGCTCATCAGTGGTAAACAGGAAGGGTGCCATGATGCCGACTGTCTCTCCTGCTTTGGTCCAGCAGCGCAACGGATCCTAGAAGTGTTGTGCTGGCCGAAGTGTATATGCCTATTATGTTGTAGCCTCTAGGTTGCAAAGGCCTGTTCTTGCCTGTTAAATAAAGTCTTAATTGGGGCACAATTACCCACTCACTTGTATATAAAAGCAAACGCCTTGATGGCAGCGCTTACTTCAAGCCCATTATAGGTGTGGAGGAGGATGCCCTGACCTCGCTGCCACTGGAGCCCCCTTGATCCCAGAATCTAGGCATGGCAGAAGGGAACACAGCACCCTGAAATGGCACCGCAGCCCCAATCCAAGGCACCACTGCACGGGCCACAGACACTCTCCTGCTGCCAGCCGCAGTACACACTCTGATTGGTTTACCCACAGCAGTGTAGCCCGGCAGCAGCGGGAGAGCCACATCCAGGCCTCACACCACACACCCCCATGCTCCAGTAACCGCTCTGCACACCAGAGCCCATTGCGCAACTCAGAGTCCTTTGGGGAGCCCATGGTGGAGCCTAGGGCGGAGCAACAGAGCCACAGCCAGAATAGCGTGTTCCTTGGAGTGGCCACAGTCACTCCTCCTTGCCTGCCCACCCAGTCACCCAGGAGCAGTTGCTGCCCCACAGAGCAGACATAGGCTTACTCGTGTGAAGCATAGTGGCCACTTCAATGCAGCCCAGTTGGATGCACTACTTATTGGTGTCTCCGAGAACTTTGCGAAGCTGGCTGGGCAACGGTCCCATACTACACCCAAAGCCGTGCAGGATGAGATCTGGCGGGTCACTAATGTGGGCCCCGAGCCAAAAGATGCTACCCAGGTCTCAAAGAAATTCATTGACTTGAAGTCGGTGGTCCAGGAGAAAATAAATCAGAGACGGACTGAGGGGTAAGTGTGGGAGGCCAAGAGGATTGTTTATTGGTTACACATTTGACCAATCATGTGCTCATCCATTTGTGTTTGCTTTTAGCTTACAAACTGGTGAAGGGTTGCCCTAGAACCTTGAATTCACAGCAGCAAAGCAGTGGGTATATGGGCTGCTGCACCCCACCTACCAGACTGGAGTCACGTGCCCACCAGTGGCTTCACAATGCCTATTTTGGGAAGGGGGAGGCCACAAACCACAAACGTTAGGCACAAACATGAGTGGCCGGACGCACGCACCTGTAAGAGAGTAAAGCCAATGTCATTACTTGGGGACTGTTGTGTTGCTGTTTGCCACAAGGGGCCGCTGTCTCCTCCACACAGCTAAGCTGTGGCTGTGATTTACAACAAGAAGGACATTTACAACAAGAAGGAAATGAACAACAAGTAGAAGGAAGTGAAGCATCCTCCATCTTGAAAAGGACAGCAGAAGGCTTTGTGCGGGAGTCCTGCGTGCAGTGCGGAGATCAGACATGGTATATAGAGGGACGGAATCCGAATCCTTTCCAGGAGCAGAGGATCTCTTGAGTTCAGCTACCGAGAGCTGTGGAGCCAGCCGGCTGTTCTTCATGGTTGTGAGAGAGAGACTTGCTGCGGCCCAGCCTGAAGATACCATTGGTCAGTAATCATACAGCATGCATGCTTAACTGTACAGACTGAGACTAGGCCTATTAGTTAGTTAGATAGGATTTACATAGGCCCAAAGTGTTTTCCCTTTCCCTGTTTGCTGCCTGGATTTTTGAACTGAACGGAACATTTTGCCTGTGAGAACTGACAACTGCGCCACATTTCCATCCTCGGTCAATGGATCACTCACGCATTTGGGAGCAACATTGTTGTTGGGTTCTGGGCTAGTGCTGGGGAGGGTAGTTGTTTTTCTTGCATATTAAGGTTATAAGATTGTAAGCTGCTGTGATGTACCACTGATGATCCCTCAGTGAGCACCCACACAAACATTCGTTCCAGCATTAGGGTATTAACAGGTAATGTGGTACGTTTTAGTGCACCCACTAGTAGGTAAATCACCAGGGCTTCCTGTAACATCCAATCAGGGTCATCTGGCTTCTTGGAGTCCCGCCCCCACCCACTGAACCACCAATGAAATTAAGGAAGAGAGAGACAAAAAAAAAACCTTCCTCCCAGACTCCCGGCCTCTCAGATGCCCATCGCCACCGGCCCAGAGTGTGCAGCTGAGCCCTTACACTCGGGGCTAGCGGCTGCGGGCATCTGAGAGGCCGCAGCAACCCTCCGAGCGACGGCGTGGGACATAGTGGCGACGGCGCGCGACAGAGCGGTGATGACGAGGGACATGTGCATGTGCCGTGGGACGTGGAACCAACTGTTAAAAATCGAGACTGTCCCGGGAACATCGGGGCGGTTGGGGGGTATGCTAAAGAAAGAGGTAAGTCTCCACTGTGGCCAGTATCGACTTCACTTGTGTGTGTCCCTTGGCTTCTTATTTTGGACAAAATTATTTGGACTTCTATAGTTAAAGTCACTTAACAGCCAAAAAAAAAAAGAAACAAAAAGGTACTTACCTTTTGTACTTACCCTCCACCGCTGATTGGTGCTAGCCTGGTGATCAGTAACTCACCTGATCGCTGGATGCAAGCCTGTGCTGCTACTGCTGCTTCCCACCCCTCCCCGAGTCTGCACTTCTGTGTCTGCTCACGCCCCCTGCCATCAGTCACAGAACCTTGGCCATGCCCTCTCTATTTACAATTGAGAGGGCGTGCCAGGCCTCGGCACACTCCACCCATTGCAATGAACTGAGAGGGTGTGGCAGCGCTTCTGTGTCTGATGGCTGCTTGAAATCCCGACCCACCATCAAATCTGTCCTCATGTTCGGGCCCCAGAAAGTGTGGGAAGCGGTGACTGCAGTGCGGGCTTGGATCCAGCTATCAGGTGAGTTACTTATTGCACTAATCAGCTGCGGGGGACAAAAGGTAAGTACCATTTTGTTTTGTTTTTGGGCTGCTGAATCACTTTAAACCAGACCTTCACCCTGAATAAGAGCCTAAGTTATATGTTTCCCCTGCCCTGTACATACAGATTGCTCACATTAAAAACCATCCTACTTGCATCTACTGCATTGTATGCGCCTTTAAACATCCAAGATGGCGGCCCATGTCCCAAGTCTCAGGCTGCCTGAAAGTGACTAAAAACTTAAAAAAAACTTAAAATATATTAATTTTACATGCTGGGGAATAGTTTTTTAAGGGTTTGAGCTTTTCATTAAATGATGCTGAAGGTCCGGTTTAATATACCAACAAGTAGTAACCAGGGGCGGACTGGGGCCAAAAATTAGCCAAGGTATTTATAGACCCTGATCAGCCCACCCCCAGCCCATGAGCTCCTTAGCCCCGCCCCCAAGGTGCTTCCTAAGCTGATGAATTAGTGTGTTTATCATCTGATGTAATAACATTGCAGGTACAAATCATGTACAGGGTGGATATGTGATAACCGAATGTACTGAAGCTTTATAGTATTGTAGGGGCAGTTACTGTGACAGGGGAGGGTATTTCCCCCCATAGTCGTGATGCTGAGGATAAAGAATTGTGTTTGCTGTGAACCAGGACACCCCCCCCTTCCCCAGGCACATAGTTGTGTAATCCACAAATAGGTTAGATAGCAGCAATCCAGTATATACAATGTATATACGTCACGGTCATCCAATTCATCCACAAACAGATGGATTCTTCCAAAATTCCAGCTCTTGCAATTTATTATCTCATCTGCAGAGATAAAGTCACAGTAGGGTTTCACAGTTCCACAATACAGTATTTACAGTTCCAAATCAATAGGAAGCAACGTTGGATTGTCCATCACACATTGATATGCCCACTCCCCCCTAAGGTAGTATAGCACAGGGCAAACAACAGCACAGGGAGACCATTCCACTTTCAGGTGCAAACAGTCACAACCAGCGTACCCATGAGACCCCTATACCAGTTCACAAGGCTTGAGGTCTGGCAAGTCCCCTGCGGCTAGTGGGTGACTTGCCATTAACCCCCAGCCCCCAATTACCTGCCTCCCCAAGGCCCGGGGGGACAGAAGAGCCCATGGTCCATATAGGCTATGCAGGCTTGTAGCTTTCAGGGCCAGGGGCCATCGAAGCTGGCCTTCACGCCCTGGTCTACAAGCCTCCATAGCTGGTGCCCGGGCTAGTTATGCTGGGAATGGGAGACCCCTTGCCTTTTTTAGGGATTTTTAAGGGTTTTAACTATTAGGGAGGGACACCACACACCATTTGTTTTATTTAAACCTTATAGTGTGGCTAGTAGTTGTATTTTATTTGTAAACTGCTCTTTTGCAGCTTGGCGGGGTGGGCAGGAATGGAGGGCTACCGATACATATGTGGTGCTGTTGTAATTAGGACCAATTGAGCTTTCACTTGCAATGTGTTTTTTTTTTTAATAAAATACATTTTATATTTAAAATAAATGAAACACTTTTAAAAAAACATTTTTCATAGCACAAAATGGTGAAAAATTACCTGTCAACAGAAGGTGACAACATCTTAAGTAGGCTGGCAGCTAAAAGGCTTAAAAGTAGCTATGCATGTTGAGTATTGTTATGTTCATGTTTTCTATTCTGTTTTTTACACATTTTTTAGGGAAACCCTGTAAAACCAAAGAATTCTTCGAGGGATTACTTCCAGAAAGATGTGCCCACTAAAACAAGCTGGGTATGCCTGGAAAGCGTAATGTACTTTCAGAGAATGTATGGTTTGTGAAGGGTATTTCAAATATAAAGAGATGTTTTGGTTGAAATAGCACAAGGTGCGTACTTTGTCTGCAGAGATGAATTTTTTAAGTAATATTACCCTTCGCGCATTCTTTACTTTGGGGCAAGGGAGGGATGGAGAGAGAGCTGAGAGAAGGGATGGATGGGCAGAACTAGAAGGACAGGAATGGATGGGAAGAGCTTGGAGGGGGGGGGAGATGGCCAGAGCTGGAAGAAAGAGTAACGGATTGGCAAAGCTTGGAGGCCGGGGATTTGAAGGGCAAAACTGGGAAGACAGGAATGAATGGGGCAGAGAGTCTGGGCTGGATGGAGCAATGTTGGGGGGGACAGGAATGGATGGGAATTAGATGGACGGGGCAAAGGTGGGGGGAAAGGAATGGATGGGGCTGAGCTGGGGGGACAGGATGCTGGGTCCAGAATAGATGGGGCTGAGCTGGAGCAGGGGAAAAGATTTAGATGGGGCAAAGAGACCAAGAAGCAAAGTTTGTGTGTACCTTGCAATGCCACTTTCCGCCCGTGCAGCACTTCATATTGAGTGCAGGGCTGTCAGAGCAGGGGTCAGGAAATCTGGTACCGAGGAAATCTGGTGGCGAGGTCCGATTTCCAGGGAAATCCCTGGAAATCTCTTCAAAAATCAAAATTGAACATGTATAGCGCAAAATATATGGTCTGGCAACAGAGGGTGACAAAACCTCAATGTAGGCTGGCAGTTGAAGGCTTAATGCCTGCTGAAGTTAGATGCAACATCTAAACTGCTAATAAAGTGAGAACCTCTTTGTTTAAGAGACTGTTGAAGAGGAACATCAGGGGAAGTTAAATCCTCCCCCAAGCCTCACGATCTGCTGTCCCCCTCCAGTTTTTTCTTAGGGCATAACTTTACTCACCTCGCCAAGAGATCCATCTTCTAGGTCCCTCGGTTTCCGGGCAACCTTCCAACGGGAAGCACCATCTTGCTTCCCATCAGGCACTGCGCGCAGCCCCCGAACTCTTGCCTGTGCAGTGCCTATGAATGGGATGCAATGGGGCTGCCCAAAATCCCACCGTGGGACATTGACGAGCACAGCTAAGGCCGTCATTAACAGATAGCTAAGCAGACAGCGGGGTTAGGATCAGGCCCTAAAGCAGCCGGACATCCAAATGGTAAGTAAGGGTCGATGGGGGGGGAAATCGTCCCCTTTTCATTCTTTGTCCGATGTTCCTCTTTAAGTCTGTACCCACACCGCTACCCCAGAGGCCCTTAAAGCCCAGCAAAAATCACTCCCCACATGCCTGAGTGTTAACCCCTTAGTCTCATGTGTGCTATATTCATACAAGTAGAAACAGTTGTACATGCACACTCATTGTAACTCTAAGGTGATATACTCAAGATAAGAGCTATAACTATCTTCTTGTTGTAGTGTTGACAAACATCTCCAGGTAGTAAAAATAACAGATAGGACCTTTTGAAGGACCTTTGTTAAATCAATCCCTAAGTGAAAAGTTAATGTATGGAAAGAAAGTGAATACAGACAATGGCCTCTATAGTCCATAACTTTTATTGGCATGAACGTCACGCTTGTTTGCAGGCAAAAGGGGAAACAAGAGCCAGGCTATTCCATGCTATTCGCCATATCGGTTATTAAGGGCGAGTTGACAAATTTGCTCCTACCGATAACTTTGTGTCTTTCCTCCCCAGCTCCATTTTACATTGATTGCGCAATTATCCAAAGTGTGTTATTGGATTACCAACCAACTGACACTATTAGCTGCTGAATATTAAAAACTGCTTGCCACCAGTGTTAATGAGGAAACAAAGCTATCGCTTTTAATGCAGCGCAGGGAGTCCGGATTTGCTAAAATAGACGGGAAGAGGACCGCTTAACTCCTTCCTGACTGAATTTTGTCTGACGAGTGTCCAGCAGGTTTAATTACAGTCATAGCAGTTTATTCCCCTGGGACTGTGCCCTGGGACATGGGGGGTGGGCTCAGTCATCCCATATCAGTCTGTGATTGTTGCTTTTAGTGTGATAAACTTGGTGCCATTAAAAGTTGAATTATTTTTATTGTTTTGGGTAGGGTAAGGGTTATACTCAGTTTTCTGTTTGGATTTAAGTATCTGGTTTGGTTTGAGCCCAGTTTTGTCAGTTTGAGTCAGGGGCATACATAGCCCTGATGGGGCCCCATAGCAGGGCCTCCACCACAGGGCTCCATCATCAGCTGACCCACACAATCCAACCCCATGTGGACACTCACATGCCCGTGTGTCGAAGATGCGGAGCACGTGCACGTGTAGCTGACGAAGACTCGAAGAAGTAGGAGCTGCTCAGTGCTGGAATGGAAAAGCTGGGCCTACGTGTGGCGCCGGTTGGAGAAGCTGGACAGGTAGGAGACAGCATGGCTAGCTAAGTTTTGCTAGGTACAGGTACATGCCGCAGGGGCAATGTAGGCATGTACTGGCCCTATGGTATGTATGCCCCTGGTATGTATGCCCCTGGTTTGAGTCAAATTTAATTTTATTTTAAAAATCTTGGCGACTTTGTACCAGTTAAGTTCGGGTCCCTATTGATTTCAATGGAGACCGTGTTTGGGTCCCCGAACCCAAATATTTATTCAAAGTTCGGCCAAACTTGCCGAACCCAAACTTTGAGGGGGTTCACCCATAACTATTCATACAGTACATTCATGCATACACACTAGTTTTTTCTGTCTTTTTACTCAAATTGATGCAATTGGAGCTTGACTGTTTAAGGGGCCAGTCTGCTCTTCACTGTTTGTACCTTTACCCCACCCAACATTTTTGTACCATCCCCAAAATAAACACTTAAAACTATGATTCGACTTTGGAAAGATTTATTATAAATCGTCCACAGCTAAAAAACATCTACATGCAATAACAATCACAACAACTACACATTCCTAAACGATGTCCCCCTTGCATTATTTTTGAGTGGCATAACCTATAAGAGTGGAAGCCGTCTTTCTGCTCCCGCTGCCCCCAAGCTCAGGTCCACCCCCTGCAACAACGTTAAAACAGCTCGGCCACCTCAAAAATACAAAGGGGCAGCGCCACCAATTAGGCCAACAATGACCTCTTATCGCTGCCTATCAACACCATTCTACTGCCATCTAAATTTTTTCCTGCAGAGCCAAGTTAAACATGTCTCACCCCACATTTGTGAGGTGCACATCATCCTGCTGAAAAAACATCCGCTTCCCCTCCAGCTGAATATGGCGGACCACCAGATCACACGACGCCAGAAAGAAACTTGACTCAGCCAGATTCACCTTTACTCTGGTCCTAATCACTGCTTGATGCTTCCTCGCATGTCTCCAAATGAACCAAGGTATGAACAGATGATCAGCGTGTTCGGGTGGTCTACCATAATCAACCAGAGATCCCTCCTAATGGCTGCGATGAGCGCCCTCATAGTAATTCTGCCCAAGTCAATCCACCGGCGTGTATTACCAACACATTTGGTGGACCAAAGTCTACCACTCTCTATTGCAGCTTGCCCATGAGCTCATCCCTGAACCCCAAACCATAACACCCTGGCCCTTTCTTTAGGCAAACCCTGTTGGCTTCCATTGCGGCGAACTTCGGCCCTTTTTGCGACCCAGTGGATGAAGGAATGTTCCATAATCTGAATTTCACAGGCTCTGCCACCTGCGGTATAACAAAATTAACAGAATTAACATAATTTAACCATCCCTATTATTCTATTAACCAAAATTAAGCCCCAGTACCCTAGCCCATGACACCCCCCTCTTGGGAGGAATGGAATCCACTTGATTGATCCACTTGGGTTGAATATATACCTGGTACCTTCGTGACTCCCATCTGCATATCCTCTGAATGAGCTCCCCAGTAGAACCAGTACTGGCCATGAAGGGCTTGTCAGTGTTAATTGCTCCCTCTATTGCCATGATATCCAAGTAGAACCACACTGCCCTATCCCGCCAATCCTTTCCCCACAGATTAACTGCCACCACCAGTGGAAAAAGCTGCAAAAAGGCCAGGTTCTTTATTAGTGCCGACGATTGCCAGGCTGGAGGCCATCCCTCTGCCTCCATCGTCTCGCAACATAGGCCTCAAAACCCTTTAAACCCGACGCATCAGTGAACAGCGCTATTTCCCTGTTGTCACATATCCGCTTTTGCCAATACGCCATGCTGACAAAAGCTTGTAGAAATGCAATCCAGATACGAATGTCTTCCTTCAACTCCCTGGTCAGCCCAACAAAATTATGAGGCTCCTGCACCCTTGTCTTTGCCAGTGATAAGCACCGTGAAAAAATACGCCCTATAGGAAGTACCCGGCAAGCAAAATTGAGTTTTCCCAGTAGGGACTGAATCTTCCTATTCCTAATTGCCAAATTCAAAACCTCCAACAAAGCCCCTATCTTATTGGGTGGCAGGTGGAACACATCTTTAACAGAATCTATCTCTATGTCCAAAAACCTTGTTGACACATCCACATCCATGTTCCCCCAGGGGCTACACAGAAAAAGTGATCCAAGTATCCAAGTACCCCATGGGTAAACACCTGTCCACAACTCCCTTCAAACAAGTAGCCGATGGGTGGACTGGCCGAAAAGCTGACTCAATATCTTTCTTAGCCATTACACTTGCCGAAGCACTTGATCAAAAGTCGTGTAGGAAACAGACAACAGATCTTTGTCAATACCGTCATTGACAGAACTGGCCTAGTCTTGGAATATGGTCATATTCAGCCATCAGAACAACACTGCTTTACTAGATGTGTTTCACTTTGTGGGGCTTGTTAATTTGGGTTGCCCCTAGAGACCTAAAGTCTTTTGGTCCACTTTACCTTTAGAAAGGTCATTGTTGGGCCAAGAATAGCCATTGGAACAATATGTGATGCTATCAACAAGGCTATGCTGCATGGCAGCGTGGCTGGGCTACACATGGGACACAGCTGGCCCATGACCACTGTAGGCCTGCTGCCATGAAGAAGCAGCAGAGAACTTATCCAGCCTCACACCAAGACTACCAAAGACCAACATTTTAGTTGGAGTTTCACGTTAACTGATTCTTCTTTAAAAGTGATATCCAAAGACTTTCATAAGCAAGTAAAGTTTTACTGACTATGTCTGGCAGGTAATACGTTAACTCAGAAAGACAATTAAGTCCTTCCATTATTCTGCCAAATAAATCATATTAGTTGGGTCTTATGGGAGGATTAATGCAGCCTTCCCTAGAGGAGTGGAAAAAAGCTGATAAAATCCATCCAATGATAGCTGCTGATGGCAAGGAGACGAGCGGCGGTTTCTGTTTAATTAGGTTACCTTAAATATTGTTTCCTATAGACTCATTTTACCGGATCCTTGTGGGAGATCTGGGAAATGCAGTGCCAGCAACCTGAATAATATTGGTTTTTAGACTGATCTTAGCTAGCTTGCTCTATTACTCAACTCCCAGAGCCGGAACTTCAAAGTCGAAAAAACTCAGTTGGAGTGTCCTGCCAAAGAAGAATTACATTCTAAAAGAAAGAAAAGGCCTGGACTGACCCCAGGGTTATCCGGGCCCTTGGGCGATAGAGTCTCAGTGGGCCCCTTGTGGTGTGGTATGACTCTCATACATGGTGATAAAGTTCTATCTATTGCGAATACTGCCAAAGAATAGGAAGACAAAAATAACAGAAGGAATGACAAAGTTTAGAAGGAAGAAGGAATGACAGAAACAGTAATAAAGAACCTAAGAATAGAAGAAATGACAAAAAAAAAGAAACAATCGATGGAAAGAAATTAACAAATTTAAAAATAAAAGAAAAGCAACAAAGAAAGTACGAAAGCATAGAATGAATGACAGAAACAGAGAAAGAATAAAATAAATAACAGAAAAAAATGGAAGCAGGAAAGAGACCTAAGGACAGAATTGGAGAAAAAAATAAGAGATTGAAGTAAAGAAACAAAGAATAAAAGGACTGCCCAGAAAAAAAAGAGAAATGGCAGAAAAAATGAAAGAGAAGGAATAGCAGAAAGAATAGAAGAAAACATTTATAGAAGGAAAGAAGAAAAAGTAAAGGAATGGCAGAACAAACAGATGAAACAAAGAATAGACAGAAAGAAAGAAAAGAAAGAAAGAAAAAGACTAGAAAGAAAAGAATAGAAGTAAGAAACAAAACATAGAAAGTCTGACATAAATAATAGGAGAGAAAGAAAAAGAATGTCAGAAAAGCAAATTCAAAAAAGAGTAGAAAGAACAAAAGAAAGACTAACATAAAGAAAGAAAAGTTATCCCAATGGACAATCTGTCCCTGGTTGACAGTCCTTAGTCCTGGTTACTGTACACCCCCTGTTCCTCCCATACTCAAGTAAGCCTACAAAACATTTCACCTTATTCATTCACCTACTACTGTCAACTATGGCTAACAGTGTACTACATTACTGTATAGGTGTGCTGGGTGGAAACCATGGGCAACACTACAAGTAGGAACCATTAGAGCCCTGTCAGTGGAATAGGCCCCTGGTGATAGAACCTTAAACCTTAAATAGTTTTAGTTAAAACCCCTGTAGATGCATCTCTTGGGATCATTGCATAATGAAACCACGAAGGAATGGACCTAACCAATACTAAAATGGTCTTTCGTCCCCCTTTATTTTGGTAAATAGAGACTTAGCAAGATGGCATTGGCAACATTACCTGCCTTGCCATTGGTTGAGACTCGCAACTTAGTTGTAGTAGCAACAATGCAGAGGTTATATAAGGGAGAGGCCAACCCTTCCAGAGTGTTCTTTGCCAAGACCATGCTCATGAGGGGAAGCGTTTCGATGTAGTGGAGGAGCTGAGAGACAGCCATGGAGGAAACCAATTGATTGTACTGTTTGCTGAAACCTTTGGATTATGCCTGTACTGAACTTTGCTGTTTTATCATGGATGGAAGCCATAACCTTTTGTCCACTTTGCTGTCTAGCTGCAACCCAGTTGAGTTAAAGCGTAAGAAAACCGGGGGAATTTGACTTTTTCTGGTTTTGTTATGTTCCCCTCGGCATCCCAAGTTGGGATGCTCTGCTGTGTGAAACACCCAGAACGCCGCATTTTACTCACCACTTCCTAGCTCCAACGGCGCATGCGCATGCTCTTGTCCATTGAGAACCACCTGCCAGGACTATGCATTCGGCAGGTGGTTCTTATTGACTTGAATGGGGGAAGCACACTGCTGCATCCTCGGCGGTGTGTGCGCTCCCGTCTCAGTCTATCTGAATGTTTGGGATGGTAGTGTGCACACTCCCATGCTGCACACAGCAGCATGTGCTCTCCATTCACAACAATGGGAGCCTCCTACTGAATGACATATGGCCTGATTCAGAGCCTCTCGTGCTCATTCCACCATTTGTCCTTTTTTGCGGGAAATTACGGTATGCATACGCCAAACCAAGTGTTCGCTGTATAATTAAAATTAAGGCGCCAAAGGTCTTTGATGAGTTCTGAGAAGAATATGGGTGTCTGCAGCAGCTGGGCTGTTAACCATGTACCTTCCAAAGCATAGGCATACCTGCCATTGCCTAGATATTGATCAGATGACCGATCAGCAGGTGTTCGAGTTGACCCAACTTAACCGCCTTTCTCTTGAGAAGCTTTACTCAGAGCTGCGGCCTTGGTTTGCCCCCGCCACAAGGAAGGGAATGCAATTGGAAGTATGACCAAATTGATTGGATGCCTTAAATTTTTATGAAATGGCTCCTTCCAGAGGCTAGGGGCACTGTCAGTTGGCATGTCCCAGCCTTCGCTGACCCGCGCTCAGACTAAAATTCTTGATGGCATGTCTGTCCTGCAGGAGAAATACATCTCTTTTCCCGAAAGCATGGCGGCCTGGAACGTGATGAGATTGGTGTTTTTTCAACATAGAGACTATGCCAAATGTTATGGGCACCATCAACTGCACGCACGTGGCCCTTGCTCCCCAAGCTGCGAGGGGTATATGTTTTGGGTCACTACTGTTGTACTAGTTCAAATTACCCTGCTCCTTGTAGTTAATCAAACCCATATCCATCCATACATTCTGCTTTCTGTTTTGCTTGATTGCTCAGTGGTTTGCCTTAGGCAACACTAAATTGTTGCCTCCCACAAAATGTGTTTCCCATTGGTTCCACTCAGGACTTGGTTTATGCTGTTTGTTTGTTTTGGTCATTAATTGGTGTTTATGTTGGTTTTTGATGTCCTTTTAAGTGATTTGGGCTATCCCTTTCTTCCCTGGCTCTTGACAACCTGTCGAAGGCCCCAGAAAGATGGTCAGAAGACCTATCGCGCCCACCATCACACTCGGGCAGTTATGGAGCACGCCTTTGGCCTTTTGAAGTTGCGGTTTCGGTGTCTGGACCATACAGGGTGTGCCGCCAATACAGGCAAGGGTGTTAAAATCATCATGGCCTGTATCGCCCTCCACAATTTTGCCCGAACGGACAGGGTGTTGGCATATATGAAGGAGCCAATCCCTGCTGCAGCGCCTGAGATACATAGCCTACTATATTCGGGTACCCTGATCCGCACAGTCCAATCTGTTCACCAGCATTTAGTCGACAACTCTTTTTCTTAATTTGTGTTGATGTATTTGTATATTTTGCCTTGTTTTTGTTTACCTCCCTTTTGTGTTTTGGTATGTGCAATTAAAACAGCCAAAACAAGTGGATGTTTGATGTCTTTCATTTGGGGATACATCTACGATGCACCCCTCCATGGGGGGGCTCAAGGGCAACATAGTACCCAAATTTCAGCAAATATAAGTTTGCCCCTCGGCAAAAACAAAATATTTTCCCACAAAAGTCCCTCAGCCATGATTAGGGTCAAGTGGCCTGGTTGACACTTTTTGTGTGCCTCAGGCAGTGGGTGCATTCTGACATTTTGCTGGTTTGCCTTGACCATTTGGCACAGCAGCACATCTAACATTTGGTTGTGGTGCCGCTGCTCCTGCACCGCTGCATCCATGGCCTCATGGATCTCCCTGTGGGTATGGCGCACCACTTTAAAATAGCGGGTGGAGTTGCATCTAAAAGTATGGATATTGGCCCACCAGTTTGCTTCCATGATTTGGGACTGCTTTTAATGTCACCTGGAGGTGGTGCGCCTGCTGCTAGCCAGACTGCTGTTGTGGGTCAAGGTTGGGGGAGGTAGGGTTTGCCTCAGTGGCAGGTGTTGCAGCAGCTGGAGGAGGCATCAGCAGGTTATTCGGGATGCGGTCCTCACTTTCCTGGCTGTCTTTCTCAAGCTCCTGTATTGCATCCATTAGAGGTGCAGTCTTTGTTTGAGTAAGAGAATAGTTAATTATTGGGTCCCTAAATGTGCCCACACAGTCCCAAAAAGCTTAAAGTTATGTGGGCTCAGCCAATTACTCCTCCTGGCACCTTGCCCTATGGTTCATTACGGACACACAATTACCTCACTAGTGTCTATGATCCCCTCACTGGGTGGTTCTTCTGTGTGACCATGGCCTGATTCTGCAAAATGTTGAGGCTACCTGGTGCCCTTTAATAATGTAACACAAATCAAGAAGGGGGTAGCCGCTCCAACAGTGAGGGGTAATGGTGTGTGGTAAGAGAAGATTGCCTAAGAATGTCTAACAAAAAAAGGTAAGAGGAAGCAGATGACATGGGAGGCCAACTGGGAGAAACTGGGAGAAGGTAAGTGTCTTGAATGACATACACACTACATGAAATGCCACACAGGAAAACAAGGGAGAAGGTAAGTGTCAAGAATGACATGCATACTACATTGGATGCCACACAGGCCAGGAACATCCGGAAGATTCATTACATTTTTTAAAAAACGGTCGGCATGTGTATGCCAGAAGGCCAGTGTGGGACATGGCAATTAGGCCACCTACGCATGTCCGACAATGTCTCGAAATGCGGCTGTGAATAATGCAAGCGTTCGCAAAATCCTGGTTTGAAGTTCGTTTGAGTAAACAAAACCAAGCACCACCCCCAAACACCTCTCCATGAGCCGTTGAAAAGTCGCTGGAGCATTTATGAGGCCAAAGGGTAGTGTATTAAAATGATGAAGGCCCATAGAAGTGACAAAAGCAATCTTCTCCTTATCCTTTTCAGCTACCAGCAAATGCCAGTAGCCACTGGCCAGGTCCTGAGATGAGAAATATTTGGCTTGGCCCAACGAGGCCAGTGACTCTTCAATCCAGGGTAGGGGGTAAGCATCCCGCGCCATCACATTGTTCAATTTATGGTTGCTCTCTTCAATAACCCCCTTTTATCATCCTGCCCAGAGCTATTTGCCCTCTTGGTACACATGGGGGAAGTATTGCAATATATCTCCCTGATGGGGGGGGTCCCCTATTTTAATTTCATGCTGGATCTCTGTGGTGTGTCCCAGGTCCAACTTGTGGGCTGAGAAGACCCTCTGGAACTCCCACAGTGCCTGCAACTTGCATCAAACCTTCTTCAATATCCAGCTGTTCCATGGTATCCTCCAACCCACCAGGTGGGTCATACCTTCCTCCAGGGACCCTTCCCCCAATACCTGCTCCTGGAACACTTCCACCTCAGCCAGCACAGTCTCGCTACCCACCCACACCTCCAGGAGGCCTGGGTTCACCAACCAGACCGGGACCCATCCTGCATCAACCATGGCCAGAACTCGGGCAACACGTACAGCATACCCATGGGGGGGGGGTTCAACCAGTACGGTAAGTCTGTGCATTGGTTGGCTGGTGCTAATTTCTGAGTGGGGTCACCAACTTCTGCAAAGCAGGAACAATGAGAAGTTCTTTCCTGGGAGGCCGGAGGACTCCTGTTGAGACCTTCCTCGGTGGGGGACTCCAAGAGCCAAGGGGCCGGGGGTAGCTCCCCCACCACCCTCCCTTCCACTTTGGACCCCCCACCAGTCGGGATATGAGAACCATGTCCCTAATGTCTCTTCTTGTTGCCCAAGATAGTTCCCCATAGGGCCCTGGGTCTCGAGCAAAATTTCCCCTCCTTCACCAGTTCTAACACACAACTTCTGGCCCCGACTCCAGTCCAGTTCACTACCCCCTTGAACTCTGTGGTTGGGGTTCCTTAAGCATCTCACCCCCAACCATGGGAGCACTCCATGGCTCCATCTGCTGGGTCCACCGTGTGACTGTGAAACTGGTCATCTCCTCAGTCTTCTCTGCCGTGAGGGCCAGCCGCTGTAGCCGGAGGAAAGAAATCCCCGGCTGGAGCTCGATTTTCCTGTGCAGTGAATTTCTCACATGCGCACTGCAGAGGCCCAACAAAAAATGGTTACACAGCCACCTATCCAGGTGTAACATAGTGGCCTCCGCTGCTAGCTCCTTCTTCTTGCTGCCAAAATATCCTTAAGGTCGTTAGTGAACTCAGGAATAGATTCCCAGCTTCCTTGTGTCATCCCTCTTCCCGCTCCTTCGCATCTCACCCTTTTTAAAAGGGGTCACATCCTCATACCTTTAACCACTCTAACGAGAGCCCTCCGGGCAAAAAGGTCCCATTCTCCAAAGACCAGGATGATGACAATAGTGTCTCAGTTCAGTACCCTCTAAATTAACCGTTTACAGGGGCTATACCCCAAAACAACAACCAGGTATACTTACATTTCTTACAGATGCCTGCCTATTGCTCTTGTCCTAAGTTATTTCTATCACTGGTGGCAACCCCAGGGGCTTTCTCTTTTCTCTTGGTGTGATGCCTGCATTCAACAGTGTTCTCTGAAAAGAAGAAGCTGGGGAGGTAGGATTTCAAATCCATCCACAGCCAGAGAGCCAGCCATAAAGGGTTAAGAGGGTCTCAAGTATCTGTCTGAGGGTGTAACACGCAGTGTCAGACTGGCCCACCGAAGCACCATAGGGTGGACCTCAGGTACCGAACAAGGGCCACCTTCAGGGCACGTGCAAAGAGCAGGGAAAACTGTTCTGTGCATGCTTTGTGCAGCCGCCGCAGAAGCGCCAGTGGCATCATTATATTCCAAGCAAAGTAACAAATTTTTTGTTGTAACCCCCCGTCCTGCCTCAGCACCAAGAGAGAGTGGCAGGGTAGGGGGAGGGTACCCTTAGACTGGACATTTACTTTGAGGTAGACAAGTCAAAATTTACTTTTCGTGGCTTTTAACACTCTCCCCTAAGCCTAAGGCATGCCATTTTGGGATGTCTCTACATTTAACAATTCTTTGAAAGTTAAAACCGAACTTTATGATGGGGGAGGGGGGCAGGAAGTAGCTATGCATTTCAGTGAAGCATGTCTCCTATTTGATGAGCAGCAGATTCTGTATGTATGTGTAGCTATTAACTGTACCCCAACAGGCACAGCTCTGCTAGTAAAAGTCATTCTCTCTCTAATGAAGGGCTCACTGATTATGGTAGGGGGTAGGTGAGGTTAGTTTAGTATTCCTGTGAACATATGTATCAGTAGACACCCTTTCCTGCTCAAGAGACACCCCAAACTAAAATAACGCTTTAGGAGATTTTCAAACAAAATACCAAAATACAACTACTATGCACACCCAGTTTTCCCCTATACATTTGAAATCACCCCAACAAACTATATATTCTCTCAAGCTCAAGTACACACCTCAAGATTTCTAGGCATACCAGGCTTGTTGCCAGGAACAGTAGCATGATAATTTCTGGAGGGGGATTTGAATTACCTGTCCTCCAATCAGCTCTCAGTCTCTGAGTGGTGCTGGATTTGACCTCCAGTGAGCAACGCTACGTTGTAGTCACCACTGAACTCCAATGCCAAGACCAGAAGATTGCGAGGTAGCAGCTGAGCTCTGTGCATTGACCCAAGATCATGGGGAAGGACAAGGGATCATGAACAAGAACATGGGATCTCAGAGCAGTTTACAGGACCTAGGAGTTGGGTTCAGGATTTTCAAGCAAAGGCACTAGGGATGGACGAACCCCAACCCGCAACACGGACTTTATTCATAATGAGTTCGGCGTTCAGTCCAACCCTTTCCTAGAACCTTTCCTAGAACCCTTTCCAACTAACAAAAAGCATGAAGTTTCAGATAAAAGCCAGCAATTTCAGTCTAATGGATAATAGAAGGAGCACTTACAACTGTTGGATTACGTAATATTGACCCAGCACTTCAATGTCTAATTCTACTTACCTGTCCCACTCTACATTACTTCCACTCTCAGAAAATCTTCATTATTTTCTTCAATCAATTGAATGTCTTCTGTGTCATACACCATTTGGAATCACCATCTATTCTAGTACCCTGGCCATCCTATACTTTACTAGATGACTTAGCTGACTCCCATGCTTCCCTTGCTCATTCATGTTGCTCCCCTCATAAGTCTTCAGTAAGACCTGTTCCCCTGTGCTAATTCTGATTGTAATTATCTCTTGTAATTACTGGATCTCTGCCTACTAATGAAAGCCATCTTCTCAAAGACCC
Organism: Gastrophryne carolinensis; assembly: GCA_027917425.1. Lineage (NCBI taxonomy): Eukaryota > Metazoa > Chordata > Amphibia > Anura > Microhylidae > Gastrophryne > Gastrophryne carolinensis. The sequence continues at coordinate 42,512,276 of CM051238.1, forward strand.
CCGAAGACCTGGCATTATTATGTCTCACACTGTTTACGGGCAGACTCAATGCTGCTGTTTATTGCTGGTCCATCATCTCAACTTGCAGTCGGAGACATTAAGCAATTCATCCAGGATCTCTTTAGAAGTGCAGAACTGATGATGGATAATATTATGAAAGTTTAAATTGCTATATGATGGATAGGGAGATGCAAAACCTGGTTAAAAGCACTTAGGGCTTGGTTTATTAAATGTGTCAGCATAGGAAGATTAAAGCGGACCTTCACTCTGAATAAGAGTCTATCTTATATGTTTCCCACACCCTGTACATACAGATTGTCCACATTAAAAATCATCCTACCTGCATCTACTGCATGTTATGAGCCTTTAAACATCCAAGATGGCGGCTTATGGAAGCCGCCATCTTATCAGGCAGCCTGCAAACAGGAAGTGCCTCCTGACTGTGCTGCTCTGCATTCTGGGACTGCTGACCTTTACCTGACCCCAGCTCTGCTCTGTCTGAGAAAAGCACAGCTATAACCCGCCCCCCTGTACCTTATCCCACTCTCCTCTCCTCAGTAAGTGTGATGCTTCTGAGTCAAGATGGCGGCGCCCATATCCTAAATTCCTGAACAGAGTTGCAGCCCAGTGGGGGAAAGAATAATAAGTTAGTGACTAAAAATGTAAAATATATTAATTTTAGATGCTGGGGAATCATTTTTTAAGGGTTTGGGCTTTTCATTAAATCACGCTGAAGGTCCGGTTTAAGTCACTGGCCAAAGTAAAGTCTAGTTTAGGCATAGTGAAACTTAGGTCAGCACACAGTGCTCATAACACTGATCAGATTAAACAATGTAACATTGCTTGAGCTGATAACATGCTATGTGCTCTCCTTTTTCATTTTACTTAAAGGTAAAGTCCACTTTTGTCTCCAAAGCCGAGAGGCTTCCTGGCTCCAGCTGACAATAGGGCATGGCCTGTATGAAAATAATTTAGCATTAACTGTCTACTGCCAATGTTTAGCACAGGACTTTCTACTGGTGTAAGCAGCACAATAGCAAGGGGGATTTGCTGGGTATGAAAGCTCGGTGCAATGCACGGCGTTCAACCAGTGAGCCCTTGGTCTTCAGTGGAGCAGTGTACTATATGCACAGACATGACAGCTGCAGGAGAGCAGATGGGTTAGTATGTGACCCAATGCTCGTGCTTCCTGGAAGGTTTTTTAGTGTGGCGCTATAGGGACGATTCATGGTCGGTGTGCCGGTTGAGTGTGCACACTCTGTTTGGAGCGCCAAGTCACACTCTGGCTTCAACCTGATTCACGGTCATCAAAATGGGATACGCTTTAATTTTAGCATCAATTTGCATTCGCCATTGCAATTTACACATTCAATTTTCCGCAAGCATCCATTTTGCGCACCAAATTGTCTGTGGCTCCTGATTTAAAGTAAATTTAATGTTTAGAGGACAGCAAAATGTGTGCAAATGTGGCAATTTGAAGAGTGAATTACCTCCAGCAAATAGATGGAGGAAACTGCCGATTCCAATGAGTAGCAGGCTAATTTCATTCAAAAAACACATGCCGGCGGCGTCTGGCATGTTTTTGAACAATTAAAGTGTTAGCCGCAAGTTCTTTTTAGAGATTGAACCCTTTTTTTTGTTCTTGTTGGAAACATGTGGATATTGTGCCCCAAAATTTAGCAAAACATAAACAATAAAAAAATTATAGTGAAATTATTAAGTATTCATATTCAAACCAAACGGGAGGGAGGGTTAAAAAGAATATCTGGGACAAAACATTGGGTCAAAACATGTTAAGGGTTAACTGCAATCAAAATATCCCCCCAAAAATGGAGAACATAGGTTTTCTAGAGAATACGCTCTGAAATGGCGAAATAGAGATGCACAGAAAACACAGAAGCTGGAGAGATCAAATCTCTATGGAGAAACAGTAAATGAAAGGGAAGAAACATGGGGGACCATCGGGAGTAGTTAAGGCCATTTTCGCTTCAAAACAGCATATTTTCCTTTACAGAGGTTGCAAATTGGCACAAGAAGACGCTATTTGCGCTTCTCCCATGCGCTTGTGTGCTTCACATGTGCACCCGTCGTTTGCCCGCAGCCATGAATCATGTATTTAGGCACATGTGGAATCGTCTGCAATCTGTCAGAGCGTTTTTTCCCAATCGACCATAAATCAACCCTTATGTTGCTTTACTGCCTCTAATCCTGCCCCCAGATCTGGTGCCTATAAAGTGATTGGTATATGCCTTTTTAGTGTTCTTGGGGAGAAGAGAGTGGTGTCTAGAAACTGTTCTGTGCCTCTGTACAAACAGCTCTCGCCACACAAGAGAGGCCCACCTAACCCATCCAACAGGGATGTCAGTGCATCTTATCGGGCAAATGTAAAAAAAACAAAAACAAAAGTAAACTGACATATATATCGCTCCTGCACTGCTGGCCGGGCCACCACAGCCACGGGAGACCAGAATATGGAGAAACGGCAGGCGGGCAGGCAGGGTAACTGATGCCTGCCTGATGTCCCTGCTGTCAGCACTGTCCCCACCGTCCGTCCTTTCTGTCCACGCTGCCACCGCTGCTTCTTTGGCAGCAAACACACAGAGCAAACACCTTGGCACAGGCCACACCCACCCACTGCACGGAGCCAGTGTTTTTGTTTGCACCGCCGGAAAAGAAACGGCACTGGGGACAGCATGGCTGATGGATGAGGGGGATCCTGCTCATTTGCCTGCCGCTCCGCCTTCTTCTGGCTTCCTGTAGCTGTGGCAGCCCAGCCAGCAGCGTGGGACCAATGTATATGCAACTTCACTTGCTTCTTGTTTTTTTTCTTTTGCCTATGGGTATCAGAGGGGCGGATTCCATACTGACTGTGGGAATGGGTGGGGGGGAATGCCACTTTGTCTATGGGGAATGGGAGGAGGGGATTGCCACACTGTCTATGGAAATGTGAGAAAGGGAATGCTACACTGCCTATGGGGAATGGGGGGGGGTGCCCCTCTGCATGTAAATGGGGGATGCTGCACCTTGCCTGTTATTTGGTTCATGGGGGGAGAGGTGTTTGAGCACATTTGGTTCATAATTTTTTCTTTCTTATTTTCCTCCTTCAAATCCTAAATGCGTCTTATAGGCAGGTGTGTCTTATATGGCGAAAAACAGTATATGTTCTGGGAGAATTAATTCTGCACCCATCCTTGGCAAAATGATTCTGGGTCTCCATCTGTCCTGGGGAAAATAATTCTGTCTCTGTAACCATACATTTGAATGGTCACGTTTCCTTTTTTTTTTTTGCCTTTGTTACTGTCCGCCCCTTTGTGACCAAAATGGTGATTTGGCATTTTCACCACCAAGAGGTGGTAAGGTCTCTGGTCACAGAGTCCTTCTTTTTTTCTTACATGTATTACATTACATGTAATATAGACATGATGCAGAGTTAAAGACTTTTTTCTTTTCTACTTTTCTATTCCTCTGCGTGTTTGGTAGCCACATTTTATAAGACAGAATACAGTATATATTTGGTATATTTGGTGCCATGGCACCCAGACAATTGAAAAATAAGATGAAGTTCAGAGCAGTGTAGGGTGACAGTGTGACATATAGGGTGACAACCTTTATAGTAGGGTAACTTGACAAACCTGCCTTCCCCCAAGCAGTCGGTAAGTCAGCCCACCAGCATCTATCCATCAGTGTAAGGTCATTGACTTTTTACAGTGTGGTCCAATAATTTATGACACCCTGCTTAATTATTAATAGGAGTCCTCTATACTATGAACTATAAATCATTTGGATTAAAAAAAAAAAGAACATGTATTTTTTTTTCCATGAACCTGCCGGGAGCTAGAGGGAAATGGCTTTTTTTATATTCAGAATGATGGACGTCTTGGACCAGCGTATGATTTGCAGTAAATAAGATACAGATGCCAATAAAGAAGCTTTTCCTCCATTCATCCCTTATCCAGAATCTTTTATAGAAGTGGGCCTGCAGATTGATGGAGGCAAATCAAACAGCTGAGTTATAGGCAAACCCCTGGCCCCTTACTTTACGGCCATTTATCACTGCTCTATATACTGCCTGCTTCTACTCTGATAAAGAGTTTAACACTTTAATGCCTTGGATGTGTTCTACATGGCTGAGCTGTCCCCCTAATTATGCCCTTATTCATCAAGCGATAGCGCCAGGTAGTGTCTGACGAGCGCCAGGTAGCGGCAGCTAACGGCGACTACCGACTCAAGTACGCCCGCGGCAGTCACAATGACGCATTTATCAAGCAAAATGAGGCTAGCGCCGGCGAGAGCGACGGCTAGCGCGGCATTCATCATGAAGCCGCCTGGACCGAACAGCGCCGCTGCAAATTCCCTCACAGCGCCAGGTATGAGCTGTCGCTCCCTGGCGATGTCCAATGCATTTCAATGGAGCAATCTATAATAATTCATGATTAATTGGTAATATTTTTTTTTTTGATTTTTTTAATGTCAAAAATTCGGAGACCATTTCTGCAATGTTAGGATTTATTTTTAAGTCAAAAAAAAAAAAAAAAAAAATATGTGCAGAATTGATCTAACAGGTCTGAGATTAATGTATTCATATAACGGGATGATTCTAAAAACATGTATAATGTTACATTCAAAAAATATGGTTGTTTAGGGGTTAAAAACTAGTTAATACAGATCGCCGCCAGCGCTCTGGGGTTTAAACAAGGAATTGACAGCGACAGCACATTCGGAGCGTGATTTTTTGATGAATATGAAGCTAGCCGTTCGCTCTGGCCATTCGTTGTCAGGCGCTCACATACAACGCTGAACCTGTGAAACAGCGACCCCCCAGCCCGTATTCAACATTACCGCACACCGACTGAGTCGCTGTCATCAAGCAAACGCCGGCCAAGCACAGCGAATACTGGCTGGCGCTGAAAAAATCACGCTACAGTCGCTCATCTGTCGGTACCTGGCGCTATTGATGAATCGGCCTCCCCGTTAACTGTATATGTATAGAAAACATTATAGCAAAATCGTCATTGAAAATAGTCCTTTTGCAGTTTTAGGTTTAAAGCATATCTATCAATTCTTTGTCTTTTTTGTTTAATTAAACCTTAAAGTTGAACAAAACTTTTAAGGCACCACTCTGGAGTTTAAAAGACTATAACCCTGGAGATCCTTAAAGATTCCAAGGCCGGGGATCCCCTGTCCCCAGGACATCCAGATTTGGGATGCCTCTGTGTGGAGAACCCCTAGTTTTCCTGGTATACTTACCGATTCAGTGATCCCTCTTTGCATGTGCGGGTCAAGGTGGCATCCCATCAGATTGGAAGGCCAGACATGCGCAGCCAGAGGAAGTGGCCAAAGGGATGACACCCGCTCCCAACGCTCCATGCCATTTCTGGTCTTACACATCACTCTGTGGCATAGAATGCTTATTGGTTGAGAGTCTGCAAGCCTGTAAGATCACAGGTGAAGTGTGAATATCCAGTGATTCGGGGGGTTTCATACCTGAGGTATTGGGCATCCCAATTCTCTGAAAAATATGGCACATTGGGGGGACTTCAATCAAATGGTGCAGAACAGTCTGAACTGACTGCACTGAGCCACATGAAGCTAATTTTCAGGCAAATGTTTTAGTTTAAGATTAAAACCGTCGGATTAAAGATGTGCTTGTCTTACCCCAATCATGTGATCCAACACGCTTGTCCTTTACAATCTCCATCACTTATCTCCAAAACAACCATGCATTTGTTGTTAAAGCCAGAACCAGCATTATGGGAGGAGGATGGGGACTAATTGGCAATTGCCAAGGGCTCTCTATTACTACAGGCTGTAAACAATGGGCCTTTATGAAAAATGAATACTGTTAAAATATTGTGTAATGTATATATGTATTTCTGTCTCGCTATGTATAATTAGATGCATTTGACCAGCCATACATAGGTCAGGTCATCCAGGCAGGCTAAGATGTCTCCCACAAGCCCAGAGGCTCTCCAGTCCACATTCTTTTTCCCACCCTAATAAAAACAGGTTTTCAAATCCGCAATCTAACACATCAATATAAGGTATTTTGCCCAAAACCATAAATAAACAACCAGTCTGTAACCAGTCTAAAACCAAAACTATAATTAGCATGACCATCCCGAGAAATAGGGGTGACTGTCAGGGTCAGGAAACAGATAAATGTGTAGCAGGGGTAATTATAATGTCAGAGAATGGTGTAGTTGCCCCAGGCAACAGCAAGTCCACACTAGGAAAAAAACATTTTTGAAGGAGGAAAGCCTTAGTAGGAGAAGGAGGGAGCCCTGGAAACAGCCAGGAAGAGGCGCTGAAGCTGCCAGCTTGGAGGTCCACTTATACAGTAGGTTCCCCTGTCAGGAGGGTAAATATATTGTTTGCTTGTCAGGTCTTTTTTGAAAGCCCTTAAGTCTGCAATAACCACTATATATACATATGCCTGACAACTCTCAGTCCTAGCGGGTTGTCCCCTCTTGTTTGATTGCATCTTGTATTTTTGTACCCCAATATAAGTCTGTATTTACCAGTGATTTCTTTGAAAGAATGGATATCTAAAGAACGACAATCCTTTGTGTTTATTAATTGCGTTACTATTGGCCAGTTATTAAGAATATATATTGGTTACAAGTTTAGTTATTAATTGTGTACAAAATCTGGCTTAGCCAGGTATGAGTTATTATTGTATTAAACATTAATATTTTCATCGATGTTTATTATAATAATTATTGTTTACAAAGCTGGCCATATTGGTTCCAGGAGATATAATTGTTTACAAGGGGACCCAGGACAACTAGTGCTGCCATGAATCAGTCTAGCAACTCTGCACCAGACACCGGCAAGGAAACTGGATGGTTGAGGGTAACGCAGTGCGTCCTGCTGTCTATGGTCATTATGTTTAGGCTTGGACCAAGTGAGTATTGTAAACACCCTGTCCTGCTCCATTGCTCGCCATCTGGTTATACTTACCTGGTCTTTGGGATTTGGGGATCTTTTAATTTTGCTCAGTGTCCCACTTTGTACAAAACCGGCCCTGATTAAAGCTCATCCATTTACAAACAGACCCTTATATAGCCCTATAGGAAACCCCTGACCCCTGTCTGCTGTTGGCTGTTTACCAGCATGGCATGTGCAGCGCCACGCATGACACCTCCATGTCTGAACAATGAACCCTATTGGAGGCCAGGGGTGATGGAAATACGCCTTTTGGCTTCTAATGAGCCAAGAACGAAAAGGATTAAGTAGTTGTCTCCTATGGACAGGCATCTTAAGGGGGACCAAAGGTTCCAGTTTTTTTGCTGCTGGGTTTTTCTCTGCTTAAAAAGGACATTTGGGATTCCCCTGTATCCGTAACCCAACAGAGCCGCTGCATTCTTATCTCTCTACCCACTTCTATGCATGTGCTTTCTTTGAATCAGAATACATTTCCAGGCATATTAATGCCCAAAAATCTGAATAAATTTGCAGGGAACCTCTGACTGGCTGCTCCCTCTGGTAGTGCACACCTACCATTCAGATATGCGGGTGGTGGTTTGTAGATCGGATGGAGGCATGCTGATGAAAGAAAAGTGGCAAGCTGCTTTGAGAATTAAATAGATAGTGTGGGAGGCCCCAAATTGGGCCCACTCATCAGTCTCATCGGGCAGGCAGATTCATTGCTAACGCCAGGAAGCGACAGATGAGCGTCTGTATAGCGGTGCTCCCACTAGTGGTCGCCCCGATCAGCCGTCAGACGCTATTACAGAGCTCCTCTGTCGCTATATTAACCTGGCAACCAATGTTGAATATGATGTTTCTCAGTCGCTATAAAGCCACTGTACATTCGCTCACCCAACTCTAATAGTGTCTGGGCGTTTTAATGTTGTTCTAATGCTGAAATGTAGAATAATGTTATGTTGTCAATGCTCACATAGGCAATATAAGTTTTTTTTTTGTTTTTTTTTACGTGTGTGTGTGTGTTGATCTAATGAAACTCAAACAACAAAATTTAGCAAAAATAGAATCCCCCCCCCCCCCACCCTCTGGCTTTTTCTTCTTCCCCAGCAGCATCAATCTGGTTCTTCGGACAAACTGCCACAGTCTGCGATGCTCAATATTGCAAGATGTAGGGAGAAAGAAATTTAATTTTTTTCACTTCCAAAAAATCTTTACATACCTATGAAAGGGTAAAACTTTTAAGGATTAATTAATCTTGCTTCAAACTATTTTATCCCTTAAACATTAGGCTAGTATTGTAAAATATTAGATACAATTATTTTAATTTCTGGCCTACCATTCTATAGTATCCACCCTAGTCTTACTTTATAAATTACCTTAAATAACAAAATAAGGTCTACTTAAGCAGTGGAAGTACATCCTGTATAGCTCAATTACTCATGTCCATTTTTATTGAACAATCCTTCACCTATTACAATTATAGTTTTAGAATATATAATAGAAGTATTATTATAATTACTCCACAGAATCACCGGCTGCCTGTTTAATGTATTTTAACTTAACCTAAGACAAGCCAACAAACTAGCATGCATACATGCAATTATGAATGTGACTTGCAAATATAGCATCTCCATGTCTGATGAGAAACCCCAGACTGTCACTAACCTTTATACCTGGTCATGGAGACAGACATATTTGTGTTAGGTATGTGTTTTTTAAATTTTAGTATACTCACTATCGCAGCTGTGGCTAGGGACCATGCTGCTGGGGGTTCCTGGAGCTGGGGTGGAGAATATAACGACCGTGTCCGTCTGTGTGAAAACATCTGTTTGGTAAAAAAACACAACAGAAACATTCATAAGATCTTAATTTTGGATGTTGTTAATCGGCATCCACCTGGTTTTTTAGGAAAAATATCAACAAAATCATTGTTTTTAGATATTAGCACATGTATTAGGTTATTTCCTAAAACAATGTCTAACACATGTTTGAACACATTAGAATGGTATTTAGGGGTACAAGAGTTGAGCAGTTACTGTGAACTAGTCCACATGGCCCTCTCAATACCATATAATGTATTTGGGCCTAATACATGTTTTACATTTAAAGATATACATTTGCTAAACAATTTAGTATATTCTTACAAATAACTTACCACGACTATGCCCGAGTGCCTGATCTGCAGCATAGCTGGTGGAGGTGCCGGCTCTATGATGCCCTGTAAAACAGTTATAGGTAGAAAGGAATATATTAGTAACAACAAGGTACAAAAGGAAATTATAAGCCACAATAATAAATCCACTCACCAGGGGATGAACAGCTGCTGGTATCCCAGGGAGGGCTATGAGGTGGAGGCGTGGAGCCTCCACTCCTCACAATAGGCCCAGCAGATCCCAAACCCGATGGGCCACCCTTCTTCCTCTCACTCCCTGATCCTTGAGGGAGTGTGGGCGAGTCTCTTGCCTCCTCCCCACTGGGACTCCCCACTTGAGAGTGGCCACAGGAGGTTTGGGACTCAGCTGAGTCCAATTGTGAGGAGCTGAGGTTCCATACTGCCCTCACCCCAGCAGCACGCTCCACTGGGGCATCATCACCTTCCTCCCCTGGGACCTCAAGATGGGATATACGAGAGGGACCCTCCCCTGCAGACTCATCCGAGTCCAACACTCGTCTGCGGGGGAGGATCCCCTTCCCGTATTTCCCCAGGGGAGGACGCTTATCTGTGGAGAGGAAACAAAAGGCAAAAATTAACAAATCACACTCAAATACATTATTCTGCACACATTATAAAAATACAAGAATTCAGTTAGGTTTCACTTACCAGATGCATAGGCATCATAGAGCCGGTATACGCCCTCATTGTCCTGGCGCTTAAAATCTGACCATTTCTGGAGTATGGACCTTTTGGTCAGCTCCATATTGAAGCGCCGGGACACTGGCTTGCACCTCCATCACTATGCTGCTCTTGGCACTCAGAGCATAGTCGTACTCCAATCTGCAGAAATCCTAAGTAAAAAAAAAAAAAAAAAAAAAAAAAATATTTATTCAGAAATATGCAAATCAACAATTTATACATTATCAAAGTCACTATATTAAAAAAAAGGTAAACCAAAGGGTTATATAGGTTTTTTGTTAAACACATGACCAAAAATACAATTAGAAAAATACAATAATAATGTAATTTTAAAAACAAAAATAAAGGTTGCCCTGAACATACTAACACACTTTAAAAATCAAAATACATTAGAGAGTTAGGTTTAGCAGCTAGAAGAAAAAAATAAAAAAAATTACTTTCACTACTTGGCCATTGTCCAGAGGATCCACTCTCTTCCTGGTCTTCTTTGGGGAGTCAGGGGGGGCAGGGGAAGCTGAAGGGGCAGGGGGGGTGGGTGGGGGGTGTCAGATTCAGAGGAGGAACTGGGGAGCCGTCTGGCAGGTCTTCTTGGCCTCATGGTGGATCCTCATAGGTGTAAAACCGGAAGTACACAAAACAAAAGTGAAAGCAAACCCTTTGACCCTCCTCGCAAAATAAAAAATGTTAAGAAACGCCAATTATCCCGCTATGAAACGCAACTTTTACAATGCGTACGCATACCAACGTTCGGCGCTATAGGCACACACGCAAAAACCATATTTAACAACTGTTGAGCGCTGCATGCTGCGAACGACAGCGACTGCTCAGTGCGACCGAATCTCAGCGAATCCAACTATATTCATCAAAATTTGCCAGTGAGCGAATGCAGGCGTTCTAGATTGTGTGGCTGTAGGACATAGTGCCAGACGATGTGTGATTAAAGTTCATTTTTATACACGGGAAAAGCATTAATCAAGCGAAAACTCCATGGATTAACATTGTTGGTGAGGTGTGACATTACCACTTCAGTTACAGACAAATAGAGACATTTTTTTTAAAAATGTAGCTAAAAAAATTACAACTTACAAAAACAGTTTTTGTAGTGCCAGAATTCATGCCTGAAAGTTTGCTTAACAAATAAAAAAAAAAAAAAATGGGATGAAGAAAGGGATTTAAGGATCTTCCATAGAAGTGTATGGGAGAGTACCAGGTAGTGAGAGGTAAGACGTGGCGCTCTGCAAGTTTGAACGCCTACGCTGTACGCGTTGTTCCAGTCGCTCTACAGATTCGGCTTCATAAATGGGGAATTGCGTGCTGTGGCCGGCGTTCTCATGCCGATACATGCCACTACCTGTCGCTATTGCTTCATGAATAAGGCCCTAAGTATTAAGCACCAAGCATGTCTAGCTATGTGGAAAGACAGAAATTTGGTCACATATATCTGCAGATACATGTTGAAGCCACAATGCTCCGACAAGGCACTCTGTGTTTAGTGTGGTCCCTACTCTATATATATATATATGAGCCCCATAATAGGGACATGTACTGCAGCTTGTAAAATACAGAGTTACCTACCAGGAGCTGCCAACTCCCATTCGGTGCACTACATGGGGGAAGGGTCACAGCCTGCTAGTGTCGGGTAGACCTCAGCCCTCATGCGTGCACCTGAAAGAAAAGTGGCAAGCTACTCTGAGAATTAAATAGGTAGTGTGGAAGGCCCCAATGTGTGCATGCTGGGGCGGCACACGCATTCGCTGGGGGATAATAAAAAAAATATACGGGTGACCACCTGGGTTTTACACAGTGGGGCGTCCAAAATTAGGATGTGTGCTGAGAAGGACTGTCGCCCAGCCCTGGAGTCACCTAGAGTGCATGGTATGCCCAGGTCTCAGAGTCTTATAGACTCTAGGGAGGAAGGTCTTTAATTCTTGGAGGCTGGGTTGTTTTTGCCCAATCACAGATGACATGCACCTGTGCTGATTTTCTACATGTACAGTAGAAGGAGGGAATCTGAAGATCATCAGCAGGCAACATTATTTACTCCTTTAGCTTTTTTACAGGTATAACAGCCCAGCATCAGTATATACAGTAGAGTACCTTTTACAGTATTTAATTCCGGCTCCCCTTTAGGCACACAACGCAACAGCATTTAGTTTTCTTTTTATTACTTTCTTCCCTCCGAAGAATAGAAGAATAGTAGGGCTAATAACATCCAAAACTGTAATTTATGTAGCTACACGAGTTGGAGATAAAGCTATTAAACATAAGCCTTTCCTTTAATCAGTTGGCAATGGAAGCAGAACTGTTTTTATATCTTAAATGTACTTTATTTTTGTTAAATAAAAATAAGGTGAGATCGTCCCAGAGGGGGTTAAATGTTATTAGTTGAGCAATTGTGATGAATTCTTGAAAATCCCATTTATCTGGAGACGAGCTTGTCTGCAAGCCAGCAACAGGTGCATGCAGAACAGGAGATGGGGGAGGGGAATGGGGGGTGTCATAACTAAATGCGACGGGGCCCTGGTGTGAACATTATATGGGGCCCTGTCAAGGCTCATACAGTTTTCTGTCCTAACTCAATTGGATGCAGCTAGACAACTAAAGAAGGTACAACCTTTCTCTAAATGAAGCCAAGTAAGCACAAATAATAAGAGAGCACTGATAAATAAGGTGAAGGGCAACAATGATGGGGCCCCCTGGCCTTCAGGACCCTGGTGCAGTCGCACCCCCTGCTCCCCCTATAGTTACACACCTGCTGGACACCTGTCCTTTCATCACAAGCTCTTTTTGCTTAGCAAGTTGTAACAGTGTGCTCCCCCTATTGTTCAGTTTGTGGTATCACATCCAATGCCTTTCGCACACAGGTTACTGGAGGCAGCACACTCCAGCACAAGGCATGGTGGGCAGGTTCTTAAATAAATAATGGTGTGGGCACCTAACTTCCAAAGTTTAAGGGACTATCCAGGCAGTAAAACAAACAAATCTATACACACATCTTGTGAGTATAGTTTTTTTTTCGTTGAATTGCCTGGACAGGCACTTTAATCTTAGATAGGCCAATATCACCGGTATATGCCCCTATTCTTTTCTTCAAGATCCCTGAAAATTCTCTTCTAAAATTGACCAAAACCTGATCTGCTTGCCCAGACCCTCTCTTGAATGCTGCATAAAGGAACATTTTTGTGATTACTCCTGTTGTGTTCCTGATTGCATCTACCTTTGACCTTGGAGCTGATCCCTGCCTAGATACCGACTAAGGCCCTTTGTCCCTTGCCCTCAACCTCTCACTTGAATATCGACACTATTTTTCTGCCTTGTTTGATGTCTGTTAGTTAAGGCTTTCATTCCCTGCTTGCATGACCAGTTTCTTCCCTGCAGCCCAGTGTGTTCCCCCTTGTTTGGGGCTCCACTGTAAACCAGGGTTTCCCTTAGACTCTAGGATATGGGTCTAGGCTATGGGTCAAGTGTTGTGCCTAGGTCAGCAGTCCTCTGCCAATCCTTTCTGACAGGTCTGGTGAGAGAGGACCCCCCTCTGATCAGGTAAGTATTGGCCTACTTTTAACTTAGTGGACCCCTTGTTGTTTCATCTCTCTACAATGATGTCATGAAAGCCATGGAGAGACTGTATGATTGGGTACCTGACCTGTCACTCAAGGACCTAACTTCAGCAGCCATGCACCTTTGAGTTATCTTTTATGTTATTTCCCAAATTGTGCTGTGCACAGGGGGTGCGATGAGTGTGTGAGTTGTTACAAAATGCTCAGACTTCCTTTTTAAATATCCTCCTTTGTCAACATTGTTGCCACTGGCTTTGCTTCAAAACTTCTCTCTACCACTTCCAATGGTTATTCTTCTAACTGTATACCTTATAAGTTACTCCTGTACTCAACTAAAGTGGAACTCTATCCGTTACTATACATATATTTTTTACTTTAGTTATCTCTCATTTCTTATCCTATACCGCCATCTTCTGACTTATTGTAGGACTGCAACTATCTAGCTTCTAGGCCTTACTCAACAGTGTGCTAAACTATCTCCTATATATCGGGGTTATTTAAGAAGGGATAGCGCCAGGTAGTGCTTCGTGGCTGCAGGCAGCATCTGGTGAATGGCAGGATCTGTACGCAAAACCACATTTATGAAAGTGAATCTGGTGAGTGACTCTAACAGCGCCATGTAGTGTCCGATGTATTATTACAGGCGGCTCAGCGTATAGCGCCAGCGCTCTAGCTTCCAGAGCGCCAGGTATTACCTTTCGCTCAGTGTCGCTCTCCCATACATTTCAATGGACTTTCATTTGTTTGTGTTTAAACAGTGTGTTTTTTTTTTTGCTCAAATCATTGTGTGTCCTCTCCTGGCTGCAAATAAACACTTTTAGAAACATTTTTGACTTTTTATATTTTTATGCAGAATTGTCATTACAGAGTGTTATAACAATGTCATTCCATGTGTTTTTGCTTTGTTACTGGTGGATATGTGTTCAAAAACAGACTTTAATCATATAGCTCTATGCTATAGCGACAAGATTTAGAGTATGGTGTGAGTCTCTGAGAGTCGAGAGTCGTTGGCACTAAGCTGGCGCTACCTTTCACTCCCTGCAGCACTGTACTGGTGTTAGAGTGCCCAGCATACATCACATTCATCAATGCCGGCCAGGTTACTACAGGGAGAGGCTCTGTTACAGTGCCTGATACCCGCTTACAGCATCTACTAGCGTTGCTCTAAGTGCTGCTATACAGACGCTCATCTGCCGATACCTGGCATTAGTAGTGAATCAGCCTCCACCTCTCCCAGTTGAAGTTCATTCTGGCTGCAGGAGGGCTCTAATCTTTCCTACTACCAGCAGTTACCAACTGGCATTCTTTCTCACACTGGTACAGTAGTTACACCTGTGCTGTGACTGCTGACATGACTATTGGCTCTGGGTTTTAAACATGGATTAGCCCCATCAACATTTGCTATAGGAATTGTTTTTTTGTATTGATGCCCCTTGTTTCCTGCTATTAGACACTAAAATAAGGACTGCAGTATAAATAGTTACACAGTCTGTAATGGAAGCAAAATGCGCATAAATTCCTCCAGGTATTAAGGAGAACGCCGGAATAGGAGCATGTATTACCGAAAGCCACAAGACTTTGAAACGACTCTATAGATCAAGGGAAGGAAATAGGGGAGCGCAAAGAACAAGGCGGGATGTCTCCGTGCTGGTGATTTAATGCTCAGAAATTCACACTATGGCTTTGCAAGAGATCCCTTCTGTGCTCGGCACCCACACAGATGTATATTTATGTATTCTGATCCGGGTGTTTGTCAGATGAATTAAACATGTCCGCTATAGATACAAGAAATATTTACCACAACTGCAGGAAGGCTGAGAAAATGAACCTTCCATAGCGGTGGTTGCAAAAATCCCTCCCTGGCTTTTGCATTTGTTATCCTAACTTTGAAACATTATACTGTATTTCTAATAAAACACAAAATTAAATGTGAATACAAATACTGTGATAGATAAGCAACACACTAGTCCGCTGTAAAATAATCCATTAGGATGTTCAGTGCACAATTACAATGCTTTAGATTAATCACACTTTATTGAGTTTTCAAAAAGCATAAGTAAACACAGTACAAGGGTACAGGTACAAAAAGGAAAGGCCATGTAGACAAATAAAAGACGCCGGCCCCAAATTGACCCCGGCGACACGACCCAGCACTATGGTTCCCGCACCCCTAAGTCCCGCTCACAAAGCTAAGGGCTGTTGTTGGGAGGGAACACTCATACTTAATGATCACTAATGCTTGCATCCCATACCCCCAGCGGTGCTCACCCAGATAGCAAAAACATAGATGGGTGGAACAACCCCCATGCATGTAGGCCAGCTTCTGCATAGGACGGGGTATAAGGGAGGGGGGCCGCTGGCACTGCTCACCCACCATCTCGCGCCAGTCCGGCACCCCAGATGCCGTGGGACGCCCGCCAAGGGTTGCATGGAAATTCGTGACCCAGAGTGATTTTCGTGCAAGGGCTGGAGCCTTCATAAGGGGAGAGCTAACAACCGAGCGTGCAGAACAAAAGGAGGGGGGTGACCAGATCCAGAAACAGAATGGGGTGGGTGAAAGGTGGGGGTAAAAGTTTCCGGGAGCCGTGTGCAGAGAGGGAAAAGGGTGGGATCTAGAAGTCGGGGGGGGGGCAAAGGAGGGGAGCATCGAGGGGGGAAGGAAGAAGGGAAAAGAAAGAGAGAAAAAAGAAAAAAAAAGGGGAGGCAGGAACGGATTGCCTCCCATGTTACTGGGGGGGGGGGGAGGAGCCAGTTTCATACCCAAATCCTGAGGGATACAGAGGAAAAGCACAGCAAGTCTGGGTCCACCAGGACCGTCCCTTCACCCCAAGCCCACCTCAACCGCTGGAATGTCTCTCGCCTCAGCCGACTCTAATCTATCTATCAACTCTATCTAATCCAATTTGCCCAGGTTGTCAGACCTTCCCTTGTCCTCAGAGATCAGCAATTACAATGCTTTAGAGTGTAAATGACCATTCATTTTGGTATATACTCCACTTGGTACCTAGGAGGGTGGCACCCAATAACAAATTGCGTTTTGTGCTTAAAAATAAATGTTATTTACACCTTGAAGTGACTGTTCAGTAAAAGACTGGAGGGTCCCCGAACTAGTTACTCTATATATCATTGTTGGAAGGCCAAAGCCCCCCCTGTAGTCACCTACTTGCATGTGACCCATGTGACCACCAGCAGCCGTTGAGGATTGTGTACAAAGGTGTGTACCTGCACCCGCCTTCCCAGGCAACGGTTCTGTTGCTGATAGTCACATGTGATCGCAATCCAGGGCAGACCAGGCCAGAGATTGGGCTTCCAGAGCTGTAATGCGCCAGGCCTGCTGCCTAGTTCAGGGCTTCCCCCTGTCTTATGTGACTGGAGGGTCACTTTAAAACAAACATGTCCAACGTGTGGCCAATAAGATTTATATGGTCCCTGGAGAAATGTAATTTTGAGGTAATAGTTTTTCTAAATGAATTGTATGCTTATAGGAGTTTAGACGGGTTGGGGATTGGATATACAGTTGAGATGGGACTGAGGAGAGAAGGGCTATATATGGGTCTCATAGATTCAGAGAGTTAAGGCTCTTTATCTACATGTGTTTGTATGTAAGGAATGTTACATATAAATGGGGTAATGCGAGGTGCGTTGAATAGGGCTTAGTACAATTCAGCACAATTTTACCTGGGCAAATCTTTCAATAATTTGCACGACTGAAAAAAATAGTAATTATAAAAAATATTTTCTCACTAAAGTGAAATTCCTGTCTGAAAACGCCCCCTCCCCCCCCCCCCCCCCCATGCCCTGCCACCCTCTCCTGGCGCTGAGGCAGGACAAGGGGTTACAGAGAAAAAAAACCTTACTCAGCCGTTGTCAAGCAACGTTCTTCATGGCACAGGCAACTGGCCACACAGAATGGCACATATTCAAGTGAAGGGGCAGCGGGCATGCACACTGAGCCAGGGGATGGCGCGTTGTGTCTTTTTGTGTGGCTGCCACAGGACCGTGGATGAGGTAAGGGTTTTTTTTCTTTGTGCCCCCATCCTGCCTCAGTGCCAGGGGAGGGTTGCGGGGCGGAGTGGGGACTTTTTTTGACTGGATTTAAAGAGGTCCAAAACCCAGGATTTTGACTATCCTGGGTTTTTGTCCTTTCCCCCGATCGGGGGTGCCCCGCTATGTGAAACACCTGAGGAAACTCACCTCATCCCATTCCTATGGCACATGCGCAGCCGCTCATCCAATCAGCGCGCTCAGAGCCGCTGAGCTATGTCTTAGCAGAGCAGCTCAGAGCACACTGGCGGGCGCATCCCCCACTTCCCTCTAACAGGAAGTTTGTGAATAGCCAGCGCGGGCACTCGCCCTGCTAGAGGGATAGCGGGGATGCGGCCTGCGCATGTGCCTTTGGACCGGGAAGTAAGGTAAGTGTAGCGGGCGACCTGGACGGTTTCACACAGCGGGGCATCCTGATTTTGGATGCCCCGTGGGAGGGAATCGATTAGCCTGGGAATCTTATAGACTCCCCATCCATTTCTGCTGGGTTTTGGTCCACTTTAAGTTATCTACCTGAATATAATAACTTTCTAAGAAAATTCTACTTTTTGTAGTCCCCCATGACTTTATCACACGTATTCCACTTTGCCTCTAGTGATCAGATGCTCTTAGAATAGAAGACTTCTTGCTACTGAAAAACAGCTTTATTATCAGGAAATCGTTGCCCATTCAGACATGTCTTTAGGTTACAAAGGAGGAATGTAATCACTGGGAGCCAGGTCCTTGCTATAGGGTGGTAGATTAAGCTCCTTGAAGCCACATTCCTTGATAGCAGCTTGTTATGTGGGAGACTTGTCTTGAAGCAGCGACATACCTGACAACAACTTCCCACAGCGTTTCCCTTTTGATTTCCTCACGGAATGCCTTCAGTGTCCCCAGTAATTTTTGTTTTGTGCGGCATGATTTTTAGTAATAGAACACATTGTGTATCTCAAAATGCACTAATGCACACACCTGGTTAGCCTGGGTTGTCAATAGTTTGTCCAGTTGTACCCTATTGGCCTCCAGAACCTAATCTTGGCCACTAGGCCACAGTGATGGTGGTCTTGGGTGCCACCAGGGCTTGGAGTCTGTAGACCCTAATATTTAAGTCCTGTTAAGTTCCTGACAAAAGCTCTTTTTTACCCAATTTGTATTATACCTAATCTTTTATTAGTATAAGTCTTCTGGCTGCAGCTACTTCCTGTGTCCTGTGACCTGAAATTAATCTTACGCTAATATTCTGATAAATCTGATGAATTTTCACAATCTTAGAAGATTCACTTATGTCTAGTCTCTTTTTTGCAAGCGATTTGTTCAATTACTGAGAATGCTTGACAGACGCTGAGCACCATCCAGCCTTTCACTTTTTCTTGTACTATTTAGCCCCAGGTCATTTATAAACCCACTGTGGAGGTGACTTAGCTATGTCAGAAACATCAGATCTGTACATTAGAACTATGTACAGTAATGTTGGACTTGATTCCTGGGAGAACTTCTTTGACACTAATCATTTCATGAAACAAGGCCGGCCACTTGTTCTGGGCTTTGCTGACCTACATTCATTCCTGCTTTTCCCTAACATAGTCCTATTTACTCTCCTCCTGTGACACATGCACACACACCTTCCTGTTCATCTCTCCGCCACCTGGCTGCTAAATATCCCTCTGATTAATGATTTCCCGGCTCTCCCAACATGTTGAGCTGACAAACAAGTCCATTTGTTGTGCAAGAGAAAAGCCTTTGCCGATGTCCTTGAAGGATTGACTTTTCATCATCTTGACAAGGATAATACCAGGGTCCGATTCAGAGAAACACAGCTTTACTGTCTTAAAGCGATGCTGCAACTAGAAAAGGCTGTTCACCCGACAGATGGGATGAAATGTAAGCACCTGCTGGCTGTGAATTGGCACCACATGCCTGGCATATCTTGTATTGGTACTGCCGGGGCTTGTGCAATGATGCTGCCTGGATATTTCAGGTCCTCTTCTTTCCAGTGTCCTAAAGTGGAACTCAAGATAACCCCAAAGCCCTGCTACCCTCCTGTGGTGCTGAGGCAGGATGGGTGAGGTTACAAAAAAACCTTCCCCTATGGCCCAGCACCGCTTTACTGGGTCTCTGCAACTGCCACACAGAAACACACAGAGCACCATCCCCCACCAGCTTTGTGCTTTCTCCCCAAGAAGGAGAATAGTGCTGGACCGCAGGTGAGGTAAAGAGTTTTTTTTCTTCATGACCCCCCAATTCTGTCTCAGAGCCAGAGGAGGGTGGCAGGGTGTGGAGGTTACCCCGAGTCTTGACTTCCGCTTCAAGGTGATTAATGCAGATATGTCAAATTAACCCAAATAAGAAGGAGATACCTTATTCACCTTATGATAACCTTTAACCTGATCTACATGCTGCTAGAACAGAAACTGGATCCTACCTTCAAAGGAGACTTGCAGGTGATCTTCTCAGCCACATCTTTGATTCTGCAATACAGAACTAGCTCCACTTTAGACAGACATACAAAGGCAGCCAGGGGCGGGCTGGCCATAGGGCATACCGGGCAGAATCCCGGTAGCCGGCACATGGCAAGGCCACAACCTTCCCTGCTCATTGGCCGCCACTCCTTCATCCGCGATCGCGGCCTTTGCTCTCTCTATCTGCCGCAGATAGCGAAAGCGAAGGCCGCAACCGCGGATAAAGGAGTGACGGCCGCCGCTCTCACACACACACTGACGTTTACAGGCAGCTCCTGGCTGTTGCGCACAAGTGGGTGGGCGTCAATGGGTGACGTCCATTGTTTTTTTTTGGACGCCGACCTAAGAGGCACGCCCACCAACCCGCGCGCAACAACCAGGAAGTGCCCGCGCGTGTGTGTGAGTGCGGCAGGGGTGGAGGCGGCATCAGAGGCAGCGGAGGCCAGCGCGCAACAACTGGTAAGTGTGTGTGTATGTGTCGGGGAATCGCAGCGGTGGGTGGGCAGGCAGGCATGAATCGGTTACTCTGCCTGCCTGCTTGCGTTATTATTGTCCATCATTGGGGGAAGGGAGTGGGCGGATGCCCCTCTCTGCCTGTAAACGCAAGATGCCCCTCTCTGCCTGTAAATGCGGGATGCCCCTCTCTGCCCTTATAGCGGGATGCCCCTCTCTGCCTGTAATGTGGGATGCTCCTCTTTGCCTGTAATGTGGGATGCCCCTCAATGCCTATAATGCAGGATGCCCCTCTCTGCCTGTAATGCGGGATGCCCCTCTCTGCCTGTAAATGCGGGATGCCCCTCACTGCCTGTAATGCGGGATGCCCCTCACTGCCTGTAATGCGGGATGCCCCTCTCTGCCCTTATAGCGGGATGTCCCTCTCTGCCTGTAATGTGGGATGCTCCTCTTTGCCTGTAATGTGGGATGCCCCTCAATGCCTATAATGCAGGATGCCCCTCTCTGCCTGTAATGCGGGATGCCCCTCTCTGCCTGTAAATGCGGGATGCCCCTATCTGTCTGTAAAGCTGGATGCCCCTTTCTGCCTGTAAAGTTGGATGCCTCTTTCTGTCTGTAATGCGGGATGCCCCTCACTGCCTGTAATGCGGGATGCCCCTCTCTGCCCTTAATGCGGGATGCCCCTCTCTGCCCTTAATGCGGGATGCCCCTCTCTGCCTGTAATGTGGGATGCTCCTCTTTGCCTGTAATGTGGGATGCCCCTCAATGCCTATAATGGAGGATGCCCCTCTCTGCCTGTAATGCGGGATGCCCCTCTCTGCCTGTAATGCGGGATACCCCTCACTGCCTTTAATGCGGGATGCCCCTCTCTGCCTGTAATGTGGGATGCTCCTCTGCCTGTAATGTGGGATGCTCCTCTTTGCCTGTAATGTGGGATGCCCCTCAATGCCTATAATGGAGGATGCCCCTCTCTGCCTGTAATGCGGGATGCCCCTCTCTGCCTGTAATGCGGGATACCCCTCACTGCCTGTAATGCGGGATGCCCCTCTCTGCCCTTAAAGTGGGATGCCCCTCTCTGCCTGTAATGTGGGATGCTCCTCTTTGCCTGTAATGTGGGATGCCCCTCTCTGCCTGTAATGTGGGATGCCCCTCTCTGCCTGTAATGCGGGATGCCCCTCTCTGCCTGTAATGAGAGATTTTGCACACTGCCTCCAATGTGGGATGATGCTCACAGGCTGTAATGAGGGAAGCTGCTCACTGGCTGTAATGGGGTGATTCGGAGGGGGGATTTAGCATACCATTTTGTTCATAATATTTTTTTTCTTATTTTTGTCCTCTAAACCCTGGTAAATCATGGAACAAAATAAGGTGTATATATATATATATATATATATATATATATATATATATATATATATGTGACATTACTATACTATACTGGGCCAGGAACAGTACAGCAGGGCCGCTGTGCCCCAAAAAGTCCCGGGCCGTTTTTTAGTCCCAGTCCGCCCCTGAAGGCAGCAGTGCTAAGAATGATAAAGGAGAGGGGGCAATGATAACTAAATGATTCAACTGTCCACAAACAAAGGATCCAGGCTTACCTGCATATTACACTGACCGTAGTAGCTGCAGCAGACTGCATTCAGCTACTAGAATTTCATTCTCATTATGGTGCTGCTGTCACTGCTCTCTCTGTATTCCTCACTACTGCTTATCTGTAGTAATTCTGGTGCAACCTTGTTGAGTCATCCCTCCAACAACAAAAAACTAAATAATTATAGATTATACCTAATGGTTTAGTTTTCAGTGAAAATAACTCTCAAAGGGCCTATACTATTGTAGGGAATTGCTTAGTTACCACAGAGTTGTAAATGGAACAGTCACCTGCTGGAGATCATAGAGTGAGAGGGCTTGTTGCAAATCACTCTCTCTAGCTGCTGATGATACACTTCCTGCCCCTGCAAATTGGGGTTCGCCTCTGACTGGAGGTATCAAAGACTATATAGACAGACAGACTGGTTGTATGCAGGAGAGACCTGAGCACACGGCTTGCTGCCAGGACCTGTCCTGCTGAAGCTTGCATATACAGCTTCATAGTAGAGTCTTTCCAGACTGCTACACTATTCACTTGTATGTCCAGCTCCAGGTGCCACATGGGAGATCTTCTGTTCCTGCTCCAAAACTTCTTCATTGTCTTCTGCTTGTTAATTTGCGTGTGTTTTGTGGAGAACCTTCAGCTCGTGCTGCATATCTCCGCATCGCCTTCTGTGTGTCAAGAGTGAATTATCTCCTCGGGTCAACATCAGGGGCTCCTGCAGCTTACATCCTGTGTCGACTTTCTCCTGGAGGTATTTAGCTATTGACTACCTATATACCCCGGTATATGTGCACAAACTAAAGCCCAAGCTGGGCCTTTCATTGTCTTCTTATACTGTGTATGGTCTGTTCATACTTGCAAGTTAACCTTTATTACGTAAAGTTCCTAGTACTGTTATACTTGGCTGTGGCATTGAATGACTAAGGTAAATGTTTGCTGGGAGCAGTAGTTCCTATACTCCAAATGTATTGTTTTGCTTAGACAACTTGATCTATTTCCCAGAAAGGTGTTACCAAATAGTTGCAAGGGCCCTATTCTGGGTGGAGGCACTGGCACACCAAACACACTCATCCATTGATACTACACAGATCTCTGACTTCTCTACTCCCGACCCTTGCTTGTCTTTGTAATTCATCTTTGCTTTCCCACAGCTCTGCACCAGTTCCATGGGGGTTCACCTGGCTTAAGTCTGTCAGATTTTATCATTTGTGGTTATTAAAGTCATACAGTAGGGAAAAGAAAACAAGTGGAGGCAGTGGGGTCAACGATTAAGTGACCGTGTGAGGCCTGAAGCACCAGACCTGCAGTGACCAGCAGCGCAGGACAAAAGGTAAGCATACTTTTGTTTTTTTCCCCTGCTGTATGACTTTAAGTCCTAGGGGCAACCATGTCTGGTGAGGCTTTTCCAGCGTCCCGGCGAGCAGTTGCGGTTGTGATCTAAAAGGCCACATTGTAAGGCTGAAAAATACTACAGCTAGTTCAGCCTGTTTATTATCTACATTCTAGTAGCCATAACTGGTAATGTTATGACATGTATGGGAGGCATCCAGGCCACTTTTGTACTTTTGAAATTCCATAGTATCACTGCGCTTACAGTGAAGAATCACCTCCTATGCTGGCACAAGAAACCTCTTTCTTCTAACCTTAGTGTATTCCCCTGGGTAATGGTTACAGCCCTGGTTACTCTAGTCCTTTCATTCCAATTATTCATTCAGTTGCCCACCTTTGAACTCCCTCCAGTTTTAATATGTCCTTCTTAGGCACTGGTGCCCAGAACTGTATGCAATATTCCATATAGGGTCTGACCAGTAACTGATAGAGCGGTGACATGATGCTCTGGCCATGGGCACCTGTCCCCCTCCTGATTCTCCCCATGATCCTGTTGGCCTTGGCACCTGCTGCCTGGCATTGAACACTACAGTTTATTGTTAACTAAAACCCCTAGGTCCTTTTCTGTTGTCGTTTTACACAAAGTTTACCTGTTTAGTGTGTTATTATTGCATACATTGTTCCTTTCAATGTACATGACATATTTATATTATGTAATAATATTAATAAATTATGTGGCCATACTTCCAAATGATCTCAATCTGATTGTAGCTGCATGTTGTCTTTTTGTGTTAATTACTTTACACAGCTTACCCATCATCAGTACTCCGCTAGTAATCCAATCTTAGTATGTACGTTAACAACCATCCTCCGTCTCCTATAATTAAGTTAATTACTCAGCCACATACACACATTTTCCCCAGTCCAAGGAGTCTCATCTTTTATACCAGTCTTTTATGCGGCACAGTATCAAATTCTTTAGAAAAAGCAAGACGTGATATCCAGTGACTCAGCCTGATCCAGTTTTGAACTTTCTTACGTATAAAAGCTGATAAGGTTTGTCTCGCAGGAGCAATCCCGCATAAATCCATGCTGATAAAGAGTAATAAGTTCACGTTCCAGGCTAGCATCAACCTTCAATCAGCTTGCCTACCAACTGGTTAAACCAACTGGTCTGTAGTTCCCAGGTTCCCCTTTAGCCCGCTTTTGAATATGCCCAGTCCCGGTCATTTTTTAATATTTTATATTTAAATATTTTATTGTTATAGGGCCTTACAATTTTTGCCCCTCAGAGCTGAAGTCGGAGGTGGAGGCAGGTGAATTTAAGTGACTGTATTGTAAAAAGAAAAACAAACAACCAAAATTACAAGGTGGGGTTGGGGGTTCCCTGCCTGAGAAAATATTACCAAACAGCACAGATAGCTAAGATACTCTCATATCACGCTGTAATTGACATGCCCAGCTGGGTTCAGATTGAATCCGTGGTGTGTTGCCCACTGGCAGCTGATGACGTTCTTTTGGTCACACCAAGATTTAGAAGGCTAGGTCATAACTTGCGGGTCTGGGATGACCTCAAGTTCTCCGGGGGGCTCACCTCTCCCCATTTACCCCTGCTTTCACTATGGGATAACCCAATGTTTTTACCGCCATGTACAGATCCCAGTAGGTTCCTTAGATGGAGGGCGGGGGTATCCCGATTAATTGAGTGTTTTCAGGGTTCAAGCATCTCTACGTTTCAGCAGCTTAGAGATAATTATCATCTTGGGTCGAAGGACTAATTTGGCTATTTACAAGTTGTTCACTTTATTAGGTCAATACCCAAAGGGGGGCAGGACTGGATACACTTACAATATTCGAGACTCGGTGAAGACGGCTTCCCAGGGTAAGAGGGGCGGTGTTGGAGATCTACAACCAATTGTGTAAAAGCCTAGATAGCGGCGGCCCATCGTATAGAGTGAAATGGGAACAGGAGCTCAACGAAACCAGAGATGAGTGCGAGTGGCAGAGGATGTGGTGTGAATCCTTTGGGTAAGAGGTATCGGTTATGTCCATTGAGGCAAACCTTTAAGTAGTCACGAGATGGTATCTGGTTCCTGAAAGATTGGGACGTTATATGGGAGGAGCGCAGAAGTTATGCTTCCGGGGCTGCGCCACGATAGGATCATACCGTCATATTTGGTGGGACTGCGTTAATGTGAAGGCTTTTTGGGCTAAGCAACAACAGATGGAGTGGACGTGGATTAACCACACCTCCCTCCTATAGTACAGTATGAATTGTGGGAATATGTTTGTTATGCACTAGACACTTTGTATATTTGACTATATTAATCATTGCACTTTAGTTCTCATTATTGCACTGTATGAGATAATCACGCTAGCACTTTATAAGTATCAATTGATATGTAGTTTGTTGTGAGATGAAAGAATATGTATAGAAAGTTGTAATATTCATTTATCAATTTAATTAATTTATTTTTTTAGATTTGGTGATTGAGTAGGGTTTTTGTGCCGGCACAAAAAATATTCAGGGTGTTATAAATATCAGGGTAGACTTATTGGCTATTGAAGACTATTGTCTTCAGGGGCTCATTATTGTATATCATTATAGATTATAGGGGGCAGTGCTTTGGATTTAAATGTCTTGTGTTGTATGTATTTTGTATTTTTTAATTTTGGTGATTTAATAAAATGATTGATGTTTATTTTGAGTTGTTTTGATGTGTATATTACCTGGTGATCCTCATTAGGAGGGAGGTGTAGTTAATCCACGTCCACTCCATCTGTTGTTGCTTGGATATAGGGAGTGAGCACAAATATTGTTACTGATAGGTGGTGCACCCTTTAGTATTTATTGTGGCTTTTTGGGCTAAAGTTTTTGATGTCCTGAGTTCAGTGAGGGGGGCGTATGAAGCCGGATCCCTGGTTAGCGCTTCTTAACCGCCCTGTTAGTCAAAGCACCAAGGCCCAAAGGAACCTCATGTATCACATCTTGTTTAGGGCGAAAATGGTAATTGCTAAAGCCTGGAGGAAAACAATTCAGTGAATTCGAGAACAGGGTAAATTCTATAATGGACATAAGTGGGCGACCCATTCTTCTGTTCTCTTTCTCACATTCCTTTAATTATCTGTCTTTCCCCCCCTTTTTTTCCTTCTCTTTCCCCTCCTCCCTTATGTCTAGCCCCGTCCCCCTTTTTTCCTCATTTTTCCTTCACCACCGTATCAGTGACTCCAGGGACGAGAGTGTGTTTTAGTTTTGGGTTATGAGGGAAAAAGCTCAGCTTAGATATCAGGGTTACAGATAGGTTACCCAAACAGAATGGTTTATATTCTTTTATTTCTTTGCTTCTTTCTTCATCGACGATTTTACAGATCACTGTTGGTTGGCAACAGATTATTGTGATAGAAGTACTGGATTTTTATGTGCCATTCAGGCAATTGTCTATACTGCATTGGATACTATATGTAATCTTCTTTCAATAAAAAATCATTGAACAAGAAAAACAAACAAAAAAAGGAGTATTCAGTTTTTTATACAAAATATTTATATTGACAGATGGGGGAACATTGGTAGGGATGGAAGAAGCTACCTTTATGCAAGGATATACGTCATCTGGGAGCTTGTTACTCTGCTATGCAGCATGATGCGGTCAACGGTGCCATGAAGACAATAGCTGTGAAGGTAAATGAAGCCCTAATTGTAATGCATTGCAAAGCAAATAGCCTGACATGCGTTGCACTCACTGCGTTGCTATGGATTCAAGTTACACTTGATGAGAATTTTTGCAAAGTGTAGATAATAGTTGACAAGCTCTCTTTTAAATTTAAAGTACAGTCCAGTCATATGAAAAAAACTTCACTTACTGCCCAGTATGGTGGCTCGACCCATAGTTGTCCCGGCAGTCTATGGCTCTTTTTGCTCCGGTAAGCCCCCCCTCTCATTCCCATCTGGCCGTCCATGAGCATATCAAAAATATCAGCATATAACATGATGCCACCCCTACGGCCAGTCAATAAGAGTCAGTTTCCTCATAACTGGCAGCAGGATAGTCCAATGAGGATGGTTATGGAGTGTGCTGTAGGCATCAAACTGACAATGCTGAAAAAGGAGCCACTGAAGAATGTGAAATTGAGCTTGCAAGTGTGGCAAGTTTTCCTGGATTGTCCCTTTAAATGTCCTTTAACCACTAGTCCACTTTCCCCAGACAGGGAATTGTCTGTGGGTAGGGAGTCGGCCTGGCCCTAAAGTCTTACAAGTTATTGGTTCACATTGAAGAGGAACAAAACCCAAGAGTTTCGATATCCATGGTTTTGTTCTTCTTGCTGGGGGCATCCAGATTTGGGATGCTTCGCTGTGTGTATCCCCACAGATTGTCCAAAAACTCTTGTCATGTGACATCTGTAGGCCCTTCAGCCAAAGAGCGGCTTGTGTACCACTCTGAGTTCAAGCCGGCAAAGAAAGATGAAGGCGTCTAGTGTGGGAACGCACCCCAGTAAAGGTATAACAGGGATGTAGCCATGGACCGGAGATCTGGCAAGGTGATTGTATTGGGCAATTACTGGGGTTTTACACAGCAGGGCATCCCCAAAAGTGCTATTCAATGGCATCTGTTTGTTTAGCCAGGGATATATTAGGACCATTTACCTTTGTCCTATCTGTAGGTGTGTTTTTATATCTAGTAACATAGTAACATAGTATGTAAGGCTGAATAAAGACTTTAGTCCATCCAGTTCAGCCTGTTTAACTCCTTCCAGTGGTCTAGTAGCCATAGCCGGAAATGTTATTACATGCCAGGAAGGCATCAAGGCCACTTTTGAACATTTTTACTGTATCCATCATTACTACCTCCTCTGGCAGCGAGTTCCATAGTCTCACTGCTCTTACAGAGAAGAATCCCCTCCTATGTCGGTGGAGAAAGCACCTTTCCTCTAACCTTAGTGGATGCCCCCGGGTTATGGTTACACTCCGGGGTATAAATAGATTGTGGGACAGATCCTTGTATTGACCCCGAATATATTTATACATAGTTATTAGATCACCCCTCAATCGTCTTTTTTCTAGACTAAATAAGCCTAACTTGGACAATCTTTCCGGGTACTCTAGCCCCGCACTCCTTTTATTAACTTTGTTGCCCTTCTTTGAACGCGCTCCAGTTCTGATATGTCCTTTTTAAGCACAGGTGCCCAGAACTGTATACAGTATTCCATATGGGGTCTGACCAGTGACTTGTACAGGGGTAAAATTATGTTCTGGTCATGAGCACCTATGCCCCCCTGATGCACCCCATGATCCTATTTGCCTTGGCAGCAGCTGCCTGGCATTGATTACTACAGTTGAGCTTATTGTCAACTAAAACCCCTAGGTCCTTTTCCATTGTTGTTTTACCAAGTGTTTCTTTATTTAGTGTGTAATCATGACACAGATTTCTCCTTCCCATGTGCATAACCTTACATTTATCTGTGTTAAACTTCATTTGCCATTTAACCGCCCATGCTTCCAATTTATCTAAATCTGTTTGTAGTTGCCTGTTGTCCTCCTTTGTTTTAATTACTTTACTCATCTTAGTATCATCTGCAAAGATTGAGACTTTACTGTTTAATCCATACCCAATGTCATTTATATATATATTGAAGAGAATTGGTCCCAGAACTGACCCTTGTGGTACTCCACTAGTAACAGTGACCCAATCTGAGTGTGTACCATTGATAACCACCCTCTGCTTCCGATCACTAAGCCAATTTCCCACCCATCTGCACACGTTTTCCCCCAGTCCAAGCATTCTCATCTTTTGTACCAGCCTTTTATGTGGCACAGTATCAAATGCTTTAGAAAAGTCAAGATATATGATATCCAATGACTCCCCCTGATCCAATCTTGAACTTACCTCCTCATAAAAGCTGATCAGGTTTGTCTGGCAGGAGCGATTCCTCATAAATCCATGCTGATATGGAGTAATAAGGTCATTTTCCCCAAGGTGCTCCAGGATAGTATCCCTTAAGAAACCTTCAAACAGCTTGCCCACCACAGATGTTAAGCTTACCGGTCTGTAGTTCCCAGGTTCCCCCCTAGATCCCTTTTTGAATATTGGCACCACATTTGCCAAGCACCAATCCATCGGAACAAACCCTGTAGTTATGGAATCCACAAATATTAGAAATAACGGCTTGTCTATTACTGTACATAACTCCCTTAAAACACGAGGATGTATGTCATCTGGTCCCGGTGATTTATCGATTTTCATCTGCTTGAGACGGTGCCGGACTTCTTCCTTGGTTAGACCAGTGACATTTAATGGAGGGTTTCGGTTATTCCCCTGCATTTCACTCGGCATGTCAAATTCTTTTGTGAATATAGAAGCAAAGAAGTTGTTAAGCAAATCTGTAAGAAATGATCTTGTTAATAAAGTTTCTACATCTTAAATGGGGAAATTTGTCATCTCATGACCCAATCAAATTAGAGGAATCCTTTTTGTACTCTCTTGTGTGTTGAGTTGGTTAAGCTCACCATAATGTATTGAATAATGGTAAGCAAAGGTGAGAGGCATTCCAGAGGAGAATACAGGGGAGCAAAAACTGTTTTATTTAATAAGTCCTTCAAACCTTTAAATGGTTTAAGTAGACCAAAGCTTAGGAGTTTCTTTCCAAGTCCACTCTACCGGTGTGGGATGCCCCTATGTGTAAAACCACAGGATCACCTGAAATCTTACCTTGATCCATATTGCACGTGCAAATATTCTCCTCCAATAAGCTGAAAAACTTGATTGTGGGGTGCCTCCTACTGGAGGCTCACCCTAGCGGTGTGCACCCACTGTCAGGCATTGAGATATGCCTGGTGGAGGGGTGCTGGGAATATCCCAAGGGGTTTCACAAGGTCAGTGGGGAGATGCTTCCTGCTGACTCTAGAGCCATGTGGCTTGGATTTTCAGTAGCTTTAAACAAGTGAAGACCATTACATTTTATTTAATTTACATTTCTCATTCTCAAGTTTTCTAAAGGAAGGATTTGGCCATTTTAGGATATTATCAGTTTCCTCATAAACCAGCATAATGGACCTCACACATAATAGTTTATAATATTTTCTTTACTCTTTTTCACGTCATCCTCCTCCTCCGCGCTGTGTTACAATGTCACAGTGTAGATGAAAGGCTCTATTGTTGCCTCTGGTCATTTGAAAAAGGTTTGGCATCTATTAGAGGGGTGCACAAAAGCAAATATAGAATCAAAAGCTAGGAGAACAAAGGAGGCCGAAATGATATTCAGATAGAGAAAAACTTAATCGGATGCTCGCTAAAGACAAGGAGAATATGGGAACCTTCTTTTGTTACTGCACAACACCACCTGATTCTTCAGCCAAGCTCAGGGGGTTGAGGTTACAGACAGGGGTCATGGAGGCATACATGCCATACCATGCATACACATGTTGTGACATTGAATGCAAATTAAGCTTTTTGAGGATTTAGTTGCAGTATCCCAATGCTGTGTTGCATGTATATCATGTAAAATTGTCCAAATACAAGCCAAGGTGAGGATGGACCCACTTGTAGCTTGGGGTGTCTGTAGTTTGGGGCATCATACAAGGGGTGTTCAATAGGTTATCTACCTCAGTATGTTCTGTGCTGAGCTTGTCTGTGCAGGTTGAGACATATCTGGACATGCAACACACACAGTAGGAGTTCAGTCTGATGAAAGCACTGATAGGATGGTAAGTGCATTGTAGTGCGGGACTACAAGGAAAGTGTGGGACTCTGAGATTTGTTCCATGATTCAATTCCTTTACAAAGGATGGAAAGGAATACATGAAAGGATGCCTGCTGTATGTGATGTACCGTCCTGCTACCAAGTATAGTTTTGGGTCAAGCAGTGTAAATGGCGTAGGCCGTCCTGTTGAAGCATCTTCAGAGGAAATGTAAGATGGAGGTCTAGATTTTGGAGGATTGTTGGGTCACAGTCAGTGTTATAGCTAATGTATTAAGCATTTCAATTTGCACAGTTTCCAGTATTATTCATGATGTTTTGATAATGTCAAAGGTCAATTCCCAGTGGGTGCCACAAATGTTGATGCCTAAGCAAAAAATATATTGCCAGAAATTTAGCCAAAAGAATTTAGACATGCTGTGAGAAAATCCAGGAGACTTCTATTTTTGATTCCTGGAGACACCTATGGTTCAACAATGAAAGCATTACGTGAGGCTACCAAAGGGAAATGCTGTAGGATGTTTTCAATGATAGGGGTGTTGCTGCTTCACGACAATGCGCCAGCTCCCAAGTCTTGTAAACCACAAGCCACTTTCAGGAAATGCAGCTACATGGGGCTTAACCATCCACCCTTCAGTTCAGACCTGGTTCCCAGTGATTATTTTATCTTTAGTAACCTTAACATTTCCTAACAGGGTTCCTGCAGCAGCTACAGAAGAAGTGTCCTTCTATTTCAAGGGCATCTGATCACTGGAGGAATATTGTGTTGAAGATCAGAAGCAACATAAGAAAATATTATTTTACTGAAAGAGTAGCAGATGCTTTGAACAAACTTTCAGCAGAGATAGTTGAAAAATCAACAGTAGGAGCATTATAACATGCATCTATTGCGAGATAGATCCTAGATGGACCATGTGGTCCTCTGTCATCAACCTGTTATGTTTTTACAGTATAATACTTTAAAAAGAGTCGCATTTCCCGTTATCCTGTTCTGGTGCAGTTCTGCAAAATAGTTTGCAGTTTGGTTCTACATCACCAAAATCTGATTCCAATTAAAGTCTATAGAGAAAAATGTTAGATCTGTTTTGGGATCCCTGGAAAGTAACTGGCCACATAAGACTACAAAATATGAGGTACAGATGCAGCATTCCTCACTGTAAATGCAAAAACACAATTGTAACAATCATGCTTAGCCTGGCTCTTTCGATGTGTTACATTATACAAGCCATCCAGTTACCTGTTGTGTAAGAGGACAACTCATTTTGCTTGTTACATTCAGAGCAAGAGAGAGAGATGGTGCAACACAAAGTATAAACCTCTCATACCAATGTTTAGTACAAGTAGCCATAGACCTAATATACATAAAATAATCTGAGGCCAAATAATGTATTTTCAGAGGAGAAAGGGAACCCCCCTTTAATGTGTTTAAACGATATATATGTAAAGCAAAAGTGTTCTTTGAGAAAAACATATTATTCTAAGTATACAGCATGTCCTGCTCCAGAGATAATTCCTTACGTTTGGGTTATACATCCACAAGATGGCGCTGGACTGCAGAGACAGCAAAAAAGTGGCTCCTCCCGGCCCCTTATATTCCAGGGACCTCCCACAAATTCCCCAGTTCTTCTCTGCAGTCAGCGCTGCGAAGGCAAGAAGATGGCTCTCTCTACTCGCAGGTGAGTGGGGCTATTAGCCTGCTGCCCTTTAGACTATTCCCACCCATTCCTCTTTTATCTGCCTCCCAGCTTTGGCTGCACTGGTCGGGTGATGGTAAGCAGCACCATTGTCAGGTGCATAAGGAGCGCTGCTCCGACCGCAATCCCCCAAAAGGGTAGGTGGTATAGGCCCATGGTGAGCCTTATGGGATGCCCCTCCTGCGCTATCGCCCCTCGCCCCTGTCCATCGGTGGGCTCCTGTTAGGTTGGCCGCTGCCCTCCCTCGCTCTCTCTGGCAGTTTCTCGGGAGGGTGTGTGTGTGTGTATGTATCTGTATTCTTCACTACTTGGGATTGTAGTTCATGGTATGCTTTGGCTTTGTGTTGCCACGTGTGTTGATGCACTGGTTGCTTTTTTAAAAATGTTGCCGCCGCCACGTGCGCTTGTACGGCGTTCCACGTCAGCGGCGACATTACCTCAGGCGCTGCTGCACCAACATTGGCTGCATGGTCACGTGGGCGCCTTCTCGCTCTTTGGGGGGGACGGGCCTTGCGGATGGCGCGTTCCGCATCACTGTCTCCGCGGCCCACCCCTCGAGGTATCTGCGGCGCCATTTTTGCTCTCCTGCTGCGTGGTTGGTGTCTACCTACTGCGGTCCGTAAGTGCCCCTGCGGGCTGGCTAATTTTATATATATATTATGTATGCATAACGCTTACGGGACTTTTCTGTTTGTCTTGCAGGCGGGTCAAACTTAATTGTGGTTTCTCCCGGCCAATCCCCTCTATTTAGTTTGCTATTGAGGCCTATTCTGCCTTTATCTCCCACTTCCCTAGCGGGCTATTGGGGCATCCCGGGTGACCTATAGCGTAAATCCCTATTGGCCGGTGGGCCGCGATAATCACCATATGGAGGCTTCTCAGGATAATGTGCTTGGGGTTCCTTCGACAAAAGCGCGGCTGTGTGTGGCGTGCCCCTACAAATGATGACAATGGTCGGGTTTGTGTACCCTGTGCCCAGCGGGTGCTTGCGCTGCAATCTGGGTTACCTGTGGCTGGGCCTGCGCCCCGTGTGCCTTCGCCCACTCCCCCACACTTACATCTGACTCCCAGTGAGGTGCATACCAGTGGGGAGTCTCAGCCTGATTTGTCTACCAGGGTGGCTAGCATTGAGAAGCTGATTGCTGGCTCTACGGCGCATAAGGCCTCTGCTAAGAGGCGGCATCTGGCACCTGGCGTTAACCTTTTTCCTAAGGAGGCTGAGGAATTCTTTGACCTAGCCGGCTATACTCCCCTGGAAGAGGGGGAGTTGTTTTCTGATTCAGAATCATCTGATGAGCAGCCTAAGGGTTATGCTGATTCTAGGTCTGACCCATGGGCTCCAGATGATACTGACAGGCTTTTGGCTCACATTTTTGAAGAACTTTCCATCTCTCCTCCTGCCGCGGCTCCTTGGCAGCAGGGGGAGTTGTTTCACACTGCTAAGCCACGTTTGGAGTTTCCTGAGCAAACTCACTTTAATAATGTCGTGCTCAAAGAGTGGGAGCGACTGAGCAGTCTCCCTGGGGTGCCTAAGAGTTGGGATAAGAGGTATCCCTTTCCTGCCGAAGTGGTTAAGCGTTGGTCATCCCCTCCCGAAGTGGATGCACCAATTCTGGGGTTGTCCAACCCTTCTGTCATGCATTCCCCTGACTCTAATACACTGAGGGATGGTGAGGACCGGCGCATTGATCAGCTTGCTTCCCATACCTTTGCCTGTGTGGGGTCTGCGCTGCGTCCGGTTTGTGCCTCTGCCATGACAGCTGTGGCTATTAGGACTCAAGAGTATTTTAAATGTTGCTCCTGATGATGCTAGTGAAGAGTATAGAGCCCTTCTGTGTTGTGAGGAATTTGTTGCATATGTCCTCTCTGCCTTGGATGATACCATTAGAATGTGTGGCAGGGCTTCTGCCTTGGCGGTGGCTATACGCCGCTCGATTTGGCTGAGCCAGTGGGCAGCTGACAACGCTGCCAAGAAGGCTCTCACTGGGTTCCTCTTTAAGGGACCTCGTCTATTTGGGGATCGCCTGGACCTGTTTGCTAAGGAAGGCAGGTTACCCCAGCGCAGGAGACAGTCTCTGCCCTTTCGGGGTTCAGGCTCCTTTCTTCGCTCCTACCGTGGGTCCAGAATGGAAAGGGGAGCTTCATCTGCAGGGGCCCGGGGTGATTTCTGGGGCAGGGGCAGAGGACTTGGCCGCACTGGCCCCTCCTGGGGTCCCAAGTCTAAGTCTTCCCCCAAGCCCCCTCAGGCATGAAGGGGCGCCCTCACCCATCCGGGTGGGGGGACGGCTTTGGCTCTTTGCTCACGTCTGGAGGCGTCATGTCTCAGACCAGTAGATTCAGGAGGTAGTGTCCTCCGGTTACAAGATAGAGTTGGCAGCCTGGCCGCCCCAAAGATTCATCAGATCCCGGATGCCTCAAGACCCCCTGTCAGCTTAGGGCCTGTTGCTTGCTATGCAGAATCTACTGGAGCTGGGGGTCATCTGCCAAGTGCCCTTAAGGGAAAGGGGCAGAGGCTATTATTCCAACCTTTTCACCGTTCCCAAAAGAGATGGGTCTGTCAGACCCATCCTGGACTTAAAGCTTCTCAACAAGTTTGTCAGATCCAGGCGTTTTCGCATGGAGAATCTGCGCTCAGCTGTAAGCTCACTACGCCCAGGGGACTTCATGACCTCTGTGGACATCAAGTATGCTTACCTCCATGTTCCAGTCTTTCCAGGTCATCAGAGATTCCTCAGGTTCGCTCTGGAGGATCAGCATTACCAGTTCGTGGCATTGCACTTCGGTCTTACTTCGGCACCCAGGGTATTCACCAAGGTGCTGGCGGGCGTTATGGCTCTGCTGAGAGCTCAGGGCATTCGCATTCTTCCCTATTTGGACGACATTCTTATCACTTCTCTGTCCTTCCAACAGGCAGAGCTGGATACTCAGCGGGTGGTGACCACACTGGAGTCATTTGGCTGGGTGATAAACCACTCCAAATCTTCCCTGTCTCCCTCTTTGGTGAAGCCTTTTCTGGGCATGAATCTGGATACAGCTCGGGCCAGGATCTTTCTTCCTCAGCAGAAGGTGGACAGTCTGCAAGTGCAAGCTCAGCTCCTTCTGTCCTGCCCTCATCCTTCCATCAGGCAGGGAATGCAGCTGGTGGGCCTGATGGTGTCCTGCTTCGAGGCGGTTCCTTATGCTCAGTTTCACATTAGGCCTCTTCAACTCCACCTCTTGTCTGTATGGGACAGGGACCCTGTGTCCCTGGATCAGGTTTTGGTTCTGTCCCCCCTAGCCAGGCGGTCCCTCTCGTGGTGGCTGGGCTCAAGGAACCTGTTGGTGGGCAGATCCTTTCTGGTCCCTTGCTGGGAGACAGTCACCACAGATGCCAGTCTGACAGGTTGGGGGGCTTCTGTAGATCCCTATCATTCCAGGGGCAATGGGGCCCTCAGGAGGCCCACACCCCTATCAACGTTCTGGAACTGAGGGCAATCAGGTTGGATCTTGCCCGCTTGACCCTGCACCTTCGGGGTCGGGCTGTTCAGGTACGCTCGGACAACCAGACTGCGGTTGCCTACACCAATCATCAGGGAGGGACCCGGAGCAAGGGGGGGCAAGTGTCTCTGATCCTGTCCTGGGCAGGAGACAGGTGGAGAATCTGGAGGCAGACTCTCTGAGCAGGGGGACTTCTCGCCTTGGGGAATGGTCCCTCAGCGACAAGGTGTTAGCCCTCTGTGTCACCGTTGGGGTCAGCCAGATGTGGATCTGTTTGCGTCCCGTCACAATCACAAGCTTCCAGTTTTTGTGTCTCTGTCCCAGTACCCTCTGGCCTTAGCCATGGATGCTCTGACAATGGCCTGGCAGGGTTTTCAGCTTCTGTATGTCTTTCCCCCATTTCCCCTGTTGGGCAGGGTTCTGCGAAAGATAGCTCAGGAAGGGGGGCCAGCAATGCTGGTGGCCCCTCCCCCCGTTGGCCAAGAAGAGTGTGGTTCGCAGACATCGTACAGCTGACGGTAGATCAGTACTGCCCAGGGATCCAGACCTCAGGGGCGGCTACGCTACCCCAATTTACAAAGGCTGGCTTTTACAGCCTGGCTGCTGAAACCTCCATCTTAATGGAAAAGGGGCTGCCTGCCTCTGTTGTTAACACCATGATCAGGGCTAGGAAAAATCCTCTTCTTCCATCTACTATAGGGTTTGGCGTACCTACATTGACTGGTGTGAGGCTAAATCTCTTCCCTGTTGTGTGTTTTCTATTCCTAGGATTCTGGAATTTCTCCAACATGGTTTGGATCTGGGACTTCAACTCAGCACTCCTGGGGGGTTACTCATGTGCGCCCCCCACGTAAGCCTATGTTACCAGTCTGGGACTTGAACTTGATCCTATCTGCCTTGCAGGGGCCTCCGTTTGAGCCTGTGCATGAGGTT
Source organism: Gastrophryne carolinensis (assembly GCA_027917425.1). Taxonomy (NCBI): domain Eukaryota; kingdom Metazoa; phylum Chordata; class Amphibia; order Anura; family Microhylidae; genus Gastrophryne; species Gastrophryne carolinensis. The sequence continues at coordinate 42,549,274 of CM051238.1, forward strand.
GCTTTGTCCATTCTTATGCTTAAGGTTATCTTTTTGGTGGCTATCACTTCTGTTAGGCGTGTTTCTGAGTTGGCGGCGCTTTCCATCAAGCCCCCTTAGATTGAGAGACACCAGGACAAGGTGGTGTTTCGCTTTAAAGTGGACCAACACCCAGGATTTTGACTATCCTGGGTTTTGGTCCACTTCGGTGGGGCACCCCGATCGGAGCGCACCCGTGCTGGCCCTTCACAAACGGCCGGCGCGGGAGCGCGCCCTGCTAGAGGGACGCGCGGGAGGTGACGGCGGCAGACGCGCATGCTCCGCTGGAACGTGGAAAAGGTAGGATTGTGGGCTTCCTGGGGGGTTTCACCCCGCGGGACATCCCGATTTCGGATGCCCCGCGGGGAGGGATCTGATCTTATAGATTCCCGGGCCGATCCCCCCTGGGTGTTGGTCCATTTTAAACCAGATTTTCTGCCTAAAGTTGTGTCTGCTTTTCATCTCAATCAGGACATTGTTCTGCCTTCTCTGTGCCCTAATCCTAGTAACCCTAAGAAGAGGGCTCTACATTTCTTGGATGTGGTTAGGAACCTGAAGTTCTATTTGGTGGCTACTGAGCCCTTCAGGAAGACTGATGCTCTTTTTGTGGTCCCTTCTGGTCCTAAGAAGGGTCTGGCTCCAGCTAAGTCTACCATCAGCAAGTGGATCCGTCAGGCTGTGATTCAGGCCTATTCTACTAAAGGGAAGGATCCTCCCTTACACCTTACTGCTCATTCCATTCGTGCTATTGGTGCCTCTTGGGCCTTTCAGCACCAAGCTTCTGTTGAACAAGTTTGCAAGGCCGCTACTTTGTCTTCTGTTCATACTTTTTCTAAGTTTTACAAGGTTGATGTTAGGGCCTCAGCTGATGCTGCTTTTGGCCGCAAAGTTCTGCAGGTGGCAGTGGTTTAATCTGCATGTTGTTGCTTTTGGGGATCCCACCCTATCTCATGGACACTGCTTTTGGATGTCCCAAACGTAAGGAATTATCTCTGGAGCAGGACGTGCTGTATACTTAGAATAATACAATTCTGTGATTACTCACCTGTAGAATTGGTATTATACATATACAGCACGTCCTGCTCTACTCCGCCCTTGTTTTCATTATTCTTAGTGCCTCTGTATGGTGGTTGTTATCATGGTTTAAATTGTTTGATTATGGTTGTTATTCTCCCGGCCTCTTGCTAACTGCTGGTCAATACTGGGGAATTTGTGGGAGGTCCCTGGAATATAAGGGGCCGGGAGGAGCCACTTTTTTGCTGTCTCTGCAGTCCAGCGCCATCTTGTGGATGTATAACCCAAACGTAAGGAATTATCTCTGGATCAGGACGTGCTGTATAATACCAATTCTACAGGTGAGTAATCACAGAATTGTATTTTTACAGAGAGGAAATAATTCTACTTCAATGTCTGTAAAACAAATGTATATCATACTAGAGGTCCCTTTAATTGAAAATTTGTTCTTTTCATTGCAATTGTAAAGTAAAGTTCCGTTTACTTTAGTACATCTGTATATAAAGCTTTATTAAAAAAATAAAGAAAATAAAAATGTATGACTCATTTTTATCATGAAAGGGAGACCTTTAGGAATTTCACCTTATTTTTATTGCACTCACTTTGGATAGTCCACTTTTAGACTTTATATATTAACATGGGTCTCTCCACATACTGGCTTGCGACTCTGTTTTGGTACTCACCAAGTCTCACTCCCCATACAGCAAGAAGCATCTGCCCTAGTGCTGATGAGAGCCTAAAGCTCGAAACATGTGTCCCGTGGTTGGATGTGTATAGCTGTGTAAATTTAAAGCTAATCTTTGGCATTGCATCCTTAGCGTTTCTAAGCGCCTTGTATGGCACAGAGACATAAAGAGATGATTTGCATATCTCCACCTGCTGCAAGGATAGATGGGTAATGCTATCTGTCCTTGTATTAGGTATCGTGCAAATACTTGCCATTCTAGGAAAGATTCTCTCTTCCTATATATATCCTTCTTACCCATTATATGTGGCTTTGCTGTTTTTTGTTACGAATCATACCACCTGATCAGTGGACTCCTTTCTCATCATAGCGGATTATTGTTATACATGCTTTGTGAGTGTTTTTTTGTTCTTCCCTTTTCCCTCCCTCTCCCCCCTCTTCAGTATACCTTTACTAATGCTCGGTTATCCGGTTATCCAGTAGTCCTCTATCTATGTTTCCTTACATGTTCTTCACCAGTTTGGAGTGATTACGACTGTTTTAAAGCCTCACAACACTTACAGTATCTTTTCGCTCCATAAGATGCGCCTGACCATAAGACGCACCTAGGATTTAGAGGAGGAAAATCAGAAAAAAAATATTCTGAACCAAATGTTGTGCTAATGAATCATGCCGCAACTGGGAGTTGATTGATAGCTTTGTAGGGCAGAGTATGTTCTTACTGTGGCTTAGAAAGAAATAGTGGGAGGACATTATACCTACCTGTGCCTTGAAAAAGAGACCACGCAGGTCTCGGAACGCATGGGCTGGCCGCGGGGGGCGCTGTTCTGTGATCACTCCAAGTAAGGGTAACTTGCGTTGTTTTGTGTTTTCCCTCATGCACTTTATTGCTCATACCTGTATATGACCTTTGCACATGCTTGTTAAAAATTGATGCACTTGTACTTGGCACCAGCACTTTAAATGATTTTTGTATTGAATACATTATATTTTATAAATAATAGATATTGAGTTTATGAATTAGCTGAACAGCTCCCCCCAGTGGCATAATATGTAATTGGCACTTGGTTTTGTGTTTTTATGGTATTTAATGGATGTATTGATGTTTAAAAAATAATAAACTTTATATACTAAATTTACATTGTAGTGAGTGCAATTGTTAGTCCCCTGGTTCCATAGAGGGGGGTTCGAGAGGTAACCCTCAGTTGGAGTTCTTACTGTGGCTGTCATCGTGCCACCACCAGCAACAGTTCCTGGCTTTCTGTGCTCTTCCTGAAATCTGACTGTATGTCACACTGGGGTAAAGCAGAAAGCCAGGAACTGCTCTCGCCCACTGGAATAACATCATGTCATTGCAGGAAGGGGTGGAGGCAGTAGTGGGACCTCTTGTGAAAAATAACTGGTGGTCATATCTCCCGCACTGTGATCTGGGATGCCCCTGCTTTACTGACAGCAACAGGATTACAGGTGACCCACCAACTTCCACATTCCCTTACTATCTGGCACCCCATGTAAATACCAACAATTAACTTGCTAGGCCGACCTGGCCTACCCCAGGGTCCATCAGTGGCAGCAGGGAACACAGAAGAGGGTAAATAGCACTGTCTGGTTCATGTGGTATCTGCAGGGGTGGTTGGATCTTCAGTCCTAAACTGAAGGTCTGCTTTAAATTGAAACATAACTCAGCCAGGCCTGTATTGGGATGCCTGGCTGTGTGAGATTCCCTGGGGGCACCCATATTCTCATTGGACGAGAGTCTAGACATGTGCCATTGAACCAAGGAAAGGTGAGCCACTACTTCGGAATGCCCCCGGGGGATGGAACCAAACCCAGGAAAGTCAAATTCCCGGGATTTGTTCTGCTTTAAGGAGGGAAGAGAACAAAAGAGAGCAACCAATAGGTTAGGGGGCTGAGGAAAGACTAGGCGTATAAGGAGGGCCTGGATTGTTGTGGTAGAGAGGCTACAGAGAAGTCCCAGAGGGTGGAGGAGGGGGAAGTGGGAAGGATAAGGAATTAGGAGGAGGAGGGGAGCACCCAGCATGTGAGAAATAGGATGTACTGGGATATTGAGGGAGTTGCAAAGAGCACATGGGGGACTGCACCGAGCAGCCAGAAGCTGGAGACAAACAGGGGGCTGTTGGACTATGGAGGGTAGGAACTCTATGAACCCTCTTCCTGCACCCACCCATTAACACCTGTCACCAGCTTTCCCTTGCTCCTCTCGCCGTGTTTCTACTACCACCAGTGTCCTCACTGCAGACACTGATGGCAGTTTCCTGTTTTGCAGCCGCACTTCTCCACACGAGCTTCCACACTGCAGCTCCTGGTGGTGCAACGTGGCCGCCAGCATTTCTCCATGTCATCATAAAGTCCTCATAGTCAAGTTCCCGGTAGGTTGCGGACAGGCCAATGACCAGACACAGAAGTGCAGAAGGGGGTTACGATTCCAGGTTGCAACCCCCAGACTCTCTTCTCTACACTGCTGCAGCTGCCACCCCTTCATTTTATCAGAAACTCCCTGCACTGAGGCAAGTTCCTGGGAGGCTGTGGGTGGGCAGACGGCCTGGAACTGAAATGCAGGAATGGAGTTACATGCCCCCCGGACTAAGCAAGCGGCCCCTTCCGTCAAATCATCTCCTCGTCCTCCTCCCATCAAATCATGATCCTAGCACTGCAGACCGCATTTGCACTTTTAATGAGGCAGCTCAAAAAAGTGCCTACGGAGCCGTCAGCGTAAATGATTCATGGCACAGCAACGGGTTTTAGCAACTGTCGCTCAACCCACTGCTGTGCCATGAATGATCAACATTGCTGGGAAAGATTCTCTCTTCCTATATATATCCTTCTTACCCATTATATGTGGCTTTGCTGTTTTTTGTTACGAATCATACCACCTGATCAGTGGACTCCTTTCTCATCATAGCGGATTATTGTTATACATGCTTTGTGAGTGTTTTTTTGTTCTTCCCTTTTCCCTCCCTCTCCCCCCTCTTCAGTATACCTTTACTAATGCTCGGTTATCCGGTTATCCAGTAGTCCTCTATCTATGTTTCCTTACATGTTCTTCACCAGTTTGGAGTGATTACGACTGTTTTAAAGCCTCACAACACTTACAGTATCTTTTCGCTCCATAAGATGCGCCTGACCATAAGACGCACCTAGGATTTAGAGGAGGAAAATCAGAAAAAAAATATTCTGAACCAAATGTTGTGCTAATGAATCATGCCGCAACTGGGAGTTGATTGATAGCTTTGTAGGGCAGAGTATGTTCTTACTGTGGCTTAGAAAGAAATAGTGGGAGGACATTATACCTACCTGTGCCTTGAAAAAGAGACCACGCAGGTCTCGGAACGCATGGGCTGGCCGCGGGGGGCGCTGTTCTGTGATCACTCCAAGTAAGGGTAACTTGCGTTGTTTTGTGTTTTCCCTCATGCACTTTATTGCTCATACCTGTATATGACCTTTGCACATGCTTGTTAAAAATTGATGCACTTGTACTTGGCACCAGCACTTTAAATGATTTTTGTATTGAATACATTATATTTTATAAATAATAGATATTGAGTTTATGAATTAGCTGAACAGCTCCCCCCAGTGGCATAATATGTAATTGGCACTTGGTTTTGTGTTTTTATGGTATTTAATGGATGTATTGATGCTTAAAAAATAATAAACTTTATATACTAAATTTACATTGTAGTGAGTGCAATTGTTAGTCCCCTGGTTCCATAGAGGGGGGTTCGAGAGGTAACCCTCAGTTGGAGTTCTTACTGTGGCTGTCATCGTGCCACCACCAGCAACAGTTCCTGGCTTTCTGTGCTCTTCCTGAAATCTGACTGTATGTCACACTGGGGTAAAGCAGAAAGCCAGGAACTGCTCTCGCCCACTGGAATAACATCATGTCATTGCAGGAAGGGGTGGAGGCAGTAGTGGGACCTCTTGTGAAAAATAACTGGTGGTCATATCTCCCGCACTGTGATCTGGGATGCCCCTGCTTTACTGACAGCAACAGGATTACAGGTGACCCACCAACTTCCACATTCCCTTACTATCTGGCACCCCATGTAAATACCAACAATTAACTTGCTAGGCCGACCTGGCCTACCCCAGGGTCCATCAGTGGCAGCAGGGAACACAGAAGAGGGTAAATAGCACTGTCTGGTTCATGTGGTATCTGCAGGGGTGGTTGGATCTTCAGTCCTAAACTGAAGGTCTGCTTTAAATTGAAACATAACTCAGCCAGGCCTGTATTGGGATGCCTGGCTGTGTGAGATTCCCTGGGGGCACCCATATTCTCATTGGACGAGAGTCTAGACATGTGCCATTGAACCAAGGAAAGGTGAGCCACTACTTCGGAATGCCCCCGGGGGATGGAACCAAACCCAGGAAAGTCAAATTCCCGGGATTTGTTCTGCTTTAAGGAGGGAAGAGAACAAAAGAGAGCAACCAATAGGTTAGGGGGCTGAGGAAAGACTAGGCGTATAAGGAGGGCCTGGATTGTTGTGGTAGAGAGGCTACAGAGAAGTCCCAGAGGGTGGAGGAGGGGGAAGTGGGAAGGATAAGGAATTAGGAGGAGGAGGGGAGCACCCAGCATGTGAGAAATAGGATGTACTGGGATATTGAGGGAGTTGCAAAGAGCACATGGGGGACTGCACCGAGCAGCCAGAAGCTGGAGACAAACAGGGGGCTGTTGGACTATGGAGGGTAGGAACTCTATGAACCCTCTTCCTGCACCCACCCATTAACACCTGTCACCAGCTTTCCCTTGCTCCTCTCGCCGTGTTTCTACTACCACCAGTGTCCTCACTGCAGACACTGATGGCAGTTTCCTGTTTTGCAGCCGCACTTCTCCACACGAGCTTCCACACTGCAGCTCCTGGTGGTGCAACGTGGCCGCCAGCATTTCTCCATGTCATCATAAAGTCCTCATAGTCAAGTTCCCGGTAGGTTGCGGACAGGCCAATGACCAGACACAGAAGTGCAGAAGGGGGTTACGATTCCAGGTTGCAACCCCCAGACTCTCTTCTCTACACTGCTGCAGCTGCCACCCCTTCATTTTATCAGAAACTCCCTGCACTGAGGCAAGTTCCTGGGAGGCTGTGGGTGGGCAGACGGCCTGGAACTGAAATGCAGGAATGGAGTTACATGCCCCCCGGACTAAGCAAGCGGCCCCTTCCGTCAAATCATCTCCTCGTCCTCCTCCCATCAAATCATGATCCTAGCACTGCAGACCGCATTTGCACTTTTAATGAGGCAGCTCAAAAAAGTGCCTACGGAGCCGTCAGCGTAAATGATTCATGGCACAGCAACGGGTTTTAGCAACTGTCGCTCAACCCACTGCTGTGCCATGAATGATCAACATTGCTGGTCCCATGGGGACTTTTTTGAGCCGCCCCATTAGAGGTGAAAACCCGATCTGCGAGGCTACATCCACTCCATAAGACGCACCCCCCCCCCCCCACATGTGTGTCTTATGGAGCAAAAATATTTTAGTTATTGAGAGTATTTATTTATAAAGAGCCATAATCTTCCATAGCGCAGTACAAAGCAGTAATTACAGACAGGGAAGAACATGAAGTACAAAACTATTACAAATGCAGTTTTACTCACAATGAATATTCTGAATACAAATACAATAGGAGAGAGTTAATGTGGATTGATAGTTTAGATGGGAAGACAGAGCTATCTCATCTTCTAAATGTTTGAAGACTTCCAAAATGATGTTTCCAAAATTAAAATGCAGGGGAGTCTGCTCGACCCACATAGTGTAATAATTTTTTTTTGTTGTTGTTCAAATCAGGGTTGAGGCGGCTTTGTCCAAGTCCAAGAGGTACTTCACCTTTTTTAACCATTAAAAGCTCCACCTCAGTTCTTTGTGTTTCCGCTCTAAAGGAACCAGTTAAGCTGCAACCAATTTGTTTTTTAGTTTATTTTTTTTCAGCTCCAGGAGCCCCTGGAGAAGCCCACTGAGCCCTGGACCACTTTATCTTCAGGTGTAGTACAGCAGGGGTCTGGAGACGGCCAGACAAGTCTCTCATAGTCTGGTGCGCTGTCCCCTTCAAATCCTAGCCGATAGTGGCGGCAGGTACTATTCCATTGGCTTACCGATGCCTCCAGTCAGCAATGGAGGCGATCCTATTCTCTTATTTTTCACCCGGGATGCAGTGCAAGGAAGGGGACGGGGACTTGCTGCACTGACCCGACGATCGATATACAAAGAAAAAAGTCATCTCTACCTTGATAGCAGGTTACATCCCAGATTATGTGATTATTCGGCTCGGCTGTAAGCAAAATAACTAATGCCAGCCAAAAGATCCGCTTAAAATATCTTCAGTACTTTATTGAGCAAATTCATAAAACCATGGTACAGGCAAAAAACCCCAAATAAAATCCATAAACGTCTGAGCGTTTCGAACCCCGTAGGTCCTTACTCATGACCTGACGATGCTTAGACATCACTTCCGGGTGCGGCCTCTATATGTGGGGCAACGTGTAAGCATATGTTCTCCAGCAGCTTCACAGGCTGTAAGTGATTCCGGGCAGCGCAGGGCAGAGGCAGCGGCACAGCAGCTCAGTAGAAACTCATTAGCAGCCCACAGCAGGATAAAGCCTCTGTTCTCAGCCCACTAGAGGTGAGCGATCTCAGGCAAAGTATTCCAAGTTCAGGCAGTGTATCTCCTAGCCTAAGCACCTCATGCATAATGCCTCAGGAGAAGCCGGTAATGTAAAAATCCTGTTTTTATATTTAGCAGTTTATGCTAAATCCGGGGGTATGTCTAAAAAACGTATAACTTATTATATTTTGTCCTTTTAGTCTAATCCACCCAAAGTAAGGGATAAGATCAAGAAACCTAAACTAGTTTAGACGCTGTGAATCCTGTAGCGGATACTTGGAAGAAGTGTGTCAGACATGCCTTCAGCTAAGAATAGGAGAGGAGACTTGAGCTATGTACGGGGAGATGTTAGCCATGAGGACTGAAATGGCCTCAAAGTTTGAGGTCTATAGGTCCTTTGATTCACACCCAGGGGTATCCACTGCTGGCAAACTCATCCCTCAAACAATGCAGTTAACCCAGAGTCCTTGACCAGTAGCATTCAGTTACAACTTCTATCCCTTCTGCAGACACCCACAGTCCTGGGCCTGTTCATTTTGAAGCATGATCAGAAATAGCCACAGAGAATGAGGGTGAACTCTCATCCGAGGACTCTCTTAACGAGGGTATGCAGGAAGGGCAAGAGGGCCTCCAGTTCCTCTGGGCCCCTTCCAGAGGATTTGACAGGTTAAATAGATAACATGTATGATACATGGGGAATCAAGAGTGAGGATAAGCCTTATTAACCCAAGATACCATGTATAAAAAGTTTTTGGAGTAAAAAATAAAAAACGGGGGCGTGACCAGACATGAGAGGATGAGGAAGCATTTTAGCTCCCTCCCGGCCGACCTAGTTTTTCACCCTATTTGGGGCTATTACCCATCCAAAACATCCCCACAGACGATGGCCAAGAAGCGGAAGGGGGTTAAAACGGTTTCACCCCACAGATGAAGAAGATCAGCTTGTGGTGAGTAGTGGTGAGAGAGGGACTCGCGTTGGCATGGCGGCGGAGATGGAGGTGGTGAGCGGTCGAGAGGCAGGTGGCCCCGAAGGAGCTGCGGTGGTGAGGGAGGCAGGAGGTGTGGCGCTGGCAAGTCCCCTTCCAGCGGACCGGAGCGGTGAGGAGACATCCGGAGCTGGGCGCGGTGAGGCTAGATGACGGCGCGGCTGCGGCCGACTGAGCCGCCGAAGATAAACAGCGCTCCCTGGAGGGTAAGAAGATGGGAGGTTTGCAGAGCGCGGCTGGGTGCGTCGGCCACGCTGAGCCTGCGAGAGAGGCGGAGGAGGGGAGCGGGCGGGAGACACCGCAGGCCGCAATCCAGTTAGTGGCTCTCCAGCCAGCGCAGGTACGGGGGAAAGTTTGCCCTCCCTTAACAGGCAAAGGATTGATCCTCCCCAGACACCCAAGTCCCAGCATAAAGAAACAGTTCCCTACCTTGGGGGGCAGAGAAAGCACTATAAGGGGCAAGATGCTGCCCATCAAGCCAGCAAGAGGAGCTCAGAGGAGAGCGAAACCCCCTTGCCAGCACAGCAAGCCCCAGAAGAGTAGACCCCTTTATATGTGCAAAGCCCTGATCCCGGGGAAGAATCCTGCGTGTCCTCTCCATCGGGCCGGCACGGTCGGGATGCCCCATCCCCGCCCAGCCCAAACCCTTGGGCGTTCTTGGCCCCTTCGTTAAGCCCGGAACGGGACTGGTTCACTCCCAGGGGGCCTCATCATACTCAGCGGTCCCCCCCCCTGGCACCCTAGAGGAGACTCACCGGGATCCACATGGCAGGGTCAGCGGGACGCCTGGGGGTCGGGGTCGAATAGCTTGGCATCTGTGCCACACACCCCGCTCACAGGTACACGCACGAGAAGCACCGCGGGACCTCCCTCCCAGCGGGACCTGGCTCAACACAGCGGCTTCGCCGCCAGCGTACACAAGACACCAGCACCGATCTTGGCGCCGGCAACTCAAGCAGAAACCGCCCTTGGTGGCAAGGCAGCCCATCTAAATGGCAATGCCGCCATCCCTGGGGCAATACTCCATCAATCCCCCGAATCCCACAACTTGATTTTAGCGGCTATAAAGGCAGAGCTTAAAGCCCTCCCCACCAAGGCCGACCTGGAATCCTTTATTTCACAAGTCGAGAACACATTTAAGAAGGACATTTCGGATCTACAAAGTTCAGTGGAGGGCCTAAATTCCAAAGTCTCAGGATTGGAGCAATCACATCTTATGTCTGTACAAAGAATCAAGGCTCTGGAAAAAGGCTTGGCCTTGCAATGGTCCATATCCTAAGCAGCCATTCTGCACCTAGATTATCTTGAAAATAGGAGCGTTGTAACAATATCCGATTGAGAGGCCTGCCGGAGGCGACGGGGCAAGATCAGTTACTGAATACAGTGACGGGCATCTTCAACGAGAACCTGGATCGCCCTCCCAACACTGAAATAATCATGGATCGTCTCCAAGTGTCCCTGGGCCCTAGGCCTACAGACCCCAATCGCCCATGGGACGTCATCTGCCGTTTACACTACTACTCAGTAAAGGAAGAGATCCTCCGGAAATTGTGGGCGAGAGGGCCGACGTGCTTCGATGGGGCGACGCTACAGATTTTTCCAGATGTGTCAAGGCGCTCGTTGCAAATGAGATGGATCATGAAACCCTTGCTAGGGAAAATCCAGGAGTGCGGAGCAATCTACAGATGGGGATATCCCTTTCATTTGCTTGTGCGCAAAAAACAGAGGGTCTACACTCGGCCGGCCTCCAGGAACTGTTCGCCTTCTTAGACTTGGCACCGTTTGAAATCCCGGACTGGCTTGACCCCGCCGCTCTCCCCCCACTAGTGGGGGTTCGGGAGGGGCAACCTTGGATTGCGCGCCGGGCAAGAGGCAGGAGCCTTCCATGAAGAAGAAACCCTAGAAGAATTCCTGGGCGCTCACAGCCCAGAGATAACGAGATCTAATGCGGGACTGGCTTCCGTCTTGATATCCTTTGATCTGCCATGTTAACTGATCGTAGTGCCATCGTCTGGGTTCTGTATCTTGTGGGAGTGGGGCAGATTTGATGCGCCCGCCGGCCTCTCCGTGCGCGTCCCGGGCGGCCCGTGTTGCAGCCTTCGGGTGGCCGCGGGCGGGCCGGGTTGTTTCACGTTCATGTTTTACCTTGTTTTTTCAAATGTTCATAACATGGGTGGGTGGTGCACCAATGTTACAGTGCCCTGCGTAGGTTGACTCGGACGGCGTGGGGGCCAGGCGTCTGCCTTGGAGGTCAGTGGGAGGGTCTTCTTGCTCCTCTCTGATTCGCCTCGCCTCCACAGTAGGCCTGGTTCCCCGTCGACCCGACTCGCAAGTGTTTTGTGTTCATCCTCTGTTGTCTTAGTGTTTTTTTTTTCTTTTTTCTTCTTCTTTTTCCCCTTTTCCCTCCCCAGCCTCTCTTCCCTCCCCTCCAACACCGTGACTGAGACTTTCAGCCCTCCTGCAATCCCGCTACCGCTGGAGGACCTACCCTCACTCTACGCGAGAGATAGGACGGATTGAGGTGGGATTTGTGCCTCTATCAACACTTCATCATGTCCAAGGTAAAGTGTACGTCTCTAAATGTGAAGGGCCTCAACTCCCCCATTAAGAGATCCTCTATTCTGAGAGAGTTGAGTCGCCTGAAAACACAGATCACCTTCGTGCAGGAGACCCACCTTAAGGTTGGGAGGTCTCATAACCTTACCAATCAATCCTTCAAAACCCAGTACCATTGCCTCTCCCCAGATTCCAGGTCCAGGGGGGTTGTGATCCTCCTGGCTAGGTCTTTACCCTGGAGGAACAGTGAGACCCTCCAAGACCCAGAGGGTAGGTTTCTCTTTGTTAAGGGTACCCTCTTCTCACTTAAGATTACGTTGGCGACCTGTTATTGCCCTAACGTCAACCAATATAAATTTCTATATTCTACCCTGGGCAAATTGTCTACGTTCTCGGAGGGGGTCTTCCTGCTGGGAGGCGATTTTAACCTGGCTCTTGACCCGGGCCTGGACACTTCCAAATGGTCTTCTCATATCCCCTTCTCCAACCTGAAGAAAATTAAAACCCTACTTCACAAAAAGCAATTAATGGACGCATGGCTCACACTTAACCCAAGGGGGAGAGACTATACATTCTTTTCTGCCCCGCATAACTCATATACGCACATTGACTGGTTCTTGGTCCCACACAGGTTTCTGCATCTCATTGTTAGCATGGAAATTGGTCAGATAACTTTATCTGACCATGCCCCAGTTTCCCTGACCTTCTCCATTCCCGACACCCCACTCTTCAGAGGACAGTGGAGGCTTAACAACTCTCTCCTCCAGGACCCCAGAGTTCGGGCGGACATCAAAAAAGCCGTAGATGAATTCTTTGTGCTTAATAATAAGGAGGATATCTTACGGATGTCTCTGTGGGAGGCCCACAAATGCGTGATAAGAGGTCTCTTTATTAAACACGGATCTCGCATTAAAAAGGAAAGATGCTGTCAAATTGACCGTCTAACTCAGGAAATTTTCAAAATAGAAACTATGCATAAGAAATCGCATGATTGGGCACTGGGCGCTAAGCTGGCGAGCCTGTGGGAATCCCTCAGAGACATCTGTTTCACTGAAGCTAAAAGCTCGGGACTTAGGTGACGGAGATTCTTCTATTAACACAGTAATAAGTGTGGCAGGGCCCTGAGAACACAGCGTGATAGGAACTATATCCCATGTATCCAGGACCCCAGGGGCAACAAGCACCACTTGACAGCAGATATAGCAAATGCGTTCAGGGAGTATTATGAAAACCTTTATAACCTGCCTCAGGATAGCTCCACTGCACATCAGAACAGCATAATCGCTTACATTCGAGGATCAGTCCTCCCTCAGCTCAATCAAGAGGCGATAAACGCCCTTGATGGGGAAGTTATGATGGACGAGTTCCTGAGGGCCATAAAGAACACAAAACCAGGGAAGGCGCTGGGACATGACGGCCTCGTCCTGGAATATTACATGGAGTCCTTAGGCCCTCAATTCATAGCGTCCTTCAGCTCCCTAAAATGCAGTCAACCCTTGCCCAAAGATACACTGCGGGCTGCCATCACGGTCATCCCAAGGCCAGGCAAAGATCCGACACAATGCGAAAGTTACAGACCCATCTCCCTATTGAATTGTGATCTAAAGCTATTCAATAAAATTATTGCGGATAGAATCGCCCCTTATATCCCCTCCCTTATCCACTGGGACCAAGTGGGCTTCGTCCCTTCTAGAGAGGGGAGGGACAATATTACCAGAGTCATTAACCAGATCCACCGGGCTCATACGGGGGTGGGGGGGTGGCCTCGACGCTTTTCTCGACAGACGCAGAGAAGGCTTCTGATAGGGTTGGCTGGGATTTTTTGTTTGCAACCCTCAGACACATTGGCCTGGGTGAGAACCTGATCCATTGGATTATGGCCTCATACTCATGCCCCTCGGCGTCCGTCGTGGTGGATGGGCTCTCCTCAAAATCATTTAACCTAGCAAATAGCACACGGCAGGGCTGCCCGCTCCCTCCCCTGATTTTTATACTTACGTTGGGGCCATTCTTGCGCACTGTGCGGAAGAATCCGGACATCGCGGGAATACAGTCGGGTCGAACGGAACATAAGGTCGCAGCTTACGCCGATGACCTGATATTTTTTATCTCTAAGCCCGAAACGACTCTTCCCATTCTGATCGCTGAACTCCGGACCTTCCAATCAGTGTCACATTATAAAGTAAATTACCAAAAATCTTCCGCCCTCAATATCAACATCCCCCTGAGAAGGGTGAAACAAATCTCGGATAATTTCCCATTTAAATGGGAACAGGAGGCAGTGACACACCTGGGAACCAGGATTCCGGCCCACCCCCAAAAAATGTATAGTCTGAACTTTCCCCCATTGTTGAGGAGTGTGGAGGAGGACCTACTAAAATGGAACAAGAGTGCTTTTTCTTGGTTTGGCAGGGCGAACATACCTAAAATGAATATACTTCCCAGAGTGCTGTACCTCTTTCAGACCCTCCCAGTGGTAGTCCCCCACACATTCTTCTAAAGTCTTTCTGGGATATGCTCAAGGTTCGTCTGCGCAGGGAAGTTGCACCGCGTGGCGGCATCCCTCCTGGGGGGCTTAGGCCTCCCAGAGTGGAGGTTGTACCACGCAGCAACGCATTTGGTTTGGGTGATAGATTGGTGCAGGCATTCCTCTCAGAAACAGTGGATGCATATTGAGTGGGAATCCTCCCTGACACATCTCCTGGGCATCCCCTGGATTCCGCAGGACCGAATCACATCTCTAAACAAGCACCCCACAATAGGTCCCACACGGAGGGTGGTGAGTAGTGTTTTCCCGAAACCAGACTTTTCCCCCTCCATCTCGCCAATGACCCCGGTGCTGGGCCACCCTGACTTCCTGGCGAGCCGATCTGACGGCGTATTTCGTTCATGGGCGAAACAAAACTTGATGATGGGAGGGGGTGGCTCGGGGCCGAGGACCTGGCGGCTAGGTTAGCCCTACAGCCCCTCAATACATGGCAGGCGTACCAGCTGGTACACTACCAGAACGCTATTGCCCTCCCGGAAGATGCTGCTTTGAACGAACTTGTGCTGAGACAGATCACTTTAGAGGAGCCCTCTCATACATTTACTCCCTTCTGATTAGTCCTCCAGATTCCTTTGTACACCCCTGTGTGGAGGGTTGGGAGAGGGAGCTAAATAGGAAATTCTCAGAGGAGCAAAAAAAAGCCATGTTCCAGCTGGCACACACCTCCTCAATCTCGAGTAGATTCCAAGAAACCTCATTTAAAATCCTGACTAGGTGGTACTTTGTGCCAACCAAATTGTCTAGGATGTTTCCCTCTTCCACCCTTCAATGCTGGAGGTGCGCGCAAGCAAGAGGCACGATGCTCCACATCTTTTGGGAGTGCGGGGTCCTGGCTAGGTTCTGGGAAAACGTTAGGAAAACCGTGTTGAACCTGACAAACGTAGACTTGGGAGAGGACCCGGCAGCCTATCTTCTCAATCTTGCCCCCACCTCAATCCGGAGGAGTGGTAAGTCCCTGTTGGCCCCGCTGCTGAATGCGGCCAAGACTTGTATACCAGCCTGCTGGAAATCGACAGACACCCTGACGACGTCAATGTGGTTATCTAGGAGTAGAGACATATGCAGGATGGAGGAATTAACAGCCTCGCTGCAGGGGAACTCTGAGAAAAACAGAGAGACATGGAGCATGTGGAATCAGTTTACCCTGTCGGCAGAATACCTAAACTTTTTGCAAGAATAGGTGGCCAGGGGCGAACGGGAGGGTCACCTCTGCTTTATAGCCCCCCTTCCCCCCTTCCCCCCCTTTTTGTTTTGTTTTTGTTTGTTTGTGTGTGTTCTAGTTTTCCCTTCACTCTGTGTAATTTGTTGGTAGCCTTTCTCTTTAATGAAACATTTGGAGGATGATTGAAGGGCGGACATAAGCATTTATTTACATTATTGGTTACAACATTTTTGGTTGAATATAGTGTGTCGCTTCGGACACTACAACCCCGCAGTGAAGAGGACAGAGAGGCGACGAAAGATCTGAGACTTTGCGGGGTTGTTGTTGAGTGCTTTTCAATCAGCCATTCCTGAACCTGGGGAAATCTCCCCGCCAATAGCTGCCTCTGGACTTTTGCGGTTGTTTGCCTCTCCGATTATGTCGTACCATGATGAATATTGTCTGTTTCAGTGCTTCTTCAATAAAAATTTACAATTAAAAAAAAAAATCAAAAACATTTCCCGTCCATTTTGCACTTATTGCTATTATTAAGTCTGAATACTGTAGCTCCAGCCACCTCAAAATTTTAAGGATGCTTACCTGCATATTTCAATTCCATCTGTACATTGCACATTTGCAGTACAAACAGACCAGGGGCTTTATCACTACCAGAACAGGACTTTACCCTTTGGTCAGCCCCACGCATCTTTACAAAAATATTAGCGGGAACCAAAGATGCACCTCAGGCAGGAAGGAATTATAAATATACTCTTGATAAATAGGTCAGGGGAATAGATACTAGCAGACTTAGAGAAGACTCTCCTTCTTTTAAAAATTGGCTGGGTTGTCAATTTAGAAAAATCAAATCTGGTACCCAGCCACTGTTGCAGATTTCTCGGGTACGACCTAGACAGTATCCTTCAAAGGATCCTGCTCCTGTGGGAAAAGGTACACAAGATCATAACAAGTTCCCACAAGTTTCTCTACGAGAAAACACAACTCGGTCTCATGGCCTCCATTGGTGGACAGATCCAGATAAGGCTACATTTTTCAATAGATCCCAAGACATAGTGCTCCCGACATTAACTGTTGCGACAGGAACAGAAGAAGATTGTTCACTATTAGATGTGAGGAAAGCTCTAATTATTTATTTAGAAAGATCTAGAGAATAGCTTTTGATAATTTTCAGTGGCAAGAGAAGAGGTCTAGCTGTCTCTAAATCCACTATTGCCAGATGGATGAAACAGACTATTATGCAAGTTTAGTCATCCAGAAGACTTCCTCCTCCACATGTCTCAGCACATTCAACAAGAGCTATGTCAGCTTCCTGGCAGAGAGGACACGTGCCTCTATAGAAGAGATCTGTGCTTCCTCAAGCACTGTAGACTAGATCTTCTTTCTGTAAAACATCAGTCCTTTGGTAAAAGGGTCTTGCTAGCAGCTTCCCACCTGGGTATGTGGAGATTAGCTCTGGTAGGCGACCGGGTGTCAGCAGTATAGAGGCAGAGGCAAGCAGTTCAAAGTAAAGTCTGTGTTTATTTCACACATAAATCCACAAAAGCATATGTCCAAACAGGTTACATCACCTTTTCAGGAAACAGCAGCATAAATGATTCAATCAGGCAAACAGCTTTTAGTCCTTGAGCAAACGTCCTGTTTACAGTCCAACTAGGCCTCAGGTCCGCATGAAACAGCCTCCACAGGAGATTTCAGCCAGGCTCACAGAGTCTCACTCCCATGTGAGCTCTAGACAAAGGACACAGCACAGCTGATTCCCCAGGCTATTTAAACAGCCCGCAAAACCCGGACCTGGGTAGTGGGATGGAGTCCCACCCTGCTCTACTCCATCCCAGTAAAGCCGTCCCAGGTTAGCCTTTCGGCTATTCTAAATCATCAGCAGCAAACTGCCACCAGCAGCTGATGCTGAAAAAACAAGCTATACGGCTTTACTGCACCAATGCCAGGTACATTGGTGCTACATACCTGCCGTCAATAACGGCCCCTTGCACCTTACCACATACCCCCCCCCTTTGTTCAACCCTGAGGGGGTGGACACATGCCAAACAATGTGTTCTGGACAGGGCATCCGCGTTACCCAACAATCGTCCCGCTCTGTGCTCTACTGTAAACTTGAAGTTTTGTAATGACAAGAACCATCGGGTGACCCTGGCATTCCTGTCCTTAGCCTGGCACATCCACTTGAGGGGAGAGTGGTCCGTAATCAGACGGAACCTTCTCCCCAGCAAGTAGTAGCGAAGAGACTCCAGGGCCCATTTAATGGCCAAACACTCCCTCTCCACTATACTATACCGGGTCTCCGCGGGTGTCAATTTGCGACTCATGTAGACAACGGGGTGCTCCTCCCCGTTGACTTCCTGAGACAGTACAGCACCGAGACCTACCTCGGAGGCATCGGTCTGCACTATGAACTCCCTCTTAAAGTCGGGTGTCACCAACACCGGAGACCCACACAGGGCAGACTTCAAAGCGGAGAACGCTTTTTCGGCCTGTTCATTCCACTTCACCATGACAGACTTGCGTCCCTTTAACAGGTCTGTCAATGGTGCCGCTAGGGTGGCAAAATTGGGAATGAACCGCATATAATATCCCACCAACCCCAGAAATGACTTTACCTGGCGGGTGGTGTTAGGCCGGGGCCAGTTACGGATGGCTTCTAGTTTGTTCACCTGGGGCTTGACCACTCCTCGTCCAATCACATAGCCCAGGTATTTTGTTTCTTCTAGGCCTAAAGCACATTTTTTCGGGTTTGCCGTCAACCCAGCCTTCCTGAGGGAATCCACTACGGCCTGGACTTTGGGTAGGTGACTTTCCCAATCCGTGCTATGGATAATTATATCGTCCAGATATGCCGAAGCATACCGACGGTGTGGCCTGAGGACAATATCCATTAACCTTTGGAACGTAGCGGGAGCGCCGTGTAACCCAAAGGGTAACACCTTGTATTGGAACAGTCCCTCTGGTGTAATAAAGGCTGTTTTCTCCTTGGCAGCCTCAGTCAAGGGCACCTGCCAGTACCCTTTTGTGAGGTCCAAAACCGAAAAGTACCTGGCTTGGCCTAGCTTCTCAATGAGTTCATCTACCCGGGGCATAGGGTAGGCATCAAACTTGGAAACTTCATTAAGTTTGCGGAAATCGTTACAGAACCGCAACGTACCATCGGGCTTGGGAATCAAGACTATGGGGCTGGCCCACTCACTCTTTGATTCTTCAATCACGTCTAACCGGAGCATTTGCTGCACTTCCTCCGCGATAGCTTGTCGCCGGGACTCGGGTACCCGGTAAGGCCTCAACCGGACCTTGACCTGAGGTTCCGTGACAACATCATGTTGGATGACCGAAGTGCGCCCAGGGAGTTCTGAAAACACGTCCGTGTTTCTGCTAATAAACTCCCTGGCTTCCTGAGTCTGTTTAGAGGAGAGGTTGTCGCCAGTTTTCACCTCGACTACTACTTCTCTACTAACAGACCGAGGAATGGGAAGCTCCACCCCCACCATACCTGGTCGGGGACTGTCACCCCCAGGGGTCTCCCTGTCTTTCCATAGTTTACATGGTACACCTGCTCGGGCTTCCTCCGCCCAGGCTGATGTACCTTGTAAGTCACTTCCCCAACTTTTTCAATGACCTCATAGGGACCCTGCCACCTAGCTAGAAATTTACTGTCCACCGTGGGTACCAGAACCACAACTCTGTCACCGGGGTTAAAGTTCCGTACCCTGGCTTGCCGATTATAAACCCTGCTTTGGGCCCGCTGCGCTGCCTCCATGTGTTCTCTGACAAGCGGCAAGACGGTCGCTATCCGTTCCTGTAGCTGAGTCACGTACTCTACCACACTTTTGTGGGGTGTGGGTTGCTGTTCCCAGGCCTCCTTGGCTATATCCAACAGGCCCCGTGGATGTCGACCGTATAAGAGTTCGAAGGGCGAGAACCCCGTAGAGGCCTGGGGCACCTCTCGCACTGCGAACATCAGATAGGGCAGCAGCAAGTCCCAATTCTTCCCATCCTTGGCGACCACCCTTTTTAACATGGTCTTTAAAGTTTGATTAAACCGTTCTACTAGGCCGTCTGTTTGCGGGTGGTAAACGGATGTCCGCAACTGTTTCACCTGCAGCAGTTTACAGAGCTCTTTCATTACTTTCGACATAAACGGGGTACCTTGATCGGTCAGGACCTCTTTAGGCAGACCTACTCTGGAAAACATTTCCATAAGCTCCTTAGCAATGAGCTTGGCAGAGGTGTGACGCAGGGGCACTGCCTCAGGGTACCGCGTGGCATAGTCCAAGATCACCAGAATATGTTGGTGCCCTCTAGCGGATTTTGGCACTGGACCCACTAGATCCATGGCAATCCGCTCAAAGGGTACCTCAATAACTGGGAGAGGAACTAAGGGACCCCGGTAATGAGGCTGAGGGCTGGTCATCTGACATGTTGGACAGGACTCACAATATCTCTCCACCTCCTTGTACACACTGGGCCAGTAGAATCGTTGTAAAACGCGGTCCAGTGTTTTCTGCTGGCCTAGGTGTCCACCCAGAACATGTTGGTGGGCCAAATCCAACACCAATTTGCGATATGAATTGGGTATCACCAATTGTTCCACCACCTCTTCACGTACCTTGTTTACTCGGTACAACATTTCCTGGTGAACCACAAAGCGAGGAAACTGTAACTCCGCCCCTGGCTGTTGTGGTTCACCTTCCACCTCAAGAACATTCTCCCAGGCCCGAGACAGGGTCGGGTCCTGGTGTTGAGCGGTACCAAAGTTAGTTGTGGAGAAATGGAGATCTGCCAACTCTGGACCTGTTGTCAACTCTTCCACATCTCCAACCATAACATTTAGTGGGGTTGACTCCCCCTCTTCCATTTTAGGGACGGGCACCTCTTCCACGGTGCCTCCTGATTCCGGTTCCCAGGGCACCGGGGTCTCCCCTGAGTAGGGCCAGTCTATTGGGGACACACCCGCCTCGCGGGTTTCCGGAACTGCCAGCTTGGCCCACAGTGACCTGAACCCTGGAAAGTCTCTCCCAATAATCAGTTCATATGGGAGTTTAGCGGCGACAGCGACTTCATGTTTCCAGCTGCCGGAGACGGTGGTGAGAGACACTTGTGCTGTGGCATAGTCTCTCAAGTCCCCATGAATGCACAAAACCCCGGTTTTCCGCCCAGTGTACTCATCGGGCAGTACTAAGGCGGGTCTTGCCAGGGTAACCATACTCCCCGAGTCCAAAAGGGCCACAGCCAGGGTGTCTCCCACTTTCACCTGACAGAGGTGACTTTGCCCCACAAGCTCAGGGATACCGGCAGCACACAGCCTCCTGGCATACATGGAAGGGCGGTAACCAAAGTTTACATCCATGGGCTCCCCCTGGTGGGGACAATTGGCTCTGATATGTCCCGGCTCCTTACATCCCCAACACAACACTTGGGCAGGGACTTTGGGGGGTAGGTCCTGAGAGGGTTTAGGGGACACCACTCGCCTGAGCTGGGGCGGGGACCTCCGGGGTTTCCCCGAATCCCTCCTCATGGAGCCGCTTTGCAAGTTCCTGGTGGCCTCATATCGCTCCACTAGGTCCACCATCCCTAGTGCGTTGTCAGGGGATACCTGGCCAACCCAGTGCTGAAGAGGGTGCGGTAAAGCCCTCCAAAACATGTCCGCCAGCAAGCGGTCCAACATGGCAGTGGGGCTTAACAACTCCGGCTGCAGCCATTTTTGCAGCAGGTGCAGCAGTTTATAATACTGGGGTCGGGCGGGCTCTGCCGACTGGTAGCTCCACTGATGCACCCGCTGAGCCCGAACCCACACATTCACCCCCAGTCTCGCCAGTATCTCACCCTTCAGAGTCGGGTAGTCAGCGGCTTGGTCCTCTGGGAGATCAAACAACACCTGCTGGGGTCCAGACGCCAGAAATGGAGCGATGACATCAGCCCACTGGTCATGCGGCAACTTCTCCCTTGCAGCCACCTTTTCAAACACCGCCAGGTAAGTCTCCACGTCATCTGAAGGGGTCATTTTTGTGAGCGCCGAGCGGACAGCTTTCCGGGCATCAGGAATACTTTTGGGCGCACCTGCAGCTTGCTGCGCCATCATATGTTGCAAAAACAGCTGGTTGGTCTCATGCTGCTGCCTGTTGGCCTCCACGAGCGCTTTCACGACCGCCTCCATTTTGTCTGCAGTCCCAGGTAGCAGCCTGGCAGGTTTAATATAGGACATGCACAACAAAAAACTTTTTCGTCGGTTGCTCCTAGCAACGGCCTCACTGCTATGCCCGCATCCGACACCAAATGTGGAGATTAGCTCTGGTAGGCGACCGGGTGTCAGCAGTATAGAGGCAGAGGCAAGCAGTTCAAAGTAAAGTCTGTGTTTATTTCACACATAAATCCACAAAAGCATATGTCCAAACAGGTTACATCACCTTTTCAGGAAACAGCAGCATAAATGATTCAATCAGGCAAACAGCTTTTAGTCCTTGAGCAAACGTCCTGTTTACAGTCCAACTAGGCCTCAGGTCCGCATGAAACAGCCTCCACAGGAGATTTCAGCCAGGCTCACAGAGTCTCACTCCCATGTGAGCTCTAGACAAAGGACACAGCACAGCTGATTCCCCAGGCTATTTAAACAGCCCGCAAAACCCGGACCTGGGTAGTGGGATGGAGTCCCACCCTGCTCTACTCCATCCCAGTAAAGCCGTCCCAGGTTAGCCTTTCGGCTATTCTAAATCATCAGCAGCAAACTGCCACCAGCAGCTGATGCTGAAAAAACAAGCTATACGGCTTTACTGCACCAATGCCAGGTACATTGGTGCTACATACCTGCCGTCAATAACGGCCCCTTGCACCTTACCACAGGTATAATAACTATTATACTAATAATAATATAATAATAAGGAAGAGAATCCCAGTTAGACTTACCGGTACCGGCTTTTCTACAAGCCCTTCAGGACGACCCCTTAGTTCCCTCCCATTGTCCTACGGTTTACCTTATGTTACTTGCTTAAGACTGGGGTGCAAAGGAGGGAGTGAGGTTTTAACCTCTGTTCCGTTTGTGTTTTCTCCCAGGGGCTGGGCCACTCTCTCTATAGGTTGTCCTGAAGGGCTCATAGAAAAGTCGTTACCGGTAAGTCTAACAAGGATTTGTTTTTGTTTGTTTACAAAAAACTGGAAATGGATGATTTTGATCTGAATTTTGCCAATGTTCTAATTTGGCTGAACCAAACTGAAATGGCAATTCAGGTCAAATTAATTTTTAATACAAATCCAAAGGCCAACACTACAGATGACCGACCAAGATCATTTTCTCCTGGATGAATCTGATTGGATCGGGTGATGATTAGTGAGGAGCCAGAGCAGGGACAAGCCAGTTTAGAAACCCTCCGGACAGATAGTCCCTAGTATCCATTACTTGTTACTCCCGAATGCCACATACAATACTGTAGCTCCGGCCACCACAAAATTTGAAATGATATAGGGGTCCTTTGCACCCATTACCAGTTCACAAACAGCAACTGTATCATTTATCCAATAAAGAAGCACTATTCTCAATAGAAAGGTTTGAACAAAAGCTTGGAAGGAGAACCCCTGTGAGGGGGAAGCCTGCACTTGGCTCTGATGACCACTATCTGGGAATGCAAGCTGAGGAGGAAGAAAAAAAAGGAAAAAAAAAAATAAGAACAGTGAAACAAAAGAACTTACCATTTCTGTTTCCTCCTTCATCTTCCCCCCACTGGGTGGCAGGCTCTCTGCAGGTCCGCTGGGTCCGGGAAACTCTCTCCTGGTCTGATGCGCTGGGATCTTCTTGATACCAAGGAGCCAGTATTGCAGCATCTCTGCCAGCCTCTTTGGTGAGGGTGGACACAGGTCCTCCTTCTTTGGCATTCCGCCAAGAGAAGGCCCCTCCTCTGTGGTATAAAACCCTCCCTGGAAGGAAAGATGAGGAAAGCAAGGAGGAGGGGAGACCCCTTACTACATATGCTGGCAGGGTGGCTGCAATGTCGCCTCACTGGCATCAAGAAGATCACAGACTGCCAGATCAGGTGGGAATCTCTGACCCAGTGGGACCATATAGAGGACGCCTCCCGGCAGGCGATAGGTGAAATAAGGAACAGTAAAGATTTTTTCTTTTTGAATGTATTTTCTTTTTTAACTGTTTGTGAACTGTAATGGGTTCAAGGGGCCTCTAAAACATTTCACAGGGTATTGATGGCCATCATCAGCGGGTGGCATGCCGGGTAATTTGACACAGATCTGGGATGCGGCAAACCGGAGCAAATCAGCAAGATCTAATCTATCTTTGGCCTGGATCCGAGGCCCACACAAGTCATGATCTTTTGACATTGATGGCACATCAAGTCAACAGTCTTCTTCTTCCAGCTCTTCAGGCTTATGAAAGCAGAGATGTATTTTTGTCTCTACCTTCCGCATCATGTTTCAAATTGAATTCTCGGCAGCCCGTTCCTCTTCCTGTCCTCTAATCTCGAGCCCTCCCTCCACGCTTCTGATTGCTTGATTGCTTTCCATTAAGGGCTAAGAACTCCAATTTTTTACCTCTAGTAATTTCTTTTTATGCTGCATTAGTTTACAGACAGCAGAGCGAAAATCGCTTCATCCTCGCACTATATTATTTTTCCTTCCTGGCTTTCTGCCTTTTCATAATAATCATTTATTTTTTTTTACGTGCTGACAAGAGTACAATACCCAGCAAGCCAAGGGGCGAAGCGTTATTTATGCCAGATGATTTAAAGGGACTTCCGATGTATTTCTGCAGCACTTTGTTATTCAGGTATAAATGTATAAGCACAAATAATTCCATTGCTTGACTGTTACACTGGAACACTGGGGAATCGGGAATAAAGGTCTCATCCATCCATCCAGTATATCTGTAGGAATAAATCAAGGCAACTGGACTTGCTGTTTTACTTTCTTGAATATTTTTTGCAGGGCACATGCGTGCAGAGCTGGCGAATGGGCGCTCCTAGCTAGTGGTGTGCGGGAGCCTATACAGCAGAAACGACACCAGACCCATGGAACCCCAGTCCTGGAGCATGCCGCAGGGTCGCCGAAGTAAGCAGAGGACGTTTAGAGCAATCAGATCACCACTGGCCCAGGTATCGGAGACGGCGGCCGCAACAACATGAGGTGAGAGCTGCACAGCCCCTCTACACACAGAGGACCCCATGGACTCTGCTGATAGTCTAGCCCAAGTCCCCTCTGAGCTGCAAGACCCAAGTCCACAGATGGCGTTCGATCAGGGCAACCTTTTCCACATCACATTATGTGACAACAGTGCTAGCGGGCCATGAGAACGAAGTTCAAATTTCACATGAGGAGATAAACACATGCATGAGGACCTAGAAAACAGGAACCGGCGCTCCAAACTTGAGATTTAGAGGCTTCTCTGAATCAATGGAGGATGCTCAGGGTACAATTATGGCCCTGCTTCAAGAGCTAACACCGGACATACCAGTTGAAAGGCTGGAATTGGAACAAGCTCATCGAGCCCTCACTAAGCGCACTCCAGACTTCCCACCGAGAGACATTATTGTGAAATTAGTTATTTCAAGACTAAGGAATCAATAGCACAGGTGGCAAGAGATAAAGCTCCCTTACAATTTCAGGGGCACTGATATCAAATTTTCGCAAATCTAGCACAATCCACTATCACTAAAAGAAGAGCCATCAAACCATATCTCCAGGTTCTCCATGCACAGAACATTCGCTATAGATGGGGCTTCCCGTTTAAAGTGGACTAAAACCCATAATTTTGACTATTCTGGGTTTTGGTCCTTTCCCTGGGGGCACCCCGATTGTCGGTGCCTCGCTGTGTGAAATCCCCCCCAGATTGCCGCAGCCAACTCACCTCTTCCCAGTCCCACGGCACGTCTAAGAGCAGCGGCGCTGACGGCTGCATCCCGCGCTTCCCTCTAGCAGTGCATGTGCCCATGCCAGGCATTTGTGAATGGCACGCTTCCTGTTAGAGGGAGGCGGAGGATGTGGCCGTCAGAGCCGCTGCTCTTAAATGTGCCATGGGACCGGGAAGAGGTGAGTTGGCTGCGGCGTCCTGGGGGGGGGGGGGGGGGGGTTCATACAGAGGGGAAAGGACCAAAACCCAGGATAGTCAAAACTATTGACTATCCTGGGGTTTGCTCCACTTTAAAGTCACATTCACCTATAATGGACGCCTGATGCAGGCTACCTCGGCATCTGAGATAAAGTGCAATTCCAGCAACTTGGTCTCAAAATACCTAATATTGAACAACCTACAATTTCTGGTCCGTCACCTCCTAGATCCTCGCAGCAGCAGAGAGGAACTCCTACAGCTACTAAAGAGACATCACAGAAAAGATCGCTGAAGGATTGGTCACAAGCTATAAAGAAACCTGACATCTCAAGTCTTCCAGAGGGTGTCGGAGGAATTATTTGACCATAAAAACTGGGATCTTCACACATTACCCCCTGGTAATATCCAAGAAACTAGTCATCACTTTGTTTTAGTTTAAAGTGGACCAAAACCCAGGATTTTGACTATCCTGGGTTTTGGTCCACTTCCGCTATGTGAAACCCCCCAGATCGCCCGATTTAACACACTTCACCCCGCTCCTACGGCGCACTCGCAGCCGCTGATGTATGCTCTTCAAAGCGACGTCTTATCTCAGCGGCTCTGAGCACGCTGGTGGCCTCATCTCGCGCTTCCCTCTAACAGGGAGCGCGCCCGCGCCGGCCATTTGTGAATGCGCCCTGCTAGAGAGAAGCGCGAGATGTGGCCGTGGCTTAGTTTCATGTGTGCATTTGCATGCATAGCTTTATCTGAGCCAATCAGAGATCACTTGCACTATTTCAAATTAAACAAAGGGGTCAGTCTGGGAAAAAGAGCTGGCTGGAGAGAGATGGAGGAGATTCGCTTGTGACAGCTGAAGGACACACAGTCGTATTTTGAATGGAGAAGGACATTGACGGCCGATGATGAGATTTGCTTTGGGATAGAGAGACCTGCTTTGTACACTTGAATACAGCAGCCATCTTGTTTGGAGACTGGATGAGGCCTGCTTATTTATGCCTGGATCAGATTAAACAGATGAGTAATCCATTTTAATATATGCTTTTGCCCTGTTAGGCTTTCTGTGTTGTAATAGTGCTTGTAGCGTTTTTGTATTTGTACAATTTTTGCAAGCAAGCTATAAAAAAGCATCATCTAGATTTTCCTTGAAGTTACTGACAAATGAACTTATTAGATAACGTAGTGTAATTTTAGAGATATACATATATTTCAGCTTTTAAATTGCCTTAATACATTTAGGGGTTTCAAATATACTTGTGAATTTTACCAAAATTACACCGAAGCAAAACAGGCCTGACGACCCGAATGTACAACCATCCCACCCCCTTCATTCTCCCAATGGTGAGAACCTTGGAAGAATTAGCTATTTAGTGGCACCGTCCACAAATATTGCACTTCTTGTGTTATCAGAAATCATGAATACTAATCTTTTTTTTTCTTTTTTGCTATTCTTCCCAATGCCTTTACTTCTCTTTACCCTTTCTATATGTTTAATCCCTTACACCTTTCCCAATCCCCTTGGACTTTGCTTAAGCCACTGCACAACAAGAGGTAGCTTCATCATGAGAAAGGTATGACAGTTAAAATAGTATCTTTAAATATTCAAGGTCTAAACTCCCCTAATAAATGATCCAGGGCATTTAATAATAAATGTGGTGTGTCTTCAGGAGACCCACTTTTCCTCTGCCTCCTCGCCTCGCTATTTACATCCAAAATTCCCCCAACTTTTTCAGACAACAGCCCTTACTAAACAAAAAGGGGTTCTTATAGCTTTTCACAAAAAATTCCCCATTCACATGTTCCAAACATTTTGTGGTCTCAGCAGGCAGATATGTTCTTTTCCAGGGTACCCTGCATAACGTTCAGGTTCTATTACGTTCTATTACGTTCAGGTGCTATTACTCGCCAAACACTAGACAAACCGAGTTTCTCTCCAGAATTTGCGAGCTTGCAAAGACCCATACAGTGGGGACCCTCTTCCTTTGTGGGGACTCTAATCTGACACTCTTGCATGACCGCTTGGATAGATCCTCACCCCCCCCAACGGTTCAAACCGAGGCTGATGCCAGAGCCTTTTCCAGCATAGTACAGAGGGCGCAGGTGGTAGATGTCTGGTGAGAACAACACCCTGGGAAAAGACTATACTCCTATACTCACTATTCACTATTCAGTAGCATAAAATACACACCAGAATAGACCACATATTCACAATGAGGATCTTTGTACCACAGATTCTCCAGTCAGCTATTGTCCTGATACCCTGGTCCGATCAGGATTTGGTCTCAGTCACCTGCTCTAGTCTGATCTTGAGATATGGCCCAGCCTCCTGAATGTTGAATGAGTCTTTGCGATCTACAGAGGAATCTACAATAAGCCTAGCCATGGAATATTTTGTACTCAATAAAGAATCAGTGGACTCAACCTCTGCTCTTTGGGTGGCCTTCAAGGCTGTTATGAGGGGCTACTTTCTGAGTCTCGTAACTAGGAAGAAAAAAGAAAATGGAGAGAGAATATACCAAGGCTGCACACTTCAACAACAACTCTGCCACTGAGGCTAGGGGTGCTAAATTGGAGAAGGCCAGGGTGGCATTAAATCAATTTCAAGTAGTCAAATAATCTCTAATAGGATTGCGCTACATACACTAAACAATTTTTACAGTACTCAATTTTGCTTATTCACTCTTCAAATGTCCACACGCAAGGAGTAGCAAGAACCGCCACCAGAGTAGTTCAAATGATCATAACACAATATAGAGGGCCCAAAGCCCTCAAATACTATTTGAGGGATTTGGGCCCTCTATATTGTGTTACAATTTCAAGTAGTGCAGACTGATACCTGCTATAAGTGGTCAAAACAGAAATACTATGCCTGTATTAATAAACCTTATACTCTATTGGCATCCCAACTCAGAAGTCAGTAACGTCGCTCCCCATTCAAAACCAAAACAGGAGCGTTAAGCACCAACCCCCAAATAATTTTAGAGGAGTTCAGATTGGGTCTCTCCAAATTATATGAAGCTCTCCTACCTATAAATATACAGAAAGCCACATCATTTTTTGAAGATATTACCCTCCCTATGCTTACTGAAGCACAGCATCGGAGTATGGAGACCTGTATCACAGTGGAGGAAGTGATGTAGGCAATTGGTATGCTGAAACTGGCTAAAAAAAACCTGGTCCAGTTGGGCTAAAAGCCATCTTTTACAAGAAACTCATTCATGAGGTGACCCCTCCCTTAGTCACCCTCTTTAATCATAATATGAAAAGTAATTATTTTGACAGTGAAATGTTGAAGGCTAATGTTGTTATGATACTAAAGCATGACAAAGATCACCAACAATGGAACAACTATTGACCTATTTCCCTCCTAAATATAGTTATTTTCAAAAAGTATAGCCACAAGGGTCAATGAGTTCTTAGTCTCCTTGATTCATTGGGATTCGTTTCATTCAGGCAAGCAGGAGATGGGGTCAGGAGAATATTACAACTGATAGACTCTGTTAAGCCACTACTCAGGAATCCATGATACTCTCATTGGATGTCAAGAAAGCTTTTGACTCCATCTCCTGGGAATACTTGCACTTGGTTTTGGGGAAGTGAGGTTTTGGCAAAGGGCTACTAGCATGTGTAGAAGGCATGTATAATAGCCCACCGGCTACTCTGAAATACACGGATGTGTATTTCTCTGCCCTTCCCTGTTCTCCGAGGAACCAGACAGGGCTGCCCCATATCCCCCCTTATATTCATTTTAGCATTAGAACCCCTAGCCATTAAGATTCGTAATAACAAAAGTATTAACCTCTGCACCTGGAGAAAATAAACTTTCATTATTTTCAGATGATATGTTACTTACGATAACCTCCGCGCATATCTCCATTGAGGACGCTCTCTGATTTTGCTGACATTTCTGAGCTCTGAATTAACAACTCCAAATCAACATCTTTGGACATTTCATTGCTAGCTTCTAGCAAACATTTTCTTCAAAACATCTCTCCTTGTTAAGTATCCTTGGTCCTGGACCAAAGGATCAAAATATCCTCAGCATACACTACGCTATGTAAAGCCAACTATTCCCATATCCCTAGCATAACTGATTCACTTTTGAATCCCTGGTATAACCTTAAATTTTCGTGGTTTGGTAGACTAGCGGCAGTTAAAATGTCTTTGTTACTGAAACTCCTGTATGTATTCCGAGTTTTACCTGTCGCAATTCCACTAGCCTTCTTTAAACCTCTTCAGAATTAGATAGTCAAATATGTTTGGGGGTCCACCAAACCAAAAATAAATAGGAAGGTCCTATATCATCACACAAATAGGGGGGCCCTCATAATATAAACATTATTTGGCAGCACAGGTTGCCCCTAACTCTTCATGCTAAACTCAGTATTCCGACTGGACTACTGTAACACCCATCCACTGTGGTTTACCAACAATGAGACTGGCACCCCTCCAATCTATTCTAAACTCCGCTGCTCGCCTCATCCTCCTCTCCTCTCTGTTCTCCAGCGCTGCCCCCCTTTGTCAATCCCTCCACTGGTTACCTGTCTTCCACAGAGTTCAGTTCAAACTTATAACACTAACCTACAAAGCTCTCTCTAACCAGGCCCCTTCCTACATTTCATCTCTGATCCAGCGTTACCAACCCAAGCGCAACCTCCGCTCTGCCTCTGACATTCTCCCGTTCTCCTCCTTGGTTACCTCTTCGCACTCCCGACTTCTTCCGTGCCTCCCAACTTCTCTGGAAAGCATTTCCCCGCTCAATCCGCCACTCTCCATCACTCCAAGCCTTTAAAAGTGCCCCCAAAACTCACTTCTTCAGACAAGTATATGACCTGGCTTAAGCAATTACTATAACCTTCAAATGGCGCATGCAGCCCAACTCAAGCTCTACCACTACCCTACATTTGGTCTCCACCCCCATCCTTTAGACTGTAATTTCCCAATGGCAGGGCTCTCCTTCCTGTTGTTTCCTGTGTATTGTTCCCTGTACTATTTGTTTAATCTTGTCTGTAATCACACCTTGTAAAGCGCTACGGAAGATGGCGCTATATAGATAAACAATAATAATAATAATAATATTCCTTTATGGGTGCAGGAGGAGGCAAAAAGGTACCTACCCACAGCAATGGATGCACTCCTATGGATCCCCAAGCATTTACGCCCTAAAACTATATATCCGATATTACATTGTCTCTTGGATAAGTGGGATAGATGCAAAGTGCAAGCTAATTTGGTGTCTAACCACTTGCTACTAGTGAAGCTGGTTAATAACCCAATATTCTCCCCAGGAACCACACACGCCTAAAATTTTTGATGGTGGAAAGCAAATGGCTATGGCACAATACATGCACTGAGCTCTCCTAGAGGCATTAAAGCCTTTGAAGACATTAGTTTCAAGCCAAGTACCATCATCTGATGTTTTTAGGTATCTACAGCTTTCACACTATGGCCTCGATTCAATAAAGGTAGAAAAAAATTCTCATGGTAGTAAAAGATTCAATTCATGAGAAAAAAGCCTGAGAATGTCACTGTTACTGAATCACTAGATAGGAAGACAATGAAAGTCAATGACACTTTTTTACTCCTAAGAAGAGTAGAGAACTGTTTACTCCTTTCTACACTGTAGTAAAAGCTGCCATTGACTTTTTTACTACCATGAGAATTTTTTTCTACCTTTATTGAATCGAGGCCTTTGTGTCCAGTATTTTAAAAAAAGGGTCTCCGCTGTACAAACTAACACCCTTAGAGCATGCCTGTCTCCACGAGGGCTGATTTCATATATATACGGGATGCTAATACATCACACAGTTCACCCACAACATGCATACATGGCGAAATTCGGCCAAAACCCCTGCCAATACTCCCCTCTTAGGGTGTAAAACTAGAAATGGATATTTTTGAATCCTCCTGGAACACCTTTTTTGGGTGTCCCTCTGTGTAAGATGACAGGTGATCAGTCATTGCATAGGTGTGGCAATGACATAATTGCTACACACAACAGTGGCAATGAATGGAGAAAGCAGAGCTTTAGAGCTAAAACAGGCAGCATTATCTGGGATAAAAGTGACGTATGGGGCAGTGAAAATCGGCAAAGGGTACTCTTCATGAGCGAAGCAATTCACGGGATGCTAGTTAAAAATGTGGGTTTTGGTCCACTTTAAGTGAGAATACTGAATACTTTATCGACCGCCAAGTAAGTACAGGATACATACAAGGAATGCTTTTTGGCAGGAGATTCACCATTAGAGCTATAAACAATAACATATAATACCTATAATACATATAATACATATTAGTAACTCAGTAACACAGTAGTGACAGGTAATAGTTCAGTGCTGGTTATTCATTGCCTTAACAGCCAAAGGAAAAAAACGATTTTTGTGCCTCGAGGTTCTAGTTGAAAGAGCCAGGTACCTGCAGCCAGACGGTAAGAGTCTGAAGAAAGAATGCCCTGGGTGCGTTGAGTCCATAGCTATATTTTTAGCCTTTGTGCAGATTCTGCTCTAGAATTGTCCCTCTAGAGATGGTAAGGGGCATCCTATGATCCGCTCGGGCTTTCAATGGGCTTCCAATGGGCTTGGGGTACATATTTTCTCCAGTATGCAGGAAAGCACTCTATATGTCTCTGCCCACATGGTTTGGACCACAGGACATTGCCACCAAACATTGAGATACGCCCCAGCTCACCACAGCCTCTGTAGCAAAGAGGGGAATGAGAAGGGGAGCACTTGTGTAGTTGAGCTGGAGTGTAATACCATCTGTATACAATTTTGAATACATTCTCGGTTGCTAACACGTTATACAATGTTTTTTTTTCTTCCAGGTTTTATCCCATTCCTCATCCCCAATCTTAGTCCTTAAAGCGGACCAAAACCCACATTTTTTCACTTAGCATCCCCTGAATTGCTCCCCTCATGAAGAGTACCTTTTGCCAATTTTCACTGCCCCTACTTCACATTAATTAGATAATGGTGCCTCCATTACATTGCCACACCAGTGTGATGACTGATCGCCTGCCATCTTACAGGGAGGGACAGTTCCAGGATTCAAAATATAAAAATATCCATTTCCAGTTCTACACCCTAAGAGGGGAATATTGGCAGGGGCTTTGGCCAAATGTATTTCACAAGTTTAGTGGGTTTCGGTCTGCTTTATGCAGAATGCTTATACTTAAGAGGAATGACAGCTGGCAAAACACATCCTGGTTGCAGCAGGACTTGCAGTGGCTGCCAATTATAAGTCACCGACAATCTCTTAGCAGGAAGTAGAATCCAGAATGTCTAATATTATGGTAATAGAAAGAATTATATCTATAGCCATGTCCCACCAGGAGAAGTATGAACTTATATGGGCACCTTGGCAAAAATATATGAGCAAAGAGTCATGAAGAGGGGGTTAGGCATATTAAGCTGGTAAATCAGGTCATAGGAACTAGGAATCATGCAGCAGCGTTGTCACAGCCCCCCCCCCCCCCACCCCTTGCATCCATATATATATATATATATATATATATATATTTCTTCCTCTCCTCTGGGTCCTTCCCTCTTCTGCTCTGCTCTTACTTTCTCTTCCCTTTCGCTCAACGCTGCCCAAATTCTAACTACCCACATCACCTCTTATTCCTCTATTTTTACTCTCAGTCCGTGCTTTTCACAGTCTGGCTTAGGGCACTAAATCTTTATCTAACTCAATCATCCGACTGGTTTTCTCATTTTAGAAAGGCCTGTACAAAAAATCGGGCTAGCAGCAATAAGTAGTAGCTCCAATCCACACCTTATGGCGAACATAAAAAGTATGTAGGTACGGTATTGCTGTAGTATACCTTTTATGTGTTGCTAAGATAAATACTGGAAGCAGAATGAAACAGGGTTGTGTAGTGGATAGAAAATTCCTGTTCCAAGGTCAGGGACACAAACTCAACCAAGCCGGTTTCTTAAGAAACCTGGAGGTTGGGGTCTAAGTCCGCTAACAATGCCTTTATTGGCAGACAAGTTAGGGTTTCACACGACAAGCTTAGGTACAAGATACAATAGCAGTAAAAGGGGTGGCAGTTAGAGTGGGCCTACGGGTATGTTAGGTTGCAAACTTGGCAACGGGGGTAGAGGTTGCCTTTAGTAAATCCAGGCCAGACCTCGGAGTGATCAGGTCAACATTGTTTCTAGCACAGATAAGCTAGGATGGACCAGGCAGGGGGAAATTAGCAGGGGCAGATTCAACTAACAGCGATTCATCGGCAAGGTAGAGCGGTCCCCAATCTGGATCTAGTGATTCTTTCTCCCGACTAGTGCATGCTCCTTCCACAGGGCCAAAAAACTGTGTTATTGCCCTCTTCCTGCTTCCCATGAGCAGCACTTCCTTGTGACGCCTCCCTCCTGTGGTAGTGTGTAAGGAAACACACAAGCCCCCCACACATATCCTTCTTTCACACTGGCTGTGTCTCCTATCTCTCTATCACTGCTCTGCTCAGCCAACAGCCAACCTAAGTCTATTTATAGACCTGGGAAGACAACCAGCCAGCTCTGGCTGGAGTCTCTCTCCACTTTCTCTAACAAACTCAGCAAGGGTAACACCTAGTGGCCAAAGGTATGTTTGCTATCTCTTGTGGAACCCAAAATGCAGCCCTCATCCCTCAGGGGGGGTTGCATGGTATGGTTTTGATTCAGAATACCCTATTTTATTATTATTCAGTTGTATGAGCTGAGCATGAGGCGTCTGAGCATGACTACGAGAACTATAGTACTGGAGTATCCTTTCTTGCTTGCAGAGCCTATTTTAACATTGGTAAAATTGGCTTAAATTGAGACCAATTACCCTGGAGGAAGAGCCAGCAGAGCCACCTACTGGTGAGGCTGCATAGATACAGTCTTTGGGTGTGACAGCGCCACCTCATAGTTTTAGTCGTGCTAATGTGATCAGCTCCCATAACGGGCCTTTGGAGTGTGCAAGGTATGCGATCACACAGGGCGCCATCTCAAACTCTCTGTAAGGGGGCACCAGGAACTCCCAACTGGCCCTCTCTTTTTTCCAAAATACCGACATCTCTGACCTTTCTTTTTTGCACATTTCTTTGTAACTCTTTTACCTTTTCCATATTGAATTTCCCTTTCTCCATCTTTCTCTTTTATTTCATTATCCCTTCATCTTCCTCACTTTCCACCTCCCCCTCCACATTTTCATGTTATTTCCTTTACCTTTTCTTTTTTCCTTTATTCTCTTTCTTTCTATGATTTTCTCTATTTTCTTCCTTCCTTTCTTCCTTTTTTTCTTTCTCCCTTCCTCCTCTTTATCTTTAGATTCCTAATGTTTTCCCTCTCTTTTTTTTAGCTCTGTTCACTTTCTCTCTTTTTCTTCCACTCTCTTGTTTTTCTACATTGCTCCCTGGATCTTATTCCCACATCTATTCTCTCTCTCTCTCGTTTTCCAGATTCCTCCCATTTTGCTCTCATTTCCACATTATCTCCATTTTTGTCTTGTCACATTTCTTCAGTCTCTTGCTCTTTCTCACTTTCTACTGTATGTCAGACTATTTTGTTTATCTTCTCCCCTCCTTCCGTTTTTTCCAAATTCCCTATATACCCCCTCTTTCCGCGTTCTCTTCATATGGTATTGCTTTTCTTCTCTCTCAAACTCTTCTCCACATTTCCTGTTGTTTCTCTGTTGTCTACCTTCAGTCTTTATTCTGTATTCCCTCTGTTTTTTTCTGCCCCATCTCTCTTGTCTCCCCCTTTTCTGTGTTTCCTCTGTTGCTCGCTTTCAGTTGTGTATATGTCTGGAGGGCACCATCCTGAAATCAAGAAGGGTGCCGTCCTTTTAAGGTCGGCAGCCCCATGACTGGCCTGCGCTTCCTGCTGGAAGCTGACCAGCCTATGGGATTGGGGAAGAGATCAGGGGAAGTGACCTCAGGGGAGGGGGGAGTATAAAGGGGCTGGTTCCCCCTCCTCTTCCTCTTTGGCCCCCGATCTCTTCGCTGAAACATGCTGTCAGGATTGACGCCCGTCCAGACCCCAAAGATGGAAGCCTTGATGTCTGTGCTGCGCCGGGGGGTGGAGCGGCGAGGCGAGGACTGGGTAATGAGTTTGCTGTCTCCATCCCATGCCTCACCGCCCCCTCCTCCCTCGCTCTCTAGACGGGTTCGGCGGGCCGTGGGCCACTTCAGCCCCCTCGCCGTTCTAGGCGGCGGGGAGCCCCCTTTATTCTTGGCCCCGGTCTCAGCTGCCGGTCCCCGCGGGCCCTCCTGTGCTGCTGCTGTGGCCCGTAGCTGCCACCCGCCCCCCTCCTCCCGTGCCCGGGAGGCTCTGCGGTCCCCCCGCCGGGGGCCGTGGCCGAGATCCCCCACTTACCTCGTGCGGCGGCGCGGCCACAGACCAGGAGTGGCCGCGCGCCGGCCCCCGAGGTCTTCTCCTTCCTCCCTGCCGGGTAGCTCTAGGGAGAGGCGGGGGCCTGAGCTCTGCCCCTGCCTGAACAGAGACACAAGCAGGCGGCCTTGCGCTGGCTGCCTGCTCTGGTACTGGAGCCCCAGGCGTCTTTCACGACACCGCCGGGGCTTCGAGGTCATCAGAGGGGGGGGTCAGAGGGGGGGAGCCCCCAGCGTGCTCACGGACGCTGGCCAGGCTCCCTCAGTGGAACGTACAGGAGCCCTGGCCGTCTTTTATGACGCCTTTGGGGCTTCTAATACAGCATACATGGGTATGCAAAGGGAGGGGGGGTCCCCAGCGTCCTCCCTGACGCTGGCCGGGCTCCCTCAGCAGAAGTTACAGGAGTCTCGGGCGTCTTTTATGATGCCACGGGGGCCCCTAATACACACATGGGGGGACAAAGGGGGGGAGCCCCCAGCGTCTCCACTGACGCTGGCCGGGCCCCCTCAATGGTATGTACAGGAGCCCCCAGCGCCTGGAGTCACACGTGGCGGGCTCCTCAAGCAGCACACTCCTCAGCACCCCACGGGTTCCAGGGGTTGGGATGCCCCATATAGCGCGCTTGCTCGGCTGCCGCCCCCCCCATTCACAGCGTCCCGTGCGCGACCCCCCCACCCCCTTTCGTGACCCCTCCTCCCAATCAGCTGCAGGCATGGCCGTTTGAGCTGGCATCGCCACTACGGGGCCTAGCGCGGCTGGCGTCCACTCCTTTTAGCTCGCCCGGCGTTAACGATGATCCAGCGCTGCGACTCAGCTCGCGGGGGTGGGTTGCATGGAACGGACAGGCTCTTCGCCCTCCCTTTTTTTCTCAGCAGGCGATGTCCGATCAGGAAGGGATCCGGAGCGGAACGGTGGTCGGGACATCAAGGCGATGGGACAGAGAGGCCCGCGCTGAGTCGGTCAGGCTTGTGGGGACCGCCGCTGGAGGGACAAGATCATCGGGCGAAGCTACAGCGGGGTCGGCGGGTGCGTCGGGACTCTCTGCAAGAAGCGGGATCCTGGGTCAGTCGGCCTCAGGATCTCTGAACGACGGTCGGGGCGAAGGCATCCCAAGCGGCGCAGCCATTCATCAAGGTGAGCCTCTACAGATCGGCGTATCCAACAATGTGTCCCACTCTGGGTTCGAGGGGCTCGCCGGGGGGTGGCTCCGGCGGGTTGGGGGGTTTTATAACAGGAATGCAAGAGTTATTGAATAAATGAGAGGCTACAGGATCGGATTCGGCGGCGGACCCGACGGGGGTGTGGGACCCGGCGTCGGCAAGGGGGGGATTGTCCAGGGAGATTGTTAGAGGTTGGGGGACAGCGGTGGTTCAGACAGGGGTAGCGGCGGCGGATCGGGATGTGGGGGTGATTAAGGGACCTGGCCTGGAGGTGGAGAAAAGGGGGGCGCCGGTTTCGGACCAGGTTAAGTGGCATTCGTACATTTGCTTCGAGGGCCCTTTGGGGGGCCACCTGAAGCCGGAGGTTAAGGAAAAGATTTGGAGGCGGGATTACGTAGATATTTTTACATTGCTCCCTCTTGAGCATTTCGGAATGGATAGATGGGGGAGGGGAAGGGAGCACCTTAGGGAAGAGGACGAGGACAGAAGGGGTTTTAGGTTGATCCCGAGGAGAGAAAAGAACCCAGAGAATTGCTCTCCGCTGTTTTGTTACCTAGATACCATCTGGGAAGCACACCAGGTTTGTGTATGACAAGCAATTCCGGCAGCAGATGTCGGTGTGTGCCGAGTTAGGTTGGGACCATAGGGACACCGGGCTGTGGCTGCGGGTTATGAACTCCTGGGGGGGGGGTGTATTCGGCTTTTGCCAGCTCGTCGCCCTTTTAGGGGGGCGCCACCTTGTCCACTCCAGGGTTGGCAGAGGCAACAAGGAGGGGAGTGTGATGGGCGTTTAATGATTCCCAGTGTAAATTCGGTGCAGGGTGTAAATTCCGGCATGAATGCTCGGCCTGCTGGGGTAATCACTCCGTTGGGTGCTGTTTCAGGAAAGGACGGGGGGTTCAGGAGGTTCCCAGAGGGACCTACAAAGAGGGATAACACCGGTTGAAAGGAGAAGTGATGCTCCCGTGCCTAAATAAATATCAGTATCGGCGGGCCGCACAGTTGCTGGCCGAGGGTTTTAGGGAGTGTTTCCATGTCATGCCCCCCCCCCCGGGGAAAGGGGGGGGGGCGATAAAAAATTTGAAGTCAGCCCAGCTACATCCGGATGTGGTGAGGCAGAATCTGGAAAAGGAAGTGGTATTGGGGCGGATGTCGGGGCCGTTTACCGATCCACCGGTGGAGGGATTGGTGGTGTCCACATTGGGCGTAGTGCCAAAAAAGGTACAGGGAAAGTTTCGCCTGAATCACCACCTGTCCTTTCCAAAGGGGGGATCAGTTAACGATGACGTTGTCATCGGTGGCGTACACGTCATTCGACTTTGCATTGGCAATGGTACAGGAAGCGGGCCCAAGGGCGCTTATGGCCAAAACTGACATTGAATCTGCGTTTAGGCTGTTGCCAATGCACCCGGAGATTGTGCACTTATTGGGGTGTTTATTTGAGGGGGGGTATTATGTGGACCGATGACTCTCGATGGGTTGTTCCATCTCATGCTCATACTTCGAGGCCTTCAGCTCTTTTTTAGAGTGGGTGGTGAAGGAGAAGGCCGGGATGGCGTCCATAACGCATTACTTGGATGATTTTCTTTGTGTGGGGTCGGCGGAATCGAGGGAGTGCAAGCTCATCCTGACATGCATGCTGGAAGTGTTCCAGAGGTTTGAAGTGCTGGTGGCAAAACTGAGGGCCCGGCGACGTCCATCAAGTTTCTTGGGATTGAGATCGACATGGTGGAGGGGGTCTGCAGGTTGCCGGTGGACAAGGTGGGGCTGGAAGGGATCCTTGGGCTTAGAAAGATTCAGTTGAAGCAGCTCCAGTCAGTACTGGGCAAGCTGATTTTTGCATGCAGGGTTTTGCCGATGGGTCGGGTTTTTATGCAGCGGTTGTCGTTGGCAACAGTTGGGATCAGGGTGCCACATCACTTTATTCGGCTGACGGCGGAGCTGAAGGAGGATGTGGGTTTCCTTCCTGAAATCGTTCAATGAGCTGGGGTACTGGCTGGACCCCATGAGATCGAACGACGAGGCGGAGTTATTCACGGATGCGACGGGTTCGGTAGGTTTCGGGGCATATTTGAAGGGGAGGTGGTGTGCTGGATCATGGCCAAGGAGGTAGGCAGAGTCGGAGCTGATCAGGAATATGGCCTTTTTGGAGTTGTTCCCCTTGGTGGTGGCGATAGTCTTGTGGGGGGAGGCTTTAAGGAACAAGGCAGTGTGTTTCCGCTCAGACAACATGGCGGTAGTGGCGGCAGTTAATTCACAAACGTCGTCGTCGTCGTATTGTTGCGTCAGCTGGTACTGGCATGTTTGAAGTGTAACATATGGTTCAGGGCGGTTCACGTACCGGGGGTTGAGAACGGGGTGGCTGATGCTCTCTCTCGTTTGCAGTAGGATCGGTTTCGGAGCTTGGCGCCCGAGGGAAGTGCGGTCGGCGAAGTGTGCCCCGAAGTGGTTGAGGGAGATCGTTGGTTCGAGCTGATTCAGAGGTCGGTCGCGCCTTCTACGTGGGGGGGCTACT
The DNA here is from genome assembly GCA_027917425.1 of Gastrophryne carolinensis. Lineage (NCBI taxonomy): Eukaryota > Metazoa > Chordata > Amphibia > Anura > Microhylidae > Gastrophryne > Gastrophryne carolinensis. Next base: position 42,588,935 of record CM051238.1, read on the forward strand.
CAAAGGTGTGGAGGCACTGACTCGAGCTGGAAAGAGTGTTTGGTGTTCCGCTCGCGGAGGGAGAGAGGCAGGACTTGTTTGTTTGGTATGTGGGGGAGGTATTAGCAGGGGGAGTCCCCGGCTGTAATATACAAAAAGCTGGTGGCCCTTGCCTTTTTGTGTAAGTTGGCGGGGTGGAAAGATTTCACAAAAATGTCTTGGGTAAGGGGTGGCGCAGGGAGCATAAGACGGTGGATAGGAGGCGTCCGGTCTCCTGGGAGATTTTACAGGGGGTCATGGGTCGGCTGCCACAGGTTTGTTCGTCGGAATTTGAGGTAAGGCTATTCCAAGCTGCATTTTCTGTGGCGTTTTTCGGGGCGTTACGGGTGGGGGAGTTAGTTAGCTGGAATAAGCGGGAGCCGAGTGGTCTTCAGGTGGATGATGTGTTTTTTGCAGGGAAAGGGGTTTGGATTTGGATTTGCATGTCAAAGACTGACCAGGAAGGTAGAGGGGTGAGTATTTTTTTGGATCAGCTGGGTCCGAATGTTTCATGTCCGGTTCTCACACTAAGGGTTTTTTTGGGCGTTAGGCCACTTACAGGGGGGGCGTTGTTTATACATGAGGACGGGGCATTTGTGTCGCGCTTCCAGTTTTTGGCAGTGTTTAAAAAATGCTTAGCGGTGATGGGGCTGTCTAGCAAGGAGTATGGGACTCACTCGTTTCGCGTAGGAGTGGCGACAGAGTTGGTGAGATTGGGTTTGCCGGTGGGGGGGGGGGGGGTGTCGGTACCGTTATTAATGCTATTTTCTTTTAGACTCTGCGTGCTCGGTGCTGGTGGTCGGCCATTCGTTTGTGTTTTAGGCAGCGCAGAGAGCGGCGTTGAGAAGGAGCGGCGAACAGCTCGGCATTTTGGGGGATCGAGCAAAGCTGTTGTGGGCCGGGGTTAGGAGATTGAAGTGGAGTGATATGAGAGAACACGTCTTGAAGTCGGCGATGAAGTGGGGTCCTCCAGGGGTGTTGGTGTGTCACGGGGGGGGAACGATTTGGGCCAGGTGCCGATGAGGCAGCTGAACAAATCGATCACCAGGGACTTACTGTTTTTTCTAGGGGAATTTCCCGGGGTGGTTTTGATCTGGTCCGAAATAGTTCCACGGTACGAGTGGAGGCACGTGAGGGATCCAATGGCTATAGAACGGGTATATATTAAGGTGAATAAGGCGATTGCCCGGTTTGTTAGACTAAATGGAGGGCTGAGTGCGTGCCACGTGGAGGTGGAAGGAGTTAGGGGTTTCTACAGGGCCGATGGGGTACATCTGAACGGGTTGGGGATCGATCTGTTTAATCTCCTCCTTAAGGAGCAGATCGAATTGGCAGTAGAGAGGTGGCGGGCTGGACGGTGCTAAGGTCTCAGCGCCGTCCAGGTTTGGCGGTCTCCTGTGTTCGGTTCTGGTCTGAGATGGCACAGAAAGTGGGGGTAGGATACAAGGAAGCGGCTGTTTCGGCTGAAACGGGCCAAGAGGATAGGTGACTGGTTTTAAGGGGAGGGGAGGGACAAATGAGAGGGGGTAAGGTGGATCTTGGCAGTTAGCCCCGTTGAGCTACCAGGCCTAGGAGGGATGTGGCCGGGCTCACGAATCGGCTTCTGTTTCAGATTCGGGAGTCTTTGTTTCAGATTCGGGAGTTGAGCCTTCGGGCTGCCTCCCCTCCTGTTGGTAGTTATGGTATGGTGGAATCTCAGACCTGGATTGGGGAGAACGAGAGTGCATTGTTATTTGTTACTGTTTTTTATGTTGAGGCTGTGGCCGATTAAAATTCCATCAATTCCGAAGAAATGATTGATGGCTCCATTATTTGGGAGTGTGGGTGGGTTGGTGTCAGCTGAAGGCGTATGAAACACTAGCACAGTCATGCACAAGGCATTGTTTACCCTAAGGCTGGCCCTGTCCACATACTGGTAATGGTAAAGCAAGGGTGTGGATTGGAGCCACTACTTACAAGGTTCAAGGTACTTTTATTTCTTACAAACATCGCAAATATGACAAGCAGTAAAATGTTCTTATTCAGCTATACAGGAAAGTGTGCCATATTTTAATAACATAATAAATGAATATGTAATCTAAGCTGAGATGGAAGTCTGCCTTACCAGCACCATAACATCTAGATTCCTGTTCATTCAGAATTGAGAAAGCCAGGTATGTGACCACATGTCTAGGTACCTTGATTTATCCCTAGAGCTACTCCTGATGGGGGTTATTATTATTATTGTTGGTTATTTATAAAGTACCATTGTATTCTCTGGTGCTGTACAAAGCAGAAATAAGAGAAGGGTAAAGCAAGCAACATAATACACAGGGTATTATGAGTCATAAATGACAACAAATGCAGATATATACATACAGTATTATGAGTCCATTGCACAAAAACTTAGGCGTATGTGAGGAGAGAGAGAGCCCTGCCCTTTGTTGGAGATATGATACTTTTGCAACAGCTTACAGCTTTGTCTTTAAACCAGACCTTCAGTCTCAGTTAATGAAAAGACCAAACCCTTAAAAAAACTATTCCCCAGCATCTAAAATTAATGTATTTTACATTTTTAGTCGCTTACTGTCACGACTCGCTTACCTGCGTCGCGTTCCACGGTGAGCGGTGTCTTCGCCGGCCCGCTCGTCCGTCGGCCGCGCCGGGCGGCTGCTCGCGCTGCTGCAAGCGAGCCCCCCTCCACCTCATCCTCCTCTGACGGCGTCCCCGTCAGTTCACGTTCTCGCGCACGCGCGAGCACGTTCTATGTATGCCCTCCGGCGGCACTGCTCTCAGCGCGGCCGCCGGAGGAAAGGGTTAAAGGGCCAATGAGCCGAGGTGGGGTGGGGGGAGTACGCCCTTAGTAGGGACAGGGCCAATGAGCGCAAGAGAGTTGTTTGGGCTATACGCCCTGGTCCAATCACATTCTGGATTCTAGTGTGCACCAATCACACACCCATTTCCAATCATATCTGTTCCTATTTAGGTTTCACCCCGTCAGTTACTCAGTGCCTGTGATAGAGCCTTGTACCTTGTTTGTCTTCTGAATATTTCCCTGATTGATCTTCGTTGCCGACCCCTGCCTGAACCCACCATCCTCTGTCTGATCTCCGTTGCCGACCCCTGCCTGAACCGACCATTCTCTGTCTGATCTCCGTTGCTGACCCCTGCCTGAACCGACCATTCTCTGTCTGATCTCCGTTGCCGACCCCTGCTACGTACCCCGACCTCGAGCTGCCTCATCCTTCTGTACCGTCGTGATCTCTGCTTACCCGGTATTGACCTCTGGCCTGTCTTTGGACTTCCTAGTGATACCTGCTCCAACATTTGAACTTGCTCTAAATCCGCTCTTTGTATTGGTTCTCCAGACCTCCAACCAGTAAGCTTCCATCCTTTGAGCCATTGAAGTCCTGGGGGCAACCGATCCCGGACAGACGTGTACTGCATCCCGGCAAGCGGGGGCTCCTACAGGTGAAGCTGGCTGCGGAGATTGGGGGTTGAGAGCTTACCTGCAGGGCTGGAGTTACCTGAGCGTGACATTGGAGTTACCCGAGCGTGATACTTACTTTTTATTCTTTCCCCTACTGGTCTGCAACTCTATTCAGGACTTTAGGATACAGGCGCTGCCATCTTGGTGAAAAGTACAGGGGGCAAGGTTATAGCTGTGCTGAGGTCATAAAAAGGACAGCAATCCCAGAATGCAGAGCAGCACAGTCAGAAGACGCTTCCTGTCTGAAGGCAGCTGTAGACTCCATGGGCCACCATCTTGGATGTTTAAGGGCTCATAAAATACAGTAGATGCAGGTAGGATGATGTCTGATGTGGGCAATCTGTATGTACAGGAGATATAAGATATGCTCTAATTCAGGGTGAAGGTCCAGTTTAAACGTGATTAATGATTTTTATTAGGTTTATTGCAGTTTTCAGCTATTGCATGTTATGACACTAGATGGCACTGTGACCAATTCGCAACAGTAGAGTTTTCTATGTAATTCACTGCTGTGTTGTTACTTCCTGTATATAGACCTGTAATATCTCTGACTGCTAATTCCTTCCTGTCTGTGTTCTAGCCACCAAGTAAGGTGACATTCTCTTACTGCATTCATTTTCCAGTAAAGCCAGTTCCTGTTATACCACTAATGCCTATCTGGATTTGACTCCGCTGCACCCAGCACTCACACTCTGCAACACCCTTGCAAGCACACAATCTAAAGGATGAGGAGGCTGGGTCACAAATAGTATGTATTAAGAATGGTAGCACGTGCTCTAAAGGCTTATCTAGACAAGTTTTAATAGTGCTTTTGGAGGTTTTAAGGCCATTTTGTAGTGGAATGGCACAGACGTTCTACACTGCACCGGTGCTTTGCTGTGCCTCTGGTGAGGGGCAGTGGTGGCACAGAATGTCTCCCTGCACCACCACATTGTTTCATGTCCCTCACCAGTGGGAGGAGGAGGCAGTGAGGTTGAGGAGGCTGCAGCATCAGCAGGCAGTGGGACCTGGAACCCTCCCCCAGTTCGGCCTCTTGGGGTCCTTCCAGTGGGTATTTGCTGGAGCAGGGGACTAAAGAAGTCCAAGCGGGTTGCAGCAGTGATGGACCATAGGACTAAGGCCAGGAGAGTGGTGGGGGACTAGTGATGGACCTACAGGTGGTAATTAATATGGCCCTTAAACTTCACCACAATGCACTGATGTGAAATGGCCTATTTATTTTAATGAGCAGCAGGAGCTAGGAGTGGGATGGAGGATCTGTGTCCTCGGCTCCTCTGAAGACTGCACACACAGCTCTCCCTCCTGACGAAGGTGTGTTACCAAAACATTGAGGGTCCAGGTGACACACAGCTCTCCCTCCTGACAAAGATGTGTAACCTAAACGTTGAGGGTCCAGACTGTCATCCCTACTAGGTTTACTGCATCTGGTTATTCTGATTATCTACATTTATTGTCCATATTGCTGATCTTTATATATTGGTGATTGTTTTTTTCAATTGCCTGGGTGTCACGTGCCCATTATGACTTACAAATCTGCTATCACCACTCGGTGTGAATTGCATCCTTTTGCTTTTGCATCTTTCTTGTAGGACACAGGCCCCCTTTTGTGTATATAAACTGTGACTATTTCTTATGTGAATTTCTTTCTCTTTATGCATATATACCTTTTGTATTTTTGTAAAATTGTGCTATTACAGATACAGTATATTAAACTTCTCACTTATTTTGCATAAATATAGCGTTGGGAGTTTATTTATTTATTATAGCACCCTTCTTATTGAGTACATGTTGTGTAGTGCCATGAGCAGTCACTCTGTGCTATACTTTGAACCCCGTCTTTCTGGTTATCTCTTGCTAGCAAGCTGACCAAAACCCATGAAAGTGAAAATCTGGGATTTTGGTCATCTTTAATTTCCGCTATTCATCACCTACGTCATTATTTATCTGGTCCTGTGAAACGTTGCTCTGGACATTTAAATAGAGGAGGCGGCAGTGAAGGTAATGAAATTACCTGTTGGAAGCAGCAGCGCAGGAGACGACAGGCGGGAGAGAACGCAGGAGCGGCCATACAGCTGTGTAATTAAACACAGGAGGTCACAGAGACCTTCACTTACCGCTGACCAAGCTGCTCGCCAGCCGAAAATTCATGCCGCGTCTTCCGTCACTATAAAGATGACGAGTCTCCCGGGTGTCTGAGCTGATGGATGGTTAGACAGAGAGCTGTCCAATGTGCTGGAAAACTCTGCAAGAGAGATGAACTGCTGCTGCCTTTTGCTCAAACCAATCGCACACGCCAACCAGGCATAAAAACTACCTTTACTGCAGAAGTCGCTATGTACTAAGACTAAGAAGAGTCTTCAGAGGTGATATCATATTAAAAGTGTATGGGAGCTATGGGTAAGGGGCTGCTTTGAAGTAAACTCCCTTTTGTTCAAGTGACTTTGTCCAATAGAAAACTCCACTCGGTGTTCACTGGGGGGTAGGTAACATTCATTTAGGGCTGGAGGCCTCTTTAAACAGAGCCTCCAGTCTTTCCTAACCAGCCTTCCCTGTATTTTTTCCCTGTTCTCCAAAATAGGCACTGGCATGAAAGGAGGGAGGCGCCATTTTGAATATTTGCACCAGGTGCCACTCACTGGCTGCGATGAGGGATGTTCTTCACTATCTGTAATGGAGGATGCCACAGACTGCCTGCAATGGGGGGATGCCGCTCACTGGCTGAAATGAGGGATGTCCCTCATTGCCTGTAATAGATGCCCCACACTGCCTGTAATGTGGAATGCCCCTCACTGCCTGTAATGGGAGATGCCACACAGTGCCTGTAACTGGAGATGCCCTTCACTGCCTGTAATGAGGGATGCAACTCACTGGCTGTAATGGGAGATGCCACACAGTGCCTGTAATTGGAGATGCCCTTCACTGCCTGTAATGAGGGATGCAACTCACTGGCTGTAATGTGGGATGCCCCTCATTGCCTGTAATGGGAGAGGCTGCACACTGCCTATAAGGGGTGCTCAGCTCGAAGTGGGGTGGTGGCCGCCCGAATCTAATTCTGGAAAAATACATTTTCATTGGGAAATACAGTACTGTCTAGCCCCTATCCTGAAATGTGCCAGCAAGCAAAAGTACCTGTGTCTGATGGACACAAGCTGATTAACGCTATGCTGAAACATTCTGATAAGCAAGTGTACCTGTGTCCTTTTGCCTGAAGGAAACAAGACTATTTATTCCTTACACTGAAACATCCTTATGCAGCAATTGTGTCTGTGAACTGTATATTTGGCTGTGACGTGGATTGGATTAAAGCATTAAAACTTTCTTTTCATGACCCTGCAACAATAAAGGAAGATGATTCTTTCATCTATCCTGCTTGCCGTTGAGTGTCTGTTTGCTGAGATACCATCTTGTCAACTCCCCATGCTGAGGTCCCATTAACCCTTTCCTTGGCTACCATACCTGTGTGCTGTGACATTGTCTGAGATAAGTTGTCACTGTGACGTGTGTTGGATTTCAATTAAAGCTGATGCCAATATCTTCCATACACTAGTCATGTAGAGAAGCAGCAGCAGTGAAAAGGGGGAGGTTTCAGCAGTGAGGAAGAGGAACAGTAGAGTAGATGTGAAACAGAGGAACAGAAGCAGAGAAGATCAAAGCCAGTGGGAGAGAGAAACAGCAGCAGCAACAGAAAGAAGTAATAGAAGTGATAGCATAGGAGATGACAGTCCATGGCAGAAAGAAGCAGCAGTGGAGAGGATGGCAACTGGCATTGGAGAGAGCTAGCGTAGTCAAAACAGTCATAATTTACATTCAGCACCTACCTGCAGAACGTGGCTGAGCTGTTCAGACTGACCCACGTATATGTTTAACAGCTAATGTGGCGCAAGCTGTACTTCTTCCTGTGTGGATACAACATCGACCAAGGAGGACTCCCCCAGGCCACAAAGGAAAGGATGATAAAACAAGCAGGAAAAAGGAGACATTTTTAATTGGGCTATACCAGCAGAACAAATATACTAGCCCTGCCGAGAAGGGCGTGTGTATGTAGAACGGCCCCTCTGTTGGTGCTGGGCAATTCCGCATCCCAGTCTTGGATACCCCATAGACAGTCTCCACTATGGGGGGGTGTTTAGCTCAAAGTAAGTGGGGTGGTGGCTGCCCGAATCTCCCTCTGGAAAAAGGCCTACTTTTAATCGGAAAATACAGTACTGCCTAGCCCCTTTGCTGAAATGTGCCGAAGTAATGTCCACTTTGTAGTGAGCAAGACCAAAACATGTATCAAAATGCATTTTCAGAGTACGCATGTCATGTACCACACCCTGTGTTTCATTTTACCCAGGGTAACTACTTGATATAGTGTTTACATAGGCTGAGCGGTGTGCCCTTAACTGCTTTTGTCCCTTCTTGGCTCCCTCAGTCTAGCTGTGATGCAAGCAGCCCCTCCCTTCTTCCCCTCTCCTCTAGCCATTTCTAGTTTTGCATCCAAGCAATGCACACATGCTGCTCCCACCTGCAGTCTACAGTCTTTTTACCTGCTGCTGCTGTTTTGGGTTTACATCACAAGTTTCCTGCTGTACTGAATGCACATTTTAAGATTCCTGCTGTAAGACATGTTTATTGCAAGATTTTGTACTGAACCAAAGCTTCAGAAACTTATTCTATGTGACTCATGACAAAGCTGAGTAAGCTATCTGCCAAGCCTTATGGAGTAAGAACACATCCATCACAGACACACACAGACAAGGGGACTGCCATCTGGTGGATCAGAATAGGGCAAGTCTGAAGCAATAAAGCCCTGGCATTTTTAAGAGATTCAAATAAAGAATCAAATGGTTTTAACAGCAAGATGCGATTTTTTAACTATTTATTTATCTGTATGAATTGCTAAAATGTTATACACTGTATATCAAATGAATTAAAAGTTTCCTTAGAGGATAGAAGGATTTAATTTGTTAATATCTTGTTCTCAACTAGTGGCTCCCTCCAGCTTGCCTGTCCTTCTAGCCTCTAGATTTTACCGATTGTAGACACCTCTCCCTTATACCTAATTAATAAAATGTGTTTTTGCTTTCATATCTACTCTGTTTAAAGTGGACCATAACCCACGGCGAGTGATTCCCTCCTCCCAGAGCATCCAAAACCGGGATGCCCCACTGTGTGAAACCCCTCAGGTCGCCCATAAACTCACCTTTTTTTCCGGGCCAGCGGCACATGCGTGAGCCGCGGACGCATCCCCGCTATCCCTCTAGCAGGTCGCCTGCCTGCTCCAGGCATTTGTGAATGGCCGGCGCGGGCACGCTCCCTGTTAGAAGGAAGCACGGGATGCAGCCGTCAGTGCGCTCAGAGCACGCTGATTGGACAAGCGGCCACACATGCGCCGTTGGACCCGGGAAGGGTTTCACACAGCGGGGCATCCCTGATCGGGGTGCCCCGGGGACAAGGACCAATACCCAGAATAGTCAAAATCCTGGGTTTTGGTCCACTTTAAAGTCCTATTAATATTAATGTTTATTGAAATTTAAATATCTGCAGTTTATAATTAATCCATTTATAATTATCCATTAGGGGTGAAACCTACAGTAGGCCACGTTGCAACAGTAAACTGTAAGCTTTGGACTGATTTTGGCCACTAGTGGGAACACTGGCCGAGATGATCAGAAAAAGCAAAGAAAACACTAGTACAGAATGGAGAATGTGACGGGGGTTATTATTACTAACTAAGGAATCATTATTTTGCCCGCAGTTGCCTTTACATTTTATTACGCCTAATATCTCATCCTTCATGCCACATGCCGGCACAGCGATGAATTTCTATGGCGCGCTTTTATCGGTATTCATAATGCTGCTTTATGGCCATCATTAAATTCACCCCACAATAATTACTTACTTTATATATTTAATTTGTTATGTCCCGCTTGGACATTCCGCAAGTTGCTCCTCAGTTTCTTTCTTTAAAGGGGACCTGTAGTGACCTGCTTATCTCAGTATTGTTTTGCTGAACTTTTACCTGTTGCCTGGGGGACCTGCTGCCTGCTCTTCCAGCTTAATAATGTAGCAATTCTTAACAAACACTGAGAACATGTAATGAAAGTGAAATTAAATGTATTCAAGAATTCAAGATAAAGTTCAGTGCTTTTGTTTATTTAAAGTCCAGTCTAGAAATGAGTCAAATGAGTCATTTCATAGCATCTCAAAATCTCTGATTATATGTAAATACCTTATATATTCTAAGCCAAGCTACTTTGTTCTTTCTCATTTCTAGGTCGTAGTTGTGTTGGCAGTGTCTTGTCATGGTGCAGCTTTAAAAATCATGTTCTCTGCTGCTATCAGAGACAGTTGTGGAACCACTGTGGCTTGCTATGCTCAGTTGTGCTGAGAACTGCAAGGGGCACACTGTAGTGGCATTTTTGGCATGATCCTGGAGTAATATAATTAAAAGGAGGGCAAACTTTGGAGCTCTGCCACAGCTTCTGCCCTACACTGCGGTAAATGGAGGAGAGGCATATGGGACAGACATCAGCTAAGCTGCTTGCCGCATTATTATTGCCATTGCCTGAACTGTCCTCTTATCCAAACAAAGGTAATCTTTAAGAGATCACTCTTAAAATACCCCTGGCATGAAGTTTGACCTTCTAAAAAACAGCACTTATAAGAACCCCCTTATGCATTGTCAATATTTAAACTTTTTTTAATTTAAAGTGAAACAAAACACAGGCTTTTAGCTTTTCTGGGTTTTGTACTGTGCCCCAGCGGCATCCGGAATTGTGATGCCCCACTGTGTGAACTCCCCATTCGCCCATAAAAACTCGCCTTTGTAGGCTCCAGTGGCGCATGTGTGGTCATGGGAGTGTGCTTTAGTCAATAGATACTAGGGAAGTGACTGTGGTTGTTAACACCGCTGAGGGAGCCACTGCAAACGGTGAGCTTTGCCACATCCAGGAGGTTTCACAGAATGGGGCATCCTGATTTGGGATGACCCAGGGGAAGACTAGTGGCCCTGGAATATTTTAGGTTTTGTTTCACTTTAAATCTCTTTGCAATATTCCCTTCTCACTAGCCAGAAGTAAAAGGCCATTAGCTGTACTGACTCAGGAAGCTCTTAGAAACATTGTAGCAACTGTTTCAAGGCTGTGTGGTTGCTGAACATAGTGTAAGCTCCCTCTATATGCATAGCATTCCTCTCTTCCACACTGCTCCCCCCACCTCTGCTCCTCCTGAGGCTGAGGGCATCTCACATGTGAGTGTAAAGACAGGCTGATCCGTGTTTTTGAGACATATATCTCTCTCACTTTGAAGCAGCCTCTACACTGACAGCCTGCCTTGTGTAGAGAGACAGAATGACATAGACACACTGCCACCCAGCTGGAAACTTTCTTTTCATCAATCCATCAGCTAGAGAAAGACTGTATCTGCTTATAACATTCTGAGTGGCTAATCTTTCTAGCTGCATGTGCCGATCATCAGCTGCAGTGTGTCTGTGTGATGGCCCAGCCCCCCCCAATGGTCATGTGTAAGTGGGGCTGTAAAGTGTGTAGCAATATGGTCGCTCCCATTTAGCGGCATCTGTAAATATATTCCACAACATCTGCATGGGGTTAAGTTCCCTCAAACAGAATAGGCCAATGATCATCAGTGAGGCAGTTTAGGAGACCAATTTACTAAAAATATTTTTTTTTTGTTGTTGACTAAAGGGACCAACACCCGTTTTTCAGCTAACTGTTGTGGGTCCGGGTCCCGGAACAATTAAACAGGCTCGGGGCGGCATCCTGAATGCTGTAACCCTCCCTGTGCACATCACCCCCTCAGGACGCCCAATATTCTTACCTCTTCCTCGATTCTCGAAGCCGAGGACGCACCCGACCCATGTGACCGCCCCGGTGGCCAATTGTGGGCCTCTATTTCAGGCCAAGGATTGAGGAAGAGTTGGTTTGATTTCACCGGGACCAAATGTAAGGGATTTTCCAGTAGTGTTATGGTTTTCTTACCTATTAGGTAGAGTTTTAATAGTGTGCTGCACTGAATAAGACGTTGTTGTTGAGATTGAGACTCTTTTCTGCAGTCTAACTCCTGGATTTTATTTATTCATGACCACCTTTATTTTTAGCATTGAGGTGAACCTGTCTCCATCCCTCTCTAATCAGACTATGAGGGACACCGATGCTTGTGTGTGCAGGAGAAAATAGCTGCTCCCTGCTTTACATGTCTGTCTTTCACCTGTTTCTTTGTATATATCCACTTCTCAGTGCTAAAAAATTGGTCATGAATAAATAAAATCCAGGGGCTGGGCTATAGTAGAGGGTCTGAAGCCTAGCCCCTGGATTTTCTTATTCAGGACCACCTTTATTTTTTGCATTGTAGGTTATCTTAGCTAATGGTCACTATATGACTTCAGAAGGAATGGTTATATCCAATATCCGTTACCCCATTGCAAACCAGAAAGATCCCAGTAAAGGATGTGTTATATATTCCCAGCCTTGAAAGCAATCTTTTGCCAGTGAAAAAGCTCACTAAACAGGGGAATATAGTTAACTTTAAAGATGACAGCAACATAATTTCAAAGGAGGAACACACTCTAACATAACGCATAAAGATGGGTCCTGGTGTACAGGTATGATTGTAGGTTGGGGTGGAATAGGTCTGGAGATACAGACAAGCCTAAAGTAGATCAGCATTAGGGATGAGCAAACCCCCCAAAGTTTGGGTTCAGCAAGTTTGGTCGAACTTTGATTAAAAGTTCGGGATAGGGGACCCTAACCCGATCCCAATTTAAATCAATGTGGAACTTTGGGGGGACGATTATCTGGGTGCTTTTCCGTGTTCGGGCCGGATGGCGAACTTTAACACAGACCTATGGCTGAAGTCCATGTTCGGGTTTGGAAACCCTAACTCACAAAGTTCGCTAAGAGACAAACTCTGTGGTTTGGGTTTGCCCATCACAAGTCAGCAGTTATGATTGTGGGTTGGATCAGAAATCGCTCTGAAGATAGGGTGGGGAATAGATCTGGAGATGCAGAGAGGTCCAGATGTCTACAGCCTGATGCCTACTGCAAAGGAAACAAGGGAAGATTTAGCCCACTCACAGCTACAATTGCAAGAACATTCATGAGCTGACTCATTAATTGCAGCGCTATGTTGGAGCTGACAAATCTGGCAGTTGCAGGATTAATTCCGCAATGATTCACTGCGCACACCGATTGTCTGGTGTGCATTGTCCATGATTGGAGGGGCGGTCATTGAGGAGTGGCAGCAGCGTGCTTAACTTCAACATTACATTATTTATGTTTAAATTACACATTTCATTGAATAATAAAAAAAGATAAGAAAGTATCAGACATGGATAAAGATGAGCTAGGAGGATGCAAGTGCATCAAGTGGGGTGGCACCTGAAAAGTTTATTTGCATATTCATAATGTGTAGAGATGAGCGAACCGGTTCGGACGAACCGGAATTCGCTCCGAATTTCAGGAAATATTCGATTCGGCACGAACCCGAATATTTTGTGGTTCGTGCCGATCGAATTTTTCCTGAAATTAAAAAAAAAAAAATGCCGGCATGGTGGGAGCGGAGCCGGCCGGCGGGCCGGTAAAGCCGGCCGGCCCGCTCCCACCATGCCGGCATTTAAAAAACAAAAAAAAAAAAAAAAAAAGCATTTTTGCCGGCATGGTGGGAGCGGGCCGGCCGGCTCCGCTGTCAGCGGAACCGGCCGGCCCGCTCCGCTGTCAGCGGAACCGGCCGGCCCGCTCCCACCATGCCGGCATTTCAAAAAAAAGCAAACACTTACCTGCAGGTCCGGAGCGTGGAGGCCGGCGCCGCTCTCAGCTGTCATCTGAGGGCGCGTCATCAGAGCGCCCTCTGATGACGCGCCCTCAGATGACAGCTGAGAGCGGCGCCGGCCTCCACGCTCCGGACCTGCAGGTAAGTGTTTGCTTTTTTTTGAAATGCCGGCATGGTGGGAGCGGGCCGGCCGGTTCCGCTGACAGCGGAGCGGGCCGGCCCGCTCCCACCATGCCGGCAAAAATGCTTTTTTTTTTTTTTTTTTGTTTTTTAAATGCCGGCATGGTGGGAGCGGGCCGGCCGGCTTTACCGGCCCGCCGGCCGGCTCCCACCATGCCGGCATTTATGATGGGGAACTTCGTAAAAGTTCGATTCGGCCGAACCCGAATTTCTTTGTGAAATTCGGCGAATCGGCCGAATCGAACTTTTCAAAAGTTCGCTCATCTCTAATAATGTGCACAAGGTTTGTCAGGCTCATACCATAGAAGGACAAAGAAAATAAATACATAAAGTAAGCCTGCTTTACTATGGAGTCCCTGTCCCCAAGGCCATATTTGGCGTTCAGACTTCCTGGTGCCTGCACCTCTCTTTCACATTTAAAAGTTGCACTTTCTTTGTTCCACATTCTCTCCAGCTTTTTCTAATTTCCACATTCAATCCAACTCCCTCACTTTTCCACATTTTCTGCACCCTCTTTTCTTGCATTTCTAAATTGATGAATTTAGCAGAATGTGGGCATCATGGCATGATCCAGGAAAGCCAGCCACAAAGCTAAGTATTTTGAGATCGGGATCAACAATCATCTGTACATAAAGAGGCCGATTCATCAATAGCGCCAGGTAGCGACAGATGAGCGACTGAAGTATGGCGCTATGAGCGCCGCTAGCGTCAGCCGCGGGCGTTAGCGATTCGCTATAGCAGGCCTCCTCAGTCGCTACCTGGCGTTGTTGGGAACAACGCCTACATTGCTGAATATGATGTTGGCCCTCAGCTTTGTAGGCGCTGTCAGTCAGTGTGACCACGCTATTCTACACAGCGCCTGCGCTTAGCTTTGCTGTGGCCTGGGCATCCAGTACCTTCAGAATAAAACACATTGCAACATGTTTCTTTACTTTTTTGAGTTTTTATTTTGTGTTGAAAAGGAAATTAAATTAAACCAGATATTAGAATATAAATGCAAATTAAAACATAATTAAACACATAGCCACATTTTAAATTATTTTATTTATTTTTTAAAGAAAAAGGAAATACAATTAAACCACCAATGAGAAAGAAAATGAAAATAAAAACATAACTGAGAAAGAAAAGGAAAATAGAAAAGGAAAATAAAAACAGAACAGAGAAAGAAAAGGAAAATAGAAAAGGAAAATAAAAACAGAACAGAGAAAGAAAAGGAAAATAGAAAAGGAAAATAAAAACAGAACAGAGAAAGAAAAGGAAAATAGAAAAGGAAAATAAAAACAGAACAGAGAAAGAAAAGGAAAATAGAAAAGGAAAATAAAAACATAAATGAGAAAGAAAAGGAAAAGAGAAAAGGAAAATAAAAACATAAATGAGAAAGAAAAGGAAAAGAGAAAAGGAAAATAAAAACATAAATGAGAAAGAAAAGGAAAATAGAAAAGGAAAATAAAAACAGAACAGAGAAAGAAAAGGAAAATAGAAAAGGAAAATAAAAACAGAACAGAGAAAGAAAAGGAAAATAGAAAAGGAAAATAAAAACAGAACAGAGAAAGAAAAGGAAAATAGAAAAGGAAAATAAAAACATAAATGAGAAAGAAAAGGAAAATAGAAAAGGAAAATAAAAACATAAATGATAAAGAAAAGGAAAACAGAAAATGAAAATAAAAACATAAATGAGAAAGAAAAGGAAAATAGAAAAGGAAAATAAAAACAGAACAGAGAAAGAAAAGGAAAATAGAAAAGGGAAATAAAAACAGAACTCAGAAAGAAAATGAAAATTAAAATAGGAAGTAGAATGCAAAGGAAACTTTCAACAGAATTAAACACATAGCCACATGTATCTATATATAGTAGATTTTATTTTTCCAATAATAAAAAATTAAAAAAGTAACAGAAGAGAAAATGAAATTCAAAAGTCAAACAGAAAGGAAAAAGCAAAGTAAAGGGAATGAAAGTTTTTAAAGTTCAAAATAGGGATCAGGGTGCATCTCTTGGTGCCTGAAAAAATAAGAAAAGTGCAGTTAGTATAGATCTTTAAAGTAGTATTGTTGTTGCAAATAAAAAAATGCATTACTTGATAACCAACATTGGCGTCTTACACTCCCCTTAGAGTGGTTTGGGTCATCTTACACCCCCCTTAGAGTGGTTGGGATCATCTTACACCCCCCTTAGAGTGGTTGGGATCATCTTACACCCCCCTTAGAGTGGTTGGGATCATCTTACACCCCCCTTAGAGTGGTTTGGATCATCTTACACCCCCCTTAGAGTGGTTTGGGTCATCTTACACCCCCCCTTAGAGTGGTTGGGATCATCTTACACCCCCCTTAGAGTGGTTGGGATCATCTTACACCCCCCTTAGAGTGGTTGGGATCATCTTACACCCCCCTTAGAGTGGTTTGGATCATCTTACACCCCCCTTAGAGTGGTTTGGGTCATCTTACACCCCCCCTTAGAGTGGTTGGTATCATCTTACACCCCCTTAGAGTGGTTGGGATCATCTTACACCCCCCTTAGAGTGGTTGGGATCATCTTACACCCCCCTTAGAGTGGTTGGGATCATCTTACACCCCCCTTAGAGTGGTTTGGGTCATCTTACACCCCCCCTTAGAGTGGTTGGGATCATCTTACACCCCCCTTAGAGTGGTTGGGATCATCTTACACCCCCCTTAGAGTGGTTGGGATCATCTTACACCCCCCTTAGAGTGGTTGGGATCATCTTACACCCCCCTTAGAGTGGTTGGGATCATCTTACACCCCCCCTTAGAGTGGTTTGGGTCATCTTACACCCCCCTTAGTGTTTTTTTGGGCTCATTTTGATGGGAGTTCAAATACATTTAGCCAGTAGTGCAGTACTTGCATTATAGTGAAGGGTAGTTAGTTTACCGCAAAAAAAGAAGTGATCATCCTTTCCCTTAGCTCATCGCCAGTCTGGGTGTCCTCACTTCTTGCTGCGGGCATGTTGGGGATTTCTGGCACCAGTGCTGTCTCCTCGGGGGCTTGGATTCGGTGGCAAATACAAATATTGTGTAGCACACAGCAGGCAAGGATGATCTTGGAGACCTTCTGTGGGCTGTAGAGCATCTCTCCTCCTGGCCGTGCCAAACAAAGAAAGCGTGCTTTCAGCAGGCCGATGGTTCTTTCCACAATGCTTCTGGTCTTGCGATGCGCTGCATTGTAGCGTTCATGGGCAGAGGTCCGTGGGTTCCTGACCGGAGTCATGACCCACGTTCTCTGCCCATATCCCTTATCCGCTGTAGAAAAAACACAAGGAGAGAGACAGCAATTAGTACTAGTACATGTTTTTTTGTGGTTGTTTTGTTAAATTTGGCTTACTAGGCCACATATTTGCTCAATACATTGACATGGTTAATTTATTACCCAGTAGCCAGCCAGCTGGCATTTCGTTGTTATCAAACTTCCGGCACAGGACTGTCCGCTGCAAGACGTAAGAATCGTGGCATGAGCCGGGGAACCCCGATCTCACCGCCCGCAGCCTCATGTCTGGGTCACAGACCACCATAACATTAAGCGAATGGAACTGCTTCCGGTTTCTGTAGGACAGCTCCTGTGCACGGGGAGGGCGGAAAGGGATATGTGTACCATCAACGCACCCTAGCACATTCGGGATCCCTCCCATCAGATAGAAAGCATGTTTTATTTTGGCAACCTCTTCCTCATCCTCAGGAAACTTGATGTAAATTGGGATTAAATCACAAATTGCCAGAACTACCTGGATTAGTATGCGGCTCATAGTAGCCTGGCTTATCCCGCTGAGGAGGGCGGAGGTTGCCTGGAAGGTCCCTCGTGCCAAAATATTGAGAGTGGCACACAGGCGTACTATGCCTGGAATGGAATGAGTGCGTTTGGTGGATGGCTCGATTTTGTGCTTAATCTGATCATATAGGGACTGTAGTGCAGCACGATTCAGACGGAAGCGGCTCCTGATCTGCTCGTCACTTAAGTCCCATACTGAAAGGCGGATTGCAAAGGAGCGGGGTGCCCTAAGCCTCACAACACCCCGCTCCCTTTCCTCCTGCTCTTTCAGCATACACATACATCCATCCACCCAGACACCATACATCACCCTCTTATCCATCACACACACTAAAGATATATACAAAAAAAACCAAAAAACCACAAACACACAACACACACACAAACAATCACACTCCACACACACCCGCTACAATGCAGCTCACCACAAAACCAGAACTATAGTGGTCCAAACCACCAGCCTGCTGAAAACCAGCTTTCTAAGTTAGGCACAACCAAGAGGGGAGTTGCTGCACAGCCCACAAAAGGCCCCAAAATCAAGCCTCACTTGCTGTATGCTACACAATATTTGCAGATGCCACCAAAAACAAGCTCCTAAAGAAACAGCACTGATGTCAGAAATCACCCAACAAGCCACAGAGAGTGAGGACAGAAACCAGACAGAGGCTCAAATGAGCTAAGGGAAGCGAGCACAGCACCACACCACAGCCTTTGCCACAGTGTAAGAATACCAGAAGCTTGAAAATTCCTTCCATTTATACTTCTCTTTCAAAAGGGACAGGTCCGCTTTGCCGCCTTTTGCGTCGCTCTGCTATTTCCGGGCGCCAATTAGCCGACCCAGGTGTGCGTAAAACAGAGTGCGCACGCGCACGCTAGTAGCGCTACTAGCGTACGTGAGCGGAAACTTGCGTGCATTAACGGACATGGCCCAAAAATCAGTGGTGGCCCAATGAAAGGTAAGCTGCTGTTTTTTTAAATAGCCGTTAGGCTAACCACATGTCACAAGGGTTTGAGATACATCAGTCCATTGTTGTATTTGGGTGTGTGTTGTTTGGTTAATGAGGTCTGTAATGAGTTAATTGGCTAACACACATGCTTCAGTCAGTGCAGTGGAGGTGTGCCTAGAAGGAACTGGGCTGTATGTGTGAATCAATTAAGTGGCCTGCTTTTTGATTGGCTGTTAGAGCACATAAAACCTGCCCAACCCTAAGAAATTGCGATGCCATTCTGTAGTCTGCATGCGTGCTTGTTGGGTGTGTATTTGTGTGTGTGTGCAGCTACAGGATGGAGCCAAATTCAGGACATCTGCCGGCCACAGCAGGCCCAAGTAGGAGTTTGGTGGGTGCTGTGCGCAGACCTCCCTTACGGAAAAGGGCACAGCCTGAAGGTGGGGCAGCACCCCAGGCTAAGCGCCCAGGTGCCAAGAGGGAGCCTGAATTTAATTTGGCTGAGAATAATCATCTTGTGCGCCTTACACTTGCTAAATGGGAGCTGATATTTGGCTCCCAAAGCAAGTCCATAGGCAAACAAGAAAGAAGCAAACTGTGGGATGCCATTGGGGTGGAGCTTAGTAGCACTGCTCAACACCCACGTAGTGGCCCATCCTGCAGGAAACGCTTCTACACTTTGCGAGGGGCCCTTATGAAAAAGATGAATCACGAATCTTGATGTGGACAGTGGGACCATCCAGGCTCCAAAGAGTACCTACAGGCCGTATGAGGAGATGCTGAAGGCCAAAATCCCACTGGCTCGGCTGCAGGGTGTGGATCCTGGGGATGACACCACAGGTTGGACTGAAGGTACATATTTTCTGCCTTTTGTACCAACCTAATGTTAATGTATGTGATTAGCATTTTTTCATTCTGACCAACTAACAGTAGGACCTGTGAAGTATTACATTAGAGCTCAAACATTTGTTACTTTTCTGTCTGTTGCTTTCTGCATAGGTGCACATGCTGCTGTCCGGGATGTGCCTCAGGACACCCAAGCTCCTGCCCTTCCAGCAACCTCAAGGCTACCCCAGTCTGCCATTGAAGGTATTTACCCCTAATTTTGGTGCTGGTTGTTTGGGGAACAAATGGGTGTGGGAGCAGCTCAAACAATCGAGTGTTGCACTGTTGAGTATTCATAATATGGGCCTGCGGCCTAATTTCACGCCCACTGTAACACTCACAGCAACTAACTAACAAGGCCCTAACATGTGTAGATATGTTTGAAGCCAGAGATGTGTAGCCATATATCGGCATATCAATGTGGGAGCCACACTGGCCTTGATTAGTGAATATTAGTGAAAGAGCTGCTCACACACACCTTAATGCATGTTGTATTTTTGCACGCACATTAACTATGGCTCAATGTTGGCTTCATTTTTACCTAGCTCCCATGCCCTTGGCCCCAGCATCTCCTCCGGATCCCACCTACTTTTTGGATGTCGGTAAGTGCATGTGTCCACCTTGCTTAATCCACTTTTACCCAAGTGCATGTGTCTCATTCCACTTTTTTCTTGGTAGGCCAAGTGACTGGTTCATCTTTGGACCCCACTTCCGATGTTGCCGGTCAACAGGACCCTGTTGGTGTGTATAGCAATACATAATGTATCCTTTATGCTGTTTATGTTACACTGGTTCAATTTGGTTAGTCTACTAATCTACATGTTTGCTTGGTAAACTTGAAGATGCCTCTTGGGAGTGCTTGTTGCCTCCCCAGGGTCAGTCTATTAGTTATTGGAGTGATAGCAATGTATTTTGGCGGACATATTTTTTGCAAAACATTCCCCGTAGTAGTTTGATGAATATTTAGAGACATTCCTTGTGTTTTTTAGTTGACCCGAATATCGGAAGTGGCTGTCCAGAAAGGGCCCCTCAAGTTCAGGCTGCCAGAGATGAGGGTAAGTTGTTTTGCCTTGCTCTAGTCTGTATTTTGGCTCTACTTTTGTTGCACTTGCTTCTGGCAACTTGTGTGTCCACATGTATTTTTAAGGTCCAAGCTCGAGTGAGGACCCCACTCAAGACATCTGGGAGATTGCGGGTATGTGTAATTTAAGCAATGTTTCTGATGTGATTAGCCAAAATTATTGCCTCTTAGTCCTGTAACATACATGTTAACAATCTGAGTTTAACAGATACCTTTGGTCTAGTGTGTATTTTGGCACTTTTTAGAGGTATGGCCTCGATAGCCTAGCCAGGTTACATTTGAGTTTGGGCCACAGACCTACTAACCTGATTTTCCTGTTTAGCATATGCCAACTTGCCGGACATCTCGGATGTGGAATTGCCACTCTCTGGCAGCGAAACCTCGAGCCTACCTGTGCCGGAGGACACGCAGGTAACATGGCTGATGTAGACGACCTAGAACCACATTGGCATCTTCGTGGGTAGTGGATGAAGCAACATGTCACATTTCCTTTTATTGTTGTTTTTGCAGGAGGCGGAACCAGAACCCCAAGCTGGGACCTCTTCCCAAGTCCCATGTGGCCAAGCTTCCGAGGCTCAGACAAGGGTAAGTTGTATAGTGACTGTTTAGGGTAATTATTTTGAGGGGCATACCTGCATTGGTTCTGTTTGACTAAAATGTTGTTTTATATTTTGTTAGGCTCAAACCACAGCAAGAGGAGGTGTGGCACCAACCAGTGCTGATTTCTATGAGCTAGGGGTCCGGATGCTGGAGGACTACAGTCGCCAACAGCCGCGTGATGGAACTAATGAGCGCATTGCGGCGTTGGAAAATCAGGTGCTGATGTGTCAGCAACAAAATGAGGCCCAGCAGCGCCAGATCGACCAGTTGCTCCGAAACCAACACCAGAACCAGGAACTTGGTCGGCTGGCCAATCTAATGGAGCAATCTCTCCAGCGCCAGGGAGAATCGATACAGCGCCAGGAAGAATGTCTCCAGCGGCAGGACCAAACTTTGTTGTTGATACAACAGCTCATACAACAGCAGTCTATATTTTTTACTGCACTGTTGTCCCCCAACACCGCCCCTAGCAATGACTCCCAACCTCCCCGGCCACCCAGCCAAGAATATTAATTTTTTTTTTTTTGGTTTTTGTAAATATATTTGCTTCACCCACCTCTAAATTGTGTTTTTCCTAAGACCTAGCTAATAACACAGTCAGGGATGAGTATCTTGATCTACATATGTCAATGTATTGGTCAATTTAGCCCACACATTTGAGACCATAGCTTACTATGGTTAACACATGAAATGGCTCCAAAGGTATGGCTAAATTGACACACAAATGGGTTTTGAGACAGTTAAACTATGCTTTGCAATGCACCACACTGTAATGATGGTAATCAAAAAATTTATTACAAAAACCTGGCCAACAGGGCCAACATTGCCCAACAACGGGCATCAAGAGGCCAGCCTTCCCCCCACCCTAACGACGCCGCCGGCGCCTCTTCTTGGCCAGCAGCATCAGCTTCAGGAGCCTGATCTCCCGCCACAGTCTGCGATGCTGGTTTTCACAAGCTGTAGAGATGTAGAAACAACAATTTATTAATAAATTGGATGTGACCTCAACAGACACAGATGTAGCAATGTAATGTCAGTGTGTCCAATTAGGTGACACTCACATTAACATTGTTGACCACTGTGTGCTTATTGGTTAACATGATATGAGTACTATTGACTGGCAGGAATGTGAACAACACATCCCAAGCATACATTTACTCTTAAAGTGTACCAACACCCACTGGTGATCGGGCCGGGAATCTATCAGATTCCCTGCCCGATCACCTCCCTCCCCGCGGGACATCCGAGATCGGGATGTCCCTGGGGGTGAAACCCCCCCCAAACCCCAAAATACCTACCTCAGTTTCGGTGGGGCAGGGCCGCCGGGCCCTCCCTGGCGCCCCTCTAGACGTGTGGGTGCCTGCGCCGGCCGTCTGTGAATGGCCAGCGCAGGCACGCGCGCGTAAAAAGGGGCGCGGGGGAGGCGGAGGAGGAGCCAATTTGCCGTGGCTTGTACGTTTGCTGGAGTCAAAGTGAGTTCAGGGGGTTGTCACACAGCGGTGACGATCAGGGGTGCCCCACCGTAGTGGACCAAGACCCAGGAAAGTCAAAATCCTGGTTGTTCCAGTTTAACTCTTGGGAAGCAAAGAAGGTATAAGTCCCAGTGTGTCCATTTTTGTGTTTAGTCACAGCCAAACATCAGGGCCTAAGTCCTAACGAGTACACGAGTTTGCCCTATAATGTTAGAGGTCCAGACCTAATAGGGCCCATTTGGTTGTGTCTAAGGCAAAAATAGTCTCTATGTGGCCAAATGAAGAATGTGAGCCAACAATCAAGCATGCAAACAGGCATGTTGGATTATTGTACAAACACATTGAATCTAGATGTGTGTGAAATTAACACATAGGTAAATTTTAAATGTCTGCAGATGTGACTATAAGACATAGGTTTCACAAGTCTTTAGGCATATGAAGTGGGATGTACTCACCATCGCAGCTGTGGCGGGGGCCCATGCTGCTGGCCGTCCCTGGAGCTGGGGTGGGGAGGAGGGTCTCTGGCTCCGTCTGCGTAGCAACATCTGTCAACAGAAAGCAAAAGACAAAAACACAATTAGTGGGCAAATGACACCTGACTATTTGACATCCATCTGGTTATTGAGTCTGAAAATGCAAAGGCTTGCATGGTTACATACAGGTTGTCCTAAATTAGCATATTTCCTGGACCATGAGTTAATGTCAATTTGTTAGGCTTGACACATGTATCCCTAAAGAGAATGTGCAAATAACATAGACAGTGCTATGTAAAGGAATCATTAGCAGTTGTTTGGCTAATGTTAATAGTGGGCCACATGTTTGAGCGGGAACAACTTAACCCAAGAAAACAAATTAGAACACCCATCATGGTGTGGGCAGAAACATAGGGGTGGTTGACAGTTGGCTAGCACTGTAGTGGGGTTTGTGAGGTTAGGGTACCTTATCAAACCAGCTGTGACAATGGACTAGGAAACATGTGTCTGTTACAAGTGGGCCTATACACAGGATTGCAGCAAATCTGGGTTTGGGTCCGCTTTGGCAGAGCAACACAATTTGCGTGAGACAACGTACTCCGCGCCCGCTGCCTTCCACACATCACTCCTCGAGTGTGTGCGCACGCGCAGCCCATTTGGAAACAGAGCGCAGGCGCACACACATCTAGAGTGTCACACAGGAGGCTGGGACGGTGGCTTTGGCAACCCCCAAAGAGGTAAGGAGTTTGTGGGGTTTTTTTTGTGGGGGGGGCCCTGGGTGAGGGATGTGATTTGTCATGGAACCTTCGAGAATCCAAGCACTATCAATGTTTGGGGGTACACTTTAATGAATGTCATAACATTGGGAATGTGATGGATAACCACAAACACTTACCATGACTATGCCCGTGGAGAATCCTTCGCCAAAACGCCATGGAGGTGCCGCCTATATGATGCCCTGCAAATTAGAGAGGAATGGCAAGGGCTAAGTACAAATTGCCAGATGAAACCTGTCACAGACTAACAATTAAAAAATGTACACTCACCAGGGGATGAAGCGCCACTTGAAGCCCAGGGAGGGCTCTGAGGAGGAGGCGGGGAGCCTCGGCTCCTCACACTCTGGTCAGAAGATCCACCAGGCAAAGGGCCACCCTCCTCCCTCTCACTCCCTGCTTGAGAGTGGCCCCTTGCCTGGTGAGAGTCCTCAGACTCAGAGTGTGAGGAGCTGAGGCTTGATCCAGCCAGCCCCCCAGCAGCACACTCCTCTGGGGCGTCATCCCCTTCCTCCCCTGGGTCCTCTAAATAGGACCCGCGGGAGGGACCCTCCCCCGATGACTCCCCCGAGTCCGCCTGCCTGGTTCGGGGGAGGAATCCCTTCCCACGTTTCCCCAGGGGAGGACGCTTATCTGTGTGGAGGGGGTGAAAGAAAATAATTAATCTAAAGAGCACAAATGGACACAGCTTAGCAGATGATTCTGCACAAAGGCTAAACAGAACATAAGCTTTAACTTACCTGATGCGTAGGCATCATATAGGCGGTACACGCCTTCAGGGTCCCGGCGCTTGAAATCGGACCACTTCTGCTGAATTGAGCGGATGGTCAGCTCTGTGTGGAAGCGCCGGGACACTGTGGCCTTCACCTCCATGGCAATGCGTTTTTTCCCTCCACGGGCATAGTCATATTCGGCCACGCAGAAGTCCTATGAAAAATGAACAAACAAACTAAAATCAATACATGACATCAGAACAATGTCATAAACAGTTATACAGAGACCAGATCAAAGTGGACCCACACCCAGGATTATCAGTATTCTGGGTTTGTGTGCACTTTGGTGGGCCACACCAATTGTGGGTGGTCCGCTGTCTGCAACCCCCTTGGAAGGCCACAAATACACCACTGAGGACACTCCCACGTCACTCCGCAAGCCAAACACAGCGCTCCGCGCCGCTGTGGTATGCGCATACAAGGCCGTTGGGACGTGCATACCAGCTCAGCTGGGTCTGCACGGCAAAGTACGCATGTGGCGTTTGACTCTAACAGGGAGTGCACCTGCACACAAAATTAAAATATGTCTGGCGCAGGGGTACACCCTGCTAGAGGTAAGCGCAATAGGCATCCGCAGCTAACGCATGCACAGATGGGACGGGGCTGAGGTAATTTTTAGGGCCCTCCAGGGGGGGCATCCCAGCAGGACATCCACAATGGGGATGCCCCACGGGGAGTGATCAAATTTGGTCTGAAAACAAAGAAATTTCTGACCCAATCCCCCCTGTGTGTTCTGCAACTTTTAAGCTAAAAATACCAAAACAAAATACTCACTTTGACCACCTGGCCATTTACGCGGCTATCCACCCGGGTGCGCGTTTTCTTTTGAGGCCCAGTAGGGGAAGGGGTGGGAGGGGTGCTATTTGGGGAAGGTGAGGTAGGTGGGGGAGGTGGGGGAGGGGTGGTGGGGTCAGAGTCGGAAGAGGAGCTGGGGAGGCGCATAACTCGCCGTCTGGGCAGCATAGTGGAAACGCTAAGGAGGAAACAGGAACCGGAAATGACCCAAGCGACATTGGAAAAAAGTTTAAAAAAAAAAAACGCTACGCGCACCAGCAACAAGCTATTCTCAGCTATGTGCAAGCTAAGTGGCGGAAAAACTAAAATGACGCTTGAAAACAAGCTAGTGGCATAAGCGCAAGACAGTTTTACCTTAAGGTGGCGTTGAAACGCAAAGGAGGATCCCGGAACCGGATATGACGCTAGCAACTGTGCTTCAAAATTCAAACACAAACATGCGCGCAACAGGGACAAGCTAATATCAGCTATGTGCAAGCTAAGTGGCGGAAAAACATTAAAATGACGCTGCAAAACAAGCTATTGGCATAAGCGCTAGACAGTTTTACCTTAAGGTGGCGTTGAAACGCAAAGGAGGATCCCGGAACCGGATATGACGCTAGCAACTGTGCTTCAAAATTCAAACACAAACATGCGCGCAACAGGGACAAGCTAATCTCAGCTATGTGCAAGCTAAGTGGCGGAAAAACATTAAAATGACGCTGCAAAACAAGCTATTGGCATAAGCGCTAGACATTTTTACCTTAAGGTGGCGTTGAAACGCAAAGGAGGATCCCGGAACCGGATATGACGCAAGCAACTGTGCTTCAAAATTCAAAAACAAACATGCACGCAACAGGGACAAGCTAATATCAGCTATGTGCACGCTAAGTGGCGGGAAAACATTAAAATGACGCTGCAAAACAAGCTAGGGCCAAAGGTGCCACGAATTATTAGCTTGATTTAGCAGGGGATTCTACATACTGTAATGCATAGGTCCTTCTAAAGCATAAACCGTTGTGCTTAAATATACAAATCTTATTCCTTCCCAAAGTCATCACACAATCAAACTAGACAACTACCTGAAAATGTGGCACACATGAGAATGCCTAACGGGTTGTTATGAGCTGGTACGACTGAATGTTAATCCTGCAATATGTGGCCAGGCACGCTCACAACTACAGTGTATTCATTAACAACGACTGGGGTCGCGGGAAGTGAATTCCTTGCAAATGGCAGAAGGGCACATGTATGAACAGCACAGCGCCGCACAACGCAGCGCAGCGAGGCACAGCGACGCTCGCGCCGCCACATAGCGAATTAAAACAGCGACTGCACAAACACTGACCAACACAGATTCATCAAGGACAGGGCTGCCGAATAGCTTGGGCGCTGACAATTTCGAAGAGCGAACGTGACCGCCCAACCTGACAGGCTACAAAATAGCTTTACAAGCCCCGTTTGTGTGGAAAACCAGCGATTTTGATGCCAATGAGTTTGGGTGGAGGAGATGCAATTCCCATGTCACTCACAACATTACATTGTGAAAAAAAAAAAAAAATTCTAATACATATAAATAACCAGCCAGATTCATAAAACAGATCAATAGAAACATGTGTTGAATTTTGTACCAAATAAAAAAACCCCTAAACCACTAAAAACAATCATTGCAGCGTCTGCCATTGAAATGTATGGGAGAGCGTCAGGTAGCGCCAGGTAATACGTGTCGCTGTGAAGGAATTTGCAGCGGCGCTGTTCGGGCCAGCCGGCTTCATGATGAATGCCGCGCTAGCCGTCGCTCTCGCCGGCGCTAGCCTCATTTAGTTTGATAAATGCGTCATTGTGACCGCCGCCGGGCGTACTTGAGTCGGTAGTCGCCGTTAGCTGCCGCTACCTGGCGCTCGTCAGACACTACCTGGCGCTATCGCTTGATGAATAAGGGCCTTAGTGTCCCATCTTGTGATTCTGATAGATATATTCATCCACACTGGGTGGAAAAAAGCAAACATGGGTGCAAACCACAGACCCCATGACACGTGGCATGCCAGCAATGCGATAAAAACCTTGTTTTACTACAGTCCATTCCTGGGGTGAGGTGGGTAAATGCACATACCTTGGCAAAATGGCTTGCATTGCCTTTAAAAATGTACCTACAGCAGGACATACAGAAGTTTGGGACATGCCAACTGCCACACCACCCTGGCGCTGAAATGAGCCATTGGCCAGAAATTACAAGCAAACTATCAGATTCACCATTCCAGAGATTGCATGTCCTCTACCAGTTAATAGTGCCAAATACGGATGCAGCAGGCTATAGAGATCTTCCAAAGCTGCACGATTTAGCCTAGTAAGCTAAAAAGGGCGTCATCTGTTAGCTGATTCACATGCAAATGTGGACGACAATACTTTGGAATGGACAGTCTTATGATACATCAGCTGCAGCCTAGCTATAACAATGTAGCACAATGCAACTTTCAGCTGGCAGGCTTTTCAAAATAACTCATCTTGTTTGTTACAGCAGAAGGGAGAGAAAATGCAATCCGATATGTTAAACTACCAACACGCAAACTGCTCGCTTGGCTTCAGGCATTTAAAGGGAAGGCTTTAAAGCGGAACAAAACCCACCCGGCCTGGGCCAGGAATCTAAATGGCTGCTGGCCTTCCCCAGGGGCATCCTGAATCGGGACACCCCACTGGGTACCAGAAATCACTCACCTTTTCCAGTCCAATCAGAGCCACCCACTGAACTGATGTAATTCAGCAAGGCAACTTTGATTGTTGTGAATGGGGAGCGAGAGCGGTCGCATCTCCGCATTCTTGGGCTGTGTGCACACTCCTGCCACAGCCATTCAGATAGGCTAGGGTGCGGACGCAGGGCAGCAGAGGAAGTGGTTGCACTCGCTCCCCATTCACACTAATCAGTGCTGCTAACTGAATTATTTTATTTCAGTGGGCAGCTCTGATTGTGCCAGAGCCCATGCAGGTGTCATTGGACCAGGAAGAGGTGAGTCTGCACATGCTGATCTAGGGGGTTTCACACAGCAGGATAACCCAAATTGGGATACCCCAGGGGTGTGGAACAAAACCTGGGAAGGTGAAAATCACATTTTTTTCCGCTTTAGAGGACATAGGGCCATCTGCTCAAGGACCAAAAAAAGATCAGAAGCATTGTGCTGAAAATATTTACGAACATGATGATTACGACTTTCTGAAACCTGAACACAGTCCCCCTCAATCCTTCTGGTTGGGGTGGATCTCTTTTGAGTTTAAATTTCCAGGGAATTTTTGACTTTTAGTATGGAATAGGTACAGTTATGTTTGATATAAATAGACTTCCCTGGTGAAAAAGCCAGACCAAGAAAACTGATTTCAGATTTTTTTTCCACTAATTTGACAGTGTAAAAATTGCATACATTTGAAAATATGTAATTGGGGATGTGGTTGTGTTTAGAATTAACCAATCACATTTAAATGTATGTTAAACAGTAGTCAGTACACTTGTTTAAGAAGGGATAGCGCCAGGTAGTGCCTCGTAGCAGCAGGCAGCGTCTGGTGAACGCCGGGCGCTGTACGCAAAACCCCATTTAAGAAAGTGATTCTGGTGAGCGCTTCTAACAGCGCAATTTAAAAAAGTAATGGAACATGGCGTAGAGTCACATGTATTAATCCAGGCGGCTCAGCATATAGCACCGGCGCTCTAGGTTTCAGAGCGCCATGTAGTACCTGTCGCTCTGTAGCACTCTCCCATACATTTCAATGGGTTTTCATTAGTTGTGTATAAATAGCGTGTTGGGCAATTTATTTATTTTTTTTTGTTTAAATCATTGTGTGACCTCTCCAACAAACACTTTTATGCATTTTAAAAAAATATTTTTATGCAGAATTACATTTACGCAGTACGAGACGAAGCTACTTTTCCCGTGGCCGGGGAATAGGCTGGCGGTGTCAGTGCGAGAGGGAACTTCAGCGGAAACAAGGAGCTTTCAGGTTCACATCCTGCTTTCCCCCCTGTTGTGGCTATGGTTTACTGAAAGTACATTAACCCGTTATTTTCTGGTGAGCATAATTGAAAGATCTATTTAAAGTGTGCTTATTTTTACAATATCACGCTATGTTAGCTTCTCTTTTTGTTTTATGAGCTAACAATTGATATAATAAATTTGGGATAAAATTGGAGCTATTATATCCACAATAAAGCAGACCTACAATTACTGGTTTGCTCATTGTGTGTCATTGGAATTGAAAAGAAGGAAGTTAAAGAGGACCTAAATGCATTTTCCTTTTTGAAATCTGGTACGTGCACAATTTTGTTTTTCGTGTTTGGGAATCACACAAAGTGGAATCAAAGGAGTTCATGCAACATAGTAACATAGTAACATAGTATGTAAGGCTGAATAAAGACTTTAGTCCATCCAGTTCAGCCTGTTTAACTCCTTCCAGTGGTCTAGTAGCCATAGCTGGAAATGTTATTACATGCCAGGAAGGCATCAAGGCCACTTTTGAACGTTTTTACTGTATCCATCATTGCTACTTCCTCTGGCAGCGAGTTCCATAGTCTCACTGCTCTTACAGAGAAGAATCCCCTCCTATGTCGGTGGAGAAAGCACCTTTCCTCTAACCTTAGTGGATGCCCCCGGGTTAAGGTTACACTCCGGGGTATAAACAGATTGTGGGACAGATCTTTGTATTGACCCTGAATATATTTATACATAGTTATTAGATCACCCCTCAATCATCTTTTTTCTAGACTAAATAAACCTAACTTGGAGACAATCTTTCAGGGTACTCTAGCCCCCGCACTCCTTTTATTAACTTTGTTGCTCTTCTTTGAACGCGCTCCAGTTCTGATATGTCCTTCTTAAGCACAGGTGCCCAGAACTGTACACAGTATTCCATATGGGGTCTGACCAGTGACTTGTACAGGGGTTAAATGATGCTCTGGTCATGAGCACCTATGCCCCTCCTGATGCACCCCATGATCCTATTTGCTTTGGCAGCAGCTGCATGGCATTGATTACTACAGTTGAGCTTATTGTCAACTAAAACCCCTAGGTCCTTTGCCATTGTTGTTTTACCAAGTGTTTCTTTATTTAGTGTGCAATCATGACACAGATTTCTCCTTCCCATGTGCATAACCTTACATTTATCTGTGTTAAACTTCATTTGCCATTTAACTGCCCATGCTTCCAATTTATCTAAATCTGTTTGTAGCTGCCTGCTGTCCTCTTTTATTTTAATTAATTTACTCAGCTTAGTATCATCTGCAAAGATTGAGACTTTACTGTTTAATCCATACCCAATGTCATTTATATATATATTGAAGAGAATTGGTCCCAGAACTGACCCTTGTGGTACTCCACTAGTAACAGTGACCCAATCTGAGTGTGTACCATTGATAACCACCCTCTGCTTCCGATCATTAAGCCAATATCCCACCCATCTGCACACGTTTTCCCCCAGTCCAAACATTCTCATCTTTTGTACCAGCCTTTTATATGGCACAGTATTAAATGCTTTAGAAAAGTCAAGATATATGATATCCAATGACTCCCCCGATCCAATCTTGAACTTACCTCCTCGTAAAAGCTGATTAGGTTTGTCTGGCAGGAGTGATTCCTCATAAATCCATGCTGATATGGAGTAATAAGGTAATTTTCCCCAAGGTGCTCCAGGATAGTATCCCTTAAGAAACCTTCAAACAGCTTGCCCACCACAGATGTTAAGCTTACCGGTCTGTAGTTCCCCGGTTCCCCCCTAGATCCCTTTTTGAATATTGGCACCACATTTGCCAAGCGCCAATCCCTCGGAACAGACCCTGTAGTTATGGAATCCACAAATATTAGAAATAACAGCTTGTCTATTACTGTACATAACTCCCTTAAAGCACGAGGATGTATGTCATCTGGTCCCGGTGATTTATCGATTTTTATCTGCTTGAGACGGTGCTGGACTTCTTCCTTGGTTAGACCAGTGACATTTAATGGAGGGTTTTGGTTATTCCCCTGCATTTCACTCGGCATGTCACATTCTTTTGTGAATATAGAAGCAAATAAGTTGTTAAACAAATTTGCTTTCTCCTCATTTCCCTCTATAGGGGTCCTCTCCTTGCTTTTCAGGGGGCCCACACCCTCAGGTTTGTACCTTTTACGGTTTATGTAGCTAAAGAATAATTTGGGGTTGGTTTTACTCTCTTTCGCGACCAGTCTTTCTGTCTCCAGCTTAGCTGCCCTTATCTGTTGTTTACATTGTTTATTTTCTTCTTTGTAGTTTTTTAATGCTTCCGCTGTCCCTTCCGGCTTTAAACGCCTTTTTTTGTTGTTGTTTATTGTCCCCTTAACCTTTTTATTTAGCCACATCGGTTTACATGTGTGTCTAATAGTTTTATTTAGAGATGAGCGAACTTTTGAAAAATTCGATTCGACTGATTCGCCGAATTTTCCGACAAAAATCGTTTCGACCCGAATAAATTCGCGACGAATCGCTATTAAAAACGGCTATTTCTGAGCCTCCTAGAGCCTCAATAGGGTTGTAAACCATTCAGCCTTGCTGTAACACGCACAGGATGCGTGCTGGGTTAGTTAAATAATACTTTGAAGAAATATCACATGCAGATCAGAGGCATCGCTAATAGAATCGCAGAGCGGCACAATTGCAGAGAGTTGAAGTGGCATCACTATGAGGGGCAGAAGGAGCCCAAATATACACTGGAGTTGGCCTCAGGAGCCCAAAAATTGGATGAATCACACCCTGGAGTTGGCAGAAGTTGGCAGCAGCAGCAGCAGGAGCCCAAATATACACTGGAGTTGGCCTCAGGAGCCCAAAAATTGGATGAATCACACCCTGGAGTTGGCAGAAGTTGGCAGCAGCAGCAGCAGGAGCCCAAAAATTGGATGAATCACACCCTGGAGTTGGCAGAAGTTGGCAGCAGCAGCAGCAGGAGCCCAAATATACACTGGAGTTGGCTTCAGGAGCCCAAAAATTGGATGAATCACACCCTGGAGTTGGCAGAAGTTGGCAGCAGCAGCAGCAGGAGCCCAAATATACACTGGAGTTGGCTTCAGGAGCCCAAAAATTGGATGAATCACACCCTGGAGTTGGCAGAAGTTGGCAGCAGCAGCAGCAGGAGCCCAAATATACACTGGAGTTGGCCTCAGGAGCCCAAAAATTGGATGAATCACACCCTGGAGTTGGCAGAAGTTGGCAGCAGCAGCAGCAGGAGCCCAAATATACACTGGAGTTGGCTTCAGGAGCCCAAAAATTGGATGAATCACACCCTGGAGTTGGCAGGAGTTGACAGTAGCAGCAGCAGGAGCCCAAATATACACTGGAGTTGGCTTCAGGAGCCCAAAAATTGGATGAATCACACCCTGGAGTTGGCAGAAGTTGGCAGCAGCAGCAGCAGGAGCCCAAATATACACTGGAGTTGGCTTCAGGAGCCCAAAAATTGGATGAATCACACCCTGGAGTTGGCAGGAGTTGACAGTAGCAGCAGCAGGAGCCCAAATATACACTGGAGTTGGCTTCAGGAGCCCAAAAATTGGATGAATCACACCCTGGAGTTGGCAGAAGTTGGCAGCAGCAGCAGCAGGAGCCCAAATATACACTGGAGTTGGCCTCAGGAGCCCAAAAATTGGATGAATCACACCCTGGAGTTGGCAGGAGTTGACAGTAGCAGCAGCAGGAGCCCAAATATACACTGGAGTTGGCTTCAGGAGCCCAAAAATTGGATGAATCACACCCTGGAGTTGGCAGAAGTTGGCAGCAGCAGCAGCAGGAGCCCAAATATACACTGGAGTTGGCTTCAGGAGCCCAAAAATTGGATGAATCACACCCTGGAGTTGGCAGGAGTTGACAGTAGCAGCAGCAGGAGCCCAAATATACACTGGAGTTGGCTTCAGGAGCCCAAAAATTGGATGAATCACACCCTGGAGTTGGCAGAAGTTGGCAGCAGCAGCAGCAGGAGCCCAAATATACACTGGAGTTGGCCTCAGGAGCCCAAAAATTGGATGAATCACACCCTGGAGTTGGCAGAAGTTGGCAGCAGCAGCAGCAGGAGCCCAAATATACACTGGAGTTGGCTTCAGGAGCCCAAAAATTGGATGAATCACACCCTGGAGTTGGCAGGAGTTGACAGTAGCAGCAGCAGGAGCCCAAATATACACTGGAGTTGGCTTCAGGAGCCCAAAAATTGGATGAATCACACCCTGGAGTTGGCAGAAGTTGGCAGCAGCAGCAGCAGCAGGAGCCCAAATATACACTGGAGTTGGCCTCAGGAGCCCAAAAATTGGATGAATCACACCCTGGAGTTGGCAGGAGTTGACAGTAGCAGCAGCAGGAGCCCAAATATACACTGGAGTTGGCTTCAGGAGCCCAAAAATTGGATGAATCACACCCTGGAGTTGGCAGAAGTTGGCAGCAGCAGCAGCAGGAGCCCAAATATACACTGGAGTTGGCTTCAGGAGCCCAAAAATTGGATGAATCACACCCTGGAGTTGGCAGGAGTTGACAGTAGCAGCAGCAGGAGCCCAAATATACACTGGAGTTGGCTTCAGGAGCCCAAAAATTGGATGAATCACACCCTGGAGTTGGCAGAAGTTGGCAGCAGCAGCAGCAGGAGCCCAAATATACACTGGAGTTGGCCTCAGGAGCCCAAAAATTGGATGAATCACACCCTGGAGTTGGCAGAAGTTGGCAGCAGCAGCAGCAGGAGCCCAAATATACACTGGAGTTGGCTTCAGGAGCCCAAAAATTGGATGAATCACACCCTGGAGTTGGCAGAAGTTGGCAGCAGCAGCAGCAGGAGCCCAAAAATTGGATGAATCACACCCTGGAGTTGGCAGAAGTTGGCAGCAGCAGCAGCAGGAGCCCAAATATACACTGGAGTTGGCTTCAGGAGCCCAAAAATTGGATGAATCACACCCTGGAGTTGGCAGGAGTTGACAGCAGCAGCAGCAGGAGCCCAAATATACACTGGAGTTGGCTTCAGGAGCCCAAAAATTGGATGAATCACACCCTGGAGTTGGCAGAAGTTGGCAGCAGCAGCAGCAGGAGCCCAAATATACACTGGAGTTGGCCTCAGGAGCCCAAAAATTGGATGAATCACACCCTGGAGTTGGCAGGAGTTGACAGTAGCAGCAGCAGGAGCCCAAATATACACTGGAGTTGGCTTCAGGAGCCCAAAAATTGGATGAATCACACCCTGGAGTTGGCAGAAGTTGGCAGCAGCAGCAGCAGGAGCCCAAATATACACTGGAGTTGGCTTCAGGAGCCCAAAAATTGGATGAATCACACCCTGGAGTTGGCAGGAGTTGACAGTAGCAGCAGCAGGAGCCCAAATATACACTGGAGTTGGCTTCAGGAGCCCAAAAATTGGATGAATCACACCCTGGAGTTGGCAGAAGTTGGCAGCAGCAGCAGCAGGAGCCCAAATATACACTGGAGTTGGCCTCAGGAGCCCAAAAATTGGATGAATCACACCCTGGAGTTGGCAGAAGTTGGCAGCAGCAGCAGCAGGAGCCCAAATATACACTGGAGTTGGCTTCAGGAGCCCAAAAATTGGATGAATCACACCCTGGAGTTGGCAGAAGTTGGCAGCAGCAGCAGCAGGAGCCCAAAAATTGGATGAATCACACCCTGGAGTTGGCAGAAGTTGGCAGCAGCAGCAGCAGGAGCCCAAATATACACTGGAGTTGGCCTCAGGAGCCCAAAAATTGGATGAATCACACCCTGGAGTTGGCAGAAGTTGGCAGCAGCAGCAGCAGGAGCCCAAAAATTGGATGAATCACACCCTGGAGTTGGCAGAAGTTGGCAGCAGCAGCAGCAGGAGCCCAAATATACACTGGAGTTGGCTTCAGGAGCCCAAAAATTGGATGAATCACACCCTGGAGTTGGCAGAAGTTGGCAGCAGCAGCAGCAGGAGCCCAAATATACACTGGAGTTGGCTTCAGGAGCCCAAAAATTGGATGAATCACACCCTGGAGTTGGCAGAAGTTGGCAGCAGCAGCAGCAGGAGCCCAAATATACACTGGAGTTGGCCTCAGGAGCCCAAAAATTGGATGAATCACACCCTGGAGTTGGCAGAAGTTGGCAGCAGCAGCAGCAGGAGCCCAAATATACACTGGAGTTGGCTTCAGGAGCCCAAAAATTGGATGAATCACACCCTGGAGTTGGCAGGAGTTGACAGTAGCAGCAGCAGGAGCCCAAACATTACTTTAAAGAGACACTGGAGTTGGCTTCAGGAGCCCAAAAATTGGATGATTCACACCCTGGAGTTGGCAGCAGCAGCAGCAGGAGCCCAAACATTACTTTAAAGAGACCCTGGGGTTGGCTTCAGGAGCCCAAAAATTGGATGAATCACACCCTGGAGTTGGCAGAAGTTGGCAGCAGCAGCAGCAGGAGCCCAAATATTACTTTAAAGAGACACTGGAGTTGGCTTCAGGAGCCCAAAAATTGGATGATTCACACCCTGGAGTTGGCAGCAGCAGCAGCAGGAGCCCAAATATTACTTTAAAGAGACACTGGGGTTGGCTTCAGGAGCCCAAAAATTGGATGAATCACACCCTGGAGTTGGCAGGAGTTGACAGTAGCAGCAGCAGGAGCCCAAATATACACTGGAGTTGGCTTCAGGAGCCCAAAAATTGGATGAATCACAGCCTGGAGTTGGCAGCAGCAGCAGCAGGAGCCCAAATATACACTGGAGTTGGCTTCAGGAGCCCAAAAATTGGATGAATCACACCCTGGAGTTGGCAGGAGTTGACAGTAGCAGCAGCAGGAGCCCAAATATTACTTTAAAGAGACCCTGGGGTTGGCTTCAGGAGCCCAAAAATTGGATGAATCACACCCTGGAGTTGGCAGAAGTTGGCAGCAGCAGCAGCAGGAGCCCAAATATTACTTTAAAGAGACACTGGAGTTGGCTTCAGGAGCCCAAAAATTGGATGATTCACACCCTGGAGTTGGCAGCAGCAGCAGCAGGAGCCCAAACATTACTTTAAAGAGACCCTGGGGTTGGCTTCAGGAGCCCAAAAATTGGATGAATCACACCCTGGAGTTGGCAGAAGTTTGCAGCAGCAGCAGCAGGAGCCCAAATATTACTTTAAAGAGACACTGGAGTTGGCTTCAGGAGCCCAAAAATTGGATGATTCACACCCTGGAGTTGGCAGCAGCAGCAGCAGGAGCCCAAATATTACTTTAAAGAGACACTGGGGTTGGCTTCAGGAGCCCAAAAATTGGATGAATCACACCCTGGAGTTGGCAGGAGTTGGCAGCAGCAGCAACAGGAGCCCAAATATTACTTTAAAGAGACCCTGGGGTTGGCTTCAGGAGCCCAAAAATTGGATGAATCACACCCTGGAGTTGGCAGGAGTTGACAGCAGCAGCAGCAGGAGCCCAAATATTACTTTAAAGAGACCCTGGGGTTGGCTTCAGGAGCCCAAAAATTGGATGAATCACACCCTGGAGTTGGCAGGAGTTGACAGCAGCAGCAGCAGGAGCCCAAATATTACTTTAAAGAGACCCTGGGGTTGGCTTCAGGAGCCCAAAAATTGGATGAATCACACCCTGGAGTTGGCAGGAGTTGGCAGCAGCAGCAACAGGAGCCCAAATATTACTTTAAAGAGACCCTGGGGTTGGCTTCAGGAGCCCAAAAATTGGATGAATCATACCCTGGAGTTGGCAGCAGCAGCAGCAGCAGGAGCCCAAATATTACTTTAAAGAGACACTGGGGTTGGCTTCAGGAGCCCAAAAATTGGATGAATCACACCCTGGAGTTGGCAGAAGTTGGCAGCAGCAGCAGCAGGAGCCCAAATATTACTTTAAAGAGACACTGGAGTTGGCTTCAGGAGCCCAAAAATTGGATGAATCACACCCTGGAGTTGGCAGAAGTTGGCAGCAGCAGCAGCAGGAGCCCAAATATTACTTTAAAGAGACCCTGGGGTTGGCCTCAGGAGCCCAAAAATTGGATGAATCACACCCTGGAGTTGGCAGGAGTTGACAGCAGCAGCAGCAGGAGCCCAAATATTACTTTAAACAGACCCTGGGGTTGGCTTCAGGAGCCCAAAAATTGGATGAATCACACCCTGGATTTGGCAGGAGTTGGCAGCAGCAGCAACAGGAGCCCAAACATTACTTTAAAGAGACCCTGGGGTTGGCTTCAGGAGCCCAAAAATTGGATGAATCTCACCCTGGAGTTGGCAGCAGCAGCAGCAGGAGCCCAAATATACACTGGAGTTGGCTTCAGGAGCCCAAAAATTGGATGAATCACACCCTGGAGTTGGCAGAAGTTGGCAGCAGCAGGAGCCCAAAAAATGGCCTAAAGACATAAATATGTTTTGCACCATTTGGAAAGTGTAAAACGTGGCACCATGCTGAATCTAGTCGCATGCATCAGGCATTGGTGGGTGGAAATCCTGGCTGATCCATCCCTGATTCATTTTGACAAAGGTGAGTCTCTCCACATTTTTAGTTGACAGACGAGTTCTCCTCGCCGTAACTATGGCCCCCGCCGCACTAAACACCCGCTCAGATGGCACGCTACTTGCCGGGCAGGACAGCTTTTCCAGGGCAAACTCTGCTAGTTGCGGCCACAAATCAAGTTTGGCTGCCCAGAAGTCCAGCGGATCCTCAAGGTGTGTTGGCATGGTCATGTCAAAGTATGACATGACCTGCTGGTTCAGGTCCTGCTCCAGGTCTTCCTGCTGCTCATGAGTAGCCTCACTATGCGGGTGTAGAAAGCTACTCATTAGCGACTGAAGACTGAGGCTGCTGCTGCTGATGGAGCTTCTGCTGCTGCTGCTGCCAACCCCCCCAGCGGCCATGGCAGTGGAAGGTGAGCGCAGAGGTCCCCTCGAGTCAGACCTGCGAGAGTATGGACCATGGCGCAGATAGGCATCGGCCAACTGCCTACGTAGAATGTCTTTGTAGTAGTTGAGTTTGTCCTCCCTCTCGGTGGGTTTAAAAAATGCCCCCATTTTGTGCCGGAAGCGAGGGTCCAATAAGGTGGACAGCCAGAAGTCATCCCGCCGACAGATGGAAACAATTCTGGGGTCACTACGCAAGCACGTGAGCATGCTTCGTGCCATTTGCGCAAGTGACTCGGATGGACTACCTGTCTCCATCTCCACTGCATACTGCCACGGTGTGCCCGGGTCCTCTGTCTCGCCTTCCTCAAAAACCTCTAGCTCCTCTGGCTGCTCCTGCTCCTCCTCTCCTGTCCGCTGACTAGATAAACCAGCCATTTCGCCAAGCCTAAACTGTGTTTCGCTGGGCAACTCCTCCTCCTCCTCTTCCTCCTCCTCCAGTTCAGCTCCAGCGGGGTTCATGTGGCCGTAAGATGTAAACGCCATGTCTCCAGTGCCCTGACCAGCCATGGTTTCCAACATGTGCTGTAGTACATGAAGCAGTGGAATCACGTCGTTCATCCCGTAATCCTGCCGACTGACAAATAAAGTGGCATCCTCAAAGGGCCTGAGCAAACGGCAGGTGTCACGTATGAGCTGCCACTGGTTGACATTGAAGTTACACAGGGGAGTCCCCCTATCTGCTTGGATCATCAGGAAATCCGTGATGGCTTTTCTCTGTTCATATAATCGGTCCAACATGTGAAGGGTGGAATTCCAACGGGTGGAAACATCGCAAATCAGACTATGTTGGGGGATACCATTCTGACGCTGTAGCTCAAGAAGGGTGTGTTTGGCGGTGTAGGAGTGGCTGAAGTGCATGCAAAGTTTCCTTGAAGTTGTTAGGATGTCTTGCAGATGGGGGGAACACTTCAGAAACCGCTTGACAACCAGATTGAAGACGTGAGCCATGCAGGGGGCATGGGTCAGGCTTCCTTGGCGCAGCGCAGACAAAATGTTCTTCCCATTGTCGGTAACCATGATTCCCATTTTAAGTTTTCTCGGAGTAAGCCATGTTTGGATTTCCTGATGAATACATTTAAGCAGTTCCTCCCCTGTGTGACTCCGTTCGCCAAGACAAACCATGTGAAGCACTGCGTGACACCTCCGTGCCCTGCACACATGGTAGACTGGAGGGGCACTGAGACTTGAGCCTACAGTGGAGGGTGAGGAGATGGCGGAGGATGAGGAGGCCGAGTCGCACGGTGTCACAGGCCCAATGGGCAGAGAGCGCGGAGGCCGAAGCGGCGTGACCTGTCCAAGTTGCTGCTGCAAAGGGACCACATTCACCCAGTGGGCCGTAAACGACATGTACTGCCCCTGACCGTAGTTACAGCTCCAGATGTCGGCGCTGCCATGTATTTTGCTACACACCGACAGGCTCAAGGACTGGCCCACCTTCTGTTCAACAAAAGTGTGCAGCGCTGGTACTGCCTTCTTGGCAAAGAAATGACGGCTTGGGACTCTCCACCTCGGCTCGGCACAAGCCATCAGTTCTCTGAAAGGTGCAGATTCCACCACCTGAAAAGGGAGCGACTGCAGCACCAGCAACTTGGACAGGAGCACATTCAGCTTCTGCGCCGTAGGATGAGTGGGCGCATACTGCTGTCTCTTGGACATGGCTTCGCTGATGGATTGCTGGCGGGATGCATGACTTGGAGGAGGAGGAGGAGGAGCAGGAGCGACAGAGGATGGGTATGACGCACAGCTGCCTTCGGCTGAGGTGCTGGAGCCTTGGCTGGCAGAAATTGGGAGCTCACTTGGTGAGGAAGCAGACTGGACCACCCCTTGGGAGCCTCGGTTCTCCCAGGTCGTTTTATGGTGACGCATCATATGTTGACGCAGGGCCGTGG
This sequence comes from Gastrophryne carolinensis, assembly GCA_027917425.1. Taxonomy (NCBI): domain Eukaryota; kingdom Metazoa; phylum Chordata; class Amphibia; order Anura; family Microhylidae; genus Gastrophryne; species Gastrophryne carolinensis. The sequence continues at coordinate 42,628,671 of CM051238.1, forward strand.
TGCCAACATTTGGACCCTGGCCACGCTTCACCTTTTGCCTACATATCTTGCATGTGGCCATGTTACCCTCCTGCGGATGCCTCAGGAAAAACTGCCACACTGCCGAGTAGCTACTTTTCCCACCCCCTGGCCTCACTGATTCACTGCTGCTGTTGCCAACTCCAGGAACCCCTGCTCCACTACCTCCCGATAAGGTAGACTGCCGCACAGCAGGTGCTCTACCCCGGCCCCGGCCCCGGCCGGCTCCAGCCTTTGGAATTGTGCCCCCATGCTGACTGCTACCACCTTGCTGCCTCAGCTGCTGACTCCGGGGCAACCTGCGCCCCTCTTCTCCTGATGATGACGATGAAGCCCCTTCATCACCCGGCTCCCAAGTGCGATCGGCTTCATCGTCATCATCATCATCATCACCGAGTTGTGGCTGTACGTCACTGATGTTCGTGGATTCGTCAACAGTGTCTGGCGCAGGAGCTGGAACGCTCGCAGCACCCACGACACTGTCCACATCACTATTTGTCTGCCTAGCTAAAGAAGCCACCTCCATTTCTTGGCTGGGCAGTAGCTGCTGACTGTCCTCCTGTATCTGATCGTCCTCCTCACTAAAGAGTGGAGCTGAACCCAAAGCATAGGATACGTCGCTGGGGGAGGGAACGGCGTAGGACAGAGGCAATGGGAGGACAGGGACTGCTCTCGGGGCATGCCAACTCAGGGTTGTGTCAGAGGAACCTACCGACCCTAGACTGGGGGTCTCAGATGTAAGTTGTGATGATGTTGTTGATGAGCGCGTCAGCCAATCTACCACGGCAGATGCGTTACTGGTGGAGACCCGACCGCTAGCAGATACTGGCAGATTAGGTCTCTCAGCGTGACTCCTGCTGCTACTGGCCCCCAGTCTGATGCGAGCTCTGCCTGCGGAATCTTGGCCTCTGCCACTCCTCTTTTCACTTCCAGGCACTTGTCTGCCCGACATAGTCTAACTGGCGTGGTAGTAGGTGATATTTAAAAAAACCCCGGGCAGCGGTGGGTCTATATGAAACAGAATATAATGCACACCAAAAGTGAGCAGTAACACTCAGCCTCCAACAGGCCTGCTTAGTGTAAATAAGAGAGCTGCTTAGTGTAAATAAAGAGGGGTATGCTATGTTACAGAATGGGATGCCTCAACAGAAGTGCACCTGGCAGGCAGCAGTAAGCCTATGCCCAGCAAAAGTGTCTTATAATATAAATATAATAAGAGCAAATGCTTATATGGTCTTAAACAGAGGCTGCTTTAGTCACAGAATGGGATGCCCCCAAAAAAGATCCAGTAGTACTATGCCCAGCAAAAGTGTCTTTATCAGGCCTAATTTCAAATATGATAAGAGCAAATGCTTATAAGGTCTTAAACAGAGGCTGCTTTAGTCACAGAATGGGATGCCCCAACAGGAATGGACCTGGCAGGGTCCAGTAGTGCTTTGCCCAGCAAAAGTGTCTTTATCAGGCCTAATTTCAAATATGATAAGTGAAAATGGTTATACGGTCTTAAACAGAGGCTGCTGTAGTCACAGAATGGGATGCCCCAACAGGAATGGACCTGGCAGGGTCCAGTAGTGCTATGCCCAGCAAAAGTGTCTTTATCAGGCCTAATTTCAAATATGATAAGTGAAAATGGTTATACGGTCTTAAACAGAGGCTGCTGTAGTCACAGAATGGGATGCCCCAACAGGAATGGACCTGGCAGGGTCCAGTAGTGCTTTGCCCAGCAAAAGTGTCTTTATCAGGCCTAATTTCAAATATGATAAGTGAAAATGGTTATACGGTCTTAAACAGAGGCTGCTGTAGTCACAGAATGGGATGCCCCAACAGGAATGGACCTGGCAGGGTCCAGTAGTGCTTTGCCCAGCAAAAGTGTCTTTATCAGGCCTAATTTCAAATATGATAAGAGCAAATGCTTATATGGTCTTAAACAGAGGCTGCTTTAGTCACAGAATGGGATGCCCCAACAGGAATGGACCTGGCAGGGTCCAGTAGTGCTATGCCCAGCAAAAGTGTCTTTATCAGGCCTAATTTCAAATATGATAAGAGCAAATGCTTATATGGTCTTAAACAGAGGCTGCTGTAGTCACAGAATGGGATGCCCCAAATAGGAGTGCACCTGGCAGGGTCCAGTAGTGCTATGCCCAGCAAAAGTGTCTTTATCAGGCCTAATTTCAAATATGATAAGAGCAAATGCTTATATGGTCTTAAACAGAGGCTGCTGTAGTCACAGAATGGGATGCCCCAAATAGGAGTGCACCTGGCAGGGTCCAGTAGTGCTTTGCCCAGCAAAAGTGTCTTTATCAGGCCTAATTTCAAATATGATAAGAGCAAATGCTTATATGGTCTTAAACAGAGGCTGCTGTAGTCACAGAATGGGATGCCCCAAATAGGAGTGCACCTGGCAGGGTCCAGTAGTGCTTTGCCCAGCAAAAGTGTCTTTATCAGGCCTAATTTCAAATATGATAAGAGCAAATGCTTATATGGTCTTAAACAGAGGCTGCTGTAGTCACAGAATGGGATGCCCCAAATAGGAGTGCACCTGGCAGGGTCCAGTAGTGCTTTGCCCAGCAAAAGTGTCTTTATCAGGCCTAATTTCAAATATGATAAGAGCAAATGCTTATATGGTCTTAAACAGAGGCTGCTGTAGTCACAGAATGGGATGCCCCAAATAGGAGTGCACCTGGCAGGGTCCAGTAGTGCTATGCCCAGCAAAAGTGTCTTTATCAGGCCTAATTTCAAATATGATAAGAGCAAATGCTTATATGGTCTTAAACAGAGGCTGCTGTAGTCACAGAATGGGATGCCCCAAATAGGAGTGCACCTGGCAGGGTCCAGTAGTGCTATGCCCAGCAAAAGTGTCTTTATCAGGCCTAATTTCAAATATGATAAGAGCAAATGCTTATATGGTCTTAAACAGAGGCTGCTGTAGTCACAGAATGGGATGCCCCAAATAGGAGTGCACCTGGCAGGGTCCAGTAGTGCTTTGCCCAGCAAAAGTGTCTTTATCAGGCCTAATTTCAAATATGATAAGAGCAAATGCTTATATGGTCTTAAACAGAGGCTGCTGTAGTCACAGAATGGGATGCCCCAAATAGGAGTGCACCTGGCAGGGTCCAGTAGTGCTATGCCCAGCAAAAGTGTCTTTATCAGGCCTAATTTCAAATATGATAAGAGCAAATGCTTATATGGTCTTAAACAGAGGCTGCTGTAGTCACAGAATGGGATGCCCCAAATAGGAGTGCACCTGGCAGGGTCCAGTAGTGCTATGCCCAGCAAAAGTGTCTTTATCAGGCCTAATTTCAAATATGATAAGAGCAAATGCTTATATGGTCTTAAACAGAGGCTGCTGTAGTCACAGAATGGGATGCCCCAAATAGGAGTGCACCTGGCAGGGTCCAGTAGTGCTTTGCCCAGCAAAAGTGTCTTTATCAGGCCTAATTTCAAATATGATAAGAGCAAATGCTTATATGGTCTTAAACAGAGGCTGCTGTAGTCACAGAATGGGATGCCCCAAATAGGAGTGCACCTGGCAGGGTCCAGTAGTGCTATGCCCAGCAAAAGTGTCTTTATCAGGCCTAATTTCAAATATGATAAGAGCAAATGCTTATATGGTCTTAAACAGAGGCTGCTGTAGTCACAGAATGGGATGCCCCAAATAGGAGTGCACCTGGCAGGGTCCAGTAGTGCTTTGCCCAGCAAAAGTGTCTTTATCAGGCCTAATTTCAAATATGATAAGAGCAAATGCTTATATGGTCTTAAACAGAGGCTGCTGTAGTCACAGAATGGGATGCCCCAAATAGGAGTGCACCTGGCAGGGTCCAGTAGTGCTTTGCCCAGCAAAAGTGTCTTTATCAGGCCTAATTTCAAATATGATAAGAGCAAATGCTTATATGGTCTTAAACAGAGGCTGCTGTAGTCACAGAATGGGATGCCCCAAATAGGAGTGCACCTGGCAGGGTCCAGTAGTGCTATGCCCAGCAAAAGTGTCTTTATCAGGCCTAATTTCAAATATGATAAGAGCAAATGCTTATATGGTCTTAAACAGAGGCTGCTGTAGTCACAGAATGGGATGCCCCAAATAGGAGTGCACCTGGCAGGGTCCAGTAGTGCTTTGCCCAGCAAAAGTGTCTTTATCAGGCCTAATTTCAAATATGATAAGAGCAAATGCTTATATGGTCTTAAACAGAGGCTGCTGTAGTCGCAGAATGGGATGCCCCAACAGGAATGGACCTGGCAGGGTCCAGTAGTGCTATGCCCAGCAAAAGTGTCTTTATCAGGCCTAATTTCAAATATGATAAGAGCAAATGCTTATATGGTCTTAAACAGAGGCTGCTGTAGTCACAGAATGGGATGCCCCAAATAGGAGTGCACCTGGCAGGGTCCAGTAGTGCTATGCCCAGCAAAAGTGTCTTTATCAGGCCTAATTTCAAATATGATAAGAGCAAATGCTTATATGGTCTTAAACAGAGGCTGCTGTAGTCACAGAATGGGATGCCCCAAATAGGAGTGCACCTGGCAGGGTCCAGTAGTGCTATGCCCAGCAAAAGTGTCTTTATCAGGCCTAATTTCAAATATGATAAGAGCAAATGCTTATATGGTCTTAAACAGAGGCTGCTGTAGTCACAGAATGGGATGCCCCAAATAGGAGTGCACCTGGCAGGGTCCAGTAGTGCTATGCCCAGCAAAAGTGTCTTTATCAGGCCTAATTTCAAATATGATAAGAGCAAATGCTTATATGGTCTTAAACAGAGGCTGCTGTAGTCACAGAATGGGATGCCCCAAATAGGAGTGCACCTGGCAGGGTCCAGTAGTGCTTTGCCCAGCAAAAGTGTCTTTATCAGGCCTAATTTCAAATATGATAAGAGCAAATGCTTATATGGTCTTAAACAGAGGCTGCTGTAGTCACAGAATGGGATGCCCCAAATAGGAGTGCACCTGGCAGGGTCCAGTAGTGCTATGCCCAGCAAAAGTGTCTTTATCAGGCCTAATTTCAAATATGATAAGAGCAAATGCTTATATGGTCTTAAACAGAGGCTGCTGTAGTCACAGAATGGGATGCCCCAAATAGGAGTGCACCTGGCAGGGTCCAGTAGTGCTATGCCCAGCAAAAGTGTCTTTATCAGGCCTAATTTCAAATATGATAAGAGCAAATGCTTATATGGTCTTAAACAGAGGCTGCTGTAGTCACAGAATGGGATGCCCCAAATAGGAGTGCACCTGGCAGGGTCCAGTAGTGCTTTGCCCAGCAAAAGTGTCTTTATCAGGCCTAATTTCAAATATGATAAGAGCAAATGCTTATATGGTCTTAAACAGAGGCTGCTGTAGTCACAGAATGGGATGCCCCAAATAGGAGTGCACCTGGCAGGGTCCAGTAGTGCTATGCCCAGCAAAAGTGTCTTTATCAGGCCTAATTTCAAATATGATAAGAGCAAATGCTTATATGGTCTTAAACAGAGGCTGCTGTAGTCAAAGAATGGGATGCCCCAAATAGGAGTGCACCTGGCAGGGTCCAGTAGTGCTTTGCCCAGCAAAAGTGTCTTTATCAGGCCTAATTTCAAATATGATAAGAGCAAATGCTTATATGGTCTTAAACAGAGGCTGCTGTAGTCACAGAATGGGATGCCCCAAATAGGAGTGCACCTGGCAGGGTCCAGTAGTGCTATGCCCAGCAAAAGTGTCTTTATCAGGCCTAATTTCAAATATGATAAGAGCAAATGCTTATATGGTCTTAAACAGAGGCTGCTGTAGTCACAGAATGGGATGCCCCAAATAGGAGTGCACCTGGCAGGGTCCAGTAGTGCTTTGCCCAGCAAAAGTGTCTTTATCAGGCCTAATTTCAAATATGATAAGAGCAAATGCTTATATGGTCTTAAACAGAGGTTGCTGTAGTCACAGAATGGGATGCCCCAAATAGGAGTGCACCTGGCAGGGTCCAGTAGTGCTTTGCCCAGCAAAAGTGTCTTTATCAGGCCTAATTTCAAATATGATAAGAGCAAATGCTTATATGGTCTTAAACAGAGGCTGCTGTAGTCGCAGAATGGGATGCCCCAACAGGAATGGACCTGGCAGGGTCCAGTAGTGCTATGCCCAGCAAAAGTGTCTTTATCAGGCCTAATTTCAAATATGATAAGAGCAAATGCTTATATGGTCTTAAACAGAGGCTGCTGTAGTCACAGAATGGGATGCCCCAAATAGGAGTGCACCTGGCAGGGTCCAGTAGTGCTATGCCCAGCAAAAGTGTCTTTATCAGGCCTAATTTCAAATATGATAAGAGCAAATGCTTATATGGTCTTAAACAGAGGCTGCTGTAGTCACAGAATGGGATGCCCCAAATAGGAGTGCACCTGGCAGGGTCCAGTAGTGCTATGCCCAGCAAAAGTGTCTTTATCAGGCCTAATTTCAAATATGATAAGAGCAAATGCTTATATGGTCTTAAACAGAGGCTGCTGTAGTCACAGAATGGGATGCCCCAAATAGGAGTGCACCTGGCAGGGTCCAGTAGTGCTATGCCCAGCAAAAGTGTCTTTATCAGGCCTAATTTCAAATATGATAAGAGCAAATGCTTATATGGTCTTAAACAGAGGCTGCTGTAGTCACAGAATGGGATGCCCCAAATAGGAGTGCACCTGGCAGGATCCAGTAGTGCTTTGCCCAGCAAAAGTGTCTTTATCAGGCCTAATTTCAAATATGATAAGAGCAAATGCTTATATGGTCTTAAACAGAGGCTGCTGTAGTCACAGAATGGGATGCCCCAAATAGGAGTGCACCTGGCAGGGTCCAGTAGTGCTATGCCCAGCAAAAGTGTCTTTATCAGGCCTAATTTCAAATATGATAAGAGCAAATGCTTATATGGTCTTAAACAGAGGCTGCTGTAGTCACAGAATGGGATGTCCCAAATAGGAGTGCACCTGGCAGGGTCCAGTAGTGCTATGCCCAGCAAAAGTGTCTTTATCAGGCCTAATTTCAAATATGATAAGAGCAAATGCTTATATGGTCTTAAACAGAGGCTGCTGTAGTCACAGAATGGGATGCCCCAAATAGGAGTGCACCTGGCAGGGTCCAGTAGTGCTTTGCCCAGCAAAAGTGTCTTTATCAGGCCTAATTTCAAATATGATAAGAGCAAATGCTTATATGGTCTTAAACAGAGGCTGCTGTAGTCACAGAATGGGATGCCCCAAATAGGAGTGCACCTGGCAGGGTCCAGTAGTGCTATGCCCAGCAAAAGTGTCTTTATCAGGCCTAATTTCAAATATGATAAGAGCAAATGCTTATATGGTCTTAAACAGAGGCTGCTGTAGTCACAGAATGGGATGCCCCAAATAGGAGTGCACCTGGCAGGGTCCAGTAGTGCTATGCCCAGCAAAAGTGTCTTTATCAGGCCTAATTTCAAATATGATAAGAGCAAATGCTTATATGGTCTTAAACAGAGGCTGCTGTAGTCACAGAATGGGATGCCCCAAATAGGAGTGCACCTGGCAGGGTCCAGTAGTGCTTTGCCCAGCAAAAGTGTCTTTATCAGGCCTAATTTCAAATATGATAAGAGCAAATGCTTATATGGTCTTAAACAGAGGCTGCTGTAGTCACAGAATGGGATGCCCCAAATAGGAGTGCACCTGGCAGGGTCCAGTAGTGCTATGCCCAGCAAAAGTGTCTTTATCAGGCCTAATTTCAAATATGATAAGAGCAAATGCTTATATGGTCTTAAACAGAGGCTGCTGTAGTCACAGAATGGGATGCCCCAAATAGGAGTGCACCTGGCAGGGTCCAGTAGTGCTTTGCCCAGCAAAAGTGTCTTTATCAGGCCTAATTTCAAATATGATAAGAGCAAATGCTTATATGGTCTTAAACAGAGGCTGCTGTAGTCACAGAATGGGATGCCCCAAATAGGAGTGCACCTGGCAGGGTCCAGTAGTGCTATGCCCAGCAAAAGTGTCTTTATCAGGCCTAATTTCAAATATGATAAGAGCAAATGCTTATATGGTCTTAAACAGAGGCTGCTGTAGTCACAGAATGGGATGCCCCAAATAGGAGTGCACCTGGCAGGGTCCAGTAGTGCTATGCCCAGCAAAAGTGTCTTTATCAGGCCTAATTTCAAATATGATAAGAGCAAATGCTTATATGGTCTTAAACAGAGGCTGCTGTAGTCACAGAATGGGATGCCCCAAATAGGAGTGCACCTGGCAGGGTCCAGTAGTGCTTTGCCCAGCAAAAGTGTCTTTATCAGGCCTAATTTCAAATATGATAAGAGCAAATGCTTATATGGTCTTAAACAGAGGCTGCTGTAGTCACAGAATGGGATGCCCCAAATAGGAGTGCACCTGGCAGGGTCCAGTAGTGCTATGCCCAGCAAAAGTGTCTTTATCAGGCCTAATTTCAAATATGATAAGAGCAAATGCTTATATGGTCTTAAACAGAGGCTGCTGTAGTCACAGAATGGGATGCCCCAAATAGGAGTGCACCTGGCAGGGTCCAGTAGTGCTATGCCCAGCAAAAGTGTCTTTATCAGGCCTAATTTCAAATATGATAAGAGCAAATGCTTATATGGTCTTAAACAGAGGCTGCTGTAGTCACAGAATGGGATGCCCCAAATAGGAGTGCACCTGGCAGGGTCCAGTAGTGCTTTGCCCAGCAAAAGTGTCTTTATCAGGCCTAATTTCAAATATGATAAGAGCAAATGCTTATATGGTCTTAAACAGAGGCTGCTGTAGTCACAGAATGGGATGCCCCAAATAGGAGTGCACCTGGCAGGGTCCAGTAGTGCTATGCCCAGCAAAAGTGTCTTTATCAGGCCTAATTTCAAATATGATAAGAGCAAATGCTTATAAGGTCTTAAACAGAGGCTGCTTTAGTCACAGAATGGGATGCCCCAACAGAAGTGCACCTGGCAGGGTCCAGTAGTGCTATGCCCAGCAAAAGTGTCTTTATCAGGCCTAATTTCAAATATGATAAGAGCAAATGCTTATATGGTCTTAAACAGAGGCTGCTGTAGTCACAGAATGGGATGCCCCAAATAGGAGTGCACCTGGCAGGGTCCAGTAGTGCTTTGCCCAGCAAAAGTGTCTTTATCAGGCCTAATTTCAAATATGATAAGAGCAAATGCTTATATGGTCTTAAACAGAGGCTGCTGTAGTCACAGAGTGGGATGCCCCAAATAGGAGTGCACCTGGCAGGGTCCAGTAGTGCTTTGCCCAGCAAAAGTGTCTTTATCAGGCCTAATTTCAAATATGATAAGAGCAAATGCTTATATGGTCTTAAACAGAGGCTGCTGTAGTCACAGAATGGGATGCCCCAAATAGGAGTGCACCTGGCAGGGTCCAGTAGTGCTTTGCCCAGCAAAAGTGTCTTTATCAGGCCTAATTTCAAATATGATAAGAGCAAATGCTTATATGGTCTTAAACAGAGGCTGCTGTAGTCGCAGAATGGGATGCCCCAACAGGAATGGACCTGGCAGGGTCCAGTAGTGCTATGCCCAGCAAAAGTGTCTTTATCAGGCCTAATTTCAAATATGATAAGAGCAAATGCTTATATGGTCTTAAACAGAGGCTGCTGTAGTCACAGAATGGGATGCCCCAAATAGGAGTGCACCTGGCAGGGTCCAGTAGTGCTATGCCCAGCAAAAGTGTCTTTATCAGGCCTAATTTCAAATATGATAAGAGCAAATGCTTATATGGTCTTAAACAGAGGCTGCTGTAGTCACAGAATGGGATGCCCCAAATAGGAGTGCACCTGGCAGGGTCCAGTAGTGCTATGCCCAGCAAAAGTGTCTTTATCAGGCCTAATTTCAAATATGATAAGAGCAAATGCTTATATGGTCTTAAACAGAGGCTGCTGTAGTCACAGAATGGGATGCCCCAAATAGGAGTGCACCTGGCAGGGTCCAGTAGTGCTTTGCCCAGCAAAAGTGTCTTTATCAGGCCTAATTTCAAATATGATAAGAGCAAATGCTTATATGGTCTTAAACAGAGGCTGCTGTAGTCACAGAATGGGATGCCCCAAATAGGAGTGCACCTGGCAGGGTCCAGTAGTGCTATGCCCAGCAAAAGTGTCTTTATCAGGCCTAATTTCAAATATGATAAGAGCAAATGCTTATATGGTCTTAAACAGAGGCTGCTGTAGTCACAGAATGGGATGCCCCAAATAGGAGTGCACCTGGCAGGGTCCAGTAGTGCTTTGCCCAGCAAAAGTGTCTTTATCAGGCCTAATTTCAAATATGATAAGAGCAAATGCTTATATGGTCTTAAACAGAGGCTGCTGTAGTCACAGAATGGGATGCCCCAAATAGGAGTGCACCTGGCAGGGTCCAGTAGTGCTTTGCCCAGCAAAAGTGTCTTTATCAGGCCTAATTTCAAATATGATAAGAGCAAATGCTTATATGGTCTTAAACAGAGGCTGCTGTAGTCACAGAATGGGATGCCCCAAATAGGAGTGCACCTGGCAGGGTCCAGTAGTGCTTTGCCCAGCAAAAGTGTCTTTATCAGGCCTAATTTCAAATATGGTAAGAGCAAATGCTTATATGGTCTTAAACAGAGGCTGCTGTAGTCACAGAATTGGATGCCCCAAATAGGAGTGCACCTGGCAGGGTCCAGTAGTGCTATGCCCAGCAAAAGTGTCTTTATCAGGCCTAATTTCAAATATGATAAGAGCAAATGCTTATATGGTCTTAAACAGAGGCTGCTGTAGTCACAGAATGGGATGCCCCAAATAGGAGTGCACCTGGCAGGGTCCAGTAGTGCTATGCCCAGCAAAAGTGTCTTTATCAGGCCTAATTTCAAATATGATAAGAGCAAATGCTTATATGGTCTTAAACAGAGGCTGCTGTAGTCACAGAATGGGATGCCCCAAATAGGAGTGCACCTGGCAGGGTCCAGTAGTGCTTTGCCCAGCAAAAGTGTCTTTATCAGGCCTAATTTCAAATATGATAAGAGCAAATGCTTATATGGTCTTAAACAGAGGCTGCTGTAGTCACAGAATGGGATGCCCCAAATAGGAGTGCACCTGGCAGGGTCCAGTAGTGCTATGCCCAGCAAAAGTGTCTTTATCAGGCCTAATTTCAAATATGATAAGAGCAAATGCTTATATGGTCTTAAACAGAGGCTGGTGTAGTCACAGAATGGGATGCCTCACAGCAGACTTAAGATCAGTTCAGTATATATGCACAGTTAGTTACTATAAGCAGCCTGAAAACGCTAACAAAGCCTGTCAGCCAGCTAGTAACACTCAGGCTGGATGAAAAAAAAAAAAAATCTCCCTGTCACAGCCTCCGTTTTTTCCTACCTTTCCCTGGCTTTCTGTCTGTCTCCTGTCTGTCTCCTGCCTGTCTCCTGCCTGTCTCCAGCCTGTCCCTGTCTGTCCCTGCCTGTCTAACTGTCTGTCCCTCAGCTACACAGCGTTCTGTCTCTCACGAATGCAATAGAGAAATGAGGAAAAGCAAGATGGCCGCCGTTAAATACCGCTGTGTGACGTCACCGGGCTTGCTGGCTGCTGATAGGCTGCATGTGACTGCCCCAGCTTGCACTGGCGCGGGATACATGTCCAGACATGTCCCGTCCGCCATCTTAGAATGCCTGTAAATGTAAATGAATGGATGTTAAAGGAAAACTTCGAGTGATCGAATCGCGGGGAAATTCGGATTCGATCCGAATCGAATTTTTCCTGAAATTCGGATCGAATCCGGGTTCGTCCGGATCGATTCGCTCATCCCTAGTTTTATTCCTGTAAGGTATATATCTGTCACAATGAAAATTAAGTATTCCTTTGAAAGTATCCCATTTAGCGTCCATGTGGGTTGGGATGGCAAGATGAAATACGTTTCTTATGAAGAGAAACACCCAAACCAGGCTTGCAAAAACTTACACTAAGGCCCTTATTTACCAAGGGCTAGCGCCAGGTAGTGTCTGACGAGCGCCAGGTACCGCCAGCTAACGGCGGCTACCGACTCAAGTACGCCCGGCGGCGGTCACAATGACGCATTTATCACGCTAAATGAGGCTAGCGCCGGCGAGAGCTACACCTAGCGCGGGATTCATCATGTAGCCGACTGCAACGAACAGCGCCGCTGCTAATACCATCACAGCGCCAGGTATGACCTGTCGCTCCCTGGCGATGTCCAATGCATTTCAATGGAGCAATCTTTAATTAATCATAATTAATTCCTATTAATGTTTTTTTTTTTTTTTTTTAATGTAAAAAATTCTGTGAGCACTTCTGCAATGTTAGGATTTTTTTTTAAGGTAAAAAAAAAAAAAAAAAAAATTGTGCAGAATTGATATTACAGGTCTGATATTAATGTATTCATATTACAAAATGTTTATAAAAACTTGTATAATTTTACAATCAAAAAATATGGTTGTTTGGGGGTTAAAAACTATTTTACACCCATCGCCGCCAGCGCTCTGGGGTTTAAACAAGGAATTCACAGCGCGAAAAAATTCGGAGCGTGTTTTGTTAATGAATCTGCAGCAAGCCGTTCGCTCTGGCCATTCGTTGTCAGGCGCACCCATACAACGCTGAACCTGTGAAACAGCGACCCCCCAGCCCGTATTCAACATTACCGCACACCGACTGAGTCGCTGTCAACAAGCAAACCCCGGCCAAGCACAGCGAATACTAGCTGGCGCTGAGAAAATCACGCTACTGGCGCTCATCTGTCGCTACCTGGCGCTATTAATGAATCGGCCTCCCTGCCAAAAGCATGTGAGAAGACTTGTGATGGTTTGATGAGACCAAGGTTGAATTTTTTTACCTTAATTAAAAAAGGAATGTTTGGTGCAAAGCCAACACTGTGCATCGCTAAATAAACGCCATACATAAATTGAGGCATGAAGGAGGCAAAATTATGCTTTGGGGCTGTTTTTCTTCAGCTGGAACTAGCACTTTAATCGAGGATGAAGTGCTTAATCAGGGATGAGTTCAAAACAGTATATCAAGCAATTCTGGCACAATTCTTCAGGTTCTGCAAAAAATGCTAAAGCTGAAGAGCAATGTTACCTTTCAGCACCACAACAGGCAAAATATTCCTTCACATCAACAGAAGAATGGCTTCCCCAGAAGAAGATCAAAGACTTTGGGTAGCCCAGCCAGAGCCTAGACCTGAATCCAATGGAAAAAGTGGGGTGACCTGAAGAGGACTTGTTGTACGCAGCAGATGTTCCTGGCTTGACCTTTTGCAAGGAAGAGTGGTCAAAGATTGCTTAGGGCCTTATTCATCAAGGGATAGCGTCAGGTAGTGCCTTGTAAACGACAGGTAGCAACAAGTAGCGGTAGGTGACATGGCACGCAATGACACATTTATGAAGCCTATTATGGTGAACGACTGGAACAACGCCATGTAGCATCCGATTCATCATTATCCCAGCCTCAGCGTACAGCGCCGGTGTTCAGCCTTGCAGAGCCCCACGTCTTACCTCTCGCTACCTGGCTCTCTCCCATACATTTCAATGACGTTCTTTTACTTCTCTTTAAACAGGGTGTTTTTATTTTATTTCTTTTTATTATATTCTCAAATAATGTTGTGACCTCCCCTGGCCTAGAAAAAGCCATTTTTGAAAACTTTTCCATTTTTTATATATTTATGCAGAATTGACATTACAGGTCTGGCATTAATGTGTTTATGTCACAATGTTATAACAATGTAATTCCATATGTTTTCGCTTTGTTACTGGTGGATACATGTTCAAAAACAGCCTTTAATCACACAGCTCTGGCTTACAGCGAAACATTTTTGAGCGCCAGCGGTGTGTGAGGCTGTTTTTTTGGATGAATATGTTGTGAGTCGATCGCACTGACCAGTCGCTACCATTCGCTCCTCTACAGCGCTGTACTGCTCATATAGCGACTCCCCACAACGTATTCATCAATGCTGCACAGCGACTGAGACGCTCTGAACCATTGAACCACAGTTGAGCACAGCGACTACTAGCGGGCGCTCTGAAATGCCTGCTACAGACGCTCATCTGTCGCTACCTGCCGCTAGTAATGAATCAGCCTGCCCGCCTAGATGTTCTATGCTGACAGACTCCTACCCAAAAAAACATAATGCTATCATATATTTAAGGAGTCATTCAACAAATGATTAGCTTAAGAATGTGTAGATTATTGCAACTACATTATTTTACTTATTGATTTTTATACAGTATTCCAACTACAGATTAAAGTTGGAAATGATTCTTTTTTTTACATGACAAGAACCTGCCACCCACAAGGGTGTGTAGACTAAGGCCCTTATTCATCAAGCGATAGCGCCAGGTAGTGTCTGACGAGCGCCAGGTAGCGGCAGCTAACGGCGACTACCGACTCAAGTACGCCCGGCGGCGGTCACAATGACGCATTTATCAAGCTAAATGAGGCTAGCGCCGGCGAGAGCGACGGCTAGCGCGGCATTCATCATGAAGCCGGCTGGGCCGAACAGCGCCGCTGCAAATTCCTTCACAGCGACACGTATTACCTGGCGCTACCTGCCGCTCTCCCATACATTTCAATGGCAGACGCTGCAATGATTGTTTTTAGTGGTTTTTGGGTTTTTTTATTTGGTACAAAATTCAACACATGTTTATATTGATCTGTTTTATGAATCTGGCTGGTTATTAATATGTTTTAGCTTTTTTTTTTTATTTTCACAATGTAATGTTGTGAGTGACATGGGAATTGCATCTCCTCCACCCAAACTCATTTGCATCAAAATCGCTGGTTTTCCACACAAACGGGGCTTGTAAAGCTATTTTGTAGCCTGTCAGGTTGGGCGGTCACGTTCGCTCTTCGAAATTGTCAGCGCCCAAGCTATTCGGCAGCCCTGTCCTTGATGAATCTGTGTTGGTCAGTGTTTGTGCAGTCGCTGTTTTAATTCGCTATGTGGCGGCGCGAGCGTCGCTGTGCCTCGCTGCGCTGCGTTGTGCGGCGCTGTGCTGTTCATACATGTGCCCTTCTGCCATTTGCAAGGAATTCACTTCCCGCGACCCCAGTCGTTGTTAATGAATACACTGTAGTTGTGAGCGTGCCTGGCCACATATTGCAGGATTAACATTCAGTCGTACCAGCTCATAACAACCCCTTATGCATTCTCATGTGTGCCACATTTTCAGGTAGTTGTCTAGTTTGATTGTGTGATGACTTTGGGAAGGAATAAGATTTGTATATTTAATCACCACGGTGTATGCTTTAGAAGGACCTATGCATTACAGTATGTAGAATCCCCTGCTAAATCAAGCTAATAATTCGTGGCGCCTTTGGCCCTAGCTTGTTTTGCAGCGTCATTTTAATGTTTTTCCGCCACTTAGCGTGCACATAGCTGATATTAGCTTGTCCCTGTTGCGTGCATGTTTGTTTTTGAATTTTGAAGCACAGTTGCTTGCGTCATATCCGGTTCCGGGATCCTCCTTTGCGTTTCAACGCCACCTTAAGGTAAAAGTGTCTAGCGCTTATGCCAATAGCTTGTTTTGCAGCGTCATTTTAATGTTTTTCCGCAACTTAGCTTGCACATAGCTGATATTAGCTTGTCCCTGTTGCGCGCATGTTTGTGTTTGAATTTTGAAGCACAGTTGCTAGCGTCATATCCGGTTCCGGGATCCTCCTTTGCGTTTCAACGCCACCTTAAGGTAAAACTGTCTTGCGCTTATGCCACTAGCTTGTTTTCAAGCGTCATTTTAGTTTTTCCGCCACTTAGCTTGCACATAGCTGAGAATAGCTTGTTGCTGGTGCGCGTAGCGTTTTTTTTTTTTAAACTTTTTCCCAATGTCGCTTGGGTCATTTCCGGTTCCTGTTTCCTCCTTAGCGTTTCCAATATGCTGCCCAGACGCAGAGTGATGCGCCTCCCCAGCTCCTCCTCAGACTCTGACCCCACCACCCCTCCCCCACCTCCCCCACCTACCTCACCTTCCTCAAGTAGCACCCCTCCCACCCCTTCCCCTCCTGGGCCGAGTAAGAAAAAGCGCACCCGGGTGGATAGCCGAGTAAATGGCCAGGTGGTCAAAGTGAGTATTTTTTTGTTGGTATTTTTAGCTTAAAAGTTGCAGAACACACAGGGGGGATTGGGTCAGAAATTTCTTTGTTTTCAGACCAAATTTGATCACTCCCCGTGGGGCATCCCCATTGTGGATGTCCTGCTGGGATGCCCCCCCCTGGAGGGCCCTAAAAATTACCTCAGCTCCGTCCCATCTGTGCATGCGTTAGCTGCGGATGCCTATTGCGCTTACCTCTAGCAGGGTGTACCCCTGCGCCAGACATATTTTAATTTTGTGTGCAGGCGCACTCCCTGTTAGAGTCAAACGCCACATGCGTACTTTGCCGTGCAGACCCAGCTGAGCTGGTATGCACGTCCCAACGGCCTTGTATGCGCATACCACAGCGGCGCGGAGCGCTGTGTTTGGCTTGCGGAGTGACGTGGGAGTGTCCTCAGTGGTGTATTTGTGGCCTTCCAAGGGGGTTGCAGACAGCGGACCACCCACAATTGGTGTGGCCCACCAAAGTGCACACAAACCCAGAATACTGATAATCCTGGGTGTGGGTCCACTTTGATCTGGTCTTTGTATAACTGTTTATGACAGTGTTCTGATGTCATGTATTGATTTTAGTTTGTTTGTTCATTTTTCATAGGACTTCTGCGTGGCCGAATATGACTATGCCCGTGGAGGGAAAAAACGCATAGCCATGGAGGTGAAGGCCACAGTGTCCCGGCGCTTCAACACCGAGCTGACCATCCGCTCAATTCAACAGAAGTGGTCGGATTTCAAGCGCCGGGACCCTGAAGGCGTGTACCGCCTATATGATGCCTACGCATCAGGTAAGTTAAAGCTTATGTTCTGTTTACCCTTTGTGCATAATGATCTGCTAAGCTGTGTCCATTTGTGCTCTTTAGATTCATTATTTTCTTTCACCCCCTCCACACAGATAAGCGTCCTCCCCTGGGGAAACGTGGGAAGGGATTCCTCCCCCGAACCAGGCAGGCGGACTCGGGGGAGTCATCGGGGGAGGGTCCCTCCCGCGGGTCCTATTTAGAGGACCCAGGGGAGGAAGGGGATGACGCCCCAGAGGAGTGTGCTGCTGGGGGGCTGGCGGGATCAAGCCTCAGCTCCTCACACTCTGAGTCTGAGGACTCTCACCAGGCAAGGGGCCACTCTCAAGCAGGGAGTGAGAGGGAGGAGGGTGGCCCTTTGCCTGGTGGATCTTCTCACCAGAGTGTGAGGAGCCGAGGCTCCCCGCCTCCTCCTCAGAGCCCTCCCTGGGCTTCAAGTGGCGCTTCATCCCCTGGTGAGTGTACATTTTTTAATTGTTAGTCTGTGACAGGTTTCATCTTGCAATTTGTACTTAGCCCTTGCCATTCCTCTCTAATTTGCAGGGCATCATATAGGCGGCACCTCCATGGCGTTTTGGCGAAGGATTCTCCACGGGCATAGTCATGGTAAGTGTTTGTGGTTAGCCATCACATTCCCAATGTTATGACATTCATTAAAGTGTACCCCCAAACATTGATAGTGCTTGGATTCTCGAAGGTTCCAGGACAAATCACATCCCTCACCCAGGGCCCCCCCCACCAAAAAAACCCCACTAACTCCTTACCTCTTTGGGGGTTGCCCAAGCCACCATCCCAGCCTCCTGTGTGACACTCTAGATGTGTGTGCGCCTGCGCTCTTTTTCCAAATGGGCTGCGCGTGCGCACACACTCGAGGAGTGATGTGTGGAAGGCAGCGGGCGCGGAGTACGTTGTCTCATGCAAATTGTGTGGCTCTGCCAAAGCGGACCCAAACCCAGATTTGCTGCAATCCTGTGTATAGGCCCACTTGTAACAGACACATGTTTCCTGGTCCATTGTCACAGCTGGTTTGATAAGGTACCCTAACCTCACAAACCCCACTACAGTGCTAGCCAACTGTCAACCACCCCTATGTTTCTGCCCACACCATGATGGGTGTTCTAATTTGTTTTCTTGGGTTAAGTTGTTCCCGCTCCAACATGTGGCCCACTATTAACATTAGCCAAACAACTGCTAAAGATTCCTTTACATAGCACTGTCTATGTTATTTGCACATTCTCTTTAGGGATACATGTGTCAAGCCTAACAAATTGACATTAACTCATGGTCCAGGAAATATGCTAATTTAGGACAACCTGTATGTAACCATGCAAGCCTTTGCATTTTCAGACTCAATAACCAGATGGATGTCAAATAGTCAGGTGTCATTTGCCCACTAATTGTGTTTTTGTCTTTTGCTTTCTGTTGACAGATGTTGCGACGCAGACGGAGCCAGAGACCCTCCTCCCCACCCCAGCTCCAGGGACGGCCAGCAGCATGGGCCCCCGCCACAGCTGCGATGGTGAGTACATCCCACTTCATATGCCTAAAGACTTGTGAAACCTATGTCTTATAGTCACATCTGCAGACATTTTAAATTTACCTATGTGTTAATTTCACACACATCTCGATTCAATGTGTTTGTACAATAATCCAACATGCCTGTTTGCATGCTTGATTGTTGGCTCACATTCTTCATTAGGCCACATAGAGACTATTTTTGCGTTAGACACAACCAAATGGGCCCTATTAGGTCTGGACCTCTAACATTATAGGGCAAACTCGTGTACTCGTTAGGACTTAGGCCCTGATGTTTGGCTGTGACTAAACACAAAAATGGACACACTGGGACTTATACATTCTTTGCTTCCCAAGAGTTAAACTGGAACAACAACCAGGATTTTGACTTTCCTGGGTGTTGTTACACTACGGTGGGGCACCCCTGATCGTCACCGCTGTGTGACAACCCCCTGAACTCACTTTGACTCCAGCAAACGTACAAGCCACGGCAAATTGGCTCCTCCTCCGCCTCCCCCGTGCCCCTTTTTACGCGCGCGTGCCTGCGCCGGCCATTCACAGACGGCCGGCGCAGGCACGCACACGTCTAGAGGGGCGCCAGGGAGGGCCCGGCGGCACTGCCCCACCGAAACTGAGGTAGGTATTTTGGGGTTTGGGGGGGGGTTTCACCCCCAGGGACATCCCGATCTCGGATGTCCCGCGGGGAGGGAGGTGATCGGGCAGGGAATCTGATAGATTCCCGGGCCGATCACCGGTGGGTGTTGGTACACTTTAAGAGTAAATGTATGCTTGGGATGTGTTGTTCACATTCCTGCCAGTCACTAGTACTCATATCATGTTAACCAATAAGCACACAGTGGTCAACAATGTTAATGTGAGTGTCACCTAATTGGACACACTGACATTACATTGCTACATCTGTGTCTGTTGAGGTCACATCCAATTTATTAATCAATTGTTGTTTCTACATCTCTACAGCTTGTGAAAACCAGCATCGCAGACTGTGGCGGGAGATCCGGCTCCTGAAGCTGATGCTGCTGGCCAAGAAGAGGCGCCGGCGGCGTCGTTAGGGTGGGGGGAAGGCTGGCCTCTTGATGCCCGTTGTTGGGCAATGTTGGCCATGTTGGCCATGTTTGGTTATTAAATTTTTTGATTACCATCATTACAGTGTGTTGCATTGCAAAGCATAGTTTAACTGTCTCAAAACCCATTTGTGTGTCAATTTAGCCATACCTTTGGAGCCATTTCATGTGTTAACCATAGTAAGCTATGGTCTCAAATGTGTGGGCTAAATTGACCAATACATTGACATATGTAGATCAAGATACTCATCCCTGACTGTGTTATTAACTAGGTCTTAGGAAACACACAATTTAGAGGTGGGTGAAGCAAATTTATTTTCAAAAACCAAAAAAAACAAAATTAATATTCTTGGCTGGGTGGCCGGGGAGGTTGGGAGTCATTGCTAGGGGCGGTGTTGGGGGACAACAGTGCAGTAAAAAATATAGACTGCTGTTGTATGAGCTGTTGTAGCAACAACAAAGTTTGGTCCTGCCGCTGGAGACATTCTTCCTGGCGCTGTATCGATTCTTCCTGGCGCTGGAGAGATTGTTCCTGGCGCTGGAGAGATTGCTCCATTAGATTTGCCAGCCGACCAAGTTCCTGGTTCTGGTGTTGGTTTCGGAGCAACTGGTCCATCTGGCGCTGCAGGGCCTCATTTTGTTGCTGACACATCAGCACCTGATTTTCCAACGCCGCAATGCGCTCATTAGTTCCATCACGCGGCTGTTGGCGACTGTAGTCCTCCAGCATCCGGACCCCTAGCTCATAGAAATCAGCACTGGTTGGTGCCACACCTCCTCTTGCTGTGGTTTGAGCCTAAACAAATAGCAAACCACATTTTAGTCAAACAGAACCAATGCAGGTATGCCCCTCAAAATAAATACCCTAAACAGTCACTATACAACTTACCCTTGTCTGAGCCTCGGAAGCTTGGCCACATGGGACTTGGGAAGAGGTCCCAGCTTGGGGTTCTGGTTCCGCCTCCTGCCAAAACAACAATGAAAGGAAATGTGACATGTTGCTTCATCCACTACCCACGAAGATGCCAATGTGGTTCTAGGTTGTCTACATCAGCCATGTTACCTGCGTGTCCTCCGGCACAGGTAGGCTCAAGGTTTCGCTGCCAGAGAGTGGCAATTCCACATCCGAGATGTCCGGCAAGTTGGCATATGCTAAACAGGAAAATCAGGTTAGTAGGTCTGTGGCCCAAACTCAAATGTAACCTGGCTAGGCTATCGAGGCCATACCTCTAAAAAGTGCCAAAATACACACTAGACCAAAGGTATCTGTTAAACTCAGATTGTTAACATGTATGTTACAGGACTAAGAGGCAATAATTTTTGCTAATCACATCCGAAACATTGCTTAAATTACACATACCCGCAATCTCCCAGATGTCTTGAGTGGGGTCCTCACTCGAGCTTGGACCTTGAAAATACATGTGGACACACAAGTTGCCAGAAGCAAGTGCAACAAAAGTAGAGCCAAAATACAGACTAGAGCAAGGCAAAACAACTTACCCTCATCTCTGGCAGCCTGAACTTGAGGGGCCCTTTCTGGACAGCCACTTCCGATATTCGGGTCAACTAAAAAACACAAGGAATGTCTCTAAATATTCAGCAAACTACTACGGGGAATGTTTGGCCAAAAATATGTCCGCCAAAATACCTTGCTATCACTCCAATAACTAATAGACTGACCCTGGGGAGGCAACAAGCACTCCCAAGAGGCATCTTCAAGTTTACCAAGCAAACATGTAGCTTAGTAGACTAACCAAATTGAACCAGTGTAACATAAACAGCATAAAGGATACATTATGTATTGCTCTACACACCAACAGGGTCCTGTTGACCGGCAACATCGGAAGTGGGGTCCAAAGATGAACCAGTCACTTGGCCTACCAAGAAAAAAGAGGAATGAGACACATGCACTTGGGTAAAAGTGGATAAAGCAAGGTTGATACATGCACTTACCGACATCCAAAGAGTAGGTGGGATCCGGAGGAGATGCTGGGGCCAAGGGCATGGGAGCTAGGCAAAAATGAAGCCAACATTGAGCCATAGTTAATGTGCGTGCAAAAATACAACATGCATTAAGGTGTGTGTGAGCAGCTCTTTCACTAATATTCACTAATCAAGGCCAGTGTGGCTCACACATTGATATGCCGATATATGGCTACACATCTCTGGCTTCAAACATATCTACACATGTTAGGGCCTTGTTAGTTAGTTGCTGTGAGTGTTACAGTGGGCGTGAAATTAGGCCGCAGGCCCATATTATGAATACTCAACAGTGCAACACTCGATTGTTTGAGCTGCTCCCACACCCATTTGTTCCCCAAACAACCAGCACCAAAATTAGGGGTAAATACCTTCAATGGCAGACTGGGGTAGCCTTGAGGTTGCTGGAAGGGCAGGAGCTTGGGTGTCCTGAGGCACATCCCGGACAGCAGCATGTGCACCTATGCAGAAAGCAACAGACAGAAAAGTAACAAATGTTTGAGCTCTAATGTAATACTTCACAGGTCCTACTGTTAGTTGGTCAGAATGAAAAAATGCTAATCACATACATTAACATTAGGTTTGTACAAAAGGCAGAAAATATGTACCTTCAGTCCAACCTGTGGTGTCATCCCCAGGATCCACACCCTGCAGGCGAGCCAGTGGGATTTTGGCCTTCAGCATCTCCTCATACGGCCTGTAGGTACTCTTTGGAGCCTGGATGGTCCCACTGTCCACATCAAGATCGTGATTCATCTTTTTCATAAGGGCCCCTCGCAAAGTGTAGAAGCGTTTCCTGCAGGATGGGCCACTACGTGGGTGTTGAGCAGTGCTACTAAGCTCCACACCAATGGCATCCCACAGTTTGCTTCTTTCTTGTTTGCCTATGGACTTGCTTTGGGAGCCAAATATCAGCTCCCATTTAGCAAGTGTAAGGCGCACAAGATGATTATTCTCAGCCAAATTAAATTCAGGCTCCCTCTTGGCACCTGGGCGCTTAGCCTGGGGTGCTGCCCCACCTTCAGGCTGTGCCCTTTTCCGTAAGGGAGGTCTGCGCACAGCACCCACCAAACTCCTACTTGGGCCTGCTGTGGCCGGCAGATGTCCTGAATTTGGCTCCATCCTGTAGCTGCACACACACACAAATACACACCCAACAAGCACGCATGCAGACTACAGAATGGCATCGCAATCTCTTAGGGTTGGGCAGGTTTTATGTGCTCTAACAGCCAATCAAAAAGCAGGCCACTTAATTGATTCACACATACAGCCCAGTTCCTTCTAGGCACACCTCCACTGCACTGACTGAAGCATGTGTGTTAGCCAATTAACTCATTACAGACCTCATTAACCAAACAACACACACCCAAATACAACAATGGACTGATGTATCTCAACCCCTTGTGACATGTGGTTAGCCTAACGGCTATTTAAAAAAACAGCAGCTTACCTTTCATTGGGCCACCACTGATTTTTGGGCCATGTCCGTTAATGCACGCAAGTTTCGGCTCAAGTACGCTAGTAGCGCTACTAGTGTGCGCGTGCGCACTCTGTTTTACGCACACCTGGGTCGGCTAATTGGCGCCCGGAAATAGCAGAGCGACGCAAAAGGCGGCAAAGCGGACCTGTCCCTTTTGAAAGAGAAGTATAAATGGAAGGAATTTTCAAGCTTCTGCTATTCTTACACTGTGGCAAAGGCTGTGGTGTGGTGCTGTGCTCGCTTCCCTTAGCTCATTTGAGCCTCTGTCTGGTTTCTGTCCTCACTCTCTGTGGCTTGTTGGGTGATTTCTGACATCAGTGCTGTTTCTTTAGGAGCTTGTTTTTGGTGGCATCTGCAAATATTGTGTAGCATACAGCAAGTGAGGCTTGATTTTGGGGCCTTTTGTGGGCTGTGCAGCAACTCCCCTCTTGGTTGTGCCTAACTTAGAAAGCTGGTTTTCAGCAGGCTGGTGGTTTGGACCACTATAGTTCTGGTTTTGTGGTGAGCTGCATTGTAGCGGGTGTGTGTGGAGTGTGATTGTTTGTGTGTGTGTTGTGTGTTTGTTTTTTGTTTTTTTTGTATATATCTTTAGTGTGTGTGATGGATAAGAGGGTGATGTATGGTGTCTGGGTGGATGGATGTATGTGTATGCTGAAAGAGCAGGAGGAAAGGGAGCGGGGTGTTGTGAGGCTTAGGGCACCCCGCTCCTTTGCAATCCGCCTTTCAGTATGGGACTTAAGTGACGAGCAGATCAGGAGCCGCTTCCGTCTGAATCGTGCTGCACTACAGTCCCTATATGATCAGATTAGGCACAAAATCGAGCCATCCACCAAACGCACTCATTCCATTCCAGGCATAGTACGCCTGTGTGCCACTCTCAATATTTTGGCACGAGGGACCTTCCAGGCAACCTCCGCCCTCCTCAGCGGGATAAGCCAGGCTACTATGAGCCGCATACTAATCCAGGTAGTTCTGGCAATTTGTGATTTAATCCCAATTTACATCAAGTTTCCTGAGGATGAGGAAGAGGTTGCCAAAATAAAACATGCTTTCTATCTGATGGGAGGGATCCCGAATGTGCTAGGGTGCGTTGATGGTACACATATCCCTTTCCGCCCTCCCCGTGCACAGGAGCTGTCCTACAGAAACCGGAAGCAGTTCCACTCGCTTAATGTTATGGTTGTCTGTGACCCAGACATGAGGCTGCGGGCGGTGAGATCGGGGTTCCCCGGCTCATGCCACGATTCTTACGTCTTGCAGCGGACAGTCCTGTGCCGGAAGTTTGATAACAACGAAATGCCAGCTGGCTGGCTACTGGGTAATAAATTAACCATGTCAATGTATTTTGCAAATATGTGGCCTAGTAAGCCAAATTTAACAAAACAACCACAAAAAAACATGTACTAGTACTAATTGCTGTCTCTCTCCTTGTGTTTTTTCTACAGCGGATAAGGGATATGGGCAGAGAACGTGGGTCATGACTCCGGTCAGGAACCCACGGACCTCTGCCCATGAACGCTACAATGCAGCGCATCGCAAGACCAGAAGCATTGTGGAAAGAACCATCGGCCTGCTGAAAGCACGCTTTCTTTGTTTGGCACGGCCAGGAGGAGAGATGCTCTACAGCCCACAGAAGGTCTCCAAGATCATCCTTGCCTGCTGTGTGCTACACAATATTTGTATTTACCACCGAATCCAAGCCCCCGAGGAGACAGCACTGGTGCCAGAAATCCCCAACATGCCCGCAGCAAGAAGTGAGGACACCCAGACTGGCGATGAGCTAAGGGAAAGGATGATCACTTCTTTTTTTGCGGTAAACTAACTACCCTTCACTATAATGCAAGTACTGCACTACTGGCTAAATGTATTTGAACTCCCATCAAAAAGAGCCAAAAAAAACACTAAGGGGGGTGTAAGATGACCCAAACCACTCTAAGGGGGGGTGTAAGATGATCCCAACCACTCTAAGGGGGGTGTAAGATGACCCAAACCACTCTAAGGGGGGGTGTAAGATGACCCAAACCACTCTAAGGGGGGTGTAAGATGATCCCAACCACTCTAAGGGGGGTGTAAGATGACCCAAACCACTCTAAGGGGGGTGTAAGATGATCCCAACCACTCTAAGGGTGGTGTAAGATGACCCAAACCACTCTAAGTGGGGGTGTAAGATGATCCCAACCACTCTAAGGGGGGTGTAAGATGACCCAAACCACTCTAAGGGGGGTGTAAGATGACCCAAACCACTCTAAGGGGGGTGTAAGATGACCCAAACCACTCTAAGGGGGGTGTAAGATGATCCCAACCACTCTAAGGGGGGTGTAAGATGACCCAAACCACTCTAAGGGGGGTGTAAGATGATCCCAACCACTCTAAGGGGGGTGTAAGATGACCCAAACCACTCTAAGGGGGGGTGTAAGATGATCCCAACCACTCTAAGGGGGGTGTAAGATGACCCAAACCACTCTAAGGGGGGTGTAAGATGACCCAAACCACTCTAAGGGGGGTGTAAGATGACCCAAACCACTCTAAGGGGGGTGTAAGATGATCCCAACCACTCTAAGGGGGGTGTAAGATGACCCAAACCACTCTAAGGGGGGTGTAAGATGATCCCAACCACTCTAAGGGGGGTGTAAGATGACCCAAACCACTCTAAGGGGGGGTGTAAGATGATCCCAACCACTCTAAGGGGGGTGTAAGATGACCCAAACCACTCTAAGGGGGGTGTAAGATGACCCAAACCACTCTAAGGGGGGTGTAAGATGACCCAAACCACTCTAAGGGGGGTGTAAGATGATCCCAACCACTCTAAGGGGGGTGTAAGATGACCCAAACCACTCTAAGGGGGGGTGTAAGATGACCCAAACCACTCTAAGGGGGGTGTAAGATGATCCCAACCACTCTAAGGGGGGTGTAAGATGACCCAAACCACTCTAAGGGGGGTGTAAGATGATCCCAACCACTCTAAGGGGGGTGTAAGATGATCCCAACCACTCTAAGGGGGGTTTAAGACGCCAATGTTGGTTATCAAGTAATGCATTTTTTAATTTGCAACAACAATACTACTTTAAAGATCTATACTAACTGCACTTTTCTTATTTTTTCAGGCACCAAGAGATGCACCCTGATCCCTATTTGGCACTTTAAAAACTTTCTTTCCCTTTACTTTGCTTTTTCCTTTCTGTTTGAATTTTGAATTTCATTTTCTCTTCTGTTCCTTTTTTAATTTTTGTAGATTTGAAAAATAAAATCTACTATATATAGATACATGTGGCTATGTGTTTAATTCTGTTGAAAGTTTCCTTTGCATTCTACTTCCTATTTTAATTTTCATTTTCTTTCTGAGTTCTGTTTTTATTTCCCTTTTCGATTTTCCTTTTATTTCTCTGTTCTGTTTTTATTTTCCTTTTCTATTTTCATTTTCTTTTCCTTTTCTTTCTCATTTCTGTTTTTAGTTTCCTTTTCTATTTTCCTTTTCTTTCTCATTTATGTTTTTATTTTCCTTTTCTATTTTCCTTTTCTTTCTCAGTTATGTTTTTATTTTCATTTTCTTTCTCATTGGTGGTTTAATTGTATTTCCTTTTTATTTAAAAAATAAATAAAATAATTTAAAATGTGGCTATGTGTTTAATTATGTTTTATTTTGCATTTATATTCTAATATCTGGTTTAATTTAATTTCCTTTTCAACACAAAATAAAAAATAAAAAAATTAAAAAAACATGTTGCATTGTGTTTTATTCTGAAGGTACTGGATGGCCAGGCCACAGCAAAGCTAAGCGCAGGCGCTGTGTAGAATAGCGTGGTCACACTGACTGACAGCGCCTACAAAGCTGAGGGCCAACATCATATTCAGCAATGTAGGCGTTGTTCCCAACAACGCCAGGTAGCGACTGAGGAGGCCTGCTATAGCGAATCGCTAACGCCCGCGGCTGACGCTAGCGGCGCTCATAGCGCCATACTTCAGTCGCTCATCTGTCGCTACCTGGCGCTATTGATGAATCGGCCTCCCCTTATATCTTCCTCTGATTATTATTCTTGCTTACTGTCTTCTCTCCTGTGTTGTCTCTGTGGTGTTCTCCTCCCCCTCACAGGTGTTCATCATGTCCTCCTTTTATGTTCTCTTTTATATGCCTGTATGTGTAATCTATCCTCTATCTGATGATGCGGATGGGTTGTCTCTGTGTGTCTCTTACCTGTTCCCAGCCTGTGCCTTACTCACCTGTTCCCAGACCTAAAGGCTAACTCAGAGCCTCTAGATAAATGCTTGTTTGGTGAGAAAGCAAACTCACAGCACGTGAAATTCAAAATGCTCATGTGATTCACAGCCACCTTCAAGACTAGTTCACTCATGTGAACACCAAGGAAAGTGCGGCAAGTAAGATAAACCTTTGCATTTTTGGGCCGCGAAAGTGCATCTTAAAGCGGAACAAAACCCAATTCTTTTTAACTAACATCCCCTGAATTGCACTTTTTGCTATTTTTTGCTTGCTTTAGCTGTAAAGCTCCGCCTCCTCCATTTATTGCCATTATTGTGAGTGGCAATGATGTCATTGCCACACCTATGCAATGACTGGTCACCTGCCATCCTACAGAGAGGGACAGCAAAGAAATCAGTGTTCCAGGATGATTCTAAAAACTAAAATATCCATTTCTAGTTCTACACTTTAAGAAAGGAATATTGGCAGCGCCTTTGGCCAAATGTATTTCACAAGTTTGGTGGGTTTTGGTCCGCTTTAAGGTAAGCTTTTCCTGATGTATGTTTTTTAATGTTAAATGTAATTTTTAGAAAAAAAATGTGCCCCCCCCCCCCCCCAAAGCCAACCAGCCTGTGCGCCAAGTATATGGGCTTGTAACCCTGGGCTCAGAGGCTGGCCCCTTTTCCTGAAAGTTACCAGCCACATCTTTCCGGCAAACTGCGGGCGACGAGACGGCAGCATTGTGGATGTTTGATGAAGACTGCAGAGCGGTGGATTCAGGTGAGCCGGCTGCCAGCTAAGGGGGCAGCGGGGAGCGGTCGAGAATGCAACAGCGGTGCCTGCCACGCGGTGGTACTGGGGTCTAGTGCTCTGCTCATCTGGTACTTGGCCTCCCTGTACACCTGCTCCTGCTTGCCTGCTTGAGCCTGACATGCGGTCCTTTAAGTACTTGGGCCTGCATGGACTTAATGGTAGAGCGGGCAGCAGGGGTACCCAGTGACAGTACTGGGGTCAGTGCTAGTACATGGTGCCTTCCCCCTGCATGCTGTTTCCCACCTAGTCCAGCTGTATCCGGGCTTTGCATTTTGATATAGCCCTTTACCACAGCGGATTTTGTTGCATTTCGCATAGCAGGACTAGGATTTTTTTCTGCAGTAACCAGGTCTCAGCTGGCTTTTTCAATGCTTGGCGCCTGGCAGGACCAGATCAAGTGTGGTGGATGCCCCTGGGCAGAAAATCTGAATTACGGGAGAGGTAAGGCTTTTTTTAGTCCTGCCAAGTAACATGTAGTGGGCGCGTGCCTGGCCGTGGGCACGCACCCTGGGGAGCGAGGGGGATTCTTGGACCTAGGGTAGGGCATCCCATGTCGGTGCGGCATGTGTGGGTGGAGGTGCACTTACTGGCTCGAACGTCGCTTGGATCCAGAGATGACACTCATGGTTGAACTCAACTCAGTCTTTATTGGTTGGCTTCCTTCCATGGCAACACAGCAAACAGTCAGTACAGCACGATCCACAGGTTACAGCAACAGTCAATGGTAATGGTCGCCTCCATGGCTGGCTCTCGGCTCCTCCACACTACATTGCACTGCAACCCCCATAGCAAAGTCTAGGCGTAGAACACTCTGGAAGGGTGGGTCTCCTCCTTATGTAACCTTGGTATTGTTGCCTTTCCAACTAATGTTGCAAGTCCCAACCAATGGCAGGGCAGTTAATGTTGCCAATGCCATCTGCCAGCTTTGGATAGAAATCACAGCCTTTAATGAGAGCCCACAGCTCTGAGCAGGCCAGTCTGTGTTGGCAGGTCTACTTTATGCTTTTATTTTTTTGGGGTCTGTATGTTGCCGAGGAGGTTTGCTGTGGGAATGAAGTATTCCTCCAGCGGGATGAGACAATCAATCCCTCTTCATTATGCACAATAAGTGAAATGCACACAGCCCGGGAACACAATCACATTTTTGCCTGACACAACGCATCCTCTCTGTCTTTCTTCATCTTCTCTCACATAATTCTCTCTCTTTTCATTTTGTGCCACGCGCAGGATTAATCAGCGCCGCACACTCTGCAGACGCTTTCACGGGCTGGCAATGTGCGTTTCC
Source organism: Gastrophryne carolinensis (assembly GCA_027917425.1). Classification (NCBI taxonomy): domain Eukaryota; kingdom Metazoa; phylum Chordata; class Amphibia; order Anura; family Microhylidae; genus Gastrophryne; species Gastrophryne carolinensis. Next base: position 42,657,825 of record CM051238.1, read on the forward strand.
GCGGCTCCTATATGTGTCCAAAACCAAACTAATTTGCCTGCTTGGGGAGGAATTCCATCTCCTGAACACCTGTATGGCTGTCAGCGTTCAATAAAGCGGAACTCTAGCCAAAATGTAAGTACACTTGTGTAGTCCGGATGCCCACACTGCAGGGCCGGCTCCAGGTTTATGTGGGCCCTTGGGCGGCATGGTCTCAGTGGGCCCCTTTGTGGTGAAGAGTCGCGTCAATTACAGAGGGATGTCCCAAATCTGGATGCCCCCTAAGGAACATGCTATTTAGACCAGAACTTTAGTTTTGGTCTACTTTGAAGCACACCAATCCCCTTTAAACCTGAGTCTAAATGAATCTAGATTCTCCTGATTTTGGATGCCCCTGTGCGTGACCCCCTCCCCCCCTTTGTTCATTACTTTCCTGGAACTGGTGAATGCACTGTGGGATCGCCAGTTTGAGTTAACGGCCAAACCAGGGGGGTTCTTTCACAAACCGGGACATCCCAAATTGAGATGCCCCTGTAAAGCGGGCCAAAACCCAGGGGTGGAATTGCTTGCATAGTGGGTATGCTAGCGATCCCAGGGGGTTTCACACAGTAGGGTATCACAGATTGGGATACTGCAGGGATAGTAAATCAACTGGGGCGGGCAACTAAAAACCGGAACAAAACCCAGCACTTCCTCCCCTGGAATCTAAATCGAGGTGCCCTGTTGTGTGGAACCCGGCCATTCAAGGAGATGTGGGCACCAGCTGTGGCGGTGCCCTCCCATTTCGCAGCCGGTCAAGCACCGTCACACACCCCAAAGGCCTGCCCTGTTAGTTGGCCCCCCTGGAGGTTGGGGGCCCCCAGCAGCTGCCCCGCCTTCCTGGGTGCTGACGTCAGATCTGTTACACTGTGTCTCAAATTATTATGCAAATCAGATTTAAGTGTCATATACTATAGATGTCATTTTTTGTTTTCCAATTAAACTCATGGATGCTATTATGTCACTGTCCCCAGGAAACTTTGGATCAATGAAATCTCAAACCCCTGTGATGATTAGGTTACTAGGTGAGTACAATTAAAGAAAACTACTTAAAGCAGAAGAAAACCCACGGCGGCCAGACCTGGAATCTATAATATTCTGGCCTTCCCCACTATGTGAACCCCTGCCCCCCAGGGCACCGCAAAACTCACTTGCTTCCTGGCACCTTCGGTGATGTAAATTCACACTCCTACACCCAGCAATTTAGATTGGCTAGAACAGAAGCGAGCGCGCTGCTGGGGATGCAACTGCTCGCCCTCCTGGTTGCCAAGCCCTGCATGTAAACAGAGCTGTTTTCTGAGCATTGCATATTCACGGTAAACGGCTTTGATGAGACAACAGCCGCGCATGCGCCGTAGGACCGGGGGAAAGGTTTCTACAGGCGTTGTGGGTGGTTGCACAAAGTGGTGCATCTCAGGGTCTCTCTGCTACCAAAAAAAATCAAATAGGACAAGGTATGAAATGATGAGATATTTCACGAATAACTCCAAATAAGATTAAAAAAAAACATAAAAATGTATTGCACGCAATACCTTAACAACAATGGACAAGACAATAGATCACAATTAAAACACAGGCACCAGGCCAGCAGAGAGCAAATTGTTAAAATATATATATATATATATATATATAGGCCAGTAAGCATATACGTTTCAAATATCTATCTCATAAGTACACATGATCAACAAAAAACTAAATATAAAGTGCAGAAAAATCAATACAATTTTAATCCCAATAACCTACAATGACAAATAGATAAATATTCCAATATTAAATAAGATCGTGTCTCTAATTCATTCCCTAATTAGAACAACCATAATAAATAATTGTGTCACAATTCAAATTGAGTAAACTAAAGTAGGATACTGCCCTGTACCTAGATTAAGGTGCCGCTGCTGTGTCTGGGGTCCCACATGTTCTGCGCTGCTCTGACACAGCAACTTCTTCATCGGGATATGGCCAAATAATGAAAGCTTGCATTTATGTACAAAAATGTTCCCGCCAGTGGAAGTGACCAGACAGACTGCGCGCGTTCCCGCATCACTACAAAACCAGTCTTGTCAGGCTAGATAATAAAAACACATATTAAGGTAGCTTTCTGTACTTGCTGTACTAAAAATTGAGAAAACTATGGTCTTTATTCATCAAGGGATAGTGGCAGGTAATGCCTCGTAGTGGCAGGTAGCATCTGATGAACGCTGGGCGCTGTATGCAAAACCACATTTATGAAGCCGATTCTGGTGAGCGACTCTAACAGCGCCATGTAGCAACTGATTCATCATTACAGGCGGCTCAGATCTAACTTCCGGAGCGCCAGGTATTACCTGTCGCTACCTGTCGCTCTCCCATACATTTCAATGGACGTTTCTTTTCTTCTGTTTAAATGGGGTTTTTTGTTTTTATTTTTATTTTTCTCTCAAATAAGTGTGTGATCTCTCCTGGCCTAGAAAGTCATTTTTTAAAACATTTTTGATTTTTTATATTTATATGCAGAATTGTCATTACAGGTCTGGCAAGTGTTAATGTTACAATGTTACAACAATGTAATTCCACAACTTTAATCAGACAGCGTCTGCCGTTCTATGCTATAGAGACCAGATCCAGAGTGCCGACGCTGTGTGAGTCTGTTTTTTTGTTCAATATGGTGCGAGTCGCTGAGAGTCAGTCGCAATGAGCTGGCACTACCTTTCGCTCGCTGCAGCGCTGTACTGGTGTTAGAACGCCCAACATACATCTCATTCATCAATGCCGGCCAGGTTACTACAGCGACTGAGGCGCTCTGTTACAGGGCCCAATGGCCGATCACAGCATCTACTAGCGGTCGCTCTTAGCGCCTCTGTACAGACGCTCATCTGCCGATAGCTGGCGCTAGTAATGAATCAGCCTGTATGTATTATTAACACAACATTATTGTTAATAGCCTGGGAGTACATGTATACATTTTTTGTGATATTTCAGAAAAACCAAAGCAGGATTTAGATAAATGTTATGTTATGATGTGAAATGATGTGTGTCTGATTCAGAACACATACAGGTTTGTGTAGATAAAGGCATAACAAAGAAGGTTTCTGCAAGACATTGGTCTAAAAGACCAGCAGCTAAAATGCCTTCACAAAGCAGCAAATAGGTACAGTATTTAAACATGCTGGTGCCTCTGGAGTAGCACAAACCCCAAGTTATAGGATCCTTCAGAGGTTTGCAGTTGTGCTCAAACCTATAGAAAAAGTTGCAGTGGGCCCAGACATACATGAAGACTCATTTTCTTTCTTGTTTACTCATGAGTCGTGCAACCGGATGGATGGAGTAGTGGATGGTTGAAGGATGGCCAACATGTCCCAACAAGGCTGCAATGTCAGCAAGGAGAAGGCTAAGTCATGTTTGGGGTCAGAATCATGGGGAGAGAGCTGGTAAGTCATTTTAGGGTCCCTGACGGTGTGATAATGACTGTGACAAATTATGTAGAGTTTCTGACTGACCACATTCATGGTACAAAAAGTAGTACAATGTCTTCCGTAGCAAAATCATCTAATGCTACAGAAAATACTTCATTGGCTGCTATGGGCATAAAAGGAAAGAATCTCATAGTGTGGCCACCATCCTCCCTGATCCATGTTAGCCAAGATTCTTAGTTACAGTTTGCCCTAGGGACACCCCAATTTTGGGTGCCTGGCTGTCTTATACTCTCCAATCTGCATGCACTTTAATCCTGAGTGTGCGTGCAGCAGAGTCATATACAGATAGACATTAGTGGTACAGTATAACAGGTACTGGCTTTACTGGAACATGAATGCAGTAAGCGAACACAGACAGGAAAAAGAAGTGATAGAGAACAGCTGAATATACAGGAAACACAACACAGCAGAAAATACATACAGTTAAGCATTGGTCACAGCACCATCTAGTGACATAACTTGTCATAACTGTAAACTGCAGTAAATCTGACAAAAGTCACAAATCACATTCAGAGACAAGCAGAAGCTGTTGCAAAGTATTGTATCTCTAACAAATCCGAGTTCATGGGTGGACCCTGGTCATCATCTCTGGCACCCCTCCATTTATAGTGCTGGCTTATCTGAATGGCTGGTGACAGAGGAGGAATGTCGGGGGCAGCTGGAAAGAGCAGCCTGGGGGAGGCATCCAGTAATACTTTTATTCAGCATTCATAAATGCTGACTGGATGAAAATCCACACATGTACCATGGAATTGGGGATTAAGGTGAATTACTGGGCGAACCAGAGGTTTCACACCCAGAGGCATTCCAAATCTTAGGTTTTATTCCATTTTAAAGTGGACTTGTAGGCTTCCTGGCAACTGTACCAGGGAGGATTTTGGTCCACAGGGACACTAAACTAACCTCACCCTCCCCCCCACGCACACACCATCAGTGAGGCCTGCATTAGAGATACTCACATTTCCTTATCAGAATGCGGAAGCATATGTAACAGCTGCACCTTCTCCAGTAGCAGATATCCCGCATTGCAGTGTTCAATACCTGATTTTGGCTTCCTAATGATCTTTAACTGGGGGTTATCCTAGATCGGGATGCACCAGGGGCAATTGTTATAAGGGACCTCATGTAATTTTTGACTTAAAGTGGACCAAAACCCAGGATTTTGACTATCCTGGCTTTTGGTCCATTCCCCGGTCAGGGTGCCCCGCTACGTGACCCCTCCCCCAGAGATTGCGCATTAACTCACCTAATCCCGGTCCTATGACGCATACGGTCCAATCAGCGCACTCGGAGCCGCTGAGCTATGGATGTCTAACCCGACGTCTTAGCTCAGCGGCTCCGAGCATGCTGGCGGCCGCATCTTGCACTTTCCTCTAACAGGGAATGCTCCCGGGCTGGTCATTTGTGTATGCTAGAGGGATAGCTGGGATGTGGCCGCGGCCCGCGCATGCGTCGTTGGACCGGGATTAAAGGGCATCCCGGTTTTGGATGCCCCGGAGGAGGGAATGGATCGGTCCGGAATCTTATAGATTCCTAGGCCGATCCAGCTGGGTTTTGATCCACTTTAAACCGGACCAACACCCATTTTTTCTTTAACGGGTGTTGGTCCCACTGTCTGCTCATCACAAAAAGAGGGGGGGGCATAAAGAATGCTGGAGCCCACCTCACAGAAGTCCCAGAATGCCGTAATGCTCACTATTATGAGCCAGTGAAAGGTACTGGCCGCAGTGACGTGACCGGCCAGCGACCAATTGCAGGACGCCTTTCCCGGGGCTGGCTCGTAATGAAGGTGAGTATTACGGGCGTTCTGGGAGGTTATCTGTGAGGTCGGCTCCAGCATTCTGTATACCCCCCCCCCCCAGCTTATTGTGATGAGCAGACAGTGGAACCAACACCAGTTAAAAGAAAAAAGGGTGTAGGTCCAGTTTAAATGAAATTCTATGTTAATAATTGTGACTTTCCCTTTAAATACAAGTTTGAGAAAGAAGGAACTTTTGCTGTGACTGAGGAGGAGAAGGAGGAGGTCACTCCACTATAGTAATAATCTTTTCAGGTTGGTATGACAGGTCTTCATTAACGCAGCCACGGGTGATATTTAATAAAATGATTGCGCCGCGCCGTGTGCTTAACCTCTGTTCTCCTCTGAAAGCTGCAGCAAGTGAGATCCTAAATGTCTCATCATCTTGTTCCGGCCTCTCTATCACTCCACGCTACGTTTTCACGCTGGCCCACCGCTGAGACGCACAGACATATGGAATAAAAAACTAAATGTGAAGGATAAAAGGGTGATCACATGAGCCAGAGGTACTGTAAGTGGACCTCCAAGAATAACGTCTTAAAGGAGAAGTGGAGCAAAGGGAAGTTAGTCTATCTGCAATAGCAAACGTGCTTTCATTTTCTTGAAGACAAGTCGCTAGTCATCCAGCTGGCTTTCCTAATTCAGAATGGATTGTACAGGATTCTCAGGCAGTAAATGTGCTGCTGGGCGTAGCTCCAATCCACATCACTAAAATGAGGCCCTCATGGAAGTAAGGGCTGCTGTGGTCACGTGATGCCGGGAGCCAAACCTGAGAAGCTAGATTTGGGAGATTAGTGTATTCATATACATATTCATATATGAGGGCTGAAGGGTGAGGACACGCATATTTGCAGGGCTGAGGGGGATTTGCTTAAGGGGGCACATTACTGAGTGTAGGGAGTCTGTTTTGGTTGAGTGTTTACATACTAAGAGGGCAACAATGGGTGGGAGATTTTTATCTTTTTTACACTTCTGGACTGTGGCCTGGCTATCATGTGTTATTAAGCTGCCCTGGAAATGGAAGCAAAACAGTGATGTATGTGGCCAACAGTCAGGGCTGTATTTGGTGTTCATGGCGCCCTAGGCACTTTAAGTGTTTGCGCCCCTTTTTTAAGTTAGGTCACGGTCCACAGACAAAAAAGTGTGTAGGGGAAAAGGGTGCAATGGCATACCTCTCAAGTGTCCCTGATTTGGAGGGACTGTCCCTCTTTGGGTCCATGTCCCACTGTTCCTCGTTGTTCTCATTTGTCCCTCTTTGAGGTGTAACATGCAGATCTGTAGCAATAAATGATTCATTTGCCTATTCAAAGTGTTTCTATTATTGTAACTGTTACATCCTATCTCCTATCCCTCCCTCAATGAGGGGGTGTGGCTTCATACATCCCTCAATTAGGAGCCTGGCTTCATCCATACCTCAATAAGGGAGCGTGGCTTCAGCCATCCCTCAATGAGGGGGTGCGGCTTCATCCATCCCTCAATGAGGGGATGTGGCCTAATTTACAAACTGTCCCTCTTTCCCACCCTGAAAAGTTGGGAGGCATGGAATGGGCTAGATGATGAGTATGTATGTGGAGGAGGGAAAGGGCACAAAGGAGGAATTTAGAGAAGCAGGAAAACATGTTCCAACTTTTACTGCATTTTGACATTCGGGGGTCAAATGACCAAAGCAGTAGAGGGGAAATGCTCTGGCCTGTGTTCAACCCATTGCACCCCCCCTTCATACAAATACACTCTGCATCTTTGGCCGGGGGGTGCTTGTTAGGAGGCATTAATGTTCAGGATATAAGAGTTGCAATTTATTTTCTTTACTACATTAGTAAGGGCAGCGCCCTCCCCCCCTTCCAGGTTGCCACCCTAGGCACGTGCCTAGGGTTGCCTAATGGTAAATACAGCCCTGCAGACAGGAGCAAAGAACTACAGAACAGGGCACTTATTTGGTGACAGTTTTCCCCAAAAATCCCAGTTTGGGGAATTGATCCCCCATATCGTAAATGATATTATATTTTTGACAAATTGGCTGCTTCCTAAAATGACTCAATCCAGGGCGTCCAGTATAAATTGGACCCCTGGATTAACCGTCCTTATGACTATTTGATCGCACTTTGGCATTGGTGACGCTTTGCTTCTTCTTTCATTTCCCTTCTTTTGTTTCCCCTTTTTTTTCTGTTTCCTGTCTCTAAAGTTTACTAGTGTGGGATTGTGGGTCTCTCGGGCCCTTATTACCCACCTCCACATTTAAATTATTTCTCTTCACGCCCTGAGCTGCACCCCAATGCAATTTTCTTTTTTCGTGTTGAAGCGTAGGGGTGAGCTGGAAGGCCCAGTCTAATTTTGTGCTAATATGTGAGAACGATCCACAACTTATTTTTTTAATTCTTATTATTCTTATTCTATAATTATTCTATAATTATTGTTTTAAATATGTCTATGTCTAATTATTTTTTGTTCGACATTGTAATGTATGGTTGAAATTTGTACCTTCCTTGTAAGTGGACATTTCTGAAATGTACCTTACAACTATATAATAAAAATTATTAAAGGTGGAAAAAAAGAATGACTAGAGGGAAATAAAACAATAGAAGGAAAGAAACAAAGAATAGAAGAAAAATTAGAAGCAAAGAAGAAAGAAAGAAAAGGAATGGCAGAAATAAAATATTAAAGATAATGAAAAGATGAAAAGAAAGTAAGAAAGAAAGAAAGAAAAATAGATGGACAGAAAGAAAAAATAGAAAGTTAGAAACAAAGCATAGATGGACAGAAAGAGCAGAATGGAACATAAGAAAGAATAGATGGAAAGAAAGAAAAGAATAGAAACAAAGAAACAAGGACAGAAACAAAGAAAAGGAAAACTGACAAAAAGAAAGAAAGGCTCTCCCAATGGCCAGAAAAGAGGGAATGAGGTGGGCCCTTCCAAGCAACTGCCCAGTGCTGATGCCTGCCCTGATCCAGAATCCAGGTGCTTCCATCTACTGTATAGAGACTTTTAGTGACTGTGTCTAGTCCAATCTAATTGGCATCCCTAAGCCTTCATGGGTTGAGGCCAGAGGATCCACATCAGATTATGACAAGTCATTTTTCACCTGCTTATTTTTATTATTTAAGGGACAGTTCAGGAAATGGCAAAAATAAGGCAGAAAGGAACTCACCTGAAGCCTGTCCCATGTGCCTCTTCTCCATTTCCTGCACACACTGTAGATGCTGAGGGAGGCCTTCACAGTTTCTCCCTACTTTCCTTCCAGTATATTTTTCTAGGACCACCTTCAAATGTGATTGCATGGCTGCCCCTGTCTCTTAGCACTCCCATCACTTTTTGCATGAGTGAGTCCGGCAAACCACAAGGATCGCACTTGTTGGGTTCAACACACAGGGAGTAATGAGGGCAGGACCGCCATCTGGAGTTTTTGGGCCCCATACAGCAGAATTGTCTGGAGCCCCCTCATAACCAATTTGTGATGGATTGGTCGGTCCTTAGTTTAAATGAGCCTCTGGCTCCAAGGCAACCTGGCGTACCTCAAAATCCAGACAATATAGGAAACAAAAACCCTAGGGGTTCAGCCAACCCTTTATATGTTATGGGGGGGAGGGGGGCTGACACAATATAGTCCATATAGAGACTGGGTCCCTCTAAAGCATATATCTGGAGGGTTGAGGCCTTAGTTTGAACTGGACCTCTGTTACCAAGGCAGTCAGGCTTACCTTATTATTCAGCTCATAAAGGGAAATCAAACTAGGGGCCCAGCTATCACATTATAGGTTATGAGGGGCCCAGACCCAATATAAGCATTGTAGAGTCGCCCTCTCTAACCTATATGTAATAGCTTGGCCCCTAATCTTAATTTGTCCCCAAAGCATACCAGTCTGATGGAGAGGTGCAGACCCTCATTTATCATCAACACCAGCAACAATAGTGTGGCAGCCTGCGGGTCTTGGGTCAGGGTGGTCATTAGGGTCACCTGGCCAGGGCCTCCTATTTACAGCTAGGCCACATACTGGGATCCTGTCTCTCCTGCCCTGATGGCTGCCCTGACTTACGGACAGGATGGTCGTGTGACCACATTTGGAAGCTGGTCATGGCTGAATTGAAAGGAGGGCCAAACTTTGGATACCAGCTACATAATCTACATCTGACAAGAGAGTTGAAGAGAAGTAACTATAGAAGGTCAAAAGATTGGAGGACCTGAAGATCGAAATCCCGCAACTCTGGCCCACAGAGCTAGATCTAGTGGTCATTTGCACACTGGGTGCTGTCCCGAAACAGGTCAAAGAAAAACCATTGGTCAATTGCAAAAGACCACCCTGTTGGGCTCTGCACACATACCTGAATGAAGTACTGTATGAAGGCCAACTTTGTGATCTTGTGTCCTGTTAATGGTTGTTTTCACGTCAGAATAATAATATATCTGTTACTGTATACCGTATATGTTATTATGGTATATCCATATTTGTCATGAAGCCAATGCAGGAAATCTTTCAGGACCTCGGAGATCTTCTACCCGAATGTAGATTCCACAAGACAGTTCCAGCAGCTGCAGAGGGGCACAGGACTCCCGTGCTCTGCCAGTCCTGAGGTGGTAATTGCTCTAGCTCTGGTATCTTAAGTCTGGTGAGACACCCATGGAGTATAATAAGCATCTCATAATGGCCTCCTACACTGGAACACGACAATCTACCAACTAGAAGGCACAAGTGCAGTTCTCGGATTCAGATACCAAGGCTGTGGAAGAGGGATCCCCACCTGAGGAACTAATTGAAGGTAAGGCGGTGTGCCTCCTGCTCTTCTGGAACCCCTGATTCGAGGTCTGTTGGGAAAGTCCATAAAAACAGACTTTCCCTCTAAAGTAAGTGGGTTCCTTGTCATTTCATGTGGTACAATTCTGCACAAACCGTTAAAGGTAATAATAAGGTAGCAAGCAGCTAGCCAGGTGCCTGTCTTGTGAACCTCTTCAACATTTACTGGAGTTTGCCCACCTGGAAGCCTGCACATGTGCTATGGAATTGATTCCCAATGTGAGCATATGGGCAATCACACAGCGGGGTGCTCAAAATTTTTGTGTTCCAAATCACGATGTGGAGAGTTGTTACATGACCCGGGGGTCTTTTGGACTCTAGATCCTAGTTATTAAGGTTTTAGTCTGCTTTTAAAAAGGAACATAACCCAGGATTTTCACCACCCCAGGTTTGGTTTCTTCTCCTTGGGTGAAACACCATAAATTGTAGGTAAACTCACCTTTCCATCAATGCCACGACACATGTGCAGGCCATTGCCTGGTCACCACCTTGTGCTCCATTCAGCTTTTACTATGCCACACTGAGCTCAGTAAGTAAACCTAATTGAAGGGCACATCGTTGACTGCGCTCCTTCTCTTCCACATACCCACTCCAGGCATTCTAGAATGTAACATGCCTCAGCTAAAAATATAGTAGGGATGTGGCCGCGGCCCAGAGAGAATCCATGGGATCACTAGCTATGTAAGTATACTGGTCGATCCTTGGGGATACACACAGTGTGGCATCCCTATCCAGGATGCTCCACAAAGAGGAAGACCAGGAGCCCTAGAGTTTTATAGACCAGTGGTTGCTGCATCTGTGCATATATTTATACAGTATATAGATTTAACAGGTACTGAAAACTTCCGTCTTGCCTGGATGTTAAATTAATTCAGGAATGAATTTTCTGCTTGGCCTCGGGTGACCGCGAGACGCAGGTATGGAAAATAGTTGGTGCCCGCAGGTTGTCGGCAAAGTTAATCTCGCCGCCCCTATATATAGCTGTGAAATTTACACAGCATCCTCCATAAAGCGTCTTCTGGAACGAGGCAGCCCAGTCTGGGCAATCAGCTCAGCAGAGGGTAGATTGGAATTGTCCTCGACAGCGGCGCCACATTGTTCCAATCAACCAATCACAGAGCCCCTCACCTAAGTTCGGTGCATGTTTGGTACTGATTATTTTCTCAGCCTTACATACCACCCAGACAAGCTCTCTGCCCATATCAGGATTATTTATATAGTGCAGTGTGTGAGTCAGGGTGCAGGTATGAAAGCCAGGGGCGTATCACCAGTCATGTCCATTATTGTTGGCCCCTAATAGAACGGTGGGGCCTGCACTGCCTTCCACTAAGAGGTCTATGTAGAAAGTTTTGTACATGTTCTTAAAGCAAAATCCCCCATTTGTCAGGTTTTTGGTGTTCTGTCTTATTGCTTTCCTCTTCTGGGATGTCAAAAAAACATTTGTGTTAGGATTGTGCCCCCAGACCTGTGGTTTACTTATCAGCATGCTGCTTCCATGATTCTCATATTCCTGGGACTCTGTTGTGCTACAGTGGAAGTGGTTTTCATGGGCTCGAGTAAAAATAATGGATTACAAGTTCCACAATTCTTACAATGTAACAGGTGAACTGGTTAGTATCTTTGGCTAAGGGGTTTATTCATGAAGGGATAGCGGCAGGTAACGCCTCTTAGCGGCAGGCAGTGTCTGGTGACGGCGAGCGATGTACGCAAAACCACATTTGTGAAGGCGATTCTGGTGAGCGACTCTAAAAGCGCCATGTAGCGTCCGATTCATCATTACAGGTGGCTCAGCATATAGCGCCGGCGCTCTAGCTACCAGAGCGCCAGGTATAACCTGTCGCTCTCCCATACATTTCAATGGATGTTCCTTTTATTCTATTTAAACAGGGTATTTTTTTATTTATTTATTTTTTCTCTCTAATAATTGTATCACCTCTCCTGGCCTAGAAAAAGTCATTTTTGAAAACTTTAAATTTTTATGCAGAATTGTCATTACAGGTCTGGCTTTAAAGTATTAATGTCACATGTTACAACAAAGTCATTCCATGTGTTTTCGCTTTGTTCCTGGTGGATATGTGTTCAAAACAGACTTTAATCACACAGCGTCTGGCACTCTATGCTATAGCGACCAGATCCAGAGCGCTGACGCTGTGTGTGTCTGTTTCATTTGTTGAATATGGTGTGAGGCGCTGAGAGTTGGTCGCACTGAGCTGGTGCTACCTTTCGCTCGCTGCAACGATGTACTGGTGTTAGAACGCCCAACATACATCTCTTTCATCAATGCCGGCCAGGTTACTACAGCGACTGAGGCGCTCTGTTACAGCGCCCGATAGCCGATCACAGTGTATACTAGCAGTCGCTCTAAGCGCTGCTTTACAGACGCTCATCTGCCGATACCTGGCGCTAGAAATGAATCAGCCTCCCTGTTTAAGCAGCCTAATGACCTATCCAGCGGAGAACCTGGCCATTAACACTTGCTACTGGAACACTGAGATCCTTCCAAACTGAAGAAGTTGAATTTTATCAGAATGGGTTAAACATGTCACCCATGCCTTAGCCAATCAGAATGCATCTGCACACTAGTAGAGTAAACAGTGACAATTCAGGGATTAGGAGGCTAGTGATGTGGCAAGTAAAAAGGATTTAATCCATTGAAAAGATGCGGCTGAACAGAAGCAAACATGACAAGTATTGGGGTCAAGACACCGGATTCATCCACAGAATCCCATGAAGGGGGGGGGAGTCTTGAGATGTGAAAGCAATCACCAAGGCATTAGTGGTTCACTGCCTTCTAGCGGTCAGTCAGTGCACTTCCAATGCAGTAGTAGTAATGCTTTCGCCAATGAAGGCAACTTGCGAAGTGAAAATGTGATGCCCAGCAGGACACCAGCCTTCTTTAAGCAGGCAACCCCCAATCTCCACTGCTGCTTCTGCCTATAGTCAAGCCCCCGTTTGCCGGGACGCTAGGTACGCCTCACCGGACACGGCTGCCCCCAGGTCCTAATAGGCACAAAGGATGGCTGCTTACGGTGAAGGCCTATGAACCATGAGGGTATCCTGAAGCCGAGGTCATTCACAGGTAGTCAATCCGGAGAGTGCGTCAGAGTACAGGGATGAGACAGGTGCGTAGTCAGGAGTAGCCAATGGGTCAAGCCGGGAGGTCAGAGATCGCGGGGTATCCAGAGGAGCAGGCAGGTTCGTAGTCAGACAAAGCAGAGGCCGGTACAGGCAGCAGACAGGGATGGTCGATCAAGCCGGGTCAGGATCAGATAACAACTAACAGAATCACACCCTAATCACAAGAGACTATCACGGGCACTGAGTGCTGGGCTGACTCCATATGTATTGGGGAATTGACCAATGGCCACCCTGGGGGGGGAGTGTATGTGCTGATTGGTGTAACTTACAACACTGTGAGTGATTGGACACATTGTCCAGGGGCTGGTCAGTCTTGGCTGCAAGGCTGATCAGCCCCTGATTCCCATCAGGTGTGGAGCACTCTGCGCTGCCTGCCACTCGCAGCACAGCGCCTCCTAGTGGCGAAATTTACAGACTGCGGGACGCGCGCCTGCACAGCTAGAGAGGGGCGAGGGAGACTGCCAGAGTGACGCGCCACGCACCCAGCAGCAGGAGTGCTGCGTCGCCCCGCGGACGCTCGCCGCCGGCCCCCTGGCAGAGGTAAGTTCCTTACATTACCCCCCCCCCTTGAGGAGGGGCCCCAGGACCCTCCACCCTGGGTTTAAGAGGATTTTCTTTATGAAATCTTTTAATTAAACGGTCCGCATGCACATCTCTAGCTGGAACCCAACTCCTCTCTTCTGGCCCATATCCCTTCCATTCGACTAAATATTGCAAGGAATTCCGGAGGAATGAGATGGTGGAAGTTTGAGTCTGTATGTGACTTGGTTAATTTTCTGTAAAATGGGATAAGGGCCGATATATCGTGGTCCCAATTTTACAGAGAGTTGGCGTAGCGCTAAATTTTTGGTAGAGAGCCAGACCAAATCCCCTACTTTATAATCTGGATTATTGGCTCGTCGACGATCTGCAAAGACCTTCTGCTGACTCGATGCCTGGACCAAATGCCGCTGAATCTTGGCCCATAAATCTGGCCACTTGGACAACCAATCGTCTAAAGAAGGCAAACCAGAGGACGAGCCTGAAAGTGCTGAGAACTTAAGATCCCTCCCATATACACATCGGAAGGGCGATACCCCCGTGGAGGTGTTAACTGCATTATTGAAGGCAAATTCAGCAAAGGGAAGAAATTGGGACCACTCTGACTGAATATCAGAGGTGAAGCAACGGAGATATTGTTCTAATGACTGGTTGGTCCTTTCCGTCTGCCCATTGGACTGAGGGTGAAAAGCTGAAGACAGAGAAACAGTGAAGCCTAGCCGGGTGCAGAATGCCCTCCAGAAGCGTGACACAAATTTGACCCCCCTATCTGAGACCACATCTTCTGGAATTCCGTGAAGTCTAAAAATATAATCTAAGAAATATTGAGCCAATTCTTGGGCTGTGGGCAGCTTTCTTAGGGGGACAAAATGCGCCATTTTGCTAAATCGATCTACCACAACCCAGATAATGGTATATCCCTGGGACTGTGGTAAATCAGTAATAAAATCCATTGCCAAGTGCATCCAAGGCTTTGAAGGAGTGGACAGGGGCACCAGAGGTCCGGCAGGAGCTGACCTGGGGGTTTTGCTACGGGCACAGATCTTACAGGCCTGAATAAAGGCCTGGGTATCTCTCCTGTAAGAGGGCCACCAGACATGACGGGCTAGAAGGGCCAAAGTCTTTTTAACCCCTGGATGACCCACCGTCTTGGAGTCATGAAACTGCTGAAGTACTGCCGGACGGTGGGACAGGGGTACAAAGAGGAGGTGATCGGGTTTGCCCAGAGGAGAATCTGATTGAAACCGACTTAGCTCACTTGACAGGTCAGGTTGGATGACAGCTATGACCTTGTGTTGTGGGATTATGGGAAGATATATTATATCTTGCTAATATATTATACCATATTAGCAACGCAATATATCAGACACCAAAGTCACAGGGACAGCCAAATGTCGAGGGGACACATATAGAACAAAATTGCAAATGCTGTACTGGGACATTGCAAACCCCCGTACTTAACCCTTTCGCTGCCAGCCTACCTGCAGCATTTGCCACTCCCTGTTGCCAGACGATGTTTCACCATTTTGCGCTACACATATTCAACTGTCATTTTTGAAGGGATTTCCAGGGATTTCCCAGGAAAATTATATATTGTTTTTTTCAACAGAGTCTGGGCTTTAACATGAAATGTCTTGTTTGTATTTTTTAGGTGTATTCTCAATTTTTTTGGGTGAAATGTGTGAAAAAAAACAAAAAAAAAACATTTTTTTACAATTTGTAGAGTTTTTTTGTAATAAAAAATGTAAGTTTGTCAATAAAATCTTATTGCGTGAGAAACCCCAATTTCTCCCGGTTACAGCGATACCACATATGTATAGGTAGACACCCTTTCCTGCCCAGAAGCCTTTTATAGCTGCTGGATGACAAATGGTTAATTAAAAAAAAAAATGACATAGGGTCCCCCTTCCCGGGGAGGGGGACCCCATTTTTTTTTGGATTTTGAAGGGTTAAAAACCCTTCAAAATCCAAAAAAAAAAATGACGTGGGGTCCCCCTTACCCAAAGTAACCAGCCCGGGACCAGCTATGGGGGCTTGTAGGCACAGAGTGGGGGGGCCAGCTTTGGTGGCCCCCCCACCCTGCAGCCTACGAGCCCACATAGCCTATGTGGGCCCGGGCTCTTCTGCCCCCCCCTGGCCTTTGGGGAGGCAGGTAATGGGGGTGCGGGGGTTAATGGCAAGCCACCCGCTAGGGCAGGTGACTTGCCACCCCCCCAGCCTTGTGAACTGGTATAAGGGGTCTCATGGACCCCTTACCAGCTCACAAAGGGTTAATGTGAAAAAAAAACACCACACAATAATAAAAAGTATTTTATTAGAAAAAAAAAAAATTTTTTTTTACTGTACTTACCTTCGATTGCAAGCTCTTGTCCCTCGCCGCTCAGCTGACAGATGCCGGTGATCGGCATCCAGAGAAGGAGAAGGCAGGAGATCAGAGGATCTCCTGCCACCTCCTTCCAGGGCACCGATCACCGGCATCTGAGAAGCTGAGAAGGCTGAAGCCTGAGATCGGGGCCGGGATGACTTCATAAGCCCCGCCCCCAAGGGGGCGGGGCTTAGAGGCATGATGGCGGCCGCCATCGTGCAGAAGAGAGGAGAGAGCCTCCCAGGCTCTCTCCTGAAGATTGGTAAGTCCTGGGGGGGGATCGGAGGCCCCCCAGGTGAAGAGGAGGGACAGCGGGAGCCAGCGCACACACAGGTAAGTGAATGTCATTTTTATTTTTTTTTTTTTTTACAGTTAGAAGCTGCTGCTGCAGAAGTGGGGGGGGGGGGCGGCCTATTCCGGGGGCTCTCCTGGAGCCATCCGACCCCCCACGGGGGATCGGATGGCACCAAATTAAAGAGGAGACCCGGCCGGATCCAACAAGGGGTCAGGTGAGTATTTGTTGTTTTTACTTTTTAAACTACAAGCGAGGAAAGTCAAGCACGTAACACCTACGTGCTTGGCACTTAAGGCCCAGCCAAGCCAGCACGTAGGTGTTACGTGCTTGGCAACAAAAGGGTTAAGAGAAGTCGTCCTCGACGTAAGTCCTTGAGGCATGAGGATGGACTTGTGGCTGTAGGAGTCGTCCAAACAAACCTGGGGCATTAATATGCAAATGTCCATTATATCCAGGCAAAACAGGATTTGTTATTGTTAACTTGTAAACCAGACAAATATAATACTCTAGGTATATCATTTAACACATTAGGTTTTAGGCCATTAGTGTTTAGACGAACAGGATATGGCTTAATTATATTATATTAGTTTATCCGAGTACTATGAACGGGATATGTCTAAGGCTGCGGTCTGCCAGTATAGGCCGCTATATTCTCACCATGGAATTAAAGCCGCACACAGTATCTATACTAATAACTGAATTTAATTACAATGTTAACATGGACACATAACAATCAATGACACTAAGACATGGTTAAAAAAGGTTACCAAAACCCATTGAACGGGAGGTGTAAGCGGACCTTTATGGACAATTAAGGATTATCAATTCAATATAGTAAATATATGTAAGAAATACAAAAGTATGCCAAGAGTAAAGGGGTCACTGTGTTATTTAGCAAGGAAACAGTGTGAACCATATGCTAAATAACATGTTTTAAAAAAATAGTAGCTATGAGTACAGTGAAGCTGTATGTGCAAAGAATGCTAATAAAGAATTACCCATGTATCGCATAGAGTGCCCCTAATAAAGTGCTGATTGTGCAAAAAGTGCAAAGTGCAGAAAGTGCCAGAGGAAAGTGCTAGCAGCGATACCAGTATACAATGGCATACAAGTAGTTAAAGCATAACAAAATCAAACATGGCAATAATTTTGTCACCAAAGGGACGAGTCCAGGTCCAGCTTAGAACACCCGTTTACCGACACCGACGCGTTGCGTGGAGAACCACTTCGTCAGAATGCTGTCGGTAATTGCCCCCCGGCTCTCCCCTAAATACCTGTTTGTGTGAAGTTTGGTCCAATCTGATCAGGACTGTAAATTCATGTGCTTCCGTCCTTGTTCTAACACTTCCTGTCAGCTCTAAGACTTCCTGTCAGCTGTGCACAAATTGCCCAATCAGGGAGAGAATATCCCAAAATCGGCCCATGGACATAATATATAAATTAAATTCATAAAATAATTAATTAACTTAAACTAATACACCTATGAGGCTGCTAAGTCCATAGTGTATTTAAAAGTAAATATAATAATATATTTATAATGTGTAAATATTTATTATATATCCAAGTGATGTATACCTAAATAATTACCAATGAATTCATAATATTAGATAACAAGTGGTGATTACCATAACGAATAATTAAAATTAAAGAAAAATTAAAAAACTAAAAAACTAAGATCATTAATTATATTTATTTAATTGAGTAATATTCCTTAATAATTTATAACTTAAATATACATCATAATTTATGGTAGAAAATAAATTAATAATAAATAATAATAAATAAAATGATTAATCGTTCATCTAATGAATTAATGATTTTGATATAAAACAATGAAATCACTGGCGCTGAGTGACCAATCAGCCATACTATTCAGCGCAAATTGTCCAGTGAGCCTTTGTGACCTATTTATACAATTATTGCACATATATATAGCAACTTCCCAGATCAATGATAGTAATGCGATCAAAATAAGTGCATGAAAATATTTTAAATATGAAAAAAGAAGAATAAAAGTTAAATTAATGATCCTGACACATATCATAACCTATCGACCATAATGGAGCCAAACAGGTATACTCCAGCGCGTATGGTAATATAATGTAAAGAAACAGCAGGGAAAAGGGCAGGAGAGATGGGCAAAGCGAGGGGGGAAAGAACAGTAAACAATGGAGCCTCCAAAATACCACATTCAAAATGCCAAAAGAATATTGAGTGTCCTTTTTACAAATGTCCACCTATATGAGTATCCTGATCATAATAAGGAATAAAAAAAAATAATGAAGATTGAAGAAAAAATCATTAATTCCTGATGTCCTTCTCAAATACCTCAATGGAGAAAATACTGATGGTGTTTCATAGTTCATTCTTCATTTTTAAATTCTTCTCCAAAAAGGATTTCCTCTATTCAGTAAATGTGGAGGTGAGACTGAAGAGATCAGCAGACTTGTTCTTTAGAATACTTTCAAAGGGAACATCCTCGGACTAATATCGAAATCTTTTCAAACATGAAGATTCGCGATATACGGCAACCTATCTTTTTGGGGTTCACACATGGCTTCCAGATTGGATAAGGAAATATTCCATGTTCATCCACTCAGTCAGTCTCCCGGTTGTTATGCGGTGGACCTGTCTTCCTCTTGTAGGGTGCAAGGGAGGAGGAACTTGCAGTTGTCCATTCGGGTATACCCTTCTATTGTGGATATTTGTGAAAAATGTGAAGTCTAACCAAGCTGTGATAAAAAATTATATAAATACATGAAAAATCTTAATGAATAATTATCAAACATTTAATAAATATCCTAAAAGAAATCCTCACAACCACATTATACACCCACCAAAATATATAAGTGCTCACTTAACCATATGCCAATACCATGAAAAAGTCTATACTCAATCACGCCCTAAAAATGATACGAACGAGGTGTCCTCATTAAGTCCTATAGGTGCTCGAGTGCCTAAGTTGTATATCCACTCTAGTTCCCTCTGCTGCAATTTCCTTTTAATATTTCCTCCCCTGCCGCCCATGCTTATCTTATCCACAAAGGTGACCTGTAGATCTTTAGTTTGGCCACGATGATACTGAAATAAATGTGCCGCAACTGGAGTAAGCGTTTTTCCAAGGTGCTGGTCCCTTTGGGCTAGTCTGATATTAGACAGATGACCTTGAAGTCTAGTTTTTACCATATTCTTTGTTTCTCCAACGTACTGCTTTGGGCAGCTGCATTCAATGACGTATATAATTCCTTGCGAGCAGAATGTCAGGGTATCTCTGATCTTATACTCTCTGCCTGAGCTGGTACTGAGAATCTTCCCACAGGTCTTGACATGTCGGCAAATATTGCAGCGGCCACACGACCTACTCTGTCCTCCTTCTTTGTTTGCTCCTAACCACATTTTGGTCTCCTATAATGGCTGCTGCAGAGTCAGTCACGGAGGTTGGGTGCACGTCTCGCAGTCATCCGAGGGCCCCCACTAACCCACCTCTCCAATAGTGGGTCAGATTACATTCCTCCAATGTGAACTCAGGATTTTTCTAATAGACTGCCATTCATTAGTATACTCTGTGATGAACCTCACCTCATCTTTTTGTCGTCTTTTTGTTTTGTATTGAAGTAAAGTTTCCCGTGGCGTTTCAGTGGCTCTGCGTACTGCTCTCTGTACTATCCCAATGGGGTATCCCCGCTTGTGAAAGCGTGTTTGCATTTCCTGGGCTTCTTGTCTAAATTCTTCATCTTTGGAGCAGTTCCTCCTTGCCCGCAAAAGTTGACCTACTGGTATGCCCTGTTTAAGGTTACGTTGGTAAAAACTTTGGTAATGTAGAACATTGTTGTTAGCTGTCTCCTCCCTTTACAATTTGGTACTTATACTGCCATCCTGTTCTAGTCGTAGTTCCAAATCTAGAAAAATAGCCTGTTGTGAAGAAATTGTATATGTCAAATATATATTGTAAGTGTTTGATTTAGTAATTCCATAAATTTGACACCTTCTTCAATATAGCGATGCCAATTTAAAATGTTTTCGTGGTATTCTGCATATGTGTCTTGCCACACTACCTCCCTTTCCCACCAACCCAAAAATAGGTTGGCTATGGAGGGGGCGCATCTTGCACCCATGGCAACTCCCCCGATTTGACGGTAGTATTCCATATCAAATACAAACATATTGTGAGATAAAATAAATGCCAGGAGCTCCAAGAGAAATTCATGTTCTTTTTTGTCTGTAGATTCCATTTCCAAAAAATACCTAACTACCTATAGGGCCATCTGAGGGGAGATGTTGGTATAGAGAGACTCCACATCACATGCTATTAATAACGTATCCTTAGGTAAGTAGATTGCATTAAGTCGGTTTAGAATGTCCGTGGAGTCTCTCACATGGGAATCACTGTATCTATGTATATGCAAGCATGTTCGGTCAAACCTCCTATGCCCGAAACAATTGGCCTCCCCGGGGTTTTTTTTTTGTTTTTATGTATTTTTGGAAGTGTATAAAACGTAGGAGTTCTATGAACGGGATATAATTATATTATATCAACTTATAGACATGCTACGAACAGGATTTATATGAGCAAGATCTTATTTAGAATAATATCCTTAAGAACAGAATTAAATACAGATGGTAAGTATTATAGTGTCCTTATTATCACAAGACTATTTTTATATGACATAGTATTGGATATGTACAGAATATACTACCGTGACATTTTTACATGAGCTTTGTATTTATTTTTTTAGTGTATTTAGTTAGGGGATATATTTTTATATATACAAGAGACATCTATATCACCCTTTTACTTTTTGGTGAAGTCAGGAGTTCCCGCTGGCCAGGGGGCATCCTGTGCACGAACACAGTGACAATTTTAGGAAAATACACTGTAACTATATATACCCATTTCATATCATACTTTGTGAAATATTATATTGCATTTGTAAGTATTGAGGAAGTGTGCTAGGAAATTTTTGGTTTGTATGCACACTAGGTGTAGTACTTATTTGAGATGTGAAGTAGTATTAATTGATATTATGTGATTCACTGCTCAGGATGCTAGTAACAGGTAATGTTGGGGTGTTGACTGGTATAAAGGCATTGTATTGAGGATGCCAGTAGCAAAGTTGTACATCCTGATAACGAATAGGTAGTTGGCCTTGTGTGGACCGTTGAGACCTACGCAACACCACCTCAGGTGCTCCCAGAGAGTCTTCAGCTTCAGAGACATTTTCAGTTTCAGGAACTCTAACTTCTTCCTCTGATGACGGCACTTTAGGTGCTACTTCAGGAACTACGGCAGGAGGTTCCTCATTGTGAATTGGAGGATTTTCTGGCTCCGGCAAGGCAGGTGAACATGGTACAGTGATGTACTCAGGAGCAGTTGGTGAGAGTGCTTGAGCAGGAGGGGTCACCAGAGAAGGCTGTAGAACTGCAGTATTTGGGACCAATCCTAAGAAGGGCACTTGACCAGGAGGAAACATTGGAATGTCCATAGAGGGATGGATGCCTTCTCCAGGTACATATGCCCGGGTTGATCTGTTAGTCACCAGATCCTCTTTCTGGCAGAGTTTCAGGCGATTTCGATGAACCACCCGGGGTTCAAATCCTGGTTTCCAGACTTTATAGACAGCAGAGTTTGGATAGGGCACCTCAATTACTTCATCAGGCTCGGTCTCCCACAAGGAGTCTAACTTGTGTGTCCTCGGAAATTTCCTCATCCAAACCCGATCACCAACTTGAATAGGTTGGGCAGTCGCCTTCCGGTTGTACTCTTGTTGTTGTCTGGCTTGAGCTTCCCCCATCTTTTTGCCGACAATCTCTTTGGCCTCCTGAATTCTCCGTTGATGGTCTGAGACCCACTCCAGAGGTACTTGAGGGGAATTATTGATCAGAGCTTGTAGTCCAAAGATCCGGTCCTTGGGCAGCTGTCTATGTCGGTCCATCATCAGATAGAAGGGTGTATACCCTGTATAACAGTGTACTGTGTTGTTGTACACCTCTAGGAGTTCTGGTAGAAGTTTGGGCCACTCTTCGTGTCTGGAGACTGCTGCCGCCCTTAACATTTGGAGAAAGACTTGATTGATCTTCTCACAGAGTCCATAGGCAGTAATCCTCAGTTTCTTACAGTCGTGGAAATGGCACAACTCCTGGAACAGGTTAGCTTCAAAGGCAGCCCCTCTATCAGTGAGGACGGTCTCTGGACATCTGAGAACTTGGACCCAGTCGGAATAGAACAGTTGGGCGGTGGTTTTGGCAGTCAAATCCTTCACGGGCACCACCACGACCCACTTGGAGTAATGATCCACCATGGTAAGAGCATACGAATACCCTGATCGGGTAGGAGCCAGCTTGACATGGTCCATGGCGACCATTTGATTCGGTCTGAAGGGAATGAAGGGGGGCTCGGACATCTCGCCGGTTGTTCTTGGTGACATTACATACGGCACATTCACCACACCACTTCTCAATATCACTTCTCATTCCGAACCAATAGAATCTCTGACGGTTAGTGGCTTCTGTCTCGTGAACACCAAAGTGTCCCGACTGATCGTGATAAGTATTGAGGACCATTGCAGCATCTCTTCGAGGAATCAGAATCTGATGAATTATTTCGCCTAAGACTGGATCCAGGGAATTCCTGTACAACAGCCCTTTGTGAACGAACAACCGGTTCTGCTGACGCCACAACCGCTTCAACTTATAGTCACTCTGGTTTTGGCGTAGACGGGTTGCCACCCTTCGCCTGAGTAGGTAATCCAACAGCTCCCCCATTACTCGACTCTCCTCTTGTAGGGTCCTCCAAGTATAGAGATCTTCCTGGATCTTCTGGACCCGAGGTTCGCCCTCTTTGAGGGCAGTCGCAGCAATTTGAGCCACGAACCGTTGGTAGAAGGGAGGCATCTCCACATCCTCCCATTCATCCAAGATGGGTGGAGTTTCACCAGGTGCCAACCGGGACAGCGCATCCGCATTCACATTAGACTTTCCACTGCGATACTTGATAGAGAAGTCATAGTTCGCCAATCTGGAGGCCCAGCGCTGTTCCAGAGCACCCAACTTTGCTGTGTTCAAGTGAGCCAAAGGGTTGTTATCCCTATAGACAATGAAGGGCATAGCAGCCAGGTAATCTTTGAACTTCTCAGTCACAGCCCAGACAGGGGCCAGGAGCTTCAACTTAAAAGAGCTATAATTGGCATAATCCCTCTCCGCTCCTCGCAGGTTTCAGCTAGCGTAGGCGATAACACGCTCTTTACCTTCTTGGACCTGCGACAGGATGGCACCAAGTCCCTCAAAACTGGCATCTGTGTACAAGTGGAAAGGTTGGGATTAATCCGGATAAGCTAGTATGGGAGGCTCTGTTAGAAGTTGTTCAGGGCCTGGAAGGCCACTTCTTGTTCTTCACCCCAATCCACAGGGAGCCTTCCATTGTAGTTTTCTTTAGCTGTCCCTCGGAGAAGGGATGTGAGAGGTTCAGCAATTTGGGCGAAATGAGGTACGAACCGCCGGTAGTACCCAGCGAACCCTAGGAAGCTCCGGACATCCTTGACTGTGTGCAGAGCGGGCCAATTCTTCACTATCTTCACTTTTGCTGGATCAGGTTGAATGCCTTCCACACCGACGACATGTCCCAGATAATGCACTTGAGGCTTCAAAAGGTGACACTTTGACGGTTTGATCTTGAGGCCGTGTTGGATAAGTACCTGGAATACCTCAGAGAGGTGGGTCAAATGTTCATGATAGGATTGAGAGTAGACAATAACATCATCGAGGTAGAGAAGGACACTCTGGAAATTAAGATGACCCAAACAGCGTTCCATCAGGCGCTGGAAGGTGGCCGGTGCATTGCAGAGGCCGAAGGGCATGCTCTTGAACTCAAATAGTCCCATCGGGATCACAAAAGCGGTCTTCTCTCTATCTTCTGGAGCCACTGACACTTGCCAGTACCCACTGGTAAGATCCAGAGTGGAGAAATAGGCTGCTGATCCTAAAGCTGTAAGTGATTCCTCTATTCGAGGGAGTGGATATGAGTCCTTGTGGGTGACATCGTTTAATCCTCTGTAATCCACGCAGAATCGGACGGTGCCGTCTTTTTTCTTAACGAGAACCACAGGGGCGGCCCACGGGCTTTGACTCTCTTGAATGACATCTGCATCCTTCATGTCACCCAATAGTTTCTTCACTGTCTGATACATGCCCGGAGCCAGATGCCGATGCCTCTCCTTGATAGGGGGATGAGTCCCAGTCTCTATCCGATGCTGTATTATAGTGGTTCAGCCGAAGTCAGTGGGGTGCTTACTGAAGGCAGCTTTATGGTCCTTATCCACTTGTATTACCTCTTCGATTTGATCCTTTGGGGTATTTTCCCCACCTATTTGGAACTGTGTCCACCAGGGTGTTGATGGTTTACCTGTGGCATCAGAAGTTAGGTAGGCTACGTTCTGGCGAGCCACGTCACGCTCTGACAACAGGTCTTCTGGCATGAGCAAGGATAGCTGGGCTACAGGTGTATACTTTGGCAGTACTGCGGGCACTCCTGATAGATTCACCAGCCGGATGGGTACCTTTCTATTCATTACTGTGACTAGGCTCCTAGCAGCTTGGATTAGCGGGTAATTCTCCATTTGTATAGGTTCCAGCAGTGCAGAATAATCTTGGTTTCTCACTCCTGGCCGGGCCCTGCACCATAAGAAGATCTCTGAGTTAGGGGGGATGGTCACAGATCGGATGTCCTGGACTCTCACTTTACAAACTTCTCCTCGTCGGTTAACGAATCTCTGTTCAGCTTGTAGCACCTTTAAGTGGTGTTGCGCAACCCTCTGGTCTGACGGGGAGAGATAAGGGAGAGAAGTGTGCAATGCCTCAACAATCTCTGGAAAGCAATGTCGCATAATATTCATTCCCAGAATAAAATCAGCAGAACCCTTATCTGAAACTTCTGTGACTATTATCCCTTGTCCCCTTAATACACATTCCCCAACCTGCATGGTGGGCTCCCAGTATCCATGTCTGGGGATTGTTTTCCCATTACCGGCCATCACACTGAAATTAACATTGGTGGGTTCACACAAACATTCTGCACTCCAATACTGGTAAAAGAGGTCTTTGGAGATTGTGGACACCTGAGAGCCTGTGTCAACTCGGGCCTCCAGCTGAACACCCTCTACAATTACCCTTACATAGGGGCATGAGGCGACATATAATGAGTGTCCTGATGTGGACTGTTCTCCAGACGAGCCTGAGAATGACTTTCCTGAGGGCCGGCCCTCAACCTCAGGGGATAGCCGTTTAAAGCCCAGCACAACATTTTCCAGTCTCCTGGTTTACTACAATAAGTACAATAGGGCCTTTGAGTCCAAGGGGGTTTAGGGTTAGGGCCCTGATGGGTATTAGCAGAACGTGGAGCAGAAGCTATGGGATTTTGTCCCACAGGAGCTTGGCGGCAAACTTGGACAGATTGGGTAGTAAGTTCCCTTACGGCTCGGTTCAGCTGTTCTATGTCTTGCTTGACACTTTGGAACTAAGACGAACTGGGTGTAGCAACAGGGGCCGGATTATTAGGCTGCACCTGTGGTGTGGCAGGTGTAGCGAGGGCACTGACAGTTTCTGGAGAGGGTTTACAAATATCTGCTGAGTCAGTGCTGGGTTCTATGACCTGAACAGCTAGTCTCTTAAAGGCCGAGAAGGACAAGTTTGGATTCTGGGCGGCTAACATATGCAATTGGGCCTTATCCCACTTGTTATGGGCCCCATCTATGAACCGGTCCATCAGGACTTTGTTGCCCTGTTCGGGAGAGATCCCATCTAATTTTTGTACTGCTTCCAGAGCACTCTGTAATGCAACAGCATAAGCCCTCAGGGTCTCACCTGGCTTCTGGCATCTTTCATAGAGCCGGATACGTACCTCAGAAGGAGAGTAAGGTTCAAACACCTGGCAGAGTCCCTCAAAGATCTGCTCCACCGTCGCCTTCTCAGTGGAGGGCCAGGTACGGACTTCATCTAAGGCTGATCCCTGAAGTTGTCCCGCCAACCATTGCACCTGCTGGTCAGGGGAAAGAGAATAAAAGAGAAAGAGACCCTGGATTCTCCTTGAAGTCTCGCAGCGTGAAGGGGTCCCCATTATAGGTGGGCAGAACGGGGTTCCCTATGAAGACTGGAGAGACAGCTGGGGCTCCTATAGGATTTCGTGGCATCGGCGGTGATGGTGGCAATCTCCTCCGATCTTCCCTTGGAGAAGATGATCCAGCTGCCGGAACTGGAGGGGCCCCCTCATCAACAGACTCTGGTGAATTTGGATCAGACATGTTGCTGCTGAATGGTAATGCGCTATCGGCCGGAAAATTGGGCTGCGCTGGCCCTTTAAGAAGTTGAGTGCGTTGTCAATTGGGTACGCGGTCTTTGAGAGCGTTGTCCTTGAGAGCGCTGTCCTTGAGTGCGTTGTCCGGTCTTCGGAGGTTCTGCAGCAGCCGCGACACACTTACGCTGGCGTTCCGGTGAAGTCTCGGGGAGCCGGAGGAATTTCAAAGATGGCGGCGCCCAGGAACTTCCTGTTTGGTCCGGGGCTGAATATTTTCCCCTGTGCAACACAGGGCGGATCTTTAGTTCCGACTGGCGCTGAAGGGGGAGAGGCGTTACCGCTGGTGTCTGGCTGGGCGGAGCTGCGACCGCTCGTGCGCGGGAAATCTGCGCCAGGAATTAACCCCTTCAGGTACTCTTTAAACGTTTTAGTGACCACAATGGCGGCCCTTACTTCACCTTATATAGAAAAGTCCCATACAGCGAATTGCAAATTTTTCCGTGCAAATATCGACTTAGTCCGATG
Organism: Gastrophryne carolinensis; assembly: GCA_027917425.1. Lineage (NCBI taxonomy): Eukaryota > Metazoa > Chordata > Amphibia > Anura > Microhylidae > Gastrophryne > Gastrophryne carolinensis. The sequence continues at coordinate 42,685,029 of CM051238.1, forward strand.
ACTGGGGAAGGACTTGATAATACATGGTGACTTGTGGGCATACAGGCACACACTTCGTATCCTGTTTGTGACGCCAAATCAAAAGCTATGTGGTGACCTGGTTAGGGAAGCTGGGAGGCAGCTGTGGGTCACCGGCTTTTGGAGTGGTAGGCCGAAGCCTAGGTTCCGAACAGATGTTAAAGTCCGTAGACCCAGATGGTATGAGGGTCCCGTGTCGTAACGCCAGGAGGGTTTGGTGGCACCGGTTACCCTACCAACCAGGGGTCCCAGGAGATCCCTTGCTAGGAGTTGGGTAGCAATAACAGGCAGAGGCCAGGTCAGGATCAACTGAACTTTTACTGGCAGTCTAGATGGTACTGTTAGGCACTTACCTCATCGCCGTCCCTGGTCCCGCGGCGCGCTGTCAGGTGGCTCCCGGCGGGCGGCTGGTCGGTTGTCTCCGGGTCCGCCGTCTTCTCAGCGCCGTCGTGGGGTCCGGGGGCTGGCGGCGCGGGACGCTGCTGGAGCCGGTGTGGCAACGTGCTCCGCGCGGCTGCGCGGGCCTGCCATTCCGTCCGGGGATGCGGCACCTTCCCCTCCTGCCGGGGGCGCGCCCGACACTCAACGTGCTCGCGCGCGCGCGCGAGCACGTCTCCTTTATGCCTCCCGGCGGCGCTTTCCCCAGCGCGCCCGCCGGGGGCAAGTTTGAAGTATCCAGTCTCTGGCTGGATCCTGGGATTGAGCCCAGGGACTGGTCGGCCTGTCTGGCCTGGGCCGTCCAGCTCCTGGGACCTATCCCATGATCCGGTGTCGCACCAATCACCCAGGTTCCCTCCAATTCCCCTTTTCCCCAATGGCCAGCATTTATTATAAAGCCCTTCGGCTCCGGGTTCCCAGTGCCCGTTATAGCCTTTGGGTTCTGGATGTGCGTTGCTGACTTTGTGTACTTTGGATCTTTGGATTTTGACTACTCTTGCTTGCTGCCTGCCCTGACCTCCTGCTTTGCCCGACTACGCCCTTGCCTGACCCTTCTGTACTGCGCTCCGTGACCTCCTGGATTTGACCTCGGCTAGCCTCGACCATCCTTTCGTTACCTCCTCTGGATACCACGCCCCGTGACCTCCTGGTTTGACCTCGGCCTGTAATTCGGACTCTGCCATCCGGCATCCTCGTTCGGGATTCCCTGCCAAACATCTTTCTGCACCTTAAGCTGGTATCCTTTGCGCCTTATAAGTCCTGGGGGCAACCGACTGGGAGAGGCATTACCCGCGTCTCCTACAAGCGGGGGCTTGTCTATAGGCGGAAGTGGCGGTGGAGATTGGGGGATACCAGTTCAAGACAGACGGGTGTTTGGTACAGTCCTGACAGTATAACGGGCCAGAAGAATGGACCAAATCCTGGAACAGGTGCAAGCCTTAACAGCGGCGGTAGAGCACCTGGCTCATCGGGTTGCGGCCCAGGAGAACCGTCCTGCTCCTAACGTCCCCAGTCCTCAGGGGGCCCCGGCCGCAATGTTTGTGGAACCAAAAATTCCACTCCCGGAAAAATTTCACGGCGACAGGGCAAAATTTGCCAACTTCCGGGACTCTTGCAAATTGTACTTCCAGCTCCGTCCTGTCTCTTCAGGGTCACAAGAGCAGCGGGTCGGGTTGATTATCTCCCTCCTTCAAGGTGATCCTCAGTCCTGGGCCTTTAGTTTGGCATCCCAGGATCCAGCTCGTCTCTCTGTGGACAGTTTTTTTTCCGCGATGGAGGTTCTTTATGATGATCCCGACAAAGGGACCACAGCTGACGCTAAGTTGCGAACTCTTCGCCAGGGACGCCGTCCAGCCGAAGATTATTGCTCGGAATTCCGTCGCTGGGCAGTAGACTCCCGCTGGAACAATCCTGCCCTCTGCGGCCAATTCCGGCTTGGTTTGGCTGAATCCGTCAAGGACACCATGGTGAATCATCCGGAACCTCATACCCTAGACGAGTTAATGCACCTCGCCATTCGCATTGACCGCCGGCTTCGGGAAAGACGCCAAGAAAAAGGGTCGCATACTGAGACAGCTTCAAGGTCCGAGGCCCCAGTAGCACAATCTTCGGAAGAGCCCATGCAACTGGGTGCCACAAGGCTCACCGAAGTCGAGAGACGTCGACGCTTATCCGAGGGGCTTTGTCTGTACTGTGGTGGAACCGGCCATATGGTCAGACTATGCCCAAAGAAGCCGTCGGGAAACTCCAGAGCCTAGGGGGTTTCGAGGGGGCCCTCCTAGGCTGTAAGGTATCACCTCAAGTATCGTCTCCAGTTCTTATTCCAGTTCAGATAAAGATTAATTTTAAGTTTCTGAATTTAAAGGCTCTCATAGACTCCGGAGCAGCCGGGAACTTCCTTGACTCTGAGTTAGCTCAGAGTTTAGGAATTACGCTCCAGTCCTTGCCAACTCCCATCCGGGTCTCTGCCATTGACGGCACACCTGTGGCTGGAGGCTTAGTTCAGTTCAGAACCCTTCCCGTACAGTTCAAGGTGGGAGCTAATCACTCTGAAGTAATTAGTTTTTTGGTCTTGCGTATGCCTAGCACCCCTTTAATTCTGGGGTTGCCCTGGTTACGGGAGCACAATCCCCAAATTGATTGGGTCTCAGGGCAAATCATAAAGTGGGGGCACCAATGCTTTCAGAATTGTTTGAAATTCCCGGTCAGGGTTGCGCAACTGTCCCCAGCTGGAATCCCCACTCCGTACTTAGAATTTGCCGACGTCTTTTCTGAAAGGGCGGCGGACAAACTTCCTCCCCATAGACCATGGGATTGCCCTATTGAACTACTCCCCGGTACTATGCCTCCGAGGGGAAGAATATTTAATCTAACCCGAGCTGAAACCATCGCCATGCGGGAATATATTGTGGAAAACCTAGAGAAGGGGTTTATTCGGCCCTCATCTTCCCCGGCAGGAGCAGGGTTCTTTTTTGTAGAAAAGAAAGATGGGGGGCTCCGCCCCTGTATTGATTATCGGGGTTTAAATAACGTTACTGTTAAAAATAAGTATCCCCTGCCACTTATTGAGGGGTTATTTACACAGGTGGTTGGGGCGCAGGTGTTTTCCAAACTCGACCTTCGGGGGGCCTATAACCTCATCAGAATTAGGCAGGGGGACGAGTGGAAAACGGCCTTCAATACCCTTGAGGGGCACTATGAGTATTTGGTAATGCCATTTGGTTTGTGCAATGCCCCCGCGGTCTTTCAAAGTTTCGTAAACGAAATTTTTAGGGACTATCTTGGCCGATTTGTGGTCGTTTATTTAGACGACATTCTGATTTTTTCTTCATCCCTGGAGGAACACCGCAAACATGTGCGTATGGTGTTGCAAAAACTCAGGGAAAATTGTTTATATGCCAAGTTAAAGAAGTGTCAATTTGAGGTATCTGAGGTTCCGTTTCTCGGTTATATTATTTCTAAATCTGGTCTATCCATGGATCAGTCTAAAGTGAAGGCAGTTTTAGAGTGGGAGCAGCCCAGGGATCTGAAGGGCCTGCAGAGATTCCTGGGCTTCGCTAATTTTTATAGAAGGTTCATTAAGAACTTTTCTTCTCTAGTAACTCCATTGACTAATCTTACCAAGAAAAGCGGGTATCCCTCAGTTTGGCCAGTTCAAGCCGTTCAGGCCTTTGAGAATCTGAAAAGAGTGTTTAGCTCCGCCCCGGTTCTAATTCACCCGGATGAGCAATCACCCTTCTTTGTGGAGGTGGATGCCTCGGAATTTGCAGTGGGGGCGGTTTTGTCACAATATCATGGGTCACCTGAACGCCTTCATCCATGTGCTTTCTTCTCCAAGAAGTTCTCTGGGGCCGAGAGAAATTATGATATTGGCAAAAGAGAATTATTGGCTATCAAGCTGGCCTTCCAGGAATGGAGACACTGGCTGGAGGGGGCTCAGTACCCAGTTACGGTCTTTACAGATCATAAAAATCTGGAATACATTCAATCTGCAAAAAGACTAACTCCAAGACAGGCTCGCTGGTCCTTGTTCTTTTCCCGGTTTAACTTCTCTATCACCTATAAACCTGGGTCCAAAAATGTTAAAGCGGATGCCCTGTCTCGGAGTTTTTCTTTCCCTAACTCGCCCGAAAGAGTGGATATTCCCATCTTACCCCACTCCCTGGTGGTAGCCGCCATCCAACCCCAACTTCCTGATCTAGCTCAGTTCCAAGCCGAAGCTCCACCTGAGAAACCTGAGTCTGTCCAGTTTGTGCCCTCTCGTTACCGCACTGCCTTTTTGTCTCATTTCCATGATACTAAAACAGCGGGTCATCCGGGGGTCAAGAAAACTATTGGCCTATTGACGCGCCAAGTTTGGTGGCCATCCATGAGAAGGGACGCTCAGAATTTTGTCTTAGCCTGTAAAGTCTGTGCTCGGAGTAAGTCTTTAAGACATTCTCCTGAAGGCCCGCTGCTACCGTTGCCCACTCCTGCCTCCCCATGGACCCATCTGGCCATGGACTTTGTTACTGATCTTCCCCCTTCCCAGGGATTTACAGTTATTTGGGTAGTAGTGGACCGCTTTAGCAAGATGGCTCATTTTATCCCTTTAAAAAAACTTCCCTCAGCTCAAATATTAGCTCAACTCTTTGTCACTCACATTTTTAGAATTCATGGTATTCCAGTAGATATTGTTTCAGATAGGGGGGTCCAATTCGTCTCCCGTTTTTGGAGGGCCTTCTGTTCTAAGTTGGGTTTCACCGTCTCTTTGTCCTCGGCTTTCCATCCCCAATCGAATGGACAAACCGAAAGAACTAACCAATCTTTAGAACAGTACTTGCGTTGTTTTACGGCCGATACTCAGACGGACTGGGCCTTCTTCCTACCGTTTGCTGAGTTTGCATTAAACAACGCCTCACATTCTTCCACGGGGGTTTCTCCCTTCCATTGCGTCTATGGCAAGGACCTGAAGTTTTCTGCCCTTTCAGACCAACCCTCTAGAGTTCCCTCCGTGGATGAATGGCTGTCCAAATGGCCAGGGGAATGGAATAAGATCCAGCAACATCTAACTAAGGCTGTTCTTCAACAGAAAAAGTTTGCAGATCGCAAACGTTCTTCTAACCCTAGTTATGAGGTGGGAAATTGGGTTTGGCTTTCAACCAAGAATTTAGCCTTACGCCAGCCCTCCGCTAAGTTAGGGCCTAAATTTATCGGCCCCTTCCCCATAACACGGAAGATCAATCAGGTTACGTACCAGTTAGCCCTCCCTTCTTCCATGAAAATTTGTAGATCTTTTCACGTTTCACTTCTTAAGCCTGCAAGAAACCATGAACCCAATAATTCCCCTGGGCCTGTGTTAGTCGATGGGCATCAGGAATTTGAGATTGCCCGGATTCTTGACTCCCGCCTGTTTAGAAACTCTCTTCAGTATTTAATTGACTGGAAGGGGTACGGCCCGGAAGAAAGATCTTGGGTTCCGGCCAGAGAAGTTCATGCGCAGAATTTGGTGAAGAGATTTCACAGAGAGAATCCGTTGAAACCCAGCTTGGAGGGTCCAGTGGCCCCTCCTCAGGGGGGGGGTAATGTTAGGCACTTACCTCATCGCCGTCCCTGGTCCCGCGGCGCGCTGTCAGGTGGCTCCCGGCGGGCGGCTGGTCGGTTGTCTCCGGGTCCGCCGTCTTCTCAGCGCCGTCGTGGGGTCCGGGGGCTGGCGGCGCGGGACGCTGCTGGAGCCGGTGTGGCAACGTGCTCCGCGCGGCTGCGCGGGCCTGCCATTCCGTCCGGGGATGCGGCACCTTCCCCTCCTGCCGGGGGCGCGCCCGACACTCAACGTGCTCGCGCGCGCGCGAGCACGTCTCCTTTATGCCTCCCGGCGGCGCTTTCCCCAGCGCGCCCGCCGGGGGCAAGTTTGAAGTATCCAGTCTCTGGCTGGATCCTGGGATTGAGCCCAGGGACTGGTCGGCCTGTCTGGCCTGGGCCGTCCAGCTCCTGGGACCTATCCCATGATCCGGTGTCGCACCAATCACCCAGGTTCCCTCCAATTCCCCTTTTCCCCAATGGCCAGCATTTATTATAAAGCCCTTCGGCTCCGGGTTCCCAGTGCCCGTTATAGCCTTTGGGTTCTGGATGTGCGTTGCTGACTTTGTGTACTTTGGATCTTTGGATTTTGACTACTCTTGCTTGCTGCCTGCCCTGACCTCCTGCTTTGCCCGACTACGCCCTTGCCTGACCCTTCTGTACTGCGCTCCGTGACCTCCTGGATTTGACCTCGGCTAGCCTCGACCATCCTTTCGTTACCTCCTCTGGATACCACGCCCCGTGACCTCCTGGTTTGACCTCGGCCTGTAATTCGGACTCTGCCATCCGGCATCCTCGTTCGGGATTCCCTGCCAAACATCTTTCTGCACCTTAAGCTGGTATCCTTTGCGCCTTATAAGTCCTGGGGGCAACCGACTGGGAGAGGCATTACCCGCGTCTCCTACAAGCGGGGGCTTGTCTATAGGCGGAAGTGGCGGTGGAGATTGGGGGATACCAGTTCAAGACAGACGGGTGTTTGGTACAGTCCTGACAGGTACAGTGACAGTACAGATCAGGAGCTCAGGAGCGATCCTGTGGTGTGGGAGACTAGAGGACTTGCTGAGACTTATAGTGCCATTTAGGCTGAATAGCTTACTTGCAAGATTGAAGATAGGTTCTGCGAACCTTGGAGATTAGAGATGGATTGAAGACAGGCTCTGTGACCTGGGATATGAGAGATGATGCTGTAGATTTATCAGCAGACTTGGTAAGCATTAGTCCTCCGCGCAGGTGTTGTGTCTGGCCTCTTTCTCCACACTAGCCACGTGAGACAAGCCAGCAGCCACTAGCACAGATCTTCTCCCTCCAGAGATCACAACTATCTCCCTAAAAAATGGAGGGGAGGGCCGGCTTAGGTGCTCAGCAGTCCTGATAGGCTCACCACTTGTCACATGACCTTTCCCTAGCAACCCTTAGTTACAGTACTAGGAAGTTATGAAGTTTCTGGAACTGCACAATGTGAATACATTAACTCTTTGAGTGCAAACTACATAAATTAGCATAGGAAACATGTTATTACATGAAAACAGGATATAAAAGGTTATTATACAGGAACAGGGTATATATATATATGTGGGTCGATTCAAAGAAACATGTAACAGCTTGGATTTGGGTGCCGATCATCCTATTTTTCCCGTACGCTCGTGCGTTCGTATGAACTTGCGAGTGATTCTATAAGCAAATACGTTTCTATCCTAAAATTTACGTCCGTTCGTATGGCATTTCGGGAATCAGACCTATGTCAGTTTCCATCCTGAATTTTCCGTTTCATTTCTCAGGTTGCAACATTGGTTTTGCCCTTTTTCCTTTTTTGTCTGGACGTAAATCCTTCTGATCTTGCGGCTGCGCACTACAAACTTACCTCATTAAAGTGCATTCTAAATATTTGGTCTTATTTTTCTTTATTTCATTCATTTTGTAGTAACCAACCATTAATGAATGCATTTGCATAAGTAAATCTTACTTTGTTTAATTTTTAGTTAACTTGCATTTTTTACTTGTGGATTTAATTTTAATATTTTAGCTTCAAATGGTACAACTTAAAATTTTGTGTGTGGTTACCCACACCCTCTACATACAGATTGCTCTCAAATATAAAAAAACACCCAGCAACTTCTGCATGTTATGAGCCTAGAAACAGCCAAGATGGCGGCTCAGGTATTCTCAGGCAGCCTGCAAACAGAAAGGGCCTTGTGACTGTGTTGCTCTGCATTCTTTGATTTCTGACCTTTCCGTGCCCCCAGCTCTGCTGTGTCTGTGCAAAATACAGCAGTAACCCACATCCTGCACTTTATCCCGCTCTCCTCTCCTCAGTAAGTGTGATGCATCTGACCAAAGATGTGCTTAAATAATGAAACAAAGCAAAGGTAAACAACTACACCAATAAATGCAATCTAAAAATATTATTCTAGTACATCAATTTAAAAATAAATACCAAAGGACATAAGTTTCTTTAATTAACGCAAATATATTGCAAAATAAAGGTTTACATGCAAAGGACTAATTAAGGTCCACATTAAAATGCTTTTATAAGGCATACATGAATCAGGTATGCATTGCCATACAATTTATGGCCTCGGCCATGCTGATACATGCAGTTCATTGGAGCTCAAGACGCGCAGACTCCTCCACATAGCCAAAAAACCTGTTCAAGAACAGCAATACGACTGCTAAAAGGTGTCGGCAGTGGCTTTCTTTTAAAACGTATTTAGAGGTTTGAAAACTGTTCTCTGAATCACACCTAAACACATTCGATTATCCTAAGTTTTACGTTTTGATCCTAAGTTTTAGGATTTGATCCTAAGTTTTACGTTTTGATCCTAAAATTTAGGAACGAACTTGCGATGATCGTAAGAGCATATACGCATTCGTACGTAGGCTCGTGCGAGTCGGAAATGGCCAAAAAAACAGGAAAAAATGACTAACACCCACCCAAACTTACGATTCTCGATCCGAAATCAATTAACTTTTGCTCTTTGAATCGAGGGGATACTGTATGAACACAGATATATTATACCATATTAGCAACGCAATAAATCAGACACCAAAGTCACAGGGACAGCCAAATGTTGAGGGGACACATATAGAACAGTATTGCAAATGCTGTATTGGAACATTGCACTATCACTCCTGGCAGACGAAAGTGGGAGGAGATCCAGGTCATCACTGTTTCACCCGGCAGCCCAGGCTACACCTTTGAGCCCACAAGCCTGGCTTCATTGGCAGTTCATACCAGCACTGAAGGGGTGTCTTCTCTCCGCAGTCCTCAGCGCAGACTCCAGAAAGCATGGCAAGTAACATCAGTCTCTCTTCTGCATACTCTTTGTTATTGTTTACTATAGAGTGCCTCACTCCTAGCTCTTGGGCCCTCTTATAGGAGAAAAGCTTCCACTTGTCTCTTGATGAGTTTAGGACCTCCACTGGCTTCCCTTTAAAGTCTAGCCTTCACCCTCTGATTTGTTCACTTATTCAAGCTATTAACAAAACCTGATGGTGTGGCAATTTTCACCGCCCGCGGCCTTGCTATGTGGCCCCACCTAACCCCGGTATCACTTTCGCCCACGTCCTACATTTAAGATGGAAGTGTCTACACCCTCCCAAAGTGACCCTCAAGTCCCCTCTGACCTTCTGCCAGAAGATGAGTCTTGGATGGACGATTCCCTGCATGGTTCGCCATCAAAACCGCAGCCGCCACCGCTAGACAGGTAGGAGGCTATGCTTGAGAAAGCCCTTGAGCGTTGGGCCCTAAACATTACCTCTCAGATCTCCACCAACCTCTCTGCGGAAATCAAAGAACTGGGCCCAAGAGTTGACGATCTCGAATAACAGCAGTCGGCGCACAACTCTGAGCTGTCCTCCTTTGGAACGGAATTACAGGCCCTGAGAGACGAAAACCTCACTCTACCACAAGCTTGAGGACATGGAGAACCGCTCCCGCAGAGCCAACATCAGAATCAGAGGTATCCCAAAATCTGTCATTGATTTACAATCCAAAGCTACGGCCCTTTTCCAAGAGCTCGCCCCGACCATCCCAATCGAGAGATTGGAATTCGACAGGATACACCGGGCCTTGCAGAAGAAGAGAGCAGATTGCCTTCCGCAGGAGGTTCTTGTAAAATTCCATTTCTACTGTACAAAAGAACTGCTCATGGCGGCTGCACGGGATCAAAGTACACTCAAACTTCAGAACTTTGACTACCAACTTTTTGCAGACATCTCCCCACAAACCATCGGCAGGTGGCGGGCTATGAAACCTTCCCTCGAAATTCTGCAGGCCAAAGTAATCAGATACAAATGGGGGTTCCCCTTTAAAATCCTTTTTTTCTACTCAGACCAGAGGTATGAGGCGTCCACACCACAAGAATTGGAGAATGTTCTGGCCTTGACAGGTTAGAAAGCGCAAGCCGTAGTGCCACCCCCCCCCTCAGCAAAAGAAGAGAGCACTCTCCTTCTCGCCAGCGCCCAAAGATAAATGCGGTCCAAGGAGGAGCACTCCATCTACGAGCAAGTCAGTGATTGCATTGTCCCATAAGTTCGGTAAGGGGTGAGGGGTGATGAGTAAGATTCCCTGTGTGTTATACTGGGGCTCTTACGCTCCACCTTGATCCTGTGGTAATTACACAAGGTGTTTATTTCACAGTACCCATTTAGTGTTGTTTGAACGTTAACTGAGGTTTCATGTTTAACTGGGCACTTATTTTACTGGTGCACCCACCTTATGAATAACTCCCTCGGTTCTTAAACAAAAGGGTTTTTTGCAGTTTTATTTTCATATTCAGACGAGCATCATCACCCTTATCCCATAGAATGTTACCTGAATGTATTACTCGTTGCTGTTTAATGGTTTGCTAATTGTATCGCGGGCCAGTGGCCCAGGTTCTAAGACTTGCACACTCCAAGCTTCCCAACCCGTTGGTTTCCGCCGAGTTGGGAAGCTCTTGATACTGACCCCCCGTTGTGGGTCAGTCAATCCATCAGTTTTGACTGAGACCTCGCACTCGAGGTCCCTTGTTGCGATAGCATTTCCCATTGGGGCTTAGGATCCCTCAGCCCAAGTGGGAAATTTTAATTTCAATTTGGGAGGTACCATTTCCTCCCTTGGGTTTATGTTAATATGTTTCTTCCAAGTTCTCCCTCTCTGTTCACTTTCTTTGCTCTCCCCTCTTCCCCTCCCTGGGTGTCCATCTTCTCTAGAGTAATAGTCTCTGAACAACTTAAAAATGGCAGTTAAATTGGTTTCGCTTAATGTACAAGGTCTGAACGTCCCCCAAAAAAGAGTCAAGGCCTTTCGTCAAATGAGGGCTCTCCATGCTGACATTGTCTGCTTCCAGGAGACCCATTTCACCAAGAAAAATACTCCCAAATTCCTTAGCGCAGATTACCCCCTCTTCTTCACGGCCTCTGCTGATACCAAGAAAAGAGGGGTTCTCATCGCCTTCAAGCGCTCACTTCCCTTCTCTGCGGAGCAGACAATACGAGACCCTCAAGGTCGTTTCCTCATAATTCTGGGTGCAGTCCAAGATCAACCAATTACGATTGCCACGTACTATGCCCCAAATCAGAATCAGGGTGTCATGAATGACTTGCCTTCAGTCCGTGCCCGTGGTGTCCCTAGGCAACTGGCCAGGGTTTCTCCTGCCCAGCAGCCGCCTCTGCCTCTGGTGCCATCCCCAGCGGCGCGTGTGTCGCCGAGTAAGTCCTCCCCCCTTGACCATTGTCACTCAGCTTGTGCTTGCTGGCCTATACAATCAGCTCATGTCCTCCGGTGGTGCAATACTCAGAATGGCCACCGGAGGCTGTTTAAAAGAACGAAGTCTAGAAGGTGCAGCTCTGAGCAGTTTGCCTGGGAAGCTCAGCTGGAGCAATCAGCCCAGAGCTCACCAATCAGACCACAGGGCCAGTGCTCCAATCTGCCGTCAGATCCTAAGTGCACCAATCCCAGCCACTGTCTCCCTGTCCAATCCTGCCGGTTTTCCCACTATAAAGGGATTTCCACTGCAGTGTGTCATTGCCTGTTATAGCGCCTAGTACTTAGTTGTCTAGCTTGTCTTTAGTGATTGAACCGACCTTTTGCCTGCCTGACCGCGATTCCGCCTGACCCCTCTGATACCTCGCACTGTGACCTTCTGGATTTGACCTCGGCTTGTTTGACTACTCTCTGTACCTCCCATTGGATACCTCGCCCCGTGACCTCCCGGCTCTGACCTCGGCTTGTAATCGGACTTCCGCCATCCGGCATCCTCACTTGGGACTCCCTGCCGTTCATCAGTCTCCACCTTAAGCTGGTAATCTTTGTGCCCTATAAGTCCTGGGGGTAACCGAGTAGGAGAGGCATAACCCGCGTCTCCTACAAGCGGGGACTTGTCTATAGGCAGAAGAGGCGGTGGAGATTGGGGATTATCAGCTCAAGACAGACTGGTGTCCGGTACAGTCCTTACACAGGGTGCTTTTTTTGAGGAGTTCTTGACGACCCTGAATCCCTTAGTAAAGGGGCTCTTAATAGTAGCCGTGGATTCAAACCAAATCTTGCATCCAACTTTAGATCGACATGCTGTTGATCGCCCCTCCGATGGTCCAGAATCAACCACATTTTCTTGCAGCTTTCCTCCTTGCCACACCTGACCCACTCTTCTATAGTACCAATTGTCTGGTCTGGTCTCAGTTGAAATGTCCTCCCTAACTCAAAGATCCCCACAAAAATCTTGGAAACTCTACAACCCCATGTCATCTGACGAGATCCTCCTTGAGCGAACGTGAAAGGTTATTGAGGACTTCTACTTGGATAACACAGGGTCAGTAAGCTCTGATGCCCTTCTTTGGGAAGCCCATAAAGCCGTTATCCGAGGTAATTTCATCCAAGAATCAGCCCGACGAAAGGCCGTGTATAAGAAGCAACTCAATACATTACTGGACGCATCCCACTTAGCCTCTTCTGATTATAAGACCCACCCAACCAGGCGTAATAGGTTTGCTCTTAATCAGACGGTGACCGGCTTAATATGTGCCTCTCCAGTGAGGCTGAACGTCAAATAAACAGATCCAGGTTTAGGTGGTATCGTCTCAGTAATAAACCAAACACCCCTCTGACCAGAAGGCCTAAAGGAGTCACGCAGAGGGTTAAACCATTACGCATTAAGACCCTGGATGGCTCACTTTCAACCAATCCAGTAAGGGTGGTGGCGACATTCAGTAAACATCTTGAGGACCTTTACAAACCTAAGACTGCACTTGATGAGCGCCTTGCTGAGAAATTGCTAGGTCAACTACAACTACCCTCCCTTTCTGAGGAGTCCAGGACCTCAATAGAGAAGCCGGTTCAGCTTTCTGAGTTCCAGGAAGCCATTAACTCTTTAAAGATTGGGAAACAGCCAGGCCAGATGGTTTCACCGCCCCCTATTTATTATAAAAAATTCTCCCAGGTACTCTCCCCACGCTTGGTTCGCATGTTCAACTCCCTTAGTGGAGGTGACTCGTGGAGTACAGACGCGCTCACTGCGGCCATCTGTATGTTACCCAAACCCAATGTTGACTCTACCCTTTGGTCCAATCATAGACCAATTTCTCTATTTAACATTGATGTTTAGCTCCTCGCTAAAGTCCTGGCGACAAGACTCAATAAGTTTATAGGGTCTCTAATCTCAAAAGAGCAAGCAGAATTCATTCCCCAGCGTCAGGTGGGGGATAATATTCGCAAGGCTATTAACCTGATCCACCATGCCAGGAAGGAGGGACGCAAAGCCATGCTATTAACCCTGGATGTCTGCAAAGCTTTTGATACCGTTGCATGGGACTACCTTCAGTTTTATTCTGAAGAAGTGGGGTCTGGGTCCCGCCTTCACTGCATGGATTGCCTCGTTATACTCCAACCCGAGAGCATTCATCAGATATTCAGGATATTCTTCCAACCGGTTTACCCTTGGCAGGGGCACCAGACAAGTTTGCCCCCTTTCCCCTCTACTATTTCCCCTCGCCATTGAGCCCCTCTCCAAGCTACTTCAGACTAACATCAATATTAAGGGGCTAAAGATAGGAGCCTATGACCACAAGATTTCCTTATTTGCAGATGATATTCTGATGCTTGTATCTGAACCTATCACATCCCTCCCGAACCTTCTCCACACCCTAGATGACTTTTCCAAAATATCCGGCCTGCAAATGAATGCCTCAAAGTCTCAAGCGCTCAATATCTCTCTCCCTGAAAGTACATTGACCACGCTTAAATCTACCTTTGGCTTCTCTTGGCAAGAGCACCACATTAAATATCTGGGTGTCCGACTAACAGCTAATTACGATTCCCTTTATGCCGCCAACTACCCTGCTATGGCTAAGGATCTTTGTGCTCTTATATCCACCTGGGCAAGACTACACTTGTCATGGCTGGGTAGGATGCTGGCTGTAAAGATGACATGGCTTCCTAAAATGCTCTACTTTTTTCGGGTCTTTCCAGTCCCAATCCCAGCTTCCTTTACTAAAGGTCTCCAAGCGTCTTTAAACTCCTTTATCCGGGGGAAGCAAAAACCTTGGGTTAATCGTCGGACATTATACAGACCCAAGCAGAAGGGGGGCCTTGAGGTTCCCAATTTAGCACGTTATTACTCTGCCTGCCAGATTGCTCAATTGTCTGCCGTCCAAGCTGGAATGGACAGGCCACTGTGGGTAGACATTGAACAGACCAGCTGCTCTCCGATAGAGATTGTGAACTTACTATGGCGCCCTTCGTTGGCTTACAAAGACATCGACAACCCTGTCTTGAACCACTCCCTTAGAATATGGAAGACAAATAGATTGAAAGGAAACCTCTCCTCCCCTCAGACCCCTCCCCTCAGATATTTGGAAATCCCGTATACCTCCCGGCCTCCCAGGAGCCGTCGGCCTTCACCTTGTGGAGGGGACACAACTAAAAAAGTTCAAAGATTTTTTTACACATAGGGGTATGATAACCTTCTCTGAGCTCCAATCCCTTAGGGACATTCCGCCGCCACATTCAATTCAGTGGATGGGCGAGAGCACGCATAGAGCTGGGGATGAGGCTGTGCACAGCAATGTAATGAAGGTGGCGCTATGTTACATGGTTATGGGGCTGTCAACGTGACTTCTTTCATATTTCAATCCACTTGAACAGCGCTGGGCTCCAAGGGTGGAGCGGAAGTGGTTAGAAGAAGGGTGTGGTCTCTCTGGTGATTAACTACCCTTACTAGATCCACCCCTTTTTCCCGCCCATAGGCTCAAGGTAGATGCTGGGCTCCAGGGGAATAGCTAGGGGGGAGCAGGGGGGCACTTGCCCTGGGTGCAGCAGGTCAAGGGGGCGCCTGAGAACAGGTGTGGGGCGTCATTTCAAAACTTTGCCCGGGTGCCCTCTGCTGGGCTCAATCCACCCCTCCAAACTCGCATTGCACTAATGAGGCTGACATATACTGATGCGTAGTATCAGTATGAGGTAGAATCTTTTCTCTTATTGAGGGACACATTTCAACTCATTGGAGGTGACTGTATGATAAACGAAAGTGGGCACAATTATATTACTATTTGTATTCATATTAAGGCATCCCCGCAAAATAAGCCATACCGCCTTTTTCAGAGCAAAAGACCTGTCTTATTTTCAGGGGAAACAGGAAATCCCTCTTCCCAGTTTTGATGCCCCCTGAATCGGGATGCCCACTTGAAAAAATAAGTCACACCACCTTTTTGGAGGAAAACATTTATGAGACCTGTCTTGTTTTTGGGGGAAACAGAGAACCGCCCCTCCCAGTTTTGATGTCCCCTGAATCAGGAGGCCCACTTGTATGAAATCTAGTGGAATCACTGTATACGCAACTAGGTTCTCAATCCCACAGCACATGTCCCTGGTTTTCTGGCGCTCTGCATCCCTAGACATCTTTAATGTCTGCGGGGTGCGTTTGTATGGGGGTACCAATGAATGCCACTGCAATGAATGTGTATGGGGGTACCAATGAATGCAACTGCAATGAATGTGTATGGGGGGCACCAATGAATACCACTGAAATGACTGTGTATTGGGGGTACCAATGAATACCACTACAATGAATGTGTATGGGGGGCACCAATGAATACCACTGCAATAACTGTGTATTGGGGGTACCAATGAATGCCACTGCAATGAATGTGTATGGGGGGGCACCAATGAATGCCACTGCAATGAATGTGTATGGGGGGTACCAATGAATGCCACTGCAATGAATGTGTATGTGGGTACCAATGAATGCCACTGCAATGAATGTGTATGGGGGGGCACCAATGAATGCCACTGCAATGAATGAATATGGGGGGCACCAATGAATGCCACTGCAAAGAATGTGTATGGGGGGTACCAATGAATGCCACTGCAAAGAATGTGTATGGGGGGT
Source organism: Gastrophryne carolinensis (assembly GCA_027917425.1). Taxonomy (NCBI): domain Eukaryota; kingdom Metazoa; phylum Chordata; class Amphibia; order Anura; family Microhylidae; genus Gastrophryne; species Gastrophryne carolinensis. The sequence continues at coordinate 42,700,907 of CM051238.1, forward strand.
ACCAATGAATGCCACTGCAATGAATGTGTATGGGGGGTACCAATGGATGCCACTGCAATGTATGTGTATGGGGGTACCAATGAATGCCACTGCAATGTATGTGCATGGGGGTACCAATGAATACCACTGCAATGACTGTGTATGGGGGGTACCAATGAATGCCACTGCAATGTATGTGTAAGGGGTTACCAATGAATACCACTGCAATAACTGTGTATTGGGGGTACCAATGAATGCCACTGCAATGAATGTGTATGGGGGGGCACCAATGAATGCCACTGCAATGAATGTGTATGGGGGGGCACCAATGAATGCCACTGCAATGAATGTGTATGGGGGTACCAATGAATGCCACTGCAATGAATGTGTATGGGGGGCACCAATGAATGCCACTGCAATGAATGAATATGGGGGGCACCAATGAATGCCACTGCAAAGAATGTGTATGGGGGGTACCAATGAATGCCACTGCAAAGAATGTGTATGGGGGGTACCAATGAATGCCACTGAAATGAATGTGTATGGGGGAAACTAATGAATGCCACTGCAATGAATGTGTATGGGGGGTACCAATGAATGCCACTGCAATGTATGTGTATGGGGGTACCAATGAATGCCACTGCAATGTATGTGCATGGGGGTACCAATGAATACCACTGCAATGACTGTGTATGGGGGATACCAATGAATACCACTGCAATGACTGTGTATGGGGGGTACCAATGAATGCCACTGCAATGTATGTGTATGGGGTTACCAATGAATGCCACTGCAATGACTGTGTATTGGGGGTACCAATGAATACCACTACAATGAATGTGTATGGGGGGCACCAATGAATACCACTGCAATAACTGTGTATTGGGGGTACCAATGAATGCCACTGCAATGTATGTGTATGGGGGGTACCAATAAATGCCACTGCAATGAATGTGTATGGGGGGTACCAATGAATGCCACTGCAATGTATGTGTATGGGGGGTAACAATGAATGCCACTGCAATGTATGTGTATGGGGGGGCACCAATGAATGCCACTGCAATGTATGTGTATGGGGGGTAACAATGAATGCCACTGCAATGTATGTGTATGGGGGGGCACCAATGAATGCCACTGCAATGTATGTGTATGGGGGTAACAATGAATGCCACTGCAATGTATGTGTATGGGGGTACCAATGAATGCCCGACCCTCTGAAACAGCAGCACATACATAAACCCCCAAGATATTATTTCTTTTTTATTATAAGACGTCACGCAGCTCGCGTGTTTTTTCTAAAAAGTCAAAGGCGCCTTTTGTTTTTAATCGGGGCCCAAGCGCACAGTGCCAATACGCGCTTCTACAATGCATTCACCAAAAGTGCAGAGGCGTTCCGCATCACCATTCAAACATTCTCTTGTTGCCATGGGAACCACAGTATCTGTAAAAAAGAAAAAGGGCAATAAAACACTCTACCAATCGAATTGTTTTATTTGGCAGAAATGCAGAAGAATGCTAATTTCTAGGTGCTGATATTTATGTGTGTATTTATATATAGGCAGGGCACAGCTCGCAGATGGCGCGTCATTGTTGTGTGCACAGTGTGTGCTGTCATATACACATAGAGCGCTGGAGGAGGGGGTTATAATTGAACTGAATGATTACAAAATGTTTTCTAAAAATATGAAAAAAAAGGTATTTTTGTATTTATGTATAGGAGTGGCATTTTACCAACCCCTGAGTCACAAAATACGTTTAATGTGCATTTAAAACCCTCCTTGGCCGGTCCTGGAGTCCTCCTTTGGCTGATTTCCTACCCCTAGGGCTTCCTAATTTGGCAGACCCTTCTTTGTAAAACCAACTGGGATCCCCGATACATTCACATTACCAGTGTCCCCCTCCCCCCCCGCATGAATATACACAACATACAGCGCTGTTTGGACCAGAGCCCGCACATGCACCAGCAGGAAAGAAATCCAAATTGGGATTCCCCCACTTTGAGAAGCTCCCAGGTGCTCTCTCAAAACCATTTTGACAGCGAGTCCTTCTTTAAAGTGGACCAAAACCCAGCGGGATCGGGGGAAATCAATTCCCTTCCCCCCAGGTTGCCTGCTACACTTACCTTACTTACCGGTTCAACGGCACATACGCGGGCCGCGGTTGCATTCCCGCTATCCCCCTAGCAGGGCGCATGCCCGCGCCAGCCATTTGTGAATGGCAGGTGCGGGCACGCTCCCTGTTAGAGGAGAGCGTGGAATGCAGCCACCAGCTTGTTCGGAGCCGCTCTGCTAAGACGTGCATAGCTCAGTGGCTCCGCGCGTGCTGATAGGACGAGCGGCCGCTCTGGGGGGTTTCAGGTAGTGGGGCACCCCCGATCAGAGTGCTCCGGGGGGTAAGGAACAAAACTCAGGATAGTCAAGATCCTGGGATTTGGTACACTTTAAAAGCACTGGAAAAATGGAACAAAACTTGGAATGATTAAAATTCCAGGTAGGTTTTGGCCCACTTTGAAGCAAATCAAATCCCAGGCTTTTCACTCACCTGGATTTTGGTCCGCTTGATTTGGGATGTGTGAAACTCCCAGGATTGCTTGTTTGCTTACCTCGATTCATGCTTCTATGGCACATGCACAGAACTTACTGTGATGAGTTCTGAACGGAAATTATTGCCAGGCACCTCCTGCTGGCCACCCCCCCCTCGCACACCCGTAGCCAGCCTTTTAGATATGCTGGCGGGGGCACGCATCAGATCGAGTGCTGGAGATGCACTGTGGTTCATACTCAAGGTGAATATATGAGGGTGATTCCAAGGATCTCACAAAGTGGGGCATTCCAAATTGGGGTGCTCAGGGACACGTTGTAACCTGACCCTAGCGTCTTTTAGATGGGTTACTAGAGTTTTGGTCTGCTTTAAATGCCTTCTACTGTACATCCAAAACTGAAGCCTGTGTCTGATGCAAAATGGCCACAGCAGCATCCCGGCTCCCTTACCAGTTTACTTCCATAGATACATTATATAAACAGAAGGGTTTTCTTCTGCCATCCTATTCTAAATTTATACGCATTGCTATGGTGTCACTATAACTCTGCTAAAGTAGACCAAAACCCTCTAGTCAGAAAAGTACCTCTCCAGTGATCCCACGCTGCCATTCCTGGGACCTCCTTGGTTGATGCACGCACTCACACCAGGCCTTTCTAAATGTCTGGTGAGAACATGCACATATGGAGGGGAGGGGGTGGGGGCAAAGGCATGCTGGTTGATCTTAAAGCTCTGTGCCAGGCTGTTTTCTATACCAGGATTCTAGCCTGCGCATGCACTGTGGGAGTGGAAAAAAAGATAAGCAGACTTGGCAAACCAGGGGGGTTTAACACAGTGGGGCATACTAATTCAGCATGTCCCAGGGACAGGGACTAAAACCCAGGAGATGAAAATAGAGAGCAAATGAAACTGACAGTACAAGCAAAATTTCGGGTAACCAAAGCAGACCAGAGGAAGCCAATCGTTAAAATAGATGCCATGGATAACACTTCAGATCCTCATGTAAAGGGGGGTTACTAAAAAGTCCTTACCTGTGTGGGATGTGCAGAGCTGTAATAACACATTAAAGTGGATCTCCGGTTAAAAAATCAAAGCTTAATAAATTGCTCCCCTAGAGATCCTATCTGGCAATCGGTGACATAAGCTTTTTGAGAGGGCTTAACTCCATGCAGATATTGTGGGAAGGCATGCAGATGCTGCACTTCTGAACTGCATAGGAGTGACCATCTTTCAACACATATGTAGAGCCCTTCGCCTGCAAAACTCCATCCTATGGTTACAACTGCTTAAATCTTTGTGCAATCATCCCTTATCTCTAGCCAAAAGTAGAAAGCTATCAAATGTAATGGCTCATCATAGCTCTGCTCAAAGCCCCTAGAAACATTGTTAGTTTGAATGCTCTCTGGCTGCCAGAGCATTAAAGTGGACCAAAACCCAGGATTTTGACTATACTGACTATAGGGAGTGTGGCAGCTCACTGTGACAGCTGCTGATTCAGTGAGTGTATGTGTTGTATGTCAGTGATGCTGCCCCCTTTTTCTGTGGCATATTTTTCAGTTTGCTGTAGGCTGCTTCTGGCACAGCGCATGCTCATGTGTAAGCAGGACTCTCAGGTGTAAAGCAAGATGGACATTACCATGCAGTCCAGGAGCGAAGCATCTGCAAATATTTTCTGCAGCATCTGCATGGAATTAAAGTGGACCTATCAGAGGCAAGGGCAGCTCTGGAGTCTAAAAAAAACTAAAAAACTAAAAAATGACTACCTTCCCAGGGGCGTAGCTAGGGGGGAGCAGGGGCGCCAAAGGGGGACCTGAGAACGGTTGGGGGGTGTCATTTTGAATCTTTGCCCCGGGTGCCAGAAAGCCTAACTACTCCTCGGACCATCCCCTGGGACATCCCAATTTGGAATGCACTGCTGTGTGAAACCCTAACAGCTTACCTTTCCAGCAGTCCCTGCCACTGGGGCATGCTCCAACAGCAAACCATTCAGATAGGACGGGAGCACCCTGCAGACTGCAGGGAGACCAGGGATGCGCCCACTCCCCTTTTCTGTATGCCAGAAAACATAAACGTGCATGCGATACAGCACTGATTGGGCGACAGCCCCATGGTACCCGCAGAAAGGTGAGTTTTGAGGGCAATCTGGGTAGTTTCACACAGCAGGGCATCCCAAGTCGCTCTGTATAGGTGAGCATAATTTTAGCATGTAAACATAACTGTTTGTTTATACCTACCTTGGTTTCCCATGGTGCTCATGGTGGGAGAAATGTATTCCTTTTTCCCACGCTTAGGATTGGCTAAGGCCAAGTCGCTAAGCAACCTGGCTCGAGCTGCACACAGGTCACTGTGATTGGTTGTTTTGATCACCGAGTTGTATCTGTGAGCAGTGAGAGGAGAGCTGCAGCCAACTTGCTGTAGACAAACTATGCTCTCGCACAGGGGTCAAGAAGTCTGCATAGATACAGACGGCGTCCATATTGGCGGAGACCAACGGTCACTGTAAAAGGAGACTGTCAGCCTAGGGAGCAAGGAGTGATGCTGTTGCTTATCAGATGTCATAGTGAGAAGGAGCTTCTGGAAATGGGCAATATTACAGGCTCGAAGTAAAGCCAGAAATGAAAATTTCGACTGCCCAATAATTAGGTCATAGAAGCAGTTTATCCACCAATAATATTCCACGTAAATATAACATTTCCATAAAAAGGACTGGCCAGAATATCCATCATAGTGATGCAGAAAAAGTAACAGAATAGCTGTGATTGGGGTCCAGCCGGCACCAAGGCCAAAGGATTGGCCTAAACGAACTGTATGATGTAGCAAATACAGTATAAAGTAGAAAAGGGACCCAGGAACTAGGACTAATTATATTCATCAACGTTTATGTTAATGGATTTAATAACCTAATGATATTTATTCAAAGAAGCAGAACCAGAAGCATTATCCCTAAAATATATGGGTAAAGAATTAAAGGGTAAGTCCACTTTCGATGATATTTTTGAAAGTGTATATTTCTTTGTGCCAAAATGATGTCCTCAACGTGCTGAGCTGATCTAGTATTTTTTATTTTTTTCTTATGTTAGAAAATGTGTGTTTTATGTACTACCTGCAATCTGTTGCGATTGGCGACGTACACCAAGAAGAGAGAACTTGACTTTGCCGATTCTCTCCTATACTCCCATCCCAGAAAGTGTCAAGATCTGATGCTGGCAGGCGGCATGCAGGCTATCACTCCCCTGTAAACTGGTATAGTAGTCGAATAAAGGGGGGTGGGAGTAGCTCAATCACTATTATTTATACAAAGTTATTATTATTATTCAGGGCCTGGGAACCAATTTACCGCCCAGTTTAACCCTCTCATCATCTAAGTATTAAGCACCAAACATGTCTAGCTATGTGGAAAGACAGAGATTTCGCTGCATATATCTGCAGATACATGTGGAAGCCACACCACCCCGCCAAGGCACTCTGTGTTTAGTGTGGTCCCTACTCTTATTTCTGAGTCCCCAAAACTGGGACAGTCAATGCAGTCAAATATTTCAGAGCTACTCACCTGGGAAGCTGCAAGCCTCCCTTTAGAACACTCCACAGGGAGAGATCCATATTGACTGAATCCCCCCTGCTTGTGCTCATGGCAATTCAAATGAATAAAGGAGGGTGGGAGCAGCTCAATCACTATTATTTATACAAAATTATTATTATTATTCAGGGCCTGGGAACTAATTTACCGCAAAGTTTAACCCTCTCATCATCTAAATATCAAGCAACGAACATGTCTAGCTATGTGGAAAGACAGAGATTTAGTTGCAGATACATGTGGAAGCCACACCGCCCCGCCAAGGCACTCTGTGTTTAGTGTGGTCCCTACTCTTATTTCTGAGTACCCAAAGTAGTAGTAGTGGTATAGTAGTCCCTTGAACCCCTTACCAGTTCACAAACAGTTAAAGTGGACTGAAACCCACGCCGATCTTCCCAGGCCAATCAATTCCCCCCCTGGGGCATACAAAATAGAGATGCCCCACTCGTTTCCCGGTCCAACGGCGCATGCGCGAGGCGTGGCTGCATTCCCGCTGTCCCTCTAGCAGGGCGCATGCCCGCGCTAGGCATTTGTGAATGGCCAGCACGGGCACACTTCCTGTTAGAGGGAAGTTGAGGATGTGGCCGTCAGCACACTCAGAGCTGCTTCTCTTAGACGTGCCGTAGAACCAGGTAGAGGTGAGTTGGTCTCCTGGCGGGTTTCACGCGTGGTGCCCCGGGGGAAAAGACCAAAACCCAGGATAGTCATAGGTTTTGGTCCACTTTAAAAAAGAACAGAAATACAGTTTTAAAAAAAGTTACCTTAGCTGCGCCTGCCTTTAACTGACCCCCGCCGAGTGACGTTGTGTCTGCAGGTCCACTTGATCTTGGGTATTCTCCAGGTCGGGCGGGTGCTGGTCTGTTGCTAGTGAGGAGCTGCTATTGCAGCCGCCCTGCATCTGTAGCCCCTCCTCCTTGCTTGCCATCCCCCCATGTTATGTCCAGCAAAGAGACTTTTATACCAGAATAGAGGTGGAGCCTCTAGGAACTCCCTCTATGTCCCTCCCGTCCAATTATGTCATTAGTCACGAGGGAGAGGGGATATCACAGGCTCCTCCTCTGTGGCATACCAGCAGGATAGAATTAAATTAAAGGGACACCAAGGAAGGAGAAGGAGGGATCAATGTCCCCCTTCACTACAGATGGCGGCAATAGCGGCTTCCCGCCAGTGGATGGGGAAGGGAGCCCCTGACCCAGTGAACCTGCAGAGAGGATGCTTCCCATTGGGGGACTTTAAGGTGCTAAGCTTATCTGTTAGGGCAATTTGTTTGCAACATTGTGTTTATGTTAGAAAAGTACATGAAATTGGTGTTTTGGAGTACATATCAGAAACTTCCTGACTCTGGCTTGCTAATCATCTGATTGGCTATGGCAGAGACCTCATGTTTAACCCCTTCTACATTAATTCAACCTCTTTGGATAAGGAAGATCACAATCTTGTGTTCGAGGAGCCAAAGGGTTACTGGCAGCGTCACCCGGGGAGGTCATTACTGCTGTGTGTTTTAGCTGAAGCTGCTGATGAGCTCACATGTTACAGTGGAAGGATTCTGGGACTTGTATTCAGTAGTTTTTACTTAAGACCAGGAAAGCCAATCCCACTTTGGCCACAGGAATATAAAAAAACTTAGAAACAGTTGATAAGCAAAACACAGGTTTTGGGGCACACTCCTAACACACAGGTTTATTTTACACCCCGGAAAAGGAAAAACCATAAGACAGAACACCAAAAATCTGACAAAAAGGGAGTTTTTCCATAAGCCATAGGCTGGACCATGTTAACAAGGAAGGAGGAGGAGGGACCTATGTCCCCCTTCACTACAGATGGCGGCAGGACAGTTGCAATAGCGGCTCCCCGTCAGCAGCACCCCAGAGCCCCTGACCCAGTGAACCTGCAGAAAGGATATTTCCCATTGGGAGACTGTTGAACAAAGATGCAGAAACAGTAAGTTCTTTTATGACCAATAGAGTTCACAGCTTTGATGTGTGCTACTCTCAGCTCACAATAATTTCTGAATCAAAATAAGAGAAGACAAAGGGGAAAAAAATCAAAGCATATCTAAGTCATGTCTTTCTCTTGTTTGGATGAGCACATAATTGGTGCCCTCATCTAAAGTCAAGAGCCTCCCTTCAAGAGCAATTATGATCAAGCTGTGAGCTACACTACCTTCACTGTCACAATTATTTAGCAGTGAAAATGTCACTGAATGTAGCTTATTTTGGTCCATAATTTTGCATGTAAACTGATAAAAACCATTGGAGTTTCGAGAACTTCCTTACTGTTATCCCAAGTGAAGTTTAGTGAACTAGACCCTCCCACTAATCTGATCAGGGCCAGAGTTATTTTTGTATTTTTATTATTATTGTAGTATTATGTAAAATTCATAGTGACCCCATCCTTCGGTGCTGCCAGCCAGTGCTTTGGAAATAGTGGTTATACATAGTTACATAGTTAATATGGCTGAAAAAAGACATATGTTCATCAAGTTCAACCAAGGGTGTTTTTTTTTTTTTTTTTTTTTTAGTATTTCTTTCTATTTTATAGGGGGAAGTCATTTATTTTATTTTTTGTTTTTTTTTACTAATAACTGCTAATAGTAATTGTTAATGTTATTTTCTTCTAAATAAGCATCTAATCCTTTTTTGAAGCTGTAAGCGGGATCATATCGTAAATGGATGGCTGTCGATTAGGTGGCATATCAGTCCCTATGCCCTTTGGCACATAAGTCCCTATGCCCTTTGGTACATCAGTCCCTATGCCCTTTGGTACATCAGTCCCTATGCCCTTTGGTACATCAGTCCCTATGCCCTTTGGCACATCAGTCCCTATGCCCTTTGGTACATCAGTCCCTATGTCCTTGGCACATCAGTCCCTATGCCCTTTGGTACATCAGTCCCTATGCCCTTTGGTACATCGGTCCCTATGCCCTTTGGCACATTAGTCCCTATGCCCTTTGGTACATCAGTCCTATGCCCTTGGCACATCAGTCCCTATGCCCTTTGGCACATCAGTCCCTATGCCCTCTGGCACATCAGTCCCTATGCCCTTTGGTACATCAGTCCCTATGCCCTTTGGCACATCAGTCCCTATGCCCTTTGGTACATCAGTCCCTATGCCCTTTGGTACATCAGTCCCTATGCCCTTTGGCACATCAGTCCCTATTCCCTTTGGTACATCAGTCCCTATTCCCTTTGGCACATCAGTCCCTATGCCCTTTGGCACATCAGTCCCTATTCCCTTTTATACATCAGTCCCTATGCCCTTTGGCACAGGAACGACACCATCCAGTGGTGCCCTGGAGACAAGTACTTGTGAAAAATCCAAATTTAGGACAGAAGTCACATTTAGGGTAAGGCATGCCACAATAATAGCTAAGGATTGAAATGACATATATTATTATATTATTAAAAGTTATATAAAAGTTTCCATTATTGTGTGCCAAAATGATATACTTAAACTGGACCAACAGCCTGGCACAGTGGGAAAAGAAAACTCCCCCAAACTCCCTTCCCCTATTTGCATGCATGATACTGAAGCATTGTCAGCACTTACATTTGCTCCTGCATCCTCTCAAAGCTAAAACACATACTGCTGCCTGGATTCAACTGACATAACTGACAATACACAGTAACAGGAAGCCCAGAAGCACTTCCTGTTTGCAGGTGACCTGCAGCTCCAGGAGCCTTTTTGTTTTTCAATTTGATGACAGGAGACAGAAAAAGGTAAATTCATTTTTATGAAATCTGTATTGTCCTGGGAAGGGAGACCTATGAGCACTGTTTGTTGTAAGGGTGTTGGTTGGTTTAAAGTGGACCACAACCCACAGAGATTGGCCCAGGAATCTATAAGATTCCCAGGCCGATTGATTCCCTCCCCCCCCGGGGCATCCAGAATCGGGATGCCCCGCTGTGTGAAACGCCCAGGTCGTCCATAAACTCACCTTCTTTCCCGGTCCTACAGCACATGCACGAGCAACGGTTGCATCCCCGCTATCCTTCTAGCAGGTTGTGTACCTGCGACAGGCATTTGTGAATAGCCGGCGTGGCCATGCTCCCTGTTAGAGCGGACCTCCAGTCAATAAAAGAAAGTTTAGTAAATTTCTCTCAACTTCTGGTGATCACTTCTGGTGAGATGGCTTAACGCCAAAGCGTGGGATTGGCCATCTTGTCTGTGGTCCTGCTTACACTTGAGCATGAGTGGGAGGCTGTGCCAGTAGCAGCCCACACCAAACTCATAGAGATATATGCCTCAGAAACATGAGGCAGCTTGTCTCGCATGACACACTCACACTAAATAAACAGCTGCTGGAGAAATTCTGTGTATGTGTGAGGGAAGCTGCTACAATGTATCTCTACAGGTTCGGCAGCCACAAAGCATACAGTCAGTTAAAACAACGTATCTAGATGATCTTTCCTGTGAGCAGAGCAATGATGAGTTATTACAGCTTCTGGCTAGAAATAAGGAGTGATTGCACAGTTATTTGAGACAATTTTGACTGGGGGACAGTACAGGAGTGCAGACTATACCTGTTATTTTATAACATCTGCATGGTCAGTATGCAAAGACTGGATATAAACTATAGTTAAACAAGATATAGTAAATACATGCCTGGTTGATATTAAAGTGGACCAAAACCAGGGATTTTCACTATCGTGAATCTTTGTCCGTCCACCTGGGGGGAGCTACCCCGGTTTGGGTTGCCCCGCTTTGTGAAACCCTGTTGTTTGCCCAGTTAAACTCACCTCTTCTTTGTCCAATGGTCCATGTGCAGCTCTCCTCCAATCACCTTCTCCAGCCATGCATATTCATTTGCGGAAGGAGAAGCTGAATGGAATCCCAGCCACACACATCAATGATGTGCAGCATCACTTGCATTCTTCGGTTTTGCATGGGCACGCACAACCATTTTGCAACAAAAAGGATGCGAGTGATGCCGCCAGTCTCGTAGACTCTAGGGCCGGTTTTGTCCCTCTTTAAGCCCTCTCAAATAGCTTAAATCACTGATAGAGGGGGGTTTTAGGAGAGCAATTTACTAAGCTTTGATTTTTTTTAACTGGAGGTCAGTAAAAGGAGGGCTTGAGCTGAAGTTGGTGGAACGGCAACCCATTGGAAAGAGTTAGAAGGAGTCAAGTTAGGAGACAAGTAGACGGGACATTGCAGGTTTATATTCAAAGACATAAGCTATAGTCAGGACAGGCCATGTCAATAGCCAAGATTCTGAGATTAGATAAAGTAAATACAAGTCTGGGCGATATTAAAGTGAACCAAAACCCGCCATTCGCCCCGGAAAAACTCAAGTCTCCTTGATCCAATGGCCTATGCATGGCTGTCATCCAATCAGCTTCTCAAGCCATGATAATTGATGTGAGGCTGGGGAAGCTGAATGGAATCCCAGCCTCACTCACAGGCTTCAATTGTGTGCGGCCATGCACAGACACTCAGTTGCGGTGGGCGTGGCTGCGCAAAGCTGATACAAGTGATGCCGCTGGTGGCCCTGCAATTGTCATGGGCTCGTCAGACAGATAAGAATTCTGGGCGAATAACAGGGTTTCACTTTAATAATACACAGAACAGGCAAACAAAATGTGGAAATTTCAAAGGATTACAACCTCCTAACTATACTAAAGAAAGAAAGGCCACAGAAGTACAAGGGAGCCAACTAAGAGATAAAAGGATGGAAATGGATAACAAATAAATAAAAGTGGACCAAAACCCACATTCTTGACTAGCATTCTCTGAATTACTCCTCCCATGAAGAGCCACTTTGCCAATTTTTACTGCTCCTGCTTCACTCTAATCCCAGATAACAGCGCTTTATCTGTAAAGCTCCGCCTCCTCCATTCATTGCCATTGTTGTGTGTGGCAATTATGTAATTACCACACCTATGTAATCAGGACCGGTGGCAGCTGCCGGGGGCCCCCAGCCTCCAGGGACATCTTTTGTCTTTTGACATCTTTTGTTTCACTCCCAAAAAATTGCCCACACCTAATCTATGAGGCAGAGAGCTGGGACCATAGCATACAACAGGACAGTGCCTTTAATTATTCATTTTAAATAAATTTCATTTAGTGTGGGACAGTAGAGGTTGTGGCCTAGAAGTAAGGGAGCGGACCTGTGACTGGAGGGTGGCAGGTTTGAATCCCGATCCTGGGACATGACTGAAGTGCTCTTGGGCAAGGCACCTAACCCCCCAACTGCTCCCCGGGCGCCGTAATTAGGGCAGCCCACCGCTCCGGGCATGTGTACACTCACTGCACGGATGGGTTAAATGCGGAAGACGAATTCCTATGTGTGTGCAAGCATACAATGGCGATCTATGCATTATTTATTTATTATTTTTTTTAGAGCGCTAAAGAGCATAGTACTTACGCATGCTTATATTGCACACCCTCAGCCATCAAAAGGAAAAGATGTGGAGGCTTATTCATTATAATTAGTGTGGGCACCATTTGAGCGCTGTGTCCAAGACTCTCAGCAGTGCCTGCACCACAGCGTTGGCTTCAGGCTGGCGGCACTGTTAGCTGTAGCGTTCCCGGCCAGGCAGTGTTCGCAGTGCACGGCTTATAGAAGCCTATGCTCTAGCGACACCTAGCGCCGTCCGGGAGCGCCGCAAGCTGACAAAATTTATGAAAAAAAGCTAGGCGCTCCAAGAGATGCTCAAAAATGGGAATTGCTTTAGGGATATTAGACAAACATGATATAGCTTTCTTACGGCCCAAATCACAAGTTTGCAGCACAAAAAAGTGCTTAAAATGCATATAAAAATAATCCCAACCAGCCCAGGGATCCCGTGGCTCATGCACCAGCCCAAAAAAAATTCTACTAAAATGCTTAAATAATTGTAACCAGCCCATTGAAATGTATGGGATAAGGTCACACAGGGCAGGGTGAGCGCCTGGTCCTATCTGGCACTGCAGGAAACTCAGCGCCGGCACTGACCCCATCGCCAATGCTGTTGATAGATGGGACACTACCGGCACTATCAGAGGTGCTGTGAATTTTTTAGTTGATACATACATGTTTTTGACTGGGACCTGACACTCATCTGGCACTACCTGGCACTACGTGGCCTTAGCCTTTCTTAAATGACCCCCTAAACATAGGTAGGCCTGGTGTTCCTGGTAAATTTTTGTACTCTACATCTATCTGACCATGAACCTTGCTGCCTACCTTTGACGTTAGCTCTTGATAATGCCCATAATCCTTGTTGCCTGCTTCAGATCTTGCTTTGGGAACCATCTTTGGACCTTGTTGACCCTGCTCTGCTTCCATCTCCCCACCCAGCGTACAACTTGCATATGGGATAAGCTGGTACATAGTCACCATGAGACGGTATAAACCAACAAATGCTGCCAAGTTACGGCACTTTCAGATGTGGAAAGTGTAGCACATGTCAGTATATCTGAAAGGTGATCCATATCCAAAATGAGACAATAATATCAAAACACTTTATTAATTGTCAGACTCCGAATGTCATTTACTTATTACCTGCCCCTGTGGACATTTTTATGTTGGCACATCCAACAGACCGTTGAAAAAACTTAAAATGCAATATAAAGTCTTCTATAGCCAGACACTTTGTTGCCCATTATGATAGTAACCCAAAGTAAGTGAAGGTCCAGGGTCTTACTAGGCTCCATGGTCATTATAAGCAATTGTACACTAAAAGAAGAGGTACGGTGGATACACCGTCTAAGAGCTCTTAAACCATCCGGTTTGAATAATAAGAGCTACGCCCCATTTCTAAGGAAATAGGCTCCTCCCTATGTATAATATAAGTTATGGAACCCCGATTAGAACAATGTTTCTGAAAATTTAGTTAAAGCGTACCGAAACCCACATTTTTAACTAGCATCCCCTGAATAGCTCCCCTCATGAAGATCACCTATTTGCCAATTTTTAGTGCTCCTGCTTCACTCTAATCCCAGATAATGGCGCCTGTTTTAGCTGTAAAGCTCCTCCTCTTCCATTCATTGCCATTGTTGTGTGTGGCAATGATGTTATTGCCGCACCAATGCAATGACTGATCTCCTACAATCTTACAGAGAGGGACAGCAGAAAAAAACTGTGTTCCAGAATGATTTGAAGAATAAAAATACCCATTTCTAGTTCTGCACCCTAAGAAGGGAATATCGGCAGGGGCTTTGGCGAAATGTATTTCACATGTTCAGTGGGTTTTGGTCCGCTTTAATAGTATGATAAAAAATACTAGAATTGTGTAAGTCTATACTTTACTAGTAATATACACAACACATAGGATTATAATAGATACTGGAAAAAGCTTTGATTAGTGTGATTTTCCTGGATGTATATGTTGCCTCTATTGTAACAGCATGGGCTTGTCCTGAAACTATGAGCAATGGGAGGCTTCATATTCTATAAGTATTAGTAGTGCTAACAGACTTATTTAAAGCGAATCAACAGTCTAAAATGAATTAAATCAGACCAACACAGCAAATAGTCTTCATGTCTCCCTCTCAATTTAGATTGCTGCAGATAAAAAATAATTTACCTTTTTCTAACAACTACTAGTATAAATTTTAAAAACAAGATGGCCGCTCGTGGGCTTGCAGGCAAACAGGAAGTCATGCTGGGCTTCCTGTTACTGTGCATTTCAGTTACTGTGCATTTCAGTTATGTTAGTTGGGAGAGGGAGCTCCAAAATAGCCACTACCTTTCTTTTCCAACTGTGCCAGGCTGTTGGTCTGGTTTAAGTAAGCTGTGACAGAACATCCTAGGTGTAGTTAATTTCTCTATGTGTGTAGGTTTGTGTAATATATGTGTGTGTGTGTGTGTGTATATATATATATATATATGTATATATATGGATATATATATATATGAACCTTGGCTGACCCCACTGCTCTGCATAACTCCCCCCCCCCCCCCCGCGTGCCATAAAACTCCCTCTGCATGCACACAGGGTCGCCTTGAATGACTATCTCCCCTCATAAAACTGCAAAGCATAAACAAAGTGTTATCAGGATCAACCAGCCATGGAGAGCAGAGACAAAGTCCATCTCCTGCCCCCTTCCATGGAATGTTCTCCTCATCCCCCCTCTCTGTGGAATCCCAGGACAGATGGGGGATGTCATGTGGACCAGCTTTCAGGTACACAAAGATGGAGAATCCCATATGAACCAATGAGACAGTGGGTGTCTCCAGTCGCTCTGCCCATAGGAGGGGTCAGAAACTGACCCCTGGTGAGAGGGAATAAGGTGAGCTTCAGAATGGGGAGAGGGGATCTCTCACACTCGATCTGACCATCAAGAGTGACACACGCTGGCTTTTAAAGTGGACCAACACCCAGGATTTTGACTATCCTGGGTTTTGGTCCACTTCGGTGGAGCACCCCGATCGGGGCCATTCACAAACGGCCGGCGCGGGTGCCGGCAGAATGAGACGAGAAAGCGTGTAAGGACTTTATTTGATCGGACCACAAGCCCAGACAGACACCTAAGTATTTTTCCATTTTTTTTATATCACTTGCTATTTATCTTATTTACCGTGTTTTATAGTTCTGTTTTTATCACCTTGCAATGTGTTTTTTGGTGTTTTTGTGTTTGTTTAAATAAATTCTAAAAATACAGCAGCGGGTCACTTATGCTCTTGAGAATCTAAAAAGCTCAAGCTATTTTGGAAGAGCCTGGCTACCTTACTTGCCTAGGACGCTCGATCGCCCCACCTGGAAGTGGTTGTGGGTCGATCGATAGGTTCGATCCGATTGTATTGTGTGTGGCCTGTATTATATTATAGAGTTGAGCACTGTTTGTGTTCTGGTGGCAGCAGTTTATAGCCACGTGTGTTGCCAATTGAAGAATTGCGGTGACACACGTGGGGTACGATTGGCCGGTCTGATCAGATGAACGATCAATAGGCCTGATCAACCCGTGCAATCGTCACATAAGCATTCTTTTTTTTTGGAAAGCTAGATAATTCCGCTCATGCCACTGTTTCTTTCCCTTCTTATTTTGGGAGGTGCAACTACCCTGCTCCTCCTACATTTGGAATGATCAGCTAGGTCTTCGTTGTGGTATTTGTATGCTGGGTTTGTACGTGTGCACTGGGACCCAAATCCATGCCAGAGTCTGAGGTTTGTCTCTGGCTATGGAGGCATGGGGAGAGAAGGGGGGAGTTACTTTCTCCCTTCCTCCATCCATGGGCTCCGGAGCTCCACTGGGCTCTGGGTGGGTGCGTGGGGCTAGGAGTTGCAGCTGGTCAGGCGGGTGAGAATGCCGTGGGCTGTGCAACGTCACAACATAGCAGCGCCCTTTAAAACTGCAAGTCCAATTTCCAGATAGGAGTGTCGGCCACATTTGTACATCTGCATTAGCGTTTACACAGCGGGAAGTTGAAGAGGCTGAAGCAAGGCCTGTATAACACATTTGGGTTGATTCAAAGAAACATGTAACAGCTTGGATTTGGGTCACGATCATCCTATTTTTCACGTCCACTCGTGCGTTCGTATGAACTTGCGAGTGATTCTATAAGCAAATACGTTTCTATCCTAAAATATACGTCCGTTCGTATGGCAGTTCGGGAATCAGACCTATGTCAGTTTCCATCCTGATTTTTCCGTTTCATTTCTCAGGTTGCAACATTGGTTTTGCCCTTTTTCCTTTTTTGTCTGGACGTAAATCCTTCTGATCTTGCGGCTCCGCACTACAAACTTACCTCATTAAAGTGCATTCTAAATATTTGTTCTTTTATTTTTCTTTATTTCATTCATTTTGTAGTAACCAACCATTAATGAATGCATTTGCATAAGTAAATCTTACTTTGTTTAATTTTTACTTAACTTGCATTTTTTACTTGTGGATTTAATTTTAATATTTTGGCTTCAAATGGTACAACTTTAAATTTTTGGTGTGGTTACCCACACCCTCTACATACAGATTGCTCTCAAATATTAAAAAACACCCAGCAACTTCTGCATGTTATGAGCCTCGAAACAGCCAAGATGGCGGCTCAGGTATTATCGGGCAGCCTGCAAACAGAAAGGGCCTTGTGACTGTCCGTGCCCCCAGCTCTGGGGGCAAAATACAGCAGTAACCCACATCCTGCACTTTATCCCGCTCTCCTCTCCTCAGTAAGTGTGATGCATCTGACCAAAGATGTGCTTAAATAATTAAACAAAGCAAAGGTAAACAACTACACCAATAAATGCAATCTAAAAATATTATTCTAGTACATCAATTTTAAAATAAATAACAAAGGACATAAGTTTCTTTCATTAACGCAAATATATTGCAAAATAAAGGTTTACATGCAAAGGACTAATTAAGGTCCACATTAAAATGATTTTATAAGGCATACATGAAATGTATTAAATCAGGCATGCATTGCCATACAATTAATGGCCTCGGCCATGCTGATACATGCAGTTCATTGGAGCACAAGACGCGCAGACTCCTCCACATAGCCAAAAAACCTGTTCACGAACAGCAATCCGGCTGCTAAAAGGTGTCGGCTGTGGCTTTCTTTTAAAACGCGTTTAGAGGTTTCTCTGAATCACACCTAAACACATCCAATTATCCTAAGTTTTACGTTTTGATCCTAAAATTTAGGAACGAACTTCCGCTGATCGTAAGAGCATATACGCATTCGTACGTAGGATCGTGCGAGTCGGAAATGACCAAAAAAACAGGAAAAAATGACTAACACCCACCCAAACTTACGATTTTCGATACGAAATCAATTAACTTTTCCTCTTTGAATCGAGGGGATTGTGTTCAGTAAGGCATTCAAGCACATGAGCCATAGTTGACTGAAACAAATGTAACAACTTCAATATAGAAGTGTTTTTCTTTATTGCTCTTAAGTGTTGTGAAATGCGAAACATGTCCAGACAGTAACAAGAGTTCAATTAACTCGTATCACACGCTGCGGTTACAGATAGTATTCAATACGGTGCAGTGTTAGAATTTTTTTTAATAACGTTCATGTATTAAAGCGGTCCTTCACCCTGAATAAGAGCATATCTTATATGTTTCCCACACCCTGTACATACAGATTCCTCACATTAAAAATCATCCTACCTGCATCTACTGCATGGTATGAGCCTTTAAACATCCAAGATGGCGGCTCATGGAGCATCAGACAGCTTGCAAACAGGAAGTGTCTTCTGACTGTGCCGCTCTGCACTCTGGGAATGCTGTCCTTTCCCTGACCCCAGCTCTGCTCTGTCTGTGCAAAGCACAACTATAACCCCGCCCCAGTACTTTATCCCGCTCTCCTCTCCTCAGTATGTGTGATGCTTCTGAGGCAAGATGACGGCACCCGTATTCTAGGGTCCTGAACAGAGTTGCAGCCCAGTGGGGGAAAGAATAATAAGTAAGCGACTAAAAACTTAAAATATATTAGTTTTAGATCCTGTGGAATCGTTTTTTAAGGGTTTGGGCTTTTCATTAAATCATGCTGAAGGTCCGGTTTAAGTTATTACTCACACAAAGACAAGCATAACACTATTTTAAAAAGGAACATCCGTCCAAAAAAAAAAAAGGAGCCATTCCCCCCCCCCTCCTTCCACCCATTGGCCCATACTTAACTTTTGGATGTCGCCGGTGCCTGCGATATCTGGCTGCTTCGGGGCCCGATTCCGGCTTAGCCTTCTGTAAATGACTGTACGGCTTTAGCCCGCCTCTTCAAAGTCCTGTGCCACTCAGCGAAGTCTTGCAGGATTTTGGGTGGCTCCATTGCATCCCATTCATGGGCATTGTGGGCATGAGGTGCGGGTGGCTCCATTGCATCCCATTCATGGGCACTGTGTAGGCACAAGGTGTGGGTGGCTCCACTGCATCCCATTCATGGGCACTGTGTAGGCACAAGGTGCGGGTTGCTCCATTGCATCCCATTCATGGGCACTGTGTAGGCACAAGGTGTGGGTGGCTCCACTGCATCCCATTCATGGGCACTGTGTAGGCACGAGGTGCGGGTTGCTCCATTGCATCCCATTCATGGGCACTGTGTAGGCACAAGGTGTGGGTGGCTCCACTGCATCCCATTCATGGGCACTGTGTAGGCACAAGGTGCGGGTGGCTCCATTGCATCCCATTCATGGGCACTGTGTAGGCACAAGGTGCAGGTGGCACCATTGCATCCCATTCATGGGCACTGTGTAGGCACAAGATGCGGGTGGCTCCATTGCATCCCATTCATGGGCACTGTGTAGGCACGAGGTGTGGGTGGCTCCATTGCATCCCATTCATGGGCACTGTGTAGGCACGACGTGCGGGTGGCTCCGTTCATCCCATTCATGGGAACTGTGTAGGCACGAGGTGCAGGTGACTCCATTGCATCCCATTCATGGGCACTGTGTAGGCACGAGGTGCGGGTGGCTCCATTGCATCCCATTCATGGGCACTGTGCAGGCATTAGATCGGTGTCTTTAGCCCTGCTCTTCAAAGTCCCGTGCTGCTCAGCGTCTTGCGTGATTTCGGGTGGCTCCATTGCATCCCATTCATGGGCACTACACAGGCGAGAAATTTGGGGCCATGCACAGTGCCTGATGGGATGCAAGATGGCGCCCCATGTCAGAAGGTTTCTGCAAATGTTAATGTTTATATTAGCACTGTGATACTCATGAAGTTTGCTGGGTCTGCACGCACAATGCCAATCATGGCACATGTACATGTACACCAGGGGTGCTCAAGCTTTTGAAGAGCGCAGGCCACTTAAAGCGGTCCTTCACTCTGAATAAGAGTGTATCTTATATGCCCCCCCCTGTACATACAGATTGCTCACATTAAAAATCATCCTGCCTGCATCTACTGCATGTTATGAGCCTTTAAACATACCAGATGGCAGCTCATGGAGCATCAGGCAGCCTGCAAACAGGAAGTGTCCTTTGACTATGCCGATCTGCATTATGGGATTGCTGATCTTTTCCTGACCCCAGCTCTATCTGAGCAAAGCACAGCTATAACCTGCCCCCTGTACTTTATCCCACTCTCCTCTCATCAGTAAGTTTGATGCTTCTGAGTCAAGATGGCGGTGCCCGTATCCTAAAGTCCTGAACAGAGTTGCAGCCCAGTGGGGGGAAGAATAATAAGTAAGTGACTAAAAACTTAAAATATATTAACTTTAGATGCTGGGGAATCATTTTTTAAGGGTTTGGGCTTTTCAATAAATCATGGTGAAGGTCTGGTTTAAGTGATTTGGAATCTGGTTGTGGGCCACAATGAATCTAAATGCCTACCAATGCTAAACATACCATGACAAAATGTATCTTGTTATAGTGCTAGAGATTTCGCCCAGGGGTTTTGCTGTCCCCACATTTTTCCAAGCCATGGCTGCCACCTCTATTCGGCAATGCACCCCTCTCCTTGCAACCTCTCTCCACTCTACCACTCTCCTTGCAACCTCTCTTCTCTATTTAACTACCTTTACACACCAGTTTTATTTACCCCTCCCACTTCCCCCTCAGCAGTTCAGGGGCCACATTAGATTGCTTCAAGGGCCACATGTGGCCCATGGGCCAAAGGTTGAGCATATATGAGGTACACCCACCTAGCAAACCCTTATGATCACCAGCGGTGCAGCTACTGTAGCATACAGACTTGGCTACCTTGCCTCTAGATGAGTATTCCAATTTGGGATGCCTGTGAGACTGGGATATTAAAATGCTCTTTAGGCCATTTTAACTTTAAAAGTAAGTATTTACATGGCACATAGGGAGTGATTTACAACATGCGCTACTTTGCGCAAACATCGGTGAACACAGACTTATGCCATGTATTTTGCTGTGTGCTGCAATTTGCTGGTGAAGGTCACTGGTATTTACATTGAAAAGTGGTTTGGAGAATGTTGGCGATATGTTGGCGAACCGCTGTGGCAGATTTATTTTAGAAAAAACATAAAATCTTTCTGAAAAGACACTTTTACAACATATGTTGGCATTGGAGGGGGTCTCAGAATATATGTCTGGGTTGTTTAAAAAGGCTGAGGAAAAAAATATTAAAATATAAAAGTCAAGTAAAAACATTATCATTAGTTAGTTTTTTGCATATGCAGTAACTTTCTGATGTTCATACGCAAGAAATAAGCCAAAGATGCTAAAAAGAACTAAAGACAAATCTCTCAAAAAATAACATTGATTCCTATAGGATTCACCACCAAAATCTGGTGAACAGAAAAGGTGTTCACCAGCATGTGCTGCCCAAAATGACTTCGACGTAAATCCAGTGAACATCGAAATTAGTGGGCAAGCAGCGGTGTGAGTTTTAAATGCGGAAATAAGGGAATGGCCGGCGAATCGTTACGTAAATGACCCCCATAATGTATAGCCCAAGAACAGTGCTCGATGTCTCTTAGTAAAAGGCCAGTCTGTTCTCATTACCATTCTATCCATATTATAACACAAATAGACAACATGAGGTCAGTCCCTACTTCACAGTCATTGTATAAACCAGCAACGCTTTGGCAGTATGACTTTATTTGCGTTTCAGTTCTTCATGCAAATGAACGATGATATCAATGAGCATTTCTGACACGGATGACTCTTTTGCCCTTGTGTATGGCAAAGAAACATCTTTGCTGTGTAAATTCCCCCATTTCCATTTCTGCTGAGTGAGGCAGAATCGTCCTCAGGGGAGATTGGCTTTGTTTTATCTGTTGTCTTGGATCTCGTAACTGATGTTGGCTACTGCTTTCACAGGGACCAAGATATTGATCTGATGAGCTCCTGTAAATATACAGGTGGGTAATAAAAAAAATGTATGCTAGAGTTTGCCAGTTCACTAGAATATCTCATAACTGGAAAAGAAGTCTGGATACAAAATTAGTCAGTAACTTTCTATATGGCTGGTCGTAACTGAGGCAGATACATGTAGCTCCCCAACAGTTGCTGCTCACAAGAAGTCATAGGTCAAAAAAAATAAAAATTATGTTCTACTTAAAAAGTACAGTTTGCAGTCAGGACCCAAGATATCAATCGTGAGGAGAAAGGTTATGTCTGGAATAGCACCTAGGTTAGGCCACGAGTTGAACAATTAGGAAAAAATGAGATAAAGAACTGTATAAAACTGGTCTAAGCAGGTTTAGAAGGACCCACACACATGCAGAGCATGTGGCCTAACATGTGAGAAGGTTAGTTGGTTGATAAAGTGTTGGAGTAGGGTTGGACCAGAGGGTATTTAATGTAGGACAGAAGAAGCTATTCCAGAACTAAACCTTTAGAAGTGTTGTATAGTAGCTAATAAAGATCTAGCCTTGGTAGCTGTAAGACCAGCAGCAGCCTTGTAGGTGTAGCAGACATGAGCCTAAGGAGTTAATACTCAAGCATGCAGGAAGTGGGTTCTGGTTGGGCTTTGAGGACCTTGAGGACCTCATGGTTAGTGATGTGGGGTTGGGATGCTGACAGTCTCTAGCACACGGGCAGGTACATGCTTCACAGGAGACAGTGTCATGGTTTCAGCTTAACCACCTTCTCTGTATGCTCTGGCTGTCAGTATGGCTGCGCATCCCCGACATAACTTTAGGTGTGCTATCTCCTTTTATGGGCGTGTTTTGCAGGTCAGGTATTGCTGGGTTAAGGTGGTGGGCTGACTCTGGCCTTCTTCCCTAAATGGCCGATGGCCTCATAAAATCAGGCCTCTCCCAGCATGCATTGTCCATTATAGCTTTTGCTGGGTGTTATTGTACCGCTGTTAGCTGGATTCTGATTACCTGTTGCCGACTTTCGCTTTGCCTGACCCTCCTCTGATCGCCTAGACTGACGCCTGCCTGTCTGACCTCAAGCTTGTCTACTCATCTGTACTGTGAACCCTCTGATAACCTGCTTGACCCCTGGCTGGACCATTGACCATTCTCCTGTGTATCCCTTTGGAACCCCGAATCAGAAGGACTGTCATTCCTGTGTATGACCTTAGCCAGCCCGACTTATACAGAGCCTGGTCCCTGGTTTATCTGCCTTCACCCTATAAGTCTGCATCCTTTTTGCTATCTAAGTCCTGGGGGCAACCTTGTCCCGTGAGGCATATCCAGTGTCCTGGCAAACGGAGGCTTGACTATAGACAGAAGCAGCAGCGGAGATCGGGGGTTGCAGACTCACCTGAAGGTGGGTGTCCCACGAGGCCTGACAAACAGTCTCCTAAACATAGGTGTACTCACTTTATTAGCAGATGTTACATCCATTTTCAGCAGGCATTAGTTATAATCCACATTTGTAATCCACAGCACACAGACCTGGTTCCCCTTTAGTAATAAGGTAGCTGCAACTATTTTCTGGCCATCAATGATCACTTGGGCCTTAAGCTTCTTCCACAAGCACTGGATTCCAAATGGTTCTTTTCTCCTCCTACTTTAGCAAGGTTAATAGACTGGCTGGATTGCTCTCTCATCTGCTGATATCTCCCTCCTGCACAGAGCTTTCTTCTGCTCCAAACTCTACATTTAAGATGAACTACTCTATCTAACTGTGCTGAACTCTTGTAGTGTTCCCATAATTTATTAAGGATTAGGACTGTCCCATAGCCAAGGTTGTTTGTCAGACCACATGTTGAGCCATGTGAGAGGATTTTGTCCAGGATTTGGACCTCTAACTTTTTACATTTCAAATGCTTTCTCTCCCTTTTCTATACTAGAGCTTTGTCCTCCCTGGCTACTACCCCTAGTGAGCTAAAGAAGATCCCAGATTCTACTGTATATAAACCTATATAGTTTACTGTTAACAATCACCGCTACCTGCCTATCTACCTGTCACATGGGCCCTAGATTAAACTCTTGGGACTCGTAGATTTGCTGTATACATTGCACTGTGACTGGAAGCTGTTTGTGAACTGCTGCAATTGTAACCTGCTATTCAAGAAGAAAAGGGAACCATCACGTTTTTTTAAGAGGCGAGTCCTACTTCTGCACAGCAACAGTGAATAACCCACCCAAACCTCCAAAGAATTCCCCGCTTCTCTTAACACCACCACCAATGTCTGTCTGTTAGATATACCATGATCCTGATTTGGGATGGAGCAGGGTAATGCCAGCAGCCAGTTCTGAAGGATTTTAGGCTCCCAGGCTGACCACCCAGGGCTTGTTCTGCTTCCTGTATCCATAGGAACACTTTGTCTTGTTTCTCTTGTACTGATCTTTTGGCGGCCCTGGGTCAGTGCCTGGGGCTACCGGAAGAGCTTCTGGTGCTTCAATGGACCTGTCCAATGCTGCATTGGTCAACTGCCTGTTTGCCTAAAAACAAGGCTGCACACCTGATCTTAAAACCAATGCAGACAATTAATGCTGCAAAAAGTTTAAATAAATAAATGCAGATATAACCCAATTTGGCTAAAGAAAACTCAACTAGCCATCTTTTGCCATTGGTTTAAGCTCAAAGAACGATAATCTGCGATCATTGCTAAACATGCCAGTCAAAGGTAGATAGATAGGGATCATGGTTGACCTTGTCAGGAAAAGAAATCCAGCTCTGGATCTTGGCAGAATTAATATGTTGGACAAAGCTTCCTTACTCTCGATCATGGTAAAACATGTCCAGTCAAGGACATGCTGCTCAGAATCCTTTGGATCCACAAGCATGTTTATGGAAAATCATACGGTAGCTGTGATTTACACAAGTAAGTGGACATAGTTAAAAAGTAAAGGTTCAGGACCAGGCGGTAACTAGAGATGAGCGAACCTTTGAAAAATTTGATTCGGCCCGAAGCAGGAGTCTTAGTGAGAGGCCTGATCTCCCGGTATAAGCTAGCGGTCGTGTCTCGACCAGCAACCCATCTGCCGCCATCGATTGGTTAACACGATCATCCACTGCATCACAAGTGACATCTGACACCCCCAGTCAGCTGTCGGTTATGTCTTATGCTTAGGGTTCAGCTTCACTATTCAGTGAGGACAATCTGATAATCTGAAAAATCAGCAGCTACTGCCCAGCCAAGAAGTGGAGAAGACACTCGCCGCTTCTTCCACTAGGCAGGCAAGTAGTGATGAGGAGAGTGGCGTGGGAGGTGGTGTTGCAGGCGTTTTGGCTTCTTAAGCAGACACTGTTGAGGACATCAGTGAGTTTTGAGGGCACTTTTAAAGGCTTGGAGTGATGGAGAGGGAAAGATTGGTAACATATTAGTAACATAGTAACATATTAGTAACATAGTAACATATTAGTAACTAGAGATGAGCGAATCAATTCTGACGAACCTGAATTCGTTACGAATTTCAGGAAATATTCGATTCATTACGATTCCGAATATCGCCATGATTGGATCGCTCGAATCGCTTCCTTAAAACTCCATTTAATGCTATACAGCCCATCTAAAATGGTGGTTCCACATGTCTGGACATATCCCATGGGGCAAGGAATCCTGGGTAGGTGTCACATGCTACCTATCAACAGACAGGCATACCGATGATGTCACAGAGCTATATAAGCTGCGGCCATTTTGCAGAAGATCATTCTGACACTGTATTGCGGCCAGAGCAGATCAGGCACGGAGAGAGCGAGGGATAGATAGACAGATAGACAGATAGATAGATAGATAGATAGATAGATAGATAGATAGATAGATAGATAGATAGATAGATAGAGCGAGGGAGAGATAGATAGATAGATAGATAGATAGATAGATAGATAGATAGATAAATAGATAGATAGAACAGAAGAAGCGAGGGACAGAGAAAGAAGGAGAGAGGCTGTGACAGTGACAGAGAAAGACAGGGACAGTTTAAAGTGTTTGCATTAGCTTCCAAGCCTATTTAGTGTTAATAACACACCTGCCTATTTAGCTTTTCCTGGTGTCATTCTTTAAAAAGCGTGCTAGCATTAATATTTCAAGACTACCTGTCTATTAACTGGTTGCATTTTGTAATCAACGTCACTTTTCCACTATCAAAGGAGCCAACCTCTGTATTGCAGGAGGGGGCATCCCAAACACTAGCATAAATATTTCAAGACTACCTGTCTATTAACTGGTTGCATTTTGTAATCAACGTCACTTTTCCACTATCAAAGGAGCCAACCTCTGTATGTGAGGAGGGGGCATCCCAAACACTAGCATAGATATTTCAAGAGTACCTGTCTACTAACTGGTTGGATTTTGTAATCAACGTCACTTTACCACTATCAAAGGAGCCAACCTCTGTATTTGAGGAGGAGGCATCCCAAACACTAGCATAAATATTTCAAGACTACCTGTCTACTAACTGGTTGGATTTTGTAATCAACTTCACTTTTCCACTATCAAAGGAGCCAACCTCTGTATGTGAGGAGGGGGCATCCCAAACACTAGCATAGATATTTCAAGAGTACCTGTCTACTAACTGGTTGGATTTTGTAATCAAAGTCACTTTACCACTATAAAAGGAGCCAACCTCTGTATTTGAGGAGGAGGCATCCCAAACAATAGCATAAATATTTTAAGAGTACCTGTCTACTAACTGGTTGCATTTTGTAATCAACGTCACTTTTCCACTATCAAAGGAGCCACCCTCTGTATGTGAGGAGGGGGCATCCCAAACACTAGCATAGATATTTCAAGAGTACCTGTCTACTAACTGGTTGGATTTTGTAATCAACGTCACTTTACCACTATCAAAGGAGCCAACCTCTGTATTTGAGGAGGAGGCATCCCAAACACTAGCATAAATATTTCAAGAGTACCTGTCTACTAATTGGTTACATTTTGTAATCAACGTCACTTTTCCACTATCAAAGGAGCCAACCTCTGTATTTGAAGAGAGGGCATCCCAAACACTAGCATAAATATTTCAAGAGTACCTGTCTACTAATTGGTTGCATTTTGTAATCAACGTCACTTTTTCACTATCAAAGGAGCCAACCTCTGTATGTGAGGAGGGGGCATCCCAAACACTAGCTTTAATATTTCAAGACTACCTGTTAATTAACTGGTTGCATTTTGAAATCAACGTCACTTTTCCACTATCAAAGGAGCCAACCTCTGTATGTGAGGAGGGGGCATCCCAAACACTAGCATAAATATTTCAAGACTACCTGTCTATTAACTGGTTGCATTTTGTAATCAACGTCACTTTATCACTAGCAAAGGAGCCAACCTCTGTATTTGAGGAGGAGGCATCCCAAACACTGCATAAATATTTCAAAACTACCTGTCTATTAACTGGTTGCATTTTGTAATCAACGTCACTTTTCCACTATCAAAGGAGCCAACCTCTGTATGTGAAGAGGGGACATCCCAAACACTACCATCATTTTTTCAAAAGTACCTGTCTACTAACTAGTTAAATTTTGTAATCAACGTCACTTTTCCACTATCAAAGGAGCCAACCTCTGTATTTAAAGAGGGGGCATCCCAAACAATAGCATAACTATTTTAAGAGTACCTGTCTACTAACTGGTTGGATTTTGTAATCAACGTCACTTTACCACTATCAAAGGAGCCAACCTCTGTATTTGAGGAGGAGGCATCCCAAACACTAGCATAAATATTTCAAGACTACCTGTCTACTAACTGGTTGGATTTTGTAATCAACGTCACTTTTCCACTATCAAAGGAGCCAACCTCTGTATGTGAGGAGGGGGCATCCCAAACACTAGCATAGATATTTCAAGAGTACCTGTCTACTAACTGGTTGGATTTTGTAATCAAAGTCGCTTTACCACTATCAAAGGAGCCAACCTCTGTATTTGAGGAGGAGGCATCCCAAACAATAGCATAAATATTTTAAGAGTACCTGTCTACTTACTGGTTGCATTTTGTAATCAACGTCACTTTTCCACTATCAAAGGAGCCAACCTCTGTATGTGAGGAGGGGGCATCCCAAACACTAGCATAGATATTTCAAGAGTACCTGTCTACTAACTGGTTGGATTTTGTAATCAACGTCACTTTACCACTATCAAAGGAGCCAACCTCTGTATTTGAGGAGGAGGCATCCCAAACACTAGCATAAATATTTCAAGACTACCTGTCTACTAACTGGTTGGATTTTGTAATCAACTTCACTTTTCCACTATCAAAGGAGCCAACCTCTCTATGTGAGGAGGGGGCATCCCAAACACTAGCATAGGTATTTCAAGAGTACCTGTCTACTAACTGGTTGGATTTTGTAATCAAAGTCACTTTACCACTATAAAAGGAGCCAACCTCTGTATTTGAGGAGGAGGCATCCCAAACACTAGCATAAATATTTCAAGAGTACCTGTCTACTAATTGGTTACATTTTGTAATCAACGTCACTTTTCCACTATCAAAGGAGCCAACCTCTGTATTTGAAGAGAGGGCATCCCAAGCACTAGCATAAATATTTCAAGAGTACCTGTCTACTAATTGGTTGCATTTTGTAATCAACGTCACTTTTTCACTATCAAATGAGCCAACCTCTGTATGTGAGGAGGGGGCATCCCAAACACTAGCATAAATATTTCAAGACTACCTGTTAATTAACTGGTTGCATTTTTAAATCAACGTCACTTTTCCACTATCAAAGGAGCCAACCTCTGTATGTGAGGAGGGGGCATCCCAAACACTAGCATAAATATTTCAAGACTACCTGTCTATTAACTGGTTGCATTTTGTAATCAACGTCACTTTTCCACTATCAAAGGAGCCAACCTCTGTATGTGAAGAGGGGACATCCCAAACACTACCATCATTTTTTCAAAAGTACCTGTCTACTAATTAGTTGGATTTTGTAATCATCGTCACTTTTCCACTATCAAAGGAGCCAACCTCTGTATGTGAAGAGGGGGCATCTCAAACACTAGCATAAATATTTCAAGAGTACATGTCTACTAACTGGTTGGATTTTGTAATCAACATCACTTTTCCACTATCAAAGGAGCCAACCTCTGTATGTGAGGAGGGGGCATCCCAAACACTAGCATAAATATTTCAAGACTACCTGTCTATTAACTGGTTGCATATTGTAATCAACGTCACTTTTCCACTATCAAAGGAGGCAACCTCTGTTTTTGAAGGGGGGGGCATCCCAAACACTAGCATAAATATTTCAAGACTACCTGTCTACTAACTGGTTGCATTTTGTAATCAACGTCACTTTTCCACTATCAAAGGAGCCAACCTCTGTATGTGAGGAGGGGGCATCCCAAACACTAGCATAAATATTGCAAGACTATCTGTCTATTAACTGGTTGCATATTGTAATCAACGTCACTTTTCCACTATCAAAGGAGGCAACCTCTGTTTTTGAAGGGGGGGGGGGCATCCCAAACACTAGCATAAATATTTCAAAACTACCTGTCTACTAACTGGTTGCATTTTGTAATCAACGTCACTTTTCCACTATCAAAGGAGCCAACCTCTGTATTTGAGGAGGAGGCATCCCAAACACTAGCATAAACATTTCAAGACTACCTGTCTACTAACTGGTTGGATTTTGTAATCAATGTCACATTTCCACTATCAAAGGAGGCAACCTCTGTATTTGAAGAGGGGGCATCCCAAACACTAGCATAAATATTTCAAGACTACCTATTAACTGGTTGCATTTTGTAGTCAACGTCACTTTTCCACTAGCAAAGGAGCCAACCTCTGCATGTGAAGAGGGGGCATCCCAAACACTAACATAGATATTTCAGTACCTGCATTTTGTAATCAACGTAACTTTTTAAGCAAACTTTGCCTTTCGCCGGGGGGGGGGGGGGGGGCATCCCAAATACTAGCATGTGTCTTTTAAGAGTACCTGCCTACTAACCTTTTGCCGTTTGTATAAAAAAGTCTGGTTTACAAGTTTAAAGAACCCATTGCCTTTCACTGGGGGCCATTGTCAGTGCTACAACTTATCATTTAAGAGTACCTGCCTACTAACCTTTTGCCTGTTGTATAAAAAAGTCTGGTTTACAAGTTTAAAGCACCCATTGTCTTTCACTGGGGGCCATTGTCAGTGCTACCACTTATCTTTTAAAAGTACCTGCCTACTAACCTTTTGCACCCATTGCCTTTCACCGGGGGGGGGGGGGGGCATCCCGAATACTGGCACAGCTTTTAATAGTACCTGCACCTTTTTTACATTTTGAACAAAAATCAAGTTTTAAACCTGTCTGTGGTGCATTTAACTCTGACCAGGGGCATCCTGTGTAAGACCATCTGACAGTGTCTTTTTTCCATTCGCTTTTAGCTACAGCGTCTGCCTATTTTGATCTAACTTTTCTACACACCTGCTGTTACAAAAATACTGTTCTAGGTGTAGTGTATTGTTTTCCCCTCCTAAATGCAGTAAAAATGTCAGACAGAGATGTGCCAGGATGTGCACTGAGGAGAGGCCTAGATTAATCAGGCAGAGGTCGCATCAGACTAGGGGCGAGTGGCAGCAGGAGTCGCGGTGAGAGGCCTGATCTCCCGGTATCTGCTAGCGGTCGTGTCTCGACCAGCAACGCATCAGCCGTCATCGATTGGTTAACGCGGTCATCGGCCTCATCACATGTGACATCTGACACCCCCAGTCAACAGTCCGTAGGTTCCCCAGTCAACATGGCCCAGGAACAGCCCCTGTCCTTCCATTGCCTCTGTCCTACGCCCCCCCCCCCTCCAGCTGACGTATCTTATGCTTTGGGTTTAGCTCCATTATTCAGTGAGGACGATGTGTTAGAGGACAGTCAGCAGCTACTGCCCAGCCAAGAAATGGAGGAGACATCCGCCACTTCTTCCGCTAGGCAGACAAACACTTAGGAGGAGAGTGGCGTAGGAGGTGGTGTGGCGAGCGTTCCGTCTCCTGCAGCACACGCATTTGTGGAAACCGAGGAGGACATTAGTGACGTGCAGACACAACTCGATGATGATGATGAGGAAGCTGATCGCACTTGGGAGCCCGGTGCAGAAGGGGCTTCATCATCATCAGCAGAAGAGGTTCCCAGGTTGCCCCAGAGTCAGCAGTTGAGGCAGCAAGGTGGCAGTAGGGATGGTAGTCAGCATGGTGGCAGAATTGGGATGTCTGGAGCCACGCGTGGCCAGGGGCGGGGTAGACCACCTCCTGCGCGGCAGTTGGCAGCAGTAGCAGTGAATTTTTGCAGACTGTTGGAGGGAAAATTAGCTACTCGGCAGTGCGGCATTTTCTCATCAAGCATCCGCAGGAGGGTAACCTGCCTACATGCAAGATGTGTAGACAGAAGGTGAAGCATGGCCAGGGCCCCAATGTTGCTACCACAGCCCTGCGGCAACACATGCAGCATCACCATAAAGTGGCCTGGGAGAACCACCGCTTCCAATTTTACCCAGCCAAGGCTCCAGCACCTCAGCCAAAGGTAGCTGTGCGTCATACCCATCCTCTGCCGCTCCAGATGCTCCTGCTCCTGCTACTTAAAGTCACTCATCCCACCAGCAATCCATCAGCGACAATCCAGCGACAATCCAAGAGACAACAGTATGCGCCCACTCATCCTACGGCACAGAAGCTAAATGTGCTCCTGTCCAAGTTGCTGGTGCTGCAGTCCCTCCCTTTTACGGTGGTAGACTGTGCACCTTTCAGAGAGCTGATGGCTAGTGCCGAGCCGGGGTGGAGAGTCCCAAGCCGTCATTTCTTTGCAAAGAAGGCAGTACCAGCCCTGCACAAATTTGTTGAGCAGATGGTGGGCCAGTCCTTGAGCCTGTCGGTGTGCACCAAAGTGCATGGCAGTGCCGACATCTGGAGCTGTAACTATGGTCAGGAACAATACATGTCCTTTACGGCCCACTGGGTGAATGTGGTTCCTGCACAACAACTTGGACAGGTCACACCGCTTCGGCCACACACGCTCCTAGGCTGTTTTGCCTGTCACAGTGTGCGACTCCGCCTCCTCATCCTCCGCCGTCTCCTCAGCCTCCACTGTACGGTCAATTCTCAATGCCCCTCCAGCCTACCATGTGTGCAGGGCACGGCGGTGTCACGCTGTGCTTCACATGGTTTTCCTTGGCGAACGGAGTCACACAGGGGAGAAGCTCCTTAAATTCATTCATCAAGAAATCAAAACATGGCTTACTCCACGAAAATTGGAAATGGGAACCATGGTGACTGACAATGGGAGTATCATCTTGTCTGCACTGCAACAAGGAAGCCTGAGCCATGCGCCCTGTATGGCACACGTGTTCAACCTAGTTGTCAAGCGTTTTCTGAAGTCTTCCCCCCATCTGCAAGACATCCTAACAACGGGAAGGAAACTTTGTATGCACTTCAGCCACTCCTACACCGCCAAGCACACCCTTCTTGAGCTACAGCGTCAAAACGGTATCCCCCAACATAGTCTGATTTGCGATGTTCCCACCCATTCCACCCTACATATGTTAGATTGACTATACAAACAGAGAAAAGCCATCACTGATTTCTTGATGATCCAAGCAGATAGGGGGACTCCCCTGTGTAACTTTAATGTGAACCAGTGGCAGCTCATACGTGACACCTGCCATTTGCTCAGGCCCTTTGAGGAAGGCACTTTATTTGTCAGTCGCCAGGATTATGGCATGAACGACGTGATTCCGCTGCTTCATGTAATACAACACATATTGGAAACCATGGCTGGTCAGGGCACTGGAGACATGGCGCATACATTTCACGGCCACATAAACCCTGTGGGAGCTGAGGAGGAGCAGCACAGTGAAGCACAGTTTAGTTTTGGCGAAATGGGCGGTGTATCTAGTCATCTGACAGGAGAGGAGGAGCAGGAGCAGCCAGTGGAGCTAGAGGGTTATGAGGAAGGCGAGACAGAGGACCCAGACACACCGTGGCAGTATGCAGTGGAGATGGAGACAGGTAGTCCCTCCGAGTCACTTGCACATATGGCACGATGCATGCTCACGTGCTTGCATAGTGACCGCAGAATTGTCTTCATTTCTGCGGGATGACATCTGGCTCTCCACCTTATTGGACCCTCGCTACCGGCACAAAATGGGGGCATTTTTTAAACCCGCCGAGAGGGAGGACAAACTGACCGACTACAAAGACATACTACAGTTGGCCGATGCCTATCTGCGCCATGGTCCATACTTTCGCAGGTCTGACTCGGGGGGACCTCTGCGCTCACCTTCCACTGCCGTGGCTGCCGGGGGGGGGGTGGCAGGAGCAGCAGCAGCAGCTCCATCAGCAGCAGCCTCAGTCTTCAGTTGCTAATGAGTAGCTTTCTGCACCCCCATAGTGAGGCTACTCATGAGCAGCAGGAAGACCTGGAGCCGGGCCTGAACCAGCAGGTCATGTCATACCTTGAAATGACCATGCCAACGCACCTTGAGGATCCGCTGGACTTCTGGGCAGCCAAACTTGACTTGTGGCCGCAACAGGCAGAGTTTGCCCTGGGAAAGCTGTCCTGCCCGGCCAGTAGTGTGCCATCTGAGCGGGTCTTTACTGCTGCGGGGGCCATAGTAACGCCAAGGAGAACTCGTCTGTCTACGAAAAATGTGGAGAGACTCACCTTTGTGAAGATGAATCAGGCATGGATCAGCCAGGATTTCCACCCACCAATAGCTGATGCATGCGAGTAGCTGATGCATGGTAGCTCCTTCTGCTGCTGCCAACTTCTGGGTGTGTCTTTCAGGCAATATATGAGCTCCTTCTGCTGCTGCCAACTCCTGGGTGTGTCTTTCAGGCAATATATGAGCTCCCTATGCTGCTGCCAACTCCAATGTGTTTTTCAGGCAATATATGGGCTCCTAATGATGCTGCCAACTCCTGGGTGTGTCTTTCAGGCAATATATGTGCTCCTAATGCTGCTGCCAACTCCTGGGTGTGTCTTTCAGGCACTATATGGGCTCCTAATGCTGCTGGCAACTCCAATGTGTGTTTTCAGACAATATATGGGCTCCCTATGCTGCTGCCAAGTCCAGAGTGTGTCTTTCATGCAATATATGGGCTCCTAATGCTGCTGCTGCTGCCAACTCCAATGTGTTTTTCAGGCAATATATGAGCTCCCTATGCTGCTGCCAACTCCTGGGTGTGTCTTTCAGGCAATATATGAGCTCCCTATGCTGCTGCCAACTCCAATGTGTTTTTCAGGCAATATATGGGCTCCTAATGCTGCTGCCAACTCCTGAGTGTGTCTTTCAGGCAATATATGGGCTCCTAATGCTGCTGCCAACTCCTGGGTGTGTATTCAGGCAATATATGGGCTCCTATTGCTGCTGCCAACTCCTGGGAATGTCTTTCAGGCAATATATGGGCTCCTAATGCTGCTGCCAACTCCATTGTGTGTTTTCAGGCAATATATGGGCTCCCTATGCTGCTGCCAAGTCCAGAGTGTGTCTTTCATGCAATATATGGGCTCCTAATGCTGCTGCTGCTGCCAACTCCAATGTGTTTTTCAGGCAATATATGAGCTCCCTATGCTGCTGCCAACTCCTGGGTGTGTCTTTCAGGCACTATATGGGCTCCCTATGCTGCTGCCAACTCCAATGTTTTTTTCAGGCAATATATGGGCTCCCTATGCTGCTGCCAACTCCTGGGTGTGTTTTCAGGCAATATATGTGCTCCTAATGCTGCTGCCAACTCCAATGTGTTTTTCAGCCAATATATGGGCTCCTAATGCTGCTGCCTACTCCAGTGTCTCTTTCAGGCAATATATGAGCTCCCTATGCTGCTGACAACTCCAGTGTGTTTTTCAGGCAATATTTGGGGTCCTTCTGCTGCTGCCAACTCCTGGGTGTGTCTTTCAGGCAATATATGAGCTCCCTATGCTGCTGCCAACTCCAATGTGTTTTTCAGGCAATATATGGGCTCCTAATGATGCTGCCAACTCCTGGGTGTGTCTTTCAGGCAATATATGTGCTCCTAATGCTGCTGCCAACTCCTGGGTGTGTCTTTCAGGCACTATATGGGCTCCTAATGCTGCTGGCAACTCCAATGTGTGTTTTCAGACAATATATGGGCTCCCTATGCTGCTGCCAAGTCCAGAGTGTGTCTTTCATGCAATATATGGGCTCCTAATGCTGCTGCTGCTGCCAACTCCAATGTGTTTTTCAGGCAATATATGAGCTCCCTATGCTGCTGCCAACTCCTGGGTGTGTCTTTCAGGCAATATATGAGCTCCCTATGCTGCTGCCAACTCCAATGTGTTTTTCAGGCAATATATGGGCTCCTAATGCTGCTGCCAACTCCTGAGTGTGTCTTTCAGGCAATATATGGGCTCCTAATGATGCTGCCAACTCCTGGGTGTGTATTCAGGCAATATATGGGCTCCTATTGCTGCTGCCAACTCCTGGGAATGTCTTTCAGGCAATATATGGGCTCCTAATGCTGCTGCCAACTCCATTGTGTGTTTTCAGGCAATATATGGGCTCCCTATGCTGCTGCCAAGTCCAGAGTGTGTCTTTCATGCAATATATGGGCTCCTAATGCTGCTGCTGCTGCCAACTCCAATGTGTTTTTCAGGCAATATATGAGCTCCCTATGCTGCTGCCAACTCCTGGGTGTGTCTTTCAGGCACTATATGGGCTCCCTATGCTGCTGCCAACTCCAATGTTTTTTTCAGGCAATATATGGGCTCCCTATGCTGCTGCCAACTCCTGGGTGTGTTTTCAGGCAATATATGTGCTCCTAATGCTGCTGCCAACTCCAATGTGTTTTTCAGCCAATATATGGGCTCCTAATGCTGCTGCCTACTCCAGTGTCTCTTTCAGGCAATATATGAGCTCCCTATGC
Organism: Gastrophryne carolinensis; assembly: GCA_027917425.1. Lineage (NCBI taxonomy): Eukaryota > Metazoa > Chordata > Amphibia > Anura > Microhylidae > Gastrophryne > Gastrophryne carolinensis. Next base: position 42,736,528 of record CM051238.1, read on the forward strand.
TGCTGACAACTCCAGTGTGTTTTTCAGGCAATATTTGGGGTCCTAATGCTGCTGTCAACTCCTGGGTGTGTCTTTCATGCAATATATGGGCTCCCTATGCTGCTGCCAAATTCTGGGTGTGTTTTTCAGGCAATTTATGGGCTCATCATGCTGATGCCACCTCAAGGCTCTGTAATTGTGCCGCTCTAGAAAATTTGCTGAATCGAATTTTTCAAAAGTTCGCTCATCTCTATTAGTAACATATTAGTAACATAGTAACATATTAGTAACATATTAGTAACATAATAACATATTAGTAACATAGTAACATATTAGGACTAAATTCATCAAGCAGAGGTCACAGCAGTTAAAGTATTCTGTCCAGCTCACAGGAAATTAAAACGTAGCTTTTACTCAATCCATTTAAAAATAGTAAATCCACGCATGAAAAAATAGACATGTGTCAGCATACATCTTCATATTGAATACCCCTTCCCTCCACCACGGACCTCATTACGCGTTTCAGGCCGCAAAAGACCCTTAGTCATACAATTACCCACAGCAAATACGGGTTATATATAGGGCTAGAAATAGAAAAAGCTGAAAATACTCGCCTAATTAGCTGCAGACATCGTGGCGTGCAATACGGAGAGCCAACGCGGCCTTGCGAACGTCCCTCCTTCACGCTATTCCATTGGCAGGATGTTCAACCTATCCTAGCCATCCCCCATAGACAAGCCTCCCTAAGGGCGCAAGTTCATTAGTCTAAAAACCGGCCAATCGCGCACCATCTGGGTACGCTACTGTAGTAGCATACGCTATTCACTATGTCACTACATGGCTTTTAAATTCCAGCTGTGTGGATCCCATAGACAACTATACAACGATTACAATGACATTTGAAGCTATCAATTTATCAATTGAAAATGAAATCATATATATATATATATATATATATATATATATATATATATATATATACACACACATCGAAGGCTATGGGAAGCACCTAACTAGATACAGACAAGCCCATTGGGGAAAAGCAGTGAATCAAACGGGAAGGCAATCTGTTTTAAAACTAAGATATATCTCGGGTCCAACTATAAAAAGATACATGCTCGTAAGGAAAGAGACACCAATATAGGGTCCATCTCAGACAAATGTCCGACTGCCTATGGTGTCATATATGGTCTGATATATGTAAAAGTTAATTAACATTACCAATAGTATTACTCCATTATAGATTAAAGTGCAGATGCCTGGCTACTAGTCCTTACTGGTTACTAAAACACACTGTTAATTACCTATGACCTGGAGGATATCTATATACCCGAGATGTCTAAAGTATCCAATGCATATTGCAGCTATCCCGATCCGCATATTCTAAAACTTATGATGGCAACATATAGGGGTAGACCTGTTATCTGCAGTGGGTAATAATAGGTCCAATAACGATTAAAATAATTAAAACACTAGTATTGCAATAAAACCAAAATGGGCACAGGTAATAGGGATATTCCGTGCTAACTACACTTAGTTTACAGGCAATATATATCCAGGAACTAACAATCTGTAAATAACAAAATATCAAGTCTGTCATTAAGTGCCTGTGGCGAACGTGTGCACAGTCTAATTATCCATTTAGCTTCTGCTTTCAACAACGCTTTATGGATATTGCCTCCCCTCACATTCAAGTTAATTTTTTCTATTATTATAACTTTTAAACATTCAGGGTCACCTACATGTTTTTGACAAACATGTCTCTCCACATTGAATTTAGGTATTAGTGCTCTTGTTTGGTAGACATGTTCCATGAACCTCAGTTTTAACGCACGTTACATATTGTAACCCACATATGCTGCATGTAACCAAATAAATTACATACTTCGAGTTACAGTTCATGAACTGGGAAATCTTGCCCGTAACCGTGGATTTAAATTTATTAGTTTTTTGAATAAATCTGCAACAAGTGCATCTGGACACACCACACGGATAGCAGCCCTTCTGTGACAGCCAGGTGTTTGGATTATCTTTACAGGGCATCAACATTGCTGGAGACAACTTCATGCCTAACATTGGAGCTTTGCAAGTCACCACTCTGACTCCCCCTTTAATGATTGGTAGTAAATCGGGATCTGTACCTAAGATGGGGAGATTAGAAGAGATAATCCTTTTAATATCTTGAAATTGGTGACTATATTTCGTGACCATAGTAACGGTATCTCTTTTCACTCTTTTATCCTTCAGAGAACCTTTGGGAAAAAGAATGTCTTGTCGATTTTTTAAAAGTGCTTTATCTCTTGCTTTTTGTAGCATCTCCTTTTGTAGCCCCTATTCTTCAACCTCTGCTGTATGCAATCCAACTCTTTGTTTAGGGAAACCTTATCATTGCAATTCCTTACCGCACGTAAGTATTCCCCATACGGGACACTCTCAACTGTATGTTGTGGGTGACAGCTGGTGGCATGTAATGTAGAATTGCCTGTTATAGGCTTGCGATAAGTGCTAGTTAGTATTTGTGACCCAAGTTTTGGGCTTGCCAACGTTGGGTCCAAAAATTGAATTTTCTCGTTCTGGTATTCCGCCGTAAATGCCAAATTGAGTTGATTGGTATTCAAATAAGCAATAAACGACATGGCTAATTCCAGTCCAAATACAGATGATATCGTCAATATATCTAGAGTACCAATATATGTGGTCACCTCCCACCATCCCATATACAAATTGGCAAGGGAGGGGGAGAAGGGTGCACCCATAGGAGCTCGAGTCTGCAAATAAAATGTATTTCCGAACATGAAAAAATTATGTCCAAGGAGATACTGTAGTGCCATGTTGATAAAAAGCCTATGTTGTTCATCCAATGTTGTATATTTTTCCAACATATGTGATACTGCTCGTAAGCCCAGATGGTGTGGTATGGAGGAGTACAACGCCGTGACGTCCAAAGCAACCCAACTGCCATGTGACGGCCACTGTAATTGTTGTAATGCCCGTAGGACTTCCATTGTGTCCTTGATGTAACCAGGCAGTCTCATAACAATGGGATTAAGTTGGCTATCTACCCATTGTCCCAGTTTTTCATTAAGGGATCCAATGCCCGCTACGATTGGTCGTCCTCTAGGGGGCCTCTCTGGCTTATGGACTTTTGGCAAATGATGGAATATAGGCACTAGGGATGAGCGAATCGATCCGAACGAATCCGAATTCGTTCTGAATTTCATGAAAATTCGATTCTGAACGAATCCGAATTTCCCCGTGATTCGATCGATCGAAGTTTTCCTTTAAACTCCATTTATTTCAATTACAGGCATTCTAAAATGGTGGATGAACATGTCCAGACATATCCCCTGGGGCAAGTTATCATGGGAAGGTCACATGCAGCCTATCAGCAGCCAGGAAGCCCGGTGACATCACCGTGCTATATAAACGGTGGCCATTTTCCTTTTGCGCATTTCAGCATTGCATTCAGAAACAGTGGTGGTTGCTGCAGACAGGGAGAGACTTAGAGATAGGCAGGGACAGTCGTTGAGACCCACAGAGAGGCAGACAGAACCAGGGAAAGATAGGGAAAGATAGGGAAAAATCGGGAACTATCGGGAACGATCCAGGCAGGGACAGTGAGAGGGAAAGCTTTTTTTCATTTTCATTTTCCAGATCAGTTTTCGGTGTTCTTTGTGCTGTAAATATTCCTTGCCACTGTGCATCCCATCTTGGCAGTGGCATATTTAACCCTATCTGTTATACACAAGCATTTCTCATAACTGGATTAGTTTTAATTTTTTTTTTTGGCTGCTGTAAAAACCCCAGGCCACAGCGCCATTCCATTTCAGCACATGTGACCCTATCTTTTATACTAAATCAGCTTGTTCAGCCTCAGGTTTATTAAGCTATTGCATTTTGATTTGGTTTTTGGCCTCCTGTAAAAACCCAAGCCCACATGGGCATCCCAAACCAGCACACGTCACCCTATCTTTTATACTAAATCAGCTTGTTCATCCTCAGCTTTATTAAGTTATTGCATTTTGAATTGGTTTTGTCCTGCTGTCAAAACACCGGGCCGCACGGTATCCCAAACCACCTCGTTGCACCCTGTTATACTAAATAAGCTTGTTCAGCCTCAGCTTTATTAAGCTATTGCATTTTGAATTGGTTTTTGTCCTGCTGTCAAAACACCAGGCCGCAGGGTATCCCAAACCTGCACGTTGCACCCTATCTGTTATACTAAATAAGCTTGTTCAGCCTCAGCTTTATTAAGCTATTACATTTTGAATTGGTTGTTGTCCTGTTGTCAAAACACCAGGCCGCAGGGTATCCCAAACCACCTCGTTGCACCCTGTTATACTAAATAAGCTTGTTCAGCCTCAGCTTTATTAAGCTATTGCATTTTTAATTGGTTTTCGTCCTGCTGTCAAAACACCAGGCCGCATAGTATCCCAAACCACCACATTGCACCCTATCTGTTATACTAAATAAGCTTCTTCAGCCTCAGCTTTATTAAGCTATTGCATTTTGAATTGGTTTTTGTCTGCTTTAAAAACACCAGCCCAAATGGGCATCCCAAACCAGCACATGTGACCCTATCTTTTACACTAAATCAGCTTGTTCAGCCTCAGCTTTATTAAGCTATGTCATTTTGAATTGGTTTTTGTCCTGCTGTCAAAACACCAGGCCGCAGGGTATCCCAAACCACCACGTTGTAACCTATCTTTTTTAATAAATCAGCTTGTTCGTCCTCAGCTTTATTAAGCTATTGCATTTTGAATTGGTTTTTGTCCTGCTGTCAAAACACCAGGCCACAGAGTATCCCAAACTACCACTTTGCACCCTATCTGTTATACTAAATCAGCTTGTTCAGCCTCAGCTTTATTAAGCCATTGCATTTTGAATTGGTTTTTATCCTGCTGTCAAAACACCAGGCCGCAGGGTATCCCAAACCACCACGTTGCACCCTATCTGTTATACTAAATAAGCTTGTTCAGCCTCAGCTTTATTAAGCTATTGCATTTTGAATTGTTTTTTATCCTGCTGTCAAAACACCAGGCCGCAGGGTATCCCAAACCTGCACGTTGCACCCTATCTGTTATACTAAATAAGCTTGTTCATCCTCAGCTTTATTAAGCTATTGCATTTTGAATTGGTTTTTGTCCTGCTGTCAAAACACTGGGCCGCACTGTATCCCAAACCACCATGTGTCACCCTATCTGTTATACTAAATAAGCTTGTTCAGCCTCAGCTTTATTAAGCTATTGCATTTTGAATTGGTTTTCGTCCTGCTGTCAAAACACCAGGCCGCAGGGTATCCCAAACCTGCACGTTGCACCCTATCTGTTATACTAAATAAGCTTGTTTATCCTCAGCTTTATTAAGCTATTGCATTTTAAATTGGTTTTTGTCTGCTTCAAAAACACCAGCCCACATGGGCATCCCAAACCAGCACATGTGACCCTATCTTTTACACTAAATCAGCTTGTTCAGCCTCAGCTTTATTAAGCTATTGCATTTTGAATTGGTTTTTGTCCTGTATCCCAAACCACCACGTTGCACCCTATCTGTTATACTAAATCAGCTTGTTCATCCTCAGCTTTATTAAGCTTTTGCATTTTGAATTGTTTTTTGTCCTGTTGTCAAAACACCAGGCCGCAGGGTATCCCAAACCACCACGTTGCACCCTATCTGTTATACTAAATAAGCTTGTTCAGCCTCAGCTTTATTAAGCTATTGCATTTTGAATTGTTTTTTGTCCTGCTGTCAAAACACCAGGCCACAGGGTATCCCAAACCTGCACGTTGCACCCTATCTGTTATACTAAATAAGCTTGTTCATCCTCAGCTTTATTAAGCTATTGCATATTGAATTGGTTTTGTCTGCTTTAAAAACACCAGCCCACATGGGCATCCCAAACCAGCACATGTGACCCTATCTTTTACACTAAATCAGCTTGTTCAGCCTCAGCTTTATTAAGCTGTTGCATTTTGAATTGGTTTTTGTCCTGCTGTCAAAACACCAGGCCGCAGGGTATCCCAAACCACCATGTTGCACCCTATCTGTTATACTAAATAAGCTTGTTCAGCCTCAGCTTTATTAAGCTATTGCATTTTGAATTGGTTTTTGTCCTGCTGTCAAAACACCAGGCCGCACGGTATCCCAAACCACCACGTTGCACCCTATCTGTTATACTAAATAAGCTTGTTCAGCCTCAGCATTAATAAGCTATTGCATTTTTAATTGGTTTTTGTCCTGCTGTCAAAACACCAGGCCGCAGGGTATCCCATATTGCCAATTTTCATAGTATCTGGTGCAGAGAAGCAGTTCCTCACTTAACTTCACTTAAAATACCTATTGCGCATTTCAAATACATAAAAATGTCAGGCAGACAAGTGCCAGGATGTTCAAAGAGGAGTGGCAGAGGCCAAGATTCAGCAGGCAGAGGTCGCAGCAGACTAGGGGCGAGTGGCAGCAGGAGTCACGGTGAGAGACCTTATCTGACAGTATCTGCTAGCGGTCGTGTCTCCACCAGTAACGCATCTGCCGTGGTAGATTGGTTAACGCGGTCATCCATCATCACAAGTTACATCTGAGACCCCCAGTCTAGGGTCGGTAGGTTCCTCTGACACAACCCTGAGTTGGCATGCCCCAAGAGCAGTCCCTGTCCTCCCATTGCCTCTGTCCTACGCCGTTCCCTCCCCCAGCGACGTATCCTATGCTTTGGGTTCAGCTCCACTCTTTAGTGAGTAGGACGATCAGATAGAGGACAGTCAGCAGCTACTGCCCAGCCAAGGAATGGAGGTGGCTTCTTTAGCTAGGCAGACAAATAGTGATGTGGAGAGTGTCGTGGGTGTTGCGAGCATTCCAGCTCCTGCGCCAGACACTGTTGAGGAAACTGAGAACATCAGTGACATGCAGCCACAACTCGGTGATGATGATGATGATGAAGAAGCCGATCGCACTTGGGAGCCGGGTGCAGAAGGGGCTTCATCGTCATCATCAGGAGAAGAGGGGCGCAGTTTGCGCAGGAGTCAGCAGCTGAGACAGCAAGGTGTTAGCAGCATGGTTGGCAGTCAGCATGGGGGCACAGTTGTAAAGCCTGGAGCCAAATGGGGCCTGGGGTAAAGCACCTGCTGCACGGCAGGCTACCTTATTGGGAGGTAGTGGAGCAGGGGTTCCTGGAGTTTTTGACAGTAGTAGTGAATCAGTGCGGCCTGTTGGTGGGAAAAGTAGCTACTCGGCAGTGTGGCAGTTTTTCCTGAAGCATCCGCAGGAGGGTAGCATGGCCACATGCAAGATATGTAGGCAGAAGGTGAAGCGTGGCCAGGGCCCAAATGTTGGCACCACGGCCCTGCATCAACATATGATGCGTCACCATAAAGTGGCCTGGAAGAACCGAGGCTCCGAAGAGGTGGTCCAGCCTGCTTCCTCACCAAGTGGCACGCCGCTCCCAATTTCTGCCAGCCAAGGCTCCAGCACCTCAGCCGAAGGCAGCTGTGCGTCATACCCATCCGCAGGGTATCCCAAACCTGCACGTTGCACCCTATCTGTTATACTAAATAAGCTTGTTCAGCCTCAGCTTTATTAAGCTATTACATTTTGAATTGGTTGTTGTCCTGTTGTCAAAACACCAGGCCGCAGGGTATCCCAAACCACCTCGTTGCACCCTGTTATACTAAATAAGCTTGTTCAGCCTCAGCTTTATTAAGCTATTGCATTTTTAATTGGTTTTCGTCCTGCTGTCAAAACACCAGGCCGCATAGTATCCCAAACCACCACATTGCACCCTATCTGTTATACTAAATAAGCTTCTTCAGCCTCAGCTTTATTAAGCTATTGCATTTTGAATTGGTTTTTGTCTGCTTTAAAAACACCAGCCCAAATGGGCATCCCAAACCAGCACATGTGACCCTATCTTTTACACTAAATCAGCTTGTTCAGCCTCAGCTTTATTAAGCTATGTCATTTTGAATTGGTTTTTGTCCTGCTGTCAAAACACCAGGCCGCAGGGTATCCCAAACCACCACGTTGTAACCTATCTTTTTTAATAAATCAGCTTGTTCGTCCTCAGCTTTATTAAGCTATTGCATTTTGAATTGGTTTTTGTCCTGCTGTCAAAACACCAGGCCACAGAGTATCCCAAACTACCACTTTGCACCCTATCTGTTATACTAAATCAGCTTGTTCAGCCTCAGCTTTATTAAGCCATTGCATTTTGAATTGGTTTTTATCCTGCTGTCAAAACACCAGGCCGCAGGGTATCCCAAACCACCACGTTGCACCCTATCTGTTATACTAAATAAGCTTGTTCAGCCTCAGCTTTATTAAGCTATTGCATTTTGAATTGTTTTTTATCCTGCTGTCAAAACACCAGGCCGCAGGGTATCCCAAACCTGCACGTTGCACCCTATCTGTTATACTAAATAAGCTTGTTCATCCTCAGCTTTATTAAGCTATTGCATTTTGAATTGGTTTTTGTCCTGCTGTCAAAACACTGGGCCGCACTGTATCCCAAACCACCATGTGTCACCCTATCTGTTATACTAAATAAGCTTGTTCAGCCTCAGCTTTATTAAGCTATTGCATTTTGAATTGGTTTTCGTCCTGCTGTCAAAACACCAGGCCGCAGGGTATCCCAAACCTGCACGTTGCACCCTATCTGTTATACTAAATAAGCTTGTTTATCCTCAGCTTTATTAAGCTATTGCATTTTAAATTGGTTTTTGTCTGCTTCAAAAACACCAGCCCACATGGGCATCCCAAACCAGCACATGTGACCCTATCTTTTACACTAAATCAGCTTGTTCAGCCTCAGCTTTATTAAGCTATTGCATTTTGAATTGGTTTTTGTCCTGTATCCCAAACCACCACGTTGCACCCTATCTGTTATACTAAATCAGCTTGTTCATCCTCAGCTTTATTAAGCTTTTGCATTTTGAATTGTTTTTTGTCCTGTTGTCAAAACACCAGGCCGCAGGGTATCCCAAACCACCACGTTGCACCCTATCTGTTATACTAAATAAGCTTGTTCAGCCTCAGCTTTATTAAGCTATTGCATTTTGAATTGTTTTTTGTCCTGCTGTCAAAACACCAGGCCACAGGGTATCCCAAACCTGCACGTTGCACCCTATCTGTTATACTAAATAAGCTTGTTCATCCTCAGCTTTATTAAGCTATTGCATATTGAATTGGTTTTGTCTGCTTTAAAAACACCAGCCCACATGGGCATCCCAAACCAGCACATGTGACCCTATCTTTTACACTAAATCAGCTTGTTCAGCCTCAGCTTTATTAAGCTGTTGCATTTTGAATTGGTTTTTGTCCTGCTGTCAAAACACCAGGCCGCAGGGTATCCCAAACCACCATGTTGCACCCTATCTGTTATACTAAATAAGCTTGTTCAGCCTCAGCTTTATTAAGCTATTGCATTTTGAATTGGTTTTTGTCCTGCTGTCAAAACACCAGGCCGCACGGTATCCCAAACCACCACGTTGCACCCTATCTGTTATACTAAATAAGCTTGTTCAGCCTCAGCATTAATAAGCTATTGCATTTTTAATTGGTTTTTGTCCTGCTGTCAAAACACCAGGCCGCAGGGTATCCCATATTGCCAATTTTCATAGTATCTGGTGCAGAGAAGCAGTTCCTCACTTAACTTCACTTAAAATACCTATTGCGCATTTCAAATACATAAAAATGTCAGGCAGACAAGTGCCAGGATGTTCAAAGAGGAGTGGCAGAGGCCAAGATTCAGCAGGCAGAGGTCGCAGCAGACTAGGGGCGAGTGGCAGCAGGAGTCACGGTGAGAGACCTTATCTGACAGTATCTGCTAGCGGTCGTGTCTCCACCAGTAACGCATCTGCCGTGGTAGATTGGTTAACGCGGTCATCCATCATCACAAGTTACATCTGAGACCCCCAGTCTAGGGTCGGTAGGTTCCTCTGACACAACCCTGAGTTGGCATGCCCCAAGAGCAGTCCCTGTCCTCCCATTGCCTCTGTCCTACGCCGTTCCCTCCCCCAGCGACGTATCCTATGCTTTGGGTTCAGCTCCACTCTTTAGTGAGTAGGACGATCAGATAGAGGACAGTCAGCAGCTACTGCCCAGCCAAGGAATGGAGGTGGCTTCTTTAGCTAGGCAGACAAATAGTGATGTGGAGAGTGTCGTGGGTGTTGCGAGCATTCCAGCTCCTGCGCCAGACACTGTTGAGGAAACCGAGAACATCAGTGACATGCAGCCACAACTCGGTGATGATGATGATGATGAAGAAGCCGATCGCACTTGGGAGCCGGGTGCAGAAGGGGCTTCATCGTCATCATCAGGAGAAGAGGGGCGCAGTTTGCGCAGGAGTCAGCAGCTGAGACAGCAAGGTGTTAGCAGCATGGTTGGCAGTCAGCATGGGGGCACAGTTGTAAAGCCTGGAGCCAAATGGGGCCTGGGGTAAAGCACCTGCTGCACGGCAGGCTACCTTATTGGGAGGTAGTGGAGCAGGGGTTCCTGGAGTTTTTGACAGTAGTAGTGAATCAGTGCGGCCTGTTGGTGGGAAAAGTAGCTACTCGGCAGTGTGGCAGTTTTTCCTGAAGCATCCGCAGGAGGGTAGCATGGCCACATGCAAGATATGTAGGCAGAAGGTGAAGCGTGGCCAGGGCCCAAATGTTGGCACCACGGCCCTGCATCAACATATGATGCGTCACCATAAAGCGGCCTGGAAGAACCGAGGCTCCGAAGAGGTGGTCCAGCCTGCTTCCTCACCAAGTGGCACGCCGCTCCCAATTTCTGCCAGCCAAGGCTCCAGCACCTCAGCCGAAGGCAGCTGTGCGTCATACCCATCCGCAGGGTATCCCAAACCTGCACGTTGCACCCTATCTGTTATACTAAATAAGCTTGTTCAGCCTCAGCTTTATTAAGCTATTACATTTTGAATTGGTTGTTGTCCTGTTGTCAAAACACCAGGCCGCAGGGTATCCCAAACCACCTCGTTGCACCCTGTTATACTAAATAAGCTTGTTCAGCCTCAGCTTTATTAAGCTATTGCATTTTTAATTGGTTTTCGTCCTGCTGTCAAAACACCAGGCCGCATAGTATCCCAAACCACCACATTGCACCCTATCTGTTATACTAAATAAGCTTCTTCAGCCTCAGCTTTATTAAGCTATTGCATTTTGAATTGGTTTTTGTCTGCTTTAAAAACACCAGCCCAAATGGGCATCCCAAACCAGCACATGTGACCCTATCTTTTACACTAAATCAGCTTGTTCAGCCTCAGCTTTATTAAGCTATGTCATTTTGAATTGGTTTTGTCCTGCTGTCAAAACACCAGGCCGCAGGGTATCCCAAACCACCACGTTGTAACCTATCTTTTTTAATAAATCAGCTTGTTCGTCCTCAGCTTTATTAAGCTATTGCATTTTGAATTGGTTTTTGTCCTGCTGTCAAAACACCAGGCCACAGAGTATCCCAAACTACCACTTTGCACCCTATCTGTTATACTAAATCAGCTTGTTCAGCCTCAGCTTTATTAAGCCATTGCATTTTGAATTGGTTTTTATCCTGCTGTCAAAACACCAGGCCGCAGGGTATCCCAAACCACCACGTTGCACCCTATCTGTTATACTAAATCAGCTTGTTCAGCCTCAGCTTTATTAAGCTATTGCATTTTGAATTGTTTTTTATCCTGCTGTCAAAACACCAGGCCGCAGGGTATCCCAAACCTGCACGTTGCACCCTATCTGTTATACTAAATAAGCTTGTTCATCCTCAGCTTTATTAAGCTATTGCATTTTGAATTGGTTTTTGTCCTGCTGTCAAAACACTGGGCCGCACTGTATCCCAAACCACCATGTGTCACCCTATCTGTTATACTAAATAAGCTTGTTCAGCCTCAGCTTTATTAAGCTATTGCATTTTGAATTGGTTTTCGTCCTGCTGTCAAAACACCAGGCCGCAGGGTATCCCAAACCTGCACGTTGCACCCTATCTGTTATACTAAATAAGCTTGTTTATCCTCAGCTTTATTAAGCTATTGCATTTTAAATTGGTTTTTGTCTGCTTCAAAAACACCAGCCCACATGGGCATCCCAAACCAGCACATGTGACCCTATCTTTTACACTAAATCAGCTTGTTCAGCCTCAGCTTTATTAAGCTATTGCATTTTGAATTGGTTTTTGTCCTGTATCCCAAACCACCACGTTGCACCCTATCTGTTATACTAAATCAGCTTGTTCATCCTCAGCTTTATTAAGCTTTTGCATTTTGAATTGTTTTTTGTCCTGTTGTCAAAACACCAGGCCGCAGGGTATCCCAAACCACCACGTTGCACCCTATCTGTTATACTAAATAAGCTTGTTCAGCCTCAGCTTTATTAAGCTATTGCATTTTGAATTGTTTTTTGTCCTGCTGTCAAAACACCAGGCCACAGGGTATCCCAAACCTGCACGTTGCACCCTATCTGTTATACTAAATAAGCTTGTTCATCCTCAGCTTTATTAAGCTATTGCATATTGAATTGGTTTTGTCTGCTTTAAAAACACCAGCCCACATGGGCATCCCAAACCAGCACATGTGACCCTATCTTTTACACTAAATCAGCTTGTTCAGCCTCAGCTTTATTAAGCTGTTGCATTTTGAATTGGTTTTTGTCCTGCTGTCAAAACACCAGGCCGCAGGGTATCCCAAACCACCATGTTGCACCCTATCTGTTATACTAAATAAGCTTGTTCAGCCTCAGCTTTATTAAGCTATTGCATTTTGAATTGGTTTTTGTCCTGCTGTCAAAACACCAGGCCGCACGGTATCCCAAACCACCACGTTGCACCCTATCTGTTATACTAAATAAGCTTGTTCAGCCTCAGCATTAATAAGCTATTGCATTTTTAATTGGTTTTTGTCCTGCTGTCAAAACACCAGGCCGCAGGGTATCCCATATTGCCAATTTTCATAGTATCTGGTGCAGAGAAGCAGTTCCTCACTTAACTTCACTTAAAATACCTATTGCGCATTTCAAATACATAAAAATGTCAGGCAGACAAGTGCCAGGATGTTCAAAGAGGAGTGGCAGAGGCCAAGATTCAGCAGGCAGAGGTCGCAGCAGACTAGGGGCGAGTGGCAGCAGGAGTCACGGTGAGAGACCTTATCTGACAGTATCTGCTAGCGGTCGTGTCTCCACCAGTAACGCATCTGCCGTGGTAGATTGGTTAACGCGGTCATCCATCATCACAAGTTACATCTGAGACCCCCAGTCTAGGGTCGGTAGGTTCCTCTGACACAACCCTGAGTTGGCATGCCCCAAGAGCAGTCCCTGTCCTCCCATTGCCTCTGTCCTACGCCGTTCCCTCCCCCAGCGACGTATCCTATGCTTTGGGTTCAGCTCCACTCTTTAGTGAGTAGGACGATCAGATAGAGGACAGTCAGCAGCTACTGCCCAGCCAAGGAATGGAGGTGGCTTCTTTAGCTAGGCAGACAAATAGTGATGTGGAGAGTGTCGTGGGTGTTGCGAGCATTCCAGCTCCTGCGCCAGACACTGTTGAGGAAACCGAGAACATCAGTGACATGCAGCCACAACTCGGTGATGATGATGATGATGAAGAAGCCGATCGCACTTGGGAGCCGGGTGCAGAAGGGGCTTCATCGTCATCATCAGGAGAAGAGGGGCGCAGTTTGCGCAGGAGTCAGCAGCTGAGACAGCAAGGTGTTAGCAGCATGGTTGGCAGTCAGCATGGGGGCACAGTTGTAAAGCCTGGAGCCAAATGGGGCCTGGGGTAAAGCACCTGCTGCACGGCAGGCTACCTTATTGGGAGGTAGTGGAGCAGGGGTTCCTGGAGTTTTTGACAGTAGTAGTGAATCAGTGCGGCCTGTTGGTGGGAAAAGTAGCTACTCGGCAGTGTGGCAGTTTTTCCTGAAGCATCCGCAGGAGGGTAGCATGGCCACATGCAAGATATGTAGGCAGAAGGTGAAGCGTGGCCAGGGCCCAAATGTTGGCACCACGGCCCTGCGTCAACATATGATGCGTCACCATAAAGCGGCCTGGAAGAACCGAGGCTCCGAAGAGGTGGTCCAGCCTGCTTCCTCACCAAGTGGCACGCCGCTCCCAATTTCTGCCAGCCAAGGCTCCAGCACCTCAGCCGAAGGCAGCTGTGCGTCATACCCATCCTCTGTCGCTCCTGATGCTCCTGCTCCTCCTCCTCCAAGTCATGCATCCCGCCAGCAATCCATCAGCGAAGCCATGTCCAAGAGACAGCAGTATGCGCCCACTCATCCTACGGCGCAGAAGCTGAATGTGCTCCTGTCCAAGTTGCTGGTGCTGCAGTCACTCCCTTTTCAGGTGGTGGACTCTGCACCTTTCAGAGAACTGATGGCTTGTGCCGAACCGAAGTGGAGAGTCCCAAGCCGTCATTTCTTTGCCAAGAAGGCAGTACCAGCGTTTCACACTTTTGTTAAACAGAAGGTGGGCCAGTCCTTGAGCCTGTCGGTGTGTAGCAAAGTGCATGGCAGCGCCGACATCTGGAGCTGTAACTACGGTCAGGGACAGTACATGTCATTTACGGCCCACTGGGTGAATGTGGTCCCTTTGCAGCAGCAGCAGCAACTTGGACAGGTCACGCCGCTTTGGCCTCCACGCTCCCTGGCCGTTGTGCCTGTGACACCCTGCGACTTGGCCTCCTCATCCTCGGCCATCTCCTCACCCTCCACTGTAGGCTCAAGTCTCAGTGCCCCTCCAGTCTACCATGTGTGCAGGGCACGGAGGTGTCACGCTGTGCTTCACATGGTTTGTCTTGGCGAACTGAGTCACACAGGGGAGGAACTGCTTAAATTTATTCATCACAAAATGCAAACATGGCTTACTCCAAGAAAACTTAAAATGTGAATCATGGTTACCGACAATGGCAAGAACATTTTGTCTGCGCTGCGACAAGGAAGCCTGACCCATGCGCTCTGCATGGCTCACGTCTTCAATCTGGTTGTCAAGCAGTTTCTGAGGTGTTCCCCTCGTCTGCAAGACATCCTAACAACTTCAAGGAAACTTTTCATGCACTTCAGCCACTCATACACCGCCAAACACACCCTTCTTGAGCTACAGCGTCAGAACGGTATCCCCCAACATAGTCTGATTTGCGATGTTTCCACCCGTTGGAATTCCACCCTTCACATGTTGGACCGATTATATGAACAGAGAAAAGCCATCACGGATTTCCTGATGATCCAAGCGGATAGGGGGACTCCCCTGTGTGACTTCAATGTCAACCAGTGGCAGCTCATATGTGACACCTGCCGTTTACTCAGGCCCTTTGAGGAACCACTTTATTTGTCAGTCGGCAGGATTACGGGATGAACGACGTGATTCCACTGCTTCATGTACTACAGCACATGTTGGAAACCATGGCTGGTCAGGGCACTGGAGACATGGCGTCTACATCTTACGGCCACATGAACCCTGTTGGAGCTGAACTGGAGGAGGAGGAGGAAGAGGAGGAGGAGTGGCCCAGTGAAGCACAGTTTAGGCTTGGCGAAATGGCTGGTTTATCTAGTCAGCAGACAGGAGAGGAGGAGCAGGAGCAGCCAGAGGAGCTAGAGGGTTGTGAGGAAGGCGAGACAGAGGACCCAAACACACCGTGGCAGTATGCAGTGGAGATGGAGACAGGTAGTCCCTCCGAGTCACTTGCGCAAATGGCAGGAAGCATGCTCACGTGCTTGCGTAGTGAGTGACCCCAGAATTGTTTCCATTTGTCGGCGGGATGACTTCTGGCTCTCCACCTTATTGGACCCTCGCTTCCGGCACAAAATGGGGGCATTTTTTAAACCCGCTGAGAGGGAGGACAAACTGAACTACTACAAAGACATTCTACGTAGTCAGTTGGCCGATGCCTATCTGCGCCATGGTCCATACTCTCGCAGGTCTGACTCGGGGGGACCTCTGCGCTCACCTTCCACTGCCATGGCTGCTGGGGGGGTTGGCAGGAGCAGCAGCAGCAGCTCCATCAGCAGCAGCCTCAGTCTTCAGTCGCTAATGAGTAGCTTTCTACACCCGCATAGTGAGGCTACTCATGAGCAGCAGGAAGACCTGGAGCAGGACCTTAACCAGCAGGTCACGTCATACCTTGACATGACCATGCCAACACACCTTGAGGATCCGCTGGACTTCTGGGCAGCCAAACTTGGCTTGTGGCCGCAACTAGCAGAGTTTGCCCTGGAAAATAGCGTGCCATCTGAGCGGGTGTTTAGTGCGGCGGGGGCCACAGTTACGGCGAGGAGAACTCATCTGTCAGCTAAAAATGTGGAGAGACTCACCTTTGTGAAAATGAATCAGGGATGGATCAGCAAGGATTTCCACCCACCAATGGCTGATGCATGCGACTAGATTCAGCATGGTGCCACGTTTTACACTTTCCAAATGGTGCAAAACATATTTTTGTCTTTAGGCCAATTTTTGGGCTCCTGCTGATGCCAACTTCAGGGTGTGCCTTTCAGCCAACTTTGGACCTCCTGCTGCTGCTGCTGCCAACTGCAGTGTGTCTTTCAAGCTATGTTTGGGCTCATGCTGCTGCTGCTTGCAACTCCAGGGTGTGATTCATCCAATTTTTGGCCTCCTGCTGCCTACCCCAGTGTCTCTTTAAAGCAATGTTTGGGCTCCTGCTGCTGCTGCTTGCAACTCCAGGGTGTGATTCATCCAATTTTTGGCCTCCTGCTGCCAACTCCAGTTGCTCTTTAAAGCAATGTTTGGGCTCCTGCTGCTGCTTGCAACTCCAGGGCGTGATTCATCCAATTTTTGGGCTCCTGCAGCCAACTCCAGTGTCTCTTTCAAGCTATGTTTGGGCTCCTGCTGCTGCTGCTTGCAACTCCAGGGTGTGATTCATCCCATTTTTGGGCTCCTGCTGCCAACTCCAGTGTCTCTTTCAAGCTATGTTTGGGCTCCTGCTGCTGCTGCTTGCAACTCCAGGGTGTGATTCATCCAATTTTTGTGCTCCTGCAGCCAACTCCAGTGTCTCTTTCAAGCTATGTTTGGGCTCCTGCTGCTGCTTGCAACTCCAGGGTGTGATTCATCCAATTTTTGGGTTCCTGCAGCCAACTCCAGTGTCTCTTTAAAGCAATGTTTGGGCTCCTGCTGCTGCTGCTTGCAACTCCAGGGTGCCATTCAGCCAATTTTTGGGCTCCTGCTGCCAACTCCAGTGTTTCTTTCAAGCTATGTTTGGGCTGCTGCTGCTGCTTGCAACTCCAGGGTGTCATTAAGCCAATTTTTGGGCTCCTGCAGCCAACTCCAGTGTCTCTTTCAAGCTATGTTTGGGCTCCTGCTGCTGCTGCTGCTGCTTGCAACTCCAGGGTGTGATTCATCCAATTTTTGGGCTCCTGCAGCCAACTCCATTGTCTCTTTCAAGCTATGTTTGGGATCCTGCTGCTGCTGCTCGCAACTCCAGGGTGTGATTCATCCAATTTTTGGGCTCCTGCAGCCAACTCCAGTGTCTCTTTAAAGCAATGTTTGGGCTCCTGCTGCTGCTTGCAACTCCAGAGTGTGATTCATCCATTTTTTGGCCTCCTGCTGCCAACTCCAGTGTCTCTTTAAAGCAATGTTTGGGCTCCTGCTGCTGCTGCTTGCAACTCCAGGGTGTGATTCAGCCAATTTTTGGGCTCCTGCAGCCAACTCCAGTGTCTCTTTCAAGCTATGTTTGGGCTCCTGCTGCTGCTGCTGCTGCTTGCAACTCCAGGGTGTGATTTATGCAATTTTTGGCCTTCTGCTGCCAACTCCAGTGTCTCATTAAAGCAATGTTTGGGCTCCTGCTGCTGCTGCTGCTTGCAACTCCAGGGTGTGATTCAGCCAATTTTTGGGCTCCTGCAGCCAACTCCAGTGTCTCTTTCAAGCTATGTTTGGGCTCCTGCTGCTGCTGCTGCTGCTGCTTGCAACTCCAGGGTGTGATTTATGCAATTTTTGGCCTCCTGCTGCCAACTCCAGTGTCTCATTAAAGAAATGTTTGGGCTTCTGCTGCTGCTTGCATCTCCAGGGTGTGATTCAGCCAATTTTTGGGCTCCTGCAGTCAACTCCAGTGTCTCTTTAAAGCAATGTTTGGGCTCCTGCTGCTGCTGCTTGCAACTCCAGGGTGTGATTCAGCCAATTTTTGGGCTCCTGCAGTCAACTCCAGTGTCTCTTTCAAGCTATGTTTGGGCTCCTGCTGCTGCTGCTGCTGCTTGCAACTCCAGGGTGTGATTTATGCAATTTTTGGCCTCCTGCTGCCAACTCCAGTGTCTCATTAAAGCAATGTTTGGGCTCCTGATGCTGCTGCTGCTTGCAACTCCAGGGTGAGATTCAGCCAATGTTTGGGCTCCTGCAGCCAACTCCAGTGTCTCTTTCAAGCAATGTTTGGGCTCCTGCTGCTGCTTGCAACTCCAGGGTGTGATTCAGCCAATTTTTGGGCTCCTGCAGTCAACTCCAGTGTCTCTTTCAAGCTATGTTTGGGCTCCTGCTGCTGCTGCTGCTGCTTGCAACTCCAGGGTGTGATTTATGCAATTTTTGGCCTCCTGCTGCCAACTCCAGTGTCTCATTAAAGCAATGTTTGGGCTCCTGCTGCTGCTGCTGCTGCTTGCAACTCCAGGGTGTGATTTATGCAATTTTTGGCCTCCTGCTGCCAACTCCAGTGTCTCATTAAAGCAATGTTTGGGCTCCTGCTGCTGCTGCTGCTTGCAACTCCAGGGTGTGATTTATGCAATTTTTGGCCTCCTGCTGCCAACTCCAGTGTCTCTTTAAAGCAATGTTTGGGCTCCTGCTGCTGCTTGCAACTCCAGAGTGTGATTCATCCATTTTTTGGCCTCCTGCTGCCAACTCCAGTGTCTCATTAAAGCAATGTTTGGGCTCCTGCTGCTGCTGCTTGCAACTCCAGGGTGTGATTCAGCCAATTTTTGGGCTCCTGCAGCCAACTCCAGTGTCTCTTTCAAGCTATGTTTGGGCTCCTGCTGCTGCTGCTGCTGCTTGCAACTCCAGGGTGTGATTTATGCAATTTTTGGCCTCCTGCTGCCAACTCCAGTGTCTCATTAAAGAAATGTTTGGGCTCCTGCTGCTGCTTGCATCTCCAGGGTGTGATTCAGCCAATTTTTGGGCTCCTGCAGCCAACTCCAGTGTCTCTTTAAAGCAATGTTTGGGCTCCTGCTGCTGCTGCTTGCAACTCCAGGGTGTGATTCAGCCAATTTTTGGGCTCCTGCAGTCAACTCCAGTGTCTCTTTCAAGCTATGTTTGGGCTCCTGCTGCTGCTGCTGCTGCTTGCAACTCCAGGGTGTGATTTATGCAATTTTTGGCCTCCTGCTGCCAACTCCAGTGTCTCATTAAAGCAATGTTTGGGCTCCTGCTGCTGCTGCTGCTTGCAACTCCAGGGTGTGATTCAGCCAATTTTTGGGCTCCTGCAGCCAACTCCAGTGTCTCTTTCAAGCAATGTTTGGGCTCCTGCTGCTGCTGCTGCTTGCAACTCCAGGGTGTGATTCATCCAATTTTTGGGCTCCTGAAGCCAACTCCAGTGTCTATTTCAAGCTATGTTTGGGCTCCTGCTGCTGCTTGCAACTCCAGGGTGTGATTCATACAATTTTTGGGCTCCTGCAGCCAACTCCAGTGTCTCTTTAAAGCAATGTTTGGGCTCCTGCTGCTGCTTGCAACTCCAGGGCGTGATTCATCCAATTTTTGGCCTCCTGCTGCCAACTCCAGTGTCTCTTTAAAGCAATGTTTGGGCTCCTGCTGCTGCTTGCAACTCCAGGGTGTGATTTATCCAATTTTTGGGCTCCTGCTGCCAACTCCAGTGTCTCTTTAAAGCAATGTTTGGGCGGCTGCTGCTGCTTGCCACTCCAGGGTGTGATTCAGCCAATTTTTGGGCTCCTGCTGCTGCCAGCTCCAGGGTGTGTTTTTCAGGCACTATAGGGGCCCCTCATAGTGATGCCACCTCAACTCTCTGCAATTGTGCCGCTCTGCGATTCTATTAGCGATGCCTCTGATCTGCATGTCATAATTATTTACAGTATTATTTCACTAACCCAGCACGCATCCTATGCGTGTTACAGCAAGGCAGAATTGTTTACAACCCTATTGAGGCTCTAGGAAGCTCAGAAATAGCCGTTTTTAATAGCGATTCGTCGCAAATAAATTCGGGTCGAAAAGATTTTTGTCAGAAAATTCGTCGAATCAGTCGAATCGAATTTTTCAAAAGTTCGCTCATTTTTAATAGGCACTATGGGATGGTCATTCACCAACTGTGTTGCTGTTCTCTCTGAGAAAGCTCCCAATACTACTCCTTCTTTCATTAGTAATTGTAATTGTTTATTGAAAGCCTTTGTGGGATCTCCCTTGAGCTCAAAATATGTGTTGCTATCTGAAAGTTGTCTTTGAGCTTCCAAAATGTATGCTGACCTATCCATGACAACAATCATACCTCCTTTGTCTGATTTTTTTATCACAATATCCCGGTTCATTTTTAGTTCTCTCAAGGCAATAAACTCAGCCTTAGACAAATTTTTATGATATTTCTTAGTATCTATGGAGGATGATAGATCAACCAATTGTTTCTCCACGGTATCTTGAAATAATTGGACAGCTTGGGATCTTGCTTGTATTGGATAGAATTCCGGGTTCTTAAAATTCAGACCCATCTTGACTGTGGATTTACCAACACCATTATCAAGTTCCAAATCCTGCAGATTTTTAAATGCACACATTTCTTTAAAGGGATAGTGTAGCCAGTTATATTCTAAATCTGGATCTTGTTCCACCTGTGTGGGAAAATCCTCACCCCCACAAGTGTCTCTGGAATGTATAAAATGTTTCTTTAAAGTTAACAAACGAACAAAACGGTTAAAATCAATAATCGTTTCCATGATATTCATATTATATGATGGGGAAAATGACAATCCCTTCTCTAAAACCTTAATGTGGGCTGGTCCTAGTTCCATTGAGGACAAATTCAAGACCATATTCGTGTCTATTTGGGATGCTTCCCCCTCAATTGGTACGTTCTCCCTTTTTCTATGCTTTCTCCCGGCTCTATGTTTTCTGCAATTCGTGAATTTTTTCCATCCTTTTTTGGACGGTTGCAAGCTCCTAAAAAATGATTACTGTCTGGTTCAGAATTTTCCGTGGTGTTCAGGGATTCATTGTTTGATTCATAGGAGCTCTGTGTGTCGCTCTCCCAAAATGACACAGATTTGGTGTTCCGGAGTCGGGTCTCCTTTGGCATCTCTCAGTGTGCCATGTATACACCTAATTTATCTGGTAATCATGCACATCTTATGTTTTTTAGTTTCAATAATTTGTGTCTGGAGTTTTTGGAGGTTATAATCCATTTGTTGTTTTAATTTAATAAATTCCTGAGTATTCTTGTGCTTATCCAGAGATTCTCTGATCTCCATATGAAGTTTCTTCACCTCATCCAGCGTCTTTGCTTCTTGTATGACTAATAACTTTATAAGCTTTTCAGAGGCCTTGTGAGAACCGCAAACCATTCCTTTTTGAAGTCCTCATCAAATGCAGAAGATGACATTTTTTTGATCCTTTAGCCTCTCTGGATCATATTGTTATCCAAATATTTCTGAAGAGAGGACCTGTCCCACCATAATTTGGTTTCTTCGCAGCAGACTAGGGGTGAATGGCAGCAGGAGTCTCAATGAGAGGCCTGAACTCCCGGTATCAGCTAGCGGTCGTGTCTCGACCAGCAACCCATCTGCCGTCATCGATTGGTTAACACGATCATCAACTTCATCACAAGTGACATCTGACACCTCCAGTCAGCTGTCAGTTATATCTTATGCTTTGGGTTCAGCTCCGCTATTCGGTGAGGACGATCTGATAATATGAGGAACCTGAGTAAGACATCAGTGAGTTTTGAGGGCACTTTTAAAGGCTTGGAGTGATGGAAAGTGACAGATTTAGCGGTCAGCATGGTGGCAGAAGGGGAAAGTATGGAGGCACATGTGCTCGGGGTAGACCACTTGCTGCGTGGCAGGCTACCTTCCCAGGAGGTAATGGAAGAGGGTTCCTGGATTCGTCGTCGGCGGCGGCAGCAGCAGTGAATTAGTGCGGACTGTTGGTAGGAAAATCAGCTGCTCAGCGATGTGGCAGTTTTTCATCAAGCATCCGCAGGAGGTTAACATGGCTATATGAAAGATGTGCAGGCAGAAGTGTGGCCAGGGTCCCAATGTTGGACCCACAGCCCTGCGTCAACATCTGCAGCGTCACCATAAAGCGGCCTGGCCTGGAGTTTGCTCCAAAGTGGCGGTCGAGCTTGCTGCATTACCCAGTGGCATGCCGATCCCTGTTCCAGCCAGCCAAGGCTCCACCACCTCCTGTGTGTCATACCCATCCTCTGTCGCTCCAGATGCTCCTCCTAATCCGAGTCAGTCATTCCGCCAGCAATCCATTGGCCAAGCCATGTCCAAGAGACAACAGTATGTGCCCACTCATCCAATGTACAGAAGCTAAATGTGCTCCTGTATAAGTTGCTGGTGCTGCAGTCCCTCCCTTTTGAGTTGGTGGACCTTTCAGAGAACTGATGGCTTGTGCCAAGCTGAGGTGGAGAGTCCCAAGTTGTCATTTCTTTGCGAAGAAGGCAGTACCAGCCCTGTACAATTTTGTTGAACAGAAGGTGGGCCAGTCCTTTAGCCTGTCAGTGTGTACCAAAATGTACAGCAGCGCCTACGTCTGTAGCTGTAACTACGGTCAGGTACAATACATATCCTTTAAGGCCCACTGGGTGATTGTGGTTCCTGCACAACCACAACAGCAACTTGGACAGGTCCCTCCGCTGTGGCCTCCACGCTCCTAGGCCGTTCTGCCTGTGACAGTGCACTTGCACTTAGCAATGGTTTCGCAGGAAAAAGTGCCTAATTGTCAATTACATATTAATTGTCAACATTTATCTTATTTGAACATATTTATAATAATAACATATATTAACATATAACATAATAACAATAACATATAATATAACAACATTAGCATATAACATTTATCAATTTTTTTTTTGGTTAATTTTGTATTTTTTTTATTTTTTTTTTTTTTTATATTTTGTATTTTTTTTAAATATATATTTTTTAATTTTTTTATTTTTTTTTTCATTGTCTTTTTTTTTATATTTTGTTAATTTCTTTACAAATTTCTTTTTCCATTTTTTTTTTTATTTTTTTTTTCCAAATATATATATATTTTTTGGGGTATTTTATTTTTTTTCTTTATTTTTTTCAGTGCCCTTCCAGCCTACCATGTGTGCAGAAACGGCGGCTCCACTCTGTTCTTCACATGGTTTACCTTGAGCCATGGAGTCACATATGTGAGGAACTGTACGTTGGCTGCTTTGACAGTGGAAAAGTGACTTTCTTTACAAAATGCAACCAGTTAATAGACAGGTACTCTTGAAATATTTATGCTAGTATTTAGGATGCTCCCCCCACCGGCAAAAGGCAAAGTTTGCTTAAAAAGTGACTTTGCTTACAAAATGCAACCAGTTAGCAGACAGGAACTCTTGAAATATTTATGCTAGCATTTGGGATGCCCCCTCTTCAAATACATAGGCTGGCTGCATTTACAGTGGAAAAGTGACTTTCTTTACAAAATTCAACCAGTTAGTAGACAGGTACTCTTGAAATATTTATGCTAGTATTTGGGATGCCCCCTCTTCAAATACATAGGCTGGCTGCTTTGACAGTGGAAAAGTCACTTTGTTTACAAAATGCCACCAGATAGTAGACAGGTACTCTTGAAATATTTATGCTAGTATTTGGCATGCCCTCTCTTTAAATACACAGGTTGGCTGCTTTGGCAGTGGAAAAGTGACTTTCTTTACAAAATGCAACCTGTTAGTAGACAGGTACTCTTGAAATATTTATGCTAGTATTTGGGATGCCCCCTCTTCAAATACATAGGCTGGCTGCTTTGACAGTGGAAATGTGACTTTGTGTACAAAATGCAACCAGTTAGACAGGTACTCTTGAAATATTTATGCTAGTATTTGAGATGCCCCCTCTTCAAATACATAGGCTGGCTGCTTTGACAGTGGAAAAGTGACTTTTTTTACAAAATGCAACCAGTTAGTAGACAGGTACTCTTGAAATATCTATGCTAGTATTTGGGATGCCCCCTCTTCAAATACATAGGTTGACTGCTTTGACAGTGGAAAAGTGACTTTCTTTGCAAAATGCAACCAGCTAGCTGACAGGTACTCTTGAAATATTTATGCTAGTATTTGGGATGCCCCCTCTTTAAATACACAGGTTGGCTGCTTTGACAGTGGAAAAGTGACTTTCTTTACAAAATGCAACCAGTTAGTGACAGGTACTCTTGAAATATTTATGCTAGTATTTGGGATGCCCCCTCTTCAAATACATGGGCTGGCTGCTTTGACAGTGGAAAGGTGACTTTCTTTACAAAATGCAACCAGTTAGTAGACAGGTACTCTTGAAATATTTATGCTAGTATTTGGGATGCCCCCTCTTCAAATACATGGGCTGGCTGCTTTGACAGTGGAAAAGTGACTTTCATTACAAAATGCAACCAGTTAGTAGACAGGTACTCTTGAAATATTTATGCTAGTATTTGGGATGCCCCTCTTCAAATACGTAGGCTGTCTGCTTTGACAGTGGAAAAGTGACTCATTACAAAATGCAACCAGTTAGCAGACAGGTACTCTTGAAATATTTATGCTAGTTTTTGGGATGCCCCTCTTCAAATACATAGGTTGGCTGCTTTTACAGTGGAAAAGTGACTTTCTTTACAAAATGCAACCAGTTAGTAGACAGGTACTCTTGAAATATTTATGCTAGTATTTGGGATGCCCCCTCTTCAAATACATGGGCTGTCTGCTTTGACAGTGGAAAAGTGACTTTCATTACAAAATGCAACCAGTTAGTAGACAGGTACTCTTGAATTATTTATGCTAGTTTTTGGGATGCCCCCTCTTCAAATACATAGGCTGGCTGCTTTGACAGTGGAAAAGTGACTTTCTTTACAAAATGCAGCCAATTTGCAGACAGATACTCTTGAAATATTTATGCTAGTATTTGGGATGCCCCCTCTTCAAATACATAGGCTGGCTGCTTTGACCGTGGAAAAGTGACTTTCTTTACAAAATGCAACCAGTTAGTAGACAGGTACTCTTGAAATATTTATGCTAGTATTTGGGATGCCCCCTCTTCAAATACATAGGCTGGCTGCTTTGACCGTGGAAAAGTGACTTTCTTTACAAAATGCAACCAGTTAGTAGACAGGTACTCTTGAAATATTTATGCTAGTATTTGGGATGCCCCTCTTCAAATACGTAGGCTGTCTGCTTTGACAGTGGAAAAGTGACACATTACAAAATGTAACCAGTTAGTAGACAGGTACTCTTGAAATATTTATGCTAGTTTTTGGGATGCCCCCTCTTCAAATACATAGGCTGGCTGCTTTGACAGTGGAAAAGTGACTTTCTTTACAAAATGCAGCCAATTTGCAGACAGATACTCTTGAAATATTTATGCTAGTATTTGGGATGCCCCCTCTTCAAATACATAGGCTGGCTGCTTTGACCGTGGAAAAGTGACTTTCTTTACAAAATGCAACCAGTTAGTAGACAGGTACTCCTGAAATATTTATGCTAGTATTTGGGATGCCCCTCTTCAAATACGTAGGCTGTCTGCTTTGACAGTGGAAAAGTGACACATTACAAAAAGCAACCAGTTAGCAGACAGGTACTCTTGAAATATTTATGCTAGTTTTTGGAATGCCCCTCTTCAAATACATAGATTTGCTGCTTTTACAGTGGAAAAGTGACTTTCTTTACAAAATGCAACCAGTTAGTAGACAGGTACTCTTGAAATATTTATGCTAGTATTTGGGATGCCCCCTCTTCAAATACATGGGCTGGCTGCTTTGACAGTGGAAAAGTGACTTTCATTACAAAATGCAACCAGTTAGTAGACAGGTACTCTTGAAATATTTATGCTAGTATTTGGGATGCCCCCTCCTCAAATACGTAGGCTGGCTGCTTTGACAGTGGAAACGTGACTTTCTTTACAAAATGCAACCAGTTAGTAGACAGGTACTCTTGAAATATTTATGCTAGTTTTTGGGATGCCCCCTCTTCAAATACATAGGCTGGCTGCTTTGACAGTGGAAAAGTGACTTTCTTTACAAAATGCAGCCAATTTGCAGACAGATACTCTTGAAATATTTATGCTAGTATTTGGGATGCCCCCTCTTCAAATACATAGGCTGGCTGCTTTGACCGTGGAAAAGTGACTTTCTTTACAAAATGCAACCAGTTAGTAGACAGGTACTCTTGAAATATTTATGCTAGTATTTGGGATGCCCCCTCTTCAAATACATAGGCTGGCTGCTTTGACCGTGGAAAAGTGACTTTCTTTACAAAATGCAACCAGTTAGTAGACAGGTACTCTTGAAATATTTATGCTAGTATTTGGGATGCCCCTCTTCAAATACGTAGGCTGTCTGCTTTGACAGTGGAAAAGTGACACATTACAAAATGTAACCAGTTAGTAGACAGGTACTCTTGAAATATTTATGCTAGTTTTTGGGATGCCCCCTCTTCAAATACATAGGCTGGCTGCTTTGACAGTGGAAAAGTGACTTTCTTTACAAAATGCAGCCAATTTGCAGACAGATACTCTTGAAATATTTATGCTAGTATTTGGGATGCCCCCTCTTCAAATACATAGGCTGGCTGCTTTGACCGTGGAAAAGTGACTTTCTTTACAAAATGCAACCAGTTAGTAGACAGGTACTCCTGAAATATTTATGCTAGTATTTGGGATGCCCCTCTTCAAATACGTAGGCTGTCTGCTTTGACAGTGGAAAAGTGACACATTACAAAAAGCAACCAGTTAGTAGACAGGTACTCTTGAAATATTTATGCTAGTTTTTGGAATGCCCCTCTTCAAATACATAGATTTGCTGCTTTTACAGTGGAAAAGTGACTTTCTTTACAAAATGCAACCAGTTAGTAGACAGGTACTCTTGAAATATTTATGCTAGTATTTGGGATGCCCCCTCTTCAAATACATGGGCTGGCTGCTTTGACAGTGGAAAAGTGACTTTCATTACAAAATGCAACCAGTTAGTAGACAGGTACTCTTGAAATATTTATGCTAGTATTTGGGATGCCCCCTCCTCAAATACGTAGGCTGGCTGCTTTGACAGTGGAAACGTGACTTTCTTTACAAAATGCAACCAGTTAGTAGACAGGTACTCTTGAAATATTTATGCTAGTTTTTGGGATGCCCCCTCTTCAAATACATAGGCTGGCTGCTTTGACAGTGGAAAAGTGACTTTCTTTACAAAATGCAACCAGTTAGTAGACAGGTACTCTTGAAATATTTATGCTAGTACTTGGGATGCCCCCTCTTCAAATACATAGGCTGGCTGCTTTGACAGTGGAAAGGTGACTTTCATTACAAAATGCAACCAGTTAGTAGACAGGTGCTCTTGAAATATTAATGCTAGCACACTTTTTAAAGAATGACACCAGGAAAAGGAAAAGTTAAATAGGCAGGTGTGTTATTAACACTAAATTGGCTTGAAAGCTAATGCAAACACTTTAAACTTTCCCTGTCTTTCTCTGTCACTGTCACAGCCTCTCTCCTTCTCTATCTGTCCCTCGCTTCTTCTGTTCTTTGTTCTATCTATCTATCTATCTTTCTATCTATTCCTCACTCTCTCCCTGGCTTATCTGCTCTGGCCGCAATACAGTGTCAGAATGAGCTTCCGCAAAATGGCCGCCGCTTATATAGGTCTGTGACAACATCAGTAAGCCTGTCTGCTGATAGGTAGCATGTGATGCCTACCCAGGATTCCTTGCCCCATGGGACATGTCCTGACATGTGGATCCACCATTTCAGATGGGTTGGATAGCAGTAAATGGAGTTTTAATGAAGCGTTTCGAGCAATCGAATCGCGGCGATATTCGGAATCGTTACGAATCGAATTTTCCCTGAAATTCGTAACAAATTCGGGTTCGTCAAATTCGATTTGCTCATCTCTAGTGGTAACATAATCATGAAAAAAAGATGAAGAGCTTTTTTGGGTGGTCAGTTGTCCCCTGAACTTCACAAAGAATAACCTATTAGACATTGAAAACCAAGAGACTACCAGGTCCACAACAAAAGTAGCATGAAGATATCAGAGACAGTACAGATCAGCACCAAGAAAGCTAGGGGTCTTCTAAAGAGGCAAATTTACGTTTTAGGAAGTTATGGTAATTGGATTAGGCCAGGTTGACAACTGATAAACTATCTAGTTAACAAATGAAAAAGAACCCAGCATTTATTTAAGAGACCTAATATTATTAGGTGTTGAAACCATGAGACACATTTGTAGAAATTGAATGGACTTTGAGAAGGGAAAGAAATGGAGCCACTGGAGGCTGAGGAGTGGTGGACTGGATTAAGTTTACTTGCATTGGATTACAAATTTGCTGCATCTTACACATTTAATCACCTAATGTCTTTGGGCTGGCAGACAACCAACCTTGCTGTAATAATGACAACATACAACGTACCTAGACAATCACAATCTCTGCACTACTTGTAATGGTCAACATAGAAACCTTTAAGCTACAGTACAGTATATCCAAGATTTAACCCTTTCGCTGCCAGCCTACCTGCAGCATTTGCCACTCCCTGTTGCCAGACGATGTTTCACCATTTTGCGCTACACATATTCAACTGTCATTTTTGAACAGCAAAAAGGAAGGTAGGATGTGCTCATCCAGTCAATATATAGCAGTCAAGAGGTGCTAGAGGGGTGTGACCACACACACTAAGCAACAAAGAAAGTTAACCCTCTGCACACTCATACTAAAAACTGAAAAACCTAGCTAACACTTGTTAAGAACATGGACTGTTAGTTAACATAGATTGCAATGAATGTAAAAGCGAGGTAGCCACGTCAAGGCCGTCCAATTGTTACCCCGTCCCTAACATTACTAAGTTTAAAAGTTTGTGCTAACATTGCTACTTCTTTACTTGTGTGTGCACTGGCAATGCACAACATGAATCAGCCTGTCTAAAGACAGTGCAATAACTTAACTTGCTTGCACACACACACACAATGAAAAACCCTCTTTTTGAACTGTAGCACTGTGCAGGCAAGTAAAGTATTTTTTCATTGTGTGTGTGTGTGCAAGCAAGTTAAGTTATTGCACTGTCTTTAGACAGGCTGATTCATGTTGTGCATTGCCAGTGCACACACAAGTAAAGAAGTAGCAATGTTAGCACAAACTTTTAAACTTAGTAATGTTAGGGACGGGGTAACAATTGGACGGCCTTGACGTGGCTACCTCGCTTTTACATTCATTGCAATCTATGTTAACTAACAGTCCATGTTCTTAACAAGTGTTAGCTAGGTTTTTCAGTTTTTAGTATGAGTGTGCAGAGGGTTAACTTTCTTTGTTGCTTAGTGTGTGTGGTCACACCCCTCTAGCACCTCTTGACTGCTATATATTGACTGGATGAGCACATCCTACCTTCCTTTTTGCTGTTGCATTTGCAGGTCAGTGGCCAGATCTGCTGGATTGTAGCTCTCCCAATGTAACAGGGAGTCCAATTGGCCTCTACCTAAACCCTCTTTTTGAACTGTAGCACTGTGCAGGCAAGTAAAGTATTTTTTCATTGTGTGTGTGTGTGCAAGCAAGTTAAGTTATTGCACTGTCTTTAGACAGGCTGATTCATGTTGTGCATTGCCAGTGCACACACAAGTAAAGAAGTAGCAATGTTAGCACAAACTTTTAAACTTAGTAATGTTAGGGACGGGGTAACAATTGGACGGCCTTGACGTGGCTACCTCGCTTTTACATTCATTGCAATCTATGTTAACTAACAGTCCATGTTCTTAACAAGTGTTAGCTAGGTTTTTCAGTTTTTAGTATGAGTGTGCAGAGGGTTAACTTTCTTTGTTGCTTAGTGTGTGTGGTCACACCCCTCTAGCACCTCTTGACTGCTATATATTGACTGGATGAGCACATCCTACCTTCCTTTTTGCTGTTGCATTTGCAGGTCAGTGGCCAGATCTGCTGGATTGTAGCTCTCCCAATGTAACAGGGAGTCCAATTGGCCTCTACCTAAACCCTCTTTTTGAACTGTAGCACTGTGCAGGCAAGTAAAGTATTTTTTCATTGTGTGTGTGTGTGCAAGCAAGTTAAGTTATTGCACTGTCTTTAGACAGGCTGATTCATGTTGTGCATTGCCAGTGCACACACAAGTAAAGAAGTAGCAATGTTAGCACAAACTTTTAAACTTAGTAATGTTAGGGACGGGGTAACAATTGGACGGCCTTGACGTGGCTACCTCGCTTTTACATTCATTGCAATCTATGTTAACTAACAGTCCATGTTCTTAACAAGTGTTAGCTAGGTTTTTCAGTTTTTAGTATAACTTTCTTTGCTGTCATTTTTGAAGGGATTTCCAGGGATTTCCCAGGAAAATTATATATTGTTTTTTTCAACAGAGTCTGGGCTTTAACATGAAATGTCTTGTTTGTATTTTTTAGGTGTATTCTCAATTTTTTTGGGTGAAATGTGTGAAAAAAAACAAAAAAAAAACATTTTTTTACAATTTGTAGAGTTTTTTTGTAATAAAAAATGTAAGTTTGTCAATAAAATCTTATTGCGTGAGAAACCCCAATTTCTCCCGGTTACAGCGATACCACATATGTATAGGTAGACACCCTTTCCTGCCCAGAAGCCTTTTATAGCTGCTGGATGACAAATGGTTAATTAAAAAAAAAAATGACATAGGGTCCCCCTTCCCGGGGAGGGGGACCCCATTTTTTTTTGGATTTTGAAGGGTTAAAAACCCTTCAAAATCCCCAAAAAAAAATGACGTGGGGTCCCCCTTACCCAAAGTAACCAGCCCGGGACCAGCTATGGGGGCTTGTAGGCACAGAGTGGGGGGGCCAGCTTTGGTGGCCCCCCCACCCTGCAGCCTACGAGCCCACATAGCCTATGTGGGCCCGGGCTCTTCTGCCCCCCCCTGGCCTTTGGGGAGGCAGGTAATGGGGGTGCGGGGGTTAATGGCAAGCCACCCGCTAGGGCAGGTGACTTGCCACCCCCCCAGCCTTGTGAACTGGTATAAGGGGTCTCATGGACCCCTTACCAGCTCACAAAGGGTTAATGTGAAAAAAAAACACCACACAATAATAAAAAGTATTTTATTAGAAAAAAAAAAAATTTTTTTTTACTGTACTTACCTTCGATTGCAAGCTCTTGTCCCTCGCCGCTCAGCTGACAGATGCCGGTGATCGGCATCCAGAGAAGGAGAAGGCAGGAGATCAGAGGATCTCCTGCCACCTCCTTCCAGGGCACCGATCACCGGCATCTGAGAAGCTGAGAAGGCTGAAGCCTGAGATCGGGGCCGGGATGACTTCATAAGCCCCGCCCCCAAGGGGGCGGGGCTTAGAGGCATGATGGCGGCCGCCATCGTGCAGAAGAGAGGAGAGAGCCTCCCAGGCTCTCTCCTGAAGATCGGTAAGTCCTGGGGGGGGATCGGAGGCCCCCCAGGTGAAGAGGAGGGACAGCGGGAGCCAGCGCACACACAGGTAAGTGAATGTCATTTTTTTTTTTTTTTTTTTTTACAGTTAGAAGCTGCTGCTGCAGAAGCGGGGGGGGGGGGGCGGCCTATTCCGGGGGCTCTCCTGGAGCCATCCGACCCCCCACGGGGGATCGGATGGCACCAAATTAAAGAGGAGACCCGGCCGGATCCAACAAGGGGTCAGGTGAGTATTTGTTGTTTTTACTTTTTAAACTACAAGCGAGGAAAGTCAAGCACGTAACACCTACGTGCTTGGCACTTAAGGCCCAGCCAAGCCAGCACGTAGGTGTTACGTGCTTGGCAACAAAAGGGTTAAAGTGGACCAAAACCCACTGAACATGTGAAATACGTTTGGCCAAAGTCCCTGCCCGTACTTTCTTCTTAGCGTGTAGAACTAGAAATGGATATTTTTGCATTTTGAATCACCCTGGAACACAGGTTGTTCTTGCTGCTCCTCTCTGTAAGATGGCAGGTGATCATCATTGCCACACACAACAGTGGCAATAAAAGGAGGACGCAGGGTTTTACAGCTAAAACAGGCGGCCTTATCTGGGATTAGTGAAGCAGGCACATTAAAAACTGGCAAAAGGTATTGTTCATGGGGGCAGCAATTCAGGGTATGCTAGGTAAAAATGTTGGGTTTTGTCCGTTTTAAATAACGCCATTAATAAAATTCCTTGGTTTTAACCATATTGAGAGTTTTTTATTCACAGGTCATAATTGTTTGTTAACTCATTATTTTCTCCCAGGCAACATTCCCTAACTGGGAGTTTTTTAAGCTTCTTTGATAAATTAAATTTTTTGGTCGTAGCCTTGTCTTGGGTAGCCATTTTGAATCTGGAGGCCTTTCATGCCCTATCTATCAATTATAAGTAAAGAAACTGACTTTGACTGACAGTCTGGTGGCCTGGCTGGAATAAGTTCCACATAAACCCCATATGGCATGCTAGCATGGGTCATAGGTTCCCAGCCTCAGTTGCTACAAAACACAATTAAATCTAACCAGCTGGAAAATATTAAATGTGTTCTCCTTTGCCTGCCAAAACTTCTCCGCATTGAGTTATATGTGGATGGGTCTTCAAGCATCTTTCCACCTTCACTAAATGAATGGGGCAATAGGCAATAAGGAACTTTCACCCTTCGCTATTGCCATTGGAAATAACGAATAGGACTGGTACAAAACTTCGGAACACTTTCAAGTCTCTTTAATGTAAGTTTACAGCACGGAAGCGCTGAAATTCCTTAAGAAAAGGCTTTGCCGAGTTTGGCAGGCAACTTAAAAGATGAATCACAGCACAGGGGGAATTATAGCTACTTATGCAAATGAGCACACAGGCCTAATTGCATTTACCTGCGTGCGTGTTTGTAGAGTCTGTCTGCTTTATGGAGTTAATGGAGCACGCTACATTTTTAATGCTGAACTCTAGATTCCAGCGGATGGTACTTACAAGCCTCTGCCGATGTACCCATTATCATAAAGACCTCAGCATTCATCACTTGAGTGGCACAAACCTTTCTGTACACCCTCATAGCATCAATATATGTTCCACAACACTCCACATATGATTCAGAATCCCAATCTTGTTTACCTGCACAGTATTGTACAGTACTTACCTGTGCAATGCATACAGTACATACAAGGAATTCCTTGTGCCAGGTAGGGTCAGAGAAGGGAATATGCTAACAGGTAGAAATATTGAAAGGAGGTGAAGCTTAAAGTGGAACAAAACCCAGGAATTTGGCTTTTCCCAGTTTTGTTTCATTACAACGGTGCATTCCAGAACGCACTGTAACGGCGTGTGTCCAATCAGAGCTGTAACTACGTCATTTGGCAAAGGGCTCCAATTGAATTAATCGCACGCTGCTGCAGCCTGCATATCCCCGGCTTCTGTCCCAGCCTATCAGAATGGTTGGGATGGTAAGCGCACACATGCCACCAGGCATGCGCCAGCATGCACCCTCCTTTGTAAACACTCAGAGCCATTTGCCAAAAGTCAAGCAGCTCTGATTGGATGAGAGGCAGCTCATGGGCAATTGGACTGGGGGAAGGTGAGTCATTACCGGCGCCCTGGGGGGGGTTCACATATTTTAGATACCAGGCCAGCCACTGGTGGGTTTTGTCCTGCTTTAATGTATGAGGTGATATCGGACTAGGCAGCCATTTCAAGGTGCTATGAGAAGGGGACCTGGTCAAGGGAAGTATTGAATAAGTAGGTCAGTAGGCTATTAGTTCTTTAGGGTTCTAATGCACATCTGCATTTACTCTGGCCAGACATTAGGGCAAGTCATTTCTTTGGGGATTTTCTAACCTTCCAGGTGGGAGGTAGAATACAGAGAACCAATGGCCATGAGTGTTCTTGCTTGAATCCACTAGTTTCCCCATGACTGCTCAGCGCCCTCCTTACACCAGGACCATGCCAGCCTACTGAATCATCAACTATTCAGATCACCACCAGCCAGCTACTGTGTGTGGATCTCCACTGTGCTTCCAGGCTTAGGACACTGCCATCTAGTCCTCCGCCACAGTCGATAAAAAAACATATTGTACAGGGCCGGGCCTGCTCCAGCTTTATGTAGGCTGCTGTGTCGTGCCCATAACATATGTATGGTAGATGTATGATAGATAGTGCCAAGGATTCCATCTGCTTACTAAAAAGGTGATTGATGTGATTCAAAAATTGTTACCTAGCCAGTGACCTTGTCCGCTTGGTCAGTTACATTTTGAAAAAAGGCACCAAAACAGATATATTTAGTGCAAGCATCCAACCACCCTTCCTGGGCCCAAAAATTAATAGGCAGCAAGCAAGTGGACCCCCCCAGTCCCCACATGTTAGGGAGAAGTTAGGGTTGCCACCCCTGTTAAAATAATTGGATAGAATAGAGGATAGAGTAAGTGTAGTTAGATAGGCCTTCCTTCTGTTTAGGGACTGCAGCAGGGATGCCAAAGGCCTAGCTGCCCCCTTGCTGGAGAGGGGTTACATTTTAGATTCTGCATATAAAGGGGACCCAGGGATTGACAGTGGTTGTTGAGAGTACAGGAAGAAGAGCTGTTGGTGCTGAGCCGAAAGGCTGAAAAGGCTGAAATCCAGTTCTCAAGGGGGAAGCGCTGGTGGATACCCTCAGGAATGCATGAGGAAGCCCCCCAAAAAATGTCCTACCTGAAGGACCTTGGAGGTTAGCAAGGAGTACCCCTGTAATGGTCCAAATCCAGACAAGTTGTGACGGACTCCTGGTGGACCACGTAGGTGGGCACCTTCAGTGAAGGTGGGCACCTTGAAGAACCCTATGTGTTAGGGACCCCTGTATGAAGCATCCATAATTAAAAGGGGAAGCTTGGTCAAGCTAATCTCTGTTTCTGCCTGAAATCTTTTTGTCGCTCAAGTGTGTCACGGTTACTTGTCATGAATGACTTGCCTTCAGCCCGTGCCCATGGTGTCCCTAGGCAACTGGCCGAGGTTTCTCCTGCCCAGCAGCCGCTTCTGCCTCAGATGCCAGCTCCAGCGGCGCGTGTGTCGCCGAGCGTGCCACCCTCCCTCTACCACTGTCATTCTACTCGTGCTTGCGGGCGTGTACAGTCAGCTTATATCCTCCGGTGGTGCTATACACAGAGTGGCCACTGGAGGCTGTTTAAAAGAGCTAAACCTAGGAGGTGCAGTTCTGGGCAGTATGCCTTTGGAGTTCAGCTGGGGCAATCAGCCCAGAGCTCTCTAAGTGCACCAATCAAACCACAGATCCGAAGTGCACCAATCAGCACACAGATCCAAAGTGCACCAATCACAGTCACTGCCTCCCTGTCCAATCCAGCCGAGTTCAGTCCTATAAAGGGATTACCACTTCAGTGTGTCAGTGCCTGTGATAGCGTTTAGCTGGCTTTGTTATTGTTCCTGTGATTTCCTGTATATATTGTTATTGAACTTCTGCTTGAATCTCGACCACGTCTCCGTCTCATCCCTTTGTACTGCGCAGCTCTCTGACCTCCCGGTGTGACCCCTGGCTTGACGTCTGACTTCGCTTGAATTCTCCTGAGCACCCGAATTGCTTCCAGTATTACCTGTTTCCGAAGCACCCGAACTGTTTCCAGTACTTACCCGACATTTCTCAGTCTGGCCTCTGGTTCATCCGCCTTCAACCCCTGTAAGCTCACATCCTTTGTGCTATTAAGTCCTGGGGGCAACCGTGTCTGGCGAGGCGTATAAAGCGTCCCGGCAAACGGAGGCTTGACTAAAGCTGAAGCTAGCAGTAGAGATTGGGGGTTGTGGGCTTATTCTGAAGGCGGGTGTCCCACGGGGCCTGACAAAGTGAACCTGAAACCGATTTGAGGCCAAACTGTGAATCTATCCTAGGGTCTGAGTGAGTAT
Organism: Gastrophryne carolinensis; assembly: GCA_027917425.1. Classification (NCBI taxonomy): domain Eukaryota; kingdom Metazoa; phylum Chordata; class Amphibia; order Anura; family Microhylidae; genus Gastrophryne; species Gastrophryne carolinensis. The sequence continues at coordinate 42,772,381 of CM051238.1, forward strand.
CTTCCATTCCCTTGTGCCCAAACCCAGGAGACTATGCTGTGTGACCCTGTCCTAGGCCCACTCCATGTAGCTTTTCTTCCAAACTTTCTTAACTGTGGAGGGCATCCAAAAGCTGCAGGTGTACTCATTACACTTTTAGTAAGGGACATCCCAAAGCTTGCAGTTCTGTCTGCTACAGAGCCTGCATAAATCATTGAATCTTTAACACAACCTGACATCTAAAAAGGGCACCACCCCAGAATAGATTGAATACCTGACAGCTTCTAGTTCAAGTCCAATGATCATGGAAAGAAGATTTCAGACTATAATGCAGAAATGGAATGAAGGTTATGGATTAAGATGGGATTAACTTGCATGTCAGACTTCCAGCCTAAAAGCCTAATGTACCAGTTCTGATTGCTGCGATACTAAAATAGTTAACCACAACGTGGTTTAGCTTAATGTTTAGCAGAATCATGTGCAAATTGGCCAGAGACATCGGTCCAGCTTAGTCAATTTGGAATAACTGTTGCTCCATCTGTTCTCCTATATAAAAGCATCCAATAAAATGGCTGTGTGTTTCCTAAATACAGAATCTGCAATTGCTGCAAGCAAAGTAAATACTCTTTAATAGGACCATTTACATTCCGCATCCTTCCATTCCAGACATTGACTGAAACATGTGCTGGGATAAATCAAATTATTCAAATGAGTTTGCATTCTCAGAAGCTAGAAAGAAATAAAATATGTTGGAGATGATGGCAATGCATCCGAAACGAGTTGACTTTAAAGTACTCTGTACCCCCTAAGTGTCATTTATTTACAGTAGGTCCACAATGATGATTTTCTTGCACTCATTCATGAAGCAGCAAGGAAGTGTGGGGGCGACAAGCAAAGTGTAAGTAGTTAAAGGGTTAGACCACTCTCCATGACATTTATAATAGTGTCCATTATTTGATGTCACAATGATGTCTTCAGGGTGCTGAGCTTGTCTGTTATTTTGTTATTTTCTATTTGTTTACAACACGTTTTAAAAGAATCAGTTTCCTCTAGCAACAATATCCTTACAATAGCAACCATACACAACTTGGTGTGTTTGGTGTACAAAGCAGGGACTTCCTGACTTTGGCTGGATAATCCTCTGATTGGCTGAAGTAAAGACGCTTCACACCTGTGAGCTCACAGTTTACCCCCCCCCCCCCCGCCTGCTCTAATTCTGCCTCTTTAGATGAGGGAGATTCCAATCTTGTGTTCCAGTAGCTGAAGAGGTGGGGTGGGGGTCTCTGCTCTGTTATCACTGCTGCCAGGCCGGAATGCTGCTGAGATTTGTAGGAGACAGCTATAATAAGTACTTCTGATCTGCTACCACCTAAACTTTACTTAAGCCTGAAACTTTTATTAACTTATTAAATTAAATAAACTTCTTTTATTAAATTAACCACACTTTATACATTTAAATATGCTATCCAGTCCTTAAAACATTATTCAGTCCTTGAAAAATGTTCAGGATGCTCAACATCTTTATAGTTATTGGTAAACTATACAATGTTTAAAGGACTTCCAAAAAAACAGATGGAGCTTCCTACTTCTCATCAATTTAAAAAACGGTGCTGACAGCAGTGTCTCGCAGCATCCGCATCATGTTCCCTGAAGTCAATGCATTTTATTCACCATTGAACTTTGTGTGACTGGGGTATCACAAGACACTGCTGTGAGCACAGGCAAGGGATACCTTGCGGATAGGCACCTTGACAATACTGGTCCTTGTCTGTCATTGTGCGATTTTTACCAGCGATTTTTGTGAGTAGGCTTATTGAATCTTTTACATTAACGCTGCGCTATGGGAAGCTTTTTTTATATGTGACATACAGAATCATATGGTGGGAAGAACATTTCTTACCGTCGATTTGGATGTGTTATGTAATAAGCTCCAGCGGAGTGTGCGGTTGGCTAATCCTTAAAGGACCAAGATTTCCGGTAAGTGCATTTGATGGAAGGTGTTGGACCTGTGCACAGGGCCGGCTCCAGGTTTGTGGGGACCCTTGGGCAAAAGATTCTTAGTGGGCCCTAAAGTAGTGTGTCACATGATGTCCCCTTTCTGCTCTGCTGCCACAAATGGGTAATCTTCTGCTGTTGATCGCCCTCCAGTCCGTATTGCCTTCCCTATAACCAGTCCTCTAGTTCTTGTTGCATTCTCTACTGTCGCCAAGCATCCGCCACTAAAGACTCCATCATTGCTGTCAGTTGTCACACGGTTCTCAGTTGCTCTCTGCTCCTTGCCATCTTTTCCATTGTTGCTGGTCATCCCCTGTTGCCAGGCTTGAGTAGGTCTGCACACAACACCCGGCAATCAAGGGTTTGGGTCCACTGTAAAATAATACTATGGCCAAGTGTGAGCCTGAGTGGGCCCCTGAAGATGGCAGGTGCCCTGGCAATTGCCCAGGTTTGCCCTGTGCTGGTGCCGGCCCTGCCTGTGCACACAGTCTGGAGTGGCATTAATGCACAAAGAGTTTCTTTACTCAAACCTGATTTGCTCCATAGCGAGCACCCCTCAATCCCTATGTTCAGCGTCTGGAGGGCGTCACTAAATGGATTGGAATCGCAAGCGCTGCAGCCTAAAATGCTGCAGGCAAGGTTTTTTAGCATCTATGAAAGCACCCATACATTTCTATGGCCAGGCAGATGCAGGGCACTCGGCACCTGCGCTGGTGTGAAACCAGCCTAATAGCATTTGAGGGTCAATACTCTGTAACAGCACCTGAGTGTCAGGACTCTGTAATAGCACCTGAGTGTCAGTACTCTGCTTTGCCTGCATCCGCCTGTGAAAAGCTGCCCATAGTAATCTAAGAAAAGTATTCGAAGAAGAGCATGTGGCTGCCTTGCAGATCCCCCAAGGAAGTCCCCAATCTTCCTGCCCAGAAGTTAAGGCCCTCTTGAAAAAAAATACATTTTTGTGTAGTGTGCACTGGTTCAAACCACTGGTGTTTCAGTACTGTTTAATAGCACTTGTTCCAAGACGGCCACTTGAGAGAAGACTGCTCCACCTGGAGAGGAAACACAAAACTGGGACAGTTTAAAAGCCCCACCCCTTCCTCCCAATCCTCAGTATTTTAGACAAGTAATGACCGGAAACCGAAGGACCATTGGGGAGGGTAGCTAGGTCCATCCTGAAGGACTGGTAGAAAAAATGGTAAGACTAATAGGGATTGTCTCCCTTCGTCCTCCAGGAAGGCCACTTGAGAGGATAAACAAGTAATCTAGGTTAAGGGCGGGATACTGATTGAAGGACTCTTCTTCCGAAGGCCTGTTGGGAATCTGACAGGAGGTTCAGTCCAAAGTGCCTAAGAAAAGAATTAGGAGAAGACCACATGGCTGCCTTGCAAATCTCTTCCAAGGAAGTCCCTGATCATTCTGCCCAGGAAGTGGAGACTGCCCTGGGGGAATGTGCTGCAATGTAAGGAGGTGGTGTGTCCATACATGTGTAGGCTAGGGAGATTGCCTGCCTAATCCACCTAGCAATGGAAGACTTGGAGGCTGCCATCCCTCCCTTCCCACTAAATGAGATGAAGAGTCTGTCTGTCTTTCTCCATGTATTTGTTTGTTTTAAGTGGAGCTCCAGGACTATTCTGACATCTAACAAATATCATTCTCATCCTGCTGAGTGTTCCTAAAGGATGAGAGAATAATGTCCTTTGATGTGTGAAAGTTAGTGGCAACTTTTGGCAGATACAAGGGATCGGGTCTAAGAATGGCCCTGTCTGTAAGGACTGTCAGAATGGTTCCCAAATAGAGAGTGCCTGCAGGTCGCTGATCCTGCGACTCATCTTTAAAGTTAGGATCTTAGCTGCCATTTCTGTAAGTGGTTCAGAAGGTGACTTAGTTAACCAAAGGGAAGTCCTAGGTGGGACATTTTGATGCCCTAACCAGTCTCATCCTAGAAATAGAAACAAAAGCACTGAGACTGCCGAGGCCTTGGTCTTAGAAGTACTGTACTTACTGCCAGACCCATCTTAAATCCCTCCTGTAGAAATTCCAGGACTGACACTAAATTGTTGCTATTCAATATGTACACCTACTTTATACTAGAGTTTTTATCACCCTTGAGGAAAGTCCCTTCTTCTTTAAGATGGTCCTCTCAGGATCCAGGCAGATTCTGGATATTTAGATACTAGATTGGACCCTAAGTTAATAAATCTGGTTTCTGAGGTATGGGCCATGGACTGTCTCTGAACATGTTCATTAGGGCTGAAAAACAAATTCTTTTTGGCCAGGCTGGCGCATTCAGTATCACTGTTTCTTTTTCCTTCCGCAATCTTTCTCATTATCTGCGGTACAAGTTGAAGAGGGGGAAAGGTGTAGGCTAGCGAGAAATTCCAGTCTTGTGCCAGGGTGTCCACCCCCAGTGACCCGTCTCCCCAAAACAGAGAAAAAATATCCTGTTCTAGGCTGTTGCAAACAAATATATTTGGGGGTCCCCCCCCCATCTTACTGCTATCTGCCAAGAAATTCTGCAACTACATTCATTGATTCAAGTGCACAGCTGAAATAGATATTTAGTGATGTTGGGGGGGCAGCAGGAAGGAGGATGCCAGCTCTTGTAGGACTACAGATCTGGTACCGCCTTGCCAATTAACATAGGCTACAGTCGTGGTATTGTCTGATCTCACCTGCACATCTTTCCCCATCAAAAGATGAAGTTTGAGGATCTTCTTTGAAACTTCTTTGACCACTGTCCCTGGACATTTACAGAGTCTATATGGGCTCTCCCACCCAAGCTCTGGTGTCGATTGTTAAAACTAAAAGCTGTGTCTGTCTCCAGTCCTTGCCCCCCTGCAGAGTCCGAGGATCGAGCCACCAGAGCAGACTATCTTTGATTGATTTGGAGAGACTTACCCGATTCTCTAGATTTGTGATCCCAGACCTGTAACAGAAAAGCCTGGAGGGGTCTGGAGTGTAGTTAAGCCCATGTCACTGCAGGAATTGCTGATGTCAGTAATTCCAAAATCCTATTATTTTTTGTTACTTGTCTGAGAAGAGAAAACTTCTGTACTATCTAGGCAGAACCCTATGAATCTGCATCTCCTGGAGCGCAGTAGGTTTTATTTCTCTAGGTTTACAATCCAGCCTAGTTGAGACAATAGGGTCTGTGTCACCGAGAGGTTGTGAAGGCGTAGGAGCTCCAAACAGTAAGGTCCTGTACTAAAAGTGCAGGACAGTCAACTCTAGGAGGATTGCAAAATATTTTCTGTGACCCTGAAAAATTGGTGTATGTAAGCAGGCATCTTGCAAGTCTATGTTCATCATGAAGTCCCCTTGTTCTGAGCAAGTTTCTTATCATGAAAAATAAATGTATTCAATTTTAAATCCAGCCACTGGCTCCAACCACTGGGGGGGACGATGTTATTGGAGCATTCACTGGGTCAGGGCAGTTAAGGCCCTCTTGGAAAAAAAATGCACTGATTTAAACCTCGGGTGTTTCATTACTCTTTAGCCCCAACCAGTGGGGTGTCAGTACTTTGTAATATTAGTTGGTAAATATTTGTGTGCCCTGGGTCAGGGCAATTAAGGCCCTCTTGAGAAAAAAAAATATTTTTGTGTTCTGTCCCTTGGATGTCTCTTTAATAGCACTTGCTTCAACCACTGGGGTGTCAGTACTCTGTAATACCAATTGTTCAGGCCACTTGGGGGTCCCTGCTTGAAAGAATGAGTACTTAAGAATAACTTTCATAACAAGTGGTCACACGACTCATTTGTCAGAAGTGGTTTATTCTTATGTAAGGAAGAATGAATTGATGTAATCCAAAAATTCCTTCTCATATTTTCATATCACTTATAATCTGAATCTTGGATTTTCAATAAACATTACACTTGGTAGCTCCACAACATTTTAAAAGTTCAAGAACGTCACCTAAGAGATCTTCGCCAATGGATGGCGATTGCTGCAGATCGCTGACTTCGCCACTGGATTCCGGGTGAAGGTGAGTGTCTTTTGTTATTTTATGTATTACTCGTGCTTTAGCGCTAATAGCGGGGGCAGGGCAGGGGGTATTTTTTATATTTTAAACTGCGGTGGAGTGGCCCTTTAATAAGGTAGAGGGAAGAGTTGACTGGTACCTGATCTAAAACAGATCCTTTCCTTTATATTATTGTGCCACTGCCTTCTTTCCAACCATGCTTTATCCTGCAGCCAATGGTATTTCTCCTAAGCTGAGAAATTGTAAGGATGTCCCTGTTGGCTGTGGATAGGTGGATTCTCTTGTCAGTGATTAAATGACCCCCCCCCCCCCCCCCCCGTGGCGCTGAACAAATGTTCTGATAGGACACTTGCCAAGGCATATAGGGCAAACTCTTGCCACGTGTTCAATTTAGTGAATTGCCTGCTGGAACACCACTATTGCCTGCTGCTGCTCACACACCCTTTCCAACATACAGCATGTAAATTGGAATTTCACCTGGTTAGCAAATCACCTATGAGGCGGTGGGTGGGAAGGTCAAAGTTTCTCTGCGGTGCAGATAGGTGAACAGCAGCAGGGTGTGAATGGTGCACATGCCACGCACTTTTTGCAGCAGCTCCAGCGTCCCTGGATAATGAGCCAAGAAGCTTTGCAACATCAAGTTGAGCACATGCACCAGCCAACAGATGAGCCTCAACCCTGCTTGACCCAAGGCTGCTACTAGGTTCTGCTCATTGCCCTGCTGGGCTCTATGTGCAGCGGCAGCAGCCACTCATCTGTCTTTCACCCAGACAGATACGTTTCAGCACCGTCTGCTGCCGTTTCCCAGTGGCTGGACTCAAAATAGTGGAGAAGACACTGACTGGATGAGGAGGCAGAAGAGGAGGAAACAGATTTGGAGGCAACAGGAGGCAACAAGTGATGTCCAGCAATCCTGGGTGGTGGAAGTATATTCACCAAAGCATTTCGCAGATTGGGCCTGGCCAACACAACAACACTAAACCCAGTGGGCAGAAATGTAACATCCCTACCCATTCTTAGTTGTCTGCAACCTGTGGGTGCAGGGCAGGGATGGCCTGCCGAGAAAAGTTGTGGCGGCAAGGAATGATGTATTGTGATGTAGCCACAGCTATAAGATTTTTACTAGCACTACGCTCTAATTAACTGAGATAACTGCCACCCTTGCCATAAGATTGTTAAAGCTCTCCAGCTCCATCAGCATTTCAAAGGCAAGCAACTTTCTAATGCTTGCCCCCGGCTTGCAGTTGAGGTAGGGCAAACTTCCACTTTCTGTCCATTCGTTGAGGGGTAGAAAGCTTCAACGCTTCCTTGTGATGGTGTGGACAGGTTTGGTGCTGGTGGCGGTGGTCTCACATCCTCCCTGGGGGGGAGACGCTAAGACAAAGGAAGCATCAGAGGGAGCCTCAGGTGTTTGTATGCATTTATTTTAATAATATGATTTTTAATAATACTAATAATGTTTTTCTGTTTTCTTTGCAGACGTCATGCACAGATTTCCCTACTTCAGTGGCTGGTTGCAAAGCATGCAAATGACTCGGGTCTTCCTCCTCCTCAGCCTCGTGCCACCATTGAACCCTCAAAGTCAGCTGGGAACTCCGTTAATAGTGCATCTACCAGAGTGCGTTTATAGACCCTCCCTTTTTCCTGCTCCAGTGTTGGAATCAAGGAGGTGATGTTATCTTTATAGCGGGGATCCATCAGGGTGGACACCCAGTAATTGGCACTGTTGACTATGCAGGTAACTCGCCGGTCATTGCACAGGCACTGAAGCATGGGGTTGGGAAATCCCAAATACTAGCACGAGTCTTTCAAGAGTACCTGCCTACTAACCTTTTGCCTTTTGTATAAAAAAGTCTGGTTTGCAAGTTTAAACCACCGATTGCCTTTCACCAGGGGCCATTCTCAGTGCTACATACCACTTATCTATTTAGAGTACCTGCCTACTAACCTTTTGCCTTTTGTATAAAAAAAGTCTGGTTTTCAAGTTTAAAGCACCCATTGCCTTTCACCGGGGGCCATTGTCAGTGTTACCTACCACTTATCTTTTAAGAGTACCTGCCTACTAACCTTTTGCCTTTTGTATAAAAAAGTCTGTTTTTCAAGTTTAAAGCACCCATTGCCTATCACCGGGGGCCATTGTCAGTGCTACCACTTATCTTTTAAGAGTACCGGCCGACTTACCTTTTGCCTTTTGTATAAAAAAGTCTGGTTTTCAAGTTTAAAGCACCCATTGCCTTTCACCGGGGGCCATCGTCAGTGCTACCACTTACCTTTTAAGAGTACCGGCCGACTTACTTTTTGCCTTTTTTAAAAAAAAGTCTGGTTTTCAAGTTTAAAACACACATTGCCTTTCACTGGGGGCCATTGTCAGTGCTACCACTTATCTTTTAAGAGTACCTGCCTAATAACCTTTTGCCTTTTGTATAAAAAAATCTGTTTTTCAAGTTTAAAGCACCCATTGCCTTTCACTGGGGGCCATTGTCAGTGCTACCACTTATCTTTTAACCCTTTAAACGCCAGCCATGTAAAATTTACGTGGCTGCCTCCCCTGCAGTTAACCGCCAGCCACGTAAATTTTACGTTCCTGACTTTACCCCCTGCTAGTAGAAAAAGTAAAAAAAAAAAGTCACTTACCTGACCCCTCGTTCGATCCGACCGGGTCTCCTCTTCAGCCAGAGGGGCTCCGATCACCAATTGGGGCTCCTCTGGCTGCAGGGGAGTGCCCAAAATAGGGTGCCCCCCCGTTTCAGCAGCCGCCAGAATTATCTGTAAAAAAATAAAAAAAAAATGACAGTTACTCACCTGTGTGCCTGTTAGCTCTCGCTGGCTCTCCTCTTCACGGGGGGGGGAGGGGGGTACGATCACCCCCCCACTCTTACATCTTCTGGAGGGGGCCTAACAGCCCTCCTCCCTCGGATCTCTGATGGCCGCCGCCATCTTTACTTCTAGCACCGCCCCCTCCGATCGCCTGCCTCCACCCTTCTCTGCCCAGCTGTTACCTGCATCAATCAGATGGACACTGCATATAAAGATCGGAGGTGAGTAAAGTAAAACATTTTTTTTTTTTTTTTTTATTAATAAAGTTATTTGCAAACTGTGTGTTTGTTTTTTTTACTGTTAACCCATTGTGAACTGGTAAGGGGTCCATGAGACCCCTTATACCAGTTCACAAGGCTCGGGGTCTGGCAAGTCACCTGCGGCTAGCGGGTGACTTGCCATTAACCCCTGGCCCCCCAAATTACCTGCCTCCCCAAAGCCCAGGGGGGGCAGAAGAGCCGTGGCACTAGGCTATGATGGCTTGTAGCCGGCAGGGCCAGGGGCCACTAAAGCTGGCCCCTGCGCCCTGTTCTACACGCCCCCATAGCTGGTCACAGGCTGGTTACGCTGGGTAGGGGGGACCTCACGCCATTTTTAGGGGGGATTTTTAAGGGTTTTAACCCTTAAAAATCCAAAAAGAATGGGGTCCCCCTCCCTGGGAGGGGGGACCTTGTGTCATTTTTTTTTTTAATTAACCCTATGTTACCTGTAACCCAGTAGATATAAAAGGCTTCCAGCAGCAGCAGAAAAGCAGAAGCCTAAGTGATCAGCGTGGGACACAGGGATGGATGGGAGGTAAGTATTAAAAAAAAATAATAAAAAAAAGTCTCTGTGTTTGTTTTTACTTTTAACCCTTTGTGAACTGGTAAGGGATCTATGAGACCCCTATACCAGTTCACAAGGCTCTGGGTCTGGCAAGTCACCTGCGGCTAGTGGGTGACTTGCCATTAACCCCGAGACCCCCCCATTGCCTGCCTTCCAAAAAAGCTCTTAAAATTCCCCCAAGAAATGGTGCCCCCCCCCCCCCCCTTGAAGGGGGACCCCACACCAATTTTTTTATTTAACCCTTTATTATGTGGATAGTAGTTGTATTTTATTTGCAAATGTTATAAAGTGCTCATATCAGTTTAGGGGATCACCTGGACAGGAACGGGGGGCTACCGATACATATGTGGTATCATTGTAATCGGAAGAAATGGGGCTTTCACATGCAGTATCGTTTTTATTTTAATAAAATAAATGTTTTTGGTAAATAAAGGAGACAATTTAAAAATATATATTTTTTTTTACTTATTCATTTAAAAATATAAAAAAAAGTAGAAAAAATACAAACAAGATATTTCCTGTTAAAGCCTAAACTCTGCCACAAAAAGAAAATATGCCATTTTCTTGGAAATTCCTGCAAAAATCACAGTTAAACATCACGCAAAATGGTGAAAAATATCCTGTCAGCAGAGGGTGACAAAATCTCAAGTAGACTGGCAGTTAAAAGATTACAGGCACCTATGCATGTTGGGTATTGTTCTGCTCGGGGGACCTGATATTTTAGGAAAAGGTGTTTTTTATTCTGTTTTTTATACATTTTTTTGTGAAACCCTGTGCAACCTAAGAATTCTTCGAGATATTACTTCCAGAAAGATGAGCCCACTACAACAATCTGGGTACGCTTAGAAAGCTTAACGTGTACTTTCAGGGAATATATGGTTTATTGGGGATATTCCAAATGTAAAGGGTTGGTTTGGTAGAAAAAGCACAAGGTGCGCACTTTGTCTGCAGGGCTGAAATTTTGAAGTAAAATTACCGTTATGCGCATGCTTTACTTTGGTGTGTTTGGCAACTCTTTCCTTGACAGAACCTATGCATGTTGGGTATCATTCTGTTTGGGGATGTTGCTTTTTCAGATTTTTAGTTTTTTTCTGGTTTGCATATAGTTTTTTTAGTAAAATGTGGTTTTGATTCTGCTTTTTTATTCATTTTTAGGGAAACCCTGTGCAACCAAAGAATACATTGAGGGATTACTTCCAGAAAACTGCACCCATGTCAACAAGCCTGGTACGCCTAGAAAGCCTGAGGTGTATACTTCTAGGGAATATATAGTTTAGGGGGGTATTTCAAATGTAAAGGGTTGTTTTTCTTGAAAAACTGCAAGGTGCGCATATTGCATAGCATAGTTGTATCTTATCTGAAAATCTCCTAAAGCGTTGTTTCAGTTTGGGGGAGTCTCCTGGGCAGGAAAGGGTGTCTACCTATACATATGTGGTACCGCTGTAACTTAGAGAAATTGGGGTTTCACACGCAATAAGATTTTGTTGACAAACGTACATTTTTTATTACAAAAAAAACCTACAAATTGTAAAAAATAGTCTTTTTTTATTTTTTTGCAAAATTTTCACCCAAACATATTGAGAATACACTTATAAAATGACAAACAAGACATTTCATGTTAAAGCACAGGCTCTGCTGAAAAAAACAATATATCACTTTCCTGGGAAATCCCTGAAAATCCCTTCAAAAATCACAGTTGAACATGGGGAGCGCAAAACAGTGCAAAATAATCTGGTAACAAAAGGTGACAAAATCTCAAGGTAGGCTGGTGGTTAAAGGGTTAAGTGTACCTGCCTACTAACCTTTTGCCTTTTGTATAAAAAAGTCTGGTTTTCAAGTTTAAAGCACCCATTGCCTTTCACCCGGGGGGGGGGGCATCCCAAATACTAGCACTTATAAGAGTACCTGCATCTTTACCTTTTTTACATTTTAAACAAAAATCAAGTTTTAAAATTGTTGCCTGTAAAGCATTTAACTCTGACCAGGGGCATCCTGTGTAAGACCATCTGACTTTTGCATTAGCTTTTAGCTACAGTGTCTGCCTATTTTGATCTAACTTTTCTACACACCTGCTGTTACAAAAATACTGTTCTAGGTGTAGTGTAGTGTATTGTTTTCCCCTCCTAAAAGCAGTAAAAATGTCAGGCAGAGATGTGCCAGGATGTGCACCGAGGAGAGGCCTAGATTTATCAGGCAGAGGGCAGAGAGCAGAGAGTCGCACTGAGAGGCCTGATCTCCCGGCATCTGCTAGCGGTCGTGTCTCGACCAGCAACGCATCTGCCGGCATTGATTGGTTAACGTGGTCATCGACCTCATCACAAGTGACATCTGACACCCCCAGTCAACAGTCGATAGGTTCCTCGGACACAACCCTGAGTTGGCATGGCCTGGGAGCAGCCCCTGTCCTTCCATTGCCTCTGTCCTACGCCCCCCCTCCAGCCAACGTATCTTATGCTTTGGGTTCAGCTCCACTATTCAGTGAGGACGATGTGTTAGAGGACAGTCAGCAGCTACTGCCCAGCCAAGAAATGGAGGAGACATCCGCCGCTTCGTTTGCTAGACAGACAAACACTGAGGAGGAGGGTGGCGTGGGAGGTGGTGTGGCGACAGTTCTGTCTCCTGCAGCACACCCTGTTGTGGAAACCGAGGAGGACATCAGTGACGTGCAGACACAACTCGATGATGATGAAGCCAATCGCACTTGGGAGCCCGGTGCAGAAGGGGCTTCATCATCAGGAGAAGAGGGTCCCAGGTTGCCCCAGAGTCAGAAGCTGAGGTAGCAAGGTGGTAGTAGGGTTGGCAGTCAGCATGGTGGTAGAATTGGGATGCCTGGAGCCACACGTGGCCGGGGGTGGGGTAGACCACCTGCTACGCGGCAGGCTGCCTTCCTGGGAGTTAGTGGAGCAGGGGTTCCTGGAGTTGGCAGCAGTAGCAGTGTCACCAGCGTCACCATAAAGCGGCCTGGGAGAACCGAGGCTCTGAAGTGGGGGTCCAGCCTGCTGCACCAGCCAATGCCACGCCGCTTCCAATTTCACCCAGCCAGGGCTCCAGATGCTCCTGCTCCTCCTACTAAATGTCAGTCATCCCGCCAGCAATCCATCAGCGAAGCCATGTCCAAGAGACAACAGTATGCGCCCACTCATCCTATGGTTCAGAAGCTAAATGTGCTCCTGTCCAAGTTGATAGTGCTGCAGTCCCTCCTATTTACGGTGGTGGACTCTGCACATTTCAGAGAGCTGATGGCTTGTGCCGAGCTGAGGTGGAGAGTCCCAAGCCGTCATTTCTTTGCAAAGAAGGCAGTGCCAGGAGCTGTAAATACGGTTAGGGACAATACATGTCCTTTACGGCCCACTGGGTGAATGTGGTTCCTGCACAGCAACTTGGACAGGTCACACCGCTTTGGCCTCCACGCTCCCAGGCCATTTTGCCTGTCACAGTGTGCAACCGCCTTCTCCTCAGCCTCCACTGTACGGTCAATTCTCAATGCCCCTCCAGCCTACCATGTGTGCAGGGCACGGCGGTGTCACGCTGTGCTTCACATGGTTTACCTTGGCGAACGGAGTTACACAGGGGAGGAGCTCCTGAAATTCATTCATCAAGAAATCACAACATAGCTTACTCCACGAAAATTGGAAATGGGAACCATGGTGACTGACAATGGGAGTAACATCTTCTCTGCGCTGAGACAAGGAAGCCTGAGCCATGCGCCCTGTATGGCATACGCGTTTTCTGAAGTCTTCCCCCCATCTGTAAGACATCCTAACAACAGGAAGGAAACTTTGCATGCACTTCAGCCACTCCTACACCGCCAAGCACACCCTTCTTGAGCTACATCGTCAGAACCGTATCCCCAACATAGTCTGATTTGCGATGTTTCCACCCGTTGGAATTCCACTCTACATATGTTAGATCGACTATATGAACAGAGAAAAGCCATCAATGATTTCTTGATGATCCAAGCAGATAGGGGGACTCCCCTGTGTAACTTTAATGTGAACCAGTGGCAGCTCATATGCTACACCTGCCATTTGCTCAGGCCCTTTGAGGAAGGCACTTTATTTGTCAGTCGCCAGGATTATGGCATGAACGACGTGATTCCGCTGCTTCATGTTGGACATGTTGGAAACCATGGCTGGTCAGGGCACTGGAGACATGGCGCATACATTTCACAGCCATATAAACCCCCGTGGGAGCTGAGGAGGAGGTAGGGAAGGAGGAGGAGCACAGTGAAGCACAGTTTAGTTTTGGCGAAATGGGCGGTTTATCTAGTCATCTGACAGGAGAGGAGGAGCAGGAGCAGCCAGAGGAGCTAGAGGGTTGTAAGGAAGGCGAGACAGAGGACCCAGACACACCGTGGCAGTATGCAATGGAGATGGAGACAGGTAGTCTCTCCGAGTCACTTGCACAAATGGCACGATGCATGCTCACGTGCTTGCGTAGTGACCACAGAATTGTCTCCATTTTTCAGCGGGATGACATCTGGCTCTCCACCCTATTGGACCCTCGCTACCAGCACAAAATGAGGGCATTTTCTACACCCACTGAGAGGAAAGACAAACTGACCTACTACAAAGACATTCTACGTAGTCAGTTGGCCGATGCCTATCTGCGCCATGGTCCATACTCTCGCAGGTCTGACTCGGGGGGACCTCTGCTCTCACCTTCCACTGACATGGCTGCTGGAGGGGGGGGTGGCAGAAGCAGCAGCAGCTCCATCAGCAGCAGCCTCAGTCTTCAGTCGCTAATGAGTAGCTTTCTGCACCCGCATAGTGAGGCTACTCATGAGCAGCAGGAAGACCTGGAGCAGGACCTGAACCAGCAGGTCATGTCATACCTTGAAATGACCATGCCAACGCACCTTGAGGATCCTCTGGACTTCTGGGCAGCCAAACTTGACTTGTGGCCGCAACTGGCAGAGTTTGCCCTGGGAAAGCTGTCCTGCCCGGCCAGTAGTGTGCCATCTGAGCGGGTCTTTAGTGCTGCGGGGGCCATAGTAACGCCAAGGAGAACTCATCTGTCCATTAAAAATGTGGAGAGACTCACCTTTGTGAAGATTAATTAGGCATGGATCAGCCAGGATTTCCACCCACCAATAGCTATTGCATGCGAGTAGCTGATGCATGGTAGCTCCTTCTGCTGCTGCCAACTCCAGGGTGTGTCTTTCAGGCAATTTATGGGCTCCTAATGCTGCTGTCAACTCCTGGGTGTGTCTTTCATGCAATATATGAGCTCATTCTGCTGCTGCCAACTCTTGGGTTTGCCTTTCAGGCAATATATGGGCTCCTAATGCTGCTGCTTCTGCCAAATCCAGGGTGTGTCTTTCAGGCAATGTATGGGCTCCCTATGCTGCTGCCAAATTCAGGTTGTATTTTTCTGGCAATATATGGGCTACCTATGCTGCTGCCAACTCCAGGATGTGTTTTTCAGGCAATATATGGGCTCCCTATGCTGCTGCCAACTCCACTGTGTGTCGTTCAGGCAATATATGGGCTCCTAATGCTGCTGCTTCTGCTGCTGCCAAATCCAGGGTGTGTCTTTCAGGCAATGTATGGGCTCCCTATGCTGCTGCCAAATTCAGGTTGTATTTTTCTGGCAATATATGGGCTCCCTATGCTGCTGCCAACTCCAGGATGTTTTTCAGGCAATATATGAGCTCCTAATACTGCTGCCAACTCCAATGTGTTTTTCAGGCAATATATGAGCTCCTAATACTGCTGCCAACTCCATTGTGTTCTTCAGGCAATATATGGGCTTCTAATACTGCTGCCAACTCCAATGTGTTTTTCAGGCAATATATGGGCTCCCTATGCTGCTGCCAAATTCAGGGTGTGTTTTTCAGTCAATATATGGCATCCTAATGCTGCTGCCAAATTCAGGGTGTGTCTTTCAGGCAATATATGGGCTCCTAATGCTGCTGCCAAATCCAGGGTGTGTCTTTCAGGCAATATATGGGTTACTTATGCTCCTGCCAACTCCAGAGTCTCTTTCAGGCATTATATGGGCTCCTAATACTGCTGCCAACTCCTGTGTGTGTTTTCAGGCAATATATAGGCTCCCTATGCTGCTGCCAACTCTTGGGTGTGTCTTTCAGGCAATATATGGGCTCCCTATGCTGCTGCCAAATTCAGGGTGTGTTTTTCAGGCAATATATGCAGGGCCGTATTTAGGATTCGTGCTGCCCTAGGCACCTTTTGGTCATGCGCCCCCCCGGCACACGTACAATGATACATTTGCCAACCCCCACCAAACACACACATACACACTTAATTAACATAATTTTTGTGGAAGATTTTGTGGATTTTGCTAATTTTGGGTGACTTTTCATTGTTGCTGGTAAAAAATGATCAATGCAGGACCAGAGAAAATCACATTGATAGGATGAGTATGGCAGGATGAGTATGGCCAAACATGTCCCCTTATGTCACCTACCATGAATAGATGTCATTCTATGCAGGGCAGGTGACATAAGGTGCCATATTGTGGTGGCAGGGCAAAGGGGGTTAACTCACTTGAATGGGAAAACGGGAACATGCATCATACATACATACATAACCGAACATGCAGTGTCTTATTAATCGGCGGTCACACAGACCTGGGAGACCCCGTCTCAAAGCCAGGGAAGGGTGGGGGTCTTAGGGTTGACTGGAATTCCACTTTAATCTAGTGACCAGTAGCGAGTTCCTGACCATAAAACTAACACTGATGACCTGCGGGGATGATCACCCCCTCTGCCATCCATAAGCCTCCCTCACCCCCTCTGCCATCCCTAAGCCTCCCACACCCCCGCTGCCATCCATAAGCCTCCCTCACCCCCTCTGCCATCCATAAGCCTTCCTCACCCCCTCTGCCATCCATAAGCCTCCCTCACCCCCTCTGCCATCCATAAGCCTCCCTCACCCCCTCTGCCATCCATAAGCCTCCCTCACCCCCTCTGCCATCCATAAGCCTTCCTCACCCCCTCTGCCATCCCTAAGCCTTCCTCACCCCCTCTGCCATCCATAAGCCTCCCTCACCCCCTCTGCCATCCCTAAGCCTTCCTCACCCCCTCTGCCATCCCTAAGCCTTCCTCACCCCCTCTGCCATCCCTAAGCCTTCCTCACCCCCTCTGCCATCCATAAGCCTCCCTCACCCCCTCTGCCATCCATAAGCCTTCCTCACCCCCTCTACCATCCCTAAGCCTCTCTTACCCCCTCTGCCATCCATAAGCTTCCCTCACCCCCTCTGCCATCCATAAGCCTCTTACCCCCTCTACCATCCCTAAGCCTCTCTTACCCCCTCTGCCATCCCTAAGCCTTCCTTACCCTCTCTGCCATCCCTAAGCCTCCCTCACCCCTTCTGCCATCCATAAGCCTTCCTCACCCCCTCTGCCATCCCTAAGCCTCCCTAACCCCCTCTGCCATCCCTAAGCCTCCCTCACCCCCTCTGCCATCCCTAAGCCTCCCTCACCCCCTCTGCCATCCCTAAGCCTCCCTCACCCCCTCTGCCATCCCTAAGCCTCCCTAACCCCCTCTACCATCCCTAAGCCTCCCTCACCCCCTCTGCCATCCCTAAGCCTCCCTCACCCCCTCTGCCATCCATAAGCCTCCCTCACCCCCTCTGCCATCAATAAGCCTCCCCACCCCCTCTGCCATCCATAAGCCTCCCTCACCCCCTCTGCCATCCCTAAGCCTCCCTCACCCCCTCTGCTATCCATAAGCCTCCCTCACCCCCTCTGCCATCCATAAGCCTCCCTCACCCCCTCTACTATCCATAAGCTTTCCCCACCCCCTCTGCCATCCATAAGCCTCCCTCACCCCCTCTGCCATCCATAAACCTTCCTCACCCCCTCTGCCATCCATAAGCCTTCCTCACCGCCTCTGCCATCCATAAGCCTTCCTCACCCCCTCTGCCATCCATAAGCCTCCCTCACCCCCTCTGCCATCCATAAGCCTCCCTCACCCCCTCTGCCATCCCTAAGCCTCCCTAACCCCCTCTACCACCCATTAGCCTTCCTCACCCCCTCCGCCATCCCTAAGCCTTCCTCACCCTCTCTGCCATCCCTAAGCCTTCCTCACCCCCTCTGCCATCCCTAAGCCTCCCTCACCCCTTCTGCCATCCCTAAGCCTCCCTCACCCCCTCTGCCATCCATAAGCCTTCCTCACCCCCTCTGCCATCCCTAAGCCTTCCTCACCCCCTCTGCCATCCCTAAGCCTCCCTCACCCCCTCTGCCATCCCTAAGCCTCCCTCACCCCCTCTGCCATCCCTAAGCCTCCCTCACCCCCTCTGCCATCCCTAAGCCTCCCTCACCCCCTCTGCCATCCATAAGCCTTCCTCACCCCTTTTGCCATACCTAAGCGTTCCTCACCGCCTCTACCATCCATAAGCCTTCCTCACCCCCTCTACCATCCCTAAGCCTCCCTCACCTCCTCTGCCATCCCTAAGCCTCCCTCACCCCCTCCGCCACCCATTAGCCTTCCTCACCCCCTCCGCCACCCATTAGCCTTCCTCGCCATCCCTAAGCCTCCCTCACCCCCTCTGCCATCCCTAAGCCTTCCTCACCCCCTCTGCCATCCATAAGCCTTCCTCACCCCCTCCACCACCCATAAGCCTTCCTCACCCCCTCTGCCATCCATAAGCCTCCCTCACCTCCTCTGCCATCCATAAGCCTTCTTCACCCCCTCTGCCATCCATAAGCCTTCTTCACCTCCTCCGCCATCCATAAGCCTTCCTCACCCCCTCTGCCATCCATAAGCCTCCCTCACCCCCTCTGCCATCCATAAGCCTTCTTCACCTCCTCTGCCATCCATAAGCCTTCCCCACCCCCTCTGCCATCCATAAGCCTCCCTCACCCCCTCTGCCATCCATAAGCCTCCCTCACCCCCTCTGCCATCCATAAGCCTCCCTCACCCCCTCTGCCATCCATAAGCCTCCCTCACCTCCTCTGCCATCCATAAGCCTTCTTCACCTCCTCCGCCATCCATAAGCCTTCCTCACCCCCTCTGCCATCCATAAGCCTCCCTCACCCCCTCTGCCATCCATTAGCCTTCCTTACCTCCCTCTGCCATCCATAAGCCTTCCTCACCCCCTCTGCCACCCATAAGCCTCCCTCACCCTCTCTGCCATCCATAAGCCTTCCTCACCCCCTCTGCCACCCATAAGCCTTCCTCACCCCCTCTGTCATCCATAAGCCTTCCTCACTTCCTATGACACCCATAAGCCTTTCTAAATCTCCCAGTTTGCCATAAGCCATTCTTGCCCCCTCTCAAACCCCTAAGTCTTTCATGTCCCTCCTCAAGCCGTTAAAGCTGAATAAAACCTGGAAATTTGACTTTCTCAGATTTCTTTCCATGCCAGCACTGCCGTGTTCTGAGCCCCCAGGGCATCCCAAATGGGGTGTGAAATCCCAATTTTTGCCCAGTAAAACACATGTCTACTTGGTCCAACATTGCATACTTGGGTTCTTGTCCAATCAGACTCCTTTGCCGTGTTTACATCCTTCGGCAAAGGGCTCTGATAGCCTTCAATAGCGAGCGTGCACTGCCGCATCCCTGGGGGCATCCGGCTCCTGCCCCAGCCTATCTAATGGCACACGCCACCAGGGATGCAGGGGATGCGGCAGCTCACGCTCCCCACTGCAAACAATCGCTAAACATCTCTGATTGGATGAAAGCCTGTTCATACCGCCTTGGACTTGGTAAAACGTTATTACTGGCACCCAAGGAGATTTCACAAAGAAGAGCATCCAGCAAAGCCAGCAGACGACCCTGGAATCTTTTAGATTCTAAGCTGACTTCTGGTAGGTTTTGTTCCGCTTTAAAGAGGAACACCACAAATGAATTTCACTTTCCTAGTGTTGTTCCTCTCTGCGGCAGCATCCTGAATTGGGATGCCCCGCTGTGTGTACCCCCCAAGTTGCCCCATTTTACTCACCTTCCTTCCGCTCCCACGGTGCAGACTCAGGGGAGAGCGAGTGCGCTGATTGGTTTAGACGGCTAAGCAGCCGAGTGGCGCTGCACCCACCTTGCAGGAAGGCCAGACGCGGGAACACGCATGCACGGCTAGAGGTGAGTGGAGATGCAGCCGGAGCACACAGGTGCGCCGAGGGCTCAGAGAGAGGGTGTTTCCGGGGTCATGGGGGTTTCATACCGTGGGGCATCCAAATTCCAGGGCCTCTGAGGTTCCTCTTTAAAGTGGACCAACACCCAGGATTTTGACTATCCTGGGTATTGGTCCACTTCCCCGGGGCACCCCGATTGGGCGCCCACTGTGTGAAAGCCCCAAAAACTCACCTGACCCTGCTCCCACGTGACCGCTGCACCAATCACCGCCGACGGACAAACAAGGTCCAACGGACAAGGGGAGCGCGCCCTGCTAGAGGGATGCGCGAGCAGCGGTGGTGGCTCGCGCATGTGCCGCTGGAACGAGGAGCAGGTAGGAATTGCGTGCGTCCTGGGGGGTTTCACACAGCGGGGCACCCCGCAGGCAGCAAGCTGATCGGCCTGGGAATCTTATAGGGTGTTGGTCCACTTTAAGTCTTCCTCACCCCAACCCCCCACTGTTTGCTAACAAACAGCCTTTCTCCACAACATGCATATCAACCAGCCTTACATCTCCGGGGCCCTAAATGCAGGGGGCTCTTTGTAATCGGGGTCCCTGGACATGTTTTCCGGATAGCTGGGACTTGGGTTGCGAAAGGAGGCCCTGCCCCCAGCTGAATGGCATGATCCTGGGCCGGGCCCCAAGCCAAGAGCAGGGCCCCTATGCTGCGAAGCACTGTGGTCTCTATTCTGCTTTGACATTTAGGGGTTAATACCTCCGTGCCCCTCCCTCCCTGCTGTACCTGTCTGACACTGATGATTAGCCTCGGTATTTACTTTCTCAATGCTGACAGTGATGTCACTTGCTTTCAGCCACCCCAGCGTGTCCAGGAGCCTCATCAATCACAGCCAGTACAGCGGCAGCGTGACAGACACACACACATTAACCCCTAAATCACCAATAATTGTTTATAACCCGTTGAAACAAACAAAAAAAAAAAACACACTTCCCACCCGTTTCTCCCTTGCCTTATGCTTGTCTGGAGCCATAGAGCAGCCCCTGCGGCACAGTCACGTGTCTTCTGTGCTGGGAGGACTGTGTGACATCAGGTGGGCGGAGCCAAGCCATTCTCACATTCTCCTGTATGTGAGTTGGCTGCATTGCGGTCTATGGGCAGACGAACAGCGACGCTGTGTGTGCGTGCGAGCAGCTGCCCACTGATCACAAGGACGACATTGTAGTCACGCTGCGGCTGTGAAAAGGCCGCCCCACCCCAGGTCCCGCCCTAGGCACGTGCCTAGTATTGCCTTAGGTAAAATACGGCCCTGAATATATGGGCTCATCATGCTGATGCCACCTCAAGGCTCCCTAAGTGTGCCGCTCTGCGACAGCGAATCTAATAGCGCCGCCTCTGATCTGCTTGTCATACTTCTTTACAATATTATTGCACTAACCCAGCATGCATCCTATGCATGTTACAGCCAAGCAAAACATTCTGCAATCCTATGGAGGCTCTCGGAAGCCCAGAAATAGCCGTTTTTAATAGCGATTCATCGCGAATAAATTCGGACCGAAACTAATTTTTTCGGAAAATTCTGGAAATCGGACGAATCAAATTTTTTTAAAGTTCGCTCATCTCTAGTACAGATGCAGATCAAGTCTGAAATGAGTACCACCTCTGAGTACCTCTGATTACCTCAAGTACCACCAGTGGTACTACTACCACCTGTTGAGAACCCCTGATTTAATCTATAAATGCCTCAACTTGATCTGGCCCCACCATTCTGTCAGCGGTATTTGGGTCTACAATATTAGGCCTCAAATAGGCTTCAAAGCCTGGTGCCTGCTGGCACTGGAGGAAGGTGTAGTATGCACAAATGTAACATGTCCTCTCCATTTAGCAACAGCTCCATCACCAGCAGCAGCACCACCGCGGCCACGTCCCTGTTTCTTATTTGCTAATTTTACAGTTACTGACAGTGCCCTGTCCCCCTCAGTATGGCAGACACCTGTCCCTGGAAGTGGCCTGAAAAGGACAACTAGCAGAGGTTCCTTTGTTTCTAGCTGTCCCTCATTATGTGAGCCACCTGTCCATGAAAGGGCAATGAGCAAGCTTTAGAAAATGGACCCCCCAACTCTTTTTCATCCTTTCAATAAAATATCTAACCCCTAACTTTTTAGTTGTCTGTTGAGTACATTCCTGAGCCTATTTTTGTGCAGAGCAGTCACCCTGGTGCTACCCCTAAATTGGCCTCTGAGTCTGACACCTGTGAAAAATTATTATTTTATGTATATTTTTAATTTCTTTTTGGGTGTATTTCTTAAATGTTATTTTCTGTATGTTATTATTTTGAGTGCTTTTCCTATCCCATGTTGTGCAGGACAATCTCCTTGGTGTTACCCCATGATTTGCCCTCTGATGCCCATTAAAATAATATTTTGATTTTCTTTTATTTATGTTTTTAGTTATTTTTTTAGTTTTCTGTTATTATTTTGAGTGCTTTTTCCAGCCGATTTTGTGCAGATCAATCACACTGGCATTCCCCTCTATTTGCAGCCCTCTAGCCCTTGCTGCCCCTACTTTACAGCCATTTTTGGTCCCCATTGACTTCAAAGGAGCTCGGGTTCGGGTTGAGTTCAGGGACCCGAACAGGACTTTACTGGTAAGTTTGACTGAACTTGTCGAACAGGAACTTCAGCACCCATCCCTACTAGTGACTTAAGGATAATGGACCTGTGCCAAGGGTTCAAATCCTCTGTTTCCATCTTGGCAGCAGTGCTGCTGCCATGCTTTTGTCTTTCCCTTTAATCAAATCTCTTTCATTAAAATTCACTAAGCCTTTTTTTTTTCCACCCAGAGCATTCCTCTAATTTTTTATGTTCTCCGTGTAATTTCCTGCTCGGCCCAGTCAGATCAGAAAAATAACAATATAGATCTGACACCGCAACATCAAATAAACTGAAACAATAATTGATTAGAGCGTGTTAAACACACACACAAACAAAAAGGCCACCTCATCAGCTGGCACTTTGGTGAATTGCCGGTTCGGGGTATTTATAACAAAGCTGCTTGTCAGACATCATTTTGTAGAGTGCGTATTACATAGCGGGAGCCACGCGATCAATTTAATACGTACAGGGCTTGTTTTCAATAATAGAATTTCTATTGCTGTCACTGCTCTGATAAATGAGTCTTGACACTGAGTTTCCAATGTATCGAAGGGGTGCCATCACACTATAGAGGGGAAGGAAAGAGAGGCACAGAGTTGATGCAGGGCAATTCAATTTCATTTCTTTGATGCATCAATTTCTTATTGTTTGTCTCTATGTTTCCTCCTTTCATCTAGTACACCTACAGCTGCCACCTCAAAAAAACATATTGCAGCTTTTGAGTATTTGTCAAGTTTCCTGTGTACATGTGAAAAAAATCAATTGACTGGGTATAAACTATGCTAGATAATAACGCATGTAAAGACATGAGAACATGCCACACATAGGTTCTTGTTATACATTTCATTTCACAACCATAGACATTAACAAGGAGTTGCAGTGATGTTATCAGCAACTACCAGACATGCAACTGGGATCCCATGGTGCATCATGCAAGAACGCTTGATTTTTGTATCTGTAGTAATAGATTAAAGTAGACAGTTAGGTGGCTCCTGGTACTAGAAGTTCCAACTAATTTTCAACCCTCAACCTTCTGGACAGGTCTCTTCCAAGTGTCACCTTGGAGTGCCTGAAAGAGGTTCCAATTTTTCATCCCTAACCTTCTCTCTGATTCACCAAACTGGCCCTACTTTAAACTTTCTAGACCAGGAGACCTTTAAAGTTAGTGTGATAGTCTCCCCACACAGGACAGTTTGGAGCTTGGGATTTTGTTATAAGCAATCTACACCAAACTGAGAGATTTACCTCAGAAAAGGGATCGGAATATCTCTCTTATTATGCGGAGGAGGCCATATATTGCCTAAAAGACACACCCTGGCGTTAGCAGCAGCATGAGAAGCCCATATATTTCCTGAAAGACACACCCTGGAGTTAGCAGCAGCATGAGGAGCCCATATATTTCCTGAAAGACACACCCTGGAGTTAGCAGCAGCATGAGGAGCCCATATATTTCCTGAAAGACACACCCTAGAGTTGGCAGCAGCATGAGGAGACCATATAATGCTGGCTGCACTGAAGATCAGCATAGCAGCAGTATGTTAGTGTTAAAGTCTCCCCTAGGACAGACTGCACCAAACTGGGAGATTTACCTCAGAAAAGGGATCAGAATCTCTCTCTGATTACACACACATGCCGGATCACTATATGCTGGAGGGGATGAATGTAACTATGTATTAATCAATGCAAGTCAATGGATGTCGCTGCTGCAGAGTTGTTTACAATGTTGATAAAATGTTTTAAGAGCTTTCTGAGCAGTGCTGAGTCATTACAGCTGATGGCCTTATACTCATGGCTAGAGCTAAAGCATTATTTCAAGAATATTTAGGGTGTTAATGCTGACTGTAGGGCTGGGTTTTTCATAAGCAGGTCTGTCGGAACTGTGGCAAGATGGCCTCCCCCATGCAGTTAAATAGCATAGAATCTCCCTGCTACCCCACAACATCCGAATGGATTTGAGCCCTCTCAAATATATTACACCACTGATTGCAAGACACAGGATTTAGGGAAGCAATTTACTAAACTGTGATTTTTTTTACTTGAGGTTTGCTTTAACTGGGGCCTTGAAATAAGCAGACCATTTTTTCAGAGGGACAAATTTTGGACATTTTAATTGTGACAGCCTAGACAATTCTCTAGGTTAATTGTCTTCATCATACAATGTTGTCACTATTAAAAATTAATCTAGCAATTTATTAAGCTGTCACAAATTAAGCATCCCAAATTTGATCCTCTGAAAAAAGGGCCAGCTTACTTAAGAAAAGCTGCACGGGCAGGGACTTTGCAGGTAGCTCCAGGTGTTTAATTCATTAACTACAACCCCTGCTCGGACTAAGATTCCAAGTGAGGCATTATTGGCACATGTGGCGATAATTCAGAAACCGGGAAAAGACCGGCTTTCATGCGGAAGTTATAGACCAATCTCATTATTAAATGTAGACTTAAAACTATACGCGAAAATTTTGTCCAGTAGACTATTAGGGATGCTGCCGAATCTAGTAGACGGGGATCAGTCTGGATTTATACCAGGTAGAGAAGCTCGCGATAATACAATCAGAGTACTGAATTTGTTGCATAAGATTAAGCAAACTAAAGAACCGGTCATTTTTTTATCTACTGATGCCGAGAAGGCATTCGACCGGGTAAATTGGCAATACATCAGAGCAGTTCTCGAGCATATAGGTTTAGGCCCCAAAGCTATACAGATGATTATGGCTTTATATAAGGACCCCAAAGCTAGGATTAAAGTGAACGGCACTCTTTCAGAACAAGTAGATATTAGAAATGGTACCAGACAGGGCTGCCCTCTCTCTCCAGTAATTTTTGTTCTATCTATGGAGCCTTTCTTATGCAGGATCAGGGGGCAAGGAGATATACGAGGAATTTTAGTAGATTCACATACACATAAGATATCAGCATATGCCGATGATCTCCTATTTTTTCTTGCAAATCCGATAGTTGGCCTACCAACTTTGTTAAGGGAATTTGAGCATTTCGGTAGGCTCTCGTATTTGAAAATAAACTACGATAAATCAGAAGCCTTGGGGCTAAACCTTTCCTTAGAAATGGAGACGCAATTAAGAACATCATTCCCTTTTAAGTGGCCTCCTTCGGCCATTACATATTTAGGCACAAAGATTACGAAAACAGTAGATGAAATCTATGCACACAAATTTCGGTCCTCTTTTCTCTAAAATTAAAAATGATTTGACAAATTGGGATTTACCCACTTTCACGTGGCTAGGGAGGATTAGCATTCTTAAAATGTCCGTATTGCCAAAAATCTTATACTTACTGCAGGCCCTCCCGATTGGGATCCCTAGAGCATATTTCAAGTCCTTTAACTCAATATTTAGTAAATTTATCTGGATGGGACGTAAACCTAGGCTGAAACTCCGAGTGCTATTCAGAACTAAACAGTTAGGAGGGTTGGCTTGTCCAGATTTAATGCATTACTGGCGAGCGATTCATCTTCAACGAATATTAGACTGGCACCATCAAACTACAAAGAAGAAGTGGGTAACTCTGGAGGCGTCTTGGCTTCACACTCCTTTAAAAGAGGTACCGTGGGCGACTAGAGCAGGGAAAAGTCTGTGTAAAGATCACCCACTTATCTCAACTACATTGAAAATTTTTGAAAAATTAAGAGATAGAAAAGGAATATCTCCTTGGCCAACCCCTCTGACGCCATTGATTCACAATCCATCTCTCCCTATAGATATACTTCCAAGTCTTCGTAAAAGCTTTGAGGAAAAAGATGTCCCTAGAGGACTACATATTATCCAATCCTCTGGATGGGCGCGATTGGATGATTTGAGAGATAGATGGGATACGCCATTATTCGATCAGTGGCTTTTGTTTGTCTTTCAAAGCTTCCTTTTGAGCCTAGGACCCAGACAGGCATACCTTAGATCCCTCACCCCATTTGAACGACTGGCAAGAGAGGAGGATCCCCCCACACACTTAATTTCTAAAATATATGCTTTGTTGGAAGAAGATGGGGAAGATGAAATATTGCGTTTTCGTACAAATTGGGAGAGGGACTTGGATAAGCAGCTCACGGCAGATCAGTGGAAGTATATTTTCCTGGCTACACATAAGACTTCAGTTTCATCTAAAATCCAGGAAACTAATTATAAGTACCTCACAAGATGGTATTATACCCCGAAAAGATTACATGGTTTCTCTCCGACTCACCCTGCTGAATGTTGGAGATGTCAAGGAGCAATAGGAAGCTTCCTTCATATTTTCTGGAACTGCCCAAAAGTTGTTCCTTTTTGGCAGGCAGTAGCCGACATCTCTAGTGAGATTTTGGGGAGACCGATAACTCGAGATCCCTCTCTATTCCTTCTACACCTGTCAGATATGCCTTTGAAGACCTATAAGAGATCTCTTTTGAGACATCTCATTAATGCAGCAAAGATAATGATACCTAGGTTATGGAGATCTGAAGCAGCACCATCGGTGAGGGAATGGATAGGAGAGATTAATCATATTATGGAGATGGAAGAACTTACTGCTGCGGTCCATGAGACCAAGATACAACATCAACAGGTATGGTCACCATGGCTTATCTTTAAAGAGACAGTAAGATTTGAACAACTAATGACTGCGGATGTTCCCCCTTCCCATCTCTTTTAGCCCCATTGATTAGCTGATGAATGATATAATCTAACTTAAAGAGATAGAATCCTTATAGATGAAATTAGAAAGCTGAAATAGGTCCCTGAATATGTTAGAGCATAAAACTCAAGGTAAGAACTATCCCCCTGGTCTATCACCTCCATTTTTCTTTCTCTCTCTCTTCTTTTTCCCCCCTTTTGTTTTGTTTTATTTTTAGCCATTTTTTTTTTTTTTTTAATTATTTTTATTTTCTATTTTTATTTTTATCTTTATTATATTTTATTTCCTTTTCTTATTAGATATAGTAGATGAAGTATCTTAGGTTGATGATTTAGGCTGACTAGTGATATATGATAATTTATAAATATGTTAAATGTCTAAGATATTGATGATTGTAACATATATGTTATATATGTGTATATAAGAATGAGATAAGGAAGGAAAGAAAAAAAGAGAAAATAAAGAATTTAAAAAAAAAAAAAAAGTCTCCCCTAGGACAGACTGCACCAAACTGGGAGATTTACCTCAGAAAAGGGATCAGAATCTCTCTCTGATTACACACACATGCCGGATCACTATATGCTGGAGGGGATGAATGTAACTATGTATTAATCAATGCAAGTCAATGGATGTGGCTGCTGCAGAGTTGTTTACAATGTTGATAAAATGTTTTAAGAGCTTTCTGAGCAGTGCTGAGTCATTACAGCTGATGGCCTTATACTCATGGCTAGAGCTAAAGCATTATTTCAAGAATATTTAGGGTGTTAATGCTGACTGTAGGGCTGGGTTTTTCATAAGCAGGTCTGTCGGAACTGTGGCAAGATGGCCTCCCCCATGCAGTTAAATAGCATAGAATCTCCCTGCTACCCCACAACATCCGAATGGATTTGAGCCCTCTCAAATATATTACACCACTGATTGCAAGACACAGGATTTAGGGAAGCAATTTACTAAACTGTGATTTTTTTTACTTGAGGTTTGCTTTAACTGGGGCCTTGAAATAAGCAGACCATTTTTTCAGAGGGACAAATTTTGGACATTTTAATTGTGACAGCCTAGACAATTCTCTAGGTTAATTGTCTTCATCATACAATGTTGTCACTATTAAAAATTAATCTAGCAATTTATTAAGCTGTCACAAATTAAGCATCCCAAATTTGATCCTCTGAAAAAAGGGCCAGCTTACTTAAGAAAAGCTGCACGGGCAGGGACTTTGCAGGTAGCTCCAGGGACAGGGACTTTTTTTAGGTAGCTCTAGGTACAGTGGCTTTATACCTAACTAAACTGATTCTGCAATATATTTACTAGGATTGGATTTCTCCAAGTGGTGTCTTGGAAAAGATTCCTGGGAAGGTGGATCCTGATATAGAAAATCCCTGTATATTATCCCAAATCTTCTCTCCAGTACACCAGCAAAGCCCAGAAATGTACTTCCTAGATCAGTACTATTCCAAATGCCAGCTTGGAATGTCTGCTTGGGCACGTCGCTGGAATGGCCCCCAATAAGTTCAGCTGCACCAAGTCAAAGACTGGAACTCCAGTTCTTAAAAACAGTTGTACTTAATTCTTCTTCTTTAATGAGGTAGTAGCAGTACTGTTCCATTGGCAATACACAGACAGATTCTTATACTCTTGAGATGGTACAATTCCCCTGGCCTTCCCTGCTGCCACCAATTTTCCTTTGCTTTATCTGTCTTTCTCTGCTGGACAGTGTCAGAATCCAGTACTTTGGCTCCAACTTCTTTGGCTCCTCTGCTACAAGACAGCCTCATGACTGAGAGGTTGTTCTTAATAACCCTTCCTTTTGGCCCCTACACAACAATATAGCATCAGTGTCACATGGCTCACATGTTGGAGACATGTTTGACATGTGACTTGCTTCCTTTAAGGCTTCTCTGAATCAGTTTTGGCTTCCTGTTATTTATCTCTCATCGTTTCAACATAAAAATATGACCTAGATAAAGGGCCTTCTCTAAGTTATTTAATGTTCTAATCCTCCCTATTCCTTATCCTGCAATGACACCTTGAGTTTATTTCTAATACTGCACCACCTAACTATTTCCTATGTAAATACTGTACTATATGGAAAGCAGAGCAAATGAGACAGCGTCTGTCTTATACTAAACAGAAAGTCAAAGCCACAATCTCTGATCCATGTGAAGGGAACTGGAATGCCACACTTAAAGTAATAGGCAATAATGCATTTTGAGGCTGGTGTGTTGACTAAGGAGCAACCAGTCACATGACAAGTGATAGAAGCTTTTTCACAGAACTTAATCTGGATAACAAATAGACTATTTACCTTGCAAATGGAATTAAAATACATACAGAGGGATATGGGCATGAAGTCCTTGTATGCCCCAATGATGCGGGACACAATTTAACCACACCAGTAAAAGATGTGCTTTATTTTCCTGATCTAGAAGGAGGACTCTTATCTGTGAGGCATCTGACAACCAAATGACAAGGCAACAAGTTTTCTATCCTGGACGGCAAGCATACGATATGAAGTGCCAAGCTGGATGATCATCTGTACAATCTCAACACAGTAAAGGCAAAAGTGAGACTATGCACCCATAAACACAATTGGGTCGATTCAGAGCCAAATGAGAATTTTCACTCCTTTTTTTAGGAGAGAAAACTACCATTGACTTTCATTGTCTATCGGGTGTAAATTTTCACCTGGCTCTGAATCAGCCCCAAGGTAGACAATAAAACTTGATGGTGGATTTCTATCCTAAAAAAGGAGTAAGGATTCTCACCTGGCTCTGAATCAACCTTATAGACTGTATACACATATAGCACATGCATTTAGGTCACAGACAACTAGAATGCATACAAGAACTACTGCCCAGTTACTGTTAAGTGTGAATGCTGCATCAAATCAATGCCACAATAGCAGCATTTCCTATAGCTAGTCAGAAAAGAACTTCAAGACCACTTGACCACACTTCACTTTCATAGATGACTATGTGAGATACAAAGTCACTTACCTAATGCCTCACAAGAGTGAAGTTCTCAACCAATTATAGGACTATGTAGTAAAAACAAGTAACACGTTTCAGATGAAACCTCTAATAGGTCTAATAGGGGTAGCTGAAAGAGAGAACCAAACTCTGACTGAAATGATCAGGTGAACTCTGACTGAAATGATCAGATTTATAGAAGGTTGACTGCAGAAGGAGACCATACGGTCCATCTAGTCTGCCCTTAGGTGTATACTGTTTTGTACTCTTTATCTTAGGATAGATGTGTGGTTATCCCAGACATGTTTAAATTCACTGACTGACAATTTTTCAACTACCTCTGTGCTGGAGGTTTGTTCCAAGCATCTACTACTAAAAAATACTACTGTAAAATTATATTTTCTAACATTGCTCCTGAGCTTCATTCCGACTAGCTTCAGGTTGTGCCCCCTTGTTCTATCAATATGTTTCTTCCTAAAAACACTTCCCTCCCTAACCTTATCCATTCCTTTCATATGTTTAAAGGTCTCAATCATGTCCCCTCTCTCCCTCTCCCTTCATTCCTCTAGACTGTACAAATTACCGGTATGCTATTTAAGTTTCTCCTGATAAGTTGCCTGCCTTTGGACCCATTTTATTTGAATAATATCTTTGTGTATGCTGACAGACCCTGGACTACCACAAAAATACTGGGGTGAGGCAGCAATGACAGCCACTTATTTGTAGAACTGACTGCAGTGGAATAAACTCCATATGAACTGTGGTACAATGCAAAGTCAAGTATAAAACACCTTTTATATGGAGGATGCAAAGCATTCATCTACATTCCAAAGGCAAAACACACCAAACTCCAACACAGATCATTTGAAAGGTATCTTTGTTGGATACAGTGACAATTTTAAGGGTCCAGAGCATGGAATATAAAAATAAATGAGTTACTTACACATGAGGACTTTCAGAGGAGTTAAGCAGACCCCTGCTTATACACAAAGAAACTGGCAGAGATATTGATCTATGTGCTTGTTTATATGGGTGAACTCCTGATTTGTTTTGAGCAAGAAGGGGATGAGACAGAAATACAATCTTCAAGATCAGGGGCTTTGTGAGTCACTGTATTGCCCTTTTATTGCCCTACTGAGGATATGACAGAAGAAGGTTGAGAAGGGGTGTTCAAGATGCTGTGTAGCACCTCACATCTTGTCTCTGTATCTGCATCTATATTGCTAAGTAAATGCAGTTGTAGATGACACTGTTACTTATATCCATGTGTAGTCTCTGTTGTACATTCTCTACTGCATGTTGTTCTTCCTGTACATTGAGGTAATCTCTATTACTTCTTTCCTGTCTATGTAATCCTCCAAGGTAACTTTCTCTAACTGCACTCGTGTTCCTGTAAAGCTAGTTCCTGTTACACCACACATATCTATCTAGATTTGACTCCACTGCACCCAGCACTCACACTCTACAACAGTCCTTATAGCAGCAGTTTACTATTCTGAGAATTATTGCATGTTTTACACTCAATATATGTTATATGTTATATTCAATATAATATGACTGCCTGCAGCAAGAAATTACTTTTGGAATATGGAATATAAATATTTTGTAGGACTAAAGTTTTTATGGCATTACAAACTATATAATTAGATGCTAAGATTTGGTAAGTTGCATGCAGTAAAGAAGCAGCTACTTATCCTAGTAGCACTATTAGTTGACCTAGACAGCTTGGAAAGAAGCTAACTTTGGCATGAAGGATTTGGGGAGCGATTTTTCAAATAAAACTTGATGAAAAGGAACAACAAATGCAGACTGACAGAAATCCAATTCTGCTATGCATTGATTTATTTTTATTATTTTTCTGCAAGGCTGAACTGCATTGTCCCTTTGTATTTGCAGTTTATGAAAAGACTGCCAGTAATGGTTATTTAGAGTATAGCAAAGAAACCGACCCCCCAAATGTATTTCCTTTTCTATGTTTTTTAAGTGCATTCTTTTTGGAAGTTTGGAAATTGCTACTTTTTTAGCTGGGTAATCTCCAAACTAACTTTTTCTAGTGGTTCAGGTCTTACCTTAAACATCCGACCTTTAAAAACATACCCCAATAGAAGTCTAAGTAGACTGTTACAAACACCTTAGCTCAGTCACCTTCCTCTCAGACCAAATCGCTCAAGTGCCATCTCTCTGCACATGCACTAGTCATCAATGAGATAGTTGCACTTTCAAGGGCAGACTAGATGGACCATGCGGTCTTTTTTGCTGTAATCCTGCATTTTTTTTATGGGGTATGTTATAAGACATGATAAAACCCCTGCAGACCAATGACACGATGTTTACACATAAGTAAGCCAGTGCAGAGGTTTGCCTGACTGAGCAGTCTGACACCTATTTAGTACATCTGACCCCCTTTCCAGGATTACCCTTAAACCTTTGTGCATGCTTGTGTTTCCAAGTATGTATACATCCACGCAGAAGCACACACTTTGTTCCAACTGATAATATTAAAGAAAACTTTCTTGGAAATTAATTAATACATAATTATTTATCTAAATTGAATGAAGTTATCTGGCGCCATATTTCCATTATAAATTGAATGACTGAATTAGGTTTGATTAAAGTCTGTGATGCATGGGGTATTAGCTGTGTTGCAAGGCTCTGTATCAAACTGAAATGAGTCAAAGGTCATGATTGGAATGCATCCTCTTTTGTACTGGTTGTCTGCCGGCGTTTAAGGTTCCTAAGTATGACTCAAGTCCTTTAGGGCTAAAGCGTCACTTATCTGCTCCCAAGGTGCCCATGATACCATGTTTACACCTGGGTGATCCAGTACAGAGGTTTGTCTGACTGAGCAGTTGCTGACCATTGTCTGCCTGATCTTCACTGACTGCCCTTTGGTTTTACTTATTGTACTGAAAGAAGAGGTTGCGATGACCTTGAAAATTTTTATATACAGTAATGATTTAATAAAAAGGACATTTCCCTCTTAAACAATTTGGTGTGCCAGTGGACTGAATTTACTTCGGTTTGGATATATGATGCCTAAACTGACACCCCCATTTCTTTAGAATACTATGTCCTTTTAGACATTCAAACTTATTTGTTACCTCTGACACTTAGGTGGGACATTTGGTGCCTCTTCTTGTTGGGACATTTGATGCCTAGTTGTGACATATAACTCCTAATTAGGACATGTGACACCTAGTCGGAGATTTGGCATCTAAGTGGGACACCTGACGTCCCCTAGCTGAGACATTTGATTCCCTCCATTTGTTACAACCCTTAGAATAATGTGTCCTTTCTGACCAACTGTCTTCCAACTTTGACCAATGGCTACTGGTTGCAGACATTTGTTGGTGTCCTTTTAGACCTTCAAACTGATGCCCCCCGCTTGGGACATCTAACACATAGTTTGAACATCTGGTGTCCTTTCTTGTTGGGGCATCTAATGCCTAATTGGGACTTCTAAATCCTAATTAGGACATGTGACACCTAGTCTGAGATTTGGTATCTAAGTGGGACACCTGATGTTCCCTAGCTGGGACATTTGATTACCCCCATTTGTTACAATCCTTAGAATAATGTGTCCTTTCTGACCAACTGTCTTCCAACTTTGACCAATGGCTACTGGTTGCAGACAGTGCTTTCCACGTGTTTGAAGGACTAATTATTTGCTGCTCACCTTAGATGACTCCAGACAAAGCTTCATATTTCCCAGTGGCTCCCACAGCTTGCATATTTTCTACTTCAACTCTGCCTGGCCTATTCCTGTGTTATCATCAAGGCTGTGCCAAAACTCACCTATACATGAAGTGTGTTGCTACTGTACACATTAGCTGCTAGAAATAGAACAGTGCATCAGTACACCATGTTTTAACACAACTTGTTTATTGGGGTCCCAAGGACATAACAGCCTAAGACCTCAAAGGGATGCTAATGAGCGCTGGTAAACAGATCAGATGAAAAATCTTGGTGTCATATGTTTTCTGCATTTGACTGGAAAGGAATTTTAATATAGTAAATCTGACTACAAGTTCAGTTTAAATTATATTTTGGCTTGTTTTGTATCTTTGTATCACTCTTATTTTACTTATTTCATAAACATTCTCTTCCATCTATCTTAGCGATAGCACAGCTTTAGTCCCTATCTGATGAGAATTGCATATATGAATGCTGAGACTTATGAAGCTCTCTACACCGCCTGATCCCAGCCTTTGATATCTGAAGCTGAATGGAAATTGTCCTGGAAATTTGATAAGGATAACAGATTGGATTTTTTTTAGGGTGTTTTCATTCCAGAAGCCTTTCTCATTTCACATTACCAGGTCCCAAATTCAGAACAGTCCTTGTTATTAAACTTTAGATAGCCTGATGTACATCAGATACAATTACCAGGCCAAAGAGATGAGGCCTTGAGGCAAAAAAGGGCCATGCCTGTCATTTATTGTGCCAATAATATATTGACAGTTCACACACTGCTTCCTCTCTAATGCTTTTGTTATAAGAGTTAAATGCGGGGACATCCAAAATTTTATTATCCCCTATGAGGCGCATAATAGTTCAAATGCATCTACCTTAACCTTGTCTTGAGATTCTGTTTTGCAGCAAAATAATATTTGCATTGCACATTTGCATTTGCGACTGAGTTAATAAAAAAAAAGTTTCCAGTTCGTTTCCAGTTCCTAGGCCCTGTCTTCCTACCTATTGAATCCATTGAATCCCATTAAAATCTATTGTGCTACAAACACAAAACACATGCAGTATTGCATGAAATATGAGCATGTGTCGCACCACCAAAGACTTTAATAGGGTGCAGTTGCATCCTGTATTCAGTGAGGACTTTTTTTGATGCCTAAGTCAACCGTGCACTTTTACATTGTAATAGCTGGTACATGGCTACCATGTAATGTATCAAAACAGGGTGCGGCTCTTGTTACAACTGTAACATCAGCGACAGCCTGGCTGTTACAATGTGATACACAGCAGGGAGCTGGCTGGCTTTTATGATGTAAACCCATGATTCATCACTGCTTCTTACATTGCACAAAATGAGGGAAAGGGGCAGCAGTGTTAACACCTCCTAGTGCAATTTTATTACTTTAAATACTACATGTTGCTGCCTCTGTATATTGGCTTGACTGTTGAGGTGGAAATAAGCTAAAGTGGATCAAACACTACTGAACCTGTGAGATAAATTTGACCAAAGCCCTTGCCGTTACTCCCTTCTTAGGAGGCAGAACTAGAAATGAGTAGCAGGAGCAGTGAAAATTGTCAAAATGTATTCTTCATGGGGGAGCCTTTGAGAGGATGTGCATAAACGTATGAAATGATAAATAGCCACAGCACAGGTATTATCTTTTGCTGTGTTTGTTTTAGTCTCTTTGTTCGGTCCGGTTTAAAGAGTACTGTCACCAAAGGAACACTACACAAAAATGTTTTTGTTTTAAGAGGGCCCTAACTCTCCTGACCCAGTGCATACTCCAATAACAATTGGTATTACTGACACTCCCATGGTTGGAGCAAGTGCTACTACAGAGTACTGACACTTGAGTGCTATTATAGCGTACTAAGACTCAAGTGCTATTACAAAGTACTGACACTCAAGTGCAATTACAGTGTACTGCCACTCACGTGCTAATACAGAGTACTGACACTCAGGTGTTATTATAGAGCACTGCCCCTCAGGTGCTGTTAAAGAGTACTGACACTCAGATGCTATTACAGAGCACTGTCACTCAGGTGCTGTTACAGAGTACTGACACTCAGGTGCTATTACAGAGTACTGGCACTCAGATGGTGGTGAAAATACAAGTAATTCCATTTCTGAAAGATTCAGTTTCAGATAAAGAGAGAAAATGATGTTAGAGACAGTAAGGCCAGGGTGAGGTCATGGGATGAAGTATAGAGTTGGGTGTCATCAGTATAGAAATGGTACTGAAAACCAAATCTGCTAATAGTTTGTCCTGTGGGGGCTGTATAGTGTAAAAAGAGAAGATAACCTAAGTCTGAACTCTGAGGAACAGTAAGAGGAAAGGGTGACGAGGTGGAGAATATGACTTTTGGTCCAGTTTAAATTTGACCTACATTTTGCCAATTGGTTTTGTTTTGGCCAAAACAGATTTTGGACAAAATTTGGTTTCAATTTGGCCACCTGTCTTTGGAATGTCAGCCAAAATTAATTTCCTTTATTCTAGATACAATGATGGAAGGTCTAAATTTAAAATCTACTTCTTGTTACTTCATACTTTGTTTACATTGTGACCACTTAACATTCACTTAAAAAAAGAAAAAAAATACACAATTATAACAACTAAACTAAGCAAGCTTTATTCAGTAAGGGAAGACATAGCTGGAGGAGTCAGCACTGTACAGATGGATGAACCAAATCCCGGTGCTCTATCCTGTTGGCACAGGCAGAGTGGACGGAGCTGGCAATGCTGCTTATTTAGGCAGTTGAACTTTGCCAATGTTTTAATCGGCACAGATGTGAACGCACGGCTCCCTGGTTACTGTTATCAGTCAGAGATTTTCAGCTATGTGGACTTAGCTCAATACATCTTGGCTTTCCCTGATCCTGGGATACTG
This sequence comes from Gastrophryne carolinensis, assembly GCA_027917425.1. Classification (NCBI taxonomy): domain Eukaryota; kingdom Metazoa; phylum Chordata; class Amphibia; order Anura; family Microhylidae; genus Gastrophryne; species Gastrophryne carolinensis. The sequence continues at coordinate 42,808,829 of CM051238.1, forward strand.
ATTATTTGTACATCGTTCTTAAAGATTAATTAGATGTAATAGGAAACTCCAACCTGAATATCCCATAATATATTCCTTCACTGACAGATTATGCTTGCTAAATAATTTAAAGATGACCAAAACATTAAACACTTGCCCTAGCCTTAAATTATCCTGTGTGCCCATTAACTTAACTGATTCTTAAACTCACGGCACAGAGGTAGGGCCAACGGGATGCCAGGTATGTGCTCCCACCATGCCCTGCAGACTCAAAAGTGTGCCGACAGGGCAGCATAGGTCATGCAGCTCTCTGTAGCTGCAACGCCATGTGCCATCCCCCCCTCCTTCCGCCCTGTGAGCTTCTGCCTACAAACCTTCAAGTCTGTGAGACAAACAGGAAATGCCTGAAATTTTACTTTGAATTATTTTCCTAAGCATGCAGACATGCCTGGGCACTGTAATTTAAGCACACAAATGGCAAATGTTTCACCCACAAATTCTTGCTACAAAAAAATCGTCTGCTGAATCAGACGAGGGGGAAAAATGGGTGATAATGGGAATTCTCACTGGAGAACGGGTGAAAAGGGGCTTTGAATCAAGGTTATTGGGTGGTCTGTAGGACCATCCTCATGCAAATTATCAGCACGTCGTCAAGTAAGGCTATTGCAGTACCCCAGCCACTGCTCATAAAAAAAAATGATGTGCGGTCCCCACTCCCGAGGACATTGGGGCTGAGTTCCCCATGGCTCGGAGGCCAAATAGTTGGCCTCTGACCATGTTAGGACCCCCAGCCTCATGCCCTTTTATGCATGTCTCTTCTCTTCACAGGGCTCTTCTGTACCCTCCTGGCCGCTGGGGTACAGGCAATGAATGGGGTAAGGGTAAAAACAAGTCACTCACTGCCATGGTGGAAGGTAACTAGCCACCCCTTACCCTTTGAATTTGTATAGGGGTCCCTTGGACCCATTGCTAGTTCAAGGTAGTAAAAGTAAAAAATTAAACACAACCCTAAGCATTTTATTATTTTAAGTTTACAATATACTAGCCTCCACCAGATAGCTGTGCTAGGCTCAGAAAGCTGTGCTTGTAATAAGTGTGGCTTTATATGTGTTACTGTGTGAAAAAATCAGGAGTTCTCCTTTGGTATGTTGGTGGTAAATTGTGAATATTCCTGGTCAACTTGGTAAGTGGAACACTGCAAACTATATCTGGTTTGTTTTTGTGACTCAGCGTGTGATACTGACACATTTGAATAAAAGGTTTAGTCATCCCTGCTGAGTAGGAGGGGTTAGCTTGGTTCAGGTGGTTTAAATTCCAAGGTACAACTCAGAGAGCTTTGCTCAGAAAGATGTGCTTGAAATAATTGTGGCTTTATATGTGTTATTGAGTTAAAAAATCAGGAGTTAAAATCAGAAGTTAAGAGCAAAAGTTGCTGCAACTGTAAGTACTTTTTTTATTCACTGCTGTTCTGTAACTAGGATAATGGCTAGCAATATTGGAGGTCGACTTCAGTGCACAATTTGTCAGATTTATACACTACTGGAGCAACAGTTCTGGGATGAATACCGCTGCGATAAATGTGAGCATGTTGCACATTTAGAAGCTTGGGTTAGAAATCTGGAGACGCAAAATACAACACTGAGGGAGACAATATGGAAAAGGGCATTCTGCTCACCGAGCAGGTATTAAGTGGGGTAGAAACATTAGACATCTCTTACACTACATTATTACACATTATTGGCTAGATGGGTACAGTCAAGGGTAGAGTGGCCATTGGGAGCACAGAAAAATTCCTGCTGGGCTGCACTGTTTTGGGGCCTACTGAGCTGTCTGTAGCCCCCAGCACATAGCCCATTTCACAGTGGTTGTGCACAAATTCCCTCATTTCTCTTTTAACAGCACTCTCACTCCTTTCCTCCCAAATATCCCCCAACTCCTTCCCCTTTATCTGGCCCCACTGTTCCCACCAGCAAAGACACCCCCAGCCTTAGCATCATAGCTGGGGGGGGGGGGGCACACCTACTCCTAACACAGTATCTGTCCCTATAATAAGCTATAAGCTATGGTATAGCTTAATTATCCATATCCCCCACCCCCCACCTCAGCTGAAGCAGCACATTGGTGGTGGGGTTCAGCAGAGCAGAGGGCTGGTGAGGGCCAGTAAATTCCTAGGCTGATTTTTGCTACAGTTATCTGAAGGTCTACCCATCTGTCTGCTGGTCAGTTTCCAGATGTTTTATAGTATGATGTAGCCATCTTAAACTATATCTCTGTTATTTTCTATATCCAGATTTCAGTCGGAGGAAAATAGCCTTTGATTAGCAGACATTGTTAATTATTCAAATAGATATCCAGCAGCGTGGTGCCAAGGGAAAATATATTAACAGAAGAGTCAAAATGGTGAAGCCAGCTTTGGTGATGTTGTACAGTGAAGTACAAAAGTCTTAAAGGAGCCACAGCACTCAACCCTGTTAGCTTGCAGGCCAGCCTATAACCTGTCTCTAAACTTGGTTAAAAACAGAGGGCTCGGTCACACACATCTGCAGAAGTATGCTTAAGCTGCACCACTATGCCAAAGTGCCTCTGTGGGGTGCAGCTTAAGGCACTTTGGCATAGTGGTGCAGCTTAAGCATACTTCTGCAGATGTGTGTGACCGAGCCCTCTGTTTTTAACCAAGACAGATTATAGGCTGGCCTGCAAGCTAACAGGGTTAAGTGCTGTGGCTCCTTTAAGACTTTTGTATTCTAATTGCCCTGCTAACGTGCACCTCCCAGGTTAGTTATAAAATGGTCTGAGCGGCTGCCACCCCCCCTTTGTTTCTGCTGTACAGTGAAGTACCCTGGCTCCTTTAGCAAAGGACAAGACAATGAGGCTCCTGCTTCCATACCAGGGTGTCACTGGGATCAGCCAAGCACAATATTTGGGGACAAGAAACAATCAAAAACCCAATTTACTTAGATCAGAATTGAGTATAGGGCAATGCTTCGGGAATCTACCAATCCCACCTCTGGTCACACTCTGGAAACCCCTCTCATCTTTCCAGTAAAGCTTACCTTTTCCTCTTTCTTTTTCACAGCTGATTTTTATTTTGATAGGAAAAAGCTATTCTTTAGCAGATACTCATAGTTATGCTATTGGATATTCAGCAATGCAGTGCCCTAGGGAGATGTACAGTAAAAAATATGGTAATACGTATTTTAATGTATGTTGGCAACTGACATTTACAAAAGGAATATACTTAGCATTCATTATCTTATTTAAAGTAATCCTAAAGCCTGAAAAGGCAATGGCATTTGCACACCTGGAACACCTGCCTATAATCATTTTCACTAGCCAGATCGGTGTATAGTAGGTTTGATATGACCACTTAGCCTGAATAAGTATCATATTCTACGTTAAGTGTGGAACCAGAGTCTCACTGCTAGCAGGGTGGGCTGCTACCCAGAATGCAAGACTCAACCCAGAGGTCCAGAATCTAAAGGCAACTCCAGATCTGCAATACAGCCCCCAGCAAGGGTGAATAGTCTGGGCTGTGTATGACATGCAATGGACTGCTATATTAGTTGTAGCCATATTGATGTATATACAGTAGTTGACATTGTTTGGATTGCTACGACTTTAGCTGTATGGACTACTATGGCTTGGCTATGGTTAGGCCCAGATAGACTGCACAGGATGTAATTGGGAAACAGGAAAGCTTTTGTTGAGCAGACACCCTTAATCATTTTTTCTCCAAGGGCCAGAATTATTTTTTGATGGCTTGTTGAAGCAGCACATTGAACACATGTATTTTATGTCCATTAATCTGTCAAGCTGTTGCATTGGCATATTTTCTCTTCTCCAACCAGAGCAAATTGCTGGTATTTAGGACATTTCTATATTACCAGAGCACCTTATCCTAAAAAGACTTTCCAGAGACTTCTCAGCACAGTGTGTGAATTAATGGAAATTTCCACTTATTGAGTTTCATTTTTTTTGTCATTTCTATTTTGTCTTCATAGAGTCATTGACAAACACAATTGCAGAAGACATATTGCAGAATGTCTACATCAAGTCGAGTTTTCCATATCTATGGGTATACTTTGCTGGGTCACTTTATTTACTAGCTTTGGCCCTTTAAAAGCTAACCCAACCCCGGTATGCAAGCCAATGCAGGAGAAGGCTGTCTCTCTCGTCTATGAGTTCAAATCTAGCCAAAGCTGTTGTCTGAAAGGGGTTACAGGATCAGGAATCCAGAAGGCCTAGATGAAATATGCACACATTAGCTGCCATGAGTACAGTAATTTTGCTTGATAACAGATGTGTTTGAGCATGCACAATCTGATGCACATGCACGCTATGGTTGTAGGTACATGGTTGTAGTGCTAAAGTCGTGGATAAAGGAGTAATATGGTTGTAGATACATGAAGTGGTCTAGCGGTGGGTACACAGAGTACCCTCTCTACTCCCTGCATCCCAAGTCCCCACCCGAACCCTGCTCCTGTACCAGTATCATTGTACCACCCAGTCTTGTTCTGCCTCTGTAATGCCAAGCCTCGGCATCATTGCTGCAAGGACCATACCCACCCATGCCACACAGTATTTGCCCGTACAATATTAAAGCTCCATTACCAAGGCTTTAAGTGTGGTCATATCCACCCATGCACATGGCCTGTCTCAGCTATAGTTATCTGATAAGCACATTTATTTACCAGCTGGGAAGCACATTCGGGCGGGGCACAGTACCTAGTAGTTTTTCTTTTAAACTAACATTATCAACAGCTTAACAAGCAGGTAGTCACATACAAGCATGTAGTTGTTGCATTAAAGCTATTCCAATACCCCCACTCAACAACTACTTATCCTGTTAGTCCCATTGCGGTTCTGAATTCCTCAAGCTTGGCTCTTGATAGTGGCTTTGTCATGTCATCGGCTATCATCTTGTCAGACTCACAATAAAACAATCAAGTTTCCCACGTGCCACTAAATCATGTATTTGGCGATGTTGAGAGCTATTTGCACCACCAGCAGGTGGTTTGAGGCATGTGTTTGTTATAGTCGCTTGTCAGGTAAGCTCTTATTAGAAATTTACAGTTGAAAGTGATTGGAGGAGCAGGTTAAAGAATGCAACTGCCACAAATGTTCCCATGTGTTATCCGCAAGCTGGCAGCTGAATTCCCAATTTTCTTTAATATGCCTGTGAAAGGGGCAGCCATGTATGAATATGACTTGCTAAACCCAGCCCAATCTAATGGTCTGGGGTAGGTGAGGACAATACGTTGAGTTTGAAAGAATATATATAGTGACTGATCTGAGCCTTGATTAGAAACTCTTGAGCTGAGTTCGGGTAAGCCTGGACGAATTTCCGGTGATCAAACTTCCCATGAGGAGATATAACATTATGAAGTCTCAATATAGGCAAAAAATCTGGTTATTGTATTTTTTGCTACACAGTTGTATATCTGGGTGTGTTCAATGGAAATCATAAGATTGAAGTTTAGTGAAAAATTGTTGTCCCTAACTAATCTCTAAAAAGTGCTATATTATTGCATGTTATTTGATTTGTTGTTTCTTTGGTTGTGATTGGTTAATTGTAACAAGCACCTTGCATGCCTCCACCATCACCCACATATTGTTTGATTGTTGTTGTTTTTTTGAAATTCCAGTAAAATCTGGAAATTGCTGAATTTAAAGTATTAAAGATGTGAGGAACTTTAATCAGGAGATTTTGTATCAAGAATAGAAATTTTGAAAGAATCACCATTTTTATTAAAGAAATTCTGCCATGCAGATTAAGAGGCCGATTCATTAATAGTGCCAGGTAGCGACAGATGAGCGACAGTAGCGGTATTTTCACAGCGCACGCTAGTATTCGCTGTGCTTGGCCGTTGTTCTGTTGGTGACAGCGACTCAGTCGGTGTGCGGTAATGTTGAATACGGGGTTAGGAGTCGCTGTTTGACAGGTTCCACGCTGTATGGGAGCGCATGACAGCGAATGGCCATAGCGAACGGCTCCCAGCATATTCATTAACAAATCACGCTCCAAAAATTCTCGCGCTGTGAAGTGCTTGTTTAAACCCCAGAGCGCTGGCAGCGATGGGTTAAAAGTATTTTTTTAACCCCCAAACAACCATATTTTTGGGGAAAAAAAAAAACAAGTTTTTCAAAACATTTTGTAATATGAATACATTAATATCAGACCTGTAATATCAATTCTGCACAAATGTTTTTTTTTTTTTTTTACCTTAAAAAAAATCTAACATTGCAGAAGTAGTCACAGAATTTTTGACATTTAAAAAAAAAAAAAAAAAAAAAAACATTAATAGCAATTAATTAAGAATATTTAAAGATTGCTCCATTGAAATGCATTGGAGAGCGCCAGGTAGTGAGAGGTCATACCTGTCGCTCTTCAAGGTCGCTCGCTGGCACTGTGGGGTGAGGCTGGAATAATGATGAATGATTCGCTATCTGGCGCTCTGTCAGTCGCTAAGGAGGATCGGCTTGATAAATGTGTGATTGCGGAGGGGAACCGGCGTTCTCGTGGCGGTGACCGTCATTACCGTTCGCTCACCATTCGCTACTTGGCGCTATCCCTTGTTAAATAAGGGCCTAAGTCTAGTAGATTTCCAATCCGTGAGCCTCCTGGCAGATGATTATATTTGTATATGTGATCTTAGTTAGAGGGAATCTTCTCCTCCAAATAAGATATGATCTCATTGTCCCAAATAAAATGATTGCTGTAATGAGTATTTAGTGTTATAGGATTGACCAAAGGGCATGATACAGGATTTAGCTCAATTGATTTTGAAGTTTGAGAGTATTGGTTGGTAAATGAGATTAAAACAAGTGGTTTAAAAAGCATAAGCATATGTAAGACACAAAAGAATGTTATCTGCCTAAGCTAGAGTTTTAATTGTACAGTTATTAAGGTTTATCACTCAATAACTTCCTTTTTGGGGAGTCATTAATTTGGCAAAAGAGGACTTCAAGATGGAGATAGAAGAGCAGAGGAGAAAACAGACAGCCCTGCCTGTTGCAGTTTTGTATGTTAAAAGAAAACTTCATTTTTGTCAGTTTTTTGGTGCTCTGCATCATAGTTATGTAAAATAAACATCTGTGTTGGGATTGTGCCCCCATACCTGTGATTTAGTTATCAGCATAGCAGCTTTGGCTAATTCAAGTAGCAGCAACGACCCTTCCCAGCTGGGAAGGCTCCCACTAACTCTTAGGCACTTAATACAAGATTGTGACCCTCCCTATCTGAATAAGTAGAATTACAGCAGAATGGGTTAAGCCTGTTGTCTGTGTCTTGTTGCTCCTTGTTGCTATGTTGTGATTTCTTTTTGGTATACCTCTGCCGGACATGAAGCTGGCTTGAAAAGGAGAGATTCGAAGTATCAAAACAGGTTCCAGCCGTGATGCCAGTACTATGGTGTAGATTTTTAAGTCAAAGTTGATAAGCAAAATTAGTCTATAGCTGGCGCATTTATCTGGATCTTTGCCTTTCTTGGGGATGAGAATAATTTTTGCTTCATTGGCATATTCTGAGAAGGGGTTTTCTCATTCGTTGATAGTATTATAAAATACATTTTATAAATGTGGCATTAGGTTGTCCTGAAAGGAAGTAAAGAATTCAGCAGGATAGCCATCAGTCCTAAGGCCTTGCCAGCCTTCATTTTGGAGCTTGCACTTTTAATTTCCTGAGCTGATCTAGCTGGGCTCTGATTTCTGAATCAATTGATGGAAGTTTGATATTTTGTAAAATAATCTCTATAGTTAAGATCAGGACAGGTCATGTGAATGATTTTTTTTGTATAGAATGACATTCTTTTTTAATATCTTCGGTAGTATATGCGATGGTGTTGTGTAATAATTTTCTCAATAAAATTTTTGGCCCTCCTGCTATTATCATTGTCTCCTTCCTATCTCATTGGTCTCTTTAGGTCTGTAATGACTTTCCGTCAGGGTTTTATGCTGGAGATGGATCTCTTCCATTTATAGAAAGATTTCCTCTCTGTTAATGCTTGTGAATTTTTTGCAGATGTTCTAAATATTTTTAGGTTAGCTAGACTATCCCTGTTTTTTCTAGATTGCTGGACAGCAATCTTAATTGAAAACCTTTCACAAATGGGCACATTACAAAATATATAGTAAAAATATAAATCTATATTTTAGTGACTCTACTACATAAAAAACAAATATAGACAATATTTAAATCAATTGCACCAATAGGTAGCCCTATTGCTCTGATAAAAATAAATCAGAGACTTCATCACCTCCATACTGGGAATATCACATCAAAACCAAAATAAATTCAAAATGTTACACATATCCTAGATACTACTCCTATCCAGTACAGAAAAGATAAAATACTATTCACCTAAACCTAATATTTCTCACATACTTTATAAATAATACTACTAAAGTGCAATATACTTGGGAAGCAACATGAAAAATAACACAACTTAGGTCAAATAAATGAGCAAAAATTATATGAGATACTTTTTCTATGGAAATCTGTATATCATCTGAGGGCTGGTGCAAAACAAATAACCTCACGCGCTCTGCCACCACCTGTGGCTTCTCAGAGGTACTGGCCTTGCTGATGGCCTCCTCCTTTATGCTCCCTCGGGCGTCGCCAGCCAAGGATGACCCGGCCGGCATCATCGGCTAAAGGGGGGGGCGTGGCTAGACACTCAAGCCCCAGCATACACAACTCCTTGCCTGGTGTAAATGAAGTGGCAAGGAGGGACAAAAGCCCAAACCATCTGGGAGCCAAGGAACAGGAAAGAGCAGGGCATCAACGCCGCAAAACATATCACAAGTCACATGCCTAATAATACCTTACTATATTGAGTATAAAGTGCTTATTTGTATTGTCTCAACAATAATCAAAACAGCATGAACATGCAATCATGGCAGTGCGTTACTTCCTAGACATGGAATCTCGGGCATCACAGCACAAACAAGGATTCATCTTACAATTATTACAGTTTGTTTTGGAACATAACCACTTCCTTTTTGACAACCAACATTTTAAACAGAGGAGAGGTGTAGCTATGGGAGCCCGCTGCACCCCCTCTGTAGCCAATTTATTCCTTGGTTGGTGGGAGAGGGAAGTGGTGTTCGGGGAAACAATGAACCGATACCAGAAGAATATAATCTCATGGTTTCGGTTCATAGATGATATCCTGTTGATCTGGCAGGGGCCTGTGGAGGAATGTGAACAGTTCTTTAAGGATCTCAATCAGAATGAACTGCACATCAAGTTGACTTACACACATTCTCCATTACAGGTGAATTTTCTAGATCTGCATCTACAGGTATCACAGGATCGTATGTTGGAAACCACGCTGTATCGGAAACAGCTTGCTTCATTACCACATTTTCATCAGCTGTCGCTCAAGAGGGGGATCCCGACTGGACAGTTCTTGAGAGTTCGACGGAACTGTACGGACTCAGTGGAGTTTGAAAAGGAGGTTGAAACAACTAGAACAAAGGTTTGTGAACCGGGTTCACCCACATAGGGTTATTAGAAAAGCGTATAGTAGAGCCAGGCACGTAGAAAGGGCTAGCCTCTTACAAAGTAGAAAAAGAGAGGATTCATCACAGGATATAATAGACAGTGGTCAGGCCTACGTTCTATCCTACAGAGACACTGGGACATTTTAAAGAGTGATACAGATCTGTCTCCTTGGTTAACAGATTCTCCCAAAATGGTTGACAAACGGAACTTGAAAGATCGGTTAGGCCACAGCCATTTTGTCAGTCCACGAAATTCATGCTTACCACGAAGGACGTGAAAGGCTGTGGGCCATGCAGACATTGTACCATTTGTCCCTATGTATCAAGAACCAAGACGATAGCAAACTTAGTCACAGGTAAGAAATTCACTCTTGGAGGATATATCAGCTGTAACAGTATAGCTGTCATATATGCATTACAATGCACATGCAAAATGACGTATGTGGGGGAAACCAGAAATTCCCTGAAAAAACGGTTACAGGCCCATCTATCGAACATACGCCTGGCAGCTTGAGACGAAAAGATGGGCAAACAGCTTACACCGGTGGCAAGACACTTCTTGATTAGACATGGGGGTGTTCCGCGAGATTTGAGAGTGATAGGGATACAAAAGGTAGAACTGGGAGCCCGTGCGGGCCATCTAAAACGCAGACTGCTCAGAGAGGTACTCAGTTGGATTTTCGATTTGGATGCTGAGGCACCAAGGGGCCTCAATGAAGAGGTCAACTACTCACCTTACTTGATGTAACGTGATCTGAGAATAGATCTAGGTATTGCTTGCTCCTTACACTTTACACTGATGCATTGGCACATGTTTTATTCCCCCAAAAAATAAAAAATCCCTTTTTTTTTGGGGGGGGGGGGGGGGGGGGTCTTATATTGACACTATAGCACACAACGTTAATAATTATGTTATTAGTATTTAGTTTAGAATGTAATATTTAATACTTATATTGTTTTTCACCTTGTAGTTTTCTTTGTTACTATTTGCACTTGATGTGGTATTTAGTTTGTGTTTTTCGAGTCTTTCAGATTTTGGAACAAGCATCCTGAGGTCCATAGGTGTCCTCCAAAGAATCTGATAGAGTTGAGCGAATCGATTCTGACGAACCCGAATTCGTTACGAATTTCATGAAATATTCGATTCGTTACGATTCCGAATATCGCCGCAATTCAATCGCTCGAATCGCTTCCTTAAAACTCCATTTACTGCTATACAGTCCATCTAAAATGGTGAATCCACATGTCAGGACATGTCCCATGGGGCAAGGAATGCTGGGTAGGTGTCACATGCTACCTATCAGCAGACAGGCTTACCGATGATGTCACAGCCCCATATAAACGGCGGCCATCTTGCGGAAGATCATTCTGACACTGTATTGCGGCCAGAGCAGATCAGGTAGGGAGAGAGCGAGAGATAGATAGATAGATAGATGGAACAGAAGAAGCGCGGGACAGATAGAGAAGGAGAGAGCCTGTGACAGTGACAGATAAAGACTGGGACAGTTTGCAGTTTGCATTAGCTTTCAAGCCTATTTAGTGTTAATAACATTCCTGTCACTTTTCCACACTCAAGGGAGGCCTGCTCTGTATGTGAGCAGGGGGCATCCCAAACACTAGCATAAATATTTCAAGACTACCTGTCTATTAACTGCTTGCATTTTATAATCAACGTCACTTTACCACAATCAAGGGAGGCCTGCTCTGTATGTGAGGAGGAGGCATCCCAAACACTAGCATAAATATTTCAAGACTACCTGTCTAATAACTGCTTGCATTTTATAATTAAAGTCACTTTTCCACAACCAAGGGAGGCCTGCTCTGTATGTGAGGAGGGGACATCCCAAAAACTAGCATAAATATTTCAAGACTACCTGTCCATTAACTGCTTGCATTTTATAATCAACGTCACTTTACCACAATCAAGGGAGGCCTGCTCTGTATGTGAGGAGAGGGCATCCCAAACACTAGCATAAATATTTCAAGACTACCTGTCTAATAACTGCTTGCATTTTGTAAGCAAAGTCACTTTATACGCAAAATTTGCCTTTCGCCGGGGGGGCATCCCAAACACTAGCATAAATATTTCAAGACTACCTGTCTAATAACTGCTTGCATTTTATAAGCAAAGTCACTTTTCCACAATCAAGGGAGGCCTGCTCTGTATGTGAGGAGGGGGGATCCCAAACACTAGCATACATTTTTCAAGACTACCTGTCTAATAACTGCTTGCATTTTATAATTAACGTCACTTTTCCACAATCAAGGGAGGCCTGCTCTGTATGTGAGGAGGGGGCATCCCAAACACTAGCATCAATATTTCAAGACTACCTGTCTAATAACTGTCACATAAACACACAAAACACAATTGGTTCCTATAGGGCTGGCACTCTGAAAAACCACTATCACAGCGTGAATTGCCATAAACACACGTTTAATAATAACTAATTCAAATGGCACTCATACATACATCCCAATATTCCCTAAAAAGTTAAAAGGCTAGCATAGCATGAATAAACACGGGGCCCCCCCATTCAACCACACCCCCCAAGCGTTCACACATCCCTCACACAATCACACACTCCTGGCTGGCCAGCCAAAATCAAAAAGGGGGAGAAAAAAGCCAAATTTTATCCGTGAAGGAAGTCACTGTTTTGACATTGTGGCAAGAAGATTAAAGTGCTGATGCTTGATGTGCAGTTGATAAGACGTGGTTCTTATCCTATATATCAGCAATCAATTGGCCTTAATAGCCAAAGTGTCCAAGTGCTGTAATAGTGCAGAGCTTCATAAAGTGCTTGAGTGCCAACAGTAAACATATGCCTTGATCATTGCATAGTGACAAATAAGGCGGGAGACGCTCAGGTCAGGCCAATGTTCATGCGGCCATTACGCCTGGCACCACTCATCCGCCTATACTACCTTCTCCTTCAGCCCCGGCTTCAAATGTCATCGCGTACCGCGCATCGCGGTAGAGGCTATTCCCAACACCTATCTCGTGCGGCCAGCGTGTGTGAGGAGGGGAACCGGGGGGTGTGGTGTCTAATAACTGCTTGCATTTTATAATCAACGTCACTTTACCACAATCAAGGGAGGCCTGCTCTGTATGTGAGGAGGGGGCATCCCAAACACTAGCATAAATATTTCAAGACTACCTGTCTAATAACTGGTTGCATTTTGTAAGCAAAGTCCCTTTTAAGCAAAATTTGCCTTTCGCCGGGGGGGCATAAATATTTTAAGAGTACCTGTCTATTAACTGGTTGCATTTTGTAAAGAATGTCACGTTGTCAAATTGCCAGCAGCCATTGCCTTTTACTGGGGGTCATCCCAAATATGCTAGCATGTTTCTTTTAAGAGTACTCACATTGGACTTGGCAGCAGCAGCATTAGGAGCCCATATATTGCCTGAAAGACACACATATGAGCTGGCAGCAGCAGCATAGGGAGCCCATATATTGCCTGAAAGACACACATATGAGCTGGCATCGGCCAACTGACTACGTAGAATGTCTCTGTAGTAGGTCAGTTTGTCCTCCCTCTCAGTAGGCGTAAAAAATGCCCCCATTTTGTGCCCGTAGCGAGGGTCCAATGAGGTGGAGAGCCAGAAGTCATCCCGCTGACAAATAGAGACAATTCTGTGGTCAATACGCAAGCACGTGAGCATGCATTGTGCTATTTGTGCAAGTGACTGGGGGGACTACCTGTCTCCATCTCAACAGCATACTGCCACGGTGTGTCTGGGTCCTCTGTCTCATCTTCCTAACAAACCCTCTAGCTCCTCTGGCTGCTCCTGCTCCTCCTCTCCTGTCAGATGACTAGATAAAATGGCCATTTTGTCAAACCTAAACTGTGCTTCGCTGTGCCCCACCCCCTCCTCCTCCTCCACTTCAGCCCCCACAGGCTTCATGTGGCCGTGAAATGTAGGCGCCATGTCTCCAGTGCCCTGACCAGCCATGGTTTCCAACATGTGTTGTAGTACATGAAGCAGTGGAATCACATCGTTTATCCCATAGTCCTGGCGACTGACTAATAATTGGCTTCCTCAAAGGGCCTGAGCAAACGACAGGTGTCACGTATGAGCTGCCACTGGTTAACATTGAAGTTACACAGGGGAGTCCCCCTATCCGCTTGGACCATCAAGAAATCAGTGATGGCTTTTCTCAGTTCGTATAGTCGATCCAACATATGGAGGGTGGAAACATCGCAAATCAGACTATGTTGGGGGATACCGTTCTGACGCTGTAGCTCAAGAAGGGTGTGCTTGGCGGTGTAGGAGTGGCTGAAGTGCATGCAAAGTTTCCTTCCTGTTGTTAGGATGTCTTGCAGATGGGGGGAAGACTTCAGAAAATGCTTGACAACTAGGTTGAACACGTGTGCCATACAGGGCGCATGGCTCAGGCTTCCTTGTAGCAGCGCAGACAAGATGTTCTTCCCATTGTCAGTCACCATGGTTCCCATTTGCAGTTTTGGTGGAGATTTATGATATTCTTGGTGTGCCACACACCCCGCTTCACTTCTTAAATATTCATTACTTCATGGGTTAATCACCTGCAGGTGACGTAGTGCAGAGAGGAAGTCTTGTAACGAGCCCCACCTTCCGGCCTATATATACCTGGTACCTCCCTTCAATCACCAGTATTTTTCTCTCTGCGTGACAAGCAGAGGTTGGAAGTTTCCTGCTTACAGGTAGGTCGGGGCTTACCCCGCCACCCCCCTTTTGGTCTATTTCTGCCCGGTTTGAGTTGTATACCTCTATGGTGGATAGGAAGCCTCCCAGCTTAGGCTGCTCACCGGGTAATTGGTAGATGGCACTATTGGTGCCTAGGAGCTTATCTCCTCCGCTCATCCCCCTCTTGTGGGGGCAATGCGGCAATCCGGCATGGTGATCCGGAATTGGGATGCCCCTGTCCCGAGGGTCCCCGTAGCCCTTTCTCCCCCGCTCCGGTCCTTTCTCCCTTCACTTGGGGGGGGGGGGGGGGGGGGGTGTATGAGGGTGTGCTTTAGTAGGTGTGTTTCACTTGTATCACTGCATGTTAACATATGTGTCATGTTTATGCATTCACTGTAGCATGTGTATATTTTTGGGTCTGCTTTAAGGGCAGGCTGCGCTGGGTAAAGGCTGGCCACTTCTCTTGCAGTTTTTGTTGCTTTGTGGCCCCTCTCCCCTCCCTCCCCCTCCCCTCTCCTCGCCTGGCATTCATGTTTGCATTGTACACCACCATGCGGTTTTTACCCTCCCCCCTCCGCCGCCTGAGCGCACGTGTTGTGGCCCAGCTGTAAGTGATTCCAGCTGATCGGCGTAGGGAAGGGGGGGGGGGGGGGCGGGCCCGCTGACGCGCGGCGCCGACGTCTGCGGCGTCTGCGGCGGGCCCAGCTTTTTGCTTCCTTCAATGCAGGAAATCGCATGGGCGCACGGCCGCACTTTGTCTTCTGTGCTGGCTGCTGGCTGCAGTCTTGTTCCGGCTGCTGCCTTTGCTGTCCAGGTAAGCGGCCCCTCCCGTTGGGGCCATTAAATGGGGAATGCATTCCTTGCGGTAATACAGTGGGGACTCACTCTGTATTAAGGGGGCGTGATTTAAGGGCACTTTGGTGCCTTGCTTATGTTTGTTTATACACATGTGAGGATCTGATGGTTTTTCCTTGCAGATCCTGGGATCCCTGCTTATGGTGGCCCTCTGGCTCTTTGTGCCTGGCTAATTATTGGGATATCTTTGTGAATGTATATATACATAGACTATATATAAATATATATATATATATATATATATAGTTCTTTAAAGGGGACCTTAACTTAACTTAAAAAAAAAAAAAAAAAAATTAAAAAAAAAAAAAAAAAAAAATCCTCCCTTCCGGGACATTACTAATAAAGGGGCATCCCGGGTTGGCTTATGCCTTAAAAGTCCCAGTATTGCGAATACCATAAATCACCATATTGAGGCTTCCGTAATTTCCGGAAACGGTTCTGTGAGCCGTTTGGGGGGTGCGTAGGTTATAGGGTTCCACTCCCAGCTGATGATGTCTTATTTGCATCCCTTGTGCAAACAGACTGTTGCGCGCCTGTCCGTTGCTTCGGCTGCGAGGCCATCGCATCATTCATCTTCTCCTACCTCTCCCTCCCTATTTCCGGACCCCGCATGACACTGTCAAAAGTGGGGATTCGCATTCCGAGGTGGCAGTACAGCCCAGCCCCCGGAAAGTAATGCCCGTTAAAGCAGCGTTTAAGGCCGCTGCAAAACGAAGGCACCTGACTCCGGTACCTTCGGCTCCACAGGGCCAGTTTTTGTGTACCTGTGGAATGGTCCGATGGATCCCCAGACGAGGATGAATTCCAGTCTGAGTCAGATGAGCCGACAGGTCAGCTTGTGGCTGATGAGATTGGCGATTGGTCAGAGGGGGTTGTTTTGGACACCCCCTCTATTCTGGCTCAAATGTTTAAAATTTTGAGTTTAGATACGCCTGAGGCGGCTGCCCCGCCAAGGGGTCGGTTGTTTAAAGAGC
Source organism: Gastrophryne carolinensis (assembly GCA_027917425.1). Taxonomy (NCBI): domain Eukaryota; kingdom Metazoa; phylum Chordata; class Amphibia; order Anura; family Microhylidae; genus Gastrophryne; species Gastrophryne carolinensis. The sequence continues at coordinate 42,824,810 of CM051238.1, forward strand.
CTCAGCCGCGTTTGGTTTTTCCCCAGACTACACCTCTTTGAGAGGGTGGTTCTTAAGGAATGGGAATATTCCACGCGGTTATCTGGAATTTCTTCCAGTTGGCCATTGTGCTAATGATTTGTTGACTATAAGAGCACAAGGGGGCATATGCTAATTGCATTTATTGAGGCCTACGGCCACACCTCCCTGAATGCGCCCGATCTCGTCTGATCTTGGAGGCTAAGCAGTGTCGGGCCTGGTCAGTACTTGGATGGGAGACCGCCTGGGGTTACCCCTGTACTAGGGCTCTCCAGCTCGGCTATGGTACAATCTGCTGAGACCACTGTCCCCAAAGATGGGGAAGATCGTCTGATTGACCAAATACGCTCGACATGGTTTTAATCTATTCCGGGTCAGCATTGCGCCCGGTATGTGCTTCAGCCCTTCTGCTAATCCTTAATTCAAGGGATAGGAGGATCTTAATCCCGCTTGCAAACAGTTCACTGCGCTTAAGCAGTGTGAATCTTTTGTGGCTTATGTCCGGGCTGCTCAGGACGATGCGCTGACTATGAGTAGCAGGGCGGCAACTATGCTGGTGGCTATTTCGCAGGTCAGTATGGCTGCGTCAGTGGCCAGCGGACACGGCTTCCAAAAAGGGGTGCTCACAGCTCTCCCCTTTTTGGGGTTGCGTCTGTTCAAGGAGAAAATTGATTCTGTCGCAAAGGGTGGTAAGATGCCACAACACAAGAGGCCCCGTGGTCCCTTCAGGGGAACAAGTTCCGGTAGGCCTTCTTTTCGAGGATTCAGAGCGGGCAGGGGTGCGTCCTTTCCCGCTACATGTGGCGCAGGTTGGACTCGGGAGGGGCCGTGGCCGGCCCACTCAGTCCTGGGGCACCAAGCCCAAAAACCTGCTGATAAGCTCACTCAGCAATGAGGGGCTGCCCTCACCCGTGCGGGTGGGGGGACTATTGCGACACTTCTACCATTGGAACCAAGTGGTTCCAGGCAGATGGATCCAGGAGGTAGTGTCGCCCGGTTACGACCGGAAATTCGAGTCTCACCCTCCTTCACGGTCCGTTCATGGGTCGGTTCATCCTGGCCTGAACTCTCATCAAGACAGAGTGTGTCTTTCTTTTGCCAAATTCACATGAGAACGCTTCAGCTATTTCTCTTAGCGTGTTAGGATCAGCAACCTCTGTCGCTGGATCAGTCCTTCCAGTTGTCCTCCCGTGTACGGCAGTCCCTCCTGTGGTGCTTGGTCCCGACCAATCTTGTGTAGGGCAGGCTTTTCCTGACCCCCCTTTGGAAAATTGTCACCACGGACGCCAGTCTGTCGGGATGGGGCAGATTCTGGAAGGAGCTGCGGTCTCAGGGGCAGTGGAGAGCTTAAAGGCCCCACTGTCCCATCAATATTCTGAATCTGAGAACCATCCGTCAGGTGCTGGCTCTCCTGACTCAGTACGTGCTGGGCCTTTTGGTCCAGATGTGTTCGGACAATCGATCAGCGGTTGCTTATGTTGGTCTTCAGGGTAGGACGCGCAGTCTGAGTACTCTCAGAGTGGTGTCCCTGATCCGGACATGGGCAGTGTTCCATGTTCCCTGTCTCTCGGCGGTTCACATTCCAGAGGTGATGAAACAGGTAGTGGGCCGGTTGAGCAAGGGCTCTCCCCGCCTGGAAGAATAGGTTCTCCATCCTCGGGTGGTTCGCCTACTGTGTCTCCAATGGGAGTCCCCGGAGGTGGACCTGTTGGCCCCTCATCACTATCACAGGTTCCCGAACTTCGTGTCGCTCTCCCAGGATCCTCTGGCTCTGGCAGTGGACGCCATGTCCCTGATCTGGGGCGTTCTAGGATTTCTATACCTGTTTCCTCCGATGCCCATGCTGGGCAGGGTTCTTCAGAAGTTGGCTCTGGAAAGGGTGTACGCCGTTCTCGTGGCCCCAAGGTGGCCAAGACGAGTGAGGTTCACAGATATCATTCGGCTGGCAGTGGACCAGTTCGTTCTGCCTATTCGGCCCGATCCGCTCACTCAGGGTCAATTGTGTTACCCCATTTTACCAGCGCTGGGTTTGATGGCCTGGCTGCTGAAACCTCCATCCTGAAGGAGGAGGGTCTTTCTGATTCAGTCATTTAAGACTCTGATCAGTGCCCGGAAGAGGTCTTCTTCCATCACCTACTATAGGACTTGGAAAGCCTATATCGCTTGGTGTGAGATGAGATTTTTCCTTGTAGGGTCTTTTTTCGCTCTCCAGGTTTTACAATCAGGGCTGGACTCCAGATAAGTATCCGGGTCGAGCATACAGCACAACATGCAGGGACGTGTATTGCTGGGCGGGCTCCTTTAGATCTGCCCTGGATGGTTACCAGGCAGACCAGCGGATTACATCTAAGCTGAGAGAGCGGACCCCAAGCCTGTGTTTCTGCTTCCCTTATCATTGAGGGATAGGGAACCTCGCAGCATAGCGCAGACGCCATTCCTTCATAATTGGCGAACGGAGCACTAACTAACTTGGGATATCTAAACCTGTCCATCCAGCATCAATTTTGGGATTGTGCACCTGGACATGAGGCTTTTGGTAATAATCTAACGGGCCTGGATGGGCTGATCAAGTGCCCTTAAGTGCGGTTTGGTACTGAAGAAGCCCCCTAGTGGGGGTGGAACTAGTTTTACCGCTTATTACATGATATTACTCACCGCTATGATTTGGGAAAGTGAATCATTGAGCAAGTTTTTATTGTCTGTAAGGTACAATATGTCCAATTGTATTAGTAATAACCTGCGCATTGGCAAGTAAGACAGTTGACAACTGTTAAAAAAAAAAAAAATTTTTTTGTAGTACAATGATGATTACATTTGCATTGGGGAATTCATTGGTTGTATTTTAACTAAAATAAATTAATGTACTTGATTCTTATAAAGGTGTGATAGTCAATTTTACTTCAGGCGTGGTCACACTTTGAGTTCCCACAAACATTGGGTCGGTTCATACCCAGAAATACCTCTGGTATACTCCAGCTAAGTACGTTGAAAGGGCAGGTTTCTGCCTTATCTATCTTTTTTTTTTCAGAAGCGTGTGGCGCTTAAGTCTTTAGTTAAAACTTTTTTCCAGGGGGTTACGCATGTGCGGCCTCCCAGGAAACCATTACTCCCGGTTTGGGATTTGAATTTGGTTCTTTCTGCTCTTCGGGCTCCTCCCTTTGAGCCTTCGCAAGATATTGCTTTGTCTACCCTGACTCAGAAGATGGTCTTCTTGGTAGCGATCACTTCGGTCCGGCGTGTCTCGGAATTGGCGGCCTTGTCTATCCAGGCGCCTTACTTCGTGAGGCATCAGGATAAAGTGGTTTTTCGGTTCAAGCCAGACTTTCTTCCTAAGGTTTCTGCTTTTCATTTGAACCAAGATATTGTTCTTCCCTCCTTGTGTCCTAATCCTAAGAATGACAAAGAGAGGGTTCTGCATTGTTTGAATGTAGTACGCTGTGTTAAGTACTACTTGGTTATCACGTCTCCTTTTCGTAAGACGGATTCCTTTTTTGTTATGCCCCATGGGCCTAAGAGGGGTTTGGCACCAGCCAAATCTGCCATTAGCTAATGGATACGTCAGGCCGTTACTGCGGCCTATTCTGCTATGGGGAAAGTTCCCCCTTTTCGTATCACTGCTCATTCTACTCGCGCCATTGGGGCGTCTTGGGCTTTTCAGCACCAAGCTTCTGTTGAACAGGTTTGTAGGGCCGCCACTTGGTCTTCTGTTCACACTTTTTCTAAGTTTTACAAAGTTGATGTGCGGGCCTCAGCGGATGCTGTTTTCGGCCGCAAAGTTCTGCAGACTGCAGTCGTTTAAGTTATGCTTCACCTGGCCTTGAGTTGCCCAGCCCTTGTGGACACTGCTTTTGGATGTCCCATGAAGTAATGAATATTTAAGAAGTGAAGCGGGGTGTGTGGCACACCAAGAATAATACCATTTTGTGAGTACTCACCTGAAAAATGGATATTGTTGGTGTGCCACACACCCCGCTTCACACCCGCCCTTTTCGGTATTACCGAAGCCTTTATATGGTGAAGCCTTTTTTATATCAAATTTGATTTTGAGGTTACTGGTGGAATACTGGTACCTTGTATTACTGCTTTATTGATTATACTGGTGATTGAAGGGAGGTACCAGGTATATATAGGCCGGAAGGTGGGGCTCGTTACAAGACTTCCTCTCTGCACTACGTCACCTGCAGGTGATTAACCCATGAAGTAATGAATATTTAAGAAGTGAAGCGGGGTGTGTGGCACACCAACAATATCCATTTTTCAGGTGAGTACTCACAAAATGGTATTTTTTAGCAGTTCCTCCCATGTGTGACTCAGTGGCTCAAGGCAAACCATGTGAAGAACAGTGTGAAACCGCTGTGTCCTGCACACATGGGAGGCTGGAGGGGCACTGAAAATAATAAAAAATGTAAAAAAAAATACAGAAAAAATCATTTTTTATTTTTTTGTATTTTGTTTTTTCTAAATATTAACAAAAAAATGTGTAAAAAAATTTAAAAAATACTAAAAAAAGACAATGGAAAAAATATATATAAAAATAAATAAAAAATATATATATTTTAAAAAAACTACAAAATATTAAAAAAAAAGAAAATGAAAAAAAAAATACAAAATTAACCAAAAAAAAAAAAAATTGGATACATTTTATGTTATTGTTATTATGTTATATGTTATTGTTATTATGTAATATGTTATTATATGTTATTATTATAAATGTGTTCAAATAAGATAAATGTTAACAATTAATATGTAATTGACAATTAGGCACTTTTTTCTGTGACACCATTGCTAAGTGCAAGTGCGCTGTCACAGGCACAACGGCCTAGGAGCGTGGAGGCCACAGCGGAGGGACCTGTCTAAGTTGCTGTTGTGGTTGTGCAGGAACCACAATCACCCAGTGGGCCTTAAAGGATATGTATTGTCCCTGACCGTAGTTACAGCTCCAGACGTAGGCACTGCTGTGCACTTTGGTACACACTGACAGGCTAAAGGACTGGCTCACCTTCTGTTCAACAAAATTGTACAGGGCCGGTACTGCCTTCTTCGCAAAGAAATGACAGCATGGGACTCTCCACCTCGGCTCGGCATAAGCTATCAGTTCTCTGAAAGGTCAACCACCTCAAAAGGGAGGGACTGCAGCACCAGCAACTTATACAGGAGCACATTTAGCTTCTGCACATTGGATGAGTGGGCACATACTGTTGTCTCTTCGACATGGCTTGGCCAATGGATTGCTGGCGGAATGACTGACTCGGATTAAGAGGAGGAGGAGCATCTGGAGCGACAGGGGATGGGTATGACACACAGGAGGTGGTGGAGCCTTGGCTGGCTGGAACAAGGAGCGGCGTGCCACTGGGAAATGCAGCAGGCTGGACCACCACTTAGGAGCCAACTCTCCCAGGCCGCTTTATGGTGACACTGCAAATGTTGATGCAGGGCTGTGGGTCCAACATTGGGACCCTGGCCACACTTCGCCTTCTGCCTACACATCTTTCATATAGCCATGTTAACCTCCTGCGGATGCTTGATGAAAAACTGCCACATCGCCGAGTAGCTGATTTTCCTATCAACAGTCCGCACTAATTCATTGCTGCTGCTGCCGCCGGCGACTCCAGGGACCCTCTTCCACTACCTCCTTGGAAGGTAGCCTGCCGCGCAGCAAGTGGTCTACCCCAAGCACATTTGCCTTCATACTTTCCCCTTCTGCCACCATGCTGACCGCTAAATCCGTCACTCTCCATCACTTCAAGCCTGACGGCAGATGGGTTGCTGGTCAAGACAGGACCGCTAACTGATACCGGGAGATCAGGCCCCTCACTGAGGCTCCTGCTCACCCCTAGTCTGCTGAGACCTCTGCTTGATTAATTTAGGCCTAATATGTTAGTATGTTACTAATATGTTACTATGTTACTAATATGTTACTAATTACTAATATTTTACTGATATGTTACTATGTTACTAATATGTTACTATGTTACTAATATGTTACTATGTTACTGATTTGTAATATGTTACTATGTTACTATGGTACTAATATGTTGCTAATCTGTCACTCTCCATCACTCCAAGCCTTTAAAAGTGCCCTCAAAACTCACTGATGTCCTCCTCAGCTTCCTCAACAGTGTCTGCTTAAGAAGCCAAAACGCTTGCAACACACCTCCCACGGCACTCTCCTCATCACTACTTGCCCGCCTAGTGGAAGAAGCGGCGAGTGTCTCCTCCACTTCTTGGCTGGGCAGTAGCTGCTGATTTTTCTGAATATCAGATCGTCCTCACTGAATAGTGGAGCTGAACCCAAAGCATAAGATATAACCGACAGTTGAATGGGGTGTCAGATGTCACTTGTGATGAAGTGGATGATCGTGTTAACCAATGGATGAAGGCAGATGGGTTGCTGGTCAAGACACGACCACTAGCTGATACCGGGAGATCAGGCCTCTCACTGAGACTCCTGCTGCCACTCTCCCCTAGTCTGCTGCAACCTCTGCTTGATGAATTTAGGCCTCTGCAACTTCTCCGTGCCCATCCTGGCACTTCTCTGCCTGACATAATTAGTGCATATATGAGGGGAGGACAAAACGCTACACTACACTTAAAACAGGATTTGTTGATAACAGCAGAAGGTGTGTAACTATCTATGGCCTTTCACTAAGTAGTAACTTGGCCCTGAAGACTTTAACAGGAACAAAGTGATGAAGCTCTTAGACGTGCGTATGTGATGCTCTGATGAGAGCAATTCAATGTGCTCCAGTACACTTGAAAAATGTTTTTTTGAGAGACTGGCTTGCGTGGAAATGAATCGGGCATGGATCAGCCAAGATTTCCACCCACCAATGCCTGATGCATTAGAGTAGATTGATCATGGGGCCAGACCAACACTTAAGAAATATGGACAGTGCAAAACAGATTTAAGGCGCTGCTCTCCAGTTACAGACATTCCTCCGCATCAGACCACAAGTAATTATTGAGAAAATGCTTTACGTTAATCTTAATTTTTATTAATATTCTTCGGATAAGATATATGTGCCGAAAATCTGTATATGTTCTTTTCATGCTGCTGCCAACTCCAGGGTGTGTCTTTCAGGCAATATATGGGTTCCCTATGCTGCTGCCAACTCCAGGGTGTGTTTTTCAGGCAATATATGGGCTCCTAATGCTGCTGCCAACTCCAATGTGTTTTCCAGGCAATATATGAGCTCCCTATGCTGCTGCTGCTGCTGCTGCCAACTCCTGGGTGTGTTTTTCAGGCAATATATGAGCTCCCTATGCTGCTGCCAACTCCTGTGTGTGTTTGTTATGCAATATATGGGCTCCCTATGCTGCTGTCAACTCCACTGTGTGTCTTTCAGGCAATATATGGGCTCATCATGCTGATGCCACCTCAAGGCTCTGTAATTGTGCCGCTCTGCGTCAGCGAATCTAATAGCGACGCCTCTGATCTGCATGTCATACTTCTTTACAATAGTATTTCACTAACCCAGCATGCATCCTATGCATGTTACAGCCAAGAAAAACGTTCTGCGACCCTATGGAGGCTCTCGGACGCCCAGAAATAGCCGTTTTTAATAGCAATTCGTTGCGAATAAATTCGGACCAAAACGATTTTTCCCGGAAAATTCGGCGAATCAGCCGATTCGAATTTTTCAAAAGTTCGCTCATCTCTAGAATCTGACCGCGCTGGGAGATACTTTGGAGCAGTTTACCTACACAGCTAGAAAAATCCGAGCCCTCCCCTGGGAAGGTTATACCTTCTCCGTCTTTGCCTTTTTGAGAAATATATCCATATTCTTTCAAGATGAGAAGTAGATTGCAACCACATTCTTATATTTGAGAAAATTATGTTATGATCCCTCTATTTATTTTATTTTTTTATTTTTCGGATAAGAAATATATCCATATTCCTTTAAGATGAGAAGCAGATTTTAACCACATTCTTATATTTGAGAAAATTATGTTATGATCCCTCTCTTTATTAATATATATATATATATATATATATATATATATATAGTATGCTTATCATTTGATTATAGATAATTTGGATCTCTACAAAATGTCTGTACAATTGAATGAATTTGTCCCTGTTTTTTATTGCTGTTTTGATTGGTTATTGTTGAGGCAATACAAATAAGCACTTTATATAGTAAGGTATCATTAGGCATGTGACTTGTGATATGTTTTGCAGCGTTGATGCCCTGTTCTTTCCTGTTCCTTTGCCCCCAGATGGTTAGGACTTTTGTCCACTTCATTTACACCAGGCAAGGAGTTGTGTATGCTGGGGCTCGAGTGTCTAGCCACGGGGGGGCCCGAGGGAGCATAAAGGAAGAGGCCATCAGCAAGGCCAGCACCTCTGAGAAGCCACAGGTGGTGCCTGAACGCATGAGGTTATTTGTTTTGCACCAGCCCTCAGATGATATACAGATTTCCATAGGGGAAGTATCTTATATACTTTTTGCTCATTTATGTGACCTAAGTTGTGTTATTTTTCATGTTGCTTCCCAAGTATATTGCACTTTAGTAGTATCATTTATAAAATATGTGAGAAATATTAGGTATAGGTGAATAGTATTTTACTCAATCATAGTTTTGTAGGATCACAAAGTGGATTTATATGTAGCTTGATTACTGGTATTGCACTGCCATTTCAGCATTTGCACTTTATATTAGGAGAGTTCAGCTGCTATCATCAATTTGTTTCAATGTAGCTTATTGCACATGGTTGGATATATATATATATATATATATTGTCACATTTATATTTACTGTATCTTTTCTGTATTGGATAGGAGTAGTATCAAGGATATGTGTAACATTATGAATTTAGTTTTGTTTTTGATGTGATATTCCCAGTATGGAGGTGATGAAGTCGCTGATTTATTTTTATCAGAGCAATAGGGCTAACTATTGGTGCAATTGTTTTTAATATTGTCTATATTTGTTTTTTATGTAGTAGAGTCACTAAAATAAAGATTTATATTTTTACTATATATTTTGTGGTGTGCCCATTTGTGAAAGGTTTTTTTGTGCCTATGTGGTAGTTTAAAATTACTGAAGAGAGTGAAAATTGATCTAAAAAGAAATAATTTATGCAGGAGTAATGTATTGGTCTATTGTAGCAGCTTCTTTTATTTATATGTGTAAGCCATCAGATGTCAACCAGCGCTTGTGCCCTGAATTTGCACCATAGTTTAGTTGAGCCTAGGCAGAACAGTTCTGCCCTAGGTGTACCAGATTTATCATAAACGAAGTCCCTAATAAGATTAAAGTCGCCCCTGAGAATAAGTTGGCCTTATTTAATGGATTCTAGTTTAGACAGAAAATGGGATAAAAATGTTTGTTCATCTCTCCAATAAGGATTAAATAGCGGCTTTGTATGTCTTTAAATTCTTCTATGATTTTGACATTAAAGCCTATTTTGAATAAAGTAGCAACCCCATTTATTTTTCCTATCGAAAAGCTATTGAGATTATATTCATATTGACATGCTTAGTCGGGGGAGTTGGCCCTGCAAATATTATAGGTTCAGCAATTTAAAATCAGCATCTGCATATGAGAGAGCTTGCTTCACATGACCTACCCTTTGGACATTATTATAGGAGCCTACCCACTGAAGAGCCATGTAGGAATATGAAAAAAAAAAACAAAGGTGGAAAGTCCACCACCCCCACCCGATACCCCCCACCATTCCCACCTCCCAATCGACTGTACTTTATAACTGGGACAACTTACCCAGAATATCATTGGACTGTCATTGAAAGAGAGCCCTGGTCGGATCACACCTTGCCCGCCCTTTACCCCCTTATACTTCAACTAAACGACCCTTATTTAAATACAGGTGTGTTTCTGTGAAGAAGCCCTGTTTTTTCTACCCCTTTTTCTTTCCTTTTTTCATTCGTTTTTCCTTTTTCCTTCTTTTTTTTTTTCTTCTTCCTTCCCTTTTCTTCCTCTTTCTTCCGATTTTCTTTTCTCGATCTTCTCTTATTGATTTGGTTGGCTTAAAGCTAAAGAGTGAGTTAGGCCCAGCCTTCTATATATATATATCAGTGGGAGGTACAGTTTTGCTGTAAATGATTCAATATCTCCCCCGTCTTCGAAAAGTGTTACCCACCTTGTTAACTATCAGTCCGAAGGTGAACAGCCAGCGATTTGAATTGGTAGTTTCACTAGCTTCCTTCTATAAAAGGTTCTTGGTGAGATATCTTGGAAAATTTGCAGGTTGTGGTCCTGGTATTAAAATAATCTTTCTTGGTGTGTATGGACTATTTCTTTTTCTGTTGGAAGTGAACAAGGTGACAAATGCAGTCTTGTGATTCATTATGACCCTTGCGTAGATCTTGCCTGGATCTACTTTGTGCTTTCTTATATGCTCTTGCTAAGGTCTTAGCTTGGTAAACCCAGGCCAATAATTTCCCTTTAATTTAATCAATTGTCACCTGGAAATCTGTCTCAGTTGTTCTGTTTCGACAGGCTTGAATGTATTCCCCATATGGGATACTCCGTAATAGATGTTTAGGATGTGAATGTAAGTATTAGGGTCGTATTCGCAGCCGTGTTATTGTGATAATTGTGATAATAATGTGCTAATCCGACCTAAAGAATCTAACTTTATTACAGATACAAAAGGTGAATCTGAGTGGGACTCCACAGTGGGAAGCCAAGAGTAAATTTGAGATTTACTCTATTCTCATTTAATTTAGATACAAAATCTCCTAACATGGAGTCTGGGCCAGGCCAAAAAAAATGTATCTGTGCCATGTGTCTACGTGGCACAGATAGGGGGACAACCCGTCTTAACTCCACAACCTTCCCTCCCACTAACCCAGATACAGGTTTGCATACTATGGGGCACATGATGTCCAAATTTCAGTCCCCTGTATCTGGTGGTAGAGTTGACCATTAAAACAGGTTGTGGGTGAGGATGAAATGTAAAAGTTTAAGAAGAATTAAGATATGGTTTTGTTGTTCTAGTATCAAGTTTGTTAAGGAAAAAATGTTCTGCTCCCATTCTTATGTCATGAGGTATACTGGAGTACAGGGCCTCCACTCATCCCATAATAAGTGGCCTGTGTCTTTAATGTAAGAAAATATCTTATGAAATAGGCAACATGGTGTGACATTAGCCTAGTTAAAGTTGCCTTACGGCGACGAAACGCGTCGGCGGTGGCGAGCGGTGGATCCAGGATCCTTTTATCTTGCAAGATCTAAATATTTGGAATATCATTGCCCGGGATTCGGGATGTAGCCGATGACCGTTTTATTCCAGCGCCGGTGAGAGTGTCACTGTGTTTTTATGCTCATCTTTATTCATTTATCATGTGAGTGCAATTCCTGATTTTATTAAAGTGGTAAAGTTTTGCAGAATTACACTATATTCGTTTTTTCTGTTCTCTACATTAATGAATTGATACCATCTGAGTTACATCTAATTACTGAGACTGAAGTCTCTTGGAACTGGTGCCTTTGTGTATACATCTTCTGGAAGCGCTTTGCTGACGGGGAGTCCACATATATTTTGATTATCGTTTGAGTACACTTCCACACTGAAGTTTATTGGTGGCAACAATACTGCACAGTATTAATTGAAGGCTTTCTATTTTCATTGAAGTCGGTAAGAGTTTGCACGTTTGGTGGTGGATATATTTGCACATATACATGTGAAGTGCATGCACCGTGGGATATCCATTCTTTTTTCATCCTTTTTTCATTTTTTGAATGTTTTGGACTTTTATCTTTGTTTACTTCATGATCTAATTGATCTGAGGGTTGTAGTTTATATTTATGCTCTGTGTTTATTGTTTATTGATTGTATTGGGTCTATTTGGAGATAAGGACTTTATCACGTTGAGCAATTTTTTCCTGTATTATTTAGGTTACATTTTCTTTAGCGTGGTTCTGGGTCTTTGGTTTAACCACTGACATTATTTCATGGTGTGACATTACCCTTTTTATGTATTGTAGTCTTCAATATGATGTTTATATTTTTAACTGACATGATTTAATAAAAAGTTCAAAGAATCCATTAATTGTGTGGACATTTTGTCAAAAAGTAAAATGCTGCTTCTTGACGTTTGTTCAAATTAAAAACAGAGGACACATATGGAGAGTCATTAGAGGCCTGACGTGGTTTCATTCTGAGGCACATCCCCTCATCTGCTTAAAAGAAATTGGATGTGGCTGCCTCTTTCGCAGTCGGGTCTCCCTCTGCCAATGTGCCCCGGGTTTGACATGCAGGCTTTTGCGCGGTCGACCCCCCCCCCCCCCCCATGGGAGGTTTCTTTTCTTAGATGTGCATGAGCTGCAGAGATGTGTTGCATGTGAGTCATAATGTCTTCGGAGGTTAGAGAGCCATGTCTAGAAACAGTCATATTTGTTTTAGAGCCCGGGATTAATGAACCTTCTTAAGAGTCAATTTCATGTTAATTGCTGATTGCTGAATGGTCAATTTGGATCTTGTACATTGCCCAATCGAATAACTGTTTAGGGTCAATTGCTTATTTTGGTCTTTGACCGACTTGACATTGTTACTCTCTCTGAAACAGATATATCCGAGTTGGGAAGCCCTACTGAATGTGTACAGCTGCACCTTAAAGATTAATAAGCGGTAGCTAGATGATTTATATTGGCAATTGCTTGCAGTGTTCTAGTAAAGCCAGTTGCTTTTTATAGGTAGGCACTTGGTATTTAGAGATGAGCTTTTGTGGTGACAATTTGTTGCATAAGATTTGGTAGGGTATAATTGGGTAGATACTTTTGTTAGTGTTTATAAGTTATGGCCAGAATGAGGCCTGATGCCTTCAGTTGGTGCTTCTACCGGATGTAGTTTGTTGTTTTTAAATAAGGTTTAAATATTTAAATAAATAAGGTTTAATACTGTTGGACTGCCAGACTGAGATACCCCTTGTTAATATAAAGAGGCATATATACAAATAGCAAAACGGAGCAGACCCATCAAGCTCCGTGCACTTTAAAAACAGCTTATAGAAGATTGTACAAAATGTTAAGCAGTTGCCAGCAATAACAAAATTTCGTAGGGAGGATGCAACCTAAAAGGGTGTTAACCCCTCCTTCATCTTACCACCCTGACGTCTTCCTGGTCACTGGAATAGGGCGGACTGAGATGCTTACAGCTCCTGCCTTACCCCCTCCTGGACCATTTGATAGCAGATCCAAGCAGGGAGCACATTCAGCTGTTGACAGCAGTGCAGCTACTCACTGTGAGCCTGTGAACCAAAGAGTAGGGGAGTGGAGGATCAGAAGTGCCACCGAGTTGCTCAGCTCCAGACGGCGAGACAAAGCCCGGGGGCCAGAAGTCGAAGCCGGGTATCAAGGCTGCAAATAGCGGGCAACAGCGGAGGATCAAACCGCTGCCAGAGAGGTAGTGGACGTTAGAGCCTGAACAGCAAGGGGAGAAAATTGCCGGCAGCGAGCTTCAGGACAGATCATGATCGGTGTGGACACCTACAGAAATCCTGATCCATCATTCTCAATTGCTATCTTCGGTAAACTTAAGATTGTAGAGACCTTCACAGAAGCTTGGGCCCAAGTTTATCGGTCCTTTCCAAATCAAAAGAAAAATGAATTATGTTGCTTTTGATCTCTTGTTACTACAATCATATAGAATCCATCCAGTCTTCCACTCCTCCCTGTTGAAAGCTTCTCGACCGCCTGTCTCCAGTTCCCCTGCCCTAGAGCCTGTGGAGGTTGAAGGTATGCCAGAGAATGGGATGGAAGAGATGCTCAATTCAAGACATGGCTGAGGGTTACAGTGTCTTGTGAAGTAGCCAGGTTATGGTGAAAAGGAGAAATCTTGGGAACCTGTAAGAAACATCCATGCTCCCTCACTTGTTCCATAAAGCCATAAAGGTTCCATAAAGCCCATCCTGACAGGTCAGCACCCGATGTCCTCTGGAGGCTGCTCCTGGGGGGGGGGGGGGCAGTATCACAATAGGAGACCTGGTCCTACTTGCCTCTGTTCCTGTGTGACTTCCTGATTTGACTTTCAGCTCTGACTTTGGGTTTGGATTATGACCAGCTCTGGTTCTGACCCTCTGGCTCTCGGTTTTGGACCCCCTGGCTTTGGACACCAACCTCTCTCTGGACCTCGACCCCCAGCTTGAATGACTGCCTGTTTTGACTCTTTGGCACTAGGTTATGGCTTTCACTGACTCTCGACTCTCTGGTTTCAATGCATCAGATTTCCCTAAAACACAGACTGGACTTCTCCCATATTTGGGCTCACTGGCCATTGGCAGCAGTACTAGGACCCCGACATATCTGCAGTGCAGTCCAACCCTCCTTGTGGAAGGCTTCAGACTCCCCACCCTGAAACCAGTGTGTGGTATTGCATCTTACCAGTTACTCCCATCTAGCTTACAGCCAGCTTTTATTCCATATTGCCTTCCAGATCTTCCTTAGTTCCTGCCTGATGTTCCTGATTTTGCCTCATCCTCACACTTGATGCTCCAGCCCTTTCCTATGCTGAGTTTCCCTAGTCTCCACTCTTTGAGGGGGCCATAGGCGGTTTTGCTGGCAGCTTCAGAAAGGTACGTGACACCTTCATAGTCGTATTTGTTCTGCCAGACCTTTAAATCCAATATTTTGTTTGCATTGTGCTAGCTCAGTAAGCTTCCATGTCTGGAGTTGGTGAAGAGACTCCATCGCTTTATCTACGGCTTTAGTACACTTCTGCATCTTGTGGACAGCAGTTGTTGCATCTGCTGCCAAGAATGTGGCTCTGTCTCAGGAAGTGTTCTGACCAAATAAAAAAAGGCACATAGCTGGGATTCCTATGTTTGGCCTCTCTGATCTCCTGAATGGAGGTTGACTTCTGTACCTTCCTTGGTGGTTTCAGAGCTTATCCAGAGTTCAGTGCTTTCTCATTCTTTGAGACCTGAGATTCTTGTTCTTTCTGCTTAGCTTGAATTACTGGCATAAATTCATGGAATCTGAGTGATACAGAGTTCTCATCAATCACTACATCTCTGGTGATTGTTACTCTGTTGGTCTCTGGATATAGGATTCTGTATCCCTTTTGAGTTTCACTATATCCAACAAGGACCCCTTCTTTTGCATGAGAATTCCACTTGGATTCCCTACTTGGAACATTTTTCTTTCGGAACATGCACAGATGTTTTGCTTCCAGTTATCCTGAGGTGCTTCTTCAGTTCCATAGCTCACATGGAGTTCTGCTTTTAGCTGTGTTTGGCATTCTGTTTTGAAGATAGCACGCTATCTTGGGGCTTCTCCACAAATTGTTGTAGGTAGTTTTGCATCAAACAGCATACTTCATGCACTTTCAAAGAGTCTGCGGTTATTTCTCTCTGTAACACCATTTTGCTCTGGGTTGTATGGAATGGTAGTCTGGAACAAAATTCCATTATTTTTCAAAATGGTTAGCACCTTGCTGCTTGTATATTCAGTTCCATTATCTGCATGCAGGGCTTTTTGGCATTCTTCAAAACACTACAGCGAGATATTCTTCAAGTTTCTGTGACAATTCTTCCTTGCTGTGCAGCTGGTAAACTGTTATGTATCTTAAAAATAATCAATGAATGTGAGAAAATATCTCTTCTTGCCAGGGGGTTGAGCCCTCACTGGACCATATACATCTGTTTGTATAAAATCTAGTAGCTGTGCAGATTTTGTTTAAGAAAGGATTTTTGGGATATTTTCCCTTTAAGACAGTAGTCCTTGTCATCATTTGTCTGCATTGGTCTATTGCAATTCTATCAGCAAGCCGTTTTTGAGCTAGCTTCTTTACTGCTTTTGGGTCTATGCCCAAGACAACTGTGCCACTCATGGATTCGGTTAATATACAGATCTTGACTAGCCCTGTATACACTTTATTTGTAGTTTAGCTGATAAAGTTCACCTTTAATTCTCCCTTCTGCTAGAGTGTGACCCTCCTTTGAAATTATGCAGCTGTCATCTTTAAAATTGACTACAGTCACCTGGTTAGTGAGCTTTTCACTGACAAAAGATTGCTTTCAAGACTGGGGACATATAACAAATCCTTTACTGGGATCTTTCTGGTTTGCAATGGGGAAAGTGGATAAAACCATTACCCACACCTTCTGAAGTCCTATATTGACCATGTGCTAACTATTTCTGACTTGCTTTCATCGAGGTTAGAGACATTTTTTTTGCTGTTTGTCATATGGCTTGTGGCACCTGAATCTTTACACCATGCATTCCTTGCAGGTTAGCCCATGTTTGTATTAAACACAGTTCAGATACATTCATCAGCGTTGATGCATTCAGAAACATTAGCTTCCTTCACAGCACTATTAACCCTTTAAAAAAAACACAGTTTGACAATATAAAAACTAAAACTCCAGCAGTTGAAAAGGGTTGCTCAACGTGCTAAACTTATATTAAGTAAGTTCCCAACATATAAAATTCTATTAAAATGCACAGAGCAGAAAGAAATGCTTCAGTTGTTAGATGAAAGCATTATCCCGTGGCGCATGCATCTCAAAGGCAAACATGCCCTCCACCAATATTAGTAAACTCTTACCAGAAATAAAGCATCAAAAATGTTTTTTAACGCGATAATACAGTGGTAAAGAATTCCAGTAATTTGTGCCAAGACATCCAAAGGCAAACCGTCACTTTAAATATGCAGTGGTGTCTTCAGCATTGAATAGATGCTGCCAGGCCCTCAATAGCAGTTGCATGCAAATAAAAGCATAAAAGATATCTAGTGCAATGATGTTTAAAAAGCCAGATTTAATTAAAGATAAAAAAACTTAACTTAGGTACCTGGTAACTTTTTTTCTAAACATCCGTAAGGGCAGCATATGCCTGAGACCTCCGGGCTCCTCCCATCGAGGGGAACACATGACCACCAGCCAAAATAAAGTCTTGACTCCTCCCTCTCTTCCCCAGTTGTTGTAGAGATCTGAAAGAGAGAAAAAGAGACACAGACCCACAACTCCACAATCATAATAAACGGATGTTTAGAAAAAAAGTTACCAGGTACCTAACTTAAGTTTTCTCAAAACATCCTTCGGGCAGCATACGCCTGAGAGATAGGCGAGGACTACCTCATTGGGTGGGAAGAACCGCACGAAGAACACTTCTGCCAAAAGATTGATCTTTCTGAGACAAGAGATCCAAACGATAGTGTCTTGCAAAGGTCTTAGCCGAAGTCCAGGTGGCCGCCTTACAAATCTGTTCCATGGAGACCCCAGCTTGCTCTGCCCAAGACGTGGATACACTCCTAGTGGAATGAGCCGTTACCCCACTTGGTAAATTTACATCTCCATAAGCCAGTTTAATGGTACTTTTCATCCATCTTGCCAATGTAGTTTTTGAAACCCTTAAGCCCTTTCTAGGGCCTGAAAGGAGATAAACAAACTGTCGGCCTTCCTGAAATCCCTGGTCTGATGAAGATATAGCAGTAGTTGAGATCTGACATCTAACGCCATCAGCTCTGGATTTTCCTCTGTGATGGAAGGAATAACAATCTCCTGAGATCTGTGGAAATCTGACTCTGAGGTAGCAAGGGTTCACCTTCATCACGATGCGATCTGGAAAAACCTAGAGGAATGGATGACGACATGATAAGGCTTGAATGTCACTGATCCTTCGAGCCGAGGTAATGGGCACTAAAAATTAGACCTTCCAAGTAAGCGATTTGATGTCCAGACTCAACATAGACAAAACTCTCGCCAGGTCCCTTTGCGGAATCACCTTGCATGGAGCCGGCTTAGAGCGTTTGACTGCCAGCAGGAACCTTTTAATGATAGAAACAGAAGAAATCTTCCTATCCAAGAAGACTGACAGGGCTGCCAGCTGAACCTTTAATGTATTAACACTAAGTCCCATGTCGACTCCGTTTTGCAAAAAATCTAGTATAACCAGTACCTTGAAGGAAGTCTTCCCATTCTCCGTCTTCCAGGACTTAAAGGTTTTCCATACTTTAAGATAAATCTTCCTGGTTACCATCTTTCTGCTTGCAAGAAGAGTATTTATCACCGGGGCTGAAAATCCTCTCCTTTGCAGTAAGGAGACCTCAGGGTCCAAACCGTCAACTTCCACCATTAGGGGTTTGGACAAAATACCGGACCCTGGGATAAGAGATGAGGACTCACAGGAATCTCCCAAGGGTCCTGAACCGACAGTTCCACCAGGGTTGAAAACCAAGATCTCCTTGGCCACCAGGGAGCTACCAGGATAACTGTAGCTGATTCCTTGACGAGCTTCTTCAGCACCATTGGGATCAAATGTACCGGAGGAAAGGCGTAGGCCAGATTGAAATGCCATGCCTGTGTCAGTGCGTCCACCCCAAGGACTGGTCTCTTGGAGTCAATGAAAAATATCTGTGATTTTTTGCCGACGCAAATAGATCCACCTCCGGAACGCCCTTCTGGTTGCAAATCGTCTTGAAAACTTCTGTATCCAGAGACCAATCCAATTCCCTTATCTGTGATCGGCTCAAAAAATCCGCCACCTGATTCAGGGTTCCCTTCAAGTAAACTGCCGTTAGGGACTTCAAATTGATTTCTGCCCATGACAGAATCTCCGACGCTATGGCCATCAACTTCGAGGATCTTGTTCCTCCCTGATGGTTTATGTAGGCCACTGACGTTGCTTTGTCTGTTCTGATCTGCACATGCTTTCCCCGCAGATGTGATTCCAGGGCCCATAAAGCTTCCTTTATTGCAACCAATTCCCTTAGATTGGATGATGACTGACTCTGAGCCCTTGACCACTTCCCTTGAGCCGTCCCTGACTTGCAATGTGCCCCCCAGCCCCAGGCTGAAGCATCCGTAGTCACAATCATCTCTTTGGGGTCCCCCCAAGGTAATCCTTCCAAGAACCGACTTTCTTCTAACCACCAATTCAGAGAATCCTTTACTTCTTCTGAAATTGGTAGCTGTAGATCCAAACCCTGCTGGGTTCCGTCCCAGTTCTTCAGGAATATGTCCCTGGAGGAATATGGAGTGAAGTTGACCCCACCTTACCGCCGGGAAGGATGATGTCAGGAACCCGAGCACTCTCATTGCTTGTCTTATAGAGGGGATTGTTCCCGAGCAGATAAATCGAACTGCCTCCTGGAGAGCCACAACTTTTTGATGAGGAAGAATAAGGACCTGACGGACCGAATTGATCTCGAACCCCAAGTATGTCATAACCTGCGAGGGAACCAGAGAAGATTTGTTGAAATTCGCAATCCAACCCAGGTGAGTTAACAGATTCATGGTAAAATGCAGATTCTCACATAGTTTGTCCTTTGACCGTCCAAATAAGCGACCACTCCTATCCCTCTGCGTCTCAGATATGCCAAGGGTTCTGCCAGAACCTTGGTAAAAATTCTCGGAGCTGATGCTAGACCGAAGGGTAGGCAGACAAATTGGAAATGCAAAATCCGGTCTCCGTCTCTTATTGCAAATCTCATAAAAGACTGAGCCAGGGGGCTCATTGGAACTTGCCAATAAGCGTCCTTTAAATCTATTGATGCCATGAAGGCACCTCTGATAAGCATATTCTTTACAGAAAAAATCGTTTCCATCCTGAAATGTCTGTACTGGACAAAAAGGTTGAGACTCTTTAAGTTCAGGATAAACCTGAACCCTCCCGAGCTCTTTCTTACTAGAAAAATGCTGGAGTAAAACCATCTCCCCTGCAGAGGCAGAGGCACTGGAATAATGACTCCCCTTGACTTCATGTCCGTCAGACTCCAAAAAATTGCTTCTCTTTCTTCCCTGACCTTGGGCAGAGAAGAAATCAAAAATCTTGAAGGAGGGGTTTGAGAAAAATCTATGTGGAAGCCCTCCGTTACACCTCTTACAATAAAGGGGCAATCTAACAGGCCTAGCCAGGCAGTGCAAAACCTCATTAGCCTGGCGCCAATAACAACATTGGCGTCATTGCTTCTTGGGTCTTGCCTGATAGGTTCCAAACAGGGTTGAACCTTTAAAGTTGCTCCTTCTTGAAGTATTGGAAGAAGAAGAGGCCCCTCTAGCTCTTTTAGGAGCACCCTTGTTAAGAAAGGGACGCCTAAAGGTACTTCTGGGAAAAAACATTCCATTAGCTGAAGCTCTAGGACGAGGCGGAAAACATTTATTTCTGTGTGCCGTCATATCCAAGACTTTACCCAAGTCTGAGCCAAACAGATACTCACCCCTAAAGGGCATAGCACAAAGTCTCATCTTTGAACCAATATCGCCAGACCAGGTCTTTAACCAAAGAATCCTGCGCACGGAATTGGTTACAGCCAGATTTTGTGCTGAAACTCTAATAGATTCAGCCATGGCATCCGTAACAAATGCCGTAGCTGAAAAGAGAATAGGTAAAGCCTTTAAAATTTTATCCAGACTAGTCCTCTCTAAAAGACAGTCCTTAAGTTGTTGTAGCCAAAACCCCAAATTCCTAATAACGCAATTGGATGCCAAATTTGTTCTTAACAAATTCGACTCTACCTGCCAAGCCTTCTTCAGCAGTGAATCCATTTTTTTCCCCTCGATTCAAAGAGCAAAAGTTAATTGATTTCGGATCGAGAATCGTAAGTTTGGGTGGGTGTTAGTCATTTTTTCCTGTTTTTTTGGCCATTTCCGACTCGCACGAGTACGAATTCGTATATGCTCTTACGATCATCGCAAGTTCGTTCCTAGATTTTAGGATCAAAACGTAAAACTTAGGATCAAATCCTAAAACTTAGGATCAAAACGTAAAACTTAGGATAATTGGATGTGTTTAGGTGTGATTCAGAGAACAGTTTTCCAACCTCTAAATACGTTTTAAAAGAAAGCCACTGCCGACACCTTTTAGCAGTCGGATTGCTGTTCTTGAACAGGTTTTTTGGCTATGTGGAGGAGTCTGCGCGTCTTGAGCTCCAATGAACTGCATGTATCAGCATGGCCAAGGCCATAAATTGTATAGCAATGCATACCTGATTCATGTATGCCTTATAAAAGCATTTTAATGTGGACCTTCATTAGTCCTTTGCATGTAAACCTTTATTTTGCAATACATCCATATATTTGCGTTAATTAAAGAAACTTATGTCCTTTGTTATTTATTTTTAAATTGATGTACTAGAATAATATTTTTAGATTGAATTTATTGGTGTAGTTGTTTACCTTTGCTTTGTTTAATTATTTAAGCTCATCTTTGGTCAGATGCATCACACTTACTGAGGAGAGGAGAGCGGGATAAAGTGCAGGATGTGGGTTACTGCTGTATTTTGCACAGACACAGCAGAGCTGGGGGCACGGAAAGGTCAGAAATCAAAGAATGCAGAGCAACACAGTCACAAGGCCCTTTCTGTTTGCAGGCTGCCCGATAATACCTGACCCGCCATCTTGGCTGTTTCTAGACTCATAACATGCAGAAGTTGCTGGGTGTTTTTTTATATTTGAGAGCAATCTGTATGGAGAGGGTGTGGGTAACCACACACAAAATTTTAAGTTGTACCATTTGAAGCCAAAATATTAAAATTAAATCCACAAGTAAAAAATGCAAGTTAACTAAAAATTAAACAAAGTAAGATTTACTTATGCAAATGCATTCATTAATGGTTGGTTACTACAAAATGAAAGAAATAAAGAAAAATAAAAGACCAAATATTTAGAATGCACTTTAATGAGGTAAGTTTGTAGTGCGCAGCCGCAAGATCAGAAGGATTTACGTCCAGACAAAAAAGGAAAAAGGGCAAAACCAATGTTGCAACCTGAGAAATGAAACGGAAAATTCAGGATGGAAACTGACATAGGTCTGATTCCCGAACTGCCATACGAACGGACGTACATTTTAGGATAGAAACGTATTTGCTTATAGAATCACTCGCAAGTTCATACGAGCGCACGAGCGTACGGGAAAAATAGGATGATCGGCACCAAAATCCAAGCTGTTACATGTTTCTTTGAATCGACCCTTTTATCTAGGGGATCATTAAGTACCCCAAAATCCTCAAAGGCTAATCCTGCTCCTTTAGAAACCTTGGCAAAAGGGGCATCTAATTTGGGACATTTTTCCCAAAGTTGTGAATCTTCTTCCGAAAACGGGTATCTACGTTTAAGACCCCTTGATGTAAACACCTTACTAGAAGGCTCCTTCCACTGTTTCAATATCATATCCTTAAGATAGTCATGAAAAGGAAAAGAACAGGAAGAATCCGGAGCCAAATCAGGATAGAAACTATGCTGCTTTGATTTCGGGCCCGCAGCCTTTTCTTCTATACCCATAGATAGGTAAATCATGTGCAAGAGAAAAGGAAGATCCCTGGGAGGAAACAAATACCTGTTCTTGGCCAGAGAGGAACTCGAGGCCTGATCGTCCTCCTCTCCCGGCGAAGAAATCTCACCTTCCTCTGATTCATCGTCAGGAACAAAAGTTTCCTGAGAGACAAAGAAAGAGGGATTCCCAATCTGACCAGAAAACAGGGATGCATCAAGGTGACCTGCCGCTGGATGTGAAAAACCTATTTGGTTACTAGCGCTTTCTGGGGCCCTCTGTGCCATAGGAGAGGAAGAGATCTGGTCTTTAAGTTCCCTCATCATCCTCATCAAATCTTCATTATGTTCCTTATTAACCACTTTATCCGTGCATATCTGACAAAGAGGTTTAACATAGGAATCCGCAAATTTCACATCACATAACGGACATCTTCTACTCTTTTTACTGGATTTTGATCCCAAAGAAGAGGATTTAGATACACTTTTGGAAGCTTTGTCCGGGGTTTTAGACTAAAAGACATAAGCAAGAATTGGGAAGTGAGCTATATCCTATTCTATGGGAAATATATATATATATATATATATATATATATATATACACCCTAAGCATAGTTAAAGAAGACTTACCGGGGCAGAGCAGGGCCTCCTCCTCCCAGAATTGGCAGCCGGCGTCATGCTGGAAGAATCCAGGTCCACATAAGTAATTTCAGTGGAAGAATCTTCAATGGGATCCATAAAACCGTCCTGCGCCTGTTCTGCCATACTTCTGGATAGAGGCACCCAGTGATTAGCTTCCTGAGTCCGCCTAAATAGGGTAGGGACCCAATTCCACATTAAAGTATTAACCCTTCATAGTAAAAATAGAAGGGGAGGCCATAATACATTCAAACACCAAAACACTGTGCTATCACTTTAAGAAAAAACACGTGTTGTGGGAAAAGCAGGAAATTCCCCAGGGCGCCGGGATGTGACGTCAGCAGCCCTGGGAAGAAGAAGCATGGGACCTAATTTCTGGGAACATCATATAAAAACATAGGCGGCGCGCACGCGCGTGAAAAAAGGATGAGCTGTACATCACCCTTCATACCGGAACATTCGCCGGCTCGCTTCCCGCCGCCCAAGACGCCGTCGCCGCAGGGAACCCCCGCTGAAGACCGCTGTCCGGCTCGCCGCCCGGCGCTGAGTCCTGGAGGCCCCATGCAGAGATCCGATCCCCCCCACCGGCCGCCCGCAGCGAGGTAAGCCAAATGCGGAAGTATCGCCAGGCGGGGAAGAGAGTGAGAGAACGCGTCATTCCCCTCTCTTCCCCGCCTCTTAAAGGCACCAGCACAAAAAATGTCAAACTGTCAAAAAAGTTAGTTAAGAGGTACAGAAGGACAACCAGTGCAACCAAACATAGGGGGATCCTTCCTAATGTTCCCAAAAAAATTAGATCCCAACTTAATAAAGGTATGGGGTCTGGTAACCCCAGCTTCTCCCTAAAAATCATCCTCAGAAAGAGGGAATCCCTTACTTACCCCCCTTTGAGAAATCAAAGAATGGGATTTGGCCAATAATCCCATAGGGTATCCCAGGCCCCAGGCAGAAAGAATGCCTTCGGGACCGAGAAATGGACCCCCCGCTTACAGGCCCATAGTACTTACCTGAACCAGTCGATCCAGGAGCTAGTGGTCTGACTCCTACCTCGAGGAGGAACACGGAAACAACTGGGGAAGAGAGGGAGGAGTCAAGACTTTATTTTGGCTGGTGGTCATGTGTTCCCCTCGATGGGAGGAGCCCGGAGATCTCAGGCTTATGCTGCCCGAAGGATGTTTTGAGAAAACACTCACAAGAGTAAGTTAAATGCCAGCATATACAGGCCCCTATGACCGCTTGCGGGCAATAGGAGGTAGAAGTGCTCTTTAGGGCTGTCCTGAAGGATCCTGTAAGTAGCCACCGATGCCAACTGCCTGTCAAGTTTTGTTGCTGAACGTGACCTTCACTAAGGCTGGCGACATGGCGGTATGTCGGTCCGTAAATCGAAAAAGATTTCCTGGGGTGTGGTTTCCTGCCCCATCCAGAGCGACGTCAGCGTAAACGACGGCCCAATCATGGTATTTGAGTATGCGCAGTTGTTTTGCAGAGCTTAAACAAGGAGCTTCTGCAGCTGCACCTCTCTGGGGAATGAAACAGATAGAGAGTGGGAAACAAAAGCAAACATTGAAACGCCTTCACTTAAGAACAGCGCCCGATGGCGCTGTAGATGTCAGTAAAAATACTACAATTTACAGTCATCCTGGGGCACTACAAGCGGTGGTGTAATTTATAAAGACCAGAACCATTTTATTTGTTTTTATGCTGTCAAATATTTTTTATAAATAAAGTACCTGGCAGCAAACAACTATAAAGAAAGGCATTAATAAATGCACTTAAAAAAACAAAAGAATCTGAAAGATATAATGAATGATTAGAAGAGTAGCAGAGTAATAAAAAAAGGTAAAAAAAAACATAATAAAAAAGAATAATGGGCAGTAATAATAATGGCCTCTCCTCCACACAAGGGGCCAAGGTGGCATGAGATGGTGAAAGTCACCTTCACATAAATGAAAAAAGGAGAGGTTAAAAAATAATAATGTAATTCAATCATTAGCAATCCATAGCTACCTATACGTAAAAAAGGATTAGGATGTATCTGCAAAACAGTTCACAACAAAACCTATATTCAGCTCTGCAGGGATCAAAGTATCTAAATCAAATATCCATATACTTTCTTTCTGAGAGACGTACCTGATAAACTGAGACCCTCGCCAGTGTCTCTCAACCCTATCTAGCCCTATGAATGTCATGAGTTTAGGAGCACATGCATGTGCAACCTTAAAGTGGGCAGATAAGCTGTGTGCCTCATAACAATGTTTGATATTGTAAATTTGTTCGCGTATACAAACTTCAAGCTCACGGGAGCTTCTGCCCACACACAAGAGATTGCAAGGTACAAATTAGGTACACTACATAGCGAGAACTGCAAGAAATGAATGTTGAAATCGTAAAAGTCCTACCTGTTTTTACACTGGAAAAAGCCTTCTTAAGCTTTTCTACCGGTAGACATGTTCCACAACCACAGCAAGTTCCACATCTGTAAAAACCCTCCATGGTGGCAGTGACTGAGGATACCAATTGGGAGGTCCGCTTAACTTTTAGTCAGCAGACCCCTCAAGTTTTCTATAGATCAGCCTAGATCTATCAGACCCAGGGTGGTATACCCTTTTAATATATGCCAATGATTAGATAATAATTTGTTAACTTGCTGTATTGAGCACTAAAACCAGTGATAAATGAAAACTCCTGATCCAATCCATTTTTTCAGAATTAGATTTCCCCAGTAATGTTTCACGGCTCTTGGTCCTAATTAGTGCTTTAGTATAGTAGCAGGTTCAAGCACTTGTCTACAAAGTGCTGTGCTAAGTAAGCTGACCGAGTATCATAATCAGTTAGGCAGTTTCATCTGAAGCACTCAAACTGACCCTTTGGAATGGCCCCCTAACCAGTTGGGATGATGACAACTCCCATATGGGACATAACCATTCCTTTCTGTAAATTTAAAAAAGGTAGATGTACTGAGCTTAAGACCATCTTTTTTATGGTAAGATCTAGAAAATTCACAGATGTCGGGCAACTCTCAGCCATAATTAAACCAAATTAAAGGAATTATCATTAATCTGTAAGAAAAAAGCTTCTAAATCCGATTGCAATCCATCCCATATACACAACATGTCATCTATATATCTATGCCAAACCTTAAAGCTGGACCACTATTTACCATATATAAATTGGGCCTCCCACCAGCCCACATACAGATCGGCCATACTAGGAGCAAATTTTGCTTCCATCGCCACATCTTTTATCTGTAAATATAAATTGCCAGCAAACCAAAAATAATTGTGATTCAAGGCAAACTACAGGCAATCAATAATAAAGTTGACTTGTTACTGTGGTATATGAGGGGACTGGGATATAAAGAATTGTACTGCCTCCACCCTCTTATCATGCAGGATTACAGTGTAAAGGGATGTGACATCTGCCGTCACTAGAATAGATTAATAACCTGTTTCCCACAAATATCGAGCATTTGGGCCGAATCCCTTAGGTAGGTCAGCAGCTCAGCTACTAGCCCTTGTAGAAAAGCATCTACATACTCCCCCATACTCTTAACCCTTTGATCTCCTTTCTGCTTTTAAAGATGATTCATTATAGCTTTAAAATCTGCGTTTAGATGACCAGGCTTTTTACACACAAAACATTCACAAGTTTCCTTTAGAAGGCTCTTAGTTTAGAGACATGCTTCCTCTGCTCTGGATACATTATTGTTGCTTATAGTCTCTGCTGTCGCAGGGGGGGGGGCAGTGGATAGTTAGAAATAAGCACACTGCGGGAGGGGTTATAGATTCCCCAGGCAAAACTAAAAAGTGCTGCTTGCCCCCCTACCCCAAATATCCTGTTGAGCTTTTTTTTACCCCACAGAACCTACAACTCTGGGCCGCGGTACACAACTTTAACCCCCCCCCCCCTTGCATTCTGTGCAGGCCATGTACATGAGTGGACTAGAGCTCAAAATATAACTGGCAATAGGTTTGGTAACAAGGATGGATAGATAGGGCTCGGGGGAGAGGGATGAATAGGAGAGACGCTGTAAAGATGCATAGAAAGAACAGGAAGGGCAGGGAGGTGTGAGAGCTGGGAGATATGATGGATGGGCAGAGCTAGAAGGATGAATGAGCAGAGCTGGGGGGGGGTAGGTGGCCAGAGCTGGAAGAAAGAGTAATGGATTGGCAAAGCTAGAAGGCTGAGGATTGGATGGGAGGACAGGAATGGATGAGGCAGAGAGACTGGGCTGGATGGGGTAGAGTTTAGGGGACAGGGATATATGGGGCAAAGCTGGGGGGACAACATTGGATGGGGATGGTGGGACGAAATGGTGGGACAGGGATAGAGCTAGGGCAGGGGAGGAAGGATTGGATGGGGCAAAGAGACAGAGAAACAAAGTTTGTATGTACCTTACAATGCCATTTCCCGCCTTTGCAGTACTTCATATTGCAGTGCTAGGTGCCAGGGAGCCATGACACTGGCAGGGAGAATAAGCATTAAATTACCAATCAAGCAACTGAGTGCAGTGCTGTCAGTGCAGGAAAGCTGGTGCAGAGGTCCGCATTCGAACCCCAGTCCGCCAGTTAAGTATCGCTGATCTATACCGTGGTTTTCTTTGCTTTCTTATCCTTTTCTATCCAATCATCTGGTAATGGATTAGGCATAGGTTCCTGAACATATTTCCACGTACCTTCTCTGATTAGTAATATCTTGACCTTGCATTTTCAGGACTGGTAGTTTTGGTTAGTCAGTCATGGCACCATGGATTTGACAGGCTTGCTGTTAGTAGACATTTTCTCTATTTTCTCTGTTTCTCTTGTTTCTCTTATGCTCTGTTGCTCCTCTGGGCTATTCCTGCTCTGGGCTATTCCAGCTCTGGGCCCATGTCATAAATCTCTCAACAGAGGGATTCCTTTAGTAGTAATGATCAGTGATGGGGCTGAAAAACAGACTGAGATGCGGCAAACCGTGTTTAATCGTGACAGTGAACAGAGCACACACCAATCAGACTGCTACACATATATATACACATGGAACATAAATCTGCTAGGGTGACTATACAAGAATCAAGGTAATCACGGCTGTGCAAATATACAGATAAGCTGGAAAACATGAAACACTCAGATTGTTGTGAAGTCAGGAATGCATAGGAATTCAAGGAAAGTACAAAGGCAGATACTGAGCTGAACAGGAAAAGTAGAGACACGGGCTATGGCAGGGATCCAGGTTTCAGGGTTCAGGGTTTCAAGTTTCAGGGCTCCAGGTTTCAAGATTCAAAGTCCAAGTTACAGAGTTCAGGGTCCAGACAGACAAAGAGCCATCAACTCACATCAATGCTGATCCATCAACTGAATGGGCAGATCATCCCAGGAAGTCACTCAGGTGCTGGCTAATTGCTAACACCTTTGCAAGAGAGGGCCATCTGCTGGTGGAGCGGGATATAGCAGGGAGAAAGTCTAGAGAAAGAAGCCAGCCAACAGTACTGAACAGCTGTGGAGGAACTCAAGACCTGACAGCCCACAACCTGTTGGCAGTGGATTGTACACAACACCCATCCAACATGCAGGAACAGTAGCAGTTTATTCAGCAACAATCAGGAACATAAACATGAGCATGATACATCAGCAAAACATCTCAGTATGGAGCAAATGCAAACAGTTCCTTTCTGTTAGCAGGTTACACACACTATGCTACACCATGGATACGTGGCCATTGACAGCCAATGGGTTCACATGCTGAGCATACAAGGCAAACCCTGTACCCACCACTGTGGGAAAAAAGAGTATCTGATTTTTCAAGTGAACTGGCTTTTCGTTTTAGCATGCATGGAGCTTGGGCTATTAAAGTATTTATTTAATTAGCTAAGCAGCAATGTAGTGCTAAAGGAAGATGCACCAATTTTTGCTTTAGAGCAGGGCACAACTTGTGCACATTTATAATTATAATTATAGCATAGCACAAACTGGCTGCGTGCAACACAGGAAGTGACCGTCAGCTGCATTGTATTTTTTCCAGAGCCTGAGTTATTTTATTTGATGGTTTGTTGAAGCAGCACATTGAACATGTGTATTTTAAGTCCATTAATCTGTCAAGCTGTTGCATTGGGCTTCTCTCTTGCTTCCAATTGGAACAAATTGCTGGAAATTAGGACATTTCCACATTACTGAAGTGCCTCACTTTAAACAGTCTTTTCAGAGACTACTACCAAGCACAGTGTTTGAATAATGCTTATTTACACTCATTGAGTTTCTTTTTCTGGCCTTACATACTTCAGAGAGCCATTGGCAGACAAAGACAACAGAAAGCAGATTGCAGAAAACACAGGGAAATGGTGGATAGGGCTACACATGCAGATAGTTTCAATTGGGCTTTTGTAGTCCCGCTATGGTTTCAGGCCAGAATCAAGAGAGAAGCAGGTTTGGAATACTGCTTTTTGTGTTTTCGGGGCAGTTGATTGTATACACGGACTTCAAACAGAACATAGTGGAGTGTTCACTTATTCAAGCCACTTAAGGGTCACTGCTGTTTAATATCAAATATTAATTGGGTGTTCACTTGCTCTGGAAAGTTGGGGGTCACTGTTGTTCAATAACAAATATCAGTGGAGTGTCCATTTGTTCAGGCCACTTCAGTCAGTGCTGTTTAATAACAAATATTAGTGGAGTATCCACTTGCTAAGGCCACTTAAGGGTCATTTTCCTAGTTAATTGTTTTAATTGTCCACTGTAACTGCAGGTGTCTAACAAGGTGCTGGGGCAAAGGGAGGATGTGAGACCACCACAGCCACCTCCATCACCAGCAGCACCACCACAATCACCAAGCCTGTCCACACCATCACAGGGAAGAGTTCAGCTTTCCATCCCTCAAACTTTGGAGTGAAAGCGGAAGTTTAGCCAATCTCATCCATGATCCCTTGCCCTAAATTCGAGCACTTCCAAATTGCTGGCTTTTGAAATGCTCCCATTCCACCTACTAGAGAGGGACAGTTTTAAAAATCTGATGGAGGTGGCTGTCCCACAATACGCCATTCCCAGACGCCACTACTTTTCTTGCCAGGCCATCCCTGCCCTGTACCAACAGGTTGTGGAAAAATAAGATGCCAGTGTGCACTGCTATCAGTTCCAGTGTCCACATCAACACTGACACATGGCCAAGTAAGCATGAGCAGAGTCATTACATCTCTCTAACTGCCCACTGGGTCAATGTAGTGGTGGATGGGTCTGAGGCGGGTAGCACTTTAGTGCATATCCTTCCACCACACCGGATTGCTGGAAATCAGTTGGTGCCTAATGTTGCCTCCTCCTCCTACTCTGCTTCCTCCTCATGCAGTCAGTAAAACTCATCTGTCTAGGCAAAAGACCCTGTATATACACACAGCTTATAACTAACACAGTTATCAATGGGAATCTTCTGTTTTGACTCCCACATGCACACACTGAGAAAGCCAACTAGCGAAAGGTGTACGATGCTGACGTGTCAGTACCATTTATGCTACAAACAAAGGTTACTGCTTGCTATCAAACTGTGAATATACATTAATTTGCTAGAACCAGGGGCGTAGCTGTAGGGGTCGCAAGGGTCGCCATTGCGACTGGGCCCCTAAGCCCCCCCCCCTGCCCACTGTATCTGTTCCCTGACAGCGGCGCGGCGCCGCCGCAGCCGCCGCGGGTCGGGCGGGGCCCGGAGGAGAGACAGAAGGTCTGGTGACCAGACCTTCTGTCTCTCCTCCGGGCCCTGCCCCTAGCCCACGCCGTGAGGAAAAAAGGATAAAATGCCAGTCAACAAGCCACGCCCCCAGATCGTAGACCACACCCCCACCCGAAGATATAGAAGCGAAATATAGCACTCTCATCCATAAGGCCACGCCCTCCGGCCAACACACCACGCTCCCTCACCTTCCCTCAGAGCGAGCACACACTGATCGTCAACGTGCTCATCCGGGAACTTTTCCAAGCCCGGCCCCGCCCACCGCCAGCCACAACACCGCCTAAAGCCGCCCGAGCGAGCTCATCTCGGCCACTCAGACCCCTCAGGGATGTTTCTAGTCCGGTCACAGGTGAGCGGTCGGTGTTGGGGTCCGCGTTAGAGGAGCGGGAACGGCTCCCGCGCTAAGGGGGCGGGGCCAGAGGGGAGAACACACTAGAAAAACGTGAGGGGCGCGTCACGGCTTTCGACCAATAGGAATGCGGGGGCGGGTCTTAGGTGACGTGCCTTGCGGTGTGCTAGGCTTGCTGCGCGCACTTGTGTGAGGAGCGTGGCTGAAGGTGCATTGCGGAGCCTGCGCAATATGGTGGCCGGAGTTCAACTGTCCTCCCCTCAGCCCACACAGCCGCCATTGTGCCTACAAACCTAAACGCCACCCCCCCCACTTTACGAATTATCACCCGGTTACCCGACATGAGCCTGACCTGAGTGCCCGGAATCTGACAGCTGCTGATCGCTCTCATATCTCGAACGTCCCACCCCCCGTTTCCGTTATTTCGAGGTGTCCCCATAGTATCGCCATGGGGGTGAGTGCCGTGCACTGGTTCCGTAAGGGGCTGCGTCTCCATGACAACCCGGCCCTGAGGGAATGTATCAAAGGTTCGGACACTGTGCGCTGCGTCTACATCCTGGATCCCTGGTTCGCCGGATCGTCCAATGTGGGCATCAACAGGTGGAGGTAAGGAGATCCCCCGACGTGTTGTGAGGCTCCAGAGTCTATGTACAGATTGGCAGCCATCTGATTGGAACCAGTGTGTGTGGGCACCATGGAGTGATCTGATTGGATCAACCAGTGTGTGTGGGCACCATGGACCAGTATGATTAGATCCACCAATATGTGTGTGGGCTGATCCGATTGCATCCACCAGTGTGTGTGTGTGTGTGGGCACTGTGGACTGATCTGATTGCATCCACCAATGTGTGTGTGGGGGCACCGTGGACTGATCCGATTGCATCCACCAGTGTGTGTGTGGGGGCACCGTGGACTGATCCGATTGCATCCACCAATGTGTGTGTGTGTGTGGGGGCACCATGGATGGATCTGATTGCATCCACCAATGTGTGTGTGTGTGTGTGTGTGTGTGTGTGTGGGGGCACCGTGGACGGATCTGATTGCATCCACCAGTGTGTGTGTGTGGGGGGGGGGGCACCGTGGACTGATCTGATTGCATCCACCAATGTGTGTGGGGGCACCGTGGACTGATCTGATTGCTTCCACCAATGTGTGTGTGTGTGGGCACCGTGGACTGATCTGATTGCATCCACCAGTGTGTGTGTGTGGGGGGGGGGGGCACCGTGGACTGATCTGGTTGCATCCACCAATGTGTGTGTGTGTGTGGGCACCGTGGACTGATCTGATTGCATCCACCAATGTGTGTGTGTGTGTGTGTGTGTGTGGGTACCGTGGACGGATCTGATTGCATCCACCAATGTGTGTGTGTGTGTGTGTGGGGGCACCGTGGACGGATCTGATTGCATCCACCAATGTGTGTGTGTGTGGGGGGGCACCGTGGACGGATCTGATTGCATCCACCAATGTGTGTGTGGGGGCACCGTGGACGGATCTGATTGCATCCACCACAGCCGAGGAGCCGCAGCCGACATCAGAGCAACAGGGGAACATAGGAAGGTGAGTCACTATAGAGTCACTATTAAGTGTTAATACTTTGAGAAATTTGTCATAAAAGAATGTTTATGTGTACATGGTGAGTTTGTGGTTTTATTGTACTGGGGGTTAATCCCACATTGGCCGCGTAGGGCTCGCCGACTGGTGGTGGTAGGGGGAAAAAATATTGGGGGGGGGGGCCCAGTTTGACTCCTCGCATCGGGGCCCACAAGACTTTAGCTACGCCCCTGGCTAGAACTGTGGATAAAAATGGTATGCCCTTGTTACAGAGGGTAACTGCTTGCTACTAAACTATGTACTAATACTATTTTATCTGTGAAAAACATGAGAGATGCAAACATTTTAATGCAATGTATCACAAATAAATGCACCAATTTCTTTGAACACCAAGTTTAATTTTTTTATACATTCCCCTTACCCGCCTAGGGTGCAAGCCCACTACTATATGTTAGGAGGAATAAGGCACACATCTCAACCTCTAACCTTGTGGCCTACCAGGGTGGAACTACCCCCCTCTTTCTGATATTTTGAAGTGTCTAACCTCCCAACAAATACAAAGTCTTATCATATTCATTTACTCCATCTCAACTCCCAAGCACTGTAGCTGTATGGCCTATAGTGGCTGTACTGATGTGGCTGTAGCAGACTGGTCTATAGATGTAGCTGCTATTTTGTAGTTGAAACTTTAAGAATTACTATAATTTGAGTTCCCCCACTTCTTACACTTTGAAACGAAGCTTACTGAAGCTTTAGAAAAACACAACCAACCTGACATTTCACCTTTCCGGAAGTCCAACTGTCTTTTTATAATTCCATCTTCGTCTCCTTACTGACGGTGGAGCTGGCCTTTCCTACAGGTGATCAAGAGGTTAGTCTAAGTTCTCGGAATACCATCGTGTTTGATATAAAGGCTTCTCTTATGTTCAAAGAGTTCCTGCCTCTGCTTCACAGCAGAGCTCCTCTCTCAATCAATGCTTCCCACATGGCCTCTGACTAAACACTTTACTGAGGAACAAAGCAGAGTTATGTACAAAACCTGCATAGAGAGTTGCACGCTGCCTGCCATAGGAAACTATGAAACCAGGTCACCTCCATTTCTACAATAGTTTTATTCATCCCCCCATTCTGGTAAGATCTGACAGACAGAGAGCATGAAAAGAGGCCCTAACTGCTTATGAAAAGTCAGAAGATGCATCCCATGTAGTGTTAGGCGAACCCGAACCGCAAAGTTCGGGTTTGTATCAAACTTTGCAAGTTTGGGTTCCTAAATCTGACATGGACTTCAGCCCATTAACCAGCTTAACCTAAAATGTGCAGCAGCAGGAATCTTCTATACAACTTACCTGAGCCCTGCGATCTTGTCGGTGGTTGGCGTTCTTTCCTGGTCAAATTGGCTATGGCTGGGGCCACAGAAATATGGCCGCCACTCCCATGAGTAAGGACACTGGCAGGTGGCACTAGAAGTGAATTTTACAGGGAAACAACAACGACCATGGAACAAATTGTCTCAGATAAGTGTACAGCTACTTCCTGCTGCACACTCAGCATTTGTTTAAAGCAACCCCACCCACCCACCAATAATTTTTTTTCTATTACAGTTCCGATTCTTCCCATGTGAGTGAAGAGTGGGGGGGGGGGGCAGAGGGGACCCCAGAGGCCGAATCGCCCCCAAAGTCTGGGACCTAATTGATATCAATGGGGATTGGGTTTGGGTCAAGTACTGGAACCAAAATTTTGTTTGGGATGAACTTGCCAAACCCAAACCTCTAGGGTTTCACCCAACATTGATGCCATGACATTGACCCATATTTACATGTTTAATGACATCCCACACCTACCCCCAGTTCTCACTGTTATCTTATATCTACAGTAGCTCAGCTACAGTAGCCGGGATGTACGGAGGGGAACCTGTGATGCTCCAAATGGGGGTGCAGGCAATGTGTCATTTTACTGGCATGGCACTTGCCGAGCCCGGCAGGTGCCATGTCGGCACCTGACCATAGTGAACAGGTATAGGGGTCCCCTGGACCTCCTTGCTAAATGCCACCGGAGCATCCTGAGACACATACATTTAAAGGAGCCTATGCGGGAGTCTGAATTGAGAAGGTATGTATAAGCTAATTAAGATTAATAACGTTTTATTCTTTAAACATGTTTTTTTTTTTTACTACACTTTCCCTTTTGAACACCATCAACCAAACCACCAATAGGCATGGGAGATGCGGATGAGCCTGGTGGCCCATAGCATGGGCCAGTGCTGGGAACCGGGCCTGTGGTATAGGGCATAAGGGCTTGTAATGGTCAGGGCCAGGGGCCTTCTGGATGCTTGGTTTGCAGGGTTGCTAATGCTTAGAGGGGGGGGCACACATTTTATCTTTTAATTTAATGTTACAGAGGAAATAAAACGGGCGTGGTCCCTGACCCTGACCATTACAAGCCCTTATGCCTTATAGCACAGGTCCGGTGCCCAGTACCAGCCCATGCTATGGGCCACCAGGCTCATCTGCATCACCCTGGCCATTGGGGGTATGGGTAATGGAGTATGAACTGGTACTGTCCATGAGACACACATGCACATTTAAAAAAAACTTTTAATTAAATCTTTATTAATCTTAATTAACTTATAATTACCTTCCCCCTCCGGCTCCCACACAGGGTCACTTAAATCTAAAGACATGAGTCGTCCCTGATTTTGGCCAGGGGACTCCATGATGAGCCGTTGGGGAGCAGCTTTTATATTAAGAGGCAGGGCCTCTTAGGAATCTCCCCAAAATCACTTATGGTGTCAAAAAAGGGGAGGGGCTTAGAGACAGACAGTTGCAATGTTAAATGGGATGCATCTAAAAGCTGCAACACACAAGTGAAAACATAAAAAGCCAGGCTATTCTTTGTTAGATAAAAAGTGTATATAACCAATAATGCCCCAAACATTACCAAAAAAGCAGTCTATCAACCAGCTTTTCCATGTTCAGGCCACCAAACCCCGGCATGGAGTTCGGGCTGAAGCCATTAAATAAAAGGACATTAAAGGGCCATTTCACCCAACATGGCCATTTCCAAAGGCCCCCTTCACCCTGACACCCTTCCCTAGTGCTGATATGCGGTGGGGGTTGCATAAAAAACTCTTACCTCCAGCGGCCAGCGGAATGGACGGCAGGCGGACCTGATGAGGTAGGGGAAGCGGTCAGCCCCCAGTGCGTGCAAGGAGGACAGCTGCAGACCACCACGTGCTCCCCCTCGCAGCCTTCACAGCAATGGCGGCGGTTCTCTGGTGCCCCCCCACACACAGGGTAAATGCTGCCTCGAGACCTGGCAGCAGGGAAGGACCCCCCCCCCCCGCCATCACCACCACTGCCATCACCACCACTGCCTTCACCGACATCCATCTCCCCTCCCCCATTCTCCCCCCTAGACCATGGAGTCATCGGAAGGGGAGAACCACTACCGCAGCGCCGGAGGGGGTATTCAGACCCGGAAGGGGGGACCCCCCACACATTAGATGGCCCAGAGGTGAAGCCCAGTGGAAAAGAATCTCTGGATCCCATGGCGACTTCTTCAGGACGTTTTTACTGTCTCCAGGGCAGCTCACCCCTGTCACTTTCTAATGACGAACTGCTGTTCCCAGGAGAGCAGCCCTCGCCGAAAGGCAGCGATCTATCCCAGCTATTGATCGAGGATATGGTCGAGGGGGGGTCGCAGTCCGGAGGGGGATGCCACGGAGCGGAAGCCCTAGACCCAATAGTTCGGGATGTTAACTTATTGGCCAAATTCAAAGTTCTGTTACAACAGGAATTGGTGGCAGCAGTGACCCAGCTTTAAACTAGTTTTTTCAACGAAATTAAGGACCTGGGCAACAGAACTAGCTGGAAGATAAAATGGACGACGTGACTGCGGCTTTACAACATGGAGGGTCTGAGTCAGTGACCCTCAAGGAGGATATGGCCTCACTGCAACAAAAGCTGGAGGACTTAGAGAACAGGTCCAGAAGGGTCAACATCCGCATCCGAGGCCTCCCTGAGTCAATAGAGAACGTGCCAGCCACCGTTACGGCCCTCTTGCAGGAACTGACCCGCTCCATGCCAATCGAATGCCTGGAACTTGATCGTGCCCACAGGGCGTTGGGCCCCAAGAGAATGGACAGCCTCCCCAGGGACATTGTCATCAAACCAACCTTCTACCGTACGAAGGAAATGATCCAAATGGCTGCCAGGGAAAAAGAACTCTCCTTCCAGGGTCACCGTTACCACCCCCAAACCCTGCAGCGGAGAAGAGTCATGAAGCCTGGCCTGGAAATACTCAGGAGCCACAATATAAAATATCGATGGGGTTTCCCCTTCAAGCTAGCATTTTCAGATGCAGGCACACAGCCAGTTCCCTGGATGACCTGCTGGACACCCTGAAGGACTTGAGCCTGGCCCCCGCTGATCCCCGATTTCACAAGCCAGGTCTGACCGCCCGACAGGCCCCCAGGCAACCGACGCTCCAGCCCCTGTGGGAAAAGGTGTGGGTCCGTAGGAAGAGATCGAGTGGCCGGACACCTCATGGGGCCTGACCTGAACCTGGGATGAGGACTCGGCTCGCCGGAACGGTAACAAGTTCAGTCCCTGGAACTCGCCCTCCTGGGTATAAATTGAAGTTTAGAATTGAATTTGATTATTAGATTCCTGTTACGCACTGGTTGGCCTCCCTGGGTAGGTGGACACCCAGGGGTGACCCCCCGTGGTGGCGGTGCGCCCGTGGGATTGCCAAACTGATATATCCATAAGAAGTTAGACCCACAGTCTGCGTTATGTTGTATGGCATGGCCCTGGGTTCCGCACCGGCTTGATTGGCTGGCGGGTTGCCTTCCGTTGGCGGCTTCGTGGGTCCGTCGACGGTGGTGGTGCCACCCACTAGCCTTGCAGTTTATATCTTGAGTTTTTATTACATATGTTGAAACTTAAAATTAGGCTGCATTGTTGTAAAATGTTTTTTTTTTTTTTTAATCAATATTTTTATTGAGGTTATGAGAGAGGCACATCAGCATACATCATACAGTACATTTTGTAAAGCATGAAAAGACTTTCAAAAAGATGTAAACACAAAAAGGTAACAATGTCATCTAAGACAAAATATAAGGTACGTGTAGTAAGAAATCACGTACCTGGGGATAAGAGACGGAAGGTGAGAGAAGGGAGGCTAGAGTGAAACAAATAGGAAGACAGGGAGAAAAAAAAAAATAAAAAAAAGAAGGGAGGGAAGGAGTGGGGGGTGCGAGGGGGGGGAGGGTGTCCAGCCACTGCTTGACTTGAGACAAGTGCATCACTGAGAAGTGAGGAGGGATCGGTCAAAATTTTTGGGATGGAAGTGAGCGATCCAACCCTCCCAAGTATTCATGAAGGGGGTGAGGTCACCTTGCATCGAGGCTGACATCTTCTCGAAAAGCATTACTCATCAGGCTCCCACTAGGGATTATTCTTTTCTTCCATGCATGTGCTATAATGAGTTTGGCAGCCGTCAGGATGTGTCTTATAAGCTCAAATTATGACCTTGTACAGTCAGGGGGTTTCAAATTAAGCAGGGCGAGTTGGGGCGAGGGGGACAGGTGCAATCCCGTTGCTTTCCTTAAAAGATAATAGACCTTAGCCCAAAAGTGGCGAGCCAGTCGTAACATGTTTTTACCTGTTTATGCTGTCCATTGCCACGTTGCCTCCCCTGGACGGCTGACCGTCGGGGGGATGCCTGACTGGCACCATGCATGGTTTTTCCCTCCCCTTCCCCCCCCGGTTAGCCTGGCCCTATTGTGTTGGGGGCCCTGAACCGCTGACCTGTGGGGGGACGGGGGTGCCGGAAGGTTTTGATTCGGCCCTATCAGGTGTACAGCCGGTTGCCCCGCGACGGGGGGCACTGGTCCGCCCCCCCGTGGGCCCCCACATTGATGACCCTGTCTCCATAGTGGCGGTGTGCCCGTGGGGACGCTGTGCTGACTTGCTCGTGGGGGTCGGCCCTGAAACCTGAATTGAGTTGTGTGGCGTATTTTTTCTTCTCTTTCTTATAGTCTTGTCCTATGCCCCTGGGGTATGACCCCCAACAGACAAGTTGTAAATATGGTCCAGGTGAGGCCACAAGTGGCCCTGACCAATGGACCAATTTCTACCACCGCAGAACCTTGTTGGACCTTTGGCGGCACTGTACCGCGTAATGTTCAAGTTGCTCTAGTTTTGTTATACTCATGTTCCTCATGTTCTTACCTCTACTTTACACCCCCTCCTGCTCCCTCCTAACCCCCACGGGGACCTCCCGCATTCCACTAGGCCAGACACTCAAATCTCCACACCTCCAGGGTCATCATGGTTGGGCTAAATATTAAGGTAGTGTCACACAATGTCCAGGGCTTCAATGTTCCGGCTAAGCGTAGTAAGGCCTTCCATTATAATAAGGCCTGCAGGGCTGATATAATCTTGCTGCAGGAAACCAGGTTCTTCATTTCCTCCAGGCAAAATTATCTGAGTGGTCACTTCCCCCTGGCGCACCTTGCCTGTGCCAGAGAGAAGAAAAGAGGAGTCCTGATTGCCTTTCGCAAGAACCTCCCATTTGTATGCTCTAATGAAATATCAGACCCCACGGGCAGATACCTTATACTACAGGGCACCCTCTATGACATTGAGCTCACCCTGGTCACGTATTATGTGCCCAATACTTTCCAGACCCGGTTCTTTAAGCACCTATTGACCGTGGTTCAGAACAACACTAGAGGGACCCTGATCATGGGGGGGGGGTGACTCAAACCCCGGATTGGACAGGCAACATGCTGGACAAACTGGGGCAACACCCCTGGCCTCGGATGCCCAATCTGCAGCCTTTCGCAGTCTCCTTAATTCCCACGGCCTGTGTGATGTCTGGAGGGAAAGGAACCCTAGTGCCCACTACATTTTACTCCAACCCCAATGGTAGGTTCTGTAGAATAGACCACATACTAGTCCCCCAAACGGTGCTGCCTGCCACTATAGACCCCAAAATTTATAGTACAACCTGGTCTGACCATAGCCCGGTGATGGCTGTCATAGACCTCTTGGTCACAACTAAGCACTCTTACAGTTGACGACTCAACGACTCCCTCCTATCAACCAAGGCCACTTGCTATAAGATTCAAGAGGCCGTTCAGGAATACTTTGTGCTTCCCTGTGGGAAGCCCAAAAGGCCACTATGAGAGGTAACATTATCTCCATAGCCTCGGCCAAGAAACGAGAGAGGCAAAGCAAGATAAGGGACTTGACCTTGAGGTTTGAGCGGGCTGAAACATTATGGAAGGGAATCCCGAGCGCCAAAGATAAGAAGGCTGTTGATAGGCTAAGAACGGAGATCAATGTGCTTTTGGATGACCAAGCAGAGAAGAGGCTCAGATGGTAGAAGCAAAAGTTTTATACGAGAGGCAATAAGCCGGACACAATACTAGCCCAGAAGTTGAGGGCCGCCGAAAAACTGAAGCTCAGCTCAGGAGCAGTCACAGCAGACCCAAACAAAATTGTTTCGGCCTTCGGGAGCTTCTTGTCAGCCCTCTATTCAGCCCCAGCAAACACTAATATAGCCAGGCTAGAAGAATTGTTCGAGCATATTGAGTTACCCAATGTAGAGCAGCGCCTCGTGGACAGAATGGAGGCACCCATTGCATCCAATGAGGTGCTCCTCGCCATTAAGTCTCTAAAGACCTCCAAGACCCCAGGTCCGGACGGGTTTAGCGGCCTCTACTATAAAAAGTTTGCCCCCATCCTGGCACCACATCTATCAAATCTTTTCAACGCCCTGTGTGCAGAAACCTCCCTCAGCCCTAGCTCACTGCTGGCTGACATCTGCATGATCCCTAAACCAGATAAAGACAACCTGCTTATCCCAAATTACAGACCTATATCTCTCATTAATATTGACGTGAAATTACTGGCCAAGGTCCTGGCGTCCAGGCTGAACACCTTTGTGGCAGGTCTTATACACGGGGATCAAGTGGGATTTGTCCCAGCCCGACAGGCCAGGGATAGTGTCAGGAGGGTCGCCCATCTGGTCCACCACGCCCACTCCAGAGGTATCACGGCCTTTCTACTCTCACTAGACATACAGAAGGCATTTGATTCCCTATTCTGGGATTACTTGCTGTGGGTACTCCGGAAATGGGGGTTTGGTCAGGGATTCTTGGAATGGGTTGGTGCTCTCTATACATCCCCGGCAGCACGGGTGCGGTACCTGGGTTTTACCTCGGGAACATTTAACATCTCAAGGGGAACCCGTCAGGGATGCCCCCTATCCCCACTCCTCTTTATCCTTGCCATGGAGCCGCTGGGAATAGCAATTCGAAACTCTCCTAATATTAAAGGCTTAGAGGTAGCGGGTGTCCACTATAAAACCATGTTTTTCGCCGATGATGCCCTGATTGCAATCTCCCAACCGGTTACATCACTCCCAAACCTGTATAAAATTCTCAACCAGTTTGCCCAGGTTTCGGGCTTAACGATCAACAACGAGAAATCGAGAGCACTGAATGTATCCCTGCCGGTGGACGTGGTGGACCAGATGAAGGCTAGCTTCCCCTTCCGTTGGTCAGCGGAACCACTCCCATATTTGGGGGTGCGCATCTCCGCCAAGTACACAGACTTGTATGAGGCTAACTATCCTCCTCTACTCAAATCCTTAACTCGTTTATTGGAAGCTTGGAAGTCACATCCAATCTCCTGGACAGGCCGTATTAATGCGGTTAAGATGACAATACACCCGAAACTGCTTTGCCCACGAGAATCCCGCTGTACATGCTCCGGGTGAAGCAGAGGAGGATCTTGGCGTTCATATGGTCCAGGGGGCACCCAAGGGTTTCCAAATGCACTATGCTAGCACAGAGAGATCAGGAGGGTTTGGGGGTGCCAGACATTCTCAAATACTACAAGGCCTCACAGATTGCCCAACTGGTCCCCACGCACTCGGCCCTTAACCCTCCAATGTGGGTATTCCTAGAATTTCCCAACTGCGCGCCAATACCCATCGATAGCCTGCTATGGACGGACCCGGGACTCAGACCCAAAACGCTGAGCCCCTTAATGAAACACTCACTCACGGTATGGGACTCGGTTAGGTACTCCGCTTCTTTGATGTCCCCCCACTCCCCTCTGACACATCTGTGGGGCAACCCAAGCTTTCCCCCGGGAGAACAGAACAGAACAGCCTTCAGATGGTGGCAAGATATATATATATATATATATATATATATATATATATATATATATATATATATATATAGATAGATAGATAGATATATAAACAAAATATCAGACTTACTCACAAAAAAGGGCCTTGGTTCCTTCCGTGACTTGCAAGAAAAATACGATATTTCTATATATTCAATTACGGCACTGGATTCTACCTCAGACAAAACTGAGCCCCTCCTTCCGAGCAAGAACCCCCTTCGAGGAGCTGTGTGATAACAATCCCTTCCAAAGGGGAATAATATTCCTAATCTACTCAGCACTAAACG
Source organism: Gastrophryne carolinensis (assembly GCA_027917425.1). Lineage (NCBI taxonomy): Eukaryota > Metazoa > Chordata > Amphibia > Anura > Microhylidae > Gastrophryne > Gastrophryne carolinensis. Next base: position 42,866,730 of record CM051238.1, read on the forward strand.
ACATTAAGCCAGAGTCCCACGGATATGTGGGTGACTGGGAGAGGGACCTGGGCCCTTGTCCGGGTGGGAGGGGGTGGACAGAGATATGGTAACATGCCTCCAAATGTTCCGTGAACGTCCTGACAGTTGAAACAGCCTACAAACAGGCTCGGATTAACGTAAGGGCGGACGGTGCTGCCGCTCCAGGCCCTTACGTTAAAACAGGCCCAGCAGCCTGCAAACGCGGCCCGCATAGGCTGCCGGGCGCCTGCTAGAGTTGTAGCAGCCCTGAGGCGAATGAGGCACTGGCCTCGGGCGCAGCCTGGGGTGGGGCGGCCTTTTTAGGGCCGCAGCAGCACTACAATGTCTTCCTTGTGATCACTGGGCAGCTGCCTGCTCGCATGCACACACAGTGCCGCCGTTCGTCTGCCCATAGACCGCAATGCAGCCAGCTCACATACAGGAGAGAATGGCTCGGCTCCGCCCACCTGATGTCACACAGTCCTCCCAGCACAGAAGACACGTGACTGTGCCGCAGGGGCTGCTCTCTGGCTCCTGGCTCCCTTTGCAACCCAAGTCCGAGCTATCCGGAAAACATGCCCAGGGACCCCGATTACAAAGAGCCCCCTGCATTTAGGGCCCTGGAGGTGTAAGGCTGGTTGATATGGGTGTTGTGGAGAAAGACTGCTTGTTGGCCCTGGAAACCCCCACTCTCGGAGCCCTCGCGAACCTGTGTGCTCCAGCCGCATCCCCACTCACCTCTAGCCGTGCTCTGCTGCCGCAGAGAGGAACAACACACAGGAAAGTGAAATTCATTTGTGTTGTTCCTCTTTAAAGTAGACCAACACCCAGGATTTTCACTATCCTGGGTTTTGGTCCACTTCCGCGGGGCACCCCGATCGCATTCACAAACGGCCGGCGCGGGTGCGCGCCCTGCTAGAGAGAAGCGCGAGATGCGGCTGCGGCTCGCGCATGCGCTGTTGGAACGGGGATAAGGTAAGGTGAATGGGGCGTCCTGGGGGGTTTCACACAGCGGAGCATCCCGATCTCGGATGCCCCGCGGGGAGGGATCTGATCGGCCCGGGATTCTTATAGATTCCTGGGCCGATCAGCCTGGGTGTTGGTCCACTTTAAAGCGGAACAAAACCTACCAGAAGTCAGCCTAGAATCTAAAAGATTCCAGGGTTGTCTGCTGGCTTTGCTGGATGCTCTTCTTTGTGAAATCTCTTTGGGTGCCAGTAATAAATTTTTACTAAGTCCAAGGGGGTATGAACAGGCTTTCATCCAATCAGAGATGTTTGACGATTGTTTACAGTGGGGAGCGTGAGATGGCGCATTCCCTGCATCCCTGGTGGCGTGTGCCATTCAGATAGGCTGGGGCAGGAGCCCCATGCCCCCAGGGATGCGGCAGTGCACGCTCGCTATTGAAGGCAATCAGAGCCCTTTGCCGAAGGATGTAAACACGGAAAAGGGGTCTGATTGGACAAGAGCCCGAGTATGCAATGTTGGACCAAGTAGACGTGTTTTACTGGGCAAAAATTGAGATTTCACACCCCATTTGGAATGCCCCGGGGCTCAGAACACGGCAGTGCTGGCATTGAACGAAACCTGAGAGTCAAATTTCCAGGTTTTATTCAGCTTTAACGGCTTGAGGAAGGACAAGTAAGACTTAGGGGTTTGAGAGGGGACAAAAATGGCTTATAGCAAACTGGGAGGTTTAGAAAGGCTTATGGATGGCAGAGGGAGGTATGGAAGGCTAGTGGGTGGCGAAGGGGGTGAGGGAGGCTTAGGGATGGCAGAGGGGGTGAGGAAAGCTTATGGATGGCAGAGGGGGTGAGGGAGGCTTATGCATGGCAGAGGGGGTAAGGAAGGCTTAGGGATGGCAGAGGGGGTGAGGGAGGCTTGGGGATGGCAGAGTGGGTGAGGGAGGCTTAGGGATGGCAGAGGGGGTGAGGAAAGCTTATGGATAGTAGAGTGGGTGAGGAAAGCTTATGGATGGCAGAGGGGGTGAGGGAGGCTTAGGGATGGCAGAGGGGGTGAGGGAGGCTTAGGGATGGCAGAGGGGGTGAGGGAGGCTTAGGGATGGCAGAGGGGGGTGAGGAAAGCTTATGGATGGTAGAGGGGCTGAGGGAGGCTTAGGGATGGCAGAGGGGGTGAGGGAGGCTTAGGGATTGCAGAGGTGGTGGGGGAAAGCTTATGGATAGTAGAGAGGGTGAGGGAGGCTTAGGGATGGCAGAGGGGGTGAGGGAGGCTTAGGGATGGCAGAGGGGGTGAGGAAAGCTTATGGATGGTAGAGGGGGTGAGGGAGGCTTGTGGATGGCAGAGGGGGTGAGGGAGGCTTATGGATGGCAGAGGGGGTAAGGGAGGCTTAGGGATGGCAGAGGGGGTGAGGGAGGCTTAGGGATGGCAGAGAGAGTGAGAGGGAGGCTTAGGGATGGCAGAGAGGGTGAGGGAGGCTTAGGGATGGCAGAGAGAGTGAGAGGGAGGCTTAGGTATGGCAGAGAGGGTGAGGGAGGCTTAGGGATGGCAGAGAGAGTGAGAGGGAGGCTTAGGGATGGCAGAGAGGGTGAGGGAGGCTTAGGGATGGCAGAGGGGGTGAGGAAAGCTTATGGATAGTAGAGTGGGTGAGGAAAGCTTATGGATGGCAGAGGGGGTGAGGGAGGCTTAGGGATGGCAGAGGGGGTGAGGGAGGCTTGGGGATGGCAGAGGGGGTGAGGGAGGCTTAGGGATGGCAGAGGGGGGTGAGGAAAGCTTATGGATGGTAGAGGGGCTGAGGGAGGCTTAGGGATGGCAGAGGGGGTGAGGGAGGCTTAGGGATTGCAGAGGTGGTGGGGGAAAGCTTATGGATAGTAGAGAGGGTGAGGGAGGCTTAGGGATGGCAGAGGGGGTGAGGGAGGCTTAGGGATGGCAGAGGGGGTGAGGAAAGCTTATGGATGGTAGAGGGGGTGAGGGAGGCTTGTGGATGGCAGAGGGGGTGAGGGAGGCTTATGGATGGCAGAGGGGGTAAGGGAGGCTTAGGGATGGCAGAGGGGGTGAGGGAGGCTTAGGTATGGCAGAGAGGGTGAGGGAGGCTTAGGGATGGCAGAGAGAGTGAGAGGGAGGCTTAGGGATGGCAGAGAGGGTGAGGGAGGCTTAGGGATGGCAGAGAGGGTGAGGGAGGCAGCCCTGGGGGTATATATATATATATATATATATATATATATATATATATATTGGTGTATGTGTGTATAAACGGGGTGTATAATGTCCTGAATCAAGATGCCCCAGTGGCACTTAGTCGGCCGGCCTGGAATCTTGTAGACATCAGGGCCAGCCTAGGTCGGGTTTGAGAGGGGGCAAGAATGGCTTATAGCAAACTGGGAGGTTTAGAAAGGCTTATGGATGGCAGAGGGAGGTAAGGAAGGCTAGTGGGTGGCGAAGGGGGTGAGGGAGGCTTAGGGATGGCAAAGGGGGTGAGGAAAGCTTATGGATGGTAGAGGGGGTGAGGAAGGCTTAGGGATGGCAGAGGGGGTGAGGGAGGCTTAGGGATGGCAGAGTGGGTGAGGGAGGCTTAGAGATGGCAGAGGGGGTGAGGAAAGCTTATGGATGGTAGAGGGGGTGAGGGAGGCTTATGGATGGCAGAGGGGGTGAGGGAGGCTTAGGGATGGCAGAGGGGGTGAGGGAGGCTTAGGGATGGCAGAGGGGGTGAGGGAGGCTTAGGGATAGTAGAGGGGGTGAGGAGAGCTTATGGATGGCAGAGGGGGTGAGGGAGGCTTAGGGATGGCAGAGGGGGTGGGGAAAGCTTATGGATAGTAGAGGGGGTGAGGGAGGCTTATGGATGGCAGAGGGGGTGAGGGAGGCTTAGGGATGGCAGAGGGGGGTGAGGGAGGCTTAGGGATGGCAGAGGGGGTGAGGGAGGCTTAGGGATGGCAGAGGGGGTGAGGGAGGCAGCCCTGGGGGTATATATATATATGAATAAACGGGGTGTGTAATATCCTGAATCAAGATGCCCCAGTGGCACTTAGTCGGCCGGCCTGGAATCTTGTAGACATCAGGGCCAGCCTAGGTCTGTATAGGACCCTGCACAGCCTAATTGTGGGCTTCACTAAAGATCGGAAAGGACAGATGACAGGTGTGGCTTAGACCTCCTTTGAAAGATAAAAATGTTTATAGTTTTTTTCCAATTTGGGGAAATCTGTGTGAAATCACCCAAATCTATGTAATTGTTATTACTGTACAAGGTAGTAATTACAGACGGGGTAGAAACATACAGTACATAGACTATTACAAATGCAGTGTTATAAAGTTCACAATGAATATTCTGAATACAAGATACAATAGGAGAGAGAGAGAGCCCTGCCCCTGAGGAGCTTACAGTCTAAAGGATGAGGGGTGGGGATGAGGGGGAAGGATCACAGTCAGTATTGAGCTTTGTGCCCTTTAAAGAATTGCTTAAACTAGATTGTATGCTTGCCTGAAGAGATTTTAAGGGCACCTTTGAAAGCTTTGAGGGTTGGGGAGTGGTGGGGATTGAAGGGGGAATTGTAATCTAACATTTCCTGTGATCCCATGGAACATGCACATACGTTCAGCCAATCAGTGGTTCGCATTCCATTTCAATTTCTTTGTGCCGTTCAGAGTTGAAAGAAGAGCTGGAGAACGCCCTGCTGCTGATACCCCCACTTTACCACATACCCTAATAACCATTTAGAAATGGTTGGTGTGGGTACGTGTTAACAATAAATGTATAGGAGGAATGAACACCCAAAAGTAAATTCTTGCAATTAACAAAAGTGATTTATTATAGTGAAAACATATTATAGACAGAAACATGACATAACATTTGATAATCAGAATGACCGCTAGGAGGCGCTGTTGTGTGAAAAGTTCTCACTGTTCAGATTTGGTTGTCCTTTTTAGTATGGTAGAGCAAAGTCCATTAGAGAACAGGTAAAGCAGTGTAACCAAAGGCAACACAAATCTGGCAATCTCATTTGTAATGCATGTCCAATAAAGCACATAGATCAAAAAGGAAGGCTTACAGGCAGGTTACAGGTAGGTACAACAGCAGGCGCTTCTCTCAACGTTTCGACAAGAATGTCTTCATCATTCTTGTCGATGAAGACATTCTTGTCGAAACGTTGAGAGAAGCGCCTGCTGTTGTACCTACCTGTAACCTGCCTGTAAGCCTTCCTTTTTGATCTATGTGCTTTATTGGACATGCATTACAAATGAGATTGCCAGATTTGTGTTGCCTTTGGTTACACTGCTTTACCTGTTCTCTAATGGACTTTGCTCTACCATACTAAAAAGGACAACCAAATCTGAACAGTGAGAACTTTTCACACAACAGCGCCTCCTAGCGGTCATTCTGATTATCAAATGTTATGTCATGTTTCTGTCTATAATATGTTTTCACTATATTAAATCACTTTTGTTAATTGCAAGAATTTACTTTTGGGTGTTCATTCCTCCTATAATTTTGTTCTTAGACTTTACTTACTGCACATAGAGTGGGTGCAGACTGGAACGAATTGAACCCCTCAGATGATAATACTGAGATAATTGCTTACATATTCTAATTTGGTGTGCTACAACCCTACAGTAACATTGAACAATAAATGTATAGCAAGGACGCGGCGTGGAATTGCCGGTGAGGTAAGTTTACCGAGCAATCCCCAGGGATACATACAGCGGGGCATCCCAACTATGGTTATCCTATAAATAGGGAGCCCACTGGTTCCAAGGTCTTATAGACTCTAGGTCGTTGGTTGCTCATTTTTAAAGGACTGTCCAGTTTAATAAAAAAGCAAATCCCTTTATTCCCTGCAGATCATCAGTGTTAGTTTTATGGTCTCTGGTTTTATTTAATTAACCAGTTTTCTATTGTTTACAAAAAGAGAAATCTTTTTTTAATAGATTTCTGTTATGGCACTTTATTGGTTATTAAAGTTGTTGAAAGTGCATCTGTCGTGATGCACGCTGCGGGCACTGATGGTCCCTACGTCCTGCATGAGCCTCAACATAGGTCGGGGCATGTTGTTGAATACATTGACCGCATAGTAATTGTTGCACTCCATTTGCTCCACCCTTATCTAAAGTACTCTCTAGAATGTTAAAGAAGTATGGTCAAAGCACAACTCTATGTAACACAAATTGCAATTATCTACCTCCCCTGCGCGGGATGGCTGTATTAACTGTATGCTCTCCATACCTGTAATGTTGAAAACCCAATAAAAATATTGAAAAAAATAGCGCTGAGGGTCATCCGGTCAGAGCGCTTTACCTTAGGCCGTCTGATGCAGCCCATGGAGTTTGATCCCTGCCCCTATACACGCATGGGTGGGCAGGGTTGAAGAGGGCTGTACATAGGGGATGTTCTTGCAATCTGACAGATTTAGAGCACTTTTCACTATTCACTTGAATGGGGGGGTGGAAAAGTGCACAGGTGTGGGGACCACGCTCTAAGAGCGGAAGCAGGCGGGAAAGAAGATGGCAGCCAGTCGGGCGTTCCTCGGTGATGGATTGTGGGACAGGTAAGAGTTTTTTTTTGAGGGGGGCTTAAATTAGTGAAATTTCCCTTTAAAGGGACTCTGTAGGCAAAGTGCATAAACTATAATTCAGCAGCTCACTTTCTAATGGATGCCTTCTCTCTTCCTGTCAGAATGAAGCTGCTCCTGGAAGTAGAAATAAGGCAAAGAGTAGTCTCACATCCCCTGAATTCTTTTGCCATAGACCACAAATCATAGAGACTGGCTGGTCTATAGCTCCACACCTGTCCGCTTAGCAAGAAGAAGCACACTCGATTGTCCCTAATGAGCATTTCAATCACCACTGCATGTACTTAGTGTTTGAACCACCCAAGGCTATCTGTGTGCTTGTGGTTGTGATTAGGTGTCACAAGTACTGCTTTGGAACAAGACAGTAGAGCCTGCAGCCCCTCCCTATATCACTGATCATCAGGATATGGATTAGAAATGATGCTGTGTAATAACTGCTGTGTAATAACTGATTCTAACCAATGTATGAGAATGCAAACACACTATGTGGCTAAATGAAGGGCACTACAACCTAATTATGCAAAAAAATCATATTTATTGGAATTACTGAATCATAAAAGCCACCATTACAATAAAAACACAAAAAACAACACACATAAGACAAAGGATAAAAAACCTACAAAACATGTCTACCCCGGACCCGATTTTATTGCTGTATATATATGGATAAAATACCTTCGGCGGACAAATTAATACCAATCAAGAAAAATATACTTTTCAAAATGGATCCCTATATAAATATATTTTGCTAATAAACAAATCCCTCCCAATGTGTGCAATCTACTAATAAGAAAATAAATATCCTCCCACAAATAGAAAAGTTAATAGTGCGCACTGATATATCAAATGTATATGTTCCAATAATGGTTATAATACATATGTGAGCTATAAAGGGCCCTGTGCAAAAATATGAAAAATAATTTATAATTTATAAAGTGCTACTAACAATTAGAGATGAGCGAATCGATTCTGACGAACCCGAATTTGTTACGAATTTCAGGAAAAATTCAATTCGTTACGATTCCGAATATCGTCGCTCAAATTGCTTCCTTAAAACTCCTTTACTGCTATACAGCCCATCTAAAATGGTGGATCCACATGTCAGGACATGTCCCATGAGGCAAGGAATCCTGGGTAGGTGTCACATGCTACCTATCAGCAGACAGGCTTACCGATGATGTCACAGCCCCATATAAACGTCGGCCATTTTGCAGAAGATCATTCTGACACTGTATTGTGGCCAGAGCAGATCAGGCAGGGAGAGAGCGAGGGACAGATAGACAGACAGACAGATAGGTAGATAGATACAGCGAGGGAGAGATAGATAGATAGATAGATAGATAGATAGATAGATAGATAGATAGATAAACAGAAGAAGCCGAGCGAGGGACAGATAGAGAAGGAGAGAGCCTGTGACAGTAACAGAGAAAGACAGGGACAGTTTAAAGTGTTTTCATTAGCTTTCAAGCCTATTTAGTGTTAATAACACACCTGCCTATTTAGCTTTTCCATTTCCTAGTGTCATTCTTTAAAAAGCGTGCTAGCATAAATATTTCAAGACTACATGTCTATTAAATGGTTGCATTTTGTAATCAACGTCACTTTTCCACTAGCAAAGGAGCCAACCTCTGTATTTGAGGAGGGGCATCCCAAACACTAGCATAAATATTTCAAGAATCCCTGTCTACTAAATGGTTGGATTTTGTAAACAAAGTCACTTTTCCACTATCAAAGGAGCCAACCTCTGTATTTGAAGGGGGGCATCCCAAACACTAGCATAAATATTTCAAAAGTACCTGTCTATTAACTGGTTGCATTTTGTAATCAACGTCACTTTTCCACTATCAAAGGAGCCAACCTCTGTATTTGAAGAGGGGCGATCCCAAACACTAGCATAAATATTTCAAGAGTACCTGTCTATTAACTGTTTGCATTTTGTAATCAACGTCACTTTTCCACTATCAAAGGAGCCAACCTCTGTATTTGAAGAGGGGGCATCCCAAACACTAGCATAAATATTTCAAGAGTACCTGTCTATTAACTGGTTGCATTTTGTAATCAACGTCACTTTTCCACTATCAAAGCAGCCAAGCTGTGTATTTGAAGAGGGGGCATCCCAAACACTAGCATTAATATTTCAAGAGTAACTGTCTACTAACTGGTTGCATTTTGTAATCAAAGTCACTTTTCCACTATCAAAGCAGCCAACCTCTGTATTTGAAGAGGGGGCATCCCAAACACTAGCATAAATATTTCAAGAGTACTTGTCTATTAACTGGTAGCATTTTGTAATCAAAGTCACTTTTCCACTATCAAAGGAGCCAACCTCTGTATTTGAAGAGAGGGCATCCCAAACACTAGCATTAATATTTCAAGAGTACCTGTCTATTAACTGGTTGCATTTTGTAATCAAAGTCACATTGTCAAATTGCCAGCAGCCATTGCCTTTAACCGTGGGGGGGGGGGGGATCCCAAATATGCTAGCATGTGTCTTTTAAGAGTGCACACATTGGAGTTGGCAGCAGCAACATTAGGAGCCCATATATTGCCTGAAAGACACACATATGAGCTGGCAGCAGCAGCATAGGGAGCCCATATTTTGTCTGAAAGACACACCCTGGAGTTGGCGGCAGCATAAGGAGCTACCATGCATCAGCTACTACCATGGATCAGCCATTGGTGGGTGGAAATCCTGGCTGATCCATGCCTGATTCATCTTCACAAAGGTGAGTCTCTCCACTTTTTTTGTGGACAGACGAGTTCTCCTTGGCATGACTATAGCCCCCGCCACTAAACACCCGCTCAGATGGCACGCTACTCGTCGGGCAGGACAGCTTTCCCAGGGCAAACTCTGCCAGTTGCGGCCACAAGTCAAGTTTGGCTGCCCAGAAGTCCAGCGGGTCCTCAAGGTGCGTTGGCTTGGTCATGTCAAGGTATGACACGGCCTACTGGTTCAGGGCCAGCTCCAGGTCTTTCTGATGCTCATGATTAGCCTCACTATGCAGGTGAAGAAAGCTACTCATTAGCGACTGAAGACTCAGGCTGCTGCTGATGGAGCTGCTGCTGCTGCTCCTGCCACCCCCCAGCAGCCATGGCAGTGGAAGGTGGGAGCAGAGGTCCCCTCCCCGAGTCAGACCTGCGAGAGAGACCCTCTCAGTGGGTGTAAAAAAATGCCCCCATTTTGTGCCGGTAGCGAGGGTCCAATAAGGTGGAGAGCCAGAAGTCCTCCCGCTGACAAATGAAGACAATTCTGCGGTCACTAAGCAAGCACGTGAGCATGCATCGTGCCATTTGTGCAAGTGACTAGGAGGGACTACCTGTCTCCATCTCCACTGCATACTGCCATGGTGTGTCTGGGTCCTCTGTCTCACCTTCCTCACAACCCTCTATCTACTCTGGCTGCTCCTCCTCTCCTGTCAGATGACTAGATAAAATGGCCATTTTGTAAAACCTTAACTGTGCTTCGCTGTGCCCCACCTCCTCCTCCTCCACTTCAGCTCCCACAGGCTTCATGTGGCCGTGAAATGTAGGCGCCATGTCTCCAGTGTCCTGACCAGCCATGGTTTCCAACATGTGTTGTAGTACATGAAGCAGTGGAATAACATAATTCATCCCCTTGTCCTGATGACTGACTAATAATTGGCTTCCACAAAGGGCCTGAGCAAACGACAGGTGTCACGTATGAGCTGCCACTGGTTTACATTGAAGTTACACGGGGGGGGGGGCCTATGTGCTTGAATCATCAAGAAATCAGTGATGGCTTTTCTCTGTTCGTATAGCCGATCCAACATATGGAGGGTGGAATTCCAATGGGTTGAAACAGCGCAAATCAGATTATGTTGGGGGATACCGTTCTGATGCTGTAGCTCAAGAAGGGTGTGCTTGGCGGTGTAGTAGTGGCTGAAGTGCATGCAAAGTTTCCTTCCCGTTGTTAGGATGTCTTGCAGATGGGGGGAAGACTTCAGAAAACGCTTGACAACTAGGTTGAACACGTGTGGCATACAGGGCGCATGACTCAGGCTTCCTTTTCACAGCGCAGACAAGATGTTCTTCCCATTGTCAGTCACCATGGTTCCCATTTGCAGTTTTCGTGGAGTAAGCCATGATTTCATTTATTGATTTTTGATTTTTAGCATTTCCTCCCATGTGTGACTCCGTGGCTCAAGGCAAACCATGTGAACCGCCGCCGTGTCCTGCACACATGGTAGGCTGGAAGGTCACTGAAAAAAATAACAAAATAAATAAAAATACAGAAAAAAAAAAATTTATAAAAAACTAAATACAAAAAAAAAATATAAAATGAAAAAAAACATTTGTAAAAAAATTAACAAAATATTAAAAAAAGACAATGAAAAAAATATATAAAAAAATACAAAAAAAATTAAAAAAATGCTAAAAATATATATTTTTAAAAAATACAAAATATTAAGAAAAAAAAAAAAGAAAAAAAAATTAACCAAAAAAAATTTGATACATTTTATATGTTATTGTTATTATGTTATATGTTATTGTTATTATGTTATATGTTATTATATGTTATTATTATAAATGTGTTCAAATAAGATAAATGTTAACAATTAATATGTAATTGACAATTTGGCACTTTTTTCCTCTACACCATTGCTAAGTGCAAGTGCACTGTCACAGGCACAACGGCCTAGGAGCGTGGAGGCCACAGCGGAGGGACCTGTCCAAGTTGCTGTTGTGGTTGTGCAGGAACCACAATCACCCAGTGGGCCTTAAAGGATATGTATTGTCCCTGACCGTAGTTACAGCTCCAGACGTAGGCGCTGCCATGCACTTTGGTACACACTGACAGGCTAAAGGACTGGCCCACCTTCTGTTCAACAAAATTGTACAGGGCTGGTACTGCCTTCTTCGCAAAGAAATGACAGCATGGGACTCTCCACCTCGGCTCGGCACAAGCCATCAGTTCTCTGAAAGGTCCACCACCTCAAAGGGGAGGGACTGCAGCACCAGCAACTTATACAGGAGCACATTTAGCTTCTGCACGTTGGATGAGTGGGCACATACTGTTGTCTCTTGGACATGGCTTGGCCAATGAATTGCTGGCGGAATGACTGACTCGGTTTAAGAGGAGGAGGAGCATCTGAAGCGACAGAGGATGGGTATGACACACAGGAGGTGGTGGAGCCTTGGCTGGCTGGAACAGGGAGCGGCGTGCCACTGGGTAATGCAGCAGGCTGGACCACCGCTTTGGAGCCAACTCTCCCAGGCCGCTTTATGGTGACGCTGCAAATGTTGACGCAGGGCTGTGGATCCAACATTGGGACCCTGGCCACACTTGATGAAAAACTGCCACATCGCCGAGTAGCTGATTTTCCTACCAACAGTCTGCACTAATTCATTGCTGCTGCCGCCGCCGCCGACGGCGACTCAAGGGACCCTCTTCCATTACCTCCTGGGAAGGTAGCCTGCCGCGCAGCAAGTGGTCTACCCCGAGCACATTTGCCTCCATACTTTCCTCTTATGCCACCATGCCGCTAAATCCGTCACTCTCCATCATTCCAAGCCTTTAAAAGTGCCCTCAAAACTCACTGATGTCCTCCTCAGCTTCCTCAACAGTGTCTGCTTAAGAAGCCAAAATGCTTGCAACACCACCTCCCACGCCACTCTCCTCATCACTACTTGCCCGCCTAGTGGAAGAAGCGGCAAGTGTCTCCTCCACTTCTTGGCTGGGCAGGAGCTGTTGATTTTTCAGATTATCAGATCGTCCTCACTGAATAGCGGAGTTGAACCCAAAGCATAAGATATAACTGACAGTTGACTGGGGGTGTCAGATGTCACTTGTGATGAAGTGAATGATCATGTTAACCAATGGATGACGGCAGATGGGTTGCTGGTCAAGACACGGCCGCTAGTGGATACCGGGAGATCAGGCCTCTCACTGCGACTCCTGCTGCCACTCACCCATAGTCTGCTGAAACCTCTGCTTGATGAATTTAGGCCTAATATGTTACTATGTTACTAATATGTTACTATGTTACTAATATGTTACTATGTTACTAATATGTTACTAGGTTACTAATATGTTACTAGGTTACTAATATGTTACTGTTACTAATATGTTACTAATATGTTACTATGTTACTAATATGTTACTAATATGTTACTTTGTTACTAATATGTTACTAATCTGTCACTCTCCATCCCTGCAAGCCTTTAAAAGTGCCCTCAAAACTCACTGGTGTCCTCAGGGTCCTCAACAGTGTCTGCTTAAGGAGCCAAAACGCTTGCAACACCACCTCCCACGGCACTCTCCTCATCACTACTTTCCCGCCTAGTGGAAGGCGAGTGTCTCCTCCACTTCTTGGCTGGGCAGTAGCTGCTGATTTTTCTGATTATCAGATCGTCTTCACTGAATAGTGGAGCTGAACCCAAAGCATAAGATATAACCGACAGTTGACTGGGGGTGTCAGATGTCACTTGTGATGAAGTGGATGATCGTGTTAACCAATGGATGACGGCGGATGGGTTGCAGGTCAAGACACGACCACTAGCTCATACCGGGAGATCAGGCCTTTCACTGAGACTCCTGCTGCCACTCATCCCTAGTCTGCTGCAACCTCTGCTTGATGAATTTAGGCCTATGCAACTTCTCTGTGTCCTTCCTAGCACTTCTCTGCCTGACATACTTAGTGCGTATATGAGGGTAGGACAAAACGCTACACTACACTTAAAACAGGATTTGTCGATAACAGCAGCAGGTGTGTAACTATCTATGGCCTTTCACTAAGTAGTAACTAGGCCCTGAAGACTTTAACAGGAACAAAGTGATGAAACTCTTAGATGTGCGTATGTGATGCTCTGATGAGGGCAATTCAATGTGCTCCAGTACGCTTGAAAAATGTTTTTTTGAGAGACAGCCTGCGTGGAAATGAATCGGGCATGGATCCGCCAAGATTTCCACCCACCAATGCCTGTTGCATTAGAGTAGATTGATCATGGGGCCAGACCAACACTAAAGAAATATGGATAGTGCAAAACAGATTTAAGGCGCTGCTCTCCAGTTACACACATTCCTCTGCATCAGACCACAAGTAATTATTGAGGAAATGCTTTACGTTAATCTTAATTTGTATTAATATTCTTAGGATAAGATATATTTGCCCAAAATCTGTATATGTTCTCTTCATGCTGCTGCCAACTCCAGGGTGTGTTTTTCAGGCAATATATGGGCTCCTAATGCTGCTGCCAACTCCAGTGTCTCTTTCAGGCAATATAGGGGCTCCCTATGCTGCTTCCAAGTCCAGATTGTGTCTTTCAGGCAATATATGGGCTCCTAATGCTGCTGCCAACTCCAGGGTGTGTTTTCAGGCAATATATGGGCTCCCTATGCTGCTGCCAACTCCTGGGTGTGTTTTTCAGGCAATATATTGGTTCCTTATGCTGCTGACAACTCCTGTATGTGTCTTTCAGGCAATATATGGGCTCCCTATGCTGCTGCCAACTCCTGGGTGTGTTTTTCAGGCAATATATTGGTTCCTTATGCTGCTGACAACTCCCGTATGTGTCTTTCAGGCAAAATATGGGCTCCCTATGCTGCTGCTGCCAACTCCAATGTGTGTCTTTCAGGCAATATATAGGCTCCCTATGCTGCTGCCAAGTCCAGAGTGTGTCTTTCAGGCAATATATGGGCTCCCTATGCTGCTGCCAACTCCAGGGTGTGTTTTTCAGACAATATATGGGCTCCCTATGCTGCTGCCAAGTGCAGAGTGTGTCTTTCAGGCAATATATGGGCCCCTAATGCTGCTGCCAACTCCAATGTGGTTTTCAGTCAATATATGGGCTCCAAATGCTGCTGCCTACTCCTGGGTGTCTCGTTCAGGCAATATATGGGCTCCCTATGCTGCTGCCAACTCCTGGGTGTGTTTTTCAGGCAATTTATGGGTTCCTTATGCTGCTGCCAACTCCAGTGTGTGTTTTTCAGGCAATATATGGGCTCCTAATGCTGCTGCCAACTCCAATGTGTCTTTCAGGCAATATATGGGCTCCCTATGCTTCTGCCAAATTCAGGGTGTGTTTTTCAGGCAATATATGGGCTCATCATGCTGATGCCACCTCAAGGCTCTGTATTTGTGGCGCTCTGCGACAGCGAATCTAATAGCGACGCCTCTGATCTGCGTGTCATACTTCTTTACAATATTATTTCACTAACCCAGCATGCATCCTATGCATGTTACAGCCAAGCAAAACGTTCTGCAACCCCATGGAGGCTCTCGGAAGCCCAGAAATAGCCGTTTTTAATAGCGATTCGTTGCGAAAAAATTCGTACCGAAACAAATTTTTCCAGAAAATTCGGCGAATCAGCCATCTCTACTAACAATATATACATAATACTATAGCTGTCTTGTGAAAATAGGTATTTTATCCATATATATACACTATTGAGCAAAAAAATCGGGTCCAGGGTAGACAGGTTTTGTAGGTTTTTTATCCTTTGTCTTATGTGTGTTGTTTTTTGTGTTTTTATTGTAATGGTGGCTTTTATGATTCAGTAATTCCGATAAAAAATTATTTTTTGCATTATTAGGTTGTAGTGCCCTTAATTTAGCCCCATAGTGTGTTTGGATTGTCCAGTGTTTTGGAGCTATTTGGCGCACTCGCTATTACTAATAATTGTAGAGGTGGTGCTGATCCCTCTCTTTAGAAATGTATAAGAATGGCTGTGTCTGAAAAATAACCTTGGGCTCCTACAAACCCTGCCCATTATGCTGATTATTATGCAGCCAAGGGCAGCACCCACTTGCTTCAAAAGAAAATTCATAATGTGAACCTGTAAAACTTGCTATCTCTGCCATTTTTTCTTCAATTTAAAAATAGAAAATAGTTTAGGAAACAATTACCTTTGCCTTCTGTATCCATTTAATGGTGGAAAATGTTCAGAAATGATCCTTGGTCTGATTCGTTGGCAATACAAAAAAATGTCATTATAACAGGGGTGTGTAGACTTTACATATATATATATATATATATATATATATATATATATATATAGAGAGAGAGAGAGAGAGAGAGAGAGAGAGAGAGAGAGAGAGAGAGAGAGAGAGAGAGGGGGGAGAAAGCAGTAGTAAACTTTAACCTTTAAATTTAATGTGTTAAATAGACAATGGTTTTTTAATGGATTCTGTAATTAGTTAACAAGTTACTGTATTCCCTGCTCCATAAGGCGCACCCCCCCTCCCACTGCAGTGAAGAGGGGGAAGCTCCTTTAAGACTAGGGCCATGTATTGCCATGTGAGCATATATGTTGCGGCGCTTAGAGCGTCTGGAAGTGGTCGCTGCAAGCGGGTGTCTGGCGCTGTGACCTAGCTTAGCGGCCGGACAAGTGACACTGTAGTATCCTGTCCAGTATTGATAAATGTGATGTGTTGAGGGTGCTGATTCACTGCAGAGCCAATCGAGAATGCTAGGTGGTGTCCTGAGGTCATAACGCCCAAGACGACGCTACATCTAACTCAGCGCTGCTGCGAACTAAAGGTAGCGCCAGTTAAGTGTGTCCAGCACTCGGCGCTGAAGCTCATATTTAATAAAAAACTACACACAACCAGAGTTGGCGCTCTAAAACTGGGCGCTCTAGTGTCGAGCGCCAGACACTGCAATGGCCGACCTGCACAACAAAAAACATAATAAAAGTGTTTGGTTGCCGGGCAGGAGAGGACAAACAATGATTTGAGCCAAAAATTTAGAACATTACTTTAGGAAAACCAAATAAAAGACCAACAGGTAACAAGTGCTACATGACGCTTTACACTGAGCCACCACTAGTGATACATGTGACACTACATGATGCTATTAGATGCGCTCAGTAGATTGACTTTCATATAGATGGTTTTCATATACTGTGCCCGGCGTTCACCTGACGGTATGTGGCACTACGTGGCACTACCTGGCATTGGCATTTCATAAATAACCACCAAAATGTTAGCGTGCCTTACGGAGCAAATGCACAGGTAAGAGTTTTTTTCTGTAGGCAAAGTGCATAAACTATCATTCAGCAACTCACCTTCTAATGGATGCCTCCTTTCTTCCTGTCAGAATGAAGCTGCTCCTGGAAGTAGAAGTAAGGTAAAGAGTTGTCTCACATCCCCTAAATTCCTTAGAGAATCATCATAGAGATTGGCTGGTGGTCTATAGCCCCACGCCTGTCAACTTAGCAAGAACAAGCACACTAGAATTATGCAGCATCAGCCATCCCAGTCAGCACAGCCTTCCACCCTTTGCAGTGATATTATTAAACATATGAATAGCAATTGTACCTAATGAACGTTTCAATCACCACCGCACCTACTTAGTTTGTGCTTGTGATTAGGTGTCACAAGCACTCACTAGATTGACTTTCATATATGTGGTTTTCATATACTGTGCCCAGCGTTCACCCAATGTTATGTGGCGCTACGTGGCACTACCTAGCGTTTCATAAATAACCCCCAAAATGTTAGCGTGCCTTACGGAGCGAACGTAAAAAAAAAGAAACCTATATAACCAGCGCTCATGCATCTCTGACTCGGCTCCCACAGCCATCGGGACAACAGATGCCTGTGGTTTCAGGCAGGGATATTACCCTGCCTGCCGCTCCTCCATTGTGTGGTGTCTCGTGGGGGCTGGAAGATTATACTGCTGGTAATCGGATAATTGGGGAATTCTGCCACACTATCTGTTCTGGGGTGATTGCAGGACGATTTTGCACACTGCCTGTAATGAGGGTGATTGGCGAGATACTGCACACTGCCTGTTATGGGTTGATTGGGGGACGATTCTGCACACTGCCTGCAATGAGGGTGATTGGGGGGGGAGATTCTGCACACTGCCTGTAATAGGGGGGATTGGGGGGATTCTGCATGCTGCCTGTCATGGGGTGATTTTGAGGGAGTATTTTAGCACATCATTTGGTTCAGAATATCTTTTTTCCTATTTTCCTCCTCTAAGCTGTGAGTGCAACTTATGGTCAGGTGCATTTCATAGTGCGAAAAATACGGCATGCTAAACAGTAAATGTATGTTTATTTAAGTTATACATTACAGGAACACTGTTCCTATATTTATCCATTAATGCAACGCTGACATATTTTGCTGTGCTATATATAGAGCCTAGCAATCACTCTGTGTCCCAGAGGAGACCCCCATCAATGGCAGCACACTATTCTTCTTCCATTGCCTTTTACATAGTACAGTGGGTGACGTATTCCTCTGAGAATGAAATCTTTACACTTTAGTATCTCCTCTATGCTATCACGATATGTTAGTGTATAGATAGTAGTATATATTAGTATATATTAGTGTGGATTTACAACATACTGTCAAGTGTCCTTCAGAAACCACTGAGCTATGTAGAGTCTCTGCAGTAAAGGAGCTTGCAATCTAATGTACTTACAGTGTTTAAAGCCTTTCACCCATCTTTCTTCTCCCTTTTAAAAGAAATAAACTTCGTTGTTTTTTTTTTCTCTATGCAGGGTACATAAGTGACCGTTGCTATAGAGCAGATCTATGTGGATTGTTATTATTGAACCATTTTTTCCAGATAATGCCACTTTGATAAGCACTAAAAATCAAGCGGATGTATGCAATTCAGCTTCCTAGCACTCATTAAACTCAAAAATGGAAGCTCCTACGGAGGAGGTCTTTTTGTGCTTCTTTGGCATATGCCAAGAGCAATAGGGTTACCGTTTATTGGATTGGGTACTGGCCCCTTTTAAAGCAGAACAAAACCCAGTATATTCAATAATTTGTTTACTGCCTCGGAGACATTCCCATTTGGGATGTCCCGCTGAGTGAAACCCCCGAAATCACCCATAAAAAAAAAAATCTTTCGCAATTCCCATGGTACATGCATGGGTTCTCATGCCATGCATATTAATGCCCAGCATATGGCTCTGTTTAGTCACAAAGCCAGGCAATAGGGAGCGGCCGCATCCCCAGTTAAACTGGACCTTCAGCATCATTTAATGAGAAACCCAAACCCTTAAAAAACTATTCCCCAGCATCTAAAATTAATATACTTTAGTCGCTTACTTATTTTTATTTCTCGTGCTGGGCTTCAACTGTGTTCAGGACTCTAGGATACAGGTGCCACCAGAATCACATACTGAGAAAAGGATGGGGGAAATATACAAGATAATCTCTTATTCAGGGTGAAGGTCCGGTTTAACCTTTAGACGAGGGAGCACTCCTGACCCCAGCATATCTTTATGGCTGGCCACGGGAGCGTGCCTCAGCCCAGAGATGCTAGGGATGTGTCCAGCATTGTTTACATGGGCAATATACTAGATATCAGTAGAGATGAGCCAATCGAATCTGACAAACCCGAATTCGTTACGAATTTCAGGAGAAATTCGATTCGTAACGATTCCGAATATCACCGCGATACGATAGCTCGAATCGCTTCCTTAAAACTCCATTTACTACTATCCAGCCCATCTGAAATGGTGGATCCACATGTCAAGACATGTCCCATGGGGCAAAGAACTGCAGGACTGCACCCCACAGAGGCACCTTGGCGTAGTGGTGCAGCTTAAGCATACTTATGCAGATGTGTGTGACCGAGTCCTCTGTTT
Source organism: Gastrophryne carolinensis (assembly GCA_027917425.1). NCBI lineage: Eukaryota > Metazoa > Chordata > Amphibia > Anura > Microhylidae > Gastrophryne > Gastrophryne carolinensis. The sequence goes on from CM051238.1 coordinate 42,885,822, forward strand.
TTAACCAAGTTTAGAGACAGATTATAGGCTGGCCTGCAAGCTAACAGGGTTGAGTGCTGTGGCTCCTTTAAGACTTTTGTATACTAATTGCCCTGCTAACGTGCACCTCCCAGGTTAGTTATAAAATGGTCTGAGCGGCTGCCACCCCCCCTTTGTTTCTTTTGAATTTGTGCAAGCACATGGTGTGTGGGGTCTAGGCTGTATTGCAAGGTCTTTGACCCTTCCACCCCATGGCTTGCACTTGAGAGGTTTAGGGCAACCTCAGGTAAGCCTGCTCCCAATTTATCTATTGCACTGTATGTCCCAAATGGGCTCTCAGAGATTAGAGTTAGGAATGCACCCCACAGAGGCACTTTGGCGTAGTGGTGCAGCTTAAGCATGCTTCTGCAGATGTGTGTGACCGAGTTCTCTGTTTTTAACCAAGTTTAGAGACAGATTATAGGCTGGCCTGCAAGCTAACAGGGTTGAGTGCTGTGGCTCCTTTAAGACTTTTGTATACTAATTGCCCTGCTAACGTGCACCTCCCAGGTTAGTTATAAAATGGTCTGAGCGGCTGCCACCCCCCCTTTGGCATCCCAAATACTAGCATAAATATTTGAAGAGTACATTGTCTTTCACCGGGGGCCATTTTCAGTGCTACCACTTAACTTTTAGGAGTACCTGCCTACTAACCTTTTGCCTTTTGTAAAAAAAAGTCTGGTTTTCAAGTTTAAAGCACCCATTGCTTTGACCGGGGGCCATTGTCAGTGCTACCTACCACTTATCTTTTAAGAGTACCTGCCTACTAACCTTTTGTAAAAAAAAGTCTGGTTTTCAAGTTTAAAGCACCCATTGCCTTTCACCGGGTGCCATTGTCAGTGCTACTACTTATCTTTTAAGAGTACCTGTCTACTAACCTTTTTCCTTTTGTAAAAAAAAGTCTGGTTTTCAAGTTTAAAGCACCCATTGCCTTTCATCGGGGGCCATTGTCAGTGCTACCACTTATCTTTTAAGAGTACCGGCCGACTTACCTTTTAACTTTTTTTTTAAAAAAAAAAGCAGCCATTGCAGCCATTGCCTTTCACCGGGGGGGGGGGGCATCCCGAATACTACCACTTAGCTTTTAAGAGTACCTGCATCTTTAGCTTTTTTACATTTTGAACTAAAACCACGTTTTAAAACTGCCTGTGGTGCATTTAACTCTGACCAGGGGCATCCTGTGTAAGACCATCTGACAGTGTCTTTTTGCATTAGCTTTTAGCTACAGTGTCTGACTATTTTTTCTAACTTTTCTATACACCTGCTGCTACAAAAACACTGTTCTAGGTGTAGTGAAGTATATTGTTTTCCCCTCCTAAACGCAGTAAAAATGTCAGGCAGCGATGTGCCAGGATGTGCACCAAGGAGAGGCCTAGATTCAGTAGGCAGAGATTGCAGCAGACTAGGGGCAAGTGGCAGCAGGAGTCGCAGTGAGAGGCCTGATCTCCCGGTATCTGCTAGCGGTCGTATCTTGACCAGCAACGCATCTGCCGTCATCGATTGGTTAACGCTGTCATCCACCTCATCACAAGTGACATCTGACATGCCCAGTCAACAGTCGGTAGGTTCCTCGGACACAACCCTGAGTTGGCATGGCCCGGGAGCATCCCCTGTCCTTCCATTGCCTCTGTCCTACGCCCCCCCTCCAGCCGACCTATCTTATGCTTTGGGTTCAGCTCCACTATTCAGTGAGGACAGTCAGCAGCTACTGCCCAGCCAAGAAATGGAGGAGACATCCGCCGCTTCTTTTGCTAGGCAGACAAACACTGAGGAGGAGAGTGGCGTGGGAGGTGGTGTGGCGAGCGTCTCCTGCAGCACACGCTGTTGTGGAAACCGAGGAGGACATCAGTGACGTGCAGACACAGAGTCAACAGCTGAGGCAGCAAGGTGGTAGTAGGGTTGGCAGTCAGCATGGTGGCAGAATTGGGATGTCTTGAGCCACACGTGGCCGGGGGCGGGGTAGACCACCTGCTGCGCTCAGGCTGCCTTCCCGGGAGGTAGTGGAGCAGGGGTTCCTGGAGTTGGCAGCAGTAGCAGTGAATTAGTGCAGACTGTTGGTGGGAAAATTAGCTACTCGGCAGTGTGGCACTTTTTCATCAAGCATTCGCAGGAGGGTAACCTTGCCACATGCAAGATATGTAGACAAAAGGTGAAGCGTGGCCAGGGCCCCAATGTTGGTACCACGGCCCTGCGGCAACACATGCAGCGTCACCATAAAGTGGCCTGGGAGAACCGAGGCTCCGAAGTGGGGGTCCAGCCTGCTGCGTCAGCCAGTGCCACGCCACTTCCAATTTCACCCAGCCAAGGCTCCAGCACCTCAGCCGAAGGTAGCTTTGCGTCACACCCATCCTCTGCCGCTCCAGATGCTCCTGCTTCTCCTACTAAAAGTCAGTCATCCCGCCAGCAATCCATCAGCAAAGCCATGTCCAAGAGACAACAGCATGCGCCCACTCATCCTACGGCGCAGAAGCTAAATGTGCTCCTGTCCAAGTTGCTGGTGCTGCAGTCCCTCCCTTTTACGGTGGTGGACTCTGAGAGCTGATGGCTAGTGCCGAGCCGAGGTGGAGAGTCCCAAGCCGTCATTTCTTTGCAAAGAAGGCAATACCAGCCCTGCACAAATTTGTTGAGCAGAAGGTGGGTCAGTCCTTCAGCCTGTCAGTGTGCACCAAAGTGCACAGCAGCACCAAAATCTGGAGCTGTAACTACGGTCAGGGACAATACATGTCCTTTACGGCCTACTGGGTGAATGTGGTTCCTGCACAGCAACTTGGGCAGGTCACACCTCTTCGGCCTCCATGCTCCCAGGCCGTTTTGCCTGTCACAGTGTGCGACTTCGCCTCCTCATCCTCTACCGTCTCCTCAGCCTCCATTGTATGGTCGATTCTCAATGCCCCTCCAGCCTACCATGTGTGCAGGGCACGGCGGTGTCACACTGTGCTTCACATGGTTTGCCTTGGTAAATAGAGTCACAAAGGGGAGGAGATCCTGAAATTCATTCATCAAGAAATCAAAACATGGGAACCATGGTGACTGACAATGGGAAGAACATCTTGTCTGCACTGCAACAAGGAAGCCCCAGCCATGCGCCCTGTACGGCACACGTGTTCAACCAAGTTGTCAAGCGTTTTCTGAAGTCTTCCCCCCATCTGCAAGACATCCTAACAATGGGAAGGAAACTTTGTATGCCCTTCAGCCACTCCTATACTGCCAAGCACACCCTTCTTGAGCTACAGAGTCAGAACGTTATCCCCCAACATAGTCTTATTTGCGCTGTTTCCACCCGTTGGAATTCCACCCTACATATGTTAGATTGAATATACGAACAGAGAAAAGCCATCAATGATTTTTTGATGATCCAAGCAGATAGGGGGACTCCCCTGTGTAACTTTAATGTGAACCAGTGGCAGCTCATATGTGACACCTGCCGTTTGCTCAGGCCCTTTGAGGAAGCCACTTTATTTGTCAGTTGCCAGGATTACGGCATGAACGACGTGATTCCGCTGCTTCATGTAATACAACACATGTTGGAAACCATGGCTGGTCAGGGCACTGGAGACATGGCGCATACATTTCATGGCCACATAAACCCTGTGGGAGCTGAGGAGGAGGAGGAGGAGGAGAAGGGGCACAGTGAAGTACAGTTTAGTTTTGGTGAAATGGTCAGTTTACCTTGTCATCTGACAGGAGAGGAGGAGCAGGAGCAGCCAGAGGAGCTAGAGGGTTGTTAGGAAGGCGAGACAGAGGACCCAGACACAGTATGCAGTGGAGATGGAGACAGGTAGTCCCTCCGAGTCACTTGCACAAATGGCATGATGCATGCTCACGTGCTTGCGTAGTGACCACAGAATTGTCTCCATTTTTCAGTGGGATGACTTCTGGCTCTCCACCTTATTGGACCCTCGCTACCACCACAAAATGGGGGCATTTTTTACACCCACTAAGAGGGAGGACAAACTGACCTACTACAAAGACATTCTATGTAGTCAGTTGGCCTATCTGCACCATGGTCCATACTCTCGCAGGTCTGACTCGGGGGGACCTCTGCGCTCACCTTTCACTGCCATGGCTGCTGGGGGGGGGTGGCAGGAGCAGCAGCAGCTCCATCAGCAGCAGCCTCAGTCTTCAGTCGCTAATGAGTAGCTTTCTGCACCCGCATAGCGAGGCTACTCATGAGCAGCAGGAAGACCTGGAGCAGGGCCTGAACCAGCAGGTCGTGTCATACCTTGAAATGACCATGCCAACGCACCTTGAGGATCCGCTGGACTTCTGGGCAGCCAAACTTGACTTGTGGCCACAGCTGGCAGAGTTTGCCCTGGGAAAGCTGTCTTGCCCGGCCAGTAGTGTGCCATCTGAGTGGGTCTTTAGTGCTGCAGGGGCAATAGTAACGCCAAGGAGAACTCGTCTGTCCACGAAAAATGAGGAGAGACTCACCTTTGTGAAGATGAATCAGGCATGGATCAGCCAGGATTTCCACCCACCAATGCTGCATGCAAGTAGCTGATGCATGGTAGCTCCTTCTGCTGCTGCCAACTCCAGGGATTGTCTTTCAGGCAATATATGGGCTCCTAATGCTGCTGCCAACTCCTGGGTATGTCTTTCAAGCAATATATGAGCTCCTTCTGCTGATGCCAACTCCAGGGTGTGTCTTTCAGGCAATTAATGAGCTCCTTCTGCTGCTGCCAACTCCTGGGTGTGTCTTTTAGGCAATATATGGGCTCCCTATGCTGCTGCCAAATTCAGGGTGTATTTTTCTGGCAATATATGGGCTCCCTATGCTGCTGCCAAATCCAGGGTGTGTATTTCAGGCAATATATGGGCTCCTTAGGCTGCTGCCAACTCCAATGTGTTTTTCAGACAATATATGGGCTCCCTATGCTGCTGCCAACTCCACTGTGTGTCTTTCAGGCAATATATGGGCTCCTAATGCTGCTGCCAACTCCAATGTGTTTTTCAGGCAATATATGAGCTCCTAATACTGCTGCCAACTCCTGTGTGTGTCTTTGAGGCAATATATGGGCTCCGAATGCTGCTGCCAACTCCAATGTGTTTTTCAGGCAATATAAGATCTCCTAATACTGCTACCAACTCCAATGTGTCTTTCAGGCAATACATGGGCACCTAAATGCTGCTGCTGCTGCTGCCAACTACTGTGTGTGTCTTTCAGGCAATATATGGGCTCCTAATGCTGCTGCCAACTCCTGTGTGTGTCTTTCAGGCAATATATGGGCTCCCTATGCTGCTGCCAACTCCACTGTGTGTCTTTCAGGCAATATATGGGTTCCTTATGCTGCTGCCAACTTGAGTGTCTCTTTCAGGCAATATATGGGCTTCTAATGTTGCTGTCAACTCCAGGGTGTGTATTTCGGACAATATATGGGCTCCCTATGCTGCTGCCAAATCCAGAGTGTGTCTTTCAGGCAATATATGGGCTCATCATGCTGATGCCACCTCAAGGCTCTGTAATTGTGCCGCTCTGCGACAGCGAATCTAATAGCGACGCCTCTGATCTGCATGTCATACTTCGTTACAATATTATTTCACCAACCCAGTATGCATCCTAAGCATGTTACAGCCAGGCAAAACAATCTGCAACCCTATGGCGGCCGGACCAAAACAAATTTTTCTGGAAAGTTTGGGGAATCGGCCGAATCGAATTTTTCAAAAGTTCGCTCATCTCTAGATATCAGGAGGAGGGGTGGACATATACATCCGGCATGAAAATATAAGCCTGTTGGTTTCTTTTACTGGAAGGAATCATGAGCAGCAGGTTTGCTTGTGTCTAGCGGCCTGTAATCAGGGCAAGCCTGTGCTGGAATATTGCCTTATTGCTATTTCTCTGCTGTGTGTAGATGCTTTTACCCATCACGCAATATTTGGGCAGATATTAGAGTGTATTATGCTTCTGTCTCCCACAGGCCGGCTCAGGAGGCATTGGAATGGAGTTGATCACCCCTGTAGAAGTGAAATGGTATGCCCAAAAACATGTCATGACCTCGGAGGAATTTTATTCAGTTGGGAAGTAAAAGTAACTCCTCCTCTCACCATCCAGCATGTTAATATGGATGTTTAATATAAAACTATTTCGTGACACAGCTCCTTTAATGTTCAGCCTTTTCCTGATTCACTACACATGTTATTGGAGGACCTCTTTAATCTCCATTACCCCCCCTTCAGTCTTAGTATGAGAAACCTAATGGATTCTCCTCCATCCGCACAAGAGTCCTGCACTCAGGATCAAATGGAGAAATAATGAGCTTTATTAAATCAATCCCTAATATTCCTTGAAAATATCACCTGCATTTAAATAATCAGCTTGGTGCGATCGATGGCCGCTGCGCATGGATATTACACATTGATCCAATACACGCCGCCGCTTTGTGCTGCTCGCCTGGGAGGTCTGTGATTTGTTGTATTTCTTTTTTAATTTTCAGATTTTATAGATTAAACATCAGATTCAATTTAGATTCGAGTTCCTAAAAGAACATCAAAAGAAACAAATAAGAGCAACGGGGCTGTTCTGGGTTGGAAATAAGTCTGCATCAACATCAGGAGATTGTGGTCCATACAGAAATGTCCGCAGGTTACAAAAAGAAAGTAATCACTGGGAGCAAGGTTTAGCCCTTGTTTACACCTGTCCAGTACCGCATGCATTTCTACGTATGCAGCAGACGCAGCATTAGTGCAAAAAATATAACAGGCTGATTCATTACTAACGCCAGGTAGTGACAGATGAGGGTCTGTAGCAGGCATTTCAGAGCGCCCGCTAGTAGTCGCTGTGCTCGGCCGTGGGTCGCTAGTTCAAAGTGACTCAGTTGCTGTGCAGCATTGATGAATACATTGTGGAAAGTCGCTATATGACCAGTACAGCGCTGTATGGGGGCGCATGTTAGCGACTGGTCAGTGCGACCGACTCACAGCATATTCATCAAAAAAACAGCCTCACACACCTCCGGTGCTCAAAAATGCTTCTCTGAAACCCAGAGCGCCGGAGGCTGTGTGATTAAAGTCTGTTTTTTAACATGTATCCACCAGTAACAAAGCGAAAACATATGGAACTAGACAAAGTGCAATTTCCGGGGAAATTGGGTAAAGTGTTCTTGCCTCCACCAGTTCTCTACAACTGGAGTGGGCGGAGTAACTGGGTGGAGTGGGCGGAGTAACTGGGTGGAGTGGGCGGAGTAACTGGGTGGAGTGGGCGGGGTAACTGGGTGGAGTGGGCGGAGCAACTGGGTGGAGTGGGTGTGGTAACTGGGTGGAGTGGGCGGAGTAACTGGGTGGAGTGACTTGAGTAACTGTTGTGTGGTTGGAGTCGCTGGAGTAACTGTGGAAAGGTTTGACTGAGCAGAGTAACTATATGGAGTAGGCAGAGTAACTTTATGGATTGTTTTGAGTGAGTATAGATAGTAAGCACTAAATTAACCAATTGATTGATCAAATTTAAAGAGTGCACATGACAGGCTTCATAGAGTGTGAAATGCATTTCAACTTTTATTTATTTATATAGCACATTTATTTGCAATGTTGTTGCTCAAAGTGCTTAACAGTTACATTAAATCATACATTTCTAAAAACCAAACAAAAAAACAGCTAGGGGCAGCACTACCTATTAACAGTAACTGGGTGGAGTGACTTGAGTAACTGTTGTGTGGTTGGAGGGGCTGGAGTAACTGTGGAAAGGTTTGACTGGGCAGAGTAACTATATGGATTGTTTGGAGTTAGTAAAGATAGTAGGCATTAAATGATGAAGTATTTCTATCTTGCTAAATGACTGGCTATGTCATTTGTCTAAGCTGTTTTCCATAACATGTTTTCATGGGGAGTTTTCCTGAGACTGGCTGTGTGGGTGGAGCAGCTGTAAAATGAATGTAACGAGCCAGGCTGCAGCTGTGTTGCTATGGCAACTCACTCTGAGGTAACCAGAGAATGCACATTAAAACACATTTCTAATGCACTGGTGGTTGCCATATTCAAATGGCTGTAGCTTAAAAAGTATACATCCTACAGCAAAGAGCTTTATACTGTAAGAATCACAATAATGTTATATAGCATGTCTCTGAAATATTAAAAATGAAGGCACAGTCGCAGTTTAGAAATTGCCATTCAAATTCATGGTGTCTAGAGTGGAGTTTCAATAAATGTCAATGGGAGGTGTGAGTTGCAAACAAAAGGTCATATTGTGAAAACTGTTCGGGCTATGGCTTAGCCTTGGACATTGTTAGCGGCAGCAGGGATAGCTGAACGTTTTGATATAAGATTTGTGTAGGTGGAGCTTAAAAATGAGGGAGAGGTCGCAGTTTAGAAATCATGTCCTGATTTTTCACTTCACACTCCTCCCACTCTAGTTTTGAACATTCCTCCCATTCATTCCTATGGGAAAATTGCGCCAGAAAAACGCCAATATTTCGGAAACCATTTGGCGAAACATTCCACAAAGTAATAGCACACCATTCGGGAACGATCCGCACGTTTTGGTATATTATGGTCTATGTAGTATAAAAACTGTGGGAGGAGTTACAGTGCAAAATATGGTGGAATAATATATCAGCAAGAACAATAAGTGATCTTGCCATGCAAGACCACTTAATTACATTGCTATAACATTGTAACATGAACACATCAATGCCAGACCTGTAATATCAATTCTGCATAAATATATAAAATGTTTATAAAAAATAAAATAAATGCCTTTTTCAAGCCTAGGAAAGATACCAACATTATTTGAGAATAAAAAAAAAAAAAAAAAGAAAACAAAAACCCTGTTTAAAGAGAAATAAAATAATGTCCATTGAAATGTATACGAGAACGACAGGTAGTGAGAGGTAATACGTGGCGCTCTGCAAACTGAACGCCAGCGCTGTATGCTGAGGCTGGGATAATGATGAATCGGACACTACATGGCGTTATCCCAGTCGCTCAACAGATTCTGCTTGATAAATCTGTAACTGCGTGCCGTGTCCAGCTTTCACCTGTCGCTAGCTGTCGCTACCTGACGTTTACAAGGCACTACCTGACGCTATCCCTTCATGAATAAGGCCCTAAGTCAATGACACCTCTATGGTGCAGTGGAGAGGGGAAAAACACCGCCACAACTTGCCGCTGCTTCTGGCCACAACGCACCCCATTAAAAAGGGATATTTCTAAAACACAGAAAAATGCGGACAAAAAATACGAATGCAGAACGGAATTCCTGCTGCAAAGTGCTGACTGCTGTTTCCTTTAAAGAACAATTCCAATGACAGGGTTCTGTCTGTACTCTTGAAACCAAAACCTATAATTATGTATGAGTAAGACCCTTACAAAAGATTTCTGCCTATTCTCTAAGGCCCAACTAATTTTTCTAAGGCAACTCTTCTACCCCTTTCTTCCCTCTACATCAAGGCCCGAGTAGTTGTTAGAATGTCTGCCTTTCCCGTAAGGCCCAAACCTTCAAATGTTTGTATAAAAGAGTGTTCTGCCCCCTACAAATGTTTTTAAGCCCCCTAAAAGGGCATTTTATCTGTACTCTTGAGGCCCCCTGCAAGAAGTTTCTGCCTGAACTCAAAGATGTAACACATTGTAGGCATTAAAGTGGACCAACACCCAGGATTTTGACTATCCTGGGTTTTGGTCCACTTCGGCGGGGCACCCCGATTGGGGGTGCCCCGCTGTGTGAAACCCCCCAGAAAGCCCCAAAATCTTACCTGTCCCCGCTGCCACGTGACTGGACGGTCCAATCCCCGCCAACGTCCAGGCGGGGATCAGGAACGTCCAAGCCGCTGCCGCCGCCGCCGCCTCCCTCGCGTCACTTTCGGCGCGCGCGCGCCCCCGCCGGCCATTCGCAGACGGCCGGCGCGGGCGCGCGCACGTCTACAGGGGCGCGAGGGAGGCGGCGGCGGGCGGCCGCCGCCGAAGATCAGGTACGCGATTTGGGGTGTCTGGGGGGGTTTCACCCCGCGGGACATCCCGATCTCGGATGTCCCGCGGGGTGGGAGGTGATCGGCCCGGGAATCTTATAGATTTCCGGGCCGATCACCTCTCGGTGTTGGTCCACTTTAAAGAAAGTATCCTGCACTCTACACTGAAGCTAATTTTTAGGAAGACTTCTCTTAGGGCCTTCTGTCCTTTCTATGAGGCCTAAAGGTAAGAAAAGCCCCTGAGAGACATTGGCCTTCTACACCAAGGTTTTGTTTTGTTGTCTCTGTACTCTTGACACCAAACTTGTACATTACTTACATTACTTATTACATTTATTTGGATTTTAGGTAACACAAACACAAAGAAGAAAGTATTTGTGAAGTGTAAAGAAAGTAATACATGCTTTTCCACGTTAAAAAAATTAAACAAACTCAAAAATGTGGCGTGCATACTGTATATGTTCAGCCCTCCTGCGTCAGTACGTTGAAGGACCACATTTTGCTGCAATTTCAGTTGCAAGTACAGTACTGTAGGTCTCAACCAGCTTTACACAGGGGCATAGCTAGGGGGACTCCAGTCCCAGGTGGGTACTGTTAAGGGGGTGCAAATTGAAGCTGGGTGTACTGTGGCTGGCTGGCAGGGGAGAGCCAAGTGCGGGACGGGCAGCCTGTCATGTAGAGCATATACAGCAGCATGAAGTGCGTTCACATTACATCACATGTGTGTGAAGTTACCGGAACTGAATATAAGCGTCTGAATGTAACATGCCTCCTAGCTAGTTCTGCCCTCCCTGGCTCTCTAAGCTGAAGACTGCTCTGCTTGATTCATCGTTGCTGGCTCAGCAGGGTAGGATTCCCAACATCTAAAGGGTTTCTGGTGATGCCAGTCTTGGATGTAGTCTGGGCTGTGTAAACTGCGAGCGGGAACAGTGACCCCCCCCTTCTCCACCCCCCCTCCCATCCTTCACACCCCTCTGAATCAAGTGTGAGCTGTGTGATGGTGGCTCATCCTGACTCCTCCAGTGTGGGATAGCTGGAAAGGTAGGTTTTACAGTCTTTCTATGAGATTTTACATAGCAGGGCATCCCAAACCAGGAGTTCAAAACTCCAGGCTTTTAGGTAAACCTGTCATTGGAATTGGAATGACGCATGTGCCATGGGATCACCGGATCAAGGTGAACTAGAAGGGATGCTTACAGAACAGGACATCCCAAATTAGGATGCCCCAAGGACAAGCTGTAATCTGGGTCTAAATTATTCAGGCTACCTGGGTCTAGGTCTGCTATAAAGTGACTGTCCACTCAAATATAACTGGAAAGACACATAGTGGTTGGCAATTAGGCCAAAAAGTTTAACTTTGTTCTCATCAGAGCAGAGCACCATTTTCCACATACTTGTTGTGTCCCCTACCTAGCTTGAAAATGAGGCTTCTTATGGCTTGCTTTTCAAAACAGCTTTGATTTTGCCCCTCTTCTATAAAGGCCAGATTTGTGGAGTACACAGCTAATAATTTTCCTAAGGACAGATTCTTCCACCTGAACTGTGGATCTCTGCAGCTCTTCCAGTTACCCTGGGCCTCTTGGCTGCTTCTCTAATTAGTGCTTTCTTTGCCTAGGCTGTCAGTTTATGATGGATTGGATGTGATGTTCAAAGTTTGGGATGTTTTTCTATAACCTAACCCTGCAATACTCTTTGTCACAACTTGGGCATGGGCTTTCTGCTTTGCATGCGGTCTAGGGGCAATTACTCTCTATTATGTACCATTTTACTGGTTAAACCTTTGCATATTATCCAGCCTTACCCCGTTGACTTGCATTTTGGGGCAACTACTCCCCTGCAGCAGCTGGGTACCTAGCTTACTCACATGAATCTGCGGTTATATTGATCCATGTATTGTGGTCTGCCTTCTATGTGTACCTTTTGTATATACACATCCACCATGTATTTAGTTGTACTGTACTTTCACCAGCATTAAATGACATTCTGTTAAATGCAGCTACGTTGTTGGGTGTTCGATTTTCCCATTATTCTTATATGCTACGATTTAAACTTCACAAATACATGCTACATTCTCTATTACATAAAATCTCAGTAAAATACATTTAAGTTTGGCTGTAAGGATTTAAAATGTGGATGGGGGCAGGGGCAGGCTGGGGCTAAAAAACGGCCCAGGACTTTTTGGGGCACATCGGCCCTGCTGTACTGTTCCTGGGCCAGAATAGTATCTTAATGTTAATTTATACACACACACACACATTATGTTTGTTCCATAAGACTCACCCAGGGTTTAAAAGACAAAAATAAGAAAAAAAATATTCTGAACCAAATGGTGTGCTTAAATCCCCCCATTACAGACAGCGAGTGAGGGGCATCCCACAGAGGCACGTTGCGGCATCTGCTATTACAGGCAGTGAGAGGCATCCCTCATTAAAGCCTTTGAGTGGCATCCCTACATTACAGTTATTGAGGGACATCCCTCATTAAAGGCAGTGGGGGCATCCCTCAGTACAGCCAGTGGGAGCATCCCTCAGTACAGCCAGTGGGAGCATCCCTCAGTACAGCCAGTGGGGGCATCCCTCAGTACAGCCCGTGGGGGCATCCCTCAGTACAGCCAGTGGGGGCATCCCTCAGTACAGCCAGTGGGAGCATCCCTCAGTACAGCCAGTGGGGGAATCCCTCAGTACAGCCAGTGGGAGCATTTCTCAGTACAGCCAGTGGGGGGCATCCCTCAGTATAGCCAGTGGGGGCATCCCTCAGTACAGCCAGTGGGGGCATCCCTCAGTACAGCCAGTGGGAGCATCCCTCAGTACAGCCAGTGGGGGAATCCCTCAGTACAGCCAGTGGGAGCATTTCTCAGTACAGCCAGTGGGGGGCATCCCTCAGTATAGCCAGTGGGGGGCATCCCTCAGTATAGCCAGTGGGGGCATCCCTCATTACAGCCAGTAGGGGTATCCCTCAGTACAGCCAGTGGGGGCATCCCTCAGTACAGCCAGTGGGGGCATCCCTCAGTACAGCCCGTGGGGGCATCCCTCAGTACAGCCAGTGGGGGCATCCCTCAGTACAGCCAGTGGGAGCATCCCTCAGTACAGCCAGTGGGGGAATCCCTCAGTACAGCCAGTGGGAGCATTTCTCAGTACAGCCAGTGGGGGGCATCCCTCAGTATAGCCAGTGGGGGCACACATCAGTACAGCCAGAGAAAAGCATCCCCCACTCCCTCCTTCCCCTGCACCGCCACGCTACTCACACACCCACACTCATGCTTACCACTAATTGTTGGGCCAGCCTGCCTTGCCCTGCTGTTCCTGCTGCTGCCGCTCTCACACACACACCAAAACACACACATACATGCTTACCGGCACTTCCTGGCTGTTGCACGCTGGTCGGTGGGCGTGTCCAATATGGCTGGCATCCAATGTTCAAGGGGTATGATTATTTCTTCAAGGCCCTGTATATCATAATAGTGATTTGATGAAGGCTCTTGCAAGAGACTTGAGTATGACTAATTTTCTTTAGATAGAAGGTACTAAAGGACTTCAGCCTTTTGCACTACATGACTCATTTTTAGTTAGGAAGACCTGCTCTCTAGGTCTGCGTACCATTTTGTTGGGAAGACCCTGTAAGGGCCTTTTGCCTTGAGACCCAAATCTCTGAGTAGATTTGCAGCTCAAAGGCTCAAATATCTCAACTCTAATTGCACCAAGTTTGTCTAAAAAAGTTATACAAATGCTTTAGGCTCATCTACAACAAGGAAAGTCTCAAAACAGAGCAAAAACCAAAGGCCCGAAGAACCTGTGGGAGTTCCACGCTTTATGGCTGTAAGACTTGATCGTGTATTCCGATTGTGTGGAGAACATTAATCGGCGAGAATAGGAGCTATAGAGGTTGGTGAGATGTAGAATCCGTCAATGTAGAGAAATGCGCAATGTATTGAAATGTGGAATATATTTGCTGTACCCCTTCCCCCTCCCCCGCTCCATTCCCTCTTGTTTTTGCCTTCTGTACCCCTTATCCCCAAGACTTTGAAAACCAATAAAATTTGATTAGGTCAAACTTACCAAGCCTGTCCCTTCTAAGCAAACTGTACAACCTTGGTTGGCTATTGTACCATATACAGTGCCATTTGGATTGTATGAGATTTTACGATTCTTGTGAACAAAATATGACCATAGCATTACAGACAACCCCTGACTTCAACCTGTACTCTAAACCTGAGGAAGTTTTGTAAGGAAATTCAAATTTCACTTTTACGAGGTTTGAAGAAGTCTTGACCTGTTTTAGCTGCAGCTTTGAATATCAGGCTTGAGAAACCCAACAGGTAAAGATTAGAACCACTTATTGTTCCTAATTGCCACTCTGAGGCGTATTTAGCACTCGGGTGCTGTTACTGCAGTTTGGTAAGTGTCAAGGCTCACATAAGGACACATTGCAAAACCTTCTTGGAGCCACTGAGTGCTTAGGTGACATTTTGTCGAGGACCCACAATAACCTTCCTTCCATTGCTCTCTTTCAATACCTTAGTGGTTTAAATGGTAAGTGCCGCTCATTGTAACATGCTTGAATGTCACCTCCTGAAGGTCACCATACTTTAAAAGCAAAAAAACTAATCATTCAGACGCAATGCATTTAACACTCTGCTTTTTTCATGCTCCTTTTAATTAACGTCAATCTACCCACCCACATCACAGCCAGACTTCTAAAAGTAAAGGGCACTCGCCCTTTATTATTATTTCATTTTCTAGTCACTTGAAAAAAATGCCCCCCAGGCTACTAGCCCTATGCCCAAGCATAGGCAGCTGGCTTCTCATATTCCTGAGGTCCCTCCAGAGGGTTCAATAGGTAGAGAGGAGGTGAAAAAAGCCACCTTATTTCTGGGGAATCCTCTTGGGCAAAGAAAGCGTGGAAGAGCTGTTTGCCCGTTGTTCTAGGGGTGCTTTGGGCATTTATGGAATTGAACTGAAACCGAAGGGCAGGGGGGCTGGTATGCCACTATGGTCATAGGTTGGCTGCTTGGTTTAGCAACCCCAATGCTTGAGCACTGGCTCACTTCCAAGAAATGTTAAAGTAGGCACCATGACTGGAGATCCTCTGAGATGAAAAATTAGGCAGGGCCAGTGCCATATTTTTCACAATTCAAGACGTCCCTGCCCATAAAACCCAGCTAGGATTTAGTGAAGGGAAATAAGGAAAAAATATACAAAACCAAATGACATGGTAATATACCCTCCTCCCAATCACCCCATAACAGGCAGTGTGCATAATCCCACCTAGCACCCCATTACAGGCACTGTGCAGAAACCCCCAAACACCTCATTATAGGCTGTGTGTCGCACTCCCCCATTATAGACAGTGTGCGGCATCGTCACAATGACCCCATTACAGGAAGTGTGCAGCATCCCCCCCATTCACCCGATTACAGGCAGCATGGCAGAATACCCTCCATTACAGCTTGACAGAATCCTCTGCAGCAGATATACATACACAAATTTACTTAATGGTGATGTGGGCATTGCCAATCTTCCTTGTTGGAAGGCGTGTGTCTAAGACAAGTGTTTATAGTTTTCAGTGGACACTAGCCCTATACATGCTATGCCTACTCACTGGACTGTATCAGCGTGGAGGATCAGCAGTGTAGTAAGCCCTGGTGGTGAATGGTGACCGCCAGTCTGCAAAGAAGATCGGCAAAGTGGAAAGCATCACCGGTAATTGTATGTGTGGTGGGGAGGGATCAGTTACCATTGCTACGGGAACCTGTTGAGCGGTGCGGGAGTGCCGGAAATGTATTTTAGTACATTTGATCCATAAGACGCAACCCCCCTGCCTTTATTTGGGGGGCGGGGGGGTGTGTCTAAAGGAGCTAAGAAAATTATGTTTTCTACTAGTTTGCAGGGTGAATAAGCTGGGAAACAGTGGCACTGCATGTTCTCTCTCTAACATTCCAGATAATGAAGCAGAAACAAATCTTAGGAAATATAGCTAACAAAAAACACAGTGATTAATGAA
This sequence comes from Gastrophryne carolinensis, assembly GCA_027917425.1. Classification (NCBI taxonomy): domain Eukaryota; kingdom Metazoa; phylum Chordata; class Amphibia; order Anura; family Microhylidae; genus Gastrophryne; species Gastrophryne carolinensis. Next base: position 42,901,733 of record CM051238.1, read on the forward strand.
AAATATACATTTTGCGCTGTCCATTGCTCCTTCGCTGTGTTGGACAAAACACACAACTTAAACCCTTCTAACGCCAGTTACGTAACATTTACGTACCTGGTTCTACTATTGATTGCCAGCTACATCAATTTTACATACCTTGCTTTCCCCCCTGCTAGTGCCCCCCCCCCAAAGAAAAGGGGGGGGCGGTGTCATTTTTTTAATTAACCCCCTATGTCCTGTTGTCCAGCAGGTATAAAAGGCTTCCAGCAAGATAGCAGAAGCCAGAGTGATCAGTGTGGGACAGAGGGCTGGGGGATGGATCGGAGGTAAGTTAACTCTTTGTGAACTGGTAAGGGTTCATAAGACCCCTATATCAGTTCACAAGGCTTAGGGGGCTGTAAAGTCACTGTAAAGGTGACTTGCCATTAGCATCCCAGCCCCCCCCCCATTACCTGCCTCCCCAAAGCCCAGGGGAGCAGAAGAGCCCGGGGCCATTTAGGCTGTGTGCGCTTGTGACTTGCACGTAACCAAAGCTGGCCCCGAGCCCTGTTCTACAAGCATTGCATAGCTGGTCCCCAGGCTGGTTATGCTGGGTAGGGGGGATCCTACATAATTTTTGTGGGGGATTTTTAAGGGTTTTTTAAAAAAATGCGGTCCCCCTGGGGAGGGAAACCCAACACCATTTTTTTTATTTAACCCTTTATAGTGTGGATAGCAGTTGTATTTTATTTGTAAATGTTATAAAGTGCTCTTTCAGTTTGGGGGGGTCTCCTGGGCAGAAACGGGGGGCTATTGATACATACGTGGTACCGCTGTAATAGGGAGAAATGGGGCTTTCACATGCAATATGGTTTTCTTTAATAAAATTAATGTTTTATTTTAAATAATTGAGACAAAATATATATATATATATATATATATATATATATATATATATATATTATTGTTTTATTACTCAGAAATATTTAAAAACACAGTGGAAAAAATACAAACAAGACATTTCATGTTAAAGCCTAAACTCTGCCACAAAAAAATATGTAATTTTTCTGGAAATTCCTGCAAAAATCACAGTTAAACATGGTGCAAAATGGTGAAAAATGACCCGTCAACAGCGGTGACAAAATCTCAAGTAGGCTGGTGTTTAAAAGGGTTAAAAGTAGCTATGCATGTTGGGTGTTGTTCTGCTCAACAGACCTAACACTTTCAGATTTAGGTTGTTTTTCCTTGTTGCATATCAATATTTTAGGAAAATTAGTTTTTTATTCTGTTTTTCTATACATTTTTTTAGGGAAACCTTGTGCAACCAAAGAATTCTTCAAGGGATTACTTCCAGAAAGATGAGCCCACTACAACAAGCTGGGTATGCCTAGAAAGCTTAACATGTGTACTTTCAGGAATATGGCTTGTGGAGGTTATTCCAAATGTAAAGAGTTATTTTGGTTGAAAAAGTGCAAGGTGTGCACTTTGTCTGCAGAGCTGACATTTTCAAGAAAAATAACCCTTATGCTTTCCTTTGGGGTGTTTGGCAACTCTTCCATTGACCGTATCTATGTTGGGTATTATTCTGTTTCGGGGACCTTGCTTTTTCAGATTTAACTTTTTTTTTTCTTGTCTGCATATGTTTTTTTAGCAAATATATAGTTTGTGGGGGTATTTCAAGCATAGCATAGTCCATAGCATAGTTCATAGCATAGTTGTATCTATTCATAGTATCTGAAAATCTCCTAAAACGCTGTTTCAGTTTGGGGGAGTCTCCTGGGCAGGAAAGGGTGTCTACCAAATATGTGGTACCATTGTAACCTGGAGAAATGGGGATTTTACATGCAATACGACTTTATTGAAAAATTAAATTTTTTTATTACAAAAAGCTCTACAATTTGGAAAAAAAATATTTTTTTTATTTTTTGTTGTACATGTTTCACCCCAAAATATTGAGGATACACTTAAAAAATGACAAACAAGACATTTTATTAATTTCAGTTGTTAAAGCCCAGGCTCTGTGGAAATATAAACAATATATACCTTTCCTGGGTAATCCCTGGAAATCCCTTCAAAATTCACAGTTGAACATGTACAATGCAAAATAATGACAATTTGTCTGGCAAAGAGGGTGATAAAAATATAGGTAGGCTGGTAGTTAAAGGGCTAAAGATTAGATTTTGTTATTAATAATTGGGATAGCACAAAATTTTAACAAATGATTAATAAAGAATCTTCATTTAAAAACTATGATTTGGGTGAAATTAAAACCTCTAAAATACAATTATATTCTAATGTTGCCATATACCAGGGGTTCCCCAACATTTTTTCATCAAGTACCACTTTCCAATTACTAACACATGAGTTGTCATTTACCTAAAACTGCGTTCGAAATACACAAATCAACCACATACCAAAATGAACATAAATCGTTTTCATCGCCTTTTGGATCAGTTTTGTACCAGATCAGGTATTGTATAGGTGGTAGCAAATTAGGTTAGTCAGTCTGCAGCCATGCTAAGTACCATCTCAGGTAAAGGTACTCATACCACTAGTTGGGAAATCCTGCCATAGGCTCAATGCAATACATTGTAATTGACTAAAACATACAACACATATGGACAGCATATTCCCTTATGTATGATACATATGTATGTATTGTATGCACTCTGCTGGGGGTGCAAAGTCCCCAGGATGATGCCACCAGAATGTTCCTGCAATGGATAAGTACACCAGGCACAAAGACCATTGACTTTTGAAACCTTTAATTAGAAATTTGATTACAGAACAGATGAAAACCATTAGAAAAAGTCTGTTTTGTTCTGGTTGTTTTGCTATTTTTGATTGAACGTTGTAAAGTGAATTGAAAAGCCTTTTTAGTAAAATTGTTTTATTATGTTTTTACATCTGAACAGAGGATGGTGAATAAAATGATGGTTTTGAACCTTTTTTTTTATTCTTTTGTGATTGTTTAGTAGAAAGGCCATCAAACCACTAAGGTGTTGAATGTTTGAATTGCTAGCATTAGGCTGCTCAGTAACTAGCAAAAGCCTTTTGGAAAGCATCGGGTAAGTCAAAGTAAATGGACCTGCTGTATTTGTCTGACCAGCTTTCTCGATCCAGAATGACTTCTGCCATAAAAAAATCAGTGCTGCTCCAGTCAGCATAACAATTACCATAATCAGTCAATAACTAATTATGCAGATCAGAACAACACTCAACAGTTTTTAAAGAGATCAAAAAGTCAACTTTAGACTCCTTCTTAAGCACACCAAATTCCACTGCCAGAGTCATAACTATAGGGGGTGCACCACAACGGGGCCCAGAAGGTCAGGGGGGCCCATCATTGTTGCTCTTCCACCTTATTTATCTTATTTGTTGGCATAACTGAAGCACCATTTGTCTTTGTTCCTCACTCTTTAGTTGAATAGTTGCATGCAATTGATTTAAAGGACAGCCTTGATAGAGCCTCATTTAATACTGGCACCAGGGCTCCATCACATTTACTTATGCCACCACCCATTACCCATGATCCTGTAGTCTAAGCAAACTCCAAAGGTGAGTATATGGCAAAAGGAGGGCACCATTAATTCTTTTTTTTTTTTTTTGCCCATCGCAGTTCGACACCTTTCACCAGACCATTTTTCAATGTAAATTCCACTCTTTCAGCGCAGCGAATGGCAGCGAAAACCCATCAGACAGCCAGCAGATGAATTGATTTTCCGCTTACCACGCAAATTAGAGCGCAGTACACCGCAAATCAAGCCATTCACAGGACACTCTGCGAAACAAGGGAAGGCGAATGTCACGCAAACCTGCAGCTTTTATAAATTACCCCCTTAAACCGGACCTTCACCATGATTTAATGAAAAGCCCAAACTCTTAAAAAACGGTTCCCCAGCATCTAAAATTAATATATTTTACGTTTTTAGTCACTAACTTATTATTCTTTCCCCCCACTGGGCTGCAACTCTGTTCAGGAATTTAGGATACGGGCGCCGCCATCTTGACTCAGAAGCATCACACTTACTGAGGAGAGAAGAGTGGGATAAGGTACAGGGGGGCAGGTTATAGCTGTGCTTTGCTCAGACAGAGCAGAGCTGGGGTCAGGTAAAGGTCAGTAGTCCCAGAATGCAGAGCAGCACAGTCAGGAGGCACTTCCTGTTTGCAGGCTGCCTGATAAGATGGCGGCTTCCATAAGCCGCCATCTTGGATGTTTAAAGGCTCATAACATGCAGTAGATGCAGGTAGGATGATTTTTAATGTGAGCAATCTGTATGTACAGGGTGTGGGAAACATATAAGATAGACTCTTATTCAGAGTGAAGGTCCGCTTTAATGGTTTTTTTAAGATGATGCTGGTGCTGCTGTCATTACTACAGAGGAGACAATCTCTACAGACATCACATTGCACTATAAGCTATCTAAATTCCAAAATGTGACTGCTTGTGACTAATTTAGAAGCATCACATCTGATTACAATAGAAACGAATACGATTAATGAATTGCTATTTGGCTTAAATAATCTAACACAATGGACCTCTCAGCAGGGAGCTGGCAGGCTTTTCAGAATGACTGATCGTAAATGTTATTGTCCTAGGAGGAGGGAGAGAGAGACAATCCCAAGGTTTTAACACCCCATCTCAATATATGGCATTATGATCTTTGTCACCTCTGTACTTGGATGGCAGGAAAGGAAGAATCTAAAACAGGCCCAAAAGGAGACCTAGAAGATCCCTCAAAGCCCAAATCATAATGCCCTTTGGTAGTTTTGACTTACAGCATATCAGCCCTGGATCGCCCCAGCCAGCCCGTGACCAGGACATCCAGACTGAGCCCCTCCCAATGTGATCACTGGCCAGTCAAGTAGTGCACTCCGAATATATATATACGGCCAAATCAATGGTACCTACGCTTCGGAATTGCAGGGGTAGATAACACAACAGGAGTGGGTATGGCCCCTCAACAGCCATGATGTTGAGGCTTTAGCATTGGGGCTAGAGATGAGTGAATGCTTGAAAAATTGTTTCGGTAGATTCGCCGAATATTCTGGAAAAATTTGTCTTGGTGCAAATTTATTTGCAATGAATCGCTATTAAAAATGACTATTTTTGACCTACCGAGAGCCTCTATAGGGTTGTAGAACATTTTGCCTTGCTGCATAGGATGCGTGCTGGGTTAGTGAAATAATACTGTAAAGAAGTATGACATGCAGATCAGAGGCATCGCTATTAGAATTGCTGTCACAGAGCGGCACAATGACAGAGCCTTGAGGTGGCATCAGCATGAGGAGCCCACATATTGCCTGAAAAACACCCTGGAGTTAGCAGCAGCATGATGAGACCATATATCGCCTGAAAGATACACTGGAGTTTGCAGCAGCATGAGGAGACCATATACTGCCTGAAAGACACACCCTGGAGTTGACAGCAACATGAGGAGCCCATATATTGACTGAAAGACACCCTGAAGTTTGCAGCAGCATGAGGAGCCCATATGCTGACTGAAAGACACACACTGGAGATGGTAGCAGCATGGGGAGCCAATATATTGACTGAAAGACACACACTGGAGTTGGTGGCAGCATGGGGAGCCAATATATTGCCTGAAAGACACACTGGAGTTGGCAGCAGCATAAGGAAACCCTATATAACCTGAAAGACACACTCTGGAATTGGCAGCAGCATGAGGAGCTCATAGATTGCCTGAAAAACACACCCTGGAGTTTGCAGCAGCACGAGGAGCCCATATATTGACTTAAAGACACCCTGGAGTTGGCAGCAGCATGAGGAGCCCATATATTGACTGAAAGACACTCTGTAGTTGGCAGCAGCAGAAGGAGCCCATATGTCGACTGAAAGACACACCCTGGAGTTGGCAGCAGCACAAGGAGCCCATATATTGCCTGAAAGACAAACTGGAGTTGGCAAAAACATGAGGAGAACATATATCACCTGAAAGACACAACCTGGAGTTGGCAGCAGCATGGGAAGCCCATGTTTTGCCTGAAACACACACCCTGGAGTTTGCAGCAGCATGAGGAACCCATATATTGCCTGAAAGACACACTGGAGTTGGCAGCAGCATGAGGAGACCATATATTGCCTGAAAGACACCCTGGAGATGGTAGCAGCATAAAGAGCCCATATATTGTCTGAAAGACACACTGGAGTTGGCAGCAGCATGAGGAGCCTATATATCGACTGAAAGACACCCTGTAGTTTGCAGCAGCATTAGAAGCCCATGTATTGACTTAAAGACACATCCTGGAGTTGGCAGCAGCATGAAGAGAACATATATCAACTGAAAGACACACCCTAGAGTTGTCAGCAGCATGAGGAGCCCATGTATTGACTGAAATATACCCCGGAGTTGGTAGCAGCATGAGAAGCCCATATATTGCCTGAAATACACACCTTGGAGTTGGCAGCAGCATGAGGATAACATATAAACATTTTGGGCACATATATGTTATCCTAAAAATATTACGTTAAGTTTTACATAATGCATTTCCTCAATACTTACTTGTGGTCTGATGCGGAGGAATGTCTGTAACTGGAGAGCAGCGCCTTAAATCTGTTTTGCACTATCCATATTTGTGAAGTGTTGGTGTGGCACCATGATCAATCTACTCTGATGCATCAGGCATTGGTGGGTGGAAATCTTGGCTGATCCATGCCTGATTCATCATCAGACAGGTCAGTCTCTCCATAGTTATACACCTGCTGCTATTGTCCAAAAAACTATTTTAAAGCGTACTGGAGAGCACTGAACTGCCCTCATCAGTGCATACCACATACGCACATCTAAGAGTTGTACCATTTTTTCCTGTTAAAGACTTCGGGGCCTAGTTACTGTGAAAGGCCAGACATAGTTACACACCTGTTGCTGTTGTTGACAAACCCTGTCCTAAGCATAGTGTAGCATAGATTGTCAGGCAGAGAAGTACCAGGATGGGCACAGAGGAGTGGCAGAGGCCTAAATTCATCAAGCAGAGGTTGCAGCAGATTAGGAGTGAGTGGCAGCAGGTGTTGCAGCGAGAGGCCTGATCTCCCAGTATCAGCTATCGGTCGTGTCTCGACCAGCAACCCATGTGTCATCATCGATTGGTTAACACACAGTCATCCACTTCATCACAAGTGACATCTGACACCCCCAGTCAACAGTCAGTAGGTTCCTCGGACACAAACCTCAGTTGGCATGGCCCCGAAGCAGTCCCTGTCCTCCCATTGCCTCTGTCCTATGCCGTTCCCTCCCCCAGCGACATATCTTATGCTTTGGGTTCAGCTCCACTATTCAGTGAGGATGATCTGATAGAGGACAGTCAGCAGCTACTGCCCAGCCAAGAAGTGGAGGAGACATCCCTCGCTTCCTTCGCTAGAAAGCCAAGTACTGATGCGGAGTGTGGCGTTGGAGGCAGTGTTGCGAGCGTTCTGGCTCCTGCAGCAGACACTGTTGAAGAACCCAACAAAGGACATCAGTGATGTGCAGACACAACTCGATGATGATGATGAAGCTGATCGCATCTGGGAGCCGTGTGCAGAAGGGGCTTCATCATAATCAGGAGATGGTGGTAGCATGGCTGGCAGTAAACAAGGTGGCAGCATTGGAAATTCTGGAGGCAAACAGGCCCAGGGCCGAGGTAGACCACCTGCTGCGTGGCAGGCTACTTTCCCAGGAGGTAGTGGAACAGGGGTTCCTGGAGTCGGCGGCAGTAGCAGTGAATTAGTGCAGATTGTTGGAGGGGAAAATCAGCTACTCAGCGATGTGGCAGTTTTTCATCAAGCACCTGCAGGAGGGTAACATGGCCACATGCAAGATGTGTAGGCAGAAGGTGAAGCGTGGCCAGGGCCCCAATGTTGGTGCCACGGCTCTGCGGCAACATATGCAGCGTCACCATAAAGCGGCCTGGGAGAAATGAGGCTCCAAAGTGGTGGTCCCGCTTGCTGCATCACCCAGTGGCAAGCCACTCCCAGTTTCAGCCAGTCAAGACTCCACCACCTCAGCAGAAGGGAGCTGTTTGTCATACCCGTCCTCTGTTGCTCCGGAAATGCTGCTACTGCTCCTCCTACTGCGAGTCAGTCATTCTGCCAGAAATCCAAGAGGCAACAGTATGGGCCCACTCATCCAACTCGCAGAAGTTAAATATGTTCCAGTGCAAGTTGCTGGTGCTGCAGTCCCTCCTTTTTCAGGTGGTGGACTCTGCACTTTTCAGAGAACTGATGGCTTGTGCCGAGCCAAGGTGGAGAGTCCCAAGCCATCATTTCTTTACGAAGAAGGCAGTACCAGCCCTACACAATTTTGTTGAACAGAAGGTGGGCCAGTTCTTGAGCCTGTCGGTGTGGACCAAAGTGCATGGCAGCGCCGACGTCTGGAGCTGCAACTACGATCAGGGACAATGCTTTCCTTTACGGCCCACTGGGTGAATGTGGTTGCTGCACAGCCACAACAGCAACTTGAACAGGTAACGCCGTTTCCGCCTCCGCCTCCATGCTCCTAGGCCGTTATGCCTCTGACAATGTGCGACTCTGCTTCCTCATCCTCAACTGTCTCCTCAGCCTCCACTGCATAGACAAGTCTCAGTGCCCCTCCAGACTACCATGTTTGCAGGGCACGGTGGTGTCACGCTGTTCTTCACATGGTCTGCCTTGGCGAACTGAGTCACACAGGGGAGGAACTGCTAAAATTAATTAATCAATAAATCAAATCATGGCTTACCCCACTAAAACTGCAAAAGGGAACCATGGTGATGGACAACGGGAAGAACATCTTGTCTGCGCTGCAAGCGTGAGCCATGCGCCCTGTATGGCACAAATTTTCAATCTGGTTGTCAAGCATTTCCTGAAGTCTTTTCCCCCATCTGCAAGACATCTTAACAATGGGAAGGAAACTTTGCAGGCACTTCAGCCACTCCTACACCACAAAGCACACCCTTGAGCTGCAGCGTCAGAACGGTATCCCCAAACATAGTCTGATTTGCAATGTTTCCACCCCTTGAAATTCCACCCTCCATATGTTGGACCAACTATATGAACAGAGAAAAGCCATCACTGATGTCTTGATGATCCAATCGAATAGGGGGACTCCCCTGTGTAACTTCAATGTAAACCAGTGGCAGCTCATACGTGACACCTGCCGTTTTCTCAGGCCCTTTGAGGAAAGTTTATGGAATGAACGTCATTCCACTGCTTCATTTACTCCAACACGTGTTGGAAACCATGGCTGGTCAGGGCACTGGAGACGTGGCGTCTCACAGCCACCTGAACCCTGTGGAGGCTGAACTGGAGGAGGAGGGGTGGGGCACAGTAAAGCACAGTTCAGTTTCGGCGAAATGGGCAGTTTTTCTAGTCATCTGACAGGAGAGGAGGAGCAGGAACAGCCAGAGGAGCTAGAGGGTTGTGAGGAAGGCAAGACAGAACCCAGACAAACCGTGGCAGTATGCAGTGGAGATGGAGACAGGTAGTCCCTCTAAGTCACTTGCACAAATAGCATGATGCATGCTCACGTGCTTGCGTAGTGACCGCCGAATTGTCACCATTTGGCAGCGGGATGATTTCTGGCTCTCCACCTTATTAGACCCTCGCTATTGGCACAAAATAGGGGACTTTTTTACACCCACTGAGAGGGAGGACAAACTGATCTACTGCAGAGACATCCTACGTAGTCAGTTGGCCAATGCTTATCTGCGCCATCGTCCATCCTCTCGCAGGTCTGACTCGGGGGGACTCTATGCTCACGTTCCACTGCCATGGCTGCTGGGGAGGGGTGGGGTGGCAGGAGCAGTAGTAGCTCCATCAGCAGCAGCTTGAGTCTACAGTCGCTAATGAGTAGCTTTCTTCATCTGCATAGTTAGGCAACTCATGAGCAGCAAGTAGACCTGGAGCAGGACCTGCAGAGTTTGCCCTGGGAAAGCTGTCCTGCTCTGCCAGTAGTGTGCCATCAGAGCAGGTTTCGTGTGGCAGGGGCCATAGTAACCACAAGGAGAATTTGTCTGTCCACGAAAAATGTGTCTGGCCTTTCACAGTAACTAGGCCCTGAAGACTTTAACAGGAAAAGAATGGTGCAACTCTCAGATGTACATATGTGGTGTGCACTAATAAGGGCAGTTCAATGCTCTCCAGTAGGCTTAAAACAGTGTTTTTACACAACAGAGCTGGGTGTATAACTATGTCTGGCCTTTACAATAACTAGCCCATCAGCACTACAGCCAGCTTTGAAATGTAGTTTTGGTAGAAAAGCAAGAGCACTATAGGCAGGTGCTCTTGCTAAAAACAAATGCAATCACACTGTCAGATGGCCTTAAATGGAATGCCCCTGGTCAGAGTGAGTTAAGTGCACTACAGCAAGCTTTAAAATGTGGTTTTGGTAGAAAAGCAAGAACACTATAGACAGATGCTCTTGCTAAAAACAAATGCAAACACACTGTCAGATGGCCTTAAATCTGATGCCCCTGGCCAGTGCACTACAGCGTGGTTTTGGTAGAAAAGCAAGAGCACTATATTTCTGGGCAGGTGTGTGGCCTGTAAGACTAACTAGCCTTTCAAGGCCCGGGCATAAAACCAAATGCAAACACTGTCAGATGTCTTTAAATGGGATGTCCCTGGGAGGGTGAGTTAAATGCACTACAGCAAGCTTTAAAACGTGATTTGGGTAGAAAATCAAGAGCAATATAGGCAGGTGTGTGTGACCTGTAACACTAATTAGGCTTGCAAGACCTGGGCATAAAACCAAATGCAAACACACTGTCAGATACCCTTAAATGGGATGCCCCTGGTAAGGGTGAGTTAAATGCACTACAGCAAGCTTTAAAACGTGGTTTGGGTAGAAAAGCAAGAGCAATATAGGTAGGTGTGTGTGACCTGTAACACTAAATAGGCTTGAAAGACCTGGGCATAACACCAAATGCAAACAAACTGTACACTGTCTCTCTCTGTCACTTTCTCTCTCTGTCTCTTTCTCTGTCTCTCTCTTTCTCTGCCTCTTTCTTTCTCCGCCCTGTCTCTTTCTCGCCCTGTCTCTTTCTTTTACTGTCTTTTTCTCTCCCTGGCTCTATCTGTCCCTGACCCATTCTCACTGCAATACACTGCTGAAATTAGCGCCCGCAAGATGGCCGACACTTATATAGGGCTGTGACATCACCGGGGTGCCTGGCTGCTGATAGGCTGCATGTAATGCCTTCCCAGGATTCTTTGCCCCATGGGACATGTCCTGACATGTGGATCCACCATTTTAGATTGCCTGGACTACACTAAATGGAGTTTAGGGAAGCGATTCGCGCAATCAAATTGAGGCGATATTCGAATTTAGAATCTAATTTTTCCTGAAATTTGTAACGAATTTGGATTCGTCAGATTCACTCATCCCTAATTGGGGCAGAAGATAGGTTGGGATTTCTTGGCTGGAGGGGTAGAGGGTGGTTTGGGGGAGACCAGAGAGTCAGGGATGGCCCAGATGGCCCCAAAGCATTGTGGCCCACTGGGAAATCTTCTGGGCCTCCCTGTGGCCTGTGCACCCTTGCCCTTAGGGTTCTTTTTTGTGCTGATCCTCGACATCAGGAAGTCTGGTGTCAGGCATCAAGGGACAGATTTATTAGGGGATGTAAGTGGACCTATCAGTGAAGCTGCTGGTTAGTAGTCCTCCACAATTTTGGATGCCCAAGGAGTGGGGCTCGGATGGCCCTGGAATCTTTTAGACTCTAGGGCCTCCAAAGTTCCTCTTTAATGTTGACGATTACCACCTCTAATTGTCAGGGCTAGCTTGGGAAAGAGAGTTTCAGTGGGCCCCTTAGAAGTGTGCACCTCATAGTCCACTTTTTATCATGTCACCCATCCATTCTGCTGCCAATGGGTCCTCCTCTGCGGCTGATCACCTGCTGTCAGTTGCCCTCCAGGCCTCGGTGCCGCTGAAGGGTCCACGTTCCACCGACATGACCAACTGTCTTTGACACCTCCTGAACTGCCGATGATCACCCTCTATTTCTAGCCACCTTCCTTATTGACGCTGATGGCCTCTGATCCTGACTACAGCAGTAAGCAAGTCTCCACATGGGACAGCATTATGAAGGACACACACATCTAGCTATGATAAACCCCTGATAAGCAGCTTTATGTTTTTCTACTTCAGGTTTAAAAAGAAACTCTGTAACAGCAAAACAGCAGAACCCTGTACATGGTTATAAGTTTACCCTGACCTCCTTATGACTCAGACCTCTCCAGAACCTGCAGTGACTCAGCTCTGGAGAAAACAAGAAGCCAATTATAAGGATCAACAGAGACGCTAATGCCAACAAACAGCACTGCAGGACCACTTCAAGATGATTCACAAATGGTACAAGATCTGACCTTCTTCCAAGATCTCTGCAGACCTTATGTGGACTATGCTCATTGTCTAGTTCAACCAGGGCGGCCATCAGAAATAATTGGGCCCTATGCAACCACAATACCGAGCACCCCCATCTTAACCTGTGATAGCTGGGCCCTTGTTTAAACTAGGCCACCGAATCCAGTGCAATCTTGCCTCAGTAATCAGACTAGATAGTAAACTAAAATTAAAACTAGGGGTCAAGCCCTTGTAAGTTTGGGGGGGGGGGTCCGGACACAGTATAGGCTGTTAAGAGACTGCTCCCCCCAAAAAAATATGTGTAATGATGGGGCCCCTAGTTTCAACAGGGCTCCAGTATTCAGACTATCTAGGAAACAAGGGATCAACAGCCATCGTCGCTGGCCACGCATGTGCCGCAGGCTCGTTGGACAGGTAAGGAATGTCCAGTTTTCACATAAAGGGTCATCCTAGTTTAGGATGCCCCAGGGAGAGGGAATCAGCTGGCCCTGGAGTCTCATATTCTCCAGGGCTGGTTTGATTCGCTTTGAACAGTATCAACTGGCTCAAGTTCCAAATCAAGTCGATCCAGTGCCTGTCCGCTTAAAGTGGACCAACACCCAGGGGTGATTGGCCCGGAAATCTATAAGATTCCCGGGCCGATCACCTCCCACCCCGCGGGACATCCGAGATCGGGATGTCCCGCGGGGTGAAACCCCAAAAACATCTTACCTGATCCGCCGCCGCTTCCGCCGCCGCTTCCGCCGCCGCCGCCTCCCGCGCGCCCCTCCAGACGTGCGTGCGCCCGCGCCGGCCCTCTGTGAATGGCCGGCGGGGGCGCGCGCGCGCCGAGAGTGACGCGCGGGAGGCGGCGGCGGCGGAAGCGGCTTGGACGTTCCTGATCCCCGCCTGGACGTTGGCGGGGATTGGCTGCGGCGTTCACGTGGGAGCGTTGAGAGGTGAGTTTTTTGGGGTTTCTGGGGGGTTTCACACAGCGGGGCACCCCCGATCGGGGTGCCCCGCCGAAGTGGACCAAAACCCAGGATAGTCAAAATCCTGGGTGTTGGTCCACTTTAAAGCCCCTTAGGAAACCCTAAATGTAGGCATTTGTCTTTACCTGGTTAGCATCCATGTACCACTCCTATGTGCCACATGACTGTTGATGGCCAATGAGGTTGACTGGGTGGATGTGTGCAACACCACACACAGCACCTTCACAGTGCCCTGTGTCAGGACAGCTGCCAACCATCCAGGAACATGGAAGGTGGAGTATTTTGCCAGATTTAGGGCTTCCCTAGGGGCTTTATCTCATTTGGGAATCAAATTGTTTTGGTTATTTTTATAAGATCCCAATTCAAAGTTGGGCATGGAGCTCTTTATAATGCAGTACAAGAGAAATCTGCGCACTGCAGTAAAGCATGCCTCATATTGGAGTACTATAGCTGTGGCTGCTGCACGTGTTTCCTGTCCCCCATTCTGGATCTCTCTAATGCAAGGCTCACTGATGGCAGGAGGCTATAGGGTCATTTAGTATCCATGTGAACTCTGGCCATCCCTGACAAGAGAGGGTTTAGGTCCCTTTATAAAGCATCTAAACTCTTCATTGGAATGCCGATTCTGCTTAAATGCTCCTAGAAAGAATAAAGATTGGGCAGAATAAATGTTCCTTTCTGTTTTTCCACCCCCAAAATTATTTCCTCTGGGGTGAATCAAGAATAATTTTTTTCTGGTGGGCCCAAGAAAGGTTTCGTCTGGTGGGACCAAGAATGATTCCCTCTGGTGGGCTTCAAAAAAAAATCCTCTGGTGGGCCACAGAAGAGTTTCCTCTGGTGGGCCCTAAGAAAGATTTCCTTTTCTACTCCCCCAAAATAAACAGGACAAGGACAACATCGGAATCTCACAATTCCTCAAAAGATCCCCACACAAAGAGTGGCACCACTAATATAAAAAGGGTATCAAAATGTTATTATCCAGACAAGGCCAAAACATATTACACAAAGGACATTACATGATTAAAAAACATACATGACAAACGACCACTGGGGGGCGCTACCATACAGCCAGCAATTAAATTCATAAAGTAGTATTACATGGTGGGGCTTATATGACTGATCTGAAATAATGTTTAAATAATATTATTAAACAATTAATATATTCCTATAAATCCTATAGTGCAATCTAATAAAAACCCATAAACTCATGTGCCAGATAGACAATTCCAAATAAAGTGCAAAGTGCTATTGATTAAACATGAGGACAAGCCGGGTGAAAAACAGAGAACAGTCAAACCAAGAGCCCAATATAGAAAAAGGTTTTTCTCACATGTCCAGAGTAGCCAGGCTGTAAGCAGACCCCCTCTCCACGCTGACGCGTTCCATGACATCACGCGTCACTTCTTCAGGGCGACAGTTCCCCAAAATAATTTCCTCTGCTGTGTCCCATGGACAAAAAAGAAATGTAACCCTCTGCACACGCATAATACTGAAAAGCTAGCGATCACTTGTTAAAAGCATAGAAGTTAACATAGATTGCAATGAATGTAAATGTGAGGTCTACTTTGAAGTGCATAAAAACCCTTTAAACCTGACCTCGGAATCTAAACGAATCTAGATTGTCCTGAATTTGGATGCCCCTGTGTGTAAACCCCCCTCTTCGTTCATTACTTTCCCCAATCTGGCGAATGCACTGTGGGATCGTTCAGGCAGCAGCAGAATTTTATTGCTGCATAGTGTTGGAAAAGAAGTTGCACAACCTCATCGGGCATCGGCCAACCTCGCACCACAAGAAGATATGGCCGCCAGATGTGGTGGTGCACTCCCAGTCCACCTCCGGTCAAGCGCCATTGCACACCCCAAAGGCCGGCCCTGTCAGTGGGCCCCCATGGAGGCCGGGGGCCCCCGGCAGCTGCCCCGCCTTGCCAGGTGCTGACGCCGGCCCGGCAAGGCCATCCAATTTATACTCCATCACTAACATTACTAAGCCTACAAGAGTTTGTGCAGACATTGCTACTTCCTTACCTTTGTGTGTACAAGCAATGCAATACATGGACCAGCCTGTCTAAAGGCAGTGTAATAACTTAAACCGACCTTCAGCCTGACCTTAATAAAAAGCCCAAACCCTTAAAAAACTATTCCCCAGCATCTAACATTAATGTATTTTATGTTTTTATTCCTTTATTATTCTTTCCCCTACTGGCATGCAACTCTGTTCAGGACTCTAGGATACGGGCGTCGCCATCTTGCCTCAGAAGCATCACATACTGAGAAGAGGAGAGTGGGATAATTTACAGGGGGCGGGGTTGTAGCTGTGCTTTGCACAGACAGAGCAGAGCTGGGGTCATGGAAATGACAGCAATCCCAGAATGCAGAGCCACACAGTCAGAAGACACTTCCTGTTTGCAGGCAGCCTGATGCTCCATGAGCCTCCATCTTGGATGTTTAAAGGCTCATAACATGCAGTAGAAGCAGGAAGGATTTTTAATGTGAGCAATCTGTATGTACAGGGTGTGGGAAACTAAAAATATAAGATAGGCTCTTATTCGGGGTGAAGGTCCGCTTTAACATGCTTGCACACACATAATGAAAAATGCTTTACTTGCCTACACAGTGCTACAGTTCAGCAGAGGAGTTTTAGGTAGAGGCCAATTGGACTCCCTGTTGCATTGGGAGAGCTACAATCCAGCAGATCTGGCCACTGAGAGCTGGTCACACCCCTCTAGCACCTCTGTGACTGCTATATATTGACTGGATGAGCACATCCTACCTTCCTTTTTGCTCTGCTGTGTCCTATGAATGCATTTCTCTGGTGAAGGATGATTTCCTTTTGTGGTCCAGAAGAATTATTTCTTCTGATGTGCCCAAAAAATGAGTTTCTCTGTCTGGTCCAAGGTGTTCCAAGACAGGGAGTTTGCAGGGAGGGTTGCGGTTCCCTTTAAACCATCAGCATATTAAGTGGGGATTATTTAAGAAGGGATAGCGCCAGGTAGTGCCTTGTAGCGGCAGGCAGCGTCTGGTGAACGCCGGGCGCTGTACGCAAAACCACGTTTATGAAAGCGAATCTGGTGAGCGACTGTAACAGCGCCATGTAGCGTCACACACAGCCATTCAGTTGCGGCGGGCGTGGTTGCACACAGCCATAACAGGATGCGAGTGATGCCGCCGCTGGCTATGCATGTGCCGTAGGCTCGTTGGACAGGTAAGGAATGTCCGGGATTCACATAGAGGGTCATCCTAGTTCAGGATGCCCCAGGGAGAGGGAATCACTTGGCCCTGGAGTCTCATAGTCTCCAGGGCTGGTTTGATTCACTTTAAACAGTATCAACTGGCTCAAGTTTCAAATCAAGTCGATCCAGTGCCTGTCTGCTTCAAGCCTCTTGGGAAGCCCTAAATGTAGGCATTTGCCTATATCTGGTTAACATCCATGTACCACTCCCATGTTCCATGTGACTGTTGATGGCCAATGAGGTTGACTGGGCGGATGTGTGCAACACCACACACAGCACCTGCACTGTGCCCTGTGTCAGGACAGCTGCCAGTGGGTAAAAACACTATGGGGATTATTTAAGAAGGGATAGCGCCAGGTAGAGCCTTATAGCGGCAGGCAGCGTCTGGTGAACGCTGGGCGCTGTACGCAAAACAATGTTTATGAAAGTGAATCAGGTGAGCGACTGTAACAGCGCCATGTAGCGTCTGATGTATTATTACAGGCGGCTCAGCGTATAGCGCCAGCGCTCCAGCTTCCAGAGTGCCAGGTATTACCTTTCGCTCACTTTCGCTCTCCCACACATTTCAATGGCCATTCATTTGCTTGTGTTTAAACAGCGTGTTTGACATTTTTTATTTATTTATTTTTTTTGCTCAAATCATTGTGTGACCTCTCCTGGCTGCAAACATTTGTTAAAAACTTTTTTGACTTTTGATATTTTTATGCAGAATTGTCATTACAGGTCTGGCACTAAAGTGTTAACGTCACAGTGTTATAACAATTCCATGTGTTTTCGCTTTGTTACTGGTGGATATGTGTTCAAAAACAGACTTTAATCACACAGCGCCTGGCGCTCTATGCTATAGCGACCAGATTGAGGCCCTTATTTATGAAGGAATAGCGACAGGTAGCGACTGGTGAGCGGCCGGTAATGACGGGCCCCGCCACGAGAACGCCGGCTCCCCACCACAATCACACATTTATCAAGCCAATCCTGCTTAGCGACTAAGATAACATAGATTGCAATGAATGTAAATGTGAGGTCTACTTTGAAGTGCATAAAAACCCTTTAAACCTGACCTCGGAGTCTAACCGAATCTAGATTGTCCTGAATTTGGATGCCCCTGTGTGTAAACCCCCCCTCTTCGTTCATTACTTTCCTCAATCTGGGGAATGCACTGTGGGATCGTTCAGGCAGCAGCAGAATTTTATTGCTGCATAGTGTTGGAAAAGAAGTTGCACAACCTCATCGGGCATCGGCCAACCTCGCACCACAAGAAGATATGGCCGCCAGATGTGGTGGTGCACTCCCAGTCCACCTCCGGTCAAGCGCCATTGCACACCCCAAAGGCCGGCCCTGTCAGTGGGCCCCCATGGAGGCCGGGGGCCCCCGGCAGCTGCCCCACCTTGCCAGGTGCTGACGCCGGCCTGGCAAGGCCATCCAATTTATACTCTGTCACTAACATTACTAAGCCTACAAGAGTTTGTGCAGACATTGCTACTTCCTTACTTTTGTGTGTACAAGCAATGCAATACATGGACCAGCCTGTCTAAAGGCAGTGTAATAACTTAAACCGACCTTCAGCCTGACCTTAATCAAAAGTCCAAACCCTTAGAAAACTATTCCCCAGCATCTAACATTAATGTATTTTATGTTTTTAGTCACTTATTATTCTTTCCCCCACTGGCCTGCAACTCTGTTCAGGACTCTAGGATATGGGCGTCGCCATCTTGCCTCAGAAGCATCACATACTGAGGAGAGGAGAGTGGGATAATGTACAGGGGGCGGGGTTATAGCTGTGCTTTGCACAGACAGAGCAGAGCTGGGGTAATGGAAATGACAGCAATCCCAGAATGCAGAGCCACACAGTCAGAAGACACTTCCTGTTTGCAGGCAGCCTGATGCTCCATGAGCCTCCATCTTGGATGTTTAAAGGCTCATAACATGCAGTAGAAGCAGGTAGGATTTTTAATGTGAGCAATCTGTATGTACAGGGTGTGGGAAACTAAAAATATAAGATAGGCTCTTATTCGGGGTGAAGGTCCGCTTTAACATGCTTGCACACACATAATGAAAAATGCTTTACTTGCCTACACAGTGCTACAGTTCAGCAGAGGAGTTTTAGGTAGAGGCCAATTGGACTCCCTGTTGCATTGGGAGAGCTACAATCCAGCAGATCTGGCCACTGAGAGCTGGTCACACCCCTCTAGCACCTCTGTCACTGCTATATATTGACTGGACGAGCACATCCTACCTTCCTTTTTGCTCTGCTGTGTCCTATGAATGCATTTCTCTGGTGAAGGATGATTTACTTTTGTGGTCCTGAAGAATTATTTCTTCTGATGTGCCCAAAAAATGAGTTTCTCTGTCTGGTCCAAGGTGTTCCAAGACAGGGAGTTTGCAGGGAGGGTTGAGGTCCCCTTTAAACCATCAGCATATTAAGTGGGGATTATTTAAGAAGGGATAGCGCCAGGTAGTGCCTTGTAGCGGCAGGCAGCGTCTGGTGAACGCCGGGCGCTGTACGCAAAACCACGTTTATGAAAGCGAATCTGGTGAGCGACTGTAACAGCGCCATGTAGCGTCACACACAGCCATTCAGTTGCGGCGGGCGTGGTTGCACACAGCCATAACAGGATGCGAGTGATGCCACCGCTGGCTATGCATGTGCCGTAGGCTCGTTGGACAGGTAAGGAATGTCCGGGATTCACATAGAGGGTCATCCTAGTTCAGGATGCCCCAGGGAGAGGGAATCACTTGGCCCTGGAGTCTCATAGTCTCCAGGGCTGGTTTGATTCACTTTAAACAGTATCAACTGGCTCAAGTTTCAAATCAAGTCGATCCAGTGCCTGTCTGCTTCAAGCCTCTTGGGAAGCCCTAAATGTAGGCATTTGCCTTTATCTGGTTAGCATCCATGTACCACTCCCATGTTCCATGTGACTGTTGATGGCCAATGAGGTTGACTGGGCGGATGTGTGCAACACCACACACAGCACCTGCACTGTGCACTGTGTCAGGACAGCTGCCAGTGGGAAAAAACACTATGGGGATTATTTAAGAAGGGATAGCGCCAGGTAGAGCCTTATAGCGGCAGGCAGTGTCTGGTGAACGCCGGGCGCTGTATGCAAAACCACGTTTATGAAAGTGAATCAGGTGAGCGACTGTAACAGCGCCATGTAGCGTCTGATTTATTATCACAGGCGGCTCAGCATATAGCGCCGGCGCTCCAGCTTCCAGAGTGCCAGGTATTACCTTTCGCTCACTTTCGCTCTCCCACACATTTCAATGGCCGTTCATTTGCTTGTGTTTAAACAGCGTGTTTGACATTTTTTATTTATTTATTTTTTTTGCTCAAATCATTGTGTGACCTCTCCTGGCTGCAAACATTTGTTAAAAACTTTTTTGACTTTTGATATTTTTATGCAGAATTGTCATTACAGGTCTGGCACTAAAGTGTTAACGTCACAGTGTTATAACAATTCCATGTGTTTTCGCTTTGTTACTGGTGGATATGTGTTCAAAAACAGACTTTAATCACACAGCGCCTGGCGCTCTATGCTATAGCGACCAGATTGAGGCCCTTATTTATGAAGGAATAGCGACAGGTAGCGACTGGTGAGCTGCCGGTAATGACGGGCCCCGCCACGAGAACGCCGGCTCCCCACCACAATCACACATTTATCAAGCCAATCCTGCTTAGCGACTGAGATAGCGCCATATAGCCACTCATTCATCATTATTCCAGCCTCAGCCCACAGCGCCAGCGTCCGACCTTGAACAGCGACAGGTATGACCTCTCGCTACCTGGCGTGCTCCAATGCATTTTAATGGAACAATCTTTAAATATTAATAATTAATTATTTTATTTTATTTTATTTTTTTATGTGAAAAATTCTGTGACTACTTCTGCCATTTTAGAAAAAAAAAAATAAATAAATTGTACAGAATTGATATTACAGGTCTGATATTAATGTATTCATATTACAAAATTATTTTAAAAACTTATATGGTGGTTTGGGGGTTAAAAAACTACTTTTAACCCATCGCCTCCAGCGCTCTGGGGTTTAAACATGCATTTCACAGCGCGAGAATTTTTTGAGCGTGATTTTTTAATGAATATGGTGGAAGCCGGTCGCTAGGACCAGTCGCTATCATGCGCTCCCATACAGCGCTGAACCTGTCAAATAGCGACTCCTCACCCAATATTCAACATTACAGCAAACTGGCTGAGTCGCTATCAACTACCGAACAACGGCCAAGCACAGCGACTACTAGCGGGCGCTCTGAAAATGCCGCTACAGCCACTCAACTGTCGCTACCTGCCGCTATTAATGAATCAGCCTCTTCGTGCGCTGACGCTGTGTGTGTGTGTTTGGTGTGGAGCGCCGAGATTCGGTCGCACTGAGCTGCCGCTAAGTCTCACTCACTGCAGCGCTGTACTGGTGTTAGAGCGCCCAACATACATCACCTTCATCAATGCCGGCCAGGTTACTACAGCGACTGAGGCGCTCTGTTACAGAGGCCAATAGCCGCTTATAACGTCTAGTAGCGATCGCTCTAAGCACCGCTCTACAGATGCTCATCTGCCAATACCTGGCGTTAGTAATGAATCAGCCTCCATGATGGCTACAGTAGCTTCTCCTGGCCATTCAGCTGCTAAACGCATCACAGAAGGACATTGTTTCTCTGGCCACAGAGGGGAGACATCAGCATGAGCTCTCTGGAACTGTGAGCCCGGGCTACGTCTCATCAGAATCCCTTTCAGATTTACCGGGGATCTGAAGCCACATATACAGATGTAGCAGCTGTGACCTTGACATTAGTAGCTTGAAGTGCCAAGCTAACCTGGGACAGCAGCCATTAGAAAGCACTGACGATTTAAAGGCTAATTCTACTTTCAAAGGCATTTTTTATTATTGTGTGCCAAAATGATGTCTTCAATGTGCTAAGCTTATCTGTTTTTTTTTTTTTTTTAATTCAATCTGTTTGCAACTCTGTTTTATAAAAGAAAACCATTTTCCCTAGCAACAAGGGCCCTTACTTAACAAGGGATAGCGCCAGGTAGCGAATGGTGAGCGAACGGTAATGACGCTCACCGCCACGAGAACGCCGGCTCCCCACCACAATCACACATTTATGAAGCCGATCCTGCTTAGCGACTGACAGAGCGCCAGATAGCGAATCATTTATCATTATTCCAGCCTCACCCCACAGCGCCAGCGAGTGACCGTGAACAGCGACAGGTATGACCTCTCGCTACCTGGCGCTCTCCAATGCATTTCAATGGAGCAATCTTTAAATATTCATAATTAATTGCTATTAATGTTTTTTATTTTTTTTTTTATTTTTTTTTTTTTTTTAAATGTCAAAAATTCGGTGACCACTTCTGCAATGTTATTTTTTTTTTTTTTTTTTTTAAGGTAAAAAAAAAAAAAAAAATTGTACAGAATTGATATTACAGGTCTGAT
Organism: Gastrophryne carolinensis; assembly: GCA_027917425.1. Classification (NCBI taxonomy): domain Eukaryota; kingdom Metazoa; phylum Chordata; class Amphibia; order Anura; family Microhylidae; genus Gastrophryne; species Gastrophryne carolinensis. The sequence goes on from CM051238.1 coordinate 42,923,680, forward strand.
ATTAATGTATTCATATTACAAAATGTTTTGAAAAACATGTTTTTTTTGTCAAAATATGGTTGTTTGGGGGTTAAAAACTACTTTTAACCCATCGCCGCCAGCGCTCTGGGGTTTAAACAAGCATTTCACAGCGCGAGAATTTTTGGAGCGTGATTTGTTAATGAATATGCTGGGAACCGTTCGCTATGGCCGTTCGCTGTCATGCGCTCCCATACAGCGCGGAACCTGTCAAACAGCGACTCCTAACCCCGTATTCAACATTACTGCACACCGACTGAGTCGCTGTCAACAGCCGAACAACGGCCAAGCACAGCGAATACTAGCGGGCGCTGTGAAAATAACGCTACTGTCGCTCATCTGTCGCTACCTGGCGCTATTAATGAATCAGCCTGAATGTGTTTATCTTAGCAATGTACATCAGCTGGTGCATTAGATGTACAGATCAGAGACTTGTGATTAAAGTCTGTTTTTGAACACATATCCGCCAGTAACAAAGCGAAAACACATGGAATGACATTGTTGTAACATTGTGATATTAATACTAGGGATGAGCGAATCGGTTCTAACGAACCTGAATTCGCTCCGAATTTCAGGGAAAATTCGATTCAGCACGAACCCGAATTTTTAGTGGTTCGTGCTGACCGAATTTTCCCTGAAATGAAAAAAAAAAAATGCCGGCTTCCTCTGATGACGCGTCCTCTGATGACAGCTGACAGCGCAGCCGGCCTCCCCGCTCCCACCAGAGATGAGCGATTCGCTAAAGTTCTATTCAGGCGAGAAATTCGGCAAATCGCCCGAATCGAATTTTTGAGAAGTTCGCTCATCTCTAATTAATACTTTAATGCCAGACCTGTAATGACAATTCTGCATAAAAAGATAAAAAATCAAAAAACTTTTCAAAAATGACTTTTTCTAGGCCAGGAGAGGTGACACAATTATTTGAGAGCAAAAAGAAAACAATTAAAAGCAAAAAACCCTGTTTAAACAGATGCAAAGGAATTGAATTGGAATGTATGGGAGAGCGACAGGTCTGGAAGCTAGAGCTCCGGCGCTATACCATGAGCTGCCTGTAATGATGAATCGGACACTACATGGCGCTCTTAGAGTCGCTCACCAGATTCGCTTTCATAAATGTGGTATTGCGTACAGCGCCCGGCGTTCACCAGACGCTGCCTGCCGCTACGAGGCGCTACCTGGCGCTATCCATTATTCAGATAGGGAGGATCACAATCTTGTATTCAGTAGCTAAAGGGTTACTGGGAACATTCCTAGTTCATTACTGCTGCTTGACTTAGCCAAAGCTGCACCTCTTACATTGGAGGGATTCTGGGATATGTAGTCAGTACTTCTTTTGCAAGGCCAGAAAAAAACACTCCCATCTTAGCATCACAGACACACAGGAATATAGGAAACTTAGAGGCTGATTCATCATTAGCGGCAGGTAGCGACAGATGAGCGTCTGTAGCAGGCATTTTCAGAGCGCCCGCTAGTAGTCGCAGTGCTCGGCCGTGAGTCGCTAGTTTATAGCGACTCAGTCGCTGTTCAGTAATGTTGAATTCATTGTGAGGAGTCGCTATTTGACCAGTACAGCGCTGTATGGGAGCGCATGTTAGCGACTGCTCATTGCAACCGACACCATATTCAGCAAAAAAACAGCCTCACAAATCTCTGGCGCTGAAAAATACTTGTTTGAAGCCCAGAGCGCAGGAGGCTGTGTGTTTAAAGTCTGTTTTTCAGCATCTATCAACTAGTAACAAAGCGAAAACATATGGAATTACATTGTAACAACATTGTAACATGAACACTTTAATGGCAGACCTGTAATGTCATTTCTGCAGAAATATATAAAAAAAGAAAAAATTGTGAAAAAACTGCTATTTCACTGCCAGAAGAGGTTACAGAATTATTTGAGATTTAAAAAAAAATAAATAAATAAAAAAAAAAACGTTTAAAGAGAAGGAAAGGTTCATCCATTGAAATTTCCAGAGATTTGTGAGGCTGTTTTTTTGCTGAATATGGTGTGAGTCGGTCGCTATGAGCAGTCGCTACCATGCGCTCCCATACAGCGCTGTACTGGTCAAATAGCGATGAAGTAGCGACCCACAGCTGAGCACAGTGACTACTAGCGGGCGCTCTGAAAATGCCTGCTACAGACGCTGATCTGTCGCTACCTGGCGTTAGTGATGAATCAGCCTGCCCGTTGAAAAATGGTTGCACTTTTAGTTCCTCTTGAAAGTTCCAGATGATCAATAAATGTGCTTATAATCTTTGCTTCTAAAATCAATATTTTTTATTGGTATATACACTCACGCTTAGAGACCACAAGATGGTTCAAATCACAAAGCAATTGTTGCTTAAATGTAGCTATTGGAATAGTCCTTAATCAGCAATGTCAATGGTGCGCTTCCAGCATTCAGCATTGCTTAATATGTCCCATGATTACGTTCCATTAAAGTGGACCAACACCCAGGGGGGGATCTATAAGATTCCCGGGCCGATCAGATCCCTCCCCGCGGGGCACCCGAAATCAGGATGTCTAGCGGGGTGAAACCCCCCAGGAAGCCCAGAAACCTTACCTCAACCCCGTTCCAACGGCGCATGCGCGGGGCGCGGCCGCGTCTCGCTCTTCCCTCTGGCAGGGCGTGCACCCTGTTAGAGGGAAGCGCGAGACGCGGCCTCCAGCGCTCAGAGCCGCTGTGGTTGGACGCCGCTTGTATGTGCATACCACAGCGGCTCTGAGCGCTTGATTGGACGAGCGCCCGCGTGGGACCGGGGTGAGGTGAGTGTTTCCGGGCGTTCTGGGGGGGGGGGGGGGTTTCACACAGAACTGCTTTAAACACAGTTTAAAGAGAAGGAAAGGATCGTCCATTGAAATGTATGGGAGAGCGACAGGTAGCGAGAGGTCATACGTGGTGCTGTGCAAGGCTGAACGCCAGCGCTGTTCGCTGAGGCTGTGAAAATGATGAATCAGACGCTACATGGCGCTATCCCAGTCGCTAAACAGATTGGGGTGCCCCACCGAAGTGGACCAAAACCCAGGATAGTGAAAATCCTGGGTGTTGGTCCACTTTCAGTAGCAAGGCAAACTGTAGCTGTTGTTGTAAAAGGTCCAAGGAAAGTTAGTCCGTTTTGTAATTGGAAGTAAGTAGTGCGCACAGTAGCACAGTAGCAAAGTTTAAGCCAATTCTTATGTCGGCGTTTCAGCCGTCTCTGATATATATGCTCCTTGCTAGTGTCTGTGCTTCAGGTGTGTGGGAGGTGAATGATGCCTGGCATGCATGCACTGTGGGCTCGGGGAAAAGGTAAGACTTCACAAAGCACATCCCATTTCGGGATGCCCCAGGGGGGAGGGAGTAAGCCTGTCCCGGGGTCTCATAGAGAGCAACCAGCCGGAGACATCTAGAAATTGGTTCCATTGTCGAGCAATGATGACTGCATCATTTGATTGGATAAGAGCCTGTGAATGTGCCTTGGGAGAATGGATCGATATGAGTAAGCAGCTGATTCCCAGGGGGCAGGGGCGTAACTAAATGGGGTGCACATGGAGTGAACACACCACGGCCCAGGAGGTCAAGGGGGCCCCATCACTGGTGCAGCATTAGCTTCTACTGCTTCACTTTAGTTGTTTCCCTGCTTCCAATTGAGGACAAAGAAAAAGTTTACTGTATGAGCCTCGAAAGGGCCTCATTTAATGTTCACAGCAGGGCCCCGTGACATTTAGAGGTTTATTCATCAAGGGATAGCGCCAGGTAGCGCCTCGTAGCGACAGGAAGCGTCTGGTGAACACCGGGCGCTGTACGCAATACCACATTTATGAAGGTGATTCTGGTGAGCGACTCTATCAGCGCCATGTAGCGTATGATTCATCTTTACAGGCAGCTCAGCATATGGCGCCGGCGCTCTAGCTTCCAGAGCGACAGGTATTACCTGTCGCTCTTCCATACATTTCAATGGACGTTCCTTTTCGTCTGTTTAAACAGGGTTTTATGTTTTGTTTTGTTTTTTCTCTCTCTAATAATTGTGTAACCTCTCCTGGCCTAGAAAGAGTCATTTTTGAAAACTTTTTTGATTTGTTATATTTTTATGCAGAATTGTCATTACAGGTCTGGCATTAAAGTATTAATGTCACAATGTTACAACAATGTCATTCCATATGTTTTCACTTTGTTACTGTTGGATATGTGTCACGGACCGGGTGTGGATCCGCTGTGACTGTGATACTGATAGCGAGTGCTGCGTCAGGGGAGCGGAGTCTAAGAGGCCGATTCATTAATAGCGGCAGGTAGCGACTGTAGCGGTATTTTCACAGCGCCCGCTAGTAGTCGCTGTGCTTGGCCGTTGTTCGGTTGTTGATAGCGACTGAGTCGGCGTGCAGTAATGTTGAATACGGGGTGACGAGTCGCTATTTGACAGGTTCCGCGATGTATGGGTGCGCATGATAGCGAATGGTCAGAGCGACCGGCTCCCACCATATTCATCAAAAAATCACGCTCAAAAAATTCTCGTGCTGTGAAATGCATGTTTAAACCCCAGAGCGCTGGCGGCGATGGGTTAAAAGTCGTTTTTTAACCCCCAAACCACCATATTTTTGGAAACCTAAAAAAAAAAAATTCTAAAGAATTTAGTAATATGAATACAATAATATCAGACCTGTAATATCAATTCTGCACAAATCTTTTTTTTTTTTACCTTAAAAAACATGGCAGAAGTGGTCACAGAATTTTTCACATTTAAAAAAAAAAAAAAAACATTAATAACAATTAATTATTAATATTTAAAGATTGTTCCATTGAAATGCATTGGAGAGCGCCAGGTAGCGAGAGGTCATACCTGTCGCTGTGCAAGGTCGGACGCTGGCGCTGTGGGCTGAGGCTGGAATAATGATGAATGAGTGGCTATCTGGCGCTATCTCAGTCGCTAAGCAGGATTGGCTTGATAAATGTGTGATTGTGGTGGGGAGCCGGCGTTCTCGTGGCGGGGCCCGTCATTACCGGCCGCTCACCAGACGCTACCTGTCGCTATTCCTTCATAAATAAGGGCCTAAGAGGCCCCCGGGATTCACCAGAGCCCACCGCAAGGCAGGTTGGTCTTGTAGCGGCGAGTGACCCCCAGGTCGCTACCCCCCAAACAGCGACCCAGCCACACAGTCAGCCGAGGTAATGCGTGGTGCAAAGGAGGCAGGCAAAAGCGATGTCAAAGTTCAAGCAGAGATCAGGGCTGGCAGCATAACCTCGAGATCAAAGATACGCAGCCAAGATCGGGACGGGCAGCGAAGGTTCGGGGACAGGCAAAGGTCGGTACACGGGTGAGCAATCCTGAAAACAACTGACTTTCTGCATACATAGGAAGACCAAGATCCGGCACTGATGGAGAGGAAGTGCCCCTTAAATAGGGGAAGTGGATGCAGGATTGGATGACTGGGCACCGGGTGTACCGGGCCTTTAAACTTCAGGAAACCCTAGAGGACGGGCACGCGCACGCACCGGTCCATGCGAGGAGGCAGAGCTAGGAGAAGGGAGACGACTGGGAGCAGCCGGCACGCGGTCAGCCACCGCGCCGGAAGCCGTGGCCCCGCCAGCAGGAGCGGGTAAGGAGGGAGAATGGGGAGCGCTGCGAGATGGACGCGCAGCTCTTGCCCGGGCAGCGGGAGCAGGAACGGAGGTGAGGGGAGTGCTGCGAGATGGGCGCGGGGTGCTCGGCCTAACAATATGTGTTCAAAAACAGACTTTAATCACACAGCGTCTGGCGCTCTATGCTATAGCGCCCAGATCCAGAGCACCTACGCTCTGTGAGTCTGTTTTTTTGTTGAATATGGTGTGAGTCGCTGAGAGTCAATCACACTGAGCTAGCGCTACCTTTCGCTCCCTGCAACGCTGTACTGGTGTTAGAACACCCAACATACATCTCATTCATCAATGCCGGCCAGGTTACTACAGCGACTGAGGCGCTCTGTTGTTGCCCGATAGTCGATCACAGCGTATACTAGTGGTCGCTCTAGGCAGCGTTATACAGACACTCATCTGCCGATAGCTGGCGCTAGTAATGAATCAGCCTCTAAGAGGTCGATTCATTAATAGCGACATGTAGCGACAGTTGAGCGACTGTAGCGGCATTTTCAGAGCGCCCGCTAGTAGTCGCTGTGCTTGGCCGTTGTTCGGTTGTCGTAATGTTGAATATTGAGTGAGGAGTCGCTATTTGACAGGTTCCGCGCTGTATGGGAGCGCATGATAGCGACTGACCCTAGCGACCGGCTCCCACCATATTCATTAAAAAATCACGCTCAAAAAATTCTCGCGCTGTGAAATGCATGCTTAAACCCCAGAGCGCTGGCGGCGATGGGTTAAAAGTCGTTTTTTAACCCCCAAACAAAAAAAAACAAGTTTTTTTTTAAATAAATTTGTAATATGAATACATTAATATCAGACCTGTAATATCAATTCTGTACAATTTTTTTTTAATTTTTTTTACCGTAAAAAATTATCTAAAATGGCAGAAGTGGTCACAGAATTTTTCACATTTAAAAAAAAAAAAAAAAAAAACACATTGATAACAATTAATTATTAATATTTAAAGATTGAAATGCATTGGAGAGCGCCAGGTAGCGAGAGGTCATACCTGTCGCTGTTCAAAGTCGGACGCTGGCGCTGTGGGCTGAGGCTGGAATAATGATGAATGAGTGGCTATATGGCGCTATCTCAGTCGCTAAGCAGGATCGGCTTGATAAATGTGTGATTGTGGTGGGGAGCCGGCGTTCTCGTGGCGGGGCCCGTCATTACCGGCCGCTCACCAGTCGCTACCTGTCGCTATTCCTTCATAAATAAGGGCCCAAGTCATTCCCACACCTATGCAATGACTGATCTCCCGCCATCTCACAGAGAAGGACAGCCAAAAAAATCAGTGTTCCAGGATGATTTGATCATTTCTAGTTCTGCACCTTAAGAAGAGAAGTATCGTCAGAGGTTTGGCCAAATGTATTTCAGATGTTCAGAGGGTTTTGGTCCGCTTTAAGTGCATAACAAGGACAATGTGAAAGAGAGAAGAGCTCTGGCAGCTGCAGGCAGCAGCGCTGTGCGTCAGGAGATGGAAGCGGCGGGGAGTGTGAGACCATCCGAGATGCCAGTGGTTGACAAAAGAGGGCGACAGGGGAGAGATTTGCTGTGGGGGGTGAGATCGCATATGATCAAGAAGAAGTCGTGGGGCATTATGAAGGGTTTGCTGTGTTAGGTGAGGAATGGATGTGTGTGTGGCCGGGAGGGGGGGGGGGGGGGGGGTGTCACTAGGGAGAAAAAAGGATCGGCGCCGAGATCAGGAAAATCAGAATTGCAGTCACAGTGCGAGCGGTAATAGGAAGATGCACCGAGACAAGCGGCAAATGGAATTACCAAGCGAGAGCGAGTGGAGGAGAGCGGCGGCGAGACAAAGGACTCTCATCCTAGACTGTCACTGACACAGAGATGTCTGTGTACACAAAGGGTGAGCGACAGCGCCACCCGAGCACCCGCATCACATGTGCATGCACCGGAGTGTACGACTGATTCCTCCAGAGACCTGCAGCCGCACTGACACTGCTCGTAGTCAGGGAAGCACCGTCATCCTATGGACATCAATGGGGCACCAGACTTGCTGCTCTGCATTGAGTTTTGGATGTAGCAAAACTTCTTTTCCACATTCCCTACTTCTTTTTCTCTTTTCCACATTCTCTCCTTTTTTTCTCTTTTCCACATTCTCTCCTTCTTTTTCTCTTTTCCACATTCCCTCCTTCTTTTTCTCTTTTCCACATTCCCTCCTTATTTATCTCTTTTCCACATTCCCTCCTTCTTTTTCTTGTTTCCACATTCTCTCCTTCTTTTTCTCTTTTCCACATTCCCTCCTTCTTTTTCTCTTTTCCACATTCTCTCCTTTTTCTCTTTTCCACATTCCCTCTTTTTTCTCTTTTCTACATTCCCTCCTTCTTTTTCTCTTTTCCACATGCCCTCCTTATTTATCTCTTTTCCACATTCCCTCCTTCTTTTTCTCTTTTCCACATTCCCTCCTTCTTTTTCTCTTTTCCACATGCCCTCCTTATTTATCTCTTTTCCACATTCCCTCCTTCTTTTTCTTGTTTCCATATTCTCTCCTTCTTTTTCTCCTTTCCACATGTCCTCCTTCTTTTTCTCTTTTCCACATTCCCTCCTTCTTTTTCTCTTTTCCACATTCCCTCCTTTTTCTCTTTTCCACATTCCCTCCTTCTTTTTCTCTTTTCCACATTCCCTCCTTCTTTTTCTCTTTTCCACATTCTCTCCTTCTTTTTCTCTTTTCCACAATCCTTCTATCTTTTTTTCTTTTTTACATTGACTCCAACTCTTTTATTCTCTACTATCCTTCTTCATCTCTTTTCCACATTCCCTCCTTCTTTTTCTCTTTTCCACATTCCCTCCTTCTTTTTCTCTTTTCCACATTCCCTCCTTTTTCTCTTTTCCACATTCCCTCCTTTTTCTCTTTTCCACATTCTCTCCTTCTTTTTCTCTTTTTCACAATCCTTCTATCTTTTTTTCTTTTTTACATTGACTCCAACTCTCTTTTATTCTCTTCTATCCTTCTTCATCTCTTTTCCACATTCCCTCCTCCTTTTTCCCTTTTCCACATTCCTTCTATCTTTTTTCTTTTTCACATTGACTCCAACTTCCTTTTTGACTCCCCCACTATCCTTCTTCATCTCTTTTCCGCATTCCCTCCTTCTATTTCCCTTTTCCACCATCCTTCTATCTTTTTCTCTTTTTCACATTGACTCCAACTTTTTTTTTCCCTATTATCCTCCTTCATCTCTTTTCTGCATTCCCTCCTTCTTCTTCCCTTTTCCGCATTCCTTCTATCTTTTTTTCTTTTTCACATTGACTCCAACTTTCTTTTTTCCCCACTATCACAATTTTCTTCATTCCCTCCTTCTTTTTCTCTTTTCCACATTTTCTCCTTCTTGTTCCCCTTTCCATATTCCTTCTTTCCATATTCCTTCTATCTTTTTTTCTTTTTCTCCCCTCTCCCTGTCTTTCTCTCTTTTCATCCTTATTCTTCTCTTTTCTACAGTCCATTCTTTTTTCCTTTACACATTACCTTTGGCTTCCTCTCTTTTTCACATTTCCTTCGCATTTCATATTTATTTCTCTTCTCTATTTGCCCTCTTTCTGTGATTTTCCACATTCTTTCCTTTTTCTCTGTTCCACATTCCCTCCTTCTTTTTCCCTTTTCCACATTCCTTCTATCTTTTTTCTTTTTCACATTGACTCCAACTTTCCTTTTTTCACCACTATCCTTCTTCATCACTTTTCCGCATTCCCTCCTTCATCCTTTCTTTTCCAAATTTCCTCCTCCCCCCCCCCATCTTTCTCTCTTTTCATCCTTATTCCTCTCTTTTCTACAGTCCCTTCTTTTTTCCTTTACACAGTACCATTATCTTCCTCTCTTTTTCACATTTCCTTCACATTTCATATTTATTTTTCTTCTTTATGTGCCTTCTTTCTCTGATTTTCCACATTCTCTCTTTTTTTTTCTCCTTTCCACTGTTTACATTACCTTTACTTCCCTCTCTTTTCCACATTTCCTCCTTTTTTTTCTCATTTCCACATTTCCTCCTTCTTTTTCCCTTTCCACATTCCTTCTCTCTTTTATTCTTTTTCACATTGACTCCAACTTTCTTTTTTCCCCACTATTCCTTCCTCTTTCTATCTGTTTCACATTCCCTCCTTCTTCATCTCTTTTCAGCATTCCCTCCTTTATCATTTCTTTTCCAAATTCCCCCCTTCTCTCTTTTCTACAGTCCCTTCTTTTTTCCTTTACACAGTACCTTTATCTTCCTCTCTTTTTCACATTTCCTTCACATTTCATATTTATTTCTCTTCTCAATGTGCCCTCTTTCTCTGATTTTCCACATTCTTTCATTTTTCTCCTTTCCACATTGCTTCCTTTCTCTTTTCACATTATCTCTGTTTTCCTCTTGTTTCCACTTCAACATTTTCTTCTTCATTTTTCACAGACCCTTCTTCTCTTCCTTTTTTACATTACCTTTATGTTCCTCACATGCCCTTCATATTTTCACATTTCATACTTTGGCCCTTATTTAACAAGGGATAGCGCCAGGTAGCGAATGGTGAGCGAACGGTAATGACGCTCACCGCCACGAGAACGCCGACTCCCCACCACAATCACACATTTATCAAGCCGATCCTGCTTAGCGACTGACAGAGCGCCATATAGCCACTCATTCATCATTATTCCAGCCTCAGCCCACAGCGCCAGCGTCCGACCTTGAACAGCGACAGGTATGACCTCTCGCTACCTGGCGCTCTCCAATACATTTCAATGGAGCAATCTTTAAATATTCATAAGTAATTGCTATTAATTATTATTTTTTCTTTTTTAATGTCAAAAATTCTGTGACCACTTCTGCCCGGTTAGATATTTTTTTTAAGCTAAAAAAAAAAAATAAAAAAAATTGGTACAGAATTGATATTACAGGTCTGATATTATTGTATTCATATTACAAAATTATTTTAAAAACTTGTTATTTTTGGTTTCCAAAAAATATGGTTGTTTGGGGGTTAAAAAACTACTTTTAACACATCGCCTCCAGCGCTCTGGGGTTTAAACATGCATTTCACAGCGCGAGAATTTTTTGAGCGTGATTTTTTGATGAATATGGTGGGAGCCGGTCGCTCTGACCAGTCGCTATCATGCGCACCCATACAGCGCGGAACCTGTCAAATAGCGACTCGTAACCTTATATTCAACATTACGGCAAACCGACTGAGTCGCTATCAACAACCGAACAATGGCCAAGCACAGCGACTACTAGCGGGTGCTCTGAAAATACTGCTACAGTCGCTCAACTGTCGCTACCTGCCGCTATTAATGAATTGGCCTCCCCGTCTATACCTGCTCTTGGCCAACTCATAAACTCAACTGGCTTTCAAGAACGCTTCAGTGCCAATGGAGTTAAGCTTTAACAAGTTTGGAATGGACAAAGGCATAGCCACGGGGGGAGGAGGGGCAATCAGCACTACCTACATTACATGACTGCACACCGTCCCTGAGAATTCCTCCAGCCACCAGGAAGGTCAGCTCTCCATCCAGTAGGGGCACTTGATGGAGACCTTGGGCTTTTAGATGGGAGGTCTGAAGGCACTGCATACCTCCCTGTTGGACATAGAGCAACCCTAAAAAGAAGTGAGTTTTGCTTACTACAAAGCTGGCAAGGGCAAGGGAGCTTAAACCGGACCAACAGCCTGGAACAGTTGGAAAAGAAAGGTAGCGGCCATTTTGGAGCATCCTTTCCCAGCTGACAATGCACAGTAACAGGAAGTCTAGCAGCACTTCCTGTTTGCAGGTGGCCTGCAAATACATGAGCCGCCATCTTGTTTTTTAAATTTACCACATAAATGGTTGGAAAAGGGTAAAATAATTTTTATGTGCAGCAATCTAAATTGACTTGGGGAGGTTTGTTGTGTCGGTCTGGTTTAAGTCATTTTTGAGGGTTGGTCCACTTCAAGTGCTAATAGGAAGCCTGGCCTATGGGCACCAGCAACAGGCAATGAATGTGAATACTGTATGTGCAGTGTGGTATTGATAATTGGGATGTCACTAGAGATGGGCAAACCCAAATTGCAAACTTGGGGTTCACACTGATCTTTTCCCAAACCTGAACTTCAGCCAGAAGTCCATGTTTGAGTGCGGTGTCCGGCCTGAACGTGGAAAAGCTGGCGGGCTTCACCTTAAACCGGACCTTCACCATGATTTATTGAAAAGCCCAAACCCTTAAAAAACTATTCCCCAGCATCTAAAATAATATATTTTAAGTTTTTAGTCACTTACTTATTATTCTTTCCCCCACTGGGCTGCAGCTCTGTTAAGGATACGGGCGCCGCCATCTTGACTCAGAAGCATCACACTTACCAGCCCCCATCCTCTTCATCAGCAATGGCAGAGCGTCAGCATCGCCAGCTACGTTTTTTTTTTAGCCGGGGCTACAAAAAGATGGCCGCCAGCTCCCATCTGTGAGGACACTTCTAGTGCCAGCACTGCTGCATTAGAAGTGTCCTCAGTTATGGGGCCCTGGGACAAAATAAAAATGCCACCACCGCTGCCGGAAGAAGATTGGAGCTGAGGTTAGTTAGGCAGCACGATTACTGCTGCACACTCCCCATTGATTGCAAAGGGGACCGGGTTCGGGTCCCTGAAAACGAACATTTATTTAAAGTTCGGCCAAACTTGCCGGACCTGAACTTTGGGGGGTTCGCCCATCCCTAGATGTCTACACTGGGGTTGGTAGAAGTGGTGTTTAGGGGCAGAGGTCCATTTGAGATGGAGGTACCCCTGAGGGGGACCTGCACCTCTGCACCCAAACACCTTTCCATTAGCCCCCAGTGAATTATCAATTTTACAATTGCAGGAGAAACTACACCAGTCCCCCACCTTTCACAGCTGCAGTGTTCCTGCCACTTCAGCTCTGCCCATGTGTAAATATGATCACTAACAGGGGGCAGTAAAAGAAATGGACCTAATAGGGTGCTGGTCCCAGCAGTTCCACTATCAAGGGTGGCCCATGCTTTAGTCCAAGTTTTTAATTTTGTTCTCTGTGTATCTGAGTTTGACACCCCTACATCTTGATGGCATGGTATATTCATGTGTAGGACTCTTCTTTTTTACTGCCCAGACAGGGCCTTTAAAATATTAAATATACATCCACACAATGGTAGCACTTCTGTCCAATGCTGGTTCAGAAAACCTTACTGGGTGCTGAGATTGAGTCCTGAGGCATTCATGGTCACCTGTGGCATAGAGGCCCTTTCACATCACTCATAATGTATAGAGCCCGCCCACGTAGGATGGAAGTGATGTAAGGGACAAAAGGGGGATATAACTTCTTTATGCCGGGACAGACTTTAGAATATTAAATGCCACTATCCCCCCAGATAGACGTTTGTATCCTACTTGCCCTGCTAACGTGCACCTCCCAGGTTAGTTATAAAATGGTCTGAGCGGCTGCCACCCCTCCTTTGTTTCCTTTGATTTTGTGCAAGCACATGGGGTGTGGGGTCTAGGCTGTTATACGAGGTCTTCGACCCTTCCACCCCATGGGCTGCACTTGAGGTTTAGGGCAACCTTAGGTAAGTCTGCTCCCAATTTATCTATTGCACTGTATGCCCCAAATGGGCTCTCAGAGATTAGAGTTAGGACTGCACCTCACAGAGGCACCTTGGTGCTTGGTGGCGCAGCTTTAGCATAACTCTGCAGATGTGTGTGACCGAGCCCTCAGTTTTTAACTGGGAGGCCGATTCATTAATAGCGGCAGGTAGCGACAGTTGAGCGACTGTAGCGGCATTTTCAGAGCGCCCGCTAGTAGTCGCTGTGCTTGGCCGTTGTTCGGTAGTTGATAGCGACTCAGTCGGTTTGCCGTAATGTTGAATATTGGGTGAGGAGTCGCTATTTGACAGGTTCCGCGCTGTATGGGAGCGCATGATAGCGACTGGCCCTAGCGACCGGCTCCCAACATATTCATTAAAAATCACACTCAAAAAATTCTCGCGCTGTGAAATGCATGTTTAAACCCCAGAGCGCTGGCGGCGATGGGATAAAAGTAGTTTTTTAACCCCCAAACAACCATATTTTTGGAAACCAAAAAAAAAAAGTTTTTAAAATAATCTAGTAATATGAATACATTAATATCAGACCTGTAATATCAATTCTGTACAATTTATTTTTTTTATTTTTTTTCCCTTAAAAAAATTGTCTAAAATGGCAGAAGTGGTCACAGAATTTTTCACATAAAAAAAAAAAAAAATTAATAACAATTAATTATTAATATTTAAAGGTTGTTCCATTGAAATGCATTGGAGAGCGCCAGGTAGCGAGAGGTCATACCTGTCGCTGTTCAAGGTCGGACGCTGGCGCTGTGGGCTGAGGCTGGAATAATGATGAATGAGTGGCTATATGGCGCTATCTCAGTCGCTAAGCAGGATTGGCTTGATAAATGTGTGATTGTGGTGGGGAGCCGGCGTTCTCGTGGCGGTGCCCGTCATTACCGGCCGCTCACCAGTCGCTACCTGTCGCTATTCCTTCATAAATAAGGGCCTAAGTTTAGAGACAGATTGTAGGTTGGTCTGCAAGCTAACAGGTTTGAGTGCTGTGGCTCCTTCAAGACTTTTGTATCCCCCCCTAGACTGAGATTAATGTGGATCTACCCACTCTAACAACACTGGTACAAAAGCACTCACTGGGTCCTGAGATCCCAAAGTATTCATCAGTCATAGTGACTCGGCCACGGACACTCCATTTACTCCAATGTGACTAAGGGGGTTATTTAAGAAGGGATAGCGCCAGGTAGCGCCTCGTAGCGGCAGGCAGCGTCTGGTGAACGCCGGGCGCTGTACGCAAAACCACATATATGAAAGCGAATCTGGTGAGCGACTCTAACAGCGCCATGTAGCGTCACATGTATTATTACAGGCAGCTCAGTGTATAGCGCCGGCGCTCTAGCTTCCAGAGCGCCAGGTATTACCTTTCACTCATCGTCGCTCTCTCATACATTTCAATGGGCTTTTATTTGCGTGTGTTTAAAGTGGACCAAAACCCAGTACTCTGACTATCCTGGGTTTTGGTCCTTCCCCCGATCAGGGGTGCCCCCACTATGTGAAACCCCCCAGATCTCTCACATCAACTCACCTCACCCCGGTCCTACGGCGCATGCGCGGCCACTTGTCCAATCAGCGCTCGGAGCCGCTGAGCTATGGACGTCTAAACCAACGTCTTAGCACAACGGCTCCGAGTGCGCTGGCGGCCGCATCACACACTTCCCTCTAACAGGGAGCGAATGGCCGCCGTGGGCACGCGCCCTGCTAGAGGGATAGTGGGGATGCAATGCGCATGCGTCGTACCGGGAAGTAAGGTAAGTGTATCGGGCGACCTGGGGGGTTTCACACAGCAGGGCATCCTGATTTTGGATGCCCCGGGGAGAGGGAATGGATCTGCCCGGGAATCTATAAGATTCACGATCTGGGCTCGGTTTCAGTCCACTTTAAACAACGTGTTTGACATTTTTTTTTTTTTTTTTGGTCAAAGCATGGTGTCACCTCTCCTGGCTGCAAACAAACATTTTAGAAACTTTTTTGACTTTTTATATTTTTATGCAGAATTGTCATTACAGGTCTGGCACTAAAGTGTTATTGTCACAGTGTTATAACAATGTCATTCCATGTGTTTTCGCTTTGTTACTCGTGGATATGTGCTTCACTTCGACTTTAATCGCACAGCGTCTGACGTTCTATGTAATAGCGCCCAGATTTAGAGTGCTGACGCTGTGTGTGTGGAGCACCAAGAGTAGGTCGCACTGAGCTGGCGCTACCTCTCGTTCCCTGCAGCGCTGTACTGGTGTTAGAGTGCCCAGCACACATCACATTCATCAAAGTGGGCCAGGTTACTACAGCTCTGTTACAGCGCCCGATACCCGCTTACAGTGTATACTAGCGGTCGCTCTAAGCGCCCCTATACAGAAGCTCATTTGCCGATACCTGGCGTTAGTAATGAATCACCTCGACGCCTGGCACACGAATTGGGTCAGTCACTATGACTGATGCAGGCGGAAGGCCATTGGTCCATTATGCATGCCAGTGAGCAGTGGACAGCTTGGACCGTGATGGACCCGGTGAGCTTTTCAAACAAGTAGAACAGAAGCACAAGCGCAAGGGACAAAAGGTAAGTATGACTTTTGTTCTTTCCTCCTTGGACAGATCTGAAGAAGTAAAATGTAGTAAAAATTGAATTACCATTTTGTGCTAGCAAGAAAATGTCAGTTTGTTTCATTAGCTTTGTTTTTCACGATAATCCCAGCTACTGCTACTGCTCCCCCTAGTTGCCAAATTCAGATCACAGCTATAAAACTCTCTACTGCAGTGTGGCCTAGATATCTCCCCTAATGCTTCAGGATACTATTTATCATTGAGAGATACAGATGCAGTAACAGTTAATGGCAAAGGAGGTATATAGGAATGGTGGTAAAAGAATTAAAGGGAAACTCCGGAGGCTCTGCTGAGTTCCCAAATTGGGATGTCCAACTGTGTAAAACCTCCCCCGATCATCAGTTTTATTCACCTTCTCCTAAAGCCCTCGCCACGTCTGTGCGCTCCGGCCACGCCCGGCCTTTCTGAATGGAAAGCCGTGACGAGCTCGGGCTCGTCGCGGCTGCAGGGGGGGGCAACTTGCGGTGCCGCTCACTGACCAGACAGCTTAGCTGTCAGCATTGCTGAAGGAAGCTGAGTGACAGCGAGCGCTCTGATTGGCTGAGCTCGCCGCTCAACCAATCAGCGTACTCGCTCTCGCCCGAGTCTACACCATGGGAGCAGAAAGAAGGGGAGTGAAACAGGGCAACACGCAGCAGGGCATCCCAATTCGGGATTCCGTCACACAGAGGAACAACACACGGGAAAGTGAAATTTGACGGGTCAGGACATTGCTCTGTAATGATTACCTGGGTCCAATCCAACCCGCTACAAGCCCCCTATTGCCATGGGTCTGGTAGCAGCTGATTTCCTTGCCTCCATTGTCAGCCAGTGATGATGATACAACAAAATGGATAATGTAATGGAGGGATATAGAAGTCTGTAAAGAATAGTGATGTATGCAGATAGAAGGGATGAAGAAAGACAGAGACATAAATAAAAAAGACAGATAAAAGGAAGGGAGCTACAAAAAGAGGAATAGATACAAAAATAGATTGGGGATTCATAAAATAAAAGCAGAGGTCCGAGAAGAATGGCAGAAGGTTGATGCTAAAATAATACATGGATGGGGTAGGAGGAATTAGATTAATGGAGCAATAAAGAGAATAGTAAACCCGAAAATGGAAACAGAATGAGCTAAAGTAAATAATAGGGGATGAATGCAAAAGGGAGGGGAGGGAGAATAAAGGTTAACACTTCATATACAGTATAGCATAACGGATGTAACAGAAGGGAAAAAAGCAGTGAAGTATAAGGACAGAGGTAAGAAGAGGGACAGAGAATGGATAATAAAGGAAAGATGCAGGCAAGGGTTTGGAGAGAATCATGATGGATAAGTACTATAAGTGGGATAAATGGAGAGACAGAGGTATAAGGATTCAACGTGCAAATAAGGGATGAAGGTAGAGCAAGCTAACCGGAAAAATCAAGGGAGGGAGGTAAAAGGAAACAGAAGACGGCTGCGGGATAAAATCTGAACAGGAGCAGAAGTGGATTTGAAAGATGGATGCTGATGGGAATATAGGGGATGGAGATAAAAGGATGCAGAGATATCAATAAAATTAGAAAAGGTGTATAGGACGTGGCAGGTGGAAACCGATGGATGTTGATAACAGGAGACAGGGGGAATAACGAGGAATGGAATTAGAAGTAATGAGATGGAGACAGAGAAAATAATACAACAATGGAGTGAAAAACGTAGAGCAAATTGAAATAAAATAGGCAATAAAAATAAAGGAGGAAGGCAGAAAGAACATGATGGATGACTCAATGGATGGATGTGGGATCGAGGGATGAAGAAAGAGAGACAAAATAAGACAGAATGAATGAATATAAAATGAAAGGAAGAAGGCAATTGCATGGATGGATAGATAAATTGAGAGGAAATAGTTAGAAATGCAAGAATGTATGAATGATTAAATGCTTGACTGAATATATGAATTAAATGCTATAGAGGAAAAAAAGTATGCATTGATTAATCGTGTTAAACAAGATATGAATAATAGATGGAGGAAATTAGGGGAAATACTGTAAATAGCAATAGATGGCAATAATGACAGATGGGTGGATAGTGGGGTGGATAGAGGGGTAATATTGAAGGATAAAAGGATAGAGGAAAATGATGGGCACTAGAGGGATTGAGAGAAAGTGAAGCAGGGTTAATGGATGGAGGGATGAAAGGAAATAATATGCATTGGGAATGATGGATGAAAGGATGGATGGAATGAAGAGGAAATAAAGGACTAGAGCGCTAAGAGGAAAATGGAGGGAGGGATAAAAGGGAAATAATAAAGGGGTGAATGAGAGTTATCGTTATCGGATGGATGGTTGGATGGATGGATGGATGGATGGGGGGATCAGTGTAGGATGGATGGATAGAGGGACTGATAGGAAATCATAAATGATGGATAGATTAATGAATGGATGGAGGAATTAATGAAGAGGACGAGCTTATGAGGTGTAAATGGAGGGATAGAGAAAAAAGAATATAGTTTGGATAGATGTACTGGAAAGAAATGTAGGATGGATGGATGGAAGGAATGAGAGGAAGTCCTGAATGATAGATGGAAGCATAAATGAAGGTAGTAAAGATAGATGGATGGATGGAATGATGGAGGGAGGAGGGAGGGATAGACAAGAAATCATGAAGGGTGGATGGAATGAAAATGGATTGGATGAAGAGATGGGGTATCAGTGCAAGATGGATGGATGAAGAGACCAAGAGAAAATCATGAACGATGGATGGATGAATAGAGGGACGGCAAAGAAATTATGAAGAGTGAATTGTTTGGGGGATAGTGGAGAAAGAAGGAGAGGAAGGCATGAGCAATGGATGGAGTAATAGACAGATGGATGGAGGGAGGAATAGACAAGAAATCATGAAATTACAATAAAAACACAGAGCTGATAGTAACTTCTTTAAAGTCCTCTTTAAAGTCCTCCAATTGAAAATTCAAAATCCACCACAAGTGTCAAATATCCAATTGTGCAGATCCACCACGGATTTGGTACCCTTACCAGAGATGATTAGGTCACCAGCAATATCATCAAATGCGCAGACACTTCCTCCAATCAAGTCCCCACGCTAGGCTACGTTTCCTCAATGTAGATTTATGCGACCAGCCCGATTTCCAAAGTGTACTCATGCATAAGGAAATAGAAGAGCTAGTGCAGTATTGCAAAGCTAAAAATTCCTTTTAATATGGCCAATAAAATACTCACAAACAAAGGGTTAAAACACGCATGTCACAATAATGTTCCAAGCCAACCCGCGCTGCTGAATTCCAATGTTGTAAACCGCCGGCTCCCAACGCGTTTCGTCGCTCAGCGCGACTTTCACTAGGTGAGCAACGGAGGATTTCGAGATGCAAGCAGTGGATTTGACCAAGAAGTTTATTGACAAGGGCTATGAAGCCGAAATGGTGCAACAGCAGTTAATGAGGGTTAGAGCCCAGGATAGGTTTCCCCGGTTTCCGGTTTCCGGTTTCCCCGGAAGGGAACGGGGGGTGAGCCCTCGAGGACCCAGGATTTTTCATTTATTACTAGCTACAGTGTCCAACATCGGGAGGTGGAAAAAATCCTATCCAAACACTGGCATATCCTACAGGGGGATGAGATCTTAGGCCCCAGGTTACCATCTAAGCCCAGATTAATTTATAGGAGAGCCCCGAATCTGAGGGATCTACTAACTAAACGTTATGTAGATCCACCTACACAAAAGGTCCACCCGTCATCTTTTTTTGGTATGGAACAGAAAGGTTTCTTCAAATGTGGTAGATGTATGGGTTGTAAAACCTGTAAGCCCGTGACAAACCCATTTAGGATATTCACTCATACAGTGACAGGTAAACAATTTAAGGTAGCTCAATTTATTACATGCTCCTCTAAATTTGTGGTTTACCTGATTTGGTGCACCTGCAACCTGCTCTATGTGGATCGGACGACCAGGGAGCTTAAAACTAGGATAAGGGAGCACCTATACAACATCAAAAGGGGCTTTGAGGGCCACAGCCTATCTGAACATGTTAAGTCCATGCACAATGGGGACCCTTCTGGATTGTCTTTTATAGCACTGGAAAGAGTTGAGGCACACTGGCGGGGTTCCAATATGGTAAGGGAGGTGTCCAGGAGGGAGAGCTCATGGATATATAGATTGGATACCCTTAGCCCCAAAGGGTTAAATGTAGAGTTCGACCTCAATTGCTTCATTGATTCTGCCTAGTTGTCAGAGGGTTGGTTGAGGGTTGTAGTGCATTAGCCTTTTATATATATTTTTTTTAAATAATATTTTTTGTATAGGGTAAGTGCTATCTAATTGTTAGGATTGTGCTTTTTAGATATAGGTTTTTACTCGATTTTGATGTTCCTTGTATGTTTTTTGTTCTGTTAATTGTATATCTTATGGTCTTTTGTATAACTTTGTATGGCCAACCCACCCTGCTGGATTGCTGGACTGTCATTTTACTACATTTTATGCTTTCATCGTTTTATTTTAAGGCTCGGCAGTATTTATAGCCGTGGCGTGTTGTCCATTGTGGTCAGTGGTATTAGCATATATATCCACAAATGTTTTGGATATTTGACCTACATTTAGCTTTTGACTTGGATAGGCTCTCATTGTAAGTGCGATTTAAGTCGCCCGATTGCTCTCTACGAATGCGGGCTGGCGCTCGGGCAGGATCATCCTGGGAGCGGGATGCTAAGGCTGATGCCGCTGCTGGATTGGCTGAGCGCCGACTGACGCTGGTAGGGGCATAATGTGCGGTGGGTTTATTAGTGAAGTTCTCTACCCCCGTTATGTTGATAGGATGAATGGCATTAGTTACGCTCATTCTCACGCTCCTAGTGTGTTG
This sequence comes from Gastrophryne carolinensis, assembly GCA_027917425.1. NCBI lineage: Eukaryota > Metazoa > Chordata > Amphibia > Anura > Microhylidae > Gastrophryne > Gastrophryne carolinensis. The sequence continues at coordinate 42,944,279 of CM051238.1, forward strand.
ATTGGTGGGATGACGGTAGCCGTGACCCGCCCCCCGTTTTGCTATTAGGATGAATGGTGGTAATCACGCCCATCCTTTACTGAGAGCGTTAATGATAGTGTGTGGATTGGTGGGATGACGGTAACCGCGACCCGCCTATGCTAATAGCATGAATGGCGTTAATCACATCCATCTCATGCTGAGAGTGTTAATGATATTCACCTCCTAGTATGCTGATTGGTTGGGCGAGGTTAGCCACGCCCAGTCTGTCTGGAGACCGGATCTTGGAGGACAAGCATGGCCAGCGATTGGTGGTGCGTGGGGATGATGCGTCCTCTTGGTCCCGCCTATAGGACATTTAAACGTTGCTCACCGCCGCGCCGGCTCACCTAGTGAAAGTCGCGCTGAGCGACGAAACGCGTTGGGAGCCGGCGGTTTACAACATTGGAATTCAGCAGCGCGGGTTGGCTTGGAACATTATTGTGACATGCGTTTTTTAACCCTTTGTTTGTGAGTATTTTATTGGCCATATTAAAAGAAATTTTTAGCTTTGCAATACTGCACTATGGCTCTTCTATTTCCTTATGCATGAGTACACTTTGGAAATCAGGCTGGTTGCATAAATCTACATTGAGGAAACGTAGCCTAGCGTGGGGACTTGATTGGAGGAAGTGTCTGCGCATTTGATGATATTGCTGGTGACCTAATCATCTCTGGTAAGGGTACCAAATCGGTGGTGGATCTGCACAATTGGATATTTGACACTTGTGGTGGATTTTGAATTTTCAATTGGAGGACTTTAAAGAGGACTTTAAATAAGTTACTATCAGCTCTGTGTTTTTATTGTAATTTTGTTGTTTGACTTAAGGGTGAGATTTAAGTTTTAACACATGGAGCTGGATTTAAGATCACTATATACACTTAAAAAATATTTTATTCTGTGTTCTATTTTCACAAAAAAATTTTTGCTAGCGCGGTATGTTTATATAGTTTCTATATATTTTGTTTAAGAAATCATGAAAGCTATATGGAATAAATATAGCTTGGATGGTGGAACGGTGTAGGATGGATGGGTAGAGGGATAGAAAAGAAATCATGAAAGATGGATAAATGGAGGGAGGGATAGAGAAGAAATCATGAAGGGTGGATGGAATAAAGATAGCTTGGATGGAGAATCAGTGTAGGATGGGTGGATGGAGGGGATAGAGGAGAAATCATGAACGATGGATGAATGGGTGGACGGATGGAGAGAAGAAAACATTAATGATGGATAGATGGATGGATAAAGAAGACATCATCAACGATGGATGGGTGGAAGGATGGATGGAAGAATAGGGAGGAAATCATGAACAATACAGGGAGGGATAAAGAAGAAATGGACGATGGATGGGGGGTCAGTGATGGATGGAGGAACAGAGAAGGAATCTTCTCATGAAGTGAGGATGGAATGAATATAGCTTGGATGGAGGGATTGGGGGCAGTGTAGGATCAATGGATGGATGGATAAAGAAGAAATCACCATGGGTGGATGAAATATAGCTCCGCTTGGATGGAGGGATGGAGGATAAGTGTAGGATAGAGCGATAGGGAAGAAATCATGAATGATGGATGGATAAGGGGGATAGAGAAGTCATGCAGGGAATATGGTATTAGTATAGCTTGGATGGAGGGATGGGGGATCAGTGTAGGATGGATGGAGAGAAAGAGCAGAAATCATGAACAATGGATGGAGAGACAAAATCCTGAAGGGAGGACTAAATAAATATAGATTAGACGGAGGAATGGAGGGTCGGTGCAGGATGGAAGGATGGGGTATCAGTGTAGGATGGATGAATGGAAGAGAAGAGAGGAAATCATGAACGATGGATGGAGGGATAGAGGGATAGAGAAGAAGTCATGCAGGGAATATGGTATTAGTATAGCTTGGATGGAGGGATGGGGGATCAGTGTAGGATGGAGGGATGGGGATCAGTGTAGGATGGATGGAGTGATAGGGAAGAAATCATGAACGACGGATGGAGGAATAGAGACGAAAGCATGAAGGGAGGACTAAATAAATATAGATTAAATGGAGGAATGGAGGGTCGGTGCAGGATGGAAGGATGGGGTATCAGTGTAGGATGGATGGATGGAGGAGCAGAGAGGAAATCATGAACGACAGATGGATAGATGGATGGATGGATAGAGAAGAAGTCATGCAGGGAGTATGGTACTAGTACAGCTTGGATGGAGGAATAAGGGATCAGTGTAGGATGGATGGATGGGGGATCAGTGTAGGATGGATGGAGAGATAGAGAAGAAATCATGAACGACGGATGGAGGGATAGAGACAAAATCATGAAGGGAGGATATAATGAATATAGATAAGATGGAGGGATTGAGGGTCAGTGTAGGATGGAAGGATGGGGTATCACTGTAGGATGGATGGATGGAGGAGCAGAGAGGAAATCATGAGCGAGATCGATGGATGGATGGCGAAGAAGCTTGCAGGGAATATGGTATTAGTATAGTTTGGATGGAGTCATGGGGGATCAGTGTAGGATGGAGGGATGGGGGATCAGTGTAGGATGGATGAAGTGATAGAGAAGAAATCATCAACGACGGATGGAGGAATAGAGACAAAATCATGAAGGGAGGATGGAATGAATATAGATGAAGGATGGAGGATAGGGATGGAGGGTCGGTGTAGGATGGAAGGGTGGGGTATCAGTGTAGGAAGGATGGATGGCGGAGAAGAGAGGAAATCATGAATGATGGATGGATGGATGGATGGATGGAGGGATAGAGAAGAAGTCATGCAGGGAGTATGGTACTAGTATAGCTTGGATGGAGGGATAAGGGATCAGTGTAAGATGGAGGGATGGGGTATCAGTGTAGGATGGATGGAGGGATAGAGAAGAAATCATGAGGGATCAGTGTAGGGTGGAGGGATGGGGGATCAGTGTAGGATGGATGGAGGGATAGAGACGAAATCCTGAAGGGAGGGCTAAATGAATATAGATTAGATGGAGGAATGGAGGGTCGGTGAAGGATGGAAGGATGGGGTATCAGTGTAGGATGGATGGATGGAGGAGCAGAGAGGAAATCATGAACGATGGATGGATGGAGGGATAGAGAAGAAGTCATGCAGGGAATATGGTATTAGTATAGCTTGGAGGGAGGGATGGGAGATCAGTGTAGGATGGAGGGAGGGGGATCAGTGCAGGATGGATGGAGAGCTAGAGAAGAAATCATGAACGATGGATGGAGGGATAGAGACGAAATCATGAAGGAAAGATAAAATGAATATAGATTTGATGTCGGGGTCGGTGTTGGATGGAAGGATGGGGTATCAGTGTAGGATGGAGGGATGGGTGATCAGTGTAGGATGGATGGATGGATAGAGAAGAAATCATGAACGATGGATGGAGGGATAGAGACGAAATCATGAAAGAAGGATGGAATTAATATAGATTTGATGTCGGGGTCGGTGTTGGATGGAGGGATGGGTGATCAGTGTAGGATGGATGGAGGGATAGAGACGAAATCATGAAGGAAGGATGGAATTAATATAGATTTATAGAGAAGATATAGAGAAGAAGTCATGCAGGGAGAGTGGTAATAGTGTAGCTTGGATGGAGGGATAAGGGATCAGGGTAGGATGGAGGGATGGGTGATCAGTGTAGGATGGATGGAGGGATAGAGACGAAATCATGAAGGAAGGATGGAATTAATATAGATTTATAGAGAAGATATAGAGAAGAAGTCATGCAGGGAGAGTGGTAATAGTGTAGCTTGGATGGAGGGATAAGGGATCAGGGTAGGATGGAGGGATGGGTGATCAGTGTAGGATGGATGGAGGGATAGAGAAAAAATCATGAACGAGTCTGGAGGAATAGGGACGAAATCATGAAGGGAGGATGGAATGAATACAGATAAGATAGAGGGGTTGAGGGTCGGTGTAGTATGGTAGGATGGGGTATCAGTGTAGGATGGGGGGATGGGAGATCAGTGTAGGATGGATGGATGGAGGAGCAGAGAGGAAATCATGAGCGAGAGATGGATGGATGGAGGGAGGCGGGCAGAGGGCGGTACACCGGCAGCGGAGGGGGGAGTCGGCGGGCGGACGGGCTGTGTGGCCGGGCAGCGGCAGTCGGGGATGCGGTGAGCGGAGCAGCGGAGCTCGGTGTCCCTCCAGCGGGCTGATCGTCCTCCGATCTCCGGCTCTCCGTGGTGCTGAAGCTCGGCCTGTCTTTCCCCCCGGCGGGCCTGGCCACCATTCGCGGCTGGCACATGTAGAGGAGACGGGCACACTGGCAGGAGAGCTCCCAGGCTGTGTGAGCCGAGCAGGCCAAGGAGAGACCCCCACCTCGAGCTTTAACACCCCACTGACCCGCCATTACCAGCAGGGTCCCCCACCGGCATGTGAAGAAGCCCAGATCTACAGGAGAGACCTCCAGAAACGCCCTACTGGACTGGCAGCTGCTGCACCCCTGGAAATCCACCCTTACTCATCACCCCAGCACATAGTCTAACTTCGGTGGCATAACCTGATGGTGAGATTCCTTTACCCTACACATAGCAAGGACACCCACCACAGACACCTGCCATAGCCACCACCACCACATGGGAGAGGTCAACAAGGAGTTAACCAGATCCACTGCTTGCAAGGACATCAGTCAGCTCCTAAAGTTTGGTGGGGTGACTAGCTGTTGAATGTGCCCTTTGCCCACCTCAAATGATTCAACATTTAACAAAGACTCTCACCTTTGACCTGGCTACTACTGAATTGTCATTGTAAATCCCAGTGCTGCAATAGACTGTCTACTTCAGAGAGATAATCTAAGGTTGGTCTGGCTGGAGACTACAATGTTGCCTTTATGAGACCCCTTGAGAAATCTTGTCGAAGACTTATTTGGCACCTTATTGGTTGACTTAGGAGGACCTCTTTTGGAAAGACCTCAGATTTTACTGCTCAAAAGAGTTTATTGTGACCTACCTCCTTGGTCAAAACCAAACCCTCTTGTTAAAAGTTGAGGAGCTTTCTCCCTCCAAAAAATTATTGGTGACAGTTGCCTCAAAGAAAATTATTGCTCTTGACTTTTGCCTTTGGAAGAAAACCTCTTAGCGAGCCACTCTGCTGGTAAGATCCTCATCTTATCTTAAGGAAGGTCCAAATCATTTGCTGTACTGGTTGTTGCCTCTCTATGACCCTAGGGTACACTTGTTCAAAACTGATTTCAAATAGGCCACCCAAACACAACTTTTGGAAGTCTAAACTCTACAGGGACACCTGTGCCAATTTTTAGGAGACCTTTATTATAACAAGAACAGTGAGAAGGTGATTTAGCCCTTGCACTGCCATTCAGGCTGGTCAACTAAACTCTTAACAGAAGGTTCATATTTGAGATTTAAATGCATCTGTCCACCACTTAGGACAACACTAACTGATCTAGAAGCTTTTTCCATGTTGTCCTTGTATTATGTCCTGACTGCTCATAGATAATAATCAGCATGCACCCTCATTTATCATGAATCGGCTTGCCTAAGCTCTATTCCTTTGAGAAAAGTGTAGCAGAGTAACCAACCTGTTATCTGACATTCATCAGAACCAGCCGCAGCACCGGCTTCATCACTGTTACTCTTTTTTTCGTCCAGACCCTCAAGAACCTCCTCCAAGGACAAGTCTTATGCCACTCTTTATTGAGATCCGTCAACTGGGTTGTTTCTATTTTTCCAGACATGTCCACCTAGAACCTAAGCATTTCACGTCTCTAGTTGAACCTCCCTCTTCAGTCCTGAAATAAGGTAAGACCAAGTCTTTGCTTCCCATATGGAGCATTCTGGGCAGCTCAGAAGCGTAATTACTCGTAAAGTATTTTCATATTGTTGTCTAAGGGTCTTGGCTTTGAATGGTTTGAACATTATCTACACTAAGTGTCTTCTCTAGGTAGGTTCAGTTTTATAGAGGGGCATGACACTTATGGTTAGTTCTTAACACTTTGTAAAGCACTGTTAAATATGTTATACTATAGAAAAGCTTGAAGAACATCCAACAGGCTGGCCCAGGGACTTGGGTTTAAACGGTTTGAACAATATCTGAATGGAGTGTCCCCGGTTTACACCCCAGGTGCCTTACTGTAGGTTTGGTTTTGTTGATGGCCATGACACATATAGATAGTCAGGTGTGAGCTTATCATTTCTGGGGCCCCATGCAAAGTTGTGTCTGGGGGCATCCTCGTATTGTCCATCCATGGCATAGGGAATTGTCCAGGAATTGCCCATATGGCAATCCAATTTCTATTTTCTGTGGCATCCCAAACCCAAAACGCCCCACTGTGTGAAACCCCATTAAATCACCACACCCACTCACCTAACCTTGTTCCATGGACAGATCACGGCCTCACTATACCTTTAGCTAGATGGATTGCCAGGGCCCGCCTCTGGAGGCTCCCTAGCTGGTGGGGGCCCCAAACATTTGCTTGGTTTATAATCTGTAAAGTATTAGTAAATATGATATGGAAAAGTTTAAAGAACTGCAACAGGTTGAGACCTGTAGTGCCCAGAAAACATAGACATACAGATGATTATGCCCATTTTTAAAAGTCTGAATGAGGGTCTCCTGGTGTGATGTGGGTGGGCCCCAGGATAATGTTGGAGGGGGTCTTGCATTTATGGCTATTATATTTTCAAAAAGAGGGGTTTTGGTGTAGGTGTGACTCCCAACATTTTTAAGGGGCTCTTAAGCCCCATAGGTGGCACCAGAGCAGTCCTTGGGTGATATGTGGCACCTTATAATGGCAGGGTAGCCCTCGAATTATGCCCCTAGGCATGATGGATATCCTCAGATTGATAAAAAGGACCTTGGGTGATACTGTTTAGGTGGCACCGGGGCAGCCCTTGGGTGATATGTGGCACCTTATAATGGCATGGTAGCCCTCGAATGAGGCCCCTAGGCATGATGGGTATCCTCAGATTGATAAAAAGGACCTTGGGTGATATGTGGCACCTTATAATGGCATGGTAGCCCTCGAATGAGGCCCCTAGGCATGATGGGTATCCTCAGATTGATAAAAAGGACCTTGGGTGATATGTGGCACCTTATAATGGCATGGTAGCCCTCGAATGAGGCCCCTAGGCATGATGGGTATCTGCATTTGACACACATTTTTATGGTAATGAGGCAGCAGGAAGAGTAAGGGTTAGAAGAAGCCCCTTGAACTGTATATCCTAGGGTGGTAAGGGCACCCTTTAATGCTATGGGGGCAATAGGGTAGCATGAATGGAAGGGAGGTTAAAAAAAGAATTAGGCTGTATGGGGCCCGCAAATTTCTTCTGCGGTTATCGGCACCCCTTTTATTAGAATACTCACCTGTGTCCTAATATACAGTATATATTGTTAAATATTATATAAGCGTATAATATATGGTATCTGGACATCATCACCATAGAGCTACATTAGGATGACTTTTTGCAGCACAGGGGTTGGGGTCCTAATTCCAAACCCTGCCCTGGACACAGGGCGGCTGCATGCCCTCTAATGTCTGAGATCTCCAGAATGCTCCAACAACACACATGTCAGTAAACTGGCATCAGATGGACAGGGAGTAATGCCATTGCTGCTATGTTGTCTGTATTATTAGAAATGAATAGATGTTCTATTATTAGAAATGAGAAATATTAGAAAAAATAGAATACATTTATTAGACAGTACTGCCTAATAGCTGTGTACACTGACAAAATATACAGAAATGTACACAAAGATGCACAAACACAGAGGAAGGAACCCTGCCCATATGAGCTAAAAATCTAGAGGGAAGCAACAATAGGCAGGTCACTGATAACACATCATTAGGGAAGTTAGCAATTTCCTTCAATCTTCTATTTCTTTGTATTTTGTTTTTTTATTTGAAAAAAAAAACAGAATTTCCTAACCACTGGGCCAGCCAATCCAGCACTGAGCTGTAAGCAGAAGAGGTCTCCCTCCTCAGCTCTGTTCAGCAACCAACTCCAGAACTATTCAGACACAGCATCAGTAGTCAGTCTGACTGTGCTCACCTAGCCCCCCAATCAGCAAGAGAGATGACACCCTAAGCGGAACAAAACCTACCAAGCTTTCCATTCTCAATTGGGATGCCCCTTTGTGTGAGGGCATCCCATCGGTAATGATTTAATCCATCAGCACATGCGCGGGGTCTCGTCCAATCAGAGCTGCCCGCTGAACTGACTTAATATGACAAGGGGGGTCTGATTGTTTACTATGGGATGCATCCCTGCATCCTCGTGTTGTGCCGGTCCTAGCCTATATGCCTGGCAAGCGCGGAGCAGCAGGGGAATCGCCAGCTCTCGCTCCCCATTCACTCTAATCAGAGCTGCTCGCCAAATGACATTATTTCAGCGGGCAGCTCTGATTGGACAGGAGCCTGTGCAGGCGCCGCTGGACTGGGATGAAGTGAGTCTGAATGTGGTGATGGCAGGGGTTTCACACAGTGGGGCATCCCAATGCAAGATTCCCAGGGGCATGGAACAAGACCCGGGAAAGTATAAATCCCAGGTTTTGTTCCTTTAATAGCAGGAGAGCACTGGACCAGCCTCAGCTCCTGCAATATGTGATGGCAGAAAAGGGAGATCGCATCTGCTGTCAGCACAGCGCTGGGGTGGCTGCAAGTGCTAAGGGGAGTATAGGCTGTTACTGGCACCAGAATATATACAGTATACAATATACAATGTAATATATATATATATACTCACTAGGTACCTAAAATTGTATTAACATGGAATGAATATACTAATATACTAATAAGGGTATACCATCTCCTGTGGTACAAATTGATTACAATGATATGATAAAATATTATCACTAATAATAATAATTATAACATTTGACATTACAATTATCATTTAAAGTGGACCAAATCCCAGGATTTTGACTATCCTGGGTTTTGGTCCTTTACCCCCCCCAGCTGTGTGAAACCCCCCAGATTGCTGAAGGTAACTCACCTCTTCCCGGTCCTATGGCGCATATGCAACCGCTGAAGTCACGTTGTCTTCGCCTAAGGGCAGCGGCTCCGAGCCTAACAGGAAGTACCCATGCCGGCCACTCACAAATGCCTGCTAGAGGGATAGCAGGGATGAGGCTCACACTTGCGCTGTTAGACCGGGAAGCAAGGTAATTGTATGGGGTGACCTGGGGGTTTCACACAGTGGGGCATCCCAATTTTGGATGCCCCACCGGAAGGGAATCGATCGGCCGATCGTGGTGGGCTTTGGTCCAATTTAAATAGTATGCAAATTGATTATATTAAAGTGGAGCAAAACCTAGGTTTTTCACTTACCTGGTTTTTGGTTCACTTAACGCAAGCATCCAGATTTGGTATGGCCTGCTGTGTGTATCCCCACTGATCAATGGTAAAACTCACCCTTCTGTCGTCCCTACGGTGCAGATGCGGACAGCCTATCAGCACATTCAACTCTATTCAGTTTTTCTGTGCCGCACTGATGTCAGTGCGGCAAAGAGAGTGAATGGGCAGGCTGAATCATTACTAGCGGCAGGTAGCGACAGATGAGCGTCTGTAGCAGGCATTTTCTGAGCGCCCGCTAGTAGTCGCAGTGCTCGGCCGTGGGTCGCTAGTTCATAGCGACTCAGTCGCTGTGCAGTAATGTTGAATACATTGTGAGGAGTCGCTATTTGACCAGTACAGCGATGTACGGGAGCGTATGTTAGCGACTGGTCATAGCGACCGACTCCGACACCATATTCAGCAAAAAAACAGCCTCACAAAACTCTGGCGCAGAAACATGCTTGTTTGAAGCCCAGAGCGCAGGAGGCGGTGTGTTTAAAGTCTGTTTTTCAGCATCTATCCACTAGTAACAAAGCGAAAAATATGGAATTACATTGTAACAACATTGTAACATGAACACTTTAATGGCAGACCTGTAATGTCATTTCTGAAGAAATATATGAAAAATGAAAAATGTGTCAAAAAACTGCTTTTTCAATGCCAGAAGAGGTCACAGCATTATTTGAGATTTTTTGAAAAAAACAAGAAAAACAAAAACCCAGTTTAAAGAGAGGAAAAGTATCGTCCATTGAAATGTATGGGAGAGTATGACCTCTCGCTGTGCAAGGCTAAACGCCGGCGCTGTTCGCTGAGGCTGTGAAAATGATGAATCGGACGCTACATGGCGCTATCCCAGCCGATAAACAGATTCTGCTTGATAAATGTGTATTTGCGTGCCGTGTTCGGCGTTCACCAGTCGCTACCTGTCGCTTCCTCTCATTAACCAGGCGCTACCTGACGCTATCCCTTCTTAAATAAGGGCCTCAGTGACCTCTATGCCTCTAGGTGGGGGTGTGCCTGTGCCTGGCATTCACAAATGCGCCTAGCTAGGGGTATAGCATCGCTGCAAATGCGCCATGGTATTGTCTGCTTGGTGAATTACTGCGGAGATCACCAGGGTTTCAGAAAGTGGAGCATTCTAAATTGGGATTCCCCAGGGAGATGGAATCGGCTGAGATGGGTTTTGGTCCACATTACAATCTTCTTCTTCTTATTATTATTATTATTATTAATAATAATAATAATCATAATAATATTGCTAAAGAACTTAATTACAAAGGAGAAGACACAATTACTGTATTTTCTACTCAATCAGACGCACCTAGGGTCCAAACCAAATGGTGCACTAAAATACCCCCCCCCGAACCTAATAACAGACAGTGGGAGGACCCCCCCAATCCCCTATAACAAGTGTGGCAGAATTCCCCCAATTTTATCATGGACAGTGTGGCAGAACCCTCCTCCCCAATCCCCTATAACAAGCAGTGTGGCAGGGTCCCCCAGTCCTCTAAAGAGGAAATTGGGCGGAACCTTGCCCGGGCAACAGCATTCTGTGAAGCAAAGCATAGATGGCTGCACCCGACACCAAGACCGCCGCTGGATCCTGGGCGAGGTAAGTGTATTTTTATGTTAACACCCCGCCCACCCTGTCCACCTATACCACCCAGTTTTGATTGGAGCGAAAAATACTGTAATTTAAAAACTCCTATTATTATTATTATTGTTATTATTATTATTATTATTATTATTATTATTATTATTATTATTAATAATAATAATCATCATCATCATCATATTTAACAATAGTAAATAGTATTATTTTTGATTTGTATCTCCTGTGGTGTAGCACCCAGTTACAAACAAAAAGAAGAAAGAAATTGATTACATTAATCTAAACACAATTTCATTATATAATAATATTAATTAAAAAATATATTATTAATATTGTTTAAATAAAATGTGATGCAAGTACAATATTTACAATATTTACATTAAAATGAAAAATTTTAATATTAATAATAACAATACTAATAACAATAATAGTAACAATAATAATGTTATTAATGATTATATGAATTAATTACAAAAATAATAATGCATGTTACATTGTTGTATGCCATCCTCTGCGGTGCTGTACTCAGTTACAAACAAGGCGAAGACATGTACAAATACATTACAATAAAATGGCAATATTATTATTAGTATTATTATTAGTATTATTATCATTAATAATAATAATAATAATAATAATAATGACATTGTCTGATTTGTATCTAATCTCTTGTGATGCAAATACTAAGTGCAAATCCACTTATGACAAAAAATGATGATTATTATTATTACTAATAATAATATAGTATGCCAACCTCTTTGGTGCTGTACTGTCACAAAGGGAAAGACGGGTACATATATATTTTATTTACATACATTGTTATATACTTACATGCGCTGAATTATTGTTTACCTACTTTATTAATGAATTAATGAATTATTAATTTTATTATATTCATGATAATAAGGGATGTAAGGAAAGGGAAGATCGCCCTTAGATAGTAGGTACAGAATGTGGAGGAGTGTGATCCTCAGAATTTTCTCTGCGTGCTGCTGATATTTGTGGTTCTGTGGGGGCGAGCACCTTTCAGGTTACATGTGACAGGGCAGATGAGGGGTGAAGACGAATGAACCATTGGGTAGGATCAGTCGCTATTGCTCACCAGCAAGTCCCAGCCTAGAATCTCCCATAGGTGTCATGCTGTACTCACCTTACTGATGATATGATCCAGCACAAAGTTCAGTCCTGGTACCTGGTACCCTGCCAGTCTTTAGTCCTCATCATTTGATCTGCAGATCAACTTCAGCAAATCCCAGTCTGGCAATGCTGTGCTAAGAGCACTTAGCGTAACTGATCAGGTCGTGTCCCATTAGCACAAGTGAGCAAAGGATGTGTCTTCTCCTGTGACTAGAAGCAGGAGCGTGCCCTGGAGCCAACACATGGAGGGCACACCAGTCTGCTGTTCATGCTGTAGCCGCTATAGATGATAGACAAAACAGATCTGAGTTTATTAATTAAGTAGTTAATTAATGGCTTAGTTAATAGTGTCAACATGCTCCGCAGCGCTATGCAAAGGGACATGAAACTATCAGTATCACTTGCTGTCCTGGCCACAGTCCTGGCCGCTATGGATCATATAGTCAGGCTACATGTGGGTGGTGGCATGTGTTAGAGATACTATATGTATGCAACAGTCAAGCGTGCAGGCTGATTCATCACTAACGCCAGGTAGCGACAGATGAGCGTCTGTAGCAGGCATTTTCAGAGTGCCCGCTAGTAGTCACTGTGCTCAGCCGTGGGTCGCTACTTCATAGCGACTCAGTCGCTGTTCAGTAATGTTGAATACATTGTGAGGAGTCGCTGTTTGACCAGTACAGCGCTGTATGGGAGTGCATGTTAGCGACTGCTCATAGCGACCGACTGGGTGGTGGCATGTGTTGGAGATACAATATCTATGCAACAGTCAAGCGGGCAGGCTGATTCATCACTAACACCAGGTAGCGACAGATGAGCGTCTGTAGCAGGCATTTTCAGAGCGCCCGCTAGTAGTCGCAGGGCTCGGCCATGGGTCGCTACTTCATAGCGACTCAGTCGATTCCCGGGCCGATCACCCGTGGGTGTTGGTCCACTTTAAACACACAGCCTCCGACGCTCTGGGCTTCAAACAACTATTTTTCAGCGCCAGAGATTTGTGAGGCTGTTTTCTTCCTGAATATGGTGTGAGTCAGTCGCTATGAGCAGTCGCTAACATGCGCTCCCATACAGCGCTGTACTGGTCAAATAGCCACTCCTCACAATGTATTCACCATTACTGAACAGCGACTGAGTCGCTATAAAGTAGCGACCCGCGGCCGAGCACTGCGACTACTAGCGGGCGCTCTGAAAATGCCTGCTACAGACGCTCATCTGTCGCTAATGATGAATCAGCCTGTATGTGACATCAGCGGCTCCGAGCGCGCTGATTGGACAAGCGGTCGAATATGTGCTGTAGGACCAGGAAGAGTTGAGTTCTCTTCAGTGATCTGGGGGGTTTCAAGCAGCACGGGGTCCCCCGAGGGAAAGGACCAAAACCCAGGATAGTCAAAATCCTGGGTTTTGGTCCACTTTAAGACACATTTCTTGGTAATATAATGAAACCCTGTATTCACCTTCCCCCTCTGACTTGCAGGCTGGATCTTCAACACTTATCCCTCATTTAGAAGGTGCGCACCAAGCCAAAGCCTTGCAGCCCCTCTCTATTTCTTTTATATAAAAGTTAGCTTCTGTAATCGAACGTAGATCCGCTTCCTGTTTTGCGTGGTACGTGTCGTGCCGTCATGGCGGGGCCCCCGTGTTGCGTCCTCCAGCAGCTGCTGCTGATTCTGATCCGCGGTTATATTTATCCCATCAGTGGAGGTCTAATAGCTTGGCGTCTATTAGGCGGGATTATACCATAATTATAACCGTGATATTCATAGCGCCGGCTGCCTGGCGGTTAGGATCAACGGAAACTGACATCTAAGCAGTGATGTCATAATGCATAAAGGGGACCATGGAAATAGGGACCACGCCCACGCAAGTTATTTACAGCCTGTTGCATACCTCCCAAATGTCTCTGATTTGAAGGGACTGTCCCTCTTTTGATTCCATGTCCCCCTGTTGCTTGTTGTTCTCATTTGTCCCTCTTTGAGGTGTATCATGCAGATCTGCATCAATAAATTATTCATTTGAGTGTTCAAAGTGTCTATGAGGCCGATTCATTAATAGCGGCAGTTGAGCGACTGTAGCAGTATTTTCACAGCGCCCGCTAGTAGTCGCTGTGCTTGGCCATTGTTCGGTTGTTGACAGCGACTCAGTCAGTGTGCAGTAATGTTGAATACGGGGCGACGAGTCGCTATTTGACAGGTTCCGCGATGTATGGGTGCGCATGATAGCGACTGGTCAGAGCGACCGGCTCCCACCATATTCATCAAAAAATCATGCTCAAAAAATTCTCGCGCTGTGAAATGCATGTTTAAACCCCAGAGCGCTGGCGGAAATGTGTTAAAAGTAGTTTTTTAACCCCCAAACCACCATATTTTTGGAAACCAAAAAAAAAAAAAATTTAAATAATTTTGTAATATGAATACATTAATATCAGACCTGTAATATCAATTCTGCACAATTTTTTTTTTACCTTAAAAAAATTATCTAACATTGCAGAAGTGGTCACAGAATTTTTCACATTTAAAAAAAAAATAAATAAATAAATAATAATAATTAATTATGAATATTTAAAGATTGTTCCATTGAAATGCATTGGAGAGCGCCAGGTAGCGAGAGGTCATACCTGTCGCTGTTCAAGGTCGGACGCTGGCGCTGTGGGCTGAGGCTGGAATAATGATGAATGAGTCGTTATATGGCGCTATCTCAGTCGCTAAGGCTTGATAAATGTGTGATTGTGGTGGGGAGCCGGCGTTCTCGTGGCGGTGCCCATCATTACCGGCCGCTCACCAGTCGCTACCTGTCGCTATTCCTTCATAAATAAGGGCCTATATTGTTGTTACACCCTATCTCCTATCCATCCCTCAATGAGGGGGCGTGGCCTAATTTAATTATGGTAATTGTGCAGCACTACAATGATGAGTGATACAACCTCACTGGCAGCAGGAGTAGGTGGGTTATGGGTCTTTGCTGACCTGGACTTGGGACATTCCAAGCAAAAGATTAAACAAGCCTGCTTCCTGCTCTCCCCGAGCTGCCTGTCAGGGTCAGCATCTTTATGTTTCTTAAAGTTGACCAAAACCCAGGATTTTGACTATCCTGAGTTTTGGTCCTTACCCCGATCGGGGATGCTCCACTGTGTTAAGCCCCCAGGTCACCCGATCTCACTCACCCTTCCCTGGTCCTATGACCGGATTCGCTCCCGTCCCTTCGTCCAAGATCTTGTCTTGGCTAAGGCTGTATCCCCTGCTACCCTTTAAAGTGGTTCAAAATCCATGCAGATAGATTCCCGGGCCGATAGATTCCCTCCCCTTGGGCATCCAAAATCGGGATGCCCCGCTGTGCGAAACCCCCCCAGGATGCCCATACACTTACCTTCTTTCCCAGTCCAATGGCGCATGTGCGAGCTGCAGCCACATCCCCACTATCCCTGTAGCAGGATGCGTGACTGCGCCAGGTATTTGTGAATGGCGGAGCCGGCACACTCCCTGTTAGAGGGAAGCAGGGGATGCGGCCGTCAGCGTGCTCTGAGTCGCTGGCCTTAGACGCTGTCCTAGATGATGTGACATCAGCGGCTCCGAGCTTGCTGATTGGACGAGCGGCCGTGCATGCGCCGTAGGACCAGGATGAGGTGAGTTTCTTCGGGCGATCTAGGGGGACTCACACAGCGGGGCACCCCAATCGGGGGAAAGAACCAAAATTTAGGGTACTCAAAATCTTGGTTTTGGTCCACTTTCACCCCGGTCCTACAGCGCATGTGCAAGCCGCTCAGATCCGCTCCCACCCCTTCGTCCAAGAGCTCGTCTAAGCCAAGCGTGCTGGCAGCCACATCCTCTGCTACCATTTAACAGGGAGCGCGCCCGCGCCGGCCATTCACAGAAGGGTACCCGCCCTGCTAAAGGGATAGCGGGGATGCGGCCGCAGTTCGCACACGAAAGAAGGTACGTTTCTGAGTGACCCGGGGGGTTTCATACAGTGCACCATCCCGATTCTGGATGCCCTGAAGGGAGGGAATCCAGCGGCCCTGGAATCTTATAGATTGGTTTTGGTCCTCTTTAAAGTAAGCTATTGATATTTATTTTTGTAACTTTTAACTTGCCAAGCACTTTAAAGTGGACCAAAACCCAGGATTTTGACCATTCTGAGTTTTGGTCCACGTGCCCCGCTATGTGAAACCCCCCAAATCTCCCGAATAAACTCACCTCACCATGGTCCTCTGGCGCATGTGCGGCCGCTCGTCCAATCAGCGTGCTCGGAGTCGCTTAGCTATGCACGTCTAAGAGACGTCTTTGCTCAGTGGCTCCGAGCGCGCGGGCGGCCCCATCTTGCGTTTCCCTCTAACAGGGAGCGCGCCCACGCAAGCCATTCACAAATGACCGGCGTTGGCACGTGCCCTGCTAGAGGGATAGCGGGGATGCAGCCGCGGCCCGCCCAAGCGCCATTGGACCGGGATTAAGGTAAGTGTAGCGGGCGACCTGGGGGGTTTCACACAGCGGGGCATTCTGATTTTGTAGCCCTGTAGCGGGGATGGGGACGCTGTTTGCACATGTGCCGTTGTACTGGGAAAGAAGGTAAGTTTCTAGGTGACCTCGGGGGTTTTACACAGTGTGCCCCGGGTTGAGCGAATATGCCTGCCCTGGGTTTTGGTCCTCTTTAAAAAGCGCTAGTGAACTGTCCCCCTTCTGCAGGGTCTCCTTAGTGGCAGAGGATGACTCATCCATGCCGGGCTGGAGTAAGTGTGGTGGAGGCCCCTGAGCACAAAATCTGGTGGAGGCCCCAGATACAGTATTTCTTTTCCTTTAAAATAAGTCCAGGCAAATATCTGATTGGTGGTTGTCTGGCACCCGCCCACTTACTGGAATGTCAGATCGAGTCCCTTGTGCCCCCCTTGTGCGGGTGCGTGCTGCTCGGGATCTCCTGCTTTGCCATCCTGGGTGGGGGGTGTAGTCACCCGGCTGGTCCAGCAGATAACACTTCCCTGCATTGAGCTGCCAGAGGCTTATGTGCAGTGACAGCTCTGCACCCATCACTGTAGTGTTGCTGGCGGCAGTTTGGCTGCTCTAGACTCTCCGTCCTGCCCTGTGGTGGCTTGGGCTGCAGGTTTGCATAAACAAAAAAAGGCTTGCCCAGGTGCGCCCCCCACTGCCGCCAATAGGTTTGTTGCTGGCCACGCGTCCCGTCAGACCAAAGACTGACAAGCCTCCTGGACCAGACTATAACCTAAAAGTTGGTGGAGGCCTCCTTTGCAGGGCAAGTGGTGGAGGCCCCAGGGCCCGCGCCCCTTGCGCCCCTCTCTTAATCTGCCCTGCATCTATGCATGCTTTAAAGTGGCTTGAAACCCAGGGGGGATCGGCCCAGGAATCTATAAGATTACCGGACCGATCAGATCCCTCCCCGCGGGGCATCCGAAATCGGGATGTCCCACGGGAAGGAACCCCCCAGGAGGCCCACAAACCGTACCTCAGCCCCGTTCCATCGGCGCATACGCGAGCCGCGTCTCTCGCTTCCCTCTAGCAGGGCGCGCACCCGCGCCGCCCATTTGTTAAAGGCCGGCGCAGGGCGCGCTCCCTGTTAGAGGGAAGCGCGAGACGCGGCCTCCAGCGCTCAGAGCCGCTGAGCTGCTATGCGCGTCCAAGCGGCCTTGGACGCGCATACCACAGCGGCTCTGAGCGCTGTAATTGGCTGCAGCGGTCACGTGGGAGCGTGGTGAGGTGAGTGTTTCTGGGCTTTCGGGGGGGTTTCAGACAGCGATTGGGGTGCCCCACCAAAGTGGACCAAAACCCAGGATAGTCAAAATCCTGGGTATCGGTCCACTTTAATGTGACTGTCCCCTTAGAAGGTAATGCAAAAAGTTAATGAATGGAAGACGCTGCCCCTGACAGCCAGCAGGAAGCAGCTAATTTAAACCTTTGCCTGGACTGTTCCTTTAAATGATGTAACCTGTTTGTTTTGTACAGGTAACACAGTACATTTCCTACCATGTCAGGCATCTCAGTAGGACGAGGTTGTTTTCCTCGCCGGCACATTGGACGGGGCGGGTAGGTAAATGGATTTGCGTCAGTAACACAGCGGCGCTGCATTGCGTTGCTCTGACCGCTACAAGGCTAAAGTCATTATACTCGTGTTCAGCTACTCGCTTTCATATATTAACTCAAGAAGGAAGCCGCGAGGCGCGCTGCTCGCTCCTCAGATCATTTCCATGCTGATCTTTACAAAATTGGAAGCAGGCCGGCAACAACACAAAACAACTCATCCATACCTCCCAAGTGTCCCTGATTTGGAGGGACTGTCCCTCTTTTGAGTCCATGTACCCCCCCGGTTGTTCTCTTCTGTCTCTCTTTGAGGTTTAAAATGCAGATCTGCATCAATAAATGATACATTTGCCTATTTAAAGTATTTATGTTGTTTTAACAGTTAGTTCCTAGCCATCCCTTAATGAGGGGGTGTGGCCTAATTTAACAAATGTCCCTCTTTCTCACTCTGAAAAGTTGGTAGGTATGCTAATCAGCAGCAGCCAGTGTCCAGTGCCATGCTGGTGCTCAACGGACTATGGGGTCAGGAAGTGATGCCCTGGCCTAGACCGGATTATGAGGGGGCGGAAGGGGCGCGCACCCACCCCGGGGCCTCCACCACTTGCCCTGTAAAGGGGGCCTCCACCAACCTTTGGGTTATGGTCTGGTCCAGGAGGCTTTTCAGTAATTGGTCTGACGGGCCATGGGGCCAGCAACAAAGCTATCGGCCCCGTGTCTGGGCAGCCAAGCCACCACAGGGCAGGATGGAGAGTCTAGAGCAGAAAAGCAGCCGTCAGCAACGCTACAGTGATGGGTGCAGAGCTGTCACTGCACATAAACCACCAAGCACAGCCGCTGGCAGCTCAATGCAGGGAACTGTTTTCTGCTGGACCAGCTTGGTGACTACACCCCCCCACCCAGAATGGCAAAGCAGGAGATACCAAGCAGCACTCACCCGCACAAGGGTCTCAATCTTCCAGTAAGTAGGCGGGTGTCAGACAACCACCAATCAGTTATTGGCTGGACTATTATTTTAAAGGGGAAAAATTACTGTATCTGGGGCCTCCGAAAGAATTTGTGCCCAGGGGCCCCCACCACACTTAATCCGGCCCTGACTAGGGGCGTAACTGTAATGAGTCCAGGTGAGGCGTTTACCTCAGACAGCACCATCTAGAGCACACGTGTCAAACTCGTGCCCACCATGTCATCAGATTTGGCCCCAAAACCTGCCCCCCCCCCTTCCCACGCTGTTATGTAAGAGTGATAGGGCCGGGGGCGTTACCTTTTAACTAGGCGCATGGCCGCACACTTGCTGCCCAGCATCACAGTACCACAGCAAGCTAGTTAAAGTGGACCAAAACCCAGGATTTTGACTATGCCCCGATTGGGGATGCCCCGCTGTGTGAAACCTCCCAGTTTGCACGATCTCACTCACACTTCTCCGGTCCTATGGAGCATGTGCAGCCCTCTCATCCAATCAGCGCGCTTGGATCCGCTCGAGCCCCTTCATCCAGGAGTTTGTCTACAAGCAGCTTTGAGAGTGCTGGCAGCCACATCCCCGGCTATCCTTTAACAGGGAGTGTGCCAGTGGCAGCCATTCACTAATGCCTGCTAGAGGGACAGCGGGGATGCGGCCTGCTAGAGGGACAGCGGGGATGCGGCCTGCTAGAGGGACAGCGGGGATGCGGCCTGCTAGAGGGACAGCGGGGATGCGGCCTGCTAGACGGACAGCGGGGATGCGGCCGCTGCTCGCAAATGCGCTGTTAGATCAGTAACGAAGGTGAGTTTTCAGGCGAGTTGGGGGGTTTCACGCAGTGGTGCATCCCCGATCGGGGTGCTCCGGGGGGAGCGAGTGTGCCTGCCCTGGAGTCTCATAGACTCCAGGGTGGGTTTTGGTCCACTTTAACAAGCCTGCCCGGTGGCCGGATTGCACTGCCATGTTGCAGCCTGGTGGCCGGCGAGATAGCAGGACGGGGCTTTGATTTAAAGTGGACCAACACCCAGGATTTTGACTATCCTGGGTTTTGGTCCACTTCGGTGGGGCACTCCGATCGGGGAGCCCCGCTGTTTGAAACCCCCCAGAAAGCCCTAAAACTCCCATGTGACCGCTGCAGCCAATCCCCGCCGGCGGACAAGTGAGAGGCACCGCCGGACAAGCAGAGCGCGTCCGCTGCCGCCTCCTGCGCGTCCCTCTTACAGGGAGAGCACCCGCGTCGGCCATTCACAAACGGAGCGCACCCTGCTAGAGGGACGCGCGGGAGGCAGCGGCGGACGCGCATGCGCCGCTGGAACATGGAAAAGGTAGGATTGTGGGCTCCCTGGGGGGTTTCACCCCGCGGGACATCCCGATTTCGGATGCCCCGCGGGGAGGGATCTGAATCTTATAGATTCCTGGGCCGATCCCCCCTGGGTGTTGGTCCGCTTTAAAACACCTATTAGGATGTAGTAGGGAAGTGCTTCCCCCGGTGGTTGGCAAATGCAGCTGCCAACCATAGTGAGCTGGCCGCCGCCGCCTCTGTCTATGCAGGATGACATGAAGCTGCCTCAGCCGCCAGTGACTGCTATAAGCGACTGCGTGAAATAAAGGAAGAGGCAGAAATCCCATCACAGAAAGTGTCATGCTGCATTAAAGAGGACCAACTATGTATTTGGCTGGCCCCGGATCCCTCAGATTTTAGAGCTGGCCGATTAAAGTGGAACCAAAAGCAGCCCTGGAGTCTATAAGACTGATTCTCACTACCCGGGGCATCCCAAATGGCTGTATGCATCCCCCCCAGGTCACCTGTAAAACGTTTCTGATCACTGATCCGATGGTACAGTGCGTGGGCCGTGGCTGTGCTCCGCTATACCATTACCAGGGCATGGATGGCCGGCGCGGACACACCCCCAGCTCAATTTACTAACCCCAAAATAAAATAACAGACACTTCATTTCCCACAAAGTAAATCCCATCCAGTCCACCACTCACAAACCTTCTGGTTTATGCGTACCGCCTGTCACGCCAAGTATTGTGCCTGCACACAGCGCCTTCCATTCATTGCAGTGGAGGAGGCGTGCCAAGGCAGTGCCCGATACACCCGCATTGTAATGACTGGCGGGCCATGACCTACATCAAGTGTTGTAGCCCAAAGAATTCTGGGGCACATGAACACTGTTCCCCTTGTTCATGGGAACCAGAAAGTTTCTGATTGGTGGCCCAGCCTGACTCTTCTGCACAGGAGAAAAGGTAAGTGCTGTTTTTTTTTGTTTTTGTTTTTAATTTTGGGTTTAATGACAGCTTAAAGAGAAGCAGCCACTGGCCTAGTGTCTATAAGACAATTGGTCAACCTATAATACTGCATATAACTTATATGTACTTATAACTTATAATACTTATAATATAAGACAATAACACAACTCGGTGTCTATAAGACTCTAGGGCTGGTAATCTCGCTCTTTCTCCTGCATCTCGATATGGGATTCCCTAATGTGTGAAATCCCCCAGATCCCCTTAAAGCGAACCTCCAGTTAAAATAAACTGTATTAATTTGCTCCCCTAAAGCCCCCCTTTGAGTCAATGGCCTCTGCTGCCGCAGAATTTTTTAGAGCTATTGCATCATTGCAGAAATCAAGCATCATTTCTAAGAGATTTAGGGTAATTGTGACTGTAGGACGGGCAGGCAGATTCATCACTAACGCCAGGTAGCGACAGATGAGCGTCTGCAGCAGGCATTTTCAGAGCCCCCGCTAGTAGTCACTGTGCTCGGCCGTGGGTCGCTAGTTCTTAGCATCATATTCAGCAAAAAAAAACAGCCTCACAAATCTCTGGCGCTGAAAAATGCTTCTCTGAAGCCCAGAGCGCCAGAGGATGTGTGTTTAAAGTCTGTTTTTCAGCATGTATCCACTAGTAACAAAGCAAAAACATATGGAATTACATTGTAATAAAATTGTGACATGGACACTTTAATGCCAGACCTGTAATGTCATTTCTGCAGAAATATATAAAAAATATTTTTTTTTTAGAAAAACTGCTTATTCAATGCCAGGAGAGGTCACAACATTATTTGAGTTTTTTTCTAAAAAAAAAAAAAAAAAACCCAGTTTAAAGAGAAGGAAAGTATAGTCCATTGAAATGTATGGGAGAGCGACAGGTAGCGATAGGTAATACGTGGCGCTGTGCAAGGCTGAACGCCGGCGCTGTTCGCTGAGGCTGGGATAATGATGAATCAGATGCTACATGGCGTTATCCCAGTCGCTCAACAGATTCTGCTTGATAAATTGCGAGCCGTGTCCGGCGTTCACCTGTCGCTACCTCTCATTAACAAGGCACTACGCTATCCCTTCTTAAATAACCCTCTAGGGGCCTTCGATATTTTTAGATATTTCTGCAGAAATGACATTACAGGTCTGGCATTAATGTGTTCATGTTACAATGTTATTACAATGTAATTCCATATGTTTTTGCTTTGTTACTGGTGGATACATGCTAACAAACAGACTTTAAACACACAGCCTCCGGCGCTCTGGGCTTCAGATAAGCATTTTTCGGCACTGGAGTTTTGTGAGGATGTTTTTTTAATGAATATGATGTCAGTCGGTCGCACTGACCAGTCGCTAACATGCGCTCCCATACAGCGCTGTTCTGGTCAAATAGCGACTCATCACAATGTATTCATCATTGCTGCACAGCGACTAAGAACTAGCGACCCACAGCCGAGCACAGTGACTACTAGCGGGCGCTCTGAAAATGCCTGCTACAGACGCTCATCTGTCGCTACCTGGCGTTAGTGATGAATCAGCCTGTAGGTTTTTTTCAGAAGCAAGGTTGACGGAATTGTGGCAAAATGGCCACCCCTTTATGCAGTTCAGTAGCATGGAATCTGGTTTCTGATGTCAAGGTGGCACAGCATGCATGTGCTTGGTATCCTTGGGCCATGACCAATGCTCACTGTCAGTCACTGTGCCTGTGCAAAAGCAGTACCAGGCAATGGAGGGGTCTAGACACTGCGGGGCTCAGTCTCAGAAACCGGTACACTTTACCCTGTCCCTCCTTTCGGATCAAGGAGTTTGAGTGTTGGGTGTAGTGGAGTAATTTATAGATGGACATTGCGGGAGAACTGGAAAATGTGGGGAGTCAGAGTTTTCATCTCAACATGGATTACTACACGCAGGAAGAAGTACACTGCAATACAGGAAATACAACAGAGAGGCAGAGAGACTACAAGTATAGGTAACAGTGCCATCTACTGTCTTATGATTAAATTGCAGTCCCTCCAATATATATATATATATATATATATATATATATATATATATATATTATATATATATATTATATATATATATATATATATATATATATATATATATATATATATATTATATATATATATTATATATATATATATATATATATATATATTATATATATATAATATATATATATATATATATATATATATATATATATATATATAATGCACATAATAAACTAAATCGGATGTATCTCCAACAGAGTATATGTGGAAACCAGGGGGCTTGGGAATCTCAAATCAGAATGCCTCTTAGGGAAAGATTTTAGACTCCAGTCTATGGCCCTTTTTTAAGAAGGGATAGCGTCAGGTAGCGCCTGGTTAATGAGAGGTAGCGACAGATAGCGACTGGTCAACGCCGGACACGGCACGCAGTTACACCTTTATTAAGCAGTTTAGCGACTGAGATAGCGCCATGTAGCGTCTGATTTATCATTTTCACAGCCTCAGCGAACAGCGCCAGCGTTCAGCCTTGCACAGCGCCAGGTATGACCTCTCGCTACCTGTCGCTCTCCCATACATTTCAATGGACGATCCTTTTCTTCTCTTTAAACGGGTTTTTTTTTTTTTTTTCAAAAAAATCACAAATAATTCTTTGACCTCTTCTGCCATTGAAAAAGCAGTTTTTAAATATTTCCTCAAAAATGACATTACAGGTCTGGCATTAAAGTGTTCATGTTACAATGTTGTTACAATGTAATTCCATATGTTTTCGCTTTGTTACTAGTTGATAGATGCTTGAAAACAGACTTTAAACACACAGCCTCCTGCGCTCTGGGCTTCAAACAACTATTTTTCAGCGCCAGAGATTTGTGAGGCTGTTTTTTTGCTGAATATGGTGTGAGTCGTTCGCTATGAGCAGTCGCTAACATGCGCTCCCATACAGCGCTGTACTGGTCAAATAGCGACTCCTCACAATGTATTCAACATAACTGAACAGCGACCGAGTCGCTATAAACAGTGACTACTAGTGGGCGCTATGAAAATGCCTGCTACAGACGCTCATCTGTCGCTACCTGCCGCTAATGATGACCTCCCCGTTTTAGTTTAGGGAATCATATGGTGTTGGGTGAACAATAAAGATACACAATTCTACATGTAATATATGGCTCAAAGGATAGCAAAATATCCATGGGTGAGGCCCACTGTATCCAGAACCACTTGCATAGTATCCAGCATTGTGGAATGTGTGTTAGAAAATAATAGTATACCTCATATAATATATAAACACCCTTAAGATATATGTATAAATGCTTTACATTGAAGTTGATGTCACAATCCTCCTCTGTCATTTCTGTGTTCTCCATGAAAATGAAAATGTATTTATTATTTATTGATTATATGTATTATTATTTATTTATGAAAATGTTTGTGTTCTCCTTTTGGTAACTCTTGATGGAATGAAGCAGACCCCCAGTTGGGCTCCATGAATACATAGCGGTGGATCTTGTCTGTGTTTGCTAATATATGGGCAGGTCCTGACAGCTTTTGGAAATGTGTTTTTGGAGTTGATTGTTGTAGTACAAGTCTAGTCTCATATATCTTCTGCAGCTGATAACATGTGCAGAGTTTTGATTAATCTGAGGAATGATGTAACTGTTGCACAAAAAATGGAAAACAAGCAACAGATGAAGCATGGGAAAGATGGAGAAATGGGAAGAAAAAGAGAGGGAATGAATAAAAGACAAGAGAGAAATAAGAGGAAATCAGATCAAGAGAAGGAAAAAGGAATGTAATACTATATAATATATAATATATATTATATAATAATAAGAATAATAGTACTTTATTCACCAAGTACACAATTGAGCACAAGGAATTTCTTTTGGCAGTTTACACCCTTAAATACAATACACTTGGAGAGGTCACATACTTATGTAACATGACATTGGGATTCAATGTCTCAGGAATAAAAGGTAAATATTGTACATCACTATTACAGTCAGGGCTGGATCATGAGAGGGGCACAAGGGGCGTGCGCTCAGGGCCTCCACCATTTGCCCTGCAAAGGGGGGCCTCCACCAACCTCGGGTTATAGTCTGGTCCAGGAGTCTTTTCCATCTTTGATCTGATGGGCCGCAGGGCCAGCAACAAAGCTATCGGCTACCTGCCCCGCGCCTGGGCAATCCTTTTTTTGTTTTTAGAAACCTGCAGCCAAAGCCACCACAGGGCAGGGCGGAAAGTCTAGAACAGCAAAGCCGCCGTCAGCAATGCTACAGTGATGGGTGCAGAGCTGTCACTGCACATAAGCCACCAAGCACAGCCGCTGGCAGCTCAATGCAGGGAAGTGTTTTCTGCTGGACCAGTTGGGCGACTACACCCCCCACCCAGAATGGCAAAGCAGGAGATCCCGAGCAGCACACACCCGCACAAGGGACTCAATCTGACATTCCAGTAAGTAGGCGGCGCCAGACAACCACCAATCAGTTACTTGGCTGGACTGTTATTTTAAAGAAAGAATACTGTTCCCTAGGGCCTCCACCAGATTTTGTGCCCAGGGGCCTCCACCACACTTGATCCATCCCTGATTACAGTACATGCTTTATGGAGGCTCTTTATGGGGTGTAACAGGAACTGGCTTTACTGGAACATGGGTGCAGTAAGTGAAGGTCACCTTACGTGGTGCATAACACAGACAAGTCATAGAGATCACTTAAATGTACAGGAAATACAACACAGCAGGAAATTGCATAGAGAGACTACACTTAGATATATGTAGCAGCACCATCTACTGTCAGAAAATGTAAACTGCATTAGCCTAGCAATATAGATGCAGATCACATACAGAGACAAGCTGTAAGCTGTTGCACCGTATCTACAACCGGTGGAACAGTCATTTAGTGGATGGCTGAGGAAGCTTACTTTAAAGAGGACCAAAACCCACAATCTAAAAGATTCCAGGACCGCTGGATTTCCTCCCCCTGGAGCATCCAGAATCAGGATGCCCCACTGTATGAAATGCCCCCAGGTCACCCGTAACTCACCTCCTTTCCCGGCCAACAGCGCATGCGTGAGCTGCGGCCGCATCCCCGCTATCCCTTTAGTAGAGCGTGTGCCCGCACCAGGCATTTGTGAATGGCCGGAGCGGGAACACTCCTTGTTAGAGGGTATCGGGGGAAGCGCCCACCAGTGTGCTCTGATCGATTCGCATTAGACGAGATCCTGGACGCAGGGGCTCGAGCGGATCCGAGTGCGCTGATTGGACGAGCGACTGCACATGCGTCCTAGGTCTGGGAAGAGGTGAGTTTGTTCGAGCGACATGGGGGATCTCAGACAGCGGGGCACCCCCAATTGGGGACAAGGACCAAAAACCAGGATAGTAAAAATCCTGGGTTTTGTTCCACTTTAAATTGAATCCTTCCAGCTATGTCTGTGTCTTAGTGAGGAAATCACTTTCTCATTCAGCTTTCAATCTCCACCCCGCTGAGCTGGTCCTTAAATCAATCTTCAGTGGACCAAGAATGGAAACACCCCCCACTCCCTCCCTAGACATCCTGATTGGCTGTCTCTTTCTGCAGCTATGAAACTCCACCCTCCTCTCTGGTCACACTATGTGCTGGCTGGCTGAAGACGCTTTTATCCTGCAGCATCTCTCACGCCCCTGTTCTGGTCACACTATGTGCTGGCAGTAATAACTAGAGGCACGCCAATGCACTTATTTTCACTATATCCAGTCCAGGTCGTCCCAGAAGTAATGACAGTTGGGTAATCCACCGCCAGGTGGCGCCTGACTGCAGGATCAAAAGCTGTCGCTCCTCCCGGCCTCCTATAAAACAGGTGTCTCTCTATGATTCCCCAGTGTTCTTCCTGCAGTCTGCTGCATAAGGATCGTATGGATTCTCTCTCCTGGATACTGCAGCTGAGCAAGGCCTCCTAGCCCGTCGGCCGCTGCATCCTTATTGCCACCGTTCCCGTTGACCCACTACTGCCTCCCAGCTTCGGCTGACCGGGATGGTGAAGGTAGGGTGAACGCCGGGGTCAGGCGTTGGCAGAGCTACGCTCTGGGCCGCAGACCCTGCCCAAAGGGTAGCCGGCCATAGGCTGATGGTGAGCCTATTTAGGGGGGAGAGGAGCCACCTTATGCCCACGGGGCTTATGCCCTCCCTGCCCCCCAAGCTTTATTGTTGTATTGTGCTGGTGTTTATTGACTGAACTTGCTTTCCCTTGCGTGCTGGTGTGTTTTTACTGACTTTTTACCTCACATATTTACCCTCCTGTGTTTTTTACTGACTTTTTACCTCACATATTTACCCTCCTGTGTTTTTTACTGATTTTTTTACCTCAGATATTCACCCTCCTCGCTCCCTCGTCGCTCCGCTCTCTCCCCTCTCCTTCATGCTGCCGCGCTGTAGGGGGGGGAGGACGTCGGCGCTGCACAGGTGGAGTATGTCTGGGGCTGTGGGCTCCGATGCCGGGTGCACGTGTGCTGCCGGCCGGCCCAGGCTGCTTGAGGGCGCGGGGCTGGTGATTCTGCTGGACTCCTCCGTGGGCTGCCTGATGTTGCGGGGCCCTCCGCCATCTTGGGGGCGGGCGCGATTTGCGCGCGGTCGGGGGCCGGGGCCGCACGATGATGATTTTCGCGTCACGGTCGTGCGGCCCGCCCCTCGACGAACGTGTGCTTCTGGCTGGATATAGTGAAAAATACAATTCTGTGAAACTCACCTGTAGAATTGTTTTTGAATATATCCAGTCCAGGTCGTCCCACCCCTCCCTAATTCATTATATCTGGATTGCCTGTTATGGTGATTACCATTTTTATATTGGACCGTTGTCCTTAGTTTGATGGAGAGAAGCTGAAGCTATGTGAAGTAACATGGCCTCCTGGCCTGTCTCTTTTCTTACTGCTGTTTAACCACTGGGGAATCATAGAGAGACACCTGTTTTATAGGAGGCCGGGAGGAGCGACAGCTTTTGATCCTGCAGTCAGGCGCCACCTAGCGGTGGATTACCCAACTGTCATTACTTCTGGGACGACCTGGACTGGATATATTCAAAAACAATTCTACAGGTGAGTTTCACAGAATTGTATTTTTTTTACTATGATATATTTAAAGCACACATTGTGCTTACATCACGTCGCTGTTGCCACACCCACTGCATCTCCAATGCTCTAATACTTTTACAAATAACTTAGAAACAAAGTTTTGAAAATGGATTGGACAGTGCAACATGTAGCCCAAAACAATGGAACAACAATCGCACTTGCCTTTATGAGAAGAGGGCATCGAAACAGTGAAATAAGTGAAATCAAATTTTAACTGCTGGAGTTGGTTCCCCTTTGTTCATTTAGAAATCATACCCTCAGAATAAATCCAGCAACACTTTTGCATCGATGCCTGAACCCAGACAATGTGTTTGTTGAAAATTTCTATACAGGCTTCCCACTCAGACTCCTGCAACGTCCCTGGAGGAAAGCACAATACAAAGCTGATCTTTTCGCTCTCTGGGTAAGCTCTGTGTTCCGTATCTGGGAAGGTAATTTATGAAGAATGGTGTGGGTGGCACTTGAGCGCCTCGTCAGAGACGCTCGGCAGCACTGCATCTGCCGGCGCTATCAGCTGTAGCGTTCCCAGTCTGGCAGTGTTCACAGCACACGGCTTGTATATGCCCATGCACTAGCAACACTGGAAAATGCGGAAATACAGAGCGCTCGCAGGGGCGCTCAAACAACTGGATTCCAGCGCCTGTTCTAATCCCTGTTTTTAGGGTTATGGCAGTTTTTTAATTTTTTTAATGGGAATTGCATTGGGGGACACTTGAAAAACATTACACTTTTCACGGCCCAAATCACAAGTTTGCAGCACAACACAAATGCAACTAAAATGCATCCAAAAATAATCCCAAACAGCCCCGGGATTCCGTGGCACTTGCACCAGCCCCAAAAAAATATTTATACAAAAATGCCCAAATAATTATAACCATTCCAACCCATTGGAATGTATGGGATAAGGCCACACAGTGCAGGGTGAGCGCCTGGTCATATCTGGAGCTGTAGTGTCAGCACTCATCCCATCGCCGGTGCTGTTGATAGATGGGACACTATCTGCCACTATAAGAGGCGCTCTGGATTTTTGACTTGATAACTACACCTTTTGCACTGTGGCCTGACATTCATCTGGCACTGTGTGGCACTAGCATTTCTTAAAGTGGACCAAAACCCACATTTTTAACTATCATCCCCTGAATTGCTCCCCCCCCCCCATGAGGAGGACCTTTTGACAATTTTCATTGCCCCTACTTCACTCTAATCCCAGATAATGGCGCCTGTTTTAGCTGTAAAGCTCCGCCTCCTCCATTTATTGCTACTGTTGGCTGTGCCACACTGATGTCATGATTACATGCCATCTTACAGAGAGGGATGGCAAAAAAAAAGTGTTCCAGGATGATTAAAAAAGTGAAAATATCCATTTCTAATTCTACACCCTAAGAGAGAAGTATTAGCAGGGGATTTGGCCAAGTGTATTTCACAAGCTCTGTGGGTTTTGGTCCGCTTTAAAGTGGACCAAATCCCACGGAGATAGATTCCCCGGCCCACCGATTGGGGATGCCCCACTGTGTGAAACCCCCTAGGTCACTCATAAACTCACCTTTTTTTCCGGGCCAACTGCACATGCACGAGCCATCTAGCAAGGCGCGTGCCAGGCATTTGTGGATGGCCAGCGTGGGCACTTTCCCTGTTAAAGGGTAGTGGGGGATACGGCTGACAGCATGCTCGGATCCTCTCACATTAGGAGAAGGCTTAGGCCCTTATTTAACAAGGGATAGCGACAGGTAGTGACTGGTGAGCGGCCGGTAATGACAGGCACCGCCACGAGAACGCCGGCTCCCCACCACAATTACACATTTATCAAGCCAATCCTGCTTAGCGACTGAGATAGCGCCATATAGCCACACATTTATCATTATTCCAGCCTCAGCCCACAGCGCCAGCGTCCGACCTTGAACAGCGACAGGTATGACCTCTCGCTACCTGGCGCTCTCCAATGCATTTCAATGGAAAAATCTTTAAATATTCATAATTAATTGTTATTATTTATTTATTTTTTTTTGAAATGTGAAAAATTCTGTGACCACTTCTGCCATTTTAAATAATTTTTTTAAGGTTAAAAAAAAAAAAATGTACAGAATTGATATTACAGGTCTGATATTAATGTATTCATATTACAAAATTATTTTAAAAACTTGTTATTTTTGGTTTCCAAAAATATGGTTGTTTGGGGGTTAAAAAACTTTTAACCCATCGCCGCCAGCGCTCTGGGGTTTAAACATGCATTTCACAGCGCAAGAATTTTTTGAGTGTGATTTGTTAATGAATATGGTGGGAGCCGGTCGCTATGGCCAGTCGCTATCATGCGCTCCCTCCCGGAAACCTGTCAAATAGCGACTCCTCACCCAATATTCAACATTACGGCAAACCGACTGAGTCGCTATCAACTACCGAACAACGGCCAAGCACAG
This sequence comes from Gastrophryne carolinensis, assembly GCA_027917425.1. Lineage (NCBI taxonomy): Eukaryota > Metazoa > Chordata > Amphibia > Anura > Microhylidae > Gastrophryne > Gastrophryne carolinensis. The sequence continues at coordinate 42,975,072 of CM051238.1, forward strand.
CGACTACTAGCGGGCGCTCTGAAAATGCCGCTACAGTCGCTCAACTGTCGCTACCTGCCGCTATTAACGAATCGGCCTCTTAGATAAGCTGACGTGAGCAGATCTGAGCGTGCTGATTGGACGAGCGGCCACGCATGTGCTGTAGGACCAGGAAGGGTTGAGTTTGTTTTGGTGATCTGGGGGGCTTCACTCAGTGGGGCACTTCCGATCGGGGTGCCCTGGGGTCAAGGACCAAAATCCAGGATAGTCAAAATCCTGGGTTTTGGTCTGGAAAGAGGTGAATTGGTCTCGGCATCCTGGGGGGTTTAACACAGCGAGGCATCCCTGATCGGGGTGCCCAGGGGGCAAGGACCAAAACTCAAGATAGTCAAAATCTTGGGTTTTGGTCCACTTTAAATAAACCCCTTTGTCTCTTGCCACTCAAATACAAGAGGGGCAGAAGTATCTGCAAAATAGTTTTTTCCAGAAAACTGACACAAATGTAACTGTTATAAGGAAACAAATGACAGAGCTTGGATTAATGCAGGTTGAAGCCTATGGTATGGGAGAAAAGCCGGTGCATAGCCTCCAGATGGCTGAATGTACAGATGACATACAGTGATCTATTTTGGGTTTGAAAAACGTTAAGAGCAGCTGAGGCATGAAGCCCCTCTAGAATGCGAAATAAATGGAAGATTGTTATCTCAGTAATTAAAATTCTTACTGTGCTACACAGGCTTTGCTGCAAATTCAGTGCTACCTCTACCTTTTCATGTTAAGGGAAATCAACTAAGGCTTGGCCTAGATGCCCCTATGTCCACTATAAACTTGTCTTAAACTGGACCTTCAGCATCATTTAATAAAAAGCCTAAATCCTTAAAAAAACTATTCCCCAGCATCTTAAATTAACATATTTTATGTTTTTAGTCACTTACTTATTATTCTTTCCAGCACTGGGCTGCAACTCTTTTCAGGACTCTAGCATACGGGCGCCGCCATCTTGCCTCAGAAGCATCACATACTGAGGAGAGGGGAGGAAAAGTATAGCGGGGGGTGTGTTAAAGCTGTGCTGTGCACAGACAGGGGTCAGGAAAAGGACGGCAATCCCAAAATGCAGAGCAGCACAGTCAGAAGACACAGGCTTCACAGGCCGCCATCTTGGATGTTTATAGGCTCAGAAAATGCAGTAAATGATTTTTAATGTGGGCATTCTGTATGTACAGGGTGGGGGAAACATATAACATAGGCTCTAATTCAGGGGGAAAATCCGTTTTAAGGCCAGGGGTTCACAACCAGTGCTACTACGATATCCCATCAGGTGTTACTCGAGATCTCATAACAGGGGCATAACCTGAGGGGGTGCAGGGGCCCAGAAGGTCAGGGAGGCCCCATCATTGTTGTTCTCAGGGGCTTGTTTAGCATTTTTGTACTCACTTGGAGAAAGGAAGCACCATTTGTCTCCAATAGCTGCATCCAATGGAGTTAAGAGACAGAAAAAGGTTACTGTGCTAGCCCTGAAAAGACCCCATTTAATGTTCGCACCAGGCCCCATCACATTAGTTATGCCACTGATGGTACTCGACAAGATTAGAGGTTAACGGGTACCACAAAGTGATCTGCCACCATCAATACCTTACCCAAGCATAATTTGCCCCATAAATAAATAACTGCTATAAAAGGTGATGAAAACTGTTTTTTTTTTTTTTGTGTGTTTCATTCACTTTAAATGGCTGTTTTGTGTGTTATTACCAGGGAATTTGGTGAGTGACAACCCACATGCAGCATCAAGTTGTACTTGATGAAAATGGTTGGGAACCCCCTGCTCTAGACCATACTCTGCTTGGCTGGAAGACGTAAAATGCCCCCCACCGCTCAATGGTCCCCAGGACCTGGTGTACAAAACAGAGCTCCTGATTTATCAAGTTGTGATGAATCAATTACCAGGACTTGGCATAGATGCCCCTATTAGTGTTATAATCTTCTATACGTACTATTAGTCTGTCTGACTGATGGACAAGACACCACTCCTGCTTGCTCAGTGGTCCCAAGAACTTGGTGCATAAGCCACTGCATGCCCTCTCCCAGGGCATACCAATTTGGGATGCCCTGCTCCATACAACCCCCTAAAAAAGTATATTCAGCCTTACAGGTTCTTCCAGGTTACAGGTTCCTCCATGGCAGAAACCACAGCCTTGTTTTCTGCGAATAACCATGTCTGCTCTTTACATTATAAAGGTGTGGAAATGGGATAGGTTTTCAAAGAGGAATCTCAGCACAGGTTTCTATTTTCATATCATGGTTCTAAAAAAGCCAATTGCAAGCGCTTGAATTAGCCTTGATTTGTCTTTTTTTTAAAGAAAAAAAATCAGCGTTTATAGTCCATTACAAATCTCATCGCCTTTTCTCGCCTTTCTTTCCTCTACATCTAATGTCCAATCAAGCAGAGTTGTGTTAATTATTCTTCGGACCGGCTTATCATCCTGCTATCACTCGTCCTCCCCGCCATCCTTCTTTTAGAATTCTGCGTGTCCACATTTGGAGAGGCGCGTTCCAAATTACAGCCTTTATTCCAGCGCCATTGTCCGCCGGTGGGGGGCTGCATCAATCCATTTTGTTCTGGGATTGATTAGCTGCTGGATAAAATTGTTCCCACTAAAATATGTGTAAATTGGTAAGATAATCAGGATGAATCAAAGCTCAGAGGATTTTTTCTGCTTTTATTTAAATAAGCCATCTACACCACCGGCACTGTCTGAATTGCTCTTTATTTTTGTTGTGTATCATGTGCCACATCCTCTATTCTTCCAGATATCAGAATTAAATTATATTACTGAATGCAAAAACCCGAAAATGTCCTGATGGTCTAAGCATAAAAAGATACATAGCGCTATGTTTGGTGAATGATTACGATCAGTAGAGATGAGCGAACTTTTGAAAAGTTCGATTCGGCCGATTCGCCGAATTTCACAAAGAAATTCGGGTTCGGCCGAATCGAACTTTTACGAAGTTCCCCATCATAAATGCCGGCATGGTGGGAGCGTGCCGGCCGGTTCCGCTGCCGGCCCGCTGACAGCGGAGCCGGCCGGCCCGCTCCCACCATGCCGGCATTTAAAAAACAAAAAAAACAAAAAAAAAAAAAGCATTTTTGCCGGCATGGTGGGAGCGTCATCAGAGCGCCCTCTGATGACGCGCCCTCAGATGACAGCTGAGAGCGGCGCCGGCCTCCACGCTCCGGACCTGCAGGTAAGTGTTTGCTTTTTTTTGAAATGCCGGCATGGTGGGAGCGGGCCGGCCGGTTCCGCTGACAGCGGAGCCGGCCGGCCCGCTCCCACCATGCCGGCAAAAATGCTTTTTTTTTTTTTTTTTAAATGCCGGCATGGTGGGAGCGGGCCGGCCGGCTTTACCGGCCCGCCGGCCGGCTCCGCTGACAGCGGAACCGGCCGGCCCGCTCCCACCATGCCGGCATTTTTTTTTTTTTAATTTCAGGAAAAATTCGATCGGCACGAACCACAAAATATTCGGGTTCGTGCCGAATCGAATATTTCCTGAAATTCGGAGCGAATTCCGGTTCGTCCGAACCGGTTCGCTCATCTCTAACGATCAGCAGTCAAAAATTTCCTGCCAGGAAGCGAGCAAAAAGACAGTTATGAAAATGGACCAAAACCCAGTGCGATCGGCCCAGGAATCTATAATATTCCCAGGCCAATCGATTCCCCCCCCCCCCCCCAGCTGTGTGAAAACCCCCAGGTCGCCCTATTCACTTACCTTGCTTCCCAATCCAAAGGCGCATGCGTGAGCCACGGCCGCATCCCCGCTATCCATCTAGCAGGGCGCATGCCCGCACCAGGCATTTGTGAATGGCCAGCGTGGCCACGCTCCCTGTTAGAGTGTAGCGGAGGATGCAGCTGCCAGCAGCCAGAGCCTCTGGCCTTAGACAAAGGCTTACACAATGTGACGTCAGTGGCTCCGAGGGAGCTGATTGGATGAGCGGCCGCACATGCGCCATAGGACCAGGAAGAGTTGAGTTGTGCTCGGCGACCTGGGGGGGTTTCACACAGCGGGGCACCCCCGATCGGGGTGCTCCGGGGGAAAGGACCAAAAACCAGGATAGGCAAAATCATTGGTTTTGATCCACTTTTAAGTGGACCAATCACCAAGATTTTCACTATCCTGGTGATTGGTCCTCTTACCTAGAGCAACTTGATTTGGGAACCCCACTGTGTAAAATCCCCTGATAATCTCTAAAACTAAGAATACAGCTCTGTTTGGAACAGAGCAAAAAGGGTAGTGGCTGCATCCTCGGGCTCCTTGCGGTCTGCAGCACGTTGAGCTATCTAAATGGCTTGGTACTGGAGCCCGCCTCAGCCACAAATTATGAAGAATGCGGCCCACGAATGCCCCATGGGATTAACAGAAAGGTAAATTTTTATGACAATTGTTAGGGCTTCACAGAGAAGAGCGTCAGGACTCCTCCTGGAGAGGGGGGCATCCTACACCGGATGCCCCGCTGTGTGAAACCCCCCTGGGGCGCCGGTGATCTTACCTGATTCCGGCAAGTCCTCCAATGCAATCTCCACAGGCATTTCACCCCTGGCTTCTGTGCTGCCACACGCGCTCCCACACCCAGCCTTTCTAAATGGCTGGCCACAGGAGTGCTCACTCCCGGACAGCAGGATGTGGGCAGCTGGCTGCACCTTGTCACCGCTGCATTTTTGAGAGAGCCAATCGGCACAATCAAAATTGCTAAGGGGTGTCGCATCAGCGATAGGAAAACCACCGACAAGGCAACACCAGTGCCCTGGTGGGCGGCACACATTGAGCAGTAGACCCAAATATGGGTTTCCATCTGCTTTAAGAAGGCAATTATTGTTTTGTACTTGGCTTTTTGAAAATGAAATCTGCTTTGTTTTTACGGTATGTATAGTATTTATAGTATATATATTATTTTTTTAATGCATTTACCGTACTGTGTGATTGTGGGATGGCGTGGCACATACAGTACAGTACTAAGTCCCTATTTTATATTAATGCTTTAAATGCAGTGATACAGCTGCAGGCTGACGCCAGCAATCAGGAATCCTATCATTTCTGTTGTGGGTTCAAGCTCTCCATGACCAAAAAATGCTTCTGTGAGAATAAAGAAGTGCTGTACCTTCAAAGAAACAAGAGACCTTGGTCCTGATTTTCTATTTATGCTTTAAATGCAGCAATGCAGCCCCAGACCAATGTTGGCAACTTGGGATGAGCGAATTGAATCTGACGAATCCGAATTTGTTATGAATTTCAGAAAAAAATCGATTAATAACGAATCTGAATATCGCTGTGATTCAGTTGCACGAACCGCTTCCTTAAACTCCATACTGCGGTGCAGGCCATCTAAAATGGTGGCTCCATATGTCAGGACATGGGGCAAGGAATCCTGGGAAGGTGGCAAGGCGGGATGATGGTGAATCAGCATTTAGCTGGCCTAATGAGGGCATCCCACCTTAGTGCATCTCACAGTTTTTGCATTTTGTTTTATGTTCAAGTGCTGATTGGCTAGTTAGTGTTAAAGGCCAAACAAAAACACACACCTGCCCAAAAGCATAGACCTCTTGCTTTTGTTCCAAAATCTTGTTTTAAAGCTTGCTGGAGCACATTAAGGTGACCTAATCAGGGCATCCCACTTAAGTGCATCTGACAGTTACTGCATTTTGTTTTATGTTCAAGTGCTGATGGGCTAGTTAGTTTTAAAGGCCAGACAAAACTACATATCTGCCCAAAAATATCCACCTCTTGCTTTTGTTCCAAAATCTTGTTTTAAAGCTTGCTGGAGCACATTTAGCTGGCCTCATCAAGGTATCACACTTAAGTGCATCTGACGGTTTTTACATTTTGTTTTATATTCAAGTGCTGATGGGCTAGTTAGTGTTAAAGGCCAGAAAAAACTACACACCTGCCCAAAAATATAGACCTCTTGCTTTTGTGCCAAAATAGTGTTTTTAAGCTTAGTTTTTACATTTTGTTTTATGTTTAAGTGCTGATGGGTTAGTTAGTGTGAAAGGCCAGACAAAACTACATATCCGCCCAAAAATATCCACCACTTGCTGTTGTATAAAAATCTTGTTTTAAAGCCTGCTGGAGCGCATTTAACTGCCCTCATCAGGGAGTTTTAGAATTTATTTTATGTTCAAGTGTTCATGGTCCAGATAGTGTAAAAGGCCAGACAAAACTACACACCTGCCCAAAAATATCCAGCTCTTGCTGTTGTACCAAAATCATTTTTTTTAAGGCTGCTGGAGCGCATTAACTGCCCCCTCCATCAGGGCACACCACATACATCTGAGAGTTTAAGCATTTCTTTTTTGTTAAAATGTTGATGGCCTAGTTACTGTGAAAGGCAAGACATAATTACACATCTGTTGCTGTTGTCCGAAACTGTAAATACTGGAGCGCATCCTCAGTGCACACCACACACATACATACATCTGAGAGTTGTACCAATTTGTTCCTGTTAAAGTCTTCAGGGCCAAGTTACTGTGAAAGACCAGACATAGTTACACATCTGCTGTTGTCCAAAAAACTGTTTTAAACCCTACTGGAGCGCATTGAACTGCCCTCATCAGTGCACACCACATAAGTACATCTAAGAGTTGTACCAATTTGTTCATGTTAAGGTCTTCAGGGCCTAGTTACTGTGAAAGGCCAGATATAATTACACACCTGCTGCTGTTGTCCAAAAATAGTGTTTTAAACATAGTTGCAGCAGATGTGGCAGTGAGAGTGACATCTGACATCCCCAGTCAACTGTCGGTGGCTTCCTCAGACACAACCCTCAGTTGGCATGGCCCGGGAGCAGTCCCTGTCCTCCCATTGCCTCTGTCCTATGCTGTTCCCTCCCCAGTGAAGTATCTTATGGGTTCAGCTTCATTATTCAGTGAGGACAATCTGATAGAGGACAGTCAGCAGCTACTGCCCATGCCAAGGAGTTGAGGAGACATCCGCCGTTTCCTCCACTAGGCGGGCAAGTAGTGATGAGGAGAGTGACGTGGGAGGTGGTGTTGTGAGCATGCTTCTGCCTACTCCAGGGTGTGTCTTTCAGGCAATATATGGTCTCCCCATGCTGCTGCCAACTCCAGGGTGTGTCTTTCAGGCAATATATGGTCTCCTCGTGCTACTGCCAACTCCAGGCTGTGTCATTCAGGCACTATGTGGATTCTTCTTGCTGCTGCCAACTCCAGGGTGTGTCATTTAGGTATTATGTGGTCTCCTCTTGCTGCTGCCTTCCAGGGTGTGTCTTTCAGGCAATATATGGTCTCCTCCTGCAGCTGCCAACTCCATGGTGTGTCTTTCAGGCAATATGTGGTCTCCTCATGCTTCTGCCAACTCAAGGGTGTGTCATTGAGCCACTATGTGGTCTCCTCCAGCTGCCAACTCCAGGGTGTGTCTTTCAGACAATATATGGTCTCCTCACGCAGCTGCCAACTCCATGGTGTGTCTTTCAGGCAATAAATGGTCTCCTCATGCTGCTGCCAACTCCAGGGTGTGTCTTTCAGGCAATATATGCTTTTCTCATGCTGCTGCCAACTCCAGGGTGTGTCTTTCTGGCCCTATGTGGTCTACTCATGCTGCTGCCAACTGCAGGGTGTGTCTTTCTGGCAATATATAGTCTCCTCATGCTACTGCCAACTCCAGGGTGTGTCTTTCAGGCAATATATGGGCTCCTAATGCTGCTGCCAACTCCAGGGTGTGTCTTTCAGCCACTATATGGTTTCCTCATACTGATGCCACCTCAAGGCTCTGTCATTGTGCCGCTTTGCGACAGTGATTCTAATAGTGATGCCTCTGATCTGCATGCCATGCTGCATTACAGTATTTTTGCACTAACCCAGCACGCACCCTACACGTGTTACAGCAAGACAAAATGTTCTACAACCCTATTGAGGCTCTCGGTAGGCCAGAAATAGCCCTTTTTAATAGTGATTCGCCGCAAATAAATTCGGACCCAAACCAATTTTTCAAAAATCCGCTAACCTCTATTGGCAACCTTTAAGTTGAACCTGCCTGTGTTGTTGGATTTAGGCAAATTTCAACTATCCCAAGATACCATTAAGTATGATCTCGCCTACAAAAACACTCACGTGAGTAATCACTTCATTTTCTTAAAAACAGTATTTTCCACTTTATATTTATATATTTCATCAATAAATCAATAAAGCCTTTCCAGATAAAAACACATTGACAGTTGCATTGGATTACAGTTACTCTGACAAAAAAAGATAAAGAACCTTTAAGTTGTCCTATTTTTGTTCATTGTTGAAAATTACAGGTGACAGGCTTTGTTGAGTGAAGCAAGTCTGCACTATTGTAGCGGCCTGTCATTTTGGTCTGAACAGGTTATTTATGCCTTAAAGGCATTGTTCAGGGACAAGTATTCAGCCAAGTATTAGCCCATTGTGTAGGGCTACACTCGGCAATGTCCTTAACTGCCCTGTTATAAAATCAAGGAAAGTATGGTTTCTTCTTTTGAAATATAAGATAAACATTTATGTTAGGATTGTGCACCCCGACCTGTGATTTGCTTATCAGCATCCTGCTTCCAAGTTTCTTATATTCCTCTAAATCTGTCTTGGTAACGTAGGAGTGGCATTCCTGCCCTTTAGTAAGGCTGTTAGCATCCTTTCTTACTACAACTCCCAGAATCCTTCCACTGGGTGAACAAGTGAACTCATTAGCAGCTTTGGTTAAACAAAGCAGAGGTAATTTACCTCCCTAGCTGATAATGCTGCCATGAACCCTTTAGCTACTGGAACCCATTATTGTTTTTCTCCCATCTGAAGAGGTTGATTTAGAGCAATAGGGGTTAATACTCTTGTGGCAATTTGGGGGCATAAGCGTCCGCATCCCCGGGAACGTAGACAGGCGTTTTTCCGGCAGCGGGTGTCCTGGTGATGCAGCCATTGGTGTTTACACTGGCAAGGGTGCCAGGATAAAGGTGAGTTTTGTGGTGAGTTTGTAGTGGGGGAGGGGTTATACTGCAGGGCATGCCCCAAATCGGGACTGGGTGGGTTGGGCTTTGTCGCCTTTTAATTTCAAAGAGCTGTAGCCTTGGTCACATTTGGTTTAATGTCCACTGCAATCCTGACTATGCGGCCACAAGCCAATGCTGCAATATATTCTGATATTAAACATTAATCTGCACGTCTTAATGTAATCTCTTCTTTTTAAACATTTTGGACCTTTTTTCTTGGCAGGTGAACGGGTGACGATAAACAAGTCTAGTGAATGTGTTGGGTCCTTAGGATGTGTTTTTTCCAACTGTAAAGATCATTTCACTGCAGCAACTGAGATTTTCACGGTGAGAACTTTTTTTTTAATCTCTTCCTCCGAAGTTGTAAGAGGTGTGAAGATGTATGTTACATTGGCACCTCTCCTATAGGCTAGCACTTGGAAAGCTGTGAATACCAGTTATTGGCTTCAAATGTCAAGCGTAAAATTGTGGAAATTGTCAGAATAATTTCCGTGAACGGCAGTTTACCGCAAATGGGCCTAACGAGCAAATCAGGTGCTGTGACTTTAAAGTGGACCAAAACCCACTGAACTTGTGAAATATATTTGGCCAAAGCCCCTGCCGATGCTCCCTTCTTAGGGTGTAGAACTAGAAATGGATGTTTTCGCTTTTGGAATTGTCCTGGAATACTGTTTTTTTTTTGCTTGCCCTCTCAGTTAGATGGCAGATGACCAGTCATTGCATAGGTGTGGCAATGACATCATTGCTACACATAACAGTGGCAATGAATGGAGGATGCAGAGTTTTACACCTAAAACAGGCGCCAAACAGGCGAGTGAAGCAGGAGCAGTAAAAATTGGCAAAAGGTCCTCTTCGCTGGGGAAGCAATTCAGGGAATGCTAGTTAAAAAGGTGGGTTTTGGTCCATTTTTAAACATGTATTCATATCCCCCCAAGTGTCCCGATATTCGTAGGACAATTTGGGGCCCTTGTCCCGTTTTCCTGCGCCCCTTTAAGAAGTCAGGCGGCCCAGTAGCTGGACGGAAGTTGGAGGGAGCTGTGCTGGGGCAGGTGCGGTTGGCAGAACTGAAGATGGGCACCCGTGATATGTAATGTGTCAAGGCAGTGTGCGGGGGTTGGGGGCGCGTCGACCTAGCAGCGCTTATTGCTGGAGCTGCTGCAGTGTGAGGAGGTGCGGAGTGCTGCGTTGTGTGGGGCTAGTGAGGAGGCATCTTGACAGAGTAAGAGACGTGTGTAGGGGGGGCTTGGCTGTGGTTGTGGGGGCTTGGTTGTGATTGTATGTGGGGGGGCTTAGCTGTGTGTGTGTTTAACAAATACTATAGAATAAACTGTGCAGCTTGGGTTGTACCTTTAACCTTGCAGCTTGAACCATATAGGAATGGCATTTAAAGAGCTCATGTGGGCTAGTCCAGGAGGTAACAATAGAAATGAGGGGCAGACTGGGGACAAAAATAAATCCAGGAACTTAATGTCTCCGGCCAGTCCACAAGTTCCTGAGCCCCACCCAAGGGTCAGTCTGCAAGTTCCTGAGCCCCACCCAAGGGTGCTTCCAAGCCTGCTAACAAGTATGTTTGTCCGCTGAGGCTATAGGAACAGCTCCCTCGCGGGCCGGTCTAGTGCCTGATCGAGCGCACATCTCTCTCCTTCTCTCTGACGTGGAGACGCCCCGGGCAATCAGAGCCATTCGTTACAATGGGGAGCAAGAGCTGCCGTATCCCCTGCATCCTTGGCTGTGCATGTGCTCCTGCCAGAGCCATTCAGATAGGCAGGGGTGGGAGCGCGCGCCACTGGGCATGCGGCCGCTCTCTCTCCCCATTGAAGCCTATCAGAGACGTTTGCCAAATGACACAGTCACGGCAAATGGCTCTGATTAGACAAGATCCTGCACATGCGCCGTTGGACCTTGAAGAGGTGAATTTTACTGGGCGATTTGGGGAGATTCACACAGCGGGGCATGGAACAAAATCTGGGACAGATACTGTGCCGTAGGGCTGGGACTAAACACAAATCCAGGGTGAAATGTGGGCTGAGGTGTCATGATTGGGGGGTACATGAAGGCCAGTTATGGGAGGAGATTGGGAGGCAGGGACCTGGGGTTTAAAGTGGACCAACACCCAGGATTTTGACTATCCTGGGTATTGGTCCACTTCCTTGGGGCACCCCGATCGGGGGTGCCCCGCTGCCCAAAACCCCCCCAAACACCCCGAAAACTCACCTCTCCACGATCCCACGTGACTGCGCTGTCCAATGCCCGCCGCCGGACAAGTGACGTCCGTCGGCGGACAAGGGATCGCGCCCGCCGCCGCCCCCCGCGCGTCACTCTTGACGTGTGCGCGCCCGCGCCGGCCATTCAGACGGCCGGCGCGGGCGTGCGCACGTCTGGAGGAGCGCGAGGGAGGCGGCGGCGGCAGCAGCGTCTGGAGAGGTAAGGTTTTTCGGGGTGTTTGGGGGGGATACACCCCGCGGGACATCCCGATCTCGGATGTCCCACGGTGTGTGAGGTGATCGGCCCGGGAATCTTATAGATTCCCGGGCCGATCGCCCTGGGTGTTGGCCCACTTTAAAAAGGGACTGAGTGAATTCTGGCACAGGGTCTGGTTGAGGTGACAGTCCAATATCCCCAAAGCAGTGTGGCCCACCAGGAATTCTCCTGGGACTTCCATTGGCCAATCTACCCCTAGCAGGAACAATAAAGCGCCATTCCTAAACCATATGTCTTATCAGAGGCTGTTAGCTGATAGTGGCCGCCACCCAGGGGGTGGTTAGTTTGATTATCCCCCCCCCGGTCACAGTGTATTAAATCATATGTCTAATGTGTAAATGAGAAAGCGGGGGTCCCCTCACACATCAAATTGATATTAAATGCCTGTAGGGTGAGTAGGTGACGAGAAGCACAGTAATGCTAATTATTACATTGAAGCTGCATGGGCGATTAGCCATACTTCTCCACCAATGATAAGGGTTCCTCCTCGCATTCTAGCAAACATACGCCAGGGAAACGATTAGAAAACAACGTATATCATTCCCTTCCACACTCCCTTGTTTAATGCGAGCGTTGATATCGTGCAAATTGCATTTCATCCCATCTTTCTAATGAAGTCTTCTGACAGCCCCATTTGTTTGTTTAATTGTAAAGGTTGGTTGATTTGCATATTAATTTGATTTCTCATTTATTAGAATGAGGTTCTTTAAAGTCTAAGTGTATCTTTTTTCTGGTCTAATTAGCTTGGTGCTTCTTCACCGCAATTAATATTAGTAATGATCGGAAAATCTGGAGTCAGGGACCTATCCTACTTACCCTATGGCATGCAAGCTGATGCTTTGCCGCTAAAGGAATAGGGATCGAAAAAACAATGAACGCTTATTTAGAACTCTTTCACGTATGATCAGTGGACTGATTCACACTTTTGTATGAGTGCAATAATGAACCCCTTGTTGACACTCTTTGAGTTCATGATTATTTGAATCAGTAGTGTTGGGCGAACCTGGTCTGTTCAGGTACCCAAACCTGAGCCGAACCCGAATCCGAACCTGGATCCCATTGAAATCGATGGGGACCTGAACCATGGGGGTGATTCTGCCTCTGGAGCCTTAAAGCGGACCAACACCTATGCGGCACGAGTGTTTGTCTCCGCTGCTATATGACAGGCTGGTGGGGGGGCATCCAGAATGCTAGAGCCCCCCGCACATAACCCCTCAAATATTATATTTCCCTTGGTCCCCCGCCAGGAATCTAGCGCAGCGATTGGCCACCAGCGTCCACATGGGCAGCATATTCCAGTGCCCGGCAGCCAATCAGGTGAGCTGCGGATCCCACAAATGTGTATAGCTATTCACTGTCCTCCAATTGTATCCCAGCTCTGCTAGGTAAAAGTCAGTATCTCTCTAAAATAGTTCTCACTGATGGTGTGAGGGGAGTAGCTTAGGTTAGTTTAATGTCCCTACTAGGACCCACCTCTGCACATTGTTGCACTTTTAAGTGTGGCAGAGCCCCTGGGCAGAATGTCTGGTAGATATGATTCCTGGCTGCTTCCAATCGGGGCTTTTTTCTGAATGATGTCACACCCAAAATCACTTCTCACTGTAATCAGCACCAATGCTGCTTGTTCTTTGATTTAAAAGGAATCACAGGGGACAGGAGAAATCAATTAGCAGCTAGGCCACAAATTACTAAAAAAATACAGCATAGCCGTGCTGCGATGTGGGGGTCCCTCCAGCCTTGGCTTTGCTAACCCACACCCCACTGACTCTGAGCACACTGCAGGAACAAGTGGTGGAGGCCCCCTTGCTATGTCAAAGGGTGGAGGCCCCAGGGCACATGCCTATCAGTGGCTTAACTGAATAAGAGTCTATCTTATATGTTTCCCACACCCTGTACATACAGATTGCTCACATTAAAAATCATCCTACCTGCATCTACTGCATGTTATGAGCCTTTAAACATCCAAGATGACGGCTTCAGGCAGCCTGCAAACAGGAAGTGTCTTCTGCTCTGCACTGCTGGGATTGCTGTCCTTTTCCTGACCCCACCTCTGCTGTGTCTGTGCAAAGCACAGCTATAACCCCACCCCCTGTACTATATCCCGCTCTCCTCGCCTCAGTATGTGATGCTTCTGAGTCAAGATGGCGGCACCCGTATCCTAAATTCCTGAACAGAGTTGCAGCCTGGTGCGGGAAAGAATAATAAGTAAGTGACTAAAAACATAAAATATATTAATTCTAGATGCTGGGGAATCGTTTTTTTAAGGGTTTGGGCTTTTCATTAAATCATGCTGAAGGTCCGGTTTAATGTGATGAGGCTCTGGTGTGAAAGTTAAATGGGGCCCTTTTAAGGCTCATACTGTAAAGAATGCAGCTAAACAACAAAAGTCTGGCACATTAGAGATGTATTCTGCTTCCTTTCTATAAATGATTCCAAGTGAGCACAAATATGATAAATAAGGTGGAGAAGCAATAATGATGGGGCCCCCCTGACCTCCTGGGCCCTGGTTCGGTCGCTCCCCCTGCCCAACTTTAGTTACGCCCCTGGCTCCTATTGCGCCCTCCCTGCGCAACCTCCCCCCATGTGAAATCACTTTAAAGAGGACCAAAACCCAAGCCCCATCGGCCCTGAAATCTATACTATTCCAAGGCTGCTGTATTCCCTTCCCCCGCGGCATCCAGAATCAGGAAGCCCCGCCTTATGAAACCCCCCAGCTCGCCCGGAAACTCACCTTCCTTCCCGGTCCAATGATGCATGTGCAAGCGGCGGCCAGATCCCCGCTATCCCTTTAGCAGGGCACGTGTCCGCGCCAGGTATTTAGAGGGTAGCGGGGGATGCGGTCGTCAGTGCGCTCAGATCCGCTCTCATTAGACAAGCGCTTGGAGGAAGGGGATCGAGAGGATCCGAGTGCGCTGTTCGGACGAGCGGCCGCGCATGCGATGTAGGACTGGGAAGAGGTGAGTTTGTTCGGATGACCTGGGGGGTTTGACAGGTCAAAATCCTAGGTTTTGGTCCACTTTAAATATTTTAGCTGCAGCTTTTTTTGCCTTCATTCCTTCTCTTGAATCTACACTGGAGTTACAAATCTGCAATGCCTGAAGTTACACGCCATCAGGCCTGGGGGATAAATTTGATCCCTGTCATGCCTAGTAAAGGTCTTCTGGATGACCTGCGGGTTGACACACGTGTGTCTCTGCCGGAGCAGTCCTTTAGTACCTCATGTAAAGCGTGCAGCCCCCTCCTCCTCTGCCTTTTCTGCATCCCTTGAATAATGTGTATACTGTCAGATATGAGTCTCAGCGGGTTTCTTCTGCCGAGGTGCAGACATTGGGCCCTGCCATTAGCTTCAGGAACCATTAACGCTCCCAAGTCTCAGAGCTGCATATTTATGATGGTTTCCACCAAAGTCACCTGCTGAAAATACCGTAAAATGCCATAATTGAAAGACAGAAGTGAAGCAGCGGTTCTGCTTTTAACGGAAACCTGCTGTTTAATGTCTCTTTCTACCTGTAATGAGACTTTGCCAGGCAGACGTGCTCCTGAAGATTGAAGACAATAGAATTCGCTCCTTGCCTTGTCTTGCGTTTTGTTACTGGCGCAGTGAGGGAGCTGCATTTCCGACTGCAATAGATCATGTCTCTGGCGAGAGGGAAACTCACCTTTCATCCGACACACATTGCTGTGAAGTTAATTACATCTCTCTGCTGTACGTGTTGTATAGGATGTAAGTGCCTTCTATCCAGGGCCTCATTGTTGAAACTGACATGGCCTTCTGGATTAAAAAAAAAAAAGCTGTGATGCACCTAAAGTCGAACTTAAAGTGGACCAAAACCCAGGATTTTGGCTGTCCTGGGTTTTGGTCCTTTCCCCCGGGGTACCCTGATCGGGGGTATCCCACTGTGTGAAGCCCCCCAGATCGCCGAGCACAACTCACCTCTTCCCGGTCCTACAGCGCATGCACGTCCAATCAGCTCGCTTGGAGCCGCAGACGCCACGCTGTCTAAGCCAGCCTCTAAGGCCAGCCGGATAAAGAGAGTGGGTCCGCACACCTTAAAAATTTAAGTCTTTAATGAAAAACATTAAAATCATCTCCAAAAATTGTCAAAAAGCAGTGCTAAAATACAAAGGTAGACCCAGAGTGGCACAAAACATACAAGACCTTCTGACGCGTTTCGGGTATTCTGTCAGCCCTTAGTCATAGATCTAAGGCCAGCCGTTCTGAGCACGCTGGCAGCCGCATCCCCCACTTCCCTCTAACAGGGAGCGTGCCCGCGCAGACCATTCTCAAATACCTGGTATGGGCACACGCCCTGCTAGAGGAATAGCGGGGATGCGGCAGTGGCTCGCGCATGTCCTGTTCGACCAGGAAGCAAAGTAAGTGAACAGGGTGAACTGGGGGGTTTCACACATCGCATCCCGATTTTGGATGCCCGCGGGGGAGGGAAACGATCGTCCCAGGAATCTTATAGAAATGTGCTAGGTTTTGGTCCACTTTAAGTTAAATAAGACTTTAGATATGCAGAATACCCTCCCTCCAGGCAATGACGGACTGGGGCCAAAAATCATCCCTGGATTTTACTTGACCGGCCCAAGATATCCTTGCTGAGACCTCCCCAACCTATAGCATTGGGGGCTGGGGTTCCTTGGCTTGGCTTTTGGGTACAATGGGGCTGGGTACAGGAGGCTGAGAGGGAGACTAAGGGGCAGGGAGCCCCTTAGTTCAACTGGCCCCAAAGCAGTGCGGCCCACTGGTCATTGTCCCAGGTCTCCCTATGGCCAGTCCACCCCTGCACCCAGGGGATCCGGAAAACTTGGCCATTTTTCATCATGTAATTGTTTACTATCAACAAGAAGGCATTTGGATATCCCTTGTCTAACCACCAACCTGTGCCAACTTTTATTATACCTCCCAAGTGTCCTTGATTAGGAGGGACTGTCCCTCTTTTGAGTTAATGCCCCCCTGTCCCTCATTGTTTTCATTTGTCCCTCTTTGAGGTGTAACATGCAGATCTGCATCAATTAATGATTCATTTGCCTATTCAAAGTGTTTCTTTTGTTGTAACTGTTACAACTTATCTTCTATCCATCAATCAATGAGGGGGTGTGGCCTAATTTAACAAATGTCCCTCTTTCCCACCCTGAAAAGTTGGTAGGTATGGATTAACCCTGCTTGGACATTTGTTGATTGCATGCACATTTGAACCTGGTGCTTGGTGTTTTTTCGATAGTTCTAAATTCTACTATAGCTGGCTTTTTTGATTCCCTGGTTCACAACCTTTTCCCTAGAATTGAATATTTGTAATTTCTTTCTTTGAATGCTTTTCTATTCCTGTCAGTGTCCTTCGATTACCATGGGGAAAATGTTAGTATTGGCGCGGCCTCTTCTGCTACATCTTGAGCAATTAAAGTGGACCTATCACCAGGATTATGATTATCCTGGTAATAGATCCTCGTCTCACTGTGTGAACCCCCCCCGACGGATTGCCCACTCCTCTCACCTTTCTGCTGTTTTCACAGCCAATGCGCGGGTGCTTGTCCAATCGGTGTTTTATGCTGTGCATAAAGCCATTGTTATATCATTGCTATCAGTTGTCACATGGTTCGCGACACCTTCTGAGCTTCCATCAATTGCCCTCCATTCCATGCCACTTTTTCCAATGTTGCTGATCATCCCCTGTTGCTGAGGCCAGTCATGAGCAGGTCTGCACACAACACCTGGAATTCGTTGGTTGGTCTGTAAAATAATACCTAAAGATGCCAGGGCCCTGACAATTGCCCAGGTTTGCCCTGTGCTGGCGCTGGCCCTGGGTACAGGTAAGTCTGCAGCCTTGTTGAGTACAACCTGAAAGGCTCTCAAGTACCACCAGTGGTACTAGTATCACCTGTTGGGAACCCCTGCATTAGATTTATCTATTTTCAACTTGATTTAAAAGATGGAATTAGTCAAATATTATTACTACCAAAATATGTAGGGGTTGGCAACCCTGACTACGTACCTTGATTTTAAGCTTCATCTACTACTGAAGAGGTAGTGAGGCCATTTGAAGGCTGCCCTCAGCACTAATACTTGTAATTCCGTAGTCAATGTGCAGTGACAGATAAGAACATGTTCCAATTCAGGCCTTGATGCCTTTGACCTTAGTTGTCTGGCTTTAATGGTGTATTTTGGATAGTATCAAAGGATTGTAATATTCTATGACAGGCATATTCGCTTAGGAACAATAGAGACTGTTCACTTGGCCCTCTTGTATGACAATGGCAGCGTCGGCTTATATTGAAGCATGTAATAGGATGTCTTGTCCATTGATATTAAACACCATAGTCCTTCTGGAAAAGGTGACATTCCATCTCAGTGGCTGATAGATATACACTCTGGAGCCTCGGTACATTATCTTTCATCTGTACAATACACATGGAGACGTGAACTGAATAGTAGTGCAGTCGTTCACTAAGAAGGGGGTGGTAATCTGTGGAGTAGATCTGTTGTGGAAATATGTTTGGTTCCCAGTGGACAATATCACTTATCACTTTGAAAAATAGTGTTGAATGCATCCTGCAACTGATGACACGTTAGGTAGCTTTACCACACTCCATCCACTAATGGTAGCAGGGATATGATGGGCTTCTGGAACACTTGTCTGTCACCCAAATGAGGAATTGTATAAAGAACCTCTTAAGTAAATGTAAAACCAAAGCATAATTGCCTTACCTCCTGTGATTTTGAGTTCTGTCTCAGAAGGGAGTAGTTGCTTATTGATAATCTTCTAAGCAATGCCATGCAATTTTCTTAGCAGTCTCTGCAAATCACGGACTGGGATTGTTATGTTTAATCTGTGAAGCAAGATGGACCTCGCTGCCTGTCTGTTATCTCCAGTCTCTTGCTTACTATACTCTCAGGATAACAGTATTCATTTTTTTGGCTGTTGGTAAACTAAGAAGGAAAGAAGAAACAAGACAAGAAAAGAAATAGAAAACTATGTCCCGGCACACACAGAGAAACAGTGTTATGCAGAAGGTCAGTCTAGCTTTAGGTGGTTGAACTAGATAAAAGATTGAGGTTAGGGTCACTGGCACACATATGCCCTTATTCATCAAGCGATAGCGCCAGGTAGTGTCTGACGAGCGCCAGGTCCCGCCAGCTAACGGCGGCTACCGACTCAAGTACGCCCGGCGGCGGTCACAATGACGCATTTATCACGCTAAATGAGGCTAGCGCCGGCGAGAGCGACAGCTACCGCGGGATTCATCATGTAGCCGACTGCAACGAACAGCGCCGCTGCTAATCCCATCACAGCGCCAGGTCTGACCTGTCACTCCCTGGCGATGTCCAATGCATTTCAATGGAGCAATCTTTAATTAATCATAATTAATTGCTATTAATGTTTTTTTTTTTTTTTTTTTTTTAATGTCAAAAATTCTGTGACCACTTCTGCAATGTTAGGATTTTTTTTTAAGGTAAAAAAAAAAAAAAAAAGATTTTGTGCCGAATTGATATTACAGGTCTGATATTAATGTATTCATATTACAAAATGTTTCTAAAAACTTGTATAATTTTACAATCAAAAAATATGGTTGTTTGGGGGTTAAAAACTATTTTAAATCCATCGCCGCCAGCGCTCTGGGGTTTAAACAAGGAATTCACAGCGCGAAAAAATTCGGAGCGTGATTTGTTAATGAATCTGCAGCAAGCCGTTCGCTCTGGCCATTCGCTGTCAGGCGCACCCATACAACGCTGAACCTGTGAAACAGCGACCCCCCAGCCCGTATTCAACATTACCGCACACCGACTGAGTCGCTGTCAACAAGCAAACCCCGGTCAAGCACAGCGAATACTAGCTGGCGCTGAGAAAATCACGCTACTGGCGCTCATCTGTCGCTACCTGGCGCTATTAATGAATCGGCCTCATAGAATGGCAGCAGAGGAGGCAATTGTTACTGCCCCACAGCAGAAAGGGGCCTGTGCAGAATTCACAATAAGCAGCTGTTTCCCCTGCCTGCATTGTACACTGCTCGTATATGTGCTCCAGGTGTGTGTGTGTCCACTCATCCTCCGTTGTCCTCTCCCATTCGAGCTGGACAGGAGATCTGGACACATCTGATTGGAGCACTCCCCAGCAAAGCAACCCTGTTCTCGTGGGAAGAAGCCACCACACAAAGCACAGGGGTCTTTTGATCGGGGAACACCCCAATCAGAAGTGTTCAGATCTCACACCCATTGTGAAAGCTTGCATGGGAAAGGGTGGTAGAGAATGAGATGAGAGGAACCCATAGTAGCAGCCATCCATGCCCAGCATTCCCAGTGCTGTCTCTTCTGATGGTGGGGATCTGGAGTCTGGAGCAAGGCTGTCACCATCGACCGTTTATTCTCACCTACAGTCACACATCCCAGCCATTCAGGCCACAGTGTGGCTTTCCCAGCACCTGGGCCAAACCCCTTCCGTCTGACTGCGTTTAAAAACAGAAGGCATCTCTCCTAAAGTATGTGTCTCATTTCTAAAATGACTACCTCGGCCTATGCGGAACTTTCTAGTCCTAGTTTAGATAGAGCCTAAGTTAGATAACTTTACATTTCAAAACCTTGGGGTTTATTTAAGAAATAAGGCCACGTAGTGCCAGGTAGTGCCAGAAGAATGTCAGGTAAATGTCAGGTTCCAGTGCAAATGGTGTATTTATCAAGTCAAAAATCCAGAGCACCTCTGATAGTGCCAGGTAGTGTCTAATCCATCATCAGCGCCGGAGATGGGATGAGTGCTGGAGTTCCCTACAGTGCCAGATTAAACCAGGCGCTCACCCTACACTGTGTGGCCTTATCCCATACATTTTAGCATTTTTTATTTGTTTTTATTTTTTGGGCTGGTGCATGTGCCACGGGATCCCTGGACTGTTTGGGATTGTTTTCATATGCATTTTAGGTGCTTTTGTGTGTGATTTGGGCGTAAAAAAGCCGTGTCATGTCTTTCAAGTTTCCCCTTTACTATTTCTGTTTTAAAAAAAAATGCTGCACTGACCCTAAAAAATTAGCGCATTGCCTTATATAAAGGCCAGCGCTGGAAGAGGGCACAAGCTGAACGCTGGCTGCCTTTAGCCACCTCAGCACTGAGAACGTCTCTGAAGAGATACTCATCTAGCGCCTGCAAGAATTTTAAATAAATTAGCCTCCTAGTGTTTGAAGCTCAAAATACAATTGTAATTTGCAATAAAAGCTCACAGCGTGGAAACATTTCCCATTTAGTTTGGCCTTATAGTATTAATATTTGTTTTTATCTTGGGATAAATAACTTCAAAACGGTGAGGGCTACATCTCCACAGAAAAATGTGCTTAACCATTTCATTTTTGCTGATGCATCCTCACTCTCTATAGACATTCAGAATAGGAATGCATATTGGCTAAATGGTCCATAGAAAGCCAAAGAAATATTGAGCTCTTAACTGACCAGGTCCACGCTCCAGCCCCACATATATGTCCCTTGTGCCCTTTACTGTCTATTGGGGTTTGTTGGCCAAGAGTGCTCACTCTATTGGTCACAGAGAATCAGGCATTTTTTTTTCTTTTTACTAGGGGACATTCTGAATTGGGATACCTTTCAGAGGAAGGGGAAGCATGCCTCCAGTAATTATCAACCCAAACTCCTCTTTAAAGCATATCAAACCCCACCAGCGGCCAGCCCAGAATATAAAAGATTCCAGGGCCATCCACTGGCTTTCTCTCAAGGCATCCTGAATCGGGACCCCCAAGGGCGTCTGTAATAACTCACCTTTCCAATGGCGCATTCGTGGGCCGTGACTATGTCATTCGGTAAACGTCTTTAATTCTTGTTAATGGGTACCTTTGCATCCCCAGTGGTATGCACGTGTTCCTGCCCCAGCCATTCTGATCTCCGACGGGAGAGCTTCATTAAAGGAACTTAGAGCCCTTTGGCGAAAAATGGAAATACGACAATGGGCTCCAACTGGACGAGAGCCCGCACATGAAACGCTGGACCGAGAAGAGGTCAGTTTTGATGGGTAAACTGGGGGGTTTCACACATCAAGGCATCCCAATTCGAGCATCCAATTGGGATTTTTCAGAGCCTGGTGAGCCTGAAGAGACAAACTGCCATTCACTTTCACTGTCTACCGGGTGTACGTTTTCACTTGAATCCCCAAGGTGAACAATGAAAGTGAATGGCTCTTCTAAAAGGGAAGTGAGTTTTCTCGCCAGGCTTAGAATCCATTGTCCAGGCTAAAAATAAAATGAAAGCTGTATACTTACTTTTTGTCCCCTGCATATGATCACTCCTAGTCTGGCCCGGATTGTCTGTCTCTGCCATGAGTAATGCTGGCAATGTAGGGGGTATGTCAGGTCTTGACAGGCCCCCTCCATTGCAGTCAATGGGGGGGGTTGTGTTGACACTACTGTGACTAATGGGAAGAAGAAGGTAGAAGCTCCCAATGATCGAGCCTCGTGGCAGTAGACGTGGCAATCAGGTAAGGCAGCCAGCACTGGACTAGGAGCACTCCCATCCCCAACTTATCTGAATGGCTTTGCACAGGAGCGCACTATAGCTACAGGGAAGCCGGGGATGGGCCGCCAGGACACATCGCAGTGGGAGCCGCCGGTAAACTCACAAGCGGTTCAAGATTTCGGATCCTCCAGGGGCAGGCGTTTGGCCGGCCTTGGAGTCCTTTAGAATTTTTTCTTTCAGTGGCCGGTGCAGCTTTTGAGCAGCTTTAAAGGAGAACAACACACAGGAATTTCACTTTTCCGTATGTTGTTCCTCCGTGCGGTGGCATCCCAAATTGGGTTCCCCCGCTGTGTGTATTCTCCAGTCGCTCCCACGGCGCAGATTCAAGCTGAAAGTGAGCGCGCCGATTGGCCGAGTGACCCGTTCAGCCAATCAGTGCCGTTCAGCACTCACTATCACTCGACTCCCCTTGGCGCCTCTGACGGCTAAGCCGTCTGGATAGCTAAGCACCAGAGTGGTGCAGAAGGGAGCCGTGTGCATTGCCAGCCACATCCCCCACTCACCTTGCAGCCGAGATTTGCCCGAGGTGCTCATTCAGAATGATCATGCACAGACACGTGGTGTGTGGTGTGACGCGATGAGGGCCCAGGAGAAGGTGAGTGGATTTGGGCATCTGGGGGTTTCACACTGTGGGGCATCCTAATTCAGGAAGCCCCAAGGACAGGAACTCTGATGACCCAGGAGTCTTTTAGACTCCAGGGCCTCCGAAGTTCCTCTTTAAATGGAACTCAATCATTTACAATTACTTAATTGCCTAGTCATTAGTAAATTACTTTATTGTATTACTTACGGTAATTATTCAATATATATATATATATATATATATATATATATATATATTTCTAATTAAAGTGTTATTGGTTTCTATCTTATCTGACCTTATTCTACAATACACCCACTCATAATATAAGTTAGGGAGCTTGTAATATCAGTTGATAAATGATACAGTAAGTGTCCCCCATCCCTTGCAACAGCATGGCTGGCCTGGGGCCACTGCCGACCTTTTACAATAACTCAGCCTCCCTTAATATTGTTCTGTGTAAGCTCGAGGGCTGCCCCTCCATCTTGCGCTGCTAACCACTTTATACCTTAATATTCTACTGGTGCTCCTTCAGCATAAGCTAAAGACACAAAAGGAGGGACTGGCGCTTTTCCACACATTATCTTGTGCTCGCTCGTGGTTTTATACCTCAACCTTCTAGATCAAGTCTGAACTTTCAGAGATATCTACCAAAATATTAATTTCTCCTTCCAGCGCTAAATCCTATTTTATGAGTAATTTACGGCAGGCATGGGGCATCATCTCGCTAATTTGTCCATTGAAGAAACTGCTGGGTGTAATGGTTATTAATGAGGCTGCTCATTAGGATATGGTTCCCAAGTAGAAGATAAGCTTCCTACTGTATTTGTTTGTATGGGATTTTTTTACAGTCATAATTACCAAATAAACGTTTGCTAAACCTTTTGAATGATAAAGACGCACACATTTTGTAACGCAAAACTGCAGCTTTTATATAAAACTCCAGACTGATACAAATAAGAATGTACTAAATGTCTAAAATTAAAATGAATTAATTCATTGACTAATGAGCAGTGACAAAATGGGTGTTTAGATAGAGAACAGAAGTATTAGAAACTAGTTAGTATTGAGTTTGCTGTGTACGACCCTCAACAATGGTGAGATAGAGGAAACGACTTTCACAGTGTTTTCTCCATCACATCAGCGCAATGTACAGATCAAACAAAGTTGTAAGCAACATATGCGCAACCTGTGGCTTGGGGGCCACATGTGGCCCTCTGAGCCATCTGATGAGGTCCCTGGCCTGCTGTGGGGAAGGAGGGAGGTGTAATTAGAACTTGCATGGAAAGGTAGATAAATGGGGGCTCAATAAGAATTAGAGGATTCAAGTGGTGATATTGATAGTGCAGCAAATCCCTTGGGTGAAATCTCTAGCACTATAAGGCCCTTATTTAACAAGGGATAGCGCCAGGTAGCGACTGGTGAGCGGCCGGTAATGACGGGCCCCGCCACGAGAACGCCGGCTCCCCACCACAATCACACATTTATCAAGCCAATCCTGCTTAGCGACTGAGATAGCGCCAGATAGCCACTCATTCATCATTATTCCAGCCTCAGCCCACAGCGCCAGCGTCCGACCTTGAACAGCGACAGGTATGACCTCTCACTACCTGGGGCTCTCCAATGCATTTCAATGGAACAATCTTTAAATATTAATAATTGTTAATAATTTTTTTTTTTTTTGTGAAAATTTCTGTTACCACTTCTGCCATGTTAGATATTTTTTTTAAGGTAAGAAAAAAATAAAAAAAATATTTGTGCAGAATTGATATTACAGGTCTGATATTAATGTATTCATATTCCAAAATGTTTTTATAAACTTGTTTTTTTTGGTTTCCCAAAATATGGTTGTTTGGGGGTTAAAAAACTACTTTTAACCCATCGCCGCCAGCGCTCTGGGGTTTAAACATGCATTTCACAGCGCGAGAATTTTTGGAGCGTGATTTGTTGATGAATATGGTGGGAGCCGGTCGCTATGGCCAGTTGCTATCATGCGCTCCCATACAGCGCGGAACCTGTCAAATAGCGACTCATCACCTTGTATTCAACATTACTGCACACCGACTGAGTCGCTATCAACAACCGAACAACGGCCAAGCACAGCGACTACTAGCGGGCGCTGTGAAAATACCGCTACAGTCGCTCAACTGTCGCTACCTGGCGCTATTAATAAATCAGCCTCTAAGAAGATAACAGTTTTTTTCTATAATTAATTGTTTGTTTAGCATTGGTTTAGATGGGTTGAGTAGTGGGGATACGGTTATGATTTGGGACTGATGAGGGATGGGCTATAAATACAGGACCCATATACAGTATTTGGACAGGTAAGACAATCATCTTGTGTGTTGCTGGTATAGGGGGATTGTTAGATCCAAATGTGGTAATTGGCAGTGGTGGTAGAGGGACCAATGAGTGTAAAAAATCACTCTAATAGAGTCCGTGGGGAGAGTGTGTATCCTGATTGTTGTAGAAAACTATAGTCATGCTCAAAATGATCATATCGAAATTCTTATCCTGGCCCACGACCAGTTTCCTAATCACAAAAGTGACCCACACTATTCAAAACGTTGAGCAACCCCTGTTGTAAGCTATTTACATCCGGATAGCAGGCCCATGACTGTTTTACAAGGAGGCCGATTCATTAATAGCGCCAGTAGCGTGATTTTCACAGCGCCAGCTAGTATTCGCTGTGCTTGGCCGGGGTTTGCTTGTTGACAGCGACTCAGTCGGTGTGCGGTAATGTTGAATACGGGGTTAGGTGTCGATGTTTCACAGGTTCCGCGTTGTATGGGTGCGCCTGACAGCGAATGGCCAGAGCGAACGGCTTGGTGCAGATTCATTAACAAATCACGCTCAAAAATTTCTCGCGCTGTGAATTCCTTGTTTAAACCCCAGAGCGCTGGCGGCGATGTGTGTAAAGTAGTTTTTAACCCCCAAACAACCATTTTTTTTTAATGTAAAAATTATACAAGTTTTTCTAAACATTTTGTAATATGAATACATTAATATCAGACCTGTAATATCAATTCTGCACAATTTTTAATTTTTTTTTTTTTTTACTTTAAAAAAAATCCTAACATTGCAGAAGTGGTCACAGAATTTTTGACATTAAAAAAAAACATTAATAGCAATTAATTATGATTATTTAAAGATTGCTCCATTGAAATGCATTGGACAACGCCAGGGAGCGCCAGGTCACACCTGTCGCTGTGATGGGATTAGCAGCGGCGCTGTTCGTTGCAGTCGGCTACATGATGAATCCCGCGCTAGCTGACGCTCTCGTCGGCGCTAGCCTCATTTAGCGTGATAAATGCGTCATTGTGACCGCCGCCGGGCGTACTTGAGTCGGTAGCCGCCGTTAGCTGGCGGTACCTGCCGCTCGTCAGACACTACCTGGCGCAAGCCCTTGATAAATAAACCCCAAGGTATAACAAGGTATAACAGCTGATTTCAATTGAAACAATTATGATACATCAACTGCAGTCTAGCTATAACAATGTAATATAATGTAACTCTCACCGGGGAGCAGGCTTTTCAGAATGACTCATCTTAGGGGGTTATTCATCAAGGTATAGCGGCAGGTAATACCTCATAGCGGCAGGCAGCGTCTGGTGAACGCCGGGCGATGTATACCACATTTCTGAAAGCGAATCTGGTGAGCGACTCTAACAGAGCCATGTAGCTTGCGATTCATCATTACAGGTGGCTCAGCGTATAGTGCCGGTGCTCTAGCTTCCAGAGTGCCAGGTATTACCTCTCGCTACCTGTCGCTCTCCAATACATTTCAATGAACATACATTTTCTTCTGTTTAAACACAGTTTTTTGTTTTTCATTTTTTTTTTATCTCAAATAATTGTGTCACCTCTCCTGGCCTAGAAAAAGTCATTTTTGAAAACTTTGTTGATTTTTTATATTTTTATGCAGAATTGTCATTACAGGTCTGACATTAAAGTATTAATGTCACAATGTTACAACAATGACATTCCATGTGTTTTCGCTTTGTTACTGGTGGATATGTGTTTAAAAACAGACATTAATCACACAGCATCTGGCGCTCTATGCTATAGCGGCCAGATCCAGTGTGTGTCTGTTTTTTTATTGAATAAGGCGTGAGGCGCTGAGAGTCGGTCGCACTGAGCTGGTGCTACCTTTCGCTCCCTGCAATGCTGTAGTGGTGTTAGAACGCCCAACATACATCTCATTAATTAATGCCGGCCAGGTTACTAGAGCGACTGAGGCACTTTGTTACAGCGCCTAATACATGCACACGAGCGTCTACTAGCGGTTGCTCTAATCGCCGTTATACAGACGCTCATATAGCGATATGTGACGCTAGTAATGAATCAGCCTCCCCATCTCTCATAGCCACAGCAGGAGGGAGAGATAATGCAACCCATTTTATTATACTCCCAATGCAATACACATCACTGTGAGATATGTCACTTGTGTATTCTAGCTACTTGTTTGGTCACCATAAATGTTGCTGTCAGATCGACTGATGACAATTCAATTTGATCAGAATTCTAAATTGGGTGAAATACATCTTAATGTCAATGTCAGAAAATCCCTGTTTTATTTCATATATTGTGTATAGTGTTTACATACTGTATATTATTTGGGCACATACAAATGCTTTTGTACACAGGAATAGTGCAGGGGCATCTCAGCATGTAAAGATACATTCTATTGCCCCGTTTTGGGGCATTTTTAAGTGACACAATTTTGGGGACATTTTTTTTATTGATGTCCTGTATGAGTCTATGTAGGGAATGTAGGGCACAGGGACATGGATCTTTTGGATCTTATTGAGGTATTCAGCAATGCTTTCTGGCACACCACCAGTTAGAACTATAACACGCTGGGCAGCGCTTAAAGTGGACTAACACCCTCCCATGATCGGCCCGGGAATCTATAAGATTCCCGGACCGATCCGCTGTGTGAAACCCCCCAGAAACCCCTAAATCCCTACCTTATCCACGATCCAGTGGCGCCCCCGCCGCCGCCTCCCGCGCGTCCCTCTAGCAGGATGCGCACCCGCGCCGGCCATTTGTGAATGCCCGGCGTGGGCGCGCGCCCTGTAAGAGTGACGCGCGGGAGGCGGCGGCGGGCGCGCTCTCTTGTCCGTCGCTGCCTCCCGCTTGTCCGTCGGCGGGGATTGGCAGCGGCGGTCACGTGGGAGCGAGGAGAGGTGAGTTTTTCGGGGTTTCTGGGGGGTTTCACACAGTGGGGTGCCCGCCGAAGTGGACCAAAACCCAGGATAGTCAAAATCCTGGGTGTTGGTCCACCTTAAGCCTACAAGCAGTAAAGAAGCCAATAGGTCAGTATTTTTCCTACTGGAATGACAGATTACTTCGAGGGGATTACTAAAGTACAAAAGAAATTCTCCATCTCAATAATTAAGCAAATACCCTATCTGGGGAATCCTTTACTAAAGTGTGGAAAAGTTTTATCCTTTATTGAAAAACTTCTGCTTCTCACCTGATATTTCTATATATCAAAACCCCAAAAACTAAAGTAAATATCACAGACAGGTGAAGTTCTTTACATACGCAAACAGTTTGACTCTACTGCCTCCCAACATTCAGCTCATGCACTTGATTTCAAGTGTGTGGTGGATTTAAGAACATATGGCTAGTAAAGGAAACTTTTTTAGGGTCTGTGTCTAGAGGCGTAACTATATGGGGCGCCAGGAGTGGATTTAAGAACATATTGCTTGTAAAGGATATGTTTTGTTTAAGGCTTGTGTCCAGAGGCTTAACTATAGGGGGTCACTGAGGTGCGATCACTCTGGGGCCTAGAAAGTGAGGGGGCGCCATCATTGCTGCTCCTCCTCTTTATCATGTTTCTGCTCACTCTGCATTGTTTAGAAGAAGGAAGAACTTCATCTCTGCTGTTTCAGCCTTTAGTTGTCTAGCCGCATTGAACTTAGTTAATAGACAGAAAAAAGTTTAATATAATGTTAATGTTCACACCAGGGCCCCGTCACATATAGTTATTCCACTGCCCATGTCTCGTTCCTGGATCCAGCCTCCCTAAGAATAGGCCCTTCCATACCAGACCCAAAATAAAAAGTCCTGACTTTATAACCAAGACATTGAATAGTAAGCTTTTTTAAGTGGGAAGGGCTCCCTGTACTGCGTAAACCAACTAAAACATGTTAACAAGGAAAAAACAAAATACATAAATAATACATAACCCTCTTGGACGTGTCCTTTACATTTGTAGAATTGTGCTAGGAGGGAAAGATGGAGAGAACATCACACTTCAGGTGTAAATTATAATAATTCAGCTGCAGTAAAAACACAGGGAAACGGTTTCTGAGAACGAGTCTAGTGCAGTAATGGAAGCAATTTTGTTAATGGGTCACTTTCCCGGCACAATCGTTTCAGTGCACCGTCATATCCGTCCTGTAATTCAACTCTGTTGCGTTGGCATTTATAGATAAAAGCGGTTCATCTCTCAGTGGTCAGAACCAGCCGTGTCGGAGTCCTCATCTACCTTCTCTGCCGTTGTATCATTGCTCGCTTTCGTCCTCCTGGGCTCACCTAAGGGACAGGCTGTCCGCTTATCACTGGTTGCACATTTGAGTGCTCTGACATCCCAGAGCGTATTGCATCCCAGGCCTGCTTCATTAATTGTCTTGCAGGATAAGTCCATGAGACTGATCATTCGTGACTCATCCCTCTCCCCTCATTTGACTTTAGATGTTGTGATTATGACCGCTGCAGGGAAGAGGGCAATTTGCATGCTATGACATTGTATGCTAAAATCTCAAATGATCTATGTCATTTTGGTTCTTCTCAACATTTTTGAACAAGGGGACCCTTTGGGAATTGGTGTAAGGTACATATTAAAGAAGAGCAGGCAGTTGGGCCTGCGATCCCAACAGAGAGAGTCAGGAGTTAGGTTTGACTCATCTTAAATAATGGCAACAGCCTTACCAACCTTACCCATATGTCTTGTTTCTAATGGTACATAACACTTTATCCTCCAGCAGCATATTGCCTGTATGGTGGCCGCTATAGGACTGGGAGTATAATTGTACCTTTTCTCTCATCCTCCTGACACCAATATTGCTATCACCAAGCTGGTGACTTGGACAAATTGGAGAGGGACTTCAAAGCAGATCAACTGGAGATTCTGGGATAAGGAGTGCATATTGGTGTAGGTGTTCTCTTTGCTCCTTTTACTGCATCTACTCAGGGAGTTTCAACCATTCAGATGGATCACATTGACCAAAGCAAACCTGGTGGTCAGTCTTGCTGTGGACAGCTCCTGGCATCTAGGCCTAATTTCCCAGAGTCCAAGTTGGCTACCCAAGTTAATGACACCAGCTTTGAAGCCTCACTGCTAAAAAAAATTCCTAGAGCACATCAGTCCTGCACCAACACTCTTTGTACTAGGTTGAGGGCAAGAACGGAATCTGCAGAAAAGGCTTAATAGAGCTCCAGTGAGTCTGATTTTCAGTGGTTTGGCTGAATACAATTTCTGGCACCTGCGGAATCATCTAGACCTAGTATTTCAGGACCAGAGATGGCTCCCCAAGTTTTTGACACTGGCTTTGAAATCTGACTGCTGAGTCCATGGTCCTAGAGGTTTAGGTTCCTCAGCTGTACTAGGATTATGGCAAGGAATTTATCTGCACTAACAATTACCAGAGGTCCTTTATGTCATGTGATGAACTGATGGCTGCTTTACCCCCTTTTTTAATTCCTCTAGGCTTACCTTAAGTACACTCAAGAGGAACCTCTTTTTAAGAATACCACATATTTGAGAAATTCCATTTAGGGGGCAGTGGTAAGGGTCTTCTTGTCATTACTACATTTCTGGTGATTTGTTTTGGTTGCATTGCTAAGTTGTCAACATTGTCATTCAAGCCATTTTTCTTGCCTTTCGACAAGGTCGTTTGGTGCTTGCTCTACATTCCCTTCTGAGCCTTCATGGACCACATCAATGAATAGATCACTCCACAGTCATTTTGACCAGGGTGTTCTTATCCAAAAGCAGGATTCCTACCCTTACTGGATGTGGTCAGGGCCTTGACTTTTATTTGGCTGCAACAGCAACTATCCTTGAAATGGGAGCTCCTTTCATGCTTCCCAAAGGACATATCAAAGTCCTATCTTCATCTAAATAGACCATAGAATCATCTAATGGATCAGTTGGTGACAAAAACTTACTTTTGCAAGGGTAAAGAGCTAGGCCTTTTGGATCACAGCATGTTCCACAAGGTCTTTACATTTATCTTAAGCTTTCCATGTCTACAAAGCATCCATATGGTAAATGTACATGATGTAACTATACGAAATTCTCCGGTCTTGCAGATGTTGGTGGTCGCCAGAGGGGCAAACTAGTTAACATGAAAGTTCCTGAAATGAATTCAGCTTTTTTTCGGCCTTTCTTTATGTTTTTCCCTCCATATACTGGGACAATAATTCTTAAATGATTAAATATTATATAATTTAATTATATATTATTCTTAATAACCCCATCAAAGATCAGTCATTGTATCAGAGATATCCAAAATAAGTCTGTATGGTAAATCAAATGGGAGCCTATATCAACCCAACTCGACCTTAAAGGAGCACTATCGTGAAAAAATGGGCCAATAATAAAAATCCTTTTAAATATGCTGGATGGAGGTCACTTATACACCCCCGCATCAAGAAATATCCAGCCAGGCTTGTTATTTATTTTTATTAATGGAAGGAAGAGGAATCGGGTGACTGTTCTGTCAACCATGATACACTAAACATCCCTGGATTTTATTCCTACCAGGAGAAGAAAACCACATGCTTGGTGGAAGTTTTATTCAGTTTGGGTGTTTAGGTGACCCCTCTTCTCTTTAGCCAATGTGGTTATATGTTTTTTTAATATTACACAATTTTGTGCTAGTGCTCCTTTAATGTTTTCCTGTGCCTTATAAGCTATCTGGAGTTTTACTATTTGACTTTCTATTCAGCTCAGGTTTTTTTGTAACGGGGGGGGGGGGGGGGGGGTTCCATCGATGTATTTTATTAAAGTATAATAATAGTTTTTTAAAGGAAGGTGGAGCAAGAGGTGATTCTTATGCCTAACCAATAAGCAAATATCATTGCCATTAATAAACTCCTTCATTTGTGTGGGCAGTGGAGTGCCAGACATGTCTGATCTGCTTTGTAGGATAATTATCATCGTGTAAGTGAATTATATTTCGTTTTGATTAATCAAGACAAGTGAAAATGTTAACCACAAAGCTGAGGGAAATAATCATGTCTCCTGTATCGGCGGTCATTAAGCGTGTTCAATTAAATGTAAATTAATTTTCACATCATTTTGGATTCGTGTTTGTTTTGATTGACACTGCCCTGCGAGGATGCCGCAACATAAAATGAAAGGGAAAAAAGTTGCTGTTCTCCAATATGTATTGGATCTTGGAGGACTTCATTAGTTAAGAATTAATAAAACTTTATAACTTTATCTGCAGTATATATTTATTAAAGCTGTTACTGTTAGGGAGGCCAAAATATAGACTGACCTAACCAGTGAAGTAGCCAAGGCAAAGCTGATAACTGAATCAAAAAGCTAACAGGGTTAATTTCTTAAAGCAGGACAAAACCCTAAGCAGGTGAAAGTCCTTTTCAGGAGCATGGCAATTTGCCTGTCAACTTTGCTGTATGATCGCCCGCAAACTTACTGGCAACATCCCAGCACCTCCGATGTTCATACCTCTACCAGCATATCCGTATGGCTGAAGGCAAGTGTCGATGACAGGTGGGGTGATGACAATCCATTAATTGAGAATAGATTGCAGGGAATTAAAGTGGACCAAAGCCCGTAATTTACACTGGTTTTTCACTAAAACGTAAAACGTAAACTACTGGTTTTGGTCCTTGCCCTGGGAACATCCTGATTTGAGTTGCCCTGATGTATGAATCTCCCTTCCTGTTCACCACAAAAACTCACCTTACCAACATGCTTGCTGCGCTGTATGCGGTGCATATTATTTGATCAACATACGGTCCTGATTTCTTACAGAGCTTGGCATAGGGGATGAGAAATGGCCTATTCCCCGACACTCTTGTACCTGAGGCACGCTCCAGGGCCTGTATGAGTGGGTGCAAGAGTGCTCCTCAGCTACATGGATGGCAAGGATGGGGCCGTGGCTGACAAGCTCCACGTGGGAATCCTGGACAAGGTGACTTAATGCGGGCAATCTGGGGGGCTCACACAAATCGGGATGCAAAAAAAGGTGCTTGGATGGCTCAAAACCTGCATAACTGGCTGCACTTATCTCCGAAATGCTCAGGTTTTGGTGCTGCAAGAGTTTTGGTGGATGATAGAACACCTGAGATTAGCCTAGAAATTATCTAGTAGGAGAAGCTAGGTTAAACCTGTTTCCACCCAATCTTGTTGAAGATTACAACATCACTGCTCCAAAAAACGGACACCTAATCCAGATGCAGGTAGAGTTGTTGAATTAGTTTTTAATCTGATTCCAATCCCCCCAAAAAGTTTAATGAAGATGTAAAATTGCTAATTTAGTTGAAGCTGATGGTAACAGACCTGAGAGGCCTGGAAGTTATTTAGTAGAAGCTGCCCTGTCTTGGAGCTCCCACTCTGGGGGCACAAGTTGGTTTGGTTGAGTTGGTGAAGTAACTGAGGTTGTCAGAGTTGTTACGAATAGGGAGGTCAGTGATGAATGCCTGAGTTTGGCCTAGTAGCAGAAGCTATATGGACCCTATTATCACCCAATTTTGTTGGAGATTCTGCTCGAGGTGGCCAATGAAAGGAAATCTAATGCAGATATTGGTAGTTTGTTGTACTACAGTATTTGAAGTTGTTAAACGTGTTGGAGTTGTTGAGCTTGTTAACGGTAATGGTAAAACACCTGAGATTACCCTGGACTTTCTTGTATCTAATACGAAATTGTAGGTGAATCAAAAAAGGAAGATCTAATGCAGATGCAGGTAGTGTTGTTTATCTAGTTCAGTTTGTTGAAGTTTTGGTAACCTGTTGTAGTTGTTAAAGTTATAAATTGGTTGCTAAAACTTGTTGGGAGCTTTTTAAACATGATGGAGTTGCAGAAATTGAAGTTGAATTTAGAGGAATCCTGTTTCCAGCCAATCGTGTTGTAGAATTCAGTCCCGGTGGCAAATAATAGGACACCTAAAGCAGATGTTGGCAGAGTTGTTGAACTAGGTGATGTTGCTGAAGTTGTTAAACCTATTTTTAACCTGTCTGCGCTGTTGAACTTGTTGGAGTTGTTTTACTCATTGAAGTCAATGGTAAAACTCCTGAAATTGGCCTGGAAGTGATCTAAAAAGAGAAGCTAGGTAAATCCCTTTCCACCCACTCTAATGGAGATTTCACTTAAGTTCCCCAAAACTAATGGACTAGGCTTGTGGGGTTGTAAACAAGGCTCCATGGGCGCTTCCATGGGAGGCCACTGGCTCTGGAAGATGGAATCACTTGCTCCCCACCTTTGGTAATTATGAAGATGCTGGTGCTACATGGAGCTGCTGCGGGGGGACACCAGACCTGAATGGAGGAGCTGCAGGCGAGTATAGATTTTTTTTGGTTTCTGTCTGGACTATCACTTTATATTCCTTTAAGTGTCAGCCATTGTAATTAAGGGCCTTGGAGTAAGGGTGAACCTAATCTCTCTATTGCCTGAGGCAAACTATAGAAAGGTGCCCCCAAGAGGTTTAGCTCCACTTCTCAATAGAGCAATAGAGCCACCCACGATTGACTTAAAACATGACAGTGTACAGCGCTCCTGATTTCCACTGAATTATTAGTGAGATGGTAAAAATAATGCCTTGGAGCAGCATGAAGACTGAGTATAAGGGGAGATTGGAGAACTCGCCTATCACCACTAGAACACATGGCTGCTGTTGCTGCTTATTACTTATTGTTATAAATAAGGACCTTAAATTGAAAAAAATATAAAGTATATTTATAGTATAGTATAGTTAGCTTCCTATGAAAGTTGCGTTCATTATACAATATTTTTTAATGTTGGATTGGTTTTCGGTACCTTTTTTCCGACTTCACGACTCCACAGCCCTGCTATCAATGTTCATTACATAAATATATATCACAAAATGGTAGTTTTCCTTTGATAAATATAATTTTTCCCCCTGTTATCCAAATAGTATAGCCCTGTCATCTGCAGAGGCAAGTGGCATGGTGTTCATCTCTCTCATCACAAGCTGCATTCTCTTGGTAGTGGTCCATTATTTTCCTGCTGTGACTTACAGCTACATTCTGGCTACTGATTAGCATCACACCAGACAGCAGGTGTGAACAGGGGTTCCTGGAGCAAGTACTGATGTGTTCCTGCACCGCGAGGCCCCCCGTGGTTCCCCACAATGAAATGCAAACACTGTTTACTGTTGAGCCACCCTGGGCTTTTTTAAATAATCCTAGACAGAGCGGCACGTCCTCTGTGATGTGCCAAGCTTCTGCGCCGTGGCATCCTCAAGTCCCGAGTGCCAGCGATGCCAGGCGAAGCCATTCAAGCGCATTGATCTAATCTGACAAGGACTGAATCATCGGGAGGCAGACAGCGTGAGGTCCAGGCTCTTTTGTGACTTTTCGTCTGTTTCCCTTCTCTGTTGTACCTACTACATATTTCACAGCCACATATGTCCACAGTCCCCGGACCCTGAAGAAAAAAAACTCACATTACAGAAACAGCTGCTTCTCCTTCTCGGGTTCTGGAAAAAAAAAACCCTTTATCCTTTAGTCTTAGAAGTCATTTCTGATGGCCAAAGGCGACAGTGACAGAACACTATTAACTTATAGATTGGGCTTAAAGTGGAACAAAACCCAGGATTTTGACTATCCTTGGTTTTGGTCATTGTGTGAAACCCCCCAGGTTGCCCGAACAAACTCACCTCTTCCCGTAACTAAGACGCATGCTCGGCCGCTCGTCCAATCAGTGCTCTCAGATCCTATGACGTCCCATTGTCTATGCCTTTGTCTAAGGCGAGCGGCTCCGAGCACGCTGACGGCCGCATCCCCTGCTACCCTCTAAGAGGGGGGCGTGCCCGCGCAATCCATTCACAAATGCTATCTAGAGGGATAGGGGGATGCGGCTCGCGCATGCGCAGTTGGGCCGAAAAAGAAGGTAAGTGAATGGGGGTTTCAGACAGTGGGGCATCACGATTTTGGAGGGGGAGGGAATCGATCAGCCTGGGAATCTTATAGATTCCTGGGTCGATTGCTGTGGGATTTGGTCCACTTTAAAATGTAGGAGGATCACATTTGTATAACCACTGTCCTAAGAATGTGTTGCTGGAATATGCTTTTTTTCCAGTTTACATTCCATTCTTTTGTGGTTCCTGTAGGGGTAACCCTATCCTCTCCTCTTCCTGGGGCAAATTATAGAAAGTTTATAGAACGTGCCACTCCACTACTATACTGTGAGCAGCACCAGTTTGCAGTGGAGGTAGGGGGCTGGACCATAGCCAATGAACCACCAACGGTTGACTGTATTTAAAAGAAAAACATCACTGCACGCAGCTGCGCCCGGATCTCCACTGAACCACCAATGAGATCATAAAGAATAAAAAAAGGGTCCATGTGGTTTCCCACCTTTTCTGTCTAATCTCACACTTTGCTGCTAGCCCACCAACCTGGGCCTGTTGCCCAACTCTGAGCCATTGCTGCCTCTTATCTGGCATCTGCTTACTGGGAATTACCGGTTCCAGCTAAGTTGATTCCTGTCCTTATGGGTGCACCACTTGGGTATCTCCTACATCAAAAATCATCCCCACCTTCAGGAGCTTAAAGATTGAAGACCAGGTCTATCTGTAGACCCTTGGACCTGTGGGTTTGTTTTGGCAGCAACCACTCTTCTTACTCCCCACATCTAAAACCCCTTCTGACACTGGGCTGAGGTCTGACTTATATATACAGCATTTTTAAAAGTGATCTGTCTATAACAGCCAAGTATAAAACTCCCGGTGCAGGTGTTATTACTGTCAGTGCTGCTGCCTTTGCTGTCTATGTTGTTCACACTGTTCCCTTGTCTCCAGACATGCACCCGGTGCACCCAGAGAGCAGTGACTGACAGCCCCCCATCATTAGCGGCAGGTAGCGGCAGATGAGCGTCTGTAGCAGGCATTTTCAGAGCGCCCGCTAGTAATCGCAGTGCTCGGCCGTGAATCGCTACTTTATAGCGACTCAGTCGCTGTTCAGTAATGGTGAATACATTGTGAGGAGTCGCTATTTGACCAGTACAGCGCTGTATGGGAGCGCATGTTAGCGACTGCTCATAGCGACCGACTCACACCATATTCAGCAAAAAAACAGCTGCAAAAATCTCTGGCGCTGAAAAATAGTTGTTTGAAGCCCAGAGCGCAGGAGGCGGTGTGTTTAAAGTCTGTTTTCAAGCATCTATCCACTAGTAACAAAGCGAAAACATATGGAATTACATTGTAGCAACATTGTAACATGAACACTTTAATGCCAGACCTGTAATGTCATTTCTGAGGAAATATTTAAAAAAAATGAAAAAATTATGAAAAAACTGCTTTTTCAATGCCAGAAGAGGTCAAAGAATTATTTGTGATTTTTTGGAAAAAAAAGTTTAAAGAGAAGAAAAGGATCGTCCATTGAAATGTATGGGAGAACACCAGGTAGCGAGAGGTCATACCTGGCGCTGTGCAAGGCTGAACGCTGGCGCTGTTCGCTGAGGCTGTGAAAATGATGAATCAGACGCTACATGACGTTATCCGAGTCGCTAAACAGATTCTGCTTGATAAATGTGTAATTGCGTGCCGTGTCTGCCGTTCACCAGTCGCTATCTGTCGCTACCTCTCATTAACCAGGCGCTACCTGACGCTATCCCTTCTTAAATAAGGGCCTAAATGTAGGTAGGGGCAATCAGCAACAGCTATGAAGTCTGTGGTACAAGTTTGAAGCCATAGGGTGTGGTGTGGACATTAATAGCTTACAATCATTGGCAGTGATGCAGACTAGAGTTTAATAGATGTACAGATGTGTCCAGCATTTAATATTGAATTTGTATAAAAGCTGCTGTTTGCCATGACACAATATCATGATTTGACCTGAAAAGCTTAATTTACATACTGATAAAACGCCAGATTTCCATAGACACACAGTACAATAGACTAGACACCCGTCTTTTGGCTGGGTGTCACAAAATCATACCACACACATCTCACAATACAACTAGTTGTGAGAGGTTGGAAAAAATCTGCATGGTTCTAGTAATAACATTCATTGTTATATGACAGACCCTCCTATATTCATGCCATTCGGGTGCTCCTATATTCGCTTTACACAGGGCAGCCTTCAGGGCAGGACTTCAGTATTGGGCCCAGGGGTCCCTGCCTGGCAGAGGGGGGCCTGTCAATGAACCACACTATTACTGCTGATCAGGGCCGGATTATGAGAGGGGCACAAGGGGTGCACGCCCCCGAGCCTCCACCACGTTCCATGCAAAGGGGGCCTCCAACAACCTTTGGTGTATGGTCTGGTCCAGGAGGCTTCTCAGTCTTTGGTCTGACGGGCTGTGGGGCCAGCAACAAAGCTATCGGCGGCAATGGGGGACCCCCACCCCTGGGCAAGCCTTTTTTGTTTTTGCAGACCTGCAGCCAAAGCCATCACAGGGCAGGATGGAGAGCCTAGAGCAGAAGAGCCAACGCCAGCAATGCTGCGGTGATGGGGGCGTGCAAAGCTGTCACTGCACATAAGCAACCAAGCACAGCCGCTGGCAGCTCAATGCAGGGAACTGTTATCTGCTGGACCAGCCGGGCGACTACACCCCCCACCCAGAATGGCAAAGCAGGAGTTCCCGAGCAGCACGCACCCGCACAGGGGTGGCACAAGGGACTTGATCTGACGCTCCAGTAAGTAGGCAGGAGCCAGACAACCA
This sequence comes from Gastrophryne carolinensis, assembly GCA_027917425.1. Classification (NCBI taxonomy): domain Eukaryota; kingdom Metazoa; phylum Chordata; class Amphibia; order Anura; family Microhylidae; genus Gastrophryne; species Gastrophryne carolinensis. The sequence continues at coordinate 43,013,517 of CM051238.1, forward strand.
CCAATCAGTTACTTGGCTGGACTATTATTTTAAAGGAAAAAAAATACTGTATCTGAGGCCTCCACCAGATTTTGTGCCCAGGGGCCTCCACCACACTTACTCCGGCCCTGCTGCTGATGATAAATAGGGGGAACCTGCCCCTATGTAGCAATATATATAATATCATGACTGGGTACCTAGGCTGGTTTGCCTCTGGGTGCAATTCAATCTAGGGGCTAAGCATCACATAAAGGTTATTATAGCAGGCTATATTGTGTCTGGGCCCACCATAACCTATAATGTAATGACTTGGGGGGGTTATTTAAGAAAGGATAGCACCAGGTAGTGCCTGGTTAATGAGAGGTAGCGACAGATAGCGACTGGTGAACGCCAGACACGGCACGCAATTCCACATTTATCAAGCAGAATCTGTTTAGCGACTGGGATAGCGCCATGTAGCGCCTGATTCATCATTTTCAAAGCCTCTGCGAACAGCGCCAGCGTTCAGCCTTGCACAGTGCCAGGTATGACCTCTCGCTACCTGTTGCTCCCCAATACATTTCAATGGACGAACCTTTTCTTCACTTTAAACGGGTTTTTTTTTTGTTAATTTTTCCCAAAAATCACAAATAATTCTGTGACCTCTTCTGGCATTGAATAAGCAGTTCTTTCATAGTTTTTTCATTTTTTATATATTTCCTCAGAAATGACATTACAGGTCTGGCATTAAAGTGTTCATGTTACAATGTTGCTACAATGTAATTCCATATGTTTTTGCTTTGTTACTAGTGGATAGATGCTTGAAAACAGACTTTAAACACACCGCCTCCTGCACTATGGGCTACAAACAAGTATTTTTCAGCGCCAGAGATTTGTGAGGCTGTTTTTTTGCTGAATATGGTGTGAGTCGGTCGCAATGAGCAGTCGCTAACATGCGCTCCCATACAGCGCTGTACTGGTCAAATAGCGACTCCTCACAATGTATTCAACATTATTGAACAGCGACTGAGTCGCTATAAAGTAGCGACCCACAGCTGAGCACTGCGACTACTAGCGGGCGCTCTGAAAATGCCTGCTACAGACGCTCATCTGTCGCTACCTGCCGCTAATGATGAATCAGCCTCTTGGTCTCTTGTTGGATCCTCAACTTCTTATATAATCCCCCAAATAACTTTTTAAAGAGAATAAAGGGGGGGGGGGAGTAGCTCAATCACTATTATTTATACAGAATTATTATTATTATTATTCAGGGCCTGGGAACTAATTTACCGCCCAGTTTAACCCTCTCATCATCTAAATATCAAGCAACAAACATGTCTAGCTGTGTGGGAAGACAGAGATTTGGTTGCATATATCTGCAGATACATGTGGAAGCCACACTGCCCTGACAAGACACTCTGTGTTTATTCAACTTTTTAAAGAGGCTTGAATTATTGTGTTTTATATCATTTATTCAACTATGATATCAGCTAGTGCACTGTTCTCTCTAGTGGGAAACTCAAGCCTTTAAAGTAATAGAGACTTTTTAAGAGTTTAGAAAGCCCTTCCAATAACAACCCACCAGAGCCTAACTATCTAGACATAAAGCCCCATAGCCATTGTTGTTGTGTTTTCCTGCCTACGTTGAGCCTATATTGCCTCTCCTTCTTCTAATAGTATCTCAGGAGACTGTAACTTTTTTCCATTCAAGCCAATCCAATTACATGATAGATGGATAGAACCAGCAAAGGTATTTTTATTTGTCCCCGTTGACATGGTGGGTTTATGGCCAAAAGCTTCCATAATAGCCTATTTAGTGTTTAGCACCCCTGTGTATCATCTGTGATCATAAAATGCCACATTCGGTCATTCCGGCGATACGGTTCATTTTTATCACCTCTTGTTTGCTTTTGCTTTGACCTCTGCTGTCACCTTCAATTATACAGAAGGCTGTAAATGAGGATGCAGCAGATTCTCGGTCACGCTGTGTTTGTTATGTAACGTCAGAGCAGGGTTCACTTTTTCTCCTTTACAGTTTATCTGTCTAAATTCTGCTTTCTGTTTTGCTTCTACTTTGTTCTTAAGCTCTTCAGAAGTTGATCTTGATATCTTGTCGTGTGATTATAGTCAAGATAAAATATAAAAATATTGGTCTAAAATCTTTAAAGAAACACAATGGGACATTTTATTAAAAGCAACTCTGTACTGGTCTGAGCTTCAAGCTGACCTTACATCTCACATCTCTAGCACCAGACACCACTTCTTCCTTGAGGCTAAGTTTCTGATTTCCTGCCTCAGCTGGCAGCGGCTAGTAACAGTGGACTTACAACTCTGTGCCAGGGAGGGTACTGACTATCAGGGACATTACCCTATTCCCTCAAGTCAGCGTTAGAGAGATGAAGAGGTAGCACAAACATGCCTTTCGCAGTGATCCTCTGTTATCAATTCTCTGTTTTTCCACAGCATCCTTTTAAAGTGGACCAAAACCCAGGATTTTGACTGTCCTGGGTTTCGGTCCTTTCCCCCAGATCGGGGGTGCTCCGCTGTGTGAAAACCCCCAGATCGCCGAAATCAACTCACCTCTTCCCGGGCCTACAGTGCATGTGCGGGCGATCGCCCAGTCAGTACTCTCGGATCCACTGACGTAACGGTGTCTAAGCCTTCGTCTAAGGCCAGCGGCTCCGAGTGCACTGACGCCCGCATCCTGCACTACCCTCTAACAGGGAGCGTACTCACTCTGGCCATTGACAAATGCCTGGCACGGACATGCGTCCTGATAGAGGGATAGCGGGGATGCGGCCACGGGGCGCGTGGACCAAGAAAGAAGGTAAGCATATGGGTGACCTGGGGGATACACACAGCGGGGCATCCCGATTCTGGGTGCCTCGGGGGGAGGGAATTGATCGGCCCAGGAATCTTATAGATTCCCGGGGACGACTGCAATGGGTTTTGGTCGACTTTAAGTCTTGCAATCTCCTCTCAGAAACCAGCTGCAACCACTCTTTAACAGGGGTGTACATACCATAGAGGCAGTGCAGGCACCTTCTTCCGGGCCCCTGGAACAAGGGGGCTTGGCATAAGGTACCTGAACCACCTCTTTTAATTGTATGCCAGGCACCAGCGTAATATTTACCGATCCAGGGATACGCCTCACATGCTCCGCCGTACGGCTCGCCTCTGTCCACATGATGCCATGTGTGCGCTGAACGTCTCCTGGGGCCCACAATCTGCACGTCACCCGCCGTGCAAGCTCCGCACATCCCCCGCGACCTGCCATGCGCAGCCCGCACGCTTGTACCATGGGGGAGCCGCCCAGTAAGTGTCCGCCCTGGAGGGGCTATGGCACCCCATCAAGGCTATGTTCACCCATGCTATTTGACTCTTACTCTGTTCTTTAAGCCACTCATATGACTATACCATGTGGGAATCATGAACTCTCTCAGGTTCTTATGAGTTATATGAGAACTTATGTCAGATTGTTCTTATTTTCACTTGACAACACTTCCCTCTTTATCCTCTCAAACTTTTTAGCTCTGGCATTGGCAGCATCTTACATGCAACCTTGACTCTCCTAAAACTGCTTTCTAACATTATCATTAAGGATTCCCCTCCAGTTCATACCCAGACAAGCCATGCTAGAGAATAGTACATGCATTTCAGGAGATTGTCACGTACTGGGTAGGAATCCTGACTTGGATGACCTTGACAGGACCACCAGCAACATCTTAGCACCAATGCCTAATGGTGGTTAAGTGAAATGGTCCAGGAGAGACACCTAGAGTGTGAGAGGTGTTTGCAGGTAAGGTGGTCGACCAGAGACCAAATCAACACCCAAATTACAGATGCCTTTAAACCGCTGATGGTGGGAAAGGACTTGGCTAAACGGATCCCTTGCACTACTGAAACCAGGAACAGGTATGACTCGAATATGTTGGAGCCGGTTAATACAGAAAAGCAGAAGGTAAAACCAGGATCAAGAGAAGAGGGTAGTAGTAGTAGTGAGTAGAGCCAGTGGTCAGAATCAAAAAGAAGTAATCGGCCAAGCCAGGGTCAGGAGCCAGAGAGTTACCTTGAGCCGAGCAAGGGTCAGTAACCAGAGAGTAGCTGTTAGCCAAGCCAGAGAGTAATTGTCATCTAAGTTAGAGTCAGGAACCAGATTCTAACTGTCAGTCAAGTTGGGGTCAGAATCCAGAGAGTAGTTGTCAGCCAAGTCAAGGCCAGGACCATGCAAGTCAGAAACTCATAATTTACAGGAAGATCTGCTGGTATCAGTTGATTGTCTGTAGTGTGCTTCTATGTGTGACCGATCAATCAAGACTAAGTACTTAGTGCATCCATGCTGGAACTTGTGATAGTGTTTATTAGACAAAAGGCATGGGCATTTGCATACCGACCACTAAGAGTAGGCATTTTAAAGAGGATAACCTCCCTAAAGGTGAAACAGGGTAAAATGGTTTCAGAGTACAAGTAGGTGAGTAGCTTATTCAGTGTAAATGTAAAAGATGTCAGGGTTTTATTTGTCCCCAAGAAAAATGGTTCCTGCCCTTTAAGATGCCTTTTCAAAGAACTCTTGTCTACTCCAAAATCTGTATCCTGGTAATGCCAGGAGAAGCAAGCACATTTAATGTAATTGCAAAATGCATCAGGGCATTTTATCTCGAAGCAACATAGTTTCTGACTCTGTTGATGGGCTCTTGGCAATATTTGTCTACTCCAAAGTTTGCATCTCAGTCCTGCTTAGAGAAGCAAACTTGTCTACAGTAGTGTAATTGTAAAATATGTCAGGGCATTATGTCCCTGAGCAACATGCTTCCCATCCCATTAATGGCCCTTTGATGATACTTGTCTTCTGCTTAGTCTGCATCCTGGTCCTGCTAAACATACTTGTTAAATGTACTTGTAAAAGGGATCAGGGCATTTTGTGCCTAAGTAACCTGATTTTATCTCTACTGAGGGCCATGTGGCGACACTTGTCTACACTGTAGTCTATATCCTGGTCCAACTAAGAGGAGCAAGTTTGTCAAGTGTGATTATATAGGGCATCAGGGCATTATGTCAAAAAGCAACATAGTTTCTGCCCCAGATGATCCCTTTCGACGATACTTGACCACCCCAAAGTCTGCCTCTTTGTTCTGCTAAGAGAAGCAAGCTTGTGCAGTGTAATTTTGTCTGCCCTTTGATGATACTTGTCTTCTTCATAGTCTGCATCCTGGTCCTGCTAAGAGAAGCAAGTTTGACCAGTGTATTTCTAAAAGACATCAGGACATTTTGGCCTCAATCAACATGGTTCTTGCCTCTTCTGATAACCCTTTGGGTATACCGTACTTGTCTTCTTCTAAGTTTGTATTGTAATTGTAAATAACTTCAGCATACTTTAGTTCCAAGCAACATGGTTCCTGTCCCTAGTGATGTCCCTTTGGTGACATTTGTCTACTCAATATTCTGCATCCCAGCCCAGTTAAAGAGGAAATCCAGTCTCTTGGTAACATTGAGCCATGGACACAGTGATCTCGGAAAGAATGCACAGAGTGTAACCCAAAGCCCGTGCAGTATTGTAACTGTACTGGTCATTCACTCAAGTCCAGCTGTCATTCAGATCTACGGCTGCCATTCAGAATCCCACCCCCTCAGAATTGTGGTAGGATGGTGGTGATCAGGTGAGTTGTTTAATTATTTTAATGTTCAAATTGGGCTGCAGGGTTACAAAACTTTGGAGTTCCTCTTGTAACAGAAATCAGAGCATTTTGTCCCCAAGCAACTTGGTTCTAGCCCCCTGTCAACTAGTTAAATGTCTTTAAAGTGGACCAACACCCTGAGGTGATCGGCCCGGGAATCTATAAGATTCCCGGGCCGATCACCTCAAACACCGCGGGACATCCGAGATCGGGATGTCCCGCGGGGTGTAAACTCCCCAAAACCCCCGAAAAAACCTTACCTCTCCAGCCGCTGCTTCCGCCGCCGCCGCCTCACTTGCGCTCCTCTAGACGTGCGCGCGCCCGCGCCGGCCGTCTCTGAATGGCCGGCGCGGGCGCGCACACGTCAAGAGTGACGCGCGGGAGGCGCTGACGGGCAAGCTGCTTGTCCGTCGCTGTCAATCCGCTTGTCCGTCGGCGGTGAGGTAAGTTTTTTGGGGCTTTCTGGGGGGTTTCACACAGCGGGGCACCCCCGATCGGGGTGCCCCGGGGAAGTGGACCAATACCCAGGATAGTCAAAATCCTGGGTGTTGGTCCACTTTAAAGAGAGCCACAGGCCTGCAATTGCAACCCTAGAGTTTAAAGGATGTCATTGCATTAGTACCTGGCGGCATCTGGCTTTCTTGGTGCTGTGCGTAACGCTGAAAGCAGTTCAAGTCTTGAGTCCTGTGCTTGCATGCTCAGCGGGATCACCCCAAGAATGGGGTTAAATCCTAGGTTGTCCGACCCACCAAACACTCAGAAAAGTGCTATTGTAGTAGTGTTTGACAATTGAAACCCTATTAGGGAATGTGGCTGGTTAGTCAAATGGCCCCTAGGAAAGTGCAAGATTTTTTGGGTAAGGGAGTTTTGGACCTTCTCCCTTGCCTAGTGGGATTAGAGCGGGGCTCACCATTAAAGACCAACCTCGCCTTCATGTAAATTATGCAAAGTAAGTAAAAAATAATTATATCACTTTATTCAAGTATTCCATCTATAAAAAAACATATTCACATTGTACATCAGAGCATTAAAATGTTACAATTACGCCTTTTAATTGTTTGTAGAAGCAACAGTGAATTCTATATCCTGCTGGGCAGACTAGTTTCGCCGTATCAGGCTTCCTCAGTGCCCGCTTTTTAGCAAGATCAGCAAAAAATATACATAAGATATCACTTATCTATGACATTTGTACACATCTTTAGAAAAGATTGGCTTAATGCAGAAGTTACAAAAGTTGCCTGTATTTGAAAGGCTGCTGCACCCCATATGGGAAATCCAAAAAGGTTCATTACAAGTGGATTGACACAGGAGGTCGGATATAATCAAATATGATGCGGGCATTAAGCATAAATGGAATAGTTAAAAATGAGGTTTTACTTGTTCCCCAACTCACTGATTTTGGGTGCCATGTCAGAGCGACTGACGCACAGGGGCCAAAGATATTTGGCCAGGAGCGTAGCTGGGTGCGCAGTGCTTGCACCTTGGGATTGAGAATCACAGTAAGAAAGAAAATGATTCCTGGGGGAGTTTCCCAAAGTACAGCATCCCAAATCTGAATGCCCCTGGTGAACGACCAAAGCCAAGGAAGGAGGGGGGTTGGTTGGCTGTAAGAAATATACAGCAAGTCCAGATGCTTTAACTAATTTCAACATATATAATGTGCAGTACTTACACTATAACTTTAAAGAAATATTAAACAGGTCCTGTATATATTATTTTGATGTGTGACTGGAGTTGTTTTTACATGCTTGATTTACTGGAATAGTCCCTGCAACCTGTTCCATAAACACAAGCAGCGTGCTCACCCAGACATGATTGTGTTTGTCTGGCGATGACATTATAATTAGTTAAAAGAAATAATGGGAATACAGAATAATTACCACTTGACATTCAGATGAATCCGACCAGAAGAAAATGGTGAGCGCTGAATGAATATGAAAGTTTCAGTGGGCAGAAAGTTGCTCAAAGCCTTGCCAATGTTTCCTTTCTGTGAAATGACAGAATGATACTGATAAAATATAACACTTTTTTACAATTTACTTGCACTCTTGATACAGTATAACCCAGGGTCTTAAAAAAGACATAAAGTGGACCAAAACCCAGGATTTTGACTATCCTGCGTTTTGCAGGATTTTGCACCCGGGGCACCCTGCTGTGTGAAACCCCGCAGGTTGCCCGAACAAACTCATCTCTTCCCGGTCCTCTTTCCGGACGTATGGGCGCTCGCTAGTCCAATCAGCGCACTCAGATCTGCTCAAGCCCCTTCGGAGCTTATTTAATGCAAGTGGACCCGAGTGTGCTGGTGGCCGCATCCCCCGCTACCCTCTAACAGGGAGTGTGCCCACACCAGGCATTCTCAAATGCCTAGAGTGGGCAAACGCCCTGCTAAAGGGATAGTGGGTATGGTGCCACTGCTCGCACATGCGCCGTTGGACTGGGAATGAGTTTTCCTGCAACCTGGAGGGTTTCACACAACAGGGGTGCCCACAGGATAGCGAGTATAACTGCCCTTGAGTCCTATAAATCCTCCAGACTCCTATAAAAATCCCAAAACTTATCCCACCCATGTCCTATGGCCCACCTGACTGCCAGTGGCCAATAGGGCTCTTCTTGTGCTCTCCCCCAAAAACTTATTGCTTTAACTGGAGCATAAAGCAAAAAGGTTCCTGCTCTAGCAGCCCTGGCACATCACACATGGACCCCAGCAGTGTTTTACCGGAAGGGCGGACATGCCTGGCAAGCACTATTGGTCATCAGTGGATGTGTGGATGCAGCTGCTTTAACTGGTAAGGGTAAGGGTAAGTATTTGCCTGACTTTTTAGCTTCCTGAAATGTTCACCATCGATATTGTTACAGAGGCGACAAAGCTCATAGAGACATATATTGGGATGAAAGGTAAGACTTTGGGATGGGTTACCTCTCCCTTCTGCAGGGAATATAACAATACCAAACAAGATTGGTCACCCTAAAAAGCCTGTCAGCTCCCTACTGAGAGGTCCATTGCGTTACATTATTTAAGCAAAATAACAATTTATCTTAATTGTTTCTATTGTAGATAGCTTACAGTGCAATGTGATGTTAGCATCACGCTGTGGAATGGAAAAGGCTCTTTAAAGATGGTCTCCTTGTGCCTTGACAAACAGTCATCTGATTAATTTTAGATGTCATAGTCACTATTAATCTAAGGTGTTTCCTGTATGGTTGTCCAGTCTAATTGCTGTTTTCATTGCCCACTAAAAAGTTATATAATCAAAGTTTGCCCCTAAGATAAAAAAATACTATCCCAGCCACCCCCCCCCTGTAGTTCACCGGGGGGGGGGGGGAGTCTTGGTAAATTCCCTGACACTTTAAGGGGACAGACAGAACTTCTGCTTCTGCCCACTGCCAGCCAGCCTAGGTTTTGGCAACTGGCTCATATGTTTGTGAAATAATTATCTGTTTCAGCTTAGTCCCCTGATTTAGTCTGTTCTAGCCCCCAGTATCACTTACAGACAGAAAGGTTGCTTTTTGAGCTTGGCCTGGGTCTGGTGACTCCACAAAACCCACAAGTGCTACCCAGTCAAATATTCTAATATGTCAGCAAATTGTTTGATGTGGGATTAACCTCTGGTGAAATGTGAACTCAGCTCAGTTTGAGGAGGGGGTGGCAGGACAGCGAGGTGAGAGTGGAGTGGGGGGGGGGGTGTTCTGCCACCTAGCATGTTATTAGGGGCTCTACCACTCAGCATGCTATGGGGGTAAGGGGATTATGCCTCACAGCTTGTTATGGAGGGATTTTGCCACTCAGCATATAATGGGGGGGTTCTGCCACTCAGCGTGTAATGGAGGGTTCTGCCACTCAACCTTTGATAGGTGAGGTTCTGCACAATGCCTGTTATGGTGGGTTGTGGATACTGGGCCGGACACACTGAAGGGCAGAAGGGCCGATGTGACCAGAGAAGTCCTGAGCCATTTATCTGCCAGTGTTTTATTCAGTCCTAAATATTTATGTGTAACTGGTAGTAGCATAAGAGCAGCATATAAATCCACTTGTATGGTTGATTTTGTGTTTTTGTCGTGGTGGTGCAACTCTTTGTATAATACACTTGTTTGTCACTCCAGGATTGTTTGTGATGTTGGGGTGTTTGAGGCAGCCGCACAGCTAGAAAGCTATGAAAGGAAGCCTCAGGGGTGCTTCAAGATGGCTACTGACAATGATTCAGTATCATGTATACAGATTTTTTTCAAGTTTAAAGTGGTCCGTGCCAAATTCGGGATGCCCCTGGGGCAATGAAAAAAACCCTGCAGTATTCAAAATCCTGGGTTATGTTCCTCTGTAACAAATAGAAGTAAAATAAATAATGCAAGTAAAAATGACCCTATATGCTTCAAGAGACCCAGTGACAGCAACCTCTCAGCTCCCTCACACAGCATTGCTTTTATCATTTTTGGACTAGTTTACCGTTTAAAATATCAAGAAGTCAGGAAATTTCAATTATGCTGTCAAGTACAACTGAAGTACATTCTTAATATCCGGAATACCCCTGCAGTTACTGTTAGCAAGGTGGCTCTTGGCACTGGCTGCCAGCTTGTCTAGAGTTTTGCCTGAATCTGGTGGGAGGTTTTGCCTGTCTGGAGTGACTTGCTAGCCAGCTGGCATGCTGGTACCTCTCTTGCCGTGTGCTTTGTAATTAGATGTGAGAGATTTGCAGCTAGGGCTTTGCTGGCAGCGGCTTTCATATCTGTCTCTTCTGTGCCGAGGTAAACTTCCAATAATTCAAGCGGAGCTTAAAAAGGCTGATAAGTCATCTAGCGTTTCTAATTAACACTTGAGGTTCTGTTTATCTATGTCTTATGTGAGGTCATTAGAAGACACTGGCTGGAAGAAAGACCCAAAGCCAGGTCGCAGCTAACAAGGATGTCAGGCGTCTAGCCAGGGACTGCTGCAGTGGGTCCCCTTGCATTGTGTTGTGTCACACATGGCGGTAAAGATTCAGACTTGTTAGATATTGGAATATAGGCAGGGTGCAAGGGACTTGCGCCACTGGGCTGCCACTATTTGCCTTGCAAAAGGGCCTCCAACAACTGTAGGGCTATAGTTGGGGTGCCAGGCCCAATCCACATGCCCTTGTAGGGTTGTATACCTGAGGCTCTCCCATTTCCAATGACACATAATTCGTCAGTGAGTCGTTAGCCCCCTTAGGTCCGGAAATCCGACACTGGGAAGTGTTCCACTCTGGCACCAATGAGCAACAGTACCAGGAATTTTTGGTGCTGCCGCTTGGTCAAGTCGCCTCCAATCCACATGTCCTTGTAGGGATGTATACCTGAAGTTCTCTCCTTAGCCCCCCTAGGTCCAGAGATTCAATGCTCGGAAAGGAACCACCCCAGCACCCACCAGCAATGGTACCGGTGCCGCCGTTTGGTCAGATCAGCCCCGATTCACATGTCCTTGAACCACCATTTCAACTGTGGGGCTATGGTTAGGGTACCAGGCCCAATCCACATGCCCTTGTGGGGGTGTATACCTGAGGCTCTCCCCCTTCCAACAATACCTGCAGTGAGTCGTTTGCCCCACTAGGTCTGGAAATCCGACACTCGGAATGGTCCCACCTCAACCCCCGTAAGCAATGGTACCAGGACTTTGTGGTGCTACTGCTTGGTCTGGTTGGCCTCAATCCACATGCCTTTATATGGGTTTTCTCCTTTCCAGTGACACCTCCATAATGGGCGGGACATACTGTAGAGCCGGTGTGACCAGAAAAATACCGTCCCCTTTTATTGTTAAACCATTGTGTGGGGCTACTGTCCTAAACAGTTTTGAAGAAGAAAAGGCTGAGGTATTGATGTTTACAGTTTCACTTTATGATTTATCTTTTGAAATATTTGGGTGTGGGCCATGCGCGCTGCTAGCCCAGTCAGTGCTCTTGTCCGAGTCTGTACTGTGGGAGCAAAAGGAAGGACTCATATGGGGCGACCTGGGGGGACCTGCACACATCGGGGCGACCCAATTTGGAGGAACAACACATGGGAAAGTGACATTCCTGTGTGTTGTTTCTCTTTAAGATCCAGCTGACTTTCCCATGGCCCAGCCTAGACTTGGGCTGGCTCCAATAGACTTGGCCATGTTCAAATAAGGTCTAAGTAAGGTCAGCTCCGCTCATTTTAGTGGTTAGATCCTTTTGAAACTCTAACCCTCAGGAAGGGCTGGTCAATGCCACCAGTAATGAATCGCTTTCCTATTGAATTTGTGGCTGAATGTCATAATGAAAAGCTTTTAAAACAATCATGTGCTGCTTGCCCTCAATCTTCAATCTCACTGCGAAGACCTTGGAGAATTACACAAAATATTTTCTTGTTCTTCTGTGCAACAAAAGTACCATTGCATGACCCATTTGTAAGAATATCTTTACAAGGGCAAGCTGCTTTAGTCTTATTCATTTTTTTTTGTCCTCTGTCCGTAGGGTATAAAAAAAATAAATCACTCATTGCTAAAATGGAACAAATGTTCTATTCAATTTCATGTAGCTTATGTTAGCAAGAAATCACAGTGCAGTGTATGAATGTTTATGAAGGAGAAGAAACATTAAGAGTCAAGTGGTCCTTGGTCCTCAGACAGGGAGCACTGGATGCCACAGGTTACCTAAAGAGGAGGTCAGGGGTGTACCTATGTGGGATCGATAAGGTCAGCAGACCCCACGAGTAGAGAAGAAGACCATTCTTGCTCTGGCGCCTTATTTATCTGATTTGAGCTCATGTGACATTGTATTGGCTGTTTTCGTGATCGTATTATAGCCACCCTCTTCTCTCTGATTATAATGTACTTCCTCCCACTATCTACCTGTTACAAGAAAACTTCACCTACTTCTCTCTTTTTAATAGGCAGCTGATCCCCCACCCTCTCCTCTACCATAATAATGGAGGACAGCGGCGGAGAGGGAGCTGCACGCAGGGAGGAACCCATGGCACGCAAGGCTGCCCTCCTCTAAGGAGACCTAAAACCTGATCTCAAACCTGGGAGCTTTGGGGCATCCCAGCTACCCAGGCCTGGAGGAACCTGTCCAACTGGATTCAGTTCTGCCCTCCTTGCTGTCCTAGGATTTCTGCGGTCCGATGATGGCTTGGCCACCCAAGAGCTGCCCAAGACAGCCCTGCGGCATACCAATGGGGCAACCACCCGCTTCCCCCCGACCAACCCAGGACCATTGCCGCTGGCACAAGGATCGATGGCGCACGCCCTCCCCTGGGTAAGCTACACACTCTCACTACCCCTCTGCCAGCCTTGGGGACCTCTTGGGGACCCACTGTGCCCTCTTTACTGATCTTTCCCACTCCATCCACAGACATGGACCAGGACCTGCCTGGAAGCGATGGGGGTGCCAGGGGATGTCACAGGAGGAGTGTTTGTCATCTCAGGTCCACCCTTGACCAGGGGGGATAACTTCCTCCTTTGGGCTCACATCACTGTTCCTGTCCCCACCTGGTAAGTGGAGTCTATATTTTGGGACGTACACTAAACCAGGAGAGAAGACCATGGTGGACCCTGTTAACCCTGCACTACTTTATTCGTACTCATCCTACCTTTCTGTTTTCCTAAATTAATCCCATTTTAACGAAATAAAGTGGTGTGAAACATAGAAACATAGAAGGTTGACGGCAGAAGGAAAGCATTCGGTCCATCTAGTCTGCCCTTATGTGTATACTGTATGTTCTCTTTATCTTAGGATAGATGTGTGCTTATCCCAGGCATGTTTAAATTCACTGACTGAAGATTTTTCAACGACCTCTGCTGGAAGTTTGTTCCAAGCATCTACTACTCTTTCTGTAAAATAATATTTTCTAACATTGATCTTCCCCCCGACTAGCTTCAGGTTGTGCCCCCTTGTTCTATCATTAAGTTTCTTCCTAAAAACACTTCCCTCCTGAACCTTGTTCAATCCTTTCACATATTTAAAGGTCTGCATTATGTCGCCTCTCTCTCTTCTTTCCTCCAGACTGTACAGAATAAGTTCTTTAAGTCTCTCCTGATACGTTTAAGTCCTTCTACCATTTTCGTTGCCCGCCTTTGGACACGTTCTATTTGAATAATGTCTTTTTGCAGGTAAGGTCTCCAGATCTGCACACAATATTCTAGCTGTGGCCTCACCAGGGCTCTATACAGTGGCATCACAACCTCCCTCTTCCTACTGGTGATGCCCACTGCCTGGCTACACTGTCCACTCATCTTGCAGCTATCAGTAATCAGTATTCCTAAATCTCTCTCCTCCGAGGTCCTGGCTAACACAGTACTGCCCATACGGTGCTCAGAGCAGGGATTCCTTCTACCCAAGTGCATGATTTTACATTTAGAGACATTAAACTCTAGTTTCCACAGTTTTGACCATTTATCCAGCATGGTTAGTGTGGGTGTGGTTTCTTCCTGCTACAATAGCATTAATGTTTATAGGTGTTTAATGATATTTGTCTTTATAGGAATGTATGCATAGAGTAGGGTGATGGCAAGAGGATTGGCCAGGAGGGAAGAAATCTAATCTATAGCTTTACCCACAATGCCATTTAAGGTCACCGTTTGCATTTTGTATTGAGAATATAATTATTGAAACTAATGGGCACTGTTAGATGGGAGAAAATGTGTTTTATTTCCAAGACGCAGAGACCATGATGTGTTTTCCTTCCCTGTTGCCTCATTACCAGACACAGAATCAACTGAAAAAAGCCTTTCATATGAAACCCGCCTACTGGGAGCGACTACTGGGAGCGATAACATTAATATCATTACTTGCAGGTGTCTTATTACGCTGACCCCTTCCCAATAAACTGAAATCACATTTTCCTTTTTCTGTCCCTGGATTGGCTCTTGGTATGTAAATGCAGTTTAAATGTAATATATAGCCTTCATTAAATGTCCCTTTTTAATAAGGTTCGTTTTAGGCCAAGTGCTAATTGGGTCTTTAATTAAAGCATGTAACCAGATACAGAGGAGAGACAATGAGCCACCAGTAGATTCTTCTGCCTCTCTCGTTGGGTTGCTATTGGACTGCAAATTACATTTCTTTTTTACCGAGAAATATGAATTATCAGAGCTCAGGAAATCATGGTATGGTCAGAAAAAAATTAACCAGAAACCTGTAACAGTCACCAGCCTCTGTTCGCCTGTCAAATCCCAATCTGGATCCATACGCTTACCTATAGGTCACTCAGCTTTGGAGGGCCCTGCATGAAGTTGTATAATAATTATGCCCTTATTCATCAAGCGATAGCGCCAGGTAGTGTCTGACGAGCGCCAGGTCCCGCCAGCTAACGGCGACTACCGACTCAAGTACGCCCGGCATCGGCCACAATGACGCATTTATCAAGCTAAATGAGGCTAGCGCCAGCGAGAGCGACAGCTACCGCGGGATTCATCATGTAGCCGACTGCAACGAACAGCGCCGCTGCTAATCCCATCACAGCGCCAGGTATGACCTGTCGCTCCCTGGCGATGTCCAATGCATTTCAATGGAGCAATCTTTAAATAATCATAATTAATTGCTATTAATGGTTTTTTTTTTTTTTTTTTAATGTCAAAAATTCTGTGACCACTTCTGCAATGTTAGGATTTTTTTTTAAGGTAAAAAAAAAAAAATGATTTTGTGCAGAATTGATATTACAGGTCTGATATTAATGTATTCATATTACAAAATGTTTATAAAAACTTGTATAATTTTACAATCAAAAAATATGGTTGTTTGGGGGTTAAAAACTATTTTAAATCCATCGCCGCCAGCGGTCTGGGGTTTAAACAAGGAATTCACAGCGCGAAAAAATTCGGAGCGTGATTTGTTAATGAATCTGCAGCAAGCCGTTCGCTCTGGCCATTCGCTGTCAGGCGCACCCATACAACGCTGAACCTGTGAAACAGCGACCCCTAAGCCCGTATTCAACATTACCGCACACCGACTGAGTCGCTGTCAACAAGCAAACCCCGGCCAAGCACAGCGAATACTAGCTGGCGCTGTGAAAATCACGCTACTGGCGCTCATCTGTCGCTACCTGGCGCTATTAATGAATCGGCCTCCCCGTCATCAGCTGGAGTGTGATCTATTGGGTTTGGAAGCCCTCCGGCCAGGCCAGGGGCGTAACTTGAGGGGGTGCAACTGTCCCAGGCCCAGAGGGTCAGGCGACCCCATTATTGTTCCTCCTTCACCTTATTTATCATATTTGGTGCGGTATCTAAACACACTGCGGAGCTAAATTAAGGGCACTACAACCTAATAATGCTAAAATTCATTTTTATTGGAATTACTGAATCAAAAATGCCACCTATTACAATAAAAACACAGAAAAACAACACACATAAGACAAGAGATAAAAAACTTACAAAACCTGTCTACCCTGGACCCAATTGTATTGCTCAATATTATATACCGGTATATATGTAGGTAAAATACCTGCGGCCTACAAATAAATACCAATACGGAAAAAGATACTTTTCAAAATGGATCCCTATATAAATATATTTTGCTAATAAATAAATAAATCCCTCCCAATGTATACAATACAATATTCTAATTAGAAAATCAATCTCCTCCCACACATAGAAAAATTAATTAATAGTGTGCACTGATAATTCAAGTTTATATATTCCAATAAGACATGTGCAAAGATATAATAAATTATTTCTAATTGATAAAGTGCTTCGTTAGAATAAAAGGTATTTACTGTCTCCTCAGGGGCAGAGCTGAGGGGACAGGGATTGGATGGGCAAAGCTGGGAGGACAGGAATGCATGGGGCAGAGAGACTGGGCTGGATAGGGCAAAGCTGAGGGGACAGGGGTGGATGGGACAGATCTGGAGGGTACAGGGATGGATGGGGCAAAGCTGGGGGGGCAGGAATGGATGAGGATGTGATGGATGGGGCAAAGATGGTGGGACAGGAATGGATGGGGCTGAGTTGGGGGGGGGGGGGAGGATTGGATGGGGCAAAGAGACTGAGAAACAAAGTTTGTGTGTACCTTGCAATGACACTTCCTGCCCATGCAGTACTTCATATTGTAATGCTAGGTGCCAGGAAGCCATGACAATGTCAGCAAGACTAAGCACTACATCGCCGATATATCGCTGGTCTAGATAATAATAAACGAAGATAAAAGGGAACTCAAACTGGACAACGGCAATGTTGGAGGAATTGGAATATTTTTGTTTAGTATTCACATATGTATCATGTTCTGGTGCAGTTCTGAATGCGGATAACCAGTGTCTCACTGCTGGAAAGGCAGAAATGCTACTCACAAGAAATGGTGGATTGGAATCTAAGGACAACCCTGTCTTCATTAGAGACCTCCACAATGGAGGATATGCCGGGCTGATTTGGAAGCCCCTAGGCCATCCCCTGAGTAATTGAGGGTCTGGGTAGGCAAACTGTGATTTCCTGGCCCAAAGTGGACTGGCAGCAGCAGGATGATAAGGACGTAGTTAGAAATAGCCAGGATTATGGGAATCACAGACAATGTCCATAGCAAAAGGTCATAGGAAGTCAGCAAGAGTCTAAAATCCAAAGCAAAGGGTTGGAAAATGTCAGATGATGAATCAGAAAACTCCAGGAACTAGAACCAGGGCACTGCATGATCCTATGAAGATCCTCCAGAATCATTCTGAGGCCTCGGCGGTTAACGCCCACTGTCACTAGATTGGGGCTTCTGCCAAAGTCAAAAACAGCAACTATTTTAATGGATACCAGCAGAAGGGGTATTTATTTCCCCATGTGATTA
Organism: Gastrophryne carolinensis; assembly: GCA_027917425.1. NCBI lineage: Eukaryota > Metazoa > Chordata > Amphibia > Anura > Microhylidae > Gastrophryne > Gastrophryne carolinensis. The sequence continues at coordinate 43,030,879 of CM051238.1, forward strand.
TGTTCTTATTTTGATAGTCCTAGAAAATATTTGTTTGTGCACAACCCCAACAGAATTTGGACCCACCCCCCCCCACCAGTGAATTCTGACACTCTCCTATCCTCTAGTCCTCTATACAACAAAGTTCTCCTCCGATTCGGCCCATTGTTCTTTCACAGTTATGCTCCATTTCTCCTGATCTGAGAATAACAAAAGTCGAGTGGGTTTTAAGACTAATCTGGAACAGACGGCAAAGGAGAGCAGAACAAAAGCACTGTCATTGTCATGGTAAGAATCTATTTTATACTCTTGTTATTTTTTCTGTGAACTGCACATAATTGGATGACAACAAGAACCCTTGGAGGTGCAGGTTGGACGCTGGAACTTAGAGAACTTTTGTGATTTACAGAGAACTTAACCTCAGATCACATACTGGAGGTTAAATTATTTATTGTTCTAGGTGAGTAGTTTGCACTTTATAAAGGTTTTGTATACAGATGTGTCATCCCTTACCTTTTCTCAAGGCTAGATATTGGAATATGCAGCTTTTCACAACAATATTTTTGAGATGCGACTGACTGGTCATGGGCTGGCCAGGTGCTGGTAAAATACCAGGCTGATTTTTGGCCCCAGTCCGCCACTGTATGAAGACACATAGGGCAGGCTGATTCATTACTAGTTCCAGGTAACGACAGATGAACGTCTGATCGGCCGTGAGTTGCTATTACAGAGCGCCTCAGTCGCTGTAGTAACATTGCCGGCATTGATGAATTTGATGTGTGAGTCACTATAACACCAGTGCAGCGCTATATGGGAGCGAACGGTAGCAACTGGTCAGTGTGAGTGACTAAAACCATATTCATCAATAAAACAACCTCACACAGTGCTGCCGCTCAAAATTGTGTCGCTGTAGCCCAGAGCGGCAGAAGCTGTGTGATTAAAGTGTGTTTTTGAACACATATCCACTACTAACAAAGCGAAAACATATGGAATTACATTGTGATTACATTGTGACATTGACACTTTAATACCAGATCTGTATTGACAATTCTTCATAAAAAAAAATCAAAAAAGTTTTCAAAAATGTATTTAAATAGGCCAGGAGAGGTCACACAATGATTTGATACAAAAAAAAAAAAATATTAAAAGAAAACGCTGTTTAAAGAGAAGAAAGGTAACGTCCATTGAAATGTATGGGAAAGCGACAGGTTGCGACAGGTAATACCAGGCGCTCTCTCTGAAAGGCAGAGCGCAGCCGGGATTCGTCTGTGATGATGAATCGGTCGCTATCAAGCTGATTCATTAATAGCGCCAGGTAGCGACAGATGAGCGACAGTAGCGTTATTTTCACAGCGCCCGCCAGTATTCGCTGTGCTTGGCCGTTGTTCGGCTGTTGACAGCGACTCAGTCGGTGTGCGGTAATGTTGAATACGGGGTTATGAGTCGCTGTTTGACAGGTTCCGCGCTGTATGGGAGCGCATGACAGCGAACGGCCATAGCGAACGGCTCCCAGCATATTCATTAACAAATCACGCTCCAAAAATTCTCGCGCTGTGAAATGCATGTTTAAACCCCAGAGCGCTGGCGGCGATGTGTTATAAGTAGTTTTTTAACCCCCAAACAACCATATTTAAAAAAAAAACAAAAAAAACATGTTTTTCAAAACATTTTGTAATATGAATACATTAATATCAGACCTGTAATATCAATTCTGCACAAATTTTTTTTGTCATCTAACATTGCAGAAGTGGTCACAGAATTTTTGACATTGAAAAAAAAATAAAAAAATAATAGCAAATAATTATGAATATTTAAAGATTGCTCCATTGAAATGCATTGGAGAGCGCCAGGTAGCGAGAGGTCATACCTGTCGCTGTTCAAGGTCGCTCGCTGGCGCTGTGGGGTGAGGCTGGAATAATGATGAATGATTCGCTATCTGGCGCTCTGTCAGTCGCTATGCAGGATCGGCTTCATAAATGTGTGATTGCGGTGGGGAGCCGGCGTTCTCGTGGCGGTGAGCGTCATTACCGTTCGCTCACCATTCGCTACCTGGCGCTATCCCTTGTTAAATAAGGGCCTATGTGTCGCTCTAAGAGGCGCTCACCAGAATTGCCTTCATAAATGTGGTATTGCGTGCCGCGGCTGTCGTTCTCCTGACGCTACCTGACGCTACCTGTCGCTTACAAGGCATTACCTGTCGCTATCCCTTGATGAATAAAGCCCTAAATCATTTTTAGAGCCTTGGTTAGGTCAAGGGGATTTCAGATCAATGTGTAGATAAAAAAAGGTTATCAAGCAGGAACCAATAGTTTGAATGATTAAATGTTTAAGGTTTTGTGTAGCAGATAAAGAAAGAGAGCCACTCAGGTTGTTGATTATTACATGTACACTGCAGGCTCTTCCACTAATTATTCCACTAAAACATTTGATAAATTCTGAAAGGTTATCTATAAACTGTATGCCTATAAATTATTTCATGAGGCCCACAAGGCCCGCAATGTGTTGACAAAAGCATAAGAATTGTGAATCAGCTCCCAAACATTAACACAAATGTATTGATTTTCGGGAAGTGCATTTGTGCTGTAGGCAGGCTTTAATTGGAAAGGTATGTTTACAAATCTGCACAGACAGCTGCCCTAAGGTCCACGTTCAGATGAAAAAAGAGAGCCGACATTGCTTGTCCCCAGGGTAGCGATGCTGTATATTCAATAAAATAATTACTTATAAATATGACATGGGTGAAAGAGGAGGCTCAGATTGCAGTTACCGTAGCTGCAGGGTAACGTGGCATTATGATTACAGAAAAGACGGATTTATTTGCCTAACCAGAGAGACGGAGGAGCCGTGAATCTCCTGCTAATACTGCGGAAATTAACTCAAGTAGGTCTTGCTAGCTCGACACCGCGCACACTGCAACATGTGCGAACAGAGGCATCCGATGAACTGCCTCATCTATCTTAACAAGGGATGCAGTATGGCCTATTTATACTGCTCCTTTGTCTGACCACTAACTCAGTGGTGTTGGTCCAGTTGCATTCCAGGGGCTGGGTCCCCAACATTAACAGGTGTAACTGGGCATGCGTGTTGTGACACTAGAAAGCTTTGGCGAGTCAGAATATGACTATACTAACCTAGGAAGGTAAGTGAATTTAAACATGCCTGGGATAAACATACATCTATCCTAAGATAAAGAGTACATACCGTATACACTTAAGGGCAGACTAGATGGATGGTATGGTCTCCTTCTGCCGTTAACCTTCTATGTTTTTAGATTGAGCTGCTGGGTACCCCTAGCAGCTCCCCAGCCAAAGCTGATGGGCGCCAGGCTCATCTGCACCCTCCTTGACCCCCAATGCCCATAAAGGGGTGCGAGTAATCACAAGGAGGCATTCAAAAACCAACCTTAAGGGCGCTGGTCCATTTGCAATCCAGCATAAGCAGACCACAACTTGAATGTACTAAATTAGGTTCACCTTCAGACCTAATAACTGGTAGGAGTTCCCCAGCCTAATGCTAAGGCCCTTATTTAACAAGGGATAACGCCAGGTAGCGACTGGTGAGTGAACGGTAATGACGGTCACCGCCACGAGAACGCCGGCTCCCCACCACAATCACACATTTATCAAGCCGATCCTGCTTAGCGACTGAGATAATGCCAGATAGCGACTCATTCATCATTATTCCAGCCTCACCCCACAGCGCCAGCGACCAACCTTGAACAGCGACAGGTATGACCTCTCGCTACCTGGCGCTCTCCAATGCATTTCAATGGAACAATCTTTAAATATTCATAATTAATTGTTATTAATGTTTTTTTTTGTTTTTTTTTTTAATGTCAAAAATTCTGTGACCACTTCTGCAATGTTAGATATTATTTTTAAGGTAAAAAAAAAAAAAAAATTGTGCAGAATTGATATTACAGGTCTGATATTAATGTATTCATATTACAAAATGTTTTTAAAAACTTGTTTTTTTTTTGTTTCCAAAAATATGGTTTGGGGGTTAAAAAACTACTTTTAACCCATCGCTGCCAGCGCTCTGGGGTTTAAACAAGCATTTCACAGCGCGAGAATTTTTTGAGCGTGATTTGTTAATGAATATGCTGGGAGCCGTTCGCTATGGCCATTCGCTATCATGTGCTCCCATACAGCGCGGAACCTGTCAAATAGCGACTCCTAACCCAATATTCAACATTACTGCACACCGACTGAGTCGCTGTCAACAACCGAACAACGGCCAAGCACAGCGACTACTAGCGGGCGCTGTGAAAATACTGCTACAGTCGCTCATCTGTCGCTATCTGGCGCTATTAATGAATCGGCCTCTAAGTTAATTACCAGTGTGCACTAGCAACCTACCTTATTGGTGTTGGTCTTGTTGCAATCCAAGGAATGTTTCCTTTGTATTAGCAGGTGTTGGTTAGGCTGGTGGCCGGTTGTTTAGATACTAGAAATGGAAACGTGGTAAAACATAACATTACAGACTGAATATACCAAAGTAAGTTGAGATCAAAATAAATGGACACCTCTACGCAGAGGTGAATCACAATTTGACTTTAATTACCTACAGTAGGTTAAGCTGCTGGGCTCCTCTAGCAGTTCCCCTGCCTGATGCTGATGGGCACCAGGCTTATCTGCCTCCCCCTTGTCCCTTGATGCCCTGGAAGGGGTTCGAGGGGGCACTGGAAAACCCACCTTATTGGTGCCAATGCTTTTGCAGCTCAAGGTGTAATTCCCCAGTCTCAGTACATAATGATGTTAAGCTAGAGGTTAGGGTAGTGATTAGTGTAGTTGAGCTTTGGTTTTGAGACTCTACAGAAAGAATGAAAGGGCAAGTGGAGAATACCACAACTTGGTTGTACTAAACTATGTTCCCTGCTTACCTAATAAACTGGTTCCACAACCCAATGCCAACTGGCAATGGATTTGTGCACAGCCCTGATGCCCAGGAATGAAAGATGTCATCTAGAGGGGGCATAAACAATGCACCTTATTGGTGTTGGTCTTGTTAGCAGGTGTTGGCAATGCTGGTAGCTCAATGTAGTTGTAGTTGAGCATATGTGTTGAGACCCTAGGTAGATAATAGAAGGAGTGTTGGTGAGACCTAATATCACTTAAACTTGAATATACTAACCTCAGCTGAGCCGTTGACGCAATAAAAGTACCTCTCTAACAGTACCCCAGTCCCCAAAATAGGTACTGAGCTCGTCTGCACCCCTGTTGACTAGTAAGGTGTGCTTGGTGTTGGTCACTTTGAAATCCAAGGTTTTGCTCCACAACATTCAGAGGCGTTGGTTATTCTGGTGGCTTAGTGTAATCCAGCATCCATGTTGACACTCTAGTGTGAGTTCCCTAGCCCAATACTGATACTGGCACCGGGCTCATTCATACCCACAGTGCCGAAGAAGGGAGGGTTATGGGTAATCATGAGGGCCATTTGAAAGCCCACCTTATTGGTGTTGATATCATTGCAATCCAACAACCCAACATGTGGTTTCAGAGCATTTGCACAGCATTTGTAGGTATAGTATTTCTTAGGCTGTTGTTGATGTTGATACCCAAGGGAGAGGTAAAAAGACATAACATCTCAGCTTGCTTGTACTAAATCTAGGTATAGCTGTTGGGCACCTGTTCCCCAATACATTTCTCGTTGGCACTGGACTCATATGCACCCTCAGTACCCATGAAAGAGGACAAGTAATCACAAGGTGGCTTTAGTAACCCACCTTATTTGTTTTGTTCTAGTGCAATTCAAAGTGGGGAGGGGGTTGTTTTAACTGGTGTTGGTTAAGTTGCTGGTGCATGTAGTTAGGCATCCTTGTTCAGCAAAAGGACAGAAAATAAAAAATGGACGCAAAAAATGAGCATTTGTAGCAGAGTTCCACAGCCTGATGCTGATCACCACTGGGCTCAAAGGCTACAGATAGACAGGAGGGAATTACCAAACCACCTTTTTGGTGATGGTCACCTTGCAATCCGGGGTTTGGCTCCCCAGCATTTGTAGGTGCACGGTAGGCTGGTGGCTTAATGTAGTTAAGCATCCATGTTGAACATATGGAGAGAGAATGGAAGGAGTGGAAATGAGACATAACAGTACAAACTAAATATACTTAACAAGGTTTAATTGTGGACACAGGTTTCAAGGTTTCTTAGCCCGATACAAGTGGGTATCAGGTTCATCCACACCCCTGGTGTCGAGAAAGGAGTGTGTGTAAGTGCAGGAGGGGGAAATAACCCATTCTCCCGGCTCAATATAGACTGCAAACCACTGCACTCTGAACTCATAAAGGGGTCCCTTCCCCCAAAAATCCTCCCATGGTGCAACTGCTTGTAAAAAGCATCTATCAATTCCTTGCTGGAAGCCAGGATGAACGGAGAAGCTTTCTGGAAAGAACAGAAGCAAGACCAGGGTTAGGGTGTGGCAATCATGGAAGTTGACTAGGGCCTCCAATGACAAAAGCTATAGGCAGGCTGCAGAGATCCAATCAGGACTGTTCTTGATGTAGAAAAAGGTTTCCCATCATTTCTCTTGCTTACTATCGGCATGGGGGATTTAGTGATGATGTTATTTCAGGCCTGGGCACAGCCCCAGCACTGTGTCCCGTGTATTTTGAGTGCAGAAGGAAGATCACTCACCAACAGAAGAAAAATAAGAAATGACTAAAAATCGAAGGTGAAGAAAAATTGTAAAGAGTAATGTGTCATATTGGTAAAAGGGGAGGAGAGTTGTGTTTATATAGGTTAGGGATAGTAACCCACCTACTTTTTCCAGCAGAGCAACAATTTTCCTGTTCCTATTCAGTCCTGTTCAGTTTAGATCACTGATGCTCGTGTATCATTTCTATGCTTGTTGTCGCACGTTTTATTACACATATCCCCCTCTTTATAAACAGCGAGTGGAAACGATCGATACATCAAGGTGCGTGACGTACAATAACGCCATTTAATATCCGTTATCTTGATTATGCTCCATCCACTGTAGAGGTGAACCACTGTTATCTGTTCAGCTGTTGGCCCCGAAGCTGGGTGCAGAATAGCAAACACTCTCCTGTGCGCAAACGCTGACCCATCCCTCCCCATTCTATGCCTGGGCGGCAGGAAATGAAATTCCCATCTTAAACTGTCCCCAAGCTGGAACACTCCGAAGCAATAAACATTCCCGCATTGCATACTGGTTTGCTTTGTCCACTCACAGATAAGAAACTAAGAGGCTGATTCATTAATAGCGCCAGGTAGCGACAGATGAGCGACTGTAGCGGTATTTTCACAGCGCCCGCTAGTAGTCACTGTGCTTGGCCGTTGTTCGGTTGTTGACAGCGACTCAGTCGGTGTGCAGTAATGTTGAATACGGGGTTAGGCGTCGCTATTTGACAGGTTCCGCGCTGTATGGGAGCGCATGATAGCGAATGGCCATAGCGAACGGCTCCCAGCATATTCATTAACAAATCACGCTCAAAAAATTATCGCGCTGTGAAATGCTTGTTTAAACCCCAGAGCGCTGGCGGCGATGGGTTAAAAGTAGTTTTTTAACCCCCAAACAACCATATTTTTGGAAACAAAAAAAAAAAAGTTTTTAAAAACATTTTGTAATATGAATACATTAATATCAGACCTGTAATATCAATTCTGCACCTATTTTTTTTTTTTTTTTTTACCTTAAAAAAAATATCTAACATGGCAGAAGTGGTCACAGAATTGTTGACATTTAAAAAAAAAAAAAAAAAAACATTAATAACAATGAATTATGAATATTTAAAGATTGCTCCATTGAAATGCATTGGAGAGCGCCAGGTAGCGAGAGGTCATACCTGTCGCTGTTCAAGGTCGCTCGCTGGCGCTGTGGGGTGAGGCTGGAATAATGATGAATGATTCGCTATCTGGCGCTCTGTCAGTCTCTAAGCAGGATCGGCTTGATAAATGTGTGATTGTGGTGGGGAGCCGGAGTTTTCGTGGCGGTGACCGTCATTACCGTTCGCTCACCAGTCGCTACCTGGCGCTATCCCTTGTTAAATAAGGGCCTAAATCACCTTTAGTTGCCTGGACTTGTTTTCCTCAACACTTGAATTTAAAGTGGACAAAAGTTTAAAGTGACTCGGGGAGACTGATTCATTACCAACGGCTGGTATTGCCAGGTGAGCGGCTGTAGTGCGGCGCTTAGAGCGACCGCTAGTAGTCGCTGTAAGCATCTATCGGACGTTGTGACTGAGCGCCTCAGTTGCTGTAGTGCGCTGGCCGACAATCATGAATGAGATGTACATTGGTCGCTGTAACACCAGTATTATGCTATAAGGAGTGAAAGGTAGCGACTGCTCAGAGCTACCAACTCTCAGCGACTCGCACCATATTTATTAAAAAATCACCCTCACACAGCATCGGCGCTCTGGATCTGGTCGCTATAGCGCCAGACGCTGTGTGATTAAAGTGATTAACAAAAACAAACCACTATATATATATTTATATAGTATGACTCCGCGGGATTCAGCAGAAATTTTCATTCAAGCACAGTCCTTTTCCTCATATACTTCAAGTATTAACTTCACCAGGTGTGCTCACAAATACATGCATTAAGCCTAATGAGAAAGTCTGAACAGACGAAACGCGTTGGGCGGGGCCTCACCACATCTCTGAGGACAGCTGCGGACGCTTGTTCCCTATCTGCACAGCCCACGGCCGGGGCAGTGCGGTGTCTATCTATTTGATATCACGTGGAGGAGAACTGTAAGGTGACGCTTCCCTCTTGTTTTTATGGAAGTTCATGGATTTGAAGCTGTGATCAATGCTCTATTAAGTTTTTGATTCGGTAAGCGCAATAAAAGCTTTTTAAATTTCTTATGCTTAAACGTTATCACGCTATGTGCGGTTTGTCCTTTCCATCTCTCCCCATTTGACCCCAATGTTTTAAACCAATACGGAGTCCATAAGGAATGAGGATTTAATCATTAGGGAAGTCATTTCCAGTGGAACCTTTTGAATGATATATGCTGTATTGAAAGAAACGTTCTGGTACGTGCATTGATTGTCTGGTGGCTGGGATACACGCCTTGTATTTGTGAGCACACCTGGTGAAGTTAATACTTGAAGTATATGAGGAAAAGGACTGTGCTTGAATGAAAATTTCTGCTGAATCCCGCGGAGTCATACTATATAAATATATATAGTGGTTTGTTTTTGTTAATGGTGAAACTGCTCTGACACAGTTATTGGACTCCTGCGCTGGACATTTTACATTGAATTGTTGTTATTCATTCCATAGGAATATTGATTGGAGATATAAATTGCTTAATATTAGTGCTATAGCGCGGCTTTTCATTGGTGTTAGTTTTTGGACATATCTCCAGTCCAGTTCCTATACACCAAAAACCTATTATCTTGATTAAAGTGATTATTTGAACACATATACACCAGTAACAAAGCGAAAACACATGGAATGACATTGTTGTAACATTGTGAGATTAACATTTTTATGCCACACCTGTAATGACAATTCTGCATGAAACTTAAAAAAAAAAAACTTAGCAAAAATGACTTTTTCGAGCCCATGAGATGTAACACAATTATTTGATTATAATAAAAAAAACAAAATAGAATCAGGAAAAGGATTTGAAGGAACCTCTATTGAAATGTATGGGAGAGCGAACTGTAGTGACAGGTCGTACCTGGCGCTCTGGACGCTAGAGTGCCGGCGCTATACGCAGAGCCGCCTGTAATGATGAATCATACGCTACATGGCGCTGTTCCTGTCGCTCACCAGATTCGTTTTGATAAATGTGGTATAGCGTACAGCGCCCAGCGTACACCAGACGCTGCCTGCCGCTACGAGTCACTAGCTGGCGCTAGACCTTGATAAATAAACCCCTTGGTCTACTGTCATTCTTCTGCATTCTTCATTGTGATTTAGGATCCCCCACAGTAGGAATCAATGCTTACCTTCCTCCGTGTTCCAGTGGCGATCACACATGGCACTTTAGATCAGTCATGTATCTCCTCTCTGTGCTCCCAGCACACCCCCATAGTGGAGAGAATAGAGATGTAGCTGCTCTGCTGTGCCATTTGCTGCTGCCGCACTTGATCAATGCTGTTAATAGGAAAAAGAAGGGGGTGGGGTGGTCACTACAGAATGACCTCTCCCCTTAAACCGGACCTTCAGCGTGATTTAATGAAAAGCCCAAACTCTTAAAAAACGGTTCCCTAGCATCTAAAATTAATATATTTTACGTTTTTAGTCACTAACTTATTATTCTTTCCCCCACTGGGCTGCAACTCTGTTCAGGAATTTAGGATACGGGCGCCGCCATCTTGACTCAGAAGCATCACACTTACTGAGGAGAGGAGAGTGGGATAAGGTACAGGGGGGCGGGTTATAGCTGTGCTTTGCTCAGACAGAGCAGAGCTGGGGTCAGGTAAAGGTCAGCAGTCCCAGAATGCAGAGCAGCACAGTCAGGAGGCACTTCCTGTTTGCAGGCTGCCTGATAAAATGGCAACTTCCATAAGCCGCCATCTTGGATGTTTAAAGGCTCATAACATGCAGTAGATGCAGGTAGGATGATTTTTAATGTGGACAATCTGTATGTACAGGGTGTGGGAAACATATAAGATAGACTCTTATTCAGAGTGAAGGTCCGCTTTAAAGAGGAACTCTGAGTTGCCCATTAATCCTGGAGCCCTCGCCACGTCCCGTGCCGAAGCCACATACCCACTCACCTCTAGCTGCTAGGCCTTTTTGAATGGGCGGCATGCCCACAGCTAGAAACTGAGCGGGATGTGGTCTCAGCGCACTCGGGTCTGAATGTAGACGAATGAAATGGAGAGCACCGATTGGCTGAGCAGGTAACGCTTTTGGCCGTGCCTGAGTCATGGGAATGCCAGAAAGGTGAGTTTCCTGGACTAACCTTGGGGATGCACAGAGCGTGCAACACCTGGGAGAGTTAAACTCCTGGGTGTTGTTTCTCTTTAATTCTGAAATCAGGAAGACTCCTAAGAAAATTTTGACAGTGAATCAAAAACCCATTTAGACATTTGATCCTTTTTAAGCTGAGCTTTACGATCTGCTTTCATCCTCCTGCGAGTCCGCTTTACATTTTCTGTTCTAAATGTGCAAATGCTTTATCTCTGGTTGAAAGGGCAGTTTGCTGCATCAAAAGTGGATGTTAAAGTGGACCCAGCGTGATCGGCTCGGGAATCTCGATTCCTTCCCCCCGGGGCATCCAAAATCGGGATGCCCCACTGTGTGAAACCCAGCAGGTCGCCCTGTACACTTACCTTGTTCCTCGGTCCAACGGCGCATGCGCGAGCCGCAGCCGCATCTCCGCTGTCCCTCTAGCAAGGCGTGTGCCCACGCCAGGCATTTGTGAATGGCCGGCATGGGCACACTCCCTGTCAGAGGGAAGAGGGGGATGCGGCCGCCAGCGAGCTTGGAGCCTCTGGCCTTAGACACTGGCTTAGACAGCATGATGTCAGTGGCTCCGAGCACGCTGATTGGATGAGCGGCTGTGCATGCGCCGTAGGACCAGGAAGAGGTGAGTTGTGCTCAGCGACCTGGGGGGTTTCACACAGCAGAGCACCCCCGATCGGAGTTCCCCCGGGGGGGGGGGGGGAAAGACCAAAACCCAGGATAGTCAAAATCCTGGGTTTTGGTCCACATTAAAGGACAATTATCATTTGCCAGTTCTTCTGGCGCGGGGCTGAATATATTTCCTTTACAAACACTTCTCTGCTTTTCAAATGTTACATTCTCCTACTGCATAGTGAACATAGCACGGTCATTAGTTTGTGATCCACCGTAATGATTTTTTATCACATTAATGTCTGGATTTCTGCAACATCCTTCTTTGTGGCCTACTAAATAACAGACTGGCACCCCTCCAATCTATCCTGAACTCTGCAGCTCGCCTCATCCATCTCTCCTCTCGTTCCTCCAGTTCTGCGCCTCTCTGCCAATCCCTACACTGGCTGCCAGTCCCACAGCGAATCCTGTTCAAAACTCTAACTCTCGCATACAAAGCTCTCTCCAACCAGGCCCCTCCCTACATCTCATCTCTAATCCAACAATATCAACCTGGACGCAGCCTCCGCTCTTCTGCCGACCTTCTCCTGTCCTCCACCCTGGTCACCTCCTCTCACGCCCGCCTCCAGGACTTCTCACGTGCAACTCCAATCTTCTGGAATGCCCTCCTGCGCCTAATCCGCCACTCCACAACCCTCAAAACCTTCAAAGGCGCCCTTAAAACGCACTTATTCAGACAAGCATATAATCTGGCCTAACCAATCTTCTAAAGGGCACATGCCACAAAGCTCAATACTGACTGTTTGTGATCCTTCCCCCTCGTCTTCACCCCTCTTCCTTTAGACTGTAAGCTCACAAGGGCCGGGCTCTCTCCCCTATTGTATCTTGTACTCAGAATATCCACTGTCAACTCTGTAAAACTGCATTAGAAATAGTATATGTATCGTATGTTTCTACCCTGTCTGTAATTACTACTTTGTAAAGCGCTACGGAAGATGATGGCGCTATATAAATAAACAATAATAATAATAATTAATGTAACATTTTTACCCTGCAGCAGGAGAAAGTAACAGATTTATCAGTTGAGAGGCAGAAAAGTGTCTGTAATGAAAATATATTCAGCCTGACAACAGTAGACATGGAAAATATAGTTGTCCATTAAACTGAAAAAAAAAAAACAGGAATTCCACTGTCCTGGGCTTTGGTACCAGGCGCAGGGGGCATCCTGAATTGGGATGCCTTGCTGTGTAAAACACCCAGAAAGTCATTATTTATTCATCTCTTCTCAGTCCAATGGCATATGTGCAGGCTCTCATCCTATGAGAGCCGTTTGCCATGGCGTTAATATTTGGCAAACAGCTATCATTGACTTCAATGGGGAGCGCAAGATGCAACGCTCCCTTTCCACCAACCTATCCGAATGGCTGGGACGGGAGCACACACACACACAGCCCAAGGCTGCTGGGGATTCCGCAGCTTGAGCTCCCTTCAAAACAATCACAGCTGTTTGCCGAATACTATCATCATGGCAAACATCTCTCATTGGACCATAGCCCACGTATATGCCATTGGACCGGGGGAAAGTGCATAAATACCAGTGCTCTGGGGGTTTCACACAGCAGAGCATGCCATTTCAGGGCGCCAGGGAGGAAGGCCAACAGCCAGCCTTGGAATCTTTTAGATTCAAAAGCCGGCCCGTCTGGGTATTTCTCTGCTTTAAATGATAACTGCAGGCTGAATAAATTCTTAGTTCTAATAAGCCCCATTCACAAATTCCATTCTGCACCAGTAAGAAAATGTATTTAATTCCTTTGCTTTGTTCTACCTAAAAACTAGTGTGCCGTGGGAATGAAAGAGAGGTACGTTTTCGGGCAATCCCAGGAGATACACACAGCAAGGCATCCCGATTTAGGATGCCCCACTGTGTGTAGCCCCTGGGAATGTTCAGGGCAAGTGGAACAAAACCCAGGCTAGTGCAAATCTTGGATTTCGTTCCTCTTTAAATATGGTGAGCTTGCAATGTAATGTGGGAGAACTTGTCCCCTTGTCCCCTTGTACAGTGACCTAATTGAGGCTGATTCATTACTAATGGCAGGTATCGGCAGATGAGCACCTGTATAGCTGGGCTTAGAGCAACTGCTAGTAGATGCTCTATGCGGGTATCGGGCGCTGCAACAGAGCACCTCAGTCGCTGTAGTAACCTGGCCGGCATTGATGAATGTGATTGTATGTTGGGAGCTGTAACACCAGTACAGTGCTGCAGGGAGCGAAAGGTAGCACCAGCTCAGTGCGACTCTCAGCGACTTACACCATATTCAACAAAAAAACTGACTCACAGAGCGTCTGTGCTCTAAATCTGGTCACTATAGCATAGAGCAGCAGACGCTGTGTGATTAAAGTCTGTTTTTGAACACATATCCACCAGTAACAAAGCAAAAACACATGGAATTATATTGTTGAAACATTGTAGCATTAACACTTTAGTGCCAGACCTGTAATGACAATTTTGCATAAAAAACAAAAAAATCAAAGAACGGTTTCAAAAATGACTTTTTCTAGGCCAGGAGAGGTCACACAATTATTTAAAAGAAAAAAAAAAGAAAAAACCCTGTTTAAACAGAAGAAAAGGAACGTCCATTGAAATGTATGGGAGAGTGACAGGTAATACCTGGCACTCTGGAAGCTAGAGTGCCGGCGCTATACACTGAGAGGCCGATTCATTAACAGCGGCAGGTAGCGACAGTTGAGCGACTGTAGCGGCATTTTCAGAGCGCCCGCTAGTAGTCTCTGTGCTTGGCCGTTGTTCGGTAGTTGATAGCGACTCAGTCGATTTGCCGTAATGTTGAATATTGGGTGAGGAGTCGCTATTTGACAGGTTCCACTCTGTATGGGAGCGCATGATAGCGATTGGCCATAGCGACCGACTCCCACCATATTCATTAACAAATCACGCTCAAAAAATTCTCGCGCTGTAAAATGCATGTTTAAACCCCAGAGCGCTGGCGGCGATGGGTTAAAAGTCGTTTTTTAACCCCCAAACAGCCATATTTTTGGAAACCAAAAAAAACAAGTTTTTTAAATAATTTTGTAATGTGAATACAATAATATCAGACAATATCAATTCTGTACAATTTTTAATTTTTTTTTTTTACCTTATCTATCTTATCTTATCTAAAATGGCAGAAGTGGTCACAGAATTTTTCACATTAAAAAAAACAAAACATTAAAATTAATTATGAATATTTAAAGATTGTTCCATTGAAATGCATTGGAAAGCGCCAGGTAGCGAGAGGTCATACCTGTCGCTGTTCAAGGTCGGACGCTGGCGCTGTGGGCTGAGGCTGGAATAATGATGAATGAGTGGCTATCTGGCGCTATCTCAGTCGCTAAGCAGGATTGGCTTGATAAATGTGTGATTGTGGTGGGGAGCCGGCGTTCTCGTGGCGGGGCCCGTCATTACCGGCCGCTCACCAGTCGCTACCTGTCGCTATCCCTTGTTAAATAAGGGTCTGAGCCGCCTGTAATAATACATGTGACGCTACATGGTGCTGTTAGAGTCGCTCACCAGAATCGCTTTCATAAATGTGGTTTTGCGTTCACCAGACGCTGTCTGCCGCTACAAGGCACTACCTGGCGCTATCCCTTCTTGAATAACCCCCTTTGTCTCATGAGGCACCATGTAAATTGTATCGACTAAAGTTTATTGACTAAAGTTTGGCGAGCTCCCCACCTCTAAATACCATTAAGTGTGAAAACCAATTTATTAGATTATATCTAAATCCCCGGAATCTGACTGTTTTTAGGTGGGTGGGATATTTTCATTGAAGAACTCGGCCCTGCTACCTTGGGGTGACAGGCTCCCCCTCATGAGGTAAAGATCCGATTACATTTTATTGAATGCCTACTTAACATGAGCAGGATATTAACCATTTCTTATATTAATATAATAATGTATTAAACTGCTTGTGATTTTAATGGCAGCTTGGCTTTTAGAGATTCAGGCTGCGGATTTATAAATAAATACCTAGGCTTCGGGTAACCATGGCAACTGTCAGGCCCGAGCGCGGGGTCAGCGCTGGTCGGCGTGAATTTCGAGCGCCGTCTTGCTCACCAGCGACTCCCTGTCTGGCAGACACACAAAGCCGGCAGCCGCGGTGACACGACGGATGAGGAGAAGCGAACAAAATGGAGGGCATTGTGGGTTAAATGATGTCACGCGGAAGTGTGTCGCGCCACATGCATGCGCTGGCAGCTTGCAGCCTGAAATGCACAAATTAAACAGATATGATTAGAAGGAAAACAGATCAGACCATTGTTTTCCTATTAAAGATACACATTAGTGTGTGCTGGGCCCCAATGTGAGTGCTGAGCCTGTGAATGTAATGCCAGGGAGGAAGGTCTGACCACCATTGTTTTCTTATTATAGATACACATTAGGGTGTGCTGGGCCCCAATGTGAGCGCTGAGCCTGTGAATGTAATGCCAGGGAGGAAGATCTGACCGCCATTGTTTTCCTATTATAGATACACATTAGTGTGTGCTGGGCACCAATGTGAGCGCTGAGCCTGTGAATGTAATGCCAGGGAGGAAGGTCTGACTGACCGCCATTGTTTTCCTATTATAGATACACATTAGGGTGTGCTGGGCCCAATGTGAGTGCTGAGCCTGTGAATGTAATGCCAGGGAGGAAGAACTGACTGACCTGACCGCCATTGTTTTTCTATTATAGATACACATTAGTGTGTGCTGGGCCCCAATGTGAGTGCTGAGCCTGTGAATGTAATGCCAGGGAGGAAGAACTGACTGACCTGACCGCCATTGTTTTTCTATTATAGATACACATTAGTGTGTGCTGGGCCCCAATGTGAGCGCTGAGCCTGTGAATGTAATGCCAGGGAGGATGATCTGACAACCATTGTTTTCCTATTATAGATACACATTAGGGTGTGCTGGGCCCAATGTGAGTGCTGAGCCTGTGAATGTAATGCCAGGGAGGAAGATCTGACCACCATTGTTTTCCTATTATAGATACACATTAGTGTGTGCTGGGCCCAATGTGAGTGCTGAGTCTGTGAATGTAATGCCAGGGGGGAAGATCTGACCACCATTGTTTTCCTATTATAGATAGACATTAGGGTGTGCTGCGCCCCAATGTGAGTGCTGAGCCTGTGAATGTAATGGCAGGGAGGAAGATCTGACTGACCACCATTGTATTCCTATTATAGATATACATTAGGGTGTGCTGCGCCCCAATGTGAGCACTGAGCCTGTGAATGTAATGCCAGGAAGGAAGATCTGATTGACCACCATTGTTTTCCTATTACAGATACACATTAGGGTGTGCTGGGCCCCAATGTGAGTGCTGAGCATTATAGGGTTTATTCAGAGCCTGGTAAAAAAAAAATCTTTTTTTAGAGAGAAAACTGCTATTCATTTTCATTGTCTACTGGGTGTAAATTTTCAGCAGGCTCTGAATTGACCCTATAAGACAACTAATGCTTTAGAAAAGATATAATAAACTTCTAAATTAATGTCAGAGGCATTTTCACAGTGAAAGATCAATACTCTTTAATGAGATTATTATATCTTTAAAAAAGATAATTCATCTTTCACTATTAAGCATCTATATGTAATGCTAGATGTCCTCTAGAACAATGTCATTTTATGAGAACGTCCCTTTTGATTACAGTATAACAACATAAAAAGCCAGGGATACAAATGTGTCAGTAAGTGTTACGTTTTGTCATTTTAGAATTGTATCACCTAAGTGTCTAAGAGTCTTTTGCTGGGTAAATAGGATCCAAATGAATAAAGCTTCCCATGTTTCAAGCTAGAATATTGGATTATAGAATTGTTCTTTTTGGTTTTTTTTTTAAAAGCAGAACAAAACCCAGGGCTTTGACATTCCTGGGTCTTGTTCCCTGCACTGGGGTCATCCAGATTTGTTATTCTTCTCTTGGCAACCCCCCCCCCCCCCCACCCAGATCAGCCAGAAAAACTCACATTTCCCAGGCACATATTTAAAATGGACCAAAACCCAGGATTTTGACTATTCTGAGTTTTGGTCATCCCCCCCCCCGGGCACCACGATCGGGAATGCCCCGCTGTGTGAAACCCCCCCAGGTCACCCGATCTCACTCACCCTCCCACAGTCCTACGGCGCATGCTCAGCCTCTCGTCCAGGCAGCGCGCTCAGATCTGCTCCCGTCCCATCATCCAAGAGCTCATCTATTGCGAGCGGATCTGAGCGTGCTGGCGCCCACATCCCCCACTACCCTTTAACAGGGAGCGTGCCCGCAGCAGCCATTCACGAATGCCTGGCGTGGGCACGCGCCCTGCTAAAGGGATGCAGGAATGCGGCCGCTGCTCGCACATGAACAGTTGGACTGGAAACGAAGGTGAGTTTTTGGACAACCTGGGAGGTTTAACATAGCAGGGCACCCCGAATCTGGATGCCCTGGGGGGAGCGAGTATGCCTGCTCCAGGGTGGGTTTTGGTCCACTTTAATGCTCAGCAAACTGCTCTGTTTATGGCAATCAGGAATGCAAGTGGCCACATCCTGAGATGCAAGCTCCTACCCCCAACCTATCTGAATGGCGGAGCACGGGGATGCTGGGGATGTGGCTGCTGAGATTTACACCGGCGAGGCAGCCAGGAGGAAGGTGAGCTTTTCAGCACCCTGGGGGTGGGGGGGGGGCTGTCACACAGGCGGGAATCCCAGTTTGGGATGCCACAGGGGAAGGCCAGCGGCCAGCCTGGAAAATCTTTTATGGCCTTAGCGCCAGGTAGTGCCTGTACAGCGGCAGGTAGCATCAAGTAGCATCAGGTGAACACCTGACACGGCACGCAATTACACATTTATGAAGCCAAATCTGGTGAGCTACTAGAACAACGCCATGTAGAGTCCGATTCATCATTATCCCAGCCTCAGTGTACAGCGCCGGTGTTCAGAGCGCCACGTCTTATCTCTCGCTACCTGGAGCTCTCCCATACATTTCTATGGACGATCCTTAAATCCCTTTCCTGATCGCAATTTTCTTTTTTAAGTATACAGCACGTCCTGTTCCACTTTATTCCTTACTCCTGGGTTATCTGCCACAAGGTGGCGCAGTGGACTGCAGAAAGACTTGTGGCCACTCCTGGCCCCATAAATTGCCAGGAACCTCCTACAAATTCCCAGTGTTTCTCTGCAGTCTGGACTGCAAAGATAGAAGGTGGTCTCTACTGCGCAGGGAGCGGGGCTTTTCAAGTCTACGGCCCTACAGACCTATTCCCACCCGTTCTGGACCCACTGCCTCCCAGCCCCGGCTGACGGTTCGGGTGAAAGTAGGACAGCACTGGGGTCAGCTGCTGGAGGAGCATTGCTCCAAGCGGGGGGGGGGGGGGGCGGGAACCGTGGTTGACGCGTTCTGCATCATGCGGCCACGATCCGCCCCTCTAGGTATTGCTGCCGGCGCCATTTTGTGGCCCTCGTCCTTGCGGTGCTGCGACGCGGTCCCGCTGTGGTCTGCTTTCCTGTGCAATCTGTCCACTTGGTCCGTGATTCGCTTACGGGGTTTCCCTTGCTGTTATATGTTTGCGCTGGGGATGCTTATTTGTGCCTTATTGTGTCTTGCAGGCTGGTCACCTCTGACTGTGGTTCTCCCCGCCCTGCCCCTTATCAATCTCCCACCTTCCCTAGCGGGCTTCGAGGGGGCATCCCGGGTGGCTATTACTAGCCGTGTCCCTGTACTAGCCGTTGCGCCTGTATCAATCACCATATGGAGGCTTCCGGGGATAATGTGCTTGGGGTTCCTTCGGGACAAGCCCAGCTGTGTGTTGTGTGTGGGGTATCCCCAGTTAGTGACGGTGTCAGGGTATGTGTGCCCTGCGCCCAGCATGTACTTGCGCTGCAGCCTGGGTCGTCTGCTACGGTTCCCGGTGCTGCGCTCCCTCCGGCATCGCCTACCCCCCCACACTTGCATCTGACCCCTAGTGAGGGGCACACTAGCGGGGAGTCACATTATGACTTGGCTTCACGTCTGGCCAGCATTGAAAAGCATATTGCTGGGTCGGCCCCGCGTAAGGCTTCTGCCAAGAAGTGGCATTTATCTCCCGCTGCTTCCCTTTTTCCTGTAGAGGATGAGGGACTTTTTCTTGCCTTTACCCCCTTCAGGAGGGGGAATTGTTCTCTGATTCAGAATCCTCTGAGGAGCAGGCTAAGTTATATGGTGGTACTGGGTCTCCCTTTGGAGAAGATCCATGGTCTTCAGAGGACACTGACAGGTTATTGACTCACATTTTTGAAGTGCTCTGTATTTCCCCTCCTGCAGTAGCTCCACAGCAGCAGGGTGAGCTTTTCCATACTGTTAAACTACGCTTGGAGTTCCCTGAGCAGAATTACTTTAATAATCTGATGCTCAAGGAGTGGGAACGGCCTAGTAAGCTGCCTGGGGTGCCCAAGAGTTGGGACAGGAGGTATCCCTATCCTGCTGATGTGATTAAGCATTGGTCATGTCCTCTCGAGGTGGGCGCTCCCGTCCTAGCGTTGTCTAATACATCAGTTATGCACTCACCTGACACTACTACCCTGAGGGATGATGAGGACCAGCGCATGGACCAATTGTCCTGTCATGCCTTTGCCTGTGTGGGGATTGCGCTGCGCCCGGTTGTGCCTCTGCCATTACGGCTATTGCTATTAAAGGGCTGCTCAAGTGTCTCTTGGATGGGGCCTCGGATGACGCGGGAGGAGAGGATTATAGATCTCTCCTGCTTTGTTATGAATTTGTTGCATATATTCTTTCTGCTATGGATGATGCCATAAGGATGTGTGGTAGGACTTCTGCCTTTTTGGTGGCTATACGACGCTCTGGCTGCGTCAGTGGGTGGCTGATAATTCTGCTAAGAAGGCCCTCGCTGGATTTCCTTTTAAGGGGCTGCGGCTCTTTGGTGAGCGTTTGGACCTGTTTGCCAGGGGCGGTAGGCTGCCTCAACGCAGGAGGCCGCCACGGCCTTTTCGGGGGATCGGTGCTTCCTTCCCCTCCTTCCGTGCTTCCAGGGCAGGTCGAGGCGTTTCATTTGCTGGGGCACGTGGAGACTATTGGGGCAGGGGTAGAGGACGTGGCCGTCCCGGTCTCTCATGGGGTTCCAAGCCCAAATCCTCCCCCAAGCCCTCTCAGGCATGAGGAGGCGCCCTCACCCATCCGGGTAGGGGGGGGGGGGCTTTGGCTCTTTGCTCACGTCTGGAGGCTATGTGTAGCAGACAGGTGGATACAGGAGGTGGTTTCCTCCGGTTACAAGATAATGTTTGCAGCCTGGCCACCCCCAAGATTCATCAGATCCCGGATGGCTCAAAACCCCCTGTCAGCTCAGGGTTTGCGTCTTGCAGTCCAAAATCTTCTGCAGTTGGGTGTCATTTGCCCGGTGCCTCTCAGGGAAAGGGGCCGAGGTTTCTACTCCAATCTATTTGCGATCCCCAAAAAGGATGGATCCCTCAGGCCCATCCTGGATTTGAAGTGCCTCAACAAGTTTGTCAAATTCAAGCATTTTCGCATGGAGACCCTACGCTCGGCGGTCAGTACCCTGTGCCAGGGCGACTTCATGACTTCTGCAGACATCAAGGATGCTTACCTTCATGTTCCTATCTTCCCAGGTCATCAGAGATTTCTCAGGTTCGCTCTGGAGGATCAGCATTACCAATTTGTGGCCTTACCGTTTGGTCTCACCTCGGCTCCCAGGGTTTTGACCAAGGTGCTGGTGGGAGTGATAGCTCTGTTGAGATCTCAGGGCATACGCATCCTTCCTAATCTCAACAACATTCTGATCACGTCACAGTCCTTCCATCAGGCCAAGCTGGATACCCAGATGGTGGTGTTCACACTCGAGTCCTTCGGATGGGTGATCAACCATTCCAATTCTTCTCTGTCCCCGTCACTGGTGAGGTCCTTTCTGGGCATGACTCTGGATACATCTCAAGTCAGGGTTTTTCTCCCTCAGCAGAAGGTGGAGAGTCTTCAAGCCCAAGCCCAGCTTCTTCTTTCTTGTCCTCATCCCTCCATCCAGCAAGGGATGCAGCTGGTGGGTCTGATGGTGTCTTGTTCGAAGCAGTACCCTATGCTCAGTTTCACATGAGACCCCTTCAACTACACCTCTTATCAGTGTGGGATCGGGACCCTGTGTCCCTGAATCAGGAGTTTGCTCTGTCCCCCATGGCCAGACGGTCTCTCTCGTGGTGGCTGGACACCAGGAACCTCTTGGTGGGCAGAACCTTTCTGTCCCCTTGCTGGGAGACTGTCACCACAGATGCCAGTCTTACAGGTTGGGGGGGCCTCTGGAAGTCATTGAGGGCAGTAAGGTTGGTTCTTGCCCAATTGACCCCACACCTTCAGGGTCGGGCTGTTCAGATCCGATCGGACAACCAGACGGCGGTTGCCTACATCAATCATCAGGGAGGGACCCGGAGCAAGAGGGCCCTCAAGGAAGTGTCTCTGATACTGTCCTGGGCAGAGGAGAATGTTCCCTGCATCTCGGCAGTGTACATCTCGGGGGTGGAAAACCTGGAGGCGGACTCCTTGAGCAGGGGGACTTCTCGTCTGGGAGAATGGTCCCTCAGCAGCTCCCTGTGCCATCGCTGGGGTCAGCCGGATGTGGATCTGTTTGCGTCCCGTCACAATCACAAGCTTCCAGTCTTTGTCTCTCTGTCCCAGGACCCTCTGGCTTTCGCCATGGATGCACTAGCAATGTCTTGGAGGAGTTTTCGGCTCCTCTATGTCTTCCCTCCATTTCCTCTGCTGGGCAGGGTGCTGCGCAAGATAGCCCAGGAAGGGCTGCCAACCATTCTGGTGGCCCCCTGCTGGCCAAGAAGGGTGTGGTTCGCAGACATCGTGCAGTTGGCAGTAGATCAATGCGCTCTGCCCAAGGTTCCAGACCTGCTCACTCAGGGACAGCTACGCCATCCCAATTTACAAACGCTGGCTTT
The DNA here is from genome assembly GCA_027917425.1 of Gastrophryne carolinensis. Lineage (NCBI taxonomy): Eukaryota > Metazoa > Chordata > Amphibia > Anura > Microhylidae > Gastrophryne > Gastrophryne carolinensis. The sequence goes on from CM051238.1 coordinate 43,053,317, forward strand.
AACGGCCTGGCTGCTGAAACCTCCATCTTGATGGAAAAGGGGCTGCCTGCCTCTGTTGTTGATACCATGATTCGGGGTAGGTAGAAGTCCTCGTCCTTTATCTACTATAGGGTATGGCATGCTTACATTGCCTGGTGTGAGTCTAAGTCTCTTCCCTGTCGGGTGTTTTCTATTCCCAGGATCCTGGTATTCTTGCAACATGGTTTGGATTTGGGCCTTCAACTTAGTACCCTCAAAGGACATGTTTCAGCTCTGGCAATTTTCTTCCAAAGATCTTTTGCCAACCAATGTTTGGTTAAGACTTTTTTCCAGGGGGTTACTCACGTGCGCCCTCCACGTAAGTCTATGTTACCAGTCTGGGATTTAAATTTGGTTTTATCTGCCATGCAGGGTCCTCCTTTTGAGCCTCTACGTGAGGCTGCCTTGCCTATTTTGACTCTGAAGGTTTATTTTTACTAGGCTGTATGGTTTTGGGAAGTAAGGTAGGAAGAGAAAAAGAAGGGGGTTATATAGTATAGACAATGTGAAAAGCATGACACAGGCCTCTATGCAACAGGGGACCGAATGCTGATGCTCAATGGTCAGTAGTGATGCAGCTGCTGTTTCCAGTCCCCTGTTTCATGGACACACACAGTACAATTTGGATGTTTAAAGCGGACCTTCACCCTGAATAAGAGCCTATCTTATATGTTTCCCACAACCTGTACATACAGATTGCTCACAATAAAAATTATCTTACCTGCATGTACTGCATGTTATGAGCCTTTAAACATCCAAGATGGCGGCTCATGGAGCATCAGGGAGCCTGAAAACAGGAAGTGTCTTCTGGCTATTCTTTCCCTGACCCCAGCTCTGCTCTGTTTGTGCAAAGCACAGCTCGCCCCTGTACATTATCCCGCTCTCCTCTCCTCAGTATGTGATACTTCTGAGTCAAGATGGCAGTGCCCGTATAGAGTCCTGAACAGAGTTGCAGCCCAGTGTGGGAAAGAATAATAAGTGACTAAAAAATATATTCATTTTAGATGCTCGGGAATAGTTTTTTAAGGGTTTGGGCTTTTCATTAAATCATGCTGAAGCTCCGGTTTAAGGTCGCACATGGAAGCCTGTCTCGCAGCTGTACTACATTGCAGGTCCGCTTTATTGCAGATGTTGTGTTGACGATACATCTGATGCATCCTGTGATGTGGATTTCCTTTAAATAACCATTATTTGGAGAATAATCTCCCCCTTGGCTCATCTCAGCAGGGAGAGATCCTCTAAGACCATATTCTTTTTACAACAATCAGATTCCTGCGTAATGTCCCTCTTAAGGCAGATATTAATACTATCATTTACAATGCAGCACCGGCGCGTCCTGTCTCTGTTTATGTCATTAGCGGGAATTAGACAGCAGCTCCCCGGCGCTATACTTTTGATTAATTTCGTGTGTACATTGTGGCTTGTTTAATTACAGTCAAGCACGCGCTGCGGTGACCTATATAAATTCACAGAAAGTCGCTAAGTGCGCTTCAGCCGGGCTTATGAAAATTGAAGTGTGGTGATGTGAATGGCGGCGTTACACTGGAGCGCGGCTATACATATCCCTGTGTGTGGGAGGCTCACGCCGTCTAACTCAGCGTCTCTGCGGCCTCTTCTGAAAGCCTCATTGTCTCCAACAACCTACAGTGCATTTCATTTCAGAGTAGAACTTCTTTGAAAACTCTATCATTTACTGTGGGACATAGATATCTAAAATATTCCAGGGCCGGACGCTGGCTTTTCCCCAGGGCAGCCCCAATCACCTTTCCCCTGCACCAACAGCGCATGCGCATGATGTTGTAGTTGTTTACTATAGGGAGCGAGAGCTGTGCGCGTGCTCCCATTATTCATCTCCTTGAAAAAGTGGGTCTATCCCACGAAACGCGTGGGTAAAAAGGATTCTAGGCATCAGCAGGGACACCATCTAGCCTTCATTTATGGTGATATTCTCTCATGTTGATTTTGACTGAGCACTTTGTATTTTGCATTTTCTCTTTCTGTGTTGGTTAATTTGCACTGCTTAGAGCACTTTAGGACAGCATTGGCACTTTGATGAGAACATTTCAGGGAAGCAGTAGCACTTTATATTTTGTGTTATCAATATATGAAATTACTGATTGGCTTTTTAGGATGAGTCATAGTTTTGGACACGGCACAGCACTTTCTTGGCTGGTATGTCCCTGTTGTATAATATGTTTTTAATTATATATTTTTGGTGAAGTCCCACCATTCATATATATATATATATATATATATATATATATATATATTCAGATTCACCATTCATATAGGCTGTTGCGCTATATATATATATATATATATATATATATTCATATTCACCATTCATATAGGCTGTTGCACAAGTCTAGGGCAACAGGGGATGCCCCCACTCTCGCTCCCAATTCACTCTAATCAGAGCCGCTAACCGAATCATGTCACTTCAGCAGGCTCCTCTGATCGGACAGGAGCCTACGCCGGCGTCGTTGGACCAGAAAGAGGTGAGTCTTGAGGGCATCCCAATGTAGGATACAGAACAGAACCTGGGAAAGTGAGGGCACAGAACAGAACCCTGGGTTTTGTTCCTCTTTAAGCTCACCTGTCACCTACATGGATTTAAAGGAAAATTCCCTTTCTGTCAGGTTTTTGGTGTTTTGCCCGTTCTGTTAGGCTTGCCCTCATAACTGTAATTTATGCTGTTTACAGAAGTCTAAAGCGGAACAAAACCCACCCGTGGCTGGCCTGGAATCTAAAAGATTCCAGAGCTGGCCACTGGCTTTCCCCAATCGGGATGCCCCTCTGTGTGAAATCTCCAAGGGCGCTGGTAACCACTCACCTTTCCCAGTTCAATGGTGCATAGGCTGTTGTAGTTGTTTACTATAGGGAACGAGAGCAGACGCATCCCCGCATCCTCAGGCTATGAGCGCGCTCCCACCCTAGCCATTCAGATAGGCTGTTGCGCAAGTTTAGGGCAGCAGGAATGGTCCTGCTCTCATTCCCTATTCACTATAATCAGAGCCGCTCACCGAATTATGTCACTTCAGCAGACTCCTCTAATCGGACAGAAGCCAATGCAGGCGCCGTTGGACCGGGAAGAGGTGAGTCTAAATGCGGCAATGGTGGGAGTTTCACACAGTGGAGCATCCCTATGCAGGATGCCCAGGGGACACACAACAGAACCCGGGAAAGTGAAAATCCTAGGTTTTGTTCCTCTTTAGAGCGGACCAAAACCCACATTTTTAACTTGCATCCCCTAAATTGCTCCTCCTATGAGGAGTACCATTTGCCAATTTTTATTGCTCTTGCATCACTCTAATCCCAGATAATGGTGCCTGTTTTAGCTGTAAGGCTCCGCCTCCTCCATTCATTGCCACTGTTGTATGTGGCAATGATGTCATTACCACACCTATGTAAAGACTGATTTCCTGGCATCTTACAGAGAGGGACAGCAAAAAAAATGTGTCGCATGTCAATTAGAAGAGCGAAAATATCAATTATTCTAAGTATACAGCACGTCCTGTTCCAGAATATTCCTTACACATGGGTAATACATCCACAAGATGGCGCGGGACTGCAGAAAACAGCTATATAAGTCAGGGACCTCCCACAAATTCCCCAGTTCTTTTCTGCAGTCTGCGCTGAGAAGATAGAAGACAGCTATTTTGTGGTGCAGGTGAGCGGGGCTTATTGCCTGCCGCCCCTTAGGACTATTCCCACCCATACCATCTCATTTACTGCCTCCCAGCCTTTGCTGATAAGGTTCGGGTGAAGGTAGGCTATTGAAGCACTATGGTGCTGAGGAGCTAGGCTCCTACCGCAGTTCCTGCTCTAACAGGGTAGGCGGTTTAGGCTAATGGTGAGCCTTTTGGGATGCCCCCACTGCCTCATGGGTTTTGCCAGGTTTATCCTATGCAGTTAAACCCTATGCCCATTTTCCCCCTCCACCCTCACTCCTCATCTTAGTCCCTGGGCGCCGTTTCTCCCTGGGAATTTTGCCGTTTCCGGTGGGGGGGGGGGGGGGGGGGGTTGGTTGTCTAGTGTCTAGTGATTTAAGACTGTATACATATGTGTGCTTTGTCACTTTTATTAAAACGCGCCGCCGCGTGTTTGTACTGCGCTCTATGGATGGCAGCCCCATTCACCTCAGAGATGCCGGGCTGGCCGGATCACGTGGGCACGCTTCGCACTCTTCGGGGGGGGCGGTCTCTGTGGATGATGCATTTTACCTCATATCTCCACGGCACGCCCCTCGAGGTCTGCGGACGCCATTTTGTCTCCTGCTGCGTGCTGCTGGCTCTCTGCGGTCAGTGAGTAACCCCGGTGGGGTGATTTTTTTCAGTTTTTTCTTATGCCTTATTCTCATGGGAATATTTGATTATGCCTTCTCCCCTCATTATCCCCCACTTCCCTAGCGGTCTATTGGGGCATCCCGGGTAGCTCTTTAGCGTTAACCCTTACTGGCCTACTGTGCCATTCAAATCACCATATGGAGGCTTCTGGGGATAATGGGCCTGGGGTTCCTTCGGGGAAAGCCCGGCTATGTGTGGCGTGTGGGGTATCCCCAATCGGTGATGATGTCAGGGTATGTGTATCCTGCGCCCAGCAGGTACTTGCACTGCAGTCTGGGTTACCTGTTGCTGGGCCTGCACCCCCTCGGGCTTTGCCTATCCCCCCACACTTACATCTGACCCCTGCGAGGAGCATACCAGCGGGGAGTCTCGGCCTGATTTGGCTGGACGGGTGGCCAGCATTGAGAAACATATTGCTGGGCCTGCCTCGCGTAAGGCTTCTGCTAAGAAGCGGCATTTCTCTCCCGCCGTTTCCCTCTTTCCTGTAGAAGCTGAGGGAATTTTTGACACTACTGGTTATTCCCCCCTGGAGGAGGGGGGATTGTTCTCTGATTCAGAATCATCTGAGGAGCAGCCTAGGGGTTATGGTGGTACAGGGTCTCCCTTTGGGGAAGATCCATGGTCCTCAGATGACACTGGCAGACTTTTGGCTCATATTTTTGAAGTGCTCTGTATCTCCCCTCCTGCCGTGACTCCGCAGCAGCAGGGTGAGCGTTTTCATACGGTTAAACTATGTTTGGAATTCCCGGAGCAGTCGCACTTTAATAATCTGGTGCTCAAAGAATGGGAGCAGCCTAGCAAGCTGCCAGGTGTGCCCAAGAGTAGGGACAAGAGGTATCCCTTTCCTGCTGATGTGATTAAGCGTTGGTCATGTCCTCCCGAGGTGGACGCGCCCGTTCTGAGGCTGTCCAATACGTCTGTCATGCATTCTCCTGACACTACTACCCTGAGGGATAGTGAGGAATGGCGCATGGACCAACTGGCTTGCCATGCTTTTGCCTATGTGGGGACCGCGCTACGCCTGGTTTGTGCCTCTGCCATTACAGCTATTGCTATTAAGGGTTTGCTTAAGAGTCTCTTAGAAGGGGCATCTGATGACGCAGGAGTAGAAGAGTATAGATCTCTCCTGCTTTGCCATGAATTTGTTGCATATGTGCTGTCTGACATGGATGATGCCATTAGAATGTGTGGTAGGACTTCTGCCCTGTTGGTGGCTATATGCCGCTCTGTCTGGCTACGTCAGTGGGTAGCTGATAATGCTGCTAAGAAGGCTCTCACTGGTTTCCCTTTCAAGGGCCTGCGCCTCTTTGGTGAACGCTTGGATTTGTTTGCCAGGGGCGGTAGGTTACCTCGACGTAGGAGGCCGTCACAGTCCTTTTGGGGGATGGGTGCCTTTCTCCCATCCTTCCGTGGTTCCAGAACTGGCCGAGGAGTTTCCTTTACTGTGGCCCTCAGAGATCACTGGGGAAGGGTCAGAGGACGTGGTCGTCCTGGCCTCTCCTGGGGTCTCAAGACAAAATCCTTACCCAAGCCCCCTCAGGCATGAAGGGGCACCCTCACCCATCCGGGTGGGGGGACGGCTTCGGCTCTTTGCTCATGTCTGGAGGCTTCACGTCTCAGATCGGTGGATTCAGGAGGTAGTGTCCTCCGGTTTCAAGATAGAGTTTGCAGCCTGGCCGCCCCCAAGATTCATCAAATACCGGATGGCTCAAAACCCCCTGTCAGCTCAGGGTCTGTGCCTTGCTGTCCAGAACCTTCTGGAGTTGGGGGTCATCTGCCTTCAGACCTATCCTGGGTTTAAAGTGCCTCAAAAAAATTGTCAGATTTAAACATTTTTGCATGGAGACTCTGTGCTCAGCTGTCAATTCACTACGCCCAGGTGACTTCATGACCTCTGTAGACATCAAGGATGCTTGCCTTCATGTACCAATCTTTCCAGGTCATCAGAGATTCCTCAGGTTCGCTCTGGAGGATCAGCACTATCAATTTGTGGCCTTGCCTTTCGGTATCACCTCGGCTCCCAGGGTATTCACCAAGGTGCTGGCGGGCGTACTGGCTCTGCTGAGATCTCAGGGCATTCGCATCCTTCCTTACTTGGACGATATTCTCATCATGTCTCAGTCCCTCCAGCAGGCCGAGCTGGATACTCAGCTGGTGGTGTCCACACTGGAGTCCTTCGGCTGGGTGATCAACCACCTCAAGTCTTTCCTGACACCGTCAATGGTGAGGTCCTTTCTGGGCATGACTCAGGTCAAGATTTTTCTCCCTCAGCAGAAGGTGGAGAGTCTTCAGGCCCAGGCCAGGTTCCTTATATCTTGCCCTCATCCCTCCATCCGGCAGGGGATGCAGCTGGTGGGTCTGATGGTGTCTTGCTTCGAGGCGGTTCCATACGCTCAGTTTCACATGAGACCTCTTCAACTTCACCTCTTGTCAGTTTGGGATGGATCAGGTGTTAGTTCTGTCCCCTCTGGCCAGACGGTCTCTTTCGTGGTGGCTGGACTCAAGAAACCTGTTGGTGGGCAGATCCTTTCTGACCCCGTGCTGGGAGACAGTCACCACAGATGCCAGTCTGACAGGTTGGAAGGGCTTCTGGAAATCCCTGAAATTCCAGGGTCAGTGGGGCCCTCAGGAGGCCCACACCCCTATCAACATTTTGGAATTGAGGGCGATAAGGTTGGTTCTCGACCAATTGACTCCACACCTTTGGGGTCAGGCGGTTCAGGTCCGCTCGGACAACCATGCGGCGATTGCCTACATCAATCATCAGGGAGGGACCCGGTGCAAGAGGGCCCTCAGAGAAGTGTCCCTGATACTGTCTTGGCGGAGGAGAATGTTCCCTGCAAATCAGCTGTGTACATCCCGGGGGTGGAGAATCTGGAGGCAGAGTGTTTCGCTCCCTGTGCCACCGCTGGGGTCAGCCAGATGTGGATCTGTTTGCGTCCCGTCACAATCACAAGCTTCCAGTCTTTGTCTCTCTGTCTCAGGACCCTCTGGCCTTGGCCATGGATGCACTAGCAATGTCTTGGAAGAGCTTTCAGCTTCTCTATGTGTTCCCTCCTTTTCCTCTGCTGGGCAGGGTGCTGCGCAAGATAGCCCAGGAAGGGGTGCCAACCATTCTGGTGGCCCCCTTTTGGCAAAGAAGGGTGTGGTTCGCAGACGTCGTGCTGTTGGTGGTAGATCAGTATGCTTTGCCCAAGGATCCAGACCTGCTCACTTAGGGGCAGCTACGCCATCCCAATTTACAAACGCTGGCTTTGACGGCCTGGCTGCTGAAGCTTCCATCTTGATGGAAAAGGGGGTGCCTGCCTCTGTTGTTAATATCATGATTCTGGCTAGGAAGAAGTCCTCGTCATCCATGCTTACATTGACTGGTGTGAGTCTAAGTCACTTTCCTGTCGGGTGTTTTCTATCCCTAGGATTCTGGAATTCCTGCAACATGGTTTGGATTTGGGTCTTCAACTTAGTACCCTCAAAGGTCATGTTTCTGCTTTGGCTATTTTCTTCCAAAGATCCTTTGCTCACCATCGTCTGGTCAAGACCTTCTTCCAGGGGGTTACTCACGTGCGTCCCCCACGAAAGCCTATGTTACCAGTCTGGGATTTGAAATTGGTCTTATCTGCCTTGCAGGGGTCTCCCTTTGAGCCATTGCATGAGGCCCCTTTGTCCATTTTGACTCTTAAGGTAGCCTTCTTGGTGGCTATCATTTCTGTTAGGCATGTTTCTGAGTTGGCGGTGCTTTCCATCAAACCTCCTTACTTTGAGAGACACCAGGACAAGGTGGTGTTTCGCTTTAAGCCAGATTTTCTGCCTAAAGTTGTGTCTGCCTTTCATCTCAATCAGGACATTGTTTTCCTTCTCTGTGCCCTAATCCTAGTAACCCTAAGGAGCGGGTTTTACACTTTCTAGATGTGGTCAGGACTCCGAAGTTCTATTTGGTAGCCACTGAATCCTTCAGGAAGACTGATGCCCTTTTTGTGCTCCCGTCTGGACCTAAGAAGGGTCTGGCTGTGGTACAGGCCTATTCTGCTAAGGGGAAGGAGCCTCCTTTCCGCCTTACTGCTCATTCTACTTGTGCTATTGGTGCCTCTTGGGCTTTTCAGCACCAAGCTTTTGTTGAACAAGTTTGCAAGGCCGCTACTTGGTCTTCTGTTCATACCTTTGGTTGATGTTAGGGCCTCAGCTGATGCTGCTTTTGGTCGCAAAGTTCTGCAGGCGGCAGTGGTTTAAACTGACCGCTGTTACTTTTTGGGGATCCCACCCTACAGACACTGCTATTGGATGTCCCATGTGTAAGGAATATTCTGGAACAGGACGTGCTGTATACTTAGAATAATACAATTCTGTGATTACTCACCTGTAGAATTGGTATTATACGTATACAGCACGTCCTGTTCCATCCCACCCATGTTATCATTATTACTAGTTACCTCTGTATGGTGATTGTTCATATGTTCATTTTTGAATTCTGGTTGTTATTGTTCTCCTGGCTTCTTGTTAACTGCTTGTCAATACTGGGGAATTTGTGGGAGGTCCCTGACTTATATAGGGCTGGGAGGAGCCACAAGCTGTTTTCTGCAGTCCAGTGCCATCTTGTGGATGTATTACCCATGTGTAAGGAATATTCTGGAACAGGACGTGCTGTGTAAGTATAATACCAATCCTTCAGGTGAGTAATCACAGAATTGTATTTTTAGTTCTACACCCTAAGAAGGGAATATTGGCAGGGGCTTTGGCCAAATGTATTTCACAAGTTTCACGGGTTTTGGTCCGTTTTAAGCTCACATGTCACCTACATGGATTTAAAGGAAAATTCCCTTTCTCTTTTGGTGTTTTGCCTGTTCTGTTAGGCTTACCCCCATACCTGTAATTTACTTATCAACATGCTGTTTCCAAAAGTCTTATATTCCTGTGGCTCTGTGTTGCTGAAGTGGGAGCAGCATTCCTAGCCTTGAGTAAAAACTACTGATTACAAGTCCCAGTATCCTTCCACTGTAACGGGTGAGCTTATCAGCACTTATGGCAAAATCAAGCAGCAATAATGACCTTCTCAGGTGAGAATCCTGCCAATAACTAGTGGATCCCCTCACCGGCATAAGCTGAATTACAGCAGGAAGGGTTAAAACACTCGATCATAGGTCAGAAATGCAGCCCCGTAATTCAGGCGTCCCAGGACCGAGAATGCATCCCCGACACATGTGACTGGCAGCAGCCAATCACGGGACTACATTTCTGGCTGAGGATTGATCATAAAGTAAGGATTGTAAGTGTTGTGAGGGGCTCCAGAAACCCAGATATCCTCCTGAGCCTGTCTCGATGCAGCCGGGCAGGAGCCACACCCGTTAGCTAGGAAATGGGTGTTGGTCTAGCCGCGGGCCACATCAAGACAGGCATGGGAGGGGGCATCACTCATCGTCCCACACAACATCCACAATCTTCATCTTATCCTTGTTCCTCATCTAGAAATACAGCCCCCTGATTTGCAGACAATTCTCACAAGGGCCAATTGTGGGGCTACATCTCTGGCCGAGGATTAGATGGAGGAAGGATTGCAGGCATTATTGAGGCGACGCACAAGTTGTCTGCCAGCAAACTGAATCCCCCCACCTGAGCATGTCGCAATGCGGACAGGGCTGGACCCACACTTAGTAGCTAGCAGATGGGTGTGGGTCCGCTTTGAATTTGTGAGCTCAGGAATGTGGAGTATCATCTCTGCCTCAGCCAATGAGATGATTTGCAAGTCAGAATCAGGAAGTTTCTGTTCTGTACACTAATCAGTTGCTAAGGTAAACACATTTTTGCTAGAGAAAACTGTTTTCTTTTATAACACAATTGCAAACAAATACAAAATAAACAAATTAATAGATAAGCTCGGCTCCCTGAGGACATAATTTTGGCATACAATAATGTAAATGTTTAAAAATGCCATCATAAGTAAAATTACCCTTTAAGGATCAAGCCCACCATTGGACTATCAGATTTCCTTCAGTACTATCTAGGGCTAGATTTTATCAGGAGGCTCATTAAATTGCCCAAAGCAGGTGTCCTCAGGGGACAGAGGGGTCCTGGAATATGCAGATGGAGGCCCACACATGCTTTATACAACAACGCTTAATTTTTCAGACCACTCAAGCATTTTTGTATGTGTTGGTAACCAACCAGCAGACTCTAGTAGGTTGGGTTTGTTACATATCCACGGTCAAAACGAGCCAGCCCGCAGCCAAGGTGTTTTAAGAATAATCCACTCTTTATTTTCTTGCATAAAACGGCATAGCAGTTAAAACAGCAATAGGAGCATACTCAGGCAGATATCGCGTCGACGCGTTTCGAGCCTACGCTCTTAATCATGACAGCGAGGTAACTGCCCAATTCACAATAAATAGACACATTTACAATTATCTTAATGAGACACCTGGTAGATCTTAATTGCTAACATCCGCAGCATACAAAAGCCCTTAGTTTTCTATTAGTTAAATCAATTCAAATACCTGTGGGCCATGATGTCAGTCCGACGCTGCACGTGTAGAGCCATATCCCCACATAGGGGCAGTGCTTCCGGGTCAACCTCAGGGAAGCACAACAAACCGCCAGTCGCTACAAAGCCATTGCAGGGCATCATCCCGTGGGTGGAGCCTGTCAGGACGTCAAAGGCCTGGCAAGACACTCCATGGCGGGCGACATTACTGGCAAAACTCCGTGCAGGTCAGAATAACAAACAATCTGCTACAATCCTTATACATATGATCTATAGTTAAATTGTCTCAATACAGATAACCTTATAATGTTATGTTATGTGGGGATATGGCTCTACACGTGCAGCGTCGGACTGACATCATGGCCCACAGGTATTTGAATTGATATAACTAATAGAAAACTAAGGGCTTTTGTATGCTGCGGATGTTAGCAATTAAGATCTACCAGGTGTCTCATTAAGATAATTGTAAATGTGTCTATTTATTGTGAATTGGGCAGTTACCTCGCTGTCATGATTAAGAGCGTAGGCTCGAAACGCGTCGACGCGATATCTGCCTGAGTATGCTCCTATTGCTGTTTTAACTGCTATGCCGTTTTATGCAAGAAAATAAAGAGTGGATTATTCTTAAAACACCTTGGCTGCGGGCTGGCTCGTTTTGACCGTGGATTAGTTACATTGCTTGGATGAGCTCCTTGTGCCGTGCCAGCAGCGGGTGTGTGCTTCTGTCCGGGGAGTGAAGGCTGGCAACATTGGATGTTTATACATGGGTTTGTTACATACACTTATACGACTTTACATCGCACGTTTCACCACTAGAAGCTTCATCAGATGACCAATTCCCATTGCTTGCTTGACATTTTACACTTGCAGTGGAGCCAGTGTGTCAAGACAGCTTTAAACATTTCTCCTCATACCCAAACAGTAATTAAACCCATGTGAAAATTATTTCGCATGGTCTTCATGCAGGATCGGGTCAGGTTTTCTTGCCACACAAAGCGACCTTGAGTGTTGACTTAAGTCACCACTTTCATATTTATGTTGTATGGCACCAAATGGCAGTTATTCAGGTGACCAATGGAAACCATTCAGGTTTGATGTGCAAACTCAATGGGAAATCCATACTGGTCACCAGTAGTCACGTGATTGCCATCCACTCGTGAATGAGGAAGTGGTTAACATATGGGTATAGGATCCCTTTAAACAAGCTGCCATTAAAGAGACATCAGACTTCAGGGAGGCCAGTTACCCCATCCCTGGGGCATCACAATTTGGGATGTCCTGCTGTGCAGCCCACATATGCACTGTTGGATCGCCAGAAAAGATGAGTCTGTATTGCAAACTCTGGGATATATATTGTACAACATGCAATATGGGATGCCCCTCTGGAGAGGAACAATCCCTGGGAGAAACAGGATAGCTACTTCATTCCCAACTTAAGCCAAAACATTATATACAGATGTTTTACCAGAGATAAAAGGGGATTTTTTTTTACTTTGCATTGTGTTCCAGTTAAAGCAGACCAAACTCTAAGTGCCCAAACTTGGACTCTTTTGGGACGGCATGCCCAGCTTCCTTCTGACTGATGAGAGCTCCTGAGTCAAGTCTATCTAAATAGTTGTCACTGACAGCACAGCTGGAGGGGAGTGTCTGAAGGGATAGTGTGTAAACAGCGTGGCATGCTGTTCCTTCATATGCACGGCAAGAAAGCTGATTGGGCATCCAAACATGTGCCTTGGGATCGCCAGCAAGGTGACTAAACTAGGTGAAAACATTTTTGGTCTTCTTTAAGAATGTACGTATAGGTAAGTACGTATATCACCATGTAAATGACCTTCCTATTCAGACAAATTTGGTTCTACTTAAACCAGGGCCTGTGAGAAATTGTGCCTTATGGCCCTGAGTGACATCACTGCGACACCAAGATCATGTGGTACAGTCCCTTGATACAGGCTGTTCAAGACCCTTACAGGCTGCGGGGCCCTTTTACTACCATCAGTGAACAGAGATCTGCCAGCCCCCTAGGTATGTCACCAGCTCTAGTTTGACACAGCCCCGATCCATTACCTGGGTTTATGAGCTCATAGATCACAATAATAGAGCAGCCAAAGATTAAGTTATATATTTAATCGCTTTAAGAGTGCACTAGACAAACTATACACATACAATGAATAGATACATATACAGGTCAGAAGGGGCGAAATACAAGTGGTAAAGTACAATCGGAATGAGCAGATGTCAGATACCGTAAGTTGTTGGTCACTAGTGAAGTGATGCAAACAGCTACAGAGGGCATGTAGAGCCTGCTATATCCTGCCCCCTCCTGTCACATGATACAACATAACTCTCCAGATAAAAAGCAGCTTGGTTGTCTTGGCTTGGTATTTACTGCTCCTGGTAAGTTTCTGACCCCCTCCGGGTATTTACCTGGTAAGTTTCTGTCAGCGCAGCTTCCTAGCATCGGGTATCCTGCTGACCAGGCCATGACCCTAGCAAGGCTATTGGGGGGGGGGGGGGGTGCGGTTTCAGCAAGGTCCTTGAGGCTGAGGCCCCATGTGTCTCAGGCCTGTGTTTACTGACCTGGTATAAGCAGGCCATCTCTGAACATGTATGACTATTTCCTTAAACGCAGAGAATCATAGTGCATTTCTGTGAAATTATATTGATAATTACTGATTTCCTCACTGCCCATAACTGCAAGATACCAAAATATTATAAAATCTTAGTATCTTACAGTTCTTACAGATTCTCATATGTGAGGCCATCAGGAAGGTGTAGACCTGTTTTCAGAAAAATAAAGTAAAAAAAAGACACCCGAGGTTGATGCCTCTTAAGAGCACCTTTAACAACTCCCACAACTCAGACTGTTCAGACCTTGGTCCTGACGGGGAATAGCATTGCCATAAGAGATAAGCAACCAGGATTATTTTCTCTTTTTGCCCTAGCTTTCCTGACAGCCCAGACATAAATTGCCAGGGAGGCATTTAGGAGATAAAGTGAAAGTAGCGGGAGCAGTCTCCGGTCAGAATGACTAAGAGAAGATGGATGGAGATAGAAGGACACCTCTGGGATGGAGAGTTAAGCAGGAGTTGGTCCTTGAAAGTCCAATTAGTTTCATCTGGCCGAGACTTCCGGAGAGCTCAACCAAGCCGATATTAGCTGACAATCTGAAGAAGCCATTAGCACGAAATGGTCTCTTTTAATGGAACTTGTTTTCCTCGAGCCGAATGTACCGTAGCCGGAAGGTACATGTGATTTCTTTACAACGAAAGAGATGGTCTATCTGCCAGAGTTTTTCTGGTTAGCTTGAGGGAACACGTTCCTGCTGGCATTGACGGCAGGAGTACCTGTGGTAGCGCTGTCACTGTCAACTGAGAACTTTGTTATGTAAATGCGATAGAGACATAACAGCCCTTTCCATCCATTGTTTTATTTCGAAATAACTTGTCTCAGATATGACAGGCATGTCTCACTGGACCACTTTAGTGGTATGGTGGAAATTCAGGGTGTTTTTGCTGCATTTGTGGCATATACATTTGAACAAAAGGATTAGCGTAAAGTCCCACAGCTCTTTACTGCTTTGTTCCGACATAATTCCACCCCCTGCAGCTCTGATGAAGATAGCACACTCCTAGGTTTTGGTACATGGGGATAGTCACAAGCTTCAAAATGTATTGGGTGTAGGAGCACGCACAACAGAAGTTTTCAGGTCACTGCTGCTGGGCCACTAATGAGCTGTTATCAGCAGAGCTGATAGAGGCAAAAAGGGCAAACTGCAGGCATGGGAACATGTTAAATCGAGGGAAAGTAATACTGTGTAACTTTAAAGGGACAGTCCTGGCAATGGCAATTTCCTACAACATGCTGTAGATCAGTGGTTCTCAACCTTTCTAATGCCGTGACCCCGCAACACAGTTCCTCATGTTGTGGTGACCCCAAACCAAAAAAATAATTTTGGTGGTTACTTCAAAACTGTAATGTTGCTACAGTTATGGTTCGGAATGCAAATACCTGATATGCATTATGTATTCTCATTGCTACAAATCAAACATAATTTAAACATAGTGATTAATCACAAAAACAATATTTAATTATATGTTGAGAAATATTTTTTTCTAATTCCAATAAATAACATTTCACCATGGCATAGCATGTGTCGGAAACTGTCATTTCTCCGCCTCTTATTGAAATTTTATAGGAGGCTGCGGCGGATTGTGTGGTAACTCGAGATTCTCGGGAGCTCTCTTGCACAAAATCCGCCGCACTCACAATGAAATCAATAGGAGGCGGATTCAATGCCGGAAACAGCTGATTTAAGCAGTTTCCTTATTCCAAATATGGGAAAATAGTGGGAGATATGGGAGATAATTATACATTGGGGAACAGTGTGAACTACATCTTATAGTGGTCTTATAGTATAAGACCGATGTAGTTCACACTGTGTAAATGTATGGTGCTTTGTGTAAGTGTAAGCTGCTATGTGTACTGTGTAATGATTACACACAAAGCACCTTACACTTTTATGGTATTGTGTGTATGGTGTGTGTACTGTTTTTACATTATTAACCTTTTTTACACCAGCAGACTGTCTCGCAGGCTCTCTTGCCTCTCCGCCTCCTAGGCTTCTGTCCTCCGGCGCTTGCTGCGTCCGCCCACTGATGATGTCAGCAAGCGCCGGACACACGTAATGCGCTGCTATGGACTGTGGAGCGTTCTCCCCACCCCTTAGGCCCCGGACAGATGATGCAATCACGTCTGCGCATGCGCGCAGGCATTCATTTTGGAACGTGCATCCATAACGGCGTGCGTTCCAGCTGAATAGCGCTGCTGCAGACGGTAGCGCGACTTCTATGTGTACATGTATAAAATATGTCTTTTCCAATGGCTTTAGGCGACCCCTGTGTTTTGGTCGTTCGACCCCCGCCGGGGTCCCGACCCACAGGTTGAGAACTGCTGCTGTAGATGATATAGCGTTTGTCAGGGAGATCCACCTACCGCCTCCTTAGTCCCTCAGCATCTCCCAATGGTACGCCAAGCCAACTGTCCGGCTGAAATGTCAGTCTCAGGCGCAGGTTCGGAAGGAAGGTTCCTCCTCTGGCCGCTCTCGCATCCCTGCCTGTGTGCACATGTGCGCATTCACACACCACTTTGCCCTCATCGGTGAGCCTTCTCAGCTGCAGGGGGGTGTTTGAATGGGTCATTTAACTCGTTTTGCTTTAGGGCTATCAGACTTTATTGCTGTTTTGGGCTAATCGGCCCTGAAAATGTTGTGGGCCATTAAAGCGGACCTTCACCTGGAATAAGAGTCTATTTTGTATGTTTCCCTCACCCCCTACATACAGATTGCCCCCATTAAAAATGATCCTACCTGCACCTATTGAGTTTTTGAAACCTTTTAACATCCAAGATGGCAGCCCGTGGAGGTGCAGGCTGCTTGCAGACAGGAAGTGTCTTCTGACTATGCCGCTCTGCATTCTGGGATTGTTGACCTTTTCCTGACCTCAGCTCTGATCTATCTATAACTTCCCTTGCACTTGCCCAACCCCCCTCCTCGCCTCAGTATGTGATGCTTCTGAGGCAAGATGGCGGGGCATGTATCCTAGAGTCCTGAACAGATTTGCAGCCCAGTGGAGGAAAGAATAATAAGTAAGCGACTAAAAACTTAAAATATATTACTTTTAGATGCTGGGGAGTAGTTATTTAAGGGTTTGAGCTTTATATTATAGGATGCTGAAGGTCGGGTTTAAGCCCTGGGGGTCCCAATCCAATCACCAGTACAGGCCCCTATAAAGCTTATCCAGCCCATTTTATGATGCTCATTATAGTTGTTGCTTGGAGGCGCTTATCTTTGTATTTACAATCTGACTGTGTATGACCTTGACCCTCAATTGACCTTGGATTTGCCTGATCTTCAATTGACCTTGGCTTTGCCTGATCCTCAATTGACCTTGGCTTTGCCTGAGCCTCAATTGACCTTGGTATTGCCTGATCCTCTTGTATTGCAACCATGTCTTCCCATGAATGACCTTTGGCCTGACTCCAAGAGAAGTGCCCTGACCCATGCCATTGGGCAATATCCTCTGAATATCTACACTGCTGGGCTTGATAGTGGGTCTCAAAAGTTTGCCCTTTTTTTCTTTCCCAGTTTTCAACAATCACGCTCCATATGTGGACGCAAAGCCTCTCACAAGTTAGCAAGATCACTATGGCTTTCGCTCACACTGGCAACCAAAAGGGATGGGTGTGGCCTTGTGACCACATTTATTTATGGTTGTGAAGGAATGGAATTGGAGAGCCATGTGGCACATGCTTCCCCGCTATCCAGGTCTGTGAGGCTCCGCCGACAGACATTCAAGTATGGTAAGTGTGCAGAGTATGGATGGTGCCAGAGGCCCGCATATGTGCTGTGGGATTAAAGTGGACCTACACCCTAAATAAGAGCATATGTTTCCCACACCCTGTACATACAGATTTCTCACATTAAAAATAATCCTACCTGCATCTACTGCATGTTATGAGCCTTTTAACATCCAAGATGGCGACTCATGGAGTATCAGGCAGCTTTCAAACAGGAAATGTCTTCTGACTGTCGCTCTGCATTCTGGGATTGCTGTCCTTTTCCTGACCCCAGCTCTGCTCTGTCTGTGCAAAGCACAGCTATAACCCACCCCCTGTACTTCATCCCGCTCTCCTCTCCTCAGTATGTGTGTTACTTCTGAGTCCTGAACAGAGTTGCAACCCAGTGGGGGAAAGAATAATAAGTGACTAAAAACAAAATATTTAAATTTTAGATGCTGTGGAATAGTTTTTTTAAAGTGGACCAACACCCAGGGGGGATCGGCCCAGGAATCTATAAGATTCCGGGACCGATCAGATCCCTCCCCGCGGGGCATCCGAAATCGGGATGTCTCGCGGGGAGGAACCCCCCAGGAGGCCCACAAACCTTACCTCAGCCCCGTTCCATTTGCGCATGCGCGAGCCGCGGCCGCGTCTCGCGCTTCCGTCTAGCAGGGCGCGCACCCGTGCCGGCCATTTGCAAATGGCCGGCACAGGCGTGCTCCCTGTTAGAGGGAAGCGCGAGACGCGGCCTCCAGCGCTCAGAGCCGCTGAGCTGCTATGCGCGTCCAAGCGGCCTTAGACGCGCGCTGTGATTGGCTGGAGCGGTCACGTGGGAGCAGGGAGAGGTGAGTTTTTTGGGCGTTCTGGGGGGTTTCACACAGCGGGGTGCCCCACCCAAGTGGACCAAAACCCAGGGTAGTCAAAATCCTGGGTGTTGGTTCACTTTAAGGGTTTGGGCTTCATTAAATCATGCTGAAGGTCCAGTTTAAGGCTCAAGATGATTATACAATTGGGATGCGCCTCGTAAATGGAATCAGCCGTTCTAAGACTCTAGTGATGGCTGAAACATTGGTCCTGTTGAACTAAAGTTGACCTCTGCT
Organism: Gastrophryne carolinensis; assembly: GCA_027917425.1. Taxonomy (NCBI): domain Eukaryota; kingdom Metazoa; phylum Chordata; class Amphibia; order Anura; family Microhylidae; genus Gastrophryne; species Gastrophryne carolinensis. The sequence continues at coordinate 43,071,589 of CM051238.1, forward strand.
CATGAATCATTGGGGTTAAAAATGATTCCTCTTTTACTCAAAAATTGCTACTAGCATTGTATATAAATATTTGTTTTCTTTTTATTCAAAGGAAGCTATAGCATACAATTTGAAGTCGTTATAGAATATTTCTTCCAACTGCAGTTAGTGAGCTTCAGTCCAAATTCTCTCTTTATGATGACAAGTCCTCTTTAAGAATAATTCTCCTAACATACCTGCTCTGCTGAAGCCGGGCTTTTCTCTGGATGGGTCTAATAATAATTTATGTCCTCATTCTCTCCCATATTGATCGCTGAAACGTTTTCTCATCGGCCCTCTATTTGTAATACCTCCATTGTTCTGCCTCTATTCAGAGCTTTTCAGCTGGGATCGCGCTTCCCGCCATCCGTTTATCTGCTCATGATCTCCTCAAATCCATCTTCCGGCTCGCTGTTAATCTCAATATAAATTACAATATGTTCTGCTTCTAATGCTAGAGCTGCCCTGCTTTTATTTTATGTCTCTTGTTTATCTACTGGCTTCTCCATAGCCCCTCTGTACCACTGCTGCTGGCCTGGCCCAACCCTACCGTGACTCTTCTGCAAGGCTTCACATTGCAATGCATTATGGGTCACGGCAGTTGTGCATGTTCTTACCAAGCAGGGCTGCTCCTCCTGAACTCAAAGCTTTATTTTGTATCTTTTCTGCACTAGACACTTTTAGTGCTTGCCTCCTTTTTTGTTGAGTCAGCCCCCTCTCAGTCTGCACAGATCCTCCTTTACCATTCCAAAACCCCCTTTATAGCAGTAAGAGCAGACCCCTCTGCAGGTGGTCGTCCTAGGCACTGGCCTAAGGGTTGTCTGATGGGAAATACGGCCCTGTCTGCACTCATTAGTTACCTTTCTGATAGCTTCTCTGTATGTCATTGTATTCCTTTCTTCTACACTTCCTTCCTTCATTCCGTTTCATTTTTGGTCATTACCATCTTACAGTTTTTACAGTTTTTATTTCCTTATATCCCCTCTATCCCATTTTATGTCTTTGTTTCTTATCCTGGTAATTGGTATTTCTCCTTCCCTTACGCTCCCTCTCCTCGATCTTGGAGGTCTGCTGCTTGTCTGATGTCTGATCTGCCATATTTAGCATAATGTGGAGACTTCTTTCTTTCTTTATTTTTTTTCTCTGTCTTTGTTTTCCTTTTTTCTTTTAATTTTTGCATACATTTCTCTCTTCTTTGTTTCTTCTGGAGCAGTATCGCAAAATTTGCATTAAAAAAGATAAATAATTAAATAGCCACACAATAGCTTCTAACATGTGTATAAATAATCCTGCGATAGAAAATTTCTTTTAAATTGTATAATGACAATAGCTCAGTCCATTTGCTGAATAGGGGGATCTGCTGGGTTTATATTTAGTGAGCTGCTTCATTTAGCCCACTGGTCTCCTAGCAACACTTTACCTCAGAGGCTGACACTGTAATCAGTGGTAACGGCTGTGTGTGTGTGAGGTGCTGCTTTTGTTATGAGACCAGGTGACTCAAATGTGTAAAATCTATACAAAATAAACTAAACTGACTGAAAATGACTGAAATTATTCTTTGAATAACTGTGCAGGAAAATCTAAAGGTATTAAAGTGGAACAAAACCCTGAGTGGCCGACCCTGAAGTCTATAAGACTTCGCATACAGCTGTGGGACAGGGGAAGGTACGTTTTCACAGGCGAATTTGGGGATTTCACATATCAGGGCATCCCAAGTCGGGATGCCCCTAGGGGCACAAAACAAAACTCCAGATAGTGAAAATCCTGGGTTGGGCTTTGCTCAAAACACACAAAGCTGAAAGAAAGATCATATGGAAAAATTAAAAATAAGAATATGAACGAGAAAATGGTAAACTGAAAGATTCTGCAGCAGAGCCAACATGAAGGGAAAACTGTCAAAATCAGCTAAATGACTTCTAGAGCTTTTCTCTCTGTTTTAGATATATAAGTTCTGGCCAGGCAATGTTGCAATGTTGTTATCTGATGCTGGACGGCTGACAGCACTGAACAGCTGATACTTTGATACATTGTTCTCCCCCTCTCCTCAGCATGGAACAGGCCAGAGTGTCACTCAGCAGACATAAACATGAGCTATTAGTTTCCAGCTGCTCAACACACACATCATTTTTTTCTACATTTGTAATTCTTACTCCAACACCTACCTACATTCAAAGTACCATTAAAATATAAGTCACCAAGAAAAATTTGCGATACTGCTCCTTTAAAGGCCCTGTCCAGGCAGCAAAAAAAAAGTTATACTCACATTTTGTACCATGCAGCACTTGTACCATGCAGCACTCCTATTATGTTTTTAGAAAAAAACTCACTGTGTGCTATGATCGACTCTTGAAGCATCCACTGTAGCTCAACACCTACTAGTAAGACCTGGCACACCCCCTTCATTGGAGTGATTGGAGTGGGTGTGCTCAAAACACAGTGAGTAACGCAAATTGGTTCCATATGCTGCCAGTTACAGTGGGATCTCACCATCTGATGAGTTTAGCGCTGTAAGGACAAAAGGTTAGTTGGATTCTTTCTCTGCCTGGACAGACTCTTTAAAGAGAAATGCCACCCAGGATTTTCACTCTCCCAGGTACTGTTCCTCTCCAGCAGAGCTGGGATGCTCCACTCTGTGAAAGCCCCAGGATCACCCGTAAAAACTCCCTTCGCTTTGCTGATCTTAAATCAGATCGTCATAGTACAGATGAACGGAGTGCGCGCCACTGGCAGCTTCAGCTGTAGGATAGCAGTGATACAACCCCGGGCCAAGCATGTGCTGTGGGACCAGAAGGTGAGTTTTTATGTGTGACCCTGGGGCTTTGACAGAGCAGGGCATCCCAAATCTAAATGCTCCAAGGATGAGGAAGTCAGCCTCCATAGAGTCTGAAAGATCATCTTTTATTTATTTCCTTTGTCCTTTCTACTTCTTTGCTATAGCTCCCATTTTTTTCTTTACTTTATTTCTTTTGATTCTGTGCATTATTTTTCCCTTAAAGTGTACCAGGATTTTGACTATCCTGGGTTTTGGTCCTTTCCCCCAGGGCACCCTGATCGGGAGTGTCCCGCTGTGTGAAACCCCCCGGATCAGCGAAGGTAACTCACCTCGTCCCGGTCCTATGGCACATGTGCTGCCACTCGTCCAATCGGTGTGCTAGACGTCATGTCGTCTAAGCGTTGTCTAAGGCCAGCGGCTCAAAATGCACTGACAGCTGCATCCCCCGCTACCCTCTAACAGGGAGCGTGCCCGTGCCGGCCATTCACAAATGCCTGGTGCGGGCACGCGCCCTGCTAGTGGGATAGCGGGGATGCTGCTCGCGCATGCGCTGTTGAACCGGCAAACAAGGTAAGTGTAGGGGGCGACCTGGGGGGTTTCACACAGCGAGGCATCTCGATTTGAATGCCCCGGTGGAAGGGAGGGGCCGATCGCGGTGGGTTTTGGGCCACTTTTATATTTTCTTCTTCCAATTGTTTCCATTAACACTTTACTTTTTTCTTTCTTTCTTCCCTTTGCTTTTTACTATTAATTGTTATATTTTGTGCCTTCCTTCCTTTCTCCGCTCCCTTCTCCTCTCCATCCTGGGCCTTTCCATGCTCTCATAATCCTCCTCTTATTCATCCTTGTTGGTCATATTCCACTGCCTGTTCAATATTTGTAAAGATGATGAATTCTTCCTACAGACAGACGGGAGATGGATGCTGCCGGAGATATATGGCCTGACCTCCGATGCCTTAAGATACAAAATCTCTAAACTGCCTGTTATTGTCTCATTCTCTTTATGACCACTTGTTAATATTTCAATGACTCTTATCTTCCCGGCCATCCGTCACTCACCGCTGACAGCTTTTGTGATACACATTTGCTTGTAGCGTATTTGGATTTGTGGCTGTAAATCAGGGGTGTCAAACTATCCAATGGCGCATGTGCACAGCCAATCGGCACGCACGGCTCTAACTTTTCTTAGCCATCTCTTTTTAGTCTTAGCTAATGAGAGCCCTTGTTGGGTAACAGCCAAGGTTGCCTCCGGCTTCTTAAGCTCACACACTCTCTGCTGAAGGTATAGGGAAGCACAGCCACAGCCCATGCATGTGCCTTTGAAGGTTGTGTAAGTTTTACCGGCGATGGGGGGGGTTCAAACAGTAATTTGGGATGCTCTCGGTAGTGAGGATCATGTGGCCCTTTTAGTCCACTTTAATCAGCCAGCCCTGAAAGTGTACCAAAACCCACATCTAAAAGATTCCAGGGACACTTGATTCCAAAAATCGGGATGCTCCGCTGTGTGAAACCCCCCAGGTAGCCAAGAAACTCACCTTCTCTCCCGGGCCAATGGTGCATATGCAGGTAGCAGGCACATCCCCGCTATCACTTTAGCAGGGCGGGTGCCTGCACCAGACATTTGCGAATTCCTGATGCGGGCACACTCCCTAGAGTGTTAGAGTGTAGCGGAGGGATGCGACCGCCAGCATGCTCGGATCCACTTGCCTTAGATAAAGGCTTACATGAAGGGGTGGGAGCTCATTGGATGAGAGGCCGCGCATGTTCCATAGGACCAAGGAGAGGTGAGTTTTTACGGGCGACCTGGGGGGGTTACACACCCCGATCAGGGATGCCCCAAGGGCAAGAACCAAAACCCAGGATAGTCAAAATCCTGGGTTTTGGTCCACTTAAAGTCTTTTAGACTTGAGAGCAAGCAAAATGCATGGTTGGTCCCCTTTAATGCAGCATGCCACTTTCCATAGTGGGATGGGATAGTGTTCTCTGCCTTCCTTTACCTTGCACAGTTTCTTTTTACAGTCACTGCCAGGCTAAGCCAGCTTGATGTCATCTTGCTTCAGCTCAGCCTGGTTGCCAGTTGCTTTTGCCAACCACCAGGGGAAGCACTTCCGTACTTACATTATCATAGGGGTGGGGTTTTACACGTCCTGTCCCGCAATCCCAACGGCCTCCAGGCTACAATCTGGCGGTGCAATCTGGCCAACAGACTGGCTTGTTAACTAGCCTCTCAGGCACTAAGTGGTGCTGGAAAGCAAGTGCGCGCCCGCGTGCCGGGTTTAAAGTGAACGTCCACGACTGCCCCAGCCCTGTCACACATAGATAATAGCGTGGAAAAGGGGGGGCAGGTCAGACTCTTGCTCACAGGCCAAATCTGATGGCACTGTGGGCTGATGAGCTTCAGAAAAGGGGGAGTTCCTGCAGAAGGTAGTGACGACAGGACATGTTACCTGTTCCAGCCAATCACATTCTGGCTGCCATTTTCTCTTACTTTTTCCAGCCAATCATCATCAAACTGCCATTTTCAACTGATTGTGGGTTAACTCTCTATATGATTTTCCATCGTTATTTTTCTTGGTCTGCAGCAATGTTAATATAGCACCGAGCCCCCTAGGTATTGTAATTTCACAAGGGAAAAGCCGGCAATGCTTCATTGGTCAGAATGGTATCTGCATAGTTCTCCCCCTGGCAGTAAGTGATAGCATATGGCAGGTGACTGATCAGATCTCAGTCAGCTCCAGGCAACAGTGCCGCCCTTGACCTTTCTATCTGGCTGCCCTAGGCAAGGGCCCACATAGACAATTAACAATCTACGCCTAAATTCTACTCTGTGATCTATTTCCCCTCCTCTTAAGTGACCTTATACTGTATTCATGGCAAAGAGATGTTTTTTTGTTTTGCCTAAGGAAAAATGTAAACTGGGATTTGCCATTATTTTCTAACAGTATTATATTTAAGCCATGCGGAGGGCAGGCATACCTCCAGCCAATTTTCTGCTCTAAATAGGCCTTAGTTATCACTTATCTTTGCAATATCCAGGTTTGAAAAAGAAACCTGTAGGCAAAGATAAGAATTATTTATTTGGAGCTATATGTGCAGGTCCCGGCAGGGGCGGAGCCGGGGGGGGGGGGTCAGGCTGGTCACGTGCCCCGGGTGCATCGGGTTATGGGGCTCCCAAAAAGTGCAGTTAGAGGCTGCATATAGACAGACCTGACTTTTTTGGGTTGCTGGGGGTGGGCAAAGATTTGAAATGGCGCCCCCCACCTGTTCTCAGGCCCCCCTTTGCCACCCCCTGACCTGCTGCACCCGGGGCAAGTGCCCCCCCTGCTCCCCCCTAGCTACGCCCCTGGCATATTTATCTAAGGGGTTGGGGGGGGGGGGTCCTTGCGCATGCTGATATTTGTGGCCCATGACCTCACTAAAAGTTCCTAGGGCAGCATAAACTATATATATGGCCATGGTCCACCTGAGAATCAACCTGCAACCCAGTCTGAGCCCAAGTGGGCCCCTGAAGATACCAAAGACACCCAGCACTTGCCCTGGTATGCCCAGTGCTGGCGCCGGCCCTGTATGCAGGTAAATGGGTCAGTGGAGCAGGCTTCTTTACCAATGATCAGAGGCGTAACTTGAGGGGTTGCAGGGGGTTCAACCACACCAGGATCGGGGGGCCCCCATCATTGTTGCTCCCCCAACTTATTTATCATATTTGAGCTCACTTGCTATCATTTAGGTAATGTAATCAGTATTTGTCTCTTCTGATTCAGTCATTATTTGTCTCACAGGATGCAACTAAGTTAAAATACAGAAGACGGTTTACTATATGAGCTGTGAAAGGGCCCCATTCAATGTTCGTACCAGGGCCGTGTCACATGGCAGTGAATAAAGTCACAGGCTGAGTTGCTGTATGGATAAATAATGCTGCGGGGTGGGTTTTGGTATATTTAGTACTTGTGATGTTTCTCTATCTTGGCTGTTCCCTGTCACCTTTTTTCCTGACTTTGCAGTCTGCTGGGAAGTGTTGCGAGCAGGCAAAGAGCATCTCCATCTTTAAGTGATAGCATAGAGAGGAAATTGAATGAGAGAGGGCACGTTTGAGATAATTGGTCCCCAGGGAATATCTTAGGAGGAGAGATAAGTGGTTGATGCTCTAATAATTGTGATATGACAGGATGTCAGAGGAATTAGGGATGTTCGGGAGGCATATGATGCCATTACTTCATCTGAGGTGCCTATCACTGTGATAACAGCTGATGTGAGTGTGTGTGATGTGGTGGGGAGGGGGGTAACAAAGTCTCATCTATTGATCCATGGTGTAGTCAAGTATATAGTGTCTCCAGCTTCACAGTTACAGGCTCAGGAGTAGTGGCCCTATCCAGGTCCCCGCTGCTTCTGCACTGAGACCTGTTTTTTTTATTAGAGAATAGCATACCTTCAAACTTTTCAGTGTGGGGAAGAGAGACAATTGTTAAATTAAGCTATGTCTCAACAGCTAAGGCTTAATCTATGAAACCCATCTTCTTTGTAAGAATCGAGTGTCTTTCAGCGGTCAGGGGCTTAGTAAGGATATCTGCTGTCATATCCTCATTAGGGCAATAAAGTAACTAACAAAGTCCCTGTTCAGAAATTTCCTTGGTCTCAAAGTGCTGATTTAGGTTTGCAGTATCTCTGCCTCATCTCATTCTTGCTCAAAACAAATCAGGATATCATCCACTTAAATAAGCACATAGATTTATCTATTTGCCAATTTGTTTGTGTGTAAGCAGGGGTCTGTTTAACCCTGAAAGTCCTCATGTGTAAGCACTTCATTTATTTTCATATTCCATGCTCTGACGGCTTGCTTTAGGCTCTACATACTCCTCTGAAGTTTGCATATTAGGTGTGGCTTTTGTCATCTTTGAATCCTGGTGGTTCTTCCATGTAGATGTCTTCTGATAACTCACCATGTAGAAGTGTTTCAATTGCATTTTCCTTGTGGCTACTGTCGTTATTAGCATGTTTAACTACTGAAGCAAAAGTCTCATCATAGTCCTCTCCATATTTTTGAGAATATCCCTTGGCTACGAGTCTTGGTTTGTATCGCTCCACTGGGCAATCTGCATTGTGCTTGATTTTAGCAAATAGAACGGGTCCAAAGGGTCAAACTTATAACTTATCAGGAGGGACTTAAAGAACCTAATTTGTACAGTCTAGAGAAAAGAAGGGAGGGAGAGAAGGGACATGATTGAGACCTTTAAATATTTGAAAGGATTGAATAAGGTTCAGGAGGGAAGTGTTTTTAAGAAGAAACTTAATGATAGAACAAGGGGGCACAACCTAAAGCTAGTCAGAGGGAAGATCAGGAGGACGTTAGAAAATATTTTTTTTTTTTTACAGAAAGAGTAGTAGATGCTTGGAACAAACATCCAGCAGAGGTAGTTGAAAAATCGACAGTGAATTTAAACATGCTTGGCATAAGCACACATCTATCCTAAGATAAAGAGTACATACAGTATATACATAAGAGCAGACTAAATGGACCGTATGGTCTCCTTCTGCCATCAACCTTCTATGTTTCTATTTTAATAGTCAATTTACAGCCTATGGCTTTTCTTCCAGGTGGTAGGTCTGTAAGTGTCCATGTTTTAGTCTCATACATGGATTTTATCCCTTCCTTTTCAGCCTTTATTCATTTACTGGCTTCTCCTTATGAAAGCTGAGATATGTCTTCCCAAGTTGCAGGTTCATTTGTACTGGCAGTGCTTGCCTTGTATGAAAGATGTAACAGGTGGTTTACATCTGTTTTCTCTCGTTGAGCATCTTGGTTCTGTGTCTGAGCTTGTTGTGTCTGCTCTTCAGTACTGGTGGGTTCTGCACTCACTTCAACTGTTTGTTCAGAAGTTACAGATGATGGCTGATCAGTGCCATTTTCTCATCTGTTCTTACTTCCCCAGTTGTCATCTCTCAGATCTTCAACAAAAGTTATGCAGTTACTAATGGTAACATTGTCTTGGGATTTAGGATTCTGTAACCTGTAACCCTTCTAGTGTCAGTTACGTGAGTCTCACGTAGTCGCCTCTCCTACCATTAAGTGCCAGCTACGTGAGACTCACGTAGCTGACTTTAAACCCCCACAGTAAAAAAAATCTAAAAGTAAAAAACTCACCTGACCCCTCGTTGGATCGGGCCGGGTCTTCTCTTCACCTGGGGGGGCATCCGATCCCCCCCCCCGGGGCTCTTCTGTCTTCAGGAGGGTGCCCGAAATAGCGCCCCCCCCCGCTTCGGCCACTGCCACAAACCGTAAAAAAAAAAAGAAAAATGACACTCACCTACAGCCCCGATCCCTCCCGCGGGGTTTCCTCTTCATCAGGGGGGGGGGGGCTCCGATCACCCCCCCCCCGGGCTCTTCCGTGATGAGGAGAGGGTGAGAAATCACCCTCTCCCCCCACTCCCTAGGTCGGGACTGCTAGCCCCGCCCCTTGGGGGCGAGGGCGGTTGACGTCATCGGTGACCCGACACCTGTCACCCAGCAGTCGGGACCTGAAGCTCAGTTGCTGTTGGAGATCGGAGGAGGAGAGCTGGTTACCAGCTCTCCTCCACCAATCTCCAGCAGCTGTCATCTGAGACATTGTGGGAGGTGAGTAGAGGAAAAAAAAATAATAAATGTCATTTTTTTCTTATGTTTCTGTGTGTTTATTTTACATTTAACCCCTTGTGAACTGGTAAGGGGTCCATGAGACCCCTATACCAGTTCACAAGGCTGGGGGCTGGCAAGTCACCTGCGGCTAGCGGGTGACTTGCCATTAACCCCCGGCACCCAAATTACCTGCCTCCCCAAAGCCCATTGGGGGGGCAGAAGAGCTCGGGCCCACACAGGATATGTGGGCTAGTAGGCTGCAGGGTGGGGGGCCACAAAAGCTGGCCCCTCCACTCTGTTTCTACAAGCCCCCATAGCTGGTGCCGGGCTGGTTATGACGGGTAGGGGGGACCCTACGTCATTTTTGGGGGGGATTTTTAAGGGTTATGGTTAGCCTAACCCTAACCCTTAAAATTCCCCCCAAAAATGCCCCCCCCCCCCCCCCCCCTGGGAGGGGGGACCCTATGTTGTTTTTTTTTTTTTTTTTAAATGAACCCCTTATGCTCTGTCGCCCAGCAGCTATAAAAGGCTTCCAGCAGCAGCAGGAGAGCAGAAGCCAGAGTGATCCGTGTGGGACACCGTGCCCAGGGATGGATGGGAGGTAAGTATAAAAAAAATATATATATATATTTTTTTTCTCCATGTGTGTCTGTGTGTTTTTTTACATTTAACCCCTTGTGAACTGGTAAGGGGTCCATGAGACCCCTATACCAGTTCACAAGGCTGGGGGCTGGCAAGTCACCTGCGGCTAGCGGGTGACTTTCCATTAACCCCCGGCACCCCAATTACCTTCCTCTCCAAAGCCCAGGGGGGGTAGAAGAGCCCGGGCCCACACAGGGTATGTGGGCTTGTAGGCTGCAGGGTGGGGGGCCACAAAAGCTGGCCCCTCCACTCTGTTCCTACAAGCCCCCATAGCTGGTCCCGGGCTGGTTATGACAGGTAGGGGGGACCCTACGTCATTTTTGGGTTTTTTTTTTAAGGGTTAAGGTTAGCCTAACCCTTAAAGTTCCCAAAAAAATGGGGCCCCCCCCTGGGACAGAGAACCCTATGTCATTTTTTTTTTAAATTAACCCCTTATTTTTTGTAGTGTGGATAGTAGTTGTATTTTATTTGTAAATGTTATAAAGTGCTCTTTTCAGTTTGGGGGGTCTCCTGGGCAAGAATGGGCGGTCTACCGATACATATGTGGTACCGTTGTATTCGGGAGAAATTGGGCTATCACATGCAATATGGTTTTTGTTAATAAAACAAATGTTATATTTAAAATAAAGGAGACAATTGTCTAAAAAATATTATTTTATTTATTTTTATGTTTTTTACGCAAAAATATTGAAAAAACAGTAGAAAAATTACAAACAAGACATTTCATGTTAAAGCCTTAACTCTGCTGCAAAAAATATGTATAGAATTTTTCTGGGAATTCCAGCACAAATCACGGTTAAACATGGCGCAAAATGGGGAAAAATGACCTGTCAACAGAGGGTGACAAAACTTCAAGTAGGCTGGCAATGCATGTTGGGTATTGTTCTGCTCGGGGGACCTTACACTTTCAGATTTAGTTTTTTCTTGTTTGCATATTGATATTTTAGGAAAGCACGTTTTATATTCTGCTTTTTTAGAATTTTTTTAGGGAAACCCAGTGCAACCTAAGAACTCTTCATGGGATTACTTCCAGAAAGATGAGCCCACTACAACAAGCTCTGTACGCTTAGAAAGCTTAACATGTGTACTTTCAGGGAATATATGGTTTATGGGGGATATTCCAAATATAAAGGGTTGTTTTGGTTGAAAAATTGCAAGGTGCGCACTTTGTCAGTAGAGCTGAAAGTTTCAAGTAAAATTACCGTTACGCACATGCTTTACTTTGGGGTGTTTGCCAAATCTTCCCTTGACACTACCCATGCATGTTGGGTACCATTCTGTTCGGGGGATGTTGCTTTTTCAGATTTTACTTTCTTCTTCTTGTTTGCATATAGTTTTTTTAGGAAAATGTGGCTTTGATTCTTCTTTTTATTCTTTTTTTAGGGAAACTCTGTGCAACCAAAGATTTGATTGAGGGATTACTTCCAGAAAACTGCGCCCATGTCAACAAGCCTTGTACACCTAGAAAGCTTGAGGTGTGTACTTCCAGAGAATATATAGTTTGTGGGGGGTATTTCAAATGTAAAGGGTTGTTTTTCTGTAAAAACTGCAAGGTGTGCTTAGCACGTAGCATAGTTGTATTTTATCTGAAAATGTCCTAAAGAGCTGTTTCAGTTTGAGGGAGTCTTCTGGGCAGGAAAGGGTGTCTACCAATACATATGTGGTACTGCTGTGACCGGGAGAAATTGGGGTTTCACACGCAATAAGATTTTATTGACAAACTTACATTTTATATTACAAAAAACACTACAAATTGCAAAAAATGTATTTATTTTTTTTGCACATATTTCACCCAAAAGTATTGAGAATACACTATATTATAATTTTCCTGGAAAATCCCTGGAAATCCCTTCAAAAATCAAGGTTAAACATATGTAGCGCCAAATAGTGAAACGTGGTCTGGCAACAGAGGGTGACAAAAATTCTGGCACTTAAAGGGTTAACATTATCACTGAATTCAACAAAGATACCTCCAAATGCTATACTTTGGAGTTTGGTGCATTTTTTCTCTGGAATATAGATGAACACTTTGAATCCAAAAACTCTTAGGTGTTTTTCATTGTGCCACAGTTCATATGCAGTTTTCTCTACTATTCTAGAAAATAATCTATTCTGCAAATAAGTTGCTGTCATTGCTGCCTCACCCCAGTAATTTTGTGGTAGACCAGAGTCTTTCAGAATACATCTGAATTTTTCATTCACAGTTCTGCTCTCTCTTTCAGCTACCCCATTTTGCTCTGGTGTGTATAGAATTGTCTTCTGATGCTCTATTTCATTCAGCTTGTACTTTGTGTCCTGTGAATTCACCTCCATTGTCATACCAAAGTTCCTCTGAAACATGTTACTTGTCTTTGCTACATAGTCCTGTAAGTTGTCAAGAACTTCACACTTGTGTTGCATTAGATAATTGACTGTGTATCTTGAATAGTCATCTATGAAAGTCACTATGTACCTGTTGCCTCCAGGTGTAGGTGGGTTTAGAGGACCACATACATCACTGTGATGGGTCCTTCCAGCACTGCCAGTTCCTCTACCGGGGTTGCCACCTCCTCTGCTGGGTCCAACCAGGTCGCCACCTCCTCCGCTGGGTCCACCAGTGAAGCAACTTCCCCTGCCTGGTCCACTTTATGCAGGAAAATAGTGCAGGCTGGACATATTACTATTCTTGGTTGACTAGGCCTTTACTTCATTCTAGAACCCCCGGTCTACAACCAGTACCAATCTTCTGCTGGACCAGACTCTGACTTTAGATTCCCTTCTGCACTGCTCCTATTCACAAATCGAAAGAAAAAACAACTAGGGGGACTCTAACCTTATATAAGTTCTGCTTCCTCCTCCTCCACCTCAGCAAAAACAACTTGCTGTTTAAACTGGATCACTCATGCAGTCTTTTGAGTACATCCCACATACCTTTCGCTGTATTCGGGATGCCCTGCTGGGTAGGAAAGACAACCAGGATGGTGAAAATCCTGGTAATTGTTCAGCTTTTGCCCTGTCATCTAGTGCCCAAACTACTAACTATAACCTCCTAACCAACTGTCACACAAGCTCAAAACTAGACCAACCTGTCACACTAATAGAGATGAATGTGAGGAAAAGATGGCATGAGGAATGAAACAATGAGAAAGAACCATACAATGGAAAGCTAAACAAAGGGGGAAAAGAGAGTGCGTAGATGAATGATGAATAGAATTGAAAACCATTGAAAAGAGGAGTGAAAAAATCAAATAGTGAATAGCCGAAACAAAAGAGACAAAACTAAGAAAAAAAGAATACATTGCTAGCTAGAGGTAATGAAGAGCTGGACGAAGAGAGAACACAGGAGTAAAAATAGAACAGAGGGAAATAACACAGGAAGGAAAGAAGGTGAGATACTTAAAGGAGGAAGAGTAAGAAGAGAGTAACAACTGTAGAATTAGGGAAAGGCAGAAAAGGGAATGTTGCAAGGCATACAAGAAAGAAAGAAAGAAAGAATAGAAAAAAGGAAGCACTTGCCACCTACTAGAGCTTGTAAAAGATATAAATGCATCTTTTGTTCTTTCTTCCAATCCGTCTGCCTGTCTATCTACCTACAGTACAGTACCTCTATATTACTTATGTTTGCCTGTTGAAGCTTGTTACACCGTAATCAGCCTTAAGGCAAGCTTGTACTTGTAGTCGTCCATACGCTGAAGATGTCACCCCTTCTCCTTCTTACACATATAAACCTCCCCTCCCCGTGCATTTGTAGCAAGCAGCAGTTTTTCCTGTTTGCTGTAGCAGCATCCTTCGTGCTTGTTACTCCTTCATAGCCCCTTGGTTCCTATCGCCTCCATGATCCCTCCACGTTCTCTGGCCGAAAGAAGTGTGAAGGGCCACTGTCAGCTGTCTTCTGTGCGGCCAGTTGCTGGCAGTCACCTGTTCCCTGCTTGTTTCTGATCGGCAGTGTGCTCTCCGATGCTATTAATAGATCGCTGGCTGCGTTTAAAGGTGCAGATCGAGGGTGGATTCTGCTCCGAGCCCAAAATAGTGCAAGCAGCCTGGCTCCGATTGGGAATGAATGCTGATGTGGTCCTGGCTTCGAAGGTAAGTGAAAAGGCAACTTCTATTTCTAGATTTAACCACTTGAAGACCGCTCATACAGATGCAGCAATTCTTATCTTGCCAGATAGTTTCGTTAGCTCCGAACAGAAGTCATTGAAAAGCATTGAAGATTTCTAGATAACATTATGTGCTATTGTTTATTGAGTTAATTTAATATGTCATGGTAAGGATGGTCAATTTATAGGGATGAGCGATCCCGTACTGTTAAGGGGCTAATGACTAAACAGCTGGTGTTCGTGTCCACAGATGAGGTTTTCTCCCGAAAGTCAGTGGTCATGTTCAGAGTTTGAATTCCAAACAGTGCAATCAGAGAGCGTGCCGGGCTCCCCCTCTGCCAAAAGCCAGAATGCGCAGCTTAGGGGAGAGGAGGGAGGAAAGGGGGAGAACCACCCGCGTTGTCATCTGTGCGTTCCGGGTGTCTGCAGAGCTCCAGGGAGTGGGGGAGCCGACCATGCTGTCAGCTGCCCCGTCGCTACTGGAGTTTCCCCCCAGTGACAGCTCTAATATACTCAGAGACGCACACAGCTCCCCTCACTGGGGTTCCATTACATCTTTAAAAATCACAATTGAACCTATACTTAACGCAATACTGTAGGCAACAGTAATTGTTACACCATTGCTTTGGGCTAAATTTGGCACTGTTCCAAACTGTTTTCCATTTTTAAATTGAAACAGAAATGGCTGAGATTGAGGTTTATAGGTTCAGCCAATAATATTCTCTTTTTCATTCCGTCCCCCAATCAGATCAGCAGACTGGGACTGGATTGCTGGTCCCTCCCTTCTCGGCCTCCTCCTCTGCCTCCATCAAATTGATGTCAGCGCAAGAAGCTGATTATTATGCAGCATCACAGATCCAAGTGCCATGCCCACTTTAATCAGAAGAAAACCTGAACCTGTAAACCTTGATATCCAGGCCATTTTTTTCTTCAAATAAAAATGATAAACAGTTTAGGACAGTGTCAAATATAGCTTGATGCAATGGTGTAACAATTACCTTTGCTTGCTCTAGCTTATTTCAGGCAAAAGCAATTGTTAGACCATTGTGTCGGGCCACGTTTGGCACTGTCCTATACTGTTTTTCGGTTTTAATTTGAAAAAGGTTTACAGCTTTACCTTACGATTTCCCTTCTGAAGCATGTGGGCGTTGCCCTTGCATCTGTGATGCTGCATAATAATCAGCATAATGTTGGCACTGGAAGCAAGAGCACTTGCTAGGAGGAGGCTGGGGGCAGAGAGGAGGGAAGAAGGGGGTTATCTGGGCTTGAATGGCAGTTCTGAGAGTGTTATCAATACAGAGGAGGGCGTAGTCTGGACTAGCTTCTCAAGCTAGTATTGGTGGTCCACATCTGCAGGGTGGTGCTGGAGGGTCAGATGAGGAAGTGTATTTCCTCATTCACTGTGACTATCTGAGTGGAAGCACAGCGCTGGAGGAACGTCTGGCAAAGTAAGATGCTGATTATTTGTTTTAACCTTTTGCATGAAAAATCCCTTTATATAAGAAATATAGTGAAGTCACCACCTTATCATTCACGGTGTATAGAACCAAATGGCAGTTAATCATGTGACCAGTTGAAACCTTTCAGGTTTGATGTGCAAGCCCACTGGAAAATTCAGATTGGTCACCAGTAGTCACTTGATTTCCAGCCAAACGTGAATGAGGAAGTGGTTATTATATGGTTATAGTGCCGCTTTAACTATACCACCAGCAGGATTCCTCACCACCTTGGCCAGCAGGAAAGTCCCCCATCTGGGTTTTGTGGTGGCCTCACTGCTTCTCGGTGACAGCCCTTAAATGATCCAGAGGTGTGGTCTCTGAGTATCTGCATCACTGGAGGGCAGAGGGACTGTGTGACTTCTCTGGGAAATCCAGGGCAAGGTAAAAAAAACACCCCTCCCTTCATAGTAGCGATCTCCAGTTGCCCAATAATTATTAATAATAATATTAATAATTACAGTTGATAGCAATTGAAACAATAATAAAACATCAGCTGCAGCCTAGCTGTAACAATGTAACACAATGTAAATCTCAGCAGGGAGCTTGCAGGCCGTTCAGAATGACTCATCCTGATTGTTGTGGAGGCTGATTTAAGACTAGCGCCACATATTGCCATTTGTGTGTCTATGTAGCGGCGCAAGAGTGCGCTGCAAACTGATGTCTGGCACTATAACGTAGTTTTGGCGCCGGACACGAGATGCTGCAGTATCCTGTCCAGCATTAATTAACGTCTGCAGGGCGCTGTAGAAGCGCTCTTCCTGAATTAATGCATTTGTAGCGCCCCGGGGGAAAGCCGCCCAGGACGAAGCCACATATAAGAACAGGACAACGCTGCAGCGAATGATAGATAGCACCAGTTAAGTGTTTCCGACGCTCAGCGCTGAAACCCATATTTAAGAAAAAATAAATCACAAAGCCAGCACTATAAAACTGGGCGCTCTAGTGATGAGCGCCGGACGCAAATATAAAAAATGTGTGTTTCTAAACACATATACACCAACACGAAACCACATGGAATGACACTGTTTATACACTGTAACACAGTGCAATGGCAGACCAACACATACAATTCTGACAAAAATAAAAAAAATAAATATATATCAATATAAGTGTTTGGTTGCAGGCCAGGAGAGCCAAAACAATCATCATATCATAAAATAGTGGGAAAAAGTGGAATCAAACTCTACTTATACACAAACAAATTAAACACCATTGAATCGTATGGGAGATGAGTGTCTGTATAGTGGCGCTTAGAGTGAGCGCTAGTAGACACTGTAAGTGGGTAATGGGGCGCCTCAGTCGCTGTAGTAACCTGGCCGGCATTGATGAATGTGATGTATGTTGGGCGCTCTAACACCAGTACAGCGCTGCAGGGAGCGAAAGATAGCGCCAGCTCAGTGCGACCGACTCTCAGCGCTCCACACCATACTTATCAAAAAAGGACACACACAGCGTCGGCGCTCTAAATCTGGTCGCTATAGCACAGAGTGCCAGACGCTGTGTGATTAAAGTCTGTTTTTGAACACATATCCACCTGTAGCAATGTGAAAACACATGGCATGACATTGTTTTAACACTGTGACATTAACACTGTAATGACAATTCAGCATAAAAATATAAAAAGTCAAAAAAGTTTCTAAAATTGTTTGTTTGCAGCCAGGAGAGGTCACACAATGATTGGCGCAAAAAAATAAATAAAAATGTCAAACACGCTGTTTAAACACAAGCAAAGGAACGGCCATTGAAATGTATGGGAGAGCGACACTGAGCGACAGGTAATACCTGGCGCTCTGGAAGATAGAGCGCTGGCGCTATACGCTGAGCCGCCTGTAATAATACATCGGACGCTACATGTCGCTGTTAGAGTCACTCACCAGATTCGCTTTCATAAATGTGGTTTGCCTATAGCGCCCAACGTTCACCAGACACTGCCTGCCGCTACGAGGCACTACCTGGCGCTATCCCTTCTTGAATAACCGCCCTTAGTTTTCAGATTTCAGGTTGCTTTAAGGGCTGAGAGGTTAAAGGGGGGTGAAAATTAGTGTATTATTTCCTAGTGCACTTTCCCCAGGGAAGACGCAGGCCCCAATAAACACGACGCTTCTAAGCCGCCGCAATTTTCCAGGCGGCTGCTGGCTTTGGCTTAAACAGGCAAATTGCTGGAGCCTGGCCTGCCGGAGTGTCGCACTCTGCCATCATATTAGTGTTGACAGCGGGCGTGTGCGTGCATGTTGCGGGAGGAGGGGTGTCACAAATAATCGGGGTGACCTCTCTTCTCTAGGCATTCTAATAGACTCGGCAAATGAGGTTCTTATTTGGTGCGTGCGCTGATGAGGTGTGACAGGCCTCTTAAAAGCGTTCACAAATCAGGACAAATTGGCGGGAATTTAGCTCCATGTGATCGGGATAAATATGATTTTCCCTGACTTGACAGCTAATGGTGTTTGCTGTGGAGCCGTCACTTCTTGGCACTGTAATCATGTGCCCAATGGAGCTGCTAAGCACCAGGCCTTGTGCCTGGCAGGGCTTCCGCCCTTAACTGTGTCACTGCCAAGCCAGAATCAGAACCAATCACATATGTGATGATGTTATACTGATAGAAACCCTAGACTTTTATCATAAAGGCAATATAGTCCTGCATGGGGCCAGGGAACCACTGTTTTTTTGCAAAGACGGATGTGGACTGTGTGCATGCTGTACAGGGGCAGGAGCAGACTGGTCATAAGGGGCACAGGTGAGATGCTTTGCATTAATCCCACTTGCGCTGGGTGTAGCCCACAGCATGCAGCCCACGTCACCAGCGCTCACCTCATCATCTATACACTGCTTCTTCTAAGACCCGTCTCTGGTTCTTCTTCTTCCAAGGGTCTCTTTATACCTGGCCCCATGGAAGGACCCTCCCTCAAACCAAGACATGTCAACCCATGTTATACCTCTGCAATACAGTAGCCATAGCATCATAACTGTGGGACCATACCTACCCCTGCCACAGTATCTGCCCCTACAATACTATGCTTCATTTCTCAGTTAAAACATATCCAACCCGGCCCATTATTTGTTTCTTTGTTTCTGCAATGCTATAGCCTCAGTTGATAAATGTACTCACTGATCAGCTGATTAGCTCCTTAGGGGCAGGGCTACTGGTGGGCTGGCCAGGGCTTATAAATTCCCAGACTGAGTTTTTGCCCTAGTCTGCCCCTGTATAGGGGTCTTAGTGTGGATGTGCCCCAAGGCGACCCCCCCCCCCCCCCTTTCTGATGGTGTGTAGGAGCTTTTAGTGCTTTGAAGTGGGTAACTAATTACAAGCGGCTTGTATGTGGGCCCATAAAATGTTTGAATCCCCCTGTAAAAAGTCTACTGTATACTGGAAGTATAGGTGGCATTGGTACCAAAAGAGGATTTATTAATACAGGGGCTCCATACACCATACTATTTTGGGCTATGTGCCGCCTGGGCCCTTCTAATGCCCTGAAACTTGTGTTACTTTATTCTAAGTATACAGCACGTCCTTCTCCAGAGATTACGTTTGGGTTATACATCCACAAGATGGCGCTGGACTGCAGAGACAGCAAAAAGTGGCTCCTCCCGGCCCCTTATATTCCAGGGACCTCTCTCAAATTCCCCAGTTCTTCTCTGCAGTCAGCACTGCGAAGGCAAGAAGATGGCTCTCTCTACTCGCAGGTGAGCGGGGCTATTAGCCCACGGCCCTGTAGGACTATTCCCACCCGTTCCTTCTTTTTCTGCCTCCCAGCTTTGGCTGCACTGGTTGGGTGACGGTAGGCAGCACCGTTGTCAGGTGCTTAAGGAGCGCTGCTCTGACCACAATCCCCCACCAAAGGGTAGGCGGTATAGGCCCATGGTGAGCCTTATGGGATGCCCCTCCCGCGCTATCGCCCCTCGCCCCCTGTCCATCGGTGGGCTCCTGTTAGGTTGGCCGCTGCCCTCCCTCGCTCTCCCTGTTATTTCTCGGGGGGGGGGGGTGTATGTGTATTTTTCACTCCTTGGGATTGTATTACTTGGTATGCTTGGCTTGTGTTGCCGCGTGTGTTGGTATGCACTGTTTGCTCTTTTAAAAATGCCGCCGCCTCGCGCGCTTGTACGGTGTTCTGCGGTCAGCGGTGACATTACCTCAGGCGCTGCTGCACCATCATTGGCTGACATGGTCACAGCCACTTTTAAGGGGGGCAGGTTACCCCAGCGCAAGAGACAGTCCCGGCCCTTTCGGGGTTCTGGCTCCTTTCTTCCCTCCTACCGTGGGTCCAGAATGGGAAGGGAAGCTTCTTTTGCAGGGGCCCGGGGAGATTTCTGGGGCAGGGGCAGAGGGCGTGGCCGCACTGGCCCCTCCTGGGGGTCCAAGTCTAAGTCTTCCCCCAAGCCCCCTCAGGCATGAAGGGGCTCGCTCACCCATCCGGGTGGGGGGATGGCTTCAGCTCTTTGCTCACGTCTGGAGGCGTCTTGTCTCAGACCGGTGGATTCAGGAGGTAGTGTCCTCCGGTTACAAGATAGAGTTGGCAGCCTGGCCGCCCCCAAGATTCATCCGATCCCGGATGCCTCAAGACCCCCTGTCAGCTCAGGGCCCGTTGCTTGCTGTGCAGAATCTACTGGAGCTGGGGTCATCTGCCAAGTGCCCTTAAGGAAAAGGGGCAAGGGCAATTATTCCAACCTTTCTCGACAGGTTGGGGGGGGCTTCTGGAGATCCCTATCATTCCAGGGGCAGTGGGGCCCTCAGGAGGCCCACACCCCTATCAACATTCTGGAACTGAGGGCGATCAGGTTGGTTCTTGCCCGCTTGACCCCGCACCTTCAGGGTCGGGCTGTTCAGGTACGCTCGGACAACCAGGCGGCGGTTGCCTACATCAATCATCAGGGAGGGACCTGGAGCAAGGGGGCCCTCAAGGAAGTGTCTCTGATCCTGTCCTGGGCAGAGGACAATGTTCCCTGCATCTCAGCTGTGTACATTCCGGGGGTGGAGAATTTGGAGGCAGACTCTCTGAGCAGGGGGACTTCTTGCCTGGGGGAATGGTCCCTCAGCAACAGGGTGTTTTGCTCTCTGTGTCACCGTTGGGGTCAGCCAGATGTGGATCTGTTTGTGTCCCCTCACAATCACAAGCTTCCAGTCTTTGTGTCTCTGTCCCAGGACCCTCTGGCCTTAGCCATGGATGCTCTGACAATGCCCTGGCAGGGCTTTCAGCTTCTGTATGTCTTTCCCCCGTTTCCCCTGTTGGGCAGGGTTCTGCGAAAAATAGCTCAGGAAGGGGTGCCAGCAATCTCGGTGGCCCCCCGTTGGCCAAGAAGAGTGTGGTTCGCAGACATCGTGCAGCTGGTGGTAGATCAGTACGACCTGCCCAAGGATCCAGACCTGCTCACTCAGGGGAGGGTACGCTACCCCAATTTACAAACGCTGGCTTTAACGGCCTGGCTGCTGAAACCTCCATCTTAATGGAAAATGGGCTGCCTGCCTCTGTTGTTAACACCATGATCAGGACTAGGAAAAAGTCCTCTTCTTCCATCTTCTATAGGGTTTGGAGTACCTACATTGACTGGTGTGAGGCTAAATCTCTTCCCTGTCGTGTGTTTTCTATTCCTAGGATTCTGGAATTTCTCCAACATGGTTTGGATCTGGGGCTACATCTCAGCACTCTGAAAGGTCATGTGTCTGCCTTGGCTGTTTTCTTTCAGAGATCTTTTTCCAGGGGGTTACTCATGTGCGCTCCCCACGTAAGCCAATGTTACCAGTCTGGGACTTGAACTTGGTCCTATCTACCTTGCAGGGGTCTCCATTTGAGCCTGTGCATGAGGTTGCTTTGTCCATTCTTACGCTTAGGGTAGTCTTTTTGTTGGCTATCACTTCTGTTAGGCGTGTTTCTGAGTTTGCGGCGCTTTCCATCAAGCCCCCTTATTTTGAGAGACACCAGGGCAAGGTGGTGTTTCGCTTTAAACCAGATTTTCTGCCTAAAGTTGTGTCTGCTTTTAATCTCAATCAGGACATTGTTCTGCCTTCTCTGTGCCCTAATCCTAGTAACCCTAAGGAGAGGGCTCTACATTCCTTGGATGTAGTCAGGAACCTGAAGTTCTATTTAGTGGCTACTGAGCCCTTTAGGAAGACTGATGCTCTTTTTGTGGTCCCTTCTGGTCCTAAGAAGGGTCTGGTTCCAGCTAAGTCTACCATCAGCAAGTGGATCCGTCAGGCTGTGATTCAGGCCTATTCTGCTAAAGGGAAGAATCCTCCCTTCCGCCTTACTGCTCATTCCACTCGGGCTATTGGTGCCTCTTGGGCCTTTCAGCACCAGGCTTCTGTTGAACAAGTTTGGAAGGCCGCTACTTGGTCTTCTGTTCATACTTTTTCTAAGTTTTACAAGGTTGATGTTAGGGCCTCAGCTGATGCTGCTTTTGTCCACAAAATTCTGCAGGCGGCAGTGGTTTAATCTGCTTGTTGTTGCTTTTGGGGATCCCACCCTACCTTACGGACACTGCTATTGGATGTCCCAAACTTAAGGAATTATCTCTGGAGCAGGACGTGCTGTATACTTAGAATAATACAATTCTGTGTTTACTCACCTGTAGAATTGGTATTATGAGTATACAGCACGTCCTGCTCCACCTCACCCTTGTTTTCATTATTCTTAGTGCCTCTGTATGATGGTTGTTATCAAGGTTAAAATTGTTTGGTTATGGTTGTTATTCTCCTGGCCTCTTGCTAACTACTTTTCAATACTGGGGAATTTGTGGGAGGTCCCTGGAATATAAGGGGTCGGGAGGAGCCACTTTTTTGCTGTCTCTGCAGTCCAGCGCCATCTTGTGGATGTATAACCCAAACGTAAGGAATTATCTCTGGAACAGGACGTGCTGCATACTCATAATACCAATTCTACAGGTGAGTAATCACAGAATTGTAGTTTTTTGGGGCCATTCACACTCACATTCCATAGTTCCTTTTTACGAACATTGTTGATACCTTCTGAGAAATCCTCTACTCTTCTCCACGGCCTACCCATACTATTCAGAGGCCTCCTTATAAAAGCCTGCAATACTCTCATACCATCTTTTGCCCTCCTACCAAATGGGTTTCCTTACTACCTGGGGGAACCTATATTACCATTTTCTGGGACTACCCTTGCTCTCCAGAGGTCCCTTTTGACCGACTCTGTAACCAATACATTTCATTTAAGGTCCCCTTTATACTTTTATGAAGCCTACTTAGACTGTCCGAAGACCTCCTTATACAATTGTTATTATTGTTATTGTTCATTTATACCAACTAGAGATGGGTAAACCCCCCCAAAGTTTGGGCTCTGCAAGTTCGGTTCGGAAAAAACCTGAACCTGTTCTCTATTGAAATTATTAGGAACCTGAACATGGGGGGGGCAGTGTGTGCAGCAGGAAGCGCTGCTGTTCAACTTACCTGACCCCCGCAATCCCTGTCCACGGCAGGGGCCACAGAAAGATGGCCACCATTACCATGAGGGAGGACACGGCGGGCATCCTTCTGTGGCCCCGGCGGAGGACCATTTTAAAGGAACGCCACTGCAGACAGGACCGCATTTGCGGGGCTCAGGTAGGTTGTTCATCAGCATCCTTTAGGTGAAGCCCCTGCTCGATTTGGAGACCCGAACTCTCAGTTTGGTGCGAACCCAAACTTTGCGGTTTGGGTTCCCTCAATACTAATGCCAACACTACGTCCAAGGGTCCCTCTGCTATCTAGGGATCATTCATATTGCGTTTTCTTGGTCCACTCTCTAAGGGACCCTTTTTTCAAATGCTGTGCTGCGTACACTCACAATCTAAGGACATACACTACCAGGATATGGAGCTATACTGCTTAAGGCTCTCCTTGTGACCTTATGACCCACCTTTGGCATATCTTCCACTTATCCTTTTATTATAAGTGGTGTTTACTCTCCAAAGGTTCCTTTTTACAAAAGCTATGGCCTACACACCCTCTACGCCTCCTCTAGACCTACCCTTTCTGATTACGGGCCTCTATATCCTTGTGACCCACCTATACTATGTCTCACTTCCCAAATTTAGTGGCCCCTCTGCCACCCTGGGTCAATCATACTTTTACTTTTCTGGGGCTACCCATATATATACTGTATGGGGACAATGCATACTGCTTTAGGACCCTCGTAGCTGGCCAGGTCCCAAAATACACAGAACAATTAGCATCCACTCATACTGTCTCACGCTATTACGCTGATGGTGGCCCTGTTGATCATTTTTAAAGACTGATCAAAAGTCTTCTCCAGTCATAATAAAAGTCATGTTTTGATGATTATCAGCTGAAGCTCCTATTTTAGAGAATGTTTTCCACTTCTGTAGGGAAACTAGGTAATCATTAGCACACGCTTTATCTAGGTAATTTGGATCAGGATAGAGGGCCTTCTCCTGAGCAGAGCAGCAAGATCTCTTCATAGAGGCAATTATTCTCAGAATATATTATCCATCATCTTTAAATTATTTTTGAGAAATTCTTGCTGCTTCTAGTGTTAGCACTTAATGCTAATTTGAGCCGAATGCTCGGTGCCAAGCTCTCCATTGTCTAGCTGTGTGCAGGAAAGTAATTTAAGGCTTGTTTTCCATCCTGCCATCATTTATTTAATATCAGGTCTTATTCAAAAACATTTTACAAGTGTGTCACCCTGTTAGTCTAGAGGGACGGAAATAGAGATTTAACGCATACCTGGTTTCAAGGTCTCACAAGGCAGCCTCTGTTCCTTCACACTGAGAGGACCTATTTCGATTGATTTGGGAAATCATTTAATACTGATGAGTCATAAGAAGCTCCCTTAAGAACTGCATCATGTTTAAATAAAAACTCCATGAAACACTGAATCTAAGTAGGAGTCAAATCTAAAAAGGCTTAAATGTCCCATGACATCCAACTGGGCTCTTCAGATTTCATCACTAATCCATGAATGCCAATCCAGTGGAAACCTCTGGTCTGCCCACCACATTCTTCTGTCTTCTACTCAAATAACTTCCTTTACCCATGTTGTCGCACCTCCTCTTCTCGGTAATTCTATCATCCTCTGTACTATCTTCCCTCTAAAATCCTCCTCTGACAAGCGTTTAATATATTTGAATCAATTCTCTTCACAGTTTCCGGTGGTGGACTGTTGTCAGGGCACCAAGGACTGAGTTAGATACTGAATACTGAACTTGGAGACCTAGTTCTAGTAATGCCTGCTAGGAGTCATTAAACTATGCTCTTCCTCTACAGAACAACCAGCATCAATCTCTGCTCCCATCATAACACCACAATCATCCTGTCCATACACAGCTCTACCTCAGGGTCAGAGGGACGAGCCAGGGCTCTTGCCCAACCACTTGTTATCAAGGGCAGTCATTAATCTACAGTCACTGTACAGGGGCCTTTTCTAGACTTTATGCTCAGGGGTCATTACCACACTTAAAGCAGGATTCCAGTTAAGTTATGCCCTGCCACCCTACCCTGGAGCTGAGACATTATGGGGTAGTTACAAAGAAAAAAAACCCTTACCTTTATCCAAGGGCAACCACCACTCCTCTGGCGCTCCGGATCTTGGGTGCCACCATCTTGAAAGCACAGAGCTGCATCCCCCGTCTACGTGCACGCATGGACATGGATGCCGCCTTGTGTCCTTTCCCGTCACACTTGAGAGGAGCAATGCTGACCCTAGATAAGGTAAGGGTTTTTTTCTTTGTAACCCCCATGCTGCTTCAGCACCTGTGTAGGGTAGCAGGACAGGGGGTTATAACTTAACTGGAATTTTGCTCTATTCTGGGCTTGATCCACCTGCTCAACAAATACCCCCTTCAATGATTGAGTAACTGCCCCACCACTGCTGTATTGGCCTCCTTTATGCCTCTAGACTTAACATCAGTGGACGGAGTACAGTACAAAGAGATGCTCTCAGATATCTCCCACCAATAATTGGGAGACTTATAGTAGAAAGAAGGAACAATTGCTTAAGGTCCAAAGTGAATAGGCAAAGTAACCAAAAATGTCCCTACACCCCGGATCTATAAGTAAAATGACTAAAGATCCACTCACATCCCAAATTTTAGATGCCCCTCTAATTAAAAAGCAGTAGGAAATCTGGAAAATCAATACTTAGGAGCTGGTGCTGTGCTGGATCAGTTCTCGTAAGGTAAGTATAAGGTGAGTAAGGATTTGTAATATTTGTGCACCAATGGCCAGTTATAAATATTATTTCAGTATAAAGCCTTTATGGGATTGTTATCATGCTTACAATGCCTCTTTTCTCCTCTTCTGCAGGAATTTAATATGTTGGCCAGACAAGTGGTGATGCTTCTAGCATAGGAACCACGCTGAGGTTTCGGGATAGCCCAATACAGAGAGAATGCTGGGATTCTGCAGGGGGAGAAGGAAGTTCCTGGCAGCCTCTCTCACACTCCTTTTTGTTCCAGCCATCACCTGGATATACCTCTTCACTGGAAATTTTGACAGTAAGTAGCAAATCCGAGCATAGCCCAAAGACATCCATTTTGGAATGTTGTCCTCCATATTGTTCCAGGCAGAAGTTTTCTTTATGCGTTGTATAGAGTGTGTAAGCAGAATAATCCTGGTCATATACTTGAAACCCTGGTTGAGAACATTCATGTAATTGCTTATTATTAAATAGTTATTCATTTATTATTGCATTACATTAGACAATTACTCATTAATATGTGTTTGTTTTTATTGATTTGTCTATAACAACATTGTATTAAATGTAAGTGCAGGGCATCCCCCTGCCATCTGATTCATTTTAATGAATTTTTTAATTAAGTTTTATTGTTATTTGTAGTAAAACTTTTAGTTTGAAGATTCGGATTAATTAAATATAGCATTTGATTATTAAAGCAGAGCTTCAGTCAAAGGATAAGGTCCACTCACCACCCTCACCCTCCTTGAGGCATCCTGATATGGGACACCCTACTACAGAAATATTATATCCAAAAATACTTTTTAGTTACACATTCCTGCACTGGTCCTCTGTCCCAGGGTAACCATCTGGAATTTTCGGGGGCTCAAACAGCAGCAATGTCTTTCCCCTCATAATCAATGTGTGATGGCTTTGCCTCTAATTGCCTCTGACTCCAAGGCAACCAGGCTTACGTCAAAATCCATACTGTAGGAAAAAAAACTCTAGGGGCTAGGGGCCCAGCCATCACATTATTTGTTATGGGGGCCCAGGCACAATATAGGCTGTATATAGATTGGACCCCTCTCTAAACTATGAATGTTGGGGTCTTAGTTTGATCTGGACCTCTGTCCCCAAGGCAGCCAGGCTTCCCTTATTATTCAGGCCATAAATAAAACTGAAAAACAGACTAGGAGCCCAGACACAATATAAGCTCTATAGAGTGTGTGTGATGGCTTGGCCCTTAGTTTGAATCAGGCCCAAGGCAAACCAGCCTGGGGGAGGGGGTAGAAACCCCCATTTAATATCAATGTCAGTAGCAATAGTGTGGCAGCCTACGGGTCTCGAGTCAGCATGGTCATTAGGGCCACTTGGCCAGGGTCCTCTCCTCACAGCTGGGCTCCTTGGGCACCATACTGGAGTCTTGGCCCCTCTGCCCTGATGGCTTCCCTGCTCTGCCCCATGTAACTTTGGGGTGCAAGATGGATCACAGGATTACTTTTGAGGGGGCCAGAGCACCCAATGCCAGTGATGGAACCCAGCAATGGTAGGTAGCTTTACCTGATTCTGGGCTTTGTTTTCTCTTAGTTTGGTGGCATCTCAATTCAGGATAAGGAATTTTTGACAGCAGTTCTGCTTCAAAGTGAACCTAAACCCCATATAACTCACAGCAGAATTCTGTTCTCTACTCCCCCACCCTCGGGGGACCTGATTTGGGATGCCCATCCACTGTCTGGTTCCAACAAATGCCCAGAAATTAGGCAAAATACTCAGAATTCCAGGAGGCTCTGTGGATGCATCTTGTATCCCACATGACCACCCATGGTCAGTAAGGTTCATCAGGCTTGGCAAGCTCCATTGACTGGGTCACAAGAGGCCAGTGTGGAAGCATTCAGGGATTGAGTACTAATCTCTGAGCATTTCTAGGGCAGCAGCAGAGAGGCATGTGAAATTGCGATGCCTGGGGAATGCAGGAGGCAGCAACTCCATGAGCTACTTGGCTGAAGGCCGGCCCTAATTTTGGATATAGAATATGGACATCCCATTTATTAAAAGACTATTATATCTATGAAATTAACAAAAGCAGGTATTAGCAGCTGTTCACAACCAGTTTAGTCTAGTGAATAGAACTGTATGGCAGTTCAGACTGGTATCAAGGACAAGCATGAAAAAAAAACCTTGCCAGCGTGTGTTTCAGTGCGGGAAAACTGACTCTCCTTTTTGATCCTTTTATCACAGGCTCCCAGATTGCTGTCTGGCTGCCTCCATCTTTCCTCATACTGGGGGATTGATCACAGTCCTTTCCCAGAGCTGGATAAAGAATCAGAAAGTTGCTTTTGGAATGAAAGCCAAACTGGGAGGGCTAGAGCGGGGTGTGGGCAATTGGGATGAGGGTAATTAGGGTCACAAGAAGCTCTTGTTATCACTGCCTGACTGCCGCTGATATCCAGTGTCTATAGGCAGCTAGAACTAGAGAGCAGAAAGTGATATTTTATCAAAGTGGATCCACACCCTTATTAAAATGATTACGTTTATTGAGCAGATACCATCAGCTTGGAATCTATAAGACTCCCCCAGTCATAAGCAGACAAGCAAACGGGTCATACCAAGTTAGGATACCCCTGGAACAAGGAACAAAACCTACGGTTGTGAAGTTCTCAGGCTGTGTTCCTCTTTAAGGGTTAGTGTTAATGGAATCTACCTGTGTTTACAGAGCCAGCTCTAGGTTTGTGGGGGCCCTTGGGCAAGAAAGTCTTAGTGGGCCCCTACAGAGTGTGTCTCATGATGTCACCGTTTAGCTCCGCTTACTCGAATGGGTCATCTTCTGCTGCTAATCACCCTCCAGTCCTTATTGCCCTCCCTATAGCCACCAATCGCCCTCCAGTCCTTATTGCCTTCCCTATAGCCACCAATCGCCCTCCAGTCCTTATTGCCTTCCCTATAGCCACCAATCACCCTCCAGTCCTTATTGCCTTCCCTATAGCCACCAATCACCCTCCAGTCCTTATTGCCTTCCCTATAGCCACCAATCACCCTCCAGTCCTTATTGCCTTCCCTATAGCCACCAATCGCCCCACAGTCCTTATTGCCTTCCCTATAGCCACCAATCGCCCTCCAGTCCTTATTTCCTTCCTTATAGCCACCAATCACCCTCCAGTCCTTATTGCCTTCCCTATAGCCATCAATCGTCCTCCAGTCCTTATTGCCTTCCCTATAGCCACCAATCACCCTCCAGTCCTTATTGCCTTCCCTATAGCCACCAATCGCCCTCCAGTCCTTATTGCCTTCCCTATAGCCACCAATCGCCCTCCAGTCCTTATTGCCTTCCCTATAGCCACCAATCGTCCTCCAGTCCTTATTGCCTTCCCTATAGCCACCAATGGTCCTCCAGTCCTTATTGCCCTCCCTATAGCCACCAATCGTCCTCCAGTCCTTATTGCCTTCCCTATAGCCACCAATCGCCCTCCAGTCCTTATTGCCTTCCCTATAGCCACCAATCGCCCTCCAGTCCTTATTGCCTTCCCTATAGCCACCAATCGTCCTCCAGTCCTTATTGCCTTCCCTATAGCCACCAATGGTCCTCCAGTCCTTATTGATTGCCCTCCCTATAGCCACCAATCGTCCTCCAGTCCTTATTGCCTTCCCTATAGCCACCAATCGTCCTCCAGTCCTTATTGCCTTCCCTATAGCCACCAATCGCCCTCCAGTCCTTATTGCCTTCCCTATAGCCACCAATCGCCCTCCAGTCCTTATTGCCTTCCCTATAGCCACCAATCGTCCTCCAGTCCTTATTGCCTTCCCTATAGCCACCAATCGCCTTCCAGTCCTTATTGCCTTCCCTATAGCCACCAATCGTCCTCCTGTCCTTATTGCCTTCCCTATAGCCACCAATCACCCTCCAGTCCTTATTGTCTTCCCTATAGCCACCAATCACCCTCCAGTCCTTATTGCCTTCCCTATAGCCACCAATCATCCTCTAGTCCTTGTTGCAATTTCATGCCACTTTCTCCATTGTTGCTGATCATCTCCTGTTGCTGAGGCCAGCCATGAGCAAGTCTGCACACAACACCCGGGATTTGGTGGTCCGGGTCCACTGTAAAATGGGCAAGTGTGAGCCTGAGCAATTGCCTAGGTTTGCCCTGTGCTGGCGCTGGCCCTGTGTGTTTAGTTCAGAAAGAGTTTAATGAGATTATATGTTTTTTTTTTCGCCCAAATCCAAATACTATTTAAAGGGACTGTAAACCCTAAGGTAATAATAAGGCAGCAAGAAGCTCACCTGATCACTGTCCCATGTGCCTTCACTCCATTTCCTGCAGAAGGTGTAGCAGGTCTCTGAATTTTCCCTTCTTAAAATGTCATTCCTCCACGACCACAGAAAAAAGTAGTCTAACAGCCACTGAGCACTGAAAGCTACAGGGGTCCCATAGCTATCTCTGACCACAGCAGAGCGTCCTAAAGCTGCGCCATGACATGCCCTTCACAGTTCAGCCCCTTCCCAGAAATGACAGCATAGAAAGTGGCTTAAATTAGAACACATGAAATATTTACATATAAATTGAATTAGAAGTTGAGATTATTATACATTGTTTCCATGGGAAATAAGGTGGGAGAAAATGTGTGTGTGCTTTAAGGAACTTTAAGTCTGGCTGTGTTTTCTTGCCTCTGAAAAAAAAAGCGGGTTATTAAAATGATTTTAGTCTACATTTTTAAGAGACTTTTCTCTCCACTCTGCAATTGGACAGTTCTACAGGTGAGGTACATCATTTTTACAGGGTGGTAAATATTGTATTTCTATCAAAAGCTCTGCAAAACATAATAAATCATACGGGTAATCCTCCACATTGCATTGGAAGACACTGTGCCAATTTAAAAATTTCAGAGCAGGGACCCCCTTTAGCCAAACACTGTATTTGGAGTAAAAGGCCTCAAATCAGCTAAATGTTTCTTAAATGTTTCGTGAAAATAACCATTACACCATTACACGCTATATTTTAAAGTGGATGCCCAGACTGCAGGTTTCTCTTAATGTTTTTTTAAATATCCTCTGAACTGACCCCAGCTACAGCACTGTAACATTCCTTACACATGGCTCACATGTAGAGACATGCTTGACATGTGTTAGGCTCCTTCTTAGGTCTGGCCAGCTCTAACATATTTCTAGCTTCATTTCAGTTCCTAGCTATTCATTTTTTGACCTTGGATCTTAAATGTAATTATGCATTTTCCTTCTCTGCTTCCATTTTGTGTCCATGCTGCAAACTGCATTAACTTTTTGTACCTAATTCCTAATTAAATAAAGTGTTAGATGAAGGTGGTGCAGTGGATATTGCCTATCTGGATTTTAGCAAAGCCTTTGACACTGTACCACATAAGGAGCTCATAGATAAGTTATTGAAGGTAGGACTCAATCCCTGGATAGTTCAGTGGATTTCCAGTTGGCTGAGGGATCGGTATCAGAGAGTTGTTGTTAATGGTGTGCAATCTGAACAAAGGCGAGTTACAAGTGGTGTGCCGCAGGGCTCTGTCCTGGGCCCCATTCTTTTTTATATTTTTGTAAGTGAAATAGGAGAAGGCTTGGTAGGAAAAGTTTGCCTGTTTGCTGATGATACAAAGGTTAGTAATAGGGTGGATATTCCTGGAGGTGTCTGCAACATGGAAAATGATTTAGCTTTACTGGATAGATGTTCAAAACTGTGGAAACTAGAGTTTAATGTCTCTAAATGTAAAATCCTGCACTTGGGTAGAAGGAATCCCCGGTCTGAGTGCCGTATGGGCAGCACTGTGTTATCCAGGACCTCGGAGGAGAGAGATTTAGGGATACTGATTACTGATAGCTGCAAGATGAGTGGACAGTGTAGCCAGGCAGTGGGAAAAGCAAGCAGGATGCTCGGCTGCATAGCTCGAGGCATCACCAGTAGGAAGAGGGAGGTTGTGATGCCGCTGTATAGAGCCCTGGTAAGGCCACAGCTAGAATACTGTGTGCAGTTCTGTAGACCTTACCTGCAAAAAGACATCATTCAAATAGAACGGGTCCAAAGACGGGCAACAAAAAGGGTAGAAGGACTTAAACTTAAAACTTATCAGAAGAGACTTAAAGAACTTAATTAATACAGTCTGGAGGAAAGAAGGGAGAGGGGGGACATGATTGAGACCTTTAAATATGTGAAAGGATTGAATAAGGTTCAGGAGGGAAGTGTTTTTAAGAAGAAACTTAATGATAGAACAAGGGGGCACAACCTGAAGCTAGTCGGGGGGAAGATCAGGAGCAATGTTAGAAAATTTTATTTTACAGAAAGAGTAGTAGATGCTTGGAACAAACTTCCAGCAGAGGTAGTTGGAAAAACAAAAGTCACAGAATTTAAACATTCCTGGGATAAGCCTCCATCTATCCTAAGATATAGAGTACATACATTATTATACATAAGGGCAGACTAGATGGACCGTATAGTCGCCTTCTACCGTTAACCTTCTATGTTTCTATGTAAATCTCACTCCTTGCAGCAAAAAGTCCCGGGATTTCGACTATCCTGCTCAGGGAGGGATTATGAGGGGGAATCAATGACCCTGCGCCCCTGGGCCTCCATTGCCCTGCAAAGGGGGCCTCCACCAACTTCGGGTTAGTGTCTGGTCCAGGGGGCTTTTCAGTGTTTGTTCTGATGGGCCACGATGCAGGCAACAAAGCCCTCCCCCCCACACGCCGGGGAAAGCCTTTTTTGATTTTGCAAACCTGCATCCAAAGCCACCACAGGGCAGGAAGGAGTCTAGAGCAGTAAAGCTGCCATCACCAACGCTACAGTGATGGGTGCGTGCAGAGCTGTCACTGCACATAAGCCGCCAAGCACAGCCGCTGGCAGCTCAATGCAGGGAAGTGTTATCTGCTGGACCAGCTTGGTGACTACACTGCCCCCCACCCAGAATGGCAAAGCAGGAGATCCCGAGCAGCGCGCACCCGCACAAGGGTCTCAATCTGATGTTCCAGTAAGTAGGCAGGAGCCAGACAACCACCAATCAGTTACTTGGCTGGACTATTATTTTAAAGAAAAAAAAATACTGTATCTGGGGCATTCACCAGATTTTGTGCCCAGGGGCCTCCACCACACTTAATCCGGCCCTGATCCTGCTCACTGAGTCTTCTTACTTATTCCGCGATCCCACAGAGCATGTGCAAGCTCTTTTCCATCAGTATTTAATGCCGTGCATAATAATTGGTGGCGTAGAATGCTGAATGAATGGGAGAGCCCACTCCTCTTTTATTGTACATACCTGCGCCAACCATTTAGAGAGAGGGTGGCCACTGGATTGCCGGAAGGTGCAGTAAGATTTAGGGGGTTTTACACAGTGATTGTGGAGATTGTGTGAAAGCCTCTCTAATCCTGCCTACTCCTATGCCTAAAAGTTATTTAACTAACACTAGCTACCACCCTAGACACATATGTATATATATCTATAGTTGTCAGTGTGTGGCATATATTGCTGCATTATTGGCGCTACAGGAATGCATCAGTCAAAATGCAGAGACATACTTTAATGAATACCTTCTACGGTGTAATTCTACGGTGTGAACTTTTAATCTGACATGTCCTTCAACAAGCGTGACCAAGGCGGGGTACACTCCCGACACCCCCCTACTTATTTGTAACGTGCTCCCCGCTGTCTTCACAAGCGTAGTGGGTAAAACGTTCAATTAAAGCGCCATTATTGATACAAGCACCATAATTTTATTTTAAAAATCGTGCTAGGCGAGGCATCTCTCCATGTGAAAATGGCTATTAAAGCCATTACGCCTATAAACAGAGTGTTATGGCTGTGGATACTCCATAATGGATATTTAAGCGTATTATTTTAATGCGCGGCGCCCTGCGTGGTGAGCTGCTAGTTCAAGACGTACAGAATTCTAACCATTTTTATTTATTTTGTCTTTAGGATGGAGAAGGGGGGAGGGTGGCGTTGTGGGATTATGGAGTGTGAAATTTGTGTCATATACATCCTATTATGTTGATGTCATCCTTCAGCAGTGCCGCTGGAATGTTTTACTGTTCTGTTTAGATGACTGGGACAATTATTTTGGAATATTTTGATTCGGCACCTAAATCCGATAACCATTCAGATTTATGGAGGGTGGTTCTCGGGATGCAGTGCTAGCGTCAGCACCCGGCAAGTCCGGTCAGTTGCCAGGGGGCTCCACTGACAGCTGACATAATGTTGTTAAAGTGGACCAACACCCAGGATTTTCACTATCCTGGGTGTTGGTCCACTTCAGCGGGGCATCCGGAGATCAGGATGTCCCGCTGTGTGAAACCCCCCAAAAGCCCCCAAAAAACGTACCTTTTCGGGACGGACAAGCGACGGATAAGCCGCCGCCGCCTCCCGCGCGCGCGCCCGCCCGCCCGCCCCGGCCATTCACAAACGGCCGGCGATGGCGCGCGCACTGCTAGAGGGGCGCGCGGGAGGCAGCAGCGGCTGATAAGGTAAGGTTTTTTGGGGCTTTTGGGGGGGGGGTTTCACCCCGCGGGACATCCCGATCTCGGATGCCCCGCGGTGAGGGAGGTGATCGGCCCGGGAATCTTATAGATTCCTGGGCCGATCACCCCGGGGTGATGGTCCACTTTAAAGTATGTAAACTTTTTTTGCCACTGCGCCGCCTCCCCCCCAGCTCTGCCCCCCAGTCCTGCCCCATCCACCCATGTCCCCCCAGTTCTACCCCATCCATCCATGTCCCCCCAGCTCAGCCCCATCCATCCATGTCCCCCCAGCTCAGCCCCATCCATCCATGTCTCCTCAGCTCTGCACCTTCCATCCATGTCCCCTCAGCTCTGCACCTTCCATCCATGTCCCCCCAGTCCTGCCCCATCCACCCATGTCCCCCCAGTTCTACCCCATCCATCCATGTCCCCCCAGTCCTGCCCCATCCATCCATGTCCCCCCAGCTCAGCCCCATCCATCCATGTCCTCTCAGCTCTGCCCCATCCATCCATGCCCCCCCAATTCTGCCCTATTTATTCCTGTCCCCTCCGCTCTGCCCCACAGCCCTGTCCCCTCAGTTCTGTCCTATCCACCCCTGTACCCTCAGCTCTGCCCCGTCCCCTCAGCTCTACGCCTCTCCATCCCTGTTCTCCCAGCTTTGCCCATCTACCCCTCTTCCTTCCAGCTCTGCCAGTCTATCCATTGTTCTTCCAGCTCTGCCCATCTACCCCACACACCAGCTCTACCCAGCCATTTTGCCCATCCACCCCGCTTCCTCCCAGCTATCTCTCCATCCATCCATTCCTGCCCTGTCTGTTTTGTCCATCCCTCTTCCTCAATACTCTGCCCAATCATGTGGGGACAAACTAAAAAACAGCTCCAAAAGGGGGTTAGAGGGCAAGCATCCCTTCTTAGTTTATCCATGGAATTTATAGACCCCTGACCCGCAACTCTCCACCACAAAGGGGCCCATGTGAGGCGCCCGAGGGCCCACATAAACCTGGAGCCAGCTCTGTCGGGATGTGTTGCGGTCTCTAAAAAACAGCGCCACAGACTATGATAGCTCTTTATAGTCAAACAATAATAATAATAACGAATGCAGCCGAATGCCCCCAAAGTAAGTAAGACCATCAAACCCTGGAAATCATTGTGCCAATTTAAAAAACATAACAAAAAAACTCTGGTTTCCTATTTACTCATGGAAAATTAACTAAAGAGGCCGATTCATTATTAGCGCCAGGTAGCGACAGATGAGCACCAGTAGCGTGATTTTCACAGCGCCAGCTAGTATTCGCTGTGCTTGGCCGGGGTTTGCTTGTTGACAGCGACTCAGTCGGTGTGCGGTAATGTTGAATACGGGGTTAGGGGTCGCTGTTTCACAGGTTCCGCGTTGTATGGGTGCACCTGACAGCGAATGGCCAGAGCGAACGGCTTGCTGCAGATTCATTAACAAATCACGCTCAAAAATTTCTTGCGCTGTGAATTCCTTGTTTAAACCCCAGAGCGCTGGCGGCGATGTGTGTAAAGTAGTTTTTAACCCCCAAACAACCATTTTTTTTTTTAATGTAAAAATTATACAAGTTTTTCTAAACATTTTGTAATATGAATACATGAATATCAGACCTGTAATATCAATTCTGCACAATTTTTATTTTTTTTTTTTTTTTACTTAAAAAAAAATCCTAACATTGCAGAAGTGGTCACAGAATTTTTGACATTAAAAAAA
The DNA here is from genome assembly GCA_027917425.1 of Gastrophryne carolinensis. Classification (NCBI taxonomy): domain Eukaryota; kingdom Metazoa; phylum Chordata; class Amphibia; order Anura; family Microhylidae; genus Gastrophryne; species Gastrophryne carolinensis. Next base: position 43,107,526 of record CM051238.1, read on the forward strand.
AAAAAAAAAAACATTAATAGCAATTAATTATGATTATTTAAAGATTGCTCCATTGAAATACATTGGACAATGCCAAGGAGCGCCAGGTCATACCTGTCGCTGTGATGGGATTAGCAGCGGCGCTGTTCGTTGCAGTCGGCTACATGATGAATCCTGCGCTAGCTGACGCTCTCGCCGGCGCTAGCCTCATTTAGCATGATAAATGCGTCATTGTGACCGCGTACTTGATTCGGTAGCCGCCGTTAGCTGGCGGTACCTGGCGCTAGTGAGACACTACCTGGCGCTAGCCCTTGATAAATAAGGCCGTTAGTCTCTATGAACACTGGTATCTAATAAACCTATGAAAAGCACTACTACTTGTATTGCTTCCCTGCAGCTGTTTTGCTGATGTCTGTTTCTTTGACAAGAGTTGCGCAGAGTTGCGCAGGAGTTGCGCCCCCTCTGTTACATTGAATGAAATGCAGCAAATGATGGACAAGTGCCCAGGGAACCCCCGGGGGTGAGCAGCACACCGTGGGATTAAAGAGCAGGTCAGTATCAGAGCCTAGAGAAAGAAGCTGCAGGGAGGAAGACATATGTATTGTTTTTCCTTTTCAACTGGAACAAAACCCTGAATGACGGACCCTGGAGTCTAAAAAACTCACTGCCTTCCCCTGGCATTCCAGATCTAGATGCCGGGCTGTGTGAAAACCGGGGTCGCCCACAAAACTCACCTTTGCCAGCAGCTCCCCAGCATTCCTGGGCCCAATCTAAAGGAAACTGGGGATGTGGCCGCTCTCGCTTGCAGTTGCCGAGCTCTGCATGTAAACAGTGTTGTATTGCCATTCTTTAGCATGTATGGCTTTTACTGTGCTGATTGGATGAAAGCCCTCACATGCGCCGTAGGCCTATAGAATAATATACTTTTATGGGCGATCTGGGGGGTTTCACACAGTGATGGGTCCTCCTTTGCTGCTGGTCGCCCTCCCGTCCTCACTGCCCTCTCCACTGGCAGCGATTGTCCTCTTGCCCTGGCCACCTTCTCTGCTGCGTCTAATTGTCCTCTGGTCCTCGTCGCTTTCTCCACTGCGGCCAATCACCCCCCGCCCCGAACTTCATTGCTTTCTCCACCTGCACTTTGGAGCCCATCGTTGCTACTAGTCGGTCTCTTATCCTTGTATGCCCCGTTAGAATGCAGCTGCTCCTGGAACTAGAAAGAAGGTGGAGAGTAGTGGCACTCCCCTTGCATTCTTTCGCCATAGACCACCAATCATTCGTCTTGTCTGGTAGTCTATAGCCCACCCCCTAATTAGCATATGAATAGCAATCACACCTATTTAACATGTCAATCACACTCACACCTATTAGCACTTAAATCGCATGTGGCTGCGTGCAGTAGTTGTGATTTGAAGCAAGACAATAGAGTCTGCACCACTGATTAGCGTATAAATGCATAAAATAAAATATTTATTGACATATTTTTTGTCGATTGTTTGCCTTATGTTATATAAAAAATGTGCTTATAGTGTACAGTATACATTAATCTCAATTACTATATATATATATATATATATATATATATATATATATATATATATAATGTAATATATATATATAATATATATATATATATATATATATACACACACACACACACACACACACACACACACACACACACACACACACACTAGCACAACATCGGGCTCCCCCATTATGCTGATTATTATGCAGCATCACTTGCTTATAATGTGAAACTGCAAATCTTGATATCTCAGCCATTTGTTCTTCAATTTAAAGTGGACCAGTGAGACTCTATCACCCTCTTTCACGGTCCAAATGCGCATGAGCGAACAGCAGCTGCATCCTAGCTATCCCTTTAGTAGGGCAGGCATTTGTAATGGCCAGCGCAGACGTGCTCCATGTTAAAGGGTAGTGGGGGATGCGTCCGTCAGCGCGCTCAGATCCACTCACCTGAGATGAGCACTTAGACAAAGGGACAGGAGCGGATCCGAGCGCGCTGACTGAGCAAGAGGCTGCGCATGTGCGCCGTAGGACCAAGGAAGGGTGAGTGAGATTGGATGATCTGGGAGGTTTCACTCACTTTCCATGAAAATGAATTTGCTAACAATTAGCTAATAGGGACCTATGCCACTATCTGCAAATTAGGTTCTGGTGCTAAAGAAAGCTTTTATAAAAAAATGTTAAAGCGGACCTTCACCCTGAATAAGAGCATATCTTATATGTTTCCCACACCCTGTATGTACAGATTGCTCACATTAAATATCATCCTACCTGCATCTACTGCTTGTTATGAGCCTTTAAACATCCAAGATGGCGGCTCATGGAGCATCAGGCAAACAGGAAGTGTCTTCTGACTGTGCTGCTCTGCATTCTGGGACTGCTGTCCTTTCCCTGACCCCAGCTCTGCTCTGACTGTGCAAAGCACAGCTATAACCCCGCCCCCTGCACTTTATCCCATCATTGCTACTAGTCGGTCTCTTATCCTTGTATGCCTCGTTAGAATGCAGCTGCTCCTGGAACTAGAAAGAAGGTGGAGAGTAGTGGCACTCCTTTTGCATTCTTTCGCCATAGACCACCAATCACACGTCTTGTCTGGTAGTCTATAGCCCACCCCCTAATTTGCATATGAATAGCAATCACACCTATTTAACATGTCAATCACACTCGCACCTATTAGCACTTAAATCTTAAATTGCCTGTGGCTGCTTACAGTAGTTGTGATTTGAAGCAAGACAATAGAGTCTGCACCACTGATTAGCGTATAAATGCATAAAATAAAATATTTATTGACATATTTGTCAATATATGTCTCTGCATTCTGGGATTGCTGTCCTTTCCCTGACCCCAGCTCTGCTCTGACTGTGCAAAGCACAGCTATAACCCCGCCCCCCTGCACTTTATCCCACTCTCCACTCCTCAGTAAGTGTGATGCTTCTGAGTCAAGATGGCGGCACCCGTATCCTAGAGTCCTGAACAGAGTTGCAGCCCAACGGGGGAAAGAATAATAAGTAAGTGACTAAAAACTTAAAAGTATATTAATTTTAGATGCTAGGGAATAGTTTTTTAAGGGTTTGGGCTTTTCATTAAATCATTCTGAAGGTCCGGTTTAAAGGGGAATATAGGAATTATATACAAACACTTTACTAATTAAAAGGGGACTCCATTTTTTGTTCAAGGGACAATCCCTAGATGCCTCGATTACTAATTTGAGTAAATATAAATAGGGCTTTAGAGTCCATTAGAGATGTTAGAGGTCCTGGAAATGTTAGTGGCATCTGTGCATGGATATTGTTCCTATCCCCCATACTGTGGCAGAGACGTGCCCGCACAGGTCCTCGATTCCTGATCTAAAACTATTACCGACGTTGCAGGTTTATTTGTAATCCACAGCATCCTGCCGACAGCCTTCTGCAGATACACGTTCACAGGAATACTGCTGTGCAGGGCACCTCGCTGTGCTCATGTTATAAAGGACCAGCAGGAGGGGGGCCCCATCCCCTGTCACAGAGCAGGGGGCAGCTTTTGCTTTTCATTCCATCACTTATAGAAGAAAAGTACAAATTATATGGATGAAGCCAAAATGGACAACCTCATTTTGTTTTCCTAGAATTAAATGTATCTACATTATGTTCTATTTTCCAGTGATATATGAGTCCATTATGTCCCTTTTTTGCATTCCCATGTTTTCCTCTTTTGTTATGCACCTTTATCTCCACTGTCACATATTTTCCGGCTTTCTGAGATGGCATAGAGATACCACATGGAACAAAAATATCAAAAATTACCCCAATTCAATAAACTTCCAATATCATTTGAAAATAAGGGCAGTAATAACGCTTCTAATAAGGTACCATTCAAAAAGGGAGAGAAAATTCAGGAGTTTATCAACTACAAGGAAGCGGGGTGCTGAATCTCTGCATGCGCGCGTGTGTGGTGGGCAGGATACGAACAGGCTGATTCATTACTAGTACCAGGTATCTGCAGATGAGCGTCTGTACAGAGGCACTTAGGCCCTTATTTAACAAGGGATAGCGCCAGGTAGCGAATGGTGAGCGAACGGTAATGACGCTCACCGCCACGAGAACGCTGGCTCCCCTCCGCAATCACACATTTATCAAGCCGATCCTGCTTAGCGACTGACAGAGCGCCAGATAGCGAATCATTCATCATTATTCCAGCCTCACCCCACAGCGCCAGCGAGCGACCTTGAACAGCGACAGGTATGACCTCTCGCTACCTGGCGCTCTCCAATGCATTTCAATGGAGCAATCTTTAAATATTCATAATTAATTGCTATTATATATATATATATATATATATATATATATATATATTTTTTTTTTTTTAAATGTCAAAAATTCTGTGACCACTTCTGCAATGTTAGATATTTTTTTTAAGGTAAAAAAAAAAAAAAAAAAAAATGTGCAGAATAGATATTACAGGTCTGATATTAATGTATTCATATTACAAAATGTTTTGAAAAACATGTTTTTTTTTTTTTTTTGTCAAAATATGGTGGTTTGGGGGTTAAAAAACTACTTTTAACCCATCGCCGCCAGCGCTCTGGGGTTTAAACAAGCATTTCACAGCGCGAGAATTTTTGGAGCGTGATTTGTTAATGAATATGCTGGGAGCCGTTCGCTATGGCCGTTCGCTGTCATGCGCTCCCATACAGCGCGGAACCTGTCAAACAGCGACTCCTAACCCCGTATTCAACATTACTGCACACCGACTGAGTCGCTGTCAACAGCCGAACAACGGCCAAGCACAGCGAATACTAGCGGGCGCTGTGAAAATAACGCTACTGTCGCTCATCTGTCGCTACCTGGCGCTATTAATGAATCAGCCTGCCCGAGCGACCACTAGTATTTGCTGCGATCGGCTATGGGCGCTGTAACATAGCATCTCAGTCGCTGTAGTAACCCGGCCGGCATTGATGAATGTGATGTATGTTGGGCTTTCTAACACCAGTACAGTGCTGCAGGGAGCAAAAGGTAGCGCCAGCTCATTGCGACTGACTCTCAGCAACTCACACCATATTCATCGAAAAAACAGACAAACACAGCGTCGACACTCTGGATCTGGTCGCTAAAGCATAGAGTGCCAGACGCTGTGTGATTAAAGTCTGTTTTTGAACACATATCCACCTGTAACAAAGCAAAAACACATGGAATGACATTGTTGTAACATTGTGACATTAATACTTTAACGCCAGACCTACCAAAACCTGAGGAGTCCCACCACTCCCCAATCTATGCTCTTCAAATCATGGCACCACTCAGATATATATATGAAAATAATACTTCTTCTTTATTAATGGGCAAACAACGATATACACAATCACAATCTTTTGTTAAAAAATAATTAAAATACATATATATACACCAGTGAAGGAGAACAAAAGGGGGGGGGGGGAACCAGGGGGGGGGGAGAAGGAAAACCAACACACCACCCCCTGAAGATGATAGTAGCTTTAGGCCCTAATTGAGAATAATAATGAAGTATAATGGCTGTTTAATAGCCCTGACTGTTTCTACATAAAGCTGCATGCAAACAATATGCTAAACTACTATTTTCTACTGTGCAAAAATACAAAAATCTGTGCAATGTGCCAATTAAAGTGCTGTTGTGCTAATGCAATAGATTCACAAACTCATATCTTATAAATACACCACTATATAATCCTAAACACTTGATAAGAGGACAGCCAGGGAGCGAAAAAAACAGACCAGTTAATAATAATGATGCTTACATGTCAGATTGGGCCAGTCAGCATACACACCCCCCACTCCCGCCAACGCGTTGCGTGACGACACACGTCACTTCACCAGGGCACACTCACTTCACCAGGGCACACTTAACGCCAGACCTGTAATGACAAGTCTGCATAAAAATATACAAAATCTAAAAATTTTTCCAAAATGACTCTTTCTAGGCCAGGAGAGGTCACACAATTATTTGAGAGAAAAAAATAAATAAATAAACACAAAAAACCCTGTTTAAACAGAAGAAAAGGAACGTCCATTGAAATGTATGACAGATCAACAGGTAGCGACAGGTAATACCTGGCGCTCTGGAAGCCAGAGCACTGGTGCTATATGCTAAGCTGCCTATAATGATGAATCGGACGCTACATGGCGCTGTTAGAGTCGCTCACCAGAATCGCCTTCATAAATGTGGTATTGCGTATAGCGCCCAGCGTTCACCAGACGCTGCCTGCCGCTATGAGGCACTACCTGGCGCTATCCATTGATGAATAAACCCCTAAGAATCAGGTTGCGGCAGCTGAGCTGTGCACATGCCATTATCTGATATGTTTTTACGATCATTCATTGTTAGCTTAGCGGCTGTGGCTCCGCCTCCCCCCTGCAGCGAGTTGTTGCCGGCCCTTTTCTATAGTTTGCAGCAGCAGAGAGGCTAGCTTCAACCCCGCTCAATGTGTCATGTCACCTTTCAGTGATGGGTCCTCCGGTTCTCACTGCCTTCTCCACAGCCAGCGATTGTCCTCTTGCCCTCGCAACCTTCTCTGCTGCCTCTAATTGTCCTCTGGTTCTTGTCACTTTTTACACTGCCGCCATTTACCCTCCCCCCCCCACCTCCACTTAGGAGCCCATCATGGCTACCAGTTGTCCTCTGATCCTTGTATGCCTCGTCCATTATGTCTGTTAGATCAAACGATTTGTGACGTGTGTGAGGGCTGCTTCCATCATTCAAGACACATCCACACGCAGATACTATTAGCTGTTGCCACTACCTCCACTCAGAATAGAATTACAGCAGAGGAGTAGGGCGGCTTTTCGGCATCCCGGGCAGAGATTCAAAATAGTGCCCCCACCTGTTTTCAGGCCCCACTTTGACGCCCTCTCTGACCTGCTGCACCTGGGGCACTCGCTCCCCCCCCCCCCCCCTAGCTACACCCCTGCATTACAGCTATTAAATCAAAGCCTGAAGAACCCCAATCACATCCAATTATATTCTGCTGGAGAGTAATTGCGACCATTAAGTTAGACACTCCTCTCCAAATACAAGCAGGGCACTGGCAATCCGCATTGATTCCAATTTGCACTTACTGGTGGAAGAGTCGGATTGGTTCTGCTGTCGAACATTCCAATACATCAGCTTCTGCGTCTGCTGGCCTACACACAGTACTTAGGACCAAGTTATTGGGAGTTATTCACATTCCTTTACACTATACATTTAGAGTCGATCTTACTGTCTATGGATGGTACAATCTTTAGAAACTAGGTTCATTTTTAGAGCTTCAAGAGAACCAGCATTAGGAATGTATTTATCACCAGTAAGATAGCCCCCCAGCTTAGATGGTAAAATGGTTAAAAAAAAGGCAAAAAGACTAAAATAAAAAGACAGTAGACACGTGATAAAATCCATACCTTGTGGCCTTGACTGACGTCACAAAGTCATAGGGGACACACGGTACGGTCCCGAAATACATGCCTTGAAGACCCTGACAGCTTACATAGGGCCTTATTCATGAAGGGATAACGTCAGGTAGTGGCTGGTTAATGAGAGGTAGCGACAGGTAGCGACTGGTGAACGCCGGACACGGCACGCAATTACACATTTATCAAGCAGAATCTGTTTAGCGACTGGGATAACGCCATGTAGCATCTGATTCATCATTTTCCCAGCCTCAGCGAACAGCGCCGGCGTTCAGCCTTGCACAGCGCCAGGTATGACCTCTCGCTACCTGACGCTCTGCCGTACATTTCAATGGATGATCCTTTCCTTCTCTTTAAACTGTGTTTTTGTTTTTTTTGTTTTTTTTTAAATCTCAAATAATTCTGTGACCTCTCCTGGCATTGAATAAGCATTTTTTTCACATTTTTTTTATTTTTTTATATATTTCTTCAGAAATGACATTACAGGTCTGCAGGTCTGCCATTAAAGTGTTCATGTTACAATGTTGCTACAATGTAATTCCATATGTTTTCGCTTTGTTACTAGTGGATAGATGCTGAAAAACAGACTTGAAAACACACAGCCTCCTTCGCTCTGGGCTTCAAACAAGTATTTTTCAGCTCCAGAGATTTGTGAGGCTGTTTTTTTGCTGAATATGGTGTGAGACGGTCGCTATGAGCAGTCGCTACCATGCGCTCCCATACAGCGCTGTACTGGTCAAATAGCGACTCCTCACAATGTATTCAACATTACTGGACAGCGACTGAGTCGCTATGAAGTAGCGACCCACAGCTGAGCACAGTGACTACTAGCGGGCGCTCTGAAAATGTCTGCTACAGATGCTCATCTGTCGCTACCTGGCGTTAGTGATGAATCCGCCTGCCAGTTACATATTTAATAAGGTTGAAAAAAAGACATCAAGTTTAACCAAGGGTGTTTTTTACTGATAAAAGCTAATAGTAACTGTTCATGTTATGTTCTTCTAAATAAGCATCTAATCCTTTTTTGAAGCTCCGGAGATTACATTTCTTTTTTTTACAGTCGAAGGGAGTGCCCCCTTGTCTTTAGATTGGATTTTACTTGAAATAGTCTGCCCCCATATTTTTTGTATTGCAGATACAAAACAGATTTCATTTGTGTAATATTTCCTCATAACTAAGATCTTTCATTCCTCTTATTAGTTTGGTGGCTCTCCTCTGCACCCTTTCCATAGTCAGAGCGTCCTTTCTATGATTGGATGCCCAGAACTGGGCGGCATATTCCAGGTGAGGGCGCACCAGTGCCTTGTAAAGAGGCAAAATGACATCCCTATCCCGTGATTCCAGGCCTCTTTTAATGCATGATAATCAGGGCCGGATCAGGTGTGGTGGAGGTCCCTGGGCACAAAATTTGGTGGAGGCCCCCCTACAGACTATTTTTTTCTGTAATGTAAAAGTACAGCCAAGTTACATAACCAAAATATATGTAATCAGGTACCCTGTGCTCTAGGCTGCATTGCCTTTCACCAGGCTGCCTCCAGGAATGCCCCTTCCACCTCTGCAAATAGTCACAGTGACGCAGGCTTGCCCACTCCATCCACTTCAATAAAAGAGCACGCCAGTCACCACTTACATACCCCCTCCATTGCATTGAATATAGCTGGGCATGCACACTAATGCACTATAACTAATGCTGGTAGCAAGGCTACAACAAACAGCAAGGGTTAGCAGCAAGACCAAAAAATGTTGAGACGCACCCTCACCACAGGAGCTGCTGCAGGGGAGAAAAAAACGTTATTGTTCTGATGCAGGCTACCTGGGTGGCCTAGTCCGACCTTGTGTTCAGCCTGTTGGGCCTGTCATGCTGTGCTGGCCAGAGTCATGTAAGGGCTACCCCCTTGAGGGCCCTGTTGCAGTCATATAAGGAAGAATAGAGAAGGAGAAGAGCTTACAATCTATTAGTGTATAAGGGAGGATACAGAAGGGGAAGAGCTTACAATCTATTAGGGTATAAGGGAGGATACAGAAGGGAAAGAGCTTACAATCTATTAGGGTATAAGGGAGAATACAGAAGGAGAAGAGCTTACACTCTATTAGGGTATAAGGGAGGATACAGAAAGAGAAGAGCTTACAATCTTTAAGGGTATAAGGGAGGATACAGAAGGAGAAGAGCTTACACTCTATTAGGGTATAAGGGAGGATACAGAAAGGGAAGAGCTTACAATCTATTAGGGTATAAGGGAGGATACAGAAGGGGAAGAGCTTACAATCTATTAGGGTATAAGGGAGAATACAGAAGGAGAAGAGCTTACACTCTATTAGGGTATAAGGGAGGATACAGAAGGGGAAGAGCTTACAATCTATTAGGGTATAAGGGAGGATACAAAAGGAGAAGAGCTTACACTCTATTAGGGTATAAGGGAGGATACAGAAGGAGAAGAGCTTACACTCTATTAGGGTATAAGGGAGGATACAGAAAGGGAAGAGCTTACAATCTATTAGGGTATAAGGGAGGATACAGAAGGGGAAGAGCTTACAATCTATTAGGGTATAAGGGAGAATACAGAAGGAGAAGAGCTTACACTCTATTAGGGTATAAGGGAGGATACAGAAGGAGAAGAGCTTACAATCTATTAGGGTATAAGAGAGGACAGAAAAGGAGAAGAGCGTACACTCTATTAGGGTATAAGGGAGGATACAGAAGGAGAAGAGCTTACACTCTATTAGGGTATAAGGGAGGATACAGAAGGAGAAGAGCTTACAATCTATTAGGGTATAAGGGAGGATACAGAAGGGGAAGAGCTTACAATCTATTAGGGCATAAGGGAGAATACAGAAGGAGAAGAGCTTACACTCTATTAGGGTATAAGGGAGGATACAGAAAGAGAAGAGCTTACAATCTTTAAGGGTATAAGGGAGGATACAGAAGGAGAAGAGCTTACACTCTATTAGGGTATAAGGTAGGATACAGAAGGGGAAGAGCTTACAATCTATTAGGGTATAAGGGAGGATACAGAAGGGGAAGAGCTTACAATCTATTAGGGTATAAGGGGGGCGGGTTGACAGGAGGGTTGGTTGGTGAGTATTTAGAAGTACGGGCAGGCAGGTAGGTAGGTAGGTAGGTAGGTGGGTGGGTGACTGCCACCTCCACTCCAGAATCTGCTGATTCTGCCTGCACACCACTCCAGTCTGCTGCTGGTCCAGGGTCTGGGTAGGTAGGTAAGTAGCAGGTATATAGATAGGTGGGTGGGTTATTAGGCAGTTGGATTAGTAGGTGGGTGAGTGAGCAGGTGGGTAGATGGGCAGGGCAGGGTGGGTTACGAGCAACACATTGCACCATTAATTTGTATTAGCATTTAGTTTGAGGTTTATTGGAACACAGCACAGCAACAGCATGGACTCACCTGGAGCCACTTCACTGCCAAGTTGGAGAATCCTTTCTGTTGTTCTTCTCTCCTTTAATCAACATGGTGTCTGCAGGCTGCTAACTTCCTCGTGGGTGAGACACACACACACCTCTCTCCCCCCCTTCCTCTCCTCGGGTGCTCTCCCCCCTCCCCGCTCTTCCCCGACCTCTGCTCCAGCCATCAATCACACTTTCTCTCCGTTTAATCACTCACGTCATCCTCTCCCTAGTGCCACCATGCCTGGAAGCGGAAGTGCTGGCTTCTGCTGTGCTCTGGGCTGGCCTCCGCGGTGGGGGAAACATGCTGCAGAGTTTTTTGTTCCGTCCTGTGACCACCTTAGTTAGGGATACGCATAAAACAATCCAAGGCTTGCACGGGCGGCCCCCACCATTGCCGATCACTTAATTGCTGGCCTGGCACCCTCGGATCACAGACTGCCGACGCGGACCACAACCCACAGGTTGGTGGAGGGCCCCCTCTGCAGGGAAAGTGGTTGCGCCCCCCCTTTTATCCGGTTCTGATGATAATATCTTGGCGGCCTTGGAAGCAGCTGCTTGACATTACATACTGTTATTTAGCCTGTGATCTACCAGATTTAAAGCACTCCCATTTGGCATCTGTATCCTGATTCCTCAACAGATGCTCTCAGTCTATGTCCTGGAGAGCAGCTCTGAGCCTGGGAAAGTTGGCCTTCCTAAAAATTTGGTGTTTTTGCCCTCCCAGACAGAAAATGTTTCTTACAGTTTATGTTGAATACAACTATATTGTGGTCACTGACACTGTTACCAAGATTTTGAGACTGTTAACATCCCTATCATGTCATCATTATTTGGTAATACCAGATCCAAAAGGGCATCACCTCTAGTAGGTGCCTCCACCAACTGATTCATATAGTTATCTAGTAGCAGGCTGAGGAATGCTCTCCCCCTTGTAGTAGAAGCAGAACCATGTCTCCAGTCGATACCTGGGTAGTTGAAGTCCCCCATCACCACCACCGTGCCAGCCTGTGATGCCTGCTCTATCTGCTTATGCAGCTGTCCCTTTATGTTTATATTTTTTATATTTATGGGTCTATAGATTACAACCAAATTGTATTTTAACATTGTTTACATTGCCCCCCACCTCTACCCACAGGATTCTATATCCTCACAATCTTCTGCTGTGACAAGTGACTTTCTGCCGGCATGTTGCCATGTTTGTGCCACAATTCGCTGCTCAAAATTAGTGGCATTTACTTTGAAGAATGGTTTGGTGAATGTAGATGAACTGCTGCGGTGGACTTGGTTTAGAAAAATCATGAAATCTTACTGAAACATATATTGGCTTGGGAGGGGTCTCAGAATATATGTCGAGTGTCTTGGTTGCTTGAGAAGCTTTAGATATAACAGTAATGTGAAAACAGTATCATTAGTTATTTCTCACATATTGATTAACTATCTGGCATCCACACTCTAAAAATAAGTAAAATATGCTAAAAAGACCCAAAGAGCCAATCCTCACTAAAAATAACAATGATTCCTATGGGGTTTGCTGCATAAATTTGGTAAACGGAAAAGATGTTCGCCAGCTACAATGAACTCAATGTAAATCCATCACAGACATGGCCGGGTGAACATGTCACAGTTTGCTTGGTAAATGCGGAAAATAGAGAAAAACAGCTGATACTCGGCAAATGGTTTAGTGAATGCCCCCCCCCCCCCCCGCCCCGCTGCTGCGATTTTCTTTTGGTCCTCACCTTCATCTTCTGAGCTGCGCCTGATTGCCCTCTATTCCTCGGCACCTTCTTCATTGCCGCTGAGCCTTCTCTGGTCCTAAGGTCAACCGTGAGCATGTTTGCATGTGGAACACATGACTTACTCTGTGGCCCAGTCCAAGCCTAAACAGGAGGGTAGGGGACACTGCCACTTACTTGGGTATTCCCAGTGCTGGTGCTGGCCCTGGGATTCAAAATTTGGGGCATCCCAAATCTGCATTCACCTGATAGGGACTAACTTGGCCCTAGAATCTTTTCGACTTCAAGGCTTGGCATAACAGGTTTTCGTACAGCATACTCTCCATCTCCAACCAAAGCAAACATTGTGAAGAATCCCTTATAGTTCCCCTCTCCAGCATAATTTTATTCACACAATCAAAATATATTTTATTATGGTACTGGCCTTTCATGGCAGGCTTTAAAATGGAAGTCCCAGTCTGACCACAGAAAGTCTGCACACAAAATAAATACACGCCTTACATGTAGACAGGACAATTGACTGTAAAGAGATTCCCTTTATTTGGCTAAATTGACTCTTGCGGAATAATTCGAGTCTGGAGACCACACTCGGTTTGCAGAACTTTATTTTTCCATATCATCAAGGGCCCCGCTGACTCTCTGTACCTGAGGCCTCCTGAGCCCAGCGTGCGCCTTCCTGTCTCACCGTCTGACACTGCACATTTATTCACGCTGCGACGCCGCAGCCCGTACACAATTCTGCTTGACTGTTATTGGCTCCAACAGATGTTTTTGACTCTACGGAACGACTGGCTTGGAATAGCTCAGGCACAAGTAGCGGGATGAATGGCTGAGGAATGCAGCGTTTCTGTACTCTCTCTAGATCCTTGCGGAAAATATTAGGATTTCATCCTGTTAACCCTTCAATGGTCAGCCCCGCTGTGTGAAATGTCCCACTTCGCCCCCCTTTCCCCACTCCAATGGCCCATGGCCCAGATTTGCTTGCTCCCCATTGAAAATAAGTAGACAAAAGGCTCTGATTGGATGAGAGCCCACTCATGTGCCACTGAAGCAGCGAAAGGTGAGTTTGTACAGTGCTCTGGGGGTTTCACACTGTGGGGCATCCCGGTTTGGGAATTGGAAAGTTGGGGTTCCTATTCGAAAGTTAGTGGATCGATTTGAATCTGCATGTTTTACTAATAATGTGATGTTATAAGGGTCAATTCATGGGCATGCCATATCTGAATGAAAGCATCTGGTGCAAAATGTCCAGCCAGGGGATAGGGGAGGAAAAAAAAAGTAATTGCCCAGAGACCCATTTTTAAAGAAGGGTCCCCTGCCTGACCCACTTTTTATTATTGAATCGATTTAATATTGCTGTGTGGGCAATAGGAGAGAAATAGTATAATATATATATATATATATATATATATATATATATATATATATATATATATATATATTTATTTATATAAATATAATATTGTGTTATGTGTAGCTAGAGAAATGGACATCATTTAATGTTACTGGACAGGAAAGGGCTACTAACTGTATATTAGGTACTACAAGAGCAGCCTACTGTAGGGTTTAGAGGAGGGATGTAAGAAAGTAAAACATTCTAAACTAAATGGGGTAACCGGTACCCTGAACAATTTGTGTGCCACATTCCCTTTCAAGAACACCAACAGGCAGCATGCAGGACCCCCCTGCAAGGACCCCCTACCAGGCAGTGTACAGATCCCCCCCCCCCCCCCCCCGAAGAACCCCATCACAGCCTGGCCACCTGTCCTCCACTAACAGAGCTGACACACCTTAAAAGACAAGTACACTCACCTAAATCATTTAATGTTACTGGACAGGAAAGGGCTACTTACCGTATATTACGCACTACAAGACGCACCTACTGTAGGGTTTAGAGGGGGAATCTAAGAAAGTAAAACATTCTGAACTAAATGGGGTAACAGGTACCCTGAACCCCGTAAGTAGTGTACAGAATCCCTCCCTGCACGAAGAACCTATTAACAGGCAATGAGCAGAACCCCCCCTTTGATAATAGGCAGTGTGCCATATTCCCTTCTAAGAACACCAACAGGCAGCATGCAGGACCCCCCTGCAAGGACCCCCTACCAGGCAGTGTACAGATCCCCCCTCGAAGAACCCCATTACAGCCTGGCCACCTGTCCTCCACTAACAGAGCTACTGCTGCGCCACACCACAAACACACTTTGAAAGAAAAGCACCTTATCTGCGCCTCTGATGGTCCGCTCCTGATCCTGGCTGGCGGGTGAGTGTGTGATGGTGTCAGCCAATGTTTTAAATGGGGGCTGGCCATACACAGGCCACTCCCACCCATTAACAAGAACCAGGGCTGCGGCGGGATGATCGTATGGAGGAGGACCATGAGTGGAATTGAAGCATTGATAAAGTGAGTGGACTTTTTTCTTTTACTAACCCTCCATTCCCTCCATAAGATGCATATTATGGAGCAAGTGGCATCTTATGGAACAAAAAAATATGGTAAGTTGTATGGGCCATGGAAGTAGATGTGGGTGGAAATGTCAGTTAGTGAAAATAGAATTTGGGGCCGTATTGTAATTTTGTCGAGGGCCACAGTTTATCCAAAACCAGCCATTTGCAAGGTAACAGCCTGGTACCTCTAAGACATTGGCCTTCCAGCCAAAATGTAAACAATTCTGATCTGACCAGAAAAGCTGCTGTCCATTTCCTCAGCGCTGGGCCCATCCCGTACACACTACATTGATTATACGGTGGAGCGTACCGTCAGGACTGGCCCGGCTTGACAAGCGTGTTAGAGAGCTTACACCTCAGCGCCTCCATATTAATAGCAACAGATTAAGCGCTCTCCGCTCGTCAGAGAAAAGATATTAATCTTCATCAGGACGGATAAAAAGTTTAATTTTCCGCTCATCTCTCTGGCTAAGCCGCGGTAGCTGTCGGCGGGGGGGCTGGTTTAATCTGTTGCAGCAGACGCCGCGCCAACCATACCCGCTCTGTCCTATGGTTCTCAGTCATTGGGATGTGGGGGGGGGGGTCTGATTGAATGACTGGCATTAGGAAACGCTGGTGCTTGTAAAGAGCACTCTGCGCATTAATCGATACACGCCGCTTTATTAAACTAGCTGGAGCCGGATGTTGGCTGGCATGGCCGCTCTGCGTGTTGCGTTGCTTTCAGATTCAACTCAGTGTTAATGAAGAACACCTACCCTAACACATAGGGCCTTATTCAGGTTGCTGGTGCACACTTACTGCCAATATATGTGGGTGCCAGGTCAGCGGTGGCGCCGCTATTAGTCCAAAATGCAGAAAAGACCAGCACTCCTGTGATATTCCAAAAGTGTAATCACAGAATCAAAAGTGATACAATATATAATCCATCACATGGATTCAACAGAGAGGCCGATTCATTAATAGCGCCAGATAGCGACAGTTGAGCGACTGTAGCAGCATTTTCAGAGCACCCGCTAGTAGTCGCTGTGCTTGGCCGTTGTTCGGTTGTTGACAGCGACTCGGTGTGCGGTAATGTTGAATATTGGGTGAGGAGCCGCTATTTGACAGGTTCCGCGCTGTATGGGAGCGCATGATAGCGACTGGCCCTAGCGACCGGCTTCCACCATATTCATTAAAAAATCACGCTCAAAAAATTCTCGCGCTGTAAAATGCATGTTTAAACCCCAGAGCGCTGGCGGCGATGGGTTAAAAGTAGTTTTTTAACCCCCAAACAACCATACTTTTGGAAAAAAACAAGTTCATAAAAACATTTTATTATATGAATACATTAATATCCGACCTGTAATATCAATTCTGCACAAATTTTTTTTTTTTTTTTTTTTACCTTAAAAAAGGCTGGAATAATGATGAATGATTCGCTATCTGGCGCTCTCTCAGTCGCTAAGCCGGATCGGCTTGATAAATGTGTGATTGTGGTGGGGAGCCGGCGTTCACGTGGTGGGGAGTGTCATTACCGTTCGCTCACCAGTCGCTACCTGGCGCTATCCCTTGTTAAATAAGGGCCAGAGTAGAATCCATATTTCCAACGTTTCGGGGGTGTAATCCCCCTTCATCAGGGACAAGCAGACAAACATGTGCAGAGTGATCAGCCCCTTTAAGAAGGAAGGTGGTTGGGAATTCCCGCCTGACATTAGCATGACACTGTGATAGTAATTACTCACCTGCACCCTCTGGGGCTCCAGACGCGAGGAAGCCCCTCCACTGCCACTCGCTGCCTGTCAGCGGGGCAGGGAGAGAGAACAGCCAGGCTGCAAGGTCTGCCCGGCAACAGGTGACATCAGGGAACGCCGCAGTCATCTGGGCACCCGGGACAGGCGGCGCCCGTCTCGGTGGCCGCAGGTCCGGTGCTAGGACGAGCGGGAGGACTATTAGGAGGGACAGCAGGAAGAGGGATAGTGACGAGAGGAGCAACAAAGGGAAGGGAAAAGAGCAGCAGGGTGAGGACCAGAGACATAGTAAGAGGGACAACCGAGAGAGGAGTAAGCAGAGTGAAAAGGAAAGGTGGAGAGGGGAAAACAGGAAGAGAAGGGGTTCAGTAGGAGTGAAAACTGGAAGCATAATAAGAGGGACAGCGAGCAGGAGAATAAGCTAAGGGAACCAGAGTGGTAAAGAAGGCAGGAATGAACAGAAATGAGGAATGAAGAAAAGAAGGACAATAAAGAGAGGGACACCAAAGAGAAGAGGGACAATAAGGAAAGAAGAGGGTGGAGTAGAGGGGCATGAGGTTGTGTGAAGAAGAAAGAAGGGACAGCATGGGAGGGACAATTGCACACAAAAGAGGGTGTGTAGGAGAAGGTGGACCAAAGGAGGGACCGGAGGACCCAAATTAAAGTGGAAGGGCAAGGGGGGGGGGGGGGGGGGGTGGCAGCATAAAGAAATTGGGCTATGATGATATCAAAAGAGGGACAACAATTCAAAAAGAGGGACAACTATCACAGTTTTATTATTTTACTGTCTATTTACGTGTTCTGCACATTTACTATGCAATTAACCCCCGCTGACGTCATGCTGACGTCAGGTGGGAATTTCTAGCCACCTTCCTTCTTAAAGGGGCTGATCACTCTGCACAATAGCACGTGACACTTTTTTTACAGTTGTATATATATAGAATAATCATTTTTTAGTTTATAGTTTATAGTAGTCCCCCACTGGTATATATTATGAGACAATTGTAAACCCCCCCTCCCCATTCCTTGTTGGCAGTATGTATATAAATGTTTTGTTTTTTAATAGCAAAATTCTTTTAAT
The DNA here is from genome assembly GCA_027917425.1 of Gastrophryne carolinensis. Taxonomy (NCBI): domain Eukaryota; kingdom Metazoa; phylum Chordata; class Amphibia; order Anura; family Microhylidae; genus Gastrophryne; species Gastrophryne carolinensis. Next base: position 43,125,321 of record CM051238.1, read on the forward strand.
GTGTCTTAGTATGTGACCTAGATTTTCAAATAAACTCTAATATGATTCATATATAACAGAGTGCCAGTGTTAGTCTCTGGTTTTACCCCCTGTCTTTGGGGCACCCCTTTTTTTCTTTTTACAAATTAATGGGACTGGTTGTCAGGTTGAGATACAGATTACATACAATGACATAGTAGTAACAGGTATTAAGGTTCAGTCCAAGTTAATCTTTATAGAATAACAGGATTAGCAGCAATGCATAGCGGGATTGAGTTTAAGAACCTCTCACACTAGATTTGTTTAGAGCCATAACAGCCTCAGTGTAGCAAAGTATCCTCCCAAATCCCCCCATAGCAAGCAGTGCGGCAGAATATCCCCCCAAATAAACGTACATCTATACCTTCTGTCAGGGGCGGACTGGGGCTAAATAACGGCCCGGGACTTTTTGGGGCACACCGGCCCTGCTGTACTGTTCCTGGCCCAGTATAGTATCTTAAAGTGGACCAACACCCAGGGGTGATCAGCCCGGAAATCTATAAGATTCCCGGGCCGATCACCTCCCACCCCGCGGGACATCCGAGATCGGGATGTCCCGCGGGGTGAAACCCCCCAGAAACCCCAAAAAGATCTTACCTGATCCGCCGCCGCTTCCGCCGCCGCCACCTCCCGCGCGCCCCTCCAGACGTGCGCGCGCCGGCCCTCTGTGCCGGTGGGGGCGCGCGCGCACCGAGAGTGACGCGCGGGAGGCGGCGGCGGCGGAAGCGGCTTGGACGTTCCTGTCCCTCGCCTGGACCTTGGCGGGGATTGGCTGCGGCGTTCACGTGGGAGCGTTGAGAGGTGAGTTTTTTGGGGTTTCTGGGGGGTTTCACACAGTGGGGCACCCCCGATCAGGGTTCCCCGACGAAGTGGACCAAGACCCAGGATAGTCAAAATCCTGGGTGTTGGTCCACTTTAAAGTCACACATATATATATATATATATATATATATATATATATATATATATATACCTTATTTTTCGTTCCATAACGCATGCCCAGGGTTTAGAGGACAAAAATTAGAAAGCAGATATTCTGCACCAAATACCAAATAGGACCAAAAATCCCCCCATTACAGTGCACAGAATCATCCCATTACAGGCTGTGATTGGTATCCCTCATTACAGCGAGTGAGGGGCATCCCACCGAGGCAGCATCTCCCATTACAGGCAGTGAAGGGCATTCCTCATTACAGCCATTAAAGTGGATCCACCCAGGGGGGATAGATTCCCGGGCCGATCAGATCCCTCTCCGCGGGGCATCCGAAATCGGGATGTCCCGCTGTGTCAAACCCCGCAGGACGCCCAGAAACCTTACCTTATCCCCGTTCCAACGGCGCATGCGCGAGCCACGGCCGCATCTTGCGCTTCTCTCTAGCAGGGCGCGCACCCGCGCCGGCCGTTTGTGTTAGAGGGAAGCGCGAGATGTGGCCTCCAGCGCGCTCAGAACCGCTGTGGTTGTCGGTTGCTTGTCCGTACATACCATAGCTGCTCTGAGCGTTCTGATTGGACGAGCGTTCGCGTAGGAGCGGGGGGAGGTGAGTTTTTTAGGGCGATCTGGGGGGATTCACGCAGCGGGGCCCGATCGTGGGTGCCCCGCGGAAGTGGACCAAAACTCAGGATAGTGAAAATCCTGGGTGTTGGTCCACTTTAAGTAGCAGGCCTCATTACTGCGAGTGAAGAGCATCCCACATGTTGCGTCTCCCATTACAGCCACTGGGGGCATCCCTCAGTAAAGACACTCACACACAGAAAGAGAGAGACGCACAGAAACACACACACAGAAAGAGACACACACAAAGAGAGAGACACAGAAAGAGAGACACAGACACAGAAAGAGAGAGAGACACACACAGAAAGAGACACACACAAAGAGAGAGACACAGACATAGAAAGAGAGACACAGACACAGAAAGAGAGAGAGACACACACACAGAAAGAGACACACACAAAGAGAGAGACACAGACATAGAAAGAGAGACACAGACACAGAAAGAGACACACACAAAGAGAGAGACACAGACATAGAAAGAGAGACACAGAAAGAGAGAGAGACACAGACACAGAAAGAGACACACACAAAGAGAGAGACACAGACACAGAAAGAGAGACACAGACACAGAAAGAGAGAGAGACACACACACAGAAAGAGACACACACAAAGAGAGAGACACAGACATAGAAAGAGAGACACAGACACAGAAAGAGAGAGAGAGACACACACAGAAAGAGACACACACAAAGAGAGAGACACAGACATAGAAAGAGAGACACAGACACAGAAAGAGAGAGAGAGACACACACAGAAAGAGACACACACAAAGAGAGAGACACAGACATAGAAAGAGAGACACAGACACAAAAAGAGACACACACAAAGAGAGAGACACACACACATAGAAAGGGAGACACAGACACAGAAAGAGAGAGAGACACACACACAGAAAGAGAGACACAAAGAAAGAGACGCAAAACACAAAGAGAGAGACACATACACAGACGCTTACCTCAGGCCGGCACACTGGCCCTAATATAGAATCACCGGCTATCGCTCCCACCACACCTGCATATCCTCCCAGCCTGGTCTTGTGGCCTCCCAAGCCCGATACTGCCCATCTTCCGCTACCCCACTCACCTCAGGCTGCTTTCCCACCATCTTTACGCCAGGAACGAAGAAAAGGGAACGCCCCTGGACGCTGCCATTATCCGCAGGGGGGTGTTCCCACTCTACAGCTGGGGCGGCGCCATCCAAATGCTGCCCCCAATGACAAGATGTGTGATCGCCTCCAGTCACGTCCCTGCATGCGGCCTGCCAGGTATTGCCGCTATTTCCTCCTACTGCCGCTTCCTCTGTCGCCATTCCTCCCCTCATTTCTGGTTGCATCACCCCAATTGTCTTCATGCCGGCTGTTGCGCGCTGGCCGGTGGGCGTGCCCCAGATGGCCAGCGTCCAATGAAAACAATGGATGCCGGCCGTAGACGCCCACTGACCAGCGCCCAACAACCAGGAAGTGCCGGTAAGTATGTATGTGTGTGTGGTGGCCGGGAAACAGCAGCAACTGGCAGACCGGCCGCCACCCACCCTCTCACATCATGTCATTCACGGGGGTCACAGCCTTCCCTGCCATCAGCCTACCGGGATTTTTCCCGGTATGCCCTATGGCCAGCCCGCCCCTGCCTTCTGTAGGCGGCTGTTGGTGATCTGCGTGCAGTCCCATGCCGTCCTTTTTTCCCTCTCACTGGACCCACTTCCACGCTTCATCAGTGGAAGACAAGCGCCTTCACGTCGGCAGGGCTCACTCCCTCAGTGGAGCGCACGCTTCACCGCGACGGCGTCTTGACGACCAGGCCGGCCGCCAGGATCGACAGACGAAGCCCCTTAAGCCCACTCCCGCACGCTGCACCTGGCCCCCCACCACAGGCCAACGGACAACCAGTAAAATACCGGAACAGCCGGCAGTCAATGCAAGGGAGCCGGGCATTTGCCTGGTGTTCCTTATAGCCAGTCTGCCCCTGAGTGGGTTCTTACCTTTTTCTACAACCTATTCTGGAGCAGTGCTGCACACAACCCAAATGGCAATCCAAGTCATCAAAACAAAAACTACTATAGATCTAAATCAAATAAGAGGCCGATTCATTAATAGCGGCAGGTAGCGACAGTTGAGCGACTGTAGCGGTATTTTCACAGCGCCCGCTAGTAGTCGCTGTGCTTGGCCGTTGTTCGGTTGTTGACAGCGACTCGGTTTGCAGTAATGTTGAATATTGGGTGAGGAGTCGCTATTTGACAGGTTCCGCGCTGTATGGGAGCGCATGATAGCGACTGGCCATAGCGAACGGCTCCCACCATATTCATTAACAAATCACGCTCAAAAAATTCTCGCGCTGTGAAATGCATGTTTAAACCCCAGAGCGCTGGCGGCGATGGGTTAAAAGTAGTTTTTTAACCCCCAAACCACCATATTTTTGGAAACCAAAAAAAACAAGTTTTTAAAAACATTTTGTAATATGAATACATTAATATCAGACCTGTAATATCAATTCTGCACAATTCTTTTTTTACCTTAAAAAAATATCTAACATGGCAGAAGTGGTCACAGAATTTTTCACATTTAAAAAAAAAAAAAATTAATAACAATTAATTATTAATATTTAAAGATTGTTCCATTGAAATGCATTGGAGAGCGCCAGGTAGCGAGAGGTCATACGCTGTTCAAGGTCGGACGCTGGTGCTGTGGGGTGAGGCTGGAATAATGATGAATGAGTCGCTATCTGGCGCTCTGTCTGTCTGTCTGTCGCTAAGCAGGATCGGCTTGATAAATGTGTGATTGCGGAGGGGAGCCGGCGTTCTTGTGGCGGTGCCCGTCATTACCGGTCGCTCACCAGTCGCTACCTGTCGCTATCCCTTGTTAAATAAGGGCCTAAGTTGACTCTCATGATTCCTCACTTATACCTAGACCAGCTTAATAACTTCTGCGTGCCCTGACTATGTTTGGCAAGCAGAACTGCTGCAGGACTCTTTCCTGTGCTGCAGAGAAAGCCTGCTTAATGGGATGTGTTTTGAAGACGGGCATTTTTTTGTGATGGGAGGGTGAGCGGAGAGGTTAATGTGTCTAGCACAGGCCCCTATCGGCTACTCTTAGGCCTCATACATCAAAGTGCCCCAAGTAGAACAGTTCTTGCCTTTGGCAGCCAGTCAGATGCTTTTTTTCAGTAAGTGTGGAAGTGAGATGGATTAGATGCTGCGAGCCTAAAGAACTGTTCTTATACATGTTAATGCAAGGAGTCCATTGTGCCTCCTCCATACAGCACTGGAGTTCCCTGCTCTGCACCCTCACATAACATCACCTTTTATTGTATAAAGCAAATCGCTATTACAATGATTCCATTAGGTAACTCATGCTGATAGAACCTTATTTTTTGGGCTAATCAGACAGGCAGGCGGATTCACCACTAACGCCAGGTAGCGACAGATGAGCGTCTGTAGCAAGCATTTTCAGAGCGCCCGCTGGTAGTCACAGTGCTCGGCCGTGAGTCGCTGTGCAGTAATGTTGAATACATTGTGACGAGTCGCTATTTGACCAGTACAGCGCTGTATGGGAGCGCATGGTAGCGACTGCTCATAGTGACCGACTCACACCATATTCAAGAAAAAAAAAGCCTCACACAACTCTGGCGCAGAAAAATGCTTATCTGAAGCCCAGAGCGCAGGAGGCGGTGTGTTTAAAGTCTGTTTTCAGCATCTATCAACTAGTAACAAAGCGAAAACATATGAAATTACATTGTAGCAACATTGTAACATGAACACTTTAATGCCAGACCTGTAATGTCATTTCTGAAGAAATATATAAAAAATGAAAAAATTGTGAAAAACTTTTTCAATGCCAGAAGAGGTCACAGAATTTTGATTGTGATTTTTTGAAAAAAAAAACAAATAAACCGTTTAAAGAGAAGAAAAGGTTCGTCCATTGAAATGTATGGGAGAGCGACAGGTAGCGAGAGGTCATACCTGGCGCTGTGCAAGGCTGAACGCCAGCGCTGTTCGCTGAGGCTGTGAAAATGATGAATCAGATGCTACCTGTCGCTACCTCTCATTAACCAGCCACTACCTGACGCTATCCCTTCTTAAATAAGGGCCTAAGAATTAGGTAAACTTGCAGGCTGATTCATAACTAACGCCAGGTAGCGACAGATGAGCGTCTGTAGCAGGCATTTTCAGAGCGCCCGCTAGTAATCGCAGTGCTCGGCCGTGGGTCGCTACTTTATAGCGACTCAGTCGCTGTCCAGTAATGTTGAATACATTGTGAGGAGTTGCTATTTGACCAGTACAGCGCTGTATGGGAGCGCATGTTAACGACTGCTCATAGCGACCGACTCACAGCATATTTAGCAAAAAATACCATTTTGTGAATACCTGTAAAATGGGTATTGTAAGTATGTCACACACCCCGCTTCAAGAAATTCATAACGTGTGGGTAATACTGACCTGTAGAGGGCGATATGCAGAGATGCCAGGAAAAAAGAGAGCCCCTCCCGGTCCATAAATACCTGGGACCTCCCACTCATTACCCAGTATAAGAACAGCAGTAAGGTAAGGGACCAGGAAGAGCCCAACACAAAGCATAACAACGCAAAGTTCACCATATAAAGGATCCAGAATACAAAAGGGCAGGGTGAAGCGGGGTGTGTGACATACTTATAATACCCATTTTACAGGTGAGTATTCACAAAATGGTATTATTCTTAGTATGTCACACACCCCGCTTCAAGAAATTCATAACGTGTGGGACATCCAACAGCAGTGTCCATAAAGGGCGGGGATCCAAAACAAGGCAACAAGGCACAACTTAAACCACAACAGCTTGCAGAACTTTGCGGCCAAACACAGCATCCGCTGAGGCCCGAACATCAACCTTGTAAAACTTGGAAAAAGTGTGAACAGAAGACCAAGTAGCAGCCTTACAAACTTGCTCAACAGAGGCCTGGTGCTGAAAAGCCCAGGACTCCCCAACCGCAAGTAGAATGAGCAGTAACACGAAAAGGGGGTACCTTCCCTTTGGCAGAATAGGCCCCAACTATGGTCTGACGGTCCATTTACTAATGGAAGACTTGGCAGACGCCAAGCCTTTTCGGGGCCCGGAGGGCACCACAAAAAAGGCATTCGTCTTACGAAAGGAAGACGTTACCTCCAAATAATACTTCACAATACGAACCACATCCAAAGAATGCAGGGCCCTCTCCTTGTCATTGCTGGGATTAGGACACAGAGAGGGCAGAACAATGTCTTGGTTTAGGTGAAAGGCAGAAACAACCTTAGGAAGGAAGTCGGACTTGAAACGAAAAACCACCTTGTCCTGATGCCCCTCAAAGTACGGGGCTTTAATGGACAAAGCCGCCAACTCAGAGACACGCCTAACCGAAGTGATGGCTACCAAAAAGGCCACCTTCTGCGTAAGTGAAGACAAGGCAATATCATTCAAGGGCTCAAAAGGAGAATCCTGAAGAGCAGAAAGAACCAAATTCAAATCCCAAACAGGGAGCAAAGGTTTTCTAGGAGGCCGCACGTGCGTGACTCTCTGGAAAAAAGTCTTAACCAAAGGATGTAGGGCAAATGACCTTTGAAAGAACACTGCCAGGGCAGAAACCTGCCCCTTCAGAGTTCTAAGCTGGAGCCCCAGGTCCAGACCATGTTGAAGAAACTCCAGGATTCTGGAGATGGAAAATTCCCTACAAGGCAACGCCCTGATCTCACACCAATCAATATAAGACCTCCAAGTCCTATAGTAGATATTAGAGGAAGACTGCTTCCTAGCACTAATGAGAGTTCGAATCACAGCATCGGAAAGACCTTCCTCCTTCAAGATGGAGGTTTCAGCAGCCACGCCGTCAAAGCCAGCGTTGGTAAATTGGGATAACGTAGTTGACCCTGGGTGAGCAGATCCGGCAGCAGGGGCAGAACAAACTGATCCTCTGCTAACCTTACCACATCTGCGAACCAAACCTGTCTTGGCCACCTTGGAGCCACCAGAATTGCTGACGCACCCTCCAGGGCCAGCTTGCGCACCACTCTGGCCACCAAGGGAAATGGAGGGAACAGATACAGAAACCCCAGATCCCTCCAGTTCAGAGACATGGCATCCACTGCCAGAGCCAGTGGATCCCGTGAGAGAGACACAAATGTCGGAAGTTTGTGATTGTGACGAGAGGCAAAGAGGTCCACCACCGGGGACCCCCACCTGAGACAAATCAAGCGAAACACTTTGGGGCTGAGAGACCATTCCCCCCGGCGAGCTGAGAACCTGCTCAGAGAGTCCGCCTCCGTGTTCTCCGCTCCCGGAATGTAAACTGCTGAAATGCACGAGACGTGGGTCTCCGCCCAGGCCAGAATCAATTACACTTCCTTGAGGGCACTCCTGCTGCGAGTCCCTCCCTGGTGATTGATGTAGGCGACCGCCGTCCGATTGTCCGACCGGACTTGAACCGGCAATCCTTGCAACTGATGAGTCAAGCGAAACAGAACCATCCTGATGGCCCTCAATTCCAGAACATTGATGGACTTGTGAGCCTCCTGAGGCCTCCACAGTCCCTGAAACTGACGATCCTTCCAGAACCCCCCCCATCCTGATAGACTGGCATCCATGGTGACCATTTCCCAACAAGGGGCCAGAAAGGATCTGCCCCTCGACAGATTGATTGGATCCAGCCACCACTGAAGGGAGCACCGAACTCGGGGGGTCATCAGGAAGGACTGATCCAACGACAGTGGCGACCCGTCCCAGGCCGCCAACAGATGGAGCTGGAGTGTCCTTGTGTGGAACTGAGCAAAGGGAACTGCTTCGAAGGAGGCTACTATCAATCCTACCAGCCTCATCCCCAGTCTGATGGCCGGACGAGGGATAGACAGGAGGAGTCTAACCAACTCCTGAATCAAGAGAACCTTGGACTGAGGAAGAAACACCCTGGCCTGGGAAGTATCCAGGGACATTCCCAGAAAAGACACTAACCTGGACGGAGAAAGGGAGGACTTGGGGTAGTTGATCACCCACCCGAATCTCTCCAGAGTGGACACCACAGTTCTGGTGTCCAATACCGCTTGGCTGAAAGAAGATGCCATAATGAGAAGATAAGGGACAATGCGAATACCCTGGGCTCTGAGGAGAGCCATCACCCCGGCCAGCACCTTGATGAAAACCCTTGGAGCCGAGGTAAGACAGAAAGGTAGTGCCACAAACTGAAAATGCCGATCCTCCACCACGAACCTGAGAAATCTCTGGTGCGCTGGAAAAATCGGCACATGCAGATAGGCGTCCTTGATGTCTACGGACGTCAGAAAGTCCCCCTGCCGAAGAGAATGGATAGCTGAACGCAGCGTTTCCATGCAAAATTTCCGCGGACGGACGAACCTGTTGAGGATCTTTAGATCCAGAATGGGTCGAACCGAGCCGTCCTTCTTGGGCACCGTGAACAGATTGGAATAAAAGCCCCGACCCCTGTCTGAGGGGGGCACTGGGCAAATAACTGCCATATCCAACAGACTCTTTACTGCCGCCTGGAGCTCCTGCGCGGCCAGAAGGTCCGAAGGCACCCGAGACCTGAGGAATCTGGGAGGGGGCCGGAGCTCGAACTCCAGCTTGTAGCCGGAAGTCACCACTTCCCGGATCCATCTGTCCGAGACCAGACCTGGGAGAAGTGTTGCAGCCGTCCCCCCACCCACATGGGTGAGGGCGCCCCCTCATTGCTGAGCTGGCTTGGCAGCGGGTTTGGGCTTAGAGCCCCAGCTGTATCCTGGGCGGGCACGTCCTCTGCCCCTGTTCCAGGAATCTCCTCTGGCTGCGGGGAAAACAATTCCTCTGCCAGCTCTGGCCCCACGAAAGGAAGGAGCAAAGGAACCCGCCCCCCGAAAGGGACGACGCTGTTTTTTGCATTGAGGTAACTTACCACCCTTGGCAACTGAATCCAACTTCTCACCAAAGAGCCGTAATCCCACAAAGGGAAGAGCGGTCAGCGACTTTTTAGACACAAAATCAGCCGCCCACTGGCGCAACCAAACCGAACGCCGAATAGTCACCAATAGAGCCGACGTTCTGCCACACATCATCAGTGTGTCATCCAAGGCGGCTAGTACAAATGACAAAAACAATTCACACCTTTTAAGGCCAAGGAACTCGTCACTATCCGGATCTAACCCGGAAGAAGTCAACAGGTCCCTGACCACCGACCTGGTAGCCACCACCAGCAGCGCTGAAGCACAAACCGGCCTCATGGCTGACCCAACACTGGCAAAACCATGACAAGCCATTTGGTCAATGCGTTTATCCCTATCTTAAAGCGTGGAGCAATCAGGAGAATTTAAAACAGTAGTGTTGGATAAACCCAGAATCTGTGCATCCACCTCGGGAGGGGACGCCCAACGCTTAACCGTATCCAAGGGAAAGGGATATTTTTTGTCCCAACCCTGAGGGACACCTGGGCGGGCAGGCCTCTCCCATTCCTTAGCAATAATCCCATCAAAATGCTTTTGGTTAGGAAATTCCAAGCGCGGCCTGGATTCTTCGAAAAATTCCCCCTTTTGCTGTGGAACCACCTCAGGAGGAGAAATAGCCAAAACCTCAAACATCTGAGCCAGAACATTAGGAGTATCCGAAGACCTCCCCAAGCCCTGCTCGGTATCAGCACCCACAAACTGCTGATCGTCTGAATTATCTGATTCTTCATATACCTCCCCTTCCTCAAGTTGGGAGTAATCAGACCAGTCCAGATTATCAAGATCATCCAAGTCGGCCGCCGGTGAAGACGGCGACAAGTGCTTTCTCTTAGCCGGAGCCTTTCTGGTGACCGTGCTGGAGAATCATTTTTCAAGATTGGCCAATCGGGCACACATCTCCGATTGCAACTGCCGCCCATGACAACGTCAGACTGGGCACGGATCAAACTGGGAGGGGGGGGGGAGAGACCGGCGGCGCTGAACCAGACACCTGGGGTCCGGACTGCTGCGTAATAGTCTGCTGTGCGTATGGTATACACAGAAATACATCATCGCCAGTAAGGGATGCCCCACACCCCATACACTTCCGGGATTGCCCCGAGGGGAGCCCGAGCCCAGTATCCGGGGATGCCTCCATAAGGTGAACTTATAGTTGGTCGCAATGACCGAGGGAATTACGCATATAAGCAACCCGGGATGCCCCTTTAATGTCCCAAGTGGGAGGATTTGCAATAAGCCAATTAAGAACCCAGGGACCCTAGGACCGGGAGAAACCCCCTAACACCACTGTAGGTTATATCTGAAAGACATAATAAAAAAGGCTAATAAGAAAAGCGGAGTATAAAATAAAAAATATATAATTATAGGTGATGGGACAGAAGAGGGGCCCACCGGGCCACTCACTGTGGTCCTGAAGACAGCTTCCTCTCTCCGTGAGGTAAAGAGCAGCTCTGAGGAGAGAAGGGGGGCGTGGCCAGCTCCTTCTGAGGAAACAGGCACAGAGAAAAGCACCTCAGCGGTGCCGGCCCCGCCCCCAAGAGTGAAAGCGTGAGGGGAGAAGCTCCCCTCCGCCATGACAATGCAAAAAGGCCGTCACCGCAGCCATGTGCGCCCGCGGCGCCGGTCTCAGAAGAGACAGAAGGAGGGGAGCGGGTCGTGGCTTTGACCCTGATGCCCGGCCCCGCCCCTTTTACCTCAGGGAGAAAGCCTGCATAAAAATGGCGGCCACAGCGCCGTTTTGACAGAGAAATACACACTGTTATGACGTAATAACTATTGGGAGGATAATTTAATAAATTAATACATTAAAACATAATTAAGGATTAATGATTACAAAATTTGGACCTAACACCGAATAAGGGACCCTGCTCCTACCCTCCGCTATCCCGCTAGAGAGAGCAGCATTACCCAAAGGGGGGACCACCCAAAGTGTAAGGCCAAGGGACGGGGCATCCCAAACCGAGGTCACCGTCCCGGATGACCGCCTACCCTCTTATATAGGGTCTCACGGGAGAGCATTTGCTCTTAAGCACCAAGGGTGCTTTTCTACCCTCACCCGGACCGTCAGCCTAGGCTGGGAGGCATGAGGTAACAGAAAAAAAAGATCCTGGCGGAAATAGATAACTAAAGGGCCGGGAGTCATCCCGGCTACCTGAAATCCCCCTGTGCGAGGAGGAGACCACATCTTCTGACTTGCTCGCCGTCTGCAGAGATGAAGACTGGGTAATGAGTGGGAGGTCCCAGGTATTTATGGACCGGGAGGGGCTCTCTTTTTTCCTGGCATCTCTGCATATCGCCCTCTACAGGTCAGTATTACCCACTCGTTATGAATTTCTTGAAGTGGGGTGTGTGACATACTTAGAATAAACAGCCTCACAAATCTCTGGCGCTGAAAAATACTTGTTTGAATCCCAGAGCACAGGAGGCGGTGTGTTTAAAGTCTGTTTTTCAGCATCTATCCACCAGTAACAAAGCGAAAACATATGGAATTACATTGTAACAACATTGTAACATGAACACTTTAATGGCAGACCTGTAATGTCATTTCAGAAGAAATATATAAAAAATAAAAAAAGTGTGATACAACTGCTTATTCAATGCCAGAAGAGGTCACAGAATTATATGAGATTTAAAAAAAAAAAACACAGTTTAAATAGAAGGAAAGGACCATCCATTGAAATGTATGGCAGAGCGCCAGGTAGCGAGAGGTCGTACCTGGCGCTGTGCAAGGCTGAACGCTGGCGCTGTTCGCTGTGGCTGGGAAAATGATGAATCAGACGCTACATGGCACTATCCCAGTCGCTAAACAGATTCTGCTTGATAAATGTGTAATTGCGTGCCGTGTCCAGCGTTCACCAGTCGCTACCTGTCATTAACCAGCCACTACCTGACGCTATCCCTTCATGAATAAGGCCCTTGGTATCCGTATCTTGGGCTGCATTATAGAAGATTAAGCCGAGACATGTCATGCTGATGGGAGGAAGCATGGTGGCAGGTCGAGTTCATTAAAAGAGCGCCATGGCGAAAAATGGCCCAATGATAAAAATCCATATAACTCTGCTGGATAGCGGGAGGAGAGGTCACTTATACACCTCACGTCAAGAAATATCCAGCCGGGATTGTTATTTTCTTTTAATTTAAGGGAAGAGGAAATCAGGAGACAGGTTCTGTCACCCAGATACACTCAATTCTGTCACTCCTGGATTTTATTCCTACCAGGAGAAGAAGCCACAAGCTTGTCAGGAGTTTTATTAAGCTCGGGGGCACATATTTGACCCCTCCTCTCATTAGCCAATGTGTTTATATGGATTTCTAATACACAATTTCACGACACAGCTCCTTTAAGGAACAATTATTAGGTACTCTCCATCCTGAAAATACTACCTACATATTATTCATGTGTAAATTAAAAACACAATGTCATACAAAATAAAAAAAAAATGTGTATGAAGCAACAATCACTATCAGTTCTATCAAGCTAGAATCAACTTTGGGCTTTATTCATGAAGGGATAGCGCCAGGTAGCATCAGGTGAACGCCGGACACGGCAGCAATTCCACATTTATGAAGCCGAATCTGTAGAGCATCTGGAACAACGCCATGTAGCGTCCGATTTATCATTATCTCAGGCTCAGCGTACAGCGCCGGCGTTCAGCCTTGCAGAGCGCCACATATTACCTCTCGCTACCTGGCGCTCTCCCATACATTTCTATGGACGATCCTTAAATCCCTTTCCTGGTCCCATTTTTTTTTTAATAAAACTCAAATCTTTCTGACATGTATCCTGGCCTAGAAAATGACATTTTTGAAAACTTTTTTGATTAATAATATTTTTATGCAGAATTGTCCTTACATGTATTAAAGTGGTTCATGTTACAATTTAATAACAATGTAATGCCATATGTTTTCGCTTTGTTACTAGTGGATATATGTTCAAAAACAAACTTTAATCACACAGCTTCTGGCACTATGGGCTACAATAACCCGATTTCGAGCGCCGGCGCTGTTTGAGGCTGTTTTTTTTATGAATGTGGTGTGAGTTTGCTCCCATACAGCGTAGTACTGAAACTCACACAACATATTCATCAATGCCGGCCAGCGACTGAGGTGCTCTGAAACAACTAACCATGGCCAAGCACAGCAACTACTAGCGGTCACTCTGAAATCTGTGCTACAGACCCTCATCTGTCGCTACCTGGCGTTAGTAATGAATCAGCCTGTCCGTGTACTCAAGTTGGAATCATTTAGGCCCTTATTTATGAAGGAATAGCGACAGGTAGCGACTGGTGAGCGGCCGGTAATGACGGGCCCCGCCACGAGAACGCCGGCTCCCCACCACAATCACACATTTATCAAGCCAATCCTGCTTAGCGACTGAGATAGCGCCAGATAGCCACTCATTCATCATTATTCCTGCCTCAGCCCACAGCGCCAGCGTCCGACCTTGAACAGCGACAGGTATGACCTCTCGCTACCTGGCGCTCTCCAATGCATTTCGATCTTTAAATATTAATAATTAATGTTTTTTTTTTTTTTTTTTTTTAATGTGAACATTTCTGTGACCACTTCTGCCATTTTAGATAATTTTTTTAAGGGAAAAAAAAATTAAAAAAAAATTGTACAGAATTGATATTACAGGTCTGATATTAATGTATTCATATTACTAAATTATTTAAAATCCTTTTTTTTTTGGTTTCTAAAAATATGGTGGTTTGGGGGTTAAAAAAATTCTTTTAACCCATCGCCTCCAGCGCTCTGGGGTTTAAACATGCATTTCACAGCGCTTGAATTTTTTGAGCGTGATTTTTTGATGAATATGGTGGGAGCCGGTCGCTCTGACCAGTCGCTATCATGCGCACCCATACATCGCGGAACTTGTCAAATAGCGACTCGTGACCTTGTATTCAACATTACGCCACCCCGACTGAGTCGCTGTCAACAACCGAACAACGGCCAAGCACAGCGACTACTAGCGGGCGCTGTGAAAATACCGCTACAGTCGCTCAACTGTCGCTACATGTCGCTATTAATAAATCAGCCTCCCTGTATTATCTGAACTGCTAAAAACCTTATAATGTTCAATCAGCATTTACTTTATATTGTACTGCAATCAGTAAGTGCTGTCTAAGCTGCAACACGTTTTGTAACCTTCTGGGATCTTTTTTTGGACACAGACCCAAGCATACATGGGAGTAATTCTAGACATAAATGGGAGCAATCAAATCAAATGGTTTATTTTCCACCCAAAAAATCCAATTTAGAAAGGCTTTCTTGCTTTCTTCCCTGTTCTTCACAACAGACTATTGTCATAGGTTTCCAATTTTATATGACCACTTACAGGGCCGGATTCAGTGTGGTGGAGGCCTCTGATACAGAATTTTTCCTTTAAAATAACAGTCCAGCCAAGTAACTGATTCTTAGGCCCTTATTTAAGAAGGGATAGCGTCAGGTAGCGCCTGGTTAATGAGAGGTAGCGACAGGTAGCGTCTGGTGAACGCCGGACACGGCACGCAATTACACATTTATCAAGCAGAATCTGTTGAGTGACTAGAATAGCGCCATGTAGCGTCTGATTCATAATTTTCACAGCCTCAGTGAACAGCGCCAGCGTTCAGCCTTGCACAGCGCCAGGTATGACCTCTCGCTACCTGTCGCTCTCCCATACATTTCAATGGATGAACCTTTTCTTCTATTTAAACGGGGTATTTTTTATTTTTTTTTCCAAAAAATCACAAATCATTCTGTGACCTCTTCTGGCCTTGAAAAAGCAGTTTTTTCATATTTTTTTCATTTTTTATATATTTCTTCAGAAATGACATTACAGGTCTGGCATTAAAGTGTTCATGTTACAATGTTGTTACAATGTAATTCCATATGTTTTCGCTTTGTTACTAGTTGATAGTTGCTTGAAAACAGACTTTAAACACACCGCCTCCTGCGCTCTGGGCTTCAAACAAGCTTATTTCAGCGCCAGAGATTTGTGAGGCTGTTTTTTTGCTGAATATGGTGTGAGTCGGTCGCTATGAGCAGTCGCTAACATGCGCTCCCATACAGCGCTGTACTGATCAAATAGCGACTCCTCACAATGTATTCAACATTACTGAACAGCGACTGAGTCGCTATAAACTAGCGACTCACGGTCGAGCACTGCGACTACTAGCGGGCGCTCTGAAAATGCCTGCTACAGACGCTCATCTGTCGCTACCTGGCGTTAGTGATGAATCAGCCTCTAAGTGGATACAAAGTGGTAACATCACCTTACACAGAACAGGTGGCTAGATCCATGTGCAGGGCATGAGTAGTCTATCCACGAGTAAAAAAGCGAAAACATGGAATTACATTGTAACCACATTGTAACATGAACACTTTAATGGCAGACCTGTAATGTCATTTCTGAAAAAATATATAAAAAATGTAAAAAATGAGAAAAAACTGCATTTTCAATGCCAGAAGGGGTCACATAATTATTTGTGATTTTTTGGGGAAAAAAAAAATCCCATTTAAAGAGAAGAAAAGCTTCGTCCATTGAAATGTATGGGGGAGCGACAGGTAGCGAAAGGTCATACCTGCCGCTGTGCAAAGCTGAACGCTGGTGCTGTTCGCAGAGGCTTTGAAAATTATGAATCAGACGCTACATGGCGCTATCCCAGTGGCTAAACAGATTCTGCTTGATAAATGTGGAACTGCGTGCTGTGTCCGGCGTTCACCAGTCGCTATCTGTCGCTACCTCTTATTAACCAGGCGCTACCTGACACTATCCTTTCTTAAATAACCCCCTTAGTTTCTTTTTTTCAGACCTTTTCCATCCAAGTGACCTTTCTGACACATCTATACTATTTATGGGGCCTGTATTTCTCTGGGGGGGGGGGGGGGGGGCTCTGAATACTAGAGTCTATTTTCTATTACTGCAACTATCCTAAACCTCTATTGCGTTGCATCAGGATTCCAAATTATATTCACTAACTACCGCTCTCAGGGTCTACTCCACTGAAAAACCTCATATTACCTAACTTAGCTCAGGTAAGTTAATTACCTTTTCATCCTATCAAACTGGTTTGAAATGAACATGTCCTTCCTGGCAAACATTACAGTTTGGGTTATAATATGTACGGCAGGATTTTTCTCACATGACGGGTTAATATGAAATCGGGAAAAAAAATCATCAATTCAAGGATTCTTCTAATTGGCATTAAAGTGTTTTCTTCTTCCGGGTGACCCAAGGGACACTGTTACATAATGCTAATTCTAGGAAGCATGGGCCCAAGGCACGATAAGGCGGCTTTTTATTGGAAGAATTTTTTACGGAGCATATTTGGACTGCCGTCTGCAAAGACGTAATTAAAGAGGAAAGGATGGGAGGGGGCGGCAGGGGCCTGCTTAAGACTTAAGGCCAGAATCATGCTGTTTGTAAAGAGGCGACTTTTGCAACTCATTTGCATATTTAATCAAACTTCGCTTTGAAATTTTGACTAATTAAATGAGTGCTTTGGCGGCACTTTCTGAACCACAGGAAACGCAGAGATATGGCAAAGATTGGCAGCTATACGGCTCCCTGGCTGCATGGGGCTTTTCATGACGTGTTGAGGTGATATTCAGGGCAGGGGTATGGTTCTGACCACGAGAGGACCACCTGTGGTAAAGTTCTTAAAGTGACCTAGCAGCAAACATTTTACTTTGCATAATTATGCATGCTCACAGGTAAAACGGGGAGGCCGATTCATTAATACCGCCAGGTAGCGACAGATGAGCAACAGTAGCGTTATTTTCACAGCGCCCGCTAGTATTCGCTGTGCTTGGCCGTTGTTCGGCTGTTGACAGCGACTCAGTCGGTGTGCAGTGATGTTGAATACGGGGTTAGGAGTCGCTGTTTGACAGGTTCCGCGCTGTATGGGAGCGCATGACAGCGAACGGCCATAGCGAACGGCTCCCAGCATATTCATTAACAAATCACGCTCCAAAAATTCTCGCGCTGTGAAATGCTTGTTTAAACCCCAGAGCGCTGGCGGCGATGTGTTAAAAGTAGTTTTTTAACCCCCAAACAACCATATTTTTAGAAAAATACAAAAAACATGTTTTTCAAAACATTTTGGAATATGAATACATTAATATCAGACCTGTAATATCAATTCTGCACAATTTTTTTTTTTTTTTTTACCTTAAAAAAAATATCTAACATTGCAGAAGTGGTCACAGAATTTTTGACATTTAAAAAAAAAAAATATATATATATATATATATATATTAGCAATTAATTATGAATATTTAAAGATTGCTCCATTGAAATGCATTGGAGAGCGCCAGGTAGCGAGAGGTCATACCTGTCGCTGTTCAAGGTCGCTCGCTGGCGCTGTGGGGTGAGGCTGGAATAATGATGAATGATTCGCTATCTGGCGCTCTGTCAGTCGCTAAGCAGGATCGGCTTGATAAATGTGTGATTGCGGAGGGGAGCCGGCGTTCTCGTGGCGGTGAGCGTCATTACCGTTCGCTCACCATTCGCTACCTGGCGCTATCCCTTGTTAAATAAGGGCCTAAATGCAGGATAGTGCTAATTAAAGGCAAACTCCCTCTCTAATTTCCCCCATAACAAAGCAATGTGAAACCAGTAGAAGTTGGTCTTTTAGTCCATTAGCAACAAATTTGAGTTAAGATAGCATTTACCAGGAAACAAGCAGGCAGTTAATTAAACCGGACCTTCAGCGTGATTTAATGAAAAGCCCAAACTCTTAAAAAAACGTTCCCCAGCATCTAAAATTAATATATTTTACTTTTTTAGTCACTAACTTATTATTCTTTTCCCCACTGGGCTGCAACTCTGTTCAGGAATTTAGGATACGGGCGCCGCCATCTTGACTCAGAAGCAGCACACTTACTGAGGAGAGGAGAGTGGGATAAGGTACAGGGGGGCGGGTTATAGCTGGGCTTTGCTCAGACAGAGAAGAGCTGGGGTCAGGTAAAGGTCAGCAGTCCCAGAATGCAGAGCAACACAGTCAGGAGGCACTTCCTGTTTGCAGGCTGCCTGATAAGATGGCGGCTTCCATAAGCCGCCATCTTGGATGTTTAAAGGCTCATAACATCCAGTAGATGCAGGTAGGATGATTTTTAATGTGGACAATCTGTATGTACAGGGTGTGGGAAACATATAAGATAGTCTCTTATTCAGAGTGAAGGTCCGCTTTAAGCAGGGAACTTAAAGTGGACCAACACCGAGAGGTGATCGGCCCGGAAATCTATAAGATTCCCGGGCCGATCACTTCCCACCCCGCGGGACATCCGAGATCGGGATGTCCCGCGGGGTGAAACCCCCCCAGACACCCCAAATCGCTTACCTGATCTTCTGCGGCGGGTATTGGTCCACTTTAAAGCGGTCCTTCACTCTAAATAAGAGTCTATCTGATATGTTTCCCACACCCTGTACATACAGATTATCCACATTAAAAATCATCCTACCTGCACCTACTGCAGATGGTGGCTCATCAGGAACATTAGGCAGCCTGCAAACAGGAAGTGCCTTCGGACTGGGCTGCTCTGCATTCTGGGATTGCTGACCTTTACCTGACCCCCAGCTCTGCTCTGTCTGAGCAAAGCACAGCTATAACCCCACCCCCTGTACTATTTGGACTGACCCTCCTTATAGTAGATATAAACCCTTACTCTATGCCAGGAAGGGCTCGTGTCTGCAAGGACCCTAAAGCACCTACTTCCACTTTGGATTTAGGATTTAGAAAACACCTTTTCCCCATGATGTGCTGTATGACAATAGATCCAGATCCTATTAGGAGAAGTAGCAGCCACATGTGTTGGTAGCAGTTTCCTGTCCGTCCATCATACATGAGGAATAGGTGGGTACCTCCCATATTTTACGATTCGGGGGCGTGGGGTTATCAGGTGGCTGGATTGGACCAAAACCCACCGCGATCAGCCTGGGAATCTATAAGATTACAGGGCCGATCGATTTCCTCCTCCCCGGGCATCCAAAATCGGGATGCCCCGCTGTGTGACACCCCGGCCGCATCCTCGCTATCCCTTTAGCGGGGTGCATGCCCACACCAGGTATTTGTGGCACGGGCACGCTTCCTGTTAGAGTGTAGTGGGGGATGTGGCCGTCAACGCTCTCGGAGCCGCTGGCCTTAGACGAAGCCTTGGACGACTTGATGTCAGCGGCTCCGAGCGCACTGAGTGGACGAGTGTGTTGCCAGGGGGAAAGAACCAAAACCCAGGATAGTCAAAATCCTGGGTTTTGGTCCACTTTATGTGGGAATTTTGCAAAAAGAAAAGGGTCTCCTCAAACCCCCACCATCCTTAAATCCTGTTGCCTTAAAGCGGAACAAAACCCTGAATGGCCAGCCCTGGAATCCTTGGGTCATCCTACTTTGGGATGACCCACTGTGTGAAAACCCCAGATCGCCCATAATAACTCACCTCTTCCCAATCCAACATTGTGAGGACTCTCGTTCCAATCAAAGCCGTTTGTCTTGAAGATCTAATTTGGCAAACAGCTCTGACAGCTTTTAATGGTGAACACAAGCAGTCACATACTCTGCATCTTTGGGCTGGGCGCGTACTCCATGGGCAGCCATTCAGATAGGGCAGGGCAGTAGCACGCACGCTGCGGGGGATGCACCCGCTTACAGTCCCTCATTGAAGCAAATCAGAGCAGTGTGCCTAATGACATAGACCCTTATTTTAGAAGGGATAGCGTCAGGTAGTGGCTGGTTAATGACAGGTAGCGACAGGTAGCGACTGGTGAACGCCGGACACGGCACGCAATTACACATTTATCAAGCAGAATCTGTTAAGCGACTGGAATAGCGCCATGTAGCGTCTGATTCATCATTTTTACAGCCTCAGCGAACAGCGCCAGCGTTCAGCCTTGCACAGCGCCAGGTATGACCTCTTGCTACCTGTCGCTCTCCCATACATTTCAATGGATGATCCTTTTCTTCTCTTTAAACTGTTTTTTTTTTTTTTTCAAAAAATCACAAATAATTCTTTGACCTCCTCTGGCATTGAAATATCAGTTTTTTCATTTTTAAATATTTCCTCAGAAATGACATTACAGGTCTGCCATTAAAGTGTTCATGTTACAATGTTGCTACAATGTAATTCCATATGTTTTCGCTTTGTTACTAGTTGATAGATGCTGGAAAACAGACTTTAAACACACCGCCTCCTGTGCTCTGGGCTTCAAATAACTACTTTTCAGCGCCAGAGATTTTTGCAGCTGTTTTTTTGCTGAATATGGTGTGAGTCGGTCGCTATGAGCAGTCGCTACCATGCGCTCCCATACAGCGCTGTACTGGTCAAATAGCGACTCCTCACAATGTATTCACCATGTCACGCTCTGGGTACTACAATGATCCGCTTAAGAAACTCCAGCCCTCCAGGTAAGCCCTCAACCCCCAATCTCCGCAGCCAGCTTCACCTGTAGGAGCCCCCACTTGCCGGGACGCAGAACACGCCTGCCCGGGATCGGTTGCCCCAGGACTTCAATGGCTCAAAGGTTGTAGGCTTACTGTATGGAGGTCTGGAGAACCCGTGGCTGGAAGCGGTATTGAGTAGCCCAATAGCTGAGCGTTAAACGGAAGTCCAGAAACAGGCTAGGAGGTCGGCAACGAGGAATCCGAAATGGCAGCAGTACAAAGGAGTGGGCAAATCGTGGTCTAGGTTCGGAGCAGAGGTCGGCAACGGGAGTTCAGATCTAGGATGGTCAAAAACAGGCGGTGGTCGGCAACGGGAGTTCAGATCTAGGATGGTCAAAAACAGGCGGTGGTCGGCAACTGGAGTTAAGATCTAGGATGGTCAAAATCAGGCGGTGGTCGGCAACGGGAGCTCAGATCTAGGATGGTCAAAAACAGGCGGTGGTCGGCAACGGGAGTTCAGATCTAGGATGGTCAAAAACAGGCGGTGGTCGGCAACGGGAGTTCAGATCTAGGATGGTCAAAAACAGGCGGTGGTCGGCAACGGGAGTTCAGATCTAGGATGGTCAAAATCAGGCGGTGGTCGGCAACGGGAGCTCAGATCTAGGATGGTCAAAAACAGGCAGTGATCGGCAACGGGAGTTCAGATCTAGGATGGTCAAAAACAGGCGGTGGTCGGCAACGGGAGTTCAAATCTATCTCAAGAGACTAGCAGCTGATTAGGTTCAAGGCGCTATAACAGGCACTGAGTAAATGCCGGACTGATCCTTTATAGGGACAGACATAATCAGTGTGATAGGTGCATCCTGGGAACCCTGCTAGGATTGGCCAGAGAGGGAAAGCAGCTCATCCCACTAGGGCTGAGCTACCACGTCCCACTGGGCTCATTGGCCCAAAATACGAGTACCAGGGCACCAGGCCCAATGACAGTAGAGGGGGAGGAATTCCCCTTCTAAACAGCGCCAGCATGTCACAACAACTACCTCCGGCAGGTGCGCTGACAGCCGCACCGCCGGAGGGCATATAAAGAATGTGCTCGCGCGCACGAGCACGAGAGCAGGAGCGAGGAGGAAGGACGGCTGCGCCCGAGGACGGAGCTGGCGCAGCCGCCGCGGCCGCCGAGAGGAAGCTGTCAGCGTGGCCGGGCGCCCGGGGACAGCGCTGGAACGGGGCCCAGGTAAGTGATTACTGACACACCATTACTGAACAGCGACTGAGTCGCTATAAAGTAGCGACTCACGGCCGAGCACTGCGACTACTAGCGGGCGCTCTGAAAATGCCTGCTACAGACGCTCATCTGTCGCTACCTGCCGCTAATGATGACTCAGCCTGTTAGTCACAGCAAACAACTCTGATTGGATAAGAGCCCGCATATGTGCCATTGAACCAGGAGGAGGTGAGTTATTATGGATGATCTGGGGGGATTCACTCAGCAGGGCATCCCAAAACAAGATGCCCCCAGGGCACGGAACAAGACCCGTGATTCTGGGCTTTGTTCCACCTTGGTTCCCCAATTGGAAATGGTGAAACTTGTCGGTAACACATTTTTTTTACCCTGTAACTCCACTAAAGGTTACTGTAGATCCTCCTGTGTATAACACAAATGAAAATAACCAGCAGATCAACCTCATCTCTCAATGCAGCACAGGAGATTACAATCCGCTACAAAAAGACTTAAGCAATAGCAGAATCTTCTAACACATAATAAAATATTTATGCCGAGAGATGAAGGAGAAAAACACAGCTAAATATAATGCAGACTGGATAAAGGGAGAGGGGGGTGGCTGGCAGGAACAAGGAGGCAAGATGGGGGAGGCTCTGCTGTTTAAAGGGAATTTAAACTATGCATTATCTGCATTAAATATGGTCATTTTGGGCATAGGAAATTGTATTGTAATGATGAGCAAACCCGAGCTGCTTGTACCGAACTTGGCGAGCTCGGATTCACAGACCCGGCCACTGACTTCAGTAAGAAGTCAAGCAGCCAGCTCTTCAGCCAACCAACCCGCTATTTACATCTAGAAACTATAGCCATGCCAATGGTAGGCATGGCTGTGATTGGCCAGGTGGGATACGTGACCACCTTATATAAAAGGTGGGGTCACATTTCCCACCTTCATCATTTCAGTGCTGAGTAGATAGGGAGAGGTTTCTGCTGCTGAGTGAGGGACAGACAGGACTGCAGAAAGGAAAAAAAAAACAATTGTCATCTTTAGGACACATAGGAGATGAGAGGAGGCTTTGAGGCCGATTCATTAATAGCGCCAGGTAGCGACAGATGAGCGCCAGTAGCGTGATTTTCACAGCGCCAGCTAGTATTCGCTGTGCTTGGCCGGGGTTTGCTTGTTGACAGCGACTCAGTCGGTGTGCGGTAATGTTGAATACGGGGTTAGGGGTCGATGTTTCACAGGTTCAGCGTTGTATGGGTGCGCCTGACAGCGAATGGCCAGAGCGAACGGCTTGCTGCAGATTCATTAACAAATCACGCTCAAAAATTTCTTGCGCTGTGAATTCCTTGTTTAAACCCCAGAGCGCTGGTGGCGATGTGTGTAAAGTAGTTTTTAACCCCCAAACAACCATTTTTTTTAATGTAAGAATTATACAAGTTTTTCTAAACATTTTGTAATATGAATACATTAATATCAGACCTGTAATCTCAATTCTGCACATATTTTTTTTTTTTTTTTTCTTAAAAAAAAAATCTAACATTGCCGTAGTGGTCACAGAATTTTTGACAGTTAAAAAAAAAAAAAAAAACATAAACTCAATTAATTATGAATATTTAAAGATTGCTCCATTGAAATGCATTGGAGAGCGCCAGGGAGCGACAG
This sequence comes from Gastrophryne carolinensis, assembly GCA_027917425.1. Lineage (NCBI taxonomy): Eukaryota > Metazoa > Chordata > Amphibia > Anura > Microhylidae > Gastrophryne > Gastrophryne carolinensis. The sequence goes on from CM051238.1 coordinate 43,149,068, forward strand.
GTCATACCTGGCGCTGTGATGGGATTAGCAGCGACGCTGTTCGTTCCAGGCGGCTTCATGATGAATGCCGCGCTAGCCGTCGCTCTCGCCGGCGCTAGCCTCATTTAGCGTGATAAATGCGTCATTGTGACCGCCACTGGGCGTACTTGATTCGGTAGCCGCCGTTAGCTGGCGGTACCTGGCGCTCGTCAGACACTACCTGGCGCTAGCCCTTGATAAATAAGGCCGATTATCTACAACTGTCCTTTTAAGGGAACCTAGCTAGGGAAAGTGGACAGCGACAGTAAGGACAGCTAAGGATGGGGACATCTGCCTGTTATCATTGTACCCGGAGGACGGACAGCTGCTGGGGCACATCTGGGCATTTATCACAGCTCATCTGTGGGCACCACTTGCATTCTGCTTACTGGGCGTTTGAAAAAGAATACTCACTTGTTGGCACTCCTTGCGTTCTGCTTACTGGGCGTTCGAAAAAGAATACTCACTTGTTGGCACTCCTTGCGTTCTGCTTACTGGGTGTTAGAAAAAAACTACTCCCTTGTTGGCACCCCTAGCATTACACCTACTGGAGTTTAGAAAAACTACTCACTTGTTGGCAACCCTTGCATTCTGCTTACTGGGGGTTTGATAAAACTATTAACTTCTTGCTTAACACTTACTGGGGGTTGGATACAGCTAACCACGTGTTGGCACCCCTTGCATTCTGCTTACTGGGTGTTAGAAAAAAAAACTACTCACTTGTTGGCACCTCTTGTAAATTACTTTTTGGGGCTTAGAAAAAACTACTTACTTGTCGGCACCCCTTGCATAACACTTCTTGGGGCTTAGAAAAAAACTACTCACTTGTTGGCACCCCTTAAATTCTACTTACTGGGGGCTAGATAAAACTACTCACTTGTTGGCACCCCTTTGATTCTGCTTACTGGATGTTAGAAAACACATGCTTTCTGGAGGCTTGATAAAACCACTCACTTGTTGGCACCCCTTGCATTTTGCTTATTGGGTGTTAGAAAAAACTACTCACTTGTTGGCAGCCCTTACATTCTGCTTACTGGAGGTTAGACAAAAATACCCACTTGTTGGCACCCATTGCATAAAACTTCTTAGGACTTTGAAAACACTACTCACTTGTTGGCACTCCTTGCATTATGCTTACTGAGTGTTAGAAAAAAAAATACTCACTGGTTGGCACCCCTTGCATTGTACTTACTGGAGATCAGATAAAACTACCGACTTGTTGGCACCCCTTGCATAACACTTACTGGGGGTTAGATAAAACTACTCACTTTTTGGCACACCTTGTATACTGCTTCTTGGGGCTTAGAAAAAAACAGCTCACTTGTTGTCACCCCTTTCATAACACTTCTTGGGGCTTAGAAAAAAAAACTACTCACTTGTACTGGGGGTTTGATAGAATTACTCACCCCTTCCCACCTGCTTTGAACTTACTGGCACAGGCTGCATATTCCCATTTGTCCAAAATGCAGAAAGCAGCAAATAGGGGACATGGATGTGGCCGTGGTGCTGCTGGTGATGGAGCTATTGCTGCAGGGATAGGATGTGTTACATTTGTGCCTGCTACACCTTCAGCTGGTGCAAGCAGGCGCCGGGGTTTGCAGCGTCTTTTTCTGGGCCACAGTACTGCTGCCAGAGTGGTGAGGCCACAACAATTTAAGGCAGCCGTAGATTTACCAGTTCCATGGGATTGTCTTCTATCCACTCCACTTCTGCCAAAAGTCTTCCACCTCACCCTCCTTAAAATCAGCAAGGCCATCCCAGCCACAGGTCATTGAGTCACTAATGCTCTATGTATGATTACACTCCTAGCTGGCATACCGTGGGCTATCCACCTGCCCCTGTTGCAGACCTAGGGTTCCCAGATGTCCAGCAACTTGTGTTGGAGGATGAGGATGTGGACATTGGACCATTGCCGGACACCTGCGATGATGATGAAAACCTAGTGCCGACTCCTACGGCTCTCCTACAGAGGCTGAGAGGGAGGGTTGCGTGGATTAGAAGGTGGAAGACGATCCCAGGGGTGATGTTAAAGTCCTAGACCCAACATGGACTGAAGGCCATCAGAGTTTGGAGGAAAAGGTGGTGGTCACACCACAGCCAGCAGAAGAGAGAAAAGGGTGCCAGCGTCCAGCCTGTTGCTACTACTGCCCACCACGTCCAGGTACTGAGCAAACCAAGGCAGACTCAAAGGATCTAACCGGCGTGACATTTTTTCAAGCAGTGCGCAATGGACAAGACACGGGTCACCAGTGCCTGAAGCAAGGGAAAATTCTTAATAATCTCAGCACCACACCCATGATCAGGTAATCCAAACACGAGCTACAGTGGCAGAAACACCTAAAAAACATGCAAACACCCGAGGCCCCCTCCGCTGCTTTGGGCTGCTACCACCGCCCTTGACAAGGCCACCTGTCTCCTTCCAAAGGGAGGATGTGAGACCACCATCAACCCCACCAGCAGCAGCACCAACATCACCAAGCGTGTCCGCACCATCCCAGGGAAGAGTTCAGCCTTCCATTCCCCAAATTTTAGAGAGAAAGCAGAAGTTGCACCCACGAGCCCTGGCCCCGAATTCAAGCATTTCCAATTGCTGGCCTTTGAAATGCTGGTGGAGATGGACAGTTTTAAAGATCTGATGGCAGCTGCTGCTCCACAACACTCCCAAAACACTGTTCCTAGCCGCCACTACTTTTCTCACCAGGCCATCCCTGCCTTGCACCAACAGGTTGTGATGAAAATAAGGTGTGCACTGCGCAATGCTTAGTTCCAGTGTCCACATCACACTGACACATGGCCATCTAAGCTTAGGCAAGGATGTTACATCTCTCTAACTGCCCACTGGGTCAATGTAGTGGCGGCTGGGACTGAGGCAGGAAGCACTTTGGCGCATATCCTTCCACCACCAAGGATTACTGGACATTAGTCAGTGGCTCCTGTTGCCTCCTTCTCCCCATGCAGTCAGCGCACCCCCTGCACCACCAATTTGAGCACAGCCAAAAAAGTGGACTTTGTCTTTAAGTAGACTTTTCCTTTAAAGACTACAAACTGCCAAATACAGTTTTACATTATTTTAAACCCTAAGAAAATCATGTTTACAGGAATTCTTCATGTGTTCCATCATATTATGGTATATGATATATATTTCCCTCCCACATTAAATAGGACAGAAGGAAGTAGTCCTGAGTTGCCTGGCTGGAGTTTTCTTTTATCGAAAGATTTAGATAGATAGTAAGCATGGGAGCATGTTTCATGTGGCAGATCTCCCTGTCTCGGTATGAAACGATGCCGCTGTAGGAGCGGCGGTGCTGGTGTCAGATAGTGATTTTCAGGCTGGTAGCTCGGTGGGAGAAGTTGTTTCAGAGGAATATATCAGTGTTTACATCTGTTGTTTACGCAACAGGGGACATCTGTGTAAGGCGAATATAAATTCTCCACCAGCATGGGAGGGATCTGATCTGATGGGATTACACAGATAATCAAGGTGCAGGTATAACGCATTACATCTAAATGTGATAGATCAAGCAAAACTAGCTGCCATGAGCCCAAATTAAATAATGGGTGACTGTATATGTTTTTTTGCACCCAGATTATTTTAATTTGGGGCAGGAGCAGACAGGGCCACTATCTGGAGTTTTTGGGCCCCATACGGCAGCAATGTCTAGGCCCCCCTCATAACCAATGTGTAATGGCCTGGCCCCTAGTTTTAACTGAGCCTCTGGCCCTAAGGCAGCCAGGCTTACCTCAAAATTCAGACCATATACCAGCTTTCGGCCCTAGCAGCCGCATACTGGACATGGCTGTGATTGACCAGGTGAGACATGTTTATCCCTTTTCTTTGGAATTTTAAGGGTTAAAAACTGTTAGAAATCCCCCCAAAAATGGTGTGAGGTACCCCTACCCAGCATAACCAGCTCAGGGATCAGCTATGGGGGCTTGTAGAACAGGACACAGGGCCAGCCTCAGTGGCCCCCCGCTCTGCAGGCTACAAGCCTGCATAGGCTAAATGGCCCCTGGGCCCTTCCGCACCCCTTGGGCTTTGGGGAGGCAGGTAATAGGGGCTGGGGGTTAATGGCAAGTCACCCGCTAGCTGCAGGTGGCCTAAGCCTTATGAACTGGTATAGGGGTCTCATGGATCCCTTACCAGTTCACAGAGGGTTAAATGTAAAAAAAAAAAAACACGGACACAGAGAAAAAATATTTTATTATTTTCTTTTTTTTTTAATACTTACCTCCCATCTATCCCAGAGCACTGTGTCCCACGCTGATCACTTTGGCTGCTGCTCTCCTGCTGCTGCTGGAAGCCTTTTATACCTGCTGGGTGACAGGTAACTTGGGGTTAATTAAAGAAAAAAAATGACATAGGGTCCCCATTTTCTGTGGAATTTTAAGGGTTAAAAACCTTTTAAATATCCTCCCAAAAAATGTGAGGTCCCCCCTACCCAGTATAACCAGCCCAGGGACCAGCAATGGGGCCTTGTAAAACAGGGTGCAAGGGCCAGCTAGTCATGAAGATGGCAGTGCCCATTGTGGAAGCAGGGGGAGAGGGCCTGTCGGGTGATCGGAGTCCCCCCCCCGTGAAAAGAAGACCCGGCGGGAGTGATTGCGCACGAAGGTGAGTAAATGTCATTTTTATTTATTTATTTTTTTACATGAAATGGATGTTTAAAGGCTTATAACATGCAGTAGATGCAGGTAGGATGATTTCTAATGTGAACAATCTGTATGTACAGGGAAACATATAAGATAGGCTCTTACTCAGGGTGAAGGTCCGCTTTAATGCCCAGTGGCATAGGATCGTGGGAGAAAATGGTGCAAAATACCCCATGCATACACATGATGCAGGAAAGCGCCAGCACATCCCACAAACACACACACACAGAACCCACATGCACAGTAATATATATATATATATATATATATATATATATATATATATATATATATAAGGTTGCCAGATTGCAGAAAAGGAATGACATGCAGATTTCACCAGCAAGCATTTATGCCCTTATTCATCAAGCGATAGCGCCAGGTAGTGTCTGACGAGCGCCAGGTAGCGGCAGCTAACGGCGACTTCCGACTCAAGTACGCCCGCGGCGGTCACAATGACGCATTTATCAAGCAAAATGAGGCTAGCGCCGGCGAGAGCGACGGCTAGCGCGGCATTCATCATGAAGCCGGCTGGACCGAACAGCGCCGCTGCAAATTCCCTCACAGCGCCAGGTATGAGCTGTCGCTCCCTGGCGATGTCCAATGCATTTCAATGGAGCAATCTATAATAATTCATGATTAATTGGTAATAATTTTTTTTTTTTTTTTTTTAATGTCAAAAAATAGGAGACCACTTCTGCAATGTTAGGATTTATTTTTAAGTCAAAAAAAAAAAAAAAAAAAAAATATGTGCAGAATTGATCTAACAGGTCTGATATTAATGTATTCATATTACAAAATGATTCTAAAAACATGTATAATGTTACATTCAAAAAATATGGTTGTTTAGGGGTTAAAAACTAGTTAATACAGATCGGCGCCAGCGCTCTGGGGTTTAAACAAGGAATGGACAGCGACAGCACATTCGGAGCGTGATTTTTTGATGAATATGAAGCTAGCCGTTCGCTCTGGCCATTCGTTGTCAGGCGCTCACATACAACGCTGGACCTGTGAAACAGCGACCCCCCAGCCCGTATTCAACATTACCGCACACCGACTGAGTCGCTGTCATCAAGCTAACGCCGGCCAAGCACAGCGAATACTGGCTGGCGCTGAAAAAATCACGCTACAGTCGCTCATCTGTCGCTACCTGGCGCTATTGATGAATCGGCCTCCCAGTGTCTCCTAAAGGTTTGGTTTGGTGAGTATAGCGGATACTTATACTGTACCTTGCAACTTTTCAGAGTGGGAAGGAGAAACAATTTTCAAATTTTGCTACACACCTTCATTGAGGGATGGATAAGAGATAAGGTGTAACAGTTACAACAATATCAGCACTTTGTGTAGGCCAGAGGCATAGCTAGGCTTTTTGGCACCTGGGGCAAAGATTCGAAATGTACCCCCCACCTGTGCTTAGGCTCTCCTTTGGTGCCCCCCTGGGGTGCTGCACACCCGGCACATGCCCCCCCCCCCCTGCTCCCCCTAGTTAGACCCTATAGACCCTCTAGTGTAGGCAACACCCTCTAGTGTAGGGACAATTGAGAACAACAAGGGACGGAGACATGGAAAAAGAGGGTCAGTCCTTCCAAATGAGGGACAGTTAGGAGGTATGCTTCTGGTGCTACTATAGTTCAAACCTAAACTGTTAACATGTGTAATCCTGAGTCAAATGAGTAAAGAGAGGAAGAATGACAGAGGTATCCCAGACCAGCCCCGACCCCCTCTCTAACTGGTGAGTCTAAAGGAGCTATGATGTGCCTGGCTATCAGCCAAGGTCTATTTGGGACTCCCCCCTCCCCACTTTTCTCTAGTTCTACATATTACAGGTGGCATTGTGTAAAACCCACGGCTGTGGAAACAAAATGAAACAGTATTAAGTTCTTTTTGACTTTGCTGATAACACGGAATTCAGGGATATTATGTACTTACCATGTTTTTATCGATAAAACTGAGCAGATGGCTCCCCTTGGCTTCTTTATCCAGAACTCTTTTTAAATATTACCTTTTAAATCTGTTCCTTTGAGATAATCACAATAGGCTCTGTCCTCTTTCATTTATGCCCTTATTCATCAAGCGATAGCGCCAGGTAGTGTCTGACGAGCGCCAGGTAGCGGCAGCTAACGGCGACTACCGACTCAAGTACGCCCGCGGCGGTCACAATGACGCATTTATCAAGCAAAATGAGGCTAGCGCCGGCGAGAGCGACGGCTAGCGCGGCATTCATCATGAAGCCGCCTGGACCGAACAGCGCCGCTGCAAATTCCCTCACAGCGCCAGGTATGAGCTGTCGCTCCCTGGCGATGTCCAATGCATTTCAATGGAGCAAGCTATAATTAATCATAATTAATTGGTATTAATTTTTTAATTTTTTTTTTTAATGTCAAAAAATCGGAGAACACTTCTGCAATGGTAGGAATTATTTTTAAGACAAAAAATTTAAAAAAAAAAAAAAGTGCAGAATTGATCTAACAGGTCTGAGATTAATGTATTCATATAACAAAATGATTCTTAAAACATGTATAATGTTACATTCAAAAAATATGGTTGTTTAGGGGTTAAAAACTAGTTAATACACATCGCCGCCAGCGCTCTGGGGTTTAAACAAGGAATGGACAGCGACAGCACATTCGGAGCGTGATTTTTTGATGAATATGAAGCTAGCCGTTCGCTCTGGCCATTCGTTGTCAGTCGCTCACATACAACGCTGGACCTGTGAAACAGCGACCCCCCAGCCCGTATTCAACATTACCGCACACCGACTGAGTCGCTGTCATCAAGCTAACGCCGGCCAAGCACAGCGAATACTGGCTGGCGCTGAAAAAATCACGCTACAGTCGCTCATCTGTCGCTACCTGGCGCTATTGATGAATCGGCCTCTAAGTGTTGGCCAGACTTGCTCACCACTGATGAAAGTTCGTAGTCTCCATGCGGGATACCATACACCACGCTGCCCAGAAGCAAAATGAAAAACCCCTATATAAAGTATTCAATTCCATCCTTCAAAAGGAACCAATGGTCTTAGTTAGTCATTTGTCTGCAGGTCTGTATCACTTCATATAAAAAAATAACTGCAGATTGAACAGGAACTACATTGCCAGTGCTGAATAGATTTGGCTATGGGTTGGCTGTTAATTAATATTATGACCCCGAAATCCAGAATTCCACCAAGCAAATGATTGTAGCAGAATACTGAAGAGCTCTGCTTGTCCTGACCATCTTTTAGTTCTTTGCTAAAGGGTTTTGAAAGGTCTAGTGGAAATAAATAATAGGTCAGTTACAAAGCAGTACGCTGCAGATACTTGCCTGGACCACAGAGTTCTAAAGAGTATTTCTTGCCAGCGTTTACCTCGGTCAATGAATCTGACAATCTGATAAAACAGAACATATATAAACTGCCTAAGGGGTAGAAATGTTTTATTTTTTAATAGTTCCCTGCCTTTGCACTAATGCCATTTTTTTTCTTAAATGGCAAAAAAAGCCTATTGATTCCAGTAGGTGTCTACATGTTGTATGTCCTTAGCCAAAGATTTCTTAGTGACAGATTTACTTTAAGCAGCATTTGTTATTAGAGATAAGCAAATTATAAGATTTTTTTTTATTGATATCTGACTGTGAGATTTGATTCATATCCAATTTGAGTTGAAAAAATCAGCCGACATACAGTAATAGCAAATCATGTTGGTCAGACAGATATGAGGACACAGGTTATAAGAAAACAGCTGGGTGGTGTACTTTAATAAAGTGCTGGGCCTATACATTTACGTTGTATATTTTGACATGTTTAAAAATAATAAATGTTTTATTTTTACTTGTAAAATAAACATTCATGTACACAGCGTGTTTCTAAATTGACTATAATATATATATATATATATATATATATATATATATATATATATATATGTATACCGTATATATATATATTTATTTAAAAAAAGAAAACAATTTACCTGGAAACATGCACAAAATAATAAATATATCATTAATATTATTACTTAATTTGTAAAATAAACATTTATGTACACATTAGTTTCTATATTGACTATATTTATATATTCATTTAAAAAAAAGAAACTATTTACCTGGAAACATGCCCAAAATAATAAGTGTAAAGTTTTTGTGAAACGCATAAGAATCCAGATCTTCAACATAGGGATACAATGCATTATTTCACTGCACCACCTTAGTTTTATGTTCTAACCATTGTCTATACAGATCCAAATAAATCACTAAACTGGAGTTTAGATTTAACTTGTTTCCACACTATACCATAAAATGGGCTTCTGGGGGTATGTGCTTCTACTTTATCCTAGGAGCTATAATGGGTCTTCATTTACAATTGACCTAAGTAACAAGTTTAGAGGAGCATTGCCTGTCTTTTAGGGTTTGGTTTAGGGTTAATGTTGGATGAACCCAAACCACAGAAGTCAGTGTTCGAGTTTGGCGTTCGTCCCAAACACGGAAAAACTGTTTAATGGCCTGCCGATCAGCCCATCAACCATCTTCACCTAAAGTGTGCAGCAGCAGGAAGTAGCTGTACAACTTGCCCCAGGATCTGTCCATCGCCGGTCGGCGATGGTTCTTTACATTAAAAGCTGCTGTAAGTATCCCCATTCATGAGGGTTGCCATTTTTCTGAAGCCCCTTGCCATGGAGATTTTGACAGCGGAATGCCACTGCCGATGGACGAATAATGGGACTCAGATAAGTTGAAAAGCCGCTTCCTGCTGCTGAACTCTGCATTGGGGGACCCTCCTCTGTCCCCACTCCTCACCCACTTGCCTAGGCTCCATGGGCTTTTTACCTGCCGGTAATTTTAATCCTGACCTTGAGGTGTGTGGGGGTGGATGAAGGCGGGGGCCTATCATCTTTCGAACCCAAAGTTCAGGTCCTCCTTGAGTAAAATGGGGACCATTTCGGGTTCTGGTCAAGTTTAGTCCCCGAACCGAACTGTTGTTGGAGTACAAAGACAGTCCCAGACCAATCTCTTATGAGAGCTTCCACATGTTCAAGGTAGCTCCAGTAGCACAGTGACTGTACATACTTAATTTAGCAGTATTAGACCCTGCAGCGCAGCCCCCTTAGCATAGTACTTATGGGGGTTTATTTTCATATGCGAGTAAAACCAGCTGTGGAAGGACAGGAACCAACGTCAAGGAGAGTGTATGGAATATTCAAGTTTATGTCTTTCCTTGATGATTGATGTATTTCTCCAACGCACATGGAGAACAAACTGGACTCCATGCCAATCTTTCCAACCACCAGATGTTGGAGGGCAACACATGGAAGCAAGTTGATTGGAAGCAGGGGGGGCATCACATGATTCTCACTAATGGTCCTTGCTGATTTTTTTCAGTAGGGGGTGCTCAAGGCGAGGCAGTAAGCATACCACCAGAGCTGCTGTTATGAATTCCTCTGAGGTTTTGGTGCCTATCTGAAGACAAGGATTAGAGTCGCAGTGTGAGACTCTGAAATCAAGGGAGAAAGGAGGTTACAGAGAACCAGTTGATGGGTGGATTAGCAAGATTCTATACAGACCCCCCCTCCCCAGGTCACAGGATCAACATTTCTGTTTACTGCTTAATGTGTTTAACTTGATGTACCTGTAATAGATGGATGGTACCTAGTTGAGATGTTCTGCTATAACAGAAGGTATTGGATTCACTCTGCACATTTTGTACTGCCTCCATGTTTCTACATCAAATCTTCTGTTTAATACAAGTGACTGCATATATGTGTATATTCTACCAGCTTTACCTTCTTGGTCACTGTAGTGTGTTCTATATATTGGCACCATTGCAGGTCGAGTATGCTGTGGCGCTACACTTCATTTACAAAAACCTTTCAAGGGCAATGCATCTATAGATTGCATATTTCAGTGAATGTCAACAGCCGGTATGGCAATGATTAAATCTTGTTCCATTTTGTTCTTGGGCTTTTTGCAGCTCCTATTCAGGAGAAGTGGAGGTTCGTTTGATTAAACTGTGATATTACATTCACATTTTCATTATGTTCAGCATTTGACAGTGATCTGTCCCCAGCGTGCGCTATTTGGGGAGATGTGCGCACTCTTCTGCATCTTCCTGTCACTTACAGAACATAATAATCTTGGTAAAATTTGATTTGTGTTTGTAAGACGCTGAACATCATTTTTTTCTTTTTTTAAAGAATAGATGTTACGTGAAGGGATTTGGGGTGTAAGTGACTTTGATTTTTTTTGCCTCCGGGCAAGGATGCAACTGGTAATGGCTGTCACCTGGAGTGCAGGCTTCCTGGAGCTGATAGGTAACAGCATAGAAGGAAAATCTAACAAAAGTCCACAAGCGAATGGCCAGCCCTGGAATCGAAAAGATGGCCCGGGTGTTTTTTTTTCTGCTTTAAAGTGGACCAAAACCCACCCGGGAGTCTATAAGGCAGGCATACACGCTCCCCCCGGAGCACCCTGATTGAGGGTGAAACCCCCCAGGTCACCTGAAAGCTCACCTTCGCTCCCGGTCCAATGTCATATACACAAGCTATCCCTTTAGCAGGGCACATGCCTGCACCAGGCATTTGTGAATGGCCTGTTAGAGGGTAGCGGGGGATGCGGCTGGCAGCGTGCTCGGATCCGCTTGCATTGGACGAGCTCCTGGACGAAAAGGCTTAAGCGGATCTGAGCGTGCTGACTGGATGAGTGGCGACGCATGCATCATAGGACTGAGAAGAGGTGCGTTTTTTCGGACAACCTGGGGGGGTTTCACACAGCGGGGCATCTCTGATTGGGGTGCTCTGGGGGCAAGGACCAAAACCCAGGATAGTCAAAATCCTGGGTTTTGGTCCACTTTAAATTAAAATATCTATGCTTTTAAAAAACATTGAAATCATTCTTTCTCACAAGGAGGCATATATATTTTTAAACAGAGTAATCACAAGCGCGCCTGCTGAATAACCTGTTAGTATCAGTAATGATTGCTGTCATCACGATTATCTGATCCATCGCTAACCCTGCTCAACTGGGAATGAAGTTCTGCTTTGAATTACATATTTTCCTATTTGCTTTCAAGACAACACACTGCTCGTAGCCTTAGGCCTCCTACACGTGAGCGTTTATATTGTGCTTCTCTCTTTTCTCAATAGCATTAAAATGATGTATGTGCAGCATAATGCATGCATGTGTTAGGCATCATCAGTAACAGCCTCGATTTAAACACCGGGAGAAACTCAACCTGGGGCAGACCATGATGAAAAACTCCATACAATGGGCGGAGTACAGTTTTTGTAATTTTAAATGTATATAAATTGTATTATTATAACACCAGGTAGCCAGGATATGAAGAGAATGTAGTGTTTTGTTATTGCTTAGCGCATAGGAGCGTATGATGATGATATCCAGTAATCGCTGCAGCAGTCTTTCTATTGAGTATAACTAAGTGCATCCTTGAGTTTCGTTATTTCCCATGTTCAGGTCATGCTGGTACTTTATTGAAAATAGACTTATATTATAACTGTATACAGAGGTTGTTTATGTTGTTTAGTTGCTTATGTATGATGTTCTCTAGATAGAGTATAAAGGTGTCCAGTCATGTTGGAGGTGTATTATCCTCTAAATAGAGTATAAAAAAAATTGACAATGACAATGTCTGTCGCTTGGTCAGGTTGGAGGTGTATTTTTCTCTTAGTGGAGTATAAAAGACATTGACAATAATGATGTCCTGATGACCTGTTAGAAGTGTATTATTCTCTGTAAAAAATGTCATGGCTCCACTGCATCTGCAAGAGGTAGCGTTCGTGTTGTGTGTGTGCTGTTTGTACTACTCGAGCGCAAACCCCTACACCGAGTTAAAGTGTTTGGCAAGTCAAAGGTTAACAAATAAATATCAGTAGCTTACCTTTCATTGAGTCGTTCTAGCGATCTCCTTCCTGCTCGGTCTGTCTCCTTAGTTAGGAAAATCACCTCAATCAGCTTTCAGTCCCACCCCCACTGATCTGGTCCATCAATCAACCTTTGGTGGACCAAGAACGGAAACACTCCCCACTCCCTGCCCAGATGTCCTGTTTGGCTACCTCTCTATGCAGCTCTAAAACCCTTCATCTCACGCTTATCACAGTGTGCTTCTATCACATCGCTATTGCCATATCCACTGTTTCTCTTAATTGTTTCTCTTGGGGACAATGGAACAACAGTCGGGCTTGCCTTTAGTATAACTTTAACTTTGCTCATGTTTCACATCTTGCACGGGATTTAATAGGTGTAAGCATGTGTGGATAATCAACCTGCGCATACGTTGGTAGATTCACACCTTTATAAGGCCCTTTATTAGGCCTTTATAAGAATGTCAAAATGGTGCCAGAAGAGATTCCCTTTCAGTCTCTAAGCCCATGACCCCTTGTTCTCAAATCATTGGAAACCTTTGCGATTAGATTATTGACGACCCTTGGTTGCATCTTGGACTTTGCTTATTTGCCACCGGCCTCACTGACCCTAAATTACGGACATTGACCACCCCTTGCCAGCTGCCAGCCTATGGCCCTTTGAATACGCTTTCTGGATTACTATTGTTTGGTGCCGGTCCAACCTTTGGTTTTGGGCTTGAGCACTCTGTACTGTACATTCTCTACTCCTTGACCACAATTATGTCAGATCACGCCTCTCCAGTGTGCTACTGTAACATCTGGCTGCCTTCTCAGTCTTTTGACTCCTTGGGCACAACATAGGACCTCCCAAGCAGAAAAACCCCGTTTTGTGGGGCAGGGGAGGTCCTCAGTCTCCAGGCTGCAGCATAACCAAATGGAAATAACAGTGTGTGGAGTGTGTGTGGGGACTGGTCATGTTATAAGTGTATCATTAGAAACATAGAATGTTGATGGAAGAAGGAGAACACATAGTCATTGCTCTTGAGTTTTCTTCCAACTAGTTGCAGGTTGTGCCCCCTTCTTTTCAAAAACACATTCCATCTAGTAGTTGGTCATGTTGGGCATGGTTTGTTCCTAAGTATAAAATAAATGAACAATGTCATGCTGGAGGTGCGTTGTTAAGTAACATAGTAACATAGTATGTAAGGCTGAATAAAGACTTTAGTCCATCCAGTTCAGCCTGTTTAACTCCTTCCAGTGGTCTAGTAGCCATAGCTGGAAATGTTATTACATGCCAGGAAGGCATCAAGGCCACTTTTGAACGTTTTTACTGTATCTATCATTACTACCTCCTCTGGCAGCGAGTTCCATAGTCTCACTGCTCTTACAGAGAAGAATCCCCTCCTATGTCGGTGGAGAAAGCACCTTTCCTCTAACCTTAGTGGCTGCCCCCGGTTTATGGTTACACTCCGGGGTATAAATAGATTGTGGGACAGATCCTTGTATTGACCCCGAATATATTTATACATAGTTATTAGATCACCCCTCAATCATCTTTTTTCTAGACTAAATAAGCCTAACTTTGACAATCTTTCCGGGTACTCTAGCCCCCGCACTCCCTTTGTAAATAAATTTAATATACTATAGTAATGTCCAGCATTTGGTCGTTTTGGAGAAAAGTCATCCTACATGTAGCGTATAAGTTAATAATATTATAATATTAGACAGTGGTTGGTTTGGTTGGCGGTGCAAAGCTCTATTCATAGAATGTAATATGAAATATGATTACGCTCATTAGGTAATGGTTGGCATGTATACCTTGATATAGTAAAATCAGTAGAATCATGCAGTTGCATAAGTCACAGTAAAAACTGAAACAGGAAAAATCCTATTTAGCCATTTCAAGGAGAAATGTAGTTTTTACATAATTTGCATTTAATGAACTTTAGCCACATGCATACCTCCTAAGTGTCCCTGATTTAGAAGAACTGTCCCTCTTTTTATTCTGTTTCCCCCTGTCCCTTGTTGTTCTCCTTTACCCCTCTTTGAGGTGTAACATGCAGATCTGCATCAATAAATGATCTATTTGTCTATTCAAAGTGTTTATATTGTTTTAACTGTTACATCCCATCTCCTATCTATTTCACAATGAGGGGGTGTGGCCTAATTTTACAAATGTCCCTCTTTTCCACCCTGAAAAGTTATTTGGTAGAGCCAAATGTTGGCCTAAAGGATAGCATTTAATGTGTCCCCTGTGCTCAGTGCTCAACATACCCTAAGGAAGGCTTAGCATCACAATGTTTCATGTTATAGTATATGCATGTTATTTACAGAAAACACACTTCTATTTTAGGAGAGAAAACTACCATTCACTTTCATTGTCTACCGGGTGTAAATTTTCACCTGGCTAGGAATCAGCCCCAAGGTAGACAATGAAAGTGACAGTTTTCTCTCCTCAAAAAGAAATGAGTTATCTCACCTGGCTCTGAATTGACCCATATGTCTCCCGGCCAGGCTGATATGGCCAGGTTCTTCCCTACCACCTACATCCAGGGTGCAGTACAAAACTGTAAAAATACTAAAAAGCAGAAGCAGAATATACTATAAGAAATATACTTGGATGGTGCTGCAGGTTCCGCGATGGCTCTGTTAGAAGAAAAAAGCCTTTTTTTTTCAGCGCCATGTCAACACCCAGCCAACAGATTTGAGATCACCAGTTGGTTAACCTCAAATGTGCCAAGCTTGCCGGCCACCTCCCTTGGCTTCCCTCTAGTGTGAGGTGCACTTCTGCCCTTATTTGAATGGCTGGGCGCTGGAGCACATCTCAGCTAAAGGGAAGCTGGAAAATGCATCTGTGGGCAGCAAAAGTCTTGTAGGAGCCCCACCAATGTGTGATTTATGTGGACGGGGGATTCACATAGCTAAGTGGCTGCCCCTGGTATCTTTTAGACCTGCTGCTTGTGAGTTTTGATACAAGTGGAACAAAACCCACCAATGGCCGGCCACTGGATTTTCTCTGGGGCATCCCGAATCAGGATCCCCCACTGTGTGAAAACCCCCAGGAAGCACCAAAAACCTCACCTCGCCTTGCTCCAATGGCACATGCGCGGGTTCTCGTCCAATGAGAGCCGTCTGCTATGACAATGTTGTTTACAATGGGGAGCACACACTGCCTCATCCCCTGCATGAGAGCTGTCTGACGAATTTCGATGTCATAGAAGACGGCTCTCATTGGATGAGAGCCCACACGTGTTGTTGGAGAGTGTCGAGGTGAGTTTTTTGGGGCTTCTTGAGGGGTTTCACACAGCGGGGCATCCTGCTTTGGGATGCCACGGAGGCACAAAGCAAAACCCTGGAAAGTCTAAATATGTTTCACTTTAAAGTAAAGGTACTGAAACAGGTCAACCTGTATGTTATGAATCTAGGAAATGTAGGAGTTTTACTTTTTAAATTGAATGACTGAGGTAAATCAACATTTCAATGATATTCTCATTTACTGGGATATACCTTTTTGATAATTAGTTAAAGGGTGCTCCTTCTGTCTCTAGTCTAACTCTACAAATATGTAAGTTAACTAAAGAGGATATTTGTGATTATCTAAAGGTAACTGCGTATTCTGATTTACCAGATGGCAGTAATGTGAATCCTGTAGACAGCTTCACCTTGTCTGTGTATGTCTGTGTCGGATGTGCTCTTACTTCATACGGCTTGGCAGATAGCTTACTCAGCTTGTCATGGAGATACGTAGATAAGTTTCCGAAGCTTTATTTCAGTACAGAATCTTGCAATAAAAACTTCTTACAGCAGGAATCTTAAAATGTACGTTCAATACAGAAGGAAACTTGCAATATAAATCCATAACAGCTGCAGGTAAAAAGACAGTAGACTGCAGGAGGGAGCAGCATGTGTGCACTGCTTGAATGCAAACTAAGAATGGTTGAGGGAGAGAGGTAGAAGGGAGGAGCTACTTTCATCACAGCTAGACTAAAGAGGCCAGGAAGTGGCAAAGGCACATTGCTCAGCCTGTGTAAATAAACATTATAACAGACATTTACCCTGGGTAAATAAAACACAGGTTGTGGGTCATGACACTGCCATTTAAGGAAATAAAAAATACCGCAGTGGGTTGAATTTACCCAAACTTTGCTAAAATTGGGAGTGGACAGAATTCTGGCCTAATCAGACCAGCAATATTATTGGTCTCTTTGCACCTTGTAGCACTTTTAATTTTAAAGGCCCTTTATGGCAAAAAGGGAGAATAGCTATAGTTAGCTTTGTTCCACAACAGCAAATGGTTCCCAAGCTTCAGTATGGTACCCAAGCTACTTAGCTCTTCAGAAAATCCTGCCATATGGACTAGTCTTTCATGGTTATCCATGTCTGTAAGCACAAAGCCCTTAAAGCAGATGTCCGGGACTCCCCAACATCTTAGATCCTGGGCACAACGATTTTGGAAAGTGGCAGATCTGTCACTCAATCCCATGCAGCAGTGTGATAGTACTGATCATTTACTCAAGTGCAACTCTCACTCAGGTCTACGGCTGACATTCAAAGTCCTGCCCTGCCGGAATCAGGGGAGGATTGTGGTGTTCAGGTGAGTGTTATTATTTTAATGTCCAAATTGTGTTCCGCACAAGGGGAGAGTGGGGTGACTGAGGGGGTACAAAAAGCTCTTAAAAATATTTTTGCCCTTGCCATGCCAGCAGATCTGAAGCAGCCACTGGCCGCATCCCCCCTTTCTGTGTAGTCTGGGGAGCACACCGCCCCCAACCATTCATGGGCAGAGTGCACCACAGCTACAGGGATCCGGGGCATCGGTGAATGCAGCGCTGGGCATTTTACACAGCTGGGCATCCTGATTTCTGATACCCCAGGTGGAAGATAGTGGCTGGTCCTGAAGTCTTGCAGACAGGGTTTCTTTCCTAATGGTTGCATCCCCCATTTCCGTGTAGTCTGGGTAGCACACTGGCACCAACCATTCAGAGTGCACCACAGCTGCAGGGAACCAGGGATAGTGGCTGGTCCTGAGGTCTTTCAGACAGGGTTTATTTCCTAATAAGGCTGGGTTTAATACACAGCTGGGCATCCTGATCTCTGATACCCCTGGGGAAAGATAGTGGCTGGCCTTGAGGTCTTTCAGACAGGGTTTATTTCCTAATAAGGCTGGGTTTATTACACAGCTGGGCATCCTGATCTCTGATACCCCTGGGGAAAGATAGTGGCTGGCCCTGAGGTCTTTCAGACAGAATTTCCTAGTAAGGCAGTGTTTATTTCCTAATCAGACAGGGATTATTTCCTAATGGTCGCATCCCCCATTTCCGTGTAGTCTGGGGAGCACACTGGCCGCACCCATTCTGGGGCGGAGTGCACCACAGCTCCATTGGTGATTACAGCGCTTGGCATTTTACACAGCTGGGCATCTTGATTTCTGATGTCCCAGGGGGCAGATAGTAACTGGCCCCTAGGTCTTTCAGACAGGGGTTTGTTTCCTAATAAGGCATAAAATAAAATAGTTTGCGATACAGTGGGGACAGGCAGTTAAAGCATGATTTGCGCCTAAAACCTTCAGCAAATCCTAAGCTTCAGTTCAGTGGTTCTTTTTTAGAGATGAGCGAGTAGTGAAATATTCGAAATTTCGAATTTCGATTCGAATAGACCGCGTTACTCGACTACTCGACCGAATATCGAATCCCATTATAGTCTATGGGAAAAAAATGCTCGACACTTGGAAATCTCAATTCGACCACTTGGAGGTCACCAAGTCCACCCTGAAACATCAGAAAATGATGCCAACACTGCTGGAATGCAACTGGGACAGCAGGGGAAGCATGTCTGGGTGCATATAACGCGCCCAAGTCGCACTATTACGCCACTATCACAGCCACTCAACAATACACTCCAAACACAATATAACTTCTACGTAAAGTGAGACAAGACAAGGAAACCTTCTTTCCTCTACATTGCCATGGACCCCAAGCCAAACTGTACAAAAAAGAAGAACAAAATTCTGCACCCCTTAAAATCACGTTGCCTAATGACAACCACAGATGGCATAGGCAAGGGGGAAAATAAATAGACCCCACCCCTAATTGTCATTGTGTGTGTGTGTGTGTGTGAGATGTGGTCAGACATGTCCTCTTGTGTCATTGTGTCACCCCAGCAGTAAGGGAAGCTTAAAGGAGGAGGTTTGTTACAGTGTGTCACCCCAGCAGTAAGGGAAGCTTACAGGAGGAGGTTTGTTACAGTGTGTCACCCCAGCAGTAAGGGAAGCTTACAGGAGGAGGTTTGTTACAGTGTGTCACCCCAGCAGTAAGGGAAGCTTACAGGAGGAGGTTTGTTACAGTGTGTCACCCCAGCAGTCAGGGAAGCTTACAGGAGGAGGTTTGTTACAGTGTGTCACCCCAGCAGTAAGGGAAGCTTAGAGCTGAGACCTCTTAAAAATTGTGTGGAGGCCCAAGATCTCAGACCTTTTAAAAATTGTGTGGAGGCCCAAGAGCTGAGACCTCTCAAACATTGTGTGGAGGCCCAAGAGCTGAGACCTCTTAAAAATTGTGTGGAGGCCCAAGAGCTGAGACCTTTTAAAAATTGTGTGGAGGCCCAAGAGCTGAGACCTCTCAAACATTGTGTGGAGGCCCTAGAGCTGAGACCTCTCAAACATTGTGTGGAGTCCCAAGAGCTGAGACCTTTTAAAAATTGTGTGGAGGCCCTAGAGCTGAGACCTCTTAAAAATTGTGTGGAGGCCCAAGAGCTGAGACCTTTTAAAAATTGTGTGGAGGCCCAAGAGCTGAGACCTCTCAAACATTGTGTGGAGGCCCTAGAGCTGAGACCTCTCAAACATTGTGTGGAGTCCCAAGAGCTGAGACCTTTTAAAAATTGTGTGGAGGCCCAAGAGCTGAGACCTTTTAAAAATTGTGTGGAGGCCCAAGAGCTGAGACCTCTCAAACATTGTGTGGAGGCCCAAGAGCTGAGACCTCTTAAAAATTGTGTGGAGGCCCAAGAGCTGAGACCTTTTAAAAATTGTGTGGAGGCCCAAGAGCTGAGACCTCTCAAACATTGTGTGGAGGCCCTAGAGCTGAGACCTTTTAAAAATTGTGTGGAGGCCCAAGAGCTGAGACCTCTTAAAAATTGTGTGGAGGCCCAAGAGCTGAGACCTTTTAAAAATTGTGTGGAGGCCCAAGAGCTGAGACCTCTCAAACATTGTGTGGAGGCCCAAGAGCTGAGACCTTTTAAAAATTGTGTGGAGGCCCAAGAGCTGAGACCTCTCAAACATTGTGTGGAGGCCCAAGAGCTGAGACCTCTTAAAAATTGTGTGGAGGCCCAAGAGCTGAGACCTTTTAAAAATTGTGTGGAGGCCCAAGAGCTGAGACCTCTCAAACATTGTGTGGAGGCCCTAGAGCTGAGACCTCTCAAACATTGTGTGGAGTCCCAAGAGCTGAGACCTTTTAAAAATTGTGTGGAGGCCCAAGAGCTGAGACCTTTTAAAAATTGTGTGGAGGCCCAAGAGCTGAGACCTCTCAAACATTGTGTGGAGGCCCAAGAGCTGAGACCTCTCAAACATTGTGTGGAGGCCCAAGAGCTGAGACCTTTTAAAAATTGTGTGGAGGCCCAAGAGCTGAGACCTCTCAAACATTGTGTGGAGGCCCAAGAGCTGAGACCTCTTAAAAATTGTGTGGAGGCCCAAGAGCTGAGACCTTTTAAAAATTGTGTGGAGGCCCAAGAGCTGAGACCTCTCAAACATTGTGTGGAGGCCCTAGAGCTGAGACCTTTTAAAAATTGTGTGGAGGCCCAAGAGCTGAGACCTCTCAAACATTGTGTGGAGGCCCAAGAGCTGAGACCTTTTAAAAATTGTGTGGAGGCCCAAGAGCTGAGACCTCTCAAACATTGTGTGGAGGCCCTAGAGCTGAGACCTCTCAAACATTGTGTGGAGTCCCAAGAGCTGAGACCTTTTAAAAATTGTGTGGAGGCCCAAGAGCTGAGACCTTTTAAAAATTGTGTGGAGGCCCAAGAGCTGAGACCTTTTAAAAATTGTGTGGTGGCCCAAGAGCTGAGACCTCTCAAACATTGTGTGGATGCCCAAGAGCTGAGACCTCTTAAAAATTGTGTGGAGGCCCAAGAGCTGAGACCTTTTAAAAATTGTGTGGAGGCCCAAGAGCTGAGACCTTTTAAAAATTGTGTGGAGGCCCTAGAGCTGAGACCTCTCAAACATTGTGTGGAGTCCCAAGAGCTGAGACCTTTTAAAAATTGTGTGGAGGCCCTAGAGCTGAGACCTCTCAAACATTGTGTGGAGGCCCAAGAGCTGAGACCTTTTAAAAATTGTGTGGAGGCCCAAGAGCTGAGACCTCTCAAACATTGTGTGGAGGCCCTAGAGCTGAGACCTTTTAAAAATTGTGTGGAGGCCCAAGAGCTGAGACCTCTCAAACATTGTGTGGAGGCCCAAGAGCTGAGACCTTTTAAAAATTGTGTGGAGGCCCAAGAGCTGAGACCTCTCAAACATTGTGTGGAGGCCCAAGAGCTGAGACCTCTTAAAAATTGTGTGGAGGCCCAAGAGCTGAGACCTTTTAAAAATTGTGTGGAGGCCCAAGAGCTGAGACCTCTCAAACATTGTGTGGAGGCCCAAGAGCTGAGACCTCTTAAAAATTGTGTGGAGGCCCAAGAGCTGAGACCTCTCAAACATTGTGTGGAGGCCCAAGAGCTGAGCACTTATTAGTGCTGCAGCTACGGCTGCTTTAGTGAGGGGTAGCTGCTGCTGCTGGAATAGGGACAGAAAGACTTCAGTGGTGTATTAGCACCTATATACAAAACTATATTTGGCACTACTGTTTTGTGTCCTCTTTACCAACAAAACCTTGTTATATACCCGGTGCGTATAGGCACCATTTCACCTTCTGGCAGTATACGGCTGTATAGCCAGGTGTTCTTCTTAAAAATATTTTTATATTTGGCATAACGCGTGGCCAAAAAAGTAAAACGTCTGAAATGCGGAGGGCTAGCGCAAAGGGACGTGGACGAGGACGGGGGCGCGGAAATGCTGGTGGGGGCACAAACCGCGTTGAAGCCAGTGGGGATACAATGCGTGCTGGTGAGGGGCAGCCAGCATTACGCTCATCCAGCTTCCCTGCCTTTATGGGACAGTTATGCGGGGGGCGGGGTACACCTCTGTTAAAGCCTGAGCAGCGTGAACAGGTGGTGCAATGGATGGCCGATAACGCTTCCAGTCACTTGTCCACCACCCAGTCATCCACACAGTCTCACTCTGACCCTCCTTCCTCCCAACCTGGCCAACAGAGTCAGCCCACCCTTGACCCCTCCCAGGACCTCTTTTCGGGTCCTTTTCCAGATGTGCTGCAAGAATCCCAGGAGCTAGCAGAGGAATTTGTTTGTAGTGATGCCCAAACACTTGAGTATCCGCCATCTGCTAGTGATGTGGACCCGGAACCAGCATCTGCTATCATGAGCGATGATGATGAGACGCAGTTGCCATCAAGGGAGGCTGTTGGAATGTCCAGTGGGCAGGAGGAGGAGCAGAGAGAGGAAGTGGAAGAGGAGGTGGTGGACGACGAAATGACCGACCCCACTTGGACAGGGGTGATGTCCAGCGGGGAAAGCAGTGGAGATACGGTCTGCGCATCACCGAATAAGGCAGCAAGAGGCAGAGGACAGTCCAGAGGCAGAGGACAGTCCAGACAGAGAAGGCAGGCCACAGCCAGCAGGGCCGAAGCTCTTCCCGGCAGCAGGCAG
This sequence comes from Gastrophryne carolinensis, assembly GCA_027917425.1. Classification (NCBI taxonomy): domain Eukaryota; kingdom Metazoa; phylum Chordata; class Amphibia; order Anura; family Microhylidae; genus Gastrophryne; species Gastrophryne carolinensis. Next base: position 43,171,303 of record CM051238.1, read on the forward strand.
TCGCGCGAAGCTCCCCCATCGAGGCCTCGTACTTCTGTGGTGTGGAGATTTTTTAACGTTTGCTCGGAGGACAAACTGAGCGCGGTTTGCGCAATCTGCCACTCAAAACTGAGTAGGGGCTCTGAGAAGAGCAATCTGACCACCTCAGGCATGCGCCGTCACTTGGAATTCAAGCACTGGGCTGAGTGGGAGAGAGCAAACGCAATACAACCTGCGCCCCGTCTTGCTGCCACTGCCTCTTCCCCTTTGTTGTGTGCTGCCACTGCGGTCCAGACCTCCAGCCAGGACACCTCCACATCTGCCTCTGCCTCGGCTACTTTGGGGCCTTCTCCTTCAGCCCCCCCTTCCCCCGCATCTTCGTCTGCACCTTCCATCTCCTCGTCCCATCAACTGTCCATCTCGCAGGCGTTCAACCGCAGGCGGAAGTACGCCTCCAGTCACCCCCAAGCCCAAGCCTTAACCTGCCTCATCTCCAAACTGCTGGCCCTGGAGATGTTGCCGTTTTGGCTTGTGGAGACGCAGGCCTTCCGCGACCTGATGGCGGCTGCCGCACCTCGCTATTCCGTCCCTAGCCGCCACTATTTTTCCCGGTGTGGCGTCCCCGCCCTGCACCAGCACGTGTCGCGTAACATCAGGCGGACCCTGAGGTACGCAGTCAGCGCAAAGGTCCACTTGACCACCGACTCGTGGACAAGCGCTTGCGGCCAAGGACGCTACATCTCTTTGACGGCACACTGGGTGAATGTTGTGGAAGCGGGGACGGGGTCGCAAACAGGGACGGCCTACATACCACCCCCGCCCAAGATTGCCAGCACAGGTTCTGATAGACCCCCCTCCTCTTCCTCCTCCTCCTCCTCCTCCTCCTCCTCCTCCTCTGCCTTAACATCGCCCTCAGCCCCTAGCTGGAAGCGTTGCAGCACTGGCACGGGGAGACGTCAGCAGGCGGTGCTTAAAGGAGCAGTATCGCGAATTTTTCTTGGTGACTTATATTTAAATGGTACTTGGAATGTAGGTAGGTGTTGGAGTAAGAATTACAAATGTAGAAAAAAATGATGTGTGTGATGAACAGCTGGAGACTAATAGCTCATGTTTATGTCTTGTCAGTGTCGACAGCCGACACTCTAGCCTGTTCCATGCTGAGGAGAGGGAGATACAATGTATCAGTTCCACGCTGAGGAGAATGTATGAAAGTCTCAGCTGTTCAGTGCTGTCAGCCGTCCAGCATAAGATAACAACATTGCCTGGCCAGAACTTATATATCTAAAACAGAGAGAAAGGCTCTAGAAGTCATTTAGCTGATTTTAACAGTTTTCCCTTCATGTTGGCTCTGCTGCAGAATCTTTTTACCAGTTTTTTTTATCAGTTTACCATTTTCTCTTTCATATTCTTATTTTTCTTTTTTCCATATGATCTTTCTTTCAGCTTTGTGTGTTTTGAGCGAAGCCCAACCCAGGATTTTCACTATCTGGAGTTTTGTTTTGTGCCCCGAGGGGCATCCCTACTTGGGATGCCCTGATGTGGGAAATCCCCAAGTTCGCCTGTGAAAACGTACCTTTCCCTGTCCCACAGCGCATGCGTGGACTCTCATCCAATCAGCGCTGTTTGCACGCAGATGGGGAGCCTGAGCAGTAACCTTCCTGGCCGCCCGGCCTGTCTAAATGACTATCTGCGTGAGCGCCAGAAAAATGGGGGGATCTGTGGTTATCCAGGGGTCGTTTCACACAGTGGGCATCCTGATTTAGAATGGGGTTTTGTTCCACTTTAATACCTTTAGTTTTTTTCTGAACAGTTATTCAAAGAAGAATTTCAGTCATTTTCAGTCAGTTTAGTTTATTTTGTATAGATTTTACACATAAGAGTCACCTGGTCTCATAACAAAAGCAGCACCTCCCACACACACAGCCGTTACAGTGTCAGCCTCTGAGGTAAAGTGTTGCTAGGAGACCAGTGGGCTAAATGAAGCAGCTCACTAAATACAAGCCAGCAGATCCCCCTATTCAGCAAATGGACTGAGCCATTTTAATTATACAATTTAAAAGAGAGGCATATATTTTTTTCATTTTCTATCGCCAGATTATTCATACACATGTTAGAAGCTATTGTGTGGCTATTTAATTATTTATCTTTTTTAATGCAAATTTCGCGATACTGCTCCTTTAAGCTCATCAGCTTGGGCGACAGGAAGCACAGCGCCGCAGAGGTGAGGCACGCCATATTGCAGCAGACAGAGATGTGGCTGTCGCCGCTGCAGCTAGGACCAGGCATGGTCGTGTGCGATAACGGCCGTAACCTGGTGGCGGCTCTGGAGCTTGCAGAACTCAGTCACGTACCATGCCTGGCCCACGTTTTTAATTTGGTAGTACAAAAGTTTCTAAAGACTTACCCCAACCTGGCAGAGCTACTGGTCAAAGTGCGGCGCTTGTGCGCTCACTTTCGGAAGTCAACTGTAGCTGCTGCTAGCTTAAAAAAAAATCCAGCAACGCCTCCATTTGCCTCAACATCGGCTGTTGTGCGACCTGCCCACTCGCTGGAATTCCACCTATTGCATGTTGGCCAGGGTGTGTGAGCAGCAGAAAGCATTGATGGAGTACCAGATGATGCATCCACGCGTGCCTCCAACTCAGCTCTCTCAGTTTGCCAACCACGAGTGGCCATGGATGGCAGACATATGCGATGTATTGCGTATCTTTGAGGAGTCCACTAAGAAGGTCAGCAGCGAGGACGCTATAGTGAGCGTAACCATCCCGCTCCTAGGCGTCCTTAAAGAATCGCTCATCGCAATAAGGGAGAACGCATTGCACACAGAGGAGATGGGGGTAGGAGGAGACGCAACGCAGGTAGACAGTCAGACCACACTTTTGTCTGCTGCTCGGTGGCAGTTGCAGGAGGAGGATGAGGAGGAGGAGGACAACGTGGAGGTGGCTGTGGAAGAGGATGCTGGCGGCGAGGGTAGCAGTCAGGCTGTGTGCGTCCCATTGGTTCGGCGCGGATGGGGCGGAGAGGAGGAGGAAGAGGAGGAAATGGAAAATGATCCTTCTGGTGGGGGCAGTGAGGTCATGCCTACTCAGAGTCTGGCACACATGGCTGACTTCATGCTGGGCTGCTTTTCCCGGGACATACGTGTTGTCCGGATATTGGAGAACAAACTATACTGGGTCTTCGCACTCCTGGACCCCCGGTATAAAGATAACTTCTCCTCTTTTATTCCGGTAGAGGAGAGGACGAATCGATTACTGGAATACCAGAGGGAACTCTTGCAGAACATGATGCAGATTTTCCCACCCAGCATCGCTGGCGGCAGAGAGGAGAGTGTCTCCCAGAGTCTGACAACATCGATCAGGCCCACAGCCACCAGGGGAACACTCTCCAAGGTGTGGGACACGTTCATGTCACCCCCTCGTGCAACTTCCATCACTGCGGGGCCCGCTATCAGCAGGAGGGACAAGTATCAGCGGATGTTGCGGGACTACCTGGCAGACCACACCCCTGTCCTCCCCGATCCCTCGGCGACCTACACTTACTGGGTCTCCAAGTTGGACACGTGGCTGGAACTGTCCCTGTACGCCTTGGAGGTGCTTGCCTGCCCTGCCGCCAGCGTGCTATCAGAAAGGGTGTGTTCAGCGCAGCCGGGGGCATTATAACCGATAAGCGCAGCCGCCTGTCAACCGACAGTGCCGACAGGCTGACGCTAATCAAAATGAACAGCAAGTGGATTGACCCGGACTTTGCTTGTACAACAGTGGAAAGCAGCCAAGAGTGAAGTGCCATCTGTATGAAGTGCCATTTCCTCCTCCTCCTCCTCCTCCTCCTCCTCCTCCTTAACCGCCGTAGAATTGCTGTATTAATGAAAAAAATTATGGCTCACCTCTTAGGCTTAATACAATCAATTTTTAAGAGGTCTCAACTCTTGGGCCTCCACACAATTTTTAAGAGGTCTCAGCTCTTGGGCCTCCACACAATTTTTAAGAGGTCTCAGCTCTTGGGCCTCCACACAATTTTTAAAAGGTCTCAGCTCTTGGGCCTCCACACAATTTTTAAGAGGTCTCAGCTCGTGGGCCTCCACACAATTTTTAAAAGGTCTCAGCTCTTGGGCCTCCACACAATTTTTAAGAGGTCTCAGCTCTTGGGCCTCCACACAATTTTTAAAAGGTCTCAGCTCTAGGGCCTCCACACAATGTTTGAGAGGTCTCAGCTCTTGGGCCTCCACACAATTTTTAAAACATAGCAGCCCTAATAAGGGCTCTCAATGACTCTCTTGTCTTCTGGTAGCTGGTATATATGGTGGTAAAAGGTATATTCTGAGCTTCTGGGGCCCTGCCTGACTAAATAGAAAATGAGCTATATACTGTTCAACATAGCAGCACTAATAAGGGATTAAGGACTCTCTTGTCTTCTGGTAGCTGGTATATATGGTGGTAAAAGGTATATTCTGAGCTTCTGGGGCCCTGCCTGACTAAATAGAAAATGAGCTATATACTGTTCAGCGTAGCAGCCCTAATAAGGGCTCTTAAGGACTGTCTTGTCTTCTGGTAGCTGGTATATATGGTGGTAAAAGGTATATTCTGAGCTTCTGGGGCCCTGCCTGACTACATAGAAAATGAGCTATATACTGTTCAACATAGCAGCACTAATAAGGGATTAAGGACTCTCTTGTCTTCTGGTAGCTGGTATATATGGTGGTAAAAGGTATATTCTGAGCTTCTGGGGCCCTGCCTGACTACATAGAAAATGAGCTATATACTGTACAACATAGTAGCCCTAATAAGGGCTCTTAAGGACTCTCTTGTCTTCTGGTAGCTGGTATATATGGTGGTAAAAGGTATATTCTGAGCTTCTGGGGCCCTGCCTGACTACATAGAAAATGAGCTATATACTGTTCAACATAGCAGCACTAATAAGGGATTAAGGACTCTCTTGTCTTCTGGTAGCTGGTATATATGGTGGTAAAAGGTATATTCTGAGCTTCTGGGGCCCTGCCTGACTAAATAGAAAATGAGCTATATACTGTTCAGCGTAGCAGCCCTAATAAGGGCTATTAAGGACTGTCTTGTCTTCTGGTAGCTGGTATATATGGTGGTAAAAGGTATATTCTGAGCTCCTGGGGCCCTGCCTGACTAAATAGAAAATGAGCTATATACTGTTCAGCGTAGCAGCCCTAATAAGGGCTATTAAGAACTGTCTTGTCTTCTGGTAGCTGGTATATATGGTGGTAAAAGGTATATTCTGAGCTTCTGGGGCCCTGCCTGACTACATAGAAAATGAGCTATATACTGTACAACATAGTAGCCCTAATAAGGGCTCTTAAGGACTCTCTTGTCTTCTGGTAGCTGGTATATATGGTGGTAAAAGGTATATTCTGAGCTTCTGGGGCCCTGCCTGACTACATAGAAAATGAGCTATATACTGTTCAACATAGCAGCACTAATAAGGGATTAAGGACTCTCTTGTCTTCTGGTAGCTGGTATATATGGTGGTAAAAGGTATATTCTGAGCTTCTGGGGCCCTGCCTGACTAAATAGAAAATGAGCTATATACTGTTCAGCGTAGCAGCCCTAATAAGGGCTCTTAAGGACTGTCTTGTCTTCTGGTAGCTGGTATATATGGTGGTAAAAGGTATATTCTGAGCTTCTGGGGCCCTGCCTGACTAAATAGAAAATGAGCTATATACTGTTCAGCGTAGCAGCCCTAATAAGGGCTATTAAGGACTGTCTTGTCTTCTGGTAGCTGGTATATATGGTGGTAAAAGGTATATTCTGAGCTTCTGGGGCCCTGCCTGACTAAATAGAAAATGAGCTATATACTGTTCAGCGTAGCAGCCCTAATAAGGGCTATTAAGGACTGTCTTGTCTTCTGGTAGCTGGTATATATGGTGGTAAAAGGTATATTCTGAGCTCCTGGGGCCCTGCCTGACTAAATAGAAAATGAGCTATATACTGTTCAGCGTAGCAGCCCTAATAAGGGCTATTAAGAACTGTCTTGTCTTCTGGTAGCTGGTATATATGGTGGTAAAAGGTATATTCTGAGCTTCTGGGGCCCTGCCTGACTACATAGAAAATGAGCTATATACTGTTCAACATAGCAGCACTAATAAGGGATTAAGGACTGTCTTGTCTTCTGGTAGCTGGTATATATGGTGGTAAAAGGTATATTCTGAGCTTCTGGGGCCCTGCCTGACTAAATAGAAAATGAGCTATATACTGTTCAGCGTAGCAGCCCTAATAAGGGCTCTTAAGGACTGTCTTGTCTTCTGGTAGCTGGTATATATGGTGGTAAAAGGTATATTCTGAGCTTCTGGGGCCCTGCCTGACTAAATAGAAAATGAGCTATATACTGTTCAGCGTAGCAGCCCTAATAAGGGCTATTAAGGACTGTCTTGTCTTCTGGTAGCTGGTATATATGGTGGTAAAAGGTATATTCTGAGCTTCTGGGGCCCTGCCTGACTAAATAGAAAATGAGCTATATACTGTTCAGCGTAGCAGCCCTAATAAGGGCTATTAAGGACTGTCTTGTCTTCTGGTAGCTGGTATATATGGTGGTAAAAGGTATATTCTGAGCTTCTGGGGCCCTGCCTGACTAAATAGAAAATGAGCTATATACTGTTCAGCGTAGCAGCCCTAATAAGGGCTATTAAGGACTGTCTTGTCTTCTGGTAGCTGGTATATATGGTGGTAAAAGGTATATTCTGAGCTTCTGGGGCCCTGCCTGACTAAATAGAAAATGAGCTATATACTGTTCAGCGTAGCAGCCCTAATAAGGGCTATTAAGGACTGTCTTGTCTTCTGGTAGCTGGTATATATGGTGGTAAAAGATATATTCTGAGCTTCTGGGGCCCTGCCTGACTAAATAGAAAATGAGCTATATACTGTTCAGCATAGCAGCCCTAATAAGGGCTCTTAAGGACTGTCTTGTCTTCTGGTAGCTGGTATATATGGTGGTAAAAGGTATATTCTGAGCTTCTGGGGCCCTGCCTGACTAAATAGAAAATGAGCTATATACTGTTCAGCGTAGCAGCCCTAATAAGGGCTATTAAGGACTGTCTTGTCTTCTGGTAGCTGGTATATATGGTGGTAAAAGGTATATTCTGAGCTTCTGGGGCCCTGCCTGACTAAATAGAAAATGAGCTATATACTGTTCAGTGTAGCAGCCCTAATAAGGGCTATTAAGGACTGTCTTGTCTTCTGGTAGCTGGTATATATGGTGGTAAAAGGTATATTCTGAGCTTCTGGGGCCCTGCCTGACTAAATAGAAAATGAGCTATATACTGTTCAGCGTAGCAGCCCTAATAAGGGCTATTAAGGACTGTCTTGTCTTCTGGTAGCTGGTATATATGGTGGTAAAAGGTATATTCTGAGCTTCTGGGGCCCTGCCTGACTACATAGAAAATGAGCTATATACTGTTCAACATAGCAGCACTAATAAGGGATTAAGGACTGTCTTGTCTTCTGGTAGCTGGTATATATGGTGGTAAAAGGTATATTCTGAGCTTCTGGGGCCCTGCCTGACTAAATAGAAAATGAGCTATATACTGTTCAGCGTAGCAGCCCTAATAAGGGCTCTTAAGGACTGTCTTGTCTTCTGGTAGCTGGTATATATGGTGGTAAAAGGTATATTCTGAGCTTCTGGGGCCCTGCCTGACTAAATAGAAAATGAGCTATATACTGTTCAGCGTAGCAGCCCTAATAAGGGCTATTAAGGACTGTCTTGTCTTCTGGTAGCTGGTATATATGGTGGTAAAAGGTATATTCTGAGCTTCTGGGGCCCTGCCTGACTAAATAGAAAATGAGCTATATACTGTTCAGCGTAGCAGCCCTAATAAGGGCTATTAAGGACTGTCTTGTCTTCTGGTAGCTGGTATATATGGTGGTAAAAGGTATATTCTGAGCTTCTGGGGCCCTGCCTGACTAAATAGAAAATGAGCTATATACTGTTCAGCGTAGCAGCCCTAATAAGGGCTCTTAAGGACTGTCTTGTCTTCTGGTAGCTGGTATATATGGTGGTAAAAGGTATATTCTGAGCTTCTGGGGCCCTGCCTGACTAAATAGAAAATGAGCTATATACTGTTCAGCGTAGCAGCCCTAATAAGGGCTATTAAGGACTGTCTTGTCTTCTGGTAGCTGGTATATATGGTGGTAAAAGGTATATTCTGAGCTTCTGGGGCCCTGCCTGACTAAATAGAAAATGAGCTATATACTGTTCAGCGTAGCAGCCCTAATAAGGGCTATTAAGGACTGTCTTGTCTTCTGGTAGCTGGTATATATGGTGGTAAAAGGTATATTCTGAGCTTCTGGGGCCCTGCCTGACTAAATAGAAAATGAGCTATATACTGTTCAGCGTAGCAGCCCTAATAAGGGCTATTAAGGACTGTCTTGTCTTCTGGTAGCTGGTATATATGGTGGTAAAAGGTATATTCTGAGCTTCTGGGGCCCTGCCTGACTAAATAGAAAATGAGCTATATACTGTTCAGCGTAGCAGCCCTAATAAGGGCTATTAAGGACTGTCTTGTCTTCTGGTAGCTGGTATATATGGTGGTAAAAGGTATATTCTGAGCTTCTGGGGCCCTGCCTGACTAAATAGAAAATGAGCTATATACTGTTCAGCGTAGCAGCCCTAATAAGGGCTCTTAAGGACTGTCTTGTCTTCTGGTAGCTGGTATATATGGTGGTAAAAGGTATATTCTGAGCTTCTGGGGCCCTGCCTGACTAAATAGAAAATGAGCTATATACTGTTCAGCGTAGCAGCCCTAATAAGGGCTATTAAGGACTGTCTTGTCTTCTGGTAGCTGGTATATATGGTGGTAAAAGGTATATTCTGAGCTTCTGGGGCCCTGCCTGACTAAATAGAAAATGAGCTATATACTGTTCAGCGTAGCAGCCCTAATAAGGGCTATTAAGGACTGTCTTGTCTTCTGGTAGCTGGTATATATGGTGGTAAAAGGTATATTCTGAGCTTCTGGGGCCCTGCCTGACTAAATAGAAAATGAGCTATATACTGTTCAGCGTAGCAGCCCTAATAAGGGCTATTAAGGACTGTCTTGTCTTCTGGTAGCTGGTATATATGGTGGTAAAAGGTATATTCTGAGCTTCTGGGGCCCTGCCTGACTAAATAGAATATGATGAGCTATATACTGTTCAGCGTAGCAGCCCTAATAAGGGCTATTAAGGACTGTCTTGTCTTCTGGTAGCTGGTATATATGGTGGTAAAAGGTATATTCTGAGCTTCTGGGGCCCTGCCTGACTAAATAGAAAATGAGCTATATACTGTTCAGCGTAGCAGCCCTAATAAGGGCTATTAAGGACTGTCTTGTCTTCTGGTAGCTGGTATATATGGTGGTAAAAGGTATATTCTGAGCTTCTGGGGCCCTGCCTGACTAAATAGAAAATGAGCTATATACTGTTCAGCGTAGCAGCCCTAATAAGGGCTCTTAAGGACTGTCTTGTCTTCTGGTAGCTGGTATATATGGTGGTAAAAGGTATATTCTGAGCTTCTGGGGCCCTGCCTGACTAAATAGAAAATGAGCTATATACTGTTCAGCGTAGCAGCCCCAATAAGGGCTATTAAGGACTGTCTTGTCTTCTGGTAGCTGGTATATATGGTGGTAAAAGGTATATTCTGAGCTTCTGGGGCCCTGCCTGACTAAATAGAAAATGAGCTATATACTGTTCAGCGTAGCAGCCCTAATAAGGGCTATTAAGGACTGTCTTGTCTTCTGGTAGCTGGTATATATGGTGGTAAAAGGTATATTCTGAGCTTCTGGGGCCCTGCCTGACTAAATAGAAAATGAGCTATATACTGTTCAGCGTAGCAGCCCTAATAAGGGCTATTAAGGACTGTCTTGTCTTCTGGTAGCTGGTATATATGGTGGTAAAAGGTATATTCTGAGCTTCTGGGGCCCTGCCTGACTAAATAGAAAATGAGCTATATACTGTTCAGCGTAGCAGCCCTAATAAGGGCTATTAAGGACTGTCTTGTCTTCTGGTAGCTGGTATATATGGTGGTAAAAGGTATATTCTGAGCTTCTGGGGCCCTGCCTGACTAAATAGAAAATGAGCTATATACTGTTCAGCGTAGCAGCCCTAATAAGGGCTATTAAGGACTGTCTTGTCTTCTGGTAGCTGGTATATATGGTGGTAAAAGGTATATTCTGAGCTTCTGGGGCCCTGCCTGACTAAATAGAAAATGAGCTATATACTGTTCAGCGTAGCAGCCCTAATAAGGGCTCTTAAGGACTGTCTTGTCTTCTGGTAGCTGGTATAGATGGTGGTAAAAGCGATATTCCGAGCTTCTGGGGCCCTGCCAGCGACAGCCTGTCTTTCCCTGCTGTGAGCGTCTGTCCCTCACTAAGTTCAAGCTGCTAATGCTGACGAAGAGGAAGTGCTGAGTTTTGTATATTCGAGGTCACATGGTTTTTCCAGCCAATGCGTGTAGACGCCGTTTTCGCGATGCCAGCGTCCTCCCAGGACCTGTCCCACCCCCCCTGCATGGTGATTGGTGTAAAAAACGCGCCAGGGAAGGTGGGAGGGGAAACGAATTGTGAGTGCGCCATCGCCGCTGTACTCGATCGAAATCGAGTATGACGAACAGCGTAGTATTCGATCGAATACCGGCTCGGTCGAATACTACTCGCTCATCACTATTCTTTTTTACTGGTCCAAAGTAAAACTTTTGGTGGTAATAACTAAAATATGAGCACTCTTAAACATTTATAAACTCTAATGTTCCCTCTCTTCCTAAAATCACACCTTATTTTATCTCTTGCTTTCTTCTGTAAAGCAGGTTTACTGCATCAAGGCCTAAGTGTAAAAACAAATCAGTTAACTGTAATTACTTATCTGCCTTGCCGCTGATTCATTCCGCCATGTTGCTGAATAAAGCTGTTCAAGCTGTGATCTTAGTATCTGTAGACAATTATTATATTATATATTATATATAGTCATATTTTATTTATGCATAGCCCTGTTATGTGGTCCAGTAGAAATCCTTCCCCATGTCTGCAGAGGGAATAGCTGTTCCCTTCTGTCTGACACTTTTTTGCTTCTGACTGCAATGACAATTTCATTGACAGCAAAGCAAAAAAAAAGAAGCTTGTTATTATGCTGGAGAGAGTTAGAAAAAGACACATAGACAGACATGAAGAGACATGGAAATTCTCACAATGTGAAATAACTTTCCTAGTCGGTACATCACCTCAACTTGGGAAGCTGCAGCCATGGCTGAAGAACAGAAGACTCTATACTCAACTTGACAATCAATACTCTTCTGAAGGACAACACTAAGCAGCTGTCTGGAAGGTAGACAGCTCAAGGTTTTTGAGCTTTTATATTGTATTTCATAGAGAGTTCAGGTCATTTTTCTATAGTAGAGGGGGCACATGCATGAATATCAGTACCTTGATCTTCTGAACTAGTAGGTACTTGGCTCCAATCAGTGCATCACTCAGGGAATTTTATCTTGGGGGGGGGGAGAAGGCGGAAGGCGGGTATGGTTCATCAGATGGGGTGTTGCTTATGCATTCCCAAGCTGCCAAAGTGGGGAACATGAGCATGTGACTGCTGCAGGAATATTGATGGGTATTTTGCTTGACTTTCTTGAGAGCATGTTCCTTCTCTTACTCCTGCGATGTGTTCTGAGCTCCACCAACTCCTGGCCCCCATGCCCCGTCTCCCACCTCCGCTTCCTCGTAACATAGTCATTACCTGGCTGCTAAGCAATGCCACTAAGCATCTAGTAATGTGAATAGTGCTTATAAAAATGGCCACCTCTAACACTCCACACATAAAACCTCACTCAAAAACTGTAACATTTCTCAACGATGTATTGATTCCAGTTACAGAAAAAACAGAATAACACTACACAAGACAATATTTAAAAATATTTGTTTCCCAATCACCATGAAACATTGTATTATGAAAATGGAAAAATACTTTTATGTTTTGTTCATGCCATCTGATGATGGTACTTATTAATTCCATTCAAAAAACGTGAACATGTTTCGCTTATGTGCTTTGTCAACACCTCTATAGAAATATATCCAAAGATAGAACGTTAAAGAATATATTCAATAAACGTATTTGGCATACATTAAGAATTAAGGCATATATCATTTACCTTATGACTGTATATTTTCATTTATCCGTTGTCTGATAACAGCATAGATTGTCTCTAATGTGCTTTAATACCTTTTTCCATCACTATAGTATCCTTTCAAATTAAGGTTAAATCTATAATAATGCTGAATATCCCTCCTGAGATAATCCAATGTACAAGTTATATCATCATGGTTTCTTATTTACTGTTAATGCCTTGATGGGATCCAAGCAGAAAAGTAAATTGGCATCCTGGTAAGATTGACCTGGAAGTCTGGGAGAGTGTGCTGCCCCACCAGCCACACTGTTATGAAAGGGCAAGGGATTTACCAACCCCCCTCCCGACCAATCACCTTCTTCTGCTTCCAAGTGCTAAGTGCATATTAAATATGCACTCATCTGTGCCTCTCGCATACTCGGAAGTCGGAGCCATCACCTGGCTTCCAACATGTGAGATGCAGACGCAAAAGGTCTAACAGCCTCCGTCTCTAGTAGGAGTTTCCCTGCCCACACCACTGTCCAAGGTGCTGAACAGCCACCTGGCAGACAGCTAATTCACCCATCCCAGAAAGCTGCCCTGCATACAATTCCCTCTCCATCATAATTAGCCCATCAGGAAACAAGGTCTCTCCTGCTCTTCCAGGGTGTCCCAGACATTTCTTATTAGATAATCTATAGTTTTATTCATAAATAAAACAAGATACACATTGCATGTCTCCCGAATTACTATTATGTTTTTCTAGGAAATGTCTACCTATCGGGGTCTTGATATTACCCATTTTCATATCTTACCGGTGCTCATAAATTCTATCTCTGAGTCTACTATTTTTTTTTTCCTCCTGGTAATTGTATGTGTATACCAGGCACAATATATTGACACATTGTGCAAGTTCCGCACTTGTAGGTCCATTTTATTTTATTCTATTATTCTATTCTTTTTCTTCACGGTGACTATGTACTAACTTGCCCTTCACGTTAGATCAAGATCAAGAATAGGAAGCGAAACAACAGGAGAAGAAGGTCAAATAAATACGAATTTGAAAGATCCAGAGGTGCAGTTGTTTCCCAAATAAAGGAGAGTCACAGTACACAGGACAGAACACTTATAATTAACTTGACCTCGAAACCTCATTTGCAGCAAGAAATACTTACTGTGCCTGAACTTCTGTCCAAATTCCACCATGGATATGTTTACCATGGTGAAATATGTAAACGTATTTGTAAGGAAAATCTTACTAAAGGAACAATACCTGGACAGAAGCTGGGAATCATAGGAGTTAAATACATTAGATCCAGCTATAAAAGATGACATGACATTGGAAGCAATAAATGCTTTACTAATTGAAAATTGAATAAAAGAAAGAATACCCATGTGGAGGCTGATTCACTACTAACGCCAGGTATTGCCAGATGAGCGTCAGTATAGCAGCGCTTAGAGCGACCACTAGTAGACGCTGTGAGCGAGTATCGGGCGCTGTAACAGAGCGCCTCAGTCGCTCAACCTGGTCGGCATTGATAAATGTGATGTGTGTTGGGCGCTGTAACAACAGCACAGCGCTGCAGCGAGTGAGAGGTAGCACCAGCTCAGTACGACACTCAGCGCTCAACACCATATTTAACAAAACACTAGACACACAGAGCGTTGGCGCTCTAAAACTGGGCGCTGTAGCACAGAGCGCCAGATGCTGTGTGATTAAAGTTTGTTTTTGAACACATATACACCAGTAACAAATCACATGCAATAACATTGCTGACAATAACACTGTGACAATAACACTTTAGTGCCAGACCTGTAAATGCAATTCTGCATAAAACTATAAAAAAAAAATGTAAAAGTGTTTGTTTGCAGTCAGGAGAGGGCACAAAAAAATACAAACACGCTATTTATACACAACTAATGAAAGCCCATTGAAATGTATGGGAGAGCGCTACAGAGCGACAGGTAATACATGGCGCTGTGGCGCCGGCGCTATACGCAGAGCCGTCTGTATTAATACATGTGATGGTACATGGCGCTGTTAGAGGCGCTCACCAGATTCGCTTTCATAAATGTGGTTTTGCGTACTGCACCTGGCGTTCACCAAATGCTGCCTGCCGCTACGAGGCACTACCTGGTGCTATCCCTTCTTAAATAACCCCCATAGTCTTTTAGAAAACCATCTACATATTTCCCTCAAAATATCTATGTTATCGCCAAAAAAGCAAGAATGTAAAAGGGCCATTTTAATAATGAAAAATAACAGGCTTTAAAACAAGTTGAACAAGATAAAGATTTAGATACAATTTTGTGAGCTTCGAGTAGTCATTCCAAATCATTATCAGACAGTATTTCCTATGGTTAATATACCAGAGCTTGACACAACTGCTCCTCTTTACAGGAGTTTGGAATAGCATGCAAGAGGAATTAGGGATAGGTTATCATCGAGAGGATATAATAGGAGAATTCGAAATAAAGCATATAATAAAGCTAAGTGGAACAAAGACAAAAAGTCTGTAAATCCGCGCTTGCTGACTATTAAATAGCTTTTAAAATAACAGTTTTATCATATGTCCATAGCGCAAGGAGAAAGACCGAGCTTGTCACATAAGCTCCCAACAAATATCACAAACAAAGCATACATGTATATGTATAGATCTCCGCGGGACCAGTTATGTTGTAATCTTGAGCAAAGGGGGTGGGAGTAGCTCCATCACTATTATTTATACAAAATCATCATCATTATTATTCAGGGCCTGGGAACCAATTTACCGCCCAGTTTAACCCTCTCATCATCCAAGTATTAAGCACCAAACATGTCTAGCTATGTGGAAAGACAGAGATTTGTTTGCACATATCTGCAGATACATGTGGAAGCCACACTGCCCTGACAAGGCACTCTGTGTTTAGTGTGGTCCCTACTCTTATTTTTGAGTCCCCAAAGTTGGGACATGCAATGCAGCCAGAGCTACTCACCTGGGAAGCTGCCAGCCTCCCTTTAGAACACTCCATAGGGAGAGATCCATAGTGGCTGAATCCCTCCCTGTGTGTGTAATCTTCTCTATTCACCACGTGAATAAATGAAATGCTTTCAGTATGTTATCCACCACCTGCCACTTAATAAACGTACCAGATTTCAATCAGTGTCAAGCCTTTAGAGATATAATGTTGATTTCCTTATGATTCCTCTCCTCAAATCCAGGTATAGGTTACATTTTCATATGTTTGATCCCTTCTTAATAATAATCAGCCAATTTATATTTTAAAATGAGGTGTTCCTCGTTTATTCAGATTACAAGCTTAATAGTGCGTTGCATCAAATGCTTTAAAACGTAGAATGGAAGTTTCCCTCCTATCTATACCCCTCCACCGCGTCTCTAACAGGAAACCGTATGCAACGCCGAATCCCAGGCCTCTGGACTCGGCAATCATCGGCTGCCTTCAGGGGTCACGTGATCAGTAATAGGCTCCCAATGCGTTTCGTCACAGGGACTTAATCATAGGCGCACGGAGCACTACCACTGCATAAATTTATAATCTCATCTTCAAACAGTTTAACCATTTAATAAAGCTAAGGCTAGAGATAGGCATAACATTTTATTCAAGAGAAAAGGAAATAATATGATACCCACACCCTCATTAATTATGACTTATTCCCAACAAAATAAAAGCCTCCTTCAGATTATCAATAAACATTGGCATATTCTAAGATCAGATTTAAACCTTAGAAAAATTAATACCTCTAAACCAAGAATTGTTTATAGGAGATCACAAACAAAGAATGTAATCTACCTATTAACACATACCTGTTTAAGATTTTATATTGGGAAGAAAAATAGGAGACTCAGAGATAGAATTTATGAGCACCAATATGATATCAAAAAGGATAATATCAAGACCCCGATAGGTAGACATTTCCTAGAAAAAAATAGTAATCCGGGAGACATGTTTATACAGGGTTTAGAACAAGCTCATCAGTCCCCAAGAGGGTGGAATTTACCAATAAAACATTAAAGAAAGAAACAAGATGGATTTATAATCTGAAAGACATTATTCTACTGGGTTTTTGTTTTATACCTTTTCTTAATATAATTGTGTTGTCAAAAGTTTAAATAATATATGTTAATAACCATGTAGTAGTTTATTAAATGCAAAAAAAATCAAGACTCAACTCTAATATAATCAATATCTTTGTCAAACCAATTGCCATGCACTGTGTGTTTTTTTTTATTTACAAAAAAACTATAGATTATCCAATAAGAAATGCCTGGGATCCCCTGGAGAAGCAGGAGAGGCCTTTTTTCTAATTCCTGGTGGGCTAATTATGGTGGGGAGGGAATTGTTTGCAGGGCAGCTTTCTTCCTCTCTGGGATGGGTGTTAGGGGTGGCCCCTGCCGCTGCTACCCATGATGTGCCGTACAGCCTATCAGTATTTCAGTACCTTAAACAGCCATGAATTCGCTGTCTGCTGGGTGGCTGTTTGGCACATTGGGCAGCGGTGTCAATGAGGAAAGTCCTATTAGAGTGGGCGCCTGTGTCTCATGTGTCGGGAGTCGGGTAATGGTTCTGACTTCCCGGTATGCGAGAAGCAAAGGTGAGTGCATATTTAATATGCGCTCCCCTTACCACCCGGAAACAGAAGAAGGTGATTGGTCGGGAGAGGGCAGGTAAATCCCTTGCCCCTTCATGACAGCGCGGCTGGTGGGACAGCTCAGCACACACTCCCAACCTTCCAGGACAATCTTACCAATTTACTATTCTGTTTAAGTTCCCATCAAGGCATAAACAGTTAGTAAGAAACAATGATGATATAACTTATCTCAGGACTGGCATCCTGCATTATTATAAATTTAACCTTAATTTGAAAGGATACTATAGTGATGGAAAAAGGTATTAAACCACATTAGAGACAATCTATGCTGTTATCGAACAACAAATGAATGAAAAAATATGGTCATAAGTTATGTATTTTTGTTTCCATAAGAACTGAATTCTTAATGTATGCCAAATATTACATAATATACTATTATAATTAGGGATGAGCGAATCGGTTCTAACGAACCTGAATTCGCTCCGAATTTCATGGAAAATTAGATTCAGCACGAACCCGAATTTTTAGTGGTTCGTGCTGACCAAATTTTCCCTGAAATAAAAAAAAAAAATGCCGGCATGGTGGCAGCGGAGAGACCGGCTGTGCTGTCAGCGCAGCCGGCCTCCCCGCTCCCACTATACAGCAAACACTTACCGGCATGGTGGGAGCGGGGAGTGTTTGCTGTATAGTGGGAGCGGGGAGGCCGGCTGCGCTGTCAGCGGGAGGCGGAAGCCGGCTTCCGCCACCCGCTGACAGCGCAGCCGGCCTCCCTGCTCCCACCAGAGATGAGCGATTCGCTAAAGTTCGATTCGGACGAACCCGAATTTCTTTGAGAAATTCGGCGAATCGCCCGAATCGAATTTTTGAGAAGTTCGCTCATCTCTAATTATAATATAATACTAAATACAATTAAATGAATATATTTTTAAACTTTCTATCTTTAGATACATTTCTATAGAGGTGTTGACAAAGCACATAAGCGAAACATGATCACCTTATTTGAATGGAATTAATAAGAACCATCGTCAGACGGAATGAACAAAACATAGTATTTTTCAATTTTCACAATACAATGTATCATGGTGATTGTAAAACAAATCATTTTAAATATTGTCTTGTGTAGTGTTATTCTGTTTATCTGTAACTGGAATCAATGCATTTTTGAGTAATGTTACAATTTTTGAGCAAGGTTTTATGTGTGGAGGGTAAGAGGTGGCCAGCCTCATTTTTTCAAGTATTGTTAAGTAACTCCCTTTCTAACCAGCTCACAATTTATAGCAGGAGGGTGCCTTATTCTCATTAAGGCTTATGCCCGAAGGTATTTTTAATCTAATGTAAATAGTAGCCATGCATTCAAGAGTGCCATAAAAATCATCCACAACGTCGCTGTGCACCACCAGGTCTGGGGGGGTGGTCCAGACCCCCCTCCCCCTTGAGTGCTCTCATTGGTCGGCTTTATGGTCTATAACAGTAGAGTAATAGCGGCATAATGACAACCAATACATAGATGCAGAGGTGTCAACATCCACAATAGAATTTCTGCAGTGTGAATGTTTCTATCTCAGAAACAAAGTTTATTTTTGAATCTGTTTTTGGCAGTTGAGCAAATTCATGGCAGACACTTCCTTGATTAGCAGAACGGATAATCCTATCTGGTTGTCTGCTATTTTGATTCATGTTGATTTAGCCCAGAAATTTGGCTGCACTTCTTGGTCCTAAGAAAGTTGCTCATTAACATTTATATTGCTTTCTATCTGGGCTCTAGTTTTGTTTCTTTTTTTAACATGGCACTAAACCCACACTGGGTATTGTAAAGAAGCTACACTACAAATTTTTCAAATGAATCGTTCCTGATGAACAAAGCGGAAAGGTTTCATAATGCAAGCGGCAGTTATTCGGAGAGGGAGAGGAGATTTTCTCCGTTTGTTTCTTTCATTGTTTGTGTAGTACATAAACACGTCCGAGGTGAGTAAGAAGCTTGTCAACTTCCACGACGTGCAAAATCGACTTCGATATCAATATTTTAAAAGGATAAATGTTCTACAATAGCAAACTGCATCAAGGTTTAGTTGATGGCATACCACACACAAGTCTAATAGGCTAACACTTAGGCGTTCAGGTTGCTTGGGATTAAAGGGCCTTATGGGTAACTATGTGGGGATGCTGGCTGTCTTTTGGACACAGGCAGGGTACATGCTTCACAGGAGAAATACTCACTTTTTTTAGCAGTTCAAAGGGTACATCACTTCAGCAGTCATCAACTATATTCCATACTGGTCACTCCAAAGTTACTATCCAACTTGTAATCCACAGCACATACAAATGCAACATTCTTTAACCATCAACTGATTGCACTGGTGCATCGTGCTATCTTGAAATCTTCAGTGCTTTTCAATGGCTTTTATGCTGAGATAATCCAATTAGTTGAGCTGTGATTTCTCAGTTAATGATTGCTGCATCTTTAGATCTGCATTGATTTTCTGTCCCTTAATGGCCACTTGGTCCTTAAGCTTCTCCCACAAGCACTGGGTTGAAAGGCTTGCTTCTCCTCGCACTCTATCAAGGTGATCAGACTTTTGTCATCAGACAAAATGGGATGCGCCTATTTTTGTGTGCCAATTTGCGCATGTGCACCCACCAAAGCACAAACTTGCGCCTCATAAATTCAGCGAATGCAAATTTGGTGCCCAAACTGTCTATGGCGCCTGATTTATGGTATGTTTAGAGGGCAGAAAAGTGTGCCCAAATGTGGCAATTTGAAGAGTAAATTTCCTCTAGCAAATGGATGGAGGAAACTGCCGATTCCATTGAAGCTTATTTCATCCCGAAAACACATGCCAGCAGCATTCAGCATGTTTTTTAACAATGAAAGTGTCAGCCACAAGTTCGTTTTAGGGATTGACCCATTTTTTGCTTTGGGTAGAAAAAAACATGTTACAAAAAGTTGTCAAAAATTAAGGTAAAACACCAAAAATGTGGATTTTGTGCCCCGAAGTTTAGAAAAAAAACAACTAAAAATAATTGGTAAAATTAAGCATTAATATGCAAACCTAACAGGGGAGGGACGGTTAAAGAGTACATCTGGGACAAAACATTGGGCAACAAAACAATAAGGGTTGAAAGGAATCAGAGTATCCCCCCAAAAAATAGAAGTTCTCCAGAGAATACACTCCAAAATGACAAATAGAGCTTCACATAAAACACAGAAGCTGTAGAGATGAAATTGCTATGGAGAAAAAGGAAAGGAAAGGGGAGAAACATGAGGGGACATAGGGACCAATTAAGGGCTTGAAGTAGAATAGTACTTAGAAGCAAGAGTCTTCAGGCAATACAATGTTTATTCGATCGACTGGCTTGCATACCTCAACTACCAATGCCTGACATGCCCCATATACTGCTCGTTTAAATACAGGTTTACAAAGGAACTTAAATGACCATTTTGATTTTATGTCAGACATGTCATATTTCCATTGGACAATTCAAATATATACAGCACATGGAAAGTTTAACTGTAACACATTAAGAAAATCTGTTCCTCATTAAGCAGACAACATTCTTTATTGATCGTCATTCCTCTTTACACTAGGGAATGTGAGGGATGGCATACAGACGGCTCATGAAATTAATACTACTTTTAACTTTTTCCCTTTATTACCCCCTGTTGTTAGCTCCTCCTAACACCTTTTCTGAAATGCACTTCAACTTAAAGTGGACCGAAACCCAGTATTTGGACTATCCTGGGTTTTGGTCCTTGCCCCCGATGCACCCTGATTGGGGATACCCTGCTGTGTGAAATCCCCCAGGCCCAATATGAATTACACTTCCCCGGTCATACGACACATAGGCAGCCTATTGTACAATCAGCGTGCTCAGATCCACTCCTGCCCCTTTGTCTAAGAGCTCATCTAAAGTGAGCAGATCCGAGCGCCCTGGTGGCAGCATCCCCCGCTACCCTCTTATAGAGACTGTGCCTGTGCCAGCCATCCACAAATGCCTGGTGCGCCCTGCTAAAGGGATAGTGGAGATGTAGCTGCTGCTCAAGCATGCATCGTTGGATCGGAAAAGAAGGTGAGTTTTATAGACTGCAGGGCCATCGCAGTGTGGGGTTTGTTCCACTTTAATAAATGACTTCTTCATCAAATTAATAGAGCTCATTCTGGTCTTTCACATATTGGGTAGCGACAGGTGTATATGTTAACATCATGGTGGCCTTGAAGAACAGTTGCTTGTAGCATGAAAACAGTAGGTGTCCTGCACAGCATAGCAGTAGAAAAGGAGCAAACGCTTCAGGTCTTCAGTAATGGCAGGAACCAGGATGGGAGATTCAGCAACCATCAACCAGTCACCATAGCTTTGGCTAGAGTTTCAATGTGCTGGAATGAAGGTACAGCAGTTTCAGATCACTGCACAAACGCCTCTTTGGGATGCATCATATCCAGTGCATATCGGTTCAGTATAGCAGCTAACCTCAGACCTTTTAATTTTTCCTTCATGACATTGAAGGGTTCGTCGGTGATATCGATAAACTTCATATCTGTTTTTCTGTATCTATTTGACATTTGCTGCTGCTTGTATTCCCCGAGTTAACCAACTTGTGAAAAAGACCTCCGCTTTTAAAAGAATCTTCTGTGGTTTCTAGGGCGCACATGCTCACTTGGTACCAATGTATGCTTAGGAATTACTAAAAACAGGTGAATTAGTCTGACTATAGAGTACACACTTGACCAGTCTCCAGGAGTCTGGTATTTGCAGTACTACCACATTGGCAATACACGTCCATCAAAATTGCATTTCCCAAACCTAAATATTTCTCTTCAGTTTACATTTAGAGTTCTTCCCCAACATTTGTCCACTCCCATTATTATAATAATTCAAACTTCTTCTTTAATATCACTTTCAAACCCTTTTCTACATCTTCACTCCAAGTTAAGGATGTGGCAAATTCCCTTCAAACCCCCTTACACTGGTTGACGTTATGCACTATTTTGGAAATTATTTCCTTTAACCAGCAGCATAGTTCTATACCCACAATGTATACTGTCTGTGTGGTTGGAAGTTTGCGAAGCTCCAAATGCAGACATTTTAACGCATGACACTTCACTGCCTTGCTCAGATTTAGATTAATTGACCCAAATCCTTTCCCCTGTATATGGCTGGATGTGCCCCCCTAATTTACAAATTAAAATATGTAGCAAACATTCTATTTCCCTCTTATCCATCTTTTTTGATTGCATCAACTGTTCTGTCCCTGCCACATGAGGACCAAAGCATGAACAACATGATTCTTTATGTACACTACTTACTACTTGTTTCATATGTCTATACCATAAATTCTTTTCAAAGTAACTACTACTTTTTCCAAGTGTAATATTATCGGGAACTTTTTCTACTTCTACTTCTTTTAACACTTTTAATACTATTAACTGTCCAACCTGAAAATAAATGTTTCACACGAGCATTCATATAAACATTTTTAACCATAATTAATAAAAATAATTCTGTTAATACTACATAAATATTTACATCTGCTTTAGCACATGGGTAAGCCTCTGCCCATCTGGAATAAGGGCATACTATCACAAGTATATACCTATATGTTTGTATTTTTTCCCCCAAATCTATAAAATCCATATGGAAATGCTGGAAAGCGCCACTAGGTTTAGGAATCTGAGCTCATATAACTCTTTCTGTATGCTGGGATGAATATGCCTGGCAAATTATTACACTGATGCAGATAATAGGAGATTTGGGCACTTAAATTTGGAATATACCAAGAGGCTGATTCATCATTAGCGGCAGGTAGCGACAGATGAGCGTCTGTAGCAGGCATTTTCAGAGCGCCCGCTAGTAGTCGCAGTGCTCAGCCGTGGGTCGCGACTCAGTCGCTGTTCAGTAATGTTGAATACATTGTGAGGAGTCGCTATTTGACCAGTACAGCGCTGTATGGGAGCGCATGTTAGCGATTGCTCATAGCGACCGACTCGCACCATATTCAGGAAAAAAACAGCCTCACAAATCTCTGGCGCTGAAAAATATTTGTTTGTAGCCCATTGCGCAGGAGGCGGTGAGTTTAAAGTCTGTTTTCAAGAATCTATCAACTAATAACAAAGCAAAAACATATGGAATTACATTGTAGCAACATTGTAACATGAACACTTTAATACCAGACCTGTAATGTCATTTCTGAAGAAATATTTAAAAAATGTAAAAAATTTGAAAAAAACAGCTTTTTCAATGCCAGAAGAGGTCACAGAATTATTTGTGATTTTTGGGAAAAATAAAAAAAAAAAAAAATAACCCGTTTAAAGTGAAGAAAAGGTTCGTCCATTGAAATTTATGGGGAAGCGACAGGTAGCGAGAGGTCATACCTGGCGCTGTGCAAGGCTGAACGCTGGCGCTGTTCGCAGAGGCTTTGAAAATGATGAATCAGACGCTACATGGCGCTATCCCAGTCGCTAAACAGATTCTGCTTGATAAATGTGGAATTGCGTGCCGTGTCTGGCGTTCACCAGTCGCTATCTGTCGCTACCTTTCATTAACCAGGCACTACCTGACACTATCCTTTCTTAAATA
This sequence comes from Gastrophryne carolinensis, assembly GCA_027917425.1. Taxonomy (NCBI): domain Eukaryota; kingdom Metazoa; phylum Chordata; class Amphibia; order Anura; family Microhylidae; genus Gastrophryne; species Gastrophryne carolinensis. The sequence continues at coordinate 43,194,527 of CM051238.1, forward strand.
ACCCTCCAAGTATCTGATATGGCATACATTGACTGCTTACCCTCACGTGTCGGTATTATCTGGTAAGATTCCTTTCCCACTCATCACTCGCCATACTCCAGTAATGCTGTCTACATGTCTACCACATCTCTCCATTTCTCCCTTTTTAAGAACTGTTGCTGCTCCCTGTGCCTTGATCAGCATCTTGACAGACAGGTCTTTATCAGAATCCAAAAAATCTACCTTCAGGTGCATCTGTAATTGTATGTACAATACCTAAGGGAATGGCATTAGCATGTAAGTTGCTTATTTTGCTGCTTCATCAGCCAGCATATTAGTTCTGGATAATATATACCTCATCTCTGTATGTGAAGCGCACTTAACAACTGCTAATACTGTTGGTAAATGGATTGCGTGGAGCAATCACTTAAGTAAAGGAGCATGCAAAACAGGTGAGCCATGTGATTTAACAAGACCACGTCTTTCCCACTTCTGTATTGCTGATTGCAGTGAATGATGTTGCAATGTAAGCAGAGTCAGTGTACAAAGTTAGGGCCTGATCTGGATGCATGTGAAAGACCCACTGACCTAGTACTGCCATTTCTTTGTCATTGAGTGGTACTATTGCTTATCCCGTAAACCGTACCCTAGTCTCTGTGTTTAGAGGGGAACGATCAATGTACACATAAATACTGTCAGGAATAGGATCTTCAAATGTGAGTTAGGGAGGAGGTTGTGGGCACTCATGAAATACATCAGCTGAATGCACTATATAAGCAATAAATGTAGCAGGGTCGACCATGTGCCATCGTACAATAGTCAGAGGGGGAAGATAATAAAACCTCATACCCAGACCGTCGTTGAGGCATCAGAAGTGATTTGGATTTCTTTTGATTGTCATATATTGGATGCTCAAGAGCGTGGTAGGGGACCCTAATGTTATTTGGAGACTTTTATCAACTGCAGATGCAGCCGCCTTGTAATACAAGGTTTGATAAAACAGCTGACATGTACCCATCCCTAACATGAGAAAATAGAAGAAACATTTTAGTATAATCAGGAAGGGCTAAGACAGGGGCGGATGTGATTGCATCTTTTAATTCTGCAAAGCTTTGCTTTGACTCTTCTGTCTATTTGACAAATGCAATTTTAGCAGGGGTTTGGCTAACGAAACATAATCAGGAATCCAAGAATTTTTAAGGCCCATAAACTGCTATGAGCTTTTCACAGTTTGGGGCAAAGGCATTTGCAATATGGCCTGAATCCTTTCTGATGTTAAAGACCGTTTCCCATGTGAAATTTTCCCACCTATGCCTGACATAACTGCACCTTTTGTTTATTCACCTTATGTTCCTTCTCAGCCAAACTAGCTAATAACAAAATTGTGCCCTCCTTTGAATCTTCTAAATTAGTATTGCAAAGAAGCAAATCATCCACAAATTGAATCAAGATACCCCTGAAAGGTATGTCTGCAAAATCCATCTGCATTATATTAAAAACCAATGGACTTTCACAATACCCCATTAGAAATCTTGTATAGGTAAATTGTTTATTCCTATACATAAAAGCAAACAAATACTGGAAATCGGTGTGCAAGGGGATACTGAAAAAAGCTGTAGCAAGATTCACAACAGAAATAATGTAGCTTCAGGTGAAATATTGGACAATGTTGTTGCTGGGTTCAGGACTACAGGAAATTATGCGTCTACTATCTGATAAATAGGTCTCAAATCCTGAACCATTCTATACTTACCCATTTTAATCTTCTTCGATTGAAGTGTTACAAGGAATGCTAATTTGGTAAATGACAGTGGTCAATGGGTAATTGAATGAAACTCTAATATTTCCCCCTGGATCCTGATGTATCAGACTTGTATGGTCCATCGAGGACCAAGGGCCTGAAGGGATTTCAGCCAATTTATTTATCGAAGGCATCTTATACTGTTTCATTATAATGGCTGCCCATCTGTTCCTGAACTTTAGCAATAATTTTTTGTATAACTGTCATAGATATACATCTCCATCACTGATCTAAAGGTCTGAACATTTCCTGTACAGTTTGATTTTTTTATCCTAAATAAAAAATGTTTATTTTCTGTAACCCATATACCCAAAAGCTGTTTAGGGTTTCAGGGTAAATAGGCATGATTCTATTCTTAATATGTATTGCCCTGCACTTGGTCTAGTTTCACATACCACGCCACTTTTAGTACATAATATTGTCGTGTTTAATTTAGTTAGCAAATCTCTTCCTAACAGAAGGTGGTCCCCAACCCTGTCTTTAAACTTATTAACCTAGTCACCTATTTAACTGTAGTTGTAGGGTTTTTAATGACACTAAACCAGCTACAATAATCCACACATTTTCACCTAGCTCATTTAAATCTACCTCACTTTCGGACTCCCCTCCAGAACTAGAAGTATTTTTCCCTACCTTATCTTTACTTTTAATTTGACTTAAGATCTTACAGTAGACTGCTTTAACACTAATGGAAGATTCAAATAACCATCAGCAGGAGGTGGAAGTTCCCCCATTTGCTGGGTTGAGGCACTAGATGCTTCCTTAACCACCATCAAAAGCTCACTATACGTAGGGGGTGCGGATGAAGTAGTAGAATAATTCATTTTTTTCTCATCCTTAGATAATGTGCATGCAACATCTGGTTGTTATATTTTTTCCACTTACTTAGCACTTGCAGTTAAAGCTGTCGATCTTTACCTGAAGTCATAGCTTAAATTAAAGTATGCAAATGATTTAAATTTAATTTAGAAAAACTCCCTGTTTCTGGCCAGGAAACAGTAAGAGCAGATGTTTGTTTGTGCCAACATTTAGACTATTGTTCCAATAACTACTTCTCGTCGGGATGCTCCTGAATCATAGCTATCAATGGGGTTGACATAACTCTAAATTAGCACAAATAATGCAGCGTAATTAATTATGTCCCTACTAGAGCTGCAACTCAAGGTTACATACACTCCCAATGAAACAAGGTGAAATGCTCCGTCAAGCTCCAATCATAACAATATGGCGCCGATTAGTAACTGTTACCCCACAAACTGTTCTCTGACCCAAGACTGCTTGGTCCACTCACTACGCAGTGAGCATCTCCTTGCCTTTACACAAGCTAGGGTAACAATACGGGTTGCAGGCTACTCCACACCGCAATATGGAGCCTTCACCACTCTGTGAAAACAATAAATGGTTAGTACAACATTCATATTACAATACAATTTCAACACAATACAAGACACAGGCCATATGAAACCAATGGGAAACTCCTGTCTACAAGACAGCTGGATCCGCATGCGCATTTCATATAACTTAAAACATATCACACACCAAATAGTGAGAAGGGAGGTAGGCTGGAGTCCACACCCGCTCACACTATAAAAGCCGCGCTGACTGTATCAAAAATGTTCCAGCAATTAAATGTAACTGTTAAAATGTCCGGCGCAGGAGGCAGAGACTGTGTCAGAGCAGTCTAGGGAACAAACATCAGAAAGGCTATATTGATAAACATAGCAAGACTCCGCGGGATTGGTAACAATACAAAAATCTTATATCTCCAGTGTTTATGGCTCTAATGAAAATTCCACCAACGGTGCTCCTAAATCAAGAAGTGTGTCCCAACACCAGACCTTTAAATGCACGTACCAAATAGCTTCTTTAAGTATAACTTGTAAACTCAAACGTTCTCCTCAGAACAATTTCCTTTTATAGTGACAAAGGTAGCTTCAACAACACGTGCCTCCGTATACTGTTATCTCATAGATCCCTTCCCTTCTCCCCAAATCGCCACTGACTCCACTTCCGGTTCTAGCGAAAGCATTTCGCACCTGATGAAGTGGTGAGGGGACCACCACACAACGCGTCGTGGGTGTGTTTTGCTGGACGGTTCTTATCATACGGTGATGTACTAAATACTTATTGTTGATTAGTTCCTGGTTTATCTTAAACATTCATGCTGTTTTCATAGATCACTGTTAATAGTTAGGTATGCATTACCTGTAACACTTTGAGGTTCTGGATAGCCAAATAGCACTTGTCACTTTGTTTGCACTAGTCACTTTCTTATATTTAGCACATATACCTAATTTACACTGCTTGTATCCTTTTTATTATTGAATTGCATGATTAATATTTGTGAAGGAACTTTATATTACCTTTGGAATAATATTAACCACCAGATATCCGTCCCACTCCAAATTTTTTGGGTTTTTATTTATGTTTTTTAGATGTATGTATTATATGTATGTAGGACTTGTGTCTATCTAATAAATACATTATTATAATTTACTTAGGATTTGATGGTGTGCGGCATACTTTATTAGGGTAGAATTGGTCTCTGTGGTTATCTGGTAACCCACAGACAATATTACTTGGAGTATAAACAGCCAGCCCCTTCTTCTGCTACATATTAAAGAGGGACTATGGTCATTTCTGACCCTAGTTCCTCTTTAAAGAGCCTTCACTCTCTAGAATTGTACCCTAAGATACACCAGCCTGACATTAGTCTAGTCTAGTTGTGCAGGAAAAATGGGTAATTAGTAAGCAAGGTGAAATTCCAAGAGTTGAAAATCATCTTGTGTTTTTGCATAAAGATCCGAGACTTGACAGTTCAGACTCCAAGTACTATACAGTGTTGATCTGGGGTCAGGTCGATCTTAACACATGATGCAAACCTTGTTCTTCGCATAAAACCAGCAGCTTGTAATTCATGCAAAAAACAACCAACTTTGGGCATGTTCTTCGGCTTTTGAAAAAAGCCAAGTGACAAGGGGAGTGATATGAAGAATGTTACACTATATTTACCAAAGGACAGGACATTTTATTTTCTCACCTTTAAGATAAAAGGAAATTACAGATTTGAAGCTGCAGATATATCGGTACAAACACAAATACATCTTGAACTAACAGTGTGGATTAATGTTTCGCTGAGATAGAGGAAACCTGTATGTATGGAATAATAACTAGACACTGAAGGTTTGTATTAAGATTCAAAGTTGATTTTGTCAAACCTGTACATAATGAAAACACAAACAAAAAACTGTCACTTACCTATTGTGCATTGGACCATAATACATTTGTGCGGTCCTGGAATCTATAAGACTCTAGGGTCGACAGATTCCCTATCTCCTGGCCATACTAATTTAGAATGCCCCTCTGTGTGAAACCCCCCCTAATCCCTAGTGAAACATACCTAACCCCTGATGCAACGGCGAATGCGTGGGCCGTGGCCACACTATGCTATTCCTATAGCCAGGTGCGAGCCCGCGCCAGGCATTTGTGAATGGCCAGTGCAGGCACGGCCCCTGCTAGAGGACAGCAGGGATGTTGGCTTCCTCAGCTTCATTCAGCCTTTCAGCTGATCATCTGCATGCACACGCATGAGGCATAGGACCAGGGAAAGGTTAGTTTTTATGTATGACCTGGGGGGTTTTGCGAGGACCAAAACCAAAGGATAGATGAGAATAGATGATATGAGATTGGAAGGAAGGAAATGAGATGGGATGAGATGAAATGAGAAGAGAGGAGAAAAGATGGCATGAGAAGAAATAGGAAGAGATGAAATGGGAGGAGATGAAATGAGATGGGATGAGATGAGAAAAGAGAATAGAATAGATGAGATGAGAGGAGAAGAGATGAAATGAGATGGGATCGGATTGGAAGAGACAAAATTAGATGGGATGAGATTAGATGAGAAGTGATGATATGACATGGGAAGAGTTGAGAAGAGACGGGATGAGAAGAGATTAGATGATAAGAGGAGAGACGGGATGAAAATATATTAAATGGGTTAAGATGAGATGAAAAGAGATGAGATGGGATGAAATGAGAAAAGAAAGGATGAGAAGAGATAAGATGAGATGACTTGAGAAGAGATAGGATGGGATGAGATGAGAAGAGATGAGAAGGCATGTGATAAGATGAGAAGGGATGGGATGAGAACAGATGAGATAAGAAGAGATGAGATGAGATGAGAAGACATGAGATGAGAAGAGATGAAAAGACATGAGATGAGAAGGGAAGAGATGAGATGTAATGAGATGAGAAGAAAGGAGAAGGGATGAAATGAGAAGAAAGGAGAAATGATGAGAAGAGAAGAGATTCGATGGGATGAGAAGAAAAGAGATGATATGGGATGAAAAGAGAAGAGATGAGAAGAGATGGGATAGGATGAGAAAAGAAAGATGGGATGAGATGAGAAGGGATAAGATGGGATGAGATGAATGAGATGAGATAAGATGAGATGAGATGAAAAAAGATGAGTTTGGATGAGAAGAGATGAGATTGGATGATAAGAGAGATGGGATGAGATGAGAAGAGATGAGAAGGCATGTGATAGGATGAGAAGGGATGAGATGAGAAGAGATAAGAAGGCATGTGATAGGATGAGAAGGGATGAGATGAGAAGAGATAAGAACAGATGAAAAGAGATGAGATGAGAAGGGAAGAGATGTGATGAGATGGAAAGAAATGAGAAGAGAGGAGAAGAGATGAGAAGAGAAGAGATGGGATGAAAAGAGAAGAGATGGGATAGGATGAGAAGAGATAGGATGGGATGAGATGAGAAGGGATAAGATGGGATGAGATGAAAGTGACGAAAAGAGATTGGGTTGAATGAGATGAGAAGAGATGAGATGGGATGAGAAGAGAGAAGAAGCAATGAGATGAGAAGAGATGAGATGGGATGAGAAGAGATGAGATAAGATGAGATGAGATGAAAAAAGATGAGTTTGGATGAAAAGAGATGAGATTGGATGACAAGAGATGAAATGGGATGAGGTGAGAAGCGATGATATGAGACAAGAATAGAAATGTATTTACGCTACACCTTAATCCTGTGAAAAATAGTTCACAGGGAGTACAATTTGCTATGAAATATATACGGCCCATATGAGCAAGTCCTTAAAGTCGTAGCTCTTGAAAGAAGAAATGGCCTTGCCACATTTCAGGAGAGCTTCCTCAGAAGGCGGATGAACTTCTAAATGTGTATATGAAACAAGGTACAATCAACAGTTTTCAATCACATTATAAGAATGCCATATCCATGAGATAAAAAAGAATAAAACTCAAAAGGCCGCACTGTATAAGTATACTGTAGCTAAAGGGAGGATTGGCCTTGGATCTAACAGTAACATTAAGCCAAGCCTAGAGAGCAAAGCGTTACCAATACAGTGCATAAACATTTGCATGAATTACAGAGACAATATACTGGTAAGTTGCCCCCTGGTGTATTAGATAAAAAACTGGTGATTGATGGATGAGTTTCTGTAGAATTCCCAAACATGTGCACACCCTGGGACCTGCGTCTCATCTGACAGTGGCCGCAGGGATTACCCTCACATCCACTTGTACCTGGACCCTTAAACCTGATACTGCCTGTTTGCATTTCCATGGTGCTGACTGACTCTTGGCTTTGTTTACTAACTATTCATTAGATTATATTTAGGTCCTGATACTTTAGGTAGCACACCCCACTGCTGATCCAGTTTGCCTTGACCCATTGTGCTTCAGAAATACAGTTTTATTAGCTTTTGTGGCCTCACGCATTATCATTTGTTTATTTAAATCCTGGAGGGCTATGTAGGTGTGCAGTGCCTACCATGGCTAAGCTGTGGCCTAGCCATAAATTAGAGGTTTGTTAAGGCATTATTCCTAGATTATTTTTATCAATGGGTTATTCATAGTTTGGACTCAAGGGAATGGCACTAATGTATTGTCATGAGAGGCATAAGTACCATAGGGGGAAAGCACTGCAGTATCAATGGGAAACAAGAAGCCAGTAGGTGAGTCACACTTAGCGTACGCTAAAAAATGAAATATTATTTTAAATGATCATTGTTCACTGATTTCTTTTAGGCAGATAATGAAGGAAATGTATTGTTCTTGTTTTATTATGGCCTTGAAAAAGAACTGGGAATCATGTCCTATTTCAGAGGCGAGGAAAGCTTGATGAAGAGTCACTCAGCTTTATGGAATAAAAATGAAATGTTGGTCTTGTTTTAATTGATAAATCATCAATACAGTCCCAGTAAACTAATAGTTCACATCATTGTTCAAGAAACCCTCTCAGACCTTGTTAAATAGTCCTTCATCTGCCTCCTATATGCCCCACTTACTATTTTTATCTTTCTATAAAGCCTTCCTGTAGCCTTCCTTTCTTTTCTTCCATTTTCATCCTGTCCATCCCTGTATCTGTCAGCTGTAAGGGATGTATAGCATACTGGTGTGGCTTGGGCACAATGCTGTGGATGGTGTGATCACCCCAGGAAGAACTGTGCAAGTCTTAGACTTATATGCTGGAAGCCAATGAGTGGGGAGGGGTTCTGTTCACCAGCCTAGTGGGATTTTGTCTTTAAATGTGATAAAAAAACAGAGGTCTCTGTTGGCACACATTTGCAGAAGTATGATAAAGCTGCACCACCAAACGCCTTGGTGCCTCCATTGAGACATTGGGCTCTCATAGATTAGAGTTAGGACTGCACCTACACAGAGGCACCTTGGCTTTTGGTGGTGTAGCTTTAGCATACTTTTGCAGATGTGTGCCAGCAGAGAGCTCTGCGTTTAGCCAGATTTAGAGACAGATTATAGGACTGGGTTTGAGCTAACAGGTTTGAGTGCTATGGCCCTTTTAGGTTTTTTTTATATTGTAAATGCCCTACTCACATGCACCTCCCAGGTAAGTTATAAATTGGTCTTAGCGGCTGCTAACTCTCCCTTGTATCTCAATTTTGCTGGACAAAAACATATAGTAAGGCTAAGAAAAAAAAGTGGCAAACAGCCCTAGGATAACACTTCAGGGGGGCTTCCCAGGAGGTGAGGTAGGCACTGGGAAATTTCTTCTGTAGAAAGCCAATCCATGTAAGACTACTTTGATGGTGCTTTGCTATCTAGCCTTGGAAGGGTTTAGATGTCCTAGAATGAGGGAGTTTAGCCAAATAGGGTGTAGAATTAAACAGGGGTTACATGTTGCAAATAGATATAGTAACACAGATCACAAAGATCCCCATCTCAAATTCTAAGGCCAGGGGAATTCTAAGTAGCCATTCAGTAAAATCAAATGAGGGTGATAAAGCATGTGATTGCTTGTCCAAAAAAGGTCATGTGCAATCATATGCAAACACAAGACATGCCAGGCTATCACTGGTGTCTTCTAAGCACAAGCTAGAATACTTGCTTGGGAGCGTAAAATATTGTCCTTGAAAAATGATAAGTGCTTGACAAGTCAAAGGATAAAAAATAAATACCAGTAGCTTTCCTTACATCGAGTCCCATAGCTCTCTTTCCTACTATGTCGGTCTACTTAGAGAGGAAATCACTTCATCATTGAGCTTTTCAGTCTCCACTCCGCTGACTTGTCCTTCAATCAACCTTCAGTGGCCAGAGAATGGAAAAAAAAACCCACTCCCTCTCCAGATGTCCTGATTGGCTGCCTCTCTTTACAGCTATGAAACCCCACCCTCCTCTGTGGTCACACTATGTGCTGGCAGACTGGAGCCTCTTAGCCTGCAGCATCTCTCACCTCCCTTTTCTGTTCACACTATGTGCTAGCAATAATAACTAGAGTCACAACAATGCACTTGTGTTTTTACTATTGTATTTGTAAAGCACACAGTGTGCTTACATCACATTGCTGTCTCCACATCATCTGTTTCTCTTCAATTTTTCCCTGCATCTCCTATGCTTTAATATTTTTAGCAATAATTTAGGAACTACAGCGTCTTTTTGAAAACGGATTAAAGTTTGGGGTAGCGAAATGTGTAGCCTGAGACAATGGGACAACATCGGACTTGCCATTAATATAACTAATCAAAAATGTATCTTACTAAAGGAAACCCCAGTAGGCTATTACTATAATGTCTATAGTAATACTACAGTTAGAAAAAACCTTACTGAAAAAGGGAAGAGCTATTTCAGCAGATATCTTAGTGTTTTATTTTGACTATATGCTGGAAGAGAAACCAGGTTAGAATCATCTGTACACACTTGAGACCAGCATTCTGTTTATTTTGATTGCCCTACAAACAACTAAGCCATTTCTGAGAAGAGGATTTGAGAGCAGATCATAGGTTTTGGGCTTGAAACAGAACTGTCAAGTCAAAAATGAAATGAACATTGTTTCGTATTTAACTTTTGTGTGATACATGTAAAACTGTACTTGATGTAATCCAAAAGCCTCATTTAATTTGGTTACAAAAGCGACCCCAAAAAAGGTATTTGGCTTGGTCAGCATGCTGTACATAATCTCATCACAGTGTTCTTAATGACCTCAATAAAGTAAGTGTTAGAATAATGTATTAATTATTATGTGCTTAAGGCTATAAAACATGGCAGACAGATATGCCCAGGTGACCATTTATTTATTTATGAATTGTTTGTCTGAATTAACATAAATCGATTCTTCCATATTACTTTTTAATCAGTTATTTATCCATGTACATTTGATGTTTCCTGTTTCCCGTTTCCGGGGGAATATAGGCTATTACCATATGATTTGATTCTTCAGTGATAGGTGATACATATTTGTCATCATCTCTCTTTTGTGAATAAGTTTAAACAATCCTCATTTGGGTCAGTTGTCAATTCTGAGACTGGAAGCCATGAGATATTTGTAGGCACCATAGGTTCCAAGACTTTTAGAAGAGGGCTTGTCTTTGGGGGTTTTGACCGCCCAACAGGCAGAAGCCCTCTTTCCTGCCTCCCCCATTGCCCCAGTCTTTCATCACCTCCCCAAGATCCACAAGCCCCAACGTCCACCTGTTGGGAGGCCCATTGTGGCTGGTATTGGGGGGCTGAATGAGAGACTGGGGCAATGGGTAGATGCATACCTCCTTCCGCTAGTCCGTAGACTCCCAGGATTTTTGCAGGACTCCCGTGATATCATTTGTCAATTGGAAAATTTTCATTGGGATCCAAACCTTTTTTTGGCTTACATGTGATGTAACTTCATTATATTCTGTTATTCCCCATGACAAGGCTTTAGAAGCAGTCCAGTTTCATTTAGACAACTATTCAATGTATTCTGAGGAATTAAAGATCTTCCTTATACTAGCCATACAATATTTGCTACATCATAACTATTTCCTGTTCTCTGGCCAATATTTTTTGCAACGATGTGGGGCCTCAATGGGAGCCCCGTTCTCTCCCTCTCTCGCCAATTTATATATGGGTTGGTGGGAGAGGGAGACTATCTATGGCCATATCAATCCATATATTGGAAATATTAAGTTCTATGGTAGGTACATAGATGATTTGATTATGATATGGGCAGGTCATGAAAATACTATGATAGAATTTGTAGAATATCTCAATAATAATAGTTTGAACCTAAAGTTCACTTCAGAGTATAGTGCTAATTCTATAGCCTTTTTGGATTTGAAATTGGATATTATGGAGGGGTCAAATAGAGTGAAGACTAGGACCTTCAGGAAAGATACGGCGGGAAACATGATGCTCAGAGCTGAGAGCTGTCATCCCCCTCACACAATCAGAGCCATCCCGGTGGGGGAGATGGTTAGGGCCCGACATAATTGCTCCGAACAAGAAATATTTGAGGAAGAATTAAATCTTATTTCTGAAAGACTCATGCAACGGGGCTATTCCCCCGCCCTATTGTCACGAGCCAGGGACATTGCCAGTGCCAGGGATAGGAGGACAATGCTTAACAAAAGTAAAAGGAAACAAGACGGAAGTAGCATGAATGAATACTGTGATAGGGCTAGACAAAATACAATATTACTCCACACCACTATGGATCTAGAGGTGTGCAGGTCATATACAGGTCCCAACCCTAAATGGTATGGGATATGCCTAATTCCACCCAAAGGGGGTGACCCAAAACACCCCTAAATGATACCTGTATAAATGGACCGCAACAACCAGAAATGGAATAAAATAGTAAGAACCCTTTATTTATATGTGGGTATTGGTATAGCGCTAGAACATACTTATCACATTTAAAAACATGAGACGGCCTGAGGAAGTGATCCAGCCGGGTCACGCTACGCGTCGCCTATCGCTCGTTTTTGACCCCCAGGAGGACAGCCTTGTATATCGGGTGAAGTACTCTCTATCTTCTATTAGTCCCAACCGGGCAGCCACAGCTATATAGTAGTCACGTTATGTTAGGGTAGTAGCACTGTTTAGTTCATGTTACCTTATCCAGTCTATTGAGACAGGTATCACCGGTATATAATTGCACTGTAGGTCCTATTAATTTTGTGTAAGATTAAAGTTTAGTTGGCACTTGGCACTTTAACATAGATTTTTATTGATAGAATTGTTATGTTTATATAATTACTAATAGCACATTTATTAAATATTCTTTACGTTATATATATTATGACACATAATTTTTAAACATATGGTTGTATAGTGTTGCTCACAGCTGTGATACTGTATCCCTAGGGACTCATTATATTAACTAAGCGTACAAAAAAAATATATTGTCCAATTATTATCCAGGGGGTCTGATTATTTTTAATTGCATGTTTTTAAATGTGATAAGTATGTTCTAGCGCTATACCAATACCCATATATAAATAAAGGGTTCTTACTATTTTATTCCATTTCTGGTTGTTGCGGTCCATTTATACAGGTATCATTTAGGGGTGTTTTGGGTCACCCCCTTTGGGTGGAATTACTGTGATAGGGCTAGTGACAACAAAAAGACAAGAGGAATTACATTTGTCACCTCCTATAGTAATGAATTTAACCAAATAGGGGCAATTATAAGGAAACATCTTCCCCTCCTGAACTGTGATCCTCAACTGAGAGAAATTATTAGCCATGGGGTAAAAATAGTGAGTCATAGATCTCCTACCCTGGGACAGAAATTATCGCCTAGTTTATACAATAAACGAGTAGAAAGTTCCCAGACTTGGCTGACCCATTCGGGTTCCTTTAAATGTGGCAATAGCAGATGTGGCATGTGTAGATACATGCAAATGGGTCCAGAGTTTGAATCTACATCTACACATCAGAAGTTCAAAATCAGGAGCTTCATTAATTGTAACTCTATTAATGTGATATATTTAATAACATGTATCAACTGCAACATACAATATGTTGGTTACACTACTCGGCCCTTAAAGAAACGAATTGCGGAGCATACCTCTGCGTCTTCTCTAGATCGCCTTACATGTACATCGAATGTAGGGAAACATTTTAGGGATTGCCACAGGGGTGACTTGTCTAATTTTAGATGTAGACCCATAGAGAAAGTTACATTGGGTCCTAGGGGCGGTAATCTTTTGGATAAATTACTCCAACGTGAGGTATTTTGGATCTTTAAGTTGGATACTCGTATCCCTAAGGGATTGAATTCCCGTTGGGATGTTGATCTGTTTCTGAAAACCCAATAATATTTCAGCGTACACATCCATCACTGGATTGGCTATTGGGTTACCTAGATAGGGGGCTCCATATATCAATACTATTAAAAAGAATATTTTATTATATATTTTTCTCTAGACGGCTTCGTTTGATCTATATAACTCATCTTGCACAAATTGCCTAGCGAATTATCAATGAATATGATCTCTTTCCCTAGGCATCATCATGTTTGGATGGGGTGCTTTCATATTGTATCAGATGGTGTATGTCTGCATATACATTTATGTATCCATGAATATTAAGCGATATGGTTTCTGACCTGGGACCAATATAAACTAGTGCATTAATTTGTTACAAATTAGATTAAATCTTATTTGGGGGTTACTCCTTATCTCAACAATGGGCTCCATAGTGTATTGGGCAAATACAAGAGTATTCAGGATGGGGGTTTTTTGTTGGACACTTATGTGGATTATGTTATAATCTATTTATTTATTTATTTATCCGTTTGATTTAACGTGAGATGTAATGGAGTATAATCTGTTTATCTATACCCCTCGGTCCTTTTGTATGCTCCTGTTATGAATTTATCCTCGGATTTAGATATGCCGAGATTCGCTATGGTCCTTGCCCTTAATGGCCGCCAGCATGTGGTGTTGTTTTGCCAGTACTATGATGCATACGCTGTTTTGACCTATCAGCGGCATCAACGTATACTGGCTGAATGTGATTGGTGGAGCCTTCCCCCTCTGTGCGGAAGTAACCCTCCTCTCACTCTCCGCTCGTGATTATTGATACAGTGGATTTTAAACCAGCATTCTGGCGGCGGTCTGAAGGAAGGATAAGGTAGGACCCTCAGATTAATTAATTGTTTGCGCCGGTTCACGTTGTTTCCCAGGTGGATTGAATTATGTTTAATTTATGTGTCTATCTTGCTGAGCCTGCACGATAGCCCCATTGTCATGATTAAGAGCGTCAGCTCGAAACGCGTAGACGCGGGGTTGGCTCTTTACATGTGCGTTTTGTCTTACTTGCTGTGATGGCTTTTAACAACGATGTACAATAAAGGAGGATGATTTTACTTACCTAACCATGTGGCTGGCGCTCCTTATCTACGGACTTTCATCGCTTTAGGAGGTGAGCTCTCCTTGCCGTGGCCCATTGTTTGGAGTTTGTGGCAGAAATTCTTGGTCTGAGGCTGGCACCTAAGATATTTCACCATAGGTTCCAAAGCAGAGTACAGGCCAAGATTCAAGAAAAATAGCAAAGGTTCAAAAGCAGGTTGGAATCGAAGTTTGTGGGCAGGCAGTTTAGGTTCAAAGAGCTGATGTCAAACCAAATGGTCAATACCGAAACTTGTTGTAGGAGTAATTTTACAATGAGTTGGGTCAACAGGCAGAAGGTCACAGTTTCAGAACTCGAGGATTGAGAGTGTCCTTCAGGTTTAAATAGACATTTGCATTCTATTATAAGTTTTTGGTTCTTCTGTAATAGGTTATTCACTGTTGTTGCCCTTGTCTATATATAAAGGTATAGAAACGACTCAGTTGGATCAAACAGCCACAAGTGTGGGTCAGGAAGCAATGAGATGTAGGCAAGTAGGGAGGCTTCCTAAAAGGGAGTCCAGGTGGCAAACAGCTGAGGTCAACCCACATTGTCAATACAAAAAGTTGTAGTCAGATGTAAGGTCCAACAATAAGTTGGATCATACAACAGGGGTATTTGGTTCTTCTGTAATAGGTGAATTACAGATTTTACAATTGTATATTTCTGATGCAGAGGCCTAGACACTCCATTATAGGGTCAAACGGTTGTCAAGTCTGAGACAGGAAGTAATACGATTTTTACAGGCAGCGAGGGTAAGGAGAAAATGTTCAAAGTTTATCTCAGGCCAAGTTTATGAGTGGGCAGAAAATTAAAGGTTAAAAGAGCAAGGTCAAACCATCAAAGGTAATGATTTCAAGATATGGAAGTGGGAAGATAATCAAATGATCTATCAGCACCTTACTCATGAAAGGGTGTCATTATAATGTCTGTGCCCTCCCTCACCTGCACATAAATAGTGAATGAGCATTTTCAACTGCTCTATCCGACAAGAACAGCTGCACACAGGTATCCAGGCTTCCTCCACAACGGTGAGCAGTTGGGAACACACAGCCAGTGTGAGGCTTCCTTAGCATGTGCTGTAGTCTGAGTGCAATCTTGACAGGTAGATAGGAATCATTACAGACAGGCAGATGAGCATTTAAAAGGAAGCGATGGGCATGTGGGGCAGAAGACGGACAGGCAAGACTTGTTAAAGCATAATTGTGAACAATCCTTACTATCCAACACAGTCAGTCGTAAAAATATTTCTTAATCAAAGGCCCATCTTCCTAAAAGAAACCCCAACAGACTTTACTGTACTAAGTTAGAGAATACAGAATCCTTCACAGACAAGATGAGAGCTCTTTCAACAGATATCTTTTTTTTGACTATTTGCCAAAAGCTGATCTCCCAGGTTTCAATTTACATTTTAAAGCATAGAAGTACAAATTCTAATTTCTACGGGGAGGAAGACATAGCCTAAGCATTTAAATATTTATCTTACCTTGATTGACAAGGTGGATTACACAACTCGTATAGGATAAAGATACCTATATGTACACTCGTTGGTAATTACCGTTATTCCAGACAGTCAAACACATGAATATAGATTCATTAAAATCAAAACATCTGTTTGGGATCTAAATCAACATCATCTGTTATGTTCATTTAAATAAATGCGTATTCATTTCATTATATAAAACACTGGTTCCTTTTTTTAATGATTTGGGGGTGGATTATAGAGAACAGGTTTGAAGGATTCTCTAAACTTGTTCCTGCCGGGGGCTCGCACCCACTTCCCACACCTGGTGACCACATTTTCACATTACCTCACCTCTTCCCATGAAACATCCTGTGCAACCTAACATCACAGAGATGCCTTGTGATATTAGGTTAACTCTAGGCAAGCACTGCCTAGGTGTTATCGATATCCCTTCCGGCAGTGCTGCGTGATCAGATTCTAACTGGGAGTGCGAGTGTTCAGTCCAGAGACCAACACACATTATGATTACACTGGATACACTGGACCTTCAAGCATGCAAGAAAATGCCGGTACCAAGATGACAGAGGAAAATATGTGGATGGTCGGAGAATAGATCCAACATTCTTTTTAAATTAAAGTGTTAATAGGATGGGTTGTTTTTATTCATTTTTTTCAGGGTAGGCGGTAGCAAGCAACCTGCCCACCATGTCGGGAGGTGGCTTTTTAAAAATTGGGATGCCCAGGGGGTAGAGTATGCAATGGCCCCAGGGGCTTCTGAGGTTAATGGCGACTGAAGGATTGCTTTAACCCTTTAAACACCAAGCCCATAGAATCTGTATGGGTGCTTCTACCATTATCGACATGCCCATAAATAAAAAAACACCGGTCATCTGGCGCTGGGGGTCTTCTCTGCAATCCCCCCGGACCAGAGAATGCCCGTTCTGTGCTCCGGGTGCCAGCTTCTGACAGCTCGCTCCCACTGCAGGGAGGGGCCGTTTATACTGGCAATTCATTCTGCTGGTATAAAAGGCCCTTCCCAGTGGCATGAGCAAAATATCAGAAGCCGGGAGTGATCATCAAAACTGGAGCGCAGGACAGGGGGCTGTAATCCCCCGCCTTGTGCCCGCTTTCCAGTGATTTTCTAGCGATTAGACAGCGGCAGTGGTGAGGACGGGACATCAGCCATCGGTGATGGAAGTTGGTAAGTAGAAAAAAAATAAAGGATTTTTTTTTAGATTTAACCTCTTGTAAAATTAAATGGGATCCTTGGGACCGATATACCAATTCGCAGGGCAGGAGGGGCTGGCAAGTGGGTGACTATACATATGTGGTACTGTTGTAATTGGGAGGAATGGGGCTTTTACAGAGAGTTTCTAGAAAACACACGTTTTATTTTTTTAAAAAGTGACAACGTTTGAAATAGTATTTATTCTTTTTACATTTTTTTACCCCCCCCCCCCCCCACACACACACAAATATAAAAAAAACAATATATAAGTTTCCTGGAAATGCCTGCCAAAAATCACAGTCAAAACACATACAGCGCAAAATGGTCTGGCAAAAGAGGGTGACAAAATATTTAGGTAGGCTGGCAGAGAAAGGGTTAAAGTCTACTTGTGTTTGTCATCCATGCAAATAAACCAAAAATTGTCTAAAGGATTACCTCTTTGGGAAATTGATCCTGGTCAAACAAATGTTGCCTTCGCAAAAGCATTTTAAGAATTATAGAAAGCCTAAAGCTAACTCAATTAGACCTTCAAAATAACAACAACCTCAAAATTAATTTTTTGTTGCCTTGCCAACTAAAATGTTGTTCACAGAAATATCTCTGGAGCATAGTGCGTTCCAAATCCAGGCAAATGCTGGATGTATAAATAAAATGATTCATCGCTCCCTGTTGTTTCCATTCTTCTCCTGGAAGATTTTATCAATAACCTTCAGGATGTACCTAAGCGATCTGATTATTGGTGTTATGGATCAGTGGGGTGTTTCAAATAAATAAATCCCTGGCCATGGTTAGAAACACATAGATAAATATGAGAAGAATTGAATCCAATCATTAATGCAAACTCACTATGTTTGTGCAGGGTTGATGCTAGCAATAAGAAATTCTAATTCATTAAATCAAATGTATTTCATTTTTTTCCAAACGTGGGTTTAAAATGAATCTGAAACGTTGGGGATTTGTTCCTAATTAATCTGGTGCTTCCCAATTAATCGAACTTAGACTTGGATAAACTTTATACATTTGTCTAAAATAATTTTGTTGATTCGTCTGAATAAGTTTGATTGAAAATGGAATCTTATGGTCTTATTTGGACAAATCAGCATGATGGGAATCTCACTGTATAGAATGTACTCATCTTTAGTTGTTGCTTTTAACCCTTCAAGCAACTCAGCACGACGATGACCAGAGGTGGACTTGGGGCAAAAATCAGCTTTGACTTTCCTGAATCGAAATTCTTAGAAATGTACCAAAAAATTAGCTTTTATTTAGATCAATTAAAAGATCACATCCATTGGTCCAAAGTATAAAATAAAAGTTCTTACAATATGTACATCCTTTCCTGACCCTGACCAGTCCATGGCTAGCCCAAGATATTCTGCTGCCCCATCCATTAGGGTGCTTCCTAGCTGGTCAACAAGTTCATTCATCAGCCAAGGCAAAAGCACTGCAGGAGCAGATCATAAGCAGGGAGATGGTACTGAATCAAAGCTGCATCAATGTGTACAGTTGCATTTTAGGATGTGATTTATGTGGGTTAAAGTAGGAAGTAGGAATATAGGCAGTGGCATAATTACATTCCTATGGGGCCCAGTGCAAACTCTCCCCCTCCTCCCTCACACACACAACCCTTTTCGTCGATGCCCTCCCCAGCATATAGTTAAAAAAAAACACTTATGTGCAGCAGCTCCCGGCTGATCTGCCACTCGGAAACCTACTGGTTTCCGAAAAGGAGCAGTGCAGCGAGCATAGGCTCCAGAATTGTTTGGGTCTCGATCAGGAATCACTGTAGTTCATTGCCCCACCACTCCCGCCAGTCACTGTGCGCCGTCCATTCATTGCAATGAAGGGGCATGTCATTTTATATTAATGTTATTTTGGGTTTAGCAATCCTTTAATTATGCATAGGGGGCAGGGGTCATGTGCTGTGGTTGCAGGGATGCCAGGAGCTCTGATGGTGGCTGCAGGGAGGGCAGGGTCCCTGATGGTGGCTGCAGGGGTGGCCAGGGAGTCTGTCAGTGACTGCAGGGGTCTAAGGTCCATGGTGGTGGCTGCAGGGAGGACCCTGATGGTGGCTGCAGGAGGGGGCAGGCCTAGGGGGCCATGTCGGGGGACCGAGATGGAGGCTTGTTTGATAGCTGTGGCAGTATTGGTGGGGAAGGGGGCTCCCAACAATTACCCTCTACGCTGAAGCCTGCAAAATGCTGGAATGGGCTTGGAGTCTTGTCTGATCGCTCCATAGACTAATTGTTGCAGTGTGAGTGCTGGGTTCAGCGAAGTCGAATACAGATAGACATTAGTGGTATAACAGGAACCCACTTGACTTGAACTTGAATGCAGTAAGAGAATGTCATGTTAACGTGGTGGTTAACACAGAAAGGAAAAAGTCATAGAAAGCAGCTGAATATACAGAAAATACAACACATCAGAAACATGCATATATAGACTACAGTTAAGCATTGGTAACAGGGACATCTAGTGTCCAAACTGTAAACTACATTAATCTAGCAAAAGTCACTGCAGCAATAGACTAAGCTAGAATTTTTTGTATCTCCAATACCCCTTCTCAACAGTGAGGCTTAGTCTGTCAAACCCATCTTCTTTGTTCTTTACTTTAAAAGTCCATCTAAAACCTATGGCTTTCCTTCCAGGTGGTAGTTCTGTGAGTGTCCATGTTTTAATGTCATGCATGGCTTGTATCTCTTCCTTTGCAGTCTTTATCTATTCACTGGCTCCCCCTTCTGCAAGCTGAGATATGTTCTTCCCAAAATGCAGGTTCTTTGGTACTGGTTGGGCTTTCCTTGTATGAAAGAATTACAGGTGGTTTGTCCCGCATGCCTTTCGCTGTATTCTCACTGCGTATTTGAATAAGCTGATTGTATTCAACTAGTAAGCTTATGGTGGCCCGTGCCTGTCTGTTTTTCCTGTCCCAGTCCTGATAAATATACTGTGGCCTCGCTGTAATAATATCCTCTCACAAGTCATCTCTGGATAATAGCATGTACACAGACAGCACTGTACAATATAAGAAGCAGGAAATAGTTTTGCTGTTATATTGTGAAAAGCTGGCCAGCTCTCTGCTGTCTTAAATTGTTACAGCCAGCATGGCTGCTGTTTACAATGTAACATGGGGCAAATCCCGGCTGTGTTACATTGTATATCAGTCAAACACCTGCTATTACATTATATTCAGCTCATAGCTGACTCGCAGCTTTCTGCAATGTGTGAGTTATCTCTCCTATAACACTGTATCACTATCTGTAGCTAGTTACAATGGTTCATTACATCCTGTAAGGGCCATCAGAGAAATATCCAACCCCCTTTTTAATTATCAGTAGTAAAGAGAGTTATATTATCACTGCTTGACAAAGGGGGAACCCCCTGAAACGCGTTGCAGTTTTGGGGTACAGGAATGGGCACCTTGTTTCCCCATTTAAGTGCTTTATTTACTGATTTTAACTAACAATAGTAAAAGCTAAGTAAAAGCCGAGTTTTCTGTCTGCCCTAACTCTGAACTGAACGCTAACGCTGAACTGAAGTATGAAACGTTTTTAAAACCTTGTCAATACAGCTTGACCTACATTTTTAACATGCTAGATGTTAGAAGAATCTTATGATTATGTGGAAGCTGCCTTATTCGTGGCTGCCTTTTAAATATAGGCTGTGTTCACTGTCTTTATTATCAGTGGCAGACTTTGTTGACTATAAAAGGCCCAGTATCAGTAGCTGCTGCCAATAAATGTGTAATGCCAACCGAGCCGATGCTGGAACCAGTGAATCTGTAATGACAGCCTGTGCTGCCTGTAAACATATAACACCAGGATCTCGTGTCACTTAATAGAGAATTTCAGCCCTAGTGTTCGTAAATGACAACCTCTTATGCATGAAGCACTGCCAATGTTACTTAAGAAAGGGTGATTCCTGCAGCTTATATCTGTTACACCAGTGGTTCTCAACTGTTTCAAAGAGCATTATCACGAAAAAATGGCCCAATGATAAAAATCTATATAAATATGCTGGGTGGTGGCGGGAGGGGTCACTTATACACCCAGCCAGGCCTGTTTTTCATTCTTTTACTGGAAGGAAGAGGACATTCGAGTGACATGTCACTCCGGATAGACTAAACCTGTCACCCCTGGATTTTATTTCTACCATGAGAGAATAAACCACATGCTTGGCTGGAGTTTTTTTCAGTTTGGGTGTATACGTGACTCCTTCTCTCATTAGCCGATGCTCCTTTAATGCCATGTACCTCCTAGCAACAAGAAACTCCAACCAAGTACCCCCTAGCCACAAAAAAAATCCAACCAAGTACCCCCAAGATCACTTATAAATGTTGCCAAAATAAGTAGGCCACAGGAATTGTAACACTTTTAAAACAAGAAGCAATCATTTATTACTGTTAAAACAATATACCAAACCCATCAGACCAACCATGTTGGTGCCCCCCGAAAATGACTGCATAACCCCTTCAAGCTGTGGCGTGTACCCCCTAGGGTACGTGTACAGTTGAGAAACAATGTGTTGCACTATAATGACAGTGTTATACCAGTTCCTAATAAAGCTTAACCTCAAAGTCCAGGTTGGAATACATGAGAAAGCCAGCATGGGATGGCATGGGATTCTCAGTCCTCCACTGGGAGCAGCACAGTACAGGTCTGCTTCTGACAGCCAATCTACTGCTCTGACCATGACCCCGTCAGTAATTTACTGACTAAGCAACCAGTCACAATTGAGGTGGCAACTTCCTCGCTGCCACAAGGATTTGTTGAGGAATCACTATGAAAGTTAGCGTTTTTATTTTTAATACTAAATCGACATGAGCACTAGGGGAGGGTTGTGAGGGGGTGTTTGCAGTTTCATCTATTCTAGGCTTCATTACCTATCTGTTGAATATAACTGTTATGAATGCCTTACATTGTTGAGCAGTTGAGTTTGCTGGTCATGTTCCTCTTGGTCACCAGTAGTCGAAACGGTCAATCCATCCAGAAAATTTGACAACTTCACCAAAGTTCACCTATATTGTGATTAATTAAAATTCAATCGTTCCATCCACAATAAAAGTAGACATCATCAGAAAGAATTGCAATTCGTGACGAGCAGACAACGACGGCCTCTAGTCTCCTTAATCATGTCTAATTGGTATGTAAAAAAAGCTCACCTTATATGCTGATGCAGGCACATGCGCAGTGTCCTGCCCCCAATTGAGAACCAGAATTGCCTCTCACGGCCCAGGAATTATGGAGACCCAACATCCCCCCAAGCTCGCCGTCTACAATGTCCCCATAATGGAGAGAAAGTCGCCAGTGAAAGAAAGCCACCTGTGCACATGGTGGACCAGCAGCCAATGAGAGGCGACCCCGGCGTGTATCATCAAAATGCCAGCGTGCATGTGCATGGAGGATTCAGAAGAAGCCACTGGAGTCGCTGAGCAACCCCACCCCGGATCATAAAGTGGAAACTGTGACCAAAGAGGGAACGGATGTTGCAGCTCTTCTCATTGGCTGCTGGTCCGTCGAGTGTACAGATGGTTAGCGCCTTTCTTTCCCCGCAAAACGGGATTATATCTTCCCAGATGAGCTTGCAGACATGCTGGGTCTCCCTAATTCTTGGGCCATAAGCTGACGCTTACGGTTCTCAATTGGGTGCGGGACACTACCAAATAGACAAGATTATGGAGGCTAGAGGCTTCTGAAATGCGTCATCTGCTCATCATGATTTGCAATTCGTTCTGATGATGACTACTTTTATTGTGGAGAGAACCACTTTTAATTTTGCCGGCCGGCCCGCTCCCACCGTGCCAGCAAAAATGCTTTTTTTTTTTTTGTTTTGTTTTTAAAATGCCGGCATGGTGGGAGCTGGCCGGCCGGCTTTACCGGCCCGCTGACAGCGGAACCGGCCGGCCCGCTCCCACCATGCCAGCATTTTTGATGGGGAACTTCGTAAAAGTTCGATTCGGCCGAACCCGAATTTCTTTGTGAAATTCGGCGAATCGGCCGAATCGAACTTTTCAAAAGTTCGCTCATCTCTAGTCGCAATAAAGGTGAACTTTTTATCTAAACTGGTGAAGCTGGCAACTTTTCCATAGATTGAACATTTGACGCCAAACAAGCCAGCCAGGCTCCTGTTGAGTCAGTTATTATTGCTGGTGGCAGCTGCAGGGAATTCCTTTTCTTTACGACTAGTCGAACCAGGTTGAGTACAATTGAATTTTTGGGGTATTTTATGTGTACAAGAGTAGAGTTTACCCTGGGTGGCCACATATATGGCCACATATACGCACCAATCAATGCCACTTAGCGACAACATTTTGCATCAGCGGCACTCAGTGTGCGATCTAACAAACTAAAAACAGGCGACGACGATGTGTCCACCAGTCTGCGTCTAATATTTGACTAGCGTCATATAGTTTGTAGTGACTGGCGCTCTTGTTTAAGCTGTGCAGGTTTATAGTGGTGCTGTACATTAAGATCCCATAGATCACAATGGGCAGAACTGTGTTGAAGTGTTTTATGCTTAATAACATATTACACACATGTTTTGCTGCAAAATATAATATTATAATTTGAAAATCAACAACTAAAACGCAGATTGAACACACGGTACAGTTTGTCCTCTTTGTCCCTAGCAGTGACATCCTGTAACTGTAATGATTAAGCTCTGATTAGTGCCAGTTAAATATAGGGCCAATCTTTTTAGCATGCCAAAAATGAATTAATATACTGTGTAGCACCTAAAAGACATGGGTACAGAGCGGTGCTCACTTGCGCTGTTATAATCGGCATAAGGATCTAACAGACACTAACAGGGGCTTGCAGCACCATTCTGTATAAATAGCAGCGAGATAGATGTCGGCACGCACAAACAGAATGAATGCCAGCAAAATGACGTTAACCGTTGCACTTCTTAAATAAGGCTGTGTGAAACTTTGCCCACTAAATCTCACCTTTTCCTCACCAATGGTTTATACACGGGCTCTCATCCAATCAAAGCCTTTTGCCTTTATTACGTAATTCAGCTCTGATTGAAATCAATGGGGAGCACGCCCTGCCACATCCCCCGTATACCAAGCGGCGCATATGCTCCCGTCCCAGCCTATCTGAATGACTGTAAAAAATCAGAGGAACGTTTGCCGAAAGCCAAATGCCTCTGATTGTACGAACGCCAGCTTGGAGGTGAGTTTTTACAGGTGCCCTGGGGGTGTCACATAACTGGGCATCCCAAATCAGGGAAAAGCCCTGGAATGTTTTAGATTCCAGGCCGGACGCTGGTGGGCTTTGTTCCATCAATATGGTAGTCAGTCAGTCACAGCTTGTTCTTCTAATACTAACTGTAGGTCTACAGTATGGGTATATATATATATATAGGTTTGTATTCCTTTCTTTTCCTTAGCAGTGTTTTAGAAAAAACAATAGAAGGAATGACAAAATATAGAAGGAATAGAAGAAATGTCAGAAAGAAAGAGGAGTAAAAAACGAAAGATTAGAAGAAATGACAGAAAAAAAGAAAGAAAGAAAGAAAGAAAGAAAGAAAAAAGAAAGGGAATGAAAAAAAGAAAGACTAAATGTAAAAAATAAAGAAAAATAAAAAAATAAATGGAAAGAAACGGGATAAAACAAAGGCATATAATGAATCACAGAAACAACAAAGAAAGATAATGAATCACAGAAACAAAGAAAGAATAAAAGGAATGGCAGAAAGAAGTAGTAGAAATGAGAGAGAGAGAAGAAATGGGGAAAAAAGATTATATGGAAGGAAGGAAATAACGATTAGGTGGACTGACAGAAAAAAAAGAGAAGAAATAACAGAAAGAATAGAAGGAATGGCAGAAAAAATAATAGAAGGAAAGAAAAGGAATGGCAGAATGAATGAAAAAAACAAAGAGTAGATGGAAAGAAAAAAGAAAGACTAGAAGTGAATAAAAGAATAGAAAGACTGACAGAAATTATAAAAGGAAAGAAGAAAGAAAAGGTATGGCAGAAAGCATAAAAGGAAACAAGCAAAGAATAGAAGAATTGGCAGAAGGAAAGAAGGCTCTCCCAATGGCCAATCTGCCCCTGGCCGACAGTCCTTAGTCCTGGTTACTGCATGGGGCATCCTGCATAGGGGCTGCCCAGGGTAGAGAGAATAAGGTTGGCCCTCCCAAGGTGCAGGGGCCCCGGCACCTGCCTGGTTACACCCTGTGCTGATGCCTGTCCTGGTATTAGGCCTCATTTGCACCTATTCTCTAGGAATTTGGAGTTTAGATTGTGAATGTGCGTTTTTAGCACAGTCTGTGTAGGTCAGTCTGTGCAAATCCATGATGGCTTCCGCTAAGCCATAATTAAACTTATAAAACAGTCACTAATTATCCATTGTGTTGTGTCCTCTATACTCTGTATTGAACAAAAATACACAATATTCTACGCACTCTTTTCTGCACAGAAGTACTTGCAATATTCTAAGTGGCCTCTCGTGATACGTCCTTGCCAATTACTACGAATGCTAAACCCATTTTACCGCTATTCCTGGCTTTTATTGTTTCTCCAGTCCAGCGCTGAAGTGGAAAAAATTGTATTTTTCTTTTGACGTATACTTTATTACTATACTATACTATACTATATATATTTTTTTATAATTATATAAAGAACAGAGACATGAAGTGTTGGTTAAAAGCTATGACACATCTGCATTAAAGGATAGATGCTCTTTTATGTGTGCTGATGGACTACTGAAAAGAAATAAAACATTTCCATCATTTAAAGTCATATCATTTCATTTGAATGTGTTATATAATGCTTTTTCTTATTGGGATAATTCAAAAGATTTAGAGAGGCTTTGCTCCATTGGGGTGAATCTCTCTAATTTGTTTTAGATACCTGTGTATTAAACCAGACCGTCAGCATAATTTATTGAAAAGCCCAGCATAATTTATTGAAAAAACTATTCCCCAGCATCTAAAATTAATATATTTTATGTTTTTAGTCACTTACATATTATTCTTTCCCCCACTGGGCTGCAACTCTGTTCAAGACTCTAGGATCTGGAC
The DNA here is from genome assembly GCA_027917425.1 of Gastrophryne carolinensis. Lineage (NCBI taxonomy): Eukaryota > Metazoa > Chordata > Amphibia > Anura > Microhylidae > Gastrophryne > Gastrophryne carolinensis. The sequence goes on from CM051238.1 coordinate 43,220,667, forward strand.
GCCGCCATCTTGCCTCAGGAGCTTCACATACTGAGGAGAAGGGGATAAAGTGCAGGGGACGGGTTATAGCTGTGCTTTGCTCCGACAGAGCAGAGCTGGGGTCAGGAAAAGGACAGCAATCCCAGAATGCAGAGCGGCAAAGTCAGAAGGCACTTCCTGTTTGTGGCCAGCCTGAGACTCCATGGGCCGCCATCTTAAATGCTTAAAGGCTCAGATAATGCAGTAGATGCAGGAAGGATATTTTTAATGTGAGCAATCTGTATGTACAGGGTGAGGAAAACATATAAGATATGCTCTAATTTAGGGTGATGGTCCGGTTTAAGTTTGCTAAACCTTTCTCAGCTAACACAAAAAAAGCCAAAAATAATAATGGCTATAAATAAGTAATAAAAAACATTACTCACCTTGTGTCCCATGCAGACCATTGTTCCTAGTCCAGCCGGAACACATTTCTTCCGTGTTCTCCCATGAGGAGACACCCCCCACCATCAGTCACTGTCAGCTGGCGTGCCCCCTCCACTGCAATGGAAAGGGGTGTGTAAGACCTAACATACCCCATTCCATTTGCAGTGATTAGAAGGGCGTGGCAGCTCACAGTGACTGGTGGCAGGGCGTGTCTCCCAGTCAAGAACACAGAGGAAAAGAACGATCGTGCCAGGCATCATGGGACATGGATCCAGCAATCAGGTAAGAGCTGGATCCCCAGACTAGGAGCGATGGTCTGCGTCGGACAAAGGGTGAACTGTGTATACTTGCATAGCCTCCAGTATGGAATTTGCAATATACCTTTAGCTAGGCACATATCTGGGAATATATGACTCATGAATGCCCCACAGATGAGGTAAGTAGGGATGCGACCAGCAGTGCACTTCGCCATTATAGCTCGCTCATCACTTTAAATTGGATGAAAACCCTTGCCGATCTTCTAGATTCCCGGGTGATCTATTCACTCCCCCCGGGGCATCCAAAATTGGGATGCCTTGCTGTGTGAAACCCTTCGTTCCACTGATCACCGCTGTGACGCGCGCCCCGTGCGCCTGCGCGCCGCCATCCTGTGATTGGCAATATGCCGATTTCAGGCTGGATGGCGTGAGGCCGGGACGCACGTCACCGGAAGTGACGCTCGATGACGCGAACTACGTTCGCGTCACCTACGCGTCACACGGGCCGACCCGGGGGGGGATTCGCGCCTTAGAGCGCTATTTAAAGATCAGTTGACAGCTCAGCAGCTAGGCACCTCGCTCCGCTCCAGCACCAATCGCGCATTTGGACACCACGCAATACTTACCGCTCTGAGGAAGGTTTTCTTATTTTTAAACCGAAACACGTGTCAGCGGCTGTGGCAGTAATACACCTGGACTCAATGACTGAGCAGCAATAACGGGACCTCTCTAGCTGATCTTGCTTTAAGGACATTTGGAGCAAAAAAATCCCTTGTTTGGGATAACTTACAAGAGTGCCTCACTCTCTTCCTAAGGTATAGCAACCAATCATTTCTTTCCTTGCAAACCAATTCTTGCTTAAAATCCTGGTATCTTTGAAGCCTTACCAAGCCTTGTGCAGCTACACAAATTTATATCCCAGGATTTGATTCATTGTACATACTGTAAATTTTGTATATAGTAGTATAGCTGTCCCTTAACCTTATGTGTTACCTGTATGTTATTCTTAAGAGATTATTCTCTAAAAATATCTGCTGTGTATATAAATAAATTAACTTTTCATTTTTTGCAACCATAATTTTGGAGTAAGGTGTGCATTCATAAAATATTGTTCAAATGATACCTATAGGGACATTGGTCCCATGATTTTGAATTGCACCCACTTATCTAGCCCCCCTTTTTTTGCTATAACTTATCGTAAAGAGTGTGCTTACCAAATTTGTCTAATTTTTGCTGTGTGAAACCCCCCAGGTCGCCCCATACACTTACCTTTATTCCCGGTCCAGCGGCGTATGCACGAGCCACGGGCGCATCCCAGCTGTCCCTCTAGCAGGGGCGCGTCCCCACGGCAGCCATTTGTAAATGGCCGGAGCATGCACGCTCCTGCTGTTAGAGGGAAGCGGGGGATGTGGCCACCAGCATGCTCGGAGCCGCTGACCTTAGACGAAGGCTTAGACGGCGTGACCTCAGCGCCTCCAAGTGCGCTGATTGGACGAGTGGCCGCACATGCGCCACAGGACGGGGAAGAGGTGAGTTGGCTTCTGCAATCTGGGGGGTTTCACACAGCGGGCACCCTTCCTAAATAACCCCCTTAATTTCTGTGTATCTTGCTATTCTTAACCATTAGCCTATAATCTTGAATGTTGATGTATTATGAAACTTCCTCATTACTGCAAATAATAAAGCGATCTGAAATACTGGGTAATCCTTATTTATCTATGAATTGTGAATATGCTGAACAGAATATCAATAGCATGTCTACATTTTTGGTGCTAATGAGCTAGAATATGACCTCAGAGGATGCGCTGATGAACCCAGATAGCCTCAGAAATTGCCCATACATTTGTACAAATAAATAAAGCGCCTGTACCACTTAAACCCTCATTTGCAACTGCAGCAGTAGTGCAGCAGTTTCCTGGTCACAGGTCACACAGAGAGGTCTATGAGGAAAGGGGGAATATCTGCTTTACATTCGGGGCTAATGGGCAGCAAAAGTAGGAGAGATAAGATCCTTGTCCACCTGCACATAGTAGCCAGGAGTTCCATTGCAATGAATGGACAGTGCTGTGTGACTGATGGGAGGGACGGGGCTCTGTTCTGCAAAACCTGGAGGTTTCAGAGTGTCGGACCGGCCAGGGCAAGTGAGTGAAGGTGAGTGCCTGTTTTTTTTTTATTGCTGTGGGATAGTAACCCCTTAATTCGGTTATGATCATGGCATACATCACTTGCATGTACCACATGACCACCTGTGACTAATAAGAGGCAGGGTTGTGTATGACACATGCCGGCCCACCATGTACCAGGGCATGATGAACATGCAATCCAGTGGCTACCACCAGCAATGGAGTCTTCTGCCTGTTTGGGGGTGCCTTTAGTCTTTGAATGGAGAGTCATCTCAAACTGGGATGCCTCGGGGATACGGCCGTAAGTGGTCCTCAGGCAATGTCATAGCACACAGGTATGGTAGCTGAGAGTAAGGGTTAATGGGACCGCAGCATGGGGAGCTGACAAGTTGGCATCACAGCAAACAAATACTCAATGGCAAGCAGGATAAGTGAAAGCATCAGCTTGTTTTATTGTTACAGGGTCATGAAAGAAAGGTTTAATGCTTTAATCCATGTCACAGTGAAGGTCACAGTTCACAGGCCAAACAAACTTGCATCACTTTATAGAAACCCAACACAGTCACAATTGCTTCACTTTAGAGAATACCTGGCCAAAAAAAACCTGTCCAAATTCCTGAAATTTAATTCAAACGCCTCCAACCCCACATCCTAATGACACACACTGAGCTTCACCATGTGAGAACAAGTACAGTGTGCAGACATCATTGTCCTTGGAAGGCTGAAGATGATTTAAATACAAACCACTTCACTTTTTCAACTTCCTCTGAGCTTCTGTTATCGCCATTTTTTTTATTAATTAAGCTTTTTCTTTCATTTTTGTTGAAAAAGGAATGCTAATGGCTGGCTGGCGGCGTGGATGAGGGGCTGGGGACAATCGTGGGCAGCATCTCTTTTGCATTGTTCTCCATACAAGAGATGTGCGTTTTGTCATATGCAAATCAAAGGCTTTAAAAGTTTAACTTAATTATGGACTGAAATTCCTATTCGAGTGCAGCTGCAACTAATCATCTGTACAAATTTACAGAATCTCGCTGCCTAGGAAAACAACAAGCTGTTAACCCTTTTAGAATGGCTATTCAATGCCTCAGCATTCTCAGTATTTTACTTTATTCTGGAATGCTACTGTAACAGTATTGTGGGATGCCCCGGCTAGGATTCCGCGCATTCACTGCCACCTTGTGGGATGCCTAGGGAAGGGCTCAGGCCTAAACAAAGTACATTTAATGGTAGTAAGTATTCACTTAGGGCAGAAGCTTTCTGGCACCCACTGCAAATATTCGAAATGGTGTCTCCCACCTGTTTTCACGCCTCCCTGACCTGCTTCACCCGGGGCAAGTGCCCCCCTTGCTCCCCCCTAGCTATGCCCCTGCTTAGGTCCCAGCCATGTGTTGGAGTCAGAAGAAAAAAGAGGGTGCAAGTCACTTTCTTTAAGGGTTTCCAAGAATAATTGCAGAAATTATTAGCAGGATTATAGAGGAAGAACTAAGAGAATTTGTTAAGCCCTTACACTACCATGAGCTTGGTAGCCTTCCTGTGCTCCTTGGAAATAGAAGCATAATACAAATATATATAAATGTATATGGACTATAGATCAGAAGAAAAAGAGGTCAGGGACCATTACATATAAAAGGTCATATAAAAATAGGGCAATGGTTCCCGAGATGGGTAGCTGTTTAGTCTTCGTCATGCCAAGGGACAACATTTTAGATCAAAGGATAGTGTGGCCAATTAGTAAATAAGCATAGGGCAAGGTCCGGTCCAGCTAGGGCAAGAACAGATTCCTGTGCATCCACCCACAAATGAGGCAAAACTCAATTTCACACCTGGTAGTTGCCAGGCTATATCTTAAGGAAATCTAAATAAATAACAGCCCACATGACTGGGTCACACAAGCACACTAAATATTATCTGGACCCGCTGCAAGTTCATAATGTCATGCCGTGTACATCTTCATTCTGGCCAGATGCCAGATCTGCCTGCCTTAGTCATCAGAAATCCACCCCTCCGCATGCCCACTAATTGAATACAACTAACCTATCTTTAGGAGACTTCCTTTTCCTTCCTGCTGCTGCATTAATAGTGACCGACTAGGAGCGTGATTTCGGGATCCAGTACGTTTTCACACACAAGAGCAGGATAGAAAAAATGGGTTTTTGGGACAAAAGTTGAGTATGGCTTTCCTTTGTTTATTTCTGGACAGGAACTTTAAGAGTGAAAGCTTATATTACCCCATCTAATACAATACATTTTTAATTTTATTTGCAAAATGAACATAATAAAATCTGCAGTAAACTACAATTGTTATTTATAACAGGATATATTGCCTTTTTAGATGAAGGTTGGGAGTTGGTAGGCTTGCTCGAAGAACAGATAAAGCACCTGAGCTAAACGTGTCTACAGTGCGCCGTATGATTCAAAGGACTTGTGTGCATGTGCGATTATGCGTGTACATGCGTATTGCAAACACGCGATAATGCGCTCGCTATTGCCAGTGCGCAGGGGCCTTTAAATACTGGCAAGCCCTGAGCTCCAGTGGAACTGTTCCTGAGTTCCAGCTTACATTCCTGTACAGAGACCCGGCTGGTTCCTGACTACGCTCCTGCTCACCCGACGACCCCAGCCTGTTTACGACTTCGATCCTGTTCTGCCTGACCACGACCTCGGCTTGTTTACGACTTTGATCCTGTTCTGCCAGCCACGACTTCAGCTTGTTCTACGTTTCCAGTCCAGCTCTGGTCTTTCTTCTACCCAGAACTTGGCAAAACCCACTCCTAGGTTGCTTGACCTGGGGCCTTCTTGCAGCCCAGCTTATCCTCACCTTTAGAGGTTCTAGTGAAAACCAGGTTGGTTCTTAGATTCCAGGCTTTCCGGTCGAGAGGTGAGCCGGTTCTTAGTCTCCACAATCAGGGTTCACACCCGGTAGCCTGACAAAAAGTACTAGTAAAGGGTTACTAGGGTTAATTCAACAAACACCTAGAGACTGCTAAAGAGCATCTGTCACTGTATTAGCAGGACAGGTGTGTTGTTCTTTAAGGGACAGATGTCCTAATGCCACCTCCTTCTTGAAAGCCACTTACACTTGGCTAGAGCAAAGGAGAAGATAATTGGGGCACATCAGGAACAAACCCTGGGCTTGAGGCACAAAAGCTCCCTTATCATGAGAAACAAGTTACGCGGAGCCATCTAATTACCGACGCGTTGCGTGGACCATTTTACATTTCGCCAAGTATGTATATGTAACTATATATGTAATAAGCTAGAAGCATGTCTAACGGGTGTAAAAACAGAGGTTTGGTTGTATATATCTGCAGATACATGTGAAAGCCACACAGCCCCAACAAGGCATAATGTGTGTTAGTGTGGTCCCTACTCTAATGTGTTGGGACACATACTCTGCAGCTAGTAAAATAATTAAAATAAATAAAGCTTTTTCTTTTTCCAGAACCCCTGGAACCCCTTTTTCCAGCTGCCTGGAATTAACTGACAAATCACAATGCAAATTGGCAGGATTTTTTCCCTATTGTAGGCCAGTGGCAGATCCATAGGTCGGAATGGGGGCGGGCATTGACAATGGAAGGAGTTACAAAAAAAACGTAAATTCATTTGTATGTGCAGCAATCTGAATTGCCCTGGCGAGGGATGCATATGAGCATGGTTTCTTGTATGGGTAGTGGTCTGGTTTAAATAGACTTATAGGGAATGCCACATCATGTATTAACATGCAATTTGCCCTTCACATTTCACTTTGGATTCTGCTCAATGGGCACAGCGAGAATGCCCGTACAGAGGTGCCAGTCTGCACGACGGTAGAGAACTGATCTTGCTGCGCACCTCGTTCTCTCGGCAATCCTCCATTATGTATAAATTGGCTCCTATGCTGTTCCTCGCCTGGCGGGCCTAAGGCTTTACTATCAGCGGGAAGTGCCAAAAATAAAACTATTTTCCAATCCCGAGTCTCTATCTGTTCATTCTTTCGGCTGCACCGGCAGAGAGAGAAAAAAAATTAGACTCGATGCAGAATAGCAAGCTTGATAAGGAAGATCTTATCGAGGGGAAGAAAGACGGACACTGATAGTATTTCATCAAGAGAACAGGCTCATAAAATGAAATGAAAGAGAAAATACAAGTGCCGTATCTATAAGAATAACAAATTCACTTCCAGATAAGTTGTCAGGGAGTGGTGGTGCCAGCGGGAGAAATTACAAATCACATTTGCTAAGAAAGAGGAGCCGCTTTTACTTATTAAGATATATTACCTGGAGAATATCTGAAATATATTTGAAAAGCAGTATTGAGGCTTCTGAATAATCCATTTAATGTCAGGAATATTGTCTGTTAAAATATACCTGAAGAGCAATGACATCACTCCCTTAAGATAGACCTTATTCTACGATGTTGCGTGTGTTACGTGGCCACAGGTCAGATGATTGGAGGGGACTCCAGAAACATGGCACTGACTTTCCACTTTCCACAGTGACCTTTGTCATATCCTGACTTAGGCCCTTATTTAAGAAGGGATAGCGTCAGGTAGTGGCTGGTTAACGACAGGTAGCGACTGGTGAACGCCGGACACGGCACGCAATTACACATTTATGAAGCAGAATCTGTTTAGCGACTGGGATAGCGCCATGTAGTGTCTGATTCATCATTTTCACAGCCTCAGCGAACAGCGCCAGCTTTCAGCCTTGCACAGCGCCAGGTATGACCTCTCGCTACCTGTCGCTCTCTCATACATTTCAATGGACGAACCTTTTCTTCTCTTTAAACTGGGTTTTTTTTTTTTGTTTTCAAAAAAATCACAAATAATTCTGTGACCTCTTCTGGTATTGAAAAAGCAGTTTTTTCATATTTTTTTCATTTTTTATATATTTCCTCAGAAATGACATTACAGGTCTGGCATTAAAATGTTCATGTTACAATGCTGTTACAATGTAATTCCATATGTTTTCACTTTGTTACTAGTTGATAGATGCTGGAAAACAGACTTTAAACACACTGCCTCCTGCGCTCTGGGCTTCAGATAAGTAATTTTCAGCGCCAGAGATTTGTGAGGCTGTTTTTTTGCTGAATATGGTGTGAGTCGAACGCTATGAGCAGTCTCTAACATGCGCTCCCATACAGCGCTGTACTGGTCAAATAGCGACTCCTCACAATGTATTCAACATTACTGAACAGCGACTGAGTCGCTATAAAGTAGCACTGCAACTACTAGCGGGCGCTCTGAAAATGCCTGCTACAGACGCTCATCTGTCGCCACCTGCCACTAATGATGAATCAGCCTCTTAGTCTAAGTTGCTGTCCATTGTACTGACCTCTGCTACACCCTGACCATGTCTGTGTTGCTGTCCATGCTTCTGACCTCTGCTACACCCTGACCATGCCCCGAGATGCTGTCCATGCTTCTGACCTCTGCTACACCCTGACCATGCCCCGAGATGCTGTCCATGCTTCTGACCTCTGCTACACCCTGACCATGACCCGAGATGCTGTCCATGCTTCTGACCTCTGCCACACCCTGACCATGACCCGAGATGCTGTCCATGCTTCTGACCTCTGCTACACCCTGACCATGGCCTGAGATGCTGTCCACATTACTGATCTCTGCTACACCCTGACCATGACCCGAGATGCTGTCCATGCTTCTGACCTCTGCTACACCCTGACCATGGCCTGAGATGCTGTCCACATTACTGATCTCTGCTACACCCTGACCATGGCCCGAGATGCGGTCCACATTACTGATCTCTGCTACACCCTGACCATGGCCCGAGATGCTGTCCATGCTTCTGACCTCTGCTACACCCTGACCATGGCCCGAGATGCTTTCCACATTACTGATCTCTGCTACACCCTGACCATGACCCGAGATGCTATACATGCTTCTGACCTCTGCTACACCCTGACCATGGCCGAGATGCTATACATGCTTCTGACCTCTGCTACACCCTGACCATGGCCGAGATGCTGTCCATGCTTCTGATCTCTGCTAAACCCTGACCATGGCCCGAGATGCTGTCCATGCTTCTGACCTCTGCTACACCCTGACCATGCCCCGAGATGCTGTCCATGCTTCTGACCTCTGCTACACCCTGACCATGACCCGAGATGCTGTCCATGCTTCTGACCTCTGCCACACCCTGACCATGACCCGAGATGCTGTCCATGCTTCTGACCTCTGCTACACCCTGACCATGGCCTGAGATGCTGTCCACATTACTGATCTCTGCTACACCCTGACCATGACCCGAGATGCTGTCCATGCTTCTGACCTCTGCTACACCCTGACCATGACCCGAGATGCTGTCCATGCTTCTGACCTCTGCTACACCCTGACCATGACCCGAGATGCTGTCCATGCTTCTGACCTCTGCTACACCCTGACCATGGCCTGAGATGCTGTCCACATTACTGATCTCTGCTACACCCTGACCATGGCCCGAGATGCGGTCCACATTACTGATCTCTGCTACACCCTGACCATGGCCCGAGATGCTGTCCATGCTTCTGACCTCTGCTACACCCTGACCATGGCCGAGATGCTATACATGCTTCTGACCTCTGCTACACCTGACCATGGCCGAGATGCTATACATGCTTCTGACCTCTGCTACACCCTGACCATGGCCGAGATGCTGTCCATGCTTCTGATCTCTGCTACACCCTGACCATGGCCCGAGATGCTGTCCATGCTTCTGACCTCTGCTACACCCTGACCATGGCCCGAGATGCTGTCCATGCTTCTGACCTCTGCTACACCCTGACCATGGCCCGAGATGCTGTCCATGCTTCTGACCTCTGCTACACCCTGACCATGGCCCGAGATGCTGTCCACATTACTGATCTCTGCTACACCCTGACCATGGCCCGAGATGCTGTCCATGCTTCTGACCTCTGCTACACCCTGACCATGGCCCGAGATGCTGTCCATGCTTCTGACCTCTGCTACACCCTGACCATGGCCTGAGATGCTGTCCACATTACTGATCTCTGCTACACCCTGACCATGGCCCGAGATGCTGTCCACATTACTGATCTCTGCTACACCCTGACCATGACCCGAGATGCTATACATGCTTCTGACCTCTGCTACACCCTGACCATGGCTGAGATGCTGTCCATGCTTCTGATCTCTGCTACACCCTGACCATGGCCCGAGATGCTGTCCATGCTTCTGATCTCTGCTACACCCTGACCATGACCCGAGATGCTGTCCATGCTTCTGACCTCTGCTACACCCTGACCATGGCCGAGATGCTGTCCATGCTTCTGACCTCTGCTACACCCTGACCATGGCCGAGATGCTGTCCACATTACTGATCTCTGCTACGCTCTGGCCACATCTGAGTTGCTGTACAGGTTGACAACAGCTGCTACGTCCTGACCTCGTATGTGTTGCAGTCCATCTTACCGGATAGCATTTTAAGGTTGGCCAGGATACTAATAATGTTAAAAGAAGAAGCATCACTGACATTGGATAAATATTTATCTGAATCCTTACTAAAAATAGTTTCTGCATTAAATTAAACTAAATGATGCATCCTCCTCCTCACCCCTAGGGTACCAGGACAGGGCCCGACCCAGAGCCTTAGAAAGAAAGCTATGTTTATCCTACCTAAAGTGGTTTGGAAGCATAGAAGGGGCGTAAAGATGAAGAAGGGAGGCAGCAGTAAGGAGGGAGCAGTCTGTGGAGGGGAATGGAAGAGATGAGGGGAAGGAGAAATAGGAAAAAGGAAAATTGAAAATAAAATCACGATTGACGACCAAAAACACCTCTTTCTTCAAGGTTTCATTCAATGACCATAGATAGGGTGTTAATTCGGAGGGGGGAAAAAACAAAAAGACAACAAGAACAATGTTGCAGATGCCACCTGTCTTTCTGTTTTTCCTGATTCTCCTATTTATACTTAAAGAAGCACTATCACGAAATTGTGTAATATTAAAAATCCATATCAACACATCGGCTAAAGAGAGGAGGGGTCACTTATACACCTGAACTGAATAAAACTCCTGCTAAGCTTGTGGTTTTCCTGATAGAAATAAAATCCAGGGGTGACAGGTTTAGCGTATCGGGGTGACAGAACCTGATGCCCCTGATATCCTCTTCCTTCCATTAAAATAATAAAAAACAAGCCTAGTAAGATATTTCTTGATGCTGGGTGTAAAGGTGACCCCCTCCTCCCGCCAGCCAGGATATCTATATGGATTTTTATCATTGGCCCATTGTTCGTAATAGCCTATCTTTAATTCTCCTTTTTCTTACACTGACATCAGATGGTTTGATGGAGTAAATACCTATAATTGCCTTCTACCATTATCTTTTATATAGGGAACTTCAACCAAATGAACTAAATACAGAGGCTGATTCACTACTAGTGCCACGTATTGCCAGGTGAGCATCTGTATAGCGGCGCTTAGAGCGACCGCTAGTAAATGCTGCAAACGGGCGTCGGGCGCTTGTAACCTAGCGTAGCAGTCGCTGTAGTATCCTGGTCGACACTGATGAATTTGATGTGTGCTGGCCACTTTAGAAGCTTCTCCCTGATTCACTGCAGAGCCAATGGAGAATGTTAGGTGGTGTCCTAAGGTCAAAGCGCCCAAGACTACACCAAATCTAACAACAGGACCAAGCTGCAGTGAGCGATAGGTAACGGCAGTTAAGTACGTCCAGCACTCGGCGCTCCACACCATATTTAACAAAAAACTACACACAGCGTCGGCGCTCAAAATCGGCTTGTTGTAACCCAGAGCGCCAGACGCTGTGTGATTAAAGTGTTTTTGAACACATATACACCAGTAGCAAAGTGTAGCAAAAACACACGGAATAAAACTGTTTTAACACTGTGACAATGACACTTTAGTGCCAGACCTGCAAATACAATTCTGCAAAAAATATAAAAAAAAATGTTTAAAAGTATTTGTTTGTAGCCAGGAGAGGTCACACGATGCTGAAAGATTTTTAATTTAATTGCCCAACAAGCTATTTATACACAACCAAATGAAACCCCATTGAAATGTATGGCAGAGCGACACTGAGCGAAGGGTAATACGTGGCCCTCCTGAACCTAGAGTGCCGGCGCTATACACTGAGCCGCCGCTACATGGATGCTACGTGCTGCTAGGTAGCCTTACCTACCCCCCACAGTCTCCCTCATGGTTATTCCTGCCAGTGGGTGCTAACCTTTCCCTCTTGTAAATTCTCACCTCGACCCCCCTGCCACAGAAGCATACTAAGGACAGGCAACTGACCTAAACACAGATGCAGTTTTAGGCTTTTGGATATATTGCAATTACCGGCAGCGCTATATTTTCTCAGCACGTGGTTATCTGCAATCTGTCATGCTCTTTTATTGGCTAGTATAAAATGATCTGGATTTCTTTCTTGTTAGCCGTAACACCATTTGCACTGCTTGAAACAATCTGCAATGCTTAATATTCAGAACTGATTAATTTAATAATTAGCCACAGTTTGAAAAGAGCGAATTTGGCTGATGGGCTTTTAAGATTGATGCCGGTATTGGCCAAATGGTATTTAGAATGGATGCCCAAATCGACGAACAGATTCTCGCAATCAATTTCCGCCTGGGCAAACTGATGGCGTTAAACGACATCCGCATTGATTAATGGCCGTTTCCCTCGCAGCCCAGAGATCTGAGCGGCATCAGAGCTGCAGATGATAGGAGAATTCTCTGCTATCATCTGGAAGCTTGATGCCTCTTGGAATCGTTAGTGTGAAACTGTTAGGCCCTTATTTAACAAGGGATAGCGCCAGGTAGCGAATGGTGAGCGAACTGTAATGACGGTCACCGCCACGAGAACGCCGGCTCCCCTCCGCAATCACACATTTATCAAGCCGATCCTGCTTAGCGACTGACAGAGCGCCAGATAGCGAATCATTCATCATTATTCCAGCCTCACCCCACAGCGCCAGCGTCCGACCTTGAACAGCGACAGGTATGACCTCTCGCTACCTGGCGCTCTCCAATGCATTTCAATGGAGCAATCTTTAAATATTCTTAATTAATTGCTATTAATGTTTTTTTTTGTTTTTTTTTTTAAATGTCAAAAATTCTGTGACCACTTCTGCAATGTTAGATATTTTTTAAGGTAAAAAAAAAAAAAAAAATTGTGCAGAATTGATATTACAGGTCTGATATTAATGTATTCATATTACAAAATGTTTGTAAAAACTTGTTTTTTTTTTACCAAAAATATGGTTGGGGGTTAAAAAACTACTTTTAACCCATCGCCGCCAGCGCTCTGGGGTTTAAACATGCATTTCACAGCGCGAGAATTTTTTGAGAGTGATTTGTTAATGAATATGCTGGGAGCCATTCGCTATGGCCATTCGCTGTCATGCGCTCCCATACAGCGCGGAACCTGTCAAACAGCGACTCCTAACCCCGTATTCAACATTACCGCACACTGACTGAGTCGCTGTCAACAACCGAACAACGGCCAAGCACAGCGAATACTAGAGGGCGCTGTGAAAATACCGCTACTGTCGCTCATCTGTCGCTACCTGACGCTATTAATGAATCGGCCTCCCCATCTATAGTTGCTGGATGTCCCTGATTTCCACTGGCAGCATTTGTAGGCTCAGGATTTTAAAGCTCAACTCCAGCCAACATATGTGTTTGAAAAGAGTGTGGCATGTTTAGCACAACTTAGGAGCTCTTCTTGATTGTGACCCTAAACAGGGGTTTGGCCTCACTTCCTATCTGGGGTCACCAAACAATTTAGTAAGTAAATTGAACAAAAACTGCAAATATGGTGCCACCAACCCCAAACTTCTAACAGTAATATAGCGACGTGCAAAGCATTCTGCTAATGGTAGGCTAACTTTCTTTAAAGTGGAAAGTCTCCAGGGCTCATAACTGCATAGCACCTCCTCTCATCCAGCATCATTTGATTGGATAGTCCTTGCCTATTCTGCAACACCAAGTGCAAAGTCCCTCGGACCTCATCTGCCACTGGCAGTGACGTAACGGGCAGGCTGATTCATTACCAACTCCAAGTAGCGACAGATGAGCGTCTGTAGCAGGCATTTCAGAGCGCCCGCTAGTAGTCGCTGTGCTCGGCCTTGGTTCGCAAGTTCAGAGTGCCTCAGTCGCTGTGCAGCATTGATGAATATGTTGTGGGCAGTCGCTATATGAGCAGTACAGCGCTGTATGGGAGCGAATGGTAGCGACTGGTCAGTGCGACCCACTGCCACCATATTCATCAAAAAAATAGCCTCACACACCGCTGGCACTCAAAATCATGTAATTGTAGCCCATAGCACCAGAGGCTTTGTGATTAAAGGCTGTTTTTGAACATTCATCCACTAGTAACAAAGCGAAAACATATGGAATTACATTGTTATAACATTGTGACATGAACACATTAATGCCAGACCCGTAATGTCAATTCTGCATAAATATATACAAAATGACAAAAGTTTTCAAAAATGGCTTTTTCTAGGCCAGGAGAGGTTACAACATTATTTGAGAAAAAAAAAAACCCTGTTTAAAGAGAAGTAAAAGAACGTCCATTGAAATGTATGGGAGAGCGCCAGGTAGCGAGAGGCACAACCCTCTCCTCTTGCACACCATGATCCTGAGGTCTGTGGAAAAGTTCACCAAGTGTTGGGGAGTCTTTTAAAGGTTAAGTCCCATGCAGTTTTTGCAATGCAGCAAACAGATGAGAAAGAGAAATTTTATGTATTTTATTGCGATTTAACAACCAAGCGGGGGTTCCCACAATCCCCCCAAAAATACCCGAGCAAAGAAAGTGGCACCACTAGCATCTAAAAAGTATAAAAAAAAATATTTTTTTTAATTGTATGACCAAGCCAACATATATAGACAAGTTTAAGACAATCTAAAAACATATTCACAAAAGACAAAGCAGGGGGCACCAGCACCATGTCCTCAATATAATCATACTGTCTCACAATGACCCCACATCCTATCCTTATAAACCAGACATTCAATTCAGTGCATAGAAAAATACAATATATTATAATACAGCTAATAAATAACAAAACCAACTCAATTCATACTGTGCAAACTGTGTACTCACATACAGTGCTACGTGCCAAGTGCTGAAGTGCAAAATGTATCAAGGACCAGCCAGAATAGGGCTCCCTGATGAAGTGACGTGAGGCGTCACGACACGCGTTGGCGGTGATCTTCAGAGGGGGCCTCCAACTGGTTTGTCCGTGATATCCTTTTTAATCTGGTCATTGCTTTAAATGCATGCATCCTATTCTATTCAGCACTTGGCACGTAGCACTGTATGTGAGTATACAGTTTGCACAGTATGAATTGAGTTGGTTTTGTTATTTATTATTTATTAGCTTTATTATAATATTTTGTATTTTTCTATGCACTGAATTGAATATCTGGTTTATCAAGATAGGATGTGGGGCCATTGTGAGACAGTATGTTTATATTGAGGACATGAGGCTCCATTCAGAGAGAAAAAAACTTCAGTTTTCGTGCCGATCTGTTTTTTTTGTGAAATGTTTCCGTTCTCGTACTAGTGTACGAGCGATTCTATGCATGCATTGCAATCCTTCTGTAAAGTTTCCGTCCGTTCGTACGGCAGATTACGAATACGAGTGTTAGGCGCCGGACACCCTTCTCTCTTAAGCCAGATAATCCCCAATCTCCACCGCCTCTTCTGCCTTTAGACAAGTCCCCGCTCGCAGGAGACGCGGATTGTGTCTCCAGACTCGGTTACCCCCAGGACTTAGTTGGCGCAAAGATTACCGGCTTAAGGTGGAGACGGGTGAACGGCGGGGTATCCCGAATATGGATGCCGGTATGTAAATGGGATTACAAGCGGAGAGTCTATCAGAGAGGTCCAGAAACAAGCCGAGGTCAAGCCGGGTGGTCACAGAGCGCGGTATCCAGGGGTCAAGCGAAGAATAGTCAAAACGAGCCGAGGTCAACCGGGTGAGCACCAAAACGCGGTAACAGAGGGATCAGGCACAAGCGGAGTCAGGACAGGCGAAAAGGTCAGGACGGGCAGCAGACAAGGATGGTCAGAGACGAAGCCGAGTTGAACACAATAAACGCAGACTATAACGCACACCCTATTAACCAGAGGCTATAACGGGCACTGGACAATAGGGCAGCAGGGTAATAAAGGGAGGACTGGCCTATGGGAAGAGGGGAAAGGAAAGGAGAGGGAAGTGTGGTGATTGGTGCAACAAACCCAATGGGAATGGTCCCAGGAACTGGACCTGCCCAGGCCAGACGGGTTATCCAGTCCCTGGGCCCATCTCCCACCAGGACAGAGTAACACTAATTAGAAACTCACCCCCCGGCGGATGCGCTGGGAGCAGCGCCGCCTGGGGGCATATACACGCGCGCGAGCACGTGAATGGCTGGGCGCGCTCCCGGCCGGGAGAAGCGTAGCCGCGCCAGCCTGGGAATCCCTGGGGCCGCCTGCCCCCGCCGCACAGCCCGCAGCGAGGCCGCCACAACCCGCCGCCGCCATGCCGGGCTCAGAGAGGCGCCGAGGACCAGCAGCAGGACGGGGCCGTGACGCGCCGCGGGACCGGGGCCGGGAGGCAGGTAAGATCCTTACAACGAGGATGTCATTTTCCAGCGTGACTTTTCCGTTTCATTTTCACATGTTACAACGTAGGCTTTAGTTTTTGCCCTTTTTCCATCGTCTCCTTCCATGAATCCTTTACGTTTCCCGTTAGATTCTGTTTCCATTTTACAAAAAATAATCGTCCAGACGGAAATCCTTGCGATCTTGCGCCTGCGCACTGCAAACTTAACTCATTAAAGTGCTCGCCTACATATTTGCCACCCTCACTTCTACTACAATGTTTAGCTAAATCACTTAGCACTATCCTCCATCTTCCCTTTTGGACCCCAAATCACTTCTCGGTCATGTGAATATTCATCTTTAAATATTTCTGGGCCCATTAGTTTTGTGTTAATGTATTTTGTAAATGAAATGACACTGTAACATTTTTTTTTTATTCCATCGTAAAATATAAAAATGTAAAAAATTTTGAAAATTTCACATTTTTACAACTATAAAAAACAAAATACATAGCAATGGCAGGCCACTGAACATTATTCTTCATCTGTGGTCCCCAACGAGTTGTGCAGCTCCTGCATCTCGCCCACCAACTGAAGGACCCTGACACTCAGTTGTGCCACTCTGGCACGTGTGGTCCCTGTTAAAAAACGTAAATTAAAATATTGGTATAACCTTGTTGGGGTCATACTGCAGTGCCCCCCCCCCCCCCCCGTATGGTCCAAACACCTAAATCTGGACTTCAAAAGCCAGAGGGCCCTCGCCACCACGGCCCGAGTTTTGCATAGTGCCCGATTAGAGAACCCCTGGCCCGCATTCTGCAGGCAAAGAACGGGCATCAGGAGCAAGGGCAGGAGTGGATATCCAGAATCCCCTGAAAGAATTTAAAAAAAAAGCTAACATAAAATACACATTCTAAGCTACAATATTGTTTAACATGTCATCAAGGGCTAAAAACAGCCATAGGTTATGTTAATGTTAATATAGTCATCAACTATATTCATTGCCATACAGTGAAAATGGATTGATGGAATGTGAGCAAACTTACCCTGGAGCCATCCACCAGATAATTCTCCTGACTCAAACTGACGAAATAAGCCGGAGCTCTGCAATATATAAGCATCATGGGGCGACCCTGGATGCCCTGCAAGAACACTGAGGAATCGCATAGCTGGACCAAACACTGCTTTTATGTTGTGTGAGTGGCACATCTTGCGTTTCCTGCAACCAAATATAAAATAATTACACAAAGCAAAGGTAACCGACTAAAACAATAACTCCTACAACAAATTAAGATTCAAGTTCAACAATCCAAATATAATTCACAAAGGACATAAGTCTCCAAAAAATATAGCAATTATATGGATGTGTGGGAAAATAATGGTTTACATGCTAAGGACTAATTAAGGTCAGCATTAAAATGCTTCTATAAGGCATACATGAAATGTATTGATCCAGGTATGCATTGCTATACAATTTATGGCCTCGGCCATGCTGATACATGCAATGCCTTGGTGCTAAAGGCGCGCAGACTCCTCCACATAGCCGCAAAACATGTTCAACAATAGCAATCCGAGCCCTCAAAGGTCCCGTAAGTGGATCGGAAATGAAACGGATTTATAGGGTGGTGATCCGTCGGAAATCAGCTCTCTGAATCAGACGGAAACCCATCCCAACAACGTAAGTTATCTGAACGAACGAAAAATATCAGATTTTGTTTGGAAAATGATCCGAACTAACGGAAATGATCCGATTTGCTTCCGTTCATCGAAAGCGCATATACACATTTTCCCGAACGTTCGTATGAATGAAAAATGAACGAAAAAAAGCAAAAAAAAAGACTAAGAGGCCGATTCATCAATAGCGCCAGGTAGCGACAGATGAGCGACTGTAGCGTGATTTTTTCAGCGCCAGCCAGTATTCGCTGTGCTTGGCCGGCGTTAGCTTGATGACAGCGACTCAGTCGGTGTGCGGTAATGTTGAATACGGGCTGGGGTGTCGCTGTTTCACAGGTCCAGCGTTGTATGTGAGCGCCTGACAACGAATGGCCAGAGCGAACGGCTCGCTTCATATTCATCAAAAAATCACGCTCCGAATGTGCTGTCGCTGTCCATTCCTTGTTTAAACCCCAGAGCGCTGGCGGCGATGTGTATTAACTAGTTTTTAACCCCTAAACAACCATATTTTTTTAATGTAACATTATACATGTTTTTAGAATCATTTTTTTATATGAATACATTAATCTCAGACCTGTTCGATCAATTCTGCACTTTTTTTTTTTTTTTTTTTTTTTGACTTAAAAATAATTCCTAACATTGCAGAAGTGTTCTCCGATTTTTTGACATTAAAAAAAAAATTTAAAAAATTAATACCAATTAATTATGATTAATTATAGCTTGCTCCATTGAAATGCATTGGACATCGCCAGGGAGCGACAGCTCATACCTGGCGCTGTGAGGGAATTTGCAGCGGCGCTGTTCGGTCCAGGCGGCTTCATGATGAATGCCGCGCTAGCCGTCGCTCTCGCCGGCGCTAGCCTCATTTTGCTTGATAAATGCGTCATTGTGACCGCCGCGGGCGTACTTGAGTCGGTAGTCGCCGTTAGCTGCCGCTACCTGGCGCTCGTCAGACACTACCTGGCGCTATCGCTTGATGAATAAGGGCCTAACACCCACCCAAACTTTCACAGCTACGGAAGTCCGGACGAACGTGTCTTTGAATCGAGGCTTAGGTGCTGGTGCCCCCTGCTTTGTCTTTTGTGTATATGTTTTTAGATTGTCTTAAAATTGTCTATATATGTTGGCTTGGTCATACAATTAAAATAAATAATTTTTTTAATACTTTTTACATGCTAGTGGTGCCACTTTCTTTGCTCGGGAATTTTTGGGGGAGATTGTGGGAACCCCCGCTTGGTTGTTCAGTGTACACTTGCATAAATGGGTACTCGAGCGTGTGCACACTAATTATCATTGATACTGGTGCGGTCCATTTTGTGTAGTTTTGGAAAAGTCTCTCTTATTGCGATTTAATATTTGTACTCCAACAAAACAAAAGTGGGAGGTGTGAAAGGTAAAACCTTTTCTCCCAACCAGTTCGGCACTGAGAAATGTCCTGTTGAGCATGCTCCGCAGAATTCCTTGGATGCACAGTGCTCAGTGTCAGTCATATCCCTGCTCCTCATGCCAGTCACAGTGCCCGTGCACCTCCATTCACTGCAATGTAGGAGACATGCCAATGCAGTGCCAGGCCAGCTCCTCCATAGCAGTGAAGAGTGGAGGCAGTTAGAATTACCGTGACTGACCTCAGAGGCGGGGAAAGCACATAAAGACATCGGGGGCTGCTGCACAGGGAACAGGTGAGTAGCTTTTTATTTTTTTAGTGTGCTTTTAGAAACCCTTTAAAGTAGACCAAGACCCACCCTGGAGTCTATGAGACCAGGGCAGGTATACTCGCTCCCCCCGGGGCATCCAGATTCGGGATGCCACACTGTGTCAAACCCCCCAGGTTGTCCTATGGCGCATGCGTGAACAGCAGCTGCATTCTCGCGGTCCTTTTAGCACGGTGCGTGGCCGCGACAGGCTTTTATGAATGGCCGCCGTGGGCACGCTCCCTGTTAAAGGGTAGCGGGGGATGCCTGGTGACAAATTCATCTGCAGGGGATGTCAGTTGACAGATTTAGGGGCCTCGCTTTTTTTTTTTTGGCCAGGGCCACACTTTGTCCAAAACTAGACTTTACAATTGTAGTTACTTATGGCAATTTATTTTATTGTGCTGGATCGTTGTGGCAATACATTTAGCCATCTTAGGCCCTTATTTAAGAAGGGATAGCGTCAGGTAGCGCCTGGTTAATGAGAGGTAGCGACAGGTAGCGACTGGTGAACGCCGGACACGGCACGCAATTACACATTTATCAAGCAGAATCTGTTTAGCGACTGGGATAGCGCCATGTAGCGTCTGATTCATTATTTTCACAGCCTCAGCGAACAGCGCCAGCGTTCAGCCTTGCACAGCGCCAGGTATGACCTCTCGCTACCTGTTGCTCTCCCATACATTTCAATGGACGATCCTTTTCTTCTCTTTAAATGGGGTATTTTTTATTTTTTTTTCCAAAAAATCACAAATAACTATTTGACCTCTTCTGACATTTCATGTTTTATATATTTCTGCAGAAATGACATTACAGGTCTGGCATTAAAGTGTTCATGTTACAATGTTGTTACAATGTTATTCCATATGTTTTCGCTTTGTTACTAGTTGATAGATGCTTGAAAATGCACTTTAAACACACCGCCTCCTGCGCTCTGGGCTTCAAACAACTATTTTTCAGTGCCAGAGATTTGTGAGCCTGTTTTTTTGCTGAATATGTTGTGAGTCGGTCGCTATGAGCAGTCGCTAACATGCGCTCCCATACAGCGCTGTACTGGTCAAATAGCCACACCTCACAATGTATTCAACATTACTGAATAGCGACTGAGTCGCTATAAAGTAGCGACTCACGGCTGAGCACAGTGACTAATAGCGGGCGCTCTGAAAATGCCTGCTACAGACGCTCTTCTGTCGCTACTTGGCGTTAGTGATGAATCAGCCTGCCCGTTTAGCCATTTAATTGAGCTGGATTTTTTGTGGATACTTTGAGGAATGAGGAATTCCATTTAGTTGGATCCTTGTGGTCACCTACTTTTTCTAGTGGCTATCCACCATATTGGTCTCTTATTGCTATCCATTTTATTGAGGTGGATCCTTGTGACAATTTATTTTTCCAACTTAGTTTTTTATGGCAATCAGTTTTATTTACTTTGAATCCTTGTGTCAATCTTTTTAGTCCACTAGTCCTGTAGCTTAAGTATTTTTTTTTTATAATGCCCAACGTCAGTCAGCAAGGCTGTTTTTCTTTTCTATGTGACATTTATATTATCTACCTCTGAGTTCTTGAGAGCCAAGCTCATGGAAACTATAAAAAATAAGCCGTCTGTGCAATATTTTTATAAGATCATTCAAGCTACGGGGGCTGACAAGGCATCAATCTTCTTTTCCACACTAAAACAGAAGACGGACGAAACGCGAGCACTTAGCAATGCTTTGTCTTAGCAAAAGTCAAGTAGATCTAAGCAGAAAACAAAACAAAACACCACATCAGTTTTATAGTGGACTTGCTTAGTGTGGGAAGTTAGCAAAATATAAAGAGTCTTTCTCTGACAGACCGTTGTGGTGAGAGTGCCAAACCCTAAGCATTAGACCATCATTTAAAAAGAGGTTTTTCCTGACCAGGCTGCAGTGGTTAAAGTGCTTTATCCTAACAATTATATTACTAGAAATACACTTTGAAAAATACTTTACCTGGCCAGTAATAGAACACAGGCAGTGGTGTTGAGAATGCCAAATCCTAACCAAAAGACCACCAGAGAGACACTTAAGGGTCAATTCAGCACCAGGTGAGAAAACTCTACTACTTTTTAGGAGAGAAAACTGTCATTCACTTTCATTGACTTTTATTGAAAGTGATTGATCAACCACATGTACATTTTCACCTGGTTCTGAATCCGCCCCAAGATAGGCAATAAAGGTGAATGGCAGTTTTCTCTCCTAGAAGGTTGATTTCTCACCTGGACTACCCTTCTATGTGATGTCTGGTGGACAGACTTCCTGAGTATGACTAGTCTCCGGAGTCCCTCTGGAGGCATCATTTTGTTGGGCCACGGTCTTTCATTGGTCTTTATTGCCTCATCTATCCTACTACAATATATGCACTAAAAGAGGACAAGCCCAGCAAACCAAATATGCTGTTGGTGGTGATTTGGGGCAGCAAATGCCGAAGAGCTAAGTAGTGTTTACCCGGTACTGGGTTTCCCAGTTATTTAGTGAGATACTCATGAAAGTTTACAGGAAATGTTTGGACAATAGAGGTAAGGTTGAGGCAGGTTGGGGGGGAATCACAAAAAAACAGCTTACCTTGGGCCAAGATACTGCGCTGTTCTCCCGGTTGCCCTGCTGCTCATTTACTTGAATGGGAGGGGAGTGGGGGATGCCACTCTGAGCATTGTCTGTGCTGCTGCCATGGAAGTATGGGTAAAGGGACTAGATAGGGGCAATGTAAGCTGTTTTTTCTTTTTGGAAAACCGCCCGCTTCAGCACCAGGGGAGGGAAGCATGGTGGTGGGGTAATTGCTAGACTGGACTGGTTCAGAAATTGTTCAGCAACCCTGACCAGGTCTGTGCTCCAGGTTTCACATGACCACCAGCTGCCAATGGGGATCACCAGGCTGGTGAGCATGAATGTTGAGCCCGTAGAGATTTAGCACAGCCGTAAAAACACAGAGATTGGAATCAATTCAGGAAATCAATCGGCGCTGCCTTAAATATCCAAAAGTCTGTTTCCAGCAATTCATTGAACCCACAGGTTCTCGATATGGGATTACATGCAAACCAAGGATAAAGAATCTATTGCAGCAACATTGCACTACAAACATTTTTATTTTCTTCAATAAACACATGCATATGTATCAAAGGTAAAATCGCTTATCAAATATAAGATGAACAGCTCTTACCACCAGCGGCGGACTGGGGCTAAAAATCAGCCCTGGATTTTACCAGCCCCTGGCCGACCCGAGTCGCTGCTGAGGCCCCCCCAACCATGACGCTGGGGCTATAGCATTGAGGACTGGGGTTCCTTGACTTGTGGGTAACAGTGGGCTGGGTACACGGGGCTGGGGTTCCTTGGCTTGTGGGTACAGGAGGCTGGGTACATGGGGCTGGGCTTCCTTGGCTTGTGGGTACAGGAGATTGGGTACAGTGGGGCTGGGCTTCCTTGGCTTGTGGGTACAGGAGGCTGGGCACAGTGGGGCTGGGCTTCCTTGGCTTGTGAGTACAGTGGGGCTGGGCTTCCTTGGCTTGTGGGTACAGGAGGCTGGGTACAGTGGGGCTGGGCTTCCTTGGCTTGTGAGTACAGTGGGGCTGGGTACAGGGGGCTGAGAGGAAGACTAAGGGGGCAGGGATTGAATGTGGGTGTTGAAAGCAGCAGCCCAACTGGCCCCAAAGCAGAGCGGCCCACCGGGCATTGTCCCGGGTCTCCCTATGGCCAGTCCGGCCCTGCTTACCACTGTATACCACAAATGGCACTCCTCCAGAATTCGTTCCCGGAGCGAATTGGTAAACCTCCATCAGGCCAACGCGTTTCGACGCTCGGACACGTCTTTTACTAGGAAACTACTGCACTAGATTCTTTATCCTTTGTTTGCATGGAATCCCACATCGAGAACCCGCGGGTTCAATGAATTGCTGCAAACAGGCTTTTCGAAATTTAAGGCGGCACAGATTGATTTCCTTAGTTTATTCCGATCTCTGTATTTTTACGTCTGTGCTAAATATCTATGGGCTTATCATATGCCAGTTATCTGGTAAGAGTTTAGAGAATAAGGTGGCGGGTACATGTTGGTGTGAAGGTACATGCATTTGGAATAGAACAATCGCCATTGAATTTCAAAGAAGCTCTGTGTTGATTTATGATATTTAATGCTGGACTTGTTTGAAACTCAAGTTACACACGCTGAGCTAATTAAATTTATTTTTGGTCCTCAGCTCGGTATTACACTTTTTGTTTTTTTTAAATGGGTTTCGAGTTGGGAGATACTGAATTGGAATGCCCCGGAATTCAGCCGAGGACTCTGCTTATCTACCTGCTTTACAAAATCTTTTCTCTATGGGGGTTATTCATAAATAAGCACCCGGCAAGGCGGGGCAGCTTCCGGGGGCCCACACCCTCCGGGGGGCCCACTGACAGGGTCAGCCTTTGGGGTGTGCAACGACGCCTGACTGCCGGCAGACTGGGAGGGCACCTCCACAGCTGGTGCCCACATCTCCTCGAATGGCGGGGTTCCACACAATTGGGCATCTTGATTTAGGCCCTTATTTATGAAGGAATAGCGACAGGTAGCGACTGGTGAGCGGCCGGTAATGACGGGCCCCGCCACGAGAACGCCGGCTCCCCACCACAATCACACATTTATCAAGCCAATCCTGCTTAGCGACTGAGATAGCGCCAGATAGCCACTCATTCATCATTATTCCAGCCTCAGCCCACAGCGCCAGCGTCCGACCTTGAACAGCGACAGGTATGACCTCTCGCTACCTGGCGCTCTCCAATGCATCCCAATGGAACAATCTTTAAATATTCATAATTAATTGTTATTAATTTTTTTTTTTTTTAATGTGAAAAATTCTGTGACCACTTCTGCCATTTTAAATAATTTTTTTAAGGTAAAAAAATAAATAAAAAAAAATGTACAGAATTGATATTACAGGTCTGATATTAATGTATTCATATTACTAAATTATTTAAAAAACTTGTTTTTTTTGGTTTCCAAAAATATGGTTGTTTGGGGGTTAAAAAACTACTTTTAACCCATCGCCTCCAGCGCTCTGGGGTTTAAACATGCATTTTACAGTGCGAGAATTTTTTGAGCGTGATTTGTTAATGAATATGGTGGGAGCCAGTCGCTAGGGCCAGTCGATATCATGCGCTCCCATACAGCGCGGAACCTGTCAAATAGCGACTCCTCACCCAATATTCAACATTTCGGCAAACCGAACTACCGAACAACGGCCAAGCACAGCGACTACTAGCGGGCGCTCTGAAAATGCCGCTACAGTTGCTCAACTGTCGCTACCTGCCGCTATTAATGAATCGGCCTTCCCGATTCCAGGGGAGGAAGTGCTGGGTTTTGTTCTGCTTTTAAGTTGCCCACCCCAGCTGATTTCCTGTCCCTGGAGCATCCCAACCTGTGACACCCTACTGTGTGAAACCCCCTGGGATCAATGGCATACTGAATATGCAAGCAATTCCACCCCCAAGTTTTGGTCTGCTTTACAGAGGTATATCTAATTGGGATGCCCCTGTATGTGAAAGAATCCTGCTGGTTTGGTCGTTAACTCAGGCTGGCAATCCCACAGTGCATTCACTGGTTCCAGGACAGTAATGAACAAAGGGGGGTCACACACAGGGGCATCCAAAATCAGGAGAATCTAAATTAATTTAGACTCCGAGGTTTAGGACGTCCCTCATGATCTAAAACAAGTCTTCAACACAAAGGAGCCACTGAGACCCTGCCGCCCAAGGGCCCACATAAACCTGGAGCCGGTCCTGAGGTATAACGCCAGGTAGCGCCTCGTAGCGACAGGCAGCGTCTGGTGAACGCCGGGCGCTGTAGGCAAAACCACATTTATGAAATCGAATCTGGTGAGCGACTCTAACAGCGCCATGTAGCGTCCGATGTATCATTACAGGCGGCTCAGCATATAGCGCCGGCGCTCTAGTTTCCAGAGAGCCAGGTATCACCTTTGGCTCAGTGTCGCTCTCCCATACATTTCAATAGACGCTCCATTGCTTGTGCTTAAACAGCGTGTTTGACATTTTTTATTTTTTTTGCTCAGATCATTGTGTGACCTCTCCTGGCTGCAAACAAACACTTTTAGAAACTTTTTTGACTTTTTATATTTTTATGCAGAATTGTCATTACAGGTCTGGCACTAAAGTGTTATTGTCCCAGTGTTACAACAATGTCATTCCGTGTGTTTTCGCTTTGCTACTGGTGGATATGTGTTAAAAAACAGACTTTAATCACACAGCGCGTGGCGCTCTATGCTATAGCGACCAGATTTAGAGCGCCGACGCTGTGTGTGTGTCCTTTCTTGATAAGTATGGTGTGGAGCGCTAAGAGTCAGTCGCACTGAGCTGGCGCTACCTTTTGCTCCCCGCAGCGCTGTACTGGTGTTACAGCTCCCAACATACATCACATTTCTCAATGCCGGCCAGGTTACTACAGTGACTGAGGTGCTCTGTTACAGCACCCGATACCTGCTTACAGCGTCTATTAGCGGTCGCTCTAAGCGCTGCTACACAGATGCTCATCTGTCGATACCTGGCGTTAGTAATGAATCAGCCTCCATGTGTTTTTTCAAATGAATGGGGTTAATATGGGTTTCTAATTGGGAGATACTGAATTGGAACGCCCTGGAATTCAGCCAAGGACTCTGTTCTCTATGTTTTCAGGTTCACTGCAGCTAACATTAATTTCTTTACAGTAGATGATAAATGGCTGTGTTAGGAAATTCCACCCCACGTCACCCGCCCTATTGTATGTATCCAATAAAGATGGATTAACTCACAATGTGAGCAATATTCAATGTCCCAATGGAATATACCAGTCGCTGGCTGTACACCTCTAGAGAGATAAAGAATTCTCTGGTCTCTACCGGAAACCCCTCCTCTATTGGAGAGAAATCAATTTAAATTGTGTTTGTCTTTATATCAACACTTATTTTTTTTGACACCATCGTTCTCTGATGAACTGCTAAATTAATATATACACATGCGTAATTAAAAGCACGGAATAATAATTGATGGCTTATCTACCATATGGCAGTCCCAGTAGATGCTTTAGGAATTTTGCTATGATATAAACAAAATGTTAATTGGCAATCGAAAAAAATCAAGTAACACATTTAATGTACTATTAATGGAATGAAATATTGCCAACTCAATTATGTCAAATTTAACAGAAGAGCTGTCAAAGCTGAATGTCATATTTCCACATTGAAAAACTCTATGGCAGGCAGGAGAAATCATTTTCTATATACAGTGCCAATAAAACGCAGGTACCTCTGATAGCTGGAATGTTTTATGGTCATAGAATCATGATTTCTTTGAGGCCGATTCATTAACAGCGGCAGGTAGCGACAGTTGAGCGACTGTAGCGGCATTTTCAGAGCGCCCGCTAGTAGTCGCTGTGCTTGGGCGTTTGTTTGGTAGTTGATAGCGACTCAGTCGGTTTGCCGTAATGTTGAATATTGGGTGAGGAGTCGCTATTTGACAGGTTCCGCGCTGTATGGGAGTGCATGATAGCGACTGGCCATAGCGACCTGCTTCCACCATATTCATTAACAAATCACGCTCAAAAAATTATTGCGCTGTAAAATGCATGTTTAAACCCCAGAGCGCTGGCGGCGATGGGTTAAAAGTAGTTTTTTAACCCCCAAACCACCATATTTTTGGAAACCAAATAAAAACAAGTTTTTAAAATAATTTTGTAATATAAATACATTAATATCAGACCTGTAATATCAATTCTGTACAATTTTTTTTATTTTTTTTTTACCTTAAAAAAATTATTTAAAATGGCAGAAGTAGTCACAGAATTTTTCACATTTAAAAAAAAAAAAAAAAAATTAATTACAATTAATTATGAAGATTTAAAGATTGTTCCATTGAAATGCATTGGAGAGCGCCAGGTAGCGAGAGGTCACACCTGTCGCTGTTCAAGGTCGGACGCTGGCGCTGTGGGCTGAGGCTGGAATAATGATGAATGAGTCGCTATATGGCGCTATCTCAGTCGCTAAGCAGGATTGGCTTGATAAATGCGTGATTGTGGTGGGGAGCCGGCGTTCTCGTGGCGGGGCCCGTCATTACCGGCCGCTCACCAGTCGCTACCTGTCGCTATCCCTTGTTAAATAAGGACCTTTGTTTCACACAGAAATAGGACCTTTCACATCAGAGGGAAAACAGCTCTTATTATTTTAAAGTGGACCAAAACCCACCCTGGAGTCTATGAGACTCCAGGGCAGGCACACTCGCTACCTCCCTGGCACCCTGTTTGAAGGGTGCCCCACTGTGTGAAACCCCCCAGGTCGCCCGAAAACTTACCGTCGGTCCTAGTCCAACGGCACATTTGTGAGCAGTGGTATTTGTGAATGGCCGACGTGGGCACGCTCCCAGTTAAAGGGTAACGGGGAATGCGGCTGCCAGCGCGTTCGGGTCTGCTCGCATTAGATGAGCTCCTGGACAAAGGGGCTTGAGTGGATCCAAGCGCGCTGATTGGACGGAAGGGCTGCACATTCGCTGTAGGACCAGGGAAGGGTAAGTGAGATTGGGCGACCTGAGGGGTTTCACACAGCAGGACCCCCCCCCTCGATTGGGGTGCCTGGGGGGCAAAGACGGGGAGGCCGATTCATTAATAGCGGCAGGTAGCGACAGTTGAGTGACTGTAGCAGTATTTTCACAGCGCCCGCTAGTAGTCGCTGTGCTTGGCCATTGTTCGTTTGTTGATAGCGACTGAGTCGGTGTGCAGTAATGTTGAATACGGGGTGACGAGTGCGCATGATAGCGACTGGTCAGAGCGACCGGCTCCCACCATATTCATCAAAAAATCACGCTCAAAAAATTCTCGCGCTGTGAAATGCATGTTTAAATCCCAGAGCGCTGGCGGCGATGTGTTAAAAGTAGTTTTTTAACCCCCAAACAACCATATTTTTGGAAACCAAAAAAAATTTAGTAATATGAATACATTAATATCAGACCTGTAATGTCAATTCTGTACAATCTTTTTTTTTTTTTTTTTTTTTTTAATCTAACATGGCAGAAGTGGTCACAGAATTTTTCACATATAAAAAAAACAAAAAAAACATTAATAACAATTAATTATGAATATTTAAAGATTGTTCCATTGAAATGCATTGGAGAGCGCCAGGTAGCGAGAGGTCATACCTGTCGCTGTTCAAGGTCGGACGCTGGCGCTGTGGGCTGAGGCTGGAATAATGATGAATGAGTGGCTATCTGGCGCTATCTCAGTCTCTAAGCAGGATTGGCTTGATAAATGTGTGATTGTGGTGGGGAGCCGGCGTTCTCGTGGCGGTGCCCGTCATTACCAGTCGCTACCTGTCGCTATTCCTTCATAAATAAGGGCCCAGAATAGTCAAAATCCTGGGTTTTGGTCTACTTTTTAAAAAAGTTTTAAAGGGTAATTCCACTTGTGATGGCATTTTAAATGCCTTTATCATTATGTAATCAAGGTGCTAAGTTTATATGGTAATTCCTTTTCTTTTCTATCTGTTTGCAACTCTGTTATAAAAAAGAACAGTTCTCCCTAGCAACAATGTGTTTACCTTAGCAATGTACATCAAAGTGGTGTATTAAAATTACAGATGTGTTCCAGTAGCTATAGGGGTACTGGCAGTGTTCTCAACTGGCAAGGTAAATTACTGCTGCTTTGCTTAGCCAAAGCTGCTAATGAGCTCACCAGTTACAGTGGAAGAATTCTGGGACTTGTAGTAAGAAACTGGAAAGCAGCTTGCTGAGAAGTATGTCACAGGTCTGGGGGCACAATCCTAACACACAGGTTTATTTTACATCCCAGAAGAGGAAAGAAATAAAGCAGGACACTAAAAACTTGACAAACATGTTTTTTTTCGTTAAAGTGGCCCAAAACCCACATTTTTAACTAGCATCCCCTGAATTGCTCCCCCCATGAAGAGAACACGTTTTGCCAATTGTCACTGCTCCTGCTTCACTCTAATCCCAGATAATGGCGCCTGTTTTAGCTGTAAAGCTCCGCCTCCTCCTTACGTTGCCACTGTTGTGTGTGACAATGATGTCATTGCCACATCTAAGCAATGACTGATCACCTGACATCTTACACCAAGGAACAGCAAATAAATCAGTGTTCCAGGACTATTTGATAAGCGAAAATATCCATTTCTAGTTCTACACCCTAATAGAGGAGTATCGGCAGGGGCTTTGGCCGCCAATTGTGAGTAAATCAGCACGCTCAGATCCACCCGAGCCCCCTTCGCCCAGGAGCTTGTCTAATGCAAGTGGACCTGAGTGCGCTGGCGTCCACATTACTTTAGGAAAACGCTATTTGTACACAACCAAATAAAACACCATTGAAATGTATGGGAGAGCGATACCGAGCGACAGGTACTACATGGCGACACTACAAGGTACTACTTTACAGCCGACACTAGTGATTAATGCAATGCAACATGGCGCTATTAAAGGCGCTCACCAGATTGACTCATATATATGGTTTTCACGTACCGCGCCCTGGCACTATGTGGTTTTAGCGTTTCTTAAATAAACCCCTAAGAGAGAGACAAACAAGCTGATTCATGACTAGCACCAGGTATCAGCAGATGAGCGTCTGTACAGAGGCGCTTAGAGCGACCACTAGTAGACGCTGTGATCGGCTATCGGGCGCTGTAATAGAGCGCCTCAGTTGCTGTAGTAATCTGGCTGGCATTGATGAATGAGTTGTATGTTGGGCGTTCTAACACCAGTACAGCGTTGCAGCGAGCGAAAGGTAGCGCCAGCTCAGTGTGGTCAACTCTCAGCGCATCACACCATATTCAACAAAGTCTGAGACGGGGAGGCCGATTCATCAATAGCGCCAGGTAGCGACAGATGAGCGACTGTAGCGTGATTTTTTCAGCGCCAGCCAGTATTCGCTGTGCTTGGCCGGCGTTAGCTTGATGACAGCGACTCAGTCGGTGTGCGGTAATGTTGAATACGGGCTGGGGGGTCGCTGTTTCACAGGTCCAGCGTTGTATGTGAGCGCCTGACAACGAATGGCCAGAGCGAACGGCTAGCTTCATATTCATCAAAAAATCACGCTACGAATGTGCTGTCGCTGTCCATTCCTTGTTTAAACCCCAGAGCGCTGGCGGCGATGTGTATTAACTAGTTTTTAACCCCTAAACAACCATATTTTTTAATGTAACATTATACATGTTTTTAGAATCATTTTGTTATATGAATACATTAATCTCAGACCTGTTAGATCAATTCTGCACATATTTTTTTTTTTTTACTTAAAAATAAATCCTAACATTGCAGAAGTGGTCTCCGATTTTTTGACATTAAAAAAATTAAAAAAACATTATTACCAATTAATCATGAATTATTATAGATTGCTCCATTGAAATGCATTGGACATTGCCAGGGAGCGACAGCTCATACCTGGCGCTGTGAGGGAATTTGCAGCGGCGCTGTTCGGTCCAGGTGGCTTCATGATGAATGCCGCGCTAGCCGTCGCTCTCGCCGGCGCTAGCCTCATTTTGCTTGATAAATGCGTCATTGTGACCGCCGCCGGGCGTACTTGAGTCGGTAGTCGCCGTTAGCTGCCGCTACCTGGCGCTCGTCGGACACTACCTGGCGCTATCGCTTGATGAATAAGGGCAAAAGTCTGACAGACGGGCAGGCTGATTCATTAATAGCGGCAGGTAGCGACAGATGAGCGACTGTAGCGGTATTTTCAGAGTGCCCGCTAGTATTCGCTGTGCTTGGCCGTTGTTCGGCTGTTGACAGCGACTCAGTCGGTGTGCGGTAATGTTGAATACAAGGTTACGAGTCGCTATTTGACAGGTTCCGCGCTGTATGGGAGCACATGACAGCGAACGGCCATAGCGAACGGCTCCCACCATATTCATTAACACTCTCCAAACTCTCCAAAAATTATCGCGCTGTGAAATGCATGTTTAAACCCCAGAGCGCTGGCAGCGATGGGTTAAAAGTAGTTTTTTAACCCCCAAACAACCATATTTTTCCAAAAAAAAACAAAACATGTTTTTCCAAACATTTTGTAATATGAATACATTAATATCAGACCTGTAATATCAATTCTGCACAAATTTTTTTTTTTTTTTTTTTTTTTTTTTTACCTTAAAAAAAAAATCTAACATTGCAGAAGTGGTCACAGAATTTTTGACATTTAAAAAAAAAATAAAAAAATTAATAGCAATTAATTATGAATATTTAAATATTGCTCCATTGAAATGCATTGGAGAGCGCCAGGTAGCGAGAGGTCATACCTGTCGCTGTTCAAGGTCGGACGCTGGCGCTGTGGAGTGAGGCTGGAATAATGATGAATGATTCGCTATCTGGCGCTCTGTCAGTCGCTAAGCAGGATCGGCTTGATAAATGTGTGATTGCGGAGGGGAGCCGGCGTTCTCATGGCGGTGAGCGTCATTACCGTTCGCTCACCATTCGCTACCTGGCTCTATCCCTTGTTAAATAAGGGCCTCAGTCTGTTTTTGAACACATATCCACCAATAACAAAGCGAAAACACATGGAATTACACTGTTGTAACATTGTGACATTAACACTTTAGTGCCAGACCTGTAATTGAGAATTCTGCTTAAAAATATAAAAAATAAAAAAAAAAATTCAAAAATGACTCTAGGCTGGGAGAGGTGACACAATTATTTGAGAGAAAAATAAAAATTAAAAACAAAAAATCCTGTTTAAACAGAAAAAAATGAACGTCCATTGAAATGTATGGGAGAGCGACAGGTAGTGACAGGTAATACCTGGCACTCTGGAAGCTAGAGCACCGGCACTATACGCTGCGCCGCCTGTAATGATAAATCAGATGCTACATGGCGCTGTTAGAGTCACTCACCAGCGTACAGCACCCAGCGTCCACCAGACGCTGCCTGCCGCTTACAAGGCACTACCTGCCGCTATCCCTTGATGAATAAACCCCTTAAACTCTAGTGCAAGAAAAATTGGTGACCTCTCAGACAAATAAATAACTTATCAACTTATCAACATCAAAACTCACTTCTTCAGACAAGCATATGACCTGGCTTAAGCAACTACTATAACCTTCAATGGCACATGCAGCCATACTCAAGCTCTACCACTTGTGACCCCGCCCCCTTCGTCTCCACCCCCATCCTTTAGACTGTAAGCTCGCAAGGGCAGGGCACTCCTCCCTACTGTCTCCTGTGCTCACAACACTTGGTTTTAACCTGTAGCATCTAATTTTGTATTGTTCTCTGTGCTATGTTTTACCTTGTCTGTATTCTTAACTTGTAAAGCGCTACGGAAGTTGATGGCGCTATATAAATAAACATTAATAATAAAAAAATAATAATTATACAGGCCTCAGATCAAATAAGAAATCATCCCCAACTATTTACTACTTAATCCACAAAGCGACCCCGCTAACCCCTGTCCCATAAAAGACCCCTTCTCCAAATATATCCACTTCCATTCACTCACAATGCACTGTGACTTCAGACACGAAAGCACTAAATGACTGATGGTGGCCCATGCTCCTAATTAACAGTTACTTAATCAGCCTAGTAGCAAAGAGCCAAGTTAAAAGAGCAAAAGCTTTTTTTTTTTTGGTACGAGGCTTTAATTAGCAATACTCCAGCGGCCTCCGCTAATAGACCTGGCTTCAGATGTGGTAATTGTTTGGTGTGATCCCTCCGAAGCTTGAAAAAGTCACTTTCATCCACACCATATAGAGGAGGCCAAAAAGCAAAGTTATAGCCTGGGAGAAATTTATGGTCCCCCCCCCCCCCCCCCCCGCCTCACTATTTGAGTAGGTTTTTTTTTTTATTTTCTTTTTGGAAAGAGCTGACTTTGAGTACAACATAAAAAAATATGCTTCCTGGCGATGGTGATGATATATATACATAACGCAACGCATTAATCTTACTTAAACAGCTAGGTGCCAGTGGATGTATGCAGATAGTAACATTTTATGAGCTTGCCACACTATATCTCGTGGAATATGGGGCCATTTCTTGCTTTGCTTTCTTGTGTATATGCCATGAATTATGACCATATCCGCAGAAAACATCTCCGAGAAAGAATGCGGCGTAGGGCTGGGAAAAGCTAGTCACAATAATTTGTAATTATTACACTATGCAGAGGAAAATCGGTACATAAATATAGAAAATTACAGGGGCGGTGCAGGACCAAAGGGTCGTGACCAGCATGAAATATTGGCTCCCTGAGCCAGTGACACCCTAGATTTATGAATCTATGTTTGTCACCACATAAAGGAGGTGAATATAAATCTCCCCATTTGGGTCCCCGATAGCAAATAGAACATTAAAGGGACCCATTAGCCCATTGCACCCTAAAGGGCAACTGTTGTAAAAGTGGGGTAATGTGAGAGTACTGTTAAAAGCGTAGAAAATAATATGATGATTTGCCTGATGTTTGCCATGGGAAAAAGTTGTTTGTTGTTCTCCTTTACTGGCATGAAAATACAGTAAATCGTACGGTGCAAAGGCTTCATTGCAATTTTACACCTCTTATGTATGCTTTTTACATACATCAGACATATACCCCGGAGGATGGGGCAAAAAAATTAACCTCTAGACCCGAGGTACTCGACCACTTCTTGTAAAGGTCCATTTAAAGGCATCCAGTGAGAGGCGAAGGCCTGGGCAGAGGGCTGTAGAGATGAGCGAACTTCTTGAAAGTTCGATTCTGGCGATTCGCCGAATTTCCCCAAGAAATTCGGGTTCGCCCGAATCAAACTTTCACGAATCGCTCATCTGAAAAAAAAAATGCCGGCATGGTGGGAGCGGGCAGGCCGGCTACTCCTGTCAGCGGGCCGGCGGCCCGCTGACAGGCGTAGCCGGCCTGCCCGCTCCCACCATGCCGGCATTTTTTTAAAAAGCAAACACTTACCTGCATGGTCGGAGTGTGGAGGCCGGCGCCGCTCTCAGCTGTTATCAGAGGACGCGTCATCAGAGGGCGCGTCATCAGAGGGCGCCTGAGAGCCGCGCCGGCCTCCACGCTCCGAGCATGCAGGTAAGTGTTTGCTTTTTAAAAAAATGCCGGCATGTTGGGAGCGGGCAGGCCGGCTTCCGCCGCCCGCTGACAGCGTAGCCGGCCTGCCCACTCCCACCATGCCGGCATTTTTTTTTTTTATTTCAGGGAAAATTCGATCGGCACGAACCAAAAAAAATTCGGGTTCGTGCCGAATTGAATTTTCCCTGAAATTCTGAGCGAATTCCGGTTCGTCCGAACCGGTTCGCTTATCCCTAGAGGGCTGTCACGGGGGGTGGATAGTTAGAAATCAGCGCACTGGGGGAGGAGCTATAAATTCCCCAGGCAAAACTAAAAAAAAACCCTGCTTGCCCCCCACCCCACTTCAAAAATCCTATTGGGCCCATAGAATCTACAGGCAAAGCTGGGAGGCCGCTGATTGGATGGGCCAAACAGGGAGCACAGGAATGGATGGAGCAGAGAGACTGGACTGGATGGGACAGAGCTGAGGGGGACAGGAATGGATGGAGCAGGGCTGGGGGGACAGGAATAGATGGGAATGGGATGGACGGGGCTGGGGTGGGGAAAAAAGACTGAGAAACAGTTTGTGTGTACTTTGCAATGCCACTTCCTGTCCATGCAGTACTTTATATTGCAATGCTAGATGCCAGGGAGCCATGACACTGGCAGGGAGACTAAGCACTAAATCGACAGTCAAGGGGGCAGCTCTGAGCAACACAGAAGCAACTGATTGCAGGGCTGTCAGGGCAGGGGTCCGGAAATCTGGTGCCGAAGTCCACATAATGTCACCCTCCTATAAGAGAACCCCCCCTCAATTTATGCACCTGTAAAAAAACACATCTTTATGTATGTTGCGTTACATTAAAGGAGCACTATTGTGAAAAATGGCCCAATGATAAAAATCCATATAAATTTGCTGGTTGGGGGGTCACTTATAAACCCGGCATCAAAAAATCAGGCTTGCTTTCCTCTCTTTTAATGGAAGGAAAAGGTCACCCCTGGATTTTATTCCTACCATGAGAGAATAAACCACAGGCTTGGTGGGAGTTTTATTAAGTTTTAATGTATAAGTGACCCCTCCTCTCATTAGCTGTTTATATGGATTTTTATTATTACACAATTTTGCGATAGTGCTCCTTTAAAGTGGACCAACACCCAGGATTTTCACTATCATGGGCGTTGGTCCACTTCAGCGGAGCATCCGAGATCAGGATGCCCCGCTGTGTGAAACCCCCCCAAAAGCCCCAAAAAATGTAGCTTTTCGGCGACGGATAAGCCACCGCCGCCTCCGCCGCCTCCACCTCCCTCGCGTCCCTCTTACAGGGCGCACGCCCGCACCGGCCATTCACAAACGGTCGGCACAGGCACGCGCACTGCTAGAGGAGCGCACGGGAGGCGGCGGCGGCGGCTGATCCGTCGCCGATAAGGTAAGGTTTTTTGGGGCTTTTGGGGGGGGTTTCACCCCGCGGGACATCCCGATCTCAGATGCCCCGCGGTGAGGGAGGTGATCGCCCGGGAATCGATTCCCGGGCCGATCACCCCTGGGTGTTGGTCCACTTTAAGTTGAATAAAGAGAAAATGCTGGTTTCTCATAAAGGGTGTTGGACCTTTAAAAAAATGCTGCAATGCCCCAAAGACTATTTCTCACGCAAATGTTATAATATTGAAATCCGGCTAATGACATGAGTTGAGATGTTTGGTACATTGTATAAAGATTGATAAATGTATCTCTAAAATGCACTGAAAACAAAGGGTAATCAACCTTTTATAAAAAAAAATAACTAAAAGGCAACCGGAAGGGCATAAGGAGTTTTGTTTTGGCAGGAAGGAAACAAACATTTTTAAACTGAAACTGAGATCTGAATCACCGCATGCATTATGCATATTATTTTTTTGTTTATTTGAGAATTTGTAAATGCAGGGGCAGCACTAAGGGGGTGCAGGGGGTGTAACTGCACTGCGCCCAAGGAGGTCAGGGAGTCCCATCATTTTTGCTCCTCCACCTTATTTATCATATTTGTGCTCACTTGGCATCATTTAAAGAAAGGACGCTCCATCTCCATCTTCTGCTGCTTTAGTCTTTAGTTGTCTAGCTGCATCCAACTGAGTTAAAAGACAGAAAAAAGTTTACTCTATGAGCCCCATTAAAACCAGGGTCCCTATCACATTTAGTTATGTCACTATGTAAATGTATCATAAAACAAACTAAAAATGAAGGGTGACTGACCTGTTTTAGAATAATGTACTGCAAAGCAACCAGTTTGGTGTGAACGAGACACAAACTTTTTGTGTTGGAGGAGGAGTCAACTCTTTCTCACTTAACCCAATTTTGTAAGATTGCATTGATTGAGGGACTTTTATATTGTCCTGACATATCCTCAGTATTAGCAGATCTCTATAGTAATGTCCTCTCTTCTTGGTTTATAGATGGAAAGTCTATCTCCTTGTCTCCGCTGGACACCCAGCCTCACAGTCCCCGTTATTCCTCCTCCAGTCAACGGGACAGCCTCGAGGTTCGTGTTCGGGAAGTGGAGGAGGAAAACCGTATCCTCCGGAAGCAGCTCAGCTTGCTTCAGAGTCGGGGTACCATGCATCGCCACAGCAACCGCTCCAAAACCTACTCAATGGAGGAAGGCACCGGAGACAGCGAGAACTTGCGCGCTGGGATTGTGGCCGGGAACAGCTCAGAGTGTGGACAGCAACCCGCGGTGGAAAAGTGCGAGGTATATTTATAAATTATTCCTATTCTACATATTTTAGCTCTTTTGTTCCCTTGCATGGGAGGTTTGAACTTTTTTTAAATGCGGGAAAATTTAGCTTCTGGACTCACACTAACTGGAATTTATAACAAAAATGATGGGGAAGTTATTATTCTCCTTTTTTTTATACCACAAGTGTGTTTCATTGTATATAAGTAGAAATTGTACTGTAACTACAATGTATATGCAAGAAACATCAATGATATATGCAGAATATTGTGCAAGAGGGACCTGCACAATAGAGGGTGACTTCCAATGCAGGCACTGGTAGAGGTGGGAGAATTCCAGTGTGTTGTCCAGCCAATCGTGAGATAAAAAATAGCTTTTAATAATCTTGCTTTAAAAAATCATTGTCAGCCCGTATGAAATGAATACATAGCAATCCACACCCACTAGCTTAAGCGATGCAGATAAGGAACCATGTGACGCGTTTCGAGCCACAAAAGGGCTCTTAATCATACGGGCATTTCATACGGGCTGACAATGATTTTTTAAAGCAAGATTATTAAAAGCTATTTTTTATCTCATGATTGGCTGGACAACACACTGGAATTCTCTCACTGCTACTAGGAGTATTGCCTGGGATCTCCTGGGTCCGTGCCGATTTGGATGGTTGGTGAGCTGGCAATTTTGTTGTTTATTTATCACTGGTAGAGGTGGGTTGGCTAGGGGAGGTGACCCTGACCGGAACCAATACAGCTCTGCCCACCATGATATTTTAGGACCTAATTATGACCAACCTGCACCTTTTATAAGAGACACGAAGAGACCAATTATAGGGGACAAACCCTGGCAAAGATGTTCACTCTATGAACTAATTAATTGAATCTAATGGTGCACACTGTGCTGTATACATTATGGGCAATTATACAAAAGAGACTGAAGATGCAGAGAGGTGTGGTAGGATTGTAGCACAGAGGCAGGGGGGCATATAGGGGACATACAAACAGGAAATGGAATTGGGTCTTCAAGGTGACCCTTAGATGTTGACTTGCTCAAGATGTAATTTGTTCTGCGGTGCCACCTTGGAACCTAGATTTAGTCTTTTCGGGTGTAACATTTTATCCGGGAGGGCTTTAGAGCTGGCTGCAATGCCATCGAAGTTGCACAGTTAGGAGTTTCACAATTAGAAGATATTAATGTGTTTTATCTATTCAGTTCCTAACTAAAGTAGTGTCTAAGCCCTATTTTTTCTAAATAGCCCATAGGGTAAACTGACCATTTTTTGGGGTCCTCAAAGTGGGTTTATGGGTGATGGGCCTGGCAGGGGTGTGGTTTAGCACATAGCTTAATTACGGGTCACATGCTATAGGAATATTTGGTCTATAAAAGATGTTAGTGATTGAGCCAATGTTCAGAAGTCCACGCATTTTACTACCACCCTTAAATTAAATAGTCAGAGCAGTTGTAAACCACCCAGACATCCAGCATTCTGCCTTTGGTGGGACATTCTTCTCTATGTCAGCAAATTGGGACGTTTAGGTGTTTCCAGAGTTTTCAGAGGGACAGTGGGCCATAAAGTGAGATTGTCCCACCGAAGGAGGAACATCTGGAGAGTTTACCATGGAGTGCTCTTATTTCCAAACTTAAAAAATATCTTTAGCTCATTAGAAGAATTCTGTATCCCACCTGTAGAAGTGCCTCATTATTTATTTTACATTTTCTCGTGTGTTGAGTAAAGAATCTTAACCAGAAGCAGATTGCAAATCACACTCAAAGCCCAACCTAAAGTCAGCCATGCTTTACCAAATAATTTCCATATTTTTCACCCCATAAGACCTCCAAAAGTGGGGGGAAAATATGCATGCTTCTTTTTGGGGCAAATGTAAAAAAATAAACAAATGTAAAAAGAAGATACAAAAAGTCAGCTCATGTATACTGCACTCCGGCAGCTGCTGGCCAGGCTGCCACAACCATGGGAGGCCAGATGCGCTGTCCTTCGCCTGACGCTACCGGAAGAAGCAGAAGCAACAGTGGTGGGGGTGAGAACAGAGCCCACCGCACCTCAATCTTCTGGCATCCCAAGGTGTGGCCGGAAATGGGAGGAGGAATGCCACACTGCCTATGGAGAATGGGATAGAAAATGCCACGCTGCCTACGGGGAATAGAATGGGAGAATGCCACACTGCTTATGGGGAATGGGATGGGAAATTCCACGCTGCCTATGGGGAATTGAATGGGAGAATGCCACACTGCCTATGGGGAATGGGATGGGAAATGCCACGCTGCCTATGGGGAATGGGATAGGAAAGGCCACGCTGCCTATGGGGAATAGAATTAGAGAATGCCACACTGCCTATGGGAAATGGGAGGAGGAATGCCACACTGCCTATGGGGAATGGGATAGGAAATGCCACGCTGCCTATGGGGAATAGAATGAGAGAATGCCACACTGCCTATGGGAAATGGGAGGAGGAATGCCACGCTGCCTATGGGGAATGGTATAGGAAATGCCACGCTGCCTATGGGGAATGGGATGGGAAATGCCACGCTGCCTATGGGGAATGGGATAGGAAATGCCACGCTGCCTATGGTGAATGGGATAAGAAATGCCACACTGCCTATGGGGAATAGAATGAGAGAATGCCACACTGCCTATGGGAAATGGGAGGAGGAATGCCACACTGCCTATGGGGAATGGGATAGGAAATGCCACGCTGCCTATGGGGAATGGGATAGGAAATGCCACGCTGCCTATGGGGAATGGCATAGGAAATGCCATGCTGCCTATGGGGAATGGGATAGGAAATGCCACACTGCCTATGAGAAATGGGAGGAGGAATGCCACACTGCCTATGGGGAATGGGATGGGAAATGCCACGCTGCCTATGGGGAATGGGATAGGAAATGCCACGCTGCCTATGGAGAATGAGATAGGAAATGCCACGCTGCCTATGGGGAATGGGATAGGAAATGCCACACTGCCTATGAGAAATGGGAGGAGGTATGCCACACTGCCTATGGGGAATGGGATGGGAAATGCCACGCTGCCTATGGGGAATAGAATGAGAGAATGCCACACTGCCTATGGGAAATGGGAGGTGGAATGCCACACTGCCTATAGGGAATGGGAAAGAAAATGCCACGCTGCCTATGGGGAATGGGATAGGAAATGCCACGCTGCCTATGGGGAATGGGATAGGAAATGCCACGCTGCCTATGGGGAATGGGATAGGAAATACCACACTGCCTATGAGAAATGGGAGGAGGAATGCCACACTGCCTATGGGGAATGGGATGGGAAATGCCACGCTGCCTATGGGGAATAGAATGGGAGAATGCCACACTGCCTATGGGAAAGGGGAGGAGGAATGCCACACTGCCTATGGGAAATGGGAGGAGGAATGCCACACTGCCTATGGGGAATGGGATAGGAAATGCCCCACTGCCTATGGGGAATGGGATAGGAAATGCCACGCTGCCTATGGGGAATAGAATGGGAGAATGCCACACTGCCTATGGGAAAGGGGAGGAGGAATGCCACACTGCCTATGGGGAATGGGATGGGAAGTACCACGCTGCCTATGGGGAATAGAATGGGAGAATGCCACGCTGCCTATAGGGAATGGGATAGGGGAATGCCACGCTGCCAGCCAGCAGCATCGGGGGCACTAGGACATGTGAGTTGAATTTTTTTTATTTATTTTCTTCTGCTGTCTATGACAAATGGGAGGGGGAATGCCACACTGCCTATGGGGAATGGGATGGGAGAATGCCGCACTGCCTATGGGGAATGGGAGAAGCAAATGCCACACTGTCTATATGGGGAATGTTTTGAAGGGAATGCCACACTGCTTGTGTGGAATGGGATGGGAGAATGGCTCACTGCCTATGGTAATGGGAGGGGGGGGTGCCACTCTGCCTGTTTTGGGTTTTTTTCACCTGGCCTATTATGTGGTTCACAACATTTGGTTCAGAATATTATTTTTCTTATTTTCCTCCTCCAAATCCTAGGTGTGTCTTATAGAGCAAATAAAATACAGTAGCATGATCCCCATTGTCTGTGTCCCCATTATGAGTAAATTATTTTACGATGTGTACACTAAAATCATTTTTTCCTGGGTACAATAGCATCATTAATGGCTATTAGCTTTTCATGTTTTTTTTTTTTTTTCATTTTTAGACAATTCCTAAACATAAACCATCCATAATCTTTCTACAAAGTAACAAGCGCACATAAAAGGGCTTCAGTGCGGTTAGGCAGCAATCTAGATACATTCTGATTATTTTTAAAGTCTTTTCAAATGAACATTTATTCCGGCACACAAGTACAACTTGAATGAGCTCCGAAAACCCACCATTAAAATTATTGAAAGAAAATGACTTTACATGTGTTGCATATTTCAACTCATATAACCATGCAATTATTTTCCTCCAAAGCAATAACTCTACAAAGATTGCTCCGCTTCTTTTGATGTATTGCATTTTTTTTTTACATAATTAGGAAGATGTATGGGTTAAAGGTTTGTTTTTTTCCCTATGCGGCTTTTGTTGTGTTTAAACATAAGAATCTCTCAAGAGGACACGGTGCTCAGTTCAAATGGGGCGTGTAACGCAGACTGACAGTGATGCATGTCTCTGGGGGGGCAGGAGGAGAGGGTAAAAATCCAGCTTTAGAGTATTCTTTTTTTTCTATGTTATGTGCTTCAAACATTTTTTAAATCTTGGAATTTCATGCATGGCACATAATGCCTTAACCCTTTGTTATCAGTAATACCATTTTTCCAATACTGTCTGGAATTCAGCATGCCTATTATGGGCTACAGTGGGGTTTATTCATGAAAGGTAGTGCCTCGTAGCACAGGCAGCGTCTGGTGAACGCTGGGCGCTGTAGGCAATACCACATTCATGAAAGTGAATCTGGTGAGCAACTCTAACAGCGCCATGTAGCGTCCGATTCATCATTACAGGTGGCTCAGAGTATAGCGCCAGCGCTCTAGCTTCCAGAGCGCCAGGTATTACCTGCTGCTACCTGTCGCTCTCCTCCTCTCCTGACGCTCTCTACATTTCAATGGACTTTCCTTTTCCTCTGTTTAAACAGAGTTTTTTATTTTTATTATTTTTTTCTCTCAAATAATTGTGTCACCTATCCTGGCCTAGAATGAGTCATTTTTGATGATTTTTTTATATTTTTATGCAGAATTGTCATTACAGGTCTGGCATTAAAGTGTTAATGTCACAATGTTATAACAATGTCATTCCATGTGTTTTCGCTTTGTTACTGGTGGATATGTGTTCAAAAACAGTCTGTTTTTTTGTTGAATATGGTGTGAGTAGCTGAGAGTCGGTCGCAATGAGCTGTCTCTACCTTTCGCTCCTTGCAACGCTGTACTGGTGTTAAAGCGCCCAACATACATCTCATTTATCAATGCCGGCCAGGTTACTACAGCGAATGAGATGCTCTGTTACAGCGCCCGGTACACACACACGAGCGTCTACTAGCGGTCGCTCTAAGCGCTGCTATACAGGCGCTCATTTGCCAATACCTGGCCTACCTAGTAATGAATCAGCCTCCACGTGTTTATAGCAAACACTTTTTTAGTGCAGCAGCAGCACACTGGAGCAATCCCTAGTACAATCAGCTGTGAGCTACACATGGCCGCTGTTACAATGTAACACACTGGGAGGCTGGCCATCTTGTTTCAATGTAACAATGGGGTGCTATCCCGCTTGTTACACTGTGCAGCATTAGGCAGTTTTAGAACTGGCAACACTGCCTCTGTACAAAATATAAAGGTAATAAAACAAAAAACAAGTGAGTTATCCGTGGACCCCTTACCCCTTGCGCCCCAAAAATGTTAATATTGTAAATTTAACTGCTTTCTTCTGTAACCCGCTGGGCGCTGCCTTCCTCAGGTCCGCCGGGTCATCCTGTGTCCTGCCCTGGGTCTCCTTCAATCTTCAGGGCTCTTCTCTGCCCCTCCACTATGTTGTTTTAGTGGTGGTAGGCATCATAGGGGGACTATATGACCGCTTAATTCATTCTGTAATGGGGTGATTGGTGGGGACTCTGCACACTTTCTGTATTAGAGTGATAGGGAGGGGAGAGTTCTACACACTGTCTGTAATGGGGCAATTGGGTGGGGGGTAGCACACTGTCTATAATGGGTGATTGTGATTCTGCACATTGTCTGTAATGGGGTGATTGGGAGGTTATTTTACACGCTTCTTGTTCTGGGGTGATTAGGGGGGTACTGCACACTGTCTGTAATGGGGCAATTGGGGGTGCACAATGTCTATAATGGGGTGATTGAGAGAGATTCTGCACACTGTCTGTAAAGGGGTGATTGGGAGGTGTTTCTTCACGTTGCCTGTTCTGGGGTGATTAGGAGGGGGTATTTAAGCACACTATTTGGTTCAGAATATTTTTTTTCTTATTTTCCTCCTCTAAACCCTAAAGTGTGTCTTATAGAGTGAAATGTGTGGTAATTAATGAATACATACACTTGTGCCCTTATTCATCAAGCGATAGCGCCAGGTAGTGTCTGACGAGCGCCAGGTAGCGGCAGCTAACGGCGACTACCGACTCAAGTACGCCCGGCGGCGGTCACAATGACGCATTTATCAAGCAAAATGAGGCTAGCGCCGGCGAGAGCAACGGCTAGCGCGGCATTCATCATGAAGCCGCCTGGACCGAACAGCGCAGCTGCAAATTCCCTCACAGCGCCAGGTATGAGCTGTCGCTCCCTGGCGATGTCCAATGCATTTCAATGGAGCAATCTATAATAATTCATGATTAATTGGTAATAATTTTTTTTTTAATTTTTTTAATGTCAAAAAATCGGAGAACACTTCTGCAATGTTAGGATTTATTTTTAAGTAAAAAAAAAAAAAAAAAAAAATATGTGCAGAATTGATCTAACAGGTCTGAGATTAATGTATTCATATAACAAAATGATTCTAAAAACATGTATAATGTTACATTCAAAAAATATGGTTGTTTAGGGGTTAAAAACTAGTTAATACAGATCGCCGCCAGCGCTCTGGGGTTTAAACAAGGAATGGACAGCGACAGCACATTCGGAGCGTGATTTTTTGATGAATATGAAGCTAGCCGTTCGCTCTGGCCATTCGTTGTCAGGCGCTCACATACAACGCTGGACCTGTGAAACAGCGACCCCCCAGCCCGTATTCAACATTAGCGCACACCGACTGAGTCGCTGTCATAAAGCTAATGCCGGCCAAGCACAGCGAATACTGGCTG
Organism: Gastrophryne carolinensis; assembly: GCA_027917425.1. NCBI lineage: Eukaryota > Metazoa > Chordata > Amphibia > Anura > Microhylidae > Gastrophryne > Gastrophryne carolinensis. The sequence continues at coordinate 43,265,324 of CM051238.1, forward strand.
GCGCTGAAAAAATCACGCTACAGTCGCTCATCTGTCGCTACCTGGCGCTATTGATGAATCGGCCTCCCCGTCACATAAGACCCCTAGGTTTCTTTTTTCTCTGATGGTTGTTTGGCTCCATGATGCCATATTTGTTGGAGCTGAAATTCCTCAAGATGCCACATTTCCGGCACTGACAGCTTTGAAGACCATTCCCCCTCTTCCTAGTACATGCAGGAATTAAGCTGGCAGATGAAAATAGAAATCCCTTTGAAATGTTCTGGGTCGTAGCACGAAGGCTGTCCAGGGAGCGAGGATAATGTCTGGGTCATAGTCTCGTTCTATATGCTTTGATGCATACAGATAATATTTGACAACGGCTTCTCAGGCAAAAGTGGATTGTAGAATGCACCGGCGGAAACATGCAGAAAGCAGTGGCCCTCTGAGTCCTAGTGTTCTGAATGCTATAAGGTGATAAAAGCAGGCCTAAAATCAACAATGACTTTGTGGCTTTTATAATAGAAACATAGAAACATAGAAGGTTGATGGCAGAAGGAGACCATACGGTCCATCTAGTCTCCCCTTGTGTATACTGTATGTTCTCTTTATCTTAGGATAGATGTGTGCTTATCCCAGGCATGTTTACATTCAGTGACTGTTGATGTTTCAACTACTTCTGCTGGAAGTTTGTTCCAAGCACCTACTACTCTTTCTGTAAAATAATATTTTCTAACATTGCTCCTGATCTTCCCCCCGACTAGCTTCAGGTTGTGCCCCCTTGTTCTATCGTTAAGTTTCTTCTTAAAAACACTTCCCTCCTGAACCTTATTCAATCCTTTCACGTATTTAAAGGTCTCAATCATGTCCCCCCTCTCCCTTCTTTCCTCCAGACTGTACAAATTAAGTTCTTTAAGTCTCTCCTGATAAGTTTTAAGTTTAAGTCCTTCCACCATTTTCGTTGCTCGCCTTTGGACACGTTCAATTTGAATAATGTCTTTTTGCAGGTAAGGTCTCCAGATCTGCACACAGTATTCTAGCTGTGGCCTCACCAGGGCTCTATACAGCGGCATCACAACCTCCCTCTTCCTACTGGTGATGCCTCGAGCTATGCAGCCGAGCATCCTGCTTGCTTTTCCCACTGCCTGGCTACACTGTCCACTCATCTTGCAGCTATCAGTAATCAGTACCCCTAAATCTCTCTCCTCCGAGGTCCTGGCTAACACAGTACTGCCCATAATGAGTAACCCAAATTGGATACCACCCCACTGGCTGTGGGGGTGTTGAAGATCCTGAGCCCAATTGCCATGGGCACAGACCTGTGCCAAACAACATAATGGCTGGTAACTGACCAGGGTTAGGGGCCTGCCACTCAGCCTCTGAGCCCTAGGTTAGGTAACACACAATTTTTTGGTAGATACAGGGAAAATGTTCAAATTCTTTCCCTTAGTTTAGAGATCACCAACCTGTAGCTCAAGAGCCACATGTGACACTTGGACACCTGATGTTTGATACCTGCCTGACTAGAACACTTGTGGGCACACTGTTGAGGCTGGGGTAGGGTGGGGAGTGCCCAAAACCATGCATTGTCAGCACCCTGCATGGATTTAAATTGATCCTTTATCCTGAAAAAAAGAAATCCAGGCTATTTGGGGCACTGGGCTGAAATGAAGGTGACAACACAAACTTTCTTTCTGGGTATAGGATCACTTTAAAGTGGACCAAAACCCAGGATTTTGACTATCCTGGGTTTTGGTCCTTGTCCCCGGGGCACCCCGATCAGGGGGTTCCCCCCACTGTGTGAAACCCCCCAGGTCGCCAAAACAAACGTACCTCTTCCTGGTCCTATGGTGCATGCGCGGCTGCTCGTCCAATCAGTGCGTTCGGATCCGCTGACATCCCTTCGTCTAAGTCTTCTTTTAAGATGAGCGGCTCCGAGCGCGCTGACAGCCACATCCCCCACTGCCCTCTAACAGGGAGCATGTCCGCGCTGGCCATTTACATAAGCTTGGCGTGGGCACGTGCCCTGCTAGGGAGATGCAGCTACGGCTTGCAAATGCGCCGTTGGACCGGAAAAGAAGGTAAGTGTATGGGGTGACTTGGGAGGTTTCACACAGCAGGGCATCCCGATTTTGGATGGCCCGGGGGGAGGAAATCGATCGGTCCGGGAATCTTATAGATGCCATGTGTTTTGGTCCACTTTAATGCACAATTGGATAGGAGGAGAAATGTTCTGGCTTATCTGTTCTGGCAGCTTTTTGCTCTATACTTTATTTTTCACCATTCTTGTATGTAACATGGGATGCTTCAGTGGCATTCATAAAAAGCACAGGTACAACAGATTGTAGTAAGCCAGCATGCCTCTCCACCTGCCCCCCAGAGGCTGGGGGATTGGTATTTTAAGAGCTAGAGGAGACTGCCGTGTAGTATGTGTGAAAGTCATTCCCTAGGTCATCCAGATTTGGGATGCCCCGATGTGTGAAACACCCTGGTTTCAGCAGATACTCACCTTGGGAGTCAATACCACTGGGCATGTGGGTATGTGATGGCCGGCCACATCCCTGGCTCTCCTCTATTCAATATGCAAACCCCCACCAGCTTATCTGAATGATCGTGTGCAAAGTGGAGGGGAGCGTTCTTCAGAACAGATTGGATAGAATTAACATGATCCGCAATCTATTTATATTGGATGAGAGTGTGGGTGTATGAAGCAAGAAAAGAAAACTGCCAATCTCAGGAATGGTGTTTGAAATGTGTTTTGTCTGCTATAACTCCATTGTTCAGTTATAAGTTCACCTTGAATGTGGCTCTCGTGGTAAGAAAGATCGGGGACTCCCGCCTTAGGCTTTAATCATATTCGGCAATCATATTCGGTGGCTCGTAGTACCAGAGGAGTTCTTCCCCACTTCTGTTTAATTTACCCATATATATATATATATATATATATATATATATATTTGAAGTTGATGACCAGTATAAGAAGCAGCCACAGGAGTGCCTGTAACATTGTTGGAGCTCAGGTAAGGTAAGGAGTTTATTTGTCGTAAACCTCCAATGGGGGTTTACAACAAAAAAAACTGAGTAGGTGGGGCCACGCACAGGGGCTACTCTGTGCAGCAGATCCAAGATGGCTGTGCCCAGTGCCAGAATTACCAGAAACCAGCGCTGGATCCTGGCCGAGGTTAGTATTTTTTTTTTTGTAAATCTCAACACCCCCCACCCTGCCGCAGCACCAAGGAAGGGTGGTGGGGCAGGTTGTTTGTAGACCTCTTTGGCTTAGATCTGGGCCATTCTCTGTATCGTTCTCTGTTTACCGCTCTGAAGCTAATCTCCTATTCCTGTCTGCTGCCTAATGATAGGTTAATGTGCCGATCTGCAGGCAGGGATTAGCTCCTAATTAATTCTTGTAATTAATTTGAAAAGGCTTTCTGGCAGTTCACATGAATGTGTTTTCGACGGGGGAAATCCGCGTGGCTCTAACCTCTTAGCTTGGACTGTCTAAATAACAGTGGTCATGCTGGAAACACAAACTGGTGTTGATGATAATGGGATGACAAACTTTGCTTTGGGGATATTTCACTCTACTTGCACAAGCTCTCCTTATGTGGGAGTGGTCATTCCTTTATGCTGCAGGGTATCTGGCTCATGTGGAAAGCTCTCCATCTCAGCTGGCCAATATGTGCAAATGTTTGGCTAGCTCTCCGCCTCAACACTTACCGTATTTTCCACCCTATAAGACACACTTAGGATTTGGAGGAGGAGGAGGAGGAAAAAAAAATATTCTAAACTAAATGTTGTGCTAAAACATCCTTCCCCATCCCATCCCCCATGGGCAGTGTGTCATTCCCCTATACTATTCCCCCTGGGCAGTGTGGCATTCCCCCCTCCCATTCCCATAGGAAGTGTGGCATTCCCCCCTCCCATTCCCATAGGCAGTGTGGCATTCCCCCCTCCCATTCTCCATAGGCAGTGTGGCATTCCTCCATCCCGTTCCCATAGGCAGTGCGGCATTCCCCCCTCCCATTCCCATAGGCAGTGTGGCATTCCCCCCTCCCATTCCCATAGGCAGTGTGGCATTCCCCCCTCCCATTCCCATAGGCAGTGTGGCATTCCCCCCTCCCATTCTCCATAGGCAGTGTGGCATTCCTCCATCCCGTTCCCATAGGCAGTGTAGCATTCCCCCTCCCATTCCCATAGGCAGTGTGGCATTCCCCCCTCCCATTCCCATAGGCAGTGTGGCATTCCCCCCTCCCATTCTCCATAGGCAGTGTGGCATTCCTCCATCCCGTTCCCATAGGCAATGTGGCATCCTCCCCCCATCTAATTCCCTATATAAGCAGTGTGGCATTCCCCCCTCCCATTCCCATAGGCAGTGTGGCATTCCCACCTCCCATTCTCCATAGACAATGTGGCATTCCCCATCTCGTTCCCATAGGCAATGTGGCATCCTCCCCCCATCTAATTCCCTATATAAGCAATGTGGCATTCCCCCTCCCATTCCCATAGGCAGTGTGGCATTCCCCCTCCCATTCCCATAGGCAGTGTGGCATTCCCACCTCCCATTCTCGATAGGCAGTGTGGCATTCCTCCATCCCGTTCCCATAGGCAGTGTGGCATTCCCACCTCCCATTCTCCATAGACATTGTGGCATTCCCCCATCTCGTTCACATAGGCAGTGTGGCATCCTCCCCCATCTAATTCCCTTCCCCATCCCATCCCCCATGGGCGTGTGTCATTCCCCTATACTAAAGAAACAAAGGGGGGTGGCAGCCGCTCAGACCATTTTATAACTAACCTGGGAGGTGCACGTTAGCAGGGCAATTAGTACACACAAGTCTTAAAGGAGCCACAGCACTCAACCCTGTTAGCTTGCTGGCCAGCCTATAATCTGTCTCTAAACTTGGTTAAAAACAGAGGACTCGGTCACACACATCTGCAGAAGTATGCTTAAGCTGCACCACTACGCCAAAGTGCCTCTGTGGGGTGCAGTCCTAACTCTAATCTCTGAGAGCCCATCTGGGACATACAGTGCAATAGATACCAAGTTTAGAGACAGATTATAGGCTGGCCTGCAAGATAACAGGGTTGACTGCTGTGGCTCCTTTAAGACTTGTGTGTACTAATTGCCCTGCTAACGTGCACCTCCCAGGTTAGTTATAAAATGGTCTGAGCGGCTGCCACCCCCCCTTTGTTTCTTTTGAATTTGTGCAAGCACATGGTGTGTGGGGTCTAGGCTGTATTGCAAGGTCTTTGACCCTTCCACCCCATGGCTTGCACTTGAGAGGTTTAGGGCAACCTCAGATAAGCCTGCTCCCAATTTATCTATTGCACTGTATGTCCCAGATGGGCTCTCAGAGATTAGAGTTAGGACTGCACCCCACAGAGGCACCTTGGTGCTTGGTGGTGCAGCTTAAGCATATTTCTGCAGATGTGTGTGACAGAGCCCTCTGTTTTTAACCAAGTTTAGAGACAGATTATAGGCTGGCCTGCAAGCTAACAGGCCAGCTAATAGGCAGTGTGGCATTCCCACCTCCCATTTCCATAGGCAGTGTGGCATTCCCCCCTCCCATTCCCATAGGAAGTGTGGCATTCCCCCATCCCATTCCCATAGGCAGTGTGGCATTCCCCCATCCCATTCCCATAGGCAGTGTGGCATTCCTCCATCCTGTTCCCATAGGCAGTGTGGCATTCCCACCTCCCATTCTCCATAGACAGTGTGGCATTCCCCATCTCGTTCCCATAGGCAATGTGGCATCCTCCCCCCATCTAATTCCCTATATAAGCAGTGTGGCATTCCCCCCTCCCATTCTCATAGGCAGTGTGGAATTCCCCCATCCCATTCCCATAGGCAGTGTGGCATTCCCACCTCCCATTCTCCATAGGCAGTGTGGAATTCCCCCATCCCATTCCCATAGGCAGTGTGGAATTCCCCCATCCCATTCCCATAGGCAGTGTGGCATTCCCACCTCCCATTCCCATAGGCAGTGTGGAATTCCCCCATCCCATTCCCATAGGCAGTGTGGCATTTCCCCATCCCATTCCCATAGGCAGTGTGGCATTCCTCCATCCCGTTCTCAAAGCAGTGTGGCATTCCTCCATCCCGTTCCCATAGGCAGTGTGGCATTCCCCATCTCGTTCCCATAGGCAATGTGGCATCCTCCCCCCATCTAATTCCCTATATAAGCAGTGTGGCATCCCCCCTCCCATTCTCATAGGCAGTGTGGCATTCCCCCCTCCCATTCTCATAGGCAGTGTGGCATTCCCCCCTCCCATTCTCCATAGACATTGTGGCATTCCCCCATCTCGTTCACATAGGCAATGTGGCATTCCCCCCTCCCATTCTCCATAGACAGTGTGGCATTCCCCCATCTCGTTCACATAGGCAGTGTGGCATCCTCCCCCATCTAATTCCCTGTATAAGCAGTGTGGCATTCCCCCCTCCCATTCTCATAGGCAGTGCGGCATTCCCCCCTCCCATTCTCATAGGCAGTGTGGCATTCCCCCCTCCCATTCTCATAGGCAGTGCGGCATTCCCCCCTCCCATTCTCATAGGCAGTGTGGTATTCCCCCCTCCCATTCTCATAGGCAGTGTGGCATTCCCCTCTCCCTTTCCCCATAGGCAGTGTGGCATTCCCCCCCCCTCCCATTCTCATAGGCAGTGTGGCATTCCCCTCTCCCGTTCCCCATAGGCAGGGTGGCATTCCCCTGCCCCCATCCCCTTATTCAGTGTGGTATTCTCCCCAACCGCCCAGAAAAAAAAAATATACTTACATGAACACTGTCCCCGCTCTGGCTTCTGGCACTGCCACTGCCTTTTATGTGTCAGGGTGCGCCGGCCGAGAGGTGGTGGTGGAGCTGGAAGCCAGAGCGGGGAAGTTGTATGTCCTGTTTTGACTTCTAGCACCGCCACTGCCTCTTGGGTGTTTGTGTCAACGTGCGCTGACACCCTAAAAGCAGTGACAGCGCCAGAAGCCAGAGCAGGGACACTGTGTCTCTCGGGTGTCAGTGCGCGCTGACACAAACCCCCCAGGGATCAGCGCACATCAGCTCGAGAGGCGATGCAGCAAAAGAGTGGGGGCAGCGGGCGCAAGACTCATGTAAGGATACTTTTTTTTCACTTTTTTTTTTTACATTCGCCCAATAAGATGCATTGACTTTACCTCCCACCCTCATAAAAATAGTGCGTCTTACATGGAGAAAAAAAACAGTAATAAGGTGCAAAAACTATAGTTTACCTCCCTGCTCACAGGCTCAAGACTACAAAGGCTGCCAGCTGAGCCGGTCTGCTTTCTGCACTGGTTTCAGCATCACAACCTCAAAGCATCACATCACTCCTAGGCGTTCATTTATTGATTGTGGGTTTGATGTAACGCAACATCGTAGCTTGATTGTGAATGTTTCCCTGCGCATCAGTGGAAACAAATGGGAGAAATCTTACCTTTCTCTTTGTTCCCCTGGAGAAATCCATCACTGTGATTGGCCACCGTGTGGTTACCGCCACCCGGACAGCACTAAGGCAATTTGACAGATGTACCAAATACTGAATCCCTTAACTTTGTGTCTGTATATGAGCCCCATCCTTAATACCCCGAAGTGGACCAAAAGTCTGATCCCTAAGCATCTGGATTTGGAATGCTCTGCTGTGTGAAACCCCCTGAGTCCCAGATCCTACAGGGCCCACACCAGACACTTGTGAATAGCTGGTGCGGCATGCACCCTGTTAGATGGTAGTGGGGAGGTGGTCACTGGCGCGTTCAGCTCCGCTCGGCTCTTCTCAGCTAGACTCAGCCCTTAACCCACAAGATTTTGAGGAGAACAGCCGAGTGCACCGATTGGATGAGAGCCTGCACATGAGTTGTAGCACCTGGAAACGTTGAGCTTACTAAGCGACACAGAAAGTTTCACAAAGCAGGGCATCCCAAATCGGGACAAGGGTCAAAACCCAGGATAGTTAAAATTCCGGGTTTTGGACCAGTTTAAGTCTGATGCCTGTTGTATTGTCTGCGTATTTGAGGATTGTGACTGAATAATTGTTCGATATGCAATCAGTTGTGTATATGGAGAACAGGATAGAGGAAAATATGAACACAGCTGTGAGGCTATGATTATGGTCTTCACATTGGATGTTCTAGGACCCCGTTTTACTTGAATTCCGTTGGATTGCAAGTCAGAGCAAGGAGCACCCAAACGTGAGGTTAAAAGCAAAAGCGTGGGGGTGAATCAGGCTCCAAGGCTGTCAGTGCTCGGTCCTGCAGGAGTAAAGGTAAGTATGTTTTGGGGGGTTAACAAGTTTACTAACTTTCTAAGGGGGTTTACAAACTCTTTGAGAAAATGCCTGAAACAAAGCTGCTCATCTTCCTAACTGGAAACTGTGACAAACATCATGGAAGTCCTAGAAAAAACTTCAGCGATGTGCATTTCTGTGGAGAGCTAAATATCAGCCACATACTGATTCCAACATCCCAACTGACGTTTCTGCCTTTCCCTTTATCTGCTTCCAGAAACTCTTAATGGCTCTCTGAAAAGTTTCAATGTTACTGCAACCTGCCTCTCCTTGTTAAATAATATAGAGGGTAATCAATAACGCCGCGGGCCATTAATAACCTGTTGGTTTCCCAGCTCCCGACTCACAAATCTCCACTCACTGCATTAATCGAGGCGCCAACTCGGATCACTTGGGTGTCGCTTGCTGCTACTGAAATAATCATTACATTAAAAGTACGGGCATGGTGGAGATTTGCAAAAGAGCCAGACACCGGCTAGCTTCTGGAGTTTTACAGCAGTTAAAAAATACAAAGTGAAAGTCTGTGGCAATGTAAAAGACACAGTGGTGAAGTCAAAGGTGTCCCGATAATGCTGTAAGATTGTTAAAGGACAGCTAAAATTAAACACCCGTGAAAATTAAATTCTGTTATATAGTAGGCCAGAGAAAAAAATCTTTTAATCATATACTTTGTTATAAACAAATCTTTGCCTCTGTAGTTTTTCTTAATTAAATTTAAAAAAGTGCTAAGTTAGGAGAAAGTGACAGCTCAAAGCTTTTAAAGTGAACCAAAATCCACTCTGGATTCTTTGAGACTCCACGGAAGGTATACTTGCTCTCCCATGGCATCCGGAAGTGGCATGCCTCGCTGTGTGAAACTCCCCAGGGCGTCCAAAATTTCTAGCTTTCCCCGGAGCCCACGGTGCATGCACAGCCGGCGCAGACATCACGTGCATCCCTTTTTGGCTGCGCACAGCTGAGGAGAATGAGTGATGCCACACGACACTCGTATGTGCGACTAGGGATTCCATTCAGCTTTTATAGCCGCACATTAATATGCACGGCCAGAGAAGCTGATTCAACAAACTGATGTGTCTGCACCGTGGGCTCGAGGTGAGGTAAGTCTGCCTGGTGGTATTTCAAGAGATTACCAGAAAAATTATATATATATATATATATATATATATATAGGCATAGTTTGGGATTTAACAATAAATGTCTTGTTTGTAATTGTTTCAGTGTTTTCTCAATATTTTTGAGTGAAATATGTAAAACAATTAAAAAATATTTCTTTTAAAATTTTGGAGATTTTTTTAAAATAAAAGAAATGCAAGTTTTTCAAGAAAATCATATTGCCTGTAAAAACCATATTGCTATAGTACCACATATGTATCAGTAGATAATACGATCTTGCCCAGGAGACACTCCAAACTGAAATGATCATTTTATAAGATTTTCAAATAAAACTACTATTTGCACTTAAATTTAAAAAAATGGTGTGGGGTTCCCTTGTCTAACAAAACTAGCCCAGACACCAGCTATGGGGGCTGGTAGATCGGGGCGCCAAGGTCGAGACTTGTTTTTTTTCCTGTTCCTGTACCTAGTCTTTATGTCAGGTGTCGCTTAGGATAGACTAGAGTTCATCCAAACCAAACAAAACCGAACAAATCTATTGAGGTTGGTTACAAACAAAACCCATCTTAAGCCAAAGGATCACCACTACCATGAAGAATTCTAATGAGATACAAACCAAACCATTGTTGGCCATTTGACAATTTGACCTCTCCTTAAAGGGGATGTCTAGTAGCTTTTTGCTTCAGGAATAAAGCTGATATGATATTCCAAGTTGGGTTTGACTGACCTGAATTACTGCCCCCAAACAAAACCACTTGAACATTTGACAAGCTGATATCTCATTAACATTGCACCAGCACATATTTAAAAAGATCCTTCAAAGACAAGAAAATAAAACTTGTTTTACTTCCTTTTCCTGTACCTAGTCTCTGTGTCAGGTGTCACTTAGGATGTAGTAGAGGCTCTTAAACCAAGAACTCATCCCAACCATGAACAAATCTATTGAGGTTGGTTACAAACAAAAACCATCTTAAGCCAAGGAGTCACCATTGCCATGAAGAATTCTAATGAGATATAAGCCAAACCCTTATAGGCCGTTTGACAATATGATCTAGTAAGTGGATGTCTAGTAGCTTTTTGTTTCAGGAATAAAGCTGATATGATATTCAAAGTTGGGTTTGACTGCTGGACTAAAGTATCTTCAATTCTTTCTTCAAGCATCTTAATTCAAAAGTCCATCCCAACCATGGACACATTTTTTGTGCTTTGTTTCAAATAAAATCCATCTTGAGCCAAAGGTCTACCATTGCTGTGAGGGATACTAATGAGATACAAACCAAACCCTTATTGGCCATTTGATAATCTGACCCCTTTAGCCAGTAGCATTTGCTTCAGGAATTAAGCTGATAGGATATTCCAAATTGGGTTTGATTGGCATTGAAGTCTCTTTTTAAACCTACTGGTGCAATGTTAATGTTGAAGGCTCATTGAAGGCTTTTTTTAAAACACACTGGTGCAATATTAACATTGAGGGATCAATAAAGGTTCATTGAAGGCTCTTTTGAAACTTACTGGTGCAATGTTAACTTAGCACCAGTATGTTTCAAAAGAGCCTTCAAGGGCAGACAAATGCAACTTGGAATATCATATCAACTAGCTTCATTCCAGAATCCAATATCTACCCCCTGGCAGAGGCCTTACCTAGCAGCTGCATGATGAGCTTTGGTAACATATTCATGCTCAGATTGTGTTTTATAGAATAGATGAGAGTCTTTGGTATTGTTCAGGGGCAAACACTGGGAGATATATACACTTGCATCCACATTTTTGACATAATGATGCTCATGGTATAGCACCTACCGGCATTGTGTAGGTTACAGCTGAAATCACATTGGCATGTTAAACTTTTGTTTAGTCTGTGAAATAGTTGTATAGGAAAACAAAATGCGTGTTTCTCTAAACCTGTCACACAATGCCCGGAGCTCCTCTTTCTTCTTATCAGAGAATATTGAAGAATTTCAAATAGAGAACCTGCTTCTGCTCTTTTATAAATGATGAGTCACAGGATTACTCATTCTGTGCCAGGAATAGGATGCCTCTGCCAGGGAGATGTTTAACTGCCTTTTTAAGGGGTTGAAAAGTAATCATTGGAGATTGCTTATGTAAAAGCCTATAATGGACTGCTATAGGTTTTTTTTACTAAATGTACCTGCTAAATTGATTCCTACCATAACTTACACTGATAATTTCTTGCCGGTGTAGCCGCGACAGTCATTTGTTACCACAGCGCAAAACAGGGTGGGTATGGGTATAGCAGATGTGTAAATTATAAATAGACAAGTGATGTATCTGGTTTCAGAGCCCGTGCATACGTTTTGTCCTTCCTATTCTCCGGAGTTCTTTAGGGGATGCATGTTTGGTGGGACTGCAGGGTGGTTAAGCAATTTTGGATGAGCTTTTATTACATTATAAATAAGTCCACTGGACTGGAGCTGGCTTTGGAAGCACAGTGTTCCTTACTCTATCTGAAACCCCCTGGTTGTTCCAAGACTCAGTTAGGCCTTATTAGGCATATTTTAACTGCAGCTAAACTAATCATTGCACAGTCTTGGAAGAAGCAGGATATCATTTTGGGCAGTCTTATTCCTTGCATAAACGAGATAATGTTTTTTGAGAAGATGTTGGCATCTATGTGAGGGGACGTTGCCCCCTTCTTAGCAACCTGGGAGGGCTGGATTTCCCACTTTCACTCAAGAAAGTTTGACCACAAGCTTTTGACCATCTAACGAGTAAGCTTATTTATTATGTTCTGTATCAAGGTTTGGAACCCGTTCTTCTCATTCTTCTTGTTCTGTCTTATTTTCTTCTTTTTCTGATTTAGGTATTTATCTAGACTATTTTTGATGAGAGTTTATTACATTATAAACAAGTCCACTGGACTGCAGTTGGCCCTGGAAGCACAGTGTGCCTTACTCAATCTGAAACCCCCTGGTTGTTCCAAGTTTGGCCTTATTATGCATATTTTAACTGCAGCTAAAGTAATCATTGTGCAGTCTTGGAAGAAGCGGGATATCCCTTTGGGCAGTCTTATTCCTTGCATAAACGCGATAATGTTTTTTGAGAAGATGTCGGTCTCTATGCGAGGGGACTTTGTCTCCTTCTTAGCAAACTGGGATGGCTGGATTTAACTCAAGAACGTTTGACCACAAGCTTTTGACAATCTAACAAGTAAGCTTATTTATTATGTTCTGTATCAGGACTTGGAACCCATTCTTCCCATTCTCCTTGTTCTGTCTTCATTTCTTCTTTTTCTGATTTAGGTATGTTTCTAGCCTATTTTTGTTTTTCTTCTCTCATAGACGTTTCCTTGTTGTTACTTCTTTGTTTTTCTTGTGTGCGTTTTTCGGGGAAGAGAAAGTAGGCCCATTTCATTCTATAGGATGCATTGCAGTTATAATAGTTGGGCCGGGCTGCTCTTGTCTAGTTTAGTTGAGGTTTAGAGCTTATATATAGTGTGAGTAACTATTTTGATAATTGCGTTCAGAGCGCTAGTATGTATTTTGTGTAGTTCTGACAGCTCTGGGGACAAGGAACAAAACCCAGGATAGTTCCACTTTAGGTGTACATTTTGCAAAAAAAAAAATCTATGTACCTTAAAGTGGAATTCCAGCTTCTTCTTTACACCCAAAACCCTGCCCCTTCCATTGGGGCTGAGACAGGATGGGGGCTGGGGTTACAAAATAAAAAGCCCTACCTCACTAGTGCTGAGACACGATGGGGTACTAGCGACATCACTCCACTTCAAGTGGGCCGGACCACGCACAGAGTGGAGGATGCCTATGCATGTGCCATGGGACCAGGGAAAGCCTCTCCAAGATCCAAGCTATTTTTAACTCCGCCCCTCCTTTCACTAATCCACCTCTAAGCACCCCCCCCCCCACTCGTCAGACCCTCCACTGTATGCCAGGCACATGGACAATTCCATTGGAAATTCCACCTCTAACCTATTAAGCTTATAGAAAAAAAGCTGTAATAATCTTTAGTAGCTAGTTCACGTTAAAGGTAAAGTACTTTTTTACTGTTACAAAAGAAGTAGTTTAGAATGAAAAGCTTACTATGGTTTACTCGTACTGCTAAATAAAACTCCAGCAAAATAGTTCTCACTGACAATCAAAACCGTGTCAATCAATCTAAATGTCTTTGGGTTAATGCACATTCAGTGAACAGTCCATCACTGTCAGGCAGTCTATGGGTTAGAACACAATCAGCGGCCAGGCAGTTCCATCAAGTTAGGAGATTCTTTAGAGCATGTAGCAAAACTGAAACTAGAAAAAAACATGTCACAATATCCTGTGACTCTAAGCAATTTGTCTAAGCAATCTGAACACCCGAGGAAACAGGGAAGCTGCGCTATGCTATTGAGCTTTTGATTTACTGTACCCCCCTTACCATTACAGACTTAAAGTGGACAAAAATCAAGGATTTTGACTATCCTCTGTTTTGGTCCTTACCCCTGGGGCCCCCCAGTCGGGAATGCCACGCTTTGTGAAACTCCCCAGGTCGCCTGATCTCACTCCCCCTTCCCTGGTCCTACGGCGCATGCACAGCCCTTCCATCCAATCAGCATGCTCGGATCTGCTCCCGCTCCTTCGTCTAATAGCTTGTATAATTAACTCTGAAGTGGACCCTCACCCAGCAGGGGTCCTCTAAGCAGACAGTTTCCGCTTTTATTGACAGTGGTGCGGCGGGAAACTTTTTGGACAGGAGTATGATCTCCATTTTAGGTATCCCTTTAGTTCCTCTTGAAAGATCCCTACAAGTTTTGGCTATCAATGGGAAGGCTATCCAGGGGGACCAATAAATACCAAGACCCCACCTCTTCGGTTAATTGTTGGCTCTTCCCACTCTGAGTTCTTAGAATTCCTTATCTTTGACTGCCCAGAAACTCCGGTGGTTTTGGGATACCCCTGGTTACAACTCCACAACCCGGTGTTAGATTGGCAGGCTGGGGAGTTGATCAAGTGGAGTGATCATTGCAAAAATCACTGCTTTACTACAGGCCTCAGAAGTGTGCAAGTTTTACCTCAGGGTTTACCTCAGCCATATGCAGACTGGGTTGATGTCTTCTCTGAACGTTCTCTTCCTCCACATCGGTCTTATGACTGCCCTATTGACTTGCTACCTGGCACGATTCCCCCGAGGGGAAAAATCTATAATCTTACTCTGCCCGAGGAGCAAGCAATGAGGGAGTACATTACCGAAAATTTAAGGAAGGGATTTATTCGTCCCTCTACTTCACCTGCTGGGGCCAGGTTCTTTTTTGTAGAGAAAAAAGATGGCGGCCTGAGACCATGCATTGATTATCGAGCCTTGAATAAGATTACTGTAAAGAACCCATACCCCTTGCCCTTGATTGGAGATCTGTTCAATCAAGTCATAGGGTCCTGAATTTTTTCCAATTTGGATTTAAGAGGGGCATACAATCTGATTCGCATCCGGCAGGGGGATGAGTGGAAAACTGCATTTAATGTGAAAGACGGCCATTACGAGTACCTGGTCATGCCTTTTGGTCTTTGTAATGCGCCAGCCATCTTTCAAGATTTTGTTAATGATATATTCAGAGAGTATCTCGGTAGATTTGTGGTCATCTACTTGGACGATATTCTCATCTTTTCTAATTCTTTGTTGGAGCACAGACGCCATGTTAAGTTGGTACTACAAAAATTAAGAGAGAACAACTTATATGCTAAACTTTCTAAATGTGTGTTTGAAGTCACCACTGTTCCCTTCCTAGGGTATGTTATTACCAGCCAGGGTTTGGAGATGGATGCGGATAAAGTTTCGGCGGTTCAGGATTGGGTTCAACCCAAGACTTTAAAAGAATTACAACGTTTTCTAGGATTTGCAAATTTTTATCGACGTTTCATCAAGGGCTTCTCCCATGTTGTAGCTCCACTTACCAACCTGACCCGTAAGGGTGCTTTTACTGCTAACTGGTCTCCCTCTGTCTGTGAGGCCTTCCTGACCTTGAAACGAGCCTTCACTTCGGCACCTGTGTTAGTTCATCCAGATATTCAAAAAGCCTTTGTTATTGAAGTAGATGCTTTTGAGCTGGGAGTGGGTGCAGTATTGTCACAATATTCTGGTAACCCTGAGCGCCTACATCCATGTGCCTATTTTTCACGTAAATTCAGTACCGCGGAACAAAATTATGATGTTGGTAATAGGGAATTATTAGTTAAACTGGCATTTGACGAATGGCGACACTGGTTGGAGGGTTCATTGCATCCAATAACTGTGTATACCGATCACAAAAATATCGAATACATCGGTTCTGCCAAGAGGCTGAACTCTCGTCAGGCACGTTGGGCATTGTTCTTCTCGCGCTTTAATTTTATAATTACTTTCAAGCCGGGTGTAAAAAATACTAAAGCTGATGCTCTATCTCGCATGTTTGGTGAATGTAAGGATCGGGGTGATACTGGTGAACCTATTCTACCCACGGGTTGTGTGGTCGGGACGTTACTTCCTGATCTCTTCAATACCTTGGCGCCGTTTCAAGATGAATCTCCTAGTGAAGTTCCCTTGGGGTGTCAGTTTGTTCCGCCGCACCTGCGTTCAGATGTCATTCGCAAATTTCACGACGCTAAAACTGCAGGTCATTTGGGTAACCGTAAGACGTTAATGCTAGCCCAACGTCATGTATGGTGGCCTTCCATGAGACGCGATGTTACGGCCTTTATCGACGCTTGTTCAGTTTGTGCGCGAAGTAAAGGGGTTCACAAGACCCCTAGTGGGGGTTTGGTTCCACTTGAAATTCCTGCTGAACCATGGACTCATATTTCAATGGATTTTATAGTAGCCTCCCTCACGTGGAAATACTGTAATTTGGGTGGTCGTGGATCGTTTCAGTAAGATAGCACATTTCGTACCTTTGCCCAAGCTTCCTTTGGGCCCTGAGCTCTCGAGACTATTTACTTCGCACATTTTTCATGCCTGATCGGGGGTGTCCAATTTACTTCGCGGTTTTGGAAACACTTCTGTGCGGCTGGGTATTCAGATTTCTCTTTCATCTGCCTATCATCCCCAGTCTAATGGGCAGACAGAAAGAACAAATCAAACTTTAGAACAATACTTAAGATGTTATGTCTCTGATGCGCAAGAGCAATGGGCGGAATTTATTGATTTTGCTGAGTTCGCTTACAATAACGCACCTAGTGAGAGTACTAAGGTATCTCCTTTTTTTTGTAATCTGGGGAAAAATCCTAGAGCCTCTTCCCTTTCAGGGTCACCTTCCGATTTACCTGCATTGGAGGAGTGGCTTCAGGAACAGAGGGATATTTGGGCGCATCCAGGAAAGTATATATCGGCTTGAAGTACAAGAAATTTGCTGACCGCCGCAGGACACAGGAACCTGTTCTTCGGGTAGGCGATCTAGTTTGGGTCTCCACTAAAAATATTGCGCTCCGTCAACCCTCTAGTAAATTAGGGCCAAAGTTCATTGGTCCTTTTCCGATTATCAAGAAGTTGAACAATGTGTCTTTTAAAGTTCAACTTCCGCCGTCTATGAAAATACCTAATTCTTTCCACGTTTCGCTGTTAAAACCAGCTAAGAACACTCCTCCTGCTGGTCCTTCGCCAATTCTGATTGATAATGAGCCTGAATATGAAGTACATAAGATACTGGATTCACGTAAAGTGCGGAATTCTTTACAATATTTGGTTGACTGGGTTGGCTACGGTCCAGAAGAAAGGTGCTGGGTAGCAGCAAGGGATGTTCATGCCAGGGCCCTGGTAAAAAAGTTTCATCATGACAATCCGGGGAAACCGGGTGAGGGTCCGGAGGCCCCTCGTGAAGGGGGGGGTAGTGTCAGCTCTCATTCACCGTGTCCCCGTTCCCGCGTCATCCCTGGGCGGCTGGCGGCGCGGCTCCCGGCCCGAGGTCCTGGCCGTGCGGCATCTGCTCGGGCGGAGGCGGCTCGAGCGGTGCCCAGCTCGGCCACACCCCCCGCTCTCAGCTCCGGCTCCAGTCGTTCTCCGGCTCCTGTTCTGTGCGCCCGCCAGAGGACTAGTTTAAAGGGCCAATGAGTCCTAGTCTTCAGTAGGGCTTACGCCCCCCTCCTTGCCTGGGCCAATGAGCCCACAGATGGGCTTGGGCTACTCCCATGGTCTCCCAATTAATTCCTAGTTCCTAGTTAGCACCAATCACACACCCCATCAGTTACTCAGTGCCTGTGATAGCGCCTTGTACCTTGCTTTGTCTTGTGATATAACCGTGATCTGATCTCCGTTGCCGACCCCTGCCTGAACCGGCTATTCTCGATCTGATCTCCGTTGCCGACCCCTGCCTGAACCGACTACTCTCGATCTGATCTCCGTTGCCGACCTCTGCCTTGTACCCTGACCTCGAGCTGCCTCTTTCCTCTGTACCACTGCGATCTCTGACTTCCCCGTGTCAACCTCTGGCCTGTCTCTGGACTACCGCTACACTCGCTCTTAGCCATTGGTTCTTCAGACCTCTAAACCTGTAAGCTCTCATCCTTTGAGCCATTGAAGTCCTGGGGGCAACCGATCCCGGGCAGGCGTATTTTGCGTCCCGGCAAGCGGGGGCTCCTACAGGTGAAGCTGGCTGCGGAGATTGGGGGTTGAGGGCTTACCTAGAGGACTGGAGTTACCAGAGCGTGACAACACATTTATCATGCCAATCTTGCTTAGCGACTGAGATAGCGCCATATAGCCACTCATTCATCATTATTCCAGCCTCAGCCCACAGCGCCAGCTTCCGACCTTGAACAGCGACAGGTATGACCTCTCGCTACCTGGCGCTCTCCAATGCATTTCAATGGAACAATCTTTAAATATTCATAATTAATTGTTATGAATTTTTTTTTTTTTTTTTTTTAAATGTGAAAAATTCTGTGACCACTTCTGCCATTTTAGATAATTTTTTTAAGGTAAAAAAAAATGTACAGAATTGATATTACAGGTCTGATATTAATGTATTCATATTACAAAATTATTTAAAAAACTTGTTTTTTTTGGTTTCCAAAAATATGGTTGTTTGGGGGTTAAAAAACTACATTTAACCCATCGCCGCCAGCGCTCTGGGGTTTAAACATGCATTTTACAGCGCGAGAATTTTTTGAGCGTGATTTTTTAATGAATATGGTGGGAGCCGGTCGCTAGGGCCAGTCGCTATCATGCGCTCCCATACAGCGCGGAACCTGTCAAATAGCGACTCCTCACCCAATATTCAACATTTTGGCAAACCGACGCTATCAACTACCGAACAACGGCCAAGCACAGCGACTACTAGCGGGCGCTCTGAAAATGCCGCTACAGTCGCTCAACTGTCGCTACCTGCCGCTATTAATGAATCGGCCTCCCCGTTTCCATAATCACGAGAAGTTTGTGATTTCTCTCACTATTACTTGAAGATTTGTTAGTTGATTCTTTTATCCATTATATTTTTGTTTGTTGAATAATGCGCTGGATGGTTTTGAATATTGGGTTTGCTTAAAATGAATTTTTTGTTGCACTAGTCACTTTAATAGGATATTAATATTTTAGGCCAATTACCATAATTTTGAGGGGTCCTCCATCCATTTATTATTACATAGTGTTTTTTATTGATGAAATGGGCAAATATTGAGGGGAAGGTCCAGCTTTTGTTTTAAAGTGTTTTTAAAGTGTCTCGTGTAGTATGTTTGTATTTTATGGTGCTATTGTTTTATAATGAAGCATTTAAACAAATTTTGCTATTATTGTGGTGCTCCTCCCTCTTTTGTCTAATAGCTTTTCTAAGGCGAGCAGATCCGAGCACGCTGGCGGCCGCATCCCCCGCTACCCTCTAACAGGGAGCGTGCCTGCGCCGGCTATTCTCAAATGCCTGGTGTGGGCATGCTCGCACACGCGTTGGATCGGGAAAGAAGGTGAGTTTATGGGCGAGCCGGAGGATTTTACACAGTGTGGCATTCCGATTATGGATGCCCCAGGGGAGGGAATCCAGGGGCCCTGGAATCTTATAGATTTCAGGGCCATTGGCGTGTGGGTTTTGGTCCACTTTAAAACTTCCAAAAAACAAAAGTGTATTGTGGACCACAACTCTACTCTTGACTAGCCCGGGTTTTCGGCTTTGCTCCGATTTGGGATAACCCCCACCACCTTTCCCTGGTCCTATGGCACATGCATGGGCTCTCCTCCAATCAGAGCGAAGGGAGCAGAGCAGAACCAAGTGCACCGGCGACAGTAAAGCTGCTAGCCTCTAAGAGGGTGTGTGCCTGCACCGCCCATTCACAAATGTCTGGTGCAGACGCGAGCCCTGCTAAAGTTATTGTTGACGTCGACCACAGCATGCATTTGCAGTTGGATCAGGGAAAAGGTCAATTTTTCAGGGAAAAGGTCAATTTTTTAGGGGGCTTGGGGGGGTTCACACATGGGGGGGAGGGGATTAGACGGCCCTGGATTTTGGTCCACTTTAAATGAAGAAAACAAAGGTAGATGCATGGCCGGTAAGTATGCTATTCATAATTAATTTTATACTGATGGGTGGTACCTATTGTCTCTAATATAAGGACAGCAGTTTTAGATGACCGCTGTTGATTTTCCAACTCGCTATGTCGGCCCCTCAGCTTGTGCCTAGGAGATTTTTTGCACCTCACATTGGGTGAGGAAAGGAGTTGTGACATGGCAGCATTACCTCTGTTTCATTTGTAAAAACTCGCAGTATTTCCCCTTTTGCTTTTATGTCCTCTCATAATCATTATGCAAATGGCAGGCGTCTCATTTTCCTTTAGTTTAGCACATTATGGGGAAAGCAGAGCGCATCGCCTCCTCTACTAGAATACAATTTTGCAGTAATAACGGCTCCATATAATTGTATTATACCTCAATTAAAATAGTTTGAACAAAACGGTCTCCAGTGGGCCTCCAAACAGCTGCAAAGCGCCTCCACCTCACCACAATTACGCTGATAAAGAATGACTTTCACCGACACGGAAGACTTCCTTCCAGAGGTGGCAGCTCGCTCTGCCGACTGAAAATGCTAATCGCTTCTTATGGAAGAGCGAGAGAATTCCCGGCTTACCGGCCTCGGGCGCTAAAGGGGGTGTCTGGGTCCAGCCCAACCACTATGTCATCCTGATTGAAAACTAATGTTCTTTGCCATTGGGGAAGTTTAATGAATTGGACAGCTTTTTAACTAATAAATATTTATAGGAAATTTCTAACAATATTCATGGGTTCACTATTTCCTGCCAGAGGTGTAACTACGAATCACTCGCTCCTGTTACTTCAACCTGATAAGAACAATGGCTGAGGTGAGTACCATGGGGCATGGAGGTTGGCATAGGGCATGTATTCCATTCCTTGCAGCAGCCCACTCACTTAGGGACAAGGGGCATGCAGAGATCGAGTCCTGTGGCATAGGGAACCCATGGCCACCCCTCCATGTTCAACACAGCCTGTCCCCTCTATTGCAGTGATGCAGTAGGTGGCTGTTGATTCCCTATGGCCACTCCTCCATGTTCAACACAGCTTGTCCCCTCTATTGCAGTGATGCAGTAGGTGGCTGTTGATTCTCTATGGCCACCCCTCCATGTTCAACACAGCTTGTCCCCTCTATTGCAGTGATGCAGTAGGTGGCTGTTGATTCCCTATGGCCACTCCTCCATGTTCAACACAGATT
The DNA here is from genome assembly GCA_027917425.1 of Gastrophryne carolinensis. Lineage (NCBI taxonomy): Eukaryota > Metazoa > Chordata > Amphibia > Anura > Microhylidae > Gastrophryne > Gastrophryne carolinensis. Next base: position 43,286,323 of record CM051238.1, read on the forward strand.
GTCCCCTCTATTGCAGTGATGCAGTAGGTGGCTGTTGATTCCCTATGGCCACTCCTCCATGTTCAACACAGCTTGTCCCCTCTATTGCAGTGATGCAGTAGGTGGCTGTTGATTCCCTATGGCCACTCCTCCATGTTCAACACAGCTTGTTCCCTCCATTGCAGTGATGCAGTGGGTGGCTGTTGATTCTCTATGGCCACCCCTCCATGTTCAACACAGCTTGTCCCCTCTATTGCAGTGATGCAGTAGGTGGCTGTTGATTCCCTATGGCCACTCCTCCATGTTCGCCACAGCTTGTTCCCTCCATTGCAGTGATGCAGTAGGTGGCTGTTGATTCCCTATGGTCACTCCTCCATGTTCGCCACAGCTTGTTGCCTCCATTGCAGGGATGCAGTGGGTGGCTGTTGGTCCCCTATGGCCACCACTGAGTGGTGAACAACCATGGATTGAGTACCTGCGGTACTCAACCTTGGCAAGTTTGTTCAAATTGGAGTAGAAAGGAAACACTGCTGGGGTCTGAAAGTTGAGTATGTTTGAGTAGGTGGCTGTTGATTCCCTATGGCCACTCCTCCATGGATATTGCGGTACTCAACCTTGGCGAGTTTATCAAATTGGAGTAGAAAGGAAACACTGCTGGGGTCAGAAATTTGAGTTTGTTTTTTATATTCTTTCTGCTTGGACAGACCTTTTAATGTCAACTTCTGGCCTGGCATAACTTATGGTTGCAGTTAGCAAAGATGACAGGAAATCGAGGGCTTAGTTGACTGGAGAAGTTGCAACACAATGATGGCAGGAAATGGAAGCCAATTTGTATGGCGTTTAGCATATTCACCATAAAAATATAATGCCCTAAATGCAAAAAATTTTAAAATTATAAACTTAGACGTAAACATAACAACAAAACAATGACATGGAACCATCGAGCTATATTACTGTAAGCTACAGTAACCCTCAAACATAACTAAAGCATTAAAACATGAAAGTAATCACTGTCTACATAAACAACTATAATATATAGAACATATAAATGCACTCCAAAGAAAGTGGTTAACCCGCCAAAGTGAATGTATTCATGGATAAATGTATATAGCAAAGACCAAATCTTATAAACACATAGGTTTGTTCAGCAATCAGTGTTGAAGCCACAAAAGAAAAGTAAGTGCTATCATAGCCAGGATAGGTACAACACTTGTGATGTGCAATATATACACAAGAATATTTACATAAGTGGAGGCACCAGGTAACATAATGTCATATGCGCCTGAGAGCTCACTGACAGAAATGCTGTGGGATAATTAGGGCATCCGGTCCCCATAAGTAGAAAATAGCTGAGAAACTGCATTTACAATGATTACTGATCATAGAATGCAATAATACTGATACAGAATGAAAAGGATATATAAGCAGAGGTTATACCTGATACACATTTCAGGGGTGCTTAGTTAAGCAGTGTGTCCATTAAATAGCGTTTGCTTTGCTGCTTTTCCTGACACGCATGCAGGAGAGAGGTGATGTGTAACTCAGACAGGAAGACACTCAGTTAAACCGGACCTTCAGCATCATTTAATAAAAAGTCCAAACCCTTAACAAAACTATTCTCCAACATCTAAAATTAATATATTATACATTTTTAGTCACTTATTTATTATTCATACCCCTCTGTTCAGGACTCTAGGATACGGGCGCCGCCATCTTGCCTCAGAAGCATCACATACTGAGAAGAGGAGAGGGAGAAAAAATTCAGGGGGGCAGGTTATAGATGTGCTTTGCTCCGACAGAGGGTCAGGAAAAGGACGGCAATCCCAGAATGCAGTTGTCAGGTCCCGTGGGACGCCCACCTTCCAAATAAGTCTGCAACCCCCAATCTCTGCTGCTAGCTTCGCCTATAGACAAGCCCCCGTCTGCCGGGACGCTAAACACGCCTCACCGGGCACGGTTGCCCCCAGGACTTTATAGCACAAAGGATGCAGACTTATGAAGGGGAAGGCAGATGAACCAGGAACGAGACTGGGCAAGGTCAAACAAGCAGAGGTCATACACGGAAGATCAGTCCAATGAAACGCGGCACCAGAGGATGAGACGGAAGAATAGTCAAGTCGAGCCAAAGGTCAAAACCGGGAGATCACGGGTACGCAGTACAGTGGAGCAGGCAAATCGTAGTCAGGAAAACAGGCTAAGGTCGGTCCAGGCAGCGATCAAGGATGGTCATACACAGCAGGATAAACGAAGACAGAGCAGACACCAATTCACACCCAGCAGCACGCTATCACGGGCAAGGACCAAATGTGATGGAACACCTTTATAGGAAGTAGCAGACATGATAGAGGGACATGATTGGTGCACTTAGGATACTAGGACTGATTTGCTAATTCAAACTATAGGGCGTTCCGCCCAGAACCACCCTGGGCTCATTGGCCCAAACCTGGAGCCTCCCACAAACCCATAGGGCTCATAGGCCCAAAACTGATTACCTCCAGCGGGCGCGCTGTGTGCAGCGCCGCCGGAGGGCATAAATACTGAGTGCTCGCGCTGCCGGGGACGCGGCCGCTCCAGGCGCCGCTCGCAGCGGAACTGGCCGAGCCGCCGCTGACGGCGGAAACAGCCGAGCGGCCATCAGCGACGGAAGCCGTCGCACAGCTGCCTGGCGAGGACGCCGCCCCGCCAGTGCTCCGGCTGACCGACCGCAGACGGCGCGGGACCGAAGGCTGGGTGAGTAGCTCGTGACACTCGTGACAGCAGTCAGAAGACACTTCCTGTTTGCAGGCAGCCTGAGACTCCATCTCGGATGTTTAAAGGCTCGTAAAATGCAATAGATGCAAGTAGGATGATTTTTAATGTGGGCAATCTGTATTTATGGGGTGGGGGAAACCTATAAGAGGTTATTCAAGGTGAAGGTCCGGTTTAAATACCCAAAACGGGGCATACCCCTGGGGGCAGCCCTGTGGCGTGTAAGAGATGCGAACATCCGGTTCGCATCATCTGACGTCACCGACCTCTAACTCCAGTCCCAAGGAGATGGCACGCAGGCACACAGGGCATCAGTCACTGCTGTGATCAGCGGTACTGTAGTTGCAGGTAAGTATGTAAGATGAGCGGCATTGATCCCGGAAGATGTCCATTGTGCCTTGTTTCACTGGTCTGTAGAGCAAAAAAATGTCAGTTAATACAAATTCTATTTATGCTCGGATTATGCATAAGATAAAAAGCAATGGATGAAGCATTGTATCATGTCTGTCTGTTTCCGTTGTGGGATTAATAACGGGGTATTTAGCCCATTCTAATTAGGTTTAGGGTGGAAAGTAATAGGAAATAACCATGTAATAAGAAAAAGATTCATGCCAAGTAGCGACTCATAAGTCAAGGTGAATTGGGACCTAGTCATTTAGAGGAGAAAAAGAGGCACTAAGTAAATTATATCAAATAAGCTGGAAGAAGAGCAGTTCAATAAAAGAGGATTACAAAAAAATAAAGGGGGGGGGGGTCAAAAAAGTAGACCACACGTTAGGACATACTACTGATGTATAGGTCTTGGGGATGTCATTTTTATATCTATATCCCAAGGGGCGGGGGCAGTCCAAGCAAGAGTGGGATTGGTTATGGGGGAGGGGTGTTAATACAGGAATGGAGTTAGATCACATTCCTCATTTATGCCATAATGGTGTTTGGTGTTAAGCTCATATATCCAGTAAAGTTCACGTCTGGATAATTGTTGTCCTAAATCACCAGCCCTCTGATGGGGGGTAACCTGTTCGACAACCAAATATCCAAGTTGGTGGTTGGCTTCTGTGAAATGAAAGTCACTGAAGAGTTGAAATCAAATCTCCTAATGGCATAGCGATGCTCACTTATCCTGGCCTTAACCTCACGTTTCGTCTGGTCCACGGATGACTTCCCACAGGGACACTTCAGTAGGTAGACTACATTTGTGGTATTGCAAGAAACTTCATATCGTACTGTGCGAGGATGGTAAAACAGGCTGCCTTTAATGACTGAGCTGCATTGGGCGCAGTTACCACAGGCAAACATGCCAATAGTTCTAGAAAGAGAACTATGCCAGTCATTACCTTGGGTGGTCGTGGGATTAAGTTTGGCGGAGGTGGAAGTTTCCATTATTGTGTGCCAATATGATGTGCTCAACTTATCTTCTCTATATGTTTGCAACCTCATTATATAAATGACCTGTCTACAGTGGGATGACCCACCAACCCCTTACTTAGTCATCCCCAACCACCTACTACCACATTAATCTCATAATCACATAAACTTTTAGGCTTTTTAAATTCATTGTTGTTTATGAAAAAAAATCAATATATACAATATCAATATAACATTTTTTCACCATCATACATCTTCAGTAAATACAATTGCAAAACATGGAAAACATAGCTTAGCCAATGTTATTAAATCGTGTTAGAATCCTCCAATGCATTTCGCTTAAGGGAGCTTCCTCAGGGAGGATTAAATCCAGCTAATCTCTCTTGCCATGAATTTTATATACTTTAGGGAGTCCGATTAGATTTTCCAATTTTCTTAATGATTGTTATACAATATGTGAAGCTTGAATATTCAACAGGTAGGAAAAGGGGTCCAGATTTTTCCTCTTGAAGTTGGCACTTCCTCTTTCAAATTTTGTTTTGAGGACTAAAACCCACACCCCATCAGGCCTGAAATGTATAAGATTCCTGGGCCGCAGGATTCCTTCCCCCCCAAGGCATCCAGAATCGGAATGCCCTGCTGAAACTCCCCAGCTCGCCCGGAGGCTCATCTTCTCTCCCGGTCCAACGGCGCATGCATGAGCTGTGGCCCCATCTCCGCTATCCCTCCAGCAGGGAGCGTACCCACACCATGCATTTGTGAATGGTCGGCGCGGGCACACTCCCTGTTAGAGGGTAGCGGGGAGTGCGTGCACCAGTGCGCTTGCATTAAACAAGCTCCTGGACAAAGGGGCTCAAGCAGATCTGAGATTGCTGATTGGACGAGTGGCTGTGAGTTTGTTTGGGTGCTGAGAGTTTGTTTGGGTGCCCTGAGAGGTTTCACACAGCGGGCCACACCCGATCAGGGTGCCCCGGAGGCAAGGACCAAAACCCAGGGTAGTCAAAATCCTGGGTTTTGGTCCACTTTAAAGGTCTTTTGTGGCTAGTATCCCTTGCTCCATCTATATTTGTGCCGACTGCCCCTCTTCCCTCTAATCGCTCTGCTGGTGATGTTTTCACTAGCAACTATGTGTTTATGTTAGCAATGTACACCAAAGTGTTGTTCTGGAGTACATATCAGAAACGTCCTGACTCTAAAGGCAGAGATGACAGGTTAATCCCCTTCTGCATTATTCAACCTCTTCAGACAGGGGGATCACAATCTTGTGTACCAGTAGCGAAAGAGTTACGCACAGCGTTCTCACCTGGGGAGGACATTACTTCTGCTTTGTTTAGCTAAAGTTAAAGATAACAATAGGGCAGAACACAAAAAAACTGGCAAAATGAAGTTTTCTTTTAAGTAAACACAATACAGATCAGACACATAGGTAAGAGATCAGTCAACCACCGCAAACTGCTTTCGTTGCCATTGACCAAAAAACAATTATGGGCATTCGGTAGAGAAAAGTACAGCTAAGCTTGTGCGGCAAAGTGGAGTGAAGATGCCAGAAATGGTGGGAGAAATGGTGCTTAGATCTAGAAAAACAAAAAAAGGACGACCTTAGATGAAACAGTTAATAAAACAACAAAATCATCACAAAATTGGGAACACTGACAAGTTCTGGTGAAGCAACGATAACCTAAAGGCTCCTATATATCTCTTTTATAATGAAGATCTAGCTATTAAATCAGCCCAGGGCAACTATGCAAAAGTACATATGCATACAGAGGTTTACCTTATTAATGGGGCCTCCTGCGTATATTGGGGAGGGGGGAGCATGAGATGTCAGTTGCTATTGTTACTGCAAATATTAAAAAGAATAGCATTTGAGATCCAGATAATTCTATTTCACTAAATGAAGGGCTGAGATCCCTCCAGAGGCACAGCTGCAGCTAATCAGGCATGGAAATAGACAAAAAAAAAATAAAGCCGCGTTTGCCGGGGACTGCCTGGAGGTTCACCATCTCAGCATGACAAAAAACGTCTGTTCTCCAGGAAGCTCAGATCTAATCTGAGCAACGTAATTGTGTTTGGAAGGCTGAACCCTGCTTCTCTTTTATGGGCTCGCAGGATGCAAATATTAACTGCTTCACTCTGACAAGGATCACAATTATTTTATTGATCAAGTGATCGCTTTGATTTTTCCATTCATGCGGAACTTCCTTGTAGCTATGGAAAGTGAAGGCTTTTAGGTCCTGGTTTACTAAACTATGCTAGGCAGTGTGGGATATCCTGGGTTTAGGTCATTGTTCATGGTGCATCTTGATTTGCAAAAGTCTTAAAGGAGCCGCAGCACTCAACCATGTTAGCTTGCAGACCAACCTAAAAGCTGTCTCTAAATCTAGTTAAAAGGCTTGGTCCACACATCTGCAGAAGTATGCTTAAGCTGCACCATCAAGTTCCAAGGTGTCTCTGTGAGGTGCAGTCCTAACTTTAATCTCTGAGAGCCCCATTTGGGACATACAATGCAATAGATAGATTGGGAGCAGGCTTACCTGAGGTTGCCCTAAACCTTGAGTGCAGCCCATGGGTTAGTTATAAAATGGTCTGAGCGGCTGCCTTTGTTTCTTTTGAATTTGTGCAAGCACATGGGGTGTGGGGTCTAGGCTGTATTGCGACCCCTTCCACTCCATGGGCTGCACTCGAGGTTATAGGGAAACCTCAGGTAAGCCTGCTCTCCTTTTATCTATTGCATTGTACAGTATGTCCCAAATGGGGCTCTCAGAGATTAGAGTTAGGACTGCACAGAGGCACCTTGGCGCTTGGTGGTGCAGCTTAAGCATACTACTGCAGATGTGTGTGACCGAGCCTCTGTTTTTAACCAGATTTAGAGACATATTTTAGGTTGGTCTGTAGGCTAACAGGGTTGAGTGCTGTGGCTCCTTTAAGACGTTTGTATCCAAATTGCCCTGCTAAGGTGCACCTCCCAGGTTAGTTATAAAATGGTCTGAGCAGCTGCCACCCCTCCTTTGGATCTTGATTTGCAAACATGCTTGGTTGGGGAGGAATGACATTTAAAAGATGTGCAACATTTGGAGACTTGCTACAGCATCTACTGCCTCCTGCAGGAAATGGAGGAAAAGAACATACATAGGCTTCACATGAGCTCCCTGCTGCCTTATTCTTGCCATTGCCTGAGCCGTCCCTTTAAATATTATTCGCCAGCTTTGGAGGTACCAAAACTCTCTGCTTAAAGGAACACTATCGCGAAAAAATGATAAAAATGCATATAAAGATGCTGGATGGCTGGAGGAGGAGTCACTTATACATAGGCATCAAAAAATGTACAGGCCGTTAAGTGGCAGCACCATAGGGGGGCGTGACTATGTAGTTGTACCTGAAAATATCCTGGAAAAACCCTGAAATCCTGTACATTTCCCAGAAAAAATCGTCTGGGACCCCTTACTGCCTGCCCCGGACCCCCTTGCCAGCTACTGCGGGGACAAGGTTTCTCTTCTGTGCCTCCCTGAGTGACCTGAGACTGCCCGCACGTGGACAGGCTACGCCATTATGGTGAGTGGAAACGGCAGGGAGAGACATCCTCGGCTTACCTCACTGCACTGGACGGCTATTCTGCCTCTGAGGAGAGCATATTGCTGGCGCTAAGCCTCACTAAACGACGCCCGAGGCAACGCTACTAGCCCTTCCGGGGCCTAGGTGCTGTCCGCCTCCAGCCGCGCGCGGGAGTGGCGCGTCCCGACTCACAGCTGATCCCCTGTGGTTAAATTACCTGTCAGCTGAGCGCTCGTCTCCCACCGCAAGGCGCGTCAGCTGTCTGCATTCCGGTGGTCGGCTCTCCTCGCATCTGAGTGTCGGAGAGGCGCGTTTTCAGCCCGCCCTTTGGCGGTCGGCGCTCCCCGCTGCCGCCCCTCCTGTTCCTGCTGTGTGTTGCGGAGATGCTGCTGGTCTCTGCTCATTGACTCCTGCTCCTCTCCCGCCTCTGCCTGGGCTCCGGCGGTCGGCTTCTTTGCCGGCAGGGCCGCCTTACTCCCACTACTGCCGCACCTATCTCCTCTCTTAAACGTCTCTCCGACACAGTATTCTGGGGCTGCGAGACCCTCAGCCTCTCCCCCCCCCCCCCCCCATAACATCTTAAGAGGCATTTTTCTCAGAGGCCTGAGAGGGAGCATAGAACCCCCTACCAACCACAAGTCTGGTGGACCTGAAGCTCGGCTGTGAACCCTCCTAACACAAAGGCCCAGTGTCCTGTCTGAACCCCGGCTGCACATCCAGCATCCTGCAATATTCCTCAGTGAGGCTTATATTTGGGGCAATGTGTGGCTACTGTCTAGCCACCTGGCCATCCCAAGAAATAAGGGGGGGCAACGCAGTGCGCCAAACTGTAAGCATTCCTATATGAAAGGCAACAAGAAGAGGCGAGCTGTACTCCTAAACTGCGGCATGCAAACTATGACTGAATCCTCTGATGCACGCTCTGGCTCTCCTACTTCGGTTCCTGATAATGCTGCAATAATGGCGGCTATCACCAACTGTCAAAGCGTTCTTATGGCTAAGTTTGATAATTTACAGGAACAACTCAATTATTTCAAACATGACCTAGACAAGATGAAGGACAGGGCGAATGAATCAGAAAGAAGAATTGGAGAGGCGGAGGATAGCTTATCAACTGTCGTCTCTGCAGTGGAGTCTCTGAAACCTCAAGTGAAGATCCTCACAGAGCAAGCGGAGGACTCGGAGAACCGCAACCGCTGCAATAACGTCAGAATAATTGGGATACCAGAGAGGGCGGAGGGAGATGCCCCAGAAAGCTTTGCTGAAAATCTTATCCAAAGGGTACTGGCGCCGGAGGGCCTCTCACCCTTTTTTGCAGTTGAAAGGGCACTTTGAATCCCATTTAGACCCCCGCCACCAGGGGCTCCCCCTCGCCCCGTTATCTTGAAATTGATGAACTTTAGAGACCGATACAGTGTATTGATGGCAGCTCGGAGGAAGAATGATTTTCAGTTTAATGGTGCGAGATTGTCCTTTTTTCCAGACTTTACATCTGAGGTACAGAGGCAGCGTCGTTCCTTCAATGAGGTGCGGGTCCGTCTCTGAGGGAAAAATATCAGATATGCCATGCTATTTCCCGCTAGGCTGCGGGTTCAAGACGGAGCTACCACGAAATTTTTCCACACAGCAGAAGAGGCCAGCGATTGGATAGATTCACTTCCCATAGCCTAAGGGCTAACTCTCTGTCACTGGCCCAGCTGAAGCAACGCTACTCCGCTTAGTGCTTAGCCCTACTGAAACTTTACTGGATGCGCTGCCTGAGTGGTGTACCCTCCTAGTTTTGTTGCATCATAGGAGATATTTCTGGATGGCTTGGCGTGATGGCCCTGGCAGCTCGCATGGGGATGATACTGCGTGAAGGTCCCTACCCTTACCCCATACTCAATCATCCCTGTGTCCAATACCTATCCCATATCTCCAATCCTCCCCCCGAATTAAAGATGGCTGGATTTCTTGGGGACTGATCATCCTATATCAGCCCGCCATGTGACTGCCTTCAGTGACTACTCCCCATTGACACTACTGTTCAACCAGTGTTATTTGTCTTTATCAAGGTTAAGGGTAAAAGCTTGCCATAGGTTGGGGTTTTGGTAGAGCAGGGTGGGTAGGGTTCTGTTACTAATTGTTGTGGTTCAGGGAACAAGCTCACCACAGTTGGGTTAGGTGGAGCAGGGAGGGTTTGGTACTGTTCTAAGGTTCTGGGTGGGAGGAGTGTTACTCTGGTACGAGCCGCTGCTCGGATCTGGAGGTTAAGTTTGATGGTTTATCTATGTCTTTGTTACCGGTGTGTGAGTGATGGTGTGAATGGTATGGCCTGCTGCCGCAAAGCCCCGAGAGAGGATGTGAGCCACTGGGACCTTGGTTGCAAACCTGGCATATATGATTTTCAGATCAAATTAAGATGGAGTGTAAAGTGATCTCGTGGAACATGTGTGACCTCAACGATAAGATAAAGAGATCCTCCGTGCTCCAATTTTTGAAAAACCATAAGCCCTACATTATGATCTTGCAGGAGACCCACTTGTTGGGACAGAAATTGATGTCCATAAAAAGACCGTGGGTTGCACACTTATTTCACTCCCATTACTCTTACTATGCCAGGGGTGTATTAATACTAGTGGCTAAACATTTGCCTTTATCTCTTCTTTCAGTTAAATCTGACCCTAAGGGTCGGTTTGTCACTACACATGCAAAGATATATGATGTTAAGCTTCTGATAGTGGGGTTATATATTCCACTCCCATTTGATATTGGGGTTCTCCAGGAGATTATAGATAGAGTAGCTACCCTTCCGCCGGCCCCCTGTTGCTGACTTTAATATGGTCCTTGATAGAACCCTGGACCGGTTGACGCCTGGGATGGGTCCCTCCACCCCGCTAGCAAGATGGGCGGAGGCCCTGGGCCTAACAGAAATATGGAGATGGAAACACCCTGCGGAAAGGGCTTTTTCCTGCCACTCGATTCCTCACAAGTCACTTTCATGTATAGACATGGCCTACAGATCTAGGTGTCTTTTGGCCAGAATAATTGCTTGTGAATACCTGTCAAGGGGTATCTCAGACCACTCGCCGTTAATGGTGACAATTCGCATGTCAGGGAGTCAGGAGGGTCTTAGACTCTGGTCATTAAACCCCTTATGGTTGGAGGACGATGAGGTCTATAACAAAATGGTTAGTGAACAGGAGAGATACTGGCAGTACAATGGGGAAGAGACCCCAGTCGCCACACGCTGGGATGCTTTCAAGGCGGTAGTTAGGGGCAGCGCCATTAGTGCCATTTAAGGGGCTAGGTTTAAGAGGGGAAGGTCAGTTAGAGAATTAGAAGAGAAAATAGCTAAGGCGGAAGAGAAATTTGTGGAGATAGCAAACCCCACAGACCATGATTTGCTTAGTGCCCTGCAGAGGGAGTATAATCTGGCACTGACAGATTCCACAAGAAAAAGCTTACTATTTAAAGAGCAGACAGTTTTTGAGAAAGGGGATAAAAACAGGAGAACCTTGGCATACCTCTCCAGAGCAGAAAGTCCACAAACACTAATTGCAGCTATCACCACTCAAACCCGATTTATCACGGACTCAGAGGGAATTTCTAGGCAATTCTTTGATTACTACAGTCACCTATACTCCTCTAAGTTACATTATGATCCGGAAGAGCTGTATTCTTATCTTGCTCCCATAATCCTCCCATCTTTGTCAGAACCAGACAGGACAGTGCTAGACAGCCCAATAACGTGTGATGAAATTGTGAAGGCGATAGCCCTAATGTCCAACCGGAAGGCCCCTGGACTAGATGGGCTGCCCTCCGAATGGTACAAGAAAAATTGTGAAACCATTGCGCCAAGCTTGTTGGAGGTCTTTTCGGAGGCCCTGCAATCGGAATCCCCCCCTGAAACCTTTGCGCAGGCGACTATTACCCTGATTTATAAAGATGGAAACCCCCAGACTCCTGCAGTTCTTATAGACCGATTTCTCTCCTCAACCAGGATGCCAAGGTCCTCGCTAAGGTACTAGTGCTCCGCCTGAATAAAGTGATACTTTCTCTTATTGGCAATGATCAGTCGGGTTTCATGCCAGGCTGAGCGACAAGCATCAATTTGAGAAGGCTGTTTAGCAACTTGCAATTTGCAACTTGCAACTTGCAAATTAGACATGACAATGTGGGAAGCAGAGTAGAGAAAAGGCCTTCGACTCTGTAGAGTGGCATTATTTATGGGCAGTCTTAACTAAATTTGGCACAACAGCTGAATTGGGGCTGAGCCGAGGGACACGTCAGGGATGCCCGCTTTCTCCTTTGTTGTTCGCACTGGCCATTGAACCCTTGGCATCATTAATTCTGGATTCTCCAGAGATTCAGGGGTGGAGACTAGGACAGACAGTCGAGAATGTCTCCATGTATGCAGATGATACCCTGGTTTACCTGGCAGACGCTGGGGGCTCTCTAGAGGCTTTGTTAGAGTTAATAACTAAATTTGGCTCATTCTCAGGCTTAAAGGTTAACTGGGAGAAATCCAGCTTATGTGTAGTGGATGAGCCAGGGGGCGCCCAGATCTCCACAGTCTCTTTGCTCCGGAGAGTGGAGAGCTTTAAATACCTTGGAATCATCATGCATGCAGACCCCTCTAAATTTATTGAATTCAACATCTCCCCGGTGGTAGACTCCCTTAAGAGGAAGGTGGCCCAGTGGGCGGCCCTCCCTCTTTCAGTCATTGCCCGTATTAACATATTCAAAATGATTTTCCTCCCCAAGTTCCTATACCTATACCAAGCATCGCCTGTTGTGTTGCCGGCATCGCACTTTCGGCTTCTGATCTCCATCTTATTTGGTTTCATATGGGGGGTTTCTCCCCCCAAAATGAATAGGGCCATCCTTGCATTAAAAAAGATAAATAATTAAATAGCCACACAATAGCTTCTAACATGTGTATAAATAATCTGGCGATAGAAAAAGGAAAAAATATATGCCTTTCTTTTAAATTGTATAATGACAATGGCTCAGTCTATTTGCTGAATAGGGGGATCTGCTGGGTTGTATTTAGTGAGCTGCTTCATTTAGCCCACTGGTCTCCTAGCAACACTTTACCTCAGAGGCTGACACTGTAATCAGTGGTAACGGCTGTGTGTGTGTGAGGTGCTGCTTTTGTTATGAGACCAGGTGACTCAAATGTGTAAAATCTATACAAAATAAACTAAACTGACTGAAAATGACTGAAGTTTTTCTTTGAATAACTGTGCAGGAAAATCTAAAGGTATTAAAGTGGAACAAAACCCTGAGTGGCCGACCCTGAAGTCTATAAGGCCCGGCCATTGACCTTGCCCCTTGGGCATTCTAAATCGGGATGCCCCACTGTGTAAAATGACCCCTGGATAACCACAGATCCCCCCATCTTTCTGGCGCGCTCACGCAGATAGTCATTTAGACAGGCCGGGCGGCCAGGAAGGTTACTGCTCAGGCTCCCCATCTGCGTGCAAACAGAGCTGATTGGATGAGAGCCCGCGCATGCGCTGTGGGACAGGGAAAGGTACGTTTTCACAGGCGAACTTGGGGATTTCACATATCAGGGCATCCCAAGTCAGTATGCCCCTAGGGGCACAAAACAAAACTCCAGATAGTGAAAATCCTGGGTTGGGCTTTGCTCAAAACACACAAAGCTGAAAGAAAGATCATATGGAAAAATGTGTTGTAAGAATATGAAAGAGGAAATGGTAAACTGAAAGATTCTGCAGCAGAGCCAACATGAAGGGAAAACTGTCAAAATCAGCTAAATGTCTTCTAGAGCTTTTCTCTCTGTTTTAGATATATGAGTTCTGGCCAGGCAATGTTGCAATGTTGTTATCTTATGCTGGACGGCTGCCAGCACTGAACAGCTGATTACTTTGTTACATTGTTTCCCCCTCTCCTCAGCGTGGAACAGGCCAGAGTGTCGGCCCCGACACTCAGCAGACATAAACATGATCTATTAGTCTCCAGCTGCACAACACAGACATCATTTTTTTCTACATTTGTAATTCTAACTCCAACACTTACCTACATTCAAAGTACCATTTAAATATAAGTCACCAAGAAAAATTTGCGATACTGCTCCTTTAAGGCCCCGCCGGGATTGAGTGGCCTGGCCGCACCGCACATGATGCTATATTTCTACGCCGCTCAGCTGGTGTATACTACTTGGTGGATGAACCCTTCCATTAATATCCTGGTGGCAGTCCTCTTTATTGGGTCCAATGGTTCCCTTGCAGAGTTTGGTGTACAGGGTAACAAAATGTCTTCCACATGCCACTACGTGCATAAGAACGACTCTACAGGTGTGGCAGAAGGTACAGGCTATGCGGAATCCCCCCAGATCTCCTTCTGAATGGTCCCCCAATACCCCTATCTGGGATAACCCCAATTTACCAGAACTGATGGCCCTCCCTGATACAATCTTCTGGAAAAAGTGGGGAATAACCTTATTAACACAGCTGTACACTGGGGGGACTCTGATGACTTACGAGCAGCTGTGTCACAAGTTTGCGTTGTCACCCAGAGATTTCTTTCGATATTTACAGCTCCGGCATGCTCTGAGGTCCCAGATCCCTATAGTGGGACTGCAGATGGGGGAATCTCCAGTCGAATCCCTGATTAGGTCTGCGGACCTAAGTAAGCCCACCTCCACAATATATTGTGCCCTCCTCCTAAGCCAACCATCCCCTTTAGAGAAAACACGGAGGAAGTGGGAAGAATTGATTCTAGACATGGATCAGGATGATTGGGAAGAGGTGGTAGACAATTTGTATTCCTTGGTCATAGATGCTAGGGATAGGGTAATCCAAGCTAAATGGCTTCACCGGGTGTACCTGACCCCGGTTAGAATGAAGAGGATGGGCCTAGTAGAGACGGATCTTTGCCCTAGGTGTAACAGCGGCATTGGCTCTCTGCGACATATGATTTGGGAATGTCCAGTAATTTCTATATTCTGGGACAGGGTATCCAACTTTATATCCTTATCCTTGGGCCTCCTGGTGAGGATGTCAGCATCTAAGTGTGGCTGAACCCATGTTGGATGATGGCCCCCAAAAAATCCTGCTGCGTTTGTTAATGTTTTATGCAAGAAAGTGCATTCTTTTAAACTGGAAGCACCCAAACAAACCGAGTCTTTCAGGTTGGAAGAGTCTAGTCAATGGTAAATTGATTCTATATAAGTTGACCTACCAGGCCAGAGGATGCCCAGACAAGTTTGAGCGAGTATGGGAGGCGTGGCTCAACACCCCTAGCTCCACTAGTGATTAGGAACTATCTGCGGCTCACCCTCCAGGACAGTAGTCCACCTCTCATTAAGGGGAACGAAACAAAACAAAAGCAGGCGTGATTGATTGTGAATGTGTTTTGAGTGTATGTGTATGTGCATGTTATTTTGGATGGTTCTATACAATTGTAGTTGTAATTGTATTGCATTTGTAAAGTAATGACGTTTTTTTTTTTTGCATAACTTGGAAAGCAATAAATAAAAATGTATTAAAAAAGTGGCAGCGCCATAGATTCTATGGGGCTGGCATTTTCTACCCGCAAGAGAAAAAAAAAACACTCACCTCCAACCGGGATCCAGCGCCGGGGGGTCTCTGAGGAGCCTCCAATTACCCCCATGACAGCTCACTCTCCGCCGCAGGGAGGGGCCTTTTATACAGAGAGTCAGAGGCTCAAGTGATCAACGGGGCCCGATCCCCAGCCCCTGCTGTCAGCTTTCGCCAATCACTTTTGGCTGTCAGGAGCAGCACGTGGATGACACGGGACAGCAGTGAATGGTAATGAAGGAGGTTAAAAAAAAAAAGTTAAAAAAAAAAATGAAAGGACTTTTTCTGTGTGTGTGTTTTTTTACTCTCTATAAGACTCCTATACCAGTTCACAGACAGGAGGGGCTGGCAATCCATCTGCCAGCAAGCGGGTAACTTGCCATAACACCCGCCCCATTACCTGCATCCCCAAAACACAGGGGATGCAGAAGAGACTGTGGTATATATGGGCTAAGCGGCTGGTAGCCTTCAGTGCTGAGGCCAGACAATCAGCCTCTGTGCCCTGGTCTAACGGACCCCATAGCTGGTCCCTGCACTGGTTTTGCTGTGAGAACCTCACATTTTTTTTTTAAGGGTTTAACCGTTAAACATTAAGTAAAAAAGTGTGCTGCCGCTCCCCCCCCCCCCTCGAAGGGGGGACCCCATGCCATTTAAAAAATGTAACCCTTGATAGTGCGCATAGTAGTTGTATTTCATTTGAAAATTTCATAAAATGCTCTTTTTAGTTTGGGGTGCCTCCTGGGCAAGAACGGGAGGAACGGGAGGAATGGGACTTTTACAGCAATATGTTTTTTAAAAAAAAACAAACCAAAACCTAAAAAAATTGAGAAATCATTGAAAAAATTCCAAACAAGACTTTTCACATTAAAGCCCAAAGAAAAGCTGAAAAAACAATAATATTAATATAATTTTACTGGTTAACATATATAGCGCAAATGGTGAAAATGGCCTGGCAACAGAGGGTGACAAAATTGCTATGTAGGCTGGCACTGAAAGGGTTAATGGAAGGAAGAGGATTCAGAGGTGATAGGTTCTGTCATTTAGGAACCTGTCACCCCTGGATTTTATTCCTACTAGGAGAAGCAGGTAGGAACCACAAGTTTGGTGGAAGATTTATTCAGTTCGGGTGTATAAGTGACCCCTCCTCTCATTAGCCGAAGTGTTTATAGGGATTTTTAATAGTACACAATTTAGCAATGCAGCTTCTTTTAGTATTTATAATATCTTTATAGAGCATTAGTCTACATCTACGTCCTTCTCCCATACTGACTGTTCCTTCCCTCGACCGAGACTTTTATTGTCACTTTATTTTTCAAAATATGCTGAAAATGAAAAAAATTATAGGCCAATGCTTCTCTTTTTTCCACATTTAATTTGAAAGACTTACATTCACATTAGCTAAAAGTATTTATCCTCCATTTAAAACAACAATACTGCTCATCACTAGGAACAAAGACTGTCAACATCCATAATGGTGGGAATGGTCATAATCGAACCGCTAACTTCTGTTAATTACTCTCACCATGCCATGCTGCAGATATCCTGCAGTTATATAACCTCTGCCCCAATCTGCTCCTAAACTCCCTGGCTGATCTTGAATTAACAGTGGGTACAAAAGGACATCAGTAACGAGCTCCGTTCTACTCGCCCAGCACGTTTCAGCACTTTTGGGCTTCGACTGGGGCTTTCGGAAAAGCTAGAACTAGTCGTTATTTTCTGACCCACCCTTAGAGCTAGTTCAGCCCTAGAAGCACTGATGTATTTACATGACAGGTAGGTAGAACAGTGTAGCTGGTCTTTCATGGGACAAAAATGTCAGAGAATGGATTGAATGCTATTTTTGTAATGCTAATAATACCTCAATCTGACAAAAATCACAGTTACTTAATTGATAAAGTGAATGTTTCGATTTCTAAAGAGCTTCATTGTATCTACAGAACGTTATGCAACTAAATGGCTTCCATAGGTCATGTAAGATCAAAAGAGTGGTTGAAAGGAATGTCTTATGTCATTATGGGTTTCTGGACCCTGTGCGGGAAGGTACTCTCCAAAAGCATGTGAGAGGGTCACCAAAAGCCTGATGGATTTGGTCGGAAGATTCTGAGATCAGGTTTTTCAGATCCAAGAATCCAAGTAAAACATGTTTGGATTTAGAGGAAGCCCTGTTTAGTCCACCTTATCTTGCAATACGCTGTTTAGGCTGCTGGCCAGTCTTACCCTGGGAGCACTGATTTCCATGGTAGGACCCACCAGTAGTCAAGTGTGCACCTAGTGGTTGTCAGTAGATGAAGGGTGAGTAATATTGCCTAGTTTTCTTTGACTTTTCTGGGAGCTTTTAGCAAATGGGAATTCCTATTTTGAATTAAGGTTCAACATTTAACCCTGCAGTAAATCGTAAAACTTCACCTACATGTATAAGCAGATTAGCATCCCAATAGGAAGGTCCAGAGGGTGGGAGATGCTGCATCATTGATTAGAAGAGTTTAGGTCCTCTTTAGAGTAAAAATGTGAAAGCAATAGCCGCTGGCCTACACAGGTCACACCTACCAACCGGAAGCGGGCTGCAGGATGACGGTCATATGTGGGAGGGGGATCAGTGGTGAGGGAGCACCAGTAAGGTCAGTGGACTTTTTCATGTCCGTCTGTGTGTGACAGCATAGAGGCTCTGTTATGACATAGAGGACAGGTGGGCAGGCAGCAAACTGCCTGTTATGGGGTGATTGGGGGGGTCTGCATACTGCCTGTTATGGGGTGATTGGGGGGGTCTGCATACTGCCTGTTATGGGGTGATTGGGGGGGTCTGCATACTGCCTGTTATGGGGGATTAGGGGGGGATTCTGCACACTGCCTGTTATGAGGTGATTGGGGGGGTCTGCATACTGCCTGTTATGGGGTAATTGGGACGGATTCTGTACGCTGCCTGTTATGGGGCGATTAGGGGGGATTCTGCACCCTGCCTGTTATGGAGGTGATTGGGGGGATTCTGCATGCTGCACGTTATGGGGCGATTAGGGGAGATTCTGCACACTGGCTGTTATGGGGCAATTAGGGGGGATTCTGCACACTGCCTGTGATGGGTTGACTAGGGGTAATTCTGCCACTGCCTGTTATGGGATGATTAAGAGGGATCCTGCACATTGCCTGTTATGGGGTGATTAGGGGGGATTCTGCAGACTGTCTATTATGGGATGATTAGGGGGATCTCTGTACACTGCCTGTTATGAGGTAATTAGTGCAGATTCTGCACACTGCCTGTTATGGGTGGGGTTCTTAGGGGTGGTGAGAAATTCTGCATGCTGCCTTTTATGTGTTTTTGGGGGGGAGGGGTCTATATATTGCTTATTATTAGGGATTTTTTTGATGGGGAAAGGTTTTGCCGCACTGCCTGCTTTTGGGTTCTGGGAAGGGGGTATTTTAGTACAGCATTTGGTTTAGAACACCTAAGCTCTAGGTGAATCTTATATTATGGTCAGGTGCGCCTTATGGCACGGCAAATACATTTTCACCAGACTGCAGCCCCTGTTTCTCTCCTTGATTTTGAGCAAATCAGGCTTGGGTGAAGTATAGATGACAACGCATCAGGTTGGGGTACAGATCAGTACCACCTGATAGGCTCTTACGTACGATCCTAGAATATAAAACATAAGGTCCAGTTGGTTTATTCCTCAAAACATTCTGGTGAGCACTTTAGATCACTCATACCATTTAAGGACCATTCTACACCACCCATACCATCCAGAAAGGCTTTTATATCCTTCAACTGCCCAAAGACCCCCTACCACATCCCTGGTATACATCGTAACCATCTAGGTTCCATAAAATATAAAACATCTAAAAGACAAAAAACACAAAAGAAGAAATTGTGTGCAGGGGGAAACATCTAGGTGTAAGGGACTTACCTCTACCAGGGGGTCGGCGGCGAGCGTCTGCGGGGCGACGCGGCACTCCTGCTGCTGGGAGCGCGGTGCGTCACTCTGGCTGCCTCCCTCGCCCCTCTCTAGCTGTGCAGTCGCGTGCCCCGCAGTCTGTAAATTTCGCCACTAGGAGGCGCTGTGCTGTGAGTGGCAGGCAGCGCAGAGTGCTCCACACCTGATGGGAATCAGACTGACCAGCCCCTGGATAGTGTGTCCAATCACTCACAGTGTTGTAAGTTGCACCAATCAGCACATACACTCCCCCCCAAGGTGGCCATTGGTTGATTCTCCAATAAATATGGAGTCAGCCCAGCACTCAGTGCCCGTGATAGTCGCTTGTGATTAGGGTGTGATTCTGTTAGTTGTTATCTGATTCCGACCCGGCTTGATTGACCATTCCTGTCTGCTGCCTGTACCGACCTCTGCCTGCCCCTGTGGATACCCCGCGATCTCTGACCTCCCGGCTTGACCCTTTGGCTACCCCTGACTACGCACCTGTCTCATCCCTCTACTCTGACGCACCCTCCGGATTGACTACCTGTGAACGAGCTCGGCTTCGGTATACCCTCGTGGTTCATTGGCTTTAACCTGAAGCAGCCATCCTTTGCGCCTATTAAGACCTGGGGGCAACCGTGTCTGGTGAGGCATACCTAGCGTCCCGGCAAACGGGGGCTTGGCTATAGGCAGAAGCGGCGGTGGAGATTGGGGGTTGCCTGCTTACAGAAGGCTGGTGTCCCACTGGGCATCACACTAGGCTTAATTTACTCTACTGGACCCCATACTGGATTTGAGCCTTGCCCTGGTGGTAGCCATTGCCATAATAAAGTTACATCAGTAGCTACTGTAGGTTGTGCTTTTTCTTTAATTGGACCGTAGTTTTATTACTATATCAGAACTTGGCTTTCTATATCATGTTACTTTGTGGTTTCATGTAATCATTTCCCCGGCTGGCTTGCAGTATAAATTGTGCTGTAGCATAAATAGCTGCATC
Organism: Gastrophryne carolinensis; assembly: GCA_027917425.1. NCBI lineage: Eukaryota > Metazoa > Chordata > Amphibia > Anura > Microhylidae > Gastrophryne > Gastrophryne carolinensis. The sequence continues at coordinate 43,306,422 of CM051238.1, forward strand.
TGAATGCTGACCCTGACCCAATGTGTTGTATGCTTGCAGCTTTAATGGGTTTCATGTGTACTATAGACTCATGTATTATGCATGGTCCATGCTTTAAATAAGATATTAACCTACCACTGCGTTACTAATTAAACATTTATATGGTTTAGTTGTATTTAAGTAATAGTTATATTGTGTTAGATGTCAGGGATACGATAATAAATTCTATAATTTCTAGTAATGAGCTTGTTGTCCTTGGGAAGGTCATAATGTCTCTAAGGTCTCTCAATAGCTAAATAAATGAATTTGGATTTTCTTTACAGAGAGAATAAAGGTATCAAATTGGTTTCTCTTTCCTGTGAAAGAACAATCTAATATTTTTATGACACAAAAAACAGATTTCCAAATAGAAACAACACTTGTTACCCCTTTAGGGGTATTACCCCTTTTGTGCAGTATTTTTGCCAGGAGGTATCTCACAGGTATCGCTGAATTTATAAATGTCCATAGCTGGATTAGAACTCAGAATACTGTAGTTGGAAGAGTTTTTTTCACTAGCATTGCTTGAATAGTGTTGAGTTTAGTTCAGCCCAATTTGCCTGGAAAATGTGTGCACTTTGAATCCAAATCCTATTAATCGGAAGTCCAGACTCCACTGCTGCCTGTTTGATCTCCTGCTGGTCGTCAGGGAGAGTGTCCATCCCAGACATGACAGAGGGTCTAGCCAATCAGTGTAGCAGCACCGGGTCTACTGCAAACTGATTGGCGGGTTAGGCATTTATGGCTAGGGTGGGAGTTTAGAAAGGGGGAGGGGCTGGCATCTCTCAGAGGTAAGGTATACCTCTTTCTTTCTCTAGCCTAACACCGGGCTCTCTCATTAATTGTCAGTAGGGGCGGTTCATGTGACCTATCGTCCTAACGTCCATCTCTGATATTGTGAGGCAGTCATTGGTAATTGAACCGATCTTGTGACCAGAGGGGCACTAAAGTGCTCTTGAGCAAGGCACCTAGTCCTCCAAGTGCTCCCCAGGTGCTGTGGCAAAGGCAACCCACTGCTCAGGGCAAGTGTGTGTACTCAGTGCCCCCTAGGGAGGTTCACCTGTGTGCGTTGGATTCATTGCACAAATGGGTTAAACGCAGAGCATGAATTCCTATGTACATGTAAGCATCCAATGATATGGAATATCTTTTGATATTTAATTGAGGTGAAGGGTACGAAAGTTCTGTCATTTCTATCTAAAAATATGCTACATCTTCAAGTGGGATTGCTGTTTTGGCATAATTTTTTAATTAAGGGGATTCTTTAGTTTTATATGCAAATGACACACTCTTGCACATCCACTTGCATCATTTTGTTCATAGAAACCTTCAGCTTTACATATAGATTTTCAACGATGTGAACAGGGTTTCTATTTACACTCAAGTTTCCAAAATCAGAAAGTATTAAGTTTTGCATCTAAACCAAGATTAATGGAATTGACTCATCATCCTTTGCAGTAGGCAGAGTCATGCAAATCCTCTTTGTATGTCTCTTATGCGAATACCCAAGTTGTGCGATATTTAGATATAGCTAATAGTAATTACACAATCACAGGCCACCCATAAATAAAGGGTGTTTTGGTCTATGTTAGCACTCTATATTTAGCCTAACATGGGTCTCTCCCTAATGTGACTTGTGACTATGTATTTACACTTTTAAACTTCATAGCTCTCCCATTCAGGCAAGGTGCTTATTTATTCATTTATATTATAGTTGGATGATGGGGGATGTAGGATGATCATTTAATGTTTTTGAACGGGGGGGGGGGGGGGGCAGGATGAAAGGAACTATTTCATTTAGGGATATCCAGGGGTTGCATGAGAAGCAGGGGGCCCAGCCCAACTTTTGTTCTGGTGCCTATAGGAATCTAGTTACACCAAAGCGGATCTCCTCAATGCAATGCAGTGCTGAGTTCAGGATTCTGTATCCACAATATGGAGCTGGAATGAAGGGATTTAGGTACAGACCACATGCCTAGGCTGTAGAGCAAAGATTCTGTTTTTGAATGGACCCTTCTTCAATTTTATATCTCTATTACAAATTTAGACCGTAATACTAAGTTGTTCGTAGGCTTAATTTACATGTTAGGCTGCATACCTGTTTCAGCTCATTAACTTTGTACCACATGGAATGATTCCCTTTGCAACAACTGGTATTTGAGAACAGGTTATCAATGACACCTAACTGACATCTGACAGGTTACCTTTAAGGTCAATGCAATGGACTATTTGTCTTTAAACAGTTGTTCATTAGTCTCATTTGTGATGAATAGAGATGAGCGAGTAGTGAAATATTCGAAATTTCGAATTTCGATTCGAATAGACCGCGTTACTCGACTACTCGACCGATTATCGAATCCCATTATAGTCTATGGGAAAAAAATGCTCGCCACTTGGAAATCTCAATTCGACCACTTGGAGGTCACCAAGTCCACCCTGAAACATCAGAAAATGATGCCAACACTGCTGGAATGCAACTGGGACAGCAGGGGAAGCATGTCTGGGTGCATATAACGCGCCCAAGTCGCACTATTACGCCACTATCACAGCCACTCAACAATACACTCCAAACACAATATAACTTCTACGTAAAGTGAGACAAGACAAGGAAACCTTCTTTCCTCTACATTGCCATGGACCCCAAGCCAAACTGTACAAAAAAGAAGAACAAAATTCTGCACCCCTTAAAATCACGTTGCCTAATGACAACCACAGATGGCATAGGCAAGGGGGAAAATAAATAGACCCCACCCCTAATTGTCATTGTGTGTGTGTGTGTGTGTGTGTGTGTGTGTGTGTGTGTGTGTGTGTGTGTGTGAGATGTGGTCAGACATGTCCTCTTGTGTCATTGTGTCACCCCAGCAGTAAGGGAAGCTTACAGGAGGAGGTATGTTACAGTGTGTTACCCCAGCAGTAAGGGAAGCTTACAGGAGGAGGTTTGTTACAGTGTGTCACCCCAGCAGTCAGGGAAGCTTACAGGAGGAGGTTTGTTACAGTGTGTCACCCCAGCAGTCAGGGAAGCTTACAGGAGGAGGTTTGTTACAGTGTGTCACCCCAGCAGTAAGGGAAGCTTACAGGAGGAGGTTTGTTACAGTGTGTCACCCCAGCAGTAAGGGAAGCTTACAGGAGGAGGTTTGTTACAGTGTGTCACCCCAGCAGTAAGGGAAGCTTACAGGAGGAGGTTTGTTAAAGTGTGTTACCCCAGCAGTAAGGGAAGCTTGGCACAGAGGACACAAAACAGTAGTGCCAAATATAAATATATTTTTTAGGAGAACACCTGGCTATACAGCCGTATACTGCCAGAAGGTGAAATGGTGCCTATACGCACCGGGTATAAAACAGTGTTTTGTTGGCACAGAGGACACAAAAAAGTAGTGCAAAATATAGTTTTGTATATAGGTGCTAATACACCACTGAAGTCTTTCTGTCCCATTCCAGCAGCAGCTACCAGTCACTAAAGCAGCCGTTTAGAGCAGAGTGTATATAGTTTTGTATATAGGTGGTAATACACCACTGAAGTCTTTCTGTCCCTATTCCAGCAGCAGCTACCCCTCACTAAAGCAGCCGTTGTGTGCAGTGTGTATATAGCTAGAATGAGCTATATACCGTTCAGCATAGTAGCCCTAATAAGGACTCTCAATGACTCTCTTGTCTTCTGGTAGCTGGTATATATGGTGGTAAATGCGATATTCTGAGCTTCTGGGGCCCTGCCTGCCTACATATGGGCTATATACTGTTCAGCATAGTAGCCCTAATAATAAGGACTCTCAATGACTCTCTTGTCTTCTGGTAGCTGGTATATATGGTGGTAAATGCGATATTCTGAGCTTCTGGGGCCCTGCCTGCCTACATATGAGCTATATACTGTTCAACATAGTAGCCCTAATAATAAGGACTCTCAATGACTCTCTTGTCTTCTGGTAGCTGGTATATATGGTGGTAAATGCGATATTCTGAGCTTCTGGGGCCCTGCCTGCCTACATATGAGCTATATACTGTTCAACATAGTAGCCCTAATAAGGGCTCTCAATGACTGTCTTGTCTTCTGGCAGCTGGTATATATGGTGGTAAATGCGATATTCTGAGCTTCTGGGGCCCTGCCTGCCTACATATGAGCTATATACTGTTCAGCATAGTAGCCCTAATAATACGGACTCTCAATGACTCTCTTGTCTTCTGGTAGCTGGTATATATGGTGGTAAATGCGATATTCTGAGCTTCTGGGGCCCTGCCTGCCTACATATGAGCTATATACTGTTCAACATAGTAGCCCTAATAATAAGGACTCTCAATGACTCTCTTGTCTTCTGGTAGCTGGTATATATGGTGGTAAATGCGATATTCTGAGCTTCTGGGGCCCTGCCTGCCTACATATGAGCTATATACCGTTCAGCATAGTAGCCCTAATAAGGGCTCTCAATGACTCTCTTGTCTTCTGGTAGCTGGTATATATGGTGGTAAATGCGATATTCTGAGCTTCTGGGGCCCTGCCTGCCTACATATGAGCTATATACTGTTCAACATAGTAGCCCTAATAAGGGCTCTTAATGACTCTCTTGTCTTCTGGTAGCTGGTATATATGGTGGTAAATGCGATATTCTGAGCTTCTGGGGCCCTGCCTGCCTACATATGAGCTATATACCGTTCAGCATAGTAGCCCTAATAAGGGCTCTTAATGACTCTCTTGTCTTCTGGTAGCTGGTATATATGGTGGTAAATGCGATATTCCGAGCTTCTGGGGCCCTGCCAGCTACAGCCTGTCTTTCCCTGCTGTGAGCGTCTATCCCTCACTAAGTTCAAGCTGCTAATGCTGACGAAGAGGAAGTGCTGAGTTTTGTAGATTCGAGGTCACATGGTTTTTCCAGCCAATGCGTCTAGACGCCGTTCTCGCGATGCCAGCGTCCTCCCAGGACCTGTCCCACCCCCCCCTGCATGGTGATTGGTGTAAAAAACGCGCCAGGGAAGGTGTGAGGGGAAACGAATTGTGAGTGCGCCATCGCCGCTGTACTCGATCGAAATCGAGTATGACGAATAGCGTAGTATTCGATCGAATACCGACTCGGTCGAATACTACTCGCTCATCTCTAGTGATGAACTAATAGGGTTGATTTTTCACTTTCAAGTAATCGCATGTTTGTATCTGCTATGGTTAGTACGTCATTCGAAAATACGATCACTCATCACATGTGTAAACACCAACATTTGCACATGAAAAAGACAACCTTTCATGAATCAAGCCCATATATGCAGTACATAATTATAGGGGAATGAAAATCCTTCATCGCTTATGTCCTCCCACTCCTTTCCCTCTGCTTCTCGCCTTTTCCACCTCTTCCCTTGCGCCTCAATTTCTTTCACTCTCTTCACTGGTTAATATATAAAATTCTAACCCTCTAAGCGTTCAATGCTCTCTCCATACTGGCTCTTATGTACTTATTCATGTCTGCTTATCGGCAGCATGTCTGTATCTGAAGCCCTTTTTTAAAAAGAAAACCAATTGGGGTAAAGGCACAGGATTGTTTTAGGGTGGTAACTACCACTAAAGAAAGCCTGTGACACATCTTAAGGCCATATCGTAAGACCTGTGTGCCATCTGATTGGATCTGGATGGCCGGTCAAAGCTTCAGGTTTCCTTGTTTGTACATTGCAACCGCATGTTTGCATCTAAAGGCTTTTGGGTCGATTTGGTGTCGGATATTCAACCGCATGTCTGCAGTAAAATCATCATACAAAATAAATGAGATTTCACAACTGTGTGCCATAACTTACAAGGGACGTCTATTTAATGTTGATTCGTGTGCCACCTGGTGGTGGAAGAGGTAATTTACATGTTAGGAAACAGGCATGTTGCCAGCACGAGCAGCTTGTAAAAGTGACAGCGGAATAACTAATAGTTATGCTTCATTGGTAAAGCCATACTACACATACCATAATCCTTCTTGACATCTTCTCGCTTTTCTTCAAAGAACTTCGCCCTGTTCTTTGGAAATCCCTTCACCCTCCCGTCCAACAAACCTGTACCTGGATGAAACTGTCAGGTGAGCCAAAGCCTAAACTGCAGCTCTCACTCAATCTCAGAACCCAAGAGAACTGGGGTCTGGTTCAATAAGAGAAGAAGGCCAGTCATGGTAATTCATACATCAGCTGGACAAGGTTTAACTATAGCGCACATACCCACAGCCCAAAACCAGATTCTAAAAGGATTTTGGGCCAGCAGAAATGAGTGAATTCTAAATATAATGTGAAAATCATTTACGATTTAAATAAATTAGACTATTAGACTGATTAGATCAATTGGCTGTTTGCTCAACGAATGACCAATCAAACAAATCTTCTGTGATTGAGCAACTGCATCGAACGTTTGTTGGTCAATTGATTACTAGAGCGATAGCTAATGCTTGTTCCCGAACGCTCATTCTCATACAAAAATCCTTTTTTTAGTGTGACTTCTATTTACTCATTTTAACAATCAAGCGATGAACAAGAAATTTTTGGTCAATGTGATGGAATCATCTCTTGATCGCAGCGGCCGTTCCCAGGGAGTGATTATCGCTAAATTATAGTAGCTTTAGAGATTTTTCACTCGATGATCATATCGCTCCGGCTAAATGGGCCATTAGTTTAAAAATAAATGTATGTGATTTGTCTAAATCTGATCTTGAGATTCCTTCCAGGGGCCTAACCCATAAAGCTTCATCCATGTAAACCTGGAATTTCATTTATTGCCTATCTCTATTTGCCAGTTGAGCTCCTAATGGAGGTATTGACTTGACTTTGTAGCTGAGACCCTGACAGGCACTAGGCACATTGCAGCAGATGGCCAGGTTCTGGAAAATGTGTTTGGGTACAGGCCAGGTTTAAGAGCTGACAGTATAGGTGTAAATGGGGTCTAGGCCAGAATTAGGTGCAGGCAGCACAGAGGTGCCAAAGTTAAACCAAAGTATCAAAATAATAGTTAAATATATGGTCAAAGGGTGCAGTTTAAAATGGGATTTGTTTCCATGCAATTGATATTTGCTGATGATAGTGCTTGCCCCGTCTTGCCTCCCAGCTGCTAGTCATGGGGGAGCATGGTGCCTCCATATTTGGCTATGAATAGCCACCACTGATAGACTATTAGCAGTTGACTTTCATATATATATACCAGGAAGCCCATTTCAGTTTGGAGGTTAACAGATCCTAAACGTTACTACTGAGCTGATCACGTCTGCAGGTGCCATGGTAAGTAATGTTTTTTGTCTAATTAGCTTGGACTGTCCCTTTAGGTGAGAACCTCACAGATGCAAATTACTGGAAACAGGGGACAGGATTGTTGCAGCTCCAGGGCATGGGCCCCAACACACAACTGGTGTCCACCTGCTTACTCCTACAGACCACATGCACCTTTTATTCTTTGAATGTAATAACTATGTTGTAATGCTTAATAATATTCGATGAATATTAAAAAGTTAATGAATAATAATAATTATTATTATTATTAAAAAATCCTTAGTAAATTACTAATGCTTTTATTTCATGAAGATGATTATTCCACTTACACCATATTTTTTTCTCCCCACAGACAATCCATGTCGCTATTGTGTGTGCTGGTTACAATGCCAGCCGGGATGTTGTCACCTTAGTAAAGTCTGTCTTATTTCATAGGTAAGTCTGATATATCTATGAAGAAAGTATTAAGCACTGTATACTATGTAACCTTCTAAATTGGGTATTCCCAAAATTTGGATTATCGCCTTCTCCAGCATTTTTGAACTAGTTGAACTATGCATTACAGATGAATTCTTCCTTAGCTTTTCTCTTAGTTAGTTACAGTGGAGCAACCAGGCTCATTGCATCTGAACAGCCCCTAATGCAAACAGAAGATAGGCTGCACTTAAGAGTTCCACTAAAGGTAGCTTCAGCAGCAACATGCCTCACCAGATCTAGAGGGGATCCAGACCCCTGGACCACCTCCTTGGGTGCTCCCCTGGCAAGTTACAGAGGAAACAAAGCTCAGGGAGCCATATTTTTGGATGTGAGGTAAAGCCTTGGAATGGGCTATCTCTTCCTGCTGCTGAGACTATAACAAACAAGATGAGTCATTCTGAAAAGCCTGTCAGCCCCCTGCTGAGAGGTCCATTGTGTTACATTATTGCCAAATGGCAATTCATTTATCTTAAGTGTTTCTATTGTAATTAGCATTGATACTTTCTAAATCAGTCATGAGCCTATTATTCCAATTGACAGCTTACAGTGCAATGTGATGCGTGTATATAGTGCTGGGGGTGGAAAATAATCTGTTGAGATTTTCTCCTCTGTATATATTGAGATGTATGTCACATGATGACCATCCAATATTGTCATGATACTCTTGTTATCTAGTATACAGTACATTTATGATAGGCCATCTGGTGATTATATGTTAATGAAGCCCTTCACTGATGAATTACATTACACTGTGTTGAATAGATATTATGAGAAATTGGGAGGCTTTTACCACATTCAAATTAGGCAGGGTGGAGACATTTGTACTTTGGGACCTTCTAATACTACAGCATGGCCTTGCTGCATACAACACTTTCCTGGCTTGGTAGCAAGGTAATTTTTTAAATTGCTGATAACAGCATTGATAAGTCACAGAAGTTTTAGCTTTTTGTGCATAACATGTAGTCTGCCATTCCAGTGCTTGAATGGCAAGAGATTGACAGTTTTGTCATTTATCAATCTGCGGTGTAAGACAAAGCTGAATAAATAATTCAATAAATCCATATTCTACAATACACATTTAATGTACAAAAATAATGTTCCAACATTTTAGGAACTACGTAGGACACTTTTTCAGGAAATGAAGTCACATTCCTAAATTGAACCTGTCCTGATTAATAAATAGAGACCGTCCTTTATGGCCTCCATGTGAAAAATACAGATGTCCTGGCCGTTATGCACTTCATCCATCTGCTATAGTGACAGAGCTTCTGACCTTTAACAAGTGAGCGGCTAGTAAATTAGAAAGTGCCAGAATGCCTTTATCAAGACACCAGATTCGGTCACTAATTTATTTGACTGGTGGAGCAGCAGGACAGACAGTGTTATAGCATTATTTTGTAGTTGCTCAGCAATGGCCGCTGCAGTGTTTACCTCATATGTTTATTTTATACCAAATTATACAGTAAGGTTTGGTGAAATGAAAAAGAACTCACAATTGTCAATATTTTTTGTTACTCTACAATATGTTATTTACTATCAGGGCTAATGGAACTTGAAAACTATGCTGACCATATCAGTCCTAAAGTGGCATCTAAAGGTTGGTTGGCATTGATGACATAAAACGGATCAAACTGTTGAGCAAGTATTATGCCCATTCTAGTCTTAGGTGTTGAATTTAAGCCCTCATTCCCCTTTTACCTTGCTTTTTGAAGTCCTGATAATTCTAAACCTTTCCCTTAGCTTTACGTTCATAACATAGGTGACACTGGCCCCGATAACATAATGACACCAATACATTCTCTGTTAATGAACTCTCTGCCTTTACTGATTACATGATCATGTAATGTTAAAACAAGTCTTATCAATCAATTAAAAACTTCAATCGAAGTTTCAATTAATCACTTAAAAAATTGGTTGGAGCTGCGCCTTAAAAAGAAACATCGGGGGAACAGAGAAGTTTTAAATATTCCCCAAACCTTGCCAGCCTGCTGACCCCACCGCCCCTTCTGATGTTTACTCACCTTGCTGGGGCATCTATCTTCTGCATCCCTCAGATTCTGGGCAACCTCCGCATCTTGAGAGAGAGGATTTGCTGGCCCTAAAGTCTTTGTCATAGACCTTTTGGGGCCCCTGTCAATCCAGTTTATGATTGGAACACCTTGGGACCACCAGAGGGAACATTTTTGGGACTAACAGAGGCCCACAGTCCGAGGCACTGGAATCTATAATATTCCAGGGTCGTCTGATTTCATCATAATAGAAAAAATACAAAAAAATGTTTATTAACTAAATAACAATTGTAATATACTAATTTACCATGATTACTAATTTAATAAACTCATTTACAGAACAATGGCAAACCAGAAACACTATGTGAAGGCTTGGACTTCCTGCACTGGGTCAGTAACTTGGGGTCTACAAAAGAATCCTCTGGTGCTCGGGTGGACCAGTCAGTAGTTAATCTAGCTACAGTGTAGTTGTAAACCATTAGGCAACATCTTCACTGATTCAGACGTCATATCTTGCGTTGCCTTCCCCTTGTTTTGTGACTATAATGCATAAAGGTTGTTTCTGGTTAATGGAAAAAAATGGCAATAACAAAGAAAATAATGGCAGCAGGGAGATGGCTGGGTGTCGATATGGTAAGCACAAGCCCGGAGGAAAGGAGAACATTAAAGACAAATAAAAGCAAGTCATCGGCTCAAAGACAATTTCTTTGTTGAGTTTAAATGGTATTGTTTATTGTAATCCTATTAATTCATCTGTGCCACATGGGAGGTATATAGCTTTTATGTCAGCCGCCTCCGCGTGGCCGATATGTTCTAGTGATGCATCGAGAAGATGTGCTCGTTGTGCTCGCGCTGTAGCTCTCCAGTGACTGGGAGATGTTTCATTTGTTGCTCCGATGGAAGATAAGCTTAACAGTTTGTGTCATTTTTGTGTTTATTGTTGTATCAGCCATCGTTAATCAGACGGGATTGATGAGGAAATCTGCAACAAAATTAAACAGATTTGTTATCTGCATTTATGTTTTGCATGTTGCAGACATGTTATTTATTGACGTGTTTACCGCTTTCGGTAGATGCCTTATCTTTCCAGTTTGTGTAGTTCATGGTTGCTAAGTCATGGATGAGAGCAGGGCTTTAACACTGCCCCCACCTGACAAACACATACCCACACGCAGAGGCATAGCTTGGCTTTCTAGCGCCCGGGGCAAAAATTCAAAATGTTCATGTCAGTGTCCATTTTGGAGTATGCGGTAAAACGAATCACCTTCTTGGCTGCCAGGAATGGTTGCATGACAGAAGAGAATCTAGGATCTGCCATAGCCTTTGACTCAGCCCATTATAGCTGCAACAGGGCACCTCAAAGAGCATTGTCCGGGGTTTATATGGCATTCCAGGGGATCTCGCAGAGTAGGCTATCCCAAATAGGGATGCCCTGATTGAGGGGAACAAGACTCTTTACCGCATATACACAAACTACTTACTGCACACGCAGACATGATAAAAGACATACATACCATTAAAACCGGAGACGTATTGCAGTGCACTTCACACTGCACATTCAGAGCAGATTGGAGTAGCTGCTCTTACTCTGATGTTGCTGGCCGAGTCTGAGCTTCCCTTGTACTGCGCAGAGGAAGATTCAGGAGGAGGAGCTCTGCCTTGGGATTCTCCTCAAGCTTCCAGAGCTGCTGATGCTGCATGCTGAGCCTATCTACCCATCACTGTAGCATTGCTGATGGCTGCTTTGCTGCTGTAGACTCTTTGTCCTGCTCTGTGGTGGCTTTAGCTGCAGGTATGCAAAAACATACCCAGGCGCGCCGGCCCGCAGACTATCAGGCCTCCTGGACCAGACCATAACAAAAAGGTTGGTGGAGGCTTCCTTTGCAGGGTAATTGGTGGAGGCCCTGCAGTGCACTCCACTTGCGCCCTCCTCATAATACGGCCCTGACTTAGGGATGTCCCGGTTGAGGGGAACAAGACTCTTTACCACATATACACACACTACTCACTGCACATGCAGACATGATAAAAGACATACATACCATTAAAACCTGAGATGTATTGCAGTGCACTTCCCAGTGCACATTCAGAGCAGATTGGAGTAACTGCTCATACGCTGATGTTGCTGGCCGGGTCTGAGCTTCCATTTCTTGTGCTGCGCAAAGGAAGATTCAGGAGGAGGAGCTCTGCCTTGGGGATTCTTCTCAAACAGCCAAAGGTGCTGATTCTACACACTGAGCCTGGGAGGTGGGAGCTGTGGGGAACCTGCTATCAATTCACACACAGCATAGCCATCATGGCCCTGCCCTCCACCCCTCACCAAACGCCATGTGAGTAGACTGGGCCCTCCCCCTTCATGTTACACAATAAATATTATGTGACCTGCAACACTACAAATCTCCTATGCCTGGCTGCTCATGTCCTTCTACCTCTGGGGCTGCACCTACAATTACCCCTGTGCTACCAAAAACTAAAAGTAGCCACAGCATAATAGTGAGTGGGAACTTGGCTCTGGGACCCTAACTCAGCTCCCCACCTCTACCCCTCCTTTCACTGAGGAAGGGAGATAGATAAGGCTGGGAAACATGCCCCTCCCCCACCTCTCCTGATACGCCCCCTTCCCACACGCTCAATTGCGTTATTAAACATTTTTTACAATGAAAGATTTTGACATATTGCATCACTTTAAGGTTTGCATTTTATTGAATATATTTTAAATACCGCCAAACAGAAAATTCTGAGCCTACAATTCTAAAATAGGTTTTAAATATAAAAAATATTAAATGTATCTATACATAAAAAAAGGAATGCTCAACACTTTTTTCACACACACCCTGCTTGCAGGCAGCCTGAGACTCCATGTGCCGCCATCTTGGATGTTTAAATGCTCATAACATGCAGTAGATGCAGGTAGGATGATTTTTAATGTGGGCAATCTGTATGTACAGGGTGGGGAAAACATAAGATAGGCTCATATTCAGGGTGAAGGTCCGGTTTAGGCTGGTGGTTGTCTTACTGGTTATTTGAAAACAAAATGTTTTTGGGTAAATGCATAATTTTTCCTTAAAGGAGCACTATCACGAAATTGTGTAATGTTAAATATCTATATAAATTGGCTAGAGGAGGCGGGGTCACATATACACCCAAACTAAATAAAACTCCCGCCAAGCTTGTGGTTTATTCTTTCGTGGTAGGAATAAAATCCAGGGGTGACAGGTTTAGCCTATCAGGGGTGACAGAGCCTGTCACCCCGGATGTCCTTTTCTTTCTGTTAAAAGAAAGAAAAACAGGGCTAGCTCGATATTTCTTCATGCCGTTGTATAAGTGGACCCTCCCCCTGCCATCCAGCATATTTATATATTTATATTTATCATTGGGCCATTTTTTCGCGCTAGTGCTCCTTTAACATAGACATTTCTCTGCATAGATGATGTCATGGATGTTTGATCCCTGGGCAGAAATCTCCAAGGGTTTAGAGATTTACTAATAATGTAAATCAGCTATGAGTGGCCCGCTGATAAATCCCTCAGGCAGCAATAGAGCCATTGCAAAACACTTCCCGAGACCTGAAATTCTGTATCACCGCTTTTTTTTCTGCTTGCGTAGGGTTCTTTAACACGGATCTGTAATAAATATGTTAACGCTCGGAAGACCTAACTATGACACTGCTGAGGCAACTGCTTTGTCTAAAAGCTGCCAGGGAGAATTGTGCAGAATACAAAGCCTAGGCTTTCATAAGATGAAAACGTTGCTGACACTTCAATAGCAGCTTCAGGTTCACCGAGGAGGAACCCAGAAGGAATTTCAGGCAAAATTCAGAGAACATTTAGGCTGACGACGGAGGAGCAGTGAGTCAACTTTTCAAGTTCAAAGCACCTTCTGCTCCTGAAGGCAAAGGCATACCTCCCAGCTGTCCCTGATTTGTAGAGACTGTTCCTATTAAATCCATGTCCCTCTGCCCCTCGTTGTTTCTATTTGTCCCTATTTGAGGTGTAACATGCAGATCTACATCAATAAAAGATTAAATTGCCTATTCAAAGTGTTTGTTTTATTGTAACTGTTACTCTCTATTTATCCCTCAATGTGGGAGTGTGGTTTAATTAAAAAAATTGTCCTTCTTTCCCACCCTGAAAAGTAATGGCAATGGGATGTTGGTCACCATTACTAGAAGGGGCATCAAAGATGTTTAGATGTTTACCCAAAGTTGACAACACGAGTAGACAAGTACAAACCTGTACATCTTTCCTGCTAGGTTTAGGTAATATTGTATTCTGTATGTTGGTTTATTTTTCTAACACTGGCCGAATGCTAGTATTAGCTTAATCTAAAACCCAAGAAAGTGCACTTAAACCGGACCTTCAGCATCATTTAATGAAAAGCCCAAACCCTTAAAAAACTATTCCCCAGCATCTAAAATTAATATATTTTATGTTTTTTGTCTTTTTTTATTCTTTCCCCCACTGAGTTGCAACCCTGTTCAGGAATTCAGGATATGGGCACCGCCATCTTTCCTCAGAAGCATCAGATACTGAGGAGAGTATAGGGGGCAAAAGTGCAGGAGATGGGGTTATAGCTGTGCTTTGTACAGACAGAGCAGAGTTGGGATCAGGGAAAAGGACAGCAATCCCAGAATGCAGAGCGGCACAGCCAGAAGCCTGTTTACAGGCTCATAAAAATGCAGTAGACGCATGTAGCATACCTACCAACTCCCACTCAGGGTGGGAAAGAGGAACATTTGTTAAATTAGGCCATGTCCCCTCATTGATTGATGGATAGGAAATAGGATGTAACTGTTAAAGTGTTTATATGGTTTTAAATAGGCAAATTAATCATTTATTGATGCAGATCTGCATGTTACACCTCAAAGAGGGACAAATTAGAACAACGAGGGACAGGGGAACATGGACTCAAGAAGAAGAACAGTCCCTCAAAATCAGGATCAGTTGGGAGGTATGGGCTCAAGAGATCCTAGGGCATATTTATCAGATTTCAGCTTATGTGACACTAATAAGACAACAAAATGCACCTCATCCAATTCAGTTAAAACAACACACAATGGTGTACAGGGGTGGGGGGTGCTTGGAACTGTATGCCTCCAGTTATTCACACATGGTTAGAAAATAGTTAGCGTCAAGGGCCCCAATATTTGTGTCATAGTGAGCCAGGAAAATTATGTTGCAAAGTTATAAATGGAATTTACTTAATTTTTAAGCAGTTTTACTGCCACATGTGTAATGACACATGACAAAGGTGCCCACTGAGACCCTATTGCTGGTGGGCCAACAAAGACCTGCAGTCGATGCTGTGCTTAATGAAGGTGGTGGATGAACTGGTTGTTTTTTCACAATATTAAAACACCAAAGGTGGGTGGAGACAGGAAAGTTCAAAGCCAACAAAAGGTAAGGGGACACTGTGTCAGAAGCAATCAGTGATTGGGAGGTTGACCCACCATTAAGTGGCCTAGCTTCAGCTGTGCAACTGCATACTAGTGACCTAGGGTTAGGGTGGTGGATCTTTGTGTCCCCCTGTTAAACCTCTTTCGAGGACAAGATAAGCTGCATCCTAGCCACCCTAAGATGAATGGATAGTAGCCATCAATTGCCATGAACTACTACCGGATAGCAGTTACTTAATGAGAAATCTTGTGTGAGATGACTTTCCGTCATCAAACCCAACTTCTGTAAGCGGCCCCCAACAAGCGTTCTCTCCAGAATCTCCCCCCTAACATGCTGCGTGGCAGAATCCCCCCATAACATGCTGCGTGGCAGAACCCCCTCCCCATAATAGGTTGAATGGCAGAACCCCCCTCCGACAGGCTGTGAGGCAGAATCCCCCCATAATAATCCAGGGATGTCTGCCGCTGGGAGTGGAGACGGGGTGTGGGGCAGCCAGGACTCTCATGCCGACGCTGTGTGCTGTCTGACAGTCATAGGAAGGCCGCAGCTTACGTTGCACTGGCCGATTGACCTCTATTTTAATGCTGGCTCCGGCTTCTAGTCGCGGCTCAGGTCAATGGGAGCTGCCGCAAGCCACTCTGGGCAGCCCGCAGCGTCTCCCATTCACCCAACCCGCTGCAAAAAGCCAGAGCCGACATTAAACTAGCACATTGGAAGCCGGCCAGTGCAAGGGAGGTGGTGGCCTACTGGACATTGTCCCAGTTTGCCTTATGGCCGAAGCCCCCTGGGTATAGACTTGAAATGTATTCTGAATGGTTTCTAAACAAGAATATTCCCAAACATTCAGCCAAACTGTAACAGATCTCCAAAGTTATCCTCTCTTTTCAGTTCAACCTTACCACTGCTGAATGTGGTTGCTTGGCCTGCCCTTGTCCATCAGTGCACTCGTGAGCAAGCAGGACCACTGTGGCTTGTTAGGCTAATTGCTGGGAGTGCTGAGGGACAAGGGTAGCCAAGGGAAAATATTTGGTGGGATGGACAAAATTTGGAGTCATTCTACAGCATTTATAGAGCACTATAGAAAATGTAGGTGAGCTCCTTGCAGCCTCGCTTTTGGCATTGTTTGTGTAACAGTAGTTGTTGGAGTCACAGAAGCAGTTGAGTGCTTTAATTGCACTCCAAAGTATGTCACGATGTCCACTTATCTCAGGCAATATCACAGCATACAGGTATAGTAGCCAAGGGTAGGGGTTAATTGGACCGTAGCATGAGGAGCTGACAAGATGGTATCTCAGTAAAAAAGACACTTAACAGCAAGCAGGATAAATGAAAGAATCAGCTTCCTTTATTGTTGCAGGGTCATAAAAAAAAGTTTTAATGCTTTACTCTAAGTAACAGTTCACAATTCAAAAGCCAATAAACTTGCATAGCTTGTAGAAAGCAAACACAGACACAATTGCTTCATAAAGAAGTTTCAGTGTAAGGGTTAAACAGTCTTGTGTCTTTCAGGCAGGACACAGATACTCTTGCTTATTAGAAAGTTTCAATGAAAGGGTTAAATAGGCTTGTGTCCATCAAGAACCCAACACAGGTTTTCTTGCTAACCAGAACATTTCAGCATATGTGTTAGGCAGTACTGTATTCCCAATTAAATGTAGGCCTTTTTCTAGAGGGGGACCCCGTTTTGAGCTTAGCAACCCCTTGTAGTGGAGACTGTCTATGGTGCTTTTGAGCTGCCAGCAAGTAAAAACCTTTCCTGATCAGGCGCCCGAGCACTACTGTCCCCCAATATGAAGGCTTCTCCCTCACAGTTACTAAGGGGAGAGTTTTTAGATGGGCACTCACACCTTACCGGAGTCTTCGGCATTGCGACTCCTCCATTGCAGCCTGTTAGTCCCTTTGGATCTTCTCTACTCCTAAGGGGAGCCTCCTCTGTCACATCCACGCCAGAAACCCACTGGGTTTTTTTCTGCATAGATCTTAACTGTCTCTGCATAGACCTCAGCTCTGCTGTACTACAGCCATGACCTCCTACTCGCTTCCAACTTCCTCGTGTAGTGTAGTGTAGTGTAGTAGACACACCAGATGTCTCACGCAGGAGGCTACAACAGTCTTAGCATAGTTATGGACGATCTCTCTGGCTATCCCCCTGGACTCTCCTTATAATACCTCTGTCTATAGTAGTTTTCTGTTCTCCAAATGTATCTTATGCCCCTGACCCATCTTAAAGGGGAACTCTGAGTTATCATTTTAAGCTCGAATAATATTCTGCTTCTCTCACATGTGGTCTTATACCCCCATCTAATAACCAAAGTAAGAATAGCAACACATTTTATATCTTACCAGACAATTCTCACACAAATCCCTTGTTAATGAGAAAAGAGTGGGCATGTTTTTTTTATTCCTACTATACCTGGACTGTCACTTTAAGTGACACCACCAAAAAGGAATGTCTGGATTGAATGTCGATCCTTTGTCACATTAGTCTGCAGGTCAAGGCAACACATTTGTTGACCATTGAGATCTTTCCATGTACTTACTGGTCCAGAACTGATAAATACTGAATCAAGACAATATCAAAAATGTCCATTAGCAAGTCCATTAAGCGCATCATGACGCCTGATGGCTCCATCAGATGCCTGTCCTACGTCTTCTCTCCCAGGATATACACTTTCACACTCCTGTTTCAGCTCTGGTAACACAATTATGTAAATAGTTTATTAAGAGCATAATTACATTAAGAAACTTGACAACACTGATAGCTACACACAGCCAACATTATCCTGTATTCCCACTGGTGCCCATAACTTGCAGCTCGGGAGGTCAGCTCTTTTGTTAAGCAGCCGCCCTGATAATTCCCCGAGATGGATGTAGATTTTAATGGATATCATTTGAATATCAAATAAAAGACTTTGTTCTCAGGAGGATGCCAAGGGTGACACATATCCAGCAGAATGAAAGGGGAGGGAAAAAAGCTCCTTCTTCTATTTGTTCATAAGACGGCTGCTCTTTGTACAGGAACTAATGGATGTTTTCATTTCCTGATTTTCAGATTAGGAGCAGTGACAAGAAAAATATCCAGGAAGATGAGGGTTATTTAAGGCTGTTTATAGTGATAACGAGACAACCTACCCGAAACAGGCATTTGAAGGAAACCTGGTATCCAGTACTGTACAGAGAGCATTACTTAAAATAGACGTGTCATCAGGCAAAATACTCACCCCTCTGCATTCCTGCGGTCACAGCAGCCATGTGAGCATGTTCACTGCTCTGCCTGTGGCCCAGGGCCGGATTATAAGGGGGGCACAAGGGGTGTGCACCCAGAGCCTCCACCACTTGCCCTGGGTTATGGTCTGGTCCAGGAGGCTTTTCAGTCTTTGGTCTGATGGGCCACGGGGCCCCTGCACGTCTCAGCAAGCCTTTTTTGTCTTTGCAAACCTGCAGCCAAAGCCTCCACAGGACAGGATGGAGAGTCTAGAGCAGCAAAGCCGTCAGCAACACTACAGGGATGGCCTGCTCAACCAATCAGCTTGCTTGCTTTCATTCAGCTCTGGATGGCTAAGCAGTTCAGGAGCTCATGAAGGGAGCCGAGTGCGTTGCCAGCTATCGCATGCCCATGTCGCCCATTCAGAAAGCCAGAGCGTCTGTGCGCACGCGGCTAGAGGTGTGCCAGAATGTGGCCACGGCGAGGGAACCAGGGCAAGGTGAGTGAAACGGGGCTTCTGGGGACTCGGATGACCCTGGAATCTTTTAGGGGCAAATGAGAACATCCAGGAACAGTAGGACATGGACTCCAAAGAGGGACTTGTACATGGACTCCAAAGGAGGGTCACTTGGGAGGTACAGACATACTTTACAGATGTGCAGGATAATAAGAGGAACCATTTTGCTGTATGTACACAGTGATGGTTACCATGACTAAATGATTGTCTTTCATTTACAGGAGAAACCCGCTTCACTTCCACCTCATAGCAGACACAATCGCCAAACAGATCCTGGCCACCCTTTTCCAGACCTGGATGGTTCCTGCAGTGCGGGTGGATTTTTACGACGCAGATGAGCTTAAGGTGAGATAAACGTGTGTGGCCCTATCTACAATGTATACTGGACATTGTCTTCTTTTGATCACTACCAATACAGTTTTCTCCCCTATATTAAGTAATTAAACCAATCACATTTTAAAGTGGACCAAAACCCATACCCTCTTCTTAGGATGTAGAACTAGAAATGGTTATTTTCATTGCCACACACAGCAGTGGAAATGAATGAAGGAGGTGGAGCTTTACAGCTATAAGAGGTGGCATTATCTGGGATTAGAGTAAAGCAAGAGCAGTAAAAATAGGCAAACGTTACTATTCATGGGGGGAGCAATTCAGAAGATGCTAGTTAAAAATGTGGGTTTTGGTCCACTTTAAGTGATTACAGATTTAATCATCTTATCTGTAACATGGATACCAAGTCATTGTGCCGAAGACTAACTGTTACATTGGCTGAGATTAGTTGTTAATAAATCTTTACGTAGAGAGGCAGCAGTACTGCGAGTAATGAGGCTGAGGGTTTACCACTCCTGCTGTCGCCTCTCTCCCTCGCACCGTACAATGTACTAAGAGTCATGTTCTTATACTGTAAACAGATAGCTAGCTGTATGTTGTGTTGCATTGCAAACAGCCAGACCTGCTACTATCCAATGTAACAAGGGCTGCTACATTATATAGCAGCCAGAAGCCTGCTATCACGATGTAAATCACTTGCAGCTGACTGCCATGTGTGAGTCATCTCTCCATCGTGCTCGTGCTTGTGCTTTAAAGTGCTACAGCAGGCAAAGCCAATTGTTACAGCCTGTAATGGTGTCTGTAATGAAAAAGGTGCCTGTAATTCTTTTTAATGCCTTGCGCAATGCAGTGCAGATGTGTGAACTATTCCCTCTAGAATATTTTACAGTGCAGCAATGCAGAGGGAATGAGGTGTGAACAGAGCCTAATAGTTCTGACCCTGTAATGGGTCAGCAAGTTCTTGTCAATAGCTTCAATTTTTAACAAATTATAGTTAAAGTGATCCTATACTCAAAAAAGAAGTTTATGTCGTCACCTTCTATTCCCAGCCCGGTTCCCCAAAACAACCTGTGTGTAATTTTTTACTAAAGCCTTTGTCCAGTATTCATAACAACACGAAGGTAATGCAGTCAGCCATATTGCTCCATGCCCAGCCCAGGAACCAGCTTTGGGGCTTGTAGAACAGGGTGCTAGGGCCAGTAGTTTTGGTACAGACCGAGAGCCTTGTGAATTGGTATAGGGGTCTCATAGATCCCTTACCAGTTCACAAAGGGTTAACAGCAAATAAAAACACCACACATAGAAAAAATTTATTTATTTAAAAAAAAAAAGTTCTTTACTCACCTCCGATTGTGAGCTCCTGTGTCCCCCGCCGATCCAATGACAGATGCTGTGATCGCTGGAGGGGGGGCGGGAGGGGATCAGAGAATCTCCTGCCTCTCCCCTCCTTTCCCCGGCCATCATAGCATCTGACAGTTGACCCGCTGGGAGCCAGAGTGATGCCCGCAGCGGTGACATCATCCACCCCGCCCCCAAAGTGAAGATGGCGGCGCCCATCGGGAAGGCAGGGGGAGAGGGCCGGTCGGGCTCTCTCCTGAAGACTGAAGAGCCCTGGGGTGGATCTGAGACCCCCCCAAATGAAGACGAGAGCCGTCCAGATCGACGGAGGGGTCAGGTGAGTGTTTTTTTTACTTTTCATTCACTGTAGCAGGGGGAAGTCAGAATCCATACTAGTAAGAAACAATCGATTCTGGCATCGCCTAGTGAAATATCGCGATACTTGACCGAATCGATTTTTTCTGACAGTTTTTAGTTTTTATGGATATTGGGCAAAGACTTTAGTGAAAAAAACACACGCAGGTTGTTTTGGGGTTTTTGGGGCTCTGGGTATAAGAGCGAGGGCACAGATATAAAGTGAGGATGTTTCTTCTGATCATGGAGGATGAAGGAATAAAATGATATATAAAATACAGAAAGGTGGATATGAAAGTGACATGAGTCACGCCACATATATGATATAATATATAATACATATATAATACATGAGTTACGCCACATATATCATATAATATATAATACATATATAATACATGAGTCACGCACATGACATGGAACAGACACGGGGAACACTCCGTCATTGGGAAAAAGCACAGCTGAAAGGCAGCTGATGTAATCAGTGCCAGGATTCAGCAGTAATTGCATAGCGGGCGAGGGTGACCTGTGTTCCTTGCTTTCTCCATAAGGGATAACAGGGCCTGCGGCTTGTGTGTGACTCAGCGGGCGCTGCCTCCTCATTGGTGCCTGATGAATTACCGCTTCCTCCCTTCAGCCTATTGAACATTTCCAATCACATCAGCTTCTTTCCAGCCATTACCACATACAAAATGCTGGCAACATTCTGCTGACTGCATCAACTCCGAGTCCATAAAACTCATCCCATGGGATTAAACGTGCCGTGTTAAATGCAGGGACGCGGCCAGTGTGTGTTCCCTGCAAGACAATTATGTCCTTTTTCTGAATGTTTATCCTAGACTGACGGGAAAATAATCTATAGGAGGATAATCAATCTCTCCTGGGATTAAGAACTGCTTGGACTTTCCAAGCTTAAATGGCTGAATTATAGGTGAAGCTGATGCATAATATTGACTTGATCTCGAAATGGCCCCTTTCACAATTACACTATTAGTTCACCCATGCGGACCAAAACCCACATTTTTAACTAGCATCCCCTAATTTGCTCCCATATGAGGATTACCTTTTGCTGTATTTAAACTGATCTATACCCAAAAAGGAAGTTTAATTTGTCACCTTCTATTCCCCAGCCCTGTTCCCCAAAACAGCCTGTGTTTCTTTTTTTACTAAGGCCTTTGCCCAATATTCATAACAACACAAAGGTAATGCAGTCAGCCATGGTCCCGCCCCTGATGCTTTCCAGCGATGATACATTCAGTTACATCCCAGAGATGATACATTCAGTTACAGTACACACAGCACTGGAGCATTGGAGACCACTTCAACCAACCTAACTGCCGATATGTGACTGTTTAGTTGTAACTGAATGAATTAGCATGTGGCTGCTTTCTGGGCACCATACTGCTTCCTGTTAGTGTTTTTATTAGGAGTGTGAATTGGCAAAAATCTGGCGATACGATATATCCCGATTCTATCTCAAAGACGATATTTTTTTTTTTATTACATTTTATTTTTAATTTTTAAAAATTACATAGGGTCCCCCTTACCACGGGGAACCAGCTCCCGCTTCACTCTAATGCCAGATAATGGCACCTGTTTAGCTGTAAAGCTCCGCCTCCTCCATTCATTGCCACTGTTGTATGTGGCAATGATGTAATTGCCACACTTATGCAATGACTGATCATCTGCCATCTTACAGATAGGGACAATCGAAAAATGTATGTTCCAGGAAGATTCGAAAAGCAGAAATACTCATTTCTAGTTCTACACCCTAAGAAGAGAGTATCAGCAGGGGCTTTGGCCAAGTGTATTTCACAAGTTCAGTAGGTTTTGGTCCACTTTAAATAGAACCTTCAGCATGATTTAATGAAAAGCCCAAACCCGTAAAAAAAACTATTCCCCAGCACCTAAAATGAATATATTTTAAGTTTTTATCCTCTTATGCATTACTCTTTCCCCCACTGGGCTGCAACTCTGTTCAGCACTCCAGGATACGGCCGCAGAAGCATCACATGCTGAGGAGAGGAGAGGGGGCAAGTGCAGGGGTGGGTTATAGCTGTGCTCTGCACAGACAAAGCAGTGCTGGAGCAAGGAAAAGTCAGCAATCCCAGAATGCAGAGCGGCATTGTCGCTTGCTTTCTGCCCGCAGCCTCTGTGTGACGCCATCTTTGATTGGTTAAAGAAGTCCTAGCGAACGGGTGCGGGGCTGCACCATGACAGGCTCAGGGGGCATCCAGATTGCTGGAACCCCCCCTGCACAATACCCCCTGCAACACCCCAAAATCCTTACTTGAACCTAGGTCCTTGGCTGAAATGAGCTGCCTGCTGTCACGTGGGCGCAGTCTTTTCCAGCTGGCCTACATGACCACAGTTTTAAAGGCTCAGAAAATGCAGTAGATACAGGTAGGATGATTTTTAAACTGGGCCAATATGTATGTACGGGGGGGAACATACAAGATATGCTCTTATTCAGGGTGAAGGTCCCTTTTTGTCAGGTTTTTGGTGTTCTGCCTTATTGTTTTCCTCTTCTGGAATGTAACATACTCCTATACCTGTGATTTACCTTTCAGCATGCTATTTCAAAGGTTTTTATATTCCTGTGGCTCTGTGTTGCTCAAGTGGAAGCAGCTTTCCTGACCTTGAATAAATCCCATTAGTTTAGCTTCTGCCCACAAATCCCAGAAGCCTTCCACTGAAAAGGAGGGGTTAAACCTGTGAGCTTAGGAATGTGAAGTGTCATCTCTGCCCCCAAACAACCCCTTTTCGAAAGTGGACATACACTTTAATTGTGTTAATAATATACATTTTTAGAACCCACCACCATACAGAAATTACTGAGCCACTATACTCCAAAAGTCTGTACACAGGGGCGGACTGGGACCTAAAATCAGACTGGGAATTTACTGGCCCTGGCCAGCTCATGAGTATTGGCTTACCGATCCTCCAATGCATTTTGCCTTGCTGTTATGGCTTTCTCAGCTCATGAGCTTCTGAGCATTGGCTTACCAATCCTCCAACACATTTCACCTTGCTGTTATGGCTTTCTCAGCTCATTAACTCCTGAGCATTGGCTTACCGATCCTCCAAGGCATTTCAGCATCAGCTACTGACACTGGGCCCCACCGTCACTGTTTTCAGCTCTGCCGGCCATTGAATGTGCCTGCTGCAGCAAATTCCCACCTGCCCGGCTCCAATCAGACCCCGCTACCGCTGATCCTTGCCCACTGCTGCTGACTGGGACCCACTGCTCACCCCACAAGCCTGTCACTCCATAGGGCCCACCGGAGGATCCTCCAATTCTCCGGTGGCACTGTCTGACCCTGTTGTTTTGTTAATACATTTTATTCTAGAAAGAGCCTCTTCTTTTACATCTACCTTATACTATTACCGTATATACTTATACTATTCTTACTTTACTATTCTATAGTATATATATTATATATATAGAATGTTCTATTAATATACTATACTATTCTTACTCTACATACAGATATTTTGTTTTACCCTATTTGTAATTTATACCTTGTACAGCACTACAGAAGATGATGGCGCTCTGTAGCTAAACAATAATTAGTCTCAGGCTCCAGCATAAAATGTTATGTACCACCCCAGTGTACTATGTGACCAGTGTCCCGCGTCTGATTCTTGATCTGCTGCCATGCCAAGATTCCGCACCACACTGAGCAGCTTCCAGGCACATAAAGACAAGTTAATCAGCTCCATTTGAATAAATGGCATCAGATCATTTTATATTGCAGGGGAGAACTGGCTTTTTTAACTGTAATGCGGATGGCGGCCTTGCCAACTTGGAGCGCGTAAAACACAAAAGAACAGCCAAAAGCTGTTGTGAAAACGACAGTTTGCTCGGCCCAGAATCCTCTTGTGTGACGGCGAGCTCGGAACACTTGCCACCTCATTGGAATTTACGTCTGGCCCATCACAGGATATAACTTACCCTGAAGCCGCGGGCACGGTGCCATCCGGCAGGTATGTGGGCGCACAGGCTGGCCAGATGTAGGCATGCCAGAGCAGGTGCGGCTTTACTACCCACTAAGTCTAACGTGGAATTCAAGGGCGAAACGTAAGGTTACATCCACTTCTATTTTTACACCTGACACAACATTCCCTACAACACATCAAAGAATTCCTGTCCCCTGATCCCTGATCCCACATCAAAAGACGGCCATTATATATAGAGAGTCCAGGGATTTACTGTGATCTACACTGCGCACACACACATGTTATACTTACAGACATTTTTGATTGTATTTTACGTACCAATACTTTGTTCTTTCTTTTAATTTCACTTTTTTTGCATGATTTTATTCATTTTATTTTATTTTTATTTAATGTAAGTATTGTTATTTATTGATTGTTAAAGGGGTTGACCATCCATGTAAAAAAAAAAGGGGGGGGGAGTTCTCACTTTTTGTCTCCCCGCAGCTGAACAAGCACGAACAGCAGTCAGAAATTATTCTATGTCGGGCTCACACCGCCACCATAATTCACAGAAGGCCTGACACCTCTCCTCCATTGCAGTATGAATGTAGCACTGATGCCGAAAGGCGAGCTGTACAGTGCTAAGCTATCACTGGGGTGCTGATCACCATACAGGTATACAAGTAACATAGTAACATAGTATGTAAGGCTGAATAAAGACTTTAGTCCATCCAGTTCAGCCTGTTTAACTCCTTCCAGTGGTCTAGTAGCCATAGCTGGAAATGTTATTACATGCCAGGAAGGCATCAAGGCCACTTTTGAACGTTTTTACTGTATCCATCATTACTACCTCCTCTGGCAGCGAGTTCCATAGTCTCACTGCTCTTACAGAGAAGAATCCCCTCCTATGTCGGTGGAGAAAGCACCTTTCCTCTAACCTTAGTGGATGCCCTCGGGTTATGGTTACACTCCGGGGTATAAATAGATTGTGGGACAGATCTTTGTATTGACCCCGAATATATTTATACATAGTTATTAGATCACCCCTCAATCGTCTTTTTTCTAGACTAAATAAACCTAACTTGGACAATCTTTCCGGGTACTCTAGCCCCCGCACTCTTTTTATTAACTTTGTTGCCCTTCTTTGAACGCGCTCCAGTTCTGATATGTCCTTCTTAAGCACAGGTGCCCAGAACTGTACACAGTACTCCATATGAGGTCTGACTAGTGACTTGTACAGGGGTAAAATGATGCTCTGGTCATGAGCACCTATGCCCCTCCTGATGCACCCCATGATCCTATTTGCCTTGGCAGCAGCTGCCTGGCATTGATTACTACAGTTGAGCTTATTGTCAACTAAAACCCCTAGGTCATTTTCCATTGTTGTTTTACCAAGTGTTTCTTTATTTAGTGTGTAATCATGACACAGATTTCTCCTTCCCATGTGCATAACCTTACATTTATCTGTGTTAAACTTCATTTGCCATTTAACTGCCCATGCTTCCAATTTATCTAAATCTGTTTGTAGCTGCCTGTTGTCCTCTTTTGTTTTAATTACTTTACTCAGCTTAGTATCATCTGCAAAGATTGAGACTTTACTGTTTAATCCATACCCAATGTCATTTATATATATATTGAAGAGAATTGGTCCCAGAACTGACCCTTGTGGTACTCCACTAGTAACAGTGACCCAATCTGAGTGTGTACCATTGATAACCACCCTCTGCTTCCGATCATTAAGCCAATTTCCCACCCATCTGCACACGTTTTCCCCCAGTCCAAGCATTCTCATCTTTTGTACCAGCCTTTTATGTGGCACAGTATCAAATGCTTTAGAAAAGTCAAGATATATGATATCCAATGACTCCCCCTGATCCAATCTTGAACTTACCTCCTCATAAAAGCTGATTAGGTTTGTCTGGCAGGAGCGATTCCTCATAAATCCATGCTGATATGGAGTAATAAGGTCATTTTCCCCAAGGTGCTCCAGGATAGTATCCCTTAAGAAACCTTCAAACAGCTTGCCCACCACAGATGTTAAGCTTACCGGTCTGTAGTTCCCAGGTTCCCCCCTAGATCCCTTTTTGAATATTGGCACCACATTTGCCAAGTGCCAATCCCTCGGAACAGGGAAGTATTTTTTCTTTTTCTCAGTTTGGGATTACCAGGAGGGAATAATGGAACGGGGTTGTGTGAGCAACAGCACACAGCGGCTGGATAGCTTCTTTAACCCTTTTGTTGCCAAGCACGTAACACCTACGTGCTGGCTTGGCTGGGCCTTAAGTGCCAAGCACGTAGGTGTTACGTGCTTGACTTTCCTCGCTTGTAGTTTAAAAAGTAAAAACAACAAATACTCACCTTGGATCCGGCCGGGTCTCCTCTTTAATTTGGTGCCATCCGATCCCCCGTGGGGGGTCGGATGGCTCCAGGAGAGCCCCCGGAATAGGCCGCCCCCCCCCCCCCCCGCTTCTGCAGCAGCAGCTTCTAACTGTAAAAAAAAAAAAAAATAAAAATGACATTCACTTACCTGTCTGTGCGCTGGCTCCCGCTGTCCCTCCTCTTCACCTGGGGGGCCTCCGATCCCCCCCCAGGACTTACCGATCTTCAGGAGAGAGCCTGGGAGGCTCTCTCCTCTCTTCTGCACGATGGCGGCCGCCATCATGCCTCTAAGCCCCGCCCCCTCAGGCTTCAGCCTTCTCAGCTTCTCAGATGCCGGTGATCGGTGCCCTGGAAGGAGGTGGCAGGAGATCCTCTGATCTCCTGCCTTCTCCTTCTCTGGATGCCGATCACCGGCATCTGTCAGCTGAGCGGCGAGGGACAAGAGCTTGCAATCGAAGGTAAGTACAGTAAAAAAAAATTTTTTTTTTTTCTAATAAAATACTTTTTATTATTGTTTAGTGTTTTTTTTTCACATTAACCCTTTGTGAGCTGGTAAGGGGTCCATGAGACCCCTTATACCAGTTCACAAGGCTGGGGGGGTGGCAAGTCACCTGCCCTAGCGGGTGGCTTGCCATTAACCCCCGCACCCCCATTACCTGCCTCCCCAAAGGCCAGGGGGGGGCAGAAGAGCCCGGGCCCACATAGGCTATGTGGGCTCGTAGGCTGCAGGGTGGGGGGGCCACCAAAGCTGGCCCCCCCACTCTGTGCCTACAAGCCCCCATAGCTGGTCCCGGGCTGGTTACTTTGGGTAAGGGGGACCCCACGTCATTTTTTTTTTTGGATTTTGAAGGGTTTTTAACCCTTCAAAATCCAAAAAAAAATGGGGTCCCCCTCCCCGGGAAGGGGGACCCTATGTCATTTTTTTTTTAAATTAACCATTTGTCATCCAGCAGCTATAAAAGGCTTCTGGGCAGGAAAGGGTGTCTACCTATACATATGTGGTATCGCTGTAACCGGGAGAAATTGGGGTTTCTCACGCAATAAGATTTTATTGACAAACTTACATTTTTTATTACAAAAAACTCTACAAATTGTAAAAAAATGTTTTTTTTTTGTTTTTTTTCACACATTTCACCCCAAAAAATTGAGAATACACCTAAAAAATACAAACAAGACATTTCATGTTAAAGCCCAGACTCTGTTGAAAAAAACAATATATAATTTTCCTGGGAAATCCCTGGAAATCCCTTCAAAAATGACAGTTGAATATGTGTAGCGCAAAATGGTGAAACATCGTCTGGCAACAGGGAGTGGCAAATGCTGCAGGTAGGCTGGCAGCGAAAGGGTTAAAGAGAAACAAAAGCCTAGCTCTAAATTCTAGGTCATCGATTACACAGCCTGCACAGTAAAGCAAGCCAAAACCCAGGAGAGTGAAAAACCTGGGCATTTGTTTGCTTTAAAGTGAGCCATAATGCAAGTGCACAAGTAACTGGTCATATACATACGTTTTGTTCAAGGACCACACAAATCCATGGAAAACCTGTGTAACTTTGCATGGCCACTATGTTCGGGTATTAGGGCCATGAAACTAAGGCCCTTATTTAAGAAGGGATAGCGTCAGGTAGTGGCTGGTTAATGAGAGGTAGCGACAGGTAGCGACTGGTGAACGCCGGACACGGCGCGCAATTACACATTTATCAAGCAGAATCTGTTTAGCGGATAGCGCCATGTAGCATCTGATTCATCATTTTCACAGCCTCAGTTAACAGCGCCAGCGTTCAGCCTTGCACAGCGCCAGGTATTACCTCTCGCTACCTGGCGCTCTCCCATACATTTCAATGGACGAACCTTTTCTTCTCTTTAAACGGGGTTTTTTTTTTTTTTCAAAAAAATCACAAATAATTCTTTGACCTCTTCTGGCATTGAAAAAGCAGTTTTTTCATAATTTTTTCATTTTTTTATATATTTCCTCAGAAATGACATTACAGGTCTGGCGTTAAAGTGTTCATGTTACAATGTTGTTACAATGTAATTCCATATGTTTTCGCTTTGTTACTAGTGGATAGATGCTTGAAAACAGACTTTACACACACCGCCTCCTGCGCTCTGGGCTTCAAACAAGTATTTTTCAGCGCCAGAGATTTGTGAGGCTGCTTTTTTGCAGAATATGGTGTGAGTCGGTCGCTATGAGCAGTCGCTAACATGCGCTCCCATACAGCGCTGTACTGGTCAAATAGCGACTCCTCATAATGTATTTAACATTACTGAACAGCGACTGAGTAGCTATAAAGTAGCGTCCCACGGCTGAGCACAATGACTACTAGTGCGCGCTCTGAAAATGCCTGCTACAGATGCTCATCTGTCGCTACCTGCCGCTAACGATGAATCAGCCTGTAAGAGGCTGATTCATTACTAGCACCAGGTATTGGCAGATGAGCATCTGTATAGCGGCGCTTAGAGCGATCGCTAGTAGACGCTGTAAGCAGGTATCGGGCGCTGTAGCAGAGCAGCTCAATCGCTGTAGTAACCTGGCCCCCACTGATGAATGTGATGTATGTTGGGCTCTCTAACACCAGTACAGCGCTGCAGCGAGCTATAGGTAGCGCCAACTCAGTGCGACTGACTCTCGGCGACAAAAAAGGACACACACACAGCATCGGCGCTCTAAATCTGGTCGCTATAGCATAGAGCGCCAGACACTGTGTGATTCAAGTCTGGTTTTGAACACATATCCACCTGTAACAAAGCGAAAACACATGGAATGACATTGTTTCAACACTGTGACATTAACACTTTAGTGCCAGACCTGTAATGACAATTCAGCATAAAAATATAAAAAGTCAAAAAATGTTTCTAAAAGTGTTTGTTTGCAGCCAGGAGAGGTCACACAATGATTTAAGCAAAGAAAATTTAAAAAATTGTTAAACACGCTGTTTAAACACAAGCAAATGAACTTCCATTAAAATGTATGGGAGAGCGACAGGTAATACCTGGTGCTCTGGAAGCTAGAGCCCCGGTGCTATATGCTGAGCCGCCTGCAATAATACATGTGACGCTACATGGCGCTGTTAGAGTCGCTCACCAGATTCGCTTTCATAAATGTGGTTTTGCGTACAGCGCCCGGCGTTCACCAGGTGCTGCCTGCCGCTACGAGGTGCTACCTGGCGCCATCTCTTCTTAAATAATCCCCTAAATGTCACTGTTCTTTTCAGTGGGTTTCTGAATGAACGGCAAAATCCAGCTAGAAGGGGAAATCCCCTTTGAAGCAGCTTAGCAGACAGCAGCTGGGGCCGGCCGTATGACAAGGACATCTCTCACACGAGTATCAGCTGTGCCACCCGGATTATCTCCCCGGGCTGCCGGTTACAGAGCAGAGATTACCAGGCGTGACTCCGGCCTTAATGACACAGAGACAGGATGATACCTGCCGCCATCTGAGAGGGATACCTTCATGAAGGTGACCGCCTTGCGTCTTCCTCCCATCTTGGCGACCATTTCTAAGCAGGCCCCCTCCCTGCGCACCGCTTACCTTAATCCTTGCAGAACCTCATTGTATTAGTCTCATTTGCATAAGCAAATTAGGTTGCTTTGTTCTTTTGCAACTTTGAATGTATCTTAATTAGACTGGGGACATGCCGTTTCCCAAATTATTAACACTGAGTTGCTTGTAAAAATCAGGATGTGTCTACTTGACGATTGTCAGTGCGTTGTTCTATCCCTACCAAACGTTAAGCAGGCAATCTGCATGCAGGCAGGTAGCATCCACCAAACGCACTGGAATTGTTCCTTTGCATTTAACCCATCTGTGCAGTAAGAAAAACACATATACTGACCAGATGTCCCACTGTTGGCGGGACAGTCCCGTTCTGGCGGCCTTTATCCCGCTGCCCACCTCAGGTCCCTAGGAACACTTAATTGTCCTGCTTTGCAGGGCACTGTCCCACCATCTTTGGGCACCGCGGCCGCCACCACGCAGTTCTCGGGGTACAGCTGCCGGCTACCCCAGTGGCGGGTACACTGGCTGCGCCCGCCGCTGGTGCCGCGGGGAATAGAATAGAAGCACCCTGAACTTCCCAGCCTCTTCTTCCCCCCTGCTGTGTGACCTAGCATAATGAGAGGCATCACGTGACATAATCCTGGGTCACTGAAAGAGCGGTATGCAGGAAGCAGGCAGGGCTTGTGAGGATCCAGGATGAGCCTCACACTAATGCTCCCCCATCGCCCATTCAGTCAAAAAAAAAATGTCATACTGTAGGGGGACATATGACCCAGCCGCAAAGTGTAACAAAACCTGGGATTTTGCCTATCCTGGGTTTTATTCCCTACTCTGGGGGGCATTCCAAATTGGGATGCCCCACTGTGTGAAACCACCAAGATTGCACGTAATCACTCACTTCTTCCCAGTCCAACAGCACATGCACTGGCTCTTGTTCAATCAGAGCCGTTTGCCATTCATAAATTATGTCATTCGGCAAACGCATCTCATAGGCTTCAATGGGGAGAGAGAGCAGCCATATCACCAGTGATGCACAACCCGAGGATGCTTGGGATGCGTCCGCTCTCGCTCCCCACTGTAAACAATCAAAGCTGTTTGCCTAATTACATATGCACAGCAAACAGCTCTGAGAGCCTGAGAATGTGCCATTGGACTGGGAAAGAGTGAGTGAATACTTGCGAACTAGGGTGTTTCACACAGCAGGGCATCCCAATTTGACTATTTAAGGAGCAGTATCGCAAATTTTTCTTGGTGACTTATATTTAAATGGTACTTTGAATGTAGGTAAGTGTTGGAGTAAGAATTACAACTGTAGAAAAAAATGATGTCTGTGTTGTGCAGCTGGAGACTAATAGCTCATGTTTATGTCTGCTGAGTGTGGGGCCTGACACTCTGGCCTGTTCCATGCTGAGGAGAGGGGGAAACAATGTAACAAAGTCTCAGCTGTTCAGTGCTGGCAGCCGTCCATCATAAGATAGCAACATTGCAACATTGCCTGGCCAGAACTTATATATCTAAAACAGAGAGAAAAGCTCTAGAAGTCATTTAGCTGATTTTGACAGTTTTCCCTACATGTTGGCTCTGCTGCAGAATCTTTCAGTTTACCATTTTCTCTCTCTTTTCTCAACACATTTTTCCATATTTTCTTTCAGCTTTGTGTGTTTTGAGCAAAGCCCAACCCAGGATTTTCACTATCTGGAGTTTTGTTTTGTGCCCCTAGGGGCATCCCGACTTGGGATGCCCTGATATGTGAAATCCCCAAGTTCGCCTGTGAAAACGTACCTTTCCCTGTCCCACAGCGCATGCGCGGGCTCTCATCCAATCAGCGCTGTTTGCACGCAGATGGGGAGCCTGAGCAGTAACCTTCCTGGCCGCCCGGCCTGTCTAAATCACTATCTGCGTGAGCGTGCCAGAAAAATGGGGGGATCTGTGGTTATCCAGGGGTCGTTTCACACAGTGGGGCATCCCGATTTAGAATGCCCAAGGGGCAAGGTCAATGGCCGGGTCTTATAGACTTCAGGGTCGGCCACTCAGGGTTTTGTTCCACTTTAATACCTTTAGATTTTCCTGCACAGCTACTCAAAGAAGAATTTCAGTCATTTTCATTCAGTTTAGTTTATTTTGTATATATTTTACACATTCGAGTCACCTGGTCTCATAACAAAAGCAGCACCTCGCACACACACAGCCGTTACCACTGATTACAGTGTCAGCCTCTGAGG
The DNA here is from genome assembly GCA_027917425.1 of Gastrophryne carolinensis. NCBI lineage: Eukaryota > Metazoa > Chordata > Amphibia > Anura > Microhylidae > Gastrophryne > Gastrophryne carolinensis. The sequence goes on from CM051238.1 coordinate 43,339,311, forward strand.
TAAAGTGTTGCTAGGAGACCAGTGGGCTAAATGAAGCAGCTCACTAAATACAACCCAGCAGATCCCCCTATTCAGCAAATGGACTGAGCCATTGTCATTATACAATTTAAAAGTAAGGCAGATATTTTTTCCTTTTTCTATTGCCACATTATTTATACACATGTTAGAAGCTATTGTGTGGCTATTTAATTATTTATCTTTTTTAATGCAAATTTTGCGATACTGCTCCTTTAATTAAAAATTAAGTTTAATAATAATAAAATAATTATTAAACTTATTTATTAACTTTTTCCTCCCCATGATGCTGAGGCTATAGCACTGGGGACAGAACATTTTGGAGTTTTTAAACTGGTGGGGGAAACTGGATTTTCCTAGCTACAGGGAGAAGCAAAAATTGGTTGCGTGTATTAAAAGCAGCAATCCAACTGGCCCCAAAGCTTTGCACCCGATCAGGAATTTTCCTGGGTCTCTCTGTGGCCAATCTGCTCCTGTGCCTGTGCTAAAGTTTCCCCCTGGTCTGTATTTATTTTATTTTACTGGCCACTGGACTGACAGTGCTGGTATCTTTTTGTTTATTTACTGATAATTGAGGATGAGAAAAGTATACCCACAATTAAAAATAGCAGTAAAAAACAAATTGCCGGCACCTCCAGGCCAGTGGCCAGTAGGGATGAGCGAACCGGTTCGGACGAACCGGAATTCGCTCCGAATTTCAGGGAAAATTCGATTCGGCACAAACCAAAAAAAATTCGGGTTCGTGCCGAATCGAATTTTCCCTGAAATTCGGAGCGAATTTTCCCTGAAATAAAAATAAAAAAATGCCGGCATGGTGGGAGCGGGCAGGCCGGCTACGCTGTCAGCGGGCCGGCGGCGGCCCGCTGACAGGCGTAGCCGGCCTGCCCGCTCCCACCATGCCGGCATTTTTTTTTTCAGATGAGCGATTCGTGAAAGTTCGATTCGGGCGAACCCGAATTTCTTGGGGAAATTCGGCGAATCGCCCGAATCGAACTTTCAAGAAGTTCGCTCATCTCTAGTGGCCAGTAAAGTAAAAAAAAAAATAACTGGCCAGGTAGCAACCCTAGCGTGTCCCCGTCACAGGGCCCAAACTTCAAGATGGGTAATTGTTAAAGACCCAAGCACAGAGACCGCTGCAGCCGAATGAAACTAAACTGAATTGGCAAAATGTTGGTGGAATTTACCTTTGGCCTGAATTTGAGCATTGGGTGCAGAAGAAACATAACATTTAGAAGCAACATAAAAGAATCACGCCGCACATGCCGCAAGTGCCGCTTTATAATATCTGAAGGGGAATGACGTAATAGTGGCTACCCCCTGCTGAGGCCGAGCTCCCGGCTTTCTGCCCTGGCGGGATGAGAAAAAACAAACAGCGCATTATAATATCTATATAAACATCCTGGAGGAAGACGGACCGTCCAGCTCCAATACCGGGGAGTGGGCAGGGAATGATTCCTCGAGCTTGATTGGAAATATCATTATATGGTTTGGTTGGGGGTTGGGGGAGCTGTGCGGTGTGTTCGAAACTGCAAACTGTCACAGGGACAATATTATCATCTCTGTTTGATGTGACTGTCATATATATTTATGATCCGGCTGCTCGTCGCCAATCCATCTCTGGATTCCCATTACTGACTCTCTGCTGGACATTTCTTTCTGTTTGAACAATGCAGCGTGTATATGTATATTGATTATTCAGCGGCATCTTCCTTTGCTGTACTCTCCCTAATTGAGGGAAGAAAGAAGGCAATACCTTTTGTAGGCTAACTGATAATATATTTAGGTGAGCTTTGGAGGATACTTTTTGTCTGTTGAAGAGGGCTAAGTATCCTCTGAAGCTCACTTTCAAACATATTCAGTGGTAGCCAAAAGGTATCGCCATAGTTCTTCACTTTGCTGCTGTTCTCAATAGCTAATGGTACAATTTTTTTTTTTTGGGGGGGGGGGGTTCTAGGTCCCTGGATCAGTGCCTTGTGGCACACGAAGTCCAGGACAAAAAGGAAGGATGGCGTCCTTTTCTTTTGGTGCCTCTGGGATTTTTCTCCTTTCCCAATAGTTTCGTTTGAACATTTCCTTGAACAGAAATAGTATTTTTTCAAAACATAATACATGAGACAATATCATGTAACTCTGTTGTAGTCACTCTTTTATTTCTTCTGTCTGTATTTTACTCATCTGTAGCAAGCATCAGATGTAAACCCTTTTGGCATGTAACTGCTTCCTCAGTACACAGGTGGTTATGCTTATTCTCTATGGCAGTGATACTCAACTGGCGGACTGGGGTCCAAATGCAGACCCTGACACCAGATTTCCGGACCCCTGCCCTGACAGCCCTCCACTTAGTTGCTTCTGTGTTGCGGTGCTCAGACCTGCCTCCTTGATCGGCGATGTAGTGCTTAGTCTCCCTGCCAGTGTCATGTCTCCCTGGCACCTAAAATTGACAGGAAGCACTATTGCAAGATACACACAAACATTGTTTCTCCGTCTCTTTGCCCAGCTCAGCCCCATCTAGCCCTGTCCCACCATCTCATCCCCCAGCTCAGTCCCATCCAATTCTGTCCCACCAGCTTTGCCCCATCCATCTCATCCTTATCCATTCCTGTCCCCCGAGCTTTGCCCCACCTCCCAGAGTGCTGTTCCTAACTATTCACCCCCCGTGACAGCCCCCCGCCCAGACGCCTTTAAATGGATCTTTACAAGAAGTGGTTGAGTACCCCTGCTCTATGGTATATAGAGTTACAACTCATTGGTACAACACCTTACTGCCTATCCCAATTTAAAGCAGACCTCGATTTGTCTTTCCCTCACCTGCTTTACTGGCCCTTTGAAGCCCCAAAAGTTGGGCAGTAATACTGTGTTTCTCCAAAAATAACACAGGGTCGTATATACATTTTTGTTCCAAAAGAGGCGCTAGGGCTTATTTTAAGGGGATTCCTTACTTTTCCATAAACAATTTTTATTTATTTGCTCCATCATCTTCCGTAGCGTTGTACAAAGTAGTGATTACAAACAGGGCCGAAAATACGTACATAGAATATTACAAATGTTGCATTACAGAGTTTACATTGAATATTCTTGCGAGCTTACAGTCTAAAGGGTAAGGAGTGGAGACAAAGGGGAGCGATCACAGACAGTCAGTACTGAGTTTTGTGCTATGTGAACAAAACTTTTTCGGGTTTTGTGCCATGCCCCGCATTGTGAAACCCCCCCACTTCGCCCACCATAACTCACCTTTCCATGCTCCAACATCACATGCACAGGCTCCTGTCCAATGAGAGCTGCCTGGCCTGACTATGTCATTTGGCAGGTGGCGACCATAGACTTGAATAGGAAGCGCTAGCAGCCACCACAGCCATTGTGGCAGCCACGGGCTTCCCATTCAATAGCCACCTGTCATGGCAGGCGGCTCTCATTGGACAAGAGCCCGCGCATGCGCCGTTGGAGCATCGAAAGGTGAGTTGGGATGGGCGAACTGAGGGGTTTCACACTGCAGGGCATCCCAATTCGGGATGCCCCCGGGAATAGCCAGCGGCTGGCTCTGGAATATGTTAGGCTGCCGCTGGTGGAGTTTGTTCTGCTTTAAAGGTCCACAGTAAATATTTTGCTAAATTTAAACTCTCAGTGAAGCATATGGCTTTAATTGTTCTTCTTTCTTGTTTCTTAATTGTTTATCTGTTTATATTGTTTAAATTATGAGTTAATTAGATTCATTGTATTGTTTAATTATTTCATAAACTACCTTTATTAATTTATGAGGTTTTTTTCAATCTCAGCAATACAATAAGCCAGACATCTTGAACATTTTATGATGTGATGAATGTGAATAATTTCATTATTAATACTTATTTGTTGTACTCTCCCTGCAGTCAGAGGTATCATGGATTCCAAACAAACATTACTCAGGAATATACGGGCTTATGAAGCTGGTGCTCACCAAGACTCTTCCGGCTAGCCTGGAGAGGGTCATTGTCCTGGACACCGACATTACCTTTGCCACGGACATCGCTGAGCTTTGGGCCGTCTTTCACAAATTCAAAGGTCAGCCTTTCTTCCTTTCCTGTAATGCTGAAATAATAGGTTGGATAAAGGCATGGGATGCTACTTGTTTTAACGCGTCTTGCCAATTCCAGTTCTGGCATGAAGATGTGTCCACTCGTACCTTGTTTAAAATTTTGGTTAAAGACTCGGATTTGTATTATATCTATTTAGCACAGTATCAAAATACAACAACTAAATCCCTGAAAGGCCTAATTTACATAAAAATTGTTTGCCACCTTCATAGACTATATAATATGGCCCCCCATAAACTATATAACATGACAGGTTAAGAGAAAACACAAGCTTGGTATTTAAGTTCATCTAGCATCATATCTTGCAATGGGAAAAGCTAGAGAAGGACACATCTGTAGGGAGATAGAGCTAGGGGTTAGGGAACTCTGCAACAAGTGTAAATTGGACTTTATAGAGAAAATTAATTGAACGTTAACAGAGATGTCCCATTCCCATGTTAGGCCTGTATGCTCATGGGTAGGGATGAGCGAATCGATCCGGACGAACCCGGATTCGATCCGAATTTCAGGAAAAATTCGATTCGGATCGAATCCGAATTTCCCCGCGATTCGATCACTCGAAGTTTTCCTTTAACATCCATTCATTTACATTACAGGCATTCTAAGATGGCGGACGGGACATGTCTGGACATGTATCCCGCGCCAGTGCAAGCTGGGGCAGTCACATGCAGCCTATCAGCAGCCAGCAAGCCCGGTGACGTCACACAGCGGTATTTAACGGCGGCCATCTTGCTTTTCCTCATTTCTCTATTGCATTCGTGACAGACAGACAGAACGCTGTGTAGCTGAGGCAGTTAGACAGGCTGGAGACAGGGACAGACAGGGACAGGCTGGAGACAGGCAGGAGACAGGCAGGAGACAGACAGGAGACAGACAGAAAGCCAGGGAAAGGTAGGAAAAACGGAGCTGGCTGACAGGGAGATTTTTTTTTTTTCATCCAGCCTTTGTTAGCGTTTTCAGGCTGCTTATAGTAACTAACTGAGCATATATACTGAACTGATCTTAAGTCTGCTGTGAGGCATCCCATTCTGTGACTAAAGCAGCCTCTGTTTAAGACCATATAAGCATTTGCTCTTATCATATTTGAAATTAGGCCTGATAAAGACACTTTTGCTGGCCAAAGCACTACTGGACCCTGCCAGCTCGATTCCTGCCCGGGGCATCCCATTCTGTGACTACAGCAGCCTCTGTTTAAGACCATATAAGCATTTGCTCTTATCATATTTGAAATTAGCCTGATAAAGACACTTTTGCTGGCCAAAGCACTACTGGACCCTGCCAGCTCGATTCCTGCCCGGGGCATCCCATTCTGTGACTAAAGCAGCCTCTGTTTAAGACCATATAAGCATTTGCTCTTATCATATTTGAAATTAGCCTGATAAAGACACTTTTGCTGGCCAAAGCCCTACTGGACCCTGCCAGGTCGATTCCTGCCCAGGGCATCCCATTCTGTGACTAAAGCAGCCTCTGTTTAAGACCATATAAGCATTTGCTCTTATCATATTTGAAATTAGGCCTGATAAAGACACTTTTGCTGGCCAAAGCCCTACTGGACCCTGCCAGCTCGATTCCTGCCCGGGGCATCCCATTCTGTGACTACAGCAGCCTCTGTTTAAGACCATATAAGCATTTGCTCTTATCATATTTGAAATTAGCCTGATAAAGACACTTTTGCTGGCCAAAGCACTACTGGACCCTGCCAGCTCGATTCCTGCCCGGGGCATCCCATTCTGTGACTAAAGCAGCCTCTGTTTAAGACCATATAAGCATTTGCTCTTATCATATTTGAAATTAGGCCTGATAAAGACACTTTTGCTGGCCAAAGCACTACTGGACCCTGCCAGCTCGATTCCTGCCCGGGGCATCCCATTCTGTGACTACAGCAGCCTCTGTTTAAGACCATATAAGCATTTGCTCTTATCATATTTGAAATTAGCCTGATAAAGACACTTTTGCTGGCCAAAGCACTACTGGACCCTGCCAGCTCGATTCCTGCCCGGGGCATCCCATTCTGTGACTAAAGCAGCCTCTGTTTAAGACCATATAAGCATTTGCTCTTATCATATTTGAAATTAGCCTGATAAAGACACTTTTGCTGGCCAAAGCCCTACTGGACCCTGCCAGGTCGATTCCTGCCCAGGGCATCCCATTCTGTGACTAAAGCAGCCTCTGTTTAAGACCATATAAGCATTTGCTCTTATCATATTTGAAATTAGGCCTGATAAAGACACTTTTGCTGGCCAAAGCCCTACTGGACCCTGCCAGCTCGATTCCTGCCCGGGGCATCCCATTCTGTGACTACAGCAGCCTCTGTTTAAGACCATATAAGCATTTGCTCTTATCATATTTGAAATTAGCCTGATAAAGACACTTTTGCTGGCCAAAGCACTACTGGACCCTGCCAGCTCGATTCCTGCCCGGGGCATCCCATTCTGTGACTAAAGCAGCCTCTGTTTAAGACCATATAAGCATTTGCTCTTATCATATTTGAAATTAGCCTGATAAAGACACTTTTGCTGGCCAAAGCCCTACTGGACCCTGCCAGGTCGATTCCTGCCCAGGGCATCCCATTCTGTGACTAAAGCAGCCTCTGTTTAAGACCATATAAGCATTTGCTCTTATCATATTTGAAATTAGGCCTGATAAAGACACTTTTGCTGGCCAAAGCCCTACTGGACCCTGCCAGCTCGATTCCTGCCCGGGGCATCCCATTCTGTGACTACAGCAGCCTCTGTTTAAGACCATATAAGCATTTGCTCTTATCATATTTGAAATTAGCCTGATAAAGACACTTTTGCTGGCCAAAGCACTACTGGACCCTGCCAGCTCGATTCCTGCCCGGGGCATCCCATTCTGTGACTAAAGCAGCCTCTGTTTAAGACCATATAAGCATTTGCTCTTATCATATTTGAAATTAGGCCTGATAAAGACACTTTTGCTGGCCAAAGCACTACTGGACCCTGCCAGCTCGATTCCTGCCCGGGGCATCCCATTCTGTGACTACAGCAGCCTCTGTTTAAGACCATATAAGCATTTGCTCTTATCATATTTGAAATTAGCCTGATAAAGACACTTTTGCTGGCCAAAGCACTACTGGACCCTGCCAGCTCGATTCCTGCCCGGGGCATCCCATTCTGTGACTAAAGCAGCCTCTGTTTAAGACCATATAAGCATTTGCTCTTATCATATTTGAAATTAGCCTGATAAAGACACTTTTGCTGGCCAAAGCCCTACTGGACCCTGCCAGGTCGATTCCTGCCCAGGGCATCCCATTCTGTGACTAAAGCAGCCTCTGTTTAAGACCATATAAGCATTTGCTCTTATCATATTTGAAATTAGGCCTGATAAAGACACTTTTGCTGGCCAAAGCCCTACTGGACCCTGCCAGCTCGATTCCTGCCCGGGGCATCCCATTCTGTGACTACAGCAGCCTCTGTTTAAGACCATATAAGCATTTGCTCTTATCATATTTGAAATTAGCCTGATAAAGACACTTTTGCTGGCCAAAGCACTACTGGACCCTGCCAGCTCGATTCCTGCCCGGGGCATCCCATTCTGTGACTAAAGCAGCCTCTGTTTAAGACCATATAAGCATTTGCTCTTATCATATTTGAAATTAGCCTGATAAAGACACTTTTGCTGGCCAAAGCCCTACTGGACCCTGCCAGGTCCATTCCTGCCCAGGGCATCCCATTCTGTGACTAAAGCAGCCTCTGTTTAAGACCATATAAGCATTTGCTCTTATCATATTTGAAATTAGGCCTGATAAAGACACTTTTGCTGGCCAAAGCACTACTGGACCCTGCCAGCTCGATTCCTGCCCGGGGCATCCCATTCTGTGACTACAGCAGCCTCTGTTTAAGACCATATAAGCATTTGCTCTTATCATATTTGAAATTAGCCTGATAAAGACACTTTTGCTGGCCAAAGCCCTACTGGACCCTGCCAGGTCCATTCCTGCCCAGGGCATCCCATTCTGTGACTAAAGCAGCCTCTGTTTAAGACCATATAAGCATTTGCTCTTATCATATTTGAAATTAGGCCTGATAAAGACACTTTTGCTGGCCAAAGCACTACTGGACCCTGCCAGCTCGATTCCTGCCCGGGGCATCCCATTCTGTGACTAAAGCAGCCTCTGTTTAAGACCATATAAGCATTTGCTCTTATCATATTTGAAATTAGCCTGATAAAGACACTTTTGCTGGCCAAAGCCCTACTGGACCCTGCCAGGTCCATTCCTGCCCAGGGCATCCCATTCTGTGACTAAAGCAGCCTCTGTTTAAGACCATATAAGCATTTGCTCTTATCATATTTGAAATTAGGCCTGATAAAGACACTTTTGCTGGCCAAAGCCCTACTGGACCCTGCCAGGTCGATTCCTGCCCAGGGCATCCCATTCTGTGACTAAAGCAGCCTCTGTTTAAGACCATATAAGCATTTGCTCTTATCATATTTGAAATTAGGCCTGATAAAGACACTTTTGCTGGCCAAAGCACTACTGGACCCTGCCAGGTCGATTCCTGCCCAGGGCATCCCATTCTGTGACTAAAGCAGCCTCTGTTTAAGACCATATAAGCATTTGCTCTTATCATATTTGAAATTAGGCCTGATAAAGACACTTTTGCTGGCCAAAGCCCTACTGGACCCTGCCAGGTCGATTCCTGCCCAGGGCATCCCATTCTGTGACTAAAGCAGCCTCTGTTTAAGACCATATAAGCATTTGCTCTTATCATATTTGAAATTAGGCCTGATAAAGACACTTTTGCTGGCCAAAGCACTACTGGACCCTGCCAGGTCGATTCCTGCCCAGGGCATCCCATTCTGTGACTAAAGCAGCCTCTGTTTAAGACCATATAAGCATTTGCTCTTATCATATTTGAAATTAGGCCTGATAAAGACACTTTTGCTGGCCAAAGCACTACTGGACCCTGCCAGCTCGATTCCTGCCCGGGGCATCCCATTCTGTGACTAAAGCAGCCTCTGTTTAAGACCATATAAGCATTTGCTCTTATCATATTTGAAATTAGGCCTGATAAAGACACTTTTGCTGGCCAAAGCCCTACTGGACCCTGCCAGGTCGATTCCTGCCCAGGGCATCCCATTCTGTGACTAAAGCAGCCTCTGTTTAAGACCATATAAGCATTTGCTCTTATCATATTTGAAATTAGCCTGATAAAGACACTTTTGCTGGCCAAAGCCCTACTGGACCCTGCCAGGTCCATTCCTGCCCAGGGCATCCCATTCTGTGACTAAAGCAGCCTCTGTTTAAGACCATATAAGCATTTGCTCTTATCATATTTGAAATTAGGCCTGATAAAGACACTTTTGCTGGCCAAAGCACTACTGGACCCTGCCAGCTCGATTCCTGCCCGGGGCATCCCATTCTGTGACTAAAGCAGCCTCTGTTTAAGACCATATAAGCATTTGCTCTTATCATATTTGAAATTAGCCTGATAAAGACACTTTTGCTGGCCAAAGCACTACTGGACCCTGCCAGCTCGATTCCTGCCCGGGGCATCCCATTCTGTGACTAAAGCAGCCTCTGTTTAAGACCATATAAGCATTTGCTCTTATCATATTTGAAATTAGCCTGATAAAGACACTTTTGCTGGCCAAAGCCCTACTGGACCCTGCCAGGTCCATTCCTGCCCAGGGCATCCCATTCTGTGACTACAGCAGCCTCTGTTTAAGACCATATAAGCATTTGCTCTTATCATATTTGAAATTAGCCTGATAAAGACACTTTTGCTGGCCAAAGCACTACTGGACCCTGCAAGGGCATCCCATTCTGTGACTATAGCAGCCTCTGTTTAAGACCATATAAGCATTTGCTCTTATTATATTTGAAATTAGCCTGATAAAGACACTTTTGCTGGCCAAAGCACTACTGGACCCTGCCAGGTCCATTCCTGCCCAGGGCATCCCATTCTGTGACTAAAGCAGCCTCTGTTTAAGACCATATAAGCATTTGCTCTTATTATATTTGAAATTAGGCCTGATAAAGACACTTTTGCTGGCCAAAGCACTACTGGACCCTGCCAGGTCGATTCCTGCCCAGGGCATCCCATTCTGTGACTAAAGCAGCCTCTGTTTAAGACCATATAAGCATTTGCTCTTATTATATTTATATTATAAGACACTTTTGCTGGGCATAGGCTTACTGCTGCCTGCCAGGTGCACTTCTGTTGAGGCATCCCATTCTGTAACATAGCATACCCCTCTTTATTTACACTAAGCAGCTCTCTTATTTACACTAAGCAGGCCTGTTGGAGGCTGAGTGTTACTGCTCACTTTTGGTGTGCATTATATTCTGTTTTATATAGACCCACTGCTGCCTGGGGGTTCTTAAAATATCACCTACTACCACGCCAGTTAGACTATGTCGGGCAGACAAGTGCCTGGAAGTGAAAAGAGGAGTGGCAGAGGCCAAGATTCCGCAGGCAGAGCTCGCATCAGACTGGGGGCCAGTAGCAGCAGGAGTCACGCTGAGAGACCTAATCTGCCAGTATCTGCTAGCGGTCGGGTCTCCACCAGTAACGCATCTGCCGTGGTAGATTGGCTGACGCGCTCATCAACAACATCATCACAACTTACATCTGAGACCCCCAGTCTAGGGTCGGTAGGTTCCTCTGACACAACCCTGAGTTGGCATGCCCCGAGAGCAGTCCCTGTCCTCCCATTGCCTCTGTCCTACGCCGTTCCCTCCCCCAGCGACGTATCCTATGCTTTGGGTTCAGCTCCACTCTTTAGTGAGGAGGACGATCAGATACAGGAGGACAGTCAGCAGCTACTGCCCAGCCAAGAAATGGAGGTGGCTTCTTTAGCTAGGCAGACAAATAGTGATGTGGACAGTGTCGTGGGTGCTGCGAGCGTTCCAGCTCCTGCGCCAGACACTGTTGACGAATCCACGAACATCAGTGACGTACAGCCACAACCCGGTGATGATGATGATGATGACGATGAAGCCGATCGCACTTGGGAGCCGGGTGATGAAGGGGCTTCATCGTCATCATCAGGAGAAGAGGGGCGCAGGTTGCCCCGGAGTCAGCAGCTGAGGCAGCAAGGTGGTAGCAGTCAGCATGGGGGCACAATTCCAAAGGCTGGAGCCGGCCGGGGCCGGGGCCGGGGTAGAGCACCTGCTGTGCGGCAGTCTACCTTATCGGGAGGTAGTGGAGCAGGGGTTCCTGGAGTTGGCAACAGCAGCAGTGAATCAGTGAGGCCAGGGGGTGGGAAAAGTAGCTACTCGGCAGTGTGGCAGTTTTTCCTGAGGCATCCGCAGGAGGGTAACATGGCCACATGCAAGATATGTAGGCAAAAGGTGAAGCGTGGCCAGGGTCCAAATGTTGGCACCACGGCCCTGCGTCAACATATGATGCGTCACCATAAAACGACCTGGGAGAACCGAGGCTCCCAAGGGGTGGTCCAGTCTGCTTCCTCACCAAGTGAGCTCCCAATTTCTGCCAGCCAAGGCTCCAGCACCTCAGCCGAAGGCAGCTGTGCGTCACACCCATCCTCTGTCGCTCCTGCTCCTCCTCCTCCTCCTCCTCCTCCAAGTCATGCATCCCGCCAGCAATCCATCAGCGAAGCCATGTCCAAGAGACAGCAGTATGCGCCCACTCATCCTACGGCGCAGAAGCTGAATGTGCTCCTGTCCAAGTTGCTGGTGCTGCAGTCGCTCCCTTTTCAGGTGGTGGAATCTGCACCTTTCAGAGAACTGATGGCTTGTGCCGAGCCGAGGTGGAGAGTCCCAAGCCGTCATTTCTTTGCCAAGAAGGCAGTACCAGCGCTGCACACTTTTGTTGAACAGAAGGTGGGCCAGTCCTTGAGCCTGTCGGTGTGTAGCAAAATACATGGCAGCGCCGACATCTGGAGCTGTAACTACGGTCAGGGGCAGTACATGTCGTTTACGGCCCACTGGGTGAATGTGGTCCCTTTGCAGCAGCAACTTGGACAGGTCACGCCGCTTCGGCCTCCGCGCTCTCTGCCCATTGGGCCTGTGACACCGTGCGACTCGGCCTCCTCATCCTCTGCCATCTCCTCACCCTCCACTGTAGGCTCAAGTCTCAGTGCCCCTCCAGTCTACCATGTGTGCAGGGCACGGAGGTGTCACGCAGTGCTTCACATGGTTTGTCTTGGCGAACGGAGTCACACAGGGGAGGAACTGCTTAAATGTATTCATCAGGAAATCCAAACATGGCTTACTCCGAGAAAACTTAAAATGGGAATCATGGTTACCGACAATGGGAAGAACATTTTGTCTGCGCTGCGCCAAGGAAGCCTGACCCATGCCCCCTGCATGGCTCACGTCTTCAATCTGGTTGTCAAGCGGTTTCTGAAGTGTTCCCCCCATCTGCAGGACATCCTAACAACTTCACGGAAACTTTGCATGCACTTCAGCCACTCCTACACCGCCAAACACACCCTTCTTGAGCTACAGCGTCAGAATGGTATCCCCCAACATAGTCTGATTTGCGATGTTTCCACCCGTTGGAATTCCACCCTTCACATGTTGGACCGATTATATGAACAGAGAAAAGCCATCACGGATTTCCTGATGATCCAAGCAGATAGGGGGACTCCCCTGTGTAACTTCAATGTCAACCAGTGGCAGCTCATACGTGACACCTGCCGTTTGCTCAGGCCCTTTGAGGAAGCCACTTTATTTGTCAGTCGGCAGGATTACGGGATGAACGACGTGATTCCACTGCTTCATGTACTACAGCACATGTTGGAAACCATGGCTGGTCAGGGCACTGGAGACATGGCGTTTACATCTTACGGCCACATGAACCCCCTTGGAGCTGAACTGGAGGAGGAGGAGGAGGAAGAGGAGGAGGAGGAGTTGCCCAGCGAAACACAGTTTAGGCTTGGCGAAATGGCTGGTTTATCTAGTCAGCGGACAGGAGAGGAGGAGCAGGAGCAGCCAGAGGAGCTAGAGGTTTTTGAGGAAGGAGAGACAGAGGACCCGGGCACACCGTGGCAGTATGCAGTGGAGATGGAGACAGGTAGTCCATCCGAGTCACTTGCGCAAATGGCACGAAGCATGCTCACGTGCTTGCGTAGTGACCCCAGAATTGTTTCCATCTGTCGGCGGGATGACTTCTGGCTGTCCACCTTATTGGACCCTCGCTTCCGGCACAAAATGGGGGCATTTTTTAAACCCACCGAGAGGGAGGACAAACTCAACTACTACAAAGACATTCTACGTAGGCAGTTGGCCGATGCCTATCTGCGCCATGGTCCATACTCTCGCAGGTCTGACTCGAGGGGACCTCTGCGCTCACCTTCCACTGCCATGGCCGCTGGGGGGGTTGGCAGCAGCAGCAGCAGAAGCTCCATCAGCAGCAGCAGCCTCAGTCTTCAGTCGCTAATGAGTAGCTTTCTACACCCGCATAGTGAGGCTACTCATGAGCAGCAGGAAGACCTGGAGCAGGACCTGAACCAGCAGGTCATGTCATACTTTGACATGACCATGCCAACACACCTTGAGGATCCGCTGGACTTCTGGGCAGCCAAACTTGATTTGTGGCCGCAACTAGCAGAGTTTGCCCTGGAAAAGCTGTCCTGCCCGGCAAGTAGCGTGCCATCTGAGCGGGTGTTTAGTGCGGCGGGGGCCATAGTTACGGCGAGGAGAACTCGTCTGTCAACTAAAAATGTGGAGAGACTCACCTTTGTCAAAATGAATCAGGGATGGATCAGCCAGGATTTCCACCCACCAATGCCTGATGCATGCGACTAGATTCAGCATGGTGCCACGTTTTACACTTTCCAAATGGTGCAAAACATATTTATGTCTTTAGGCCATTTTTTGGGCTCCTGCTTGCTGCTACTGTCAACTCCTGCCAACTCCAGGGTGTGATTCATCCAATTTTTGGGCTCCTGAAGCCAACTCCAGTGTATATTTGGGCTCCTGCTGCTGCTGCTGCCAACTTCTGCCAACTCCAGGGTGTGATTCATCCAATTTTTGGGCTCCTGAAGCCAACTCCAGTGTATATTTGGGCTCCTGCTGCTGCTACTGTCAACTCCTGCCAACTCCAGGGTGTGATTCATCCAATTTTTGGGCTCCTGAGGCCAACTCCAGTGTATATTTGGGCTCCTGCTGCTGCTGCTGCCAACTTCTGCCAACTCCAGGGTGTGATTCATCCAATTTTTGGGCTCCTGAGGCCAACTCCAGTGTATATTTGGGCTCCTGTTGCTGCTACTGTCAACTTCTGCCAACTCCAGGGTGTGATTCATCCAATTTTTGGGCTCCTGAAGCCAACTCCAGTGTATATTTGGGCTCCTGCTGCTGCTACTGTCAACTCCTGCCAACTCCAGGGTGTGATTCATCCAATTTTTGGGCTCCTGAGGCCAACTCCAGTGTATATTTGGGCTCCTGCTGCTGCTACTGTCAACTCCTGCCAACTCCAGGGTGTGATTCATCCAATTTTTGGGCTCCTGAGGCCAACTCCAGTGTATATTTGGGCTCCTGCTGCTGCTACTGTCAACTCCTGCCAACTCCAGGGTGTGATTCATCCAATTTTTGGGCTCCTGAAGCCAACTCCAGTGTATATTTGGGCTCCTGCTGCTGCTGCTGCCAACTTCTGCCAACTCCAGGGTGTGATTCATCCAATTTTTGGGCTCCTGAAGCCAACTCCAGTGTATATTTGGGCTCCTGCTGCTGCTGCTGCCAACTTCTGCCAACTCCAGGGTGTGATTCATCCAATTTTTGGGCTCCTGAGGCCAACTCCAGTGTATATTTGGGCTCCTGCTGCTGCTACTGTCAACTTCTGCCAACTCCAGGGTGTGATTCATCCAATTTTTGGGCTCCTGAAGCCAACTCCAGTGTATATTTGGGCTCCTGCTGCTGCTACTGTCAACTCCTGCCAACTCCAGGGTGTGATTCATCCAATTTTTGGGCTCCTGAGGCCAACTCCAGTGTATATTTGGGCTCCTGCTGCTGCTACTGTCAACTCCTGCCAACTCCAGGGTGTGATTCATCCAATTTTTGGGCTCCTGAAGCCAACTCCAGTGTATATTTGGGCTCCTGCTGCTGCTGCTGCCAACTTCTGCCAACTCCAGGGTGTGATTCATCCAATTTTTGGGCTCCTGAAGCCAACTCCAGTGTATATTTGGGCTCCTGCTGCTGCTACTGTCAACTCCTGCCAACTCCAGGGTGTGATTCATCCAATTTTTGGGCTCCTGAAGCCAACTCCAGTGTATATTTGGGCTCCTGCTGCTGCTGCTGTCAACTCCTGCCAACTCCAGGGTGTGATTCATCCAATTTTTGGGCTCCTGAAGCCAACTCCAGTGTATATTTGGGCTCCTGCTGCTGCTGCTGCCAACTCCTGCCAACTCCAGGGTGTGATTCATCCAATTTTTGGGCTCCTGAAGCCAACTCCAGTGTATATTTGGGCTCCTGCTGCTGCTGCTGCCAACTTCTGCCAACTCCAGGGTGTGATTCATCCAATTTTTGGGCTCCTGAAGCCAACTCCAGTGTATATTTGGGCTCCTGCTGCTGCTGCTGCCAACTCCTGCCAACTCCAGGGTGTGATTCATCCAATTTTTGGGCTCCTGAGGCCAACTCCAGTGTATATTTGGGCTCCTGCTGCTGCTACTGTCAACTCCTGCCAACTCCAGGGTGTGATTCATCCAATTTTTGGGCTCCTGAGGCCAACTCCAGTGTATATTTGGGCTCCTGCTGCTGCTACTGTCAACTCCTGCCAACTCCAGGGTGTGATTCATCCAATTTTTGGGCTCCTGAAGCCAACTCCAGTGTATATTTGGGCTCCTGCTGCTGCTGCTGCCAACTTCTGCCAACTCCAGGGTGTGATTCATCCAATTTTTGGGCTCCTGAAGCCAACTCCAGTGTATATTTGGGCTCCTGCTGCTGCTACTGTCAACTCCTGCCAACTCCAGGGTGTGATTCATCCAATTTTTGGGCTCCTGAAGCCAACTCCAGTGTATATTTGGGCTCCTGCTGCTGCTGCTGTCAACTCCTGCCAACTCCAGGGTGTGATTCATCCAATTTTTGGGCTCCTGAAGCCAACTCCAGTGTATATTTGGGCTCCTGCTGCTGCTGCTGCCAACTCCTGCCAACTCCAGGGTGTGATTCATCCAATTTTTGGGCTCCTGAAGCCAACTCCAGTGTATATTTGGGCTCCTGCTGCTGCTGCTGCCAACTTCTGCCAACTCCAGGGTGTGATTCATCCAATTTTTGGGCTCCTGAAGCCAACTCCAGTGTATATTTGGGCTCCTGCTGCTGCTGCTGCCAACTCCTGCCAACTCCAGGGTGTGATTCATCCAATTTTTGGGCTCCTGAGGCCAACTCCAGTGTATATTTGGGCTCCTGCTGCTGCTACTGTCAACTCCTGCCAACTCCAGGGTGTGATTCATCCAATTTTTGGGCTCCTGAGGCCAACTCCAGTGTATATTTGGGCTCCTGCTGCTGCTACTGTCAACTCCTGCCAACTCCAGGGTGTGATTCATCCAATTTTTGGGCTCCTGAAGCCAACTCCAGTGTATATTTGGGCTCCTGCTGCTGCTGCTGCCAACTTCTGCCAACTCCAGGGTGTGATTCATCCAATTTTTGGGCTCCTGAGGCCAACTCCAGTGTATATTTGGGCTCCTGCTGCTGCTACTGTCAACTCCTGCCAACTCCAGGGTGTGATTCATCCAATTTTTGGGCTCCTGAGGCCAACTCCAGTGTATATTTGGGCTCCTGCTGCTGCTACTGTCAACTCCTGCCAACTCCAGGGTGTGATTCATCCAATTTTTGGGCTCCTGAGGCCAACTCCAGTGTATATTTGGGCTCCTGCTGCTGCTACTGTCAACTCCTGCCAACTCCAGGGTGTGATTCATCCAATTTTTGGGCTCCTGAAGCCAACTCCAGTGTATATTTGGGCTCCTGCTGCTGCTACTGTCAACTCCTGCCAACTCCAGGGTGTGATTCATCCAATTTTTGGGCTCCTGAAGCCAACTCCAGTGTATATTTGGGCTCCTGCTGCTGCTGCTGCCAACTTCTGCCAACTCCAGGGTGTGATTCATCCAATTTTTGGGCTCCTGAGGCCAACTCCAGTGTATATTTGGGCTCCTGCTGCTGCTACTGTCAACTCCTGCCAACTCCAGGGTGTGATTCATCCAATTTTTGGGCTCCTGAAGCCAACTCCAGTGTATATTTGGGCTCCTGCTGCTGCTGCTGTCAACTCCTGCCAACTCCAGGGTGTGATTCATCCAATTTTTGGGCTCCTGAAGCCAACTCCAGTGTATATTTGGGCTCCTGCTGCTGCTGCTGCCAACTCCTGCCAACTCCAGGGTGTGATTCATCCAATTTTTGGGCTCCTGAAGCCAACTCCAGTGTATATTTGGGCTCCTGCTGCTGCTGCTGCCAACTCCTGCCAACTCCAGGGTGTGATTCATCCAATTTTTGGGCTCCTGAGGCCAACTCCAGTGTATATTTGGGCTCCTTCTGCCCCTCATAGTGATGCCACTTCAACTCTCTGCAATTGTGCCGCTCTGCGATTCTATTAGCGATGCCTCTGATCTGCATGTGATATTTCTTCAAAGTATTATTTAACTAACCCAGCACGCATCCTGTGCGTGTTACAGCAAGGCTGAATGGTTTACAACCCTATTGAGGCTGTAGGAGGCTCAGAAATAGCCGTTTTTAATAGCGATTCGTCGCGAATTTATTCGGGTTGAAACGATTTTTGTCGGAAAATTCGGCGAATCAGTCGAATCGAATTTTTCAAAAGTTCGCTCATCTCTACTCATGGGCCCTGTAGCAGTAGTGTACCAGGAAAAGGGTCTTTTAAAGCTGACCAACAGGCAAAAATGACTTAAACCGGACCAACACAACAAACGGTGCTCATATGCATCCCTTCCCAGGGCAATTTAGATTGTTGCACATAAAAATATATTTACCTTTTTCTAACTCCTGCTGTGGTAGATTTTAAAAACAAAATGGCGGTTCATGGAAGCTTCAAAATGACCGCTACCTTTCTTTTCCAACTGTGCCAGGCTATTCTGGTTTAGGAAAACTTAGCAGTTGAAGCTTAGTTTACCTGCAGAGAACCAGCTCTCTGTGCAGAACACTGGATCTATAAGGATTCTTCCTTACATAGTCTTCCCAGGTTCTAAAGCTGATCATTGTGTGACCCCTTGATGTCCCATGGTAAGAAATTGGTGCTCAGATTGGCTGATCTGATCCTTACCTAGCACTCAAGTAAGCTGGTGTATACACTCAATGATGGTGGGCCAAGAGATATTCATAATATTCTATGTATGGGTTTCCTAACCTTTTTTCAACAATAACCACTCCCTAATGTAAACTTATTTCAAGTAAACCAGTAATACAGGCTCAGGGGCATATCAAAGGAGGAGGGAGCAGGGGGCACTTGCCCCAGGTGCAGAAGGTCAGGAGGGCACCAAAAGGAAGCCTAAAAACAGGTGGGGGCATCATTTAAAATCTTTGCCCCAGGGGCCAGAAAGCCTAGCTACTCCTCTGTATAGACTACCCTGGGATGGTGGAGGTCCCGTACTGACCCAACAATGAAACTCCTAGCCACCAATTCCATCATCCCACTTCTGCAGCTCGTTGGCTTGTCCATCTGAGATGTCCTATCGGAGCATTAGCTTGTCTGCAGTGCCATATGTTCCTCCACTTTTACTTTGGCTTTGAATACCCCCCAGAGGGGGGTTCAATTACCACAAGTGGTACTAGTAGGAACCCCTGTTCTACATGATTTACGGATAAGAAAAACATTGTTGTCAAACCCCTAAGGCAGAATGTCTTGGTTCAGGCCCACCCGGCTCTGGAGTTTCTGACCGCCAAGACGAAACACTGCGCCCTGCAGCTCCAGGCTCCATGCCTTCTGCAGGAAGGAATTACTCTCCTCGGCACACCATTCATTACAACGAAGGGGGCATGACGTCTTGGCCTCGTAATTCCATCCTTGAGGAGACCAAAGCTGCAGGCTGAGGTTGCTCGATCTCGGAAATCAGTATATTTTGGAGGAGATGCAAGGAACAAAAAGAGAGTATAACTTTTTTTTTTTTTGCTTTATTGCCTGCACAGTCCATTTATGATAACTGTATTACACGGCTCATTTATTTGCTTTTGCAACTGCTTAGCTTGGAAGGTCTATGTTGAATGTGTAAGCTAATGTATATGATGTTGATTTTGTAACAGCTGGCCCGCCAGGAGATTTGTAACTTTCCTTGGGGCTCATCTTTAATTTCAACATTTGACGGTTCTGGTTAATTGTGAGAATCAATTTAGATCGATAAAAATTCCCATCATTCTTGGCGCAGTGTCTGGTGTCTACAGCCAGGCTTCGTTTCACAGCTTGCTCTGTCAATTACAGCGGCGGGATTGAGACTTATAGACTTCCCACTGCTTAGTGATGCTTAAAGGTTAGCGGCCCTCAAAGTCCAAAACACGTGTTGGCTAAGCCTCAAAGTAATTGTTCTACATTTTCTTTTTTTTTCTTCCATCTTCTCTGTAGCAATCATGTGTGGAAAAAGGTCAACACCTTCCCTGATTAGTAATATCAGCATCTTCACAATGCCTGGAAAAGGGCATGAGCTGACACTTCCTAATGAGCCATAAGAAGCATGATTCAGTGCCAAGATCTCCACTTACCTTGTAGTATTGGGCTTCACTTTGACTCATTTAGACGCTATAGACGAACTTATTGGAATAAAAATCACCAGTCTTGGCCTTAGAGTAGGTGGGTTGGGCACATTTTCAGAGATTGGGTTCTTACCAAATTGTCCATATCATTATATTGGATCCAAATTGATTCAGACAAATCAGCCACCTAAATAGGTCTAAAAGAGTTTTGAACGTGGGCCTGCTGGGCCACTGTGGCTTGCCGTACTCCCTTGCACTGACAGCTCCAAGGGACAGAGTGGCTGTTAGACCACTTTTTTTGTGTGGTTCTGGAGATATGGAATTGAAAGGAGGTCACATTTTGGAGCCCTGCTACAGCTTCTACCAGGTAAGCTGCTTGCCCCCTTATAATTGCCATCTCCTGAACTGCCCCTTTAATATCTTAGCAATGAATGGGGCATCTGTTTGTTAGGAAGTATCACTGATAGACCACTAGCCTTTATAAATGATATACCTGAGCTGGCCACCCTCACATGCACCATGGGATGCACCTTGGGATTGCTGGAAAGGTACGTTTACAGGCGATCTGGGAGGTTTCACACAAAGTGTGCAGACTTGGGAAAACCTGGGATACTGAATTTCCTAGGTTTTGTCCCTCTTTAAATGTACTAACTAAATGCAATAAGCACTGTACAATCATATATTGGTGATGTAAATTAAAAATGATCTCTCCATCATAGGACCACGTGAGTCAGCTGTGAAGCTGCTTACATTATGACACCAGGGCATCTGTCTGATATACAATGCAACACAGCAGGGATCCTCTATTGTAACATTGTAACATGTAAAAGGAGCGATGTATTTGGCTTTTTACAGTGTAACCCAGCAAGAACCTAGCTGGCTTTTTGCAATATAACATCAGGGCATCTGCTTGTTACACTGTACAGCAGTACATGGTTTAAAATTCCCACAACCAGTTGCTGGAACTATTACTCTTAGTGCTGTTACCACTAGTATACATATATATATATATATATATATATATATATATATATATATATATATATACTATTAGCACATATTTGGACAACATACAACGTCAATCCACTTTTTTATTCACTGAACAAACATTCTACTATGCCCTCACCAACTAATCTCAGTCTTAATTTACAACCCTCTCCTACATTCGCTCACCAACTACATTCCCTTCTATCTCTACCCACCTTGGTACCCACTCTCTTTTTACACCATCTCAGCAACAACTGTGGTGCCTTCTGGCAAACCGAGACTAAAGTGCTTCCATTTATGACTGACCACCCACTATGATGGATGCATCCACTCGTAACTTGCCTTTCATCCTGGACTGTCCCTTTATTATCTTAGCAATTAATAGAGTCCCTGTATGTTAGGTGGTATCATTGATAGAGCCCTGGACTTGTTTAGCCTGCAAAAATTATTTTTGATTTGCTTTTCCAGTGCTATTTTGTATATATATATATATATATATATATATATATATATATATATATTAAAGTAACTCTATTTATTGGCTAACCAAATAGATTAAATGGAATGAAAACTATCCAATAAATGTTATTACTTTTCTGCACATATGGGAAATGTTTCAAAGTTGTTATTGGCTATTAAAGACTAACAAACACATTAAGCTCAAGTGGTCTTTGGTCTGTGTAATATGAGATTGGACAATTTTAAGCTTCATATATTTGGTGAATTTTCACTTACTTGGTAAACAGAATTATCACATATGAAAAGTAAACAACATTGGCTGGAAATTAGAAGCATTGATCTTAAGCTCTACTGGGTGTACAGCCACCCCAAGCAAAACTGTTCACATTTCCCTGCTACCTCTGCAAAAATATAATCACCCCCCTCTCTGTATCTTTGAGGCTGCAGAGGAATTCTGCTGGCCTCCAGCACAAGCCTGGAGTTTTCTTTTACTAATGTTCCTGTGTAATACTCCAACCCTGAATGATAAAATGTCTTTCTGATATACTGACCGTGTCGCGGTGTGGCAAGCGGCTCTAACACCCGGCAGAGGCCAAAGCTGGGACATTGAAGTCTGGATGATAATGACGACTTGGATGCTTATTTCTCTGCTTTGGGCATACATCTGAAGATAGGTTTCCTAAACGTATTCCAGTGGCTGTGTGTACTCATGAATAATTCTATCCTAAAGTGCTCTTTCATGGCTGAAGCTGGACCATATTCACACACACAGCCGCAATCTTTTTTCCTCATTCACAATACAGCCCATGGAAGATATAATGTGAGAACCCCTGTGAGCCTGGGAATTCTGCTAAAGGATATAGGCCAGTCAGCATTTATAAGGGAGCAACTGCCAACCTAGAGTTTATAAGACTCTAGGGCCAATAGTCCCCCTCCTTGGGGGGCATCCTGTTTTGGGATGCCTATCTATGTGTGGAACGCTGGGGAGGTTAAAATGACATAGGAATAACTCAGTTGCCCTGGCCATCAGCACATGCACCACGGGATGCAACGTGGGATTGCTGGAAACGTTAGTTTACAGTCGATCTGGGGGATTTCAAACAAAGGGGTAAGAACCGGGAAGGAGGAACAAAGGATAGTGAATTATAATATATATATGTATATATATATATATATATATATATATATATATATATCAGGGCAACTGTCTGATATACAATGTAACCCATCAGGGATCAACAATTGTGACAGGAACCATGCATTTGGCATATATATATATATATATATATATATATATATATATATATATCCTATACTGTATGTCATACTATCATGCCTTGTTGATAACATACATCAATCCACGTCTTTATTCACTGTTGCCCAAACCCATTCACTCACCAACTACATCCTACAGCTGCCTCATTCCCCCTCCCTGAATTTCCACCTTGTTCCACGCTCTCCTTTTACACCATATCAACAATATCTGTGGTGCCTTCCTGCAACCCAAAACTAAAGTACTTTCATTTATAACTGACCACCCACTATGATGGATGTGTTCACTTTTACCTTACCTTGAATTTGGTTAAAGACTCACAATTTCATTCAACGGGGTATCAGAATACTGTAACTAAATGCCTAGAATGAGTCATTTACATCAAAATCACCACCAAGCCTCCCAGCATCTCTCATATCACATCTCTCAGAATATCAATCCATGATAAAAGCTAAGGAAAGACACATTTGTACTTTTGCTTTACTGTTAGAGCAGTCAGCCTACTCTTCCTGACATGCACATTACAGAGGATACCACGGCAGGGGGGCTTGCAGATAAGCTATCCCCCCCCCCCCCCGCCAATGGTAATCCATTATTACCCCCTGCTTATTACAACCAACAACTAAATTCAGGCTCTATGAAAGTTAACTTCTCTTCTCTAAACACAACACACAACTACTTACTTACTCCTATCAACCAACCACAACCCCACTCTTGAGTGACAACCTGTTATTAAATTATTGTGAGAGCAGTGGGGATGTAAACCCTATGGGACTGAAATGATAAAGCACTGCAGGATATGTAAATGCATAGTAATTATGTGTATGTGTATAATTATACCAGAATATCATATTTTTTTACCATTTTGCACTTGGACACACATGCAGATAGTGCTACTCACATAGTCCCCATTTGTTATGTTTGTACTAAACGTATAAAAACACATGTAAACCTTCTTGATACACTTCCCTTCCAGTGATCTAATAAGTCACAAAGGCAGAGGCTCTGCCTCTGAACTATAAAATCCTCCCCAGGTAGGATCCAAGATGAAAGGTGGGTGGACCTTTGTTCTCCTGGTTATAAGATTGTGGTGACATCTGCATTTGACTTCGCCACCACCATCAGAATACCCCTGGGATGTGGGGGAAAACTCAGTTGGATGGAGAAGAGGACGCCAACCACCGTGGGACAGAAGTTAGAAGATGTTGAGCCCTAAGTTGTTGAATTTAAAATTGTTTATGTTTTGTGTGGTGTCTATTTTTACTACTCGAGGTGAACAGGTAAAAATGCAGGAAACAAACCCCTACACCAGTTTACAGAGTAGAGGGACATGCATGCCACCTGCTGGGACCGATGGGTGACATGCTGGTACCGCCCCCGATTACCCACACCCTATCTTGGGACATCCTTTTGTTTTGCATATGACTGGTGCTCCGTCTAGTTGGCTTGAGAAAAAAAAAACAACTGCAACTTTTTTGATTGAAAAAAACATCCCCGCATTTGTGGTATGCTGTCAAAAAACAGACTTCTTAACTTCTGCTCTTGGCAGGAGTAGAGTCCACTCAAAAATCTTGCAACACTAAAGTTTAAACACACATATTGGACCCGAAACCTCTTCCATGCAATGCCTGGATAGCAGGTTCTTGGACTGGAACGGTCCTTCCCCTAATCTTTAAACCTGTTTCTGTGATCATAAAGTTGTGTTTGGAGGGTTGACCCCTTCCTAACCAGAGCGGGCAGTGAATTTGGGGGCATCTTGCAGTTTGAAAATCTTTTTACTTTTTCAACTTTGCCTGAGCTGTGACCACATGCTTCCCTAATCTCTTGGATTAATGGTTTGACCTCCGGCTGTACATATGTCTGTTCTTGGGTTGCTTCTCCTCTCCACTTTGGCTTTTGCAGAGTATGCCAAGGGTAGCAGAGACACAAACTACAGAGGAAACAATCTTCTCTGTGTTCTCTCCATCACAGCTGTGTGATACACACATCACACTGAGCTGTAAGCTATCTGTGTGCTTTTTTACATTCCAGTAGTAGGTTTACAGTACAACGTATCACAGCTGATTACAATGAAAACAATGATACATCAACTGCTACTTGGCTATAACCATATAACAAAAAGTAACTGCCACCAGGGTACTGGTAGGCTTTTCAGAATGACTCATCTTGTTAGATTATAGTCTCAGCAGGAGGGAGAGAAAACGCATCCCTATTTTGTAAACTCCCATTATGATATATGGCATAGTGAGATCTGTCGCCTCTGTTAAAAACTGAATTAACAAAACGTATTACCGAAGAAGGATAAGCTGAATATTAGTAGGCCCAAATCTTATGTCCTTTCCTGAATCACTAGAATCAAGCAGAAAGAAGAGATTTTTGAGACTTTCTACCATTGTGTAATAGCATTTCATGAATTTTATACAGTCCACATACCAGTGTCTACCAGCTGTGTAAGTGAGTTCTGCACAACCTTGGTGATTAGGTTTCCCTTCAGTTATGTCTGACTCCATCTTGAATTTCCCGATATATATGGACTTTGCCATAATTACAATCCAAAATAGAAAGAAGAAACTTAGAAGCTACGAACTAAAGTAGAAGCTTTCACTTCTCAATTTATAAAGACAAACAAATTGGGACAGAAACAGTTTTAAGATGTCAGCTTTTGGTAGACCAATCAGTTATTGAAATCTGTCACAATGATTTGAAATGAACTTCTGACAGGTGGTTGATGTATGTTATGAATGTTTGCTAGAATGGATCTCACTTGTTCAGCTTGTGTGAAACGCTTGAATGCTTTAATAATACATCACAACTTGGAAATATCAGAAAAGGTCAGCAATGTTTTGGGTACCGGATCACTGCCTCTTATTGAAAGAAAGTGGGATGTCTGCCAGGGCGTGCAAGTAAGTATACAACAGCGGTGTAGTAGTATTGGTTGTGTCTGAGTTGGCATTTGTGTAATATGCCATTTCTTTCCAAATTAATACTCTGGTTTGTAAACTTCAGTGGTGCATGAAAATGTGTAAAGTACAGTAGATAAAGCGACCCAAATGAAAAAAAGATTCTAGACTTGGTCATTTAACTATTGAGGAAAATGATCCAATATCACATATTTGTGAGCATGTAAACTAGCAGATAATTCGGAGTTGAAACTGGAGTCAGGTGTCAGTGGGCGAAACTGTTTTATTTAAGGAATACAAATCTTTTAAAGTCTGATCTTCATAACATGTTAGCTAGAAGTGTATTGTGTGACACAAAGTACACTCATCAGGATTGAAAGGGTTACAAAACCATTTGTAAAGTGTTTGGACTCCACAAATCACAGATCAGACAAACAACATATGGGTGGAACTTGAAGCATATTACCGTATCAACTTCCCCAAGAGTGGTCAACCAACAGAGATAATGCCTAGAGCAATAACAACAATAAGTAAGATTGGGCGTAAAACATCTCAATATAGCCAGATAATTGCACTCTGCTTACCTGGGCAGGTGCCAGGGCCCCTAAATCTTGTGAGGGCTCATATCACATGGTGGTCATGTGACACACCTCTTCCCAGGAGTGGTCATTCCTTCTCCCCTGGGCAACCCCTATGTCGGAGGCAGGTAATTAAGACTGGGCACTCTCAGACAGGGACCAATAGGGGAGATTTCCTATTTGTTTCTGTCATTTCATATTTCTTTCATTCGTTCTATTATTGCCCACTGATTTTCTTTCTGTCATTCCTTCTATAAATTCTGTCATTTCCTTTATTCTTTTTATAATTATTTCTATTCTTTCTTTTATCCCTTCTATTTTTTTCTTTCTGGCTTTCTTTTTGCAATGTCATTCAATTTATTTTTCTTTCTTTCTTTCTTTCTTTCCTATCTTTTCTTTCCCCTATTCTCTCTGTCATTTCTTCTTTTTTGGCATTTGCTTTATTCTTTCTTTCTTTTAGTGCTACAATTTTTTCTTAAAGGGGTGACAGCACTCAACCCTGTTAGCTTGCAGCCAAACCTACAATATGTCTCTAAATCTAGTAAAAAAACAGAGGTCTTGGTCCACACACATCTGCAGAGGTATTCTAAGCTGCACCACCAAACGCCACAGTGCCTCTGTGAGGTGCAGTCCTAACTCTAATCTAACCCACACAGGTCCCACTGAGACACTGTCACCCAAGGGCCCACATAGACTGAAAGCCAGCCCTGACTGTAAGCCCCAGTCTTGATATCCTCCTCTTCAGCACCCTACTCCTCCAGTATCTAATACATTTTCGTCAAACATTTGATTGACTTACATTATGCACATTCTAGGCCAAACCACTGAACGTTGCATACAACACTGGTTTTAAATTTGACCCAAAGTATACTGATAAAGGCTTATCTTTATGCTTCAGTAAAGGAATATGTCCCGAGGAGAGTACAGCTCGATTTCTCTTTGTGGTCATTTTTGACCTGGAGGATCTGCAGCCTGGTACCCTGAAGCATCATTCAGAAGGGAGCTTTGTTTCCCCAAAGAAACTGTAAGGGATTTAATCTATAAGAAATATTTTAAAGGTTTTAGATGCTAAAATGCTTGCTAGGACAATAGTTAGGGGTGTTCCTAAGTGTACTTCCTAACCTGACCCGAGAACAGTAGTTGGGGCATGAGGCTTACCTGCAACCTGCCCTGATGTGTATCACACTTAAAGTAGACTAACAGTCAAAATGTCTTTATGTCCCGTTTTACCCCCCACCATGGGGCATCCTAGTTTGGGATGCTTCTTCAGTTAAGGAAGCCAAAACCAATCTTTATTGGTGGGGGACAGAAAATATCTCTGCACTTCAGTGAACTATGTTTTGTATTGGATGAGCTTCAGATTCCGCACATGTGTGCAGCTACTGTACACACAGTATCTCCCTAATGCAGGTCTCACTGATGGTGTAAGAGGGTAGATTAGGTTAGTTTAGTGTCTCTGTGAACCAGGGCACATCGTTGCAAGGAAAAGTGTAGATCTACTTTAAGGGAACTTGGTGTATTGATGATATGCATGCCGAGGACTTCTGGCCTTTAAAGTGGACCAACACCCAGGGGGGATCGGCCAATAAGATTCCTATCTATAAGATTCCCGGGCCGATCAGATCCCTCCCCGCGGGGCATCCGAAATTGGGATGTCCCGCGGGGTGAAACCCCCCAGGAAGCCCAGAAACCTTACCTTAACCCCGTTCCAATGGCGCATGCGCGGGCCGCGGCCGCGTCTTGCGCTTTCCTCTAGCAGGGCGCGCACCCGCGCCGGCCGTTTGTAAGTGGCCGGTGCGGGCGCGCTTCCTGTTAGAGGGAAGCGCGAAACGTGGCCTCCAGCGCTCAGAGCCGCTGTGGTTGGACGCCGCTTGTACGTGCATACCACAGCGGCTCTGAGCGCTCTGATTGGACGAGCACCCGCATAGGAGCGTGGTGAGGTGAGTGTTTCCGGGCGTTCTGGGGGGTCTCACACAGCGGGGCACCCCCGATCGGGGTGCCCCACCGAAGTGGACCAAAACCCAGGATAGTCAAAATCCTGGGTGGTGGTCCACTTTAAGGAGGTGTTTGTGAAGTACAAGGCCAACTGAGTTCGTAGTACTACGTATTAGGATAAAAATTTGGTAATTTAGGCTTACAGACACACCACGGAAAGCTGGAAACTGTTTACAGCATTGTGATAGACAATGCATCACATGAGGTTACAGCTCTTGTTACATTGTATAAGAGCAACTTTTGTCTGTCTACAATGTAACACAGCAAGAAGGTGTCTGGCCTTTCACAACATTACAGAAGAGACTTCACCTTGCTTTTTACATTTTACAGAGCCAGATAAAGAGGCAGCAGTGCAGTACGGGTTTAAAAACTCCCAGCCTAGGTTTTATTACTCCCAGCACTGATGTTTCCAATGTTTTCGGTAGATGAGGTATCAGATTTAAAATGTTATGTGCTTGGTTGTATAAGAATTACTGTAGGTATAAGAATAAGATTAACTATATCTATATATTTTAGATCCCTTTTTGTCTCCACCCCCTATCCTTTAGACTGTAAACTTGCAAGGACAGGTCTCTGTTTCCTGTTGTCTCCTGTTCTCACAACATTTGGTCTGAACTTTGTAATATCTTGTTTCTTTACTGTATGTTTTAACGTGTCTGTAATTATACATTGAACAGTGCTCTGGAAGAAGATGACACTATAAAAAAAACTGTAATATATATTATATATATATTATATATTATATATATAATATATATTATAATATATATTAGGGGTGTAGTACTGTAAAAGCAAATCATTAGCACTGTCTAGGACTAGTTTTCATGAAATACCACTTCCAATTTTATAATGAGCTACCTATGGCTCACTTTATATTTCCCAATGCGGCCTTTGTGGTACCTGGGTCCAACAGGTGTCACTCTACAGCAAGCTAGGCTTGGCTAATTAGCCAGCACCCGTGCTTAACAAGGGATGGCCTTTATTGAGTGGTCAGTACTGGAGCCAGGTGCAACAGCAGTTAGTTTAGGCTTGTCTGTTTTTGGACTTCTGGCTTCCTTGCATTCATAGGTACCCAACCCTTTCCTGCCTCCTCCTCACCCTGCCACTCCAAGCACCCATTCATCTGTTTCACGTTTTTAGTTTAGGCCATATGTTTTCTGCTTGCTGTCACCACTGTATTGTCAAGCAGCACCATCAATTTATAGCTGGTCTGGGTGGTACACACTGGGCTGGGCAATCAGTCACAAATCCTACAATCGCTTTAGATTTGTTAAAAAGTTAAATAGTGTTTTTTGCTGCACACATTTGCAAATATATGGGAAGCTGCAGCGCTATAAATTGATGGTGCCAAATGCTATTTCCTTCTTATTTTAGGGGCTGTATGTTGTGGTGTCAACCCCCCATGTAAATCACCAGAAGTAAAGAGTTAGAAAGGGTTTAACAAAGAGCAGTGAAAATCTGGGCCCAGTATGTGTTATTTTTTTAAGCAGAACTACACACTCCCAGCATTTTATGTTCACCTGGGACCTTTACTCTAGGACAAATAACACCCCCCAAAAACACACTCCTCCAGTGCAATGCCTCATCAAAGTGTTGTTCTATGTGCAGGATGATGTGCTTGGCCGATGATGATGATGTAGGCCGTGCTTTTCTTTGTATATATTGGGGCCACCGGAGGAACCCCAGACCACGTGATCTCTAACAAAATAAGGGTCGGATTTCCACAAGGAGCATAAGAAAATACAGGGTTGGAGGCAGATTTTGCCCACACGGACATCATCCATCTTGATTTCCCCCCAGCATGGACCAATATGCTTTTGGTGTACACTCAGTGTTGGTCCACTTCAAACCCCCATGTTGGCCATAATTACCACCAGAGTGAAGCCTGAGTGCTTCCATTTGGGAAACCCAAATCTAAAGTTAATCAAAAAGCAAAGTTGGGTAATTTTTTTTTTACTGACAGATCAAGGAGAACAAATATCAGAACAAAGAAAAAACAGATTACAATTGTTGTTTATAATCGGTCTTGTTTTCATTAAGCGTATCAGTAAAATTATTTAGAGACGAGCCCTTGTCCTATATTTCCTAGTAAAATGTTGCATTATAATCAGCTGGAAAAGGTTCCCCGCGGAGAATGAGATATAAAGCAATATGTCAGTCTTGTTTTTTTGCCATCAGTTCACAAACACGACCCATTTTCCTCCGCTAATTTCCACCTTCACACGCTCCCCTTTTCATCTGCGCTCATCCTGAGCTCTTTAAACGAGTCTATTTATTTTCCCGTATCCTTCACGGACTTTCCGTCAACCGCATCCTCACCCTACCCGCACTGCCTCCTCCATCTAAGACTCGATGCTGCGGACAGAATTAAAAATCAGCCGGGGGCCTCTCGGCGATCAGATGTGATCAGATTTCTAATTTATTTTGCGGGGGAGGTTTTTCCCTCTTATTTAAAGCTTATGTGATGAGGCTTTTTCCACTTGTCAGCCGGTGTTAGATTGGTGCACCACTGGGGAGGGGGGGCTCAATCTATGTGATGCTGTCATCTAAGATACCAAAATCTTTCTTTTCTATGTTAAATGGCTTTCTACGCAGTAGGAGCCCCGTAAATATTCATTATTTTGGACTGTTCCTTTTTGAAAGTAACGTAGGGCGTATAAAAAATTCAACTATAACATTAATGGAAACTTTCAAGAACCTTCAGAATAATAAAGCAGACCTCCAGTCATGCCAGGATGCCAGCTAACATTTACTCCTAGAGCACCTTGGTTTGGGATGCCCCTACATGCAAAAAGCACCCTGTACAAAGAAGCCTACAATAGAGCAGAATAACTAACTGGGTCTGTTCTCCTGAGCTGCACCCCATGCGACATGCAAATGGTACATCAAGGATAAAGTACCAAGAGCACTTTGCTTGTTTTGGGTGTCCCCTATACTCTTAGGGCAGAGAGGCATCTATAGTCATTTAACTGAAGGTACACTTTAAATCTATAGTAAAGTGTTAAAGTGTACCAAAACCCAGAATTTTGACTATCCTGTGTTTTGTTCCGTTCCCTTTACCCTGATCGGGTGTGCCCCACTGGGTCAATCCCCCCCCCCCCCCCAGATTGCCGCAGCCAACTCACCTCTTCCCGGTCCAAAGGGGCATCTAAGAGAAGCGGCTCTGACGGCCACATGCTCTGCTTTCCTCTAACATGGAGTGTGCCTGCGCCAGGCATTTGTGAATGGAGGGGGCACCCGATCGGGGTGCCCCTGGGGAAAGGACCAAAACCCACTTTAAAGAGGAACAACACAGGAATTTCACTTTTCTGTGTGTTGTTCCTCCATGCGGTGGCATCCCGAATTGGGATGCCCCGCTGTGTGTATTCCCCCAGGTCGCCCAATCAACTCAACTTCCAGTCACTTCCACGACGCAGACTCGAGCTGAATGCGAGTGCGCTGATTGGCTGAGCGGCCCGCCAATCAGTGCGCTCGCTGTCACTCGACTCCCTTCGGCGCGGCTGACGGCTAAGCACCTGAGCAGTGCCAAAGTGCGCCGCCAGCCGCATCCCCTGCTTACCTTGCAGCGGAGACATGCCTGTGTTGCTCATTCAGAAAGGCCGGGTACACGCAGCTAGAGGTGTGCAGGGATGCAGCCGCAGCACAGGGATGCAACTGGGGCTTGTATTATCATCTGTTGTTGGAATAGTGGGGCTACCATTCTCTCTGGGCATCACTTTTAGGTGAATCCTTTCCCTGTTGTTCACGTTTTGTGAATATATATAATTTGTTTTTGTATCTTATTTATTGCACTTTGTACTTATTGCATCTTAGCACTTTAATTGGCACATTACCACTTTACTGGAAGACAGGATTCTTTGATTGGTGTTTAGGACATTATGAATTTTTAATATTGCATTAGCTTTTGATGTCACTTTTGCCCAGGGGTAGTTCCTCTTATGGATTTATGTGTGTGTATTTGTGTGTTTTTTTTGCATCTGTAGTGATATATGTCTACTTTTAACTTAATAAGTTGATGTATTAATTATGATTTAGCTGATTTTCATTTGGGGGCTTTTTGGTGAAGTGGGTTTGTGTATTGTGGTGGTCACTGGAGCCGCTATTTTCTGTGGAGAGGGCTTGGAAGAAGGTGAGGGGATTGGGCCATCTGGGGGGTTTCACACTGTGGGGCATTCCAATTCGGGGAAGCCCCAAGGACAGAAACTCAGATGGCCCAGGAGTCTTTTAGCCTCCTGGGCCTCCGAAGTTCCTCTTTAAATACCATCTTTTGGGCTAACTATTGAAAACATCTAAATGCACCTACTCTACTTCCAGTAGCCTTGATATTTTGGGGCTTCTCTCGCAGATCTTTTAAGAGCTCACCAGCTACTGTGTACTCAACAATGCTGAAATGAGTTCTTTTAGCAAAACATGTTTGGCCCCACCTTAAAACTAGCCTCTGCCTAAAACTAGTCCCTCATGATTGGAGGCCTCTGTCTGTCTACAAAAATATGGTTGGCTGCAAAGAAAATGTTAAAGGGGATTCTTCTTCACTCTAAAATATATTGTTTTGTTAAAGGGGATGCTAGCTTTTTACATTATACAGATGTTTTACTATACTTCAAGAAAAATCTTACTACACTCTAAGAAATGCATTAAAGCTGAACATCAGTGACCTGGGGCATTGTAATATACCCCCAGTCACTGCACCATTTAGCTGTAAAAAAAAAGTGCAAACACTTACTGGTTCGCTGATCTGACCCACCCGGCCTACCCTGCAGGCCTCTGACGGACGGCTGCTGCCGCTACTATAGGGCCCCATTCTGTCTAGTCAAAATCCAATTAGGACCAGTGCCTCAGCTGTTTTGAGCTGGAATCTCGGCTATCACGAGATTTCTTCCCGGTCCTGAAATGGAGCCAGACGCTTGCCCCGCCCGCTGTCAGCACTCTCAAAATCAAAAGCACTAGGGAAACTCCCAAGTGCAGGGGCATCTGGGATAGATTTAAGATGGTGTTGTGCAGCTTCTCTGTAGGACGGGGCACCAAAGCCGGCAGGGGACAGAGGTCAGCACTTACATGGTGCAGGTGCATTTAGGGATAAAGCCCAACCCCGTTTGCCATTATTTAAAAGGGGAAACATTTTATAGTGATCTTACTATAGGTAAAATGGACTTTAACCCACCCTTGGTGCTCCTCCACGGTATCACTTAATTTACCCCTCATATGATGCAGTTAAAGGATAACTTTTTCCTGGCTGGGTTCTATCCAATGGGGAAAGGAAACCATCTCCAGTAGGTGTTCAGTACTGCAGTGTCTTTCGTTTCCCTGTCTTGCAAAGCCCCATAAGGAAAATAAACTATCTCCCAAAATTAGGGGTCAGGGGTAGCAGAGAGAGGTGGATCAAAGTGGACCAAAACCCAGCGTGAATCTTGTAGATTCCCGGGCTGATCGATTCCCTCCCCCGGTGCATCCAAAATCGGGATGTCCCGCTGTGTGAAACCCCACAGGTCGCCCCGTTCACGTACCTTGCTTCCCGATCCAACGGCGCATGCGCAAGCCGCGGCCGCATCCCCGCTATCCCTCTAGCAGGGAGCTGGCTTGAACGACGTGACGTCAGCGGCTCCGAGCGCGCTGATTGGACGAGTGGCCGTGCATGTGCCGTAGGACCAGGAAGAGGTGAGTTGCATTTGGCGATCAGGGTGCCCTCGGGGGAAGGACCAAAAACCAGGATAGTCAAGATCCTAGGTTTTGGTCCACTTTATCTTCTGTTTTAGAAATGCTGTCTCGGAGATCCTAAACAAAAGGAATTAATGTGGTTAAAGGAGCACTATCGTGAAATCGTGTAATATTAAAAATACATATAAACACGGCTAATGAGAGGAGGGGTCACTTATACAGCCGAACTGAATAATACTCCTGCCAAGCTTGTGGTTTATTCTCTCCTTGTGGGAATTAAATCCAGTGGTGACAGGTTTAGTCTATCAGGGGTGACAGAGCCTGTCACCACGGATATCCTTTTCCTTTCAATAAAAGAAAGAAAAACAAGCCTGGCTGGATATTATTTGATGCCGGGGGTATAAGTGACCTCTCCTCCCGCCATACAGAATTGTTATATGGATTTTTATCATTGGGCCATTTTTTGCGATAGGTCCACTAGAAAATGTTTCATTCAAAAATAAAATAAAAATAAATAAAATATAAATCAATTGGCTAAAAGGGACTACCGATGGCTTTATCTAAATATGAATTAGTGTTTTGTTGTCAGTCAGAGGTAACAGATTCTCACCTAACTTTATAAAAATGATGTTTGGAGCAAACAGAACTGAATTAGGAAAAGTGTGGTTAAAAATGTGAATCCAAACTGCAGCGCCACACGTTACATTTATGAAGCCACAATGCAGTTTGATATGCTTTAGGCAGAAAAGCTTTAGACACAGGACTGCGGGTGACGCAAAACAACATCAAGAGCACTGACATGGCTTGTTGTGACATTAGCTCACTCCCATGTTTAATCCATCAAACGTTCACCCTCAATTTGTCACTTGCCCCACTTCCCATCTTGTCGCCTCTATTCGTCATCCTATCAATGTTTCCACAAAAACTTTACCAGCGCTCCCATCGATCAACCACACTTCATTATCCAGACGCCGAGAATGGCGGTTCCAACCTATAATGCTTGCTGACTGACTCGGGAAACACTTTGATATGTGTCAAAGAATGCATTCCTCAGGACTAATGTCTCAGTGATAGATACATCCTGGATATCAACATTTAATGGACTAATGATGAGGTTTTCTTATGAAATGATTGAATGATGCATGGTTTAGTTTTCAAACACCAGGGTTTTAGGAAGGTGACAGAGACCTGGGGTCCTGTCACGCTCCAGGAACCACAATTAACCACTTGGGCAACTCCAGCTCTCTTGGTAAGGACCTCAACCCCCAATCTCCGCAGCCAGCTTCACCTATAGGAGCCCCCGCTTGCCGAGACGCAGAACACGCCTGCTCGGGATCGGTTGCCCCCAGGACTTTATGGCTCAAAGGATGAAACCTTACGGTACAGAGGACTGGAGAGCCCGCGGCTGGAAGTGGAATTGGGTAGCCCGTATATGAGCGTATAACGGAAGTCCAAACAGGCTTAGGGTCAGCAACGGAAGTTCTGAGATGGCAGCGGTACAATAGGGTTGGACAAATCGTGGTCGAGGATCAAGCAGAGGTCAGCAACAGGAATCAAGATCGAGGTTGGTCAAAACTGGCAGAGGTCGGCAACAGGGTTTCAGATCGAGAGGCGTCAGCAAGGCAGAGGTTGGCAACAGGGTTTCAGATCGAGAGGCGTCAGCAAGGCAGAGGTTGGCAACTGGAAATCAATCGAGCTTCAATGCACAAGACAAGCTTGGTACTAGGCGCTATAACAGGCAATGACACACTGCAGTGGAAATCCTTTTATAGTGGGAAAACCGGCAGGATTGGACAGGGAGACAGTGGCTGGGATTGGTGCACTTAGGATCTGGCGGCCGATTGGAGCACTGGCCCTGTAGTCTGATTGGTGAGCTCTGGGCTGATTGCTCCAGCTGAGCTTCCCAGGCAAACTGCTCAGAGCTGCACCTTCTAGACTTTGTTCTTTTAAACAGCCTCCGGTGGCCATTCTGAGTATTGCACCCCCGGAAGACATGAGCTGACTGTATAGGCCAGCAAGCACAAGCTGAGTGACAATGGGCAAGGGGGAAGGACTTACTCGGCGACACATGCGCCACAGGGGATGGCAATCGAGGCATAAGCGGCTCCTGGGCAGGAGGAACCCGAGCCCGTTGCCTAGGGACACCACGGGCACGGGTAGGGGGTAAGTCATTCGTGACAGGTCCATTGTGAAGACTTTGGACCACCCCCAAAAGTGTAGAGTGTATGCAGACCATGAAATGGTCTTTATTAACAGGGCTATCATAAGATTTTTTGGGTACTATACAAACTGTTAGGTCCCCTTGCCCATTATCATGGCAACGCCATTTTTGACCCCCTATTATGTGTCCCTACAGGAACTTATTTTGAAACCCATATACTATTTTTTCACTGATTCACCAGACCCTGTTTTAGCAATAAGCAATAAGGACCACCATACCATTTGCTATTCACATCCCCTCCACATATAAAACATGGATTGCCCTATTCATCTGGCAAAATTATTGCAGATGCCTCTGATGATCCTCCAATATGACATCAGGACCAAATCTTAACTCTCACTTGGGTTCCCTTTACCCCCTCCCATGTGACTTCCATCTGAAAATGGCCTCTGAAACTCCCCACCACATTTGCGCCCAAATTAACCCAAAATCTCACAGGATTTTGTCTCCCCTACTCCGCCACCTGGATATAGCTCCTTCTCCTCTACACAATTCCTTTACTTGGCCCTTGGAATTTCTTCCTTGATCAAGGCATTCCTGGCATAGGGAGCATTTCAATGTCACCTCCCCTATCAAACCCCCAACCTTCTGTATGTATCTTAAAAACATCTTCCTCTAAATTGCTCCACTCTTCCTCTTCAATGATAGGAACTCCACTAAGTCTTGCAAAATAACTGCCTCAGTAGGTGGCTACTGGTGCTGTACATAATGAGTTCCTCCCCCTTCCTGGTTAATTTGCTCCTACCAAAGGTATTTATTTGGCAATACCTGTTGTCTTAGTCTGCATGTCACAAGAATTGCTTGTATATAAGGGGAAGGAAGAAGGAGAAGAAAAAAAAACCTTCATAAGGATCAAGATATATAAATATATAAAATATACATAACTATATAGCAATGTCGTATACCCCACAATGATGAGCAAAATAAGTATCGTTCAGTGGATAGAGTCTCAGAAAGACACTAGGTGACGAAATCCAGGTATAACACAGACTAGAACTGAGATACACGATCTGAGTGGGAAAAAAAAAAAATTCCTTGTATATCATGTTTATACTTAATACTTCTGATAATTCTGATTCTGATCAACTCCTGGTCTTCTTACAATGTGGAGCAGTCAATACATCCACATGATTGGGGTGTCCAATCCTTTCCTATATGCCAGTCAGGTCTCCAACCAGTGCCAGACCGGGGCCAAAAATCAGTCCTGGATTTTACCAGCCCCTGGTCGGCCTAAGACGTGTCTGCTGAGGTCCCCTCAATTATGATGCCAGGGATATAGCATGGGGGGCTGGGGTTCTTTGGCTTGTGGGTACAGTGGCGCTGGGTACAGGAGACTGAGAGGGAGACAAAGAGGTCAGGAATTGAATGTCAGTGTTAAAAGCAGCAGCTCGACTGGCTCTAAAGCAGTGTGACCCTTCGGGTATTGTGCCACGTCTCCCTATAGCTATCTACCCCTGTCTCCAGACACAGAAAATCAGAACTATGATAGTACCAAGACTCATTTATGAAAACCTTACACATATGCCGTTGGACTGGGAAAGAAGGTGAGTTTCCGGGCAACCTGGGGGGTTTCACACAGCGGGGCATCACAATTCTGGATGCCCTGGGGGGAGGGAATCCATTGGGGCCTGGGTTTTGGTCCTCTTTAAAAAAAAGTAATACATATACTGTGTAGGGACTGTACGTTTTTTAAATGCTTCTTTAAATGTATTTATTGTATTTCAATTCTTTATTTAGCTGCAGTTGTTGAGCCTAACACTCCATCTCTCCAGTTATTTAACATCTCGAATAGAACAATGTCCCTCTGGGGATGTTAGATGAACAATTCCATTTACAGGGGAAAATTCCCATGTACTAACATTTACAGGAGTGATTGTATGCATGAATTAATCTGCTCTTACCCTCTCCATACATATGTCTTATGCTCAAGGCGAGAAAACCACTGCCTTAAACTGCAGTTATGCTTTTAAATAAGCAATGTGGTTTCCATTTAAAGTTTACTTCGCTCTCACCTGCTACCAAACTGAAAAGATAATTGAACAGATATATATAAATGTATAAAAAAAAGGCAAGGATGGCTTTATCACCACGTCTTTTGCACACATTGCCTCCTTAACTCCTTTATCCCAGAAAATGTATAACAACTCCCAACATCTTTTACTGAAATGTACTCAACACCCAGGTCGGTAGGGTTACTAATAGGGTCAGAGTAGCAGAGTCAATAAACACATTTTTCTCAAAGTACATTCAACACCAAAGGCAATGAGGCTAACCAGGGGTCTTCCTCCTAAAGATTGCCAAAGACCAGAGCACACATTTAAGTCTCCGGCACCATCCCAGTTTCTAGTTCCTTGTCGGAGAACAGCCCATGGGTTGGCCCATGGCCCAGACTAGTCAACATGCAACACTAACAGGAGTTCTTCCTCCCAGGAATGGACTGCAGATCATGGCACACATTTTAGTGGCTAGCATCTTCTCCAGTTTCTGTTTTCCTGTTGAAAGAACAACTATGGGTTGGTCCATAACCCAGACTAGCACAACATACTAATTTAATTGAACACTAAAGTCGATGAGACTAACAAGGGGGTACTGGTTACCTAAGAGGTTCCTAGTAGATTCAGACTAGCAGATTCAATTCCCAACATATTTCATTAATATTCATTCAACAGTCAAAGTCAACAATCAAAGTCAATAAGGATAAGAAGGAAACCTTCTTTGGGCCACCCGCAAGTAGGGCCAGACAATTTAAGTCAAGTCTATACTCTAAAGTGTCTAAAACTCCTCCTAGCCACGGCCGCCCCACTACATACTGCCCCTGGGTTATCCGAAATATTGAGTGAAAACCCTGGGCTTGCTCCCATGGCAGTGTCATTGCCTGTGGCCGCATCCCTGGCTTCCCTGTAGCTGTGGCCCATTCTCACAACCAGCCATTCAAGTAGGCTTGGGGTGGGATCACTTCGCAGTCTACAGTGAAACTGGGGCTGAGACACGTCAGCCGGCTATCTTGAGGTCAGCCAACCAGGTATTTCAAAAATGCCAGGTAGTCATGGCCTCAGCAGTGGAAAAAAACGAGCTGACCGCATTGGTTGGGGGAGGGGGGGCGGGAAAGGGTTTTATGCTGCTTAAATAATCAACATATGATGAGACTCTTTAATTTGAAGAACTAGACGAGTTGACACACTCACATTTTCAGTTTTCAAGTTCTTCAAGTTTTAATTTAGGCTCCCCCATAAGCGGTTGTTGCTTCTAATACAGGTGAACCTACTACCCTGAAAAGGTTAATAAACAAGAGTATCCGGGGAAAACATTTTCATTTGTTTTTGCTGCATTTTTTCCTAAGCATTAGAGACCCAATTCAACCTTCAAATCAGACCTTGATGGCTTTAACAGCACCAGTTAACACAAGTGAGAATTTATAGGCTTTTTTTCTCTTATGCAGGAAACTCTTCCAAATGCAGGGATTTCTAGCGGGAGAGAGAGAATTTTCCGTGTGGACTTTTTACCCCTGCCAGGAGCAAGAGTAAAAAACCTACTTCACTAACTGCCATGCTTTTGTCATTGAAAAAAGCCATGTTGCAAATGCCAACAG
The DNA here is from genome assembly GCA_027917425.1 of Gastrophryne carolinensis. Lineage (NCBI taxonomy): Eukaryota > Metazoa > Chordata > Amphibia > Anura > Microhylidae > Gastrophryne > Gastrophryne carolinensis. The sequence continues at coordinate 43,378,666 of CM051238.1, forward strand.
TGGAGGGGGTGCACTTAATCGGGGCGGAGGTAATGACATGTCACCCACTGGTGCCAGCAGGTGACATGCCACCCACCCTGTAAACTGGTATAGGGTCCCCTGGACCCCTTATCCATACACCAAGAGTACCACACAAAAATAAATAAAATTATGTTCCCCATCAGGCAGTAGCTTCCTCGGCCCTGGCGGGTCTTCTCCATCTCTCACCAGGTCTTCCTCTTCCTCGCACGTCCTTTTGATGTCTTTTGAGGCATCATAGTGCATAGGGGTTGGCAATAGCTGGGCCCGGGGCCCACCAAATATAACAGAGAAAAAAAAAAGCATAACTGCCCTCCTATGCAGCTTACCAGCCTGGCGCACCAAAAGTAGGGGCTGGTAATCCTAGGGTTCCAGGGTCCACCATATCCACCTGCCCATTGAACCCCTTACCAGCCCCTAGACCTGCCAGTTTACCAGTCTCTATGCCCTACGTACAGATCCGGTGCTTCTGGCATCCCTGGAAGGACAGCAGGCCCATAGCGATAGACACTGAGCTCTTCAACACCCCCCAAGAGGTAAAAGAGTAGCTGAAAAAAAGACACGACACAAAACAAATGTATTAATCTCAATTAAACAATATTTACCCTTTTACATCTTTATCTTCCTGTCCCACATCCTCTTTCTGGTCTTCCAGGTTGGGTGCTTGCTTCAAATCCATCTGCTGGGATGGCAGCTAAAGCAGATGCCCTGCGGGTATCTCTTAGACAGGGGGACACAGCTCCCCTCTCCTCCCATATTTTCTTCAAGCCAGGAGTAATGCTGGCCCCTGGGTCAGTCTATTTCACTGAATGTGAGGGGCATGTATAATGATTTTTTGGGGTATCCCTCCACTCCAGTGATGTAAGAGTCAGCCTCTGTAGTATAAAAGTCTTCCTCTCCAGTGACCAGCATCACTTCTTGAAGAAGGGGGGACCTGGGGGGCCTCTGTATCAAAGGGCATAGGGGCTTGTATCACAGGGACATGTATCAAAGGGCGTAGGGGCTTGTGAACCGGCAGGACCAGGGGTCTGGCGGTCAGACTTTGAAGCCTGGTTTACCCGAGCCTACAGTATGCCTGGTGCCTTGGACTCAGGGCTCAGGGCTTCTTTTTTAATAAAATGGAATGCCGGCATTTGCAGCATGGCTTTTTTCCATGAAAAGCCCCGAACTTGCATGCTGTCATTTATTTTACTCTGGCGAGTAAAACTCAGGCAGACTCAGACTCAGGCAGAAAATGTTCATGTGTTTCTGTGAATCACCCAACAACTGAACATTTTCCATGTGCGGCTGCTTTTCTAGCACACTCTTGCACCGTGTTGAATCCATCCGAATGTAAAAACATGTACATTAATTTCCACATTTACACACATTTCCACATTTGTTAAAAGTCTAATCCCTACATGTCCTTGAAAATGATTGCTAAACTCCTCTCCATTGTGTTTTGCCCTGGAGCTTCTTCAGGGACGATATTGGGGTTTCAATTCAGGCTTGTTAGTTTCTCATTCAATCTACTGTACCTCTGGAAATTGTTTTTCAACCACCCAGCATTTTTTCTGTAACCAGACTTCATTTTTTGTATGGCATCAGCAGTGTTCTTAGTTTGCAGATTAGCTTAACATGGGAGGCATATTCCTTCTTTAGGGGTTTATGTATATAGTGCCTAGTTTCCTGTGACTCAATGTGCCCTTACAGGTCCTTCTCTGACACTGCTCAGGGGTTGAAGGACCTGCTCAGCCATTCTTTAGCAGAAGAACCTTCCATTTTCTCCCTCCCAATCTTATATGGCTGTAATGTGGTAAGAAAACTGGACAAGCTGTTTTTTGTTTACTTTCTTGGTTAAAGCTAATATGTTAAATTGCAGGAACATAGAATGATTAACAACAAGAAAAATCATCAGCCGCAGTTGCCATGAGCTATTATTGATATCATGGCATGTGCCAACATTATCCATAGGATTCTTCTTAGAAAAAAGTAAAAAGCTGACTGACTGCGCTATTCGTTTTATTGATAAGCACGCAGTCACTAGATTGGGAGGATGAGCAGCCATCTTCTCCTAAATGTTGACTGGCTGATTAAAGAACTGTCCAAAGGCGTGGCTGTCAGGGAACGCTTTGTGCGGGATGCCGCTTTTCTGCCGGAATGAACTATTACCGCTGTCATAATTATGACTTTGCGAGTGGCGTTGCAAGGCGGGGAGAGTAGATTAAACGCTGCAGTGGAGAATCTTAATGGCGAGGCAAGGCCGGCTTGCAGAATGTGGCTTAATAACTCTGAGAAGAGGATTTGAGTCATTTAAATGGTTTAACGAGACTGTGTAACATGAGCAATGACGCACATACTCCAGGCCGGATCAGCGGTGCTTGGAATCACAACAGTCCAGGAAGAGTTTTTCTCTTTCATCTTACACTGCGGCAACAATGAGGCCAGAGAAGTATATTCTACTAGACATGCAAATTTAAAGAAAATTTCTTATGAAAAATATAGGAAGGCCAGACAATTGTTCGATCACGTGGGGTGGGATGATGTGTTTTATTATTGTGTGCAGGTTTGTTTATTAAGATCCTGTCCATACAAAGATAAAGACTGATAAATAACTCCTTATCTCCATGGCTTCCTAACCAAGATCCGACAGTCTAACAGTTACCCATTCTTGCGACAGCTTGTGCCCCCACTGCCTATTATAAAGGTTGTGCACTGACGCAGTTCCTGGTTCCCCCAGCTGTTATAGTGAATAAAATGTGTTATGCACCAGTCACTGTTACGGAGGCCAGGTTGGGCCCCGTCCACCAATTTCATCAAAGAATCCCTGGGTGTGAGGATGCCACGAGGCTCCATTTTTAGGGATAGTATTTGGCTGCCAGACCTTGACAAAGAAGCTACTGGGGAGAAGAGGGGTTCCAAACTGCTGTGCTCCATGCACAGCGCAATATTCCTTGCAGAGAAGAGGGATATGTTGACACAAATGCTGCAGCCCAGGGAGATCATCCATAACCATGCTAGGAGTTAGGTTGGTGTAGCCACCTGTGTTAGATATCTGGGGGGGCTACTACAGAAACGAGACCCAGGTGCAGTTGGATGCTAGTGAGAAGATGTTGCAAAGAGAAGGAGAGAGCTGATGGTCAACGCAGGTTTGAGGTCTATACAGGTAGAAACCAAGTGGGGTCCTGGAGTGGATGTGACAGGGGAGGGGCCCTTAAGAGTAGACAGTATCCAAAGGCAAAGGAGTAGCTAGGCTTTCTGGCACCTGAGGCAAAGATTCGGAATGGCGCCCCCCACCTGTTCTCAGGCACCCCCCTGACCTGCTGCACCTGGGGCAAGTGCCCCCTGCTCCCTCTAGCTACACCCCTGTCCAAAGGGCCGTGATGGAGGAACCGCTGCCCAGTAGTGACTGTTATGTGAGGAAGAAGCCCTTGTGTTGGGGACGGTAGGGCTCAGATGCCTGATGAGGAGAGGTTCCCTGTGTTTTACTTGCTGGCAGCCCCATGGCCCCTCTATTGATGCTGGGCAATTCTGCACTCCCAGCCTGGGTGTGTGAGTGCTCAGCTCAAAGTGGGGTGGTAGCCGCCCAAATCCCATCTGGAAAATGGCCTACATTTAATTGAGAAATACAGTACTGCCTAGCCCCTACAGTATGCTGAAACATTCTAACAAGCAAAAGTACCTGTGTCCTTTTACTGTGTCCCTTACTCTCGGCTACCATACCTGTGTGCTGAGACATTGCCTGAGACAAGTTGACACTATGACATACTTTGAATTACATTTAAAGCTGATCCATGATCCATGCTGCTGGTTAACCCTGTACACTACCGTTACACATGGACCTCTCAAATCAGGGGTAAATTCATCCTAAATCTTGCAGTTTGTTTTTTTGTTTAACAAAATATTGTAGTTTTATTGAAAAAATAGTAGTTTGTTTGTACTATCTTCTTTCATAAAGTCTATTGAAACCCCCTTTAACCCTTTAAGTGCCAGCCTACCTGGAGTTTTTGTCACGCTTTGTTGCCAGACCATTTTGCACTATTATGCGCTCCCCATGTTCAAATGTGATTTTTGAAGGGATTTCCAGGGATTTCCCAGGAAAATGATATATTGTTTTTTTCAGCAGAGTCTGGGCTTTAACATGAAATGTCTTGTTTGTCATTTTTTAGGTGTATTCTCAATATTTTTGGGTGAAATATGTGCAAAAAATATATATATATATATTTTACAATTTGTAGTTTTTTTTTGTAATAAAAAATGTAAGTTTGTCAATAAAATCTTATTGCGTGTGAAATCCCAATTTCTCTTGGTTACAGCGGTACCACATATGTATAGGTAGACACCCTTTCCTGCCCAGGAGACTCCCCCAAACTGAAACAGTGCTTTAGGGGATTTTCAGATAAAATACAACTATGCTATGCAATATGCGCACCTTGCAGTTTTTCCAGAAAAACAACCCTTTACATTTGAAATACCCCCAACAAACTATATATTCTCTGGAAGTACACACCTCAGGCTTTCTAGGCGTACCAGGCTTGTTGATGTGGCCATAGTTTTCTGGAAGTAATCCCTCAATGGATTCTTTGGTTGCAAAGAGTTTCCCTAAAAAAAGGATAAAAAAGCAGAATCAAAGCCACATTTTCCTAAAAAAACTATATACAAACAAGAAAAAACAAGTTTAATCTGAAAAAGCAACATCCCCCGAACAGAACGATACCCAACATGCATTGCTACTGTCAAGGGAAGAGTTGCCAAACACCCCAAAGTAAAGCATGTGCGTAACGGTAATTTTACTTGAAAATTTCAGCTCTGCAGACAAAGTGCGCACCTTGCGATTTTTCAACCAAAACAACCCTTTACATTTGGAATATCCCCCATAAACCATATATTCCCTGAAAGTACACACGTTAAGCTTTCTAAGCGTACCCAGCTTGTTCTAGTGGACTCATCTTTCTGGAATTATTATCTCAAAGAATTCTTTGTTTGCGCAGGGTTTCCCGAAAAAATGTATAAAAAAGCTGAATAATAAACACCTTTTCCTAAAATATAAATATGCAAACAAGAAAAAAACAAGCTAAGTCTGAAAGCGCAAGGTCCCCCGAACAGAACAATACCCAACATGCATAGGTACTATTAACCCTTTTAATTGCCAGCCTTCTTGAGATTTTGTCACCCTCTGTTGACAGGCCATTTTTCCCCATTTTGCGCCATGTTTTGCGCCATGTTTTGCGCCATTTTTGCTGGAACTTTCAGGAAAATTATATATATATTTTTTTGCAGCAGAGTTTAGGCTTTAACATGAAATGTCTTGTTTGTAAATTTTATTTTTTTTTTTACAATATTATTAAGTAAAAAAAAAAAATAAATAAATAAATAAATTTTTTTAGAAAATTGACTCCTTTATTTTAAATAAAAAATGTATTTTATTAAGGAAAAGCATATTGCATGTGAAAGCCCCATTTCTACCGATTAGAACGGTACCACATATTTATCGGTAGCCCCCCGTTCCTGCCCAGGAGACCCCCCTAACTGAAACAAGTACTTTATGACATTCACAAATAAAATACAAATACCATCCACACTACAAAGGGTTAAATCGAGAAAAAAAATGACATAGGGTCCCCCCTCCCAGGGGAGGGGGACCCCATTTTTTTTTTTTATTTTTAAGGGTTAAAAACCCTTAAAAATAAAAAAAAAAAATTGACGTGGGGTCCCCCTTACCCAAAGTAACCAGCCCGGGACCAGCTATGCAGGGCTTGTAGGAACAGGGTGCAGGGGCCAGCTTTTGTGGCCCCTGGCCCTGCAGGCTACAAGCCCGCATAGCCCGTGGGCCCGGGCTCTTCTGCCCCCCCCCTGGCCTTTGGGGAGGCAGGTAATGGGGGTGCCGGGGGTTAATGGCAAGTCACCCGCTAGCGCAGGTGACTTGCCATCCCCCCAGCCTTGTGAACTGGTATAGGGGTCACATGGACCCCTTACCAGTTCACAAGGGGTTAAAAGTAAAGAATAAGACACTGACACAGAGAAAAAAATCTTTATTTTTTTTTTTTTACTGTACTCACCTCCGATCCGGCGTCCCTCGCCGCTGTCCCGCGCCACTGTCATGTTGCTGACAGATGCCGGTAGTGATCGGCGCAGGGCGGGTGACAGGCGAGGGGGCTCCGATCGGAGCCTCCTCGGCTGACACCCGCCCTGCTCCGATCACCACCGGCATCTGCCAGATGCCGGAGCTCGGAGGGGGTATAGGAGGAGCGGGATGACATCATCCCGCTCCTCCCACAATGGGTGGGGCTAAGAGGCGGTGGCCATCGCCGCCATTTCAAGAGGTGAGGACCCGGAAGAGGGTCCTCGCCTGAAGCCTGCGCAGCCCAGGGGGGGGGATCGGACCCCCCCCCTGGTGAAGAGGAGACCCGGACAGAAGGCTGGGGCGCGGAGGTGAGTAAATTACAGTTTTTTTTTGTTTTTTTTTACAACGGCGATTGTCAGCGCTGGAAACGGGGGGGGGCGGCTGGTTTCGGGCCCCCTCCTGAAGACGGAGGACGACGGGGGGGCGATCGGATGCCCCCCCCAGGAAGAGAGGACCCCAAGCTTCACGGGGATACCAGAGGTAAGTGGGTTTTTTTTTCTATCTTTTAACTGTTTGGGGGAAATGCCAGGCACGTAGTTTCTACGTGCTTGGCACTTAAGGGTAGGAGAAGCAACCACGTAGAAACTACGTGCTTGGCATTTAAAGGGTTAAGTAGTGCTCTGGACTTGCTTCCTGGGTAAGTGTTTCCTGGTAGAGGAATATTTTCCCCTTCCTGGTAAACCTACCCCTAGCCACTGTACTTACCAATATCTGAAGTGTCTTGCCTCTGGTACCATGCCACCACCATGGTCCGTAGTGGAGCACCCACCCAATCAAGGCTGTGTTCTCTCCTTTCACAATATGGAAGTTTTAATTTCACCTTGTCCTCCAGAACACACTGTTCTTCGCCACCTTGGCGGCTGTGCTCTTTGTCTATATTAGTGAACTGAATGGCAGTCCTCTACGTTCAGATCCATCATTAATCTTACTAATGGCCTGCATTAGCCATGACTCTGCCTTCTTCCATTAAACAATTCATCCTCCTTCATTAACAATGCCACACTTCAGTTGACCTTCCATGTTGTGTCCCCCACTCTCTTCTGATCCGTCCACCCAGGCAGTGGAAAACCATGTGCTTGTATTTGTTAATACTAGAGATGAGTGAACGTTTTGAAAGTTCGATGAATTTGCTGAATTTCCCAAAGAAATTTAGGTTCATCCAAATGTAACTTTTAATGAACTCACACATAAAACAGCAGTCCCTGTTCCTGCGCTGGATGACGTCCTCATCCTTCGGACGGCCGATCCTCTGCCCCATGCTGAGCTTCCAGCATCTTGCTCCTCGCCACATAGAGGGGCTATTTGTACTGGCGAGTAAGCTGATGTCAGTTCACTCTGCCGGTATAAAAGTCTCCTGCCTGCAACAGGGAGTGAGATGTCAGAAACCAGAGAGGTCAGCTATTTTCTAATTGTGTGTTTTTTACATTTAACTTTTGTGAACTGACAATGGGTCCCCAATTTACAGGGCTTCAGAAGAGAAATCATAAGGTAAAACTGTAAACCTTGATATCTCGGCCATTTCAAAACGGGAAACTGTTTAGGTCAGTGCCAACATAGCTCGATGGAATGTTCTAACAATTGCCTTTGCCTGAAATATCACTTTAAGAAGTCCTGTTCTTAAAAAAACATCCTTCTGGTATCCAGCAGCACTGTTATTTCCAGCTTCTAAAGGCTTGAAGAAGAAAAGGTCATCTCCATGGGCCAATTATAGGTTACAGAGGGAAATGGAGCGTTTGTGTAAGTGTGTAATAAAAATTAGACTTGACAGCGAACAGACTACTCCTTCTTTCTTCACTTCTAAATATGTATCAGTATTTTTGCCTAAGTTAAAGTTTCACTTTATACCAATGATTCCCTACCAGTGGTACGAGTACCCATCCCTGATTTACTCCATAAATATAAAACCACACAAAAATGACGATCCAAAATATTTAATTGGCTGACTGTGTGTTGGTTAAAGGTGACTGATAGCCCGTACATACCACCCTGGTGGTACGTGAGATAATTAGAAAATGGAAAGTGGTACTTGATTAAAAAAAAATGCTTGACAACCCCAGTTCTAGACCATTTATTGGGCAATTTTTTTAAGTTTTCAGGCTTTAACTGAAAGGACCTTCAGGGGACAAAGACTTGTCTAGAAGCCTTTAAAAAAAATGTGATGCCAACTTGGTAAATTCTTATTTCACTGTCACATCTTGGTAGGCAGTATAACCCAATTCCCCTGTGTACTGTTACTTTTACATAAGCACAGCTGCCAGGATGAATTGCTACTGCCAATAAGAGACCCTTCTGGAGCTCATAAATGTTGCAGGTTACCTTTTGTTAAACAGTCAACTTATTTTCAAAGTCCAAACTCAACTTATATATATATATTGGAATGGAATAGGCGAGGAGAGGATATCACTATTACCGAGTGTACCCAGAGGGTTTCAAACAGAGGGGCATCCTGGCATTGTCCATCCATGGCATAGAGAATTGTCAATATGGCCTTTCTACTCCCTGTGGCATCCCAAACTAGGTTGTCTCACTGTGTGGAACCCTACTAAATTGCCGCACCTCCTCACCTAACCACGTTCAAATGAAGCATACGCAAATCACAGCATTGATATACCTAGCTAGGCGCATATCCGGGGCAGCCATTTGTGGCCCGGGACAACCCCATCTAGATGTGCTCTGCAGCATTCAGCTCGCTAGCTACTGTGATGCCACAGCATTATAACTGAATGGAGCTGAGCACTAATTATGCAGCAGCCGGCTCACATAAGTGTATAGTGGCTTCCTATCTGCTGCACATTCTGCATTGTGTTAAACAGCCCCTCACTCACTGCAGGCCTCCTGTTGAGTGTCGTTATTTATATATTTTTTTAAACAAAAAGTTGCCACTGATCTGACATTGCCTCTGAAGGCCTCTGGCAGGTGGGGGCCCCAAGCCTTTGCTTGGTTTGCGTGCTGGTAAAGCATATTTAAAGAACAAGTTTCGTTAAGTGGTGTTTTCTAAAAATCTGTCAAAAGTAGGAATAAACCTGGTAAAACCATAATAAAGTGAAAGTAGCCTCTCCAAGATGGCAGCACATGCCCTGCTAAAGGGATAGCAGGGATGTGACCGCAGCTCGCACATACACCGTTGGACCGGGAAAGAAGGTGAGTTTCTGGGCGACCTTTCACACAGCGGGGCATCCCTATTCTGAATACCCCCGGGGGAGGGAATCCAGCGACCCTGTTATCTTATAGATTCCGGGCCGATGGGGTGTGGGTTTTGTTCCTTTTTAAATGTATAAAGCAAGTAAAAGGCTCAAATATTTCTCTAATTACACCACATTTTCTAATAAGTTCATCTGTCAGTAACTTCTAAGGAATCACACATTTTCACTTGAAAGAGTGATTTATACATTGCTTGGTAAAAATGTACAATACAAAAACAGGGCAAAAGCAAAGCCTATATAAAACAATACAGTAAGTAAAACAGGTAAAATAGGAGTCGCCATCCAGATTGTCCTTGCTTTCTTTTCTATTCCCTGTCATGGGAAGCCAGCGAAGGCATGGTGCTTTTCTGTCCTAGTGGGGGGCAGGGGAGTTTTTTTGAAGCAATCCCCCGGTATGCCCCATGTGGTCTGCTCATTCAAAGCGCTGGTAGTTTTATTCCCCCCAGAAGTTGTTCTCCTTTAAACCTCCTCAGCTCTTAGTAGGTGTAAATAAATGAAATGTGTAAAATTGCAATCGCGTCAGTGTTCCATGGCGGTAAAATGAGGACAAACAAAACACACATCGCCCTCCTGCACAGATTCTTTCTCGTTTTTGTCTTCCCGTTAAGCACAGCACCATCCGCACCGCGATAAGCTTGACAGCCTTTTTTTTTTTACGAAGTGCAAACTTGCAGAAAGAAACTGATAAATGGCCTCCTCTCCGCGAACAATAATATATGGCTTCTCACCATTGCACTCACAACCAAATTAAGCAAAGTTACAAAAATCTTTTTATTCCCAGTTTTTTTCTCCTTTTAGCTTCCCCGGTATATGCTCCTGCACGCAGGCCGTTGGGAAATTTTCCTCTGAGCGTTAATGATGCTCCTGTGCTGCTGAGACAGCTTAAATATTACAGCGCTGATGATAAATCACGGGCAAGGTGCGGAAGAGACGGTTTTTATATCTTCAGCTATTTATAGGTCTGCTCTAGCTGGACATCCAATTCAGTTGGTGCCGGGTTAGCGTATATATCATACCGGAACACCAACTCTTTATTCCTGCTTTCTATTGAGGCCGTCATAATGGGTCGCTATTAGATAGGAAAAACACATGTGGCATAATGAAACTAAAGTTGAAAAAGGCCTTAGGTCCGCTTTTTCCTCCACTACTAGGGCATCTTGATTTGGGATGCCCGGGTTCCCCCTCCCTTCCTCCCCTGGGCTTAATGAAGACAACCTCCCCCAAACCTCACCGATCTGCTGCTCCCCCTTGGTTTTACCTTTGGCCATTATTTACCTTGCCAGGGATCTATCTTCTGGGTCCCTCGGTTTCCGGACAACCGTTTGATGAGCGGCGCCATCTTGCATCCCACTAGACAGTACAGTGCCCATGAATGGGATGCAATGGGCAAACCCGAAATCTCAACCAGCATTGCTAAGCTGCGAGATCGCTGTGGGATATTGACGGCTAAGGCCATGTTTTGTCATTAATAGGGCGACGGGGTGGGGATTGGGCCCTCAAGTAGCCGGCGTACCAGCGGCATTCAAAAGGTAAGTAGGGACCGATGGGGAGGGGGAATCGGCCCCTTTTTATTTTAGGTCCGATGTTCCTCTTTAAAAAAAACTCACCTGTACTCCTGAAGTTGTGCATAATTTTTAGGGGTTCCTTGTGGCAGCCAACGGAGAAGCTTTCAGTAGCTTTGAGTCACCAAATCACTGCTAAGCAGGAAACAGCACCTGTGAAGCAAAAAATAGAATTGTCTTCACTGGTCCCGGTTAAAGTTCCAGCTTTATTATAGTCCAATATAAATATATAAAAAAGGCCTTAGGTCTACCTTTCCCTCCACTACCAGGACATCTTGATTTGGTATGTCTGGGTTCCCCACCCTCCCCTGGTGATAGGACAGATTTGGGCTTAAAGAAGACATTGAGGGAGATTAAAACCTCCCCCCAAGCCTCACCGATCTGCTGCTCCCCTTTGGTTTTACCTTTGGGCCTTATTTACTCACCTCGCCAGGGAATCCATTTTCTAGGTCCTTCGTTTTCCAGATGACCATCCAATGGGTGGCACCATCTTGCATCCCAACACACTGTGCACATCCCTCGATCTTGCACCTGCGCAGTGCCCATGAATGGGATGCAATGGGGCCGGCCGAAATCTCATGAGGCTTCGCTAAGCTGCGAGATCGCCATGGGATATTGACGGCTAAGGCCATGCTTTGTCATTAACAGATGGCTAAGTGGACGGCGGGGTTGGGCCCTCAAGTAGCCGGCGTAGCGTCATCATTCAAAAGGTAAGTAGGAACCGATGGGGGGGGATCGGCCCCTTTTTATTTTAGGTCTGATGTTCCTCACCCCTACTCCATCCTCATGGTGCATAATTTTCAGGGGTTCCTTGTGGCAGCCATGGGAGAAGCTTTCAGTAGCTTTGAATCATGAAATCACTGCTAAGCAGGAAAAAGCACCTGTGAAGCAAAAGATAGAACTGCCTTCACAGGTCCCGATAAAAGTTCCAGCTTTATTATAGTCCAATATAAAATATATTTCATATATACAGTGAGGAGAATAAATACTAATATCGCCCTGAACAAAACGGGGTAGGGAAAGTACTCCTAATAGTCACAGAAAGCAAGATAATTGATTAAATTAAGAGGCCGATTCATTAATAGCGCCAGGTAGCGACAGATGAGCGACAGTAGCGTTATTTTCACAGCGCCCGCTAGTATTCGCTGTGCTTGGCCGTTGTTCGGCTGTTGACAGCGACTCAGTCGGTGTGCGGAAATGTTGAATACGGGGTTAGGAGTCGCTGTTTGACAGGTTCCACGCTGTATGGGAGCGTATGACAGCGAATGGCCATAGCGAACGGCTCCCAGCATATTCATTAACAAATCACGCTCAAAAAATTCTCGCGCTGTGAAATGCTTGTTTAAACCCCAGAGCGCTGGCGGCGATGTGTTAAAAGTAGTTTTTTAACCCCCAAACAACCATATTTTTTGAAAAAAAAAAAAAAACATGTTTTTCAAAACATTTTGTAATATGAATACATTAATATCAGACCTGTAATATCAATTCTGCACACATTTTTTTTTTTTTTTTTTTAACCTTAAAAAAAATATCTAACATTGCAGAAGTGGTCACAGAATTTTTGACATTTAAAAAAAAAAAAAAAAAAAAAAAAAACATTAATAGCAATTAATTATGAATATTTAAAGATTGCTCCATTGAAATGCATTGGAGAGCGCCAGGTAGCGAGAGGTCATAACTGTCGCTGTTCAAGGTCGCTCGCTGGCGCTGTGGGGTGAGGCTGGAATAATGATGAATGATTCGCTATCTGGCGCTCTGTCAGTCGCTAAGCAGGATCGGCTTGATAAATGTGTGATTGCGGAGGGGAGCCGGCGTTCTCGTGGTGGTGAGCGTCATTAACGTTCGCTCACCATTCGCTACCTGGCGCTATCCCTTGTTAAATAAGGGCCTAAGAGTTTTTACATGTTTAATTCATTCCCGCTGCAAGTAACTGCCTGCGGGTTTATTCTTTAAAATATTTTTGGGGTAATTTGTTTGGGCATTTTTCGATTACAATTTTTATCTAAGAAATGAAAGTCTGATTTTTTTATGATTGCATTTTTTCAATTTCTAACTGTTTTAATAAATGTGGCTTTTTAAAAGCATCCCATCTAACATGGAAAATGTCTGTGGGTTTATTGTTTTAGATTTTTGGGTAATTTTTGGGGCATTTCTTGTTAGATACAATTTTTTCTAATTTTTATCTTAACAATAGCCTGACTTTTTATTTTTCAATTGTATTTTTTTAGGTTTTATCTATTTTTCTAAATATTTTTTCTATTTTTTTGTCACTTTCCCTTGTTTTATTGAATGCCACTAAACCGGCATTCATTAAAGCCAGGAAAGTGACAGTGGAGAATCATATTTCATTTTTTTTTATGTTTCTTACATTAAGGAGCCGGGATGAATGAGGGGAACCTGTGTTTCCCTCCTTGCTAAATGCAGCATACATTAAAGGGAGCCTGCATGGGAGCCCGGAGGGGAAAGGTAAGTATAAGTTAATTAAGATTAATAAAGTTATTTTTAACAAACATGCGTGCGTGTGTGTGTGCGTAAGCTTTTTTTTCCCTGCCCAAAAAACGTGAGACTTTGCTGACTGGCGTGGGGCTAAAGCCGTAATGTCATTTAGAAATGACTAAAGGGTTTATTCATCAAGGGATAGCGGCAGGTAGCGCCTCGTAGCGGCAGGCAGCGGCAGGTAAATGCTGTACGCAAAAACACATTTATGAAAGCGATTCTGGTGAGCGACTGGAACAGCGCTATGTAGCATATGATTCATCATTACAGGTGGCTCAGTGTATAGCGCCGGCGCTCTATATTACAGGGCACCAGGTTTTACCTCTCGGTACCTGTCTCTCTCCCATACATTTCCATGGACATTCCTTGTCTTCTGTTTAAACAGGGTTTTTTGTTTTTAATATTTTTTTTTTCTCTCAAATAATTGTGTCACCTCTCTTGGCCTAGAAAAAGTCATTTTTGAAAACATTTTAGATTTTTTAAAGTGGACCAACACCGAGAGGTGATCGGCCCGGAAATCTATAAGATTCCCGGGCCGATCACCTCCCACCCCGCGGGACATCCGAGATCGGGATGTCCCGCGGGGTGAAACCCCCCCAGACACCCCAAATCGCTTACCTGATCTTCGGCGGCGGCCGGCCGCCGCCGCCTCCCTCGCGCCCCTGTAGGCGTGCTCGCGCCCGCGCCGGCCGTCTGCGAATGGCCGGCGGGGGCGCGCGCGCCGAAAGTGACGCGAGGGAGGCGGCGGTGGCGGCAGCCGCTTGGACGTTCCTGATCCCCGCCTGGACGTTGGCGGGGATTGGACCGTCCAGTCACGTGGGAACGGGGACAGGTAAGATTTTGGGGCTTTCTGGGGGGTTTCACACAGCGGGGCACCCCCGATCGTGGTGCCCCGCCGAAGTGGACCAAAACCCAGGATAGTCAAAATCCTGGGTGTTGGTCCACTTTAAATTTATATGCAGGTCATTACAGGTCTGGCATTAAAGTATTAATGTCACAATGTTACAACAATGTCATTCCATGTGTTTTCGCTTTGTTACTGGTGGATATGTGTTCAAAAACAGACTTTAATCACACAGCGTCTGCCGCGCGACCATATCCAGAGCGCCTACGCTCTGTGAGTCTGTTTTTTAGTTGAATATGATGTGAGTCGCTGAGAGTTGGTCGCAATGAGCTGGCGCTACCTTTCACTTGCAACGCTGTACTGGTGTCAGAACGCCCAACATACATCTCATTCATCAATACTGGCCAGGTTACTACAGCGACTGATGTTCATCTGGCGTTAGTAATGAATCAGCATCTAAGCCAGCGGCAGGTAGAGAATCGGGCTCTGAGGCAGCCGTATATCGCCGCATCAGCTGGTGACATCCAAAATGTAAGCAGGGCCAGTTGGGGAGGGGATCGGCCACACTGTTTTACCCTGATGGTCCTCTTTAAAACCTGAAAAAAATACAATAAAAAATAAAAAGTCAGGCTATTTTTCATTAGATAAAAAAATGTATCTAATGAGAAATGCCAAACAAATTACCAAAAAATATAAAAAAAAAAAAAACCTGCAGGCAGTTTCAAATGTTTAATGGAGTGCATTGAAAAGCCGCATTTAGTAAAACACCTAAAATGGAAAAATACAATTAAAATAGTCAAAAAAAAGTCAGGCTTTTGTTCATTAGATAAAAACTGTATCGAACGATAAGTGCCCTAAAATTTCCAAAAAGGCAGCCCATAATTCAGCCTCTCTGTAAAGCAGGGACTTTGAGGCCGATTCATTAATAGCGGCACGTAGCGACAGTTGAGCGACTGTAGCGGCATTTTCAGAGCGCCCGCTAGTAGTCGCTGTGCTTGGCCGTTGTTCGGTAGTTGATAGCGACTCAGTCGGTTTGCTGTAATGTTGAATATTGGGTGAGGAGTCGCTATTTGACAGGTTCCGCGCTGTATGGGAGCGCATGATAGCGACTGGCCCTAGCGACCGGCTCCCACCATATTCATTAAAAAATCACGTTTAAAAAATTATTGCGCTGTAAAATGCATGTTTAAACCCCAGAGCGCTGGCGGCGATGGGTTAAAAGTTGTTTTTTAACCCCCAAACCACCATATTTTTGGAAACCAAAAAAAACAAGTTTTTTAAAATAATTTTGTAATATGAATACATTAATATCAGACCTGTAATATCAATTCTGTTTTTTTTTTTTTTTTAGCTTAAAAAAATTATCTAAAATGACAGAAGTGGTCACAGAATGTTTCACATTTAAAAAAAAAAAAAAAAAAATTAATAACAATTTATTATGAATATTTAAAGATTGTTCCATTGAAATGCATTGGAGCGCACCAGGTAGCGAGAGGTCATACCTGTCGCTGTTCAAGGTCGGACGCTGTGGGCTGAGGCTGGAATAATGATGAATGAGTCGCTATATGGCGCTATCTCAGTCGCTAAGCAGGATCGGCTTGATAAATGTGTGATTGTGGTGGGGAGCCGGCGTTCTCGTGGCGGGGCCCGTCATTACCGGCCGCTCACCAGTCGCTACCTGTCGCTATCCCTTCATAAATAAGGGCCTTTGTGGGTTGGATCCGCTCATCACTATTCATAGGTACATATCAGCTGCGAGAGACAGAATTCTCGCTGGTTGGTAGGTGAGCAAACACTTATTTCATGCAGTAAAGTGCAAAAAATGATTTTCTGAAATTGTTTTAGAGATTCTGTTTCTCACAGAGGAAATATACCTATGATAAAAATTACAGCCCTCTCCATTGTTTGTAGGTGGGAAAAATGGCCAGAGTTCCAAATACTTATTTTCCTCACTGTATATTGATGTATCATTATTCTATCGGATAATCGTTATTTGGCTGTTTAGTTGTCGGAATTTATAGTATAAGTTCATTAGTTATTTAGGGGCTTGATGTCTGGGCTTCTTGGGCCCTTATTTAAGAAGGGATAGCGTCAGGTAGTGGCTGGTTAATGAGAGGTAGCGTCAGGTAGCGACTTGTGAACGCCGGACACGGCACGCAATTACACATTTATCAAGCAGAATCTGTTTAGCGACTGGGATAGCGCCATGTAGCGTCTGATTCATCATTTTCACAGCCTCAGCGAACAGCGCGGGCGTTCAGCCTTGCACAGCGCCAAGTATGACCTCTTGCTACCTGTCGCTCTCCCATACATCTCAATGGACAATACTTTTCTTCTCTTTAAACAGGGTTTTTTTTTTTCCAAAAATCACAAATAATTCTGTGACCTCTTCTGGCATTGAAAAAGCAGTTTTTTCACATTTTTTCTTCAGAAATGACATTACAGGTCTGCCATTAAAGTGTTTATGTTACAATGTTGCTACAATGTAATTCCATATGTTTTCGCTTTGTTACTAGTGGATAGATGCTGAAAAACACACTTTAAACACATCACCTCCTGCGCTCTGGGCTTCAAACAAGCATTTTTCAGCACCAGAGATTAGTAAGGCTGTTTTTTTGCTGAATATGGTGTGAGTCAGTCGCTATGAGCAGTCGCTACCATGCGCTCCCATACAGCGCTGTACTGGTCAAATAGCGACTCCTCACAATGTATTCAACATTACTGGACAGCGACTGAGTCGCTATGAAGTAGCGACCCATGGCTGAGCACAGTGACTACTAGCGGGCACCGAAAATGCCTGCTACAGATGCTCATCTGTCGCTACCTGGCGTTAGTGATGAATCAGCCTGCCCGTGAAAACAGCAGAGTTGCAGTCTGCATCATTGTTCCATCGCACTAGTGCCTGGGCCCCTTGCCGGCGTCCCCCCCCCCATTCACTTGATCATTGAATGAAGCGGGCTTCACTTTATGTCTTGCAACTTCGTCAGCCCACTCCACCATCTGTCCTGTTTATATCAGCAGGCTTTGACACCTAATCACAATGCTGCAATACACAGGTACAATTGCTGCAAAGCTGCAATACATAGGTGGCCACAGGGGCAGAATTAAAGAGTTGAGCCCTATGATTGGTGGTCTATTGCTAGGGGAATCAGGGGGGGGGGTACCAGAAGTCAGTTCCACGTTTCTGCACCAAGGTTACAAGAAGGGAGGGGGCAAATATGATGAGGTAAGTCCCATCTGATTTTAACCCCTCCTCTTTCCTGCCACCCTTCCCTGGCACTGCAGCAGGACTGGGGGGTTACAACAAACAAAATTCTTTACCTCGCCCAGGATCAGGACATGAGAGGGTGACACATAGAAGGTGCACATAGCTGCCTGTCTTGTTCTGTGTACACTTAGGCTAGGCTATGCAAGTGAAGGGGTGGGCGGGGCCGGGCACACAACAGGGGGTGCCGCTCTGTGGAGCCTCTCCAAGATGGCAGTGCTGGAATCATCAGGGGGATTGCCACTGGATAGCCAGCGAGGTAAGACGTTTTTTGTTCTTGTAAACCCCCCACAGACTCTCCGTCCTGCCCTGTGGTGGCTTTGGCTGCAGGTTTGCAAAAACTAAAAAAAAAATATGACCCAGGCGCGGCCCCACTGCCGCTGATAGCTTTGTTGCTGTACCTGCGCCCCGTCAGGCCAAAGACTGAAAAGCCTCCTGGACCAGAACATAACCAAAAAGTTGGTGGAGGCCCCCTTTACAGGGCTAGTGGTAGAAGCCCCAGGGCCCGCGTCCCTTGCGCCCTCTCATAATGCAGCCCTGCATGCCATAGTACACTCTCCACCAATCAGAGGCGTGTGTCATGTTCCTGGGTTCCCTGACAGCCTGTACATGTGAATCAGCTGTATAGGGGAGATATATGGGAAGAAGCTATTATCTCACAGGGAGGACCATGCCACACAGGATGGACATAGCCCAGAGTTTTCCTTTAAAGCGGACCTTCACCCTGAATAAAAGCCTATCTTATATGTTTCCCACACCCTGTACATACAGATTACTCACATTAAAAATCATCGCACCTGCATCTACTGCATGTTATGAGCTTTTAAACATCCAAGATGGCGGCTCATGGAACAACAGGCAACCTACAAACAGGAAGTGCCTTCTGACTGTGTCGCTCTGCATTCTGTGATTGCTGTCCTTTCCCTGAGCCCAGCTCTGCTCTGTCTGTGCAAAGCACAGCCATCACCCCACCCCCTGTACTTTATCCCACTTTCCTAAGTATGTGTGATGCTTCTGAGGCAAGATGGCGGCGCCCGTATCCTAGCATTTGCCTAGTTGCAGCCCAGTGGGGGAAAGAATAAGTGACTAAAAACTTAAAATATATTAATTTTAGATGCTGGGGAATAGTTTTTTAAGGGTTTGGGCTTTTCATGAAATCATGCCGAAGGTCCGGTTTAAATGCTATATGAGCGTTTTTTGTGAGTTTTTGTTAAAAATATTAGAGGCCGATTCATTAATAGCGCCAGGTAGCGACAGATGAGCGACAGTAGCGTTATTTTCACAGCGCCCGCTAGTATTCGCTGTGCTTGGCCGTTGTTCGGCTGTTGACAGCGACTCAGTCGGTGTGTAGTAATGTTGAATACGGGGTTAGGAGTCGCTGTTTGACAGGTTCCGCGCTGTATGGGAGCGTATGACAGCGAACGGCCATAGCGAACGGCTCCCAGCATATTCATTAACAAATCACGCTCCAAAAATTCTCGCGCTGTGAAATGCATGTTTAAACCCCAGAGCGCTGGCGGCGATGTGTTAAAAGTAGTTTTTTAACCCCCAAACAACCATATTTTTAGGAAAAAAAAAACATGTTTTTCAAAACATTTTGTAATATGAATACATTAATATCAGACCTGTAATATCAATTCTGCACAAATGTATTTATTTTTTTTTTTTACCTTAAAACAAAAATCTAACATTGCAGAAGTGGTCACAGAATTTTTCACATTTAAAAAAAAAAAAAAAACATTAATAACAATTAATTATGAATATTTAAAGATTGTTCCATTGAAATGCATTGGAGAGCGCCAGGTAGCGAGAGGTCATACCTGTCGCTGTTCAAGGTCGGACGCTGGCGCTGTGGGGTGAGGCTGGAATAATGATGAATGATTCGCTATCTGGCGCTCTGTCAGTCGCTAAGCAGGATCGGCTTGATAAATGTGTGATTGCGGAGGGGAGCCGGTGTTCTCGTGGCGGTGACCGGCATTACCATTCGCTCACCATTCGCTACCTGGCGCTATCCCTTGTTAAATAAGGGCCTTAGTTTCACACAAGCCCGCGAGTAAGCCACACCCCTTAACCAACCCTTGCCCCACCCATCACCCTGTAAGCTGGTCTCCAAGATTGATGTCTCTGCAGGAAGGACCTGAAGCCCTCCAGGTAAGGAGAACCTTTTTTTTCACAGAAGTGTGTTTATTCTACACAAAGCTATAAAAGGTTTATTTGCTGCAATTCAGGGGCCGGAGGAGAGAATATTGAATAGTTGTCAGCCCTGCCGATGTAACTACACATTCCGAGCCATCAGCTTGATACATTCGCTTTCCGTTTGATCTAAATAAAGATTATCAATGCTCCACTTTCCCGCCCGTGTTGGTTATTGAGCGGCATCTTTTATTACCGTTACTCTGTTTTATATGGTGTTTATTATAATAGACGTAGTCAGTTTCCTCTATAGTCTTTATCCCTGCTCTCTTGTTTAACCCCTGGATGACCAAGCTTATCTCACTTGCCATTGATTTTTGTTTTTAGCTATAAAGCACTTTTTCCTTTTTCTGAGGTTTATCATTTTCCACCCCCGGCCTCGTAATTTCGTGCCTGTAGAAAAACTCTTCTGAAGATACGCTCTGGCAATTTTCTTTCTTTATAGAAAGTGCAATTTAACTAACGCTAGAGGTCCAACTGAGACCAGCCCTGGTCTGCTGCTCCTCTGGGGAAAAGGTTCTTCTGGAGACGTTGCTGTTGATAAAAGAAAGAAAAATAAGCCTGCTTCTTGCCTTGACCCATAAGCCTTCCGCGCTCCCACGTCCCCTGCCTATCTAAATGGCTGGGCACTGGAGTGTGCACTTAGCTGCAGCGATGCCGGTGATGCAGCTCTCAATGGCAGCAAGGGACCGGCAAAAAAGTATGGGGTTTGTGGGCGATCGGGGTGAGGGGGTTCATACAGTGGGGCATCCCGATTTTGAGTCTTTTAGACTCCAGGGCTGGCCTAAGTGGTGACTGGTCCACTATAAGCATTGCACACCCAGCTGGCTCTGGCACACCCTAATGGCTGGGCACTGGAGTGAACTTAGCTGCAGTGATGACGGTGATGCAGCACCCAATGGGAGCACGGGACCGGCAGAAAAGTAATGGGTTTATGGGCGATCGGGGTGGGGGGCTCACACAGTGGGGCATCCCGATTTTGAGTCTTTTAGACTCCAGGACTGGCCTAAGTGGTGACTAGTCCACTTTAAGCTCTGGCACACCCAAAGGAAAAAGATGATTTGCATCCCTTGCAAAGAATTATGGGTAATTGATTTGCTAAGAATTATAGGAAAAATCTTTTAATCTTGGTCTGGATGTGCCATGTAAATACTTCCCACACTGGCTGGCCCTAGTTCTAGTTTATTGATCCGACTGGCCCTAACATTTCTTTCCTTGAGCACTAAGGAACATAGCAATAGGCAATATAATAAGGCAGCGAGAATCTCACCTGAAGCCTGTCCTATGTACGTACCTCTCCTTTATTTCCTGCAGTGCGTTGTAGATGTATAAAAGGGCTCTAAATGTTTCCCTTATTTTTTTCATTTCCTCTAGACCACCTCCAAATGTGGTCACACGGCTCGCCACCCATGTCCGTCAGCGCTCCCAGTATGAGCAAACCCAGCAAGCCACAGTGGTTTTACTTGCCAGCCTTGCGAATGCTTGGAGCACTGAGGTCTGGTTCCTTGCTAGCTTATTATTGAAGGTACTGGAAATTTGGGTTTAAAAATTGGGCCTAGTCTCCAGGCTCCAGTGTATCTACACAGAGAGTAATATATCACATACTACATAACGTAAACATAATTGTTTCATATTTACATCCGGTTATATACTAGAAGGTATATGTATGCACAATATGGGGTACTGTTAAGACACTTGAAGTCCAGGTTGGGATAACCTAGAACTTTGTAGTTGCACTTAGGATGTAGTTCCCTACAGCATACGGTGTATGGTTGCCCTGACTCATTTCGTCTCATAGGCGTCATCAGATTTCTTATTATTACAATTTTCTGAACTGACCCTTTAATGCAGGCCTAAAGTAGGCGGAATAGCCAAACTCCCATCCTGCCCACCCCCCCCCCCCCAAAGAAAAACAAACAACACACTCACCTGGTTCCAGATTTTTGCTAAATCCCAGACTCTGAAGTCCCAGAAACATGGTGATTGGGTGTTGAAACATATTACCCCCTGGCAGCGGCAGCCAAAGAAACGCTGCAGAAACCTATGACACAGCTACAGCCATGGGAGCAGAGGTGAAAAGTGAGGACCAGAGTGAACACTGAGGAAGGTGGGAGGGCAGGAAAGCATTAAAGCGGACCTTCACTCTGAATAAGAGTCTATCTTATATGTTTCCCACACCCTGCACATACAGATTGTTCACATTAAAAATCATCCTACCTGCATCTATTGCATGTTATGAGCCTTTAAACATCCAAGATGGCGGCTTATGGAAGCCGCTATCTTATCAGGCAGCCTGCAAACAGGAAGTGCCTCCTGACTGTGTCACTCTGCATTCTGGGACTGCTGACATTTCCCTGACCCCAGCTCTGCTCTGTCTGAGCAAAGCACAGCTATAACCCCCCCCTGTACCTTATCCCACTTTCCTCTCCTCAGTAAGTGTGATGCTTCTGAGTCAAGATGGCGCCGCCCGTATCCTAAATTCCTGAACAGAGTTGCAGCCCAGTGGGGGAAGGAATAATAAGTTAGTGACTAAAAACGTAAAATATATTAATTTTAGATGCTGGGGAACCGTTTTTTAAGAGTTTGGGCTTTTCATTAAATCATGGTGAGGGTCCGGTTTAAGCGAACCTAGCGAACCCAGTCTAAAATAACTTTCAGCATGGGGGCATCCAGATTTGAATTCCCCTCTGTGCAGGCGTCCCCTGTAAAAAAGTCCTGAGACTAAGCAGTCCTTACCTCTCCGGCCTTCCACGTCCTGTATGATTACCAGCAGCCTATTAGGTTTGTCCAGTGGCTTTGCAATAGATCCTTTAATTTCAGTTGATCTTAAAGCCAACTCTCTTACCATAGTGTAGTCAGGCAGTGTGTGTATCCTTCACTGCACAATGCAGGTAGAGCTAGGGGAGTAATAGATACACCTTCAACCAGGCTCTGTTTCAGCTGGAATAATGCACATCGGCTCTATGGCCGGGGATGGGGTTGTTTGTAGGAAGATTTTCCGATAAACCTTGTTCTTTACTATCTCATAAACTGGTCCTCAGCGTCGGGGTCATGAAGGAGCGACATTTGACAGCGGTGCTTAAACTGTCCTTCATCCACAAATGAGTTTACAGGGTGACACTGAACTTATCGGAAACCTGTCCGTCGGGATACTATATCCCAGTCTTAACCCTTCTTCATTTCAGGATATAGCCACTCCATTACAGCTTTGTACATTAAAACAAGGTCACAGGGCTGGGTCACATTTAATGCCAGGAATGCACTTTCCAATTTTATGTCTTTAAAGAACATTTTCAAACAGAACAAAAAAACATAACAAATAATTTTGTTTTACCATCACGTTGGGCTTAGATGGGGAGGGGGGATTCTTGATAGATGAAACACAGACTTTTGTTTAACTGTTTCCAACTAACCCCTTTCTTCCTATTAGCTCAATAGCTCATATTTTTACTTTGAAAGGGGTCCCCAATGAGGCTAGATTTTGAGAACTGCCATGGCTTTCTGCCTACTTGTAGTAAATAATCCTGTTAAACCGATGACTTAAACCACGAGAAACACCCCTTCATGACAGAGGAAACCCTGCTCACTCCAAATAACGTCCAGATCAACCTTTAAAATGACAGTGTACATTCTACAAGAGAATCATTTAAGTCAAATAATATCCATCAGTTTATAGCAGCAAATGAATGTCCTCCTTTTCAGCCCCTATCTTGTTATTCTTCCTCATATTGGGCCCTAGACCCCAATATGAGTTTATAATCTAGGGCAGGGGGATCCCAACCAGTGATGAGTACCACCGCTGGTACTTGAGGTCCCATCATGTGCTACTTGGCAAGGCTGCTGGCTCCACTGTACCCCAACCCAAAGCTGCTGCCATCTATACTTTACCCATGGCTGGTGTTCATAATAAATACAAAACTGACCTAAAATTATGTTAACTTTTGTGCATTTCGTGCATTTCCAATGGTTGTTTTATGCGTTGTAACACAGTTTTAGGTGACTGCCCAACCATGCATACCCCCCAGCTGGTACTCGTGACATTTAGAAAATGTGAAGTGGTACTTGATGAAAAACTGGGAACTCCTGATCTAAAGGATAATGGGTGGAGACATAAGGTTGGGTTACAAGTAGTATTTAACCATTAAAAACAATGGCCTTGATTCATCACTACTATGGTAGTAAAGAATCATTTCATGAGAAAAAAGCCTGAGAATTTCACTGTTAGTGAATCACCAGATAGGAAAACAATGAAAGTCAATGGTACTTTTTTACTCTTGAAAAAGGTATTGAACTTTTTACCCCTTTTTACCTGTAGTAAAAAGTGCCATTGATTTTCATTGTATTCCAATTTGGTGATTCACTAACAATGACATTCTCAGGCTTTTTTCTCATGAATTGAATTTTTTACTACCATAAGAGTTTTTTTTCTACCCTTTGTGAATCAAGGCCATTGAAAGTCAATGGCACATTTTACTACAGGTAAAAGGGAGTAAAAAGTTCAATACTTTTCTCAGGAGTAAAAAGTGCCATTGACTTTCATTGTCTTCCTATCTGGTGATTCACTAAAAGTGACATTCTCCGTTTTTTTTCTCATGAAATTAATTTTTTACTACCATGAGAACTTTTTTCAACTCTTGATGAATCGAGGCCAATGTCTCTCACAAGCAAATAACTGAGGCACGGGAACTGCAGGTGAAATTGCAGGCTCATGCAGGTGGCATATAGTGAGATTGATTGGTTACAAAAGAAGAAGGTAAAAGCTAACACTAAATCATGAAAACTGTAACTTTAGTTCAAGCAATCATTAATTTCCCTTGTGTTTTTTTTATTTCAATTATAACACTGAAAACAAGTTCAATGAGACCTGTAACTGTTCTAATAACCACCAGTTAATGTTCCTTTGATTCTACTGGTGAAATTAAATCATTGCAACCTTTGAAGGAAAGCCTTAAGGCTTCTAATTTGTGTATTCAAGTTCAGCCGTCACCGGCCTTTAGTAAATTTACATAATTAATGGTGTTAAATGTGACATGTCAAGCAATTACATAGATGATAATGTGCCTACTGCGGCCAGGAGGAGTCTGGGTAATGATATGCAAATTAGTTGTGTTTACCAAACCATCACTCATCAGCATCATTCCTGGTTTTTATGCCCCGAGGCACTGTTGATTCCCGATGTCCTGCAGGGTTATTAAATGGGAGTTCCTGATAGAGAGAGGAAACCATATGTTGTATGGAGTTTCATTATTTACGGCACAACTCCCATAACTTTCTGCACCTCCCAGCCCCCCCCCCCTCGTCTCCACCACCGGAGCAAATAGATGCTGCTGAGCCAGGCTAGGAAGGAAAGTCAGTGTTGCTATGCTGCAGCACAGCTCGCTGGTGAACCCCCTCGCTTACCTGTCTTCACACTCCCGCATAGCGATAAATTAGACACTAGGAGGCTTAGTCACATTCTTTCTTTTACAATCTTACCGAACAACCCTTAATTATTGAAAAAAAGCAGCAATGGACCCTAGAAAAAAAACCTTTAGACATCAGAAGTAAATGCTGCTTAGTCTAAAGCCGGCAAGTTGAGACCAAGGATTAGAGAATTGATTCTGATAAAAATAAAAAGTAGTCTTGAATTTCCTAAAATGAAGCCAAAACTTTAGCTTTTTTTTTCTTTTTATCAAAACTTAATCAGCCCATTTGTCTTAAAGTGGACCAATTGGCCCTGCCCTGGGGGCATCCTGATGTAGTTTAAACTTTGCAGATCACAATCTTGTGTACCAACACATGTGCTCATCCTGCGGCCCGGGGGTCACATGTGGCCCTCAGAGCCATCTGATGTGGTCCCTGACCTGCTGTGGGGAAAGTGGGAGGGATAAATAGAACTTACATGGTAGATGAAGGTAGTTAAATAGGGGCACGGTAAGGATAAGAGGTTGTCTATGGAGTGGTATAGGAGGGGGAGCATTGGCAAATACTGTAGAGGTGACAGTGGTGGCTTGGAGGAACGCATTGACATTGATTGCACCACACCACCCCTGGCTGACATCCTTGGCAGAATAATTTGGTAAAATAGTTTTTCTATATTAATTATATGCTTAGCATTGGTGGGAGCTTAGATGAGGGTAGTAATGGGAACATGGTTAAGATGTGAGACTGATGGGTGAGGGCTATAAATAACGGACCCATATATTCAGAGAGGTAATCCAATCAGTATGTACATTGCTTGCATGTGGGGTTGTTACATGTGGAGTTTGTGGAGACAGTAGGGATCCTGATTGCTGTAGAAAACCTTCATATTCTAAGTATACAGCACGTCCTGTTCCAGAATATTCCTTACTCTTGGGTAATACATCCACAAGATGGCGCTGGGCTGCAGAAAACAGCTTGTGGCTCCTCCCGGCCTTATATAAGTCAGGGACCTCCCTCAAATTCCCCAGTTCTTTTCTGTAGTCTGGGCTGCGAAGATAGAAGATAGCTCTCTATGTGGCGCAGGTGAGCGGGGCTTATATGCCTGCGGCCCTGCAGGACTATTCCCACCCGTTCCATTCCATATTGCTGCCTCCCAGCCTCGGCTGACAAGGTTCGGGTGAAGGTAGGTCAGTGAGCACCAGTTGGGTGCTGAGGAGCTTTGCTCCTATCGCAGTCCCTGCTCTGACAGGGTAGGCGGGGGGTATCTGTGGATGACGATTTTCACATCACGTCTCCACATCCCACCCTTCGAGGTCTGCGGATGCCATTTTGCCTGTCCTTAGCTGCGTGTGCTGCTGTCTCTCTGCGGTCTGTGTTAACTCCGGTGGGGTGGTTTTTTCTCAGGATATTCCTTTCTGCTGTATTGTTATGGGAATGTTTTGTTATGTCTTTCAGGTGGGTTAAAACTGCGGCACTGTGGTTTCTCCCGGCCATCTCCCCTCACTATCTCCCACTTCCCTAGCGGGTTCTTGGGGCATCTTTAGCGTTAACCCTTACTGGCCTGTTGTGCCGTTCAAATCACCATATGGAGGCTTCTGGGGATAATGGGCCTGGGCATCCTTTGGGACAAGCCCGGCTATGTGTTGTGTGTGAGGTATCCTCCATACGTGATGATGTCAGGGTTTGTGTACCCTGTGCCCAGCAGGTACTTGCTATGCAGTCTGGGCTGTCTGTTACTGGGCCTGGCGGTGCGCCCCCTCTGGCCTCACCTACCCCCCCACACTTACATCTGACCCCCACCGAGGTGCATACCAGCGGGGAGTCTCAACCTGATTTAGCTGCACGGGTGGCCAGCATTGAAAAACATCTTGCTGTGTCTGCCCCGCGTAAGGCTTCTGCCAAGAAGCTGCATTTATCACATGCGGTTTCCCTCTTCCCTGTAGAAGATGAGGGCCCTTAATCTCAGGTCCCTACCCCCTTGAGGAGGGGGAATTATTTTCTGATTCTGAATCCTCTGAGAAACAACCTAAGTTTTACGTTGGTACTCCCTTTGGGGGAAACCCGTGGTTCCCTGATGACACTGACAGATTGCTGAGTCACATTTTTGAAGTGCTTTGTATTTCTCCCCCGGCAGTGGCTCCGCAGCAGCAGGGTGAGCTTTTTCATATGGTTAAGCCACACTGGGAGTTCCCTGAGCAGTCTCACGTTAATAATCTAGTGCTCAAGGAATGAGAACTACCTAGCAAGCTGCCAGGGGTGCCTAAGAGTTGGGACAAAAGGTATCCCTTTCTTGCTGATGTTGTTAAGCATTGGTCATGTCCTCCCGAGGTGGATGCGTCCGTTCTCGGGTTGTCCAATACACAAGTCATGCATTCTCCTGATACTACTACCCTGCGGGATGGTGAGGACCGGCGCTTGGACCAACTGGCCTGTCATGCCTTTGCCTGTGTGGGGACGGCGCTCCGCCCGGTCTGTGCCTCTGCTATCATGGCTATTGCCATTAAAGGGGTGCTTAAATGTCTCTTGGATGGGACATCTGAAGTTGTGGGTAGAGAAGAGTATAGATCTCTTCTGCTTTGTGAGAAATGTATTGCATATATTCTTTCTGCCATGGACGATGCCATTAGAATGTGTGGTAGGACTTCTGCCCTGTTGGTGGCTATACGCCGCTCTGTCTGGCTACGTCAGTGGGTAGCTGATAATGCTGCTAAGAAGGCTCTCACTGGTTTCCCTTTCAAGGGCCTGCGCCTCTTTGGTGAATGCTTGGATTTGTTTGCCAGGGGCGATAGGTTACCTCAACGTAGGAGACCGGCCTGGTCCTTTCGGGGGATGGGTGCCTTTCTCCCATCCTTCCGTGGTACCAGAACTGGCCGAGGAGTCTCCTTTACTGGGGCCCACGGAGATCACTGGGGAAGGGGCAGAGGACATGGCCGTCCTGGCCTTTCCTGGGGTCCCAAGCCAAAATCCTCACCCAAGCCCCCTCAGGCATGAAGGGCGCCCTCACCCATCTGGGTGGGGGACGGCTTTGGCTCTTTGCTCACGTCTGGAGGCTTCACGTCTCAAACTGGTGGATTCAGGAGGTAGTGTCCTCCAGTTACAAGATAGAGTTTGCAGCCTGGCCGCCCCCAAGATTCATCAAATCCCGGATGGCTCAAAACCTTCTGGAGTTGGGGATCATCTGCCAGGTGCCTTTGAGGGAAAGGGGCAGAGGCTACTATTCCAATCTTTTCATTGTTCCCAAAAAAGATGGGTCTATCAGACCCATCCTGGATTTAAAGCGCCTCAACAAATGTGTCAGGTTCAAACACTTTTGCATGGAGACTCTGCGCTCAGCTTTCAATTCACTACGACCCGGCGACTTCATGACCTCTGTAGACATCAAGGACGCTTACCTTCATATACCAATCTTTCCAGGTCATCAGGGATTCCTCAGGTTCGCTCTGGAGGGTCAGCACTACCAGTTTGTGGCCTTGCCTTTCGGTATCACCTTGGCTCCCAGGGTATTCACCAAGGTGCTGGCGGGTGTAATGGCTCTGCTGAGATCTCAGGGCATTCGCATCCTTCCCTACTTGGACGACATTCTCATCACGTCTCAGTCCTTCCAGCAGGCCGAGCTTCGGCTGGGTGATCAACCACCCCAAGTCTTTCCTGTCACCGTCAATGGTGCGGTCCTTTCTGGGCATGACTCTGGATACATCTCAAGTCAATATTTTTCTCCCTCAGCAGAAAGTGGAGAGTCTTCAAGCCCAAGCCAGGCTTCTTATGTCTTGCCCTCATCCCTCCATCCGGCAGGGGATGCAGCTGGTGGGCCTGATGGTGTCTTGCTTCGAGGCGGTTCCATACGCTCAGTTTCACATGAGACCTCTTCAACTTCACCTCTTGTCGGTATGGGATCGGGACCCTCGGTCCCTGGATCAGGTGTTGGTTCTGTCCCCTCTGTCAGCTTGTAGGCCAGCCTATAATCTGTCTCTAAACTTGGTTAAAAACAGAGGACTCGGTCACACACATCTGCAGAGGTATGCTTAAGCTGCACCACTACGCCAAAGTGCCTCTGTGGGGTGCAGTCCTAACTCTAATCTCTGAGAGCCCATCTGGGACATACAGTGCAATAGATAAATTGGGAGCAGGCTTACCTGAGGTTGCCCTAAACCTCTCAAGTGCAAGCCATGGGGTGGAAGGGTCAAAGACCTTGCAATACAGCCTAGACCCCACACACCATGTGCTTGCACAAATTCAAAAGAAACAAAGGGGGGGAGGGCAGCCGCTCAGACCATTTTATAACTAACCTGGGAGGTGCACGTTAGCAGGGCAATTAGTACACACAAGTCTTAAAGGAGCCACAGCACTCAACCCTGTCAGCTTGTAGGCCAGCCTATAATCTGTCTCTAAACTTGGTTAAAAACAGAGGACTCGGTCACACACATCTGCAGAGGTATGCTTAAGCTGCACCACTACGCCAAAGTGCCTCTGTGGGGTGCAGTCCTAACTCTAATCTCTGAGAGCCCATCTGGGACATACAGTGCAATAGATAAATTGGGAGCAGGCTTACCTGAGGTTGCCCTAAACCTCTCAAGTGCAAGCCATGGGGTGGAAGGGTCAAAGACCTTGCAATACAGCCTAGACCCCACACACCATGTGCTTGCACAAATTCAAAAGAAACAAAGGGGGGGAGGGCAGCCGCTCAGACCATTTTATAACTAACCTGGGAGGTGCACGTTAGCAGGGCAATTAGTACACACAAGTCTTAAAGGAGCCACAGCACTCAACCCTGTCAGCTTGTAGGCCAGCCTATAATCTGTCTCTAAACTTGGCCCTGCTAACGTGCACCTCCCAGGTTAGTTATAAAATGGTCTGAGCGGCTGCCCTCCCCCCCTCTGTCCCCTCTGGCCAGGCGGTCTCTCTCATGGTGGCTGGACTCAAGAAACCTGTTGGTGGGCAGATCCTTTCTGGCCCCGTGCTGGGAGACAGTCACCACAGATGCCAGTCTGACAGGTTGGGGGGCTTCTGGAAATCCCTGAAGTTCCAGGGTCAGTGGGGGTGGCCCCCTGTTGGCCAAGAAGGGTGTGGTTCGCAGACATCATGCAGTTGGCAGTAGATCAGTATGCCCTGCCCAAGGATCCAGACCTGCTCATTCAGGGACAGCTACGCCATCCCAATTTACAAACGCTGGCTTTAACAGCCTGGCTGCTGAAACCTCCATCTTGATGGAGAAGGGGCTGCCTGCCTCTGTTAATACCATGATTCGGGCTAGGAAGAAGTCCTCGTCATCCATCTACTATAGGGTATGGCATGCTTACATTGACTGGTGCGAGTCTAAGTTGCTTCCCTGTCGGGTGTTTTCTATCCCTAGGATTCTGGAATTTCTGCAACATGGTTTGGATTTGGGTCTTCAAATTAGTACCCTTAAAGGTCATGTTTCTGCTTTGGCCACTTTCTTCATTTGCTCACCATCGTCTGGTCAAGACTTTCTTCCAGGGGGTTACTCACGTGCGTTCTCCATGTAAGCCTATGTTACCAGTCTGGGATTTGAACTTGGTCTTATCTGCCTTGCAGGGGTCACCCTTTGAGCCTTTGCGTGAGGCCCCTTTGTCCATTTTGACACTTAAGGTAGTCTTTTTGGTGGCTATCACTTCTGTTAGGCGTGTTTCTGAGTTGGCGGTGCTTTCCATCAAACCCCCTTACTTTGAGAGACACCAGGACCAGGTGGTGTTTCGTTTTAAGCTAGATTTTCTGCCTAAGGTTGTGTCTGATTTTCATCTCAATCAGGACATTGTTTTGCCTTCTCTATGCCCTAATCCTAGTAACCCTAAGGAGCGGGTTTTACACTCTCTGGATGTGGTCAGGACTCTAAAGTTCTATTTGGTGGCTACTGAATCCTTCAGAAAGACTGATGCTCTTTTTGTGCTCCCGTCTGGACCTAAGAAGGGGTCTGGCTCCAGCTAAGTCCACTATCAGCAAGTGGATCAGTCAGGCTATGGTACAAGCCTATTCTGCTAAGGGGAAGGATTCACAGGAGGAGATGATTCACACGCAGGAGGTGATGAGGAGATTTGAAGCAGCAGTTGAAGTTTCTCCACAAGATACACGCAAGTTAACAAGCAGAAGGTAATAAAGAAGTTTGGGAGCAGCAACAGAAGATTGCCCATGTGGCACCAGTAGCTGGACACACAGGTGAATAGTGTAAGTGGCCTGCAGTTGTCAAAAGGTTGAGCACCGATGAGCTAAAAGGTCTGCTGATTAGTTCACCTGTTACAGTGGAAGGATTCTGGGACTTGTAGTCAGTAGTTTTGACTCAAAGTCAAGAAAGCCACACCAACTTTTGGATCACAGGCACACAGAAATATAAGAAACATGGAAATATAATGCTGATAAGTAAATCACAGGCATGGGGGCACAATAATAACACAGATATTTATTTTACATAAATATTTATAAGAGGAAAACAATCAGGCAGAACACCAAAAACCTGACGATAAGGCAGTTGTCCTTTAACTCTAGATGAGACCCTTGGACAGCAGCATTTTTCAGCCTTTCTGGGCTTTTAAACATGCTGACATTGACATCACTACGACAGGTAAAAAGCCAGCAGCATTTCTCTCCAAATCCTAAAAGAAAAAAACTTTGGCTGGAGTTTATCTGTAACAAAAAATAGAAATTTGCAAACCTCTCTTATCGGAGCCCCTCAGGCTGGCTGCCCATACACTGGAAAATAATATCTCATTTCAATTAGACTATTTATCCCTCCCCTGCTCTGTGTGGTTTTGGCGGCAGTTCTGTTTTCTGGGAAGCAGAAGGTGTCAGCTCAGGCAGAAAACTCCAGAGGAACAAAACAACACTCTGTTAATAAGTCCTCGGGGCTAGTGCGTAAAGCTCCGGAGCCGCTTCACTTTCTCTGCCTCTCGCTTTTTTCACTTTACCGGCGGTATAAAATAGATCAGCGCCGGTTAATAAGCCGCCATTTGACAAGGGCCAGAGAGCAGCATGGCAGCAGGACGTCGTACCAAGCTGGATCACAGATGGGGTCATGGATTTATGGAGCGCCTTTTCCAGGGGAGATTATAAAGGTTAATATACTTTGGGAATTCATTAGAGACTTTGGATTACCGGCGTGAAAGGTCCCGAGTGATAAATCAAGTGAGAACAGAGCACCGGGATGATATGATGTTTCACCTGCGATAACAGAGAAGATTTATATACAGGAAAAAAAAAAAAACATATTAAAGCAAGCCTACACCCTAAAACATACCTCCCAAGTGTCCCTGATTTGCAGGGATTGTCCCTCATTTGAGTCTGTGTCCTCCTTGTTGTTCTCATTTGTCCCTCTTTGAGGTGTAACATGCAGATCTGCAGCAATAAATTATTAATTTCCCTATTCAAAGTGTTTATATTGTTTTAACTGTTACAACCTATCTCCTATCCATCCCTCAATGAGGGGGTATGGCCTTCTTTAACAAATGTCCCTCTTCCCCACCCTGAAAAGTTGGTAGGTTTGCCTAAAATGAAGACATTCCTTAATACAGGACCCGGTGTGTACATACCTTTTATAGGCCACCATAGCAGGGCCTGCCACCATGAAAAGACATGAATGCTGTGTCATTCACTCTGGGGATAAGTAGAGCCAGGGCCAACCTTTGGGGTTTGCAAGATGTATCATTGCACAGCTTGACATGGTCAGGGGGGCACTGAGCAGCTGCACCCGCCTGCTATGCTGTATATATATTAATGCAGGGAATAGAACTCTTTTTTTCCAAATAACTCAGCATAGAGAGCGGGGAGCAGCTGGCATAATACATGCATCATAGGATCTTTTGTGAGGTAAGCGATCCAGGTGGTTTCACACAGTGGGACATTCCCAGTGAATAGGGAATCAGAATGCTCCAGAGTTTTTTGGACTTGCTGGCTGGCAAATACAGGCTTTAGTCCACTTTAAAGCAGACCAACAGTCAAAAATGATTGTTGGTCCACTAGCTCGTAGCATCATGCCTGATACCAAGAGAACTCCCCCACTTCTGCATTGCCTCCCCACTGGCTGCCAGTTCACCACCCCACATGGGGGTCACATGGGGCAGCGAACTGGCAGTCAATGGCTAGGGAACGCTTCTGTGAGTGGGTACCACTGCCTTTCATCAGGCTTGATACTATTGTAGGCCCTGGGGGGGGGGATGGTAAACGGACAAGAGGGGGTGATGGTAAACGCTCAAGTAAGGCTATGGTGCTAACCTGTTGGTACCAAAGGGAAGCTGAGCCTTCGCTGAGGAGAAGAGTGGGTTAAATGTTTGCTGTGCCAGTGCTTCCACCCAGTGCTTCCACCTTTCTGGGAAATAGATCAAGTTGTCTAAGCAAAACAATACATTTGGAGTAGAGGAACTACTGCTCCCAGCAACCATTTACCTTAGCCATTAAAAAACACAGTCAAGTTGTCAAGTATACAAGTACTAGGAACTTTATCTAATAAAGGTTAAATTGCAAGTATCAACAGACCATACACAGTATAACAACACAATGAAAGGCCCAGCTGGGGCTTTAGTTAGTTTGTGCACATATAACCAGGTATACAGATCAGGTCAAAAGCTAAATACCTCCATGAGAAAGTCGACCCAGGATGAAAGCTGCAGGCGCCCCTGATGTTGACTCGAGGAGATGATTCACTTTTGACACACAGAAGGTGATGAGGAGATATGCAGCAACAGTTGAAGATTCTCCACAAGACACACGCAAGTTAACAAGCAGAAGGCAATGAAGACATTTGGGACCAGCAACGGAAGATCCCCCTCATGGCACCAGCTGCTGGACATGCAGGTGAATAGTGTAGCAGTCTGGGAAGTGTCTTAGGCTCCACTTTGAGGCTGTATATGCAAGTTGCAGCAGCACTACTCCTGGCAGCAAGCCATGTGATCCCCTGCATACAGGTAGTCTGTTCTATATATAGGCTTTGATATCTCCAGTCAGGGGCTGCTAACCCCAACTTGCAGGGGCAGGAAGTGTATAATCAGCAGCTAGAGAGAGAGAGTGATCGTCAACAAGCCCTTTCACTCTATGATCTCCTGCAGTCGACTGTTCCATTTGCAACTCTATGGTAACTGAGCATTTCCTTACACTAAGTTATGCGCAGGTCGATTCCGGTGAACCCCGATCTGCAACTCAAACGATCTCAAATATGTCTATTTCGGTTGATCCCGGTGAGGAGACCATGTGGCTCAGGTGCGGGTTAGTCAGCGATTCCTACTGTGGGGTATCTCAAATTGCCCATCAATGGTTACCCCAAATCATAGCGGGCCTTTGGGGGTGCAAACTGTGCGATCGCACGTGGTGCCATTTCTACCTCTCTGTATGGGGACTCCAGGAGACAACATTTTCAGATTTATTTCATTCCAACCCAATTTTTTCTATTTTTCTTTTATTCCACATTGTCTCTGCCCTCTCTATTTTCACCTTCCTTCTGTCTCCATCTATTTTCCACATTCCCTACTTCTGTCTCTGTTTTACACATTTCCCAATGTTTCCTTTTTTTGGAATTCCCTCACTCCTCTCTCTCTTTTCGCATTCCTGCCTTATTATTCTCTTTGCTACATCTCTTTTCCACACTCTGTCCATCTTATTCTCCTTTTCACATTTCCTCCCTATTTTTATCTTTTCTACATTTCCTCATCTCTTATCCACATTCTATCCATATTTTCTATCCATATTTTCTCTTTTCACATTCCTTTCTTATTTAGACAATGTGTGTTTTATGGAAGCAGTTTTTCAATACCTGCAATCTGTTGCCATTGGCAATGTACACAAAATCCGTAGAGAGAAGTGGGCTCTCTACATACAGAAAACCACCCCCCTCCCATGTCATCATTGTCATCTCACCAGTCCCGGGTCGAGTGTGCAGTTCAGTTTTAGTTTAATTCAATAAAAATTGCTGCGGCAAGCTACATTCGCCGCCATGTGTGTCCCTCTTTCCTAGTTTCAAAAGTTGGGAGGTATGGAAAACTGCTGCTATGGCTGTTGCTGAGGTAAGGGGGGGTCATCACCCTTACACATGCCCAGCAGCAGTGCTTTGTGTGTACAAGTCTCACTTCTTCTTCTTGTACAGAATTTGTGTACGTTGCCAACGGCAACAGATTGCAGGTAGTAAAAATTGCTTCTATAAAACTCACATATTCTAACATAGGAAAAAAAATACTAAAGTTCAGGACCTCGAGGACATTCTTATGGCACAAAAAATATACACCTTCAAAAATTCCATTGAAAGTTGACTTTCCCTGAGATTGAATTGTTCAACATTACAAATGAAAGTGATTTAATTCTTATGCATGAAAAAGGTTATTAAATATTGTTTAAAAAAATAAAAAAGGGTCTGCTAAATGGGAAAAAACTGTATATGACGGCTGAGAGATCCCCCTCCCCCAGCCTGCAGAGTTACTCTGGAATGACGGCTGGATTCAGAGCCTGGCCGGATGGTCCTGCCATTTGGAACGAGCGGCTGTCTTTTCATTTGACACAAAATCAATGCGTGAAATATTGCAGTAGCGGCGTGGCTCGGAGTGGGTGTCCGCGGCCAATCACAGGCCACCGCCACCTGTGATCGAAGCCTGGAGCTCTACAGCAATTAGCTCTGTTAACCCTTTCCTGCTGTCAGATAGAATGGAATTGGCTC
This sequence comes from Gastrophryne carolinensis, assembly GCA_027917425.1. Lineage (NCBI taxonomy): Eukaryota > Metazoa > Chordata > Amphibia > Anura > Microhylidae > Gastrophryne > Gastrophryne carolinensis. The sequence goes on from CM051238.1 coordinate 43,414,398, forward strand.
GTTTCTTGGAGAGCATGATGCTGCAGAGAGGCTGAGCAAGCACATGTCAAGCTTTGACCTCCCTCTTACATTACAGGTATTGGGGTTGGAAATGTTAGTTAGTGATATTAGTTGATGCTTGCAATTTACTCTGGGGTCTCACATCTTCTACCATCACCAAGCAGCCTCAATATAACAGATTTTAAAGTGGACCAAAACCCACTGAACATGTAAAATACATTTGGCCAAAACCCCTGCCGATACTCCATTCTTAGGGTGTAGAACTAAAAATGGATATTTTTAATTTACGAATTGCCATGGAACACTTTATTTTTTGCTGTTCCGATCAATGGCAATGTATGGAGGAGGTGGAGCTTTACAGCTAAAACAGGCCCCATTATCTGGGATTAGAGTGAAGCAGGAGCAGTGAAAATTGGCAAAAGGTCCTCCTCATGGGGGGGAGCAATTCAGGGTATGCTATTTAAAAATGTGGGTTTTGGTCCGCTTTAAGGCCAAGCTTCACTGGCACGATACAGACTCATACTGCTCTGAAAAGGAGGTGGGGTTGGGATAATTAGGTGGTTTGGGTGAAAGCTACAGCATCATAGTTAGTACGAGTGTTTCAAGTGATTGGCAAGTCAAAAGTACAAAAAAAAATATTAGTCGCTCACCTTTCATTGAGTGGCTGGAATGCTGTGATTCCTACTCTTTCTGTTTCCTTAGTGAGGAATTCACTCTCCACCTCACTGATCTGGTCCATCCTACCTTCAGTGGACCAAGAATGGAAACACCCCCAAACATCCTAATTGGCTGTCTCTCTCTGAAGCTATGAAACCCCGCCCTCCTCCCTCCTCTCTGGTCACACTATGTGCTGGCAATAATAACTAGCTGCTAATGAGCTCACCTGTTACAGTGGAAGGATTCTGGGATTTGTAGTCAGCAAGGCAGGCACAACAATGCACTTATTTTTTTTACTATGATACATGTCTCTGCATCTCCAACACTAATACTTTTACAAATAACGTAGGAACTACAGGGTTTCTTTGAAAACGGATTGAAGTTTAGGACAGTGCAAAGTGTAGCCCGAGACAATGGGACAACAATCGGGCTTGCCTTTAGTATATCTTTAAGCAGACCTACAGTATTTTATACCTTGGAAGTCTGTGGCACAGGCTCCCCTAATCACCCGGTCCTGCCATCCACCAGTTTCAGCTATACTCACCTTGCTTAGTTTGTAACTCCATGACATAAGAGAACCAGAAACAACATCACACATTGGGACAGCCAGCACATCCTCCAATAAATGTATTCTTTAACCTCATCTCATTGTGACCTGACAGGGCTGGAGGGAGTGGTTATTCAGGGACCACCTTTCCCCTGGCAGCTAACAGGGTGTGGACCCATAGGGGTCATGTCAGGCTTGCTACAGCATCTACAGCACATGGAAATGGAGAAGAAGCACATGGGATAGGCTTTTGGTAAACTCCTAGCTGTCTTATTTCTTGGACTGTAACTATAAGAAGGTTCCAAAATAGCAGAATGTTCAGTGGTGTAATTCCCAACAGTATACTTAAGGTACACTTTTCCCTCAGCTATCCCTTTCCAGCTCTAGCTCCATATCGGTACCTGGGCTTTTTGCTTCCTCCTCAGGTATTGTCTGGACTAAATCCAGTTTCGGGTTCACGCTTGCATTCTCTTCTGAAAAGTCCTTTCTGCTGCTCCACTCCAGCACAGCAACATTTCGACTAGTTCTTACTGGTTCCTGACTCATATAATTTTTGCTTCCTCCCTAAGGCCACCTTTGTAACATAACAGGCACATGTTTCACATGGCCGGGCCATGTACTGTTCTAGAATTCTCCAAGATGGAGCTATAGAGTGCCACCTAACTATAACTTACATAGTTAGTATGGTTAAGAAAAGACATATATTCATCAAGTTCAACCAAGGACTTTCATGAGCACCACCAAAATGCCTGTGATGAAGACCCCCTCTTGAGGTGTATGGCCCAACAGGTTGTCCACCTCTATTGGCACTGCCAGCTAGGGGTTTCCCAGTAACAGTTCTACCCATCACACTGATATCTTTTCTTCACTGCTATAACTTTTTAATCAGCTAACACTGATATGTAAATACCATCTTATAGGAGACTGAAGTGCCACCACTATTTTCAGTGTCACACTAATATGGAGAGATCCATATATAGCATTCAGCATCTTCCTCTCTGTCCTTTGTCTAACGAGCTGTCTGATCGGGCCAGTTATCTGCAGCGTCAACGGGAATAGCCGCAGGTCCCCAAACATCAGCGACCGCCAGCAGCATAATTGCTCACATCTTAATTATCGGTCATAGTCCGTCAGAGAGCAGCGGGCCGGCCTCTTCTCACCGATTTGTACTGTAATAACATAACTGAGGATCCAGAAAAACCTCATTTCACCTCGGAAATGAAAGTGTACTCCATCATAAAGCCAAAATATGCCTGATGGTTTTTACAGGACCGCAGGCCGGCCATACACATACAGAGGGAAATTGGACAATTTCTTCAAATTTACAAGGAAATCCAAGGTTAAGGTAATACCATTTATTGGCTAACTCATTTAGATTGAAAATGCAAGCTTTCAAAGCTGTTCAAGCTTCTTCTTCAGGCATGATACTATTCAAATTTACAACAAATATTTGAAAAGTAGATCATACTGTCTTTCTTTAAAAAATGTATGTATGCATGCTTTCTTATTTTATTTTATTTTTTTTTTGTGAAATTTGATGTTTTTTTGAAAGACTTTTTTAAAGTCCAACTCCAGACAAATCTTTTTTTTTGTGGTGCGCCCTCATCTGGAAAATGACGTCCACTTCTGGGCACCAATTCATAGAAAGGATGTCCTGATTATAGAAAGTGTGCAGAGGAGAGCCATCAAACTGATAAGGGGAATGAAGGATCTTAGTTATAAAGAAAGGAATGGGTACGGGAATTAAACATATTTAGGCCCTTATTTATGAAGGGATAGCGTCAGGTAGTGGCTTGTAAATGAGAGGTAGCGACAGGTGTACGCCGGACACGGCACGCAATTACACATTTATCAAGCAGAATCTGTTGAGCGTCTGGGATAACGCCATGTAGCGTCCAATTCATCATTATCCCAGCCTCAGCGAACAGCAACGGTGTTCAGCCTTGCAGAGCGCCAGGTATTACCTCTCGTTACTATCGCTCTCCCATACATTTCAATGGACGTTTTTTATTTCTTTTTAAACAGGGTGTTTGTTAATTTTTTTTTTTTAAAAGCTCAAATAAGGTTGTGACCTCTTCTGGCCTTGAAAAAGCCATTTTTTCAAATAATTTTCATGTTTTATAAATTTATGCAGAATTGATATTACAGGTCTGGCATTAATGTGTTCATGTTACAATGTTATTACAATGTAATTTCATATGTTTTCGCTTTGTTACTGGTGGATACATGTTAAAAAACAGACTTTATTCAAACAGCCTCCGGCGCTCTGGGCTTCAGAGAAGCATTTTTGAGCGCCGGAGTTTTGTGAGGATGTTTTTATAATGAATATGTTGTGAGTCAGTCGCACTGACCAGTCGCTAACATGCGCTCCCATACAGCGCTGTACTGGTCACAATGTATTCATCATTACAGCACAGCGACTGAGTCGCTATGAACTAACGAGCACAGTGACTACTAGCGGGCGCTCTGAAATGCCTGCTACAGATGCTCATCTGTCGCTACCTGGAGTTAGTGATAATTCAGCCTGTTAGGTTTGACAGGAGATGGTCTAAGGAGGAACATGATTAACTTGTATAAATATATATAATGGGCAATAGCAAAAATATGGGGAAAAACCATTTCGGGTAAAATTCTCTCTAAAGAGAAGGGGGCACTTCCTTCGTCTGGGAAAAAAAAAAAAAGCAAAAATTTTTTACCATAAGAACATCAAATTTAGAGAATAGCCTTCCATAGAAGCTTGTTATAGCATCGACATGGAGAAGGGGTAAATTGGTCAGCTCGATCCTTGACTTAGGCTGAGATAACTGAGGCTTAGGACATGCTAGCAAGACAGGAATACATATGTAGAAATATGTCCAGCACTCAGGTCTATATCAAACAAAGTTTATTTATACCATTAAAAAATCCAATCCACAGGTTTATAAGAAGATAAAAAAACTCACATAAGCTGACTTGTCTGACGCGTTTTGCGCCACTTATACATATACCTCTAAATGCCTGATATATTGTGTTTAAATAATGGTGACTTACCTGTCTGCCAGTGGCGCCTTCCTCAGACGCACGTGCATCAAACAGAGCGGCACAGGCTTGGTGTGAAGGAAGACACCCCCCCAGCCAATAGCCAACACCGGAAGGCCCAGCCGGAGACAAAGAGGCCGATTCATTAATAGCGCCAGGTAGCGACAGATGAGCGACAGTAGCGTTATTTTCACAGCGCCCGCTAGTATTCGCTGTGCTTGGCCATTGTTCGGCTGTTGACAGCGACTCAGTCGGTGTGCGGTAATGTTGAATACGGGGTTAGGAGTCGCTATTTGACAGGTTCCGCACTGTATGGGAGCGCATGACAGCGAACGCCCATAGCGAACGGCTCCCAGCATATTCATTAACAAATCACGCTCCAAAAATTCTCGCGCTGTGAAATGCATGTTTAAACCCCAGAGCGCTGGGGGCGATGGGTTAAAAGTAGTCTTTTAACCCCCAAACAGCCATATTTTTAGAAAAAAAAAAAAAAAAACATGTTTTTCAAAACATTTTGTAATATGAATGCATTAATATCAGACCTGTAATATCAATTCTGCACAAATTTATTTATTTATTTTTTTTACCTTAAAAAAAATATCTAACATTGCAGAAGTGGTCACAGAATTTTTGACATTTAAAAAAAAAAAAAAAATTAATAGCAATTAATTAAGAATATGTAAAGATTGCTCCATTGAAATGCATTGGAGAGCGCCAGGTAGCGAGAGGTCATACCTGTCGCTGTTCAAGGTCGCTCGCTGGCGCTGTGGGTTGAGGCTGGAATAATGATGAATGATCAGGATCGGCTTGATAAATGTGTGATTGCGGAGGGGAGCCGGCATTCTCGTGGCGGTGAACGTCATTATCGTTCGCTCACCATTCGCTACCTGGTGCTATCCCTTGTTAAATAAGGGCCATACTGTCTACAGGTGGCGGACAAGTCACCATAATTTAAACACAAAATATCTGACTATTTTAGAGGTATATGACTAGGGAAGCAACATCTAAGTGTACCGAACGCATCAGACAAGTCAGCTTACGTGAGTTTTTTATTTTCATACGAAACCTGTGGATTAGATTTTTTAATGGGGTCCGAATGCGAACCTCGACATAACTAAATGTTATGTGCGAGATAAACCAGAGTGCTGGACATATTCCTACATATATATTCCTGCCTTACAGCATCAACAACGGACAGCTTCAAAAAAGGATTAAATGATTTTTTTAAAGAAAATAAAATGATCGGTTATTATACACCTATTATCAGGAAATTATAAAAAATAACTTACCCAACCCTTCTCTTGATTGAACTTAATGGACATATGTTTTTTTCAACCATATTAACTATATAACAAATGCCAGCAGCAAAGGGACTAGAATGCTCTGTCCCCAACATGTTCTCTTTTATTGAGAACTTTTATTTTAAAATATGTAACTCATATATAACAAACTAAAATGTAAAATCACCAAGTTTTATTTGAAGTCACCCATTTTGTTACCCCCTTCATCCAGTCACCTGATCAGAGAATCACCTGGCAAAAAGCTGGAGCAGAGCATAGGCAGTGCTCTGCAGTGCTCACATAAGTAATCCTTGAAACATCTACGCGTTTCGGTCCAGTCGGTCCTGGCTGGTCCATAGCACGTAGATGTTTCAAGGCACACACCTTAGTTTTGGCCATTTGCCAAGGGCCTTAAATCCTCTAAGGTATTCCATAAAGGTGCCACCTTCAAAACACTGACCCTTGGGCCTGTCCAAGGACATCTTCATTGACCAATCTCTGTTGTGTCAATGACCCATAACTAAGGGGAACCAGAACCTTTATAGGTTTGATTAACCACATCCCATTAAGATCAGGTCACCCTGTTAAAAATAATTGCTAGTGACACCTAGTGACAGGAGTATTAACTACACAATAATTATTTTTCTTCGATCTGTTTCATTACCAATCCCAAGCTCCCCTTCATCCACTTCCATGCTGATGCTGAAGTCCTATTACAATACTGCAAGGCTGTATTTTGACAATCTGATAACAAGGTCTCCAATAGAATTCATTTATTTCTCTGGAGACGAGAGGAAAAACGTGGCGTCTTTATAAATATTCAGTGCATTTTAATTTTTTACATTTCTCATTAAATCCGACGTTCATGGAGGCCGGGAAATATTCTTATCTTGTAAAAATGTAAATAAAAAATTGGAAAGGCTCAGCAGCTATTTTATTACAAAGACATTTAAAGGTCAGTCAGTGGATTATAAAAATGTTTACTAAAAGGTGACAGTGACATTTCACTAAAATTTGTTTAAAAATACATGACGGCTCTCACGCCCAATAACGTGTTACAACCTGACGTCCCAATTTTCACAGAGGAGTCCCGAATTATTTTATTCTCTTAAGTAGAAACACAGCAGCGGATTTGCTTTCTTCTCAGGTTCGCTCAGACCCCCACGTCCGGGCATCCTGATTATCATGTATGGTGGCATTGACTGAGGAGGGCGGCGCTATTTAAATAAATAAACAATAATAGTTTCTATCCCTCATAACTGTGGGAACTAGAGTTTAATGCCTCTAAGTGTAAAATCCTGCACTTGGGTAGAAGAAATCCCTGCTCTGAGTACCGTATGGGCAGCACTGTGTTACCCAGGACATCGGAGGAGAGAGATTTAGGGATACTGATTACTGATAGCTGCAAGATGAGTGGACAGTGTAGCCAGGCAGTGGGAAAAGCAAGCAGGATGCTCGGCTGCATAGCTCGAGGTATCACCAGTAGGAAGAGGGAGGATGTGATGCCGCTGTATAGAGCCCTGGTAAAGCCACAGCTAGAATACTGTGTGCAGTTCTGGAGACCTTACCTGCAAAAATTCATTATTCAAATAGAACGTGTCCAAAGGCGGGAAACAAAAATGGTGGAAGGACTTAAATGTAAAACTTATCAGGAGAGACTTAAAGAACTTAATTTGTACAGTCTGGAGGAAAGCATGGGGAGAGGTGATTGGGACCTTTAAATATGTGAAAGGATTGAATAAGGTTCAGGAGGGAAGTGTTTTTAGGAAGAAACTTAATGATAGAACAAGGGGGCCCAACCTGAAGCTAGTCGGGGGGAAGATCAGGAGCAATATTAGAAAATATTATTTTACAGAAAGAGTAGTAGATGCTTGGAACAAACTTCCAGAAGAGGTAGTTGAAAAATCGTCAATCAGTGGATTTAAAAATGCCTGGGATAAGCACACATCTATCCTAAGATAAAGAGAACATACGGTATACACATAAGGGCAGACTAGATGGACCGTATGGTCTCCTTCTGTCATCAACCTTCTATGTTTCTATCCCAATAAAGGGATTTCCTGTCAGTTAATTTTCAGAAACCGGAAATTGGGCACACTAACTTACTACATCGTGCACCCAATCTCTGGCAATCTCTGTTAAAGCAGATTTTCACTATCTGGGTTCTTGCACCAGAAGTGTCCCGATTTGGGATTGGGATGCTCTATGGGGTGGGCCCAAAATTGCTAAATTTAGTTTACATCTAAAAGTGCACCCACTGTCATTTTGATATGCTATTGTTATGACATTGAAGAGATCCCTGCAGATACATCAGTGTAGTATGCTGTAGTATTCTTCTGATGGGGAGGGGGTGGAGGGTTTGGGCACATTTTGTGTCCCAGGGTTTGGGCCTGCCTCAAGTTCCTTTAAACAATCAACTCTTCGTGATTAACATTTGGTTCCCTGGACACACAAAAAGAAATTCACGAAGCTTGATGGGGAGTGGAAAATCATTCACTCCACTGCATTGAAGAGGGACAACCTGGGCAGTGGCAGAGGGCCTTATTTTTATTATTTTATTGATTTAATGTTTCTGTGTAATGAGAAGTCATTAATTTTCTATACACTGTTGCAGGATGGGCAACAGCTACTGTATGTAATTTAATGTTTCTGGACGGGAGGGTGTTCTTTGCCCTGGAAGCAGATGTGTGCACAAAATGTCTCTGCAGGTGATATCAGTTGGTGAAAATTTGGGGCACCTCTTTGCTTTTTCCCAGGGACACAGACTGTCCATAAACATCTCTTTAGTAAAGTATGTGCATCTGTTTCCTGTCCGTGTCAGGTAGAGTTCTGCTAAGAAGGTGGAGTGCAGGGCTCAATGTTGGCATAAGGGGTAGGTCAGTTAATAGTGACCCTGGACCCTCCATGGAACAAGTGCTTTCCAAACAGTGACATTTCCATTTTACACTCAGCAACTTCCCAACTTTCCTGATTTGGTTTTGTTTTCTTCTTTGATCGTGACTCCCGGCTTCTTTTATAAGCTGTATTATCATTTATTCAATTACGCCCGCAGTGTTCAACACTATTATTGTTTGTGGGAAAATTCGGAGAGTGGAGCGAGAACGTTTTAACAGATAATAGAATAGAATCCTGGGTAATGCGATGTTCCTGCATATTAGCAATTTAGCGCGCTCCAGCAGATTACATTGAAAAGGCAACATTTTACAAGAAATTTAGACTCTCCTCTATCTGGGATCCCACCAAAGGCATTTGTAACAATAAATATATTTTAATACGAATGAAATATACATATATATATATATATATATATATATATTTCAGCTATTATAGGGCCCCACCAGTGGATAGCAATAGGATAGACAGTGTCACCAAGGCGGTTCTTATGCTGAAAGACCAAGGCCACAAAAATTCTCTACCCCAAAAATTAAATATGACAGAGGTGGGTAAGTGGCTCCCTTTCCCCTCCCAGGGAAAAAGGCACACTGCCTTCTAATGAACCCAGTTTAGTCTCAAAAATCTGGCTGAGCAAGTGATGCCCTCTTCCCACCTGCACTAAACGTTGCCATTTAAAATCACTCCCCCCCCCCCCCCCCCCCCGGGGTACAGTTTAAATGGCATTTGTAAAATGTAAAGTGATACTTGATGAAAAATGTTGGGAACCCCTGTAATAGACAACACTCCTGTATGGTAATAGTGATAATCTTGTTATACTGAAAAAGCTATTAGTGCTCCCTAAAGCAGAAATTAGGACAGCAGGTCTGTTACAAAGTATGGGTGCTGGGTGCAGCGTAGTCATAATCCAGATAGACATGAGTGATATAACAGGAACTGGCTTTACTGAAACATGGATGCAGTAAGAGAATGTCACCTTACATGGTGCATAACACAGACAAGAATAAAAGGAAGTACCATAGAGCAACTGAATATACAGGAAATACAACAAAACAGTAAAATGCATTGAAACTACAACTGAGCATTGGTCACAGTGCCATCTAGTGTCATAACTTGTCATAGATGTAAACTGCAGTAAATCTAGCAAAAGTAACTAATCACATTTAAAGATAGGCTGTAAGCTGTTGCAAAGTATTGTATCTCCAACAAGGCCATTCCGGGGAAAAGGCTGAAATCACCATCAATTGGAAATTAGAACTGATTGAGGCCTGTATAAAGTTAACTGACCATTTTATTTGGGGACTGCCAACTTTACTGTGTGGAAAGCAAGGTGGGGATGTGGTTTGGGGGGGTGGCTATCCTGTGTGTAAGTAGCAGACATACTCTTAAAGCACAACTTGGATATCTTGAGTCCATAAAGGATATTGGTAATTGACTAATGATTAGCTAATCCATACATTTCACTACTGCCATTCAGCAGCTGGAACAGGGCCTCGGTTGTAAATTGAGCATTTGTCCTGAACTCAGTGGGACAGTCTTCCCACCAATTTCAGCGGGGTATTTAGGTGTCCCCAGGCAATGGGACAAAATGTCTCAAAGGGGGACTGTGCCACCAAAAGGGGGTCATTTGGTCATTAGTTTGAAGGGTTTTCTACCCTGGATTCTGGAACCAAAGTGGTCTTCAGAAGTCAGGCCCCTGAGTGCGGTGGTGGTGGTGGTGGGGCTGTACTTCAGAGGACTCGTGAGCCACACAACTAGAACTAAGCCTGGGAAGGACTTACAAAATAGGAAATGCAGAAGTGGTCAGGAGAACCGGAGTGGGTTATAGTCAGGTCAGAGGACAACGCAGATAATCAGATGAAGCTGAGGGAAAAGCCAGAGTAGGCTTTCTGACCAAGCCAGAAGTGTCGCTTAGTGAAGAACTTCTGGCAGTGTGTTCATGTCATGAGCATTCTTTTATTCATCAAATCACACACATGTGAACCTGAGATGTCACGATGACAGTGCCTGTTGACATACTCGTTCATGTGTTTCCGTTAGTTTCCATGACCTTCCATTGAGGGCATGAAGTGTATGCACAAAATTAAGGATTAAGGATGAAGGTGCACAGAATAGTGCGCACGTGACGATATCAGTTTCACGACCATGGCAACTTGAGGCCAATTCCTGCACTTCCCACTTTTGCCACCTTGGATTTTCAGGCAGTTGTTTCATAGTAGACCATTTACGATATATCTTCTCTTTTCAACCCAAGATCAAAGGGACATTAAAACAAATGTACTGCAAAAAAATGGGTAAATATCTTGGTGATGAAAAACATTTTTTTTCAAACCCCCGATTTGCACTTACCGGGAAATGCTCCAATTTTGTGATAAGCGGTGTACTATTCTGTTTAAATCTGGCAAATAAACAAAGTCCAGTGTGATTGTGAAGTCCCCAAATAGGAGGGAAGACAAACAATGGGCTGTATAACATTACATGATAATTGAAGGTAAAATTGACCAAGGTTGTCCTTAATAAATTAAAGAGAAGCTATAATAAGAACAGGACAATAGTCAGCAAAGGTTGCAGACAAAGTCAGACAAACAGGACAACATTGGGGACGACAGGTAGCGGAGATGAGAATAACTCTCCCCAACAATACTGGGAATTTACGTCTCTAAACACGTTGCAGGGCATGCTGGGTACCATCCCTCTTTGTTAGTCTAATGGCCTTGGACAGGCGGAGTGCAGACAGTGTTTAAACAAAATAAACTTGTTTACTGGGCTGAATGTGACAGAAGACACATAAAGGGAATTGCTAGTGTCTCAATTCTACATATCAGCAGATGTGAGATAAAGCAGGAAGAAGGCCGAAGGGGGCCATAGAATGCCTGGGATAAGTACCACTGCTGTCAGTGCTAGCATTGCTTGAGATTCTCGCCCATCTGTTGCTGATGGGTGTGATAATGAGTGCCTCGTCCACAGGAGGATGGATCAGTGGTGGATCTACAGGAAGGTTTTAATTTTTTGCCATGGGGATTTCCTCTTGATCAGGGGTTGAAAATATAACACTAGTTATACAGCATACAAAAAGACTACATGGTAAAAACTTGATGGCTTAAAATTTGAGCATAGGCATAGAGCTAGGTAGAGAATGGCTCACTAGTAGAGATGAGCAAACTTTATAAAAATTCGATTCGGGCGTAGTAATTTGGGTTTGTCCAAAACGAACTTTAACGATTCGCTGTTAGCAAAATGGAAAAATAAGCGTCCACGTTCCAGCACCAGACGATGTCCTCATCCTTGGGCGGGTTTACAGTGTCTTCAGTGGGACAGAGCACACAGATCCTCAACCCCACACTGGGCTCCCGGCATCTCACTCCCCACCATAGGGGGAGGAGTGAGTTGACATCACTCCTCCCACTGAAGACAGCGGAGATCAGCAGACAGCATAGGACAGCACCCGGCAATGAAAGGGGAGTATCTTTGTTTTTTCACTTAATCCTTTGTGAATTGGTAGGGGTTCTTGAGACCCCTATAACAGTTCAGAAAGCAGGAGGCCTCCAGCCACCTGCAGGCAAGTGTTGTGGGGTCCCCCCTGTCTGGTAAATCCAGCCCAGGCACCACCTTTGTAGACCCGGCCCTAAAGGCTATCAGCGCACACAGGCATTGGGCTCTTCTGCACTCCCCTGGCTTTTGAGAATGCAGGTAATGGGGCGGGGGGCTCAGCAAATCACCCACTTGCTAGCAGGTGGCTTGCCAGCCCTTCCTGCCCTTTGAACTGGTATAAGGGTTTTAAGGACCATTTCCAGTCCAGTAAAAAGTAACCCAGTTCCCAGTAAAAGTAAAAAAAAAACACCCTACACCTGAAGAAGGACCTTTATTAAATATTCTTTACACGAATACTTACCAGCTTCCTCGCTTTCCATCACCGGGCAGTGTCCTCATCTGTCCTGCACCACTCAACGCTTTGGTTGAAGACAGCAGGGCGTAGGACATAGATCCTCCACCCGCACTGTTCGCTCATATCGACTCACTAGAATTGCCCTTTTCTCACTGCTTACGGGACTTTTTTGATTAAATAAGTTGTCACTCCAATAATTCTCTCTCTCTCTCTCTATATATATAGTGGATTATATATTCTGTGGTATCCCACCACCTAGTGTACCCCAACCTGACCAAGACTGGTTGCCTGGAATGGTGACCATCCATTTCTCTCACCCTTAACCTTACTGTCTGTGTACCAAACTACCAAACTGGTCTTGTTGGATCCTATTCCCCTTCTAATGGCACATTTAATGGTGCAAATGGCCGCTGGACAGGAAGATCTTTCCTAAATTCCCACTCTTATTTTTCCTATAACCAGTGCACCACCACACTATCATGCCACAGTGAATGCCTTGTACAGCATGTATACAGTTTATATACTTGGGCACCAATAAAACTGTTCTCTTTCCAATACTGTAAAAGATGGAAAGCTTAGTCTGTTGGATTGTTAAGAGCGAGGCTTTTCAAAACATTTCCAAAGTAAAGTGGAGTAGAGCAAAGCCTCCTGTTCTCCCTGCTTTGGATTTTGATGTTCAGTCAGGTGTTCAGCCATTGATGGGGTGCTCAGTGTTTTCCTATAAGAATGCTAAATCAAGCTAATGTATGCTTCTGTAGGCATTGAAGATAATCGAACAGTTTTGGACTGTTCCAGTGTCTTTCCACTGATTGGCCATGTACCAAAAACCCTTTAAATCAGTTGCAGAAGGGGGTAATGTTAGACTGGAGCACTTTGGGCCCACCAGAGGAAAATATTCTTGGAGCCTACCTTTCAGTTATTTAGAAATAATTCAAGACCAAATTATGGAATGTAGTTGTGGAATAACTTACTTAATAAAAAACAAGCTCACAGGACACTTCAAACCAACAAAAATGCTGTTAGTCTTTATGGACCTCCTGCACAGCCTTGATGGTGGATCCTCTATTCCTTTAGTTGTCCAGTCTAACGCTGGAATTAGATATCAGCATTCAGTGAACATTCTCCCTGATATTGTGCTTGTCCATCTTTTTAAACCCATGAAGGCTGAAACCTTTAGAGCAACCCTTCAGCTGTTCCTTAACTCGGCAGAAAGGGGGCTTCCAAAAGATCAGGGCCCCCAATCATAACCTCAGCTGCCAAATTGTGATCCACGTGACCACCGGAAATCTAGGGGAATCTGGATCTTTGCCAGCCAGACAGATGAACAGCCCTGTACAAGCAACCCTGTGAACCTAACTGGCTGTTGGCCACAATGCACTGTGGGAATGCTGAAACATTATATACAATCAGGATTCACAAGAAGTCCCTCTGTTTTGGAAACAGTCAAAGCTTGAGTATTCTAGTCTTGACTTGATATTCTAGTCTTGTTTCCTTAACCTTTACCTGGTTTGATTTGTGCTACCTTGGACTTGACACATGCATATATGTTGCCTGTATTTTCTGTATGTCAACCAAAGGTTCACACCCTCCTCCTTTTGACCATCTTAATTTATTATTACATATTCTGGTCCTGTGTGCCTAGCTATTGATGTTTGCTTGGAAAGAATTGGACTGTATTCCTATATTGTGACCACATTCCATGCATGCACAACTTTTTTGCCTTGATAGGATCCTTGGGTTAGACTGGACATTGAGCTGTGAACATCTGCTTCTTCATTGCTTGTTTCTTAATCTTTAGTTAACAGACCCTACTATTTTACTTCTGTAGCTTCCTTTATCTTGATGTCCAGTTTGCATAGCAATAAGTTTTGTAGCCCCTTACCGCAGCCTTTGCCTGGTTTGCCATGTTCCGAGTTGCACACCCCACCTGTTTGGCCATAAAAGGGTTATTAGCTTTGTTCTTGCTTCAGATAGATGTGTCATGTTTTCCAACCATGCCAAGACTCAATGTTCTTCTTTTTTTTATAATAATTTAAAATGCAATGATGACTTAGCACTGCCTTTTTATCTGTCAACAGGTCAACAAGCCCTTGGCTTGGTGGAGAATCAAAGTGACTGGTACTTGGGGAATCTTTGGAAGAATCACCGCCCATGGCCAGCCCTTGGAAGAGGATACAACACAGGTATGACTATTGAAATATGTATTTTGCTGGAATTTAATGCAATACTAAACAACATATCTAGGTCCTTTCTCAGCAGCTGATCGGTCCAGGTCAGTTTCTTCAAATAATACCTATTCTACATATCTACAATAGGTCCAGTTTTTGAGGCAGCTCACTCACTCCTAGGTTCCAGCCATGGTCTGTCAAGAGCAAACCTGTGGCTATAACAGACTTTGTGCCTATGTCACATTAAATGGAACTATCTCTAAGTATAGGGGGTGCCAGACACTGTCTTGGAATGCTCTCTCTGTCTCAGACCTTATGCCTAAGGGTGGTGCAAGATCTTGGGTGAATAGTGAATAGATACATGCTATATAGATAGATGTCAACCTGGACCCAACAATGTCTTGGACTTTCCAGTCATATCTTGGATTACAGGTAGGCATCTCCCATGCTTACAATTCCCCATGCCTGTGAGGTCTATTGTGCTCCCAAAGCTTCAGTATCTGAAGCCGGGTGGTAGATGCTGCACTTATGGCTTTTGGCTTGCCAGAGGTGTATGGCAGAGTATGAAGCCCTTTGAGAAGAATGGGCACTTCGGGAGAGCCTCATGCCCATATGGCATATGGTCTGATTGGAAAGTACAACATTTAGCCAACATTTAAACCGGACCAACAACCGTTTTTTTTTTTTAACAGGTGTTGGTCCAGCAGTCAGCTAATCAAAACAAGCTCACACAATTTTTGCGAAATAATTGGACCCACTTGGTTGTTGTACACTTAGAAGTCTTACCCTGGGCCACCAGCCAATTATCAACCAATCTTAGAAGCTTATGGAAAAACTGGCAATTCAAAATAACAGAACTGGTGCAACACATGTCTGGGGAAGGACTAATAGGGCGTAAATTTGGGGCTTAAAAAATTGGCATTGCATGACGAAAAAAGAAATTAAGCTTAAGACATATTATTAAGGGGGTCGTTAACTAAACATTCGCTGTGCATTCCCTAGTTTACCCCATTTACTATGATAAAAATGGCCGATTCGCCAGGCCAAAGATGTTTCCTGTATTCACATTTGTTCGTCTTCGCCGGGCGAATGCAGGCAAATGGCTTTTCATGGCGCCAGCTTTTAGTAGCGAACCCCATAGAAATCAATGTTATTTTCAGTGACAATGGCTGTGATTTTTACATCTGTCACTAATACCTCAAGCGTGGAGGTCAGATAGATAACTAGTATTGGAGAAACAACTAAAAATGGTTTTCACATGATTTAAAATTTTTTTATTAAATATTTTTTGGAGGCTCTCTAGAGACACAACACATACATTCTGAGACCAATTCCATGCTTCCATAAGCTGTTAAGTGGGTTTCCAGCATGATTTCTGGTTTTGTTACAGCAAATTGCGCCGCCGCAGTTCACATGCTGTCAAAAGCACCCTGTTCACTAGTAAATACCCCACATTTTGCCAGGCGAACTGCGGCGAAGACACAGCAAAATGCATTGCAAAATCTGTGTTCACTGGTGTTCACTGCAGTAAGTTTTGCTTACTCGCTGGTCTGTCACGCGTGCATCGCATGTCCTGGGAAAATACTTTTGTGTAAAGCAGCGAAGGGTAGCGAACATAGGCCCTTATTTAACAAGGGATAGCGCCAGGTAGCGAATGGTGAGCGAACGGTAATGACGCTCACCGCCACGAGAACGCCGGCTCCCCTCTGCAATCACACATTTATCAAGCCGATCCTGCTTAGCGACTGACAGAGCGCCAGGTAGCGAATCATTCATCATTATTCCAGCCTCACCCCACAGCGCCAGCGAGCGACCTTGAACAGCGACCGGTATGACCTCTCGCTACCTGGCGCTCTCCAATGCATTTCAATGGAGCAATCTTTAAATATTCATAATTAATTGCTATTAATTTTTTTTTTTTTTTTTTTTTAAATGTCAAAAATTCTGTGACCACTTCTGCAATGTTATTTTTTTTTTAAGGTAAAAAAAAATAAATAAATACATTTGTGCAGAATTGATATTACAGGTCTGATATTAAGGTATTCATATTACAAAATGTTTGTAAAAACATGTTTTTTTTTTTTTTCCCAAAAATATGGTTGTTTGGGGGTTAAAAAACTACTTTTAACCCATCGCCGCCAGCGCTCTGGGGTTTAAACAAGCATTTTACAGCGCGAGAATTGTTTGAGCGTGATTTGTTAATGAATATGGTGGGAGCCGTTCGCTATGGCCATTCGCTGTCATGCGCTCCCATACAGCGCGGAACCTGTCAAATAGCGACTCCTCACCCAATATTCAACATTACCGCACACCGACTGAGTCGCTGTCAACAACCGAACAACGGCCAAGCACAGCGACTACTAGCGTGCGCTGTGAAAATAACGCTACTGGCGCTCATCTGTCGCTACCTGGCGCTATTAATGAATCTGCCTCTTAGTAAATCACCCTCTAAATAGAATTGCATTGCTTTATTCTTCATGTGGACCAAAACCCACCAAACCTGTGAAATATATCTGGCCATGGCCCCTGCCGATATTCCCTTCTTGGGGGGATTGAACTGGAAATGGATATTTTCGTTTTTCGAATTGTCATGAAACACAGTTTTTTTGCTGTCCCTCTCTGTAGGATTTCAGGTGATCAGTCATTGCACAGGTGTGGCAATGACATCATTGCCACACACAACAGTGGCAATGAATAGAGGAGGTGGAGCTTTACAGCTAAAACAGGCACCATTATCTGGGATTAGAGTGAAGCAGGAACACTAAAAATTGTGCTATTCATAGGAGGAGCAATTCAGGGGATGCTAGATAAAAATGTGGGTTTTGGTCCGCTTTCATTGCACACTCTTCACTGCAATTAAAGTAGACCAAAACCCAGGATTTTGACTATCCTGGGTTTTGATCCTTGCTCCCGAGGCACCTTAATTGGGGGTGCCCTGCTGTGTGAAACCCCCCTTGGTCACTTCTTCCTGGTCCTACGCCGCGTGTGTGGCCGCTCGTCCAATCAGCACTGACATCACGTTGTCTAAGCCTTCGTCTAAGGCAAGTGGCTCCAAACGCGCTAACGGCCGCATCCCCCACTACCCACTAACAGGGAGCGTGCACGCATTGGCCATTCACAAATGCTTGGTGCAGGCACGCGCCCTGCTAGAGGGATAGTAAGGATGTGGCTGCACATGCGCCGTTGGATTGGGAAAGAAGGTGAGTGTATGGGTGACCTGGGGGTTTCACACAGCGGGGCATCCCAATTTTGGATGCCCCTGGGGGGGGAGGGAATCGATCAGCCCGGGAATCTTATAGATTCCCAGGCCCATCGCCATGCGGTTTGGTCCACTTTAAAACTAGCCAAACCCAGTTACTAGAAGGGTTGGTGATATGTTTAGTTATGCAGTGCGTGCATGATATATTTGATGGGACTTACATACACACTGTACAAACTGTAGAGTTTATATTAAAACTAAAGTTTTATATTGAAAAACAAATCTCCATTGCCGTTGGCCTGAAAGGCTATCAGAGAACGTTCTGAAAAGGATGAACAATCCCCCCCCCCCCGCGCGCGCGCCGGTCCCTCCTGGCACTTGTCCTCTTGGCTTTGTGTCCTAGATGACAAGATAAGAAAAGAACTCTCCTTTCAGCTCAGGAATTTGTTCTCTCCAGCGTCCCACATCTGTTTCTCTGATTCTCTCCTTTTCCTAAAGAATGGTGACAAGATGCTTATTGTAATGCTGAATCAATGTTCATTTACTGCAAGGTACTATTCCAAATGCCATATTGAATATGCAGTCTGTGTGATTCAAATAATTCCATCTGTATTGGTAGTGCTGCTTGAATATGCCTCTTCTCAGTTCGATAGGATTATTATAAGACATGTCCAATAGAAATACCCACAACTATATATATATATATATATATATATATATATATATATATATATATATGAATTTTAGTTATATTATTAAGTAGTATCAACATGCTGCTTGCCATCCCAATAATATATATCACATAACGTATGAGCAAACAAATAGCATAAAAAAATTTAAAACAAGTATATCCTACCCAAGAGGCACAAGTTAACAATGACAATAAGGGGTTAAATCACAATACAAATACTGACTGATAATGATAACCTCTACCAAGACAAAAAGTCAAAGATTACAGTGGACCGAAACCCAGCGGGATCGGCCCGGGAATCTTTTAGATCAATTCCCTCCCCCCAGGTCACCCACTACATTTACCTTACTTCCTGGTCCAACGGCGCATGCGCAGGCCGCGGCCGCATCCCCGTTATCCCTTTAGCAGGGTGTGTGCCTGTGCCAGCCATTTGTGAATGGCCGGCGCAGACACTCCCCCTGTTAGAGGGAAGCGGGGGGTGCGGCCACCACTCGGAACGTTAGGAGCCATTCTGCTAAGATGTCGCTCAGACGTGCATAGCTCTGTGGCTCCGAGTGCTGATGGGCGAGCAGCCGCACATGCGCCGTAGGACCAGGATGAGGTGAGTTTCCTCGGGCGATCTGGGGGGTTTCACATAGCGGGGGAAAGGACCATAACCCAGGATAGGTTTTGGTCCACTTAAAGATTAAATTTACTCCATTTTGCGGAAGACCTTTGCATTCGCAAATGACTGCTTTCTTGGGATACAGGTCCAAGTGCTTAAAGTGGACCAAAACCCACGGTGATTGGCCCGAGAATCTATAAGATTCCCAGGCCAATCGATTCCCTCCCCCTTGGCATCCAAAAATGGGATGCCCCGCTGTGTGAAATCCCCCAGATCGCCCCATACACTTACCTTCTTTCCCGGTCCAATGGCGCATGAGCGAGCCGTGGCCGCATCTCCACTATCCCTCTAGCCGGGTGCGTGCCTTCGCCAGGCATTTGTAAATGGCCAGCGTGGGCATGCTCCTTGTTAGAGGGTGGCGAGGAATGCGTCTGTTAGCGCGCTTGGAGCTGCTCACCTTAGATGAAGGCTTAGAGGCTGATTCATTAATAGCGACAGATAGCGACAGATAGCGACTGTTGAGCGACTGTAGCAGTATTTTGACAGCGACCGCTAGTAGTCGCTGTGCTTGGCCATTGTTCGGTGGATGATAGCGACTCAGTCGGTGTGCCGTAATGTTGAATACAAGATGCTGAGTGGCTATTTGACAGGTTCGCTGTTGTATGGGAGCGCATGATAGCGACTGGACATAGCGACCGGCACCCACCATATTCATTAAAAAATCAGCCTTAAAAATTCCTAGCGCTGTGAAATGCATGTTTAAATCCCAGAGCGCAGTAGGCGATGTGTTAAAAGTAGTTTTTTAACCCCCTAACCACCCAAAAAAAATTGGAATGATTTTGAAATAATATTCAAACCTGAATAGTTTAAAATCAGACCTGTAATATCAATTCTGCAAAAAAAAAAAAAATTTTTTTTAAATCCCCCAAAAATACATTTTCAAAGGAAGAAGTGTTCACAGATTTCTTTTTTGAAATTTAAAAAAATAAAAATATATTAAAAAATTATTATTAATTAAAATACATTCTGCCATTGAAATGCATTGGAGAGCGCCAGGTAGCGAGAGGTCATACCTGTCGCTGTTCAAGGATGTTCGCTGGCGCTGTGGGATGAGGCTGGGATAATGATGAATGAGTTGCTAGGTGACGCTATCTCAGTCGCTAAGCAGTATCGGCTTGATAAATGTGTGATTGTGGAGGGGAGCCGGCGTTCTAGTTGCAGTACCTGGCTTTACTGGCCGGCTCCCCAGTAGCTATCTGTCGCTATCTGTCGCTATTCCTTGATAAATAAGGCCCTTAGACGATGAGATGTGAGTGGCTTCTTGCGCGCTGATTGGACGAGCTGCCCTGTGACCAGAGGGTGGCAGGTTTGGTTTCCGACCAGGACATGACTGATGTGCTTTTGAGCAAGGCGCCTCCCTGGGCGGCATTGCTGGGGGAGCCGGCTGCTCCAGGCATGTGGGCACTTACAGCTTGTGTTTATCTCACTGCATAGATGGGTCAAATACAGGGGGGAATTCCTATGTGTGTGCAAGCATACAATGGCCAAATATATACAGAAAAGCCATGGGTGTTACAAGAGCAGACGGGCGTCACTTGTGGCAGATGTAAAAAAAAGAGCCATGACTGACACCAGGAACATAACTGTCACCTAGGAGGAGAAAGATGTTACTGACATAGAAATGCTATGGGTGCCCCTGAAAGCAAAGTGGTAGCACCAGGATCAACTGGGTGGTACAGAAAAGTCATGGATGTCATAAGAGCAGAAGGGTGCCCCGCTAGATCATTTTCAAACAAGAACCAAAAAGCGGCTCTAGAGTCTAAAAGACTCCAGGGCCACCTGATTCCCTCTCCACGGGGCATCCCAACTTGGGGTGCCACAATGTGTAAAATCCCCTCCCCCCCCGGATCCCCAGTAAAACGTACGTATCCGCAGATTCAATTGTGAATGCGTTTATCCAGGGCACACCCCAAGCACACTCAGCTCTAGTTGGCTGTCTCACACAGCGGGGCAAAGATCAAAACCAGGATCAGAAGGGTGTTACTGGTATATAAAAGCCATGGGTGTTACACAAGCAGAAGGGTATTATTGGTAGCATATGGGTGTCATTATCAAAGATGGGCCATGCAGGACACCAGGAACAGAAATGTTACCATGGGTGTCTTTTAAATCAGCAGGATCAGAAGGGTCCAACATTAATACACAGAGCTCGTGCCAGAGTCCAATTTAATTTAATAAGGATCAGAGGGTCAGGCCCGGCGTCAGCACCTGGCAAGGTGGGGCAACTGCCGGGGGCCCCCGTCCTCAGGGGGAGGCCACTGACAGGGCCAGCCTTTGGGGTGTGCGATGGCAGACTGGGAGGGCACTGCCGCAGCTGGTGCCCACATCTCCTCAATGGCGGGGGTTCCACACAACGGGGTACCTCGATTTAGATTTCAGGGGAGGAAGTTCTGGGTTTTGTTCTGCTTTTAAGTTGCCCACCCCAGCTGATTTCCTATCCCTGGAGCATCCCAATCTATGATACCCTATTGTGTGAAACCCCCTGGGATCGCTGGCATACCCACTATGCAAGCAAGCTTTAAAGTAGACCAAAACTAGAGTTTTGCTCCGAATAGCATGATCCTTAGGGGGCATCCAAATTTGGGACGTCCCGCAGTAATGTGAGGCGACTCTTCACCACAAAGGGGGCTCCCTGAGACCATGCCGCCCATGGGCCGCAGCTGGCCCTGAGAAGGGTGTTACTGGTACAGAAAAGACATGCCCGTTACAAGAGCAGAAGGGTGCCATTGGCAGCAAATGGGTGTTATTGCCATGCATGTCCCCAGGAATCTGGGAGGAGAAAGAGGTCACTGGAAAACAAAGGTCATGAGTGTCAAAGGGAACAGAGGGGTGTCAACTGGAAGCAGAAGGGTTTTACTTGCCCCAAAAAAATCATGAGTGTCCCTAAGAGCAGAAAGGACCAGCCTTAGGAATCGTGCTCGCGGAACGCGTGGCTCTCAGATGGTGGCAGGCGGTGGGGAAATACTATTGTGAGGTGTATTGAGTGGAATCTTTGCTATTGGTATTGTCCCTGTAGGAGATTTTCAGGCTGATTCATGACTAGCGCAAGGTATCGGCAGATGAGAGTCTGTACAGAGGCGCTAAGAGCGACCGCTAGTATGCGCTGTGATCGGCTATCGGCCGCTGTAACAGTCGCTGTAGTAACCTGCCCGGCATTGATGAATGTGATATATGTTGGGCGTTCTGACACCAGTACAGCATTGCAAGGAGCGAAAGGTAGCGCCAGCTCATTGCGACCGACTCCCAGCGATTCACACCATATTCAAGAAAAGAACACACACACACAGCGTAGGCGCTCTGGATCTGGTCGCTATAGCATAGAGCGCCAGACGCTGTGTGATTAAAGTCTGTTTTTGAACACATATCCACCAGTAACAAAGCGAAAACACATGGAATGACATTGTTGTGACAACAGTTGCAACACTTTAATGCCAGACCTGTAATGACAATTATGCATAAAAATATAAAATCAAAAATGTTTTCAAAAATGACTTTTTCTAGACCAGGAGAGGTCACACAATAATTTGAGAGAAAAAAAAATAAAAACCAAAAACCCTGTTTAAAAAGAAGAAAAGGAACATCCATTGAAATGTATAGGATAGCGACAGGTAGCGACAGGTAATACCTGGCGCTCTGGAAGCTAGAGCTCCAGGGCTATACACTGAGCCACCCGTAATGATGAATCGGACGCTACATGGCACTGTTAGAGTCACTCACTAGAATCGCCTTCATAAATGTAGTTTTGCGTACAGCACCCAGCGTTCACCAGGCGCTGCCTGCCAATACGAGGCGCTACCTGTTGATATCCTTTGATGAATAACCACCTTTGTTTACAGTTTGCTATTGAAGGTATATAACTATGGGCCTTATTCATGAAGGGATAGCGCCAGCTAGTGCCTGTACAGCGGCAGGTAGCGGCAGGTAAACGCCGGACACGGCACGCAATTACACATTTATGAAGCCGAATCTGGTGAGCGACTAGAACAACGCCATGTAGCGTACAATTCATCATTATCCTAGGCTCGTCGTACAGCGCCGGCGTTCATCCTTGTAGACGCTAATCTGTCGCTACCTGGCGTTAGTAATGAATCAGCCTGCCCATTTATTGGATGATTTTAAGGTATTGGGTTTAGGTTAGTATGAGGTATGTACTCGCCCTTTATCCGCATATTTATGAGGATCCGGATCTTAGGCAGGCTTTGCACACTTTACACCTTTGGATTTATTGTGATACAGGGCCATTCTGGTGTATGAATTTATTTACTTATAATTGTTGATTATAGAGTTCTCTCTCCACACCACCTACACATCCTTATATGCTGGTTCGTCTTGTATGTCTTGGGTCTATATGTGTTTTAATAGTTTTAATATGTCTATTATATGTTGTGGAAATTTTGATTAAATTAATTTTTTTGTATTGTTTTGGATATGCGCGTGCCTCCACTTTTTTGCACCTAGGAGCTCACTGGCACAGAAACACATACATCCCAACTTTTCAGAATGGGAAATCGGGACAATATGTAAATTAAGCCACATCCCCTCAGTGATTGATGGATAGGAGATACATTGGGGGATGCTCGATTTTGACACCCCCCGTTCTGAGCTTTGGGCTAACCTGATCCTGGCTGTAGTTGATCACACGCACCAATCCCGGCGGTGGGCACGCCCACTTGCTCCTCGTCCAATCCCGACAGAGGCCACACCCACTCACACTGGAGAGCGGCAGCTGATTGGCTAACGAGCTCTCATTGCAGGAAGCACTAGCGGGGACGTCTGTCCACATTGAGAAGTGAATGGAGCGGTGGGTGATGGTAGAGGATGCAGCGCCGTGGTGGGCATGTAGGCTCTATGCCCGGCATAGTCCCAACCGTCCCGCGGTAAGCGGGTAATCGGGCGTGACGCGGGATCACAATGTGTTCCGCCCAATCCGGGATGGTTGGGGGGTGTCACCATAAGCAGAAGGACTTTAAAGTAACAGAGAAGACATTGGTGGCACAGGGAGCAGGTTTGTCATTAGAAGCAGATATCACTGATGTTCTCCCGAATACAAACAGCAATGGGCATTTTTTTTCTCTGTAGATCCACAGCTCGGGGGCCTGGTATTTGTAGATACGCTAGAAAGTTATTTTGGATTCTGGCAGTAACATGATAGCCATTTGGTCACCGCCAGCCTGACCTTTAATAGAACAGAGTGTTGTTTGAATTAAACATGTAACAAGCCTTGTTTTCTTCATGGAAGCCTGTCTGTAATGTAGAATTGAGCTGCTGGCTCCTCCATGATGTGTGGCTCGCACCTTCTCTCCCAATAGGCAGCCTGTAGGGCCCTTATTCATGAAGGGATAGCGTCAGGTAGTGGCTTGTAAATGACAGTCAGGCCCTTATTTATGAAGGAATAGCGCCAGGTAGCGACTGGTGAGCGACCGGTAATGACGGGCACCGCCACGAGAACGCCGGCTCCCCACCACAATCACACATTTATCAAGCCAATCCTGCTTAGCGACTGAGATAGCGCCATATAGCGACTCATTCATCATTATTCCAGCCTCAGCCCACAGCGCCAGCGTCCAACCTTGAACAGCGACAGGTATGACCTCTCGCTACCTGGCGCTCTCCAATGCATTTCAATGGAACAATCTTTAAATATTCATAATTAATTGTTATTAATGTTTTTTTTTTTTTTTTTTTTTTTTTAAATGTGAAAAATTCTGTGACCACTTCTGCAATGTTAGTTAATTTTTTTAAGGTAAAAAAAAAAAAAAAATTGTGCAGAATTGATATTACAGGTCTGATATTATTGTATTCATATTACTAAATTCTTTACAATTTTTTATTTTTTTTGGTTTCCAAAAATATGGTTGTTTGGGGGTTAAAAAACTACTTTTAACACATCGCCTCCAGCGCTCTGGGGTTTAAACATGCATTTTACAGCGCGAGAATTTTTTGAGCGTGATTTTTTGATGAATATGGTGGGAGCCAGTCGCTCTGACCAGTTGCTGTCATGCGCACCCATACAGCGCGGAACCTGTCAAATAGCGACTCGTCGCCCCGTATTCAACATTACTGCACACTGACTGAGTCGCTATCAACAACCGAACAATGGCCAAGCACAGCGACTACTAGCGGGCGTTGTGAAAATACTGCTACAGTCGCTCAACTGTCGCTACCTGCCGCTATTAATGAATCGGCCTCCCCGCAACAGGTAGCGACAGGTGAACACCGGACACGGCACGCAATTACACATTTATGAAGCCGATTCTCTTGAGCGACTGGGATAAAGCCATGTAGCTTCCGATTCATCATTATCTCAGGCTCAGCGTACAGCGCCGGCGTTCAGCCTTGCAGAGCGCCACGTCTTACCTCTCGCTACCTGTCGCTCCCCTATACATTTCTATGGACGTTCTTTTACTTCTCTTTAAACAGGGGGTTTTTATTATTATTATTATTTTATTCTCAAATAATGTTGTGACCTCTCCTGGCCTTGAAAAAGCCATTTTTTCAAATGTTATAACATTTTTATATATTTATGCAGAAATGACATTACAGGTCTGGCATTAATGTGTTCATGTCACAATGTTATTACAATGTAATTCCATATGTTTTCGCTTTGTTACTGGTGGATACATGCTAAAAAACAGCCTTTAATCACATAGCCTCCTGCGCTCTGGGCTACAGCGGAGCATTTTTGAGCGCCGGCGGTGTGTAAGGCTGTTTTTTTTATGAAAATGGGTTTGCACTAACCAGTCGCTACCACTCACTTCCATACAGTGCTATACTGGTCATATAGCGACTCCCCACACTACTAGCGGGCGCTCTGAAATGCCTGCTACAGACGCTCATCTGTCGCTACCTGCCGCTAGTAATGAATCAGCCTGTAGGTCTATAGAAATGTCTCTAGTGACTCGATGTCCTTCCATAGTGATCACAGAGCCTGGCAGACTGGCATTAGCTTTTTTTCTATCATCGCTTGTTTGTATTAGTTAATTACATATTGATGTTGTCTTAGGATGGCCGATGTAAGCCACTAGCACCAGCCCCAAGTCATTTATTAGGCCGCTAATCTGTCAATGTTCTGTCCAGCAATGTAAGCAGGTAATGTTCCATTTTGTGTGGCGCAGACGCTAAGCTGCATTGTAATGAGGCTGCTGCATCCTCAATGCACAATGGCGGCTAAAGGCTTCACAGGCTTCTATGGCTGTTTAGTTCTAGCTATAAACCTTACAAGATGTTCAAGTCATTTTCATGGTCGTATACCCTAAAGTGGACCAAAACCCACAGCGATCATCGTGTGTACCATGCTGCTCTCCTGCATTTGTAAAACAACCTACATTCAGGTCCTATCAAATATACAATGTGCACACTGCATAACTAAACATATCACCAACCCTTCTAGTAACTGGGTTTGACTAGTTTAAAGTTGATCAAAACCCATGGCGATCTATAAGATTCCTGGACCGATCATTTCCCTCCCCCCGGGGCATCCAAAATTGGGATGCCCCACTGTGTGAAACCCCCCTGGTTGCCCCATACACTCACCTTCCCTCCTGGTCCAACGACGCATGCGCGAGCCGTGTGTGCATCCCCGCTATCCCTCTAGCAGGGCCCGTACCCACACCAGGCATTTGTGATTGGCTGGTGCGGGCACGCTCCATGTTAGAGGGTAGCGGGGGATGCAGCCGTCAGCGCGCTCGGAGGCACTCGCCTTAGATGACGTGACATCAGCGGATCTGAGCACGCTGATTAGACGAGTGACCGAAAAGAGGTGAGTTGTTTTGGGCAACCTGGGGGGGGGTTCACACAGCGGGGGCAAGGATCAAAACCCAGGTGGTCAAAATCCTGGCTTTTGGTCCACTTTAAGGAGATAAAGAGGACCAAAACCCTGTCATATCCCCACCCCCTTCCTATTGGTTTTGCCATATAATGTCCTCATTCTGTCATGTGTGGCTTGTAGCGACATCACTTTGGCAATGCATGCAGAAGCCTATGGGCAAAGCTGGCAAAAACACTTGCGTCATGCTTCATATACAATGCATTATGGTTTGCATACCCCCCAACTGTCCCTGATTTGGAGGGACTGTCCCTCTTTTGAGTCCATGTCCATTTGGACTCCATCCCTTTGGGACAGCTTAAACCAGTTTGTGGGTGATGGGCGTGGTGATGTGGTTTAGAGGCTTTTGCGAAACAAATATCCATGGCATTCTTGCTACTCAAGTGTATATAAAGGTGTAGCCCCGCCCCCGGTCACATGCTCATGAGGTCGTTTTCGGTCCATAAAAGATGTTGGTGATTGAGGCAATGCTCAGCCAATACACTCTTATACTCGTGTAAGAATGGATCTGCATCAAATCTAACCAAGAGGCCGATTCATTAATAGCGGCAGGTAGCGACAGTTGAGCGACTGTAGCAGTATTTTCACAGCGCCTGCTAGTAGTCGCTGTGCTTGGCCATTGTTCGGTTGTTGATAGCGACTGAGTCGGTGTGCAGTAATGTTGAATACTGGGTGACGAGTCGCTATTTTGACAGGTTCCGCGCTGTATGGGTGCGCATGATAGCGACTGGTCAGAGCGACCGTCTCCCACCACATTCATCAAAAAATCACGCTCAAAAAATTCTCGCGCTGTGAAATGCATGTTTAAACCCCAGAGCGCTGGCGGCGATGTGTTAAAAGTAGTTTTTTAACCCCCAAACCACCATATTTTTGGAAACCAAAAAAAAAAAAAAAATTTGAAAGAATTTAGTAATATGAATACAATAAAATCAGACCTGTAATATCAATTCTGTACAATTTTTTGTTTTTTTTTTACCTTAAAAAAATTAACTAACATGGCAGAAGTGGTCACAGAATTTTTCACATTTAAAAAAAAAAACAAAAAAACATTAATAACAATTAATTATGAATATTTAAAGATTGTTCCATTGAAATGCATTGGAGAGCGCCAGTTAGCGAGAGGTCATACCTGTCGCTGTTCAAGGTCAGACGCTGGCGCTGTGGGCTGAGGCTGGAATAATGATGAATGAGTGGCTATCTGGCGCTATCTCAGTCGCTAAGCAGGATCGGCTTGATAAATGTGTGATTGTGGTGGGGAGCCGGCGTTCTTGTGGCGGGGCCCGTCATTACCGGTCGCTCACCAGTCGCTACCTGTCGCTATTCCTTCATAAATAAGGGCCCAAGTCTCATTCTTTCTTTTAATAGAAGGAAGTAGAATCTGGGGTAACAGGTGTTGAACATGCCATTCTACCTTTACATGGAAGATCTTCTCAACTCTAATAGCCTGTCCACTGAGCTAGCCTGTGCTGAAATAACAGCGTATTGTTATTGCAATTCTTCTGGTGTGTTTAGATCCTTTTACCCATCATGCAATGCTTTGGGCAGATATTAGGAATGGTTAATACTACTGCTCTCCACTGGCTGGTTTAGAATCAGCTCATCCCTGTAAAAGTGGGATGGTACACTGAAAAACCTGTCAACCTCCCAGGTATTTTTTTCAGTTGAGTTTATAAGTGCATGTTTGTTTGGAATATAGAGTGATTTTGGGATAAAGCTTCTTTAATAAACACATATTAGGAGGCCATAGTAGATTGCCCTGTGAGTAGCATGAGCGTGCTGCAGCTTCATAGAATGAAATTAGGATTGGCGGCAGTATCCGGCGAGGGCAGATTATTATCACACACAATTAACAGCAGAGGATCAGGAGGACCTGCATTCTAATAGCGTCTTGTGATCCTTTTACCAACCAGAGCATCAAGAAGCAGAGCAGCAAATGGGGCTTGCTTATTTTCTGCTAATTTGGAAGTAACAGATTATTCCTAAATTTAAGGAGGAACATCAGACCATAAATAGAAAGGGGCCGATTCCCCCCCCCATTGGCCCCCTACTTAGCTTTTGCCTGCTGCGGCAGTCCTCACCCCGCTGCCCACTTAGCGTCTGTTAATGACAAGCAGGGCCTTAGGTGTGCTCGTCTATGGCCCTTATTTATGAAGGAATAGCGACAGGTAGCGACTGGTGAGCGGCCAGTAATGACGGGCACCTCCACGAGAACGCCGGCTCCCCACCACAATCACACATTTATCAAGCCAATCCTGCTTAGCGACTGAGATAGCGCCATATAGCCACTCATTCATCATTATTCCAGCCTCAGCCCACAGCGACAGGTATGACCTCTCGCTACCTGGTGCTCTCCAATGCATTTCAATGGAACAATCTTATTATATTCATAATTAATTGTTATTAATTTTTTTTTTTTTTTTTTTAAATGTGAAAAATTCTGTGACCACTTCTGCCATTTTTGAAAAAAAAAATTGATATTACAGTTCTGATATTAATGTATTCATATTACAAATTTATTTAAAAAACTTGTTTTTTTTTGGTTTCCAAAAATATGGTTGTTTGGGGGTTAAAAAACTACTTTTAACCCATCGCCGCCAGCGCTCTGGGGTTTAAACATGTATTTTACAGCGCGAGAATTTTTTGAGCGTGATTTTTTAATGAATATGGTGGGAGCCGGTCGCTAGGGCCAGTCGCTATCATGCGCTCCCATACAGCGCGGAACCTGTCAAATAGCGACTCCACCCAATATTCAACATTACGGCCGACTACCGAACAACGGGCAAGCACAGCGACTACTAGCGGGCGCTCTGAAAATGCCGCTACAGTCGCTCAATTGTCGCTACCTGCCGCCATTAATGGATCGGCCTCTTAGTCTCACGACGATCTTCCAGCTCAGCAAAGTCTTTGGGCGGCCCCATTGCATCCCATTCATGGGCATTATGCAGGCACGAGATCGGGGGCCGCGCACATTGCCTGTGCAATGTAAGATGGCGCCACACGTCATAAGGTTGCCCGGAAACCGAGGGACCTAGAAGATGGATCCCTAGGCGAGGTGAGTAAATAATGCCCCAAGGTAAAACCGGAGGGGGGGCAGCAGATCTGTGAGGCTTGGGGGAGGTTTTAACTTCCCTGATGTTCCTCTTTAAGATGCATATGCATTGTTTTGTACATTTAAAGTATACTGCTAGAGATTGCTTCTGTGTTACAAGAGACTGCTACAGACACCTGACCTATTACAGCAGAGGACTAGTGGCTGCTACTATGTTACATTCTGTAAGACACGTGGAGACCACTGTCCTGTTATAGATGTCGGAAGAAACTCTTTCCATGTTACAGGAGACTGCTGCCATGATGCAGAGAACGAATGCAGACCACTGAATTGTTACAAGATGCCCATACTACAGGAAGTTAGAAAATGTCCTGTTACGAAAGCCTTCTGTTGTGTAACAAAAAGACTTCCAATGGCTGTTGTCATGTTAAAGTGGACCAACACCCAGGATTTTGACTTTCCTGGGTTTTGGTCCACTTCGGTGGGGCACCCCGCTGTGTGAAACCCCCCCAGAAAGCCCCAAAAACTCACCTGTCCCCACTCCCACGTGACCGCTGCAGCCAATCCCCGCCGACGGACAAGCAAGCGCGCCCGCCGCCGCCTCCCGCGCGTCACTCTTACAGGGAGCGCGCCCGCACCGGCCATTCACAAACGGCCGGCGCGGGTGCGCGCCCTGGTAGAGGGATGCGCGAGCGGCGGCAGCGGCCGCTGGATCGAGGAGCAGGTAGGGATATCGGGGCTTTCTGGGGGGTTTAACAGGGTTTATAGATTCCTGGGCCGATCAGCATCGGGCGTTAGTCCACATCAAAGCAAGGGTCCTACTTTATGTCCTTGAGAGCCACAGCCAACACTGTGAGATGGTCTTGAGCCATATTCAAACCAAAGAGTTTGTGGAAATGAAGGCCTGCTTACAGTCATTGTGCTTATATATGGAATATCTTAAAGCCAACCTCAAAGTTTAGTAAATTGCTCCCCCTAAACCCCGTCTCTTGCAATCAGTGTTGTAAAATATTTTTATTCAAATGTTGTGGGATAGCAGGGAGATTTTATGCTATTAAACTGCAAGGGGGCAGCCATCTTGCCACAATTCTGACAAGGCCTTCTTTTGATAAACCCAGTCCTACGGTCAAATTACCCTAAATCTCCTTAAAATAATGCTTCATCTCTGGCTCAAATTAAAACCATCAGCTGCACTGCTCAGAACATTCTTAAAACACTGTAACAATATTGTAAACTCTGCAGCAGCTGAATATACATAGTTACATTCATCCCCTCCAGCAGCCATTCACCGTGTGTTTTTCTGATGTAAATCTCTCTGTTTGGTGTAGGCAGTCTGCCCTGTGTGGAAAGACAATATCACACAAACATACAGCTGGCATGATGAACTTGAATGCAGCCAGCACTATTCCTCCTAACATTCTGTGTGGAAACAGTTAAAACCTCTCTCTGATTGGTTGGGCTGATCATAAGGAAGCTCCCAGCTCAAGCACAGTGTGTCTGTGTGCTAGCAAAAGCTCTCCCCCATTCCCCCACTATTCCACAACATCTGCATGGGGTTAAGCCCTCTCAAGCACCATATGCCAGTGATCATCAAAGCGCGGCTTTAGGAAAACAAATTTCTAAACTTTATTTTCTTGACTGGAGGTCCGCTTTAAGAGTGTGCGCAACTCCTACACCCCCTCCCAATAATAATTCGGTCTCCTTGCAGCCAGATGGAGACCTGTCTGTGTGGAGACCGTGTGGATGGCCACAAGTCTGCAACAGTTGCCTCTTTTAAGGGGGAAAGGGAAACCCATGAAGCCTGCCACCTATGGAAATCAGTCTGCTAGGAGACTGGACCTGGGGTTGTGCCTCAAGGCCACCTAAGTCCTTCAGTAGAATTGCTGGGTTCAGGGACGTCAGGCTTTGTGTCCAATTTCAGCTGCATATCTGCATTCAAAGCATAATAAAAAATATTTTACGGTAAATTTTAACCTCCCTGATTGCACTGGATAGTTTACTGAACATTAATCCATGTGGCATCTGGTGGTGGTGGAGGAGAATGACATTTTTCCACTGGCATTGTCCAGTGGTCTGTATCATGTGGAGCAGTCTTGGCCTAGAGGTAGGTAACCAGCCTTGTTATCGGAAGGTTGCAGATTCGATTCTCAGTGGTACATGACTGAAGTGCCCATGAGCAAGGCACCTAACCCCATTTGCTCCCCATCGCCTACTTTTGGGCAGCCCACTTCTCCAGGCACATGTGCACCTCACTACCCCTTAGTGTGTTAATCACCTGTGTGAACTCACTGATATGTTTATTCTCTGGTGTGTCCACTTTGTGTAATTCACGTGTGTAGTCACTAATATAGGGTTTATTCACTTGTGTGTTCACAAGTGCAGGGATGGTAAAATGCAGAGGTAACATTCCATGTGTGCATAAGCACACAATGGCCACTATGAGCACTATTACAATTACTATATTACTATATTATATTACTATATATTATTATATTACTAAGCAATACCAGAAACTGCTGTCTTGTGATAGCAGTCACCTGTCATGTAACAGTCCAGAGACTGCTACAATACTGCAAGAAGCCATTGGAACGGCTACCATGTAATAAAACATATGTAGAAACAAAAAGCCAGAGACGACTACCCTGTAACACAGACCTGGGCAATGTACGGCCCACGGGCCGTATACGGCCCTTTGCTAGGCTCTTACCGGCCCGGGCTGAGCTGGCCAGTAAGAGACGCAGAGGAAGGGAAAACATGCCAGACTAGACGAGCCGAGTGGCCGATCGGCTGCTGCTTAACTTAGGTGATCGCCTGTGTACAGTGTGAGAGGCTTAGGTTAAGCAGCAGCTGATCGGCCGCTCGGCTCGTCGGGTCTTGCACATTCTCCCTTCCTCTGAGGAAGCCAGACCCGATGAGCAGGTGATAGAGACCTGGGGACTTTGGAAGGACAGAGTAGGGGCTCCAGAGCATCAGTAAGTCTGCTCAGAAAGATTATGTAGTTTGCTTGTGTTTTCCCTTCCAGCCTGCTGTCTCTTTTTCACCATGTACCTGCCCACCATGCTCTCACCATGCCCCCTTCCTGCTGTCCACATGCTCTCACCATGCCCCCTTCCTGCTGTCCACATGCTCTCGCCATGCCCCCTTCCTGCTGTCCACATGCTCTCACCATGCCCCCTTCCTGCTGTCCACCATGCTCTCACCATGCCCCCTTCCTGCTGTCCACCATGCTCTCACCATGCCCCCTTCCTGCTGTCCACCATGCTCTCACCATGCCCCCTTCCTGCTGTCCACCATGCTCTCACCATGCCCCCTTCTTGCTGTCCACCATGCTCTCACCATGCCCCCTTCCTGCTGTCCACATGCTCTCACCATGTCCCCTTCCTGCTGTCCACCATGCTCTCACCATGCCCCCTTCCTGCTGTCCACATGCTCTCACCATGCCCCCTTCCTGCTGTCCACCATGCTCTCACCATGCCCCCTTCTTGCTGTCCACCATGCTCTCACCATGCCCCCTTCCTGCTGTCCACATGCTCTCACCATGCCCCCTTCTTGCTGTCCACCATGCTCTCACCATGCCCCCTTCCTGCTGTCCACATGCTCTCACCATGCCCCCTTCCTGCTGTCCACATGCTCTCACCATGTCCCCTTCCTGCTGTCCACATGCTCTCACCATGCCCCCTTTCTGCTGTCCACCATGCTCTCACCATGCCCCCTTCCTGCTGTCCACATGCTCCCACCATGCCCCCTTCCTGCTGTCCACATGCTCTCACCATGTCCCCTTCCTGCTGTCCACATGCTCTCACCATGCCCCCTTCCTGCTGTCCACATGCTCTCACCATGCCCCCTTCCTGCTGTCCACCATGCTCTCACCATGCCCCCTTCCTGCTGTCCACATGCTCTCACCATGCCCCCTTCCTGCTGTCCACATGCTCTCACCATGCCCCCTTCCATGCTCTCACCATGTCCCCTTCCTGCTGTCCACCATGCTCTCACCATGCCCCCTTCCTGCTGTCCACATGCTCTCACCATGCCCCCTTCCTGCTGTCCACCATGCTCTCACCATGCCCCCTTCCTGCTGTCCACATGCTCTCACCATGCCCCCTTCCTGCTGTCCACATGCTCTCACCATGCCCCCTTCCATGCTCTCACCATGCCCCCTTCCTGCTGTCCACCATGCTCTCACCATGTCCCCTTCCTGCTGTCCACCATGCTCTCACCATGCCCCCTTCCTGCTGTCCACCATGCTCTCACCATGCCCCCTTCCTGCTGTCCATCATGCTCTCACCATGCCCCCTTCCTGCTGCCCACCATTCTTACACTTTGCCCCAGCTGATATGAGCTCTCCTTCCAGACTGCCAGAAGCCAAGGGCTTCTCTGATTGGATGGGAAATTATCACATCAGAACGTTTGAAGTGGACCGAAACCCTGCTTTATCAGCCTGGGAATCTTATAGATCCCCTCCCCGCGGGGCATCCAAAATCGGGATGCCCCGCTGTGTGAAACCCCCAGGTCGCCCATAAACTCACCTTCTTTCCCAGTTCAACGGCGCATGCACGAGCTGCGGCCGCATGCCCGCTATCCCTCTAGCAGGGCGCGTGCCTGTGTCAGCCATTTGAGAATGGCCAGCGCGGGCGCGCTCCCTGTTAGAGGGAAGCTCGAGATGCAGCCGCCAGCGCACTCAGAGCCGCTGAGCTTAGACGTCGCTTAGACGCCCATAGCTCAGCGGCCCTCCACAATATTTTTAGTTTCTCATGTGGCCCCATGGAAAAAATAATTGCCCACCCCTGCTGTAACAGAAGACACACAGAGATTGCTACATACAGTAAATCTGCCAGATTGTAACATAAGAAATCTACATAATACTGCCGTGTTACAAGAGGCTGCTACAGACACCTGCTGTTGTACAGGACTGCCACTATGTTACATGCAACTGATAGAGACCACTGTACTGCTTTGTTAGGAGTCTAATGTCATGCAACAGTAGATATCAAGAAACTGCTGCTATATTACTTGTCCTATTACAAAAGACTGCTTCCTCCATGTACCACCTGACATCCAGAGACTTTGGATGTCTCTTGTAATATGGCTATTTATAACTGCAGCCAAGATATAAATGGAAACTGTCCAGGCTATTGTTAAAACTAAAACAAACATGCCTTACTTCCCCATTGGCTAGATTCTGCCAATCTGCTGTGCTGTTCTGTTGCAGCATTATAAGCATTCGTAGCAAAGCCATGTCACTGCAGCAAGTACAGTATGAATCAGCCAGAATGTTACATTGTAGTTACTGAAGCAAATGGTGTTCCTGTCTCCCTTCCAGTCTGTTTCTGATTTTATTTCTGTTCAGCATACCGGCCTCAAATGTTGTGTTGCAATATATTTTACAGTAAATGAAAAACAGAGTAATGAGTTACTCATTACAGACACAAGTAATGGGTTGTCCCACAGTCTGATGCAAGAGGGGTGGACACAGATCCACATTTTAGTGCTAAAAAGGTGCATAAATAAAACACAGGGTCTGGTTACAGAACAGGGGTGAGCTATTAGCTCCAGCCGCTTTATGTAGCAACAAACCAGGATGAATCAGCTGCATGGCTGCTTTAATTTTGCCTGGACAATCTCTTTTAAGTGTTAAGGCATTTCCTACATATATAAGGATACAGAAGAAGTTAAGCATGATGTATATTAGAAAAGCATTGTGTTTATCTGCTGTATTGTGCATGGATTCATGTTACAGGGGTCAGGCAGAGCTGTCCTTTAGGTCATATTTTAAACCTCAACCTCTTTATTAGCCAGAGCTTATGTATTATATAGCACCGTAACCACCTCGCCTGACCCCGCGTCTTGAATTGTCCTCTTACTGCATTCCACCATGTCGCCAGCTCTTTTCTCCCATCCTTCCCTTGGTGGCAATGACACATGGTTCAGTGAGAGCACACTGCCCCCAGTGCATTGGATTCCTACACAGCTGAGCATCCTGCCATCTGCTCCCCGTCCACAGCTGAGGCCTTTTGTCTGCATTCCTCCGGCACCACTTAGTCCCTCCACTGTCCGACTGCATATTGATACACCAACGGGCAGAGTCATACAGCACTGAATAAACACATTAATAATATGTAAGAGAACATTGCAGAAAAATATGCATGCTTAGTGCTACTTTATTATTCAGATCTTGTGGGATTTCAGCCTCTGGACAGGACATACTAATGCCCTTTCAAGGTGATACACCAGAACTTGTTACCCAACACCCTTTCCAGCTATAGGAGGATACCTGGTCCTAATCCCTTGGCAGGTGCTCAGGCCTGAAGCATCCTCCTGAACTCCTTCGGCTGCCAATTCTCTCTTACCATCCGCTGCTTTCCATTCTGTTTCTTTCTTGTCCTTCCTGCTCCACTTACAAGTCAGAACTCACAAACTTGGGGCTCTACTTTTTTTTGGGCTGGTTCTGCCCATCGCCAACAATGCTGCACATTTCTCTCGCCATGTGAGCCCACTCCCAGCCCCTTCTAAAGACCAGATCAATCGAAACCAATTCTTGTTTATCACTAACTCAAGCTATGAATGCTATTTACTACTACTATTTACTACTGCACTGAAGGCCTAGAGACTGTGGCCATGGGTGGGCTGGCTATTGAGAGACCTAGGGTGGGTTGCACTGCTTCAAACACACCTTAATTCTGACACCCTAGTTTCCACCAGGCTCATATACTTGGCCATACTGTACCTCCCCAGCCAAAAAAAAATCATACCATCCATACCTACCCTCGCCATATTATCTGCCCCAACAATTTTAAAGCTTCAGTACAATCTCATAAAGAGTGTCTGTATCCATCCCTGCCCATGATCTTCCCTTGCAATACAACTGATGGGAACACTCATTGACCAACTGGGAAGCACAATGGAGAGGGGGCTCAGCAGGGATGGCACAGGCTGGAGGGTTGTTAAAATCCTGGGCCATTTTTTGTCCCAGCCTGCCACTGTTTGTGTCTGATTACTAAATCCTGTTAAACTCTTACCAGATTTAAAGGAAAAGTTGTGAATTTTTCCAGAAGACTCCAGGGCTGGCAGTTTCAGAGCTAACAAGAAGATCCCCTTACCTGACCACCACTCCCACGCCACCAATCTGAAGTTCTTGGTGTTTGGATACACCTTCTGTTATCAGTGGGAGTCAGCCGTGCAGAGGCCATGGCCATCCACCACGCGGAGCCTGAAAGCGCAGCTCCCAGCTTTAAAAAACAGAGCTGCAGGGGTACGATCCTCGGCATAGGAGCAGCGCTCAGGTAAGTTAGATTTGGAACTGGCGGCCCTGGAGTGTTTTGAAAAAGTCCTTTAACTGACTTATAAGGGTTATTACATTTTCTAACTCTATTCCTAACTGACGCCACTATCTGTCTCTTATACACACTAGATCCACCTAGGATCATAACTGGAGGAACGCTAAGCTTCGCCCCAAACAATGTTCCTTGCCTGTGCAATACTAACATTTGCCCTGTCTAAAAGAAATGAACGGATTGGCTGATCCTTTCACGGTAACCTGTTCCTCTAATCCTGTTGGCATAGCTGCAATTTCTTCTTTGGTTTTAATCAGAGAAGACAGAAGGACAGCTTGTTCCAAAATAGGAATTCATCATTTCCTGCGGGCCTTATTAATAAATTAACCATCCGTTAAAAATTCCCTTTGACTCCTCAACAAGTATGTGTGCCTCCTGTCATGCTTCTGATATCTCTGCCCGCTGATATGTAAATTGCAGCAAGCAGAGCGACTTTCCTGATGAAATGAGAGGATCATAGGTAAGACATGAAAGTCAAATAAAAGTTAACTTAGTGCCCCTGTTCCAGTGACGGCAACCTAGCATCTAGGGCCCAGGGACCTATCACCGCAGGAACTATTCTGGCTGAGAACATAAACACAAGGACTTCTTGGAAATTTACTTGCCTGTTGGTGTGAGGCAAGGGAAGAGGCTTTCCCCTTGGCTTACTCCAGGGTGAGGGTCCAACTTGTTATCAAAATGAGGCTTTGATGTCTATAGGTGCTCTTTTCTAAGGCTTCTCTTGAGCTTCCTTTTCTGTGGAGCTCAGTTCCCTGCACCACTTGTCACAGCCCATCCAAAAACCTTTAAAAGTATACTGAAGGCTCATCTACGTGGACAAGTAGGTCATCTTGGGTGCTTGCCATCCTCCTAACCCAAGACTCTGTCCCTGACTGTAAGCCTAGATAGGTAGGGCAGGTCTAAAGAATGTAACCACCACACAGCCAAGTCTGCTCCCATTTACAACTCTTTCTGGCATATTATGTTGACGTATGCCTGCCTTCCCTGGGTTCTCCTGGGGTTCTGATGTTTATTAAAGTGGACCAAAAGCCAGGTTTTGACTATCCTGGGTTTCGGTCCTTGCCTCCGGGGCATCTCGATCAGGGATGACCCGCTGTGTGAACCCCCCCCCCCCCCGTTGGCCCAGTCTAACTCACCTTTCCCCGGTCCTGCGGCACATGCATGGCCTCTCGTCCAATCAGTGCACTTGGATCTGCTCACACCTGCTCCTCTAAGGATTTCTAAGGAATCGGCTCCAGCTGAGTCTAGCTGAGTTCTGATGAACAGACCTGAATGCGCGGGCGGCTGCGTCCCCGCTATCCTCTAACAGGGAACATGCCCTGCTAAAGGTATAGCGGGGAACACCACATGTGCCGTTGGATCGGAGAGAAGGCTTACTGGGTGACCTGGGGGGGTTTACACAGTGGGGCTTACCAAATCTAAATGCCCCGGGGGAGAGAGTATGCCTGCCCTGTAGTCTCATTGACTGCTGGGTGGGTTTTGGTCCACTTTAAATGGATAGTCCAGGAAACAGCAATAATAATGCAGCAAGCAGCTCAAAGCAAAAAGGTGATCTAATAGCTACTTGTCCCTTGGTACCCTCAGTAGGAGCAAGCGTGGCAAGCCACATTAGTCCTACAGTTGGCTCTGACCACAGCTCAGCTGCTCCATGACACACAATTTTCATCTCAATCAAACCCAAAAATGGAAGCAAAGATAATAGCTTTATTTAAAATATATAGGGCTTTGATAAATTCATAGATTTTGAGAATTTTTGGAGTGGCACATTTTACGCAGTTCCCACAAGAGAAAAGTTAACACAAGCCTGGACCGGAACTTTAATTACAGGGGATGAATTCATGGAATGTGGCTTCTTGGCAATAAAAGAAAGAGAAAGAAAATAGTGCCCCTGAAGCTGCTAGGCCACAGCTAAGGAGGAGTCACTAGTTCTCCTTTGTTGCCCATCCTTCCCGCTGTTCGGGGATCTGCATTGCACTTACCTGATTGTATCCCATACACACCTGATCAGTGGCAGTGTGGCAAGGACTGGGTCGTTTTAGGACCTAGAATGCCTGGTGTAGGTTGGTTGAGGTGGGGCAAGTATGGCAAGGGTTCCGGGTTACTCACAGTTCAGTTGTACCAAGTCAGAATTAAGAAAACTCCACTTATTAAAGTGGACCAACACCCACGGGTGATCGGCCCGGGAATCTATAAGATTCCCGGGCCGATCACCTCCCTCCCCGCGGGACATCCGAGATCGGGATGTCCCGCGGGGTGAAACCCCCCCAAACACCCCAAACTCCTTACCTTATCTTTGGCGGAGGCCGGCCGCCGCCGCCTCCCTCGCGCCCCTCTAGGCGGGCGCGCGCGCGTCAAGAGGGACGCGCGGGAGCCGGCGGCGGAGGAGCCGCTTGTCCGTCGGCGCTGGGAGCGGGGAGAGGTGAGTTTTTCGGGGGTTTCTGGGGGGTTTCACACAGCGGGGCACCCCGATCGGGGGTGCGCCACCGAAGTGGACCAAGACCCAGGATAGTCAAAATCCTGGGTGTTGGTCCACTTTAAGGCAACTGTAGTTCTTTATTCCTCTTTTGGAGTAAATAAGAATTTGCAGCAGTGGCAACATACACAGATGGCTTCTTACAATAGTAAAACTTCTTTAGTGACTGGCTGGTCACAGCTGGGCTTACTCCTTTGGGCAGGTTCCCAGGTATTGTTTCCAGCCCAGGCCCACTAGACTGCCATCAGTCTTCCAGTCACTTTTCTGGTTCTTTCTGCTGGATGGTGTCAGAATCCAGTCCCCCTTCTCTGACTCCAAACACTGGGGTTGTCTTTAATAGGCACCGGCTGTGCCCCTCTCATACAATGATGTGTATCTTTTGTGTCACAGCCACCTTTCTAGCACTTACAGAATCAGACAAAACTATTTGTGACTTTCTGCTGTTGTTTACTGCAAATGATGGTGACACTTCTGTTTTGCACTTATAAACATGGAGGCTGATTCACTACTAACGCCAGGTATTGCCAGATGAGCCTCTGTATAGCAGGACTTAGAGTAAGCGGGTATCAGGCTCTGTAACAGAGCGTCTCAGTCGCTCTAGTAACCTGGCCGGCATTGATGAGTATGATGTGTGTTGGGCGCTCTAACAACAGTACAGCGCTGCAGAGAGTGACAGGTAGCACCAGCTCAATGCGCTCCACACCATATTTAACAAAACACTAGACACACACAGCTTTGGCGCTCTAAAGATGGGCGCTATAGCATAGCGCGCCAGATGCTGTGTGATTAAAGTCTGTTTTTGAACACATATACACCTGTAACAAAGCAAAAACACATGGAATTACATTGTTTTAAAGTGGACCAACACCCAGGATTTTGACTATCCTGGGTCTTGGTCCACTTCGGTGGGGCACCCCCGATCGCTGTGTGAAACCCCCCCGAACCCCCCGAACTCACCTCTCCCCGAGCCGACGGACAAGCCACGGACAAGCGGCTCCTCCGCCGCCGCCTCCCGCGCGTCCCTCTTGACGCGCGCGTGCCCGCGCCGGCCATTCACAGACGGCCGGCGCGGGCGCGCGCACGTCTAGAGGGGTGCAAGGGAAACTGAGGTAAGGAGTTTGGGGTGTTTGGGGGGGTTTCATCCGAGATCGGGATGTCCCGCGGGGAGGGAGGTGATCGGCCCGGGAATCTTATAGATTCCCGGGCCGATCACCGGTGGGTGTTGGTCCACTTTACACAGTGATTAAGACTTTAGTGCCAGACCTGTAATGACAATTCTGCATAAAAATATTAAAAGTCAAAAAAGTTTATAAAAGTGTTTGTTTGCAGCCAGGAGAGGTGACACAATGATTGGAGCGCTCACCAGATTTGCATTCTTAAATGTGGTTTTGCGTACAGTGCCCAGTGCCTGCCGCTACGAGGCACTACCTGGCGCTATCCGTTCCTAAATGACACCCGTGGAGGCTGATTCACTACTAACGCCAGGTATTGGCAGATGAGCGTCTGTACAGCGGCGCTTATAGTCACCGCTGGTGGACGCTGTAAGCCGGTATTGGGCACTGTAACCTGATCAAAGTCTGTTTTTGAACACATATCCACCTGTAACAAAGCAAAAACACATGGAATGACATTGCTTTAACAAGTCAAAACTATTTATGAAAATGTTTGCAGGCAGGAGAGGTCACACAATGATTTGAGCATAAAAAAAAAATGTAAAATGCCAAACACACTCTTTATATACAACTAATGAAAGCCAATTGAAATGTATGGGAGAGCGCTACAGAGTGACAGGTACTATATGGCGCTCCTGAGCACAGAGTGCCGGCTCTATACACTGAGCCACCTCGATTAATACATGTGATGCTACATGGCGCTGTTAGAGGCGCTCACCAGATTCGCTTTCTTGAAGCTGCTGCCTGCCGCTACAAGGCACTACCTGGCGCTATCCCTTCTTAAATAACCCCCTAAGTTAAGTCCTATTCTACAAAATGTATTTTCTATTTGTCCTCATTTATTATCCTGCACTGCCATCTTGTGTCTCTTTCTGATACTGCACTGTCTAACTATTGCTATTTAAACCTTATCACTCCTGGCAGTATTTACTGGGCTCTAACCCTTCCTAATTTTAACTATTACAAACTAACACACTTGCCAACACCCCAGACACATATGGCACATTACCTTTGTGCTGCTTTATCCAATGGGGGACCCAGAAATGGCTGCTGTAGTAGACGTTGACTCTTGTAGAGAGACAGAGGCCCTTATTTAACAAGGGATAGCGACAGGTAGCGCCTGGTGAGCGACCGGTAATGACGGGCACCGC
This sequence comes from Gastrophryne carolinensis, assembly GCA_027917425.1. Classification (NCBI taxonomy): domain Eukaryota; kingdom Metazoa; phylum Chordata; class Amphibia; order Anura; family Microhylidae; genus Gastrophryne; species Gastrophryne carolinensis. The sequence goes on from CM051238.1 coordinate 43,456,401, forward strand.
CACGAGAACGCCGGCTCCCCACCACAATCACACATTTATCAAGCCGATCCTGCTTAGCGACTGAGATAGCGCCAGATAGCCACTCATTCATCATTATGCCAGCCTCAGCCCACAGCGTCAGCGTCCGACCTTGAACAGCGACAGGTATGACCTCTCGCTACCTGGCGCTCTCCAATGCATTTCAATGGAACAATCTTTAAATATTCATAATTAATTCATATATATATATATTTATTTTTTTTTTTTAAATGTGAAACATTCTGTGACCACTTCTGCCATTTTAGATATTTTTTTAAGGAAAAAAAAAAATTGTACAGAATTGATATTACAGGTCTGATATTAATGTATTCATATTACAAAATGTAATTAAAAACTTGTTTTTTTTGGTTTCCAAAAATATGGTTGTTTGGGGGTTAAAGAACTACTTTTAACCCATCGCCGCCAGTGCTCTGGGGTTTAAACATGCATCTCACAGCGCGAGAATTTTTTGAGTGTGATTTGTTAATGAATATGGTGGGAGCCGGTCGCTATGGCCAGTCGCTATCATGCGCTCCTATACAGCGCGGAACCTGTCAAATAGCGACTCCTCACCCAATATTCAACATTACTGCAAACCGACTGAGTCGCTGTCAACAATCGAACAACGGCCAAGCACAGCGATTACTAGCGGGCGCTCTGAAAATACTGCTACAGTCGCTCAACTGTCGCTACCTGCCGCTATTAATGAATCGGCCTCAGAGCATCACACCATATCCCTGTTGTGCAGGATTCATGGGTTGTGTGAGGGGGTGGGTTAGGGTTATTTTAGACCAGGACTCACCCTAGCACAGAGGTGCTGTATGAGGTATGCTAACCATTATGGCCAAATTTTTCAAGCTAAGGTTGGTTTAGATGCCGTGAAAGGAAATGACCTGGTCTTGTTCCTTTTTACGGGTCTGTGGGTTATATTGGAAGCCTGTTATACTTCACAGGCACCGCCGCATATTAAACATTAATGATCCCTCATGGTGAATGTGTAAACGTATGGGCTGGTGGCAGATCTAGATGAAAGGATTCCTCTCTCAGCATCTCTCCCTCATTTTACAGATTAAAGGTTTACGTCCTATATCCTAATGGAAATCCCATCACGTTCAAATGTTCTGAAATAATTTCAAATTTAATATACTTCCTTACAAGTCTGTTTAAAGGCGCAAATTATTTGAATTAGGCATTTCATCAAAAAATGTATACATCTAAAGGCAGATATGGAAATGCTTAGCCAAGCCGTAGAAAGCTTTTGTCTGCCATGGCTGGCGTGTGTATTTGTAGTTAAAGCGGATCAACAGTCTAAAATGAATTAAACTTTTTCTAAATCTTGCTGTGGTAAACTTTAATAACAAAATGGTGGTTCATGAATGTGCAGACCACCTGCAAACAGAAAGTGCTGCTCAGTTTCCTGTTACTGTGCATTGTCGGTTATGTCAATTAATTTAGGCAGCAGCATGGCTGAGATGCTGGGAGAGGAAGCTCCAAAATAGCAATTCTGTGAGTACTCACCTGTAGAATTGTTTTTATTCTTGCATGGCACGGCCCACTTCGGAATTCATAACAGTTGGGTTATTCCGCCACAAGGTGGCACAGTGGTACTTCAGAAAAGCTGTGGCTTGTCCAGGTTCCCTATAAAAACGGGCTTAACCATAGAGTTCCCCAGCGTACACAAGCAGTGAGACAAGAAGCAGGGAGAGAATAAGTAAAAAATGTGAAAAAGGTAAAAAACCCCAACTGACTTGGGACAATCACCATAAAGAGGCAACCAAGTATAACGATAACAAGGGTGGGGCGAAGCGGGCCGTGCCATGCAAGAATAAAAACATTTCTACAGGTGAGTACTTTTTTCTTTATTGCATGGCACGGCCCGCTTAGGTATTCATAACAGTTGGGACATCCAAAAGCAGTGTCCAGAGTAGGGTGGGATCCCCAAAGAGTAACAGCCAGTAGTTCAAGTCACTACCGCCTGAAGCACCTTGCGGCCAAAAGCAGCATCCGCTGAGGCCTTAACATCAACCTTGTAAAACGTAAAAAGTATGAACAGAAGTAGCGGCCTTGCAAACTTGTTCAACAGAGGCTTGGTGCTGAAAAGCCCAAGAGGCACCAATAGTACGAGTGGAATGAGCAGTAATCCTAAATGGAGGTTCCTTTCCCTTAGCAAAATAGGCTTGAACCACCGCCTGACGGATCCACTTGCTGATAGGGGATTTAGCCCGAGGCAAACCCTTTCTAGGTCCAGAAGTGAGAACAAAAATAGCATCAGACTTCCCGAAAGGCTCAGTGGCGACCAAATAAAACTTCAGAGCCCTGACCACATCCAGGGAATGCAGAGTCCGCTCCTTGGAATTAGCAGGATTAGGACACAATGAAGGCAAGACAATGTCCTGATTAAGATGAAAGGCAGTGACGGCTGGGGCTGAGACTGTCGCTGGCTGGGGGTCTGGTTGCTGCTTCCCTATTAGTTGTCAGTAAGTGTTTCTTTTGGTTTTTATTTTTTCCCCTCACAGGCTGGTCCTTCTGTCCTACTGTAACTTACAATCAGGCAGATTTATTTATAGGTTGAGGATCCCCTTGGCACTAAGGCACATAGCACCTTATATATATTGTTTATGATTACTTTATTCGTGTGTGGTTTGGAGTACACCAGCCTGCTCGGGTGTGTAACACTAGTGTATGATTTTTTGATTTAAGGATTTATGTATTTATTCACTTAGTTATTAGTGGCATTTAGGGTAATGGATTTAACTTTTATTATTTATGTGCACATATTGGCACTTTATTATTGTGGTTAGTTGTATGACAATATTGTGCAGCATCCCATTGTTACATGTGATACTATCACTATTAGTACTATTACTATCATCATTGCTGTTGTCCCCTGGTCCAGCCATTGTTAGTATAGTCTCGCCCCTTCCATATATGTTATATGTATTTTAAATTGTTTTTATGTGGTCTGTATCTGTGTTTTTGAATATGTAATCAATAAACTTTTGTACTTTTTGATAGATTTTTTTTAGTAGTGCCACTTAATTTACGAGGTTGGGAATTTTGGGGTTTGTGGGATCCCTATCCGTCTGTAAATAAGATGAAAGGCAGGCACAACCTTTGGCAGGAAGTCCGGCTTGAGCCGGAACATCACCTTATCCTGATGTCTCTCAAAATAAGCCTGAAAAAAGGTTTTAACCAACGGGTGATTGGCAAAAGATCATTGGAAAAAATTGCCAGAGCTGAAACATGGCCTTTTAGGGTACTAAGTTGAAGGCCCTGATCCAAACCATGTTGCAAAGAATTCCAGAATCCTGGGAATAGAAAACACCTGACAGGGAAGAGATTTGGACTCACACCAGGCAATGTAAGCATGCCAGACCCTGTAATAGATAAAGGACGAGGACTTCTTTCTGGCCCGAATCATGGTATCAACAACAGAAGCAGGCAACCCCTTATCCATCAAGATGGAAGTTTCAGCAGCCAATCCGTTAAAGCCAGAGTTTGTAAATTGGGATGGCGTAGCTGCCCCTGGGTGAGAAGATCTGGATCCTTAGGCAGGACGTGCCGGTCTACTGCCAACTGCACGACGTCTGCGAACCAAACTCTTCTTGGCCAACAAGGGGCACCAGTGTGGCTGGTACCCGCTCCTGGGCTATCTTGCGCATGACCCTACCCAGGAGAGGAAACGGAGGGAAGCTGAAACTCCGTCCAAGGTATTGCCAAGGCATCCGTGGCGAAGGCCAGTGGATTCTGAGACAGAGAGACAAATCTGGGAAGTTTGTGATTGTGACAGGACGCAAACAGGTCCACATCCGGTCGACCCCAGCGGTGACAGAGGGAGAGAAACACCTGTTGTTGAGAGACCACTCCCCCAGATGAGACGTCCCCCTGCTCAGGGAGTCCGCCACCTGGTTCTCCACCCCTGGGATGTAGACCACTGAGATGCAGGGAACATGCTGTTCCGCCCAAGACAGAATCAGGGACACTTCCTTGAAGGCTCACTTGCTCCGAGTCCCTCCCTGATGGTTGATGTAGGGAACCGCCGTCTGGTTGTCTGAGCGAATCTGAACAGCCCGACCCAGGAGGTGAGTGGATAGGCGAGAAAGAACCAACCTGATCGCCCTCAGTTCCAGGACGTTGATGGAAGCCCCACCGACCCTGGAACCTCAGGTACTTCCAGAAGCCTCCCCAGCCAGTCAGACTGGCATCCATGGGCAGGAATGACCTGCCCCCCTGAAGGTTCCTTGAGTACAGCCACCACGAGAGAGACTGTCCGGCCAGGGGAGACAGAACAAATTCCTGATTCAGGGACACAGGGTCCCGATCCCAAACTGACGAGGTGCAACTGAAGAGGTCTCATGTCAAACTGAGCAAAGGGGACTGCCTCGAAGCAGGACACCATCAGGCCCACCAACTGCATCCCCTGACGGATGGAGGGATGAGGACACGACAGCAGAGCCTGAGCCTGCAGCTGAAGACCCTCCACCTTCTGCTGAGGAAGGAACACCTTGACCTGAGAGGTATCCAGAGTCATGCCCAGGAAGGTCCTCACCAACGACGGGGACAGAGAAGACTTGGGATAGTTGATCACCCAGCCGAAAGACTCCAGAGTGGATGTCACCATTTGAGTGTCACGCTCGGCCTGAGGAAAAGACTCGGCCACAATCAGGATGTTGTCCAGGTAAGGAATGATGCGGATGCGGATTAGCAGAGCCATCACTCCCGCCAGCACCTTGGTGAACACCCGAGGTGCCGAGGTGATACCGAAGGGTAGAGCCACAAACTGGTAATGCTGATCCTGCAGCTCGAACCTTAGAAATCTCTGATGACCTGGAAAGATAGGCACATGAAGATAAGCATCCTTGATGTCCACAGTGGTCATGAAGTCGCCCGGGCGAAGGGTACTGACAGCAGAGCGCAGCATCTCAATGCGAAAATGCTTGAATCTGACAAATTTGTTGAGGCCCTTCAGATCCAGAATGGGCCTCAGAGAGCCGTCCTTTTTGGGGACCGTGAAAAGATTGGAATAGTACCCCTGACCTCTTTCTTGATGAGGCACCAAACAAATGACTCCGGACTCTAACAGGCAATGAACCGCCAGAAGCAAGCCCTGAGCGGACAGAGGGTTTAAAGACATCCGGGATCTGATGAATCTTGGGGGGGGCTAGGCTGCAAACTCTATCTTGTAACCGGAGGACACTACCTCCTGAATCCACCGGTCTGAGACATGAAGCCTCCAGATGTGAGCAAAGAGCCGATGCCGTCCCCCCACCCGGATGGGTGAGGGTGCCCCTTCATGCCTGAGGGGGCTTGGGAGAGGGTTTGGGTTTAGGATTACAGAAGAGACCGGGACAACCACGGGTTCTGCCACGGCCCCAAGAATCTCTCACTGGAGGGGAGGGAGCCACGGCCCCCTCTGGGAATGCGAAAGGAAGGGAGGGGTGCAGAGGACCCCCGAAAGGGCCGAGACTGCCTCCTACGTTGATGCAGCCTCCCATCCTTGGCTAGAACATCAAGCCGTTCCCCAAATAACAGCAGCCCCACAAAGGGGAGGTTAGTGAGAGCTTTCTTAGCCGCAGCGTCAGCTGCCCATTGGCTCAACCATACAGAGCGGCGCATAGCTACCAAGAGCGCAGAGGTCCTTCCACACAGCCGCACAGCATCATCCATAGCAGTAAGGATAAAGGCCACAAAATCAGTGCAAAGTAAGAGAGTCCTATATTCCTCCACCACACTACCAGCTGTTGTGCCATCAAGGAGACGCTTAAGCAGTTTCTTAAGGGCAATAGCAGTAATGGCGGCAGCACATACAGGGCGCAGGCCAGCCCCCACACAGGTAAAAGTATGGCAGGCCACTTGTTCCATGCGCCGGTCCTCTCCGTCCCTCAGAGTGGTAGTGTCAGGGGAAGGCATGACCGAAGTATTGGACAAGCCTAGCACGGGAGCGTCCACTTCAGGGGAAATGACCACCTCTTAACAAGATCAACGGGAAAGGGATACCTTTTATCCAAACCCTTGGGCACCGCAGGCAACTTGTTAGTACGTTCCCATTCTTTAAGCACCAAGGTGGTAAAATGTTCCTGCTCAGGGAACTCTAGACGCTGTTTACCAGGGCGAAAAAGCTCCCCCTGCTTTCTTTTAGCTACCTCAGGGGCAGCAATGTGCAAAATTTCAAAAATATGTGACAGCATATTATCAGTGTCAGGGGGTGAGCTCCCCCATCTCAAGGGGGTGACAGTCACCAAGCTCATCAATCCCGACATACATCTCAGTAAGGGGAGCAGGCCTGGGGTCCAGGTGTCTTCTTGCCAGAAGCCTTCCTAGGAGCATTCCTGGCAATCTGCTTTTCAATGTTAGCCACCCGCAGAGCCAAATCAGAATGTGACTCCCTGCCAACATTCCCCTCACTGGGGCCCAATTGCAGGAGCGGGGGAGTAGGTGAGGCCGAGTGAGGCGCAGAGCTGGGAAGCAAAGCAGGCAAACCAGCTTGAAGCGCAAGGACACTTTCAGCACACGGCACGCACACCGTGACACTGTTACTCACAGGGGATACCCCACACATGGAACACAGCCGTGCTTGCCCTGAAGGGCCCCCAAGCGCGCTATCCCCAGAAGCCTCCATATGGTGATTAGCACAGTCGCAATAGGTCAGCAGTGGGTACAGGCTTAATACAGAAGCCACCCGGGATGCCCTCCCACGGGATGCCCCCAGAAGGTAATAAAGGGGGGATGAGGGGGAGTAAAGGAGTGGAGCCGGGAGAAACCACAACCCAATGGTATCCCGCCTGAAAGACATAAGTAAAATCACACATAAGCATCCCGCAGCAAATTACCCCAATCAATTAAAACCCCCCCAAGGGGGACCAAAGACACCGCGGGGGCACACAGGCACAGACCGCTGAATAAGGCGACCCGCCGGAGGAAGCAGCGCTGCAGCCTGGAAGGGAGAAATCCAGACGCGCAGCTTGTCCAAAATGGCGCCGGCAGAGGTACCTCGAGGGGCGGGCCGGCGGGGTGAACAACGCGATACGCGTCATCACCTGGCACCGCCCCCCGCCCAAAGAGCGAGAAAAACTGCGCTCACGTGAACCGGCCGGCGCCATGACAAAGCAAAATTACCCCAGGTCATAGCGCCCACAGCCACGGAACGCAGTACAAAGCGACGCGGCAGCTAAAAACACCAGAAAAAACACCAAAAAACGTAAAAACACCACAGATATGACTACTCACCGCTACCACCCACCCCCTCCCCCTTCCTCCCCCCCCCAACCAAGGGGGGGAGGAAGAGAGAGAGAGAAGCAGTGGCAAGCAGCCATGGTCAGGGAGGGGGGGCGCGGGGGGGACCCAAAGGAAAAAGAGGGGACACACTCCCCAAACTACTCACCCCCTCAGAAGCTAGGACAGAAACTCCACATCCCTAATAGGCTTACCATAAAGCCTATGGCCGGCTACCCTTTTGTGTTACAGGGTCTGCGGCTTGGACCTGCGCTCCAGGAGCACCTGACCCTAGTGCTCTATTACCTTCACCCGATCTGTCAGCCAAGGCCGGGAGGCAGTGAGGGTCCAGAAACGGATGGAAATAGACTTGCAGGGCCGCAGGCTTGGTTGCCCCGCTCACCTGCGCAAGAGAGAGAGCCATCTTCTAACTTCGCAGTCCCCTGTCTTTGGGAGCAGCGGGGTCACCATCCTTTTGGGCATCACTTTTTAGGTGAAATTTTTCCTTATTGTTTATTCTAAGAGATCTTTGGATGTTTTTTCCACAACATTGCCTTAGCACTTTATTTAGCACGTGAGCACTTTGTTTATGAGACTGATTATGAATTTATGTATACACATGAACCTTTTAGATATCATTTATTAGCTTGTAGATAGGATATATACTAATTGAGACTATCAGCTTTGGTTCTTTTTCTTGGCCAGGAGTGAGGTTCCTGCGATGGATGAACTTATATGTGTGTGTTTTTTTATGAAATGATGAGTATTTATTTTTAAATTAATAAATATTTTGCAGATGACTTTGCGGCAGCTAGAGCCGCAACATGGTGCAATGCTTAAGCTTAAAGTGGACCAAAACCCAGGATTTTCACTATCCTGGGTTTTGGTCCACTTACGTGGGGCACCCCGCGAATCAGCGCGCTCGGAGCCGCTGTGGTATGTGCGTCCAAGTGACGTACAACCCAAGCGGCTCCGAGCACGCTGGCGGCCGCATCTCGCGCTTCCCTCTAACAGGGAGCGCACCCGCGCCGGCCATTTGTGAATGTGCCCTGCTAGAGAGAAGCGCGAGATGCGGTCACGGCCCACACATGTGCCATTGAACCAGGAGTAAGGTAAGGTTAGAGGGCGTCCTGATTTTGGATTCCCCGCAGGGGGGGATCAGATCGGCCTGGGAATCTTATAGATTCCCGGGCCGATCAAGGAGGGTGTTGGTCCACTTTAAATTTCACATCTACATTTATCAAAAATATAGGTCTGAAGTATGAACGTGTGTGGTCACGGTCTGGCTTCGGTAAAACCGCTCTATGGGCCTCCATGGACTGGTTAGGAAAGCCACATCAGTCTGAAATGGCTTTGAAAGTATTGAGCATAAAGGGGGCCAACCACTCCCTAAAGTGTTGAAAAAATTCGTGGTGAAGCTATCTTGTCCGTGCTCTTGCCTGGTGGGGTGCCGGATATCGCAAACACCAGTTCCTCTGCCATGAAAGGGTCCTCCAGGGAATTGGCATCCTCCTGCGGGAGGGTTGGTAGAGTGGTTTCTGCTATGTATTGTGAGATAAGGGAGTCTATCACTAGCTTGCGTGTAGGTGCATTGGTTTTCTGTAGTTATAACTGTTTGTAATAGTTTCAGAATAGGTCTGTGATCTGGTTCCAGTTATGTGTTAATGTGTTGGCCGTGTCTCTCAGCAAGGGGAAATGTGAGCGAGCCTGTCTGGGGTGGAGGAGTCTAGCTAGTGGGCACCCAGTTTAATTTCCGAGTTTTGTAATGGAACCTTTGAGCCCACTCCCTTCATAGTAAGGATGTATGGTCTAACAGCTTCAGTAAGGTGCTTCTTTTATCAGTCAGTTCTATCAGGAGGGAAGGGGATTGAGTATTTTTATGGGAAGCCTCCAAGCTGGAAATCTGTTGTGAAAGGTTACTATCTCTTATCTTCTATCCTCTTTCCCTTTTGAGACTAGCTCCATTCTGAATGAATATGCCACGGAGCGTACCTTTAAATGCCTCCCATTTATTTATTGGCACGGTGTACTGGTCTTTTTTATGACCCACCTGAAAGTCCCCAATTGCCACAACTATTGCCTCCATGCATACATTGTCCTTGAGGAGATTGACATTTAACTTCCAGTTCCAGGTGCCCCTCACAGAGACGGGCAATTCAAGAGATAGGTAGACGAGGGGGCATAGTCAGACCACATTCTAAAACCAATGTCAGATCCAGGAGACCATTGTAGTGCGAGGTGGCTCATAAAAAAAAGGGTAATCCTGCTATATGTTGAGTGTACTTCTGAGAAAAAAGTATAGTCCCTGTCTTTGGGATGTCATATTCTTCAGACGTCCAACAGTTGCCTGTCAGCTAGTAGATGCTTAAAGGATTTTAGTTTTGAGTAAGAGATAGCTGATTAGCCTGAGGATGTGTCTAGAGAAGGTTCCACGACCAAATTATGATCTACTCCTATCTTCGTAACCCCCTCTGCGAAGTCATCCATCTCCTTGAAAAGCCCCTGGGTGTAGTCCACCTAGTCAGTGTTAGATAGGTATTGATCAAGGTATAAGGCTTGTTCCATAATGGAAGAGAAGAAAGAAAAATTAAAACATTTAACATTTTTCTTTTCCTTTCTCCCTTCTCCTTAAAAATTACTCTCTCCCCACTCCTCCTAGTCAAAACACAGGTGAAGGGTGGAATGCACTCTCAAGTTCCTTCAGGGCCCATTTTCTCCATGCAGGAGGCCCTGACGTCTCTCAGGACATCTTTGCCCTACCGGTCCGTGATTTGGATGCTGGTCTCTCTGCTGTCGCTGCTCAATAGGACTGATGGGTTGTTAACCAGTCTGGCACGAGGACAACTGTAGCAGCTAGAAATATAAACAGATCGGGAAGATCCAATGGGGAGTGAAAAGTATAGGTAGAGTAATTTTTTTCAATCACATGAATCAGGTGGCCCCATTTATATGTCGCATTTCCAGCAGCGGATGTAAAATGCGCCGCATGTTGATGGTCTTTTTGGAGAAGTCTGGGAGAATTTTGATCTACCAGCCCAGCCACTTGGTCCTTTTTTCTCCCATGCCTTGTTAATATTTTTTTCCTTGAGTGTAAATGATTGTTGTGAACGTCTCTGGACGGTCTGCTAACCACCCTATGCACCCTGTTGATCATAATAGGGGTGTCACATGGTTTGTCATTTAGTGAGTTAAAGATAGCTGTGACCATGGATCTCAGGGCACCAGCAGTCACCTCTTTCAGGACGCAACTCAAATTGATGTTGTTTCTGCAACCTCTGTATCTATGTGGAGTTTTGTGTCAATTAACTGTTGCTTGTATTCACCTTGAGATCTTTCTAAGGCTGCCAGTCTTGCATCCACTTCAACAGCATGTCTTTTAGTGGAGGAAACTCTGAAGTCAAGGGTGGCTGTTTGTTGCTGTAGGTCCTCAATGTCTTTTCTAAGGGTCACTCAATTCTCTGCACCACGGTCTATAGGTCTTCTTTAGGGACTAAGGACTTTAGGTCCTCTTTGTTAGAGATTACAGGAGGTTTTTGAGGTCTGTCTGTCCCAGCAGAGCATCAAACCCCCTCTGGCTGCAGTGGCTATCTGGCAGCAATAGCAAAGATGACAGAATGCTCCTCCCTACTCCTGGGGTTCTGGTGAGATTTATTTGCCTTTCCTTAATTGTCCACGGTCGTCAGAGTCTGCCTCCACAGATCCCTGGTGCGATCTGGCTGGACAGAGCTGTCACATGGGGAGATCTCAGGGCTGGTATAACCGAGCGACCAGGGGCTGGACTGTCAGCTCATTCTGTCCCAGCCATGTGTATCATGGCCGAGCCTGTGACCCCCCATCTTGGCCAGTCCTTTCCGCGGTATAGGGCTTTTCCCCTCCAGCCTATTTCATGGTGGCCCTAAGCACAGTCTCTCAACCACACTCCCCCCCCCCCCGTACCTTCACAGTCTCTCAGTGCGATGGTCGCATGCTGCTCCTCTCTGCCTAGCCTTGCCATCTGTCCATCAGGAATCCCTGAAATCTTGAAAGGTGAGGGTCCCTGTTCTGGCCCGGGAAAAATGACTTTATTCCCAGTGTCGCAGGCTGTTTGTTGTGTCTGCCTGGCTATATCTTCTTCTGGGAACTCATTTATGTTGTTTAGGGTCTGAGATATGGCTGGTAAAAGGTCCAAAAACATTGTGGTTCTCCAGAAGCTCTGCCTCGTGGCTCCCTACCCAGCCGTGCGCATGACAAGCTCCCCCTTTACATTTATTTTTAATTTATTTATTAATGTATATATTTTTTGTTTTCTGTTATGATTTAAAGTACTTTCCCTACCCAATTTTGTGCAGGGTAATCACTCTAGCCCCCCAATTTGCAGCTCTCTAGCCCTTGCTATCCCTATTTTACAGCCATTTTGGGCCTCAAAGTTCAGATTCCTATTGATTTCAATGGGGTTCGGGTTCGGATCAAGTCTGGGTTTCTAAGCCGAACTTCTACGGGGTCCCTCATCACTATTCATATCAACTCATCATATTTTTAAAAATAAAGTAATATGCTACTTTGCTACATCCCACTCTTTCAGAATAAAAGAAGTTCCTAACACGTGTACCAAACGAAAAAGTAGTCTTAGTACTCACCATAACAATTATTTCTTGTGGTCATGTGGAGGACACAGCTCCCTGCTGGTTGAAGGCAGCTGTTCTCTGGTTTATGTGTTAGTGTTAATTTACTTGTTTGTTTATGGATTTTTTAGTCTGTACTACTTTTTCATGAAATAGTTAGGTATGTTAAGGTTGGCTTTGATGAGCTCAGCTGAGACAAAGCCTTATAAGTAGTTTCCGATTTCTCCTAAAAATACTGTTTCAGAATAAAGTAAATTCCTGATGCGGCAATCCTCCCTGTGACCAGAAGTAAGGAACTTTATGGTGAATACTAAAACGTTTTTTTTTGGTTTCTCTTCTTGGTTTCCTTTTCACTGTTTGGCTAGTGCACCCTGTAGTAACTACTTGTTTATTAAATCTGGATTAAAATATTCCTAGGGGGCATTACGATTTGACATGCCCCATGGTCAGAATTGCTGTGTCCCCGCACTTACCAAGCCACAAATCAGCACCGTATTTAAATGCAGCACAGACAACCCCTGCCTCCCTGCTATGCTCGCTGATGCCCGCACACTGTGAAGAATGTGCACAGCAGGGTAGGAGGGTGTGCCTCTGCATGTACTGGATTTCTGGATTTTACTGGAGTTCAATTCCAATGAATTGGAATACAGCATGAATCGCTGGCTTGGTAAATATGGCGGCTTGGGCAGGGGTTACACAGCGATACTGACATGGGGGAATCCCAAATGCCCCTCAAGAATCTTTGCACATGGACCAAAAGTCAAATCTGACTTTTGTTCCAGTTTAACAAAAATCTCCCTGCATATCTAGCTCCTGGTTAAACCATTGTGAGTTGAACCTAGGCCAAAGTGTGGTTCAATTTTGACCACTATGGGGGACACAAGCGGTTTTCAGGATTAATAAAGCAAAAGAAATAAATTGATGCTTTTAAGCAGCACAGATTGGAAAGCTTGAAGCGGTGAAAAGAAGTGATTCATCTTTATTTTGTCTACAGCCCTTTAAAACGTTTAATTTGTTTTGTTTCCCCAAAAATCCTGTTTAAACTAATTCAATTTTTAAATAGCAGCTCATCATTTGGTTTTGCAGCTTAACGCCTTGTAAGGAAAGCTCATCATCCGACACCAGAGGCCCCCCTGCTCTGACATATACTGTAGTTTCCATTTATGGTCCTCTTGATGAATTCAGAACAATCTTTTAGACCACATGGGCCGATGACAGATGTAGATGAAAGGGTTCAGCTCTCAGCATCGCTCCCGCATCTCACAGATTAAAGGTTTTCTTCATAAAAACTTTATGGAAACCATATCACCATCATGTGCGCAAATTATACTACATATAAAATGGTTCTTTTCAAGTCTGTTTAAAGATGAAAATGAAAATAATTTTCCATCAAAGAACATACATCTGAAGACGGCTATATTATAGAAAGGCAGCCTTTATCTACCATGGTCAGTATATATATATATATATATATATATATATTACATATGTATAACAGGTGACCTTGGTGCACCTGTGATGAAGTCCTAGGGGACAGATGGCTCACCCTACCCCTGTGTTCCTAGATAAATCTGTCCTCTGCATCTGAGAACTATGCCAACTGGAGTCCCTTTTGACTAATGTTCTGCATTAGAAAACTAGCGATGCCAGCATTCATTTCTGGTTAACTTTGACTTTGTGTCCCTAGAAGAATTTATGCTCTGCATCAATTAACTAGTTATGCCAACACAATCCCTGAATGACTTTATGTTCCAGGATAACCCTGTAATATGCATTTGAGAACTACTGTAGCTATGCCAGCACAAGCCCCTGGTTGACTTTGAGCCCTGTTCTCCTTCAGGTTGGCATTAGGGCTATTGGCCTAAGTTTCTTGCAGTTCCTTTTGACTAATGTTCTGCATACGTTTCTGGGTGACTTTGACTTTGTGTCCATAGAAGAATTTATGCTCTGCATCAAATAACTAATTATACCAACACAATCCCTGAATGATTTTATGTTTCAGGATAACCCTGTATTCTGCATTTGAGAACTACTGTAGCTATGCCAGCACAAGCCCCTGGTTGACTTTGAGTCCTGGTTTCCTTCAGGTTGGCATTAGGTCTATTGGCCTAAGTTTCTTGCAGTCCCTTTTGACTAATGTTCTGCATTAGAAAACTAGTTATGCCAGCATACGTTTCTGGTTGATTTTGACTTTGTGTCCATAGAATAATTTATGCTCTGCATCAAAGAACTAGTTATGCCACAATCCCTGAATGACTTTATGTTCCAGGATAACCCTGTATTCTGCATTTGAGAACTACTGTAGCTATACCAGCACAAGCCCCTGGTTGACTTTGAGTCCTGGTTTCCTTCAGGTTGGCATTAGGTCTATTGGCTTAAGTTTCTTTGTCTTGTAATTTATGAGTGATAATTTTGGATTCATAGGAACTATTATTCCATTTTTGGCTTATGCAACAAGCAATACATTTCCCCAACAAATGTTTGACTTGATTGTAGCAGCACGTAAACATTTATTTCTTGGCACTGTGCATTCCACATCACCCCAGCAGTAATTAGGTTAAAGATTAGAATCTCAGACTAATGGCCAGAGATATTGAGCGAGAGCCTGTCTGCAAGGCAGGACACGGAGCCCGTTACAGCACCCTTCGCATAATAATAACACTTGTATTGGACTGTAAGAGAATTTATCGTAATGAGCAGGAGTCCGGCTCAAGGAACGTGTCAGGAGGGATCAATAGGCAAGCACAATGCAGGCTCAATATCTGTGCCACTACTGGGGATAGAAGAAGCATCTGTGGAGATGATTAGAGGTTATTATTTTCTGTCAATAAAGTCAAACTTGAAGTCCATTTGTTAACTGTTCTCTAATAAGGAGGATTCTGGCTTTCTTTGAGGGTGTAATTGCAGGGCATGCAGAGAGAGCAACAGCTTTTGGGTCCATGAGATCAGGGAGCAAAAATATAACTTTACCTCCTACTTACTGACAGTCTATGTGCTTGTGTTACATCCTATATGCATTCAAGTGTTGGCTTCCTTCTCTATTCATCATTAATAGCTGTTGCTGTAAAGGCCTCTTAAACCACAGCATGTTCTTGCTCCTTTATCATCATTGCTCCATCAACCTTCTTACTTCCAGTTTCCCTGTTGATAGATGTCTTCTCCCCAGGGCAGCAGCTTGTTTGAAGGCTGCAAGTACAAGGCCTACAGGCGGCCAGTTTGGCAGACGGCCAGTGCAGAGGGGGTGGACGACAGGCATCCAGGGAGGAAGAGGGGCAACAGGCGCACAGTGCGGGGAGATGGCGGCCTACCGGGCGGTCCACAGAATGAGCATTAGAGTTAAGGCTCTGCCTGAAGGTGAGCGGGGCCACAGGAGGCAGAGCGGGGACATTGCTGCACAGCTTGTTATGGGGTGATTTGGGGGGATTCTCTGCCACACTGCTTATTATGGGGGAAACTAGCAGTAATTCAGTCCTTACAAGATGCTAGACCTTCTAGTGCACCCAAGCCTGCCACATATATAATATAAATATATTAAACCATGATCAAGCATTAACATCTCTTTGAATCAACCAGTCAAGTCCATTTCTTATAGCTCAGTTTGTGCATAAGAGGCATTATCCTGCTAAAGTGTTACATGATGTTCTACAATGTTTATCTACATACAGTAGCTGCAAAATCTTTCTATACAAAACTCAAGTCTCTGTCCAAGCAATGTAAAAAATAAACATCACTTAATAAGGACCAAGACCCACCCTGGAGTCTATGAAACTCCAGGGCAAGCATACTCGCTCCCCCTGAGGCACCCCGATCGGGATGCACCGCTGTGTGAAACCACCTAGGTTGGCAGAAAACTCATCTTCATTTCCGGTCTAACGGCGCATGGGTGAGCAGTGGCCACATTCCCCGCTATCCCTTTAGCGAGGCGCGTGAATGGCCGGCGTGGGTATGCTCCCTGTGAGAGGGTAGCGGGGGATGCTGCCTCCAGCGCACTCGGATCGAGCTCCTGGACGAAGGGGCTCGAGTGGATCCAAGGTAGCTGATTGGATGAGCGGCTGTGCATGCGTCGTAGGATCGGGAAGAGGTGAGTTTGTTTGGGTGACCTGGGAAACCCCCCAGGCACCTGAACAAACTCACCTCTTCCCAGTCCTACAACGCATGCGTGGCGGGGGCAAGGACCAAAACCCATGATAGTCAAAGTCCTGGGTTTGGGTCCACTTTAAGTGCCAGATCCCACCGAGTCCTGAAGTTGTCTTGGCCTCAGCACTGATGGCTCTGGTGCTCATTGATTGGCAGCAGAGGGCACCTATAAAAAAGCAGAAATGTGACAATATTTTTATGCTTTTCTAGTGTACTGAGTAGGGGTGTCAGAAAAATTGATTCTTTCAAATATCGCGATATTTCATTAGACAATACTAGTATCGATTCAAAATAGGTTTGAATCGATTTTTTATAAACTAATTATAAGTAACATTTACTCCCGACCACTAGTTGGCTGATGCTAAGAGCCTGCTATTCAGCAGCTCTATCCCACACACAACAGAGAGACAAGATCCCGCGAGAGTCATCCTGCATTGTTGTTATGTATGTGCGAATGTTGTATTGATGTGTAGATTAGTTTTCCAAAGCTATATTTATTTAAAAAAATTGCAATATATTGTCTTTGAGACAGAATCGGGATATATCAAGATCGTGATGTATCATGATATTGATGTATCGTGATTAGAGATGAGCGAACTTCTCAAAAATTCGTTTCGGGCAATTCACCGAATTTCTCAAAGAAATTCGGGTTCGTCCGAATCGAACTTTTACAAATCGCTCATCTCTGGTGGGGGCTTCCACCGCCCGCTGACAGCGCAGCCGGCCTCCCCGCTCCCACTATACAGCAAACACTTACCGGCATGGTGGGAGCGAGGAGGCCGGCTGCGCTGTCAGATGTCATCAGCGGACGCGTCATCAGAGGAAGCCACTTCCTCTGATGACGCGTCCTCTGATGTCATCTGACAGCGCAGCTGGCCTCCTCGCTCCCACCATGCCGGTAAGTGTTTGCTGAAAAAGAAAAAAAAATGCCGGCATGGTGGGAGCGGGGAGGCCGGCTGCGCTGTCAGCGGGTGGTGGAAGCCGGCTTCCACCGCCCGCTGACAGCGCAGCCGGCCTCCCCGCTCCCACCATGCCGGCATTTTTTTTTTTTCATTTCAGGGAAAATTCGGTTAGCACGAACCACTAAAAATTCGGGTTTCTGCTGAATCGAATTTTCCCTGAAATTCAGAGCGAATTCAGGTTTGTTAGAACCGATTCGCTCATCCCTAATTCACAACCCTTGTACTGAGAGTGGGAAACACACCTGTAGGCCGAATCCAGATCTTGGGACTTGGAAAGTTTACAAGCAGCAGACTTGTACAGATCAGCTGTAGGAAAGCTAAGGTGTGTGTCCTTTTTTTTATTTTGAAAGCCTTTAAATGCCCTTTAAATGGCAAGTGCAAAACTGTAAATATATTATTTTTCCAATAGAAGTCCGATGTTTTCCTGCCTCTGGGAACCATCAGCATGAGTCCAGCCACAGCTGAAAGCCGTGTTCGCACTTCAAGTGCACTTTGTCTAAAACCCTGAATGTGTAAATGAAGGTCCCCTGGTCATTTCTAGTCGGAGGAGCATTTGCTTTCTCCTGGTGATCCTTCTCTGTCGATATCTATGGCATGTCTGGCTTTTCTCCGTCACACTCAGAACACGCCGTGCTCTATCCATCTGGGGATTGAGGGATAAACTGGAAATGACAGTGACGCTTGGTCCTGAGAGGCTTCTTCTATTCAAAACAACTATTTGTTTTAAAGCGGACCAACGTGCGGACCAACGTGAAAAAAAGACTTAGGCCCTTATTTATGAAGGAATTTATGAAGGAATAGCGTCAGGTAGCGACTGGTGAGCGGCCGGTAATGACGGGCCCCGCCACGAGAACGCCGGCTCCCCACCACAATCACACATTTATCAAGCCAATCCTGCTTAGCGACTGAGATAGCGCCATATAGCGACTCATTCATCATTATTCCAGCTTCAGCCCACAGCGCCAGCGTCCGACCTTGAACAGCGACAGGTATGACCTCTCGCTACCTGGCGCGCTCCAATGCATTTCTATGGAACAATCTTTAAATATTAATAATTAATTGTTATTAATGTTTTTTTTGTTTTTTTTAAATGTGAAAAATTCTGTGACCACTTCTGCCATTTTAGATAATAAGGGAAAAAAAAATTGTACAGAATTGATATTACAGGTCTGATATTATTGTATTCATATTACTAAATTATTTAAAATACTTTTTTTTTTTGGTTTCCAAAAATATGGTGGTTTAGGGGTTAAAAAACTACTCTTAACACATCGCCTCCAGCGCTCTGGGGTTTAAACATGCATTTCACAGCGCTTGAATTTTTTGAGCATGATTTTTTGATGAATATGGTGGAAGCCGGTCGCTCTGACCAGTCGCTATCATGCGCACCCATACATCGCGGAACCTGTCAAATAGCGACTCGTAACCTTGTATTCAACATTACGCCACACCGACTGAGTCGCTGTCAACAACCGAACAGCGGCCAAGCA
Source organism: Gastrophryne carolinensis (assembly GCA_027917425.1). Classification (NCBI taxonomy): domain Eukaryota; kingdom Metazoa; phylum Chordata; class Amphibia; order Anura; family Microhylidae; genus Gastrophryne; species Gastrophryne carolinensis. The sequence continues at coordinate 43,474,821 of CM051238.1, forward strand.
CAGCGACTACTAGCGGGCGCTGTGAAAATACCGCTACAGTCGCTCAACTGTCGCTATTAATAAATCAGCCTCTTAAACTGGACCTTCAGCATCATTTAATGAAAAGTCCAAACCCTTAAACTATTCCACATTTAAAATTATTATATTTTACGTTTTTAGTCACTTAGGGCTTTATTCATGAAGGGATAGCGCCAGGTAGTGCCTTGTAAGCGGCAGGTAGATGCAGGAGAACCCCGGCCACAGTGACTGGAACAACGCCATGTAGCGTACGATTCATCATTATCCCAGCCTCAGCGTACAGCGCCGGCGTTCAGCCTTGCAGAACGCCACGTATTACCTGTCGCTACCTGGCGCTCTCCCATACATTTCTATGGATGATCCTTAAATCCCTTTCATGATCCCAATTTTATTTTTTTCAAAAAAACTTAAATCTTTCTGACATGTATCCTGGGCTAGAAAATGAAATTTTTGAAAACTTTTTTGATTAATAATATTTTTATGCAGAATTGTCCTTACATGTCTGGTATTAAAGTGTTCATGTTACAATGTAATAACAATGTAATTCCATATGTTTTCGCTTTGTTACTACTGGATACATGTTCAAAAACAGACTTCAATCACACAGCGTCTGGCACTATAGGCTACAACAACCCGATTTTGAGCGCCGGCGCTGTTTGAGGCAGTTTTTTTGATGAATATGGTGTCATGATCCATGGCCGAGCACAGCGACTACTATCAGGTGCTCTGAAATCCACACTACAGACGCTCATCTGTCGCTACCTACCGTTAGTAATGAATCAGCCTGTTAATTTTTTATTCTTTCCCCCACTGGGCTGCAACTCTGTTCAGGACTATAGGATACGGGCGCCGCCATCTGGCCTCAGAAGCATCACGTACTAGGAAAAGGAGAGGGGGGCAAAAGGAGAGGGGGGAAAAGTGCAAGGGAGGGGGGAGTAGGTTATAGCTGTGTTTTGCACAGGCAGAGCAGAGCTGGGGTTAGCAAAAGGACAGTAATCCCAGAATGCAGAGCTGCACAATCAGAAGACACTACCTGTTTGCAGACAGCCTAAGACTCCATGGGCCGCCATCTTGGATGTTTAAAGGCTCATAAAATGCAGTAGATGCAGGCAGGATGTTTTAATGTGGGCAATCTGTGTGTACGGGGTGGGGGAAACATATAAGATAGGCTCTTACTCAGGGTGAAGGTCCACTTTAAAGAGGAGCTACCACCTAAAGGCTATAAAACTCTAGAGCCATTGCTCTCCCTCTGTGGCAGGCATCCTGATTTGACCTGATATGTGAACCCCCTCGGATCACAGTAAAACTCACCTTGCCAGTGATCCCACAGTGCATGTGCAGACTGTGGCATCATATCGGGACAATGGGAGCTGGAACTTTGCTGGGTGGCAGTGGGATGGCCAACTGTGTGAAAGCCCCCAGTCTGCCAAGTCTGCATACCTTTCCAGCAATTCCACAACACGCCTTGTATGGGCGTTCCTTCAATCAGTGTTTTATATACACGTATGTTCATATTAATGAGTGGTATAGAACGCTGAATGAAAGGAGAGCTGTGAGCATCCCTGCAGCCGCTTCCCTCTGGCTGAGCATACCGGCCATTCAGATGGACCTGGTGCGTGTGCGCATATCAGCCAGGGATAGCGCTGCTGGCTGGAAGCCCAGATCGGGATACCCGACAGAGAAGGAGGCCACTGGCCCATAGTCCTATAGACGCAAGGCCGGTGGTTGCTCCTGTTCCAAAGATTGAAAAGGAGATCATTGTATTATTGGGCTAAAGGGGACCTCTAATCACTGCTTAAGACTCGAGGCGGGTGGTTGCTTTTCTTTAACCCTTTAAGTCCCAGCCTACCTAGAGATTTTGTCACCCTCTGTTGTCAGGCCATTTTTCACTATTTTGCGCTATTTAACTGTGCTTTTTAAAGGAATGTCCAGGGATTTCCTAGGAAAATTATATATTTTGTTTTTTTTTTCGCAGTCTGGGCTTTAAGTTGAATTGTCTTGTTTGTTATTTATTATTATTTTAGGTGAAATATGTGCAAAAAAAGAAAAGAAAATCTATTTTTTAGGTTTTGTAGTTTTTTTTGTAACAAAAAATGTAATTCTTTCAATAAAATTGTGTGTAAAAGCACCATCCCTCACTGGCCCACAACGGTACCACATATGTATCAGTAGACACCCTTTCCTGCCCAGGACACACCCCAATCTGAAAAGAGGAGATTTTCAAAGAAAATATAAATACTATGCGCACTTTTCAGTTTTCCCCTTTACATTTGAAATATCCCCCCCACAAACTATATATTCTTCTCAAGTACACGCCTTAAGCTTTCTAGGTGTGCCAGGCTTGTTGATGCGGGAGCAAATTTCTGGGCGCAGACACTCAAGGTATTCCCTAAAAGAATATATAAAAAAAAGAATAATAATAATAACCCATTATTTGCCAGCCTGCAATTATATATTTTTTTCAGCAGAGTTGGGGCTTTAACATGAGATGTCTTGTTTGTTTTCATAATAATTTTGTCTCATTTTTAAAATTAAATAAATGCAAGTCAAAGCTCGATTTCTCTCTATTCCAACGGTAACACATATGTATCGGTAGCCCCCCGGTTCCTGCCTAGGGGACCCCCCAAACTGAAAAGAGCACTTTATGACATTTTCAAATAAAATACAATTACTATCTAGTCTATCAAGGGTTACATTTTTAAAAAATCAGAGTGGGGTCCCCCCAATCCAAGCATGACCAGCCCCGGCACCAGCTATGTGAGCTTGCCCTGAAGGCTACAAGACCACGTAGCCCTCGTGAGCCCCAGGCTCTTTTTGCCCCTCAGGGCTTTGGGGAGGCAGGCAATAGGGATGAAGGGTTAATGGTAATTCACCCGCTTGCTGCAGGTGACTTGCCAGCCCCTGAAGCTTTTTGAACTGGTATAGGGGTCTCATGGACCCCTTACCAGCTTACAAAGGTTTAACTGTAAAAAACACACACAGCACAGCGAAATGTAATTTATTTTCTTACCTCTGATCCTGTGTCCCAGGTGATCCTGTCCCGTGCCGATCACCAATGACAGCTGGTAGTGATTGATGGAAGCCAGGTGGGGGGGAGGCAGAGGATCGGAGCCCCTTACCCCTCCACCCCCCCTCCACGATCACTACCGGCATATATCAGGTCTGTCGGAAGCATCTTTTTTACTGGGAGGAGCGGAATGACGCCGTCCCACTACTCCTATAAAAGGCAGAGCCTGTTTAAGGCCCTCTTTTGTCACTGGAAGAGTCTGGGGGGGCCAGGCTGAACAGGAGACCCACGCGGATGTTTCCCCCGTGAAGGTGAGCTACTATATTTTATTTTTTTATTTAGGTATGTGAGTCTCACATTGCTGACATTTAACTGCTGAAGAGGCAGCTATTTAAGACTCACTTAGCTGTCACTAAAAGGGTTAAAGAGGAAGTACAACCTAAGAAGGCCATTTATCCCAGATGAGGGAGGACATGCCTGTACTATGGGCAAAGAAGGTTATTCTCCTACTTAATTCTTAATGCAGTCTATGTTGGAAGAATGCACACCACTACAGTTTTCCGTAAGGCAAATTAAATGTGTATTAAAATTTCATACACATCAAGATATAAGGAAAAGGTTACAACATAAGTTCAGTGAAGTATTCAGCCCAGAAATCCCCAGGAGGATCATATGCCCTTCATAAAATGGAAAAATGACACATACTGCTATCAGTAAACTGTGTCCAGTATTTTTCACACCTGACCATAAAACACACCTAGGGTTTAGAAAAGGAAAATAAGAAAAAAATATTCTACCCCCGACCAAGAACCTAATAACAGGAAGTCTAAGAATATCCCCCAATCCCCTTATAACAGTTAGCATGCAGAATCCCGCCACAATCACCCCATAACAGGCAGCGTGCAGAATCTCCCCCACTGTTCTATAACAGTCAGTGGGCAGAATTCCCTTCAATCACTCAATAACAGGCAGTGTACAGAATCCCCCCAATCCGCTATAATAGAAAGTGTGGCAGAACCCCCCCCCCCCAAATCCCCTGTAACAGGCAGTGTGTAGAATCCCCCCAAACCAACTGTAACAGCCATTGTGGCATATCTACCCCCCATCACCTCGCTGAATCTGAGTTGAGGGGAGGGGGTTTACAACAAAAAAAAAATTACCATGGATGGGACCAGGGATCGGTGCTTGGGTGACTGCTCTAACAATGCACATAGCTCTTTCCCCACAATGTGCACGTGATGCCATTGATATATTCTGGCTGAGTTAAGGAGTTTTTTTTTTGTTGTAACCTCCGTCCCCCTGCCCTGTCCAGTCACCTTACCGGCATACCTGTGCTGTTGTGTCCTTCATCTTATCCATGAGAACCAGGGCTGTGAGAGAATGATCAGATGCAAGAGGAAAATCAGCGGTGCATAATTGCCAGTAAGGTGAGGGGACATTCACTCTATAAGATGCACCAATATTTCCCCCAGACTTCCGGGGGAGGGGTGCGTCTAATGGAGCGAAAAATTACAGTCTATACTTCCATGTTCTGAGGAGCATATGATCCCCCTGAGGATTTCTGGACTTGATATGTCACTGAACTCATGTTGCATCCTTTTATTGTTATTATGTTATTATGTGAGGTCAATTGCGGAGTTGATATTCTAATGGCTCAATACCATATTACTATGGCCATGTAAATGACGGGACAACCCTACACATTACAAGTTATTGCTGGCAATGTAGGTATGAGATAGTCTAATAAGCCCTGTTTGCTTTATTGCAGGGGTAATTCTCTTACTCTTGGACAAGCTCCGTAAGATGAAGTGGGAGCAGATGTGGCGACTGACCGCTGAACGGGAACTGATGAGCATGCTGTCCACCTCCCTGGCCGATCAGGTGAGAGAACGACCAGTCTCCATTACAATCTACGAGGAGCAGTTCTAATATATTCTGCGATCTCAGCTAACAAAACACAATTATTTGGTGAAGCACTTTGGGAGCGCTTTTGGGTGTGAATTAAAACTTACATCTGAGTGAGCTTCTTACTTTAAAACGGATGGAAACCCAGCAATGGGTCCACCTCTCATCCACTGGATGCCGCTGTGACTAGGGTGCAGCCAACTGGCCACATCCCCTGCATGCTGCTCTGGTGCGTGTTCTTCTGCGCCCAGCCATTCAGTCGCGTTGCGGCACCCACCAGGATCAAGTAAGATTACCGGAGCCCCGGGGGGGTTTCACACAGCGGGGCATCCAAGGGTAGGGTTTTTTTAGATTCCAGGGCCCGGCCTTGCGGGTTTTGACCCACTTTAATACACAATAAGTGCAATAGAGCAAGGTGGAGATTGATGCTGTTGTTTTCAGCAGGATAAATCAGCTACTTGGCAGGTAAGGAATTTTTGTGTTAATATTTTCATTTAGCCTGGACAGTCCCTCTAAAAGAATATTTTGTAATTAGGGGTAAAAGCACTGACTTGACATATTATAGATTGAGAAAGCTTGTGAAGTTTAAAGTTGATCAAAACCCTGGGTTTTGGTCCTTGCCCCTGGGGCACCCCCATTGGGGATGCCCCGCTGTGTGAACCCCCCCAGATCACCCGATCTACTCTGACCCTTCCCCAGTCCTACGGCGCATGCATAGTCTCTTTTCTCTGTCAGCGCGCTGGCGGCCGTAGTATCTCCTGCTACCCTTTAACGGGGAGTGTGCCCGCACCGGCCATTCACAAATACCTGCCGTGGTCACGTGCCCTGCTAAAGGGATAGTGGGGATACGGGCATGCGCTGTTGGACCGGGGAACAAGGTGACCTCTGGAGTTTTACCTCAGGGCATCCCGAATCTAGATGCCCTGTGGGGAGTGAGTATGTTCATAGACTCCAGGGTGGGTTCTGATCCACTTTAAAGTAGTTGCCTATGGTATAGTCATTTCACTATGGTATAGTCATTTTACAAAACAACTTCCATCCCATGTCTATGATTTGCATTTAGATTTAATATTCTGGATCTTCAGCTACAAAGTGAACAATTTAGGCCACTCAGACAGATCCTAAATGAGCAGCCGCCTGCTCGCTGAATCGTATTTTTCCCTGACATCATCAAGCAGACATTTGCAGGTTGCTGAGTGCAGAGGGCTGAGCTGTCTGTCTCTCCCCAGGACATCTTCAATGCTGTCATCAAGCAGAACCCATTCCTGGTGCATCAGCTCCCCTGCTTCTGGAACGTGCAGCTGTCAGATCACACCCGCTCCGAGCAATGCTACCGAGACGTCTCCGATCTGAAGGTGAGGTGTGAATGGCACAGGAGAACGCGCTCCTGTCTTGCTTGTCTGGAGAGGAGTCAGTGGAGGCAAAAGTGTTACTAGAAGCGCAAAGTGCTTTTGTGTGTTACACAGCGCGACAAGCAAAACTGTCATCTCCGGGGGTAACCGAGTGTTTCCTTTATTTACCCCCTAACTCTTCAAGTATGTCAATAGATTAGTAAAAATTTAAGGGTGATGCAACTTTTTAAACACTTTATTTATTGTGCCAAAAGGTACTGAGCTTATCTGTTTTTTATTTAAAGCGGACCAAAACCCACTGAACTTGTGGAATACATTTGGCCCCTACCGATACTCCCCTCTTAGGGTGTAGAACTAGGAATTGATATTTTCACTTTTCCAATCATCCTGGAAAACCCTGGAACATGCTGTCCCTCTCTGTAAGATGACAGAGGGTCAGTCATTGCATAAGTGTGGCAATGAGATAATTGCCACATACAACAGTGGCAATGAATGGAGGAGGCTGAGCTTTACACCTAAATTTGGTGCCATTATCTGGGATTAGAGTGAAGTAGAGAAAATTGGAGTGGGGCAGTGAAAAAAGCATGGGAGGAGCAATTCAGGGGATGCCTGTGAAAATGTGGGTTTTTGTCCGCTTTAATTGTTTGCAACTTTGTGTTATAAAAAAAACTGTTTCTTCTAGCAACATTGTGTGATTAACTTGCATGGATGTGGTTTGTTTGGTGTACATAGTAGAGACTTCCTGACTCTGGCTTGAAATGATGCTCCACACTCGTGATCTCACAGGATAAACCCCTCTGTTTATAAATTCAGCTTCTTCAGATGAGGGGATCACAATCTGGTGTTCCAGTAGCTAAAGGGTTATTAGCAGCATTCTAATCTGGGAAGGACATCTCATTATTGTGGGGAGGGGGGGTATGTTGGTGGGTCACCCTTGTCAGTGGAAGGATTCTGGGATTTGTAGGTAGTAGCTATACTAAGGGTGTTTCCCAAGGCCAGGAAAGCTCTTCCTATTTAAGCAAGATAGAGCCACTGAGATATAAAGATCTTGAAAACAGCAAATTACTGGTCTGGGGGAACAATCCTAATACAAATGTTTATTTTACCTTGCAGAAGTGGAAAACAATGAGGCACAACACCAAAAACCCAACAAAAAAGGAGTTTACTCACTTTTTCACCCATAGTGTTTCTGCCATACAAAAATATCTTTAGGGGCTTAAAATCAGACTGAGCTTTTAGTGGCCCCTGGCCAGCCCATGCCCAGTCCATGGGCCTCTCAGTCCTGCTCCATTGTGAGGGTTCTTCACAGCTGAGGCTAAAGCATTGCAGGAACATATAATGGTTACTAAGTGCTGGTGCTGATGCTTTAGTATTGTAGTGGCATGGGTGGGTATGTCTCTGTGTAGCCCTCACACACCTGGTGTTTTATGAGGCTGGCAGGGAGCAGGTTCTTCTGGGCCCAATGTGCTCTAGGTGTGTCTGTCTGGGTGGGGTGCTGGGGCGCTATCACAGGGGATGTCTGTACTCACTGTGCCGTTCATAAAGATGATAGACAGTCCAATAGATAAAAGTAGAGTTCCTCTTTATTAATTCCAATGGCAGACATCAAACATGGCAAATCTTCACACATCCATTTGGTCACACCTCTCTCTGTCTATAGTCAAAGGTTCAACCAAACAGGTCTTACTCCCCAAGGAGGATTCCCCAGGGCTTCCTTCCCCCCTTGCTGGATCTCTCTCCGACACAGTCTGGATTCGCATCTGCTCCTCTACAATTCATTATCAATATCCTTTGGCTTTAGAACTGTGGCCTTCCTACTTAACTTCTAATTCCCTTCCAGAATGTTCCATCACATGTTCGGCCACATGTCAAACACATGATGGACTGTTCTCTAAACCCTCTAACCAATCACTATCCTCCGGGTTATTACTATGTTTCTACCCAGCATCCTGCTATGACTATTAACCCTTCATACCTCATGTTTAGAGAGAGGGGTGGGGGGGGGGACTTGGGGGGCAAGGAGTGAAGGGGGGGTAAGAAGAGGAATGAGTGAATTATGGCACAGGCTTTGGGTGAGCTGCATCCTGGAGACTACACCCAGCCCAGGTGTCCCAAAAGCAGTGTGATCCAGCAGCAATTCTCCCAGTGATTCCTATAGCAAGCCAGTCCTTGCTCACCAACGTGCTGAGATTGAGTCCAGCAGTGTTCACAATGACTCGAGCATGGCCTCTTTAACCACCCCAATCATTGTGACTGATGCAGGGGGCAGCTGTTGGTCCCCTATGTCTAAACTGACCAGATGGGATATTTTTAGTGGGACAGTCCCACTTTGAAGCTTTTTCTCACACTGTCGCCCTGAAAACTCAAGTGACACCTAAATGCCTTTTATTGCTGACATTATGGAGAGTACTGTCCCACCAAATGCAGGATGTTTGGTTGATTTACAACTGCTCTGAATCTTTGGCTGAATGGCGATAGTGAAAACTAGTGAAAACTAAACTAGCTGAGCATTGGCTGAATCCCCAACATCTTTAATGGACCGAAGATCCCTGGAGCATGTGACTAGGCTATACTAATACACATAAGTACCATAGAATGCTTTGTAAAGTTGTTCCACAAAATCCTGTAAAAAGCCACACCCCTAAACTACACCCCCACCATGGCAATCATCCACTAACTGGATTAAGCTGTCCCACATTCTGAAACTTTCTGGCGCTGGTACGAGCCTCAGCTGGGGGGTAGAGAGCATGCACTGTGGAATTGTCGGCAAGGTAAGTATAACAGGCTATTCCATATGAGGATGCCCCAAGGATGGGGAAACTGGCCTCCCTGAAGTCTTTTAGAATTCAGGAAGACCATTGTTCCATCAATGCCACACTGTAGCAGGTGGCTGTTAAGCATTGATTTTGGCCACTAGGTGGAGTGCTAAACAAAGCTAAGTAGGCAAAATGATACCTTCTACATTTGGACCAATCACCCTGTGTGGCCGGCCTGGAATCCAAAAAGTTCCAGGTTCAACCGCTAGCCTGTTCCAACCCCCCCCCCCCTCAGGGCGGCAGTAATCTTACCTGATTCAAGTGGCTCCCACGACATCATCTTCGGCCACGAGCACATCCCTGGCTCCCCTGTAGCTGTGCGCGCTCCCTGCACCTAGCCATCCATATAGGCCGTGCACATGGAGACGCACGCTCCACAGGGGAGGAGGTGATGTGCCGAGTGCTCCTAAGCCAGGATGCGGAGTTCGAATCAACGTTTTTTTTGCCGCGCATTAGTATTAGTAGTATGCGCTGCATAAAGAGCTGATTGGACAAGCGCCCTCACATGCTCCTTGGAAGCGCCAGCAAGATGAGCGAAACTGGGCGATCTGGGGGGTGTTCACACAGGGGGATCATCCTACATCGGGATGCCCTCGGGGAAAGGACCCATCACCAAGATAGTCAAAACTCTGGTGATTGCTCCACTTTAATAATACAGAATAAAAAGATTCAACAGTGTTGGGCAAACCCCTAAAAGTTCGGGTTCGAACTATGACCCAAAACCCATTAAAATTAATGGTGGCCTGAACAAAATGTCCACGGCCAAGCTTCAGAAAGCTGGCTGTCCCCATGAGTTAGGACACTTTACATTGTAAGCTGATCTCAATGTTTTCACTCATGAGGGCCGCCATCTTTCTGAAGCCCGGCTTGGACATTTTGTTGATTTCAATGGATTTTGTGTCAAAGTTCGGCTGAACTAGCTGAACCCGAACTTCTAGAGGTTCGCCCAACACTATTAATAAACCCTTTCAATCTTTCCACATCTGTCCTCACTCATGGGGCTGCCATCTTTCTGAAGCCTCAGTCGTGGACATTTTGTGAGAGTAAAGAACGCTGTCCGGCTCAGGTAAGTGTACAGCCACTTTCTATGTGCTACACACTCTGCATTAGCTTATCTATGGACTGAAAGCTGGTTGATGGGCTGCTCAGCCGAACACAGACTTCTGGCTGAAGTCCGCGTTCTGGTTTGGGAACCCAAACTCGCAAATTTAGGTTCGCCCAACACTATTTATTAAAAATATTAAATTCATAATTTTGCCTATAGATGTTCGGTTTTGGGGGGATCAGGGTGCACTCGGCAGAGAATTTGGTATCATTTATACGCACCATGACTGTCACAGGCTTTGCAGAATTGCCTTGAAGTATTGCAGCTGTCAAGGTTTATGGTGCGGCATCACAAAGCTCATTTTCATGGAGTTATTTAGAGGCATGGCAGAATAATTAGGGATAAAAGACTATAAGAGGACTACATGTTGCCAATTAAAAGGCGTTTCATCTGCTCTCGCCTGGCTTTCACAATGCGGAATCGGCACCTTTCAGCTTGAAATGGCAACGCTTCTCATTAATGTGCAGACTTATTACACCTAAAGTAGGTCTTGTACCTTCAATCTGCACTTTATCAGCTAATAAGAGATATTATGCAATTAATAAGCTGCTTAATGAAACGCTCTGGCAGAATTAATGAGTGGGAGAATTAATGGTTTCAGATTCACTAGAGAGAGGGAAAAAAACTTGCTGCCATCAGACCTAGCGATTGGGATCGCTCAGCGAGTGCAATCGCCTTCATGATTATGCCCATAGTCTAACGGGCTAATGGGCCGCATTAGCAAGGTGATTAAAGGGCGATTTCCACACAAGCCCCTTGGTCTGAAAGCAGCCTAATAGGATCTTGTACACAGCTAGTGTTCCACTGGCCATTCAGAGCACCAGAGATTCCTCGGTGGGTTCAGGGCAGTACAGGAGATCCAAGACAAGCACAGTGTTTCTGATTTGCCTGAAGTGTTTTGTGAGTGTGTTTGTTATTTATTCAGTAAGTTATTTTTGTTATTTAGTTCACATTTTATAGTATGTAACAATCGTTTTTTAGCTAAAGGGTGGGCCCCAACAATGATTTCCTCTCGACCCACAAATGATTTCATCTGGTTGGCCCCAAGAAAGATTTACTCTGGGCCCCAAAAATGATTTCCTCTGGTTGGGTGAAGGATGATTTCCTCTGGGTCCCGAGGATGATTTCTTCTGGTGGGTCCCAAGGACGATTTCCTCTGGGTCAAGAATAATATCCTCTGTTGGGCCTCAATAATGATGTCCTCTGGTGGGTCCCAAGGATGATTTACCCTGGTGGGCTCTAAAAAAGATTTCCTTGGGGCTCAAGAATGATTTCCTCTGACCCCAACAAAGATTTACTCTGGGCCCCAAGGACGATTTTCTCTGGGTGGCCCCAAGGATGATTACCTTTGGGTGGCCCCAAGGATGATTTCCACTGGTGGGCTCCAAGGATAATTTCCTCTGGGTCCAAGAATGATTTCCTCTAGTGGGTCCACAGATGATTTCCTCTGGGCCCAAAAATGATTTTCTCTGGCCCCAAGAAAGATTTACTCTGGCCCCCAAGGACGATTTCCTCTGGGCCCAAGGATGATTTTCACTGGTGGGTCCCAAGGATGATTTAATCTGGGCCAAGAATTATATCCTATGTTGGGCCTCAATAAAGGTCCCAAGGATGATTTACTCTGGTGGGCTCCAAAAAGGATTTCCTTTGGGATCAAGAATGATTTCCTCTGGTGGGTCCCAAGACTCAGAGAGACATTAGACAAGCATAACCTACCAATTTATGGTGGACAGGAAACAGTTGAGGGATGCTTTCATGCAGCTTTTTCCTGGCCACATTATACAAAACTACATGAGGAGAAGATAAGTATCTTCTGAATTCAGGGTTCATGGGCAATTGAAGTATGTATGAAGGATCAATCCCTAGCAGTGTGCATCCTTACTTACCTCTGCTAATAGCTGCTGACAGCAAATTCCCCAGCCAGCCTTAGTGCACATCCCTGCTTCTGGTCACAAGACAGCAGGCTTCCTGGCAGATTGGAATCAGAGGTGCACCATGGGAATGTTTACCACTGATTAATAAACATTTGAGCATCAATGAATCATGTTGGGTTTGGACTGACAGTAGAGGAACGAGGGTTATTCAGGCCGCAGGGCTGTAAGGGATCTGTCCTGGGTAAGCATACAGTAGTCCTTTTTTTGCTTCTGTTTTGTGGCTTTACAAACCCTTTAACCACTAAGCCAGACAGCTGCACAATCAGAGCATTGGCTGATGTAACACATTATATAACGCTGTGTCCTATAAATGGCGAACACCTGCATGAAAAGACTTTCAAAAACATAATTGCCTTCTTAACACATAGACCCAATTAAAGGATCTCTCTGGAGGGGGAGGGGGCTGAAAGTGCCATTTGTGTTTGTTTAGTGCGCGGCTATTGATTTCCAGGGACGTCACATGGATTTGACACAATTCAACAACAAAATACTCTAAAAAGAACTCTACAAACATTTCTCACCTTGGTAATTGGTGCCTAATATGTGGCTAATGAACCCTAACTTTCTTATCTGGGTTCAGTTCTCCGGAAAAGGAGTGCTGAGCATTATAATGGCAGCCACACCACGGCCACTCAATGTTACATGAGTTAAAGCAGGACAAAAACAAATAGGCAGGCACGGGAGTGAGCGCACGGCCGGGGATGTAGCAGCGTGCACTCCCCATTATAGTCAATGAGATCTGTTTGCCAAAATACGTAAACTTAACGGATCTCATTGGCTGAGCACCCACGCATGCCCATTGGACCAAGAAGAGGGGTTCCCACTTTCCAAATCAGGATGCCCCCGTGGAACAGAACAAAACCCTGTAAAGTCAACACCCTGGGTTTAAAGTGGACCAAAACCCAAGATTTTGACTATCTTGGGTTTTGCTCCTTGCCCCCGGAGCATTACGATCGGGGGTGCCCTGTTGTGTGAAACTCCCCAGGTCGCCTAAGCGAACTCACCTCATCCCGTCAGAGCTGTAGCTAGCTTCTTTTGCGCCCGAGGCAAGCCCAGAAAATCGCGCCCCCCCCCGCCAAAAAAAAAAAGAAAATGATTATATATATATATATATATATATATCTTTTCTTTTTGTTTTGTTTCTTGTTTACTGGATTATTTTGAGAGACATTAAGGAAAATAGGCATAAAGAATGTAGAATAGAACTGTTTAATTTTTCAGCTACATGAGATTCAAGAATTCGTGGTGCCCTAGGCACTTTTTGGTCATGCGCCCCCCCCCCCCCCCCCCCCCATGAACACACACACTTCATAATTAATATATTTTTGTGGAAGATGTGGATATTGCTAATTCTAGGAGACTTAATTGTTGCCTGTAATTTAAATTATCAACACAATGCAGGACCAGGAAAAATAACATTGATAGAGTGAGTATGGCCAAATATGTCCTCTTATGTCACCTTTGCATTGTAGGTGACATAAAGGGCTATATTGTCAACAGTGAAAGTAGACAGTGTTACTGCAGAAAACAAAATGCTTTTGTGCTGCCGAGGCAACTGTAAATGGAAGGTAGATCACCACAGGGTCAACAAAAAGGTGGGACAATGGGCAACAAGGGAGAAAGGAGAAAAACAGGAAACAAGAAGAGGGCATAGTGGGCAGCAAGTATGGGACAGAAAATAGAAGCAGCGGGCTGCAGAAGGAGGACAGAGTGGGCAGCATGAAAGGGGTGGAAAGAAGGAATTACAGGAACAGAGCACAGTGGCCATCAGGAGTTGAAGGAAAATGGGCAGCAAACCAATGAAACTGACTCTGGAGGCCCACCCTATAGTAACATGGAAATATTATTGGTCTATTTTTAGGGCTCAATCCCACAAATGTTACGTCAACCATGCATGTGTGTGCACGCACTTGGGATGTCACAATTAAATTATCAATATCGTAACAGTGACACATTTACTATTACAATAACTAAGAGTACTGTAGTTCCTATCATGATGAGTGGATAAGCTGTGCTCTCCTGCAGTAAAGTAGTGACATATTGACTGTGGAATCAATACATATTGCACTCCAACAAATACAATTTATAAAATCAAATCCTAATTTTCCATCCACTGATGTCTATGTCATGATCTATTGGCATCTGACTGCTGGGCCCCAAAACACAGAGATTGGGCAGATCCCCCTTAAATTTTGGATGGATCTGGGGATGGAAACCTCTGCAGAGACATGAGCTGCCATTTATCTCCAAAAGAGGGGGGAAAGTCAGTGCCTCTTATCGGGCAAATGTAAAAAGAAAAAAACATTAAACTCTCATATATATCGCTCCCGCGCTGCTGGCTGGGCCACCATAGCCACGGGAGGCCAGAAGATGCAGGAACGGCAGGCGGACGGGCAGGGTACCTGATCCCTGCTGTCTGCACTGTCCCCACCGCCGCCGCACTCAGAGCAAACATCCGACTCTGTGCAGCTGGTTGCCGTCACTTGACACAGGCCGCGCCCACCTGTTGCACAGAGCCAGGTGTGTTTGCTCGCGCCGGAGAAGAAGCAGCGATGGGGACATCGGGCAGGGATCAGTTACCCTGCCCGCCCACCTGTGGCTCCTACATCTTCTGGCCTCCTGTGGCCTGGCCAGCATCGTGGGAGCGATGTATATGTGAGTGTACATTTTTTTATTTTGCATATCGGAGTGTGGGAATGCCACATTGCCTATGGGAAATGGGAATGCCACACTGCCTATGGGAAATGGGAATGCCACACTGCCTATGGGAAATGGGAATGCCACACTGCCTATGGGAAATGGGAATGCCACACTGCCTATGAGAAATGGGAATGCCACATTGCCTATGGGAAATGGGAATGCCACATTGCCTATGGGAAATGGGAATGCCACATTGCCTATGGGAAATGGGAATGCCACATTGCCTATGGGAAATGGGAATGCCACACTGCCTATGGGAAATGGGAATGCCACACTGCCTATGAGAAATGGGAATGCCACACTGCCTATGGGAAATGGGAATGCCAAACTGCCTATGGGAAATGGGAATGCCACATTGCCTATGGGAAATAGGAATGCCACATTGCCTATGGGAAATGGGAATGCCACACTGCCTATGGGAAATGGGAATGCCACACTGCCTATCGGAAATGGGAATGCCAAACTGCCTATGGGAAATGGGAATGCCACATTGCCTATGGGAAATGGGAATGCCACATTGCCTACGGGAAATGGGAATGCCACATTGCCTACGGGAAATGGGAATGACACACTGCCTATGGGAAATGGGAATGCCAAACTGCCTATGGGAAATGGGAATGCCAAACTGCCCATGGGAAATGGGAATGCCAAACTGCCCATGGGAAATGGGAATGCCACATTGCCTATGGGAAATGGGAATGCCACATTGCCTATGGGAAATGGGAATGCCACATTGCCTATGGGAAATGGGAATGCCACATTGCCTATGGGAAATGGGAATGCCACACTGCCTATGGGAAATGGGAATGCCACACCGCCTATGAGAAATGGGAATGCCAAACTGCCTATGGGAAATGGGAATGCCACATTGCTTATGGGAAATGGGAATGCCACATTGCCTACGGGAAATGGGAATGCCACACTGCCTATGGGAAATGGGAATGCCACACTGCCTATGGGAAATGGGAATGCCACACTGCCTATGGGAAATGGGAATGCCACACTGCCTATATGGGGAATGGGAGGAAGCATGACACACTGCCTATGGGAATGGGAGGGAGCATGACACACTGCCTATGGGAATGGGAGGGAGCATGACACACTGCCTATGGGAATGGGAGGGAGCATGACACACTGCCTATATGGGGAATGAGAGGGAGCATGACACACTACCTATGGGAATGGGAGGGGGTGCCACACTATGTTGTCCACTGTTGCACTGGGCACCAATGATCCAAAGCAGCAGTAATCAAGTACTTTTAGTCGAGGTTCATTTACCGTGGTCTGTGCCAAGTTGAAGGTCCAGGGGAGGGTGTAGATGAAATCTCTGAATAAGTTGAGAGCTCGGAATAAGAGAGATTGATGGGAGCAGTGCTGGGAAAAAGAGGAGTGGATGTGGTAAAAGCTGGGAATGAGGAATAAATGGGGGAAGAACTGGGAATAAGAGGGATGAATTAGGGCAGTGCTGAGAATAAGAGGGTTGAATGGGGGTAGTGCTGGGAATAAAAGGGATGAATGGGGGCAGTGATGGGAATAAGTGAGATGAATGGGGGCAGAGCTGGGAATAAGAGGGATGAATGGGGCAGATCTGTGAATAAGAGGGATGAATAGGGGCAGATCTGTGAATAAGAGGGATGAATGGGGGAAGATCTGTGAATAAGAGGGATGAATGGTGGCAGAGCTGGGAATAAGAGGGATGAATGGGGGCAGAGCTGGGAATAAGAGGGATGAATGGGGGCAGAGCTGGGAATAAGAGGGATGAATGGGGGCAGAGCTGGGAATAAGAGGGATAAATGGGGGCAGAGCTGGGAATAAGAGGGATGCATGGGGCAGAGCTGGGTATAAGAGGGATGAATGGGGGCAGAGCTGGGTATAAGAGGGATGGATGGGGGCAGATCTGGGTATAAGAGGGATGGATGGGGCAGATCTGTGAATAAGAGGGATGAATGGGGCAGAGCTGGAAATAAGAGGGATGAATGGGGGCAGTGCTGGGAATAAGAGGGATGGATGGGGGCAGAGCTGGGAATAAAAGGGATGAATGGGGGCAGATCTGTGAATAAGAGGGATGAATGGGGCAGAGATGGGAATAAGAGGGATGAATGGGGGCAGATCTGGGAATAAGAGGGATGGATGGGGCAGATCTGTGAATAAGAGGGATGGATGTGGCAGAGCTGGGAATAAGAGGGATGAATGGGGGCAGATCTGGGAACAAGAGGGATGGATGGGGCAGAGCTGGGAGTAAGAAAAATGGATGGGGTAAGAGCTGGGAGTAGATGGATGGATAGTGGCAGAGCTGAGAGAATGGGGGATGGAAGTGGCAGAGCTAGAAATAACAGGGGATGGGTAGTGGCAGGACTTGGTGGCATCAGACAGGGACAGCTATTCCTCGTCGGCGGAACATCACGATTCGGATGCCCTGTCATGTAAAACCTCTGGAATTGACTGTAATTTTTACCTGACCGGCAGCCCCACAGCACATGCACTGACTCTTGGCCATTCAGTGTGGCTGTATCTTTATTGATGTTTTAGCAAACGCAGCCAGCAGACATAAATGAAGATACAGTTGCACTAAGTGGTGGGGAGCCTGTGCATGTGCCATGGGACTGCTAGTAGATTGTGCAGAATCTGTGAGTCTCACACGACAGGGGTTGTGTAATGACCATCTCCACTGACCACCAAAAAAAAATATTAACAACACTGCAGCTACGCTGCGGTTAGTCCGCCCCTAGTCTCAAGGTGTGCCTTACAGCAAATACGGCCCTGCTTGCGCCCCTCCTTTAATCCGGCCCTGGCTGCCAGTGCCTCATTCGCCTCATGGCTGCTACGGCTCTGGCGGTCCTACGATGCATACGCAGCCACTCAGCGTCCAGGAGCTTGTCTTATGCAAGCAGATCTGAGTGAGCTAGCGGCCGCATCCCCCGCTACCCTTCAACAGGTAGCGTGCCCGCGCCGGCCACTCACAAATGCCTGCCACCCTGCTAAAGGGATAGTGGGGGTGTGGGTGCTGCTCACACATGCGCCATTGGACCAGGAACCAATGTGAGTTTTCGGGTGACATGGGGGGTTTCACACAGCGGGGGGGGGGGGGGAGGAGACTCCAGGGTGGCTTTTGCCAGCCTAATTGCTTTGCTAATCCCTGCCTAAAAGGTTTTTGCAATTACATACCCCTTAAAAAAACAGGTTCATGATGTAGGACTATTCAAGCCACTTGATTGGATACAAAGCCACTACCACTTTAAAAATGAATATATATATATATATATATATATATATATATATATATATAGAGTTGATGAAGCAATGCAGTAAATCAAATTAACATCCTATTAAGCAATCTAATTATTTAATGAAATGATTCAATGAACAATAAATTAATTAAATAGTTTACATATACAAGAGAATCCATCACAGAGTTCAACCGTATATTATTCAAAATACTAGTACTGTAGGATGGGATGGATTCAAAGAAAATATCAGATAAACCGAAATGTGGGGATGTGCTCATTTTTGAAGGGATAAAACTCTGGTGCCCCATTGTGTGCACTTGAATATGTATATCACAAAGCATCATGAGTTTCTCACTGCAGTGGGATATGCATGTTATAGAATAATGCACATGTACACCAGAATGTTTAGTGAAGACTTTATAGAATAACAAGCATAACATACAACTAAGACGATCCAATGAATATCCTGTGCCTATGTGATGAGTACTATACAACATGGAGCAAACCTACAATAACAAAAGAAAATGTCAACTTATCCTGACTTATGTCGATGTGATACACGCCCCAATCAAGATAAACAGACAATCATAGACAGTAAGTGTCCAGCAAAAGTCTAATTGATAGCTTCTCGCTAACGATGCATTACTAGCTTTTTTTTACAGTATTTTCACAATGTGATGTATCTCTTTAAGAAAATACAGCCAACCCTGAATCATGTTTATAGCGGTAAGGATGTGCACCTTTGGTTGGTAGGTAGGTATTGGTAGGTGAGAAACTTCCACGCCCTGATCTATTTATAATATATAATATGTTTATAAGCTAATTCTTAATTTGAAGTATACCCCTTAAAATTTAGAGAAGAAGAATCTGCATAATCTGTAAATACAGCCCCTCCCCTTAAAAATCAATTCACCCCCATTTAACCTTAAAAGAGAGCACCTCTTTAGTGATACAATTCTAACACCAAATAATAAAAAGTATTATAGGAGTTAGAATTATATTACTGAAAAATATATATTTTTAAAGGGAAATCTACCCAGAAATCTTAAAGAGGAACAACACCTGTGATTCTCTCAATTTAGGCTTTTGGTTCTCTCCAAGGATTCTTCACTGTGCATGTGCGGACCCAGAATCAACCCACTTTCCAGGGACACCAGAGGGGGGTTTGGGTACTCAGTTTCATGTTTTTTTCCGGCAGCTATCCAAGGCAGGTCACAGAGCTCCATGGTACAGCAACAAAACCAGTCGGTAGAGGGGTTAGCAGGGTGCCCCCTTTTTATTGGGATACCTCTGATAAACATGGGGTCCCTGGCATGTGAGGACACTTCTCGAGGTGCCCACCTCGAACTGCTTGGCCCCTACCCAGTCCACCTACCTGAATTCTTGTCCACTGGCCCTTCCTCCATCCTACCACAAAAGACCTCCTGGCTCCAGCCCGTCACAAGGGGCACTCATCCTCAGTGACCTCCAAGGCTCCTTCAGGTAGGAAATGCTTCAGAGGTGCTCCAGTAGCATCTTTCCAACAGGCCAGTGCTACTTCATATGGGCAGTAGTCTCGTCCTCTTCTTCAGCTTCTGACGCATTCATGTTCTGCTTTCTCAACTGTAGACAAGCTCACATTCCCTGGGCCCCATTTATATAGACCTTAGCTCCTCCCCTGGGCAACACAGTTGCCACCAACAGCCAATCAGAGCCCTATGACTCATACTACTTTAACATTTCTATTTCCTGTCTTTAGAATAACCTGTTCATTACTTATCCTAGTGGCCTAATCATGTAACAGCACCTACAAGTGAAATTAAATAACATTTGCCATCTAAACTACCTATTAACCCTTTAACAGTGGTGTGGATAAGCCACCACCATGTTACTCCAGCATTCCATTTAACTTTACTAAGCCACTCTGATGTCAGAGCAGCTTAGTAAGCAGAATGGGGCACACTGGGCACTCCCTTCAGCTGGACTTACCCACTCCAATCATTCAAAATCTGGTGCAGGTACACACTATCAGCCAAAATAGATCTAGGGTTTCGATCAGAGCTTGCCCCAAAGCTTCTTGTTAAAGGGAAAGTCTACCCATTATGCTCAATAGGTGCTTTGTACAGAGCTGTACACAGCCTCTGCCACCTTTAACTCTAAATTTATATTTAGATTTTATACTAAAGTTAAAATGAAAATTATTCCACTCTTAAATTACATTATTTTGTTAAAAGAAGCTCTCTAGCTTTACTGTACATACAGATGTTTTGAATAAGTTAAAGGGGAGTTCTTCTTACATGCTAAAAAAACACCCTCTAACTCTAAAGAGGAAGCCCAAGGCTAAAGATACATATGCTGCTCGGTGCTTTTTTAAAGGGGACCTCCAATTTATTTAAACTTCCTGCACCCCCTGCTGTCAGAAGAGGGCCACTGTCCTCTTTAAATGGCTAGAAAATGGACTTACATTAGTTCCGTCATGGTTGACTAGACTGCAAGCTCACCAACAGCTCATGTTTTGCAGATCTCCACACAGATGTAGATGAAGTAATTAGTCCAGCAGGGCTATGGAGCCACCTGTTGATGGGCCTTGAGGAAACCGTTGGGGACCACTGCCTTAGAGGACTTCCTGGCATTAGTGGTTTCAGTATTGTACATGCCAGTGGCATAACTAAATGTGACCAGGTCCTGGTGTAAACACTGAAAGGGGCCCTGTCATGGCTCACAAACATGATAAATAAGGTGGAGGAGCCACAATGATGGTGCCCCTGATCCTTGGGTTCTGATGTGGTCACTACCCCTGGACCTCCTGATCCATGCATTAAGGCTAGAATGCCTAAACACCATCCTTCCGTCTCTGCAAGGTGGTTGCAGTCATTTGTATTGTATTGATCCCTAACAGTACACTTTGGCTTTTACATTTTTCTCCTTTCAAGGCCCTAGCAACACATCTAATAGAAGTAGATCAACATGCCTACCTAACCCCCACTGGTCAACAGGTTTCTAAAAGAAAATGTAGCTTGGTTAGAGGCTACTTAAATAACCGGCTGATGTTTAAAAGGACAACTTGTCCATAAAAGGCACAGAACCGCTGCTCTATAAAAATATAACCCTGCAGAGACGTTCCGTCCACTGAGAATTCCCATTCCAGCACACATGTGAAATAACAGTGCGCTATTCCCTAAACGCTCAGCTCCTTCATTTTTTTGTAGTGGGAATGTTTGACCAGCCATCAGCCGGTACTAATTACAAGCCATCAATACCCGCTGACAAGAGGCTCGCTGATCAAATACTCCTGTTTCATCAAACCCTTCCCGGCTCCCAGCCATGAAAAGGTTAAGCGACTTTAATTTTCTTGGTCAAACAGCCCAGATCTCTCTGATTTCAGTCTTGCAGCTTGAGGTTGACAGCTCAGTAGAAGAGTGACTTACAGATAAATGAGGGAGATTTGAAGGTTAGCTGAATTTTTTCAAGATCCGGGAGGATGGGGAATAAGCGCTGAGCAGGGAACGTTTCTGCCATCTAGAGAGGATGCTGAGGATAGCAGGGACATTTGTTACTGTAAAACTGCGAATGAACCAGAGAAATTGGACAATACCTACTATGACTTTCGTGAAGACCTTTTCCAATAGGCAATCCATGCTTTGTGGCAGCTGAGACCAATCACATTAAATATGTGCTGCTTTATATGTGCTGATTTATGCTGCTAGTGGAAACATGCGGAGGAAGGTCATGAGACTAACTTGGAGTGAAAGAGCAGGATAGTGCTGTAACCCAACAGGTAAGCTCTCAAGGATGGTGGTCCAGGAGTCTGGACGCAGACCTAGTGAAGCACATTGCTGGTTTGGCTGCATTTTGTGGCACTCTTGAGTGTACCATGGCTGCTGTTTGCATTAGGAGATAGAAGTAGATGGGGCACAGGAGCTGAAAGCTCATAGAATTTTTAGGAGGAGGAGGAGCAGGTCATCATGGTTTACAAGGTGAGGGGAGTGTGTGCTTGACCACAACCACAACTGTTCAGCAACAGTTGGAGCACCCAGAAAGTCATGCAAAATACCACCAGTAACTCAATATGTGGAATATATCTGGCAGATGTAAGCAGGTGGTACTCCGGAGCAGAATGCACTCCCCCCCCCAGAACTACATTTACCCCAAAAAGCAATCTGGCATAGCCTGAGCTGATCAGGCTGTGCCTCCTTTCCCTACCCAGATCAAATGGTTCTTATAAAAAAACCTTGCTAGATAAGAAAAAAGTCTGGCGCCCCATCAGAGAGGACAGCCCCTCTGTGATATGATGCTCCCACAATGTTTCCTATGTGCCGTTTGTTTTTTCCAGCCTTGATAAGATCCCTTTTTTGGGTTGGAAACCATTACAATTCTGCATAAATATTTCAGTTCTTTTCTATAATAACTTGGATATATTTCGTAATGTATCTAATTCACAGAAAAGGCAGTCATTGGCTCATAGAAAATCTAATACCATTCATTGAGATTTTGGCATATATATCAATCAGATGGGTGAAAAGTTGAAATTGGATGCCAAAGTGTGCGGAGTAAGGGGAGGAGAATCAGATGATCATAATCGTTTTTTTTTTCTTTTTTATCATGCAGGTCATTCACTGGAACTCCCCCAAAAAGCTAAGAGTCAAAAACAAGCATGTGGAATTTTTCCGCAACCTCTATCTGACGTTCCTGGAGTACGATGGCAACCTTTTGAGGAGGGAGCTCTTTGGCTGCCCTAGTGAAGCTGACATTAACAGTGAAAATGTAAGTGAACTGGCTATTAGGAGCCTGGGCAATGGGCCCATTACATAAACCTTTGGCATCTGGGCATCTGTTATTTAATTCCATGGAATTGCACCTAGAATGATATGCTTAGAGATAAGGTTAGGGCTAAGGGTTAGATTTAGGGAGTATTAGATATCTGAAAAAAATGGTAAAAAAACACTGCACTAATTATGATATTTATAAAATCAGTAACTAAAAAATAAAAAGTCGTTGTAGGTTATAATATACAGGACATGCAAATATACAATCCATGTAGCAGAGTACTAAAAATTATTTTGTTTATTATTAATAATAATAATAATAATAATAATAATAATAATTAATCTGATGTCTGTCACGTGTTCCTCTCCTCCATTTCCTAGAAGAACTAGCAGGAATTTTGCCCCTTTTTTCAATTTTAACGCACAAAAAACTGGTCCTATAGCCACCTTGTCCCTTGGTGCTCTCTGTGTGAGTTTTCTAAGTTCTCCAATTAAGTGCAAAGATCCTGGCAGGGGTGTACATGAGTTTCATAGGGCTCCATAGCAAAAGTCATAGTGGCCACCCCTCAGCATCAATTAAATAACTCCTCCCAACCAAACTCACAGAATTAAATAAATACCCCCCGATACGCATGCACACACACATACACAACCCAGTCCTCAACATTAAACCAGAATAACACCCTAAAATGCAAACTTCTGCATCTGGATATCCCACCTATGCTATCCAGACTGCTGTCCAAATAACTTGTCTCACCTTTTTACTTTTCCAAAAAGTCAATTTTATTGAGTTTAATGATGGATACTGGGCGCCTGTGGACGAAAAACTGGATGCCCCACTGGGTGGCAAAATAGAAACGCTGCTACGCTCTTGAGCAAGCGGCATGCTCTTGCTGCCTCTCTAAGCGCCGGTCCATTGAGAGGGTGCGTGCGCTAGGCCCACCTCCCTATCCCAACATGGCATGCACAGACAGCGCTAAGAAAGGCAACGGGAGTGCACCGCTCACGAAAGAGTGTAGCAGCGCTTCTGTTTTGCCAGCTGGGGGGGCATCCAATTTTGTGGCCACAGGCTGTTCAATAGCCACCATTAGGCACAATAAAATAGACTTTTTGCAAAAGTAAAAAAGGTGAGACAAGTTTTTTGGGAAGCAATCTGGATAGGGCGAGTGCGCTATCCAGATGCAGAAGTTTGCATTTGTTATTCCAGTTTGTTATTCGATTTAAGTAGTTGACCCCCCCCCCAGGACATATTTGGTTTTCTGGGAATAGGAAAATCCTCTATGGTCTGCCACAGACACTAGGCCCCTTTGCACTGTCTATGAAGCATGGCAGGAAAACAAACTACTGGCTTCCCCCCCCTCCCCTTCTTTTTTATCTTTTGCTCCTATGTTATTTTTTTAAAAGAGAAAAGAAACCTGTTCATTCCCTGTCCCATTGCCACTGATGTAGATGGCAATGTTCCTCCAGTCCTCCAGGGTTAGACAGCTTGCACAGGGCCTCTGTCTGCCACAGGCCCAGTAGCATCTGTCTCCCCTTCCTCTACGATATGTATGCCCATGGATCCTGGACAGATGTCAGAGGAAATTCAAGCAAGGTGAAGATGCAATGGATTACAATAATTTTTGTATCACTTATTTAAGTGATGCATGAGGAGGGAAGCTTTAGTGGTGTTAATTCCCTCCTCCTCAATAGCCACCAACAGGTAATGTGTTGCAGATATCCAAAGAGGCGCACAAGTGAAGTAATTAATGCTGAAACAGAGCTATAGAGATGGCTATGTGAATATTCACAAACATTGTTGTTGGTGGTTCTTAAGGAGGGGGCCCCTGATTTACAATTTGTGAATTAATGGGGGGGGGGGGGAATTCATAAACCCATACAGGTTCAGAGGACAGAGGGAATGCCTGGACATTGAAAGTGCAGCATTGGCTCAGGTATCTTCTGTTGTCCCAAGGGCTAAGAAGGAGATTTTCTGTAGATAACTATACATGACATTCAGCCTCTGTCACCATTTCATTAACCAGTGATAGTATTGACTAATGGGTGTCTCTGGCTGACCCAGGCATGCTGTGTTGTTCACGTCACTGGCCCGGAACTGGCCATGGAATAAACCTCAGCTGAAACAAAGTGCATTTTGACCAGTTTCAGTGTCTAAAAATGCTATTTTAGTATGACTTTGCCAAGCCTCCGACATGCCATCTGCTCGCTGTGCCTGCACCCCCTGGCATCTCAGCAGCACGACAAGGATGCATATTCATGACCGGGTGATTTTATACTGTATGTTCTCCAGAAGAGGAACCCACATTGAGGGCAGCTGAGGTCCCCTCACACCCCTCCATTACAAATAGAAAAAAATAGAGGGTATATTTGTCAGGACAATACTTCTGTAGCAGATCCAACTAAACAATATATCCACATATTGAGATTATACTGTGTCATTCATGTTATTGAATTCTGGCTGCACACTGGTGCCTGGCATCTGTGCTCTGAAACAACCAACAGCTGTCCCGATGGGGCAGACTACTGGCTTGCATGTAGGAAAGGTGTCAAGTTCAAAAGGTCCACAGGATTTAGAATGGCAGATTGATACAACGTTAAATATGTTACACACGTTGGGAAATGCTCAGTTTCCAAGAAGTAGCAAATGGAACAGTCACCTGAGATTATAGAGTTAGAGGGCTTGTTGTAGATCATTGTCTCTCTCTAGCTGCTGGTTACACACTTCCTGTCTCTGCAAGTTGGGGTTCGCAGCCCCTGACTGGAGTTATCAAGGACTATATAGGAGAGACTTCCTTTTTGCAGAGGAGAATGGAGCACACAGCTTGCTGCCAGGAGTTGGGCTGCTGCAACTTGGATATACAGCCTCAAAGTCAAGCCTAAATCACTTCATCTGCAACTGTGGTACGTACCATGGTCATCATGTTACCCCCCAGACTACTACACTATTCACCTGCATGTCCAGCTGTAGGTGCCACGTGGGGGATCTTCGGTTGCTACTCTCTAACTTCTTCATTACCTTCAGCATGTTAACCTGTGTCTTGTGGAGGATATTCCACTGATGCTGCATATCTCCTCATCACCTTCTGTGTGTCAAGACTGAATAATCTCTTCGAGTAAACGTCAGGGGCCCCTGCTACTTGCATCAGCTGGGCCTTTTATTGAGTTGTTATACATTCATTCTTGCAAGTTATTACATAAAGTACCTAGTACTGTTATACTTGACTGTGTCATTGAATGACTAAGGTAAATGGTTGCTGAGAGCAGTAGTTCCTCTGCTTTAAATATATTGTTTTGCTTAAACAACTTGATCTATTTCCCAAAAAGTTGTATTATATATATTATTTGCAAGGGCCCTATTCTGGTTGGAGGCACTGGCACATCAAACATTTAACCCACTATTCCACTTAGCAGAGGCTCTGTTTCTCCTTGTTACCTACAGGTTAGCACCATACCATGTTTACCATCACCCCCCTCATAACAGCCATACATTTGGAGGCACTGCTGAGATCAAGGTGGGGTTAATAGATATGGAAAACAATACAATCTTGGGGGATATGTAAAGGAGGAAGAACCAATGTCAGGTAGCTTCTCTGACAATGTTTCCAGAAGTTCAGAAGTTTCTTGAAGGTGACAGGGTTACACACTCTGATGAAGTTGACATGCCACCCAACCGTAAAGAGCTCTGTGATGTACTTTCTGTTAGTTACCAGCATGGGATGGATATTCCATGTGAGCACCTAGAAATTTTTGGTTCTTGCTTAACTGATTAGTTACAAACTAATGCATGTTTCTCTCAATGCTCTGGACTCTGCAGTCTTAAACAGAGAAGTACAGTAATACTATATAACCCCCCCCCCCAATTGACTTTTCAGCCCTTGATGGCCTTAAAGTGGACCAAAACCCTGCTGGATCGGCCCTGAAATCTATAAGATTCCTGTGCCAATCCATTCCCTCCCCGTGGGGCATCCAAAAATGGGGATGCCCGGCTGTGTGAAACCCCCAGGATGCCCGCTACACTTACCTTAATCCTGGTCCAACGGTGCAAGTGCGGGCCGCGGTCGCATCTCGCGCTTCTCTCTAACAGGGCACGTGCCTGCGCTGGCCATTTGGGAATGGCTGGTATGTTCCCTCTTTTAGGGTTAAGCGTGAGATAGACGTGCATAGCTCAGCAGCTCCGAGCACGCTGATTGGATGAGTGTCCGCGCATGCGCCATAGGACCGCGGTGAGGTGAGTTGGTCCAGGCGATCTGGGGGGTTTCACATAGCGGGGCATGCCGATCGGGGAAGTGGACCAAAACCCAGGATAGTCAAAATTCTGGTTTTTGGTCCATTTTAAAATCCTACTTAGGGCCTCGACCCTACTGAAACTCCTTTCGAGTATTATCTAAATTGAGGATCCCTACCTAGCCATAACCATCACTAATACAGATAACAACCTCCCCCGGTAAAATTATACCGTTTTGTGAGTACTCACCTGTAAAACGGCTATTATGAGTGTGCCATACACTCCACTTCGATCTTCATGACATGTGGGTAATCTCCAGTAGAGGGCGAACTTGTGCAGAGATGAATATGCAAAAAAAGAAAGCCCCTCCCGGTCCATATATACCTGGGACCTCCCACCAATTTCCCAGTGTAAAAAAGCAGTAAGGGGACCAGGAAGAACCAATTGTAACCTTAACAATCAAAACCAATGGTTCACCATATAAAAGCTCCAGAATACCTGAAAAAAAGGGGTGGGGCGAAGTGTAGTGTATGGCACACTCATAATACCCGTTTTACTCACAAAACGGTATTATTCTAAGTGTGCCATACACTCCACTTCGATCTTCATGACATGTGGGACATCCAATAGCAGTGTCCGTCATGGATGGGAACCAGAAACAGTAAAGAATGTACCAACTCAAACCACTGCAGCTTGCAGAACCTTGCAGCCAAAAACAGCATCCGCTGAAGCCCGCACATCAACCTTGTAAAACTAAGTATGAAAGGAAGACCAAGTAGCAGCCTTACAAACTTGTTCAACAGAAGCCTGGTGCTGAAAAGCCCAGGATGCACCAACAGCACGAGTAGAGTGTGCAGTGACCCTAAAAGGGGGAGTCCTCCCCTTAGCAGAATAGGCCCCAGCAATGGCCTGACGAATCCATTTGCTAATCGTAGACTTAGCAGGCGCCAAACCTTTCCTGGGCCCGCAGGGCACCACGAAAAAAGCGTCCGTCTTGCGGAAGGAAGAAGTAGTCACCAAATAGTACTTCACACAGCGAACAACATCCAAATTGTGCAGAACCCTCTCCTTGTCATTGTTAGGCTTAGGACACAAGGAAGGGAGAACAATATCCTGATTGAGGTGGAAAGCAGACACCACCTTAGGAAGGAAATCTGGCTTAAAACGACAAACCACCTTATCCTGGTGTCTCTCAAAGTAAGGGACCTGAATCGACAGAGCCGCCAACTCAGAGACACGCCGAACAGAGGTAATAGCCACCAAGAAAGCACCTTCTGAGTGAAAACAGAAAGAGCAATATCCTGTAGCGGCTCAAAAGGAGGACCCTGGAGAGCTGAAAGAACCAAATTCAAATCCCAAACAGGAACCACAGCCTTCCGAGGGGGCCCGCACATGCGCGACCCCTTGGAAAAGGTCTTAACCAGCGGGTGTAAGGCAAAAGACCTCTGGAAGAAAACCGACAGAGCAGAAACCTGTCCTTTCAAAGTACTAAGCTGGAACCCAAGATCCAGATTATGCTGAAGAAACTCCCAAATCCTAGGGATCGAAAACAAGGCAAGGCCCTAGCCTCACACCAATCAATATAGGACCTCCAAGTCTTATAGTAAATGCCAGAAGAGGACCGCTTCCTAGCTCTAATCAAGGTCTGAACAACGGCCACAGACAAACCTTCCTCCTTCAGAATGAAGGTTTCAGCAGCCAAGCCGTCAAAGCCAGCGTTTGTAAATTGGGGTAAAGTAGTAGACCCTGAGATAACAGATCCGGCAACATGGGAAGCCGGTACTGATCTACGGCAGCCTTACAACGTCTGCATACCAAACCCTTCTTGGCCACCTTGGAGCCACAAGAATTGCTGGCGCCCCTTCTAGAAACAGTTTGCAAACTACCGTGCCCAGCATGGAGACGGGCAGAAACAGGTAAAGAAAACCCAGATCCTTCCAAGCAAGGGACAAGGCATCCACTGCCAGAGATAGAGGATCCTGAGAAAGAGACACAAAGGGCGGAAGTTTGTGATTGTGCCTCGAGGCAAAGAGATCCACCTCCGGAGTCCCCCACTTGCGGCAAAGATCCAGAAAAACCTCGGGGTTGAGAGACCACTCTCCTTGGCGAGAGGATCCCCTGCTCAGGGAATCCGCCTCCGCGTTCTCCACTCCCGGAATGTAGACTGCCGAAATGCAAGGAACATTGCTCTCCGCCCAGTGCAGGATCAGAGAGACTTCCCTGAGGGCACTCCTGCTGCGAGTCCCTCCTTGGTGATTGATGTAAGCTACCGCCGTTCGGTTGTCTGAACGAACCTGAACCGGTAGACCCTGCAAATGTGAGGTCAGCCGTGCCAGAACCAGTCAGATGGTTCTGAGCACCAATACATTTATGGGGGTGTGAGCCTCCTGAGGACCCCACACCCGGCTGAACTGATGACTTTTCCAATAACCTCCCCAGCCCGACAGGCTGGCATCCGTGGTAACCGTCTCCCAACAAGGGACCAGAAAGGATCTGCCCTTCAACAGGTTGCTCGACTCTAGCCACCACCAAGGGGACTGCCGAACCCTGAAAGGTTGATCCAATGACTGCGGACACCGGTCCCAATGCGTCAATAGGTGAAGTTGAAGAGATCTCAGGTGAAACTGTGCAAAAGGTACCGCCTCGAAGGAGGACACCATCAAGCCCACCAGTTTCATCCCCTGTCGGATAGAGGGACAAGGACTGGCCCAAAGAAGGCTGATCAGATCCTGAATCCCCCGCACCTTGGTCTGGGGCAAAAACACTCTGGCCTGAATGGTATCCAGATTCATGCCCAGAAATGAAATCACTCGGGACGGAGAGAGAGAAGACTTGGGGCGGTTGATCACCCACCCGAACCTCTCCAGAGTCGACACCACCTGGTGGGTGTCCAGCTCCGCTCGAATGCCCTGAGCTCTGAGCAGAGCCATTATTTCCGCCAAGACCTTGGTGAAGACCCTCGGCACCGAGGTCAGTCCGAAGGGAAGGGCTACAAGCTGAAAATGTTGATCCTCCACCGCAAACCGGAGGAATCTCTGATGCGCCGGAAAAATCGGAACATGCAGATACGCATCCTTGATGTCTATGAATGTCATAAAATCCCCTTGGCGAAGGGAATTGATAGCCGAGTGCAGAGTCTCCATGCGGAACTTTTTGGCTCTGATAAACCTGTTGAGAACCTTGAGATCTAGAATGGGTCTCACCGAACCCTCCTTTTTGGGAACCATGAAAAGGTTGGAGTAGTAACCCCTGCCTCTCTCCAACTGAGGCACCGGGCAAATAACTCCCATGTCCAGAAGGTTTTTTACTGCTAACAGGAGCCCCTGTGCAGCCTGAGGGTCCGAGGGCACCCGAGACCTTAAGAATCTTGGAGGCGGCCAGTACTCGAACTCCAGTTTGTACCCGGAGGAGACCCCTTCCAAAATCCAATTGTCTGTGACCTCCCGGGCCCAGACCTGGAAGAAGAGCCGCAGCCGCCCCCCCACCCGTGCGGGTGAGGGCGCCCCTTCATTGCTGAGCCGGTTTAACGGCGGGCTTGGACTATATATATATATATATATATGACAAAAAAAGCATAAGCCTGTACCATAGGGGGCCCCACCAGAGAGGGACCCCCAAATAACTAATGAAGTGGCCACCAGGCCCTTACCATCCCCCAGAAATGCAGCAGCAATGCAGCAAGATGGCCCCCGTCTTTGAGGTGATCAGGAAGAAGCAGGAAGAGAAGGGGGGCGGCCAGCGCTTTTCCAGGCCCCACTCCCCTCCCAGCAGCGCGGATCTGGCCAGGGAGGCCCTTCAGAAAACGCACCAAACGAGGGGGCGGGGCCACCGCAGCCGCGCCGAGCGCCAGGCCCCGCCCCCTTATCTAAACACAGCCTGAGGGAGAGAAGCTCCCCAGGCTGGCAGGAGAAACCACAGCAGGCTAGGCCAAGAAACAGCACCAATTCATCAAGGAATAACTTCCAGGTGATCCACACCAACTCACACACACACACAACTTACAGTGGTAACACCAACACACATACACATATATACATATATATAAAGTAAAAGGGAGAGGCCGAGGATGACGGCCCGCCAGCCCCCCCCCCCCCCCCCAGAGGAAACCCGGAAGGGGGGGGGGGACCCGGCCCGAATAGGGCCACAGGCATGTAGGGACGGGGCATCCCACACCAGGATCCCCAAAACCTGGGTAACCGCCTACCCCATAGTGAGGTCTCACGGTGGAGCAATGCTCCTTCCGCACCCATAGGGTGCTCTTACCCTCACCAGGACCCGCAGCCTAAGCTGGGAGGCTCAGATAGGGACAATTTAGAAAGGGTCCTGGCAGCAATAGGGACAATAAATGGCCGGGCGCGGGCCCGGCTTACCTGCAAGTAAAAGAAGTCTTCATCTTCTGTCTTGTCGCCTTCCCTGCAGAGAAGGAACTGGGAAATTGGTGGGAGGTCCCAGGTATATATGGACCGGGAGGGGCTTTTTTTTTGCATATTCATCTCTGCACAAGTTCGCCCTCTACTGGAGATTACCCACATGTCATGAAGATCGAAGTGGAGTGTATGGCACACAGAATAAAGGTGGTTACACCCTCATACATAGAAGCATTTACCTGCAGGAAATACTTATCTGAAAGAGCATGGTATCTCGTCTCCACTAGGGAACCTGTGCCGGCCACAACCAGTGCTTTATTAGCAAAGTATAGGCCAACCATACATAAGGGTGAACTTCTAAGAATGCTAGAGGATTCTATTTGATATGAGCAGGGCGATCGCCCTGTGGGCCAAAGTCCATTGGGGGTGCCTTTATCCCAGCCATCTTGTTTTCTTTGGATGAATCTGGGCCACTATTAGTGGTGCAGACTATAAGACATGCCCCTTCTCCACCCATATTGGGCTCAGTCATGGGGAGGGGGTTACTGCCTGCTGCTATGATGGAGGCACAACATGGCACATACCTGTATGGGACAGCAGCATCCCCATAAGACGAATGAGGAGGGGCAGATTTTTTTCCTTCCCCCACTGATCACAATTTCGCCTAGAAACTGCCCTGGATATGAGCAGTATATTCATTGTTTGATAAACCTCTCACCTAGAGCATCTCTTTGCTTGCAGTGAATTGGTGAAATCTACTTTCAAGACCACTTTACAAATCCTACTTACGGCAACTGGGAATTATCCTGGATTCTCTTAAGGATTTAGACTGGGAAGCAGTTACAGCATTAACTATGGAAAACAGTCTTTCGATTTGAGGTCTTCTAAGTAGTAGTGTCTGATGAAGAAATGGCTGACGGTTCCAGTAAAGTTCACACAAGTTTAATTGCTGACTTCAACATCAAAATAAAATTCCCCTAGACGAGTCTTCCTCTATAATTACGTCCAGAAAGGGAATGCTGGATATTTTCTGAGTCATCCCAGCTCACAGCAGCCATTAATCTATCGCCTCTAAGTGTTGTTGCAGTTTTAAGCAGATCTGTCTCCATGCATAAAACATCAAAGAGCCAATATCTGCAGCTGGCCACAAGTTAAAAGGAACTTTTGAAAACAATTGAGAGCTATGGGCTATACCATGTCTAATGAACTGTGGGTAATGCACAAAATGTAGTCATGTATACTGAATGTAAAGTGAATAGCTAATTAGGTCTGATTTCTGATTTCTCTATTTACAAGGAAAAAGTGTTGGCCCCTGGGCCTTGATAGAAAAGCTGAGCTTGGCTTCAGCTGGGCTCCGCCTCTTTTCCTGTAAAGTGTGTGCTCACATATATATTGAAAAACTCCCTCGTTCTGCCACTCACTGACTCCTAGGTCAATTTAAACCCTCACCACTGGGGCATCGGGTTGACCCTCTGGTTAAAGATCTCTACAAAGCTGACATTGGGCAGTAATATTGGTGCTATAGCAAGTGAATCTCCAGACCCCCTTTCTCTGCCTCTATTGGCACATGTGTGTCTGGTCAACCCCATTGACTGGTAGAGTGATCCTGTCCAATTCCTAGCAATCTTTAACTGGGCAGGCAGCACAAAAGGTTTTTTCAACTAAATTCCTTGGTTTAAAGCGGAAGCTTGTGTTGAAGGGTTGAAGAGCTCCTACTAGACTGGACTCGGTAAAAGATTACCTTTAGTTAAGTGGGAATT
Source organism: Gastrophryne carolinensis (assembly GCA_027917425.1). Lineage (NCBI taxonomy): Eukaryota > Metazoa > Chordata > Amphibia > Anura > Microhylidae > Gastrophryne > Gastrophryne carolinensis. The sequence goes on from CM051238.1 coordinate 43,507,982, forward strand.
ACCACTTCCCCACGTGCACTAGTCATAGTAACTACCCATGCCCACTCTATTCACTGCCTGACTTTGCCACACCCCTCCATTGTTTTGAATGGAATCGGCTTACTGAACTCACTTTAACTGATGCAAGGAGCGTCCCTTCGACACTGAGGTCACCAGCGACTGGTGGTCATGTATGGGCACTGCATGACCTTGGGGTGCAGTACGTTTTATACTACCTGACAAGGACAGTAGTGCTGTGGGGTACAAATAGTGAGCATTTTGTGCCTGCAATGCCCCTTTACATTGAAAAGCATTGAGTCACAACTAAATATTTTACCACATTTTCATTACTGCTTAGTCGAAATTCCAAGTTAATTGGAATTAAAACAATAAAGAATATCTCTAAAAGTTATAACAGGTGCAGGTACATACAGCAGCATAAGAAGTTAATTTGGCATAACTCGGTCACCGAGAAGCATCAAAGATTTTGAGATAATCTTTTTTGCTATCATGTCACCAGGGGCATAACTTGAGGGGGTGTAACCGTTCCAGGGCCCAGAAGGTCAGGGTGGCCCTATCATTGTTGCTCATCCACGTTATTTATTATATTTGTGCTCACTTGGCATAATTTAGAGAAAGGAAGCTCCATTCGTCTCGACTATGTCAGTCTTTAGTTGTTTAGCTGCTTCCAATAGACAGAAAATGGTTTACTGTATGAGCCGTGAAAGGTCCCCATTTAATGTTTGCACCAGGGCCCCATCGCATTTAGTTACACCACTGCATGTCACTGTAGGGAGTACAACATTGTAATTGCCCATGAGGGAAATTATAACTCACACAGTTAATACTGGTATGAAAAAGATAGTGTGGCTATGTACATAAACCAGTTACATAAGAGTTTTGAGGGATACATTTTTGGCTACGTACAGGTGGGGTAAATGATTGGAAGGCAATATCAGATTAACAATTTTTAGGTTGTTGGGTTACCATCCAGCTTCAATGTGGCCCAGAAGAGCCCAAACCATTTCTTTAAAAAGGGGCACTGTACAGTACATGTTTTTTTAACATGCCAGAATCTAAATATGATCTTTGTGATTTCAGCTCCAGAAACAACTCTCTGAGCTGGACGAGGATGACCTCTGTTATGAATTCAGGCGGGAGAGATTCACAGTTCATCGGACTCACCTCTACTTTCTTCACTATGAGTATGAGCCAGCACCTGATAACACTGATGTTACTCTGGTGGCACAGCTTTCCATGGACAGGCAAGTCACAGGTGGTTGGTTGGTGGTCCTCTGTTTTTCTGTGGGTTTAATTCAAAGCAAAATAATCTTTTCATTTCTCAAAGGAATCATTTGTAACTCATCAGCTGTCTTCTGTCTGTCTTCTGTCTAACTGTCTTCTTTAGGTTTTGAAATTGTGCTTGATTAAATTACAAATCCTGAATGCTAAATATTTGCTGAGGATCTTATTTGCTGACCCAACAGGTTGCATTTCCTACCTCATATATATAAATTTGGCTGTGAAGGTCCTCGTTCATCCAGGTCATTGTATATCTGTAGGAATAAATCAAGGCAACTGGATCAGCTGTTATTTTCTTGAAGATGTTTCGCTAGTCATCCAACTGGCTTTTTCAATTTAGAGTGATTGGACAGGAACCTGGTAATGTTTATAGTAGACAGAGGGTGTAGATTGAAGTTGCCATCTATTGCTGCCAGATTCCTGCACAAGTCACTCTAAATTGAGAAAGCCAGTCGGATGACTAACAAAACTATTTTTAACTATTTTTAAGAAAATATAATCAAGTCCAGTTGACTTGATTTATTCCAAAAGATGAACCTAAGCTTGTAAGTATCTCCCATGAGTTAGGAAAAATTACTATTTTTTTAAACTATTTTTAAGAAATTAGCATCAAGTCCAGTTGACTTGATTTATTCCAACAGATGAACCTAAGCTGGTAAATATCTCCCATGAGATAACATTTAAAGAAAAGGTCTATATTCCTACAGTCCTACAGAGTTGGGGTAAGTCAATAATGAAAAATAAAATCTCTCTTCTTTGGCCTTCGGTAAGGCCGACTTAGAATGAAGTTTGCTTTAGGAGCTAAAAAAGATCTCTTGTAAGTTAGGAAATACCACCTTTATGGCAAGTTCTCTTGTAAGTTTAGGAAGGTCTTCTGTAGGTTGAAGCAAGCCACCCATGAGTTAAAAACGTATCTTCCTACACTGAACTTCAGTAAGCTGGACCCGCTCTGGGTTAGGAAATGTCTCTTGTAAGTTAAGAAACTGCACCTCTTGCGAGTTTGGAAAGGTTTTATTATTTGGGGCAAGACACTCCTAAAAAAGATCCCTGCAGTGTTCTTCTGTATGGTGGACTATGGTTGCTGGCTATTTTAAGAGCACACTGTAGTTAAAAAGTTAGATAAGATCTTCTACAAGTATCTTTTTAAAGGAATAGGCCCACTATTTTAGTTGTTTTTTACATTCAGTCTTGTATATTTCTTGACAGACTTCAGATGCTGGAAGCAATCTGCAAACACTGGGAGGGCCCCATCAGCCTGGCGCTTTACCTGTCGGATGCCGAGGCCCAGCAGTTTCTGAGATACGCGCAGGGATCAGAGGTGCTACTCAATCGACGCAATGTGGGGTACCATATTGTGTACAAAGAAGGACAGTTCTATCCTGTCAACCTACTGAGGAATGTGGCCATGAAGCATGTCAGCACCCCCTACATGTTCTTATCTGACATAGACTTCCTTCCAATGTATGGACTCTACGAGAGCCTCAGGTAACATAGACCAGCAGCACCAGTAAATAACAGGTCAACGCAAAAAAAATACACTTCATAAGCAACAGTATGTGTCCACCCCTCTTGCTGTTTAGGGTCAGATAAGTAAAATCTGGCACACAGATTGACGTCTGTTTTACACAATGTCTATCATTACACTAAAAATCAAGATAAAATTCAAAGAGCAACTCACATCCAATATTCAGCCCAGGAAGCATCCCCACTTAATAGGGTCAGAAAAAGATAGTTATACTCTATACTAAGGCCAGATGTGCACTTTTTGCCCCTACCTAGGACACATGTCTTGACCCACGTAACATAACCCCCCTCCCCCCAGTAGAAATGCATATCTTCTTACCCCATAATACTATTTGTGAGCACAAATACATGATTGGGTCATAAGATTCTCATCTCAAATCCGTATCCCCTGATTCTATTTACCACTGGTTATCTTACCCAAATAGATACCCCTAACATCATAAGAGATCTTTCAACCCAAAGTAATTCCCCTTTAATTAGAGACCCCTTAATCAAATGAGTTCCCCTCAAACTAATTAACATAAAATTACCCTTTTAATCTATATTATACATTTTCAGGCAAAGAAATAAGCCATGCTTCTCTAAAATACTGTCGTGACCAAATGAAAATGGGGTGGAATAGGGGTCAGGCCATGCATATAACTGTTATCATTGCCGACACTGGAAATGATGGCGGCACTGAAACCCACAACAGACCCTATGGCTAAAAGATCCATAGGAGATTAAACAGACACATACCTTCCTAATACATTAGAGACCCCTCAGCCATAAGTACAGTATAGACCCTTCAAACCATAATTACAATACAATAATTCATGCATTTATATAATAGACAAATATATATCCTCTCTATCTATTAAAGCAGATCTTGAATCAAAAAACAACGCTTAGTCAATTTCTCCTCTTAAAAATCCTTTGGCAATCTGTGATGTACTGTGAGCTATTTTAGTGGGATTAACCCCTGCAGATGTTGTGGAATAGCATGTAGATGCTGCACTCCTAAACTGCATGGGGTCAGCCATCTTTTTAGACACCTGACAGCCCTGCTTTTTCAAAGTTAAATCCCCTGGTCAAAATTACCCTAAATCTCTATGCAGTCATCTCATATCTCTAGTCCTAATTTGAAAGCCATCCGTTATAATGATTCATCATTACTCAGAAAGCTCTTAGGCTGGTTTCACAGCAGAGTGGTTGCTGGGTGTTCACACTTTCGGACGTGTACCCTGCTCTTGCAAACACATAATAATCTATAGGCACTTTCACATGTGCTTTGGTTGTTTGTGGAGCTATTAGCAAAAACCTTGCCAGCTGTGTCTGGAGGGTGGAGTGGAAAGTGGTGTAAATGGAGATTGCAAATGCTAACGCTCCTCATATGCTGACACCAGCATGGTTGCAAAAGTGCGATCGTCCTGCAGCCGCACTGGTATGAAACCAGCCTTCGAACTCCAAGCTTTGTTACTGACATCCTGCCTTGTGTGGAGAGACAGAATCACATAGGCGCACTGCAGCCCATCTTTTCCTCAATGCAGGCATCTACAGAAAGATCTTCCAATATTCTGTGTGGAAACAGATAAAATCTCTCTCTATATGGATGTGTTGATCATACAGAAGCTGCCAGCTCAGCTGCAGTGCTGGTACAGTCCCCCATGATTTCTATAGGGGGCTGATGTGGGGTGCTCCCATACAGTCCGGGGGTGCAGCATCTGCAAATATATAACCCAACATCTGCATGGTGTTTGGCTCTTTCAAATAGCTTGGACCACTGATTGGGGGGGTTAGTAAGGGAACAATGTATTAAACGTTATTATTTTGACTCCTTTGAACATACATTATGAAATAATAAAATAAATCTTAAACGAGAAGTGACCTCTCAGCTTAGGAAATACCCCCTTCCCCACCAAGCTTCAGCAACGCTCCTCGAACAATCTGGGCTGGGGGTGTGGGTTTTGTATTGATGCCCTATAACAGCAAGGAGCACAATGTAATTATCTGAGATGAATGACTTAAAGCCTTCCGAGAATTCCATAATGTGTTAGCGTGGAATTGCTCTAGAAATAGAGTTTTTCGCTGCCAGAACATCTCTATAAACACATATTGAAATCTGAGTTCGAATCGACTCAAACACATCAAGGGAAAATTGTCTCAGGCCTGTCCTATACCATTTAATACAGTTTGTTCTTGATGTTCGTTACGTTTGGGGAAAGCAAATTACTTAACAATGCGCTTAGAAAATTGCATATTGATATTAGGCATCATCTTGACTTGGAGCACCCACGTGTGGTGTAGGCAGGGACTGCAAGCTTCTGCTGATGAGCCATTGTTTATTTATGGCAATGCACTCATTAAATGTCATATGCCTTAAAGGGCAACTACTGTCTCATTAAAAACCTCTATTTTAGGATAGGCTATAGAAAAAGAAATATTTCACTAATATACTTTATTTTATGTAACACTTAAGGTTTGAAAAAAGAGCCCTGAGAATGTAATGGGTGTCGGAAAAAAAAGCCTGAACAATCTGAGAAGGGGAAAGGGTGTCTTCTCGCAAAGCTTTCAAGTACAGTACTGTGTACACAGACACACATCATAACCCCAGACCCATCATAGGGTTACATTTTGTGCCTGTCCCAGCTATGTTTGTGTGTCAGGAAATGGCAGGCGCACAAATGCAACTTATAATGGGCAACTGACCTGTTGCACTGACCATCCATTGCCTACCCTTGCCTGATTTCCTAGCTAAGACCCGTCTAACCCCCTCTTGCCCCTCAGGGAGGGGAAAGCCCATGAAGCTCACAGCTGTGCTGATGTCTTGTTCTGGGTTGGTTGGAAACCAGTCAATGTTTCATCCACGAATATGCTCAACACAGTTCCAAGCTCAAATTGGTCAAAAGTGGTCACATTTCTGGTCTCCTAATCATTCCCTCTTCACAATAACAGAACCAACATACAGTGCTCATCAATGGTTTTGCTCTGGTCAACATATTAGCGGCGGAGGATGATAAATGTGCAGTTGTGGCGCCACTCGCTGTAATCTTTTTCTCTCCCTGGCCGGCCACTTAATGCTGCCGGGAGCATGTGTTCCCGGAGCATGCACCCGCACAGAGCCAGCACTGAGCAGCCGTCCAGGGAGAGTCAAAGGTGGCAGCAAGCAGCAACGGCAATGGATTTGGGGACAGGTAAGTGTTTATTCTAAGTATACAGCATGTCCTGTTCCAGAAGATATTCCTTACACTTGGGTTATACATCCAGTAGATGGCGCTGGACTGCAGAGACAGAAAAGTGGCTCCTCCCGGCCCCATATATACCAGGGACCTCCCATAAAATCTCCAGTTCTTCTCTGCAGTCTGGGCTGCGATGACTAGAAGATGTCTCTCTCTACTCGCAGGTGAGCAGGGCTATTAGCCTGCAGCCCTGTAGGACTATTCCCACCCGTTTCCTGTTATTGCCTCCCAGCTTAGGCTGCACTGGTTCAGGTGAAGGTAGGCAGCACCGCTGTTGGGTGCTAAGGAGCGCTGCTCCAACCACAGTCCCCCACCAAAGGGTAAGCGGTACAGGCCCATGGTGGTGCCTCTGCCATTACGGCTGTTGCTATTAAAAGCCTGCTCAGGGGTCTCTTAGATGGGGCCCCTGATGATGCTGGTAGTATAGAGCTCTTCTGCGTTGTGAGGAATTTGTTGCATATGTTCTCTCTGCCTTGGATTATACCATTAGAATGTGTGGCAGGGCATCTGTCTTGTTGGTTGCCTTGTTGGGATTCTGTGCACCGCTCGGTCTGGCTGCACCAGTGGGCAGCTGACAACGCTGCTAAGAAGGCTCTCACTGGTTTTCCCTTCAAGGGGCTGCGCCTCCTTGGAGAATGTTTGGACTTGTTTGCCAAAGGAGGCAAGTTACCTCAGCGTAGAAGGCAGCCCCGGTCTTTTCGGGGTTCAGGTGCCTTTTCTCCTTCCTTCAGGGGCTCCAGAATGGGACAGGGAGCTTCCTTGCTGGAGCCCGTGGAGATTTCTGGGGCAGAGGACGTGGCTGCCCTGGCCCCCCCCTGGGGTCCCAAGACTAAGTCCTCCCCCAAGCCCCCTCAGGCATGAAGGGGCGCCCTCACCCATCCGGGTGGGGGGGCGGCTTCGGCTCTTGGCTCATGTCTGGAGGTGTCATGTCTCAGACCGGTGGATTCAGGAGGTAGTATCCTCCGGTTACAAGATAGAGTTTGCAGCCTGGCCCCCAAGATTCATCAAATCTCGGTTAGCTCAAAACCCCTTGTCAGCTCAGTGTCTGTCCCTGGCTGTCCAAGGCCTTCTAGATTTAGGTGTCATCTGCCAGGTGCCCTTGAAGGAAAGGGGCAAAGGCTATTATTCCAATCTTTTCATTGTTCCCAAAAAGGATGGGTCCGTCAGACCTATCCTGGATTTAAAGCTTCTCAAAAAATTTGTCAGATTCAGACACTTTCGCATGGAGACTCTGCACTCAGCTGTGACTTTCCTACGCCCAGGGGACTTCATGACCTCTGTAGACATCAAGGATGCTTACCTTCATGTACCTATCTTTCCAGGTCATCAGAGATTCCTCAGGTTCGCTCTGGAGGATCAGCACTACCAATTTGTGGCCTTGCCCTTCGGTCTCACCTCGGCTCCCAGGGTATTCACCAAGGTTCTGGCAGGAGTGATGGCCCTGCTGAGATCTCAGGGCATTCGCATTCTTCCCTAACTGGACGACATGCTTATCGCTTTTCAGTCCTTCCATCAGACAGAGGTGGACACTCAGCGGATGGTCATTCGGCTGGGTGATCAATCACCCCAAATCTTCCCTGTCTCCTTCTATGGTGAAGTCTTTTCTGGGCATGATTATGGATTCAGCTCAGGTCAAGATCTTTCTTCCTCAGCAGAAGGTGGAGGTCCTTCAAGAGAAAGCTCAGCTCCTGCTGTCTTGTCCTCATCTATTCATCAGGCAGGGAATGCAGCTGGTGGGCCTGATGGTGTCCTGCTTCGAGGCAGTTTCATATGCTCAGTTTCACATGAGACCTCTTCAGATTCACCTCTTGTCAGTATGGGATCAGGACCCTGTGTCCCTGGATCAGGTGTTTGTCTTGTCCCCTCTGGCCAGGCGGTCTCTAGCGTGGTGGCTGGACTCAAGGAACCTGCTGGGGGGCAGGCCCTTCTGGCCCCCTGCTGGGAGACTGTCACCACGGATGCCAGTCTGACAGGTTGGGGGGGATTCTGGAAGTCCCTGAAGTTCCAGGGTCAGTGGGGCCCTCAGGAATTGAGGGCGATCAGGTTGGTTCTCGCCCACTTAACCCCACACCTGAGGGGTCGGGCTGTTCAGGTCCACTCGGACAACCAGACGGCGCTTGCCTACATCAATCATCAGGGAGGGACCCGGAGCAAGAGGGCCCTCAAGGAAGTGTCCCTGATACTGTCCTGGGCAGAGGAAAATGTTCCCTTCATCTCAGCTGTGTACATCCCGGGGGTGGAGAATTTTGAAGGTTGACTCTCTGAGCAGGGGGACCTCTTGTCTGGGCGAATGGTCCCTCAGCAGCAGGGTGTTTCACTCCCTGTGCCACCGGTGGGGTCAGCCGGATGTGGATCTGTTTGCGTCCCGTCACAATCACAAGCTTCCAGTCTCTGTCTCAGGATCCTCTGGCCTTGGCCACAGATGCCCTGGCAATGTCTTGGACGAGGTTCCAGCTCCTGTATGTGTTCCCCCCGTTTCCACTGCTGGGCAGGGTGCTGCGCAAGATAGTTCAGGAATGGGTGCCAGCCATCCTGGTGGCCCCCTGTTGGCCAAGAAGAGTGTGGTTCGCAGACATCGTGCAGTTGGCAGTAGATCAGTACGCCCTGTCACGGGTTCCAGATCTGCTCACTCAGGGACACCTACGCCACCCCAATTTACAAACGCTGGCTTTGACGGCCTGGCTGTTGAAACCTCCATCTTGATGGAAAAAGGACTGCCTGCCTCGGTTGTGAATACCATGATCAGGGCTAGGAAGAGGTCCTCTTCTTCCATCTATTACAGGGTTTGGCGTACTTACATTGACTGGTGCGAGTCCCACTCGCTTCCCTGTCGTGTGTTTTCTATTCCTAGGATTCTGGAGTTTCTCCAACATGGTTTGGATCTGGGTCTTCAGCTCAGTACTCTGAAAGGCCATGTTTCTGCTTTGGCTATTTTTTTTTTTCCAAAGATCTTTTGCTCAGCATACCCTGGTCAAGACCTTTTTCCAGGGGGTTATTCACGTGCGTCCCTCACGTAAGCCTATGTTACCAGTCTGGTACTTGAACTTGGTCTTATCTACCCTTCAGGGGTCTCCCTTTGAGCCCTTGCAAGGGGCTCCTTTGTCCATTCTCACGCTTAAGGTGGTCTTTTTTGGTGAATATCACTTCTGTTAGGCGTGTTTCTGAGTTGGCGGTGCTTTCCATCAAGCCTCCTTATTTTGAAAGACACCAGGACAAGGTGGTGTTTCGTTTTAAGCCAGATTTTCTGCCTAAGGTTGTTTCTGCCTTTCATCTCAATCAGGACATTGTTTTGCCTTCTCTGTGTCCTAATCCTAGTAACCCTAAGGAGAGGGTTTTACATTCTTTGGATGTAGTCAGAACTCTGAAGTTCTATTTGGTGGCTACTGAATCCTTCAGGAAGACTGATGCTCTTTTTGTGCTTCCGTCTGCACCTAACAAAGGTCTGGCTCCAGCTGAGTCCACTATCAGCAAGTGGATACGTCAGGCTGTAATACAGGCCTACTCTGCTAAGGGGAAGGAGCCTCCCTTCCGCCTTACTGCTCATTCTACTCGTGCTATTGGTGCCTCTTGGGCTTTTCAGCACCAAGCTTCTGTTGAACAAGTTTGCAAGGCCGCTACTTGGTCTTCTGTTCATACTTTTTCAAAGTTTTACAAGGCTGATGTTAGGGCCTCAGCTGATGCTGCTTTTGGCCGCAAGGTTCTGCAGGCAGCAGTGGTTTAAACTGTCTGCTTTTACTTTTGGGGATCCCACCCTACCTTACGGACACTACTATTAGATGTCCCAAGTGTAAGGAATATCTTTTGGAGCAGGACGTGCTGTATACTTAGAATAATACAATTCTGTGATTACTCACCTGTAGAATTGGTATTATATGTATACAGCACATCCTGTTCCACCCCACCCTTGTTATCATTATCTTTAGTTACCTCTTTATGGGGATTATTCTTATGTTCAAATTTTTTATATAATGGTTATAGTTCTCCCGGTCTCATTTTAACTGCTTTTCAATACTGGAGATTTTGTGGGAGGTCCCTGTTATATATGGGGCCGGGAGGAGCCACTTTTCTGTCTCTGCAGTCCAGCGCCATCTACTGGATGTATAACCCAAGTGTAAGGGATATCTTCTGGAACAGGACGTGTTGTATACATATAATACCAATTCTACAGGTGAGTAATCACAGAATTGTATTTTTATTTACTCGTCAATTTTTCCAATCTTCCTTTAAAAAAGGGCAGTCTGGTTGGTCTGGGCCTTTAAGGGAAGGGTAAGAGGTGACCCCCAAGTAGTGCTAGGTTCAGAAAAGGCTCTCCCTGGTCTAGGAGAGGGGTATGTGTGATACTCCTGGGGGTTGTTCCATTAGTGCCCCTGACGACTACAGGCCCACTTAAAACCTTCAACCAAACATCTTTTATAGATTCACAGCTGAGTAGCAATATTCAGGACCCCTGGCTTTTAGGGTTCCTATCCCCGCCTCATGCTGTGGCACTCCAGGGAGAAACATTTTCTTCTCCCAAAGGGTTCCGCTCCAACCTGATCTCCAAGATCGTCCAAGTAAGCAGTCTAGTTGCGAATATCGAGCAACTCTCGACAAGATCTACCAAATGCACCTCTGGTTCTGCCCCCGCCTTTGCATGGAGTCAATTCCTTAGTCTGTGGCTAGCTGCTCAGTTATGCAATGAGGGAGACACCTGATGTCCATACACCCTCACTGCAGTCTCTACTCTAAAAACTAAACCTACACTAATGTATCTAACAAACTTAACAGGGATGAAGGCTAATCCACCACGCTGTAACCGTTTCTAGCTAGTAAATGCTATCATGGTGATCTTTCAGTTTTGCACCACTTGGAAGATGCTGCTGATGTTAATCAGCGTTTTCTAATCAGACAGTTATGACATTTGTACATATTTGGATTCTTGGATTCTTAGAGACTCTTTATTCTCATTGCAGGAAATCTGTTGTGCAGCTGGACATGGCCAACACCAAGAAAGCTTTGATCATCCCGGCGTTTGAGACTCTTCGTTATCGTCTTGCCTTCCCTAAGTCTAAGGCGGAGCTGCTGTCCATGCTGGATATGGGGACTTTATTTACCTTCAGGTAAGTCTAGGGCTTTAGAGATGTTCCCTATGCATTTACAATGTCCTGATGCAGCTTTATCTACAATAAGCAGTTCAATTCTGGGCACCCTGATTTTTTAAAGGGTGCAGAGGAGAACCACCAAACTAATTAGGAGAATAAAGGATCTTAGTTACAGATTAAAGGAAATAAATTAATGATTTACTTGTATAAATGGATCAAGAAATATGGGAAAATTATATTTCATGTAAAATCCTCTAAAAAAGACACTCCGTCACTCCCTCTGTCTGGAGGAAAAGTCTGTGATCCTTCTTTACCATAATAAATAGAAATCCATGAAATAGCCTTCCACAGAAACAACAGCTGACAGCTATGAAATAGAAATACACTAGCATTAACTTTTACTACTAAATTTATCTGTAAACCCCTTCCCATGGTTTTCAACCATGTCATTTAGAGACTGACAGTGATGAGTGCATAGAAACATAGAAACATAGAAGGTTGACGGCAGAAGGAGACCATACGGTCCATCTAGTCTGCCCTTATGTGTATACTGTATGTTCTCTTTATCTTAGGATAGATGTGTGCTTATCCCAGGCATGTTTAAATTCAGTGACTGTTGATGTTTCAACTACCTCTGCTGGAAGTTTGTTCCAAGCACCTACTACTCTTTCTGTAAAATAATATTTTCTAACATTGCTCCTGATCTTCCCCCCGACTAGCTTCAGGTTGTGCCCCCTTGTTCTATCGTTAAGTTTCTTCTTAAAAACACTTCCCTCCTGAACCTTATTCAATCCTTTCACATATTTAAAGGTCTCAATCATGTCCCCCCTCTCCCTTCTTTCCTCCAGACTGTACAAATTAAGTTCTTTAAGTCTCTCCTGATAAGTTTTAAGTGTAAGTCCTTCCACCATTTTCGTTGCCCGCCTTTGGACACGTTCTATTTGAATAATGTCTTTTTGCAGGTAAGGTCTCCAGAACTGCACACAGTATTCTAGCTGTGGCCTTACCAGGGCTCTATACAGCGGCATCACAACCTCCCTCTTCCTACTGGTGATGCCTCGAGCTATGCAGCCGAGCATCCTGCTTGCTTTTCCCACTGCCTGGCTACACTGTCCACTCATCTTGCAGCTATCAGTAATCAGTACCCCTAAATCTCTCTCCTCCGAGGTCCTGGCTAACACAGTGCTGCCCATACGGTACTCAGAGCAGGGATTCCTTCTACCCAAGTGCATGATTTTACATTTAGAGACATTAAACTCTAGTTTCCACAGTTTTGACCATCTATCCAGTAAAGCTAAATCATTTTCCATGTTGCAGACACCTCCAGGAATATCCACCCTATTACTAACCTTTGTATCATCAGCAAACAGACAAACTTTTCCTACCAAGCCTTCTCCTATGTCACTTACAAATATATTAAAAAGAATGGGGCCCAGGACAGAGCCCTGCGGCACACCACTTGTAACTCGCCTTTGTTCAGATTGCACGCCATTTACAACAACACTCTGATACCGATCCCTCAGCCAACTGGAAATCCACTGAACTATCCAGGGATTGAGTCCTACCTTCAATAACTTATCTATGAGCTCCTTATGTGGTACAGTGTCAAAGGCTTTGCTAAAATCCAGATAGGCGATATCCACAGCACCACCTTCATCTAACACTTTAGTGACATTTTCAAAGAAATCAATAAGATTGGTCTGACATGATCTGCCCTCAGTAAAGCCGTGCTGTTTTGGGTCCAATAGGTCATTAATTTTTAGATGGGAAATTATCTGTTTTTTTAAGAGTGTTTCCATTAATTTGACCACTATAGATGTTAAACTAACTGGCCTGTAATTACTGGCTTCTTCTCTACTCCCCTTTTTATGGATTGGTACGACATTGGCCATTCTCCAATCATCTGGAACCTCACCAGTTGAAAGGGAATGGTTAAGTAAATCAGTTAGAGGGGCTGCAATCACAAATCTAAGTTCCCTTAGAACTCTGGGGTGGATTCCATCTGGACCCATCACCTTACTTACCTTTAGATGTGCCAGCTCGGCTAAGACATCAGCCTCCAGAAACTCCAGAGCTGTGCCCTCCCAGCTGGATGTTGTGCTATGACCATGCCTGCTACTATTTGAAAATACCGAACAAAAGTAGCTATTCAGATGGTCAGCCACAGCCTTATCTCCGTCAATATATTTATTTTCCCTATTTCTAATTTTTGAGACTGCATTGTTTTTCTTCTTTCTGTCACCAATATATCGGAAAAAGGTTTTATCTCCCCTCTTCATAGATTTGGCCATTTCTTCCTCTTTTTGCCCTTTAGCAGTCCTTATAATCAGTTTTGCTTCCCTCTGTTTAATTTTATATGCCGCTCTGTCAGCTACACTTCCACTTACTTTATACTTCTTATAGGCAGACTTCTTATCTTTTATGATAGTGCTGACTTCCCTAGTAAACCATAATGGTTTCTTCTTCCTTTTATTCTTGCTAGTTTGTTTCACATATTGCTTAGTTGCCTTTAAGATGGCCATTTTTAATAGTGACCACTGGGCACTCACTTCTGCTACTCTGTTCCACTCACCTAATTTTCTTTCTACATACTCCGCCATTTCCTTGAAGTTTGTCTTCCTAAAGACAAGCCCCTCTAAGTTAAGCTAATGAGAGATTGCTAGCTCTTTTGCTATGTTAATTAGAACCCACCCTATTTAATCAACACCTGCTTAGCAAACAGCAACAGGCCAAAACCAAAACTTTTACTACCAATGCAATACTATCCAAATCACATTTAAGACAAATTAAAACAGTACACTTTTGACTTATAAAAGGAAGATTCAAATACAAATACAGTTACTTACCAAATCCAATGTAACTACTGCAGTTTTTAAAACTACACACTTGTGTCCTGCTGCACTTATGTCAAGCTGCTCTCACACAGGCTGAAACTCCACAGAGTGAAACTCCACAGAGCAGCTCACCTGTTTATATACAAGCCCCTCTAAGTTAAGCTAATGAGAGATTGCTAGCTCTTTTGCTATGTTAATTAGAACCCACCCTATTTAATCAACACCTGCTTAGCAAACAGCAACAGGCCAAAACCAAAACTTTTACTACCAATGCAATACTATCCAAATCACATTTAAGACAAATTAAAACAGTACACTTTTGACTTATAAAAGGAAGATTCAAATACAAATACAGTTACTTACCAAATCCAATGTAACTACTGCAGTTTTTAAAACTACACACTTGTGTCCTGCTGCACTTATGTCAAGCTGCTCTCACACAGGCTGAAACTCCACAGAGCATAGAGAGGTTCTTTGGTGAGATAAAGTGGTTCTTCTGCACTATTGGTGGATTATAGGTGAAAAAGTGGAGCCCATGGATGGGATAGGTAGATGGGTAGTATAGTGGGGTTCCTCCATGGTATGGGTGGGTTATAAAAGTGTAAAAAGGAGTCTGTGGATGGTATGGGTGGGTAATATGGTGGTGTGAGGGCGTACCTGAATTGGATAGGTGATAGCTGTCTGTCTGGTGGGAAATGTCTCCATCCTATGCAAAGCTCCACATCCTATTGGAAAACCCAGTGAAGGTGTGATACATTTTTGTCTAAATTGTGGAATCTGCATGCGCAGGCTCTCGTCTAATCAGCACCGTATACCATGCACTGTATACCAACAGACAGAAAATGCCAGAGGTCATCTCTGGCAGCTTCTGTCTGATAACTCTTTGTCTGCTGGGAATTATTACACACAGCTTCTGATCTGACTCTGTATTGCTGCTTGTCAGACAGAGATATTTAAAGTGGACAAAAAACAGGATTTTGACTATCCTGTGTTTTGGCTCTTTCTCTGTTCTTTGGTTCTTTTTGCTGTGTGAAACCCCCCAGGACACCGACCCCCAAGTTCACCCCTTCCCAGTCCCAGGGTGCATCTTAAGAGCAGCGGCTCTGACGTCTGCATCCTCCGCTTCCCTGTAACAGGGAGCGTGCCTGCACTGGCGATTCACAAATGCCTGGTGCGTGCCCTGCTAGTGGGATAGCGGGGTGCGCCCACTACTCTTAGATATACTGTGGGACCGGGAAAAGAGGTAAGTGAATGGGGCGACCTAGGATGCCACGGGGGGGGGGGGGGGTATCGATCAGGGGGAATCACGGTCCGATCAAGCTGGGTTTTGGTCCACATTAATGGGGTCTACACACCATTTTTACCCAGGCCACATTCATATGCACAACAGAGAACACTGATTGAATGAGAGCCCACGCATGCACAATAGAATCACCGGTGAAGGGGGGTTTAAGAAAAAGAAGGCACA
Organism: Gastrophryne carolinensis; assembly: GCA_027917425.1. Lineage (NCBI taxonomy): Eukaryota > Metazoa > Chordata > Amphibia > Anura > Microhylidae > Gastrophryne > Gastrophryne carolinensis. The sequence continues at coordinate 43,523,388 of CM051238.1, forward strand.
TGATGGCATTTAAAGCGGACCTTCAGTCAAAAAAAGAAAGTTTAGTAAATTGCTTCCCTCCTTATGATCAGTGACATAAGCAGTTTGAGATGGCGTAACCCCATACAGATATTGTGGCATGACATAAAGATTATTCACTCTAGAATTACATGGGGGCGGCCATCTTTCCACACACCTGACAGTCCTGCTTACATATGAGAATCATGGGGGGTGCTGTGCCAGCAGCAATTCACACCAAACTGAGAAAAATATTTTTTTTTATACACACAAACACTAAATAAACAGGTTTTGTAGCAAAAGAAATCTGTGTGAGGGAAGCTGCACCACTATGGCGGCGGCCGCTGCCGCATAAGCATTCAGTCAGGGGATCCATTGTATTTAGAAGAGGTCAGCAGCTAGCAAAGCTGAGTCATTACAGCTGAAGGCTTGCTACTTCTAGCTAGAAATAAGAAATGATTGAACAGAACTATCAGGCAATTTTGACTGAGGGAAGCTCCTTCATGTGTGTGGCAAGATGGCCGCTGCCATGCATGTTTAAGGGTGCAGAATCTGCCTGCTATTCCAAACATCTGCATGGTGTTAATACTTATAATAATATAAGCTTATGTCACTGATTGCCAGAGAGCGGCTTCAGGGAAGCAATTTAATAAGCTTTGATTTTTTGTCTGGAGGTCCGCTTTAAGTGTTTTGGTGTTCTTTAAATGAATTTGAGTTGGCTTCCAGTTCTTTACTTGGCTTTCAAGTAGTGCTTTCAGCTTGATTAGGAAATTTGCGCTGACGATCAAGAAATCTGCAGCGTCACTGAGTGACAGTCGCTGTAGGAGCATCTCAGGGGCTCTGCACAGTTGTAGCAGATGCTGCCATTTATAAATGTTTCCAGAATCCTCCTCCTCTATCTACAGCCCAGAAGGCGCAGGATGATATGTGTAGCGTCACAAATCTGGATGTTTTTGGGTCGCAGCGTGTTCAGCCAATGGTTGGGTAGCGCGGGGCGCAGCTGCAGAGCCAGGCGCTGCGTGTAATTAGCGGAGGTCTGTACAGGACCCGGCAGGAGGGAGGTGACAGAGTTACAATTTACCGCCCCGGACCTTGATGTACAGCCAGGATGTGAGACTGCAGCTCAGCAAGACACTTCTGTCAGCGCCTGAGACAAATTAAAGCTTAGCCCATTCCCCACAACAGCTGGCGAAAGGCTCAGACTCGATTACGAAAGGGAGGGACGCACAGAAGGTGCAAATGTTCTGACTTTACTGAAATAAAGTATCAGGGAGAAAAGGGTTTAAAGTAAAACTCCAGCATAGCCAAATTATGGAGGAGGCAACAGGTTGCTAGATACGGCTCTGGTCATGTGGCACCTAAACGGTGGACAGGTGGAGGCAGGTGGCAATAGAAGATGCATCGCTGTCAACACGCATCGGTGTAGCCAAGCCTATGTTTGCGGCATCATTGCAGTGGTGACCCCAAAATCTCTCCAGCAGTGGCTGTGAGGGCAGGAGTAGAGGTGCCAGTGACTAGGTACCAAGAGGCGGCAGCAGCAGGAACCACAAGATGGACCCAGTTGTAGAAGAAGATATCTGCAGTGGACACCAGAAGGCACCGTCCCTTTAAGGAGGGCAGCCCACATGACTGGAAGCACACCAGTCTTGTGGGAATGGTCATGGGGGGAAGTGACATCAGGGCGAAGGGGAGTATAAAGGGGATGTCCCCCTCCCCTTCCACTTTACCCCCGGCTTGGATGGACGAGCAGCCTCACACGCCCACCATGTTTTTGATTATGGTTTTGGTTTGTTCGGCCACAGTCCTCGTGGAATGGGGCATTGGTGTGTGGGTGATATGTGAGGCATGTTATAAAGGTCAACTATGTACATGTTGTTTAAAAAAAAAAAACATAAATAAGAGATGTTCTTCCTTTTTTTGCACTATTGTTGTTGGCACCTGTTGGGGGTGCTTCATGTTATTTATTACTGTTAGATGCAGTTTGTTCCAAAAAAAAAAGAGTAAGAAGAAATTTTGTTTATATGTTAATTTATGATCCTTGTGTATGGGGGGGGGGATTCTTGTTGTAACGGGGATAATTGGTTATGTAATTGTCACAGCCGTTTGGCGGGTCTCCTCTCGGGTTTCGGGTCTGAGGCAGCAGGTTTAATTTGGTTGGGTATGCACCTGTTTCCAGCGGAAACTGGACAGGCCAGGAATTTTCTGGGTGGTAAGGCAAGGAATTTGGGGGATCAATTAGGGAAGGGGGGGCAGGGGGAATTTTGACCTTTGACGGTTAGCCCAGTTAAGCTCCCAGGCCTAGGATTGACGCGGACGAGCTTATGTTGGCTTCCTCTTTTGTGGCGCGTTTGTCTCTCCCCTTCCCATAGTTGTCTTATCTTAGGCTTCTCAGACCCGGAACAAAAGGGGGGGGCCTTTATTTGCGTATAACTTGTTTATATGTTGGGCTGTGGCCAATTAAATTTTAATCTTTCCAAAGACATGGCGGTTTGGAGTCATTATTTAGTGGTGGAATTTAAGGTAGGTAGGGCATATGGAGCGCTAGCCCAGTCATGAATGAAGACCAAGAGGTGGGTGAGACCATTGGCGATGACCTGGAAGGCAGTGGTAGGTATCTTGGTATCGTGGTACTTTTAATCACCCAGACACCCAGTGGTCTATAGGAGAGTTTTTCTCCATTCGAGAGCTGGGGGCTGCAAGAGAAAGGGAGGGTGAGCTTGTCAAGGTGAAACCTGTCCCTCTACACTAACCACAGTGTAATCAAGCTATAAATGCCCATTAAACCAAACCTGGTTGATCAGCCTGGCAGTCAGGGCTGGATTAAGTGTGGTGGAGGCCCCTGGGCACAAAATCTGGTGGAGGCCCCAGATACAGTGTTTTTTTCCCTTTAAAATAATAATCCAGCCAAGTAACTGATTGGTGGTTGTCTGTCACCTACCTCCTGCTTTGCCATTCTGGCTGGGGGGTAGTGTATTCGCCACCAGCTGGCCCAGCAGAAAACTTGCATTAAGCTGCCAGCGGCTGTGCTTGGTGGCTTATGTGCAGTAAGTGGCCGCCGACTGACAACTCTGCACGCACCCATTCCTGTAGCTTTGCTGCTCTAGACTCTCTGTCCTGCCCTGTGGTGGCTTTGGTTGCAGGTTTGCAGAAACAAAAAAAGGCTTGTCCAGGCGCAAGGGGCCCCCACTGCCGCCGATAGCTTTGTTGCTGGACCAGACCATAACCCAAAGGTTGCTGGAGGCCCCCTTTGCAGGGCAAGTGGTGGAGGCCCCAGGGTGTGGGCCCCTTGTGCCCCCCTCATAATCCAGCCCTGCTGGCAGTGGAATGGTCAAAACCATCCTCCATAATCCTCTAGGGATTGGGGAATAGTTCTTTAGGGAGGAAAATATGAGGAAGTGCTTTCATAGAAAATAGAATAGATTTATGAATTTAATTAATATAACACATAGGATGGCCGGACACAGGGGATGTGACTGAACGCAGGTTGGCAATTAGCAAATGTAAGATAGTTGCTTTATGCTACAGCCAACAATCTGGGCTATTTGCATATTAAAGGTATTTAATAAAGGTATTAAATCAACATGTTTATGGTTCCTTGCCAGCTTTTTTAGGTTGTCTTGCCCAATGGCTGGAATAATTGACATTTCAAAGGGGTGACAAAGTAGTGAATGGGCTTATTACGGCTTCAGACTGTCATGACAAAAAATACAATTCTGTGAAACTCACCTGTAGAATTGTTTTTGTATCCATCCAGTCCAGGCCGTCCCGATATCTTCACGATTGGGTGTTCGCCCCTAGGGGGCGCTGACTGCAAGATCAAAAGTGTAGCTCCTCCGGGCCCCCTATAAAGGCAGCTGTCCGTCTATCATTCCCCAGTGGTTAAAAAGCAGTATTCAAAAGAAGAGGGCAGGCTGGGAGGCCTAAAAAAATAGAAACTATGTTACCTCACATAGCTTCAGCTTGTACTCTCTCTAAGGCAAAAACTTGTATAACTAGTGTCCTAAGAACAAAAAATGGTTGATCACCATAACAGGCATACAGGACATAATGAACACAAGGGCGGGGTGGGACGTCCTGGACTGGATGGATACAAAAACAATATTACAGGTGAGTTTCACAGAATTGTATTTTTCTCTTCCATCCAGTCCAGGCCGTCCCGATATCTTCACGATTGGGACATCCAAAAGCAGTGTCCATATGGGCGGGATCCCCAGTGCGGAACAGCATGTAGTTCCTTTCACTACCACCTGAAGCACCTTTCGGCCAAAAACAGCATCAGCTGAGCCCTGACATCCACCCTGTAAAACTTTGTAAAAGTATGAACAAAAGACCAAGTTGCAGCCTTACAAACTTGTTCCACCGATGCCTGATGCTGAAAAGCCCAAGAGGCACCAATAGCTCTGGTAGAATGATCTGTGATCCGAAAAGGGGGTTCCTTCCCCCTGGCAGAATATGCTTGTACCACCGCCTGTCTAATCCACTTACTGAGAGTGGACTTGGCTGGAGGCAATCCTTTCCTAGAACCCTCTGTTAGGACAAAGAGCAAATCCGATTTCCTGAAGGATTCAGTCGCCGCCAGGTAATACCTCATGGCTCTGACCACATCCAAGGAATGGAGGGTCCGTTCTTTGGAATTAGCCGGTGCTGGACACAAGGAAAGGTAAGACAACCTCTTCCTTAAGGTGAAAGGGAGAAACGACCTTAGGCAAAAAATCAGGTTTAAAACAAAAAACCACCTTATCCCTGTGCAACTCAAAGTAAGGAGGTTTCATACAAAGCGAGGCCAGCTCTGATACACGATGGACCAAGGTGATCGCTACCAGAAAGACCACTTTGAGGGTCAGCATAGACAATGCAGCCTCACTCAATGGCTCGAAGAGAGGACCCTGGAGAGCAGACAGCACTAGATTCAAGTCCCACACCGGTAAAAGTGACTTACGCGGTTGCCGGACATGGGTGACTCCCTGGAAAAAAGTATTGATCAACCTATGGTTGGCAATGGATCTCTGGAAAAAAATGGCTAAAGACGAGACCTGACCCTTGAGGGTGCTCAACCTGACCCAGAGGGTGTTGTAAAAACTCCAGAATCCTAGAAATAGAAAATTTTCGACAAGGAAGGCTCTTGGCCTCGCACCAAGCGATATAGCCCGCCAAACTCTGTAGTATATCATGGAAGAAGATTTCTTCCGTGCCTGAATCATTGTATGAACAACGGTGGCTGATAACCCCTTCTCCGTCAGGATTGAGGTTTCAATAGCCAGGCCGTCAAAGCCAGCGTCCGAAAATTGGGGTGCCGCAGCGACCCATGTGTGAGAAGACCTGGGTCGTCAGGCATGATGTAGTGATCTATTGACATCTGAGCTATGTCTGCAAACCAACTCCTTCTCGGCCAGCGAGGAGCCACCAGGATGGCTGGTACCCCGTCCTGGGCTATCTTGCGCAGCACTCTGCCAAGGAGCGGAAATACAGAAATTTGAACTCCGTCCAAGGGATCGCCAGAGCGTCTGTTGCTATGGCCAGAGGATCTCTTGAGAGAGAGATGAACCTTGGAAGCTTGTGATTGTGTCTGGACGCAAACAGGTCCACGTCTGGTTGACCCCAGCGGAGGCACAGAGTCTGAAAAGTCTTGCTGCTGAGGGACCACTCCCCCAGGCGCAATGAACTCCTGCTCAGGGAGTCTGCCTCCTAGTTTTACACCCCGGGGATGTAGACCGCCGAGATGCAGGGAACATTCTCCTCTGCCCAAGTCAGTATCCAGGTCACCTCCTTGAGGGATCTCTTGCTCCGAGTCCCGCCCTGGTGGTTGATGAAGGTCACAGCAGTCTGATTGTCCAAGCGAACCTGGATCGCACGGCCTCTCAAATGGGGAGTCAAGCATAGAAGAACCAACCGGATTGCTCTCAGCTCCAAGAGATTTATGGGTAAACGGTTCTCCTGCGGACCCCACTAACCCTGGATCTTCTGGGTCTGCCAAACGCCTCCCCAGCCTGTCAGACAGCCTGGCATCCGTGGTAACTATCTCCCAAAGGGTAGTCAGAAAGGACTTGCCCACCAGCAGGTTCCGGGAGTCCAACCACCACAAGAGCGACTTCCTGGCCGGGGGGACAGCGAAAAACCTTGTTCCAAAGATTTCTGCGCCCGATTCCAGCCGGTCAGCAGGTTCAATTGTAGAGGTCTCATGTGAAATTGGGCGAAGGGCAAGGCCTGCACTTGCGTCTGGATACCCAAAACCTTCTGCTGTGGCAGAAAAACCTTGACCTGAGCGGTGTCTATCGTCATTCTCAGGAAGGATCTCACTGTTGAAGAAGTGATAAAGGACTTGAGGTAATTGATTACCCAACCGAAGGCTTCCAGGTATCCTTGAACCGAGGAATTTTGTGGGTGGCCTGGCTGCCAGCTCTATCTTGTAACCGGAGGATACAACCTCCTGAATCCACCGATCCGAGACGTGACGCCTCCAGATCTGAGCAAACAGCAGAAGCCGTCCCAAAGCAATCAAAAAGATCATCATCCGAGTAAATCGGCTCCAGAGGCCACTTCTTACTCTAGGCCTTATTAGGGGCAGTCAACGAGATCTGCTTCTCGAGACTAGCCAGCCTGTGCGCAAAATCAGTATGAGACCCCTTGCTGGCTCCCCCTTCACTAGGGGCCGACTGCAGCCGCTCATGGTCCAAAGCAATGCCTCTGGCGCAAGTGGGACAAATAGTGCTGAATCCGCCCAGAAGATTCCTTCTGCACAAGGGGCAGAGCCTGTCCTGCCCAAATGGGGCCCCCGGCTCACTATCCCCTGATGCCTCCATTATGGTGATTATGAATAGTAATATTCAATAAGGCTACTAGACGCTAACAGCCTAAGCCTAATAACCGATCCCTCTAATTAATAAAGGGGACCAGGAGGAACCACAACCCTCAACTTAGCCCACGATCTAAAACAAAAGATAGAGAAAAAGCAATCACCTTAAAAGCCCAAAGTTAACCGTATGCATAGAAGACATATGGCATAGTGCAACAATAATCAAAAGAGGGACTCACGACACCGCAACCGAAAAGAGGGATCAGCCAGCGTTCCGCAGCAAGGAAGGCCTGAGTGCCTGTCTCCCAGCACAGTGGGCAGGAAGGGACATATATAAGAAAATACATATTAGTGGTTCCCCATCAGGCTCACCATAAGCCTGTGGCCGGCTACCTTTTAATAAGAAGGTCTGCTTCCCAGAGCATGTGCTCTGCTGAACGCCACAGACCCCGGCGTTCACCCTACCATCACGGATCCCTGTAGCAGCTAAGGGCTGGGAGGCGAGAATGGGTCAGAGGAGATCCACAGGAATAGGGTCCTGCAGCGGCCGATAGGCTAGGTGGCCCCGCTCTGCTGCCAATTTCTGAGAGAGAGTGACTAACGATCTTATGCAGCCAACTGCAAGTTGAACAACTGGGGAATGATAGACGGGCAGCTGCCTTTATAGGGGGCCGGGAGGAGCTAAATCTTTTGATCTTGCAGTCTGCGCCCCCTAGGGGCGAACACCCAATCGTGAAGATACTGGGATGGCTTGGACTGGATGGAAGAGAAAAGCTAATATTTATTATATCATAACTTTTTAAATATAGGTCACAGAGAAATAGCTAATCAGATCGTTAAGAGTGACCTAAACATAATTTTGACTTTCGGTTCACTTTAATGGGGCCACCCTCATTACATCAACATAAAGTCCTCGATTCAGTTTCAGTCGATTGAGTTTTCAGTAAGTGGTCTTCACTGTATTGGAAAGAATCATGAGAAGTTCATTGTTGCTGAATCACCAGCTAAGAAGACAATGAATATCAATGGAACTTTTCTACTTTTTAGTCTTTTTTACATCGTAGTAAAAAGTGCCATTGGCTTTCATTGTCTTCCTAGCTGGAGATTCAGTAACAGTGAAATTATCAGGCTTTTTACACCTAAAGTGAATTTTTTACTACCATGAGAATTTTTTTCAACTCTTACTGAATCAAGACCATAGTGTAGGCTGAGTAGGCAATTCCACCCTAACCAAGAAAGGTTCCCCCTATCCTAGTTCAAAGAAGTTTTAGGGCATTTGCTTCAGCCCCATGAGATTGTCTTGTTTAGGCAAAGTTGGCTGGAGTCTGGCTATGCTTAGGCTAGTAGAGCAACTCGATGTCAGCTTATGTGAAATAGGTGCATTGGGGTAAAGTCTATATGGAGGCTTGGGACAGATACATGATCAGAGAAAGAGTTCTCAATTAGGAACATTACATTGGGTGAGTCTTGGGTGTATAGATGAGGATCCAGAGTCTAGTTGTGTGGAGGTACTTAGGGCTACCTTAGCGAAACAAAGGATAGGGAGGCATGAAGGTGTAATTAGTTTAACAGAAGAAAAATGGGCAAACTGAGGGTTATTAGTAAAGCTAGGGTAGAATGTAGGAATCTAAAACTCTTCTTTTTGCTAAAGTCCTTTCCCCACAAACAGTGAAGTAGTTGTGGGTCAGGATGAAATCTATTATTTTGGTGATCTGATCTGCAGGAAGGTCATGCTCTGCAGGTACCATGCACAAGAAGCACTACCGTCATCATCAGGGGCGGACTGTGGTTAAAAAACGGCGGCACACCGGCCCTGCTGTACCATTCCTCACCCAGTATGATATCTTAATGTCATATCATATATATATATATATATATATATATATATATATATATATATATGTGCTATAGTAAGGCGTAATTAAATCCTCAACCAACCCTGCTGTTGCTAGGTCCTCCGGACTCTGCTGCCCAGTCTTCATTGCCTCTACTGGAACCGCTGCTCTTCTTTGCCATTACTGCTCTACCAGAAAATGCACTTACAACCCCCATCTCTACCCTGCTCCATGCTGTACCCCCATCTCTGCCATGCTCCATGCTGCACCCCCATCTCTGCCCTGCTCCATACTGCACCCCCATCTCTGCCCTGCTCCATGCTGCACCCCATCTTTGCCCTGCTCCATGCTGCACCCTTACTTTTGCCCTGCTCCATGCTGCACCCCCGTCTATGCCCTGCTCCATGCTGCACCCCCATCTCTGCCCTGCTCCATGCTGCACCCTCATCTCTACCCTGCTCCATGCTGCACCCCTATCTATGCCCTGCTCCATGCTGCACCCCCATCTCTGCCCTGCTCCATGCTGCACCCCCATCTCTGCCCTGCTCCATGCTGCACCCCCATCTCTGCCCTGCTCCATGCTGCACCCCCATCTCTGCCCTGCTCCATGCTGCACCCCCATCTCTGCCCTGCTCCATGCTGCACCCACATCTCTGCCCTGCTCCATGCTGCACCCCATCTCTGCCCTGCTCCATGCTGCACCCCTATCTATGTCCTGCTCCATGCTGCACCCCCATCTCTGCCCTGCTCCATGCTGCACCCCATCTCTGCCCTGCTCCATGCTGCACCCCTATCTATGCCCTGCTCCATGCTGCACCCCTATCTATGCCCTGCTCCATGCTGCACCCCCATCTCTGCCCTGCTCCATGCTGCACCCCATCTCTGCCCTGCTCCATGCTGCATCTCTATCTATGCCCTGCTCCATGCTGCACCCCCATCTCTGCCCTGCTCCATACTGCACCCCTATCTATGCCCTGCTCCATACTGCACCCCCATCTCTGCCCTGCTCCATGCTGCATCTCTATCTATGCCCTGCTCCATGCTGCACCCCCAGCTCTGCCCTGCTCCATACTGCACCCCTATCTATGCCCTGCTCCATGCTGCACCCCATCTCTGCCCTGCTCCATGCTGCACCCCATCTCTGCCCTGCTCCATGCTGCACCCCATCTCTGCCCTGCTCCATGCTGCATCTCTATCTATGCCCTGCTCCATGCTGAACCCCATCTCTGCCCTGCTCCATGCTGCACCCCCAGCTCTGCCCTGCTCCATGCTGCATCTCTATCTATGCCCTGCTCCATGCTGCACCCCATCTCTGCCCTGCTCCATGCTGCACCCCCATCTCTGCCCTGCTCCATGCTGCATCTCTATCTATGCCCTGCTCCATGCTGCACCCCATCTCTGCCCTGCTCCATGCTGCATCTCTATCTATGCCCTGCTCCATGCTGCACCCCTATCTATGCCCTGCTCCATGCTGCATCTCTATCTATGCCCTGCTCCATGCTGCACCCCTATCTATGCCCTGCTCCATGCTGCACTCCATCTCTGCCCTGCTCCATGCTGCACCCCCAGCTCTGCCCTGCTCCATGCTGCATCCCTATCTATGCCCTGCTCCATGCTGCACCCCCATCTCTGCCCTGCTCCATGCTGCATCTCTATCTATGCCCTGCTCCATGCTGCACCCCTATCTATGCCCTGCTCCATGCTGCACCCCATCTATGCCCTGCTCCATGTTGGGGACTTTTCTGAGCCCCACCAACAGGACTGGCAGTGGGGCCCTTCATATTCCCCTAGACCACGGTTGCCTTCATTATGGGGCACAGAAAAAATAGTCCAAAGCAGCTCACCTTGTGTGAAAGCAGGGAACAGTGATGCACAACTGGCAAGCTGTTTAATGCAGAAAATGGCAGGAAAGTGAACCATTTCTTTTTCCCCTCAAGTTGTAGCTTGTGATCCAATATAAATCAGCCCATAGTGATTTTAAAACAGGAAAAGACAACCAAACAAAAGTCCCCTGGCCGGGACTGTAGTGTGAAGCGTTTGTTGCCCTTAGTCGTCCCCCAGACAAAAACATGTGCTTAAGTAGTAAAAGATTTTAAAAGATTAGTTTGCTCACCTGCCAGCCATGCTGCCCAAGACTCCGGGGGTAGGAGGTGGAGCTACTGAGTCATGGAGCCTCCCCACAGTTGGCTGAGCAGAGAGATTCATCAGCCAATGGGAAGGTGCCAAGCTTTGACGGGGAAAACCTTTTCACTTAGAAAGCCGTGCGACAAATAAGTTTATAAAAGCTAAAAGTTTGTATGTACTTATATGTTGGATATTAACACCCAAAACGTTCCCTTTGGGTGGGCAAAACGTGCCAGTGGACAGCTCAAGTTTTCCTAAGAATTACTAGTGATAGAACAATATTTTAGGTATAAATTATTCCTCACTTTTTGAATCACATTTTAATTTACTGTATATCATGGTATTTTAAAATGCAAGGTGAATATGGTTTTAATTTTCAGAAGCTATTTCAGGGAATGTTTACTGAATGAGGACCTTTATATAAAACTGTGCACTTTGTTACAGGTACCATGTCTGGACAAAGGGCCATGCCCCCACCAACTTTGCCAAATGGCGGACAGCAACCACTCCCTACAAAGTGGAATGGGAAGCAGATTTTGAGCCCTATGTGGTAGTTAGACGCAACTGCCCAGAATACGACCGTAGATTTGTTGGATTTGGATGGAACAAAGTGGCTCACATCATGGAGCTGGATGCACAGGTATAAACAATATTCCTCTACTTGAGCCAAAATGTTTGGGATAATATTTCCTGGTCACTTTCTCAATAAATATTGGTGTTGTCAAGTGCCAGGTTCTTCCTGGATTGATGGCAGCCCCCCCCCCCCCTACAAAGTAATGGAGAGGTATCATAGTCATTAAACTCTAACCCCTTTGACCTTGGCTGAAGACAGGGATCTCTCTCCTTAGAAAATGTGATGTTAAATAAGTGGATATGGGGAAAACTTACATTTTAGGGCCATATTATGTGTTTTATTTCTCTGGTTTGGATATAGTTTTGTACAATTATACTATTACAATACAATATTATTTTATTTTCATTGACCCCAGTTTGTAGATATAGCCTCACTTCCCTTACCATTAGGTTAGTTAAACTTCCAAATAACCCTCCAGTAATGTACTGTTGTGTTTGTGGCAAACTTAAACAGCATTTAAAAAGCAACTACTGAAAGTCCTGGGAATGCAGATCGGCAGACACTCTGTAAGTTTTAGAACCTCCTTGTTTAGGTATTGGGACATGGGAAACAGAGATAGCCTTGACCCAAGAGGTTAACATGTCCTTGTGCATAGAGGCCATATATATGGTTAACATGTTAAAGGCATTGTCCAGGCAATGGCATGGATAATGCAGCAAGTAGCTAACCTGAAGCCTGTCCCTTGAGTCTCTCTCTTCCATTTCCGTAGATGCTTTTCAGGTCTCCAAACTTTGCCCCTCCTTTCTTTTCTATTTTTCCATGACCACACTCCAAATGTGTTTGCAAGACTGCCCCTGTCCCTCAGCACTCACAGGGTGAGTAACCTTGGCAAGTGCAACCACTGTGACTTGCTGGTTCTGCTCGCATTGAGACAACTGAGAGACAGGGGTGGCCTGGTGACAACATTTGGAGGTGGTTATGGAGGAATGAAAAGGATGGGCATATTTTAGAGACCTACTACAGTATCTACGGCAAACAGCATGAAATGAGGAGAGGAACATGAGAGAGTCTTCAGGTAAGCTGCTTGCTGCCCTATTTATGCCCATGTCTGGACTGATGCTTAAAAATGTTACCCTGTGGGAGCCACATGGTGTTAGCACTGCCATAGGTTGCAGTCCCTGGCACCTCTGCCTACCTCCCCTACGCTTACCTCTGCCCACCTGCATTACTTCTAATAAACTCACCTCTTCTTGCCTTACTACTTCAGACTTCAATCCACATTACCCTTTCCCATCTGACTCTCCCCACTTTTTCCCAGATTACTACTTCCTATCTCACCTTTTTCCTCCTCACCTCAGCCCCCCATTTTCCACTTCACCTCTGTTCACCTCACCTCAAATCATCTCAACTCATCTTTCTTTCTCAGCCAACGTCACCTTTTTTCCCCCTCACATCTTCCAGGCTCACCTCAGCCAAAATCGTGTGCACCCCTGCCCTAGAGTAATAGTTCGCAATGCCAGGCCAAACATTTCTACATAAGATAAACAATTCCCATTGAGGGTAACATGCAGCACAGCACAAAGGCTCTAACTCAACTCAACAATGTCTAGGCTATTGTTCCATTGATGTTTTAATCGACCCTGCCCTAACTTTTCCTCTCCATTCCACAGGAATATGAATTTACAGTGCTCCCTAATGCCTACATGATCCACATGCCACATGCGCCAAGTTTCGACATCACCAAGTTCCGTTCCAACAAGCAATATCGAATCTGTTTGAAGACCTTGAAGGAGGAGTTCCAACAGGACATGTCACGTCGTTACGGTTTTACGGCTCTTAAATACCTCACCGCTGAAAACAACAGCTAATAAGACAAGGGGAAGAGGGGATTGTCCATACCTGGTGTCTACCAGGTGATAAAGAACTGGAGGGCATAATGTCAGCCATGTTGGCTGGAGGCTGCCATTTTATGTTGGTCCCTAGATCGTGTATTTAGGGTTCTAAGAATTTCTGTCCCTTCTCCCCAAAAGAGAGATCATGCAAACAGAGCTCACGTGGATGTGAATGATGGAAGGATAATAATCTAAGTGGCCTCACATTTGCATCTGAGCTGAACCTAGAAACCGACCTCTGAGTAGTTTCTCTACTAAGAAAGAATCTTGCCTCTCTGATGTGAGGCTAACTGAGCCTTCCATTTAATGTCAGGGGCATCGTACGAAATGTTAAGATGTGGTTCTGAAAGATTTGCAGCAAAAGCAGAAAAGACAGATGATGGATTTGGCCTGAATATTAATTAGGCTGCTTGAGCCAATGCTACCCTATATTTGCCCTGGCTGTCAGTTTTACATCAAATCATCATAACAGCAGTTGGTTGGAGAAAAGTCATTCTTTCTCATTCTTGTGCACAGCCTGAAACGGCTCAAAGATCTTCATTAAGACTTCTGGAGAAGTATGCCATGGCCAAGCTCAGGCAGATGCTTTTTTAATACTTGCCTGAAGGGGGCAAATTCGAAGGACTAATTGTTTTTCTTATGCTTCGTGCTAAAAAAAAAAAAAAAGAAAAATAATACAAAAATACACATAATAGCGATGTTCACATTGTAAAGATCCAAAGGGCATTTCTTTCTATTTTTGTATTTTATTCATCCCTGTATAAAAGTATTAAAAGATATGCCTTGTTCTCTATAAACTTGCTGTTCAAAAGACTTATCTAGCTGGTATCATAGTAATAACAGACTTTTGCCACACTGACCAAATTCTTCAAATTGATTGTCAGCCAGTTGTACCACTTTGATAGTGAACATGAGCAGGTAAGAAACCACTGTGGCGATCTTTCTTCCAAAGACTATACTGGAATACTATACTATACTGGAATACTATATCTGGAAGGCAATGGCCGGTGTCTTGTGAGAAGGTCGGCAGTCACAAGACATCAAGACTCAACCTTTACCCTTACTAATGGCCCCTCATATGACTTGAGCATGTTTGTGAGCAAGTGTAAAACCCCTCTGGTTCTCTATGACATTTGAGATTTTAGTAGTCTTAGGAAGAGTAGAAAGGGAAAGGTGCTCTGTGAGGGTTGACAGTGACAAGACAGTTAAATGGTTGAGAATCATAATGGTAAGGTAACAAGAGTTCAAGTTGGCATATGCCAACACTGCCCCAACTTTTACCCAACACTGCCCAGCATGAAAGTTCAGAGTGAAACCCCCCCAAAATGCCCTATTCAACTCACCGTAACCCGCCCCTACGGCGCATGCGCGGGCGCTCGTCCAATCGGAGCCGCAGAGGAATGCGCGTCAATGCGACGTCTTACCTCTGCGGCTTCAAGCACGCTGGCGGACGCATCTCGCGCTTCCCTCTAACAGAGAGCGCTCCCCTCTCTGTGAATGGCCGGCGCGGGCACGAGCCCTGCTAGAGAGAAGCGCGAGATGCGGCCATGGCACTAGCATGCGCCACTGGACCGGGAGTCAGGTAAGGTTTGCTCGTGTCCTGGGGGGTTTCACACAGCGGGGCATCCCTATCTTGGATGCCCCGCGGGGAGGGATTGGATCGGCCCGGGAATCTTATAGATTCTCGGCCCAATCCTCCTGGGTGTTGGTCCCCTTTAAGTAGGTTGACAATGGCAAGGCAATGATAAGGTTGAATATGGTTATGGTTAACTTGGTTGAGCCATGTTATATGACCACATTAACCCAACCTTTACCCTTGTATCTGGTCTCATCCTAAGTGAACATGGTGCAGTATAAAACCACCACTCTTATGACATTTTAGATATTCTAAGCATACAGTACGTCCTGCTCCATATATAATACTTACACATGGGTAATCCTCCGCCAGAGGGCGCTGTTCACTGCAGACATGCAAAAACAGGCTCCTCCCAGCCCTTCATATACCCAGGGACCTCCCACAAATCCCCAGATTTCTCTGCAGTGCTGACTGCGAAGACATGAAATATCACTCTCTCGCAGGTGAGCGGGGCTTTTACAGCCTGCGGCCCTGCAGGACTGTTACCACCCTTCCTCTTCAATGAAGATGTGCCTCCCAGCCTGGGCTGTGCTGGTCGGGTGAAGGTAGGCAGCACCATGTGTGCTCACGGAGCTATGCTCCACCGCAGTCCCCCACCATAGGGTAGGCGGGTTAGGCAGATGGTGAGCCTCCAATAGATGCCCCTCCCGCACTATTGCCCCGTGCCCCTTGTAGCGATGAACCCTGGGTGAAGGGTCGCCTTCTCCCTCGTTTTCCCCCGTAGCTTGGCCCTTACAAATTTTGGGTGTCAGAGCCGCGCTCCCTGTTCCACATAACCTCTTGTCAGGTTGCGCGCATGTGCGTCTTTCCTTTACTGTAGTGTGCGGCCTGGGCCGCAGCATCATTCACTGGTTTTGACGTTTTCCTTAGCATAAACTGACTGCTTGTCATTGGCGTTACCGCCGTTTGGAGCCTTCGCGCTCTTTGGGGGAGGCGTGGACTTGGCGTGACGCGCCCTGCGTCACGGCCAGAGCGGGCCCGCCCCTCGAGGTTCGTTTGGCGCCATCTTGATGGTCTTCGCGCGTGCGCGTGGTTACGATCCTCCTCCCTTGGTCATGTAAGTGCCCTCCGGGGCGGTTTTGTTTCTATGTTCTTTTTGTTCAGCTGCGCATGGCTCTGACACCCCCCTTATTTGCCATATGTCTTTCAGACGCCAAGATTTCGGTGGCTTCTCCTGGCCTGACATATATTATAGAGGGTTCATATAAAAAATTCTCCCACATTCCTAGCGGGTCTTGGGGCATCCAGGGTTGCCTATTGCATAAATCCCTGCGGGCATATTGCTCAGATAATCACCATATGGAGGCATCTCAGAATTATGTATCCGGGGTCTCTCGGGGACAAGACCAGCTGTGTGCAGCATGTGGACAGCCCCATGCTGATGCTGACAGAGCACGGGTCTGCGGACCGTGTGCTGAACAGGCACTGGCACTGCAATCAGGTTTGCCAGTGGCTGCACCTCGCTACAATACACCTGTCTCCCCGTGCTTAAATCTCACTCCTGATGAGTCGCAATCGAGTGGGGATGACCACTCGGCTGAGCAGGGCTCTGGAAAGAAGCGGCCCCTGCCGCCTCCTGGTTCTCTGGTTCCTACTGATAATGAAGAGTCTGCTGCCTTGCAGGACCTTGCTCCTTCTGATGAAGGTGAGCTATTCTCCGATTCGGGCTCCTCGGACGAGAGGCCTTGGAGCCGTGATGATTCTGGCCCCGGTTCCTGGGGCCTGTGTGACACCGATGAACTACTTGTAAAGATCTTTGAAGTGTCGTCAATCTCTCCTCCTGGAGAGGCTCCCAAACATAAGAGGGAGAGTTTCCATACAGCGACACCGCGCTTGGAATTTCTGGAACGGGAGCATTTCCAGGCTCTTATATCCAAAGAATGGGAATCGCCTTGTAAACTTAAAGGGGTTCCAGGGGTCTGGGATTGGAAGTACCCATTTCCCCCTGAGGTGGTTAACTTCTGGTCAGCACCTCCCGAGGTGGATGCACCGATTATAGGGATTACTAACCCCCCCTTCATGACTGCTCCTTATTACTGTACCCTTCGGGATGCTGAGGACCGGCGCATTGACAGACTGGCTTCCCACGCCTTTTCGTGCGCAGGGACGGCTCTGCGCCCAGTCTGTGCCGCGGCCATCACTGCGGTGGCCGCCAGGACCCTCATTAGGAAGCTACCTGATCACCAACCTGAGGATCTCCCCTGGGAGGTCTTTAATGCACTCTCCGATTGTGATGTGTTTGTGAGGTTTATCCTCTCGGCATTAGACAACACCATTAAGATGTGTGCCAGAACCTCTGCCCTCGTGGTAGCTATTCGCCGCCTGGTCTGGCTGCGACAGTGGGGAGCAGACGATGATACAAAGAAGGCTCTTACTGGCATTCCCTTCAGAAGACGGCGCCTATTTGGGGCCCGTCTGGACCTTTTTGGAAAAAGGGGCAAGGCACCCCTACGCAGAAGGCCATCCCGGCCTCCTCGGGGCAGGGGCGCCCCTCCCCCTCCTTACGTTAGTGTCAAACACAAACCAGAGGTGTGTTTCCAACTTCGCCGTAGATTACCACCCCAGGGCGGGCAGGCAATGCCCTGGGCCCTCTGGCAGGACTAAGTCCAAATCTGCCAAGACCTCCCAAGCATGAAGGGACGCCCTCGCTCTTCTGGGCGAGGGGACTGCCTCAGCACCTGGCTCCTGTCCGAGAGCGTCTCGCTTCCTTCTGGTGGTTCCAGGAGGTAGTTCCCCTGGATACAGGATAGAGTTGCTGGGCGGTCCTTTTCGTAGGTGTCGGGGTGATTCTAGTCCCTGGTTTCTCTTTAGGAGTTAGTGCAGGCCATTCTCGGCCTGCAGGGTCTGGGCTAGCTTGCAGGTTGCCCTTAACAGGTTGAGGCGATGCCTCTAAGTTAACTTTTCCTCTCTCCCTCAATAGGATGAGGCGGTCTGGGCCTATTTGAGGCTTGGGAATTCTACACTCACAGTTAGTCCCTGCTGGGTATCTCTGTGTTGGGCCGCAGGCGCCCTGTGCAAGGGGGCCTTTTGCCACCTGTGGAGATCTAAGATCCTTTTACTTTCCCCTGTGTCTTATGGACTCCGAGACCTTTACAGGTCAGTGTTGAAGGACCTACTCTGTGGTCTGAGGCCTTGTTTTTGGCCTCTCTGCTGCTCCCAGGCTGCTCGCCAAGGCGAGGATGGGGGTGATGTCTCTGACAGGCCCGTGGGACGTCTGCACTAGGATCTACCGGATAGTCCTCCATTACTTCCCAATCTCTACAAGGCCGAGTGGGTTAGTCGGCCGGCGGTGTCCTCTGGGGGTTATTTGGACAGGTGATCTGTCACCTCAATCCCTCATTGTCCCTTATTCGCTTTCTCCATTCCTTGGATTCGCTTCAGGCTTGAACCTTCTTCCTTGGCAATATGTGGACTCCTGGTTACATGGGCTATGTCCCTCTTTGCTGACACCTTACTTTCACCAGGCAGGATTGCAGCTGGTGGGCCCGTTGGTGGCGGATCAGATGATGTCCCTTATATACAGAGCCCTTGGGCTCTTCGGCACAGTAGGTTATTGATCCTGGATGGGGTTCCAGCACCCCTGGAGCTAGGTCTCTGCTCATTCCCCCTTGGTACGGTGGTTTCTCTTGAGCTGGTTAAATTCAAGGACCCTGTCAGGGGGCACCCCCTTCTTTGCTTGCATCTTCCTGTGAATGGTCACCTTGGGTACCAAGTTTCGTAGGTTGGCGGGGGGGGGGGGGGGGGAGTTTCTTCCAAGAACCCCCTGCGATTCCTAGGTAGGGTCCCTTAGAGGGTCCATCTTACCTACTGAATTTGTTAAAACAGTGAGCCTTCAGTTGGCTCTATCTTGCAGGATTTCTCCTCTTCAGGACCTGTCTATTTGGGGACTCTTGGCCTGTCGGAGGACAGTGGCCTGTATTTATTATTGGTCTGGAACTTGTAGCAGGATGATTCTCCTGGAAGGTTTCTGATCCTGATCTAGGTGGGGGTCTACGTTCCCTGCACCTCAGTGGTATTCGCTCCAATGGATGACCTTCAGTGGCAGGTTGTGCTATCCTGGTGTCCCTCTGAGAGCCAACTAGGGTGGCTCTGTTGGGTCTCGTTAATATCACAGGGGCTCTGCCCTTGTTTTTACTGCCCCAGAATATTCTGACTCTGGTCATGGGGGCTTAGTAATTTTTTTGTCTGGACATTCTATTTTATATGTCTTCTCTTCATTCACCCTGCTATGTGGGGTTCTGCGCACGGTTGCGCTGATAAAGAGACCCATGAGATTGATGGCCCCTGGGTGCCCTAGTGGACTGTGGTTTGCAGAAAGCGGACCTGTACGCTCTCTGAGGAGTGCGGTTCTGCCCTTGTCAGGCTCCTTCTTATGTCGGCCCGATCTACAGGCTCTAGTCTGAGGGCTTGACAGCTGAATCATTCACCCTTTTGGAGACGGTTTTATCTTCTGGGTGTCTTGGTCTATGGGGGGCTAGGAGCAAGCTTCTTTTTCTTCTTCTTCCTCCGTCTATTTTGGGGTATGGTGTACCCATATTGATTGGCGTGAGTCTTGGTCTCTCCCCTGTTGGACGTTCTCTGTTCCCAGGGTTCTAGAGTCCTTACAGCATTGGTTGGGGTTGGCTCCCCATCTAGGTACTCTGAAGGTTCAGGTTCTGTCCTGTCTGCCTTCCTGTAGTAGTCTTGTTCAGTCTTCCTTGTTAAGCGTTCTCTTGGGTATTGCTCAGGTGCATCTCCCAAGTAGTTCTATGGTCTCTGTTGCGATCAATTTTCATTCTGTTTGCCTTGCGGGTTGTTCCCTTGGGACTTATTCTGGATGCTGTCTGAGCTGTTTCGTAGTTCAAGTTGCCCCTCTGGGGGCTGTTGCTTCAGTCAGACGTGTGCCTGAGAAGGTGGCTCTGTTTAGTTAGCCCTCGTTCATCATTTATATATATACACACCATGATGTGGTGGTATTCCGCCTTATGCTGGACCTTTTGTCCAAGGTGGTGTCTTATGATCATTATTTAAGTCCTTTTAGTCTGCCTATGGCCTTATTCTTAGTAATGCAGAAGTAAGGGGGTCTACATTCCCTCAACAGGTGTTGAAGTTTTCCTGGTTGTTTCTTGTCCCTTAGGGGGACTGATGCTCCTTGGGGTCTGCGGGCGCCTCCATTGTATGCGCCTGATCTCGTTTGCTTCCAGGCCCTATGCGCCTTTGGACTGATCTTCCTTGAATGGTTTGCTTTCCTGGTCCTGAGTAAAGGTTTCGGCTTCTTGCTGATCCTTGTTAGTGTAGAGGTAAGTATCCCCGCCTGTCTTGCGGGAGACCAGTTTTCAATTCCCCGTTGGGGAGAGTTCTAAGTTTTTCCGAGGCTCCTGTTGCATTTGGGCTGGTCAGGCCTTTACTCTGGCCTATTCCTTTAAGGGGAAGAATCTTCCTCTCTTTTTATTCTGTTCTACTTGTGCTTGGGTACCTTTGGCCCTTCAGCACCAGGTTTTCTGTTAAACAGGTTTGCTAGATTGCTGCTTGTTTTCTGTTCATACCTTTTCAAAGGTTTTGTTATGAGATTGAGGTTAGAACCTTTGCTCATGTCGTACTTGGTAGCAAGGTTGCAGGTGACAGCGCCTTTACTGTCTGCTGTGCCTTTTTTGATGGGGATCCCACCCTACTTTATGGACACTGCTATTGGATGTCCCACGTGTAAGTATTATATATGGAGCAGGACGTACTGTATGCTTAGAATAATACAATTCTGTGAAATACTCACCTGTAGAATTGGTATTATACGCATACAGTACGTCCTGCTCCACCCAACCCTGGTTTTACATTTTTCTGGATCCCCTGTATGGTGATTGTTATCATTGCTATTGTTACCAGTTTGGTGGTTGGGTTTCTCCCGGCTTCTTTTCTCACTGCTTTTCAATGCTGGGGATTTGTGGGAGGTCCCTGGGTATATGAAGGGCCAGGAGGAGCCTGTTTTTGCATGTCTGCAGTGAACAGCGCCCTCTGGCGGAGGATTACCCACGTGTAAGTATTATATATGGAGCAGGACGTACTGTATGCGTATAATACCAATTCTACAGGTGAGTATTTCACAGAATTGTATTTTTTGGTATGATCTTTGGAAGAGAGGAAAAACAGATGACAAGGCAATGTTAGGGTTGGGCATAGTAACAGATGTTAGAGGTGTAAGCATAGTCATAGGCATAAGGAAGCTTGTATTTTGGTAACAATAGATTCAAAAGAAACATTGCATATGGTCACAGTGACCCATCTTGGCTCACTGTCTCACTTTGAAAATGAGCATGGGGTCTAACTGAATAATTTTAGCCATTTATAGAATTTTAGATCTTTGAAAGGTTAATAGATTTGATTCCAGCAACATTGTTTGTTGGCTGGATTTTACTTTTCTCTATATAAAGATGGACCTACATAGGAATGCCGCTGGACATTTGTATTAAAGTGGACCAACACCCAGGATTTTGACTATCCTGGGTTTTGGTCCACTTCAGGGGGGCACCCCGGTTAGGGGTTCCCCGCTGTGTAAAACCCCTCAGAAAGCCTCCAAAACTCACCTCACCACGCTCCCACGTAGCCACGGACAAGCGGGTGACAGCGGCTGACAGTGCGCACGCCCGCGCCGGCCATTCACAAAAGGCCGGCGCGGGGGCGCGCACGCCTAGAGGGGCGCGCGGGAGGCAGCGGCCGCCGCCGATGAGGTAAGTTTTTCGGGGATTTTGGGGGGGGTCCCTCACCGCGGGACATCCCGATCTCGGATGTCCCGCGGTGAGGGAGGTGATCGGCCCGGGAATCTTATAGATTCCCGGGCCGATCACCCCTGGGTGACAGTCCACTTTAATAGGGCTGTAGATGGTAATGACAGACATGAGTGAGTAACATGGCCATACTGACCCACCTTTTACCCACATTGTTGACCTTGATTCAGTACATTTCCCCCCAACTCTTTAAAGGCCAGGCACATAGTACCTACAGAATTGCTTCTCCTACCATTAACTATTAAGCCTGTATAATCTACATGGCTGGGGTAGGTTTGCATCACAAAAAAAAGCCGCTCCATCGGGATACAGCTCTGGGGGACCTCCTCTTCCCCGGGGGGGGGCATCTGATTTCCCACCCCAGGATCTTCAGTGGGGTAGCGAATGCTCATTTCCTGCCCCATATATGGGCTTTTGACAGCTCTTCGCCCGCTGCAGAGAGGGGCCTTTTTTACAGCGGGATGACATCATCTTTTTCTGACAGTATAAAAGGCCGCTTCTGGCAGCAAGAGTGAGAAGTCAGGAGCCAGGCATGATTGGTGGAAGTTGGGTGCGGGGGCAGGGGACTCCGATCAGTTGTTCACCGATCACTTCATGCTGTCTCTGAGAAGCAGAGATGGTGATCGGCGCAGGACATCAGGATCGAGATGGGAGGAGGTAAGTGTATGTGTTTTATTTTTACATTTAATGAGGGCTCCTTTCATCGGCTATGTCAAGTTGTTGTATGGGGGTCCGGTGGCTAGGGTGAGGACGAATGGAATCTTCTCTGACTCAATCCCTCTGAGTAGGGGCACTAGACAGGGTTGTCCACTGTCTCCACTGCTCTTCGCCCTGGCCATCGAGCCACTAGCAATAATTATTAGGAGGTCCGCTGCCATCACCGGGTGGAGGCTGAATGGGGCTGAGGAAAAGATATCTTTATATGCGGACGACACGCTGGTTTATCTTGTGGACTGCTTAGGTTCCCTGGATGCCCTGCTAGATACCATTGAGAAATTTGGGAAGTTTTCTGGGCTCAAAGTCAACTGGGATAAATCCAGTCTATTGCCAGTAGATAGGGCGGACAGGCTGGTAGTGACCCCCAGATCTCGGCTGAAGGTGGTTAGCCGGTTTAAGTATTTGGGGATTGTTATCAGCTGTCGGCCTGTGGAATTTGTTGACCTAAATATCTCCCCAGTGGTGGCCCAACTGAAGAGGCGGGTATCACAGTGGGCGAATCTGCCCTTATCTGTGTTGGGAAGAATAAATATTTTTAAGATGATCTTCCTGCCCAAACTACTGTATTTATATCAGACATCCCCAGTATTATTGCCCCGTTCACACTTCAAATTGGTCGATTCCATAATCTTTGGGTTTTTCTGGGGCCAGTCATCACCGAGGATAAACAGGGAGATGATGAAGTCCCAGGTGTCTGAGGGTGGGTTAGCAGTGCCACATATGCTTATGTATTTTTATGCAGCACAGCTTTCATACGCACACTGGTGGCTATGCATCCCACAGGACAATCCAGTCATCTCGCTTGAAGTGGCTTTGTTGGGGTCTGAGGAGAGGGTGTCTACCCTGGTGTATAAGGGTACAGGGAGAGATCCGGGTCCGACTGGGTGCATGAGAACAGTATGTAACATCTCGGATAGAGTGGTCGGAGTTTAGAGCCGAATGGAGGCCGCTCCTGGTCCCCGTTCACCCCCCTGTGGGGCAACCGTAAATTAGAGGAGTTGTATGGCATGCAGGAGAAGTGGTTCTGGGGGAGGAGGGGTGGCCGGGAATTAGGCCAATTATACAGCTCTGGAGTTCTCAGGTCGTTTGAGCAGTTATGTGGATCATTCCAGTTGTCCTCAAGGGATTTCTTTAGGTACCTGCAACTCAGGCATGCACTGCGGGCTCAGTTTCCGGGAGGTGTCCCACGGATTCTCGAATCTCCAGTGGAGCGGGCGATCAGAGCAAAGGATCTAGGGAAAGTCACCTCCTCCTTATATAAGACGTTGCTGGGATGTCAGGATTCTCCTCGGGGGAGGGTAGAAAAAAAATGGCATGCATTGGATCCTGGCTTGGACGGGGATGATTGGGATTAAGTGATGGACAACATTCACTCATCAGTAGTTGAGGCCAGAGATAGGTTCATACAAACTAAATGGTTGCACCAAGCGTATATTACACCGGCCCGGCTGCACAGAATGGGATTTGTGGAGAGTGATCAGTGTCCACGGTGCGGGAGGGATGGTGCCTCCTGGGAACATATGACCTGGTCGTGTGCAATCATTGGGTGATACTGGGGAGAGATCATGGAAGTAGTGAGTAGGGTGATAGGTTTCCTGATACAGGGCTCGGTTGCAGTCTGTCTCCTGAGAGTGGTGGAGCAGATATCCGAGGTAGAGGCGCAAAGATCGTTACTGAGGCTGTTAACATTCTACGCCAGAAAGTGTATACTGCTGAACTGGAAACATCCTGCGATGCCATCAGTACAGGCCTGGAAGAGGCTTGTTTACCAGAAGCTACCCTGTATAAGTTGACTTTCGCTGCTCGGGGAGTTCCCCAAAAATTCAATAGGGTCTGGGAGCCATGGGTGCAATGTATGGAGACAGATAGTCTTTCGGCTCCGCCCTCTCTGGATCTTGTATTGGACCATGGTGTCTGTTCTGGTACATGTAATTTGTGGACAGAACATTAGCCCCAGCCAGCTGCTGCCCACACTAATACTGAGTCTCATGTATGAATGGTGTGAGAATGTCTTTGTGGTAGGATGTTTAGATCTCATAAGGTGCCCAGTGCGCCAGTGTTGTATTGTTTGATTGTAGTGTTAACAACTTCTAAAAAAAAAAATTAGGGCTCCTTGAAACCCCTATATCAGTTCACAGGGCAGGAAGGGCTGGCAAATCACCTGCCAGCAAGCGGGTGACTTTCCATTAGCCCTCGCCCAATTACCTGCATCACAAAAGCCCAGGGGGTGCAGAAGAGCCCGTGGCCCATATAGGCTCTGCAGGTTTGTAGCCTTCAGGGCGGCCAGATTGTGCTGGTCTACCAGCCCCCATAGCTGTTGCCGGGGCTGGCTTGCTTGAATAGGGGGGACCCCACGCCATTTAAAAAATAAATAAATTAGCATCCCCCACCCCCTCAGAGAAAGCCCAGTCTCTGGCAAAAAAACATTATATACAGAGGGGACAAAGTTCAGAGAGCCATATATTGAGATGGGAGGTGAAACCTTGGGATGGGCTATCTCTCCCCCTGTAAATACTCCCATGTCAGGGTGTAGAACTAGAAATGGATATTTTCACTTTTTGAATCGTCCTGGAACACTGTTTTTTTTGGCAGTCAATGGCAGGCAATCAGTCATTACATCGATGTGGCAATGACATCATTGCCACACACAACAGTGGAAATGAATGGAGGAGACGGGGCTTTACAGCTAAAACAGGTGTCATTATCTGGGATTAGATTGAGGTAGAGGCAGTGAAAATTGGCTAAAGGTAATCTTTATGGGGGGAGCAATTCAGGGGATGCTAGTTAAAAAATGTGGGTTTTGGTCTGCTTTAAATATCTCACATAAATAAGGGCCATTTCATGCTTTATTTCAGAATAATGGATAAAATAAGGTGTGAATCAAAGAAAAGAAAAGAAAACATTACATGAGTTTAAAAATGCTTAAAAGTGCTCATATGCTGGTTATTAACATCTAAAACTTTCAATCTGGGCAGGTATAAGGACCCTGCAGCTATGAAGCATAACATTACTTAAATCTGTCTGCTCTAATTTTCTCGCTGAATTACACCTTATTTTATCTAATGCATTAGCAGGAAACAGTTCTAATTTCCATGAAATATTTAAGGCAAGTTTATTGAATTAAAGCGGAGTCTATCTTATATGTTTCCCACGCCCTGTACATACAGATTGTCCACATTAAAAATCATCCTACCTGCATCTACTGCATGTTATGAGCCTTTAAACATCCAAGATGGCTGCTTATGGAAGCCGCCATCTTATCAGGCAGCCTGCAAACAGGAAGTGCCTCCTGACAGTGCTGCTCTGCATTCTGGGACTGCTGACCGTTACCTGACCCCAGCTCTGCTCTGTCTGAGCAAAGTACAGCTATAACCCGCCCCCTGCACCTTATCCCACTCTCCTCTCCTCAGTAAGTGTGATACTTCTGAGTCAAGATGGCGGCGCCCGTATCCTAAATTCCTGAACAGAGTTGCAGCCCAGTGGGGGAAAGAATAATAAGTTAGTGACTAAATGTAAAATATATTAATTTTAGATGCTGGGGAACAGTTTTTTAAGAGTTTGGGCTTTTCATTAAATCACGCTGAAGGTCCGTTTTAAGTCTATTGTTTCATTTAAACATGGGACTTTCCTGCTCTGGCTGATCGAACTGTCTGATCTACAACTCTACACGAGTGTGACTTCCCAAACCTTTTCAATAGCTGAGGTGTTCCCTAGGTTTGCTTGTAGGAATTATACACAAGAGAGTAAGGTGAGGACCAAAGCATAGCATGACATGATGGGGCCAGATATGTGTGCCTTATACTGCATTCTGTTCACTTTACATGTCTAATCCTGAACCCCCCCACAACCTAGAACTCAGAGTAACATTACTATGCAATGTGCTGTATTCTTGGACACATAGTAATGACATGTTTTATAAGATTTGTTGTGGTTATTTTCACATCGGAGTGTAGATGAAAATGTTTTTGTAAAGAATAGGCTCCTGCTGCTGCTGCTGCCAACTCCAGAGTGTGTCTTTAGGCCAATTTTTAGGCTCCTGCTGCCAGCTCCAGTGTCTCTTTCAAGCAATGTTTGGGCTCCTGCTGCTGCCAACTCCAGTGTGTCTTTGGCCAATTTTTTTGATGTACCTTTCTTCTCTGCTCAATATCCCAACATTCGTGCATGACATGACCAGCTTTGAAAAACATGTAACTTGGTATCAGGGGTCTTTATGTAGCCACCCAGGGGGTGTGATGTTAATTGCAGCTAATTTCGTTATGCAATTATGTTCATTAACAAATGCACCAACGTGTTACCAATCTTTCAAATCTGTGAAAATCCCGTCACCAAATAATTTAAACAACGTACCAGAAAATATATAAAAAACACAATTCCATGTAGTTCCACTTGAGGGAATAACTCTTTTCTATGTAGATACAATAATGTAGATATAATCGCCAGAAGAATCCACTTTGGACCATTGGTTAATGCAGGTCTGCTTGTGAGACCAGCTCTTTTATGCAGACATATCTCCAATCAGTAGGTTCCATATAGGAATGAAACAGAAAATAGATTGATACCTTTTACAACAGGGCAACCCCCCAATTTTATTATGCTCACCAGAAACAAGTAAAAACTTGCATGTAAAATCCAAACCAGGCACAGCTCATCAGGATTAGTTTAAATAAACTTCCCCGTGCTCCACATCTAAAATACCTTGAGAGTCAACTTGAAGGTCCTAGCAGGGCTGCGCACCGTTCCCTTGGCCGCGGGAAACAGGAGCGCTCGTTCTCCGCTGCTAGTCTATCTTCCTCCTTTGCGTGGTGACGCTGCAAGACACAAGCCACGCCCAACGCGTTTCATCGTTCCCACGACTTAGTCATGGGACTTCAAATTGACGTTTTCTCTCAAGGTATTTTAGACGTGGAGCACGGGGAAGTTTATCTAAACTAATCCTGATATTTTATATATTTTCTGGTACGTTGTTTAAATTATTTGGTGACTGGATTTTCACAGATTTGAAAGATTGGTAACACGTCGGTGCATTTGTTAATGGACATAACTGCATAAAGAAATAGGATATCCCCGCAGAGTTTTATTTTCTGTGTCATTGCACAGATTTTTGTGAACAATTTTTGAGACTGTACCAATAGGGTTTTTTTTTTACTCCAGCGCAGGGAAGAAAAATAATCTATCTTTGTTAAGAATTATATTTTACAGCGCGGTGTTATTTTTGTGAAAGGTTTTCACTGAATGGTTTTATAATCAGGGGTTTTGCTAGTTCAATTTGTTGAATTGCAAAGTGGACTCCTTAACTTAATTTGAATGTAAGAGTGGATGCATCTAAAGGTCACCTCTAAAACCCTTAAGTCAAATTCCTTCATATATTGATAGTGAGTTAGTCTGATGACCATAATAGTATCCTTCACCCAAGAGATGGTTGATCACTTTGATGTTTGTGGCACTGGATTAGTAAACCTGAAGGAACTTTGCCACTCATTTTTTTTTACCATTGAGTATTAAATGCCATGTTTACAAGAGGGAGCGAAGAGTCTAATGCTTCTGGTGAATAATTGAAGGAGGCAAGAAAACACAACGTCCTCTTCTTATCTGCTTTCAGTGACACTTACACATTCTGACAGCTTGTTTGATTTCTTACATTTTCATCTTCATGCATTCAATTATCTGCTCCGCACATCTTCACAAGTTTGGTGTAAGCTGTAAGGCATCAAATTATGTCACTGTAATTTGGTTTTAGGCGTAAGATCATTTTGTCACATGCAGGTAATTAAACCATAAATATACATATACATGGGGAATAATACTTTAATAATGCTGTGAAAGAGTGCATCACAACCAACTGCACAGATGAGTCAAAAGGTTATATGTATGAGCTGAAAAAGAAGACATGCACATAGAGCCTCCACTGTGATCATGGGTGGACTGGCCATAGGGAGGGCCAGGAGAATCCCCATTGGATTGCACTGCTTTTGGGCTGTGTGTCACACAGTTCTGACTCCTCTCTTTTATCAGGCTCCAACCCCTCTATTTCATCAGGCTTCTACTCATCTATTTTATCAGTATTCGACTCTTCTGACTTCTGACATCGACACCTCTATTTATCAGGCTCCAACTCCTCTATTCTATCAGGTTCTGACTCAGACTCCTCTATTTTATCAGGCTCCAACTCTATCATGATCCAACTTCTATATTTTACTAGAATCCAACTCTATTCTATTTCATCAGGCTCCGACTCCTCTATTTTATCAGGCTCCAACTTCGGCTCCTCTATTTTATCAGGCTCCAACTCCGACTCCTCTAATTTATCAGTATCAGGCCGGAGAGTTCTCCAACATGAGCTCTCCACCAGGGGAACAGAGGGTTCGGCCAGAGCAAAGACACAGACAAAGGAGATGCTGAAAACAGGGGGGGGTATTAATAAGTCAGATATACAACAAAAAACAAGGCTAACTAGAGGAATAACTAACAAAGGGAATAACTGAAGCCCTAAGGTGCTGGCGCACTCACCCGAAGGCTCACTCCGGTTCGGGTACAGATTCAGATAGACTCAGGTTCCAATACAGATACAACAAGGCAAACAAAGTCCTGCTGCACCAGGTGAAGGCTGAGCCCTTTAAATAGCCCTCACACCAGGTGCAGCGCGTAATGGGGAGAGAGAGCAGCCAGAGCTCTGCTGACATCTGCCGGTGGCTAACGGAACTGCAGATGGGGTGAGAGAGCAGCCAGGGCTCTGCTGACACCTGCTGGTGGCTAATGGTACTGCAGGTGGGGTAAGAATTGACCCCAGCCACCAGTCACGCATCACCCAACCCCAGGTGTTCTAACATTACCCCATTCTCAGGAGCGGGCTCCTGAACGCTCCTCTGAAAAACACTAAAATTCTCCCCAGAAAGCAAGACCAAACAGTAAACGCTCAAGTTCATGAAATGAAAAAAGGGATCCAGATTGTTGGCCAGGTTTCACAGGTCCCGATTTAAGACCGGGTCCAAGTGCGGATTAAAGACTGGGCTCGGGTGCAGATTCAAAACAGGGCCTGGATGCGGACTCAAAACAGGGCACTGGTGCGGTTTCAAAACAGGGCACGAGTGCGGGTTCAAAACAGGGCCCGGGTGCGGGTTCAAAACAGGGCCCGGGTGCGGGTTCAAAACAGGGCCCGGGTGCGGGTTCAAAACAGGGCCCGGGTGCGGGTTCAAAACAGGGCACGAGTGCGGGTTCAAAACAGGGCCCGGGTGCGGGTTCAAAACAGGGCCCGGGTCCGGACTCAAAACAGGGCACTGGTGCGGTTTCAAAACAGGGCCCGGGTGCGGATTCAAAACAGGGCCCGGGTGCGGATTCAAGACCGGGTCCAGGTGCGGATTAAATACTGGGCTCAGGTGCGGTTTCTAAACAGGTCTTGGGTGCGGACTCAAAACAGGGCACGGGTACGGTTTCAAAACAGGGCCCGGATTAAAAACAGGGCCCGGGTGCAAAGCGCAGACTCTTTTTTTTCATGATCCAACTTCTCAATTTTACTAGGTTCCAAATCCTCTATTTTATCAGGCTCCAACCCCTCTATTTCATCAGGCTTCTACTCCTCTATTTTATCAGTCTTCGACTCTTCTGACTTCAGACTTCGACACCTCTATTTATCAGGCTCCAACTCCTCTAATTTATCAGGTTCTGACTCAGACACCTCTATTTTATCAGGCTCCAACTCTATTCTATCGGGTTCTGGCTCCAACTCTGACTCCTCTACTTTATCATGATCCAACTTCTATATTTTACTAGAATCCAACTCTATTCTATTTTATCAGGCTCCAACCTCGACTCCTCTATTTTATCAGGCTCCAACCTCGACTCCTCTATTTTATCAGGCTCCAACGTCGACTCCTCTATTTTATCAGGCTCCAACCTCGACTCCTCTATTTTATCAGGCTCCAACGTCGACTCCTCTATTTTATCAGGCTCCAACTTCGACTCCTCTATTTTATCAGGCTCCAACTTTGACTCGCTTTGTTTGTGTGTGTGTGTGTGTGTGTGTGTGTGTGTGTGTGTGTGTGTGGGGGGGGGGGTGGGGGGTCATACCCAGCCTTACCTCATTACCTGTTCCTAAATTATCAAAACGTTAATACCGTCATTTTAAGTGTAGCCATATCCACCATCTGTCCCTACAATGCTATAGCCTCAGCCTTGGAGCACACTTGTTAAATGTCTGGACAACACATTGAAGGCAAGGTTCATCTGGGCTGTCATGGGTTGCCAGTGTGCCAGCCAAATGCCCTGGTTGATTTTTGGCCCCAGTCCGCGCTTGGCTGTGCTCCTAATCCCCTCCAGTCCCACAGTGAGCAACAGGGGTGGACTGGCCATAGAGAGACCTGGGAGAATTATCAGTGGGCCACACTGCTTTGGGGCCAGATAGGCTGCTGCTTCTAGCACCCGCATCCAACCCCTTTCTCCTTAGGCCCCCCCCCCCCCCCAACACTGCTGTTCTCAGCCCCACAATACCCCCAGATCATGTTATGCCCCAATGATATAGCCTCAGGATCAAATTTTGATCTGTCCCTGCTATAGCCTCAGCCTAGGAGATAACTTGTTATCTTACCGGGAAGCAAAATGGGGGCTTGGCAGACATGTCGCTGGTCCTGGACTAGATGGGGGGGGTGGGTAAAATCTTGGACTGATTTTTGGCCCCAGTCCAAAATTGTTTTGTAATAAACATCTTTTCCAGACTGGATTAACTTGTTACATGGGACCAGAAGCTGCAGGACCCACACTGCAGTGACCAGAACCCCTTTAATATGGGGTAGGTATTGGCACTCTATATAGGGTAGGTATGCTTTAGAATGGACCTCCAGTCTACTTTTTTCCACAGCAGCAATAAGGGCTGCTGCATCCCTCAATGTGTAATGGCTGTCTACAAGAATCCCTGTGGAAAGGAAAACATTTTTACAAAACCAGTCCACATGTCCCACATATAGTTCCAAGCTCAGCCGCACTCTTACCCTCTGTATTGTGTGGGTGCACGGTTCGCGGAGACGCCGCAAATACCAGTTTTGTTTGTGAGGAACCAGCACTCCATTAAAAGTTCATGCAAAAAGTTGTATTGCTATAACATGTGTAATACAGCAGTGGAAGTGAGTCGACGTTTCGGGGTGCACTGGGGCCCCCTTCATCAGGACCCACCGCATGTACAAGAGAAGAACAGATTGCCAACCATTGTATACATTAAATAGTATAACAGACCAATCAGATTGTATCAACAATTGTTGATACAATCTGATTGGTCTGTTATACTATTTAATGTATACAATGGTTGGCAATCTGTTCTTCTCTTGTACATGCGGTGGGTCCTGATGAAGGGGGCCCCAGTGCACCCCGAAACGTCGACTCACTTCCACTGCTGTATTACACATGTTATAGCAATACAACTTTTTGCATGAACTTTTAATGGAGTTCTGGTTCTTCACAAACAACACATGTCCCACATGACCACCTGCCACCAGTGTAGTCTGATGGGTAGGTGTGCGCAGCGCCACGTAAGACACATGCATGTCTCTCAGCAAACACTATTGGAAATGCACAGATATTGTTGCCCTGACCATAGGAATGCAGAAGGGCAAGTAATTTGCATCCTGGGGGGAAGGTTTTGGACTGTGAGGCATCACTAATCAAGATGCCCCCTAGAATGCATTCTAATAGACTGAATCCTGTGTTTTTTACTATCCATATCCGATTTATATGTCCTGCTGTGTGAGCCCCCTGCCCCTCTCATCTACCGCCTGGGGCTGTCCTCTACCCCCTACTATGTCCTCTACCACTCACCTAACCCCTTCACCCCCTGCCGCTGTCCTTTACTACTCACCTAACCTCTCCATCCCCTGCCACTGCCCCCTACTACTCACCTAACCCCTCCCCCCCGCCGCTATCCTCTAATACTCACCTAACCCCTCCACCCCCTGCTGCTGTCCTCTACTACTCACCTGACCCCTCCATCTCCTGCCACTGCCCCCTACTACTCACCTAACCCCTCCCCCCCTGCCGCTATCCTCTAATACTCACCTAACCCCTCCACCCCCTGCCGCTGTCCTCTACTACTCACCTAACCCCTCCATGACCTGCCGCTGTCCTCTACTACTCACCTAACCCCTCCACCCCCTGCCACTGTCCTCTACTACTCACCTAACCCCTCCATGACCTGCCGCTGTCCTCTACTACTCACCTAACCCCTCCATGACCTGCCGCTGTCCTCTACTACTCACCTAACCCCCTGCCACTGTCCTCTACTACTCACCTAACCCCTCCATGACCTGCCGCTGTCCTCTACTACTCACCTAACCCCTCCACCCCCTGCCACTGTCCTCTACTACTCACCTAACCCCTCCATGACCTGCCGCTGTCCTCTACTACTCACCTAACCCCTCCACCCCCTGCCGCTGTCCTCTACTACTCACCTAACCCCTCCACCCTTTGCCGCTATCCTCTAATACTCACCTAACCCCTCCACCCCCTGCCGCTGTCCTCTACTACTCACCTAACCCCCACATCCCTGTCACTGTCTTCTACTGTTCACCTAACCTCTCCACCCCCTGCCACTGTCCTTTACCACTCACCTAACCCCCCCACCCCTGTCACTGTCATCTACTACTCACCTAACCCCCCCCCCTCCCCAGAGGGCAACTGACCCGAGCCTCTGACTTAGCCTATTAGAAGGCTCAGCAGCAGCAGAGTAGGAGGGGGAAAACTGGTGAGACAGACAAGAGCAGCAGGTACCAGAGGGCAATCAGCAGCAATGAAGACTGGGAGACTGACAACAAGAATCTGGAAGTGATGGTGAATACTGAGAGGCTAATGCAGTCTAATGCAGGTAACTGTAAATGCACCTAGCCCAGTGTGCAACCATTTCCAGGCCCCCCTTCCAATAAAGCACCAGGAGAAATAGGTAGGTATCTTTGCACTGCATGGCTCACAGGTGGCAGAAGAGGGAGGGTCACCAGGATTTTCACTATCCTTGAGATTTTGTCTCTCTATAGCGGGACATCCCAATATAATAATTCTTACCTTGTCAGTGATCCCATGGCACATGCTCATGCTCTCCTCCAATCAGTGGCTAGTGCTCCATTCAGCTTTACTAACCCAACGTGACAGAGCTGATATAAGAGGCTTAGGCCCTTATTCATGAAGGGATAGCCTCAGGTAGTGGCTGGTTAATGAGAGGTAACGACTGGTGAACGCTGGACACGGCACGCAATTACACATTTATCAAGCAGAATCTGTTTAGCGACTGGGAAAACGCAATGTAGCGTCTGATTCATCATTTTCACAGCCTCAGCGAACAGCGCCAGCGTTCAGCCTTGCACAGCGCCAGGTATGACTTCTCGCTACCTGTCGCTCTCCCATACATTTCAATGGATGATCCTTTCCTTCTCTTTAAACGGGGTTTTTGTTTTTTGTTTTTTTTTTTTAAATCTCAAATAATCCTGTGACCTCTCCAGGCATTGAATAAGCAGTTGTTATATTTTTTATATATTTCTTCAGAAATGACATTACAGGTCTGCCATTAAAGTGTTCATGTTACAATGTTGTTACAATGTAATTCCATATGTTTTCGCTTTGTTACTAGTGAATAGATGCTGGAAAACAGACTTTAAACTCACCGCCTCCTGCGCTATGGGCTTCAAACAACTATTTTTCAGCGCCAGAGATTTGTGGGGCTGTTTTTTTGCTGAATATGGTGTGAGTCGGTCGCTATGAGCAGTCGCTAACATGCGCTCCCATACAGCGCTGTACTGGTCAAATAGCGACTCCTCACAATGTATTTAACATTACTGAACAGCGACTGAGTCGCTATAAACTAGCGACTCAAGGCCTAGCACAGCGACTACTAGCGGGCGCTCTGAAAATGCCTGCTACAGACGCTCTTCTGTCGCTACCTGGCGTTAGTGATGAATCAGCCTGCCCGTAAAGCTGAATAGAGCCTGAGCAGCTGGCTGCTCCCCTTTGGCTGTGCACAGCCGTGCCGACCATTCAGTAATGCCAGGCGCGGGGGTCATCAGCCAGAGATGGCAGCGCAGCCCCCACATGCATCATGGGAACCTTGGTGAGGTGAGTATAATAGACATTTCACACGGGGGCATCCTGATGTGTGATAGGGAATCAGCAGGCCCTGGAGTCTTTAAGCACCGTGTGGATCAGGATCCCTCCCTCACCCAGAGGTATTTGCCTGTTGGAACCTAAGATGCACCTAACTCACCCCCCCCCCTCCTTCAGCCATTTGTGAGCCTGAGAATTAGGTAGATACTTTTTCCTTTTATAATCCGTCTTCAAGGTGATTGTGGAGTTTCAGGTCCTCTTGGAGTTAGGGGCAGGGGCAGGGAATGCAACAGCACCGGGGCCCAGAAGGTCAGGGGGGCTCCATCATTGTCGCTCCTCCACCTTATTTATCATATTTGTGCTCACATGGCATCATTTAGAGAAAGGAAGCTCCAAATGTTTCTGCTGTTTCAGTCATTAGTTGTATAGCTGCATCCCATTAAAAAGTTAAATGTCAGAGAAAAATGTTACTGGCCCTGGCACATTTAGTTACGCCACTAGTTAGGGGTGTGGAGTGGGCGTGGTCATGGGGGCGTGGCTTAATTGCAAGAAATGTCTTCCCTCGCTTCTCATCTTTGAAACTTCAGAGGTACTCTTCTCCTAAGGTGCCATGCCTCTTCCAGGACACGCCCCCTCCTACCCAAGCTGGACCCCCCAGGACAAAACTCCAGGTGCCCCACTGTAAAGGTAAGAAAAACCTGGGCTGGCAGCCGTATATGTGCTGGGGGAGCAGCAATCGGGATGCCCCTCATGTTTGTTTAACGTGGACC
The DNA here is from genome assembly GCA_027917425.1 of Gastrophryne carolinensis. Lineage (NCBI taxonomy): Eukaryota > Metazoa > Chordata > Amphibia > Anura > Microhylidae > Gastrophryne > Gastrophryne carolinensis. The sequence continues at coordinate 43,558,553 of CM051238.1, forward strand.
AACACCCAGGATTTTGACTATCCTGGGTTTTGGTCCACTTCAGCGGGGCACCCCGATCGGGGTGCCCCGCAGTCAGGGGACTGATCGGTCCGGGAATCTTATAGATCACGGGAGGGTGTTGGTCCACTTTAGCACTTTAAGCATACCTACCAACTTTTCAGGGTGGGAAAGAGGGACATTTGTTAAATTAGGCCACACCCCCTCGTTTATTGCTGGATAGGAGATACATTGTAACAGTTAAAACAATATTAACACTTCAATAGGCAAATGATGCAGATCTGCATGTTACACCTCAAAGAGGGACAAATGAGAACAACGAGGGGCAAGGGGACATGGCCCAAACCAGGGACACTTGGGAGGTATGCTTTAAGTGGAAGTCGGCCAGTACTAGAGTCCTTTAGTGTCCACGGCCGGCTTTTAGTCTGCTTTAAGGAAAGTTTATCAAATCTCTTCAAACCTAACTTGCTAACCAATCAGAGACCTACTTGGTTTAACGATAAAACCTCTCCAGCAAAGCCGCCCCAGTTTTACTTGTTTTGTTGCAGCTTATGAGACTAGTCATAGTTGATTGGGAATGCCTCCAGGAAGCCCGCAAATCAGGTGGGAACCCTCACCCAGTCCGCTCTCCAGCGCCGCACATCTCACATGACTGCCAGCGGCCAAGCGGGATTACACTGCGCATGGCTCGGCTATTCAACAGTGGAGCATTGGATGAGCTTTTTACTAGGAAGATTCAAGCATCTTAAAGAGAACCTTAATACTGCAGGCAAAGGCAATGGTTACACCATTGCATCAGGCTACATTTGGCGCTGTCCTAAACTGGCCGAGATATGGAGGTTTACAGTTTCCCCTTCTGATTTATCTTTTAAATATTTGGACGTGGACCTTGGCTCTGTGATGCCGCATAATAATCAGCATAATGGGCGGAGTCTGTAAGACAGGCATTCTCATCACCCTGCCTGTTCTCCCCCTCTCCCAATGTCTGTCCACAGTCTGATGATCTGGAACTTCAGACCACCAGCTTAGCCCTATTATTGGTGGTCTATGGCAAAGGAATTCAGGGGGTATGCCACTATACTATAGGTCTGGTTTTAAAAAAAATGGGTTTTTACACTGCCGAGGCCATGGGCACCTGGTGAGCACTGTTGTCCCTTTAGTCTGGCAAGTGCTCTATCTGAATGGCTGGGCGTGGGAGTGCACTATCACTACAGGGGAGCTGGGAATGCGTCCATTGGCAGCTACAGCATCACGGGAACCATCATGAAAGGTAAGACTACTGTAAACCCCGGGGGTTTCAGGCAGCGGGGCATCTCGTTTTTGGATGCCCGTGGGGTAGGCTAGCAGTCTTCTAGACTTCAGGATCATGATGTGTGGCTTTTGTGCCACTTTAAGAGCTGGGTTACAAGGGTCCTCCATAACAGGCAAAAAAAATCAGCAGGGCTCCAGACCAGGAAATACAGGTTGGTTAGACATACGGGTAACCTCGGGATTGCTGGGTATAGTGGTGCACTGCTAGGAAAGTGAAGGTGTGATCAAGTGTTTGTTCTTACATGTACAATCTTTTTCATACATTTTATTTATACTTGTTTCCGTCCTGTAGCTTTTCTGGCACTATATTAGCTTTTCTTTGTAATTGTTCCAAAATCTGAAAAGCATAGAGGCAGGGGAGCGCCGCTGGCGTCTGTTCCTGTGAAGTCACACTCAGCTGGAGATGGCGCTCTGGCTCATTCAATGTGTAAATTTCTCCAAGAATGGATTTTCAAGCCAAGAGTTTATTTTCAGCCGTCTAAAGATATTATGTCAGTATGAGCCGTTTTACACAGAGGCAGGAAGCGTAATTTCAACTGCAAATGGCAAATAGTTAACACAGCACCAGCTTCAGGGCAGCACTGGCATTACCCCTGTGGGGCCCTGGGAGCTTCCTTGCTTTAAAAAGGGCCCCAGACTGGTAAAACTGGATACTGTTGCATATTCAACTTGCGTCTTAAGGATAAGACCATGAATAGTGTTGGGCCGAACCCCTCGAAGTTTGGGCTCAGCAAGTTCAGACGAACTTTGAACAAAAGTTCGGTTACCGAACATGAACCGAAACCAGTTCCTATGGAAATCAATGGGGATCTGAACTTTGGGACTCAAAAATGGCCCTATGCATTGTGTTCAGCAGCAGGAAATGGCTGTATAACTTACCTGAGCCTCACAATCTTTCTAAGGCCGGAGCTGGAGCTACAAAAAGATGGTCACCCCCATGAGTGAGGACACTGGCACTAGAAGTGCTGCCAGCTGATTGATGGACCACATTGGCAGGGTGTGGCCGGAGTCCCAAAAAGGGGAGGGGATTTCCTCACTCATGGTGCCGAGCTGAGAAGAAGGACAGCAGTGGAGGAATAAGGTAAGCTACTGTTTATTTTTTACCTTTACAATCACTCGGCCAAACTCAAACTTCTGAATGTTTGGGTTTGAGAACCCAAACTCACAAAGTGCAAGTACTTTGCAGTTTGGGTTCACCCAACACTATCCATGGATAACTGCCTCCTAGGGTGCAAAAGGCACTTACTGGTTACAGGGTCTTCCACAACATTTCTGTTGGATTAAGGTCAGGACTTTGCCTTATATGTAACCATTCTTTGGTAGAATGACTTGTGTGCTTAGTCATTAGGTTTAATTCAGAGCCTGGTGATAAAACTCATCTCCTTTTTGGGAGAGAAAATTGCCATTCACTTATATTTTCTGTTCTCTGCCATCTCATAGGTATTGCAGTCCTTCTATCATCTATACTGAGCCTAGGCCTGGCTGGTTCCTGTCCTCTGGTACCTGCTGTACTGTAAGTCTGTCTGCTGGGCTGCCTACTGTCTGCCCTCTTTTTCCCCTTCCCCAAGTTTGCAACCACCACAGGACTGTTTGGGGACTTGTGCTGCCTCCACCAACAGGAGTTTGACTAAAGATGTAGATTAGTTATGGGCTCTTTACCGAGCTTTGGACTTCCCATGCCCCAGGTGACCCTCCACTTACCTCTCTAGTGGTGCAGATGTATCTCTACCTGCATCAATCCATGACTTCCTGCTCCAGCCTGTAACCCTGCACATCTGTGATCCTGCTCACCTGTTCCCAGCCTGTGACCCTGCTTATCTGTTCCGAGGCTGCGACCCTGCTCCCTGTTCCCAGCCTGTGACCCTGCTCTTCCATTCCCAGCCTGTGACCCTGCTCTTCCATTCCCAGCCTGTGACCCTGCTCTTCCGTTCCCAGCCTGTGACCCTGCTCTTCCGTTCCCAGCCTGTGACCCTGCTCTTCCGTTCCCAGCCTGTGTACCCTGCTCTTCCATTCCCAGCCTGTGACCCTGCTCTTCCGTTCCCAGCCTGTGACCCTGCTCTTCCGTTCCCAGCCTGTGACCCTGCTCTTCCGTTCCCAGCCTGTGACCCTGCTCTTCCGTTCCCAGCCTGTGACCCTGCTCTTCCGTTCCCAGCCTGTGACCCTGCTCTTCTGTTCCCAGCCTGTGACCCTGCTCTTCCATTCCCAGCCTGTGACCCTGCTCTTCCATTCCCAGCCTGTGACCCTGCTCTTCCATTCCCAGCCTGTGACCCTGCTCTTCCATTCCCAGCCTGTGACCCTGCTTATCTGTTCCTAGGCTGTGACCCTGCTCTTCTGTTCCCAGCTTGTGACTCTGCCGACTTGTTCCCAGCCTGTGTCATGACTAATGAACATTAACATTAGTGTAGGGCTGTTTTGGGGGGGGGGGGGGGTGATGATAAACACCCCATGGTGCTAACCTGTTGGTAACAAAGAGAGACTGAGCCTTTGCTAAGTGGAAGAGTGGGTTCAATGTTTGGTGTGCCAGTGCCTCCACACAGAATAGGGCCATTGCAACTAATAGGGAACACCTTTCTGGGAAATAGATCAAGTTGCTTAAGCCAATCAATACATTTGGAGCAGAGGGACTACTGCTCCCAGCAACCATTTACTTAAGTAATTCACTGACACAGTCAAGTATAACAATATTATGAGCTTTATGTAGTAAAGTTTAACTTGGCAATAAAACATGGATCGTACATAGTATAACACAAAGAAAGGCCCAGCTGGGGCTTTAGTTAGTCTGTGCACATATACCCGGGTATATATAGTCTGTGGCTAAATACCTCCATGAGAAAAGTGGCACATGACTGGGCTAGCGTTCCATATGCCCTGCGTCATTTACCTCCCACCACCGAAATAACAAGTCCGGACCCCCATGTCGTTGGAAAGATTACATTTAATCGGCCACAGCCCAACATATATAAACAAAAATGTACAAGCAGAAAAGAGTCCCCCCTATTGTTCCGGGTCTGAGAAGCCTAGGATCCCAAGAATGAAGGGAAGGAGAGGGAACAAAATTAAAATCCCGACCCCACCAAGCGGAAGCCAACATAAACTCGGCCGCATCCCTCCTAGGCCAGGGAGCTTAATCGGGCTAACCGCCAGTGGCCAAAACATCCCCTTCCCTACTTGAACCCCAACCATCCGAAATTCTTTAACCAACTCGTCCTGGCCGGTTTCCACGGAAACAGCCGCATACCCTACCAATGGAAATGCTACCTCAGACCCGAAACCTGAGAGGAGACCCGCCAAAGCCAGGCAGTGCTGAAACCTTAGTGCTGCTTGGCCCACCGCAACTCCACCGCCATCTCGATCCGCTCCTTCAATGACATGTTAAACAAGTCGTTCCCCATGTCATTCAAGTGGACCCATCGGGTCGATAAAACCCCCTCATCCCCTCTACCTTGATGTGGCGCACACTCAAACCCCTGTTCAGCCTCACAAACCTTGCTATCGCCTTGTTGACCTTAACCCGAACCTTCTCGATGGCCAACAAGACTCTAGCGTGCCGCCAGGCAAAACGGGGAACAATCTGAGACCACACCAACACCACCCCCGGAAATACTCCCAGAAAAAACAACAAGTCCCGCGTTATGGACTTGATCAGGTGCCGCATCGGCACCTTCCCTAAATCATTCCCCCCTGCATGAATAACCAAAACCCCGGTGGCCTCTTCCTTGCCGCCACATGCATTGTGTGCTCCCGCATGTCCTCCCAGCACAGGCCTCTCACACCGGCCCAGCTCAACCGAGCACGATCCTCCGGTATGCCCAGCTGCATTCCGTTCCTCCGAACCGCCACTCGCCGAGCCGACCAGTAAACATATGAATGCCCGACAATCATGACCGAGCACGCCGATTCTAAAACAAAAAATAAGGAAAGGGAGGTAGGAAAATGTTATCGACCGAACAGCATTCACCTGTACAACCGCTCAATCCTGTCCGGCCGAATGTACCGCCGAAACCGCGCTGATTCCCACCTCTCCAGCCTCTTTATTATGTCATCCGGCAGCCCCAGCCTAGCCACCTCTGTTGCGGCCCCTATTCGAAATGAATGGGTACCATACTCGCTGCTTGCAAGCCCCATCTCCCCAAGACATTTCCTAAAAACTGCCAAAAACTGGAACCGCGATAGGAAGGAACCATCCTCGTGCATGAGCAGAGGACCGCTCCCACTTGGCATGAATTACAGTGCCGCAACCTACCCAAAAAGATATGGACCCAACGCCCCCTTTGATCCGTCTTTGACCTTCTTATAAGTATCACCAGCCCCTCATCTGACGTCACAGTATCATCAAAACACAATCCCCCGGGTACCCGCTTGTTAGGGCTCACCAGCTCCCCCACCCTCAGGGCTCCAAAAAATGCCAGCGAGAATGCCACCCTAAACAATCTCACCTCAAAACCTGACGTGCAAACCTGGGGCAAAACACTGATTATTCCCCCCAACAAACCCCCACGAAACTGGCCGCCTGCTATCCGCCATCCTATGCTCTTTCCGCCAACCCTTCAGCGCCTGGCGTACCCAAAACGCTTTCGTCATATCCTCCCAACCCTCCAGTCGGCACAAGAATGCCAAAGCCGACAACTTTTTGTCAACCGAAGCCAGGGTCTCGCCTCCTGCCAACAACTCGCTCATGTACCAAATTAACAACCCTTGCCTATCTTCACCCGTCGCTGGCACCCCGAACTCCTCCACCAAGCCTACCACTGCTGCCACTTCTTTACATACGACCCCCAAGTAGATGGTGCAACCGACTTTTGAATTAAGCTAAACAGACGTCTTACGGAATCTCCAGCAGCCAACTGGGGCACGACTCGCCGACCTCCCTTGCCGCGGGTGCCAATTTCCTGAAGTGCTCCCACTGTGAACGAGAAAGAGCGTCAGCTATCCCGTTTTCCACCCCAGGCACATGCGCCACCCTGCACCACACGTTATACTGCAGACAACCCAACACCAGCTGCCTGAGCAGCACCACGACCGGTAATGAAGACGAAGTCTGTGTTAACTGCTGCAACCACTGACATATTGTCTGACTGAAAACAAACCGCCTTGTTCCTCAGCACCTCTCCCCATAGGGTCACCGCTACCACCAGTGGAAACAATTCCAAAAAGGCCAAATTCCTAATAAGGGCTGATTCTATCCATCGCCCTGGCCAGGGGCCCACACACCATCTCCCCCCCAGGTAGGCCCCAAAAACCGACCGAGCCAGCTGCATCCGTGAAGAGCTCAAGCTCATCATTCGCCCTCAACGGTTCCAGCCAGTACGCCAGGCCATCAAAGGACTCCAGGAAAGTGATCCACATCCTGATGTCCTCCTTCATCGCCGCCGTCAACCTGATGAAGTGATGCGGCTCCCGAACCCCCGCCGTCGCTAGTGATAGACGCCTGGTAATCACCCGTCCCATAGGCAAAACCCTGCACGCGAGGTTCAACTTTCCGAGCACAGACTGAAGCTGCACCAACGTGACCTTTTTTACCCCCAGTGCCCCCTCCAACCCCCCAACCAAATCTTCAGTTTTATCCCTCGGCAGTCTACATACCCCTTTCCCCGTATCTCGATCCCCAGGAATTTTATCATGGTTGCCGGACCTTCCGTTTTGTCGTGCGCCACAGGCACCCCAAAAGCCCCAAACACACTTAGCATGGTTGCCAACAACAATTCGCATATCCTAGTGCCCGCAGGCCCAACGCACAAAAAATCGTCCAAGCAGTGTGTGATGGACCCCATTCCCGCTCTCTCCTTAACCACCCACTCCAGGAACGAGCTAAAGGCTTCAAAGTAGGCGCATGAAATTGAGCACCCCATCGGGAGACACCGATCCACGTAATACCCCCCCTCGAAAAAACACCCCAAAAGATACAAGCTATCGGGATGCACTGGCAGCAGCCGAAATCCGGATGCAATGTCGGTTTTTGCCATCAATGCCCCGGGGCCTGCCTCCCTTACCATATCAAGAGCGAAGTCAAATGACGTATAAGACACCGATGACAGCTCTTTGTCTATACCGTTATTCACTGACGCGCCCCTCTGGAAAGACAGGTGATGTATGAGCCGAAATTTGCCCCGCTCCTTCTTGGGCGCAACCCCAACGGGGACACCACCAGATCCTCCAAAGGGGGGTCACTGAATGGCCCCGGCATCCGCCCCAAGGATACTTCCTTCCCCAACTTTTCCCTTAGCGCCTCTGGCTGCTCCCGTGCCGATTTCAAGTTTCTAAGCAAGCGCACCTTGGGAGGTGCTGCACATGGAATCCTAAAACCCAAATTGAAACCGTCTGCCAGTAAAGGAGCCACCCCTTGATCAGGATACTTATTTAACCAGGGGCGTATCTCCGCCCCTCTCACCGGGGATACTCCTTTTTCCAGAACCATCAGCCCCCCTGCGGCCCCCCCGACCCTTCTTAAAACATCTCCCAACTGAGTGACTCCCACCGCAGCCCGAACATTTGTGCCGAAATTTGCACGTGGGCCCCCATTTGCAGAAGGAGTCATCGAAGGCTCAGCACAAACCCCGTCTGGCTGCATCCGCCACTCCTGACCCCATTGAAGTGGCGGCCCCCTGAAAGGGGGAGGAACCCCTGGCGGCTGGGTACACTCCTCCCCTCGCATTCATCACCCTCAACCACAGCCCGATGTCCCTATGATCCCAACTCCTCACTTATCGACATCCATTGCCGAAACTGCTCGTTGTACCGCGCTGAACCCCCATATACCCGGTGGGCCTCCCAAATGGTGTACAAATAACAGAACAACGGCGAGCAGTGTTCCGGATTTCTTTCCCCTATGATGCTGGCGAGTATAGAAAATGGCTGCAGCCAATTCCCGAAAGTTCTCGGGATCAACCGAAAGCGCCTCCTATCCTCATCTTCCTCCTTCCGGTACTCTTTCCCCTTCTCCCAGCCCTCAATCCCGAATCGTTCCAAGGGCAGTAACGTGAAGATGTCCACGTACTCCCTTCGCCATATTTTCTCTTTCACCTCCTGTTTTAAGTGCCCCCCAAGCAGACCCTCGAAACACACGTAGGTGTGCCCCTTGGCTGAATCCGATATCGGTAGGGACCTATCGCCTCCCCCTGTCCCGCCCGACCCCGGGTCTTCCATATTTCCTTCCTCCCCGCTAGCTGTCCGCGCTGTCCCTTGTTGCCCCCCCCCGGTACCACTCGTCGCCACTGACACCCCTGGTGCCCACACTGCCTAGGGACCTTGCGGTGCCCCCCTGGACCCCCCACTTGCCGTCAGCTCCCACCTGGTTACCAACTCCCTTACCCCTGCCAGGAAACCCGCCATCCCCGAGCCGTCACTCCCGGATACCCCACCCCCAGCTTGTGATAAAGACATAAGATCGGCGATAAATTGTGGCTCACCCTGCCGACCAATCACGCCGCTTGATCCTCCTGAGCGCTGTCCCAAGCCCTGAGTCGCCGAGCCCGACTGGCCCATCGACTCACTTCCCGACGCCACCGTTGTTCCTGGTGCCGCCGCCACGTTGCCGGAAGAAGATGGTGGCCCGCTGACGCCCCGCCGCCACAAACCCGTCGCTCCCCCGACTGCCGCTGTCTTCCCTCCGCCATCCTGGTGTCTCGACCGCTGTGCCACCCAAAACCGGATCCTGGCCGACAACCGTCTGCGGGGAAAAATGGAAAGGCGAGCAGCTGGTACTGGCCGGGAAACCGAGTCCCCGGCCGCAAGCGCACGTCCGCGGTGCCTGGACCTAATTGCGCGTGGGCGGGGGAAGACGCCATGCGCACCAGCTCGCCAGGCTGGGGGGCTGCTAGGTCAAAGGGCCAAGCGCTCAGGGACGCCGGGACACGCCAGACCGGGGGAGCAAAAGGGGGAAGGGGGGCATCCCGCGGTGGCGGGGGGCAGGGTGGCAGCAGGAGTGCGATTGGGCTGGAAAAAGGGGCGGGGGAGCAAGGACGATGCTCCAGCGAGGAGGGGGGGGGCTGCGCTATAAGAGAAGTGGGGGTTGGCGCGGGGGGCCCATGACGTAACCGCCTCTCCCAGCTTGTCGACGGAGAGGTGGGTGGGGGCGTGCCTTTTACGGCCTGAGCTCGCACGCTTGGGCCGAAGTGAAGATGGGTGGAGTGTTCGAATAATTCCTGAGTGTACAAGAGGGGGTTAGGTGTAGTTCTAAAGTGGCTCCACTGAGAATAAGACTTAATGGGGCCCAAGGTGTCTGTATACCTTATTCCTCTATTGGTAAGTAGTTGGCTGTGATGTACAACCCAACGCGTCAGCAGTTGCTTGATTTGCAGCCATACTTGCTGGGAGGCGATATGCAGTGAAGCATCCCAAATTGGAATTCCCTCATGTTGAGAGGGCTAGAATAACTCAAAGTGGCACAAATCCCCTTTCCGCCACTAGATGGTGAAAGGTGCACTTGGGGCAGTTACCTTTTAAAGTGGACCAACACCCGATGCTGATCGGCCCGGGAATCTATAAGATTCCCGGGCCGATCAGCATCGGGCCTGCGGGGCGTCCCCATCGGGGGTGCCCCGCTGTGTGAAACCCCCCAGAAAGCCCCGAAATCCCTACCTGCTCCTCGATCCAGCGGCGCATGCGCAAGCCGCTGCCAGCGCTCGCGCATCCCTCTAGCAGGGTGAGCACCCGCGCCGGCCGTTTGTGAATGGCTGGCGCGGGCACGCTCCCTGTAAGAGTGACGCACGGGAGGCGGCGGCGGGTGCGCTCGCTTGTCCGGCGATGGACCTCGCTTGTCCGTCGCCGGGGATTGACTGCAGCGGTCGCGTGGGAGCGGGGACAGATGAGTTTTTGGGGCTTTCTGGGGGGTTTCACACAGCGGGGCACCCCCGATCGGGGTGCCCCACCGAAGTGGACCAAAACCCAGGATAGTCAAAATCCTGGGTGTTGGTCCACTTTAAAAGAAGAAAAGTGCATATATAGTCATTAAAAAAAGTCCATGAATCAGAAAAACAAAAGGATTCCAAGTCCAAGCATTTATTGGTATCTAGTGTTTATAGCTAGAGTACACGATCATTTCCATTTGGATTGATCATTTCCATTTGTATTGTATGTGCATCAGGGCTGGATTAAGCGCGGTGGAGGCCCCTGGGCACAAATCTGGTGGAGGCCCCAAGTGTCATGCCCAGGGCATGATTATAGAATAAACATACGTATTATGAGTGTATATATGTGTGTGTATATTTGAATATGGACCAGCAGTTTTCCCCCCCCCTCCACCTGTGTGCCATAAAACACCCTCCGATATGACAACAGGGCCATGCAGCGTGTACATTCCAACTTAATTAACCTCCCTGGCGTTATGATTATATGTGCAATTTTGTGCACAAAGCGTTACCATTACGTTTAAATCTGCCGCCCAGTTCCGCCCCCATAAGCCTCTGCGGCTCACAGAGACGGAACCAGGAAGTCAGACGGACGCATCTGCCGGGGCTCTCACCTGCGATCACAGCGGGGACATCGCTGGATCGCAGGGAAAAGGTAAGGAGACTGCTCCTCTGCCTAATCTACCCCGAGCGTGACTCGGGGTTACCGCTACTTGCAGTGAAAATTAACCCCGAGTCATGCTCGGGAACACCGCCAGGGAGGTTAAGACTCTGTTTGCGATACTTCCTTGTTTGAAGTCAGAACTCTTTGAAGTGCCAGGCTGTTGTCTTTTGCTCTGGCCATAAACCGGCAATCAGATAAGGGGACCTGGGGAATAGAATCCCCCCCCACCCTCCAAATTCTGGCTAACAAAAGCCAAGAGGGGACACATGCTGGGGGCATTACAAGCTAAGGACCTGGGATCATAACATCGTCCCAAGCGACCTCTGAAAAGGACTGAGTAAGAACTTGTCATTTGCTATATACTCTTGTGTATTTTTTGTATGTCATTTTATTGTTGTAAATCACCTCCAGCACTGTGATACCTTTTATCAGATTAAATGTTTAATTAATCAGCTCTAGTCTTTGACCTCTAAATAGATGAGCTCACCTTCCTGAGGGAAGCTCTGGTGATACACGTTTATTAGGGTTAATTGATGACTTGCTGAGACTAGTAGTCCCTGTCTGGGGGTCTAGTGGCGTGTTAACCCTTGTACCATCACACTCTGTCTGGCGTATTGGCTGGGCTGATAGAGCGTGATTGTGACAACTGGTGGCAGCGTCGGGACATATTTAGAGATTTTTAGTGCTTGCTGGATATTAGCCGAAAATCCTAGCACTAAAAGAAATTGCACACATCTCATTGTGTGTAAATTCCAAAGACAGAGCTCAGTGCTGATCTAAGTGACATGCCAAAAAGAGTGCAAGACAGTTCTGTCCTTCCTATCTGTTGTTTTACTCCCTCTGCTTCATATCGGAAATATGGAGGCATATCGCAAGCAGTCCAAGCCCACACTGGAGTTAATGTGCCAAGAAAAGGAGATCCCTACAGCGGGAAAGACCAAGGACCAGCTTATTGCCGATCTTGTGGGATATGATGCCCGTGCAGCAGAGCTGAGTGATGTGAGGCTAAGTCCTACAGCGGGGAATGAGGGACACCACATTACTCCCCATCAGGACAGTACTCCACATGAAGCCTTGGACTCTTATATGCGGACTGCTTTACAACACCTTGGAGATGTGGATGCTAATATTAAACTCCAGTTGCTTCTTCAGTACCAAACAGCAGAAAGAGAGGCCCAGGCACGAGCTGCTGAGAGAGAGGCAGCAGAAAGAGAGGCCCAGGCACGAGCTGCAGAAAGAGAGAGAGAGGCGGCAGAAAGAGAGGCCCAGCGCAGACATGAACTGGAGGTCCTGAGGCTGAGAGGGGATGCTTTATCCGCACGCAGTGATGTGTAGGGTGAAGGTGACCACAAACCCCGCTTGGAACATTTCCCCATGATGGAGAAAGATGGTGATTTGGACATATTCCTGAGAGGATTTGAAAAAGTTTGCCGGCAGTTTTATCTTCCTAAAGAGCAGTGGGGACGATACCTAACCCCACGGCTGCGAGGAAAAGCTCTGGATGTGTTTGCTTCTCTTCCCTCTGAAAGAGACCAGGACTATGAGGCAATAAAATCTGCCCTGCTAAAAAGTGCTAATCTGACTCCAGAAACCTATCGGAAGAAGTTTAGGACTTTACAACAGAGCACCACAGAGAGTTGCACTGAACATGCAGGTCAGCTAAGGACTGCATTCAGGCAATGGACTGGGGGCCTACAAGTCACCACTTATGAGGCCCTGGAGGACTTGATGGTCCTGGATCAGTTCCTCCAAACAAGGAGCTGTGAAGCCAGAGAGTGGATTTTGGACCGCAATCCCAAGACAGTCGCAGAAGCCACAGAACTAGCAGATGACTTTGCTAATAACCGTGCACCAACAGCGAAGCGTGGTTCTGCACAAGCTGGATCAAGTACCTGGAAGGGAGCTGCACACCCACAAAGTGCCAGTAGGTCAACTGGGAGATTCCTGCCGTCCACACCAAGAGCAACAGGAACCACGTCGGGTCAGGGGGACACCCGCCGATGTTACAGATGCAATAAGATTGGGCACCTGAGTGCCACCTGCCCCAACAAAAAGAATTCTCCACCGGCAGTTGAAGGACACCCAGCCGTTTTTCTGGTGTCTGGAACAGTGGAGAAAAGAGCGGATAACCTGCAGAGCGTAACTGTGGGTGACCGGGTGACCGTGGGTCTACGTGATTCGGGGGCCTCCTTTACCTTAGTGCAGCCCGAAGTGGTGGATACCGAGGACATCATCCCTGGAAAAACCATGGCTTTAAAAGGAATTGGAGGTGTGCGCCCGGGCTGTACCCATGGCCCGTGTGTACCTGGATTGGGGTGCAGGCAAAGGTTTGCGAGAGGTGGGGGTCTCTGAAGACATCCCTGTCAGTGTTCTGCTGGGGAATGATTTGGGTCGGATGCTATGCCATTATGCTCCAGAGGACACTGCCTGCACACCACAGGGGCTAGGAGACAGCCCTGATCATTCTGAGGTACTGTACGAGACTTTGGGGGACAAGTGCGGCTGTACCCAATGATGGTCAGGTCAGGGTCACCAGGGGGGTGGCCTGAGGACCAGCAGTTGGTGGTCCCCTATCTGCCCAGGGCTAAGGAGTGCTATGCCTTAGAGAGCCGGACGATTGGGCACATAGGGATCACCAACAAGCCAGTGGAGCCAGGCCTGGCTGTCCGCTGCCATTTGTACTATACCGGCCAGAGGGTGGGGGTGGCAGGGTCAAGTCCCAGCATCCCACCGATAACTCGGCCGCAAGGAAAGAGGTCTGTACCAATGGCAGTGGTCTATGCCACGCCGGTTCCAAGTTCAATGGCCTTGTCACCCACTTGGCTTGACGGGGTGGGTACTGCCCGGTGGGGGATCCTTCCCACGGAAGGTCCCCCCCAGGGCAGACACTCCATCCAGGGGACCCAGTTCATGGTGCTGGAGGTCAGGCAGGCACCCCCTCGGTGCTGCCTCCTTGGCCTACAGTGTTGGCGACATGCACCGGGGCCCCTGGCTCAGGTAAAGCAGAAAGGGATGAGTTGCCCTCGGCAGACTGTGGACCCGCGGTCCCATCTACGGGCCACCCTACACCCCTTCCGGGAGTGGACCTGGCCCAGAACCCTCAACCCAAAACAGCACTACCGCCGTGGTGCTGCCAGACAGGAATAGCGGACGCATGGGCGCACGGGCCAGCATCAGGATGCGCTGACCCTTAGCGCCCTTTTGAAGGGGGAGGTGTGGAGAATAGGCCAAATATTATATCGCAGATGTGAAGGAACCCCACTTAATTTGTCTTAAATTTCTCCTCCCTGTTTTTATTCCAGACTTTAATGGTCCCTTCTAATTCCATCTTCCCCTTAATAATAAGAAGGTCAATTACTCTTGGGTCTGTGCCCCTTGTCAGGAGACAAATGCACACGTCCCTTAGCTATGCGGAAGAGATGTTTGGCAGGGATGTGTGAAAGCTCAGATCAAACCCCCTGGGGTGTTTGATTCCTGCCTTTTGTCACAAGCTAGGCTGCAGCCAGCATGCCTCCTGCTGTGGTATAACACCCCCAGCTGGGAAGTTGCCAGTGAGGCTACGTCTCAGGAAATCTCCTACTGGGGAGGTGTCAGAACCACAATTAAAAAGACAGAAGCCCGGCACCGATAGTTTATGGGCCGTATCACGGACGCCATGTGTCCTAATGCCAAACCGGTTTTCTCCTGGCCCTCCAGCGGTGCATAAGCTGCCACAATCCCGTTACACTGGAGGGTGCAGAGAATGCCATTTGCTGATCTACGGCATGCAGAATCCACAGCCCATGAACCCAGAAGCCGGGTTACCTAATCAACCCTAAAACGTGCTATTTGTGCCAGAAATGTACCTAAAAGTGCCGCCAATCAGACGTACGTTTCTGGAGTATTCTCCCTTCCTCAGTGAAGTAGCGTGACAGTGCTTCTACAGTAAACTGTCATGACAGTTGTAAGATCTCTTATGGAAGTGATTATTCTCTCAGAGCTTTCTCATATGCTTCTCGCACGTGTGGGATTTTCTCGCATGTGGCCCTGTATCAGCCGAGAAATCGAGGATTCCCACTTGCAAGTTGGGTTCTAATAATAAATGAGAAAATCTCATCCAACGCTGAATCGAGCCTCTTGTATGCAATGTATAACCACAGAACACATAACAATCAGATACCTTCAGCCCCAGTAGAAACCAATGTACGATTCACATAGGATTGTATCACAGCTGGAGTGTCAGGCTTTCAGATCCTCCATATTCTGGCTAATCACCTGTACTGTACTGTGCTCTGGCTGTCTGTTTCCCTGAGCATCCCCGACATATCTCTAGATGTGCTGTCTCCGTAGAATGCATTCTGTACAGGCCAGCATCTCTGTGTTTAAAAACGACCAAAACCCAGGATTTTTGACTATTCTGGGTTTTGTTCCCTGCCCCCGAGGCAACCGATCGGAGGTGCCCCGCTGTGTGAAACCCCCCAGGTCCATACCTACCAACTTCAGGTGCCCCGCTGTGTGAAACCCCCCTACTTCCTTCCACTCTCTGCCTGCTGCCTTGACCGACCTCTGCCTGTTTGACTATGATTCTTCCTGACCTCCGACTCCCCGGCTCTGACCCTTTGGCTATCCTCGACCATCCTATTGCTCAATCCCTGTGCCTTGACGCCTGTAAGACTGATACCCAATCTGGGAAATGCTCAGTGTGCCCTTGGTTTATTTGCCTTCAACAGTCAGTTGGCATCCTTTGCACTACATAAGACCTGGGGACAATCGTGTCTGGTGAGGCATATCCAGGATCCCAGAAAATGGGGGCTTGTCTAAAGGCATAAGCAGCGGTGGAGATTGGGGGTTGCTATCTCACCTAAAGGCGGGTGTCCAACTGGGCCTTACATGGAGCTGTTGAAGAAAGGTGGTTCAGGATGACCATTCCCAACTACTGCACAATGGTAGTG
This sequence comes from Gastrophryne carolinensis, assembly GCA_027917425.1. Classification (NCBI taxonomy): domain Eukaryota; kingdom Metazoa; phylum Chordata; class Amphibia; order Anura; family Microhylidae; genus Gastrophryne; species Gastrophryne carolinensis. The sequence goes on from CM051238.1 coordinate 43,574,302, forward strand.
GGTTTGGTCAAGCCCCCTGCACACTGCCAAGCCCCCCCACACACACAGGCAAGCTCCCTACACATACAGGCAATGCCCCCACACAAACATACATACAAGCCCCCATGCACACACGGCCACTCTCCCACACACATACAGCCAAACTCCCCCACACACACAGCCAAGCCCCCCACACACAGACATGCCCCCCCCCCCCCACACACACACACACACAGCCAAGCCCCCCGCACACAGACACCCCCCACATACACACAGCCAAGCCCCTACACAGCCAAGCCCCCCCCACACACAAGCCCCACACAGAGACACAACCCCCCACACACAGCCAAGCCCCCCCACACACACAGCCAAGCTCCCCCTACACACGGGCAAGCCCCCCCCCACACACACAATCCCCCCAACACATACAAGCAAGCCCCACATACACATACATGCAAGCCCCCTTACACACACATACATGCAAACCCACCACACACACACAGGCAACCCCCCCACACAAACATACATTCATGCCCTCCCACACACATACAAGTCCCCCACACACACATACAAGCTCCCCCACACACACATACATGCAAGCCCCCCCACACATACATGCAAGGTCCACACACACACATACAAGTCCCCACACACACACATATATGCAAGCCTCCCCACACAGACAAGCCCTCACATACAGACAAGCCCCACCACACACACATACATGCAAGCCCCCCCCACACACATACATGGAAGCCCCCCACACACACATACATGCAAGCTCCCCTACACACACAGGCAACCCCCCACACACATAGATAGAAGCCCCCACACACACATACATGCAAGCCCTCACACACACAGGCAAGCCCCCAACACAAACATGCCAGCCCCCACACATACAAGCAAGCCCCCAACACAAACATGCAAGCCTCCTACACATACATGCAAGCCCCCCACATACAGTTAAAGCCCCCCACACACACAGACATACAGGCAGGCCCTCCCCACACACACATGCAAGCCCCCCGCACACAGGCAAACCCTTCTCACATACAGGCAAGGCCCCCTGCTCACCTGTTCCCAGCTTGTAACTCTGCTGAGTTGTTCCCAGCCTGTAACTCTGCCCCAATATTCCCAGCCTGTGACTCTGCTTCACTATTCCCAGATGGGTATACTGTTCACTTGGTCCCAGCCTGTGACTCTGTCTGGTCATGATGCTCTGTTCCCTGCAGGTGACTCCAAATGCCCAGTTCCCATCCTGAACTTCTGTTCCTGGTCTACATGCCAGTTTCTAGTCCACGTCTGTGGTTAGAAACATCTAATAGTGACTCTATCCATGGCCTCTAAGGAGTAACTAGCCTGCCTATAGCCAAACCAGGAAATGTACAAACGCTCCCAAGTGCCCAGTTATCTAGTTTACCCAGATCTGACACTGGCTTCCCCATAGTGATCTTTAGCAAACTGCAAATGGGCAGTTATGTTCTTCTTGTCTGAATGTGGATTGATGGAGTCCATAGATGGCAAGCTGAAGGGCGCACATGTTACGTGTTCTCTTACATGGGGCAATTCTCTGGGATTCTTAACCCCCCCCTTATCCATTTTGTATCCCTAAAAGTCCCTTCAAAGAGAAAGAGAGGAAGATGTCACATTGTGTATCCCCTCCCAGCATACTTTTTTGCACTTTTGCATTCCTTTGCATGTCTGCCAGTCATTTGACCACTGCCAACCATTCAGGTTCATAGTGATGTACAACTCAGTCCATTGCCCATTGGTATGGGCAAGGTGTTCTTCCAGGGGTGCCTACTGAAGGGCATAAGGGCTGGTATACCAGTAGGGCCAGGGGCTTCCCGGCACGGCCTTTGAGTCCTAGGTTAGCAACCCTTATGCCTGGTGCCCAGGCTAGTTGGCTATTGAGGGACGGGCATGTTATTTTTAATTATATAATACAGTAAAAAAAAAAACAATCGCCGGCTGTCATTTTCATTGATAAAAACCATGACGGCATGGCTGGCAGGTTCCTTGTTTGGGGCTGTATAGAAAAGACTGGATCAGGTTGGGCAGTTGCTAAGCTAAATAGAGGAAAAAAATTCTCCCCCCACTATAGCAGCCAGCAGTCACCCCAGACCCATTAATGTATATGCCAAGTACAAATGGATCCCTCTAAAGCATAAATCAATGCACAAAGCACAAACAAGGAAAATGAAGAGTTTAAAATTCAAAGTTCAAAGAATAAGCAGTATTCCTCCATTTTAGGAAACACTGCATGCCACAGTTGCACTATGATGCAACATTTGAAAAGAAGGAAAGATGGACCTTTGCAGCGGCATGTGCAGCGGAAACATTTTTGCAATTAAAACACCCCCCCCCCCCAGCCACATCCTTAAAGGGGAAAACCAACTAAGAACTACATAATATTAATACAGACAAGCCCCACACACACAAAGCCCTCCAAACATACAGGCAATGTCCCCCCACACACGCACACAGGCATGTAAGCCGCTTCACACACACATACATGCAAGCCCTCCACACACAGGCAAGTGCCCCCACACACAGGCAAGCACCACACACAGGCAAGCACCCCCCCCACACACACGCAAGCCCCACACACACACAAGCACAAGCCCCCCTGCACACACACATACAGGCAACCCCCACACACACATACATGCACTCCCATACACACACAGCCAAGCCCCCCCACACACACACACATGCAAGTCCCCCACACATACATACATGCAAGCCCCCCTACACACACATACATGCAAGCCCACCACACACACACACACACACACACACACACAGGAAAGATCCCCCCACACACAGGCAAGCCCCCAAAACACTGCCAAGCCCCCCTACACACACAGACAAGCCCCCACACATACAGGCAATGCCCCCCCACACATATATGCAAGCCCCCCACACACAGACATGCCCCCACACACACAGCCAAGCCCCCCCACACACACAAGCCCCACACACAGACACACCTCACCACACACAGCCAAGCCCCCCCCACACACAGCTAAGCCCCCCACACACACAGCCAAGCTCCCCCCCTACACACGGGCAAGCCCTCCACACACAGACATGCCCCCAACACATACAAGCAATGCCCCACATATACATACATGCAAGCCCCCTACACACACATACATGCCCTCTTACACACACATACATGCAAACCCAACACACACACACACACACAGGCAAGCCCCCCACACAAACATTCATTCATGCCCTCCCACACACACATACAAGCCCCCACAGACACACACATAAATGCAAGCCCTCTTACACACACATACATGCAAACCCAACACACACACACACAGATAAGCCCCCAACACATACAAGCAATGCCCCACATACACATACATGCAAGCCCCCTACACACACATACATGCCCTCTTACACACACATACATGCAAACCCAACACACACACACACACAGGCAAGCCCCCCACACAAACATTCATTCATGCCCTCCCACACACACATACAAGCCCCCACACACACACACACATACATGCAAGCCCCACACACACATACATGCAAGCCCCACACACACATACAAGTCCCCCCCCACACACACATATATGCAAGCCCCCACACAGACAAGCCCCCACATACCAACAGAACCTACAACAGAAAAGAATGAGGTTGGATATAAAATGCTAACACCAGCCGATAAACAGTTCAGCACAGTGTGACCCCCTATTGGGGCTACAGGCATCATATTACCCTCTAAACTATCCGAGAACCACCCAACCATTAAAGTGGACCAAAACCCAGGATTTTGACTATCTTGGGTTTTGGTACTTTCCCCGGGGGGGGGGGGGGTGCCCTGCTGTGTGAAACCCCCCAGGATGCCGAGACCAGCTCACTTCTTCCCGGTCCCAAGGCGCATCTAAGAACAGCGGTTCTGACAGCTGCATCCTCCTCTTCCTGTGCTGGCCATTAATAAATGCCTGGTGCAGGCACGCGCCTTGCTAGAGGGAGTGCGCGATATGGCCGCTGCTCTTAGCTGCGCCGTGGGACCGAGAAATGAGGTAAGTGAATAGGGCGGCCTGGGGGGTTTCACCCAGCGGGGCATCCCAATATTGGATGCCCCGCAGGGGAGGGTATTGATCGGCCTGGGAATCCTATAGATTCCCGGGCTGATCGAGCTGGGTTTTGGTCCACTTTAAATGAAGGTTTGGAGACCGCTACCCTAACAGCAACAAAGCACACAATGAAAAGTAATCTGTATCCCCAATGCCGGGGGTTGGGCAATGCGCCGTTCCTCATACGGTGAATGGAAAAACCCTTAATGGTGTGGTGCCCCCCCCCCCCCCCCCCGAAAATGGATTTCCATTGTGGAACCTTCCAAGGGAGTACTCCGACTACAACTTGCAGCTCACATATTGTATGGCCCAGGCACGAGCTGCTTTAGAAACATTCAGTTTCTCCCTAATGGCTTCTTCCTTCCATTTTTGCCTTTTGGTTTCCATCTCAAACAAGTTGTCTTCTGGGAGACAGGGCTATTCCCAACCATTGTCACATTTATATTTCATATCAATGGAAGACACTACATCGGGGAGTGGCAACATTTAATACATTTGCGCCCTGCAGCGTTTCCCCTAGGAACCTAGAAATGAGTGACATCCCATCGTCATCAGGGCAAAGCATGAAGAAGAGCCCACTACAGATCTTCTGGATACAGGGATGAGGTAGGGGCAGAGGAATAGCTAGGCTTTCTGGCACCGGGGGAAAAGATTCGAAATGGTGCCCCCCACCTGTTCTCAGGCTCCCCTTTGGCACCCCCCAGATCTGCTGCACCCAGGGCACGTGCCCTCCTGCTCCCCCCTAGCTACTTCCCTGGGTAGGGGACACAACTGGTGCAGCCTGGTAGTGGAGCAAGTTCGGGGTATGAGCGGTCAGTGTCCTCCGATGGGGCAGTTTTGGCGATGATCCTGGTTAGCTGGGAGGAGAATTTAGCCAGGCTGAGCCCAGGGATCCTCCCAGCAACACAGGGGTGGTAATGGCAGCCTGCCCCCTCTGCAGCTCTTCAGACATTCAGCAGCGCGACACAGGTCGCTATGCCGGGCATCTCACATGTGGCACTTCTCACTGTCCTGCTATGGCTTATGGGACAGGGCCTTTTTCAGATGAGCTGCTTGTGCAAATGCATGACTGATATATTATGCAATGGACATGTGTATTATTTATATGAATTCATGCAGTGGGTAATATATTGTTTTTTCTATATCTACTGAGTGTAGTGTGCAGCAAAAATGCACCAAAACACTGACTGCCTATAGGAGCTTACTCTCTTTCCATATTATTAATAGTAAACTATAATCTAGACATGCTAGACATGTTTGGGGCTTAATGCTTAGATGATGAGAGGGTTAAGCTGGGCGGTAAATTGGTTCCCAGGCCCTGAATAATAGTAATAATTTTGTATAAATTATAGTTATGGAGCTGCTCCCACCCCCATGAGCACACACAGGGAGGAATTCAGTCAATATGGATCTCTCCCTGTGGAGTGTTCTAAAGGGAGGCTGGCAGCTTCCCAGGTGAGTAGCTCTGAAATATTTGACTGCATTGCATGTCCCAACTTTGGGGACTCAAAAATAAGAGTAGGGACCACACTAAACACAGAGTGCCTTGCCGGGGCAGTGTGGCTTCCACATGTATCTGCAGATATATGCAACTAAATCTCTGTCTTTCCACACAGCTAGACATGTTTGGTGCTTAATACTTAGATGATGAGAGGGTTAAACAGGGCGGTTAATGAATAATTTTAATAATTTTGTATATATAATCATTATAACAACTTTATATAGCTTTGACATGGTCTGTGGCATTCAACCACTAGCAACTCCCCCCCCAACAGAAAAAAACACCCAATCCCATGGGAAAGAAATGATATTTTCTGCATTCTTATATTTTCATCACATTACTACACCTGTTACTGGCACCAAGATCAGGTGTGTATGCAATGCCTAAAATTACCACTGGATGGCAGCATTGCCCTTTCCAATAAACTGCATATTTTGCCATCTTCCTGCAAGAGAAAGCAGAGAAATAAGGCGCTATCATTTAAGACTGAGTATATTTAAAGGAGCACTATCACAAAATTGTGTAATAATAAAAACCCATGTAAACACGTTGGCAAATGAGAGGAGGGGTCACTTATACACCTGAACTGAATACAACTCCCGCCAAGCTTGAGGCTCCTTCTGGTAGGAATAAAATTCAGGGGTGACAGGTTTAGTGTTTCAGGGGTGACAGAACCTGTCACCTGATTTCCTCTTCCTTCCATTAATAAAAATAAAAAACATGCCTGGCTGGATATTTCTTGATGTGGGGTGTATAAGTGACCCCTCCTCCCGCCATCCAGCATATTTATAAGGATCTTTATTATTGGGCCATTTTTATGCAATAGTGCTCCTTAAGGTAAACTTGAAAATGTTATGTTGGAGAAAGATAACTAGTTTTTCTCAAAAGCTTCCATGAAATATGCTCTGTAAGCCTTAAAAGGTGTCACCTTATTCTATCACTTTCTACAGCTTTCAATGGTTAACATGGTACAACACATTGCTTCCTCGAGCAGCAGAGAGGGATATTATCTGAACTCCATATCAATATTTTACACTATTTTATTAGAATAAGAAAGCATAGTTTTTATCTATTAGTCTGTTGAACTATTATTACTGTATCTGTCTTTCATCTATCTATCTTGTCCCCTATGACTCAGGGAGGCTTTATGCTGGTAGGAGTCAGGGTTGCTTCTCTGTATGTGCACCCAGAATGACAGCACCCTTATTTTCACCTAGAACTATAGCGGGAACCTGCCCAGCTCTGCCCGGCATGCCATATTGGACGTGCTGCCATGGATTTGGACAAGGTAGTGGTAGAACTCCATATGAAAGGTGTCTGTTGGGTCTGCTTCCCAAACTGACTGGTCTGGGTAGGTAACCAGCGCACTGCAGCACTCTCTGCATCCCCAGTGCCCTGCGCATGCTCCCACCCCGGCCATTGAAATAGATTTCCCCATCTTAATAAATGAGAGCCACTTGTCGATTGACATAGTCATAGCAGGCGACTCTCATTGGACGAGAGCCTACACATGCGCCATTGGAGCCTGGACACTTGAGTTTTTTCTGGCTTCCTGGGGGTTTCATACAGCAGGCCAATGACCAATCCTGGAAAAGCCAAATTCCAGGGTTTGTTCCACTTTAAACTGCAGCCCCAGGTATTGTAAGTGTAGCTGTGTGTCTTCCGTTTAATGTGACCGAGGCAATGAAGGCTTTATCATCTGGAGCACCATGACTTTGGTCTTCATAGAGTTGATGGGTAGTGCCCATGTAGTGTTGAATTTTTCCAGGACTGGCTGTCTTGAAGGCCTCTCTCTGTCAGGGACAGCAGCAGGAGGTCATCAGTATAGAGCAGCGATACTCAAATGGCGGATCGTGGTCCGAATGCGGACCTCGATGCCAGATTTCTGGACCCCTGCCCTGAGAGCCCTGCACTCAGTTGCTTCTGTGTTGCTGTTCTCAGTGCTGCCCCCTTGATTGGTGATGTAGTGCTTAGTCTCCCTGCCAGTGTCATGGCTCCCTGGCACCTAGCATTGCAATGTGTTAGTAATGCACGGGCAGGTATGGGCAGTGCAGTGTACATACAAACTTTGGTTCTATGTCTCTTTACCCCATTCAATCCAATTTTGTCTGGGGAATCTGTGTTCATTTCTAACTATCCACCCCTCTGTCTGGACCTTCACCTCTCAGCGGATGCCTTTAAATGGACCTTTACAGGAAGTGGTTGAGTATAGAGGAATGTTACCTCACACACATTCAGGCGAGGCCTGGTGCTGCGGAGGCCTCCAGAGCAGCAGCCAGTTAATTGATGTAGATGAAGAGCATTGGGCTAAAGACTGGACTAGTACTCCATATTATCTCCCCATACTACCCCAACTCCCCTTCAAAAAATGTCGTATATATCTTTGGAATGATACAAGCGGATAAGCGGAAGCTGATTAAGCTCCATCGCATCTCTGTTAGGCTCGGAGCTTATCTATCTATCATCCATCTACCATCCATCTATCTCCTTCTCTCTATTTCTATTTATCATCTATCTATCTATCTATCTATCTATCTATCTATCTATCTATCATCCATCTATCTCTATCTACCTATTTATCCCATCTCTATTCTATCTTTCTAGCCATCCCATATCTATCTATCTATCTATCTATCTATCTATCTATCTATCTATCTTCTATTCCATATCTATCTATCTATCTATCTATCTATCTATCTATCTATCTATCTTCTATCTACCATCCATCTATCTCCTTCTCTCTATCTACATTTCTATTTATCCTCTATCTATCTATTTATCTATCTATCTATCTATCTATCTATCTATCTATCTATCTATCATCTATCTACCATCTATTGATCTTTCCATACATATATATCTATCTTTCTATCCATATCTATCTATCTATCTATCTATCTATCTATTCCATATCTATCTATCTATCTATCTATCTATCTATCTATCTATCTATCCCCTTCTCTCTATCTACATTTCTATTTATCCCATATCTATCTATCTATCTATCTATCTATCTATCTATCTATCTATCTATCTATCTCATATCGATCATCTATCTACCATCTATCTATCTCCTTCTCTCTATCTACATTTCAATTTATCCCATATCTATCTATCTATCTATCTATCTATCTATCTATCTATCTATCTATCTTTATATATATATATATATATATATATATATATATATATATTTCTATCTAGTGAGTTATATTATTACAGTAATGTTATTGCAGGTTTTCTCTCTCCTTTAAGCAGCTCCCAGTGTTTAGAAACCAAGCATTATGCAATGCAGTCAGACTTGCTAACCCCCCATTTTCCCATCTTCTCTGCCTCCTTTTGAGGGTTCTGTACAGGTAAGTACTGTAACAGAAGTGTGTTGTGGGTCAGTTAGCCTGCCTGTCTCTTCCTCTGTGTGTGGACTTGGTGGGTGGCAGTGCAGAAATAAAATGCTGTAAGGCCGGTAATTAAGCTTTCTCCTCTAATTGCAGGCCTCCTCCGATGCTCATTATGTTAATGACTAATTAGACGCAGAGCTCGCCATTAGTGAGCGGGGGTGGCCACATCTCCAGTTCTCTTTAGACATGGGCACGTTCCGGCCTATAAGAATAGCTGGGCCTCAGCCAAGAGATGCTGGGGATGCGGCCACCATTGTTTACATTGCTGTAGGCTTTAGGGCAAGGTGAATTTTAAGACGACCTGAGGGGGGTTCATACAGCGGGGCATCCGGATTTACACTACAGAGCCGGCCACCAAGGGTTTTGCACCTTTTAACGCATAAATTAAAGGGACATTCCAGAAAAAGAGTTAATTTTCTGTTTTCTCCATTCTGACTGTCAGGGGCTGCAACTTTCATTCACCAGCGCTTTGCATTTCCTGATAAGTCCTATTGCACTTGCTCCCTTCCTCTCACTTTTCCAGACATAGTTGCATCATCACATATGTTAAGGACCCTGTCACTCATGGATGACTCATGAATGCATAGGTGTGCCCAGCAGAAAGGACAGACTTCACTAGGGCTTATCAAGGAATGTAAAGCATGGCAGAAAGCAGGCTAAATGTCCCTTTAGCTAGGTACTAGCATAACAGCTTTCAAGACTTCAGGATAACGCTTTGTGCCAATGTTTTTTGAAGCCATTAAAGGGGACCATAACTCATTTTGGCCAGCTCTAGAGTCTAGCACCAGATGATTCCCTGTCCTAGGTGTATCTCAGTTTGGGACGTATCGCAGTGTGAAACCCCAGGTTTCTAGTGTATAATTATCTTGATCCTCAATTCCACTGCACATGTGCGGGCCTCTGGCAGCTTTTATGCTCGATTCGAGGGGGGTTTACAGGGATACCAAGCGGACATCCCAAATCAGGATTCCCCTAGGGAAGTCTCCTAAAGAGGGTAAACTCATTTAAATGGGTTTTGTTCAACATTAAGCTTTAATAGGAATTCCCTGGGGCATCCCAAATCAGATGCTCACCGCACAACTCAACTTCCTGGCTCCCTCAGCAGTGTAAATATTGGTGCCCGTATCTCTGTGCTGTGCCCAGCCATTTAGATAGACCGGTGGCGGGCACGCTGTTGCTCCTGCCTGCCTCTGATAGGCTCTGGGCGCCGCAGAACCAGGGAAAGGTGAGTCTTTATGGGTGATCTGTGCAGCTTTGCTACATATTTAGATGTACTTTGCTGTGGCTCATTCGCCCCTGCGCTGTCGGCAGCCCCGGGACAGGAAACAGTGGCTGTGTGCGGGACACCTGACTCTCCCCCGCCTGAATAATGGATTATCTGCCAGTGCCAGGGCTTAATGAGCGGCATGAATAATATATCACATTATTCGGAGGCCACTTTTGGCTGTAATCACAGACAGATCCTATTGCTCCCAATCTCTCTGGCCATCTTATTACACGCAAACGTTTATTACAGCCAGACCCCAGGGGATACACTGTGACCGGGCACCTGACAGTGTCACCCTATGGACCGATGTGGTCACCGCTCATGTAACACTCACCATCCGTCACTCGCTTGGAACGCAATCTTTACTAATTAACAGAGAGGCCCATTCCTGCATCATTCCAGGCTTTAACTCTTTCCCTACCTTTGCCATCACTCAGCAGCACCTGGATGAAGCTGTTCACACTTCTGAGGAAGTAAACACGAGACACGCTGAATTCTGCAGGGAGACAGTTTGCTACAGCTATCTGCACAGTTCCCTTGTTCTGTCTGCAGCTGCGTCAGGGAAACCCAAAACCCAAATCTTGGCCTAGTGTTTTGTTTGACAGAGCAGGAAGGGCTCAAGTCAACATTACTACTTAAAGTAGAAAAAAATCCATGGGCGGCCTGCCCTGGAATCTAAAAGATACACTTACCTTCATTCCCGGTTCAAAGGCACATGAACGAGCCGCGGCCGCATCCCTGCTATCCTTTGATGTCCAGACTTGCCCTGCCAGTTTTGCTGGCCTGAAACTTGTGGAAACCAGCTTTGCAGAGAAACCTTGGGCTTTTCCCCAGACCCTGAAACTGGTCTTGCTAATTATGGTTTTGGTGTTTAGGAATTTGTATGACTTTATAGACTGGTAATTTGTTTACGGTTTTGGGTGGAATACCCTCTGTTGATGACAACCTGTTTTTATTAGGGTGGGAAAGGAATGTGGACTGAGAGCCTCTGGGCTTGTGAGGGACATTCACCTGCCTGAATTACCTGACTTGTATGACTGGTCAAATGCAGCTGATTATACATAGTGAGGGATACAAATAAATTAAAAGATTACGTAATATTTTAACAATATGAATTTTCCATAAAGGCCCCTTATTAACACCTCTGCCAATCCCGCTGCTACTCCCCTTAACAAATGGGATAATTTTTTGAGGGCTTGCCCACTACTGCCAGGTCTACACAACCACAGGTCTACCCCCTGTGATGCCCAAAATGGATTTCTTTTTCAGAGCTTGTAAAAAGCCATTGCTTCAGCTACCGCAGGTTACAAATGGATCACATTTTTGAGGGCTTGCCCACTACTGCCAGGCCTACACAACCACCACAGGTTTCCTCTGCCACAGCCTAGTCTTTCTTCAACAGCTGCAGCCTTTTCTAATGCTGCTACTACTACTACTACCACCAACAGCGCCTCTGCTGCCAGCCTGCCACCCTCTGCTACTGCCAGGCCAACACAATCACAGTTTAACCCTGTAAAATAGGCGTTTTTTTCAGCGCTTGTAAAAAGTTATTGCTTCTTCTTCAGCTAAAATGTAAGGATTTTAATCCCGCTGCTACCCCCGTTAAAAATGGGACAATTTTTTGAGGGCTTGCCCGCTACTGCCAGGCCAACACAACTGCAGGTCTACCCCCTGTGATGCCTAAAATGGGTACATTTTTCAACGCTTGTAAAAAGCCATTACTTTCCAGGAATGCCAACCCTGTTGCTTCTCCTCAGTTTTTGTGTGCTTTAAACTATCAAAGACAGATATGGGCTATTGAAATGCTAATTAGGTATGCCAATTAGCCAAGTCCACTAAAACATGTTTTTATACAGCCTTGGGTGACTTCAGAGTGTTATAAAGGACTTTTCGGCCCTCAGGTAATGTTTTCTATGTGTTTTAGACGAAAGTTCGCCCCGAACCAAACTTTTTTTGAAAAGTCTGGCAAACCGAACTTTTGAAAAGTTCGCTCATCTTTAGCCAAATGATATAGTCACACAAAATGGCTCTTATCTGATCACGGCAACGTTGGACGAGGAGGTGTGAGTTGTATGGGTGTTCTGGGAGGTTTCACACAACGGGGCATTACAGCCTGTCCATATGCTAATGTTATGCATATTCTGGATGGCATATCATGTTTTACTGGAGTGCATGTGTCTCCTGCTGCTACTAGGCAATCCCTGATGCCCCAGAAGGAGCTTCACTGCCTTAAGGTTCTGGAGCATTTCTGCTTTATACACACAAATGCTGCCATCTAACATGTGCAAGTCCCAAAGAAGAATAGAACAGTAATGAAAAAGGTGCAGGGTCCAGCCACAGAAGGGCAGGGTGGGAGACGGGGCATAACTGAGGCACGGAGGAGGGCATTGAACTGTGTAAGGAAATTGTGTAGGCAGTCCAGGGTACAGGGCGATGCACAGCATGCATTGACCTTGGTGAGGGGGAGGAAGCATAGCTAAGGGCAAAAAATGACAGTTGAAGACAAAAAAACTAAAGTGTAACCCAGTTGTCAGTACCTCCTGTAAAGTTTCCTGCACACACTTGAAATGTAACTCTTGGGTGGAGTATGTTTTTTACATATAAAATTCCCAGTGCCAGTCCCAGTGGGTGACGCTTTGTCATCAATTTGAGCTTTTTTAACACTGTTCAAGAAATTAGCTTACGACTCCAGAAATATTCATTAGGGGAGGGGGGCAGAGCAATAAGATGGGATCAGGAGGGCGAGTGCCCAGAACCTGTAATCTCCAGCAGATTTCCATATTCCTCCTCCCAGAATATTCCCCATCCTGCATTCCACCCCAAATATATCCAGCCAGGTGCACCAGATCACTGCAGCAATGCAGCCACGCCTTCCAGCTAAGTGAAGAATTCATCATATTGAGCTAATCGGAAATTGACCTAAGGGATAAGTGCACTGCTGAGCTCCATTAGCTCTGTTGATTGAAGTTATAAGAACCCCTGGCAAATATTAAAAATCATTTTATATAGATATACAGTACATTTCCCCTCTAGCCCAAGCCCCTCCTCTCAATCCCCTGCAATTGCTTAACCCTCCTAATGCCAGCCACGTGGCTGCCTCTCCAAATGTTAAACGCCAGCCATGTAAATTTTACGGTACCTGGCTTCCCCTAGCAGCAAAGAAAAAAAAAGCTGCCCACCTCAGCAATCTAGTGGCGTAGGTCTCCTCTTCACCCCAGGGGGCGCTGATCCCCCCAGGCTCTTCAGCTGTGAGGAGAGGGCCCAGAAAAGCCCCCCCTCTTCCGCCTTCATTGCTGCCGCGGGGCTGCAGCTCACCCCCCGTCGCCGACCGTCCTCAGATGCCGGTAATGATCATTGGAGGGAGGGTAGGGGGGCAGGGAACTCTGATCCTCTGCCACTCCCTCCAGCGATCACCACCAGTAGTCATCAGATCGGCGAGAGACAGGTGTGGGACACAGGATCGAGGTGAGTAAAAAAAATAAGTGTTTTTTTTAATAAATGACATTTCACTCTTATGTGTGTTTTTTTGCATTTAACTCTTTGTGAACTGGTAAGAAATGCATGAGACCCCTTGCCCCCCCCCCCCCCATTTCCCCAAAGCCCGGGGGGGGGGGCAGAAGAGCCTGCGACCCATTAAGGCTATGTGGGTTTGTAGTCTTCAGGGCCAAGGGCCACCAGGGTTGGCCTCCGTGCCCTGATCTACAAGCCCTATGTAAGGACTGTACCGGACACCAGTCTGTCTTGAGCTGATAATCCCCAATCTCCACCGCCTCTTCTGCCTATAGACAAGTCCCCGCTTGTAGGAGACGCGGGTAATGCCTCTCCTACTCGGTTACCCCCAGGACTTATAGGGCGCAAAGATTATCAGCTTAAGGTGGAGTCTGATGAACGGCAGGGAGTCCCAAGCGAGGATGCCAGATGGCGGAAGTCCGATTACAAGCCGAGGTCAGAGCCGGGAGGTCACGGGGCGAGGTATCCAATGGAGGTAACGAAGAATAGTCAAACAAGCCGAGGTCAAATCCAGAAGGTCACGGTGCGAGGTATCAGAGGGGTCAGGCGGAATCGTGGTCAGGCAGGCAAAAGGTCGGTTCAATCACTAGAGACAAGCTAGACAACTAAGTACTAGGCGCTATAACAGGCAATGACACACTGCAGTGGAAATCCCTTTATAGTGGGAAAACCGGCAGGATTGGACAGGGAGACAGTGGCTGGGATTGGTGCACTTAGGATCTGACGGCAGATTGGAGCACTGGCCCTGTAGTCTGATTGGTGAGCTCTGGGCTGATTGCTCCAGCTGAGCTTCCCAGGCAAACTGCTCAGAGCTGCACCTTCTAGACTTTGTTCTCTTAAACAGCCTCCGGTGGCCATTCTGAGTATTGCACCCCCGGAAGACATGAGCTGACTGTAAAGGCCAGCAAGCACAAGCTGAGTGACAACGGGCAAGGGGGGAGGACTTACTCGGCGACACACGCGCCGCTGGGGATGGCATCGGAGGCAGAGGCAGCTGCTGGGCAGGAGAAACCCTGGCCAGTTGCCTAGGGACACCACGGGCACGGACTGAAGGCAAGTCATTCCTGACAGTACCCTCCCCTTCACGAGGGGCCTCCGGACCCTCACCAGACTTAACAGGATTATCACCCTGAATGGTTCCGGCGGACTTCAATAAAGATACATGAGGTACCCTCATGGATGGAGAGGCAGACGGACAAATAAGCTCTGAGACTTGGGTTGCTCCAACTGTGATACTATAGCAATGTTCTGCACAGTGCGGGCTCCATCCTGTCAATTCCCCAGTTTCCCAATCAAAGGTAGGGTTGTGCACTTTTAACCAGGGGAACCCTAAGACAACCGGGGCTTCAGGGCTGTCTAAGACAAAAAATTCAAGGTTCTCAGAATGGGAAGGTCCCACAACTAGGTTAATTAAAGGGGTTTTGGAGGTGACAGTTCCTCTAGGAACAGGAGTATTGTTTACTGCCAAAATCTGAAGGGGCTTCCCAAGGGGGATTAAGGGAATGCCTAAGGCGGCTACTATGGATTTATCCAAGAAGTTGCCAACTGCTCCGCTATCGACAAAAGCAGAGACGGATTTCCTGGACAACTCCCAACCCACAGTAGCAGGTAACAACATTTTATTTCTATGAAGGGAAGTTACCTGACCGTCCTGACAAACTTTCTCTATCTTGTCAGGACGTTGCAATCCCGCCAAAGGTCTTTTATTGGGGCAGGTCCTAACCAGGTGACCTGAAACCCCGCAGTACATGCATAGGCCTAAGGTGCGACGTCTACTCTTTTCAGCCGGGGAAAGGTGAGTAGCACCAAGTTGCATAGGCTCTTCTGGGGGCGAAGATGAGACAACACCCATAGAGGATGACTCCTGGTGGGAAGATTCCCAGAAGTGAGAGTGATTCTTCTCTATATGTCTCTCCCGTAGCCGTCTGTCAATTTTAATGGCCATAAGCATGAGTTCATCCAGGCTTTTAGGGTAAGGAAAATTTGTTAGAACATCCTTAACACCTTCTGAAAGACCAATTCTATACTGACTACAGAGAGCAGGATCATTCCAACGGGATTCAATCGCCCAGCGGCGGAATTTGGCACTATATTCCTCTGCTGAGCGTTTCCCCTGTTTCAGGCTTCGAAGCCTGGCATCAGCGGTCGAAGTCCTGTCAGGGTCCGAATATAGGATCTCCATAGCGGAGAACAAGGCTGAGACAGATTGCAAGGGCTCATCTGTGGGCGCTAAGCCAAACGCCCAGGACTGTGGATCACCCTGGAGCAGAGAGATAACCAGGCCCACCCTCTGCATTTCTGTGCCTGAAGAGTAGGGCCGTAGTCTGAAATAAAGTTCACAGGAGTTCTTGAAGTTGGAGAATCTTGTACGATCCCCATCAAATTTCTCAGGAAGGGGAACCTTCGGTTCAACAGGAGGTGAGGATACAGGTGGTGCAGGCAGCTGGCGATTTTCTTGATCAGCCACACGTTGGGCCAGCTGGTTAATGGCGGTAGCCATGGCCTGCACTTGTTGTACAAGTTCTTCCATATCAATTTTTGGGCCTGTTATAATGTAAGGACTGTACCGGACACCAGTCTGTCTTGAGTTGATAATCCCCAATCTCCACCGCCTCTTCTGCCTATAGACAAGTCCCCGCTTGTAGGAGACGCGGGTAATGCCTCTCCTACTCGGTTACCCCCAGGACTTATAGGGCGCAAAGATTATCAGCTTAAGGTGGAGTCTGATGAACGGCAGGGAGTCCCAAGCGAGGATGCCAGATGGCGGAAGTCCGATTACAAGCCGAGGTCAGAGCCGGGAGGTCACTGGGCGAGGTATCCAATGGAGGTAACGAAGAATAGTCAAACAAGCCGAGGTCAAATCCAGAAGGTCACGGTGCGAGGTATCAGAGGGGTCAGGCGGAATCGTGGTCAGACAGGCAAAAGGTCGGTTCAATCACTAGAGACAAGCTTGACAACTAAGTACTAGGCGCTATAACAGGCAATGACACACTGCAGTGGAAATCCCTTTATAGCAGGATTGGACAGGGAGACAGTGGCTGGGATTGGTGCACTTAGGATCTGACGGCAGATTGGAGCACTGGCCCTGTAGTCTGATTGGTGAGCTCTGGGCTGATTGCTCCAGCTGAGCTTCCCAGGCAAACTGCTCAGAGCTGCACCTTCTAGACTTTGTTCTCTTAAACAGCCTCCGGTGGCCATTCTGAGTATTGCACCCCCGGAAGACATGAGCTGACTGTAAAGGCCAGCAAGCACAAGCTGAGTGACAACGGGCAAGGAAGGGAGGACTTACTCGGCGACACACGCGCCGCTGGGGATGGCATCAGAGGCAGAGGCAGCTGCTGGGCAGGAGAAACCCTGGCCAGTTGCCTAGGGACACCACGGGCACGGACTGAAGGCAAGTCATTCCTGACACCCTACATAGCTGGTGCCCATGCTGGCTATACCGTGAAGGGGAGACCCCAAGCCATTTGTTTAATCCTGCATATCAGTGGTCCCCAACCCTGTCCTCAAGGCCCACCAACAGGCCAGGTTTTGCAGATCTCCACAAAGATGCACAGGTGACGTAATTAGTGCAGCTACAGAGCAATAGAGCTGGCTATTTGGAGATCCAAAAAACATGACATGTTGGTGGACCTTGAGGACAGGGTTGGGGACCACTGCCGTATATGACTGTCTGCTTGTTATGCTATTGATAAAGTTAGTTCAAAGAAAAAAACAAGAGGTCTTAGGCAGACCCATGTGACTGCATACTATGTTTACCTGATAACAGAAAGGAGCTGTTTGTCATTTGCTCCATACCAGAGATGTGTTTCTGATGTATCCTGTTCACATTTATGTTCCTGATTGTTTGGGAATAAGCAGCCATTGTTCCTGCATGCAAGAAGAGTGTTGTGTGCAATCCTCTACCAACAGGTTATGGGCCCAGAGATGGAACAGCCCAGAGCAGGAATAGCCCAGAGCGACAGTGAAGTGTTAGAAACACAAAAAATATCTACTAACAATGTCTACTGTCAAATTCACAGTGCCATGCCAGACTAACCAGAACTACCAGTCCTGGAAATTCAAGATAAAGATGCTACTGATAAGAGAAGGTACATGTACATTTACTCAGGAACCTACGCCTAATCTATTATCAGAAAATTGGCTAGAAAAGGATCAGAAAGCACTTCTCCCTTAATATAGATAATAAGCAGATTGCACATATATGCAAGTGTGCAACTGCAAAGGAGATGTTGGATGCGTTACAGAAAGTACATGAAAGACCAAACCTCAGCAATAGAGATGAGCGAACTTTTGAAAAATTCGATTCGACTGATTCGCCGAATTTTCCGACAAAAATCGTTTCGACCCGAATAAATTCGCGACGAATCGCTATTAAAAACAGCTATTTCTGAGCCTCCTAGAGCCTCAATAGGGTTGTAAACCATTCTGCCTTGCTGTAACACGCACAGGATGCGTGCTGGGTTAGTTAAATAATACTTTGAAGAAATATCACATGCAGATCAGAGGCATCGCTAATAGAATCGCAGAGCGGCACAATTGAATTCAAGAGAGTTGAAGTGGCATCACTATGAGGGGCAGGAGCCCAAACATTGCTTTAAAGAGACACTGGAGTTGGCAGCAGCAGGAGCCCAAACATTGGATGAATCACACCCTGGAGTTGGCAGCAGCAGCAGGAGCCCAAACATTGGCTGAAAGAGACACTGGGGTTGGCTTCAGGAGCCCAAAAATTGGATGAATCACACCCTGGAGTTGGCAGCAGCAGCAGCAGGAGCCCAAATATTACTTTAAAGAGACCCTGGGATTGGCTTCAGGAGCCCAAAAATTGGATGATTCACACCCTGGAGTTGGCAGCAGCAGCAGCAGGAGCCCAAATATACACTGGGGTTGGCTTCAGGAGCCCAAAAATTGGATGAATCACACCCTGGAGTTGGCAGCAGCAGCAGCAGGAGCCCAAATATTACTTTAAAGAGACCCTGGGGTTGGCTTCAGGAGCCCAAAAATTGGATGAATCACACCCTGGAGTTGGCAGAAGTTGGCAGTAGCAGCAGCAGGAGCCCAAATATTACTTTAAAGAGACCCTGGGGTTGGCTTCAGGAGCCCAAAAATTGGATGAATCACACCCTGGAGTTGGCAGGAGTTGACAGCAGCAGCAGCAGGAGCCCAAATATTACTTTAAAGAGACCCTGGGGTTGGCTTCAGGAGCCCAAAAATTGGATGAATCACACCCTGGAGTTGGCAGGAGTTGGCAGCAGCAGCAACAGGAGCCCAAACATTACTTTAAAGAGACCCTGGGGTTGGCTTCAGGAGCCCAAAAATTGGATGATTCACACCCTGGAGTTGGCAGCAGCAGCAGCAGGAGCCCAAATATACACTGGGGTTGGCTTCAGGAGCCCAAAAATTGGATGAATCACACCCTGGAGTTGGCAGCAGCAGCAGCAGGAGCCCAAATATACACTGGGGTTGGCTTCAGGAGCCCAAAAATTGGATGAATCACACCCTGGAGTTGGCAGCAGCAGCAGCAGGAGCCCAAATATTACTTTAAAGAGACCCTGGGGTTGGCTTCAGGAGCCCAAAAATTGGATGAATCACACCCTGGAGTTGGCAGAAGTTGGCAGTAGCAGCAGCAGGAGCCCAAATATTACTTTAAAGAGACCCTGGGGTTGGCTTCAGGAGCCCAAAAATTGGATGAATCACACCCTGGAGTTGGCAGGAGTTGACAGCAGCAGCAGCAGGAGCCCAAATATTACTTTAAAGAGACCCTGGGGTTGGCTTCAGGAGCCCAAAAATTGGATGAATCACACCCTGGAGTTGGCAGGAGTTGGCAGCAGCAGCAACAGGAGCCCAAACATTACTTTAAAGAGACCCTGGGGTTGGCTTCAGGAGCCCAAAAATTGGATGATTCACACCCTGGAGTTGGCAGCAGCAGCAGCAGGACCCCAAATATACACTGGGGTTGGCTTCAGGAGCCCAAAAATTGGATGAATCACACCCTGGAGTTGGCAGCAGCAGCAGCAGGAGCCCAAATATACACTGGGGTTGGCTTCAGGAGCCCAAAAATTGGATGAATCACACCCTGGAGTTGGCAGCAGCAGCAGCAGGAGCCCAAATATTACTTTAAAGAGACCCTGGGGTTGGCTTCAGGAGCCCAAAAATTGGATGAATCACACCCTGGAGTTGGCAGAAGTTGGCAGTAGCAGCAGCAGGAGCCCAAATATTACTTTAAAGAGACCCTGGGGTTGGCTTCAGGAGCCCAAAAATTGGATGAATCACACCCTGGAGTTGGCAGGAGTTGACAGCAGCAGCAGCAGGAGCCCAAATATTACTTTAAAGAGACCCTGGGGTTGGCTTCAGGAGCCCAAAAATTGGATGAATCACACCCTGGAGTTGGCAGGAGTTGGCAGCAGCAGCAACAGGAGCCCAAACATTACTTTAAAGAGACCCTGGGGTTGGCTTCAGGAGCCCAAAAATTGGATGATTCACACCCTGGAGTTGGCAGCAGCAGCAGGAGCCCAAATATTACTTTAAAGAGACCCTGGGGTTGGCTTCAGGAGCCCAAAAATTGGATGAATCACACCCTGGAGTTGGCAGCAGCAGCAGCAGGAGCCCAAATATTACTTTAAAGAGACACTGGGGTTGGCTTCAGGAGCCCAAAAATTGGATGAATCACACCCTGGAGTTGGCAGAAGTTGGCAGCAGCAGCAGCAGCAGCAGGAGCCCAAATATTACTTTAAAGAGACCCTGGGGTTGGCTTCAGGAGCCCAAAAATTGGATGAATCACACCCTGGAGTTGGCAGCAGCAGGAGCCCAAATATTACTTTAAAGAGACACTGGGGTTGGCTTCAGGAGCCCAAAAATTGGATGAATCACACCCTGGAGTTGGCAGAAGTTGGCAGCAGCAGCAGGAGCCCAAACATTACTTTAAAGAGACCCTGGGGTTGGCTTCAGGAGCCCAAAAATTTGATGAATCACACCCTGTGGAGAGTCATGTGGAGAAAAAGTAGCTTAGTTAGTAATATCTACATAAAATTATGAATAAACAAATGCAAAAGTATTGCCAAAGTGAAGTTTTGTTTGAGGGTGTGTTTCCACCTTTTAATTAAATCAGAAACAAGAAGGTATCATTGCCTCTGACTAATTAGCCCTCAAAAATTCTTGGAATTTTTAATCTGGAATCATGTCTGATCCGTCTTATCCGAAGAATATTAATAAAAAGTAAGAGTAACGTAAAGGATTTTTTATTAATACTTACTTGTGGTCCGATGCGGAGGAATGTCTGTAACTGGAGAGCAGCGCCTTAAATCTGTTTTGCACGATCCATCTTTCTTTAGTGTAGGTCTGGCCCCGTCATCAATCTACTGGAATACATCAGGCATTGTTGGGAGGAAAGCTTGGATGATCCATGCGCCATTCATTTCCACGCAGGGCAGTCTCTGGAAAAAAAAAAAACTATGTATACACCAGGGTCTTTTTCATATAAAAACAAATGGTTATTTTTGCTTTTAAACCATATGTTCCACAGCTTTACCAGTCATTGTGTCAGCCAATGAAGCAACTTTGTCTGGAAGTGCTGCAAAAGCAGTCCACTGCATCACAAGTGGCATCTGACACCCCCAGTCAACTGTCTGTTGTCTGTCCTTTATGCTTTGGGTTCAGCTCCACTATCCATTGATGAAGATCTGATAATCATAAAATTCAGCAGCTACTGCCCAGCCAAGAAGTGGAGGAGACACTCGCCTCTTCTTCCACTAGCCGGCAATTAGTGATGAGGAGAGTGTCGTGGGAGGAGGTGTTGCAAGCCGAGGTAGTGGAAGAGGGTCCGTGGAGTCTGCGGCGGTGGCGGCGGCAGCAGCAGCAGATTATTGCGGACTGTTGTTCGGAAAAATCAGCTACTCAGCGATGTGGCAGTGTTTCATGCAGCATCCTGTGGAGAAAAAGTAGGTTAGTTAGTGTATATACATAAAATTATGAATAGACAAATGCAATAGTATTGCCAAAGTGAAGTTTTGTTTGAGGGTGTGTTTCCACCTTGTAATTAAATCAGAAACAACTAGCTATCATTTGCCTCTGAATAATTAGCCCTCAAAAATTCTTGGAATTTTTAATCTTGATGTCTGAGGGATTTCTCCTCTCAGACAGCGTCACCATAAGTCCAGCCTGCTGCATTACACTTGGAAGAACATCTTGTTTGCGCTGCGACAAGGAAGCCAGAGTCATGCGTCCTGACATGGCACACGTGTTCAGTCTAGTTTTTAAGTCTTGCCCCCATCTGAAAGAACAACAGGAAAGAAAGTTAGCATGCACTTCTGGCACTCCTACACCACCAAGCACAACCTTATTGAGCCTCAGCGTCACAACGGTGTACCCCACCATAGTCTGATTTGCGATGTTTCCACCCGTTGGAATTCCACCCTCCATATGCAGGATCCACTATAGCAGTGGTCCCCAACCCTGTCCTCAAGGCCCACCAACAGGCCAGGTTTTGCAGATCTCCACAAAGATGCACAGGTGGAGTAATTAGTGCAGCTGCAGAGCAATAGAGCTGGCTATTTGGAGATCCTAAAAACATGAGATGTTGGTGGGCCTTGAGGACAGGGTTGAGGACCACTGCACTATAGGAACAGAGAAAAGCCATCACGGATTTCTGGATGATCCAAACGGATAGGGGGACACCCCTGTGTAAATTCAATGTAAACCATTGGCAGCTCATACGTGACACCGACCGTTTGCTCAGGCCCTTTGAGGAAGCTACGTTATTAGTCAGTTGCCAGGACTATGAGATGAACGATGAGATTCCACTGCTTCATGTACTACAACACATGTTGGAAACCATGGCTGGTCAGGGCACTGGAGACATGGCACATACATTTCACAGCCACATGAAGCCTGTGGGGGCTGAAGTGGAGGAGGAGGAGGGGGTGGGGCACAGCAAACCACAGTTTAGGTTTCACAAAATGATCATTTTATCTAGTCATCTGACAGGAGAGGAGGAGCAGGAGCAGCCACAGGAGCTAGAGGGTTGTGAGTAAGGCGAGACAGAGGACCCAGACACACCATGGCAGTTTACAGTGGAGATGGAGACAGGTAGTCCCTCCGAGTCACTTGCACAAATGGCACGATGCATGCTCACATGCATGCGTACTAGTGAGCGCAGAATTGTCTCCATTTGTCAGCGGGAAGACTTCTGGCTCTCCAACTTATTGGACCCTCGCTTCCGGCACAAAATGGGGGCATTTTTTACGCCCACTGAGAGGGAGGACAAACTGACCTACTACAGAGACATCCCACGTAGTCAGTTGGGCGATGTCTATCTGCGCCATGGCCCATACTCCCGCAGGTCTGACTCGGGGGGAAGTCTGCGATCACCTTCCACTGCCATGGCTGCTGGGGGGGTGGAAGGAGCAGCAGCAGCAGCTCCATCAGCAGCAGCCTCAGTCTTCAGTCGCTAGTGAGTAGCTTTCTACACCCGCATAGTGAGTCTACTCATGAGCAGCAGGAAGACCTGGAGCTGGACCTCAAACAGCAGGTCATGTCATACCTTGACATGACCATGCCAACACACCTTCAAGATCCACTGGATTTGCTGGGAAGCCAAACTTGACTTGTGCCCGCAACTAGCTTTGCCCTGGAAAAGCTGTACTGGCCGGACAGTAGTTGATTTAGATGGCAACTGGGCTGCTCTATATAACGAAGCAAAATGGCAAATTTACCTCACTATATAAGCTATTGCCCCTCAGATTTACACAGGGGCTGCTCTATATTATGCTGCAAAATGGCAAATTTACCTCACAATATAAGCTATTGCCCCTCAGATTTACACAGGGGCTGCTCTATATTATGCTGCAAAATGGCAAATTAACCTCACAATATAAGCTATTGCCCCTCAGATTTACACAGGGCCTGCTCTATATTATGCTGCAAAATGGCAAATTAACCTCACAATATAAGCTATTGCCCCTCAGATTTACACAGGGCCTGCTCTATATTATGCTGCAAAATGGCAAATTAACCTCACAATATAAGCTATTGCCCCTCAGATTTACACAGGGCCTGCTCTATATAACGAAGCAAAATGGCAAATTTACCTCACTATATAAGCTATTGCAGCTCTATATAAATAAAAATAAATAAATAAAAAAAGGGCCTGTAGAAGCTTATTTAGTATAACAGATAGGGTGACATGTGCTGGTTTGGGATGCCCATATGGGTTAGTGTTTTGGCAGCAGTACAAAAACCAATGCAAAATGCAATAGCTTAATAAAGCTGATGCTGATCAACGCTTATTTAGTATAACAGATGGGGTGCAACATGCAGGTTTGGGATGCCCTGCGGCCTGGTGTATTTAAAGCAGACCAAAACCAATTCAAAATGCAATAACTTAATAAAGCTGAGGCTGTAGATGCTTATTTAGTATAAACAGGTAGGGTGCAAGGTGCAGCTTTGGGGTGCCCTGCGGCCTGGTTAAATGAAAGCAGTCAAAAAGGAAGTGCAAACTGAAGTAGCTTAATGAAGCTGATGCTGATCAACGCTTATGTTGTATACCAGATAGGGTGCAAGGTGCAGCTTTGGGGTGCCCTGCGGCCTGGTTTATTAAAAGCAGTCAAAAACAAGTGCAAACTGAAGTAGCCTGATCAACGCTTATGTTGTATAACAGATAGGTTTAAAATAGCATGTGCCTTGGGATGCCCGTGTGGCCTGTTATATTTCAAGCTGAACAAAAAGTAACAATAATCCAAGTATGAGACATCATTTTGACCTTCTTTACAGCGCCATACTTTGAAAAAAATTAATTAATTTCATGCCGATCAATCCAAAGGTCAATGCCCCTAACAAAAATAGTGTTCGGCATAAGTTTTCCTTCTGGAAGGACGTAACCTTTAGTTTACATGGTTGGGGTAGGTTATCTTACAAATTGGGATACCCCAGGCAGCAGTGTCATTGAAAGAGACAGATTGTAATGCAGGCCATACGCAAGCAGAGAAACTCAGGCAGCAACAGGCCTATTTAGTTTACATGGTTGGGGTAGGTTATCTTACAAATTGGGATACCGGCCACTGTATATGAAACCGAATATAAATGCACACCCAAAAGTGGACAATCAGCCTCCAAGAGGCCTGCTTAGTTTAAATAAGAGAGCTGCTTAGTATGGTAGGTAGGTTATGTTATGTTACAGAATGGGATGCCCCAAGCAGACTTGAGATCAGTATATATGCACACAGCAGCAGTGTGTTAGCAGGCTCATACAGGCCAAATTTCTTTAAATAACTGTGCAGCTTACAGTAAATGCAGAGGCTAATGGTATGTTACAGAATGGGATGCCCCAAAGCTGACTTGAGATCAGTATATATGCACACAGCAGCAGTGTGTTAGCAGGCTCATACAGGCCAAATTTCTTTAAATAACTGTGCAGCTTACAGTTAATGCAGAGGCTAATGGTATGTTACAGAATGGGATGCCCCAAGCAGACTTGAGAACAGTATATATGCACACAGCAGCAGTGTGTAAGCAGGCTCATACAGGCCAAATTTCTTTAAATAACTGTGCAGCTTACAGTTAATGCAGAGGCTAATGGTATGTTACAGAATGGGATGCCCCAAAGCTGACTTGAGATCAGTATATATGCACACAGCAGCAGTGTGTTAGCAGGCTCATACAGGCCAAATTTCTTTAAATAACTGTGCAGCTTACAGTTAATGCAGAGGCTAATGGTATGTTACAGAATGGGATGCCCCAAGCAGACTTGAGATCAGTATATATGCACACAGCAGCAGTGTGTTAGCAGGCTCATACAGGCCAAATTTCTTTAAATAACTGTGCAGCTTACAGTTAATGCAGAGGCTAATGGTATGTTACAGAATGGGATGCCCCAAGCAGACTTGAGATCAGTATATATGCACACAGCAGCAGTGTGTTAGCAGGCTCATACAGGCCAAATTTCTTTAAATAACTGTGCAGCTTACAGTTAATGCAGAGGCTAATGGTATGTTACAGAATGGGATGCCCCAAGCAGACTTGAGATCAGTATATATGCACACAGCAGCAGTGTGTTAGCAGGCTCATACAGGCCAAATTTCTTTAAATAACTGTGCAGCTTACAGTTAATGCAGAGGCTAATGGTATGTTACAGAATGGGATGCCCCAAGCAGACTTGAGATCAGTATAGATGCACACAGCAGCAGTGTGTTAGCAGGCTCATACAGGCCAAATTTCTTTAAATAACTGTGCAGCTTACAGTTAATGCAGAGGCTAATGGTATGTTACAGAATGGGATGCCCCAAGCAGACTTGAGATCAGTATATATGCACACAGCAGCAGTGTGTTAGCAGGCTCATACAGGCCAAATTTCTTTAAATAACTGTGCAGCTTACAGTTAATGCAGAGGCTAATGGTATGTTACAGAATGGGATGCCCCAAAGCTGACTTGAGATCAGTATATATGCACACAGCAGCAGTGTGTTAGCAGGCTCATACAGGCCAAATTTCTTTAAATAACTGTGCAGCTTACAGTTAATGCAGAGGCTAATGGTATGTTACAGAATGGGATGCCCCAAAGCTGACTTGAGATCAGTATATATGCACACAGCAGCAGTGTGTTAGCAGGCTCATACAGGCCAAATTTCTTTAAATAACTGTGCAGCTTACAGTTAATGCAGAGGCTAATGGTATGTTACAGAATGGGATGCCCCAAGCAGACTTGAGATCAGTATATATGCACACAGCAGCAGTGTGTTAGCAGGCTCATACAGGCCAAATTTCTTTAAATAACTGTGCAGCTTACAGTAAATGCAGAGGCTAATGGTATGTTACAGAATGGGATGTCCCAAAAAACAGAGAGCACCTGGCAGGCAGCAGTAAGACTATGCACAGCAAAAGTGTCTTTATCATGCCTAATTTCAATTAGAATAGGTGCAAATGGTTAGGTTCTTAAATAGAGGCTGGTGTAGTCACAGAATGGGATGCCCTAAAAACCAGCAGTAAGTACACCTGGCAGGGACAAGTAGTGCTATGCCCAGCAAAAGTGTCTTTATCAGGCCTAATTTCAAATATAATAAGAGCAAATGGTTATATGGTCTTAAACAGAGGCTGCTTTAGTCACAGAATGGGATGCCCTGGCAGGGACAAGTAGTGCTATGCCCAGCAAAAGTGTCTTTAACAGGCTAATTTCAAATATAATAAGAGCAAATGGTTATATGGTCTTAAACAGAGGCTGCTTTAGTCACAGAATGGGATGCCCTGGCAGGGACAAGTAGTGCTATGCCCAGCAAAAGTGTCTTTATCAGGCCTAATTTCAAATATAATAAGAGCAAATGGTTATATGGTCTTAAACAGAGGCTGCTTTAGTCACAGAATGGGATGCCCTGGCAGGGACAAGTAGTGCTATGCCCAGCAAAAGTGTCTTTAACAGGCTAATTTCAAATATAATAAGAGCAAATGGTTATATGGTCTTAAACAGAGGCTGCTTTAGTCACAGAATGGGATGCCCTGGCAGGGACAAGTAGTGCTATGCCCAGCAAAAGTGTCTTTATCAGGCCTAATTTCAAATATAATAAGAGCAAATGGTTATATGGTCTTAAACAGAGGCTGCTTTAGTCACAGAATGGGATGCCCTGGCAGGGACGAGTAGTGCTATGCCCAGCAAAAGTGTCTTTATCAGGCCTAATTTCAAATATAATAAGAGCAAATGGTTATATGGTCTTAAACAGAGGCTGCTTTAGTCACAGAATGGGATGCCCTGGCAGGGACAAGTAGTGCTATGCCCAGCAAAAGTGTCTTTAACAGGCTAATTTCAAATATAATAAGAGCAAATGGTTATATGGTCTTAAACAGAGGCTGCTTTAGTCACAGAATGGGATGCCCTGGCAGGGACAAGTAGTGCTATGCCCAGCAAAAGTGTCTTTAACAGGCTAATTTCAAATATAATAAGAGCAAATGGTTATATGGTCTTAAACAGAGGCTGCTTTAGTCACAGAATGGGATGCCCTGGCAGGGACAAGTAGTGCTATGCCCAGCAAAAGTGTCTTTAACAGGCTAATTTCAAATATAATAAGAGCAAATGGTTATATGGTCTTAAACAGAGGCTGCTTTAGTCACAGAATGGGATGCCCTGGCAGGGACAAGTAGTGCTATGCCCAGCAAAAGTGTCTTTATCAGCCCTAATTTCAAATATAATAAGAGCAAATGGTTATATGGTCTTAAACAGAGGCTGCTTTAGTCACAGAATGGGATGCCCTGGCAGGGACAAGTAGTGCTATGCCCAGCAAAAGTGTCTTTAACAGGCTAATTTCAAATATAATAAGAGCAAATGGTTATATGGTCTTAAACAGAGGCTGCTTTAGTCACAGAATGGGATGCCCTGGCAGGGACAAGTAGTGCTATGCCCAGCAAAAGTGTCTTTAACAGGCTAATTTCAAATATAATAAGAGCAAATGGTTATATGGTCTTAAACAGAGGCTGCTTTAGTCACAGAATGGGATGCCCTGGCAGGGACAAGTAGTGCTATGCCCAGCAAAAGTGTCTTTAACAGGCTAATTTCAAATATAATAAGAGCAAATGGTTATATGGTCTTAAACAGAGGCTGCTTTAGTCACAGAATGGGATGCCCTGGCAGGGACAAGTAGTGCTATGCCCAGCAAAAGTGTCTTTATCAGGCCTAATTTCAAATATAATAAGAGCAAATGGTTATATGGTCTTAAACAGAGGCTGCTTTAGTCACAGAATGGGATGCCCTGGCAGGGACAAGTAGTGCTATGCCCAGCAAAAGTGTCTTTATCAGGCCTAATTTCAAATATAATAAGAGCAAATGGTTATATGGTCTTAAACAGAGGCTGCTTTAGTCACAGAATGGGATGCCCTGGCAGGGACAAGTAGTGCTATGCCCAGCAAAAGTGTCTTTAACAGGCTAATTTCAAATATAATAAGAGCAAATGGTTATATGGTCTTAAACAGAGGCTGCTTTAGTCACATAATGGGATGCCCTGGCAGGGACAAGTAGTGCTATGCCCAGCAAAAGTGTCTTTAACAGGCTAATTTCAAATATAATAAGAGCAAATGGTTATATGGTCTTAAACAGAGGCTGCTTTAGTCACAGAATGGGATGCCCTGGCAGGGACAAGTAGTGCTATGCCCAGCAAAAGTGTCTTTAACAGGCTAATTTCAAATATAATAAGAGCAAATGGTTATATGGTCTTAAACAGAGGCTGCTTTAGTCACAGAATGGGATGCCCTGGCAGGGACAAGTAGTGCTATGCCCAGCAAAAGTGTCTTTATCAGGCCTAATTTCAAATATAGTAAGAGCAAATGGTTATATGGTCTTAAACAGAGGCTGCTTTAGTCACAGAATGGGATGCCCTGGCAGGGACAAGTAGTGCTATGCCCAGCAAAAGTGTCTTTATCAGGCCTAATTTCAAATATAATAAGAGCAAATGGTTATATGGTCTTAAACAGAGGCTGCTTTAGTCACAGAATGGGATGCCCTGGCAGGGACAAGTAGTGCTATGCCCAGCAAAAGTGTCTTTATCAGGCCTAATTTCAAATATAATAAGAGCAAATGGTTATATGGTCTTAAACAGAGGCTGCTTTAGTCACAGAATGGGATGCCCTGGCAGGGACAAGTAGTGCTATGCCCAGCAAAAGTGTCTTTATCAGGCCTAATTTCAAATATAATAAGAGCAAATGGTTATATGGTCTTAAACAGAGGCTGCTTTAGTCACAGAATGGGATGCCCTGGCAGGGACAAGTAGTGCTATGCCCAGCAAAAGTGTCTTTAACAGGCTAATTTCAAATATAATAAGAGCAAATGGTTATATGGTCTTAAACAGAGGCTGCTTTAGTCACAGAATGGGATGCCCTGGCAGGGACAAGTAGTGCTATGCCCAGCAAAAGTGTCTTTATCAGGCCTAATTTCAAATATAATAAGAGCAAATGGTTATATGGTCTTAAACAGAGGTTGCTTTAGTCACAGAATGGGATGCCCTGGCAGGGACAAGTAGTGCTATGCCCAGCAAAAGTGTCTTTAACAGGCTAATTTCAAATATAATAAGAGCAAATGGTTATATGGTCTTAAACAGAGGCTGCTTTAGTCACAGAATGGGATGCCCTGGCAGGGACAAGTAGTGCTATGCCCAGCAAAAGTGTCTTTATCAGGCCTAATTTCAAATATAATAAGAGCAAATGGTTATATGGTCTTAAACAGAGGCTGCTTTAGTCACAGAATGGGATGCCCTGGCAGGGACAATAGTGCTATGCCCAGCAAAAGTGTCTTTAACAGGCTAATTTCAAATATAATAAGAGCAAATGGTTATATGGTCTTAAACAGAGGCTGCTTTAGTCACAGAATGGGATGCCCTGGCAGGGACAAGTAGTGCTATGCCCAGCAAAAGTGTCTTTAACAGGCTAATTTCAAATATAATAAGAGCAAATGGTTATATGGTCTTAAACAGAGGCTGCTTTAGTCACAGAATGGGATGCCCTGGCAGGGACAAGTAGTGCTATGCCCAGCAAAAGTGTCTTTATCAGGCCTAATTTCAAATATAATAAGAGCAAATGGTTATATGGTCTTAAACAGAGGCTGCTTTAGTCACAGAATGGGATGCCCTGGCAGGGACAAGTAGTGCTATGCCCAGCAAAAGTGTCTTTATCAGGCCTAATTTCAAATATAATAAGAGCAAATGGTTATATGGTCTTAAACAGAGGCTGCTTTAGTCACAGAATGGGATGCCCTGGCAGGGACAAGTAGTGCTATGCCCAGCAAAAGTGTCTTTAACAGGCTAATTTAAAATATAATAAGAGCAAATGGTTATATGGTCTTAAACAGAGGCTGCTTTAGTCACAGAATGGGATGCCCTGGCAGGGACAAGTAGTGCTATGCCCAGCAAAAGTGTCTTTAACAGGCTAATTTCAAATATAATAAGAGCAAATGGTTATATGGTCTTAAACAGAGGCTGCTTTAGTCACAGAATGGGATGCCCTGGCAGGGACAAGTAGTGCTATGCCCAGCAAAAGTGTCTTTAACAGGCTAATTTCAAATATAATAAGAGCAAATGGTTATATGGTCTTAAACAGAGGCTGCTTTAGTCACAGAATGGGATGCCCTGGCAGGGACAAGTAGTGCTATGCCCAGCAAAAGTGTCTTTAACAGGCTAATTTCAAATATAATAAGAGCAAATGGTTATATGGTCTTAAACAGAGGCTGCTTTAGTCACAGAATGGGATGCCCTGGCAGGGACAAGTAGTGCTATGCCCAGCAAAAGTGTCTTTAACAGGCTAATTTCAAATATAATAAGAGCAAATGGTTATATGGTCTTAAACAGAGGCTGCTTTAGTCACAGAATGGGATGCCCTGGCAGGGACAAGTAGTGCTATGCCCAGCAAAAGTGTCTTTATCAGGCCTAATTTCAAATATAATAAGAGCAAATGGTTATATGGTCTTAAACAGAGGCTGCTTTAGTCACAGAATGGGATGCCCTGGCAGGGACAAGTAGTGCTATGCCCAGCAAAAGTGTCTTTATCAGGCCTAATTTCAAATATAATAAGAGCAAATGGTTATATGGTCTTAAACAGAGGCTGCTTTAGTCACAGAATGGGATGCCCTGGCAGGGACAAGTAGTGCTATGCCCAGCAAAAGTGTCTTTAACAGGCTAATTTCAAATATAATAAGAGCAAATGGTTATATGGTCTTAAACAGAGGCTGCTTTAGTCACAGAATGGGATGCCCTGGCAGGGACAAGTAGTGCTATGCCCAGCAAAAGTGTCTTTAACAGGCTAATTTCAAATATAATAAGAGCAAATGGTTATATGGTCTTAAACAGAGGCTGCTTTAGTCACAGAATGGGATGCCCTGGCAGGGACAAGTAGTGCTATGCCCAGCAAAAGTGTCTTTAACAGGCTAATTTCAAATATAATAAGAGCAAATGGTTATATGGTCTTAAACAGAGGCTGCTTTAGTCACAGAATGGGATGCCCTGGCAGGGACAAGTAGTGCTATGCCCAGCAAAAGTGTCTTTATCAGGCCTAATTTCAAATATAATAAGAGCAAATGGTTATATGGTCTTAAACAGAGGCTGCTTTAGTCACAGAATGGGATGCCCTGGCAGGGACAAGTAGTGCTATGCCCAGCAAAAGTGTCTTTAACAGGCTAATTTCAAATATAATAAGAGCAAATGGTTATATGGTCTTAAACAGAGGCTGCTTTAGTCACAGAATGGGATGCCCTGGCAGGGACAAGTAGTGCTATGCCCAGCAAAAGTGTCTTTAACAGGCTAATTTCAAATATAATAAGAGCAAATGGTTATATGGTCTTAAACAGAGGCTGCTTTAGTCACAGAATGGGATGCCCTGGCAGGGACAAGTAGTGCTATGCCCAGCAAAAGTGTCTTTAACAGGCTAATTTCAAATATAATAAGAGCAAATGGTTATATGGTCTTAAACAGAGGCTGCTTTAGTCACAGAATGGGATGCCCTGGCAGGGACAAGTAGTGCTATGCCCAGCAAAAGTGTCTTTAACAGGCTAATTTCAAATATAATAAGAGCAAATGGTTATATGGTCTTAAACAGAGGCTGCTTTAGTCACAGAATGGGATGCCCTGGCAGGGACAAGTAGTGCTATGCCCAGCAAAAGTGTCTTTATCAGGCCTAATTTCAAATATAATAAGAGCAAATGGTTATATGGTCTTAAACAGAGGCTGCTTTAGTCACAGAATGGGATGCCCTGGCAGGGACAAGTAGTGCTATGCCCAGCAAAAGTGTCTTTAACAGGCTAATTTCAAATATAATAAGAGCAAATGGTTATATGGTCTTAAACAGAGGCTGCTTTAGTCACAGAATGGGATGCCCTGGCAGGGACAAGTAGTGCTATGCCCAGCAAAAGTGTCTTTAACAGGCTAATTTCAAATATAATAAGAGCAAATGGTTATATGGTCTTAAACAGAGGCTGCTGTAGTCACAGAATGGGATGCCTCACAGCAGACTTAAGATCAGTTCAGTATATATGCACAGTTAGTTAGTATAAGCAGCCTGAAAACGCTAACAAAGCCTGTCAGGCTGGATGAAAAAAAAAAAAAAAACTGACAGCCTCCGATTTTCCCTTCCTTTCCCTGTTTTTCGCTGATTTTCTGTCTGTCTCCTGTCTGTCTCCTGCCTGTCTCCAGCCTGTCCCTGTCTGTCCCTGCCTGTCTAACTGTCTAACTGTCTCTCCCTCAGCTACACAGCGTTCTGTCTCTCACGAATGCAATAGAGAAATGAGGCAGGAAAGCAAGATGGCCGGCCTTAAATACCGCTGTGACGTCACCGGGCTTGCTGGCTGCTGATAGGCTGCATGTGACTGTCCCAGCTTGCACTGGCGCGGGGTTGATGTCTGGACATGTCCCGTCCGCCATCTTAGAATGCCTGTAATGTAAATGAATGGATGTTAAAGGAAAACTTCGAGCGATCGAATCGCGGGGAAATTCGGATTCGATCCGAATCGAATTTTTCCTGAAATTCGGATCGAATCCGGGTTCGTCCGGATCGATTCACTCATCCCTACTCAGCAATAAGCTTTATCTCATGAGAAAACTGTATCAGTCTGATATAAGTGAGAGCCAGAATATGCAGGAATAAATAAGAGACACTCTAGCGATTCTGGTGCACCTTAGAGGCATTGAGGAAGAAATTAAAGATGTTCATGTTGCTACACTTCTAAGTGGTCTTTCAGAAAGTTATGATACACATGTCACTGCATTAGATGCCCGACCAGATGATGAGCCCACATTAGTTGTGTTAAAGGCAACCTTATTGATGAGTACAAGTTGAAAGCAGAGTGTATAAGCAAAAGTGATGAATCCAGAGCAGAGGCAGACAGACACATGATTTCTCTAAAAATATGAGCTATCTAAAGAGAACTCATTAAAGTTTTGTGTGTAAAAGTCCATGGCTAGAAAGCTAGAATGAGTCACCTTCAGAACCAGAAAGTTCAGCAAAGGGTTAAGTCTGCTGTGGAGAAAGCTGATGCTCCTGAATGTATTGAGGCTGATTAATGTTTTAAAGCTGCTTTTAATGTAAACACAGGCACAGTTGCAAGGAATGCAATGTGTATAGACTACGTTGCAACCAGCTATATTACAAACCACAAAAACTTTTTCTCTAACCTGTATGAAAGCAAGTCAGAAATAGTTATCTTAGCTAATGGTCACTATATGACTTCAGAAGGTGTGAGGTATGGTTTTATTCACTGTCCTGTTTCGCCATCGCAAACCAGATCCTAGCAAAGAATGTTATATGGTCCCAGTCTTGAAAGCAATCTTTTGTCAGTGAAAAAGCTCACTAAACAGAGGAATGTAGTTACATTTAAAGATGACAGCAGTGAAAAAGGGAGTGCACATGCGCACGTGAAGCTGATGGCAGCCTGCTAATTTGGCTCCGTGCCCGCCGAGTGGTAGGGATGTTATAGAAGCGAGCAGTGCTCACCACAGCATCCAGGCAGTGAGGTGAGAGTAAGGGGACATCAGAAGAGTCCCTCCCTCATGTAAGTCTATCAGCCCCAAGCAAAAAAGGAAACAATGCTGAGAGGAATAAGAGCTCTGCACACACCGAACAGAATAAGAGCTCCTGAGACTATATTTCTGTGGTAAAGTGGGAATAAAGGGGCCCAAGGAGAAATCTTACCTCAGACTATTCACCAGCTTCTCAAGCCTTAAAGGGGTGCACAGCGCAGCACACCTCAGCACCTCAGCATAGCATAGAGTTTAAGATGGCCGCCAGTTTCAGTGAGACTGAAATGCTTGAGGTGGTGGGAAGTGAGGCATCAGTTTTGGCCGGGGGGCAGGGGAACTCTCACCCTAACTCTCACTCTAATGTGAACCAGCATACAAGAGGCCCTGACATGATAGATAAATTTGTCAATATACTTCAGAGTGCACTTTCTGCCAATACCAAGTGTCACGCTCAGGGTACTCTAATGTCACGCTCAAGTAACTCCAGCCCTCCAGGTAAGCCCTCAACCCCCAATCTCTACAGCCAGCTTCACCTGTAGGAGCCCCCGCTTGCCGGGACGCAGTACACGCCTGCCCGGGATCGGTTGCCCTCAGGACTTCAATGGCTCAAAGGATGGGAGCTTACTGGTTGGAGGTCAGGAGAACCAATAACGAGAGCGGAATCAGAGCGAGTCCAATTGTTGGAGCTGGTTTCACTAGGAAGTCCAAAGACAGGCCAGAGGTCAATACGGGTAATCAGAGATTGCGACGGTACAGAAGGATGAGGCAGCTTGAGGTCGGGGTACGAAGCAGGGATCGGCAACGGAGATCAGGCAGAGAATGGTCGGTTCAGGCAGGGGTCGGCAATGGAGATCAGACAGAGAATGGTCGGTTCAGGCAGGGGTCGGCAACGGAGATCAGACAGAGAATGGTCGGTTCAGGCAGGGGTCGGCAACGGAGATCAGACAGAGAATGGTCGGTTCAGGCAGGGGTCAGCAACGGAGATCAATCAAAGAGTAATTCAAGAGACAAACTAGGTACAAGGCGCTATCACAGGCACTGAGTAACTGATGGGGTAAAGCTCTTATAGGATCCAGATATGCATGGAGTGAGTGCGTGATTGGTGCTACTCAGAACTCTGATACTCATTGGTTATACAATAGAAAGGGCATATAGCCCAAAGGCTCCTGTGGGGCTGATTGGCCCTCACAACCAAGGGGCGTTTCCCCCTCACATTAGCTAGGTCTCATTGGCCCTTTAAACTTTCCACCGGCGGCCGCGCTGAGAGCAGCGCCGCCGGAAGGCATAAGCAGGACGTGGACGTGAGCCGGGCACGCCGGCTGAGGAGGCGTTTCTCCCTCACACTAGCTAGGGCTCATTGGCCCTTTAAACTTTCCACCGGAGGCCGCGCTGAGAGCAGCGCCGCTGGAAGGCATAAGCAGGACGTGCACGTGCAGGAGAGCCGGGCACGCTGGCTGAGGAGGAGGAGCGTGCAGGCGCGCCAGCAGAGACGTGAGCAGCCGCCTGACGCGGCCGCCGAATGGGCGGCTGCGCAGCGGGGACACCGATGGACCGGGATCCAGGTAAGTGATTTATATCACCAAGACTATTACTGATCATCTTACTAAAGAAATTGAGAACAATTGACAAGGAGCTTGGGAACCCTGGAGAGGAAATTAGGAGATTTTATATCCACTTAGGAATCTCATGCTCCTGAAATTAATCAGCTGCGGAAAGATAATAGTGCACTGCATGCTAAGCTTGAGGATATGGAAAACAGGGATAGGTCAAATCTGCATTTCAGGGGGTTACCTGAACATATGGAGGATGTGAAATCTGTGCTCACTGCTCTATGCCAAGAACTGCTCCCAGGAATTACTATTGAACACCTCGAGCTGGACTATGTCCATAAAGCACTGGGGCCCCGAAAGCCACCTGAGGAACCTCCACGGGACATTCTAGCGAAGTTTCACTTTTACAATACTAAAGAACAAGTGATGCGGGCTGCTCGGGACACTTTTAACCTGTCATTTCAAGGCCACAAATTCCAGGTGTTCTCTGATCTTTCACCTGCAACAATGGCAAGACGAAGGGAGATGAAGCCGTTTCTAAGAATTCTACAGGACAGCAAAGTCGCCTATAAATGGGGTTTCCCATTTCGTATATCTTTTTCCTATAGGGGCATTTCCTTTACGGCGGTATCTGTCGAGGAGTTACAAAGGCATTTGGCTTCGGCGGGTCTCCTACAGGACACAAGGCAGAACAGCTCCATGAAATCTCCCAGAACCAGAGATGACTCTCTCAAGATACAACGGGCAAGGAAAAGACCGAGATGCAGAGCACAATCGGTAGAGCGGCACTCATCTCATATCTCCAGTGTAATTAGTAAATAATGAGGTGATCCCACATTGAGGTTCTTGGTTTATCTCATCACTGTTGCCTGCGGCTGAATTTAAATATATGATTGCTGTTTTGTCAGTGGTTCATCTGGAACTAGCTGTTGGAGAGGGAAGGAGATTTTTTTAAACTCTTCCTGACCTATTTGATCGGTTGTTGTAGGATATTTTTTTGCAAATTGTTGCGAAAAATTGGAGGGGTCCTGAGAAGGGGAGCGGCAACGCGATGTTGTGGCTCTCTTTTTCAGGCCTCATCTGTTAGTTAGCTCACAGTTATAGCATTTAGGTGTCAAGACCCTCTGCTCAGCGGCATTCACATGCTGCACTCATATCTATCTGGGAGACTTAGTCTGGCAGATAGACATATATAGTTTTATTTTACTATTTCCTTTTTTATTAGCTCTCAGTTAATCAAACTTGTTCCAGGGACATTGTTCTATCCCCGGGAATAGTGGAGAAGAATCCCACCAGTACTTATAGAGTCTGAGGAAATTTTTCTCCCAATCTAAAAGTTATTTCATTGCATTACTAAATTCTTGGTTTCTTTTCTTCTTCTCCTCTCCTTTCGCTCCATCTCCTTTTAATTCCTTCCTTCTTCTCCCCTCTCCTATTTATTTTCTCTCTCTTTTCTTTCTTCTTCTCCCCACTCCTTTTTGCCTTTTCTTTTAATATCAAGTTACAAGTTAAACAATGGCTACCATATTCTCACTCAATGTACAAGGGTTTAATTCACCACAGAAAAGAAGTTTAGCATTCCATAAAATTAGATCATTGCATCCTGATATACTGTGTCTCCAGGAGACGCATTTCTCGAACAGCTCCAAGCCCAAATTCTTTGATTCCTCATATCTCCAAATTTTCTTGGCATGTGCCGACACCAAACAAAAGGGTATCCTAATAGGGTTTAAGAGGGGCTCCCAATTCCATTGCAAAAAAGAAATTAGTGATCCGGAAGGGAGATTTCTGATTTTAGTTGGTTCCCTGCAGGATGTGGACGTAACAGTAGCTGGTTATTATGCTCCAAATGTCAACCAGGTTAATTTTCTTTCTAAGTTTTTTGATGAAGTGGCGGCAGTAGCACAAGGCATGACCATAATCAGTGGGGATTCGAATATGGTTTTAAACCCCCATATAGACAGGCAGTCCCGGTCTGGTTCTCTAGTAACAACCCATATGACGACGAGTGCTAGATCTTTTAGAAAGTTGTTAGATAGATGTTGGCTGGCAGACTGCTGGAAAGAGGCACACCCGGGAACGCAAAATTTCACACATTACTCCCATTCACATGAAGTTTATAAGAGAATTAATCATATGTTCTTACTGCAGAGATCTTTAGCGCTTATGAGATCAGCTAAAATTATTCCCATCTCGTGGTCTGATCATGATGGCTTGCTGCTAAAACTGGGCTCCCTAATCAGCAGATCATCAAAATACTCCTGGTCTCTTAATGAGTCCCTGTTATCAGATGACGCAATTGTTACCAATCTTAAGGAAGCGTTACTTGATTACTTTGCAGTGAATGAAACCCCTGAGGTATCGGCAAGATTATATTGGGAGGCCCATAAAGTTACGATTAGAGGGAAGCTGATTCAGGTGGCAGCTAGAAAGAAAAGAGATAGGAATGAGTATATTGACAGGCTAGAAAAAGATTATCTTCAGGTTTCAGAGGCAGCTAAGCGCAGTATGACACCAGAATTGTGAGGCAAACTTCATAGAACGTCACAGGAGTTGAATCTGGTGCTAGCAGGAAGAGCAGAGAAAGCTTTGTGTTGGTTGAAGCATAAATATTATTGTAAAGTGAATAAACCAAGCTCACTATTAGCTAAGAAATGAAAAGCTCAACCACAAAGTTACTGCCCGATTAGATTAAAGGATAAGAGAGGGGTTGTCACAAGTAATCCAACTAAGGTAGTAAAATTGTTTAAACAACAGTTGCAAAAGTTGTACTCTAATCCTTCACCGCCAAGCTTGGAGACATTGGAAAGATTTTATAGGGAAATCGACCTACCCAGCCTACCCGTAAATCTGAAAGAAATTTTAAATGATGAAATTCAGCAATGGGAAGTTCAACAGATAGTAAAGAATTTGAAACTTAATAAGAGACCAGGCCCAGATGGCTTCTCAGCCTGTTATTATAAAAAGTTTAGTGAAGTGTTAACTCCTAAGCTGACTGCAATGTTTAATAATATCAGAAATGGGG
Organism: Gastrophryne carolinensis; assembly: GCA_027917425.1. NCBI lineage: Eukaryota > Metazoa > Chordata > Amphibia > Anura > Microhylidae > Gastrophryne > Gastrophryne carolinensis. The sequence continues at coordinate 43,613,112 of CM051238.1, forward strand.
GTACATTTACAGGAGAGTCACTCAGGGCTTCTATCAGTATGATCCCAAAACCAGATACAGACCACTCTCTTTGGTCTAACTTTAGACCCATTTCCCTAATTTATTTGGAAGTCAAAATCCTAACTAAGGTGCTAGCGGACAGGCTCTTGGGATTCTTACCAAAACTGATAAATAATGACCAGGCAGGGGACAATATTAGAAGGATTGTACAGTTGTCCCATATAGCAAGAGAGCGACAGATTCCAGCTATGCTATTGGCCCTAGACATTAAGAAAGCATTTGATTCGGTCTCCTGGGAGTATCTGTTTTCCTTTTGGAGAGATGGGGGTTCGGACCAGTACATTTATTAATGTCTTAAAGACTCTCTACTCGTCCTCTTTAGCATATGAAAAGTATAGCGGGTATAAGTCTGAACCCTTTAAATGTTCTAGATGGACAAGGCAGGGATGCCCGCTTTCCCCCCTCTTGTTCGCCCTGGTTGTGGAACCTCTGGCACAATTGATTAGAAAATCTGAGAACATATCAGGTCTGGCAGTAGCGGGTAAGCACCACAAATTGTGTCTGTTTGCGGATGATGTCCTTTTATTCATTACAAACCCAATGCTCTCTCTCCCTAATCTACTCCACATTATGGGTAAGTTTGCAACTGTATCTGGGCTTCAGGTAAACATGGCAAAATCCAAAGCGCTGAATACCACGATACCTAGGGAGTCCTGGACATCATTTGATTTTAGTAGGGAAGAAAAAAACATCAAATATCTTGGGATATATTTAACTGTCTCATATGATTCCCTGTCTTCAGAAAATTACACACCCCTCTTTCAGAAACTCTATAAGTTATTAGAGAAATGGAAAGACTACAATGTGTCATGGCTGGGGAGGATTGCGGCAGTTAAAATGACATTGTTGCCTAAGTTTCTGTATGTCGTCAGAGTCCTCCCAACTAGAGTCCCCCCACAACAGCTAAAAACATTACAAAGTAAGGTCATGTCCTTTGTCTGGAGTGGTAGGATGCCTAGGGTCCCCAAGGGGGTCATGCTTAGATCTAGGAAGGAAGGCGGGCCAGGGGTGCCAAATTTTGTAAAGTATTACCAAGCAGCTCAGATTGCACAACTACTTGCCTTCCATTTCACTTCAGATGTGCCAAGCTGGGTGCAGACTGAATGTGCGCCAATTTCAGTGAATAACCTTTTGTGGATTACGCCTAAATTTAGACGGTTATTACAAAACCCCATTGTTAGAGATTCGCTCCAAGTGTGGGACGATGTTAAATACTCGGGCGGACTGGAGTCCCCGTACCTCCCTCTCCTTTCTTTGTGGAACAATCCAATGTTTCCCCCAGGGGCAGAGGACCCTGGTAGATTTAATACATGGAAGGAGGCAGGCATACTGCGAGTTTCAGATTGTCTGCAATCTTCAAAGGTCAGTACATTCCAACAGATGAATGATCATCTAATGAGCTTTTCCGTTTTCTGCAAGTTCGCCATTTTGTGAGATTCACGGTGGGGAATTGGCAGGGGTTTGAAAAACGAACTTTTCTTGAGACGCGCTGCTGTAGGGATCCCAGAGGCAGAGGAGCAATCTCAGAGATATATCATAACTTGGCCTCAAGGGGTACGGATACATGCCCATCCTATATCAAAAATTGGCACCATGAACTGGGTAGTGAGATGGATCAAGAAAAATGGCGGAGGATGTGGAACGCTTCCTTTGGTTGCGCGGCATCTGTGACTTTAATCGAGGCTACTGTAAAACTAATGGAAAGATGGTATATGGTCCCAGAGAGAATGAAACACTTTTCCACTTTTCCAGGGGAACTGCTTTCGGGGGTGCCTCTCTGCGGGGTCGTACCGGCATGTGTGTTGGGATTGCCCAGTAGTTAGGGGATTTTGGTCAAGAATCTTTAGAGTTCTCAGCAAGGTATGTGGTAGATCTGTGGTCAGAGACCCTTGGGTAGCTCTCCTCAACGCCCCAATCCCCCACAGTTCTAGACTGAAAAAGCTGTTGATGTATTATATCCTATCAGGGGCAAAGCTGGTGATAGCTGGGGCTTGGCGGTCCCCCAACTTGAGCTTCAACTTCTTTAAAAATAAGGTTAACTGCATTAAGGCCATGGAAAAAATGTCCGCCATTCACAATGGGACTTTGGAACTGTTCATGGAAGAGTGGAAACCTTGGGTTTGGAATTTTCTGCCTACAGATTTTGATGTAAACCTAATGAGCATTTGATCCTTCCTCAGCCCCTTCCTTTACTCCCCCCCCACTTACCTCCTCCCCCCCCCCCTCATAAGAGTTGTTATTTTTCTTTTAATTTATTTGAATTGAACTCTTTTAGTAACTCTTGAATACGCTTCTGATTGTGACTTAAGTTGTCTGTAACCTTTAAATTCTGTGTATGAAAAGTATTATGCTAATAGAATGATGTTCAGAATATACACAATAAAAAAAAAAAAACAGAAAGATGACAGCAGCATCATTTCAAAGGAGGGACACACTCGAAGAAGGGACTTGCAAAGGGAACAATTAAAGGTGAACTTTATCAGCTAAACTAAAGAAAGTGTGTACAGACAAGATCTGCATTAAAACTTTATGTATGGCACAGACGTCTTGAGCATAGACACCCAGAAGCAGTAAGGAAGCTAGCTCAGCAACAGCTTGCAGATGGAATAGACCAATGCAGGCAAGTGATGAAACGCACTATTTGTCTTAAAGGGTAAATGTCCAGAAAAGCCTTTTCTAAAAATAGCAGCACTAGATCTGCACAGCTACTGGATTTGATACACACAGATGTAAGTGGTCCAATAAGTGTTCAAACCCCCAGCAAGGATTCATTGATGATTTTTCCAGATACACAACTGTCTACCTGCTTCACAGCAAAGATGAAGTGTCACAGTAACTTAAAATAGCTCAAACCCGAAGCCCCAACAACCCTGAAATCTAGATTCCAGGGCCGCTAAATTCCAGAATCGGGATTAGGGATGAGCGAATCGATCCGGACGAACCCGGATTCGATCCGAATTTCAGGAAAAATTCGATTCGGATCGAATCCGAATTTCCCCGCGATTCGATCACTCGAAGTTTTCCTTTAACATCCATTCATTTACATTACAGGCATTCTAAGATGGCGGACGGGACATGTCTGGACATGTATCCCGCGCCAGTGCAAGCTGGGGCAGTCACATGCAGCCTATCAGCAGCCAGCAAGCCCGGTGACGTCACACAGCGGTATTTAACGGCGGCCATCTTGCTTTTCCTCATTTCTCTATTGCATTCGTGACAGACAGACAGAACGCTGTGTAGCTGAGGCAGTTAGACAGGCTGGAGACAGGGACAGACAGGGACAGGCTGGAGACAGGCAGGAGACAGGCAGGAGACAGACAGGAGACAGACAGAAAGCCAGGGAAAGGTAGGAAAAACGGAGCTGGCTGACAGGGAGATTTTTTTTTTTTCATCCAGCCTTTGTTAGCGTTTTCAGGCTGCTTATAGTAACTAACTGTGCATATATACTGAACTGATCTTAAGTCTGCTGTGAGGCATCCCATTCTGTGACTAAAGCAGCCTCTGTTTAAGACCATATAAGCATTTGCTCTTATCATATTTGAAATTAGGCCTGATAAAGACACTTTTGCTGGCCAAAGCACTACTGGACCCTGCCAGCTCGATTCCTGCCCGGGGCATCCCATTCTGTGACTACAGCAGCCTCTGTTTAAGACCATATAAGCATTTGCTCTTATCATATTTGAAATTAGCCTGATAAAGACACTTTTGCTGGCCAAAGCACTACTGGACCCTGCCAGCTCGATTCCTGCCCGGGGCATCCCATTCTGTGACTAAAGCAGCCTCTGTTTAAGACCATATAAGCATTTGCTCTTATCATATTTGAAATTAGCCTGATAAAGACACTTTTGCTGGCCAAAGCCCTACTGGACCCTGCCAGGTCGATTCCTGCCCAGGGCATCCCATTCTGTGACTAAAGCAGCCTCTGTTTAAGACCATATAAGCATTTGCTCTTATCATATTTGAAATTAGGCCTGATAAAGACACTTTTGCTGGCCAAAGCCCTACTGGACCCTGCCAGCTCGATTCCTGCCCGGGGCATCCCATTCTGTGACTACAGCAGCCTCTGTTTAAGACCATATAAGCATTTGCTCTTATCATATTTGAAATTAGCCTGATAAAGACACTTTTGCTGGCCAAAGCCCTACTGGACCCTGCCAGGTCCATTCCTGCCCAGGGCATCCCATTCTGTGACTAAAGCAGCCTCTGTTTAAGACCATATAAGCATTTGCTCTTATCATATTTGAAATTAGGCCTGATAAAGACACTTTTGCTGGCCAAAGCCCTACTGGACCCTGCCAGGTCGATTCCTGCCCAGGGCATCCCATTCTGTGACTAAAGCAGCCTCTGTTTAAGACCATATAAGCATTTGCTCTTATCATATTTGAAATTAGGCCTGATAAAGACACTTTTGCTGGCCAAAGCACTACTGGACCCTGCCAGGTCGATTCCTGCCCAGGGCATCCCATTCTGTGACTAAAGCAGCCTCTGTTTAAGACCATATAAGCATTTGCTCTTATCATATTTGAAATTAGGCCTGATAAAGACACTTTTGCTGGCCAAAGCCCTACTGGACCCTGCCAGGTCGATTCCTGCCCAGGGCATCCCATTCTGTGACTAAAGCAGCCTCTGTTTAAGACCATATAAGCATTTGCTCTTATCATATTTGAAATTAGGCCTGATAAAGACACTTTTGCTGGCCAAAGCACTACTGGACCCTGCCAGGTCGATTCCTGCCCAGGGCATCCCATTCTGTGACTAAAGCAGCCTCTGTTTAAGACCATATAAGCATTTGCTCTTATCATATTTGAAATTAGGCCTGATAAAGACACTTTTGCTGGCCAAAGCCCTACTGGACCCTGCCAGGTCGATTCCTGCCCAGGGCATCCCATTCTGTGACTAAAGCAGCCTCTGTTTAAGACCATATAAGCATTTGCTCTTATCATATTTGAAATTAGGCCTGATAAAGACACTTTTGCTGGCCAAAGCACTACTGGACCCTGCCAGCTCGATTCCTGCCCGGGGCATCCCATTCTGTGACTAAAGCAGCCTCTGTTTAAGACCATATAAGCATTTGCTCTTATCATATTTGAAATTAGGCCTGATAAAGACACTTTTGCTGGCCAAAGCCCTACTGGACCCTGCCAGGTCGATTCCTGCCCAGGGCATCCCATTCTGTGACTAAAGCAGCCTCTGTTTAAGACCATATAAGCATTTGCTCTTATCATATTTGAAATTAGCCTGATAAAGACACTTTTGCTGGCCAAAGCCCTACTGGACCCTGCCAGGTCCATTCCTGCCCAGGGCATCCCATTCTGTGACTAAAGCAGCCTCTGTTTAAGACCATATAAGCATTTGCTCTTATCATATTTGAAATTAGGCCTGATAAAGACACTTTTGCTGGCCAAAGCACTACTGGACCCTGCCAGCTCGATTCCTGCCCGGGGCATCCCATTCTGTGACTAAAGCAGCCTCTGTTTAAGACCATATAAGCATTTGCTCTTATCATATTTGAAATTAGGCCTGATAAAGACACTTTTGCTGGCCAAAGCACTACTGGACCCTGCCAGCTCGATTCCTGCCCGGGGCATCCCATTCTGTGACTAAAGCAGCCTCTGTTTAAGACCATATAAGCATTTGCTCTTATCATATTTGAAATTAGGCCTGATAAAGACACTTTTGCTGGCCAAAGCCCTACTGGACCCTGCCAGGTCGATTCCTGCCCAGGGCATCCCATTCTGTGACTAAAGCAGCCTCTGTTTAAGACCATATAAGCATTTGCTCTTATCATATTTGAAATTAGCCTGATAAAGACACTTTTGCTGGCCAAAGCCCTACTGGACCCTGCCAGGTCCATTCCTGCCCAGGGCATCCCATTCTGTGACTAAAGCAGCCTCTGTTTAAGACCATATAAGCATTTGCTCTTATCATATTTGAAATTAGGCCTGATAAAGACACTTTTGCTGGCCAAAGCACTACTGGACCCTGCCAGCTCGATTCCTGCCCGGGGCATCCCATTCTGTGACTAAAGCAGCCTCTGTTTAAGACCATATAAGCATTTGCTCTTATCATATTTGAAATTAGCCTGATAAAGACACTTTTGCTGGCCAAAGCCCTACTGGACCCTGCCAGGTCGATTCCTGCCCAGGGCATCCCATTCTGTGACTAAAGCAGCCTCTGTTTAAGACCATATAAGCATTTGCTCTTATCATATTTGAAATTAGCCTGATAAAGACACTTTTGCTGGCCAAAGCCCTACTGGACCCTGCCAGGTCGATTCCTGCCCAGGGCATCCCATTCTGTGACTAAAGCAGCCTCTGTTTAAGACCATATAAGCATTTGCTCTTATCATATTTGAAATTAGGCCTGATAAAGACACTTTTGCTGGCCAAAGCACTACTGGACCCTGCCAGGTCGATTCCTGCCCAGGGCATCCCATTCTGTGACTAAAGCAGCCTCTGTTTAAGACCATATAAGCATTTGCTCTTATCATATTTGAAATTAGGCCTGATAAAGACACTTTTGCTGGCCAAAGCCCTACTGGACCCTGCCAGGTCGATTCCTGCCCAGGGCATCCCATTCTGTGACTAAAGCAGCCTCTGTTTAAGACCATATAAGCATTTGCTCTTATCATATTTGAAATTAGGCCTGATAAAGACACTTTTGCTGGCCAAAGCACTACTGGACCCTGCCAGCTCGATTCCTGCCCGGGGCATCCCATTCTGTGACTAAAGCAGCCTCTGTTTAAGACCATATAAGCATTTGCTCTTATCATATTTGAAATTAGGCCTGATAAAGACACTTTTGCTGGCCAAAGCCCTACTGGACCCTGCCAGGTCGATTCCTGCCCAGGGCATCCCATTCTGTGACTAAAGCAGCCTCTGTTTAAGACCATATAAGCATTTGCTCTTATCATATTTGAAATTAGCCTGATAAAGACACTTTTGCTGGCCAAAGCCCTACTGGACCCTGCCAGGTCCATTCCTGCCCAGGGCATCCCATTCTGTGACTAAAGCAGCCTCTGTTTAAGACCATATAAGCATTTGCTCTTATCATATTTGAAATTAGGCCTGATAAAGACACTTTTGCTGGCCAAAGCACTACTGGACCCTGCCAGCTCGATTCCTGCCCGGGGCATCCCATTCTGTGACTAAAGCAGCCTCTGTTTAAGACCATATAAGCATTTGCTCTTATCATATTTGAAATTAGGCCTGATAAAGACACTTTTGCTGGCCAAAGCACTACTGGACCCTGCCAGCTCGATTCCTGCCCGGGGCATCCCATTCTGTGACTAAAGCAGCCTCTGTTTAAGACCATATAAGCATTTGCTCTTATCATATTTGAAATTAGGCCTGATAAAGACACTTTTGCTGGCCAAAGCCCTACTGGACCCTGCCAGGTCGATTCCTGCCCAGGGCATCCCATTCTGTGACTAAAGCAGCCTCTGTTTAAGACCATATAAGCATTTGCTCTTATCATATTTGAAATTAGGCCTGATAAAGACACTTTTGCTGGCCAAAGCACTACTGGACCCTGCCAGGTCGATTCCTGCCCAGGGCATCCCATTCTGTGACTAAAGCAGCCTCTGTTTAAGACCATATAAGCATTTGCTCTTATCATATTTGAAATTAGGCCTGATAAAGACACTTTTGCTGGCCAAAGCCCTACTGGACCCTGCCAGGTCGATTCCTGCCCAGGGCATCCCATTCTGTGACTAAAGCAGCCTCTGTTTAAGACCATATAAGCATTTGCTCTTATCATATTTGAAATTAGCCTGATAAAGACACTTTTGCTGGCCAAAGCCCTACTGGACCCTGCCAGGTCCATTCCTGCCCAGGGCATCCCATTCTGTGACTAAAGCAGCCTCTGTTTAAGACCATATAAGCATTTGCTCTTATCATATTTGAAATTAGGCCTGATAAAGACACTTTTGCTGGCCAAAGCCCTACTGGACCCTGCCAGCTCGATTCCTGCCCGGGGCATCCCATTCTGTGACTACAGCAGCCTCTGTTTAAGACCATATAAGCATTTGCTCTTATCATATTTGAAATTAGCCTGATAAAGACACTTTTGCTGGCCAAAGCACTACTGGACCCTGCCAGCTCGATTCCTGCCCGGGGCATCCCATTCTGTGACTAAAGCAGCCTCTGTTTAAGACCATATAAGCATTTGCTCTTATCATATTTGAAATTAGCCTGATAAAGACACTTTTGCTGGCCAAAGCCCTACTGGACCCTGCCAGGTCCATTCCTGCCCAGGGCATCCCATTCTGTGACTAAAGCAGCCTCTGTTTAAGACCATATAAGCATTTGCTCTTATCATATTTGAAATTAGGCCTGATAAAGACACTTTTGCTGGCCAAAGCCCTACTGGACCCTGCCAGCTCGATTCCTGCCCGGGGCATCCCATTCTGTGACTACAGCAGCCTCTGTTTAAGACCATATAAGCATTTGCTCTTATCATATTTGAAATTAGCCTGATAAAGACACTTTTGCTGGCCAAAGCACTACTGGACCCTGCCAGCTCGATTCCTGCCCGGGGCATCCCATTCTGTGACTAAAGCAGCCTCTGTTTAAGACCATATAAGCATTTGCTCTTATCATATTTGAAATTAGGCCTGATAAAGACACTTTTGCTGGCCAAAGCCCTACTGGACCCTGCCAGGTCGATTCCTGCCCAGGGCATCCCATTCTGTGACTAAAGCAGCCTCTGTTTAAGACCATATAAGCATTTGCTCTTATCATATTTGAAATTAGCCTGATAAAGACACTTTTGCTGGCCAAAGCCCTACTGGACCCTGCCAGGTCCATTCCTGCCCAGGGCATCCCATTCTGTGACTAAAGCAGCCTCTGTTTAAGACCATATAAGCATTTGCTCTTATCATATTTGAAATTAGGCCTGATAAAGACACTTTTGCTGGCCAAAGCCCTACTGGACCCTGCCAGGTCGATTCCTGCCCAGGGCATCCCATTCTGTGACTAAAGCAGCCTCTGTTTAAGACCATATAAGCATTTGCTCTTATCATATTTGAAATTAGCCTGATAAAGACACTTTTGCTGGCCAAAGCCCTACTGGACCCTGCCAGGTCCATTCCTGCCCAGGGCATCCCATTCTGTGACTAAAGCAGCCTCTGTTTAAGACCATATAAGCATTTGCTCTTATCATATTTGAAATTAGGCCTGATAAAGACACTTTTGCTGGCCAAAGCCCTACTGGACCCTGCCAGCTCGATTCCTGCCCAGGGCATCCCATTCTGTGACTAAAGCAGCCTCTGTTTAAGACCATATAAGCATTTGCTCTTATTATATTTATATTATAAGACACTTTTGCTGGGCATAGGCTTACTGCTGCCTGCCAGGTGCACTTCTGTTGAGGCATCCCATTCTGTAACATAGCATACCCCTCTTTATTTACACTAAGCAGCTCTCTTATTTACACTAAGCAGGCCTGTTGGAGGCTGAGTGTTACTGCTCACTTTTGGTGTGCATTATATTCTGTTTTATATAGACCCACTGCTGCCTGGGGGTTCTTAAAATATCACCTACTACCACGCCAGTTAGACTATGTCGGGCAGACAAGTGCCTGGAAGTGAAAAGAGGAGTGGCAGAGGCCAAGATTCCGCAGGCAGAGCTCGCATCAGACTGGGGGCCAGTAGCAGCAGGAGTCACGCTGAGAGACCTAATCTGCCAGTATCTGCTAGCGGTCGGGTCTCCACCAGTAACGCATCTGCCGTGGTAGATTGGCTGACGCGCTCATCAACAACATCATCACAACTTACATCTGAGACCCCCAGTCTAGGGTCGGTAGGTTCCTCTGACACAACCCTGAGTTGGCATGCCCCGAGAGCAGTCCCTGTCCTCCCATTGCCTCTGTCCTACGCCGTTCCCTCCCCCAGCGACGTATCCTATGCTTTGGGTTCAGCTCCACTCTTTAGTGAGGAGGACGATCAGATACAGGAGGACAGTCAGCAGCTACTGCCCAGCCAAGAAATGGAGGTGGCTTCTTTAGCTAGGCAGACAAATAGTGATGTGGACAGTGTCGTGGGTGCTGCGAGCGTTCCAGCTCCTGCGCCAGACACTGTTGACGAATCCACGAACATCAGTGACGTACAGCCACAACCCGGTGATGATGATGATGATGACGATGAAGCCGATCGCACTTGGGAGCCGGGTGATGAAGGGGCTTCATCGTCATCATCAGGAGAAGAGGGGCGCAGGTTGCCCCGGAGTCAGCAGCTGAGGCAGCAAGGTGGTAGCAGTCAGCATGGGGGCACAATTCCAAAGGCTGGAGCCGGCCGGGGCCGGGGCCGGGGTAGAGCACCTGCTGTGCGGCAGTCTACCTTATCGGGAGGTAGTGGAGCAGGGGTTCCTGGAGTTGGCAACAGCAGCAGTGAATCAGTGAGGCCAGGGGGTGGGAAAAGTAGCTACTCGGCAGTGTGGCAGTTTTTCCTGAGGCATCCGCAGGAGGGTAACATGGCCACATGCAAGATATGTAGGCAAAAGGTGAAGCGTGGCCAGGGTCCAAATGTTGGCACCACGGCCCTGCGTCAACATATGATGCGTCACCATAAAACGACCTGGGAGAACCGAGGCTCCCAAGGGGTGGTCCAGTCTGCTTCCTCACCAAGTGAGCTCCCAATTTCTGCCAGCCAAGGCTCCAGCACCTCAGCCGAAGGCAGCTGTGCGTCACACCCATCCTCTGTCGCTCCTGCTCCTCCTCCTCCTCCTCCAAGTCATGCATCCCGCCAGCAATCCATCAGCGAAGCCATGTCCAAGAGACAGCAGTATGCGCCCACTCATCCTACGGCGCAGAAGCTGAATGTGCTCCTGTCCAAGTTGCTGGTGCTGCAGTCGCTCCCTTTTCAGGTGGTGGAATCTGCACCTTTCAGAGAACTGATGGCTTGTGCCGAGCCGAGGTGGAGAGTCCCAAGCCGTCATTTCTTTGCCAAGAAGGCAGTACCAGCGCTGCACACTTTTGTTGAACAGAAGGTGGGCCAGTCCTTGAGCCTGTCGGTGTGTAGCAAAATACATGGCAGCGCCGACATCTGGAGCTGTAACTACGGTCAGGGGCAGTACATGTCGTTTACGGCCCACTGGGTGAATGTGGTCCCTTTGCAGCAGCAACTTGGACAGGTCACGCCGCTTCGGCCTCCGCGCTCTCTGCCCATTGGGCCTGTGACACCGTGCGACTCGGCCTCCTCATCCTCCGCCATCTCCTCACCCTCCACTGTAGGCTCAAGTCTCAGTGCCCCTCCAGTCTACCATGTGTGCAGGGCACGGAGGTGTCACGCAGTGCTTCACATGGTTTGTCTTGGCGAACGGAGTCACACAGGGGAGGAACTGCTTAAATGTATTCATCAGGAAATCCAAACATGGCTTACTCCGAGAAAACTTAAAATGGGAATCATGGTTACCGACAATGGGAAGAACATTTTGTCTGCGCTGCGCCAAGGAAGCCTGACCCATGCCCCCTGCATGGCTCACGTCTTCAATCTGGTTGTCAAGCGGTTTCTGAAGTGTTCCCCCCATCTGCAGGACATCCTAACAACTTCACGGAAACTTTGCATGCACTTCAGCCACTCCTACACCGCCAAACACACCCTTCTTGAGCTACAGCGTCAGAATGGTATCCCCCAACATAGTCTGATTTGCGATGTTTCCACCCGTTGGAATTCCACCCTTCACATGTTGGACCGATTATATGAACAGAGAAAAGCCATCACGGATTTCCTGATGATCCAAGCAGATAGGGGGACTCCCCTGTGTAACTTCAATGTCAACCAGTGGCAGCTCATACGTGACACCTGCCGTTTGCTCAGGCCCTTTGAGGAAGCCACTTTATTTGTCAGTCGGCAGGATTACGGGATGAACGACGTGATTCCACTGCTTCATGTACTACAGCACATGTTGGAAACCATGGCTGGTCAGGGCACTGGAGACATGGCGTTTACATCTTACGGCCACATGAACCCCCTTGGAGCTGAACTGGAGGAGGAGGAGGAGGAAGAGGAGGAGGAGGAGTTGCCCAGCGAAACACAGTTTAGGCTTGGCGAAATGGCTGGTTTATCTAGTCAGCGGACAGGAGAGGAGGAGCAGGAGCAGCCAGAGGAGCTAGAGGTTTTTGAGGAAGGAGAGACAGAGGACCCGGGCACACCGTGGCAGTATGCAGTGGAGATGGAGACAGGTAGTCCATCCGAGTCACTTGCGCAAATGGCACGAAGCATGCTCACATGCTTGCGTAGTGACCCCAGAATTGTTTCCATCTGTCGGCGGGATGACTTCTGGCTGTCCACCTTATTGGACCCTCGCTTCCGGCACAAAATGGGGGCATTTTTTAAACCCACCGAGAGGGAGGACAAACTCAACTACTACAAAGACATTCTACGTAGGCAGTTGGCCGATGCCTATCTGCGCCATGGTCCATACTCTCGCAGGTCTGACTCGAGGGGACCTCTGCGCTCACCTTCCACTGCCATGGCCGCTGGGGGGGTTGGCAGCAGCAGCAGCAGAAGCTCCATCAGCAGCAGCAGCCTCAGTCTTCAGTCGCTAATGAGTAGCTTTCTACACCCGCATAGTGAGGCTACTCATGAGCAGCAGGAAGACCTGGAGCAGGACCTGAACCAGCAGGTCATGTCATACTTTGACATGACCATGCCAACACACCTTGAGGATCCGCTGGACTTCTGGGCAGCCAAACTTGATTTGTGGCCGCAACTAGCAGAGTTTGCCCTGGAAAAGCTGTCCTGCCCGGCAAGTAGCGTGCCATCTGAGCGGGTGTTTAGTGCGGCGGGGGCCATAGTTACGGCGAGGAGAACTCGTCTGTCAACTAAAAATGTGGAGAGACTCACCTTTGTCAAAATGAATCAGGGATGGATCAGCCAGGATTTCCACCCACCAATGCCTGATGCATGCGACTAAATTCAGCATGGTGCCACGTTTTACACTTTCCAAATGGTGCAAAACATATTTATGTCTTTAGGCCATTTTTTGGGCTCCTGCTGCTGCTACTGTCAACTCCTGCCAACTCCTGCCAACTCCAGGGTGTGATTCATCCAATTTTTGGGCTCCTGAAGCCAACTCCAGTGTATATTTGGGCTCCTGCTGCTGCTGCTGCCAACTTCTGCCAACTCCAGGGTGTGATTCATCCAATTTTTGGGCTCCTGAAGCCAACTCCAGTGTATATTTGGGCTCCTGCTGCTGCTACTGTCAACTCCTGCCAACTCCAGGGTGTGATTCATCCAATTTTTGGGCTCCTGAAGCCAACTCCAGTGTATATTTGGGCTCCTGCTGCTGCTGCTGTCAACTCCTGCCAACTCCAGGGTGTGATTCATCCAATTTTTGGGCTCCTGAAGCCAACTCCAGTGTATATTTGGGCTCCTGCTGCTGCTGCTGCCAACTCCTGCCAACTCCAGGGTGTGATTCATCCAATTTTTGGGCTCCTGAAGCCAACTCCAGTGTATATTTGGGCTCCTGCTGCTGCTGCTGCCAACTTCTGCCAACTCCAGGGTGTGATTCATCCAATTTTTGGGCTCCTGAAGCCAACTCCAGTGTATATTTGGGCTCCTGCTGCTGCTGCTGCCAACTCCTGCCAACTCCAGGGTGTGATTCATCCAATTTTTGGGCTCCTGAGGCCAACTCCAGTGTATATTTGGGCTCCTGCTGCTGCTACTGTCAACTTCTGCCAACTCCAGGGTGTGATTCATCCAATTTTTGGGCTCCTGAAGCCAACTCCAGTGTATATTTGGGCTCCTGCTGCTGCTACTGTCAACTCCTGCCAACTCCAGGGTGTGATTCATCCAATTTTTGGGCTCCTGAGGCCAACTCCAGTGTATATTTGGGCTCCTGCTGCTGCTACTGTCAACTCCTGCCAACTCCAGGGTGTGATTCATCCAATTTTTGGGCTCCTGAAGCCAACTCCAGTGTATATTTGGGCTCCTGCTGCTGCTACTGTCAACTCCTGCCAACTCCAGGGTGTGATTCATCCAATTTTTGGGCTCCTGAGGCCAACTCCAGTGTATATTTGGGCTCCTGCTGCTGCTACTGTCAACTCCTGCCAACTCCAGGGTGTGATTCATCCAATTTTTGGGCTCCTGAAGCCAACTCCAGTGTATATTTGGGCTCCTGCTGCTGCTACTGTCAACTCCTGCCAACTCCAGGGTGTGATTCATCCAATTTTTGGGCTCCTGAAGCCAACTCCAGTGTATATTTGGGCTCCTGCTGCTGCTGCTGCCAACTTCTGCCAACTCCAGGGTGTGATTCATCCAATTTTTGGGCTCCTGAGGCCAACTCCAGTGTATATTTGGGCTCCTTCTGCCCCTCATAGTGATGCCACTTCAACTCTCTGCAATTGTGCCGCTCTGCGATTCTATTAGCGATGCCTCTGATCTGCATGTGATATTTCTTCAAAGTATTATTTAACTAACCCAGCACGCATCCTGTGCGTGTTACAGCAAGGCTGAATGGTTTACAACCCTATTGAGGCTGTAGGAGGCTCAGAAATAGCCGTTTTTAATAGCGATTCGTCGCGAATTTATTCGGGTCGAAACGATTTTTGTCGGAAAATTCGGCGAATCAGTCGAATCGAATTTTTCAAAAGTTCGCTCATCTCTAATCGGGATGCCCCGGGGGGGAGGAAACCTCCCAGGTCACCCGGAAACTCACCTTCTTTCCGCAACTTTGCTATCCCTTTAGCAGGGTGTGTGCCAGCGACAGGCATTTGTAATTGGCTGGCATGGGCACACTGCCTGTTAGAGGGTAGCGGGGGATGTGCCCGCCAGCTAGCTTGGATCCGCTCTGAGCTAGTAGACTTTGCTGTTGGAAATGGAGGAGAAGCATATGAGACTGGCATCCGGTCAGCTGCTTGCTTGCTAGTTATTGGCGTTGGGTTTAGAGTTCCTTTAAGTTTGTTAGTGTAATGTTTAAAATGTAATAAAATTCAGGGGGTATAAATACCTTTTCAAGGCACTGTATAGTCATATATGTTGGAAATTGGATTTATAGCTGTACTTCATTATTCTTTCTCTACATTTCCTAGAGTCCTTCTTAGGTGCTCTTTAAATGAAGCTACACAACACACATTATGTCACTTGCCTCCGGATTGAACACTGTCATCCAGCATCACCCACACCACCCGCCAACACAAGGCCTGCTCGTATGCTGGGTCTGGGCATGTACACAAGCCTCCCCAGCAAAAGATTTAGCTAGAGTTACATTAAAATCACATTTACAGTATACATAACCACACAATTTCTACCTCCTGAAAGTTTAGTTGAGTTAAGAAATGAAAAGCATAACCCCCATTTCAACTTGCAATTCACCTGTGGATCGATTCATGAGATCCCTATACCAGTTTACAAGGCTTGGGGGCTGGCAAGTCACCTGTGGCTAGCGGGTGACTTGCCATTAACCCCCAGTCTGCCATTACCTGCTTTACCGAAATGAAAGATCCCAGGGCAACAAGATCCCTGGGCAACAGAGGCTATGCAGGCTTGTAGCCTGCATGGGGAGTGGGGCCACCAAGGCTGGCCCTTGCGTCCTGTTGTACAAGCCCCCATAGCTGGTCCCCGGGCTGGTTATGCTGGGTAGGGGGACCCCATGACATTTTTTTTTTTATTTTTAAGGGATTTTAACCCGGGAGAATGGTGCTGGACCGCATGTGAGGTAAGGGTTTTTTCTATGTAACCCGCCCTTCCTGCCTCATGCGGGCATTGACTGAACTTCCACTTTAAGCAGTCTATAGAGGCTTTATCTAGGGTCTAACACATGGGTGCCCAACCCTCCTTCTGAAGGGCCACCAACAGGCCAGGTCATGCATCTCTCCACATCAATGCACAGGTAATGTGATTAGTTCTAATTCTACAGCTCTGTCTGAGGACTAATAACATCATCTGTGCATCAATGTGGACTGGGGCCAAAAACCAGCCCTAGATTTTACCCTGGCCGGCCTGAGACATCTCTGCTGAGACCCCTCAACCATGATGCCGGGGCTATAGCATAGGGGCTGGGGTTCCTTGGCTTGTGGCTACAGTGGGGCTGGGTACAGGGGATGAAGAGGGAGACTAAGGGGCACAGGGATTTAACGTGGGTGTTAAAAGCAGCAGCCCAACTGGCCCCAAAGCAGTGCAGCCCCCCGGACATAGTCCCAGGTCTCCCTATGCCTAGTCCACCCCTGGCCGTGCATCAGAGAGGATGGAGATCTGCAAAACCTAATCTGTTGGTGGCCCTTGATTACTGGCGCCCTGGGACGTCCCTTGAATCTTTTAGAGCAGACCAAAAGCCTGACCTGGTTCCCTTTCCCCAGGGCATAATGATTTGGGATGCCCCACTGTCTGAAACCCTCCAGTATGCTTAGCTCTCCAATGA
The DNA here is from genome assembly GCA_027917425.1 of Gastrophryne carolinensis. Lineage (NCBI taxonomy): Eukaryota > Metazoa > Chordata > Amphibia > Anura > Microhylidae > Gastrophryne > Gastrophryne carolinensis. The sequence goes on from CM051238.1 coordinate 43,629,530, forward strand.
GCCCATAGTGCATGCGCGGCAGGATCACACATCCTTTTCCGGCTGTGCATGGTCACACCTGCCATAACTGAATGGCTGGCGGGACCATGCACAGCTGAAGTATGTGAGCGATGCCGAACCATGGGCTCATGGAAAGGTATAAAAAGCGGGCTTTATAGTGGGGTATCCCAAACTGGGGTGTCCCAGAGGAATGGTCCAAAACCTGGAATACTAACATTTTTGGGCAAAGTTTTTTTTTAAATTTAACACCCCAAAAGACAATTCTTTAGGCTCAAAATGGGGGGGGGGGGGATTGTGGTTGTGGCAGCCCTGGGTAGAGGCTAGAGCAAATTTTACAGTGTGTATTATGTGGCAACAAGGCATCGCCCGTAGCATAAAAAGTAGCGCGCTCCATCTCATGCAGCGGCTGTGGAGTCACATGGGGAATCTTGGATGATAACCAAGCAAAAAATGTGCAACTTTATTCAAGGTTTTCCAACAACATCATTATGCTGTCACTTGGCTTTGCCCGTTGGTGGTTCAGCGCCAAGTTGCGTACACACAGATGTTTTTTCTTTCTGTTTTTGAAAATCAAGATCAGCTTGTTGCTTGGCTGGAAAGATAAAATAAGAGTCAGCCAACCTCCATGAGTATGCGTATGGCTCTGGAATGTTTATGCTTTTCTGAGATGACAGGACCCTAATTATGCTATCCTGGCATTTGTATTTGTCATAGTATACCCCTAGGGTAGTACCTTTCTATACCTATTATGAGGAGGGCGCAAGGGGCACGTGCCCCACCACTTTCCATGCAAAGGGGGCCTCCAACAACCTTTGGGTTATGGTCTGTCCAGGAGGCTTTTCCGCTGCGGGGCCACCAACAAAGCTGTTGGCGGCAGTGCTCCTGCACCTTGTGCTCCTGAGCACGGCTTTTTTGGCTTTTGCAAACCTGCAGCCAAAGCAACCACAGGTTAGGACAGAGAGTCTGGAGCAGCAAAGCCGCTGTCAGTGCAGAGCTGTCAGGCGGCGGCCGCTCACTGCATATAGGCCGCCAAGCACAGGCGATACATCATGGAAATACATAGATACGTTTCAGAAGCTTTATTTCAGTACAGAATCTTGCAACAAACACTCCTTACAGCAGGAATCTTGAAATGTATGTTCAATACAGCAAGAAACTTGTGATGTAAACCCGTAACAGCAGCAGGTAAAAAGACTGTAGACTGCAGAAGGGAGAAGCACTTGTGCATTGCTTGGATGCAAACCAGAAATGGCTGAAGGGGAAGAGGAAGAAGGGAGGAGCTGCTTGCATCACAGCTAGATTAAGGGAGCCAGGGAGGGACAAAAGAAGTTAAAGGCACATTGCTCAGCCTATGTAAATAAATGCTATATCAAGCAGTTACCCCGGGTAAAATGAAACACACGTCGTTGGACATAACAGATATAGTAACATAGGGTTAGTTTATGTATTTCTGTAGAAAGGCAGCATCAAACTGATGCTTATTTGACTGGGGCCTACAGTATTAAAAGCGGAAGTCCAGTCATGTGGTAACTCTTGCTCCCCCTCCTATGGCAATAAGGCAGGGGGGGTACAATAAAAAAACTCTTACCTCAGCGGCAGTCCAGCAACGTTGTCCCATCGATTCGGGTCCTGGGCACCGTCGTCTTGGCGGAAAGTACAAAGCAGCTTCCCCTGGCTCAATGCACACACTGTCCACCAATTTAAAGAGGAACTTTGTCCAAGTCCCACACCTTGGAGCATCCAAAATTGGGATTCCATGCTGTGTGAAACCTCCCAGATCGCCCGTTCCACTCACCTGCTCCTGGAGCCCTCATTGCAGCCACATCCCCGCTCACCTCTAGCTGTGCACATACCCACTCCAGGCCTCTCTGAATGGGCTGCGCAGGCACGCCTGAGAGGAACAACACTTGGGAGAGTAAAATTCCCCTGGAAGGATGGTGGTGAACCATGGGTGAGGTAGGTTTTTTTCTTTGCAACCCCCACTTCCTGCCACAGTGCCAGGGTAGGGTGACAGGGCATTACCCTATGACTGGCCTTCCACTTTAAGCAGTCTATAGATGGTCTATCTAAGGTCTAACAGCCTAGTTAGGGTCTAGTCCTAGATGATTTAGAGGCTCTAGGACAATGTTCCCTAGCCCTCACCAACTGGCCAGGTTTTGCAGATCCCAGCATAGACACAGGAACTTTGGAGGCCCTGGAGTCTAGAATACTCCACGGCCATCCAAGTCCCACACCTTGAAGCATCCAAAATTGGGATTCCATGCTGTGTGAAACCTCCCGGATCACCCGTTCCACTCACCTGTTCCTGGTGCCCTTATTGCAGCCACATCCCCGCTCACCTCTAGCTGTGCACACACCCACTCCAGGCCTCTCTGAGAGGGAGAGTAAAATTCCCTGGTGTTCCTCTTTAAGTCAATGAGCGGACGGGAACATGCACATTGGGGGGATGCCACTTTGTGTCCTTCTGTGCAGCAGCCGCATGGACCTGGAAGGATGGTGCTGGACCGCGGGTGAGGTAAGGATTCTTTTTCTTTGTAACCCCCTCTTCCTACCACATTGTCGGGGGAAGGTGACAGGGCGTTACCCCATGACTAGACTTCCACTTTAAGCAGTCTATAGATGGTCTATCTAGGATCTAACAGCCTAGGTAGGGTCTAGCCCTAGAGGATTTAGTGGCTCTGGGAAAGTGTTCCCTAAATTTGCGAGACACCAACTGGCCAGGTTTTGCAGCTCTCCGCATAGACACACAGGTGAAGTAATTAGAGCTCAGATAGAGCTATAGAAACAGCAATTTGGAGATCCACAAAACCTGACCTGTTGGTGGCTCTCAAGGAGAGGGTTGGGGAACAATGGCATAGGTGAAAGTGATGCAGCATCTCTCTAAGGCAGGGGTGTCAAACTCACTCCTGGGGGGCAGTAACAGGTCATGTTTTGTGGATTTTCACATAGCTGTCTTTATAGCTCTTTCTGAGCACTAATTAGTCTGCTCTTTAAATACCTCTGAGGAATGTACAGTGGCAGCACACAAAAAGAAACCTGTATGCATTCTATGTTTTCAGCTTCTGACCATTTCTTCTGGCAGGGCAGTCAGTTGAATCCCCTGATCCCTCACAACCTAAAAGTCAGGGCTTCTATCCCTTTACATGCTGCTAAACATGCAGTGACAGCACACAGCAAGAATCCTCTATTCATTTTATTTGTGCCTCCTCTATGTATCTGAAAGAATTTCAAGTCAAATTCTCTAGAACTCTGAAAGCCTAAATTTCAGACTTGTGCTCCCATCCTAATAATACAATTAAGGTGACCATGATGCAGCATATTATACTTCATTCCTTTATATGCTGCTACACATGCAGTGACAGCACACAGAAAGAATTCTCTATTTGTTTTATGTGTGCCTTCTCTGTAAGTTGCCAGTCAAATTCTCTAGAACTCTGAAAACCTAAATATCAGACCTGTGCCCCCATCCTAATAATACAATTAAGGTGACAATGATGAAGCATATTATACTTCATTCATGTATATGCTGCTACACATGCAGTGACAGCACACAGAAAGAATTCTCTTTTCATTTTATGTGTGCCTCCTCTGTGAGTTGCCAGTCAAATTTTCTAGACCTCTGAAAGCCTAAATATAAGACTTGTGCCCCCCTGTCCTAATAATACAATTAAGGTGACAATGATGCAGCATATTATACTGCATTCCTTTATATGCTGCTACACATATAGTGACAGCACATAGAAACAATCCTCCGTTGGCAGCCTCTGATCAGGGTTCCCTGCTTCTGCCTAGGGCACTGCTTACATTTTCCAGGACCAGCTTAAACACCAGTACTCTAAATAATTAGGCAGAGTGTGAGCTGATCATCCTGAATCCTAACTTAAGGTGGAACTCCAACCATTCTCTTTATATGAAGCCACCCAGGTAGCAAGAATGCTTCAGTCATACTTACCTAAACACCACTTTTCTGTATTGCCAATAAAAATTGAGCTTGGAAGTGTGTTGGAATCCCTCCTTAACCCTAAATAAGCCTCTACATGGGTCCAAAATTTCTATGGCCCCAGTGAGGACCCCATGTGACTTGACATGTTTACAAGCAGCCAAAAGAATGATGCATTGTTTCTAAACTTTTCCCAGGAGGCCAACACTGATTATTACACGCTTTTCAAGTTGAAGTGTATATGACGTTGGTGCCCCTTTAAGCTGAGCTCTGTTTTCAGACACAGGAGACAAAGATGAGTATATTGCCATGGTTGCTTGCTATTGATCTACTGTCCCAGTGACACGCTTGTGAACGATCTTCATCTTGTATTATCTCCCACGCTCAGTGGCGTGCATCCATCCCCTAAATAAAGCAGGCCTTGCGGATGACATCATAGACCGCAATAAAACATTGTTATTAATAAAATATAAGCTCGGCCAGAAAAATTGACCTGTTAGGGACTTTTTCATTGTAATGGGGGTGTTGTGTGGCTTTGTCATGTGGTATTTTCCATCTCCCAGTAGGATTTTGACCCAAATAATTTATACATGGTGCAGGGCGGGTTAAAAATGTTGGGTGATTACTGTCACATAGCAATCCTGACTTTACACCCCACTCCCCAAATATATACTCCCCTTCCTCTCCCTCCTCAAATGAATATGCCCCCTCATATTAAAGACTCCTCTACCCTCCCCCTTAACCCCCAAGAAATAAACACTCCCTTTACTCTCCAGATCAATACTCCATATCACAAATAATACTACTTCCCCTAAATTATGTATTATTTGTGAGATGGAGGTAGTATTGCTTTGGAGGGTGGAGGGAGTATTTATTTTTGTGGGGTTAATATTAATTTGGGCAATAGAGCAAGTAATGATTTAGGGCCCCAATTATCATGATCCCCCCAAAAAGCAATACTCCCTACACCTCCACCCTACAAACCACTACTCCTTCCACCCCCCAAATAAATACTTCCTCCACCTCCAAATAATTACACCCCCCCAAAAAATCTCCCTCTACACCACATTGTACAAATATTTTCTACATCCTCCAAATCAATACATTCCTCCCGCCACCCTTAAAGCAGGTGAAAACCCGCATGGCTAGGCCCTGGAATCTAAGAGGCCGATTCATTAATAGCGCCAGGTAGCGACAGTAGCGGCATTTTCAGAGCGCCCGCTAGTAGTCGCTGTGCTTGGCCTTTGTTCTGTAGTTGATAGCGACTCAGTCGGTTTGCCGTAATGTTGAATGCGGGGTTAGGAGTCGCTGTTTGACAGGTTCCGCGCAGTATGGGAGCGCATGACAGCGAATGGCCATAGCGAACTGCTCCCAGCATATTCATTAACAAATCACGCTCAAAAGATTCTTGCGCAGTGAAATGCTTGTTTAAACCCCAGAGCGCTGGCGGCGATGGGTTAAAAGTAGTTTTTTAACCCCCAAACAACCATATTTTTGGATAAAAAAAAAACAAGTTTTTCAAAACATTTTGTAATATGAATACATTAATATCAGACCTGTAATATCAATTCTGCACAATTTTTTTTTTTTTTAACCTTAAAAAAAATATCTAACATTGCAGAAGTGGTCACAGAATTTTTGACATTTACCAAAAAAAAAAAAAAAAAACATTAATAGCAATTAATTATGAATATTTAAAGATTGCTCCATTGAAATGCATTGGAGAGCGCCAGGTAGCGAGAGGTCATACCTGTCGCTGTTCAAGGTCGCTCGCTGGCGCTGTGGGGTGAGGCTGGAATAATGATGAATGATTCGCTATCTGGCGCTCTGTCAGTCGCTAAGCAGGATCGGCTTGATAAATGTGTGATTGCGGAGGGGAGCCGGCGTTCTCGTGGCGGTGACCGTCATTACCGTTCGCTCACCATTCGCTACCTGGCACTATCCCTTGTTAAATAAGGGCCTAAAAGATTCCAGGACCCGGACGCTAGCCTATCCCTATCCGAAATCCTACACCGGATGGCCTGCTGTGTGAAACCCCCCTGGGACACTGGTGATCTATCTCTGCCAGCGCCGCATCCCCGGCTACTGTGCGCCAGGGATGCGGCCAGTTGACTACACCTTGACTCTCTTTGACCTGCTTTTCAGAGGCCCTTACAAAATGAATTCTCTTTCCTTCTCTTAATATTTCCCCAGTGTCTAGGAAACGAATAACCCCCTCCCCCTTATAGGCCCTATCAAATTAGTTCCCTTTTGTAAGGGGATCTTGGGTTGTGGGTACAGCCAGGCTTGGACTGGTACACAGGGTTATCAGGAAATGTCCCGGAGGGCCTTCTTCACCAAAACCTGAACCATGTCTAGCTATATCTTTGCCATCCCAAGTGCACACACACACACACACACACACACACACACACACACACAGACCATGCACTTTGCCATAATGTTTCTGTGCATGGGCTCTGAATGTAATCCGGTTTGCATCTAAATGTGCTGTGGGCCCCCTGGGTCAGTTATATTTGTGTGCCCCAGGCATTTCAGTCTGACACTGGGTACAGCTCTGTTTGCGGGAACTGTAAGGGTCCACAAGTGTATGTGGGATCTTGGCATGTATCTACAGTATAAGGCCACACAGGTTGCATGACCCATCATAGGGTCACAGACAGCAAATGGAACAATAAAATGCTTGTAAGCCTTCTCTACACTATCAAAAATTACAATAAAAACTGGGGACCTGTGAGCAGGAACTTCTATAAAAATAAGTAGAACAAATACGTCTACTGCAGAGAGATGCCAATGAAGCAGTTAAAATCTGGCGTCGCCGAGGGGAATGAATCACACAGGCGGCTCTCCCCGGGAGCTGTTCCGGCTATTTCCAGCAGTGTGTGTTTTCGTTGTCATCAGGGGATGAAACCTTTCAGGCTCCCCTCTCCCGTATTAGCTGCCAGCATCCAAAGGGTTAAAAGCGATCACGGTTTAGCAATCACAGTTTTAGGAAATTAGGACTGGAATTGATGGGTTGCCATGGTAACCCCTCCCTCCTCACCGCTGCTCATCTTGTGAAGGCCCATAAATGATGCAGCAACAAGCCAGGCCGCCTTGATTATTTTTAATTTGGAAGAATCGCTAGGGAAGCAGGGCGGGCGGCCTTGGAAGGCGGTCATGTGTATGGAGTATAATTTCATAGACAGGAAGTGCATTTAACAGACAATCCATATCAGGATCGAACAGCAGTGACAATGGAAAATATGGGATTCCTGTGCCTGTGATATCAGTTTGTGCCTAGTGACACCCATGGCATTCCTGACAGAACTTCCTACCTGGCCATCTGCAGATGTTAATATATTTCAGCAGCCCAAATTTAATTTTTTTTCCATTAAAATGTTTACATTTTAGATTTTAATTGTTTCCCTGTCACAAAAAACAGGAAGGCTATAACATGAGCTCAATCATTCAATCATGTCGCACTGAATATTTATTTTTCCAATCTCATCTGATCCAATAATCTAATTGGACTAACATATATTTAAGGTGCTCACACGGGGTCTACTTTTATTAATTCAATTGATCATCCAGTTTTTTTATTGTAAATTAATCAAATCACTTTCAGCTTCTTTGCTTTTGGGTTAAATGGATAATAATCAGTAAAGTTATAAAATGTGACCAACTGTGCAATTATCTCACACTCTGTTTAACAATGGACATTATTTCTCTTCATTCTGCAACTGGATTTGCACCAGCGATTTCATAGGAAAGCAAGCACCCCAGTGTGGAAGTAGCCTTATACAGTGGACCAATTACCACCTGTTTTCACTCTGTGTCTAAAAGGGGACCATTCAACTAACTGACCCTGGCGCATTCCGACGAGGGATACCCCACTGTGTAACAACCCCCCCCCCAGGCCTGGCCCCCAATCACTTACCTTTTCAGTGGTCCTGGGTCATAATCACGGGCCGAGGCCATATCCCCAACATTATTTGAAAAGAACAAATGCACACTGTACGTGGCAAATACCGTGGGTGCGATGACCTGGGTTATCCAGTCCCAAATGTCCAATAGAAACGAAAAAAGGGGGTCCGCACTCCTAAAACATAGCTTTTATTGCCATCCGATTAAAAGTATCCAAAATGAGGAACAGCGGTAAAAACATCCAGACAGTCCTAGCAGCCTCTAACGCGTTTCGGGCTGGGCGTCCTTAATCATAGATGATATCCCCAATATCCCCATATCCCCAACATTCCCTGTACCTGAGGCGTGCTCCCGTACCCAGCCATTCAGATAGGATTGGGGCATGCAGGAATGGATGGTGCAGAGAGACTGGGCTGGATAAGGCAGAGCTGAGGGGACAGGAAAGGATGGGGCAGGACAGGGGGGCAGGAATGGATGGTGCAGAGAGACTGGGCTCGATAAGGCAGAGCTGAGGGGACAGGGAAGGATGGGGCAGGACGGGGGGGGCAGGAATGGATGGTGCAGAGAGACTGGGCTGGATAAGGCAGAGCTGAGGGGACAGGAAAGGATGGGGCAGGACAGGGGGGCAGGAATGGATAGTGCAGAAAGACTGGGCTCAATAAGGCAGAGCTGAGGGGACAGGGAAGGATGGGGCAGGACGGGGGGGGGGCAGGAATGGATGGTGCAGAGAGACTGGGCTGGATAAGGCAGAGCTGAGGGGACAGGGAAGGATGGGGCAGGACAGGGGGGCAGGAATGGATAGTGCAGAAAGACTGGGCTCAATAAGGCAGAGCTGAGGGGACAGGGAAGGATGGGGCAGGACGGGGGGGGGCAGGAATGGATAGTGCAGAGAGACTGGCCTGGATAAGGCAGAGCTGAGGGGACAGGAAAGGATGGGGCAGGACGAGGGGGGCAGGAATGGATAGTGCAGAGAGACTGGGCTCAATAAGGCAGAGCTGAGGGAACAGGGAAGGATGGGGCAGAGAGACTGGGCTGGATAAGGCAGAGCTGAGGGGACAGGGAAGGATGGGGCAGGACGGGGGGCAGGAATGGATAGTGCAGAGAGAGACTGGGCTGGATAAGGCAGAGCTGAGGGGACAGGGAAGGATGGGGCAGGACGGGGGGGCAGGAATGGATAGTGCAGAGAGAGACTGGGCTGGATAAGGCAGAGCTGAGGGGACAGGGATGGATGGGGCAGGACGAGGGGGGCAGGAATGGATAGTGCAGAGAGACTGGCCTGGATAAGGCAGAGCTGAGGGGACAGGGAAGGATGGGGCAGGACGAGGGGGGGCAGGAATGGATAGTGCAGAGAGAGACTGGGCTGGATAAAGCAGAGCTGAGGGGACAGGGAAGGATGGGGCAGGACGGGGGGGGCAGGAATGGATGGTGCAGAGAGACTGGCCTGGATAAGGCGGAGCTGAGGGGACAGGGAAGGATGGGGCAGGACGGGGGGGGGCAGGAATGGATGGTGCAGAGAGACTGGCCTGGATAAGGCAGAGCTGAGGGGACAGGGAAGGATGGGGCAGGACGAGGGGGGCAGGAATGGATGGTGCAGAGAGACTGGGCTGGATAAGGCAGAGCTGAGGGGACAGGGAAGGATGGGGCAGGACGGGGGGGGGGGGGCAGGAATGGATGGTGGAGAGAGAGACTGGGCTGGATAAGGCAGAGCTGAGGGGACAGGGAAGGATGGGGCAGGACAGGGGGGGGGGGGGGCAGGAATGGATGGTGCAGGGATAGTTGTGGGGGGAAAGGATTGGATGGGGCAAAGAAACTGAGAAACAAAGTTTGTGTGTACCTTGCAATGCCACTTCCTGTCCATGCAGTACTTCATATTACAATGCTAGGTGCCAGGGAGCCATGACACTGGCAGGAAGACTAAGGGGGTTATTCATCAAAGGATAGCGGCAGGTAGTGCTTCGTAGCGGCAGGTAGCGTCTGGTGAACGCTGGGCACTGTGTGCAAAACCACATTTACGAAGGCGATTCTGGTGAGCGACTCAAACAGCGCCATGTAGCGTCACATGTATTATTACAGGCGGCTCAGCGTATAGTGCCGTCGCTCTAGCTTCCAGAGCGCCAGGTATTACCAGTCGCTACCTGTCGCTCTCCCATACATATCAATGGACGTTCCTTTTATTCTATTTAAAGTGAGGTTTGGGTTTTTTTTTTTTGGGGGGGGGGGGAGTGGGGTTGCTCTCAAATAATTGTGTCACCTCTCCTGGCCTTTTTTTTTTGCAGAATTGTCATTACAGGTCTGGCACTAAAGTGTTAATGTCCCAGTGTTAAAACAATGTCATTCCATGTTTTTTCACTTTGTTACTGGTGGATATGTGTTCAAAAACAGACTTTAATCACACAGCTTCTGGCGCTCTATGCTATAGCGACCAGATCCAAAGCGCCAACGCTGTGTGTGTGTGTCCTTTTTTGATAAGTATGGTGTGGATCTGGGGGTTTTACACAGTGGGGCATTCAGAATCCTGACTATCCTGGATACAGGAACAAACCCTAAATAGTCCCAGGTTTTTTCCCCTTTAAACTCCTTTCTGATGGGGAACAGGAAATAGCTATACACCTCAGGGAAACATAACGTAGATCCTATTGGATGAGCTGCAAATTCCTCAGCTATAAACTGTCCCCCAACAGACGCATCTCTGCTAAGTAAAAGTGAGTATCTCTCTGATGCCGGGCTCCCTCATGACCAGACAGAGTAGGTTAGGTAAGTTTAGTGTCCATGCAAACCAGGACTGACTCTGGGCTTAGGAGGGTTTCTAAATGTAATTGATTTCTAAAGGGACCCTCACAGTGAAACATGCATGAATGTCATGTCCCACAACGTGTGTTTTATTTTACTAGGGGTAACTGCTTAATTTAATGTTTATTTACATAGGCTGAGCAGTGTGCCTTTAATCCCCCTTCCTGGCTCCCTTAGTCTTGCTCTGATGCAAGTAGCTCCACCCTTCTTCCCCTCTCCCTCAGCCATTTCTAGTTTGGCATTCAAGCAATGCACACCTGCTGCTCCTTTCGTCAGCTACAGTTTTTTTACCTGCTGCTCCTTTCTGCAGTTACAGTCTTTTTACCTACTGTTGTTGTATGGGCTACATCACAAGTTTCCTGCTGCATTGAAAGTACATGTCAATATTCCTGCTGTAAGAAGCTTTGCTGCATGATTCTGTACTGAAATAAAGCTTCTGAATCTTATTCTACGTGATCCACGAGCAACCGAGTAAGCTATCTGCCAAGCCTATGGAGTAAAGATACATCCATCACATGATTAAGGGCCGCTAAAGGACCCGAAACGCGTCAGAGGGCCCCAATTCTTTTTCTTGCCCGAATCTATATTGATTTTACCCGGCTTTGGATGTTCTGATTTGGTTTGGAGACACTGATGTTTTTAATGATTTTTGGAATAAAGAATCCACTTTTTTAAGGAAGTGCGGATCCATCATCGTATTGGGGCTTGGGACCGCCCCGGATCGAGCACCCTTCCCCACTGGAGTGCGGAAACTTTCTTTGTCTGTTTCTATACATCCACCACAGACACACATAGAGAACATGGAGCTGTCTACAGGATACGCATTAGTGCCATCCGGCGAGTCAGAAGAATGAGTCCTCTGCGGCTGAGGAGGCCCTGCAGCGGGGATAGAAATCACTGGGAGTTATTAGGAAATATAAAGCAGGCTGGATGAAAGATGCAGATCCTTAAAGCCAACATGGGGAGAGCAAAAAGCAGGATCATTTACAGTGGACCAAAACTTGGGATATTCACAATCCCAGGTTTTGGTCCTTTCACTTGGGGCACCCCAGTTTTTGGTGCACCACTGTGAAAAACCCCCCCAGAACGATGAGCTAACTCACCTCTCCTCGAGCCCATGGTGCAAAACGCTGCATCACTTCCTCCCTGCGGCTGTGCGCGGCTATGCACAACCATACAGATGTGGTGGTCTGGGCCGAGAAGGAAGGCGAGCGATGCCGGCTCTGGCCGTGCATGCACCCTGGGTTCGAGGGAAAGGCAAGTTTACTGGGCTCCCTGGGGGTTTCACACAGCTGGGCATCCTCGTTTGGGATGCCCCAGAGGGAGGGAGTAAGCTTGCCCTGGAGTCTCAAAGACTACAGGGTGAGTTTCGGTCAATTCCAACCCTTTGCTTTGGATTTTCCCGAGGAGGGGTCACTCATCCACCTCAACCAATAAAAATCCCCCCCAAGCTTGTATTTTTTTCTCCTAGCAGGAATAAAATCCAGGCATTACAGGTTTTGGAGTGTACCATTCCACGTTTATAGGGGGGATCTGTTCTATTCCAATGCCTGTCTCCTGCACCAGCCTGTGGGCAACAGCAACATTAACCAGTCTATTATCTGCCCAAAGCATTGCATTATAGGGAAAAGCATCTCTAGACATCAGAAGTATTGTAATAGCAATAAACTGTTATTCCAGCGCAGGCTGGCGCCAGGGGCAGACTGATAAAGTTGAGCAGTTCTTCCCTGTAAAAGCAGAATGGTACATTAATAACCTGTCACCACTGATTATTCTTCCTTCCACTAAAACAAAGAAACAGGATTGGCTGGAATTATTGGATGCCGGCTGTATAAGTAACTTCTCCTTTTGCAGTTTGGCATATTTATATGAATTTTTATTACTGGATCATTTTTTCACAATAGTGTTCCTTTAATTTTGTATCAAATCAAATAAAAAATCATCTTTTCTTTTGTTCCCTTTAAGTTTGGAGGGTCAAACTGATCAGGAATAAGACATTTTTCAAATGCGCTCAAGCGAGGTCAGGAGAAGCTGTGCTGGGTGCAGGAGCAGAGAAAAAAAAACACACCAATGTCTATGATGAATCAAGCTGCCTGTCCTCTTACATTAACCCCTTCACTGCCAGGCTCTGCAATAAAATTAAGGTGAAAGAGAAGCAAAACCAAAGATTTTTATTTTCCCGGGTTTTGTTCTGTGCCTTCCCTGGGCATCCCAAATTTGGATGCCCCACTGTGTGAAACCCCCCAGATTGGTGCATTTAGACTTACCTCTTCCTGATCCAACGGCACCTGCACTGGCTCTCGTCCAATCAGAACTGCCCGATGAACTGCCCTAATTCCGCAAGCAGCTCACATTAATGTGAATGGGGAGCGAGAGCGGCTGCACCCCTGCTGCCCTGTGCTCCTGCCCCAATCTGAATGGCTGGGGGCCAGAAGAGCACACAGCCCAAGGTTGCGGGGATGCGCCCACTCTCACTTCCCAGGCACAACAGAGCTGCCTCGCTGAATTATATCAGATCTGATTGTATAAGAGCCCATGCATGCACCATTAGACTGGGGAAAGGTGAGTGATTACCAGGACCCTGGGGGGTGTCACACAGTGGGGCATCCCGATTTAGGGGAAGGCCAGCTGTCTATAATGCGGGGCTGGACCCAGTGGGTTTTGTTTCGCTTTAAAATCAAATGAGGTCAGGAGAACCTGTGCTAGGTGCAGGACCAGAGAAAAATCACACCAATATTAATAATGAAACATATTGACTGTCCTCCGACATTAACCCCTTCACCACTGTGTCTCTGTAATAAAAAAAAATCCAACCCTAATTCGGGATGCCCTAGGGGAAGGCCAGCTGTCTATAATGCAGGGCTGGACCCAGTGGGTTTTGTTTTGCTTTAAAATCAAATGAGGTCAGGGGAACCTGTGCTAGGTGCAGGACCAGAGAAAAATCACACCAATATTAATAATGAAACATATTGACTTTCCTCTGACATTAACCCTTTCACTGCTGTGCCTCTGTAATAAAAAGAAATCCAATACCAGTAACTAGCGCCCGGGGCATCAGTTGCTCTCCAGGATCGTTCTAATGAATTTTTCAACAAATCGAACGACTATTGATTATTCCTTTAGATTCATCTTTTGCGTCCAAGAATTGGGATCGAACGGGGTCAGTGCAGGACCAGAGAAAAATCACACGGATGGGACGTCTAGGATGTATCAGACAGTCTGTCTGATAGAAAATCTGAAAATGAAGCCCCTCGTCATTGTGGTGCTGCAATAAAAAAAAACAAACCCAGGTGAGGTAACAGTGATAGAAGGGGAAGCGCCAGGTCTCCCCCAGCCTCTCCGGAGGGATTATATGCAGGAACAGAGCTGCTTTTTTGTCTTCGGTTGACGTGACAGTTGATCCCCGGCCACCAGTTGTTTCACTAAATTATGCATCCTGACCTGATGGTACATGAGCATCATCAGGGAGGGAGGGAGGAAGGGAGGAACGCGTTGCCTGACACCAGCCAATCAGAGGGCTCGGGAGCAGGGAGAGGCTGACTCCGCAGCTTCCCCGGGCTGTGCTGCTGCTGCTGCTGGAGACGAGGATACAGTGTGGCTGGCTGCTGACAAGGCGACCGGCGCCCCATCCAGGAAGCAGGCGGAATAAGGTAAGCGGTGGGGTCACCGGTTGTGGGTGAGATCGGGAGGTCTGCACTGGACATGCTGGATCATGTGGTGCTGCAGCCTGAGATGAAGCCTGCAGCATCGCCCCTATGCAGCCAGCATCCAGCCTCATCCATCAGCAGCCCTACTGTTCTTGTTATGTACAGGTGCAGCAATCCTCAAAGTGCTCACATAGCTCACAGAGCCATTGAAAAACATTACACATGTATCGCATTGTTTATATATCTCTGCTTCATCTGTAGCATAGAAACATAGAAACATAGAAGATTGACGGCAGAAGGAGACCATACGCTCCATCTAGTCTCCCCTTATGTGTATACTGTATGTTCTCTTTATCTTAGGATAGATGTGTGCTTATCCCAGGCATGTTTAAATTCAGTGACTGTTGATTTTTCAACTACCTCTGCTGGAAGTTTGTTCCAAGCATCTACTACTCTTTCTGTAAAATAATATTTTCTAACATTGCTCCTGATCTTCCCCCCGACTAGCTTCAGGTTGTGCCCCCTTGTTCTATCATTAAGCTTCTTCTTAAAAACACTTCCCTCCTGAACCTTATTCAATCCTTTCACTTATATAAAGGTCTCAATCATGTCCCCTCTCTCCCTTCTTTCCTCCAGACTGTACAAATTAAGTTATTTAAGTCTCTCCTGATAAGTTTTAAGTTTAAGTCCTTCCACCATTTTCGTTGCCCGCCTTTGGACACGTTCTATTTGAATAATGTCTTTTTGCAGGTAAGGTCTCCAGAACTGTACACAGTATTCTAGCTGTGGCCTTACCAGGGCTCTATACAGCAGCATCACAACCTCCCTCTTCCTACTGGTGATGCCTCGAGCTATGCAGCCGAGCATCCTGCTTGCTTTTCCCACTGCCTGGCTACACTGTCCACTCATCTTGCAGCTATCAGTAATCAGTACCCCTAAATCTCTCTCCTCCGAGGTCCTGGCGCCATCCTATTCTGTGGCAACGTACAGATTACAGGTGTAGCAGTCCTTACCTTGACCAGCAGAATTTAACTAGTTACCCCCAGCAATGTAAAGGATACAAGGTAAGGAGACATATAGGTGACATAGAGATTGAAGGGTTAGGGAGAGCTAAATGGCACAGGGAAGGGATTCTAGAAAGAGTGGCTGACATTTTAGAGTTCTTAAAGTGGACCAAAACCCAGGATTTTTACTATAGTATTATTTACTATTTTGGACCTTTCCCCCGGGGCACCCTGCTCGGGGGTGCCCTGCTGTGTGAAACACCCCAGATCGCCAAAGTTAACACCTTCTCCCGGTCCTGCAGTGCATGCGCAGCCGCTCATCCAATCAGTGCGCTTGGAGCTGCTGACGTCACGTCCTCAAAGTTTGTCTAAGGCCAGGCTTGGAGCTTGCTGATGGCCGGATCCTCCGCTTCCCTCTAACAGGGAGCGTGCCCGCGCCGGTTATTCACAAATGCCTGGCGCCAGCACGCACCCTGCTAGAGGGTTAGCGGGGATGTGGCTCGCACATGTGCTGTTGGACCGGGAAGCAAGCAAAGTGTATGGGGTGATCTGGGGAGTTTCACATAGCGGGGCATCCCGATTTTGGATGCCCTGGGGGGAGGGAATCAGTCGGGCTGGGAATCTTTTAGATTCCCAGGCTGATCAGCATGGGTTTTGGTACACTTTAACTAGTTACCCCCAGCATAGAAGCCTTTGAAATGCATTTCTCAAGCTAATGTGTGCCAATGTATACTATATTACATGTAAGGATTGATGCATTTGGAAAGAGCCTTGTTCATAAGAGCTTACAATCTAAAGGATAAGGTAAGGTGACACAGCGATTGAAGGGTTAGGGAGAGCCAAATGGCACAGGGAAGGGAATCCAGAAAGAGTTGCCAACATTTTAGAGTTCTTAAAGGGAATATGGTCGGCAACCTGCATAACAAGTGACATCCCAGCATGATCATCATATGCTGTGCCAATGTTCACTATGTCTAAGTATGGATTGCTACATTTAGAAAGAGCCTTGCAATCTAAAGGATGCAAGGTAAGGTGACATAGCAATTGAAGAGTTAGGGAGAGCCAAATAGCACAGGGAATTCCAGAAAGAGTTCTTAAAGTGGACCAAAACCCATGGCCAATCGATTCCCTCCCCCCGGGGCATCCAAAATCAGGGTGCCCGGCTATGCGAAACCCCCCCAGGTCGCACATACACTTACCTTTTTCCCGGTCCATCGGCACATGCGCGAGCCGCAGCCGCATCCCTCCAGCAGGGCGCATGCCTGCGCCAGGCATTTGTGAATGGAAAGCTCACTGTTAGAGGGTAGCGGGGGATGCGGTCGTCAGCGCACTTGGAGCCGCTTGCCTTAGACGAAGGGTTTGACGTCAGAGGATCCGAGCGCACTGATTGGATGAGCAGCTGCACGTGCGCTGTAGGACCTGGAAGAGGTGAGTTGCGGGGTTTCACACCACTTTAAGGGTAAGAAGGATCGGCAGCCTGCGTAACAAGTGACCTTCCAGCATGATCATTTTTTTTAATAAGTATAGCACCATTATATTCTGTGGTGCTGCACAAAGACAGGGCAATACGAGTATTTACAGCGGGACAAAACCCAACAGGACTGTATCTCTGGGGCATCCCAAATCAGGATGCTACATGAACCTACCTGGGCCACCGCAATTCATTCAGATAGGCTGGGGGCAGGAGCACGTTCACTGCTGGGGATGCGGTCCTCTGCGTTCCCAAATGCCACAAACAGAGCCATTAGCTGAATATTACATGTGCACGGCAAATATCTCTGATTGGACGAGAGCCTGCACATGCCTCATAGGCCGGGGAAAGATGAGATTTACTGGGGATCTGGGGGTTGTCAAACAGATGGGCATCCCAAATCGGGATGCACCCGAGGCAGGGGACAGAACCCAGGATAGATAAAATCCCATTTTTTTCGGCTTTGAAGGATAAGTCCACTCGATAGAACTTTTGAATGTGTATTTTTTTGTGCCAGAAGCATGTTCTGAAGGTGCTGAGTTGATTTTGTATTTTTTTCATTTATTTGTATGTTAGCAAATATGTGTTTTATAGAAGCAGTTTTCACTACTTGCAATCTGTTGCTATTGAGTAGAGAGAAGTGAGTCCTGTACACACAGAACACTGCTGCTATGGCCGCTGCTGATATGAGGGAGCTCACTCATCCTTACACATGCCCAGCAGCAGTGTTTTGTGCAACTATCTGCAAGCTGTTGCTACTGGCAACGTCCACTGCCGGTTCATCCAGCCCCAGAAGGGGTACATTTTTGGGGCCTGCATTTGTGAGGGGCTAGGCATAGGGGGGGATCACCAATTGAAATCCCCTTCCTAGTCACAAGCAGAGGGCCCACACCAACTAGCACAGTGTTGGATAACTTCAGAGCGCAACAAAACCCAACATGGCCGGCCGTTGGCCTTTCCCTGGGGCATCCCAAATCGGAAAAGCTAAATGCAGCGCAAAGCACTGGCTGCCCCCATGTGTACTGGGGACAGGCATTCAGAAATGCCTAGTATGCGCCTCGGTTGAAGGCAAGTGGGAATGCGGCCCAAATCGGGATGCCTCACTGTGTGACCCCCCCCCCTCCTGGGGCGCTGCAAAATGTTATCCTGGTACCCAATACCGATGTAAATACCCTCCCATCCCCAGCATCTCTGGGCTGTGTGCAGCCATTCAGATTGCCACAAGCAGAGCCTCTTTCCAAACATTACATATGCACAGCAAACCATTCTGATTGGAGAAGAACCCGGACCTGCGTCGCTGAAAAGTGAGTTATTATGGGCAATCGGGAGCGGGTTTCACACAGCGGGGCATAATCGGGATGCCCTCGGGACAGGGAACAAAAGTTTTGACCCGCTTTAATGTCAGGTTTTGACATGAATTTTGCAAAAAATTGGTTCTAGTCAGTCCAAACCAAATTGGCAAAATGTACTAGGGATAAAGGGAATGGGTCCGCACACTTTAAAAATGTAAGTCTTTAATGAAAATTATTAAAATCATCTCCCAAAAAAATTGTCAAGAAGCAGTGCTAAAATACAAAGGTAGACCCAGAGTGACACAAAACATACAAGACCTTCTGACGCGTTTCGGGTATTCTGTCAGACCTTAGTCACTAGATGGCAAAATGTACTAACCTGATTCCGAAGAGCACCACTGCTCATAATATAATCAGTGGGTATGGCAGCACGTATATAATATAGCACCATCATATTCCATGGCACTGTACAACATATTTCTCTCTTTGGCAAGTTTGAAGGGTTAGGGTGCCATACAGCACGTGGAAAGGATTTCCAGAAATAGGGTTCAGCATGTGAGAATTCTTGGAGGTGAGTGACAGTCGGCTCCCTAATGGCAATCTGCAGTGTGTTCCCCATACATCACTGACGCACAGGCCTGATCCTTCAATATATACACATGGATCTGTGATGTTATATTTGTAGACTCAGGTGTTACATTTGTATCACAGAAGAGAAGAAGCTCTTGATTCTCATTAAGGTTTCTGAAGTTCACTCCTTTTCAAGCTAGGGAATTATACAGTATGGTGTGCACAGCTGAATAATAAAATAATATAAGGGGAGGGGTGCTGGCAAAGTGGGATACCCAAACGTGACAAATGTACCAAACCAACAGGCCCTAGATTAGCCCTACAGTTCCTCACAATATGCCGCACACCAAAAAATTCTTATTCATAACCCGTTTATTAAATCAATCTCAAATGTATCTTCTACAAACCACATAAAGGACTCAATAAAAAACATATATAGACACTTTAAAAAACAGATGGAGGATTATCCCATAACCGCTCTCAAGGTAGAATATTACATATGCTAATCCATATTATAGATAAAAAAATAAAGAATTGCTGTATACCAAACTGAGGGACTTTCAATAAAATTCATATATATATATATATACATCATACTAAGTGCTCAAAATGTGAATTCAATAGACAAAATAACTCCTAAAGGAGTGCCAATACAAACAGTATAAAGTGCATATGTGCAAAGTGCTCTATATAAATTGTTATGTGCAACCATACAAAAAGTGCAAATACAGGATAATCCGTCAGTCTGTTAGTATCATAAACATTGAAAGGATAGCAAAGTTAAATTACATCACCAGATAATTAGAGCATAGGGACCTCCGACAACAAACCGCCACCGACGCGTTGCGTGGCGCTACGCCACTTCGCCAGGGTTTTCAAGCTAAACATAGGTTGGAGGGTTGGGATTTTTTTTTTAATTAAAGGGGGCTCCAGCCTGATTACTATATTGTTAAATAGAGACATGCATCCACTATAAAATGACATTATGCTGATAAAGGAAACCTCTGGCTTTATATACATATGTTTTGAAGGAGTTAAAGGGGGATTATTCTTTGACTCCAAAGATACATTATTATGTGACAGGGGGCATTAGGTTTACATGCATGGATTTCAAAGAGAACCAAAACTCATGGCCCTAGAATCTATAAGGTTCCAGGGCCGCTAAATTCCCTCCCCCCCGGGGCATCCAGAATGGGGATGCCCTGCTGTGCGACCCCTGGAAACTCACCTTCTCCCCCACTATCCCTTTAGCCATTTGTGAATAGCCAGCATGAGCACGCTCCCTGTTAGAGGGTAGCGGGAGATGTGGCCGACATTGTACCTCGGTCCGCTCCCTTAGATGAAGGGGGAGGGAGCGGATCCAAGTGCGCTGACTGTCTGAGAGGCCGCGCATATGTTGTAGGATCAGGGAAGGGTGAGTACGTTCGGGCAACCCGAGGAGTTTCACACAGCTCTGACCGGAATGCCCTGGGGTAAAGATCTACATCCAGGATAGTGAAAATCCTGGGTTTTGGTCCCCTTTAAAGGTGTTAAAGTGGAATTCTTTCACTGTTTTTAGCAATCTCTAGCATTATATATACAGATGTTTTAATATGGTTAAAGGGGTCTTCTAACTTTTTTCACAGTAAAAATGCCTCAGGTGACTAAAGATGGGTGGATTTTCAGTTTCTACAGGTGAATCACTGCATTAAAGCCGAACAAAAGTCATTTCCAGGGCACAGCTGCATGGGTTGTGCTCCGCTTTAAAGACTTGAACAATGGCCACAGATTTTGCCAAAATGCAGTTCAAGTCAATCCAAACCGAATTTTAAAGCAACACTATTTATAGGAGCTTACAGTGGGCTTCTGTGGGGGCCCTTCTAGGCTGCAGGGGCCAGGCTTCTGTGGGGGCCCTTCTAGGCTGCAGGGGCCAGGCTTCTGTGAGGTCCCTTCTAGGCTGCAGGGGCCAGGCTTCTGTGGGGGCCCTTCTAGGCTGCAAGGGCCAGGCTTCTGTGAGGTCCCTTCTAGGCTGCAGGGGCCAGGCTTCTGTGAGGTCCCTTCTAGGCTGCAGGGGCCAGGCATCTGTGAGGTCCCTTCTAGGCTGCAGGGGCCAGGCTTCTGTGGGGGCCCTTCTAGGCTGTAGGGGCCAGGCTTCTGTGAGGTCCCTTCTAGGCTGCAGGGGCCAGGCTTCTGTGAGGTCCCTTCTAGACTGCAGGGGCCAGGCTTCTGTGAGGTCCCTTCTAGGCTGCAGGGGCCAGGCTTCTGTGAGGTCCCTTCTAGGCTGCAGGGGCCAGGCTTCTGTGAGGTCCCTTCTAGGCTGCAGGGGCCAGGCTTCTGTGAGGTCCCTTCTAGGCTGCAGGGGCCAGGCTTCTGTGAGGTCCCTTCTAGGCTGCAGGGGCCAGGCTTCTGTGAGGTCCCTTCTAGGCTGCAGGGGCCAGGCTTCTGTGAGGTCCCTTCTAGGCTGCAGGGGCCAGGCTTCTGTGAGGTCCCTTCTAGGCTGCAGGGGCCAGGCTTCTGTGAGGTCCCTTCTAGGCTGCAGGGGCCAGGCTTCTGTGAGGTCCCTTCTAGACTGCAGGGGCCAGGCTTCTGTGAGGTCCCTTCTAGGCTGCAGGGGCCAGGCTTCTGTGAGGTCCCTTCTAGGCTGCAGGGGCCAGGCTTCTGTGAGGTCCCTTCTAGACTGCAGGGGCCAGGCTTCTGCGAGGTCCCTTCTAGGCTGCAGGGGCCAGGCTTCTGTGAGGTCCCTTCTAGGCTGCAGGGGCCAGGCTTCTGTGGGGGCCCTTCTAGGCTGCAGGGGCCAGGCTTCTGTGGGGGCCCTTCTAGGCTGCAAGGGCCAGGCTTCTGTGGGGGCCCTTCTAGGCTGCAGAGGCCAGGCATCTGTGAGGTCCCTTCTAGGCTGCAGGGGCCAGGCTTCTGTGAGGTCCCTTCTAGGCTGCAGGGGCCAGGCTTCTGTGGGGGCCCTTCTAGGCTGCAGGGACCAGGCTTCTGTGAGGTCCCTTTTAGGCTGTAGGAGCCAGGCTTCTGTGGGGGCCCTTCTAGCGGGTGCAGAGGTAATTACTGCATCTGGGCCCATGAGATCAGGGGGCCCAACATTGTTGCTTCTCCAACTTGTTTATCAGATTTCTGCTCAAGTTGTGGGATGTTTGGCCCTTGTCAGCAGCAATGCACCATACGGCTTTTATCTCATCAGCTTTTCAGATTTTCTGCCTCTAATCTCTCGTCTCTCATACACCCAACACGCCAAATCCTCTTCTGAATGCAAAGTAACCACTTTCATATTATGAAGCTCTAAAAGCACTGAGCTAGGAGGGAGGGTATCTAAGTAGGTTTCGTAATATTTTTCCGGGAGTTCCCCTTTAATCAAATCTAAACTTTCTGTCTCTTACTGGTCAAGTTCAGGTTTTCTGTCTCTTTTACGCTATTTTAGAAGGGATAGCGCCAGGTAGTGCCTTGTAGTGGCAGGCAGCGGCAGGTGAACACTGGGCGCTGTAGGCAAAACCACATTTCTGAAAGCGAATCTGGTGAGCGCCTCTAACAGCGCCATGTAGTTTCCGATTCATCATTACAGGTGGCTCAGCGTATAGCGCTGGCACTCTAGCTTCCATAGCTCCAGGTATTACCTTTCGCTCAGTGTCGCTCTCCCATACATTTCAATGGCCGTTCATTTGGTTGTGTTTAAACATCGTGTTTGACCTTTTTTTTGCTGAAATCATTGTGTGACCTCTCCTGGCTGCAAACAAACACTTTTCGAAACTTTTTATATTTTTATGCAGAATTGTCATTACAGGTCTGGCACTAAAGTGTTAATGTCCCAGTGTTAAAACAATATCATTCCATGTGTTTTCGCTTTGTTACTGGTGGATATGTGTTCAAAAACAGACTTTAATCACAAAGCGTCTGGCGCTCTATGATATAGCGACCAGATTTAGAGCGCCCACGCTGTGTGTGTGTGTCCTTTTTTGCTAAGTATGGTGTGGAGCACCAAGAGTCGGACGCACTGAGCTGGCGCTACCTTTCGCTCCCTACAGCGCTGTACTGGTGTTAGAGCGCCCAACATACATCACATTCATTAATGCTGCCCAGGTTACTACAGTGACTGAGGCGCTCTGTTACAGCGCCCAATACCCGCTTACAGCGTCTACTAGCAGTTGCTCTAAGCACTACTATACAGACGCTCATCTGCTGATACCTGGCATTAGTAATGGACCAGCCTCCACGTAATTTGGCAAACATCCCTCATTATTGGGAATGGGGAGTGCATGCTGCCACATCCCCTGCATCTGATTCAGATAGGCCGGGGTGGGAGCGCGCACGTCATGAGCCACTACAACAAGATGGACACACCTAGAAAGCTTAATGTGTGTACTTTCAGGAAATATATGGTTTGTGGGGGGTATTTCAAAGGGTTGTTTTGGTTGAAAAAGCGCAAGGTACGCACTTTGTCTGCAGAGAAATTTTCAAGTAAAATTACCGTTACGCGCATGCTTCACTTTGGGGTGTTTGGCAACTCTTCCCTTGACAGGACCCATGCATGTTGGGTATTGTTCTATTCAGGAGACCTTGCTTTTTCAGATTTAACTGTTTTTTTCTTGTTTGCATATCGTTTGTTTTAGGAAAATGTGGATTCGGTTCTGCTTTTTTATTCTTTTTTTAGGGAAACACCGTGCAACCACAAAATTCATCAAGAGATTACTTCCAGAAAACCCACATCAACAAGCCTGGTACGCCTAGAAAGCTTGAGGTGTGTACTTCCAGAGAATATATAGTTTGTGGGGGGATTTGTAAATGTAGAGGGTTGTTTTTCTGTTGTAAATCTGCAAGGTGCGCATAGCAGTTGTATTTTATCTGAAAATCTAAAGCGCTGTTTCAGTTTGGGGGAGTCTCCTGGGCAGTAAAGGGAGTGTACCAATACATATGTGGTACCACTGTAACCGAAAGAAACTGGGATTTCACACGCAATATGATTTTATTGGAAAACTTACATTTTTTATTATAAAAAACAAAACCTGTACAAATTGTAAAAAAAATAGATTTTTTTTTTTACTTTATTGCACATAATACTACAATAATACACTACAAAAATAACAAACAAGACATGTTATGTTAAAGTGGAATAAAACCCAGAACCCTTCGGCGTTCTGGGGGGTTTCATGCATTGGTCCTACGGCGCGTGCATGGCCGCCCGTCCAATCAGCGCGCTTGGAGCAGCTGATGTAACGTCGTCTAAGGCTTCATCTAGGGCTCACCCTCTTTCCTCTAACAGGGAGTGTGCCCAGGCCGGCCATTTTCATTAAATCATGCTGAAGGTCCGGTTTAAGTGAGTCCATGTTTTATTGCAAAAGAAAAAAGGCCAGAGCTGAATTGTTAAATTCAGAATGCACTTGGCCAGGTTGCAGTATAGGACAGTCGCCAGCCTTCAGCTCCTCCCTCTCCTCCCCTCCATATCCATGTATCTGCAGTCCAAAGATGACTATTGATTGGTCACCCAGCTCTATTACTGGGAAGCCTGTGATTAATGCTTAGCAATAATGGATCCATGGTTTGATTTATAACCTGCTGCTAACTGGCCGCCCCAAGGGCAGAAAGCAGACGTGCTGCCAACAAGCCATGACCTACAACGTCAGCCATCTTTTTTTGATAAAACATGACACACTGGCAAGCCATCATATGGCAAGACCCATGTTAGGCTTAATATATAGGGACTAAGGAGACCAAAAATCCTTTTACTCAAAGGTAAATGAGAAGAGGCGCTTTCCTAGACCAGAAAGTATTTACACAGCCCAACACAAGGATCTACGCATTACTTCATGCATAGGCGGAGCCATGAAAATCATCTTTTTATTATTCAGTACAACCCAAGGCTCCAGAAAGCCGCTAAGTGTGCAATGCCAATGATTAGCTTAACATTTACACAGCCAAAAACTTCCACTTTTGGACACATGTTTTGAGCTTGAGGCTGTCATCAGCGCAAGGCTAGAAGTATTTGGTTGTATGTGGTGTGAGATTTGGAGACTACCTAACACAGTTATGGAGAGACCTATGTGAAGCCTAACATGGAAGGACCAGAGGGGTGCCGCTGGTAGATTTTGTGCTGGTCACCACCTTTTGATAACCCATGGGTTAGAGCTTTGAAGTTGATCTGCACTATGACATCTGACAAAGAGAAGTCTGTCTATCCGGGACACGCTTCTCCCATGACCCTCAAGCCCACTTCTGCTGCCCTTCCCCTAGTCTTCAAACATTTATCATACTGTACTGACAGACATGACAGCGCGCCATAAAGACCCACATCTGTGTTGCTGAATTGAGTCAGATAAGATATAAACCACAACCACTTTAAATAGAATTATATATATATATAGATATATATATATTTGTATTTAAAAAAAGTTTAAAAATACAACTAATGTATTAAGCAATTAAAGCGGGATCTTGACTATCAGGATTTTGTTCCATGCTCTGGGGGCATCCCGAATTGAAATGCCTTGCTGTGTGAAACCCCCCAGAGCACCCAGTACAACTCACCTCTTCCCAACAGTGCATGCGTGGGTTCTCGTCCAATCAGATCCGTTTGCTGTGACAATGTCATTCAACAAGCGGCTCTGAAAGGTTTTAATGGGGAGCGAGAATGGCCGCACCCGCAGCATCATCTGAATGGAGCGCTCACACAGTCTGGGGATGCAGCCGCTCTCGCTCCCCATTGAAATTATCAGAGCTCTTTCTCTAATTGGACTAGAGCCCGTGCATGCAGCACTGGACCAGAGAAAGGTGAGTGAATAGCAGCAACCTGGTAACAAACACAGACAATACTCTTTGGCGTAATGTTTCATCAGCTCTGAATGTAAACTAGTAATACTTGAGTCTACTTGCAGTTTCACTGGTGGGACCCAGACATCCCAGTATGACACTTAGATCCAGGAGTGTTGGGCTCAGTGTTGAATGTGAACCGCAAGGTTTGTACCGAACATGGTCTGCCCCTGGGGGACCATTGACAGGTGACCCACCAGAGGCAGAATCGCCCGCCAAAGTTCGGGTCTCCATTGATATCAGTGGGGACCAGGTGCAGGTTCAGCTCAAGTTTGGCTTTGTTTGGTTTTGTTCAAAATTCCGAACCTGAGCCTCTAGTGGTTTGCCCAACACTTCTGCTGAAATTGCCAAATTGTATAAAAAACAAATCTAATCGCTAATCTAAAGAGATTGGACTGTTAAGCCTTCTTTTGCCAGCCATATAGACATGTTTTGTATTGTTCAGTACAGGAGACCTTGTGTTTTCAGATTTTTTTCTTGTTTGCATATGGTTTTTAAGGCAAATGTGGCTTTAATTTATTTTTGTTCTTTTTTAGGGAAACCCTTTGCAACCAAAGAATTCATCAAGGGATTACTTCCAGAAAACTGTGCCCACAACAACAAGCCTGGTACGCCTAGAAAGCTTGAGGTGTGTACTTCCAGAGAATATTTAGTTTGTTGGGGGTATTTCAAATGTAAAGGATGTTTTTCGTGAAAAACTGCAAGGTGCGCATAGCAGTTGCATTTTATCTGAAAATCTCCTAAAGCACCGTTTCAGTTTGGGGGAGTCTCCTGGGCAGGAAAGGGTATCTGCCAATACATATGTGATACCACTGTATTTGGAAAAAAAATGGGGCTTTTTCATGCAATAAGATTTTATTGAAAAACATACTACTAATTGTAAAAAACAGATTTTTTTGTTTTTTTGCACATATTTCACCCCAAAATATTGAGAATACACTTAACAAATGACAAATAAGAGATTTTATATTAAAGCCCAGATTCTCCTGAAAAAAATATATATAATTTTCATTGAAATCCATGGAAATCCCTTCAAAAATCATAGTAGAACATGTGTAGTGCAAAATAGTGAAAATGGTCTGGCAACAGAGAGTGACAAAAACTCTAGGTAGGGCTGACAGTTAAAGGGTTCAAGTGGACCAAAAACCTTCCTGGAGTCTATAGAGGATGACAGTATACTGACTTATCCCTATTTGGGATGGGTAAAGGGGGAGGGAGTTGCTCCACTACTATTTATACAATACACCTAGGGCCTGAGCACAAAGTAACAGCCCGTTTTAACCCTCTTATTACTGTTTAATATTCAGCAAACAGAATTATCAATTTATCAATCCTGAAAACATAGCAGGAGCAACTCCCTCTACTCTATTTGGGATAGCCCGGCGATCTCATGGTGCATTTGTGTGCGACTGCGGCATTCCCACATCCCTCCAGCAGTTGCAAGCTTGTGGCCAGCAGCTAGTCTGCCATTCAGGTTTCTCCTCTATTCACGGCTAGGAATCCTGTATGGAGAAGTGCCTGCACATGTGCCGTGGGATCACTGGTAAGGTAAGAATACTGGTGATCCAAGGGTTTAACACACGGCACATAGACCAGAACCTGGGATAGGCAAATCAAGGGGTTTTGGTCCACTTTAAGCAGACAGAATTAGTGTTAGGTAGATGATATATTGGGTTAATAAATATAATAAATGAATCAAAGAACTGAAAGGTTTCTAGAATATTTATGTTTTACTCTATATGGTTTACCAAACCATGGTTGGTATCTTTTTAGCTCAGAGGGTTGTACCCATTTTCAGGGGATATACAGGATGCGTGTACAGGCATTATATATGGTGTATATAATTGTGTGCTGTCCTGAGCCTTCTTACTGTATAATGTGTATATAATGGTATGATGTCCTGAGCCTTCTCACTGTATATAGTGTATATAATGATGTGATGTCCAGAGCCTTCTCACTGTATATAGTGTATATAATAGGGGTTGTCCTGAGACTTCTCACTGTATATAGTGTATATAATAGGGGTTGTCCTGAGACTTCTCACTGTATATAGTGTATATAATGGTGTGATGTCCTGAGCCTTCTCACTGTATATGGTTCATATAATGGTATGATGTCCTGAGCCTTCTCACTGTATATAGTGTATATAATGATGTGATGTCCAGAGCCTTCTCACTGTATATAGTGTATATAATAGGTGATGTCCTGAGCCTTCTCACTGTATATAGTGTATATAATAGGGGTTGTCCTGAGACTTCTCACTGTATACAGTGTATATAATAGGGGTTGTCCTGAGACTTCTCACTGTATATAGTGTATATAATGGTGTGATGTCCTGAGCCTTCTCACTGTATATGGTTCATATAATGGGGATGTCGCCTTTCTGTATATAGTGTATATATAGGTGTGATGTCCTGAGCTTTTTGTTCTGTATATGGTGTATATAATGGGTGATATCCTGAACCTTCTCACTGTGTATGGTGTATATAATGATGTGATGTGCTGACCCTTCTCACTGTATATAGTGTATATAATGGTGTGGTATCCTGAGCCTTCTCACAGCTTTTCTTCCTGTAAATGGTTTATATAATGGGGGATGTACTAAGGCCTCTCACTGTATATGGTGTATATAATGTGGGATGTCTTAAACCTTCTCACTGTATATGGCTTATATAATGGTGTGATATCCAGAGCCTTCTCACTGTATATGGTGTATATAATGGTGTGATATCCTGAGCCTTCTCACTATATATGGTGTATATAATGGTGTGATGTCCTAAACCTTCTCACTGTATATGGTGTATATAATGCTGTGATGTCCTGAGGCCTCTCGCTGTATATGGTGTATATAATGGTGTGATGTCCTGAGCCTTCTCACTGTATATGGTGTATATAATTGGTAATGTCCTAAGTAGAGATGGACAAACCCAAATCACAAAGTTCAGTTTTGTACTGAACTTTGCAAGTTCTGGTTCCCAAACCTGAACACAGACTTTTGCCACAAGGTTGGTGGGAAGCAGCTTGCATGGGGCCCCCTTCTACTAAGAGCCTGGAAGCAGCGGCCTCCCCTGCCTCTATGGTATGTACGCTCCTGTGTTTGTGGACCATCTGCATACAGACTAAAGCCAAAGAACTTGTTAGGGTTCACATGGGTATCAAAAAGTGGGGTAAGCCTTGTGGGACACCAACCCAAACTGATCTAGAGGCCAACTAAACTTCCTGTGGAAGTTAAGGTGGGGAAAGGTAAGGAGCTTAGGACAGGACCTTGTGAATCATTAACCCACTAGTTGATCTAGAGTCTATTGTTATAGATGGTAAAAAGCAAGGGGCCTAGGACAGGGCATTGTGTTACACCAATCCACAAATTGGTCAGACGTCTATACCAGGGGAGCTCAACCTTTTGAGGAGTGCAGGCCACTTAAATGATCGAAACCTGGTCGGGGGCCACAATGTATAGGTTCAGAATTTTTCATTTAGAAATAGCATGATGATTTTCTACCACAAACAGGACACCCAGTGTCTCTGCAAACTGCACTTCTTCCACCACTCCCCTACATTCATATGTAACAATCCCCACATGCTAGCAATACACATGGCGATTTGCTACCCATTCTAAATATATGGGTCCCATATTGGCGCCCCCATCAATCCCACATCTTACCCATGTTCCCAATATTCAAATACTCACCCACTAATGTTAAGCATACAATTATTAGAAAAATTATTAGAAAAACGACTTCACCAAATTATTCTGCCAAAGATGTCACCCGGTGGGGGGGTGAGCAATCAATTTCATCGCCACCACTGTCACTTTTATTAGCCATTGTGCCCCCCTCCTAAATCCTGCCTTACTGTACACCTGTTTAACTACCTTCTATTTATTCCTCCCACTTTCCCCACAGCAGGTCAGGGGCATCAGATGGCTCTGGGGACCACATGTGGCCCCAGGGTTGAGCACATGTGGTCTATACATTAGATGTAGGCAGTGAAAAGTAAGAACCAGGACAGGGCCTTGTGACACACCAACCAAAATACTGGCCAGGAGTCTATTACTATAGGTCACATGTGCTCAAAGCAGACCAAAACCCACTGAACTTGTAAAATACATTTGGGCAAAGTTCCTGCCTATTTTCATTTCTTAGGGTATAGAACTGGAAATAGATATTTTTGCTTTTTTGTATTGTGCTAGAACACTTTTTTTTTGCTGATCCTGTCTGTAAGATGGCAGAGGATCAGTCATTGCAAAGGTGTGGCATCATTGGCGCATACAACAGTGGCAATGATTGGAGGAGGTGGAGTTTTACAGCTGCCATTATATGGGATAAGACTGAAGAAGGAGCAGTGAAAATTGGCAAATGGTACTCTTCATAGGGTGAACAATTCAGGGAATGCTTTTGGTCCATTTAACTGTCCTCCTCAAGAGCCACCAACGAGTCAGGTTTTACAGATCTCCACACAGAAGCACAGGTGTAGCAATTAATGCTCAGCTATAAAGTAGGCTCTATCCAAACCCACAAAACATGACCTGTTGGCGGCCCTTGAGGAGACCTCAAGGCACCTATGGTATAGGTGGAAAAAGGAAGGCGCCATTACTCCAGACTCTATAGGGCCTATACTGTGCCTAACCCCCCACAATAACCTATAATGTGATTAGCTTTATAGTTTCCTATGAAGTCTGAAGTGAGCCTGGTAGTCCTGGGGCCTAGTTTAAACTAGAGGCCCAGCCATCACATGTACAGTACAGTAGGTTATGAGGGGTGGCCCTGAGCCAAATACAGGACCTATCCTTGAAGGCTTTGTGAAAGAGATTCTCTAAACTCTCTATTAATTTGCCAGGCTGTCCCCAGAGAATCAGCTGATGGAGGTCAGAGGTCACGCAGTCAGTATATCTCTTGGGAAGCAGTATTGATCTGGTGGCAATATCAGTTAGCTGCAGAAGACTATCCATTTAGTGGATGCGTCCTTTCCAATCACATTTTATTACTGAGCGCCGAGCCACCATCTCATTGACTGATACCCACTTTTGTTTCCTAAAGCAGAAGTTAGGCCTGAGGCCTGGTGGGACCAAAGCCTCCGTTAATAGAATTGTCTCACAGCTGTATACTCTCTCTTATCCCATTGAGATGCCTCTATAATATTCATCTGAAACACTGGATTATAATTTTACAATCCAGCCTCTGGGGAAGCATAATTCCATAAGAACATTTACTCTATTGATGGCGCTGAATTTCTCGCTTGGATTGTTTGCCTCTTTATTTCTAATGTTCTGCCAACACGATTTCTCCTGGCAGAGGAACACTCATTACACTCACGAAGCCATGCGAGGACTCTGTCACGATGACAGCGCAGCTTGAAGTCGTGAAGACGAGAGACTGATCCTCTTCTTCAAGATGCTCTAAGCTCTGGAGGCAGAAGGTATCATGGTGACCCTTGCTGCCACCGTGCCCATGGCCATAAGCCTTTTGTTTAAACTTTGTTCTAATCCCTACATTTCCTGCTAATCCACATACAAGTCTTAAAAGTTTCTATGATGAGATGCTCTGTATCTGTATTTCCTATTGGGCAGTTGAGAGCCTGTGGCAGAGGCGGCACAATTTAGAGGGCAGAAATTAAACAAAACCTTAGATTTTCATTCTACAAAGTTTTGTTCCATTTTCAGGTGGAATCGCGATTTGGGATGCGTTGCTGTGTATAAAAAAATAAATCAAAGAAAGCAAATTCTTTCCCTGCTGGTGATCCTATGACACATATGCTCACGTGCACCTCCCGGGTTAGTAAAATTATAAATCGGTCTGAGTGGCTGACACCCCTCCTTTAAGAACACACTCAAAAAGAACCTTCACGAATATCTGGCCTTGATGTACTTACCCCTTTGAAAATATGACCCGCCATTGACCAATGGGGGCTTATCCTCCCCTGTTGTGGTCGCTGGCAGCCGGTCACATGGCAAACGAAAACAAAGCATATGTCTGAAAGGTGTAGGTCTAATTTAAAGTTTGCCCTTGCAATAAGGAAGAATAGAAGACCGGATATTAGCAATAATACTTGCTCTTGGTAAGTTTAAAAATCCCAATGTTAGCCCTGGACAAAAGCAGGATGAATTACCAAGCAACCCCACAGCGCTGCGGAGAGGAAAGGAAGTGGCCCTCGCAGGCCAGGCGCACAAGCACTAACACATATAATAGAATGAGTCAGCTGGCCTCCATAATGCAGCAAATTGCCCTTTATTTCTGCCAGAGGAAAATGAACCCCTTAATAGAAGGTTGCCTGGTCACGCTCCCCCAACCCCTGTGACTGGCAGCGTGTTTAATGCAAATGGCAGGCAGCCAGTTTCCTATAAAGGCAGAGAGTCCGGGACCCTGAGGCGGCCACATTGTGACTATACAAAGAGCAGAGACAAAGTGCATTGTGTAATTACACTGATCAGACGGCAACAGGAGGCTCTTCTTCCTGGACCTGGGTGCAGCACAACCTGAGCCTTTTAAATAACATTTAAAACTGGACTCCCAATCCCATTTATTTTTACACTCTGTTAAGGTATTAGTAGGAAAAGGGATATAGAGAGTAGGAAGAGCTTAAAGTGGACCAAAACCCAGGATTTGATCAGGTCACCGGATCTCACTTACCCTTTCTCAGTCCTACAGCGCATGTGCAGTCCCTCATTCAATCAGCGTACTTAGGTCCCCTCGAGCAGTTTCGAGCGGATCTGAGCACGCTGGAGGCCGCATCCCCCTTTAAAGCGGACCAAAACCGAGCACAATCGACCCACGAATCTAAAGGCTTCCCAGCCTGATCGATCCCCCCCCCCCCCCCCGGCCATCCAAAATCGAGATGCCCCGCTGTGTGAAACCCCCCAGGTCGTCCCGTTCACTTACCTTCGTTCCCAGTCCAACAGCGCATGCACAAGCTGCGGCTGCATCCCGCTATCCCTCTAGCAGGGCACTCCTTGTTAGAAAGAAGGAAGCCAATGGCCTTAGACGCCGTCTTAGATGGCGTGACGTCAACGGATCCGAGCGCGCTGATTGGACGAGTGGCCGTGCATGCGCCATAGGACCGGGAAGAGGTGAGTTAGATTGGGTGATCTGGGGGGTTTCACACAGGGGGGCACCCCCGATCGGGGAAAGGACCAAAACCCAGGATAGTCAAAATCCTGGGTTTTGGTCCACTTTACCAGGGAGCGTGCTCACGCCAGGCCCTTCACAAATGCCTGGCACGGGCACGCACCCTGCAAAATGGATAGGGATGCAGCCAATGCTTGCGCATGCGCTGTTGGATAAGGCACGAAGGTGAGTTTTTGGGCAACCTAAGTGGGCGCGAGTATGCCGGCCCTGGAGTCTCATAGACTCCAGGGTGGGTTTTGGTCCACTTTAAAATGATCCTATACCCATATGTTAACCATTTTCTCATTCAAGATTGGCTTGCAATCAGGTTTTCCTAGTGGGCTTGCACATCAAACCGGAATGGTTTCTATTGGTTACCTGATTAACTGCTATTTGGTTGCATACACCATGGATGAGGAAGTGGTGACTTGAGTATACTGCTGCTTTAAAGTGGATTTTCTCCTTGGGGCATCCCAATTTAGGATGTGGCCCAATATGCATACTTGTGTTCTAACTGTGCGGGAGCAGATCTGCTCCAATCAGCTTCTTTGGCCATGAATATTAATGTGCTCCTAAAGGAACAGAATGATTGCACTTGCGATCGCCCTCTGCATCCCTCTATGGCTGTGCACGGCCATGCTAGCCATTGCTTTACGGCAGGCTCACACAGAAGTAGAGAGAGAGAGGTGTTGCCGCCAGCCGCGCATGCACCCTGGGATCACCAGCAAGGTAAGAATATCAGATGACTGGTGGGTATTTAACTTTACCTAATGTCTTAAAGATGCTACGTCCAGTCTTAGTCCATGTCAAATGATTGTCCAGGTGAAAACCAAAAAAGTCTATACTCGTCTATTGTCCCCTGCATTTCCTCCATGCAGGTCTGGTGTTCCCTCACAGATCCCCGTCTAGCGCCGACATCTTCATACTTACCGAGGGCAGCAATTGCCCCTCCCATCCTGGCAGACTTGTTTACACCCAAATCACACCTACTCCATTAATTGAAATGGAAGGAAAGCCAGGGCTAGTTCGGCAAACCCTCTCTATTACAATGAATAAATGTTAGGGGGCATTAAACCGGACCAACATCCGTTTTTTCTTTAATGGGTGTTTGATCATCACAATCAGCTCGGGGGGGGGGGGGCATCCAGAATGCTGGAGCCCCCCTTGCAGATAACCTCCCAGAACACCATAATGCTCACCTTCATTATGAGTCAGCGGGAAAGGAGTCCCGCGATTGGCTGCCGGGTGGTCACGTGGGCCATAGTCGTGTCCTCTGCGCCGGCCAACGGCACAATCTTTCTGTTACAGAAAAAATGGGTGTTGGCAGCGGCGGACTGGGGTCAAAAATCAGCTCTGGATTTTACCAGCTGCTGGCCGGCCTAAGACGTCCCTGCTGTGGCCCACCCAACCATGATGCCAAGGATATAGCATTGGGGGCTGGGGTTCCTTGGTTTGTGGGTATAGTATAGCTGGGTACAGGGGGCTGAGAGACTAGGGGGGCAGGGATTGGAAGTGGGTGTTAAAAGCAGCAGCCCAACTGTCCCCAAAGCAGTGCGGCCCACCTGGCATTGTCCCGGGTCTCCCTATGGCCAGTCTACCCCTGGGTGTTGGTCTGGTTTAGGCCAGCCTGAAGGATGCTGCCATTCTCCCTTATCAAGGTGCTGCACGGTGAGGCTGCAGGGGACAAAAGGTGAGTTATAGCCTTTTAGTATTTTAATGCCTGGACATGGAGTTTAAAGAGCAAAGGATTAATTGAGCCTCCTTTCTGCTCTGCCAGTGCTACATGTGAGGGGCTGCATCTTTCATTCAGCCATAATAAATCCTAGTGAAATATGTCTCTTCTGAAGGCAAGCCCTGAGCAGCAGAGGATGACTCATCTATGCAGGTTTCATTGGTAGCTCTTGCTAGTTATTTAGTGAAGCAAATTTAACTCTGAGTGCACATTTAGATGTGAACCGAAACCTGCATCTTGGTGAGCTTTTTAACATTACAAAATCGAACAAAAAAAAGATTTGGTTCTACTTTTCCCCTAGAAAATCACTTGTACAGTATCTTTATCTTCATTTGTATCCGTATCTGTATTTTTACAGGTGAGGACCATCATTTATTAAAGTGGACCCAGGATTTTCACTATCCTGGGTTTTGGTCCACTTCCGATCGGGCGTGCCCCGCTGCGTGAAACCCCCCCGATCGCCCTAAATAACTAACCTCACCCCGCTCCTACGCGAGCGCTCGTCCAATCAGAGCGCTCAGAGCCGCTGTGGTATGTACGGACAAGCGGCGGACAACCACAGCGGCTCTGAGAGCGCTGGAGGCCGTGTCTCGCGGTTCCTTGTAACAGGGAGCGCACCCGCGCAAGCCATTTACAACCGGCCGGCGCGGGTGCGCGCCCTGCTAGAAGGGAGCGCGAGATGCGGCCGCGGCCCGCGCATGCGCCGTTGGAATGGGGATAAGGTAAGGTTTCTGGGCGTCCTGGGGGGTTTCACCCAGCGGGGCACCCTGATTTCGGATGCCCTGCGGGGAGGGATCTGATCGGCCCGGGAATCTTATAGATGTGTTGGTCCACTTTAAAGAAGAAGAATTTTTTGAAAATTTGGAAACAGTACCCTACGGGCTATGCCAAAAAAATTCCATATGTTTCTGCATAGCTCATAGGGTGCTGCTGTTTCCAAACTTAGCTTAAAGCAGACCTTCAGCATCATTTAATGAAAAGCCCAAACCCTTAAAAAACTATTCCTCAGCTTCTAAAATTAATATATTTAATGTTTTAATCACTTACTATTTATACTTTTCCCCACTGGCCTGCAACTCTGTTCAGGACTCTAGGATATGAGTGCCGCCATTTTGGCTCCATAGCATCACATACTGAGGAGAGGAGAGGGGTCAAAAGTACAAGGGGCGGGGTTTAGCTGTGCTTTGCACAGACAGAGTAGAGCTGGGGTCAGGAAAAGGTCAGCAATCCCAGAATGCAGAGCGGTACAGCCAGAAGTCACTTCCTGTGTGCAGGCAGCCTGAGACCCCATGGGTCAGGCATTATACATTGGATGTTTAAAGGCTCAGAAAATGCAGTAGATGCAAATAGCATCATTTTTAATGTGAGCAATCTGTATGTACAGGTTAACATATAATATAGGCTCTTATTCTGTGTGAACGTCCGGTTTGAACAATTATCCTTACTATACATCAATGAAAAATGTCTGGACTGACCCATCCGAACCTTATAATAACCCTCTAGCCAATCTACATTAGTATTACTTTATACGAATATTGGCAAAGCAGGAGTTCCCGAGCAGCATGCACCCGCACAAGGGACTCTAACGTCCCAGTAAGTAGGAAGGAGATAGACAACCATCAATCAGTTACTTGGCTGGACTATTATTTTAAAGTGGACCAACACCCAGGATTTTGACTATCCTGGGTATTGGTCCACTTCCGCGGGGCACCCCGATCGTGGGTGCCCCGCTGTGGGAAACCCCCCAGAAAGCCCCGAAAACTCACCTGACCCCGCTCCCACGTGACTCGCTCGTCCAATCGCCGCCACCGGACAAGGAGAGGCAGCGCCGGACAAGCTGAGCACGGGCTGCCGCCGCCGCCGCCTCACGCGCGTCCCTCTTACAGGGAACGCACCCGCGCCGGCCATTCACAAACGGCCGGCGCGGGTGCGCGCCCTGCTAGAGGGACGCACGGGAGGCGGCGGCATGCACCGCTGGAACGAGGATCAGGTAGGATTTTCGGGGATCTGGGGGGGTTTCACACAGGGGGGACTGCCCCGCAGTTAGGGAGCTGATCGGTCCGGGAATCTTATAGATTCCCGGGCCGATCAGGGGAGGGTGTTGGTCCACTTTAAAGGGAAAAAAAACTGTATATGGGGCCTCCGCCAGATTTTCTGCCCATGGGCCTCCAACGCACTTAATCTGGTCCTGAATATTGGTATCTAAAAGGTTGAAAAATCTTTCAGTTTTGACCTCACTTGGCCTTGTATCCCCTTGGTGTTACTTTAGATCAATGTATAAACAATCATATTAATTACTGGTCCTACTAATGTACAAACATTACATTTACATAGCAAAGAATAATTAACAGTAGACCACACATGGTACAGTATTATAAAACATACGTACTGATCCCGAATTGGGAATAACATATATTACATTTTAGATGCTGGGGAAAATTTTTCTAAGGTTTTGGGCTTTTCATTGAATTATGCTGAAGGTCTGGTTTGCTGCATCTGTTGGTAGTGCTGGTTTGCTGTCTGCATGGAGTGCCAGCGTTAAGAGACGGGAAGGCCGATTCATTAATAGCGGCAGGTAGCGACAGATGAGCGACTGTAGCGGTATTTTCACAGTGCCCGCTAGTAGTCGCTGTGCTTGGCCATTGTTCGGTTGTTGATAGCGACTGCGTCGGTGTGCAGTAATGTTGAATACGGGGTGACGAGTCGCTATTTGACAGGTTCCGCGATGTATGGGTGCGCATGATAGCGACTGGTCAGAGCGACCGGCTCCCACCATATTCATCAAGAAATCACGCTCAAAAAATTCTTGCGTTGTGAAATGCATGTTTAAACCCCAGAGCGCTGGCGGCGATGTGTTAAAAGTCGTTTTTTAACCCCCAAACCACCATATTTTTGGAAACCCAAAAAAAAAAATTTTTTAAGAATTTAGTAATATGAATACAATAATATCAGACCTGTAATATCAATTCTGCACAATTTTTATTTTTTTTTTATTTACCTTAAAAAAATTATCTAACATGGCAGAAGTGGTCACAGAATTTTTCACATTTAAAAAAAAAAAAAAAAAAACACATTAATAACAATTAATTATGAATATTTAAAGATTGTTCCATTGAAATGCATTGGAGAGCGCCAGGTAGCGAGAGGTCATACCTGTCGCTGATCAAGGTCGGACGCTGGCGCTGTGGGGTGAGGCTGGAATAATGATGAATGAGTCGCTATATGGCGCTATCTCAGTCGCTAAGCAGGATCGGCTTGATAAATGTGTGATTGTGGTGGAGAGCCGGCATTCTTGTGGCGGTGCCCGTCATTACCGGTCGCTCACCGTCGCTACCTGTCGCTATTCCTTCATAAATAAGGGCCATAGGTTTCACAAGATGGAACATAGAGGCCATCACCTTGTTTCCTCCAGTGCTAGCATACTGCATGGCCACTTGGGGCAGACCACAGGCGCTAGAACTGGGCCCCTTTCTGCCACGGGCCCGGTAGCAGCTGCCTCCCCAACCTCTATGGTGTGTACGCCCATGGGTATAAGTGAGGATATAGAAGGAAAAAGAGCTTGCAGTCTATTCATTTACAAGGAAAGATACATAGAGAGGAAGTGCTTATGATCTATTCGGGTACATAGCATAACAGGAGCAAAAGTTTGTGTATAAAGTAAAAACAGGAGGATGGAGAGCTTAGGCAAAATATCAAAACTTCTGACATGTATCCTGGGCAAGAAAATGACATTTTTGAAAACTTTTTGGATTAATAATATTTTTATGCAGAATTGTCCTTACATGTCTGGTATTAAAGTGTTCATGTTGCAATGTTATAACAATGTAATTCCATGTTTTCGCTTTGTTACTAGTGGATAAAAGTTCAAAAACAGACTTTAATCACACAGCCTCTGGCGCTATGGGCTACAACTACATGATTTTGAGCGCCGGCGATGTTTGAGGCAGTTTTTTTTTATGAATGTGGTGTGAGTCAGTGGCACTGAGCTGGCGCTATCGTTCGGTCCCATACAGCGTAGTACTGCGACTCACACATATTCATCAATGCCGGACAGCGACTTAGGCGCTCTGAAACAATGATCCATGGCCAAGCACAGCGATTACTAGCGGTCGCTCTGAAATCCGCTTTACAGACGCACATCTGTCGCTACCTGACGTTAGTAATGAATCAGCCTGCCCGTTGAGGTTCTTTCCCTCTGTCTGAGCACTGTATACCCCAAACCAAGTTAGTTAAAGAGGAACTTTGGAGGCCCTGGAGTTTAAAAGACTCCAGGACCATCCGAGTTCCACTCCTTGGGGCATCCTGAACTGGAATGTCCCGCTGTGTAAAACGCCCCAGAAGCCCCATTTCACTCACCTTGTCACCGTCTCTGAGCCGCGACTAAGAGGTGAGCGGAGAAATGCCGCCTGGCAGGGCACGCGACGGCTGAGAGGTGAGCGGGGGATACGGCCAGCCGGGGCATCGGCTCCCTTCGCGCTGCTCGGCTGCTTAGCCGCCAGTGGAGCCGAGTGAAAGCAAGTACGCCGATTGGTTGAACGGGCCACTCAGCCAATCACCACGCTCGCTCTTCCCTATGTCTGCGTCATGGGAGTGTCAGGAAGGAGAGTGACCTAGGGACATACACACAGCGGGGCATCCGAATTCGGGATGCCCCCACTGAGAGGAACAACAACCCTGAAAGTGGAAATCGGGTATGTTGTTCCTCTTAAATCTTAGGCTATTGGTGATGGGCCGCATAGAGCTCCATTATTTGTAGTTACGGCCCTGAAGCAGGATGAATGAGGTTGTGGGTGGCATTTTGCATAAACCCCCCACACGCTGGTCTCGCTCATACCCCTGTCATAAAATAAATAAAATAAAATAAATAAAGCCCCAACACGAACGCTTCCTCCTTCATCTCAGAATGTCAATAGTAGATGTTTGCTCTGCTCTATAGAGCCTCCGCCAGCCTCTATGGGGAACAAAGTGAAGGCACAGAAGCCATATTTACACAAGACACTCACTATAGGCTCCATATAGCCTGACAGCCTGCGCTCGCTTTACACTCTGCTGTTAATTACTACTTGCCGGCTCAGTAATGTCAGCCTGTCAGCGCCACAGGGGAGGCCATCATTTCCCAGAGGAGGCAAAGGGAGCAGCCTACCAATGTGGAGGAACAATGCCATCAAGCTGCTAATGCTGGCCACACACATCTTAGAATTGGTTTTGTTTAACAATTTCAATACTTGGGCCCTTATTTATGAAGGAATAGCGACAGGTAGCGTCTGGTGAGCGGCCGGTAATGACGGGCACCGCCACGAGAACGCCGGCTCCCCACCACAATCACACATTTATCAAGCCAATCCTGCTTAGCGACTGAGATAGCGCCAGATAGCCACTCATTCATCATTATTCCAGCCTCAGCCCAAAGCGCCAGCGTCCGACCTTGAACAGCGACAGGTATGACCTCTCGCTACCTGGCGCTCTCCAATGCATTTCAATGGAACAATCTTTAAATATTCATAATTAATTGTTATTAATGTTTTTTTTTTTTTTTTTTTTTTTAAATGTGAAAAATTCTGTGACCACTTCTGCCATGTTAGTTTTTTGTGCAGAATTGATATTACAGGTCTGATATTATTGTATTCATATTACTAAATTCTTTCAAAATTTTTTTTTCTTTTGGTTTCCAAAAATATGGTGGTTTGGGGGTTAAAAAACTACTTTTAACACATCGCCGCCAGCGCTCTGGGGTTTAAACATGCATTTCACAGCGTGAAAATTTTTTTAGCGTGATTTTTTGATGAATGTGGTGGGAGCCGGTCGCTCTGACCAGTCGCTATCATGCGCTCCCATACATCGCGGAACCTGTCAAATAGCGACTCGTCACCCCGTATTCAACATTACTGCACACCGACTCAGTCGCTATCAACAACCGAACAATGGCCAAGCACAGCGACTACTAGCGGGCGCTGTGAAAATACTGCTACAGTCGCTCAACTGTCGCTACCTGCCGCTATTAATGAATCTGCCTCTTGGTCTCTCTAGGCCAAACTTTGTAGAAAAGCCCTAACTGAGATTGTTCAGTTTGTGCTACAAAGGTGTTGGTGAGATTGTATGGAGCTCTGCACAGCATCACTAAAAGGGTCACCAGCATCGCTAGAGGGGTCATCACTAGAGGTGTCACTGGCAGCACCAAGCATCACCCCAATGATCATCATAATGTGAGGGGTCACTCATACTCCTCAAGTGTCCCAATTTTCACAGGGTAATTCCACTTTGGGGCTCTTGTCCTGCTGGCCCGGGCCGCAGTGTTGGCGCCCAGGGCGCTTGGCGGTGTGTATGTCGCTTGTTTAGTATGGCGGCGCAGCTTTTAGAAGCCAGTAGCTGGACGGAAGTTGGAGGGAGAAAAGCCGGGACATGTGCGGATGGCAGAGCTCTGAAGATGGGCCCTGTGAACAGGCAGGGTAATGCATCACTGGCATCACTAGAGGGGTCACCAATACCTCTATAGGGGTCAGCAGTATCACTAAAGGAATCTCTAGAGTTGCCATAAACATTACTAATGGGGTCACCAAAATTATTAGAGAAGTTATCAGCATCACTAGAAGGATTGCTAGCCAAACACTTATGTTTGTGACTGTAACGTCTAAGAGGCTGATTTATTAATAGCGACATGTAGCGACAGTTGAGCGACTGTAGCGGTATTTTCACAGCGCCCGCTAGTAGTCGCTGTGCTTGGCCGTTGTTTTCGCGATGTATGGGTGCGCATGATAGCGACTGGTCAGAGCGACCGGCTTCCACCATATTCATCAAAAAATCACGCTCAAAAAATTCAAGCGCTGTGAAATGCATGTTTAAACCCCAGAGCGCTGGAGGCGATGTGTTAAAAGTAGTTTTTTAACCCCCAAACCACCATATTTTTGGACACCAAAAAAAAAAGTATTTTAAATAATTTAGTAATATGAATACATTAACATCGGACCTGTAATATCAATTCTGTACAATTTGTTATTACATTTTTTTCCCTTAAAAATATTATCTAAAATGGCAGAAGTGGTCACAGAATTTTTCACATTTAAAAAAAAAAAAAAAAAAAAAAAAAAAACATTAATAACAATTAATTATTAATATTTAAAGATTGTTCCATTGAAATGCATTGGAGTGCGCCAGGTAGCGAGAGGTCATACCTGTCGCTGTTCAAGGTCGGACGCTGGCGCTGTGGGCTGAGGCTGGAATAATGATGAATGAGTCGCTATATGGCGCTATCTCAGTCGCTAAGCAGGATTGGCTTGATAAATGTGTGATTGTGGTGGGGAGCCGGCGTTCTCGTGGCAGGGCCCGTCATTATCGGCCGCTCACCAGTCGCTACCTGTCGCTATTCCTTCATAAATAAGGGCCTTAATGTGGAACATTTCAAGGGGTATGAATATATTCTAAGTATGTTACACACCCCGCTTCAAGAAATTCATAACGTGTGGGTAATACTGACCTGTAGAGGGCGATATGCAGAGATGCCAGGAAAAAAGAGAGCCCCTCCCGGTCCATAAATACCTGGGACCTCCCACTCATTACTCAGTCTTCATCTCTGCAGTCAGCGAGCAAGTCAGAAGATGTGGTCTCCTCCTTGCACAGGGGGATTTCAGGTAGCCGGGATGACTCCCGGCCCTTTAGTTATCTATTTCCGCCTGGATCTTTTTTTTCTGTTACCTCATGCCTCCCAGCTTAGGCTGACGGTCCGGGTGAGGGTAGAAAAGCACCCTTGGTGCTTAAGAGCAAATGCTCTCCCGTGAGACCCTATATAAGAGGGTAGGCGGTCATCCGGGACGGTGACCCCGGTTTGGGATGCCCCGTCCCTTGGCCTTACACTTTGGGTGGTCCCCCCCTTTGGGTAATGCCCCTCTCTCTAGCGGGATAGCGGAGGGTAGGAGCAGGGCCCCTTATTCGGTGTTAGGTCCAAATTTTGTAATCATTAATTCTTAATAATGTTTTAATGTATTCATTTATTAAATTATCCTCCCAATAGTTCTTAACTTATTTATTACTTCATAACAGCGTGTATTTCTCTGTCAAAACGGCGCTGTGGCCGCCATTTTTATGCAGGCTTTCTCCCTGAGGTAAAAGGGGCGGGGCCGGGCGTCAGGGTCAAAGCCACGGCCCGCTCCCCTCCTTCTGTCTCTTCTGAGACCGGCGCCGCGGCCGCACATGGCTGCGGTGCCGGCCTTTTTGCATTGTCATGGCGGAGGGGAGCTTCTCCCCTCACGCTTTCACTCTTGGGGGCGGGGCCGGGCTTTCCAGCGCTGCGGCCCGCCCCTGTGTCACAGGCACCGCTGAGGTGCTTTTCTCTGTGCCTGTTTCCTCAGAAGGAGCTGGCCACGCCCCCCTTCTCTCCTCAGAGCTGCTCTTTTCCTCACGGAGAGAGGAAGCTGTCTTCAGGACCACAGTGAGTGGCCCGGTGGGCCCCCCCTTCTGTCCCATCACCTATAATTATATATTTTTATGTCATATATATATATATATTTTATACTCCGCTTTTCTTATTAGCCTTTTTTATTATGTCTTTCAGATATAACCTACAGTGGTGTTAGGGGGTTTCTCCCGGTCCTAGGGTCCCTGGGTTCTTAATTGGCTTATTGCAAATCCTCCCACTTGGTACATTAAAGGGGCATCCCGGGTTGCTTATATGCGTAATTCCCTCGTCATTGCAACCAACTATAAGTTCACCTTATGGAGGCATCCCCGGATACTGGGCTCGGGCTCCCCTCGGGGCAATCCCAGAAGTGTATGGGGTGTGGGGCATCCCTTACTGGCGACGATGTATTTCTGTGTATACCATACGCACAGCAGACTATTACGCGGCAGTCTGGACCCCAGGCGTCTGGTTCAGCGCCGCCGGTCTCTCCTCCCCCCCTCCCAGTTTGATCCGTGCCCAGTCTGACGTTGTCATGGGCGGGCAGTTGCAATCGGAGATGTGTGCCCGATTGGCCAATCTTGAAAAATTATTCTCCAGCACGGTCACCAGAAAGGCTCCGGCTAAGAGAAAGCACTTGTCGCCGTCTTCACC
Source organism: Gastrophryne carolinensis (assembly GCA_027917425.1). NCBI lineage: Eukaryota > Metazoa > Chordata > Amphibia > Anura > Microhylidae > Gastrophryne > Gastrophryne carolinensis. Next base: position 43,672,808 of record CM051238.1, read on the forward strand.
GGCGGCCGACTTGGATGATCTTGATAATCTGGACTGGTCTTATTACTCCCAACTTGAGGAAGGGGAGGTATATGAAGAATCAGATAATTCAGACGATCAGCAGTTTGTGGGTGCTGATACCGAGCGGGGCTTGGGGAGGTCTTCGGATACTCCTAATGCTCTGGCTCAGATGTTTGAGGTTTTGGCTATTTCTCCTCCTGAGGCGGTTCCACAGCAAAAGGGGGAATTTTTAGAAGAATCCAGGCCGCGCTTGGAATTTCCTAACCAAAAGCATTTTGATGGGATTATTGCTAAGGAATGGGAGAGGCCTGCCCGGCTCCCAGATGTCCCTCAGGGTTGGGACAAAAAAAAAAATATCCCTTTCCCTTGGATACGGTTAAGCGTTGGGCGTCCCCTCCCGAGGTGGATGCACAGATTCTGGGTTTATCCAACACTACTGTTTTAAATTCTCCTGATTGCTCCACGCTTAGATGGTGAGGATAAACGCATTGACCAAATGGCTTGTCATGGTTTTGCCAGTGTTGGGTCAGCCATGAGGCCGGTTTGTGCTTCAGCGCTGCTGGTGGTGGCTACCAGGTCGGTGGTCAGGGACCTGTTGACTTCTTCCGGGTTAGATCCGGATAGTGACGAGTTCCTTGGCCTTAAAAGGTGTGAATTGTTTTTGTCATTTGTACTAGGCGCCTTGGATGACACACTGATGATGTGTGGCAGAACGTCGGCTCTATTGGTGACTACTCGGCGTTCGGTTTGGTTGCGCCAGTGGGCGGCTGATTTTGTGTCTAAAAAGTCGCTGACCGCTCTTCCCTTTGTAGGATTACGGCTCTTTGGTGAGAAGTTGGATTCAGTTGCCAAGGGTGGTAAGTTACCTCAACGCAAAAAACAGCGTCGTCCCTTTCGGGGAGCGGCCTTGGATGGGTCGCCACTGTCGTTGGATCAGTCCTTCCTGATGACCCCCCGAGTTCGGTGCTCCCTTCAGTGGTGGCTGGATCCAATCTATCTGTCGAGGGACAGGATGGTTCTGTTTCGCTTGACTCATCAGTTGCAAGGATTGCCGGTTCAAGTCCGGTCGGACAATCGGACGGCGGTCGCCTACATCAATCACCAGGGAGGGACTCGCAGCAGGAGTGCCCTCAAGGAAGTGTCTTTGATTCTGGCCTGGGCGGAGACCCACGTCCCGTGCATTTCAGCAGTTTACATTCCGGGAGCGGAGAACATGGAGGCGGACTCTCGGAGCAGGTTCTCAGCTCGCCGGGGGGAATGGTCTCTCAGCCCCAAAGTGTTTCGCTTGATTTGTCTCAGGTGGGGGTCCCCGGTGGTGGACCTCTTTGCCTCTCGTCACAATCACAAACTTCCGACATTTATGTCTCTCTCACGGGATCCACTGGCTCTGGCAGTGGATGCCATGTCTCTGAACTGGAGGGATCTGGGGTTTCTGTATCTGTTCCGTCCGTTTCCCTTGGTAGCCAGAGTGGTACGCAAGCTGTCCCTGGAGGGTGCGTCAGCAATTCTGGTGGCTCCAAGGTGGCCAAGACAGGTTTGGTTCGCAGATGTGGTAAGGTTAGCAGAGGATCAGTTCGTTCTGCCCCTGCTGCCGGATCTGCTCACCCAGGGTCAACTACGTTATCCCAATTTACCAATGCTGGCTTTGACGGCGTGGCTGCTGAAACCTCCATCTTGAAGGAGGAAGGTCTTTCCGATGCTGTGATTCGAACTCTCATTAGTGCTAGGAAGCGGTCTTCCTCTAATATCTACTATAGGACTTGGAGGTCTTATATTGATTGGTGTGAGATCAGGGCGTTGCCTTGTAGGGAATTTTCCATCTCCAGAATCCTGGAGTTTCTTCAACATGGTCTGGACCTGGGGCTCCAGCTTAGTACTCTGAAGGGGCAGGTTTCTTTCAAAGGTCATTTGCCCTACATCCTTTGGTTAAGACTTTTTTCCAGGGAGTCACGCACGTGCGTCCTCCTAGAAAACCTTTGCTCCCTGTTTGGGATTTGAATTTGGTTCTTTCTGCTCTTCAGGATTCTCCTTTTGAGCCCTTTAATGATATTGCCTTGTCTTCACTTATGCAGAAGGTGGCCTTTTTGGTAGCCATCACTTCGGTTAGGTGTGTCTCTGAGTTGGCGGCTTTGTCCATTCAAGCCCCAGACTTTGAGGGGCATCAGGACAAGGTGGTTTTTCGTTTCAAGTCCAATTTCCTTCCTAAGGTTGTTTCTGCCTTTCACCTAAACCAAGACATTGTTCTGCCCTCTCTGTGTCCTAATCCCAGCAATGACAAGGAGAGGGCCCTGCATTCTTTGGATGTGGTTCGTGTTGTGAAGTATTATTTGGAGGTAACGTCTTCCTTTCGTAAGACGGATGCCTTTTTTGTGGTGCCCTCCGGGCCCCGAAAAGGCTTGGCGCCTGCCAAGTCTTCCATTTGTAAATGGATCCGTCAGACCATAGTTGGGGCCTATTCTGCCAAAGGGAAGGTACCCCCTTTTCGTGTTACTGCTCATTCTACTCGTGCGGTTGGGGCGTCTTGGGCTTTTCAGCACCAGGCCTCTGTTGAGCAAGTTTGTAAGGCTGCTACTTGGTCTTCTGTTCACACTTTTTCCAAGTTTTACAAGGTTGATGTTCGGGCCTCAGCGGATGCTGTGTTTGGCCGCAAAGTTCTGCAAGCTGCAGTGGTTTAAGTTGTGCCTTGTTGCCTTGTTTTGGATCCCCGCCCTTTATGGACACTGCTGTTGGATGTCTCACACCTTATGAATTTCTTGAAGCGGGGTGTGTGACATACTTAGAATAATACCATTTTGTGAATACTCACCTGTAAAATGGGTATTATAAGTATGTCACACACCCCGCTTCACCCTGCCCTTTTGTATTCTGGATCCTTTATATGGTGAACTTTGCGTTGTTATGCTTTGTGTTGGGCTCTTCCTGGTCCTTTACCTTACTGCTGTTCTTATACTGGGTAATGAGTGGGAGGTCCTAGGTATTTATGGACCGGGAGGGGCTCTCTTTTTTCCTGGCATCTCTGCATATCGCCCTCTACAGGTCAGTATTAACCACACGTTATGAATTTCTTGAAGCGGGGTGTGTGACATACTTATAATACCCATTTTACAGGTGAGTATTCACAAAATGGTATTTTTTCAAGGCACTATATAAATAGTTTTGTGTTTTTTAAACAATTTTATTAAACACCACTTGCTATTCTTTTCAATTTAATGTGCATTTAGATTTAATATGCGATCAGATATTAGATCAGAAATCCAATACTAACAGAATAAAAGTAGCACTTTATGCACCTTACAAGTGATTATGATTGAATAATCAAATATTAAGGGGGTTATTTAAGAAACACTAGCACCAGGCAGTGCCACGTAATGGTACATAGCATCAGGTGAACGCTGGGCGCCATATGTCAAAACCATATATATGAAAGTCAATCTGGTGAGCGCCTATAACAGCATCATGTAGTGTCACATGTATCACTTTCGCTCTGTGTAAACCTGTCGCTTGCTGCAGTGTTGTCCTGCTGTTAGATGTAGCGTCGTCTTACAGGCTGATTCATTACTAACGGCAGGTAGCGACAGATGAGCATCTGTAGAGCGGATTTCAGAGCGACTGCTAGTAGTCGCTGTGCTCGGCCATAGATCATTGTTTCAGAGCGCCTCAGTCGCTGGCCGGCATTGTTGAATACGTTATGTGATTCGCAGTACTACGCTGTATGGGAGTGAATGGTAGCGCCAGCTCAATGCGACTGACTCACACCACATTCATCAAAAAAACAACCTCAAACAGTTCCAGCGCTCAAAATTGGGTCGATGTAGCCCATAGCGCCAGAGGCTGTGTGATTAAAGTCTGATTTTGAACATGTATCCACTAGTAACAAAGCGAAAACATATGGAATTACATTGTTACTACATTGTAACATGAACACTTTAATACCAGACATGCATAAAAATCTTATTAATCAAAAACGTTTTAAAAAATGTCATTTTCTAGGCCAGGATACGTCAGAAAGATTTAAGTTAAAAAAAAAAAAAAAAAATTGGGATCAGGAAAGGGATTTAAGTATCGTCCATAGAAATGTATGGGAGAGCTCCAGGTAGCGAGAGGTAAGACGTGGCGCTCTGCAAGGCTGAACGCCGGCGCTGTACGCTGAGGCTGGGATAATTATGAATTGGACGATACATGCCGTTGTTCCAGTCGCTCACCAGAATCGCCTTCATAAATGTGGAATTGCGCGCTGTGTCCGGCGTTCTCCTGACGCTACCTGACGCTACCTGCAGCTTACAAGGCACTACCTGGCGCTATCCTTTCATGAATAAGGCCCTTAGGTGCTTTGACCTCGGGACACCATCTAGCGTTCTCGATTGGCTCTGCAGTGAATCAGGAAGAAGCTTCTACAGCGCCCTGCACACATCACATTTATCAATGCTGGACAGGATAGTACAGCGTCACTTGTCTGCATGCGTCTACTAGCGGTTGCTCTGAGCGCCGATACACAGACGCTCAACTGGCAATATGTGGCGCTATTCAGCCCCAAATAATGATCATAAGGGCAATATGTTTTATTTTATTTCTTTAATTTAAAAAAAAATCAAATTGATTAAGCGATTGAATGATTGATGTGTGTGGGCACAACAGTCCCCATCTTTCTAAGTATAAATATAGGGCGCTGGCACAGGGAGGGACCAGCCCTGCTTTAATTATAATGTTTCTGGTGCGTTTCACTTTCTCCCGGTCGCACATTCTGTTACTTCACACTTCAATTATCACTTCCTATAAAAAGCTCCGATTTATCAAGTTGCCTGCCACCTCCAGCAGCCTGAAACTCGCAATGAAAGAGGACCTGTAACCACTGAGAGCAATCAGGCTGTCATGCAGATCCTCCAGTTTCATCCATGGCTGTCCAATTGCGCAGGGCACCATCTTGATATCTCTGTAAGAGGGTGCCAGGAGCCACCATTCACAAAGAAAGTTCTTAGCTGGCTCAGCAGCTCTCTCATTTCTCCCTTTCCTCCATCTCTCTTTTTCTTGATCTATCTCCGGCATTTCATTTTTACTTTCTTTTTTCATATGCCTTCCTTTTCTTCCCTTTCCCTTTCCTTTTATATATTCTCTCCATTCCTCTTCCATAGTCCCTGCATCTCCCACTCTTGTCGTCATTCTTCCATCTTCCTCTTTTTTCATCTTCTCTGCATTTTTCTTTTTTCACCTTCCCCCTTCTAGCTTTCTTTTCCACATTGCCTTCTTCTATTTTACACCTTGGGCCTTATTCATGAAGGTATAGCGCCAGGTAGTGTCTTGTAAGCGGCAGGTGGCGTCTGGTAGCGGCAGGTGAACACCGGACACGGCAGCAGTTACACATTTATGAAGGCGATTCTGGTGAGCGACTGGAACAACGCCATGTAGCGTCTGATTCATCATTATCCCAGGCTCAGCGTACAGCGCCAGCGTTCAGCCTTGCAGAGCGCCACGTCTTACCTGTCGCTACCTGGCGCTCTCCCATACATTTCTATGGACGATCCTTAAATCCATTTTCCTGATCCCATTTTTTTTTTTTTTAAAGTGGACCAACACCCAGGATTTTGACTATCCTGGGTTTTGGTCCACTTCGGTGGGGCACCGCGATCGGGGGTGCCCCGCTGTGTGAAACCCCCCAGAAAGCCCCAAAAACTCACCTGTCCCCGCTCCCACTTGACCGCTGCAGCCAATCCCCGTCGCCGGACAAGCGAGCGCGCCCGCCGCCGCCACCGCCGCCTCCCGCGCGTCACTCTTACAGGGAGCGTGCCTGCGCCGGCCATTCACAAACGGCCGGCGTGGGTGCGCGCCCTGCTAGAGGGATGCGCGAGCGGCGGCGGCTCGCGCATGCGCCGCTGGATCGAGGAGCAGGTAGGGATTTCGGGGCTTTCTGGGGGGTTTCACACAGCGGGACACCCCCGATCTTATAGATTCCCGGGCCGATCAGCATCGGGTGTTGGTCCACTTTAACTCAAATCTTTCAGACATGTATCCTGGCCTAGAAAATGACAGTTTTTGATTAATAATATTTTTATGCAGAATTGTCCTCACATGTCTGGTATTAAAGTGTTTATGTTACAATGTTATAACAATGTCATTCAATATGTTTTCGCTTTGTTACTAGTGGATACTTGTTCAAAAACAGACTTTAATCACACAGCCTCTGGCGCTATGGGCTACATCGACCCAATTTTGAGCACCAATGCTATTTGAGGCTGTTTTTTTGATGAATGTGATGTGAGTCAGTCGCACTGAGCTGGCGCTACCATTCGCTCCTATACAGCGTAGTACTGTGAATCACATAACATATTCAACAATGCCGGCCAGCGACTGAGGCGCTCTGAAACAACGAACCACGTCCGAGCACAGCGACTACTAGCGGTCGCTCTGAAATCCTCAATACAGACGCTCACCTGTCGCTACCTGGCGTTAGTAATGAATCAGCCTGCCCGTCTCTATCTTCTTCTTGCTTTCTCTGCATCATCTTTTTTTACACATTTCCTAATTCTATTTCTTTTGCACATTCAAACCTTCTCTTCTCTTTAACACCTTCCCTCCTTTTTCCAAATTGCCTCCTTTAAAAAAAGAAAAAAGTTTACTGTATGACCCTGAAAGGGCCCCATTTAATGTTCGCACCAGGGCTGCGTCACATTTACTTATGCCACTGATGCCGCACTATTGCTGCCAGTGTTAATAAAGGGAAGGACCAGAACCCAGGAGAGTCAAAAAACTGGGTTTTGGTCCACTTTAATGCTGGCCCTGCTAGGTCCCATGTTTGAGCCTCAGTTAGCTATGGTATATAGGGGTTTATTCATCAAGGGATAGCGCCAGGTAGCGCCTTGTAGCGTCTGATGAACGCCGGGAGCTGTACGCAAAACCACATTTATGAAAGCGAATCTGGTGAGCAGCACCATGTAGCATCCGATTCATCATCACAGGCAGCTCAGCGTATAGCGCCGGCACTCTAGCTTCTAGAGCGCCAGGTATTACCTGTCGCTCTCCCATACATTTCAATGGACGTTCCTTTTCTTCTCTTTCTGTCTGTTTTTTTGTGTTTCATTTTTTTTTTCTCCCTCAAATCATTGTGTGACCTCTCCTGGCCTAGAAAAAGTCATTTTTGAAAACTTTTTTGATTTTTAATATTTTTATGCAGAATTGCCATTACAGGTCTGGCATTAAAGTATTAACGTCACAATGTTACAACAATGTCATTCCATGTGTTTTCGCTTTGTTACTGTTGGATATGTGTTTAAAAACAGACTTTAATCACACAGCGTCTGGCGCTCTATGCTATAGCGACCAGATCCAGAGTGCTGATGCTGTGTGTGTCTGTTTTTTGTTGAATATGGTGTGAGTCGCTGAGAGTCGGTCGCACTGAGCTGGCGCTAACTTTCGCTCCCTGCAGCGCTGTACTGGTGTTAGAGTGCCCAACATACATCTCATTCATCAATGCCGGCCAGGTTACTACAGTGACTGAGGCGCTCTGTTACAGCGCCCGATAGCCGATCATAGCGTATACTAGCAGGCTGATTCATCATTAGCGGCAGGTAGCGACAGATGAGCGTCTGTAGCAGGCATTTTCAGAGCGCCCGCTAGTAGTCGCAGTGCTCGGCCGTGAGTCGCTACTTTATAGCGACTCAGTCGCTGTTCAGTAATGTTGAATACATTGTGAGGAGTCGCTATTTGACCAGTACAGCGCTGTATGGGAGCGCATGTTAGCGACTGCTCATATCGACTGACACACCATATTCAGGAAAAAAACAGCCTCACAAATCTCTGGCGCTGAAAAATACTTGTTTGTTTGAAGCCCAGAGCGCAGGAGGCGGTGTGTTTAAAGTCTGTTTTCCAGCATCTATCCACTAGTAACAAAGCAAAAACATATGGAATTACATTGTAACAACATTGTAACATGAACACTTTAATGGCAGACCTGTAATGTCATTTCTGAGGAAATATTAAAAAAATGAAAAAATTATGAAAAAACTGCTATTTCAATGCCAGGAGAGGTCACAGAATTTTTTGTGATTTTTTGAAAAAAAAAGAAAAAAACCCGCTTAAAGAGAAGAAAAGGATCGTCCATTGAAATGTATGGGAGAGCGACAGGTAGCGAGAGGTCATACCTGGCGCTGTGCAAGGCTGAACACCGGCGCTGTTCGCTGAGGCTGTGAAAATGATGAATCAGACGCTACATGGCGCTATCCCAGTCGCTAAACAGATTCTGCTTGATAAATGTGTAATTGCGTGCCGTGTCCGGCGTTGACCAGTTGCTACCTGACGCTACCTCTCATTAACCAGTCGCTACCTGACGCTATCCCTTCTTAAATAAGGGCCTTGCTGTCGCTCTAAGCGCCTCTGTACAGACGCTCACTTGCTGATAGCTGGCACTAGTAATGAATCAGCCTCATAGTCTTGAGGTAAACCCCGTTGCCTTGGGACCAGAGACCTGGAGGCCGATTCATTAATAGCGCCAGGTAGCGACAGATGAGCGCCAGTAGCGTGATTTTCACAGCGCCAGCTAGTATTCGCTGTGCTTGGCCGGGGTTTGCTTGTTGACAGCGACTCAGTCGGTGTGCGGTAATGTTGAATACGGGGTTAGGGGTCGATGTTTCACAGGTTCCGCGTTGTATGGGTGCGCCTGACAGCGAATGGCCAGAGCGAACGGCTTGCTGCAGATTCATTAACAAATCACGCTCAAAAATTTATCGCGCTGTGAATTCCTTGTTTAAACCCCAGAGCGCTGGCGGCGATGTGTGTAAAGTAGTTTTTAACCCCCAAACAACCATTTTTTTTTTAATGTAAAAATTATACAAGTTTTTCTAAACATTTTGTAATATGAATACATTAATATCAGACCTGTAATATCAATTCTGCACATATTTTTTTTTTTTTTTTTACCTTAAAAAAAATATCTAACATTGCCGTAGTGGTCACAGAATTTTTGACAGTTAAAAAAAAATAAAAAAACATAAAATCAATTAATTATGAATATTTAAAGATTGCTCCATTGAAATGCATTGGAGAGCGCCAGGGAGCGACAGGTCATACCTGGCGCTGTGATGGGATTAGTAGCAGCGCAGTACGTTGCAGTCGGCTACATGATGAATCCCGCACTAGCCGACGCTCTCGCCGGCGCTAGCCTCATTTAGCGTGATAAATGCGTCATTGTGACCGCCGCCGGGCGTACTTGAGTCGGTAGCCGCCGTTAGCTGGCGCTACCTGGCGCTCGTCAGACACTACCTGGCGCTAGCCCTTGATAAATAAGGCCCCTGGTTCAAACTAGAGGCAAAGCCATTGCATATAGGTTATGAGGGGCCCCCAGGCATGTGGTAGTCCTGAACATGATTCATTCTTTTTTATTTTCATTTATTTTTATTTTATTTATTATTTTATTTTATTATTTTATTGTGGCTGCTGTGTTTTACAGGGGCTTGAGCTTGAGACTAACAAGCAGCCAATCCTAGTTATGATTCTGGCCATAGTCGTGTGGCCTCCTTCTAATCTATAATCCTCCATTATGTGCTGACAGGTGACTCTGGTTTCAGCCTCACAATGGCACTAATCTGGCAGCACAGGGGGATCATAATACGCTCAGTGGTTGTGATTAAAACGGTAATATTTGCCGTCCGCTTGACATTTAGCAGTGCTGACCTTTTACTCCCTGGCTGCCCGTGTACACAGATTATCCTCTTATTACAGATTATAATCCAGGCTGCACATCCGGGGACCAGTAAACATATTCATTTTTAATGTACAATAGATTGTAAATGTCCTCCTTCTTTATTCTCAAACTTTAATAGATTGTAAGCTCTTCTCCTTCTGTATCCTCCCTTATACCCTAATAGATTGTAAGCTCTTCTCATTCTGTATCCTCCCTTATACCCTAATAGATTGTAAGCTCTTCTCCTTCTGTATCCTCCCTTATACCCTAATAGATTGTAAGCTCTTCTCCTTCTGTATCCTCCCTTATACCCTAATAGATTGTAAGCTCTTCTCCTTCTTTATCCTCCCTTATACCCTAATAGATTGTAAGCTCTTCTCCTTCTGTATCCTCCCATATACCCTAATAGATTGTAAGCTCTTCTCCTTCTGTATCCTCCCTTATACCCAAATAGAGTGTAAGTTCTTCTCCTTCTGTATCCTCCCTTATACCCTAATAGATTGTAAGCTCTTCTCCTTCTGTATCCTCCCATATACCCTAATAGATTGTAAGCTCTTCTCCTTCTGTATCCTCCCTTATACCCAAATAGAGTGTAAGTTCTTCTCCTTCTGTATCCTCCCTTATACCCTAATAGATTGTAAGCTCTTCTCCTTCTGTATCCTCCCTTATACCTCAATAGATTGTAAGCTCTTCTCCTTCTGTATCCTCCCTTATACCCTAATAGATTGTAAGCTCTTCTCCTTCTGTATCCTCCCTTATACCCTAATAGATTGTAAGCTCTTCTCTTTCTGTATCCTCCCTTATACCCTAATAGATTGTAAGCTCTTCTCCTTCTGTATCCTCCCTTATACCCTGTGTCTTCAGACACACATATCACAAGCCTGACCCATAATACATTTTAGGTGCCTGTCATTTCCTAAGCACCTGTCAATGCTATGCTATGTGTCAGGAATTGTTTGTGTGTCAGGAACTAAAACAAAACGTTAAGACAGCACCATGTTTGAAAGCTTTGTAAGCAGACACATGCTGCCCCCTCCCTCTGCCATGTTGCTCAGCCCTGTCACTTTTTGCTGATATAAAGCTGATCAAAATATTCAGCCAGCCCTGAAATCTAAAAGACCTGAATCCCCCAGGATCAAAATAAAGATGAACTTTTTCAGCGATCCCATGGCGCATGCACAGGCTGGTGGCGTCATCCCTTTAGTTGATGCCTATTTTTATGGTCAGCAGCGGCACGCACAGCCAAAGGGGAGCGGCTGGCCTCCAGGCCCAGCAATCCATGCATGTAAAATATATTGCCAGGTATTCATTTTGCACCGATCTGTTCTGATTAACTGGAAGCCATCCATGAGCTTTGAGAGTGTAGTAATAATACAGCAGATTTCATCTGTGAAGAATACCAAAATACCAGTGAAAAAAAAATGACTTTTGGTCTGCTTTAACACTTTTTTATATCTAGAAGCAGGCCTGGAAATGGTAATTATTTGGGGTCTGGACGATGCATGGGGGCATCCCCCCACCTCCCAGACATGAGCAGTGGTCCCACACAAAACCCTGAGCGTCCGGCCCTAGAATCTAAATGATTCCAGGGCTGGCCGCAGGCCTTCTACTGTGGCATCTCGTGTTGGGATGCCCCGATGTGTGAAACTCCCCAGATCGCCCATAATGACTCACCTCTTCTCGGTCCAACGGTGCATGTGTGGGTTCTTGTCCAATCACAGCTTTTTGCCCTGACTAAGAGGCTGATTCACTACTAGCGCCAGGTATTGCCAGATGAGAGTCTGTACAGCCGCGCTTAGAACGACCGCTAGTAGACGCTGTAAGACGGTATCGGGCGCTGTAACCTAGCGTTGTGGTTGCTTTAGTTACCTGGCCAGCATTGATGAATGTGATGTGTGTTGGGCGCTGTAACACCAGTACAGCGTTGCAGGGAGCAAAAGGTAGCGCCAGCTCAGTGCGTCTGGCACTCGGCGCTCCACACCATACTTATCAAAAAAGGACACACACACAGCGTCGGCGCTCTAAATCTGGCCACTGTAGAACAGAGGCCAGATGCTGTGTGATCAAAGTCTGTTTTCGAACACTTATCAACTTGTAACAAAGCGAAAAACACACGGAATGACATTGTTATAACACTGGGACAATAACACTTTAGTGCCAGACCTGTAATGACAATTCTGAATAAAAATATAAAAAGTCCAAAAAAGTTTCTAAAAGTGTTTGTTTGCAGCCAGGAGACGTCACACAATGATTTCAGCAAACAAAAAAAAAATTAATTGCCAAACACACTATTTATACACAACTAATGAAGCCCCATTGAAATGTATGGGAGAGCGCTACATAGCGACAGGTACTACATGGCGCTCCTGAGCCTAGAGCACCAGCGCTATACGCTGAACCGCCTCTAGTAATACATGTAAAGAAGACAAAGGGGAATCCCACACTTCCCCAAAAGTTACCAAGGGCACACAAAGTAAGTGGCACCACCCTCAAGAGTATAAGAAAGTATCTCAATTTTATTATTTACAGTTACATATGATAAAAAGACATAATGACACTTACACAAATAAACAACAACATAAACTACTTCCTCAGGGCGATTACAAGTAATGTTACATGTAATCGCCCTGAGGAAGTAGTGCAGGTGACACTACGACACGCGTTGGTGTCTCACTCTTGTTGGGGTGCTCCGGTTGGTCTGTATGCACATTTTTGCTCTGTTATTCTTTTGTTCACCCTGGCTCGTTTTCCTGCTTTATGGTGTTAGGTTTATGTATTAATTAGGCTGTTAGATATCGAATTAGGAATACTTAATTGTGATTTTTGTACTGGCCAGTATTTTTTCTTGCACATTTATTGCGTCCTTTTCACAACTTGGTTAGTTTATTGGGAGCTTATATATTGTTATTTGAATTAAGTGACACATTTTTATTATGATTTCTATTAGACCACCGGCGCCCCCTTGTGTTTTTATGTGTTTATGTTGTTTATTTGTGTAAGTGTCATTATGTCTTTTTATCATATGTAACTGTAAATAATAAAATTGAGATACTTTCTTATACTCTTGAGGGTGGTGCCACTTACTTTGTGTGCCCTTGGTAACTTTTGGGGAAGTGTGGGATTCCCCTTTGTCTTCTTTGCGTTTGAATTTTTGTTGCTGGGGGTAGTGTGCACACCATTATATATCTTGATTATTGTGGAATACTGTAAGTGGCTAAAAGGCTAGTGCTGCCCATCTAGCGTGTCTAAATCTAGTAATACATGTGACGCTACATGGCGCTGCTGTTAGAGGCGCTCACCAGATTTGCTTTCTTAAATGTGGTTTTGCGCACAGAGCCCGGCGTTCACCAGGCGCTGCCTGCTGCTACGAAGCACTACCTGGCGCTATCCCTTCTTAAATAACCCCCTTAATCTGAATATAAACTGTAACTCTAGTCACCCCTTATGCCTGTAGGGTTGCCATCTTTCTCAACAAAAAATACTGGCCTTTTCAAATGGGTGTGGCTAGGGGCGTGGTCTAGTAGGGGGTGCGCTCTTGTAAAATGTAACCATACTTTTTCACAGTTTTTCACTGGCTCTTTTGCTTAAAAGTAACAAAAATACTGGCAATTACGAAAAAAATTACCATCATCTTACCAAATATTGCGGCTGTGCCGATGCAACACCAGTAAGGTTTCAACCAATCTCGTGCCACTTCTCTGGTATCGGTGACACTCATGTTTTTTCTGTTAGATGAACTCCATGCTTGGCTACTGCCAAGAGGAAGCAAGAGGGGCAGGCTGATTCATTATTAACGCCAGGTAGCGACAGATGAGCGTCTGTAGCAGGCATTTTCAGAGCGCCCGCTAGTAGTCACTGTGCTCGGCCGTGGGTCGCTACTTCATAGCGACTCAGTCACTGTTCAGTAATGTTGAATACATTGTGAGGAGTCGCTATTGGACCAGTACAGCGCTGTATGGGAGCGCATGTTAGCGACTGCTCATAGCGACCGACTCACACCATATTCAGCAAAAAAACAGCCTCACAAATCTCTGGCGCTGAAAAATATTTGTTTGTAGCCCAGAGCGCAGGAGGCGGTGTGTTTAAAGTGTGTTTTTCAGCATCTATCCACTAGTAACAAAGCGAAAACATATGGAATAACATTGTAACATGAACACTTTAATGGCAGACCTGTAATGTCATTTCTGAAGAAATATTTAAAAAATTAAAAAATTATGAAAAAACTGCTTTATCAATGTAAGAAGAGGTCACAGAATTATTTGTGATTTTTTTGAAAAAAAAAATAAATAAAAAACCCGTTTAAAGAGAAGAAAAGGATCGTCCATTGAATGTATGGGAGAGCGACAGGTAGCAAGAGGTCATACCTGGCGCTGTGCAAGTCTGAACGCTGGCGCTGTTCGCTGAGGCTGTGAAAATGATGAATCAGATGCTACATGGCGCTATTCCAGTCGCTAAACAGATTCTGCTTGATAAATGTGTGATTGCGTGCCGTGTCCGGCGTTCACCAGTCGCTACCTGTCACTACCTCTCATTAACCAGGCGCTACCTGACGCTATCCCTTCTTAAATAAGGGCCTAAATCTTCCATGTGGATCGAACCTTCACTAAGGGCCTTATTTAAGAAATGCTAGCGCCACGTAGCGGCCGGTGTTTTTTGTGAGCGCCACCACACGTCATATTTATGATGCAAAAACAGTTCAGCGCCTCTTTTAGCACCATGTAGCGCTCCATGTATCAAGAGCGCCAGGTGCTTTGTTAGCGCCGGCGCTGTGTTCCCTACAGCGCCACATCACATCAGACGCTCGGTGTCGTTCTCCTATAGACTTCAATTAGCCATTGGTGATTTATGGATAGCGATTTTTAATTTTTTTCTGCTCATTCAAGTGACACGGGCTCCGCGGCCTGTTCAGAATTTTTTTTTTCGTCATTATTGTACTTGCGTTTTCATGCCTGCTAATCATGAGTCATGTCATGTGTATGTTCCCTATGGCATTCCATTTGTTTTTTCTTGGTCACTGTGCAGTCATCTCTATTTAAAGCTTTTTTTTGTATTGCACTTGTATCGTGGTTTCAGAGCACCCGCACAGGCGCTATTCAGTTACATGTTAAAGTGGACCAACACCCAGGGGGGATCGGCCCGGGAATCTATAAGATTCCCGGGGCGATCAGATCCCTCACCCCGCTCCTACGCGAGCGCTCATCCAATCAGAGCGCTCAGAGCCGCTGTGGTATGTACGGACAAGCGACGGACAACCACTCTGAGCGCGCTGGAGGCCGCGTCTCGCGCTTCCTTCTAACAGGGAGCGCGCCCGCGCCGGCCATTCACAAACACCCGGCGTGGATGCGCGCCCTGCTAGAGGGAAGTGCAAGATGCAGCCGCAGCTCGCGCATGCGCCGTTGGAACGGGGATAAGGTTAAGCTTTCTGGGCGTCTTGGGGGGTTTCACCCCGCGGGGCATCCCGATTTGTGAATTGCCGGCGTGGGCGCGCTCCCTGTTAGAAGGAAGCGCGAGACGCGGCCTCCAGCGCGCTCAGAGCCGCTGTGGTTGTCCGTCGCTTGTCCGCACATACCACAGCGGCTCTGAGCGCTCTGATTGGATGAGCGCTCGCGTAGGCCCCTTTAATGGCCTTCTTTACCAAAACCTGAACTATGTATAGCTTATTTGTGGCATCCAAAGGGCACACAGACAATACAGTTTGGATTATTTTGTGTGCATGGGCCCTGAATATAAGCCAGAAATACTTGTATCGTGGAGGCTGATCCACTACTAACGCCACGTATTGCAGCGCTTAGAGTGACCACTAGTAGACGCTGTAAGAGGGTATCAGGCGCTGTAACAGAGCATCCTGTTCGCTGTAGTATCCTGGCCGGCATTGATGAATATGATGTGTGTTCGGCGCTCTAACAACAGTATAATTCTGCAGCGAGCGAGAGGTAGCACCAGCTCAGTGCGACCGGCACTCAGCGTTCAACACCATACTTATGAAAGAACTACACACACATCGTCGGTGCTCTAAAGCTGGGCCAGACGCTGTGTGATTAAAGTCTGTTTTTGAACACATATCCACCAGTAACAAAGCGAAAACACATGGAATGACATTGTTTTAACACTGTGACAATAACACTTTAGTGCCAGACCTGTAATGACAATTCTGCATAAAAAATATAAAAAGTACAAAATATTTATAAAAGTGTTTGTTTGCAGCCAGGAGACGTCTCACAATGATTTGAGCAAAAAACAAAAACATTAAATGACAAAACACGCTATTTATACACAACTAATGAAGCCCCATTAAAATGTATGTGAGAGACGCTACAGAGCGACAGGTACTACATGGCGCTCCTGAGCCTAGAGCGGCATCGATATACGCTGAGCCACCTGGATTAATACATGTGATGCTACATGGCGCTGTTAGAGTCGCTCAACAGATTCACTTTCTTAAATGTGGTTTTGCGTACAGCGCCCGACGTTCACCAGACGCTGCCTGCCCCTATGAGGCGCTAGCTGGCGCTATCCCTTCTTAAATAAGTGTGAGGGGGACCCCAGAATCAGTTCTACGGTGGGCCCCAAACACCTAAATCTAACACTGGGTCTTAAAGTGGACCAACACCCTCCACTGATCGGCCCGGGAATCTATAAGATTCCCGGACCGATCAGTCCCCTGACTGCGGGGCACCCCGACCCGTTGTGTGAAACCCCCCAGAAAGCCCTAAATCCCTACCTGATCCTCGTTCCAGCGGCGCCTGTCGCCGCCTCCCGCGCGTCCCTCTAGCAGGACGCGCACCCGCGCCGGCCGTTTGTGAATGGCCGGCGCGGGCGCGTGCCCTGTAAGAGTGACGCGCGGGAGGCGGCGGCGGGCGCGCTCTCTTTTCCGTCGCTGCCTCCCGCTTGTACGTTGGCGGGGATTGGCAGCAGGGGTCACGTGGGAGTGAGGAGAGGTGAGTTTTGGGGGCTTTCTGGGGGGTTTCACACAGCGGGCCCCCGATTGGGGTGCCCCACCGAAGTGGACCAAAACCCAGGATAGTCAAAATCCTGGGTGTTGGTCCACTTTAACCCTTCCCTGGTCCTGAAGTTGGCCTTGCAATATATGACAGTGACAAGTATGGCGCAGTCTTCATCATTTATTGATGACATGAAACTCCAGCTAATTAGTAAGAACTGAAAAATAAAGCGCAGGCAGTAAGGTGACATTATTAATAATGAGCAGTCACGGCGGGATGCCCCACCCCCCCGCAGAGCCATGGGGCGAGACGTGGCGGGGAATCATAGAGAGCAAGGTAACTGGTTACTAATAGGCTTAGGTGTCGCGCTCCCCTCCGGAGCCTCTCCCTGCAGCTGTGTACACAACTCACTCTGGCAATGAGGAGGTAACGCAGCCAGGGGCAGAACTAGTGCTGCTGCTCCTGCTGATACACTGAGATAGATGTAGCAATCCTTAACTTGCCGTAGATAACTAATGCAAGGTTTAAAAATGATAGCCGTTCCCACTGTTTATTTAAAGAGGAACAAACCCCCCAAAAATCACTTTATTGGGTTTGTTTCTCTCTGGTGGTGCATCCCAAATTGGGATGCCCTGCTGTATGTTTCCTGGGGGATTGCCAAAAAAACGTATCTGGTTCTGCTCAGCCAATCAGCAGCGCCCATTCTGTTCAACTCTAAATGGAGCGAACGCCGATGCCCGTATCCCCGCCTGTGCCTCTTGCTGCGTAAACTCTCATTCAGGAAGGCCTGGCTTCAAGTGGACCAACACCCAGGATTTTGACTATCCTGGGTTTTGGTCCACTTCGGTGGGGCACCCCGATCTCGCCCCGAAAACTCACCTCACCACGCTCCCACGTGACCGCTGCGTCCAATCCCTGCCGACGGATAAGCGAGAGGCAGCGACGGACAAGCAGAGCGCGTCCGCCGCCGCCTCCCGCGCATCCCTCTTACAGGGAACGCATGGCATGGGAGCGCGCCTTGCTAGAGGGACGCGCGGGAGGCGGCGGACGCTCATGCGCCGCTGGAACGTGGAAAAGGTAGGATTGTGGGCTTCCTGGGGGGTTTCACCCCAGAAATCGGGATGTCTCCCGGGGAGGGTTCTGATCGCCCCGGGAATCTTATAGATTCCCAGGCCGATCCCCCCTGGGTGTTGGTCCCATTTAAAGCGGACCTTCAGCATCATTTAATGAAAAGCCTAAACCCTTAAAAAAACTATTCCCCAGCATCTAAAATGTATATATTTTAAGTTTTTATTTGCTTACTTTTTATTCTTTCCCCCCACTGGGTTGCAACTCTGTTCAGGACTCTAGGATACAGGCGCCGCCATCTTGCCTCAGAAGCTTCACACACACTGCGGAGAGGAGAGCGGGATAACGTACAAGAGGCGCGGTTATCGACAGAGCAGAGTTGGGGTTAGGGAAAGGACAGCAATCCCAGAATGCAAAGCAGCACAGTCAGAAGACACTTCCTGCTTGCAGGCTGCCTGATGCTCCATGAGCCGCCATCTTGGACGTTTAAAGGCTCATAACATGCAGTAGATGCAGGTAGGATGATTTTTAATGTGAGCAATCTGTATGTACAGGGTGTGGGAAACATATAAGATAGACTCTTATTCAGAGTGAAGGTCCGGTTTAATTGCGCCCGCAGCTAGAGGTATGCTGGGTGATGCAACCACAAGATGCGAGCTAGGTAAATCAGGCAATCTGGAGTGTTTCAAAAGTGGGGCATCCCTGTAGCGATAACCTTTATCGCCGGAGGGCTTCCCCGCCAGAGACGTCCTTTTCCCAATGGTGAGAGGTGCTGCAGGAATTCCAGAGTCATCCGTGAGGAAACAGGAACAGCCCTTACAAGGGCTAGCGAATTGTAATATAGCGTTTCCCCCAATAAGAGACAGAACTCAGTATTGAGGGTGAAGATGAACTACCTTTTATTAGTGCCACCCTGTGCCTTATATGCAAGTCCCCATGCAAGGGGACCTCCCCCGTGGACCTGATGGAGAACTGCATGACAAACGCACAGACCAATGGGAGCAGGCCACACAATCCCTCAACTCTGCCGCTAACACAATCAGCAACACAATAGCAGTCTGTAACACAATCATCAATACAATGACTGTCTGTAACGTAATCAAGAGTACAATGACAATAGCAGTCTGTAACACAATCAATCAGCACAATGAAATTGTCTGTAACGTAATCAATAGCACAATGACAATAGCAGTCTGTAACACAATCATCAATACAATGACAGTCTGTAACGTAATCAATAGCACAATGACATTGTCTGTGACATGCTCAAGAAAATGGAAGTAATGAGTCTATGCAAAAGTCCAAGGGCAGAAACAGGGCCTTTAAAATCCAAAAGGCATAGAGTCTGTCACAGTCCCTATTCAGGGTGCCCCATAAAGAGGGAGGCCACTGCCCCTCAAGTCCTTTAGAGTCCTAAAGATTGCAGTGGGGGGGGTGCTCCTCTTTAAAGCAGGATTTTCCCTATCTTGGGTTTTGGTCTGTACCTCCCGGCATTTGAAATTCAGTTACCAGTCAGATGGATGCAGGAGATGTAACCGCCAGCCATTAAATCACCGGTGATAGAAGATAGGTAGTAACAATTACAACACTATAATCACTTTCAATAGGCAAATTAATTATTTATTGATGCAGATCTGCATGTTACACCTTTAAAAGGGAAGAATGACAACAATAAGGGACAGGGGGACATAGACTCAAAAGAGGGACAGTCCTGCCAAATGAGGGACACTTGGGAAGTATACTAAGGGGGTTATTTAAGAAGGGATAGCGGCAGGTAGTGCTTCGTAGCAGCAGGCAGCGTCTGGTGAACGCTTGGCGCAGTATGTGAAACCACATTTATGAAAGTGAATCTGGTGAGCGCCTCTAACAGCGCCATGTAGCTCCTGATGTATTATTACAGGCGGCTCAGCGTATAGCACCGGCGATCTAGCTTCCAAAGCGCCAGGTATTACCTTTCACTCAGTGTCGCTCTCCCATACATTTCAATGGCCGTTCATTTGCTTGTATTTAAACAGCAAATTTTTTTTTGCTCAAATCATTGTGTGACCGCTCCAGGCTGCAAACAAACACTTTTAGAAACTTTTTGTGACTTAGGCCCTTATTTAAGAAGGGATAGTGTCAGGTAGTGGCTGGTTAATGACAGGTAGCGACTGGTGAACACGGCACGCAATTACACATTTATCAAACAGAATCTGTTTAGCGACTGGGATAGCGCCATGTAGCGTCTGATTCATCATTTTCACAGCCTCAGCGAACAGCGCCGGCATTCAGCCTTGCACAGCGCCAGGTATGACCTCTCGCTACCTGTCGCTCTCCCATACATTTCAATGGACGATCCTTTTCTTCTCTTTAAACGGGGTATTTGCTTTTTTTTTCTTTCCAAAAAATCACAAATAATTCTGTGACCTCTTCTGGCATTGATAAAGCAGTTTTTTCACATTTTTTTCATTTTTTATATATTTCTTCAGAAATGACATTACAGGTCTGCCATTAAAGTGTTCATGTTACAATGTTGCTACAATGTAATTCCATATGTTTTCGCTTTGTTACTAGTGGATAGATGCTGGAAAACAGACTTTAAACACACCGCCTCCTGCGCTCTGGGCTTCAAACAAGTATTTTTCAGCGCCAGAGATTTGTGAGGCTGTTTTTTTGCTGAATATGGTGTGAGTGGGTCACTATGAGCAGTCGCTAACATGCGCTCCCATACAGCACTGTACTGGTCAAATAGCGACTCCTCACAATGTATTTAACATTACTGCACAGCGACTGAGTCGCTATGAACTAGCGACCCATGGCTGAGCGACTACTAGCGGGTGCTCTGAAAATGCCTGCTACAGACGCTCATCTGTCACTACCTGCCGCTAATGATGAATCAGCCTGCCATTATATTTTTATGCAGAATTGTCATTACAGGTCTGGCACTAAAGTGTTATTGTCACAATGTAATAACAATGTCATTCCATGTGTTTTCACTTTGTTACTGGTGGATATGTGTTTAATCACACAGCGCCTGGCGCTCTATGCTACAGGGACCAGTTTTAGAGCGCCAACGCTGTGTGTCCTTTTTTGAAAAGCATGGTGTGGAGCGCCAAGAGCGCTATCTCTTGCTCCCTGCAGCGCTGTACTGGTGTTAGAGTGCCCAACATACATCACATTCATCAATGCCGGCCAGGTTACTACAGCGACTGAGGCGCTCTGTTACAGCGCCCGATACCCACTTACAGTGTCTACTAGTGGTCGCTCTAAGCGCCGCTATACAGACGCTCATCTGCTGATACATGGGCCCTTATTTATGAAGGAATAGCAACAGGTAGTGACTGGTGAGCGTCCGGTAATGACGGGCACCGCCACGAGAACGCTGGCTCCCCACCACAATCACACATTTATCAAGCCAATCCTGCTTAGCGACTGAGATAGCGCCAGATAGCCACTCATTCATCATTATTCCAGCCTCAGCCCACAGCGCCAGAGTCTGACCTTGAACAGCGACAGGTATGACCTCTCGCTACCTGGCGCTCTCCAATGCATTTCAATGGAACAATCTTTAAATATTCATAATTAATTGTTATTAATGTTTTTTTTGTTTTTTTTTTTTTTTTTAAATGTGAAAAATTCTGTGACCACTTCTGCCATGTTAGATAAAAATTGTGCAGAATTGATATTACAGGTCTGATATTATTGTATTCATATTACTAAATTCTTAAAATTTTTTTTTTTTTTTTGGTTTCCAAAAATATAGTGGTTTGGGGGTTAAAAAACTACTTTTAACACATCGCCTCCAGCGCTCTGGGGTTTAAACATGCATTTCACAGCGCTTGCATTTTTTGAGCCTGATTTTTTGATGAATATGTTGGAAGTCGGTCGCTCTGACCAGTCGCTATCATGCGCACCCATACATCGCGGAACCTGTCAAATAGCGACTCGTCACCCCATATTCAACATTACTGCACACCGACTCAGCCGCTATCAACAACCGAACAATGGCCAAGCACAGCGACTACTAGCGGGCGCTGTGAAAATACTGCTACAGTCGCTCAACTGTCGCTACCTGCCGCTATTAATGAATCGGCCTCCCAGTGTTAAAAATGAATCAACCTGCCCATCAAGAAGGCCACTGCATTATTTTTATCCTACAGATGACATGACACATCCTGGGCTCTGAGACCACAGATTTTGGTAAGATTGTTCAAAGACTTTACAATCAGTATTAGCCTACAGAGCGGTGCTAGTTTTCCTTTAGCTGTGCCAGAGGATACTGCTTACTCTGCTAGTGCACCTCAGGGCCTCAGGCTTCTGCTGCAGATGTCAGTGAGTGCGACGGCCAGATGGGCTCACTGCTATTCCGAGAAGCCTCGCCGCTGATCCGCAGAGGGAAAAGTGCTAATCCCCCCACACACCGGGCACTAAGGAACCTGCCTGTGGAGAGACCATATGGAATTCCTATTATCAATAATAATATCTTATATCTTACAATAATAATAACCTTACAATAATAACAATGCATTATTATTATTATTATTATTATTATTATTATTATTATTATTATTATTATTATTATTATTGTTATTATTATTATTATTAATAATAATAATAATAATAATAATAAACATAATATTTTACATGATTAAAATTCAGATGCTGTGTATAGAAGCCATATTGGGTCAGTCATAACCATATAGATCTCCCATTATTAATAATATTTTTTTTTATAATAATTATCATTTTGAAAAAATGTGATAAATAAGCAATGATGTATGGTTACTCAATGCTGCCGCAATACCTATCACCTTCTGCCTGATTTATTTTCGGTTTCTTCCTAGGAACCTGAAGGATATATTTTTATTAATAATAACATCAACAATATTATTATTATTATTATTAATAATAATGATAATAATAATAATACATTGTGTATGTTTGCAATTGGCAGTTTTGTATAAAAAAAAAAAAAAACTTTTGGGCTAGCCTCCTATAAAATAGCTATTGACTACCATCCCGGAGTTATCCTTTAAAGTGGACCGAAACCAAGGATTTTGACTATGCTGGGTTTCGGCCCTTGCTCCCACACACTGGGCACTGAGGAACCTGCCTGTGGAGAGACCATATGGAATTCCTATTATCAATAATAATATCTTATATCTTACAATAATAATAACCTTACAATAATAACAATGCATTATTATTAATAATAATAATAATAATAATAATAATATTAATAAACATAATATTTTACATGATTAGAATTCAGATGCTGTGTATAGAAGCCATATTGGGTCAGTCATAACCATATAGATCTCCCATTATTAATAATATTTTTTTTTTAAATCATTATCATTTTGAAAAAAATTGATGAATAAGCAATGTTGTATGGTTACTCAATGCTGCCGCAATACCTATCACCTTCTGCCTGATTTATTTTAGGTTTCTTCCTAGGAACCTGAAGGATATATTTGTATTAATAATAACATCAACAATAGTATTATTAATAATAATGATAATAATAATAATAATAATAATACATAGAGGTTGATTCATTAATAGCGCCAGGTAGCGACAGATGAGCGACAGTAGCGTTATTTTCACAGCGCACGCTAGTATTCGCTGTGCTTGGCCGTTGTTCGGCTGTTGACAGCGACTCAGTCGGTGTGCGGTAATGTTGAATATTGGGTGAGGAGTCGCTGTTTGACAGGTTCCGCGATGTATGGGAGCGCATGACAGCGAATGGCCATAGCGAACGGCTCCCAGCATATTCATTAACAAATCACGCTCAAAAAATTATCGCGCTGTGAAATGCTTGTTTAAACCCCAGAGCGCTGGCGGCGATGAGTTAAAAGTAGTTTTTTAACCCCCAAACAACCATATTTTTGGAAACCAAAAAAAACAAGTTTTTTAAATAATTTAGTAATATGAATACATTACTATCAGACCTGTAATATCAATTCTGCACAAATGTTTACAACATTAATAGCAATTAATTATGAATATTTAAAGATTGTTCCATTGAAATGCATTGGAGAGCGCCAGGTAGCGAGAGGTCATACCTGTCGCTGTTCAAGGTCGCTCGCTGGCGCTGTGGGGTGAGGCTGGAATAATGATGAATGATTCGCTATCTGGCGCTCTGTCAGTCGCTAAGCAGGATCGGCTTGATAAATGTGTGATTGCGGAGGGGAGCCGGCGTTCTCGTGGTGGTGAGCGTCATTATCGTTCGCTCACCATTCGCTACCTGGCGCTATCCCACGTTAAATAAGGGCCTTAGTCTATGTTTGCAATTGGCAGTTTTGTAAAAGTAGCTATTGACTACCATCCCGGAGTTATCCTTTAAAGTGGACCGAAACCAAGGATTTTGACTATGCTGGGGTTCGGCCCTTGCCCCCTGGGCACCCCGAATGGGCATACCCCACTGTGTGAAACCCCCCAGATCGCAGATGCCAACTCACCTCTTCCTGGTCAAACGCCGCATGCGCAGCCGCTCGTCCAATCAGCCTGCTCGGAGGTGCTTCATCTAAGGCCAGCGGCTCCGAGCTCGCTGGTGGTCGCATCCCCTGCTTCCCTCTAACAGGGAGTGTGCCCGCGCCGGGCATTTACAAATGTCTGGCACAGCCATTCGCCCTGCTAGAGGGATAGTGGGGATGCGGCCACGGCTCGCCCATGCTTCGTTGAGCCAGGAAAGAAGGTAAGTGTATGGGCAACCTGGGGGTTTTCACACAGCGGGGCATCCTGATTTTGGATGCCCCGGGGGGGGGGGTGAAGATCAGCCTGGGAATCTATAAGATTGCATGGGTTTTGGTCCACTTTAAAGGAAAAATCCACTTCTGTGGACTTTTCCTGAGAGTCCAGGGGCAAGACAGCGCCAGCAGTAACTAGCAGATCTGCTGCTCCCACACTCCTGATCGTCCTCCCATAGCCCTGGTTTGTGAAGCCAGCAGTTGCGCTTTCTGTCTCCATCTGACCGGTGGGCGTGGCCTAGGTACGGCTGGCGCCCAATAAAAACAATAGGGGCCTCCGTACTCCCGGAAATTCTGTGTATTGTTTTCAGTGGGAGCCAGCTGTACAGAGGCCATGTCCCACTGCCAAAGACAGTACCCAGAAGAGCTGCTCCCAGATGGGGCCCCCTGACCTCATTGGCCCAGATGCGGTCGCTACCCCTGCACCCCCTGTAGTTACGCCCCTGGCAGCATCCATATTTGGAGGAGTTCCTCTTTAAGGGTTGTCTCTCATTATGATTTACCTGGAAGATGTGTATCAGGCTGCTGTCATGCTGGCGGCATAAAACGATTTCATTAAAAGCTTTCTGCTCATATCCAATATGTCCAAAGGGCCCCCGGCACCGCTCCATGTTGGAGAGTGAAGTATGCCGCAGCCTTCTCTTCGATTGCCTTAATGGGCTTTTAGTTAATGAAGAGAGTGGTTTGTTTCACAAGGACGTTTGGCCAAAATGGCGGCTTGCCCAGAGGAGCAAAGAGCCTGGGGGGGGGGGGGGGAGGGGGGGTGCCCGCTGTAGCTATGCCCATGCTCCTATCACTGAATGGCTGAGCCCAATCACCAGGGGGCATGACTGCATCTGGCTGTATACTCGCTGTATATAACTGCTCTGTAAGTTTGGCTGTTCACATATTTCTATATTCACCTAAAGAAAACAGATCCAACACAGCTAGCCATAGAATGTAAAAGGTTCCAGGGCTGGCTGCTGGCCTTCCCCTGGGGCATCTCTGAGCTGACGCGCGCTCTCTCGCCCAACCATTTAGATAGGCACCCACGTCTGGGTATACAGCTGTTCTTGCCCCCAATTTCTGAGTGCAGAGCCATTTCCTGACCATTAAAATGGACCAAAACTCACGATTTTGACTATCCTGGGTTTTGGTCCTTGTCCCTCTTTGTTAACCCCTATCCAGGTCACTGGAACAAACTCACCTCTTCCCGGTCCTACTATGCATGTGCAGACGCTCATCCAATCCGCACTAGGATCCGCTTGAGCCCCTTTGTAGAAGAGCTCATCTAGTACAAGCATCTCATCTAGATCCGAGCGCGCTAAGGCCGCAACCCCTGCTACCCTCTAACAGGGAGCGTGCCCGCCGTATTTACCATTAACCATTAGGGGCGCATGGCCGCTAGGGGCGCACTTTTAAATTGTAAAATTAATGTGAACAGGGCTGGTCGTTTCACAGAGGCTGCATACAGACTACAGTTTCGTCTTTTCACCACTTGGATCAGTGATGTGACCTAAGACTTACAAGGAAGGGAGCCTGGCCAGGAAGGATATTATCAGCTCGGCCTCTACATGACTACTGGTCTCTCTGTCCTTTCATCTGTCTGCACTAAACTCAAGTAGGTGCTGCTGATTTTTTTGTGGCAGGGGGGCATCTGCCAAGCTGGAACTGTAAGCTCCAGGCCTATAGGTGGTGAGAAGCTGGGCCATGTAGTTCCCCAGGGTTGGGGAGGAGTAGCAGCTGGGTCTTTGGTATCCTGGGGGCAGCTGGGCCTTGTAGTTACTCCATAGTAAGACTTGTAGTTTCCCAGGGCTGTGGATGGAAAGCAACGGGGCCCTGTAGTTACCCCAGGGGAAGCAGATGGGCCTTGTAGTTCCTCCAGGAGAAGCAGCTGGGCCTTGTACTTCCTCCAAGGGAGGCAGCTGGGGCTTGTAGTTCCTCCAGGAGAAGCAGCTGGACTTGTAGTTCCTCCAGGAGAAGCAGCTGGGTGTTGTACTTCCTCCAGGGGAGGCAGCTAGGCCTTGTAGCTCTCCCAGAGGAGGCAGCTGGGCCTAGTTCCTTCTATCCAGGGAAAGGACTGCAGGTGCAAAATGTGTGAGGGGGGTATTTTTAGGTAAGTATGCATATCAGGATAAATGAAGGGTGAGCACTAAAAGTGCCTAGAGCAACATGAACCCTAAATACGGCCTGTCTGCATCCTTTAGACCCTAGGGTCAGCCCGCCAGGGTTTTGTTACACTTTAATCCCCTCTTTCAAAAGGCAAAGGGAATGCCCAGGCTAAGTGCAATAACAAATCATTGTTTTCTTACCT
Organism: Gastrophryne carolinensis; assembly: GCA_027917425.1. Taxonomy (NCBI): domain Eukaryota; kingdom Metazoa; phylum Chordata; class Amphibia; order Anura; family Microhylidae; genus Gastrophryne; species Gastrophryne carolinensis. The sequence goes on from CM051238.1 coordinate 43,699,508, forward strand.
GTCATGCAGATACAGATGATTCTTCCTGATGTTCTACTAATAAAGTTGGTGTTGTTGAGACTTAGCCCTTTCCTATAGCCCAGCCCCTGAATTTTATTCTTATATGACAGCCTTTTTTTAACACTTTCTTTACCCCGCCTGCATCATACTGCACATGACACCTTTTGATTGTAAGTGTGCACAGGATAGTTGCTCCCTGCTGTTCTTGTCCGTCTTTTCCCTGCTTCTTTGTATAGGTCCACCTTTTAATGCTAAAAAAGGTGGTCATGAAAAAAATAAAATCAAGGAGCTAGGCCACCAAAACAATAGTTTTATTTAGTAGTTCACTCAGCTGAATCCCCTGCATGGTAGGCATGCAAACAATGATTTGTTTTTACACTTAGCCTGGACAATCCATTTATTTCTGTTGCTTAAAGTGGACCAAAACCCAGGACAGTTTTGACTATCCTGGGTTTTGGTGTGTGATGTCAAGCCCAGCTCACCTCTTCCTGGTCCCATGGCGAGTCTAAGAGCAGCAGCTCTGACGGATGCATCTTCCTCCTCCCTCTAACAGGGCGCGTGCTTGCACCGGCCATTAACAAATGCCTTGCACGGGCACGCTCCCTGTTAGAGGGAAGCGGAGGATGCAGCCGTCAGAGCCGCTGCTCTTAGACGCACCGTGGGACAGAGAAGAGTTGAGCTGGGTTCGAGTGATCTGGGGGGGGTTTCACACAGCGGGGCACCCCCGAATGGGAAATGACCAAAACCTAAAATAGTAAAAATCCGGGGGATTGGTCCATTTTAAATAGGAAACATGGGGGCCTTGTGAGGAAGGGGTTCATTTAACATCAAAGAGACACTTCAAAAGGTCCCCTTTGAAAACAGATGCCTGTGTTCTTGTCTGTGTTTTCCCTGCTTCTTTGTATAGGTCCACCTTTTAATGCTAAAAAAGGTGGTCATGTATAATAAATCCAGGACCTAGCCCACCAAAACAACACCTTTATTTAGCAGCTCACTCAGATGAATCCCCTGCATGGCAGGCATGCAAACAATTATTTTTTTTACACTTAGCCTGGACAATCCATTTATTTCTGTTTCTTAAATAAGAAGCATGGGGGCCTTGTGAGGAAGGGGTTCATTTAACATCAAAGAGACACTTCAAAAAGCCCCCTTTGAAAACAGATGGCTCAACCTGTGGTCGTCTCTGCACACTGAACCTCACGGGGTTTGAACATGAATGCATTTATTTATGTACATATGTAACATATATACCATATGGACTGCTAAACACACCCCCGTCACATAGAAGAGGCTACATTTATGCTGAAATGCAGCACGATAAGGAAAATGAGTAGAATAAAGTAACTAATACCATTTAACCTCAGATATTCCTACTACATTGATAGCTAACATGGTAACAATAGGAAACAAAGAAACCCCAGAAATAATTGTTCATTACTATGGATGAGCCAGACAGGGGACTATGCGGCTCTGATAATCCCCAGTATCCAGCAATTGGTACTCCTAAATGCCAAATACAATTAAAGAGGAACAAAACCCAGTATTTTATCTTACCTGGCTGCCAGAGCATCCCAATATGGAATGCCCCACTGTGTGAAAACTCCTAGATCGCCAATAAAAATCACCTTTCCCTGGATCTAGAGCTCTCATCCAATCAGAGTCATTTTTCTTCCCCACGCTACAGGGATGCAGCCAGCGGACTGGTCACGTTATCCAGCATTCTTGAGATAAGCCAATCAGCGAAGATCCCCTGGTCCTGTGGATGCTGGTCTACTGATGCTGGCAAATGTGTAGTGAAGGGGGACACAGGTCCCCCCTCCTCCTTCCTTGGGGTCTTGGCAAGCTAATACCAGGTTGCCAGGGCAGGGAGGCTTTTATACCACGGAGGAGGCGCCTCTGTGGGATCTTCCTTTGTGACTAATGAAGTAACTGGAGGGGAGAGACATCGATGAGGATACTTGTGGAATCTCCTTCCATGCCCATCTCTTCCAGTGACATCATTAGTCCCATGGATGGGATTTCCCAAAGGCTACTCCCCTGTGGTCACCAAGGACGGTGTAAGGGGGACCTCTGCCCCCCTCACTACAGATACCAACAGGGCAGCTGCAAAAGCAGCGGCAGACCAGCCCCTGCCATACCAGGAGGGAGCCCCTGGCAGACCTGCAGAAGGGACACATTGACTGTCAGCATCGGTGGGTGGCATGCCGGACAATTTGACCTGATATCCAGGTTGGAGCAAATCAGAACAAGTGAACAACATCTGGGTCAAATCTAGCTTCAGCCCGGATCTAAAGCCCATCACTAATTACACAAATTTCATTTTTCGCAGTGACATTTTTTGAACCTCGTGGGAGCTCTATATACTATGGTGAATTGATATAGGGAAAGCACAGGATGTGTTTTCAGCAGTGTTATATAATCTTTAAAACCAAAATGTTCATTGTGATCAGTATTTTGTGGCATTTATAATAATCTCATGTGCACTGTGTGCCGACCTAAGCCTCGCTATGCCTGAATAGACTTTACCTGGGCACAGGCCGCCAGCTTTATCCCCCTGTGCTGCCACTCAATTAATTAGACCCATAATGACTACAGGAATCTTTTTCTGTGCTGTCACCCCATGTTTAGCAGCATGGAAATGGCTGGAAGCCCCGACCTTCAGGCTGTGAGAGTACCATCAAATTCTACTGGCAGGGTTCACGGGTTTTGTTCCACTTTAATACTTGTAACTGCAAAATAGGAAAGGTAGGAAGTTAGAACTGTAATAGTGGGTATTTGACAGTAGATGTTGATGTTTCCTGAGTAATGGGAGAGGAGGTTTTGGCCCTTATTTATCACGGGCTAGCGCCAGGTAGTGTCTGACGAGCGCCAGGTAGCGGCAGCTAACGGCGACTACCGACTCAAGTACGCCCGGCGGCGGGCACAATGACGCATTTATCAAGCAAAATGAGGCTAGCGCCGGCGAGAGCGACGGCTAGCGCGGCATTCATCATGAAGCCGCCTGGACCGAACAGCGCCGCTGCAAATTCCCTCACAGCGCCAGGTATGAGCTGTCGCTCCCTGGCGATGTCCAATGCATTTCAATGGAGCAATCTATAATTAATCATAATTAATTGGTATTAATTTTTTTTTTTTTTTTTTTTTGTTAATGTCAAAAATTCGGAGACCACTTATGCAATGTTAGGATTTATTTTTAAGTAAAAAAAAAAATTTAAAAAAAATTTGTGCAGAATTGATCTAACAGGTCTGAGATTAATGTATTCATATTACAAACTGATTCTAAAAACATGTATAATGTTACATTCAAAAAATATGGTTGTTTAGGGGTTAAAAACTAGTTAACACCCATCGCCGCCAGCGCTCTGGGGTTTAAACAAGGAATGGACAGCGACAGCACATTCGGAGCGTGATTTGTTAATGAATATGAAGCTAGCCGTTCGCTCTGGCCATTCGTTGTCAGGCGCTCACATACAACGCTGAACCTGTGAAACAGCGACCCCCCAGCCCGTATTCAACATTACCGCACACCGACTGAGTCGCTGTCATCAAGCTAACGCCGGCCAAGCACAGCGAATACTGGCTGGCGCTGAAAAAATCACGCTACAGTCGCTCATCTGGCGCTACCTGGCGCTATTAATGAATCGGCCTCCCCGTTAGATTAGTTACATTAGAATAGCTACAGAATTGGTATACACCTTCAGAGGGGTGCAACATTCTAGAATGTTCTATAACTTGGTATATTCGGGCAGGCTGATTCATCATTAGCGGCAGGTAGCGACAGATGTAGCAGGCATTTTCAGAGCGCGCGCTAGTAGTCGCAGTGCTCAGCCGTGGGTCGCTAGTTTATAGCGACTCAGTCGCTGTTCAGTGATGTTGAATACATTGTGAGGAGTCGCTATTTGACCAGTACAGCGCTGTATGGGAGCGCATGTTAGCGACTGCTCATAGCGACCGACTCACACCATATTCAGCAAAAAAAACAGCCTCACAAATCTCTGGCGCTGAAAAATAGTTGTTTGAAGCCCAGAGCGCAGGAGGCGGTGTGTTTAAAGTCTGCTTTCAAGCATCTATCAACTAGTAACAAAGCGAAAACCTATGGAATTACATTGTAACAACATTGTAACATGAACACTTTAATGCCAGACCTGTAATGTCATTTTTGAGGAAATATTTAAAAAATGAAAAAATTATGAAAAAAATGCTTTTTCAATGCCAGAAGAGGTCACAGAATTATTTTTGATTTCTTTGAAAAAAAAATAAAAAACAAAAACCCCGTTTAAAGAGAAGAAAAGGATCGTCCATTGAAATGTATGGGAGAGCGACAGGTAGCGAGAGGTCATACCTGGCGGTGTGCAAGGCAGAACCCTGACGCTCTTCGCTGAGGCTGTGAAAATGATGAATCAGACGCTACATGGCGCTATCCCAGTCGCTAAACAGATTCTGCTTGATAAATGTGTAATTGCGTGCCGTGTCCGGCATTGACCAGTCGCTATCAATAGCTACCTGGCATTAACCAGGCACTACCTGACGCTATCCCATCTTAAATAAGGGCCTAATTCTATAAGAGGCCTGGGAGCCCTTTGTTCTTAGTTAGAATGTGCAGAGACCTGGTCCACAAACCTTGGGCCACAATGGCCAGCGGCCATATCTGCTGCGGTATTAACAATAAAAGGTAAAATAAAACACCCCCACACCAACCTTTTCTTAAACATGGGGTTTTGGACATGGGTTAGAAAGTGGTTAATGTGGTCCAGGTGAGTTCCTGATCCCAAGACCTGCACCTATCAGTGGTGCGGGACAAAAGGTACTGTAAGTGCCATTTTGTTTTTATTTTCCCTGCTGAATCGCTTAAGTAAGTGGTATAAGACAGCGGCAGAGGGTGGAAGGGTTAGGTAAGTGATAGAAGGTGGTGGTTACACAGCACAGCATACAGCATTGGTTGGCCAGGAGCCCGGATATGTGCCGTGGAACAGCCAAAAAGGTGAGTAAGCGAATGTGAACAGTATGTGAATAGCCAGCATACCCTGCATGAGGGACTTCATATTATCCCTGTATATTGCCCCTTATTTAATCCTGATGTGGTCAAATGGTGCCGCTGTAAATAAATACATATAGAGTGTTATTTTTTGGTATTATATTTACAAGTCATTTTTCTGCTGTAGATTGTAATATGCAAAGTGTGAAGGTACATTGTAACAGATCTGAATCAGTGAGTCACTTGTATCAAACTAATCTTCTGGCAGCTTTCCAAGTGTATCTTGGGCATATAATGTATCTTTATTTTTGTTGCATTCATCTTGTTACACAAGCCAGACACTGCTGCCTGTATGAGATAGTTGCTTTGGAGAGTGTTACAACTTGTCATAGTGATAACCCTTATATTATATATCTGAATGTCCTGATCTTATAACTCTGATTCCCTTTTTAATGTATATATGTACTCCTGTATGCAGAAATCAAAATATTGTTCCACTGGTGTTCATGACACCAAATATAGTGGTGGTGTGAAAGTCCCTCCCCCGGGGCATCCTAAATCGGGATGCCCCATTGTGTGAAACCCCCCAGGTCGCCCCGTTAGCACTTACCTTGCTTTTCGGTACAACGGCGAAAGCGCAAGTCGCTGCAGTTGGCCTTAGACGCTGTCTTAGATGGCGTGAATTCAGTGGCTCCAAACGTGCTGAATGGCCAAGCGGTGGCACATGCGCCGTAGGACCGAGAAGAGGTGAGTTAAATTGGGTGATCTGGGGGGTTTCACACAGCGGGGCACCAAACCCCAGGAGTCAAAATCCTGGGTTTTGGTCCACTGTAAGTGGGAGTGCTGGGCCTGTGACCTTGCCCCATTTGAGTTTAAGATCTGAGCCATTAACTGTGACCGAGGGTTTGGAGAACCAATCTTATTTGATCTCCCTTTTACCACTGCAGTGAATAACCACCACCAGCGAGTGAGGGGGTCCCTGCACTGCATGTTCCTTTTTCTGCCAAACGGCTTTGCCAGATTGGCATGGGGCCAAACGTGGCCACCCAGCGATCACCAATGGCTAACAGTCCCTCCATGGGGCACAAAAGCAGCACTGGAACTCAGACCAGGTAAGTATACCTATTGGCTTTCTGTAAGGATTCTTACAGATTGGCATCCCAAATTAGGATGCCTGGAGTGGCGACAGATGCAGTGTCCCGGGGAGGGGGGGGGGGGGCAATATGAACTCTTGCTGTGGTCCTCAAAGCTTCTGCATCTCCCACCCCACAGGGCATCCTTCTGAACGTTTGGCAAAGATAGTCACAGGGTTCATGCTCCAGAGCAGCTAGCATGTCCCTCATGACCAGGGCTGGATTACGGGAGGGGCCTCCACCACTTTCCCGTCAGAGGGGGGCCTCCACCAACTTCTGGGCATCAGCAGTTTGTTGCCCACATGTGAGCAGAACAAAAAAAAATCAATTGTTTCCCCCCCCCCCTGAGCCAGCACCCGAAGCACACTAGAGCCTAGTACTTCCTCTTCCGCTTCAGGGTGCACTGTGTGAAGAGGCGGGAGAGGAAGCGCTTTGGGCCCCGCCACCTTGCCGAGTAGCCCCACCCCGCGGGTGACTTGCCATTAACCCCAAGCCCCCCAATTACCTGCCTCTCCAATACCCGGGGGAGCAGAAGAGCCCATGGGCATAGGCTATGCCGGCTTGTAGCCTGCAGGCCCAGGGGCCACCAAAGCTGTCCCCTGCGCCTTGTGCTACAAGCCCCATAGCTGTTCCCGGGCTGGTTATGCTGGGTAGGGGGGACCCCATGTCATTTTTTTTTTTTGATTGTCAAGGCTTTTTAACGGGAGGAGGGACCCTATGTTCTTTTTTTGTTAAAATTAACCCCATGTTACCTGTCACCCAGCGGGTATAAAAGGCCTCCAGCAGCAGCAGGAGATCAGAAGCCAAAGTGATCAGTGTGGGACACAGTGCTCTGGGATGGATGGGAGGTAAGCATTAAAAATATAATAATACAATATGTTTTCTCTGTATCTGGGGCCTCCACCGGATTTTGTGCCCAGGGGCCTCCACCACTCTTAATCTGGCCCTGCTCATGACCACCGGTGGTGCATTGGTTTCACCGGGCTGACATATATGCAGCTTTGGACTGGCTTTGCCAGGGGCCCTGGCATTCTGCCTCCTGACATCTTACTGTAATCCGGATGCACCTGGGTGGGGGATGTAGTGGCTACTCCAGGGTGTTTTTGGCTAGAGGTTCACTTTAAAGTGGACCAACACCCAGGGGGGATCGGCCCGATCAGATCCCTCCCCGCGGGGCATCCGACATCGGAATGGGCCGAGGGGTGAAACACCCCAGGACGCCCATAAACCTTACCTTATCCCCGATCCAACTGCGCATGCATGGGCCGCGGCCGCATCTCGCCCTTCCTTCTAGCAGGGCGCGCACCCGCGCCAGCCGTTTGTGAATGGCCGGCGCGGGCGCGCTCCCTGTTAGAAGGAAGCGCGGGACGCGGCCTCCAGCGCGCTCAGAGCCACTGTGGTTGTCCGTCGCTTGTCCGTACATACCACAGCGGCTCTGAGCGCTCTGATTGGACGAGCGCTTGCGTAGGAGCAGGGTGAGGTGAGTTATTTAGGGCGATCGGGGGGTTTCACGCAGCGGGGCACCCCTGATCGCAAGTGGACCAAAACCCAGGATAGTGAAAATCCTGGGTGTTGGTCCACTTTAAGAATATGTCCAAGGGGAGCTTCAGTGTATCAGTGAACAATGATCTCTGGCGCGGGAGAAGACCTGTATTGATCTGTTGTAAAACAATCCTGGATATGTGGAAACACGTCTATTCATTGTTATTGGTTACAAGTGCAGCACCTGTTGCGCCACAGTGCGAGCCCCCCTTCCCCCGCCTGGACATATAATACCGCCGCTCTGGCCTTTTTTTTTTCTGCCCTGACCAGAAGCTGAGCCAATTATCTGGCTATTGATTCCATCCTCCTGCAGACATGTATTCGCATCCACTGTCGCCCGCCAGCACACCGCCACTGCCACTGTCAGCTCCAATTAAATCTGCAGCTTACATCCCACTATGGAATTCCCCAGTGATGCAGAAAGAGGCTCGGGGGAGGGGGGGTGCAGCAGGCCTGGCTTATTAAGCATTAATAACTGTATTTGTCTTTCTGTATCTTATAAGACTGGCTTGTGTTATCAATTTAAAGCCAAACTCCAGCCACAATTTTTTTTCTTTGGTGGAAAAGTGAAGGTTCGATCCACATGGAAGATTTAGGTCCTTATTTAAGAAGGGATAGCGTCAGGTAGTGGCTGGTTAATGAGAGGTAGTGATAGGTAGCGACAGGTGAACGCCGGACACGGCACGCAATTACACATTTATCAAGCAGAATTTGTTTAGCGACTGGGATAGCGGCATGTAGCGTCCGATTCATCATTTTCACAGCCTCAGTGAACAGCGCCAGCGTTCAGCCTTGCACAGCGCCAGGTATGACCTCTCGCTACCTGTCGCTCTCCCATACATTTCAGTGGACGAACCTTTTCTCTTTTAACGGGGTATTTGTTTTTTTTTTCAAAAAATCACAAATAATTCTGTGACCTCTTCTGGCATTGAAAAAGCATTTTTTTCACATTTTTTTCATTTTTTATATATTTCTTCAGAAATGACTAGAGATGAGCGAACTTTTGAAAAATTCGATTCGACTGATTCGCCGAATTTTCCGACAAAAATCGTTTCGACCCGAATAAATTCGCGACGAATCGCTATTAAAAACGGCTATTTCTGAGCCTCCTAGAGCCTCAATAGGGTTGTAAACCATTCTGCCTTGCTGTAACACGCACAGGATGCGTACTGGGTAAGTTAAATAATACTTTGAATAAATATCACATGCAGATCAGAGGCATCGCTAATAGAATCGCAGAGCGGTACAATTGAATTCAAGAGAGTTGAAGTGGCATCACTATGAGGGGCAGGAGCCCAAACATTGCTTTAAAGAGACACTGGAGTTGGCTTCAGGAGCCCAAAAATTGGATGAATCACACCCTGGAGTTGGCAGCAGCAGGAGCCCAAATATTACTTTAAAGAGACCCTGGGGTTGGCTTCAGGAGCCCAACAATTGGATGATTCACACCCTGGAGTTGGCAGAAGTTGGCAGCAGCAGCAGCAGGAGCCCAAATATTACTTCAAAGAGACCCTGGGGTTGGCTTCAGGAGCCCAAAAATTGGATGAATCACACCCTGGAGTTGGCAGAAGTTGGCAGCAGCAGCAGCAGGAGCCCAAATATACACTGGAGTTAGCTTCAGGAGCCCAAAAATTGGATGAATCACACCCTGGAGTTGGCAGAAGTTGGCAGCAGCAGCAGGAGCCCAAACATTACTTTAAAGAGACCCTGGGGTTGGCTTCAGGAGCCCAACAATTGGATGAATCACACCCTGGAGTTGGCAGGAGTTGACAGCAGCAGCAGCAGGAGCCCAAATATTACTTTAAAGAGACCCTGGGGTTGGCTTCAGGAGCCCAAAAATTGGATGAATCACACCCTGGAGTTGGCAGAAGTTGGCAGCAGCAGCAGCAGGAGCCCAAACATTACTTCAAAGAGACCCTGGGGTTGGCTTCAGGAGCCCAACAATTGGATGAATCACACCCTGGAGTTGGCAGGAGTTGACAGCAGCAGCAGCAGGAGCCCAAACATTACTTTAAAGAGACCCTGGGGTTGGCTTCAGGAGCCCAAAAATTGGATGAATCACACCCTGGAGTTGGCAGGAGTTGACAGCAGCAGCAGCAGGAGCCCAAATATTACTTTAAAGAGACCCTGGGGTTGGCTTCAGGAGCCCAAAAATTGGATGAATCACACCCTGGAGTTGGCAGAAGTTGGCAGCAGCAGCAGCAGGAGCCCAAACATTACTTTAAAGAGACCCTGGGGTTGGCTTCAGGAGCCCAAAAATTGGATGAATCACACCCTGGAGTTGGCAGAAGTTGGCAGCAGCAGCAGCAGGAGCCCAAACATTACTTCAAAGAGACCCTGGGGTTGGCTTCAGGAGCCCAACAATTGGATGAATCACACCCTGGAGTTGGCAGGAGTTGACAGCAGCAGCAGCAGGAGCCCAAATATTACTTTACAGAGACCCTGGGGTTGGCTTCAGGAGCCCAAAAATTGGATGAATCACACCCTGGAGTTGGCAGAAGTTGGCAGCAGCAGCAGCAGGAGCCCAAACATTACTTCAAAGAGACCCTGGGGTTGGCTTCAGGAGCCCAACAATTGGATGAATCACACCCTGGAGTTCGCAGGAGTTGACAGCAGCAGCAGCAGGAGCCCAAACATTACTTCAAAGAGACCCTGGGGTTGGCTTCAGGAGCCCAACAATTGGATGAATCACACCCTGGAGTTGGCAGGAGTTGGCAGCAGCAGCAGGAGCCCAAACATTACTTCAAAGAGACCCTGGGGTTGGCTTCAGGAGCCCAGAAATTGGATGAATCACACCCTGGAGTTGGCAGAAGTTGGCAGCAGCAGCAGCAGGAGCCCAAACATTACTTTAAAGAGACCCTGGGGTTGGCTTCAGGAGCCCAAAAATTGGATGAATCACACCCTGGAGTTGGCAGAAGTTGGCAGCAGCAGCAGCAGCAGGAGCCCAAACATTACTTTAAAGAGACCCTGGGGTTGGCTTCAGGAGCCCAAAAATTGGATGAATCACACCCTGGAGATGGCAGAAGTTGGCAGCAGCAGCAGCAGGAGCCCAAACATTACTTCAAAGAGACCCTGGGGTTGGCTTCAGGAGCCCAAAAATTGGATGAATCACACCCTGGAGTTGGCAGAAGTTGGCAGCAGCAGGAGCCCAAACATTACTTCAAAGAGACCCTGGGGTTGGCTTCAGGAGCCCAACAATTGGATGATTCACACCCTGGAGTTGGCAGCAGCAGCAGGAGCCCCAACACTACTTTAAAGAGACCCTGGGGTTGGCTTCAGGAGCCCAAAAATTGGATGAATCACACCCTGGAGTTGGCAGGAGTTGACAGCAGCAGCAGCAGGAGCCCAAACATTACTTCAAAGAGACCCTGGGGTTGGCTTCAGGAGCCCAACAATTGGATGAATCACACCCTGGAGTTGGCAGGAGTTGACAGCAGCAGCAGCAGGAGCCCAAATATTACTTTAAAGAGACCCTGGGGTTGGCTTCAGGAGCCCAAAAATTGGATGAATCACACCCTGGAGTTGGCAGAAGTTGGCAGCAGCAGCAGCAGGAGCCCAAACATTACTTCAAAGAGACCCTGGGGTTGGCTTCAGGAGCCCAAAAATTGGATGAATCACACCCTGGAGTTGGCAGAAGTTGGCAGCAGCAGGAGCCCAAACATTACTTCAAAGAGACCCTGGGGTTGGCTTCAGGAGCCCAACAATTGGATGATTCACACCCTGGAGTTGGCAGCAGCAGCAGGAGCCCAAACACTACTTTAAAGAGACCCTGGGGTTGGCTTCAGGAGCCCAAAAATTGGATGAATCACACCCTGGAGTTGGCAGGAGTTGACAGCAGCAGCAGCAGGAGCCCAAACATTACTTCAAAGAGACCCTGGGGTTGGCTTCAGGAGCCCAACAATTGGATGAATCACACCCTGGAGTTGGCAGGAGTTGACAGCAGCAGCAGCAGGAGCCCAAATATTACTTTAAAGAGACCCTGGGGTTGGCTTCAGGAGCCCAAAAATTGGATGAATCACACCCTGGAGTTGGCAGAAGTTGGCAGCAGCAGCAGCAGGAGCCCAAATATTACTTTAAAGAGACCCTGGGGTTGGCTTCAGGAGCCCAACAATTGGATGAATCACATCCTGGAGTTGGCAGAAGTTGGCAGCAGCAGCAGCAGGAGCCCAAATATACACTGGAGTTGGCTTCAGGAGCCCAAAAATTGGATGAATCACACCCTGGAGTTGGCAGCAGCAGGAGCCCAAATATTACTTTAAAGAGACCCTGGGGTTGGCTTCAGGAGCCCAACAATTGGATGATTCACACCCTGGAGTTGGCAGGAGTTGACAGCAGCAGCAGCAGGAGCCCAAACATTACTTCAAAGAGACCCTGGGGTTGGCTTCAGGAGCCCAACAATTGGATGAATCACACCCTGGAGTTGGCAGGAGTTGGCAGCAGCAGCAGGAGCCCAAACATTACTTCAAAGAGACCCTGGGGTTGGCTTCAGGAGCCCAACAATTGGATGATTCACACCGTGGAGTTGGCAGCAGCAGCAGGAGCCCAAACACTACTTTAAAGAGACCCTGGGGTTGGCTTCAGGAGCCCAAAAATTGGATGAATCACACCCTGGAGTTGGCAGGAGTTGACAGCAGCAGCAGCAGGAGCCCAAACATTACTTCAAAGAGACCCTGGGGATGGCTTCAGGAGCCCAACAATTGGATGAATCACACCCTGGAGTTGGCAGGAGTTGACAGCAGCAGCAGCAGGAGCCCAAATATTACTTTAAAGAGACCCTGGGGTTGGCTTCAGGAGCCCAAAAATTGGATGAATCACACCCTGGAGTTGGCAGAAGTTGGCAGCAGCAGCAGCAGGAGCCCAAACATTACTTCAAAGAGACCCTGGGGTTGGCTTCAGGAGCCCAAAAATTGGATGAATCACACCCTGGAGTTGGCAGAAGTTGGCAGCAGCAGCAGCAGGAGCCCAAACATTACTTCAAAGAGACCCTGGGGTTGGCTTCAGGAGCCCAACAATTGGATGATTCACACCCTGGAGTTGGCAGCAGCAGCAGGAGCCCAAACACTACTTTAAAGAGACCCTGGGGTTGGCTTCAGGAGCCCAAAAATTGGATGAATCACACCCTGGAGTTGGCAGGAGTTGACAGCAGCAGCAGCAGGAGCCCAAACATTACTTCAAAGAGACCCTGGGGTTGGCTTCAGGAGCCCAACAATTGGATGAATCACACCCTGGAGTTGGCAGGAGTCGACAGCAGCAGCAGCAGCAGGAGCCCAAATATTACTTTAAAGAGACCCTGGGGTTGGCTTCAGGAGCCCAAAAATTGGATGAATCACACCCTGGAGTTGGCAGAAGTTGGCAGCAGCAGCAGCAGGAGCCCAAACATTACTTTAAAGAGACCCTGGGGTTGGCTTCAGGAGCCCAACAATTGGATGAATCACACCCTGGAGTTGGCAGAAGTTGGCAGCAGCAGCAGCAGGAGCCCAAATATACACTGGAGTTGGCTTCAGGAGCCCAAAAATTGGATGAATCACACCCTGGAGTTGGCAGGAGTTGACAGCAGCAGGAGCCCAAACATTACTTCAAAGAGACCCTGGGGTTGGCTTCAGGAGCCCAACAATTGGATGAATCACACCCTGGAGTTGGCAGGAGTTGGCAGCAGCAGCAGGAGCCCAAACATTACTTCAAAGAGACCCTGGGGTTGGCTTCAGGAGCCCAACAATTGGATGAATCACACCCTGGAGTTGGCAGAAGTTGGCAGCAGCAGCAGCAGGAGCCCAAACACTACTTTAAAGAGACCCTGGGGTTGGCTTCAGGAGCCCAAAAATTGGATGAATCACACCCTGGAGTTGGCAGGAGTTGACAGCAGCAGCAGCAGGAGCCCAAATATTACTTTAAAGAGACCCTGGGGTTGGCTTCAGGAGCCCAAAAATTGGATGATTCACACCCTGGAGTTGGCAGAAGTTGGCAGCAGCAGCAGCAGGAGCCCAAACATTACTTCAAAGAGACCCTGGGGTTGGCTTCAGGAGCCCAACAATTGGATGAATCACACCCTGGAGTTGGCAGAAGTTGGCAGCAGCAGCAGCAGGAGCCCAAACATTACTTTAAAGAGACCCTGGGGTTGGCTTCAGGAGCCCAAAAATTGGATGAATCACACCCTGGAGTTGGCAGAAGTTGGCAGCAGCAGCAGCAGGAGCCCAAACATTACTTTAAAGAGACCCTGAGGTTGGCTTCAGGAGCCCAAAAATTGGATGAATCACACCCTGGAGTTGGCAGAAGTTGGCAGCAGCAGCAGCAGGTGCCCAAATATACACTGGAGTTGGCTTCAGGAGCCCAAAAATTGGATGAATCACACCCTGGAGTTGGCAGAAGTTGGCAGCAGCAGCAGCAGGAGCCCAAAAAATGGCCTAAAGACATAAATATGTTTTGCACCATTTGGAAAATGTAAAACGTGGCACCATGCTGAATCTAGTCGCATGCATCAGGCATTGGTGGGTGGAAATCCTGGCTGATCCATCCCTGATTCATTTTGACAAAGGTGAGTCTCTCCACATTTTTAGTTGACAGATGAGTTCTCCTCGCCGTAACTATGGCCCCCGCCGCACTAAACACCCGCTCAGATGGCACGCTACTTGCCGGGCAGGACAGCTTTTCCAGGGCAAACTCTGCTAGTTGCGGCCACAAATCAAGTTTGGCTGCCCAGAAGTCCAGCGGATCCTCAAGGTGTGTTGGCATGGTCATGTCAAAGTATGACATGACCTGCTGGTTGAGGTCCTGCTCCAGGTCTTCCTGCTGCTCATGAGTAGCCTCACTATGCGGGTGTAGAAAGCTACTCATTAGCGACTGAAGACTGAGGCTGCTGCTGCTGATGGAGCTGCTGCTGCTGCTCCTGCCAACCCCCCCAGCGGCCATGGCAGTGGAAGGTGAGCGCAGAGGTCCCCTCGAGTCAGACCTGCGAGAGTATGGACCATGGCGCAGATAGGCATCGGCCAACTGCCTACGTAGAATGTCTTTGTAGTAGTTGAGTTTGTCCTCCCTCTCGGTGGGTTTAAAAAATGCCCCCATTTTGTGCCGGAAGCGAGGGTCCAATAAGGTGGACAGCCAGAAGTCATCCCGCCGACAGATGGAAACAATTCTGGGGTCACTACGCAAGCACGTGAGCATGCTTCGTGCCATTTGCGCAAGTGACTCGGATGGACTACCTGTCTCCATCTCCACTGCATACTGCCACGGTGTGCCCGGGTCCTCTGTCTCGCCTTCCTCAAAAACCTCTAGCTCCTCTGGCTGCTCCTGCTCCTCCTCTCCTGTCCGCTGACTAGATAAACCAGCCATTTCGCCAAGCCTAAACTGTGTTTCGCTGGGCAACTCCTCCTCCTCTTCCTCCTCCAGTTCAGCTCCAACGGGGTTCATGTGGCCGTAAGATGTAAACGCCATGTCTCCAGTGCCCTGACCAGCCATGGTTTCCAACATGTGCTGTAGTACATGAAGCAGTGGAATCACGTCGTTCATCCCGTAATCCTGCCGACTGACAAATAAAGTGGCTTCCTCAAAGGGCCTGAGCAAACGGCAGGTGTCACGTATGAGCTGCCACTGGTTGACATTGAAGTTACACAGGGGAGTCCCCCTATCTGCTTGGATCATCAGGAAATCCGTGATGGCTTTTCTCTGTTCATATAATCGGTCCAACATGTGAAGGGTGGAATTCCAACGGGTGGAAACATCGCAAATCAGACTATGTTGGGGGATACCATTCTGACGCTGTAGCTCAAGAAGGGTGTGTTTGGCGGTGTAGGAGTGGCTGAAGTGCATGCAAAGTTTCCTTGAAGTTGTTAGGATGTCTTGCAGATGGGGGGAACACTTCAGAAACCGCTTGACAACCAGATTGAAGACGTGAGCCATGCAGGGGGCATGGGTCAGGCTTCCTTGGCGCAGCGCAGACAAAATGTTCTTCCCATTGTCGGTAACCATGATTCCCATTTTAAGTTTTCTCGGAGTAAGCCATGTTTGGATTTCCTGATGAATACATTTAAGCAGTTCCTCCCCTGTGTGACTCCGTTCGCCAAGACAAACCATGTGAAGCACTGCGTGACACCTCCGTGCCCTGCACACATGGTAGACTGGAGGGGCACTGAGACTTGAGCCTACAGTGGAGGGTGAGGAGATGGCGGAGGATGAGGAGGCCGAGTCGCACGGTGTCACAGGCCCAATGGGCAGAGAGCGCGGAGGCCGAAGCGGCGTGACCTGTCCAAGTTGCTGCTGCTGCTGCAAAGGGACCACATTCACCCAGTGGGCCGTAAACGACATGTACTGCCCCTGACCGTAGTTACAGCTCCAGATGTCGGCGCTGCCATGTATTTTGCTACACACCGACAGGCTCAAGGACTGGCCCACCTTCTGTTCAACAAAAGTGTGCAGCGCTGGTACTGCCTTCTTGGCAAAGAAATGACGGCTTGGGACTCTCCACCTCGGCTCAGCACAAGCCATCAGTTCTCTGAAAGGTGCAGATTCCACCACCTGAAAAGGGAGCGACTGCAGCACCAGCAACTTGGACAGGAGCACATTCAGCTTCTGCGCCGTAGGATGAGTGGGCGCATACTGCTGTCTCTTGGTCATGGCTTCGCTGATGGATTGCTGGCGGGATGCATGACTTGGAGGAGGAGGAGCAGGAGCGACAGAGGATGGGTATGACGCACAGCTGCCTTCGGCTGAGGTGCTGGAGCCTTGGCTGGCAGAAATTGGGAGCTCACTTGGTGAGGAAGCAGACTGGACCACCCCTTGGGAGCCTCGGTTCTCCCAGGTCGTTTTATGGTGACGCATCATATGTTGACGCAGGGCCGTGGTGCCAACATTTGGACCCTGGCCACGCTTCACCTTTTGCCTACATATCTTGCATGTGGCCATGTTACCCTCCTGCGGATGCCTCAGGAAAAACTGCCACACTGCCGAGTAGCTACTTTTCCCACCCCCTGGCCTCACTGATTCACTGCTGCTGTTGCCAACTCCAGGAACCCCTGCTCCACTACCTCCCGATAAGGTAGACTGCCGCACAGCAGGTGCTCTACCCCGGCCCCGGCCGGCTCCAGCCTTTGGAATTGTGCCCCCATGCTGACTGCTACCACCTTGCTGCCTCAGCTGCTGACTCCGGGGCAACCTGCGCCCCTCTTCTCCTGATGATGACGATGAAGCCCCTTCATCACCCGGCTCCCAAGTGCGATCGGCTTCATCGTCATCATCATCATCACGAGTTGTGGCTGTACGTCACTGATGTTCGTGGATTCGTCAACAGTGTCTGGCGCAGGAGCTGGAACGCTCGCAGCACCCACGACACTGTCCACATCACTATTTGTCTGCCTAGCTAGAGAAGCCACCTCCATTTCTTGGCTGGGCAGTAGCTGCTGACTGTCCTCTATCTGATGGTCCTCCTCACTAAAGAGTGGAGCTGAACCCAAAGCATAGGATACGTCGCTGGGGGAGGGAACGGCGTAGGACAGAGGCAATGGGAGGACAGGGACTGCTCTCGGGGCATGCCAACTCAGGGTTGTGTCAGAGGAACCTACCGACCCTAGACTGGGGGTCTCAGACGTAAGTTGTGATGATGTTGTTGATGAGCGCGTCAACCAATCTACCACGGCAGATGCGTTACTGGTGGAGACCCGACCGCTAGCAGATACTGGCAGATTAGGTCTCTCAGCGTGACTCCTGCTGCTACTGGCCCCCAGTCTGATGCGAGCTCTGCCTGCGGAATCTTGGCCTCTGCCACTCCTCTTTTCACTTCCAGGCACTTGTCTGCCCGACATAGTCTAACTGGCGTGGTAGTAGGTGATATTTTAAGAACCCCCAGGCAGCGGTGGGTCTATATGAAACAGAATATAATGCACACCAAAAGTGAGCAGTGACACTCAGCCTCCAACAGGCCTGCCTAGTGAAAATTAGAGAGCTGCTTAGTGTAAATAAAGAGGGGTATGCTATGTTACAGAATGGGATGCCCCAACAGAAGTGGACCTGGCAGGCAGCAGTAAGTCTATGCCCAGCAAAAGTGTCTTTATCAGGCTAATTTCAATTATAATAAGATCAAATGGTTATATGGTCTTAAACAGAGGCTGCTGTAGTCACAGAATGGGATGCCACAACAGAAGTGCACCTGGCAGGGTCCAGAAGTACTATGCCCAGCAAAAGTGTCTTTATCAGGCTAATTTCAATTATAATAAGAGCAAATGGTTATATGGTCTTAAACAGAGGCTGCTGTAGTCACAGAATGGGATGCCACAACAGAAGTACACCTGGCAGGGTCCAGAAGTACTATGGCCAGCAAAAGTGTCTTTATCAGGCTAATTTCAATTATAATAAGAGCAAATGGTTATATGGTCTTAAACAGAGGCTGCTGTAGTCACAGAATGGGATGCCACAACAGAAGTGCACCTGGCAGGGTCCAGAAGTACTATGCCCAGCAAAAGTGTCTTTATCAGGCTAATTTCAATTATAATAAGAGCAAATGGTTATATGGTCTTAAACAGAGGCTACTGTAGTCACAGAATGGGATGCCACAACAGAAGTACACCTGGCAGGGTCCAGAAGTACTATGGCCAGCAAAAGTGTCTTTATCAGGCTAATTTCAATTATAATAAGAGCAAATGGTTATATGGTCTTAAACAGAGGCTGCTGTAGTCACAGAATGGGATGCCACAACAGAAGTGCACCTGGCAGGGTCCAGAAGTACTATGCCCAGCAAAAGTGTCTTTATCAGGCTAATTTCAATTATAATAAGAGCAAATGGTTATATGGTATTAAACAGAGGCTGCTGTAGTCACAGAATGGGATGCCACAACAGAAGTGCACCTGGCAGGGTCCAGAAGTACTATGCCCAGCAAGTGTCTTTATCAGGCTAATTTCAATTATAATAAGAGCAAATGGTTATATGGTCTTAAACAGAGGCTGCTGTAGTCACAGAATGGGATGCCACAACAGAAGTGCACCTGGCAGGGTCCAGAAGTACTATGCCCAGCAAAAGTGTCTTTATCAGGCTAATTTCAATTATAATAAGATCAAATGGTTATTTGGTCTTAAACAGAGGCTGCTGTAGTCACAGAATGGGATGCCACAACAGAAGTGCACCTGGCAGGGTCCAGAAGTACTATGCCCAGCAAAAGTGTCTTTATCAGGCTAATTTCAATTATAATAAGAGCAAATGGTTATATGGTCTTAAACAGAGGCTGCTGTAGTCACAGAATGGGATGCCACAACAGAAGTACACCTGGCAGGGTCCAGAAGTACTATGGCCAGCAAAAGTGTCTTTATCAGGCTAATTTCAATTATAATAAGAGCAAATGGTTATATGGTCTTAAACAGAGGCTGCTGTAGTCACAGAATGGGATGCCCTAAAAACCAGCAGTAAGTACACCTGGCAGGGTCCAGAAGTACTATGGCCAGCAAAAGTGTCTTTATCAGGCTAATTTCAATTATAATAAGAGCAAATGGTTATATGGTCTTAAACAGAGGCTGCTGTAGTCACAGAATGGGATGCCACAACAGAAGTACACCTGGCAGGGTCCAGAAGTACTATGGCCAGCAAAAGTGTCTTTATCAGGCTAATTTCAATTATAATAAGAGCAAATGGTTATATGGTCTTAAACAGAGGCTGCTGTAGTCACAGAATGGGATGCCCTAAAAACCAGCAGTAAGTACACCTGGCAGGGTCCAGAAGTACTATGCCCAGCAAAAGTGTCTTTATCAGGCTAATTTCAATTATAATAAGAGCAAATGGTTATATGGTCTTAAACAGAGGCTGCTGTAGTCACAGAATGGGATGCCCTAAAAACCAGCAGTAAGTACACCTGGCAGGGTCCAGAAGTACTATGCCCAGCAAAAGTGTCTTTATCAGGCTAATTTCAATTATAATAAGAGCAAATGGTTATATGGTCTTAAACAGAGGCTGCTGTAGTCACAGAATGGGATGCCACAACAGAAGTACACCTGGCAGGGTTCAGAAGTACTATGGCCAGCAAAAGTGTCTTTATCAGGCTAATTTCAATTATAATAAGAGCAAATGGTTATATGGTCTTAAACAGAGGCTGCTGTAGTCACAGAATGGGATGCCACAACAGAAGTACACCTGGCAGGGTCCAGAAGTACTATGGCCAGCAAAAGTGTCTTTATCAGGCTAATTTCAATTATAATAAGAGCAAATGGTTATATGGTCTTAAACAGAGGCTGCTGTAGTCACAGAATGGGATGCCACAACAGAAGTACACCTGGCAGGGTCCAGAAGTACTATGGCCAGCAAAAGTGTCTTTATCAGGCTAATTTCAATTATAATAAGAGCAAATGGTTATATGGTCTTAAACAGAGGCTGCTGTAGTCACAGAATGGGATGCCACAACAGAAGTACACCTGGAAGGGTCCAGAAGTACTATGGCCAGCAAAAGTGTCTTTATCAGGCTAATTTCAATTATAATAAGAGCAAATGGTTATATGGTCTTAAACAGAGGCTGCTGTAGTCACAGAATGGGATGCCTCACAGCAGACTTAAGATCAGTTCAGTATATATGCACAGTTAGTTAGTATAAGCAGCCTGAAAACGCTAACAAAGCCTGTCAGGCTGGATGAAAAAAAAAAAAAAAAACTCCCTGTGACAGGCTGAAAGCCTCCGATTTTTCTACCTTTCCCTGTTTTTCGCTGACTTTCTGTCTGTCTCCTGTCTGTCTCCAGCCTGTCCCTGTCTGTCCCTGCCTGTCTAACTGCCTCTCTCCCTCAGCTACACAACGTTCTGTCTCTCACGAATGCAATAGAGAAATGAGGCAGGAAAGCAAGATGGCCGGCCTTAAATAGCGCTGTGACGTCACCGGGCTTGCTGGCTGCTGATAGGCTGCATGTGACTGTCCCAGCTTGCACTGGCGCGGGGTTGATGTCTGGACATGTCCCGTCCGCCATCTTAGAATGCCTGTAATGTAAATGAATGGATGTTAAAGGAAAACTTCGAGCGATCGAATCGCGGGGAAATTCGGATTCGATCCGAATCGAATTTTTCCTGAAATTCGGATCGAATCCGGGTTCGTCCGGATCGATTCGCTCATCCCTAGAAATGACATTACAGGTCTGGCATTAAAGTGTTCATGTTACAATGTTGTTACAATGTAATTCCATATGTTTTTGCTTTGTTACTAGTGAATAGATGCTGAAAAACATCTTTAAACACACCGCCTCCTGTGCTCTGGGCTTCAGATAAGCATTTTTCTGCGCCAGAGATTTGTGAGGCTTTTTTTTTCTTGAATATGTTGTGAGTCGGTCGCTATGAGCAGTCGCTAACATGCGCTCCCATACAGCTCTGTACTGGTCAAATAGCGACTTGTCACAATGTATTCAACATTACTGCACAGCGACTGAGTCGCTATAAACTAGCGACTCACGGCCGAGCACTGCGACTACTAGCGGGCGGGCACTGCTACAGACGCTCTTCTGTCGCTACCTGGCGTTAGTGATGAATCAGTCTGCCAGTGTCTCCACTGGCCAAGCTAGAAAATAGCCTGTTTTTGACCCTGCTATGGAGATATCACTTGACTTCCTGTTGGCCACCAGTTAAATAGTTAATATGGTTGAAAAAAGACATATGTCCATAAAGTTCAACCAAGGGTGTTGGGTTAGGGGAAGTTATTTTTTATTTTATTTTATTATATAGGTGAGAGTTATTTATTTTATTTTTATTTTTTTTACTGATAACAGCTAATAGTAACTGTTAATGTTATTTTCTTCTAAATAAGCATCTGATCCGTTTTTGAAGGTTGATGCTGTAACAAGCTTCCGTGGGAGGCTATTCCATAGATTTATAGTTCTTATGGTAAAAAAAGATTGTCGCATCTGGAGACTAAATTTCTTTTTTTCCAGTCGAAGGGAGCGTGCCCTTGTCTTTAGAGAGGATATGACATTGACAGGAAATCAATTAATGTCAGAGGAAGGAAGGGGTAGTAATGTGAAAACTCTATCTTATATTGCAAAACTGTTGCTTATGTCACTGGTGATATCATATCAGCAGACATGCCGAGCCACCCGGTTTGAACCGCTCCACCTCACCTGTGGCTCAGCAGCTCATTTCACCCTTCATCAGCTGCCTCCCAGTCCCGTTGCTCAAGGAGAAACATGTCGCTGTAGTCACACACTTGCAGTCCCTGCTCTGCCAGAATGCAGGGTGGCTTTACACAAGGACTGTTCTAATGCGGGGGTGGGGAAGTACTACTTTGGAACGAGCATCGCTGATTGGCTGATGAACCAGGAAGCATGGCCATTGGCCGGCCTTTTTTTCAAAATACCCCTCATCTCGCTCCTTTATTTTTTGCATATTTCTTAAAAAGTATTTTACCTTTTTCCTTCTTCTTGAATTTCCCTTTCTGCTTTCTCTTTTATCCCTCCATTTTCCTCTCTTTCTATCTTTTTCATGTCGTGTACACATTTCCTCCATCTTTCTCTTATCACCTTCCTCCAGTTTGCCTCTCTTTTCAGCTTCTTCATATCTTTCTGCTTTTTTACCCTTCCTCCATCTTTCTTTCCACTTTTTTTCTCTTGCTCTCTCTCTTTTTCTTTCTTTCTTTCTTTCTCTTTCTTTCTTTCTTTCTTTCTTTCTTTCTTTCTTTCTTTCTCTGCATTCCTAATTATTCCCTCTATTTTTTTAGCTATTCAACTTTCACGCTTTCTCTCTCATTTTCCACATTCTCTCCAACTTTCTCTTGTCACGTTCCTTCAGTTTCTCTCACTTTCTATGTTTTTCTTTCCACATTTCTCTGTCTTTCTTTTTTTTTGTGTTTTCTCTGTTTTTCTGCTTGATTTCCATTTTGAGCATGCGTGTCCCAGGAGGTGCCATCCTGAGATCTTAGTTACCGTAAGGCCGGCCCTTCCAGGAAAAGGTGAAGTTTCGTGTGATCAGTGGGGATACACACAGCGAGGTATCCCAAATCATTTTCTTGGGTGTTGTTCTTCTTTAAGCCAACCTGATTTGGGATGCCCATTGTCTGAATAGCCCTCCCAAAGCAGCTATACTTACCAGTCTATACAAGACACTGAAGGGCACTGCACACGGCTTGGCACATGTTGTAGTACACTCTCCAGCAATCAGAGGCGTATGTCATGTTCCTGGGTTCCCTGACAGCCTCTAATATGTGAACTAGCTGTATGGGGAGATATAGGGGAGGAGATATTATCTCACATGGAGGACAACGCTGCAGCAGGGGGGACATAGCCCGGACATTTGCTTTAAATGCTAGGTGCATTTTGAGCACAATTTTGGATTTGTTCCACAAAAGCCTGTAAGCCACGCCCCTGCCACGCCCATGATCCAGTAAGTGAACCCTGTGATCTCCAGCGTTACAGTCTCTGTATCATTGTCATGCATCTGGACCAGATGGAGAAGATCAACCAGAATGTGGATTGTGAGAGGCCCTAGCTATTCTGGTGGTGGGCCTTACATCATACACTAGAATTTAAAGCTTGACTCCAGTCGAAACTGTTGTGTGCCTTGCTTACTGATTGGTCAATGGAGGCAGAAAGTTTATTCACCAGAATGCCGTTGGGGCAGCAAGGGCCAGAACCACACCCGATATGGAGGTTCCAGTGCTACAGTAGTAACTACTGGTACAGTATACCTCCCAAATGTCCATAATTTGGAGGGACTGTCCCTCTTTTGAGTCCATGTCACCCGGTCCCTCATTCTCATTTGTCCCTCTTTGAGGTTTAAAGTGGACCAAATCCCAGGTTCCCTTGATTCCCTCCCCAGGGCATCCGGATTCGGGATGCCTCGTGTGAAACATGCAGGTTGCCTGGTAAACACACCTTCTCCCCCATTCCAACGGTGCATGTGCGAACAGCTGCCTCTCCCTGCTATAACTTTAGCAGGGCATGCACTCACGGGAGGCATTTATTAATGGCCGGGGCGGGGAGGGTAGCAGGGATGTGGCTGCCGGCACAGTGGAGTCCAATCCTTAGACAAGCCTAGACAAGTTTGCGTCAGAGCAGTCGAGCATGCTGATTGGACCGGAGGCCGTGCATGAGTGATAGGACTGGGAGAAGGTGAGTTGGATTGGGCGACCTGGTTGGTTTTACACAGCATGGCATCCCACATTGGGGTGCCTCAGGGGCAAGGACCAGAACCCAGGATAGTCAAAATCCTGGGTTTTTATCTGCTTTACAGTTCTGGGCACCTGTGCTTGAGAAGGACGTATCAGAACTGGAGCGCGTTCAAAGGTGGGCAACTAAGGTAATAAAAGGAGTGCGGGGGCTAGAGTACCCTGAAAGATTGTCAAAGTTAGGTTTATTTAGTTTAGAAAAGAGACGCCTGAGGGGTGATCTAATAACTATGTATAAATATATTCAGGATCAATACAATGATCTATTTATAGATCTATTTACACTTAGGTTAGAGGAAAGGTGCTTTCTCAACCGGATTCTTTTCTGTAAGAGCAGTGAGACTATGGAACTCGCTGCCAGAGGAGGTAGTAATAAAGGATACAATAAAAATGTTCAAAAGTGCCCTGGATGCCTTCCTGGCATGTAATAACATTTCCAGCTATGGCTACTAGACCACTAATAAACAGGCTGAACTGGATGGATTAAAGTGGACCAAAACCCAGGATTTTGACTATCCTGGGTTTTGGTCCACTTCCCCGGGGCACCCCGATCTGGGGGTGTGAAACCCCCCAGATCGCCTGAATTAACTCACCTCACCGCGGTCCTACGGGGCATGCACGGGCGCGAGTCCAATCAGAGCGCTGAGCTATGCACGTCTTAGCGGCGTCTTAGCTCAGCGGCTCCGAGCGCGCTGGCGGCTGCATCTCGCTCTTCCCTCTAACTGGGAGCGCGCCCGCGCCGACCATATGTGGAGTGCGAGATGTGGCCGCGGCCTGCACATGCGCCGTTGGACCGGGATTCAGGTAAGTGCAGCAGGTGTCCTGGGAGGTTTCACACAGCGGGGCATCGCGATTTTGGATGCCCCGCGGGGAGGGAATGGATCGGCCCGGGAGCTGATCCAGCTGGGTTTTGGTACACTTTAAAGTCTTTATTCAACCTTACATACTATGAGGCCGATTCATTAATAGCGGCAGGGAGCGACAGTTGAGCGACTCTAGCAGTATTTTCACAACGCCCGCTAGTAGTCACTGTGCTTGGCCGTTGTTCGGTAGTTGATAGCGCATGATATGGACTGGCCATAGCGACCGGCTCCCACCAAATTCATTAAAAAATCGCGCTCAAAAAATTCTCGCGCTGTGAAATGCATGTTTAAACCCCAGAGCGCTGGCGGCAATGGGTTAAAAGTAGTTTTTTAACCCCCCAAACAACCATATTTTTGGAAAAAAAACAAGTTTTTAAATAATTTTGTAATATGAATACATTAATATCAGACCTGTAATATCAATTCTGTACATTTTTTTTTTTTTTCCCTTAAAAAAATTATCTAAAATGGCAGAAGTGGTCACAGAATTTTTCACATTTAAAAAAAAAAAAAATTTATAACAATTCATTATCAATATTTAAAGATTGTTCCATTGAAATGTATTGGAGAGCGCCAGGTAGCGAGAGGTCATACCTGTCGCTGTTCAAGGTCGGACGCTGGCGCTGTGGGCTGAGGCTGGAATAATGATGAATGAGTCGCTATCTGGCGCTATCTCAGTCGCTAAGCAGGATTGGCTTGATAAATGTGTGATTGTGGTGGGGAGCCGGCGTTCTCGTGGCGGGGCCCGTCATTACCGGCCGCTCACCAGTCGCTACCTGTCGCTATTCCTTCATAAATAAGGGCCTATGTTACTATGTTTAACATGCATCAATAAATGATTCATTCGCCCAACCTTCAAAGTGTTTATATTGTTGTAACTGTTACATCCTATCTCCTATCCATCAATCAATGAGGGGGCGTGGCTAAATTTTAAAACTGTCCCTCTTTCCCACCGTGAAAATTTGAAAGGTATGTTATAGCTATTCTATTTGTTCTCACTAACAAAATCACAGATATTAAAAGCATGTCAAATGGGTTCCAGTCTTCAGTCTCCAACAAACACCTTTAGGGGTCATGGATAGCAAAAAAAAAAATGAAAGTGGCCTTAATCCTGCCCCATGTTACGCAAACAAGTAGGGAATATGCATTGTCTTTAGCAGCATCAAGTTGTCTTGATACAAGGGCCAGATTTTAGCCCCCATCTGTTGTCGGCTCAGATGACTTTGAGAAGAGCTGAGTTGGGAGCTCTGCAGACAGCTTGGCTGTGTTCCTGATACTTTCCAGAATGTTATCTTTCATAAATCCAAAGAGACAAAAGATATTTGGCTGAGGGGATTGTTTGGCTGGAATGTCTGCATTGTAAGGTCACCGTTTTGTCCTTTATCAGGCACCCTTCACCCTCCAGGAGTTAAAGCTTCCTAAACTTGTAGGTGCCCACCAACCTATTTTTATAGAAAAAGATGATTCCAGGCTACAGGTCATGTAGTATAGATACTGTAAAATAATAGATAAGAAAGCATTTATTTGGCTGAGGGATCTCTTTAGAAATACACGGGTATTTATGCGGTAGAGGGAATTTCTTATGGGTTGTGAGTGTATTCATTTGGTTGAGGGGATAGTTTATGGGCTGAAGGGATATTTATTTGTGTAGGAGGGTAATTTTGCCCTGTCGCCATAATACTGTGCCCTATCTGTTTTAGGCCCTTATTTATGAAGGAATAGCGACAGGTAGCAACTGGTAATGACGGGCCCCGCCACGAGAACGCCGGCTCCCCACCACAATCACACATTTATCAAGCCAATCCTGCTTAGCGACTGAGATAGCGCCATATAGCGACTCATTCATCATTATTCCAGCCTCAGCCCACAGCGGCAGTGTCCGACCTTGAACAGCGACAGGTATGACCTCTCGCTACCTGGCGCTCTCCAATGCATTTCAATGGAACAATCTTTAAATATTAATAATTCATTGTTATTAATGTTTTTTTTTTTTTTTTTTTTTTTTTAAATGTGAAAAATTCTGTGACCACTTCTGCCATTTTAGATTAGGTTTTCGATTTGGATTAAAAAATTGTACAGAATTGATATTACAGGTCTGATATTAATGTATTCATATTACAAAATTATTTTAAAAACTTGTTTTTTTTTGGTTTCCGTGAGAATTTTTTGAGCGTGATTTGTTAATGAATATGGTGGGAGCCGGTCGCTATGGCCAGTCGCTATCATGCGCTCCCATACAGCGCGGAACCTGTCAAATAGCGACTCCTCACCCAATATTCAACATTAGGGCAAACCGATTGAGTCGCTATCAACTACCGAACAACGGCCAAGCACAGCGACTACTAGCGGGCGCTCTGAAAATGCCGCTACAGTCGCTCAACTGTCGCTACCTGCTGCTGTTAATGAATCGTCCTCCCCGTAATGTAAGCAGTAATAGAACTATTCTAAGTATGTCACACACCCCGCTTCAAGAAATTCATAACGTGTGGGTAATACTGACCTGTAGAGGGCGATATGCAGAGATGCCAGGAAAAAAGAGAGCCCCTCCTGATCCATAAATACCTGGGACCTCCCACTCATTACCCAGTCTTCATCTCTGCAGTCGGCGAGCAAGTCAGAAGATGTTGTCTCCTCCTTGCACAGGGGGATTTCAGGTAGCCGGGATGACTCCCGGCCCTTTAGTTATCTATTTCCACCTGGATCTTTTTTTTTTTTCTGTTACCTCATGCCTCCCAGCCTAGGCTGACGGTCCGGGTGAGGGTAGAAAAGCACCCTTGGTGCTTAAGAGCAAATGCTCTCCCGTGAGACCCTATATAAGAGGGTAGGCGGTCATCCGGGACGGTGACCCCGGTTTGGGATGCCCCGTCCCTTGGCCTTACCCTTTGGGTGGTCCCCCCCCTTTGGGTAATGCCCCTCTCTCTAGCGGGATAGCAATTTATTAAATTATCCTCCCAATAGTTATTAACTTATTTATTACTTCATAACAGCGTGTATTTCTCTGTCAAAACGGCGCTGTGGCCGCCATTTTTATGCAGGCTTTCTCCCTGAGGTAAAAGGGGCGGGGCCGGGCGTCAGGGTCAAAGCCACGGCCCGCTCCCCTCCTTCTGTCTCTTCTGAGACCGGCGCCGCGGCCGCACATGGCTGTGGTGCCGGCCTTTTTGCATTGTCATGGCAGAGGGGAGCTTCTCCCCTCACGCTTTCACTCTTGGGGGCGGGGCCAGGCTTTCCAGCGCTGCGGCCCGCCCCTGTGTCACAGGCACCGCTGAGGTGCTTTTCTCTGTGCCTGTTTCCTCAGAAGGAGCTGGCCACGCCCCCCTTCTCTCCTCAGAGCTGCTCTTTACCTCACGGAGAGAGGAAGCTGTCTTCAGGACCACAGTGAGTGGCCCGGTGGGCCCCCCTTCTGTCCCATCACCTATAATTATATATTTTTATGTCATATATATATATTTTATACTCCGCTTTTCTTATTAGCCTTTTTTATTATGTCTTTCAGATATAACCTACAGTGGTGTTAGGGGGTTTATCCCGGTCCTAGGGTCCCTGGGTTCTTAATTGGCTTATTGCAAATCCTCCCACTTGGGACATTAAAGGGGCATCCCGGGTTGCTTATATGCGTAATTCCCTCGGTCATTGCGACCAACTATAAGTTCACCTTATGGAGGCATCCCTGGATACTGGGCTCGGGCTCCCCTCGGGGCAATCCCGGAAGTGTATGGGGTGTGGGGCATCCCTTACTGGCGATGATGTATATCTGTGTATACCATGCGCACAGCAGACTATTACGCGGCAGTCCGGACCCCAGGCGTCTGGTTCAGTGCCGCCGGTCTCTCCTCCCCCCCCTCCCAGTTTGATCCGTGCCCAGTCTGACGTTTTCATGGGCGGGCAGTTGCAATCGGAGATGTGTGCCCGATTGAATCTTGAAAAATTATTCTCCAGCACGGTCACCAGAAAGGCTCCGGCTAAGAGAAAGCACTTGTCGCCGTCTTCACCGGCGGCCGACTTGGATGATCTTGATAATCTGGACTGGTCTGATTACTCCCAATTTGAGGAAGGGGAGGTATATGAAGAATCAGATAATTCAGACGATCAGCAGTTTGTGGGTGCTGATACCGAGCAGGGCTTGGGGAGGTCTTTGGATACTCCTAATGTTCTGGCTCAGATGTTTGGCTATTTCTCCTCCTGAGGTGGTTCCACAGCAAAAGGGGGAATTTTTCGAAGAATCCAGGCCGCGCTTGGAATTTCCTAACCAAAGTATTTTGATGGGATTATTGCTAAGGAATGGGAGAGGCCTGCCCGGCTCCCAGGTGTCCCTCAGGGTTGGGACAAAAAATATCCCTTTCCCTTGGATACAGTTAGGCGTGGGGCGTCCCCTCCCGAGGAGGATGCACAGATTCTGGGTTTATCCAACACAACTGTTTTAAATTCTCCTGATTGCTCCACGCTTAAAGATTATGAGGATAAATGCATTGACCAAATGGCTTGTCATGGTTTTGCCAGTGTTGGGTCAGCCATGAGGCCGGTTTGTGCTTCAGCACCGCTGGTGGTGGCTACCAGGTCGGTGGTCAGGGACCTGTTGACTTCTTCCGGGCTAGATCCGGATAGTGACGCGTTCCTTGGCCTTAAAAGGTGTGAATTGTTTTTGTCATTTGTACTAGCCGCCTTGGATGACACACTGATGATGTGTGGCAGAACGTCGGCTCTATTGGTGACTATTCGGCGTTCGGTTTGGTTGCGCCAGTGGGCGGCTGATTTTGTGTCTAAAAAGTCGCTGACCGCTCTTCCCTTTGTGCGATTACGGCTCTTTGGTGAGAAGTTGGATACAGTTGCCAAGGGTGGTAAGTTACCTCAATGCAAAAAACAGCGTCGTCCCTTTTGGGGGGCGGGTTCCTTTGCTCCTTCCTTTCGTGGAGCTAGAGCTGGCAGAGGATTTGTTTTCCCCGCAGCCAGTGGAGATTCCTGGAACAGGGGCAGAGGACGTGCCCGCCCAGGATACAGCTGGGGCTCTAAGCCCAAACCCGCTGCCAAGCCAGCTCAGCAATGAGGGGGCGCCCTCACCCATGTGGGTGGGGGGACGGCTGCAACACTTCTCCCAGGTCTGGGACCGGGAGGTCTCGGACAGATGGATCCGGGAAGTGGTGACTTCCGGCTACAAGCTGGAGTTCGAGCTCCGGCCCCCTTCCAGATTCCTCAGGTCTCGGGTGCCTTCGGACCTTCTGGCCGCGCAGGAGCTCCAGGCGGCAGTAAAGAGTCTGTTGGATATGGCAGTTATTTGCCCAGTGCCCCACTCAGACAGGGGTCGGGGCTTTTATTCCAATCTGTTCACGGTGCCCAAGAAGGACGGCTCGGTTCGAACCATTCTGGATCTAAAGATCCTCAACAGGTTCGTCCGTCCGCGGAAATTTCGCATGGAAACGCTGCGTTCAGCTATCCATTCTCTTCGGCAAGGGGACTTTCTGACGTCCGTAGACATCAAGGACTCCTATCTGCATGTGCCGATTTTTCCAGCGCACCAGAGATTTCTCAGGTTCGTGGTGGAGGATCGGCATTTTCAGTTTGTGGCACTTCCTTTCGGTCTTACCTCGGCTCCAAGGGTTTTCACCAAGGTACTGGCTGGGGTGATGGCTCTCCTCAGAGCCCAGGGTATTCGCATTGTCCCTTATCTGGACGACCTTCTCATTATGGCATCTTCCTTCAGCCAAGCGGTATTGGACACCAGAACTGTGGGGTCCACTCTGGAGAGATTCGGGTGGGTGATCAACTACCCCAAGTCCTCCCTTTCTCCGTCCAGGTTAGTGTCTTTTCTCGTACGGTTGGGGCGTCCTGGGCTTTTCAGCACCAGGCCTCTGTTGAGCAAGTTTGTAAGGCTGCTACTTGGTCTTCTGTTCACACTTTTTCCAAGTTTTACAAGGTTGATGTTCGGGCCTCAGCGGATGCTGTGTTTGGCCGCAAAGTTCTGCAAGCTGCAGTGGTTTAAGTTGTGCCTTGCTACCTTGTTTTGGATCTCCGCCCTTTATGGACACTGCTGTTGGATGTCCCACACGTTATGAATTTCTTGAAGCGGGGTGTGTGACATACTTAGAATAATACCATTTTGTGAATACTCACCTGTAAAATGGGTATTATAAGTATGTCACTCACCCCGCTTCACCCTGCCCTTTTGTATTCTGGATCCTTTATATGGTGAACTTTGCGTTGTTGTGCTTTGTGTTGGGCTCTTCCTGGTCCCTTACCTTACTGCTGTTCTTATACTGGGTAATGAGTGGGAGGTCCCAGGTATTTATGGACCGGGAGAGGCTCTCTTTTTTCCTGGCATCTCTGCATATCGCCCTCTACAGGTCAGTATTACCCACACGTTATGAATTTCTTGAAGCGGGGTGTGTGACATACTTATAATATCCATTTTACAGGTGAGTATTCACAAAATGGTATTATTGGAAATGTGGTTGTAATTGCAGGTGTTGGTCACTAGATGTCACTCCTTCCCTAGAAATGAAGGAGGGGTGGCAGCCGCTCAGACCATTTTATAACTAACCTGGGAGGTGCACATTAGCAGGGCAATTAGGATACAAAAGTCTTAAAGGAGCCACAGCACTCAACCCTGGTGGCTTGCGGACCAACCTAAAATCTGTCTCTCAATCTGGTTAAAAACGGACAGATATTAGGTTGGTCTGCAAGCTAACAGGGTTAAGTGCTGTGGCTCCTTTAAGACTTTTGTATCCTAACTGCCCTGCTAACACGCACCTCCAAGGTTAGTTATAAAATGGTCTGAGCGGCTGCCACCCCTCCATTGTTTCGCTTGAATTTGTGCAAGCACATAGGGTACAGGGTCTAGGCTGTACTGCAAGGCTTTCAACCCTTCCACCCCATGGGCTGCACTCAAGGTTTTAGGTCAACCTCAGGTAAGCCTGCTCCCAATTTATCTATTACATTGTATGTCCCAAATGGGCTCTCAGAGATTAGAGTTAGGACTGCACCTCACAGAGGCACCTTGGCGCTTGGTGGCGCAGCTTTAGCATAACTCTGCAGATGTGTGTAAACGAGCCCTCAGATTTTAACCAGATTTTAGGTCGGTCTGCAAGCTAACAGGGTTGAGTGCTTTGGCTCCTTTAAGACTTTTGTTTCCCAAGAAATGAGAATAGAAGATGCTTATTCAGAAAATGGTTACTTCAAATTAGTTACAGCTTTGGCATAAAGGGGGGCGGGGGTGTTAATGGGATTCTAGAAGTTCTAAAAGTTGGTCTGTTCCAAGTCTATAAAAGGAATGGACAGTCTAGGATGTGAATCTTCTGAGAGCAGTATCTGGGTTACCTGGAGCTACCTCCGTCTACAAGGGATTGAAGGCAGAGCGTCTATTCAATAAGCACCTGAGGAGGAAAGGGATGTTGGCTTGAAGTAGATCGCCACACTATGAAAGTCAGATATTTGAAAAAGGAGCCAAGAACCTGAGTTTCAGTCTTTGGAGATCAGAACCCAGGTTGATGTGCTACTGTACTGAGATAATACTCTGCATTCTATTGCTATTGCTTATACTGCTCATACTGCTCCTCTCTATAATAAACCTTGGTCAACCCCATAAAGAAAGTCACCGAGTCCCTTCATTCCATCAGCTTCAACCTCATCACAGACCTGAATGATTACCTATTGTACTAGTTAAGTGATCATTTAAGCCTGCAAAACAACTTGGGAGTCCCATAGGAGTGCAGGGCATGTGCGGAACCTGCCAGAGCTAGATGGCCTCCCACAATACCGTTACATTTGGTTAAGATGGGGTTTTTTTTATTAAAATTTGGAGGACAAAAATAAGAAAGAAATATATATTCTGCACCCAATTGTGTGCTAAAATCCCCCCTCCCAATCATCCCATTACAGGCAGTGTGCAAAATTCCCCCCAATCACCCCCATTACAAGCAGTGTGCGGCATGCCTCATTACAGTCAGTGAGTGGCATCTCTTGTTAGAGGCAGTGAGGGGCATCTATCATTAGAGGCATTAATCTGCATCTCCCATTACTGGCAGTCAAGGGCATCCTTCATTACAGGCAGTGAGGGGCATCCCTCCTTAGAGGCAGTAAGTGGCATCTCTTGTTACAGCCAGTGAGAGGAATCCCTCATTCGAGGCAGTATGTGGCATCTCTCATTGCTGGCAGTGAGGGGCATCCCTCATTACAGGCAGTGAGGGGCATCTCTCATTACAGGCAGTGAGGGGCATCTCTCATTACAGGCAGTAAGCAGCATCCCTCATTAGAGGCAGTGTGCGGCATCTCTCATTACAGGCAGTGAGAGGAATCCGTCATTAGAGGCAGTATGTGGCACCTCTCGTTGCTGGCAGTGAGGGGCATCCCTCATTACAGGCAGTGAGGGGCATCTCTCATTACAGGCAGTGAGGGGCATCTCTCATTACAGGCAGTGAGGGGCATCTCTCATTAGAGGCAGTAAGCACCATCTCTCATTAGAGGCAGTGTGCAGCATCTCTCATTACAGGCAGTGAGAGGAATCCCTCATTAGAGGCAGTATGTGGCATCTCTCATTGCTGGCAGTGAGGGGCATCCCTGATTACAGGCAGTGAGGGGCATCTCTCATTACAGGCAGTGAGGGGCATCTCTCATTAGAGGCAGTAAGTGTCATCTCTCATTATAGGCAGTATGCAGCATCCCTCTTTAGAGGCAGTGTGCGGCATCTCGCATTGCAGGCAGTGAGAGGAATCGCTCATTACAGGCAATGTGCAGCATCCCTCATTACAGCAAGTGTGTGGCACCCCTCATTACAGCCAGTGTGTGTCACCCCCCATACCGTGTGACACACACACGCACGCACACACACTTACAGGCTTGCCTGACCAAACAGATAAATGAGCTTGAGTGCTATCCCCTGATTTTACCTTTGTATTTTCTGTATGTTCAAGCTGATGATAGTGTATTGATTATTAAAAAACATTTATTTTTTTATTAATCGGGAGCAGCCTGTTTTTGGCTACATTTTGGAAAAGAATTAAGTGGGCATATAGTCCCCCTATGAGTGAACGGGTAAAACATTCATACAATAAAATGCCCTAACATTCCGCAACCCACCCACCCCACTGGGGGAGAAAATGTGTTTTATAGAACAAAAAATACAGTAATTATTAACCAAATTTGATGTTTTAACATTAGCAGTTTCTAAGCCTTATTGTTAGCCTCTTACACGGGGAGGCCGATTCATTAATAGCGGCAGGTAGTGACAGTTGAGCGACTGTAGCGGCATTTTCAGAGCGCCCGTTAGTAGTCGCTGTGCTTGGCCGTTGTTCGGTAGTTGATAGCGACTCGGTCGGTTTGCCGTAATGTTGAATATTGGGTGAGGAGTCGCTATATGACAGGTTCCGCGCTGTATGGGAGCGCATGATAGCGACTGGCCCTAGCGACCGGCTCCCACCATATTTATTAACAAATCACGCTCAAAAAATTCTTGCGCTGTAAAATGCATGTTTAAACCCCAGAGCGCTGGCGGCGATGGGTTAAAAGTAGTTTTTTAACCCCCAAACAACCATATTTTTGGAAACCAAAATAAACAAGTTTTTTTAAATAATTTGGTAATATGAATACATTAATATCAGACCTGTAATATCAATTCTGTACATTTTTTTTTTTTTTACCTTATCTAAAATGGCAGAAGTGGTCACAGAATTTTTCACATTTAAAAAAAAAAAAACAATTCATAACAATTAATTATGAATATTTAAAGATTGTTCCATTGAAATGCATTGGAGAGCGCCAGGTAGCGAGAGGTCATACCTGTCGCTGTTCAAGGTCGGACGCTGGCGCTGTGGGCTGAGGCTGGAATAATGATGAATGAGTCGCTATATGGCGCTATCTCAGTCGCTAAGCAGGATTGGCTTGATAAATGTGTGATTGTGGTGGGGAGCCGGCGTTCTCGTGGCGGGGCCCGATGCGAGGAGTCAAACTGGGCCCCCCCCCCATCATCAGTGACAGCGACCTACCTTATAATGAGCGGCGCTGGGCCGCCGGCTCTCCGTGCTCCAGTCTGGCAGTCCCCTTCAGAGTGAATCCGCGGGCGCAGGCGCTCCCCCGTGTAGCTGCACGTGCTCACTGTGCGCCGGCGCGCCGCCAGGGAGGCGCCACCGACAGCCTTCTGCAAGTGAGCGCGTGACGTGACCTGACCTTCTCATTCCTCCAGCCCCGCCCCACCAGACCTGTCAGGGAACAGTGGGCAGGGGGGGGGGGCCCTGCCACCAGACCTTCTGTCTCTCCTCCGGGCCCCGCCAGACCCGCGGCGGCGGCGGCTGCGGTAGCGCCGCGCCGCTGTCAGGGAACAGACAGTTACAGTGGGCAGGGGGGCAGGGCCGGATTAAGAGCATCCCGGGCCTGGTGCTGTAGATTTTGACGGGCCTATTTATCGAAGTATATCAAATGAAAACGCAACACAAAGCAATTTTGTTTAAGAGAAAGTGCATTTGTCACATGTCTAATGTACATTAAATTACCAGGATAGGTTCCACACAG
This sequence comes from Gastrophryne carolinensis, assembly GCA_027917425.1. Classification (NCBI taxonomy): domain Eukaryota; kingdom Metazoa; phylum Chordata; class Amphibia; order Anura; family Microhylidae; genus Gastrophryne; species Gastrophryne carolinensis. The sequence goes on from CM051238.1 coordinate 43,734,615, forward strand.
CGGGGCAGTGGTGATGGTGGTGGGACAAAGATTGTGTCAGGTAGGTCTGCTTTACAACACCACAGTAAATGTCTTAGGAAAAAAGGGCTCAAAAACAAAATGGTAGAAGATCACTGTGAAAAAGCAAGGGAGGTGACAGAGACAAGTGAAAAGAAAGTAGGAGAAAGGGGATCAAGAAGCTAGAGAGGGAAACAGCGGCATCCCTCAGTACAGACACAGCGGGGGCATCCCTCAGTACTGAGGGATGCCCCCGCTGTGTCTGTACTGAGGGATGCCCCCGCTTTGCCTGTACTGAGGGATGCCCCCGCTGTGTCTGTACTGAGGGATGCCCCCGCTTTGCCTGTACTGAGGGATGCCCCCGCTGTGTCTGTACTGAGGGATGCCCCTGCTTTGCCTGTACTGAGGGATGCCCCCGCTGTGTCTGTACTGAGGGATGCCCCCGCTGTGTCTGTACTGAGGGATGCCCCCGCTTTGCCTGTACTGAGGGATGTCCCTGCTTTGTCTGTACTGAGGGATGCCCCTGCTTTGTCCCTGCTTTGAGGGATCCCTCAGTACAGGCAAAGCGGGGGCATCCCTCAGTACAGGCAAAGCGGGGGCATCCCTCAGAAATTGAGAACACTCACAGACACTGTGGCACATTGAGACACACACAAACAATGCCATGCCTGACAAAAGGATTGTGAGCAGTTTGTGTCTGTTCACAAGTAATTCAAGCACAGTGCTGTATCTTCAGGCACACACGACAATCCCTTACCAGATTCTGGTGATTATAGTGATTACTGAATGACCAAGTTTTGTGACTTTCAGTGAAATAATTCGTTTTTTAAAGCGGACTTCAGCATAATTTAATGAAAAGCCCAAACCCTTAAAACCCTCACATTTTATTCTTTCCCTTACTGGCCTGCAACTCTGTTCAGCGTACCACCATCTTGGTTCACTAGCATCACATACTGAGGAGATGAGAGGGTTCAAAAGTGCAGGGGAGCAGGGATATAGCTGTGCTTTGCACAAACAGAGCAGAGCTGGGGTCAGGAAAAGGTCAGCAATCCCAGAATGCAGTGTGGCACAGTCAGAACACACTTCCTGTTTGCAGGCAGCCTGCACCCACATGGGCCGCCATCTTGGATGTTTAAAGTCTCAGAAAATGCGATAGATGCAGGTAGGATGATTTTCAATGTGGGTACAGTATGTACAGTATGGGGGAAACATATAAGATAGGCTCTCATTTAGGGTGAAGGTCCACTTTAAGGTCTACAGCTGGAGTTGGAGTGCTGAGCCACTAGAGGTCTTTTAGTTTTGGCTATGCAGACAGGAAGTGCTTTACTTACTATAAACTCTAGTTGTCCCCCCCCCTCACCTATCCCCACCCCCTCCACCTCCTTTCACCATATTCCATCACACTTCAGCCCTCCAATGTTCCACTCCTCACTTTACCTCTCTTCATATCCATTACATCTTACGGTCTCACCTCAGTCAACCTCCTCCTCACCATACAGTGACTCACCCCTGGCTAACAGGTACCGCCGCCCGCGCCGTCGTCCCTTAGGTCCCACGTGACTTGACTTCCTCTCCCCCTCGGTACCGCCGCGCCGTCGTCCCCCTCCTAATCCCGCGTGATTTGACTTCCTCTCGCTCTCCCCCTCTGAGGTACCGCCGCGCCGCCCGCCTAATCCTGCGAGACTTCCTCTCCCCAATGCTGACTGTTGCGCGCTGGCCCGCTGGGCGTGCAACAGTGACTGACTGCAGTGGCAGACCAGGCGCGGGCGTGGCCTATGCGGGCCGCGTTTGCAGGCTGCTGGGCCTGTCTAAACGTAGGGGCCTGGAGCGGCAGCTCCATCCGCCCCTACGTTAATCCGGCCCTGCAGGGGGCCCAGTCGCAATGGCGACCCTTGCGACCCCTATAGCTACGCCCCTGCCGGCCGCTCACCAGTCGCTACCTGTCGCTATTCCTTCATAAATAAGGCCTAAGTTGAAATGATTAGCTTACGTAGAGCACATAATATGTTATCAACTCAAGCACCGTTTTATAGATCTTTATAAATGCAAATTAAGGTACATTGTTTATTGTGTTATGTGCTATTTACCTAAGTGGAGTTGAAGGATAAGTTGCAGTGCATCATCTGCGGAAGTAAGGCTAAATTAATGTCTAAATGGCGCCATCTGCAGGATAAATGGGGAAACAGCCAAGTGGAAAATCTTATTGACTGATGTGTTGCTCCTCCATCTTCACTGATTTGTAGCCGGTCAGAACTTCACATCTGCAAACCTGTATCTCCACTATGAGGTCACTGGCAGTAAGAAAAGAACAAGAAAAGGAGTAATACCTCCCTACTCTCTCCAGGCTTTATCATTAGGGACATACAACAGCCTAACCTAACAGGAAGTATTATGGGGGTTATTTAAACCGGACCTTCACCATCATTTATTGAAAAGCCCAAACCCTTAAAAAACTATTCCCCAGCATCTAAAATTAATATATTTTAAGTTTTTAGTCACTTACTTATTATTCTTTCCCCCACTGGGCTGCAACTCTGTTCAGGACTTTAGTATATGGGCGCCGCCATCTTGACTCAGAAGCATCACACTTACTGAGGAGAGGAGAGTGGGATAAGGTACAGGGGGGCGGGTTATAGCTGTGCTTTGCTCAGACAGAGCAGAGCTGAGGTCAGGAGAAGGTCAGCAGTCCCAGAATGCAGAGCAGCATAGTCAGAAGGCACTTTCTGTTTGCAGGCTGCCTGATGCTCCATGAGCCGCCATCTTGGATGTTTAAAGGCTCATAACATGCAGTAGATGCAGGTAGGATGATTTTTAATGTGAGCAATCTGTATGTACAGGGTGTGGGAAACATATAAGATAGACTCTTATTCAGGGTGAAGGACCGCTTTAAGAAGGGATTGCAGCAGGTAGAGCCTCGTAGCGGCAGGCAGCGTCTGGTGAACGCTGGGCGCTGTACGAGAAACCATATTTATGGTGAGCGACTCTAACAGCGCCATGTAGCGTCCGATGTATTATTACAGGCGGCCCAGTGTATAGCGCCGGCGCTCTAGCTTCCAGAGCGGCAGATATTACCTTTCGCTCAGTGTCGCTCTCCCATAAATTTCAATGGCTGTTCATTTGCTTGTGTTTAAACAGCGTGTGACTTTTTTTTTTTTTTTTTTTTTTTGCTTAAATCATTGTGTGACCTCTCCTGGCTGCAAACACTTTTAGAAACTTTTTTGACTTTTTATATTCTTATACAGAATTGTCATTACAGGTCTGGCACTAAAGTGTTAATGTCAATGTCATTCCATGTGTTTTCGCTTTGTTATTGGTGGATATGTGTTCAAAAACAGACTTGAATCACACAACGTCTGACGCTCTATGCTACAGCACCCGGTACAATTTGGAGTTTATTCATCAAGGGATGAAGCGGCAGGTAGTGCCTTGTAGCGGCAGGCAGCGTCTGGTGAACATCGGGCGCTCTACGCAATAACACATTTCTGAAGGCGATTCTGGTGAGCGCCATGTAGCGTCCAATTCATCATCACAGACGGCTCAGCGTATAGCGCCGGCGCTCTAGCTTTCAGAGCGCCAGGTATTACCTGTCGCTACCTGTCGCTCTCCCATACATTTCAATGGACGTTCCTTTTCTTCTGTTTAAACAGGGTTTTTTGTTTTTCATTTTTTTTTTTTCTCAAATAATTGTGTGACCTCTCCTGGCCTAGAAAAAGTCATTTTGGAAAACTTTTTATATTTTTATGCAGAATTGTCATTACAGGTCTGGCACTAAAGTGTTAATGTCACAGTGTTATAACAATGTCATTCCATGTGTTTCTGCTTTGTTACTGGTGGATATGTGTTCAGAAACAGACTTTAATCACACAGCGTCTGGTGATCTATGCTACAGCGACCAGATCCAGAGTGTCTACGCTGTGTGAGGCTGTTTTTTTGATGACTATGGTGAGAGTCGGTCGCTAACTTTCGCTCCCATACAGCGCTGTACTAGTGTTAGAGCTCCCAACATACATCTCATTCATCAATGCTGGCCAGCGACTGAGACGCTCTGAAGCAGCGAACCATGGCTGAGCACTGCGACCACTAGTGGTCGCTCTCAGTGCCTCGCTATGGACGCTCATCTGCCGAGACGTGGCGCTAGTAATGAATCAGACTGTTTATTATGCGTCCACTCTAAAGATATGAATCTTCTGCACACTAACATTTCTACTGCCCCCAACAGGTCACAGAGGGTCAGCAGCACAGATAAAGCAGCCGAGTGAGCCGCCTCAGCAGAAGTCCTCAAACCTGCCACCCTCAAGCCGCAGCCATGAATTTCCTGCGCAGGCGCCTCTCCGACAGCAGCTTTGTGGCCAACCTTCCCAATGGCTACATGATGGACCTGCAGCGACCGGACAACCCCACCAGCTCCCCTGTGTCCCCGGCCATGGAGAGGAAGCAGCAGTCCCAGGTCCCCTCCTCCACCTCCGCCCCAGGCTCCAGCCTCTTCAGCTCCTTCACCAATGCCGTCAAGCAGAGCACCCAAGCCGCAGCCGGTCTGGTAGAGCAGACGGGACCCCCGCCACCCCCCGTGGTGCTGAAACCCAAGATCCTCCTGGTGATCGATGATGCCCACACCGACTGGTGAGAAAATCCCCGTTTACAGTCAATGATTTCCAACACACACTGAAAATCAGAGATAACTTTAGCCACCTTTTAAAGTGGACCAAACCCAGCTGGATATAGATTCCCGGGCCAATCCATTCCCTCCCCGCGGGGCGTCCAAAATCAGGATACCCCGCTGTGTGAAACCACCCAGGTCACCCGCTACACTTACCTTAATCCCAGTCCAACGGCACATGCGCGGGCCGCATCCCCTCTAGCAGGGCGCGTGCCCACAACGGCCATTTGTGAATGGCGCACTTCCTGTTAGAGGAAAGCACGAGATGCGGCGGCCAGCGCGCTCGAAGCCACTGAGCTAAGACGTCGCTCAGACGCGCATAGTTCAGCGGCTCCGAGCGCGCTGATTAGACGAGCGGCCACGCATGCACCGTAGGACCACAGTGAGGTGAGTTGAAGAGGGAGATCTGGGGGGGTTTCACATAGCATAGATCGGGGTGTCCCGGAGGAGTGGACCAAAACAAAGGATAGTCAAAATACTGGGCTTTGGTCCACTTTAAAGTGGATCCAAACCCGGGAATTTGACTTTGCCTGGTTTTGTTTCGTGCCCTCAATCCGAGATGCCCCCGTTTGCCCATAAAACTCACCTGTCCAGGCTCCAACGTCACATGCGCATGCTCCCGGCCAATGAGAGCCACCAACTGTGACTACAATGGTGTCATCCCTGCCCGTGTGCACGCTCCTGCCGCATCTGAATGTAGCAAACAATGAAAGGCCATCTGTGGAATGACGTAGTCTCAGCAGGCAGCAGGCCCCGTGCATGCATGGTTGGAGCAGGAAAAGTTGCGTTTTTTTAGCAAACGGGGGGGTTTCACACAGCGGGGCATCCCAATTCAGGATCTTTTAGATTCCAGGCTGGCCGCTGCTGGGTTTCGTTCCACTTTAACCTGCAACCCCAACAGGTTTATGCGAGCCTCAGTGGGCTCCTTGTGGTGTGGTGTGATACTCCATACATGGTGCTAAAGTTGCCTGTATAATGAATACTGCTAAAGAACATAAAGAAAAAAATAATAATAGAAGAATTGACAAGAAAAAAGAAAGAAATAGATAAAGAAAAGATGGAAAGAAATATAAAAATAAAAGGAACGAAAGTATAGAATGAATGACAAAAAAGAACGAATGAATGAGTGACAGAAACAAAGAATAAAATGAATGACTAAAAAAGCAGAAAAGAGAGTGTGAAGGAATGAGAGAAAGAATAGAAGAGATGGAAGAAAAGAAAGAATAGAAGAGATGGAAGGAAAGAAAGAATAGAAGAGAAGGAAGGAAAGAAAGAATAGAAGGACTGAAAGAAAAAAAGTGAGGAGTGACAGAAAAAAATAATAGAAAAAAAAAAACATTAACAGGATTCAGCCTGCTGTTCGAATGGTTGGCCATACTGGTCTCTGGCCGTGCAGCAGCGCCCCCTGGTCCTTTCCAGTGATAATACATTCAGTTACAGTACACACAGCTCAGCATTAGCGGTCAGCCTTATCATTTAAAATAACTGTAATAAATCTGAAAGCACTACAAGCTAAACTGCCGTTATGTGGCATGCTGCTATGTGGCGGCTGCATAGCTCGAGGCATCACCAGTAGGAAGAGGGAGGTTGTGATGCCGCTGTATAGAGCCCTGGTGAGGCCACAGCTAGAATACTGTGTGCAGTTCTGGAGACCTCACCTGCAAAAACACATTATTCAAATAGAACGTGTCCAAAGGCGGGCAACGAAAATGGTGGAAGGACTTAAACTTAAAACTTATCAGGAGAGACTTAAAGAACTTAATTTGTACAGTCTGGAGGAAAGAAGGGAGAGGGGGGACATGACTGAGACCTATATATATGTGAAAGGATTGAATAAGGTTCAGGAGGGAAGTGTTTATAAGAAGAAGCTTAATGATAGAACAAGGGGGCACAACCTGAAGCTAGTCGGGGGGAAGATCAGGAGCAATGTTAGAAAATATTATTTTACAGAAAGAGTAGTAGATGCTTGGAACAAACTTCCAGCAGAGGTAGTTGGAAAATCAACAGTCACTGAATGTAAACATGCCTGGGATAAGCACACATCTATCCTAAGATACAGAGAACATAGAGTATACACATAAGGGCAGACTAGATGGACCGTATGGTCTCCTTCTGCCGTCAGCCTTCTATGTTTCTATGTTTCTATGTTAGTGTTGTTATGAATACTGGGCAAAGGCTTTAGTAAAAAAAAAAACACCGTCTGTTTTGGGGCACCTGGCTGGGGATAGGTGATGGCATACATTTCCTATATGGGTATAGGATCACTGTAGGAAAAAGTGGGGATGCAGCCTCCAGGTTGTGTTGTGCGTCACTCTGCAAATTTCAGCTCGGCCAATTGGTGATCTCAAATTTGCATTGTGGCGGTGGCTACGTGGTAGAAAAGCAGTTAATTCAAAAAGGTACTCGGTGGAGGGGGGGTTACACATGGGAGGGGTGGAGGTGAACAACCGGAGTTTTGTTCCACTTTAACATAGTCGTAAGCCAGTATGTGGAGAGACTCATGTTAGGCTTAAAGTGGACCAACACCCAGGGGTGATGTATAAGATTCCCGGGCCGATCACCTCCCTCACCACAGGGCATCCAAGATCGGGATGTCCCACGGGGTGAAACCCCCCCCAAAAACCTTACCTTATCGGCGACGGATCAGCCGCCGCCGCCTCCCGCGCGCCCCTCTAGCAGTGCGCTCGCCCGCTGTTTGTGAATGGCGCCCTGTAGGAGGGGCGCGCGGGAGGCGGCGGCGGCGGCGGCTTGTCCGTCGCTTGTCCATCGCCGAAAAGGTACGTTTTTTGGGGGTTTCACACAGCGGGGCATCCTGATCTCCGGATGCCCCGCTGAAGTGGACCAACACCCAGGATAGTGAAAATCCTGGGTGTTGGTCCACTTTAATATAGGGGGGCTAAAGAGACCAAAAAACCCTCTACTTAGGTAAAGGAAAAGAGTGGCTTTCCTAGAATGGAAAGTATTTGCACAGTACCCAATCCAAGGACAGATAGCATTACCCATCTACCCTTGCAGTAGGTGGAGCTATGCAAATCATCTCTTTACATCTCTGTGCCATCCAAGGCCTTTAGAACCGCTAAGGGTGCAATGCCAAGGATTAGCTTTAAATTTTATACAGCCAGACACATCCAACTAGTGGACACGTGTTTCGAGCTTTAGGCTCTCATCAGCACTAGGCCGGATGTTTCTGGCTGTATGGGGAGTGAGACTTGGTGAGTACCAAAACAGAGTCGCAAGCCAGTATGTGGAGAGACCATGTTAGGCTTAATATAGGGGGCTAAAGAGACCAAAAAACCCTCTACTTAGGTAAAGGAAAAGAGCTCTTGTTCCGCTTTAACATAAATTTGGCAGAACTGCAATGCCAAATCCTGACAGTAGATGTCAGCACTGAGACAGATAATGGCGAGCAGCAGGCTCTGTTGCGCATTGTGCTGATGCGCTGTGTTTCTGCGTACATTGGTGGGCCGCAGGATTAAAGCGTAACTCCAGCAATTGTTTTATTAATTGTGGATTAATAGTGGAAGGGTTAAATGTGGCGTAAACCCGAGGGGTCCGTGCAGAACGTGCAGAACACAGCCCTCAGCCAGCTGCCAGTGTCCTCACTCATGGGGGAGGCCATCTTATTGTAGCTCCTGCCACATAACGCCGACCCTCATCACCGCCACTGGTAAGTGTACAGTCACGTCCAGGGTTTGATGGGAATCCTGGGTGCTGGGTGCCCAGGGTGCCGGAAAACTGTATTTTAGGCCTGTTTTTATGGTCCACTTTAAAGTGGACCAAAACCCAGGATTTTGGTCCTTTCCCCCCCCCCCCGGGGGAACCCCCGATCAGGGGTGCCCCACTGTGTGAAACCCCACAGATCGCCTAAGGTAACTCACCTCTTCCTGGTCCTATGAAGCATGTGCGCATGTGGTCCAATCAGCGCGCTCAAAGCCGATGATGTCACATCATCTAACCCTTCCTCTAAGAGCAGCGGGTCCGAGCACGCGGATGGCCGCATCCCCTGCTACCCTCTAACAGGGAGCGTGCCCGGACCAGCCATTCACAAATGCCTGGCGCATGAGTCTGTTTAGAAAGTGTTCAAGCACAGTACACAAATCACAAGCCCTGACCTATTATATATTTCAATGTGTTGCCTGCCATTTCCTACACACCTGTCACAGCTATGTCTGTGTGTCAGGAGAAAGCAGGCACACAACCGACACCTATGCTGGGACATGTGCGTGTCTTAAAACTCTGCACTGTGCTTGAAAACTTTGTGAGCCGGCACATGCTCCCCCCCCCCCCCCATTATATTTTCATATAATGACATTTCAATGTCATGGGTGCTAAATGATTGTCGTCCTTTAAAGTGGAGCAATCACTGCCGCAACCGGCCCTGGAGTCTAACAGACTAAGGCCCTTATTTAACAAGGGATAGCGACAGGTAGCGAATGGTGAGCGAACGGTAATGACGGTCACCGCCACGAGAACGCCGGCTCCCCACCGCAATCACACTTATGAAGCCGATCCTGCTTAGCGACTGACAGAGCGCCAGATAGCGAATCATTCATCATTATTCCAGCCTCACCCCACAGCGCCAGCGAGCGACCTTGAACAGCGCCAGGTATGACCTCTCGCTACCTGGCGCTCTCCAATGCATTTCAATGGAGCAATCTTTAAATATTCATAATTAATTGTTATTAATTGTTTTTTTTTTTTTAATGTCAAAAATTCTGTGACCACTTCTGCAATGTTAGATAATTTTTTTAAGGTAAAAAAAAAAAAAAAATTGTACAGAATTGATATTACAGGTCTGATATTAATGTATTCATATTACAAAATGTTTTGAAAAACTTTTTTTTTTTTTTTCAAAAATATGGTTGTTTGGGGGTTAAAAACTACTTTTAAGCCTTCGCCGCCAGCGCTCTGGGGTTTAAACATGCATTTCACAGCGCGAGAATTTTTTGAGCGTGATTTGTTAATGAATATGCTGGGAACCGTTCGCTATGGCCATTCGCTGTCATGCGCTCCCATACAGCGCGGAACCTGTCAAACAGCGACTCATAACCCCGTATTCAACATTACCGCACACCGACTGAGTCGCTGTCAACAGCCGAACAACGGCCAAGCACAGCGAATACTAGCGGGCGCTGTGAAAATAACGCTACTGTCGCTCATCTGTCGCTACCTGGCGCTATTAATGAATCGGCCTCTAAGTGCCCCGGGGTATCCTGGTTCAGGATGTCTCATTATGTGAACCCCCCTCTACCCCACCTCAAATGGCCGGCAAACTTCCTACCTTTCAGCGAATCCCTCCCCTGCAATTGTGGGTCACGGCCGCATCCCCAGCATCCCTATGGCCTCCCCGCTTCCTGTTCCAATGCTGAGTACAAAACAACAGTTTATGCCGTGCATTAGTATGTAAAGCATAAAGCACTGATTGCATGCGCCGGGGGGATGGCGGAAAGGTTAGTAAAGTGAGCTGTCTAGGGGACGCCTCCAGGGGACAAGAACCGACCATAATAGTGATCTGTCCACTTTATCACCTCCACACCTTGCATCAGACCAGCTGTTAAAGTGGACCAACACCCAGGATTTTGACTATCCTGGGTTTTGGTCCACTTCGGTGGGGCACCCCGATCGGGGGTGCCTCGCTGTGTGAAACCCCCCAGAAAGCCCCAAAAACTCACCTGTCCCCGCTCTCACGTGACCGCTGCAGCCAATCCCCGCCGGCGGACAAGCGAGAGGCAGTGCCGGACAAGCAGAGCGCGTCCGCCGCCGCCTCCCGCGCGTCCCTCTTACAGGGAGAGCACCCGCGCCGGCCATTCACAAACGGCCGGCGCGGGAGCGCAACCTGCTAGAGGTACGCGCGGGAGGCGGCGGCGGACACGCATGCGCTGCTGGAACGTGGAAAAGGTAGGATTGTGGGCTTCCTGTGGGGTTTCAACCCGCGGGACATCCCAATTTCGGATGCCTCGCGGGGAGGGATCTGATCGGCCCGGGAATCTTATAGATCAGAAAATGCAGTAGGTACAGGTAGGATGATTGGAAATGTGGGCAATGTGTACAGGGTGTGGGAAACATAAGATAGGCTCTTATTCAGGGTGAAGGTCCAGTTTAAATGGAATTTCAGTTTGAGGTGGGGAGGTGGTGGTCGATTCAGCACCAGGTGAGGAAACTCTACTACTTTTCAGTCTACTACTTTTTTTGTCTACCTTGGGAGTCATTTAGCAAGCGGACGTGAATTTTCACCTGTGCTGAATCACTCCCACGTTAGGCCATGGAAGTGAAAGGCAGTTTTCTCTGCCATTCTCATTATACATCCTTGGCAATCCCATGGCGCAGCGGCTGCTACATCCCTCTATGTCATCCACGCCCCCAAAGCTGTATGGCCATAGGGAGGATTCCGCTACCGAACAGCGGCTAAGCTCCCATTCAACTTCTCTAGCCACTCATTGATATGCAAAACCAGCTGATTGGAGCAGAGGCTCGCCTGTGCAATGGGATCGCCAATGTGGTATGTATAACGGGTGATTGGCAAATATTCACACAGGGGGCATCCGCCTCATTTCTGCCTCACATCTGCCCACTTCACCATGTCCCACCTTATTTCTGCCTCACCTCTGCCCACCTCACTGTTTCCCGCCTTATTTCTTCCTCACATCTGCCCACCTCACTGTTTCCCACCTTATTTCTGCCTCACATCTGCACACCACAGCTTTTCCCGCCTTATTTCTTCCTCACATCTGCCCACCTCACCTTTTCCCGCCTTATTTCTGCCTTACATCTTCCCACCTCGACGCTTCTCGCCTTATTTCTGCCTCACATCTGCCCACCACAGCTTTTCCCGCCTTATTTCTTCCTCACATCTGCCCACCTTACCGTTTCCCACCTTATTTCTGCCTCACATCTGCCCACCACAGCTTTTCCCGCCTTATTTCTTCCTCACATCTGCCCACCTCACCTTTTCCCGCCTCATTTCTGCCTCACATCTGTCCACCTCACAGTTTTATGCCACATCCCCCACTTCACCGCTACTCACCTCACCTTCACCTCACCTTTTCCCGCCTCACCTCTGCCCACTTCACCTTTTCCCGCCTCATTCCCGCCTCACCTCTGCCCACTTCACCTTTTCCCGCCACATTCCCGAGTTACCTCTACCCACCTCATTCCCGCCTGACCTCCGCCCAATTCACCTTTTCCCACCTCATTCCTGCCTCACATCTGCCCACATCTGCATACAGTACACATAAAACTATATCTGATACTTGATGGTTACAGCTTTTCCACAGTAGACTGTTTTTCTACATATTATATTACTGTATATTTTATTGCGACACCTTGAAATGGAACAATTAGGCAAAGTGGCCCTTAGACCCAAGAAAGGTTGGGCCCCTCTGCTTTAAACTGGACCAACAGCCAGGCACAGTTAAAAAAGAAAGGTAGCGGCCATTTTGGAATTTCCACTCCCAGCTGCAGCCTAGATTTAACTGACATAACGACGGACAATGCACGGTAACAGGAAGTCCAGCAGCACTTCCTCTTTGCAGGTGGCCTGCAAATGCATGAACCACCATCTTGTGTTTAAAATTTACCACAGCAGGATTTTGAAAAAGTAAATGAATTCTTATATGCAGCAATCTAAATTACCCTGGGGAGGGACGCATATGAGCACTGTTTGTTTGGTCTGGTTTAAGCCCTTTTTTGACTGTTGGTCCTCTTTAAATGGACCCACCCCCTAATATGGGTCTGGATGTCAGTTGGACATTTGTAATCCAGTCACGCCAGTGACTGACATCTTGATGCTTTAGGAAAATGAAAAGTCAGGCTTTTCAATAAGGCGCCGGATTAATTTCCCGCCTCACATCTGCCCACCTCACCTTTTCCCGCCCCATTTCTGCCTTATATCTGCCACCACAGCTCTTCCTTCCTTATTCCTGCCTCACCTCTGCCCACCACACAGTTTCCCACCACATCTCCTACTCACCGCTACCCACCTCACCTTTTCCCGCCTTATTTCTGCCTCACATCTGCCCCCCTCACTGTTTCCCGCCTTATTTCTGCCTCACATCTGCCCCCCTCACTGTTTCCTGCCTTATTTCTGCCTCACATCTGCCCCCCTCACTGTTTCCCGCCTTATTTCTGCCTCACATCTGCCCCCTCACTGTTTCCCGCCTTATTTATGCTTCACATCTGCCCCCTCACTGTTTCCCGCCTCATTTCTGCCTCACATCTGCCCACTTCACCATTTCCCACCTCATTTCTGCCTCACATCTGTCCACTTCACCATTTCCCGCCTCATTTCTGCCTTATATCTGCCACCACAGCTCTTCCTTCCTTATTCCTGCCTCACCTCTGCCCACCACACAGTTTCCCACCAAATCCCCTACTCACCGCTACCCACCTCACCTTTTCCCGCCTTATTTCTGCCTCACATCTGCCCAACTCACTGTTTCCCACCTCATTTCCGCCTTATATCTGCCCACCACACCTTTTCCTTTCTTATTCCTGCCTCACCTCTGCCCACCTCACAGTTTCCTGCCCCATCCCCTACTCACCGCTACCCACCTCATCTTTTCCCGCCCTCATTTCTGCCTCCCCTCTGCCCACCTCACAGTTCCCTGCCTTATTTTAGCCTCGCATCTGCCCACCTCACTATTTCCCGCCTCACATCTGCCCACTTCACTGTTTCCCGCCTTATTCCTACCTCACCTCTGCCCACCTCACCTTTTACCCCCACGTTCCCATCTTACCTCTGCCCACCTCATTCCCGCCTGACCTCTGCCCACCTCATTCCCGCCTGACCTCTGCCCACCTCACCTTTTCCCACCTCATTCCCGTCTCACATTTGCCCACATCTGCATACAATATACGGTACTTAAAAGTATATCTGATACTTGATGGTTACAGCTTTCCCGCAGTAGACCGTTTTTTTACATGTTATATTACTGTATATTTTATTGTGTCACCTTGAAATGGAACAATTAGGCAAAGCATCCCTTAGACCCAAGAAAGGTTGCGTCCCTCTGCTTTAAACCGGACCAACAGCTAGGCACAGTTGGAAAAGAAAGGTAGTGGACATTTTGGAGTTTCCACTCCCAGCTGCAGCCTGGACATAACGGACAATGCACGTAACAGGAAGCCCAGCAGCACTTCCTGTGGCCTGCAAATGCATGAACCGCCATCTTGTGTCTATAAAGTTTACCACAGCAGGATTTGGAAAAAGGTAAATGAATTCTTATGTGCAGCAATCTAAGGGGCTTATTCATCAAGGTCTAGCGCCAGCTAGTGACTCGTAGCGGCAGGTAGTGTCTGGTGAACACTGGGTGCTGTACGCTATACCACATTTATCAAAGCAAATCTGGTGAGCACCTGGAACAGCGCCATGTAGTGTCCGATTCATCATTACAGGTGGCTCAGCTTATAGCGCCGGAGCTCTAGCTTCCAGAGCGCCAGGTATTACCTGTCGCTACCTGCCGCTCTCCCATACATTTCAATGGACGTTCCTTCAAATCCCTTTCCCAATTGATAATAATTGTGTCACCTCTCCTGGCCTCGAAAAAGTCATTTTTGAAAAGTTTATTATTATTTTTTTATGCAGAATTGTCATTACAGGTCTGGCACTAAAGTGTTAATGTCATAGTGTTAAAATAATGTCATTCCATGCGCTTTCACTTTGTTACAGGTGGATATGTGTTCAAAAACAGACTTTAATCACACAGCGTCTGGCGCTCTATGCTATAGCGACCAGATCCAGAGCGCCGACGCTGTGTGAGGGTGATTTTTTGATGAACATGGTGTGAGTTGCTGAGAGACGGTCACACTGAGCAGTCGTTGCCGTTCGCTCCCTGCAACGCTTTACTGGTGTTAGAATGCCCAACATACATCTACATACATACTACAGCGACTGAGGCGCTCTGTAATAGCGACCCCCAGCCAATCATAGGGACCACTAGCGGTTGCTCTGAGCGCCGCGTTACAGACGCTCATCTGCTGATACCTGGTGCTAGTAATGAATCAGCCTGCTAATTGCCCTGAGGAGGGATGCGCATGAGTTTTTTGTTGGTCTGATTTAAAGCGGTCCTTCACCCTAAATAAGAGTCTATCTTATATGTTTCCCACACCCTGTACATACAGATTGCTTACATTAAAAATCATCCTACCTGCATCTACTGCATGTTATGAGCCTTTAAACATGGCGGCTCATGGAGCATCAGGCAGCCTGCAAACAGGAAGTGTCTTCTAACTGTGTCGCTATTGCATTCTGGGATTGCTGTCTTTTCCCTGACCCCAGCTCTGCTCTGTCTGTGCAAAGCACAGCTATAACCCCACCCCCTGTACTTGATCCCGTTCGCCTCCACTCAGTATGTGTGATGCTTCTGAGTTAAAGCGGACCTTCACCCTGAATAAGAGCCTATCTTATATGTTTCCCACACCCTGTACATACAGATTGCTCACATTAAAATCATCCTACCTGCATCTACTGCATGTTATGAGCCTTTAAACATCCAAGATAGTGGCTCATGGAGCATCAGGCAGTCTGCAAACAGGAAGTGCCTTCTGACTGTGTCGCTTTGCATTCTGGGATTGCTGTCCTTTCCCTGACCCCACCTCTGCTCTGTCTGTACAAAGCACAGCTATAACCCACCCCCTGTGCTTTATCCCACTCTCCTCTCCTCAATATGTGTGATGCTTCTGAGGCAAGATGGCGGCGCCCGTATCCTAGAGTCCTGAATAGAGTTGCAGCCTGGTGGGGGAAAGAATAATAAGTACCGTGACTAAAACCTAAAAATATGTTAATTCTAGATGCTGGGGGATATTTTTTTAGGGGTTTGGGCTTTTCATTAAATAATTCTGAAAATCTGGTTTAAAGTGGACCAACACCCAGGATCTATAAGATCCCTGGGCCGATCACCTCCCTCACCGCGGGGCATCCGAGATCGGGATGTCCCACGGGGTGAAACCCCCCCAAAAGCCCCAAAAACCGACGGATCAGCCGCCTCTCGTGCCCCTCTAGCAGTGCGCGCGCCTGCGCCGGCTGTTTGTGAATGGCCGCCCTGTAATTTAAGACTATTCATTCTATTAATTTAACACTAGGGGGCAACACATCTCCATGCATTTTTGCATGTATCTATATATATATATAATTATTATATAATATTATTTATTGTAATTTACATGCTTTTTGTACATTTTTTGATGAAATATGAAGCAGAGCCCGGGGACCCATCGATCTCTCTTTTAAATTTGTCTTGTATTTTTGTGTTGTATATGTTTTTTAATTGTGTATATAGCACTTCTAATAAACTTTTCATATGATTATATCTCAATGGTGGTAGTAAGAGTGCCCATGTATAAATCCCCTATACATTTTTGTTGATCAGGTTGTTGTTCGGGGTTTATGGGAGCACCCACTTACCTATATAGGTCTTGTATATGATTTTGGTGGTGCCCTTACAGTCCTTTCCCTGTAAGAGGGACGCACGGGAGGCAGCGGCGGCGGCTTGTCCGTCGCTTGTCTATCGCCGAAAAGGTACGTTTTTTGGGGCTTTTGGGGGGGTTTCACACTGATCTCGGATGCCCCGCTGAAGTGGACCAACACCCAGGATGAAAATCCTGGGTGTTGGTCCACTTTAAGCCCTTTTTTGACTGTAGGCCCGCTTTAAATGGACCCTCCCCCTAATATCAAGCTGGACACTTGTAAGCCAGTCACGCCAGTGTGGTATAACAGACATCTTGATGCTTTAAGAAAACGAAAAGTCAGGCTTTTCAATAAGACGCCGGATTAGTTTGGGAGCTCGGCTTTAATCTGCCCTGAGCTGCGTCCGTCGCTCTGCCTCAGCCGCAGAACATTCTTCCATCTTTGCTTCCTGTCTCCTGGGCAGTGCGCCTCTCGCTCCTGTCTGCCCCCCTTTATGTGCTAAACAATGCTCCATACAGCAGGTCCCTGTCCCCCCCCCGGATCCTCTGGCGACTGGTCCCAGGGATGCCCCCCTCCCACCCGGTCTCTATTGAGGGCCCGACGTGCTGTATCTCCCTCCATACAGAGGAGTTAATTCCAGCTCTAGTGATTGTTGCCGCAGAAAGTTTTGGTGTAAACGATCTTGGTGTTAAATTTCAATTGTTAAAGCAGACGGGCAGGCTGATTCATTAATAGCGCCAGGTAGCGCCAGATGAGCGACAGTAGCGTTATTTTCACAGCGCCCGCTAGTATTCGCTGTGCTTGGCCGTTGTTCGGCTGTTGACAGCGACTCAGTCGGTGTGCGGTAATGTTGAATACGGGGTTATGAGTCGCTGTTTGACAGGTTCCGCGCTGTATGGGAGCGCATGACAGCGAACGGCCATAGCGAACGGCTCCCAGCATATTCATTAACAAATCACGCTCCAAAAATTCTCGCTCTGTGAAATGCTTGTTTAAACCCCAGAGCGCTGGCGGCGATGAGTTAAAAGTAGTTTTTTAACCCCCAAACAACCATATTTTTAGAAAAAAAAAACAACATGTTTTTCAAAACATTTTGTAATATGAATACATTAATATCAGACCTGTAATATCAATTCTGCACAATTTTTTTTTTTTTTTTTTAGCTTAAAAAAAAAATCTAATCTATCATGGCAGAAGTGGTCACAGAATTTTTGACATTAAAAAAAAAAAAAAAAAAATTAATAGCAATTAATTATGAATATTTAAAGTTAGCTCCATTGAAATGCATTGGAGAGCGCCAGGTAGCCAGAGGTCATACCTGTCGCTGTTCAAGGTCGCTCGCTGGCGCTGTGGGGTGAGGCTGGAATAATGATGAATGATTCGCTATCTGGCGCTCTGTCAGTCGCTAAGCAGGATCGGCTTCATAAATGTGTGATTGCGGAGGGGAGCCGGCGTTCTCGTGGCGGTGAGCGTCATTACCGTTCGCTCACCATTCGCTACCTGGCGCTATCCCTTGTTAAATAAGGGCCTTACAGTTATTTTGGGAGGCCTGGCCATTCAGCACAGGCTTCTCTTTCTCCATTTAAAGTCCTAAAGCAGACCAAAACCCAGTGAACTTGCAAAATAAATTTGGTTAAAGCCCCCGCCAATGCTCCCTTCTTAGGGTGTAGAACTAGAAATGGATATTTTCACTTTTCTAATCGTCCTGGAACACTTTCTTTTGCTGTCCCTCTCTGTAAGATTTCAGGCGATCAGTCATTGCATAGGTGTGGCAATGACATCATTGCCACACACAACAATGGCAATGAATGGAGGAGGCGGAGCTTTACAGCTAAAACAAGCACCATTATCTGGGATTAGAGTGAAGCACGAGCAGTAAGAATTGGCAAAAGGTCCTCCTCATGGGGAAGCTAGTTAAAAATGTGGGTTTTGGTCCACTTTAAATCTTTTAAAGTGTACTTAAAACCCAGGTCACACGGTGCATGTGTGGGCTCTCGTCCAGTCAGTGCCATATTCTGTGCACATTAATAATCGGTATACAGAGACAGAGCCCGGCATTAAAGTCGACCAAAACCCACTGCGATTGGAATCTTAAAGATTCTCGGGCTGATTGCGGTGGGTTTTGGTCCACTTTAAAGCCAGACTCTGTCTCTAAATAGACATGTATACCGATCATTAATCCCTACCCCCCAGGGTCATTCAAAATCAGGATGCCCCGCTGTTTGACACCCCCCAGGTCGCCCCCTTACCTTGTTACCCGGTCCAACGACGCATGTGCGAGCCGCGGCCGCATCCCAGCTATCCCTCTAGCAGGGCACATGCCCACTTCAGCCATTCGTAAATGGCCGGCGCGGGCACGCTCCCTGTTAGGGGGTAGGAGGGGATGCTCGGAGCCGCTGGCCTTAGACAAAGCCTTAGACGACGTGACATCAGCAGATCCTAACACGCTGATTGGACAAGCGGCCGCACATGCGCCATAGGAGCAGGAAGAGGTGAGTTGACTTCTGCGATCTGGGGGTTTTCCCATGCATTTCCCTTTAGAGAGGGGCTTGCTCCTGCCTATAAGGTTTCCGGGCCGATCGATTACCCCCCCCGGGGCATCCTGTTTGAAACCCCCCAGGTCGCCCCATACACTTACCTTGTTTCCCGGTCCAACTGCACATACGCGAGCCGCGGCTGCATCCCTACTACCCCTATAGCAGGGTGCGTGCCCGAGCCACTGTCCCTAGACAAACCTTAGATGAAGTGATGTCAGCTGCTCTGAGTGCGGTGATTGGATGAGCGCCCGCGCATTCGTCGTAGGACCGGGAAGAGGTGAGTTGACTTCAGCGATGTGGGGGGGTTTCACACAGGGGAAAGGACCAAAACCCAGGATAGTCAAAACCCTGGGTTTTGTCCCACTTTAAGGACTGGCCAAATCCCCAGTTTCCATTTAGAGAGTGGTGTGCTCCTGCCTCCAGCATGTGAATGGTTGGGCGCCAGAGTGTGCCTCAAGCCATGGATGCTGCGGAGGTGGATGCCATTGTTTACATGGTCGTTGGAGCTAGGGCAAGGTGGAGTTTTGCGGTGACCCAGGGGGAGGGGCTTAACATAGCCGTGCATCCCGATTTAGGATGTTCCAGATGTACCAGAGGACCGGCCGGCTCATAGGTCCGTTTCCCAGCATTCCTAGTTATGGATTCCTATTCATTTGAATCCACAAAGGAAGTCCCAAAATTGTAGAAAATCCTCACCCTTCAGCATTTCCATAGTTACTGGCCAAATGGGTTAATTAAATGGTGCCATGCGTACCAATCCAGCAAGCTCCATTGGCTACCGGCAGTCACATGGTACACAGGAACAGCACAGAAGCTCTCACCAGGAAGGTAAGATTCCCAATGTTCAAGATTACTATAGAGACTCCGGCATAGTGTAGCCCTCGCACCGGGTGTTCGGTGAGGATGGCAGGGAGCAGGTCCTTCTGGACGTGTGTGGGTGAGTGGGTAATGGATTAAAGTACAGTTTCAGAGGAGGTTAGTACTCACTGTTGCCATTTAGAAAGATGAGAACTAGTCCAGGAGATGAAAGCAGAGTTCCTCTTTATTTAGTCCACAGGTAAACAGAAAACATGGCACAGGTCCAGTTACATCTCTGGGATCTGTCCATAGTCACAGGTACAATTAGTAAGGCATTGCTCCCCAAGGAGGACTCTTCCCTTGCTGCGTCTCTCCCTCTTCTCTCTGTCAGAGTCTGTAGTTACTCCTGATCCTTCACAAATCAAGAATGGTTAAGAATGAGTGGCCTTAGCACTGGGGTTTCCCTATATCACTTCTCACTACGTTCCAGAACTTTCCATCACATGTTCGGCCTCATGTCCAACATCTGATGGTACTCTCTAAACCCTCTAACCAATCACTACCCTTCTAGTTATAACGAGCAGGCTGATTCACTACTAACGCCAGGTAGCGACAGATGAGCGTCTGTAGAGCGGATTTTAGTCACTGTGCTCTGCCATGGATCATTGTTTCAGAGCACCTCAGTCGCTGTCCGGAATTGATGAATATGATGTGTGAGTCGCAATACTACACTGTATATGGGCGAACTGTAACGCCAGCGACTGACTAACACCACATTCATCAAAAAAACAGCCAAAAACATCGCCCGCGCCCATAGTCTCCATAGAAGCTGTGTGTGATTAAAGTCTGTTTTTGTGAATATACCCACTAGTAACAAAGCGAAAACATTATTACATTGTAACATGAACACTTTAATACCAGACATGTAAGGACAATTTGCATAAAAATATTATTAATCAAAAAAGTTTTCAAAAATGTCATTTACTTGCCCAGGATACATGTTAGAAAGTTTGTGTTTTTGTTAGGGAAAAAAAAAATTGGGATCAGGAAAGGGATTTAAGGATCATCCATAGAAATGTATGGGAGAGCGCCAGGTAGCGACAGGTTAGGTGTGGCGCTCTGCAAGGATGAATGCCGGCGCTGTACGCTGAGGCTGGGATAATGATGAATCGGACGCTACATGGCGTTGTTCTAGTCACTCACCAGATTCGGCTTCATAAATGTGTAATTGCGTGCCGTGTCCGGCGTTCACCTGACGCTACCTGCCACTGTACAGGCACTACCTGGCGCTATCCCTCCATGAATTAGGCCCTGAGTTTTCACTCAACATCCTGTTTTGACTAACAACCCTTCATACCTCACCTTCTACAACAATCTCCATTAAAGCCTATTGCTCAATGCTTGTCTATGGCCTAATCCCACTACTTCCACCTTGATTCTAATTAAGGGTACTGCACTTTCTATGCACTTCCATGGTTGGAAACCACAAAAGTGCCTAATGGATCATTTCATTTTTTGAATCGTCCTGGAACCCTTTTTTTTTGCTGCCCCTCTTTGTAAGATGTCAAGTGATCAGTCATTGCATTGGTGTGGCAATGACATCATTGCTGACTGATTATTGTCCAGCATTGGGGGAGGGAGTGGAATGAGGGATTCCCCACTGTCTGTAATAAGGGATGCCCCCAATGTCTGTACTGAAGGATACCCCCACAGGCTGTAATGAGGGATGCCCCACTGTCTGTAATAAGGGATGCCCCCACTGGCTGTACTGTTGATACCCCCACTGGCTGTAATGAGGGATGCCCCACTGTCTGTAATAAGGGATGCCCCCACTGGCTGTACTGTTGATACCCCCACTGGCTGTAATGAGGGATGCCCCACTGTCTGTAATAAGGGATGCCCCCACTGGCTGTACTGTTGATACCCCCACTGGTTGTAATGAGGGATGCCCCACTGTCTGTAATAAGGGATGCCCCCACTGGCTGTACTGAGTGATACCCCCACTGGCTGTAATGAGGGATGCCCCACTGTCTGTACTGAGGGATCCCCACTAGCTGTTTTGAGGCATGGCTCCACTGACTGTAATGAGTGATACCCCCACTGGCTGTAATGAGGGATGCCCCCACAGGCTGTACTGAGGGATACCCCTACTGGCTGTCCTGAGGGATGCCCCCACTGACTATAAGCTGTACTGGGGGATGCCCCCACTGACTATAAGCTGTAATGAGGGATGACCCCACTGGCTGTAATGAGGAATGCTCCTCACTAACTGTAATGTAGGGATGCCCCTCACTGCCTGTAATGAGGGATGCCGCAACATGCCTCTGTGGGATGCCCCTCACTCGCTGTAATGAGGGAAGCTACTTACTGGTTATAAAGGTATAAGAAAGGTGAATATTATTATTTTTTATTTGCCTGGCCAGTTCTTTCTGTATTTACAGTGAATGTGGGTTGTGTTATTGGCTCTTAGGTCATAATTCTATTGGTCAAATTAGTGAGTATTCAGAAATAGTGACACAGGTCAGAGGGCTCCCACAAGCAGGGCCCGGGGATGCCAGCAGACATGATCTACATGCACAGCAGGCGCTGTGCCCAGGGAACGCAGCGCTGGCATCCGCGGCATCCCCGTCCAGAATACATCAGTGTACAATAGAAGAATCCCGCATATTCCCATGGGAGAATTCTGCCTCTATTGGGGGAGGACCTCGTATCCCCCATCCACACAGGAGGGAACCCCTCCAAACAACAAGGACGTTACCATTCAGGAGTCTGACGTGTGCCCAGTGTTATGCAAATGTGATGTAAATGATCCATATCATATCTGCAAATTATAAAAAGAACACGGGTCAGCCATACTAAACATGTCATATTAAAGAAAGATGGCCACCTTCATGGCTCAAATGCTAAGCCCGAAACATTGAAAAGCTTTCACCTATTACCTCATGAATGGAATGAAATAATAACATGTCAGGGAACAGGTAAGGTTTAGAGGCCGATTCATTAATAGCGCCAGGTAGCGACAGATGAGCGCCAGTAGCGTGATTTTCACAGCGCCCGCTAGTATTCGCTGTGCTTGGCCGTTGTTCGCTTGTTGACAGCGACTCAGTCGGTGTGCGGAAATGTTGAATACGGGGTTAGGAGTCGCTGTTTCACAGGTTCCGCGCTGTATGGGTGCGCCTGACAGCGACTGGCCATAGCGAACGGCTCCCAGCATATTCATTAACAAATCACGCTCAAAAAATTCTCGCGCTGTGAAATGCATGTTTAAACCCCAGATCGCTGGCGGCGATGGCTTAAAACTAGTTTTTAACCCCCAAACAACCATATTTTTTGATTAAAAAAATTAAACAAGTTTTTCTAAACATTTTGTAATATGAATACATGAATATCAGACCTGTAATATCAATTCTGCACAAATGTTTTTTTTTTTTTTTTTTACCTTAAAAAAAATATCTAACATTGCAGAAGTGGTCACAGAATTTTTGACAGTTAAAAAAAAAATAAAAACAGTCATATTAATTAATTAAGAATATTTAAAGATTGCTCCATTGAAATGCATTGGAGAGCGCCAGGTAGCGAGAGGTCATACCTGGCGCTGTGATGGGATTAGCAGCGGCGCTGTTCGTTGCAGTCCGCTACATGATGAATCCCGCGCTAGGTGACGCTCTCGCCGGCGCTAGCCTCATTTAGCGTGATAAATGCCTGATTGTGTCCGCCGCCTGGCGTTCTGGAGTCGGTAGCCGCCGATAGCTGGCGCTAGTGAGACACTACCTGGCGCTATCCCTTGATAAATAAGGCCAAAAGTATTTAGGCAAACTATGAAAGTGAGATTTGACGCTTAGGTTAGGTTAGCTGCTTAAAGTGGAACAAAACCCTGGGTTTTGGTCCTTTCCCCAGAGACACCCCCGGCTGTGTGAAACCCCCTAGGTCGGCGCAATTAACTCACCTCTTCCCGGGCCTTCCCGGGCACATGTGCGGTCGCTCGTCCAATCACCATGCTCGGATCCGCTGACGTCACTTCGTCTAAGCCTTCGCCTAAGGCCAGCTACTCTGAGCGTGCTGATGCCCGCATCCTCCGAAACAGGGAGCGTGTGTCTAGTCTGAACACGCGCCTTGCTAGAGGGATAGTGGGGATGCGGCCGCGGCTCGCACATGCACCACTGGACTGGGAAAGAAGTTAAGTGTATCGGGCGACCTGGAAGGTTTTACACAGTGAAGCATCCCGATTTTGGATGCCCCCGGGGGGAGGGAATCGATCTGCCTGGGAATTTTATCACTGATCGTTATGGGTTTTGGTCCACTTTCAAGCGAACCAACAGTCAAAAACTACTTAAACCAGACCAACACAACAAACAGTGCTCATATACCCCCTCCCCAGGGCAATTTAGATTGCTGCACATAAATATTCATTTACATTTTTCTAACTCCTGCTGTAGTAAATTTTATAAACAAAATGGTGGCTCATGTATCTGCATGCCACCTGCAAACAGGAAGTGCTGCTGGGCTTCCTGTTACTGCGCATTGTCAGTTAAGTCAGTTAAATCAAGGCAGCAGCATGGCTGAAATCCTGGGAGATGAAGCTCCAAAATGGGCGCTACCTTTCTGTTCCAACTGTGCCAGGCTGTTGGTCTGGTTTACATTTTGAAGTTGTATTATGTTGAGGTGGGACTGGCCCAAATTTGGGACATGCATACCTCCCAAGAGTCCCTGATTTAGATGGACTGTCCCTCATTTAAGTCCATGTCCCCCTGTCCCTTGTTGTTCTCATTTGTCCCTCTTTGAGATGTAACATGCAGATCTGCATTAATTAATGATTCATTTGCCTATTTAAAGTGTTTATATTGTAGTAAGGGCCTTATTTATCAAGGGATAGCGCCAGGTAGTGTCTCACTAGCGCCAGGTAGCGCCAGCTATCGGCGGCTACCGACTCCAGAACGCCAGGCGGCGGACACAATCACGCATTTATCACGCTAAATGAGGCTAGCGCCGGCGAGAGCGTCAGCTAGCGCGGGATTCATCATGTAGCGGACTGCAACGAACAGCGCCGCTGCTAATCCCATCACAGCGCCAGGTATGACCTCTCGCTACCTGGCGCTCTCCAATGCATTTCAATGGAGCAATCTTTAAATAGTCATAATTCATTGATATGACTTGTTTTTTTTTTTTTTTTTTTTTTTTAAATGTCAAAAATTCTGTGACCACTACGGCAATGTAAGATATTTTTTTTAAGGTAAAAAAAAAAAAAAAAAAAAATTTGTGCAGAATTGATATTCTAAGTCTGATATTAATGTATTCATATTAAAAAATGTTTAGAAAAACCCGTTTAATTTTTTAATCAAAAAATATGGTTGTTTGGGGCTTAAAAACTAGTTTTAAGCCATCGCCGCCAGCGCTCTGGGGTTTAAACAAGCATTTCACAGCGCGAGAATTTTTTGAGCGTGATTTGTTAATGAATATGCTGGGAGCCGTTCGCTCTGCCCATTCGCTGTCAGGCGCACCCATACAGCGCGGAACCTGTGAAACAGTGACTCCTAACCCCGTATTCAACATTACCGCACACCGACTGAGTCGCTGTCAACAAGCGAACAACGGCCAAGCACAGTGACTACTAGCGGGCGCTGTGAAAATCACGCTACTGGCGCTCATCTGTCGCTACCTGCCGCTATTAATGAATCGGCCTGCCCGTGTTACATCCTATCTCCTATCCATCCCTCAATGATGGGGTGTGGCCTAATTTAACAAATGTTCCTCTTTTCCACAATGAAAATTTGGTAGGTATGGACATGCATTGTCTAATCCCTACTCCTACTGCTCCAGATGCCCTGAATTGAGCTACACTAACCTCTTATCATGGACCACCAGGGGAAATTCCTGGTGGGCCGCACTGCTTTGGGGCCAACTGGGCTGGCTCCTCACCCAGCCCCTGAGCCAGAACTTACTCAGTCCTCTTATAACACCCCCCCCCCAGGTCCCTGCCTTCCAGGTCTCCCCCCATATCTTGCCCCAAAGCCCCCAAAGCCATAGGCCCCGTGTCATGCCTGTGGGGACTATACTTACCCCTGCCCCAGTACCTACCACTGAACTACTAAAGGTTTAAAACCATTTCTTTGAGTAGCCATTTCCACCTCTGCCAAAGTGGTCCTCAGCAGCCCATGGTTTGGAAGGGGCCAGTAAATTCCCTGGCTGATTGCTAGTCAAAGCCCACCTGTGCCTCTTACAGGCCTGATCCAGACCTGATGGTGGAGCTGAAGCAGCAGCACACACTGCAGCAGGCAGTTCCTCTTATTGGTGGAGGTGTGCTGAACCTGGAAGAAGCATGTATAGCTCAATGCAGACCCGAGGGGCATTTGACAAACTTACACCCTGGGTGCATTCAGGTCTGTTTTAAGTGACAGTTTTTTAAGGAGAAATATCTTTGCCCAGTTGGTATTTTTTCCCAAAGAGAAGTCCACTCTAAAGGCATCTGTACCCATCTCTTTATCACTCTCATCATGTTCTGTCTTCTCCCTGCCACCTGTATCCTTATCCTTATGACAGACCCTTCCCAACTTTCTTCAAATGACCCACCCCCAGATCTGCCCAAGGGGGCCGCAGTGCGCTGTGACATCACAAGCTATTTCTATGGGCAGGCTGATTCATTACTAACGCCAGGTAGCGACACATGAGTGTCTTTAGCGAGGATTTCAGAGCGACCGCTAGTAGTCACTGTGCTCGGCCATGGTTAGTTGTTTCAGAGCGCCTCAAGTGCTGGCTGGAATTGATGAATATAGAAACATAGAAGGTTGACGGCAGAAGGAGACCATACGGTCCATCTAGTCTGCCCTTATGTGTATACTGTATGTTCTCTTTATCTTAGGATAGATGTGTGCTTATCCCAGGAATGTTTAAATTCAGTGACTGTTGATTTTTCAACTACCTCTGCTGGAAGTTTGTTCCAAGCATCTACTACTCTTTCTGTAAAATAATATTTTCTAACATTGCTCCTGATCTTCCCCCCGACTAGCTTCAGGTTGTGCCCCCAATATGTTGTGTGAGTCGCAGTACTACGCTGTATGGGAGTGAATGGTAGCGCCAGCTCGGTGCGGACGACTCACACCACATTCATAAAAAAAAAAAAAGCCTCACACCGTTTCGGCGCTCAAAATCGGGTCGTTGTAGCCCATAGCGCCAAAGGCTGTGTGATTAAAGTCTGTTTTTGAACATGTATCCAGTAGTAACAAAGCGAAAACATATGGAATTACATTGTTATTACATTGTAACATGAACACTTTAATACCAGACATGTAAGGACAATTCTGCATAAAAATATTATAAATCAAAAAAGTTTTCAAAAATGACTTTAAATAGGCCAGGAGAGGTGACACAATTATTTTATAATTTAAAAAAAAAAAAAAAAGAAAACCCTGTTAAACAGAAAAAAAGGAACGGCCATTGAAATGTAAGGGAGAGCGTCAGGTAGCGACAGGTAATACCAGGCACTCTGGAAGCCAGTGCGCCGGCGGTATACGGTGAGCCATCTGTGATGATGAATCGGTCGCTGTTAGAGTCACTCACCAGAATCGCTTTGATAAGTGTGGTATTGCGTGCAGTGCCCGTTGGTCACCATTCGCTACATGTTGTTACCTGTCGCTGCCAGTCGTTATCTGGCGCTATGGCTTGATGAATAAAGCCCCTAGTTTATTAGGAATGTGCACCTTCTAGTGTTCATTCAGTAGAAATACTGTGGGTGTAATATCAATTACAAAACACCAGAGGGAGCAAGTCCAATCTTTTCAGTCAGTGCTGTGGGGCGGAGGATTATGAAGGTGTTTAAAGCCCCCCCCCCCTTTGCATGTGTCTATTTTCTTAATGGAAACATTTTTCATATTTCTGAGGTTAACATTAGCGTGTGGAAAACTTTCACCAACTTTTTAGCCAGACGAGTATTAGTTTTATGTCTTCTACCATTTTCCTGCCTGAGATGCCAGCTAACCGCAGAGTATAAACGGGAGCTGGCATGACGGGGAGGAGGAAAATTCCAGCCTGTCACATTTATCCGGGCGTCATGCTCGGGCCCCGGAGTAACAGCACAATGTGGTTGTCTCTTTAAACCTGCGCTGTTACATAACGCTCCCCTGCACTCTATCAGCGAGCTGGCAGGCGGCGTGACTTCATCCACTAATGGATTTATATGTCATTTCCTTCCTTGCAGGGCCAAATATTTCAGAGGGAAGAAGGTGAACAAGGACTATGAAATCCGGGTGGAGCAGGTAAGCGGCACTAAGATCACACGCAGCTACGCAAATCAAAACAGACGCTGAAGGCCTCGTCCAATGAGCGAAAATTTTTATAAACCGCAAAAATGTCGTTTATAAGCAAAAAAGTTTCCATGATAATGGTGCAGAAAAGGTAATGATCTGTAGCGCACCCAGGGGTGGAGAGCTTTGATGGATGGGGGAACACCCAAGATATTCCCCTGGTGACTCCAACCCAGTCCAAGGTTGTACAGGAATAAAAGGAACCATTTATTTATCCTGCTGGCAAGATTTCAGTAACTTTTTTCCCCAGGAGGGTTTAGATTTGTCAGAGGCGCTAAAGTCTAAAAGACTCCATGGCCACCCGAGTTCCACTCCTTGGGGCATCCCCAGTTGGGATGCCTCACTGTGAGAAACCCCCCTGGATCTTCTGTTTCAATCATCTGCTCCCGGAGCCCTCGCCACATCTCGCCACGCTAACCTCTAGCTTTTCATGCACCTGCGCCAGGCCTTTGGGTGTCGCAGGCATGCCACAGCGAGGGATGCAGGTGGCACACTCGGCCCTACTCGTCTCCCTTCGGCTAGCAGAGCTGAAGGGAGCCAAGCTAAATCAAGAACGTTGATTGGCTAAGCGGACCGCTCAACCAATCAGCGTGCTTGGTTCCACCCATGCTTGTGCCACAGGAGCGTCAGAAAGGTGTGTTTTTACTGCAACCTGTTGGGATACACACAGCTGGCATCCCAAATCAGAATGCCCCGTCTGAGAGGAACAGTACCCAGGAGAGTGAAATTCCTGGGTGTTGTTCCGCTTAAAGAAGGAATTATAATTTTGCTGACACAAGGCTGGTTACCTGTTACCTGCACCGACACAGCAATGAGGAGTCACTTGAGAGTCCTGATCTTTACCTGTACACCTAAAGTACTATGAAGGATAGTACCTCGTGGTCCCAAGGGACATCACTGCAATACCAAGATCACACTGTGCAGACACTTGATACAGGCAGTTTAATACCTTGACAGGCTGTGGGGCCCTTTCACTTCCACCAGTGAACAGAGCCCTGCCAGCCTAATGCTAGCAGCTTTGTTTGATCTATTTGGTCCATTAGCTGGATTATATTGGGCCAGAAACCAGCCTCAGTAGCTTATAATAAAACCAAGAAGCGCGGACAAGTACGTTTGGGATCAAGATAACTGAGCAGCTCTAGATTGTTATA
Organism: Gastrophryne carolinensis; assembly: GCA_027917425.1. Taxonomy (NCBI): domain Eukaryota; kingdom Metazoa; phylum Chordata; class Amphibia; order Anura; family Microhylidae; genus Gastrophryne; species Gastrophryne carolinensis. The sequence continues at coordinate 43,763,456 of CM051238.1, forward strand.
TATTTAATCACCTTAAGAGCACACTAGACAAACTATATACATACAATGAATAGATACATATACAGGTCAGAATACAAGTGGTAAGTTGCAATGGGAATGAACAAATAAAAAGTGTGTTAGTTACAGTGAGATGTTGCAGGGCAACCACAGTGAGACGTGAAGCAGTCTTCGAGGTTCCTGGTTCTTCCAGCATGCAATTCTGTTGTAACCTCCCCCAGACAAAGACAGCTAGGAAGGTCCTTCCCCCAACATTTAAACCCGTGGCTGGTCAGCTCCTAAAAACTAAAAACGGGTTATAACTTCTCGGTGGAAGGTCATAAAGAAATGCTTCTGATGTCATCAGGCCGAGACGGGCACCAAACGCAGCTATTCTATCTGACTTCTGAATGGAGTTCTCGAAATCTAAGCCATTGAGAGTGCTGGTGTAATGGGAGACCCACACATGCATGTGATAATCTCCTAGTTCATAAAATGTTCATAATTCTACATAACCTTGAGGTGCTCAAGTGTGTGGCTGTCCTGTTTGAAGTGTTGTGGTCGTAAAAGCCAAGGGAGTGTGTCTGCCCATAGACCTTCAGTCTTCATTCCTGCTTAAGTGCAAATCTTATCAGTGGAGGGGCCTTTGGGTCTAAGCCCCCCGTAGGGGACACTGGCAGGCATGAGCTTTGCAAGTATGGATGAACTTGTGTGGCTGGAAGATCTCAAGTCAAGCAACCAGTATCATGTTGAGATAGAGTTAAGGTTAAATCAGGAGCCAGAGAAGGTAATCGTACAAGCTAGATCAGGTGCCTGTAGAAGGTAGATGAACAAGCTGAGGTCTGGAAGCCAAAGCAGGTTAGTGTACAAACTTGGTCTTGACACCAATAGGTGTCAAGTAGGGTGGGGTCTGGAAGCCAAAGCAATCAGATGTACGAACTGAATCTGGAAGCCCAACTTGGTCTTGACACCAAGAAAGGTAGGTGTCAAGGCTGGGGGGATTTGGAAGCCATAGTGGGTACAGTAGATGTAAAAGCCGGAGTCCGGAAACCTAGACAGGGCACAACCATATGAAAGCATCACACTGAAGGTCTGTTGTCAACTTTTTAATTTCCCTGGTGCATGCAGATCCCTCACATTGCCCACGATTGCTTACTCAATGCCTGCTGATATAAGCTAACTAAATGTGTCTTTCATGGACAACATGGGCTTCGGGTCCTGGCTACTTCTGAATCCTATTCTGTACCTCCTGCTTGCTAGCTTCCACTCTGGCTCAACAAGTCTACTATCTCCCAAGGTCGAATTGGTTCCTAACTCCTAACCAGAGTTTTGTGCCTGATGGTGTGAAATCTCCAACCAGAATTCCTTTAACTACATGCCCCTGGTAATAGAGGAAGTACGTACACAATTGTGTCAATTAAACAGGGAGATTAATACCCTCAAACTACATATTAAAGAAACTATCACCACAGCACCAAAATTCTTGGTGGACCTACAATGTCTTGAGAGGGACATTAATGCTTATTCAGACAACCTGAGGACTACACCGAGGGACGTGTGTACCTGTGGCCGACTGGAAAAGAGGGTAACCAACCCAAACCCAAGTAGTAAACCCAAACGATTCCAACAAAGGTCAATACACAGAGGAGCACCAGTGGAGGATTTTACATCCTCGGACAGCTACCCGCCAACAGAAGATGTTCTATCAGATAGTGAACCCCAAGGTAAAGGCAAGAAGGTGGTTTGTTCTTCACAAGAACCTCCCCTTTTTCACAAGGCACAATGGAAGAAAGTCGCAGATCCAGCAGGCGACCAAGAAAATCCCATCATGAATCAAGCATCTCACCAGTTGACCCAGGATGAGGTAAGTCTACTGTTTAGAGGCTTGTCATTTTTCCCCAGATGTTGATGTTATCAAGTTTGATGTAGAATTATTTAAGTTTGAAAGAAGGGTTAAATGTAAGCAATTTTTTAGTACGCAAGATACATAAACTAGACTCTGAGGAAAGAACATTTAAACTTCTGTCTCTTTGTGGGATATTTGGAAGAGAAATACATCTACCCCTCAACACGGTATAAGAACTAGGTAATCTGATAGGGATGTTATATTGATGATATACTCTTTTGAAAGGGTGACGAAACACAACTGAGTGAGTTCATTGATCGTATCCACTGTGTGTTTCCCATGATTAGCTTTAACTCTGAGATTTCAAGAGACTATGTTACCCTTCTTGATATAGCCATAACTAAGGATACCACTGGAGCTATTGCAACGTGTTGTTCTCTAAACCCATGGACCATAATACCCTATTGAGGTATGAGAGCGCACACCCCAAACACCTCCCAATTTACAGGTACTGTGTATTAATTCCAGCAGTAACATATGTAAGGAACAAATGCTTAATATGTACTGTAAATTCAAATCAAGATATTACCATGATGATGTCCTTCAGATGGCTAAAGCTAAAGAGATTTATAGCACTGAGCAGGCTCCTAAAGTCAAAGAGAAACTTATCCCATTTACACAAAATCAAACATCCACTAACATTGAACGAATTACTAGGAAATACCAAGATATTCTAACGGCTGACAGAAATCTTGTTCCTTTAATTAAACGGAGCAGGAACCTCAGAGACTTTTTGGAACGTGTAGTTCCAGTTGACAAGTATACAAAACCTGCTCATGTGTTCTCTACTCGGACTGGATGCTATTGATGCAATAACTGTAATGTCTGCAATTCACCCTAGATCAAGGATATGAAATTGGGGGATACTACACATGTAATACGGATTACTGTGTATACATCCTGAAATGCCCATGTGGGCATATGTGGGCAAAACCATTGGTCCCTTTAAAAAACTATTTCAATGCCACAGAAGTGACACTAGATTTAGCATGGAGAAGCAAAAGAATGAAGAACAAAATGATAAGGATTAACCGGTGGCATTGCATTTCATCCAAAACAGGCACCAAGTGCATGAACTCGGGGATATGAAGTTTGACCAAGTCCCTAAATCCCATAGGGGCTGTGATAGAAACTGAACCCTGCTAGAGACAGAGACATTTTGGATCCACAAGTTGAATAGGTTCAACCGATTTGGATATTCCTATTTCCTGGAACAAAAATAGCCCTCTTTTCCTTACAGAGTGATCTCCTACCTTGATAGCGAGATTAGACTACATATGTACTTTGCCCTGGATGAAAGGGACTACCATCGGTAATTTGAGAAAGAGGAAAGACATACAGAGGGTAAAAAGAGGAAAATGGAGGGAAAACGAAGGCAAGAGGAGATGGAAAGAAGGTGACAAGAAGTGAGAAAGAGATTGAGGAATGTGAACATATGATGAAAAAGGGGGGGGGGGATAAGGAAAGAGAGAAAGATGGATGGATCCAGCTAAATCAATGAGAAAACAGTGTGGGAGAAAAGCAAGAGAAAAGGAGACGAGAAGATAAGAAAATGCTGGAGACCGAAAAAAAAAGAAAGAAAGAAGGTCTCTCTGGTGCCAATTTCTGGTACACAGAAATTTGGATGTTGTCCTGTGCAATTGCACAGCTTGCCCAACCCAAAGGTCAGCATGTGTGTCCGGTACAAATAACTACAACCAGTGGCTTCAAACCCCTCGGCCTTGACCATTATTCTCCTGGAGGAGTAAGGCCATTCAGGTTAACCACTTCCCTGGCAATGTAGAACCTTCAGGGGGTTCTAACAAACAAAACACAATGCCGCATGCAATAAGCAGTTCAGAATTCCTGCTCGAGGACAGAGTAAGTTTTGAGCCATTCTCTCGCTTTCACCCCCGGGGCAGCACCCACTCTCTCAGGCGGCGGTGGAAAAGTTCAGATCTCACAGAGCTGCTTCTCATAGCAATGTGAAAAAAAAATGTTTCCTGACCCTTTTCATGTCTTGGTGCCAAAAATCATCACGCATTGAGGCAACATACAATGTCGTACCGCTTTCCCCCTGCCAATTCCAGGCACCGCTCATTGAGGGCGACGGGCCTGTCAGCAACGTGCTTAGGGCACCGAGGATTTGTCTTGGCACCCAGAGCACATAGCTCTTTTCTTAGCTTGTTTACTGTAGAAATTATGGTGCTTTAGAGATCCGCGACACCCCGTGTAATCCGTAACGGAATACGATTTTCACTGTCTCTTCAGCCCTCGACTCATTAAATTATTATTCTCTACCGCTAATTGGAGAACAATCCCTCTATTCATTGTATTCAGGGTAAGGGGAAGAGGGCACGATGCAGCAAGACTTTGTGATTGAGAAGAACAAGTCAGAGGAATAGAATAAAAGGCAATGGCCTGATGAGAAACCATTCTGTCAGACACATAGAGGAGGTTCTCTTCCATAACTTTGTCTTGTATCAAGCTCAGTGAAATGGGCAACAGTATAAAATGTATGGAAAGGGGCGGACTGGTCATATAGAGTGTAAGGGGCCTCTGTCTGGCTCCGGTGGAGGCCATGGGGAGCGAGGGGGATTCTTGGTAGGGCAGCTCAGGTTGGTGTGGAGTGTGGGGCGAGGTGCACTTACTTTTTAGTCATTTCAGTGATACTGCAGGCAGAGGTAATTGTTACACTAGTGTGTCGGGCTACATTTGGCTTAAACTGTTTTCTGCTTTTAAATTGAAGCAGAAATGGCCAAAATATCAGGGGTTTACAGGTTCAGCCAATGACATTCTCTTTTTCGTCCCTTCCCCCAATCAGCTCAGCAGAGTGGGACAGGTTTCCTGGTCCCTCCCTCCTCCTGCCTCCTCCTCCAGATTCATCACATTGCTGTCAGTGCAATTATTATGCAGCATCACAGATCCAAAGGGCCACGCCCACTTTTTTCAGAAGAAAAATCGTGAGCTGAACCTCTAAACCTCAATATCTCAGCCATTTCTACTTCAATTTAAAAACAGAAAACAGTTTAGGACAGTGTTAAATGTAGACCTATACAATGGTGTAACAATTACCTTTGCCTGCAGTAGCACTTTAAGGACACAGCTTTTACTTCAACAAAATGGGCATTTCGGCAGGGCAAATGTTACACAAACAGTTCCTCTTCCTCATAAGTAGTTTAACCATTCCCAATCACAATCACAAGGTTATACCTTCTTAGCTGTTAAACATCCCTCTCTGGACACTTTAGGGTATGCCCAGATCTTCCCTCCATGCAAGTGCTCTCCCGGTTGCTTTCAGTAAGTGCTTCCCCCTCCTCCTGCTGGCTCCTACAATTCCACTTTTGCATTATTATCTTTTCCCTTAAGGATAACTTATAGAAACTTGTACAATGGTTTAGGGCATGCTTAAATGATATGTTACCAGAGCCGGCTCTATGTTTGTGGGGGCCCTTGGGCAAGAGAGTCTTAGTGGGCCTCAAAGTAGTGATGTCACCTTTCAGCTTTGCTGCCACAAATGGGTCATCTTCTGATGCTGATCGCCCTACAGGCCTTATTGCCTTCCCTATAGCCACCAATGGTCCTCTAGTCCTTGGTAAATTCTCTACTGCCAACTAGCACCCTTCAGCCCTTACTGCTTGCTCTGCTGTCATTAAAGACTCCATCATTGCTGTCAGCTGTCACCTGGTTCTTTCCACCTCGATTCCATGCCACCTTCTCTATTTGTTGCTGATCATTGCCAGCATTCGGTAGTTTGGGTCCACTGTAAAATAATACAATGTCCAAGTGTGAGCCTTAGTAGGCCCCTGAAGATGCCAGTGGCCCTGGCAATTGCCCAGGTTTGCCCTGTTCTGGCGCCGGCCCTGTCTATTACAATAACTATTCTTGACCAGTGATAGAGCATCCGATGTTGCTACTACCATCTGGCTTTATCCTCCATTTACATTAGTCTTTCTTGTACAGGGGTACATTGGACTATTTCATATTCACTTCTCCCATTTCTTTGGGATAACATTGCCATCATGTGGATTTATGATGCGATGACACCCAAGTACTATCATTTATCTGTTTTAGGGCTTTATTACTTACTACATCTAACTACTTAACAGGTCTCTCTCAGGCTACTCCTTTGAGAGGGTTCTAACCTTTATAGATACTCACCTTATCTCACCTTTATCAATACTCACCTTATCTATATAACTCTGGGGCCGCCTGATTCCCTTCCCTCCCGGGGTATCCAGATTTGGGATGCCTCTCTGTGTGGAACCCCCGAGTTCCCTGTAAAATGTACCTTCTCTCCGGTCCAACGATGCATGCGCGAGTTGTGGCAGACATCAGCTATACCTTTTGCAGGGCACGTGCCCGGCCCAGGCACTTGGTAATGGTCGGCACAGGCACACACCCTGTTAGAGAGTTAGAGGGACTTCGGATAGACTTGGCCCTTAGCCGAGCCTCAGGCAATTTTGCGAGCACAGCCAAGTGTGCTGTTTGGACGAGAGGCAGCACATGCGCCGTAGGACTGGGGAAAGGTGAGTATTACTGGGTGATCTTGAGGGTTTCACACAATGGGGCATCCCAAATCTGGGTGCCCAGGGGGTAAGGACCAAAACCCAGGATAGTCAAAATCACGGGTTTTGGTCCACTTTAAGAGTGTGCCCAACACTGTCATGGACTTAAAGCCATGGACTTGAGCCTTAAAGAGCTAGAGAGTACAGAGAGATGGAAAGTGAGACCACCCAGCAAGGAAAAGAATAGTGTCTGCGAGACCAGTGGTAGCCTAAAGGCGGCCTCGGATTGTAACAACACGTGAGTAACTGTCCGAGAAGAAGTTCAATGGTAACCAAGCTTTATCCTAAGTCTAGGAACTTAACTTTGTATCTAGGTCGATTAGCAAAAATGAACCTTTCTTTGTTTTAGTCGTGAGATCCTGCCTTTGATTGAATTCAGCAGAACTGTGAGTATCTTGGGGTTGGTAATCACCTTCACACCACCTGAGGCAGTGCTCTATAAGTACAGGTGGCAGCAGGATGCCCCAGGTATCCCAATATTCCCAAAGAGAATCATTCTGCAGCTGCTGGTTTTAGCCACCATGCAATAGAAAGCAAATCAGCCTGTAAGTGCATTGGCTCTGGCTCTCTCAGTCCATATCCCGACTCCGGCTGAGCGGATTTAACGTCTGGACGGCTCTGTTCCACCTTTATTTCGCCCCTCTGTCTATTTTCACGCAGACCTGTCTAGTTTTTATTTCCTTTCGGAAACTGTCTTCCTAATTTTGTCTTGGAAACTTGGCAGCACCGGAATGCCAGAAAGTCAAGTCATAAACTCTTCAGAGAGGCGTCCATAGGAAGGAACCTGGGACGCAGGAAGATAAGGGCCCCTCGCTTCGCCTTTGTTTGATCTATTTTAGAAACCTGCATATTTTAGTTATTATTATATATGAGTCACATTTCAAGTGTCTATCAGTGTCACATCTACAATGTAAACCTTTTACTCTGACGTACTGACCTGTGTTCAGTTAGACTTCTGAAATTCCACCTGGTTGGTCAGTGTGGTGGGAGCATGTGTTTCTGGCATCCTGGGTGTTCTGTATATACAAAGGTGGGGGGGGGTAGTTGGTTACAAGTACTTTTTTGTTAGATAATAAAGAAACTGAACTCCTTGTTCCTTAAAGTGGAACAAAACCCACGACTATCAATTCCCTTCCCCTGGGGCATCCAAAATCGGGATCCCTATCCCTATAGCAGGGCGCGTGCCCACAGCGAGGTACGTTCCCTGTTAGAGGGTAGCGGGGGATGTGGCCGTAAGCGCGCTCGGAGCCACTGGCCTTAGACGAAGGCTCAGATGATGTGACGTCGGCGGCCCCAAGCACGCTGATTGGACGAGCAGCCGTGCATGCTCCGTAGGGCCGGGAAGAGGTGAATTGGTTTCGGCGACCTGGGGGGTTTCACACAGCTAGGCACTCACGATTGGGGTGCCCTGGGGGCAAGGACCAAAACCCAAGATGGTCGAAGTCCTGGGTTTTGGTCCACTTTAAAGGAGGGCTATCGCAAGAAAATGGTCCCATGGTGAAAATCCATATGAAAATGCTGGATGGGGGGAGGAGGGGTCACTTATACATCCAGCCAGGCTTGTTTCGTTCTTTTAATGGAAGAAAGAGGAAATCAGGAGGGGACACCACTTTATTTTATTCCTACCAGGAGAACAAATCCACACTTGGCAGGAGTTTTATTCAGTGTTCATGTATAAGTTACCCCCTTCACTCATTAGCCAATGTAATTATATGGATTTTTAAAATTACACAATTTCGTGATACACCTCCTTTAAATTAAGTTCACTTACTTTATAGTAGTCAACAGCGACATCGCAGTGGTGTTCAGGAATATTCTTTTGGTACTGTACAAGCTCTATAACACAAACAGCAAACAGTTTGTCCTATTTTCTGCAAGAAGCTGACATAGTACCGGCTGATCCCTATGGCTTGGGTACCTAGGCTTTCTCCTCCTACGTGGGACCCAAAGCTCATGCTCTTTCCTCTTTTCTCTTGCACTGGCATTCTTGCTGCTCCATTTTTACAAATCAGCATATGCGACCTAGTCCTAACTAGTTCCCTAATTTATATTACCTCTGATCCCTCCCATCCCATCTATTGTTAATATTCCATCACATGTTGCAAATGATAAGGACCATGCCCAACATGTGAGGAACATTCTAGAATGAACTATTCCTGTGCCTACTGTATATACCTTATTCTCAGGGCTGGACTAAGTGTGGTGGGGGCCCCTGGGCACAAAATCTGGTGGAGGCCCCAGATACAGTTTTTTTCCTTTAAAATAATAGTCCAGCCAAGTAACTGATCGGTGGTTGTCTGGCACCCGCCTATTTACTGGAACGTCAGATAGAGTCCCTTGTGCCACCCTTGTGCGGGTGCGTGCTGCTTGGGAACTCCTGGGCTGGGGGTAATGTAGTCGCCCAGCTGGTCCAGCAGAAAACAGTTGAGTTGCCAGCGGCTGTGCTTGGTGACTTATGTGCAGTGACAGCTCTGCACACACCCATCACGTTGCTGACTGCGGCTCTGCTGCTCTAGACTCTCCATCCTGCCCTATGGTGGCTTTGGCTCCCCAGACGTGGGGGGGCACTCACTGCCGCCGATAGCTTTGATGCTCGGCCCACAGTCCATCAGACCAAAGACGTAAAAACCTCCTGCCCCAGACTATAACACAAAGGTTGGTGGAGGCCCCCTTTGCAGGACAAATGGTGGAGGCCCCCTTCATAATCTGGCCCTGCCTATTCTTACTATAACACTAATCTATCTACTGCCATCTAGTGTATAAATAGCTGGCTGCATCTATTTTCTTATTGCATGGCACGGCCCGCTTCGGTATTCATAACAGTTGGGTAGGTTATTCCGCCACAAGGTGGCGCAGTGGTGCTGCAGAAAAGCTGTGGCTTGTCCCGGCTCCCTATAAAAACGGGCTTAACCATAGAGTTCCCCAGTGTTTCCTCTGCAGTGGAACTGCGAAGTTAGAAGATGGCTCTCTCTCTTGCGCAGGTGAGCGGGGCAACCAAGCCTGCGGCCCTGCATGTCTGTTTCCATCCGTTTCTGGACCCTCACTGCCTCCCAGCCTCGGCTGACAGATCGGGTGAGGGTAGAAGAGCACTAGGGTCAAGTGCTCCTGGAGCGCAGCTCCAACCCTGTAACACAAAGGGTAGCCGGCCATAGGCTTTATGGTGAGCCTAACAGGGATGCAGAGTTTCTGTCCTAGCTTCTGAGGGGGTAAGTAGTTTGGGGACTGTGTCCCCTTATTTTCCTTTTGGATACCTCTCAGGTCAACGTGTTCCTTCCTCAGCAGAAGGTGGAGGGTCTTCAGCTGCAGGCTCGGGCTCTGCTGTCGTGTCCTCATCCCTCCATCCGTCAGGGGATGCAGTTGGTGGGCCTGATGGTGTCCTGCTTCGAGGCAGTCCCTTTTGCTCAGTTTCACATGAGACCTCTTCAGTTGCACCTCTTGTCAGTTTGGGATTGGGACACTGTGTCCCTGGATCAGGAATTTGTTCTGTCTCCCCTGGCCAGACAGTCTCTCTCGTGGTGGCTGGACTCAAGGAACCTTCTGGGGGGCAGGTCCTTCTTGCCCCCGTGCTGGGAAACGGTCACCACGGATGCCAGTCTGACCGGCTGGGGAGGCTTCTGGAAGTCCCTAAGGTTCCAGGGTCGGTGGGCCCACAAGAGGCCCATGCTTCCATCAACGTCCTGGAACTGAGGGCGATCAGGTTGGTTCTTTCTCGCCTATCCACTCACCTTCGTGGTCGGGCTGTTTAGATCCGCTCAGACAACCAGACGGTGGTGGCCTACTTCAATCATCAGGGAGGGACTCGGAGCAAGCGAGCCTTCAAGGAAGTGTCCAGATTCTGTCTTGGGCCGAACAGCATGTTCCCTGCATCTCAGTGGTCTACATCCCAGGGGTGGAGAACCAGGTGGCGGACTCCCTGAGCAGGGGGACGTCTCGTCTGGGTGAGTGGTTTCTCAACAACCGGGTGTTTCTCTCCCTCTGTCACCGCTGGGGTCAGCCGGATGTGGACCTGTTTGCGTCCCGTCACAATCACAAACTTCCCAGATTTGTCTCTCTGTCTCAGGATCCTCTGGCCTTCACCACGGATGCCTTGGCAATACCTTGGACGGAGTTTCAGCTTCTCTATGTGTTCCCTCCGTTTCCTCTCCTGGGCAGGGTCATGCGTAAGATAGCCCAGAAGCAGGTACCAGCCATACTGGTGGCCCCTTGTTGGCCAAGAAGAGTTTGGTTCGCAGACGTCGTTCGGTTGGCAGTAGACCGGCACGTCTTGCCCAAGGATTTGAATCTGGGATTTGAATCTGGTGTTGTCTGCTCTGCAAGGGCCTCCATTTGAGCCTATCCGTGAAGCTGCCTTGTCTATTTTGACTCTTAAGGTAGCCTTTCTGGTGGCTTTCACTTCTGTAAGGCGAGTTTCTGAGCTAGCGGCACTTTCCATCAAACCTCCTTATTTTGAGAGACATCAGGATAAGGTGGTTTTTCGGCTTAAGCTGGATTTCCTGCCAAAAGTTAAGTCTGCCTTTCATCTTAATCAGGACATTGTCTTGCCTTCATTGTGTCCTAATCCTGCTAATTCCAAGGAGCGGACTCTGCATTCTCTGGATGTGGTCAGGGCTCTGAAGTTTTATTTGGTCGCCACTGAGACTTTTAGGAAGTCTGATGCTCTTTTTGTTCTCACTTCTGGACCTAGAAAGGGTTTGCCTCCGGCTAAATCCACTATCAGCAAGTGGATCCGTCAGGCGGTGGTTCAAGCCTATTCTGCTAAGGGAAAGGAACCTCCCTTTAGGATTACTGCTCATTCCACTCGTGCTATTGGTGCCTCTTGGGCTTTTCAGCACCAAGCTTCTGTTGAACAAGTTTGCAAAGTTTGAAAACCGAAGTGGGCCGTGCCATGCAATAAGAAAAAAGCAATTCTGTGAGTACTCACCTGTAGAATTGTTTTTGTTCTTGCATGGCACGGCCCACTTCGCCCCACCCATGTTATCGTTATTCTTGGTTGCCTCTTTTATGGTGATTGTTCCAAGTTAATTGGGGTATTTTACCTTTTTCACATTTTTTACTTTATTCTCTCCCGGCTTCTTGTCTTACTGCTTGTCTACGCTGGGGAACTCTATGGTTAAGCCCATTTTTATAGGGAGCCGGGACAAGCCACAGCTTTTCTGCATTACCACTGTGCCACCTTGTGGCGGAATAACCCAACTGTTATGAATAACGAAGCGGGCCGTGCCATGCAAGAACAAAAACAATTCTACAGGTGAGTACTCACAGAATTGCTTTTTTCTTTAATAAATTGGACTGAAACCCTTGTCGACAGGCCCTGGTGTCTAAAAGACAGGCCTGGCCGATTCTCTATCCCTGACAATTCCTCCCCCCATCACCACCACTCTATGAACCCCCTGGAGTCACCTATATACTCACCTTGACAATGATCCCACACCCGGTACGCAGGCCATGGATGTATCCCAGGCATCTCGTTTCTGACGTATGCTCCAGCACCAAACTATTCAGATACGCTTCAGCCGGAGGGAGACTGAGGAGACACATGCTCCCTGATCTTTATGCAGGGCTATGTTGTCAAACATATTAATGCGGAACTAGATCACAAATTGTATGAGAGCCCACACATGCACTGTGGGATTGCCAGTGAGGCGAAGGGTATCCCAAATCGGGGACATGAACTAAAACAGGGAGGGTCAAACTCTTGTGTTGAAGTCTTGTCCCCTTCAAGTTCCAAGAGCCAAACTAACGATACTAGCTCACAACCAGACCAGTCCACCACATTTTCACAGTAAAAGACATTCAGCAGGCCAAAAAAAAAGTGTACTCACCTTTGTCCAAAGCAGCTGATCGGTGCTAGGCTGGTGATCAGCAACCTGATGAATCTGAGCCCATGCTACAACCGCCGCGTCCCACATCATCCGGGCCTCAAATTCCATTCACTGGCACTGTCACACCAGGTCCCACCTCCACCATCAGTCACAGGGGCATGGCCACGCCCTCTCCATAAACTACAATGGAGGGGGGTGTCAGGCCTTGGCACACTCATTCCATTGCAATGAATAGAGAGGACGTAGCAGCGCTCTTTGACTGATGACTGGTCATGATCCCAACCCACCATCAAACCCAAAGCACTAATGAGATAAAAGTATATCAGTAAAAAGCATTGCCCACCACCTGCATTGCCCCCTGAGGCAGCTGCCTCACATGGCCTAAGTACAGGTGCACCCCTGTTCAGGTCTATTTTAAATAGGGACTTCTGACATGGTAACAGACTTCTCTGAATCAGTGGCATAAAGGGAACTCCATTGCCATCTGCACATATGGTAGAAGGTAAATGGGACTACTTTACAGTTTCTCAAACTGGGAAATGACTCCCCATTTGGAGTCACTGGAGTATTCACAAAAGGGTGAAGAGCTCTAAACCCAAGGTGAGCATTTCATATTCATATGTTGAATATGAGGAAAATAATTTCTAGTTATGACCTGATCATCACAACTTTATTAAACCAAACACACCTTTATTAAAATGCATATCTCACACCTTCCAGTGTCCCCCACCTGGGGCCTAGGCCTCAAAGGTCCGTCCAGTGAAAAGATTTGCACCTAAGCCGGGATGGAAACAGAAGGTCTATGACTGGACACACCCCCTGCTGTGAGCCTGCTCTGGCCATGTCCTTTCAAACAGGACAGCCAGACACTTGGGCACCTCGATGTTATGTAGAATAATGAAAATCCCATCCATATCATACCACATTATTAGAACTTGTAAAGCATAATGCACACGTATGTGGGCCTTCAGTCATCCGCAGATGCTCAGGGGCTGAGATCTGGACCCAGTTTAGGAGCCATATAGAACAGTGATGTTTGGTCTCATAGCGTGAGCGGCACCAGTCTGGGTCTGTGGCACCAGAACTAGCTTCCTATGACATTCCGACAGAAAGTTTAAAGACCTATTTAGCTAGCCATTGCTAAGAAGCCGAGATCGAGGTTCATCTCAGGGGGAGTGTCACCCTGGTGTATAAAAGTCGAAAGAGCCCAGACCCTTTTGTTTTTTTTCTCCGCGGGGGTCACGTGTGGAGGGGGGGACCTGGTTCTATCAGGCTCTACACTCTGTGTAACATCTGTCTGCAGCTCTGTCAGGTAACTGACATACATTTTATCTACTTATTCTGATTCATAGAAACATAGAAACATAGAAACATAGAAGGTTGACGGCAGAAGGAGACCATACGCTCCATCTAGTCTGTCCTTATGTGTATACTGTATGTTCTCTTTATCTTAGGATAGATGGAGGCTTATCCCAGGCATGTTTAAATTCAGTGACTGTTGATTTTTCAACTACCTCTGCTGGAAGTTTGTTCCAAGCATCTACTACTCTTTCTGTAAAATAATATTTTCTAACATTGCTCCTGATCTTCCCCCCGACTAGCTTCAGGTTGTGCCCCCTTGTTCTATCGTTAAGTTTCTTCTTAAAAACACTTCCCTCCTGAACCTTATTCAATCCTTTCACATATTTAAAGGTCTCAATCATGTCCCCCCTCTCCCTTCTTTCCTCCAGACTGTACAAATTAAGTTCTTTAAGTCTCTCCTGATAAGTTTTAAGTTTAAGTCCTTCCACCATTTTCGTTGCCCGCCTTTGGACCCGTTCTATTTGAATAATGTCTTTTTGCAGGTAAGGTCTCCAGAACTGCACACAGTATTCTAGCTGTGGCCTCACCAGGGCTCTATACAGCGGCATCACAACCTCCCTCTTCCTACTGGTGATGCCTCGAGCTATGCAGCCGAGCATCCTGCTTGCTTTTCCCACTGCCTGGCTACACTGTCCAATCATCTTGCAGCTATCAGTAATCAGTATCCCTAAATCTCTCTCCTCCGAGGTCCTGGCTAACACAGTGCTGCCCATACGGTGCTCAGAGCAGGGATTCCTTCTACCCAAGTGCATGATTTTACATTTAGAGACATTAAACTCTAGTTTCCACAGTTTTGACCATCTATCCAGTAAAGCTAAATCATTTTCCATGTTGCAGACACCTCAAGGAATATCCACCCTATTACTAACCTTTGTATCATCAGCAAACAGACAAACTTTTCCTACCAAGCCTTCTCCTATGTCACTTACAAATATATTAAAAAGAATGGGGCCCAGGACAGAGCCTTGCGGCACACCTGTATTCACCCTTCTGACCTGTATATGCATCTATTCATTGTATGTATATGTTTGTCTAATGTGCTCTTAAAGTGATTAAATATATCATCTTGGGCTGCTCTCTTATCTTGTGATAGAGCCACAGCCTTTCATGGTTTTGATCGGCCTATATTAAGGGACCATACTGCATGATCTTGGTGGCAGTGATGTCAATCGAGGCCACGAGTTACGATTCTTCAGTTAGTTTAAGGGAATCTACCAGCTAGATGTTTCAAGCATTTCAGTCCGCAGTCAGAAATAGTCTCTTTCTGTATTGTTGTCAATATATAAACATATATATATATATGTTTTTTGAACATATACATTAAATTTTTTAGATGAAAGAAAATATATAGAATATATATAAGAATGTTTGTTGAGTTATACATTAAATTGTTAAAAAAAACATATATTTATGTGTTTATTTAGATTTAATAATGTGTTAGCAAGTGATGTATGACAATCCTTTGCAATCAGGAGTTAATGAGCGTAAAATGTTGTCCTGATCTTTATCTATTCCGCTGAAACAACAACAGCAGTTTCCACGCAGTTCATAAATGGTGGCTGTAACGACTGCTCGCAGCAAGCAGTAAGCTCGACCAATCCAAACCGTGGGAGCCGAGAGGCAGATATAATTAGCAGCATAAACACAGTTCATACACAGTCCATGGAGATAAGTCATTTCCAACCTCCGCCTGCCCTGCATGTGTCTGGCTACAGGGTCACAAACTGACGCTTAATGCTGACATATATGTGGCAAATTTACCCCCCAACGGGATGTCAAAAGGATATCCTACTACTGAGCGCAGACTGCCTGTTACATAAATGTTACTATGTTATTACTTATCAAAGCAGGTTGTGGAAATGTTGACTTGTAATGGTACATTTACTACAGAGAAATGTAGGGTTTTAAGGTGAGTTGTCATGGCCTTGAGTAAAAAAACATGGACTACAAGTCCCACAATTCTTCCTATGTAACAGGTGAACTCTTTAGCAGCTTTGGCTTAGGCCCTTATTTATCACGGGCTAGCGCCAGGTAGTGTCTGACGAGCGCCAGGTAGCGGCAGCTAACGGCGACTACCGACTCAAGTACGCCCGGCGGCGGTCACAATGACGCATTTATCAAGCAAAATGAGGCTAGCGCCGGCGAGAGCGACGGCTAGCGCGGCATTCATCATGAAGCCGCCTGGACCGAACAGCGCCGCTGCAAATTCCCTCACAGCGCCAGGTATGAGCTGTCGCTCCCTGGCGATGTCCAATGCATTTCAATGGAGCAATCTATAATTAATCATAATTAATTGGTATTAATTTTTTTTTTTTTTTTTTTTAATGTCAAAAATTCGGAGACCACTTCTGCAATGTTAGGATTTATTTTTAAGTCAAAAAAAATTTTAAAAATAATTTGTGCAGAATTGATCTAACAGGTCTGATATTAATATATTCATATTACAAAATGATTCTATAAACATGTATAATGTTACATTCAAAAAATATGATTGTTTAGGGGTTAAAAACTAGTTAACACCCATCGCCGCCAGCGCTCTGGGGTTTAAACAAGGAATGGACAGCGACAGCACATTCGGAGCGTGATTTGTTAATGAATATGAAGCAAGCCGTTCGCTCTGGCCATTCGTTGTCAGGCGCTCACATACAACGCTGAACCTGTGAAACAGCGACCCCTAAGCCCGTATTCAACATTACCGCACACCGACTGAGTCGCTGTCATCAAGCAAACGCCGGCCAAGCACAGCGAATACTGGCTGGCGCTGTAAAAATCACGCTACAGTCGCTCATCTGTCGCTACCTGGCGCTATTAATGAATCGGCCTCTAAGAGGCTGATTCATTAATAGCGACAGATAGCGACAGATATCGACTGTTGAGCGACTGTAGCGGTATTTTGACAGCGACCGCTAGTAGTCGCTGTGCTTGGCCATTGTTCGGTGGATGATAGCGACTCAGTCGGTGTGCCATAATGTTGAATACAAGATGCTGAGTCGCTATTTGACAGGTTCGCTGTTGTATGGGAGCGCATGATAGCGACTGGACTTAGCGACCGGCACCCACCATATTCATTAAAAAATCAGCCTTAAAAATTCCTAGCGCTGTGAAATGCATGTTTAAATCCCAGAGCGCAGTAGGCGATGTGTTAAAAGTAGATTTTTAACCCCCTAACCACCCAAAAAAAAAATGGAATGATTTTGAAATAATATTCAAACCTGAATAGTTTAAAATCAGACCTGTAATATCAATTCTGCAAAAAATACATTTTCAAGGGAAGAAGTGTTCACAGATTTTTTTTGTGAAATTTAAAAAAAAATATATATATATTAAAAAATAATTATTAATTAAAATACATTCTGCCATTGAAATGCATTGGAGAGCGCCAGGTAGCGAGAGGTCATACCTGTCGCTGTTCAAGAATGTTCGCTGGCGCTGTGGGATGAGGCTGGAATAATGATGAATGAGTTGCTAGGTGGCGCTATCTCAGTCGCTAAGCAGGATCGGCTTGATAAATGTGTGATTGTGGAGGGGAGCCGGCGTTCTAGTTGCGATACCTGGCTTTACTGGCCGGCTCCCCAGTCGCTATCTGTCGCTATTCCTTGATAAATAAGGCCCTTAGTTTAAGCAGCCTAATGATCTTTCCAGCTGAGAACCCGGCCAGTAACCCTTGCTATTGGAACACAAATCGTTTCAAACTGAAAATGTTGAATTTCAGCAGAGTGGGTTATACATGTCACCCATTCCTTAGCCAATCAGATGATTAGCAAGCTAGGGTGAGGAAATTTATGATATGTACTCGACACTTTGGTGTACATAGCTAGGGTAAAAAACGTTGTTACCATTCTTTTATAACACAGAGTTACAAACAAATAGAAAATGAAAAAAAATAACAGATAACTTAGCACATTGAAGACATCATTTTGCCACACAATAATGGAAACTTTAAAAAAAATGCTGTCGAAAGTGAGATTACCCTTTGAAGTGGACCAAAACCCATGGAGATTGGCCCGGGAATCTCCCCCGGGGCATACAATGTCGGTTTGCCCTGCTGTGTGAAATCCCCCCCAGGTCATCCCATACACTCACCTTCTTTCCCTGGTCCAACAGCGAATGCGCGAGCTGTGGTCGCATCCCCGCTATCCCTCTAGCAGGGCGTGTACCCGCGCCAGGCATTTGTGAATGGCCGGCGCGGGCACGCTCCCTGTTAGAGGGTAGCAGGGGGTGCGGCCGTCAGCGTGCTTGGAGCCACTGGCCTTAGACGAAGGCTTAGACAACGTGACGTCAGCGTCTCAATGTGCGCTAATTGTACGAGTGGCCATGCATGCGCCATAGGACCGGGAAGAGGTGAGTTGGTTTCGGCAACCTGGGGGGTTTCACTCAGCGGGGCACTCCAGATCGGGATGCCCTGGGGGCAAGGACCAAAACCCAGGATAGTCAAAATCCTGGGTTTTGTTCCACTTTAAAGGGTTATTAAACCCACTCAGGCACTCACCTTTACTCACCCGCATAGCTCATCCATTATTTCCGAAGCAGTGAGGCTAGGATCCTTTTCATGGAGTCCACCTATCCAGTATGACATTGGACCTTATTAGTTAGAAAGATGTATCTAATGCCAGCAAGAAACCCCTTTAAAATTTATACCTAACCAGTTCCAGATGGAACTCTATTTAAAATGGAAACAAACCCGGGACTTTGGCGTTCCCTAGTTTCGTTCCATTTCCTGGGGGCATCTTGAATTGGGATGCCCCGCTGTGCCAAAACCCCTAGGACACCAGTATTCACTCACCTTTCCTGGGTCCAACAGCACATACACGGGCTCTTGACCAATGGGTGCTGTTTGCTGTGACTACATCATTCTGCAAACAGCTCTCATAGGTTTCAATGGGAAGCAAGCGTGGCCACATCCCCAGTGTTACACGCTCCCGTCCCAGCCTATCTGAATGGCTTGGACAGGAGTGCGTGCGCAGCCGGGGATGTGGCCGCTCTTGCTCTCCATTGAAAACAATGAGAGCCATTTGCCGAATGATGTAGTGAAGGCAAACAGCTCTCGTTGGACAAGAGCCCGCGTATGTGCCATTGGACCCAGGAAAAGTGAGTGATAACTGGGGGATTTCACATGGCAGGGGAAGGACAGCGCTGTTCCTGGAATTTTTTAGATCCCTATACAAGGTGTAGATATTTGTTACAGATTAGGTTGGGTAGGTTGCCACCCATCAAGGGTTGGTCCCTTTCGTTTGGGTTTGCAAGACTCATGTTAATGCATCAGGCTTTACATTGACATTGACAAAGGGGTTAAATGATATGGTCCCCTAGACAGGCTCCAGACATTCACACCCATCGGGGCAAGTTTCCAGGGAGCAGGGCCCCTTTTAGAAGTAGATATCCCCTCTAATCCCATGGAAATGGATTGCCATCATCGTAGCTCTGGCGGTTCTGGGTGACGCGCTCACAGCGCCTGTTATCAGTACTTGTGTTTATCAAGCTGTATAAAGTTCTGGGTCGTCGGCAAAGCCCTTGGATGGGCTAACTAAAACAACGGCCAAATTATACAACGAGAGATCAGAGCAGGAACCAGATTAGATTCTTTGAAAATGTTTTCATAATGAGAAATTCCTGTAAAGAAACATGGGCCTGCTTTTTGCTAAGCTTCTATCAGTATTTGTGCTGCATGGCTGTGCACTAGTGGTGGTCCGCTTGTTGCGCACAGTGGTCCAGGACATCAACGAATGACCTATATTGTAGTTGCCACCGTTATGTTACGTGTAAGCTGGAGGTCAGGAGCCGCCTTTCTCTATTGTCTGAGTCCAGCAAATAAAACTCATATGGAGGCTGATTCATTAACGCCAGGTATCGGTAGATGAGCATCTGTATAGCGGCACTTAGAGCGACCGCTTGTAGACGCTGTAAGCGGGTATCGGGTGCTGTAACAGAGTGCCTCAGTCGCTGTAGTAACCTGGCCGGCATTGGTGAATGTGATGTATGTTGGGCGCTCTAACACCAGTACAGTGCTGCAGCAAGCAAAAGGTAGCGCCAGCTCAGTGCGACCAACTCTCGGAGCTCTACACCATATTTATCAAAAAAGGACACACACACACAAAGCGTTGGCGCTCTAAATCTGGTCGCTATAGCATAGAGCCCCAGACGCTGTGTCAAAAAAGTTTCTAAAAGTGTTTGTTTGCAGCCAGGAGAGGTCACACAATGATTTGAGCAAACATAAAATGTCAAACACGCTGTTTAAACACGAGCAAATGAACGGCCATTGAAATGTATGGGAGAGCGACACTGAGGGAAAGGTAATACCTGGCGCTTTGGAAGCTAGAGCGTCGGCGCTTTCATAAATGTGGTTTTGCGTACAGCGCCCAGCGTTCACCAGACGCTGCCTGCCACTACGCGGCATTACCTGGCGCTATCCCTTCTTAAATAACCCCCATTATTACATTGTTGCCACCCACCCTCCGAATTTTATTCATTCTAGGCTGGCCTGCTGGGCACCTTTGCCCATAGTGCATCACCCTGGTTGTTGTCTAATGAGATGTGCCACCTGTCTAGTGATGTCACAACAAGCTGGGGTGTCCTATCGGACAAGCCGCTGGTGGCACTTGGGCAAAAGGAACTGGTGACAGGACAGATTATTCCAAGCACTTACATTGAGAGTGGAGGGCCCAGCCATTTGGCTCCCCATTTAAATCTTATGTATTTACTGTTCCAATCTTACACTGCTCTTCAAACTGTGTGCACCTGGAGCCCTAAAATGGATGACCTTCAGTGGAGTTTGCAGCTTGGGCATGCATGGTGCCTTCATATGCCTGGGGGTAAGGGACACAACCACCCTGAGGATCACTGCAGTAAGTACAGTAGGACAGCCTCTGGTCTCTATATTCTTGGTTTCTTGGTTAACATGGTAACTTCTACTGTTGTTGTTAAACCCCTCTGCCTGGCCAGTGGCGTAGGATGTGAGCAGCGAGGGGGGTTCTTGGACCTAGAGTGGGCAACGCAGGTTAGGAGTGGTGTGGGGTGAGGTGCACTATCTCTTCCTCCAGATGATCTCCAGACACGTCAGCTGTCAGTTGCATCACAACTTCAAGATCTTCCCAAGCTTCGCTCAGCACTTTAGCAATTAAGACCTTAGTCCAGCTGAACTTACTCCCATACATGAGGTGTACATGACCTGTTCAAGTCTGTCTTTTCTCAAGGAGCCACCGACTGCTGTCTCCTCTGAGCTCTAGCTGAGATCAGCTGCCTTTGGGGTGTGCGATGGCGCTTGACCTGCGGCGGACTTCTCCTCTAATGGCGGGGTTCTACACAATGGCTTTTGATTCCAGAGGAGGAAGTGCTGTTCTGCTTTTAAGTTGCCCACCCAGCCGATTTTCTGTCCCTGGAGAATCCCAATCTGTGATACCCTACTGTGTGAACCCCCGTGGGATCTCTGGAATACCCACTATGCAAGAAATTCCACCCCTGATTTTTGGTCCGCTTTACAGGGGCATCTCAATTTGGGATGCCCCTGTTTGTGAGAGAAACCCCCTGGTTTGGCCATTAATTCAAACTGGCGATCCCACAGTGTATTCACCAGTTCAAGGAAAGTAATGAACAAAGGGGGGGGGGGGGGGGGTCACACACAGGGTTGTCCAAAATCAGGAGAATCTAGATTCGTTTAGACTCCGAGGTCGGATTTAAAGGGGGTTGGTGTGCTTTAAAGTAGACCAAAATAGCATAATCCTTAGGGGGCATCCAGATAAGGGGGCCCACTGAGGTCATGCTGCCCAAGGGCCCACATAAACCTGGAGCCGGCCCTGCTGTTGTATCTGTCTAGCTATCAGGTCATCCCCTGACTCCTCCCAGAAACATGCCTCACATGTTGTAGCCTTGTGCAAGCATGACTAAGGGTACTCGGCCCAACAGGTACTGACTGGTTTGGACTGGAGCTATCTGTTCACAGTTTCCATCCAAAACCAACAGTGACCTTCGGTTGACACCAAGACCATGACTGTCTATGGGACTATTATTATCTATGACAGTTGTCTCACTACTGCCATCTAGAGTCTACATTCTAAAATTACTACTCCCTACCCTCTCCCATTGTAGTCTATGGGGGAATAACTAACTGCATAAACTAATTAAGGTCTCTTTCAGGGCTACTGCTCTGAGAGGGTTCTAATCTTTTCCTTTTATAAATACTTGCCTCTCTCCAACCGGCCACATTATGTCAAAGCATTCCATTGCATACCACAGACACTGACAATGAGAGCCGTCTGTTTTTAATGGAGAGCGTGTCCATCCGCGACGTGGGCACGTGCAGCCGCTGGAGGGATGCCGAGGATACTGCTGGCGACTTGCACACATGCCGTGGCTTCATAAACATGTGGGTGCTTCTCACAGCAAGATGGATGCTGTAACCGGGCCCTGGAGTCTTATAGACTCTGAAGCCAGGTCACATGAGTTTGGGTCCTCTTTAAAAGCCAACTCCAGTGAAGTAAAAAAGGGTTAGGACCTACAGGATATTCAATCTGTTATTTATTATATTAAGACTAAAGTTGTAGGTTAAAACCCAACAAACCTGTGGCAGGTAGCAATTGCAGGGGTCCGCACTGGGCTTACCCGGGCAGGTGCCGAGGTCCTTACATCTTGGGAGGGCCCACCTCATTCCCTCTACCTGGGGAAGTGCATATGAAGGAGGCAGGGGCGTGCAGCATCCAGCACTAAGGACTGTCAGCCAGGGGGAGATTGGCCATTGGGAGAGCCTTTTTTTTGTTTCTTTTTATTTATTGTTTCCTTCCTTCTTTTTTTCTTTCTTTCCAGCTATTTCTTGTTTCTTTTATCTGTTCATTCTGCCATTCCTTTACTTTTTTTCTTCTTTCATCTATTGTTTCTGTCCAGACTTCTATTCTCTGTCTTACATTCTTTCCATTTACTCTTTGGCCCTTATTTAACAAGGGATAGCGCCAGGTAGTGACTGGTGAGCGAACGGTAATGACGCTCACCGCCACGAGAACGCCGGCTCCCCACCACAATCACACATTAATCAAGCCGATCCTGCTTAGCGACTGAGATAGCGCCATATAGCCACTCATTCATCATTATTCCAGCCTCAGCCCACAGCGCCAGCGTCCGACCTTGAACAGCGACAGGTATGACCTCTCGCTACCTGGCGCTCTCCAATGCATTTCAATGGAACAATCTTTAAATATTCATAATTAATTGTTAATAATTTTTTGTGAAAATGTCTGTTACCACTTCTGCCAGATATTTCAGAAAAAAATAAAAAAAAATGTGTGCAGAATTGATATTACAGGTCTGATATTAATGTATTCATATTCCAAAATGTTTTTATAAACTTGTTTTTTTTGGTTTCCCAAAATATGGTTGTTTGGGGGTTAAAAAACTACTTTTAACCCATCGCCGCCAGCGCTCTGGGGTTTAAACAAGCATTTCACAGCGCGAGAATTTTTGGAGCGTGATTTGCCGTTCGCTATGGCCATTCGCTATCATGCGCACCCATACATCGCGGAACCTGTCATATAGCGACTCCTCACCTTGTATTCAACATTACGCCACACCGACTGAGTCGCTGTCAACAGCCGAACAACGGCCAAGCACATCGACTACTAGCGGGCGCTGTGAAAATACCTCTACAGTCGCTCAACTGTCGCTACCTGGCGCTATTAATAAATCAGCCTCTTTGTTTCTTTCTTTCCTCTGTTCATTCTGCCATTCTTATTTTTCTTTCCTTTCTTCTATTTCTGTTTCTTGCTTACTTTCTATCCTTTCTTTGTGAATTTCTTTTATCTGTTCAGTCTGCCATTCCTTTTATTTCTATATTGTTCCCTTTCTTGCTTTTATTCCTTCTTTCCTTCTCTCATTGTTTCTGCCATTCAGTCTCTATCAATACATGCAATTTTCCTTTTTTCTGTCATTTATTCATTTTCTTTCTTTCTGTCATTAATCCCATGCTTTTGTTCTTTCTTTCTTGTATTTGTTATATTTCTTTATTTCCATATATTCTTTTTTTTTCTTTCTTTAATCTTATAATTCTCTTTCATCATTTCTTGTATTCTTTCTTTTTTTGCATTTCATTTCACTCTTTTTTTCTTGCTTTCTTTTTTTTCTGTCATTCTTTTTCCTTTATTTCTCTCATTCCTCGTTCTTTCTCTCATTCTTTCTATTCCTTAATAAATCTTTATATTTTTTTTTTCCTTTCTATTCTTTGGTAATATTCACCATACATGCAACTTTACCACTATGTATGAGTGTCATACCACACTTAAAGGGGCCCGTAAACCCGGAGCCCTGCCAGGTAAGGTCCAGATCTGCGAGGACATAGTTAATACGGTTGAAATAAGACATATGTCCATCAAGTTCAACCAAGGGTGTTGGGGTAGAGGAAGTTATGTTTTATTGTATTTTATTTTTATACTGATAACAGCTAATAGTAACTGTTAATGTTATTTTCTTCTAAATAAGCATCTAATCCTTTTTTGAAGCTGTCATCGGTTGATGCTGTTACAAGCTTCTGGGGGAGGCACAGATTTATAGTTCTTATGGTAAAGAATGATTGTCGCCTCCAGAGACCGAATTTTTTTTTTTCAGTCAGGAGTGCCCCCTTGTCTTTAGAGAGGATTGTACCTGAAATAGTATTTCCCCATATTTTTTGTATGGGCCATTTATATATTTATACAAGTTAATTATGTCCCCCCTCAGTCG